>OX438686.1:10000000-15000000 GCA_949316375.1 Mythimna vitellina
TTTATTTTACCGTTGTACCAGATCAGATAAGTTGATGGTATGACTATGACATGGATAAACCTATAACAACAGTTAGTAAGTTAATCGTGTCAACCCTAAGATAAACCTACAAGTGTATTCTAGAACCAATATTAACACTTCAGCTATTTGAACTTACTTCCTTGTATTTGTATGCAGCTGCCATGAAACTGGTTTTCGACAACAAGAATATAAGATGTGCGGCTAACAAAAAATAAAAAGAGGTGTATAAAACGTTAAACCTAAATATACTTTTTGCTCAATCTGAGCATTGATCGACCCTCGAAGTTACAATGAACCAAGGAGTCTAACACTGCAATGTAATGGAAATAAATTGCCTGTATACTGGCGCAGTGAGCCAAATAAATATACATATCATATCAGCCATATTTTTATCTGTAAACCAGTGTCTGAGTAGTGATCAGGTTATCATTAACACCCACGTGCAATGAACGTAACTATATAATGTATTTTGTACCAGAACTGGTTCATTAGCTGAGTCTTGTCTAGATAATATAGTACGATATTGCATGACGTTTAGCTTGATATATAAATCTCGTTATGGTTAAGGAAAATTTCTTACGACCAAAAGTAACGAGACAATAAACTCTAGGATAAAGACAAGCAAAACAAACAATCCAGAAAATAAGGCCGTCGGTGACTAGGTTCGTAGAAAATATTTAAGAAGTTATAATCTCTAGCGACATCCGATGCTCACGATCGTTCTATATTTATTTTATTTTTCACATTTTGGGAGCCTTACCAAAATGTGAAAAATAATATATATAAGTCTGTAAGCTTTTACAGACTAACAGCATTATAATAATAGAGTAAATAACTAAATTGCTAATTACAAGCTTCCACATAATGACAAAAATTATTGCTACCTGTATAGTATACTGGCTCAAAGTTGGTCCTATAATACCGTTAACTGTTAATAATATCAAACAAATATTAAAAGTATATGATTCAAGTGCAAGTAGGTGCTTCTTGAATAAAAAATGACTTTGCTAAGAACTTCCCAAGTGTGCTTGCATTGGTGCAAAAAAGGTCAATGCTGGGTTCACAACTTTTTTAAAACTACGACTGTCTCTTAGAAAATATGCATCACGTCTATAATTAGTATTTGCACTAGGTACATGCAGAAATGGTTGCTGATAAATGATAAATAAATGATATTTATTTTGCAAATAGGTTTTTCAAAAACACTTTTATACGTCAATTTTTTCGTTAGTTTAAACTAGATGAGGCTGGTGACGCTGATGCAGCCCCATCTGATTAGTGCGTATTGATAATTTCGGGACAAGTTAAGAACAGTCAATTGAACCATTTGCGATATTAATCAAGTAGCATACATCATTAATATCACGTCTTTGGTCAAGCGGCAGAAAATGGTAACAGTAGCAACGGTGAGTGTATATCAGATACTTTTACACCATTAGGATAAGCTTTTTTTACAAGTGTAGCTACAAATATTGAATAAATATGAATTGCTACTAAATCAGGCTTTTGTATTACTATAAATATAGATAACACTGGATAACATAGAATATAGAACGATCGTTCTGCTTTGACGATATTTATCGAACTCAATTTATTGTTAATGGTATGAAAAAAAATTGAGAAACTTTTATCAAGGTAACACGTGAAGCTAAGTTTCGATATTGTTCAATTTATTGTAAGAAAATCTTGAGTTTATAGGTTTATACGTAAAGTATTTAAAGAAAAAAAAACACCTTAAACTATCGAAATTAACCAGAAACAAGTAAAAGAAAATAACATGTTTTTTTTTACAAACAATTTTTATAAAACGAAACATAGACTCGAGATAGCAGAGATGGCAAACCCTAAACTGAAAACCTGTAGAATTATAATCGAAACCAGCGTCAATGATCAAACCAGAATTAAAAGCGATCAGATCGAATCCGTAACTGTCCAAGTATAGCACGACCACAGGCCGCCGCGCGCCGCGACAGGTCGGCCAACCGTTACACAGAGATTCCTCGGCGTTTCCTAAATAATGCCACTTGAATGCGAGATGGCACGAATGCAAATTAACAAGTTTTGTATGTGGACCAGCAATCGTGGAAACATCCAACTGGTATCGACAAAGTTCACTAGATTTTGTATGTCCACTAGGGATAAAGATACGTTAAAGAATGCTTTAATGTTTGCTTAGCATTCAAGTTTGATTTGATTTTATATTCATGGCTACATTGGTATTTGTTCATGCATTATACACCTCGTTATTTATTTGGTTTGATATACTTCTTTCGTTACAAAAATTTTAAGATTAAAAATGAAATATTTCTTTGGGAATATTTTCAAATGTAATGCCGAACTGCAGCAAAATTAAGAAACAAACTGTTTAAACAAACATTGATCAGTTAACAAAATATTAACATTTACAGGAGATGTCTCACGGAATGCTTTTGAGAATTAAGTTCGTTAGAATGGCCCACTGCACTTAGTCCCTCTAGGAAATTAATTTTAGTTACAGCATTCGAAAAGGAAGGTGCTTTGCAACTGGTTTAAACTAGAAATTTATGTCTGTGATGAACTTTGTGTATTTATCTTTCATACTTCTGTGACGTAAAATTTAGACAAAATGAGCAGTTAAATATTCTCAGTCGTCTTTGACGATAATACTACCCTCATCTATATAGTTAGAAGTATTTGTATGGTTATTCAAATCAATATTTTGTTTATTAGCAGTCCCAATATACTCGTATCTTTTATCATTTCGTGTATAACTTCGATGTAACTTACAGATGTCACTACCTGACTGATGAAAATGTAATTAATTGCAGGATCTCTTCGTCCCATCTGGAGTTTTTGTTCGTAAAACTTTTAATGCTTTTGTTACTGTTGAATCGCCAGGTTGACCTTATGCTGACATTTTAATAATGAAACCAGTTTCTTGAAGGTTATTAAAAAAATATTATCGCATTAGTCGTTTAATAAGTTTGTTCTTGATTACTTATCATCAGCAGATGTTACTATTTTTGGTAGATTCTAATGAATTTTAGTATTTAAACCTGGTATTATCATAAAATGTCTTCTGTTTGTCAAATTCTACTCATCTTTTCTACATTAGCCGAAGGTTGCTTGAATATCAACAAAATCAAAAAGGTCCAGTTTCAAAAATCTTTCCAATGATAGAATTGTTGAGGAAAGTTAATTTTCGAGGATCCAGTATTTTGAAAATTATGTTGAATTGGAATTTTATACTACTTCATATCGTGTAAAAGTACACACTAAAAAACTTTTGATAAAAAAAAAATAACCGACTTCACTAAAAAAAAAAAACTAAAAGGATCAAAATAACTTTTATTTCGGAAGTCGGTGTTTCTCGTTATTGTTTGTTTTTTTTATTTACCACCCAAATCTGAAATTAAAGTTATTTTGATCCTTTTAGTGTTTTTTTTTGTGCCGTCTCTTTTGTATTGCGTTATTTATTTTTGGTATTTTGATTTATTTGTTGATATTTTAATTAACAAAATTTATTGATTTTTTAAATGACTTTTAGTTTTTTTAATCAAATTATAATTTGTTTTTTAAATGAAATAGTATTTACTTGAATTTAATGTATTTTTTTAAAATATTTTGTTTATTGTTTTTAACTGGATTTTTATTTATGTATAAAAATAATTAGTCTAGCTTGAATATCTACTACTACTTTATTACTCCCAGTTCAATGAACTAATTTAGTAGGTGCTTGGTAAACTCTGCATCTAAAGGTCATAAGCTACATCGTCCATTTAGTTCTACTTGATCTAAATTGTTACAACTTTATCATTTGATTTTCAGCCTTATGCCCCTTGCAATATGGTAGCTGCACCAGATTGTCACTTAAAGGGAAACTGTCTGAATGGTCGGAAACGTATGCGGAAGTCAATTCTTTCTGGAAAATCGAATTCATTAGCAGTCTTTGAGACATCATAAATAGCGTGGATGGACCGAATTATTCGTTCTGTTAAAATATTTCAGAATACTGTGCTAAAAGAACTGTGAAATAAAGTATTAAACAAAAAAAAAAATAAAAATAGAAAAATGCAGAACATATCTAAAAAATACTTTAAAAGTTGCGATCCTGCCAGGATTCGAACCTGGAATCTTCTGATCCGTAGTCAGACGCGTTATCCATTGCGCCACAGGACCCTGTATATCGTTCGTCAAAAATAAAGCTCGAATTAGACCGGTCGTATCTACCAAAAGACAATTTTCTCTCAAGACACTAATTTCGGTTTGGAAATCGATTTCGTCAAGGTTATTTTAATTCGTATCTTGGTCACGCACTACATTTTAAGATGGTTTCAGTCTGTGCGTGCATTGCTTGTTCACACTAATATTTTTAGCAAAAATTTGAGTGAAATCAAATAACTCGTTTTTTTACTGTTAAGAGGAATAAACTTAGTAATTTTTCGCTTTGTTGGCCACCTAGGTGTATGTTTCTGATAAAGTCAATACAAGTTTTTACGAAATAATATTTTATGTAGTAACCAAGGAGAAATCTAAGAAATACTTAGTGAGATTCCTCGAAAATAATTAGACAGTTTTATTAAATAAGCGATAAGAAAATATCTTTAGCTAAAAGCATTTTTATAAATTTATCTTAATAAATATTTATATTTTTTTCATAAAGCACTCATAAAGATGATTAATTTTAATAAGATAATACTTGAGCAAAATGAGACGAAGAAATGTAATTAAAATTAACTTGTTTGATTTGTAAATTGTAGTACGTATATTAAAGAAGATGTAGCGACATCTATCGCGTCACATAAGAAAATCCTGAATCGCGCAATCAAAGTTCTCCGCGCGATTAGAACATATAGAACAGTCCGAAATCATCTATCGGGCAGTTGCAGCCCACCAGACGTAACATCCCGTCTGGTCGGAGGATCCTCCCTTTTCAACGGAGGTTTGCGGGACTTTACTCTCTGTTCCGCTTACCTCCAAACTGGTGACCCTCGACAAAGAACGTCAGCGCAGCCTTCGTGCAGCTACTACCTCGTGACGTCATCATCACTTCCTCAAGCTTTCGAGCAGCGAGCCATACAGCCAGCACCCACGGCTATAAAGGGTATCCTGACCACCAGCATGCCTACCTGGTCATACCTGGTCATCACCCTCAGCCTCATCAGCGACCTTGGCGAAGCACACTGCACCTTCGGCCAGTCACATGAAGAGCAACGAAGAACCTCTCCTGGTCGACGCAAGCAATCAAGCCACTACGTCGCACAGCACCGCTCCGACTCACTGGAGCCTGCAGCATCATCCCGACTCACTGGGACAGCACCACCCCGACTCACTGGGGCATCACCGCAGACAGTTCCGACTCACCGAGAACTATGCGGCATTCGGTTCCGACTCACTGGAACCAACCTACCACTGGCCTGGCACGCATCAAGAAGCATCAAGAACCATCGATCTCCGATCTCCGGAGGGGAGTGATGTAGCGACATCTATCGCGTCACATAAGAAAATCCTGAATCGCGCAATCAAAGTTCTCCGCGCGATTAGAACATATAGAACAGTCCGAAATCATCTATCGGGCAGTTGCAGCCCACCAGACATAACATCCCGTCTGGTCGGAGGATCCTCCCTTTTCAACGGAGGTTTGCGGGACTTTACTCTCTGTTCCACATACCTCCAAAAAGATAAAATTAAGTCGTTTATTACTCGTATTTTGTACGTTCTTAGTTCTTGTCATAGTTTGTAAATACAAATTATTGAAATAGGTCTATCTTTTAGCCAAGAATTTCAAATAGGCAGGGACCACCACTTTCTAGTTATTGCTTTTCCAAAAAAGAATGCCAGTTAAACCTTTTGTATTTTATTTTTCACTACATAATATTTAAATCCCTTTGAATAAATAGATTCTATGCTAATCAAGTTATGGCGGCCATCTATTCTGCATAATGCCATTTCCGAACTTTCACTTCCACTGAAAACTTTCCAAGAATGCGTCCCTCGGATATCATCTTACGTATTTGACGTTTTTATTACTTAATTGTTGCAATATGGTAAGTTATAACATGTAGTTAAGTGTACATTATACTGATTTCTCCAAGTTATTTTAAACGATTGCTCAAATTCAAGTAAAAGTTTCAGCTGAATTGATTTCGTTACAATTGTAAATGCACATTTCCTATTATAAGAAAATATTCGCGTATTCCAGGTCGAATAGTAAGTAATGTCGGGTGTGTTGAAAGTTGCGCACGCGACTTGAGCGCGCATGACCCCCTTAGCACTAACGGACTGGTAACCGTTGGCTCGGCTCACGTCTTCAGAGTCAGACGTATCGCTTTGTAGTGTTAGTCGCTTGAGTTATATAACTATTGAGTAATTTGTGGGTCCAACATGGGAGACGCGAGACCTTAGAAAATTTCGAGAGTGGTAAACCAATATTTAATCAAGAAATTATGTATAGATAAGAGGTGTGTGCAAAGAAATAAGTACGGAATACTGATGATCAGATATTTGAGAGTATCGTCGCAAAGAATCTTTGTTGCTAGGCCATGTATTTGCAATAAACAACAAAAGTAGTCTGAAAGAAGAATTCATAAAAATTCTTACGTATTTATATGTGATTGAAAACAGGCAATCCAAGCAAGACCCCTGTTTTCCCATATTTAGAAATGACGTCAAATATCGATCAGTAACCGGTTGTTACTAAGTTTGGATTCAAATCGAAGAAACATCGAAAAATTTTTTGTGAAGAATTCAAAGATCATGTAGTTTAACTCTCAACGAATTTTTTGCAACAATTAGACACAGTTTTACTTTGTGCAGTTTTTGTAACAATGGTGGTATTATTTAGTGCAAAATGCAGGTACTCCACTTTCCATACGGGTCGATTTGTAGCGTGGACAGTGAAAATTATCTTTGGGCGTGTGTAACACTTTCTCTTGGCACACGAATCTGGTAGCATAATTACAGATATGGTGTTTAGGCAATTAGAGCATCATAATCATATATGAATCGAGTAATTGGCAAATTTTTTTCAAAGCAATATATACTGTTACGTCCGCATATATGTATGTATGCGTCGATCGGTTTTAAGACGGTATTAAAATAGTTTTCGATGGTATTTCTTAGCAGATAATCTTTATAGGCGAGAGCGTAGAAAAATCGTGAGAATTAAGTGCAGAATTCATGTACTTGCAAGCAATAAAACACTTTCTTAGTCGATTTATTCATGTTTGGCAGCTCTTATGGATTTTCTTCACATGGCTATAGTTTATTAAACCTTTATATCTTCGCTTCAATTTACAGTTGTCTACTTTCAAAACAGTATTCCAAGAATGCTTTAAAAATAACAGACAAAAATGTAAATAGCTAATTTACGATTTCATATCGTCACAGTTCAATTTTTCAAATGTCAAATATACGTATGAGTCTATAAACTTATCAATTGAATATCTCAAATTCGACGTGCACGATCTTGAACCTCTTTTTAGGATTCTAAAGCGATGATCAAATAAAGCTTTATTTCGCCCTCAATGACCTGTCTGCCCCTTTTTTTGCCAGCCGTTGCTTATAATGCTCTCTTTGTTCATAATTATAGTACATCATGAAATATGTGCAGGTTTTTACTAACGTGGGAGTTTAGTTCATCTTGTAATGCGTTATTATGAAGCATTTCTGGTTTCGTACAGTTCCTGCTTATTGTTATTGTTCTTTCTGCATCTAGGAAAGTTTGACATGTTTTTTGCTTGATCAGATTTATTTCTGAATGGGCTTAAACCGATTTAGCAGCCGCATTGTTCAGGTAATACGTTGAAACATAATTTTTTTGAATATATTTGACTGGAACATTAAAGTGACTCTTTGTTGTGTCATCAATGTTATTTCCATCAACTACGCAATAGTCTTTGTCAAAATGATATTCATTACATGTTTTCGATATTCATCTAGTATTGTCGATTCATATCGTATAGAATAACAATTTTTGTGCACAAGAACCTTTGGGTCGAGTCATACGAATTTCTTCCAGAAAATGATTTATTCATCAGAGAGCGGCAACACCCTATCGGTACCACAAACCTAATTTAGTTGTATGATTGATATGGAATTGAATATTTTTATTAATTCCATTTTATATAATAAAAGTTTCTGAGGAATGAGAATAAACGAGCTCGTGGGATAGTTAGGGTATAAATGACAATGTTCTATTTCTCGACGGAGTTTATGTGTAATTAAGAGATTTCAAATATGAAGAAAATACACCACTTAAGACTGAATCTGGAATTAAATAAGTTCATGTTTCTTGGAATGGAATGGAGAAGCAATTTCTAAAGGGGTGAGAGCAGTTGTGCTAGAGAGATATAGATTTTAAAAATGATAATCACTTATGATGTTTTAGTTTCCAAAAATCTATCAAGACTCGTTAATCTTTTTAAATTTTCCTGGAATGGAAGGTAAGTTTTACAGGTCATTATCTTCCTGCCCTTATCCCATCTTATTTAGGGTCGGCGCAACACGTTTTTTTCTTCCATTCTATCCTGTCAACCGTCATGCTATCACTAACTTCCTTTTCTTTCATATCACTGTTCACACAATCCATCCATCTTTTCTTTGGCCTCCCTCTCCCTCTCCACCCATCCAAATGTATTCCAGGTGAGGACAAGTTTTACAGGTGATGTTGTTTAAATGGTCAGTTTGCTAGATAGATATTCATTTGAACAGATTCCTGTTAGGCTGTGCCAAATGTGATCCGCTTTTGGCGCTGTTTGGTACTTTGGCACTAAGCGTAGGGATCATAAGCGTGGTTTATTTATGTTTATATGGCTGTCTTCTTTGATTAAGTTATTCTAGGTAACTATTTAGGTTATGCCAAGATTTAGCGACCTGTGAGATATAGTTTCAACGTTTCTGGTTTCTACAATGAATTCTGTGTTACTGAAAAATAAGTGATCTTTCTCTTTTTATTCTTTTTTGGTTACATAACTACTGTTGTTTTTTTTTTTTCAATTATTTGTAAACCTAAGGAGATTTCGTCAGAGCCAAACGAAATTATTATTATAATTTACTTTCTTACGTTTGAGGCAAGATTTTGTTTTGGAAATTAAATTATAATCAACAGAGAATATGTAGGAGGTTTATCATAATTAATGAAAATAGAGATACGAGGGATGCACTCGGGCGCATCGCGAGTTACCGAGGCGACGAGTGAGGAGTCGGATGGACCGCGGAGGGGAGGGCGCGGGGAGAGACCGGTTCAACCTCATCATTAGTATACACGGCTCTGTCCCCGTTTACCTCCACTTCATGTTTATAGTGTAATAATTTTGATTTTCCATTAAATACTTCATTTGTTTTTTTCTTAATTAGTTACGTATAGTTTATTTTTAGGTCACAAGAAACGTAGTGTATTGGGGGTTTGCTTTATCTATTGTATTTTTCATTTGCGAGGCTTTTTGGTTTTAAACTTTATTTTTAGAAACGTTAATGATAGTGCCTAATTATTGCACCGATTTTAAATTATACGTATAGCTCAGAAACATTTTTTCATTACATTGGCATTGTGACAATATTGATCAAACAAATTTTATAAATTTTTACTTTAATTTTGGTATTATTATAAATAAAGTCAATCTAAAAGCGGAAACTAATGTTTTTGAAGTTCAAAATAAAGCTGATTCACACGATTATCCTATTCCAGATAATAGTCAAGATAACAATGTGCTCTAACAATGTAAAGTACTTGAGATACAAGACACAGCGGAGCGCGTTGATGTCTTCCGTTTGATGGCATAATCCCGAGCTTTTATTATCACGAGTAATTCGGCAGTTACCTCAGACTTTTGTCAACCTTCGTATTCATTGACAACGACATAATAGCCCCATAGAACGTTAGAATCTGAAACTTCGGCCGGAAGAAAGTTGTTCGGCCGAAAGCGGTCTCTCGAGATTGGAATTTTGGTCGGACACGTATTACTGACATACAGCCGGCGCGCCCACCTGCTAGCAACCACACCTGAACTAAAAGTGTGTCAACATCGCTGACTCCTCGAACTCGACGATCGATCGTCACAACTTTCACATTACCTTAAATTAACACTCGACTGAGCTAGCACTGATACCAGAAGATAATACAGATTAAGACCCACCTTTTGCACGCCGCGGGGCGTTCCAACTAAAAATCCGGTTAAGCACTATCAGGGGTTGGGGTTAATGCACGGCCACTGTGCTTGTACACAATTCACTACACTTGAGTCACAAGGTTTGCCACATGTCGGCGGGCCGGTGCGGTCGCGACGGCCGCCAGTTCAGCACTGAGGCTTTCTTCGAGACGACGGCGCGCGTGCGCAGGTAAGAATGAGACTACGGTTACCTACACTGACACCGCTACGAGCGCTATGTAAGTGTGCGTTTACATTGCGCATCGACCTGCTTCGATTGGATTTTTACAAAGTTTACCGGATAATTTGTAAAAATCTTATCGTGATAAATTTTATAAAAGAACTTGAAGAGATCCTAATTATATTAGAGATCTATAAGGTAATAATAAGTTTTCATTAGGGTTCAACAGTTTCAATATTGGCTTATAACAGATTTCTTGAAATACTAGCAGTAATGTTCGTGAAATTAAAATCATCGTGTCATGCAAATTAGAATCACACTTGAATAATTTATTTCACTATCGCGTCTATTCAAATAAAATTAACGTTATTATTTTTATATTTTTCCTGTCTTAAATAAGTACTGGTTTGTTTTCATTCACGAGTCGCCTTAAATAATTCTAAATTTTACAAGTTGAACAGCAACGCTTCCCCGCTTCGCTATCACACTCTTGTGCATTTACTATGCGTACACACTAACACAAGCTAAGCTGTTGTGGGTTACATATTTAATATTCAACTTAACGCGAAAGACAACGGCATACTCACACACGCTTACAACTAAAGAAGACTAGAGTTTTTAAAATACTATATTAGCCGATTTTAAAATAATAATAAATCTATTTTAATAAACAGTTATAAATACTTATATATTAATTCTTCTAGATTAATTAAGAGGTTGCGGTTGAATTTGTTTGACATAGCCCGAAGAATCGCCAAACTTAAAAGGCAGTGGGCAGGGCACGTTGCGTGCAAAACAAATGCTCGATGAAGACGAAAGGTTCTGGAGTGGTGATCACGTACTTGAAGACGCAGCTTTAAAAGGCCTCCCACAATATGGAACGATGATCTCATGGATGCGAGACGCACAGGACCGGTCGTTATGGCGACACTTGGGGAAGGTTTAAGTCCAACAGTGGACGTCTTTCGGCTGAAATGATGATGATGAGTTGAATTTGGAAATGTTATAATTAAAAGACTACCCACACTAGAATTCGATAATATAAGCTAGAAATGTATTTCATAAATGTAATATAAATATGAGTCATGCATTTTATATTACGAAGTTGTTTCACGAATAAATGTTATGATGACTTTTTTACATCCAATGTTGAAGTTAAAAGGTCAATGCCAAAATGTACGAACAATATCCAAACATACACAAAACCTTTGTATACAATTTTGTTTCAATGAATATTCGAGCAATAACTACCATTGTAAATTGAAGCATGAACAAATATAACTACCATGTGGTTTTATTTACTTCATAAGTATATAATATCCTACCGATCTGAATCCGATTTCAGACACCCCCTCTTAAAACCCAAAACAGCCCCAAGTAGGCTTAAGAGCCAGAAGAGTCTCCTTCGTAGCACACAGGCCATCCTTGAACCACCACCTAAGAAAAGAATCAATCTTTGGTAAGAACGTCACCAACCACCATCCGATTTCTTGAAACCCTAGGAACATCTCCCACCTGGACGCGAATTTCAGTGGTCTATATGGAAAGCACTAAATCGGTTGCCTATCCAGGTACGCTGCAGTAAATACAACTTGGCGAAATGGGGTTTTACAGACCCGTCGGATAGTTAATGTAAGTGCGATGCCCCAGTTCAAAACATGAGCCCCACGTTAGAGTGCCCCAAGTGCCCATGCACCTGCACCATGGAGAATTTAATGAGTGCCACTGATACTGCAATTAACTTAGCCACCTACTGGGCTCAAACCGTTTAACGAGTTTACCATCGATTCGAAAAGAAGAAATTCTCCTAAAGTCTCCTTTTCTTTATAAGAATAGCATAATCATTTATGTAATGTTTCTTGAGAGGGTATAACTGTATACTCCACTACGCAGGCCCAGTGTAGGTTGGTAGATGTCATGTCTTTGACTTTAAATTCTGGTTGTGGATTGCACATATTTCAAAACTTTTAAATTCTGGGTTATGCCGGTTTTCTCACTACGTTTTCCTTAATTTTCTTTATAGTATATATTTTTTCAAAAGCATATTACAATTAAAAAAAAACATTTTACGACTTATATCTTTTTAGAACCTAACTACCGATTTCTAAATGGATCACTAGACTTGCAGTGACACATTTGTCAAAATTTACTTTAGTCAGCAGGTCAATATTTGCTTTTAAAATAGCTTAATATGTAAAAAAATGTTTTTTTTCTTAAAATTTTGCTTAGATTATTAACGCGTGCATACAAGTTCGTGTCTGTGCTATAGCATTGATCGTTCAAGAAATTCTTTATATAAGTTAATTGGCTTAATATCGATTCAAGTCATGCTTACCATTGAAATGCATTGTCATCGAAACCGAATCAATGTAAAAATTCTATTCTTATGGATAAAAGAAAGTAGTTCTAATTTAGTTTGCAAGATTCTTCTTCTTCTTTTCGTGTCGATGTACTCTAACTAAATTTTTTCTGACCAATATTTGGCAACCTCTACGGCTCTGTTATTGGCCTCGTAACTTATATAAACAAACATACAAATTACAAAAGATTTGTAAAAAATGTTTAATAAGCCTGATCTTGAATGTATTTATGTCAGCGACCAACAACGTCAAAAACTTATTAAAATTTTGGGAAATTAAAAGCTTTGACAAGATGTGACTGTGAATTCTTATTATTAATTTATTTAATTCAGACATAGTCCATACGTTACATACATCAATAAAATTAAAATCAAATAAAACATTAAAATCAGAAATGGGGATATCCGCAGGAGAACCAAGGTTACGGACATAGCCCGAAGAATCGCCATACTTAAGTGGCAGTGGGCAGGGCACATTGCTTGCAGAACAGATGGTCGATGGGGACGAAAGGTTCTGGAATGGCTACCACGTACCGGAAGACGCAGCGTTGGAAGGCCTCCCACAAGGTGGACCGATGCCCTGGTGAGGGTCGTGGGAATCCGATGGATGCGAGACGCTCTGGACCGGTCATTGTGGTGACATTTGGGGGAGGCCTATGTTCAACAGTGGACGTCTTTCGGCTGAAATGATGATGGAAACATTAAAATACGAATAAAATAACACATTACACAAACAATCACAAAATTAGACAGTTAACTCAGCTTTCTTAGTAAAATAAACATAAATAAACCTATTGAACATTTCTCAAGTGTCACAAAAAAGAGTCCGGTCGCTGACGTTTTACCCTAGGCACACAAATGCAACAGTGAGTTCAAGATATCATCCTTCTTTTGAGACACAAATTTTCTTTATCCATGTTTTATTGCAATTATATTTTGAACTGAATTAAAATACGTACTAAGTTTCAGCTCATTAAAATATCTCTTTTTTAAGGTTTTGTATCCAAAGGGTAGAAACAGAATCCATCCTATTACTAAGACTTCACTGTGTTTCTTTCTGTTTGTCACCAGGTTGTATCTCATGGAGTATGACAGCTAGACAGTTGAAATTTTCACAAATAATGTATTTCTGTTGGCGCTATAACAACAAATACTAAAAACTAAAAACAGGTTATAATATATTGTCTAATGTGGTATGGAACCCTTCATGCGCGAGTCTGACTCGCACTTCGCCAGTTTTATTTAACACTCCACAAAGGTAGAGTCTAACAGAAATTAACTATACAATTATTATTTTTATATTAATTGCCTGCTGCGGTCTTTAAGTACGATTATGATTTGGGTGTCGTCAAGGTTCTCATAAACTAGTGCGCCTCACCATCAACGATTGTATCACTGCTTAGGTACTATAAGATGGGATCGCATCAAGCACTAGTTTATATTATTAAAAAAGTTTTTACAAAAAAAAAAAAAATAACCGACTTCCCTCGATTTCGCCGAGATTCCATCATCAAATCCCGACTTGGTGACTATGGGACTATTTGGGAAGTATACTCTTTCCAACAAACAAATAATTTTTCAAATCGGTTGGCAAACGACGAAGTTATGCGCGAACAAACATAAAAAAAAAATATAAACATCCGAATTGAGAACCTCCTCCTTTTATAGAAGTCGGTTAAAAAAAAAGCAGGATTTGATTGACCCATTTTAAACACCAAATACTCAATCCAAAAAATGGGCCTATGTCAGTATTTATACTACTATCACTTTACATGAATGACAGTACCCGAGGCATCTTAAGTGGCACATATAGTGACAATAGGTTAAGAATGTGGTACTTTCCCCGGCGTGTGACGTCATTATTCAGGCCGTCGACTCATGCTACAAGGATACCATAAACACGGAACCGTTAAGTGTAGAGGATGTACCAGCCGAGTAAGGTAAGCAAGTGCTAATAACTACTGCGATCACCTACTGTAGGTGTAGTGATTATAAAATAAAGAATAAATCGTTATTATTTTGGACTTCCAGGGGCCATTAGAAAATAAACAAATCAATTCTTAATTTTTTATTGTACACAAAATTTATTATTAAAACACATTGATTTGAAAATTCATGTACAAAGGCGAGCTAAATCAACAATGAGTTTTCTCCCAGCAATCCTTAGATTGACAGAAAGAGATCACATTCGAGGGTAGGATCCAGTGTACGATATGAACCTGCATAAAAACGTCTAATATATATGTAAATATATTATCTATACTTATAATAAATCTGTAGAACTGAAAATTCTGTATAATGAAAATATCAAAAAAAAAATGGCGGGGCATGTTACTAGACCGACACCGAACCCAAAAATTTTTTGTCTGTCTGTCTGTCTGTTTGTTCAGGTATCACGCAAAAACTACCAGTTCGATTACGATGAAACTTGATATAATTATTCTTTAATATCCTGGGCACCACACTGGGTACTTTTTATCCCGGAAAAGTATATACAATAAAAAATAAACTTAATTTTGCAGTTCGATCCCTAGACCAGATTACTGTACCAACCGCAAATAATAAGTTTGTCGTAGTTTACGTCACCCACAGTGGAGTTCACTAAGGGGCGCTGCACACGACTAACATCTTAAGATACAATATCGCTCGCCAAACAATTCAATGGACTATCACACATGACGAAGATAATAAATAATATTTCATATTTTCGTATCTCAAAAAACCTAATAAAATCATTTTCGACTTCTACGCGGACGAAGTCGCGGGCAAAAGCTAGTGTATAATGTATTAATGACATCATTCGACGAGCCCTTGTCACCGTCGGCGTTCCGGCTGTTTTGGAACCTCATGGCCTGGCACGCGACGATGGTAGGAGATCGGACGGTATGTCTTTATTTCCATGGAAGATGGGTAGGCCTTTTGTGTGGGACGCTACCTGTGTCGACACTCTTGTGCCATCCCATCTTCCTAGGTCTTCGTGCTCTGCTGGTGCTGCCGCTGCGGTTGCGGAGAACCTCAAGCGGCGAATATATAACAACCTCGTTGGCAGTTATATTTTTGAGCCGTTTGGGGTTGAGACTCTTGGGCCGTGGGGTCCGAGTGCTCATGCGCGGTACATTATAAAGCCGACTATGCTATGCTAAGTTTTGAATAAAAATAGATTGTAATTCTAAGTCTTAAGATCGCCATTATCTAGGTTCTATTGTAATTAATACGATGATTAAAAAAACAAACAATACAAATTCACAGAACTTGAGAACACTTATCGACTGGAGAAATAAAAATAGAGAACACTTATTAAATAAAATGATAATAAAGGTACAAATTAAACACAACAGGTGTTATTCATAAAAGCTAAGAAGTGTAGCTACGTTCATTAGTCTCAAATATAATTAAATTCTCCGTATTCGAAGAGGACAAATTCTACGAGTAACCAAATTAGTAACTTAATATAAAGGTCTCTAGCATCTAATTTTATCAGTACGTTAATTAATATTTTAAGTAATGACAGAGCAGTATTCCCAATTTAATTTGATTTATTTATTTATTTAAACTTCATGTACAGTGGTGGTACATAGGCGGACTTAATGCCACAAAGCATTCTCTACTAGTCAACCATTGGGTTAAAAAGACAACACTGTGGTAGGTGTGCACAATAAATAAATAACAGATATTTTTGAAATAGAATTTAGTAGGTATCATTAAATTAAGTGGCTTATAATAATAAAATACGTATATATGCATAAATGTAATGTAATTTTCAGACAACTTTCTTATAACCTCTATTGCTTCTGTAAACATGAACATAATATTTCTTCCAGATCAGGGATGGTGAACCTAGGGCATGCGTGCCAATCTTGACGAGCGGCAAAATAATTCGGGCAAGATGTTTAAGATTTTCTTAGCCAAGTCCCTACCATCTTCGTATAGCCAAGGAATGGATTTCTCTGCCGGAGTCTGTGTTACCTGATAGCTACAACTTAAGGGTCTTTAAGTCAAGAGTGAATAGGTTACTTCTAGGCAAGCGTGCTCCATCGTCGGCCACTTCATCGTTTACCATCAGAGGAGACAGTAGTCAAAATCGAGCCCATTTGTAAAAAAAAATC
The DNA here is from genome assembly GCA_949316375.1 of Mythimna vitellina. NCBI lineage: Eukaryota > Metazoa > Arthropoda > Insecta > Lepidoptera > Noctuidae > Mythimna > Mythimna vitellina. Next base: position 10,016,795 of record OX438686.1, read on the forward strand.
TAGGTAATTTGAAACAGCAGCTTAATCACAATAAGGTACTCATTTATTTAATTAAATATACAAAGAACTATAAAGATTACGATATATGAATTTGGGGTTGCAAATTAAGAATTGCTTTGGCTTTTTTTAGGGTTCCGTACCTCAAAAGGAAAGAACAGAACCCTTATAGGAACGCTCTGTTGTCGGTCTGTCTGTCTGTCAAGACCCTTTTTCTCAAGAACGCGTGGAAGTATCGAGTTGAAATTAAAACCATATACTCAAGTCTGCGGTCCCTTGAAGCTGTGAAAAAATCAAACTTCAAACTTGTGAGTTCACGAAAAAATAAGATACGGCCGTTGGGAATCAAAATTCTAAGAGTATTTTCTGTTGCCCTAGAATCTTGAAATTTGACATGAAGCAAGGTCTCATAGAACAAATATAGAAAAAAATCTGAAAACTGTAAATTTGTAGTTACGTCACAAAAAAAAACTTTTCTGCGATTTAGAAAAATCTTCGTAACTCAATTCGGAAATTGAACTATTTTCATAGGTAAGTTTGTACGGAACCCTCAATGCGTGGGCCGCTCTACTTGCCTTGCTTGTTCTCTTGTCCATTAAATCACTAAGTCAAGATTCTTTGGCAGCATGTCATGATCAGTTTTTTAATAAATGTATGTTCTAGTGACACGTTCAAATAAAGGTTTGCCATCCCTGTTCTAGGGCATAAAAGCTCCTTCATACCACGCCTCGTTTGCTTCACAAATATCTTGAAACACAAAACCTTATCAGACGACAACGCAGGGACGTTTTGCAGCAAATCTTTGGGTTGTGATCATGAATCAAAGGGGAACTTTATATCTTCATAATATGTAACGTCAGAATTTTTCCAACCCACTCATTTCCTTGGGATGCGGAAGTACAATGACCTACATTCTGGACCCCGATCCCGATTACGAAGCCGGATGGGTCCAAATAACGAACCAAACGTAGTTCAGTGCTTTTTTTATGTTACAGCCATGAATGTCGAGCCAACTTGTGTGGACCCGATACTGATCTCACACGGTGGAATGGGAAGACTTTAAAAGGTGACGTCATTTGTACGAAATAGCGGAGAAAGGGAAAAATTGCAATATAAAGATAAAGATTTTGTGGGGGTTCGTAAAGTATATAGTTAATGCGGTGCTGGTAACAGAAAAATATAAAGAGCGTAAGTTATGGACTGCAATTTCGACGTGTTTGCTTCGTAACGAGTAAAACTAGTCACAGTGTTGCCAAAATTGAAAAGAATCTAATACGATTCGCATGAACGAACCTATTCATTGCTAGGCTTCTGCCAGCGGCTTCGTCCTCGTGAAAGTAGAAAATATATGCCTATGTCACTCAGTAATAAAGTAGTAGTCTACTGGTGAAAGAATTTTTAAAATCGGTCGATTAGTTTTTGAATTTATTAATTACAAACAAAAATACAAATCTTTTTTTTTCATAATATTAGTATAGAAATATAGACTAGCAACCCGCTCCAGTTTCGCACGGGTCTTAGTAATCATTAAAATTCTCGGCTTTTTTACTTTAGTATCAATGTACTATACATCTACACCTTCCTTTCGTATCAGTCTGTCTATTGGTGAAAATTACATGAAAATCCGTTTAGCAGTTTTTGAGTTTATCGCGTTTATGCTCACAGGAAGACGTAGTGGAAGACTGCTTTATCTATATCTATATATTTATCTAACTATATATCTATATCTACATATATTTATATCTCTATAACTATATGTATATATATGAATAGCTGTTCGTTAGTCTCGTTAAAACTCGAGGACGGCTGGACCGATTTGGCTAATTTTAGTCTTGAAATATTTATGATAGTCCAGGGAAGGTTTAAATGGTGAGAAAATATGGAAAACTTAGGAAAAAAAATCGAATACAACGCCATCTCTAATTAAAATGACTTTTTATAGCTGTATTATGTATATGTATTTAGTTTTAATCTAATATTTGCTTTATTAATTTGCAGTACATCGCATTCGCATACACCCTTTTTCTATTTTAAGTTCTTACAGTCCATCCTAAGGTTGTCTGGTAGATATCGCTGTCAGCGATAAGACCGCCTTTGTATCCATAGATTTAAGTTAGTGTAAAAGTTTTGTTACTATTTTAGTGTACAATAAAGTTTATTCTATTCTATTCTATTTATTTTAAAATGAATGATGCTGTTCCTTACTATCTTATGTTGTACCTTATTATCCTTACTCTGAGGTGGTATGAAGTTCGCCGGGTTAGCTAGTAACATATAATATGTTATTCAAGAATAAAGTAGCTTTCTATCAGTGAAAAAATTTTTGCAATCGGACTAGTATTTTCAGAGATTAGCTCCTACAAACAAAATTACAAACTTACAAACTTTACCTTTTTATAATATTAGAGATTTACACACTAGATGATAAAATAGATCCTTGCATAGTAGATGTATGTAAGGATTTATTTTTGCAAAATCTAAAAGCTCACACGAGATACTAGTTCCATCAACGATTGCATCACTACTCACCATCAGCTGGGATCGCAATCAAGTGCTGGTTTATATCATAAAAAAATATAAATCAATTTCTAAAATTGTCTGTACCAAACGTTTTTAATCTAGCTGCCATATTGCCGCCGTAAGTCAATACCTGATCCGGACAAAAACATTTTGCGCAAACCTGCAAGCTCTCGATAGTGACAAAAAAGCCTATAGAATTCCGGGATCACGTCAACCAGTAACCGATCACCATAATTCACGGGACTGTCACATCCTTATATAAATTGGACCCGTCCACTTAGCCCGGGATAATGGTGGCGGAGGAAAAATGCCCCATGCGGGTTTGCTTACAAGTTTAGCTTTGTGTTTTGTTCATTACTTTTTCAAGGGTTTATTTGATATTTATTTGGTGTTCACCCGCCCCTGGTTGTGGTAAGTAAAATCTGATTTCAGATGCCTAGTTAATTTTTCTTTTTATTAAACGTTGCCTTACACAGTAGCGTAGTTAGGCGTGTGCGTAGTGGGCCCTAGCTAGGGCTCTTTAGGAACTAGGTTTTTTTTTTATAGTTGGTAGGCTCGTGTTTGACCACTATTTCACCCAATGATAAGCGACGATGTGGTCGAACACTGGGTTGCGACAGTCGCTGTCTCGTTTTCGAATTTATAAAAGAAAAAGGACTCGCTGATGTGCCTTCGCCTACGTCTAAATTAGGACACGTTACGCTTCTGGCCTTACACTTAAACTTACATTTAAACTCTCTTACACAAGACACCCAGACTTGGAACAACTACCTGTAGGCCAACATACTAATGTTTGTCCATTGCATGAATCGAACTCGCGACACTCAGCGTAGTAGCCCATCGCTTAACCACTGCGCCAACCGTGACGCCATTTATTTATTTATTTATTTATTTATTCAACCAGAACGACAAAATGCCAATTACACTGATTACATTAGTTTGAAATTATGTTAAATACATTATAACACAGATAAAAAACAGATAAAAAAAAACAGAAAATATAGAGAGATAAAAAAGATAAAGAGAATAATAGAGAATATTCAAAAGTAGCCTCCACAAGTAGTTTCCGTAGCCTTGAAAGGCAAGGGCAATTGAAGGAACACAGATAAGTTTTAGTCAGTAAACGTCTGACACGCCTTCTCCCTCCATCCAGAGCGGGAGTAATTTTTTGATGATTACAAACCATATATACTAAGATCCCAGAGCGATCTGACATAACTTATTTTCACATGGATGAAATCCTAGTTTCTCAGTAGCGTTTTATGTGCTTTGAATACTTGTATGCTGCTTGTGGAGCTCCCCCTTAGTGCCCCTGGGCCATTAGTCAGTTATTTAGTGTTTTAGTCAGACTTAGAGACATAACGTATTTAAAAATCAGACATGTATAAATAAGTAAAGTTTATTTATTTTTTATGGAGCCATAAAGCGTCCGACAGCAGTTTTGGCCCATGGAAAGTGTCTGAATACTCATGATACTACTTTAGAATAATATTCTACAAAACGTATATAAAAATCAGCCATAAAAAAATCAGTTAGGTAACTTTTATTTTTAGTTCGCTTTCTCCCCTGGTAGCTGTCCACGGGTCCCAAGTGGGAGCTCCACAAGCACACTGGTATTCAGAGCACATGAGACGCTACTGAGAACCTAAGGTTTCATCCATGTAAAAATAAGTTATGCCAGATAGCTCTGAGATCTTGGACTAACAAAAAAAAAAAAACTTTTATTCTTTTTTCGAAAACGAGGCTTCATAAACTCATAAATATACGAGTATAGCTGGCTGGTTAGGGTTTTTTTAATAGGCTTGCATTTGACTTCTATCTGACCTGATGATAAGCGATAATAACAAGCGATGTGGTCGACGATGGAGCACGCTTGCCTAAAAATAATCTCACTCACACTTTTGACTTAAAGGCCCCTAGGTTGTAGCCATCAAGAAACACAGACTCCAGCAGGGAATTTCACTCCTTAGGCGTACCTACAATAAATGATAAATTATATTCATTTTGCAAATACGTTTAAAAAAAAACCCTTTTACACGTAAATTTTTTCGTCAGTTTAAACTAGATGAGGCCGGTGTTTTCTGCCTGCTAGCTATCTAGACTACCCTAAGAGATACCGAAAGAAACTCAGGGGTCAAAGTCTCTTTTAAAGCCCGTACAGCAAATATATGTATAATGGTCAAATCATATAAGAACCATGCAGATTAGTTGGGAGTAACGTGTTCCCCAAACATGAATTTTGATGAAACAATTATACGTATTTCTACCAACCTATTATACAGAAAACAGTGCACGATGAAGATATATCGTGTAACTGAAGATTTAATGAAATAAGCCGCCAGTCCCTTCCACAATTTGAAATATTAAAGGCTAGTACGATTTTAGATCTTATGCCTTCAGGGATTTCCTGCACTCAAAACGTCGAGGTCGACCGACCCAACATAAGGATACAAATGTCTGTTTCGCAAGTGCGAAAGGGAAGTTTGTTAACCTAGCAATTTGTTAATTACGAAGTTTGGCTACAATGTCTAAAAACTACTTTTACCTTCTGATTAGCTTGCTAATTATGTCACTGTAGTTTTGTTTCGGACTATCAAATTAGTTAATTTTGTATCGCGATTACGTAAGGTTCATGCACTAACTTTAGTAATTACGCGTCTCCTGAATATTTTCTGGTAAATTAGCGCTCCGTTTGTTGGGTAATAATCGGCTCATTAATCACTTCAAGTGTTGTTGGAGTTTTTGTTCGTTGTACCAGGTATAGCGGTTTTTATTTAGTCCATCGGAACTTTTGCAAGGAACGGTTGCCTAGTCTGGTTCATAATCTATTAGCAATTTAATGTTTTTTTTTTAAATATAGCTTTATAATTAGGTTTCTACATATAGGTATAAGGTGTTAAAAAATTAACTTTAAGAATTTCGAGGGGCCATTGTACTCCTCATTATGAACAACTTTTACTATGGGACCAAACCTGAAATCGCGAAAAAAAAAAATCTGCTGTAGCCCTACGTTTATGTTGGCATAACTCGTCAAAATGTATGGAGCAGCTGATTTTTTTTTCGCTATTTCAGGTTTGGTCCCATAGGAAGTTAATTTTTTAACACCTTATAATTATTACTGTTATCTCCAGGGCCTAAAGTCTGCTATTACAATAGTGTCAGAATGGTCTATCATTGATTTCATAATTGTTGATTTTGACAAGTTTGGTAATCTACTAATATAATGGCGTCATTATGACTTTCCAATGGTCAACCACTGACATTCCATTGAAAGAAGTGGCATAGAATGGTAATCTCGTACATATTGACAAACGAATATCTGATGTATGTGGTAATCTGCTAAAATTTTGACGGTTCCTTTGATCAGTGACCTACCATTAGATCGTCATAGTGCAGTCATTCGTTTTAATAAGCTCGATATTGTCATTCTACCACAACTCTAGTATGAGACCATTGACCGATCAACGATCGGTCATTATGATTTAGCAGATTACGAACTTTTAGCAAAATGACATTGGGATCGTATTGGAATGACGAATTTATAAAAATAACAGATTTGGGCCCCAGGTCGGTAGTCATTTGCAAAAATGTCTGTTTTGTTATGGGTGTCGAAACGATCTCTAAAAACTGGGTTATTGGCTATGCTATATACTAATAACCCATTTTAGCATAGCTTTAAAATGTTCACACTGTTGGGGCTCAGGCCTTCTCTCTTAGAGAGTGAATGGGCCGTAATCCTGTATACGCGGGCCCAGTTCGAAGCTTTTAGCAGTTTCTAAAATTATGACCGAATTAGGGTAGACACTCAAATAAGATTCCAAGAACTTCTTCCAAGTTCTCGCACTTGGTTTCAATAACTGGCTCGAATATTTTACTGAAGCCCTTACGGTGACCGCAGTAGGTAACGCCCTGGTCATCGTGAGTTGCAGGGTGATTTCAGGCTATGTTGGTGCGGGTTTACGAACGACGAGAATATGTAGCTCGCCGTCCGATAAGGGCCAGGCCAGGGTCTACGGCGTGTTATGTACCACGCGCGTCTCAAAGAGGCTGCGGCGTGGCCGAGGCGCTAACGGTCTGGACCTCCGTTCTGCATACACGACTGAGAGAAGTTATTTGATGATTTCTCACCTAACGGACGGTGAGCAATGGGTGGCCCACCGTCCAACCATCCGGTAACCGTCCGGACCGAGCCCAAGTCGTCGACGGCGCATACTGTTCCACGCGCGCCTCAAAGAGATGTCAGCAAATCGTAGGGGCCTAGCAGGTTCGGAGCCTACTTACTGGGGCCACGGGTAGTGTGAAAGTGAAACCCGGGGCCCTGGGTCAAAGGCAAAGAAGGAACAGGAGTAGGTTTTTAGTCAGTAAAAGTCTGACACTATCTCCCGCTCCGCCCAAGAGCGGGATAAGATGATTTTCCCACCTAAAAAAAAACCTAACTGAAATTCATTCTCATTTTTAATAACGTAAAGCTTCAAAAAACAGTGCATTATTTGTTTGCAGTTTACTAGTCTTTAGAAACGAAGCGTGGCGAATCAGTAAAATGTAAACAGTTGGCCATCTTGATATTCGCAAGTTTAACAAAGTTGCGATAGTTTGACAGCCATTGCTAGTGAATTGTACTATAATCAAGTAAAAACTTCCCCAGCCACCGCGACAGGAGACGCCCCGGGCATCGGGAGTCGCAGAACGAGTACCGGCCACCGTATGTACAGCCTTGCGGACGACGAGCAATGAGTAGCTCGAAGTCCGAACGTCCGAGAACTATCCGAACCGAGCCCGTTTCATCGACGGTGCGTAGTGTTCCACACGTGCCACAAAGAGGTCAGCAAAACCCTAAGGGCCCAGCAGGGCCGACGCCCGCTAAGGCCACAGGGACACAGGTGCGATTTTAATCAGTTAAAGTCTGATACGTCCTCCCACTCTACCCTAAAGTGGCATAAGTCATAAGATGATTGCCAAACTCACAAAAAAAAAAAAAAACTAGAAGGTAAATACTTAAGTTGTTCTGCGTCTTTAGTTTACTCTCTTACGTGGACGAACAAAGCAACTTATGTGGGTATATATTTCAACCTTTATGTGTCTCCAACACTACATTTGCCACCTACGGCTTCACCTTTCACGCAGACATCACAAGGAGTAATTTTCAAGTCGTTGGAAACATTTTCACAGAAATTCATTTTCTTGTAATTTTCACCTATGTCAGCGTCATCTCTCATACTTAAGCTAATAAATTCAGGTTCCATTTTTAGCGACAGAACTTCTTTCTCATCTTCATCAGTTTTATTATGATATCAATTACTATGATTTATTTTTAGTGTTGAACCAAGTAAAAGAATCGGATAAAATAATTGTGTTAAAAGACCGGCAAGAATATATTACAGTACTTTATCCTTACAAATCCGAGACATTGTTCAAGGTCCTTCCTAAGCTTGTCTTTATTTAGTCCATTTGTCTTCTAAGAATAACTATCCACTAGCTTATATAAACCATCTCTATTTCAACCATGATACGGTTCATTTTAGCACTTAATTCTGAGTAAACCTTCCGTAACATGTCAATATAACTTTTCATCTCTCTCGTTAGAACATCTGCATACCAATTAATCTTTACTTTCATCTGATTAAGTGTCAATAAAGTTCACTAATCTTTTTATTATGCGAATTAGCTTTGATATTACAACTATAGATTCATCAAATGGCATGTTAAAATTATTAATCTTGACAGTTGTACGCGAGGAGATTTTAGAAAGTGTATAATTTTTGCTTAATTTGAATTGGTAGTTACGATGTTGTCTGATTACGACGTGTGCGTGTAATTCCGTATTTTTTTTAAAGTTATTATAGCTGGTGGCACTTGCAAAACCCATAACAATTGTCTGTTAATTTCGTGGGAGAGTGCGGACGGGCGCGAATGATAGCGACGAGGTTATATACAGCTCAATTGAGACTATCTTGATGTGATAATAGTCATTGGATAAAAGAGAAAAATATATATGGTATGAACTATAAATCAAAACCACTTCTAATAGTTGGATCATTATTTTGTTAAATAACATGATGATAAGTGGAAGTTCACATATGAACGGATGCTTCATGAGAAGGGAAAATTGTGTTACGTTTGGCTATTGTTATAATTATTTTGTTATGGACACATTGGTATTCTGCCCATCCTGTTAGTATAATAACGTGGTGGATTTTAAAGAACGCCCTTAGTTTGAAAGAGTAGCGATCTTCGCACGTTAGCTGTTGGAGCTGGATAATAGTAGCCGAGTCTCGAGTAATATGTTGAGCGATTTGTGTGACCAATGTCAAGCAGTGGATTGCTATAGTCTGCTAATGATGGTGACACTTAGTCACTTACATACTTAGAAACATAGTTGAGAAATTTAGTTTGTTCTACACCTTTAATTCAGCTGTCAGTAGAACCCCATATGCTTTAGTAGTAGGAAAAGTTACGTGGTCGAGTCCTCCATTGTTTCAACACGTTTTGTGTTTCCTTGTGCGCTTGTTTTGATCACACATTTTTTGTGAATTACAATATGGTTGTATGATCGACCCATTTATTTCGATTGATGCGGACAGATTGATTTTTGGCAATACCCTTTTTTGAAATTATTCTTGTATGTAAAGATTTAAATTGTTGTGTTTTTCCGTAATCACAAAGCAAAAAATATGTAGGTTTTACGAAAAATATGAAAATGTAATCTGAAATGACAATGAATACTACGAAAACATGTAAAGCCGTTTTCTGCTTTTATTATACAGCAGATATGTATGTGTATGGCACAGATTTTGCATTGTTCGAGTTTTATAATAAATAATTTTCGTATCTCCCAGTAATTATGTTGTTAATTCCACAAACACGAAACGCGTGCTAATACCATTTTATTCATGAAGGCTCAGTTCAGTCTCTTGGGGGAGACTTAATTACGTGTTTTTAGGGCCACAGAGCAAACGAGTCAGTAAATTAAAGAGTTTTTCCCTTTAGACCGATGTATTCACATGTTGTACGTAGAAACCAACTTAATTTAAGTTGGCAGACATGGGGAGTTCTCAAGAATGGGAATAGTTTTGAAGAAGACTTGGCGGTTGTCGGGAACTACTTCATTCACTTGCGAATCTTAGCTGCAATGTGTGCTGGCTTTGGTTTTGTGGTCGGTGTTTAATTGAATATCACTTCATTCACTCCATATTTGTTTTTTGGCGCATATTTTTTCCCAAAATATACTTATAATTTGTTAGTTCTAAATTTCCGCCTTGTTTCTTCTAATAAAATTTAGAGCATAGCCCTTTTAATTGCACTTTGGGTCAGCTAGTACTGATATAATATTTAACGATTAGTACAGTTAGGGGTGTATACGGGGTCCCAAACAACACCTATCGGGATCCAAGCCAACCTCACCTGCACGTGGTGCACCCTGCTGACAAACAAACGAGGCTATGGCGACCCGCCAACACGCACTGGACCAGCGTGGCGGGTTATGGTCCAAACCCCCCTAAATGCATAATGCAATAAAAAACAGGCCCCAAGTGCCCGGCGACTCCAGCGGTTGTGCTAGCGTGGACGGGCGTGGGCGCAGCCCTGGGGTCTGGGGTGCTAAGAATCTCCGGGTGGGATCGATCAACCGTCGACGACTGGACCTGGCGACGTACAACGTGCGTACACTCCGGTCCGATGAGAAGATCGCCGAACTTGAAGAGGAGTTGAGCAGGTTACGATGGAGTATTGTGGGATTATTCGAAGTCCGAAGACAGGGGGAGGACACGATAATCCTAAAATCTGGTAACCTGCTCTATTTTCGGGAAGGAGACCAGCAGTCCCAAGGAGGTGTCGGGTTTATCGTCCACAGGTCCCTTGTTAACAATGTGGTGAAGATCGAGAGTGTGTCGACCAGGGTGGCGTACCTTATACTCAGAATATCATCAAGATATTCGCTGAAGGTCATACAGGTATACGCTCCGACCTCGACACACCCCGACGACGAAGTAGAGACCATGTATGAGGATGTATCCAGGGCCATTCATGGTTATAAGTCTCACTTCACCGTGGTTATGGGGGACTTTAAGGCGAAACTGGGCAAACGCGACGGTGACGAGCTGCGAGTGGGGCAATTTGGGTCTGGACGTAGGAACCACCGGGGACACCTACTGGCCAGTTTTATGGAGAAGGAGGGCCTCTACATGATGAACTACTTCTTCAGAAAGCGTGAGCATAGGAAGTGGACCTGGCAAAGCCCTGATGGTGCAACTAAAAATGAGATTGACTTCATCATGTCCACAAAGAAGCAAATATTCAATGATGTCTCTGTGATTAATGGCGTGAAAACCGGAAGTGATCACCGCCTGGTAAGGGGCTCATTGAATATCAATGTCAAGCTTGAAAGGTCACGACTGATGAGGTCTACGCTCCGTCCTGCACATATCCAGATCCAAAACTCCGAGAGCTTTCAGCTCGAACTTCAAAATCGCTTCGAATGCCTAGGAAGCTCTGTGGATGAATACAACGATGGGTTCGTGGAAACTGTCCATACGGTCGGGTCTAAATTCTATAAGACTCGTACAAGTAAGAGCAAGAGGCTCACAGATCGAACTCTCCAGCTTATGAAGGAGAGGCGTGAGATGATTCTGCAGTCTTCAGACGATGCGTGCACATATCGGCAGCTCAATAAACAGATCTCTAAGTCCTTGAAACGCGATCTCCGTCACTTTAATACCGGAAAAATTAAAGACGCGATTGAGCGAAATAAGGGCTCTAAGGTGTTTGCAAGAGGTCTATTGGGCAGAGCCAGCTCACGAAACTGAAGACCGACGATGGCAGAGTCATATCCGCCAAATCGGAGCTTTTGGGAGCGATCGAGGCTTTTTATGGACAGTTGTACACGTCAATCACAAAACCCACTGCGAATCTAGCAAACGACCCAAGAGCTAGATTGACCCGACACTATACCGAAGATATCCCGGACGTCAGCCTGTACGAGATTAGGATGGCTCTGAAGCAGCTTAATAACAACAAGGCACCAGGTGATGACGGAATTACGGCCGAACTCTTGAAGGCGGGTGGAAAACCGATCCTTAAGGCCCTTCAGAAGCTGTTTGATTCCGTCATATTCGAGGGAAAAACGCCACAGGCGTGGAGCAGAGGTGTGGTGGTACTCTTCTTTAAGAAGGGCGACAAGGCCCTGCTCAAGAATTATAGGCCCATCTCACTTCTGAGCCACGTCTACAAGCTGTTTTCCAGAGTCATCACCAACCGTCTCGCGCGCAGGTTCGACGACTTCCAGCCTCCCGAACAAGCCGGATTCCGAAAAGGCTTCAGCACCATAGACCACATACATACGCTACGGCAGGTTATACAGAAGACCGAGGAGTATAATCTGCCTCTGTGCCTAGCGTTTGTGGACTATGAGAAAGCCTTTGATTCGATCGAGACTTGGGCTGTGCTGCAGTCTCTCCAACGGTGCCAGATTGACTATCGGTACATCGAGGTGCTGAAGTGTTTGTATAAAAAAGCCACTATGTCAGTCAGACTACAGGACCAGACCTCGAAACCTGTCCTCCTGCAGCGGGGTGTGAGGCAGGGAGACGTTATTTCTCCGAAACTGTTCACGGCCGCAATGGAGGATGTCTTCAAGGTTCTGGACTGGAGTGGATTAGGCATTAATGTCAATGGCGAGTACATCACTCATTTTCGGTTTGCCGACGACATAGTAGTCATGGCTGAGACCGCGGAAGAGCTCAGCACAATGCTAAATGACCTCAGTAGAGCTTCCGAAATATAATAATAATAATAATAATGTAGCACCCACTCCGATCAAGATCGGAGACTCTGCACTCGAAGTTGTAGACGATTACGTTTACCTGGGACAGACAATCCAGTTGGGTAGATCTAATTTCGAGAAAGAGGTCAACCGTCGAATCCAACTCGGCTGGGCAGCGTTCGGGAAGCTGCGCGGTATCTTCTCATCCAATATACCACAGTGTCTCAAGACGAAAGTCTATGACCAGTGCGTGTTGCCAGTGATGACGTATGGTTCCGAAACGTGGTCGCTCACAGTGGGCCTCATCAGAAGGCTCAAAGTCACCCAAAGGGCAATGGAAAGGGCTATGCTCGGAGTTTCCTTGCGTGATCGAATCAGAAATGAAGATATCCGCAGGAGAACCAAGGTTGCCGACATAGCACGAAGAATCGCCAAACTTAAGTGGCAATGGGCAGGGCACATTGCTCGCAGAACGGATGGCCGTTGGGGCCGAAAGGTTCTGGAGTGGCGACCGCGTACCGGAAGACGCAGTGTTGGAAGGCCCCCTACAAGGTGGACCGATGACCTGGTGAAGGTTGCGGGAATCCGATGGATGCGAGACGCGCAGGACCGTTCTTTGTGGCGACATTTGGGGGAGGCCTATGTCCAGCAGTGGACGTCTATCGGCTGAAATGATGTACAGTTAGACAGTCGGAGAACATTACCTATGTTTTTTTTTTGAGGTGGGAAATCATAATGTTTTTTTAAATATACTCTCTAGCTCTGGGTGGATCGAGAGAGATTGTCAGACTTTAACTGATTAAAACCCACCTGTGTTCCTTCATTACATTTTTCGTTCCAGGCTCACGGTAACTCATCATCATTTCAGCCGAAAGACGTCCACTGTTGGACACGGTAACTGCTCGTATTTCGAACAAACTCATAGCGAGAATATTAGCGCTGTATGATACTACTGCCAATGTCTTATGAATGTGATCGCTAACTTTTAACTTTGAACATTAATCGGTTGGTTGCTATCCTGATTTCTTGGGGGAGCGCATTACATAGAGTAATAACTTAAACAAAGAAAAAAAGCAGAATCGAATAAAGTAATTACGGTGAGCAGGATATTAAAGAAGGCTGATACGAGATGGAGCGAGGATGGTAAGTTAGTCGTACTGTCCACGGATAAATGATAATATTAAAATAATATAATATTCCACAACTATCACACAACGCCGTCTAGTCCCAAGCAAAGCAGAGCTTGTGTTATGGGTACTAGACAACTGATAAACATACTTATATATTTCTAAATAGATACATATATAGATAAATTACACTCAGACACAGAACAAATAATCGTGCTCATCACACAAACATTTGTCCTGGGTGGGAATCGAATCCACGACCTCCGGCACAGCAGGCAGGGCCACTAACCACTAGACCAACAGGCCAGTCAATATAGTTCAAATAGCTTCATAGACGCGTATTCGTCATTATACGCTTGGTGTACGCCTGCATGAAGCTTACATACAGAACTATGAAAGTCTGTAGACACCAAGCGTATAATGACGAATATGCTTCTATGAAGCTGCGCGACAGATGGTCAATGGGGGCGAGAGGTTCTGGAGATTTTTTTAAATTTATATAAACCAGTGCTTGACTGCGAAAGGCCTCCGACAAGGTGGACCGATTACCTAAGGAGGGTCGCGAGAATCCGATGGATGCGAGACGATCAGGACCGGTCATTATGGCGACACTTGGAGGAGGCCTATGTCCAACAGTGGACGTCTTTCGGTTGAAATGATGATGAAGCTACACGTCCGTGGACAGTAGGCCTAAGTGGTGTCCTGACAAGTGACAAAAATTCTAATCACTTTTGTTTTAAAACATAACTTTAGTTGAATTTATACTTCATAACGTTATCAAGTTCATAAACTATTCTTTCTGTAAATAACACATTTGCGAATATATTTACAATCATATTAATGGGTGAAACAAAAAAAAAAATATAACGATTTAGAAAATGCACTGCTTAATTATTACTTACATTTGCCAAAACTTATTTTATATGGTTCTTATTATTTTCTATCACCTTTTAGATTTGTCACCAATCTGCAATACCCTATTACAGTGATTTAGAAAATTGAGCAGTCAGAAAATTAGGTTTTTACCGAATTGGCCATTCTGAGAATCAGGTGTTTAGAGAATTGGCCATTTTGAGAAGTCGTCCTTTTTCGCCTAAACCTTTAAATCTAAATTACTTTTTTTCTGTGGCAGTGTAAAGTTAACCTACCAAAACATAGATGTGAAAAAAATGCCATCATCTTTAACGGCTTCGTTTTTAAATAAGTGAGATCTAACTGTATACTAAGTTCTCCTGAAGTTCCTTGAATCATAGTATTTTTCAATTTAAATCAATTTTCTTTGTAAAAACTCATCGAAAGAGCTTTGATATTTTAAAATGTGTTCGATATGGGATTTGATACATGTGGAATCCTGGAGGAGCAATGGCCTGATGTTGCGTAAGCGAGCGACGTGACCCTCCGCCGCGCCGCTCCTTTGATGATTACCATTCCACTGCGCTCACGATGTTGGAAAGTAGCAGATTCTGGACTAATTGTGCCCCATTGGTGTAATTGCTGCAAGGCGTTCCGATGTGAGGATAAATAAATAAATAAATAAATAAATAAATAAATAAATAAATAAATAAATAAATAAATAAATAAATAGTTCCTGTCATGCACAAAGTTCTTCAATGGCTATAATCGAATATTTGTCATGCTCTTTGTTACTTAACAGAGCGACTTTGCAAGTTTTTAACAACCAACTTGAAGCTTTGTGTTAAGTACAATTTAGTCACGTGAGTTTCAACTTGCCGAGTCACACATTAAGTAACACAGATCAACACACTTTTTTGAGTAAAAGCAAGCAACTTTGTAAGTAAAGAACTGTTTAATTTACTTATTTTTTTAATTTTTAATCTATTTATTTTGGAGATAAAGGGCATTGTAAATTTTTATCCATTTCCTTAACCTTATAAGGGAATGGAAGTTTATTCTATTCTATAACTGCTTGCGTGGAATTGGTCTGATGAGTGTATTCGTGTCCTCTTAGCCAGGGTTGTATGATTGCGACTCGTTTAGCTCTTCAATCCCCAAAGGTAATAGAAGAGCTGACGAGACGGAGTATTGGTCGTGGATGTGCGACCCTGGCAAAATATAAACTCGAGTGTTTGTTGAATATATCCAACATAGGCGGTTAAAATTATTCTATTTCATTTAAAATTACGTTAAAACATATTGTAGGTGCTATTCACAACAAGCTATTTAGTAGTATGTATTATTTATTTATTTAAATGCCCCTTTGAGGGCAGCTCGGAAAATATACATACGTATTGAATTTCAACTCAATAGGTCCAGTAGATTCAGAGCAAATCGGCTACAACAGACAGACTAACACACAAGTAATCCTTTAAGGATTGCGTTTTTTCATTACGACTATTGTAACTATAAAAAAAACAACTTCAAAAACCCTTTTTAAAAGAAACAGGCGTGACATTTACCAAAGAATCGTCGTTTCTTATAACTTTGACACATACATGTTCGTATCTTTATTCTGTTTAGCATCTGGTTCAGAATTACAACAAGGATATGATAGTCCGTTGACTTTTCCGCCTGGCGTGATCTGTATGTTGGAGGGCAATCCGTTGGCACGTGAACTTACTCACAACTATGACGCTATGACGCTATGTAGCCAGAAGAGAATGGTTTATGTGAAAGTATGTGGCTTGTCATTTGTAAATATTAGTTTGAAAAGATATATTGTGGTGCGTTTTTACCCGACTGCAAGAAAGGATATGTTTTACGCGCGTATCTTGTATGTATGTATGTATGTAATATTCTTTATTACCTCATATTTTCCAAACCGCTGAATGGATTTACATAATTAAGATATCGTTAGAATCGTCTTAATAACCCAAGTGTACTTAAATACACTGTTCTTGCAGCTCCAGCGAATCCGGTCCGAAAGGATTTCGCTAGCGTCACTGCGAGCGCCCCTGGCGCTCCTTATCTGAAACCTGTGCCTGACAAGGCAAAGAACAAGGTTGATGATAGTAATGTTTTCGTTACGGTGCAAAGGAGGAAGCGTCGAACGCAAACCAACAAGAATCGCTGCGGCATAGCACCTGCAACTCCTAGCGTAAGGCTGCGTGCTGCTCAGCCGAACACTCCCGTGTACATCTCCCGCCTGCATCACACCACAAGGATTGAAGACATCGTGGAGTACGTGCGCCATAAGACGAAGTTCGCTCTGAGGGTACAGCTGCTGGAGTCGCACCGTAACGTCAATTTCAAGGCGTTTGTGGTGCGAGTCCCGAACACTTTTCTGCCCCTCATGTTGAAAGAAGACTTTTGGCCGCAGGGCGTGGTGTTCCGTCGCTTCCGCGGACAAGTGCCACAGAACAACACAAAGTGAACAAGTGCAGTGTGAACTAACATAGTCATAAGTCTTATTTATTAACAATAAATTGTATTTCTTTTACTTTATGTATGTTAGTCTGTAAGATATATATCTATGGGCCAAGATGCCTGAAAATAAATGATTTATTATTATTATTAAATAGGTGACGTTAAAAAAACCAACATAGCGACTGTGAGACGCTATACTTTAGTGTAATTATTATTTTTTGGCTTCTGCAATATGTATATCAAATTAAAGGGCTCGTCATGAGGATTCCAAAATGGTATATCATGACCATGTTAAAAAAAGAAAAATAGAAAATATGTTATTTATAATTTACTAACTTTTACTCGCGACTTCATTATTCCCCTTTTTTGAAGCAATCGTGTAAAATTGTGGTATACATTTCAGAGATATAGCATAACATTGTTTTTTCGGGACCCATAAGATGGGATGATTTTACTCTGGATTATTTTTATAGGTCCCGACTCTTCTTCTATTGGTACCTACATAAGAGTATATATATATATCAATAAAAATCAATTGCTAAATGTATGTTAGCGCACCAATTCAATGTGGCTATTTTTTGTTGTGTTTGTAATTGTCAGGACAGTATTGTTTGTATGGAAGAAAATTAAAAGAAAACGAAAAAATATTGCAAATTGATTATATCGAATGCTCACTAAATGATGTGGTGGTAACCCTTTCGGTACGGACACGCTTGACGCATTCTGTATTTTCTTTTTCTTTTATTTTGTGTTTATAAACATCGTGCTGTCTTTTCCGAATAAAAGTTTGTCTATTCTCATCTATTCTGATCACTTTCACAAAGACAAGAAACGTGGTCATCTTGGTGACCCATTTACTGAGAGACAGAGAAAGAGAGAGAGAGGGAAGTAATCAGAAATATTTAAAAACCGAACAACTCTGTACTCAAGTTCCACGCAAGCAAATTGAAAAAGTTTTTCTCTTATTTTTCCAAATTCCAATATGCGCGCAAACCTATGGCACAAAACCCATGGACCTATATTCATGCGTTATCCGGATTAAAAAGTTTTACGCGTCTGTGGGTTATGTAGCGCTTTATTGCTTTTACAGACTGTTCGAGGTAAATACCTTTTAGTAACACTATTTGAATGAACTTTATCACTTTGTTTTAATCCCCCAACATGACATTGTAACTTGTAAGTGAACAGTTTACATGCATATTTTTTTGTGTTGTTTTTTCAGGTCAACTGCATTGTCGGTGTTCAGTGCGGGCTATTTTATTTTTTATTATAATGTTTTTTTTCGTCTGAGTTTATTTTTTATTGGGTGGGAAAATCATCTTATAACAAATCTCGCTCTTGGGCGGAGCGAGAGATAGTGTCAGACTTTTACTGACTAAAAACCCACTCCTGTTCCTTCTTTGCCTTTGTCCCAGGGCCCCGGGTGGTCTGAGTATGTATTAGACTCGCGTTTGACCACTATATCACTTGATGTTAAGCGATGATGTGACCGATGATGGAGCATGGCTGTCTAGAAGTAACCTTTTTTTTACTCTTGACGTAAAGACTATGTTAGGATAAGGTTGTACTTAGCTATCAGGAAACACAGACTTCGGCAGGGAATTCCACTCCTTAGCTGTACGCATAATGAATGTGTTCCCAAAACGCTTTGTACGTATGGGTGGGATGTTCACTATCTATCGATGGTGCAACGCCGTACGTCTAGTATTTCGATGATGGAACGGATTTGATGGAATTCATCATCATCATCTTCCTGCCCTTATCCCGTATTATTTGGGGTCGGCGAAACACGTTTTTTTCTTCCACTCTGCCCTGTTACTCGTCATGCTATCACTAACTTCCTTTTCTTTCATATCACTCTTCACACAATCCATCCATCTTTTCTTTGGAATTGATGGAATTAAATTGTGCAATTCCAATGCACATTCCCCGAAATGTAAACGATAGAAAACCAACAGGCTAGAACTCACGACACCGCAAACAAACACACACAGACACAAAGAAAAACTCACACACACAACAACAACAAGCTAGACACACATACACACAACACACAACACGCAACAACAATAGGCTAGACTCGAAATCGAAGCTCAAGGCTTTGGATTTTTTTTTTTACTTTTTTTATTATAAAGGGCGAAAAATAATTTTGGGGAAATTGGCTTTTTGATACCCTTGTTTTTAGTCTTTCTTTCGATCTTTTTATTTAAAAGAACACGAAAAAAAAGTTTCCATACTTAACATATGACATAATTGATACAAATATGAATTATGATGAACTTATTAAAAAATCCGACGGCAGTTTGACGCACTTGGTGGAGTTTGTTTTAATTCATTCGTAGATATGATGCCATCAACTGCATCAGACTGCTAAGAGAGAAATTTTTATTTCTTTCGAACTATTTATTTCTTTTTTTTATGTGATCGCGTTTTTTTCGTAGGCACATTTTCGTAAGTAATACTTTTGAAATCGTCTCCTCAAAGTCTTTATTTTGATACCCTACATGACTATGTCACGTAAAAACATATACAATTTGGCAACAGAATTCCATTTTATTTCAAATAAGACTTCTGGCCCAATCGATCAATTTTGAAATGTGAATGTGAGAACACTGTAGACTCCGCGAATTCTTAGGTTGCTTTTTATTATGATTATTTTTATTGTACTTTATTGACCAGTCTACACTGTCCTTACATAATAAATTCAATATATTGTATACAGAAGGTATTGTATCAACAAATTCTTTTTTAAAAGAGTAACCATGGAGTTTCTTGCCGGTTCTTCTCCATAGGAAACGACCAATTTGGAACCGTGCACTAGCTTCTGACGTTTTATAAGTGCCCATGTAGGCCTATGTGAAATAAAAATCTTTGACTTTGACTTTGACTTTGATCGGTTAAAAAATATAAACGATATTGAACAAAAGACCAAAATCATTGTGACATGGTAATTGCGGCAACGTGTGAAAGAGTGACCGTAGCCCTAGAACGCCTTTGCGTTTTACTAACCAAAAGCCAAAGGGCTACTTAAGAACATATGTAGGCCAGTAAAAGTCTGATACGTCTTTTTGTTCCACATAAGAGCGGGAGAAGTATTTGGATAATGTTTCAACCTCAAAAAAAAAATGTGACATGAAAATGAATTACTTTCTAAAGGGCGCCGCACACGAGCCACCGGCTACAACCACAAAACGCCACCACCGCCGTGTTTCCTGTAGGTTTCACACATTTTCTCGCACTGGCTTCTAAACGCCGATACAAAACGCCATCACATGTCACTCGCGCATTTAACCCTTCTTCGTCAGAGTCTATAATGATACTGTGTGTATGGGTTAAAAAAAGTAGCAGTCAGCGGCCACAAGTGGCTTGTGGCCGCTTCTAGCTTCTCGTGGCGTCTTTTGTAGCTGTGGCATGTGGCTCATGTGAGGCAACACTAAATGGACCATGTTCTGCCTTTTTAACGTAGCAATTACAAAAAACAGTCAACACTACGAAATAATCCACCCAACTCATTGGCCTTAAAATTGTACAACAAGTGTAATTCCAAGTACCTACATAAAACCCAACATCAGATACTAACTTAGCTAGACTCCTACATACATCAAAATGTGCGCCATGACATGACTATATTAATACTACCTATCGCAGCCTCTCGGGCCTCTCGTCACGCAAACTGTCGGCCCGCAAAACTTAATGCCTGTGATTAGGTCGTGCCCTTGGTCCTAAACAAGACCTCAGCATTCTTGGGCACAAATTACTCGACCTATTCCTGATGAGGTTACAATGTTTTGTCACAGGAATCTCAGGCAAGCTAAATAAAGAGATACTTTAGACTTTATTGTACACAAACACTTAAAAAAAAAAAAAAAATGGGACTGCTGATGTATACAGGCGAGCTTAATCGATAGTTGGGTTTTGTTCATCGATATGTCGTGGCCAGATCTTAGAATTGATCACTTTATGATATGGCTAACTAAAACTAGCCAGATCGTTTAAACGTTAACATTTGATGATATGTCAATCCTTGTTTGGCCATATAATTGATGCAGGATTTCAATGATAATAAAAGGTCTAAAGAAAGTAGGCCGAACAAAGATTGAAATATCATCAAACTGTAACGTTTAAAACGATCTGGTCGGTTTTACTTGGTCATATCATGAAGTGATCAATTTCTAAGAAGTGGCCACGACAAATATGCAACACTATTTTAGTATATGCGAAACCCGAAACACGTGTCTAGTATATATATAAAAATCACAAATTTATAAGCTTGTTATGTTACCTAGTTATCCGCTCAAATTCATGGTCACCAGGCCTTTCGGGCGACTGAAGGGTTGTTTTGCTTCCGCAACCAGCTGTACGCTGGCCTAATGCCCGCTATGATCTGCCGTGACCTGTGTTGTACTTATTGTCGGGTTTGTCTAACTTGTGACTATTTTTTTTATCGCGGTGTAATTATTATTGGAATCGATTCAGTTACTGATTCTGAACGAACTATATTCAGGTTTCACATATTCTAAAAATAATGTTGATATGTATTCATATTTCGATGGTTCTTACAGGAAACCTTAATGTGATAGAAATTTTGCTCATGAGTACAACTATAATTAGTGCATAGCAAAACTTATAGCTTGCATAATTACTCCGTACGACGCAACGTCGAACGAGCTTCGCAACGCCCCGCGTCTTCCTAAACAAGGTTTTGCTATTCAACGTGGCAATGCTGTCAGCGACCTTGCCAATACCTGCTAGGGTTACGTAGAATTTCTGGAAAGGAAACCCGTAATCCTAGACCGCAAAAATCAACTGAAGGAAAATAGGTGGGTTTTAATCTGTAAAATTTTGACACGCTCTCCCGCTCTATCCTAGTGTACGAAAAGTCGTTAGAAGATTTTTCACCTCTCAAAAAAAGTGTTTTGAGTACTTTTCCTATTGGCAACGTCGGGGATGAGTTTTTAGATTCCCAAAAATTTATTTTGTTCACGTTTGTACATATTGTTAAATTTTTAAAATTTTTATTAAGTTATTTATTAATTTAGTGGTTTACAAGCTGGTACCTGCGACTTCATCCACGTCAGACTTAAGCAGACAACAGCACAATGCTATTTGGTCAAGTTTTTCACTTACTTTCAAGTTTTTTTTTTACTCGTTACCCTACTTGTTTTCTAAAATAAAAACTCCTTGCTCCTTATAACATCAGCTATCTACTAGTGAAAGCCCCGTCAAAATCAGTCCAGCCGTTTGGTAGATTAGCCGGAATAAAGCAACAGATGGACAAAATTAAAAAAAATGCGTTGTTGTGACAGGTATCGAATATAATTTCATATTATATACATTTAATAAAAAATACATTTTATATACATGGGTAGAAAATGTATGATAGATAACTATAATTATGGTGGTTATATTTTGTAGTAAATAAAAGAAAATTCATATCTAAAAAAAAGTATGTTCTTGAACATCAACTGTATCGAAATTGCATTATTAAAATTAGTTATAACAGTTGAGATTATTGTTATCAACTAAGTATAATGGAGAGATTCGCATGCATTTAGACGCTTTGTTCTAGAGTCAGCGTGTGCATGAATATTAATATGAAATGCACGTCTGTTTGTGCGTGCCGTTGCGACTACAAACTACAATATGTTGTAAAGGATTGCTTTCCAATAACTCACTATCCCGGAACTCTGTTGAGATTTTCTATACTTTATTACTCTACAAGTATGTATTCTAATAAACACCCCAAGTTTTTAATTAGTAACAAAAAATTGGGCTCTATCCGTACCCGTTTCAGATCATATTTTTGTAGTCAAAAATAAAAAAAAATGAAATTCCAAAATTGTTCACGAAAATCTGTCATAATTGGTAAATTTATAATAGAATCATTCATTCATAACAATTTCTACTAGAAAATACTACGCGCAGTGTTTTTCCATTTTGATCGTAATTTATTGATTCATAATCAATAGCCATAAATTGAGTAAGATTTTGGGATATAAACAAACGCTAATAACTTTGCTGTTTATGAATATTATTTATTGTGACTTTATATAATAATAATAATAATAAAAAGACGTTTTCTAATAAGAACTTTTAGTATTTGTACTAAGTGTTTGACCACTATCTCACCTGATGGAAAGCGATGATGTGGTCGACGATGGAGCACGCTTACCTAGAAGCAACCCATTCACCCTTGACCTAAAGACCCCTTGGTTAGGTTATAGCAATCAGGAAACACGGACACCGGCAGGGAATTCCACTCCTTAGTTGTACGCGCAGTGATTTTTCAAAATTCACCCCCTAAGTGGGAGAAATTTAGTCAGTAATATTCTGACACGCCTTTTCGCTTCACCCTAGAGCGAGACAAGTCATTTGTCAGACGGCGAACAATGGGTAGCTCCTCGTCCGATAAGACATCCTCAAAGAGACGTCCGTACGATTAACGAGGCCAGTTTGGGCAGATTCCTGGACTTCTTCTCTTCCTGGATTCCTAAGACTGCGGAATTGCTTGGAACAGTCACCGTGGCCCTGGAATGCAAAGGGCAACTAAAGGAACAGGAATAGGTTTTTAGTAAGTTAAAGTGTGATACTCCCTCGTTCTCCACGCAGAGTAGAAGTAGATATTTAGTAGTTTCCTACCCAAACCAAAAGCTGACAACGAACAGTGTGACAGGTGTCACTCGTGGAACGTAGAGGTACTTCAAAAGGATTTTTCTTGAAAGAAACAAAAGTAGGGTTTATCTATCATCATCATAATTTCAGCCAAAAGACGTTCTCGATTTTTGAAAACAGGCCTCCCCAAGTGTAGCCAGAACAAAGGGTCCTGAGCGTCTCACATCTCCGCGAACCTTACCAGGTCATCCGTCCACCTTGTGGAAGGTCTTCCAACGCTGAGTCTTCCGGTACGCAGTCGAACTTCCAGAACCATTTGGCCCCACCGGCCATCTGTTCTGCGAGCAATTTGCAGTTTGGCGATTCTTCGGGCTATTTCGGTAACCTTGGTTCTCCCGCGGATATCTATATTCATGTTGCGATCACGCATCACGTGAAGGAGGATAATCAAGGGTTATTATTTCGAAGAAAAAGAAGAAGCCTCATCTTTTTTTTTTAATTCCCTGAAGTGTAGAAACAAGTCAAAGTATAAGTCAAAGTCAAAAGTTTTTATTTCACATAGACCTACATGGGCACTTATAAAACGTCAGAAGCTAGTGCACGGTTCCAAATTGGTCGTTTCCTATGGAGAAGAACCGGCAAGAAAGTCCATGTTTACTCTTTTAAAAAAATATTGTTCTTACAATACTTCCATATTACAGTATAAGTAGATATTATGTAAGGATAGTGTAGACTAGTCAATATTGTACTAAAAAGTACAATAAAAATAATCATAGTGTTCAAAGATATTTCCGCGAAGAAAACTTTCGAACAGCAAAAGAAATCTGAGAGCCTATTAAAACAGTATCTCTCGTAAATAAATAATGTGAACGCTCAGTTACCCTAGAATATTTATCACACGTATCATTAAAAAATGCGCTTTCGAAGCGCTTACGCAACAGAATGGGCCCATAAATGTAATGCGGGAACCCCACCAGCTATTAAGAATTTATTTCCATGAGTTGGGTGGAGATGTTATTACTTCTAAACATGTCATGACTTCAGCCCAATGAAAAGGGATAATTGTATATACTGAGCCATTATTTTTTCTCATTTCACTTTGCAAGCCATTTACTATGGTAAATTGCGTTCTGACGCCTTTCCATGGCTTGTTAAAATGTCAATCGTGCGAGCGCAAAAGAGGAATGGAGCTATACACCCTATATAGCTCCGATCCTTTAATAGTTCAGTTTAGGTCGTTAAATGGATCACGTTAAGAGATCGTGGTAGGGCTACAGGAAATTCGTTCTTTGGATTGCTTTGGTGGTTTGGTTTTGGATGGTTTGGATTGTGGAACGCGTTGCCGGTGCCAATAAGGCAAGCCCTACTAGATTATTTCAAAAACTTAGTCAAAGATTTCCTTTCACTGTAATTGCTATCCTGCCTCTACTTAAATTCAGTTCTTCCGTCACTAACCCACCTTATTGTTTTTTTCTTTTGCCATCTCTTTGTATGAAATTGTGTAACTTATAATATTTATATATATATAGCAATTTAGATTTAAGTTTGTGTAAAAGTTTTGTTAATATTTTGGTGAACAATAAAGTTTATTCTATTCTATTCTTTATTATCCGAGTCGGTTTTATTTTTCAGTTTGATTTAGTGGGGCTTGAAACTGAAGCGTTCTTTTGTTTGGGTGCGTTGGAATCTTAAGAATTTTAGCCCCCGACGCAAAGTAAGCGAGTTATAAATAAGGCTGCTATGAGTGTTTGTCTGTCTGTGACACTGTAGCTCTTGGACGAATGATACGATTTGGATGCGGATTCTTTTTTGGAAGCAAGTTCTCTTGTGATGGTTCTTAGATATGTTTGTTATAAATCGGTTCAGTTGTTTACGAGATATTGAATGGGAATGAACAATCGATTGTTTGCAAATTTGGCCAAGTGGAGTAACAAAACTAATATACATTACAAAAATAAATGTTAAATGAAAATCGGTTTAAAAATTATGGTGGAGGGGTTAAAGGGCATGGTTCGTAGTATACATTACAAATTTTAAACCCGACGTGGTTTTTTAAATTAAAGTTTTATGTTACATGTTTTTCTTTCTAGTTGAAACTTTGTGGATACTTATACTTTTCTATACTTGACCTATGATGTCTCACTACTAGGCAAAGACCTCCCCCATTCTTTTCCAGACCTCTTTGTGTTTAGTCCTCTGTGTTTAACTTGTTAGGAACGAGTCCAAAAAACCTAGTGCAAGTTTTTAAACGAACTCGATCGCGTTAACGTAAACGTTCGCTTACGTCAATTCATAAGAGAGGACACCGCGAATTACCGCGTCCCCGAAACTTTTTGGCAAATGAAGAAACAAAAGTAGGTTATATAGTGTGTAAAATCTGTCATTCCTTCTCGCTCCACCCAGAGTGGGAGGAGGTATTTGATGAATACTCACCTATAAAAAAGATAGAGTACACCGTAATATTTTTGGTATCCGTAACCTTCTTTAGTTTTATAACTATGGGTCCGAAAAAATGATGACAATGCTAATTTTTAGTTCGATCGTTTATTGATTGACTAGCTTCTGCCAGCGGCACCTGCGCGGAAGCCGATTTCTCCATACTAACTTTGGACTCCCGTTTCTTCCCCTTAGGGGGTGAATTTCGGAAAATTCTCTCTTAGTGCTCGCCTATGTCATAAAAGGAAACTTCGTGTCAGATTTCACCCTTCTACTCCCAGTAGTTTCGGCTGTGCGTTGGTATGTCAGTCTGTCAGTTTCTCCTTTTATATATATAGATTATAATAATAGACTACGTCAATGCTTATTTGTTTGTTGTTTTTATTTATTTTAGTACTCTTTTCCGTATCATGGTTTATTGTTATTTATGTTTTTGATTTGTTTATTCAGTGATATTAAGTATATAATGTGTAATCATTGCTGGCCGATCAACGTCTCACCGTCGACGACGGCTGGTGCTAAAAACCAGTGCTGTGGCTCTGTCTTACACAAGCCCCAGCATTTTTCTGAGCGTCGGCCGTTTTACCACTTATAATATAAGTCATTATTGTTATTTTTTTTAGGGTATACGCCATGTTTGACGTAAATAAAATCTTTTTCTTTCTTTCTTTCTTATGACAGAATTTTAGTCTAACCATGTAGGCATGAAAAATCTACATCTAACTGTCGATAAGTCAACTATATGCGTAATAAAGCTATTTGTTTCTATGTAGGCACTCTTAGTATTTCCCATAAGGAAACCTTTTTAAGAATTTCGGTTTTATTCTCTCAATCTTGAAGGTCCAATGGTAATCAGACTTGATGAAATCAATGTATGGTTGACTGCTGATTTCGCTGCCCTTAATTTCTTACCTCATATAACTTCAGTCGCAACTGATTTGATCTAACCTCATAGAAGATTGATAGCCTGGAAATATTTATGTAAATTGGGGGCGACCGTCCAAATAGTTTTACATTAACGTTATCACTTCGTACTAATGGAACGCATTAAGATTTAACGGTTTAGGCATGCCAATTAAATGTATAACTTGTAGATACAAGTTCAAGCTATCTATATTTGTATTAATATGACTTTCAATCTTTGACTAGGCTCAAAGTCACCCAAAGGGCAATGGAAAGGGCTGTGCTCGGAGTTTCCTTGCGTGATCGAATCAGAAATGAAGATATCCGCAGAAGAACCAAGGTTGCCGACATAGCACATAGAATCGCCAAACTTAAGTGGCAATGGGCAGGGCACATTGCTCGCAGAACAGATGGCCGTTGGGGCCGAAAGGTTCTGGAGTGGCGACCGCGTACTGGAAGACGCAGTGTTGGAAGGCCCCCTACAAGGTGGATTGATGACCTGGTGAAGGTTGCGGGAATCCGATGAATGCGAGACGCACAGGACCGCTCATTGTGGCGACATTTGGGGGAGGCCTATGTCCAGCAGTGGACGTCTATCGGCTGAAATGATGATGATGACTTTCAATATCGCACATCCAGTTTATTTAAAAAAGAGTTTGGCGAAGTAGAGCATCGTTTGTAATAGATTCTTACCTATGAAATTAGCGTTTTAAAATGGATTACTTTGTATTGTGATATCTTCGGACTGACTTGGAATAAAAAGTTCAAATAAAACTTATATTAAAAGTACGTTAGTCTTTTAAAAAAAAATTGTTATTGTCATTTATTGGTTTCTTAGTGTTTTGCATTTTCTGTAATATTGCAGCATTTATAACCGTTTTGTATGAAATCTAAGAAAACTCGTACTATTTTGGAACATAAATTCTACCATGGAAACAATACGTCTCAAACGTTTACAATATTTATGATGTATGTATATGAACTAATATAACTGCTAATGAATGGGATGTGTATTTACATTTATATAAATGTATCTGTCACGTACATTAATTTTTAATTTATTATTCATATGTATTTTTATTTCCTTTTTCTATCCAAATCTTGTTGTATACTGCACCGGTCAGGCATCTTTATGTCGACACCGCCAACGGCCCACGCTGAAAACCAGCGCTGTGAGTTCATCACATTATGCGTGAGGCCGCAGCTTTATGCTGAGCGTTCGGCCGTTTTGTGCGGATGTTACGCATATCTTCTCTGTCAATTGATTATGTTTGTTAGCTAGTTTTTAAGATAGCATCATTTTGCGTGAATAAACTGTTTTTCTTTCTTTCTATTTTTGTTTTAATAGAAAAAGAAACCAATAAATAACTAATCACAGATAAATTAAGGCCCAAGCGCCCGAACAGTGCTATAAAACAGTGACTTTCTGAAGCCTATTAACTTACAACACACTCTACTCGTCCGCCTAGGTGGCAGTATGAGTATGTGTCCATTTAACTCCGGCCAGATGTTCATACGCCTTAATAACGGATCTTTAATATAAGGTTTATTTGAGTTTGTAATTCTAAGTTAATCCGAAGATATCACAGTTCAAAGTATCCCGTTTTAAAAAAGGGACGTATAACGTATTACTATCCGTCGTTTTTGTTGTTGTTCCCATAAAATTTTGAATTTCGAACATCTTAGGGCATTTTTTTAAATTCGATGTGAAGGGAGTTTTTGGCGGGATTTTTCGTGGGATCTTTTCGAGACAAGTTTATTGGCTGTGTTCATTATTCGCAAATTTATTCCTAGAGGATGTATTGTGATGTAAAATTGGTATAGTTATGTATTTCAAGTGAAACAGTTGAGTAAAGTGCGTTGAAACAGTTGCGATCTCGATTAAACGGGCTATTTTTTTGGATGGAAAAATCATCAAAGTAATGACATCGCCCGCTCTTGGGCGGAGTGGTAGGGCGTGTCAGACTTTTACTGGCTATCAACGCACTCCTATTCTTTTTTTGCTATTGTTCCAGAACACCGAAGATCTCATTCGCATCACCCACGGCCCCAGTAGGCTTTGATCCTGCTGGGCCCCTACGGTTTGCTGACATCTCCTTGAGGCTATTCTGCCAGTATCACGTTGAGTAATACCTTTTGTTATTACAACGGCCAGTATGTTTTTAAAATAGTACGTTCTGGTTCTATTTATGAAAAGTATTCAGCATTAATCACGAAGACAGAGGGACGCTATATATTTACTATACTCTTTGGAGGGACGCTTGAAGCCCAGCGTCCCGGTGACAGTTAGATTAGATGTCTCCACAACAGAGGACATATCCTCGAATATAAATCCGTATTATATATGGAGGTCCATGTTGTAAAACGTTCCTGACAGCTTAACCTCTCAGTGGGTTGGCTTAAAGCCGTTTAGATAAAGTAAGAAGGTTTAGCTCCCTTGAGTCAATTGTTAGTATTACAGAAACATACGTTTTTGTTCGTGTTTTCAGGATATGTTGTGACTTTGCAGTGGAGTGTTTATTTTCAGAGAGCTGCTGGTGCTATACAGAGGGCGTTGCCTCCAAATCTTCTTTTGTAAATGATTTGATGTGGAGTGCTGTTTTTGAGAGCTAACGTTGCAAGTTTTATCTGATAAAATATGGTGTTTATGCGGTGTTTCATTCTATTGACCTGAAACAATTGTTAGTATACTTCAAAGGTGGACCGATGACCTGGTGAGGGTGTCGCGGGAATCCGAAGGCTGCGAGAAACAGGACCGGACATTGTGGCGACATTTGGGGGAGGCCTATGTCCAACAGTGGATGTCTTTCGGCTGAAATGATGATGATGATGATACTTCAAAAATAGGTATGGCTTTTATAGTGCGGATAGTGGTTCAGCGTTAATGAGAAATTGTAATTTAATATCTCAATACATCTCAGGACTGGAGACTCTAGGATCCCGGGTAGGTAGGTCTTTCAAAAGTCCGTAACCTGCTGTGGATTTCCCGTCCGATTATAATTAAGGTGTCTTCAGGGCTACAGTGAATAGGCTCTTAATAAACTATTGTGCTTCACCATCAGCGATTGAATCACTGCTTACCATCAGGTGGGATAGCAGTCAAGCACTTTTTTAACGTGGTCGCTTACAATGGGCCTCATCAGAAGACTTAAAGTCACCCAAAGGGCAATGGAAAGAGCTATGCTCGGAGTTTCCTTGCGTGATCGAATCAGGAATGAGGATATCCGCAGGAGAACCAAAGTCATCGACATAGCATGAAGAATCGCCAAACTTAAGCGGCAATGGGCAGGGCAGACTGCTCGCAGAATGGTTGACTGTTCGGACCGAAAGGTTCTGTAATGGCGACCACGGTACGTACCGGAAGACTTAGCGTTGGAAGGCCTCCTATAAGGTGGACCGATGACCTGGTAACGGTTGCGGGAATCTGATGGATGCGAAACGCACAGGACCGTTCATTGTGGTGGCACTTGGGGGAGGCCTATATCCAGCAGTGGACGTGTTTCGGCTGAAATGATGATGATGATGACTTTTTTATATCATCACACAGCTTAGACCTGAAGCCTTTTTTAGTCGGTAAAAGTTTGCTATTTCTTCTCACTGCGTCCAGATGGGTAGAAGTTATTTGATGGTTTATTTGAAATAAAATGCTTTGAATCATTGATGATTTTCCACACTCGAAAAATTCCGTACCCCTTTGGAGTATATACCTAAGCTTGATTTTTAGACATTGTACTGTCGCAGAGATTACAAAATCAATGAACTTCATGATCATGAAATCTATTTCTAAACGAAAATTCATTAATATTGTTTCGGGCTCGGTTCATTGCACGTCGTCTGGAAGGCCACGCATATGGTAGCGGGGTCGGGGTCTCAGCGGCTTTGGCGTGAAGATGTCACTGGGACTTCATTGGCAAGAATCTTAACTCAATGATTAATCACGAAATTTCAGAAACTATAACACCTACAAACTTAAAATTTGGCAGGTATATTCCTTATAGCGTGTAGATATCTGGTATGAACAGATTTTACGAAACTCCACCCCTAAGGGGGTAAAACGGGGGTTGGAAGTTTGTATGGAGAAATCGACTTACGCGAGCAAAGCCGCAGGCAGAAGCTAGTATTTTTATAAAAACTAACACTCCTTAAATCTTATTTTAAGGGTAGTTTTGAAAAACTAATAATGACAGTATTCGTACCAAGTTTCAAGTTTATTAATCCAATAAACAAGAATTCTCTATATCAATCTTTAAAAAGTCTTTCATTCGATCTCAACAGTATCGCATTCCATTATTTTACTAAAGTAAAATGACGTAAATTTCATCACTATTGAAGCTTTAGCACTTATTTAACATTCCATAAACAACGTGGAATGTAGGAACTTTCCACGTTGTTTCTCTGCAAAATATCTTCTAAAAAGTTACACATATTGCAGCAAGTAAATAAAGTCCATCCAGAAACGGGAGGTGGAAAATGAAACCCGTAAGTCGGTGGGGACAACATTTTCTTCCCACTCAACATTGAATATTTTCAGCTGCCTCTTTATGCAGGCATCCTAAATTAGCAAAGGCATTCTTTTACCTATTACCACAGCCCGTAGCTAAAAATAAAATCCGGTGGTTACCATAAATTCGTAGTAGCACCTCACTAGTGCCAAGTGTAGTGAGGTGCCAAGCGATTTTGTATCATATGAGGTGCATCATTATGGACGGACTGAATGAAAGATGGGCATCTATTAATTACGCGGGGTCATTTTGGAGATTTTTTATCCCCTCCCCTCTAATCTAACGTGGGATTGTTCATATTTTTAGAATAAATCTATACCTAATTGCAATGAATTTGTAGCGATATCTATGGCGCTACATACGAATAAATGAAAATCCTGCATTGTGCAAATAGTTTTTCACGTGATTCGAACATATACCACAGCCCGAAAACATCCATTGGGCAGTTGCCCGGATCAGACATAACATCTGTCTCATCGCATTATTCTCCTTTTTCAACGAAGGTATGGGGGACTTTACATTCTATTCCGCATACCACTAAAAACTTAAAAATATGATTGTTTACAGTTTAGCCTTACATTGGTGGAAAAACACTTTTTACTGAATTTTACCAAGTTTACACTGTTTTTAGAAAAAATAAAAATACGTGATACGAACCCCTCCCCCGTTTCCGAAGTGAAATTGAGCGAGATTCGGCATGACCCCACCCGCCCTAAACGCTTCATGTGATTAATGGACGCCCTTTTATTTATAAAAACCATGTGAACTGATCACATGGCTTTTTATAAATAAGGGGGCAGTACGAGTTTATATGCATTTAACTCCGGCCAGATGTTCAAGAGACTATATCCCTTAAGCACAGATTGACAGAATCTTATTTCAAAATTACTATGAGGACTTTGAATTTAGAATTCGATTCACATTCAATATTTAACCCTTAATCGGGTCGGACATAAAAATCAACTTTTCATGGTTTAAGTGTAAGTTCTTGTATCACGTTAATTAGCAGTGTACATAAAATACAATATGACTGAAACTGAAAAATTTTTTTTTTTTCTTGTTGGAAATTATTTCCTTTTGCCCGTTTAGGGATAACCCCAGTGGGAAATTATTTCCGTTTGCCCAATTACGACTATAAATTTTAATAGTTTAGTAGCTTACCCTAGCTTTACTTTTACATTTATGTTCCTCAGTCCTCTAATAAATGTTCACAGAGATGTTTTTGTACAAATAAAAATAATATTCAATACAAAAATAAAAAAGTCGACAGAAATAAATCCCTACTTTTTATATATATTGACGCAATATGGAGTTCAGGGACGGGCAAAGGCAACTATTTCCCACTTACAAGACAATATTTCAAATGAATAAAATCCACACAAAGATTACATTTGTGCATTGAATATCATAGCAACACAGAATATAAAAAATAACAAATCAAATATCTACTTAACAGAATCTTTCTTATCAGAATTATGTCTCCACTACATGAAAAACGTGCAATTTTTTCAAAAGTGATAGTCTGATTCTGA
Organism: Mythimna vitellina; assembly: GCA_949316375.1. Lineage (NCBI taxonomy): Eukaryota > Metazoa > Arthropoda > Insecta > Lepidoptera > Noctuidae > Mythimna > Mythimna vitellina. Next base: position 10,049,505 of record OX438686.1, read on the forward strand.
CGTTGACATTTGACGTTTGAAAGAGGGGGGTTGTCAATAAAATAAATAAGGAATATATCTGGGTAAAAAATAGTCTGGGAAGTTGCCATTTAAAAAATATTCGAGCATTTATGACTCGGCTGTCGGGGTGGGAAAATAGTTTCTTGTGCCCGATTATAACTCAGCTCAGCTGAGTTTGAAACCATGACCTACAACTCATAAGTCGAGGCCGTTACTACTGGCCCACCACTGCTCCATGTAACTATGTTTATAATGTTCAGAAATAAAATGTACGTAAGCATAAACACAAGCGTACATTTTTACAAAGAAAATAAAAAGCTCGACGCAGACGAAAGCTCCCTTCAAATTGGCTAAATCATTTGACGCCTCAGTTCGGTCGCTAAGTGTGTTATCAGCCTAACGAGAGATGCCACAGGCATAGCTAGTTCGATATAAACACGAGCCCAAATAAATTTGCTGAGCAGTTAAGCTTATCACTCACAGGCAGAGCAGAAAAAACTGGGCAAGTGTGAGTCGGACTCGCGCACTCAGGGTTCCGTACAAACTTACCTATGTAAATAGTTCAATTACCGAATGGAGTGTCGAAGATTGAATCACAACAAAGTATTTTTTTTTTTGTTAAAAAATATACTGTTTTCAGATTTATTCCTATAACTTTGCTATAAGACCTTGCTTTATGAAAAATTTCAGAATTCTGGGTAAACAGGAAGTACCCTATGAATTTTGATTCCCTTAAGAATGTCGAATATACATTTTTGCGACATAAACGGCTGTATCTTTGTTTTTCGTAAATTAAGAAGATTGATTTTTTTACAGTTTCAAGGGACTGCAAACTTGAGTATGATTTTAATTTCAATTCGATATTTCCACGCGTTCCCAAGACAAAGGCTCTTGACAGACGGATAGACGGACGGACAACAAAGTGATCCTATAACGGGTTCCGTATTTTCTTTTGAGGTACGGAACCCTAAAAATAGTGGAGATGAAGCGATAAACGGCGACATTCTTTTTATGACAGTAACCATAAAGTTAAGCTGTCTCTTCTAGTTATTGCAAGTTCGCATGTTTTTGGTGAAAAAGTTATTAGGCTGTACAGAGATCATGTACCAGGCCACTATGAAAGTTTTACGAAAAACAGTTTTTATGTATAAGGTACTGGCCACTTGTAATTATTTTGAAAACTTTGGTTATTTAAAAGTAAAAATACCTTGGTTCGAATTTTGAATTTTCCTCCACATTTTCTCGAGAGGCAAATCAAATTATCGTGTCTCATTTAAAAATGGATCCGCATCGAGAACATTTTTGTGAGATGATTTTCTACGATTTTTAATGTGGCCTAAAGCCTGATGAGTCATTTGATCGACAACAAATTGCTTTTATGGATGAAGGATCTTCAAAAGCAACCATCTATCTATAGCGAGTTCAAACGCGGTCGCCTTACTTTGGGATGAACAAAGGAGTGGTCGTCCTACGACGGCTGTCTCAGAAGAAAGTATGCTAGCAGTTAAAAATTTAATTTAAGAAAAACAGGCGAATTAGATACGAAAAGATTCCGCATACACTACAGTTTGGTTTAAGAAGCGTTCACAATATTCTACCCGAGCTCCTTCGCGTGAGGAGTTTGCCGCTGGGTACCGCACAATCTCACCGAAGCACAGAAGTAGGCCCTGCGGAGTGGTGCCGTGATATGAATAAAAAAATTTGAAGCAAGCTCGTCTCGGCGCGTTTACGACAAATATAATTATAAAATTTGAGCACGAATAAATGTTTACGGAATATTTGAGTTGGATGCTGTTCCCGGACTTTGCGTAACAACGATAAGAGCCGCTTGCGCACGATGGTATGACAGCATGACAGCTGTCATACCATCTGTCATACGATTTACGATGTGACGTTAATAAAAGCATGGAACCTGCAAGTCATCATCATCTGACAGTTGACTGGCCTGTTGGTCTAGTGGTTAGTGGCCCTGACTGCTATGCCGGAGGTCGTGGGTACGATTCCCACCCAGGACAAATGTTTGTGTGATGAGCACAATCATTTGTTCTGTGTCTGGGTGTAATTTATCTATATGTATGTATTTAGAAATATTTAAGTATGTTTATCAGTTGTCTAGTACTCATAACACAAGCTCTGCTTAGCTTGGGACTAGACGGCGTTGTGTGATAGTTGTGGAATATTATATTGTATTATATTATATCTTTCTGCCTTAATCCTCGTTCAGTTAAGTACCCGGAATGGTTTCTACAAGTATTTTCTGGTTTTTTTTTCTGGTTCCCGTAAAGACTAACCTTCCTTGATGTTGCCGTAGATAAATAAAATAAACTGAGCCTTGACATAGACAAATAAAATAAACTGAAGCTACACAGTAATAAAGCATTACAAAGCATTACAATATTTGCAAGGATAACATAAAACGCAAATAAAATTAAAGATGTCGCCGGTCGTTGTAGCAATTAAGTTCCTGGCGTAATTAGGTCGGTGCGTAATTTGGAACCGTTGTCAGTCACGTCTGGCTGGGAAACTTTCGAATTTTCATGGAAAATCTTGATTGTTATCTAAATCTAAAGATACAGCTACTGTTCTTGACAGTTTAATACTACTTAATCTATATATATACATGTAATAAAGAAGAAGAAGAAAAAGAAGAATGTAGAAGTAGTATGTATTGTAAGTAATGTGTAGTAGTTGTAGTGTGTGTGTGTATGTAGAAGTTTTTGGTTGTGCGCGCATCACACAAAATGTACGTGATCGATGTAGATACCTTTTATAGATTAAAATTGTGTGTAACTTGATATATTACTTAAGTTTTGTTTCATTCCAATCGGTTAACTATATCGAAAGATATACTACATTCATTGTCGCTAAGAAGTTCGGCGGGTCAGCTAATATTATATAAAAGGTGAAAATGAGTGACTAACATATCAACGGTCAGCCAAAATTACTGGGATGGAAGAATATGTTTTGCACTAGGCTTCTTTTTATAACGTAGGCGAGCATTAAGAAGAGGTTTTTGAAAAAGGGTAATTTCGTTTGTAAGTAAAACAATAAAGATTAACATTATTAATTGTTTTGCTATGAGCGGCGTCTCGTGGCGTGCTTTAAACATTTTCATACTTTTGATCTTACCGCTCACCGCCCCGCGCTTAGCGCCCGCTCACAGCGGCAAGGTCGTGAACGGGCCGTTACTGAAGAAAAACCCACCTGTGTTCCTGACTCTTGCGAATAATCCAGCAGCTCTTGCAGGTATCGGTTACGTCACTAATAACAGAATCAGCTCTATTTACAGTTGCTGCAACATTTTGAAATTAGTTTTATTCGTCGAGTACACATACACAAACAACCACGTATCGTAAGTTGTGCCTTGTCATGCTTACTCACAACAACACACAACTCGCGATGTTTGTTCCTAACTGTCTAATATACACATTTTGCTAGATTATGCTCTCATAGAATACGCTGCCCAGTTAGTTGTGGGTTGTAATTTATTTGTCTAACTTTAACTACACTGAAACTAGTGTATTTAAACCTTGATTAAATTCTAAACTAGTAGAAAATATCTACTTGCAATTGATATATGAGCAGTGGTGGCCGAGTGGTAATGGTCCCGACTTACGAGTTTGTAGGTCGCGGGTTCAGACCCAGCCAGGCGCATTACTTTGTGTAATTTATTTCATCACCACTGCTCTCAAAACGGTGAAGGAAAACATCGTGAGGAAACTGGCCTGTCCTAGAACCGAAAATTCGAAGATATGTGACATTCACCAACCCGCACTGGGCCCGCGTGGTGGATTACAGCCCATTCCCTCTCCTACAGAGGAGGCCTGAGTCCCAGCAGTGGGAACATTACAAGGCTGATTATGCTTATGCTATTATGCAATAGATAAACGATTTCAAGATTGTTAAATAAATAAACCAGTAACCCGTCGAGTGAACACATATTGGCTCACTTTAGAAAAGGCCTCTGCATTTCATTGAACTAAATAGTTTATCCCTCACAATTTTAAGTTTTTTTTTGGAAATTGTGAAAGCAGTCGAAAGGTGGGATGGAACTTTAAAGGGTATTATAGCTCCATCCCTCTTTCTCACTCGCATGTCTGATCATTTTAACACAACATGATACCCCCAGGCCCGACTATATTTAACTGTATCGTCGTCATCGACACGACGATGAAAAACGATCGATTGAAACATTGATTGTTGATGACGTGCGACTAGATAAAGAAGCTTTTATATTCCATTATTTGGTTTATTTTTCCTTTATCTGTAGGTGAGAAGCTTTACTAACAATAATGGATTGTATGATTTTGAAATTTCATAGGTTACTTCCCGTTGACCCAGAATCCTGAAATTCGGCATAAAGCAAGGTCTTATAGCACAGGTATAGGAATAAATCTGAAAACGGACGAACGAAAATAAATTTGTACGGAACCCTCAGGGCGTGAGTTCGACTTGCACTTGCCCAGTTTTATTAATATATTTAATAACAACAATCTAAAATTTTGCAATTGATTAAATTAATAGGTTATTGTCCAGCTTACCTAAATAGCAAAGGCCAAATCGATGAAATATCCTGAGTGTAAAAACGGTTTGTTTTAAAATAAACCGTTTCTACACTCGGAAACTTATAACATAGCATAATCAGCCTTGTAATGTTTTCATTGTTGAGACTCAGGCCTCCTTTCTAGGAGAAGGAATGGGCCGTAATCCACCACGCGGGCCCAGTGCGGGTTCGCGGGTCCAGTGGATGTCACATGTCTCAGATTTTTTTGTTCTTGGACATTCTCATGATTTTTCTTTCGCCGCTTCGAGAGCAGTGATGATGAAATAAATAACGCAAAGTAATGCGCCTGGCTGGGTTTGAACTCACGACCTACAACTCGTAAGTCGGGGTCGTTATCACAGGGCCACCGCTGCTCCGTCTCTTCAGATCAGACAAATAAAATATTATTATTAAATATCTTCTACCGCTCTAAGGTAGAGTGAGACTGTCAGAGTTTTACTGGCTAAAAACATACCTGTGTTCTTCAATTACTTTGGCATTCCAAAACCACGATAACTTTTTGAAACATTCCCGCTACCTTGGTTTATGCCTCTAAGATCACTATTTTTACAGCTAAAACCAGATTATAAAATTGCATCAATATGTCATCATATTTTTGGAGCAAATATTTAGTTGGCATAACGCCAAGTAATGTTTTTACATCCACTAAGTAAATGAGAATAAGCCGCTTATTCTAAATGCTTTTTCGGTGGCGTCTCACAAATGCGAATGACAGGAATTCATCTACTTCAAGAGGCGCAAGTCATCAGACACGTTACTTAGGTATATAGAGTTAAATAAAAGATTTCGTTATGTCTTTAGTGGAATAAAAATAAAGAAGTCATGTTGGATTGATCTGTAAAGGTTCATAGCTCATTAGATTCACCCGACACTCAACCAGCACCGTCTCGCCTCGAGCGGTTAGAATTCTTAAATATTGTACTATGAGTATAAACTCACTAGGTACGTCAACTCGGAGCCTCGATCGCGGGCTACCCATGTGCGAACAGCGAGTGGACCACTCGGTGGCTTTGCGTTGCCTACGCGCAGCATTACTATTTTCTAAGAAAACAGTCTTGAGCGCAGCGCTGGCCGCAGCGACGAAATCCAAATATTATTTTATTGAGCAATTAATCAATCCAATTGGATTGTTAATGCTATGTATGTATGTATTTGAATTTTACATTAAAAAAAAACTTATAGAATAAAAACTTTTATCAGTACAACTGAGTTTATTTTGTTACTATTTCTTATTATCATTTTGATTTTACTTAAAAAGAGGCGCCTTTGCAGGATAGGATTCGAAGTAGCTTTCATATTCGACAAAAATTGGACCTAAATGTATTTTCACTAGCAGTGGTAGATTGTAAGGTGCACTCAAAGGGCGGAAGTAATCACGTCAGACGTGGCAGATTGCTGGTTCACCAGACCATATTGTAATCAACGCTGCCTACAGCGTATGTGGGTACATTTTTTCTTCTATTTTCTGACTCTTACTACGTCTGTTGTATTTTGGTTGAAAATATGATTCTGTCGGACTATAGACTGTTTTAGTTATTTACAAATTACAAATATCAGTTTGATTAGCCAATCGGGGGAAGGTATTTGATGATATGACTTATTTAAGATCCTATGGCCCCCTAGCTGAGGCAGGGGGCGTCCACCCCCCGCGACCGGTCTTGAGTTTCATGCTTCACTTCTCTACATATCGGTCGTCGCTTTTGCCAGCATGGTGAGTCACCAGGTTTACCGAGGACGGCCACACTACCATTTTCCTTAAGATTTTTTTTTTCTATTTGATATTTTATTACCTCAAAAAAAGAAATGGAGTTATGACAGATGTATATCCGAAATGAGGTTTCATGTCAGATGGCAGGCCGTCCGGTAACCGTCCGGACTGAACTCGAGTAGTTAACGGCGCGTAGTGTTCGACGCGCGCCTTAAAGAGATGTCAGGAAAACCGTAGGGGCTTAGCAGGGCCGAAGCCTACTGGAGCCATGGGTCCGCTCACAGGAAATCCTGGGGTCCTGAAACGCAAAACGAAGAAGGAACATTTTAGTCAGTAAAAGTCTGACACGCCCTCTTGCTCCACCCTAGAGCGGGAGAAGTCATTGGATGATTTTCCACCCTAAAAAAAGTTGTCTGGTGTCAAAAGAGAACTTATTGTTTCAAGATATCCAAATATTTAGATACATAATGTATGTATATATGTATATACCTTACATTTAATTACACTTCAGACTTCAGAGAGGCAGAAGCGTGTTCGTGAAGCGCTTTCATCGCTCATTTCATTTGAATTCACATCAATCACTCAAAGCTTGTTGGCTCACATAACAGTATTATTTGATTTATTCATAATTCCCTGAATTTACTGATTTATCAAGGTCTGTTTCACACGGTTGAGTATTTGGTCCATCAATAAAATCAATCATAATTATGTTTTATTAAACGGTGTTCTCTTGTGTCAATAATTTACAGAAAATCTTTAATAGAAAAAAAAAACGATTATTAATAAGTTATTATTAAGCAATTGAGGGAAAAAAATCCTCAACCACTTGCGTAAGATAAACACAACATGTCAAAATGGGGTTTTATAAAACCGTGTTATTGCTTGCGTTTGTTTGCAGACGGCGAGCAATGGGTAGGTCACCGTCCTCCCGTTCGGTAAAGACCGAGCCCGAGTTGACGGTGCGTAGTGTTCCACTAGTGCCTTAAAGAGATGTCACCAAAAGCCGTAGGGGCCCAGCAGAGCAGATGCCCATTAGGGCCATGGGAAAATTCTGAAAAGGAAACCTGTGGCACTAGAACACAAAAGCAACTGAAGGACACAGGTGTGCAGGAAAATTCTGACACGCACTCGCGCTCCACCCTAAATAATTGGATGATTTTTCACATAAAAAAAAACACAATGTGAGCTTGATGCCCCTGTCTACGATCCATATTTGCACTATTGTAGGCGTATAATTGTCACTGACGCTACTATTAACGTCGCCAAACTCAATGTAAAAAATCTCTCTCTCTCTTAATCCCCTCATTCATATTTCTTAAATTCATAAAATAATAGCGCTTGTATTCTACTAAAGACGGAAAACATTTTCCCTAGTAAAGAATACAAACATGAATAATTCACTAAGTTGCACTTCTATTATAAAACAATTTAACATAAGTACATAGAACTTCAAATATATTGTGTACTCACCACAATCCAATCCCATTTGATATTCCGACTTGGAACGTGAGGTGAGCAGTCCAGAATTCAAGACTATGAATATTTATACGGTGAAGGTAAAGTATATTCAGACGTGCGGGAGTATCTACGATGCAGATTACATTGTTCATAAAGTTTTGATAGTGCAATTCGGAGCTGTAACATATACTATTACACCTGTGTTCTGTGAAGAGGATGGTGGAAGAGTAGGTTTATAAGTCTTGTTGTACCTACAAGGTTGGTCCAAAAGTAATAACAATCGGTATCATAAGAAACAGGTTAAAAGTTATGTTGATTTTTCAAAATTCTCGCCTACTCGAGTCCAAGGTATTCATCATGTTCTGGGTGCTGTATACCCAAAAACACAACAGAATCTGTATAAAAAACTAATAAAAATGCCAAAAAGCAGTCATCATCACATCTGTTTCAAATTTATGATCCCTTAGGTGTTTCTTCTGTCTAAAAGAAGGTAGAAATAGTTCTGAACAGTTAAAATAAGTCATTAATATGATCCTGCTGTGCCTGCTGCTTTTCAAAATGAAATTTTGAGTAATTTCTACTCGACGCTGAATATTTTGCAATTTTTTCTTGATGAATCATCCAAGAAGTTTATCGGGCGGTCTGCACAATGGTGACACTAAATTCGAATCAGAAACCTCCTGAACTTACCATATCCGGTGTGGACCTGTGTCATGCAAAAACTGAGGACACCATGGCCCCTCTTCAGCCACTCTTCAAAGAGGGGACTTGCCGCCGTGAGTGTGGCGTGCCCAGGCACCCAACCTATGCAAATTGTTTTCAGATGCAATTCGTTTGCAAGGATATATTTATTGTTGTAATATGAGACCCCTGGGATCGCAGCTACATAGTCACTTGTCGGACTGTCAACACAACATTCTGAACATTTTTGTACTTGGAACGGACATCAGTTTAGGTGAGTATTCATCTTCCTGTGAGATTCTTATGAAAAGCTAGTTTAGACTTCGTGCGCCAGCGCGCAATGGTGGCTAATTTATGATCAGTCCTCCAAATGACATTCACAGCTTCAGCTGCAAAAAATAGACCTCCAAACATCATTACAAGTGACTGGTCTTCTATTTGTAGATACATACCATACTCAATGAGTTTATTGAATTCAATGATTCTAGGGCGAGTACTCTTAATCACTCTGTGTGCTCCTTCCTAAAACTTTAAGAAAACAACGTTCGCTTCAGTTAGTTGATACTTTTTTAGCGTTGAGCGCCGTTTAATCTCGGTAACGAACTTGAAATAAAAGTCAGTATTATTGAGCAAATTATATTCGTCCAAAACCGCCAAAAGTGAGATCTTGCGAGATGTCAGAAAGTAGAAAACCATAGACAGAAAATCTTTGGTTATACCACAGACTAAATAGTATCAAAAGGTGGGTCCTACACATAGTACTGTACTTATGTTACAATATAAATATTAATACAGTGTGATACAACTATGTGGGACGCCACACTTTATTAGCAGAAAACAACACATTTCTCAGTAAGTTAACACATCTAGTCTTCAGCTCACTATTTTACTCCATCACGTCTACATTTAGCCAAATTTATAGTTGTCTAAATAAATTCCTTTTGTGCGCCATAACAGGTGATTTGTCGGGGTTATGCTGTATTAGCGTTTGAAAATTATGAGACAGCTTAATGAGGGTGCCACGAACGCGTTTCAACTTTGCTCCCTAATACTTTAATTTTATGTGTGAAGAAGATTCCATTCTACATTTTATGTAAAAGGGTTTTAGTGTCTAAACGAAAGTAGAAATATGTGTGTGCGTACTTAAAAATTACTTATAGCAAGGACGTCGTCTGGTTTATTGCTCAAAGTTATTTCCCAGGCGTTTTAATATTAAATGTATTTTGGACACTATTTCACGGCATAATTTCCTCTTTAACTACGTACCTGAATATTAGAATGAAGTTTCATAATTATGGTTTTCATGTAAATTACGGTTATTTTGTTGTTTAACTTTTTGCACATTTAATAATTTATAATTCTTTTTGAGTTGATTGTTATTGAAGTTGTTGAAATCATTCAATGACTTTTCTTACTCTAGGGTGGAGCGAGTTAGCTTGTCAAACTTTAATTGACTGAAACAACATCTGTGCCCTTCAGTTGCCCTTTGCGTTTTTAGGACCACAGGTTTCCTTTTAGAAATTCTTGTGGCTCTAGCGGGCATTGACCGTGCTGCTGCTATTGTTAATAACAATGGACGATTTCTAAACTGAATTGTACCAGTATATAATAATATAATATGTAATATTGAGTCAATGAATACAGTTTTAGTACACCCGAAACTGTATTCATTGGTACTATAAATGAAATTGAACTGCCAATCTGTCCTTTGTGTTGTAAGTATAACGTAACCCAAAACCCCAGAAGCTTACTGGGACCACGGGTAGGGTGAAAGTGGGGCCCTGGGACGAAGGCAACGAAGGAACAGGAGTGGGTTTTTAGTCAGTAAGAGTCTGACACTATCTCCCGCTCCGCCCAAGGCGGGATTTGTCATAAGATGATTTTTCCATTTTCTGGGTTCCGCTTTCACACTACCCGTGGCCCCAGTAGGCTTCGACCCTGCTGGGCCCCTACGGATCCTTTATGGGTTCCGTTTTTTCCTTCTGAGGTACGGAACCCTAAAAAATAGTTCAAACTAATCAGAGCATACTTGTATTCTCAAGTTTTAAATAAACAACCCTCTTTATTCGTCTGACTGATCACCAGTTCTACAAAACTTCTGGCAGCTCCAAAAGAGCAGTAATTTGACGCATTTTGACTTCCAAATCCCCTTCAAATAAACGTATTCAGCGGCTGAAAACTTCGTATAAAATTGATTGCTAATAACTGGGATTTGCGCTTCGCGATCGTGTGTGTTTTCGCCATGATATAACTAACTACAGAAGGTTAACAGATAACAGACGCTTACATAAATTACACAAAATAATGCGCCTGGCTGGGTTTGAACCCACAACCTACAACTCGTAAGTCGGGGCCGTTACCACTCGGCCACCACTGCTCTCAAAACGTTGAAGGAAAACATCGTGAGGAAACCGGCATGTCCTAGAATCAAAAATTCGAAGACATGTGACATACACGGACCCGCATTGTGCCCGCGTGGTGGATTACGGCCCATTCCTTCTCCTATAGAGGAGGCCTGAGTCCCAGCAGTGGGAACATTATAAGACCGACTATGCTATGCTAGGCGCTTACTTACAAAGACATGGACGTGGGTGTATAGCATCACATTATAGATATCGATTGTGAATCTCTCTTTAGTTTGACGATTCTTCGGGCTATGTTGGCGACCTTGGTTCTCCTGCGGATATCTTCATTCCTTATGCGACCACGCAAGGAAACTCCGAGCATAGCCTTTTCCATTGGCCTTTGGCTGAGTGTAAGCCTTCTGATGAGGCCCATTGTAAGCGACCATGTTTCAGTGCCATATGTCATCACTTGCAGTATGCACTGGTCATAGACTTTCGTCTTGACACACTGTGGTATGTTGGACGAGAAGATACCGCGTAGCTTCCCGAACCCTGCCCAGCCGAGTCGGATTCGACGATTGACCTCTTTCTCAAAGTTAGACCTACCCCACTGGATTGTCTGTCCCAGGTAAACGTAATCGTCTACAACGTTTCGTGTGTGTTAATAGCTTGTTGTATTGAGTTGAGCTTCTGTAAAAATTTATTTCATACTTTCATGTTCAGTTTGTAATTAGCGCCCTCCAGACTGGGGGGTGATTACTCCAATTATCTTTTATTGAATTGACCGATGACACGTAGTGATAATAAGCGACTTTCGCTCCGCTGATTGTAAATTCTGTATGTTTAGGTCGTGATTCTGGGTTTTGTTAGGGACTGTAAAAATGAAAAAAGGGATCTTTAATTCAGTTGGGTTTGTCATTTTTTTTTTGGCCAGTGATCAAGCCGTTGTTAATATGTAGGTACTGAAATTACATTTAGGCTCTGAAAGATAAAATATATAAATTTTGTTCCAGGTACTCATTATGTCTTTTTTCTGTGAGCCTTATGTGATCTTTGGAGAAAAATCAGAAAAAAAAAACTTAAATTTTGTTGTCCTATCGGCAAAGGTGATTCAAGTAAGACAGCTAAAACGGGTACACACTCCGTATACAATGCATTCCAAATAAGAATAGGATCGATTGCCATGTTGTGACGTCACGTCATACTGTCAAATCGCAAGAAATTGGGCAAAATTGAAGAACTCAGAGATGAGCAAAATTGAAGGACTAGACAAAAAAAAATTAAAATTTAATTTATTTACGAGCTGTGAACAGTTCGTAAATAAATTAAATTTAAAAAAAAATCTTATTTTGCTCACCCTATGAATTCTTCGATTCGACAATTTGACGTGACGTCACAACATGGTAATCAATCCTATTTATATTTGGAATGCATTGTACTTTTGCTTTGATAACACACAATTACAATATCGGTAATCAATATCAGTTAAAGTTAACAAATGTTTATTTATAGAATAACATAGTAGCACTCACATATTCTGAGACGTTGTTTTCTTCGGTAACTAAAATCGAATACTTAGGACAGTGCGGCGCATTATTGTGACGCCGCGCTTTTCAGTCGCAGTTTATTTAAATTATCAGTGCATAAAAATACATTTTAATGTTGCTAAGACATAAAATAATCATAGTATATGTACGTTGGTGGTCTGAAAAGTTTCTGACCTCAATGTGAAGGTAGCAAGCACTCGTATATACCAGCTAGTGTGTGTAATTGTAAATCTTCTGACTGTTACTCGCCAAAGTTTCAGCCATTTTGGACGCGCAGTTGTTATTTGACGTTCACAAAAGAAAATTCTTTTCATCAAGATACCGCTTCCTATGGCGTCACATAAGAACTAATCCTACATCGCGCAATTAAAGTTCTCCACGCAATTTGAACATATAGAACAGCCCGAAATCATCTATCTGGCAGTTGCCCACTAGACATAACACCCGTCTGGTCGGAGGGTCCTCCCTTTTCAACGTAGGTTTGTGGGACTTTGCTCTCTGTTCCGCATACCTCCAAAAAACATACGAACAAACAGGCAAACTACGTGTATAATTATTTTGCAGAGAAAAACGCCAACTACTGTTTGAACGGATTAGAGAGATGAAGGCATCGTTGGGAGACAAGTGCAGAGTAACAAGTAGACAATGTAAAAAAGAAAAATAAATTATAAAAGAAAATGTCTTGTATCTTTGTTAGGTCGTAAACTTTTCAGACCACCTGTGTAACTAATTATAAAAATCACACACACTTATTATATAATAATCACAAACTTATGAGAGACCACAGCTGGCCATTGAAAACCACTTTCGTCTAGCAAGCGTACGAGATTGAATAATTACATAATTAAAACAAATGAATATATTTTTTTCGTGTCTAAGGATTTCTGAATTAGAGTATTCAATATTTTGCACTAATGTACTTATAATAAAAATAACATTTGTTATCCAATTAATATTACCGAATTATAATACATCTTTTAGTGAGACGTCGGCTAGAGGACTATTACAAAAACAATCATACACCTATTGGAAATAATAATGTGGTGTTTCAGACTATGTATATATAAGTATGTATATACCACCGGTACATGCTAGACTTTTTTGCTAGACATCCATATCTACGCACAAAAAGTTTTCGGATTAGCTAAGGATAAATGATAAATGATATTTATTTTGTAAGTAGGTTTAAAAAAACACTTTTACACGTCATTTTTTTTTTGTCATTTTAAACTAGATGAGGCCGGTGTGGAAGGATAGGTGTGGAATTCCCTGAAGGAGTCTATGTTTCCTTATAGCTATACACCACTAATTTTTAATTTGTACAAATACTTAAAGTGCTTATTAGAAAAGGTCTTGTTATTATTTAAGTAAAATTTCTGTAAATAATATTCATAAGCAGCAAAGTTATTAGCCGATGTTTACAGCCCAAAATGTCACTCAATTTACGGAAATATTGTACAGGCTATTGATTATGAATGAATAAATGACGATCAAAATGAAAAAACACTGCGTGTAGTAATTTCTAGTAGCAAATGTTATGAATGATTGATATATGATATTTACCAATTATCACAAATTTTCGTAGACAATTTTGTGATTTTGTTGTTTTTTACTTTTGACTACAAAAATATGTTCAGTAACGGGTAAGGATAGACGCCCATTCTTTTTGCAGGAGTACTTATTAAAAAAAGTAAAAAAACTAAAACCAGACAACGAAAAAAAAAAAGTATGAAAAAAGGCTTTCAGGATACTAAAATAAACAAGGTAACTGGAAAAACAAGAACAGAACTAAAAGAAAAACCGCAGTCACACGTTATAAGTACCAACCGAAACACGACTACGGCTTTTCTGTTTGTTCTGTTCTTGTTTTGACAAACAGAGAGACAGACAGATAGACAGACGGACGGACAACAATGTGATCCAATAAGGGTGTCTATTTTTCCTTTTGAGATATGGAACCCTAAAAATAATAATTATTATTATAAGTCCGTATTTATTAATTAGCTTTGTCGGACTATAATGTTTTTCCGCTAGGACCACAGTTTCAGTTGCCCTTTTCGTTCCAGGACCACGGCATGTCCTGGAACGCAAAAGACCACTGAAAGACTCAGGTGGATTTTAATCAGTAATAGTCTGAGACGCTCACCTCCCTCTCGCTTCACCTTAGAGCGCGAGAAGTCTTTGTATGATATCCGACATCGAAAAGAAAGTGTTTAGGTAATGTTTCCACAATTGGGATACAGGCCTCCTCTCACGAAGAAGGTTAGAGAAATTGAGAACAGAAAATATCGAAACTAGACAACGCATATTATTTTCTGTGTTTTCTTTAAATTTGTTGCTTCACTACATAGTTTAAAACAAAGTCGCTTCCCGCTGTCTGTCCCTTACTTAGATCTTTAAAACTACGCAACGGATTTTGATGTGTTTTTATTAATAGATAAAGTGATTCAAGAGGAAGGCTTATGTACATATAAATGCATATTATAGAAGATAAACACTGGTAATTTTAGAGGTTTCTAATGTGATGTCGTAAATAAACACATTTTTTTGCGCTTGCATAACGCTGGCGAGATAGATCAAAATAATGTACTCGTAAGAATACCTTAAAGAGGTCTACAAAAAACTCCGCATTGGTTTATACCATTTTTTGTTGTCTATCTCATAAGGATAACCCACAATAACTATTTTTTATTCTTTACTTTTTACGAAACATGATAACTTATTTACGAAGTGATTTAAGCAATACAGCATTAATTCTTAACCAATTACGTACTTACCTTAAATACATTTTGCATTTAATATAGATCAATATGGCCCTTTACAGTATGTAATTTAAATGAATATTTTCGAAGATATTACAGATTTAAAATGCAGGAACATAGCGGTTGCGGTGGTATCAGCATTGCACCCGTGCGAAGCCGGGGCGGGTCGCTTTTTGTTCTATAATTAACCAAAAACCTCAGTATTTCTACATTCTTAAAACGTTCCTCGTTTTATATCGAAGTTCTTACAACGCTGGTCGCCACTCGAACTTTTAAAAGGAAAGTATTGTATCCTATTTATTTTCTAATCTGTAACAAATTAGAGTGATGTTTCTTGGAAACTTTGTTATGTCTATGTTTTATCAACAATAAATACAAACACGAAATGTTTTTGCTTTTAAAAATTCATAACTGTGATTAAAGTTTCTTACAGTGATACAGTGATATGAAAGAAAAGGAAGTTAGTGATAGCATGACGGTTGACAGGATAGATTGGAGAAAAAAAACGTGTTGCGCCGACCCCAATTAAGACGGGACAAGGGCAGGAAGATGAAGATGAGAGTTATACTGTGAAGGGTCGATGAACTTGAATAATATATATATTCGCACATATAAAGAATATATTTATATCAAACTAGTTTCTGTCAGCGGCTTATGTACGGCGGCAGTTGTTACATTTTAACTGGCAGTAAACAGAGACACGTAAATTGTTTTATTTTTTTTAGGTGGTAAGTCATCCAATGACTTCTCACGCTCTAGGGCGGAGCGCGAGGGCGTGTCAGACTTTTACTGACTAAATAACCTACTATTATGTTCTTTCTTTTCCTTGCGTTATAGGACCCCGGGTATTCCTTTCAGAAGCGAACCCATGGCCCCAGTACCTAAATTGTACCAGTGTGTTTTTTGTTTATGAAAATTTCCGTCACTCAGCAGTTGATCAATTAACCAGTCTAACTCTGTAGTAACATCGCAAGAAAATTATATAAAGTTCTTTAAACCTAAAAGTTTATTCACTTCAATATTCCTTATTACTTATACACTTAACGGAAAGGAGTTAACATCAAGTTCGTACAACTAATTTGTTTTTGTAACCAATCGGTCACAAGTTCAACCCTCTCGGTTTTCTCTTCGAATATGTTGGTTCTTTCATTACTTCAGAAATAGGGTCACTTGCAGTGGCGTACTCAAAGATTTAGCGCCCCGGGCGAAATAAATACAGTGAGCTCATAATTTACCAAAATTAAAGCAAATTTAAGAGGACTACAGCACCTAAAGGGCGGTCACTCTCGGACTGCACACAAATCGATAAAAGTATTTTTTAGAGGCGTCTTCGTGACTTTTTTCTATATTATGAGTTGAACACCCTATCTATCTAGTATTTATCCTGAAGAATAACTTGTATTTTTCTGATTATGTTTACTATAGTGGGTATACTTATACGCAGCTTTTGTAGTCCCCTTAACAATGATTTACAAGATAAAAAAAACCCTGGAAACTATACCCCGCTCCGCCCAAGAGCGGGAGATGTCATTAGAGGATTTTCCCACCCGAAAAAAAACCTGGATAGACTAGATTTTAAGTAACCTACTACAAAAATGCAGTACTGTTTGTTTTATCATAATTAAATATAGTTTGAGTCGCCCTTTGCAGTCTGGGCAGTGCCTACCAAGGGTCATGACCCTCTTGGCTTAAGGGTAAATACGCTACTGGTCTCTTGATACCGCTGGGACTATTTGAACTCTGCTTAACGACGTGAGCCCACTGTGACGCTGTAATCTTCCATGCGTCTCAAACCAAGGTCGGTAAGGATGAAAGGATAATGAACATTGATGTAGGTAGCTACGTCAGCCGAATTTCAATTTGGAATAGTGATGGAACAAAAATAAAAAATAATGATTATTTTTTTATTAGAGTTGCTAGTTTTGCGAATTTAAAATAAATTGAGTTTTTTATTAATGCTTATTACTCTTTCGTCTTGTAAGGACTGTAAAATTAAGTTTTTTTTTTTTTTTAATGGAGGTACGTAGGTATAATGTTTAATTCACAAACAATAAATTTTTACATTGTTAGAATTTCAGGTTTGGTCAGAAACAATAACTTGGTATTTCAGAGAGTTTCTCGTGAACTTTAAGTTATTTTAATTTAAATACCAAGAAACAAAGCCTATTGTTAGATTTTTAGTTATTGTTACTGCCTCGATGGTGTAGAGTTTGTGATTGGAGAGTGCGAGAGGTCCTGGGTTTGATTCTTTGGGAAAGTATTGTTGGATTTTTTCATTATGATATTCTGGTCGTCGGTGATGTGACCTGTACCTCGGAAGGCATGTAAACCCTAACTTATAAATGTTTTACCGGTTGTGTCGGGTTGTCGTTTCATAAACCGGCTATAAGAGTAAAGGAACTTGTGTTTGCACACAACTATAATCTGCGTACTTGGCCTATCTCCGTTGAGGTTGAAATTCTGCCGAAGGGATTAATTGTTAAATAATAATTAATCAAACACCTAACTTCTATATATTCATAAAAATCTTTTGATGTCGATGTAATCTTGCTAGCGACCCGTCCCAGCTTCACAAGGGTGATCATCATCATCATCATTTCACATTTGGGGGAGGACATAGGCCTCCCCCAAATGTCGCCACAATCATCGGTCCTGTGCGTCTCCCATCCATCGGATTCCCGCAACCATCACCAGGTCATCCACCTTGTAGGGGCCCTTCCAAAACTGCGTCTTCCAGTACGCATTTGCCACTTCAGAACCTTTTGGCCCCAACAGCCATCTGGTCTGCGAGCAATGTGCCCTGCCCATTGCCACTTGCAAGTGTGATACAAATCTTTAAAATACTCGGCTTTTTTCTGGTATAATACTGTATGCATTGTACGCTTCAACCTTTTTCATGAATGATCCCGTCTATTGATAAAAATCGCATGAAAATCCGTTCAGTAGTTTTTGAGTTTATCGCGAACACACAGACATGCGCAGTAGTTGACTATTATGGAAGTAAGGATTTTGGTAGTTGATTGACAGACCTTTTGTTATTCAGCTATTGATAACAACTGAACTTTATTTCAGGAATTTAATTATATACTTTGATTTTAATTACTTAGTTCTTGTTTGTGATGTAATAACAAATTTACTGTTTTCATATTTATTCTTCTATTAGTGCTATAAGACCTTGCTTTTTACCAAATTCCAGGTTTCTGAGTCAATGAGAAGTACCCTATGAATTTTGATTCCTTTGAGAGTGTCGAAATATACGTTTTTTGCGATATAAAAGGCCGTATCTTTTTTTTTTGTTAAGTTAGTAGTTGATTGTTTCACAGCTTCAAGAGAATCGCAGACCCGAGTATATAGTTTTAATTTCAAGTCGAAACATTAACGCGTTCCCGATATAAATGGCTTTGACAGACAGATAGACGGACAACAAAGTTATCCTATAAGGGTACCGTTTTTTCCTTTGAGATATGAAACCCTAAAATGTCCTAAATATTGAGTAATTTTACTGCGATAGTTTTTACGTTCATTAAGGAAATCGAACAATTCTGATTATTAATTTTACCAAAAACAACACGGCCTGCCAAACCACCTCATCCAATTAAATTTTAACCCGAGTTAAAATTAGATTCTCAATGTTTGCAACATAATTATTTTGGTAATCCATTCACCTGCTAACCAGAGACATATGAGAGGGTCTTCTAAAGTGGGTGGTTGTCCCAGAGCTTGTGGCTACCCGTACAAGTGTCGCCCTGTTCGGAGTGGGGAGCCACAAGCCACAGACCCGTCTGCCTCACTATCTTAACGTTTATTGGTCATTTATTAGGTCGTCTCACGTGAATATTTTAGTTAGAACATTATGTTTAGTTTTTGGTAGCTAGGTTTATATAGTGGGATTACATGTTGCAGGCAAAAATGGGACTTTGGTTGTGTGATGCGATTGTAAACGTTATTTAGTTTGCATATGGTGTCTTGTGTATGTAAGTTTAATAGCTTTCGTGAGATAAAATTTCCCACGTGAAAGGGATTGAAACAAAAATAGACATCCCATTCATTAGCAGTATTAAGTCCATATACATCATCAATATTGCATACCGCTTGAGACACATTGTTTTCACGGTAGAACTCAACGTACAAAATAATGGAGTTTTAAAATAAATAAAAAATTTAGTGGTGGCCGAGTGGTAACGACCCCGACTTACGATTTGTAGGTCCTGGGTTCAAACCCAGCCAGGTGTATTAATTTGTGTAATTTATTTCATCACCACTGCTTTTAAAATGGTGAAGGAAAACATTGTGAGGAAACCGGCATGTCCTAGAACCAAAAATTCGAAGACATGTGACATTCACCTATCCGCACTGGGCCCGCGTGGTAGATTACAGCCCATTCGCTCTCCTAGAAAGAGGAGGCCTGAGTCCCAGCAGTGGGAACATTAAAAGGTTGATTATGCTTATGCTTATGTATGTAAGTTTAAATGTTTGTTAATGCACCTGCGATACAGGAGTAATTCCTAGAATGGGGCAACTCTGTCTTTAAAAAAATAGGGTATATAAAGTGCGTCAATTTTTAAAATGTTTTATTTTTTCTTTCATTTTTAATTGATTAGATTGTCGTTTGATTGTTGTAACTATGTTGTACCGTGTAAAAATTATACTACTATTGTTGATTCTTGAAGGCAGTAAGATGTATGTTGCTTTGTTTCTACATAAAGGACAGCCAAAGTATAGTTATATGTTACATATGTACCTAATAACAGCCAGTTCCTAAATTGGATTCTTAGTTAAGACTGTGTCGAAACCCAACTTTAATGCCAAAGTTTCTTAATCTTATCTAACCTAACCTTTTAACTTAACCTTATGACTTCCTTACTTTTATAACTTACTTTTCTTCTCTTAATTCAGTAATTATAGTTCTATAGTTTTATTATAAAACTTGCTGGATTGTGTTTTTATATTAATTTAGGACGTCATACCTTATCATTAGGTACTATACTTACCCAATTTTGTTTTATTCAAATAATACATATATATGGCACTGAAACATGGTCGCTTACAATGCGCCTCATCAGAAGGCTTACAGTCACCCAAAGGGCAATGGAAAGGGCTATGCTCGAAGAATCGCCCAACTAAAGTGCATGACCCGAAGAATCGCCCAACTAAAGTGTCAGCGGGCAGGGCACATTGCTCGTAGAACGGATGGTCGATGGGGTCGAAAGGTTCTAGAGTGGCGACCGCACATTGGAAAACGCAGCGTTGGAAGGCCTCCCACAAGGTGGACCGACGACTTGGTGAGAGTCCGGGAGACGCACAGGATCGGTCGTTGTGGCGATGCTTGGGCGAGGCATATGTCCAACAGTGGACGTCTTTCGGCTGGAATGATGATGATGAAATAATACCAACAAAATATGTGCTTTGTTGGTATTATTTCATCCTTATGTAAAAAATTCATTAGCTTATGTATCTATACGAGTGAATGTACAATGTAGTAGACAATGAGTAATGTAATCACTCAAAACCGATAACTTTCGTATGTAAGTTAACTAAAAGCGAACGTGTAAAGGAATTTCCAAACTTCACCGACCAAAGAGGAGGATCGGTACAATTAGAGTTGCGGCGAGTTACAAGTATGTCCCGTCAACTGCGCGAGTGTTGTGAACAACTCTGCAAGTCTTGTAGGTAATGTGCGATGCCCAAAATTTATGAAACATTTGTTGCAACTTGTGCAAGTGAATTTCTTGTGGCTGCAAGTATTTGGGAGTTAACTTCATTAATTTGAATTCTTTGATTAAAGTTTTGTGGTATTCGGTTTTTGGAGTTCGTTACTTAGGTTTTTCTTTTTATTGGGTGGTAAAATCATCTTATGACAAATCCCGCTCTTGAGCGGAGCGGGAGATAGTGTCACACTTTTACTGACTGAAAACCTACTCCTGTTCCTTCTTTGCCTTCATCCCAGGGTCCCGGATTTCACTTTTACACTACCCGTGACCCCAGGCATTTAGTTAGGTTAAAATTTTTGACGGGACACATAAAGGCATCGATCAATGCCTGCTGCAGCTAGGGCTGCGAAATTGTTTGAAAGGGTCACCGCCGCCGTGAAACGCAATGGGTGACTGAATAAACATAGTTGGGCTTTAGTCACAAAACGTCTGACACTCCCTCTTGCCCCAGTCTGAGTGGGAGAAGTTATTAAGTGCCTTCCCACCCTCAAAAATAAAATACGATACCTATTAAGAACTAAAGGTGAACGCACACTAATCCGAGCATAACGCGTCGAACGAATCGGAAGAAAAGAATTTTAGAATCAATCAACAGATCATCGAGCCCTGTACGATTCTACAAAAATATTCGATAAAGGGCATTGCGTAAAACTGTCCCCAAAAATAACACTTGTTTAAATGTGGTGATCGTACAGGGCTCGCCGAGCCGCATCCAAAAATGTATGAAAGTACTATGTTATGAATATATTTAAGATCTAAAACACTTGGGTTAGATTAGGTTAGATCTTTCGATTGAGATACATTTCAAATCTGTTAGTCGATGTAAGAGTTAGGGGGACGTTAATATGCATTGTCCTTTTTACAGATTATGTATTTATATTGCTGTTATAACAAAAAATACAAAAAATAAAATAAAATAAATATTTAAGTGCTCCAATTCAACAGACATGATATTTTTGCCGTTTTTGTAGATGGTACGGAGTCCTTCGTGCGCGAGATCGACACGCACTTGGTCGGTGTTTTTAAATAATTCAAGATTTAGTTTGTGATGTGACAGTATTCTCTCAATAGATATAAAAATCAAATCAAATCAAAAATCAAAAATGTTTATTTCGTTATTACACGTTATACAAAGTTGTACGGTTGGTGGCGTCCCCTTTTAAGCATATAGATGCCTGTACTAGGAGGCGCCGCTCTTTTATATCATACAAGTGTAATAAGTTAAAAGAGTGAGAAAAATGCTTTTGTGTTATAGCCGCCAATGAACATTAATGAACGGATATAAACATCACGGTTGATGTCATAAGATGATTTTCCCACCGAAAAAAAAAGATGAGCCTGCTTATTTATTTCTTAATGTTATAAGTTGAGAAAAATGTGAAATAATACAAATATTATATAGTAAATGAAGCAGTCTATTTGTTTCATATCCACAGCCATTCTTAGTTTAAATCTTAATTCACCAATTAAATATACCTACACCATAGTCCATAACACCATAACACATTGTAAACATATGGTGATGTTTTCTGAATATTGTCATAATTAGACCAAGTTACATAAGTTTCGGTTATTTTCATTATATATCACTACAAGAAACTTACAAAACAATTCATGCTCTTATATGTAATAGTCTTATTTGTTTATTTATTACAAGCTTTTTATTAACTTGTAATGTATGTATGTAACTATGTATGTTTGGCTCAAATCTTGCAACTCAATTTTTTCTTAAATAATAGGCATTTGACCATTACTTTCTCAATAAAACATAAAATATATATATCTACAGTAGCATTTTTTAATTGAGCAAATTAATAATTTATAAAAAAATTATATCCTTTCATTATGTAAAATAGTATGTTTTTGTCAAAAAAATTGACATCTTATCTTATCATCTTATACTAACTTATAGTAAATCCATAAGATATATTATTTCAAAATTTTGCCTTCCTTAAAATTATACGGACGTTTTCTTATTAATTGTTTACTGGCACTTATTAAAGCTTCATAGAAAGTATTAGTTTTTAGTTGTGAGTCAAACTTTTCACAGTGTTCGAATAGAGTTGGGTATAAGTACTTTAGTTCTGCGTGGTCTAATGTGGGGAAGAGGTGATGGAGGGCATGGTCCCCAAACCGAGTAATCGATTTAAAATGGTTGCCCGCGTAATCGATCCTCTCCACGATCGTATCCAGCTGGTGCAGACCCCAATCAATGTTTTCGTCTCTGAAAAAAGACAAATAGCTTTAAATAAACCAGTCAATGTTTGCAATAAATAAAGGTACAAAATCGAAGGTCACACTGCCACAAAGTCAACCGCAAGTCACAGACGTATTTTTTATTTAATTCAGAAAATTTAAATCGGCCATTTTTTGTGCTCACTTATAAATTATTTTGATGCCAATGCCTTCAGTAGACATTGACATGAAAAGAATTTAGAAAAATAATTTTAGTACGAAGATTTCTCTAAGAATTTAAGATTTTCATAACATTATATTGCTTGCCATATATCAAGTGGATAAATTCGAGGTTTGTTTCGTATATTATATTTCGCAACATTCCCTACGATAGAAACGGACTTACGTGTAACGTGGACGTGTGGACGGTGTGTTTTTTTTTTTTATTTGATATAAATCAGTGCTTGACTGCAATCACACCTGATGGTAAGCGGAGATGCAATCATTGATGGTCAGGCGCACTAGTCTATTAAGAGCCTATTCACTCTAGCCTTGAAGACACCTAAATTATTGTTGGACGGGAAGACCGCAGCAGGCAAGGTGTTCGCGCCTGACGAAATATTTCGAGTAAATATAACGTTGAACAATTTATTAAATACCAGGATCTAATAAAATAGTTCAAGTATAAATTACTTGAAATATTTTATAAGATTAATTCGACGGGTACCAAGAACAAAATCTTATGAAAAAATAAGGCGAAATGTATTTTATTATATTCGTATTGTTGTACATACTAAAAATTATATGGTTCTATTTTTTTTTTAATTTCCTTTTACTTATTGAAATAACCAACCGTATACTATCTTATTATTTACACAGAACTTCATAACATCATACCATCATCTTCCTGCCCTTGTCCTGTGTTATTTGGGGTCGGCGCAACACGTTTTTTTCTTCCATTCTGCCCTGTCACTCGTCATACTATCACTAACTTCCTTTTTTTCATATCACTCTTCACACAATTCATCAATCTTTTATTTGGTCTCCCTCTCCCTCTCCATCCACGTGTAAACTTCAAAACATCGTACCGTAAATCGATAATTTTCAAAATGATTTTGTTCTTGGAACCCGTCGAATTACACGTCTACAGATTGAAAATCACAGAATTGGGTCTTTTAAACAGTTTTGTAGTAAAAGTTAATTGTCCAATAGTTGCCTCGGTTTTACCGGAAGGTACCTGGCGATAAAACTTTGAATCAAAGCATAATTGCAGTAATTGGTGTAACGTTCAATTTGTCGCCTTTTGAGAACAAAACTAAAGTTCAAGCTTTTTCTTTAAAAGTTGGCGTATTTT
This sequence comes from Mythimna vitellina, assembly GCA_949316375.1. NCBI lineage: Eukaryota > Metazoa > Arthropoda > Insecta > Lepidoptera > Noctuidae > Mythimna > Mythimna vitellina. The sequence goes on from OX438686.1 coordinate 10,073,810, forward strand.
GAGGAAATGCTGATGACTACTTTAATAGGAAATTTTATTAAGTGATATCAATATGTCACACAACAAAATATAAATGAGTATAGTAGCATAGTCGGCCTTATAATGTTCCCACTGTTGGGACTTAGGCCTTCTCTCTAGAAGAGGGAATAGGCCATAATTCTCCACGCGGGCCCAGTGCGGGTTGGTGAATGTCATATGTCTTCGAATTTTTGGTTCTAAGACATGCCGGTTTCCTCTACACGAAGTCATGCGCCTGGTTGGGTTTGAACCCGCGACTCGTATTTTTTATTAATTTCTCCCACTCTAGAGCGGAGCATGAGGGCGTGTCAGACTTTTACTGACTCATCATCTTCTTGCCCTTATCCCGTGTTATTTGGGGTCGGCGCAACACGTTTTTTTCTTCCACTCTGCCCTGTTACTCGTCATGCTATCACTAACATTCTTTTCTTTCATATCACTCTTCACACAATCCATCCATCTTTTCTTTGGTCTCCCTCTTCCTCTCCATCCATCCACATGTAAACTCATAACTCTTTTAGTAACATGCGTTTCATCCCTCCTCTTCACATGACCATACCAAGACAAACGATTCCCTTTCAACTTTTCAGTCACTGGCGCAACTTTCAAACTTCCCCTAATATATTCATTTCTCACACACACACACACACACACACATATATTCATTTTTCTTTTTTTTTTTTACTTTTACTGACTAAAACCCTCATATGTTCTTTCTTTGCCTTTGAGTTCCAGAACCCCGGCTTTCCCTTTCGGAAATAAACACGTTACTCCAGTACGTTTCGGCCCTGCTGGGCCCCTACGGGTTTGCTGACATCTCTTAGGAGCGTTCGTGGAACACTAAGCGCCACCCGTCGACGACTGGGGCTCGGTCCGGACGTTTACCGGTCGACCATAAAATGAGTTTAGGTAGGTCTACTATAGTCTATATACCTACATAGCTATATCTATCTTAAAATGATATGAGTGCAACAAAAAATTCAGAATCGATCCACAATTGACCGAGAAATCAGTGAACATACATATAAAAAAAAAACATAGATTCAGCCGAACATAGAACCTCCTCCTTTTTGAAGTCGGTTAAAAAGGCAAACATCGAGATGGAAGGGGATACCTTAGCACCTACCTTTTGCTCTTTGAGATGAAAAAATTAAATTTTTACGAAAAACATAAATGTGCTATTGCGAATCTACAATATGAAAAATTTTAAAGTCCATAATTCTAGTCATATGACATGACTAAAATTATGGACTTTAAAATTTCAAACTCAAGTAACAATGCATAAAAAGAACGTGATTCGTTCGATACAATGCGTCAGTCAAATCTACAAACACGTCAGTTTTTTTATCGTTAGGTATGTGTAACCACAGTAATATAATGAATGACGAGCGTAATTTTTTGTTTATTTTTGATTCCGACAGAAGTAGTTACTTTAATCCTTTTGAGCGTTAACGTATGCCGAATACGATGTGTCCTCCAAGCAACGGATTTTGCTATAATTTTGCTATTTTAAAATAAACAAAAGCTCATCATCATCATTTCAGCCGAAAGACGTCCACTGTTGGACATAGGACAAGCGACGCCACAATGACCGATCCTGTGCGTCGCGCATCCACCGCACTCCCGCGACTCTCACCAGGTCGTCGGTCCACCTTGGGGGAGGCCTTCCAACGCTGCGTTTTCCGGTGCGCGGTCGCCACTCTAGAACCTTTCGGCCCCATCGACCATCCGTTCTACGAGCAATGTGCCCTGCCCACTGCCACTTTAGTTTGGCGATTCTTCGGGCACAACACAACAAAAACAGAACAACAAAAGCTCATATTGAAATAACAATCTGAGGTTAGGATTTAAGTAACACTAGAAGTGTAGAATACCAATGTCAATTTTGGCCATTTTATTTTTATACAGTTATATGGAGAGAGATGATAATACAATATTTTTCACGGTTACGGTACACTGGTGACTATAAGATATTGTCTTTTAATAAAGTCGTGGCGTGGGAGGCACGGAAAAGTTTGTCTTCTATACAAGATCGTGACGCTTAAAAGGGTACAGATTGATAGGACAGTTCCTGCCCCCCTAGCCAAATTACGATCGTTTCGTTTGCGTCGAACGCCTCGAGTAGGCCACACCTCCGACACCATTGTTCTGACGTCATCTCAACGCTCAGTCACGTGGTCAGAACAAAGAAATCGGAGGCGAGGCCTAATCGAAGCGTTTGACGTAAACGAAACGATCGTAACTTGGCTAGGAGGGCTGTTCCTGCGAGATTGTTCGAAAGAGTCACCGCGACCCCAGAACGCAATACACAACTAAAGGTATATTTTAGTCAGTTAAATTCAGACGGGACCTCTTGTTCTACTTAGAGTTCGAGGAGTTATTTTATTATTTCCCACCCAAAAGATAAGACTGCTCCTATCCAACTTATTATTGACTGACTTGTTGGTCTAGTGGTTAGTCACTGCTATGCCGAAAGTCGTGGGTTCGATTCCCACCCAGGACAAATGTTTGTGTGATGAGTACGATCATTTGTTCTGTGTCTGGGTGTAATTTATCTGTAATATGTATCTATTTAGAAATATATAAGTATGTTTATCAGTTGTCTAGTACTCACAACACAAGCTCTGCTTAGCTTGGGACTAGGTGGCGTTGTGTGATAGTTAAAAAAAAAAAAAACTAAACCGGCAGTTTCAGATTTAGAATATAATTTTGTTGATTTATATGACGTAATATCATGCAAGTTTCTGTAATTTGCGTAAGTTGCAATTTTTTTTATTTAAAAGAATCGATAACTCAATGGTAGAAGTTGGTTTACAGTGCCAATTGATTATATTATTTACTCTAAATCGTGTTTTTTTTTTAATTATTTGCCTACACAAAATTAACTATTTCACTTTTGTTATTTACTTTAAAAATATATTTTTAGTATATTAAATTATGCGCATTTAATTCATTATACGAATTAAAATACATTAGACGGCAAAAACATTTAAGAACAATGGTAAAATTAAAGCTTGAGAAAAAAATTCGTATTCGTATTTGACGTCTATTATACTTAAAATAAGGTAGGCTATTTTAATTTTTTTGTGATCATTGAAACGACTAGAAACAACAACACATTAGATTAGATACAATTGAACATTACTAGCTAGCTTCTGCCAACGAGTTCACCCACGTCATCATCATCTTCCTGCCCTTGTCCCATCTTCGGTCGGCGACACACGTTTTTTTCTTTCATTCTATCCTGTCAACCGTCATACTATCACGAACTTCCTTTTCTTTCATATCACTGTTACACAATCCAGCGAGTTCACCCACGTGCAAGTCAAAAATTATCCTAAGGGAACATCCTTCCGAGATATAAAGTATCCTATGTTAGATTCTCAGATATTGTCTACCCGTGTGCCAAGTTTAATTGAAATCAGTTTAGCCGTTTCGAGTACCTACAAACATAATACACACTATTTTTTTTAAATTGTCACTTTTACATATAATATTAGTGTGATTTTATTACAATCCAAATTTTAATGCATTAGAATTTAAGTAGAAAAAAAATATATATTAAAAAAATATCAGACGATGAGCATGTTGTATTAATTTTTTTTTTAATTTTTATGCGCTCGCTGAAAGACGTGCTAGAAAATATTAATTTATCTTTTTTTTCTAAATCCAATTTTTATTAGAATTAAAACCAATCCAATTCAATTTTTATTTTATTTATTTTTTTGTCTTGTTTTTTGTCAGAATAGTTTAGTTTCATAATTTAAATGCTCTTACCTTGGCACGTCTCCTTCAAAAAAGTTCCTATGACTATGATGGCCGGCAGTCAATCCGTACAACACGAAGAACATGCTGGCTGGTATCAAGGTTAGCAGCCATACAACTATGGTCCAGTGTAGCGGGAGGCCTCCCATCAGGTACATCCAGGCTGGTATCGTGAATGGTATCAAGTTCGTCCAGCTTAAAGACTTGCCTTCGTGTTTCGTAGCGCAGAGAGCTAGTCTGGAATTTGGAGATTTATACTTTTAGATTTTGTTAAAAGCTTATCTTGTGATTGTACATTAAATCAAAAATAATCTTCGCTATATGCTTGGTCATTGGCAACACTAATATGTTAAACAAAGAATAACTTTGAACGGACTATGATTTGATACTTTGACAAAATGTTTTGGGGACACATTCATTGTGCGCACAGCTAAGAAGTGGAATTCCTTGCCGGAATCTGTGTTTCCTGATGGCTACAACCCGGGAATCTTTAAGTCAAGAGTGAATAGGTTACTTCTAGGTAAGCTCGCTCCATCGTCGACCGCATCGTCGCTTTCCATCAGGTGAGATAACGGTCAAGCGCGAACCTATCAAGAATAAAAAATACTTTGTGCCATAGTAATTTTTATTCAGTTCAAAGTTACCTTTCCAACTATTTAACACAGCTATTGGAAGGTGGGCCAAGTTTTCATAGAAGTCCTGACATAGTTTTTTTAGGGCTATATTTCAACGGGACACCATGGTGACGCTACCAGTCGCTGCTACCAACAAAATGTATACAGCTCTATAGAAAGTTACTCACCTGGTGTCCGTTTGGATGCGCAACCAATTTGGCGGCGCGACCAACTCGGACGCGTGCACTTAAGATCCATTTTGTTATTGTCTCAGTGTGGTGTAGCGACTCTGGTGTCTTTATGGTGTCTAGTTTGGTAGCTTACTGATACCATGGCGGCGCAACTGGTCGCGCCGCCATGGTGTCCCGGTGAAATATAGCCCATAAACAAGGTTTCTTTTTATGACGGTGACAACTAAGAGACGATTTTCCAAAATTCACTCGCTAAAGAGATGAGTGGAAAGGGTGGGTTCGTCTATATTACAAAAGGTAAATAAGTCGGATTTGTTAAACAAGGTATCTATTTATATTAATTTAGTCGAATCTGTAACCAATGTAATCCCTGAATCATACTCGGAGACCGGATTTAATTAAAACCAAAACTTATCTTGTTTCCAAATATTATTGTACCCAATTAAACTACCTGTACAATACAATCAAATTACGTGAAAACGGGATTATCTCGTCGCAGTTCATCCAATATCTACGACTTTGTTATTATTTCGGCTCGTTAGTCCAAGCGCTATGGGCTTTATACTCAGGTTTGAGGTCCTGGGATCACAAAACTCCCAAAAGACCCAGGTCGGGTAAAATGTTTCTAGAATCCCTTAGTAGCAGCCTTTTTTTGGATGGAAAATCAACAAATGACTCCTCGCGCTTTGAGTGGAACGAGAGGGAATATCAGAATATTATGCTGAACTAGAACTATGTGGTGCAGCCGTGAGACACACAATATTATTTTTTTTTTTATATTTAATTACTTATTTCTTCATTTTATGTCTGTGTTCTTAATAAATGTACTTTCTTTCTTCTCTCTTCTTTTTTCTTTCTCCTTTCTTCTTTTTTATTTCTTTCTTTCGTTATTTTTTTTCTTCTTCCTTTTTCCCTCTTTTTTATTTCTTTCTTTCTTTCGTTTATTTTGTTTCTTTCGTTTTATAACTCACTTTGGTTCCTTCAGTAATCCTTTGTGTTCTAGGGCTAAGGTAACTCTTTCCATTTATCCCGCAACCCTACGGCATGTGTGACATTTACATAACTAGTGAAATGCGAGTGTGTTGAAGAAACAACTCTGCTTAAACCTTTGGGAACTTCAGGCGTGATGGTACGATCGCTTGTATTTTTTTTCTGTTTAGTTACGGTATTTTCGTATGCTATTTGAGTGAAGTCCTCAGAAAACCGGTATTACTAAAACCGGTTATGTTTGTTAAGGAACGAAATTCATTTATACCTGTATTGTTACGTTTTTGTTTATCTCTGAACTTGTAGTCAACACGATAAACGTGTGCATACTGCAATTTAGAAATCCGATTCAGATAATAACAGCAATCACTTTATTTATATATAGCCTGAGGTTGAATCAATTAAAAGTGTTTTATTGGTAAAGGTATCATCATCATTTCAGCCGAAAGCCGTCCACTGTTGGACATAAGCCTCCCCCAAATGTCGCCGACCGGTCCTGTACGTCTCGCATCCATCGGATTCCCGCGACCCTCACCAGTTCATCGGTCCACCTTGTAACGCTTCTAACGCTGCGTCTTCCGGTACGTGGTCGCCATTCCAGAAGCTTTCGTTCCCATCAACCATCTGTTCTGCGAGCAATGTGCCCTGTCCATTGCCACTTAAGTTTGGCGATTAAAGGTATGCGACGGTAATATTAAAACTGTCGCATTTAAAATGTCATGTTATGTGAAGGTTAAGCTACATATAGCCGTACCGAATCATACTTTGCTTTGCTACTATCCTTTTTAATCCACTTCCAAAAAAGGAGGACGTTCTCAAGTCGTCTTTTTTAAGATTTTTTTTTTATTATTGATAGGCTCGCGTTTAACGCGTATGCGGTTGCCATTGTAGAGGTTCATTGACCATCTGTATTGCGAGCAATGTACCCTGCCCTGCTGATGGAGCATGTAGTTGTTTTCTAACAAGTAGTCGTCAATAACAGTATCATATTTAGCTATACCGATTATAATGTGTGTAGGACAAGGTCCCAAGTTATCAAATAGACCAGCAGGCCTAGCTAAGTTACGACCGTTTCGTTTCGAATCTCTTTCTACAATCGGTAACGCCTCCTATTTGTTTGTTCTGACCACGTGACTTAGCGTTGATATGACGTCATTCCCATCATCAATTGGATTTTTCTACTAGAAAAATTCAATTGGTAACGATTGTAGATTATAAACTTGGCTAAGCCTGCAGAAATATACCTCCCCAAGTGTCGCCGCAACGATCAATAGGGATGGATTTCGGCTGAAATAATGAAAATGATGAGATTTCTACTTACTCTGTAACTAATAAAACTATTAGGGACGCTCCATAAACAACGGGGTAGTAAAAGGCTCCCATTTGAGCCCATATGGGCTTCTCCTTGTATGGTAGAAACTGTAGGAACGGCTCGATCATGGAGAGCTCAACATCTTGAGCTGTGTTCGTGTGCAAGTGATGGGACATCGCGTGTGAGACCCGCCAGTCACTGAAATATTAAATAAAAATTATTAAAAGAACATAATTTGATATCACGTAGAATGTAATCTAATAACAATAATATTCTACAACTATCACACAACGCCATCTAGTCTCAAACTAAGCAGAGCTTGTGCTATGAGTACTAGATAACTGATAAACTTACTAATATACTTCTAAATACATTCATACTATACTTTAATTACACCCAGACACAGAATAAATAATCTTGCTCATCACACAAACTTTTGTCCTGGGTGGAAATGTAACCCACTACCTCCGGCTTAGCAGTCAGGATTACTAATGACAAGACCAACAGGTAAATCATAATCTAATGTGAGTATACAGCAAGGTTCTTTTGTCAGATTCCTTTGTTATGACGTCATCTCGACGTTCAGTCACGTGGTCAGAACAAAGGAATCGGAGGCGTGGCCTACTCGAGGCGTCCGGCGCGAACGAAACGATTGTAAGTTGGCTAGGGGGACTGCAGTTTTTAAATCATACTTAGAATTTTTGTCTCATCTTCATAATCATTATTTCAATCGAAAGACGTCCAATATTGTACATAGACCTTCACTAAGAGTCGAAAAAAAAAGAAAAGAGAGAGTTACCATGACCCTCGAACGCAAAGGGACACTAAAAGAACACATGTGAGTTTTAGTCAGTAAAATTCTGATACTCCCTCTCGTGTGGCAAGTGGGAGCCAGAATTTATTTGATGACTTCTTACTTAAAAAAAGGAGTGTGCATTATGAGTCGTATTGAGTGTGCATTTGAATTGCATTTAGTGTGCAATTGGACTCGATTCCCCATTTTGCCAAATTATGTTAGCAGCGACTGTTCGGCTACTCGAAAAAGGTAATTGATTCCCAATTAAGACCAGTGCAGTTTGCATCAAAGCGATGGAGGTTAGATAGAAGAGCAGTGGCCTAGTGGTAACATCCTCGACTTATGAGTGGAACGTTCCACTCGTATTTTTAACGTGAGTTGAAATTTAGGCAGGCACTTTACTTTCTGTAATTTATTTCATCACCACTGCTCTCTCCGGTGATGGGAAACATCGTGAGGAAACTGGATTTTCCTAGAAGCAAAACTTCAAAGACATGTGACATCCACTAATCCGCACTGAGCCCGCATGGTGGATTATGGTCTATTCCCTCTTTTAGAAGGAAGACCTGAGACCCAGCAATGGGAACATTATAAGGCTGATTATGCTATGCTATGCCTCTTTAAGAAGGAAGGCGTCAGTCCCATCTATGGGATCATTATAAGGTTCATTATGCTTAAACATTATGTTATGATGCATTAGCATAATCAGAAGTTCCTAAGGGTTCATAAATAGTCACCAAATTCTACCTAAACGGAAGAATAATGTGAAAATGAGTCTCTCGGTTTGTTTTTTCTGCTTTCACATTTCTGACTGACTCAAAAATAAGCATACAAAGTCTGTGTCACGAACGATAAACAGGATAATATTTTACTGTTCTTTCTGTACTTTTTATTGTTCTTACAAAAACCTACCTAGCCTGCTTTTGATAACTAAAAAGGAAGCAGACAGGGTTAAAATTGATGAAAGATAATTATTTTTAATAGATCTATAATTTTTTAAACTACCTGCCCGTCATGGCTTTGCAAAGCTGCAATTTTTTTTTAGATTTCTTTGATATTTTCCCGTGGGCTGTATGATGATGTTATATAGCGTATAGCCTTCCTCGATAAATGGGCTGTTCAACAGGAAAATCATTTTTAAATTTAACCTGAGTACCTGAGATTAGTGCGTTCAAACAGACTCTTAAGAGCATTCATCCGTTAAAACCACGCAGAAGCCAAAATCAATAATTTCCGACGGACAATATAACAACAATGTGTTTAATTTACAGATAAGATATTGACCTCATATTATTGGAAATTTCATAATCTAGTGTATGGTTTAAAAACATTTTCAAATGGTCGTATAGTTTTCTTATTTGAACAGTTCTTATTCAAACCGTTTTTAAAACTAGCGGTCGACGGTCTACGCAGATGCGAGATAGTAGTTAAACTGTGTATGATAAACTTACAAAAATTTTACTTAAAAAAAAAAACGATAATATTGACTAGTGCATCGATTAAAAAAAAAAAACACGATTGCTGTAAGTTTTCATTCAAGAAAAGTAACCTCAAAACTGTAATTTTTAGCCATTTTTCGAGATATTAAACGTGTTAGTTTAGGATAAAATATGAGGCATTTTTTTTAGACTTATTAATTTACAATATAAGACATGGTACAATAATTTTATTAATAACTTATTTGTTTAGACTACAATTAGTTATTTAGTATCACTATATAATAAACGCGGAATCGCGTCAGCGCCAACGCGACCATCGGAAATCAACGATTTTGGCTTCTGCGTGGTTTTAACGAATTAATGCTCTTAAGCTTTATAGTATTAAGTATAGATAGTAAAATTTAAAAACACGTGGCCAACATTTAGATTCATATTATATGGTTTTTGATCGAGAAATTGTATTATTATCATAATACTGAAATTACTCTACCTTTTAGGTGTAACCCTTACGTGTAAAAAGCGCGTCACACGCTATTGTGCTTACTTTGTACAATGGCGCAAAAGCTTATAAATATTAATTTAAAAAAAATCTAAATTATGTTTACACACCAAAAACATAAAGATATCATATTTACTGAGCTGCATCTTATGTTAGCTTCAAGTAACAGCGAAGTCATCTTATATAGTTTTCATATGCCAACAAGCAAGCAATGTTAGTTTATGGCGTGCAATATCCGTGCTCTGCAGTCCAACTTTATGTTGCATTGCCAGCCATATCAAGATGTAAAACGCCATATTGGCTACTTCATTTTTCATTATGCTCCACACTAAAATTATCATACAAAATATATGATAATTTTAGTGCGAAGTACTACTATTTATGCCATTTGTAAGAATAATGCAATTCATGGTACTATATTTGTAGCACAGAAAAAATTGTAAAGGAACAACATTTTTTTTTTATATATTGACCTGTGCTTGACTGCGATCCCACCTGATGGTAAGCGGAGATGCAATCATTGATGGACAGGCGCACTAGTTTGTTAAGAGCCTATTCACTCTTGCCTTGAAGAAACCTAAATTATAGCTGGACGAGAAGACCGCAGCAGGCAAATTATTAAAAAATTAATTAGGCATTTGCTGCAACCTATCCCGGCTTATGCTTAGTTTATGTTCATCTTGTGCAATACTTTTTTCGAATAGTTGGACTGGTTTCGCTTATTACACATTCCCACGTAATTCGCACTTTCTTTACACACTAAAACTGTAGAAGTATTATAAGTATAGACTCGCTGTCACCGTGGTATCACCCGTAATTTTGGTTACTGCTTCACTTCCATGGGTTGCATTGTAAAGTTATATAGTCTATACTATTCGTCCTGATCCTGGCTATCCCACACAGAAAGATTTTTTCCTATTTGACTGGTAGTTACAGAGATTAGCGCGTTTAGACAAAAAAGAAAACTCCTTCTCTTTATTATATTAGTAAAGATAGTAATAACATATGTGAAAATAATAACGACGGAAAACAACAATGCCGTTAAACATGTCAAAAATATAGTATCATTACAATTAACTAAAAATAGAATAGAATAACAATGTATTAAAATTGTAACAGTCAGTAATTACGATATACTGTTATTAGTTGATAAATTATTTCTTATACTGGTTTCAAGTTGGAGGTCAGTTTCAAGGTGATCGTACTATTTTATAATAGTTTTAATTCTTGCTTCGAATTAGTTTTTTTTTCTTGTTCAGTTAGTAATGACTATTATTTGCTTATGCTTAGCTCGTTTAAAGAATTATGTGAAAAGGTGTCTATGAAAGTCTAAGAAATCTGTTTAGCAGAGTGATTATTATAATTTTATCAAATTAAATAATGACACTTCATCTTTTTAAAAAAAAATTTCCGTGTGTATTACTAATAAACGATCCTGTCATATATATATTCACAAATATGGTGTCGTCAGAGACCTTAGACTCAGACTAAATATTACGTCCAAAGTTAAAAAAAAATTGGACACTCAAAAAGGTAATTATTTAATTAAAGTCTAATTGATAGAATAATTAAAAGTAATTAATAAATGGAATACAAACTCACCTATACGACATTCCACTTAAATTAAATAAGTACATTCTCCAACTATCACCGCGGTGGAAATAATTATGTGCACATGTAATGGTGGAGCTAAGGATAAAACTGTTCAGCAGTGTCAAGGAAGCACCTAAGACGAAGCTCTGAGTCCATCCCCAACAGCTCATAGGGCTTAGAATAAGGAGAGCTAATAGTAAACCATCAGAAACAAAATCACTCTTCTTTCTTATGTCCTTCGGTATCTCTGGCAGTTGCGCCATGACTTTCAACTTCAACGTTTTGTAAAATCCATCTTCTTTGAATGTGAATGGATGGCTTCTGGGCTTTGTTGCTTTCTTTATGTAGTAATTTGGTAGGATGGTTTCAGCAATGCCTTTGAGGTGATGTGTTTCGAAGGCTTCTGTAATATCCGTGCCCTGTGGAATACCAAAATAAAAATCTGTCACTCTGAGCTATCACTGAGATTTTTTTTAATAATTTACTATGAAAACTACAATTATATACATATGTTTATATAAATTTCTTTAACAAAATGAATTCAATGTTTCAGTTGGTTTAATATTCTCATTTCATTCTATTTTCAAAAATTTCATTAACATACATTTCAGTAGGCCTTTTAACATTTTCTTTTATAAATAGGTATTTTATCTGCTCCAAGACTTTTCCGTGCATTCTACTTCAAAAAAATAGTTTGCCCGGAAAACTATGCATTCTATTTTCCTTGCCAATTTCAATTGAAATTTATTTAGTATTAGTGGTGGACCTACAACTTATATTTTGAAAATTAATCATTTAACCAATATTGAGGCCAAATTCCCCAAACATTCAATTTCTCATTAGTTAATAGTTTCAGTTGAATTACAAATGACAAGGTACTCTACTCGAACACAAATGGAATTGACAATTAACTAACATAATCAATTGTTAAATTCGTAAATAATTAAGGGAATCAACTAAAGTTTGTTGTCTAGTGTCAAGTTGTTATTAGGTTTATTGTTTACCGCTACATAGTCTATATTAGACAGGTTTAACTCCTAATAGATGAGGTTATTATTTCATCATCATCATCATCATTATCATTTCAGCCGAAAGACGTCCACTGTTGGACATTTGCCTCTCCCAAACGTCGCCACAACGACATATCCTGTGCGTCTCGCATCTACCGCACTCCCGCGACTCTTACCAGGTCGTCGGTCAACCTTGTGGGAGGCCTTCCAACGATACGTTTTCCAGTGCGCGGTCGCCACTCTAGAACCTTTTGGCCCCATCGACCATCCGTTCTATGAGGAATGTTCCCGGCCCATTGCCACTTTAGTTTGGTGATTCTTCGGACTATGTCGGTGACCTTGGTTCTCCTGCGGATATCTTCATTCTTTTTGCGATCACGCAAGGAAACTACGAGCATAGCCTAGGTTATTATTTATGCTACAATATAACTGAACGAACTGTAAATCTTAATGATACTTATTCTAATTTCATTTATTATTTGGTTTTTGTGTATTCCTAACATTTCTTTTTGATATTATAGGAAATCATGAAACGACTTCTGTCGCTCTAGGGAGCGAGTCAGATTTTAACTGACCAACCCACCTGTGTTCATTTAGTTGTCCTTTGCGTTTTAGGGCCACGGTAACTCTTAAAATATTGCCGCAGCCCGTACTTTCCTCTCTTTATCCTTGACTTTTTTATCCCAAAGGTTGACTGGTAAATAATGCTTTGTTGCATTTAATCGCATGTGCTCATGTACTGCTACTGTATCTATTACTGTATCATCATGAGGTTTAAAGAAAGATATTATTTTCCTGTTATCATTTTTGGTAATTCAGCAGTGTTTTAAGATAGTCGATCGTACTTGGATCTAAATTAATATGCAGTATTAATGATTGACATTTATTAAGAATTGTTCGTTACCATTGGCTTCTAACTTATTAATGACATTGAGTAATAATTCAGTGACACCTATTCATTCATAGAGTCTACTGGTCATGGAGTCAATATCTTTGCGTTTGATATTAACTACCATCGTATATGTCTCTGGAGTCTACAGAAAAAGTAATGCTGCACTGACTTCATAAATGGAAATAAGGGCAGAAAAAGGATGATGATGACTAGATTTTTGGATAAGTAGGTAAAAAACCATTTTTGAGCTGTCCTTAATAATAAATACAAGAAACAGAATAATAGCGGCTTCTCTTCAATATAACAGAAATAAAATTGAATAATACCAGTCGAAGCTTATGACACCGTGACAGTAACAGAGCAGTATTATTTGTTGTTCACTCGCACTCGCAAATGACAGTATCAGATCTCAATGTGATAGAAATGGAGCTTGTCGCCATTTATCGCGATCGGATCCCAGCCCGGACAGTCGTGGTCATTTTTTATCGTCCAATAAAAGAGGAAAATCATTTACGGACTTGTACTACTTGAATAGAAGTGAAGGAGAATATTTAGAAATTTGTTTGGACTCTTAAGCATATGAAATGGTGTGTGTATGTTCAAAACTCGTATGATTGTAATGATAATACTGCTACCCCACTTAGTATAAGACTTTCATAAGTACCTAATAATGTTTGTCGATTAATGAAGCCTCAATGGCTAAATGGTACTGAAACATGGTCGCCTACAATGGGCCTCATCAGAAGGCTTACAGTCACCCAAAAGGCAATGGAAACGGCTATGCTCGGAGTTTCTTTCGTGATCACATAAAGAATGAAGATATCCGCAGGAGAACCAAGGTCGCCGACATTGCCCAAAAAATCGCCAAACTAAAGTGGCAGTAGCGCAGGGCACATTGCTCGTAGAACGGATGGGCAATGGGGCCGAAAGGTTAAGGTAAAGTGGCGACCGCGCACCGGAAAACGCAGCGTTGGGAGGAAGGAAGTATGTTCTTTTCAGAAGGCATCCAACTATCATCGAGGCGAATCCACTTATGATAGATTATCTTCCATAAAAAAAAACCGGTAGCAGGTATTGACGCCTCCGTCTTAAGTAGCCATTTCAAGGATTTTTAAATAATATAGAAATAGTAGCTTAATTATGAAGCAATTAAACAACGGAAAACCCCTGTCAGACGGAAGTCTGACTTAAATAATTAATGAATGATATAAAAAGAACATAACAAATAAAAAATATCGTAAAAGTGAACTTTGTTCTTATAAAGATTGAATAGCATACCTTGGTAACAGCTATCCAATGGGATCCTCCAGGATGTGCAGTCACGAAATCCGTTAAATCATACAGGCTGTCATGTATCCTCCACAAATCTTCGGCGCCATCTTGCATTCTCTTACTCTTCAACCAGTTTTGTGCAGATTTTGGCGTAACTTCCCTAAGGATCGGGTACTCCAATTCGGGAAAACTTACCTGACGTTTTTCTGTATTGGGCGCCATTTTGGCTTGTCACTGCCAAAAAAGAAAAACAAAATTTAAATAAAAATAAAATTTTAATAAAAAATAAGAGTATGTAGTTTAAATTATTTCCTTTGAAATTACGAGTGTTGTGATTAGGGCGATTACCATATTTTGTTTTTATTATAACGACATGGACGGAATTACCCATGTTTTTGCCATGACGTTGGAATTATTCCATGAAATCTCGCTGGTCTATTTTTTTATAAGATGACGTCAAAAATAATTACAAAAACCACAACAGATATTATTGAAAGTTGTTATTATTATTAGTGAAACATGCGTAGTCAAAACATTAATTGGGGTCAGTTCACACCGAGATGCGATGCTGTGCTTACTTTTTAAGATAGCAATATAATATAGAATTTTATTTACTACACAAAAAATACAAATTATCGTTTGTTGTACTAAATGGAGATCAGTGGTGCCTCATTGGTAACGGCCCCGACTTGTGAGTTGTACTTCATGGGCTCAAACCCAAGCAGACGGGCATGCATTTTGTGTAATTATCTCATTACTACAGCTCCCGAAATGGTGAAGAAAAACAACCGTCAGGTAGTAGAACCAAAATTTCGAAGTGACTTCCACCACCCCGCACTAGTCCCGCGTGGTTGATATTTACAGCTCATTCCCTCTCTTAGGGAGGAGACCTAAGTTGCAGCAGCAGTAACATTGTAAGGCTGATTATACTAATTGTGACTTTCTCGGACTGTATTTTAATTCTCACTGAAATATGTAGATACCTTTTGTGTAGTAAAGTTCTTTAGTAAAGTTACGTATTATTATCTAGAAATGTGTAATATAGCTTCGCATCGCATAAAAGTCAAAGTCAAAGTCAAAGATTTTTATTTCACATAGGCCTACATGGGCACTTATAAAACGTCGTAAATAGCGTCGCGGTGTGAGTTAACCCTAGGTAAACCTGTTTGGACTTTGATATGAGTCAAGTTTATGAATAGGTCTTTGACCGGTGTTTTAAGTGCGTTGGGATTTTATATGGGCCTTTGCGATATCAAAAACAAACAACAATAAAATTGTATTTGATGAGGTCTGTTTGCAACGTGCAAAAAAAAGGAGTCAATGATATTTTTTTATTTTGGCACCAAACAGTCTTATACAAACAATATAATTATTTCCTTACAATACACCTATAGTACCAACAATGTAACATAATGGTAAAATAAGTACATATAACTCCCGATAAGGAAAGACGCGTTAAAATTACTCATACCATTAATTTTTGTATCAAAACATAAGTTGACTGAAACATATATCATTAACAGTTTGAAAACTAAGAAAAGTGATAAAAAATATAAGTTTTAATTATGTGATATAACGACTTTTCAGGCTATTAAGAAAGATCTTAAAAATATCTATGTCTGTAAATTCTCTGTTATAATTATATATATAATGGAACGGTATAAAAAAATAGTCAAATACGTGTTTTATTTAGTTGGGGAGGAGCAAAAAGTGTTTTTTTTTTAAATTGATATAAGCCAGTGCTTGACTGCAATCCCACTTGATGGTAAGCAGTGATGCAATAATTGATGGTGAGGCGCACTAGTTTATTAAGAGCCTATTCACTCTAACCTTGAAGAAACCTAAATTATAGTTGGACGGGAAGACCGCAGCAGGAAAATTGTTCCAGTCCTTCGATGTACGCGGTATAAACGACGAAGCGAAACGCTTAGTCTAGACCGTAGAGGTTTCAACAACATAAGGGTGGATACTCGCCATACGTCTTTATAAGAGAGACGGCGAAATCAAGTCATATAATGCCGTCACACACTCTCCAAAATGTTGGACTTTTGCAAGAATGCCTAGTTTCCTAGCAGCTACCTTGGCTTTGGACTCAATAAAACGCCCAAAATTGAGGACTGAAAAATTTTAACTCCCAAGAGCTGAAGGCGGTCGGTTCACTCCAGGGACATATTCCTAAAAGCAGGAGCCAAGGTGAACAGGCTTCTTTTGGTGATGAACAGACACGCTTGTATTTTGGCGGCGTTGAATCCTAACAGATTGGTTTTGCCCCACTTGGAGACTGCCTGAAGTGAGAGATCTTACGCTCTACCATAGCCTCTCGTTCGGACCGGATTAGCTCGTTATTAGCCCGAGCACCTGACAGGTATCTCTCTATAACTGTGCTATCATCTGCATACCCATAAATACCGGGCATCAGCAGATCGTTAATATGTAGCAGGAAAAGAGTTGCAGAGAGAACTGACCCCTGAGGAACTCCGGTATTAGTCGTCAGGGGCTCTGATGAGCATCCATTGACAACAACTCGGAGAGACCATTCACTCGGGAATTCTTTTACCAGTTAATCAGACCAGGGAAATGCCGTACGCTGGAACTTGCTCAAAAGGCTGGCGTACCATACCTTGCCAAAGGCTTACGAGACGTCTAAGGAGACAGCAATCGCTTCTTTATTCTTCCGTCTTGTAGATCTCGGGCTACGTTTGACTTGCAAACGTAATTAGATAATTACTAATAAAGAGTAATAAAAGAAATAATAATACTGTCAATAAGAATACACAGATGCTGAGGACCTATATACCTGTATTAAGGGTTATTGAGGTCAATCTTGACGTAATCGGTTAGAAACTAACCGACTCAGAAGAGGACAATGTTATAAGGCAAATTACTGGTTTCTTATACAAATGCACTTCTTAATTGAAATCTAAATGGCCTAATGTATACTTATTCATTTTTATTTGACTGTTCAAGATTCAATTGTCAACAATTGAATCTTTTAAAATTCAACGTAATAGTGAAATGAATCAAAATCATTGAACAAGTTCTCTTCATCTCCTTGGGTTTCCATTTTCGAGTATTTCTTTCCCAATTTTTTTAAGGAAAATATATAAAATTTTAATGATGGGTATTCGGAAAGATTGCTCCAAATTGACATGAATTCGGCCATCACAATTCTGCTGTTTCGCCCCCAAATTAACATATTTCCTTGAAACACCCTCATCTTTTGAATAAAATGGACCATATTAAGCGACATCTTTTACATAAATTTTAAATTTAGCCATGGACGACCATGCTTGGGTTTACGGTATCACCCATCCGTTCCCATACGAATAAAAAAAAAAAAAACATTTGAAGTTGTAGAAAAATCAAACTTCTAAATTAACGAGAAAAAAAAAATACTTTGATTTATGTGGCAAAAAACGTACATTTCGACAGTCTCGAAATCAAAATTCATAAGGTACTTCCCGTTGACCCAGAATCTTGAAATTTGGCATAAAGCAAGGTCTTATAGTACAAGTATAGGAATAAATCTGAAAACTGTAAATTTGTTGTTACGTCACATATATTTTTATAATTGCGATTCGGAAAAATCTTCGAAACTCCATTCAGGAATTGAACTGTGTACATCGGTAGGTTTGTACGGAACCCTCAGTGCGCGAACCCGACTCGCACTTGCCCAGTTTTTTTAATTATGTAAATAGTACAATACGACCGACGTAACTTGGCGAGCTTGAACATAGGCTCTGTGAACTTTAGCGCATGTAAACTCGTAAAAAAAACTGTTATTAACATTATTTTTTAAACCAAATTACTAATACAGAACATTGCCGAATAAGTACGAAGTTTTATGAAGTTACCGAAAAGAGATGTCCAATACGCGTGTCTGAGGGTGTTGTTTAATCGATTTTTTTTAAATCGATTAAAATTAAGTTATAAAAATGTATTTATATTCAATTTTCTACGGAGGTTTAAAATATTCTCGAACAATCGTTATTCTATTAGTTCTTCATAATTTTATTAGTTTTGTTTTTTCATTAAAGTCGAAATCTCTTTTACTAACGAAAAAACTCACTATGTTTGTAAATCTATTTCGTTCAATATCTCATATAAACAAAAATTTATAAATTCCAAATCGATAAAAATCGATTGCAATATTTGATTGAATAAAGGGTCAATTGTATTTACATAGTGTCAACCTCTAGCCAAGACCTCCGCCCCGCGCACGTTGCCTCGTGCCACCATTTTGTTCCTAAAAAATGTTCGTGCGCAGCCTTCTACGCAAAGTTCGGGCTCGCCAAGATACGTCGGCCGTATTGTATGTAGCAATCATCAGTATCGATATCAATTTTTCTTGATTTTTTTGAGGGTTTTTTTTTTTAGGTGGGAAAATCATCTAATGACAAATCTCGCTCTTGGGCGGAGCGGGAGATAGTGTCAGACTTTTACTGACTAAAAAACCCACTTCTGTTCCTTCTTTGCCTTCATCCCGGAGCCCCGGGCTCTGCTTTCACACTACCCGTGGCCTCAGTAAGCTTCGACCCTGCTGGGCCCCTACGATTTGCTGACATCTCCCTGAGGCGCGCGTGGAACAATACGCGCCGTCGACGACTTGGGCTCGGTCCGATATTGATGATTATTTCACACCCTCAAAGGTGTGAAATAATCAAAGTTTTCCGTGATCGGCATAGATGATGGACCTGTCCGTCAGGTAAGCCTCGATCACGCGACAAAGGTAGTCGGGCACCCGGTGATACCGAAGTGCCCTCCTAATGCTACTCCAGGGCAGGGAATTGAAGGTATTGGCAAAGTCCAAAGGCACCGCCAAGACGACCCTGCCCCGGGAAACTGCATCCCCCGTCGTGATGGCTCGCACGCGCATGATGGCGTCCACCGTGGAGCGCCCCCTTCAAAAGCCGAACTGGCCGTCCGTAAGATTCGGCCCCACCCGTACCAAGTGCGCGACGAGGTGGTCTGCAATGACTCTTTCAAATGCTTGTCCATCTCGTCAAGCAGCACAATGGGCCGGTACGCGGACGGTGAGTCCGCGGGGCGCCCCGGCTTCGCGATGAGGACCAGTTTCCCAGTCTTCCATCGAAGTGGGAACTGGCCCCTCGTCATGCATGCGCTAAAGAGCCCTTTTAGTCGAGGCCAGAGTTCCTCCATGGCCAGGACTCAGGCTTTTCTAGGCAAGCCGTCGTGTCGTATCTTGGGGTGGTATTCTTGGCTTTCAGCCTTCGTACCGCCACTGGATGTACAAGGTAATCCCGAAACTAGGAACCCTACTTTGTAACTAGATACAAATATTTTACTACGAAGAAAGATCTACTCATCCATTAAGTGTTCACGCGTTTTATGCTGACTGACGGTAATCGACAGAAAATACGGTACGATAATTGAAATAATGATTCATTCATTTCATTATTAAACATACATACAGCTATCATTACAGACCAATCCAATGCGATAGTGTAGTTAAAAATATAAATTACAATAATGTTGTCAAGTCAATTTGATTCAATTCATAACAAAATAAATTAGTCAATATAATAAAAAATAAAAATTAATATAACATACAATTAAAATACAATATAAGGCAATTAATTATCAGTATACAATTATTTAATTCAATTAATTATTTATTATTATATATTTTCATTATAACATAAAAAATGTAATGCAACTTTTGCGAACTCTGATGATGTAGTAATTAGGTTCTAATTGCATAGGTACTAAGAATGTAATTATTTTATCATACATAGGTAGTGTTGATATACAAACAATGATTCAATAATCTTATACCCATCAAAATTGCCAGTAATTTAAAACTCGTTTTTAATTAAGTGCATACGCCGTACTAGTATTATATTGCATCTTAAGTATGTATGCTTATTAATTTAACAATAAGTTTGTGCCCTTAGTAAATCATATTAAACTAAAATGGCATTCGATGCGATAGTGCGGAAATGAGAGCAAATTAACTAGAACAAAGAATCGTACATGTAATTTTATTCGTATCATGAGTTTTTGCTTGGTAGACGTTTTTATTATTGTGGTTTTATTTTATTTGCCCCTCTACGACCTGTTGGTATACTTGCGCGGGCCATTTTAAATTGTAAATACATATTTAATCACAAATTGTAATTTGTTTACCAAATGAGCTTGTTAAAAAACAAAGATAAGACATTTATTTATCGCGAATCCAAAGTACACATAAAATATTTTTAACAACACCTTATAAAATTAAAAAAAACTCAACTAACCTTCCAATTACAAATTCAAATATCCAGTATTTCAGCCAGTATTTGCAATTATTGTAAACACTAAGTAGAACACTTATATTTAAATTTCGAACGTTAAAGTGAGTGCGTCCGTTAATAAGCGCAGGGTGGCCCTGACTGCGCGCGCGCTCCGGAGTCCGTTCCGTTGACACGCAACTGTTACGCTTACTAAACGTAATTACTTACTTATAAAATAGGTACTAAGTGTTCACCGAGGCAGAACCAACTGAGGTTCTGTTTTGCCTGTGCGAATATTTTGTCTTATGAGTACTATTTTCCTTTAAACTCTTTAACCTCGGATATATCCGACAAACACTCTCGCAATTGTATTCCACCAGAGTCCTACATCTAAAACCTAATACTCCATCTCGTCAGCTATTTTGTGGGTAAGAGCTGAACGAGATGGAGTATCTCGTTGCAAACGCACGACCCTGGCGTATAGGACATGAAAACACTCGACGGACCAAACCGACGCAAGTTAAAGGGTTAAAGACATTGTCTTTAAAGACCTTTAAGGAAAAAAAAATGTCTACATACAAATAAATTAAATTGACCAGTCTGCTTGCAATGTCAAAATAACACCCTTTTGCCCTTTAGCAAAAAGCTGTTTAATTTTTTTTTATCCGTCGATCAGTATCTTTATTCCGGTTTATCTCCGAAATGTCTGGACCGATTTTGACGGGACTTTCACTGACTGAGATTTAGGAGGAAGAAGTGCCTGATCCACCACGCAAGCCCAGTGCGCCTTGTGGCTGTAATATGTCTTAAAATTCTCATTTTTTTCCCTCATGATACTTTCCTTTATTATTTTGAGAATAGTGGTAATGAAATAAATTCAAAAAGCAAAGCGCCTGCTTATGTTTGTATCAATGGGCCGCCAATGTTTCCTGTATTTTGTTGCAGATTCAACAAAACTAGCACTAGGAAAATGAACATAATAGAACCAAATTGCTACTTTGAAAGCTCAAAGTAAAATGGACCAACGACTTTAAACATCTAGGGTAGGCTGCCGGAAGACAGTTTGTCATGGCGTAAATCAGGAAAAGCCTATGGCTGATTTGATTAATGATTCTTACAGAAATTACAACGGGTTAGGTAATGAACGATGGCTGGAGGTATTTTCCTGATAAAAGTATAATTTGCAAAGTAATTTTGCAGATAGTTGCGTAATTTTTTTGTAATGTGAAAAGATAGATTCCTAACAAAATGTATTAAGATATTTTGAAAGTGATTAAAAGGTATAATATTTTTTTTTTTAGGTTGGAGATTCATCTAATGACAAATCTCGCTCTAGGGCGGAGCGCGAGATAGTGTCACACTTTTACTGACTAGAAACCCACTCCTATTCCTTCTTTGCCTTCGTCCCAGGGCCCCGGGTTTCGATTTCACACTACCCATGGCCCCAGTAGGCTTCGACCCTGCTGGGCCCCTACGATTAAAATAATGATAATAATATTATTGGTTCCAAAAACTTACAGATACAAACAGATAAGGTTTAAAAAATATAGTAAACAAAATTAATAAGATACAAAGTAACGTTAAAGTTAAGATTAAAGAAAGAAGTTAAGAAAAAGTTAGGTTAAGGGTTGGGGTTGGTTAGTTAAGTTGAAAGTAAATACGGCTGGTAGAGTAGTACAAGACCTGTCCTGCGAACAAGTTCTGTACAAAATTGGTGAGCCCTGCCAATTTTGTTACCTATAACTTTTATTAAAAAGAATAATTGACGAATTGTCACTTTTTGACAATGTCGGACTTGTCGGATTGTCAGCTTTATTAAACAGGGGTCTTGCTAGGGCATCGGGAGCGTTTGAAAGAGTAACCGATAAAAGGCAAATGAAGGAACGTAGGTGGGTTTTAGCCAGTACATAATACGCCTTCTCACTCCACTCTAGAGCGAGCGGGATGAGTCATTAGATGATTTCCCCACCTCAAAAAAGGTTTCTTGTTTAATATCAGCGCTGAATAGAATATATAATTTGATTTAATGTCATCTTAAAAGTTTTGTTCTAAATAACTAAATTCGACTGGCCTGTTGGTCAAGTGGTCAGTGGCCCTGACTGCTATGCCGGAGATCGTGGGTTCGATTCCCACCCAGGACAAATGTTTGTGTGATGAGCATGATCATTTGTTCTGTGTCTGTGTGTAATTTATCTATAATATGTATGTATTTATAAATATATAAGTATGTTTATCAGTTGTATAGTACTCATAACACAAGCTCTGCTTAGCTTGAGACTAGATAGTTGTGTGATATTTGTGGAATATTAAAAAAAATAAAAAGTAAGTTACAAACTTGTAACGTTAACTAGCAGTTAATGATACAAGTTCAGATAACTTCTAAAATAACGATTAATTTAAGAAATTATCTTTTACAATAAGGAACAAACCGATAGTATGAGATCATGACCTACATCGTATTCAAGTGTAGATCGAGAATAAAGAAATTTTGAGAACAAAAGAGAAAGTTATTACGTGTAAAAAAAGGGCACGCCCTTGAGCATATTTTTTTAAAATTATAATAAGATTTTATTTTCTCACCATAATACACAATAATTATATATGGTGTTAAAAAAATAACTTTAAGAATAGGGGACATTGTACTCCTCATTATGAACAACTTTTACTACGGTACCAAATCTGAAATAGCGAAAAAAAAAATCAGCTGCTCTATACATTTTAAGGAGTTATGCGAACATAAACGTAGGGAACAGCTGATTTTTTTTTCGCGATTTCAGGTTTGGTCCCATAGTAAATGTTGTTCATAATGAGGAGTTCAATGTCCCCTCAAAATTCTTAAAGTAATTTTTTTACACCATATATAATATCTAGTTTCTAGGTAAAAGTAGATACAGTAAGCATATTGTGGGAGACTGGTGCCTAAACTAGGCTTACGGACTGTATTTCAGGATAACAAAAAAAAAACAGGGCAAGTGCGAGTCGGAGTCGCACACTGAGGGTTTCGTACAAAATTATCTATGAAAACAGTTCGATTCCCGAATCGAGTTACGAAGATTTTTCCGAATCGCAATTTTTTTTTTGTTACGTAACTACAAATTTACAGTTATCAGATTTTTTCCTATACTTACTGGTGCTATGAAACCTTGCTTAATGCCAAATTTCAGGATTCTAGGTTAACGGGAAGGACTCCATGAATTTTGATTTCTTTGAGAGTTACTTAACCTTTGTGTTTTAGGGCTGTGGCGACTTTATCGAACCACCCCATAGCCTGCCACCGTAGGCGCGGGCTTGTGGAGCAATGGGTGGCTCGCCATCCGATAGTCCGGTAAGCGTCCGGACCGGGCCCAAATCGTCGACGGCGCGTACCGTTCCACGCGCGCCTCAAGGAGATGTCAGCAACCGTAGGGTCCCAGCAGGGTCGAAGCCTACTGGGGCCATGGGTAATGCGAAAGAGATCCCCGGGACCCTGGAAAAAATGGCAAAGAAGGAACAGGAGTGGGGTTTTAGTCAGTAAAAGTCTGACACTATCTCCCGCCCCGCCCAAGAGCGGGGGATGTCATAAGATGATTTTCTCACTGAAAAAAAACCCCATAGCTTCATCTACTGGGTCTAAATTATGTAAAAGTTATCCAATGACTCGAAAACATGATCCAAAAGGCTAATAAAACACCAGCTGAAACGAAATTCATGTCCCAAGAATGCAGTATGCTTTCAGCCAGTCAGTTCATCTGGATTATTCAGGATTAAGCTCAGGAGGTCATTTATAAGAGCCTGTCTGCATATAAATCTTAGCGGACTACGCGTATGGATCGGGCGGAGAGCATATTATAATATATTGGTCGGAACGACCACGACTGCTAGGACTTTGTCAAATACGTATAGTGGTATCTAGCTTAAGCTATAGCATAATCCTTATGATATTTCTACTGCTGGAACTCATGCCTCCTTTCTAGGAGAGGAAATGGGGCCGTAATCACACACACGGGTGGTACATGTTGGACATCCCACCTATACGCACAAAACGTTTTGGGAACACATTCATTGTCCGTACAGCTAAGGATTGGAATTTTCTGCCGGAATCTGTGTTTCCTGATGGCTACAACCCGGGAATCTTTGAGTCAAGAGTGAATAGGTTACTTTTAGGTAAGCGCGGTCCATCAGATGAGATAGCGGTTAAGCGCGAACCTATCAAGAATTTATAAAAAAATCGCGAGTCCAGTGCGGGTTGGTGGATATCACATATCTTCATATTTTTGGTTCTAGGATATGCCGGTTTCCTTACGATGTTTTCATTCACCGTTTTGAGAGCAGTGGTGATGAAATAAATTATACAATATAGTAATGCACCTGACTGGGTTTGAACCCGCGACCTATAACTTGTAAGTCGGGATCGTTATCACTAGGCCACCACTACTCACAGCTTAAGCTGTGCTGAGTCTTAAAAGGCTATCGCAGATAGCCACAACGTGTCAGTACGCCAACCGTGAGTTGCAAAATCATCAAATATTTTCTCCCGTTCTAAGTGGAGTGAGAGGGAGTGTCAAACTTTTCCTGACTGTAGCGACATCTGTTATGCCATACAGGAGCTAAAATTCAAAATTATGCATGGCGGCGGTATGAGAGTTCTCCGTGCGATTAGAACATGTACAAAAGGCCAAAACCAACTAACGGGCAGTTGCACGGACCAGGCACGAGACCTGTCTGGTCGGAGGATCCTCCTTTTTTAACCGACTTCAAAAAATGGAGGAGGTTATAAATTCGGTTGTATTTTTTTACCATTGTTTTTTATGTTTGTTACCTCAGAACTCTGCTGTTTATGTAATTTGCAACTATTTTTTCCCGTTCAAGGATATGCTACCAGATCAGTTCCATTTATTTCAAAATCCAGTTCTGATGATGGGATCTATGAGAATCTCAATAAGGCGCAAATAAAGTGATTTTGGTATTTTCCTCGAGAACTTAAGCATTTACAGTAAAAAATAACATCTAGAAATGGCCAACGGAACTTCATACTCACATAGATATCATAATGAAGATAGTTAAGCGACTATGACAATACAAATAAATAAATGGATCTGAATAGCTATGTTGACAATGGTATCTTCGAAGTGAACTGATGATGAATTAATCAATGTATCCTAGCCGTGTTTGGGCTTATTAGAATTGTCATGAGATGCACTTTGGCTATAAGGTACTATCGAACTGATATGATGATGGAGTCGGAAGGTAGAAGGTAGATAATGGAACTTCATTATAAAACAATGTATCCTAGCAGTGTTTGGATTAAATGGAATTGTTATAAGAAATATATTCATATTTCTTATAAGAATTCTCTGGTTATAAGTATCGCAACTAAAGATTGTGAAAAAGTATTTACATTAAAAAAAATAACCGACTTCACTAAAAGAAACACTAAAAGGATCAAAATAACTTACTTAATTTCGGAGGTCGGTGTTAAATAAGAAACAAACAATACCGAGAAACACGTGTTTTTTTTAGTGAAATCAGGTATTTTTTTTGTAAAAAGTTTTTTCTACGGAGGTATACAGGCCTTTATACTTGGTTCCTCTAGACTGACGACCCGTGTTCCTTCAGTTGCCCTATCCGGTCAAGGCCTACGATAACGCTTTCGTCACATTCCCGCAGCCTTTGGTGCCTGTTTAACACTGTGACAGAAACTGTTTTAAAATTGTTTCATCATCATCATCATCATTTCAGCCGAAAGACGTCCACTATTGGACATAGGCCTCTGACCAACACAACACAACTCAACATAACATGACATGACATGACATAACATAGTTAGCCTTGTAATGTTCCCAATGCTTGGACTCAGGCATTCTCTCTAGGAGAGGGAATTAGACATAATCTGCCACGCGACCCCAGTGCCGGTTGATCAGATCAGAATGGCATTTCTTATTAATTGATTATAAGTACAATAGAACCACCGAAGTGACCCACATAGCCAGAAGAATCGCCAAATTTATGTGGCAGTAGGCAGCGCAAATTGCTCGCATATCAGATGATCGATGAGGCCGAAAGGATCTGGAGTGGCGACCGCGTACCGGAAGACACAGCATTAGTAGTTCTCACAAGGTGACAAATACACTGGTGGCGACACTTGGGGAGGCCTACGTACTGTGATTATAATAGAACCTCGAACAACCACATGTAACCTTGTAGAATGAAAAGAAAGGCTACAACAAATCATGTTATTTTCGGGAACTCAAAACTAATTAAGAAAATCATATTGAGCATCGCTTCGAAGAGTATATTCATGTACGGGAATACCTAAGTCTATTTTCAATTCACTAAGAGCCTTTTAGCTACAGACGCCTACTTACTTCTTAGCAAATAATATTTTCATCAGCATAAAAGATTAGTGTACCTAGGTATATTTAGAATGTACGTTAGTAGAGAAAACTAGGTGCAATATGAGTCCGTTGAATTAAAAGAAGGTCAACTTCAAAAGGCGGAATTTTAACAAGATTACTCAAAGTTCGTCAAAGATGTAAAATTAATTCGGGTTTGTGGCCATCAGCGCTGAAGTTTCGTCCTTTTGTGAATAATATGAATTGTAACTTGAACTTGGTTCAACCCTTTGATTGCAAACACTGAGTGTTGATTTCGACCAGGAATAATTATTTCAAAATCCTCAAATTGTAAACTCAAAATAGTGAAGATGCCCAATTAAAATAAAGAATAAAATAAAAAAGCATTTATTTCAGGCAACCAATAGCACCCATACAGTAACCACAAAACAGAACACACACATAAAGAAATACATTATACTATCACATGTCTGCTAAAGCAATATCCGATATACGGGCAATCCAATCTCCCAGCAATCATCGCCGGTACTGTATTGGAGCTGTCCCGGACACTGCGCATCAAGGACGCACACCACTTGCGCATAGTGGTGTGAAAACAGATGGTTTTATCTTATCTTATCTTGTGTTAGGCTGGCCCTGGGCCAGAGCACTTCGACCCGTCAGGATCTTTTGTACTGTTCCCTCCTGTCTACTCAACCCCTAGCCCTCTGTGCACCTTCTTCATGAGTCCCAGTATGGGTTTGATGGGGCTGAGCCTGTAGTCCTCTGGTCTTGGATATTTGGGTTATAGGTATAGGTTGGCCCAGATACTCTAGTCTTTTGGAGCCTAGTGCTGCACAGTCGCACAGTAGGTGTAGCATATTCTCCTCTGCATCTCCACAGAACCTACAAGTCGGGTCGCTTGGTAGTCCCATGTTGTGGAGCTGTTTGTTGGTGGCATAGTGCCCCGTGAAGACTCCTGTAATTGTTCGGAGCTGTGATCTGCTGTACCTCCATAGTTTTTGGGTCCAGGCCTTGTCTATGTCATTGAGAAATAGCTTTGCGTGTTTCTGGCCCGTTGTGTTGCGCCAGTGTGTGCTGTGTATTTCCAGCGCAGCCTTTTTCAATGCTTGGTTGATGACCCTTGGCGAGTGTCCTATGAAGGGTTCCGGTCCGTGTAGGGGTGTCTCGGATCCTTTCCTTGCCAGAGTGTCAGCTCTTTCATTTCCTGCCACTCCTGTATGACCTGGCACCCAGATCAGTCTGACCTGGTTGCGCCTTCCTATCCGGTTTAGTACTTTGATACAGTTCAGTACCAGTCCAGAATCCACTCTATTGGACGTGAGTGCCTTGAGTGTTGCTTGGCTGTCGCTTAAAATGTAGATAGTGTCCCCTTCGGTACCACTGTCTAGTATTTCCTGCGCGCATGCGATTATGGCATAGGTCTCTGCTTGGAACACTGTCGCCAGTTTGCCCATGCTTATGCTGAGGTTGCAGTTGTCGCTATGCACCCCGCTCCTGTACCGGTGTTCATTTTAGAGCCATCCGTGTACCATACCTGGTTATTCCCTTTGTGGGGTTTTATCCCACCTTTCCATACCTCCCTGCTCGGAATGTAGATCTTAAACTCCTTTTTGAGATTGTGAATGGCATGTATTTTGTCACATCCCATGTCCATCATCCAGTCAAGTTCCCTGTTCGGTCTTGTGTTTGTATGGTTTATTTTGTATCCAGAGTTTGTCCAATGCCCCATACTATTGAGCCTATGAATGGCCCTCCTCGCCTCCAGTTCCACTTCAATGTGTAAAGGGGTGAGATTGAGCAACGTTTCCATCGCCGCAGTTGGCGTGGTCCTAAATGCTCCTGTAATGGCCATGCAGGCAGTCCGCTGCACTTTGCTTAGGGCCTGTCTGCAAGTTGCCAGCTTGGTTCTGGTCCACCATACGATGCTCCCGTATGTGATTAGCGGTTTCACCATCATGGTGTAGATCCATTTAATAACCTGGGGTCTAAGGCCCCATGTTTTCCCATAGGCAGAGCGACACATACCAAATACTCTTAGAGCCTTGTTTGCTGTCACTTCGACATGGCTTTCCCACGTGAGTTTACTGTCTAGGATTACTCCTAGATATTTTACTTCTGTGGACAACTCTAGTATGGTGTCGTAGAGCTTTATGGTACCCATTGCTGTTAGGTCCCTCCTTTTGGTGAACGGGATGATCACCGTTTTGCTTGGGTTGATGGATAAGTGGTTGAGTTTACACCACCTTTCAACCATGTTCAGTCTCTCCTGTATGATCCCTGACACAGTGTTGGGAAATTTCCCATTTGCAAGTATCACGAGATCATCCGCATACCCAACCGTGTACGTTGGTCCTTTGTTCAATTCTATTAGCAGCTCGTCTATCACCAAACACCAAAGTGTTGGCGAGAGTACGCCTCCTTGCGGGCATCCTGTTGTGACATGCGCCCTTTTAGTCTCACCTAGCAGTGTTGATTCTATAACTCTGCCCTTCAGCATATTATCCATCCAGTCACAAATGGTGGGGTCTATGCCATGTTTTTCTGCAGCTGTTCGTATCGTTCTAAAAGTAGTGCGATCGAACGCGCCTTACACGTCGAGAAAAGCTGCCAGGCATATTTCTTTGCATTCTAGCGCCATTTCGGCACGGCTTACGACCTGGTGTAGCGCCGTTTCTGTCGACTTGCCAGGCTGATATGCGTTTTGCATCCTGTGAAGCGGTTGTTTCTTCAGCGCTCCCTCCCTGACATACTTGTCAACAAGCTTTTCCAAGGTTTTTAGGAAGAATGATGTCAGGCTTATAGGTCTATATGACTTAGCGTCCTCGTAGTCCATCCTTCCTGGCTTGGGAAGAAAGATTACCTTCGCCTGTCTCAACGCTTTTGGTATATAGTTAAAGGCTATGCATGCTCTATATAGTCTACCAAGGTGCGGATCTAGTATGTTCCCCGCTCTTTGCAATAGGGCTGGGTAAATTCCGTCTGGTCCCGGAGCCTTGTACGGCTCGAAGCTTTCCAGGGCCCACTTTATGCCATTCGGCCCTACTACCTTTTTCGCGGCGTCCCAGTCTGCTTTCGTTGTTTTTGACTTTACGTCATCTACGCTTAATGAGTTCGCCGTGTCGTTAGCTGCGAATGAGCCGGGAAAGTGCGTTCTGAACATTATCTCGAGGGTATCTCCTCCAGACTCTGTCGGTTTGCCATTCTCATCCTTAATGGATGTTAGTGACCTTTGCAGTGGCCATGGCCTTTGACAGTCTCATGCTGTCTGGAATGCTGCCAATGCTGTCGCAGTAGTCCCTCCAGGCCTGCCTTTTAGCCTTGCGTACAGCCTTATTGTATTCTGTCAGCTTTATGGCATACATCTCAAAATTGTTGAGAGCCTTAGCCCTGTTGAAGGCGGCCCTAGTTTCCCTCCGTAACCTAGCTAGTTTAGAGTTCCACCAAGGTTCCTTCCTTGCTTGTACAACTTTTTCGGGGCAGTTCCTTGTCCAAGCGCTCATCACGGCTTCAGAAATTCGCCCCGCCTCAAAATCCACGTCGATCGCTGAGTTCAGCTTTCCTTTAGGGTCCCCAAGTTCCACTTTTAGGTCTCTCGTATAGGAGTTCCAGTCGGTGTGTCTTGGGTTCCTCCTTGCTACCAGTTCCTTGATACGTCGGGTACTGTACTTGAAGCATATATACCTATGGTCCGAGAGTGAGATCTCGTTTGGTACGTGCCATTCGCTTATGCGGTTACTAGCCCTATTGGTAGCTACTGTTATGTCAATCACCTCCGCTCGTCTGGCGTTGACAAACGTGGGCCTATTGCCATTATTTATAATTTGTAAAGGTGAGCTTACCAGGAAATCCAGTAGTTTTTCACCTCTCCTATTGTTACCGGTGCTCCCCCAAGTGACGTGGTGTGCGTTGGCGTCGCAGCCTATGATCAGGTCTAGGTCCTCCCGGCTGCAGTGTTCCACGAGTTCCCTCAGGCTCATTGAGATGGGGTCCTCGGCTTCATAGGGCATGTATGCGGAGGCTAGTATGAGCGCCCCGCCTCCCCCCTCCTCTCTTAGAGGGACCTTGATGGTTGTCAGGTCCCTGTAACAGAAATTGTGCAGGGGAATCGCGTCTAGGCCATTTCTGACATAGATGCACGCCCTTGCGTTTAGGTCATGACGATGGTAGTATACAATACCTCCAGTCCTGCCCAGGCCTCTAATCTCCCTCTTGTATGTGTAAGGTTCTTGTATTAGAGCTATGTCATATTTTAACATGTTTAGCTCGCGCGCCAGAAGGGCAGTCGCAGCCTTATTGTGTTGCAGATTGATTTGTACCAACCTTATTGCAGCCATTTCTAATTCCTCTCACTGCCGATTCGCCCCCGTCTCCCCGTCGTCGTCTGAGTCCGGGCAGTTGGGGTCTAGTTTGAGGACCGCCAATCCCTCCAGGTCCCCCGCGCATGTCGATGGCGACGACGCGCGGTCCAGTTCCATGGCTGGGTGGTAGTCCCCATACCGGTCGACACCGTCGCTGGTCCGCTCCTCAACGAGGAAGGCATCTTCCTCCGAGCTCCGGACCCCTCCCTCTGTGCATGCCTCTTCCATCGCCTCGCTGGGGGCGTCTGGTTCGGCCAAGGTCGCTGAGAGTTCTTTGGCCGGTTCTTTGGCCTGGTCGTCCCTCCTCTTATCCGCGTCCTCCAGCAGCTTGAACTGGCTAGGCCCCAGTCCTGAGAGGAGTGTGTAGCCAGCCTCCCTGATGGAGTCCGCGGATTTTTTGTCCATAAGGACAATCCGGCGCGTCGTGGTTGGTTCCACGTCAACCTTCAGCACCTTCCACCCATCTGTTTGGAGTGCTGGGTTGAAGCAGTAACCTTAGGGTATCCGCTAGGTCGGCGCCCTTAAAGGTCCTCGACTTCCACGCCATTTTGACCGGTTTTGGGAGGTCTTTCGCATCGAGCACCCGCAGCTTGGTGCCATTGACCTCTCGGCCGTCTACGGTGCAGAGCCACCTAACCGCGTCGGGTCCCTCGCAGCTTACGTGCAGAGCCCCGCCGACCATGTTCCCGACGTTCACGCGGGGCAGTGGATCCGGGGTCCCCATCAGCAGCTTCCAAAGAAACTCCTGAATCGGACCCAGGGTTCCAGCCTCCAACGCTTGGTCAGGATGGGACGCGTGCACGATCGCCATCTTCGTCCCCGTGAGAGCGTCCTTGTAGGATCCCTGGGTTTCGACCTTCTTTGCGTCATTACCCGGTTCCTTAGCCTCGTCACTCACCTCTCGTATCCTTTTGACAGGTGCCGTATTTCCCCCTGTCGTTGCAGCCTGTCGATGCAGGTTTTTCAGCCTGCGCTTAGCGTTGCCGCTTGTGCGCCGTAGTTGCGGCCCCGGCGCCTGAGTCGCGGTACACCCCGCTCCCGTCCCTCCACCGGACGTTCCCTTTGCAGGTACCGTCCGTCGTGGAGGTGTCGGTATGCTGGAGCCCCCGCGACCCGGCACCGGTGCCCCAGTCCCGGTGTGCCCTTGGGCGCCACTCCCTCCTTGCGGAACCCCCACAACGGTTTTCCCCTGTCCCTTGCAGCCCTTGCGGGTCACAGTGGTCCAGGAGTCGAGGCCCGATGCGGGTACATCCTGCTTGGAGGCAGCGGCCCCCATCCCTGCTGTTGCCTTTTGCTTAGTCCCTGTGCTCAGGTCCATAGCCTTTTGTGTCAAGCCCTTATCGGTCCTGTCACCTTTTTTTGTTTGTGGTATTATTGTATCCATACCTTATATTTCCAGTTTGTTTCATCAGCCCGGCTCCTCACCCACCATTGAGCCCTCAACATTGGGGATGCTTTAAAGCACCAAGGTTACCGAGCTGATATAGCACCCCTGAGTGAGTTGTCCGCGAGCTTCCAGCAGTCCACATCTGTCCCCCACAACAAGTGCCAGTGCATACCTGCCTTCCGCTGCGAACCCCATCAACCCCGAGTACTCGCCTGACGGCCGTCTGACCGGACGTCGCAGCCGATTGACCATAGCTGGCTAGACCATGGCCGCCCGTTTGAGGAGAAATCCAGACCAAAGTGGCGTGTTGCCTTCGAGGGTTAAACAACCCGACCTCTCTCAGACTCAACCACCAGGATTCCTTCATCCCCCCGTTCGGGTCACCGCGCACGGTACAAACACGCGGGAGGTCATTTGCTATCCACCATCTGCCCTGTTGATGATGGACACGCAGAGACATGACCTCTCCATCCCTGCATTGAGACGTCCAGTGGTTTCTGTTACGTCTATTTCTTAGGGAACTAGACCAATAACGGAGCGGCAACCACGAGAAGGATAACCACCAGACTGACCCTAAGGACCTGTGCGACTGTTGCGCTCTCCCTTAAAGCCCACGCCCCCTCACATCCTCTGAAGGAGTCTGTGAGGTAGACCAACCTCTGTGCTACCATGTGAGTCATGTCGTTCAGTACCCGCAAAAGCACACAAATTGGTCCGCCCCTAAACAGTTGGTACGCGCTACCGCAAACATGCCCTAGGCACTACAGAAGCGGGCAGTCCCGACACCACCCTGAACGTGTTGTTTTTGAATATTGTAATTTTCGAAACTATTTGTAAAAAGTAATATTTGAAAGTTCTTTTAAGATTATGAAGAATATTCTTATACTGTATTTAAGATAAAAAGTTACACTATCGCCGAGTGGTATAAGCTACTTTTATTCTAAAACAAAAATACATGTATTCTTTGAGATAAGCCACGGAGAAAAGCTAGATCCAAATAATTTAAGATCTCATTTAGTCTTGTCTCGAATACAATTAATGATTTTTCCTCATGAGTAATATTATTTCGTACCTTTTTGTTGTACCCACTTTTTTGGCCATGTCTTTGAAGAAACCAATCACTTTTAAATCACTGATTTAAAATGAATGGTTTATTATATTAGACAATAAAAACTTTAAATGATGTTCTTGTGTCACCTTGACTTTGATGCACGTAATGTAAAATCTCCAAACGAAATTATAGTGAATCTAACACAAATAAAATAAAAAATATATCGATATGTTTTACCTATGTTTATTATATCTCAATATCTAAATCTGTACTCTTGTTTTCTTAATAATCTTTTTTTAAGCACATGCCATGTTTTCTCTTCACCACCCTTGGTTGATTGGTAGAGATTGACTAATGCATTAAGTCTGCTATTGTAACTTTGTTTTGGACGTAGTTTTAATAAATAAACTTACTAATGAACATATTACCTAATAAACACTAGGCACGGGAAATTTTTGAAAATGAAACCCGTGTTTTTAGAACGCAAACTGAAGGACACAAGGGTGGTTTTAGTTAAAAGTCTGGCACACTCCCTTCTCCACCTTAGAGCGGGACAAGTCATTGGATGATTTCCATTTCAAAAAAATTGGGCAAGTGCGGGTTGGACTCGCCCACTGAAGGTTCCGTAAAAACCTACCTATAAACACACCCATACAAAACAATCCTGAACGGAGTTTAGAAGATTTTTCCGAATCTACTGTTTTGTGATATAAAAATTCAGGTTTATTCCTATATCTATATCTCATATTTAGTACTTTAAGATCTTGCTTTATGCCAAACTTCAACTGATTCTGACGGATTCTGGGTCAACGGGAACTACCCTATGACATATATTTTTTTTTCGTTAACTTAGAACTTTGGTTTTTTTTAAAGCATCAAGAAACCGCAGATTTGACTATATGGTTTTAATTTCAACTCGATACCTCCACAAGTTCCCGAGATGAAGGGTCTTGACAGACAGACAGACAGACGGACACTAAAGTGATGATCCTATAAGGGTTCCGATTTTTCCTTTTGAGGTACGGAATCCTAAACTAAACCCAAAATACACTGTGAAATGCTCGAACATATAGAGGCTCATTGAGTGTGAATATGGGAATACACACAAAAAGTAAAACCCTGGTTTACGATACTAACGGAGTCTGTTTTCTAAATCACCAGTTTTATTTGAATCGATAAATTGGATGGGTGTGAGAACGGTTTGGATTTATTTCATTTGGTCCTCGGTAGTCGGTAGAGTGCATTCAATAAAGAACTGCTACAGGCTGGCTAGAATAATTCGTATGGAAATTGAGTTGAAAATTTTCCAATAAAAATTTAAACATCAAAGATAGTTATAGTGTTAGTCTTGTTACGATTAAGCTTGATTTCGTTAGGATTATATCTCCTAAATTTAAGCTAGTCTAAGGTAAGCATATTCCTAAAATATTCGTCTCTATTCTTATACGATTATAATATAATATATTTTTGTTTGTAATGAATTAATTTAAAAATTACTGGACTGATTTTGAAAATTCTTTTACCAGTAGAATGTTACGTTAGTTTATAATGAATAAATTTAAAAACTACTCGACCGATTTTAAAAATTCTTTTACCAGTAAAAAGCTATTTTATAACTGAGTAACATAATATATATTTTTCAATACACTTATTCGAAAACTTGCTCTATCCCACGGCTTTTAGGCACGCAATAGACAGTTTCCCGCACTAGTGCAGAAAAGAGGCGTGCTCTCCCCCGTCACAATGTTATTACATGTATCATATTAGGCTGAACCCCCACGATTCGCAGGTCAACCCCCGTTTATTCATTTCTTCGTAAGTGTAATGAAAAAAAAGTTTGATATACATGCAGTCACTGCAGCCCTAGGCTCCATAACACACTCGTCTACGACTCGTGTGAATTCCGCCTCGGTCGCAATGACAAACTTTCTGCATTTGTATCAAAATTTACTATTGTACTATCACGCGCTAGCTACAACCCAGAAATCTTTAAGTCAAGAGTGAATAGGTTACTTCTAGGTAAGCGCGTTCCATCGTCGACCGCATCGTCGCTTTCCATCAGGTGAGATGGCGGTCAAGCGCGAACCTATCGAGAATAAATAAAATAAAAACGCGGCCAAAGCCACTGGTAGAAGCTAGTAATAATATGAAGATGAAATTTTTGTATTAATATGTTTATATATTATTTTTTTATTAATATGTTTGTATTTATGTTTGTAAGGAACAAACTCAAAAAATAATGGAAAGATTTAAAACATTCTTTTAGAATGCTACTGTATCACTGAGTAACCTAAGCATTTAGTAGTAAGTAAGTATTTTCTATTTTCAAGCGAGCGAAGCCGCTGGCCGAAGTTAGTAACTGATTTGGATTAATTTGTTTGTCTACAAAGATTGCTCAATAGCCATCAATACCGTTAGCCTAATCGTGTGGCAATAATGGCCAAACTGTTGGCACATAATATTCCTTTGTTCTTTGAAAACTTACAAACTCAGTATCTACAATATGAATAACATTCTGATATGATATTAGAAATAAATAAGACCATGTTTCGAGTCGTAGACATAAGCTCTGCGGATTACGCTCGACCTACGGGCAGTGGGTTTACAATGGCCAACCATATAGCTACTGAGTTTTTTCTCTTTTATATTTGTTTTACTAAGACGTCTAGTTCAGTATTTTTGTTCTTTTAAAGTTGTGCCTAATATTCAACCCTTGAAAAGTTTGTTTTGTAATGTTTCATGAAGTTTGTAAAAGCGTTGCGACGCACCGCTGGCAGGGCCGTTGAAAAGTGTTTTTTTTTGGTGGTTAGATGCTGTTGAGTTGTTAATAATAATAAAATTACATTAATATTATAAAGACGAAAGTTTTTAAAAGTATTTATTAAACAAATCACGTACACACAAATTATAAAAGACAAGAATTAGGAAACAGAAAAATAAGTACAAAGGTGATGCTTATTTCTACAGAAATCTCTTCCAGTATGCCTGTGAAAGGAGAGTTGGAAAGGAATGTCACATCTGCCCCCAAGTTACGACCGTTTCGTTTCTATTCTCTTGCGTCGAACGCCCGAGTTGACTACGCCTCCGATTTCTTTGTTCTAACCACGTGACTGAGCGGTGAGATGACGTCAGAACAAAGGAATCGGAGGCTAGTATGTTACGTTATGACAATTTCCTACTTTCATACAGGCGAAGCTGCTGGCAAAAGCTAGTTTATAATATGATAATCTGCTGCTAGCGACTTTGCTCGCGTAAAATGTCATAACATAGTCTACCTGTATGCCAAATTTCATCGAAATCTGTTAAGCTATTCGAGTGTGAAGCAGTAACAAACATACCTACACACACAAACAAACTTTTTCTTTTATAATATAAGTGTGTGATAACTAGAAACGCTTTTTTGATCTCGTGGTCATTAGGGTGCCTGCTAAAGGTTCAAGGTTCGATTCCTAGGTCAGGTAAAAACTTCTATTGGGTATTTTCTTGGTAGTAGTTTTTAGTTTGTAGCTCGAAGTTTGGGAATTTGTGATGTAATACCGGCCTACTCTGGGAAGCACGGTAAACCGTGGGTAGTTGCATAATAGCATTACATGGGAAATAATCAAATGACTTCTACTCTGGATGCAGTGAGACGGAGTGTAAGGCTTTTACTGACTAAAATCCCTGTGTTCCTTCAATTGCGAGGGTCACGGTAATCCTGTCAAACAATCCCGCAACCCAAACCTTTAATCCTGCGTGTTATCTTTCCCCGTTTGGAATATGAGATTGCCGTTCCATCAGACTATGAGAGTAAAGGAGTAGAGAGTGCACATCTATTTGCACACACACTTTTGCGTCATGATGTCTCCTGCGTACTTGGCTAATCACCATTGACGTTAGCTACTGTGATCGAAATTCCGTCAGAAGGATTAGTAAGAATAAAATTGAGACAAAGTAGGATATTCTATCTAGAGATATTATTAATTATTAATCTTGTTATTTATTTGTTTTTATGTTTAGTATAAACTAGCTGAACCAGCAAACTTCGTACCGCCTAACAATCAAGGTGTGATATTTTACTTCTTGAACACTTTAAATTCATATATCTTTTGATATAGTCAACCGATTTCGATGAAACAAAGCCTAAGTAATATATCAAGTTCCACACAATTTTAATGTATAAAAGTTATCTACATCGATTTTACGTGATGCGCTCACAGCTAAAAACTTCTACAGATTTATAATAGTATCTATAGATAGTTTTGAGAGCAGTGGTGGCCAAGTGGTAACGGCCCCGACTTACGAGTTGCAGATCACGGGTTCAAACCCAGCCAGGCGCATTAATTTATGTAATTTATTACATCACCACTGCTCTCAAAACGGTAAAGGAAAACATCGTGAGGAAACTGGCATATCCTAGAACCAAAAGTTCGAAAGCATGTGACATTCACCAACCCGTACTGGGCCCGCGTGGTGGATTACGGCCCAGTCCCTCTCCTAGACAGGAGGCCTAAGTCCCAGCAGTGGGAACATTATAAGGCTGAATATGCTTATGCTTTATAGATCGTTTTGTATACGGAACGCCGAGGTTTACCAACTACACGCACGGTGTTCCGTGTACAAACCGGGCAACACATAAAAAACTGTGGTGAAGCTTGTGTAGCAGTTCTATTAAACTCAATAACCAGGATTTCATCACTATTGCGAAGCCCAAAACATCCAGTCTTTTCTACATTTCATTTGTTCAAAGATAACTAGAATTGACAAAGAGACTTTGTCCATTTGAACCAATAATGAAACAAGAGTTAGAATCTTTGTTAACCAACACAGGCTGCATTCAATGTAGCAATTCACAGGATCCCCTTCCACTATCTTGATAAAGTCGGGTACACAATTGAGATTTACACTGCTCACCTTATTGAATTTGTTCAGTGTACCCTTTAGCGAGTGCCGGGGCTAGCGATTCATTTGTACGATCTCTTTGAAATAGCGACAGACCTGTTTACGTTAGTCATGACTAAAAACGAATGTGTTAGATGTATTTTACTTGTTTGAATAGATGGCTGGGTTGCTTTAGGATTTAAATGACAAGGATAAAGTGGAACTCTATCATTACAAATAAAGCGTATGATGGTCCAACTGCTGGCATTTAGATGTATTCTTAGCTAGAGGGAGTGGGCAGAGATAGAGCGCGGGCCAAGTTTAAAGACATATCATAATTTCACATTATGTGTTTCCCTAAGGCTTTGGTAGAGATCCTATACTCGTCTACACGCAATAGAAAAAATTACACTATTTTTCTACATCTACACTCCGTTCAAAATAATATTAGACATAAAAAACAACTTTTTTTACTGTCCGTTTAACCGATTTTGACTTTTATTATGTTGGTGGCTTAACAAATGGCGGCTGCAGTAAATAGTTGGTATTGTAACCACTTTTTTGCTTTTAATGCCATCCTTATGTCTACGGAATAGAAGTTAAAATCCGTTGAACAGTCAGTAAAAAAGGTTTCTTTAAGTGTGTAATCTTAACGCGAATCGGGTATAAGTATGAGCAAGAGCAGGGGATGTCATTGGATGATTTTCTCACATACAAAAAAAATGATGCCGCCAGCCG
This sequence comes from Mythimna vitellina, assembly GCA_949316375.1. NCBI lineage: Eukaryota > Metazoa > Arthropoda > Insecta > Lepidoptera > Noctuidae > Mythimna > Mythimna vitellina. The sequence continues at coordinate 10,113,160 of OX438686.1, forward strand.
TTATGCCAGCGTTAAAGTAGAAAATTGTTCCAAAGCAACATATTCCTGGGATAAAAAATATCTTAGATGCTATTTCAGGATATCGTCTACCCGTGTGCAAAATTTCATATAAATCCGTTCAGCCGTTCGAGCGTGAAAGTAACACATACACTAAGTGAATATATAGTACACACTATCATAAAGTTACGGCTTTGTAATGTTAGAGTGATAGTAAACATCAAATAACACATTTTCTGCTTCGATAACTGAATAAAAATTGGTTTTGAAATAAAGCAGCTATTAGTATTTCAAATATTGGTATGAGGATAAGTGAAGGCGTGGTGAGAACCTCCCTTTCAGTTTGGGCATCCTTTTTCCGTTACTCAACATTTTTCCCAGCTGATTTGAAATGTTTTCAACTTACTTAATGCTGCATGGCCTTAAAAATTCTTCGCTATTATAGATTTGGAATACAGTCTCTAGTTGACAAAAATAATAATAAAAAAACCCTGTCAACTACCAAATTATATTTTTTTTTTTTAATAGCATGCTAAATAGTTTAAAGCATGGTTATAAAGAATACAACATCGTTTTATTTTTCTAGTCATTATTGTCTCGTTGTTGAGCATCTGCCCAGCAGTAGGACAATAGCAAACCCTAGTTCATCTAGATATTTTTCTCCCGCGCCGTCACGAACTTGTCGACATGTGTATCCTGCCCATCTGAACCTACGTCATTCACTGAATCGCAATACCTTCGCTTTGGTATTTACCAGAGAGTTATAGAGCACAGCATTCTGGGTGTGAAAAGAACAGACCAAAAAGAAAACAATATGAATCGCATTTTTAAATTTCGAATTATCTATAAGCTGCCAGTAGCAAACATGATACCGTAAACAAAATAAGAAAAGCAAAGACAATTGATGTGAGTGAAGTAGCTTCATAACATCACATGTGAAATAGAAAACAAAGCGTTTCGAACGTCCGTGGATCTCACAGAAAATATCATAAAAGAAAGCAATTTTTCACTTAAGCGCTTCCCTCGTAAATCCGCTAGACTTGTTGAGAATTAAGTGCACTTTTGTTTTTCTCATCACCGCCTCCGGATATAAATGTGAAGACATTTTCGGCTCACGAATTAGATCCGCAGTTGTACTTAATGCTTTATTGTTTTCAAACTGCTTGTGTTTAGTTTCTTTTGATTTATTGATGTTGAACTAAGAAAAGTAACGACGTTTTAGAACTTCCCCAAGGTTCTAAAACGTCGTAAAAATACTTTTCTTTGCGGCGTAGAGGCCGTATAGTAAGATAAAAACTAACTTGTACAACTTTTTACAGCATATAAGGAACTGCATTATTCCACATATTAAGACATATTCTCCCATGTGTACCACTATGCTTCTCGGCCGAAGAAATACAATAGGTACATATTACTTATTTAAAGTAATTTTAAGTTTCGCTGCTCGAAATTTTGTCCTTCTTTTTAATAAGCAGCGTGAGATGACGAAAGTCGAGCAAAAAGTCTTTCACGACTTTCTTTTCAACTTCGTGTGTTTCCAAGTTTAGCTCAGGGCGAAGAAAAAATTAATGGGCCGCTTTAAAAGGATTTTTTAATAAGTGCACTTGAGAAGTTACTAATTAATAGCTTAAATATCTTAGAAAATACAACTGTTAATTTTAAAAAAGTTTATAGAAAATTATGTCGTAAAGCTTTATTTAAAATTATGCATTTGTCTTTAGAGTTAATCAAAATAATTTGGGAGCGTTTTTCAAAATAAAGAAAATAATAACTAAGCGGTTTGGATGAGATTTGAAGTAGGTCTTAAAGTATGGCTGACCCCCATCACGGATTATAATTTTGATAACACGAAAATTTAGTCGCTGGTTTGTTGAAATTTGTCGCCAAATATCAGAATTTGTTGGTAACTTATAAGTTGGTAAGTTATAAGGGTTTATAGGCGGCTGATCCAGGGAGAGACTCCCCAGCTTACCGACATTTGAATCTCAAAAACTAGGGGCACCTAGTGAAATTCTGTTTTCTTCAAGATTTAGCCACTAATTGGACGAAATCAGTCACCGAGTATCAGGATTTGTCGGTTACGGTTTCAAAAGTTCTAAGGGTTTCTAGGTCGTTGATATTTAGGGCCAACGTTGCGTTACGCGGACTTCCGCGCGGTCCCGTACAAAAGTGCTCCGTCGCGGGCTGCCGCGCCCCGCGCAAGTTTTTCTACGTAATTATACATTAAAGTTCTCCATAGATACGACTACATGCACACCGTCAAAGTGACACTGCGCAGGTAAAAATCCGATTTTGACTACGGGGACCGCCACACATGACACGCGATGGGTCCACGCACGGGCGCCCGGTAACGCAGCATTGGCTCTAATAGCATCTCCTAACTTAATATCTATCTCAAAAACTAGGGCACCTATCAAAGATCAGTTTTCGTCCAAATTTTGTCGAAAATTTGATGCAATTTATCACCAAGACATAGACTTTGTCGGGTCTTAGTTTAAAAGATATAAAAAGCTTTTTAATTCTGCAGCCCCCAACATTTATTAATTTTTAATATCAGCAGGTATTGAAAATGGTGCAGGGCGAGACTGAAAGCGCTGCCTTTTACTTATAACTACGAATTTTAAGAAACGAAGTCATCATTTCATGAATATTATTAATCTTCCTAATAGTGCGGGCTTTGAGATTTCTTTAATCTCGCAGATTATCTCTTTGATCTAGTCTGACGGAGTAAGATTCTCTTTGTCTTATACCTAGAGCATAAGAGTCTTATAGATGTGAATATTTTAGAGTACCTCAGACTCATAAAAACTTGTGTTCACTATGATGTTATATTTTTTCTCTCCACTTAACGCTGTGACGCACAATATTGATGTAGTAATACTATATTGGTTATCATTGGACACGCTTTCAAACAATTTACTAGTATCCATATTATTGGGAATACACTGGCTGTAATACTGCTCATAACTATCTCTGAAGCCAGGAAATTTCATTTACATATCCAAAAATCTACGTTAAAAAATAATTACAAACTAAATAATTTTATTATTTAGTTTGCTTTATTCTGATAATTTTGTCAATCTGGAGCTTAGCTGCCACGGTTGTGGAATTATTTGAAAGAGTTACCGCGGCCTTAAGGGCAGCTAAAAGAACAGGTGCAAGTTTTAATCAGTAACATTCGAATCTTCTTCTCGTTGCACCCAGAGTAAGAGACGTTTGATAATTTTAACAACACAAAAAAAAAAAACAAAATTAAATTCACCGACACTTAACTTAAGGGCTTTAAAGGTAACGTAGGGAAATCAGCTCCATTAACTAGGGTAGCCATTTTACAAACTTATTTGTAATCATCTACAATTCAAATTGAACACTTCCCCAATTTCCATTACGCCTTACTTAAGGTTTGGGCTGAGTGTTTCATAATTTTCATATGTAAACATTTTTGGGGTCGCGCTCGTACAGACACTTAGAGAAACTTATTGCTGTCTTTTCTGACTAAATAGATTTTACAAGTGATTAAGTTTGTTATGGCTACGTGCGTCTTTCTAGAAGCGCGTAGTCTATATTTATGAAATACAATAATTTTATTTAAGAGGCTCCTTTTTCACTCGTCTAACATTTAGCATGATTTAAAATCTTGTTATTTCATTTAACGCAATCCAATACAATGTTTGATAAAGAGGCTAGGTGAAAAAAGACAGATGACGCCTGAACGCTTTATTGGGATTCGGTAATTCCATCTCTCACTCGACAATTAATCTTAACATGTTCCAAGAAATACGTGTTTTTTGTTAACCATAAAAGTTTCTGTAAAAAGAATCGTCATTCGGAATTTCGATTAAATGTACAAGGTTTTTAAAGTTATGTTTTCTTTGCTTTCTTAATTTTTGAGTAAATTATGAAGTGTCAAAGTTTATGCAAAATAGCAGATTTTCGGAGGTCTTTACTGGATTAGTTTTACAAAAATTTATAAATTGATTTTAATAGAAGCCTAGATAATATCCACAAGATGACTGTGTTTCCAAAATGTCTAATGAAAAATGTGTAATAAAGTCATAATCGCGTAAGAGATGTTGTATGTAAAACAGTAAAAATGTATGTCAAATTGCATCCCCTTATGAGGAGCTAATCGCGAGTTTTATAATGCGCAAAAGAACATACAGTTGCAATACACAGCATAAAAAATAGATGTTTTTTTTCAAGATAAATGCTAGATAGATAGTGTGTTCAAAAGTTCATTGTACAGGTACTACAGTACAAGCAACAAGCAACATTTTACCGCCATAGTATTTAAATTTTAGTTCAAATCAGCCTCCCCAGTCAAGTTACAACCGTTTTGTTTCGATTCTCTTTTCGTTGATCACCTCGAGTCGGCCACGCCTCCTATTCCTTAGTTCTGACCACGTGACTGAGCATTGAGATGACGTCAGAATAAAGAAATCAGAGGCATAGCTTACTCGAGGCGATCGATGAAAAGAAAATCTTGTATCTTGGCTAGTTTTTTAGTAAATTGCTTCATATTTTGCAAGTAGTGTTACTTATGCATCTTTCTTTCTGTAGTCCTCTTATATATCTATTTGTGTTGGTCCAAATACACACTCACATTATTTAAAGAACTAACCAGACGCCTAGTTGGTAGATTGGGTTTTACCTTGAATAACAGATAAACATTGCCATTCGACGTTGCTATGTCGCCAGTTTTTTGGGCATATTAACAGTCAATAGTGATATGATTTCTTCAACGCCATATTATACCTAGTTTATTTTTAGACTTAATTTATTTTTAGGAAGGGATTTGTTATTTAAATTGTTACACTGATCTACTGTTGGATCCCAGGCATTTGTCCAGGAATGAGATTTCTATCTTAGAAGACAGACAAGCAAAAAAAAAGTGGTAGGTAAGTTTTGAGGGTAAAAACAGTACGTAATCAATTTTTTTTTTTCATTTATATTTTTTCATAGATAAGTCAGTCAAGAGCAGTGGTGGCCGAGTGGTAACGGCCCCGACTTACGAGTTGTAGGTCGCGGGTCCAAACCCAGTCAGGCGCATTACTTTGTGTAATTTATTTCATTACCATTGCTCTCAAAACGGTGAAGAAAAACATCGTGAGAAAACGAATGTCCTAGAACCAAAACTTCGAAGACATGTGACATCCACCAACCCACACTAGACCCGCGTTGTGGATTACGGCCCATTCCCTCTCCTTGTCTTTTTTAATTAACACAGTTAGTTTGAAATGGCATTTTTAGGCGGGAAATCATCCAATGATTTCTTTCCCTCTAGGGTGGAGCGAGAGGGCGTGTCAGACTTCTAATGATTAGAACTCACTCCTATGTTCCTTTTTTGCCTTGTTTCCAGGACCCTGGGGTTCGCTTTCAGACGACCCATGGCCCCAGTAGGCTTCGGTCCTTTGCTAACATAGTTCGCAATAGCTTCAGTTACGTTCTTCGCACGAATTTTAAAACAACAAAGCATTTGTTCTTAAATATTTAAGTTCCACTATAAGATACTTAATTTTGTTTTTGTTCACGATAATTCGCTAGAACATAGACTAAGCACCAAACTCTCTAGACATTCTTCGTTTCTTTCTGAAAGTTTGTTTAAAGAAAACTTAAGTTCGTTTCAAACTGTTTGCTATTTATGCCACATTAGGCGCTTTTAAGCGCTCTTAAGCGACTAATGTGGCGCCAAAGAAAAAATAATGTAATATTTATTCATTTCCAATTATGGCTTTTTTTAGGTGGAAAATCATCCAATGACTTCTGCCACTCTTGGGCAGAGCAGGAGGGCGTGTTAGACATTTACTGATTAAAATTCACTCTTGTTCCTTCTTTGCCTTCGTTCCAGGGCTCCGGGGTACACTTTCGTACAACCATGGCCCCAGTAGGCCCCTACTGGGTTCCTATGGTTTGCTGACATCTCTTTGAGGCGCGCGTGGAACATTACTTGCCGTTGATGGCTCGAGCTCGGTCCGCACGGCTACCGGACGGCCAGACGGCGTGCTAGTGATTGCTCGCCAACCGCAAGCCTACGCCTATGGTGGCTAGAAATTGAGATCGAGATATCAGCTGCTGGGGCGTGAGGGCTGTTCCCTCACGCGTGCGCCCTACTCCTTCAAATTACTGCTTCGCAGAAGGAGGCGACCGCCTGTCATTCCTCCACGGCCCGGTGCGAAAAGTCGTTGCCGCCGATCGCCCCTACGAGGACACGGCGGTGCTCTGCTTAAGCGGGGCACACCCCTACCGTATGCTCTGCCGTATCATCCGGGCAGTCTAGACAATGGTGACACCCGGGCGTTTCTTCCGCACGAATCCGATGCAGGAACCTACTGAACATACCTTATGTCTGATGAGGATCTGCGTTATGCTGAAGGTGAGGACGTGACGTTTTTCCAGCCATTCCTCAAAGAGGGGACTTACCGTCATAATTATCTATGGTGAACCCAGCACTGGGTCGCGACAGTCGCTGTCGCCATTCCACCTTGAGGTCCCGCCTGAACTCTGATCGCCATATCACGAATTGTCGCGATAGTGGAGTTTTGCCCCGGCGTTGCCTCTCCACGCGCAAATCGTGTCTGGTCGTGGTCTGTTGCCTCCAGATCCCATGGTGGCTGACCAGCAAGGAGGAGGAGCCGCTTTGCGGAAAACCATGCGATATCCCCGCACCATCCGGATGGCCATGATCCTCTGGCAAGCGTTCAGCTTGGCCGCCGGTCGCTTTCGCTAGAGGATTCCAATGATGATTGACAATATGTAGCTATTATTCATTATATATTTTTTTAGTTAAACATAAAAACAATGTGGCATTCCAGTTGTCACATATCCATGCAATTTCCTAGTAGATGGTTACAACATAATGTCATGTTGTGAATTAGAATCAGCATGTCTTTAACTAACTGAAACACATCAAGTTATCAAGAATAAGTATTGCTATACAGCGTGGCAACTCCACCAGTCTTTTGGGCATATTACCAGTACACGACAATAAAATGAAGTTTTCCTAACGAATTTCGGATTAGTTTTGGTTACCATTAGTTTAATTTTGGCACGTTGTTAATAAAACATGAGTTGGACAAACTCAACTAAATTTATTAGGACCAAGTTAAAGGCAAATTAATTATAATAACTAGTATTAAGCGCAAAACCTAACTGTAACGTTTAATTTAATTTTAAAAATCCCGAACATGTTGAAGCCAGCTAAAATAAAAGGTCTAAAAAAATTGATTAATGAGTACCGGAAAGAAGTTTGTAAGCACATGACTCCAGCAGCCGGGCAAAGCTAGTGATTTATTGTTCCCTTATTAGAAATTGTACAACAATTGTTTTGTTGGCAGTAGAGTAGAGATGAACCGACTTGTTGGTAAAGCCAACTATCCTGACTTAAAAATAGTCGGCAACTAATCGATTACAGGAAATAAAAGAAAAAACATGTTTGTACTTTACTATACGTTTCAAATATGAAAAAAATTAAATCAGTCTTTGATAAATTCAGGTCAGCAATTATGTTGGACGAATTTAATAACACATATACATAGAAAAATGGCTTTTAAAGATCGCGGATCTCGCTGAGGACAAAGCAGCTGAAGGATCAAGGACAAATGTTACGACGAGATGTCGCAAGCGAGAATATAATGATGAATTTTGCAAGACATTTGAGAAGTTCACCAAAAAAATATCTAAAATACTGAAAGATTTAAAAATTGATTTTGGACGGGACGTTTCACAAATCAATGTTACTTTCAAGAATCTTAAAGAGAGGACCTAAGAACTGAAGAGAGAAATAGCCGGTATCAGAAAAGAATATTCAGAGGTCAAGAAAAACATTCTCAAATTGGAAACTAGATAGACTAAGGTGGCGGAGGAACTTGTGTCATTTCATGAGTCGATGCAATTCGACAGCAAGGAATACGAAGACATTAAAAAGAAACTCGAAGTTTACACCAAAGAATTAAAGAACCTGAATCTTCTTAACACTGAGTTGGTGGAAATGAAGGTTCAGAATAGGAATCTAAGATCAGATGTAAACGCAAATAAGCAGCGTGAAAGGCAATTGAATATCGAGATTGTTGGCATACCTGAACACGAAGATGAAAACTTGAATGACATTATTTGAAAGACAGGTAAATGAAATGACATAGAAACATCGTGGAATGATATTGTTCAAGTAAACAGGGTGATTGCATAGGTTAAAATTCAGAATAGGCTAAGAAATATAGTAGTGAAATGATCCATTCAAAGACATCATTATAAAATATATCAAGTACGTAAACGTCGCCTTTCAAACAAGGAACTGAAAATTTCTGCAGAGCAAAGCTGTTCCTGTATATATAAACGAACAATTGAGGGTATATAATGAAAATGGTTTATAAAAAAGACCAAAGAGTAAGGCAAAACACTTGCACTGGCACTTGCATCAATTTTTTAGTTTAAGTAAGGGTTATATTTATATAGATTTATGTAATATATTATATTTTATTTACCATCATCCGTGCGTCACTGCGGGGTGCCAGCTGAAAATCAGCGCTGGGTGCCTGGCGCCCAGCAATTGCTGAGTTGGCGACCCTTTCAGTTCGGGCACGCTCAGCGCAACTATATTGTAATCCTGTACTTTTTTTTTGTGTGGTTGTGTTGTTTTGTGTATTGCCTGCATAGAATAAATACTATTCTATTCTATTCTATTCAAAATTAACTTCACCACCGACCAGTTCACGTGGTCAAAAAACTACAAAATTCACGTGAGGAAAGCAGTTACAACTCTAGCTATCTTTATTATGGACAAAGTCGTTTAATTACCCGGGCAAGTCTTTTGGTTCTTGTTTTTAGTATTTTTTATTTTTTTGTTTTATAATTTTTTTGCAAGATTTTTTACTTAATATTCATGAGAGCGGAGATCGTTGTTTGTCATTAGATTTTGCCAAGTCTATGTTAACTGTGTTCTGTGTTTTGTTCGAGCAATTCAAGGCCACTGACGGTCGTGTAAAGGTAACGCGCTTAATGAGGGTGCGACACATCAGGTAACATAGTTTGATCATTCAAGAGTTTTATTGCTACGGGAGCGCTTATCCGATTATAATTACATTATTTAAATGTTACTGCTATCGTATAACTATTGTTATGTCTAATGAAATGTTATTTAAAGCAATACACAGTATGACAACATGTTTGGGTTCAAGTTGATACGTCCATATGATTTTCAGTTAGTATCAATCTTCAAAAGATACGTGTATAAACTGCACGGCTGTCGGACAATTGGGTCAAAGTCAAAGTCAAAAGTTTTTTTATTTCACATAGGCTTACATGGGCTCTTATAAAACGTCAGAAGCTAGTGCACGTCAGAAGCTAGTGCAGTTCTTAAGATATAGTATTGTGAGTGAAGCTATAATAGTTTATTGTCAAAAATGGATGATAAAGAATTTCATGTGTGTGTGTTTCAACTTTGATTTTTGACGAAAAAAGGATTGTGGCAGCCAAAGCTTGGCTAGGCAAATATTATTTGGACTTTGCACCAGCGAAATCAATCGTTGAGAAGTGGTATGCTATGTTTAAAAAAGGCAAAATGGGCATTGAAGACGATGAACGCAGTTGACGCCCCAAAAAGGCTGCTGGCCTACGAAATCATCAAAAGAGTTCACGAAATAATTTTGAAAAATCATAAAGGGAAGTTGATTGAGATAGCCAAGACTGTAAAGGTATCAAAAGAACGTATTAGACATATCGTATATAATTATTTGGGCATGCGAAAGCTGTGTACAAAGTGGGGCCCTCGCGTACTCACAATCGATCTAAAACAACAGCGTGTTGATGATTCGGAGCGATGTTTATTGACATTTAACCGTAATAATGAATTTTTTCGTCGACATATTACAATGGATGAAATCTAGCTCTATCACTACTCCAGAGTTCAATCGACGCAGCGACGGTCAGCCGGGTGGACTGTATGTGATGAACCGCGTCTAAAGCACGGGAAGACGCAACAGGCAGCTGGTGAGGTTATGGCATTAGCATTCTAGTATGTCCATGGTATTACATACATTGATTACATAAAAAAGGACCAGCCAATCAACAGCGATTATAACATTTTGTAACAAAAACATTTAAAGGATGAAATCAGGAAAAAAAGTTTACCATTTGAAGACGGCAAAATTGGTGTTTTATCAGGACAATGCACTGTGTCACACATCAATGAAAACGATGGAAAACGCATTAAGCTTTAAATTGCTTTTTTATGCACAGTATTCTCCAGATCAAGTACCCAGGGACTTTATCCTGTATGCAGACCACAAAAAAAAAAGATAATCAAAAAGAAATTTCGCACTTATGAAGAGGTTATCGCCGAAACTGAGACTTATTTTGAGACTAAAAAAATCATAACTATAAAAACGGTATCGAAAAATTTTATGACCGCTATAATTGTTGTATCACTCTCAAAGATGACTAAATTGAATAATAAAATCAAATTTTATCAAAAAAATATGTTCTACTATTTTAGCCTAAGAACTTTTCAGCCCAGTTGTTATTTGGAGCTATACATGAACTTTAGGTTAAAAAACCTACGTATTTTTGCAACATGCTTCGAATGTAAAATCATTACTGCCTATATATAATATATCGCAATACTCCGGGACGCACCTATATCTGGCGCATGTATTCTACATGTTAGCTATCCACCGTGTTTATGTAACTTTTTAGCAACTTACCCACTATGTTTTCAATTGGCTACTTGTCTATTGATTGAACCTTATACGTATATCTATCGTTATCATTATGAGATAAAGCATATTAATTGGTGGTAAATTGTTGTGCATGCAGTTCCTTCCTAAGTGACATGCCGTCATTGTTTTACCCGCGAGTTGTTTATTGTGTTTGTCCAGATTGAGTTTAAAGTCGGATATTCAGTAGGCAACATTTGTTGATGAACTGTTTACGACGTGTTTATCACCAAGTTTATCGTAAACACTGTTTCTGAAACTTAGCCATCCACACTTGTTAGTTGTTGCTAGGATGTCGCCCGAGGAAGTATTGATGCTTTGTGCTGCTTACATAATAATACATGAGTGCTAATAGAAAAAAAAGACAAAAAGATGGTGGATTCGAAACTATCTCTTAAATAGAAGTTACACACACAAATGACATATTCAATTCTACAGCAATGTCGGCACATGCAATTTTTTTTTAAATTTATGTTTATAATCTTTATTTGAAGAATCCCAAAGAACATGATGCTGCTGATAAAGCCCTATGAGCATTAAAACCTGGTTGTTGGACTACATTACTTCCATGTTTACTAGATGTTTCTTCTTGCTCTCCATTCGAAGTGGGGAACACGGCAACATGTTTCTTAAACAATTTTTCATCACCTTTGTTTTTAAACTATTTCCAGAGATGATGAAACATTGTGAAAAACTATAACTATTTAAAAACAGTGTTTATTAACAAATTTTGCCTAATGAATACCCGGCTTAAGTGTCCGTTGTTTGTAATTTTTTTTTTGTAAGTTTTCAGTAAAAAAACTCGTCACAATAAGCTGCCAATGTATTGCCTGCACCGAATAAATACTATTTCTATTCTAACCTCCTTTGTGTATAACATTATGTGTAATAGTTATGATTTAATTATTATAATGGAAACATGGCATTTTTGATAGGGAAGTGTGTGACGATATAGGTATGACGTGTTCCGTAAAGATCGTGACTTAACTGCGACTTGCAAATCCTCGGGTGGCGGTGTGATGACACTCGCAACAGCTGATCTTTATGTTAGTGCTGCCTACGTATCACCGGACGCTCACTGGATACCCTCAGACATCGACTTCGTCCTACACGGCATCGCCAATGTATTTACTCTCAGTACCTTTAAATGTAATTATCTACTTGTGGGAGATTTCAATCTTCCATGTATAGAATGGAATTTAAGTGGGCCAAGTTTTCTAAAACAAGGCGCTCTCGAAGTTCAGAGGGCAGCCGTGCGCTTAGTTAATGAACTGATATCCTTAGGAGTAACACAATACAATATATTGCCTAACCACGGACATACTCTTGACTAAACATTCTCCAACTTGCCGCTAAAAATAAATGAAAGTCTATCACCCCTTGTGAAAACTGATTTATCTCATCCAATACATGAGTTGTCTATTTGTAGACATCTCTTCAATCTTCGAAAATCTGATTTCTGCATGTTAAATAATTATTTTTTTGAAATTGATTGGCACTCACTTTTGGGCAACACAACAACAAATGATGCAGTAGAAATATTATACAAAATAATTCAATCGGAGATTGATAAATATGTACCTTTAAATCGAAAGTCAGGATCACATAAATGTCCTGTTTGGTTTAGCCACTCTTTAATTAAAATAATTAGGGAAAACAGAAAGGCGTATTTGCGTTGGAAGCGTTCTGGAAATTTACTCAACTACGACAAATTCGCGATTTCAGGGTTAGACAGCGACAAGTCCACCAGATTTGTTACAAGAAACATTTGCAAGAACGTAGACCCTGCGTGGAAGTTCGAACTATCCAAAAACGTTGTCACACAATAATTTAATTAGTCTGAAGGACCTGAAATTTGTGAAACCTTCAATAACGTTTTCCACGATGTTTTTGGTGAACCCTTTGACTATAGCCTAGCTAGTTCATTAATCGCAGACGATAAAGATCACTGTCTGGATGTTATTTCCAACTTACAATTTACTTCGTTAATTATGGAGATATCGTTGAGTGCTTTAGGCGTCAAAAAGAGTCCTGGTTGAAACAGAATACCTTCAGTGTTTTGAAAGAGTTGTGCAAAGACTTTAGCTTCTCCAATTTTTGTTATTTTCTATATTTCTTTAAGAGAAGGCACATTCCCAAGTGAATGGAAGAATGCACACTCATTGTTCCAATTCAGAAAAAGAATTCGCGTACAATTATTGGATGTTACAGGGGTATTTCTACACTAAATACAATTGGTAAGGCATTTGAAAAATTAATATACAACACTGTCTATTCATATATCCTTAAAGGTATTTCTTGCAAGGAATACGGTTTCTTAAAAAAAACAACGCTCGACTGTCTCGAACTTAGCTAATTTTTCAAATTTTGATAGTACAGATAATGGCGGGCTAGTTGACGTAATCTACACGGATTTTAAAAAAGCTTTTGATCGTGTGAATCACGTCATATTGCTCAGTAATTCATACAGACTTGGTATTCGCGTGGATCTATTAAGATGGATTCAGTCATATTTATTCAAAAGGTCACAAGCTGTAGTACTTGGAGGATACTGTTCTAATGTTATTGAAATCCCTAGTGGTGTTCCACAGGGATCCAATTTGGATCCTTTATTTTATAATGCGTATTTGTTTGACATTATGATTCTTTAAAAATTCTAATCATTTAATATAAGCATATAATATAAGGATGACAAAAAAAATATCTGTAGAATAAATTTAATTGATAGGGCTCTGCAAGAGGACCTTAATCGTTTAAACAATTATTACAAAAAAAAAAACGAAATCATAGTAAATGTCACCAAGTGTCAATATATTAGTGACAGTTAGTTAAAGAATCCCATTGTTTACTCATATAATTTTAATGGAATTGTTATAAACAAAATTAAGATAGTTCGAGACTTAGGAGTTTTTTTGACAGTAAATTATCATTTTCAGATCATATAAACATTTAGCTCAAAATTCTAAAAGAACCTGGGATTTGTTCTTAGGTCTTGTTAGAAATTTTATAACATTAAAGCACTTAAATCGATATATTTTGCATATGTGCGTAGCGTCTCAGAATATGCGTGCCAAATCTGGTCCCCTAAATTATGAATTAAATTTATAAGAATTAAATAGAACGAGTTCAACAGAAATTTATTAAACATCTAAACTTTCACCTCCGTAAACTTCGAATGCCCTACGAAGATAGCTGTCGAACATACGATATGCTAACACTCGATGTCAGGCGAAAAATAAAGGGCATGTGTTTGCTTTACGATATACTCAATGGGCGGTTGGACTGCCCGGAGTTGGTCGCACAAGTAGGTTTTAACATTCCCGCGCAGGGCACTCGTCACACATCAATGTTGTACGTGCCTCGGCACTCCACCAATTTTGCTAAAAATTGTATATTAACTCACATTGCTCGAATTCATAACACAGATTTCTTTATATTAAATTATAGGAGGTTAATTGCAAGTCACCTGCACTAAGCCAACTTTTAAAAACTAATTATTAAAATTATAAAAGAAGACTTCCTTTTATAATTTTAACAATAATTATTTTTAAAGTTGGCTTACTGCAGTTGACTTTTAATTAATCTCCCATAATTTAATTTATTTTGTCAAGTACTTTTCTAATTTTCATTCCAAAATTAACTTCAAACAAAATTTATTGTAAATTTCTATAAATATCCTAATAAGAAAAAAAAAAACCTGTCATTAGCCATAGTTTACTGTAAAGCACTTACTCTGTAACATACTTTGTGTATCGCTGTTTTTTACCTAAATAAAATGAAATGAAATATTAACTCTTTAACGTTTAACAGTAGACCAAAACAGTTACGTGATCTTGATTACCTGCCAAAATATAAATCTACTATCTTCTATCTACCTATAACAGTAAATATGTATGGCATGAAAACTTGGGAATATAATTTACCTGATAATTTGAAAAACGTTCCAAAAATCGTGCCATCAAAAATAATGTCACCAGTTTAGATGAAAAAAATTAATTTACTCTGAAAAAATATTACATTACGGGTGTCATCACATCTTAAGGTTTATAGTATAAGCTTATTTATATTGATGTAACATGCTGTGAGCGAGCTTGCTACTTCCACTTTGTCACATAAATCTTTGAAAGGTTTCATTTGTAATTTAGTCACTTTATCCTAAAAGTTTTATAACTAAAAACAAAGAAATTTAATGAGATACAAATTATTTGCCGAATAGATTGTAAATTTTACTCTTCAGCCTCTCATAAAGCGACTATTTGGCCAAGTCTATTGTCGGGGACTTATATTCAGTGACTAGTTGGCCATTTGCGCGACTAGTTTTCTAGTCGGCCAAGTCTACCGCTAGCTCATCTCTAGTTGGCAGCAAAACAATATCTGTTCTTTCTAGAACATTGGAATTGATCGGAGTTTCATATGTTATCATCGTTATGTCTGGACTAAATTAATGTTGGGGTCGTATTGTCGCAATGTAATAGAAGAATTTTACTAGCTTGTAATTCTGTTCAGTGTTGTTGTTCGCTAAGATATTAGTTTCGAAAATATGATATAATAATCCAAATGCTGTCACAGATTTTTGTTGTCTATCTTAGGGCCTGCGCACACTTGAGACAAGACAGTCTTTAGACAGACTTGTCTCATATAGACAAGTCGGTCTCAAAACTAATACGAAACTGTTTTGTCTACGATACGGCGCACACTTAAAACGAAATTGTTTTGTCTACAACACGACGCACACCTATAACAAAATTGTTTTGTCTAGGGATGAAAAGATACCATTGAGGTACTTTTATTGGATACGGTATCGGTCATCACTTATCGATACTTACTTAGTATCAATTGACAAGTATCGATACTTACTCAGTATCAATTGACAAGTATCGATACTTACTCGTACCAAATCGTTTTTGAAAAATGTTGAGTGAAACCGTAACAAATATTGGTATTCTTTATTGATAAGTAGAAAATTATAAGAATAAGCAAAACTTCAATTTAAGATATGCATTTTTTTTATAAGTATCAAAAATGAAATAGTGACGCAATAGCATACTAATATGAGTACTTTTGACAGATATCTACTCGATACTTAATATCAAAGTATCGATACTAAAAGTACATAGTATCGGAGAAAAGTATCGAGTGTGCACATACTTGTATTTACTCGTATCGTTTCATTCCTAGTTTTGTCTAATACGACGACGCGGCGCACACCGCATGCGTAAATTCCTTTTCAGTATCAAAATAGACTTCATTGATTCTGTTGTTATTAATTTTTTACGAGTTCTTTGTCTGTAAACATGATGCGATATTTGCACTCGGTATTTCAGATTTATCGTTACTCATTATATTCTTTATCGTAAATCGCATCAAAAACGACATTTCTTTCAAAATTAATTTATTAGCAGAATATTTAAAGGAAATCAAAGAAAAAAGTAACTGTATTGTCTATGAATAGTCTGTGTTTTCAACAAAAGACAAATATGGTTTGCATGAAATAATAAATTAGTCTTCAATATATTAGAATGTTGTAATTTAGTTTAATTAGAATTTCATAAATTAAAATAATGTATATTTTGTATTAAAATTATGATTACCTATTATTCAGATAGACTGAACTAAATAAATTATTATTTTCATATCAAAAATCGCCGAAAGTTTGACCAATATAGCGATATCTTTTCCCAGATATATAGAGGCCGATACTAATATTTTTATTATATATATCGACCAGTATATCCCGGGAATCTTTAAGTAAAGAGTGAATAGGTTACTTCTAGGTAAGCGTGCTCCATCGTCGACCGCATCGTCGCTTTCCATCAGGTGAGTTAGCGGTGATAAGCGTGAAACTATCAAGAAAAAAAAAAAAAATTACTACTAGCGAGGAGGTACGTCACTAGACTGTTTTGTTTTGATGTGCGCGCCCGCATACATACAAAAGGAAACCGACTGTAGTTAGACAGACTTGTCGCTGTGCAGTATTTGTTGTTGTTAGACAATTTTGTTTATGAGACGTCTTGTCTCAAAAGTGCGTGTCTTCATATGTTTTGTAAAGCAATAGTCTGTCTTAAGACTATTTTGTCTTAAGTGTGCGGTCAGCCTTATAGGTGCTTCTTTATTGTTTCATTGCCTTCAATAAGGTTTTCGAAATAAATGAGTTGCTATATACCTTTACCTGTAGGTAATTGGATGTTTTGTTATAAAAAACATACGTCTCCAAATAAGCTCACGAAGAAAGCCGTTGCCTGCCTAAAATAAGAGATATATCATAAAGTCACCAGCATCATCTTCCTGCCCTTGTCCCGTGTTATTTTCTTCTTATATTCTGTTCTATCACGCTTCATACTATCACGAACTCCCTTTTTGTTCATCATCATCATCATCATTATTTCAGCCGATAGATGTCCATTGCTGGACATAGGCCTCCCCCAAATGTCGCCATTTTTGTTCATATCACTCCTTATTCAATCCATTAATATTTTCTTACGTTTCCTTTTCCATCTCCATCCATATTGTTACTCATAATTCTATTAGTAACATCCGTTTCATCCCTCCTCACATGACTATAGCAAGAAAAAGGACTCCCTTTCAATTTTTCAGTGACTTGTGCTACTTTCAAAGTGCCTCTAATGAACATTTAAAAGTACAGACTTAATTCTTCGTGTGAATAGTTGCATAAATTACCAACCCGAAACTGCCAGCTGAAACTCAAGATCAAATATAGCAGTTAGAAGGCTTACCTGAAAAGGCAAACATTATCTAGGAGATTAAGCATACCAATATTATCCTACTCGATGGTCCTCGTGCCGCTTTGCCTATTCAACAGCCACATCAGCGCACATTAAATGGAGGCTTGCATTAAACCTAAGCCATAAGTGGACTATCAGTAGGAAGAGTTTCAAATTGAAATAATAGATGAAGCACTTACGAGTCGTTCGATTTACGAATCTATTACGTTCCTATTTTAAACAAATTGTTTTTTTTCAGCAATGTATTTGTTTTGTGCCAGAATTGGCTTAGAATTTGTTAGTTGAATAAACGTGTGAAAGGTTCTCACGTATTCTAGGCCTTATCGTGCGAAGCTTTAGTAAAACCTAAAGTCGGGCAATCAGATGTTTTTGTTTTTTTTTATTTGTTGTGGGAATTGTTACGTAGATAACATCAGGGTTGTAACCCAAGGGTTAGAGAGAAACCTTTAGAAAATGGATTCTTATTGGGTAAACACTAGCTCTATCTTGCGGTTATGGTTCTATTGTCTGTCCCTCAGGAACCGTTCACTTTTTAATGATAAATTATATCAGTATTTCTACTGATAATGATAAAAGCAGTTATATTTTGCAAAAAATTTAATTTTTACTTTTAGTTAGAAAAGTACAACGTTACGAAAACGGCGCGCAATTCTCTGAGTCCCGGTTGTCAAAGATGCTAGTGCGGGGCGATGGTACGCGGTGACATAGGGATGCACTCACTCATCGACTTTTAGTCTAACACTACATATTCTGTATAACTACCGATAAAAACAATATTTTATCTCTTTATAATAATAATTTGTATTTATAAAATATTTACAATTACTCAAAATTTAGATTACTGATAAGTGCAGGTCACTAACATATTTTTGTTTTAGATGTCGGCCAAAAAGATTTCGCCATACAAGATTATAATGAATATCAGTAAAGTATTTAATATAATTATGTGTTTAATGTACGTACTTACTTATGAAAGCGCTGTTGGGTGCAAAAATAATCCAATTTTAATAACTATTTTAGAGCATTTTAAGTAAATACGAAGGGTCTGGTGCAGAATGGAGTTTCATAATTAAACTGCACTGTGTATTATATTCATATTCGTGTACTAGAAGCTTGCTCTCATCTCTGTATTTCTAGGAAATTAATTTATTGCGCACAAGTGCAAATATATTACGCAGAACTGGAATGATTACTCTCCACTTCTGAATAAACAATATGGTTGACCAGTTATGGTGTAAATCATCATCATCATGATTTCAGCCGAAGGACGTCTACTGTTGGATATAGGCCTCCCACAAGTGTTGCCACAATGAACGGTTCTGTGCGTCTCGCGTCCACCGCATTCCCGCGACTCTTACCAGGTCATCGTTCCACCTTATGGGAGGCCTTCCAACGCTGCGTTTTTCGGTGCGCGGTCGCCACTCTAGAACCTTTCGGTCCCATCGACCATCTGTTCTACGAGCAATGTGCCCTGCCCACCACTTAAGTTTGGCAATTCTTCGAGCTATGTCGGCGACTTTGGTTCTTATGCGAATAGCTTGTAATAGCAATAGCATAGCAATAGCAATCTCATTAGCGACTTCTTTGAATTTATTTTTCAGTCTTATTAGTGTTAGTGTCAGCTTATTTTCTATAATGTGAATGCGAAAACACTGGAGATTACGCAGATTAGATTAGGTATTTTCTATTTAGTTCCACGTTGACATTTCAGACTTATCTAGTACTTTTTCCCTGGAGTAGGACACTGAGTACTACTCAATACTGTCCTCTTTTATATATTTACACTGTATTATTTTATTTTAAAAGAGAAATCATGGATTCCAATTCTCCGTAGAAAACGACAAATTAGAACTGTTCATTAGTTTTTGAAATTTTCTGCCATGCCATTTACGAGTAGGCCTATGTGAAATTTAATTTGTTGACAATTTGTTTGAGGAAATAAGTCTGTCGGTACAAGGTAAAGTTTTCGTTGACAGTTATGGGAAGACAGCAGCCCGAAATACTGACAATAAGGAGTTTTATGCTACTCAATTATTAGGTAGTAGTTCTAGTCGCAGATAAAGTAAATTGTTTATTCAGGCAGAAGAGAGCAGGAAGGTGAAGGGATTCAAGTAAAACTACTAGTATTTTGTTGCAAACGATTAGACTAAAAGCCAGGAAAAGGCTATGTATAAGGTTGAATTTAATAGAAAAAGTTTAATAAAGCAATCTCAGACGTTTTTAGGGTTCCGTACCTCAAAAGGAAAAAAACGGAACCCTTATAGATAACTTTGTTGTCCGTCTGTCCGTCTGTCTGTCTGTCAAGACACTTTATCGCGGGAACGCGTGGAGGTATTAAGTTAAAATTAAAAATATATATTCAAGTTTGCGGTTTCTTGAAGCTGTAAAAAAATCAAACTTCTAAGTTAACAAAAAAAACTTATATTTCGACACTCTCAAGGAAATCAAAATTCATAGGGTAGTTCCCGTTGACCTAGAATCCGGAAATTTTGCATATAGCAAGATCTTATAGCACAAGTATAGCAATAAATCTGAAAACTGTAAATTTGTTCATAAGTCAGAAAAAAAACTTGCGATTTGGAAAAATCTTCGAGACTCCATTCGGGAATTGAACTGTTTACATAGGTAAGTTTATACAGAACTGTAAGGGCGCGAGTCCGACTCGCAATTGCCCAGTTTTTTTTTTATATAAACCAGTGCTTGCTTAAGATCCCACCTGATGGTAAGCAGTGATACAATCGTTGATGGTGAACCCACTAGTCTATTAAGAGTATACTCACTCTAGCCTTGAGACACCGAAATTATAATTTGATGGGAAGACCGCAGGAGGCAAATTGTTCCAGTCCTTCAAAATGCGCGTGTTTATAACGACTTTAATGTAATCTCTCAATAGCACTCGTTGAGTCGAGGCTTCAAAGTCTTGAGCATCGACGCCGAGTTGCTAACTTGTCGGTTTTCTATCAGTTGCATTTCGGAGAGCGTGCGTCTGAATTGCATAACCTAATTCCGCCTAGCCCGTTCTATCATCGGACCACCAGGCATACGGCAATGCGCCACCGGTACTTGGTGGACATTCCACCTATACGCACAAAACTTTTTGGGAACACATTCATTGTTCGTACAGCTAAGGAGTGGAATTCCTTGCCGGAATCTGTTTTTCCTGATGGCTACAACCCGGGAATCTTTAAGTCAAGAGTGAATAGGTTATTTCTCGGTAAGTGCGCTCCATCGTCGACCGCATCGTCGCTTTCCATCCAAGCGCGAACCTATAAAGAATAAAAAGATAAAAAAAATAGACTAAGGAAAATTTAAGATAACAAACTGATATTGTTTTCCAACTTTAAATACAAATTGTAAATACAGAGCTAAAAACTAAAAGTCACGAGTGTATCAACTACAGTTGTCGAGAATATCGTCTGAGTAAAAGTTCAATCAAGTAAAAGGTGGTACCTGTTTCGCTTGGCGTTCGGTCTACCGTAGTGGCAATACCTACAGATGGCTGCACAGACTGACCTGATTTGCGACAGGAAGTTTGAAAGGCACTCCCTGGTGGTAACTTGGAGTTGAAAATTAATATCTTTAAACAGGTATTATTATAAAAATAAAAAGCCTGGCTGACTGACTCATCTACACACAGTCAGTCTAAACCCTTGAACCTAGAAAGTTAGAGATATTTTTCACGGGTGTTGTTTTGAAGATGTAGACGAGGAATAAATAAGAATGGATTTTTTTTTTTAATACAACCTTTATAAGAATGAAACAGGGGTTGAAAGGTTATATGGCAGTCTGTATGTAAGAACTAGAAACATGACAATTTGTTTTTAGGTTGATAAATAAAGATAGAGAAATAAGAGTCTTAAAGATTTCCAAAATTTCACATGGTGGAGGTGTGCTCCGCTTGGGCAGAGCAAAGCCTTGTCCTCGTGGGGGTAATTAGCGACGGCGATCTTTCGCGCTGGGTCTAGGTTCAGGCCATGGTTTGGAGTGAGGAGGAGTGGCAGGCAGGCGCCTCCTTCTGCGAAGCAGTAATGCTAGCAAAGGAGGCGGCCGATCGCGTGAGGCAACAGTCCTTCACGCCCTGACCGCTGCCGGGATTCCATCCCGATTTCCGGCCACCGTAGCGCGGGCTTGCGGACGGCGAACAAGAGGTGGCTCGCCGTCCGACTGTCCGGTAACCGTCCGGACCGTGCCCAAGTCGTCGACGGCGCGTACTGTTCTACGCGCGCCTCAAGGAGACGTCAGCAAATCGTAGGGGCCCAGCAGGGTCGAACCCTACTGTTGCTACGGGTAGTGTGAAAGTGAAACCCGGAAAGAAGGAACAGGAGTGGGTTTTTAGTCAGTAAAAGTCTTACACTATCTCTCGCTCCGCTCAAGAGCGGGATTTGTCATTAGCTGATTTTCTCACCTTAAAAAAAAATATCACCGAATGAGTGAAAAAGGATTTCAAAGTTTGTATAACTTTTTTTATGATTTAAAGAAATGTTTGACTGCATTTCCACCTATGGTAAGCAGTGATACAATCTGTGATGGTGAAGCGCACTAGTTTATTAAGAGCCTATTCACTCTAACCTATAACTGATAAAAATACTACAGGATCGTAAAAGGACTTATGTTACCCCAAATTCAAACCGAGTGAAGCTGCGGGCAGAAGCAAGTGTCACTACAGGTTAAATGCGTACTTGATTCGGTATTCGTAACGGGTATCGGGGTTCAGTGTTCGAATCGATCCTTTGGGTTTTTATGGTAACTATCACAATAACTTGACTTGACTTCAAAATCTTTATTTCAGTTTTATATTTGACTTACGCAGTATGACCACGTTTCCGAATTTCGTTTTAAGTCTTGGCCGGAATGCTGACTTACTCTTTTTTGCTTAAAATGTGCTTTCAGTTTCTTTTGTGATACACAATATGGGTCATTGGTAATTGTAAAATTAAGTATTCGTATGCATTTTCTTCTTATTTTGACAAATTTACGAAAAAAAACAAACGTTTACTATTCAAGCAGCTCGTAATTGTGGAATGCATTACATCCACAGAAGTGAGGCCTGCCAAAAAATTTACCGACCTTTTCAAAAATAATGCAGCCGCATTACTTTTCAGTATAATTTTATATTCGCCTTTATTTATTTAATAAATCATGTACAGAGGCCAGTAAAAGTGCTTGGATACCTTAACGCCTATTTTCCGCCTCAGGAGACTGCAGATTTGAGTATATGGTTTTAAATTCAACTCGATACCTCCACGCGTTCTTCAGATAAAGGGTCTTGACAGACAGACAGATAGGGAGAGACGGACGGACAACAAAGTGATCCTATAAGGGTTCCATTTTTCCTTTTGAGGTACGGGACCACAAAAAGAAAAAAAAAGAAGAAGAAAACAAAAAAAAAATAGGTCCAAAGGTGATACTTATTTCCACAGAAATCTTTTCCAGCATACTTACGAAAGGAGAGTCAAAAAAAAGAGATGCAGTATTACAGTATGTAAGAGTAATAGGAAAAAAAAAGAAAAGTACATAAAATTATTATTGAAATACACGATATAAAGATATATAGATAGATATATATCATAAATTCCTATATTATTGCGATATTTCTTCTACTATGTGTATAGTAGAATAAATATCACAATAATACATATTAATAAGCAACTATGGCAAAAGGGAAAGATAGTGTTCTCTCATTCCTGTTTTTGAAAACTGTATATATATGAGTACCTTTCTCAATTATAATATATTTGTTATTTATTTGTATATTAATTGCTATTGTACTTATGTATTCCAAAGGGTCTTTCATTAAACATTTTCCTATTTTTAAATTAAAGTAAAATATGTGTGATATCCCTAAAAATTTTTATGTGTTTGAAAGGCCTATCAATGCCATTGTGTATGAAATATAATATCGTTCAAATGTCTGCCGCGGTCGAAATGTTCAATTTTCCATAACTCTGGCGCATAAATCAGGCTGTATTTGACCAACGGCATGGGTTATATTGATTTTGAGTGCCGCTGTGGTTTGTGACTTATTCGTATAGACCTGTAATTTAAAAAAAATCTCACAAAAATACATAAAGGGGTCAAGCCGCACGATCTTGGTGGGCAGTCCTCCACATCAATTGACCATGCCCTCGAATCATAGCATAGCATAGTCGGCCTTATAATGTTCTCACTGTTGGGACTCAGGCCTCCTTTCTAGAAGAGGGAATGGGTCGTAATCCACCACGCCGCCCAGTGCGGGTTGGTGGATGTCACATGTCATCGAATTTTTGGTTCTAGGACATACCGGTTTCCTCACCGTTTTGAGAGCAGTGGTGATGAAATAAATTACGCATAGTAATGCGCCTGGCTGGGTTTGAACCCGCGACCTACAACTTGTTAGTCGGGGCCGTTACCTCTTAGCCCTCGAATCGCTTGGCAGAATTTCCAACGTAGCATGAGCTAGCTATGTGGCACGTAGCGCTATCCTGTTGAAACCATATTTATATCGTTGGTATCCATTTAAACCATTTTAGGCTAAATGAATTAATAAAGTTGGTAATCATCTACCTATAACGCTCGCTATTGGCCGTGATGGCATGACTAACAACATTTTCAACAAAAGTTTACGGTAGATCTTGCGTTTCGTCAACGTACGAATGTTGGTTTGATCATTTACTAAACCATTAGACTCAAATTTATTCACCTTTCTGCAAATAGTCCTCTCTGTAGCGTTCTTACAGCCTTAAGACAATTCGCTGCAGGAGGCGCCTTGGGCGTCGGGAATCGCAGTGCGATTCCTGACCACTTTAGACGTGAGCTTCTAGACGAAGAGCCAAAGGTACCTTTTTCTGCTAGGTTCTTGATGGAAGTCCAAACCAACGCCGTGTAGTGTTCCAAGAGCTGCTCGAAGAGATGCCAGCAAAACTGAAGGGGAAATGCCTACTACATTTGCGGGAAATGTTTGAAAGTTATCATGACCCTGGAATGGAAAGGGTAACTGAAGGAACACAGGTGGGTTTTAGTCAGTAAAAGCCTGACATGCTGCTGCTACAGCCAGAGCGGGAGAAGATTTTTATCGCACCTCAAAAAAAGGGCCTGGGACAAACCCGCAGCCCTGTTGTTACAGTCCACCTGGTTCGTATCACACTACCATTATAAAGGTAAAAGTTTATCAGTGTGTGTATGTTTGTTACTTCTTCAAACTCGAACGGCTGTACGGATTTCGATGAAACTTGGTACACGGATAGACCATATCCTGGAATAGCACATTGGGTAATTTTTGTCCTGGGAGTATGTTCCCTAGAATCAATTTTTGACTTGAAGCCGCTGGCAGAAGCTAGTTAAAATTAAACATTAGCTTTGTTAAAACAGATACCTATACCAGCAACAAGTACATAGCTTTTATCCTCACCTACCCTGAACTAATGGACACAACAACATAAAACACAGCACAGAAATTTACGACTGGGTGTGATGGTTTCATTTTTATATTTCATTCTTCGGTCCATAGGCTACGTTAATTGAACTTTAACGGTCCAAGAAATGGGGCATTTATTGACTTTTGGAATAGAATAGGTTATAAATCGTAAGGGTTGAAACCGAAAACGTCCGAAGTTAAGGGAGCGTATGATGTGAAGGATATTTGTCTTTATCTTAATGTTAGGGTTTGAGCACAATGTTGGGGCATGATGAATCGTTGCGTATATTGTTGTGTATTAATGTTATCTCCAACACTGTGTTTGGGAGCTATTGTTAGTAAAATTATACTTTCATGTCAAAGTTATATCAGTAGTTTTCATTGTTATGGTGTTGCTTACATGTTATACTAGCTACTACTACTATATACTAGCTACTACATGATATACTAGTTACTATTTACTACCTACATTCACACGAGTGAAGTCAGTGGCTTCACTCGCGTGAGTATAGGTTTTTTCATAGAAATTTTAGAGCACCGTTTTATATTCTTAGCAGTTGAATTTTGAAAAATCCTTTCTTAGTGCTCCCCTACGTCATAAAAGGAAACCTTGTGCAAAGTTTTTCGCCCTAGCTCCATTACTTTCGGCCGTGTGTTGATATTTTAGACAGTCAGTTTTTCCTTTTACGTACAGAATAAGACTTGTTCAGACGATGATGTTTAAGTCCTTAGTTGTCTCCTGTCACTGTGAAGACTATTGAATTAAACGTGGAAATAAGTTAGCAAAAGAATGAACCCTCGCATTTTTCTAAGGAAATTGACATCAGACAAATTCTTTTTTTAGGGTTCTGTACCTCAAAAGGAAAAAACGGAACCCTTATAGGATTACTTTGTTGTCCGTCCGTCTGTCTGTCAAGAATCTTTATCTCAAGAGCGCGTGAAGGTATCCGGTTGAAATTAAAACCATATACTCAGGTCTGCGGTCCTTTGAAGCTGTCAAAAAATCAGATTTCTGGGTTAACGAAAAAAAAGGAAGGCCGTTTATGTCGCAGAAAACGTGTATTTCGATACTCTCAAGGGAATCAAAATTTATAGTGTACTTCCTGTTGACCTAGCATCCTAAAATTTGGCATGAAGCAAGGTCTCATAGCACAAGTATAGGAAAACATCTGAAAACTGTAAATTGATAGTTGGAAAAATCTTCGTAACTTAATTCGGAAATTGAACTGTTTTCATAGGTAAGAGCTCTCAGTGCGCGAGTCCGACTCGCACTTGCTCGGTTTTTTTTAACTTATTTCCACCCTAAATTGTCAATTTTCTTGATATTTTTTAATCTAAACTTTTTCAATCTCTTTACTAAATTAAATATCCTGATAGTCTAAGGAAGCTTAGAAGTATAAAGTTAACTACGGAACATTTTACGTGGAAAACGTTTATAGATGTTCTCGGGATAGTATTTATCTAACACCATAAAAATTATATAGAACGCTTTTATCGCGATACTTTAAATTGTAGGTTCATAGTGTTGTCGTTATTAAAAAACTTAAAATGTATATATGTACGAGTAGGTAAAATGTTGCTTTTGGCAATTTCAATTTCTGTTTTGTGCTTAAAAGCGTCCAGCCCGAGATACAATTCCTTACAACCGCTCTGATGTGATTATGACCTTATTGCAGGTTTTTCTCTAGATAAAATATTTATATCGGAATTACCTTTTTTATAGATATCTTGCGGATATTATCTGGGTTTGAATTTAAAACTTAAATTTGTCTTAAATTAATCAAGTACAGAAATTCTGCTATTTTGCGTGAACTTTGACCTTTCTATAGAAACCTTGACTTTTAATAGAAATTCTGAATGATGTTTTTTTTTTCAGTAAATTTTTAGATTAACAAAAAACCCGTATTTCTCGGAACACGTTTAGTGAAATTTTCGAGTGATTGAATTACCGAATGCCAATAAAGTGTTCAGGTGTTATCTGTCTTTTTTCACCTTGCCTCTTTATCAAAAACATTGTATTGGATAAAAAAAACAAGCTTTTAAGTCGTGATGTTTAGTAATTTTTAGGGTTCCGTTCCTCAAAAGGAAAAAACGGAACCCTTATAGGATCACTTTGTTTTCCGTCCGTCTGTCTGTCTCTCTATCAAGACCCTTTATCTCGAGAAAGAGTGGACGTATCGAGTTGAAATTAAAACCATATACTTAGGTCTGTGGTCCCTTGAAGCTGTGAAAAAATCAAACTTCTAAGTTAACGGAAATATGGTATGGCCGTTAATGTCTCAAAAAACGCATGTTTCGACATTCAAGAGAACAAAAATTCTAGAGTACTTCCCATTAACCCAGAATCCTGAAATAAAGCAAGGTCTTATAACACAAGTATAGCAATAAATCTGAAAACAGAAAATTTAATTATACGTAACAAAAAAAAAACAAAAATTGCTATTTAGTAAAAACTTCGAGACTCCAATCAGCAGTTGAACTCTTTACACAGGTAGGTTTGAATGGAACCCTCAGGGTGTGATTCCGACTCGCACTTGCCCAGTTTTTTTCAAATTCATTTGTTTGTTTATTTTTATCTAATTTTTAGAAAAAGTGCTTCATATTATGTTAGGCCTATTAAATGGCACGTAAGTAATTTGCACTTCAGCCAGAAAAATATGATTTTACGTACTATCTCTCCAAACGAAACATATCAAAAGACATTTAGAAATGCAAGCACAAAAAAGTAGAGAAAGTCACGTTTTACGTGACATCGCCTCTACAAAAAGTTCACACATCGATGTACACGTAACCTAACAGCATATTCATGATGTTCCTATGATTAAAGCTGCAGATCTACCCTCGGAAAGTGCTCAGTGCTCATTGAAATGCTCACGTTCTGTGCGAGTGACTGCTACTCTAGTGTTCTTTCGTATCTCGTTATTTGACACTCATGCCCGTTACTGCATAGCTACCAACGTTCGCGTAATTTCAGATAATAGTTCTCGCGCCATTTTGTGAACCAACTGAGCATGGATAAAGAGTATTGGTTTTTGTGCCTCGTCTGTTAATTGGTCGCGAATAAGTTACATTTAAATTTGTTTTGGATATTGAAAAACTGGGCAATTGAGAGTTGGACGCACTGTGGGTTCCGTACCAATTTATCTATGAAACAGTTGGGCACGCCACAATTACGGATTGCCTCTTTGAGGATTGGCTGGAGCGGCAACACGGCGTCCTCACCTTCCGCATGACGCAGGTCCTTATCGGACATGGCAAGTTCGGGAGGTTCCTGCATCGGATTCAGGCGGAAGAAACGCCCGGGTGTCACCATTGTGTGGACCGCCTGGAGGCCACGGTAGAGGTGTGCCCCGTTTGGGTGGAGCACCGTCGTGTCCTCGTGGAGGCAATCGGCGGCAGCAACCTCTCGCATCGGACCCTGGTTTCGGGCTATGGTACGAAGTGAGGAGGAATGGCAGGCGGTGGCCTCCTTCTGCGAAGCAGTTATACCAGCAAAGGAGGAGGCCGCACGCGTGAGGGAACGAATGTACGAAGATTTTTTAATTTTTTTGTGACCTAATTACAAATTTAAGGGTTTCAGATTTTTTTCCTTGCTTCATGCCGTATATCAGGATTCTAGGTCAACGTTAAGAACCCTGTGAATTTTGATTCCCCAGAGAGTGTCGAAATATACGTTTTTTGCGACATAAACAGCCGTATCTTTTTTTTTCGTTAATTCAGAAGTTTGATTTTTCACAGCTTCAAGAGATCGCGGAGAAGCAGTTGGCTTCTGCGCTGCTTGTCATTGATTTGATACCCCCTCGGAATAATTATTCGTGTAACCTACAGTTAGTTGTTCTGGGTCAGGGTGTCCTTGTGTAATATGTGAGTTTTATATGTTTGTGAACGCACACACGATACAGTACATACAGTAATTGCTAGAGTGGAGCAAGGTTTTTTTTTGAGTAATAAATATAGACACACACACATCCACTACCACATACATATTATCCTGCTACTACCTGTCAACCGTCACGCTATCACCGACTTTGTTTACTTCTCACAATCTATCCATCCTTTCTTTGGCCTTCCTCTCCTTTTCTTCTGCTCTTTCTTTGGGTGTGGGCTCACATCTGGTGAATGCGCCGTTAGCGAGCTGTTCGCGAGCTGCGTGTGTGCATTTCAAGTTCACACGCCATTCACGAACACGAATTCATACACGAACGGCGTCACAGCGGTGCGCTACAAATACTTTTTCTTAATTTTTTTTTATTTGTTCGTTCAACACGTATGTTCGTTATTTTAGCCGAAAAACGTTCACCTTTGGATAAGCGTTGCTACAACGGGCGATCCTGTGTGTCTCGAATTTATCAGACTTCCGCGACTCTCTGCGTCTTAAATGCGATTCTTCGTACTGTGTCGGTTTTCCTACGGATATCTTCATTCCTGATGCGATCACGCTAGGACATTCAGAGCATATCCCTTTCCACTTAGGTGACTTTAAGCCTTATGATTAAAGAATTGGTGGTTAGAATTTTATTGCAGGTTAAATTAATTTTATGTATCTAACGTAACATTTATTACGTCCATCGCATAACGGCTAGTACGATTTTAGGTCATTGTAATAGTGGTGTTCCGAACTCAACTCTGATTTATGAGGATTTCAAAATTAATAGCTTTAGGTAGATAATACGTCACATTATGAGGTAATAATAATCTGTCAACACGTTATCAAATCGCTTAATTTATGATCTAATTAGAAATGGCGTATGATGATTAGCTGAAAACCTTTTGTATCTAAATGGGTATGTTACATGGAATAGTAGTTACATACTCTAGAACCTATACTGAAAGATACAATTCTACTAATTAACGTAAACTGTGTTGAATATGAAACAGTACTCATGGCGATATGACGACAGCGACTGTCGTAACCTAGTGTTGGGCATGCCATAATAAAGGCGGTAAGTACTTTGGCGGAGTGCCTGGAGAAACGTCCTCTTCATCTTCAGAATTTGGATGTAACACATTCTAATGCTTTTGCAGTTTTTGGCAGCAAATGTGTCAAATCAGTCTCGGCAAGCTTCGCTGATGTCGTCAGTAATACAATAAAATTCCACGCTCCATTTTACCGAGATGCTAAGAAGAACTAGAGAATATTTATTATGAAATTATTGAACCAGTGCGCCTGTTTCAATGATTTCAATATTTTTTTTAGATTTTAATTTTTGATTTCTGCAGACACTTGAGATACACATGGTAGGTATCCACTCACAAACAATCATTAAAACAGCCACTGAACTTCATTCGAAAAAATCATGCCAAAAAATCTGAAACACGCATAAAAAATATATTAAAAAAGAGGTAAGTGCTACACTAAACGGTTCATTTCAGTGATATGTCAGACAGACTGATGGTGTGTGACGATAGTTTTTTGCTAATGAACCCTTCAATGGGAATGTGGCGGTTCATCTGCTGGTAACATCATAACAACCTTTGTCCTAATAAATAAAAAGAGTTAACAGATATACTAAACTACTAGCTAAAATATGGCGTCATAAAACTCCTCCGCATCGCTGTCGACTGGAAGTGTGCCCAAAAGGCTGGCGGTATTGCCACGTTGTATGCCAATGCTTAATCTCTGATCGAGGTAAAAGCCAGCCCTTGGATCACGCGAAGTGTGAACTAAGCGTTTGGATAATTCTTTGAAAAGTGTATGAGCACTCCACGGTCCAAAAGTTCCGACCCCAAATGGCTTAAAAATATAATTGCCAACGAAGTTGTTATACTTCTGCCGCTTGAGGTTCTTCGTAACCGCAGCTGCAGCACCAGTACAGCTCGAAGAGCTAGGAATATGGGAAGGCGTAAGAGTGTCGACACAGGTAGCCTCCCACACTAAAGGCGTACCCATCTTCCACGGAAATAAAGAGATACCGTCCGGTCTCTTACCATCATCGCGTGCCAGGCCATAAGGTTCCAAAACAGTCGTCGGATGATATCGTTAATATTCGTGTGCCGTGCTATTCGTCTCGTGCTTTGACTGCATGACCAGCCATGGTGACCAAGGCTGTTGACAACTTTGTCACAGTGATAGCGATGAGGAGAACAGCAAGGAGTACCTAGGCGTAGGGCAACAGTTGAAAAAATGTGGCGTTTGATCTTTTGTTGAGTTTAGATTAGGTAAGCAATCCATAAAGTCTCGATAACGTGCTACTGTTTAGGTAGAGAAAAGCAAATGTGTTTAATTTATTATCTACTAGCTTTTGACCGCGGCCTCGCCCGCATACATAAATTATAACCTATGTCACTCAGGAATAAAGCAGCTTTCTATCGGTGAAAAAATTTTAGCAATCGTATCAGTAGGTTCAGAGATTACCTCCTACAAACAAAAATATAAAAAAAAACAAACTACCTCTTTATGATATTAGTGTGTGTGGGTGTGTGTTCATTCGATTTCAGCATCCAATATGGTAAAATATGAGTGGGTTGTTTACATGCAGATCGATTTCAGTATGAGACAAGATTTAGTGGTTTTTACGTTTAAAAAAAAAGTAGGTTATTTTAACCAACTTACTGAATATTCTACTGGTTTGTCGCACCTCAAAGAGACGTCAGCAAAACCGTAGGGGCTCAATAGGGCCGAAGCCTACTAGGGCCATGGGTCGACTTCTGAAAGAGGGCCCGAGGTCCTGGTACTAAATTAAGAACGAAGTTCGACAAAACAATGTATACTTATGCAGGCAAAGATATTTACTGCCGACCATTAAAAGGTAAGCTCCTATGATCTACAAATAAAGTATTGATAATACTCCACTAGCAGCTAACTGCCGTTGGATGCATTTTAGAAGTACCTGTTTATACAAATAAAAAATGAACAACGAATATAGCCAGCTAGCAGCTAGCTTTTGCCCGCGATTTCATCCGCGTAGAAGTCGAAAATGGTTATATTAGGTTTTTTGAGATACGAAAATATGAAATATTATTTATTATCTTCGTCGTGTGTCCATTGAACTGTATGGCGAGCGATATTTTATCTTAAGATAAAATAATTATTACAGTATCTTAGCCGTGTGCAGCGCCACTTAGTGAACTCCACTGCGGGTGATGTAACCTGAAAAGTTCGTCAGTTGAAAACCAGCGTCAGGCAACTGCTACATAGTGGCCTGGCATTATGCTGAACTGGACCTATTTGTCGCAGCCGTGAGACACACAATGTTGATGTACTTTTTAAGTTTTAGTATTTAAGTTTCTATATTATAATCTCATTGTGTGTACCTGTGTGCCAAATAAACGTGTTTTCTTTCTTTCTTTCTTTAACTTACGACAAACTTATTATTTACGTTTGGTACAGTAATCGGGTCTAGGGATCGAACAGCAACATTAAGTTTGTTTTTTATTGTATACAAATAAAAAGTACCCAGTGTGGTGTCTATGATATTAAAGAATAATTATACCAAGTTTTATCGTAATCGAACCGGTAATTTTTGCGTTATGCCTGAACAAACAGACAGATAGAAAGACAGACAAACAAAATTTTTTTAAATCACATTTTTCGGTTCGGTGTCGGCTAAGTAACACCCCCGCCATTTTTTTTTAATTTTCAATGCACAGAATTTTCACATCTACAGATTTATTATAAGTATAGATAAGCACATTTGTATATCATGTCTCCTCATGTAAGTTTGTAGTCTTCTCGGAGAATAAATGTCTTTAAATACAAAGATTATGATAAAGTGTACCACCGACTTATAGGTTCGGTAAAAGCTTGATCTTAAAAACCTTCGTGTAGAAAATTATGCACCCCTTTTGGGTTCTTTAATACTCAACTCGCGAAAAGTATTATTTCACAAAGAAATATAATATAACCATCACGAAAATGTAGGGGTTTAAAAAACAAGAAACAAAAATGAAAATTAACATTTATTGCACAAAGGGTGAGGTTTGTACGACTGGAAAACTTTGAGTAAATAAATGTGTAAAGTTTTATATTTGATTACAGTTGTGGCTTAGTTAATTACCTAAAAAAAATGGCGCAGAATAGCCCCAGTAATTAAATACTTTCAGCGCTGATTTTACAAAATGAAAAGTGGAAAAAATTCAAAATTTTACTGTATAAAAACACGACTATGAATTTAATAAAAAAAAGTTAGGTACAGCTATTTCGATAGTCCATTATGTACTAGTGAATGCTATTGTAATATTTTGATATTAAAAATGTATTGTTTAATATTTAGTTATTCTGTCTTTCTATATTACAAAATAATGTAATATTCTGTATATGACTTGTATGAATCCCTTAACAATAAACTACTATGACTATGTTTTGTTATTGAAACTAAACGAGGATATAAAATCGCAAGTCAATGCTATCAATATATTGATTCAGCACCAAGTTGTTTCCTGAAAGTATGCTCCTTTGGAATACTTTTCTGTTTTAATCAGGCAAAGCTGTTGGCAGAAGCTAATCATACTAATGTTAAGGTGGGTCGCTAGAGTGTTCAAGCTGAGCAAAAGCGGAACACGAGGTGAGCTCAAATTCGTATAGTGTAGCTCGTGCTTGGCTTCTCTAAAGTCTGTCCACACAACTCGAATTTGAGTTCGGCTCGTGCTCAGCTCGTGATCAGCGCGTCTAGCATAGACCCATCTTTATGGCGAAAACTTGTAAGTGTGTGTATGTTTGTTACTTTTTCGTGCTCGAACAGCTGAACGGATTTCTATGAAACTTGGTACACGTTTAGACCGTGAACTGGAATAGGACTTGGAATTGTTATCCCGGGAGTATATTCCCTTGGGATAATTTTATGCTATGACGCAGGCGAAGTCGCTGCAGCTGGCAGCAGCTAGGTCAATAATAAATAAATCAGTTGTAAAACGAGTCCATATATTTAGTATCCTAACCAGACAAAACTTTAAAGCTACAGGCTTTCCATTCTCCTGTCACAAAATGAACACCAACATTGTACGAGTGTGTCACAAACAATTAAAATTATTAATTTACATGTACATTACGCTATCTCAGTTTTCGCAGTTTCAAGCTGTTTCTACACAATAAATATATAAACAGTGAAGTTACACAGAAATCCTGCTAATATTATCTCTCTTATTGTCTCTTCACCACCCTAGGTTGACTGGTAGAGAATACCTAAGGCATTAAGTCCGCCTTTGTACTTTTTGTTGAACGAAGATTAAATAAATAATAAATACATCATAAATATCTGAATGTTGAATGACTTAGCAAATTTTTTTTCTCAGTTGACACTTCTAGCGGAATGGTCGTGGTCATGGATCGT
Organism: Mythimna vitellina; assembly: GCA_949316375.1. NCBI lineage: Eukaryota > Metazoa > Arthropoda > Insecta > Lepidoptera > Noctuidae > Mythimna > Mythimna vitellina. Next base: position 10,147,271 of record OX438686.1, read on the forward strand.
CTGGTAAGTAGGTTTCGATGCCTAACACGCCGAAACACCGCTTGCACCATCCAATACAAGTGGGACTTTGGAACCACGGGCTGTCAGAGTGAGGACTCTGCTCGCCCATCGAGTGATTCCAGGGAAGACGGTGGCACAGTGATCACGTGCTGCCGTGTACAGTGAGGCTTAGGGGAGTCCGTTATACAGTCTCTTCAGGGATGTGCCGTAACAGACGTTGCAGAGAGGGGTTCTGGAATGGTCTTTTGAGAAGTGACGGGGTCTACGTGTTGATGGTGATCACCGGGGTGGTTTTAGTGAGGTAAAAATTTCACACTCCCTGGACTTATCCCCAAAGTCCGGGCGTCTTTTGACGTTTCCCCTCGAAAACAAAAAAAAGGTAGGTTACGGCGTAGCAAGCACTAATAATGGATATTTCTTTTATTTTACTGCTCGTAGCATTTTCAGCAACGAAACGTTTTTCATACTACGCCGCTACGAAGTTAACTTCATAAGGGCTACCCTGCGATATAACGTTTTTGAAAAATAATATACAGCTGGTTTATTAGAATTTATAAAGATATTCACTAAACATTTTATCTACCTAAATAGTTTGTTATATCCCACAGCTGGGCAAAGAATTAATTCGTTTTCTTTTTCACATAAGGCTGTCATCTACAATTGCGTGCCAGTCCTTTTGCTAGAAGTGAAGTTTAGGTAATGGGTTATTGAGCCCGCAACTCATCCAACTCATCTCTCATCTATGATTTATATTTTTGATGCACAGTATTGTGTTCCTTACATGCTCTTGAATTCAAACTACCAACATGATGCACTCCATGGCGGGCTGGAAAACCTTGAGTTTATATGACCTCACAAAAATATCTAAAATCTAATTGAAAAACGGCTCAAGAAGCATTTGTATAGCTAAGGAGTGGAATTTCATGCTGAAGTTAGTTTTTCCTGATAGCTTACAACTTAGGGGTCTTTAAGTAAAGAGTGAATGTGTTGTTACTTCTATGCAAGCATGCTCCGCAATTTTCCACAATATCGCTTATCATGTTTTCTCTTCACCACCCTTGGTTGATTGGTAGAGAATACCTAAGCAATTAGCATAAGCATAGAATAATCAGCCTTTTAATGTTCCCACTGCTGGGACTCAGGCCTCCTCTCTAGGAGACGGAATACGGGCCCAGTACGAGTTACAAAGCCATTAAGTCCGCCTTTGTACCTTTGTGTTTCATTAGGTACTAGCCTGTGCCAGCGGCTTCGCTCACGTAAAATTAGGTTTCTTTATACAACGTTTAGACCCCCGTTTCATCTCCTTAGAGGGTGAATTTTTGAAAATCCTCTCTTAGTGCTCGCCTACGTCATAAAAGGAAACCTTTGCCAAATTTCACACTCTGTCTCCCAGTACTTTCGGCTGTGCGTTGATATGTCAGTCAGTTTCTCCTTTTGTATAATATATAGATTAATAAATAAATAAATATCATTAAGTGAGCTAGGTAGTCAAGCACGGCCTATCAATAATAATAATAATATATAGGAAGATATATTTTTTTCAATGTGTTTTATATATATTTAAGCTATCGAGCACCTACATATGTACTTATAGGTGTCGACACCGTCACCAGCATACGTTGAAAACAAGCGCTGTGGACTCGTTGCATTTTGCATGTGGCCACGGCATTATGCCGAGCGATTAGCCGTTTTGCGCAGATGTGGTGTATATTTTGCCTACAGGATGTTTATAATTCTAAATTGTTTTTCATTCTTTCTTTTAAGCAAAGAAAGAAAGATTAAGTAGTCTATCCTTTTAACTATCATTTTATTGAGCTCTTAAAAGTGCACTTTACAGGTAATTAAATTGAAAGGGCATGGCTTCTGTGACGACGACTATAAATGTCTACGTTTATTAAGCTATTCAATTAAGTATACGGTAGTTGAGTTAATGGATTACTGATGAATGGAAATAAATCCCTTGTCGTGCTTTATTCAATTGTACCTATTAATACTCCTTTTTTTTCTAACTGCCTCGTTTGTCTAACTATTGCAAGCGCTACTGCGGGGTATGAGGTACTTTTTTTTTGTTAGGAAATCCTGAAATGACTGCCACCTGTCTGGGTGGAGCGAGAGTTAGTGTCAGAATTATACTGACTAAAACCCACCTGTGTTCTTTTAGTTGGCCTTTGCGTTCCTTAAAAATCATTATATTCATACTCATTACAATAAATTGTACAGAATTATTTAACTGTGATCACAAACTATTATAAACTGGTTGCGTTCGAAAGAGTATAGTTTTTATTAAATTTATTTTGTAATTTATTGTTTTTTTTTTTTTAATTTATTTCATTTATTTTCATCCTATATATTTGACTGGACTTCAAGTATTCTTTGAAACAAACACATTTAATATTTTAAATTTATTTAAATTTTAAGTGTTATTAATAATAACAATCTTAATGTTAAAAAAAAATACAAAATAAAAAAAGTCAAAATTGTTTGTTGTATAATAGTTTAATGTGTTTGACTTGTTTGATTCTACTTTTGTGCCAATTCTAGTTTTTTCGTTAAATTAATTTATTATACTCAAAGACTTATTCAGTCTGTGATTATACTGTGACATAATGTAATGACAGATTATATTTCTCACGGCTGCAGTGTTATTATGCAGAGAGCTATGTACGCCTTAATTTTCATGTGCATTGGATCTTATTATTATTAAGATTGTTCCTTGTATGTAAAGTATATGTGATATGGCTGTACTAAATTTAAATAAAAAAAGAGTTACCGTGACCCTAGAAAGTAAAGGTTAAACGAAGAAACTCAAGCTCCACCCAGAGCAAGACAAATCATTTAATCATTACCATTGATCGGAGTAGGTAGATTGATTTTTGGTACTTGTATCTTAAATACACACAAAAAGAATAACGTGGATAAGCCATTTTTCTGAAAAGTAATTCCGGCATTTCCGGATTTCCATTCAAAATTTTAAGAAAGGTATAATGTTCTGATTGGTCGTTGGGTTGTGTCAAATCTTGACTGTGTTAGAAGAATATAATATTATTCATTTTAATAGAATTCCTACCGGTTCTATGGTCGGTTCTGGTTCTTCGATGTAATGTACATATTAATAAATATGTTTCGGATCAATGACCCCAATTCAATCTACCTACTCCGATCTCTAATATCTATATATAATAACACATCGCAAAAAAAAAAAACTGTACGCTAGTAATTCAGTTCGTTCATAAAACAGTAAACAAAAGAGCGTGTCGAAAACACAGCTTTTTGTTCGCACACAAAGTCCACTATTAATCTCTATAGCTTGACACTACATGCGTGCAACTTATTCACGGAAAATTGCATTTCGAGGAGACGTGACCAAAATTTATGTTCAGACTGGTGTTGACCAAATTTTCGTTGTCAGTAACCATACCGGACTACGCTTGGTAAGTGGATTAGCCCAGCGACGTTGACGAACGGCCGATGTTACCCACCTGTGTTGTGTACAAAACCAAATATTGCCTAAAAGGGTTCACAAATCTAAATTTGCAAGTCCGCTTGAAGATTTTCTTTTGATCTCAACTTTGGTTTATGCACCGGGATCTCCTTTGCATAAAACTTTGGACTTGTATGTTGATGCTGACTGTCCCCTGCGGTTTAACTCGCGTCCTTGGTGACTGCTCCGCTCGTATTGGTCACTTATAATTTAGGTATCTTAAAGGCTAGAGTAGAGCAGTGGTGGCCGAGTGGTAACGGCCCCGACTAACCAGTTGTAGGTTCAAACCAAGCCAGGCGCATTACTTTATGTAACTATTTATATGTATTTTATTTTTTAAGTACTTCTTTTATTTTTATAGTTAGTAGTATTTATTGTAAATGATAGTGTAAGATGATGACTATTTTTAAATTTTCTTTTTTTTTTGGTTTGGGAGCCACTATTGTATTAGGTTCGGCTTGTAAAGATAGTGTGTTTATTTAATAAATAAATAAAAACTAATTCATCACCAATGCTCTCAAAACGGTGCAGAAAAATATTGTGAGGAAACCGGCATATCCAAGAACCAAAAATTCGAAGACATGTGACATCCACCAACCTGCACTGGGCCTGCGTGTTGGATTAAGGCCCATTTCCTCTCTTAGATCGGAGGCCTGAGTCCCAACAGTGAGAACATTATAAGGCCAACTATATGGTAATATAAGGTATGCTATACTAGAGTGAATAAACTAATGTATTTTATCACCAACGATTGCATCACTGCTTACCATCAGGTGGGATCGCAGTCAAGCACTGGTTTATGTATTTAAAAAAAAATTATGTAGAGTCTAGCTGCTGTCAGCAGCTTTACCTGTGAAAGTCTGGGCACGCCATAATTATGGCGGTAAGTCCTCTTTGAGGAGTGGCCGTTAAGATATCACGGTGTCCTCACCTTTCGCACAACGTAGGTCCTCCCGGACATGGTAAGTTCGGGAGGTTTCTGCACCGGATTCGTGCGGAAGAAACGCCCGGGTGTCACCATTGTGTGGATCGCCCGGAGGACACGGTGGAGCATACGGTTGAGGTGTACCGTGTCCTCGAGGGGGCGATCGGCGGTAACGACCTCTCGCGCCGGACCTTGGTACAAGCCATGGTCCGGAGCGTGGAGGAATGGCAGGCGTTCGCCTCCTTCTGCGGAGCAATAATGCTAGCGAAGGAGGCGGCCACACGCGCGAGTGAACGGCTCTTACGCCCCAGCCGCCGCGATCCAGATCCCAATTTCCAGTCACCGGAGGCGTGGGCTTGCGGCGGCATCTGACCGTCCGGTAACCGTCCGGACCGAGCCTCAGTCGTCGACGGCGCGTATTTTTCCACGTGCGTCTCAAAGAAATATCGGCAAAATCGTAGGGCCCAGGGCAGCAAGCAGGGTCGAAGCCTATACTGGGCCAAGGGTTAAGTGAAAGTGAACCCCGGAGCCCTGGAAAAAGGACAAAGAAGGAACAGGAGTGGGTTTTTATTCAGTAAAGGTCTGATACGCCCTCTCGCTACCCCCAAGAGCAGGAGTAGTCATTGGAAGATTTCCCACCAAAAAAAAACCTGAGTGAAAGTAGAAAATTATAACCCGAGATAAAAAATATTCTATGTGCTTATTCTAGGACATGATATACCCGTGCGCCAAACATCCCAATCCTTACAGCGGTTTCATTATGAAGGAATAGAAACATATTATATACAAAGATGAAAAGAAAGAAAGAAAAAAAGAAAAACAGTTTATCCACGCGACATGACGCAATCTTAAAACTAAGTAACAAACATAATCAACTGATAGGGAAGATATGCGTCACATCCGTGCAAAACGGCCGAACGCTCAGCATAAAGCTGCGGCCGCACGCATAATGCGATGAGCTCACAGTGCTTGTTTTCAGCGTAGGCTGGTGGCGGTGTCGACATAAAGACGGCGGAATGGTGCAGTGTACAACAAGATTTGGATAGACACAAACAAACAAAATTTCGCCTTTATAATATTACACTAGAACTATACTGAAATCTTGTTCCAATTCAAACCACCACCAGTACCTGAAGCTAGCGAGTTTAAACACGCAAACTCTTGCTTCATTTTAGATATAAATATCACCTGCTGCATCTAAGCCTTTACTAGTAACATGAAATGTAATGTTTTTACAATTTCATTCGTTAAGAGTAGTCGGATTGTGGATCAGGGGACTTTAAGCCGCTTACAAGCGTCCTTCGTCGAAAAATGTCTTTGCTCCCTAAAAATTCTCAATTTTCGTACCTGTTGGTCGTAAACCGCTTACAAAATATGCTGTTATGATACTGTTAATATTTCAGACTCAATGCAATACCTATCTATATGATTTTAACGAATGTATTCATTTAAGAACACTATAATATTTAATCTATAAATATATATATAAAAATAAAAAGCTGTTCGTTAGGTAATTTTGGTTTTGTAATATTTGTGATAATAGGTCCTGGGAAGGTTTAAGTGGTGAGAAGCCGGGTCAAAGCCTACTGGGGCCACGGATAGTGTGAAAGTGAAACTCGGGGCCCTGGGACGAAGGCAAATAAGGAACAGGAGTGGGTTTTTAGTCAGTAAAAGTCTGTCACTATCTCTCGCTCCGCCCAAGAGCGAGATTTGTCACAAGATGATTTTCCCATCCAATAAAAAAAAAGCGGTGAGAAAATATGGAAAAAACCTCGAATACTAATTAAACTGTCATTTTAAAATGAATTATGATGTTATGGTAATACCAGTAGATGGCGTTACGTTTTGATAGTTTCGCTAACACAACAGGCGGTACGAAGTTCGCCGGGTCAGCTAGTAGGTATATAAAAATAGTTTAAAGTTTTGCAATATATTTTCAAGCAACAATTTACTTCCTTATTTCAAAACTTGGGTATTTATAAGTTACTGTACATTTTTTACAAAAAATTTGTCCCTCACTAAGAATGACCCCTGTATCGTCGGTGCATTCACAAACATGTGAAGTCACATACCCAAGACACCCGGCCCAGAAACAATCTGAAAGCCACACAAATATTTGTTCAGCCAGGGAATCGAATCCGCGACACGCAAACGTACCAACGTACAAAACTTATTACAAACAACAACCCTCTTTTATTTGCCAACCATCAACTTCCCATCATTATTTACAATTTGCCGAGAAGTATGTCCAAAATCGAAATTTCTTTCGAACCTTTTTATTTTCACGGAGAGAGGCTCGATTTTCTTCGGTAACGGAAATCGGACGAAGCATCACTTTCACTCTAAAAACCACTCCGATAATATCTCTAGAGATGGCCATTCTACATTTCAAATAAATAAACGTAAAGCATTCAGGGAAGGAACTGCTTGATTTAATGTTGATATTCTGAATTTTGAATGGGCAAAGTTTTATTATATTTCACGGAATGTTATTTCAAGTATAACTTGACAAAAGGTGTCGTCGGCTTTTGAGGGTGTTCGAGTTTACTTCGGCTTTGAGTTAGTGATACTTATTTTTATACATTTAGATATTGTGTTATTCAGTTATTTATTTATTGAAACTGTATGTACGCGCAATAGGCGGGCTTGATACAATAAGGCATTCTTTAACAGTCAATCTTTGGTTAAAAAAAGACTACAAACTTTGACAAATGAGCCTAATAAATAAATAATATATTATGATATATTTGAAATCGAATTATGTATCATGAAGATAAGGTACTTATTAGTATGAATAAAATACATATGTTAAAATAATAATTATAAATAGGTCTCCACATAATTAAATAGTTTTAAATTAAATAGTTACATTTTACTTTCTTTTAAATTTGCATGACTGAGTATCGGACTGTTACTGACTAAAATCCACCCGTGTTTCTCAGATTGCCCTTTTCATTCCAGGATCGTTATAACTCTTTCAACCTAGCCCACAATGCAGGAAGCAGTTCCTTTGTACTCATATTTTTATCTAGCTGTTGTCAGCGGCTTTGTCCTTAGTGAAAGTAGATAATTGTCCCAACGGTACGTACTCCCGGAATAAAAAGTGTCCTGTGTGCTACACGGGACATGAGACAAAGACGCACGAGACACAGGACCGCCCATTGTCCCACTTATTTTTTTAATCGACGGGTGCAAAGTAAAAAAAATTATCTGCAATTTTGCGATTTTCTAATAATTAGTAATAATAAGTGAATAATAAGCAGTTATTTAGTATTTTTTTCTTTTCAAAAATATTATTGAATAAAAAAAACTTTTTTTATGCATTTTTGACACTTGAAAGACGATTTGCCATATCTTACAATATGAATTTTTAGTAAGTTTCTGCAACTATCAGAAAATCGCTAAATTGCAGATAACTTTCTTTACTTTGCACCCGTTGAAATGTTTGTCCTGTATTTTTTGTTTATGCGTTGTACAATAAAAAATATAATAGTAGTCAAAACCGACGTGGGTGTGCTTCGCGATCTGGTGGCAGTGGACAAGGGACTCACCCCGTTGTTCATGGCTAAAGAGACCTGGCGCAAACCTGTGGTACTTACTACTGATGACCGCAAGGAAGTATGGAAAGATAAGAAGATCCACGGGCGCTTTTATCGGCCTGGTTACGTTTCAGCATCCTCTTGGATTATTGACGAGGTTATCTTGATGAACAACTACCGGAGACATATAATGAAGGACGGTTGACGTGTGTCGGGCATTTTGTCACCCGTTTGGGTGAGTCTATCAGACATATTATATCTGGTTGTTCTCGTCTAGCTAACGTCGAGTCAGGATTATTCACCAGCAACTTGCTTTGAAGTACTACCTAGCGGATTCTGAAGAACCATATTACAGGTATGTACCCGACTCAGTTCTCGAAAATGACCATGCCACTTTGTTCTGGGATCAGTCTATCATTACTAACCACGCCTCAGCATATGTTGCCTACTTCTTGCTACGTCACTTCGTGCTAGCGATCGTTTTTGGGAGCCCATTTATTGAGTGTGAAAGTCACTCCCTGCTTTTTATCGATGGATATTGCTCAGGTAGGGGCCTTAAGTCTTAACATAGTTCCAGGTTACCAGTCCACTTAAGACTCCAAAAACCATAGCCCTATTATCTTTGTTTTTCAAATGTCGAAATAGTTTTTCACCAACCGGGGTTTGTCCTTGGATGCACAAGCGTATCGTCTAAAAGGATAAACGTTCAGGTGTGAAAAAGTAACAAACGCACAGATACATTCACGAACTTACGCCTTTATAAAATGTGATGTGAAAAGGCAAACGAAATATGATTCACAAATATTTTTTTTCAACAGGCTCGTAGCCTACTGTGGCTGTGGGTTGTGCAAAAGAGTACCCCGGGCCCTGGAACGAAGGCAAAGAAGGAGTGGGTTTTAGTCAGTAAAAGTCTGACACGCCCTCCTGCTCCGCCCAAGGGCGGTAGATGTCATTGGATCCTACGTAAAAAAACTAGTTATTCTATTACGGCGCCAATATCACTTTTCCTAAAGCAATAATATGAATCCATATCTCACGTGAACGTTTTTAACTTCGGTAATTAATTCTATTACACCATAACAGTTACGACCGTGATGTTTAAAGAACTAGGGGCCAATTAGGACGAGGTAATAAAGATTATAATAAAACTTAATGCGTCTGCTGACAGGATTTATTTTGTTACGGTCCTGAATAAAATGAGCGTGATAAAAGTATAAACGTAACGATTTTGGTGCGAGTAAACAGAATTTTTGGCCTTATTGTGTGAACGAGGCATAATCATAAGCATGGCAGAATCAGCCTCATAATTTTTCCATTGCTTCAGCAACTCAGGCTTTCACCCTGGCTTTTGATGGCCTGATGGTCTAGTGGTCGTGTGTTCGATTCCCATCCAGGACAAATGTTTGTGTGATGAGCATGATCATTTTTTCTGTGTCTGGGTGTTATTTTTCTATATAGGTATGTATTTAGAAATATATAAGTATGTTTATCAGTTGTTTAGTACCCATAACACAAGCTCTGCTTGGCTTGGGACTAGACGGCGTTGTGTGATAGTTATGGAATATTATATTATTATTATATTACTCTAGGAGAGGAAATGGGCCGTAATCTACCACGCAAGCTCAAGCCGCGTTGGTAAATATTACACGTGTTCGAATTTTCGGTTCTAGGACATGTCGGTTTCCTCACGATGTTTTCCTTCACCGTTTTGAGAGCAGTGCAGTGGAGATGAAATAAATTACAAAAAGTAAAATACCTGGGTGGGTTTGAACTCGTAAGTCCTTACTACAGGGCCATCTCTGCTCACTAGGACCAAATATCTATTTAGTCTCGGTAGCAATCAGGATTTAATATATTTTTTCCCCAGTTCCTCTTTCTTGTTTGTCGCTCATTATTTCGGGTTGAATTAAATTATTTAGCAATCTCCACTAGACTAGCTTCTTCCAGCGGTATCGCCCGCGTGAAAGTAAATAAAATATCCCAGAGGAATATATTCCCAGTGTAAAAATATCATATGTGCTATTTCAGAACATGGTCTAACCGTGTGTCAAATATCAAAATCCGTTCAGTCGTTCGAGCGTAAGAAACATACAAATTCACAAACGTGAAGTGTGATTGAAGTATATAAAATTTCAAACACGCTGTATCGTCTTTGATTTCAATTTACATGATAAAAAAATAAAAATAAAAAAACCCTACTGTGAAAAAATACTTTAAATAAAATCTGAAAAGAAAACCCGGTACCCATTAAATTAATCTAGACTAATATCATTCCATCTAATATGAGTCCCGACGGTTGCAATCTAAATGTTCCGTATTAGGATTTATTATTTGTTTTATTTTTATGTGTTTAAATTAATGCAATTAAATTGGTTTCTACGCTACTGGATCAACTTGTTTTTTCTTTTCAGTTTTTATATTCTAATATATCTATTTATTCACTCTATTTTAGGCGTACATTTATCACTTAAAATTTCACAAACCTACCTTGTCATCCGCCTCACAAAAACGTGAACTTTGAAATTTTTGATTAGTTATCAGTTTGTTCCGGCTAGCATCCGAAACGGCTAGACCGATTTTGACAGGACATTCACTGACGTATAGCAAATGTTACAAGCAGTTACTTAGGCTACTTTTTATTGGGATGTAGCTATTGTTATAATGAGTAACTTAATTTAATTTTATATTCTCGCGGCAACGAGGCTTAATTCCGGGGGTCGCGGGTGCCAGACTTTTACTTTTACTGAGTAAAACCACACCTAGGTTCCTTCAATTGCTTTTTACGTTCCAGTACTACGGGTTACCTTTTCAGAAGTCCTCCCATGGCCTTAGTACGCATCGGCCCTGCTGGTGCCTACGGTTTTACTGACATCTCTTTAAAGAACGCGTAGTACATGACGCGCTGTTGACGATTTGGGCTCGGTCCGGACAATAGCCGGACGGTCGGACTGTGAGCTACACATTGCACGTTATCCGAAACTCGTCGTTGATGTTACTCATTGTAATGTCAACGTAGTAGTAGGCTACTTTTCATTTTCCCGCGGTAACGGGATTTTTTCCGGGATATGAAAAGAGAAATCACGAAGTCGCAAGTAACAGTTAGTAGATAATAACTAACATATTTCCTATTTTATTTATTTTTAATATGGTCATGATTATACTATTTTGAAATGCTCATGATGGGCCCTTTAATTTAATATACTCATATCGGAATATATTTTTTAAATCTTAATTATGGTGTCTCACAGTCGTTTTTTTTAACGTCATCAAAGAACACTTGGGTTATCAAGACGAATCTAATGATATCTTAATTATATAAATCCGTTCAGCGGTTTGGATGATATGAGGTAATAAAGAATATTAGATACAAACATACATTCATACATACATACATACAAGATACGCGCGAAAAACATAACCCTTCTTGCAGTCGGGTAAAAATAAAATACTAGTCCATTTGGTAATCTAACAGATGGACTTGACAGGTTTTGAATGAAAACTTCTTTCGCAGTGAGCACTTTATTTCTTGTGATTTATTGAAACTGAGCCATCATGCTCGGCTATGTAACGTTCGTTCGGGTAAGTTCGGATCGAGTCGGCCGATCTTAAATGTATGGTAATTAATTAATTTAATTTAATTTTTTTAATTGTATAAAATAGTGCTTGACTGCAATTTGTCCTGATGGTGAGGCGTACTAGTTTATTAAGAGCCTATTTATTCTAGCCTTGAAGATACCTAAATTATATTCGGACGGAAAGGCCGCTGCAGGCAAATTGTTCCAGTCATTCGATGTTACGCGCTATAAACGACGATGTGAAATGCATATATATTAGGGGTTAAAGTATGAAATTGCTGTTTTTTTAAATGGGTTACTTTGAAGTGTTATATCTTTGGATTGTTTTGGAATTGTAATTTTAAAATAAACTTATATTAAAGGTACGTTATTGTTTTTTTTTGTGTTTTGTATTTTCTGTAACATCATAGTACTTGTAACTATTTTTGTCGGCCTTATAATATTCCCACTGTTAGAACTCAGGCCTCCTCTCTAGGAGAGGGAATGGGCCGTAATCTACCACGCGGGCCCAATGCGGGTTGGTGGATGTCACATGTTTTCGAATTTTTGGTTCTAGAACATGCCGGTTTCCTCAGGATGTTTTCCTTCACCGTTTTGTGAGCAGTGTTGATGAAATAAATTACACAAAGTAATGCGCCTGGCTGGGTTTAAACCCGAGACCTACAACTCGTAAGTAATATATTTTTTTTTTTAATACAGGGAAACTAGCATTATTTTGTAATATGAGTTCTACAGTGATAAAATGTGTCTCAAGCGGTATGCAATATTGATGATGTATATGGATTTAAAACTGCTAATGAATGGGATGTTTTTTTTTTTTTTTTTTATTGGGTGGGAAAATCATCCTAATGACATCCCCGCTCTTGGGCGGAGCGGGAGATAGTGTCAGACTCTTACTGACTAAAAACCCACTCCTGTTCCTTCGTTGCCTTCGTCCCAGGGCCCCGGGTTCCGCTTTCACACTACCCGTGGCCCCAGTAGGCTTCGACCCTGCTGGGCCCCTACGATTTGCTGACATCTCCTTGAGGCGCGCGTGGAACAAAACGCGCCGTCGACGACTTGAGCTCGGTCCGGACGGTTACCGGACGGTCAGACGGCGAGCCACCCATTGCTCGTCGTCTACAAGCCCGCGCCTACGGTGACCGGAAATCGGGATCGGAATCCCGACGGCGGTTGGAGCGTAAGGACCGTTGCCTCACGCGATCGGCCGCCTCCTTAGCTAGCATTACTGCTTCGCAGAAGGAGGCGACCGCCTGCCACTCCTCCTCGCTCCGGAGCATGGCCTGAACCAAGGCCCGGCGCGAGAGATCACCGCCGCCGATTGCCCTCACGAGGTCACGGCGTTGCTAATGAATGGGATGTCTATTTTTGTTTCAATCACTTTCACGTGGGAAATTTTATCTCACGAATAACTTTTCTCCTCAGTGCGGCAACAAGGCAAAATTTCCAAAAAGAAAGCTATTAAACCAAGAGCACAAAGTTATTTTGTTGAAAGATAGTCGTAGGTATACGTAATTGATATTGTTTGCCCTTTGAAATGCATAGTTTCGACGTTGGAACTCTTAATATGAAAAAAAAAAAGTTTTTTTAAAATTTAGTTTTCATGGTTACAAGAATTGCGATATTAAAGAAAATACAAAACACAAAGAATCCAATAAATACCCAATTTCGGAAAAAGAAACGTACATTTAATATAAAGTTTATTTGAACTTATAATTCCAAGGCAATCCAAAGATATAACACTTCAAAGCAACCCGTTTTATAAAACAGCAATTTCATACTTTAACCCCTATTATTATTAAACTTGCCTTAATGAAGTTTTCATTTCTGTCGTCTGGTTTTTAAGCACACATTGTTTTTTAATTCATTTATCCTATTTTCTCTATAACAAAGGAACTATGTGTCATTGTTAATTAAGAGTTCTAGGCCAGTTGTCTCTCGACCCCAGACTAATACAATTATGTAAATGTTTCAGACATGCCAATTCATACCTAGGCATAGACAACGAGACTGCAAAACGTACTTCGAATATATTTTGCATTCCAATGCGCACTTTCAATGCTAACTGCGATAGTTTCAAATAAATTCTCAAAAAAAAAAAAAACTGGCCAAGTCCGAGTCGAAATCGAGCAAAAAACGACGGCAAAATAATGTTTCTTACATGGGAGAGATTAACCAAAACAGCCAGACAGAAATAAGTAAAAAATTGCTTTTTTGTTACAGGTATCAAATACTTTCATGTGAATTTAGTAAAAAAATAATATTGTGATATTACAAAAAGATGCTTCAATTTTATGTATATGTAAGTATAGAATATTTATTAAATTATAATTGGTTACACTGATGCGTCCGATACCCTCTTTAATTTTTAACTTTATTTCATTTTTTTTTTATTGTAGCGAGAACAGAAATACACATTCTGTGAAAATTTCGACGCTCTACCTTTTACGGTTTATGAGATACAGCTTGCTGACAGATGGACGAACGGAGGGGCGGATAGACAAGGGAGGTTCGTGATTCGTGCCCCTAAAAAACTTTTAAATTTTAAAAGTGACAAAATAAAAAACATTATCAATATAGTAATAGCATAAAGCATAGTCGGCCTTATAATGTTCCCACTGTTGGGACTCAGGCCTCTTCTCTGGGATCCCTCTCCCATGGGCCGTAATCCACCACGCGGGCCCAGTGCGGATTGGTGAATGTCACATGTCTTCGAATTTTTGGAAAAAAAATTAAAAAAGAAATTTATGGTTCTAGGACATGCCGGTTTCCTCACGATGTTTTCCTTCACCGTTTTGATGGCAGTGGTGATGAAATAAATTACACAAAGTAATGCGCCTGGCTGGGTTTGAACCCACGACCTACAATTCGTAAGTCGGGGCCGTTACCACTCGGCCACCACTGCTCCAATATAATAGTAAGCCATATGATAATTATCGACTTACTTAATTATTATTGTGAAAGTAACTGTTGGACTTGACTGGTTTTTAAGTTTTTTGTGTTGGTACTTATTCCTATATTCACCTTTAATGAGCCTCGACATGTTCGAGTGTTTATCAGTGTACGAGTATGTTGCGTACTTACTGAGTTCATTGGAATCTTTATGAAATATAATATGTATTAAATTCACAGGAATTTCGTCTGGAAATTTTACATAAGATCATTCAAGGTGCCACAAGAGCAGTATAATAATGTTTGCCAGAGATATGGTTTTATAATTAATAATTATTATAATATATTTTGACTCCTTGTAAGCCTTCCAAAGGTACAAGACCCCAGGGTTCTGAGATATAATAACCCATATTAATAACTAGCTTTTGCCCGCGACTTCATCCGCGTATAAGTCGAAAATGGTTTTATTAGGTTTTTTGAGATACAAAAATATAAAATATTATTTATTATCTTCGTCGTGTGTGATAGTCCATTGAATTGTATGGCAAGCGATATTTTATCTTAAGATAAAATATTATAGTATCTTAGCCGTGAGCAGCGCCCCTTAGTAAACTCCACTACGGGTGACGTAACCTACGACAAACTTATTATTTACGTTTGGTACAGTAATCGGGAAAAGGGATCGAACTGCAAAATTGTGTTTGTTTTTTATTGTATATACTTTTCCGGGATTAAAAGTATCCAGTGTAGTGCCCAGGATATTAAAGAATAATTATACCAAGTTTCATCGTAATCGAACCGGTAGTTTTTGCGTGATGCCTGAACAAACAGACAGACAGAAATTTTTAATGACATTTTTGGGTTCGGTGTCGGTCTAGTAACACTGCTACTTATTTTTTTTTTGATATTATCAATGTACAGAATTATTATAAGAATAGATCCTAAGATTTATTATAAGTATAGATAATATATAATATTCACACAACTATCACACAACGCCGCCTAGTCTCAAGCTAAGCAGAGCTAACCATTTAACTTAACCATCATCTTAACTTTTTAACTTGACCATCAATGATTGCATCTCCGCTTATCATCAGGTGGGATCGCAGTCAAGCACTGGTTTATATCAATTAAAAAAAAAAAAGCTTTTGTTATGAGTATTAGCCAGCTGATAAACATACTTATATATTTCTAAATACATACATATTAAAAAAAAAAAGAAACAAAACCTTTAAAACCACATTTAAATTCATTTATCGTATTAATAATAATATATAATATTCACACAACGCCATCTAGTCCCATGCTAAGTAGAGCTTTAATTTGTTGTGTGTACTAGCTAGCTGATAAACCTACTTATATATTTCTAAACACATACATACTATAGATTTAAAAAAAATTAAATGAAACCAAACCTTTAAAACCATATTTAAATACATTTAAAGGTTAATTTTTTAAATATAATCTACCAATCACTTGATCTCTGAGGACATGGCCAAGTACTGACTCTCGAAGAACTTGTTCGTTTTCAGGACGAGACCTGGGGCCTTAACATGATGTGTTAAGGCCTTAACATGGTGTGTGTGTTGTGTGTGTGTCAAGCGTGCGAGCGAGAAAGAAAGATGAAGCTATACACCCTATATAGCTCCATCCCTTTAACAGTTCAGTTTAGGTCATCAAATGAATCTCGTTAAGAGCTCGTTAGAGCCTCAAGGCAAATCTTAAATTATTTAAATCTAGCTTTTTATCTGTAGCCAATCTCTTTTGAATCTATTCAGGATTCTTGCATTTTTTAGAATAAAAGTAGCTTTTGACACTCAGCAATAATGAAACTATCTATGCATAATACATAATCAGTCTTTTAGTGTTCCCACCGTTGGGACTCAGGCCTTCTCTCTCTAGGAGAGGGAATGGGCCGTAATCCATCACGTGTCTTCGATTTTTTGGTTCTAGGACACGCCGGTTTCCTCACGATGTTCACCGTTTTGAGAGCAGTGATGATGAAATAAATTACACAAAGTAATGAACCTGGCTGGGTTTGAACCCGCGACCTACAACTCATAAGTCGGGACCGTTACCACTCGGCCACCACTGCTCTATCCATAATTGAAAGATATTACAAAATCTTTTAAGAATTTCCAAATATTAATTATTTTTTACAAACAATGTTGCCTAGACTTCATTATTTTGAGTTTACATATTCATGATTTTGAAATAATTATTCCTGGTAGAAGACTAGACTGATACTTTACTTTATTGAGATTGCAGTCTACTATACCAATATCCCGAACATCAAAGGGTTGAACAAAGTTCTACTTACAATTCATAATTCACAAGAGGACGAAACTTCAGCGCTGATGGCCACAAACCCGAATTTATTTTACATCTTTGACGAACTTCGGGTAATCTTGTTAAAATACTGGCTTTTGAAGTTGACCTTATTTGAATTCAATGGACTGATTCCGCCTAGTTTCCTCTACCTACGTAGATTCTAAATATAGGTACACTGATCTTTTGTGCTGATGGAAATATTATTTCGTGAAGAAGTAGGTAGGCGTCTGTTGCTAAAAGGATCTTATTGAATTGAAAGTAGACCTTTTATGGAATATCCATACATAATAATATTTATAATATCAATAATAAAAGGCTGCAATTTTAAACACCTGCAGAATATTAAGAACATTCATGCATATCGAAGAAAATGAAATTTCGTCTCATAACACTCATTCTTCACCTTAAATTTACTCACAACCCGCTACATTGACTTGGCATGGTCCGTTAATGTAGCTCAAAAGCTAGAGAGCTAAGAAAAACTGCACGTTTTCCTAGATAATAATAATATTTATTTACACAATAAGATTTTACAAAAGGAACTTAAAATTTAGTACTTAAGCTTTTATTATACCTATAAATACAATACAGTATAATAGGTGTTTTTTTGGTGGTAAAATCATCTTATGACAAATCCCGCTCTTGGGCGGAGCAGGAGATAGTGTCAGACTTTTACTGATTAAAAACTCAATCCTGTTCCTTCTTTGCCTTCGTTCCAGGGCTCCGGGTTTCACTTTCACACTACCCGTGGGACCAGTAGGCTTTGATCCTGCTGGGCCCATACGATTTGCTGACCTCTCCCTGAGGCGCACGTCGAACAATACGCGCCGTCGACGACTTGGGCTCGATCCGGACGGTTACCGGAGTATAATAGGTGCATCTGCAACCGAACTAGATAAAACCTGTATCTTGGTATACAGCGCGAACACATAAATACTGTTAAAAAAAAAAACATCAATTACTGTTAAAAAAATACTGTTTAAACGGTGTTCAATATGGTTTTATCAATTAGCAGATCTTTAGTTGACCCCCGCGTCTTTGTACGCGTGAAGTTCATCAAACTACACAAATGTGATTAGGTAATTAATTCTGTATTTGTGATTCATTTCGAAAAGACCTTCTGTTCTTTTTTTATAACGGATAGGTTACTACCACTATCTCACCTGGTGATAAGTCATGATGTGGTTGAAGAAGGAGAACGCTTGCCTAGAAGTAACCTATTTACTCTTGCCCGTAGGTTATAGCTATCAGCAAACGCAGACTCCGACAGGAAATTCTACTCCTTAACTGCACCCAC
This sequence comes from Mythimna vitellina, assembly GCA_949316375.1. Taxonomy (NCBI): domain Eukaryota; kingdom Metazoa; phylum Arthropoda; class Insecta; order Lepidoptera; family Noctuidae; genus Mythimna; species Mythimna vitellina. The sequence goes on from OX438686.1 coordinate 10,165,311, forward strand.
GAAGAATGTGTTCCCAAAACGTTTTGTGGATATGGGTGGGATGTCTACCATGTACTGGTGGCGCCGCACGCCGTTCAATCCATGGTCCAATAATGGACTTTCACATAAAAATCAAAATCAAAAGTCAAAATGTTTATTAGAAAGATCTTATAACATAAAAGTCTCTGTATTCAGCCTGCAAGCAAGCGTGCCAATTATTTATATTTATGTCATTAAATTATTATTACTCCATGCAATTTAATTATTATTATCATATACAGTTTTCATAAATTCGATTAATACATTAATATTACGTACAATTTTATCATCAACAATAATTTACTAATTAATTAAATTATTCTTTTATTTCCATATTCCATATTTTCCCTAATACTATAGAAACACTTTTTGTCAATTTTGTTTTAAATACATTTTAGTACATTACCCTGTAACAATTTCAATTCATTTGTGATGTTATTATAAATCAATACTGTGTGTATTGATTTATAATTAATAGATTATACATAATTATACACATATTAAATATAATTACATATACACATTTTTCTTATAAATATCTTTATGACCGGGTGGTTGATACAATAGGTTAACTAAAATACAATAGGGTAATTTAACTCTTTTTTGCCTTGACAGAACCTCACTACGTTGCTTAAGTAACGCATGTGCTCCTTTGTTAAAATGCAGATAACTTATATATATGTATATACAAGGCAGTGGAAGAAATTTATACTTTTGAAATAAAGGTTTACAATTGTCTAAGAACCATGCTTTGTCATGTCTCTAATCTGCTGACACTTGTTGACTCTATTTCCACCAGTCTTGATCGCCGAAGTCAGGTCGAAGTCCTCTACTTTGACTTTCGAAAGGCATTTGATAGAGTCAACAATGACGTCCTGCTATCAAAGCTCAGTGCGATAGGTGTTGCTCCAGGACTTCTTCGGCTTCTTGCAGACTATTTACGAGATCGACAGCAATTTGTGAGACTAGGACTGTACGAGTTACTTCCGTATCACACTCGCTCAGGAGTAAGCCAAGGTTCGGTGCTTGGTCCTCTCCTTTTCATTTTGATGGTTAATGACCTACCTAACGTTTTTAAAAATGCCAAATGCCTCTTATATGCCGATGACTTAAAACTTTACTACGAAATAAAATCCGAGTCTGTTTGCCTGGCCCTGCAAGCTGATATAGACTCAGTGTATAAGTGGAGTTTGGATAACCAAATGGACTTTAATACCTCAAAGTGTTATGTAATGACTTGTGGTCGAATGCGACGCCCATTATACTTCAGATATAAACTTGATAATGATCTTATTGCACGAACTGATGCTATGAAAGACCTGGGAGTCACATTTGACCAGAAACTCACCTTTCACAACCATATAACATCTATCGCCAAGAAGTCTTAGACGTCTTGGTTTTGTTTTAAGAAACTGTCGCAATTTTCACAGTCCCCATGTCATCAAACTTGTTTTCGGTGCACGGTGGTCGTACAGTTGCTCACTCCAAATCACCCATACCGCGAACACTCTTCGCTTAATGCTCTCCTAGACAAAAACACCGATTTTGATATGTTTAGTGAAGAATGGAAGATGATACTGTCAGAATGTATGAAATTTTGTGAGATGAATAACTGTGTGTAATATTTATTAAATAGGTCCCAATAAAAGTCCTGCGTGACTTCTGGTTTCTGATTTTAATTTCAATTATTGTTTTATATTTTTTTCTGTATGTGTTTAAATAGTGTAATTGGCTTCAGCCGTTCTGTTTAAATAAATAAAAAAAAAATGCCATGCCAAGGAAACTCGGATGCAACGCTTTTGAAGTTTGTAACGGCTATACGCCAAAATGCCAATTACCTTCAGTAAATATGTTACTTACGTACATTATTATATATAATATATGTGTTATGTCTAGATATATGAACGTTAACGAAGCAGAAGGAGTATGTAACTTATGTAACGTACTAAGGGTTGCAGCAGCTGGCATTCTGAGTTTCTGCCTTCCCCAAGGGAAATGGCGTAAGTTAATGTATATTTCTAGTTTATATTTATTTATTCATTCCTGAACAGACCGTATTCGGTCAAGACATGCATCAGGCGGAAGGTGAGGATATTGTGGCGCCTGTCTCGCGATTCCTTAAAAAGGGTACTTACCGCCGATATTGTGGCGTGTCTAAAGTGTATTATTACATTTTTAATAAAATATTAGCCGCAAAACACCGCGCGACGGCAGCGCGGCTGCCGCACTAGAACCGCTATTTTCAAGTATCATAGTGTTGTAAATTTAGTTTTTTGGTTAGTAAGCTGATTAAGTAAGCAGTGTTGTTATGCGAATGTGAGTACCAATACAAACCAATTCTGGTTTAATGGTACAAAAGAAACCAAAACTGTAAAAAAGACTGTATTTATGGAACAATTAAGGCAAAAAAATATTCTTGAAGCATTATATTTCAAGCATATCCACGTTTCTTATAAGTCGTAATTCAATAAGTAAAAATGAAAAAATGTATAGACGTATTGTTCAAGAGAGTAGAAAATAATAAAAGTTCATGATTTGACCTTTATTTTTCGCTTAGTGGTTGAACAAAAGGGGCTCTTACACGAAAAGAAAAGGAAAGCCTATTAAGAATAGCCGCTCAATATTAAGCTACCAATTAATTGGATTCCTAATAATAACTTTCACAGCTGTTTAATCTAAGATAACAGACTGGTTTACCAAATATTATAAGATAAATATGTTATAATAACATAAGTCGAGTGTGGTCGATAAGAGCAGAGGTGGCCGAGTGGAACCGACCCTTATTTACGAGTTGTAGGTTCAAATCTAGGCAAAGCGCGTTATTTCGGGTAAGTAATTAAGGTATAATTACAAAGCCTCTAATATTTACAAGATGTAACAACTAAATCTATAATTTTATTTGATATAACGATCAGTTAATATTTTCAAATAACCAATTTTTATAAGCGTAACATACATTGATTATAATTATAATCTTTAGATATACTATTCAAAAGACATAAAACTAATTTAGTCGAATATGCAAGAACAAAGGCTTTTTATAAATCATAATGGCTTTTGTCAAGCGTTTTGTTCAAGTGATCATTTCTTAAACCTTGCATTTTTAGTGGTCTTTGACATTTACAGGATGTGTTGCTTTCTATCATCATTATCCTGGTCTTTTGGGTCTCGCATCTATCGGATTCCACATTGTGGAAGGTTTTCCAACGCTTTTTTTATGGTGGGCAATCATCAAACGACTTCTCTCGCACTGGGTGGACTTCACACCTATATCCTTCAGTTGCCCTGTGCGTACTAAAACCCACGGGTTTCCTTTTCAGAAAATGCCTACGACCTTAGCGGGCATCGGCCCTGCTGGGCACCTACGGTTTGCTGAAATTTCTTTGAGGAGCGCATGGAACGCTACGCGCTGGCGACTTGGGCTCGGTCCAGTCGATCGCAACGCCTCGTCTTGCGTTTTTAAAAGGAAAACTCGCGGGAAGACCCCGATCTTGGAACGCAAGGCTAAGAAGGAACATAGGTAACGTAGGAACGTAGGTTTTAGTTCACTGTAGACTCCGCGAATTCTTAGGTTACTTCCTATTACGACTCACTTTTTATTATGATTATTTTTATTGTACTTTTTAGTACAATATTGACCGGTCTACGCTGTCCTTACATAATATCTACATATACTGTAATATGAAAACATTGTAAGAACAACATTTTTTTTTAAAACAGTAACCTTGGAGCTTCTTGCCAGTTCTTCTTCTTAGGAAACGACCAATTTGGAACCGTGCACTAGCTTCTGACGTTTTATAAGTGCCCATGTAGGCCTATGTGAAATAAAAATCTTTTGACTTGTCTTGAGTTAGCAAAATCTTGATACGCCCTCGTGCTCCGCCCTAGACCGGTAGAAGTCATTGGATGATTTAAAATACTGATCTCGGCGTGCGGCTGTTATTATTTTAGAAACCATCATTTCTTTATTATAATGGTTAAGATAGCTTTTATCTAGCTATATTCGAACTTACCTAAACAAACGAACCAGGTAATTCCGATAAATTTCGCACGAATGTAGTCGTAAATTTTATTCTAAATAGGAATAAACGGTAAACTTTTTTTTACGATTTTTGTCATTCCGCTTCTAGAACTAATAAAATGGTAGCGTGGAAATGAAAATATACTGACCAATAAATTATATGTTAGCCAATAGATATAAATAATTATTTAAAAACTTTTGTTATAGGAACTTTTCATTTATTTTTGTATGTAATAATAGGGTAATAAAAGCTTCCCTTTTTAAACGACTTCAAAAAGAAGGTTCTATGTTCGGCTGTATGTTTTTTTCTGTATGTTCACCGATTTTTCGGTCAACTGTGGACCGATTTTGAAAATTATTTTTTTATTGAAAGTTGAGGTGGGGTGGGGTGGTGGTCCCATATAAATATTGTTATGATCTGATGATGAACTTCGAAGATATGGAACGAAACTCCTCATAGTATCACAGCAGAACTGTCGTAACAAGTAAAATTGCTCTGTTTGTACGCGATGACTTTAAGTTTGACTGAGGGGTAATTTTTTAGTTGTGGTACCGCAACTAAAAAGTGTAAAATACAATAGTTTTTACAAAAAAAAAAAAAATACAATCGACATCAATCATCATCTTTCTGCCCTTATCTCGTGTTATTTGGGGTCGGCGCAATACGTTTTTTTCTTCCATTCTCTTGCAGAACCAAAATCGGTAGTATGAGTCATCAAGTACAAAACATATCGAATAAGAACTCGCTAGCGACTAAAGTTTTTACTAGTTTCCTATAGAAAATCGATACCATGAGTAACAAATTTGACAGGTGCTATAGAAGAACTTGTAAAGTAACTCACTAGCATATTTAAGGGTGAAAATGTTGTAAAGCGTGTCGTGTAAAACCATAGTTTTATTTATTTGTGTATAAATATGTCCGGTAAAGCTTATTTAACGTAGAATATGTTAGGTACGGCTGCATATGAAGACGAACGACGCGTCAAAGGAAATTTCCAAGCGACTTTACTTAAACATATTAGTGAAAATAATTGCGTCAAAGAACGTTCGTACGTTTCGTTAAAGGGGCTTTCGAGTATTTGTGTGGTCTGCTAAGGGTTTATACAGATTTGAAATTTACACAAAGAGTAACACTTGAATCGAAGGTAAATTAGAAATAAGTATCTATGTTATAATAACTTACTTAACTTTGTACATGTACTTCATAATAAAAATACCACTTTTCAGTATGCGCATTGTTGTTTTACGTATTACTGGCAAATCTCTCCATTTTTCCCATTTAAGAATTCACAAACACAACAACACTGAACCATCAAAATATTTGTACAACTACAATATTACACTTTCAATAGGCCGGGTTATAGAGAATTGGTGTTTCAAATCGGTGGGGTTTTTAGGTCTATCTGCCTTAATCTGTCTTTTACTGTAGCTAGAAAGAGAGCAAACTTAAGTGTGAAGTTAGATACGATGCGGTTTTTGTACCAATGTAAACACTGGACACCGTTTATACTATCGAGTGGTCGCTAGCGAGTCCGTTTGACTCATGGTACGAGTTTAATTGTAATCTATTCGATGCATGTTTATTCGATATCGACTATGGTAAGATGGTGTAGTTTTTCGATGGTAACTCATGGTAAGGGTACTGTTCACCACGGTAAACCAGTGTGCCGCAGCACACACTTTGCGGAACACTAATCTAAAGGTTGCAACTATTATTACTAACCATGAAGCCTTGATAACCATTGGGGTTTGGCAACGCGTACTTCGTTTTGCCATCTTAATATTCAGCGACTTTGCCTGCATTAAAGTAATTTATAATACATAATTATGTTCCTATGAGATAATTTTCTACTTTAAAGTGGACGAAACCGCTTGTTGAATAAAGTTGATTGTGAGTGTGTATATTTTTATGTCACTACATAGGGCTATGCTCGGAGTTTCCTTGCGTGATCGCATAAAGAATGAAGATATCCGCAGGAGAACCAAGGTCGCCGACATAGCCCGAAGAATCGCCAAACTAAAGTGGCAGTGGGCAGGGCACATTGCTCGTAGAACGGACGGTTGATGGGGCCGAAAGGTTCTAGAATGGCGACCGCGCACCGGGAAACGCAGCGTTGGAAGGCCTCCCACAAGGTGGACTGACGACCTGGTGAGAGTCGCGGGAGTGCGGTGGATGCGAGACGCACAGGATCGGTCGGTGTGGCGTCGCTTGGGGAGGCCTATGTCCAGCAGTGGACTTCTTTCGGCTGAAATGATGATGATGATGATGACATAGGTATGTTTGGTACTTCTTCACGCTGAAATTAACTGAAGGTATTTGGATGAAAATTAGTACACGGGTGCAGACCCATGTCTTAGAATAGTATGTAGAATAGTGTTTTCACGGGAGTATGTTGCCTTGGGATAATGATTGGGGCCTTTGGTTGACCAGCCAGCACCCGCCTCGCGGCCCTGGCGACATTTAGTTTAACGACTCCTCATTAACTTGAGTTCTGGATTGTACACTCCCCCTCTTCCTAAAAGGGCACATTTGTACCAATTGCCCCAAAAGGAAGAGAGGGTGTGTCAACCGGAGGCCCCAAGCATAACACATCTTCGTTCTGCTGGCAGTATCTACAATCCTCATTACATGGACGTCGCGACAGGACGTCAGCATTGTTATGCCCTTTTCCCCTACGATGTTCCGTCACAAAGTTATGCCATCTAAAACATAACTTGTAAAAAAACCAAAGTTCGCCATTTAGGTCTCCTACCGTAAAGTTGTGAGATCCGTGTAAAAGGTGTATTGACGTGTAAAAGTGTTTTTTAAACCTACTTACAAAATAAATATCATTTATCATACCAAGTTTAATTTATACAGTCCGTACTTAAGGGACCTTGATGACCTAGATTGACTTGGCAATCGTCCTAAACAATCTAATTTAATATAATATTTATTACTTATGATATACATGCGATTGCCCAGTTAATCTGGGTTATCAAAGGTCCCTTAAGTAGGTCCCCTAATTATTTAATGCGGGCGAACCTACTGGTAGAAGCTAGTATTAAATATACATATGTGTTCGTTTATGTTACTTATAAGTACTATTTTTTGCACCGCAGTTAAAATAATATCTGGAGAGACATTATGGTCCAGTCTTGGTTGGTGGAAAGCGAATGCCTAAAACATTCAATTCGTATTTTTCCTTTTGTGTTGCATTAAGTTTTAATAAAAATAAATACTTTTGTGGCTACCCTTTCTTCTTGCCGATGCGAAGCGGTACAACGGTAAACTAGTTACGGATTCTGTACTTTCAGAACTTGTTGTCGGTCACAAATTGTGCATTTCCTTAAGATGAATAATCCCATAGTGTATCTCCCATCATTAAAATATATCATTTTAATAGCAGTCTTCTAGAAATTACCGGCTTGTAACGAACAATCGTTTTAATTTCTATTATTTTCTATGTAATACCAGTTTCTATCAGCAACAACTCCAGCATGATGACGAGGAATGGATAGCTCACCGTTCACTTTTCCGGACGGGCCGATGCCCGTTAGTGCAACCGGGGAATTTCTGATAAGAAAACCCGTGGTCCTAGACCCCAAAAAGCCACTGAGAAAACATAGGCAGTAAAAGACTGTTACGCGCTCGTGCTCCACCCTAGAGTAGGAAAGTTATTAGACAATTTCACACCTACAAAAAAAATGTATTTATACTATTGTCCGCGTGAAAGTAAATAGAATAATGCCATCTCGAGAGGGGGAATCCTATTCCCTATTTCTGGACACCCAATCTACCCGTGTGCCAAATTTCATCCGTTCAGTTGTTTGAGAGTGAAGGAGTAGGTAACAAACATACACACACTTAGACACATACACTTACAAACGAATGCTTTTGTGATTAGTTTAGGAAATTTCTGTTTTTGTGGGAAATGTTAGCACTGGCAAAAAGTGATAATAAAAACCATTTTACGAGTATTCATTCTTACGTTGCTGAAACTTTACGGTCCGGACTAAGCGTTTCGCCTCATCGTTTAAATCGCGTAAATCGAAGAACTAAAACAATTTTGCCTGCTGCGGTCTTCCCGTTCGATTATTATGATTAAGGTGTCTTGAGGCTATAGTGAATAGGCTCTTAATAAACTAGTGCACCACCACCAGGTGGGATCGCAGTCAAGCACCAGTTTATATCATGTAAAAAAATAATCTTTAATATAGAATCGGCATAGTTATTCATAGTTACACTTTGCTTCAATCATTGCCACCCATTCCTTTGACCAGGCAAAGGTCAGTTCATACCGAGCTGCGACGCGACGCGACACTCTTTATTTACTATACGAAAAGATACACATTTCAGATCGAGATGCCTCGCGGCGCAGCGCTGCGTAGTGCAACGTATTCTGAATTCTCACAATGAAATGTGTGTCATTTCGAGTAGTAAATAAAGTTATATCTTGAGTCTCATTTCGCACAGTGTCGCGTCGCGACGCGTCGCGTCCCGTTTTGAACTGATCCTAAGTGGTACAGCGATGAACTAGTTGCGGATTCTGCCCTTTCAAAGCCTACAATGTTGCTTCGTTCACGGTAAACATTAGTTATTTACTCACGAGTTTCGCTGTGTCCTGCTAGACACACACAGGATACGTCATTACAGGCTCTATTGAACATTTATGGTTCAAACTCGAAGTATTATTTTCAATTAAACAGGTCTTGTGTACTGTCAAAGAGCTGGATAATTAGAAAAAACGTTGAAGCTGTTATAGAATGTATCTTCAAGGAGAAGGACGTGTCAGAAACCCCATGGACAATTAGACACTATTTGAAATCAATTTTAAAAAAATATTCTGGTTTAACTATTTTTGTTGTTTGTTTGTATATGTAAAAAAAAATATGCTTAAGGTGGCCGTTGGGGCCGAAAGATTCTGGAATGGCGACCACGTACTGGAAGACGTAGCGTTGGAAGGCCTCCTACAAGGTGGACCCATGACCAGGTAACGGTTGCGGGAGTCCGATGGATGCGAGACGCACAGGACCGTTCATTGTGGCGGCACTTGGGGGAGGCCTATGTCCAGCAGTGGACGACTTTCGGCTGAAATGATGATGGTGACGCATAAGGTGATAGCTACAGGCTCGATCGTAGGCATATCGCTAGATAGCGTTGAACTGTTCCTAATTTTAAATATAAATAACGAACTCGATATCGACTTTTTGTAAGTAAATCTGTAGTCTATTTGGCCACAATAGTTGGTTTTAACAGTTTTTAGGGTTCCGTAGCTCAAAAAGAAAAAACGGAACCTTTATAGGATAACTTTATTGTAAGTCTGTTTGTCTGTCAAGACCCTTTATCTCAGGAACGCTTGCAGGTTTCGAGTTGAAATTAAAACCATATACTGAATATATGGTCGGCGATCCCTTGAAGCTGTGAAGAAATTCTAAGTTAACGAAAACTTCTAAGTTAACGAAAAAAAGATACGGCCGTATATGTCCCAACAAACGTATATTTCGACACTTTCAAGGGAATCAAAATTCATAGGGTACTTCCCGTTGACCCAGAATCTTGAAATTTGGCATAAAACAATGTCTTATAGCATAGGTATAGAAATAAATCTGAAAACAATATTTTTTTTGTTACGTCACAAAAAAAAATGCGATTAGCCAGTTTTCTTTCTTGATAATAAATTATAATGTCATCGAAAATATGTTTCACAAGGAACAAGGGGAGCATGAAAGCGCCTGCCACATTTCCGTCGGCATTGCTTTGTAAATATCCCACTCTATTCTATGTCAGTTTACGCTTATTGATGTTTTCATACTTATTTAACCTTAACAGCTTTTCCGCCGAGAACGAACGAGGTAGGTAGGGGGCGCCAGAACGTTTAGCGGCGCTGTGGAATTGTGTGGCTGTTTCCACAAAAACTGTGTGAGCTAACGAGGTGGATACTTAGCGAAACCATGAAATGGTGTGTAGATATGTGGTGCGATGATGCGCAGTGGAGTCTTTTGAGCACACATTCCTTATCCATGTACATATCACTCGCGCTGGGACCTGGTATAGGCTATGGTGCGGAGCGAGGAGGAATGGCAGGCGGTCGCCTCCTTCTGCGAAACAGTAATGCTAGCGATCCTGAACTGGGGCTCACGTCTCAGCCGGGATCTCGATCCCGATTTCCGAAGTAGGCTTAAAACTGGATAAAATCGGTGTTATAGAGCGTTGAAATATTTTCCTTCTGACTGGAAATGTACCCAAAACAGACGTTATGGTCACGTTGTATTGTCTTTTTAACCGACTTTAAAAGGAGGAGGTCCTATGTTCAGCTGAATGTTTTTTTTTATTATGTATGTTCGCCGATTTCTAGGTCAATTGTGGACCGACTTTGAAATATATTTTTTTTATTGTAATTTTATGGTTTCAAGTTGGTCTCATAGAAATATTATTATGATCTGATTATGACCTTCGAAGATATGGAACAGAACTCTTCATAGGATCACAGCAGAACTTTCGTAACAAGTAATATTTCTTTATATATATGTCTTGTCGATGACTGACTGAAAAAAGAGCAAGAATATATCAAACTGATCTGATGATGAAGCCTGAAGTTAGGCACCGGAACTCTGTAATAAATTAATTTCATCTAACCGTGTTTGGTATTATTAGAATTGTCATGAGATGCACTCTGGCTATAAAATATTTAAGTATGGCTGAGGGGTACTTTTTAGTGGTGGTACCATAACTAAAAAGTGTAAAATAAAAAAAACTTTTACAAAAAAAAAATACAACCGACTTCTATGTAAAAACACCCCTGAAAAGTGCAAAATAACTGTAATTTCCAAAGTCGGTTTTTCTATAATGTTTGCACTTTTTAGTGTTTTTTTTTCACATTGAAGTTGGTTGTAATTATTTTTTCTAAAAAGTTTTATAGGAAATAATGTAGCCGTATACATAATATATCTACACGACTTTTCAGTTCAGCAAAATCAGTCTTATCGGTCGAGAGTATCCTACAAGATAAACCCAATTATCCAACATAAGGCAACTTTGACCTTAGCTAGAGACTGGTAGCTTTTTAGGGAACATGACGTTATTTATCCTGCTCATATATAGGCAGTTTTTTTTATACGAGTAGAAAACGAGAGAAAATAAGTTTATTTGTGTTTGAAATGAATAAAATAATAGATATAGTCGGCCTTATAATGTTCCCACTGTTGGGACTCAGGCCGCCTCTCTAGGAGAGGGAATGGGCCGTAATCCACCACGCAGGCCTAGTGCGGGGTGGTGGATGTTACGTGTCTTCTGATTTTTGGTTCTAGTACATACCAGTTTCCTCACGATGTTTTCCTTCACCATTTTGAGAGCAGTGGTGATGAAATAAATTACACAAAGTAATGCGCCTAGCTGGGTTTGAACCCGCGACCTACAACTCGTAAGTCAGGGCTGTTACCACTCGGCCACAACTGCTCTCCAAAAATAATAAAGAATAAAATAATAAAGGAAATTAAATCGAAAAACTTCGAAAAACTCGACTGCAAAAGACAACTAAAAGTTCCATACAAGTTAGTTCTCAAGTAGCTAGATGCAGATGATGACAAGATAATTTATTATTTATGAATAAAAATAATTGACAAGTTTTGAACTTTGTATTGTTTTTTTTTTCTACATTTTGTGAGTATTATTTTTGGAACCGACTCTTAAAGCTTTTTATCTTGTTACCCCAGTTAGTGCTACTTTGGCCTACAGTTTGTTCAGCAGGTGGTAAACATGCTTCTGCCAGTCCCATATAAGTTGAGCAGCTTTTTGTGTCACATCAACTGTCTTTGTTTTGGAGTTTTTATTTAACGCTTAGCATACTGCGCCCGCATCTTTTGTTTGCTATAAACCTTGATTTTGGACTTCTGGATGTTAGGTAAAGACAGGTTGTTTTTTTTAGGTTACAAAAATCATCTAATGACATCCCCGGCTCTTGGGCGGAGCGGGAGATAGTGTCAGACTTTTACTGACTAAAAACCCATTCCTGTTCCTCCTTTGCTATTTTTCCAGGGCCCCGGGGATTTCTTTAGCATCACCCATTGCCCCACTAGGCTTCGTATTGCTGAAGTAAGGAAAAGACTGTCTAATAAATTATTAATTTATATTCTTAGAAGCACTATTTGTTTATTTATTTTAGGAAACTCAACAGTTTATTTATAAAGTTATATGAGTTAAGAGGCCCCGCCCCAATATCAATGAATAGCCCAATCCAGTTGCGAGAAAGAGCACAGTGATAGCGAAATGATGACAATTATGACTTAAACCAATTACAGAGTTTTACGGTATTTATAAAACTAGGTTAACTAGAAAGTGGTGTAAGAAAAGAATAACAAAAGATTGAAAGGGTAAAATATACCATTAATTCATTAAACCCAAAGCGAACGCCGGCGTTTGCTCTCTCATTGTCTTTCTATTGTGTCTCTAATTACGGTATTCCAAAGGTTAAGTTATATTATTACAATTCAATCAGGGGAAGAATAAAATATTAAATCGTGATATCTAAACAGTAAGATTCAATCATTAGAATGCGCCTATCTGTTGAAACACCTATATAATTATTAAATTATTAAAAAACGAAATGAGTTACGGTAAAATTTGTCTACTAAACAATATCTACTTTACTTGTTTCCGATATGATTATTTGAATAAATGAAATATATCGACATTTTATTTTATGCTAATATAATTCCACCTAGCGGCTTGACAGACGTCCTCAATTCTCTAATATATAAAAACCATCTGCTTTTTTTCCTATCAAATACGAACGCCTATTCTATATGAAGCATAAACCTTAAAAAGTATAATTATCTTGCTAGTTTGCAAGTTAATAAGAGTAGTAGTAGCGTGCGAACTCTTTTGATGCCATAATATATCTGTGTGAAGCCGGAGCGAGTCACTAATTACTACTAACGCCGCGTTCCCACTTTGTCGTGACGACAGGTAATCGTGTAGTTTTAAATGTTGCGGCTTATGTTATTTCAATGAACACCTCCACATATTTATTTTATTTATTTATTTATTAAAACTTTATGGACTAGTAAGAAACACTGTACAAAGGCGGACTTAATGCCTTAGGCGTTTTCTACCAGTCGACCTTAGGGTGGTGCAGAAATATAACATGGTAGGTGCAACATAATGGTAAACTAGATTAAGAAAACCATTTTAAATATATACTTAGATACATACATACAAATAGGATACATATAGGATGACACGATTAACTGTTGTCTACGACTTCTATTGCGGTGATAACAGTTTGTCATAACAGTGAGAAAGGCTAGCACGACAGACGTAAAACGATAAAAATTTGTCACTACTAAACCGTGACAATTTTTACACAAAATATGTACTTCAGTCGTGGAGTTGCGGATACCAGCCCAAAAATACAAAATCGTGACGATAATGTTCATGTGTCGTTGTTGCGACTATCTGTCGTGGCCATAACAAACAGTTATTATAATGGGCGACATAGTGAGAACGCGGCCTAAGTTCTTAATATATTTACAAATTAAAAAAAAGTCTTCAATTCTGTATGAAAGTTATTTGGGCGATGTTCCAGTGATGCTACCGATGACGAAGGTACACGTCTTGTACCAAGACCAGCTTGCGTTGCATTCACTTTGTAACTCGATCATGTTGGCTTTAGTTTCCAAGTGCTTGTTCTGTACTCAGCAAGTCCAGCAGTTAAACTTCTTGAACATCGCTTCTAGCGATCTCTAATCTTAATATGAATATTTATTAACAGCTAGCTCCTGTGAGCGGCTTTGCCTGTGTAGATGTAGAATATATTCCAAATGATCAATCTTGGGATAAAAGGTATCATATGTGTGGTATACTAGAACGTGGTCTACCAGTGTGTTAAACATATTAAAGATGTGAAGATGCAATAAACACATACATAAATAAAAACCGTTGCCTATACAATATTAGTTTTAGTATATTTTTATGTAAAGAATCGGTGTACAAAATTTCATAATTGTACGATGAAAAATTACGAAGTTATAAGCTTGTTATGTTACCTGATTGGCCGCACAATTGCATGATCACCGGGCCACCCGGGCGACTGAGGGGTTGTTTTACTCCCGCATTCAGCTGTGCGCTAGTGCGTTATGTCCGCTATAACCTGCCGTGACCTGTGTTGTATTTAGTGTAGGTGGTGTCCACCTTATGACCCTTTTCAAATATTTTTGTTTTTTTTTTTTTAACACGGTGGATAATTTGTTGGAATCGATCCAGCAATTCTGCCGCATCAACAATTTCTGCCGCTATGGGTGGACGAGAGAGGATATTAAACAGTTACTGACTAAAACCCACCCAAGTTCTTTCAATTGCTCTTTGCATTCCAGTTTCACGGTAACTTTCATTCCACCCAGAGTAAGAGCCATTGGATGATTCTCCACATAAAAAAAGCTCATAAAACAGTTTCTTCGGAAGAAAGTCTGAAAAAAAAATTCATCAAATTGTTTCATTCTTTGATTGTCTAGACTGATAACACCAGGACGCTTACTGATACAAATATCCTTCAAAAGCGCGTACTATATTACTTTTTATTACACTCAATTTGGTCCAAAAATACGAGTTCCACATAAATTTATGGAACATAAAATCATTATAACTGAGCAACAACAATAAGCCGACGTGGGTCGAATATTTATTAAGTGAAACGGCTAATTAGGAAGTTATCTTGTTTTGTAAGAGCACAGAGCGTCGTGACGCCTTAACTGCTATTGGTAAACGGCTTTGTCAAACCATTCCATGTACACCAAGCGCGTTAGAGTGTCACTGTCTGAGTGATAAATCCAACTATGATAAATCTGGCTAGTCGCCCTCAAACGTGCTCGCTCACAACAGGCCTCGTCAAAAGACTTTAGGTCACCCAAAGAGGAATGAAGAGGGCTATAATATGTAGCGAGTTTCCTTTCATGATTGAATGAAGATTTTAAGTGGGTTTTAGTCACAATTGGTATCCGATTGATCTATCCCATTTCACCAAGTTGTGTTGAGGTGTGATTGATTATCTAAAATCCTTAGTTTGACGATTTATTAATATTATAATTATTAAAAACCAGACTATTTGAGACATATAATTATGATGGTGTCTCTTACCACTGCCATTTCTTACCGGCCCAGTAATTCCGTATTCTGTGTAGGATAATATTGTAGAGTTTATGTCATTTTTCGCGTCGAGTCGGCGTCGTCGTCGGTAATTCTAAGCAATTTGCTACGCGCTCCTCCAGGCTGATTTCGTTTGCGGACGACTTAATTATCTACTCTGAGTTTGTACTTAATGTGTTGTGACGTCATCGTTCTTAATGCAGAGGAAGTCATGTTTGAAATTATGTTTCTAAGAAAGTAATTTACTCTCTACCTTTCAGGGATTAGGAACGCAAAAGGCAACTGAAAAAACATGGTTTTAGTCAGTAAAAGTCTGACATTCTTTCTCGTTTAACTCAGAGTGGGAGAAGCTAGTAAACAAAATATTGTTGATGACGCTGAAAGAGAAAACAAAAGCTAAGTCTTCACAAAAGGCAATCTATGAAGCCTAGTCACCTTCTGAAAATTTCCTGACTATACCTATATGTATAAAAGCTGAAATTCACTTTACAATAAATAATAGTGTTCCATAATCCTTTTAGCTGAAATGATGATGAATTACACCAAGAAGTGGATATTCAAAATATATATCCAAACATTATTTAAAACGTAATTCTGATAAAACAAAGCTGCATACACAAGCGTAAACAGTCATTTATTCTCTAAATACCAGTTGTATTAACACTGGCATATTGCAAATTCATTCATCAAAATAAAACAAATGAGCATGTCAACGGCAAACAGGAATCCTAAATGAACTAAATCTGCTACAATGACAATCGTTACTCAATCAGAAAATAATACATCAAGCTCCAACCGGCACACGCAATTTGATGAGCACTATTAAATGCTGGCATTTATTAAATTTACGCTCGTGGCAAATTTGACTGGTCACTAATAAATTTGGTAGCCTCTAGCCATGGACAGAGAGTAAGAAGACAATAGGAAAGGATGTGGGAAAATGTTTTAAAAGTATTGCTTGAAGGGTGTGATGTAATGTTGTGTGGGTGTTGTAATTTATGTGTCTTCAAGACTAGAGTGGTATAATATAATAGGCTCTAAATAAAGAGGTGCACTTCACCGTCAACGATTGCATCACTTCTTACTATCAGGTGAGATCGCAGTCAAGCTCTAGTTTATATCAATTTAAAAAAAAAAAATTCCCTCTGCGCCGGAATTTGTGTCTTGACTGCTACAACCTAGCCAAATTACGATCGTTTTATTTATGTCGAATGCCTTGAGTAGACCACGCCTCCGATTACTTTGTTCTGACCACGTGACTGAGCGTTGAGATGACATCAGAACAAAGGAATCGGAGGCGTGGCCTACTTGAGGCGTTCGACGCAAACGAAACGATCGTAACTTGGTTAGGAGGCCTGGGGGTCTTAAAGTCAAGAGTAAATAGGTTACTTCTCCATCGTCGACCACATCGTTGCTTTCCGTCAGGTGCGATAGTGGTCAAGCGTGAACCTATCAATAATAAAAGAAAAAAAAAGAATGTAGGTACTCGTACCATGTCTCCCAATGTAGCGTCGGTAACCATTTACGATAATACTTGGGATGCGAGGTAATTCAAGAGCAACCGCGCAGTTCAGGCGTATAGTTTGGCCGGAATTAAATGCACACATACTCGTACACCGCCTAGGCGGCAGTACGAATATCTGTGCATTTAATTCCGGCCAGTTGTGCCCAGATAGAGCCCCGCTGACCTTTAAATCCATTTTCTTTGCGAAATATTGATTGATTTACATTGTTATGATTCTGAAGAACACTTTACCAGCATTTTTTTAAATTGCTGGCTAAGTGACCAGCAATTTTTTTTGTGTAAACATTTTTCTAAAGATCAAAGTCATTTGAAAGGAGTAGGGAAAACAAGCGAAAAAATATCATGTTGTTCATTTTTTTTTTCGTCGAAAGTATTTGTCTCACGAAAAACTTATAAATATGTTGATGATATTGTACATGAATTTATAATAAACATATATTTTTTTCAAACCTGTTGACTTAGCTGTTACCGAGGAGTAGGCTTCAAAAAGTTATTGTTTTATAGCACTGCTTGGGAGTTAGGGCCTTAATAAAAATCTGCCCCTCTAGTCAAGTTACGATCGTTTCGTTTGCGTCGAACGCCTCGAGTAGGTCACGCCTCCAATTTCTTTGTTCTGAACACGTGACAGAGTATTGAGATGACGTCCGAGCAAAGAAATTGGAGGCGTGGCCTACTCGAGGCGTTCGACGCAAACGAAAAGATCGTAACTTGGCTAGAGGGTCTGGCACACTTTCTTGCTACACCCGAAACGGAATAGATTCCTTGCTAAAAAAATTATAGCAGTAAAAACACAATTTACACATACTGTTATTTTCAAGTAAAAACAATAAATTAAAAAGTTTGAGTTCAAACAACTAAAGTACTGATGCAGCTTGAAATATATTAAATGTTAGTAGTTTCCTCATTGGTATACTAATCTTTATTTTGGTTGGCTTTATATTTTTGGCTACTCTATATTGTTGGCTACGGGATTATTATTTTGAAAGAATTACTGTAACCCTTGAAAGTAAAGGGCTATTAGAAGAACACATGTGGGTTTTAGTCAGTAAGTCTGACATTCCATTTTGCTCTAACCACAGCAGAAGAAGTAAGTAGTTAGAGCAAAATGGATTAGCAGACTTAGTGACTTAAACCCACCTGTGTTATTCCCGTCCGGTAACCGTCCGGACCGAGCCCAAGTCGTCGACGGCGCGTAGTGCGCCTCAAGGAGATGTTAGCAAACGTAGGGGCCCAGCAGGGTCGAAGCCTACTGATTTGAGCGGATGTGGCGCATTTTTCTTTTTTTTTTTCACATAATATACTTATAATTTGTTAGTTCTAAATTTGCGCCTTGGTTCGTCAAATAAAATGTTTTTCTTTCTTTTTCAAAAACATTTTGACGGAAAATCATCTGATTTTCCCAACCAAAAAAAAGGCGGAAGAAGTTATTTGATACTAAAAAAGCCTTGCCTTACTAAAAAAGTTTGCCTTATATTATTTCGTTCATTAAAAGTACTTTTAAAGTTATTTTTGCAGAATCAAGGTTTTGCCTAATTATTTTTAAAAGACAAAGTGCCACCTAAATGAAATACTTGATATTACATTTTCATAACTTCATGGCTGTGCAATAATTAGCAGAAAATATAGCTAGAGCGCATTAATCTGAGGGATTTGCACTCGCTACCACTGTGTCTGTCTGTGCCCGATGCATGACTGCGTTGTTGCCTGGGTATTAACGCTTCCACTGATTAAATTCCAGGTTTTTTTTTTTCAATTTTTTTCTTTTTTGACCTCAAATTTTACACAACTCCGTTCTTATAGAAAAATGCATAAAATTTTGAAATTAAACCAGCAGGTATTTTTAATAAAGGATATTTATTTATTTAGTTTATATATAGAAAACAGCGCGCGGTATGCCACTGTATGAGGTTAAGACCTGCCAGGACTTTTTTGTTTAGTGGGAGATTATTCTAGGACTTCTCCTGCGCTAAGGCGGAGTGGGAGGCCGTGTCAGCGTGTTTTTACTGGTTAAGAGGCTCCTTATTCACTCGCCTATCGCCAACATCGAGCATGGTTTCAAAGCTTGTTATTTCATCTAACGCGATATTCGAAGAAGAGGCAACGCAAAAAAAAAGAGAAATAACGCCTGAAAACTCTGTTAGCATTCGGTAATTCCGTGATTTACTCGAATATTTTACAAAATTGTTCCAGGAAATACACGTTTTTTTTTTAACGGTTTTTTTTTTTTTTTTTATTGGGTGGGAAAATCATCCTAATGACATCCCCGCTCTTGGGCGGAGCGGGAGATAGTGTCAGACTCTTATTGACTAAAAACCCACTCCTGTTCCTTCGTTGCCTTCGTCCCAGGGCCCCGGGTTCCGCTTTCACACTACCCGTGGCCCCAGTAGGCTTCGACCCTGCTGGGCCCCTACGATTTGCTGACATCTCCTTGAGGCGCGCGTGGAACAAAACGCGCCGTCGACGACTTGGGCTCGGTCCGGACGGTTACCGGACGGTCAGACGGCGAGCCACCCATTGCTCGCCGTCTGCAAGCCCGCGCCTACGGTGGCCGGAAATCGGGATCGGAATCCCGGCGGCGGTTGGAGCGTAAGGACCGTTGCCTCACGCGGTCGGCCGCCTCCTTAGCTAGCATTACTGCTTTGCAGAAGGAGGCGACCGCCTGCCACTCCTCCTCGCTCCGGAGCATGGCCTGAACCAAGGCCCGGCGCGAGAGATCACCGCCGCCGATTGCCCCCACGAGGTCACGGCGTTGCTCTGCCCAAGCGGGGCACACTTCCACCGTGTGCTCCACCGTGTCCTCCGGGTGGGCCACACAGTGGCGACACCCGGGCGTCGTTTCCGCACGAATCCGGTGCAGGAACCTCCCGAACTTACCGTGTCCGGTGAGGACCCGCGTCATGCGGAATGTGAGGACGCCGTGAGGTCTTTCCAACCACGCCTCAAAGAGGGGACTTACCGCCATAATTGTGGCGTGCCCAACCGCCATAATTGTGGCGTGCCCAATTTAACGGTTAAGGTTTTTGAAAAAAAATTGTTGTCATTCAGAATCTTGATTAAATTTGCAAGGCTATTGTTATATATATTTGTATGACTTTTTAAATTTTTGAGTTTATAACGAAGTGTCAGACTTCATGCAAGATTTTCAGAGGCCTGGATTAGTTACAAATTTAAAAATCGATTTCAATAGAAGCCTAGATAATATCTACGATACTGTGTTTCCAAAATATCTAATGAAAATGTGTAGTAATAATCACGTAAGAGCGGTTGTATCAAAAACAGTGAAAATGTATGTCGAATTGCTATTCCTTAAAACCCACTCCTATGTTCCTTCTTTGCCTTCGTTCCAGGGCCCCGGGATTCTTTTTCGCATAACTCATGACCCCAGTGCCTCTCAGGACTACAGAATTGTTTGAAAGAGTTACCGTTACCCAGGAATGAAAAAGGCAACTGAAGAAACACTGGCTGGTAGTCAGTAAAAGTCTGATACCTCTTGGGTCATACCCAGAGCAGAAAAAGTCATAAGTTTGATATTTTTACTGCTACAAGATAGCAGATCTAAGTATTTGATGAGACCTGATAAATTTTAAAAACCTTCACGCGTTCCTGAGAAAAATGGTCTAGCAAAGTGTGTATATGGGTTCCGTTTTTACTGACTGAGGTATGGAACCTAAAAAAATAATGTTTACGAAACATTTGATTAAACAATTAAAATTATAACTTTTAACAACTAACTCGGTGTCGTGGTACTATAAAGAATCATAAACTTTTTTCCTTAAGCTATGTTTACTAGTTTTGAGAACTTCACAGAGATTACTGTACTATACGAAAAAAAAAAACGAATAATAACTTGTATTAGTAAGAACAGCCTTTGTTAAAATTCAAGCAACTTATTGCAAGTTAGTTTCAGGATTCTTTTCAACAAAAATATTCTTGTAACAAGATCTCTCGTTAAATAATAAATGTTGGACGTAAAACTTGTTTAATTTTTCAGCTGATACGTTTGCCGGGCATCCGTTTACCGGATAGGCGGGACCAACAAATACGATTACAGGCCGTACTCCTCATTAATGTGGCGAGCTAATTAAAAATGTATCTTTATACATACAACCTCGTATATTGTTTATATTTACAAGTAGGGAAAGAAAATTATTTAGACTGTATATTGTGGTTTTGCAATTTTATTTAGGTATTTTGGCTACTGAAAATAAAATTTATTCAGAATGGGTACTTATTAAAAATTGTACGTGCAATTAAACTTTGAGTTTCACCTAAATTATTTTTTGTTTATTCAGAAGAGTAACGTGCAAGTTTACTATAAGTGCGACCTTAAAATAGAACAGAAATGGTTTAAAATAATATTTAGATCTTACCTTAAACTAAAAAATATTGAAATAAATTTTAAATGTAGATCGAAAAACAAAATTAGAGCATGCTTGTGCATGCTCTAATGTTGCAGTATGGAAAGAAATATATAAATATAAAGATCCAAAAAGTACTCAATAAAACTACAACCCGGGAACCTTTAATTCAAGAGTGAATAGGTTACTTCTAGGTAAGCGCGTTCCATCGTCGCTTTCCATCAAGTTAGATAGCGCTCAAGCGGGAACCTATAAAGAATACCGAGAATAGAAGACCCTGCTGGGCCCCTACGGTTTGCTGACATCTCCTTGAGACGCGCGTGGAACACTACGCGTCGTCGACGACTTGAGCTCGGTCGGTTACCGGACGGTTGAACGGTGAGCTACTCATTGCTTGCCGTCCACAAGCCCGCGCCTACGGTGGCCGGAAATCGGGATCGGAGTCCCGGCGGCGGTTGGGGCGTGAGGACCGTTGCCTCACGCGATCGGCCGCCTCCTTTGCTAGCATTACTGCTTCGCAGAAGGAGGCGACCGCCTGCTACTCCTCCTCGCTCCGGACCATGGCCTGTACCAAGGCCCGGCGCGAGAGATCTCTGCTGCTGATTGCCCCCAAGATGACACGGCGTTGCTCTGCCCAAGCGGGGCACGCCTCTACTGTGTGTTCCACTGTGTTCTTCGGGCGGTCTACGCAATGGTGACACCCGGGCGTTTCTTCCGCAAGGATCCGGTGCAGGAACCTCCCGAACTTACCATGTCCGGTGAGGACCTCCGTCATGCGGAAGGTAAGGACGCCGTGTTGCCTTTCCAGCCACTCCTCAAAGAGGGGACTTACCGCCATGATTATGGCGTGCCCAGTCATGGTCACCTAGCTTGGCCAACGCAAATATTTCTAAATTTGTATCAAATGACTCAATTAGCATCAAACCTAAAAGTTTTGGAGCATCTGGAGCTTTGTTAACTTTAGAAAAAAAAAAACTTTTTTATTATTTCAGGAGCTAACGACATCAACCCCTCTACGTTTTTGGAAATTGTCAACGCTTCAGAAGTTTATCGCAAAACCAGTGATGCGATTTTATGTAGAAATTTTTAATTCAACCAATCAGGAGTTAACTCCCGTTTGACAATTTGTGACCTTAGTGTGTGAGTTAGTTTGTGTCAAAGTTCTCTCACAATGCTGTTAATCGTCGGCCTAAATAACAAGTACAAAATTTGAACTTCTCAAGCGTTAGGCTGCTGTCTATATATACTAAAAGGAATGGTTAAATGTAATTTCTAAATACGAAACTAGAGGATGTCCGGACTACATAGTTTAAAAACTACTTCTTCCAAATTAGATGAACTTTTTTTCAAACTATGTATTGAAATTTCAGGAAGGTCCTTATAAAGAGAAAATTTGGAAACATTGTAAGGAAAATCGTACAGAACCCACTTAAAAAAATTATTAAAATATTTTTAGTTGTCAACATCAGGGTTTGCTACCATTAACAGTTCCATGATGGAACTACTGAGGTTTTTTTAAATCACTAGTTCCATTTTAAAAGAATCTGTAAATAATGGAACTAATGTTGAAATTTATTATCACTAGTACCACTAGTTATTTTTTATTATTTTAAGCACTTGTGACTTTTTTTAAGGGTAGAAAAACACTAGAGGTAGAATTACCTGTCAATCTTTACTAAAAACTTTTTGAAGTCGGCTACTTAAAGAAGTAAAAGTAGCCGAATTCAAAAAAGGAGTTGGTTCTATATTTGTCGGTTTTTTATTCGTAAGTCTAATAGCTTTTGACAGAACAACGTCTATCGAGTCAACCAGTAACCAACCAATAGATAACATGATCCGTCATTGTTAGGAAGCGAAATCCTTTTATCCCAATTATGTATGGGACCTAAGTGCACGATGGTTTCCATTAGGAAGGTTCCATGGCTGTAACCTAATATTCGATTGGCTTTCACATTGGAGCCGACGGTAACTTTGTTATCCTTTTATGGAGAAGGACCGGTCCAATTGAAATCGAGACTTGAGAATTCAAAATTCAGAGTACTTGATTAGGAAATAAAAAGTAGAATTTTACAGAGGTTTTTTTAGCTACCTCTTTTATGTGATACGCTTTGTTGGTCTATTTACATAATTATGTAATTTATTCTGTTATTAGCGTCAAAAATATATTTTGGCTCTTATACCGAAGATGAGTGGAGCGGAGAGAAGTTGTGCAGGATATTACTTGAAATTCACTGTAAGTCTGTTTTTATTATTGATAGGCTCGCTTAAGCACTATCTCACTTAATGGAAAGCGACGATGTGGTTGACGATGAAGCACACTTGCCTAGAAGTATCTTATTCACTCTTGATTTAAGACTCCCAGGATGTAGCTAGCAGAAAACATAGATTCCGGCAGAGAATTTCACTCTTTAGCTGTACGCACAATGAATGTGTTCCTAAAACGTTATATACATATGGGTGGGATTTATTTATTTAATCTTCATGCAACACAAATTACAAAGGCGCACTTAATGCCTTAGGTAGAGAGAGAGAGAGTAGAGAATACCTAAGCAGTAACCATCACCCGTACGTACCAGCCGTATTCAACCTTTTTTATTCTCGGGTCACATAGTGCTTCTATTATTATCATGATGGGTCACAATAACCTTTCCGAAACCCATTAACCCGAAAGGTCGTAGAGTGGCGACCGTGCACCGGAAGACGCAGCGTTGGAAGGCCTCCCACAAAATATACCGATGACCTGGTAAGAGTCGTGGAAATAATCATAATAATAACCAGTTCTCGATAATGGCGATATCACATTGTACTGAGATCGGTCGATCATCACTGACAGAACTATTGTAGTCAATAAGCCTGATATAGTGGTGATGGACCGAAGCGAGAGGCGTGCAATGATTGTTGACATATCCGTCCCACATGACGAGAACCTCGTGAAAGCCGAGAAAGATAAACAAATTAAGTATATTGACTTGGCTCGCGTGGTTGTCGACATGTGGGATGTGGACTCGGCGATCAAGGTACCGATAGTCGTGTCGGGTAATGGCTTAATAGTCAAGAGTATCGACCAACATCTTGGGAAGCTCGCGTTAGGCGGCTGGGTTTGATTCAGAATGTGGTACTCCTGGACACGGCTCGTATTATTAGGAGCTTTCTTTATCTGTAGCCCTGACCGCCGGTAGCATGAACCCAACCAACCAATCAACCTGTGTTACAGGAGCCAGTATCTTCACCCAGTTGCATATCGTACTTTTGGTCATATATTTATACATATTTATTAAATAAAAAATGAAAAAATAAATGGTAAAATAATCGGTAAGTAATGGTCTCGCAATGGATGCGAGACGCACAGGTTAGTTCGTTGTGACGACACTTGGGGAAGGCCGAGCTCCAACAGTGGACATGTGTTGATTATGATGATGTACGATAAAGAGTATATCTAAATTAATTACCTTTTCTTTAACTAGTTTGATATACTGTCTCGTCTTATATTATTAATTCAAATAGCCAGAGTGACTGCGGCGTCAGGAATCTACTCATTAAGGAAAGTGGAAGATCTCCCGGCTTATTCCGTGTAATGGCCGGCCGGTCCGCCTCTCTTGATTGCTCATTAAAATTATTTTTTAAGTAAAAAGGACCTTGCTTTAACGGCCTACTAAGTGATTATGTAAACTAGTATTAGAGTGGATAATATTTGAGAATTTGACATAATTGACTATAATAGAGAGTTGTTAACAAAGTACACTCAGTTATGGAAATGATAATATAATATAATATACACACAACTATTACACAACGCCGTCTAGTCCCAAGCTAAGCAGAGCTTGTGTTATGAGTACTAGACAACTGATAAATTTACTTAAATATTTCTAAATACACACATAATATTATTATAGATAGATTACACCCAGGCACAGAATAAATGATCGTGCTCATCACTTAAACATTTGTCCTGGGTGGGAATCGAACCCACGATTTCGGCATAGCAGTCAGGGCCACTAACCACTTGACCAACAGGAAAGCCTGATGGTTTTTTAAAGTGTTGTTATAGGTCACTTTTACGCGAGTAATAGTTTTTTTCAAAAGGTTCGTGTGCCTTATTTCAACGCGATTTTCTTTTGTAAGAATATGTAAACGTAGTTTTGGGTTTATGAGTGTAAGCATCAGCATTAAATTAGGCTTATAATGTTGCCACTATTGAAATTCAACCCTCCTCTCAAGAGAGGGACTGGGCTGTAATTCTGAACCCCGCGGTCACAGAGCGGATTGGTGAATAACATTTATGTCTTCGAATTTTTGGTTTAGAATGTACCGGTTTCCTCACGATGTTTTCCTTTGCCATTTAGGGAGCAGTGGTGATGAAATAATTAATAGTTTAGTTTAATAGTTTTTTTTTTTTAACTATCACACAACGTCGTCTATTCCCAAGCTAAGCAGTGCTTGTGTTATGAGTACTAGACAACTGATAAACATACTTATATAATTCTAAATACCCAGACACAGAACAAATGATCGTGCACATCACACAAATATTTGTCCTGGTTGCGTATTGCACCACGACCTCCGGCATAGCAGTCAAGGCCACTAACCACTAGACCATAGGTCAGTCGAGACCTCTGGGTATACTGCTCTGATGTTTTATGTGTAAGTAATATAATATAAAAGGTTTTTTTCGCTCATCATCCTAAAAACACACAAACTTTAGAGATAAATACGTTTCAACACGTAAAGTTGGAAAAATATGAGTTCTACTGTATGTGGTCATTTGTAGTAGATATGAATAAAATTAGGCTTTTTAGGGACCCCGTGTTATGACCCATATCCATTACGGGAATAAAGTACCTCTTTAAAAATAATGAGGTATGAACTGTGGGGTCAAGATAAATAAAGATGGTCTCGTTATTTTAACTGTTAATAGAATTATATTTTACAGAGCTAGTTATAATAAAAGCTTGTCGTAGTACCTTTTAAAATTATAAGGTTTTTATAAACAAAGTATTTTTGTTTAAATAAAATTCCTGATGTACTGGTAAAAGGTTGCAATGTTCTCAAAATAGTCACAATTTTTTTTCATTTATAATTTTACTACCGGATCCGGCAAACGTTGTTCTGCCATATCAATAACCAAAAAAATAAATAATATATATATCCTACTACCTATTCTTAGACCTACAAAATTTTCCTAAAAATCGGTCAAGCTGTTTCGGAAGAGTTCCATAACAAACACGAGTAACCATTTTATATTTTATTATATCCTGATAATGGTAGAGGTGGATAGTGGTAGGTATAGATGGCACAGTAGTGTGAGCACTGGTGGCCTATTGGTAATGACCCCGACTTACGTGTTGTAGGTCGTGGATTCAAACCCAGCCAGGTGTATTACTTTTTAGAAATTATTTCACCATTGCTGCTCTAAAAACAGTGAAGGCAAACATCGTGACAGAATCAGCATGCACTAGAACCAACAATTAGAAGACTTGTGACAATCATCAACCCGTACTGGGCCCGCGTGGTAAAAAACCGCCCATTCCCTCTCCTGGAGAGGAAGCCTGAGTGCAGTGGGAACATTATTAGGCTGATTATGCTATGCTATTATACTGGTAGATAAATCTATAATTAACTAGCTTTTGCCCGCAGTTTCGCTTCCGCCAACTGACTACTATATTCTACTCTACCCAACTCTACCTCACTCTACCCTACTCTACTCTACCCTACTTTACCCTACTCTACCCTACTCTACCCTACTCTACCCTACTCTACCCTACTCTACCCTATTCTACCCTACTCTACCCTACTCTACTCTACTCTACCCTACTCTACTCTATCCTACTCTACCCTACTCTACCCTACTCTACCCTACTCTACCCTACTCTACCCTACTCTACCCTACTCTACCCTACTCTACCCTACTCTACCCTACTCTACCCTACTCTACCCTACTCTACCCTACTCTACCCTACTCTACCCTACTCTACCCTACTCTACCCTACTCTACCCTACTCTACCCTACTCTACCCTACTCTACCCTACTCTACCCTACTCTACCCTACTCTACCCTACTCTACCCTACTCTACCCTACTCTACCCTACTCTACCCTACTCTACCCTACTCTACCCTACTCTACCCTACTCTACCCTATTCTATAAGGCAGACAACTTCAGCCAGATAATGAGCGATAAGAAATTAAGAGAAATATTTATAAAATACTGCAAAGCGATTGCCAAAAAATGCATTGCCAGAAATAAGGAGCCAAGACAACTACGAGTATGGAGAGTAGCTGTAGAGCTATAGATACAAGCCCAGTGAGGGCTGCCATATTTTGAAAATATATTTGTTTTGTATGTATTTAAAATGTAAATAAATTTTATATTACGTTAAAGAAATTATTTACCCTGTGTCGTATGAAAAATAAAGATTTAAACAGTTAGAGGCTAGATGGTCTATCCCAACCTCGAGTAAGAAAGATATCATGGATAAAAGAAAGATATAGTATTAAGAATAAAAGTACGAGAGGCATGTGAGCGAGAACTGGAATAAATGAGTATATAATATCAGGCATAGCAATGACTTCGATAACGTCGGAGGAAAAAAGTAAAAAAAAAATCCCTACTCTACCCTACTCGATAAAAAAGTATCCTGGTTCCTGGTTCTAAGCTACGTCCCCACAAATTTTCAGCCAAATTATTTCAGCCGTTCTTGAGTTATAAATAGTGTAACTAACACGACTTTCTTTTATATATATATAGATTATTGTTCTCTCAAACACGATATACACTATATATTATTTTGTTTCCTTAGCTTATGGCTCAGTAATTATCACAGGGGTCATAAGATAAAAGGTACACGTATAGAAATGTTTATGATTAACCTTTTTTTATAATTAAGCACGCAATTTGACCTTTATCTCTGGTTTCTTTGTTTTTTTTATCGGGTATATTTTGTCTGCAGTTCTCGAATAAACATTCTAGAAATACTTCAGCTAATGAGTGAGATCTGGAAATATCCAGAAATAACCTATATGGAGGAGTAAAAAATGACAACTTTTTAATTAATGATACATTCGCGTTTGAACTCTGTATCATTTGATGATAGGTAAGCGATGATATTGGCGATGTTGGAGCACGTTTACCTATAAGTGAGTAAGGTTTTAGTTACCAAGAAACACTCCAGCAGAGAATTTTACTACGCACATTGAATGTGTTCTACCATTTATTTATTTACAAGCACTTGTACAACGTTACGGAGGATGTCCAAGGCTTTGTACAATAGAAACTTACATACTAAAAAAATACATTTGATAAAACAATAAGAACCTAATAACAAATCCATATATACTATATTAAATGTTGAACTCCCTCAATGTAAAGATCTCGACATCGAGTAGTGATCTAAATCTGCAGTCATCAGAAGATCTTTAGTGGTATGACGAACAGGGTGTAAGGCCTCACAAACCTTCATTGAAAAAGGAGGATCCTCCAACCAGACGAGTGTTATGTCTGGTTGGGGTAACTGCCCGATAGATGATTTCGGGCTGTTGTATATATGTCAAATCGCGCGGAGAACTAATTGCGCGATGCAGGATTTCGAAGTTTAATTATGTGATGCCATAGGTGTCGCTACAGTTCCTACCAATTGGCTGTTTGCGACTCAACATCCGGCACTATCGTCGCTTCTTTTATCAGTTAAGTGGGCTTCACGTTCTTCTTCCAACCTCCCCTGATGGTAGGCGTTGGCTGAGGCAAATTCGCCACTTCAAAAAGATCCTGTGTAGGCCTATTTATTACATGGTTTCTGCTATGCGAACATAATTTTATCCACACCTGAGTCTATCAAAACCCAGAGTGTTGAGAACCTAAAGTTTTCAAGGCTAAGGAGACACTGATGACGTAACAGTTGTAAGAATTTTTAATCGGTTCATAATACTACTGAGTTTTGAAGTAAAAAAAAATAACCAAGTTCAGAACCTCCTCAAACAATATTACATATTCTGCAGTCATAATGCGTTTCTATTCAGGGGATCCACATATTTCGCAGGAGAACCAAAGCTACCAAAAATGCCCGAAGAATAGCCAAACTCAGCGGGTAGGGCTAACAGGACCGGTGGTCGATGGGGCCAAAAGTTTCTGGAGAAGCGATCGCGTACTGGATGGACGACCCAGTATTTTGTAGGCCTCCTACAAGATGGCCCGATGAAACGGTGTGGATCGTAAGAATCTAATTTCCATTACACAAGACCGGACGTTGTGACAATGCTTGAAGAGTCCAATGTCCAACAGTGGTCGTCTTTCGGTTGATGCTTTATCTTTGTTTTGTCTGTTAGCAAGCAACCACTTTAATAACAGATTTCATCTTCGGATATCCGAAGGTAATTAATATAAAATTGGTTGCATTGAATTAATGAAACCACTACATGTAAAATATCAATTTAAACCCGCAACTGATTAGATTGAAAGCTGTCCCTAACAAAATTGTGATCAAATTATTAAAGCCATGGGTTCAAAATAATGTCATATTAATAATTTTGTTCGAAAACTATTACCAAATGTAATGAATTTTCCGGTTACGCGTGAAAATTACTTAACTGCATTGCGGTGGCAAAAATATTAAAGCAAGTAGTATTAATTATGCTGTAAAATTCGGTGTACCCGGGTATACGAAAGCTCGTTATTGATTTATTTATTTATTTTATAGAACTGAAGTAAATCGTACATCGTATCGTATTGAAGCTGGAAGGGTCTTATAATAATAAGCTTATAATTATCATAATAATTTTATACATAAAATAGTAGGTAGGTATTACAATTCCAATGACTTATTTCTGAATATACAATGTGTTGTTTTTGATATCCCATAACTCAACGTTTATATTCTATAAGGAAAAATAAAACTAAAAGTCCTAGAATATGTGGTCCAAAAATGCATGGTTCGAAGATATCATCAATCATAATTAATTTAGGCAAAAGTTTACACCCGTATGACAAATCTTTACTTTGATGACGATCCCAGTCATTGATGAAATTTAAAGTAGTTTACAAATAAACAAATGACATTACATATTTACGCTGTCATATTTCACGTGAGGATATTTTACATGAATAATCGTGAATTTATCGAATTATTTTGTATGAAAAATGAAAACAAAAAAAAAGATAATTGAAAAATAATTCATATGCCTGTTGATTCTTTGATATGGTCTCATTCATACCCTAGAGTTATGGGACAAAAAAACACGTTGTATATACGAGGATAATAATATGTAAGTCCTCGACTTTGCTTATGCTACTGCCTGTATGTCACTAATTGACCTCCTACTGACGTAAGGCCTCCTTCAACTGCCGCCATTTATCTCTGTCATTTCCATATGCCTCCTGAAGGAGGGTCCAATAAGATCTTAATAAATACCATAACAGTTGATGTAGATGGACGGTAATATGTGCAAAACACATGACATCAAGCTTGTAATGACTGAATGAATGAAGGTGTCTACTATAAAGCAAGCACCCCAACAAGTACATACATATTACATTCGCTGACGGTTTAATTTGGTCGTTCACTGCACCGTACACTGCATATGTGTGTCTTGGTTAGAACTAGATAAATGCAGTGAATATTGTTGTACATTCAAAATGGAAGCTAATGCCATTGCGAGGGTGTTACGCAATTAGAATGCTGATTGGTTTCAGTTTGCAGTTGTGGATTGCAATTAACGAGCTGTAATAGTGGAATCTAGTGTATTTGTAAGAACATTGGTTTATTGAGTTGTTCTTGGGATTAAAATTCAAAGAAGATCATCAAAAAGAAGGTGTTCAGCTTGAGGTATTAAAAACAAAACTGTCTCAACATATTGAATGATAAATGGTATTTATTTTGCAAATAGGTTTTTTAAAAACACTTTTTCTCATCAATTTTTTTTGTCATTTTAAACTAGATGAAGCCTGTGTTTCCTAGCCGACTACCCTGAGAAGAAACACCGAAACAAACTCAGGGGACAAAGTCTCTTTTAAAGTTCATACGGCAAACATGTAATGGTCAAATTATATGAGAACCATGCAGATTGGAGTCTGAGATGGTCTTTTGAAGAAAGAATCACACAGTTCTGAACGGACCTGTTCAGTCAGTGCAAGCATTTGTCAGTGTTCGTGTAGCTCAACTCAGAACTACAAAGGAGCTCAACGACTAGACGAACAATACCAAGGAAAGGACATTTGGGTAGGCCGCAAAAAGTACTCAAAACTTTCAGACAATGTGTTATAATTAAAGAAAAAAAAGAGAAATCCACATATTCCCCACATTTACAATAATAAAATTTATAAAAAATGAAAATATTACAATTTCTAAAAGTAATTGTCAAAGTCAAATTCTAAATATAGAAAATAAACAATGTCATAAATGTTAAATAACAATAATAGTTAATTGATGTCAAAAATTTCAAAGAGTCAAATTCAGTTTTCACCATTCATCATCAGTCTATACGAGAAAAAGCATTGCTCAGTGCATCTCTATTAATCAAGTAAAATATCAGTACCTATAAACGGGAAATATCATATACGAAATATCTCGTACTTAGGCACCAGCAGCATTAATACTTTCATTAGAGTCCAACTATGAGAAAATCGTAACGAAATACAATATAAGTTTCCTCGTAGGTGGCACCTGAGAAGAAATCAGCTACGAGTTATCTAAGACTCAGGTGAATATGCCAATTAAAGTAGCTTAAATGGTACCGAAAATTTTTATTTTTAGGTGGTTAATCATCAAATAACTCCTAATCACTCTGGGTAGAGCGAGATGAAGTATCAGAGTTTTAGTAACTAAAACCCATATGGAAAACACGTTGTCCTTTACTTTTCAGGGCCGCGGTAACTATGCTAAGCATTGTTAGCTAGCATGAGAAAACTTTGTGAAGGAAAAAAAAATCTCTTTAAAAAAATCCGGCAGTCCTAGTAGGCGAAGTAAGCATCCGTCCTTGCCAACACCTTAACTGACATTATAGAGCGGTACTGTATTATTGTATTGAGCTGTTTCTATTGTGAGAGGGTACCATTATACTAACTTTATTTACACAGTAAAGATTAACTTCATTTCCCGGAATGAATCCCGTTTGTCACTTACAGGTGCTGTTATATTTTCGCGGCGAGGGAAAATAATGCGTATATTTTACAAAAATATATTATCGTTTTTTTGGTTCAAGTCTCTTTGCGTGAAAGGAAGTTTTATATTGTGAGGCAAACAAAAAGAGCAGTTGGCATCGCCCTTTGTGTCCTTTGTGCGAAGCTTCTCTGCAGCGTTTATTTTTTTATGAGTCGAAAAACACAAGGCTTGTCGCTTAGTGTGCTGTCAGTTAGCTTTAGCTGTATCGCTTCGGTTTGGTAGTAGGACTCGTTTTTATTTAAATGGACATGTCCTGTGCAGTCATGTTGGGGATTATGGAATATTGCGTTTTCCTTGTATTGTTTTGGTTCCTACACGTTAAAGCGAATAGCGTTTCATTCAAATGCTTCGATTTTGGGTATCTAATCTTCATCATCATCATTTCAGCCGAAAGACGTCCACTGTTGGAGATAGGCCTCCCACCGAATGTCGCTACAATGATCGGTCCTGTACGTCTCGAATCCATCGGATTTCCACGACTCTCACCAGGTCATCGGTCCACCTTGTGGGAAGCCTTCCAACGCTGCGTCTTCCGGTACGTGGTCGCCATTCCAGAACCTTTCGTCCCCATCGACCATCTGTTTTGCGAGCAATGTGCCCTGCACACTGCCACTTAAGTTTGGCGATTCTTCGGGTTATGTCCGTAACCTTGGTTCTCCTGCGGATATCCTCATTTCTGACGCGATCACGCAAGGAAACTCCGAGCATAGCCCTTTCCATTGCCCTTTGAGTAACTTTAAGCCTTCGGATGAGGCCCATTGTAAGGCATTGTTGGCCCATTGAGGGTATCTAATTGTTAATAATAATTATATACTTATAATTTTATAAAAGCAGAAACTGACTGACCGACATATCAACGCTCAGCCGAAATTACTGGGTCTAGGAGCGTGAAATTTTATACAATTTTCTTTTTTAAGAGCGGATTTTTCAAAATTCGGCCCCTGAAAGGGCAAAACGAGTATTTAAAGTTTATATGGACTTTTATACGACCAAAGTCGCTGACAGAAGCTAGTTATTAAATTAAAGGTTAAACTAAAGTTTTACGTTTACATAAATCTTACTATTCTAACTAATAGCAGTTGCACACGAAGCTTGATTTTTATCACCTAATATATATTTTTTTTCGAATCATCATCATCTTCCTGCCCTTGTCCCATCTTATTTGTGGTCGGCGCAATACGTTTTTTTCTTCCATTCTATCCTGTCAACCGTCATACTATCACTAACTCCCTTTTCTTTCATATCGCTGTTCACACAATCCATCCATCTTTTCTTTGGCCTCCCACTCCCTCTCCACCCATCCACATGTATACTCATAACTCTTTTATTAACATGTGTTTCATCCCTCCTCTTCACATGACCATACCAAGACAAACGTTTCCCTTTCAACTTTTCAGTCACTAGCGCTACTTTCAAACTTCCTCTAATATATTCATTTCTCACTTTATCCATTCTCGTCACACCACACATCCATCTCAACATTCTCATCTCCGCTACATGCAATCTTTTTTCATCCGTCATTATTTTTTTCGAATATTAAAAAGATTAATTAAAACTAATACCCAATACTTACTGAAAAAATGCAATAAACATTAGGTAGGTACTTCAAAAAAGTTGCGGTTTATAAAATTAAACTAAATTATTCGCTTAAAATTTATGAGCAGAAAACGTAGACAATATGTTAATTTCAATTTTGATCTTGATTGAATCCTTCACAAGAATGAGTTTGGACTTTGAAATGACGATAGAATTATATTTGTTGATTATGCACAAAAGAAACCGTATTTTGAAGCAGGTGTTATATCAAAGTTAGAATCAAAAGTAACCAGCTTAGGCATAATAATTTATGATACTGCTTTAATATTAATAAAATAATGTTTATTCTGAGAATAAAGTCTCGTCTCCTTTATCGCATTTCATATAATTATTTTGGAAGAAATGGCTTTTATTATTCTCTTTACCCCTTCAAACTTTAAGTTGGTGACGCATGATTTTTTTTAGTTGGGAAAATAATCTAATGATATCTCTCGTCCTTAGGTGGAGCGAGACTTACGATTATCAGACTAAAAACTCACTCCTATTCCTTATTTGCTTTTATCCCAGGGCCCTGGGTTTCCCAGTAGGCTTCGACCCTGCTGGGCCCATATGGTTGGCTGACATCTTCTTGAGACGCGCGAGGAACAATACGCGCCGTCGACGACTTGGGCTCGGTCCGGACGGTTACCGGACGGTCGGAAGGCGGGCTACCCATTGCTCGCCGTCCGCAAGCCCGTGCCTACGGTGGCCGAAAATTGGGATCAGGATCCCTGCGGCTGAGGCGTGAGGGCCGCTCCCTTGCTCTTGCATGTACGGCCTCCTCCTTTGTTGGCGACGTATGATGGTAAGCGGTCCTCACACAGATAAACTGCGAAATATTTAATTCATTCCTGATACTTCAAATTTCATAATAATCAGAGGAAAACGAAAGAACGGCAATCAGCAACTAGCTTCTGCCAGCGGCTTCGCTTGCGTGATAGTAGGCGTCACCACACAAACTTTGGACCCCCGTTTTATCCCCTTAGGGGGTGTATTTTGAAAAATCCTCTCTTGTTGCTCGCATATGTCATAAAGGAAAGCCGTGTGCAAAAGTTACGCTCCTAGGCCCTGTGGTTTCGGCTTTGTATTGATATGTCAGTCAGTCAGTTGCTCTATATATATGCTTTTATATATGTAGATAATGATTGCCAATAAGATAATAATAGGTCTTTACCTACTAAATTGTCATTTTTTTAAAACGGGTTGCTTTGAAGTGGCTTTGGATTGTCTTGGGATTATAAGTTCAAATAAACTTTATATTGAAGGTACGATATTCTTTTTTCGAAATTAGGTATTTAATGGTTTCTTTGTGTTTTGTATTTTCTATAATATCGTTGTATATATAACCATCAAAGATAATAAAAAAAACGTTTTTTTTTTTCATATTAAGTGTTCCAACGCAACGTAGAAAATATGCATTTCAAAGGGCAAGCAATATTAATGACGTATACCTACGACTTTCTTCTAAGCTCGCGGGCCACCCTACCCCTCCGCGCACACACGGGATTGAATTACACTCTAAGGGTAGGGCAGACAAGACTGTGTAAAGTCGGTTTTGCGGCGATTCGTTTCTGTCACTAAATTTTGTAGCACAAGATATTGACTTTTTATGCACACACTTTTATACACTATTTTAATTTAACATTGAAAATGCTACCAAGTAACTGTCTATATTATTTGTGACCAAAATTACGTAAAATGTTGTTTCGGTGTGGTGAAAATATAGGCAAATAAATCATTTGCCGCAAAAGCAAATAGTTATTTTGTAAATCGGCGAAATATAATTCTGTAAAATAATACTGTAATATATTTGGGTTTACCCACATAAGAGAATGAGTAAGTAAGATCACGTATAAATAAACCTACAACTTTGTAACAGTTAGTTCGCAATATACGCTCGCTACAAGTTGACGTCCTTTTATTTATTACTTCCGACACTTCAAATACCTATGACTCATGATACTTTGGTGCTATAAAAATATGTCAAATAATGCATATTTCAAAAAATACGTCGCTCAATAGTTTTCGATAAAATTAATTCGAGCAAAAAAAAAAAATACAGATTAGTGATTCCTCTCGGTTCCCGAGAGGAACAAACGGGACTGAAATGTTCCAATTTTTTTGTTAATCTTATAAAAACTTCATCCGACATCAGGAAATATTCCTATATCGTGAGTGCGTTCACAAACATTTAAACTGAGATACAAAAGACACCTAGCCCCAGAAACATAGATAGATATAACATACATGATTACCTGGTATGTCCAGACTTATACATAGATATTCGTTAGGTACTTGCGGAAATTGAACCTACGATATATTGCGCAGCAACCAATCGCTCATCCATTGCGCCGTCAAGA
This sequence comes from Mythimna vitellina, assembly GCA_949316375.1. NCBI lineage: Eukaryota > Metazoa > Arthropoda > Insecta > Lepidoptera > Noctuidae > Mythimna > Mythimna vitellina. The sequence goes on from OX438686.1 coordinate 10,201,439, forward strand.
TATATATAGGTTGGACTTTTCAGAATTTTACTACAAAAAAGAACAATTGTTGAAAACTTTTTTTATTTTAGTATTTATTTAACAATGTAATAAATATTTAATATTTAAATTCATGTACACACATAAAATAAAACACAAGAAGAAGGAAACAGAAAACACGTACAAAAGTGATTCTCATTTTCATAAAAATCTCTTTCAGCATATCTGTGAAAGGAGAGTTGGAAAAATAGATACGTGTGTAAGAGTAATTGGAAAATACGTACACACAAAATAGCTATCTATGAAATAATATAACATACAATTAAAGATATACTGTTATAATTATGTACTTACACATAGTAAAATAGATACCACAATATATCTATATACTTATAATAAATCTGTAGAAGTGAAAATTCTCTACATTGAAAATATCAAAAAAATAAATAGCAGGGGGTATTTTACTAGACCGACACCGAACCCAAAAACGTGATTAAAAATTTTTTTGTCTGTCTGTCTGTTTGTTTAGGCATCACTTAAAAACTGCCGGTTCGATTACGATGAAACTTGGTATAATTATTATTTAATATTCTGGGCACCACATTGGGTACTTTTTATTCTGGAAAAGTATATACAATAAAAAACAAACTTAATTTTGCGGCTCGATCCCTAGACCCGATTATTGTACCAACCGAAAATAACAAGTTTGTCGTAGGTAATAATAATAATAATAAATTAAATTATTAATTAAAATTTTATAAAAGTTCCTAGTCTCTGTTGACCAAAGTCTAGTGACGTAATTATTCCAAAATCAGATAATCTACTGAACAATAGAAGTGTATTTTCATAGAATCAAATCCTGTAAGATCCCCAAATAAAGATGTTTACACAGGACATACGAATTACGATCTACAATAACTCACGCTTATGTCAGGATAAATAGCCAATTTGCGTGGAATGGATTGCCAGATCTGAAGATAAGTTCGACCTGCACATTCAAAATAAGAGGGAATTTGCAGGTTACGGAAATTACGTAATAACTAACAAAACATGTAGATTTTATGGGACTTCCATAGGCAATAAGAATTTATTTCTGTTCTAAATTAAGTAAGAATTCCTTTGGAGTAAATAACTTTTCGCAGGCTCTATTATTTGTTGAATTAAATTTATTTGTGCGTATAATTTCTTGGATAAGTACCTATTTCTATAGAAATAATTCTTTTTGAGGCTACAATAATATTTCTGCTAACTTTTCAAGTAGAAATATTTCTCTAAACTTGTTTATTTTTGGGAGTAATTGTCTTCGAAAACATTACTGCACTACGAAGCCAAAAAGTAGTATCTCAAAATTTGTATAAAAGGTGTTTTTTTTTGCATCGAAATGTCTAAAACGGATTCACAAGGGCTTGCGGACGGCGTGTAATGGGTGGCTCGCCGTCCGACCGTCCGGTAACCGTCCGGACTGAGCCCAAGTCGTTGACGGCGCGTGCTGTTCCACGCGCGCCTCATGGAGATGTCAGCAACTGTAGGGGCCCAGCAGGGTCGAAGCCTACTGGGGCCACGGGTAGTGTGAAAGCGAAGCCCGGGGCCCCGGGATGAAGGCAAAGAAGGAACAGGAGTGGGTTCTTAGTCAGTAAAAGTCTGACACTATCTCCCGCTTTGCCCAAGGGCGGGATTTGTCAGAGATGATTTACCGACCAAAAAAAAGGGTTACTCGAAAAACCAGTATCTTCATTGGAAGTTCCAACAGTATTCTGAAACCGCTATCTGAGCAGATAGATGCCCCAATGCTCAGACATTTTCTAAATGTTTTGGTGCGGCAAGGACAATGTTTGCGATTAGTATGAGTTGTTTTTAGATTAACGCGATCGAAACATTTACTGCGCTTGGCGTTCTGATAAGTTAAGAGCTTGGAGTGGGCCAGTTGGAGCTCCGAACATCATTAACTTGTCGATGGCGTTAACGTAAAAACGCCTACGACAAAAAAAAAACGACGCTGAAAAATATTAAACTAGATTTTCAGGAAAACTGTAGTCACATGTTATTAAAGTTACGGTTGGTACCTATATGACTTGTGACTACGACTTTTCTTTTTGTTCTGTTCTTGTTTCTCTAGTAACCTTGTCTATTTCAGCATCCTGAAAATCTCGTTTTTTTTTGGTCGACGTCGGGCATCGACATCGAATTCTTTTAACATTGAATTTTGTTTTTTTTTTAGTTTCTTTGATAAGTACAAGTGAAGACTTCAAATGATATCAAACACGGTGTATTTATCTTTACCGTTTTTTTTAAACATTACTTTTTGTCCGCTAGAGGGCGTCACTTTAAATTTGAGTACACTAATATTTTGGAAATGTACAAGTGAAGCCCTTTCAAATGATATCAAACCCATTATTTATCTTTTTTTTAACACAATGCTTGTAGTCCGCAACCTCACTTTTCGAGTTCCGATATACTTATCGCTAATATACTACTGTTTAGGAGCTATGAGGGACCAGATGAACACACACATATATACTTACATAGCCTGTCAAAATAATAACCCTCGTTTTGCTTTGTCGAAGTCGGGTAAAAACAAACTCGCCCTAAGCCCTCTGATCCTTCATAATGTGTCCATCGTCGGTGTGTGGTTTGTCGTTAAGTCTAAGTTATTAACTCGTAGATTAAGTTGTTATTTTTTTACTAACAAATGGGCTTGTGTAGTCAGATTTATAATTAATAATTATTTTAATATTATTATTATAACTAAAATATTGAAAATAAATCAATCAGGACTTTGTTAAATTATTTGCGAAAGTAACTCTGTTTGTTACGTCTTCATGCCTAAATCGTAAACCTATCTTAAGAGCATCCTTTTCGAGGTATATTTTCATATAACCGCTCTTACGTGATTATACATCATAATCACGTATTATTCATATTTCTCTATATGTTTCGGATACACAGTTACCTGTTGGATATTATCTAGGCTTCTATAGAAATCAAAACATTAATTTGTGTAATACTAATACAGAGGTAAAGACCTCTGCAACTCTGCCATTTTACGTGAACTTTGGCCCTCCATAATGTACTCATATATTAAAAATATAAAAAAGTAAATAAATAGAAAGAAGCCTTGCACATTTAATCGAGATTCTGAATGACGACAATTTTACTGAAAAACTTTCAAAGGTTTTGTGAAATATTCAAGTAAATCACGGAATTACTGAATGCCAACAGAGTTTTCAGCCCCCCTAGCCAAGTTACAACCGTTTCGTTCCGATTCTGGGGGCAGGCGTTATTTCTCTTTTTTTTGCATTTTCATCAAACTTCGCGTTGGATTGCGTTAGATGAAGCAGTAAGCTTTTTAAATTATGCTCGATGTTGACGATAGGCGAGTGGAAAAGGACGCTCTTAATGAAATTTGCTTGGGGCATAGTCTAGGACACAGAAAAGGGCTAGAGAAACTTTTTATCAACATACCAAGCCGGTGTAACCGCGGCGCATAGAAGCTTCAGTATACGAGTAAGTCACAAAGATGACAGTAATCGTTCTGTACAAAATTTTTATTTCTTGAAACTCACTTTCCTTGAGTTGCCGTTTTTTGGATTAGTAGTCCAGATTAAGTCTCTTAAAAAAAATATTGTCCAATTAAATGAGTATCTCATTTTTTCGGTTCACGTAAAATGTTATCTATATTTATATTATGAATACAAAAGGAAAACCTGACTGACTGACATATCAACGCACAGCCGCTACTACTGGGACTATGAATATAAAATTTTGCACGAGGTTAATGACGTGGGCGAGCACTAAGAGAAGATTTTACAAAATGATGAAACGAGGGTCCAAAAGATGTATGGAGAAACCTACCTTCACGCATTCGAGGCTGCTTGCAGATGCTAGTTTATCATAGATCAGTAAAGTGATTGTGTGTCCCGTTTTGAACCCGACTGCTTTTTTCAGTTACCTGCCCCACTGTCCCTAAACAAAGGTCTAGAATGTAAAATAGTCCCGTTTTCCAAAATTAAAATTAAAATTATGGAGCTCGTCAGTCGCGAGTGGTGCAATTTACTATCAGAGTAACTTTTGTATAATAAAGCTAGTGACTCATTTTTATTTTCTACATTTTTTATAATAATAATAATTGGAATCAATTTAAATACATTAAATTAAAATGCACGCCAATTATATTAATTAATTTTTTTGTTTACAGTTAAAAATAATGTTGTATATGTATGCATTTTAAGATTTAATTAAATAATTATGGTCTATTTTAACTTTTCTAACCCATTTTATACACTCTGTGTGTACATTTAGCATCCAACTCTCCTATCACAGATCTACTGGAAGAAAATTCTTTTGAAAAAAAGCAGCACCTTTTCTCTCGTATCTTTATTTATTTTTAAGTGTTTCTGTGTACATAAATAAATTAATAAAAAGTTGTATTTATTTTTATTGTTAATCTGTTACATAACTAGCGTATAAATCCATGTCCAGTTTTTAGTAAAAAAATGAATGGTCAGTTTATAGGTATTTTTTTTTTATAGGGATTTTTTTTTATTGGGTTTTTTTTTTTATTGGGTGGGAAAATCATCCTAATGACATCCCCGCTCTTGGGCGGAGCGGGAGATAGTGTCAGACTTTTACTGACTAAAAACCCACTCCTGTTCCTTCTTTGGCTTCGTCCCAGGGCCCCGGGTGTCGCTTTTACACTACCCGTGGCCCCAGTAGGCTTCGACCCTACTGGGCCCCTACGATTTGCTGACATCTTCTTGAAGCGCGCGTGGGACAGTACGCGCCGTCGATGACTTGGGCTCGGTCTGGATGGTTACCGGACGGTCGGACGGCGAGCCACCCATTGCTCGCCGTCCGCAAGCCCGCGCCTAAGGTGGCCGGAAATCGGGATCGGAATCACGGGGCGGTCAGGGCGTATGGACCGTTGCCTCACGCGATCGGCCGCCTCCTTTGCTAGCATTACTGCATTGCAGAAGGAGGCGACCGATCAGTTTATAGGTGAGGAATTAGCTCTTTAGACAACTTCGCTAAGCGCGTCTCATTTGCATGAAGATGTGACGAGTTTCTTACTATTTATGCTAATTCTAATTTTGTTGCGACTGCAATCAGAGCGTGCATTTATGAGCAATTGCAGCTGAATGCTGAAGATATTACTGCAGGTTAATTTGGTCCTTAAAAGTATGATGATCGAACAAGAGGATGATCAAGGTTTTTTGTGAGGCCGATGGCACAATGCGCAAACAAGAGGCCCTACTTCTTAACGCAATCCATTTTACGTCAATTTTTCCGTTTAGTTACTAAGCTTGGACCATGTTCCCGACATCGGCGAACCGGCAGGTGTATAGCTGCTTCCCTCTTTCTCGCTCGTTGGTTTCTTTCTCGGTGGGAAAATCATCTCATGACAGACTTTTACTGTTCCTTCTTTGCCTTCGTTAAAAAATATAAAAATACTTTAAACAAAAAAAAAAAAAAAATACTGACATCACTAAAAAAAAACACTAAATAGATCAATCTATTTAGTGTTTTTTTTTTAGTAAATAGTATATAACTTTAATTTCGGAAATAGGTGTTTCTTGGTATTGTTTGTTTCTTATTTAACACCGATATCCAAAATTAGAGTTCCAGTGTCTTCCAGCTCCATTATCATCATCAGATGACTTCAATAATACCATTTTCGACGTAAATATTCAGAACCATTCATTTATTTGTATTGTCATATCGCTTAACTATCTTCATTGTTATATTTATGTAAGTATGAAGTTCCGTTGACCATTTTTGGTCTTCTTCGTGAGTCATCAAACGTTACTTTTGACTGTAAATACTTAATTTCTCGATGAAAATACCAAAATCACTTTATGGTTGCCTATAATATTTGAGGAGTTTCCTCAATTCTTAATGGATCCCATCGTCAGAACTGGATTTTAAAAAAGTGGACTAATTTGGAATATCCTTTTAGGGGAAAAAAAATTGCAAATCGGTCCATAAACGACGGAGTACGGTAACAGAAATTAAATAAATAAAATAAAATGATGATAAAAATAAATACAGCCGAATTGATAACCTCCTCCTTTTTTGTGAAGGCGATTAAGAAACAAAAACAGCACCTATGTTTGCGCACACAGTTGTGCATTAAAGTATCTCCTGTTTTCTTGGCTAATCTCTTTTGAGATTTACCAATGTGATCAAAATTCGGTCGGGACGATTATTAGCATAAAAGTTTACACCTGGTCGAGGAAAATTGCCCACCCAGGCAGTCACTTTAAGTCAAACCATATTTAAAGTTGTCAGGCGGTTGAACACGATTCATTAAATGATAAATGATATTTATTTTGCAAATAGGTTTAAAAAAACACTTTTACATGTCATTTTTTTTTTTTTCATTATTTTAAACTAGATAAGGCCAGAGTTTCCTAGCTGACTAGCCTGAGAAGAAACACCGAAACAAACTCAGAGGTCAAAGTCTCTTTTAAAGTCCATAAAATAAATACGTAATGCTCAAATAACATGAGAACCATGCATGCATTTTTTTTCAATAGTCTCTTCTTCTTACGTGTCGATCTGACTCAAATTTGTTCCAACGAATTTTTAGCCACCTAGACCTATTTCAATAGCGATTACAAATATGTGGTAGTGTGACGGGTGACAGGACGGAATGGAAGAAAAAATGTGTTGCACCAATCCCAAATAAAACGGGGCAAAGGCAGGATGATGATGATGGTGAAGAGTGATTACAAATATGATATCCATATGACAAGAACATCGTGAAAGAAAAAAAATTAAGTATATTGTCCTGGCTCGCGAACTTCATCAATTACCTAAAATCACGCATCTCATAACCCAGCTTATAATTTATATCCCCTTTAATATCGTGTACGTGTGGTATCGATATCTCGTCTGATCCCGTTTTAAATTAGGGTTCGAATCCTCGACTACAGGCTTTTACATTCCCGTCGAGTTTAATTCAAATTAAAGTGCAGTACCATCCAGCCTTCCGAAAGCTCTCGCAATTGTTGCGTGAATTTAAATTAGGGGTTAAAACGTCGCGGAAAAGGAATTAAGGGCTAAATTGTCATTCTATTTCTTTAATGGGGTCAGTAGTAGTAACTTTAATGGTGAGAGGAAGAGGACAGATTAAGAGAAAGTGACTCTGATTCGGAACGAGATTTCTATAGAATAGTAATTATTGAATTGAATTATTTTTTGGCATTTTATGTTACTGCTTTGTGTCTGCTTGATAAGTATGAGGTCAATGGGACCCATTTTGACTTCTAAATGCCGATAATATTGCACTGGATTAAAAAGATTATTTTAAGGGCAAAACCACATCATCATCTTCCTGCCCTTGTCCCGTGTTATTTGGGGTCGGCGCAACACGTTTTTTTCTTCCACTCTGCCCTGTTACTCGTCATGCTATCACTAACTTCCTTATCTTTCATATCACTCTTCACACAATCCATCCATCTTTTCTTTGGTCTCTCTCTCCCTCTCCATCTATCCACATGTAAACTCCTAACTCTTTTAGTAACATGCGTTTCATCCCTCCTCTTCACATGACCATACCAAGACAAACGATTCCCTTTCAATTTTTCAGTCACTGGCGCCACTTTCAAACTTCCCTTAATATATTCATTTCTCACTTTATCCATTCTCGTCACACCACACATCCATCTTAACATTCTCATCTCCGCTACATGCAATCTTTTTTCATCCGTCTTTTTCACACCCCAACATTCTGATCCATACAGTATGACAGGCCTTATCACGGACTTGTAGATTTTACCCTTCAACTTAGGGGCATCCGTGGGTCACAAGTTGTTTCCGTGACCTGTCGCCATTTCATCCAACCTGCGTTGATCTGATGTGTTACGTCCCGGTCTACCTCACCATCCCCTTGGATAAGTGACCCGAAAAAACATAAAATCAAAAAACATACTTTACCTCTTAATATAATAGTGTAGATTTATTAAAAGGTAATAAATAAATAATAATAATTGTATGCACCAAAACTACATGTTACACAATTGATCTTTGCTCTTATGATGAAATAATAAAATTGTGCCTAAATTAACGTATGCTGCCTAATAAGGCTTAGAGCCTGTATTTCGGCACGCAGCGCCTCTAGCTCTGGAACTGTATCTTCTAGTATGATCTCATGAGCAAATGGTACCAATGTTTGTGTTAAATTAAGTTTAGTACACTTTAAACAAGAGTAACGAAAAAGAATTTAAAAAAAAAAATGGATTAATAAGATGAAAATGGTGAATGTGTGTGTGTGTGTGTGAAAGAGGGTGTGTATAATTTAACATAAATAAATTCAATCTTTGGATTCTTAGATATAATTGGTCAGCAAAACTTCAGACTGATCCTAAATTAATGTCCAAAGCCATTCAAATAATGTTTTCCTTGGTGTCAATTAGTAGCAGATACTTGACTCAGATTTGTTGAAATAATAACAAGAATAATATCGAATAAACCGTCTCTTAAAACAATAAAGGATAAAGTCAAAAGCACGTTTATTAAGAAAATAAATATAACATTCCATGAATAATATTTTGAAGCTCATTTTAAACATCACATTTACTGGGAATGTTATGATAAGCTTGTTTTACGCTCCATTAAATTCATTTAATATTACAAGCATTACAATCTAATTTTTCTATTTGGTGCCAATTTATGTTTTGGTTCTAAATTCTGTACGCATAGTCTCCTTAATTTGTCCCAAGACCATTTTGAACTGTGTGGAGACTCTGTAGTTTGCTTGATATTTCTCGCAGAGTTCGATGAAGACTGGATGCAAGTACTTGAGTAGGCTGTGGTCTAGAGTAGGGAACATATGGTGTAGGGCGTGGTCTCCAAATAATGTCATGACGGTGAAGACGTTGCCGTTGATGTCCTTTCGATCGAGAAGAGCCTCCACTTGATGCATCCCCCAGTCAGGTGTCTCGCTCCTGAAACATTTTTTTATGTTGGCATTATATAGAATGATTATACGGTAGAGGTGTGCCCCGCTTGGGCGGAGCATCGCCGTTTCCTCGTGAGGGCCATTGGCGGTGGCGATCTCATGCGCTTAGCCTTGGCCATGGTCTGGAGCGAAGAAGTATGGGCGGTGGACGCCTCCTGCGAAGCAGTAATGCTAGAGAAGGAGACGGTCGCACGTGTGAGGGAATGGATATCCTCATGTTTCAGCAGCTAAGACTCCGACCACGACTACTAGCCACTGTAGGCCTGGGCTTGCGGCGGCGAGCTATAGGAAGCTCGCCGTCCGGACGTCCGGTAACCATCCGGATCGAGCTAGGGTCGTTAACGGCGCGTTATTTTCCACGAGTGCCTCAAAGAGATGACAGCAAAATCGTAGGGGCCCAATAGGGCCGAAGCCTACTCTGGCCTTGGATCGACTTCAGAAAAGGTTATCCGTGATCCTAGAACGCAAAGTGCAACTGAAAGAACATAGGTGTTGTTTTAGTCAGTAACAGTCCGCCACGCCCATCTATTACGCACTAGAACGGGAAAAGTCACGTCAGTCAGATGATTTCCCACCTTAAAAAAAGTACAGAGTGATTGTTTTTGACGTTGCCTAAGCATAGCAATTTAACCAAAATTGCGAGGTTCAATTATTTGTCTTTTAAATTTTTATTTGAGCCTCCCCCAAGTCCTTTCAAGAACTTATCTCCCACGCCTCCTCAAATCATCCCTCGCGGTATGCGGCTAAGTCGTCTCACCATGATTTTCAATAATCGATTTATTCTGAATCTTCAACAGTCTTAGTTGGATTTGCAAACAACACAATTTAAATTCATCTTACCATTAATGTATAAACTGACAGAACGAAAACTGACAACTAGCTTTGAAAACGATTATTTCAATGTCGTTATCGAAGTAGAAATATTAAGTTATATTCGTCGGGATTAAATGTGAAAATGGGGGTACCCCAAGGTTCAATTTTAGGTCCTTTTTTATTTTTAGTTTATATTAATGATTTACCCTATTTGTTGCAAAATAAACTTAATATGGTGTTGTTTGCCGACGACACTTCTTTGATTTTTAAGATAAATAGAAGGACTAATAATCTTGACGACGAAAATAACGCCCTACTGCAGGTCCAAAACTGGTTCACTGCTAATAATCTAGTTTTAAACGGGAAAAAAACTAAATGCATAAAATTTTCCTTACCAAATGTTAAAGGTAGCGATTGTGATGTAGTATTAAACGATGAAAAACTAGAATTTGTCGATAAAACAGTTTTCTTGGGGATTACGCTTGACTCAAGGCTACAATGGGGTCCTCATTTAACATCTCTTGCAGGACGGCTTAGCTCAGCTGCATATGCTGTCAGAAAAATCCGCCAATTTACGGATGTTGATACCGCTAGACTAGTCTATTTTAGTTATTTTCATAGCATCATGTCTTACGGTATCTTACTATGGGGACGGGCTGCAGAAATCGACTCAATTTTTATATTACAGAAAAGAGCGATCAGAGCTATATACAATCTTCGCCGCTGCGATTCTCTAAGGGAACTGTTTAAGGAAATTAACATAATGACGGTGCCTTGTCAATATATTTATGCAAACATAATGTATGTTAGAAAAAATCTTAATCTTTTTAGCAAAAGAGGCGATAGACATAATTATGTTACAAGAAATAGGGAACAATTAGTTCAACCAAGTTTCAGACTAGCAAAAGTGGCCTCTTCTTTTATGGGGTACTGTTTGAAATGTTATAATAAAATACCTTCACAAATATTAGAACTCAATGAAACGAAATTTAAATCTTGTATTAAACGCACACTATGCAGGCAAGCATATTATAAGTTGGACGATTATATTCAGGATAAAAATGCTTGGCTCAATGCTGGTCCAGCTCCACTACCACCGGGGTGTACAAATTGATTAATTAGTATGGAAATTATTTTTTAATGTTTTTTTCTTGAAATTGTAAAATATAAGTATTGTATTATATGTATAGAAGCATTTTTTCCACAGTTTGTAAATGTGAGTACCATGGAGCTTTTTATAGTTTTTATGTTGCTACTGGACTTATTTGACATAAATGAGCATGGCAGTTGAGAGTTTGTCATGCTCACTCAAATGTCTCACTGATGGTGGCGCGGGTGTTGGATCATTCGGTTCCCTTCAAAATGGTTGAGCTGAGTGGTGCTAATATTAGCGTCATGTCCGTGAACGGGCGCTGTCAGTTGAGGCTGGTCATCTCTTAGCTGCCAGTTGCTTTTTTAATATCTATATTTAGTTTTTATTTTTATTTACATTGTTCTCACATGATAGCGACAAGAAACATGTAACAGAGATATTTGTAACTACAAAATATGATTGAAAAGAGTGTCCATGGAGTTTCTTGCACATTCTTCTCCATAGAGATCTACGCTTTGGAATGTGCAATTAGCATCATTTATTTTTATTTTTCTGACTAACTGACTTCTTGACATTTCAAAAGTGCCTGTAAATGGTTTATTTGGAATAAATGCTATTTTTGATTTGATTTGATTTTGATTCAGCATAAAATAGCCGGTCATAATTGGATCACAAAAGCAAAGAATAGATAGACGTGGAGCAAAATCTGCTCCATTTTGCTCCTTACCTTCACCCGTTGAGAGGTCCATTTAGAATTGTACAAAAAATCTTGAAAACTAATTTTAATTAATATTTAAAAATATATATTTATTTCAACATACTATAGACAGACAGACATAACAATTATTTTTTATTTTATGTATGCATTTATTTCATAATTGTTAAATGAAATGTTTAAGTAATGTTAATTATATATTAGATTAGTAATCTATGGAAATATAATAAAGAGGCTTTACTATTATTATTAAGCATTTTCTAAAACTCTGCGAATATAATAATTCCCTGTAGTTAATTAATTCCCTGTATGTAATTATTATATTAGACTAATAAACAAAAAATACATTTGTAATGTATTAGAAATGTATTTTTTGTTTATTGGTATACCTATTTTTTTATCTTGTTATCATTGTGTGCTTCTACAATAATTACAAGATAAAAAAAAAACAATGTGTTAACAGAATCAAATACAAACTTACGCAGGTTGATCGCCATCTTTGATAGCTTCAGGATGATGATGAGCTGCATTTACGCCAATAGAGTAGAACAGTAAGCTGCCAGTACAATTGATCCAAAGCCAAGTTGATATCACGTCGAATATGGGGGCGCCGCTAGTTACCCCCATCCATATAGGAAGTAGTAGGCCAATGGCATCGTGCCAACGATAATGACTCTTGAAAAATCCTTGACGGAGGAATATTGAAAGGAACCTGGAAAAAGCAAACGGATTTTTTATTAATCTCTTTTTAAATAGTTTTTTATTTGTTGGTTTATTTCTATTACTACTATGCCTGATTTTTGTAAGAGAAAAGTTCTTTAAGCGCGATGTGCACTTTATTTTATAGGTATTGAATGAGATTGAGTCGTCACGCTCGGCTACGTTACGCTCGTTCGGGTGCGATCGGCTCGAGTCGGCAGAACTTAACCGAACGATTACGACTTTGTATTAATTCCCTCACCTTGATAAAGTTTTTATTGCTGTGGTGTAGTCTTAAGTATACGTATATCGTTTTTCAGCTTAAGAAAATTAGATTTAAGAGGGCCCTTCCCAATTCTCTTCCACCTATAGTCAACGTGAGCATGGTTCAAAAGTTTGTTGTTTCATCCTACGCAATGTTTGATAAAGAGGTCACGCGAAAACAGAGAAATAACGTCAGAACGCTGTATTGGCATTCGGTAATTCCGTTACTCACTCGAATATTTCACAAAAGTTTATCCAGGAATTTATCTTTTATTTTTTAAATCCTAAGTTCATAGAAAAAATTCGTCATTCAGAATTTCGATTAAATGTGCAAGGTAAATATATTATCTTTACTTGTTTTTATTTGTGTGTACCTTCAATATGAACGGCCAAAGTTAACGCAAAATAGCAGATTTTTAGAAGACTTTACTGAATTAGTCTTACACAAAGAACAACGGCGAATCGCACCTAAATTTTGTTTGTGAATCTGCCATCACACTTATGTTTTGATTTCAATAGAAACCTACACAACATCTACAAGATATTTATGTTTCTAAAATATAAAAAAAAAGAAGTAATAACATCATAATCACGTAAGAACGGTGTATGGAAATGTATCTCGGATTAGGCGCTCTTAAGCCGGTTGACTACCCATCTCTACTCTGCATATCTCGACATTTATAAGTACCAACATAAAAATAATCTAGAGAGCCCACGTGACCTTAAATGAAATAATATGGTATTATTATCTCATGCTATCATTATTGTTATACAATTTAGATATATGACTATTTATGTTTAACGTCTGTATTCAATATAAATATCTCGAAACTGATAACTGTGTGTGTAATTGCGTAATATGTTAACCTAAGGATTATCATGAAAACTGATTATATTGTTAATTTATAAATCAATAATCTAAATAATTAGACTTCAATTATAGTGTATGGATGATATAATTTTAATTAGTGTAGATATCATGTCAAAAATGATATTAAGTTAATCGTTGGTTTCAATCGGTGTCAATTAGCTTACATCGATTGATAAATTGATATAGCAACACCCATAAAAAGGACAAGTATGTTTTTTCTTGTGTCTCATGCGTTAATCACAAATCGCACACCCAATTGTGACTTGACTCATTTTTAGATTTCCGTACCTCAAAAGGTAAAAACGGAACCCTTATAGGATCACTTTGTTGTCCGTCTGTCTGTCTTTCAATACCCTTTATCTCAAAAACGCGTTGAGGTATCGATTTAAAATTTAAACCATACACTTTGACCTGCGGCCCCATGAAGCTGTGAAAAAAATCAAACTTCTAAGTTAATAAAAAAAAAATGGTACGGCCGTTTACGTCGCAAAAAACGTGCATTTCGACGCTCAAATTCATAGGAAAGTACCCTATGAATTTGAGAGTGTCAAAATGCACGTTTTTTAATCAAAATTCATAGAGTACTTTCTGTTAACCCAGAATCCTAGAATCAAGCAAGAATAAATCTGAAAACAGAAAATTTTTTGCTATGTCCCAAAAAAAAACTTTTCTTTTCGAAAAACTTCGACACGTCATTCGGGAATTGAACTATTCACATACTCGTATGTAGGTAAGTTTGTACGGAACCCTCAATACGCGAGTCCGATTTGCATTTTCTGTTTTTATTTATTAATGGTATCAAAAAGTAACATTATCCAAAATCGTAAATAGGAAGGATTTTTCAAAACTATTCATCTGTTATTATTATTATAAAAATAAGATAGAAACTTTTTAAATCTGGTAGATGTGGAAACCGTCCAGTAACAAAAAAAAGATGCGTAAACTGAAACGTGACGTCACCGCCATTAGGTTACAAGCGTAGAAAAGGGACAGCGAGATGTTCCTACCGCGGTCCCATTCTTCCTCACACTAATATTTGAAATGCTAATTGTTGCTTCATTTTGTATACAATTTAGATGCTGTTTTCAGAATAAGATTTATTTTTAATATTATTAATTCTTTGAGCAGTGGTGGCCAAGTGGTAAAGGCCCCGACTTACGAGTTGTAGGTCGCAAGTTCAAACCCAACCAGGCACATTACTTTGTGTAATTTGTTTCATCACCACTGCTCTCAAAACGGTGAAGAAAAAAAATTTTGAGGAAACCGGCATATCTTAGAACCAAAAATACGAGGACATGTGACATTCACCAATCCGCACTGGGCCCGCTTGGTGGATTACGGTCCCTTCCCTCTCCTAGAGAGAGGAGGCCTGAGTCCCAGGAGTGGGAACATAAAAGGCTAATTATGCTATGTTTACTGTAAAACTTTTGATTGACGTTCACTTGACCCTAGAACGTTAATTTACAAAATAAAAGGTAACTTACCTCTTAGTAAAACTTAACAAGAAGACAAAAGGAAAGAAGAAGATCTCAGTAATGAAACCTAGCTTCGCGTGCAGTGGTTTGTCTTTCCTTGGATTGTAGAACAGAAATGGTTCCAGAGAACTGATCTCCAAGTCCATAAGTGTATTTGTGTAAAGATGATGTGACAGGACGTGGGATACTCGAAAGTCTCTGAAAAAGAAGACGTACATTTATATAAATGGGTCAAAGGGTCAATTGGTCAATGGGTCTCATCAGAAGACTTAAAGTCACCCAAAGGGCAATGGGCTATGCTCGGAGTTTCCTTGCGTGATCGCATCAGGATGAGGATATCCGCAGGAGAACCAAGGTCACCGACATAGCACGAAGAACCGCCAAACTTAAGTGGCAATGGGCAGGGCACATTGCTCGCAGAACGGATGGCCGTTGGGGCCAAAAGGTTCTGGAAAGGGGACCACGTACCGGAAGACGTAGTGTTGGAAGGCCTCTTACAAGGTGGACCGATGACCTGGTGACGGTTGCGAGAGTCCGATGAATGCGAGACGCACAGGACCGTTCATTGTGGCGGCACTTGGGGGAGGCCTATGTCCAGAAGTGGACGTCTTTCGGATGAAATGATGATGATGATGATACAATTTATGGCTGTTCAGATTTTGAGAGTTCAGCTATGTGTTATAACCATATGTGTTGTCAAACTCGAGAAAATATTACTTTCACGGTACAGCGAATGGACGTACGAAGTTTACGTTCGGACTTCTGCCATCGAGTCTAGTATTTCGGACCATGTTTTTAATTTATAAAACATCTAGAAAATCCAGAGTTGATCTAAGATTTGATACTATTTATCTCTATATATATAATTTTATTTTTCTGTACGTGTGTTTATCACCTAACTGCTTCCAAACGGTTTGATCGATTCGGATGAAATTTTGTGTGTACATTTGAGTAGGTCTCTGAATGGTTTGAAAATACAAATGAACCAAGCGGTGGCGCTTCAATCAGGTACTCAATAACTCAGGCTAAAATTTCGGGACTTCACTGTATCAATCATCAAAAGTAGAGGGTAACCTCTACTTACTTATATGATTACTTATGAGTAATCATATAAGTAACCTCTTAACCAGGGTTCACTAAATTATATTTGAATTTTACACCAATAAGTATCCTCCTTCTCGAGCAGTACTCCTCATTACTGAGAATCGTTAAGTTACCGCTGGATTAGGTTCTTACTGATGGTGTTTCACCATCTGTGACGGTTCTTGGCATCATGAATCTCTCTCTTCTCTTGATCTGCCCAGCTTTTTTGTGGGCTGCAGCTTCTTGGTCGTTTGTCATCAACCATGCCAGTTACGATGAGCTGTTCAAGGTTGTGGCCATTTTTCCTGGCTATGTGGCCAAAAAACTCTAGTACTCTGTATTACCAAAAAGTATAGTGAAGTTTTTAAAAAGATTTTTTAGCAGTTAGGGGTTAAAAATGTTATGAGGAGTTAATTACCGTCATTAGATATAATGCTGGTAAATAGAATAACCAACTTCTACAACATGACGTCACAAAATTAAAACGTGCGTTGTCAAAGAGGTAAGACATTTCAAGAAACTTCGAAAGCTTTAAGTTCTTAATTTCTTGGCGAGACGTCTCGCTTTGATTAAAAACTCAACAATTTTCTCATCAGCATAATTAAACTATATAGTTTGAAGTTCGCTCGAGAAATCATGCTGGTTAACCAATTCTGTTCGGAGGAAAAAGAGTTAAATAAAATAACGTTTAACTACAGTTATTTTTTTATGTAAGATGTGCTGAGTGTACATGTGATGTGACTTCTGTATAGTGCTTGGTTTAGACTAAAAAATACAGAAGACTAAGCGAAACTGAATATTCTACAGCTACATAAGTAATTTGTGTGTTGATAAAAGAACATCATAGAAGTGTTATTATGATCCCTTTTTTTATAGTAAAATACTCAACTTTCACTGGTATAGACCATTCTCAAATGCCACCACATCAATCGGTCTTGCATCTCAAAGATACATGACTTAAATATTACCTAACTACGTAAACATGTAAACACAAAAACAAAATTAAATTTGGTACTCCTCCAAATAGCTTCCAACTGGGCACATTAAAAATATACCCAGAACTGGCAGCATTATCAAGTTTGGTGGCAACGCATCGAGTCAGCCAGGTCACTCAGAGTCGATCAGTCGGCGAGAAACATCTTTAAAAAAATTACGTAATATTGGACGTTATAACCCAGCATTTGGCCTCCAAAGAGATCAAAACTATAATTGCTAATAAATTAAAGTATTCAGAAAACACTTACCTGTAAGACCACATGCTCATATTAAACAAATACATCCTCCAATTCGTTTTTCTGTGTATAAAATTATGGCAGGCCACGGTCAAAAATGCCAGATTTACCGACGCGTAGGCATACCAAAACTTAGCTGCATATACATTTGTAACCCAGCAAGCAAAAGAAGAACTAATAAGAAGAGATAAAAACAGCCCATCTGTAATATTATCTGCAGTTTTAGATGCATCCTTGGGGATCATCTTGAGTTTCTCAAAAGCCGCTCTCTTTAGCGTTTTATAAAACCCATCTTCTTTGAACGTGAACGGCGAATTACGAGGAGTCTTTGCATCCCTTATATAATATTGTGTAAGAATTTTCTCTGTGGATGGGTTTAAGTGGTGCGATTCAAAAGCTTCAGTAATGTCGGTGCCCTGAAAACATTCAATTAAGTAAAATGTATTGCTTAGGAATTAAAGTTTTTTTTACATTTGTGTACGGTTTTTAAATTGAAATACATTAATATACAAATAAAATAATAATAATTTGAGAAATATATTCTTATAAAAATAAGCATTTAAATAATCAAATTAAATAAAATGTGCAGTAGATACGATAAGATAAGATTGGTGTAAAATAATTGTAAAAGTAAAGTGAGGCTCTCGCTCTCGTCCAGGGCAGTTTTACCGCGGCCCTGGAATGCAAAGGGTAACTGAAGTAAAACATGTAGGTTTTATTTAGTAAGGGTCTGACACGATTTCTCGCTCCACCCAGAGTGGGAGAAGGTATTTGATATTCCATCTCGAAAAAAAAGTCCTTACTCTCGTGTTAGGTGTCCCATGTTTGGGGAATGTTTTCTTTCAAACATTCAGCGAAAATGTTGATTTCTAAGTAAATAATGATCTTCAATGATTAGTAAATAGAAATAGAATTAGAAAGATGTAGGATGTCAAATGAAATATCCACTATGTAATATGTATTATGTTTGGGTGAGAGATGAGCACTCCAAATAAAACTAGTAAATACGACAGTAGCGTACGTCTAAAGTATCCATTTTAATGACTTTAAAAATAAAAATTTAAGTATCACTTACTTGGGTAAGTTCGAGCCATTCTTCGCCACCCGGGTGTCGCTTTATAAACCTCGTCAAGTCATATAGTTTGTCGTGAATACGCCATAATCCTTCGGCACCGTCGTCCATGGCTTTCCCAGTGAGCCATTGCACCGGGTCTCTCATATACTCATCTCGTAAAGACGGGTATTTTAACTGTGGAAAACTGACATGGCTATTTTTGTCGGTAGCTCTTTGTTGTGCCCCTTCTTCCCATTCTGCATGAGGAGGCATGTTTTTTTTTTTCCACAATACTATTCGAATTCTGCCTCGGTGCAATATGCGACTGGCCAGTAATGTTTATTGCTCTGAACTCAACATCAATGCCGGATCTATTAGTGTAATGACTAGTATAATAGTGCAAATAATTGATAGTTGAAAGGTTCCTTTGATGTTGTGAATAGTTATAAATCATTTGTTAAATTACCAACACATTAAATGAATATATTTAATTTGACGATGGCGGCTGAAAAAGATTTTAAAGTGTTGATGGAGATTTTTGGGAACTCTTCGAAAACAGCTTTAGGAGTTTTATTATTTTAGGCATTTTTGTTTTTTTTTTATTGGGTGGGAAAATCATCTTATGACAAATCGCGCTCGTGGGTGGAGCGGGAGATAGTGTCAGACTCTTACTGACTAAAAACCCACTCCTGCTCCCTCCTTGCCTTCGTCCTAGTGCCCCGGGTTTCACTTCCACACTACCCGTGGCCCCAGTAGGCTTCGACCCTGCTGAGCCCCTACGAAGCTGACATCTCCCTGAGGCGCGCGTGGAACAGCACGCGTCGTCGACGAGCTGGCTTCGGTCCAGACGGCTACAGGACGGTCGGACGGCGAGCCACCCATTGCTCGCCGTCCGCAAGCCCGCGCCTACGGTGGCCGGAAATCGGTCAATGACATCTCTCAATCTAGGGTGGTGCAGGAGGGTGTGTCAGACTTTTACTGACTAATACCTTAGTCCTTCAATTGCCCTTTGCGTTCTAGAACCACGAGTTTTCGGTTTAGAATACCCCTGCGGCTCTAGCGGGCATCGTTAGGCTGTTATTTTGTTTAAGGAAGTATAGAGACTTCCTGACAGAATTGATGATTTGTTTAGCTTGAATGCCGTTCACTCTTCACTACACACTTTAATCTTTTAATGACAGTCTTTTATCTGGCTGGAGCTTCTATCAATAAGATACCTTTAGGAAACTACATAATCAATACTCACAGTGTAATTAAAAAGATATCACGGTTAGTATGTACGGACCTTAATAATCATTCAAGATACTACAAGGTACATCACGATAACCTTTAAGATAATAATTGTTTTGATATATTCACAAAAACATCTTACAGCTACACGACTAAGCTTGAATAAACATAATTTAACAATTCAAAACAGTAATAACATAGGTAAAACTTGTTTTCAAAAAAGAGTACCTAAATAATAAATCATCATTATCATCATCTTCCTGCCCTTGTCCCGTGTTATTTGGGGTCGGCGCAACACGTTTTTTTCTTCCACTCTGCCCTGTCACTCGTCATGCTATCACTAACTTCCTTTTCTTTCATATCACTCTTCACACAATCCATCCATCTTTTCTTTGGTCTCCCTCTCCCTCTCCATCCGTCCACATGTAAATTCATAACTCTTTTAGTAACATGCGTCTCATCCCTCCTCTTCACATGACCATACCAAGACAAACGATTCCCTTTCAACTTTTCAGTCACTGGCGCCACTTTCAAACTTCCCCTAATATATTCATTTCTCACTTTATCCATTCTCGTCACACCACACATCCATTTTAACATTCTCATCTCCGCTACATGCAATCTTTTTCCTAAATAATAAATGTTTTTTTTTTAATTGTATGTTTTTTAAATACGTATGGCTACAGATAGGTTTATCATTCGAACAGTTAAAGCAATGATAGCCGGGAGACCCATGATGACTTGATTTATAGATTTCCCATGTTTATAGAATTAAATGTTTGTTAACCCAAGAAGGTTTTTTTTGTTTTACAGGGGTAGTTTTGAATAATGAATAAGGCCAACCTTTTTTAAGGTTCCAGAGTCAGCTAGGAACCCTTATAGTTTCGCCAAGTCTGTCTGTCTGTCTATCCGTCCGTCCGCGGTTAATCTCAGTGACCCTAGAAAGCTGAAATTTGGTACCAATATGTATATCAATCACATCGACAAAGTAGTAAAATAAAAAGTGGAAAAAAATGTTTTATTAGAGTACCCGTAAAGTGGGGAGTGATTTCTTTTTTCATTTTAACCCTAACGTGTGATATATTGTTGGATAGGTATTTAAAAATAAATAGGGGTTTTCTAATTTATTTTTTTTATAATTTTAACATTTTTGGAAATAATCGCTGCAAAAGTAAAAAAAAAAATGTGAAATGTATGTGAGTTTAGAAAATTTGAAAATAATCTCAAAAATAGGACTTTGTAAAGACTTTCTAGGACAATTATTTTGAACTTGATGGGTTGAACAGTTTTTGAAAAGTGGTTCAAAATAATTTCTGAACTAAGTTTGTAATTTAACTGTTCATGCAAGCATTTTTTTAACTTAGTTTATATATTGTATTATTCTGAACATATCTTCTTTCAAATAAAACAAGAATTATTAAAATCGGTTCACGCAATCCAAAATTACCAAAGAAAACCCAACATACATAATCCGTCTAGTTTGTATAAATTAGTAACCCAATTTCCCGAGAGATGGCGCTGTATTTCCTGAGATGATGGGGTCGGGACGGGTAAGAGCTATTGTATTGTCGAATTGTTCGGTTGGTCTCTCGTTGGCATTGGTGATATTTGTTCTTGTTCGTTGTCTATCGTTCATTAACTCTTAAGTGGGGTCACTTATTGTGACGGTCGGGAAACTACGGAACCCTACACTGAGCGTGGGTGGTGACGTAGTTCTTCAACTCTTAATTTTTTTGTTCATGAATTCAGATATATATAAATCTATCTGCATTCATGCTCCAAATTTTTTTTTCTTGTTAAATATTTATCGTTCTTCCAATGTTACAATCATAGAACATTATAACCATGTCATAATACAATATGGCGTAAAGTACTTATAGTAAAAAAAAAAATGAAAGAATTTAAGTGAATAATTTTGGCACGTAGTTTGAGATACGATAAAATATTCTATTTCAGTCGTAGAATATGTAATAGGACGTTCGCCAGCTGACTCGCTTTCAGTTTGCGGTTATAGTTCTTCGAAAAAGGCCAAGAATCGTAAAAAGCACATTTTAGGGCTCAATTTTATATGTGCGTTGCTGTAAACTTTCGTACTACCATGGGAGGTATGTTTTAAGATTCTGTATACAGAGTCAATATTTATGTCGAAACTTGGTTCTGGTAGATGTAGGTATTTACCTATTTTTCGCCATACTACATAATAATTTTACTTTTAGTGCATTAACGCTTATCTTTACATTAAAAATCTTTAAGTTTACTCTCTTGGAGTAACTATGTGGAGATATATCTGGACAGTTCACATTAAAACTAGTTTTATGTCACTTTCTAACCGGGACAGTACAGTATCCTGTTGTAAGAAAAACTAATTTACCGACTTTCGATAGTTTTTAATTTTCTTTATTCTTTATTGTACACACAAAACTTTACTACAATACATGGATTTTATAATTTATGTACAAAGGCGAGCTTAACTCAACAATGAGTTTTCTCCCAGCAAACCTTTGAGTGACAGAGAGAGATCACAATCGAGGGTAGGATCCAGTGTACAACATAAACATACATAAATACGTCTAATATATATATATATATATATATATACATACATACAGATATAATATATATATATAACAATATATACTAATATTATGTCAATTGAGAAAGGAAGTGCTCTTTAATTTTCCTCTTAAAGACGTCTGAGAGACGTCAGAGAGAAGGGCTGTCGCGAAGGGAATGTGGGAGAGCGTTCCAAAGACGCACTGCAGTTACAGTAAAGGAGCCATCATAGCGGCTATTGCGGCATTTTCGTTTAATACAGAAAAGTTTTTATTTATATTAAAAACCAAATACAAAACATCCGTCTCATCTATAAACAATTTTAAAATGAATATACAAAAAGATATACGCGAATTTATTATTTAAAGTTGTTAACAAGCACATGTGTGTGTAATCTAATCATTTCTAAAAATATCAGTAGCTGTAGATTAAAAACCCACCCATTTAAACGGTGTGTACTGTTTGGGCAGTGCGCATCAGTGTAATAATTGTATTTAATAAGATTTGATAAAAAAAAACATGGCTCCTAAAGATAAAAATTATATTGAGTGGGCCCACAAAACAGCAGAAGAAAAAAAAACTCATGTCAGTTTTCCTCAACTAAAGTACCCTTCGCTTAGAGATGAAGGGTTTAAGGATCCTATACAATGGTTGGAAGGAAAAGCCATGGATGATGGAGCTGAAGGTTTATGGAGGATACGTGACGGACTTTACGATTTCGACGACTTTCAAGATAAGCATCCCGGCGGAGCCGAGTGGTTGGAACTCTCTAAGGTAACCTAATTACCGTTAAAATATATTTTTGTTGTGAGCAAAGTGGGGTTAAGGCCCGCAGTAGTAAGATGTGAAAGTCAATTTGTCCTATGAAAGAAATATTTGTGATTTCTTATTCCATTTACGAGGAAGTTAGGATTGAACTATTTTGAATGAATCATTATTTTGGGTATACTATTCTTAGAGGGCAGAATTTTTCAGGGTACAGACATAACAGAAGCCTTCGAGTGTCATCATTTAAATCCTGTTGTGGATAAAATGATAGAAAAGTACTTTATACGAAATGCTAAAATGAAAAGGAATTCTCCATTTACTTTTGAAGAGGATGGTTTTTATAAAACATTAAAACGAGATGTGCGGGAGGTAATGAAAAAAATTCCAAAAAGTGAACGAAAAATAGCAGACTATATTATTGATGGTCTTTTTACGACGGTCTTGATATCGTCAGTCATATCCTGCTGGGCTTCGAACTATTGGGTTGTGATGATGTCATACTTGGTTGCATCTCTCGCCTTGGCATGGACCACCGTCGCTTCACACAGCTATATCCACATGAAAACTAACTGGAGGATGTACCTTTTCAATTTAACTCTGATGTCATATAGGTAAATATAAAAAACATTAATAGCTGGATGATATTGTTGTTGATAATAATGTACCTATTTTTTTTTTGTGTGAAATCTTTGGAGCGGTTGGAGCGAGAGGGTTTGTCAGACTTTAACTGAATAAAATCCCACTCCTCCACTTCAGTCAGTATCTTCGTTGCCTTGCATTCCTGGGCTGGGTTTTCCTTTCTGAAGCGAACCCATGGCCCCAGTTGGCGTCGATCCTGCTGGGCCCCTACGGTTTGCTGACATCTCCTTGAGACGCGCGTGGAACACTACGCGTCGTCGACGACTTGAGCTCGGTCCGGACGGGTACCGGACGGTTGAACGGCGAGCTACCCATTGCTTGCCGTCCACAAGCCCGCGTCTAGGGCGGCCGCAAATCGGGATCAGGATCCCAGCGGCTAGGGCGTCAATGGTGTTTCCTCGTGCGTGCAGCCGCCTCCTTTGCTAGCTTTACTGCTTCGCAGAAGGAGGCGACAGCCTGCCGCTCTTCGCTTCATACCATGGCCTGTACCAAGGCCCAGCGCGAGAGATCGTTGCCGCCGATCGCCCCCACGAGGCCACGGCGGTGCTTTGCACAGCGGGGCACACCTCTACTGTATGCTCAACTGTGTCCTCTGGGCGATCCACACAATGGTAACATCCGCGCGTTTCTTCCGCACGAATCCGGTGCAGGAACCTCCCGAACTGTCCATGTCCGGTGAGAACCTGCGTCATGTGGAAGGTGAGGACGCCGTGAGGTCTTTCCAGCCACTCTTCAAAGAGGGGCTTACCGCCATAATTATGGCGTGCCCAGCAATGGCTTGCGACAGGCGCTGTCGTCATTCCACCATGAGGTCCCGCCGGCACTTTGTCCACCATGGTGCAACTAGTCGTGGCAGCGAAGTTTCGCCCCGGCGTTGCATCACCATGCGCAAATCGTGCATGCTTGCAAGAACTGTTGCCTCTAGATCCCATGGTAGCAGGCCAGCAAGGGGGCTTGCCGCTTCGTGGGAAATAGTGCGGTATCCCCGCACCATCCGTATGACCATGACCCTCTGGCGTGCGTTCAGCTTGGCCGCTGGTCGTTTTTGTAGCGATGGCGCCCTTACCGACGCTCCACAAAGGGTCATAGACTGAACGATGCCTGCATAGTGCCTCCGGCAATAATGTACCTATGGAAATAGATTTTTAAAAGATCTTGTTATGAAAACAATTAAGCAAAAATAGAAGTGCTAATAATGTTTTACAACTTAATAACTCTGTCAATAATAATTCTGCCAATGAAAGATATAACTTGAATTTTATTGATTTGAGATCTTAAATGTCAAAGTCGGTAATCAGACAGAGAAAAAATCCGTTGAAAATAATAAAAGTTTTTTTTAAAGTATATTTTATTTGAGCTTTTAACTTGTTTTGAGTAAACTTAGCACAGTGGCTAGTTCGTCAGCTTACGCCAAAATGTCATATGAGGTCTTAGAGTGCCTTTTTTATTCGATAGAATATGTTGGTGGTTATTGGTGGTTATTAATGGTAAATGGTATTATAGCCAACATTTTGTTTTTTTTTTTCTCGTTTTACAGGGATTTCCGAGTATCACATGTACTATCACATCATCTGTATCCAAATACACTAATGGATCTAGAAGTCAGTGCATTTGAACCTATTGTCTTCTGGAACCCTAGAAAGAAGCCTTTTTACGCATACTTTGCTTTCCTGATTGAACTGGTATTCTACCCATTCATCGGTATCCTTAGCTTCTTAAAAAGGTAAGATAATACTATTCCAATCTATTAAGCTGAACATGGCTCAATAATTTTTTGGGGCTTATCTTATAATTTACTTACCTTTTTGGAATAAAGATGAATAAATAAATAAATAATTAGATTACAAAAATAGTAATATACCTAAGTAACCAGCGACTAGTAAAAATAACCTGGAACATTCGGTCTTCTACATCTGTGAAGATACGAAGAAAATACCGGTACTACGGGGTTACTATGACGTTCAAAGTAAGATTGTTTCATTCTTATTTTAATGTGGGTATAAGACAGAGCTATACAGGTTGTCTAGCGCCATCTTTTACGCACACTGGAAATAAGAATAAAACAATCTTACTTTAAACATCATTGTACAGGTCTTAGTAAGCATACTTTGGAATCGTGGCAGCTTGGAAGAGGTTTTTGCTCAGCAGCGTAATCAATATATTTACTTTTGTATTTGTTACATGAGCAACCTTTATATAAGTAAAAAAAAATAGGCAATACCAGAGATATTTCTGAAAAAAATACTTTCTATTTTCTTTATGCTTATTATCTTTCCAGGCATGTCAGTATCTTCGTACGCACAGACTTCTTTACTCGCCACTACAGATGGCACGATGGCATTGCCTTCCTCCTTCCTCTCTGGATGTACTTTGTCAGTGGAACCACCTTCTTCCATGCGGTTTATATATGGCTGTGGATCGTTTGCACAACCAGTTTCATCACATTCGCTATTGGCACAAATGCTGCACATCATCACCCCGATATCTTCAAAGATGGTGATCAACTCAAGTAAGATTGTAACATGTTGTTTATAAATATTTTTTTAGCTTTTCCCAGCGGCTTCGTCCTCATGAAAGTAGAAAATTATCTCAAGGGAAAAATATCCAATGAGTTACTTGAAGACATGGTCTTCCCATGGGACAAATTTCATCTAAATCAATTCAGCCGTTTGGACGTGAAGGAGTAACAGTCATACATTCACAACATCACTCATACATCTTTTTCTTCGATCCGGCCTAAGCGTTTCGCCTGGTGTTTATACCGCCTACATCGAAGGATTGAAACAATTTACCTTACGTTACAGTAAACAGGCTTTTAACAAACTAGTGCGATTCCCCATCAATGATTGCAACAATGCTTACCATCATAAAGAATCTATGTACAAAACTTCATAATTGTATCATGAAAAATCACAAAGTTATAAGCTACATTACCTGGTTGTCCGCACAAATATATGGTCACCGGTTCATCCTAGCAACTTAGGGGTTGTTTTGCTCCTGCATCTATCTATACTCTGGCACGTAATGCTCGCTATATCCTGTCGTAACCTGTGTTGTACTTAGTGTTGGTGTTGTCCAACTGGTGACCTTTTTTAAATATTTTTGGGAAATAATTTAACATAGTGCAAAAATTATTGGAATCGATTCAGTTACTGATTCTGAATAAACTATATTCAGGTTTCGCATATACTAAAAATAATGTTGTATACATACTTTAGTCTTTATAATATTAGCGAGATATTTTTAGTTCGATACGGTTAACAAACATAAACATGAACTTATCCTAAGGTCAAAGAACATTTTGTCTACTATCATCATGTGACTTGATGTCTTAAAATAGACGCAAGAAAATATATTTGATTGCAGTTGCATCTATAAAAGTGTCCGATGTGAATAAATCGTGTTTTATTGAGGACAATTTGTGTTTAATGACCACATGCTTCTTCTATTTATCACACTAATATTATAAAGGCGAATGTTTGTATGTATGTATATGTGTTTGTTTGTTTATCTCAAACGACTAAATGTATTTGTGTAAAATTTGGTATACTACACCTATACTAGGTTATATCTTGAAATAGCACATAAGACATTTTATCTTGAGAATATGTTCGTTTGGAATGATAAAACTAAAAGTTTGTAGTGTTATTATTTATTCCTTTACCTACATCTTTGAGTGTCTAAAACTACGTTGTTTTTACTATCACCATTTAATCATAAAGTAACAGTTTTCATGACAACTTTTATGCCTAGCTCATAAAACTCTTTAATTTTATATATGGCGTTAAGCAATATATTTGATCGTTCCTCAGGGACACCACTGTCGACTGGGGCATGCACGAGCTTGAAGCTGTAATGGACCGCACTGACATCAATAGTAGTCTCTTCACTTCCATGACTTTCTTCGGAGACCACGCTCTTCATCATCTATTCCCAACATTAGATAATGTGACTTTGAGACATTTTTATCCAGTGTTCCTAAAACGTTGTGAACAGTTTAGGGCTAATTTTAGGTTGACGTCATCTTTGGACTTATTTATTGGGCAGTTGAGAATGGCTGTAAAAGAAAACCCTAATGTTTTAGATAATTCGAAATAGAATTACAAGAAATGCTTATAAAATATCTTAGATACTATGTAAAAAGTTTTATATCCCTTGTGATATATTTTTTGGAATTATGCCTCTGGTACATTGTGTACCGGTTGTGGACTGCAGGTGGCATTTTGATGTTTTTAATCCCATTAGAATTGAATTCAGGAAGTTATACATACATATATAGTTATAGTTACATATATATAGTGAATAAATATTATTGAATTATTTTCTTTCTTCTTTCTTATTCATCACATCAGAATTCGTTTTATGCATTGACGGCAAGTCCGTGATCATATCATTACTATGTATTATTACATCAGAATATAGATTCATTTTTGATTCCGTAGACTAACTGAAACTCTTTGAAACAAAACATTCTAATATTGGAGTTTTCTTTTGGAGTCAGATTAACATTTAGATAAAATTATTAAATAAAAATATGTATATATATTTATCTTGAAAAGATTAAATACAAAATTGTTACTTAACATTAGGTTATCAGTTGTATTGTATAAACAATATTATTATTTTAATTATCTCTTTAGGCGGGATCTAAAGGTCATTGCCCTAAACATTACTTAACGATATGATTCTTAGCTAACTAGGTACCAATCTACTAAAATAAATGTAAATAATTTGTAAATATTAAAAGACAAAATAATTTACATTTTTGATTAACTGATAAATGAGAATAAGTAAATTTCTTTGGTGTTACACTTTATTAATTTTGAAAATACTATAGTTATTATCAGTATTGCGATGTTTTGTTTCATAAATGTGTATGTACCCATGATAACGTTGACCTTTGGTTTGCGCTGTGACTTTGTTTATCAAGAGTCAATTAATAAATCAACTATCGCAGTCAAGTTTTCCTTACAATAACATAGTTTGTATGATAAAACTGTTAGGGGAAAAATACTATGAATATTGTTTTTCTTCGGACATATTAAAATACCTACTACGAATTTCTCACTATTATTAGCCAATCTTAGAGATTTGGAGTGAATGGTTATGCTAACAGTTCATTTTTTTTTTGTTTTTCTTTTATTATATAAGTAAACTAGTGCTTGACTGCGATCCTATATATCATTTTGAACTATTTAGAGACATGAAGTACTTTTCACACTTAAAATCTATTTTAATTCTTTATCAATCAACATGGGTAAATAAGAACAGCCGCATGAATTTAACTTTAAGGTTAAGCAACATTTGCTGAGGTCTGTCTTTGGATGAGTGACCATCTCAACTTACCAAGGTTCCGTGGTGTCTCGGAAAATACGTTAAGCAGTTGGCCATGACTATCGTTTGTTGATCTTTGACAGTCGTTACGGATAGTCAGAAGTCTGACACCAGTCTTGCCAAGAGATATCGTGTTACTGAATTTCTGGGTTGTCCCAGAAACCCAGAAATTCAGTCAGAGATAGACTATCGTTCCATATAAAATATTGGTGATCAGCTGCATCCGTTTATACCGTATGACAAGGCCAACATGGTTAGAAAACGGCTACGCAGATTGATTGATCTTGAATTTCAAACAAGCAGACGGTTCATCTGCAGGTGAACAAATTACATGACATATGAAAACAGATCATCTTTTAGTTATCACAGACACATATAGACATACTAGCTTCTGTCAGTGGCTTCGCCCGCGTTAAAATAGGTTTCTAGATACAAACCTCCAACCTACGTTTTACCCCCTTAGGGGTGGATTTTCGCAAAATCCTTTCTTAGTGTCTGAATGTCTAAACCCTATAAGGAACCTAACAGCCAAATTTTAAGTATGGAGGTGTTTTTTTTTTATTGGGTGGGAAAATCATCCTTATGACATCCCCGCTCTTGGGCGGAGCGGGAGATAGTGTCAGACTCTTACTGACTAAAAACCCACTCCTGTTCCTTCGTTGCCTTCGTCCCAGGGCCCCGGGTTAGAGACTCACTGATTAATCACGAAATCTCAGAAATGAGATTTCGTGATTAATCAGTGAGTGGTATTTCGTTTTTATTATTTATAGATTTGTCAAACAGCGGCATTCCAAGTGAACGGGCTCAATGTTAGGTGGATTAATGCATGTACCTGTAGTTAGACCAGCTCTTGTACTTTTAAATTGGAATGCAGAAAAGCTGCTTAGAGACAGACTTCTTCAGGCGAGTTGCTTCATAAAAAGCTCTGGCTACTACTACTGAGCATTAGTGGCCCAGTGGCTTCACAAGTTGTAGGTTGTGGATTCAAACCCAGCCAGGCGCATTACTTTGTATAATTTATTTCATCACCACTGCTCTCAAAACGGTGAAGGAAACTATTATGAGGAAACCGGCATGTCCTGGAACCAAATATTTCGAAGAAATGTGACATCCACCAATAAGCACTGGGCCTAGGGAGGAGTCCTGAGTCCCAGCAATGGGAACATTATAAGGCCGATTATGCTAATGCTTTTATACCAGCATATAATGCAAATCTATGGCAACTGGAGAATCAAGCCAAGTAGATTGTTGAAATGTTCAACTGCTTCTGTTACGTTGTCTTTATAGGAATTTTCATATCCAAGCTTTCCACCAGTAACTGTCTAAAGAGATTCCACTTAGTTTTATTGTTATGTAACTTGCATGGCTTAGGTATCACTGTGACTTTCTTTTTTAATGTTATTTCTAACAAGCGGGCCCAGATAGGTTAGTAAATATCATAATGCATTACTCTTGAAATTGTGGTTTTAACACATGCACCAGGAAGAAAAATGTTACGTAAAAAAGTACGGTGGTCCTCAATCACAAACGGCAACAGAAGGAATATAGCTGGATTTTATTCAGTAAAAGTCTGACACACCGTCCCACTCCATCCAGATTGGCAGAAGTTGTTTCATAATTTCCCACTGCAAAAAACAGACAGCGAGGAAAAATATCGTGAGGAAACCGTTACTCATTGTCCCTCCTTCACCGTTTTGAGAGCAGTGGCGATGAAATAAAGTGTTTTGAAAGTGCTTTGAAAATGAAATCCTTTGCATAACAACCTTGTTGCAAGCCCATAGATCTTTGGTGAAACATCTTCATCACTGGCCAGTTAGATTATAATTAACCGCGAAATATCACAGCTCGAAAATGAAACAAACTACTTCTGTAATTTTAATTAAGAAGGCCCTTCTTAGCGTTGCCGCACATGAGCCACATGCCACAGCCACAATCGCCACCACGAGAAACTAGAAGCGGTCACAAATCACTTGTGGCCGGTGGCTGTTATTTTTTTTGACCCATATGCGCATTATCATAATGGACTCTGACGAATAAGGTATAAATGCGCGAATGGTGTGTGACGGCGTTATGTATCGACGTTTGGTGGGCAGTGCGGTGCAATATTTCACAAAACTTGTTCCAGGAAATATGATTTATTTTTATTTAAATCTTCAAAATCGTATAATGTGCGAGGTTAAACTAGTTTAATTTACTAGTATATTAAAAAAGGCCAAAGTTCACAAAAATTTGCAGATTTTCAACGGACTTAATTGGATTAATATTTTACACAATTTTTGTTTCGTTTTCAATAGAAACCTAGTCTATAACAACCATAAAGTTATCTATATTTCCAAAATATCTAGAGAAAGATATTATAAGTTATAACCACGTAAGAGCAGTAAATAATTAATTTTATAGGCAGATACTTATTGCCAGTTTTTTGGTTCATAAACCTATTGTTTATAAATATTAATTACTAGCTACCGCCCGCTGCTACACCCACGTGAATTTACTTCCCACCTTTCAACCAACTAAGTAAGCTAGTCTTAAGATTGTGTTGTCTCGCGCAAATAAATTGTTTTTTCTTTCTTTCTCTTTAATTAGAAATTTTTCAACCGACTTTTTACTAACTTTTTATTTATTTTTAACTACCTCTGAATAAAATCCATAGTCATAACTTAACTACGGATCAAGAAACGGTGGTTAGTATGTACCTTAATATTTAGAAAAAATCTCTTTGGGTATATATTCTTTTCAATTCTAATGTTACACGCGGGATAGTGTGTGTCTGTCTATCTATCTGATATGTTCTCCTCATGTCTAAGCCGTTGAATATTAACAAAAATAATATTTTTGTTACTGGCACAGCCACGAGCACAGGCTAGTAGAACCATACATATTTTCAGTTCGAGAACAAATTAAGTAGTATTGTGTCACATTTTATGAAATATTGGAACTGAGTACGCGTGTTGCAAAATGTAAATGAAATTATAAGAAATTCGCCTTTTGATTTTCAGGCAATATGACTGAATTATTAAAAGAATAAAATTAATAAAATATTGAAAATTTTAAATAAAATCGGTTAATTCTGGGTATTATCTCGCAAATTAATTGAAATAAAGAATACTTGGTTGCTTTCGTAACCCTAGATAGCATACGAAGGCCTTATAAAATTCTCAGTAAAATGGAAACAAATTTATTTGGTCCGAACCATGCAAATGAAATAGCAAAAGTTGCACAAAAATAAAGCAAGAAAATCAGCAATATAATGATGGTATAGATTTTAAAGTTTCGTATCGGTGACTATGAAGAAAAGCAAATAGCTACGATTACTAAATTCACAGCACAGTACAGTATAGTACGTTAGAGCTGATAGTACGCGACAAACATTACACAACAACGACTTATAATACTTGGCCGTTTGTTTATATATAGGACGATAAGCGAATATTTAATTTTCATGTTTTGCCAAGATGAATAATCAATTGTTTATAAAATCACGGTGATATAAAACTGATATATAAAGGCTGAAGATAGTTCGCTACTTAAAACAAATTTTTCAATTCGGACAGTTCACAACATATTGCAGTTAAATGAAAAAAAATATTATAGTGTAGTTGTTTAAAATGGCACCAAAGGATACAGGCTACATTGAATGGGCCCACAAAACAGCAGCAGAAAAGAAGACTCATGTGAGTTTTCCGCAACTGAAGTACCCTTCTCTCAGAGATGAAGGGTTTAGGGATCCTGTACAATGGCTAGAAGGAAAAGCCATGGACGATGGAGCAGAAGGATTATGGAGAATACGAAATGGACTTTACAATTTTACAGAGTTTATGAAGAAGCATCCCGGTGGCGAAGAGTGGTTGGAACTTACTAAGGTAAGATATAAATATATCTTTTGACAAATATCTAAGAAAAGAGAAATTATTACTAATTGATTTTATTTGTGCTTGTGACGAGGATGGATGAAGGGTGTGTGAAAAGTAAATAACATAAATGAGAAAAGATAGAGAAGGCAGAGAAAAAAGAAAGGAAGAAATGTGGAGAATATATGGAAGCTTTATGTGAACCAAAACTGAGTGAAGAGTGATAACGTGATGGTTAACAAGAAGAATAGAAAAAGAAATGGTTATGCGCCTACTTCAAGTAGCAATACATAACGGTATGAAGAAAATACGTTGATGAGTGAGCGTAAATTTGACGAACAAATGTTGGAGACATTTCACAAAATGATCAATGGATTTATGATTATCTTTTCTGTTGTGTGTAACTGATAAAAATTGTGCAGGGAACAGACATAACAGAAGCATTTGAGTGTCACCACCTAAACCCAGTTGTAGAAAAAGTAAAAGAAAAATACTACATAAGAGATGCTCAAACACCCAGAAATTCTCCTTTTACTTTTGAAGAAGATGGGTTTTACAAAACATTGAAAAGATCGGTGGTAGAAGAACTGAAGAAAATTCCTCCATCTGAAAAAAAATGGAGCAATTTGGTTATTGATGGCCTATTTTCAACGTGTTTAATAGCATCGGCCTTGTCTTGTTGGGCTACAGACTATTGGGTTGTGATGGCGTCTTACTTAGTAGCATCGCTTGCCTTGGCATGGAGTATCGTAGCCGCACATAACTACATCCACAAGAAAACTAACTGGAGGATGTACTTGTTTAACTTCAGTTTGTGGTCTTATAGGTAAATATAAAATTATTCCATGTTTCGCACATCAAAATTTTGTACCTATATGTCTTGTTATATTTTCTGTTAGGAAATAAACCAACTCAACCTATTAGTATTTTACTTTTAAAAATAGGTATCAAATGCGATATCAATGATTGCCTAGAATTATTTAAAATATTGAATCTCGCAACAGACGATGATAAAATATACTAGTAAATGGACCTTGATACTTAGCGGTTATCAACAACAATAATATTATTATTATTATTTTTTTTACAGAGATTTCAGAGTATCTCACGCACTCTCTCATCATGTTTACCCAAACACACTTATAGATTTAGAAATCAGTGCATTTGAGCCTTTAGTTTTTTGGAATCCAAGGAAGAAGCCTTCATATGTATACTTCACTCTCTTTATTGAGTTGGTGGTGTTTCCGTTCATGTTTATAATTAACTTTATAAAGAGGTAAGACAGCTCTTAAATTTATTTTATGCTATCACCCATTTTTTAAGAAATTTACTCTTCTCAATTCAATCTTGACTCAGCCATCCTCAATCGAATTAGTAGTTATAGCTGGTTATTGACATTAACGTTTCAAGTTTTCCGTTGTCAAGGCGACTAAGCCGAGTTAAGTGGCGGAAATACCTTCAAATAGTCTTAAAATATGGGTGATGATAGATTTCGATAGTGACTGTATCGTTTGTAATACAATCATGCTTGGTTTCAGGTTCATTAGCAATTTCATCCGCAAGGGCTTTTTTAAACGTCACTACAGGTGGCACGACGGCATTGGTCTCCTTCTTCCCATCTGGATGTATCTAGCTAGTGGTTCTACCTTCTACCACGCTTTTGTTATGTGGTTGTGGATTAACTGCACCGCCAGTTTTATATTCTTCATGATAGGATCCAACGCTGCACATCATCATCCGAAAATCTTCAAAGATGGTGATCAACCAAAGTATGTATGATTCAGTCTGTTATTGAGTTATGCAGCAATACTTTCTTAAAAAACTTAGTTATCTCATGACTTATGTTATGAGACTACCAACACTAGTTACCAAATTCCCACTACGAAGTACTGATCAATTAATTTATGCTCCAACAGGGGAACTACAATTGACTGGGGCATGCATGAGCTCGAAGCCGTGATGGACCGCACTGACATAAATGGAAACTTCTTCAAAGTGATGACGTTTTTTGGCGATCACGCGCTGCATCATCTATTCCCTACTTTGGATCACGCTCTTTTGGGTCATCTGTACCCTGTGTTTTTGAAACACTGTCAAGAGTTCAGAGCTAACTACAGATTGACGTCACAGTTTGACTTCTTCATTGCTCAGCTCAAAATGGCGGTGAAGGAAGACCCTAATCTATTAGATGAATCACAATAAGTTGATTATTTTAGTGTAAGAAACAGTAAAAAATTTATATTGATAATAGCGATATGTTTTATTTCTTTTTGTTTGGGCCTCATGTGGCTTGTTGAAAGTAAAAATATATTTGTAAAATTAAGGGAGAAAAAGAGATAATGTTATCTAATAGTAATATCTTATTAGAGCCAGTTAGCTTAATTGGTATTTGAAAATTCTGTTTATATAACATATTAATGTTATAAAGGTGTAAGTTTGCGCATATAAAAAGTTTTCGTTAGAAACTTTGTTTTTTTTTCGTTTGTAGGCTCATGTTTGACTACAATCTTACCCGATGGTAAGCGATGATGTAATTTAATGGTTTTTTGGTTAGGAGGTTAAGTTTGTTACAACTTTTTAAACTACAGAGCTACGTGTAATTGCATTAGCATAAAACAATACAAAAGCGAGCTTCTAAGAAAAATAACAACATCATCATGAAATGACATAGTTTTTTGAAATGTGGATTGCCTGACCAATCGTATGTATCCTGCCCCCTTAGCCAAGTTACGATCATTTCGTTTGCGTCGAACACCTCGAGTAGGCCACGCCTCCAATTCCTTTGTTCTGACCATGTGATTGAGCGTTGAGATGGGCTGCTCACTCAGTTGTAATATGCCAAACTTTATAAACAACGATCCCCAGAGACAGTTCCAGACCCAACTAGTCATGGCCTTTACCAACGTTATTTTAAACGCCTGAACGATGTTTACAGTAAATTAAAACAGTTTACCAATCATATGAAACAGTTTCTGCCAAATTCTTCTTTTCCAAGCAAATCTGAACTAAACTGAATACTGAACAATTCACAATGGAATATCATTCATCCTGTAAAAAAAAGTATTACTTGGTGTCGATAAAATCAGTAGCCAGAAACGGTTCAAAAGCAATATTTTTTGTTCAACTTCAATACAATATGTTCATGATGGAAACTGCCATTACTGAAAAAAAAAATGTCTTTGACACATAACATTCTTAATATTTTCTACATGCTTATTGTTCTTTTAAGAATGTAAAGTTTCAATGGAATTCGTATTTTACTTCCTAATATTTCTATGGGAAGGAATTACTTAAAAATATTACAAAGCTTCACGTGTGTAAATATTTATTTATTGGATAGACTATAAGAAGGCATATGACTCGGTTGCCAATTATGTGTCTTGTGTGTGTGCAACAATTGCACACTATGTATTGCTACACACGTTTTTGATATCGTCTATGAGACTATGGAGGCAGTCCTCCGCTATGATGATGTATCCAGAGGAGTAGTGAACCGATAAAGATCGATGGAGCTTTTCAGGGTGATAGTTTGAGTCCACTTTGGTTTTGTCTCTAAGCACTATGCTAAAAAATTTGGGCCAGGGCTGTCGGTCGAAGAAAGGCGGTTAGGATATATCTCTTGTCAGACTGAAAAGTTTTTGCCCCCAAAAATCTGTAACTGATGGAGCTACTGAAGGTAAATGAAATCTTCAGTAGAGATAACTCTACGGATCGGTACTAATAGCAGTACCAATCCGTAGAGTTTGCTATTGAAAAACGTGTGGTTATATGCATAAATTGTAAAGCAAAGGAAGATTGTGAAATTCTCTGCCAGAATACATTGTGCTGTGTTTCATTATAGCTACACTACCTGGGAATCTTTTAGTCAAGTGAATAGGTTGTACTCCATCGTCAACCACATCATCGCTTTCCATCAGGTAAGATAGTGGTCAAGCGCTAGCCTGTGAACAATAAAATCAGAAATCAGAAACGTTTATTTCAAATAAACCAATTACAGGTACTTTTGAATTTTCATATATTGATCAGTCAAAACTAAGTGAAGCAGAAGTAAATTACACGTTCCAAAGCGTAGATCTCTTTAAAGAAGAACGTGCCATAAACTTCATGGACACTCTTTTAAATCATATTATGAGCTACATAAATCTTGGTTACATATTTCTGGTCGCTTCTATTATGTGAGCGTAATGTAGATAAGTAACAAAAAAATAACTAATTAAAAAATGTAAATTAAATTAAGCCACTGGCAGCTTAGAGATGACCATTGACGGCGCCCGTTCACGAGCATGGAGCGTGCATCAGCCCCACTCAGCTCAACCATTTTAAAGGGAACTGAATGACCCAATAACACGTGCCACCATTATTGAGGCATTTGTTAGTGTGTGAGTGAGCATGACAAACTCTTAACTGCCATGCTCGTAATGTTAAACAAGTTGTAACCTAATAAAAATGCTCCATGTTACTTCTATTCACAAATTGAAAAAAAGTGCTTCTACACTATTTGTATAATGCTATTGCTTCCAAATACAAAAAGAATAAAATTAAAAAAAGTAACCATTTCAAAAACAACAATACAAAAACGGCAATAGCGTCTCTTCTAATATTTATTAAAATATTTAAAATAAACTAATTTGTAGGCAAAAGCTTCTATCATGTAGCTGTTTAGTAGGACCGGCATTTAGCCAAGCATTTTTATCAAAGATATAATAGTCCTATTTTTAATATGCTTGTCTAAATAGTTTGCGTTTAAGAGTCTCCTTTTCCACTCGTTTATTGTCAACATCGAGCGTAGTTTAAAAGCTTGTTGCTCCGTCTATTGCAAGCCAATGAGATGTTTGATGAAGAAGCAAAGCAAAAAAAGAGAGATGACGTCTGAAAACTCTGTTGGCATTCGGTAATTCCTTGATTTACTCGAATATTTCACAAAACTTCTTCTTGAAAATACGTGTTGTTTTTTAAACCCTTAAAAGTTAAAAAAAAAAAATTGGTCATTCAGAATCTTGATTAAATTTGCAAAGCTTTTGTTATATTTTTTTTACTTTTTAATTTTTGAGTAAATTATAAAGCGTCAAAGTTCATGCAAAATAGCAGATTTTCAGGTCTTTATTAAATTAGTTTTACACAAATTTATAAATTGATTTCCATATAAGTCTAGATAATAAAATATCTAATGAATTGTATTTTAATTTATGTAAATGATAATTTAATGTGTAATTTATTTATTTAGGTTAAACAACAATTGTTTACACAGGTACATTTCAAACTTAATGATTAGGGTATCATTAATAGTGCAACAATTAATTTAAGGTTAACACCACATGCACAAAAAAAAGGCTTCACATAACATATTTATAATATCTTATTTGAAATTAAAAGTTATTATAGGTATAATAACTTCTAATTTTAAACAAGTTACTATGCTTACAAAAAAGAATTAGAAAAAAAACATTGGCATAAAAATGTCTGATTAAATTATGTAATATTGATTAACTATCAATAAAAAAAAAATAATAATAAAAAAAAAAATAATAATAAAATAATAATATAAATAATAAAAATAAATAAATAATAATATAAATAATAAAAATAAATGAATAATAATGTAAATAATAAAAATAAATAAATAATAATATTAAATTAAAAGAATAAACTGAATACATTAATAATAATTGAAAATTAAATCATTGGATTGTTTACAAAAGCTCGTATGTATTTATTTATATTATCGTGGTGTACATCTACTATGTCACTGCGGCCATTAATAATTTTGCACAATCTAGGCATCGGAGAATTCGCACCAAGCACGGGCTTTCGAAGTGTGAAGAAGTAATAACTTAATAATTGCTGCAAATGTTTTAAATTTGGACTCATTTCATCATCATAATCATCATCATCATCATTTCAGCTGAAAGACGTCCACTGTTGGACATAGGCCTCCCCCAAGTTTCGCCGTAATGACTGGTCCTGTGCGTTTCGCATCCATCGGATTCCCGCGACCCTCACCATGTTATCGGTCCACCTTGTGGGAGGGAGTCTAACTCATTTAGTTGTAGAAAATATGTATGTATGTGTTTATGTAAAAAAAGGAATCTGTGGGAATTCAAGTCTTTTATTTCATAAACCTGAGTCCCTCTCTCTAGCCGAAACTTTAAGTATTTTAGTGTGACCCAGAAGAGTTAAATATCAATCCTACTGAAGAAATCGTTGATGAATCGGTTCTTTGGGTGGCTGAATAAAGTATTCAATAGGCTTTCGCCGTACTCAAATGGAACGAACGGAACTTGACGCCTTAAGGTACCGTTCCGTTCTTAGCGAACGCGACACGTGACCGCGACCCACGACCGCGACTAGGTCGCGCGACCTACTGCTTAATCTGGATTTGTATGGAGTATTAAACAAGCCAGACGACCGCGTTGCGTTACCGGTCGGCGTGGCTAGAGAGCGACGTAGCGACCTCGACCCGGTCGCATCGGAGGCATATTCGTGTGACCGATGCACTGAGGGCTGGATTTTGAGTTTCTTAGTTTGCTTATTTTGAAAGTTTTTCAGCGCTTGTGATCACTGATGTGTCATTTCTTCTTGGTTTGATGTCTTAATTTATTTAACTGAGTATAAAATCAAACTTTTTATGATTTAACCTACAAATAATAAATGTCATTTCATGAGTATTTGAAAGCAATCCTCTTCTTCTCGTGATGTGAAAATTGAGTCAATCTTCATCCTTTTTTCCTGAGACATAGATAATAACATAATAAGAATATCATCCTCTCTTTATCCTGCAATAGCTGCTGAATAATTATTTTCCTAGCTGCGGATAAATTGTCTGACACATTGTACTGCAATGGTACATAACCGACACGCATAAAAACTGCAGGAAGAGTAGCGAGGTGGCCGTCGCGCGTCGCTGACATCGGAAAGCTATGGGTCGCCTCGCGATAGGCAACCATGGTCGCGTAGTTGAATGGTCGCGAGAAAGTTAAGAACTTAGGGGTTTGGATAGACTAACATCTTTCTTGGGATCCCCAATTACAAGAGGTAAGTCGCAAAATAGTTGCGTAACTTTCTGCCAACACTAAAATTGCACCTGCTCATTCTCTCTTACTTCCTATCCTTGACTACGCTGATGTCAGTTATTTCGATCTCACTGAGGCACAACTTGGTAAACTTGAGCGACCTCAAAACGTTTGCATACGATTTATATTTGGCTTGCGCAAGTATGATCACATATCCGATTTTCGTACGAAACTCAAGTGGCTTCCAATACGTCTTCGGCGGAACGTAGACATCTTGTCTCTGCTCAACAGTGTTCTGTTCAATCCTAAAACCCCCGCTTATTTTAAATAAAGTTTCAAGTTTCTTCATGACACACACACTAGATATCTTAGGTTATCGGAAAACTTGAGGCTAGAGAGCCAAGCCACTCCTCCAATTTTTATGACAAGTCGTTTACAGTTCAAGTAGTGTGGCTGTCGAATGCTTTGCCCGTGTCAGTAAAGCAAGCTCAAACACTCACAATTTTTAAAAATATGGTTAAGGATCACTACCTTTCCTCTTGAACGTCGTCATTAAGTACATTATATATCTCTATATATATTATATATTTTTTGTATTATATGCAATTTATTAGTAAATAGTACACCACAAACTACCTGCGTACCTTTTTTCTCCTTCTCTGTCAAATCCATTTAAAGGTTGTCTGTAAAAATCGCTTTTAGCGATAAGACCGCCTATTGACACACACTGACACCCTATTAATTTTAAGTTCCTAAAATAATTTTTAATTTTGGTGTAAAATAAAGAATATATCTATTATCTTTCAATATTTATCTATCTAGTTTACCAACTGTTGAAATTGGAAGTGATTGAAGGTTCAAATAATTGCATAAAAGTAGGTAGTTAATTATTTTGTAATTACATTTTCGGTGTTTCTTTCACATGTGATACATTTCATGTCTTGCCTTATTTCATGGTCTAGGTCAGGTCTACGGAAAGTTCCCTATAGGTTTTGATTTCCTTGCGAGCGTCAAAATATTCACCATAAACGGAGTATGAATAGCCTTGTCTTTAGATTAAAGTTTGATTTTTTTACTGCTCGAAGAGGTTGCAAACTTGAATATTTGATATTGATTTTAAGTTGTATACTACCACGCGTTTCTGAACATCACTTTATTGCCCGTATGTCAATACTCTTTATATTGACAGACGGACAATAAAGAGATCATACAAGGATTTCGATTTTAGCGACTGAGGTACGGAACCTTAAAAATGAATAAAGGAAACCTTGTCTCATAATGGTATGTTTTCCTCGTTATTTTTAGGTTTAGGTTTAAAGATATTTATTCTCAAAAAAGACACAAAGTCACTTACATGAGTAAAGAGAACCTTATTCTAATATTAATAATAGGTTCGTCACTGCATTAGATAATGTTCACGGTACACCCATTTTCCTGGAAAATTTAATTGAAATTAGACAATTCTCCGAAATCAATGAAAAATGTTTGAATAAATAATATTTTGTTACTTTCGCTCTGTGTTGTGTTACGTCACGCCGCTCCTGCTCTCCGTGACGTCATCGGTGGTCGCCGACCGCACCTGTGATCCGAAGCCGCCTTTTTCGAGGCAGTGGAGGATAGACTTTTCCGTAAACGGGAAATAGTCGGTAAACGTTGTGCCCCTTCTGGGAAAAGCCACAGTTTCGTGGTCCTTGACGGAAAACCTTACGGTGACAACAAAATCAACGGTGTGTTGCCCCAATACACCCGCCGAACCCCTTCAGGGCTAGGCAGTCAATGGGAGTCGGGAGCTAGGTTTTGGCCTTGGCCGGACCCGTCCA
The DNA here is from genome assembly GCA_949316375.1 of Mythimna vitellina. NCBI lineage: Eukaryota > Metazoa > Arthropoda > Insecta > Lepidoptera > Noctuidae > Mythimna > Mythimna vitellina. The sequence continues at coordinate 10,242,881 of OX438686.1, forward strand.
CCCGGGGACATAGGTCCAGTTAGGAGTTTTTCTGAGTTCCTAAATAACTCATGACCCCAAACTAGGTCCCCCCCAACCATGACGGAAACGCTAATATTGCCGTTCGTCAAAGAGGTCCTTCTCAAGGACCCCGATATTCTCGTCAAATATGGCGAGAAAATCACCTCAATTAATACCTCCCTCCCATTCCAACGAGCGTCACTGACTTCAGTGACGTATTGTCGCCCTTTCCGGCCAACTCGGACTCCGGTATGTCCCCGCCGACCTCTCGTCCCCGTCCTCCTTCGGGAAATAACCCAATGCCACCGTTACTGTTGGCACACTTCGCGAATGAGGCTATGGACACTTCGGTGCCCATCAGCGACTCAACATCACACACCTCGTCGGACTCTCAGCAGTCCTCCGACTCTTCCTCCTCCGAGGACGACTTCCAAGTCATCCTAGGTGGAAAAAGAAAAGCCCGCAAGGCCGCCCAGGCCAACAAGGCCAAGAAGACCGTAGTGTCGGTCCCCGCCCCCCCTACCCAAGCCGCCCCAGTAACCCAGCCCGCCCCGGTTTCGGAGACTAGCTGCCCCACCTCCACTTCTGTCAGTCAGCTGAAGAAGCAGCGTCCCCCTCCGCCCTTGTACATCCAAGACAAGGCAAATCTGTCTGTTCCCTGTCTATTGAGAAATCTCTATTGAGAAGCCCTTCCGCACTTCCATAGTTGGTCAGTGTCACCGCTGCCAGCTTTACGGTCATTCCCAGCGAAATTGTTTCGCTACACCCAGATGCGTCAAGGGTCTGGGCGAGCATGGCACCGCCGACTGCCCCCGTCTGAAGGATCGTGCACTCTGCACACAGCCTCCCAGCTATGTGCTGTGCGGTCAAGCCGGGCACCCGGCTAATTACCGTGGCTGCCCCAAAGCCACCAAAATTTCTCCCAAGCTGGCAAAACGTGCCGCCGCTCGCCAGTAGAGAGAAGCCCCATCTGGGAAAGACCCCTCTTCCCAGCTCCCCGAACGTCTCGCCCCCCAGAGACCATCCCCGTGAAATCAATTAAACCAACTCAACATCAACTCGACATTGTCAAGCGAGCTGCGCTATTCCACAAATACGAGTCGGTCATGATCGAACTCAGCAAACTTCCCCCCATCACCCTTAATGGATAAGACATATAAAATCTGTTATTCCCAACCGCGATCTCTAAAACGAGGCTTCTTTAATGTCTGCATTATCAATCAACGAGATGAGATCGCCACTTTCCTGCGCGACAATCAACTAGACATTCTCCTCATCCAGGAAACTTTCCTCAAACCCCACCGTAAAGATCCTAAAATTGCCAAACTATCGCATAGTTCGCAATGATAGATCTCGCTGCCACGGTGGTGGCACCCTCATTTACTACAGAAAAGAATTGTACTGTATTCCCCTTACTCCGCCCGCGCCCTTATCTTTCTTAGAATACTCGGCCTGTCGAGTAGGCATGACCGGTCATCAACCGTTCACTGTCATCTCAGCCTACTCCTACCCTCCCACGTCTTCCTCGTCTGATATGCCAGACGAGTCCATCGCTCTCACTAGCGACCTCACTGCCCTCTTTGGCTTGAGTGACTAAGTGAGTGTAAGATTATCAGTTGTTTATTAAAGCTTGGTAAAGCTTAATGTAATATAAAACGGCCGAAGATAGGTCTCTTAATTGAAATTGTTTCTACATTTTGTACAGTCTGCATCATAGTGCAATTAAGTAAAGAGAAAATTATTATTAGTGTAGTATTGCTGTTCAAAATGGCACCAAAAGATAGGAGCTACATTGAATGGGCTCATAAAACAGCAGCAGAAAAGAAGACTCATGTGAGTTTTCCGCAGCTAAAGTACCCTTCTCTCAGAGACGAAGGGTTTAGAGATTCTGTACAATGGCTCGAAGGAAAAGCCATGGACGATGGCGCAGAAGGATTATGGAGAATCCGAAATGGACTTTATGATTTAACAGAGTTTATGAAGAAACATCCCGGCGGCGAAGAATGGTTGGAACTTTCTAAGGTAAGATATATTTTTCTAAAAAAGGAGAAGTTGATTTGTTTTAATTTTAAATATGGTTTAAGCATGTGATAAATCGTGTGTGACTGAAAGAGAAAAGAAAATAAATAATGGGCAAAGAAAAGATGGACAGATTGTGTGTAAAAAAGGAATCAAATCGAAGCGAAGAAAACTTGTTACATTTACACTATAGTAAAGTTTGAAGAACAAAAGTAGACGACATTTCTATTGTTAAGTATAAAATTGAATCGATAAGACTAATAAAATAAAACATATGCTAAGAATTTAACTAACTAGAAAATATAGAGTCAATTAGTTAGGTGTTTTTATTTTTCTTGTTTTATTATAAATACAAATACTCGGAAATTATAATAAACTGGTCTATTATGATTATTTATTCTGTTGTGTAACTAACAAAAAATTACAGGGAACAGACATAACAGAAGCATTCGAGTGTCATCACTTAAATCCAGTTGTAGAAAAAGTAAAAGACAAATATTACGTAAGGGATGCTCAAACACCCAGAAATTCTCCATTTACTTTCGAAGAAGATGGTTTCTACAGAACATTAAAACGATCGGTGGTAGAAGAATTGAAGAAAATTCCTCCATCTGAGAAAAGATGGAGCAATTTGGTTATTGATGGCCTATTTTCAACGTGTTTAATAGCATCGGCCTTGTCTTGTTGGTCTACAAACTATTGGGTTGTGATGGCGTCTTACTTAGTAGCATCGCTTGCCTTGGCATGGAATACCATTGCCGCACATAACTACATCCATATGAAAACTAACTGGAGGATGTACTTGTTTAACTTCAGTTTATGGTCGTATAGGTAAATATGAAAATTACTATATTTTGCACAAGTAATTAATATTTTAGATTTAATTAGAGTAAATAAATAAATAGATTTTGTTTCAACTAATATATAAATTTAACCTAATAGTTGTAGTTTACTGTTAGACATAGGCTTCTCCAAAGTTACATAACAAAATTCGGTTATTCAATTTTCGCGTTCAATTAGGTATTTTATATCAAATAAAAAACACCTCAACCGCCACTTTGAACGATTAAAAAGATGATACAAACATCAGACGTTTATCAACAACGATAATATTAATTTCATAATTATTTTTTGCAGGGACTTCAGAGTATCTCACGCACTCTCTCATCATGTGTATCCAAACACACTTATGGATTTAGAGATCAGTGGATGGGAGCCTCTAATTTTTTGGAATCCAAGAAAGAAGCCTTCGTATGCATACTTCACCCTCTTGATTGAATTAGTGGTGTTTCCATTCATGTTTATAATCACCTTCATAAAGAGGCAAGATATCATTTAAATACATTTTACGCTTACACCAAATACTTGTATTTTAAGTAATTTCCTTTTCTCAAGTCAATCTCGAGTTTAGCCAAGTTGATAATCTACAATCGTTAACGCTAGTAGAAAACTTCAAATGTATGGGAATGACGTCATTTTAACGCACAGTCACGTGGTCAGAACAAAGAAATCGGAAGCGTTGCCAACTCGAGGCGATCGACGAAAGAGATTATAAACGAAACGGTCGTAACTTGGCTAGGCCTGCTGGTTATTTACATTAACGTTTCTGAATACAGAATTATCCGTCATCATGGTGAGCGAGTCGAGTAAAGAATAGAAAGTTCCTTTGAAATGGATTTAAAATATTTCTTAACTTTCCATTCTAAATATATAAAGCCAGAATGCAAGGGTGTGGATTAAGTTTGGATTGGAAGTTACTTTTTTACTAAAGTCTTCTTTCTATCCACTAACCTGCGCTGGGCTCACATGATGATGGATGATGGATGATGGCTCATTCCCTCTCCTAGAGAGGAGGCCTGAATCCCAGTATTGGGAACATTATAAGGCTGATAATGCTATAATAATATGTTCTAAAGTAATCTATACAAAAGTAGTAAGCAAATACTGGCGTATACTTCGTAATCGTATCATCTAAAAAAATGGTTTTTGTTACTATTTTACTGTATCTACAAAAAAGTTTATTCGATTCTAATACTAGCTTTTGCCCGCGGCTTCGCTCCCGTCAACTGACTACAATATTCTACTCTACCTAACTCTACCCTACTCTTCCCTACTCTACCCTACTCGACCCTACTCTACCTTACTCTTTCCTACTCTACCCTACTTTAGAGTATACTAATTTAATATACCATTAAATACATCAATCGGTCAACATCACAATTTCAAATTGTCTAAAAATAGGTATTGATTATAATACAATCATTCTTGTTTTCAGATTCCTCAATAATTTTATCCGCAAGGACTTCTTTAAACGCCACTACAGGTGGCACGACGGCATTGGTCTCCTTCTTCCCATCTGGATGTATGTCGCCAGTGGTTCTACCTTTTACCATGCTTTTACTATGTGGTTGTGGACAAATTGTACCGCCAGTTTTATTTTCCTTATGATTGGAGCCAGTGCTGCGCATCATAATCCTAAAATCTTCAAAGATGGTGATCAACTAAAGTACGTATAATTCAGTTAGCTTTCATTACTTGTGCATTTCGTGATTTATGCAACCGTAGGTAATAGATATTAAGTTTAATGCGCTAACAATATTTTTCCAGTTTCAACAGTTTTTTTTCTAAATATTTGGTTATCGAAAGAGAACGCAGGGCGTTAGCAGTCCGATGCAATATTCTGATTCAAAAATTTGCACGGTGTAGCGAGCAAGTTAAAATGACAATCATCAGAGCTTATTTTAAGTCATTTTAAACGTGCGGTCTGTGGGTTGAGTATACTCAAAGGATATATAAAGTCCTACGTGCGCAGTAGAACAACTCGTTCAGGATGCTAGCAGGGCTGCCGCAGTTTTGTAGCGTGTCGGCGATGTTTGCTGAGACGACGATTGGTTTTCATACTATTATCCGAAAGCGGTCTGCTTCGATCTTGAAGCGAGTGCGTGCGTGCTCCCACGGCATCCTGAGCGTGTTGTGCGGTAGGTGGAAATTTCCAATACTGCATCACTGGATCGGACTTCATACCTCTACGAGTATGTATTATATACTGTGTGGTAGTGTGACTTTTGATTCCAGACATTACATTATGAGTATAACTATTATAGTTTTTAAAATACACTGACATTAATATTTCATAATATGAAAAATTAATGTTAGTGTATGGATTGTGTAATTATGAATTCATTATGGTTTGAAATTAATGTTATCATTATTATTACTATAACTATTTCTATCATTATTATTATATTTGTGTTACGAGATTATCACCACTACCTTTTAAAATCCCTTCTCTAATAAATTTACTTATCAATTAATTTATTCTTCTTCAGGGCAACTACGATTGACTGGGGCATGCATGAGCTCGAAGCTGTGATGGACCGCACTGACATAAATGGAAACTTTTTCAAAGTGTTGACGTTCTTCGGTGATCACGCGCTGCATCATCTATTCCCTACTTTGGACCATGCTCTTTTGAGTCATCTGTACCCTGTGTTCTTAAAACACTGTGAAGAATTCAGAGCTAACTACAGATTGACGTCACAGTTTGACTTCTTCATTGCCCAGCTAAAAATGGCGGTGAAGGAAGACCCCACGCTATTAGATGAATCACAATAAGTTAATTACCGTACTTTAAGAAAATTGTGACGACATATTTTGTTTTTTAACTGACTTCAAAAAGGAGGAGGATCTATGTTCGGCTGAATGTTTGGCTATTTTTTAATGTATGTTCACCGTTTTCTCGGTCCATTATGGACCGATTTTGAACATTTTATTTTTATTGAAAGTTTATGATTCCGAGTTGGTCCCATAGAAATATGGTTATGATCTTATCATGAACTTTGAAGTTATGGATTAGAACTCTACATAAGATCACAGCAGAACCCTCGCAAATGTAAAAAAAAAAACACTGAAAATTGCAAAATAACTTTAATTTTGGAAGTCTTTGTTAAATAACCCTGCGAATTGGACCAATCACGAATAGGTGAATTGGACCAATCGCGCCTAAAGGATTCTAAATGTGAAATTTTTGTTTCTGACAATACTGACGGACAATCGACACTTCAGAAATTCAATGCAATAGCCCCAGATATCAAAATTTTAGGAAAATGTTCACTGCGCCTCCTAGGTTCTCTTATTTAGAAGACAATTTTTCTTTATTCGTTGATGATAAAATTAAACGTTTCAACGATATTTCGGATAGAGTTTCAAAAATTAACTTACATTCGGCTTTTACCGTCATTAAATATCGCTGTTTTTTTTCCAAATTTTATGTATTTTCTTCGCTCTTCCTCTTTATGGAAATAACCATATCTCTTGGACAAAATTGATCAAACTATTCGATCTGCTTTAACGTCCATCTTAAGGGCTCGACAACCGCAAAATTTCTAGTTTATGTCTACCGGCGTTTTTTTTAAATCTTTATTTTTGAGCTTTTTCAATAATGACTATGTCGCTCTATCATAGCCAAATTTTGGATTTTATAAAATTTATATTAAAATATGATTGTAGTATATTTTGTAAAATAGTCTTGCCTCGTCTGACGTTGACTTAGCTAATATACTATTGCAAATACTAATTTCTAATATGACTTTTAATATGAGTGCTAAACAAATTTCTGCTGAGGCGTTCGCCGCGCTCACATTCCACCAGAATATGAGGCACCGGTTTCTGTCTTCGGTCTGTAGACCGAACGTTGCGTGCGCACGTGCTGTAGCACTTAACAGTTAACCGAAAGTATCTTAACTTCATCACTGGTTGACTGTGAGGTACCCTGCTTGACTGACGCCGTGAGCGCTTGGAAAGTGGCTTGTCCGGACAAGGCGCTGCCCGAGAATAAATCTTCCCAGAGACAGTGGGATGAGCCGCTCTGCAAGTTGGTGCGGAATAATCTTATTAATACGTCCACCAATACTGCTGAGCGCGCCCGCCTACTGGCTGTGGGGGAATGGGAGTTGGGCCTTTGGATCTACCGTCACCTAACATATATGGTACTATGCTGAGTGACATCACCTTCCGGATCGCTACATGGCTGCGTTTGGGTGTTCCTAGTGGAGCTCCACATCGATCTCAGTGCGGCGAAGCAGTCAACCACCTCGGACACCATGGCCTATCATGCAGTAGAAGCGCTGGTCGGATAGCACGACATGCCAGTATTAATGACATCATTCGCTGAGCTCTTGTCACCGCCGAGATGCCACCTGCTTTAGAACCCAATGGCTTGGCACGTGACGGTGGGAATGGCCAGACGGGATGACTATAATGCCTTGGAAATTGCGTAGGCCTTTGGTGTGGGATGCAAAATGTGTCGACACCCTTGCGCCATCCCATCTTCTGAGTACAGCGAGCTGTGCTGGGGCGGCTGTTGTAGGTGCAGAAAACCTCTAACGGCGTCAATATAATAACTTCATCAGAGTTTATATATTTGAGCCGTTTGGGGCTTAAACATTAGGGCCATGGGGTCCGAGCGCTCATCGAGTTGTTGGCTTTTCTTCGGTCAACGAATCATTTTTTCCATTGACTTAATCGATGTGGACATATATTTTGATGCCCTATGAGTTCTTTTTCTACCCGTTTGTACATATTATTATTTTCAGTTTGTTTAAATACTTATTACGTTATAATATTTAGTTATTAAGTTATAATAGTTAAGATGGATATATAAATATTAATAACATATTTAGATTTTATTTTCTAATGTCTGTTTCATAAGGTATGTTTCATACTAGTTTCTGCAAGCAGCTTGGCCGCACGAAATTAATACTTCCCCTCGTTATTTATAACGAGCTAGCCTTACCCTTGATTTCTACACGGGCTTGTGGATGACGAGCAATGGGTAGCTCGCCGTCCAGCCTGAATAATCGACCTGACCGAGCCCAAGCAAACCATGTAGGGGCCCAGTAGGGCCGATGCCCGCTAGGACCGCAGGGATTTTCTGAAAAGTAAACCCGTGGTCTTAAAACGCAAAGAGCCACTGAAAAACACAGGGGTGTGTTTTAGTCAGTAAAATACTGACACGCACTCTCGCTAAACGCAGAGCGCGAAAAGTCATCGGGTGATAACCCACCTTAAAAAATAATATGATTGATTTAAATATTCGAAGATAAATATTTTTCAAACTCTACTTAAACCTAGAAACTCTACTTAACCTGTCGAGACATTCTAGTAGGGTTGCAGGCTTGCAGATGACAAGCAAAGGGTAGCTTGTCGTCCGGCCCTCCAGCAAGGACCAAAGCCAAGTCTTCGACAGCACGTAATGTTCTACGTGCACCACAAATATATGACAGCAAAAGCATAGGGGCATAGCAGGGGCGATATACGCTAGGGCCATAGGGGATTTCTAAAAGAGAAACCGTATTCCTAAGCGCAATGGCTACATAGGTTTTAGTCAGTAAAAGTTTGATAATGCCCTCTCGTTCCACCCTATAGAGGAAGAGGTCATTAAATGATTACCTACCTCAAAACAAAGTAGGGCTTCACACGTTCTCAAATCAAATTTCGAAACCCGCCCTATATGTTATTCCGATGCTATATTACCGTAAAGTTTCATCAAAATTAATTTAGTTGTTTGAGTGTGAAGGAGGAACAAACTCACTCATATATAATATATAAATAGACATACATACCTACACACAAACTTTTGTATCTATAATTTAGTTTTAAGAAACAATAAACGTATACACTTTTGACATTTATATTACAGGTTGATTTACGAGTTAACTTGTTTTTTAACTTTCTTCTTGTTGAATTAAATACCTAGGCATTAATGCCCATGTACCTACTTAATTCGTCTGAGAAGTTTTCTCTACAAACGTTGTTTAAATGTTAACTTTTATTTATGAATTAATAACTTGGTAAAGTTTGCAACATCTTCTTAGAGTATAGTCTGATGTTTCTTTAGATTAGCATAAAACTGTATGAAAGAAATGGTTAAAAGTTAGACATGTAGCGGTGCGCTCACCAGGCGCACGGGGTACACACTGAACGCGTAACCTGTTTTTTTTTTGCGTGTGGCCTCTCGCAGGTCAACCTAGGAGGTTGTCGGCTGCTTAACCTGTCTTGCCTGTGGCGGCCTCGATTAGAGAGTCAAAGCCTCCAGCCAGGGCTTACTTAAAACTAAGCGACCGACTAAGCTAAGGCACCGCTGAGGGCACCCCCTGTGGGGTACGCTGGGGGGGGGGCAGGCTGGGGGACGAGCTGGATCAAACAAGATTTTATTATTATTATCGGGGAATTTTTATACTACAGGCTCAGCGACGCGGGCTGGCTCGAGCAAGGGTCGGGGACTGAACGCGTCACCGTGGCCTATATATATATAGTATATAGATTCGCAACTAACTGCCTCGAAACCCTCGGGTAGCGCGATATTTAAATATATTTTATTAATTCCAAATCTACTTGGCAAAAGTAAATATAATACCGTCACTACTTGCGACACCCAAAATGTGAATATAAATAGCTACAAATTGACAATAAATATATTCCTTATATTCAGCAATTACTGTGTTTTCTTTGCCATCCGCTATTCGCTAAAGACTAATACATACACATAACACCGTTCACATCGATTTGTTCGACACTATATTTTGGTGAAAAAAAAAAAAAATTTTTTGTCTGTGAATCTCTGCGTTAAATCAGATATGCTATTTTTCTTAAGGCGAGAGAATTTTTTTTTTTTGTAATTGGTATATTAAGAATAAAAAAAAATGTAATAGAATAAGACACTTATAAAAAAAAATTGATCGTGATTCAAATTAATAAAAATAACAATAATAAAATGGTAACTCATGTGGGCGAGTGGTGTGTTTTTAGAGAATGTATTTAGACAATTAATAATAAATTATCTCTTACAATTAAAATAAACTAGACTATAAATAAATGGCTTAAAATGAAAAATTGTAACATTAAACCAAAAAAATTGAAAAAAAATTGTGCGAGGCCAAAATGGCTCCTATCTCAACATATGCTGCAATATTCAAACAAAAAAGTAAAATAACGTAGCATGATCTCGCATTCATGATAAACAAAAAATAAGTTGCATATTTATTTAAAAATAAAATGATATTAACTCTTTGCTACAATGTCTAGGGTAGATTTCAAAGACTAGTCTCGATTTTTACCGACATTTTCTCAAACGCTTGATCGATGTTTGCAGTAAACTAAAACATTTTAACAATCGTATAAAATATGTAGGGTGAACGAGTTTGAGCTGTCTGGCCCGATTCGGTGGACTTTGGCAAATGGATGCGGGTCGGCTAACAAAACGGTCCTGTCCTTACGTAGGAAATAGCCGACATCAAATAAAATGTAGAACTGACCAAAACTTTCTTTTTTTGTTGGTCCTTAGGCGATATTGGCTAGAGCTTTTAATCAAAAATTGTAAAATAATAGAATTTAATTACTGGTTTGTGTCAAACCTACAGATGGTTATTCCCACTTTGAGTGTCTTGTGTATGTGTATTTACATGTACTTTGCTATTGCTAGTGCAGTGGTGGCCGAGTGGTAACGGCCCCGGCTTACAAGTTGTAAGTCGCGGGTCCAAGCCCAGTCAAGCGCTTTACTTAGTGTAATTTATTTCATCACCACTGCTCTCAAAACGGTGAAGGAAAACATCGTTAGGAAGCCGGCATGTCCTAAAACTAGAAATTCGAAGACATGCGACATTCCCCAACCCGCACTGGGCCTGCGTGGTAGATTACGGCCCATTCCCTTTCCTAGAGAGCAGGCCTGAGTCAGAAGTTTGATTTTTGCACAACTTCAAGGGTCTACTGACTTGAGTATATTTTTCTTCGTAATTTCAACTCGATAACTTCACGCGTTCCCGAGATAAAGGGTCTTGATAGATAGGCAGACGGATAACAAAGTGATCCTGAGTCCCAGCAGTGGGAACATTACAAGGCTGATTATGCTATTGTGCTTGCTAATGTACGTAAAACAATACTAGAGTAATTTCCAGTACGGGACCGTTTATTAATATAATATAAAATTTCAAAGTATTTTTCGACATCTGTTTTTGTAAAATCGTTTAGAATTTAGTTTACTACAAACCTTTTTTCTGAGCTGAATACTAAACGATTTACAATAGAACAACTTTAATCCCATAAGTTATTACTAAATCTAAATTCTCCGACAAAAAATGGCTTCAAGGACAAAAAAGAATATTGGTAAGTATCCAGAATGTAATCAGTTCAAAAGCAATATTTTTTGTTCAACTTCAATACAATGTGTTCATGATGGAAAATACCATTACTGAAACAAATGGCTTTGAGACGTTACATTTTTAATATTTTCTACTTGCTCATTATTCTTTCAAGAACTTAAGGTTTCAAAGGAATTAGTTTTTTGCTTCAAATATTTTTATTGGGATAATAAAAGAGCGTTTAGACGTTGCAGAATATGTTTTGCGAATCGCTCACTTTGTATGCCCCGTTCTATACCGACGTAAATGCTTGCTGCAAACATATATACCCTGTTTACGCGCGTGTTGAAGCTGCAAACGCCTTGGCTTGCAAGCGTATCCTGTGGGTGGTTTGCTGTCGAACGTGACGTCATGTCAGTGCTATAACTTCCAGTGAGCATACCGTTTTGTTACGTGATAGCTTGCTAGCTAACACCAAGTTGTGTTGAACAAGTCGAATTAGTTTGATGCGGTGTGAGGCTGTCGCGACTCTTTACAATGTGTCATATCTTCTGAAATTTTTTAAAATTGCTATTATTGTTAGTGGCAGCGTTATTAATCCAGGTTGAAAAAAAATAGTGCTATTCGTCTTCTGTAGCTTCATCTTTCTCTCATATCGAATTCATGATATCATTCTTGATATCAAGACGTCATTGTAGGGTGCCAGTGTTTCTCTAAATATGATTGTGGACCAAAAATACATATTGTAATGTCAAAATAAGAAACTATAATGTATTTTAATGGATTTTATAAGATATTGCTTTTGATTGAACGAACTTTTGTGTTTAAAATATCATATAATTTTAGATTGATAAAAAAATATTCCAGAATTAAACTGTCCTAAGCAGCCAAGCGAAAAAAAAGTATTAATCAACCAAACAAACGAAGTGTAATATATCCTCCATTATCGGATAGTGATTGAAACGACAGCCAAATCCATTGACAAAAAGAAATAAGAAATCACGCGAAGCCGCTTCACAATAAATAATCCTAAAATAAACAAATACTTGTAAAGAAAATTGGAGAAAAACGTAATTTCCGTTGGGATCCGAATCACATTTTAAGCGTAACGCTTCTGACAGTTATCCGTTCGTTCTACGTTCCATCCTCACTTAATTATTGGAAATGTTTTTACACATCGATTTGGCGCGAACCGTGCTGTGTCCAGTATCGTGTGAACGTACGTTTTATTGCTGTATATCTTTATTAATGTTGTGTGTGGTAAAAGAGTTATGAGTATACATGTGGATGGGTGGAGAGGGAGAGGGAGGCCAAAGAAAAGATAGATGGATTGTGTGAACAGTGATATGAAAAGAAAAGGAAGTTAGTGATAGTATGACGGTTGACAGAATAGAATGGAAGAAAAAAACGTGTTGCGCCGACCCCAAATAAGATGGAACAAGGGCAGGAAAATGATGATGATGATGATCTTTATTTATGTGGCTAGGCTTTTTATATTTATTTTTGAAACTCATGCGTTTAGTCAGAGTATATAACTATAGTTATTAGATATCGTCTTGGCAAGAAATGTTTGCCACAATTGTAGAAAAGAAATTACTTTGAGAAATAGGATAGCTTGACTAAAATATTCTACTGAAACTATTTGTTTTCATTCCCTAAAATGTTCTCTGCTCTAAGTTTCCTCTACACTAATTGCCAGTTTTATGAGATTGAACTGTCTCGAATTAAGGGACCCATTATCATAATGAAAGAGGCATTTAAGCAAGCTTTAAGGATTATAAACATATTGACCTCTCGGGGGCACTTTACACAAATTCTGTGATGGCTATAAAGGTGTTTAAGGGCTATTTATGTTATAATGAAGACCGTGGCTATTATTACAGAATAAGGCTGTAAATTTGCTGGAAGCGCACACGTGGGAGGTATCTTTCACTCTCACAGAGGAACCCTGATTGCGTCTACGCCTGATTTATTCCTGCACTCAATTTATTTCTCGGTGCGAGTTACTTAGGATCCAGCGTCTGCACTCAGCAGTGTCTGTTCTAGAAAAGTATTCTTTATCCTGTTTTAAACTAAGAACGTACATTCTCCTCAGAAAACGATTTTTGAGTAATATTCCTAATAAGTTTGTGGTATTTATTGATTTCCGTCATACTTTCCTGTCAGTTCTATATCAACAGAGATTTGAGAAAAAAACTGGGCAAGTGCAAGTCGGGCTTGTGCACTGAGGGTTCCATACAAACTTACCTATGTAAATAGTTTAATTCCTGAATGGAGTTTCGAAGATTTTTTCCAAATAGCGCAAAAGTTTTTTTTTGTGACGTAACAACAATTTTTCTGTTTTCAGATTTATTATCATATCTGTGCTCTAAAACCTACCTCTATGCCAAAATTCAGGATCCTGGGTCAACGGGAAGTACCTTATGAATTTCGATTCCCATGAGAGTGTCGAAATACACGTTTTTTAGCGACATAAACGGCCGGATCTTTTTTTTTCGTTAACTTAGAAGTATGAGTTTTTCAGAGCTTCAAGAGACCGCGGACTAGAGTATATGGTTTTAATTTCAAACTTTTTTACTTCGTAACTTAATTCGGGAATTGAATTGTTTTCACAGGTAAGTTTGTACGGAACCCTCAGAGCGCGAGTTCGACTCGCACTTGCTCGGTTTTTTAACTTGATTGTAATGAAAGCTCATCAACTTGTCTGTTGCTAATAATTAACTGACGCAATTTTTTAAGAATTTTAGAGGTTTCATCATCATAAATTATTCAGAAACCAAATAGGATTAGGTATAGTCAAGAAAAACGTTGCCTTGAACGTGCACACGACTTCAATAAATTTTCTATCTGCCGTCGAACTTTGCAAGTATTTATTGAAAACTTCTCTGCTATGCATGTAAATACTCGTAATGTGGAGTCTCGATATTGGAATTCTGCGCCTGCTGCCTGAATTTATTGGCGCAAAGGCGTTACATTCTAAGGTATAAGTACTTACGAACAAATTTCTTAGGATATGCTATCCGTACTTCGCAAGTTTACGGTGGAAAGTGACAAATTCACGTCAATAGCAAACCGACTTCTGTAATCGAACACTTTCGATCCAACGCGTGATTTACGATGTGAAAAAAACCACTTGAAACAAACACACTTGGATCAAAGAGCGGAATCACTGCATCCTATTCAACTTTGTGTAAACAACGAGTCGTTTCCAAGCATTTGCAAGAGACGAGTGTTGAATGGAAGTAAAAACAGTTACGACTGTACAGAAAAGGAAATTGTCATCATTTCCCACAATCCTTGTCGGAGCGTTTCCTCGACGACAAAAAGAAAACCCCTCCGAGGAATAGTTCTTTATGCCGAGTTCAAAGAACTCCCTTCAATTGAGTGCTACTCAGACCTTATGAAGTGTAAGAAAGCTACTGTTACACACTATTGCAACGTACGAGGTTCTTCTTAATTTTAGATTGTAAAGGGAGCATTGAGTGTGTTAAACGTAAGAAGGTTTGGTTTTAAGGGCCTAGCCCTCGAGCAGTGCCATAAAATAGTGACTTTCTGAAGCCTTGGTATCGGCTAGGTTTGAAAATAATATATACCTATGTTTATTATCGATTCATGTACAACATTAGCAACATATGATTTTTTCGAATGACTAATAATTTTGCCAAAAAAGTAATTTAACAAAATGATAATTTTTTTGCTTGTTTTCCATACTCCTTTCAAACGGCTTTGATCTTTACAAAAAGTAATACAAAAAAAAAATGCTGGTAAAAATAGCATAGGTATGTAGCATAGCATAAGCAAAGCATAATCAGCCTTTTAATGTTCCCACTGCTAGGACTCAGGCCTCCTCTGTAGGAGAGGAAATGTGCCAAAGCCAAAGTAATCCACCTCGCCGGCCCAGTGCGGGTTGGTGGTTGTCAAATATCTTCGAATTTTTTGGTTTTAGGACATGCCGGTTTCCTCAAGATGTTTTCCTTCACCGTTTTGAGAGCAGTTGTGATGAAATAAATTAAACAAAGTAATGCGCTTGGCTGGGTTTGGGAACCCGCGACCTACAACGTAAGTTGGGGCCGTTACTACTCGGCCATCACTGCTCTCATAGGTATGTAATAAATAAATATTTCGCAAAGAAAGTGGTTTTACAGGTCATCGGAGCTCTATCGCAGTACAAGTATGTGGTGCATTTAACTCTAGCCAGATGTTCAAGGGACTATACGCCTTAAACAATTTCGTTAGAAATTTTCTAGACTTGGGGGTTGAATGCACTGAAAAGACTGCTTGATACTTTAGTGTTTAAACATGTGTAAAAAGCTTGATACCGTTGAGGTACACTCTTCTGTGCGCCACATAAACATTTGAATACGCCGGCAGACAAATAAATATTTCAATGCGGAGTAGGGGCGAAGTGTAAGTCATTCATCGCCTGAGAGTGTCATTTAAATGTGATTCATGAAAATGTACTCGGTATTCGCAGCAAGAGCTAGTACACACGTTACTGTCGAAACTCGCATTCAGTCTGCAGTTACTCCTAGGAATGTTTTACACTTTTGTGCTCTTATTATATTGGACTTGTGAAGTTATTATAAAGTTCACTCAGAATTTTTGGTGCTAATAACGCAAAAAATTCATGAAAATAGTGTCTCCTTAAAACTAGACCATAATTAACAAAAGCCATTCAAGTTACAACTGAGCTTAAAAATTCCGTTCATCAGAAAAGTTGTATCGTAAAATAAAGTTTAGGTCCTAGTAAAATCCGCAGCGAGAATGAGTCTATATTTTTTGGCTAAGTAGGAATTGTATATTTACTCAAAATGGAGCAGTTATTTACATAAAGTTGCCGGTAACCCAACGCGGCCGCCAGTGTGTCAGGCCCCTAACTCCACAAATATGTATGCGAAGTTGCAGCTCTCTAAAAGCTTTTGTCCAACACGCACGGTTATTTTCTTGAGATGCTCACATTCGCTTACAATGCATATTTTATTGGGGTAAACATGTAGCTACTTGGAAATTTACTGCTCGCAGTAACACTAGTTTACTTAAAAGCTACGTATTTTTGCTTTGGAACGAGAGGAGTGTCTGTTTAAATGGGTCTAGAAAACGATCTAATTGAAAGTGAAGCTCAAGAGTCAAATTTTGGTTTTGAAGTTGTTTTTGTAGGTTGATCTTCTGATGCTAGCTTTGGTAATCCCATTTTGTAGCTATGTGAAACTAAATAAGTTTTATTTATTTATTAATTTATTTAAACTTCATGTACAGTAGTGGTACATAGGCGGACTAAATGCAACAAGGAATTCTCTACCAGTCAACCTTTGGGTTAAAAAGACAGCACTGTCACAAGTCTTCGTACGGTGAAATAAATAAAGGTTCTGAAGTGGCGACCGCGTAAGAGACGCAGCGTTGGAATGCCTCCTATAAGGTGACGATGACCTAGTAAGAGTTGCGAGAATCCGATGGATGCAAGACTTACAGGACAATTAATTGTGGGGACGTTTGGGGGAGGCCTATGTCCAACAATGGACGTCTTTCAGCTGAAATGATGATGATGATTATTGATGATGAGGAAACCGATATAACTCTTGTTTATTTATTTTTTAAATTTGGTATAAACTAGTGCTGGACTGCGATTCCACCTGACAGTAAGCAGTGATGAAATCATGAATGAATTGATCAAAATCAAATCAATGAATTGTGTATTTTTGTTTATGGCTTTTTTATTGGCTCAATACTTTGCAACTGATGTTCTAATATTTTAATGACACTTAGTTTAAAAAAAAAACATTTTATAAATTTATATTTTCGAAGTTTGTGGATATTGTGTTTGAATTCCGCAGTGCATGTCATTGCATACGATGACACATGAGCTACATACTTTGTGGATGTCACGGTTATGAACCGGGACGTTGTTATGTACTTACATTTTTATACAAATGTAAAAAACTCATTCTCGTAGCAATTTGCCTCCGAAACACAAATCATTCTTTTCTTCCTCTATTTTCCGTAGTCAAATGGCAAAAAACGGAACCCTTATGGATTCGTCAAGTCTGTCTGTCTGTCCGTCCGTATGTCACAGCTACTTTTTTCCGAAACTATAAGAACTATACTGTTGAAACTTGGTAAGTAGATGTGTGAACCGCATTAAGATTTTCACACAAAAATAGAAAAAAAAAACAATAAATTTTGGGGGGTATCTATGGATCGGTCTTCAAAAATGATATTGAGGTTTCTAATATCATTTTTTTTCTAAACTGAATAGTTTACGCGAGAGACAATTCAAATGTGGTAAAATGTGTATCCCCCCCTGTAACTTATAAAATAAGAGAATGATAAAACTAAAAAAATTTATGATGTACATAACCATGCAAACTTCCACCCAAAATTGGTTTGTACGAAATCTAGTAAATAGTTTTTCTTAATACGTCATAAATCGTAAACTGCAATTTACCTTTCAAGTTTGTACGGAACCCTCAGTACGCTAGTCCAACTCGCACTTGCCCAGTTTTTTCACGTAGACGAAGCCGTAGTTTTAAATTACCATGTCTCGTCTCTCGAAAAAACCGTAAAATCAAGATCGAAAATAGGTAGGTGAAAATCTTGCATAAATTAAATATAATAGCGTATTTCTAATAATTTTCTTAACGTTAGATAAACTGGAACGGAGCTAGAAGGTAAAGATAGCAGGATTTTAATTTAGATGGAAGATTTTAATCAGGAGGCGTTGAGCAAACGGCCGTCTTTTGCTTACCCGTAGGATATAATATCATGAGCTAGAGTTTAGCAACGGCTAACTCGAAGTGATGTAATCCGCTATTTTAATTAAAATCAGATTTTTATGAAATTTTCTCCTCGATAACTTTTTAGATTAGATATTGAATTTTATTAACTGTAGCGAAATTTTCTGTGGAGAATTTCTTCAAGTTTTTTTTTATATTTGATTTTTACCAAGTCATTTTGCAGAGTCTTTGTAATATTCAACTAAGATTTTTAGCATAGAATTTAATAGTCCGGCAACATTGAATTCCTTATGCAAAGATATAGTTCCAAAAGTGGAAGAGGAAACATATAAGGAAAGACTATGTCAGTTCTCTTCGAACCCAAACTCTGGGATACTTCTGAGAAATTTTAGATGAAAATCAGTTACCCTGAACTAAAATAGCGTTTGCAACCATCGAATGTCAGGTTTGTACTTAATTCCTGCTAGCAGCTTTAGTCGTATAGATCTAGTACTCCTCCCCTTGAAATTATAGCCTATATGTTAATCCAGAATATTAAAGGAGTATGCCGGATTTTGTATGGCCACTGTTCCCACCCTCCAACAGACATGGATAGGAATGAACAAACTGATATATATTTATATCAGTTTGTTCATTCCTATCCACAAAAGACAAAACAGCTGATTTGGTTGTTAGAATATATGGGGTATTTATTTAATTAAAAAAAAATACATTGTAGAAATTAATATGTTTACTTTTCCGTACAAGGACCTTTACTATTAGTTATCTATTACAATATTATCAAGCATTTGTGCTGGTTCATTAAAATAAATCTATCTCCGTAACCCCATGTACCATACAATGGATGTTATGTGCGCACAACTCAGTTTAGGTTAAAAAAAAAATATTTTATATAACCCATACTTTTGAGATGTGTCGTCATAATAAAAGAAACTCTACTTAACTAGACGCTTCGAGTGACACCTGTTTCAAATCTGTTGGTACCCACCAACAGATGTTTATTTGTCAATTTATATTTCTTAGAATCATACAGGGCTCGCCGAGCCGCGTTCAAAAATGTATGACAGTATTATGTTATGAGTATATTTAAGGTCTAAAACACTTGGGTTAGGTTATATTAAAATATAATGTTTTATAAAACTTAAACCCCATACTTTTGAGATGTCGCCATTAAAACAAAAATCTATCCAACTAGACGCTTCGAATGACACCAGTTTCAAATCTGTTGGTGGGTGGAGACACTTTTACGCAATGTCCTTTCATCCAAATCCGTTCAAAGGTTTGAGCGAAAAGTACTAACGAAAAAAACATAAATAAACACTCACACATAAGTATATGTAAACTTTTGACGTTACAATATTAGCCTGATGGGATTCTTTTTGTCAGTTATTTTTTCAATACTGCTTCTTATAATCAGCATGCAGACCATTTTAACAAATTACCTATTTCATGCTTGGCTAGAATATTACTGATCGTAGTATATTCTAGCGCAGGTGTGTTTCGCTATCCATTCTGTTGATTTAATTTCTAACTCACCGCTTCCTGATCCCACGGGAAGGTATGATGTTGAGGCAATATATTTTCAAGCAACCGCGAGGGACTTTATTCATCACTAGCTGTACCCATACTAGTACAATATGTATGAGATGTAAGTACGTATGAGGTTTGTACAGTCAAATGCATATTAATAGTAAAAATCAGTAGTAAAAAAATATACTTTTCTCACCGGTTGTTATTGCAGAGCAAATGTTCTAATTGATGTAGAGCGGTTGAGTGTACCTATGACAAAAAATTGAATGTGAATAATGCGATAATCCTTTTTTAGTGGTAAACAATCATCAAATAACTTCTCCCACTTTGGATGAAACGACAGGGAGCATCAGATCGGGCGGCGAGCAATGGGTAGCCCGCCTTCCGACCGTCTGCTAACCGTCCGGACTGAGCCCAAGTCGTCGACGGCGCGTATTGTTCCACGCGCGCCTCAGGGAGATGTCAGCAAATCGTAGGGGCCAAGTAGGGTCGAAGCCTACTGGGGCCATGGGTAGTGTGAAAACGAAACCCGGGCCCTGGGACGAAGGCAACAAAGGAACAGGAATGCGTTTCACAATTGCGGTGACTCTTTATTTTTTATAGAATTGTTTGCTATATTTACTATACTACATTGAGAATAGTTTTGTCACACAAAAACATGCCCACTTAAGGTTCCTGAGCAATAAGAGCCAAAAAAAATTGCCAAAAAGCTCGGGAAAAGTTTAAGAAGCTTCGGAGAAAACCATAATTCAGTTTAGACGCGGTCAAACGACTTTTTGAAGTCGAAATAGGCCACATCGATCAGTAAAATTAACAAAGTGGATGTGGTTTGTAACTGTATACTTGTTGGGTCTAAAACCATACAGCACTGATTTTCTGTTAATTGGATTTTGACCTATCCGGTGATATACCGATTCAGGATCGACTCATACAAGGTTCTCACCGAAGGTAGACAAGAACACAATAGATCTGTACTTGTCAACATTTGGCTTATCGCCATTTTTGCGTACAAGGGTATGTAGCTGTTTAATGAGTAAGATTGTAAACAAAAAGAAATGGTACTCTAAATATTCCTAAAGTAACAATCTGCGGGATTACACTACAGATAAGACGGCAAATGGCTACTGATATGAAGAACGATACGATGAACTTTCGAATTAACAATCAACTAAATGTTAAAGTATAAATTTTTAGATAACTATCATTGTACATACACATGTTAAATTAAAAATAAAAAAATTCTGCACAAACTAAAGTCAATCTAAGGTATGGCTATTGTTTGGTTTGGACACAGATACTGTATTTTCCGACTTTCATGAAGCCGTAAACCGCTGGAAGAACCTAGTAAAAATATAATGACTTTTATTAGTATCTACATACACTGGTGCTCGAACTAAAGAACAATTATCATCAAAACAATAGGAAGCGAATGATTTCACACCAGAACTATATAATTCGTGTATGATGAAAGCAATTATCACAAGCCGCCAATTTGGGGATCACAAACGACGTACGTTTGGTTGCGGCCGTTAAATTGTAGGCGCTAATCGACAAAGGGGAATATGTTCGTTGAGTTATGTCTTACCATTTTATGAAAATGCTTTTATGTTTAAAATGAACGATAAAAAGGATTTTACACTAGCATCACTTTTAAATTTATTGTTCTTCTTAGCGTATCGATGACAAAAATACTATAAATTGGATTCTTTGCTTGACCCAGTATTCTAAAAAGTTACAGAGAACGCAACGCAAGATGGAAGATGAAATATGGTCAGTGGAGAGATGCGTTGTACAAACACTAAAGATCGGAACAATTCAAAAACTCCCATAACTGGAGATTGTCTTTGCTGCCACCGATCTGAGTGTAGGAATTTATGAAAACTTCATGCAACACAAAATATTCAAAGACAGATTGAATGCTTTAGGTATTTGTTGTTCGTAACAAGAAAAAAGACAGCCAATTATAATCGGATAATTTGGAAAGGTAAAAAAAGACAAAACGTAAGTTGACATCGCAGTAGATCAAGGTGAAGGTGAAGAGAGAAGAGCCTGCAATGGCCGAGGATAGAGAAGACAGGAGAGGAAGGCATTCGCCCAGTAGTGGGACATAATAGCCTAACTATTACTACTAATACTACTAAGAGATGACTTGTGAACATTGGCGGGATTCAATAATATGGTATAATCGAAAATTCAACAGATTCACTATTAAGAGTGACTAAATTTTGCGTGTCTTTTGAGGTGGAAATGCACATCAAATATGTAGATGTCGTCATCAATTACCTAATAATAAAGTACGCTTCGCGCGTCAAAATAATTCAGTAAAAAGGATGACCAGTTCATGACTATGTCTTTACCTAAAACAATTTCTAAGTGCTCGAAATGTTATTGGTATTTCTTTTTAATTTCCTCAATGCGGTTCTGACGCTTGAAATTTTAGGTGTGGATCTAACTAAAATCACCTCAGTAACATTATTTATTGTAATAGTGAATCATCAAATAGCTTTTCCTGCTCTGGTTGGAGCTAGAGAGTGTGATAGCTTACTGACTACAACCCACTCGTGTTCCTTGAATTGCCCTTTGCTCTCCAGGGTTGTGGTGACATTTTCGAACAATCCCAAAGCACGTCAGCGACGTGCCGATATTCTTTGTAAAATAAAAGAGTAATGTTAATACCTACCTTTGAGTTGTTATTGTATTATGTAGTTATGTTTAAATACGCACGACTATAACTTATAACATTGATTCACAACGATGAGTCTTGCTTGACTTAGACGATAAACATTCTGTGCTTAGGACGTAGTTTTTGTTACACTCTGGACCAGTCAGGCAGTTTTCTGCTACCGGACCGTTATTATTACAAGGTAAATATTTATATTTATTGTTCGTTTATCCTAGTCTTCCGTTTCTCTTACTGTGTTTTGTTCTGTGGCTTTACGTAAAGTGTAATTCAATCAGAAATAACGATTATCAAAATTTTCAAAATTTATTGTTTTACATTTCGCATCTATTTTTATTTAGGCCAATTTCGTGAGGAAAGTGGCCTAAATACATTTTATAGCAAAATAAGAAGTACCAAGAATTTTGTGTTAGGTTATTTTTTTTTTTTTGGTATATCATTAAATATTTCTTATGAGCCTGTTATTTCCCAACCACTGCTGGTCAATCCTTTGGGTAGGAGTTCAACTCGTCACGCTAATTACTTTCTGGGCCTACCGCGTTCCCAGTTCCTGTTATTCGGGATATTCTTGTTATCGAGTTCCACTTTAGTTTGGTGGTTGAGTTGCCTACGTCTGCGATTTATTCTTTTCCTTATGCGGTTTATGGTTTTGACTCCGAGAATACTTTTGTCCACTGCTGGCTGACCGACCCCGAGTGCAGATTTTTGACGTTCATCATTTAAATAAAGGGGTTATTTACACCTCTCTTCTACTCTGGTTTTTTTTTTATTGGGTGGGAAAATCATCTTATGACAAAACCCGCTCGATACGATTTGCTGACATCTCCTTGAGGCGCGTAAAACAGTACGCGCCGTCGACGATTTGGGCCCGGTTACCGGACGGTCGGACGGCGAGCCACCCATTGCTCGCCGTCCGCAAGCCCACGCCTACGGTGGCCGGAAATCGGGATCGGAATCCCGGCGGCGGCGGTTGGAGCGTAAGGACCGTTGCCTCACGCGATCGGACGCCTCCTTCGCTAGCATTACGGCTTCGCAGAAGGAGGCGACCGCCTGCCAGTTCTCCTCGCTCCGGAGCATGGCCTGAACCAAGGCCCGGCGCGAGAGATCGCCGCCGCCGATTGCCCCCACGAGGACACGGCGTTGCTCTGCCCAAGTGGGGCACACCTCCACCGTGTGCTCTACCGTGTCCTCTGGGCGGTCCACACAGTGGCGACACCCGGGCGTCGTTTCCGCACGAATCCGGTGCAGGAACCTCCCGAACTTACCGTGTCCGGTGAGAACCTGCGTCATGCGGAAGGTGAGGACGCCGTGAGGTCTTTCCAACCACGCCTCAAAGAGGGGACTTACCGCTTACTGGGTCGCGATAGTCGCTGTCGCCATTTCTCCATGAGAACTTGCCGGAGCTCTGTCCGCCATGCTGCGACTGGTCGCGGCAGCGGAGTTTCACCCCGGCGTTGCATCTCCATGCACAGATCGTGCATGTGTGCAAGGACTGTTGCCTTCAGCTCCCATGGTGGCTGGCCAGCAAGGAGGCTCGCCGCTTCGCGGGAAATCGTCCGGTATCCTCGCACCATCCGTATGGCCATGACCCTCTGAGACTAGTAGAGGTGTGGAGGCTGAAGCAGATACGTCAAAAATGAAACACCACTAAAAATAATTAAAAAAAAACTCGGAATAATACTATTAATGAAGAGCGAACTCACAACATTCAAAGTACGAAACAAAACAACAAGTGAAAGAGTAATCGACAGAAGTCACGGGGGTAGAGAAGATCCCCGTATGTTAAGTATAAACTTGTTAAAACCTCCTATTTGGATTCCGATTAAATTTATCGGAACCGAAATCGGTATCGAACATGCAAAATTAATCGGAAGTTCCAAACTTTCAAAATCGGAATCTAACCTCCGTAACATTTCTGATAACCACAATATACGTCTAAGCTGTGATAATTCCCATCTGTAGCCCATTCGTTCTCGTTATAATTTAATGAGTCTTTTTGCGGCAAGATAATTAAGATAAGTTGAAATTAATTGAATAATTGTGTTGCCATTAGACGATTTGGGGAGCTACGTTCTCATTAGTGGCGTGCTAATTATTGAAAAGTATTCATCGCACGTAATATTATTCGGGCCGTCACTGAATGCCGGAGTAATGAAAAGGTTCTTAAAGTATAAAGAAAAGTTGGCGGGACACCGCGTCACGTCTTAGCTTTTTAATGTATTACCTACTTTTTCTTGGACGACCTAATTTCAAATTCATAAAGCTATCAGAAGTTTGAATTAGCATCACAAACGAACAATGGAGGGCGTGATTATCGCATTGTGCGTTATCTTAGGATTATTTGCTGTTGCTCTGAAATGGTCCTTGTCTTGTTCTGTTTACTATCATCATTGCTTTAGAAAAAAATCTTGTAGATAAGATTTAAAAGTAGGTACTTAGGCATAAAGGCAAATGTTTTGCTACCAATTGAAACTAACGTGATTCTAATGTTGTCTTTTAATGTCCCCACTGCTGGGCCGCAGGCCTCTCTAGGAGAGGGAATGAGTAGCAATCCACCAAGCAGGCCCAGTACAGATTGGTGGATGTCACATGCCTTCGAATTTTTTATTCTAGGACTCACCGTTCTGAGAGTAGTGGCGTTGAAATAAATTACACAAAGCCCTGCCTAGGTTTGTACCTACGACTCATAAGTCGAGGTCATTGTTACTGCTCTCAAATAAATAAACAAAATAAATAAGTCTGAGTAAATGTCATTTTTAAAAGCATTATTATTCGATTAGTCTTTTGCGCCTACCTACCCACGCACTTTTGTTCTCCACAATCTTCCAAAACTGAGTTCATAATATAGGTTACAGGCAAACCTAAGCTGTTTCGTTTAATAAGCTTCGCTGTTCTAGTGATATACCACCCTAGAACGTAGATTTATGTGTGTTGTAATGTGATCTAGAATTCAAGACTATTCCATCTTGCCCCTTGGGTGTCGTAAGAAGTGACTGTGTACTAATAACATTGTGGGTTTACCAATCTACTATGAACTGCAATATTCCTAGGGGAATCACACTAATATTTTTGATTATGTCTGTGGTTGTTACTCCTTCAGGCCAAGAAGATTGTTGGCAATGATGCACCTGTCGAATCAAAACTCCAAAGTCAAGAACATCGTCGGTTTTCTAACGTTTACATTTTGGGGAGTGAGCATTGGGATTGGACAATTTAATTCCGCAATATTCGTTCTATCATCGGAAGACTAGATGTACGGCATTGCGCCCCTGGTACATGGTGGTCATCCCACCCATACGTACTAAGCGTTTTAAGAACACATCTATTGTGCGTACAGTTAAGGAGTGGAATTCCCTGCTGGTGTCGGTGTTGTTGAGTGGAATTCCCTGCTGATAGTTACAACCTAGGGGGTTCTTTAACTCTTTGAATGCCTAATAAAGAGACACAATAGAAAGACAATTGCTTATGTCGAACTGTGTAACATAAGACATTCAAAAGGTTAAGTAAAGTGTGAATAGGTTTTTCTCACCAAGCGTGTTCCATCGTCGGCCACGTTATCGCTAATCATCAGCCCCCCTAGCCAAGTTACAATCGTTTCGTTTGCGTCGAACGCCTAGAATAGGCCACGCCTCTGCCCCCCTAGCCAAGTTACGATGGTTTCGTTTGCGTCGAACGCCTCGAGTAGGCCACGCCTCCGGTTCCTTTGTTCTGACCACGTAACTGAGCGTTGAGATGATGTCAGAACAAAGGAATCGGAGGCGTGGCCTACTTGAGGCGTTCGACGCGAACGAAACGATCGTAACTTGGCTAGGGGGGCTGATTCCTTTATTAAACTGTCAGTTAATTCAAATCACAACCATTTTTGTTTGTGTGTCTAATGTAATAGATATCTACTAGCTTCTGACAGCAAGTGGATTTCTCCATATAAACTTTGGACTCCTATTTCATCCCGTTACGTGGTAAATCTTGGAAAATCTTCTCTTAGTGCTCGCCTATGTCATATAAGGAAGCTTTGTGCAAAGTTTCACACTCATAGTTTGAGTAGTTTCGGCCTGCTACGTTGATGTCAGTCAGTCAGTTTCTCCTTTAATATACATAGATATAACAACAGATTAACATAGTATGAACCAGATAAAAGTTAAATCTCCCCTGGCTGGTTTTTGCGTGTTTTTAAAAGAGAATATTGTGTGGCTCAAATGAAAAGGATTTCGATTAATCCAGCTCTCCAAAACTAAAATATGCCTTTTTTATGCCTCTACAAATTGGATTTGAAATAACACAATAGTTAAACGAAAGGCATTTTACAGCATTGAATAATTCTCACATTTTGACGATTTATGACGTTATTTTAAAAATATAATTGAATAGCTTCTTCCAGAGCTTTCGCATCCCTATGTCACTCAGTAATAAAGTAACATTCTATTGGTGAAATAATTTTAAAATCGGTCCAGCAGTTTTTTATTACATATAAAAATAGCAGGAAAAATCACCAAACTTAAGTAACAGTGGGCAGGGCACATTGCTCGCAGTACAGATGGTCAATGAGGCTGGCAGGCCTCTCACACGGTGATCTGATGACCTGGTGAGGGTTGTGGAAATTCCATGGATACGAGACGCACAGGACTGTTTGTTGTAGCGACACTTTGGGAAGACTTGTGTCCAGCAGTCAGTGGACGTCATTCGGCTGAAATGATGTGTATCATCATGATACAAAAATACAAATATTTCCTCTTTGTAATACTAGTATTATGTTAGATTACCGTTCATTAATCAGCCCCTTACCTACTTCTTGGTTAATGTCTGTATGCTTGTACTGCCATCTGACCTTTGTAATCCGTAGGGAAATCTGATATGGCCTCGCCGTATGATGCTCCTCGTGTATCATATTAAATTTACATACCCTGTCGTCAAATCATTTGCAGCCTTACTACCCAACAAGAGAGGTGAGTCACAAAGTCATCTGTAGGATGTAAAAAGCACAGATAACACATAGCATAGCATAGCATAATCAGCCTTTTAATGTTCCCACTGCTGGGACTCAGCCTCCTCTCTAGGAGAGGGAATGGGTCGTAATCCACCACGCGGGCCCAGTGCGGGTTGGTGAATGTCACATATCTTCGAATTTTTGGTTCTAGGACATGCCGGTTTCCTCACGATGTTTTCCTTCACCGTTTTGAGAGCAGTGGTGATGAAATAAATTACACAAAGTAATGCGCCTGGCTGGGTTTGAACCCACGACCTACAACTCGTAAGTCGAGGCCGTTACCACTTGGCCACCACTGCTCGATAACACATAACATTTAAGTAAATATTCTTGCATTATTCTCAGATCGGAATGAAAAATAGCGCGTCATGTTTGCACAATCGAAAACCGATTCGCAGAACATAAACGCGAAGTTCCTTCTAAGATTTTTCTATCTTGAATCCATGTTTAAATTCTAGATAGCGAGGCTGACTGCTATTTCTGGGTATATCGACACAGTCGATGTGTCCCCGATTTGCTGGAAACATCGATTTTCATCGCGCTCCAGTTTGCCCATTGTATAAACATATTTCTGACGTGTGAGGGTCGTGATAGTGTATAGATTCATTCTGTGTCGCTGTCTATATTTCTAGTTGTTTATTTTTGATGGTGTTCGTTGTTTGTGTCTTTATATTTTTTTTTCAGAGTTTTATAGAATACAGGTACCTAACTGAAACATTTAAAATTTTATTTTATTACATCTCTAATACTTCAGATTAGCTGGTGTAGAAAGCTTTAGTTAGTCTACTGCCATTTTTTTCGACTAAAATATTGCTTCAAACGATAAAATAGCAGGTTTTGACCCTGTTTAACATCATCTTTCCATTTGTTACACTTACTAATAGATGGGGTTATATTTATTGATTCAATAACCCTGTTCTGTTGTTGTGTATGTACTGCACATTTTTGCCTAAACTTTCTGAGAATATAGGTGTGATGTAATCTCCGGGTGTCAGGAGACACGGGCCAATTCTGAGTCACCGTAGGCGCGGGCTTGTGGATGGCGAGCAACGGGAAGCTCGCCGTCCGGCCGTCCAGTAAGGACCAACCCGAGTTGACAGAGCGTCGTGATAAAGAGTTTTCTGCTAAAATGGCCGAAGCCCAGTAGGGACAAAGCCTGCTAGGGCTGCGGGATTTTTCGAATGAGTTAATGAAGCCTTGGAATGCATAAGGGTTTTAGGCGGGTCAGTAAGAATCTGATACACCTTCTCGCTCCACCAAGGGCTAGAAAAGTTATTTGTTGATTACACAACTCAAAAAAAATCTCATGCTGTGTATTATTTGTCATCATCATCATCATCATTTCAGCCGAAAGACGTCCACTGTTGGACATAGGCCTACCCCAAGTGTCGCCACAATGACCGGTCCTGTGCGTCTCGCATCCATCGGATTCCCGCAACCCTCACCAGGTCATCGGTCCACCTTGTGGGAGGCCTTCCACGCTGCGTCTTTCGGTACGTGGTCGTCATTCCAGAACCATTCGTCCCCATCGACCATCTGTTCTACGAGCAATGTGCCCTGCCCACTGTCACTCAAGTTTATCGATTTAACGAGCTATATCCGTAACCTTAGTTTTCCTGCGGATATCCGCATTTCATTTATTTGTATGAGCTGTTTATTATCATGGTTGCAGATTTCAGTGTTCTAATACTATTTCAGTTCTAAATTTTCAGCTAACTGAATATTTTTATCACTACCAAGTTATCGATGTGACGCAAACAGACTCCCAGTCGAAAGCACGTCATGAATTTAAAGTAGCCGACTGACTATTAATTTTATTCCAAGATATTATTTTGCCAAGCTTAAATTGAATGTAATACTTAATCTTACTTCGAAGATTTATGATGTTCTTCATTTAATTATTTGATTAAATGAGAATTTCAATTTTATTGGCAATTAGTTTCGTCTTTTTTATTAGAAAACGTGAGGTACTTACCATGATACGGTTAAGAAAGTAGATCGGAATTCATTGAGTTGTTTAATTAAAGTCGTCGAAAATTGATTTCGGGACGTAGTGATTTATGTACGTGTTTAGTTTTAGGATGATTTATAATGAAATTAGATTAAGAATAGATATATAGGTAGCTAGATGAACTTCATTATTTTGTGTTTGGGAATCATAGGTGCTCGGAAATACAGTGTTAATATTAATACCTACTTACAAACTTTCCAATTAATATCGTCGTTCCTGAATTTAACTAGACGTCAACTCTTACCAAAATCATTACCTAAAAAAAATCGCCCAAGTGCGCGTCGGACTCGTACACGAAGGGTCCTGTACTGTCCATAGCGTAAAACGGCAAAAAAATGACGTTTATTGTATAGGAGCCCCACTTAAGTGTTTATTTTATTCTGTTTTATAGTTATAGCGGCAACAAAAATACATCATCTGTTAAATTTCAATTGTCTACCTATCACGGTTCATGAGATACAGCCTGGTGACAAACAGACGGAGAGTGGAGTTGTAACAATAGGGTGTCGTTTTTACCCTTTAGGTACGGAACCCTAAAAGCCAATAATTCACAAAATAAATCGAAAAATAAATCATCATTATTTGGCTCTGATTCCAATTTATTTGTGTTGGCACGACGTCTTGTTCTTGTCTCATACTTCTCTATTAACCGTCGTCGCCGCGTTTTGTGTTCCACACGCGCCTTAAAGAGGCGTCTGCAAAATTGACGGAACCCTCAAGGGCCGATGCCTGTCAGATTTGCAGGATTGTTCGGAAGAGTTACCGTGGCTTTGAAATGCAAAGTGCGTCTAAAGGAATACAGGTGGGTTTTAAGATGTTTTTAATATCGTGCGGATTTCATCACGCATGCACGGGATTGCTCCGCACGCGTAACCCCCGTTAATGTCCATTTCATACAAATATTTATTGTAATGCGAGGAATACGCACGCGGGACGTTTTTTTTTGCATTTTGACATTTTCTGCATGCGGAGCAAAACCGCATGCGTGCCTTTAATTCCCGGTCTTGGAGTAGCATTGGGAAGGCACTCCGGTATCCCCGGACGCCCGACTACCTCTGTCGTGTGGTCGAGGCCTACCTGTCGATTAGGTACATCCGCACGATATTAAAATCAAAGAGTGTTTTTCAAAGTCAGTAAAAGTCTGACACTTCCCCTCCGCTCCACCCAAAGTGACCGAAGTCATTTGATGACTTCCCAAGTAAAAACAGCCTTCACTCTGTTAACCAATCATCTTTCGCGCAGTTCATTTATCTTTTCTCTAGTTCACTCATAGTTATCCACATTCATACTCAAACGAAATTTTTCTTATTCTCCGGTGTCATATGCCGGCTGTTTTGGTAAAGACCGAGTCCGCCGATGGCGCGTAGTGTTTCACGCACTACTCAAAAGAGATGTCAGAACTGTAAGGGGGCTGTAGGGGCCCTGTAGAACCTTT
The DNA here is from genome assembly GCA_949316375.1 of Mythimna vitellina. NCBI lineage: Eukaryota > Metazoa > Arthropoda > Insecta > Lepidoptera > Noctuidae > Mythimna > Mythimna vitellina. The sequence goes on from OX438686.1 coordinate 10,273,408, forward strand.
CGAAAGAGTTACCATGGCCCTGAAACGCAAAAGCCAACTGTAGGACACAGGTGGGTTTGAGTTGGTGAAAGTCTGACAAGTCCTCTCGCTCCACCCTGATTTTCTCGAAAAAAAAATGCCCTCACAAGAGGCTCTGGTCCAGTGACTTCCAATTTTATTACGACTAGGACCACATTGGTTTCTTTATTTCTAACTCCCTCATGTTTATGCATTTTGTCCTAGTATTACATAAACAAATACTTCACAAATACTCATACCTGCTTAGTTTATATTTAAGTCATCTTTGTACATCTTTATGCATATAATCCTTCTGTACGTTTATTTATCACCTTTTTAGATGAAATTTTGTGCGTAGATTGGAGTGCTTCGGATGGTTTGAAAATACAATTGAACCCGATAGGTTGCACTGCAATCGGGTTCACAATTTCTTTCTCACAAAACCTGCTTTCAGATAGAACAACGTCTGTCGGTACCGATAGTACCAAATATATATTTAGTTATTTCTATATAAACCTGACCTGGCATGGCACGCTATGTCTCGTCTAGAGCCAAACCAATCAATGACCAAGACTCACATTTATGCAAAACGCTGTATTCCATCAGTTTTTTATTACGTTTAGTAAAATAATAAAGTTAATTGGACCCGGAGATTCCCTTTTGTCTATGCATTGTTGAGTTTGATTGGGCTCTCTAATTGCAACTACACAGTTAAATTTGCATTTCGACTGCACTGCGCAAATTAAACTTGTTACCAGACTGCATTGATGGTCAAAAATAACTATTAAGCCCTAGTCGGTGGTTAGTTAAGATAGTCATTTGTTTATTTGGTATTGAACAAGTATAGCGTGGTTTCTTAGAAATACAACTTAACTGATATCTTGCTATGACTATAACGCATGGTTGGTGTAGTGGTTGAGCGATTAAAAGCTGCGCAGCGTGTTGCGGGTTTGATTTCCGCAGGGAACAAATAGGTATTTCTGGTCTACAGATAATTTTTACGGGTCTGGGTGTATAGTGTATGTGATTTACATGTCTGTGAACGTGCCCACGATATAAGAGTTTTTAATTCCTAGTTTTTTTTAAAGATAAACATGTCTGTTTATGTTTAGCAGGGTAACGTTTGGAAAATAATTAAACATTTTTTTTTTGTAAATGTCTTCTGAAAAGAGTAGCTAATATAAATTTGCTTATTTTTTGTCGTCATCTCAACGCTCAGTCACGTGGTCAGAACAAAGGAATCGGAAGCGTGGCCTACTCGAGGCGTCTTACGCAAACGAAACGATCGTAACTTGGCTAGGGGGGAAGGTATGGAAAGAAGGTGAAAGCGGTGCACATTTTCAGTGGTCACCTAAAAAAGACGTTCGTTCAAATAATCTTCGATAGCTGTAGAGATCATTATAATAAGGTTTATGCATTATTATAGCTAGCTTGTACTGTCTCACTGCTGGGCAAAGACCTCCCTCCATAATTTCCTTTCGTTCCTCGCTTTCTTATTCCAATTCTTAAGGAAGACATCCAGGTCGTGCCGCCATCTCCTTCGTGATCTGCCGCGGCCCTGCGTCGCTGTATCCGGGCATCAATCCTGTGTTTTACGTCTTCACAACTCAGACATGTCTTGCCTAGTCCGATTTAAGTTGGGCATCCTTTTGAGCCACATTTACGATTTGCGTTTTGGAGCATAGCATAGGTACTCGTATATTATACGTTTATTATAGTGAAAGATAATGACCACTTACTGCGAAAGTATAAGAACTAACATAGCAAAGGGCACCCTTGAGAAATCGAAATAAAATGTTCGCTTCCTTTTCTTTTGTTAAGTTTGTTACCGGAAAGTTATAACGGTAGTTAGTTGTTTCAGGGCCTAAATTGTTCGTCTAAAGACTTACAAAATAGTTTTATTCGATTCCTGATACTGAACCAGCAAATGCTTACATCGGGCAGTGAACCCCACGATCAAATTGCTTACACCATCAGAAAATGGTGTCACCAGACTGGCCTAACCTATTTTGTACAACTTTGATAGTGGTTAAGAGCAAATAAATGCTTGAAAGACGCAAATCTCGTCAAGCGCTGTCAAGTTCGCTTCATATAACATACTAACATTCTAGTTGTCTAGTACCTACTCATAACATAAGCTCTGCTTAGTTTGGAACTAGATGAAAGTTGTTGTGTGAAAGTTGTGGAATATTATTATTATTTCATTTATTTATTTTATTTACATATTTATTGCATTTTATTAAATATTTCTTTAAAAAAACAAAATAAATATAAACATTTAAAAATATAAAAAATAGTAGCTCATCGGCATCAAGAACAGGGTCCAAGCTACCGGCGGTCAGGGCTCCTGAGAGAGCAAACTCCTAATAATGCGCGCCGTGTCCAGGAATACTGCTTTCTGGATCAGGCCCTTGATCCAACCGCATCGATAGCAAGACGCAACGATAGCTTCGACAAATGGTATGGTAAGGTCTCTATATTCATCGTTTTCATGAACTAAACCAAATTTAAGTTACGGCTTCAACATGGCAGAGGAGCCTATGTTTTTCTTAGTTAAATAAACAAATACGGGGCGTCATTCCGCACTGAATGTGTCAAGATAGATTCATTAGTAACTTTATAAAAACGAAAACAACTGTTTTCATAACGTAACATGTCAATTAAAATGATGTAGAAACTTATATAAGATAATTATTAATAATTCCCCTAGATAAATAATAACATTCGATAACCTACTTTCCCGCTATACAAATAGATATATGTCAAGAAAACAGTGATCGAATCTAGAACAAGGAATGATTTGTAGACGATATGTTATGTTGACTACTGAAGTGGGAACACTACAGCCATAAGTTGTCAAGAAATGATGGATGAGACAATACGGAACCCGTATTTGTCGGTGAAGAAATGTCTGTAGGATTCGAATTCAGCGTGAAACAATCCATCTTATTCATAAGATTTGATGGGTACGTTTTTACAACAAATTACTTGGAAAATCAAAATGTTGAGATTGTACTTGTTGTGATTTTTGATTTCCTGTCTAATCATTTATACATTGTGTTTGTTACACACACGTGCATAAAAAACGTCTTTAAGATTTTTTGTTTATTCAGTTTTGTTCTTCGGATCCGTAAGCAAGGCATTACTTTGCGACGCAGTAATGCTAGCGAAGGAGGTGGCTGCACACGTAAGAGAACTGACTTCCTTACGCTCTAGCCGCCGGGTTCCAAACCCCAATTTCCAGCCACCATAGGCGTGGGCGATGAGCAATGGCCCAACCAACTCGTTGAAACCAACTCGCAGAGGCCCGATGTCATCATGGATTATTTTATATGGGCTACGAGAGTGTACAAAAAAGTTACTGCGGGACAGGTGGATTTTGGTCATTAAAAGTCTGACGCTTACTTTCGCTCCACCCAGAGTGAAAGAAATTACTTGCGCTAATAATTTCACAATTAATAAATAAATAAATATATATCTACTCTTATACAAGCCGTTAATTCAGGCAGCTTCGAATGAAAAAACTATTTTCACGTTCTCGTACGTACATAATTGACGATTTATTTTTAGTAGCTTATTTTGTGTCCCACTGCTGAGCCAAGACTCGAAGGCCTTAACGTTCTCCTTTTAAACCTCTCTCTGGGCAAGTTTGCGCCGCGAACATGATCAGATCGTAAAACGACCGCGGTTGACCTCTACGGTTTCGAGCTCACTCATCCAGTGACTGATAATCCTCACCCATCTGTCCGGGTACATACATATTTATATAATAAAAGTTTCCATTTACAAAATCAGCAAAGGTAACCAACGTATAATTAAACAACGTATTTACCCAACATTACACATAATATCTTCAGCGCATTTCGGATTCGCAACAGAGCGGTCGTCACTGGGGTCCCGCCGGACCACGCTGGGTGATATATGGTGCAATAAATTACTATATTATCGCGCGCAGTCGATTTTGTGCTCCTGCTTTCTAGGCACTTCGTTATATGTCCGGATAGTTGGACTAAGAGTTAGAAACTATATGGTCTAAAGTTTCTTGTGTCTTCTTTTTTAAGACAGTTATCGTTGAAGCTTCTATGTTACATAAAATAATGTTTGTAAGGAGAGTCCGCGTGTTTTTAATAATAATAATAATAATTGAGATCGTTCCATCATCGCTGACAGGACTATTATAGCCAATAAGTTTGATATAGTGGTGGTGGACCGAAGTAAAAGCCTTGCAATGATTATCGAAATATCCGACCCACATGATGAGAATCTCGTAAAAGCCGAGAAAGATAAACCAAAGAAGTATGTTGACTTGGCTCGCAAGGTTATGTGGGAAGTGGATACAGCAGTTATTATGCCGATGGTCGTGACAGCCAATGGAGGGATGGAGAGGAAGAGGGAGACAAAGAAAAGATGGATGGATTGTGTGAAGAGTGATATGAAAGAAAAGGAAGTTAGTGATAGCATGACGAGTAACAGGGCAGAGTGGAAGAAAAAAACGTGTTGCGCCGACCCCAAATAATACGGGATAAGGGCAGGAAGATGATGATGATGATGATGATGGTCGTGACAGCCAATGGCTTAATAGCCACGATCCTCTACCGACGTTATAGGAGACTCGATAGGTGGCTGGATCAAGGACTCGATTCAGAAAGCTGTACCTACTTCTGGTTTATTAGGTTTAGTGTTAGGGTCCTTTCTATGGAGTCCTGATTGCCGGTGAAATCTATTCCTGATACCGGTGGGATACTGTTTTTGATTTTTTTTTTATAAAAATATAAATAGTCGTAAGGAAATATTGTGATAAGGAGGTGTATCTATAATTATAAATTGTTTTTGTTCTCAAAAGGTCTTTAGTTCAATAAACTGAATAAATTATCTGCAGTATCGAGTCGCATGAAACTTATAATCAACATTAATATTATAAGCATTTTTTTTTTGTGTCTGTGTTTGTTTGTAATGTTATAGAAAACGTGCATTTTTTACATGAAATACAGACCTACAGTCTATCTTTGCCTAGCCTTATCCCATTTTATTTGGGGTTGGCTCTCTTAGTTATTTTTTGCCAGACATTTTGGTTCTGGGTCATCGAGTCATTCACTAGGGCTTTAATTAGGTCATTGCTCCGGAGCGAGGAGCAGTAATGCTAGCAAAGGAGGCGACCGATCTCGTGAGGCAACGGTCCTCACGCTCCAACCGCCGCTGGGATTCCCATCCCGATTTCCGGCCACCGTAGACGCGCGCTTGGGGACGGCGAGCAATGGGTAGCCCGCCGTCCGACCGACCGGTAACCGCCCGGACCAAGCCCAAGTCGTTGACGGCGCGTATTGTTCCACGCGCGCCTCAGGGAGATGTCAGCAAATGGTAGGGGCCCAGCAGGGTCGAACCTTACTGGGGCTACTGGTAGTATGAAAGTGAAACCCGGGTCCCTGGGACGAAGGCAAAGAAGGAACAGGAGTGGGTTTTTAGTCAGTAAAAGTCCGACACTATCTCCAGGTTTTTCCACCTAATAAAAAAGTTATCAGTATTCATTTGTGGACTTACCTAGTCATATGTTCTTCAGATCTTCTCATTACATGACTATACCATCTGAGTCGCGTCTTACTGATTTTTTCTCCAATTGGGTGTATCTTAAAACTTCCAGGGATATGTTCGTTTCTAACCTTATCGTTGAGAGTAACACCTCGTGCCCATCTCGGCATCTTCATCTCAGTCGTGTGCATTTTTATGGTATGGGTTTTTTTCAGGGGCCAACATTCGGCACCCATAGAGCCCGAGAGACCGCGATTTTGTAGGCTTTGCCTTTGACATGTACTGGCATTCTACTATTGCACTACCTCACATCTGAAAGCTGCTGACGCCACTTCATCTAGGCACGGTTAGGTTACATCGGCGTCCATTGTGCCATTATTGGAGATCACAGAGCCTAGGTATTTGAAATGATGATATACATACAGTAACAGCATAAAAGTATAACCATAATCAATCTTATAATGTTCCCACTACTAGGATTCAGACCTCCTCTCTAAGAAGAGGAATGGGTCATAATCCACCACGCAGGCCCAGTATGGATCGGTGGATGTCACATGTCTTTGAATTTTTGGTTCTAGGACATGCTGATTTCCTCACAATGTTCCTTGACCCTTTGAGAGCAGTGGTGTTATAATAGACTAAAACTAAAAATAGTATAGTATTCTGTTATTTGTTTTTTTTTATTTTATTTTGAGGATTGAATCAACACAGATCCTCCTCCTCCTCGCGTCATATTTATTCCTCAATGCTGAGGGCCGTGACATGCCTGCTCCATCACTTTCACTTTTATGATGTCCCTCCACCTATTTCTGTGTCTGGCGGGTGTGAAGGGCCTTGTATCCGGTGGAGTCAAGAGGGGTGCGACTCTGGTCGGACCAACGTTTTGGGCTGCGCCCGCGAGGCATTTTTATATCTCCTTTACCGGTCACAATTAGCCTTTCAAAGTTTCCATTGTCTTTCCTTGCAATGTGACCGAAGTATTGCAGAATCTTGCGAATACACTCGGATGACAACCGCGAGTAGATTTCTATTTCTCACAGTATGGATACGTTGATCTGAAATGCTGTCAAGGGAATCAGTAGAGACTTCCTCATATAATCCTTTACAAACATAAACATACAAATTTTATTGATTTACGCTACAAAATTCAGTATAGTGTTGTTTTCTTCCCTCGTAAAAATTGTAGGTACCATTTTATCGCCGAGTGTAAGGTACATTGTTCGTTATGTTGACGGTACAACTAGGTACTTCTGATAACTTGGTGTAACCTTTATAATTACAATAACATTACAACAATAATATTTATAGAACAGCAGTGTAGCTTCGAAGTTATTGGAATAAAGGTGTTGGTTAAAATATAATATTTAGTATTTAATGCAACTACAAACGTTTTCATGGTATGTATTTTTTATTGTTTATATTCTTTTTGTGTTTTCGTTTGGTGTAAGTAAATTCTGTATCGTAAATTAAATATGTATTTTCCTGCTGTTTCCCCAATTTATTTGTAATTTGGGTAACATGTCTCTACTCTTTATTTAACCCTTTAAGAGCCGGTTGTAGTCACTGAGTATTTTAAACTCCGCCCGGGTCTATGTTGTTTTCGCGGCCCCGTAACAGGGCTTTACAAAAAAAAAAAAACTATTCAAGATTTTTATTTTTGCAAGGCCCTTTTAAATAGCAAGCTTTATTATTTTTTGTTACTTTCAAATATTTCCGTGACGTAATCTCGTAGACATACACGTTTGAAATCGTAAGTTAGATTCAGCTTCGCGATTTTTTTAAAGAACAAATAGAAAAGCCGAAGTCATACGTTATTAAAGTGTTTCGGTTGGTACCTATAACGTGTGACTGCGGCTTTTCTTTTTGTTCTGTTCTTGTTTTTCCAGTTACCTTGTTTATTGCAGCATCCTGAAAATCTTGTTTCATACTTTTTCAGCGTCGTTTTTTTTTTGTCGTAGTCGAGTTTTAGTTTTTTACTTTTTATTTAAGTGGATTTCCAGATGTATAAAAAGTTCAAAATGAGTAGAAACTGGCCTTAACCAACCACGCCGGATTGGTCCGATGAGTCTTTTCGCTTCCTTTTCGTCAGGATCTTATGCTTGCAACCGGATACTCCATTTCGTTTAGCTCTTCAATCGCCATAGGTGACAAAAGAGATGACGAGATGGAGTATATGGTCGTGGATGTGTGACCCTGGCGAATAAACGCGACAGTGTTCGTCATATATGTCCGACGTAAGGTGTATTTAAAGGAATATGACTATTCACTATTTCATGTCACTATATAGAGTGGATAATGGATTTGATTTGACCAATGTTTGCCAATTATCATGATGTTAAAATTTGTAAGGTGGATTTATAATAGTATCTTATTTATTGTATCCTTTATTGTAAATAATCAATACAAAAATAAAAGGAAACTAAACTAAATCACATACAATGGGCGGCCTTATCGCATTCCGCGATCTCTTCCAGGCAACCTGGAATGGGCAGTAATTGCCTGGACAAGAAATGGGGCTGTCATTGGTGTGACAGAACCAGCATTAAACATAATATATTATAATAGATATGCAGATTTATACATATGCTATATAATAGATACATATATATCTACATATATAATCAATGAAAACTATAGACAGAAATATGAATCACGACTATCGATACTCACAGCGACAGGTAATGTTCTCTAACGAGTCTTTTAAAAACAGGCAACGATTGAGCACGTTTAATTGTGACTGGTAATTAATTCCACAGACGAGCAGCCTGGACAGTAAATGATTTATCGTAGAAAGTCGTGGTATAGATTGGCAATTTAAGTCGATATAGAGTGGATAATGGATTTTATTTGGCCGATGTTTGCCAATTATCATGAGGTCAAAATTTTTAAGGTGGATTTATAATAGTATCTTTTAAGGTGGATTTATAGTAGTCTGTAGGGTATACAAAATCCTTGTATCTTATTTATATAAACTGTCAGTAATCTTCCACAGTATCTGACTATAGTTTTTATTTATGATAGATCGATTTCCCCCGCTCTGGGAGAAGAAAGTGGAAGTCAGGCTTTTACCATGTGACCCACTTGTGTTCCTTTAGTTGCTCTCTGCGTTCCAGGGTCATGATAACTCCTTCAAACAAGCCCTCAACCCTAGTAGAAAATTTCTTAGCAGTGTGACATGTAGTCCATTATTACAAAAGAAAAGTGTAATAGTTAAAAATAATTCAAAAAAATAATAATTATTATTATTCTTGTTTTGATGCATTATAAGGAAAATGAGATGTGAATAAAGTACATGATGTTTACATAGGTAGTTAAATATTAGGTCATGTCTTGTTATTGCCAGCAATGAACACCTAAGGAAAATAAAATTTAAGTTTACCTAAAGTTAATGTCTTCGTCATACAGTTAATAAAAACAAATTATTACATTTCTTGTGGTGAAGTTGTCATACGTTGTTTTAGGGATACCTACCTGAAAACATACTGATGTGTAGAATTCGTTTAATGTTTCCTTGGTATTCCACAAAATAAGATAGCTAATTATTATCAAGCAGTATATATACGAAAGCTGTTCAATTACTTTGTTAATCGTATTTGAAAACTGTGTAACATACTTTTAGTCCTATAAAATCAACCTATAACGATGATTGTTGCCATTAAGTCATATTAAATATTTTGTCTACAAAACTACAGATTTAACAATGTACTATTTTTGTTGAACAAAGATCAGACCTTTTTTATGTAGCCATTTAAAACTTCATCCAATATTTTGTAAATGACCTGTGTCAATCATTATAAAGCTACTTTAGTTAACAGGTAATCTTATAGCATAGCATAGTCGGCCTTATAATGTTCCCACTGTTGGGACTCAGGCCTCCTCTCTAGGAGACCACCGTTCGATTCACCGTTTTGAGAGCAGTGGTGATGAAATCAATTACACAAAGTAATGCGCCTGGCTGGGTTTGAACCCGCGACCTAGTACTTGTAAGTCGGGGCCGTTACCACTCGGCCACCACTCCTCTTACTCGGCCACCATTCCTCTTAACAGGTAATCTTATAATTTATGTATATATATTACTTGTTGTACTGATTGTTTTTTTCTTTTCAGATGAAATTCTTCATTGTGGGAATATTATTTGCCTTTGCAGGAACCGATGTTACTGATGGTGCTTTAGATTGTGTTAAGATTCACTACAAAAGTTACCAGAAGGAAATCCTTCTTAACGATATTGAAAGCCCATACCAGTTAGCTATCGACCATGATACGAATACTCTGTTCTTCAGCTACACAGCACGAACGGATGAAATGTTTAAATCTGCTTATTTCAGTTTGAAAACTGGTCGTTATGGTATAGTCCGTGGTATTCGAGGAGGTTTTGCAAACGCTGTTGCTGGTAATACGGTGTACATGGGTGGTGAAGATGGAATATACACATATGATTATAGTTCAAAAACAGCTAGTAATTTATATGTCAAGGAGAATGCAAATATATGGCAAATGTTTTATAAAGATGGATTGTATTTCACGACTTACCCAGAGGAGGAAGCATATTTCTTTAAAGATAATAAAGTCGTTGAAGTGCCTGCATTAGAAGAAATCAAAGTCATGCTACTTGCTGTAACTAGTGAAAAAGATCTATTGTTTTTTAATTCCTCTGGTGCATTTCTGTATAGCAGAACTGATAAAAAATACTCTCTCCTAAATGAAGTTGTTGCCAATGGAGTCGCGTCTGATTTAAATGGTAAACTGTATATTTCAAGTCCAAATGGAATATATTATTATAATGATGACCTCAAGGAAATGGAATTTTTGGCCAAAATAGAAAATATATATGGCATTGCCATAGAAAGCGATGGAAATATCATTTATGCATCAGAAAATAGTATAATTAGATTAAATCCGATGAAAGGAATTTGTGGAGGACTGGAAACTGGGAAAAACATTGTGGAGATCGACATAGGTAAATAATGCGCTACTGATAATATCATCAAAATTCTCTAAAGTCTAAGAAATACATAAGTTTTTTATTTGTCCATCTTGTTCGTAATTTATTTATTTCTCATAAATATCTAATAATTTTTAATACTGGAAAATAATAATCTATGTCCTAAACTTGACTAAAATTTTAATGAACCAGAGCAGATTTAATAGAAAAAATAAAATTGTGCTGTTGTAAAATTTTTGTTTCGTTTTATCTGTATTTTGATAATTATTTTTCAATACACTTCCTCGAAAACTGACTCTTATTGCACTACAATTAGGTTCAATATGCCATGTATATACCCTTGTGTTTTTTTTTTTCATTTAACACAACAAGGGATTTTTTCTTTCCTATTTCGTCACGGTCATTGGTGATTACTTTTTAAAGCAAAAGTTTAGATATTTTAATATTTAATAAAAATTTAAACAGAAATAAAATTGTGTTGAACAGAATATCATAAATAAATATGATTATTTAGACAATAATTTACTATCAACAAATTAACAAATATCTGTGTTCTAAATTCAAAAATATTTGAATATCTATTTTTAATATTAGGATGTATAAAGGTTTAATACCTTTGCTTCTCCTTTCAACCTGCAAAGGTTATGCGCGGAAAAAAAAGTAGGTAGGTATATTAAATACTATTAACTAAATAATTCATTTGTGTTATTTGTAAAAAGAAATTACGAATTTAAGATTTGAAGAGAATTCTTTGGATGCTACGCCGCCAGATATTATGATGAGGTAAAAAATACTTGCTGCTATCAAAATCAAAACTAAAATGTACGTCAAATTTGGAAAATTTTCTTTAGTACAAAATGAATAAAAAAGCACAGATTTTTTAGAGATAGTATTTCTTCGTAAGTGTATTGAAAAACATCGTGGCAAATCCCCACGTGTATCGCCTTCCCTCGCTTGTGCGGCTTGGGTAAATTCCACCTCGGTTACAATGACAAACTTTCTCCACTTGTATCAAAATGTACAAAAGTATCTGCAGGTCAACCAAGTTTACCGATATAGCCCAAAGAATTGCCAAACTTAAGTGGCAGTGGACAGGGCGTATTGCTCGAATTGCCCATGTGGGTCCAAGGCAAGCCGAAAGATTCTGGAGTGGCGACCACGTACCTGAAGACGCAGCGTTGGAAGGTCTCCCACACGGTGAACCTAGTGAGAGTCGCGATAGTTCGTCAGAACCGGTCGTTATGTTAACACTTGGGGGAGGTTTATATCCAACAGTGAACGTTTTTCTGTGGAAATGATAATGATGACGATGATATTTTGGCATAAACTTAAACGACGCTACCTACCTGGGACCTACTTATAATCCATTTCTTAAACGGTTTCAACAAATTAATCTCTTGTGTGTTATTTGGTTTTCTGTTAAGTAAATTCAGGTGTAAATTCATCATCATCATCATCATTTCAGCCAATAGACGTCCACTGCTGGACATAGACCTCCCCCAAATGTCGCCACAAAGAACGGTCCTGTGCGTCTCGCCTCCATCGGATTCCCGCAACCTTCACCAGGTGATCAGTCCACCTTGTAGGGGCCTTCCAACACTGCGTCTTCCGGTACGCGATCGCCACTCCAGAACCTTTCGGCCCCAACGGCCATCCGTTCTGCGACCAATGTGCCCTGCCCAAAAAAAATAATGTAAATTCATAGTGTAAAATAATTTAATTTAATAAGTTTAGCACTAACATAATTTTTTGATATCTGGGGTCGTACTAGTCGTAGTTACATGCGTATTCATAGTTCGAATAATATCATTGCAACTTTGGCTCCAATAATATTATGGTTCTTTTGTGAAAAAGTACAAACCCGATCGACCACCAGAATTAAGCGTCCTAATGTATTGGTCACAAGCTTCGAATCACAATATCTAAATAGGAGTTGGATTGCAATCTTACCTTAAGGGAAAAGGAAGCATGACTGTCCTTGGGAAATCTGGTGATGCATCGTGCTGGCAGAAGCGGCGGACATCGAATTGACATGAAGCGAGATAAAGCGGAAAGACTAGTCCCGATTGGTGACTACTGTAGATGCCTTCTGCCCCAGTTAGGGGACATAGAGCCTTAAGTCAGTTGTGAAAAAGGGATATTGCTCTTAGTCTTTACACCGCGTACATCGAAGGACTGGAACAATTTGCCTGCTGCGGTCTTCCCGTCCAACTATAATTTAGGCTTCTAGGCTAGAGTGAATATGCTCTTAATAAACTAGTGCGCCTGACCATCAATGATTGCATCTCCGCTTACCATCAGGTGGGATCGCAGTCAAGCACTGGTTTATATCAATTTAAAAAAAAAGTATTGTATATACTCGTATATGATTATTTTTTTTACTGGTATCATAGTGATATTAGGTCATCATAGTAGGGCCAAGTGGAGACACATCGCGGTAGCCTCACTTAACAACGAAAGGCAACATTGTCAACCACGACCATACTGTCAAGAGTGAACGACTAAGGAGGAGTAGGGCCCCAAAAATGAATAGAGATAGGAGGTCCTTAACTGCGAATGTTTTTTTTATTACTTATAAACTAGCGTGGTGTAGATTATCACAGGATTATTAGGGTATAGTAGACAGCTTTTAAAACTCAAAAATGCTGTGTGAACTGGCCACAAGCACTTTTATTTACCTTTTCATATTATATGTATTCTAGTCACAGGTGCAATACACATATTCTGGTATCTATAAATCTCCAAATTTTATACAGTAAAAAATGCACATAAATCGTTTGTTAAAAACTTAATTTATTTATAGCATATAAAAAAAAAAACATAGGATGCGTGACGCACAGGACCATTCATTGTGGCGACACTTGGGGGGCCTATGTCCAACGGTGGACGTCTTTCGGCTGAAATAATGATGATGATATCCGATAAAAACTATGGTTTGGTTTTCAGTTTTATTTACTTTTGGTTAGATGAACAAAGTAATAAAAATATGTAGGTACAAAGACTTTAGAAAAAGTCAACTTTAAAGAAAAAAAACACCCCAAAATCAGTGGATCCGTTTTTAAGCAACAATGACACACAGATACACGCTTATTCATTATGCCTTCAGTTCTCTGGGAGGTTTAAAATAAAGATTGCTTTAATCGAAAATAATAAATAGTATGAAGGATACAAACACAATATTGAACACGCATCTCAGTAGGATCTTGCAAAGTTGCCGATAGGTAATCCCATTAATTCAATTTAATTCAAAATATATTATTTCACAAGAACCTACATGGTCTTTATAAAACGTCAAAAGCAAGTGCATGGTTCCTGTTTGTCGTTTCCTAAGAAAATAAACCGACAAGGTACTTTACGGTTACTCGTCCAAAACAGAATATTAATTTTAGAATGTTAATAGGTCTGAGAGGTCAGCGTGGATCAGTTAATATAGTACAATAAAAAATGATAATAAAAAAGAAGTTGATCAAAATAGAAAATAATCGATGAGTATATAATCATCAGTTTTTGGGCTATTATATGTTTGGAGGTACGCGGAACAGAGTGTAAAGTCCCGCAAATCTCCGTTGAAATCCTCCGACCAGACGGGTGTTATGTCTGGTGGGCAGTAGCCCGAAAGATGATTTCGGGCTGTTCTATATGTTCTATGAACTTTGATTGCGCGATGCAGGATTAGTTCTTATGTGACGCCATAGATGTCGCTACATATGTAACACATAATAACAATTTTATTACAAAGGTGAAAACATCACATCGAGAAACTAACATAAACTTTTATCAGCTGAACTGATATATGAGTGGCTGGAGCGAGTATGTTACGAAAAATATAATAAAATAGAACCTGTATTATTCTAGTATTTGTATCTGTTGTTTGCTGGTAATCTTATGTTGGAGTTACTGTGTTCTGTAATTAAAGCGTCGAGATGGGTCGAATGATTTATTCTCGCTTGTTCCTTCTTATTGTAGTTATCACAGAAACACTATTATTGTACTAGATCAACACGGATTGTCTAAAATATAATAAACTAGCTTCTGCCATCGGCTTCGCCCGCGTGAAAGTAGGTTTCTCCATACAAACTTTTTTTTGTAGGTTCGAAAATCATCCAATGACGTCCCCCGGTCTTGGGCGGAGTGGGATATAGTGTCAGATTTTTACTAGCTAAAAACCCACTCCTGTTCCTTCGTTGCCATTCGTAACAGGGCCGAGTCTCCCTTTCAGAAGCAGACCCTTGGCCCCAGTAGGATTCGACCCTGCTGGGCCCCTACGATTTGCTGACATCTCCTTGAGGCGCGTGTGGAGCAGTACGCACCGTCGACGGCTCGGGTACGCACGGTTACCGGACGGTCGAATGGCGAGCTATCCATTGCTCGCCGTCCGCAAGCCCGCGCCTACGGTGGCCGGTAATCGGGATCAGAATCCCAGTGGCGGTTGGGGCGTGATGACTGCTACCTCACGTGTGCTGCTTTCTCCTTTGCTAATGCCCTTTTGACGGTTTTATACTATTAAAATAGTTGTAGTAGTAGTAGTAGTAGTAGTTTACTTTTAAAATAGTTTGAAGTTATAATTTAATATTTTATGTGTTTAAATTAGTTAAAATTACGTTTAATAGATTTTTTACACCACCTGCTCGATAATGCCTTTTTATATGTCATACAGTCATCACTTAAAGCAAATCATTCTGTCCCTAGGGAGGTATTGCAGTATGGGCGATCCCAAGAGAATAATGAGATTTGAATTTGGAACGTCAAAAACGTGACTAAAAATGTACGTGCATCAAGTTTATATATTCAAAATTCAAACTAGCCAATAACAAAAAAAAAAAACGATAAAACGTAAAAGTAATGAAAGAGCGCTAGAGAAAATTGAAACTATAGGATCTTAGAGTAGTGAATTTGGTTTGTTTCAAATCAAATCTCAAAACATGTTGAGTGATAGTTAAGATTAACTTGTAAATAATACTATATTTCTCTAATATTTGTTTGACTAAATTGTCTTTTAATTATCTCACAGGTGGTATAAAAAGTAGAGTATCCAACACGGGGATAAAGCTGTCTTTGTATTGGGCGGCTTGAATTCCTCATTTCACTCAGGTTTCTTTATTAACTCCCTCGCAACGCTCGGGAGTTAATTAAATATAGATCCCTCACTGAAGTTCGGGATTAAAATTAACAACATTCGTTTCGTTCGGAATTCAACATGCCACCCTCGACTTCAAAGACACTGCGTTATCCCCTAGTCGGATAATCTACTATTATAATCGTTTCCACCAAAGCTGCGAAAGATACGAAACGAAGCTGTGAATCGATGTGTAGCAGAGTAGAGCGAGTATGCAGTTGTAGAACGTTGTGAGTCTAGAGGGCAATCACCTTACATCGTTATACATATAGCCCTCGCACAGATATCTCAGTTTTTTTAATGTACAAATATTCCGGTGAACTCCTACCAGAGCTGTGCTAAGTCAATCTAAATGAAGACATCGAATTGGTAGATTTCTTCTTTCGCACCTCCACCGATATAGAAGAACTGTTTTTATAATTGTTAATCTAGTGTTACAATTAGTTTAATATATTAAAAAAGAGCAATGTAACAGCATATTAGCAATACTAGGTATACCAAATCGAAACCGTAAGTACAATAGGTAGATATATGTAGTGAGTGTTGATAAGAAAAGAATAAATAATGAATTCCTAAACCCATACCACTATTGGGCACGCCACAATTATGGCGGTAAGTCCCCTCTTTGAGGCGTGGTTGGAAAGACCTCACGGCGTCCTCACATTCCGCATGACACAGGTCCTCACCGGACACGGTAAGTTCGGGAGGTTCCTGCACCGGATTCGTGCGGAAACGACGCCCGGGTGTCGCCACTGTGTGGCCCACCCGGAGGACACGGTGGAGCACACGGTGGAGGTGTGCCCCGCTTGGGCAGAGCAACGCCGTGTCCTCGTGGGGGCAATCGGCGGCGGTGATCTCTCGCGCCGGGCTTTGGTTCAGGCCATGCTCCGGAGCGAGGAGGAGTGGCAGGCGGTCGCCTCCTTCTGCAAAGCAGTAATGCTAGCTAAGGAGGCGGCCGATCGCGTGAGGCAACGGTCCTTACGCTCCAACCGCCGCCGGGATTCCGATCCCGATTTCCGGCCACCGTAGGCGCAGGCTTGCAGACGGCGAGCAATGGGTGGCTCGCCGTCTGACCGTCCGGTAACCGTCCGGACCGAGCCCAAGTCGTCGACGGCGCGTTTTGTTCCACGCGCGCCTCAAGGAGATGTCAGCAAATCGTAGGGGCCCAGCAGGGTCGAAGCCTACTGGGGCCACAGGTAGTGTGAAAGCGGAACCCGGGGCCCTGGGACGAAGGCAACGAAGGAACAGGAGTGGGTTTTTAGTCAGTAAGAGTCTGACACTATCTCCCGCTCCGCCCAAGAGCGGGGATGTCATTAGGATGATTTTCCCACCCAATAAAAAAAAAAACAAAAACCCATACCACTATTTATAAACATAACGACACGTGGTTGCTCACAATGGGCCTCATAAGAAGGCTTAAAGTCAATCTATAGAAAAAGCTATGCATAGAGTTACCTTGCGTGATTACATCAGGATTTATTATGTCTGCAGGTGAACCAAAGTTCAGACATAGCCCGAAGAATCACCAAACTTAAGTGGCATTGCTCGCAGAACAGATTGTCGATGGGGCCGAAAGGTTAAGGAGTGGCAGCCACATACTGGAAGACGTAGCGTTAGAAGGCCTCCCACAAAGTGGACCTGGTGAGAATCGCGTGAATCCAGTGAATGTAAATCAAACAGGGCTGGTAGGTCTATATCTAACCGTGGACGTCTTTCGGCTGAGATAATGATAATGAGTAAATGTGGCACACAATTCTTAATTTACTTGAAAATGCCCTTCAAACTTTCGATTTTATTTCCCTGTATTCATATTCATCTATACCCTCTTCGCGATAGCATTAGATAGAAATTTAAAAAAAATTGTTTTAGGGTACACTTTGTAATAAAAGTATAATTTATTATGTTTTATTATTTTATATTGTGTTTTATTAAAGTTAAGATTGATGCTGAATTTATTATAATCGATTAATATACCAACTGTTATACTTAAATAAATTAATTTGATTTTTTTGAATTTATGAGTCTTTTAACTTAATAAATTATTTAGTTCATACTTATACTAATAGTGACCATGTAAAGAACCTAAAATAAGCAGGGGTTGTCAGTACCTGGAACGTTTTTTATTATGACATAACATTAGTTATTTCTATTTCTATGAAAGGTAAATTATTATCTTGTTGCCTAGTATTGTATATAATTCAAATGTTTTGTAAGAAGGAAACTTGTTGAAATGTCATTTTTAAAAAATTGTAAAATTATTTGAATTTCGAGGCTCCAAAGTCTTGAGCATCGGCGCCGAGTTGCTAGCCTGTCGGTTTTCTACCGGTTGCATTTCGGGAAGTATGCGTTGGAATTGCATAACCTAATTCCACCTAGCCCGTTCCATCATTGGACCACCAGGCGTACGACAACGCGCCACCGATACATGGTGGACATTCCACCTATACGCACAAAACGTTTTGGGAACACATTCATTGTGCGTACAGCTAAGGAGTGGACTTCCTTGCCGGAATCTGTGTTTCCTGATAGTTACAAATCGGAAATCTTTAAGTCAAGAGTAACCTAAGTAACCTATTCAAGGTTACTTCTAGGTAAGCGCGTTCCATCGTCGACCGCATGGCCGTTTTCCATCAGGTGAGATGGCAGTCAAGCGCGAAACTATCAAGAATAAAAAATAAATAAAAAAACATTAGTAATGTTTTTTAAAAAAATCCGTTTCATTTATCTAACTGTTTAAAACTTACCTTACAATAATTTAATTAATATTAAGTAGGTGATGTTAAAATTTTATATTGAAACCATTATTTATTAAAATTGTTTGAATTTATCTCGAAAAATAAATGTTGTGCGCACCTGCTTCTATGAACCTCTTTTGTCTAATGCTATCGCGAATATAGTTTTACGGTAATTATAAGATGCTATTTCCAAAGCAAAACTTTCTTTTCAAGCATATTTTTATATTTTTACAAGCCTCTAGTGTCTTAATAAACGGGCTCCGAACGTAAGAAGCGGTAAGGAGGGCAGGTAAGATATTGCGCCATATTTCAACAAGCCCACCACATGCTATTCATGGCTTTGGGTCTATATTTTAGTGCCTCTATTCTGATGAATTTGCACTAAAAATGGCCTGTATTGTTTTATTAGAAATATTTTCTTGCATGTAGCTCGATTGTTCCGCAATAAAACGTAGCCGCTCAAAAGTACGTTGTACAAAATCTCTTGGACTATCGTCGATCACGATCGAAACCGAGAAGTATAGTAGAAGAAAGATGTCTCTTATATTCAGATTTAAATTGTTGATAGGCTCGCGCTTAGTATTTACTCTTGACTCAAAGACCTCCAGGTTGTTGTTATCAGGAAACACGGTCTTCGGCAGGGAATTCCACTTCTTAGCTGTACGCACAATGAATGTGGTAAAAACAGTGTGTGATTAAGGTCTGATATGATGATGATAAATTCCGAGATCAACTAAATTGATGGTGAACATGGGGTACCTACCCGCCTTACGGTAAGTGGAGTGTTGGCTTTAGCAGGTTAGCTGGTAGTAACTGAAAGAGAGGAGTCTAAGATGCTAAATAACGTGCGATTGAATAAAATAAAGATAATAAAGTAAATAATACATAAATAAAGGCCATAACCATCGGAGATGACTAAAAAGTTGTGACAATTACGGTTCTTTATGAATAGCTCTGTTATGCTTATTAAATAGTTAATTTCAATTTAAAAAATAATTAATTTTTAACTTGCATATATTAATTTTGTAAATACGACAACTAGGTAGTAAGTAGAACCAATGTAAGAGGGTACGATGGGGCTGAAATACCCTGTAAAAGCCCCTAAAAAAAGAATACAATGACAACAAAACAACATGAAAAAGAATCAGAGAACAGAATGAGACAAACATTGATTAGAGGCCTGCGTTCGGCAATGGAATTAAGACTGATGATGTAATAAAAAACCAAAAGTAAATTGACAGAAAATGCCTTGTAGTATTAATTAACTCCACTCGTAAGTACTACTGATAATTATTCATTAAGCCTGTAGACACAGTTAGTAAATACGAAATTCGAATTTCGAATTGATGCTTCAATAACATCTTTTATACGAATTATCGTGTCAGGCAAACTGAATTTCCGGTATTTATTATGCAAAATAACGTGAAATACAACATGAAGTAGGTAAGTTTTAACTGCCAACAAAAATTTACACGACGAAATTAACTCGGGAGGGCATAAAATATGCATAAATTCGATCCTGTGTGATTTTAACATGAAGCAACGTTACTTATACGAAGTTGGGAGTGAATACATTATGCGGCGAAGGCACGTTTGCTTTGTAATTCATTTGGCGGTTCGTTAACCATTATAACAGACTTAAAAAGAAAACCTTGCAGAGACATGTAACTTTGGTCTTTAATTGAAAATGTAAAGCAAAAAGAAACGTATTTTAATATGTTTGATTTCGCTTTTGATGTGAAATTAAGCAATTTTAGACTGGGTTTTTACGATTGCTTTTTTACTTTTCGTTGAATTTCGATGACGATGGTTGATTTAATTTAGTGAATGTATTTTTAATCCTAATGGTGCTGTTACATTTGTGTTTCACGGTTCAAACGTAGTCAATGTTGATCAACGCGCAAGGCACAGGTGTGTACACATTGTAGGCGTGTTGTGTTAGATGATGCAAACACTGGATTTAGTGTGCCTGGCCCCCGATACTTTTGGTAACTATGTTTTTTTTGTTAGTGGAAAATGTTCTGAATCTCCAGTTTTATTAAAAAGTTTATGAATACGTAAGCTAGACAAAATAATAGTTAGTTATCTTGAGGAATTCCTTTAAATTAATCAGTAAGTAAAACTATTACAATTGTACTTAATTTTTTCCCTCTTATTTTTAAATAGATGGAAAATATACGATTGTCTGGCTGTATAAAAGTTGTTCAATACCGACATTTTCGAATATTGCTCACCCCCTATAGCAAATAGCATAATAATTAAAAAAAAATAGTAATTTAGCCTAATAGTTGATCTAGTCTATAAGGATTATGTATGCAAAATTCGAAAAGGATAGGATCAGTAGTTTTTGCACCAATTAATACCATAGGTCCACAATTTTACTATTTTATTATATGTACCAGTCCACTTAGAAAGTTTTGAGGACAAAGGTTTTTATGTGTAATGCACTTGCCACTTGTAATTATTTTGAAAACTTTGGTTTGGTATTTAAAAGTAAAAATAGCATTGTTCGAATTGTGAATTTCCCTCCACATTTTTTCGAGATTCAAATCAAATTATCGTGTCTCATTTAAAAATGGATCTGCGTCGAGCACATTTTCGTGCGATGAATATCTACGATTTTAAATGTGGCCTAAAACCTGATGAGTCATTTGATCGTCTTCAAATTGCTTTTATGAATAAAGGACCTAAAAAAGCAACCATATACCTCTGGTATAGCGAATTCAAGTGCAGTCGCCTTACTTTGGGTAATGAATAAAGGAGTGGTCGTCTTACGATGGCTGCAACGGAAGAAAGTGTGCCGGCAGTAAAAAAAAAAAATCAAGAAAGCAGGCAAATGACATACGAAGATATTCAGTATTTACTGCAAACTGGTTCGGGAAGCGTTCATAAGATTCTACACGAGCACCTTCGCGTGTGGAGAATAGTTTGCCGCTGGGTGCCGCACAACCTCACCGAAGCTCACAAGCAGTCCCACGCGGAGTGGTGCCGTGATATGATTCAAAAATTTGAAGCAGGCTCGTCTCGGTTTGTTTACGATATTGCGACAGGTGACGAATCCTGGATTTTTCAATACGATCCAGAAACAAACCAAATATCAGTCTGGTTTCTATAGCCTAAAGCAAGAAATTTACTTATATATCTTACAATACTCTAGGCAATAAGATAAGATCTTCTTCTATTCTCCCGCGAACACATTACAATCAACCGTCCTACGTCCAGGAGAACGCTGAGATTGCGTGAGAGTTAGGAGACTAGGTTCGCGTGACGGTTCGACACCAGATACAATAGTCTGTGCCTTCTGTTACGACGAAGTTGTTTGAAGTAAAATGTTGAAATAGTGTATCGTATAGTTTAGAAACAACTATTTTTCCGTGAATGATCTAACACGGATTTGTTCATTGTTACCTCCACCCTCATCTCTAAGAAATTGTACCCTAAACTGAATAGAAGAAAGCCAAGAGGTTTGTCCGAACGATTGCCACACTCAGAAATGCCACTCAAAACCAACCACACACTTGATATGTGCTCAACGTTGATCAGTTCCACCAAAAAACAAGCAAATATAAATTTCTAATCGCAAAGAGACGTTATTGAGAATCCTCCGTAAAAAACTCAGGTATACAAACTTTAAGAGTTTGTGGGGTTTAACATAACTTTAAGTAGCATCTACCTCGGCCCGGACCGAACGAAACGAGTAATTCCGAAAATTCTAATATTATCGCCAACTGCTGTGACCCTTACATATTACTTCTGCTTAGTTTACATTTAAAATAAAGAAAGAAAGCAAACACGTTTATTTGGCACACAGGTTCACATAATAAAATAACAGTTATATAAACTGAACTACTTAAACTTAAATACATCAACATTGTGTGTCTCACGGCTGCGCCAAATAGGTCCAGTTCAGCATAATGCCAGATCACTACGTAGCAGTTGCGTGACGCTGGTTTTCAATTGAACCTCACTAAATAGCCTACGAATGTTAATCAGTTTGTTAGGTGTGAGTTAAATAAATTCATAGGGTAATTGGCGTTTTCGCTTCTAGCTGTTCTATGTGAAAGTAAAATAAACGAATTAGATGCTTTCGGTAAGAATCGCAAACACAGAATTAATAGTAGTAACTATTAATTGTTGTGTTTCACGAACTTGACGCAGACAAAGTCACGGGCAATAGCTAGTTTATAATAAAAATACGTGCAGTAAGAATGAAAAATAAATTGTAATACCCAAATGGAGATAACCTAACACAAGCAAGTCATGCCTCATAAACATCATAATTTTTTATAACAAGTTACCTAAGTTGGTTACAAAACTTAGCGAGATAAAGTTCTAATCCTACTACAAACCTGTTCTTATCAAAACACTAATAAAATTAAATGTATGGACACATTTAATCTTAGTGGTATCTTCAAGGCTAGAGTGAATAGGTTCTCAATAAACTAGTGCGCTTCACCATCAATGATTGCATCTTTACTTACCATAAGGCGGGATCGCAGTCAAGCACTGGTTTCTATCAATTAAAAAAAAAGAAAGCTCATGTGAAATCAAATAATTTTAATTTAATTTAGTGTATAAAGGACCTAAGAATAACTCATCAAGAAACCGAAATGTTAAGAAATATCGAAATAATGAAACCCAAATTTCTTCAAATTAATTAGTAAACAAAACCAACTACTAAAGTTTTAATAAGGCTGTCCAACAGCCTTTAAAAACTTCTGATAGAATTATGAATTTGACGTGTTTAAATTAATCGTTAAAATTTACTTTGTCAAGTAACTTATATTTAACTTGCTTTTGGTAGCGGGTTCGCCGGTGTGAATGTCGAAAATTATTCCACAAAAACTTATTATTGGGATAAATTACTCAAAACTCAATAGTTTCTTTTTAACAATACATTCAGCCTTTTTAAGTACTTTTATAAAGAAATACATAAAACACTTAACTAATTAAAACTATATATATACATTAAAATAAAAAACTACAAGCTAAAATATGGCGTCATAAAACTCCCCCGCATCGCTGTCGACTGGAAGTGTGCCCAAAAGACTGGCGGCATTGCCACGTTGTATGGCAATGCTTAATCTCTGACCGAGGTAAAAGCCAGCCCTTGGGTCACGCGAAGTGTCTACTAAGCGTTTAGCAAATTTTTTGAAAAGCTTATGAGCTTACTCGGACCTCACAGGATAAAAAGTATCTATTCCGTGTCCTAATCAAAGGTCAACGCTTGTTTCAAATTCATCGAAATCCGTTCAATCTAAAGGGCAAAATTGATTCCAAACATACTCAATTTCTCATTTTGATATATATTAGACGGATATGTATGAAGGAGCATCACTTGAGAACGTCTCTATTGATTTGTCTGTTTTTTTTTTGTATTTTTATTAGTCAGGTCAAAGACAGCACTTTATTTTTTGGAAAAACTTCTGTATAGTTTTTTTTTTCCGTTGGGAAAATCATCTTAATTCATATCATACTTATATTTAAGTTATGAAGCCGATTACTAGGTTTGAACAATGAACTTGATACCTACAGCAATATTTTTCTAGGATAACAAAAACTACAAGTTTATTCAGCCATTAACAAAATCATAGTTAATTTGGGTAAATTAAACTTTTTGCTAGGAAAATATTAACCTTTCTAGTTCAGCAGAGGCTTAACAAAAATTTAGTAAAATTTTGTAGTAAAGGTCAAGGATGGTTTCACTTCCCTTAAAAATATCTCAAGTTAGTTAAAAAAATCAATTTACCTTTAGCAAAGGTTAAAGTGTTTTAGGTATTACTCCACGAGCTTTTTCTATACGAGAAGAAGCCTTTGCCTTTTAGCTGGACAGTAACCGACTGATAATAAGTAAGAAAATGTAAAGAAATCTAAGTAAGTTATTTTTTCTTAAATAATAGAAACTAGTGCTTTTCTGCGATCCCACCTGACGGTAAGTAGTGATGCAATTGTTGATGGTGAGGCGAACGAGTTTATTAAGAGCCTATTCACTATAGCCTTGAAGACACCTAAATTATAATCGGACGGGAAGACCGCAGAAGGCAAATTGTTTCAGTCCTTCGATGTACGCGGTATAAACGGCGCGGCTAAATACTTAGTCCAGACCGAAGAGGTGTTCATCATCATCATCATTTCAGCCGAAAGACGTCCACTGTTGGACATAGGCCTCCCTCAAATGCTGCCACAATGGCCGGTCCTGTGCGTCTCGCATCCATCGGATTCCCGCGACCCTCACCAGGTCATCGGTCCACCTTGTGGGAGGCCTTCCAACGCTGCGTCTTCCGGTAGGTACGCGGTCACCATTCCAAACCTTTCGTCCCCATCGACCATCTGTTCTGCGTGCAATGTGCCCTGCCCACGCGTTCGGCTGTGCGGTGTCTTCTCGTCCAATATACCACAGTGTCTCAAGATTAAAGTCTATGACCAGTGCGTGTTGCCAGTGATGACATATGGCTCCGAAACGTGGTCGCTTACAATGGGCCTCATCAGAAGGCTTAAAGTTACTCGAAGAGGTGTTAATATGATTTTATTGTAGCATGATGAGACACATCCCTGTTTGTAATTCACGCTAGTAAAATACCAACTTTATATTCAAAATTAAAGAAACCTACTAAGACTATGTAGACTATAACTTCATCTAAATAATTCCTTGTCTTCCGTTTTACGCTACAAAAAATAACATCCATTGTACGTTTTATGAACTTGGACTAAGAAAAGGAACTAAGTCATACATTTCTGGGGAAATCGTTTACCCCGCCAATGTCTATAACTGGTAATTGAATCCAACAAAGAAGATAGAAAAAAGTGAACTTACTACGTGATACGAAAACGGGATTCGGCCTATCAACACTTGTTTTGTAAGTCAATGAGAAAGAACCAATACGGTTGTATGCCTACCATATCAGATTTAAAGAATAAATTCCTTTTCGCAATAACGAGTAATTGTTTATGTTTATTTATGAACTCCATTGAGGCTGTACGATCTCATTACTTCGGACTATTTATGGGCTTCCGATAATAATGTTCGAATGTAATATGTTCATGGAGAAATTGCTTGTTCGTATGAATGACTACGTCTAGTATTATATATAGTACAAGAAATGTAAGTTATTTTAATTCTATCTGCTGTTTTAAGAGGATTTCTTACAATATACTTTTTCAAGTTGTCATCATCATCATCATTATTTATTTAAACTTTATGTTCAGTGGTGTAACATAGACTGATTTAACGTATTAATGCATTCTCTACCAGTCAAACTTAGCGTAACTGTGCTCTAAGGTGTGCACAAAAAAAAATTGAAATAGAAATTCCACCAAAAACATTTCATGTAAAATGACGATCACATAAGGTTTGCCCTGCGAAAAAGATATCAGATCTCATGTAGAGCCAAGCTTCTGAATCTACACGGCTTAACTCTACCGATCCTTCACAAATTTTACATATCAGTAAAAATGTATGCCGAGTGGCTATAACCCGGGAATCTTTAAGTCAAGAGTGAATGGGTTACTTCTAGGCAAGCGCGCTCCATCATCGAACGCATTGCCACTTTCCATCAGGTGAGATAGCGGTCAAGCGCGAACCTATCAAGAATAAAAAAAAACAACTCAATGTTAAGCATAACAAAGTTCGGATTTCATTGGAACCTATACTATCTATATGGCCTTTTTAATACAAATTGTCATATAAAAAACCAAATTTGAAATGCACAACGCTTAAGGAATCGTTCATATTAAACGTATTGTCAACCACCGACTGCGAATATGCTCACTGTCAACCCCAGTGTGAACGTGGACTCAGTCTGCATTATCACCAAACCGATTGTGCGTTACTTGTGTGAACAAAAGAGTAGGCTTACTACGTGTAGTACAATAATCGGCCATCGAGAGTCAACGACAACGCACTACGTAATAGCGTATAATCGGTTCCGTGTAAGCATAGCATAGCATACTCGGCCTTATAATGTTCCCACCGCTGGGACTCAGGCCTCGTCTCTAGCAAAAGGAATGGGCCATAATCTTCCACGCGGGCCCGGTGCGGGTTGGTGGATGTCACATATCTTCGAATTTTCGGTTCTTGGACATGCCGGTTTCACGGTGTTTTCCTTTATTCCTAATTAATGAGTAAGATGATACCAATGATAGCGAATTGAAATTGGAATTTAAATGTTTATTGAGAGATTGAAAATGATGAATTATATATTATTTGTTTTATTTCTTTCCTGTACCACCTAAATATGATGCTTAATACCCACTAGCAGATTAACTTGACTGGCCTGTTGGTCTAGTGGCCCTGACTGCTATGCCGGAGGTTGTGGGTTCGATTCCCACCCAGGACAGTTCATCACACAAACATTTGTCCTGGGTGGGAACCCAGGACAACTGTTTGTGTGATGAACACGATCATTTGCTTTGTGTCTGGGTGTAATTTATCTATTTATATATGTATTTAGAAATATATAAGTATGTTTATCAGTTGTCTAGTACTCATAACATACGCTCTGCTTAGCTTGGGACTAGACGACGTTGTGTGATAGTTGCGGAATATTATATTATTAATTTCTACAACTTATGGAAAGGACTGGACCTTACGACACAGACTAACCTAGTGTGGGGGTCGAGATATATTGTATTTTAGTGTCTAAATCTACATCTTTACACATTCATACCCTACGTTTAATTTTTCATTCTATTCATTGCAATGTATATTTCTAATAGTTAACATTTTAATTTTTGAACCAGAATTTAAATTATCATTAGCTCAAATAATTTTATGTGGGATATATGCTCCAATGTGAATGGATACAATATATATAAATATATAAAGAAAGCCCGAAACTAGCATCGGAGACTGGAACTTTTTTGTAGAAACCGGTTGTCATGGTAAGGATATTGATACTGAGGAATAAGGAAAATATCGTGCGGAGAGTTTTGAGTATCAATTTCGATGGCTATAAGAATAAAAGAAAATCAAATAAACAATGGATGGATTACGTGAAGGATGATATGTCGAGAAAGGGAGTAACTACTCAGATTATTAATAATAGAGAATATGGAAGACATAATATTGCGCCCACCCATATAAATTGTGCTTTTTTCATGAGAATCATGATTCAAAAGAATAAGCATAAATACCTTTATAATTTTCCCACTGCTGGGACTCAGGCCTCTTCTCTAGGAAAGGGAATGGGCCGTAATACACCACATGGCGCAAGCCCAGTGTGGATTTACATGTCTTTAAATTTTCGGTATGTGACTTTCATACCATGTTTTCTCACTTTGTTTTCCTTCACCGTTTTGAGAGCAGAGATAAAAAAAAATAACACAGAGTAAAGCACCTCCCTGAGTTTGAACCCATAGCATACAAATTGTAAATATCTTGCCCTTACCTAGCGTTAAAGGTCTTGGTTTAAAAGAATAACAATGTAATATTTGAAAGACAGTATTTGATTAAGGTAGAAACACGTTCACCAAATTTAAACTCAAAATACATTCCGATTAAACGGTTAACACAAGCTTTTAACCAAAACCACGAGAAAGGTAATCCTGACATTTTTGTTTAGCGAGAGGACCCTTATACCCGAATAAATCATTCATCGGAACGTGAAGGCAAATATTTGGATCCCGAAGGGTGACCCAGGAAATGTCGCTACAGGCTTATTAAAATAAAGAAAGACCTCTGGTCCATGTGAAGGATTTTTCTAATATTTGTTTAGATCTATTTTTGGGTTCGTGCGTAGTGTTTGGCA
This sequence comes from Mythimna vitellina, assembly GCA_949316375.1. Classification (NCBI taxonomy): domain Eukaryota; kingdom Metazoa; phylum Arthropoda; class Insecta; order Lepidoptera; family Noctuidae; genus Mythimna; species Mythimna vitellina. The sequence continues at coordinate 10,301,473 of OX438686.1, forward strand.
TGCGAAAAGAAGGAATGAGGAATGTAAATGTTTTGATTGTCAAAGAAGTGTGCATCGGAATTGCATAGCTCAATTCCGCCAAACCCGTTTCATCATCGGACCATCAGGCGAACGGCAATGCGCCACCGGTACAGGTGGACATCCCACCTATACGCACAAATCGTTTTGGGAACACATTCTTTGTACGTACAGCTAAAGGGTGGAATTCTCTAGTCTGTGTTTCCTGATAGCTACAAACGGGATTTTTAAGTCAAAAGAATAGCTTAGATTACTTCTAGGCAAGCGCGGTCCATCGTCGACCACATCGTCACTTTACATCAGGTGAGATATTGATCAAGCCCGAGTTCATAAACAATTTAAAAAAGAAATGGCTGACACGCACAGGACCGGTAATTATGGCGGAACTTGGAGGAGGCTTATGTCCAACAGTGTACATCTTCCGGCTGAAATGATGATGATGATGATGAGATGGTTACAAGGGGCAAGATGGATGAACTGTGCAAAAAAGGGTATATCTCGAAACGGTCAGACTATTCGAGATGAACACTGCCAGTAGAGTTAACATGTAAGAAGAAAACACTCTAGACAGACTCAAAATATTCGCATTAGAGATGAATGATGGTGACGTCTGGTTTATGTAAGAATTTCTTATAATATTTAATTAAATATATTTTTGTGTCTTTTACGTAATTTTACTTAGAAGGACCAAAGACAGATCTAAGAAATTCCTTCTTGTCATATACCCATATGACAAGGGGGAATTAGGAACGTATGAAAGTGTTGATTATGAATGTAGACTGGTGCAAGATCAAAAAAACGATGGAGGAACTGTGGTTAAAATGACATATTTCGTAAAAGGTAGGCTATTTGAGATTATCATTAATAGATAAATTAATAATATTAAAAGAGAAGTAAGGAGAAGAAAATCTGGGCCGACTCACTTTAATTTTGGATTATAGAGCAAGAGTATGATGAAGACACGGATTATTCCAAATATTCACTTCAATCAATTGAAATGTTTTCTTGTTGTTTATACAAGAGGCAAGAGGAAGGAAGTAAATTTAAAAAAAAAATTCATTATTTTTATTCTTTCGTGAGGCAAATACGCACAAAAAGAATACATGGCGATTTCGAAATATTTCTAATGGTATCGCTTTCTGTATAATAATCTCAAAGATGCTTCAGAGAATGATAATAAAAATGAAAATCTTATGCTACATTTTCCCATAAATATAGAAGATACTTCCATTTTTCTATTTTCAAAATCCGCTTTTCAATATTGCTTCGCATTGCAATTTTATTTTAAGACAAAACCATCCTGAAACTGAACTAGATTGTAATGTACAATTTATCGCATTTTACCACTCCATCAAAACCGTCTGTAATATTGGCAAATTGAAGAATTGCAGCTACCGAGATAAGCGAGATATGAAATAAGGAAGAGGCGTGCAGCCCTCTTAAAGGCCTGGCACCTCTTGGCAGCATCTATTTTCCGGAAGCTTTATGAATAATTCTTTTATATCTTTCCTCTCGCCTTTTTCGTGAACATTCCATAAAATTTTCATATTCACATTGTAGTTACCTATTTGCATTTGAACCACTCATCTGAAGCTATTATTGTTCATGTCAGTACAATGGAAGGTGAGCAAATACGTGGTATAAATAGACTTGAAGAGAGCAGTAATTCTAAGAAAAACTGTAAGAATATTTTGGAGGATGATAAAAATCACAAACTTTTCATGTGTTTTATTACTTTTACCATCCACGCGCGCCTCAGGGAGATGTCAGCAAATCGTAGGGGCCCAGCAGGGTCGAAGCCTACTGGGGCCATGGGTAGTGTGAAAACGAAACCCGGGGCCCTGGGACGAAGGCAACGAAGGAACAGGAGTGGGTTTTTAGTCAGTAAAAGTCTGACACTATCTCTCGCTCCGCCCAAGAGCGGGTTTTGTCATAAGATGATTTTCCCACCCAAAAAAAAAAAAACCATGTTTCTTTTAATTTAGAATTTATCATTCATGTGTTTCGTTTTTTTTTTATTTCACTTTTGGCTACAATTTTGATTATATCAACAGGCAGTAAATATCAAATATTATTTAATATTAGCATGATCAAAGGCCTGATAATAATCTAATTTGCATTAGCAAATTATATTTTATTAATAGCAACCTTAAATAATGTATCTACATAATTATTTTACTGAATTAATAATATAAACAGCGCAGCGTGTTAACAGTAATCAAATTTGTTTTAATTATAATTAACTTCTAGGTATATAATTGTCACTATGAAACCATTTCGCGAAAATAACATTTGATAAATGATTCAAAACCGCATAAAACACAGATATCTAGTACTGTAACATATTAATATCTTTACAGATTTCAGCTGCACTATGTAGAACATAAGTTAGCGCGCAGTATTAATGTTATAATAGTCCAGCGAATAAATCACTGGAACAAATTATGTGACTAGACTAACAATTGTGTTTATCACCATCTCTTTCTTTCATTTACCAACGAATGGCGCTTTACGACACATAAACTCTGCATTGAGGCTATAATATCTCCTAGTGATAACAAGGCTTGCCGTTCTATAGAGCGCCAACCAGAACCAGTTATATTGACCTCCCTACCCCTTCTAAGTCCTAATAATAAACTATACAAGAAGTGTAAATTAACAAAATTTTGTAGATCTCGGGTCCTTGGTGGCCGTATAAAGACTATTGGTACGCTCTCTCCATGCAAGAGCAGCTTTTGTGTCGTCGGAAACTTAAGTAGTAACCAATCTTTTATTTTCTTTTGTCGTTTAATGTCGTGTGCGACAATATCTCATTATGTGTAGAAGGAAAAAAAACTGAGCAAGTGCGACCCGGACTCGTGCACGAAGGGTTCCGTACCATTATCTATACAACAATAGACACTTTATCATATCTGTCATTTTTACTCTCGAGCAAAGAACGGCAAAATGGCGACACGTTTGTTGTATGGTAAGTGGAGCTCACTTAAATATTATTTTATTTTGTTTTTAGTATTTGTTGTTATACAATTATTTGTGAAAATTTCAACTATAAAGCTATGACGGTTCATGAGGTACAGCCTGGTGACAGACAGATAGATATTGAAGTCTTAGGGTCCCATTTTTACTCCTTGGGTACGAAACCCTAAAAAGCGCCCTAAAAACGTTTTCTACTCTTCCCTGTGTATTTTCAAAAGAAAGTATTTTTCTATGTTTTTTGCTTCCGGCTCGTGAACGGAGCATGGGGTAATTCGGGTGAATATGTCACGGGCATTACAATGGAATAGAAGTCGTTGGCATTCATTATTCGAGGTGGCGCGACCAGGCACTGTGTCCCGCCCATGTTTGTAGCTGTCACTGACGGACGTGTTACACTTGCGGTGCGATTTAGGTGGACACAGATTTTTTTATTTTTTTTATTTGATAATTTTATTTTCTTAACAACTTCTGTCCATTATCAACTAATCATACTAATATTAAAAAGGTGGAAGTTTGTATGTATTGTTAAAGATAAACTCGTTTTATCTCGCAAACGTTTAATTACTACTTGAAAAGATAGAAAAATACAACGTCACGAAAAATCGCGCAATTCTCTGCCTAGAGGTTGTCAAAGATGCTAATGCGGGGGCGAAGAGACGTGGCGACGATAGAGATGCGCCCACTCATCGAATTTTTAGTCTAACAATATATTTGTTACTGCTTCATACTCTTCGAAGGGCTGAATAGATTTGAATGAAATTTTGCATACGGGGGAGACAATAAATATCCTGAAATAGCATATGGGATAATATTTAACCCGGAAGTATGTTTTCTTGGAATATTTTTCTTTTTTCATGCGGTTGAAGCCACTGACAGAAGTTAATGTCATAATAAGTCCTAAGTTTTTTTTTTTTTTTTATACGATACATTGCTTATGCAGTGAATCTACAATGCTAATACAGAATCCCGCATCGATCATGCGTGACCAAAAGCGCGTTATTTCAATCATATCTGACACATTTATTTTTGAGAACCATTGCATAATAACATACAATGATCCACCAGGTAAAGGGATGTTTTTTTCAACATAACATTGTGAATGGCTCTCTGAAGCCCGTCTAGTTTAATTAGTGTGCTTTTCCCGGCTCACCTCTTACGGAAATGCTGTCCCTACTAAATGCAGGCAGACAAAAATAGCGTGAAAAACGACGCTGAAAATTAAAATAGGTGTGCAACCTCCGGACTTTTTCATTACATAAATGAGTTTCCACATTGTCAAAAAGTAATTGTTAGGCTTATACTATGAACGTTTTCTGTGTAGTTTTATTATTTTTAATTTTGAAGGTCTTAATAAGTTTTCAATGAAAAAAAATATATCTTAACGTTATTTTCAATTTTCTCAAAAGGAAAAAGCGAAACCCTTATAGGATCACTTTGTTGTCTGACTGTCTTTCTGTCAGTCTGTCGAGACCCTTTATATCAGGAACGCGTGGAGGTATCGAGTTGAAATTAAAACCATATACTTAGGTCTGCGGTCCCTTGAAGCTGTGAAAAAATCAAGCTTTTAAGTAAACGAAAAAAAAGATACGACCGTTCATGTCGCAAAAAATGAATATTTCGATATAAGGGAATCAAAATTCATAGGGTAGTTCCCGTTGACCTAAAATCCAAATTTGCCATAAAGCAAGGTCTTATTGCACAGGTACAGGAAAAAAATTGAAAAAAGATTTTTTTTGTTATGTCACCAAAAAAGAATATTTTTTTTGCGATTCGGGAAAAACTTCTAGACTTCATTCGGGAATTGAACTGGTAAATTTGTATGGAACCCTCAGTGTGCGAGTCCAACTCGCACTTGCCCAGTTTTTTTTCCATCATCCATGCGTCATTGCGGGGTGACGGTGAGGTGATTGGCGACCTTTTTAGTTCGGGTGTGCACATCGTAGCTGTACTGTCATCATCATCATCATTTCAGCCGAAGGACCTCCACTGTTGGACAAAGGCCTCCCCCAAGTGTCACCACATCGAACGGTCCTGTGCATCTCGCATACATCGCATTCCTGCGACTCTCACCAGGTCATTGGTTCACCTTGTGGGAAGCCTTCTAACGCTGCGTTTTCCGGTGCGCGGTCGCCACTTTAGAACCTTTCTGCCCCATCGACCTGTACTGGTTTTCTGTACTATTTTATTCAAGTTTTTATTTAGTATCACCTGTCTCGATGTTTGCTTGTCTGTAATAAAATTTTGCAAATTGATGATTCTTGGTTACCGATCGAGCTGAAATTTTGCATGCATGTGTCAATGAGATGACAGTGAAAAATTATGAGCTGATCTGATGATTGAACCGGAAGGTGGCCATAGGAACTCGGTGGTTAAACGTCACAATCCTATCGAGTTTGGACTTGTTTGATCCATCTTGACGAGTACTTCGGTGCTACAATGGTAACCAGGATCTGATGATGGAGATGGAAGATGGCCAAAGAAACAAAGCAATTACAATTACGATACAACCTCATCGAGAATTTATTTTTTTATCAGCAACAATTAAAAAAAAACATTATTCTAAAAATTAACATGTAATGTAACAGATGAAAAATAAATTAAAACATGAATACGTGCTAAATATTTATAAAATAGATAGTTGGAAATCATGTCAAACTATAATTATAATTGAATATTAATTATTTCAAAGCTTCCGTTTTTTTTTTTCAATAACATGAAAATATTTTTCAAATGAGTCTTTAAGCATTTCTATATAAATAAATATTAATAAACTAAATAATAAATAGAGCAATAAAGCTTAGTTAATGACCTGGTATTTCCAAGATCACAGGTTATCGCAGCCAAAACTGATATTTTCTTAATCTATAGGTTCTAATTAATCTCCGAAAGTATATTCGATAACGGAGATTAGTTAAGATCTCATGATTGAAAACAAAAGGTTCCAAATGTTCTTCATCATAAATATAAAAGCGAGTAATTACTCATTATTACGTTACATATGTTTACGTATTTTATTAATACACAATAAACTCATGACTAAACTAAAAATAAAAGTTAATTATTATGTAGTGTTTTGGTTCTATTCATACTTGGAATAACAATATTTTTTGCACGAAATTAGTTATATCTCGATCACCCTACTTTGGCGGCATATAATTAAATACTGTATAATTATTTACTGTTTATAATTTTAGGACCAGTTTCTACTAACATTCTAGTATATCTTTTTTTTAAGTGGGAAAATCATCTAATGACAAATCCCGCTCTTGGGCGGAGCGAGAGATAGTGTAAGACTTTTATTGACTAAAAACCCACTCCTGTTCCTTCTTTGCCTTCATCCTGGGGCCCCGGGTTTCGCTTTCATACTAACCGTGGCCTCAGTAGGCTTCGGCCCTGCTGGGCCCCTACGATTTGCTAATATCTCCCTGAGGCGCGCGTGGAACAGTACGCGCCGTCAACGACTTGGGGTCGGACGGTTACCGGGCGATGTGACGGCGAGCCACCTATTACTCGCCGTCCGCAAGCCCGCGCCTACGGTAGCCGGAAATCGGGATCGGAATCTTGGCGGTGAGGACCGCTGCCTCACGCGATCGGCCGCCAACTTTGCTAGTATCTAGCTACTGCTTCGCAGAAGGAGGCAACTGCCTGCCACTCCTCCTCGCTCCGGACCATGACCTGTACCAATGTCCTGCGCGAGAGAGCACTGCCGCCGATAGCCCCCACGAGGATACGGCGGTACTCTACCCTGGCGGGGCACTCGTCTACCGTATGCTCCACCGTGTCCTCCGGGCGGTCCACACAATGGCGGCACCCAGGCTTTCCTTCCGCACGAATTCGGTGCAGGAACCCCCCGAACTTACCATGTCCGGTAAGAACCTGCGTCATGCGAAAAGTCAGGAAGCTATCTTTCCAGCCACTTCTCAAAGAGGGGACTTACCGCCATAATTGTGGCGTGACCAAACATTCTAGTATGTGTGTACCAAATTGTAGACATTTTAAACAAAAGACTTTTTTTCGCCCTTGAACCAATGTGCTGCGTGGTAACCAAGATCTGATGATGGAATCGGAAGATGGCCATAGGAACTCGGCAAGAAGCGCAATAAGATAACCCTATCGATTTCGAGTCTTTTGGAATGGTCTTGATGAGTATTAATTGTATTGGTATACGAGTATAGCGCATATTGGATGCGAGACGTACAGGATTCAGACGGTCGTTATGGTGTTGCTTGAGGGAGGCGTTCGTCTAACTGTTGACGTTTTTCTGCTGAAATGATGATGATGATCATGATGATGGTTCTAACTGTTCCAAAATCTATTTTAAAGATGTCCTAAACAAACATACAAACATTGAATGTTAAAATAAAAGTTTGTAAAATGAGTCTGTTTTTATTTTCGGTAGTTAACTCAAATAATTATTTATTATTAGTATGGCTTAAACTTGGAAATAATACTGTAAATATTTTAATCTGGTCGTTAGAAACTTAAATTATTTGCTTGTTTTGCTGATAATAATTAATTATTACAAAGAATAATAACATTTTGATACGAGTGAAGAAAGATTGTTATTGCGACCGAAGCGGGATTCCGAAGAGGCGGTGTTGTGTAGCTGAGTGTTACAGTGACAAATTTCCACGTGTATTAAACGAGTTTTATCAATACATTTACAAAGAAATAAATAAACGAGGATTGCTCGGCGAGTCGTGGGGGCTGCGCAGCACCCAACCTGATACGATAAATACAATAAATTGTGGCAGGGGTGAGCTCGCGCACTTTTCCACACTAGTGTGAACAACGCTGGGTGGTTGAAGCAGGTTTTCGAGTAAGTGTTTTGAAAAATATTTTATCAATCACCAATTCTTTAAAACTCAAAAATTACATACACATGACTTTTAAGACACTCCTAAAAATAGGTACTAACTCGAAATATAAATAAAAATGGGTCAATTTCCTTGAACTCCACCGTAAACGTCGGATATTTTCACACAATGGTTAACAGCAGCATAAACGAGTATATACAAACATACATCACAGTTTCGCCACACAAAACCCTCCACATTTGCATTTGACATTGCATTGACATTGCGTTTCATGACCACGGCATTCCCTATCAGAAGGCAACTCATGAACACAATAGGCTTCGGTCTTATTGGGCCCCCATGGTTATGCTGACAAACCTTTGAATTGCGCGTGACTCGGGCTTGGACCGGATGGTTACCGGACGGCCAGACGTCGAGCTACCCTTTGCTCCTCGTCCACAAGCTCATGCCTACGGTGCCTGGAAGTCGGGTTCGGGGTCCAAGCGGCTGGGGCGTGATGACGTTCGTTCCCTTAGGCCACCTCCTTCGCGAGCGTTACTGCTTCGCAGAAAGAGGTGACCGCCAATAACTAAGGATGGTGAAGTTTTAAAATCATCTTCACAGTTTTATTACCCTTTTTTACTTGGAGAATCATCAAATGACTTTGGGAGTCAGGAGGAGACTAAAAAATAGTGTTGCTTCAGTTTGATTTCGCAAAGGGAACGGTAACTTTTTCAAACAATGCCGCTGCTCTAGCAGATATCGGCCATAACTTACCGACCCCATCTATCTTGCTAATATATCTTTGAAGCGCGCGTGGAATATAACGCACCGTCATCTGGGGTTTGTTCCTTACCGGACGGCCGGACGGCGTGAGACCTATTACCGTCCGTAAATCCGCTACGGTGGTCGGGAATTGCCCCGCAATCTGCATCTCCGAAGAGCTTTTTTATGTGATAATAATCAAAAATATTTTACAAGAGTCATCTTTCGATTCTTATAAAAAATTGCCAAGTGATTAAAGAATCTCCATTCTTTTGTCCTTTAAAAAATGTGATGGATTGTTGATGAATTGTTTTTTTACTTGGCATTGTCATTCCATCAAGGCAAAAGCCTTGCAAATCGCCTTTCAGCCGGCTATAGAGCGGGCTCTAATGAAAACGCCCATTTATTCCGATGTCCGACTTAATGGAGGGATATCGACCGATCCTGATTGACGATTTAAACAATTCAGGAATCGTTCCTCAAAGTTAAATTTACTTCTTTGTGCGTTTTGTGATCTAGGTAATTTTTGAACATCATTTTCAAAATCAAGCTATTAATATTACTCGTATTTTCTTGTTTCTAGTTTCTGCTCGTAAACACCCGCCTGTAGATGCAACGCAGGAGCGAAACTCCAATGCCGCGATAAGTCCGCATTGGAGAGCAAGATCCGGCTGAATCTCATGGCGATATGGTGCCAGCGACTATCGTAACTCCGTGCTGGGCAGACCATAATCATGTTGTTTTTTTTTTTTTAGCTGGAAAAATCATCTAATGACAAATCCCGCTCTTGGGCGGAGCGCGAGATAGTGTCAGACTTTTACTGACTAAAAACCCTCTCCTGTTCCTTCAATTGTTGATTACCAATTATCATGTTAGTAAACAATAATCATGTTGGTCTCTTCTTTGAAGAGTGGCTGGAGAGGCGTCAGACAAACTATTATAATCAAACCCCTCTCCTTTCGCATGACGTTAGTCGTCACTGGATATCGTAAGTTCTGGAGGTTTCTGCACCTGTTTCAGGCAGAAGAAACGCTTAAGCGGACCACCTGGAGAACACGATGAAGCATACGGTGGAGGTGTGCCCCACTTGGTAAACTTTCTTGAGTACCTACTTTTAGTGATTTTGTTTTACAAAAATACGAAATGACTAGATATTTTAAATCAAAAATTTTCAACTTAGATGATTTATTATATAATTATGTTGCTAAGAATAACGCATTATCCTATTCGTTATTATGAGTCAGGATTTAAATATCTTTTGTAACAGATAGATAGATAGAAATATTCTTTATTATACACCAATAATAAAATTACAATAGGAACTTAAAATGAACAGGGTGTCACAATGGGCGGTCTTATCGCCAAAAGTGATTTTTTACAGACTACTGCAGGTAGTGCGTGGTGTACTATTTATATATATATACAATACATAAATAATAAAATACATATAATACAAGCAATATATTATATACCAGCTTTTGCCCGCGACTTTGTCCACGAAGAAGTCGAAAATGTTTAAATTAGGTGTTTTGCGATAAGAAAATATGAAATATTATTTACTATCTTTGTCGTGTGTGATAGCCCATTGAATTGTATGGCGAGTGATATTGTATCTTAAGATAAAATATTATAGTATCTTAGCCGTGTGCAGCGCCCCTTAGTGAACTCTACTGCGGGTGACGTAACCTACGACAAACTTATTATTTGCGGTTGGTACAGTAATCGGGTCTAGGGATCGAACCGCAAATTTAAGTTGGTTTTTTATTGTATATATTTTTCCGGGATAAAAAGTACCCAGTGTGGAGCCCAGGATATTATAGAATAATTATACCAAGTTTCGTCGTAATCGAACCAGTAGTTTTTGTGTGATGCCTGAACAAACAGACAGACAGAGAGACAAATTTTTTTTTCGAAATTGGTTCGGTGTCGGTCTAGTAACACCCCCTGCCTATTTTTTTTGATATTTTCAATGTACAGAATTTTCACTTCTACAGATTTATTATAGGTATAGATATAGATATATAAAAGCAGAACAGAAACAGTTTACATTTAATTTGTATTGTTAAATCTAAAGCTACAGAAAAGCGACCCAACAATTCTGAAAATTATCTTCTACGTGCGGAAATTATTTGAACAGAGAACTACGAAATCTGATTTATAATTCAGGAGCGCTTCTTCCAAGTTCCAGTTCCAAAATTATATTATAATATAATCGCCTAACAACACGCCGTAAATGCTTTAAGTCGAAGTTTGAGGTAGCCCTTAGTGTTAGGTCAAAGCATTGGCCGCTAGTAAAGTTTGTTATTTCTCCGTTGTTCAAGTAGTTTACCTAAGTTTACCTGAAGCTTAATTAAATTGTAATATCCAATGTAAACGGAGGCCTAACGATTCAAGAGCCCCTAGATACGAACTTAGGACCGTTTTAAGAGTATGACTGGAAGGAATTTATATAAAAGAACTTCAATTTTATCTAAAAAACAAACCGGGTAAGTGCGAGTCGGATTTGCGCATTGAAGGTTCCGTACAAACTTACCTATGGAAACAATTCAATTCCCGAATTTAGTTACGAAGATTTTTATGTATCGTAAAAGTTTTTTTTTGTGACACAACTACCCACAAATTCACAGTTTTCAGATTTTTTCCTTCATGCCAAATTTTAGGATTCTAGGTCAATGGTAAGTACACTATGAATTTTGATTCCCTTGAGAGTGTCGGCCGTATTTTTCACAGCTTCTAGGGGCCGCAGACTTGAGAATATGATTTTAATTTGAACTCGATACCTCCACGCATTCCCGAGATAAAAGGTCTTGACAGACAGACAAACGGCCAACAAAGTGATCCTATAAGGGTTCCTTTTTTTTCCTTTTGAGGCACGGAACCCTAAAAAAAGGAGCTTTAAAGATATTGTATTCTTTTAGTTAATTTATTTGAAGGACCGCTAAACTTAAGTAGCATTGGGCAGGGCAGAAAGCTCGCAGAACGAATGGCCGTTGTGGTCGAAAGATTCTGGAATGGCGACAACGTACTGGAAGACGTAGCGTTGGAAGGCCTCCTACAAAGTGGACTGATGACCTAGTAAGGTTTGCGGGAATCCGACGGATACGAGACGCATAGAATCGTTTATTGTGGCGACACTTGGGGGAACCCTATCCAAAATTGGACGTCTTTCGGCTGAAATGATGATGATGATTTGAACGACCATCTATAATTGTCACACTTTAGAACCGTCCGGACCGAGCCCAAGTCGTTGACGGCACGTATTGTTCGCGCACCTTAGGGAGATGTCAGCAAATCGTAGGGGCCCAACAGGGTCGAAGCCTACTAGTAGGTAGTGTAAAAACGAAACCCGGGGCCCTGGGACGAAGGCAACGATTTCGGGGAATGTGCACTGGAGTTGCACAATTTAAATTCACCAAGTCTGTTCCATCATCGTACCACCAGACGTACGGCGTTGTACCACCGGTACATGGTGGACATCCCACCCATACGTACGAAGCGTTTGCGGAACACATTTATTATGCGTACAGCTAAGTAATTCACAGCCGGACTCTGTGTTTTCTGATAGCTTTAACCTAGGCTTCTTTAAGTCAAGAGTGAATAAGTTACTGTTAGGCAAGCGTGCTCCATCGTCGGCTACATCATCGCTTACCATCAGATGAGTGAGTGGTCAAACGCGAGCCTATCCATAAAAAAAGTCAGCAGTGGTAGTCCAGTGGAAACAACCCCAACTTATGAGTTGTGTGAGGAATGAAAATAGTGAGGCAAAATGAGCCGTTATTAATAAACCAAAAAATTCTAGACATCACCGAAATTTTCTAGTGACGTAATAAATTCATAAATCCTTGAGCACTCTTGAATATAAATTCAATTAGAATAAGCTTATTACATAACTACTATAAAATGAAATCAACGAAATGGAATATATCCTCTGGTGTCGCACGACTATTCACGCCTTATTCGATGTAGCTTACATTTAGAGATGGCAAATATTATCAGGATAAACATTGCGTGGTTTTCTGTAAAAAATCGCTTTTAGCGATAAGACCGCTCATTGTGACACCCTATTATTTTTTTCTATCTACATAATGTTTAATTAAAAGGCTGTACATGTAGCTGCACGCTCAAAGTGATTGGGGATGTCACTTTTCCGAAACTAGCTAATATAATTTACACTATATACAAGTGCATATTTAATTAGATAATACTAGCTTCTTCTAGGGCTTAATTAAGCAAAATGTCTGTACCTTTGTGCACCCTGCGGGTCCAGTACAACAATGCTTTTAGGTTGCTGATGGGACTGCATCGCTATTGCAGTGCGACAGCGATGTTTGCGGACGCACAAGTGGATGGCTTCCATGCCATAATCCGTAAGCGGGCGGCATCGCTGATGCGCAGGGCGAGGGACAGTTCCAACAGCTACCTGAGGGTAATTATTTGTAAATTGAATAATCCTATATAGAGGCAGTGCATACAAATCCATATAAAAAAATAATATATTCCAATATGTATTAGAGTAAGCTTGTACTAAAACTTATCCTTAAGTTTATTTTATGTATTTTTACTAACACCATATGGACACTAGTCTGAAAATAAGCATATTGGATTTGAAAAAAAAATTGACGACAGATCTCGATGTTAGGCGAGAAACCATCAAAAATAAACCGACCCTTCAACATCCAATACGTATATATCAAGCGCTGTGCACGCACCTTTACAGCGAAGACAGGCTACATTAGCCATATTAGAGCACATGACCGAAACTCGTAGTTGTACTGAATATAACAGTAACTAGTCACCGAAGCCGAAATTGGATAAGGGAGAAATACTATCTCCTGCCAGTAGCTTCGCCCGCGTGAAAGTTGAAAATTATCCCAAGGGAAAATCTTCCCGAGATAAAAGTATCATATGTTACTACATTATAATACTTTTTATCTTGGGAAGATGTTTCAGGACATGATCTATTTGTGTGCCAAATTTTATGCAAATTCGTTTTGACGTTTCAGCGTGAAGGAATAACAAATATAGACATACCTTGGTCTTTACAATATACTCGTAAGTTTGAGCAGGCAAAGTTGTATGCAGCTCTGTGTCCTGCTGTTTATTGCAATATACAGAATCGATTGTTTGAATATCATTCAAACAATCAATTATATAAATTATAGTGTGCATTATACCATGGTATATTATAGTATGCACATTATAATATAATATTGGGTTATTTTTTAATGTTTCTTTTATGAGTCTTATCCTATTGCCGATGGCCGTAGATGTAGATGACCAGCTCTTATTAACAGGGAATGTGATCCGTTGGCGGAGCGGTTTTTTTTTTATTTCAACGGAACATCGTTACCTAGCCATTACATATCGTCTTGTTTTCTTCTTCCTCTCTGAGGATTATCACTATATTAGCCAGAAATCGTACAAACCTTTAGCCCATGTTGAGAGGAATTCAATTCCTGCGGATCAAAACGTAGTTCCTATCCAACTGCGACTAGAAACTTTATATCAATAAAATAAGAAATATTTAGAAATGATATTCCTCTTTTTATATTTTTATCCTCAAACTTCAAGAAACAGCTTGCCAAACAAACCGTTCAACCGCAAGTTTTCAATATTCAAAAAACAGTACCCTTTCAATAAGACCCCCCGAATCACGTTTGAAATACGTGAATGAAATAATAAAGTACCAAATACTGGAAATATAAAAAAGTTGTTTCTTAAAAACTTAACAGAATTACTTGAGGACCGAAATATCGGCCTCTCTTGTTAAACGATTAATGGACTGGAAACAGTTTTAGTCTCTTTTATATTCCTGATAAATGGAGATTTATAATCGACAACAGTGAATAGTACGCCTTAGTACAGTAAGTATTAATAGAACTTTTGTATTTCCATTATAAAGATAAGTTTCTGTTTGTACTCTAACTTTTATTGGTATTCTGAATTATGACTAAATGCTCAAACATTTATTTTCATAATGTCATAGTGTTTGTTTTTGGCTTTTCTACTTAAAATATTTACTTGTGCGTTCATCTGTTATGTAATATTGAACATGAGCGTAACATTTTTGTCTTTGCAGTTTTATGTAACGTTGGTCTGATTTATGGTGTATTATGACAGAAAGTACTAAAAGGAGTTGGGGAAGGCTTATGCCAGAGGGTCGCCTCTTGTAGTATTTCGCAAAAAATGAAACTTGACTTCAAAGCAACTGTGATGTATGTAATTTTAAATGAACTTACAAATACTATAAATAATCAATCAGCACGAACAATACGATGCTTAAGTATGTTTAAATGAATTGTGTAATGGTATAGTACTTAAATTGGCTATAATATTTTATTTTTGTAATGAAGCTGCCCATTAATACGTGTAAGTACAAATATAACTGGAAAGTTCCTTTTTACCACCAATCGCTTATCCCCTCGAAAAATAATGTAAATATCGTATTTACGCTTTGCTTTTATTTTATGTTTATCAGTAAAATGCATACTTTACCTAGTATTATTTTAAGGTCTTTGAATTGGCTAACAATGTTAAGTTATTTTTTTTTAATTTGCGAGATTAGTTTAGAGTGGATTAAATACGCTTCTGTTACTTTTTTGTACTGATCGCTTGTCAATAAAAAAGGTAGAACGTCCCAACTGCACGTTTTACCATAAATTCCGCTAGTATATTCTCGTCTTTCGACTTAATTAATGTACTAAGCTATAATTATATCATGTAATCCTATGTTGTAACTCTAAAAACCAACAATCTTATTTTTTAGATAGACTTCTTAAAGTTGGTTGGTTCGACCGAGGTATTTTAAATTCATTCATGAGTTTTCCGCTCATGTTGGTAACTCTAGATGAAGGGTCTCTTAGAATTTAACTGCTTTCAATTTATTTTACTTGAGAAGAATGCCTTGAAACGTTCTGAATAACTAAGTGAGATTTTCTGATGCAAAAGTGAGGCATTCTTTCTGTCTGTTTTGTGGATGCCATGTTTAAAATTATATTCCTAACTTCTTCATAATTTAGAAATCCTTTGAAGAAAATTAAATACAGAGACAAATTTACCTAAAATATTATTTTCATAATTTTCTTTTTTTTCCAATTTTCGTAATCATAAAATAATCAATATACTACTGAATGTCACCGACATAGCACGAATAATCGCCAAACTTGGGGCCGAAGGGTTTTGGAATGGCAACCACATACCGGAAGACGTAGCGTTGGAAGGCCTCCTACAAGGTGGACCGATGGCCTGGTAACGGTTTCGGGAGTCCGATGGATGCAAGACGCACAGGACCGTTCATTGTGGCGGCACTTGGGAGAGACCTATGTCCAGCAGTGCACGTCTTTCGGCTGAAATGATGATGATGACTACTGAATGTCAACCTGTCAAAAAGCTCTACTTTAATTCCTGTTTCCAACGATGTTCCATATATTATAATATGCACTTTATGAAATGTCTGTTTTAATAAGCCTTTCCTTAGAGATTTTCAGAAGAATAAGGGAACATTTCCAGTCAACATGACTCGTAAATATAGCCATAGCTGCTATTTGAAAGTAAGTAAGAAAATTATCCTATACAAACATACGTAGTTTTCAAGATAAAAAAGTATATTTAGTGCTATACGGTCTACCCGTGTGCCATATTTCATGAAAACCTGTCTAGCCGTTTAAGCTTGAAAGAGTAACAAACATTAGACAAACTTTCACCATTATAATATCAGTGAGATTTATTATAATCTATTTATTTATTTATTATATTCTTTATTATTAACCGCATTAACAAAACTAAAGGGACAAACATTATTCAAAATAAGCGTACAATGGGCGGTCTTATCGCACAGGGTAATTTCTTACAGACAACCTTTGGATGGACTGAACAAAAGGAGATAGATTTAGGGCAATAACACTAATAAGAAATTTTTATTTTTTTTTATTTATCGTTTATTTCAGGCATTTATTAACCTATAGTAATATTATAGAATTAAACAATAAAATTGTTATAACATAATAAAATAAACTAAATTTAATACTACAGATAGAGACTTTATAAATTATTGAAACATTGATAAAATTCATGATAAATTATTGAATTACATTTATAAATAAATTATTGTACATTATTATTATGACCATTGAATAGCATTAATAAATAAAAAAATAACAATGTCTAAGCAGGTACAGATATAATTACAAATGTTTTTTTTATAAGAAATAATGATGTGCACGTGTGGTTTTGTCCTCCTGTGTAATTTTTTTTTCGCCTTTTGGTGTGCTGCAAAAAAAATCTAATCGAGGGACAAGCTCGATTGTGTGCATCCACTGTTCTATTTTTTTTTATTATGAATAGGGTCGCGTTTGGCCACAATCTCACCCGATGGTAAGCGATGATGTGGCCGACTTGCCAGAAGTAACCTATTCACTTTTGACTTAAAGATTTTAAAAGTTGTATATATCAGGAAGCTAATGAATGAATTAAAATTGTTAACCAAATTTTGTTTAGCTACAATAATGTATACCGCAACACTAACAGCTCGTATTTCCAACATACACTCATCATTGTATCCATTAACCAATCAGAATACAAGATTCCTATACAATAGTAATCCAATATTGACGTTGAAGTATAGCTAGCATCGATCACAGGGTTCGAAACCATTACGTCTAACATGACACCGGCTGTCACGCAGCCCGAATGTACACGCACAAGTTAATCATGGGTTCCTGTGTATAATGCAGTTTGCAACTGCCTTCGGATTTATTAGATAAACTGAATTTAGCATGGATCTCTTGAAAGCATTTTTTTTTTCTTTTGGCTTCTCAAGATTTGTGCAAACAGCCAGTATCAAGTTTAAAAAGGATTTAGTTTTTGATATTGAACGCTTTGTAGACACTTTACGTGACCTGAAACCTGGCTGGTTGGGTGGCTTTTACCTTGGATAGAGAATAACCATTGCCATATAGTGTGGCAATGCCGCCCGGTTTTTGGTTACATTACCAGCAATGGACAGCGATGCGTTACGAGAAGTTTTTTGAAGGCATACTGTAGATTGCTTTTAGTTAGTTCTTAAGAATTTTTATTTTTTTAGTTTTTGATATTGAATAGTCATTTTATTATCCATTAGAAGGCAAATAAAAAAGATTCCAATATTTTTGTAGTATTTGATAAATGTGATGTTAACGTTCTCGGCAAACTTCACTAATGTAGTCAAAACTACGATAAAATCCTTCGCTCGATTTTACCAAGATCGCGTCAGTTTCAATAGTTTCACATATAGCCCAGTTGAGTAGACACTTGATATTAAAAACTACACCAATTGTACATTACTGTATCCACTAGGAATTAATTCGTGAATTATGAAAACATTCACTCAACTTCGCTTGAAAAAATACCATCGATAACCAAAATTGAAGGCTGAAAATACAGGTAGGTATATTTTTTACAGGCATATAAAAAAGCTTGGGTGTTCAATAGCAGCTTTTTACATATATTAGAAAAAAAAGTACGTGTATTTATTTTAAAAATTAACTGTACAACTATTGATGAAAACAAAAACAAGAATTTCGTATAATCTACTTAAATATCTTATGTTTGTGTTTCCAAATATCAACTGAACTGAACATAACGTATTTTAAAAAGAAAATATATTTTTTTTAATGTAATTTACTTTACAAATATACGAGAAAAGAAATATAACACACGACGTACGAGTTTTTCTTCCGTAACTTCAGTAAATATACCTGATAAGAGGATTGGTTCATGTCAAGCTAGGTGTCAAAACAAGTTCCTTCCATAAACTTATTAAAGATTAAGCTCCAACAAACTTTAGGAATCGTGAAACCACAAAAAGTTAAATTGCTCAAGTTTACGGAACTCTGTAACTCCTTTTACCGCTTCTTGTGCGTCATCATATTAAAATAACATTTTATGCATTTTAATAAACTTGAATGTTAGGTTTTTTACGAAATCAGATTATTTATTATGTTTTTGTAAGAATATTATTTAATTTATTTTGTATTCGATTATTCACTGCAATCGAAAAATTGTGCTGACAACACCGAAACGTATTTGTGATTATCTGTGGTAAAGCTGTCGATGTAGGGTAATGGCTGGCGACAGCTCTCTTCTTCGATCGGCAGCCGTTGAGCTAAGACACATAATTTGTCTCTTGAATTATTATAGTGTTAAGAAATAATAAAACAACTTAATTTAAAAAGAGTGTCCATGGGGTTTCTTGCACATTCTTGTCCATAAGATTTACGCTTTAGAATGTGCAATTAGGATCGCTTTTCTGACTGATTGAGTGACCTTTTGAATAATTTCAAACGATTGAATAATAAATATATGTATTATTATTATTTTAAACTGAAGTGAGCAGTTTTCTTACATGAGAATGGTCAAATCAAGAATTTGGATTAATTTAAGTAAATACGAGTATACCCACTAGCTTCTGTCGGTGGTTTCACTTGCGTGAAAGTTGAAAATTATCTCCTATTCCAGGACATGGTTGGTCCCGTGTCTCATTTACTTAATCTTTTTCTCCTTCTCTGCGAAATCGATCTAAAGGTTATCTATAAAAAGTTGCTTTTACCGATTTTCTTTTTTTGTAGGTGGGAAAATCATCCAATGACATGCCACGTCTTGGGCGGAGTGAGAGGGCATGTCAGACTTTTACTGACTAAAAACCCACTACTGTTCCTTCGTTGCCTTTCGTACCAGTGCCAAGTCTTCCTTTCAAAAGCAGACCCTTTGCCACAGTAGGCTTCGACCCTGCTGGGCCCCTACGGTTTGCTGAAATCTCCTTGAGGCGCGCGTAGAACAGTACGCGCCGTCGACGACTTGGGCTCAGTCCCGACGGTTACCGGAGGGTCGGACGGCGAGCTACTCATTGCTTTTAGCAATAAGACCACCCATTGTGACCCCCTATTAATTTTAAGTTTCTGTTGTAATTTTATTTATGTTGTACAATAAAGAGTATAGCTATCTATCTTATTACAATTTCAGTGCTTGAATTACGATTGTAACTAAATTATATTTATTTAAATAATATATTTTGCATATAAGTATATTTTTTTAAATGATTTCGTTGACCTATTTCATGTCTTTTCGGGGACTATTAAAACTTTTTAACCTTTTTTTTTCTTTAATAATAAATAGATAAAAGTAATAGTATTTTTTTTTAAATAAGATCGGTCTTCCTGATGCTTTTATACCTAATTGAAGCAGGTACCTAAACAAATAATTTGTTCCTAGTTAGAATATGAATAAGTTTAGATATTTGTTATAATTATGATTAGGTACGTATAATAACAAGCTTACTTGAGTTCATTTGATTCTGTTAACTTGCCGAGTTGAGATAACGAGCACCCATTTTTAGGTTACTAAATAACGAGAGTAGCTGGCATTTTACGTGAAATGTGGACTGCACTCCAATTACGAGTAGTCGTAGTATATAGCAAGCTCGTACTAAAGCGACAAGAATGGCGATAGATGGCCGGATTACTCGTAAGGAAGTAATTCAAAAATCGCCAAGTGCGACACGGACTCGCGTAGAAAGGATTCCGTTCGATGAATATTTTAACTGCCATGTTTTTCAAAGCTTTTGTTCAGTGTTTCCATTTAATTTGACTTAAATTTATTTCTGTTTACTAAAAAAAAGGATGTATATGATCCGAAATGTAGAAGATATTTTCTATTGTTGTTTGTAAAAAGAAAAATTTTAGCAAAGCAATATCAGATGACAATAGAACTGTGCCCCAAAAACACCCCATGAAACTCGATTTCCTTGTTTTTAGGGTTCCGTACCTCAAAAGGAATATAAGGGTTCCGTTGTTGTCCGTCTGTCTGTCTGTCAGTCACTTTATCTCGAGAATGCGTGAGGTATCGATTTGAAAAAAAAACCATATACTCAGGTCTACGAGGTCAAGGTCAAGGGATTGAAGCTATGAATCAATCTTCTAAGTTAACGAAAAAGAAAATTTACGGCCGTTTATGTTGCAAAAAACGTATATTTCGACACTCTTAAGGGAATCAAAATTCTTAGGATACTTCCCGTTGACCAGAATCCAGAAACTTGGCATAAAGCAAGGTTTTATAGCAGGAGTATATAAATAAATCTGAAAACAGTAAATTTGTAGTTAATTCACAAAAATTGTTTTGCGACTCAGAAAAATCTTTGAGACTCCATTTGCGATCTGACTTTTTACATACATATATAAGTTTCTACGGAACTTCAGTGCGCGAGTCAGACTCTCACTTGCCAATTTTTTTTTACCTTTGTGGTGCCTTACCGCTCCCTTTGGTTTGGCGCATGCTTCATCGATTAAATTTTACATAGGTGCCAGTTATTTCCTGCTGTTCACATAAGTTTATACAACCTACAAATCTGCTACGAACCTTTCTTCCTTTTTATTATTCCTTTGAAATAAGCAGTACCTTTGTACTCTTCTGTCTGTATTGGTTCTTGTCTCTTCAAAATCAACAAGAACAAATATGTTAATAAGTTTTCGTGTGTAATAAACAAATAAATAAATTTAAATTTTTAAAATCACTCAATATTGGCCGTACGAAGTCGTTCTTACCCGTTTTGTCTCCGGTATAATAACTCTGCCACATTGTTAGCACTATAAAAATAGTATCTTTATGGAGACTTTTGGACAAAAGTCCATAAGCCTCCAAAAAGATACAACACTGATGATCATAGCTACACACGACTACATCAACTTGCCTTATGGATACCCGCACGCCTGTATTCCCTAAAGCAAATGTTTTTTTTTTAATTTCTTTAAAAACTTAAGGACTTTTTAACGCACAGCGTATGTCAGTCCCATCGTGCCCTAAGAGAATTATTACACGATATCAATGGATCAGGGCTATAAAGTCGAACAACTTTCTCGCATCATCGGAAGTTGGCTTACTTAATATTTGGTAGAATGTACCTATATTGTTCTTGTTCAACTTCAAAGCCCTTAATAACTTACTCCTATCAGCCTCAAAAAGTAAAGGTTGTTTGAAGCAACATTTAGTTTAAAATAAAGTTTATTTTGTTGACAACATTTACTGTGTTAATGAATTAGTATTTATTTTAATATGGAATCTATCAATACATAAAACACTTAACATATAGACACTAACTTATATATACACTTAAATAAAAAATCTAAAAGCTAAAATATGGCGCCAAAAAACTCCTCCGCATCGCTGTCGACTGGAAGTGTGCCCAAAAGGCTGGCAGCATTGCCACGTTGTATGGCAATGCTTAATCTCTGACCGAGGTAAAAGCCAGCCCTTGGGTCACGCGAAGTGTCTACTAAGCGTTTGGATAGTTCTTTGAACAGCTTATGAGCACTCGGACCCCACGGCCCAAGAGTTTCATTTACTTGTGCAATATCAATAGTCAATTATAGTGCTTATGTCAAAATCAACTGTCAAAGTCATCTCTCACTTCATTCTCTGTTCTTTTTTAGTTTGGAAGTGTTATTGGCAAATTTGTGGTGTCTTTTCCACAAATGCCATTAATAAAGAGTTGAAATTACTGTTCTCTTTATAATCATATCTACTTTACAATAAATAATAAATGTGCGCACACGTGTTTGATCTATACAGTCTGAGTCTTATTCAGAGTTGTAACAACAGTACAATCAACTACCTAAGAAATCCCTTATAATATGGCTGAGAATCTTGTCAAAAGCCGGACACAAATCCAAGCTCTGTACTATTGCCGAAATATCCCATATGGCAAAATCGAAGAAGCACTCTGCTCAAGCCGGGCACCGATATCAGGACCTCGTGTTCTTGCAGCGTTTGCAACCGTTGGACCAACGAGGTACGTACAAGATAACAATGACGAAGTCAACGCAACGTTAATTACCAATTGAGGTTGATCATTGAATGCTAATAAATTACATTGTCCATAGGGTTATTTGTGTTGGAATCTAATTATTTGGATGGGGTTCTCAATTGATCTGCTACTTGTTGCCTTTTGTGACAACTATTATTAAGGTTACAAATGATTGTCGTTTTATATCACTACATAGCGTTAGTTTTGGTATATTTACGATCCATTTATTTTTACAAGTGTTAAATTTGATTTTACATTTGTGTTTCAGATACTTGTATTTTGTAAGAATTATTTTGGTTACTTTTTTACAGTCACTGATTTGAATAAATAGTTTACTGTTTCTGCTATATGCTATATCCGGTCGCCACTATATTGCTTTCTTGTGCTACGCACTTGACCCTAGCAACTGTGCAGTTTTCAACCGTGTAACGGGCAGTAAAAGAAATAAAAAGTGATTTGTGTGAACAAAGTCAGTTATGTTAAAGTAGCCATTTAACATTTGTTTCGTTAAAAAATGATTTATGAATGAACTATAGTATAATTTTCAGGTATTATGCGCCTTCGAGACACTAAAATAAATGTGGTAGTAAATGATAGTCATAAGACACTTGATTGAAAGAAAATTTCGAAAAGCCTCTTTATGAAATTTCATATTGAGGTTTTCATTTCTAATAATTTAATTAATTCCGAACAAAGGACTTCTAGCGTTAACACAGAGCCAGTAGATATTGGGCACGCCACAATTACGGCGGTAAGTCCCTCTTTGAGGCGTGGTTGGAAAGACCTCACAGCATCCTCATAATGGGAAAAGGTAATGCTAGCAAAGGAAAACGCCGGGATTCTGATCACAATTTCCGGCCACCGTAGGCTCGGGTTTGCTGATGGCGAGCAATGGGTAGTTCGCTGTCCGACCTTCCTATAACTTGCTGAAGCAAGTCGCACACGGCGCGTACTGTTCCATGCACCTCAAGGAGATATCAGCAAACCTTAGGGGCCCAGCAGGGTCGAAGCCTACTGGGGCCAAGGGTTTGCTTCTGAAAGGAAGACTCGGCCCTGGTACGAAAGCCAACGAAGGAACAGGAGTGGGTTTTTAGTCAGTAAAAGTCTGACACTACCTCCTGCTCTGCTCAAGAGCGGGGGATTTCATTGGATGATTTTCCCACCGAAAAAAAAGAGCCAGTGGATATAAGTTTACCAGAATATAATTTATCAACGAGATAACGCTAATTATTCGTCCTTATTATCTCTCCACTTTAGATTATATTCATCAGTGTTATAAACAGATTTATTTAATCCTAATTTAAAATTATAACAATTTTAGTTTATGTTTATCACCTCGTTTCAAATAAAACCTCTGTGAAGTAAAATTGTCCATGACCCATTCATTACTAAAGGGTCATAAACCCAACTTTTTAGCTCATTAAGAATATATTAAAATGCTTGAATGACACTGACAATTCCCATTTCAGTCTGTTAATTAGAATTTTTCCTTTGTCAAATATACGTAAAATTACGCGCTTTTAACGCATAATTTTGTGTACAAGGTCGCTAGTCACTCTAAAATTGACAGGTTAAAGTAGGAAGCAGGTATAGCTATATTTTGCCAAACTATACAAATTTTGACCAAGGCGACCTTTGTCAATTCGTTTCGTTTATATATCGTTTTGTGTTTTCAGTTTCTAACCAAAAAGAGTTTTATCTTTTGTTATGATTCAACCTTTTGAGTAGCGTAATTAGAGACACAATAGAAAGACAATGACCGAGCGAGCGACAGCGTTCGCTCGGGGTTTAATGAATTAAACAAGGTTTTAAGATATATCCTGTCTTTCGATGTTTACTGTCAAAATCTTATAAACTGTGATTCTGATTGGCAGCCTATTTTTTTAGGGTTCCGTACCTCAAAAGGAAAAACGGAACCCTTATAGGATCGCTTTGTCCGTCCGTCTGTATGTCTGTCTGTTTGTCAAAACTCTTTCAAAACCTGATTTACTTGATGTTTGATCCATCTGTCCGAGAATGGATAATTTCTTCATCTGTCTTGATACTGGAAGGGCTTACAGTGCACGTTCATAAAACAGTATTTTCTTAAGTGGGATAACATCATATACACACACAGACAAATGCTCGCACTGACTGGAAAGGTCCACTCAAATTTGTATGGTTCTTACCTCAAAAAACTATCTCAGACACCAATTTCCATGGTTCTCGTGTGATTAGACCATTACATATTTGCTGTATGGACTTTAACTCATTCAACCCCAAGCAAACGAGCAAAAAAAGCGTTCGCTCTCTCATTGTCTTTCTATTGTGTTTCTAATTACGGTATTCGAAAGGTTAAAAAAGACTTTGACCACTGAGATTGTTTCGGTGTTTCGTCTCAGGGATCTACATGTCCTTTCGATTGCCCTTGGCGTTACAGGGCCGCAGTAACTCTTTCTTTTCTTTTTCACAATTTCGTTTGAACAATCACTTGGAAACATAGCACTGAGACTTATATTGTGTGCCTTTCTCATTTTGTTGAGTATCTATAATTAATGCAATAATTCATTTGTTTTCATTTCACGAGGCAATCAACAAGTGATGATTCGCAGGGATCAATATTGAACAAGATTGATCACGAGATCTAATAGCTTTCCGTGAACAATATCGAAGTATTTCCGCAATGTCATCGAATGATCATTTGTTTCCCATTCGATATCATTTTGTGATCATACCATTGTTGAATTTTTGAATAATTAAGTGTATTCATTTCATAGTCACTGAGGGACATTTTTTCATCAGGGCTTTCATAAAACACAGTATCTATAAATGAGAAGATGTAGGTTGTACAAAGAGAAATTCAATTTCAGATGAAACAACATTTTATTATACATCGTACTTTCAGTAAAAGATTCGCAAAGTGGAAACATAAAATGATGACTCGTTTTAGGTTTGGCTGTGTGATAAAAGATAATATAAAACAATGGAGTGGCGTGAACCGTAACCTCGTTAAGTTTTCCTAATGTGCTGCTTATTGATGTCGATGTTTTTTCTTGAACGAAATTTTCAGAGGATACATTTTACAATATAAAGTTTTGAAAATTAAGATTGTGTTTTTCTTTACAAGAAAATACGGTGGACGTTAATTCGCTTGGGCACCTTTCGCCTAGGTGATCGGGGGCAGCAATTACTAGCGCCGGGCCCTATTTCAGGCCATGGTCTAGAGATAGAGGGAATGGGATAAGCTTGCCTCCTTCTGCGAAGCAGTAATGCCAGTGTAGGGAATGGCCGCAGCCGTGAGCGACGGACTTCCTAACGCCCCAGCCGTGGCGACAAGAGATGCCCCGGGCATCAGGAGTCGCAGAGCGATCCACGACCGTAGCAGCGGGCTTGCGGTTGATGAACAATGGGTAGCTCGCTATCGACCGTCCAAAAAGTATCAAACCCGAGTGGCTGATGACGCGTAGTATTCCACGCGCTTTTCGAAGATATGTCAGCTAAATCGTAGGTGCCCAGTAGGGGATTGCCCCTAAAAATTCTCAGTGAAAAATTCTTTAAAAAGGGAACCTGTGGTTGTAGAATTCAAAGGGCAGCTGAAGTACATAGGTGTGGTTTTACTCTCCACAAGTCTGACACGCCCTCTCGCTCCACTTTTCAGCAGGAGATATTTGGTGATTACACATCTCAAAAAATAAATACACATTATTCATACAAACTTTTGCCTTTATATTATTAAAATGAAGTTACATGCTTTCAAAGTAAGAAAACAGATAAACTAGTCCATTAACATTGAAAGGTAGCCAAAGTAAATGCAACTATGATCTGAATATTATGCTAATACACGTTTTAAAATTCTTTTTAGAATATCTTCTTCTGGAAATAGCTTACCTATATTTCACGTCCGAATATTAATGTGAATTGGATTTCTGCTTTGCAGACCTATAGCTAGTATTTTTTATTCCTTTTCAAATCTCATTGCCTCAGGCTAGACCTTTTCATCTGATCTTTCACGTAATGGAGAACCATCTTTAAAAACTTATATCTTGTAAAGTAAAAAAACTGGCCAAGTGCGAGTCGGACTCGCGCACTGAGGGCTTCGTACAAACTTGAAAGGTAAATTGCCGTTTACGATTTATGACCTATTAAAAAAAAACTTCTTATTCGATCTCGTTCAAACCAATTTTAGGTGGAAGTTTGCATAGTAATGTACATCATAATAATTTTTTTTTAGAAGTTACAGGGGGGGGGGGGCACATTTTATCACTTTGGAAGTGTCTCTCGCGCAAACTATTCAGTTTAGGAAAAAATAATATTAGAAACCTCAATATCATTTTTGAAGGCCTATCCATAGATCAAACACGTATGGGGGTTAGGGTTTGATGAAAAAAAAAACCCCAAAATTTATTGTTTTTTTTCTAATTGTGTTTGAAAATCTTAATGTGGTTAACAGAATACACCTATTTACCAAGTTTCAACGGTATAGTTCTTATAGCTTCGTAAAAAAATGACTGACATACGGACGGACAGACAGACATGACGAATCCATAAGGGTTCCATTTTTGCCATTTGGCTACGGAACCCTAAAAATGGTAACGTTGAACGGTTATATTGCGTCGACGTTTGTTTATATTTGAAATGAAGTAAGAAGAATGAAGAAAACACATCAGTTATTTAAGATAAAATATCTACAATTTAATACACATGGGAGGTCAAACAATAATTTCGAACAAAGAACATACGTTACGAAAGCAAATTCGATATTCAGTAGCTAATGTCGAAGTTTCTGCTGAGAAACGAATTTCTAATTTCTGAATAAGGAAGTAAAGCCGTAGAACTAGACATGAATATTAAACGTTGAATATCTGCTGGAGTGCAGACTTTGTGAAAATTCACTCCGATCGAGAAATCGAAATTCTACGCTTCACTTGCATTTTATCATTAATATGATTTGAATTCGACAATCACACAAGGCAAACATTCTGGAAGGAAATTAATGTACATGACAGGATATGACGTGTTGCTGCCGATATTGAGTTTTGATCGCCATTTTATTATGTTGATTTCAAAGCGATTTTCATCTTTCTGCTCGATTAAATATTTTATTGAATGTTGGACAAATAAGTACATGGTTTGAATATGAATGCTTCATTAGCCAGATTGACTGTTTAGGAATCTTTCATTGGGCACTCTTTTTTTACTCATTTGCATGCCTAAACCTGCTCATAAAACATGAAGTAAAAATAAAACCCAAAAAGCATCCTAAGTACATTGTGAATGTGCGAGTGTTTTCTGGCGTAAATTCGCCAGAGAGAGTTCCATAACATTAGGCGTGGAATCAGGAAAATGCACTCGGTCCCTCCGCTAACAAGCAAAAAGTTTTATAAAACAAAATTCCACTCTGGGGCAGGCCATGACAATAATAGGTATCTCGCGAGGGTACTCGGTAAGCTTTAGTATCTTCGCTGCTTTTATGTTAGTGTAGGTAAATGTTTTACGCAAAGGAACGTGACCCAAATAACACGCACGTCATCTTCGTCGCACGTGTCTCATTTCGCACTTCTTTGGTTATCTGCCAACTTTTAAGTAAGGTGATGAAAGTAAGAACAAATCTTTATTCCCATTTTTAATTAAAATATCTACCTGACTCTATTAAGGACAAATATGAATGGTTTACTTAAAAGTAAATTTGAAATGCGTGAAGTCATGTTGAACAAATTAATACAACTTTTTCTCATTACTAGATTCACGATTAAATGGTTCTGTTTCCTCATCTACAATTACATGCAAAGCTTGATTGAAAATCTTAGACACAACTTCATCATAATAAGATTTCATTACAGCTTAGGAGTGCGCGCTCACGTTTCAGTAATTTCAATTTCATATGTATGTCGACCCGGATGAATTGAAATTCTGTATTCATCGATAATTCCAAGAGCATTCTTATAGCTTTGAGTTGACATAAAAGCTTATTTATAAATTAGTTTGTTTATTTCGACCTTTGAATTCAAGTGAGGGAATAACATGACCTTATCTTCCCCTCGAACATTCTTATGATTGCACGTATACACATATGAACAACGCGACCGAACTGTCGGTGTACATACAAATGTGTGAAAGCCAGATAGCTATTCGGTCATCATTTGTCACTACTTTTCATGAATTTCATTATATACTTGTGTCATTAGTACTGTTTAGCGACGAGTCTTCGATTTTTGAATATCTACTCAAGATTAGAAACTACGACTTACAGTATACGATGATATTGAGAGCGTTTTATAGGCGAGACACTAAAGACATTGTACCTAATCTCTGGTTTACTTTCTCGGGTAGCAGGAGTAATTACCCCCTAGATTATTTATTACTTTTGACTGTAAAGTAATTATAACAGACCAATAAGACCGAATCTAGCTCGCTAGTGCATTTCATGTCCGGCCTCATCAAGTTTTAAACTGAAGAAAAAAAAATTGACGCGTTAAAGTGTTTTTAAACCTATTTGCAAAATAAATATCATCTATCATGCCCTAACTGTGTAATCTAATGACAATTCAGAGCCTCGCTTCTATTAAAGCATCCGAAAAGTGCTTACTAAACGTACATAAGTATCTATTTAAGAATTATTACTGTAGTTCGACGCACGCCACCGGCGTCGCCGCAATATTTTTGAGTAATTTTTATATGTCTAATAACGTCAATTTGTATTTTAATGATTACATTAATTTTAAATATGACAGAGAGAGGGGGAGGGGTAAACCAGTTCCCCTAGCTAAATCATATGGGTGACAAGATCGGAAAGGTTAGGAAGCACTGCTGTAAAGGATTAATAGACATTAGGTAGTACCGATGCAGACGTTTTGAACATGCTATGTTGAATTTGACTGATATTATTTTCAGACTTGGTGTCTCAAGTCAGATGCGTTTTAAAATATTTTTCTCATCAGCCAATCGGAGAAAAACGAGGCCAGATCGAGCGATTCGAAATTATACGAAATTTAATTAGGAGTTAATACTCGTAATATGAAGTTTTTTAAACCAGTGAAGTGTCCTCAAGACCTGATAAATTACGAACTAATTAGACACCTTGCTGCTCTGTGATATATGAAAGTTGAGAAAAGCCTGTCCTAAGCAGTGGATTGATGCAGCCCGGTCATAATGATGCTGATGCTCCAACAATAATTTTATATATATAAACATAGAAAATAATATAATATGCTTTCGTTGCATGGGTGTTTGTCTTGTTCTGGCTTGCAGCCAGTCCTTCGTCCCATGCCTGTGTATCGTCAGATGCTACAATATTTTGGCTGTGATTTTTGAAGCGAGTAATTTTTTATTTTTAGCAAAAAAGGCTGCTTAGAAATAACGTAGAAATTGAACTGAATATGATTAAAAAAAAAAATGAGTTACAGTGGCAATAGACAACGAACACTGTGTTGTTTAATTTCAATTTTTGGTTTGTGAATGCCAAATTATTTTTGACTAGTCCAGGTCGTACAATACTTTACTTATACACTCTCTACAATAGCTAAAACACGTTTTAAGCATTAAACCATAATAGCAGATAATAATTAGATCCTTATAAAACCGTGCAAGTCACCAAATATGCTAGTCGAAACGAACCTTTTGACAAATCGACATCGGATGGATTCGCAATTTCCACGAGGGCTGGTCGGAAATGAAAGACGAGTATCAGTAGCCATCTCGATGCACGCCAGACGCATTATTCAAAACTTTTGGTACTGGTCATGGCTTGAAACGGTGAAAATTGTGCATTATGGCTATGTCGGTGATAGTTTAGCAGTTATATAAGCGTGAAAAATAATCAAAAGAACTTCATGTCAACTCAAGTCTATTAAAAAGTTTAACTGAAGAATGAAAACATAAAATTCTGAACTACAACCTGCCCCCACCGACCGTGTTCCCACGTTGTCGTCGTGGTGGGGCTTGCGTGTCTTTATGACCTTGAGGGCTATGCCGGTAGAGCTACTCATGCCGGAAGGCCTCAAGCGAGAGACCAGACCAAGAGGAACACACAGGCGGAGTCCAGACGGACCGCCACGGAGGGTGCACTGTCCAGAAGCATCGGCACCAACAGCTGTTGGTGTTTTTGGACAGTGATTTTGAGAGAGAGGGTTCGCCTCAGGTACGCGTCTGCTTATCAGACGTGACCACGATGGCGAACGTGGTTATTGGGGACCCCACCCCACAAAAAAGGCAAAGCTGTGTCCAGCACATCCATGAACGCGTCTCAAAAAAGATTATTACCCCAGGAGGGTACCGCCTGCACCGCAGGTGGAGAATCCCTCCCCGAGCAGAGCTCGGGCTGCCCCTCGTATTCTGGGGGGGGCAAAGAGCGCGTCAGGTCCCCTAGGGACCTGTTACCGTCCCTCGTGGACGCACGGAGCCAGGGTGGCTCACCCACCGGTAGCGCAGAGTCCCTGGGACCTGTTCCCAGCACGTCCGCTGCGCCGGTGGGTCCTTCAGAGGCCGGCAGGCGTTTTGGCCTCAGGGAGGTGAGCGGAGACGCGGCGTCGGATTCCGATGCCGCGTCTTCAGTCAACTCGGTGAGGATGGAGGTGGATGAGGCCACCTCCAGGAGGAAGAGGAACTCCCAGTTCCTCAAGCGCCCCATATCGGGAGATGGTCGGAGGACGTCCTCCGACGATGAGCGTGGAACTTCTGCACGCAAAATTTCCACTGCTGGACGGGGTGCGGGCCGAAAGGGACAAACGAGAAGGCCCACCGCTGAGGAGGCGACCCAGCGGTCCCTGAAAATAGCCAGGGAGGGGCGCCACCCCGGGGCAAGCAGCGCCCAGGCCAGCCCCTCTGAGTCTTCTGGAAGTGAGCCAGAAGGCATGGAGAAGGCGCTGGCCCAATTCAAGGAGGTCGTGACGGCGGCCGTACAGAGCGTCGCCAAGAAGAGGGAGAGGGTCTCCAAAAGAAATTCTATCCCCCAGGCCACAACCTCAATCATAGAGGCACTGGGGATAGTTTTGGAGCCCCTCAAAAAATCCTTGAATCGGAGAATTGGACGGCTCGAGGCAGACCTGGCCGGTCTCCGGGGCGCTGGCCCTGAGGTGGCGCAGAAAGGAGGACGCAAGCAGGGGCAAAGTCGGCCCCAGCCCTCGCACCAGGTGGAGAGCGAGGTGCTGACCCTGCTGCGGCAGGAACTGGCTGCCTTTCGGCAGCAGCAGCAGGAGCAGCAGCAGCAGTTCCAGGAGCGGGTCCAGCGGCAATTCGCTGTCCTGGAGGGCATAGTGCTGCGCCCCCCGCTTGCGGCCTCCGGCGTGAAAAGGGCGGTGTCGTACGCCGCCGCCGCCGCGGCCACGGCTGCTGCGCCAAAGGCGGGCCCGTCAGGGCAACCAGCGCGTGGAACCCAGGTGTCGGAGCCGGCGAGGCCGGTCCCGGCGGCCAAGCAGCAGCAGCGGCAGGGGAAACCTGCTCCTCCCCCGAAAGGCAGAGCGGTGCCTGCCGCTAAATCGGCGGGGCCTTCCGCGGCGGCGGCGACTATGCCGCGCCTGCCGCCTCCCTTGCCTGAAGAACCCTCGGCTGGCGCCGAATGGACGGTCGCCGGCGCCAGCAGGAGGGCGGGCAAGGTGGCCAGAGCGGCGAAGAAGCGCGAGCGGCGACAGCAGCGCAAGAAGCGGGCCATGGCAGCCAGGCTTCGCGCCCCAAATTCCGCAGCTGTAGTGATCACAGCCAGCTGCGGAAAAGAAGGGCGTGAGCTATGACAAGGTCATGGCGAAGGCGAAGCAGGCGGTGGTGGATCACCTCGACGAGTTCGGAGCCTCTGAAGGCTTCCGTATGAGGCGCACCGCAACCGGGGCCCGAATATTGGAGGTCCCTGGTGCGGACAGCGGCCCTGCCGCGGACGCCCTGGCCGCAAGGATCAGGGCGTCCCTGGACGTCGAGGAGGTCCGAGTATCCAGGCCCACAAAGTGCATGGACATGCGCATCATGGGCCTGGATGACTCCGTTAGGGTGGAAGAGGTGGTGGCCGCCGTCGTCAGGGCGGGAGGATGCCAGGCCGATCAAGTGCGGGCTGGCACCATCCGTGCTGACAGCACGGGCATGCGGGCCGTTACGGTCAGCTGCCCCGTGTCGGCGGCCAAAGCCATCACGGCTGTAGGCCGTAGGCTCTTGGTGGGCTGGGTCTCCGCGCAGGTAAAACTGCTGGAGCCCAGACCTCTGCGGTGTTACCGCTGCCACGTGGTGCACCACGTGGGGGCCCATTGCGCCGCGGAGGTGGACTGCAGTGACCGCTGCTACCAGTGCGGTCAGGCCGGTCACAAGGCCGTCGAATGCCGTGCAACGCCGCACTGCTACGCATGTGCGGCGGCAGGCAAGCCGGCCGACCACCGGGCTGGGGGCAGGTCCTGCGACCCCCCCGCCAAGGCCAAGGGCAAGGTACGGAGGCCCATCCACCCGGACGTACTCGCCGCCGCAGCCGCCTCCTTGGCTGCCGCCGCTGTCGCCGCCGCACCCGCCGCGGCAGGGCCCTCACGGGGGGCTCGGGAGGAGACTGTAATGGACTGTCAATAACGACCCCATTACGTCTCCTCCAGGCGAACATCAACCACTGCGCCCCCGCTCAGGATCTGTTGCTCCAGAGCATGGCGCAGTGGTCGATCAATATCGCCGTGGTCTCCGAGCCGTACAATGTCCTGCCCAGGGGAGACTGGGTGCGGGACCTGGACGGCTCGGTGACCCTAATCTCGTCGGCCGCCGCCGGTACCCCGACCCTCGAGGCCGTCACGAGGGGACGGGGTTGCGTGGCAGCACGGTTCGGGGACATTGCAGTGGTAGGCGTCTACCTGTCCCCGAGCAGATCTCTCGGCGATCTCCACATCTCCCTAATGGAGCTGAAAGCCGTCGTCGCTGGGTTTAGTTCCCTCCCCGTGGTCGTTTGCGGGGACTTCAATGCCAAGAACTTGGCTTGGGGTTCCCGGCTCACGAACCAGCGGGGTCGGATGGTGGAGGACTGGGCTCTGGAGACAGGCCTGGTCGTCCTAAACCGGGGTTCTGTCCCCACGTGTGTGCGGATGCGGGGTGACTCAGTGGTGGACATCTCGTTCGCCAGCCCCGCTCTGTCGCCGCGTGTCGTCGACTGGCGCGTTATGGAGGGGGTGGAGACGTTTTCAGACCACCGGTACATCCGGTTCGACGTCTCCGCCCAAACCTCGATTGCGCCGGTCCGACAGAACCCTTGTGGTCCGCGGTGGGCGCTGAGGCAGATGGACCGGGAGCTCCTCCTGGAAGCCGCGACGGTACAGGCCTGGGTGCAAGCACCGGACAGGCCTGTCGACATAGACGTCGAGGCAGAGTGGTTCCGGGAGGCCATGTCGCAAATTTGCGACCGAGTCCCTCCAGGACGTGCTCAGCGCCAGGTATACTGGTGGTCGCCGGAGATTGCGGCACTGCGCAACGCGTGCAATGCCGCGCGACGCCGGTATGCCAGATACCGCAAGCGCCGCATCCGTCCACCGGATGCGGAGGCCAGAGAGGCGGAGCTGTACGAGGGATATAGAGCGGCAAAGCGCACCCTCCGAGCGGAGATAAGGCGGGCCAAACTTGAGGCCCGCAACGTGTGGCTGGGGACTCTGAATGGGGACCCATGGGGACGCCCGTACAAGTTGGTACGGGACAAACTCCGCCCCTGGGCTCCCCCGCTGACGCAGAGTCTCCGGCCCCAGCTCGTGGAGGGTGTGGTGAGCACTCTGTTCCCCACGCGAGGGGAACACTCTCCCCCGCCCATGGCTCCGCCACCAGCGGTGTCCGACGCGGACCACGATGGCGACGACGACGACAACGTTCCAGAGGTGACCGAGGTAGAGATGAGAGTGGCGGTACGAAGGCTGAGTGCCAAAAATACCGCCCCAGGACCCGACGGCTTGCCTGGGAAGGCATGGGTCCTGGCCATGGAGGCTCTCGGGCCTCGACTAAGAGGGCTCTTCAGCGCATGTATGGAGAGGGGCCAGTTCCCACTTCGCTGGAAGACGGGGAAACTGGTCCTCATCGCGAAGCCGGGGCGCCCCGCGGACTCTCCGTCCGCGTACCGGCCCATTGTGCTGCTCGACGAGGTGGGCAAGCTCTTTGAAAGAGTAATTGCAGACCGCCTCGTCGCACACCTAACACGGGTGAGGCCGGATCTGGCGGACGGCCAGTTCGGCTTTCGCAGGAGGCGCTCCACGGTGGACGCCATCATGTGCGTGCGAGCTCTCACGACAGGGGATGCAGTGGCCCAGGGCAGGTGTGTCGTGGCGGTGTCTCTGGACATCGCCAACGCCTTCAACTCCCTGCCTTGGAGTAGCATTGGGAGGGCACTCCGGTATCACCGGATGCCCGACTACCTCTGTCGTGTGGTCGAGGCGTACCTGTCAGACAGGTACATAACCTACCCCGGTCACCAGGGGGTGTGGGAACGTCGAGAGATGTCGTGCGGTGTTCCGCAGGGATCGGTACTAGGGCCGCCCTTGTGGAACATCGGATACGATTACGTGCTGCGCGGCGACCTCCCTGACGGGGTCAGCGTGGTCTGCTACGCAGACGACACGCTGGTCCTGGCGCAGGGAGAGTCGTACCAGGCGGCGGTCGAACTAGCGACACGCGGGGTCGCGACAGTCGTTGGCAGGATCCAGGAGCTGGAACTCGAGGTGGCATTGCACAAGTCCGAGGCCATGTGCTTTCACGGCCCTCGGAACGCGCCACCACCGGGTTCCCAGCTAACGGTGGGAGGAGTCCACATCGGCGTCGGGTCAACGATGAAGTACCTGGGACTCGTTCTCGACAGCCGATGGGATTTCGACGAGCATTTCCGACGTCTGGCTCCCAAACTAAATCGGACTGGGGCTGCCCTCTCGCGGCTCCTGCCCAACCTTGGGGGTCCAGACGCCTCCTGCCGGAGGCTCTACGCGGGGATCGTTCGGTCCATGGCCCTTTATGGCGCGCCGGTGTGGGCGCCGGGGCTGCGGAAGCAGCCGGCGGCCCGGCTGAACGCGTGCCAGAGGGTCATAGCCATACGGATGGTGCGAGGATACCGGACGATTTCCCGCGAAGCGGCGTGCCTTCTTGCTTGCCAGCGACCATGGGAACTGGAGGCAACAGTCCTTGCACTCATGCACGAACGGCGCATGGAGATGCAACGCCGGGGCGAAACTCCGCTGCTGCAACAAGTCGCGACATGGCGGACAGAGTTCCGGCGAGTTCTCATGGAGAAATGGCGACAGCGACTGTCGCGACCCCGTGCTGGGCACGCCACAATTATGGCGGTAAGTCCCCTCTTTGAGGCGTGGTTGGAAAGACCTCACGGCGTCCTCACATTCCGCATGACGCAGGTCCTCACCGGACACGGTAAGTTCGGGAGGTTCCTGCACCGGATTCGTGCGGAAACGACGCCCGGGTGTCGCCACTGTGTGGCCCACCCGGAGGACACGGTGGAGCACACGGTGGAGGTGTGCCCCGCTTGGGCAGAGCAACGCCGTGACTTCGTGAAGGCAATCGGCGGCGGTGATCTCTCGCGCCGGGCCTTGGTTCAGGCCATGCTCCGGAGCGAGGAGGAGTGGCAGGCGGTCGCCTCTTTCTGCGAAGCAGTAATGCTAGCTAAGGAGGCGGCCGATCGCGTGAGGCAACGGTCCTTACGCTCCAACCGCCGCCGGGATTCCGATCCCGATTTCCGGCCACCGTAGGCGCGGGCTTGCAGACGGCGAGCAATGGGTGGCTCGCCGTCTGACCGTCCGGTAACCGTCCGGACCAAGCCCAAGTCGTCGACGGCGCGTTTTGTTCCACGCGCGCCTCAAGGAGATGTCAGCAAATCGTAGGGGCCCAGAAGGGTCGAAGCCTACTGGGGCCACGGGTAGTGTGAAAGCGGAACCCGGGGCCCTGGGACGAAGGCAACGAAGGAACAGGAGTGGGTTTTTAGTCAGTAAGAGTCTGACACTATCTCCCGCTCCGCCCAAGAGCGGGGATGTCATTAGGATGATTTTCCCACCCAATAAAAAAATAAAAAAATAAAAAAAAAACTACAACCTGCCTACACTACAATTTTTTGATTAGTACAAATACTTAAATGGCTTATTAGAATAGGTCTTGTTATAATTTAAATAAAGTCTCAATAAACAATATGCATAAACAGCAAAGGTATGAGCGTTTGTTTATATCCCAAAATGTCACTCAATTTAGCACGATCTTTGTTCTGTCTGAGTGTAATTTATCTATAACATACATGCATTTAGAAATATATAAGTATGTGTATCAGTCGCCTAGTACTCACATAACAAGCTCTACTTAGTTTGGGACTAGATGGCGCTGTGTGAAAGTTGTGGAATCATCATCATCATTTCAGCCGAAAGGACGTCTTTCGGCTGAAATGATGACGACTGTTGGACATAGGCCTCCCCCAAATGTCGCCATAATGACCGGATGGTGTTCGGACGTAAAGAATGGCTCCATCCCATCTCTTCCCGTTCGTGTCGTAAGAAGCGACTAAGGAACATACCAGAGAATGGGCAGCAGTATTCTCTGTGCATTATACCAACCACACTGCGAACGCCAACTCACGCCAAGCGTGGCGATTACGGCAAACTCCCCCCTCCCCAAAATGAAAGTTGTGGAATATTATATTATTACTAGATTTTGCTTATCAATTCAGTCGAAAGACGTCCACTGTTGGACATAGGCTTCTCCTACGTGTCGCCATAATGACCGGTCCTGTGTGTCTCGAATCCAACGAATTCACGCTACCCTCACCAGGTCATCAGTTCACGTTGTGGGAAGCCTTTCAACGCTTTCGAATTCACTTAAACCAGACAAATCATATCTATCTTCTATTGTTTTAGGTCAGAAAACAATCACGCCCATGACCCATGTTTGGATTTATATATTTACTTAGAGTAACTTTATCCAGATAACAAACTGAGAATGAATAACTGAAGGTACTTCACACAATCTCTGATTTAATGTTGTTTTGTTCCTATATGGAATCATCCAAGTTTCATTATTTATGACGCAAGTTCTATGAACTTACCTATGGGTTTAATTAGTGTTATACTCAACTTAGCTTCGGGCAATAGATGATCGTTTATTCGGATAAAACGAAGTGGGATTAATGTTATTTATTGCGATTATCAGGAATCTTGCAAACTTCTGTTAGTTACTTAATATGGATAAATTACACCCAGACACAGAATAAATGATCGTGCTCATCACACAAACATTTGTCCTGGGTTAGAATCGAAAACGACCTCCAGCATAGCAGCCAGGGCCACTGAACACTAGACCAACAGGCCTGTCGATCTAAGCACATTATT
This sequence comes from Mythimna vitellina, assembly GCA_949316375.1. NCBI lineage: Eukaryota > Metazoa > Arthropoda > Insecta > Lepidoptera > Noctuidae > Mythimna > Mythimna vitellina. Next base: position 10,339,140 of record OX438686.1, read on the forward strand.
TGATCTGGTTTAAGTATACTTCTGCTGCAGCACAGTTGGAAGAGTATTAACTTGATAATATCACGGGCCCATGAGATGAAAGAGCAAAGCTATGTTGGCTAGGGCGTGAACATGACCTCTCTTTCACGCTTTACGTTACTTCTTCGTAGGCATTATAGTGAAAAGCAGCCGGAGTAGTCAGCACAAGGCGGTCACTGTGGTCCTATTCCCTTTCGCTACGTACCATGGCCTGAACCAGCGCCAGACGCAGGAGGTGGCCGTCACCGATTGCTTCCACGAACAAGCACACGGTAGGGCTTAGCCCGAGTGGGGCCAACCTTCACCGTATGCGACAGACTAATGCCTCTAGTTCAAAACATCGGTTTTTGAACAACAGTAACCACTTATCTTCTAAAAAGCCTGTTGCCATTGAATAATATACAAAAATGAAACAAACAATAGCATAGTTTAATCAGCCTTATAATGTTCCCAAAGCTGTGACTCAGTCCAGCTCTCTAGAACAAGGAATGGGCTGCTATTTGACTGGCCTGTTGGTCTAGTGTTTAGTGCCCCTGACTGCTATGCCAGAGGCCGTGGGTTCGATTCCCACCCAGGACAAATGTTTGTGTGATGAGCACGATCATTTGTTCTGTGTCTGGGTGTAATTTATCTATAATATGTATTTATTTAGAAATATATAAGTATGTTTATCAGTTGTCTAGTACTCATAACACAAGCTCTGCTTAGCTTGAGACTAGATGGCGTTGTGTGATGGTTGTGAAATATTATTATATTATATTATTATTATTTACCCCACGGGTACAGTGCGGGTTGGTGTATGTCACATATTTTCAAATTTTTGGTTCTAGGACATGCTGGTTTCTTCATGATTGTTTTCTTCATCGTTGTGAGAGCAGTGGTGAAGAAATAAATTACAAAAAGTAATGCTGGCTAGGTTTGAACCCGTGACCTATTCTTGGTAACTAATTAATGTTTTGGTTAACTAAGTAATCTGGGTCAAGCTACGTCCTCCAATCAGAACGATTATATCAAAATTCCTGTCACGATTAACTCACAGGACACGTTTCTGTTCGCAAAAGGATGCTCATACGAGATTGCTTTCTTCATGAGATATCCTTACAATATTGGTTTGGAAATCCCATTAAACACCAGAAATTCAATTTGGTCCGTCCAGACAGATTTCGTGCCTCAGTTTGCGCATCATTCGGCCAGATTTAGGCTACTCGGGCAGTTTGCCGTATATCTAGGTCTAGCTGAGCTTGGAGTTATCAAGATATTGCACACTATGGAATAATAGTTGCAGGATCGCTCGGTCTTAGTTCCGTGTTATGAGATCTTAGTGGTTTGATTTAGGTGGTTATAATAGAGGAAATTAGATTTTGATTCAATGTTGTTTGAATGATCAGTCGTATTTTAATGGAATGGAATTATTTTAATTACTAATTTAACAATAAAAGTTCGACTTCATGGAATCTGTAAATAATTAAAACATCTCTTACTAGGGTTAATTATTATGTCAGCGTATAATACCTGGAAATATAATCAACATTTTATTACGAATTAATTAATTTATCCAATTAAGATTTCCCTACAAAGCTGCAAAATTGCTAAAAAAAAAAAACAACAAAATAAATGACTCGATTTCTCTTTGATTGCTTATAAATTCATTGATAGGCGGATAGGGTAACCAGGCAATGAAAAATCTCATTTGAATTTTAATTGATTTACGATGGAAATGAATCTGGGGTAGTATTAATTGTGTGGATAGATCGTTGGTGCATGCAGTGGGAATTAAAAACTGAGAAATTATGTTTGTTAAAACAGTTTCTGCTTACCTATTCTTATTTTGTTATTGATAGCCTCACATTTGACCACTATCTAACTGAATGGCAAGCGATGATTTGGTCGACGATAGAGCATGCTTGCAAAAGTAACCTATTTACTAGCTATCAGGAAACACAGATTCCGACAGGGAATTCCACTCTCTACTTGTACGTACAATATATATGTTCCCAAAATGTTTTGTAGGTACTTATCGGTAGGATATCCATTGTGTATGACTGGCCTGTTGGTCTAGTGGTCAGTCACTGGCCACTGTGGCCCTGACTGCTATGCCGGAGGTCTGACGTAGAGCAACCAGCGTTCGTACGCTAGTTGCTCTACGTCAGGTCCGTGAAGGGCCCGGAAAAAACGTCTGTGAAGTTCCTTACTCTGCCATACTTCCTTGCGATCGTTAGTGTCAAGCACTACAGGTTTGCACTAGTTCTCGTTAGCCAAGGAAAGCGGGGTGAGACCCTTGTCCACTGCCACTACATCACGATGTATACTCACGTCGGCGGTTAGGAAATATTCCCTGAGACTTGCATACCTCGTGATTGTGCAGGATCTTAGTATTTATTATTATTATTATGTACCGGTAGTGCAAAGCCATACCCCGTTTTAAATAAAGGGTAGCTGATAAGTAGGTGATTACTCACTAGGGCCTTTGCTAGCGCATTGCTAGCCTCCAACACTGGATGTCGTCACAGACGGACATAGGATGTCGTCACATCTAGTTCCTATGTTCTGGTATCCGAAGAACTCCAGTGTCCCCTATCAGTGCGTGTCAGTGACCACCGGTGCTCCTTGTACAAAAAGTTACAATGCTGCGTTTCTGGTATGTGTATTGCCATTGTTTGTTCTGAGAGAATTTGATCCTCATCCATAATTCGTTCTGATATTAATGTGCCCTTCACTGACACTTAAGTTTGACAATCTTCCGGCTAAGTTTGTTACTTTGGTTTTCCTGTTGATCTCCTCAATTGTCCGGAACACATAATCGTGCCATGGAGCATAGCAAGTCTGCTCAAAAGCAGAAAAGTCTAGCTAGGTAAATAAAACCTTAAAAGCTACATTTCAGTATACGAACTACTACTACTAATCTTACATATTATAAAACAAAATCGCCCGCCGTCATATATCTGCCCTTATGAACGCGATGAACTCAAAACCTACTGAACAGATTTTCATGCTGTTTTCACCAATGAACAGAGTGATTAATGAGAACATTTACATGCAAATTATATAGATAAAGGCGGACATTTCGAAGATTTCTAACGACCGCACCCTGTGCAGAGCTGAGGCAGGTCGTTAGTAATGTTATAATGCTGAAGTTTGTTGGTAAGTACGCCCTTATATCAGAAACTACTGCTTTGAATTAATAAAATATATTTTAGTCATGAATGCTGTAGGCTATATAGCATCACACTATGACCTACGAGAGCGGGGCAGTAACAAAAGACGAGGATGAGACCGTGGGGACAATCAGTTATAACACTACTCATTAAAATCAGTTTTCTGTGTCATGTTTAAGCCTAAAGGATAATAATAACACATTCAAGACATTCATTAGTATAGAATTTATAAGGCTATTTAATATTGTTAGTAACAGTTGGTTTACCCTAATTAGATATGTGATGCTGATACAATACACAGAATTATCTTGATTAATATTATTGAAGCGCCTGACATGTTGAGTGCGAATTAATGATAATATTGTTATTGTTAATTTACGTTGCGCTTTATTTTCTCGTCCGACGTAGCACAGTGTTTCAAGAGAGACGCAAGTCTATGACAGCACGTACTGCCAATAATAATAAAATTTACAAATCTCGGTTTTTATCAACAGTGAGAAATAATAGAGAATAAGTGTGTAAGATTTCAGGTATCCTCCGGTACTATAATGTACGATTTCAAAAAATTGCGCGACTACGTTGGCTTAATGTTCACTGTTCGCACCGGATCGACTACAGGCGTCGTGTTCCTGTGCTTCACGGTGCCTGTTTGTGGTATCACCGTCGCGGACTTTAAAGATGGGTCTACGCTAGAGGAGCCGAATACAAGCGGAGCAAGAGCCGAGCTCAAATTCGTAGTCGCTCGTGCTCGGCTTCTGTAGAGTCGGTCCACACTATACGAATTTGAGCTCAGCTCGTGCTCCGCTCGTATGTGGCTCCTCTAGCGTCGGTAGACCCACCAAAACGGCTCGATTTGCGACTACAAACCGGGTGCTCAATCTGCTGAAAGCCCCGAATGCTGAAAAACGAAATTCGACATATTTTTTATATTCATTCAAATTTAATTTTGTATAATTTAATGTTTTGCAATTTGATGTAATCTTTTGTCTATTTTAGCTCGCTGTCTATTTCTAGTAAAATGTAACTAATTTTATAGTCAAGCAGTTTAATCTAATGTTTAGCGTTTAACTTATTTTCTTAATCTAATATTTAACTTATAATCTTAAACATATTGTATAACATTTGCACACCATGATAATATGGTAAATATGTTAGCACAACTCCGTTGATTGTAACACCTTGCATGCATTGTTTTCTATAATAATTGTGTGCACACTCATGTTTGAGCAAATAAATGAAACCTGAATCTGAAATGTATAACAATAAAGCAATGATCTGTGTTGTATTACATTTTTTAGTTTGTAGATTGTTGGTTTGCTATACGTTTTGCTGTTTACCAAATGTAAGTATAGCAATATCAATTATTTAATAAATAAATAGCTATATTTTCGCTTTGTATTTTATGCTGAAAAATTATTATTTATTTATTTATTGTCAGTGGAATGGCGTGGAAACAAGCTAGGAACTAGCTTGATCAGAGGATTTGTGATTGTTTATTTTTATCGAAAAAAAATCGCGCTTTACGAATTAATATGGGTGCTACTATATGGGTGCGTTTACATATATGTAAACACACTCCTAGATCTGGAACAATAACGTTCTGTAAGCCAAACAAATATTTATCCGCACTGTTGCTTCCGCGAAACGCAGTACAAGCATCCAATCGCTCGACCACGGCGCCAAACGTGTCGCCAAAAATGAATTCTTTAATGTTTCTTACAAATATAATTATAATACTGACAGAACAGCAGTTTCATTTGCGTGAAAGGGGAAAACTACCCAAGCAGTAATGCTAACAAAGCAGGAGGCAACACGTAAACGCGCGAGGGAGCGGTTCTCACGCCCCAGCCGTTGGGAACCGTAGGCGCGGGCTTGCGGTACTGTTCCACGCGCGCCTCAAGGAGATATCAGCAAACCGTAGGGGCCCAGCAGGGACGAAGCCTACTAGGGCCAAGGGTCTGCACCTGAAAGGAAGACTTGGCCCTAGTATGAAAGGCAACAAAAGAACAGGAGTGGGTTTTTAGTCAGTAAAAGTCTGACACACCCTACCGCTCCGCCTAAGAGTGAGGAACGTCATTGGAACATGGTATACCTGTTTGCCAAATTCATTTAATACCGTTCAACTATTAGAGCGTGACGGAATAACAATCATGTACACACATAACTAAATATTTGCCTAAATGCACTAACTGCTACTAATGCCTTCGCCCATGTGATAATAGAAAATTATCCCAAGGGAACATACTTCCGAGATAAAAAAGCCCAATGTGTGATTTCAGAACATGGTCTATCCGTGTAACAGTTTCATCGAAATCCATTCAGCTGTTTGAGCGTGAAAAAGTAATAAACATACACACTCTGAAACTTTCACCTTTAATTTTTTTTTATGATATTCGTCTGATATTATACAACTTGTGCAGATCCAGTAAATCCAGTGACTTAATAAAAACTTTGAAACATAGAAGCATTCTGAGACTAGACCACAAGCATCCTAATATAGAGCTTAGCTTTATTACTACGGGCCAAAATGCAAACAGTATTCAACAATTCATCTACGGAATATAACAACATGAATATAACATGTTCTTGTTAACGGAAGATAGTTCAAGCGTCGGACTAAAGTGTCTGTTACACTAAAACCGAGCATTTAACATTAACGGCAAGAGAGTTCCTGCCCCCCTAGCCTAGTTACGATCGTTTCGTTAGCCTCGAACGCCTCGAGTAGACCACGCCGCCAATTCCTTTGTTCTGACCATGTGACTGAGCATTGACATGACATCAGAACAAAGGAAACGGAGGCGTGGCCAACTCAAGGCGTTCGACGCAAACGAAACGATCGTAACTTGGCTAGGGAGGCTGTCGCCTCTAAAATGCGGAAGATTCAGAAAGAGTTAGTTATGTGAATAGATCTCTCTCTCTCTCTCTCTCTACTCCTCAAAAAAAAAACAATTTTCTCCTAACCACGGAAGTTTTTTCACTGCTATGGGATAACAATATATTTATATGCTCGGGTTTGATTTCTTTCTTACCTGATAGTAAGTGATGATGTATTTGACTTTTGACAACGCTTGCCTAGCAGTAACCTATTCACTTTTGACTTAAATTATCCAAAGTTTTAGTTTTCAGGAAAAACAGACTAATGAAAAACTAATAAAAAATAATAGTACTTAATAAATTGCTTTTGCACGCGAACTTTTTTTTTTTAAATAACTAAAGCTGACTGTTTTATGCTTGATTTTAGCGATTGAAGATGGTTAAATGAATGAATTCACGCTGGGTTGCTGTAATATTTTTTGTCGCGTCCAGCTTTCTTTATAGACTAGATGTCATCGCATAGTGTACCAACGGAAGCTTTAATTTAACTGTGATCTTCTAGGCTTTTTCTAACAGTGTCAGAGTCTATTTCCAGTGAAAGTAGATGCAGCTACATAACAGAATTTTACATGGAGATATAGGTTAGACTATCTGACTCCCACAACCCAGAAATTAGGTAACACAATACTCTTTGGCAGACAGGTGTCAAACTTTCTGACTTCTGACTATCGGTAACGCCTGTCAAAGTTCTACAAATGACGGCCCGGATCTACCACCTGCACGGATAAATATTGATTATTATGTTAAGATGGTTATCCATCTATGGACCGGCTTCGGCCAGCGTTCTGTTACCTTGATGATTACCCGTACGGATGTACTGGAATAATTTATATGAAGCGGTCTTTCCGTCCGATTATAATTTACGTGTCTTCAAAGCTAGAGACACAGCGTTGGAAGGCCTCTCACAAGGTGGACCGATGGCTTAGTGAGAGTCCTGGAAATGCGATGGATGCAAAACGCCTGTGCGTTTGCACCGTTCGGTGTGGCGACACTTGCGGGAGTCCTCTGTCTAGCAGTGGACGCCATCCGGTTGAAATGATGATAATAAAGGCTAGAGTGAATATATTCTTATTATAATAAACTAGTGCCATTCACCAGCAACGATTGAATCACTGCTTACCGTCAGGTGGGATCGCATTAAGCACTAGTTTATATCATTAAAAAAACACGAGCTTCTCATGTGTTAAGGTTAAATGTTGTAACTAAGTTAATCGTTCCACTAGACCATTATAGCTTAGCTATTGATGTGCCCTACGCTTAGGGTAGAGTACCGCTTAAGTTTTTGAACTTCGCATAGTAGATAGTAACAGACAGGGTTCAGTATCTTGATACCATTTACTATGTAGATGATATCAGTTGACCTGTGTAGTATCGATAAAAAAGTATATTATGAAATTGTCAGCACAAGGTAAATCGTTAAATTTTTAATAAGGTGACGTATTTTTATTATTATTCTTGATAGGTTTGCGCTTGACCGCTATCTCACCTGATGGAAAGCGATGATGCGGTCGACGATGGAACGCGCTTACCTAGAAATAACCTATTTACTCTTGACTTAAAGATTCCCGGGTTGTAGCCAACAGGAAACAATCTGTGTTTCCTGATGGTTACAAACCGGGAATCTTTCGGCAAGGTAAGTTCTTCCCTGAGTTAAAGAGTTATGTCAAAGGCTTTAATCAGTATATTCGTGTGTGTTTTAATCAGTATGTCATTACCACTACTCTCGAAACAGTGAAGGAAAATGTCGTGAAGAAACTGGTATGTCCTAGAAACAAAAATTCAAAGACATGTGACATCCACCAACCCACACTGGGCCCACGTGGTGGATTACTGCCCATACTTTCTCCTAGAGCGGAGGCCTGAATTCCAGCAGTGGGAACATTATAAGGCTAATTATGCTATACTTATGTATTACCGCAAATATATATATTTAGGGTTCCGTACCTCAAAAGGAAAAAAAACACGGAATCCTTACAGGACCACTTTGTTGTCCGGATGTCTGTCTGTCAAGACCCTATCTCGGGAATGCGTGGAGGTATTAAGTTGAAATTAAAACCTTATACTCAAATCTTTGGACCCTTGAAACTGAAAAAAAAAACTTCTGAATTAACGAAAAAAAAGATACGGCCGTTTATGTCGCAAAAAACGTGTATTTCTACACTCACAACGAAATCAAAATCCATCAAGCAAGGTCTTATAGCACAAATATAGAAAAAAATCTGTAAAATGCAAATTTAGAGTGACGTCACAAAAAGAAGTGTGATTCGGAAAAATCTTCGTAACTCAATTCGGTTAGTAAGTTTGTAGAAATCCCTCAGTGCCCGAGCCCTACTCGCACTTACCCAGTTTTTTACCTTACTATCAGATACTGATCTGCAAATTACAAATTTTAATTTCGCGGTGTAACAAAGCAATCACCTTAAAAATTTATCCATTTCACAATATTAGTTTAGATTTAAAAGACAGAACAAACAAGTATCTATAATAGCTTCTGTTATTTGCTTATAGATAAAAAGAAAAACAATGCTGTTTCATGTAGGAGGGCCACGTGTCTGTTAAGAGGAAAAAGCAGAAAATATGGAGCTCAGCCGCACCCACATAGTTGCTAAACCACGCGAGAATGCTTACGTAAATACCCTGGACTCTGGCTTTGTATGAAATATGGAGTTGTTGTCAAAACAAAATACTTTATCGTTTCCCAAAGTAAGCCTTTACCTTAAGTTTTAGTGAAGGAAGCTATATATCTTCTTGTTGTCCTGTCTAGTTGTTTTTCTTCTTTAAGATAAAAAAATATTTATGTAAAAAGTGATATAGATACCTGCTCTTAACATAAGGTCATTTCATGTGAAATTATGGGATACTTGTATCCCGATCAGCAGTGGACATTGGACAACTTTCCAATGGACACAGTGCGTAAAGCGTTCTACAAAGTGACCTGCCCCCCTAGCCAAGTTACGATCGTTTCGTTTGTGTCGAACGCTTCGAGTAGGCCACGCCTCCGATTCCTTTGTTCTGACCACGTAACTGAGCGTTGAGATGACGTTAGAATAAAGGAATCGGAGGTGTGGCCTACTCAAGGCGTTCGACGCAAACGAAACGATCGTAACTTGCTTAGGGGGGCTGAACGATTAAAGGCCTGTGTTCGTTCTGACTAGAAGTATGGATCAATTTCTTGTTTAGATCCTATAACGCATGTACAAAATTATTCTAAGAATATCACATTTGCTTTGATGGATTTAAGTTTTTTTATAAGTAACAGAATGTATGGTCATACTAGGTATATTTGAGTTAAGCTATCACGGAAAAGTAAAAAATAATAATTTTACATGTGTTCTCTGTTAATTTATTTCTTGTTAAATCACCTGTACCTGCCTTTTGTAATTAGGGAAGTTAACGAAAAAATCATTCTCAAAAAGATTACATTGAAATGATTTCCTGAAACAAGGACTTAATCTATGACAACAGTTGGAGCCCTCCTAATAAGTAAAGACATTCCAGTTCACCAAAACAATTAAATCAGAAACTGGAACATTAATAACAAAGGTTTCCCTAAAACATTCGTGGAATGATAAACACTTGATACTAAGTGCGAAGTTGATTCCAATTACGTAAATTGAAAACTTAGGACTTCTTGCGAGCGTCTGTTAAAGTTCGTATCCCAGATGTAACTTTCAGAAAGTTGGGCGATTAAACTGATAATAGGTTTTTCAGATCGGAAGAGGTATTTTATTTAATCTTCTATGTCGAAAAGCCTGTTTTCATTTATTTTTGTAAATTTTTCATAGCTATACTGAACAGAATATCAAGCTTAAACTGTCAACTACCTGTGTGCGCAGAGTACTAGAGTTTTTTGGTCTATGTGCCAGGCTATGTGCCAGGAAACATGGCCACAACCTTGGACAGCTCATCGTAACTGGCATGGTTGATGGCAAACGACCAATAAGCTGGAGCCTAGAAAGATGGGCAGATCACGTCCGCTCCACACTGGACACCCAATTGCACATCGCATTTCATGACGCCAAGAACCGTCACAGATGGCTTGACACCATCAGTAAGAAGCTAATCCAGCGGGAACTTCATGATGCTGCATGGTGCTTTGTGGCATTAAGTCCGCCTGTGTACCACCACTGTACATGAAGTTTAAATAAATAAATAAATAAATAAATGATGCTCTGTAATGAGAAATATGACTCGAGGAGGAGGATATGAATGGGATGGGAGGATGAACAGTGTCTTTTTTAGATACATAATTTTATTTATTATTATTAACCGACTTGCGTTGGTCCATGATCTCAGCTAATGATAAGCGATGATATGATAGTCGTAGGAGCACGCTTGTCTAAATGCAAAATTGCAGGTTATTTAGAATTTATTTTAATGATATGAAGAAAGAATACTTTAAAAATTGTAGCTGCAGTAAGAATCACCCACACCCCGTTATTGGAAACCTTCCACATGAATGTTTCTAGCTACTCTATTTCACTCGTCATCACTCCGAGCTCGCTGACTGTTCAATCACTTGGTTAATATCATTTCAAACAAACCGATGTAACCCAGCCCACTACAAACTACGTTACATCACATTCTCTTGTCCTAGCACTAGTCGTCGCGTAACACGCTGAATAGCGACACTTTAAAGATGTGAAGCTATTGTACGGCCCGCAGTTGTTTCACGGCGGAGGCCGCATTGTGTAGTCAAGCAAACGTCACTAGCACGTCCTGTTTCCGGTAGGCTGCGCTTCAAAACTGCGCTATTCTAGCTGTATAGGGTTGAGGGGTGGGTTTTTCTTTGAAAATATTGTCAGAACGTAGGTAGTCATTGAAATAGACGATATTGATTGAAAACTCTTTAGGTTACCAAGGAGAGACATGTATATGTATATAAACTAAAGAACTCTGAAGTTTAATTATTATTTTTTTGGAATTCTTACAATAAGCAAAGCTTACAAATTAAATCAAATATTTTTCAAAATTATTTTGTAGTCAAGTCCCAATTAGCCATGATTTTATATTTTGTGTAATATTTTAATCACTTTAAGTTTAAATTTAACTCATTTTGTACAAATTAAATTAATTTTTATACGTGTGTATTCTTTATATTTGTCCAATTTATTAACTAATGTCAAATACCTACAAGTTGGTAGGTGTACACTTGTAAGTGACATATCATTTGCACAGATTAAAAGCAAGGTACAACTAAATAAAAATGACAAATGTGTAATGTAAATGTGTGTATTGCATATGACATATTTACAAAATACCTACTTACATTACAAATTTTATATTTTTTAACGTTTGTGTGTTGACTTCCGAAAGGTGAACTCGGGATCATGGAACACTCGACAAAGATACGTGATGAGGTTTTTGTCAATAAAAGTCTGAGACGCCCTCTCACTCCGCCCTAGAGCAGGAGAATTTATTGGATGATATCCCACAAAAAAGTGTGAAATTAAAATAAAATTAAAAATTTTAAAAACCCCCGACGCAAAAAAAGCTATAGAAAAGCAAAAAATAAGTCAATAAATTACTCTTTCAGCCGTTTTAACTTCATTAGAAGAACCTAAAAATATTTAAAGATGAGCGTCGCTGAGTTGGGGGACCGCATTTTTTTTTGTAAACCGCCAGTAGATAAAGCTAAATAAATTTCTTCACATTAAATATTTTAATGCTATTCTTAAGGCTATATGAATTATATTTCATCTGAAATAACATTATTATGATAAATTTAACAAAGTATATGTCACTGATACTAATTGTTTTCGAGTTGTAGGTCGCGGGTTCAAACCCAGCCAGGCGTATTACTTTGTGTAATTTATTTCATCATCACTGCTCCCAAAATGGTGAAGGAAAACATCGTGAAGAAACCGGCATGTTCTAGAACCAAAAATTCGAAGACATGTGACATCCACCAACCCGCACTGGGCCTGCGTGGTGGATTACGGTCCATTTCCTCTCATAGAGAGAAGGCCTAAACCCCAACAGTGGGAACATTATTAGGCCGACTATGCTATGCTATGCTAATGGTTTTCGATCTAAATTTAACCGTAAATAGTTTTGGCCAGCTAGCTTGATCAAATACCTGTCTGTGCGTTGGTATTTTTATTAATAATTAAATATTGATTGGTGCAGGATGCCGATCACCTTCAAAATTCTGTCCAGGGACTCTGTTTAGTGGGCGATGACTGGATATCGAGCAATAAAAAAACTATTCCTGATCACACAAGTGATTTATTATAATACTAATAATATTTATTTTCAGGCATCAGAGGCCCATAGACAAAATACAGAAAATAATCTTAAACAATAATAAACAATTAAAAACTTATACATATTATAAAAACAAACCAAAGTCAATCAATGTTATTATTGTGCAACCTTTAGATATTCACTTCACAACGAGCCGTGAGACAGTCCCCAAGATGCTGTTCGCACGGCAGCCGACAGAAAAAAGACGTGTTCGGCTCGTGCAAACCTCAGCTTGGATTCTGTCAAAGTGACATATGTCACCTGTCACTTAGCTCTTTCGTTCGTTCTCAAGCTTCCGTACTATTGACTTCACCGATATATTTATATTATAACTAACAGTGGTTAGATTTTCAGTAGGTATCGGAATTTAGGATTTCGTAGCAAGATCTCTTTGTATTATCTTTCTATTATATTTCTATACGTGAGGACTTGTAATTGGCTTTCCAATAATTATGGTTTTCTATTTTTGTCTGGTTTTGTTCGCGTTAAGTCCTCCATGTACTAAATAAATAAATAAATTATGTTCGCCTGATTGATCACGACAGGCGACGAATTTTATCAGGTATAACTTAAACACACATTTCTGGGATCGGCTGTACCTGCTGTCCATAGACATAAGAATTTTATATTTCTATGCTGCTGTCACAAAAACAACGATAGTTTCACGTTTAAGGAAAACTTACAGACTAATAACATTATAATAAAAATAAAATGATCATAATAACTTTAATTTCGGAAGTCAGTGTTTCTGGTATTATTTGTTTGTTATTTAACACCGAATTCCGAAATTAAAGTTAATTTGATCATTTTATAATAAATACCTAAATTACTAATAACAAGCTTCCAGATAATTATAAAATTTTAACTTCCCCTATAATGTACCAATTTATTTATAATTGGTACAATTCCTATTGACAAAATATGGTTCGAGTGCAGGTAGGTACCGTCCTCTTGGACAAAAAGAATGGCTTTGCTAAGAAAAGCTTCTTAGCTGTGCTTGCATTGGCTCAAAAATGGTATAAAATAGTGCAGTATAAAAAAAAAAAAAATGCTGAGGTGGTCACCCTTTCGGCGCGGGCACGCTCGGCGTAGTTTGTACTTTTGTTCAAACTACGTTTCACTTTGTGTTTATAACCGATGTGCTGTGTCTGTACCGAATAAAAGTATTTCTATTCTATTCTATTCTACTCTATTCTATTCTATTCTATTCTATTCTATTCTATTCTATTCTATTCTATTCTATTCTATTCTATTCTATTCTATTCTATTCTATTTTATTCTATTCTATTCTATTCTTAGTATAAAATTTTCATTGTCTTACTTTCACGTTGAACAGTTCCTGATTCAAATTCGTCAGCGGGATTAATCGAAAAAGTTACCATGGCCCTAAAACGCAAAAGGAAAACAGGTGACATTTAGGTCAGTAATGTCTAAATCTTCCTCTCGGCTCTCGCTCCACCCAGAGTACGAGAAAATATTTTCAAAAAAAGTCAAATTCATACTCGCACACTAGCTACTTATTTTCCAAACTTATGCCAACAGTTAAACAAAAACGTGATACAATTAGGATATTATAGGATCGGCAGACCCAAAAGGATCGTCATCTAATTAAATGAAAGAAAAGTTAATTTGTTAGAGACTAGGTTACGAAACTAGTTTTTCCCTGTTGGATGAAACGTGCCAAAACTTCTGCAAAGCGACGCAAGAGGATTGTTCCAATGTCTGAAATGGGAACAAAAAATGTTGCATGTTGCTTACAAAGCGTGTGATTTTGGTAATGTCAGACCGAAAGTAACAAAAAAAAAATTACAGCAGCAAGACAATTTTAGTACGTTTTTTTTTAAACCTTATCATTATATCTAATGGCAGACTGCCTTCGAAAATAAATATCATCATCATCATCATCATTTCAGCCGAAAGACGTCCACTGTTAGACATAGGCCTCCCCCAAATGTCGCCACAATGACCGGTCCTGTGCGTCTCGATTATGCTATGCTTTATAAGCATGTGTAAATTTATTATTAATATAATTTATTTTAAGTACTCTATTAACGAAAGGATCGTCTGAAATAAAGATGAATCCATAATTTTGTAATTTTGAGGGCATTAATTTGTTGTGTTGGCTCTCGCCTTACTTTTAGCTATCTACATAAAAGAGTTGTTATTTTTTAAACAAGGGTTAGGTTTTTTCAAAGCATTTCAATAACCCCGCACCCAGTTTTGTTTACTTCATCGTATTTCCTTGTTTAGATAGGACACAACGCATTTTTAAAAGCAATTATTTGCTTCATTTATGATTCAGGCTAAAAATAAATATGAATTTATCTTTGATTACCGCAATGTCGTACAATTTCAATTAGTTATTTGATCTTTGATTGGCATTTTAATTTACGTATTACATATTTACTGCATATAATTTAAATATTTAACAAATTTATTTTAAAAAATAATATAAATAATACCTTTATTATAAACTATATACACTTCGAAATCATCAAAAAATCGAAACACCTCGCAAGTTTATGTTTTATAAGGATTATCAGAAATATCTGTATATTTAGGAACATATACCATAATTATGTCGTTTAATAGTGAATAATATGAGGTCTAATGTTAGTGTTCTAAATTCAAATTAAATTTTCATAGGTTTCGTATTTGTTTAACAAGTCATTTTTACCCTGTGTGGAGTATGAAGGAAATTGATAAAACAACACACGTAAATGAAAAGAAAAGTTAAGAAACGTTTATTATAACTTATATTCCTTCCCCGAGCTCTTATTACTGCTTCCATACGGGTCTTCATCGATCGGATAAGAGTCACAATCAAATTTTGTGGCATTCCATTCCATTCTTCTTGGATTGCATTTTGCAGCTGGCTAAAGTGTTTCTGGGGCAGGATCTCTTGCACGAATTCATCTCTTTAATTCATCCCATAGATATTCGGAGATATCGGAAACATAATCTCGTACGATGCTCGCGGTGTGAGCCTTAGGATTGTCGTGCATGAATATGAAACCGTTGCCAATAAAATGTGCATAGGTAATCACGTGAGGCTGAAAACACTGTTCGATGAACCCATGACTGTTTAGTGCAGGCAGATGTGGTCCAGACACAAAGACAAGCTCTGTCTTACCGTCGGCACTGATTCCTCCCCAAACTATCCAAGATCCGCCACCATAGCTGACCTTTTCTTCAATGCAGCATTGTGCAAAGCATTTTCCGTCTCTTCTGTAGATCTTGTTCCTTCCGTCTTTAATATACAGCATAATTTTACACACATCATTAAAGAAAACTTTGTTCCACTAGAGGTATGATCAATTTAGGTGCTCACGTGCAAAGTTAAGGCGCGCTCTTCGATAGTCTTGCAGTTAATTTCGGCCCATTTGCGGGCTTGTGCGGTACCAGTCCACGTTCCTTAAACCTTCTTGTTGTTGACTTGTAGAGTCACTTACAGCCACCCTACGTACAACATGAAGCTGCTGCTGCAGTTGAAAAGCGTCGATTTCGTAAAAAAGTTGTTACTCGATCGTCTCGCTCAGAAGTGACCCGGTTCCTGCCAGATCCTGAATGGCGCGTGAACAAACTAGTCTCCCAATAGCGTTTGTAGACTCTAAGAACAGACGACAGGCTTAGATGTAATCTTTCAGCCACAACACGCTGATTAAGTCCAGAATCCAGCAATGCTACCACTTGGGAACATTAGTTTATCTTTTTTAATACGTACTTAAAAAAAAAAGGTTTTAAAATTTTAATTATATTCACAGATCAGATGTACAAATTTTTAGACGACGAGCACATTTTTAACACATAATTTTAATTATTTTTCTCTCTTCTTAGTCGGATACTCTTGCCAGAGTGTTCGTGGCTGTTTTGATGGACAGAGTTGCGGTGCTCCATCCAGATTCCAAGGCTGCGGCATGTTCAGTGATGTCTTGACATTTTCGGATACTCTGTACTGTAGCCGATTGCGTAGCCTTCTTGATAAGGTCGATGCAATGAGTTAGATTCTCTTGGCTTCAATACGGACTCTTTCCAAGAGATGTGCCCAAAAAATTTAAGTATTCGGAACTGCAAAATTGACGAGTCTGCCTTGTATATGAAGATCTTTGAAAATTGAGGAATGTTTCAAATATTTAAAAAGTATTTAAAGAAACTTATTGTAGTTACTGTTACGTGCTTAACTATTATAACACGTAACGTGAAGAGTATTTATTTGATTTCTTTAAACCAGTTTGAAAGGAACCGTTAAACTCCTTCCTTTCAAAGAAACTAAACAGCTGCAGGGATTCAAAACTATTTGGTTTTAAAGAATGTACGAAGCTAAAGTTAGTTTCTTGTGACTGCCTTGAGACGCGTGTAGGAAGTTCAGTTAAGATTCGACGTCTAACAAGATACAATAGAGTATTGTTTCTTTAGCTTTGAAGTTTTACAACCTTTTCCGTATTTGGTCCTCTACTGGTGGTAGATTTCGAAAACAAGGATTAATTACTTCAACGTATTTTTTTTACTAGCACTGTAGTATTGCAATAATAGTTAGATCAGGGGTTTTCAATCTTTTTTACACCTTCGTTTCTCTTCTTCTTCTCAGTTGTACACACTTCGCGTTTTTTTTTTTAAGTGTGGTAATCATCTAATGACTTTTCTGGCTCTGGACGGAGCAGGAGGGCTTGTCAGATTTTTACTGACTAAAATCACACATGTGTCCTTCAGTTACCCTTTGCGTTCAAGGACTACGGGTTTCCTTTACAGAAATTTCCCGCGGTCCTAGCTAGCGGGCATCGGCCCTGCTGAGCCCGTACGGTTTGCTGACATCTCTTTGAGGAGCGCGTGGAACGGCAAGCTACCCATTGCTTGACGTCCGCAAGCCCTCGTCTACCGTGGCTGGTAGTCGGGGTCAGAATCCCAGTGACTGGCGCGTGAGGACATTCGTTTCCTCACGCGTGCGGCCTCCTCCTTCGCTAGCTCCAGAAGGAGGCCACCGCCTGGCATTCCTCCTCGCTTCGAACCATAGACCGAACCAGGGCCCGACGTGAGAGGACACTTGGCGTGTGAGAGGTCGTGTTCATGGATCGTCTGGTAGATTGGTAGCAGTTTTTGTGAGACCTCTCTATCTCTCTCTATTCGTGGTACTGTGTGTACCTACACTCAATGAGGGCCACCCTTCAAATTTTCTAATTTATTTGCTATGTCCTTGAAAAAGAAAATATATACGTAGGTGAGAGTAGATCTGTATAATTTAAAAAAAAAAACTGTACACTAGGGAAAATTTTGAAATGCTGACTAATAGGAATACTCGAAAATTTCCTGCCAAAGTCATTGTTTCCTCACACTTGCAATCTCAAGGTCTATAAAATAAGATTAAATAGGTTCATTCCAGGCAAGTGCACTCTATGGTCGACCACATCATCGTTTACCATCTAGCCAAGTTACGATCGTTTCGTTTGCGTCGAACGCCTCGAGTAGGCCACGCCTACGATTCCTTTGGTCTGACGTCGTCTCAACGCTCAGTCACGTGTTCAGTGTGTGTGTTGCAATAGTGGTCAAGTGCGAGCCTGTTGATATAAAAAGTAACAGACCTGTTTGATTAATGAACAAAGCAGAAAGAAAAGGAAAATCTGCCAGAATTTCACGACTTGTGTTTTTGCGTCCAAGATCCCTTACGTATTTTTGAATAGCATGCAAGTGAAATCACTGAAAAAAATCTTAGTTGTAAATTTCAAGTTTTAGCTATGAACGTGATGTTTATACCTACCCATAGAATATCTTTATTTGTTTTCATTCTCAGGTACCTATTAACCTACCACACACCAAAAACTTTTCAATACAACAAAACATAATATAAAAACGTTTGTTAAAAACAATTTCTATGTAGCACGTATTCGTAATATACATTAGAATGGGCACATCGAAGTTTGTTTGCCACTGGAATTGGTCCGGAAATAAAAACTGTATGTGGAACGCTGCACAACACCCGTCTACGTGCACCGCATACGTTTGGGGACACTTCCGAATAATATAAACCTCCCTTTTCATACATTATCCGGATCGTGATTAGATATGATGGTGTTATTAGTGAGAAAGTAAAACGTTTAAAGGATCTCATCATCATTATTATTTCAGCCAAAAAACGTCCACTGTTGGTCATAGCCTTACCCCAAGTGTCGTCAAAACGACCGTTCCTGTCGAAGAACCGTCACTATCAAACCTGGTTTTTAAATTATATAATCCGCATCCAAGCTTAAAAAGAACTGGGCACGTGCGAGTCGGACTCGCGCACTGAGGGTTCCGTACAAACTTCAAAGGTAAATTGCGGTTTAAGATTTATGACGTATTAAAAAAAACTACTTACTAGATCTCGTTCAAACCAATTTTCAGTGGAAGTTTGCATGGGAATGTACATCATATATTTTTTTTTAGTTTTATCATTCTCTTATTTTAGAAGTTACAGAGGGGGGGGACACATTTTACAACATTGGAAGTGTCTCTCGAGCTAAACTGAATATTTTGCGCGAAAGACACTTGTCTCTCGCGCAAAATATTCAGTTTAGAAAAAAATATATTACAAACCTCAATATCATTTTTGAAGACTTATCCATAGATATATACGTATGGGTCTGAAAAAAAAAAATTGAGTTTCAGTTCTAAGATCCCCCAAATTTTATTGTTTTTTTTTCTATTTTTGTGTGAAAATCTTAATGCGGTTCACAGAATACACCTACTTACCAAGTTTCAATAGTATAGTTCATGTAGTTTCAGAAAAAAGTGGCTGTGACATACGGACGGACAGACAGACAGACATGACGAATCTAAAAGGGTTCCGTTTTTGGCCCTTTGGCTACGGAACTCTAAAAAGATATTGTTTAAATTTCAAGTAGCTTGTAAATATGATATCTGACAAGTCCGGTCCGGACTAAATATTTCACCTCGACGTTTATACCGCGAATATCGAAAGACTGGAACAATTTGCCTGCTGTGGTCTTCCCGTCCGATTATAATTTAGGTGTCTGCAAGGGTAGAGTGAATAGGCTCTTGATGAACTAGTGCGCCTCATCGTCAACGATTGCATCACTGCTCACCATCAGGTGGGGTCGCAGTCAAGCTAGTGCTTGACTGCGACTTGAGTTTATATGATTTAAAATAAAAACCAGGGCAAGTGCGAGACGGACTCGTACAAACTTACCTATGAAAACGGTTTAATTCCCGAATTTTTTTAATTCCCGAAGTTTAGTTACGAAAAATTTTCCGAAACGCAAAAAAAAAAGGTTTTTTCTTGTGACATAACATCAAATTATTTGATATTGATTTATTGAAATAAGTCGTCTTGTGTATTTTTAGGGTTTCGTAGGCGGCTATCACCTCTCGCTCCTCACTCTGGACCATGGTCTGTACAAAGAACCGGCGCGATAGATCGCTGCCACCGATCGCCCCCACGAGGACACGGCGGTGCTCTGTTCAGGCGGGGCTCCACCGTGTCCTCCGGGCGGTCAACACCATGATGGCACCCGGGCGTTTCTTGCGCACGAATGCAGTGCAGGAACCTTCCGAATTTACCTTGTCCAGTGAGGACCTGCGTCATGCGGAAGGTAAGGATGCAGTGTTGTCTTTCCAGCCACTTCTCAATGAGGGGACTTACCGCTATAATTATGGCGTGCCCAAACTGAGGGAAGAGCCCTTTTTTCTTTAATTTATTTTTAACGTAGGATATTATCTACTGATTTGTCCCACTCCGGGGTGGAGCGAGAGAGTGAGTCAGACTTTTATTGACTAAAACCCACCTGTGTCCTTTCAGTTGCCCTTTGTGACGGCTATGGTAACTGTTTTGAACAATCAGGCAGGCTACGTATAAAGATACCTAGCCACAAACACAATGCCAAAGAAATAACGAAAGATATTCCAGAAAATACCAATAACGAACACTTGTGTCCATAAAAATGAACCAATACTTGCACCTCCATCTTCAACCCACCATTGCTCGACTGGTTAATTACAAAACGATATTTACACAGTGTTAATAAAATTGCTCGAAAAATATATTGTTTTAGTGAGAGACTCGCTCGTTACTCGAAACACTGCATTTATAAACAGTTGGCTTTGTTCCAATGCTCTGCACAATTTGTAGAGTCTTCAACGCTCTATGACGAGGCAAAAACGTGACTAAGAGAAGACTCTGGCGTCAGCAAACTGTTGTTAGAGACGCTTAAGCAACTTAATTATAGCCAATAGTATGGGAAGATGCCTTCGAGTATCTTGAAGAGGTATTTTGATACTGCTGAGATTTTGCTTACGTAGAGGATCGACTTTTGTGTTCGGATTTTTGTAGTAGTACTAAGAATGTCGTAACAATATTGTAAGTATATTGAGTAGATATTTATGCAGTAGTATGCAAATATTATAGGTATGTAGTATGTAATATATAACATAATCTATATAAGTAATATTTATACTAATATAATAAAGCGGAAGAGTTTCCTAATTAGTTTAAGTGCTGAAATCTCTGGAACTACCAGTCGAATTGAATTTTTTTTCTGTTTAGTGTAGCTCGGTTCATGGCAAATAGTACAGGGGATAATACGCAAGAATCCAAAGGTAGCGGGACCAGTAACTAAAACGTAAACGTGGAGGGAACCGAAGGGGATAGACCGAGATATCATATTAACCTCTCGAACGCCGATTGTATATACGTCTGTACAACTTGAATGGCCTTGAAAAATGCTTAATTGTCGTACTGTACACACGTTTGTACGAAATTTATTTGGCCGAAAATTTTGGTTTAAGTATATATCTTTGTTTTTCCTAGAAAAATCCAGAAAATGTTTCACATCAGTGCTCTATTTATTCTATAAATAGAGCACTGATTTGGCACTGACTGTACCAAGATATTTGCTATGCGCTATCAAAGTTCGAGCAACCCTTTTGAAAAACCCTTTAAAAATGATTGTGATTGAAAACATTTTTAAGGATTTTTTCTACCATTATTTCTTTCTTTATTCTTTATTGTACACACAAATTTATATAATCAATAAAAATAGGACAGTTGATGTACATAGGCGAGCTTAACCTACAACTGGGTTTTCTTACAGCAAACTATATGATTTAGAAAGAAAATTTACAAATTTTGAGGAACTATAAAAGTACAAAAAAAAAAAACTAACTTAAAACTAAAAATATACTAAACAAATATGTATACAGCACACTATACATAAACATTATATATACAATAAATAAATACCTATAAACATACATATATATGGGTCATGTTGATAAAAAATGTTCCCTAATTCTTTCCCTGAAAACCTCCAACGAAAGGCTATTTTATCTCACATGCAAAATGACCTAGTGCCTAAAAAAAAAAATAACTAAAAATCTTTTTCCATTTCCCACTTTACAGTGAACATGTCTATTTCTAAGCATTGTTGAACCGTGTAGCGAAAACCCTTTAAAAATTATTGTGATTGAAAACATATTTAAGGATTTTTTTCTACTATTATTTTAACCCACATGCAAAATATTCTTGTGCCTACAAAAAATAACTAAAAATCTTTTTCCATTTCCCACTTTACAGTGAACGTGTAGAAAGGAAAATATGAAACAAACGTTGTTACGCGTTTTGATTTCCTAGTGTTTACATTCTACTGTAGTCCGAATTCAATTCTACGCTCGGATGAACATGTTATCTTCTGCAAACTGTAGGAAAGGTATAATCGTCCCTTATAGGGTTAGTGGACTTAGGATACTTGGAAACTCTGCACACAGCACTGGCCAGATTTAAATTGCAATTTTTTTTTTTCATCCGTCATGAGTTTTTGAAAATGTCCAGAAAGTACAATCTTTGCCTTAACGTTCCTATTGGATGAGCTTCTTATTGATGGTGTCTCCCCATCTGTGACGGTTCTTGACATCATGAGTGCGATTTGGAATTGGATGTCCAGCGTGAAACGAACCCGATCTGCTCATCTTTTTGGTCTGCAGCCTCTTGGTCGTTTACTATCAACCATCAGTCATGCCAGTTACGATGAGCTGTTCAAGGTTATGGCCATTTTTCATGGCTATGTGGCCAAAAAACTCCAGTACTTTCTCTGCGCATGCAGATAGTCGACAGTCTAGTCTAGATATTTAGTTCTCGTAAGATAGTGATGTTTTTACGGAAAGTATAATAGAACCGGACAAACGTACTTAAAAATTTGTAAAAGTATGAATTTAATCGTTCGGCAATTCTTTAAATGTAGTTGGTATGGATAATAAAGATTAGTTAGGAAAGAGTAACCGTGATCTTGAAACGCAAAGGGCAACTGAAGGAACACAAGTGGGTTTCAAGCAATGGGCAGCTCGCCACCCAGCGGTCGTCTACCGGTAAGGACCAAGCTCGAGTCTTCGACGGCGTATAGTGTTCCACGCGCGCCCCCCACGGGTAGTGTGAAAGCGAAGCCCGGGGCCCCGGGATGAAGGCAAAAAAGGAACAGGAGTGGGTTTTTAATCAGTAAAAGTCTGACACTATCTCCCGCTCCGCCCAAGAGCGCGATTTGTCATTACATGATTTTCACAACCAAAAAAAAAAAACGCGCGCCCTAAAGATATGTTCAAAACCATATGGGTCCAGTGGGGCCGATAGCCGTTAGGGTTACGGAAAAATTTTCAAAGAGATACCTTGGTCCTGGAATGAAAAGGGCAACTGAGAAACACATGTGGGTTCCAGTCAATAAAAGTCTGTCAATCCTCGTTGCAACCAGAGCGGAAGATGTTATTTGACGATAAAAACGGTTAATGAAAATAAAAGTAATTTAGACGTAAGTATATTTATGGATGCATTTTTATCTTATACTTTTGGTTAAATAAGGAAGTGAAGTCTTGTTCTGTTGTTCGAACGTTCCCCGAAAATGAGTAATAATTATGTATTTAGTAATTTTCCTGATATGTTAAGTTAGAAATACATGGCGCGCTCCAAATAATTCAATATCTGATTTCCTGCATATACAGTTAAGTAAATCAGGATACATCATTATACGCACAAAGGAAACAAGGTCTATTTCCTGGAAGTCTAGAAGGTTGTTTAGAAACGCGTTGAAAGTAGGATATCCTAATGAGCTTAAGTAAGAAAGTAGGATATCATGATTATACATGAAGTTATTTTTTAAACTGACTACTCTTATTGTGCGTGTGGATGAACAATAATAAAAACTGGCCAAGTGCGCCCCGGCCCACATAGCATAGCATAGTTGGCCTTATAATGTTCCCACTGTTGGGACTCAGGCCTCCTCTCTAGGAGAGGGAATGGGCCGTAATCCACCACGCGGGCCCAGTGCGTATTGGTGAATGTCACATGTCTTCGAATTTTTGTTTCTAGAACATGCCGGTTTCCTCACGATGTTTTCCTTCACTGTTTTGAGAGCAGTGGTGATGAAATGAATTGTACAAAGCAATATGCCTGGCTGGGTTGAAACCGCGTCCTACAACTCGTAAGTCGGGGCTGTTACCGCCTCGGCCCACGTTTGTAGAGTTTTATAGTGGTCCGTTAAAACATGCGGACTTAGAAAGGGATTTGATGTTTATTACCATATAAGTATTAATTGTATCAACAATTTAATGACTAATAACATTTAAAAACGGGCCCAGACAAGACGACAGTAGCTGAAGGAGTTATAAAATCCGTCTTCACAAAGGAAGTGTATATTTCGCAAACGGTACACTGAATCGAAAAATGCTCCTAACAACCTTTTAATGTTTTTATAAGACCTATTTATTCAAAGATATCTCATGTTACAGGGTAGATAAGAAAAACAATTTAATCATTCCAAGTTCTCGTGTATGTCACCTCCCATACACGGAAAATTGGAGTACCATCCTATCAAAATATTTTTTAATATTTCATTTTTCTACTTTTTCGTCGTGACACTATGTACCCATTCAAAGTTACAACTTTCTAGTATTAACAGTCTATAAGCTAAGCCACGGATGGACAGACAAACGGACATGATGACAGCAGCGCCGTCTTTTAGAAAACCTCTTGGGTGCTCATGTTCATTTGGTGACTCGAAAAGTGGCGAAGTGTGAGAAGAGAAATGCACACTGATCGACAGACAGATTGACTGATTTAGTAAATAATAATAAACTGAGAAAACAAAACATACGTTTTCCTGGTCCCAAACTCAGGTTTTCCTTTGTACTGTGGAAACCAGGAACAACGAAGGTACCACAAATACCCAGACCCAACAAAAATATCAGTTTCATCAAAAAACATTTGTTGGTGCGGGAATCGAACCCGCGACCCCTGCTTCTCAACTGGCGCTCTAAACCACTGCGCTAAATGGGTCATCAGGTAATGAAAAAACGCCCATCCCTAAAAGGCGATTACTGATCTGATTCTTGATGTCTATTCTCAGGGGTGCTCGGCACCCATTATTTATTTTTCATGGGTGCTCGAGCCCTCGAGCACCCACGGAGACGGCGCCCCTGCATTGTGAACCAATAATAATACAGACACACTAGATACAGAACTCTCAAAACTTATACCTAGTAAATATGGAAATGACATCAAACCTCAGACACCAATCTGCATGGTTCTCATAATAATTATGATTTGACCTTTACATGTTTGCTGTATGGACTTTAAAAGAGACTGACCCATGATTTCGTTTCGGCATATCTTCTCAGGGTAGTCAGCAAGGAACATCGGCCTCATCTCCTTTAAATTGACGAAAAAAATTACGTGTAAAATTGTTTTAAAACCGTCCACTGTTGAACATAGGCCTCCCCCAAATGTCGCCCCAATGACCGGTTCTGTGCGTCTCGCATCTATCGGATTCCCGCGACCCTCACCAGGTCATTGGTCTACCTTAGAGGTTTAAAACCCTATTTGAATTTTTTTTTTATGGAACGAAATGTTTATTATTATTATTTAAACTTAAGTCAATATTTTCTTTACCATACATTTTTTTGCCAAACACCAGCTTTAATTCAGAATTTTACATCCACAAACTGAAAAATACTGCAGCACTCGTTAGTACCTAAAACCCCTAGATAAAATATAAGAGCCCCGTTACGTAGAAACGAAACTATTTCGAATAAATTGTAACTGTCTGCTGGCCATTTCCCGAGCTTTCGAGGTGGCTAATAAGCCGTTTAAACTACGTAACAGAAAAAAAAACTCAGCACAATTTCTCGTCAGGAGAACGTAGGAGCTCATTTCGTTTCTCATTACTCGAAATCCGGCGCAGGTAGTGTGGAGTAGATAAAAAATACATGCTGCAATAAATTTAAAAAATGTGAGTATGGAGTACTCTTGGGGGGCATAACGTTAACAAATTACGGCAATTTCCAATATGTAACGTATTTCGATGGCAATTTTCTCGGCTACCTTCGCCGAAGTGCGTTACGGTGTGTCATCAGCGATGTTGAACCACCCTATTTATAGAAAAACATCGCGCATTTGTCGGTGAAGCGTGCCTTTACTTTCTTTGGAGAATGCAGGAAAAATGAGTTCACTCTAAACATGTAACTTGTTTACTTTTGTTTGGCTGTTAAAGAATCAGTGCTATTAATAATGCCGAGAATACATATTAGAAAAAAGGGGTTAAAAGATTACAAAAATATACAAAGACTACAAAAAACTACTTGAATATGCATGTGTGTTTGGAACTCAACGACGTCTTAACTTCACTGCTGTGTAGATTTGGCTACATTACAAAGGTTTTATACAGGACTTGCTTCCGCTAGCGACTTTACCCGCTTGGATGTAGAAAATTTAGTGCTGAGATAAAAAAGTATGCTGTTGTCCTAATCCAGGACATGTTCTATCCGTGTGCCAAGTTTTGTTGATGCCGTGTTTTGTGATAGATTTATAAACATTTAAACTTCTTTATTTATAAATCGTACCCTTATTGCAAAAACCAACTAAATGCACCAACATTTTTATATTGTTATATTATGTTATTACTATTATATTCAAAAAAAATTGTAGGTTATTTACTTTTTGCCGAAGCTATCTTTGTAAATAAGCGTCGTAGCTAATAATCGGTTTTACCTCTAGATTCATCTTGATGAGACGAATGGATGAATGGATTTAACTTTAATTTGGTTAAAAATTGCAGATAGTTGGTTTTTGCAATAAGGGTACGAAATATGAAGTCGGGATAGAGCGGGAAATATTATGCCGTTATATGAAGCCGCTACACAGTGTGATTCTAGAATTCTACATACGAAAATGTAAAACGCGTCGCGGATTTGAGCAAAACTTGTGAATCATCTCACGTCACTCATGCAAAACAGACCAATGCATCACGTTGCTCGCCGAGTTTCACATTTTATTGTACAACATGACAGTGCGACTCAGAAGATATTTATTTTCTTTTCGTTTATTTTGTTATTGTATTGGATTCTGTCAGAGTTTTAGAAAGATGTGTATTAAGTATGTCATAGCACCCTTGAATATGCAAAAAGTGCTATGTTAAACCTGTTTTTTTTATTGATATAAACTAGTTTGTTTTTGAATGGGAATCCAAAAAAAGCTAAAACTAAGGCTAAAGCGCATTTTATGATGCAGCTAAGAAGGTTTAATTTGTAAATAAAACGCATGCACTTTGTTATAGACAAATGAATATGCAGTAGAATAAATCAAAACAATAATTTTAAATCTAATCATGAAACCGCGTACATCGAAGGACTGGAACAATTTGCATGCTGCGGTCTTCCCGTCTCTAACTATAATTTAGGTGTCTTCAAGGTTAGATTGAATAGGCTCTTAATAAACTAGTCCGCTTCACAATCAATGATTGCATCACCGCATACCATCAGGTAGGATCGCAGTCAAGCATTGGTTTATAAAATAAAATAAAAAAACAAATCCGATCCTGAATCTCCATCCCTAGCTTTTCCCAACGAGCTTGAGTTGGCTTCCAGTGCAACTGGATGCGGGTGAATACTAGTGTTTTACTTGGAGCGACAGCCCATCAGATCTCAACAATCCAGTTGCTGGGCAACACGGTACTCCTTGGATAGACTGTTTTTTTTTTCTTGATAGGTTCGCGCTCGCCTGATAGAAAACAACGATACGGTTGACAATAGAGCGCGCTTACCTAGAAGCAACCTATTCACTCTTGACTTAAAGATTCCCGAGTTGCACTCATCAGGAAACACAGATTCCGGCAAGTAATTCCACTCCTTAGCTGTACGCACAATGAATGTGTTCTCAAAACGTTTTGTGTGTATAGGTGGGATGTTCACCAGACACCTATGTCATCTGACTACTTGTAAGGACAATCAGAAATCTACGAATGATAATATAATTGGGACCAACGGCTTTACGGCTGCTTTTCAAGGCACTATCCTAAATCTATTTATTTATCGTGTTTAAAAAAGTGAAAATCCCCATAGATAATAATTTACCTAATCAACAGTAAGACTAATAAAATCATGCTATAGTTACATTTATAGAATATTCATGTATTTGTCAACACTGAATTTAGCTTTTCAGTTCATTAGGTGTCAATAGGATTTGATGTAGTTAATTTTCATTGTATACCAAAATATATTAATAAAGACCCATGATTTAAATAGATAACAAATTTTCAATTATTATAACAAATAATGGACTATTTATTAGTAACTTGCTTTTGTCGTTGGTTTCAATAGCGTTTCAGTCAAAAATGTAAAATAGGACATCGAAGGACTGGAACGATTTGGCTGCTGAGGTTTTCCCATTCGATTATATTCTTCAAGGCTGGAGTGAATGGGCTCTTGATAGACTAGTACGCGCCACCATCAACGATTGCATCACTACTTAGCATCAGGTGCGATCGCGGTCAAGCACTAGTTTATATCAAATAAAAAAAATAGGAAATATGTACTGAGGATTAAACCATCATATAGGAGGAGTCTATCCGTGTACCAATGTTCATTCAGATCCATTCTGTCGTTAAGAAGTGATGAGATAATACAAACACATACACTGGGTTACTTTTGCATTTATAAGTTTGGCTGGATTAACTGAACAGATATTTTTCAAAGTATATTATTTTTATATTCAATTTACGGAGATATTTTAAATTCTGTGTATAAATATTTTTTGGAGTGCTTGATTTATTTTGAAGCAGTATAAAGTAACTATTAAATCTGTGACAGTATTTACTGATCGCTTTTAAATACGATGTAAATATTACACATAAATGTTGTGTGTTTAATATAAAAAGAAATGAAAAAATGAAAACTATTTAGTACTAAAATCTTACTCAGTGAATTAATTATTTAAACATGAATTTTGTTATTACTAGTAACAATTACTCCGTGCTCTGGAATATTGTAATTTATTGATAATGTAAGTGAAAACTTTTAGTTGCCCTTCATTTTATTAGAATATATTATGAATTTTCCAAATAAAATAAAACACATAAACTAGTAACTTAATTAACAGCCCAAAACATCATCATATTTTCAAACAACCTTAAAGCATATTCAGCTAAAGCCAGCGGCTTTGTGCCACGTAAATCTGACACGGCCTTATGTTATTCTAAACCCAGTGGTAAACCAGTAACAGCCACAGGTGTTGTTGTAAAACACTGACTTCTACTCAGTAAGTTTATGTTGTTAGCACATAAAAGCTACAGGAATATAAGAACCTTAAGATAGGTGAAAAAAATGTATAAAAAGAAATTTGTTAAGGTTTCCACACAAAACTGCGATGCAATAGGATGCCGCATCGTAGAAACCTGTTATGTGAGTTGCTGCAACGCAATTTCGTGCGGCAAAGCATTGGTTGATGTGATGATCACACAATGTGCGATGCAAATGAATTCGCAAGTTTTTGCTATGATTCATGCGGGCTCGCAGACTTTTATGATGCGACATCGCATCGCAGTTTTGTGCTATTTCGCGGCAGTTCGGACTTTACCTAAGCGAAGACGAGATGAGATGAGAGGAGATGTGTTGTAAGCAACGAACACAATTTCATTATCGACGATCTCGTCTTTGCTTAGCTTAAGTGGATACGGTTAGATGGTAAGAAGAGAAGATATCTCATATTTGCAGTGCCATCAAAACAGAGATGATGTGTGTGAGTAGAGATGTGAGCGACGTATGCGTGCTTAGCTCTTGACATCCAACGCACGCCGCACGCCACTCGCAGAGCTAAGCTTCAGCTCCACTCTAGCCATACACACCACTTCTCTAGTCAAGCGAGATACGCATCCTCGCTCCGCTTAATTGGGTCCCCATAGCTTCTAAGTATCAAAGCTAAGCTTTCTCCACTTCGCACATCTCCACTTTGAGTGTAATTTGTGAAAATATTATAACTTTATACTCCGACTTATGTTCTGGATTATATTCGACGTAGCTTTTAGCTCCTGAAATGCTAAGTTGTAGGTTGGGATAATAAGCTTCTTTACGTTAAAAGGTTAGAAGGTAGGTAATGGTACTTACGTGTGAAATGGAGTAGGTAAGTCTGTAATTCTCCAATGAGAACTTAAGTAAATTGAACTCTCGGATTAAACTCATTGTATTGTAGAATCTTGATTCAAGATTATCTTAACTATTGTTGTAAAAAGGTGTTTGCTTGGAAGTACTGGAGTCCTTTCATGTTTTTTTTTTTAGTTCGGAAACTATAAAACAAGTTTTTCAGCTCTGGGTGGAGTGAAATGGCGTGACAGACTTTTACTGACTAAAACCCACTTCATCATCATCATCATCATTTCAGCCGAAAGACGTCCACTGTTGGACATAGGCCTCCTCCAAATGTCGCCACAATGACCGGTCTTGTGCGTCTCGCATCCATCGGATTCCCGCGACCCTCACCAGGTCATCGGTCCACCTTGTGGGAACAAGGTGGACCGATGACCTGGTGAGGGTCGGCCTTCCAACGCTGCGTCTTCCGATACGTGGTCGCCATTCCAGAACCTTTCGTCCCCATCGACCATCTGTTCTGCGAGCAATGTGCCCTACACTTAAGTTTGGTGATTCTTCGGGCTATGTCCGTAACTTTGGTTCTCCTGCGGATATCCTCATTTCTGACGCGATCACGCAAGGAAACTCCAGCATAGCCCTTTCCATTGCCCTTAAATTCCTTCAATAGCCTTTTTTCTTGTTTCAAGGTCGTGGTGTCTCTTTGAACAATTTTGTGGCTACTACGATGTCTGAAAATCATCATGAATCCGTTGTAAGAAAGGGATAGTGTATACCTCCATCTCTTTCTCACACCGAATTTATGATGCTTTTGACAGTATAATTGAGTATGACTATCTGAATAAATTATTTTGTTCTAGATAAACAAACTTACATTGTATTATAATGTTTTGAATAGCTAACTAGGTATATTACGAGGTATAACTTAAGAGCTAACTAGTTACATACTTACACGTGTCATAAAAGAGTTTCATATACAATTTAAGTTTCCTCAGAGATAATCTTCACTACATAGAAAACAAAACACTATCAAACTAAATAATATGAATACACTGGCCAACTTGAGACTGCAACAAATCAAAAAGATACCACTTTTATACATCTTTGTTTTTATGATATGGGACCTTATGCTCTTTATTGTTTTAGTAATATCACGCAAAGATAAATGCGGGTTTCGTTTCCCAAGTTTTGCGAAACATCTTTTTGTTCCTTTGTATAAAATATCTGGATTATCATTCAAAAGAGATAGCACTAGAAAGTTATTTTGTTTCTAGTTGTTACGAGTATGAATTGTTATTATTTTTATTTTATATTTTTGTGTATTTTTATACCATATATCATCATTTTCCTGCCCTTGTCCCATTTTATTTGGGGTCGGCGCAACACGTTTTTTTCTTCTATTCTATCTTGTCAACCGTCATACTATCATTAACTTCCTTTTCTTTCATATCACTGTTCATACAATCCATACATCTTTTCTTTGGCCTCCCTCTCCCTCTCCATCCATCCACATGTTTACTCATAACTCTTTTAGTAACATGTGTTTCATCTCTCTTCTTTACATGACCATACCAACACAAAAGATTCCTCTTCAACTTTTCAGTCACTGGCGCCACTTTCGAACTTCCTCTAATATATTTATTTCTCACGTTTTTATACCATATATGTTCTGGAATAATTTAAAGCATATTTTATTAATTATTCGTATAATGATGAATTCTCAAAGAGCTTAGAAACAAGATCATTCAAATACTTGATTTCTTTATGCATATTCTCGTCATATAGAGTACTTACTTAATAGTTGAATTACTACCGTTTTTAGGGTTCCGTATTTCAAAGGGAAAAACCGGGCAAGAGTGAGTCGGACTCCCGCATTAAGATTTCCGTACAAACTTACCTACGAAGATTTTTCCGAATCGCAAAAAACTATTTATTTTTGGTGAGGTAACTACAAATGTAGTTTTCAGATATCTTCCTATGCTTGTGCTATGAGACCTTGCTTCATACCAAATTTCAGAATTCTAGGTCAACGGAAAGTACCCTATGAATTTTGATTTCCTTGAGAGTATCAAAATATACGTTTTTTGCGACATAAACGGCCGTATGTTTTTTTTTCGTTTACTTATAAGTTTGATTTTTTCATAGCTTCAAGGGATCGCAGACCCTAAATAAATAGTTTTAATTTCAACTAGATACCTTCACGCGTTCCCGAGGTAAAGGGTTTTAACAGACAGACAGAGAAACAGACAGACAGACAGACGGACAACAAAGTGATCTTCGTTTTTCCTTTTGAGGTAGGGAACCCTAAAAACGGATCCTTTACGGGATCACAAAAAAAATTAAAAGTATTAAACGAGACGTCAAACTCAAAAGTCTACGTTGCAAATGTGCAGCAAACCGCAAAGTTCCATAACAAGTAGCACGACTGAACGAGGCACCAAATTACTAGCGCATTTAACTGGCCGTGATTAATGAAACATCGCCAACTTGCCTCTCAAAGGTAATGGGTCCGACAGACTCTCTGGTATTACCGTATTACTGTGCATGGCTTTGAGAAATTCTTGGTACTATGAAGTGCAAACAGTAATTCGGGGATGGTTTAGTAACACTCTCCTCGCAAGTAATCTTAAACTTTACACGGAGCGGTAGCCTCCTTCTGCGAAGCAGTAATGCTAGCGAAGGAAGCGGTCGCACGTGTGAGGGAACGGACTTCCTCACGCTCCAGTCGCGGGGGTCCCGACAGCAATTTCTAACCACCGTAGGCGTGAGCTTGCGGACGGCGAGTCATGGATAGCTCGCCGTTCGGCCGTCCGGTAACCTTCTGGACCGCGCACGAGTCGTCGACGGCGCGTAGTGTTCTACGCGTGACTCAAAGAGTTAATCAAAGTCAAAAGTTTTTTATTTCACATAGGCCTACATGGGCACTTATAAAATGTCAGAAGCTAGTGCACGGTTCCAAATTGGTCGTTTCCTATGGAGAAGAACCGGCAATAAAAAACTTTTTACAAAAAAAGAATAACCGACTTCACTAAAAAAAACACTAAAAGGATCAAAATAACTTTAATTTCGGAAGTCGGTGTTTCTCGATATTATTTGTTATTTTACACCAACTTCCGAAATTAAAGTTATTTTGATCCTTTTAGTGTTTTTTTTAGTGAAGTCGGTTATTCTTTTTTTGTAAAAAGTTTTTTATTTCACACTTTTTAGTTGCGATACACTTATAAACAGAGTGCCTATTTCTCATGATGATTTCAATTATCCCAAACACTGCTAGGTAACATTGATTAATTACGGAGTTCCAGTGCCTACCTTCCGACTCCATCATCATCATCAGTTCACTTCGATGATACCATTTTCAACGTAACTATTCAGAACTATTCATTTATTTGTATTGTCATACTTAACTATATTCATTGTGATATCTATGCGAGTAAGAAGTTCCGTTGATCATTTCTGGTCTTCTTCAGCAGTTCCACTTCATCAAATGTTACTATTTGTCTGTAAATGCTTAAGTTCTCGATGTAAATACCAAAATCACTATATGGTTGCCTATAATATTTGAAGAGTTCCCTCGATTTTGCCAATTTCCATCATCAGATCTCGACTTGGTGACTATGGGACAATTTGGGAAGTATACCCTTTCCAACAAACAAAGAATTTTTCAAATCGGTTGGCAAGTGACAAAGTTATGCGCGAACAAACATAAACAAAAAATACATACATCCGAATTGAGAACCTCCTCCTTTTTTAGAAGTCGGTTAAAAAACAGTGTAGACTGGTCAATATTGTAATAAAAAGTACAATAAAAATAATCATAATAAAAAGTGAGTCGTAATAGGAAGTAACCTAAGAATTCGCTGAGTCTACAGTGTTCTCCCATTCCCATTATAAAAAAGTGTCTATATAAAAAAAAACAAGAAAAATAAATAATTATAACTATCAATAAATGAGACGTTAACAAAATAAATTACTAACGAAAAAAAAAGGAAAAGACATACAATATATTATATATATATATATATATATATACATACAAAAGAAATACGTATTACAACAAATGTGGGGCAGTTAATAGATACATTTACACAATATCATGAGTTACCAGATGGCTACATGTGCAGAAGCAAAACCTTGTAATACGCTTTATTAGTTAGGACACTCTTAATATGGGTTTTGAACTTTCCCTCGCTAAGTTCAGTCACTACCTTTGACAGCTTGTTATAAAAGCGTATGCTGTTTACTAAAAATGACTTGCTGGTCTTAGCTAATCTCCATTTGGGTAATACGATTTCGTGTTTACTACGCGTATTCATGAAAATCGCTTCTGATTTTGAAGAGTCCTAGGTTTTTATGAACATACAAAATACTTTCTAAAATATAAAGAGAATATAGATTTCTTTGAATTTATTTCTTAGGTACTCGCGAGGACCCATTTTATAAATAGCCCGGATCGCTCTCTTTTGTAATATAAAAATTGAGTCTACATCAGCTGCGATCCGCAGTTGATGTAGACTCACTTGCCACAGAGCCCACAGTAAAATGCCATAAGACATAATACTGTGGGAATAAGCATAGTAAACTAACCTAGCTGTGGCTACATCTGTATTACCTTATTTTTCTTACTGCATATGCGGCTGAGCTTAATCTACTTGAAAGAGTTCTAATATGAGCGCCCCGCTGCTGTTTAGAATCGATAGTTATACCCAAGAACACAGTTTCCATAACATTAAGTTTGTTGAAGTCAAGAATTAGATTGACGCCAACTTGAGGGACATTTGGTAATGATAACTTTGTACATTTACAGTTATCAGCAAAACCGTAGGGGTCCAGCAAGACCGAAGCCTACTGGGCCATGGATCGTCTGAAAACTCTGAAGTCCTGGGACGCAAGGTAAAAACGGAATATAGGAGTGAGTTTTAGTCAGTAAAAGCCTGACACGCTCTCTCGCTCCACCTTAGAGCGAGAGAAGTCATTGGTTGATTTCTCACCTAAAAATGTGATATTCACCAACCAGCACTGGGCCCACGTGGTGGACTACGGCACGTTCCCTCTCTTAGAGATAAGGCCTGAGTCCCAGCAGTGGGAACATTATAAGGCTGATTATGCCATGCTATATGCAACCTAATAATAATATTAGATCATGCAGGATACGCACGGAGCGGTTTCCGACGATACTGCGTAGTTCAATAATTTTTAAACCACGCATTTGTAAGTAGCTTAGCAGTAGAATGCTGTGGATCTAGACTAGACTGCATCAGTTACTTGGTTAGTATACCCTGGTATACGAAATGAAACTTACGCGTCCGTGGACGGTTAGTAGGCCTTAGTCACGTCAGCTGCATGCACATTGACCGCTGGAACCGTCTCCTCAAAGTGAGTGTCTGAAGTTGGACGACGCAGCTAAAGCGACCTTGGATCCTTATCCTTCTCACTAGATTTAGTGAGACAGCCAGTTGGCATCTACCAACTAAAGAATTGGCTAAAAAAAACACTATAATATCATTTATAACTGAATAGATACAAGATTTTAATGTCTCAAATTTTGTAATTCTACTGAGGGTTTTAGTAACAAACAAAATGCTTCTCTGTTTCTTGAATCATAATTATATTATCTAATTAACCGTTACTGGATTCAATCTAAAACATTATTGCTTTCTGTGAATCAACAGCAATTGGTAGTCTATTTAGATACTATCATTTACTGTTTAAAAAACAACAACGAAACCCAATTTTTTATTCTCTTTAATTTATTTTTATTTAGAAACGATAGAATTTCCGATCGAATTAAAAATATTTCCAAGATCGTAATATAGTACTTTAGCTTTATTTTTCTCAATTTTATTCGTTTTATTATAAAATCATGCAATTTCAAATGCTTCCTTTAAGTGTCGGCACTAATCTTCGACCGATTTTGTGTTGTCACTTTACCTGTCCATTAGATGGATCGTAAATCTCTGAGGATTTACTGCATACGATCCTACATGCTGGCGTCTCCTCGGCAGTTGATGATCTTAGTGTCCATAAAGCTAGTGTGGATGAAAGGTGGATAGATTTTATAAGAATAGAAATAATGGGAAAATAAAATAAAAGCTTTGTTGTACTGAAAATAAAACTGAAAATTGATGTTAATAAATTCCATGGACTCTATTTTATTTGATTTTATTATTTGATTAAAAAAAAATATTATGTCATAATTATGTGATTTTTATCTTATTTATTTAATTTTATATTCTTTATTCATTTGATTGAAATGATGGAATTGGTAGATGTTTTATAGCTACTAACATAGTTTTAGTGAATATTGTTCCTAACGTTTTTATGAGTGCAAACTTAAAATAAATGATATTAATATTTACAGTACTCGTGACCATTTGTGTGGATTAATAAATTAAATCAAAAAAAAATTCATCGATCTAACACCAGGAAAAAAAATACTGGGGACAAAAGCCACAAAAACGAATTTTTCGCTATTTTCAACAAAACGGTAAGTTTTATCATGAAATTAGCTAAGACAAAATTGTAGATCAGATAATTATCTACAAAAATGTATATATATGTAATACTTTTTTCCTAAGAGCCACCGTTTTTGAGAAATAATGATTCAAAAGATGATGTGCATATTATGATGATGGTAATCGTCATAATATGCACACGTTTTTACGCCACCTTGGAGGTAGTGTACTAAGCGCCTTTTTAGGGTTCCGTACCTCAAAAGGAAAAACGGAACCCTTAATGGATTACTTTGTTATCTATCTGTCTTTCTGTATGTGAAGACCCTTTATCTCAAAAAGGCGTGGAGGTATGGTGTTAAGAGATGGGCGAATTCCATGAAATTTTTCGGAAAAATTTCAATTAGAGGTGAAAAATTTTTTTTTTTTAATTGTGAACTTAAAATGTATGTATTCTAAATAAACCAATTTTGTAATTTATTAACCGTATATTTGCTTAAATATCAACAATGGAGCGAAATCAACAGAAAACGTTGTATACCAATATTAAAAAAAAAATGACACAAAAAAAATCTTATCAGAAACTCGTTGGATAGCTCCTGGTCTATGAAGACGATAATGAAGAGAGATTTACCGATCTTTCTGTGGTACTCGTCGATATGTGTAACCTGCCCGTCCAAACCTAAGGTGCTCAGGACTGGTCGCTTACCGAGTTGCAAAAGTTTTGCCTAGAACTTTGTACAAGAGCAATGGAGCGCAGCATTCTGGGTGTCAAAAGAGCTGATCGAATAAGAAACGCTACTCAGCAAAAAACCGGTGATGATCACAGGCGCAAGAAAAAAGGCTGCCTGAATAAAATGGAATTGGGTGGGTCACGTTAGCTGCATGCACATTGACTATTGAGCAAGGCTCTCCACAAAGTGGGTGCCTGACCACGCCGCTGAGGCCAACATGAGAAGAGGTGACGGGACGACCTAGACGTTTACTGCAAGGGCTGGTGAGGTGGTTTAAGAAAGAAATATCTGGAAAAATTAGGAAGAGACCTTTGCCCAGTATCACCGTTCAACATTTCAATCAAAAGACATCAGCTGTTGGACAAGGTAGTTGTAGGACTCCTCTAAATGTCTCCACAACGGCTAGTCCTGTGAGTCGCATCTATCGGATTCCCACGACTCTCACCTGGTCATCGGTCCACAATGTGCCTTTCAACGCTGTGTTTTTCAGTACGTGGTTGCCACTCCAGAACCTTTCGATCTCGTTGACATCTGTTCTGCGATCAATGTGCCCTGCCCATTGCCATAACTTTGCGAATCTTCGGGCTATGTCGGTGACCTTGGCAGATACTACTGCAGATAACTACATTCTTGATTCGATCACGTAGCAGCCCTTTCCTTAGCCCTTCAAGTTTTCTGACGAGGCCCACTGTGAGCGACCATGTTATAGAGCCATTATGTCATCACTAACAATACGCACTGGTCGTAAAGCTTTAAGAGTATTGAAATATAAGTTCCAATCTGGAAGCATATCCTTAAAGGGGAAAAAAATTGCAAATCGGTCCATATACGACGGAGTTCTGAGGTAACAAACATAAAAAAAAAAACAAAACAAATACAACCGAATTGAGAACATCCTCCTTTTTTTAAAGTCGTTAAAAAAACTTTCCTGCATAGGTCTTCCGGTCGGACTATAATTTAGATGTCTTTAAGGCTAGATTGAATAGGCTCTTCATAAACCATTGCAATTCACCGTCAACGTTGCCATTACTGCTTATCATCAGGTGGAACCACAGTCGAGCACTAGTTTATAATATCATTAAAAAAAAAACAATACTGAGACATTTAAAGATATTATTTAGATTGGATCTATGGTAAGTTTCAAATGTTTTACACTTTTAGAGCTGGCGTTTCATAAATTTTTCACGCATAAGAAGTTTAAAGATAAACTAAGTAATATGAACCTTTACGCATCGTAACACATATTCTGCATACGAAGTTGACATTATTCAACTCCTGAAGTTATGCAAAGTTTGTTGTTTAACAAAAGCCGAGCACAGTATTCAAAAAGGTATTTGTACCGACCACGTCAAAGAAAAAGTTTCCATGTCATGTTTATAGAGTGCAAATAGACGGACATCCTGATCAAGTACCACTATTACCAAAATGTTGGGTGTAACTACTGTTAGAAGGTAAAGGCAATTGACATGGCTTTTTAAATCATAAATATTATGTCAACCCATCCCCGAATGTATGGGCACGCCATAATTATTTGAGGAGTGGCTGGAAAGACCTTATGGCGTCTTTATCTTCCGCATGACGCAGGTCCTCACCGGACATGGTAAGTTCGGGAGGTTCCTGCACCGGATTCGTGCGGAAGAAACGCCCGGGTGCCACCATTGTGTGGACCGCCCGGAGGACACGGTGGAGCATACGGTAGAGGTGAGCCGTGGGGGCGATGGGCGGCAGCGATCTCTCGCGCCAGGCCTTGGTACAGGCCATGGTCCGGAGCGAGGAGGAGTGGCAGGCGGTCGCCTTCTTGTGTGAAGCAGTGTCGTGAGGCAAAGGTCCTCACACCCCAATCGCCGCCGGGATTCCGATCCCGATTTCCGGCCACCGTAGGCGCGGGCTTGCGGACGGCGAGCAATGGGTGGCTCGCCATCCGATCGTCCGTTAACCGTCCGGACCGGGCCCAAGTTGTCGACGGCGCGTACTGTTCCACTCGCGCCTTAAGGAGATGTCAGCAACCGTAGGGGCCCAGCAGGGTCGAAGCCTACTGGGGCCATGCGAAAGAGATCGCTGGGGCCCTGGAAAAATGGCAAAGAAGGAACAGGAGTGGGTTTTTAGTCAGTAAAAGTGTGACACTATCCCCCGCTCCGCCCAAGAGCCATTGTCAGGTGTGATTTTCCCACGGGAAAAAAAAACCCGAATGTGTAGGCTGAGGTATTTTATGGACCAGGTCATGCGAAAAAAAATATGCTGACACTGGCCGCTTATAATTTATTTTAAAACTTGATTAATTATATATAAGTATGAAACGTTCCTAACGTTCGAATTTCAAAATTTCTTAACCCATTTTACGAGCTAATTTAAATTAATCGAGTATCATTGAAAAATGAATTTGCGTCGGTATCGTTTTTGCTCGATGATTTTTTATGATTTGAAATGTCGTCTGAAACTCGAGTAATCGTATAATATACTTCAAATGGCATTTAACGATGAAGGTTCTGCAACTGTGTACTGCTGGCATAATGAATTTAAGCGCGGTCAATTAACTTTGAGGGATGAAGAAAAAAGTGGTTGGCCTTTGTCGGTTATTACGGAAGAAACGTGCTAGCAGTAAAAAAATGTAATCCAAGAAAATAGGCGAATTATTTATCAAAAAATTCAGCACATACTGCAAATTGGATCGAGTGAGAGTGTTCATGGAATTTTACACGAATATCTTCTTTTGAGCAGAATAGTTTCACACTGGGTGCCGCACGACCATACCGATGCTCAAAAGCAAGTCCACGTTGAATGGTACCACGATATAACTAAAAAAAGTTAAAACAGCGTCGTTTCGACATGCTTACGGTATCGTTACGGGGTGTGACTCCTGGTTTTATCAATTCGATCCAGAAACCAAGCGCCAGACGACATTTTCGGTGTTTCAGAACAACCCAACGCCTACTAAGGCCTATTGTTCACGGACGCGTAGCTTCATAGACACATATTCGTCATTATACGCTTGATGAAAGCGGCAACGTTGTGCCGTGGTGTCGTTGCAGTTTCGTCGATAGCGTTTCAAACTTTTGTATGTAAGCTGTGTACACCGAGTTTATAATAACGAATATGCGTTGACAGTAGGTTTAAAATGAAGTGATCTAGAAACGTAGAAAAGATTTTGACATGGAGGATTTATTGAGGAGATTTAATTAAAAAAAATCTACACATAGAATATAATTTTTTAGTTTTTTTTTTGTGGAGCAAAATCGTCAAAAATTTCTTTCCGCTCTGGGTGAAGCGAGACGAGAGGGAGCATCAGACTTTTACTAACTAAAACCTATCTGTTTTCCTTCAGCTGCGCTTTGCGTTCTGAATAACCCTACAGCCCTACATGACACTGTTGACCTGGTGATCGAACCAAGGCAGACCTCATCATATTCAGCGACAAGGCTAATGAAAAACAAACAGGGATTTACTTTAAACTTACCAAATATCTTTGCTCTGCTTTATGAAAAGTATATTGTATCAGGTGAACCTCGGAAATAAATTACTAATTTAATTAAAACTAGTTGTTGCACGCGACTTTGTCCGCATCAAGTTCTTAAAACTGAATTTAAAAGGATTTTATCTTAGTTGTTTGCTGTATTTCAGATTTCAAGGAATCCAGACCGACTTTTGAGAAACATTCCCAGAGTAGATTATAAATCTTTTCTTTTCTTCAACTGTATTTTACAAACTGCTGTGTGCATAATTGTAATATTTTGGTCAAAGAAGGGGAGGAAATATTATATACATGTGCGTCAACGTGATGTTTGTGTGCGTGGACTGCGCTCTCGCACTGTCCTTACCTACAAATAAATCAGTGTGCTTTTACCAGTCAATACACAGTACTCAATTCTTTATTGCATTTCACAATGTAGACTTAGGTGGTAAATATTTGCCAAAAGAAACAATCATGGACCCTGTCGGGCACAGCAAAAGAAGGTTATAATAAGCGGAGAAGAGGAATTATTTTCGGCTTCTTATAATCTAACTTAGTCTAAATACATTTTTATGAAATAAAAATAGTAATTTGTAATAGTAATAATTAATAATGTCAATATTTAAAAGCCAGTCAGTTTCAGTTGTGTCCATACGTTACCTACATAACAGTTTCAAAGAGTTACCGTGGTTCTGGATCGTAAAGAGCAACTGAATAAACACGGATGGTTTTAAGTCAGTAAAAGTCTGACACTGTCTCTCTCTTCACCCAGAGCGGGAGAAGTTATTTGATGATTTTCTACCCAAAAAAATTTTTTTTTATTATCTATTGTACTTTTTACTTTTATGTCAGAAATATCATCGTATATTAATGTAAATAAGCTAAATGATAGAATAATCTTGAGAATAAGGTGGCACATCATCTAATGACATCTCTCGCTCCGGGTAGAGAGGAAGGGCATGGCAGATTTTTACTTACTCCACAATATTAATTGTTGTTAAGAATAAAATTCGCGGTAAATTGCAAACATAATGTAGTATTGCTCACCCAGCAAATGACATGTTGTTTTACAGCCTACATATTGACTAGACCTATAACAATTATTTGTGCAAAATTTAAACAGAAGTAGTTTTTGCAACAATTGAAAACAACGCTTTGTTTCTGTTGTTTGTTATATATATAAATAATAGATGCGAATGAATTTCAGCTACAAAAAAATATTTTTAGTAATCATATGATTGTAAAGATTAATAAAAATATCATCCAATGACTTTTCCCTAGGGTGGAGTGATAGCGCGTGTCAGACTTTTACTGACTAAAACCCACACTTATGTTCCTTCTTTGCCTTGCATTCCAAGACCCTGGATTTTGCTTTTAGAAGCAAACCCATGTAGCCCCGTAGGCTTCGACCCTGCTGGGTCCCTACGGTTTGCTGACATCTCTTTGAGGTGCGCGTGAAACACTACGCGCCGTTGAGGACTCGGGCTCGGTCCGGACGGTTACCGGACTACCGGACGGCGAGCTAACCATTGTTCGCCGTCCGCAAGCCCACGCTTTCGGTTGCTAGAAATCGGGGTCTCTTTCGCTAGTATTTCTGCTTTGCAGAAGGAAGCGACCACCTGCCATTCTTTCTCGATCTGGACCAGATCATTGTGGTTGCTGAATTCAGTTGTTTCAGATTAATAAATTGAATCAAGAAATGTAATATTGAAGGTATGCAGAGACGGAGTAAGGCAGAACCCCCTAGCTAGATAATGGCGAACTAATTCAAAAAGGTCTATTCTGGTTCACAGGATACCATTTTTATTAAATTCCAATGATAAATAATAATATTAATAAAGAAATCGCAGCGAAATAAATTTAGAATTCAATCAGTTATGCGGCTAATGCTAAAAGAAGAAAAATATCGAATGGTATTGAGAGGAAAAGGTTCTCTATAAATCAGTATTTTCCGGTTAATAAATCAAATAGAAATTCGTGGATTTATTCCTTTAAACGAAGGTATTATTACTAGCTTAGAAGTGGTTTGTAGAGGCATTCAACGATGATAATATTTTTACACTTTACTTCTTTTGGTAAAAT
Source organism: Mythimna vitellina (assembly GCA_949316375.1). Taxonomy (NCBI): domain Eukaryota; kingdom Metazoa; phylum Arthropoda; class Insecta; order Lepidoptera; family Noctuidae; genus Mythimna; species Mythimna vitellina. The sequence continues at coordinate 10,381,531 of OX438686.1, forward strand.
ATTTTAGTAAAGTTTTTGCTTATGACACACTGATTGGAAGAGTTTCGTTAGAATAAAAGAATTGTGTGTATCGCAAATCTCATTGTTATTTTTTAGTTTAATGAATAACAACAGTTTTCTTTTTTTAAACGACTTAAAAGTATCATAACTATTGTTTAAATTAAAAATGGAATTTTAAATCGGAAAAGCAAACATATTGATGTGAAATACCATTTTATTAAAGAAAAGAATTTAATTGAAATTTGCTATTGTCCAACCAACTCTAATATTGCGGATATTTTGACAAAAGGATTAGACAGAACAAAGTTTTTACGTTTAAGAAAGCAAATTGTGAGTGATCAGTGACTTTGATGTGAACTTTTTCTTCTTCTTCTTTTCGATTCGATGGTAAACTTGTCAAACTGTTTGGGCCCAATAGGTGGCTACATTAATAACAGCATCGGTAGCACTCATCAAATCCTCCAAAGTGCAGGTATACGGACACTTGGGGCATTCTAACATGTGGCTCATGTTTTGAACAGGAGCTCCGCACTCACAACTGAACGAACTGAACTGAAGGAACCTGACTGACCTGGGACTGATCTAATGTGAACTGTAATGAAGTGTATTTAGTATTACAACATTCTTGTTTTCAATTTATTTATTTAAATGATAATTTGAATGGAAAAAAATTAACAAAAATAAAATTAATAAAGAAAGTCTAATGCTTAAACCTTAATATATACAGAACATCTATACCATCGTACATTTAACGTACTCATTTGTAAAAGAAATAACGGATCATTTTTATTCTGTAATTTCAAAATCTCACGGTAATGCAAAGAAAATATTAAACACTGAAATATTATATGTCTGTGTTAGCTTGGTACCTACATAAATAATAATTCTGCTTTTATCAAAGACTCTTGTGTTATTGTTAAATCTTTATAAGTAAGTATTAGAGGTATATATTTACCTCTTTATTTGTATGAGTTCTGTGGATAAGATTGTTCTTGAATGGGGTCTTCGTTTTGAAAAAAAAAAACTGAAATATTTTTTCATTTATTTTGTAGTATATTTTTTTTACCTGGGCTACTTTGTTCCACTACAAGGTAAAGGCCTTAACCGGATGAAAATTCATTTTTTTTTTGAGGTGGCAAGTCACCTCAAAAAAAAATATCGTCAACCACAACATCGTTTATCATCCGGTTAAGGCCTTTACCTTGTAGTGGATTTGCTCCACTACAAGGTACAGCCCAGGTAAAAAAATGTACTACAAAATAATCTGCTTAGCTATCTTTTTGCTTCTGCTTTAGCTGTAATATAATCTTAAGAACTATGTATTACCCATATTTGCAAAATAAAATTCTATTCTATTCTAATAAATGAAAAATATTTCGGTTTTATGAATTTTCGTTAAATGACTTCTACCTATCTAAGGCGGAGCGAAAGGGCATTTCAAGCTATTACCGACTAAATCACTCGTATGTTCCTTCGGTTACCCTTTGCAATCTAGGAACACGAGTTTCCTTTTCAGAATATCCCCACGGCCCTAGCGGGCATCGGCTCTGCTGGGCCTCTACGGTTTGCTGACATCATTTTGCAGAACGCATACCGTGGCCGGTAGTTGGGCTCGCTTCGGCAGGGGCGTGAAGATGTCCGTTCCCTCACGTGTGCAGCCATTTCTATTGAGCATTACCGTCCTAGCATTACTACTTCGCAGAGAGAGGCGACCGCCTGCCATTCCCCCTTGCTTTGGACTATAGTCTGTACCAAGGTCGGACGCGAGAGGTCGCCGCCACTGATCGCATCCACAAGGTCAAGGTGGTGGTCCGCTCAAGAGGGGCACACCGGTCCACCATATGCTCCAACGTGTCCTTCGGGTGGTCCAGACAGTGGTGAAACCCAGGCGTTTTTTCTGCTTGAATCCGGAGCAGCAACTTCTCCAGCTTACCAAGTCCAGTGAGGACCTGCGTCATTCGGAAGGTGAGGACACCATGACGCCTCTCTAGCCACACCTCAAACAGGGGACTTACCGCCATAATTGACAAATTATGGTGTGTCCAACACAAATAGAAGTGAATGTTTGTTTATCATGTTTTTAAGCAAAATATCTTCAGTTGTGATCACGAATTTTTCGGGATAAAAGTCTATGGAACCCCATAAACTTTTAATTAACTATGAGCCACGAGTAAAGCCGAGAAAAGGGTAGGATATCACTTACACACAAATTCTATAAAGGTGATCCTTCACTCTCAAGCAGTCCTTCCTTTTCCTTCACATCCATTCAGGATGTGAAGGAAATTTCATACACGAGCAGACTAAATCCTGAAATAGAAATAAAAATAAAAAATATAGCTGTGTGCCTCACGACTGCACCAAAATAGGTTCATTTCAGCATGAATGCCAGACAACTAGCCCCTGACGCACTAGTTGATAATATCTGGAGAGTATGTTTCCTTGTGATAATTTTCTTTTTTCACGTAGACGAAGCCTCCGGCAGAATCTAATGACGTAATATGATACTAAGATATCTTGAAAATAAGTTTCGTATTACATAGTACCTTGATGCGTATTGTAGGTTCCAGGCAGTACGATTCTCTGTGATCATTTTCTATTTCCACGCAGACGAAGCCTCTAGCAGAATCAAATGATATAATATAATAAATGTTATATTTTAAAAATAGGTTTCGTCTTACGTACTTCCCACGTATTGTAGGTGTCTAACTTGTACTCCTTCACAGATCCATCTGAGAAATTTCATAACACGTATTTAATACTCCCTTTTACAAATACTACGACATTTTTACGTGACATTTCATTATTTGGTCTCAATATAACTTTCCACATCCTCAGGGTTAATGTAGACGAGGAGTTTCAATATAATATATTATGTTATATCTAAGACTATTGTAAGTATTTATAGTCAAAGTTTAATGGATACATTTAGCGTTCGTTGTGTTAATTAAGTTCTGTTTGCTAACAATGATCGATGGTGTGTCAGGCTCACTGTGTCTATACGTTCTGGTAATGATGAAGATGATATTCGTGTAATACACTAAAAGCAGTGATGGTATAGAATTATAGTTGTCTACAGAACATTGATTTAGTGAGCCAGCTTTGTCAATATGATTGTTTGGAGGAATCATTCATCATCATCATCATCATTTCAGCCGAAAGACGTCCACTGCTGGACATAGGCCTCCCCCAAGTGTCGCCACAATGAACGGTCCTGTGCGTCTCGCATCCATCGTACTCCCGCAACCGTTACCAGGTCATCGGTCCACCTCGCAGGAGGCCTTCCAACGCTACGTCTTCCGGTACGTGGTCGCCATTCCAGAACCTTTCGGCCCCAACGGCCATCCGTTCTGCGAGCAATGTGCCCTGCCCATTGCCATTTAAGTTTGGCGATTCATCGTGCTATGTCGGTGACCTTGGTTCTCCTGCGGATATCCTCATTCCTGATTCGATCACGCAAGGAAACTCCGAGCATAGCCCTTTCCATTGCCCTTTGGGTGACTTTGAGTTTTCTGATGAGGCCCATTGTAAGCGACCACGTTTCAGAGCCATATGTCATTACTGGCAACACGCACTGGTCATAGACTTTCGTCTTGAGACACTGTGGTATATTGGACGAGAAGATACCGCGCAGCTTCCCGAACGCTGCCCAGCCCAGTCGGATTCGACGATTGATCTCTTTCTCGGAGTTAAGTTTCTCGAGGAATCATTACGGCCCTGAAATACAAAGGTCGTCTGTAAAAGTCTAACACTCCCTCTCGCACCACCCCGAGCGGGAAAAGTTTTTTTTCCACTATAAAAAGCCAGCCTTATCAATAACCACACGGGTAGTCGATCGAAGATACGCTAGCTGAAATCAATCGGTAGACGAATGATCATCCATACCACACTGATGGGTCCGTCTGTCATTCGTTCATTTGGCAGTCGTTAAGGGTAGTTAAAATCCGAAATTTTGACTGGATTGATTTTTAAGGATTTGGTCTACTAATGTACCAAGTTTTCGTTCATCCGGTCGAGCGTGAAGTAGTAACAAATATACAAAAAAAAACAAACTTTAAGCATAAGCACAATCAGCTTTATAATGTTCCCACTGCTGGGACTAAGACCTCCTGTTTAGGAGAGGGAATGGGCCGTAATCCACCACGCGGGCCCAGAGCGGATTGGTGGACGTCACATGTCTTTAGAATTTTTGATTCATTTAGTTTCCTCGTGATGATTTCCTTCACCGTTTTGAGAGCAGTGGTGATGAGAATAAATTACACAAAGTAATGCGCCTGACTAGGTTTGAACCCTAACTGTGGTAACTGATTAATGTGTTGGTTAATTAAGACCCAGATTGGGTCAAGCTACGTCCTCCAATCAGAACGATTATATCAAAATTCCTGTCACGATTAACTCACAGGACACGTTTCTGTTCGCAAAAGGATGATATCCTTACAATATTGGTTTGGCAATCCTATAAAAACCAGAAATTCAATTTCACTCATAAGTCAGGGCCGTTACTACTCGGCCACCACTGGGCACCATACTAGCTGCTGCCGGCGACTTCACCCGTATGATAGTAGAAAATTATCCCAAGGGAACATACTTCCTTCTGCGAAGCAGTAATGCTAGCAAAGGAGGCGGCCGCACGCGAGAAGGAACGCCCCTCACGCTCCAGCCACCCGAATTTCGATCCCCATTTCCAGCCACCGCAGGCGCGGGCTTGCGGATGGCGAGCAATAGGTAGCTCGCCGTCCAACCGTCTGATAACCGTCCGGATCGAGCCCAAGTCGTCGACAGCGCGTATTGTTCCACGCGCGCCTCAAGGAGATATCAGCAAACAACAGCAGCAGCAGGTTTGAAGCCTACTGGGGCCATGGTTGATGCAAAAGAGAATCCCGAGCAACTGGAATGAAGCCAAAGAAGGAACAAGAGTGGGTTTTAATCAGTAAAAGTTTCAGCGTGAATCAGTTACAAACATACCCACGCATTCATTTCATGTCTATAATGTTAGTGTAATTATTTAATATAGTGTAAACAAACGGATGCTCTAGTGCCCACTTGACTATAGCAGGGCTTCATATTAGTAGTAATTTATCCAAAAGTGCACTATTTCCATGATATTTAGGTATTATGCTAATAAGGTATTAGGTTTAGGTATTATGGTATTATGTTTATAATTTAGCTATTTACACTACAGAATATCTCCTAAAGGTACTTTATTTTCATAATTAGAATTATTTGTATAGACGCAATGCATTGATTGGTTATCCCCTTTTCTGATTTCTAATACTACAGATTCCTGGAAATAAAAACCCTGTTTTTTGCAGTTTTAAATCCTTCGTAAAGCCAATATTTACTATGAGCGACCCATTTTCCGTGTATTCAACTAGCACACATACTTGTATGACGGAACTGTAAGCCATCAGCTATGGGAAATTCTTTCTATCGATTTGAGGTCAGTAATTTGATTGATGATGCTTCTGGGAAAGCCTCCTTTGGATACACTCCGTTTTTAAAAGATGTATCGAGTGGTTTTGATACATGTTTTCAAGCATCTCTCATTGAAAAGGTTTCCTTTTAATGTTCTTCATATGTTTTTTTTTCATATTTTGAATTGCCATGGGATTACTGATAGTTAATATCAAATATTAGAAAGAGATAAAATTGGTAAGGTTGTATACATATAGAGGGTAATCTCTGAAATTCATTGTGCATACAGCTAAGGAGAATTCCCTGCTGAAGTCTGTGTTTCTTGATAGCTACAACATAGGGATTTTTAAGTCTAGAGTGAATCGGTTACTCCCTAGTGTGTATATATAGTGAATAGGCGCCCCGGCGTATATAATAATTACGTAATTGTGCGTTTTTACGTAAATCACCAAAAAAAAAAAACTTTTTCTGGTTTTTTTTAGGAAAAACAAAAATATAGAAACCAACATATTCGGCTAAAAAATTCGTACAAACGTGTGTACAAAAGGACAATTTAGCATTTTTCAAGGTCATTCAAGTTGTACAGACGTATGTACAATCGGCGCTCAAGGGGATATAGAGGGTAATCTCTGAAATTCATTGTGCGTACAGTTAAGGAGAATTCCCTGCTGGAGTCTGTGTGAAAATCCCTAAGTTGTAGCTATCAAGAAGATAGCTACAACTTAGGGATTTTTAAGTCTAGAGTAAATAGGTTACTGCCCCCTCCGCCGCCCCGGTGTATTATTATTACGTAATTGCGCGTTTTTACGTAAATCACCAAAAATAAAAATAAAAATAAACTTTTTCTGGATTTTTCTAGGAAAAACAAAGATATAGAAAACAAAATTTTTGGCTAAAAAAAATTCGTAAAAATGTAGTACAAAACGACAATTAAGCGTTTTTCAAAGGCCATTCAAGTTGTACAGACGTATATACAATCGGCCTTCGAGGGGTTAAGGCAAGCGTGCTCCATCGTCGATCACATCGTTACTTTCCATCAGGTCTACTGTCAAGAGCGCCCTATACACAATAAAAAAGAAAAACTACTCAAGTGATTCTAAAAATTCTTTCTCTAAATATGTATTATAAGCTGCACTATCATTGTGTATATAGCTGTGGATTCTGCTGGCAGAAGTTAACAAAATATGTTATAAATCTATAAACTATTTCTAGGACATTTTCGACGTCAATTTATTACCATGTTGATATGAGAACCCATACCGGAAAACGTGTTGCTCGTAAAAATTATTATGACATTTTATTTCATAATAATTGCATGCATAATAAATAACGTCTTAATATCCATTTTCAATATATAGTGTCGTAATCTTTTATATAAAATCAACTTAACGACCAATAATGCGTACTATTTTATTTTAGTATGGCATAAGCAGCAATAATGTATCCTGGTTTTTTAAGGTGGAAAATCTTTCAATGAATTCTCTCATTATGAGGAGAAGAAGGAGGACGTGTGCGATTTTCACTGACTAAAATCACACCTGTATCTTTTAGTCGCGAGCTTGCGGACGGTGAGCAATGGGTAGCCCGCTGTCCGACCGTTCGGTAACCATCCGGACTGAGCCCAAGTCGTCGAAGGCGCGTATGGTTCCACGCGCGCCGCAGGGAGATGTCAGCAAATCGTAGGGGCCCATCAGGGTCGAAGCCTACTGGGGCCATGGGTAGTGTGAAAACGAAACTCGGGGCCCTGGGACGAAGGCAACGAAGGAACAGGAGTAGGTTTTTAGTCAGTAAAAGTCTGACACTATCTCTCGCTCCGCCCAAGAGCGGGGTTTGTCATGAGATGATGAGATGATTTTCCCACCCAAAAAAAAACCTGTATCTTTTAGTGCTTTTTGCAGTCTAGGACCATGGTTTTCCTTTTCAGAAATTCCCCATAGCCCTAGCTGGTATCGGTGCTGCGGGCCCTCCTACGGTTTTGCTTCAATCTTTTTGTGGCGCGCATGGAACAATTGGGCTTGGTCCGGACGGTTGCTGGTAATTAGTACAAATACAAAAAGGTCAATAAATTAGGTTTAAGTAAAGTCTTAATAAATAACACTCATAAAACAGCAAAGTTTTTAACGTTTGTTTATATCCCAAAATGTCACTCAATTTAAATATTGTATACGCTTATTGATTATGAATGGCGATAAAAATGGAAAAACACTGTGCCTTGTATTTTATAGTAGCAATTGTTAAAAATGATTGATTCAATTATGAATTTACAATTTTCGTGGACAATTTTCTGATTTCATTTTTTGGGTACGGATAGAGCCCCGTTTTTTTGGACTAATTAAAAAATAGCGGTGTATATATATAATTTATTACATACTACATAGTGAGTCGATCAATTATTTACAAAAACGAAACAAACGAAAATGATTTAAAGCGGTCTTATCGCACAAGGCAATTTCTTACAGGCAACGTTTTAATGAACTGAACAAAAGGAGACTGGGGGCTGTCAGAGTACAAAAATAATACATAACATGAATCAGAGTAGTAAGGTGTAAGTGGTTAGTATATGAAACGTGATTGATTAACAAACGTCGATACATACAAACATACACACGTTACCATTTGTAATTACATTGATAACTACTGTATACCTAGAGTAACTGTACCACACTTAACATCACAAAGACGAAAGTTTGTGTATTTTTATTACAATTTTTTCACGCTCGAACAGCTGAATGATAGATAAATATATATTATTTTTGACCAAAAATAAAAATTACAATTTTAACTTAAAATTAATACGGTGTCACAATGGGCGGTTTTATCGCTAAAAGCGATTTTTACAGACAACCTTTAACGAATGGATTCGTATGTAATTTGGTACATGGATATTCCAGCCCCTCTAGCCAGGTTACGATCGTTTTGTTTGCGTCGAACGTCTCGAGTAGGCCACGCCTCCGATTCCTTTGTTCTGACCCCGTGACTGAGCGTTGAGATGACGTCAGAACAAAGGAATCGGAGGAGTACTCGAGGTGTTCGACGCAAACAAAACGATCGTAACTTGGCTAGGGGCAGATCCTAGACTAGTACCTACATATGATTGTGAATATGTCAGGTAAGAAGTATGTTCCCCTGGGATAATTTTGTACTAGATCATGCGGGTGACGAAAGCTGCTGGTAGTAGCTGGTATAGGTTTAAAAGAGTAGGAACTAAGATAGGATATCATTAACAATTCGCTGAATTTGAATAATATTATACTCCACCTAGTTCATTTATTCTTAATTAACGCTATTTACCATTTTTTATCCATAAATATTCAAGTCCGACGCCTATATTCCAAGCAGATAAAAAAATATACATCGGAATCCGGAATCGCAGACGGTAGTTATGAACCAAGTACAGATCCGGTCCGAGTACATACGCGTGTATTTCATACGAATGGTTCCGTGACATTCTGAGTTTTTTTTTATATTGGTAATAATAATAATGATTTATTGGGAAATTTAGAACTATTACACAGCCACATATTACTAAGACTAGTTAAGTAGTGGGCGCAGTACTGTTCTTCTATATAAGTTTCGAAGTAACCTGTGTTTAGAAGAGACAGTTGCGATCCCCAGTTGTTGGTTGACTTGTTTCTAGCACGTGTATAAGTTAAGAGTATATAAACGTTATTTAAAAAAATAAAGAAAATTAAAAAAAACCTAATTAAAAAAAACTAAACCAAAATAAACTAAAATTAAAGAAAGATGAACATAAGAAAAAAGAAAAAATAAGTTCTTTAGTGTAACAGATAATATTTTAAGTGTATTTGATGATAGTGTGATGCGTGTTAGGTTTTTTTTTATGAAACGTTTGTGTTGACATTACTTCTTCAATAATTCTTCTGTTTCATCGAAGTTAAGATTCCGTAGGTACGAGCGGACAGTCTTTTTACAGGTAGTAGATTTGACAAGTAGAGGGATGATTGCATTTATAGCATAGCATACTATAATAGCACATTATAAGGCCAACTATTAGTCGGCCTTATAATGCTCCCACTGTTGGGACTCAGGCCTCCTCTCTAAGAGAAGGAACGGGCCGTAATCCACCACGCGGGCCCAATGCGGGTTGGTGGATGTCACATGTCTTCGAATTGCTGGTTCTAGGACATTTTAGGCCGGTTTCCTCACAATGTTTTCCTTCACCATTTTGAGAGCAGTGGTGATGAAATAAATTACACAAAGTAATGCGCCTGGCTGGGTTTGAACCCGCTACCTACAACTCGTAAGTCAGGGCCGTTACCACTCAGCCACCACTGCTCTCTCATGATTGCATGCACTTTGTTATAAAGTGAAATCATCTAATAACTTCTCCCGCTTCACCCGCTCTAGGGCGGCACGGGATGTTAGACTTTTACTGACTAAAGCCACGCTTATTTTCATTCTTTGCCCTTGTCTTCCAAGACCACAGGTTTGCCTTTCGGAATTCGACCCATGGCCCCATTACTGGCCCCTGAAAGATAGAAATTCATTCATTCGATTATTTGCATTCCACAATGTTAGAAATCTTACAACTTTTTTTGAGTTGGGAAATCATAAGAGTTTTTTATCATATTTCTGGACATAATAACAGATAAATACATAACGTATATTTATATCGAATGTAACTGGCGTTTTGCTTCTTAGCAGATTTATGTGAAAGTAAAATAAAACATTAAAATGTGGAGGTACGTATTTTCTAAATTAAAAAAACTTGGAATACTTATAGAGTCCTTTTTTAACTCTGTCAATCATTGAAAGGGATGGTATTATTACCAACCATATTATTGGAGTGAAAATGTCAATTTAAATGTACGAAAACAGGTCGATTTTATTAGTTGTGTGTTCCTTATTAATATCTGAGTAATTTTGTCGTTGACAAAGCGTACTTTTATTTCCTATTATGAAACAACTAATTAAATTACTTTTTAATTAAACATCTACAGGAGAATTTGTTAAAATAAAGTGATTTCAAAAGCACATGAAAAGACCTTTCCTGGTATCAAGTATATCCTTAAAAACTCCCGGCATAATATTGTTTTTCAATTACATCAAATTATTCAGTCAAAAGGTCCATGTTTGCCTTTTAACGGAACTCTGGTAGAACAGAAATAGGTACAGAAGGTCAACTAGACACATAGGTAGACACAAGCCAACACGTGTGCGGCAGGGCCTTTGATAAACTTAAGGGCAAATGGGCACCACGTGATAGTATGGTGCGATAACCATTGCTGGTTGATTATTCGTGTTTTGTATTGTCATACCGTCGCATCGCACATGCGGGAACCTTTAAGACAGATTGAGATTGCTGTACAATCAAAATCTTCTCTAGCACACCATTTTATTTATTTATTAAAACTTTATACACTAGTAAGAAACACTGTATAAAGGCGGACTTAATGCCTTAGGCATTTTCTACCAGTCGACCTTAGGGTGGTGTAGAAATATAACACGGTAGGTGCATCATAATGTTAAACTAAATTAGGAAAACAATAATAATATATACTTAGATGCATACATACAAATTAACAATGTTATTGTGAAAAACGTATCCAACAAATCATCGCTGTGATGACTACACCAACTTCTTACGAATGTATTCACGTGCCATCACCTTAAAAGTGAACTGACTGGAAGCCGTCCTGATGTTCAGAGGGAGCGCATTCCAAAGAGAGATCGCCTGGACAAAGAAAGAGGACTAGATAAACCCAGAAGAATTTTACTGTTTTATTATGTACATACTTGTTAGCTCATTGTATGTGTCTGTGTGCCAAATTAGTCGATGGCACCGAAAGCTTCTGAAGTGGCGAGCGAATACCGGAAGACGCAAAGCTGGTTGGCCCGGCCCCACAAGATGGACCGATGACCTGGTTAGGGTCGCGGAAATACGACACGCACTAGACCGGTTGTTGTGGCTTATGTCTAGCAGAGAAAATCCTCGGCCGAAATGATAATGACGATGATGTGTTAAAAATATAAATGTAAATATTTTTTCTTTCAAGCCAGAAATTCAGTCACACTTAATTCCATTTTCTTAATTCAGACCCCGGGTCTATGTTTACGTTAGCCCTTTTTCGCTCTTTGTATTGAGTAGTCCTTCTGCAATACTGATAAAAATGTAACGGAAAATAATTTATTCAACGCGGACGAAGCCCTGTTTGTTAAGTTATTAAGTCATTCGTGACCGTGATTGTGGGCCAGACAAGTCATGTTCAAATATAAACGATAAAGGGAAGGTCGTTTGTGTTGGAATACTAATCTAATAATGCTCTGTTATCAGTAAATATGACGGCTTTATTGATACTAGTGGTTTTGATTTTAATAGATCTACACGCACTTACTAGTTTTTTTTTATTATTATTATTGATAGACTTGCGTTTGACTACTAACTCACCTGAAGCAAACTGATGATGTGGTACATTGACCACGGACCGCGCATGCCTAGAATTAACCTATTCACTCTTTTTTTAAGGTGGGAAGTCATCTAATGACTTTTCGCGCTCTAAGGCAGAGCGCGAGGGCCTGTCAGACATTTACTGACCAAAATCACATTTATGTTCCTTAAGTAGACCTTTGTGTCCCAGGACTGCGAGTAACCCTTTCACAAGGCGACCCATGGCCCCAGTAGACTTTGGCCCTGTCGTCACCTCACACAACTTTAAGTATCAACAAAGGCAAAGCAAAATGTGTCCAGCACGCTATTGTTACGACTACATGACAGACTTAAACGCTAATCAATCTTATAATAAAGTATTGTTTCTCTTATTTTTGTTGTTAAAGGAAAATTGCTGAGTTACCCGTTGGCAACAAAACTAGACTTTTAATTTTTGAATTCTTCTTATTTTTGAATGTATTATTTTTAACATAAATAAGTCTTGACAAAAACGTGTTGCGCCGACCCCAAATAACACGGGACAAGGTCAGGAAGATGATGATGAAGTCTTGAAACCCAGGCACACTTTGTTTTCTACTTCATTCACCAATCAAACATGTCTGTCACTTTTTTATTATTGATAGGCTCACACTTGATCGCTATTGCCCCAGATGGTAACCTATGCTGTGGCCGAAGATGGAACACGCTTGCCTAGAAGTAACCTATAGCACAGTAAAGATATATGGAACAGTACGGAAACTGCCTACAAATGTTCGAAACGGCACAATCACACAAACATACGCATCGACGAGACTCTTAAGCGTTTCTCGGGGTGCTGTCAGTAGCGAGTGCCGAGCTAAGACAAGTGGTCACGCTTAAGTTTACTTCTGCGATCTTTATAAAAATATCACTATTAATAAATTGATGTAATTTTTTGTAAATGCTTTAAAAGAGAACACATAAATGCAAAGTAGCTGAATTAATATACAAAGAATTCGACAAAATCAGTTTTATAGTACCCTGTCCTTGTTTCCCAATAGTTTATTTAAAAAAGCTGTCCTGAATGAGAATTTTTTACATTATAAAATTTAATAATATGAAATTCCGAACGTGTCGTAGCAGACGAAGGTATTTCATATAATTTCAAAAAAAAGGAGGAGGTTATCAATTCGGTTGTATTTTTTTTTTATCGTCATTTTTTTATGCTTGTTACCTCAGAACTCCGTCGTTTATGGACCGATTTGCAATTTTTTTTTCTAAAAGGATATGCTTCCAAATCGATTCCATTTTTTTTCAAAATCCAGTTCTGATGATGAGATCCATGAGGAATCGAGGGAACACCTTAAATATTACAGGTAACTATATGGTGATTTTGGTATTTTCATCGAGAACTTAAGCATTTAGAATTTAGAAGTCGGCTATATTATTTTTTGGAAAAAGTTTTTATTTTAGTTATGTATTTTTCTTTTAATTGTAAGTCCCTCTCAAACACATTTTTGGGTTGAAAAGCAGTACGGTTCAAACCGAAAATGCGTGGCAAAAACCCGAAAACCATCGCTTATGAACCTAGGTCTGCCCGCACGCCACCTGCTGCGAGTAGGTACCGCGCGCCCACTCTGTAGAGCGCACGAAAAGACTTTGTCTACGTTCTTGCCAAAACTTGTAAAAGGTTGCGCCGTAATGACAAGTTAAAGAGCTACAAGTTGTTGTGTGTCAATATTAAACTGTTTCTTGTATTTTAAACTATCTATATATATCTTTGGCTGAAGTTGATTGACGCGACGCCATGTGATTTCCCATTTAAATTTTATTTGTAGACTAGTTACTTCAATTAGATTGATTGATCACTACAGAACTCAATTTATTTTTTCATAAAAAACAAACAATATCAAAAACATTAAAAGTGACAACCCTATCGCTTCAATGGAGCGTAGGTAATTATTTTATCAACTAGGCTTAGTTTCTATACTGTTCCAAATTTATACTGTGCCTATAGTAGCTTATAACCTAATTCACTCTTGACTTAAGGACCCCTAGGTTGTACCTGTATGCACAATAAATGTGTTCCTAAAACGCTTTATAAGTATGGGTGGGATGTCCACCATGTACCGGTGTCGCAACGCTGTACGTCTAGTGGTTCGATGATGGTATCGATAGTAAACTCGTTATACTGTTTGGGTCCAGTAGGTGGCTAAGTTAACTGCCGTATTAGTGACACTCATTAAATCTCTCACTTGTAGCACCTTAACATGTGGCTAATAATTTGAACAGGGGCATCGCCCTCACATTGAGTGGCTGACAGGTCTATAAAACCTCATTTCGCATTTTTTTGTTTTATTTTGCAATGGCCTACCTACCAACCTGGGGTACATAAAAGGAGCCTCTCCTAGTGGCATTAAATATATCAAATGCCTGGCACACCCTGGACAGCAGCAGAGTCTAACTGACTAATCCTTTCACCAAGATGGTAACCTAAAACGGCTTTCTTCAGGATCATGACCTATGGCTCTTCTTGACGCCACTTAACAAAAACAACACCTCTGCTTTCCATCAGAAGGGATCGCAGTCAAGCTCTGGTTTATACCGATTAAAAAAAAAACACAAACTGCTTTTTCGAAGTAGCGATTAAAGGGTGTGGTAAATTAATATTACAAAAAATAAGTAATGTAATTAAATGAAAATATTATCAAAAAGAGCCGTGTTAACTGAATTAACTTAACTGAAGCGTCATGGCAGAACTACGTTGATTTATTTAAGCTTAAATCTCATTATAAAGATAATGGATTAATTACTATTATGCGTATAAAACTGAATTGGGTGCTATGAGTTGTAAATTAAGTGAACAGAATTATATTACTGGTACATACAATTGAAACTAGATTTTGCGTTAATAAAATATTTGAAAAATTTGACCTACAGTTGTTGCTGTATAACACACTCCTCTCAAACATAATAATAATATTCCACAACTATCACACAACGCCGTCCAGTCCCAAGCTAAGCAGAGCTTGTGTTATGGGTACTAGACAAGTGATAGACATACTTATATATTTCTAAATACATACATATATAGATAAATTACACCCAGACACAGGACCAATGATCGTGATCATCACACAAAAAATTGTCCTGGGTGGGAATCGAACCCACGACCTCCGGCTTAGCGGTCAGGGCCACTAACCACTAGACTAACAGGCCAGGCAACATAAATGAACATTAAAACACAAAATTACCTTCTCAAATACTTCCTCATCCACTCCTCAAACATCATAAAAATGATTTATGACATTTTGGAGAAACACACAAAAACAGTACGAAGGGATACGGCCACAAAGTTTCACCCTTCCGATAACAAACGACTTACGGCCTTCCACAAAAGCTTTCATTTTAATTGTGACCATTACACGCTTGGTTTAATTAGCGCACCCGACCACTAATACTCACTAATTAAGAGAGAAATGAGAAGTAAAACGTTCTCTTACTTAGAAACGCAAACAGTTTAAAGCTTCAGAGTAAGCAAAGTCCGGTCCAGAATAAATCTTTATGGAAACTACCGTAAGATTAATTAAAACAATTATGAATACAGCGGCGTTTATTACAGTTTTCATTAATTTACTATGCAAACATTATTTTTGATAGCACGGTTGGACCAGTGGTTAAGTGATTGAATACTGCACTGCGTGTTGTGGGTCCGATTCCCGCACGAAGTAAATATTTGTATGGGCTACAGATGTTTGATCTGGGTCTAGGTTTCTTGTGTATGTGTGACGTCACGTTATTTAATTAAAAAAGTTTTTAGAAAATAAAAAAATAATGGTCTTCACTACAAAAAAAACACTCAAACGTTCAAAATAACTCTTATTTCGGAAGTCGGTGTTAAACAACAAAAAAACCATACCACAAACTAAAAAAGAAATTAGAATTATTTTGAACGTTTTAGTGTTTTTTTTTTTGTAGTGAAGTCGGTTATTTTTTTTTGTAGAAATTTTTTATTTTACACCTTTTAGTTGTGTTACACTTATAGCCAGAGTACCTATTTCACATGAAAATTCCAACTAACCCAGACAATGATAGGATAAATTGTTTTATTTTAAAAAATCCCGTGTCTATCTCCCATCATGTGACTCCATCATCAGATCAGTTGGATAGTACCTTATGGACAAAACGCATCTCATGACAATTCTAATAAGCCCAAAAACGGCTTGAATACACTGATTAATTACAGAGTTCCGGTACCTATTGGGGTAGGATAGAGTAGGGTGGAGTTGAGTAGAGTGGGGTAGAGTAAAACAGAGTACTCAGTTGACGGGAGCAAAGCCGCGGGTACCAGCTAGTATTTTCATAAAAGAATTAAAAAGAGTTTAGTACCATAGTCTGAAAAAAAATTCTATGATCCTTTCCATTTGATTTTATTATTTGTTGATAATATAATACACACTTAAAAATTTCAATTGCACATAACTAGTTAGCAGGTTAGATAGAAAGAAAGAAAAAGTGACAATTAATAAAAACATAAACAATAACATTGTATGTGCCTTACGGCTGCGCCAAAAAGGTTACATTATCAAAAGTTATATTTACACAGGGTCAGTTTTCAAGAGAAACTACTCGCTGACAGACAGACGGAAAAATGGACAGCTGAGGCTTTATAATGGAGTTCCGTTGGTTACGGTTCGAGTACAAAATATTAAGTGCTCCTTCGCGTTGCGTGCAGCGTGGCGTATCGCGGCGCGTCGGGTGTTTTCACTGTTTACAGAGAAGCGGTGCGTCGTATGTTCGTAGGGCTCGTGCAACGCCACGGCTTCCGATGCGAGTGTAGCTACATTTTACGATGAATGGAAAATTGCAGGAATAGTTCACCAAAACGCTGCGTGGTCACCACCTACATTTCAAGCAAACGCGTGTAAAATTCTTCTCCGTAAACGCTCCCATACAACGTCATATCGTCCCTTAGCTTACAACACCGCTCAAGTCGAAAATTGGCGGTTTTCACATTTGAATGCCTTTAGATGGAGCTGCTCATTGCGCGTCTAACCATTGGTCACATGATATAGATTTCAGCCCATCAGAACCCATAATTCGAAAAGTAGTGATAGCGTGCAAGCCGGCTAGCCGCTCAACACCGCACAGTTTTTTTCGTTTTCTGTAAAGTCGAAAATTGGCAGTTTTCACATTTGAATGCCTTTAGATGGAGCTGCTCATTGCGCGTCTAACCATTGGTCACATGATATAGATTTCAGCTAAACAGAACCCATAATTCAAAAAATAGTGACAGCGTGCAAGTCGGCTGGCCTCTCAACACCGCACAGTTTTTTTCGTTTCCTGTAAAGTTGGTAAAAATGACTTATGCGGTGTTGTTAGCTAAGGGACGATATGTGTTTGAATTTAGTGACGCGCGACGCCCCGTGTCTCCGTGAACGAAGCTTAGAAAGGTCGTGATTTCCATTTACAATAACAGCTACGTAAAAGTTTTGCAACAACAAGTACCGTAGTAAAAACAAATGCCCATCAACGCAACCCGAATCGGGGCCAATAAGCAAATTCTGTAGGAAATACGAACGTTTCAAACCATTGACTGGGCAGTGAAACTAAATCCGAAGTAAGTTTTATTCCGTTTGAGTTAATGGCAAAAGGATAGGTACCTTCACAAGTGACCCTAGTCCCTTGGCGTTACAAGTTGCGTGAGAAGTTTCTTGTTAAATCCCAGATGAGTACGAAAAGCGTTTTGATCAGTTTTCTTAAGAAAAAAGGTTACGTATTAGGTACTTACCTATTGTCATTAGAAGGAATGAAAAAAATCTATGTAGTTACGTTAGTTATTACGTTCGTTTATAAAATATAGAACATATGTAATCTAGTATCAATAATCTGAAATACAGTAGATTTTTCCCTAAAAGTTGAGCATAGATTTCAAAGAGCATTAAAAACACCCGTGGTTTTTCAAATTTCGGGTTTTATAATAATGCAAACCAAACAAAATCATCATAAGTCTCTACATCTTTATAAACTTACTGACTTTAAAAAACGTTGGTCTGCCTTATAAATCGTTACCTACCAAAGTAAAAATGGGGGTAGGGTAGGTAGGAGAGTAAAAATAGCCTACGACCTATTCTTAGACCTGCTAACTGATTTTGATAAAATTTTGTGTCCATAAAATTTCATAAAAATCAGTTAAGCCTTTTCGGAGGAGTTCGATAATAAAGATTGTGATACGAGATTTTTATATATTAGATTACATATTATACAAGTGACCCGCCCCGGCTTCACACGTGTGTAAAGTGTTCACACAAAGCTTTTCCGTTTATTGCTATTTTTACTAGTGATTCCTGTTGATTGGTCCTTGCGCTCCAGATTATTAAAAAAAATAATTATAAGTGTACCGTTTGATGCTCAACATCCGAAACTTACTTTAATTTCCTTGTTTTTTCTCACCGCACTAGCTTGTTGTTTAATTCTTACGATACCTCTACTATACAACTCCAAAATTCGCTTCACTATAACATCGAAAAAGCTGAGAATAGAAGAAGCAAGAAAAGAAGAAGAAAGAGAGAAAACATGTTTATTCTGCCTAAATAGACGCACAATTCATTACAAAAATATAAAAACAAAGTTCTCTGACAGGCCATATGTGTATCTGGCATAACTGTGTTGCTCTATATGATCATAGACAACACAGTTGTCTAGATTATCTGTTGCATTTTGACACCGGCCTTAACAGAGACAAACATAAACAAAAATAAAAAAAAAATATAAAAGAAAATAACATATTTTCAACAATAAAAACTAAAAATCAAAGTAGTGCGTCGTATCTTAGCAAGAATAGGCAGTTGCTCAGCATATACCGTGACGCTAGGCAAATACAGCCACCTACGGTGCTGGTTTTCAGCAACCGCCGTTCAAGTGACAATTTTGGCGAGTAAACATTAATCCAAGGCAGGTTAGTACATATTAATACATATACACATACCTTTTACATCAATTTATATCATCATACATACAATACATTACTATGAAAGAAAAACAACATTACAAACCCTAGACAATACTAAATTACGACATTTATCTCATTCCCATATTTACAAAAATAAACTGAAACTGGATCACCCACAAATTATTATTTTTGCAGCTATGAATAAATTTTCTTATCAGCGTAAAATTTGAAACTATTACTTAAAGGAGAAAAGAATCTCAAAAGTGTATCTTAATCAACCAAAAAATGTTTCAACCCTGACATTTAAAATTTGAAAGTGATTTAAAAATAAAAATTACAATGGGGGCGCTTCTTCCGCCTAAAATAATTTTCTCGGTCAGTGATTAAATTTTCATTAAAAGGGTAAAGTGGTTATCAAGATGATTTTAAGAAGCGTTGAGTGGTTAATTGAATGAAAAATGTGGAACTTTGAGGGTTGATAATTTCTTACTTTTAATGATTTATGTCCTTTCGTAATGTCTTTTGTTAGTTTAATTGGAGTTGACTTTATTAGGGCAGTTTTTTTTTCTCTGGGAAAATCATCTTATGACATCCCCCGCTCTTGGGCGGAGCGGGAGATAGTGTCAGACTTTTACTGACTAAAAATCCACTCCTGTTCCTTCGTCGCCTTTCGTACCGCGGCCGATTCTTCCTTTCAGAATCAGACCCTTAGCCCCAGTAGGCTTCGACCCTGCTGGGCCCCTACAGTTGCTGACATCTCCTTGAGGCGCGCGTCAAACAGTACGCGCCCTCGACGACTTGGGCTCGGTTCGGAGGGTTACCGGACGATCAGGGCATGTAGCTGAGCTTCGTAATTAAAGGGCTGCCTGTAAAACCCACGTCATCAACGCCGCACCTCAAAGAGATGTCAACAAAACCGTAAGGGCCCAGCAGGGCCGAAACCTACTGGACCCATGAGTTTACTTCCGAAAGAAAAACCCAGTCACCTGAAACGTAAGGCGAAGAAAAAACATATGTGTGTTTTTAGTCAGTTCAACTCTGACAAGTCCTCCTACTCCGCCCTAGAGTGGGAGAAGTCATTGGATGATATACCACCTCTAAAAAAATGCTAAATAAACACGAAATGTTTTTTTCCATTTCTTACCATAATATAAGTAGATCTACGAGCTGGAATCATTGTCAGCTGTAGTTTACAAACTTTATTGCAATTGTGTGATAACTCTCAAAAATAACATACTCGTTTTGCTAATATTAGTTGATTTTATCAACGTTAACCTCAGTTGTTAAAATAAATCGTCGTTCTTGTCTAGGGACACCGACCATCTATTCTAGAATCGATAAAATAAAACGATCTACAAAACCTTGAAAAATGTCGCCAAAAAGCAATTAATTTAATACGATTATTAATGTTAGCTTCAAACTAAACGTAAAACCTGGTTATGTGTAACAGATTAGCGTAAATTTCGATAGACTCACAAATGATTTCACATGATTTATTTGCTTTGATCTCGTATAAAACAAATAAACATTAATTCTGTGTGATTTTTTAACATATCTAAATAAAATCATGTCTGTTATTCCAAATGAAAATGTTTAAATATTTGGACGCGTAATCAGTTGATTAGTAAATAAACCTATTACATAAAATCAAGCGTCTAGTATATTACTTCAAAGGTCAAACTTGTATGAGTACTTCCAGGGGAACCTATTTACCAAAAGCTGAAATAAAACAACTGAGTAATTAACTAAAACAGATTCCTACATTGCAAATGAATACGAAGTATGTCAATTATTACCATGGCCAAAGCTATGTCAAGTTACAAATATTCAGTATATTTGAATATTTGTTACCAGCAATCTGTATAATCCGTTATTCTATACAATACCTAGGCACTGTATAGAATACCTAAAACGTGTTGGTAATGTATGAAATATTATTTATATTATACTTTGCCTAGGTATTCTATTAAATACAGAATGCGCAGCATGTGTGTAAAAGGAGAGAGCAGGAAAGGAAGTGACATAATTTTAGGGGACCCCGATACGGATAGGTTAGGTTAGTATACCCCGCAGACAGAAATAGGACCTGAGTACTTGTAAGCAAATTACATTGTGTTCGTTATTGGCAGAAGAATTGCCGGTGGACTAGTAGGTACTCTATACAATCCCTAGGAATTGTATACATTACCTACGCTCCATGTATTATTATTATATACTATACATTGCCTAGGTATTGTATAGAAAACCTGAATTATACAGATTTTCAGTAACATATTTATTATAAAGAAACCATTAATTTTTAAACAAACTCAATAAGTTAATGGTGTTGGTGGTGGACCTGAAAGTGAATAATTGAAGAAAAAATTAACAAATGACAGCTAGTTATTTATATATTAATCTTAATTAATTTACTAATTAATTTATACTTATACGCCTTATGTCAAAATGCACTAAAAATCTTGTTATCAGAACGCATTAAATAACTCTCGTGAATAGTTTATTTCACGGAAAAAAGAATAACCAATAGATAAAGCAAGATCATTCTGAATGTCTAACTTTGAGAAAGAGGTCAATCGTCGAATCCGACTCGGCTGGGCAGCATTCGGGAAGCTGCGCAGTATCTTCTCGTCCAAAATACCACAATGTCTCAATACGAAAGTCTATGACCAGTGCGTGTTGCCAGTAATGACATATGGTACTGAAACATGGTCGCTTACAATGGGCCTCATCAGAAGGCTTACAGTCACCCAAAGGGCAATGGAAAGGGCTATGCTCGGAGTTTCCTTGCGTGATCGCATGAAGAATGAAGATATCCGCAGGAGAACCAAGGTCGCCGACATAGCCCGAAGAATCGCCAAACTGAAGTGGCAGTGGCATTGCTCGTAGAACGAGTAGTCGATGGGGCCGAAAGGTTCTAAAGTGGCGACCACGCACCGAAAAACGCAGCGTTGGAAGGCCGTCGTCGTCGGCGGCTGGTGAGAGTCGCAGGAGTGCGGTGGATGCGAGACGCACGGGATCGGTCGTTGTGGCGTCGCTTGGGGGAGGCCTATGTCCAACAGTGGACGTCTTTCGGCTGAAATGATGATGATGGTAATGATTCTGAATGGAAATAAAATTCATAAAACTTTGAAACAGAAAAGCAAAGACAAAACTACAGGCAATATGCCATCTGATGTGGCATGCATTAAGAACCGAAGTGGCCAGTGTTACATTTATTATTTAAGATCGCTGGTCATGGATACCGGATACAATCCATATCTTACAAACTGGAACACAATTTTCAAAGGCGACTTCTAGTCTAAAAAATAGTAAATATAGATCTGCAACTATGTTTTGAGGGAGCGGTGGTGGCCGAGTGGTAACGGCCCCGACTTACAAGTTGTAGGTAGCGGGTTAAAACACAGCCAGGCACATTACTTTGTGTCATTTATTTCATCACCACTGCTTTCTAAACGGTGAAGGAAAACATCGTGAGGAAACCGGTTTGTCCTAGTACCAAAAATTTGAAGACGTGTAACATCCACCAACCCGCACTGGGCCTGCTTGGTGGATTACGGCCCATTCCCTCTTCTAGAGAAGAGACCTGAGTCCCAACAATGGGCACATTATAAGGCCGACTATGCTTTAACTATGTTTTAATAATGTAGTGTCTAACCGGTGCGTGTTGCGAGGGATACCTTAAGAAGTACCCGTATTTTGACTGCAAACTGTCTGTGTGTGTGGCTGTATGCCTTTTTCTTATAGGCAATTTGACGACAAAAATGATTTAGACTTTCTCGTATGAAATAAATATTAGTATGGCCTATAAATAGTCGTTCCGGATTTGAGTATCTCGTGTTATCACGGTAATGCATATTCGTGAATACACCCACGATACAGGACAGATACGGTTCCTAGTATAAGAAAACTGCGTGCGCTACTTTACTAGTTTATTGAGTTATATAAGTGCCCATACACCTTATTTATGTTATTAAAATAATTTTAATAATAAAATTAATTAATGACAAAAAATAATGATTTTTTTTTACAAAATACTGTAATCACAAACCATTTACCAGATTTTTTTTTATTATTTTTATTTCAATTCTAAACCAATCGTTCAGAAGTTTATTAAATTAAAGAACAGGTATATCCCTTAGGGTAGTAAGTAGCTTAAGGGAAAATAAAATTAAAGACAAAATAAAACACGACGCCTGGGGTGCTGGAAGGTAATAAATCAACGTTTTGGCGCATAGTGTATAATTAATATTTTTTTTCTGTAGTTACCTTTCAAGGTAAAAGTACCCACAATTAATCAATTATTGACATACCAGGCTTATTGTAAGAATGTACTTAATATGTAAAGATTATTAAAATGGGTTTTATTTAATAACTAGCTGTGATTCGCGGTTTTACCCGCGTACTCGGTTACTGCACCGCTCGTTTTAGTTTTAGCGTGATATTATATAGTTCTGGAGTGGCGAACGCGTACCGGAAGACGCAGAGTTGGAAAGTCAACAAGTTGGACCGATGACCTGGTAAGGGTTTCGGGAATCCGATGGATGCGAGACGCACAGGACCTTTCATTGTGGCGACACTATGACCAACAGCTGACGTTTTTCAGCTGAAATGATGATGATGATGATGATGAGTATATAGCTTATAGCTTTTCTCGGTAAATGGGCTATTCAACAATAAAATACTTTTTTTGGGTGCTAATTAAACAGACTTCTTTTTAATAGCATTCTGTATTATTCAACTTTAAAAATTGACATGAAATGTCTTCTAAATTATTAAGTCAACCACAAATAACTAGCATCTAGTGGCTAAGATAGTATAGCCACTATTTCTAGGTGGTTATAAAAAAATAACCACGAAGGCTAAGAGCTAAGCTGTCCGTGACAGAATGCACTACAATTCCGAGCTCGCTTCGCTCGTTATTGGACTAAAAATATTTAGTTGGCGTCTTACAAAAGATGAATTATTTTATTAAAGTCTAACTTATTTTCCCGTTGCTTAATTATAAAAACAGAAATTTGAATACACACGTGGCCAATAAAAAAATGTGTGACTTGACTTACAATTTCTCAATTTTAGGGTTACCTCAAAAGGAAAACGGAACTCTTATATGATCACTTAGTTGTCTGTCCGTCTGTTAAGCCCCTAAATCTCGGGAATGCGTGGAGGTATCGAGTTGAAATTAAATGTAAAAATATAAAACTTATAAGTCAACGAAAAAAAACAGTTGTACATACTCATACGGCAGTTTATATTGCAAAAAACGTATATTTCGACACTCTCATCAGAATCAAAATTGATAGAGTACTTCCCGTTGTATTAGAATCCTAAAATTTGGCATGAAGCAAGGGCTCATAGCATAAGTATAGGAAACAATCTGAAAACTGTAAATTTGTAGTTACGTCACAAAAAAAAGCATTTTTGCAATTTGTTAAAATCTTAGACTCGATTGAGAAATTGAACGTTTTCATAGGTAAGTTTGTACGGAACTCTCAGTGTGCGAGTCCGACTCGCACATGTCCGTTGTTCTTCAGTACCAGTAGATATTGAGATTAGCGCCTTCAAACAAACAAACAAAGTCTTTAGTTTTCTGTATTGGTCTGTGATATCAATCAGTAAATTATGTATTTGCATGACCAGCAGGTTATTAGTTACAGGCAACAATGTAGCAACAAGTTTTACATAAGCGATAATCTTGAATGATAATTTAATATAAGTAATGAACAGTTATTAAAGGATTTACATTTTGTATTTTGTATTATTGATTGTTATTCTGATGTAATAAAAATATGTTATTGGTAATATTGATACAATAATAAAAAATTGTGTCGTTGCCGCCACAGATTATTAAATAGTTAGCGTAGCTCTTAACGTGAACCATTTTACGACCATAAGGTGGGTCTAGCACAAGCCGAGCTCAAATTCACGTACTCGACTTCTGTAGAGTCAGTCCACACCACTACACGAATTTAAGCTCGGCTCGTGCTACGCTCGTGCTCTGTTCCTCTAGCGTAGACCCACCCTAAACTGAACTGTTAAAGGGATGGAGCTATATAAGGAGCTATATAAGCTCCATCCCTATTTCTCGCTCGCATACCTGCACCCCTAGCTAGGTTAAAATCGTTCCGTTTGCGTCGAACGCCTCGAGTGACGTCATCTCAACGCTCAGTCACGTGGTCAGAACAAAGGGATCGGAGGCGCGGCCTACTCGAGGCATTCGATGCAAACGAAACGATCGTAACTTGGTTAGGGGCGCTGACATTTTAACACGTCATGGTAAGGCCCCTGGTTAATAGATTTCACAAATAATTCAACAAACAAACATCAAATTATTTTTACCCGCTATGAGAGGAGCCACAAAAATTGTTAGCTGTAGCAACTCTTTCGAATAATGACGAAGTTTTGAAGCTAAGTTTGACGGGAATGACCAGATTCAATCGTGTCCGTCGTGAGTACTGCAGTCACATACGGGCTGGTGCTGCAAAATGCCATCTGGCAGCTTTGGACTCGGTGCGAGAGATCGCTGCCGCCGATGGCCACCACGACGACACGGCAGTGCTCTACCCAAGCGGGGCACACCTCTACCGTATGCTACGCCGTGTCTTCCGGGCGGTCCACACAATGGTAACACCCGGGCGATTCTTCCGCATGAATCCGGTGCAAGAACCTCCCGAACTGACCATGTCCGGTAAGAACCTGCGTCATGCGGAATGTGAGGACACCGTGAGTTCTTTCCAGCCACGTCTGAAAGAGGGAGCTTACTGCCATATTTAAGGCGTGCCCAGCACTGGGCTGCGGCAGTCGCTATTGCCATTCCACCATGAGGTCCCGCCAGAACTTTTTCAGCTTGTCGCAAATCATATTTTATAAACAACTTGATATTGACCTGTAAATGCAAAAAAAACTTAAGGAAAATTGGATTTTGTGGTCTACCCTGTACATCTAGCATAAAAGGATATTAATGCGCATTTTTATATAAAACTGATGTAACTAGGAACATATTGCATAAAATGATTCCTTTCGGAGATTAATGAACTCTTACTAATGACAACGACCAAGGTCACATCATTATCCGTGTGAAGTATAACATTGAATCGATGTTAATCGGCCAATTAACATATCCGATACGCCATTAAAATTATCGAAACACGTGGTCCATAATATTGTATTTTTTTTAAGGAAATTATCCAATGACTTCTCCCTTTCTAGGTTGGCCCCTATATTTTGCTGAATTCTCTTTGAGGAGCTTGTAGAACACTACGCGTCGTCGATGAGTTGAGTTCGCTTCATACTGTTGTTCGGCCGGCCAGACGACAAGCTTAACATTGCTCGTCGTCCGCAAACTCGCGGCTTCCGTTGGTAGACGGAGTCAGGGTCGCGGCGACTGGAGCCTGAGAAAGTTCATTGCATTACGTGTGAAGCCGTCTCCTTACTAGGTAATGCGTGCTTATACTCCTCGTTGTTGACCATGGCCTGAACCAGAGTCCAGTGCGAGAGGTCGCCGCCATCGATCACCTTCACGAGGACACGGCGATATTCCGCCCAAGCGGGGTATACTTCCACCGTTTTCTCTCAGTGCCAGATTAAGCCAGCGCGGGGCCTGTAGCAGATTCGATTAATGGGCCCCATGTGTAGGCCTAAAGATAAATAAATTGTATATTTAAATTGCAAAATGATTCAGCTAAGACATTATTTTCCTCCTTGATCGTACCATTCAAAAAATTACTTTCTTTAAACGATAGGTACTAATATTATTTAGTATCATTTAAAGAAAGTATAATGATGAGGAGTACTATAGCTATTAAGCTTTAGCTTCATTCCTGATTCGATTACGTGGGGGAGCTCCATTATCCTATCCATTGCTAAGCCATCTCATGAAGCCTGTTGTGAAAGACCATGTTTCAGAGCCATCACCGGTAACACGCACTGGACGAGAAAATAACGCGCAGCTTCCCGAACGCTGCACTGCCAAATTGGATTCGACGATTAACCTCTTTCTCAAAGATAGACCTACCTAACTGGACCATTTGTATGATCGTCTACAAGTTCGAGTGTATAGCCTCCAAACTTGACAGCTGAGAGTACTCCATGGGTATTTACCATTAGTTTGGTTTTATACATGTTCATTTTTAAGACCTGCTCTTTCGGAAGTTCTAATGAGGTCTTTTGAGGCATTCTAATGGGTTCCTTCATAACTTCAGCCATGATTATACTATAGCATAGCATAGCATAGTCGGCCTTATAATGTTCCCACTGTTGGGACTCAGGCCTCCTCTTCAGGAGAGGGATTGGGCCGTAATCCACCACGCGGGCCCAGTGCGGATTGGTGGATGTCACATGTCTTCGAATTTTTGGTTCTAGGACATGCCGGTTTCCTCACGATGTTTTCCTTCACCGTTTTGAGAGCAGTGGTGATGAAATAAATTACACAAAGTAATGCGCCTGGTTGGGTTTGAACCCGCGACCTACAACTCTACTGATCTACTATTATACTATATCGTCGGTAAATCGAAGGGGACTGGTATAAATTGGAATTAATGCCTCTCCAGTCTAAACCCATGAAGACATCCTCTATTACGGCTGGGAACAGTTTCGGAGAAATAACGTGTTCCTACCTCACACCCCACTGTAGGAGGATAGGTTTTGAGGTCTAGTCCTGAAGTCGGGTTAAGGCGAATTATCGATTCAGTGATAGTGAATCTGACATTATTAGGACTGCAGTACAGCCCAAGTTACAACCGAAACGAAAGCTTTCTCGTAAGCTACAAACTCTAAGCAGAGGCAGATTATGCTCTTCAGTTTTTGTTGCATGAATACTCGTTAATGAGGATGTTCTAAGAGAACTTCTATCCTATAGGCTTTTACATGGAGAAAGGTCTGAAGCAAATTGACTATTACGTACGTTTAGATTTCATGTAGAGAGACTTTGACATTTTTTTTTTAGGTTCAAGTGTGGGGCCCCCAATATGCGGGGCCTGTAGCATTTGCTACTCTTGCAACTTTACATGGTAGGGCATACAGTGGCGGATCAGCCTACATGGCTGCCCACTGCATGCCCTACCATGTCCGGGCGATCCACATGATGGTGGTACCTGGATGTTTCTTCTGCCTGAAACCGGTGTAGGAACCTCCCAAACTTACCATGTCCAGTGAGGACTTGCGTCATGCGTATGGTGAGAATGCCATGATGCCTCTGCGGTCAATATTTTACATAAATAATGTACCAGCATTAATAAGTTTAAAGCTATAAGTATTTAAAAAGCCACTTTGGCTTATCATAATTGAACGGGATATGTTAACAATGTTCGTGTAAATATACAGCCCGTCTCTTTAATGGAAGCATGACGATGCTATAAATAGTTAAAATCGATTGTCATGACAGCTGATTTAAACACAATTATGTTCAAAGTCAGTTTGAAGCAGTTTGTACAAAGACTAAATCGTTTTTTTGAATTTATACTTACACAATATTCACACAACTAGCACATAACGCCGTCTAGTCCCAAGCTTGTGTCATAAATACTAGATAACTGATAAACATACTTAAATATTTCTAAATACATACATATTATAGATGAACTACACCCAGACACAGAATAAATGATTTTGCTCATCACACAAACATTTGTCTTGGGTAGGAATCAAACCCGTCATGGGTTTGATTCCTACCCGGCATAGCAGTCAGGGCCACTAACCACTAGACCAACAGGCCAGTCATTTTTGATTTATGGATAAAAGTGGAGTATTTAGTTGTATTGTACTTAAAAGTCTAGTTCCAAAAACATTTTATTCGATACTAGATCCCAGCGAACATGGCCCTGCCCGAAAACTGGCTTTTAGTCATTACAGAAAATTCAGAACCCGATTGCAGCGCCACCTACCGGGTTCACCTGTATTTTCAAACCATCCAGAGGCCCCTAAGTTTGTTTCGGTGTTTCTTCTCAGGGTAGTCAGCTAGGTAACACTGGCCTCATCTAGTTTAAAATGATTTATCATATAGACCCCACTCAAAGTTTTATTCAAATCGGGCAAGCTGTTTAGGAGGTTTTAGGTGACAAACACACGTAATAAAGAATTATACAATATATATAAACATATGTAGTTAATTATAGTCATACGATAAATAACTTGCACACCTCTTCTAGCTAGCCATATGAAAGCTGTAGACGTTAACGGTCTTAAACATATCTGGAATTCTGATAGCGACCTGACAATGCTGCCAGTCTTCTAGGTACATTTATGTCGCATCGTGCCCAGATGACAGCAATATGAAGGAGCACTTTGACGACTAAGCAAATTTGTTTTTAAATCTTAACTAAAACTGATATGTTTTTGTTCAGATTTTGTAAAAAAAAAAATTAATAAAAAAAAAATTAAGCTGATCAAGAACTTCCGATAAACTAAAAATTAAAAATGGTTTTTATTTCACGGCTTACAAGGACATTTAAAAAACGTCAGAAGCTAGTGCACTTTTCAATTGGTCGTTTCCTAAAAATCAAAATTCAAAATTTATTTCACATACATGGTACTTATAAAGCGTCAAAAGCTTGTGCACGGTTTCAATTGGTCGTTTTCTATGGAGAAGAACCAGCAAAAAACTCCATTATTACTCTTTAAAAATCGATTGATCTGATGTCACAAAATCATTCACTCCCTTTTCTTTAATAACATTTCTTACACTATCCCTCTATTTTCTGCCGATCTAACTCTCTCTCTCGATTTCTCCAAGCCAATCTCAAAATTCTTCTTCAAAACAAAATCCGATCGCGATCTCAAAAATACTCGTGTCATTAAACAGAAGCCCAAGAGAAAAATTATATTAAAGTGACATAAAACTTAACATATATACACTAACTTATATATACACTTAAATAAAAAATCTAAAAGCTAAAATATGGCGTCAAAAAACTCCTCCGCATCGCTGTCGACTGGAAGTGTGCCCAAAAGGCTGGCGGCATTGCCATGTTGTATGGCAATGCTTAATCTCTGACCGAGGTAAAAGCCAGCCCATGGGTCACGCGAAGTGTCTACTAAGCTTTTGGATAGTTCTTTGAACAGCTTATGAGCACTCGGACCCCACGGCCCAAGAGTTTCAACCTCAAACGGCTCAAAAATATAGCCCAAGTACTTTCTATTTATCTCACCGTACACCCATTTTTTTCTGATCTTAGTCTCTCTCTCAACCTATCCAAGCCAATCTCAAAATACTTCAACGAAATCAGATCGCGATCTCAAAAATACTCGTGTCAGATAACAGACGCCCAGATACTTTAATATGGGCCCCGATTCTCGATGCAGAACATCGCGGTCTATTTCAATTCACAAAACGATTCGCCTGTCTAGGTGCGAGAATGGAAAATGTGAACTTTAGAAATAGCTGACCTAACTAAAGCTAACTTTAGTAGTTTTGTGTTTATACTGAGACAACAATATCTTCGACTTGCGAAACTAACTTTAGGTTTGTCCCGAAGTTTCGCTATTCCAGAATATGCTGTACTGTGTGGCTTGTTATATTTTTGTTTCTGTTAAACTGTTTTGTTTGGAGGAGTTGAGCAGAGAAGAATTTTATGACATATTTTAAAATTAGACATATGACGCCATGTTTTCATTCACGATGCGAATCCTTAAGAGTAATGAAGAGATTGTAGTTGAAGTGATTTGCAGAAGCATCATTTGCGCAATTTATGAATACGTGTGTGATACGAATCATCATTTGCTGCAAATTTCTCGAAACGTGTTTTTCCAATCTTTAAATGAGTTTTTTTTTCTCGCTACATTTATAAAATCAAACAATACTTGGAAGTCTCAAATTCTACCGTATTTTGTTTAAGTTTAGTTGGTGCCTTTTGTAAAATATTTTGGTTTACAAGTTAGTGCGCTTCAAAAAATACAATAAATATCTTGTGCCACGGTTTTTGCGAAACGGTTCGACCAATTTTGATATTTGTTTTGTATTTTTGGTGGCTATGAGAATAGATTGCCAAATATGTTTTACCCTACTGTCCTCACCCCTTATTTTTTTATCCCGATTTTCTTATTTTTGATTCGATAAATACTTACGTTTGATTTATTTGATATTATTTTATTTGAGAAAACGATATTTATCGGGTCAAATACAATAATCTTCATTACCTTTTTAATTAACCACAAATGATGTCACATTTTAAGCAAAGGAAACCTCAATCCTGACTTTAAACAAAAGATAAAGCTTGCAAGAACACCGCAGAGTCATTTAAAAGCGTTAATGAGCTAACAATAGCCGCGAACTTGTTGCAAGACTATTAACCGACTAAACAGAGAAGAAATTAGTGGCATAACGATCGTATTTAGGTACCAACCGACCGTGTTTGGTCGAGTAAACAGGTTTCTGTTAATGTCCCCACAAGCTCTGTTAAGCTGTCCGTTGTGCAACCGCCGAACTATTATGAGTTCAATGAAAGCTGTTTGAAACTAAATGGTTGGATGAACCAGTTATTGACCGCTAGCATAAGAATAAAATAGAATAGAATAAACTTTTTTGTACACCAAAATAGTAACAATCAAAAATCTACCTTAAAATGTTCCAACTGCTGGGACTCAGTGCTCCTCTCTAGAAATGAATGGGCTGTAATCCACCACGCGGGCCTAGTGCGGGTTGATGGATGTAACATGTCTATGAATTATGAGCGCCTCCGGTGTTACCTAATAAAAAAAGATGATTATAGAATTATAATGGAAAAGGTGTACCCAGAAGAGGCCAGTAATCTTTAGTTAATTTTTGGTTTAGAACTTAATTCACAAAATGTAAAATTTTTACAAAATCTGTTAGTAGCTACAGACAACAGAACAGAGCAGACCTAATTAAATAGAGAGTTAGATATAATAACTCTCTCTTTGTTGTACTTGTACACCATAAAAAATTACAGTAGAAGCTTAAACTAAATTGTCTAGCTAGAGTTTATTAGTTAGCTGTTTGATCTGTACCAAGTGCGAGCGTGTAATTGTAAATATATTTTGTCCGTGTCATTAGATTAAAGCAATGCAAACTGTTTTCCCCGAATTCTTAATGATAATGACGAGTGATGTTAGAATTACGTTAATTACTTGTATTTTTTTTCAAATTACTAAAAAAAATATGAGTCAAAATTGTGAAACAAAGCCGGCTGTTATGGCTGATACATACATTTTTAGGGTTAACATAATTAGAAAAATATAGAGAACTGGTATTTTTGTTTTGTGATTTCGGGTTTGGCCTCATAGCAATGCTCTTTTAAGAGGAAGCTTGCTCTAATCTAAGTTTGGGGAAAAACAATTTAGCGAATGATGAAACAGCCGCTTAATGTTGCCTGCTTAAACCTAGCAACATTGCAGAATTTACTACTACTCCAAAGAACCAATATTTCTTGTATCTGGCTTAGGTATTTTGTACCTACGCCCACAAAGTAAGTACATTTTACTGAAACAATCCAGTTTCCTAGAATCTAGCGTACACTAAGGTCGACAAGGCATGACGAAACGCCACGCCTTCAATATTGAGATATTATTTCGCTTAGCTAATTAAATGTACTGAATATACATGATCCAGCCGCAGTATCTCCTACGATATTAGTTTGCATAATTTGGTCACGAAGAGATAGGTCAACCGTACCTTCCTGTAGGGGCCGTTTAAGGCGATTATTTGAAGCAAAGGTAACAGAGTAGACGGTGTAAATGAATATTGTAGTGTTACCAGCTTTTTCAACTTTGCTCTTGTATCCCCGATCCCCGCATTCATAGGCTCGTGGCTAAAATAATAATGACGTTACAAGTCGACTTAGGTTAAGCTGTATCTTTACTAAATACTGAGATCTTTCCGTGCTTTGTAAAACACATTAAGCTGTTGGTTTGTGCACGACGAGCAATGGGTAGTTTGCCTTCCGATAAAGACCAAGCCCGGTCCGATGGTGCGTTTCGCGTGCACTTCAAAGTGTTGTCGTCAAGATCAGCGGAGCCTATTTGGACATCGGTTCTGCCAAAAAGAGTTTTTTTTTAGGTGGGAAATCATCGAATGACATCTCACGCCCTTGGGTGGAGCGAGAGAGTATGTCAGACTTTTACTGACTAAAACTCATTCCTAGTTCCGTCATTGCCTTGCATTCCAAGGCCGGGTTTTCCTTTCAGAAGCGAAACGCGAAACGCGGCATGGCCCCCATGGTTTGCTGACATCTCCTTGAGGCGCGCCTATAATACTACACGCCGTCGACGACTTATGCCTGTTAGGGCAGCGAAATCGTTCGAAAGAGTTACCCTGGCCCTGAACCACAACGGACAACTGAAGGACTACATCACGTTTTTGTCAATAAGTCTGACATTCCTTCTCATTCCACCTAAAGTAAGAGAAGTCATTTGATAATAACCCATATAAAAAAAGCCCGGTCCCGGCTATTTTTTGCAGAAGATCTTTGACAGTCGTTATGGATATAAGAAGCTAAGAAATCAGACAGGAGTCTTACCAAGGGGTATCGTGTTACACAAAATTCACTGGGTTGTGAAGGGCAGATACAGTCCATGTAAAATAAAAGTATTCAGCTGCTTCCAGTTTGATTGAAAGCTGACCCTAACATAATTGGGAAAACGTTAGGCAAATTGATCGTTCCCGAATTCTATCCCACAGGAAAATTGATTGTTTTACGAGATACAAAATCGTTCTTCCCGCTAAAGTGTGACAGTTTTTATAGAAGTTGTGAATTTTGTAATCGGACCAGTAACTAACTATTAAAATTTACCTTTTACAAATAATTTTACAGTACCTATATTATCTATTTATAATACTAATTTAAATAATTTTGCTTTATTAAGTGATAGATGACAGGTTTTTGGCCGTTGGGGCCGAAAGGTTCTGGTGTGGCGTCCGCGTACCGGGAGACGCAGTGTTGGAAAGCCCCTACTAGGTGGACCGATGACCTGGTGAAGGTTGCGGGTATCCGATGGATGCGAACACATGAACACATGCATGATGACATGGATATGACATGCATGATGGATGCACAGAACCGTTCTTTGTGGCGATATTTGGGGGAGGCCTATGTCTAGCAGTGGACGTCTATCGGCTGAAATGATGATGATGATGTTTTTGGGTATGGAATTGACATTTGTATGACATATTCAGGTTTTCAAACTTTCATTGATAATTGTTTGTCTATCATTGTTATAATTAATAAATTGATTTATCATGGTTACCTATCAATATTTTGAAATATATATGACCGAATTTCATTTTACCTAAAACTATTCAACTATTATCGTTTCGTTTTTTTTTTTTATTTCATCAATGTCTCGTCTGCCACAGTATCAGTTGACCTATTATCAATTATATTTTTTTCTTTACTCCAACGTTTCATTTGACCGAAAAACTTTTTACCGATGTTATTCTTAGCTGATATAAACATTTGTTCAAAGTATTATCTTTCTGAATATTCATTATGCTACTGTTTTAAGTACCATATTTTCTAATTATATTGTAGCATGCAAGCAGACATGCAGCATGCAAGCAGGCACGCAATATGCCAGCAAGCATGCAGCATGGAAGCAGGCATGCAACATGCGGCAAGCATGCAGCATGTAAGCAGGTATGCTCAATATGATAAATTTTGTACTCTGAAAAAAAAAAACTGTGTTAACACTGAGATGGTAAGTTTTTTACTAACCATTGGACCAATGTTGTCATTTGAATAAAATAAACCATTTATTAATTGCTATTATCATCATAATTGCAGGCGAAAGAAGTCCACTGCTGGTTATAGGGCTCTCTCAAAAGTCCTCACAACGACTTACCCTGTGCGTTTTGCTTCCATCGGATTCCCGGGACCCTCATCAGGATATTGGTCCGCCGTGTAGAAGGTCTTTCACACTGCTTCTTCAATACGCGGCCGCCACTCTAGAACTTTTCAGCCCCATCAAGGCATCGACATCGACGAATGTGTGTACTTGAATTAAAATAGGTACCTACAAAAAATATTTCTGAGGAAAAATTCTACTTGAAACATAAACTAATTAATCAACCTAACGAAAAATATTTCTTATGAATGATGAATATTGTCATCCCTAAAATGTTTGAAGTTTCCATGTACATTTAGAATATTTTAGTAAAGGCTGCAGTGATTTAATCGATGTTGTTGTTTATGTATTAAATTAGTTTGTTTTTCGACATCGTTGTCTTTGTTTAATTAAAGCTAAATAAAGGCGTCAATTAAGAATGTCAGACTTTATAATCAATCAATTGAATAATTACTGTCAGTCTAATACAAGACTTCTGTTTATTCATATAAACAATATAATATTTTAATAACGAACCTTCATTATAAGCGATTACCAGGAGAGTTTCACAACGAGAAATAAAAAGGTATCTTCCGGTCTGGCTCACATCGCTCTTGACCTTGATCTCGCCTGATAAGGGGAGATCTAGGTCAAGAGCGAGTTCATAGAAATATAAATTACATATTATAATAAAGTAGGTCACTTTGAGAGTTAATCATCCAATAGATTCGATAAGCACAGTACCGGTAGTTGTGGCGATGCTTGCGCGACAACTTTGTCTAACGGTGAACGTCTTTAGGCTGAAATAATGGTGTTCAAAATAAATTAAGTAAGAGACAAAAAGGACCCTGCCTTTGTTTGTCGCATTTTTACAACGATGCTTTGCGGGGCTGTACTTAGTATGCATAATGATTCCTATACGTACTCGTACACGCAGACGAGAACATAAGCGTGAAAAAGCATGGATTTCCATTTCATTTGAAAAAAGACACGTTGAAAGTTACCATTTTATAAATTCCTGACTAACGCAATACATTTTCTGGATTGTAGCAGTCCTACAATCGAGTGTACAATTTCACACACGTGCAAGAGATCATTGTACAATATTGCATGAATCTCAGGCTCAGATTGATGTCTAGTCTTGTTTCACAATACGTGTTTTGGTAATCACTACCACGCATTCTGAATCTATTGGTCTCCAGTACAATACGTATTATTCCAATAACGTGCGGAGTCATAGTATTACACTGGTGTCTGAAATCGAGACTAAACTATTGTGCAAGATGAATATGTAGCACTTGTGAATATACTAATTATCATTATATGCAAAAAAATTATACCTACTAGAGGGACTATAATGCTCTCAAAGGAATTTTGATAACGGTGGCCAATCTAACCAGAGATTAGACAAGTATGCAGGAGATATTATTCTGCCCAAGTGTGTGCGAAAACATGGGTGCACTTCTTTTTCCTTTTTTACTCTCTTAGTTTGATAGGACGATGATCCAACACGACCGGAGAGAAATCAAGTACAGGATCAAGGGTTTTACGTACTTTCCAAGGTAGGGGAGTGTCACACCACCAACTTTCAAACTTTGGGTTGCTACTAATTCCTAATGAAAAAACCAAATAGCACTTTTTGCCTGACCCGGGAACCTGCAACTTAGGACTCCACGCTGAGTAGAGTAGTAAAGGAGGGATACCTTATATAGGGGTAGTGTGAAATCGAAACCCGGAGTCCTGGGACGAAGGAATAGAAGGAAGAGGAGTGGGTTTTTAGTCAGTAAAAGTCTGACACTATCCCCCACTCCGCTCAAGAGCGGAATATGTCATTTGATGATTTTCCCAACTAAAAAAAAACGGTCCATCGCATTTTTTTTAGTATTGACAATTGTCTTTGCTTATAGAATATCTCTTTATTAAACTAAAACTTCTTTTTTTTCTTTTAAAAAACTAAACTTCTGAATTGTTTTTCTTTGTTTACTAACCGATCATTTTCTTCAAACCTCGTTTACGCACCTGTATATTAAGGTCAATATTCATATTACAATTTCCTTTTGAAAGTAACATCTAAAGCAATTTAGCTTTGAAAGTAACTTTTCTTCTGGAAAGGTCTTTGACATAACATGAATTAAAGCTGTTTGTGGCTATCGATTTAAAATTATTAGAATGTTTTGGAACCTTTATTCCAACTATTCACGAGTAACAAGGCAGTAAGGGGATGTAACTCGACATACATTTTCACTGTTTTTCATACAACCGCAGGCTCTTAAGCGATTATGACGTTATTACATATTGTTATTAGTATCTTAAGGGTATTATCTAGGCTTCTATTGAAATAAATTTTTTAATTTGTCTAAAACTAATGATACTATTTTGCATGAACTTTGACACTTCATAGTTTACTCAAAAATTAATTAAGTATAACAATAGAAAAGCTGAAAACTATTTGAAGTTTTCAACTAGCGTTAACGATTATGAGAATGACATCATCTCAACGTTAAATCACATGGTCAGAACAAAGGTATCTGAGGCGTTACCGACTAAATAAAGAGATCCGAAACAATACGGTCATAACTTGTCTAGGCTTGGAGTTGTCCTTTGATGAATATTTCATATTTCAAAAAAAAAAAAGAAATGCTATAATGTGACGCAAACAATTTATACTAAAGTACAAAAACTTTCTTGGCTCAAACCGCTTCTTAAAAACAGTTATACATAGGTTACCCAATATCGTTTCAAACAAAGAGACCAGTTTCGGCCAAGAGACCAACTGCGCACTTAGTGTTAACTGGTAATAAATTGTAAGTAATGTCGGATAAGTCAGTGCAGTGTGACCTTGGCCTCATTTACTACAGCCATAAATCGTAAGAAACTCGTGTCGATAATAGAAAATGGGAGTGTTCGATTGTATCCGATAAGTCCAAGCATCCACTTGAAAGTTGTTTCGTAATTTGTACTTGATATTTCGAAATTTACATATTGGGAGTAGATAAAGTTAATCATGGTTATGGTGAAATGAAATGGAAATAAACATGGAAGATTATAAGGTGAGACAAAATAGAGTAGATAATACTTTTTTTGGAGTGGGAATCTGCAAATAACTGTCGCTCTGGGTGGAAAAAGGAGTGTCAAACTTTTACTGGCTAAGATCCACTCGTGTTACTTTAGTTGCCTTACACAATGTTTAATAAACAGTACCTAATGGTTAAACTTCATACAATGCGTTCCAAATAAGAATAGGATCGATTGCCATGTTGTGACGTCACGGCATACTGTCAAATCGAAGAATCATTATGGTAAATAAAACAAGAAATATTAAAATTTTAATTTATTTACGAACTGTGAACGAAATAAGTTTAATCGGAATCCAGTTCTTCAATTTTGCTCATCTCCGAGTTCTTCAATTTTGCCCAATTTCTTGCGATTTGACAGTACGACGTGACGTCACAACATGGCAATCGATCCTATTCTTATTTGGAACGCATTGTAACATATTTTAGATTTACCTTCAGTGAAAAAATTAACCGTGATGCGCTCAAGGTTCTTAGACGGATAATGAAAAAAATGGATCATACACTGTTCTTTACGAGATGTGGTGGACTTGTGACGTAGCAGACAACTTTTCTAAAATTGACTTTAACTTCATTTATTTAGATTTAATTTATTTTACAGTACATGTTGTGATTTTAATTATTTATTAAAAATCAAATAAAAAAAATAATAATTATTATAATGATCTTCAAAACTTAGTAGATACACTTAAAATTGCAGTAATTTTAAAGATAAAAAAATATTGCTAAGATTTTTTATTATTAAAAGGAATGTCTGACTTATATAATAATATCGAATAAATCTTGATTTGACTTTGATTATAAGTGAGCTAATTTCTCGACCAAGCAGTGTTCTCCCTAATGATATTTAATTGATTCGGTTTACCCATGAGACGTGAAAAACATACATAATGTAGCATAACAACAGCGTAGTATACGTTTGTTCTTCGTTCGGCCGACTGAGTTTTGTCCCACAAAAAAAAAAAACCGGTTTCGTCCCAAACTACATGCTTCCTTCGTCTCAAAGTATTACTTTAATTATTTTGTTCTCGATTTGTCCTATTGTAGATTCCTTGTTTGGGCCATATTTTTTTATATAGGCCTTTTTTACTTTTTTCTACACTAAGCAAAAAAAGAGTATAAATTATATACTAGCTTCTGCTAGCAGCTTCGTCCGTCTGATAGTAGTAAATATTTGCCTATGTCACTTTATGTAATGAAGAAGGATTTTACCTGTAAAATTATTATTAAAATCGTTCTTGCAATTTTTTATTTTATTCAATACAAACAAAATATAAATCTTTCCTTTTTATGATATTAGTTTAGCAGTAAAGATTTAAAAATAATAAACTATTTAAAACAATCGCTACTCTGTGCTTTCTCCACGAGAGAAAATTTACTCGTATTATTTTATAATAATTCTTTAGCCGCTGTTAGTGAGCAAATAGAACGTATGCAGCTGACGTCACTATAATCTATCTAGAAGAGTAGGGAAAAAGGACAATTCATTTTTTATTGCGTCCTTTGTTTGTTTCCTTGTATTAACTAATTTGCCCAATAGTATTTTTTTCCGTAAACAACAAAATGGGCGTATAGCTAGGTAGCTACACGCACGCTACACGCGATGCACTTTACATTACAGGTAATGTAAAGTGCATTTGACTCATTTTTCGCCTTGATAGTGTGTAAAGTGAGATTGAGAATTGATGCTATTTACATTTTTTTTGTTGACTGTACTTTTAAAGTAATTGTAATTTGGGACCAAAACACAACTTCAATAGTGATGTGGGACGAACTTAAAATTTTTTGAATGTGGGATAAAACTTCAGGACGAACGAAGAACAAATCCATAATTTAGGTAAGTTTGAGACGAAATGAGTAATTTTTTATCGATGAATTAAAATCGCTTTTGGTCATTTGAAAGTCATTTTCGTATTTCTAATAAAATTGATGATTATTTAAGCAATAAGAAAAATATGTTTAGGTATTGTGGTTTTACCACAAAATTAATTTAATTAAAACTTTTCTTAAAGGTTATTGTTACTAACGTACATTTAGAAGTCACGATCTCTAATAACCTTACACTTCTCTTTTTACTTAAGTAGGCATTTTAAGGAAAAAGGGCTGTTCGACCTGTTTTACGTACTCTTTTTTGGGTATTCAACCCAAAAAAGTAGTACGAAATGATAAATATTTTAGGAAGCAAAATATAATCTTAGATGTATATGATATCCACTGGAGGTGATTTATGCGTGTTTCATCGTCGGTACATATAATTCTGATCCACAAAATAATATTAGGTCTTTAACTATGAAATTGCCCTTTTTTTAAAACGCGTTGCTTTAAAGTGTGTTTAATCTTTGGATTGACTTGGAATTATAAGTTCAAATAAACTTTATATTATAGGTACGTTATTCTTTTTACGAAATTAGGTATTTATTGGTTTCTTTATGTTTTGTATTTTCTGTAATATTGCAGTTCCAAATTGGTCCCAAAATCTTTCAACCAAAAAATTTTTTTCATAATCGGTCCACAATTGACCGAGATAGAAATCGGTGAACATACATAAATAAAAAATATATTCAGCCGAACCATCGGGACAGGTGAAACTAAATAAAAGCTTGTAAAAAAAAAACACGTTTTAAACAAGATCCAGTGAATAACCCAGCAACCTTAATTCTTCTGATAACCTCAAAGTCATTGTGATCAACCAATTTAATGTCAAAATGGTAAACCGCAACCACTAATCAATAGGTACTATGATCAAATCACTATTCTTCCATGCCATTCATATGTCATACCTATAATAATATTTCTGCGGTCTATCCGTAGTTTGATGACTTTTCGTGTGTTTAGGCTGGAAGGATTATAGAATTATTAGATTTGGTCAATGTATATGGAATTAGTTATATTGCAGTCAAATAAAACAATTTCTTTAGTAAAATCTAACTTATTTTTCCTTAAGAATTTTCGTCAAGAAGTGGGTTAGTCAACAAAATTAGGCTAATTGTACATTCTCTTTGAACTTTCTTTTTATACATACACATATTTACTTACATCGACCGTCAATCGATCATCGTTCAATGGCTCTAGAAATAGCCTCAAGACCGTTTTAGATACATTTTGCTGATGTGAAATCCCCACTTAATTATGTAGTTACCTACTAAGAGATATGCTCTGTTTACTCCCATTTCAACGTGTTTTTGTTATTTAATTATGACTAGCATTTATTTGTCTATTGCAATATACCATTATAAGCTGCCCCCTAGTCAAGTTACGATAGTTTCGTTTACGTCGAACGACTCGAGTAGGCCACGCCTCCGATTCCTTTGTTCTGACGTCATCTCAACGCTCAGTCACGTGGCCAGAACAAAGGTATCGGAGGCGTGGCCTACTTGAGGCGTTCGACGCAAACGAAACGACCGTAACTTGGCTAGGGGGGCTGGTCATTAAACTTTTCTATCTAATAAGGTTTGGGAACTATTTCAGGAAAAAATAGTTTAGCTCCCTTTTTTGAAGTGGAAAATCATTAAATAACTGTTCCCGTGATTGAATCAAAACTAGGATCCACTATGTGCCTTCATTTGCCCTTTGCAATCCAGGGCCACAGTAATTCTTTCAAATATTTTTGCAGAAACTTCAGCCTCCTTACGGATAAATTTGGATAGTAAATAAAACAAGAAAATTCTCAAATTTTATGTAATAAATTATATATTCATACATTATGACAAGATACTTATTACTCGACTAGTAACTTACTAAAATCTAACGGTGGCTTCATGTAGTCAAAGTCAATACGACGCGTACGCGCAATATTGGCAAAGCTATGCGCAGACAGCTTCGGTGTTCGTGTCTTCTCTGGACTGTCGAAATCTACTTTGAACAACCCGAATTTCGCTCTGAAAACAATAAAAAAGGAATATTCATTTAGAACAAGATATTTTCAAAACATTCAAATCCATCGAATTCCCGCAATTGCATGAATAATTACAGCTTTTAAATACTAACAGTCCCTAAGTTAAACCGCAGATGGACGAAAGATAAACAGACGGACAGCCAAATATGGCAAAACTACAAAGGTTCCTTGTTAGAACTACGGAACTGTAAAATTGGATATCAAACAACAGCAAATATTTGCCTCAAATTACAACAGTCGCAAAAAAGTCTCCCACCCTATAGTTTGTAAACATAAATATTCAGAGTATACTGGAATTATTAATTAATTAGAATTCCACTATCAAGAACGGGTTTCGAATCTGTATTGGTT
This sequence comes from Mythimna vitellina, assembly GCA_949316375.1. Taxonomy (NCBI): domain Eukaryota; kingdom Metazoa; phylum Arthropoda; class Insecta; order Lepidoptera; family Noctuidae; genus Mythimna; species Mythimna vitellina. The sequence goes on from OX438686.1 coordinate 10,423,353, forward strand.
TGTTTAGCTGTTTGTTTAGTAGTATTTATTCATGGCAAAACAGTACCGACGGACTGTGAAATGATCACTGCTCGGTAATCATTTAAATTAGTAAAATATTGTATCTGCAGTTTTTTTTTGGGTGGGAAATTCATCCAATGACATCCCCCGCTCTTGGGCGGATCAGGAGGATTTGTCAGACTTTTACTGACTAAAGTCGGTTTTTACTGACTAAAGTGGGTCCTGTTCCTTCTTTGCCTTTGTTCCGATACGCGGGCGAAGAGTCCGCTGAGCACCCCAGCTTCGCGATAAGGACCAGTTTCCCCGTCTTCCAGCGAAGTGGGAACTGGCCCCTCTCCATGCATGCGCTGAAGATCCCTCTTAATCAAGCCTCGAGAGCCTCCTATCCAGGACCCAGGCCTTCCCAGGTAAGGGTCCTGGGGCGGAATTCTTGGCAATCAGCCCTCGTACCGCTACATTACCTAGGTCACCTCTGGAGCATTGTCGTGGTCGTCGCCATCGTAGCACGCGTTAGACACCGTGGTGGCGGAGCCATGGGCGAGAGAGAGTGTTCCCCTCGCTCAGGGAACAGAGTGCTCACCACACCCTCCACAACCTGGGGCCGCAGACTTTGCGTGAGCGGGGGAGCCTAGGGCGGAGTTTTTCTCGCACTACCTTATAGGGGCGTCCCTACGGGTCTCCGTCTAGAGTCCCTAGCCACACGTTGCGGGCCTCCAACTTGGTCTGCTATATCTGCAGTTTGGAGGCATGACTCACAGCTAAAATGTTATTGAAACTTCGAATTATTTTTCTTTCACATTCACACTCATAAAGGTTAATATATGTATGTATGTGTATATGTTGCTCATTCATGCTATACAAAAAAAGTTGCAAATTACATATTCGAGTACTTACGTATAACCATCTTTCCATTCGAAGTCATCCATGAGGGTCCAACTGAAATATCCCTTGACATTGCACCCATCTTCGTGTATAGCTAGTAGCACTTGATAGAGATAGTCGTTGTAATAGGAAACCCTCTCGTAATCATCCGTTTGACCCCAGTCACACATTCCGTTTTCAGTTATAATAATTGGGATTTCCCTTAGCATTTTGTAATTGTTTTGAATCCAGTTGATAACTTTGCGGAGGCCTGGTGGGTTAACCTGTGAAAAGTTTATTATTATACTAGTTTGTATTATTGTGTACTAGTACGTATATATTTTTAAACTAGTTCTTTCACGCACCATGAAAAAAAAAAACAAAAAAAAATATTATAGATTTAGGGTTAGTTTTTTGGGTGCTAATGAAACAGACCTGACCGTGCCGGAGTGCTTTACAATTCCGAGTTCGCTTCGCTTGCTCTTGGACTAAGAATATTTGGTTGGTATTATAAAAAAGACTTAGTTTAATAGACGATCTAATTTTCCTGTGGATTTGTTATAAAATGAGAAGTTTTATCAATAAAAAAATGTGTGGCTCGACTTATAATGTCTCTTTTTTTTGGGTTGGAAAATCATCAAATAATGTCTGCCGCTCTGGGTGAAGCGAGAGGGAGTGTCCGATTTTTACTAAATAAAATCCAACCGTGTTCCTTCAGTTACCTTTTGCGTTTCAGGGCCACGGTGACTCTTTGGAACAATTCCAAAGCCCTGATCTGATAGATTAGAGGCTACGAAGTTTAAATGACTAAATTTAAGTTTTCGATAAGAAGTTTTATTACAACTTTATTATCTATAATACTAAATATTCATAAAATACAAACGAGTTTTATTCTGGTCGCAATCATTATGTATACAAATCACTAATTAGCAATATTAGATTCTAAAGCATAAATACAAACTGTATACTTATACAACCTTATTTACAAAAAATCTTATTACGAATAAGTTAACATATAAACCGAATTGTCAAATCCTATGATTGACTGCATTTATTTACATTAATTGTAAAATATTTTACTGATCTGCGATAGTACTTCCTGGGCTTTATCGGATATTTTGATTCAAACATAAATCACTCACAACTTATATTTGTCCAAATTTTTATTATCAGGAATCAAAATCGTTTTTTAAACAAAACTTTAAAATTATTTAAATTAACTGAAGACTGGTGTATACAGGTAAGTTTAACCCACAATATGGTTTTCGGACAGCAAACCTAAAACCTTAATGCGATAAGATTTTTGCATACGAGGTTTTTGGCTATGGACAAAGTGATGTTTTACAATATTAATAATAATCGCGCATCTTTAGGAGATTCTTCTCTCAGGAGCCCTGACCGCCGGCAGCTTGGACACTGTTCCCGATGCCGGTGTGCTAATATTTTTATTTTTGTAATAAATGCTTCTTTGTAGATGAAAACTTAGTTAAAAAATTATATTATTATTTATAAATTCTGATAAATATTTTTTTAAATTCTGATAGCCATTTTGAAGTCACTTTACAGTGACGTCAAGGCAAGACGGATATAAGTCAGTATATGAAACGTAAACATAAAGGGATATAAAAATTATCTTTATTTAAATGATTGTGGTTCGTATTATTACTATGGTCGAGTAATTTGTTTTACTGTGTGACGCATTTGCTATGTTAAAAAATAATATTTCCATTGTTGTTTAAAACATAATTGTCTAAAATGATGAGACGAGACGTTCCAATGAACACAATTGAAATATATTATTTGTATCAAATACTCCATTTCCTCGCGCCTCAAAGAGATGTCAGCAAATCGTAGGAGCCCAGCAGGGTCGAAGCCTACTGGGGCCACGGGTAGTGCGAAACCCGGGGCCCTGGGACGAAGGTAACGAGGGAACAGGAGTGGGTTTTTAGTCAGTAAAAGTCTGACACGTCCCGCTCCGCCCGAGAGCGAGTTTTGTCATAAGATGATTTTCCCACCCAATAAAAGAAAAAAAAAAAAAATTAAGCCTTTACGAGATGAAGAATAATATTAAACTCGTGTCCCAGTATTTGCTATCAAACTCCTCTGAAACGGTAAGACCGATTTTTATGAATATTTTTGTGTATATTCGGTAAATCTGAAAATAGTTTGCAGCTTATTTTTAACCCTCTTTCTCACTTCCCTCCCTATATTGTCTTTGATAATTTTTTTATGGAAGAACAACGTTTGCCGAGCTAGCTAGTTACCTATATCTATGGTGTATTTGTAACTCATACATGACAAGCAGCCTCACAAGCATCGGCTGTATTTTATCCAACTTTAATTCGTCTATAAAAAGCCGGTTACTGAACAATAGCTAAGATAACTGAGTTTCAGTTTAGCTAACATGGTGCTGAGCATTTTAAGTATTGGTGTATCAGCCGCAGTTCAAAAATGCTCAGCTAAGCAAGGTCTTAAGGTATGTCTTGGTCTTAGCTAGACGGGAATCCGATAGATGCTAGTCGCACAGAACTGGTTGTTATGGCAACGCTTGGGGGCGTCCATCGATGGACATCTTTCGGCTGAGAAGATGATGATGATGCTGAAGCTAGGTCAATCTTGCTGCCAAGGGTAGTGTGAATGTAACTCGGGGCCCTGGAACGAAGGCAAAGAAGGAACAGGAGTGGGTTTTTAGTCAGTAAAAGTCTGACACACCCTCCCGCTTCGCCCAAGAGCGAGGGATGTCATTGGATAATTTTCCCACCCAAAAAAAAAGTATCTAGCTAGAGTCGATAGTCATCTTAAGAATTGAGTCTCAAAAAGTTCAGCAAAGAAAATAATGTTTTTGCAGCCACTTTATAAAGCGGTGGCCTGCTGTATAATCGGTTTTTGACCTGCAGTTACTCAAAATCATTTTTTTTTAAATAAAACTCACAGTAAGCCAGTCAGCTCCAGGCATGGGCCAACTAAGATTCTGTTCCATTCTAACACCAGTGTCATGGTCCCACGAGGGGACCAGCCAACCTGCTTCCATCGATGATGGAGTCATTAAAAAAGTGGTGTAGTGGTTTAAAGAGAAGAAATCCGAGCTGCCTTGCAGTGCTTTAATCTGTAATAAGAAAAAAAAAATACAAATGCTAATGGATATCGGCTTTATCGAAAAACGTGTCGGTGCGCGACGTCGTGTGCGAATCGTATTTGGAAATGGCTATTGATGACTGTCAATAGAAACGTATGAAAGAAAATGCTGTACCTAACTCGAAAATAATATACGGTTCCTTGAAACCATCTTTTCAACTTTATCTCTTATCGATAAAACTGAAGAATTAACAGTATTGTTGCTTGGAGAACGAAAACAAATCATATGCACAAAAAAAATCATTTTTGGAAAACCTAAAAGATTATTTTACTATTGAGTGTAAGCTATATTAAAAATTTAAATACATATCTACATATTATATTGTTTTACAAAAACACAATATACAAACAAATTACAAACCTCTTCATCAGTGAAGTATGGGAGACGTGACCGCAAAAATCCTTGTTGACGACTCATATTGTTAATTCGTTCACGAACAAAACTAGGATAGTCGCCGACGTCCGAGAATATTGGATGAGAAAATATAGCCAACTAAAAAAATAAAATAATTCAGATTTATAATATCTTCGCCATTGAAAATACTCATGATTAATTTCGTGTGGCAACAAGCATGAAAACAGCATTAATTTGTGCATAATTAGAATAAATCACGTGCAAAGAAGGGATTTGAGGCTACCACTATAATTCAAATCGGTTGTTGTCTCCTCGACTGTTAAGATTGTGTTATCAAAATATTCAGATGTTTATTTGCATACCTCATGTGCATCATGACTATTAAAAAAACTCACATGCATCTGAAGATAATCCTCTGCTGCTGCCACATCATCAGAATTATTAGGTACTTTGGGATCAGCCCAAAACGCATCTAGCGTTATAGCAATTTGTCCTGAAAAACAAAATTTAAATGAAAATGGTGTCACCATTGTCTACATGATAACCCAGAAAGGGCTCAAGGTACTTAGTGAAAGCGATGATAAATATCTGCTCAGACAGTTAATTAAAAACAACAATGTTATCCAACTAATGCAATTTATAATACAAGGAGATGATATTGTGAGCAATAAAGGATCAGACAGCGTTATAAAACATTAGATAACAGTTCCTAACAGATTATTATGAAACAAATGCAACAAAGATAATGAAAGTAGATTCTCAAGCCATTCAGAGTAATATAAGTCATAGTACCTTTTTGATAGGGCTTAAATTCCTTTTCATACATGCGATAAACTCGTGCATGAGATAGCAAAGTGTAGTGACTACATAAATATTCACCAACTCCACCTGACATTATTGCTGGTACAAAGTGATCGCGACCGTAACCCTAGGACAATATAAGGATTAGAGTTATTTTATCCTAATCTATACTATCACTAGTATGTTCTTACCTATATATATATTTGATTTGTAATATTCAAACTTATCTTGCAAAATATACATCTTAATTCAATAATTTTCAAGTGAATGGTAAATGGATTCTCATTTACCATTCACTTGAAAATTATTGAATTATTTATCTTGGTATGGTCATGTAAAGGAAGGAAAAATAATGCCCCTAAAAGAGTTATAAATACATTATATGTATATGGATGGAAAGGGAGAGGGAGGTTGAAAAACAGAAGATGGATGGATTGGAAAAAGGAGCCAGCGATAGCGTATCGGTTGACAGGATAGAATGGAAGGAAAAAGCGAGTGGCACCAACCCCAGGTAACAAGGGACAAGAGCAAGAAGACGATGATGAGAAATTCAATTCTTTTCATAAGTAAGTCAAATTATCCCCGAATGAGTGCCATGGAGACTTACCGTGACAAACATTTGTCATTCTTACGACATAATTTCAAACAATGTTGTGTATTAAAATTACAACTAATGATTACAAAACCATAGTTAATAATAATATTAATAAACGTATATATACTTGACACGGCTCGTATTGTTAGGAGGTTCCTTTCTCAGGAGCCCTGAACGCCGGTAGCTTGGACCCTGTTCCCGATGCCAGTGGGGTACTATTTTTTATATTTTTGAATGTTTTTTTTTTAATATTCAAACATGTAATTTATATGGTTTTATATTGAATAAAGGAAATAACAATAATATTCCACAATTCTCACACAACGCCGCTTGTGTTATGAGTACTAGATAATTGATAAACATACTTATATATTTCTAAATACATACATATTATTATTATAATATAGTTAATAAGATTGTGTCATTTCTAATCCGAGATTTAATTAAACATGTGTGTGTATCTACTCACATTATAGCACTGTTGATGAGGTTCATTTATCGTTGTCCACATTTTGATGATATCGCCATACAGATTGAAAACGACCCTCGCATAGTCCTCGAAATAATCCACGATTTTTGGGTTCGCCCAGCCACCGAGATCCATTAATGGTGTTGGCATGTCCCAATGGAATAATGTGACTACGGGAGTGATGTTGACTTTTAGGAGTTCTTCAAACAATGTTCGGTAGTACTTCTGACCTTCTTGACTTATGTTGTTATTCATACCGTTTGGAAGCAACCTGGGAGATCAAACGAACTATTGAACTTATCGGTCATATATATATTTTTGTTTGGATTGTTGGTTTCTGCATTTAGTCTATAGTGGACTATTCTGCGTGTTCGGTGCCATATTTTGTTTATAAAATAATCTGTTAATCATTTACGAACTTTGGCTTTATAAAAATACTTTAAAGAAATCAAATAACATTACTGAAGAGATTTTAAAACTTGTCTTGTTTAATTGGCTTAAAATTAGAGATAATGCAAGAAATGCAACGAAATTGTTCAACATTAAGTTATTCCAAAAACTTGCTTTAAATATTCGTCACCATATTTCTACGTCAACAAAATATCTAAAACTTATTAAACAATAAATATTGACAAGGCTGCATGCATATCGGCAAACAAGCTAATTTACAATTTTAATGAAATAGGATCAAAGTGTGAAATTGCTCCTATACTTCAAAACTTATCTATCTAAATGCAAATTTCTTAAATAACAATTTGCAATACAAAATCCGTAGGTTTCTGCTAACATAATAACTATTTAGTTGTTTCATTTTAGATTAGCGATCGCGGTCATTACCCTTTCTAAATAAATTTTTGTAAGAACCCGAGAAATATACAATGAAAGAATGTTGATAAATATAGGCGGATCAATGATTACCCAAATAGCGATATTTGTATGCTAAAACGCAAATGTTATATATAATTTTATTTCAAATTAAGCAACCTTGATTTTTATTAGTGGACGATATGTGTTTCTGGTAAAGATCAATAAACTTCAAAAGCGACTTTTTTAGCAATAATAAATAATATTTTATGCGACATTTATTTAAAACTGGAAAAAAATATGTAGTCTATATCATAAATACTGATAACTTTTTTTTTGTTGGAAATATTTTTCAAGCATATTTTGTTTTATTTTTTTGAATATTTAGCACCATATAATGATTTATTATCAAAACATTTTTTTATCCCTCGTGGTTTTTAATCCCCAAAACCAACTTCGCCAATTTTTTTCTGACCTCTTCTTTTTCTTCCTGCCCTTATCCTGCCCTACTTGCCTTACTTGCTGTCCCTTTATTTTCATATCAGTCCTCACACAATCCAATTTTTTGCACGTGAATTAAATCGTAATCCGCACTGGGCCTGCGTGGTAGATTACAGCAAATTCTCTCTCGTAGAGAGGCCTGAGTCGCAGCAGTGTAAACATTATAAGACTGATTGATTATGCTATGCTATATGTGAAATATGGGCCTCATCAGAAGACTTAAAGTCAGTCAAAGGGCAATGGAAAGGGCTATGCTCGGAGTTTCCTTGCATGATCGAATCAGGAATGAGGATATCCGCAGGAGAACCAAGGTCACCGACATAGCACGAAGAATCGCCAAACTTAAGTGGCAATGGGCAGGGCACATTGCTCGCATAACGAATGGCCGGTGAGGCCGAAAGGTTCTGGAATGGCGACCACGTACCGGAAGACGTACAGTTGGAAGGCCTCCTACAAGGTGGACCGATGACCTGGTGGTAACGGTTGCGGAGTCCGATGGATGCGAGACGCACAGGACCATTCATTGTGGCGACACTTGGGGGAGGCCTATGTCCAGCAGCGAACGTCTTTCGGCTGAAATGATGATGATAATGATGATATGTGAAATAAATCGTAATTCGCACCTGGGCCATGAAATCGACAATCTATAGTAAGTAATGCCTATACTTTTGATCATTTCGATGTCATCCATGAAGCGGTGGTAAGAGTCAGCTGCCACGTTTGCGTTTGAACTGTCCACGGTATAGTTAGGGTGTTTATGGATATATGTATCCCACATACTTTCACCTTTTCCTGTGGGAAAAAGCAAATAAAGTTTTTTGCACACCAAATTTATATAAACTTTATTGCACACCAAGATTACCAATTTACAAAAGGAAACCATATAATAAAAAAAACCGGGCAAGTGAGGATTCCGTACAAACTTAGCAATGAAAACAGTTCGATTCCCGTATTGAGTTACGAAGACTTGTTCTATTTTTCTTTTTCTTTTTCTATTATGCTAAATTTCAAGATTCTAGGTCAACGGGAAGTACCCTATGAATTTTGATTGCCTCGAGAGTGTCGAAATAGATGTTTTATGCGACATAAACGGCCGTATTTTTTTGTTAACTTAAAAGTTTAATTTTTTTCACAGCTTCAAGGAACCGCAGACTTGAGTATATGGTTTTATTATCACTCGATACCTCTACGTGTTCCCGAAATAAAGTGTTGACAGACAAGCAGACAGACAGACGGACAACAAAGTGATCCTATAAGAGTTTCGTTTCTTCCTTTTGAGGTACGGAACCCTAAAAACATACAATTGGCTACCTTATTGCACTCGGTGATTTTTTCCTAGTCTAGAATGTCCTAATGTAATTTTTCATATACTGTTTTTTAAGTCTCATGCAACTAGCCTTTGCGATGCGCACCCATTTCATCTATGCACGGTCTTGATTCAGTGACGCAATCCATCTTCCATCGCCTATTGCGATAACATGCGGCCAATTATTTTTTTTCTTTTCATACATTACCATTACTTTCTTTAATCTGTGCTACTTAGGCGCTATAAAATGACTACTGACTTGTTTACACCAAATTTAAGGTCAAATTGATTTTTTTAACACATTTTGTAAAAAAAAAAAAATCATATCACGATCAATTTGATGTATTAGATAAAGCATATTATTTATTACAATTTAAAATAATGTAATGGTATTCGTATAAAAACAAAAGTTACCTCCTTCGTTCCATGCTCCTTCAATTTGCAATGCGGCCGACGCCACTCCGAATATGAAATCATCCGGAAAGGAGTAATTGCTCACCCCTGAGTTCACTCCTAGAATCTCGCTTGCATATTGCAGCAAGCTATACACAATGGAACAGAATTAAATGAGACTATAAGTTCAATAAATATTAATGTCTTTCGATGTCTTGTTACGTGAGGCGCACTTGTCCTATTTTTTTTAAAACATTAATATTTTTTAACACCTATATATTTTCTGTAAGGGTGATATGATGCAACTTAAAAAAACTTCTTAAATTTTACTAATTGATAAATCTGCTTCAGCTCAAGTGCAAAATTTCCATTTGCTTGAAAGACAAAAATGCATTCAAAATAATAAAATAATCAACTGCAATTAATAAGCATGCAAATGTAAGCTGCAAACAGCTTTTATTTTATATATAATGAAAACACGAATCTTTGAAAAGATTTCCTATCAGATATCTCAATTTGGTCACCTTTGAACCCTATAATCAAAATTCTATTCTTATCAATAGGGAGCTTACAATTTGGGCACAAATATATAATTGTGTTAAATTTAAAATAACTAGCTTACTACAAATCAGGTGACAAACAGATATAGAGGTGATTCTACATGCGCTGACATTTGATAATTTTAGTAAAGATCATTAAAAAAAACTGATCATGAATAGATTCAAGGTTTCTATTAACATAAAACTAAAACAAGGTTCTTAAACAAAAAAAAATAATAATAATACGTTCAATCCACGACACTTGTCACAAGTCACTTAAATGCCTTTAACCAAATAAAAAAAAAACACAAGTCACTTCGATCTCACCTAAGAGTCACCAAAAGTGCTCTGTTCAGGGCGACTCTACTCGAGCTCCGCATTGTGCTAACTAAAACAAGGCACAGGTGCGTCTGCCTACTGAATGCGATAATCTTAATCAACCTTTTACTACTTTTACTTGTCTATGAAATACTATTCTCGAGACTTCCTGACTGAGAAATTTGCTACAGCGACAAACAAATTGATATCTTTAAATACAATTCGATATCTTAGACAGCTCTGATCTTTTGCAGCATCAAATATTTACAAACAGGTACATAGTTTATCACAAAAAATATAGAATTGGAAAATATTTGGTCAGTAACAAAAACAAATAAATGCGGCTTAATTTTTATTTCATAAATTATAATATCACTGTTTTTATAAATTATCATTATTTTATGCTATTTTATCTACTCGAGTAATAATTTATTTAAATTCAACGGTGGCTTGATGTAGTCGAAGTCAATTTGATGCGTGCGCGCAATGTTACCAAAGCTATGCGCAGACAACTTTGGCGTTCGCTTCTTCTCTGGATCGTCGAAATCTACTTTAAATAAGCCGAACTTTACTCTGAAAATAATAAAAAATTACATATTAATTTTACGGAATCATTACTAAGAGATCATTTGGATATCTCTCAGAATGACTACTTCTATTATTAGAACTTTTGATTACAATTTTTATGCCAATAAAAATCACTTATCATAGAATTTATTATTGGACCTAGCTTCGCTTGTTCAAACACGAACAATGTATTTTCATAATGTTTTTAGCCTAGATTTAAATATTAAAGATAGGATCGTCTGAACGTCTGGCTCTAAGCGTTTAACACAAAAAAGACACTAGCGCCACTTTTTACTTCTTCACATCAGTTTTTCATACTTCTCACTTAGAATTCTGATGACTGTCGTTGCAATGTAAATCCTTGTAAATGTGGTAGATATTAACAATATTTTAAACAATACAACCAACGCGCACCACTTCAAAGCTACGTCGCAGAATCGGTAGACGTAGCGATCGTCTTTTTCCAAGTACACAACTGCTCGCGAAGATCGCCTATTGCTCTCACAGGTCATGAATTTGCGTTAATTTTTATAATCAGAAAAACGCGTGGTCTGCGCTGTCTTTATTAGTTATATCAACAGTTTAAGGTTTTTTTTCAAGAATCTGATAATTAATAAACATTTATACGTTTGGATACATATTCACTAACATATTTTCGAAACAATCCATTAAATTATACAATAAGAATTCAACTAAACCAGAACTGTTCAGTTCTGGTTCAAAATTAATTACGAAATCGGAGTCCAAATGTGTTGCAAATAGATTAATTGCTCTGCAGTTTGTAAACATAAATATTAAGAGTACTAGAATTTACAAATTAATTTGCATTCCGCTACCAATAGCCGGTTTTGAAAGCACATTATTTGTTTGTTTAGCAATTATTTATTCAAGCCCAGACAGTACTGAACTACTGATAGAATAAATGGATAGGTTATTTTGTTTAAGAAATTTTTATTTTTTGTATCTGTGATATAAAGACTTTTAAGGAAGATTTTCGACTTGTTTAATCGATCTTATCACCAGGGCTATGTAGTGCACCGCACTACAATGAGCACGTAATGCCAATATCGCTCAACATGCCACAGCTTTGGAGGCAAATGACGACAGCGCGCCGCGGTTCTGTCCATCATCAACAGCCACTACCACTGTGACAAGAGTGCCTGACTAAGAAGAAGATTTAAGGGCATGGTAATGAATTACTATTAAACAATCTTCTCTAAAATCATCTTTTGTTATTGACAAATAATTATTGATTGATTGTCTAACTCTGGTGACAGCTTTGATTGGCGAACAGAATCAAAAGCTTACCAAATTACTTGGTACGAGATATTACCAGAATGATACCGTGTTCCCAAAATGTCTGATATAAACATAAAGCCAATAATTGATAGTTTGTTTATTAACACTTATTAAAACGTTCTACTATTACACTTATAAAATGGCGAATGAGTGTTAACTAATTTATGCAAGTTTCCCAATTTGGCTGCTATTGACTTTAGTTATTATTATGGTGTCTAAAAAACTATCAAACAAACATCTGCATTATCTTAAGTTATAATTCACTCTTGAGATCATTTAATGATATTTAGCTTTACATATATAATTGCAACTCAGAATATTTTGCGTTAAAGTGATAATATTGTATTATTGACTTGAATACAAAAATAACGCGATCAATAATCTCACTTAAATAATCTTTAAACTTATAAGTAAATAGGTATATATTATGTTTGTATAATCTAAATTATATTATTCATTTTGTAAAGAACTGTTTGCTCGACTTTCAAGTGTCGAATTTGGGTTGTAGTCACATTTGTTCACCTAATCTTATTAAGCATTTTAACGGACTAATATATTAGTGAGACAATAGAGTATGGCGAATCGGGCACTATTACACATTCCTCAATATTACTTTATACTGATAGCTCTAATTTTATTAAATGATTAGATGAACAAATGGTTAGAAAATTAGGAGCCTGACTGTATTTTGTTGGCATTTAACTACTTGTGGTGGATCATACTAACAATATTTTTTTTTGTTATGGCTTGTAAGTATCGAAAAATGTTTCAGCGATTATTGTTATAAAATAGGCCAATATTGTTAAAAACTAGTATTAGGTTCAAATTAAATGATGAGATTTAACATATATAGTGGTATTCTCGCAATACATCTTGATTGTTACCTATCACAAAGTTTTCAGGTAGTACCTACTTATAATTTTGTCACGTTATTTATTTTGAATTCGTTATCTATTATAATAATAAATTATTACTCATTATTAACTGTAATACATTTATCAGTGTTGATACTGCGGGGTTTTGGGGTCAATATTTTCAGGAATAATTGATGAATACACCAAGTAACCACATATTATTATGAGGAATATTTTACATTTTTCCTGGATGATAAAACCATTCTGTCTAAAAAGTGACTTGCAATTTTATTAACTGTAATAAATTTATCAGTATTGATTGATACTGTGTGGTTTTGGCGTCAACATTTTTAGGAATGATATAAGAAACCACAGGATATTGATAAGAGAAACATTTTACATTTTTCCTGGGTGGCAAAAGAATTTTGTCTAAAAAGTGACTTGCAATTTATTTCGTGTAGGCTTTGTACCAGTTAATATTAATGTTTTTTTTAATATTATTTTCATAAAGATATTATTAAATAGAAAACAATTAGGATCAGCCTGTAAGTTGAAAAGTTACAAAATAAAGTTTTTAAGAATGAAACGAAATTAAATAACTTTTTACGAATTGGTTAGTCCTACTTACATTCTATCTACGAGCAATACATATAATCTTTTCTTAGATATTGTTACATAGAAAATAAAAAGAAACGAACAATAATTGACAAGACTCGCACACGAATATACACATTTCCATGTAAAATATCAGTACTTAAACGCACTGAAATCATAAAATACATCCACTGTGGCAAATCATTATTATCAATGTTTTCACTGAAATCAATAGAAACTGCCGATAAAGCAGTAGAGATAAATGTCTGATACTGCTTTAAGTAAAACATTCGATGTTATAGATTTGCGACAAGTAAACATTAACTTATCAACCATGCATTCGATACGTCTTATTATTATTATGTACGGTCGGCCAAGTTCCGCAAGCTCACCTTAAGGACGATAATTGCATAGCAAGGCTCACGGCTCGATCGCTCGTTTCGTGTTTTGTCACTAGCTGCGCCTGCCCAGGAATATTTTCTTAACTGAGCATGCGTAATCTTTGTCGATTGTTATATGAATAGTTTTGAGTATGAACGTTGATGTCTATAAAAATAGTGAGAAAATCTAAAACAAGACGGATGGAATTTCTGAAAGCTGATATAGCTATATAGCTAGAGAGATGCTCTACTTTTGTCACTCTGACTTCTCTCGCTCTAGATGGAGCGAGTGTCAAACTTTCACTGGCTAAAATTCACCTACGATTCATCAGTTGCCCTTTGCGTTCCAAACTTGTGTTAACTCTTTCGAACAATCTAGTATCGGCCCTAACGGGACCCATCATTCATGCTGGCATCTCGCTGAAATGCGCTTGAAACACAACACGCTATTGAATTGGGCCTCGTCCTTATTTAACAGCAGAAAGGAGGTGACTAGACTACTGAGGTGTTGACTAAAAGAGAAGTATAGAAGGCAAAAACATGTTGCATGTTGTTATCAAATAAAGGGAGAAGTGAAAAAGGTTGTTGAGTAGGATTATATAGACTGCATATACTTACGAGTAACCATCTATCCATTCGAAGTCATCCATGAGGGTCCAACTGAAATATCCCTTGACATTGCACCCATCTTCATGTATAGCTAGCAGTACTTGATAGAGATATTCGTTGTAATAAGAAACTCTCTCGTAGTCATCTGTTTGGCCCCAGTCAGCCATGCCATTTTCAGTTATGATTATTGGAATTTCTTTAAGCATTCGGTAGTTATTTGAGATCCAGTTGATAACTTTGCGGAAGCCAGGGGGGTTAACCTGCGAAAAATAATCAACGTTTTTGAAATTATTGTTAACAAATTTGCGTTCGAGTATGTTTTTCGAGAAAAAACGTCGGACACGCAAAAAATATGAAGGTTTTTATCATTTGAAAAAAAATCATTTATCAGATTTTTAGAGATAACCTTTAAACAAACAAACATATTATCTACCTCTTTGTAATGGATGAAAAAAAAATGTTGATTTTTATTTCAAGGTCTTGCTGCGTTTTAGACCTGCGCTATTTTGGGTCTTAAATGTGTGTGTTGTATATATAAATACATTTAGTTAATTTTACGATACGTAGTTTTGATACAACTAGACGTAACAATAAAAAAAACTTATAAGTTATTAAATATCAATAATAGCAGAGTCATTTCATAGAACTTTGAGCATGGAACAATAAAATAAAACGAGTATTTATGCTGGTCACAAAATATGCAAAAAATTACTCATTACCTAGAATACATATAACTACTATATTCACACGTATTTACAGAACGGTAATAAGGTTCACGTTGAAACCGTAAATAATTGTCAATACCTATGATTGACGACCAATTAAATTTATTGCAAGTTTTTATATAGATCCGTGATATTACTTCCTGGGTACAATATCGGATATTTTGTTCAATAAGTTAACCTTATAGGGTTATCACTATTTCTACTAGCCTTATTTATTTATCGAAGTGATGGACGACTACGTTTACTTGGGACAGACGGTCCAATTGAGAAGGTATAACTTCGAGAAAGATATCAATCGTCGAATCCGACTTGGCTGGGCAGCGTTCGGAAAGCTGCGCGGTGTTTTCTCGTCCAATAAACCACAGTGTCTCAAGACGAAGGTCTATGAACAGTGCGCGTTGCCAGTGATGACATATGGCATTGAAACGTGATCGCTTACAATGGGCCTCATCAGAAGACTTAACGTTACCCAAAGGGCAATGGGAAGGGCTATGCTCGGAGTTTCCTTGCGTGATCGAATCAGGAATGAGGATATCCGCAGGAGAACCAAGGTCACCGACAAAGCACGAATGGGCATATTGCTCGCAGAACGGATGGCCGTTGGGGCCAAAAGGTTCTGGAATGACGACCACGCACCGGAAGACGTAGCGTTGGATGGCCTCCTACAAGGTGGACCGATGACCTGGTAACGGTGGTACAACCGTTTTGTTCAATTCTCTTTTCGTTGATCGCCTCGAGTCGGCCACGCCTCTTATTCCTTTTTTCTGACCACGTGACTGAGTTTGAGATGACGTCAGAACAAAAGAATCGGAGGCGTGGCTGACTTAACGATCGACGAAAATAAAATCGAAACGAAACAGTTGTAACTTGGCTAGGGGGGCAGAGCAATTTGACTTTATTAACTACTTTGGAACCCTGTTGACACTGCATGATCCAACGGATGGTTTTTCTTTACCTAAGACAGATTAGCTTTGACATACAGTATAGCAAAGCTGCCAGTCTGGGGCATATTATTGGTCCACAGCGACGCGGGAGAGTTTTCTGACGCCTTATTTTTAAATTATTTTTCTTTAGCTTTTTATTGGCCGCTACAGTATGTATAAAACTTGTAGTTAAATGTTTTTAAACATTAAATTGCAAATATAAAACATCACCACAGACTTTGAAAACCAAGTCCGGTTTCAAATTAAATTTAATACTTTACTTCTTGTTTACATTTCGTAACTTCACAGTAAGTACACAAAAGGTATATGCATAAATATATATACCCATATATGTACGGATAAATTGAGGAATATAAAAATAACACGGTATGATTATTTTTATTACTTTCCTGGTCATGTAACTTGTTTACACTTTGACGAATTTTCTGATTTAAGAATAATAATTCCACCGCTAAGGGTCTAAAATGATTTTGAAATTACAATGAGCGGTTGTAGTTCAAGAGCTAAACTAAATCAGCTTCAGCTTAGCTAATATAGTTCTAAAACTACTTTGGCTTAAGTGCGCTAGACTTATCGTCCGTAACCGGTCATAAAATATCAGAAAAAGAAACAGTGTCGCTCTGACCATGTAAAAAAACTATTTAATTCTAAAAATCTACATTTAACGATAAAACTTACTGTAAGCCAATCAGCACCAGGCCGAGGCCAGCTAAGGTTCTGTGATATTCTGACGCCAGTGTCTTGATCCCATGAAGGCACCGCCCAATCGGGTTCCATTGATGATGGTGTCATTAAGAATGTAGTGTAATGATTTAGGGCGAAAAAGTCTGAGCTGCCCTGAAGGGCTTTAATCTACAATCAGAAACAAATGCAATCTTTATTAGCTTTAGCTATATTATCTTTAGCTATACACCTTATATAGCTCCATCCCTTTAACAGTTCAGTTTATTTATTTATTATATTCTTTATTGTACACCAATACATATACAAAAGGACACTAAACTAAGTAACTAAACTAAGTTTAGGTCATCAAAAGGATTGAATAAAGAGCTCATGGTGGTAGTCATCAGGTGGGTTTTAGCCAGTCTTTCGCTTCACTCAAAACCGGAGAACTGATTTGATAAATTCCCACAATCCCAACTTAAAAAGATAGCATGCATGCACAACATTTTTCTAATTGTTGGAGTCTAAGTAGTCACAGTTAAATACAATTATGTCAAGTAGGTATGCATAAAACGATTGCCTATCTAACCTTCACATCCCATTTACTAGTCAATAGAAGACTGGTTGAGAGACTTTCTGCAAATATGCATAGGATATTTGCAGAAACGTAACAAATCCCTTTATCCCATTTTCTTACAAATAAGAATATAAATCGAGAGTGACGTATTAGTAAGTATTATAATATATTGTTTGTCGTAACATACAAAGTTTACAAACCTCTTCAGCTGAAAAATATGGGAGACGTGACCGCGAGAACCCTTGTTGTATACTCATGTTGTTAACCCGTTCACGAACAAAATTAGGATAGTCGCCGACATCTGAGTATATTGGATGGGCGTATATTGCCAGCTAAACAATGAGAAACAATCATTTAGAACCGCTTATCTACATCCTAACATAATTATGTACGTGCATCATTTTATAATGAATTAAGTACTTGGTCAAACCTTTTATAAGTAAAAAAGGTTTTCGAGACTAAACACCGATATGGTAGGTATATAGTATATAAGTCTCACCAACAAAAAATATACATTTATTAAAGGCAAGTTTATAAACTTACGTGCATCTGAAGATAATCTTCTGCTGCTCTTACATCCTCGGGGCTATTAGGGTCCTTAGGATCAGCCCAAAATGCATCTAACGTTATAGCAACTTTTCCTAAAAAAACAAAATTTTATTAAAATTTTTGACACCAATGTCCTAGAAGACTCAAGGAAAGCGATAGTTAATATTCACTAAGACAGTTAATTTAAAACCAGCAATGTTATTCAATTAAAGCAATTTACAACATACGGTGATGGTATTTATTTATTTAAACTTCATGAACGGTAGTGGTACATAATATATATCTAATATTTACGTTATTAATTTTCAGTATAACGTAGACTACCCCCCTTTTTCTATTTCAAGTTCTTACATTCCATCCTAAGGTTGTCTGGTAGATATCACTGTCAGCGATAAGACCGCCTTTGTACCCATAGATTTAAGTTAGTTTAAAAGTTTTGTTACTATTATGCTGTACAATAAAGTTTATTCTATTCTATAATAAAATACGTACTTAATGCAACAAGTAATTCTCTAACAGGTTACATTTGGGATAAAAAAGACAATACTGTGGTGTGGATATTGTTAGTAATAAAGGATAATGCTATGAACTAATACTTTTTACTTCTGCTTGCGACTTCGTTTGCGTGAATTTCAGAAAAGAAAAGAAAATTAAATTACCTTTCTGATAGGGCTTAAATTCCTTTTCATACATACGATAAACCCGTGCATGGGATAGCAACGTGTAGTGAGTACATAAATAGTCGCCAACTCCACCCGACATTAATGCTGGTACGAAGTAATTACGGCCATAACCCTGGGGCAAACATTATGGAAATAATTCAATATGTAGCAAATATGATTATTAATAATATCGTCATTATTATCGACGGGTGCGAAGTGAAAAAGTTATGTGCAATTTTGCTGTTAAACTGATTAAAGTAAATTACTAAAAATATCATACTTAAATAAATGCAGATATCGCTTTATATTTTACATATTTGATACGTGAAAGACAAATTTCTAAAATTACCGATAGCTAAAGTTTTCGCTGTGGACACGTCGAAATATAAAAAGTTCACCAAATACCTACAAAACCTATCTTTGAAGACATAAAAGCTAATCGAAGTACAAAAATGACGAAACTCTATACAGTTTTTTGTTGACAAAAGCGCTAACGTAACTAAGTGGTCCGCGAATTATCCACTACCTTCATCAATCAGTTATTTTTAATTTCATTTTCATCATGTATATTTCTTAAGTTTTTTTTTGCTTTAGTGGATTGTCATTGTAATTCACGTGAACACTGCATAGTTAATCTGCGACCTTTACTTATTAAACATGTACTTAAGTATCATTCGTAAGTGTCATTATTTTCCTGCCCTGAATATATTGGTGACGGCGCAACACGTTTTAGCTTCCATTCTATCCTGTCAACCGTCACGCTATCATTGACTCCTCACACAATCTGTTCACCTTTTCTTTAACCCCCTTCTTTATCATCATATTATTATGTGAATATATAATTATGTACTTACATTATAGCATTGTTGATGAGGTTCATTTATCGTTGTCCACATTTTGATTATATCGCCATATAGATTGAATACAACCCTCGCATAGTCTTCAAAATAATCCACGATTTTAGGATTCGCCCAACCACCGAGGTCCATTAGTGGTGTGGGCATATCCCAGTGGAATAATGTGACTACGGGAGTGATGTTGGCTTTTAAAAGTTCTTCGAACAATGTACGATAGTACTCCATGCCTTCCTGGCTTATGTTGTTATCCGTACCATTTGGCAGTAATCTGCAAGAAACATTAAGGAGATAATAATTATTTTTTTTGGCCCGTTGCTTGGGATATTGTTCGTATTAAAAAAAAAATGTGTTTTATAAATTGGAAATATATATTTATTTATAAAAACTTTATGCACTAGTAAACACTCTACATAGACGGACTTAATACCTTCGGCATTTTCTACCAGTCGACCTTAGGCTGGTGCAGAAACATGGTAGATGCAACTTAAAGGCTAACAAACAAATAGGAAATTAAAACAAAAATAAATACATAATTATATAAATACATACAAATAACCAAAATTATTATGAGAAACGAATCCAACAAATCAACGCTGTGATGATTCTACAAACTTCTTGTGAATGTGTTCGTGCATTATCCTTATATTCAACAGGAGCGCATTTCAAAGAGAGATCGCCTGGACAAAGAAGGAGGACTTGATGAACCCAGAGCAATGTGAGTGACATCTCATTAGACGATTACTCGTAGATTGCAGATTATCACTATGTCCAGAGCAAATGAATTGATTTTGAGAAGTCAGATTAAAAAGAGAAGAAGGCTTGTTTAGAAAAGAAAACAGGGTAGTCATCAGCCCTTCGTGCAATACGCTGACAAGTAGGTAACCATTTATACCATATGGAGGTTGAAGACAAATCGAATGCAGTTATTCAGAAGGCAGTCAAGTTTATTGAAAAGATCTGCACTCAGGTCATAGTAGCACACATCAACATATTCAATGATAGGAAAAATTAGGGACTGTACAAGCAATACCTTTATTTGAGCTGGAAGAAGATTTTTTAGTCGATAGAGCGACCGTAATGTTATGGTTACTTTCTTACTGACATTTACTACCTGCTTCCGTCAGTCGAGGCAGGTGTCGACATGTAGACCCAGATCCTTAACCTCAGAGCCAAACCGGATGACCGTACAATCAAATATAGGTGAAATAGTTAGGCTATCAAGCTTTCTCAAACTATGGGGGCTCCATACTATGATAGCTTTAGATAATTTTATATAATAATAAGTCAGAAAGGAATTAAATTTGTCATTTTAAATGGTAGATTTTGTTATTATTTTTATCTGGCTTTATAAAATCGTAACATGAATGTTTTGATGTTTTTGAATGCAACTCATTCGCAATTATGATTTCAAATATTATAAATATAGAAATGCTTTTAAATGAATGGTTGAATAAACATAAACCGATTATTACAGTTAGTTGAGGTAGGTAATCAAATAAGCTTTTACTAAACAAAGAACCAGCACTGAAACTAACAAATGTTATATTGCGATTTAAAATTTTGGTTTTTATTTTATACAATATGAATGTCAACGTGAAAAGAAATATAGTTGTTTTTTCGTTCTATGTAGTATGTACTTCTCACCTTGACTCTACTGATGTTTTGTGTTGGGATTAGCAACCTCAGATCAAAATCAAAAATGCGTCAAAGGCTGCCGAACATACTTCTTCTACTACCATAGTTTTTAAGAATTTTGACAATTTTCAGGCCATTATCAAATAAAAAACAATATTTTTTGAACCTCTTTAGTCAGAAAGACATTTCTTCTAGAGCGCTCGTCCTTCATTGATTCCTAGTTTTTGATTGGGAAAAAGTTCTAACAAACTCTCCAGCAACAAATCTGTTTCATCAGTTTAATGAACTGGAATTTGTACAGAAATCTATTTATAAATTTTATGATACAGGAAAATAACATTAAATGACATGAGTTAGCACAAACAACCCATCAACAAAAAAAAACAAAAAACGAATGAACAGGTAAAATCAAGAAAAAAAAGTAGAGGCAGGCCCCAGGCTCCAGGCATAAAGAGCGTGCCCGCTTACACAACTTCATTTTAGTACATGCAAAACCTGAATATAGCTTGTTCAGAATCAATTCCAATTTCAAACTGAATTGATTCCAATAATTTTTACACCACGTTATATTTTTTCCCAAAAATATTTAAAAAAGGTTACAAGTAGGACACTATCGACATTAAGTACAACACAGTTCACGGCAGTTCATAGCGGGCATTAGGCACCAGCGCAAGCTAGATGCGGGAGCAAAACAATAGTCACCTGGATGGCCAGGGATCATGTATTTTTCAGACAATTAAGTAAAATAACAAGCTTATAACTTTGTGATTTTTTGAGACGGTTATGAAATTTTGTACATAGATTCTTTACATAAAAATAATAGACACATGTTTCGGGTTTCACATAATTATACAAAAACTAATGTTGTATTTTTTTAGGGTTCCGTACCTCAAAAGGAAAAAAAACGGAACCCTTTTAGGATCACTTTGTTGTCCGTCTGTCTGTCTATCTGTCAAGGCCCTTTACCTCGCAAACGCGTGGAGGTATCGAGTTGAAATAAAAAAATTATACTTAGATCTGCGGTCCCTTGAAGCTGTGAAAAAATCTAACTTGTAAGTTATCGAAAAAAAGATACAACCGTTTATGTTGCAAAAAACGTATATTTCGACACTCTCAAGGTAATCAAAATTCATAGGGTACTTTCCGTTGTCTTAGAATCCTGAAATTTGGCATGAAGCAAGGTCTCATAGCATAAGTATAGGGTAAAATCCGAAAACTGTAAATTTGTAGTTACGTCACCAAAAGACAAGAATATTGTTTCAATTCAATTATAATATATCTGTTAAAAATGGTAATAAGTATATTATGTCAACAAATAAAAATTAAATAAAACAATCTGACCTATACGGTCAGAATAATAAATAAATGAATGCATTTAGATTCATAATCCAAAAATAAATCATTGAACACCAATTATTCTAATCATATCGTCTTTGATAGAAATTGTGCCTTCTCATAAAGGTTAGATTTAAATTTGTATAAAAAATTGAAACAAGTAGGTCATCTGTGACGTATGTCAATGTTCATTGGAATTGAAATTATTTGAATAGTCAATCAAGTAGACATGTTACTTAATGAATGAGTAGCTTCTGCTGGCGACTGCAGTCGGATATCAAAGCATGGAAACCAACTCCGAAGATAAAAAGTACTCTATGTTATATTTTAATACATTGGCTACTCGTGTGCCAAGATTCATCCAAATACATTCAGCCCTTAGAGCTTAAAGGAGTAAGAAACGTACATACATATACTTCCATACTTGCACCTTTTTAAGTGCAATTTTTTTTAAATTTCCGTCAAAAGAATTATTGACTATGTTTTTCAAATTTTGATTCATATGTACGTGTACGTATATGTTTTTTTTTTTTTCGGGTAAAGAACACGATAATTCACCAAAAATTCTTACCTGGGCCATGAAATGGACAATCTATAGTAATTAACGCCTATACTCTTGATCATTTCAATATCATCCATAAAGCGATGGTAAGAGTCCGCTGCCACATCTCCGTTTGATCTATCCACAGTATAGTTGGGGTGTTTGTGGATGTATGTGTCCCACATACTTTCGCCTTTTCCTGTGAAAAAAAGATCCTGTAAAAAAGTAACTCTGACTGATTCGAACATCTAGCATACTTCTGTCTTTACTGCGAGGTTCTTTGTTTACCATAGCTTATTACTTAAATTACCTTCTACTGGCGGCTTCGCACGCATGAAAATATGTTTCTCTATACAAACCTTGGACATCCTTTTACTCTTATAGGACTTAAATTACTACTACTCTACCCTACTCTACAGTATACTAACTTAATATATCATTGACCGGTCAACTCCAAAAATTCAAAATGTCAAATTTTCAACCAAACTTAACCATATATAATATCACATTTAGCTGTCAGTTTAGTTTTGTTATTCCATGTCAGTTGCGTTTTGTTATACTACGTTATGTGTCACGTTCCACGGGAACGGGATAAAAATGTGTATCCTATGTCCGTCTCCTGGTTCTAAACTATCTCCCCCACCAATTTTCAGCTAAACTGGTTCAGCTGTTCTTGAGTTGTAAATAGTGTACCTAACACGACTTTCTTTTATATAGGTACTAAGATATAAAAGAAATCTCTTTCCAAAATTTCAGCGTTCTAGGTTCAAGAGTTTAGACTGGGTGTTAATGAGTCAGTAAATGAGACAGGATTTTATTTTTTATGCATTTATATACACAGATCACGCAGCCCCACGAGGCTAAACGCAAATATATCTTAAATCAGCAATGCCGATTGTCGCAAAGAGAATCCTATTCATTAGTTAATTTCCAACAGTCGTCGTTATAATTAAAAATTGGTTGGTGTAAAAGAAAACAGACGTAAAAATTTAAAAGTATGAACTATTCGTTGTTCTATATCATCAAGATGTTTGTTTGTTTTGGTTCGTCTTAGGTATGTGTGTAGATTCACAGGTATATTTTTTCTTTGTACACTAACTTGGAGTGAGAGAAAATAAGCTTCTGACGGCAGCTTTGCTTGCGTGAAAGTAGGAAATTATCGCCAAGGGAACATACTCCCAATATTAACAATCTTTTATCAGCCTTTCTAGGATATAATATCACTGTGTGCTAAAAAATCTAGTCTGTTCAGCCGTTTGGGCGTGAAGAACAAGCAACAAAATATATCGATACATCCTACGCATAACGTTGTTGAAAGAAATTTAAATAAATATTGTGACCCCCTATTATATCCAAAGTCTGGTACTGAGATTTTAAACTAATTATTGATTACTTACGTTAAAAGTATTTCACATCATAAACAATAACAAAAACGGCTCTCCTAAAAAAAATGCCCTTTTTGCCTAACGACCTTATGCGTAGAAATCGAAATATACACATATGTATGTGTAGGTATATTTCAATACGCACATAGAAAATCTCGTCTTCATATTAAAGCATGATCACGCACACAGCAACAATACGCGTGAATCTGTACACACAATCAAGACTACTCCACCTCTGTGAGAGAGAAGAACTGCACCTTCTTGAAATCGGAAGTGCAGCACTGTTTACTTGACCCTGTCGATTGTCCAAATTGGA
Organism: Mythimna vitellina; assembly: GCA_949316375.1. Lineage (NCBI taxonomy): Eukaryota > Metazoa > Arthropoda > Insecta > Lepidoptera > Noctuidae > Mythimna > Mythimna vitellina. Next base: position 10,447,922 of record OX438686.1, read on the forward strand.
CACAGAAGTGCTATTGCACCCTACCAATGCTAATTTGCCTAAAATTCCTTTGTAGTAAAAGTTCTATGGTCCTTAACTGGTTTATTCAATACTTTACGATTCTATGCTACGAATTAAACTAGTCATGAACCATTGAAGAAATGTTTAGACACTTTAGCATTAGTAACTTTATAAACGTGGTGTATAATGACCTACCTATCGAAGTCTAATGATAGTAAAACAATTTATGGCCCTTTTTTGAGATAAAATGTCATTAAATAATAATTCTTTCCACTCTAGGTGAAGCAAGAGGGAATGTCAGACTCGTGCTGACTAAAGTCCACCTGTGTTCCTTCAAGTTACTTTTTGTGTTCCAGGGCAGGGAATCCCCACAGCCTTGTCAGGCATCCGCCCCAGAGGACTTCGTTACTTAAATTTATATTGTCAGGGACCATAGATAATATTATAATAGTCATCATTTTTATTTATTTAAACTTCATGGTGGTACATAGGCGGACTTAATGCCACAAGTCAATCTCTACCAGTCAACCGTTGGGTTATAAAGACAATACTGTGATAGGTGTGCACAATAAATAAATAACAGATATTTGAAATAGAATGTAGTATCGTTAAATCGTTAATCGTTTTTATTACCGTGTAGGTCCCTAATACCCAGGGTATCAAATAATTATACTAGACCAGGTCCTGCGGTCACTGGTAGTGTAGCTTACTATTTTTTATAAGTTGTTTTCGTAAGTTGCCCACTGTTTTTATTTCCACAAAAAACTCGCCTCATTAAGTAATTAAAAAATGAATATTCCGTGAATCGATTGAATTAACTACCTATTAATAATTATTACCTCAAACAACACTTTAAATCTATATGATAAATGTGAAGAAGTTTTTAGTTGTGCGCGCATCACGTAAAATGTACGAAATCGATGTATATAACTTTTATATTGTGTGTAACTTGATCTATTATTTAGTCTTTGTTTCATCGCAATTGGTTGACTGTATCGAAAGATATACAACATACATTGACTGTTAGGCGTCACGAAGATCATCGGGGCAACCAGTATAAAATAAAGTTGAGGAAAAATGTTAACAAATAAAAAAAAAACGACTTACCTCCTTCGTTCCATGCTCCTTCAATTTGAAATGCGGCCGAAGCTACTCCGAATATGAAATCATCTGGAAAGGAGTAATTGCTCACTCCAGAGTTCACTCCTAAGTTTCCAGTTGCAAGCTGGAGCAAGCTATACAATACAAAATAATTATGCAACAAATAATAAATTTAAAAAAAACATCAGACAAGTACTTCAATCAAGTTCAATAAATAATATATTAACTAAGTACTGCAGTGTTAGTTTAAGATTTCTTATTATGAACAAAACTATTACGTCATTTGTATCCGTTTTACTAACAATAAATAAGTTTTAATCACCTATTGTATTTTCTGCGGCAATGATAGGATGCCTATAAATATTTGTTGATTTTTGTTAACAGATAGGTTTTATTAAACTAAGGTTCAAGATTGAGTATAGTATGAAAGAGAAAAACTTGACCAAAAATTAAAACAGCCCGTCATTAGTGAGCTGCATTTTTTGGTTTGACGGAATGCATTATGAATTGCAGTTCATTGTAGGGACCTGTTGTTTTAGGCACTCATGCTTTATTAAGCTTTCTATTGACGCCATGCTCGATAAATTTAAAAAACAGGTTTTCTATCATTTTATTTTTTCTTCGACATTAATAACCCCATGAAGCAAAATTACCATAGAAACCAGTTATATAAACTCTTGATTACGATAACTAGGTCAATAGTTTAAGAGAAATGCGCGTGATATAGACAGATACAGATGAGATTCCATTAGTGAAAAAAACAAACAAACTACTGGTACTACATAACCGATAAGCATGCTTATATATTTCTAAATACATACATAATATAGATAAATTATTATTCCCAGACACAGAACAAATGATCTGGTCAGCATACAAAAATTTGACTTAATTTCAATAATAAAAATCTAATCGATTTCACAATTATTAGTATTGATATGTTCGCTCGCACACATTTCCACGTTAGTTATCATAACACATAAACACTACACTTGAATCATAAATTTAAAAAAAAACACAAGTCACTTCACCTGAGAGTCACCAAAAGTGCTCTGTTAAGGGCGACTCCACTCAAGCTCCGCATTGTGCTAACTAAAACAAGGTACAGGTGCGTCTACCTACAGACTGCGACATTCTTAATTATAACCTTTTAACTACGGAATAACCTTCTTGGGGCTTCCTGAGTGAGGAACTAGCTGCAGCGGAAACAAATTGATATCATTAAAAAATATATAATGTGACGGCCAGGAAGGTGTAATATTTGTTTCCGTTAAATTTATTGCAGATTGGACCTGTTTTGGTGTTTTATTCTGCGTCAGTTTAGGATAATTATGTTTACGTCAATCGCATAATGTTCGAAATAACTTACCGTTTCCGGATTGCACTGATCATCAAGGTCTAAGAATACTTTAGTATGACCTAGTGGTACTGAGTTGTGATTGGGACAAAAATCTTTACGAAGGAAAACCTTCGGTGGTAAGTTCGTTGCTCCTTCCATCTTTCCTGTTTTCCCGTTTGCAAGGTCATTTACATCAATTATGTACAAAATAGTCAAAAAATAATAATAAAGAAAAACAAGCGAGCATCAAACGTTATACACAAATACTGTGTTTAACAATACGTTGGCTAACAACAAAGAACAATGTTTTTTGATAAAAAAAAGGTTTATCAAAAGAAGTCAATGAACATTAAAACCGTTTCATTTACCATAAAAGAAAGCATTGAATTTAATTTGAACAGCAGTTTTACCATTGATAATGTTTTTTCAAGAATTTAACAATATCTACCTAAACCATTGTTTGATTGTATTTATTATATTCGAAATATAAATTCTAAATAAAGTTTCCAAATAAAGACTATTTGGGTCATTACGTGGCCTGTAAAAATCCCCTGTGTTAAAAATCCCTATAATTTTACACTAGTTTAATTTTTAACTTAGACTACTTTCACCTTTATTACAGTTTGCTAGTCATTTTTCGTTCATATTCGGGTCTTTCAGTCAAAAGGGATTAAGCTGGGTACCACTATTTTGGATGAAGTGACAATTTGACCTCCTAAACCCGTAAAAGAGTACCACGATACCTTTTAACAAGACTGGTATCAGATTTCAGGTTTCTAATTCGACAAATAATAAAAAAAATACTAATGGCAGCCGATACCTAAAGCCTAAACTGACAAGGAATCCCAGTATATAATGAATGGTCACCTATCTACGGACCGATCTCGAAAATCGTTGTTTAACCTCAAAGACCGCTACGACCTCCTCCGTTACCACAATCTAGGTAATAAAAATAGCAAAAAACTAGAATCATGACAATATTCTCCGTTTTGTAATTCAGACAGAGGTGTACCACATTTTGCCAAGGTCCGAGCTGCTACTGAGAATATTCAGGTTCAGGAATCTTACTGAACCAGGATATTTTCAGTAGCATATTCTCAGTAGCATATCTGTGCTTGGCAATAGTGACAACTAGATCAACAAGGCTGCAGTTAAACAAATAATTTCGGAAATATCTAAGATATTATGAAAGTATTTAAATTTAATTGCATCCACCCAATTCTAATACAAATTGGTAGAGCAGTGGTAGTCCTGTTTGAATTATAAGTTGTACGTCGTGGAATCAAACCCAGATAGGCACTTTGTCTAATTTATTTCATCGCCACTGCAAACGGTGAAGGAAAACATTGTGAGGAAATCGGGATGTTTTGGACTAAATTTGAAGATATGTGACATCCACCAACCCGCATTGGGCTCGCAAGATGGAACACGGCTGAATCTTTTTCTTACAGAGGAAGTCTAAATTTCAGCAATGAGAATATTTTAAGACTGATTATGCTCGGTAGGTTTCTATAACCATGGTCCCTAAACCATTGAACACACGAATTAATATATTACACTATTGATGCCAATTTCTGTGGTTTTAGCAAAGTAGCTGAAGAACTACTACCCTTACTATTTTTTGAACAAATTCTTTTTTATTTTTACCGCTCACTCATATCGTAAGACTGCACTTTGCTATGACTATTAACCAGGCACAAGAAGCATATGGCATATCTTACTTGCTTATTTTTAATCTGACTCTGTTTTGTGGTTCTAATAGTTTAACTTATATATTGTGACTTAACAACAAATTTTCTGTTTTCAGATTTATTCCTATATCTATATTATATGACCTTTAGTATAAAGGTATGTAGAATAGGGTGTAAAGTCCCGCAAACCTTCTTTAAAAAGGGCAAATCTCCAACCAGTCGGGTGTTGTTTCAAAGGTTTTTATCTGTAAAAAATCGCTTTTAGCGATAAGACCGCCTATTGTAACACCCTATTCATTTTAAGTTCCGAAACTGTCACGGCCGCAATGGAGGACGTCTTCAAGGTTCTGGAGTGGAGAGGGCTAGGCATCAATGTCAATGGCGAGTACATAACTCACCTTTGATTTGCCAACGACATAGTAGTCATGGCTGAGACTACGGAGGAGTTCAGTACAATGCTCGGTGATTTCAATAGAGCTTCCGACAGAGTGGGACTTAAAATGAACAAACAAAACCGAAGTCATGGTAAACATCCATGTAGCACCCACTCCTATTAAGATCGGAGACTCTACACTCGAAGTTGTGGACGTTTACCAGGGACAGACGGTCCAGTAGGGTAGGTCTAACTTCGAGAAAGAGATCAATCGTCGGATCCGACTCGGCTGGGCAGCATTCGGGAAGCTGTGCGGTGTCTTCTCGTCCAATTTACCACAGTGTCTCAAGACAAAAGTCTATGACTAGTGCGTGTTGCCAGTGATAACATATGGCTCCGAAACGTCGACGTATGGTCGCTTACAATGGGCCAGTGGCCAATGGGCATCAGAAGGCTTAAAGTTACTCAAAGGGCAATGGAAAGGGCTATGCTCAGAGTTTCCTTGTGTGATCGCGTCAGAAATGAGGATATCCGCAGGAAAACCAAGGTTACAGACATTGCCCGAAGAATCGCCAAACTTAAGTGGCAGTGGGCAGGACACATTGCTCGCAGAACGGATGGTCGATGGGGACGAAAGGTTCTGGAATGGCGACCACGTACCGGAAGACGCAGCGTTGGAAGGCCTCCCACAAGGTGGACCGATGACCTGGTGAGGGTCGCGGGAATCCGATAAATGCGAGATGCACAGAACCGGTCATTGTGGCGAAATTTGGGGGAGGCCTATGTCCAACAGTGGACGTCTTTCAGCTGAAATGATGATGATGGTGATGATTTTCAACATAACTATTCAGTACCATTTATTTATTAATTTTGTCATAGTTACTTAATTATCTTCATTGTAATATCTATGTGAAGGTGAAGTTCCGTTGGCCATTTCTGGTGTTTTTCATCAGTTCCACTTCATCAAACGATACTTTTTGACTGTAAATGCTCTCGGTGAAAATACAAAAATCCATATATAGGGCCTAGAATATTTGAGGAGTTCTCTCGATTCCTCATGGATTCCATTATCAGAACTGGATTTGAAAAAAATGGGACCAATCTGGAAGTAACCGAGTAGTATATTGGTGCCGGTGCACCAATCTTTGAAAAAATCAAATTATTAACCGCGATCACTATGTCCCTGCATTTTAAATCTGAAATATCTTCGAAAATATTCACCTAAATTACACGCTGTAAAGAGCTATATTGATTTGTATTAAATGCACAATGTATTTAAGGTACTTAATTGAATAAAGATTAATGCTGTATTGCTTAAAATCGTTTCGTAAATAAGTCATTATTTCTCAAAAAAAAGTAAAGGATAAAAAATTGTTATTGTGGGTTATACCTAAAAGATAGACATATAACATTGTGGATTTTTTTATAGAACTTTTTAAGGTGTACAATACTGTAGTACATTATTTTGGTCTATCTCTTAGGGTTTAGCCAGCGTTTGCAATGTAAACGCAAAAAATGTGTTTATTTACATCACATTAGAAACCTCTAAAATCATGAGTGTTCCTCTACTATATTTTGCGTGTATTATACATATACACCTTTCTCTTGAATCATTTTATCTATTAAAAGAAACCGCATCAAAATCCGTTGCGTAGTTTTAAAGATCTAAGCATACATAAGGGCAGACAGACACGAAAAACGACCTTTTTTGTACTACGTAGTGACGTATAGATTTGCTCAATCATTTAAAAATATTTTTATCTAATAACCCTACATGCTTCCAAAGTATATATCTCGCAGCTTTGATATCACAGTACCTACATATATAAACGTTTTTGTTATATTTGATCTTCACTGGCCCTAACAGTATTCCCATCCATTTAAGTACCATGTCTTTTCTAAAAACCACCAACATTCCTTCTACGGAAGCCATTTAAAGTTACTTCTTCTTTAATAATGTGCCCTAATTTTGCAATCAGCTATTTAGTTGGACAAAGTGACCCTAATAAATGGTTTTATCTAAAGACAATCCATCTAATTCCCTCGCTATCTTAGTTCATAGATCTTAGCAGCAGTCGGATGTAAGCTGGTCCATATAAATTATAGCGTGACGTGATCGACTGTCCCACCAAGATGTTTATAGCTTCGAGGATGGATAATAAATAGCTCAATGTGATATTGCTTACGGTCGTCTTAACTTTACTCAAGGCGATATTGCGAAATAGTGAATTCAGATTGCATTAGATTTTGGTTTGTGATGCGTGCCGTAACATTGGAGCGCCGTGCGTCACACGGTCAGCCAACTGCATGTCCATTATATAAAATTAAGATTAATCGGCGTCGTTATTTCATAAAGGCATAGCATAGTCGGCCTTATAATGTTCCCACTGTTGGGACTCAGGCCTCCTCTCAAGGAGAGGGAATGGGCCGTAATCCACCACGCGGGCCCAGTGCGGGTTGGTGGATGTCACATATCTTCGAATTTTACATGAAGGTTTCCTCACGATGTTTTCCTTCACCGTTTTGAGAGCAGTGGTGATGAAATAAATTACACAAAGTAATGCGCCTGGCTGGGTTTGAACCTGCAACCTACAACTCGTAAGTCGGGGCCGTTACCACTCGGTCACCACTGCTCTCCATATCATATCATAAAGGCACAAGCAGGCAAAGGCAGAAGCAAGGGGCTTGCGGTTGACCTTACAAACAAAAATAAGTATGTGTGGTAAAAAATCTTTTTCATGCCTACAATCTACTCTTTTGAATGTCGATATATAAAAAAAACACCTATATTTATATAAAATAAGCTAACTCTATAATTATTATTACATATTTTTGGTCTGAAACTATACATGAGGACATGTAATTGGCAGTCGTCTATGATTGTTTTTCTTTTTGATCAGTTTTTTTTATAAGCTGTAAGTCCTCCAAGCTGTAATAAATAAATAAATAAATGAATATTCTTTTTCTCGTAATCTTGAACGGTCCTGTAATTTTGTTGTGTATATTGTACACCCATGTTCCGTGTTAGTAAATGGTTTTATATTACTAATATTTGTTTAATTGCTTAGACTAGAGTCATTTTGATGTAGTCGTGTTCAAGTTTTTCGGCCGCTTGATGTAGTCGAAGTCAACCCTTCGTGTGTGCACAATCTTGGCATAATTATATGCTGAGAGCTTTGTAGTCCGAGTCCTATTTGGACTGCTGAAGTTAACGCTGTATAATCCGAATTTTACTCTGGAAAAAATAAATAAAAAAATTATTTAAACAATGAATATTTGGTTTCATTATTCCTAAGGCAAACTTTAGTTTTACAGTACAGCTTTCTGTCAGCAGCTTAGCCCCCGTGAAAGTAGAAAATTATTATTGTTTTTTATTTATATTCCCAAAGGAACATAATCCTAACATAAAGAGTAGATATCCATATTCCAGGATATGGCAGCAAGTAGTAGGTTAATCTATCAGTTATAATATTATTTGGTATCTTTCTAAAACCGTTGAAAACAAGCAGATAATGTTGTCATGAGGAACAACAATGGAGGTCCGTCCCGCTTGGGCGTGGACAATCAGTGAGGTTGACTTTTTGCATCCGAACCTCTTACATTCGGTCCAGGCCATGGTACGGAGAGGGAATAGGCGGTCACTTCCTTCTGCGAATCTACAAGTAAAGAAGCTGGTTGGAAGCGTGAGAAGGAGAGAATCTTCACGCCCCAGCTACCACAGGCGACGCCCAGGATGCCGACCCAACCACCGAAAGGGTTGGGTTGGGTTGGGTTCGGGCTTGCGGACGGCGAGTTATGACTAGCTCACAAAACCTAATAAGTACCAGCCCTAGGTTGACCACGTCTCGAGTTTCACACGTGTCTCAAAAACATGTTAGCAAAATTGACAAAGCTCACTAGGGCCGATACTTGCTAGGGCGGGATTGTCCGAAAAAGTTATCGTGGCCGTGGAACGCATATAGCAACTGAAAGAACACAGTAAAAAAGTGGTTTTTATTCTTGCTCCGACCAGAGAAAGGTTAAAAGGCTCTAATACATACAATTGATTATTTGGTCGACGGTAGTATAGAAAAGAAAGCTAAAAACTTACGTAAAGCCATCTGTCCATTCAAAGTCATCCATAAGACACCAACTGAAGTAACCTTTGACGTTGCACCCATCTTCATGTATGGCTAACAGCAATTGGTAGAGGTAGTCGTTGTAATAATCTATTCTATCATAGTCTTCAGTTCCACCAAAATCAGACAATCCATTTTCAGTTACAATTATTGGGATTTTCTTTAATATTTCGTAGTTGTTTTGGAGCCAGTTGATGAGTTTCCGGAAGCCTGGTGGGTAAACCTGTGAAGAGACATCTATGGCGTCACATAAAAACTAATCCTGCATCGCGCAATTAAAGTTCTTCGCGCGTTTAGAACATATAGAACAGCCCAAAATCATCTATCGGGCAGTTGCCCACCAGACAAACACTCGTCTGGCCGGAAGATCCTCTCTTTTTAACAGGGGTTTGCGGGACTTTACTCTCTGTTCCGCATACCTCCAAACTGGTGACCCCGACGTGATCTGAACACGCAACTTTCTGATAATGTTTTTTTTTGCATTTGTAACTGCGTTTCATAAAAGGAGAATAATTTAAAATTTAATAATTTCTGTCTGATTTTGAGAAATATTTTTTTTTTAATTTTTGATAGGTTTGCGCTTGAACACTATCTCAGCTGATGGAAAGCGGTGATGTGCACGCTTACCTAGAAGCAACCTGTCAACTTTCAACTTATAGATCTTCAGGTTGTAGCTATCGAGATATTATATATAATATTTGATTATTGAGCTTGTATTTAGAAAAAAGTTTCTGTGATGTCACGGAAGCCGTCTTAGCTAATGGTGGAGACAAAGAAGCAGAATTTGATCTCCTTGCCCTTGAAATTTCAAGATATTTCTCCGTCTCATTATATGAGTCGTCGCACAACAGCTCCGTTAGAAACTAGCGATGGTGAATGGGGACGCGGATGTACGATTATTAGTAGAAGTTCTGTATTTGCAGATACAAAGCTCTATTATAACCCCAATATCTTGTCTAGAGTGAAAGACCGGTGTCTAGAGCGGGTATGAGCACGGTAACAAGAGCGATCAGCATGCGTTGTTCCGAGAGTTGTAATAATAGTACAGTTTAGACAAGTTTCCTAAGGGCAACATAATATAGGCGTCCGCCAGTCACTTCAGTATAGACACTTACGTTGGTTTCGTATATTTGGTATTTTGTACCCGTGCAAGGTCTTAATCGTGACTGAGGGTCTCTAGTGGAATATCTTCTCCATTTTACGACTCTACTCGTTTGAAAAAGAACCTTCATTTTACTCACATTACGTATAATGGGTATCTAATTTGCGATGCTATGCTGCATATAGAATAATGCTCTTATCTATATATTAATCTTCAACGTAAGATTCTAAATGGGTATGTAGAATTGTGAATGAAAATTATATCAGCATTGCAATGAAAAAAACTATTATAATTAAAATGTGCAATTCAATCATTTTTAAACTTTTTTCATACATTAAAATTGTAACGTAATCTTTTCTATTTTTGGGGGAAGGAAATCATCAAATATCTTCCTCCACTGAGTGGAATAAAGGAGTGTCAAACTTTTATTGGCTTAACCCTTCCGTCCGTCAGTTGCCCTTTGTGCTCCAGGGCTGCTGTGTCTGTTTCTAACAATAGCTGGCGGGCCCTATCAATTAAGCTTACATTACCCTTTACATTTTGTTTCATCGACAAATGTCCTCTCGTAGAATGTCACGTTGTCTAAAAATTCTTGCAAAATGCTTTTATTCCCATTTATATTTATAGCGGAGCCGGTGTTTAGATACTACGAGACGAGCCCGCAGATGGTTGGCCAGCACTTGTCTGAAGCTGCGAAAATCACATCCGCAGCCCCAACACAACTGTGTGAGGAAACACCGGGTTGATTATAATCAGTAAAAGTAACAGACTCCTCCGCCTGACATAAATTGACAAAGGACATTCAAGTTTTCAACCCCGAAAAAAACACAAATGTTTTTTCAATTCCTTTTCGAATTGTTATGAAACTTACAAATAGCCACTCGGCACCTGGCATGGGCCATGATGGATCCACCTCCATCTTGACACCAGCGTCATGGTACAAAGAAGGGACCTTCCAATTAGGTTCCATTGATGATGGACTGACTAATCGTGCAGTATAGTGGTTAAAACTGAAGAAGTCCGCGCTTCCTCTTAGTGCTATCACCTGGGAGAAGAAACAAAAAAAATATAAATTTATGTGAAATAAATTATATAATATACAAAGAGTCTCAACTCTTTCTAGTCAAATGTAGTTTGTGCTACTTTATAGAGCGGTTGTAGCAAAAAAAAAAATATAAATTATTTAATGGCTTTGGCACCTTTCTAAAGGTAAAATATAAATAAAATAAATAATTAACTGCTTGACAAAGCAAATCATTTAATTGTTTTGCGCAGGAGAAAATAAATATGTTTATATATGATTCTCACATAAAATATTTTCAGAACACTCAAATTAACAAAATTGGCTATCACTTTAATTAAGAGGATTTGTATAAGATTGTAAGGTCTACAAACCTCTTCATCGGTGAAATATGGGAGACGTGACCGTGAGTATCCTTGTTGGCGACTCATATTGTTAATTTTTTCACGAACGAAACGAGGATAGTCGCCTTCCTCCGAGAATATTGGATGAGCCAACATTCCTAGCTGAAAGTAAAGATAAGAAATAACTAAAAGAAAAAGAACCTAATAAGATAAACATATCGTCGAACCTTATCTAAAGTAATGTGTTGCAATGGAACTGACATGCATTTGTAAAAAGTTTTCTGACGCCTTGATATCCTCTGGTTTATTGGGATCTTTTGGTTCAGCCCACATTGCTTCAATCACTATAGATACTTTTCCTGCAAAATAAACGTTACAAAATCATTTTTTTATTAATATTATCTCAATAGCAATTTTATTTTTAAATATAAAATGTTTGATTTTTTAGAAAAAATTTAAGGTGTTTAAAAAGAGTTAGGGAACACTAAAAAAATAAAATACGGATGGATTATGTGAAACATAATATGTCCAAGTTTGATTAAATCTTAAATCTTTACGGCAATCCATAATATAATATAAGGTGCTTAATGTCAAAATGGAAAGAATTATGAGTTCAGTTGGGCAATATAAGAAATCATTTTTTTCGTAAAAATATGAAATTAATAGCGGTCCCGACAGACGCTATCCTGTCCAAAAGATGGCTTTTGATCAGCAAAAAATTAAAACCCCTTTGAAGCGCCACTTACCGGGGCCAATTGTATTTCCAAACCTTTCAAGGATCCACAAAATATATGCACAAAATTACATCCAAATAGGTCAAGTCGCCCAGGAAGAATGAGGACAAACACACGCACAGAAGAATTATATACATATAATACATGAGTATGTATTATTATTATACTACAGAGTTAAGGGTAAAGATAATATATAGCGACGAGTCCAAATACATTGGCAAAAGTCAAGAGAATTTTAAGAGTTATGATTTTACCTTTTTGAGTTGGTTTGAATTCTTTTTCATACATGCGGTAAACCCGAGCATGGGCTAGCAAGCAGTTATGAGTGCATAAGTATATGCCGATTCCGTGCGAATTCAAAGCTGGGGCTAATATATTAAGCTCATAACCCTGCGAAAAGAAATATAATGGTGATTGAAAGATTTAATACGTATTAAATATATCTTTGAGAGAGATAGTCTGCCTGTAAACACAATTACATACAAAAGGGTTTAGTATAACCTAAGTCTGGAACAAAAAAGAATGGAATTGAATCATGAATTTTTAATGCTTAACCGGTGAGCTACAAAAGTGCACTTTTCTACAGCACAGTACTTACACTTAAGCAATTTTCATGAGGTTCGTTTATCGTTAGCCACATTTTAACAATATCACCATACAAATTAAATGCTACCCGCGCATAGTCTTCAAAATAATCAATGACTTTTGCGTTGGTCCAGCCACCTAGGTTCATGAATGGTGTGGGCATATCCCAGTGGAATAATGTTACTACAGGAGTTATGTTGGCTTTTAGGAGTTCTTCAAAAATTGTACGGTAATACTTTACGCCCTCGTGATTTATGTTGTTATCAGTTCCGTTTGGGAGGATCCTGCAATTAAAAAAGGTAATTAAAGGATAATAGGCACTTTTGCATGGACTTTCGTTCTTAGTACTCTATCAAATTGTGACATACGCCATTTGTAAGGCAAACAAAAGCTTCAATAAATTGTATGATGCCAATTTATAGTCAAAGATATGCAGGGCAAGATTGATTACTCATTTTGTTTAAGTAGAACGTCATTAATGTTCATAATAAATGTAAATGATGTTTCATTTCACATGAACTTGGTAAACGGAGCCTACGTTTCTCTAGTAAACTCTATCTACAGTACATACCAAAGAGTAACATGTCTGGCAGCAGACAATATCTAATATTTATTTATTTAAACTTCATATAGGTACAGTACTGGTACATAGGCGGACTTAGTGCAATAAGGCATTCTCTACCAGTCAACCTTTAGGTTAAAAAACTGGGCAAATGCGAGTCGGACTCGCGCACTGAGAGTTCCATACAAACTTATGTAAATAGTTTTAATTTATTATATATTTATGGTATTAATAAATTCCCGATTAAAGTCGCGAAAATTTTTCCGAATCGCAAAAACGATATTTTTTTTATGACGTAACAATAAATTTACTGTTTTAAGATTGATTTCTATATCTGTGCTATAAGACCTTGCTCCATGTCAAATTTCAGAATACTGGGTCTACGGGACTACTACTAGTACCCTATGAATTTTTATTTCCTTGAGAGTGTCGAAATATGCATTTTTTTTAGACACAACAGCCGTATCTTTTTTTTACGTTAATTTTGAAGTTTTAATTTTTTGATAGTTTCAAGGAACTGCAGACATGAGTATATGGTTTTAATTTCAATTCGATAACACCACGCATTCGCGTGATAAAAGGTATTGATGGACAGACCGACGGACAACAAAGTGATCCTATAAGGGTGCCGTTTTTTTCTTTTGAGGTATGGAACTTTAAAAAGACCACACTGTAAGTGTAACCACACTAGAGTTTGATAACGTTCAATTTCTGAAAGTTAATTCAAGTAATATGAGTACAACATTAGTGACACAACAACAATACCTTTTCATGTCCACAAAACCCAGAGAACCCAGCCCAGCGCTTCCTCATACTTTTATTTATATATTTTTTACACGTGCATATCGTCATCCCCGTATTCCCCGAAGTGTTGGGTAGAATTTATTAATTGTATGGCCCTTATTGGGCAGTAACATTTAATTCCCATGTAAAAGGGGCGAGATAACTTATTAACAACACTCGTACGTTTACCTAAACTTTGCGATTTTGATGAGAAATTAGTAACCAAATATAAGTTCGTTACACTGTGGATCCAAATAGATACCTCACTCGTTTGTGATTGTGATACCATCGAGGCAAACAAGATGCTATAAAATCATTTTAGGAGTTTCTTTAAAATTTGTATTTGTATTTTTTATTCTATACGTCAATAGCTCATCACTAAAAATTAACAGCATCAACTTCTTAGGTTAACCTACGCTGGCCGAGGTTGGACCGTTGATTTTCACGACCTTTACCGACTCATCGATCTTCGTCGTGAGGTTTAACGTAGCGGTTAAGCCAGGTTAACCGGGTTCTGGAGGCCCGCCCAATTGGCCATTCATTCTGTGAGTAATATGTCCTGTTACTTAACTTTTTAGCAGCGTGTCCATTAATATCTAATCCAGACACTGTTTGGATTCACCCAGGTTACTTCAGGTTAGTAGGTACCTGCGTTCACTGTTGACAGAGCTCAGCAAAGAAACGACGGCTCCATTCACAACCAACAAAATTAGAAGTTGTTAGGATTAAAATATCATCTTCGTTCATAGATTGTGACCTGCTACAATGACTACTCAAATGACATTATACAGCGCAAGAGGTGCATTCTCTTTTACTATTTTTTGACAGTACTTACAGTGACAGATTTTAGAAATATTCCATATTATGCAATAAAGAATTGAGTATTAAGTATATTGTGTTTTGGGTACCGCCAGCAAGGTGGTAGTAAGTAGCTCATAGTCTTGCCACGGCATAAGCAATTCTCAAATACCTACCTTAATATAAAGTTTCTGTTTTTAATATGAGAGAAATGACTACCTCATCTTAATCGACTAATTAAGATGGAGTAGGCGCGGGCTTGCGGACAGCGAGCAATGGGTAGCTCGCCATCCGACCGTCCAGTTACCGTCCGGACCGAGCCCAAGTCGTCGACGGCGCGTAGTGTTCCACGCGCGCCTCATGGAGATGTCAGCAATTGTAGGGGCCCAGCAGGGTTGAAGCCTACTGGGGCCAAGGGTTCTGATTCTGAAAGGAAGACTCGGCCCTGGTACGCCAGGCAACGAAGGAACAGGAGTGGGTTTTTAGTCAGTAAAGTTTGACACTATCTCACGCTCCACCCAAGAGCGGGGGATGTACCGAAAAAAAATGAAGTAGGAAAATAAAGAGCTGAGGGTGTGAAAAATAAATGGTAACAGCATAAAACATTAGAGATTAAGATTATATAAAGATTTTACCTAGACCACGAAATAGACATTCTATAGGCCTGAACGCCTAACTTTTTGATAATTTCAATGTCTTCCATATAGTGGTGGTATGAATCGGCTGCCACATCACCGTTGCTATGGTCCGTAGTAAACGTGGGATGCTCGTGGAGATAAGTGTCCCATAAGCTTTCGCCTTTGCCTGAAGTAAACAAATAGTTGAATTACATAAAGGCAAAATATAGTCCGAGTCTGTCGTCACGAAACGAAGAAAAAGAAGAATAATCACAGGTCATTTCACTAGTGCCATAGATTATTCATATTCCGGAGAAAATGCTCTATTCTTATGAGATAAGTCAAGGGAGAGAAACACAAAAAAATAAAGATAAAAAATACACATGACGACTTATTTCAATAAATTAATATCAATAACTTTTTTTTTATTCATATAAACTAGTGCTTGACTGTGATCCTACCTGATGGTAAGCTGTGATGGAATCGTTGATGGTGAGGTACACTAGTTTATTAAGAGCCTCTCGCTCTAGCCTTGATGACACCTAAATTATAATCGGACGGGAATACCGCAGCAGGCAATGTTCAATTCCTTCGATGTATGCGGTATAAACAACGAGTTGAAACGCTTAGTCCGGACCGCAGACGTTTTAACAACGTAAGGGTGAATACTCGCCGTACCTCGGGTTGTCCGATGGTAAAAATGAGATGGTGTAATCAAGTCATGCAAATCATGATGATGATGATTAAGAAGGATATAAATATAATTCATCATGCATGTTCCTTGAAACAACCTATCAAACGATAAATTATAAGAGACAGGCATCTAAGCCATTTCTGTGATTTTCCAAAAATCTTTCTAGCCCAACATATTCGAATCAAATCTTACCTCCTTCGTTCCATCCTCCCTCAATTTGAAATGCGGAAGAAGATACACCGAACATGAAATCATCGGGAAAAAAGTAATTGTTGACTCCTGAGTTCACAACTGGACCTCCTTTTGCTAACTGCAGTATGCTATAAATAAAATCGAAAATAACAAATTATAATAGCACAAAATAAAAATTAAACTGATAAATACTACCTGTGGAAGCTCTTATATACGGAGTCTGTTAGTCTCCTACTGATTTCGAACATCATGTCTGTGACTGACATGATGTTCTTGAACTTCCTTTTATGCCAAAAGATTCATCCAGTTCACGCTTTTCCAGTCATAGTCGTTGAAGTTATTGCCATAATATAATTATATCACTTTCACTTCAAAATTTGTTACTTACTTATTATTTTATATTTTAAATAATTACGTCATCACACGGAGGAAGTAGGTATTTCGAATTATGGTTTATGTTTTCAAGTTATATGCAACCCTTCCAGAACCTCCAGGGTCCTGGAACGAAGGCAAAGAAGGATGAAGGCATAGGAGTGGGTTTTAGTCAGTAAAAGTATGAAACGCCCTTATGCTTCGCCCTAGAACGTTAGAAGTCATTGTATGATATCCCACCTAAAAAAAATCATCCAGAAGCACTGAAAACCTTATGAAAATTCTAACCTGTAATTAAATCGGCGGCGGCGATTTCTCGCGCCGGGCCTTGGTTCAGGCCATGGTCCGGAGAGAGGAGGAGTGGCAGGCGGTCGCCTCCTTCTGCGAAGCAGTAATGCTAGCAAAGGAGGCGGCCGATCGCGTGAGGCAACGGTCCTTACGCTCCAACCGCCGCCGCCGGGATTCCGATCCCGATTTCCGGCCACCGTAGGCGCGGGCTTGCGGACGGCGAGCAATGGGTGGCTCGCCGTCCGACCGTCCGGTAACCGTCCGGACCGAGCCCAAGTCGTCGACGGCGCGTAGTGTTCCACATGCGTCTCAAAGAGATGTCAGCAAACCATAGTGGCCCAGCAGGGTCGAAGCATACTGGGACCAAGGGTCTGCTGCTGAAAGGAAGACTCGGCCCTGGTACGAAAGGCAGCGAAGGGACAGGAGTAGGTTTTTAGTCAGTAAAAGTCTGACACTATCTCCCGTTCCGCCCAAGAGCGGGGATGTCATTAGGATGATTTTCCCACCCAATAAAAAAAAAAACCTGTAATTAAAATATTTGCCAATAAAAAAAAACGTACGTAATTATTTCAGTTAAACCATTCTACAGGCACTTTTGGAATGACATGTTCCAAAGCGTAGATCAAAAAAATGCAAGAAAATCTAAGAACACTGATTTAAATCAATAAACTATCACAAAACTATGGTAACATCGTAAATGTATGGCATTATATCAAAAGAGTTTGTGATCAATAAAAAAAAAAACACTAAATTGTAATGGGTTTGGTCTTACCTAAGAGTTAATAAAACTGCTCTGTTCGGGGCGACTGAACTGGAGCTCCACATTGTACTAAATAAAACAGTGCTTTTGTGTTAATACCTATACAACACAAAAAAAAGAAATCAATCATCATAATCAACAAAGGAAAAATATTCAATGAAACAATTAGTCATAGCGGCATTAGTGCGTTAATACATCACAATAATGGATGTATAATTAACAATGTTTTTGTTTGTGTAAGTTAGTTAAATATCTTAGTGTCCGTTTTGACTGCACGGCCACAGTGTCGTAGTAATTATTGTACTACTATTGAACACAAATTTATGTATATTACACACTAAGGGTGGAATTCACCAATAAAACTAATCGCGTTTTAACGTTTGGCTCGCAAAATCGCGTTTAGCCGCTGTAACTAGTGTCATTTGTCTGTATTTTTCTTTTGTTGTATTTTTACAACTGACACTAGTGACAGCGGCTAAACGCGATTATGCGAGCCAAACGTTAAACGTGATTATTTTTATTGGTGAATTCCGCCCTAAAAATGATAGTCGAAAATTCATGAAACTTTAACCATGGCAGCACGATCGAAACATGGAGAACCGCGGAACCACGCAGTTCTCTTAAAATGAGCATAGTAGAGGTCCCATTCTTGTTGCCGATACAATTTCGAAAAAAATGTAGATAGTATGAATTTAGTCATGATGTTTTAACTTACGACCTACAGAACTTAAAAGCAATAGCCGCGCTGTCGAAACATGGCCTAGTAAAACAACGTGGCCGAGCAATCGAAACGGACACATATCTTATCGTTATATCTTATCGTCAATCGACAACAGTTAAGGGCAAAACTGGAACTAAAGTCGTTAGATTTATAGTGCATAAATTATGGTAGTAACGACTATTTAAAAATCTAAAATACGTCGATGTTAATTGTCCATAACAGCAGTATTCCTAGTAGGTTTAACTGTTATTGTAAATAATGATGATTAGGTACTCAAAGCAACATGGGTCAGACAGCCCGACTGAATGTAGAAACTCGGTGATTGATAGCATTAAGTACTTATTTCTTTTGTTCCAAAGGATAAATGCAGCAATGTTTAATATATAAATCATCCTCATTATTTTAAGTCAAAATTAACCGCTGCACGGGTCCTATTTCTTCTGCCATAGATCCCGGTTACTTCGATAATATCGTCAAACTAACGCCTTTTTGGACAACTGCGTATTGACGTAAATTCATCGTTACATTCGGAGTCACCACACCATACCAACTGAAATATCCAATTACATAGCATCCTTCTCTATGTACATGATAGATAGTGGTTGTAATAGGAAACCTACCCATAGTATTTCATACAACCATTTTCAGTTATAATTATTGGTATTTTTTCCTTTATTAATTTGAAGTTATCTTGGATTCAGTTAAGGAATTTACGAGGGTTAACCTGCATTTTACTTTTTTTTTCAGTTTGGGTTTGATGATTGCATCAAGAAACCTTTACAATTCACATTACCTACAAAAATCGATTAATTTGTGACGCTACATTGTTCATTAAGCATAATTATTAATTATTTATTCTTGAACTATGCAAAGTTCATTTATATTTCTTTAATATTCCAAATAGTTTTTTCCCGTAACTTCAATTCTTTAGTTAGTTTTTCCTGTATTTTGGATTTAAGTGTGTGTTTGGGGATCTTAAATGTCTATGTTTTACCTACTATAAAACTAAATTAACTGACTGTCAGTTAGTACCAAGAGGTGAGCGAAATTGATTTTGCTCCACCTTAACTTGAATGTCATGGCATACGTCGTTATGATTTCTTTGATGACAAACTAAAAAAAAATTTAAAATATAATCTGGTGGTTGATTTTAAATAATGCATACAATTTAAACTTGATTGGTGAATTAGTAATCAGCCAGTCATTACATAAAACCAGATATACAGATTACTATGTTGTGTCTTTAACGCGGCGTTAGCCAAGCGAAATTCGTTGTCACATAACGTATGTTTCACCAAATTCGTTCGTTTGGCGCCCTCCGGAGTTCAATGTTCAGGAATTTTACTATTTTTTATCAACATCAAAAACGAGGAGGTTATGTTCGACTGAATGTATTTTTTTTACATTTTTTTATGTATATTCTTTTTTTTTTTTGAAAGAGTGACTTCCCAAAATTGTTTCCATAGAAATATGGTCATGATTTGATTATGATCGGAACTTCTCTTATGATCAAAGCAGAACTGTCATAACAAGTAAAATTGCAAAGTTTGTGACGTGTAGTTGATATCTGACTGAAGGAAGAAGAGGAGCAAGCACATTGAAATAATCTGATGATAAAGCTGGAAGTTAGGTACGGGAACTCCATAGTACTAATAAAATAATGTATCCTAGGCGTGTTTGGGCTTATTGGAATTGTCATAAGATGCACTTTAGCTATAATTTACTATCAAACTGAGATCATTTGAATCAGATGATTATGAAACCGGAAAGAGAAAGGTAGGCATGAGAACTCCATAATAAAACATTATATTATAGTGTCGCAGGCATAGCTAGTTGAGGTGAGAGTGACGTCGTTACAAGTATTATAATAACTATAACAATATTGTTTGTCGTAACATATAAATTATTAAAACTTCTTCATCAGAAAAATATGGAAGATGTGAACACGGGACTCCTTGTTGACGACTCGTATGTTAACTTTCTTAACAAACAAAAATAGGAAAGTCGCCGGCATCGGAATATATTCGATGGGAGTAAATTGCCATCTGATAAAGCAAAACAACACATGTTTATTTGTTGAAATCTCAGCAAAAGTAAGAAGGTACATTATTGTGTTCCTGAGTACCAACCATCATGTTTATAAAAAATCTACGTTAAGCAGAGCTACTTAACTAAAAAGAAATTTGGGATACAATGTTAATAATAATTTTTAATAATTATTATTTATTAGTCCAGTGTTACAGAATGTATCTTAATCTTAGATTAAATCATATATCAATGATCTTAATACTAAAGTTATGTTACCTATGGGTATTCACAGTAACTGGTAAAATTAACATTAAATTGAACTGTGGTCGCCAAACTAGGCAGTGCCTGTATCTTGTGGGCCGGAGTTACGCTTTGTTACATTTAGTCCAAGACATGCTAATTGCTAACTTTCATACTTGTTACAGTTTTTTTTTTGTAATTTCAGGTTTGGTTCCATAGTAAAAGTTGTTGATAATGAGGAGTACAATGTCTCCTCGAAATTCTCAAAGTTATTTTTTTAACACCTTATATATGTTAATTTTAAACGTGCAATGTTATTAACGTTCGTAGTAGGTTTATGTTCACATTTTTTCTTTCTAAGAGTGAAACTGTACTTGTTCTATTACTTATTCTGTGTTCTAACTAAAATAAGACTCAGGTGCATCCAATTATAAAGTAATTTAAAAAAACTCATTGTTTAACAATGAAGTAATCTTCTGGTAATTCAAAAGGGAGAGACTTGTAGGTGCAACTTCTGCAAGTTGAAATCAAAATCTTAAAAAAAATATGTTATTGAACAGTGAAATTGGTATATTTGTATTTAGAATTAAAGGTAATTTAGAAAACTTTAGAACAACAAATGCTAATTCTTAAAAGTCAAATTTATGTTTTTCCTTTTGAACTCATACTTTGTAAGTATAGTATATTTGATCAAAAAAAGGCATTGTGAAAAAGACATTTCCATTGTCGCCATTGTAATATAAAACTATTAGATATAGGCATTAAGTATATATATATATATGTATAGTAGATATAGGCACACTTACTGTCAAACGACAGTAAGTGTACTTATCTCGAATTTTTAATTATAAACTCATACCTAAATCTATATTATTTTTAGACCACCCATTGTTACACCCTATTCATTTTAAACTTCTACTGTAATTTTGTATTGTGTGGGTAATACAATAAAGAATATATTTATGTATCTATTTTTAACACAGATATTTGAAATAGGTACAATGTTTTATACTTCTTGACTGCATATGCGTGGTTTTAATTGATACCCGTAACAAACTACAAATCCTTTTCTAGCTCTACTATGCTGAATTGGAAACACTTCACATGCATTCTGTAAAACTTTTTCAATCAACACCGTTTTAACCACATTCTTCTTTTTGAATCGGTCAAATACGTTTCAGATAGTTACTTCGATTTAATATACACAGTTTGTAAAATCTTATTCTTACTTTGGCTGGGATTGGTCCATCATCATTGACAGGACTATTATGGTCAATAAGCCTGATAATTATAGTGGTGATGGAGATAATACCATAACCATAATGAACCATTTTTATCTCGGCAGAATGTTCCCGTGGAATATTTTTTTAGTTTCACACGAGAAACATTTTGACAGAAACTAGTGTGAAATAAATGATTTCTTTTAATAAATAATATAAATATGTTAATTTAGAAAGAATTTTAGCCAACATTAGGTACATTTTGCTAAGGTTTCTAGAGATAAAAACTGCCTACTTTGTAAGACCTTGGTAAGCAGTTTTTTTTCTTTTCTTGTACTCATGAATAGAAATTTCGCAAAAAAAAACTTCGAGACGGTGCCTAGCCGTCTCAGAGTTTAAAGTATTTATACTTTGTTGGCTCCCACAAATTCAGTCTTTATACTTTTTCAGGAATACTGAAATGAAATTATGGTTGTTTTCTTTTGACAAACTCAGGTAATTAATTTAAAATATTCTTGTTATTGGCCGTCAATATAATAAAATATGTTAATTATGAAATTATTTAGTATACAAATATTGTTTTAGCTTGTTTTTGTCCATTTATATCTATGTTTTGGGTAAATCTTAAAGTAGTAGATAAGAATGAGGAAGAGGAGGTTTTCAGGGATAAGATTGTTACATTAGCCGATTCACATCTTTTGATAGTGTATTTTCCACACAATATCCTAAACAAAATTGGACTGAAACGCCAGATGATTCAGTTTTGATACCATGGAAAAGCCATCTGTTTTATCTGAGCAAAACTTATGGTTCCCGTGGGTTAAGTTACAACGTAATTTCAGTTGGGCAAAGCCGTGGGCAAAATTATGCAAGAGATAGCGGCTGTAAAGTACGGTCTCTATGATGGTTTGGGACCGATAAAAATAACATAGAAGGTAGTGTCACCTGTTCCCTTTGCAGGAACCTTGAGGATCTGCAGCTCTACCACAAGCTTTTAACGCGATCCATTTACGACCTAAACTGAAATGTAAATGGGATGGAGCTATACAGGGTGTATAGCTCCATCCCTCTTTCTTGTTAGTAGGATCAGTCCTAAAAGGTCAGCCTTTTAACACGTCATGGTCCTTTGTTCAACTTTATCTATCTATATAAAAAAGTGCTTAGACTTTTCCCAAACTTGTTTTTTTTTTAAACAAACTCTTGGCCCCTGTAGGCTTCGACCCTGCTGGGCCCCTACGGTTTGCTGACATCTCCTTGAGGCACGCGTGGAACAGTACGTGCCGTCGACGACTTGGGCTCGCTCTGAGCGGTTACCGGACGATCGGACGGCGATTTACCCATTGCTCCTGTCTGCAAAGCCCGCGCCTGCGGTGGTTGGAAGTTGGGATCGGGATCCAGTGGCTGGGCCGTGAGAGTGCACGTGCGGCTTCCACCTTTGCTAGCATTATTGCTTTGCAGAAGGAGGCGACCGCCTGCCACTCCTCCTCGCTTCGGACCATTGCCTGTACCAAGGCCTGGCGCGAAAGATTGTTGCCGCCGATCTCACTCACGAGGACACGGCGGTGCTCTGCCTAGGTGAGGTACACCTTTACCGTATGCTCTACCGTGTCCTCCGGGCGGTTCACACAGTGGTAACTCGGGCGTCACTTCCATACGAATCTGGTGTAGAACATGGTCAGTTATGTTCGGTAAAAACCTGCGTCATACGGAAGTTGAGGACGCCGTGAGGTCTTTCCAGCCACTCCTTAAAGAGGGGACTTACCACCATAATTATGGCGTGCCCAGTAGTGGGTTGCGACAGTCGCTGTCACCATTCTACCAGAGTTCCGGCGGAATCTCCGCTGGGACTTCTGATTCAAAACTCCAAGATTTCCTGATTCTTGATAACTGTTATCAAAAAATTCAAATGTATAGAATTAAAGTGCGTAACTGTTTGGTCTTTTGATAATGACCACCGCCAGTAGAGTGTCACTTTGTGTTGTGTCCAACGTCATCGCCTCAGTACCCACACGAGGTGTGAATCAACAACTAAACATGTGGATTTGAAATTTCAATTTTTTTTCAAAATACTTCGCCCCTCACTAAGATAACTACCAAAATTGTGGGTGTAGGAATTGAAACCGTGGCACTTAGTGCAGTAGCCAATCGCCTAGCCCTAGGCTAACCGCACCTAACTTTTATTTTTCTCGTGATTATTAAATTTTCCCGCATCTGCTGCGCGCTAAACATAAAATTGTCTAACCTTACCTAAACTGCTGCCAAAATGTGTTTTATTAAACAACACGTTAGTTCGTTCGCTACAATATTTTTGCGTTGCAACGCATAATATCGGATGAGCATAATATAATGTCGGATGAGCGGTGGGCTATAAGAGCCACTTATTGGATCCCACTAAACGCAAGGCGACACCGCGGCAGACCAAGGCGTAGGTGGAGAGATGAACTTGATAAATACCAGAGGGACTGGCCCGCAATGGCCGAAGACAGACTTGTGTGGAAAAGGGAAAGGGTGGCCTTTGCTCAGCAGTGGGACATCAATGGGCTATAAATAATAATAATAACGCATAATAAAAAAAAATTAGGTTTATAACGTCAACATTTTAAAAACATAAAAATCAAGTTCTGTAGGTACTCAATTACTTATTCCGATTATATTGTCGTTTCTTGTCCGAAAGGAGACATAAAAAATCACATGATAAATATTTTGGTATGAGCAAAGTTTAATGGTTGTCAGGAAACAAAATGGATTAAGGGAAGTATTTTAGTTCCTTAATCACAAATCGGCTTTCCTTTTATTTTCCGGTAATAAAGAAATTAAGAGCAAATTCCGGTGAGACAGAAGATAAATACGAGGTCATTGTAAGGATAAACGAAGTCGGTTTACGTATGACTTCGCCACGTGCCGAAAAATATTTGAAATAAGAATATTGGGTCTTTACTTATGAAATTGGCATTTCTTTTTTTTAGTTTTTTTGAATTTAAAGTTTAATTAGTTTGAATTTTGATATCTTTGGATCGATTTGGAATTATAGGTTCGAATAATCTTTATATTGACGAAGCTTTCGGGGCCATAGCATAGCATAGCACAGCATAGTCGGACTTATAATGTTCCCACTGTTGGGATTCAGGCCTCCTCTCTAGGAGAGGGAATAGACCATAATTCACCACGCGGGCCCAGTGCGGGTTGGTCGGTACGGGGCCATGGGTGATGTGAAAGAGATCCCCGGGGTCCTGGAACAATGGTAAAGAAGGAACAGGATTGGGTTTTTAGTTAGCAAAAATCTATCATGCCCTCGTGCTCCGCCCAAGAGCGAGCGGGGGATGGGAGCAGTAGATAATTTTCCCAGCTAAAAAAAATGGTATATTAGTTAGTAAATATTTATAAAACTTGCGCCTATTGAAATATGTAAGGCAATTTCTACTATTATTGTATTTGTAAAGATGTTTATTTCTAGTTAGCTTCTGCTTGCGGCTTGGTACGTCTGAAAATAGAAAATTATCCCAAGTGCACATACTTTCAGGACAAAAAGGATTTTGTGTGCTAATTCAGGACATAGTTTACCCATGTGCTAAATTCCATCAAAAACTATTCAGCCATTTGAGAGTAAAGGAGTAACAAACACATATACACATACATATATTCATACAAACTTTCGCTTGGTATTAGCGTGATAATGTTAAAAAAAAAAACTATTTTAATATCAAAGGTATAATCTCAAAAAAAATATAACAACATAATTTCAAATATTTATGTATGACCGCACAAATTATGTGACAATAGTAGATTAACAGAGCCTAAACGATTTCTGACTTCCCGACGAGATTGTTCACCTAGCTAGATAAATGTCCAATTGTAAGGCCATTCGAGGTGCCAAGTCAAATAAAAGATTATTCGTCGAAAAAAATCCAAAGCTATACGACGTCTCTACTCGAATAAAAGCCTTTCATGATCAAGAAAGTCTCATAAGAGCTTCTGCCTTCAACTACTTCAAACGTCTTGGAAGTCATCCAAAACTATTTATGGCGAATTTTCGGTGACTTGCATCCAGACGTCTTGCGGCACTGCAAATAGTTCGGCGCATCTCTGGAGGATAAGCAGAATAACTTTTTGAAAATTTAAAAGCAAAGTTTTTTACAACGGTCTCTCCTTCAAAAACTTATGCATTGAAAAAGCCATTGGAACTTGACTTCAACCGTGTCTTTCTCGGCGGTTCTGAGGTAGAAATGAAGGAGTAGAATTAATCAGCTGCTGATTAAAGAAAACTTTTTTTTAAATAATATAAACCGGTGCTTGACTGTGATCCCACCTGATGGTAAGCAGTGATGCAATCGTTGATGGTGAGTTGTTCGCAACGCATTATAAGAGTGAATAGGCTAGGGCCTTTTCACTCTAACCTTGAAGACACCTAAATTATAATCGGACGGGAAGACTGCAGCAGGTAAATTATTCCAGTCTTTCTATGTATGCGGTATGAGCGATGAGGCGAAATACTTAGTCCGGATCGTAGAGGTTTCAACAACGAACGAACGGTTGATTAAAGGTATTTGAAATATAAGCAAAACAGAATATTCTGTGACTGACTAACAGTTGATTAATTATTTGAGAACCAACCCGATTTTAAAGTAAAAGTTTTAAATTACCATTCCTAAATTTAAAAAAAAAAAACTGACCACGTCCATCTTCAATAAAACATAACCCAAATCAAAACCAAAGAAATGTCCGTCGAATAAAATTGAAGATATGAAATTGTAAAGTAAGATTCAAATTGAAAGGGAAATAAATTTTCACAAATATTTTCCAAGATGAGGGAACATTTCAAATTCCAATCTTGCACTTTAGTCCGATGGTAGACATGCAGATGGGCTGAGAATTTTCAACGATTTGCATCAGTTGCAAAACTAAGTTATGGTAATCGAGCTATAAGTTACAAGCTTGAGCTGGTAAGCTTTTCAATTTTATTGGGAGATTGGATATTTTGAGCCTTAACTCCTTAGGGAAATGAAATCTCCCCCGCTTTTAGTAAAGCGAATGAATTAATTTGCATAGCGTTCGTTGAATCATATCCTTTGGTTTTGTACTTGTCGGTCAAAGGAATTATTCAACTGGTTTCCTTTGAAACCTTTTGTTAATGAATCCCACTTTTGATTTCTATAATTAGATACTTGTTTGACTCCTCTGTATTTCATCATTTCAGCCGAAAGCCGTTCGCTGTTGGACATAGGCCTCCTCCAAGTGTTGCCATAACGACCGGTCCTAAGCGTATCGCATCCACCGGATTTCCGCGATCCTGACCAGGTCATCGGTCCATCTTATGGGAGGCCTTCCAAAGACCCTATATTTATTTTCTATGAAATAATACTGTGTCATTTATCGGAGTCGCAAACAGTTTTTAGCAACAGCTGAAATTGTGATTGGAATACCGAATACATACAATAGAAAATGTGTAGTCATATTTCGTACAGTTGCAGATTTGTATCGGGACCAACACATCACTCTTTTCCCGGAAATAAACTTGCCAGGACAACACAGCTCTGTGTTAACGAAAACTCAGCCAAGATTTATTGAAGCTTACGACCAACAATATTGATATTCAAAAGCTTTGATAAATATTCTGTTGGTATTGAAGTTTTATGAAAATCTGATTTTTTGTATTCTACTTTGGTTCTGCATGAATGTTAGCCTGACTGTTCGGTATGTTTGAATTTTATTAAATCGTCTTTCTTTCTTAAATATTTTGTAATAATACATTGCTGCTATATGTATCCAAAGATTTGCTTTTAAGTTTGTCATTCACATGAACCCACTCATAAATATATACATATATATACATACCGCTTATACCTCACACTCACACACGTGCATTATACATCCCACTCACACTAATTACTGTTCTTTATCAAATTACAATATAAGATTTTTATTAGCTTATATAGTATAAAGTAAAAATTTTGCTTTTTTAAATTTTTATCAATTCTTTTTATTTAGTATCTTTTCTTTTTGTAAAATTACCTTTTTTTGTAGATTAGAAAATCATCCAATGACATCCTCCGCTCTTGGGCGTAGCGAAGGGCGTGTCAGACTTTTACTGACTAAAAACCTACTCCTGTCCCTTCGCTGCCTTTCGTACCAAGGCCGAGTCTTCCTTTCAGCAGCCGACCCTTGGTCCCAGTATGCTTCGACCCTGCTGGGCCACTACGGTTTGCTGACATCTCTTTGAGACGCATGTGTAACAGTACGCGCCGTCGACGCCTTGGGCTCTGTCCGGACGGTTACCGGACGGTTGGACGGCGAGCTACCTATTGCTCCCCGTCCGCAAGCCCGCGCCTACGGTGGCCAGAAATCAGGATCAGAATCCTGATTTCAGCTGGGGCGTGAGGAACGCGCCCTTGCTAGCATTACCGAATCGCAGAAGGAGAGGACCGCCTGCCACTCCTCGTCGCTTCAGACCATGGCCTGTACCAAGGCCCGGCGCGAGAGATCGTTGCCGGCGATCCCACGGACCCACGAGGACGCGGCGGTGATCTGCCCAATCGGGGCGCACCTCTACCATGTGTTCCACCGTGTCCTCCGGGCAATACACACAGTGGTGGCATCAGGGCGTTTTTGTAAAATGACTAAATTTTTAAGATTTTAAATTTAAAAAAAACTTTTTACAAAAAAAAGATAACCGACTTCACTAAAAAAAACACTAAAAGGATAAAAATAACTTTAATTTCGGAAGTCGGTGTTAAATAAGATACAAATAATACCGAGAAATTTGATGATACCATTTTCAACGGAACTATTCAGAACCATTAATTTATTTGTATTATCATAGTCGCTTAACTATGTTCATTGTGATATCTATGCAAGTATGTAGTTCCGTTGACCATTTCTGGTCTTCATCATCAGTTCCACTTCATCAAATGTTACTTTTTGACTGTAAATGCTTAAGTTCTCGATGAAAATACCAAAATCACTACATAGTTGCCTATAATATTTGAGGAGTTCCCTCAATTTCGCCAAGATTCCATCATCAGATCCTGACTTGGTGACTATGGGACCATTTGGAAAGTATACCCTTTCTAACAAAAAAATATTTTTTCTAATTGGTTGGCAAGCGACGAAGTTATGCGCGAACAAACATAAAAAAAAATACAAACATCCGAATTGAGAACCTCCTCCTTTTTTAGAAGTCGGTTAAAAAGCGTTGGTACACTGTATGACTTTAAACTTTGGAAGAGCGACACATGCAATTTTTATCTAAAAGATCACTTCAACCCCTAGATGTTGTAATTAACTTGTGAAAGGAAATAAATTATTTGTATTTATTTTGTATTGCTTTGATATGGGTCGGAAGTACGACCCTTGAACCTGGTTTTGGGTGTTAATTCCAGGTCCGACAAAAACCGCTTTTGAGTTTTTCTATTACGAATTACTCTATAGCTGCTGTGTTACCCAGTGCCTTGGAAAGCACGTAAAGAACTAATCTTCTTTCATGAACTCGTGCTTGATCTTATCCCGGTCGTGTCGAATTGCCATTCTATTAGACTATATCACACTACATCCTATTTTTGTTATGCCAACGATATAATAGTCATGATTGAGACTACGGAGGAGCTCAGTACAATGCTCGATGACCAAAATCAAAAATATTTTTATTTCACATAGGCCTACTTAGGCACTTATAAAACTTCAGAAGCTAGTGCACGTTTCCAAATTGGTCGTTACCTATGGAGAAGAACCGGCACGAAATTCAATGGTTACTCTTTTTAAAAAAGTGGTTGATACAATATATATAGTATTAATAGATATTATGTAAGAACAGTGTAGGCCAGTCAATATTATAACTAAAATCACAATAAAAATAATAATAATTTTAAAAAATAAGTAAGTCCTAATAGGAAATAATCTAAGAATTCGTGAAGTCTACAGTGTTCTCACATTCACATTATAAAAAGAAGCTATTAAAAAAAAAAAAAAAGAAAAATATGAATAATTACAATTATCATTTAATGAGATGTTAACAAAATAAATTACTAACGAATTTAAAGTAGTTTAAGTCTAAATAATTTAAAAAAATTTGCAAAAGCAATATGTTAAAAAAAAGATGGAGCAGTTAATAGACAATAATTTGAGAGACCTTTGTAGAGCTTCAGAGAGAGTGGGTCTTAAAATGAACATGGACAAAACCAAAGTCATGGTAAATAACCAACCTACTCCGATCAAGATCTGAGACTCTACACTCAAAGTCGTAGACGATTACGTTTACCTGGGACAGACAATCCAGTTGGGTAGGTCTAACTTTGAGAAAGAGGTCAATCGTCGAATCCGACTCGGCTGGGCAGCATTCGGGAAGCGGCGCGTTATCTTCTCGTCCAACATACCAAAGTGTCTCAAGACGAAAGTTTATGACCAGTGCGTGTTGCAAAGGGAAAGGGCTATGCTGGAGTTTCCTTGCGTGATCGCATAAGGAATTAAGATATCCCCAGGAGAACCAAGGTCGCCGACATAGCCCGAAGAATCGCCAAACTAAAGTGGCAGTGGGCAGGGCACATTGCTGGTCAATGGGACCGAAAGGTTCTAGAGTGGCGACCGCGCTCCGGAAAATGCAGCGTTGGAAGGCCTCCCACAAGGTGGACCGACGCCCTGGTGAGAGTCGTGGGAATGCGGTACATGTGAGATGCACAGAATCGGTCATTGTTGAGACGCTTGGGGGAGGCCTATGTCCAACAGTGGAATCCTTTCGGCTAAAATGATGATGAGGATGATTAGACTATGAGAGTAGAGGAACAGAAAATACGCCTGTCTTTGCGCATACGCCTGAGCACTATAGTATTGCTTGCGTATCTGGGTAATCTCCGCTGAGATTGTCCACTGTGATCAAAATTTGATCGGGAGATTGTTACCTAAGATAAATAAAAAGTGTAAAAAAACAACTAAGACTTCTCCATGTTTATTATATATAACGCTCTCTCTCTTATTACATAAGATAAACCAGACTTCCAAAGTGAGAGTGTACTATGCAGTTCCATCTACCCGAACGCGATGTTATATTTGGTATAAGGAGTGCGGACGTCACTTCCGTTATTAAAATGCATTTATTCTACTAAAACTGGAGGCGGTGCAGCTGTAGTTTCTCTCTTTCCATCAGTTTCATCGACCGATAACTACATAAATTAAAATAAAGTTTATTTGAATCGTTTCTTTCTCTCATGAATTATTAGACTATGATATTACTGACAACTTACTATAAACACATGCATACATTTTTTTTTATTGGGTGGGAAATCATCTTATGACAAATCCAGCTCTTGGGCGGAGCGAGATATAGTGTCAGACTTTTACTGACTAAAAATCCACTCCTGTTCCTTCTTTACCTTCGTCCCAGGGCCCCGGGTTTCACTTTCATACTACCCGTGAACACATACATACATAGTCTTTCCATAAAAATCGTTACAGTCATGCACTGCATTTTATTACTCTCGAATTTATGACCTCAAAACGTCCTAACACAAAAAAAGGTAAACCCTCAACATCCATCAACGGTATAACGGGAAAAATACCATTACAGAAATATTTTCGTTCTTCAAAATCTTTCCTCAGCACTCAAAGAGCTTTTCATAATGCTGACGTCAGCATAGTTAAAGTAGTCAGCTAAATAGCAGGTGTCTGTCGAACGAAGCAAGTTTGCATCTCTTAAATCGTTTAACAGTTGAGTTTCATTATCAGACACTCGACGAAGCTCGCCCGTCAGGGTTATTATTCGCATGCGTAAACCTCGCTACCGTATCAGAACATTCAGTGCTAGACAGACACCGGGGCGGGAACACGTCCCGTCCCTGGGATAGCCGACGTCATATATTTCGCGATCGCGATCCAAGTCAGACTTGAACTGTTTGTGATAAATCATTACTCAAATAGTAAAAGTGTTTGTGAAATTAACAATAAAACTTGACAGTGATTTTTTAAATATTTAATAAACG
The DNA here is from genome assembly GCA_949316375.1 of Mythimna vitellina. Classification (NCBI taxonomy): domain Eukaryota; kingdom Metazoa; phylum Arthropoda; class Insecta; order Lepidoptera; family Noctuidae; genus Mythimna; species Mythimna vitellina. The sequence continues at coordinate 10,479,570 of OX438686.1, forward strand.
TAAAAAATAAAATTAAATTAAAAACATTATGTGAAGATTGATGGTGTAAATTTAGTATCCAATTGCATTAAAAATAGTGAATTATATTTAAAAAAAAAAATTAAAGGTAACTTATGCTTGAGAATATGCATATATTGTCATGCATTTCACAGAAGCTGTAATTATTTTATATTTATTCATCTGGATTTGAAAAATTAGTTAATCTTTGTGGGTCCTACAATATAACATCTGATAATTTGGAGTAAAAGCTTCTTACTATTTTTACGTAACGTGAAGGACCGTCCATCGCGTCACAAGTCGTTTGCACAGCGATGATCCCCTACTTGTCATTCTCTTCACTCGCTACTTTATCACCGCTTTAATCTATCTATTGTCATTCAGATGCAGTAATCCCGACAAATAACCTCATATGACAACCTTTAATTCAGAACCACATTTCTAGTCAAATCCAACAAAATGTTTTGTATCCCTAAGGAAATATCTAGCATGCCAGTTGCTTAAAACATTTTAGCAAAATTGTCCCGAAACAATCGTATTTTCAGAACAGAATAAGTTATCTGCCATTTATGAAAATGCTTTCGAAATTGTTATGGGAAATGCCTTCACAGTTACATTCAATATTATAAGCCCTTTGAAAGGGTCGCGGAAGGGATTTCGCCGTAATAACGCAGGTATAATATGAAAATATCATTTTAATGCTTAAAATATAAAGTGCGAGGGTGGTCGTTATTTTTTTTGGTTGCCTTTTAGGCATACAGGAACATATATAACTAATAATTCATGGTTAGCAGGGTTCAGACATCAAATTTTCATTATGCAAATTTAAAGAGCGCAAACAAATCATATTATCTATATGACAGCCACAATTCAACGTTTTGGGTAAGCGAGATCTCAAAGCGAAATACTGTTATGAGTTTTGACGTGCCGATTAGCAAACTTCACACAAACAGCCAACTTTAAACTTTGCTATACCCGTATTTGAGTAATGTTCTAAATTGTACAGAAATAATGTTCACTTATTCTACTTACCAGCATTTTCTCGGCTCTTTGCCAAAACTTGAGCGAGCTTTTGAGTTTTTTTTTTCACTTTTCTCAACTTTTGGTGCAATCAGTGAATTAATTGGTTTGCGTTGGTAGTCAAGTTTATTACTAGGTTTTTTAATGCATCAAATTCATAAAATATGGGCTTTAAATTATTTTTTTGATAAGTGAACAAAATAATGGATTTAAAAAACTTCTAATAATTTAATATGGAATGATATCAGAGCTGAAAATAGCGATACCAAAAATAAACTTTGGGTTTCTAGATTATCGGTTTGGTACACTTAATTGGTTTTGTACTAAGTCGGAATCAATTTATGTATTTTGCGATCACTAAAGACCGCAGTATTGACAGAATCACTAACCGCAGACGAGACGATTTTTATGCAGGCGAGACCAACCTAGGATTATTTAGTTGAGGTATAAAGTCATCCTATTAGCCTAAATTGATATAAAAAAGACTATTATTTGTAAATATTTTTTTCCGGTTCCTGTATTGTCTTAGACAAAATTACAATTTTTGGGTGACCAAATCCGATTTATACAAACTTATTAGCGACATTTCGATTTGAGGCCAATTTTTTTTTGTTGTTTTATATCCATTTTTCAGTTAAAGAGTTGTTACTTGGTTTTTGATAGATTTTAAGACCCTAGCAACTACATTTAGTTTAGTAATTGTATTTCAAAGGTCAAACGTGTATTGGAAAACAACCAAATTTTTATATATTGCTTTTTTGTGTAACAAATCAATTTATCCCAAAACTCACGACATTGAATAGATCCTGTTTTTTCTGTAGAATTAGTTGGGGAAGGGACCCTAGACAGAACCCAACACGAACACAAAATATTTGTTTACACACATCAATAGAATATTCATCACTTTGGTAGTAAAATACCTAATGAAATATTCGAAAATTTGATGAAAAATGCAACATAAGTTATCGTATTTTTAGCCAACAATCAAGTAAAGATTTATTAAATGTATATACATAAGTACCTAAGTTCAAAAAATATATTCTATATAAAATGTATACATCGGAGTTGATCTTATAAAAAAACAATATAAACTTCCAGAACTTACACCCACTAAGCTATTGGTCGATAACAAGATTGGAACTTTGGACTTCTTAAGTAGTTTCCTAAACATCAAATCGAACTGCTCTAGTTACGGCCATTCACAGAAACATATCCGAAACCAACTCGCTAGTTCAATATTATTGTTTGGTAGTTATTTGAAACTATATTAAATCGTAGATCTTATAATCTTGGATTAAATATCGCCGAAATTTGTTGTAATATAAAAAGTTTCTGTCACATGAATTATTCGAAAAAAAATATTAAAATATTAAAAAAACTAAAGAGTAAAACTTACCCGTCAACATTATAAACGCCATTAACTTTCCAAATACCAACAAAAAAAAACTTTGGAAACCTCACAAGCTTTCATCATCATCATCATAATAATTTTAATCGAAAGACGTCCACTCTTAAACATACGCCTTCCCAAGTTTCGACATAAGGACCGGTCCTGTGCGTCTCGCAAGTATCGGATTCCCACAACCCTCACTAGGTCACAAGCTTTATTATAACTAATCTATTTTTATCTGCAACATAATAAACGTCAAACTCAGAAGGACAAAATAAAAGTAGTAAAGAACAAACAAATATATTCTTCTTTCGACCACAACGACATAAATCGAATCGACATGGATGACATTCGATTACGACATATTAAAATGGAGTCGATGACAATATTCTAAAAAACCCAGCACAAATTATACCTTGTGCAGGTTTTTTAAAAAGCTGAGCCAAATTTTTGTCTGTGTATAGTGCAGTACGTATAACACAAAAAGGCGTGGCACGTAAATTTAATATTTCACTCCTAATTCAGCACAAATCCGCTCCGGGTGAGATATGAAAATGAAAGATTATTTTGCTACTCTATTCTGACTGTAAAGTTTTAATGGGTCGTCTTGGTATACAAAATAATTTGTGAAATGATTAGGGGATTTGTGATTTTTTTGGTTGCTCAAATTTGTTTATTTCAATGACCGACGAGTAGATTGTACAGCAAATACTACAAGAGACTTCGATATTCTTCTGACAAAAAATGTTATGCTTGACATTAAAAATTACTCTTCAGCATTTGAGTTTATTGACAAAATACTAAAAAACAGAATAGAATAAATATTTAAGAGGGCTCCCATACAACAAACGTGATTTTTTTGCCGATTTTTACTGCGGACGGTACGGAAACCTACGTGCATGAGTCCGACTCGCACTTAACCATACGGTCTGCTCAGTCTTAATCACGGAAGTTACAATTATTTTGATAGGCATAGTTATCAAATAACCTCCTCCACTTTAGATGAACCAAGAGGGTTGTCAAACTTTTACTGACTAAAATCCACATATGTACCTTTAGTTGCTCTTTACGTTCCAAGACAACGGTGACTCTTTCGAACAATATCGCAGCCCAGAGAATCTACCACGAGCTCTTAATACGATTAATTTGACGACCTAAACTGAACTGTTTAAGGTTGGATGTATATAGGGTGTATAGCTCCATTCCTCTTTCTCGTTCGCATGCTTGACATTATAACACGTCATAGGCCCAAGGTCTACATTCTAACTCTGTTCAAAGTAAAAGAGGATGCCGGATTTTGTATGGTCACCGTCCCCACCCTCCAACAGACATGGGATACATGTCAGTTTATTCATTCCTATCCAAAAAAGACAAAACAGCTGATTTAGTTATTGAAATAATAGTAATAATAGGGTTTTAATTTAATTAAAAAAAAAACTTTAAAAAAGAGTGTTTTATTTTTTCCATACACAGTCATCTATTACAATATGAACATGCATTTATTGTGCACATAACCCCTACACTTTTGAAGTATGTCGCCGTAATAAAAAAAACTCTATTCAACTAGACACTTCGAATGACACCTGTTTCAAATCTTTTGTTGGGTGGGGACAGTTTTTACGCTATGCCTTTTAGCAGTCGTCATGATAAGAAAAACAAGACCCTAATCAGTAAATAACAAACTCTATCCGTCACTTTGATTAAATTCAGTGGAAGAAATAACGTGGTAGGATGTTCGAAATTAGGATGGGCGTTGAAATCCTTACCAAACAGGTCTACTTGAGAGCTTAGATCATGCTAACCAAATCAAACCTACAGTTTGTTAAAACTATTTGTAATTATCTCTAAGGTCATAATTATCATCATCGCCATAATTTCAGCCAAAAAACGTGCACTGTTGGCCTCTAAGGTAAAGCCTAAGATTTATCGAGCGACTTCTAATAAAAGTCGGAAATTAGCGATTATTCTTTTTTATTACTAACTTTTGACCACGACTTTGTTAACGTAAATGTCAGTTATAGCTGACGCGAAGTGGAAGCCAGATAAAAGTTAGCCTGTCCTTTTTTGGGGTTCAAGCTACTTCCCAAAAATTTCCTCAAATTTGGTTCAGTAGTTTAACATTGAAAGCATGCCAGACAGATAGTCCGTACGCAAAATACGTGCTTTAGTCGTGAAGTTGCAGACACCAGCCCAAAAACACAAACACACAGACAGTTACTTTCATATTTATAATATTATTAAGTATGGATTGATAAGCTTGCACTTTATCACGTCTCACCTGTTGGTAAGCAATGATGTATTTGGCGATGGAGCACGCTTACCTAGAAGTAAACTCTTGACCTAAAGATTCATAAAGATTTTCTCTGGTAGAGAATTCCAATTCTCAGCTGTTTGTACAATGAATGTTCCCAAAACGGTTTTGTGCGTTTTATGGAACGAGTTAGGAAGAATTACGTTTTGCAATTTTGATGAAGACTCCTTGAAATGGAACCGATAGAAAATGGACAGTTAGCAACTCGGCGTGGATACTCAAGATATATGATATCCATCATTTCACACAATTTCCAATTATCACAAAACATTTTGGTCTCATTTTATTTCAACTTCATAAGATTTACTGTAGTTAAGAATATTATCTATATATATAAAAGGAGAAACTGACTGACTGACATATCAACGCATAACCAAAACTACGGGGCCTAAGATTGTGAAATCTTGCACAAGGTTTCCTTTTATGACGTCGGCGAGCACGAAGAGAGGATTTTCTGAAATCCACCGCCTAAGGGTATGAAACAGGGGTCCAAAGTTTTTATCGAGAAACCTATTTTCACGCAGGCAAAGCCGCTGGTAGAAGGTATACATACTTATGTAGTACATAAAAAATAAGAACTGCATTAAGCTGCATCGATAGGTAGCCCAATTGATGCAGCTAACCATACCTATCTCAAATATAGATACTTAAGAATCTACATAAGTTTATTGTAGTACTTGTTACCAATTACAATGCTAATGTTGTAGAAATGTTCATATCTCTTCACTGCTTTACAACGCTCTTCGGAAGCGGCTTCCGTTCAAGCTGTGGAGCGAGCGTACAATGTGGTTACAACAATAGCATTGTCAACACCCTGTCCGTCTATCTGACTTTAACTTTGGGCTCTTAGCAAAAGTTTTTCTTCTATTCCTGAGGATGTGTAAGCTTTATAAGAATTTTCTTTAGTTCTTTGAACTTTTACTTACATTTCTTCTAAGTTTGTGTCTAGGAAAATAAAAATATTTTGTATTGAAACAAAATTCATGCACAGAAATCGTTTTGGGAATACTTTTTTAGGGTTCTGTATCTCAAAAGGAAAAAATATAGGGTCTTTATTTGTTCGTCTGGCTATATGTCAAGACCCTTTATCTTGGAAACGTGTGGAGGTATTGATTTGAAATTAAAACCAACTCAAGTCTACAGCGGCCGTTTATGTCGCAAAAAACGTATATAACGACACTCGCGAAGGACTTTTCATACTTTTCGTTCTTCTGACCAAGAATCCTAAAATTTGGCATAAAGCAAGGTCATCAGCAGCATAGATCAAGCTGCAAGGTCATCGTCAGCATAGATCATTCTGTGTGCCTTTTCCCAACTATATTAGACTTGGCTTCCAGTCTAACTGGATATAGCCGAAAACAAGTATTTGTATTTTGCAAATTTGATTTATTTACTGAAGCAGATTTTTCACATGATGAACGTCCAAAGAATCATGCCGGTTTTTTATGATATTAATTTGAAATGTTTTATATATATATATGGTGGATATCTCTATGAACAAAACGTTTTGATAGCGCATTATTTGTCTTACTAAGAAGCAGAATTATTTGTCGGAGTCTGAATTTCCTGATAGCTACCAACCTAGGGTTTAAGTCAAGAGTGAATAGGTTATTTCTAGGCAAGTGTGCTCCATCGTTGACCACATCGTCGTTTTCCGGTTTCCGTCGTTTCAGGTTACTTCTTATTACGACTTATTACTTTTTTAGTACAATATTGACCGGTCTACACTGTCTTTACATAATATTTACTAATACTGTAATATGGAAATATTGTAAGAACAACTATTTATTTTAAAAGAGTAACCATGGAGTTTCTTTGCCGGTACTTCTACATAGGAAACGACCTATTTGGAACCGTGCGGTAGCTATTGACATTTTATAAGTGCCCATGTAGGCCTATGTGAAATAAAAAACTTTTGACTTTTGACTTTGACGTTGACTTCCATCAGGTAATCAAGCGCGACCCTATTAATAGAAAAAGAAAGAACCTCAGTCATTTAATGAAAATAGATACATACATTTGTATTTATTCGGTCTTCGGTATATATCATACCAGCTGGATATTATGTGCCTGGCATCGTAATAATCCTTTCAACCCTTAAACAGAGCAGAATATACTGCGGAGTTATAAGTGACTTCTCCACAATAGTTTAATGGGTTAGCTTTCGAACTGGTGACCTTTGGTTGGCCATTCTGCTCCGCGACCGTTAGGAATATTATTGCCTATCCGTTGTGTTAATGCTTGTTGACCCATAGCCGTATAATATTTAAGTACAAACGAGTAAAACTTAATATAGGTACTGATTGCTGTTAGTGACAAGGCTTTTAGGCATACGGAAAATAATATTTGTAGGGCTTTTAGTTAGGTCTTCCGGGTCTGGATGTCTTGTGTATGTGAGTTTAGATGTTTGTAAATGTACCCACGATACAGGAGTGACGATGGCGCGTCAAGGAGATGTCAGCAACCGTAGGGGCCGAGCAGGGTCGAAGTCTACTGGGGCCATGGGTGATGCGAATAAAAACTTCGGGGCCCTGGAACGAATGCAAAGAAGGAACAGGAGTGGGTTTTAGTTAGTGAAAGTCTCAAATATTAAAAATATAAAAAAGAACATCTATAGATGCCTTGCACATTTAATTGATATTCTGAATGACGACAAATCTCAAATTCTCAAAAATTAAAGGGTTTAATAAAAAACACGTATTTCCTGGAACAAGTTTTGTGAAATAATCGAGTAAATCACGGAATTACCAAATGCTAACAGAGTTTTCATGTATTATCTCTTTTTCGCGTTGCCTCTTCATCAAACATCGCGTTGGATTGCGTTAGATGAAGCAACAACCATGCTCGAAGTTGACAATAGGCGAGTGGGGAAGAGTTCTCTTAATACATGAAAATGGGTCTAGTTTAGCTTCTATACATGGAAATGGGTCTAGTTTATACGTCACTAGCTTCTGGCAGAGGCTTCACCCGCGTGAAAGAATACTATTCCAGAACATGGTCCACTCGTGTGCCTCTACAAAATTTAGTTTTTTGTCGTGAAGGAGTGACTGTTAAAAACTTTGGTAGAATTTTTGCTACTACTATCGTGTAAAAGACAACGCAGTTTTTCAAGGAAACCAGGAGTTTATTATTCACATATTGAACCCACTCGTAATTTTTCTAACGCAAGGTAGCTTACCGGGCTTACCTTTTACACAAAGAAGAAACAAAGGCACTGATTACCACGTTTGCTCAATGCACGTGCCGTGCAGTCCATTTGGTTTACATTTTCTCTAAGGTATACAATCTTTTTCTTCACTATAAGTAAACTGTAGCGTCTACAAACGTGCAAAAGGTTACGTCATCACACCCAACTTACAGTTTTTGTGACTTAAATCTATATATATAAAAATTAATAAGAGAATGAGAAAAAAATCGGTTCGTTAGTCTCGCTAAAGCTCGAGAATGGCTGGATCGATTTAATTCATTTTGATCTTGAAATATTTGTGATAGTCCAAGGAAGGTTTACACGGTGAGAAAAAAATGAAAAAAATCACGAAAAAAAGTTGCCATCTCTAATTTCAATGAATTATGCCGTTTTGGTAATGCCACTAGATTTCGTTATTCTTACTATTAGGCGGTACGAAGTTCGCCAGATCAGCTAGTCTATAATAAAAATAGCTTTGTAAAATAACTATCAGTTGTTTTTTCTCCTCACAAAAATACAAACTAGTATTATAAAAGTAATGGCGGGAGTAAGTGTGTGTGTCAGTATGTCTTAAACCTTCACATCCAAATGGCTAAATGGATTTAGATGAAATTTGGTACACGCGTTTACCACGTCTAGGAATAGCACACAGGAATTTTTATACAAAAAAAAAAAAAAAAAACAAATATAAATTCCTTTGAAAATGGTTATTAGAATGGTAGAATTTAGTCCATAAATACCTATACCCCCATTTGTGTTAGTCGTTTAGTTTTAATATTTCGAACCTTACCAAAACCACATATTTGCTTTCATTCATATTTGTTCACTGAAGCCTAGTAACGCGATATACAAACCATTGACCATCCAGTTTTCCAAACTGAACAAATGAAAGCCGACTGACATAAAAATACAAACTAAAGTTATTTTTGATCTCTTTTCCAACGAAATCGTTTTAATACTCGTAAATAACCGATATCCATCTATGTGATTTGATGTTTTTTCTAGCAATAGATTTATATACAGATGCCTGGTAAAAAACATGTTTCCATTTTTAAACGACTTCAAAAAAAAGGAAGAGGTTATCAATTCGGTTGTATTTTTTTTGTCTTTACTTCTTTTTTAGTTTTTTTACCACGGAACTCCGTCGTTTATAGACCGACTTGCAATTTTTTTTTTCACTTTATAGGATATGCTTCCAGATTGATCCAATTTTTTCAAAATCCAGTTTCGATGATCAGATCGAGGACGAGAGAGGAATCGAGGGAACTCCTCAAATATTATCGGCAACCATTTAGTGATTTTGGTATTTTAATCAAGAACTTAAGCATTTACAGTCAAAAAGTAACATTTGATGAAGTGGAACTGATGAAGAAAACCAGAAATAGACAACGGAACTTCATACTCACATAGATATCACAATGAAGATAGTTAAGCGACTATGACAATACAAATAAATAAATGGTTCTGAATAGTTACGTTGAAAATTGTAACATCAAAGTGATCTAATGATGATGTTGGAGCCGGAAGGTAGGCACTGGAACTCCTTAATTAATCAATGTAACCTAGCCGTGTTTGGACTTAGTAGAATTGTCATGAGATGCATTTTGTCTGTAAGGTACTATCGAACTGATCTGAAAATGGAGCCGGAAGATAGGCACAGGATTTCCGTAATTAATCAATGTATCCTAACCCTGTTTGGGCTTATTAGAATTTTTATGAGATGATCTGATTATGGAGCCGCAAAGTGGAAGGTAGACACAGGAACCGACCCAGTGCTGGGCACGCCACAATTATGGCGGTAAGTCTCCTCTTTGAGGCGTGGTTGGAAAGACCTCACGGCATCCTCAGCTTCCGCTTGACGCAGGTTCTCATCGAATACGGTAAGTTCGGGAAGTTCCTGCACCGGATTCGTGCGGAAGCGACGCCCGGGTGTCACCACTGTGTGAACCGTCCGGAGGACACGGTAGAGCACATGGTGGAGGTGTGTCCCGCTTGGGCAGAGCAACGCAGTGTCCTCGTGGGGGATCTCTCACGCCGGGCCTTGGTACAGGCCATGGTCCGGAGGTAGGAGGACTGGCAGGCGGTCGCCTCCTTCTGCGAAGCAGTAATGCTAGCAAAGGAGGCGTCCGATCGCGTGAGGCAACAGTCCTCACGCCCCAACCACCGCCGGGATTCCGATCCGGATTTTGGGCCAACCGGCCTGTCAAAAGTCCTCTATGACTTTTCTGAAAAATTTGATTTTTCTTTTGATATGACTATTTACTTGGTTGCTTATCCGAAAGACTGAAGTTAGTGGTTGTCGTAAACAATAATAACAACACTAACTGACTCGGCAAACGTTCTTCTGCCATATAAATTATCAAAGAAAAAATGGGGGTGGGGATAGAAGGGTAAAAAATAGACTATGACCTATTCTCAGACCTACCAAATATACATAAAACCGGGCAAGTGCGAATCAGACTCGCGCACTGAGGGTTCCGCATAAACTACAATTCCCAAATGGAGTCTTCAAGCTTTTTCCGAATTGCAAAAAAGTATTTTTATTTTTGTGACGTAAATAATAATAAATTTACTATTTTTACATTTATTCCTATACATGTGCTATAAGACCTTACTTCATGCCAAATTTCAGGATTCTGGGTCAACGGGTACTACCCGATTCCTTTGAGACTATCGACATACGATAGACAAAAAGGAATATTATAGATTTATACGTTTTTTGCGACATAAACCGTCGTATCTTTTTTATTCGTTAACATAGAAGTTTGATTTTTTCACAGCTTCAAGGAATCGTAAACCTATGTATATAATTTTAATTTCAACTCGATACCTCCACGTATTTTTAAGATAAAGGGTTTTGGACAGACAGATAGACAGACGGACAGACAGACGGACAACAAAGTCATCCTATAAGAGTTCCGTTTTTTCCTTTTGAGGTTTTGGCAAAAACAGAAGATTTTTTTATTGTTTTTATTGTGGCTCACGCTTGACCACTATCTATATTTCTATTTTAAACGTTGCCCCTCACTAGGAAATACTTCTGTGGCGTAGGTGCGTTTACAAAAGGTAACTACTTATATTATATAAGCCATATAAATATTTGTTTCGTACGGAAGTTGAACCTATGATAAATAGTCAGACAACAGAAAGTCTGGCCATCAATCTATCCAAGGAGTATCGTGTTGCCCAGTAATTGGGTTGTGGAGGTCTGATAGGTAGTAGCATAGTATAGCATAGTCAGCCTTATAATGTTCCCACTATTGGGACAATTCGCCTCCTCTCTAGGAGAGGGAATAGGCCGTAATCCACCTCGCAGGCCTAGTGTGGGTTGGTGGATGTCACATGTCTTCGAATTTTTGGTTCTAGGATATGCCGGTTTCCTCACGATGTTTTCCTTCACCGTTTTGAGAGCAGTGGTGACGAAATAAATTACACAAAGTAATGCGCCTGGCTGGGTTTGAACCCGCAAACTACAACTCGTAAGTCGGGGCTGTTACCACTCGGTCACCACTGCTCTCATGATAGGCAGTCCTTCCATGTAAAACACGGGTATTCAATTGCATTCGATTAGACTAGAAGCAGACTCCAAGCTAGTTGAGAAAAGGCTAAGGAGATGATGACAGGAATCGAAAGCGCGACATGCAGTGCAGCAACAAATCGTTAAACTATTGCGTCAACCGAGTTTTTTTTAAGTGGAGAAATATCTAATGACTTTGAGGGTGTGTAGACTTTTACTGACTAAAACCATACCTATGTTTCTTCAGTTGTCCTTGACCATGAGTTACACTTTCAGAAGTCAACCCGAAGCCTACTGGGGAGTAGGCTTCGGCTCGACGGTTTTACTACCACAAATTAAAGTCACGGTGCCATCAAATCAAACATTTCCTTTTCATTATTTTCTGAAGAGATAGTGAAACATCGTAAACAGTATAATTCATAGTTATTAACTAAACAAACGAATGTACGAACAAAGAGGCTTATAAAATGCGAGTTTTATTTCAGCTCGAGTTACAAGAGAATTTATCTTTAATACCGAGCCGTATTCAGTCTCTCCGCTTTTCCGTAACCCACCAAAATGAAACAAAGTTACAATGACACAATATTAGGTGGGAAATTTAAATTATGCCATAATATTTCAAACGAGCTGCGACAGATGTTAAAAGACCGTGTTTTAACTTCGTGCATGCTGTTCCTATTTTATATTTAATTAGGTTATGCCCATGACTTCGCTCGCATGAAATCCTTTTTCACACAGTATGGTTTTTTTTTTAATGTGGGAAATAATTCAATGACTTCTTCCGCTCTAGAAAACCACACCTATGTTATTTCTTTGCCTTGCATTCCGGAATAGGTTTCCGTTTTCGGAAGGCAATCCATGGCCTCTGTAAGATTTGGCCCTGCTGGGCTCCTACGGTTTTGCTGACATTTCTTTGAGGAGCGCGTGAAATACTACGCGCCGTCAATGACTCAGGCTCAGTCAAGACGGTTAATGAATGACCGGGCGGCGTGCCACTTATGTTTTTTTTTTCGGTTGATTGACATCCCCCGCTCTTGGGCAGGAGCAGGAGCAACCCTGCTGGGTCCTTACACTATTACGCACTACGACGACTTGGGCTCGGTCCGGACGGTAACCAGACGGTCGGACGGAGAGCTAACCATTGTTCGCCGTCCGCAAGCCCATGCCTACGGTGGCTGGAAGTCGGGATTGCCTCGCGCGTGCACGTGCGGCCTTTTCTTTTTTTAGCATTACTGCTTCGCAGAAAGAGGCGACCGCCTATCTCTCCTCCTCGCTCCGGACCATCGCTGTCACCGATCTTCCCCACGAAGACATGGCAGTTCTCTGCCCTCCAGGCGGTCCACACAATGGTGACACCCGGGCGTTTCTTCCGCACGAATCCGGTGCAAAAACCTTCTGAGTTAGGCCTCACCTTTTTAACCGGCTTTACAAAAAAAGGAGAAGGTTTTCAATTTGGTTGTATATTTTTATCATTATTTTTTTTATGTTTGTTACACCAGAACTCCGTCGTTCAAGAACCGATTTTCATAAACAAAAAATTCCCTTTAGGAATATGCTTCCAGATTGGTCCCATTTTTGTCAAAATCTAGTTCTAATGATGGGGTCCATGAGGAATCGAGGGAACTCCTCAAATATTATAGGCAACCAAATAGTAATTTTGGTATTTTCGAACTTGAGAACTCAACAAGCATTTACAGTCAAAAAGTAACATTTGATGAAGTAGAACTGATGAAGAAGACCAGAAATGGCTAACAGAACTTCATATTCACATAGATATCACAAAGAAGATAGCTAGCTAGGCGACTATAATAATATAAAGACCATCAAAAACATAACTTGTAAAAAAAAACGAGGCTCGCATCTCAGTTCTTCTACCATAAAAAGTTGTGAGATCCATGTAATATTTAGTCCCTACTTGAGGGACTTTTTGCAACATCTTATAGTGACCATATTAATAAAACAAATCGACTTGGCAATCCGTTATGAAACTTTGAGCAGTTATAATACTTGAATTACTGATTCAAATTGAATGAAATTTTAAATATACCGTGTTTGGACAATGCTTGCTTGGTTACCGAAAATTCAGGCTTCTAATTTTAAACACAACGAACTAATAGGGGGTCAAAAATGGCCTAAATTGTTTCGAGGAAAGGTCGGTACGGTCGTGCCACTTTTTTGCTAGCCTTGGCGGGGGCTCTTCCGTGTCCCGTAATAAATAAATGTTTCTGAATAGTTATGTTGAAAATGGTATTATCGAAGTTATTTGATCATGATGACGGAACCGGAAGATAGGCACCGGAACTCCGTAATTAATCAATGTATCTTAACCGTGTTTGTGCTTATTAGATGGTGATGAGATGTACTTCAACTATACTATCGAACTGATCTGTTGATGGAGCCGGAAGGTGGAAGCGAGATACGGGAACTTCATAATTAAACAATTTATTCTAGAAGTGTTTGGGATAATTGGAATTGACATGAGAAATAGGCACTCTGGCTATAAGTGTACTGCAACTAAAAAGTGTGAAATAAAAAACTTTATCCAAAAATAAAATAACCTTATACCTTTATTTTCGGAATTGGGTGTTAAATAAAAAAACAAACAATACCGAGAAACACCGACTTTCGAAATTAAAGTTATTTTGATCGTTTTAGTGTTTTTTTTTAATTAAGTCGGTTATTTTTTTTTTTTGTAAAAAGTTTTCTATTGTATATTAGATGATTCAATAAGTCTTAATGTACTTAGCATTGTAGTTATCTGTTAGTAAATGAGAACATAGCGTTTATATTTAACATTCTTTCTTTTTTTTAAAAAAAACGTTGCCCAACACTAGGAATAACTCCTGTATTGTGGATACGCTCACAAATATTTATAACTCACATACACAAGACAAAACCCAGACTGAACCTCCACTCCGAAGTCCACTTTATCTGCATTAAATTAGTAATAATTTTTTTCTCGTGTATCTATTGTGCCAAAAGATTGCTACACTAAAATATGTTCGTTTATATTAATTCTACGATTTTATTCATAGATCATAAAAGGATGGCAATAATAGAGCTGGACAGGTTGCCAGAGACTGGTCAGAAAAAAAATAGTTTGAGAACATTGACACGAAGAGAAAAAGAAGTTTTATCGACGTCAACCTGAAAAAAATCAATAAAAAAATGAATCAGTTTATACAACATTACTACACAAAATTTCATAACTGTATCATGAAAAATCACAAAGTTATGAGCTTGTTATGTTACCTGGTTATCCGAACAAATACATGGTTACCGGGCCATTCGGTGACTGAGAGGTTTTTTTGCTCCCGCACCCAGCTGTGCGCTGGCGCCCGCTGATGCCCGCTATGACCTTCCGAGACCTTTGTTGTACTTAGTATCGACGGTGTCCAACACTGGTGACCTTTGCATATTTTTGGGAAAAAAATATAACATGGTGTAAAAATTATTGAAATCGATTCAGTTACTGATTCTAAACAAACTATATTCAGGTTTCGCATATACTAAAAATAATGTTGTATATTATCTTAATTATTTTGTTCGTATAAAGTTGTCTGTATGAAATCGCCTTATGCGATAAAACTACTCATAGTCGATAATCTTGTTTCATAAACAAAATAATTATTCTATTTTTATTCAGTGGCGTGTCGAGAGTAATTCCTATTAGAAGAAATAGAAAGACATAAATAAGAAGAGCTACTTACATACATTTTTCTTGACTTGTTCCAGAAATAATATAATATGAAGGAAGTAAGTTGTCAAGTCCTAATTTAGATTCAGACAATACGTTATTAGATTCCTGTGTTGATCAAAGCTTGACATTCCATTTAGTTGATGCGCTTAATCAGGGTCTGCAGCTATAAGGTATCTTCTGATGTACAAATATCAAGTATAACCATGTTAAACTCAAGCTGAGTAACA
This sequence comes from Mythimna vitellina, assembly GCA_949316375.1. Lineage (NCBI taxonomy): Eukaryota > Metazoa > Arthropoda > Insecta > Lepidoptera > Noctuidae > Mythimna > Mythimna vitellina. The sequence goes on from OX438686.1 coordinate 10,494,919, forward strand.
AAGCATATTATCAGCCATAAGCGTATGACATCATGACCTAATCCTTCAGAACCATACTTAAGCTGTAAACGTCAACTGCACTACGGTACGAATGAGACAAGAGTCTTGGTTTGTATTTAAACAAATATGTGGTAAGGGGTTTTTTTTTTTTTTTTTTTATTGGGTGGGAAAATCATCCTATTGACATCCCCGCTCTTGGGCGGAGCGGGAGATAGTGTCAGACTCTTACTGACTAAAAACCCACTCCTGTTCCTTCGTTGCCTTCGTCCCAGGGCCCCGGGTTCCGCTTTCACACTACCCGTGGCCCCAGTAGGCTTCGACCCTGCTGGGCCCCTACGATTTGCTGACATCTCCTTGAGGCGCGCGTGGAACAAAACGCGCCGTCGACGACTTGGGCTCGGTCCGGACGGTTACCGGACGGTCAGACGGCGAGCCACCCATTGCTCGGCGTCTGCAAGCCCGCGCCTACGGTGGCCGGAAATCGGGATCAGAATCCCGGCGGCGGTTAGGGCGTGAGGGCCGTTGTCTCACGCGATCGGCCGCCTCCTTTGCTAGCATTACTGCTTCGCAGAAGGAGGCGACCGCCTGCCACTCCTCCTCACTCTGGACCATGGCCTGTATCAATGCCCGGAGCGAGAGATCACTGCCGCCGATCGCCCCCACGAGGACACGGCGGTGCTCTGCCCAGGCGGGGCACACCTCCACCGTATGCTCCACTGTGTCCTCCGGACGGTCCACACAGTGGATGTGGTAAGGGGTTAAAAGTACAGTTGCACTCTACCAATGCTATTGTCTAAAATTTATTTGTAGAAAGGGGTCAATGACTCATGACCAATTTAATTTTTTGCATAGAATATAAAGTATTGAATAAACTGGTTGTGGTCCATTGAACTTTTACTACAAAGAAATTGTATTGGTATAGTGCAACTGCACTTTTGACCCTTTTTTTAAGTTGGGAAATGATCCAATGTCTTCTCCCACCCTAGGGCGAAGTGTAAATTTCTTCAGTGCTCATGTCATGTTAGTCATTTTATTTGTGTATCCCACAGTTAATTTGTGAACTGCGGTGTGGGCTACAAAATTGTTATATTTTTTGTGTATCACTGTTATTAATGTCTTTTAATGTAGCTGTTTGTTATTTTACCTTACAAAAACAAAAAAAATACACGCTTCTAGGCCATATACTTGATATAGTATCCCATAATTTCTACATGTATTTTTTGCTGACTTATTGTTTTGTGTGAGTAGGCGCTTACAAAAAGACAAAATACGCGATCAGCGGATGATGTTTTCATTTCATTTTTTAGACAAGCCTTTAATAAAACATTTTCATTCTTCTCATATATTCTAACACTTGCTACCAGCTTTCGTTTTTTTCAGCTAACCCTCTTTCTCATTTTGTGCTGAGACAGTAAAAAACTAAAGGCTTTAGATGAGATTTCTTGGCATTTGTTTTGTTTAGGGACCCAAATATTTATCAGGCGTAAAGAACGGACTCCAAGGACGCTTAGCTTTTCTCTCAGCCTAGTTTGGAGGGCAGACAATAGTCAAATTTACATTAAACTTTGTTTAAACATGTGACTTACTGAGTATAATTTCAAACATACGAATTTCAACTCTGACCTTTAGAGAGCAATTGGGATTTTGTCCTTGAAAATGGATAAAGGTTTTTTTTTTTTTTATTGGGTGGGAAAATCATCCTAATGACATCCCCGCTCTTGGGCGGAGCGGGAGGTAGTGTCAGACTCTTACTGACTAAAAACCCACTCCTGTTCCTTCGTTGCCTTCGTCCCAGGGCCCCGGGTTCCGCTTTCACACTACCCGTGGAAATGGATAAAGGTTAAGATTTTTTAGTATTTCTATTTTATACTTTTAAGTGAACTGAATATATATATATATATATATAAATATCCAAAGAAAAAATATAAACACAGTTGCACTTATTCTTTTCATATAAATTGTTAAAAATTAAGATAATGTAAGTAAGGTCTACCGAACCAGCATAATTAATGTAATTGTGGTACTTGGAATTATCTCTTCTTATCCGTCGTAATCGTACTGTGTCGGCGTCAGTAAAAAATATTGTATTTCACTAAGCTTAAAGGATTTTCAGAACGTCAACACATGCAACAATATTACTTCCAATATTCCTCTAGTATCAAATAATTTCCCGTGACGAGAAAAATCGTCGCGGATATTGATTTCAGAGGGCTAAGCGTGAAACCGAGCCCTCGGGAACTTCAAATACCGATAGCCCAAAAAATACTCTATCCCGGTAAAGTGCTCCATCATTAATTTATTTGGAAAGAGAATTTCGATGATTGGTTGTGACGAATTGATATTTTTCATGAATCCTCCACGGTAAGGATGGCAATTTATATTATGGGTTCTGCAATTTATTACTCTCATTTATCATTTCATCGAGTTGGAGCGCCGTAACATATCGCAGAAGAGCCGTCTATTGTGCGTTGCCCTTTTATTTATCCTCTTTTATATCGCCCTAATTAATGCTCTATATCTATTAAGTCGTTTCAACTTGTTCGAATTTCAATTGGCTGTTTTGTGATAAATAAAATTTAGTACAATATGAAATGTGATTAACATTAAAATCGAAAACATTTTCTGAAATTGCGCTTGTCATTTGCAGCATTCTTTATTCTTTATTCTTTATTGTACACACAATTTTATACTAACAATAAAAATAGGACAGTTGATGTACATAGGCGAGCTTAACCCACAACTGGGTTTTCTTACAGCAAACCATAACATTTACAAGGAAAATTTACAAATTTTGAGGAACTTTAAATGTACAACAAAAAAAAAACAAAAAATTAAACATAAATTAAATCTAACTTAAAATTAAAAATATACTAAACAGATATGTATACAGCACACTATACATAAACATTACATATACAATAAATAAATACCTATAAACATACATATATATGGGTCATGTTGATAAAAAATGTTCCCTAATTCTTCCCCTGAAAACCTCCAACGAAGGGCTAGCTCTCAATGTATGTGGAAGAGAATTCCAGAGGCGCACAGCACGAACGGTAAAAGATCCACTGTAGCGGCTTGAGGAGTGTGCATTGAGTGTGCATTGTGCTGTTTAATATTTTGCCAGTAATGAACTGTCAATTATTATTGTAACGTAATATTGTATTTAAATCCTCATCATTTATCCGTCAGTAGGTAGGTTTCTTTTTCCATATATTCAATTAGTATGCATTTTAACTCTAACTAGCGGCTGCTAGCAGCTTCATTCGTATTATAGTAGAAAATTATCCAAAGGGAAAATACTCCTGGGGCGCCCTGTGGACTCTTCGTCCGCGTACCGGCCCATTGTGCTGCTCGACGAGGTGGGCAAATTCTTTAAAAGAGTAATTGCAGACCGCCTCGTCGTGCACCTAGCGCGGGAGGGGCCGGATCTGGCGGACGGCTAATTCGGGTTTCGCAGGAAGCGCTCCACGGTGGTCGCCATCATGCGCGTGCGAGCTCTCACGACACGGGGTTGCGGTGGCCGGGGGCAGGTGTGTCGTGGCGGTGTCTTTGGAGTAGCATTAGGAGGGCACTCCGGTATCACCAGACGCCCGACTACCTCTGTCGTTTGGTCGAGGCGTACCTGTCGGACAGGTACATTATCTTCTCTGGTCACCAGGGAGAGTGGGTACGTCGAGAGATGTCGTGCGGTATTCCGCAGGGATCGATACTAGAGCCGCCCTTGTGAAACATCAGATACGACTAGGTGCTGCGCGGCGACCTCCCTGACGGGGTCAGCTACGCAGATGACACGCTGGTCCTGGCGCGGGGAGAGTCGTACTAGGCGGCGGCTGAACTAGCGACACGCGGGGTTGCGACAGTCGTGGGCAGGATCCAGGAGTTGAGACTTGAGGTGGTATTGCACAATTCTGAGGCCACGTGCTTTCACGGCCCTCGAAACGCGCCACCACCGGATCCCCAATAACGGGGCGACGATGAAGTACCTGGGACTCGTTCTTGACAGCCGATGGGATTTCTAGGAGCACTTCCGACGTCTGGCTCCCAAACTGAATGGGATTGGAGCTGCCCTCAAGCGGTTTCTGTCCAACGCTTCCTGCCGGAGGCTCTACGCAGCTATCGTTCAGTCCATGGCCCTTTGTGGGGCGCCGGTGTGGTTGCCATTGCTGCGAAAGCGACTGGCGGCCCAGCTAAACGCATGCTAGGGTCATGGCCATATCGGATGGTGCGGGGATTCCACATGGTTCCCACGAAGCAGCGAACCGCAGGCGCGGGCTTGCAGACGGCGAGCAATGGGTGACTCGCCGTCCGAACATCCGGTAACCGTCCGGACCGAGCCCGAGTCGTCGACGGCGCGTATTGTATCACGCGCGCCTCAGGGAGACATCAGCAAATCGTAGGGGCCCAAAATCAATACACACAGGGTCAAAGCCTACTGGAGCAACGGGTAGTGTGAAAGTGAAACCCGGGGCCCTGGGACGAAGATAAAGAAGGAACAGGAGTGGGTTTTAAGTCAGTAAAAGTCTGACGCTATTTCCGGCTCCGCCCAAGAACGAGATTTGTCATAAGATGATTTTCCCAACTAAAAAAAGGTAAAATACTACCGAGATAAAAAGTAACATATATGCTATTACAGGACACGGCCTATCGGTGTATCGATTGTCACCTAAATCCGATCAGCCGTTCGAGCGTGAATAAGTAACAAACGCACACACACACTCAAACTGTTGTGTCTTTATAATAATCATGGTATTATTCAATATATTCCAGCATCTGCCAGAGCTTTAGTGTCTGAATTCACATAAAAACTTGTAAATATAAACTAACAAACTGATATTTTAATTTTAACACATGCATAATCCAATATACCATAATCTCAAGCATCTGTGTAACAACGGCAGTGAAGTGAAAAACATAATATTTAGCAGGATCCCAGTAAAGTGAAGTGCTTAAAAACAAAGCCACTAAAATAATGTCTGTGTAAGTGACAATATATTGGTTATTCATCAAAATAACTATAACAGAGTCTAAAAAGTGAAGGTATATTTCGATGAAGGGTAGCGTGTTATGGTGGACGTAGTAGTCGCAGCATGACCACGTGGATGGCGCTATTCGGGCTAGTGTGGCTGCTTCGCGTGCGTGGCTCGCTCTGTGGCTGCGCAGCGTGCAGACGCGCGCGCCACGATGCGTTGGAGTTGCACAGCGTGCCCAGCCCGCGCGCGCCCAGCCCTGAGGAACAAGCCCCATTCGACGTCATCACCCTCGAACACTACACTCGTGACGTCACCGTCCAGACCGACTTCGATGATGAAGATGTAGAGGATCTTGACAAAATTGAGATGCAAATTTCTGAAGAATGTAAGTAGTTTTATTTTCGCTCTCTCTTTATAAGTGGTATTTTCAATCTCTCTCTCTCTGTCTTTCTTTTTTAATTTATGGACCAGTCTTGTGAATTCACTGTTTATACGTTTTCACAATGCCAGCTGGTTTCACGTTATATCTATTCTTCTATCCAGTCATTGTAATAATTATAGTAAGTGCGTAGAAATACGAAAATACGTAATGTACGTTGTAATAGAAACAAATATTACTAAAAATAATACAAAATAAAGACTATAGAGATCGGCGTATAAAATTTATTTTAATAAAATACATATCTATTAGGTATCGTATTCAAATAAAACCGTAAAGAAATTCCATCAAACTATTGCTGAAACCAAATCAATCTTTCAAAGTAAACCAAAAAATAATTTCTTTGAAAACTATATCAAAGTATTACAATAAAGGCAATTATTCTAATTTTTTTCTTTATTTAACTGTTTTGTTTACGGTCTCGACTTCAATCACTAAAACGTAGCGACTGGGCTTCTAAAATAATTGAATATATTTTTATTGTATTATTTCTTTTCGATTTATGTTATGTTTTGTTTCATAATGGGAATAACAATTTTACTTTGAAGTAGAAAATATTAAGAAGGCAATTGCCTACCTTTATTTCATTTCTTTAAGTCAAGAGTGAATAGGTTACTTCTAGGTAAGCGCGTTCCATCGTCGACCGCATCGTCGCTTTCCATCAGGTGAGATAGCGGTCAAGCGCGAACCTATCAAGAATAAAAAAAAAAGTTCGTTGTTTGTATTTACTTGCCATGTTTTCACGACTAAGTATCGAACCAATCCTAATCCTGAAAAGGTATACCTTTTGTCCTTTTTCAGGATTAATATTCGATCGTACCTATCTCCTTTTTCATCGGATAAAAGAAAACTTTTACCAACTGATGGATACGTTACTGAACATCGAATTGTAAGACCAATAGAGGGAACATTTACGCTTGAATGCAGTCAGAATGCCGGATATTTCCCTACTTCAGTAGAGAGGACACTTTCCTTGAGCTTGCCCACTTGCACTGGTTAAGCACCACTAGACAGTGACAAAACGTTGGTCCACACATTTGCAGCTGAATTTTTCTCGGGTTCCGTCCAAATTCAAATACTTGTAGATCCATATAAATAGTGTTTGCTACTCCACTTGTGGCCGCCGGGAAACTGAATAGAATTGGTGAAACGAATAAAAACTGTCTTCTTTACTTGCTTGTAGTAAAAAACTGCGGATTTTAATTCTTGTTGATAGATTGCAATTCAAAAGTTACGCGTTTATAAAAATACATAAAAATCTCGTGTCACAGTGTTTGTTATTGAACTCCTCCGAAACGGTTTGGTAGATTTTTCGTAGGTTGTTTTTCTTCCTACCCCCACCTCCAAATTTTTCTTTGATAATTTATATATCAAAACATTTACCGAGTCAGCTAGTATTTTTATAAAATTAGCTAATGGTTTAGCTTATATTACATTTAAAGCTAAACCATATGCCGATCAAATATATATTTATGTTTTATATTTGACCGAAACTAATCAGAAAATAAATATATTGTTTTAATACAGGCTTTTTAGTACACAAATCGTAAAACAATGGCATTTCTGTTAGTTAAATTCAATGAATACTAATTATTATTTGTCCCCAATAAACACATTGTACTGAACTAAAATGTACATATAATTTGAATATTCAAACCCTGTTAAGCAGTGCTGCATTAAAAACTCGTAGCAGTCGAATACTATGATGGACCAGCTTATACCAGCACCTTTGTTTGCATAAAACCCCTTTTCTCACCCTTAGGCGTTTTTTTTCAAGATGAGAAATCATTCCAATGAAAATCATCATGTCTTCCGGGTGGTTCACGTAAAGGTGACACCCAAGTGTTTCGGCTGCCTGTATCCAATGGATAGAACTTCCCAAACTTACCATATCCAGTGAGAACCTGCGTCAAGCAGAAGGTGAGGACATCGTGACGCCTCTCCAGCCACTCCTTATAGAGGGGACTTATCATGCCACGCTATGATTATGGCGTGCCCACTCCTAAGGGTTGCCACTCGAAAAATCCTGTCATTTTTTATTCTTTATTGTACACACAATTTTATACAGACAATAAAAATAGGACAGTTGATGAACATAGGCGAGCTTAACGAACAACTGGGTTTAGTTCGTCTATGTAAAGGAACGCTATTAAACCAAAAACACAAAGTTTCTTTGTTAAAAGAAAGTTGAAGGTAATAATAATATAATAATAATAAAATTTTATTGGAACAATAAATTTGGTTACAAAATTTTAAGTGTTCGCTAACAACTACATTAGTTTAGGTGTACGTCATTGATATTGCTTGCCCTTTGAAATGCATAGTTTATACGTTGGAACTCTTAATATGAAAAAACGATTTTTTTAAATTAACTTTCGTGGTCATAAGTACTACAATATTACAGAAAAAAACAAAACAAAAAGAAACCAATAAATACCTAATTTCGAATAAAAAATAACGTACCTTTAATATAAAGTTTGTTTGAACTTATAATTCAAAGTCAATCCAAAGATAACACTTCAAAGCAACCGCTTTTAAAAACGGCAATTTTATAGGTAAAGACCAATTAACACATATTTATTCTAGTGCTAAGTGTGCTGATACCAATTTGAACATGCAAATCGTATGAAGAGTATTTTTAATGAAACAAGAAATTGTGTTGGTAGTGATCCTTCAAATACAAAAGCGAACGTCACCACACAAAGAACCTACTACAAGTTTAATCATTTATTTTAATTAATTATTAGATCAAATCGGTACAAGTTAACTATAAAACTATATTAAAGTAATGCGATTAATGGTATAATCCTAAGTAAAACTGCAAATGGTAATGTAACTCTGTCTGTTTCTCTGTTGCCTTTTCATGCCTTAATGACTGAATGGATTTTCATTCAGTCATTAAGGCATGAAAAGGCAACATTAAATTTATCAACGGGGAGACCATATCTTGAAATAGGACATATGATTTGTATCCTTTAAGTATATTAGTTGGGAATAATTTTCAATTTTCGAAGCCGCTGGTAGAAGAATAATCATAACAAGATTTAAAACATACACACAATCATAATAAAAACAGGTATATTTATAGCTTTGGTAAGAGTAAACAGGCATATCAGAAAATATATCACAACTAACTAAACCTAACTACAAAGTAAAATATAGAGTCAAATAAAATTGAAGCGGCCTAAAAGACTAGTCGAAGTAAATTCAAGTCCTTGGGTGAGAAATTGTTAGTTTTCAAATTAAACATTTGCATTTCTAGTACAAAATCAGTAGTATATTTTGCACAAGTAAAACAAAAATTAAACGGCGAAGTAAATGTTTAAAATATTATGACACTTATGTCGCATTGCATACAAAATTGCACACAGTCACAATGATGTTACTTTTATATACAAAAGCATATAATTCATACTTTCAATTTCTACGCCTTTCAATAAGAGTATTTTTTTGGTCGAACTGTGTAAAATTGACATTACTTTGGATAGGTCAACTCTGCAGGAGTAGTAGGTTAATAAAAACCATTAAATTCTATATGTACAATTAGGTACTTCTAGCTACGGTTACTTTCTATTTGTCTCGCATCTACGAAAATTCATACATAATTGTAATGCCTTGCATTACGACATAAATCTCGCACATTTTTATCAGTTATTATTACTGTGGGATCCTATAAAACTGGAGTTATGTTGTGTGTGCTGTGGTTATGTTAAAGTAAATTGGTATCTGTGGACATTAGAGATAAATGTGTTTATTCTGTTTTGTCCATTCTCAAAGGAGTTTTATGCCTATTGTTCACGGACAACATCGTGCTGTCGCGTCGTGTCGCTTGCGCTTCGTCGCCTGAATTTCATAGTCTTGTATGTAAGCTGTAAGCAGGCATACACCAAGCGTATAATTACGAATTTGCATCTATGAAGGTACGCGTCCGTGAACAGTTGGCCATACTAAGCAGCTGAGTTAAATTTAGGTAGGTTCTTGCAAAGCTGCTGGATTATTCGAAAGAATTAATGTGGCCTTGGAACGCAAAGGGCGACTGAAGAGCTGAGTTTTAGTCAGCAACAGTCTGACATTTTCTGAGTTATTTGATTTGAAAAGGGATGGACGAAAATACCCCTTCCTATTTGATTTTGATCGAGTGATATATAATTTTATTCATTGAATTTTTACCTGGCATTGAAAATCTTGCTAGTTTCTATCCCACAAATTTTATAAAGGCAAAGGTCTGTTTGGTTTTTTGTTAATAAATCACGTTGAAACGCCGCCAACGAGCCTTGACCCGGATTAGGACGTCGGATGCTTTTGTTCTAGAAGTAAGTACCATCTTCGTCGACGTTTTTAGACAAAGCTAGTACACACAATCAATCTTTATGTAACACAAATCAGGGAAGATGATGAAGAAGGTATACATTTTATTATTAAAGTGATATTAACTTAACCTACGTGTCAGTATCGATATATTTAAAAGAAGAAACTGACTTATTGACATAGCGACACACAACCGAAACTGCGAGTCTGGGTGCCACCATTGTGTGGACCGCCAGGAGGACACGGTGGAGCATACGGTAGAGGTGTGCCCCGCCTGGGCAGAGCACCGCCGTGTCCTCGTGGCCGCGATTGGCGGCAGCGATCTCTTGCACCGGGCCTTGGTACAGAACATGGTCCGGAGCGAGGAGGAGTGGCAGGCGGTCGCCTCCTTATGCAAAGCAGATTACTGCTTTGCATAAGGAGGCTAGCATTAGCTAGCCGAGGCCATAAGGAGACGGCCTATCGCGTCAGGCAAAGGTCCTCACGCCCCATGCGCCGCCGGGATTCCAATCCTGATTTCCGGCCACCGTAGGCGCGGGCATGCGGACGCCGAACAATGGGTAGCTCGCCGTCGTCGACGGCGCGTAGTGTTCCACGCGCGCCTCAAGGAGATGTCAGCAACCGGAGGGGCCCAGCAGGGTCGAAGCCTACTGGAGCCATGGATGATGTGAAAGAGATCCCCGGGGCCCTGGAAAAAGAGGAAAGAAGGATCAGGAGTGGGTTTTTAGTCAATAAAAGTCTGACACTATCTACCGCTAGGGCGGAGCAGAAGATTGTGTCAGACTTAAGAGCGGAGATGTCATTAGATGATTATCCCACAAGAACAAAAAAAAAAACAGAAACTGCGAACAATAAGCCTAGGAACGCGAAAATTTAGTTAAGAGTTTAAAAACTCTTTATTGATGAAGGGTTTTTAGGAAAATCATCTTTTAGGGGAGTCAAAAGGGAGAAAATTGTTTGTAAGCCATTTTTTATTTTTTGGGTCACTATAATTAAAACTTAGCACAAATCTATGTACATAAAACAAAGTCGTGTTAGTTACACTATTTATAACTCGAGAACAACTGGATCGATTTTAATGATCTTTGCTTTATTAGATTTTTTTCTGCCCCGAATAGCAGAATACAATACAATAATACAAATAATAATACAATACAATATTCTACAACTATCACACAACGCCGTCTAGTCCCAAGCTAAGCAGAGCTTGTATTATGGGTACTAGACAACTGATAAACATACTTATATATTTCTAAATACATACACATATAGATAAATTACACCCAGACACAGAACAAATGATCGTGCTCATCACACAAACATTTGTCCTGGGTGGGAATCGAACCCACGACCTCCGGCTTAGCAGTCAGGGCCACTAACCACTAGACCAACAGGCCAGTCAAACTAACTAACTGCACTGCTACTGGGTAGAATAACTATTAAAATATCGAAAAATTCTCGTAAATAGAAGTTAGAGAAATATAAAAACACGTCGAAACATGGCAGCAACTGTCCAATCATTCGGTCAATACGTTTAGCTAAAACTGTGATAAGGTGATAAGAAGTGGGCTGTGTCAGCTAGTAGTAAATAAAAAATGTTTTTATTATTCATTATTCAAAAGTACCTCAATAAAACGATCCTCTGTAAGAGTAAGTATGAAATTCACTCAAACAAAGTCGGAGGGAAAGTGCTAATCGATCCATAAGACGAGTCTAATAAACCCGTGCGCGGTAATTCCTAGTATCGAATAAATTAGCATGTCATCAAACTTGGTATTAATTTAATAATTACAGCGAGCGTAAGTACCTACTACTCGTGTTTATTTATAGTACTAGTTTCTGCCTGTGGTTTCACCCGCGTAAAAGTAAAAAAACCAGTCAAGTGCGAGTCGGACACCCACACGATGGGTTCCGTACACGAGGACCCTGACGCAAGGTGCACCAACCAAACGAGACCGAAACACAACTCTACCATATTCACCACCGTATTTTCCGGGCGGTCGCACAATGGTGACACCCAGGTATTTTTTCCGCCAGAATCTGAAACAAGGACTTTCCGAACTTGCCATATCTGGTGAAGATCTCTGTCATGCAGAAAGATATAATATAATATAAGATAAGGATGCCGTGGTGTCTCTCCAGCCACTCCTCAAAAAGGAACTTACCGCCGCCATCATGGCGTGCCCAATAAAAAATAATCTTATATTCTTTGGCAGAAGAAATACATGTAAAATAACAAGAATCCTCTTACATTAATAAGCAATTCATTATGTACTGACCTTTTATGTAACCACTGTTCATGTACTGACATAAGACCTTTTGTGAAAACAATAAAGAAAAGATCAAATTGCTTCACATCGGCCAACGTTACTTAGTGTAGCAAACACATCTATTTTAATGAAGCCCCAAAGCAAAGCTCCTGTCAAGGGAGAACGCGTCTTATGTACATAAAAGTAGTTGTAGTTTTTAAAATTATATTGAATACTAGCTGACTCGGCAAACGTTGTTTTCTTTTATATTTTATAAAGCAGAACTTATAAAATATAAAAGAAAACAATGCGTGGTTGGGGGGAGTAAAAGATAGCCTATGACCTATTTTCGGACGACGAGCCATGGGTAGCTCGCCGTCCGGCCGTCTGGTAATCGGATGGGGCCTAAATTGTCGACCGCCAGCCCGTCGTATTCCACGCGCTCCTCAAAGAGATGCCAGCAAACCGTAGAGGGCCCAGCAGGGCCGACGCCCACTAGGGCCGTGAGGATTTTCAGAAAAGGAAACTCGTGGCACACGAACTATCTGCGTATCTTTGTTCTCCTTCTCTGTCAAATCCATCCAAAGGTTGTCTGTAAAAAATCGCTCTTAGCGATAATACGGCCCATTGTGACACCCTATTAATTTTAAGTTCCTAATGTAATTTGTATTTTTGGTGTATAACAAAGAATATCTATCTATCTATCTATCTGGAGGTCCTAAAACGCAAAGGGCAACTGAAGGACACTGGTCTGGTTTTAGTAAAGCCTAAGTCAAAAGTTTTTTATTTCACATAGGCCTACAAAGGCACTTATAAAATGTTAGAAGTTAGTCTTACTTTAAAAAGTACTTGTCAATAATTTTCTTAATATATTCCCAACTATTTTGTTTAACTACATGAGAGATTGTAAACCGATGCTAAAATCGGTGAGGACCTTACGCATGACGCAGGTTCTCACCGGACACGGTAAGTTCGGGAGGTTCCTGCACCGGATTCGTGCGGAAACGATGCCCGGGTGTCGCCACTGTGTGGACCGCCCGGAGGACACGGTAGAGCACACGGTGGAGGTGTGCCCCGCTTGGGCAGAGCAACGCCGTATCCTCGTGGGGGCAATCGGCGGCGGCGATCTCTCGCGCCGGGCCTTGGTTCAGGCCATGCTCCGGAGCGAGGAGGAGTGGCAGGCGGTCGCCTCCTTCTGCGAAGCCGTAATGCTAGCGAAGGAGGCGGCCGATCGCGTGAGGCAACGGTCCTTACGCTCCAACCGCCGCCGCCGGGATTCCGATCCCGATTTCCGGCCACCGTAGGCGCGGGCTTGCGGACGGCGAGCAATGGGTGGCTCGCCGTCCGATCGTCCGGTAATCGGACCGAGCCCAAGTCGTCGACGGCGCGTACTGTTCCACGCGCGCCTCAAAGAGATGTCAGCAAATCGTAGGGGACCAGCAGGGTCGAAGGCTACTGGGGCCACGGGTAGTGTGAAAGCGAAACCTGGGGCCCTGGGACGAAGGCAACGAAGGAACAGGAGTGGGTTTTTAGTCAGTAATGATTAGGTATTAGGTATTAGTAGGTTGTTCGTAAAAACCTAGGACTCTTCAAAATTAGAAGCGATTATCATAACATAAATACGCGTAGTAAACACGAAATTATGTTACCCAAATGGAGATTAGTTAAGACCAGCAAGTCATTTTTAGTAGACAGCATACGCTTTTATAATAAGCTGCCAAAAGTGGTGACTGAACTTAGCGAAGGAAAGTTCAAAACCCATATTAAGCGTGTCCTAACTAAAAAAGCGTATTATAAGGTTAAAGACTATGTCGAAGACACGCTTGTTTGGCAATGACTGCTTCTGCACATGTGGCCCCCTGGTAGCTCATAATATTTTGTAAATTTATCTATTGACTGCTCCACATTTGTTGTAATATATACATTGCTTTTGCAATATTTTTTATTTTTTATTTATTTATTATTATTTATATTGTTGACATATTGTTTATTAATAATTGTAATTATTTATTTTGCTTGCTTTTGTTTGTATAGCCTCTTTTTTGAAATGTGAATGTGAGAACACTGTAGACTCCGCGAATTCTTAGGTTCCTTTTTATTATGATTATTTTTATTGTACTTTATTGACCAGTCTACACTGTCCTTACATAATAAATTCAATATATTGTAAACAGAAGGTATTGTATCAACAAATTCTTTTTTAAAAGAGTAACCATGGAGTTTCTTGCCGGTTCTTCTCCATAGGAAACGACCAATTTGGAACCGTGCACTAGCTTCTGACGTTTTATAAGTGCCCATGTAGGCCTATGTGAAATAAAAATCTTTGACTTTGACTTTGACTTTGAGTAAGAGTGACACTATCTCCCGCTCCGCCCAAGAGCGGGTTTTGTCATAAGATGATTTTCCCACCCAATAAAAAAAAAAAAAAAACCGATGCTAAAATAGTTATAATAGCCAAATAAAATACTAAAAAGATCGGTAGTAATAGTGAACACCGGTTATTGGGTAACACGATGACCCTTAAAAAGACGGGTTGACAAACTTTCATTTACTCTAATGGAAATAACAAAATAATCTATTTTCAGGTTATTTGAGCCTATTTAAGTAAAATTATTTCCAAGTAAGTGCGAAAGTAAAATTAGAGACTGTACCTTTTAAACACTGCCTTTTTATTTTGAGGTGGAGATCAATAAATGCTATCTCTCGCTCTAGGGTGGAGCGAAAAGACGTGTCAGACTTTTACTGACTTAAATCCACCCACGTTTCTTTATTTTGTTGTTTGAATTTTAGAGCCCAGCAGGGTTGAAGCCTACTGGGGCCATGAATTGTGCGAAATTGTACCTCAGAGCCCCAGAATGAAGACAAAGAACGAACAGGAATGGGTTTAGTCAGTAAAAGTTTGACACGCTAACGCTCCACCCAAGAGCGAGAGAAGTCATTGGATGATTTCCCACCCAAAAAAAAGGGCCAAAGTAACTCTTTCGAAAGTTCCAGCAGTAAATAAAACTACCTAAAGAACATTTTTTCTTATAAGGCGTAAAGTGAAAAAGTTTCAAACAAAATAAAATATTGCTTCGAGTTATAAAATATCATGACAAAATTCATTTTATTCCGCGGCTAATTTAAGGTACTTAGAATGAAACCACTTACAATGAAATTCGGGCGCCGACGCCAGTTATAAATCATAACTCCGATTTCTCAAATATGAAATTCTGAAGACAAGGAGAAAGATAATACGACTTTTGTATTAAATATAGCCACGTATTTCATGTAAAGAATTTATTGGGGCATGGAGATTACAAGTAATTTATTTATTCATTTGTTCTACTTTAACAAAAACGTCAATCTGCTAGTAAATATGCATGCATTTTTTAATTTGCTAGATTAAATAATTTTATGGAAGAATTTTTAAAATATCTTCATCAACAATGATAATAAAAAGCTGCTAATAAAAAGGAAAAGTCCGAAGTGGTTTTTGATATCAAAGTTCATCACGCCCTTACGGAACCCATAGATAATGGCGTTTTGAGGAAAGAGACATACTTATACCTGTTTATTTAAAATTGTTATCTCCTTTGTTTTGCTGTCAATTTTTATATTGATTTTATATCCCCTCGAGCGCCGATTGGACTTACGTCTGTACAACTTGAGTGACCTTGAAAATCGCTTGATTGTCATTTTCTACACACGGGTGTACGAAATTTATTCGGCCGAAAATTTTGGTCTCTATATCTTCGTTTTTCCTAGAAAAATCCGGAGAAATATACAAAATTCACCCTCTCGTCGCTTTGAAACTCCAGTCATATTGACATTTTTACTTCTGCCATTCGTTTGCGATCACATTCCAGTCAGGGTTTGCATCTAAAAGAGCTTTGAGAGCAGAAAGAGTGCAAGGGATAGGGGACTGGGCTCACGCTACGGTTTGAATCGTAGGCATAGCAAACAAGCTATATCTTCGAATGCGGCTATGAATAGTGTTTGACTACTATTTGCTCAAAGACATCGATGGTAAATAGATTTGAATAGCTAAAGTCGAAAATCAATCAATGCGCTTCAATGCTTCACAAAATACCTGGTTCTTTGTCATCCACTTCCATTCACCTTTTATGGCCGGTCTATTTACCTGGGGTTTATTTCACGGATTGCAACATATGCAAGGTTGCAACCCGTAAAATAACACAGAAAATATTGGATTTGCCTGGAATTTTCTGTTATAAGGGTGATGAAGAATTTCTACGATAATCGTGGCATGGCGTCATACCGAATTGCTAATTTATTTACTAGTAGTTTATAAATACCTCAGTGCAACTATTGATAAAACTAGTTTTTTTTTTGGTGAGAAAATCATCCAATGACATCCCTCTCTCTTGGGCGGAGCGGGAGATAGTGTCAGACTTTTACTGACTAAAAACCCACTCCTGTTCCTTCGCTGCCTTTCGTACCAGGGCCGATTCTTCTTTTCAGAAGCAAACCCGTGGCCCCAGTAGGCTTCGACCCTACTGGGCCCCTACGGTTTGCTGACGTACGTGACGTGTTTTACGGTTTCTCCTTGAGGCGCGTATGGAACACTACGCGCTGTCGACGACTTGGGATCTGTCTGCACGGTTACCACCGGACGGTCGGACGGCGCGCTACCCTTTGCTTGCCGTCCGCAAGTCCGCGCTGACGGTGGCTGGAAATCGGGATTGACGCCGCCAATCGCCCCCATGAGGACACGGCGGTGCTCTGCCCACGCAGGGCACACCTCCACCGTATGCTTTACCGTGTCCTCCGGGCGATCCACACAATGGTGACACCCGGGCACATAATGGTGGCACACGGGCATTGACAAAATAGTTAAGATATTTTAAAGACGTTAGCACCCATTTTTTTCCTTACACCTAACCTGATAGATTTTCCGCTTCACATTTTTAATAAGACGATAATATTAAGTTTATGACAGATTATATAAATACACAGTTGTATCGATAAGCTATTCGTATTTTGACAAACACCAAAACAGGGGTGTTCTATAGTTATTGGGCTATATTTTCTTTCCATCTCCGTAAGAAAGTCGTAAAACTTCAAGGCTTACCCTTTGAGCTGGTTGTTATGGATACCTATAACATTTCCTACATGAACAACATGATATTTCACACTGCTTTTGTCATAAATTTCATATCTTTAAGTATAAGATTGCGAGCATGAAACTACCAAACTACATTTCATAAAAACTTATTGTAATCTGTCTAGATTTTTAAATCTGACTAAGACTTTTTATATTCCAAAAGATATCATACATATGTATGATAATCTGAGAATTTTGAGATTTGATTTTAATAATAATAATAATCTACAACTATCACACAATGCCATCTAGTCCCAAGCTAAGCAGAGCTTGTGTTATGAGTACTAGACAACTGATAAACATACTTATATATTTCTTAATACATAAATATTATAGATAAATTATGCCCAGACACAGAACAAATGATCATGCTCATCACACAAATATTTGTCTTGGATGAGAATCGAACCCACGACCTCCGGCATAGCAATCACGGCCACTAACCACTAGACCAACAAGCCAGTCAAACTTATAAAGAAATATTATATTTATGGTTCATTAAAAATACTCTCATATTATTTGCAATTTCCATAGCAATTGCCGTCAAATTGGTGTTAAGTAAAGAAATTAAAAAATATCTCTATGCCAATTACAATTAACTAGGGACCAATGTAAATAATCTCAGGAAGATCAGCACGTATACTAGAGACGTTACTTCAAACAATTTCCATACAATTACAAAACAAAAGAAGTGCCATCACACTTTGTGAATCGAATTACAGTAGGTGTCAAATATTTTGGCGCGTTTTTCCTCGAAATGTCAAAGAAAATGCCAGCGCTGGCACATTTGTCTGCAGGAAACTTCGGGCTGGCACCATTATGAATCGTAGTTTGATCTACACCGCTTTTTTGTTGATCTGGGTCAAACTTTGCCGCCTACTAACGTGAGGTCTCGAAACAAGAGTGTCTTTCTTTTCATTAAAAAGTCAAAAGTCAAAAGTCAATGGTTTTTTATTTCACACTAGCTGACTCGGCGAACTTTGTACCACCTAATTATGTGATAAATGAAGAACCGCTCGACCGATTTTGTGCAAACTTCACATGAACCATCTACTAAACAGTCCGAACAAAGCCTAAACATTTGGTTTGGATAGGTGAGCCCGTTCTTGAGTTATAAAATTTCAATGAAAAGTGGCATTGATTTTTATATATATAGATAGGCCTACATTGGCACTTATAAACCGTCAGAAGCTAGTGCACGGTCCCAAATTGATCGTTTCCTATGGAGAAGAACCGGCAAGAAACTCCATGGTTACTCTTTTTAAAAAAAAATTGATGTTACAATATTTCTATATTACATAATAAGTAGATATTATGTAAGTACAGTGTAGACTGGTCAATATTGTACTATAAAGTACAATAAAAATAATCATAATAAAAAGTAACCTAAGAGTTTGCGGAGTCTACAGTGTTCTCACATTCACATTATAAAAAAGAGGCTATATAAATAAAAGAAATAAAAACTCGGCTACTACTTAATTTGTTTCACCAGGTCAAAGTATAGACTTATATTTTAACCAGTATCTGTGTCATGTGGGATAAACGTTGAAATAGTAACAACCTAGTTTAGAAACTGGATCAAACAACTTAGTTTTGCATTTACAATGTCAGCGCTTATGTTGTCCGCCACATATACTTCGCCATTGTCGGTCTGGCGAGGTCCCACGGCAGTGCTTATGTGGTGTGAAAGACGGTTAGTTTTAATATTAAATACTGGCTTAATGAGTATTTTGAGGGCTTACATATTTGACATCCTGCGTTTATACTTCTTTTTTCCTGCTTGTCAGTGGCTTAGCTTATGCAACATGTAACTGGAATGAAAAATGCACATTCTTGTACACCCTAATTAGAAAATTAAGTTGTAATCATAATTCAAGGACTGTTTTACTTAAATGCTAAAAAATAGTTTAGTGTTTTTAGGGTTCCGTACCACAAAAGGAAAATGGAACCCTTATAGGATCACTTTGTTGTCCATCTGTCTGTCAAGACCTTTTATCTCGGGAACGAGTGGAGGTATCAAGTGTAAATTAAAATCATATACTCAGGTCTGCGGTCCCTTGAAGCTGTGAAAAAATCTAATTTCTGAGTGAACGTAAAAAAAATATATGGCCGTATAGGTCGCAAAAAAGTGTATTTCGACACTCTCAAGGGAATCAAAATTCACAGGGTGATTTTCGTTGACCAAGATTCCTGAAATTTGGCATGAAGCAAGGTCTCATAGCACAAATATAGAAAAATCTGAAAACTGTAAATTTGTAGTTACGTCACAAAAAAAAACTTTTTTTGCCATTCGGAAAAATCTTCGTATTGAAATTGCGGAATCGAACTGTTTTCATAGATAAGTTTGTAAGGAACCCACAGTGCGCGAGTCCAACTCGCACTTAACCTGTTTTAAGCAATTATTTATCCTGATTAATACAAATAATACGGAAATCGATGCACTATACATATACGGCATCGGTATTGGAGTCTACGCACGCACACACAAACAATCTAGTGACACAATAAAAATTTATCAAAACAAGTAATTTTTCACTTAAAATGATCCTAAATTATTAATTGTTAATTAAAAAGAACTAAAATCGATTTAGTAGTTGATTCTGATCTTACTACTTTCAAGATGTGCATTTATTAAGTTACATGTTATATATTTTATTCTATTAAGTAGGTAGAGTTTAGTAGGTTGAGATTTTGGTTGGAAACAGATAGGGGTACAATGAGTACGACCACAAGTGGGCCATAGACTATGAATATTGCAAACGTCTGGTGATCTCGACCTCGACCAAATAATGACGAACCAAACCTTACTCTGTGGATTTCATATTCAATTATTCAGTTGACAGTTCACATGGAAACTGAAGGATACACAGAAGATACACGTAAGGGTGTACATGACAGCGAATCACTTCACTACACGAAACAAAATGTTTAAAACTTATAGAAGTGCCCTTGTCTTTAATCAGTTATTTTTAAAAACGGAACTTAGTTGATGCATTATCATTATAAAACAACAACAGACAAAAAAAAACATAATTATTTATACAGAATGCCTCAGAAAAAATTCACTTTTGTACATGCATAAAATTCTGCTTGGCTAGATTTCATGACGATATGGCGACAGTGACTGTCGCAACCTAGTGATGGGCACGCCATAACCATGGCTGTAAGTCCCATCTTTGACTTATAGCTAAAGAGGTGTCACGGTGTCCACATCTTCCCGCAGGTCCTCACCGGACTCGGTAAGATCCAAAGGTTCCTGTACCTAACTTAGGCAGAAGAAACGCCTGGGTGTCACTATAACAATAATAATAATTATATAATAATATAAATTACGTGGACCGCCTGAAGGACACGGTGGAGAATACGGTAGAGGTGTGCCCCGCTTGGGCGAAACATTGCCGTGTTTACATGGGGGTAATCCGCGGCGGTGACTTCTCACGTCAGGCCCTGTTTGAAGCCATGATGTGGAGCGAGGGGGAAATGGCAGCCGTAGGCGTAAGGGAACGGAAATCCTCACGCCCGGCGCCCCAGCCGCCGAGAATCTGACCCCGACTACCAGCTACCTTAAGAGTAGGGCTTGCAGACGACAAGCAACGAGTAGCTTGCTTTCCAGCCATCCGGAAACCATCCGGACCGAGCCCGAGTTTTCGAAACTTCTCGTTAAACACCGCGTTTCAAAGAGAAGATTGAGATGTAACCGATATATTTGTAATACATAACATGACTGAAAAGAGTCCATTGAGTTTCTTGCACATTCTTGTTCATAGAGATTCTACGCTTTGGAATGTGCAATTAGCATCAATTTCTTCTTGACATTTCAAAAGTGCCTGTAAATGGTTTATTAGAAATAAAATGCTTTGAATCTTGAAGTCAGCAAAACCATACAGGCCCAGCAGGGCTGAAGCCTGCTAGGGCTATGGGTAAATTTTTGAAAGGATTACCCATGGTCTCGGGACACAAAGAACAACTGAAGGAGCAGGGGTAGATTTAGTCAGTAAAAGCCTGACATGCCCTCGCGCTCCACCCTAGGGCTTTAGAAGTCATTAGATGATGTCCCACCACAAAAAATAATAAATATATTTATATATACTCGTTAAATTACAAAATCAGAAACAGAAGACATGGGAAAATTACTTCTTGAAAATATTATTATTCAAACGTCGTTCTTTGCGGCTCCGGCACTCTTCAAAGCAATCTCTAACATTCATGAAAACGCGCCACAGAAATTGAGTAAGAATGTTATTTATTTCTTGTTTAATATTTTCATGTTATTTTCAAAAATAAATGTTCCTATGTCTTCATTTTGTGATACACAATCAAAAATTAAAAAATTAATATTTTATCATATTTTATTTGTAACAATTCAATTTAAGAACTAGTATTAATAACATAAAGAACAATAGTTATTATTTAAAGCGGGCTGAGACACACCGAAACTAGAGAATGTCTATATATAACTTAATACTATGTTTAATTTTTTATGTATCTATAACAGTGAATTATTTCTGAGACACTTAATATTATCCTCGGGCTTTAGAAAATTTAATTTTTAAAGTCCAGAATGTAGTTTAGACCACGCAAAGTTTATCGCTTTGTAAAAAAAAAGTTATGTTATGATAGGTCACTATCATAACATCACTTTTTTTTTCATTTTGGCAAGCGATGATCGCGTCGACGATGAAGTATGCTTACCTAGAAGTATCCTATTCACTTTTAACCTAAGGATTCCCAAGTAACTAAAGAAAACAGGTGTGGTTTCAGTCAGGATAACCCCACGCACACACATCACACAAACTCACGAGCAGGAAGAATCTTTCAAAAAGTGACCTTTCCTAACAGTTTTTTTTTGTTCACAGCAAATGTCGGTAACTACGAGTGCGGGCGTGAGCAGTCGACCGACAGTCCAGGAAGTGGGCAACAAGCTGCAAGCTACCAGGTTCGTTCAATAATACTATTGCGACTAAACATATCGTACCTTGTTTTGTCGCACTAGACTATCTGGCCTTTTAACGTTTTCTATTTCCTGTTGCTACGGGTAGTAATAATGGTTCTCTTAACGTTTTGTTATTGGCTACTTTGTGACAGTATTGCTCTTGCTGTATTTTATTGCGCTTTGAATTGAATTTAAAGAATATTAGTTCGTATTATTGTGATTTATTTTACTAGGTTTAAAAAAGATAGAATAGAAAAGAATAAACTCTTCTGTTCTCTTCTGATCTTATTGAGTTTATAATAATAATAGTATTGAATGTCCCACAACTTTCACACAATGATATCTAGTTCCAAACTAAGCACAGTTTGTGCTATAAGCACTAGACAATTGATAAACATACTTACATATATATACATAAATTAGACCCCAGACGCAGAACAAATGATCGTACTCATTACACACAAAAATTGGTCTTGGGAACCGAACCCACAACCTCCGGCATACCAGTCAGGGCCACTAACCACTAGACCAACGGCCTAGCCACTTTATTAGGATATTTTAGAACAGATTATAATAGAATTTATTCTATTTTATTGAGTCAGTTATTTTATTATACCATTGGAATTTTATTGATTTTAATCTCTCAATCTAGGCCAATCACTTTACCAATTAAACAGTAATCACAGAATGCAATTTTATTTTGTTACGATTTGGTCTATAAAAAAATAGCCCCTTATAAAATGCGGTTATGATTGCTGCGATATTCAAAAAAATATGATAATCATAATACGAGTATCTGCATTCTATCTACATGTTTTTCAATGAAAATTTATTTACTAACGTTATGAAACTATGAGACTCATGTTACACTCCAGCATAAGCCTCTTGTGCTTGAAATAGCTGCATCCATTATCGTCTCTACAAGATTGCTAATATGACCTACATATCGACGCGACGTAGTAGTTAAGGCGAGGTTGCACTAATTTTGAACTTTTTTGAACCTCGGGAAATAATAAAGTATAAAAGAAAACACAATATTTTTTAAAATTAAAATTGACACCACTGGGTAAAAATCAAAACGTGTGATAAATTAGTCGACTCGATAAAAAGAATTTTGAATCTAACCCTAACTTACGATTTCAAACGTATCTACGAGATTACGTCACAATTTTATTTGAAAACTACATAAAATAACAAAGCTTGTTTTTTATTTAAAAGGGTCTGGCAAAAGAAAAAATGTTGTATAGTCACTATATTGGTCTTTTTTTTATAAAAACAAAATCGCTGTTACGGTGCCGTAAAGTCGTCACAGACCCGGGCAAGTACCTATAAAATACTCTGTGACTGCAACCGGCCCTTAAGTATAGATTAATGTTTTGAAGCAGTATCTTTAATTTCGAATCGGAGAGGTAAAGATGAGAAGAGGTTGACACGGGTCGAATAATGCTACTAAAATCTTTTATGACATAGGTATTGTGGCTAATTAATTGTGAAATATAATATTTTGTTGCAAGCTTGTATACGAATAAATATCATTCTGGTACAAATCGGCAGGACGTCAGTCGTTGGCAGACAGACCTACGTATTGATGAGAAATTGTTGCTCCACTTTTTCTATTCACAACTACGCCAGGAGCAAATGAAAGGAATAGGTATTCTTTTTTTAATGGATCTTGAGTCATTAGATGAGCAAATATACAACAATACAAATTTTGATTAATTCTTTTTATATAAAAAATTACTTAAATAGTTGGCAAGATGTCTTTTAAAATATAGAC
Source organism: Mythimna vitellina (assembly GCA_949316375.1). NCBI lineage: Eukaryota > Metazoa > Arthropoda > Insecta > Lepidoptera > Noctuidae > Mythimna > Mythimna vitellina. The sequence continues at coordinate 10,518,708 of OX438686.1, forward strand.
TTTCAGAATTTAGGAATTATAAGAAATTAATATTAAAATTACAAACTGTACAATAATTTCTAACATTCTGCTTCGATGTGCTATATTTACCAATAAAACCTACATTTCGCTGTCATATTGATAAACAGAATACGAGTATATTAACTATGCATATAAAATGTATTAGGTATTAAATAGAAGCGTGACATAAATTGAAATCAGTGGTCAGAACCGCGGCTACGGCGAATTTCCAATATGTTTGTATCTGTGGGTAGTCTGTCATTGACAATAATTTCTATATGCAAATTATTGTGTTTATGCTTGTGGAGACAATACAACAACATTATGTTATGTAAAACCACATTGCATTCACTATGACTGTGCATAGAAAACATAAATAGCATTGCGGGTAATATAATATAAAAAAATATGAGACGTGTCTTGACTTCGGCACTAATCATTCGTCAAAGAGGAAAAATAAGTCTCTACCCAATAACGCTTTTTATTTCCTTTAAAAAGGAAAATTATATCAATAAAATATCACATAATAAATATCCATAATATTTTGGGGGAGGCCTATGTCCAGCAGTGGACGTCTATCGGCTGAAATGATGATGATGATGATGAAAATATCACAAGAACCACACACATACGTATTTCAAATACGAACTCAAGACAGCAGTTACTTTAGACTTTGTAATTATAAATTAATCAATAAAAATTAAAACAACCAGCATAGTTCCCATGCTGATTGTCATAATATGAATAAGATTACGCTAAATAAATAAAACTTATTAATACTTCATTTTATTGTCAAGGCAATAAACCGATATCTCTTTTACTGCGGGTAACAAAAAGCGGTATATTATATATCTAGCTGTTTGTTATATTGTAGCTGATATTTGCATTAAGTTCTTGTTTGTTTGTTAAAATTTTTACTGAAAGTTTCGCATTTTTTTACGGTTTTCTGGTTCGTGTGAATTTTTTAGTAACTTTCCCGACTCACCGCAGGTGTGGTTGTGAAACTATGTTTTCTGTAACTCAGAATTGAATGTAGTCGACAAATAAATTGCGAATGTTACGTTTCGTGTTTTTTCTGGTATTTCGCTGAACAAATTATTGTAATAAAACCTTATTTTCTAATCCAGGTCCAGGGTCTACCCGTATGTTACATATCAGTTATATTCGTACATACAGTTGTACAACTTGAATGACCTTGAAAAACGCTTAATTGTCGTATTGTACACACGGGTGTACGAAATTTATTCGGGCGAAAATATTGATTTATACATTTTCGTTGTTCCTGGAAAAAACCGGAAAAAGTTTTTTTTTTTATATTTCTTGTTTTTCGTGTTTTACTAAAAAACGCACAATTACGTAATAATAATACCCCCTGGCGCGCGTGGGGTTTAGTCAAGAGTGAATAGGTTACTTCCAGGCAAGCGTGCTCCATTGTCGACCACATTGTCTTTTTCATCAGGCGAGATAGTAGTCAAACACAACCCTAACAACAATTAAAAAAAAAAAACAAATATCTAAATATTCAAACATACAGTATTTCATATTCTTAATATTAGGACTCAGTTTTTGCTCACAAAATTATCGTTCTTTTTGTGTGGAAGTCCACATGGATACTTCCTGTATCCGGAGATAGAGGGTCGGGCTTCTACTGACTTAATCATATAAGAGAGGCACCGGGATATCCGGTAGAACGCTTCGGCGCTCTTGATACGCTTTTGACACGTCCTTGGGGAAAATCGTTTCCCCTGTCATAAACATAATTGTAATTCACCTTTGTTCTTGACGATCGCACAAAGTAAATTAAATTTCAATTATCCACGTTGTTATTAAATATTTGTTCAATCATTCAAAATAGTTCTGCCCCCCTAGCCAAGTTACAATCGTTTCGTTTGCGCCGATAAGGCCACGCCTCCGATTCCTTTGTTCTGATCACGTGACTGAACGTTGAGATGACGTCAGAACAAAGGAATCGAAGGCGTGGCCTACTAAAGGCGTTCGGCGCGAACGATACGATTGTAACTTGGCTAGGGGGGCTGTACACAGTTATATCAGTTCCTAGAGCCCAAGCTTTAATACGAAATCTGGTCCACCATTATTTACGTTTTGAAGATAGAATAACCATACATTAACAATATTGACCAATTGTAAAATTCTGAGAACTTCGAGGTAGCGTTTGCTTTGCGGAATATTGTGTACTTGAAATTTTCCCGTCGAATACCTCTGTTATCGACTATATGATCCGAGATAGCCTATAAAGGCTTGCATCGGTTGCTACGGCATATTGCCTGTAGCGGGTAGAAAGCCGACGTTATAAAGTTAAATATTCTTTTACATTTTTATAGAAGCAAGTGGGTCTGAATAAACACTAGTAATTCGATCAGTGTATATCATAGCACGAATAATCGCCAAACGGATGGCCGTTGGGGCCGAAAGGTTCTGGAGTGGCGACCGCGTACCGGAAGACGCAGTGTTGGAAGGCCCCCTACAAGGTGGACCGATGACCTGGTGAAGGTTGCGGGAATCCGATGGATGCGAGACGCGCAGGACCGTTCTTTGTGGCGACATTTGGGGGAGGCCTATGTCCAGCAGTGGACGTCTATCGGCTGAAATGATGATGATGATGATGATATCATACTATTGTCATAAAGAAGAAAGCTTGAATGCATACGTGTGGATGTTTGTTACTTCTTGTAGAAATGACTGAACAATTTAAATGTTTGGTATGTTTGGTATAAAGACCATGTGTTGGAGTAGGACATATGATACTTTTTTATTCTGGGAGTCTGTTTCTTTGAGATAATTTTCTGCTTTCACTGCTATTTATGGTCGTTATTATTTCTAAATCTGTTTTACATGAGTAAGTACGGTCAAATTTTTATCATCAGAAGAGATTCAAGTTTGTAGAATCCAAACTTAACATTATTAGATTGTGTCTCTATGTCATTAAAAACAAATTTCGTTACGTGTATTTTTCCACAATCGTGTGAAAAATATTACGTACCATTTTAATATGCCAGACATAAAAAAAAAACCTACTTAGTTCCACTCCTAAATGATACACTTACAACCTGTTACTTGAGAAATATTTCTAAAATGCTACGACTATGGTAATATTTATAACATTTCCAACGTAGCTAGCAGTTCGTAGCATTTGTTTGTCTTCAAATTTAACTTATTTTAATATTCTCTTTAGTTTTCTTGGCTCAGAAACAAGAAACTAGGAAGTTAATGATGTGTCACACCTGAAATGTGTTAGGTTTCTTATCTTTCTTGGCTGGCTTTTTTGTAGAAAGTTATGAGAATATTCAAAATTTGCAAACCATTAGCTACAATAATAACCTTAAAAATTACTTTCATTCGATACAGAGCCATCGTTGTTCTCAAAGTTTCCTAAATTATACAAAAAATAAGAAAAGCAGCAAATGCCTAATTTTATTATACAATTTGCATCTTGTTAAGTTTTACGGTGCGAAAATCGTTACCATTTTCTATAGCCCGTTTCCTTTGGCGAAACTTCAGTGAGGAAGCGATATTTTTCATTGTTAAAATATTTTCACCTCCGGCTAGCAAAGTACGACCCCAGTTTTTGCCAAAAGCACTTCTTTTATCACTTTTTCGCTGCCTACAAAATATTTTGGCACAACAGATTCTACGGCACGGAAAGCACGGTAACATTTTGTTTTATCGTTCGTTCACTGTGTAAAGGTTCATCTATTTTGGCGAACAAATATAACATTTCTATTCACTCGTTCCAAAATGAATATTTCATAGAGGAATTCTTTACGTTTTTTCTATGAGGTTATTCATAGAATACCTCTTCGAGTGGTTAGCATTTGGATATAAATTTTATTTCTTCGTGATTGATCATTACGACATGTTTATACTGTGGTTTTATGCATAGGTCAGAATATAATTGACTACTGTCTGCCAGCAGCCTCGCTTGCGTAAAAATAAGTTTCTCCATATAAATTTTGGATCCCCGTTTTATCCCTTTAGGGGGTTAACTTTGAAATATGCTCTCTTAGTGCTCGTCTACGTCATATAAGGAGGCCCTGTGCAAAGTTTCACACTCCTAGGGCCTGTAGTTCGGGCTGTACGTTGATATGTCAGTCAGTCAGTTTCTTTTTTTATATTATCATCATCATCATCATTTCAGCCGAAAGACGTCCACTGTTGGACATAGGCCTCCCCAAGTGTCGCCACAATGACCGGCCCTGTGCGTCTCGCATCCATCTAATTCCCGCGACCAGGTCATCGGCCCACCTTGTGGGAGGCACCCGAAACACGCGTTTAGTATTTTGATGTAAAGAATCTATTTACAAAATTTCATAACTGTATCATGAAAAATCACAAAGTTATAAGCTTGATGTTACCTGGTTGTCCGTAAAAACACACGGTCATAGGATCATACGGGCAAATTAAGGGTTGTTTTGCTCCTGCACCCAACTCTGCGCTAGCGTCTTATGCCCGCTATGACCTGCCGTGACTTGTATTGTACTTAGTGTCCAACTTGTGACCTTTTTTAAATATTTCTGGGAAAAAATATAACATGGTGTAAAAATTATTGGAATCGATTCAGTTACTTTTTCTAAATAAACTATATTCGCAACGTTTCGCATATACTAAAAATAATGTTGTATAGAAGTTATCAAAAGTCAGCTGACCGACAGACATTTTTCTGTCTTAGCTCTGAACTGTCAAACGCGCGTAGGTGAAACAGTCATAATTTCCGAAATTTTCCAATATTTTTGCCCAATTTTCTGGATTTTTCTTTCCAGAAGAACTTTCTCCTGACAATAACAGACAAAACACGCGTGATGATCAAGGAAAATAGGGATTTATTTTTATAAATGTTAATTACTGAAGCATTTTAAAAGGTCAGGTCATGAATAAAGTCTATATATCATGTGCAAATGATGATACAGCAAAGATTTAACTGAAAAAGTTCATGATTTTAAATAAAATAAACCAGCTCCACTTCGTATTATTATACCGCTTAGAGTCAGCCATTATATTTTATTACGTAAATATGATGGTGTGATAAAGGTTTTTGTGAAATAACGTAAAGAACTGGATACATTTTGTGAGCAGATAAAAAGAGGAAAGTGTAATGAAATTGCTTGTAAAAATTCGTTTGATTCAGCTTTTCTGTTTTGCTTTTAGTTTTTGATGTTTTTAATCAGGAAGATGCTGTGTTTCGTCTTTTTTGTTTTGTAAGGAAGGCCGAGTCGATAACATTGGGAAGAGGGTGTATAAAATTTTAGCCGACGTGATCCAAATCATACCGTCTTGACCTTGTGGAATTTGTGTTTCTTATGATCTGTACTATGATGTTTTATATATTTTTTTACTTGGTACTAAACTATCAGTGAAAAAATCAGTCCATACTAGCCTTCAAAATAATATTTGTTCAATACTTTGCAGTAAGTATATTTAAAAACTTGACATTATATTGCGTATGGTCTAAAAAACTAGGCAAGTGCGAGTCGGACTCGCACACTGAGGGTTCCGTACAAACTTATGTAACTAGTTCAATTCCAGAATGGAGTCTCGAAATTTTATTCCGAAACACAAAAAAAAAAAAATTCTCTGATCAATAGACAAAGAATTAAAATTTTAACCAATTTTCGATAAAAATAAAATATTTTATTCTGTTTTTAGTTATGTGTTCTTATAGTGGCTGCAGAAATACATCTTCTGTGATAATTTCACATGTCTAGCTGTCACGGTTCATGAGATGCCCCAAGCAGGCTTAAGAGCCGGAAGAGCTTCCTGCGTAGCACACAGGCCATTAATGACCCACCACCTAACGAAAGATTGAAGCTTTGGGAAGAGCATCACCTGCCACCATCCGACTTTTTGAGACCCCAAGAGCATCTCCCGCCTGGACGCGATTTGCAGTGGCCGGTATGGAAGGCACTAAATCGGTTGCGAACCCAGGTAGGCCGCTGCAAACACAACTTGGCAAAATGGGGTTTTATAGACCCATCGAATACTCAATGTGAGTGCGGAGCTCCTGTTCAAAACATGAGCCACATGTTGGAATGCCCCAGGTGTCCGTATACCTGCACTTTGGAGGATTTGATGAGTGCTACCGATGCTGCTATTAGTGTGGCCGCCTATTGGGCCCAAAAGGTTTGACGAGTTTACCATCGAATCGAAAAGAAGAAGAAGAAGGTTCATGAGATACAACCTGCCCCCCTAGCTAAGTTACGATCGTTTCGTTTGCGTCAAAAGACACGATTAGGCAACGCCTCCGATTCCTTTGTTCTAACCACGTGACTGAGCGTTGAGATGACGTCGGAACAAAGGAATCGGAGGCGTGGCCTACTCGAGGCGTCCGTCGCAAACGAAACGCTCGTAACTTGGCTAGGGGGGCTGGTGACAGATGAACAGTGCAGTCTAGGTTCACGTTGGGTACCGAAAAAAACGTTATAAAGCCTCAACACGATTTTTTTTGGTTATAAATTGTTTACGAACAAGGTGATACAGGTCTCGAACTTAGTTCAGACTCCAGCTCTCACAAAGGTTTTTAGCTTTCAGGCAAAATTTATAAAATAAACTTGTTACAATGTACCTGTTTCAGAGACATAAATGATATTTATTAAGGTAGTTAGTCTACATATACTCCAAGTACCCTTTAGCTTTTGATAAAGATTTAAACTTAGCTAACTCACAGTAAATGTCAAGTTTGAGTTTACGCTCAGTCTTAAGCTTAGTTAGTAAAACACTTAACGGGCCACGTGTAATGTAAATGGCTTTAAATAATGATTGTAGAGACGCTTAGACTCATCAAAGCAATAAGATTTAGCACAACCGAGTGACACGTGTATCTGTGAGTGTCAAATAAAAATTTTATTTCTTTTTTTCCTTCTTTTTACATAAGAATTGATGGAACAACAGACAGACAGATGGACAGATGGTCGATGGGGACGAAAGGTTCTGGAATGGCGACCACGTACCGGAAGACGCAGCGGTGAAAGGCCTCCCACAAGGTGGACCGATGACCTAGTGAGGGTCGCGGGAATCCGATGGATGCGAGATGCACAAGACCGGTCGCCACAATCGACATTTGGGGGAGGCCTATGTCCAACAGTGGACGTCTTTCGGCTGAAATGATGATGATGACATAAGAATTGATTACCTATAGAACTATTGTTTTATGTAATTTTTTAAATATAAATGTGTATTAAGCGACTGGTGTGGTGTAGATTATGGTGGCTAAAAATGTTTTGTACTCTATTGTACCACAAGTAGGTACACACACAATACAAACTACTTTATTTTACACTATTATACCACAAGAATGAACTATATTGAAATAAAAAAAATTATGTGTTAATCCAGCCCAGATTAACATAAGCCAGGACGAGATCTACCCGTGTATCAAACATTCAAATCCGTTTAGAAGTTTTAGCTTGAAGAAGTAACATACAAATACACACGTACATATTTACATACACACACATATGTGTGAGATAACCTTTACAATATTAGTGCGATTGTATTTTTTTGAATATAGAAAATTGTAATACAATATCTTTGTAGGAACTTAATACGACGTAACCTTGACACAAGCAAGTAAAATGTTACAATTCTTTGGCAAGGAAAGAAATTTCTCAAGATATGTACAAGCGGTTTCCTCCAAGGAGCATTTGTAAACCTCAACATACGGAAGTTGAGAATATACTCACAAGACTCCGTGATTCAATTCACGCAGATCTTTGTAAATATTTCCGTTATCCTTTTCTTTGCGAAGCGGATGCACCAACAGTGTTGGTTTTGTAACTTTTCTTGCTCAATTCTTGGTATCACAGCTTATAAACTTAGTTGTTGTTTAATAACGAGCTTAAAGTTTATTTATTTAAACTTTATGAAACAAAGAAGTACAAAGACGGACTTAATGCCTTAAGCATTATCTACCAGATAAACATCACACGACGTCACGTCTACCTTATTAAAACTGTATGTGCATTATTTTTAAACATGTGATAGCCAAGTGGGTGTCGTGATGGCCCATTTGTTGAGGCACCCGCCTGTCATGCTTATGCAGGAGAGGCTAAAAATATTGCCCGGTTTTGAAACCACAACAATGTGGTTGTTGGTTTAAAATCGGGCAATATTTTGGGCAATGTCAATTTTTTATTTTATATATACTTTTTACGTTTATACCCCGTAAAGCTTTTGATTCTGTTTGTTGTTCGTAGATCTTTGACGATCGTTGAAGATAGTCAGACGCCAGAAAATCTGACCATCAGTTATCCAAGGAGTACCGCATTGCCCAGTAACTGGGTTGTGGACGTCTATTAGGTATAACTCCATGTAAAACACGGGTATTCTATTCAGCCGCAACCAGTCAGACTGGAAGCCGACCCCAAACCAGTTAGGAAAAAGCTAGAGATATAATGATATACTTTCACCCTTTCGAATACCGTAATTAGAGTAATCAGAAACGTCTATTTCAAATAGACCAATTACAGGTACTTTTTAATTGTCAAAATGTCGGTCAGTCAAAAATAAAAACAAGTGAAACTAAATAATACGTTCCAAAGCGTAGATCTCTATGGAGAATAAAGTGCAAGAAACTCCATGGACATTCTTTTAAATCATGTTATGAGTTACATAAATCTTGGTTACATATTTCTTGTCGCTTCTAATATGTGAGCACAATGTAGATAAGTAATAATAATTAAAAAAACTAATTAAAAAGTAGAAATTTAGTTAAGCCATTCGCAGCTATGAAATGATCAATCTCAACTGACGGCACCCGTTCAGGAGCATGACCATATGAGACCCAATAGAAAGACAATGGGAGAGCGAACGCGTTCGCTTGGGGTTTAATGAATTAAAGAAAAAATCTTCCAATTACAATTATGAGAAAACAAAATTTTCTAGAGACCCATTTTTGTGATATGCAGTCTGCCCAATTATAAAGTTAACTTAGCTAACGCTAGTATGTTTGACGACAAACATGCACGTTTGGTGGTTTAAAAAACTGTTGAAACTTGCACGTCCATTTTCGGTACGCCCGATCCAGTACGAAAATTTGTCCGGCCATATTGAATTTTATCGGTAGCGGTTACGCGTATTTGGTTTTAAATCCTTCCCGATCACTCACGGGTTTCACTATTTAAAAGTTATTATTGGAACGACGGGCCAAGCCGCAAATACTTTACGCTGAATATTTTAAACATATGGGAATAATGCGAAATATCGCTTCGATTCATAAACTGACATTTATTGAAATGTTCAGTAGTTAAAACTGTTTTTTTCACTGTTTTTTCTGTTTGATCACATCGGGGTCACCAGTTTAGAGGTAGGTGGAACAGAGTGTAAAGTCCCGCGAACCTCCGTTGAAAAGGGAGAATCCTCCGACCAGACTGTTGTTATATCTGGTAGTCAACTGCCCGATAGATGATTTCGGGCTGTTCTATATGTTCTAATCGCCCGGAGAACTTTGATTGCGCGATGCAGGATAAGTTCTTATGTGACGCCATAGATGTCGCTACAGAGGTGTTCCAGTCATAGTTAAGATGTTTGTATAGGTACCAGTTCCATACGCCACTAACCTGCTTCCATAACAAAGTGTTATGGAAGTTGGTAACTGGCGTCACCTAATTGAACGGGTTAGTCATGACAACTTTTTGGTTCGTTGGTGAACTTGATTACATACAGTGTACGATATTAAAGCAGTGCGGTTATGTTATTAAGTCAAAGGAGTCTATTAAATTCTAGACGTCTATTATATACCCACAACTAGACTTCTAGAATTTAATAGACTCTACCTGTAGGTGGAATATATTTTTTTTTGTGGGAATTCATTAAATGTTTTCACCTAATCTGGATAGAACGAGGAGTGTCAGACTTTTACTGAGGTACAGATTTTTTCTTTCAGTTGCCCTTTGCAATCTAGGACAGTTGTAACTACCACTTTAGTACAACAAGTGGTAGTTACAACTGTCCTAGACTGCAAAGGGCAACTGTTCGGTAAGAATCCCGCTACCCAACAATGCCGCAGCCCTATTGCGTCCCCGAGTCGTCGACGGTGCATAGTGTTCCAAAAAGATGTCAGCAAACCATGGGGGCGGAGGGTCGAAGCCTACCGGGGCCATGAGTTTGCTTCTGAAAGGAAAACCCGGCCCTAGAATGCGAGGCAACGAAGGGACTAGGAGTGGTTTTTAGTCAGTAAAAATCTGACACACCCTCCTGCTCCACCCAAGGGCAGGAGATGTCATTGCCTAATGTCGTTACAAGACTTCTATCTATGTAGTTCAGTAATGGTATCTAGACGTTCTATATTCCACCTAAAATGGCCTGAATCGCTCGGTCAAATTGAACATAAATTACCCTTTGGACTGCGAAAACTTTCGGACTCTCGCCAGATTGTTCGATTGAACTTCGACCGCTTACATCCGTCGGTGCCTATGCCATTCAAACTTGAAGGGACGGCGATGTCTCATTGAAGGGTCAATGACTTTGTAGTTTTCTTTCAGCTGTTGAAGCCACTAACTGTCATGATGGATGTGTACTGATAAATAAATGGCTCTCAAGAAAATAGTTTTAGTTTTCAGTGTTTTTTTTTATTATTTTCAACATTGCCTTGCATCTAACTTTTTCTTTTTTTAAATATAAACTAGTGCTTGACTGCGATCCCGCCTATTGGTAAGCAGTGATGCAATCGTTGATGGTGAGGCGCATTAGTTTATGAGGAGCCTTTTCACTCTAGCCTTGAAGACACCCAAATTATAATCGAACGGGAAGACCACAGAAGGCAAATTGTTCCAGTTGACACCAACGTACGCAGTATAAACGACGAGGCGAATCACTTTGCCACTACTAGTAATTTACCACCTGCTTCGTTCGCGAAAAAGTTTACATAAATACTAACTCCTCTTTAACCGTATTTTGAGGATAGTTTAAAAAAATAATAATAATAGTCTTTATTATTCGGTTCCCTTCAAAATGTTTGAGCTGTGTGGTGCTTATATTCACGTTGTGTTCGTGAACGGGTGCTGTCAGTTAAGACTGGTCATCTCTTAGCTGCCACTTGCTATTTTAATATCTATAATTAGATTTTTTTAAATTTATATTGTTTTCACATGATAGTAGCGACAAGAAACATGTAACCGAGATATTTGTAATACATAACATGATTGATAAGAATGTCTATGAAGTTTCTTGCACATTCTCCATAGAAATCTACGCTTTGGAATGTGCAATTAGCATCAATTTTTTCTGACTGACTGACTTCTTGACATTTCAAAAGTTCCTGTAAATAGTTTATTTGAAATAAAAAGTTTTAAATCTTTATTATTCGATTTAATCAGAATTTGCCGAGTTTCAAGATTATTAACCCAAGGAATAAAATTCTACCATACAACCTTTAACACTCCCTAAATCGTTTTAAAGGTACCCCTATTTTGGAAAACAAACAATAAAGACCTTTTTTATTTACTATGTAACTATTTATGCCAAGTTTTTAATAAACGGGACCGAGAAATAAGATTTTGCATACAAACTAATTTCCCCCTTTTTACCCCCTTAAAAGTTTAATTTTCATCATTCCACATCATAAAAAGAAAACTCCCCTAGAAGAAGCCTTGTGCAAAATTTCATGTTCCTAGTCCCAGTAGTTTCGGTTCTGCGTTGATATATCAATCAGTCAGTTTTTCTTTTTATCTATATATGTATATTAAAGAAGAAACTGACTGACTGACATATCAACGCACAGCCGAAAGTAATGGGAGTCGGAACGCGAAATTTGGCACGAGGCTTCCTTTTATGTCGTAGGCTAGACTAGACTAAAAGAGGATTTACAAAAATTCGCCCCCTAAGGGGATGAAACGGGGATCCAAAGTTTGTATAGAAAAACCTAATTTTACGCGAGTGAAACTGCTGGCACAGGCTTGTATTGCATAAAGATATAGATGAATGAATATAGTAAATAGATATAGTTAATCGCTTAACCGCTACCACCATAATTATTCATTTTAATAGCTCAGAAAGAAAATTGTGCAAAATTTGATAGGAGCAATCTTTTTTTAAAACTTTTCCGTATTCAGTAATATCATCGGATTACCAAAGCTTCATTCAAATTAAATAATAACAAACTGTAAAAATAAAAAGAATATTAATAAAGGAAAAACTGGAAATATGGGTACCGTTTATCGGAATCCCTCCGATCTCGGTCTATAATTGACCATTTATTTAACAGGAAAAGGTCGCAGTTTCCCGTAATCTACCTCGCTCTAGAGTCTTAGATGTGTTGATATTCCAAGGCTCTGCTTGTAATTCTTAAACCAATTTGAAAAGCGTGCCGAATTGGATAAATGCTTCAGGAACTGCCTAAAGAAGGCAAATAAAGATATATGTGTAAACCTACGAGCAAGCAGTTAGACAGAAGTGTGTAGGGTTTTGTCCCCAGAAGGTAAGGTAGCTAGGTCCTCAAAGGTTTGCTGGCAGAAAACTCATTGTTGAGTTCAGCTCGCTTTTATACATGAATTGTGAAATCATTGTTAAGTTCGTATACAAAAAAGAATTAAAAAACCCTATAAATAAGCCTGCTCCAAAAAATAGGTTCAGAAGTCAATCTAATGTACATACTTCACTTTTCATACCTACGCTCGGCGGTCGCGCTAGGGTTGGCACCGCCACGTCCGCGTGCGCTCAGGGGACGACGGCGGCAGCTTCGCCTCAAGTTCCTATCTTAATTGTTTATTATTAGATCATTGAACGCGATCACAAGGCTTACACAGCTTATAAAACCTAACATAAATAGTAAAAAATGTTACTTGGCCACAAAGTCATGTTTGCTTTATCGGCTCGGGGCCGGGGGCTGGGATGCTTACCTACCTACCTACCTATTCTGTGTTACATTAAAACGAACCATCGAAATACAAGCAAATAGTAACCTACTTACCTCTCTGAAACAATTGGTAGCTTAAAAACGATAATTCACCATTTAATGTTGAATTTAAACAACCATTTAATGTTGAATTTAAGCAACCGTGTATTGACCAGTAAAACAGTAGTAACCGGTAGTATAAAAACTTTTTTTTTTGTTGCTCCATTATTGCACAAAAAGTTCACAGACACGTTTTCAAGCGGATGGCACTCGCGCTCGTACTGTTCCCAACCGAACCGAGATATTGTGTGCGTGAACAGTCTTTATGTGTACGTTGCTCGAGAGCACTTTGTATATAGATTGACTTCTGTACGTATTTCTTTTGTACCTGCGCTGTCCATTTGTCAATCAATGGACAGTATCCCGTAACTGGTAAAAGATATCTGCTTCTCACATGTGGCCCCCTGGTAGCTCATAATATTTTGTAAATGTATCTATTGACTGCTCCACATTTGTTGTAATATATACTTTTTTTCGTTCTAACACATTGCTTTTGCAATATTTTTTTTTATTTATTATTATTTATATTGTTAACGTATTATTTATTAACAATTGTAATTATTTATTTTACTTGCTTTTATTTATATAGCCTCTTTTTTATAATGTGAATGTGAGAACACTGTAGACTCCGCGAATTCTTAGGTTCCTTTTTATGAGGATTATTTTTATTGTACTTTATAGTACAATATTGACCAGTCTACACTGTCCTTACATAATATCTACATAAGCTGTAATATGAAAATATTGTAACAACAAATTCTTTTTTAAAAGAGTAACCATGGAGTTTCTTGCCGGTTCTTCTCCATAAGAAACGACCAATTTGGAACCGTGCACTAGCTTCTGACGTTTTATAAGTGCCCATGTAGGCCTATGTGAAATAAAAAACTTTGACTTTTTGACTTTTGACTTTTTTTTGACTTTTCATATTCACTAAAATTATGCAGACTGTGTATTTTCAGTGCCGTTAATACAGCAAATAATAAAAATAAAATTTGGGTAATATGACGCCCTTTTTATGCAACTCGGGCTTGTACTTAGCCGGATTTTTTATTGTTATTGATAGGATCGCGTTTAATCACTATCAAACCTCTTAGAAAATAATAAAAATGGTCGACGATTCGTAAGCGTCAGAACCCCTGAACCACTAGCGATATTAGATGTTTAGAAAATATCAATATTTACTAGCTTTTTGCTACTATTTGGTATTTACTTTCAAATATTTGATTTCTCTATTGACAACGAGAAAACGTATGAAGATAGTGGCCACACATTCTGACGTCACAATGACTGGACCATTTTTTTTTTTATAGTTTCAGACAACACAGATATTTTTTTATACTTTTAATACCACAACATATATTTTTTTCAGCTTTTTTTTACATACCTGAAAGATGTTAAATAAAAAATATTTTTTTAAAAATGATGAATGATATAATTATGATGAAAATAAACTAACTTTATGTTACTATTAGCTTTTACCGCGACTTCGTCCGCGTAGAAATCGAAAATGGTTTTACTAGGTTTTTTGAGATACGAAAATATGAAATATAATTTATTATCTTCGTCGTATGTATCTTAAGATAAAATATTATAGTATCTTAGCCGTGTGCAGCGCCCCTTAGTGAACGTAACCTACGATAAACTTATTATTTGCGGTTGGTACATTAATCGGGTTAAGGGATCGAACCGCAAAATTAAGTTTGTTTTTATTAGTAGTTTTTGCGTGATGCCTGAACAAACAGACAGACAGACAAAAATTTTTTTAATCACATTTTTGGATTCGGTGTCGGCCTTTTAACCTATTTTTTTTTTGATATTTTCAATGTACAGAATTTTCACTTCTCTTCACAGATTTATTGTAAGTATAGATTTTTGGTACCTAACGCTAAATATTTAGTAGCTCTGTTGACAGCAAGAAAACGCGTGAAGAAAATGACCAAACATTCTGAAATCAGGTTGTCTTGACCATTTTTTTTCCACAGTTCCAGACAACACAGCTAATTTACCTTTTTTCAGCGCGTAGGTTGAATAAAAAGAAAGCCTTTATGGACACCCATTAATTTGAAAGCCTCAGATACATTAGGGGACAAATGTCCCCCAAAATGATACGCTACGGTTAATAATGTACGTGACGCTACAACGCTGGCCAGTGTCGCGCAACTTGCCCTCCAGCATTTTACATCGCATTCACGTGACGCGGGAAATATCGTTGAAAATTTGACAGCATGCGCGTCATGTTCATTTTGTCCCCTTATTTATTAATTTGAGGCATGAAAATAGCAATATTTATTCACGGCGTCATAATGAAAGCGAGAAGCACAGGAATGATGGTTGTGGCGACATTTGGGGAGGCTTTTGTCTAGCAATAGAAGTTTTCCGGATAAAATGATGATGATGATTATCTTAATTTGCGTAAACAAGGAAAACGAAATAACTATTTTAATACTGGCTGACCCGGCGAACTTTGTACCGCCTAATAGTAAGGATAACGCCATCTACTGGCATTACCAGAATAGCATAATTCATTTTATAATGACATTTTAATTAGAGATGGCGTTGTATTCGGATTTTTGTTTCGTGATTTTTTTCCATTTTTTTTTCACCGTTTCAACCTTTCTTGGACTATCATAAATATTTTAAGACCAATATTTGTAAACCGGTCCAGCCGTTCTCGAGTTTTAGCGAGACTAACGAACAGATATTTATTTTTAAATACAAGGTGACTGGTAATTAGTGACCGACACTTATTTATTTATTTATTTAATCATAGGAGAACCAACAGCTATAACAAAAGAATAACAATAATATAAGAGACATTGAGCCAATTACAGGTTCTCACGATTAGAAATACACGTGATTGAACTCATGATTACAAACAACTTTCCCAAATAAACTTTTTTTATATACTTACTAGTTTTATCACAATAACAAAACAGCTGTTTGAATCTAAGGCTGTTTGTAATACGCGCGCGCCTGCGACTGGCCACCGTTCAGCTGTTTTTACCCGCGTGACGCCGCCGTACCTACAATACTAATAGAACACCCGCGGCTTGCAAACCTAGCGGTGTACTTAATCAGTTTATGTACCGGATTAAAATAGCTGCTTGTGATAAAACTAATAAAAATATAAAGAAAGTTTTTTAGTAAAGTTGTTTGTAATCACGAGTACAATCACATGTTCAAGTATCGGTCACTAATTACCAGTCACCCTATATATCGATACAAACAAATTTGATTTAGGTACGCTTCAGCTATCAGACTTAACTATAACGAAGTACTACCTGCAGCTTAATAAACTAATAACTAACTATTAGTTACGAAACTTTGTTGTTATGATTAGTGTGTTTCAGTTAAGTTTGTTTGGCTACCCATTATTCAGTTGTTCGTGGTAAGAAAAACATTAAAACTTAAGCGTTCGATAGATTTCAGTTTTGTTTTCCTTTTTTGTAATTATTTTTATTCTTTTTTGTTTTGATGTTGTTTTGTTTGAATTTTGTATCTAAACCCATCTATTGGATGACAAAAACTTTTAATTACTACAAAAATTTAGATTTTTTGGCCGAGTCAGACTCGCGCACGAAGGATTCCGTCCATCAGCCCGTAGCAAAAATAGGCATTAAAATCACGCTTATTGTACGGGAGTATTTATTTACTTAAATATGTATTTTATTCTATTTGTAGTATTTTTTGTTATAACAACAACAGAAATACATCTGCTGTGAAAATTTCAACGGTCTATCTTTCACGGTTCATGAGATACAGCCAGGTTACAGACAGACGGCCAGCGGAGTCTTAATAATAGGGTCCCGTTTCTACCCATTGGATACGGAACCCTCAATACTATCTACATATTTGTAACAACATTTAAGCCTAATTTATTCATAAAGACAGCTCAGTCTTCAACGTAAATGCTGCTGAAATATTTGTTGTTTTTCAATGAAAAGAAAGAAACAAAAAACGTTTATTTGTGACTCACATAATCGTATAAACTAAAGATACACAATAAAAAAAAAAGAAAAGTAAAATCAGTGCGAGACCAAAAAGGCACCTAACTAAAAACGTAATAAACGTAACTTACATCATTAAACGTAGTAACGTTTTAACGTAACGTAATTGGTTAATAATAGATAGTTACTATAGTCCTATAAATAGATACATAGGACACAATTAAAATCTTTATTTAAAATAACGACAAGCGTGATCTATATTGCCTACATTTCACAAACGCACTATTTCACTTCCAACACGTTTCTCATTCATCTCACAATACGTCATTGTCGGCAGTGTCCTTCGGAAGCAGACAGCGAAGCAGTGTGGGAGACAGCTGATGTGACATTGGAACGGGGTGCGAGCGGGCTCGGCCTGAGCATAGCAGGCGGGGAAACTGGCAGTGACGTCAGCATAACTCGGCTAGCAGTGGGTGGAGCGGCGCAAAAAGATGGGAGATTGCAAATAGGGGATATTTTATTACAAGTGAGTATTGGGATAAATCATCTGAGCACGTAATAAATCTTTTAACCATGTCTCATCTTTTTTTACATAGTAAAAAACAAAGTTGCTTCCCGCCTCTGTTTGTATATTAATTCCTTATATAAACTACGCAACGCATTTTGATGTGGTTTTCTTTAATAGAAAAAGTAATACACAAGAAATATTCATGTAGCTATATAATTTGCACACGTGCAAATCCAGGCGAGTTACTAGCTTTAGAATAATGTAATAAAATTAGCGGTGCAGGCAGACGTTGTCCTGCCCGAAAGCTGATATTTCGTCAGAAAAAATATTGATACCCGATTACAACGCCATCATCGGGTTCAATTGTGTTTTCAAACCTGGGGATTAGGGACCCATTCAAATATACACACAAAATTTCATCCAAATTGGTCAAGCCGTCCAGGAAGTATTAGGTTAGGTTAGGACCCATTGCCAAAAAATCAAAAACGTCCATACATTTATGAATTTCTGGCAATTTCACACATCACATTTCAGTAGAACTTGAAATATCACGTGGTCATCGTCGAATCAAATAATTCATCCCGCTCTGTGTGGAGCGAAAGGGAGTGTCAGGGTTTTACTGACTAAAATCTACCCATGTTCCTTCAGTTGCCCTTTGCGTTCAAGTGTTTCGGTGACTCTTTCAAACAATCTTACAACCCAGAATTTTGACAACCCTAAGATAACCTATAGCATAGCATAATCGGCCTTATAATGTTCCCACTTTTGGGAATCAGGTCTCTTTGGCCGGTATCCAGCCCGCGGGCCCAGTGCGGGTTGGTGGATGTCACATGTCTTCGAATTTTTGGTTCTAGGACATGCCGGTTTCCTTCACCGTTTTGAGAGCAGTGGTGATGAAATAAATTACACAAAATAATGTGCCTGGCTGGGTTTGAACCCGAAACCTACACCTCGTAAGTCGGGGCCGTTACCACTTGGCCACCACTGCTCCTCAACCTATATCTAACCTATATCTGTGATAAATGAAAAAATATCAGAAACGGGTTTGTAAAAAACGGTTTCGTACTTCTGTTGTACTAAATAAAATAAAACCTTTTTATATTAGGTACTAGCTGAATGTAAATAAATGTTCTGTTAACTGTAAACAATTGAATTGACACACTTTCAGTGCTGAGAGAGGTTCTAAATGTCACTTATCTCCCAGTAACATATCGTAAAATATTTTACCTTCATCTACCACAAACCCTTTCACGGTCTTTCGTAAAAGCCCTTTGGCTCGCAGCTAAAAATAGCTCTTACCTTATAACTGACATAGGTGTATGTTAATTTGTAGAGACAACGAACGACCATAACATGTTAAACATAGGTATGTCTACGGATCAGTGATCCTGGCGTGAACATCTAGCGAATTAGTTTAGTCAGTAGTCACCCTTATCTGGTCCACGTGCCACAGATTAGGAACTAAACAAATATTGACTAAACAAGGTCGAGTGAATTTGATCCAATTGCGTTCTCATTTCTCGAAATACAAAGTTTGATATTTATATTTAGATTGAAGGGGATTAAGGTATAAAAGGTAATAGGAGTTAAATTTATAAAAACCTCGGATTACAGTTACTGTGAGTGAGATTCAAAAATAAATAATTATGTTTTTTAGGTAATAATAATATGTGTAAAAAGATTACCTATTATTATTTTTTTATCGTGATTTAAAAAAAATTATAATTACAATAGTTCAACTAGTATCTCAGGAACTACTCTCGATAACTGGGCTATCCGACACTAAATAAATTTTTCAATTCGGACCAGTAGAGAGAATTTTTCGAGATAATGATCGAAATGTTTTTAATAGGTAAACTTTTTTTATACATGTTTTTATCTAAACAATATCGTATTTGTTTTTTAAATTTCATCCAAAGCAACTAACTGTATTCTGAGGTAAAAAGCCGCAGGCACTACACTATAAGTAATTTTTAACATGTTTTCGTAAAAAGGCGTGTGTAAAGTGTGTCTTCTTTGTGATTGGAACATTTGCATCTGAATCTCTGAAATGTTGCAAAACAGCGATATGTATCATTTGGAACATAGGCTCAAAAAATACAAACGGAAGATTGGAAACATCGGCTCACAAGATACAAACGGAATATTTGGAACAACGGCTCACAAGATACAAATGGAACATTTGGAGCAACGGCTCAAAAGATACAAACACAGACACTGACAATTATGAATCGTGATCTGTTACGTTGCTTCATATAAACTGTTTTATTTAATTAAATTTCGATTTGACAATATATTAAAGCAGATGTTTTTAGTTCAAGTCATTAATTATATTTACACTATTTACTTTTTAATTTCAATTCACTTAAAGTAAAGAGTGTTATAGTGTTCCAATTGTTCCAAATGATGCATTTCAAACATTACTGCTGTTTCAATCTTTCGGAACACTAAAGTGTTTCGGAACAGTGAGTCGGTTCAGTAAAAAGTTACACACGCCTATTTGTTAGATAGAATATTGGTTCTAATAGTAGATTTGTAAATTTGTTCCGTCTTAAAGACAATGTATATTTTGGTCTACCTAATGTGTCATCATGGTCATCTTTAGTCGAATTTATTGGTATCCTGACCTAGCCAAGACCCTCTTCATACCCTTATCTTGTTATTGTAATTATCTTCTTTAATGCTGTATAAGGTTTGACACCTGATTAATTCTCCGTTTTCAGTTTTAAAGTATATTACTTGGTGTTGTATATATGTATTTTATTATTAAGTTTAATTAATATATTATTTTTAATTTTTGTAAACTCACCGCCCCAAATCTGTTCCTTTCGTTCAACCCATCCTAAGGTTATCTGTCAGAGACTGCCTTATGCCATGAGATCGTCCATTGTATTCTTAATTTTTGAAAATGTTTATCCAATCCAAAATATGAGGTGAATAATAAAGTATATAATTAATAATCTGTAACATTTGAAAATAAGCATATTATTATGCAAATCAAATCTTCCAACCCTTATCTTGTTTTTCTCAGGGTCAGAATTATTTTCGTTGCATTCTATCCTGTCAACTGTCACTTTATCAGTGACTCTCTTTTCACTCATATTTTTTCATAATGTTTACTTTGCAAGCCTTGTGTAGCTAAAACTAGTCCGGGTAACAGAACATACATATTCTACATTATGCTCACGCTAAAGGCACAGGTGCAAATACAATATTACCTGTAAATTCAGTCCCTCCATATAACGCCAGAAACTTTCAACTACAAGAATAACACAGCTAAGCTATTGAGAGAATTGAATTCAAACTAACAATGGACTACAATTGGTGTAGAAACTCGTCTAGAATTATAATAAGGATTTTAGGAACTAGAGTAAGAATTGAAGGCTAAATAAGGAATAAAGGTACCTAATGTGTTTTAATAATTGGCCCCGAATGAATATCTAAGGAGCGTATGAGCTGCAAAACTAAAAACATTATATTTCTGCCATCACATTTAAGATAGCTGTTCCGTAATTCATTCACTATAATTAATTAGTAAGAATAATAATTTTATATTTTCTAGGGTTTTTCGTAATAATCAATGCACAAATTAATTTTCTATTTTTAATAATAACATAAAAGCATCATTTCTCAGTATTGCAGGAAGCTTATTCATTGAAACCTCTCTTTTGCTGAGCTTGTGATAAATAATGTAATTGTCAGGATCAATATCCCGGGAATATACTTCGTGCCGCTTATTTCCGTAGAGAACAAAGGAACAGAACGGGAACGACTTAACGGAAAAATGATAAGGCTCCAATAAATTATGCCATTCCCTGTATCCAATTTTATAAGATGTCATGTAAACATTTTCCGGCAAAAAAGAAATAAAACGAATTTCCTGCCTGTAAATATGAGCTGAAAACTTTTTATTTTCACATAGCCATTTAAAATACTGCTCAAACAACTTACTTAGACGACATTCCCGAAACTTTTCTTGTATAATGAAATTCTGCGTAAGGTCGAGTATTTAATATGACAGGTTCATTTTAATATTTTTATGAATCTTCAAATACCTGTTTTTCGTACCTTGCTTACCTAAATAACATTAATATTATACATGTGAAAATTTATAAGTATGTGTATGTTTGATATCGCTTCACGCTCGAATGGCAGAATGGCGAAACTTGTTGCACGAGTAGACCTTGTCCTTTTTTATCTCGGGAGCATGTACTTTTGAGATTACCGACCGGCAATCGGACTAGCGACACGTGTGGTTACAACAGTCGTTGAGAAGATCCAGCTATTGGGAGTCGAGGTGGCGCTGCACAAGTCCGAGGCCATGTGTTTTCACGGCCCTCGAAGCGCGCCACTACGGCGCTTCCAATTAACAGTGGGAGGAGTTCACATTGGCGTCAGGTCGACGATGAAGTACCTGAGACTCGTCCTCGTCAGCCGGTGGAATTTATAGGAGCACTTTCGACGTCTGGCTCCCAAACTGAATCGGACTGGGGCTGCCTAAAGCGGCTCCTGTCCAGCCTAGGTGGTCCAGATGTCCCCTGCCAGAGGCTCTACGCAGGAATCATTCGGTCTATGGTCCTTTATTGGGTGCCGGTGTGGGTGCCGTCGCTGCGAAAGCGACCGGCGTCCCAGTTGATCACATGCCAGACTGATGGTGCGGCGATATCACGCGGTTTCCCGCAAAGCAGCGAGCCTTCTTGCTGGCCTACCACCATGGATCTGGAGGCAACAGTCCTTGCACTTATGCACGATTTACGCGTGGAGATGCAACGCTGAGATGAAACTCCGCCGAAGTGAAACACGACAAGTCGCGGCATGGCGGATAGAATTCAAGCGGGATCTCATGGTGAAATGCGACAGCGACTGTCGCAACCCAATGCTGGGCATGCCATAATTATGACTCTTTGAGGCGTGGCTGGAAAGACCTCACGGTGTTCTCATTTCCGCATGACGTGGGTCCTCTCCAGACATGGTCAGTTCGGGAGATTCCTGTATTGGGTTCGTGCGGAAGTGATGCCCAGGTGCCACCACTATGTGGACCGCTCGGAGGATACGGTGGAGCAC
This sequence comes from Mythimna vitellina, assembly GCA_949316375.1. NCBI lineage: Eukaryota > Metazoa > Arthropoda > Insecta > Lepidoptera > Noctuidae > Mythimna > Mythimna vitellina. Next base: position 10,541,131 of record OX438686.1, read on the forward strand.
ACGGTAGAGGCACGCCCTGCTTGAGCAGAGCACCGTCGTGTCCTCGTAGAGGAGATCGGCAGTAACGATCTCTCGCGCCGGGCCTTAGTACAGACCACGGTCCGAAGCGAGGAGGAGTGGCAGGCGGGCGCCTCCTTCTGCGAAGTATTAATGTTAGCAAATAAGGCGGCCGCACGTGCATGTGCGAGGGCACGGCCCTCACGCCCCAGCCACCTGGATCCCTATCACGATATCAGTTTTTAGTCAGTAAAAGTCTGATACCGCTCCGTCGGAGAGAGGGGGGATGTCATTAGATTATTTTCCCACCTACAAAAAAAATATCTCGCCGGCGAAGCCACTGGCAGTAGCTAATAAATGATAAAACTGTTCCTGTGTTTCGAAGTGAATTATGATGGAACTAGAAGCTATAAAGGAGCTGATTAACGGCAGCAGATTAAACTGTATAGCGGTACTTTGTGTTACTGTCTCTGTCTTCAGATATGGCTATTAAGTGTCGTCCTAACTTCGTGAAGGTTAATTTTCAGGGTACTTCGAGAGTGAATCTGATCTGGGCTGTTGATATTCTAATTATGAAAGGGTATAACTATGGAATTGCTTATAGTAAAGTCCGGTTAAGTACAAGTTTGACCTTACAATGGGTACATTGATCTTTTTTGAGGGGTAGTAAAAAGTCTTAATTAGAATGAGGAGTACTAAACCTCGCAGACGGCAAAATTAGACATTTGGTTGTAAAATATTACTAAAGCGTGGGATTTTTATTTCTTATTATTATCTACTCTATTAAAAGCATTATATGTTTTTCTTAGCTACAACATAATAAAAGCATATCCTGAAAGTAGTACGAGTTGTATAATGTTCAGAATGGGCTTCTTTTTAGGAGTAAAATCTTTCAACGACTTCACCTGCTCTAGCGCGGAGCGGGATGTCCATATCAGGACCCCTGGTTTTCCTTTCAGAAGCGAACCTTTGGCCCCAGTAGGCTTTGGCCAAGTCGGTCCCCTACCGTTATGCTGACATCTCTTTGAGGCGCGTGTGGAGCACTACGCGACGTATGTTCAGAACCGGCTACTGAATAGATTTCAGCTTTTTTTTTTAAAGTTGTAAATTTTTATTATTTTAAAATAATCAAGAGTTATTTTATGATAAAAAATACCTTCTTTAAATTCTTGATAAATCTTGATTGCGTCACTAGCTTGTTTATGTATGCGTGCTTAGACTGATGTCTACGCATATGCATTACATTGGAAGCGCATCAATATATCAATACCGATACGTTTCCAATGTAATGCAATGCCCTTGTTATTTGTCTTAGCATTAGGGCTTTAATTGGTTAAAAGTAGTTTTGACCAAATCACACAAAACTTGGGCTATTTTACAAATGTAGAATGCGTAGGAATTGAATTAGTTTATGGTGACTAGAGGTTGACCGATGATTTGAAGAGGGTTGCGGAAATCCGACGGATGCGAAACGCACAGGGTCGAGCCTTATGGATACACTTGGGGGAAGGCTACGTCCAACAGTGGACGTCTTTCGGTTGAAATGATGATGATGACGATTAGATATGCACAAATACGCCAATTTACTCATAAAAAAATTGCGTCATCCTTGTAGAGTTAACCCTAAAACGATTTACATAGTTCCAACAATCTAAACATATTACTATTTAACTGAAATTTGGTTCTCTTTACTAGATTTTAATAGTAATCAACTTTCATCTTTACATCCTTATTTTAACATATTATATCTGTTCACGAGAAATTCAAAAACCATTGTAAGGTTTTTAGGTAATTTTCATTTGGTTTTTACCAGTAGACAGTATTCTCGTTTCATGAGGAAGGTAAATATGCATATTGTATACTCTATTAAGCACAGCTAATTAACTATATTATATCGAGAAATATAAACTGTTACTACCATATCATCCATTGAAATTAATCTAAATTGTTATTATTTGTACAATAAATAACAATTAATTGTTTTACTGAGCTCACTTTCGCAATGACATCATTGGCAGTAATTCCCTACTGAGTGAGGTAGCTAATAAAGTGTCGGTAGATAAGATCCTGCTCCAAAATTGTTAGTATAGTGTCTAAACTATTGCAGATTACACTAGGTACCAGTAATTACCATAATCGTCCTTGTAATAGTCCCACTGCTGGGATTCTGGCCTCTTCTCTAGGAGAGAAAATGGTCCCTAATCCACCACGCAGGCCTGATGCGAATTGGTGGATATCATATGTCTTTAATTTTTTGGTTCTAAGACAAGTCGGTTTCTTTACGATGTTTTCATTCACCGTTTTGAGAGCAGTGGTGATGAAATGAATTACACATAGTAATGCATCTGGCTGGGTTTGAATCCGCCTACAACTTGTAAGTCGGGAAAGTTACCATTATTCCACCACTGCTATTTACCAGTTTTTTACGTAGTTCGTATTACAGACATGTTTATAATCATAATAGCTCCAGTGGCTTCGCCCGCCTAAAAGTAGAAAATTGTCCCAAAAGGACATACTCATCATCATCATCTTCCTGCCCTTGGCTTGTCCTGTTTTATTTGGAGACGATGCAACACGCTCTTTTCTTCTATTCTGTCTTGTCACTCGTCACGCTATCACTAACTCTCCTTTCTTTCATATCACTTCTCATACAATCCATCCATCTTTTCTTTGGTCTCCCTCTCCCTCTCCATCCATAGACATGTAAACTCATAAGTCTTTTAGCAACATGCGTTTCATCCCTTCTCTTCACAAGACTATACCACGACAAACGATTCCCTTTCATCTTTTCAGTCACTGGCACCACTTTCAAACTTCCTCTAATATACTCATTTCATATGTTAGAATATAATAGGAATATCTTTTAGGAGATAGTTAACAACAACTGTCTATATCCATTCAACCGTTTGAGTCTAAAAGAGTAATAAATATACACATATACATATTATACATACAAACTTTCGCCGTTATAATATTGATGTGATTACCTGGAATATCATTGTTAGACAGTACATTAATTTTCACATACATCTATAATATCTACACTAATAATATAATGAAGTAAAGTTTGTAAGTTATTTGTAGGAAGTAATCTCTAAAACTACTGAACTGATTGAGAAAATTCATTCACCATTAGAAAGCTATATTATTCCTGAGTCACAGGGGATTGATATTATGATATTTGTTTTATTTTTATTATTGTTGAAATGCTCGCATTTGACCACTATCTTACACAAGCAAGTTCAAATAAACTGTGTCAATTTTCAGGGTATGAAAGTCAAGTGGGTGTACCACAAGGATCAATATTGGATCCTTTCCTCTTTTTACCCGACTTCAAGAAGGGAATATGCCTGTGTATATAGTTCAATTCCCAAATTGAGTCTCGAAATTTTAGCGAATCGCAAAAAAGTGTTTTTTTTTTGTGACGTTACTATACTGTTTTCAGATTTATTCCAATACCTGTGCTACAAGACCTTGTTTTATACCAAATTTCAGGATGGGTCAACGGGAAGTACCCTATTAATTTTGATTCCCTTGAGAGGGTTGAAATATATCTACGTTTTTTGCGACATACAGGGCTGTATTTTTTTCCGATAATTTAGAAGTTTAATTTTTCACTGCTTCAAGGGACCGCAAACCTGGGTATATGATTTTTATTTCAAGTCGATATCTCCACGCGTTCCCGAGATAACGAGTCTTGACAGACAGACGAACAACAAAGTTATCCTATAAGGGTTTTGTTTTCCCTTTTGAGGTATGGAACCTTAAAAAAGAAAAACAAAAACAGGGCAAGTGCGAGTCGGACTCACGCACTGAGGGTTTCACCCAAACTTACCTATGAAAAGCAGTTAGATTCCCGAATTGAGTTACGGAGGTTTTTCCGAATCGTAATTTTTTTTTTTGACCTGCTGGGTCCTACGATTTGCTGACATCTCCTTAAGGCGCGCGTGGAACAGTACGCACCGTCGACGACTTGGGCTCAGTCCGGACGGTTACCAGACGGTCGGACGGCGAGCCACCCATTACTCGCCGTCTGCAAGTCCGCGCCTACGGTGGCCGGAAATCGGGATCGGAATCCCGGCGGCGGTTGGGGCTTGAGGACCGTACGCAATCGGCCGCCTCCTTTGCTAGCATTACTGCTTCGCAGAAGGAAGCGACCACCTGCCACTGCTCCTCGCTCCGGACCATGGCCTGTACCAAAGCCCGGCGCGAGAGATCGCCGCCACCGATCGGCGTTGCTATGCCCAAGCGGGGCACACCTCCATCGTGTTCTCCACCGTATCCTCCGGCAGTCCACTCAGTGGCGACACACGGGCGTCGCTTCCGCACAAATCCGGTGCAGGAACTTCCCAAACTTACCGTGTTCGGTGAGAATCTGCGTCATGCGGAAGGTGAGGACGCCTTGAGGTCTTTCCGACCACGCCTCAAAGAGAGGACTTACCGCTATAATTGTGGCGTGCCCATCCTATAAGGGTTCCGTTTTTTCCTTTTGAGGTACGGCACCCTAAAAAGACCATAATGCTTAATATAAATTACTTACGACAACTAGACAAACTCATAGTAATCCCCAGTAGCTGGTGTAGGTCAAAGAACCAGCTATCTTTGTGTTGTTGAATGAAAATAAATGCGTATACACTAACGACTCATTCAATGAATGGTCAAACTAATGGATACGAGCAAAGCCCTAATGGTCATCGCATTTTCGTTTGCTATGAATACTCGGACTTACATAGAAATGTGGGATGGATTTGAGAAGGTATTTAGCAATATATCTATGAAATAAAGTATTAAAAAGTCCGTGAACATTATGTTCTCGTGGCTCATTCATTGTGCGTACAGCTAAGGAGTGGAATTCCTTGCCGGAATCTGTGTTTCCTGATGGATACAACCCGAGAATCTTTAAGGCAAGAGTGAATAGGTTACTTCTAGGTCAGCGCTCTCCGTTGTCGACCGCATCGTCGCTTTCCATCAGGTGAGATAGCGGTCAAGCGCGAATCTCTCAAGAAAAAAAGAAAAAAATATTCGCGAGTCTTTTTTTTTAGCTTGAGACACGATGGAAAAATAGGGCCGAATATAATAAACAACATAACTTTTACATAAACTTAAGTCTATATGTCGGAAGGTATTTTAATGCCTGAAAAACAACGTTTTAAGTGATTACTCCAAATTTTTATTTTAGAAACTAATTGATTCTAAAATTCTGTCTAATATATCGGTGTTAAAACAAGGTTTGATATGTACGTTCTTAATTCAAAATTTTCAATTCAGAAACCATTAGACCAGCCAGCATTCCACCAGCCATTAGACCATATCTTTATTTAAATAATTCTATTCTATGTGTGTATTTGTTAGCTAACTCTTAACCTGCTTGACTGATTTGGATGAAATTTTGTGTGTATATTTGAGTACCCTGGACGGTTTAAAAATTGAATTGAACCCGGTAAGTGGTGTTGCAAACGAGTTCTCAATTTTTTTTCTGGCAAAAATCCAGCTTTCGGGCAGCATCTGTTGGGACCGTTAGTAAAAATATTAAAAAGTCATGCTAATTTGTTAACTTGACTAAAAAAAAAAGATTAGTCACGTATCACACACTGAGTCAATATTGCGTTTAGCGATAACCGTAACAAATATTCATTCCATTCTAGTCCATAACAAAAATAAATCTGACCGTGCTATTTATTCAACGGGATTCACAATGTGCATGCAAATTAGTTGGAGAATGCAATGAATGCATAAAACGCGCAAAAAACATTGTTATTTTGTGTGTTTGGAATTAAACTAAGTGGCCAGTAACGCACACTTATCCGAGTCGAACGCGTCAAAATAATCGAAAGAAAAGAATTCTAGAATTCTGTATAAGAAATTCTATGAAACCCCGCTCACCAAGAATTCATTCCTTTCGATTTGTTCGACGCGTTCAATTGATGATCAAATGTCTTCAAAAACCCATATTTGTGTGCAGGTAAACGACATTTCCGTGGAAGGGGTGCCGCATTCTGTCGCAGTTGACGCTCTTCAAAAAGCCGGGAGCGTCGTTAGATTAGTAAGTTCAGCATCGTTCGCTCTCTATTTAAAATGCTCTTGTTTAATTGGTCGCTTTATACTTCGCTTCACTAGGCACTTTTGTCGCTTCACTAATGGTGTGACTGCAAGATTGGCGCGCTGTTGTTTACAACTTCTCTGTGATATTTCACGAAGACGCAGTTTAAGTTTGGCTTCTATTTAATTTAATGGTGCTTTAATTAATGTTTTCTATTGTTTTGTAGAATACTTTGTTGATATTGTTGATATTTTTTTTAATTATTTATTTATTACATTCTTTATTGTACATCACATAAACAAAAATACAGGACGAACATTATTAAAAATAAGTATACAATGGGCGGTAATGGGTATTATTGTGCGTTCTGAAACATGTTTACTTACAAACACAAGGCAATCAGACCCGGAACATAGTTACAAATATTTGTTTCGAGCAGAAATTGAACACGCGACATGCAGCGCAGTAGCTAATTGATCAACCACTGCGTCAACCGTGCCGTCGAAATATAAATAGTTCATATTATGACAATATATAATAGTACTCTGGTGGTCGAGTGGTAACGGTCCCGACTTACGCAGCCTGGCGTATTACTTTGTGTAATGTATTTCATCACCACTGCTCTCAAAACGGTGAAAGAAAACATCGTGAGGAAGCCTACATGTCCTCCTAGAACCAAAAATTCGAAGTTATGTGACATTCACTAACCCGCACTGGGCCCACGTGGTGGGTTACGGCCCATTCCCTCTCCCAGAGAGGAGGCCTAAGTCCCAGCAGTGGGAACATTAAAAGGCTGATTACGCTTATGCTATGCTATGACAATAATGTTGATGCTTGACTAAGGCCAAAAATGGATTGATATATCAGTGCAATTCATATGTATCAGAGCAGCCGCTCAATAACGAATATTTTAGAATATTAATTTCACTCCGCAATTTACCAGGTGGCTTGCCAGAGTTTAAGTGCTAAGATTACGTCTGTCTGTGCGTTTTCGAGCCCAAATCTTTTCAGTAGGTTTTCGTATAGCAGCCAATACGGGATAATATGGCCGTACTCAAAAATCACTTAATACTTACTTAATAAGTTATCTATTTGAAAAATGTTTTTGGTGAGCCATAATTTGTTACAAATTAAATTCTATTTAGTCGTTAGAATGCTACGAGGGTATAAAGTACTTTTTCTATCACGCAATTAGGTAAAAGGTAGCTCTAAGAAGAAAAACAATGAAAAAATAAAATGAAAACTGTATCCAACAAATAAAACACTAGAATTTATATACAAAACAACAACGACCAAATAAGCTCAGAATTCTAGGAATTCATTATAAAAAGAATTTTGACCACAAAAGATACAGTATCTGCAAGATCAGTTGTAATACCTGATGCTACAGCTGACGAAGAAAGGTTGGCAGTTTGCCAGTTGAATAATCGCTGAACCAAATATTACCAACAGTACTGAATTTAATTTATATCAAAAACAATACATAACATAATTTTAAAATCACGCCGTAATTTATATTGTTTCTTTGCTTATAATATATAAGTAAGTATAGATATGTATTCTATTTTATCAAGACGGGTTTTGAATGTGTATGTAGATTCTCGTCGCACATTGTTTTCGTGAGCATATGCACGCATACAGAAAAAAAAGTATACTTTGAACATTCATGATTATAGTAAGACCACTATCATCTGAAATAACTAACGAACTTTGAAAAAATATGTTCACAGAACCACCTAAATATAAAATTTTTGTTGAACATGGTTTTCTAAAATAACATAATTAAGTACGCTATTATTAATCAAGTATTAAGTACTTCATATCTAGAAAATTATCTATTAATATAGACCATGAGACAGATCATTGATATTTTTAACTTCATTAAGTTTTTCACAAGATTTCACGTTTAAGTATGTAATATATCTATTTTGCCAAACAGTCAAAGCTTAGACACGAAACACTGTTTTAATGATTAAATTCTTTGTTCCAAATCAGCGAGTACGACGAGCTCGACGGCCAAGGGTGGTGACACTGTGGCGAGGCGTTCGCGGATTAGGCCTTGGCATAGCAGGGGGAGCGGATGACGCTGCGGGGGGTGGAGGAATTTTTGTTTCACATATTGCCGTTGGTGGAGCAGCCCACCATGATGGCAGATTAAGGCTAGGAGATAAAATTTTGGCTGTTAGAGATAAAGATGTAAGTATTGAATAAAATAATTAGATTTTGAATAAAATGGTCTTCAACATTTAAGAAATGCCTAAGAAATCAAGGATAGTTTTTGTGACGAATGATATCGTTTCAAAGGAAGAATAAACTTCGCTGAAGACGGTTGAAAGAGTAACGCCTATAAAAATTACCTTCCTAAAAGTATTTCAAATAAAAATTGAGATATTTTTACTCAAATATATCGTGTTTCCTTTCTTTAGGGTATAGAAACATCACTAATTGGTTCAACACACGCTCATGCGGTATCTGCATTGAGAAGTACAGGAGATCAAGTCACACTTATCGTCTTATCAGCTGGCAGTGCCGTTCCTCCTGTCGCTAAAACCGCTCCTTTGTATTCAAGTATGTACAACTACATTAAATTTTTTATCTGTTTAAAAAAAAAACTAATGTACATTGTTCCTGATACTACAGAAAAATACTTGTATTCCAACTTTTTTGAACAAAATTGTAGTGTATAAATTTTGTTACACTTATTGAAACTCACTCACTCATCATTGACATTATAAATCTAATAAAATAATTACAATAAACGTAAGGTTGAAGTAAATAAGCAAGTAAAGCAACCATTAATCAATATGTTGTTTGTGCAGCTAAAACACAAGCCACATCGTGTTCAACGCTTCACGAGCTATTGGAAGAGGAGCCAAGTGAAATACCGAGGTAACGTTGACCCTTACTATATTCATTTTCAAGGTAACCCACATTTTGTGGGAAAGATTTATTACACGAATTTCTCAACCCAAATACTCCGTTATCATAAAGCATCTTTTTGAGACAGGTTTCCTATTATGAGTACGATATTTTTATTCTAATGTAGGCTTTTAAGAAATAGTTGTTACTCTACGGTAATTGTCTAGTCTTTATTTTGAGATTTATCATCCCAATTGTCTCTCATTCTATTCCTAACTACGCATATAATTTCTATATTACCTTTTTTACATATATTTTTATATTTTATTCCATATTTCGTAACTTTTTGATTTTAAATCTGCCTTTCGAATCGGACTAAGTATAGTCTTTCGCGTAACATTTTTCAGTTATTACTTTAACGAGACGATTTTTGGCAGTAATCCTGAAAATACAAGACGGTAAATCTTTTAGGCAGCTTTTTTGGCAACTATATTGTCTTTTATTATTTTACTTTACTCAATCTTTTTCTTAAAGGTTAGATCTTATAATATATGTTTTAAGTAAAACGTATTGAAAACATAACAAATATGTTCTATGTAAAATTTATCCTTTAAATTTTTTCTGACGATATTGACTTAACGTTGTAACTAGTGCTTAATGTTTAGAAATAACACAATACATGGATATAAATGACTGTTAATTACAAATATTTATAACCCCACAAAATACTTTAAAAATGTAAATTGAAGATCAAAAACCCTTTTTGAATTCCAATCAGAAACAAATATTTTATAACAAATAAGATTTCACTGAAGAACCTACATTGGTGGGTAAGAATGATTATATTAATTATGCCACCGACTACGGAATAAAGACAATAAGTTTCGGACATTGAAACTTTTGCTTCCTTTGCTATTGCTGCAAAACCGCTGAATACGTCTTTGAAACTCGTAATTCCCCAACTTTTGCAAATCTTTAGTTAAAAAGTAATTTCAGTTTTTATGAACCACAACTTATTCTGTTTGGACTAATTTTAGGATGTTTTTATTTTGCTATCGTCTTACTTGTATAGAACATATATTATATTCTAAAAGCCTTGTATTGGAAATATATAACAGAGAAACGTGAACAAATGTTTTCATATCTATACTTCATTCAGCTGGTACAACATTCACCAGTCTTAATCCATTAAACATACCTAAAATTTTTCCTTGCTAAAAATATTCTTTCCAATAAACGACAAATAATTTCAATTTCCCACCACACAGATGCGTCCGCATGGTTCGGCTTGTACGCTCGGGTTCACGTCTCGGCATGGACATCGTCGGTGGACTGGGGGGTGAAGGGGAGGGGAGTACGGACGAGGACGCTTGTGGAGTGTTTGTATCGGGCGTTTCCGTGGGTGGCGCTGCCTATGGCATGCTACATCGAGGCGACAGGATACTGAGCGTCGACGGGAGAGACCTTACAAGAGCTACGCATGAACAGGCTGCTGCTGCGTTAAAGGTATCTTTCTATTTCATGTTTCGATCATTTTATATTCACCTTTATTGACAAGAGCCTAAAGTATGGAATTTATATTAATAATATTGGTTGATAAAATTAGTGTTTATTAACTTCATGACATTATTAGACCTTATTTAATTTCACGATCATCATTTGGATTAAAATAAATGGTGAATCCATCATTCCGCCACATAATTCGTGTACAATATTTAAACGGATTTTTTTTGTATGAAATTCAATTATGCTAATCAGAATTTGGTTTTTATGTAACCAGCTGGCCCAGATAGACACGTTTTTCTGTCTTAGCGATGATTATTCTAACAAACCGTGCAACTTTCTTCTTTTTTTCTTTCATAAGAACCTTTTTCTGACAATAACAAACACAACCGTCACGCGTGATAATGTGGCCAAGGAAAATAGGGATTCATATTTGAATATATAGATTGCCATTTTTATGTGCAACATTATGTTTTATACATTGGTCAAAAAAAGTATTGAATTTATTTAACAGTTATTCTTCTCTCTTTTCTCAAGCAGTACTCAGGAGCCACAGTGACAATAGCGGCACAGTACCAACCGGAGCAGTACGAGAGGTTGCGCGCGCGCATCAGAGCAATAAACGCAGCAGCTGCCATGTCACCTAGGACGAGACACGTTCCAGTGCATCCTGATTTACATGCTATGTATCCAAGGTAATAAAAAACAAGTCTACTTAACACATTACAGCAGGGCAGCTGGTCTTCTATTATAAGACATGAATTTCTAAACAATATGATATTCTGCCAGAAATAATGACCAGCTCGTTAGTAACGACTTCCAAATCTAGACAGGCGCTTTACTTAGTGTAATTTATTTTATCATCACTGCTCTTAAACCGGTAAAGGAAAACATCGTGAAAAAATCGGCATGTCCTAGAACGAAAAATTTGAAGACATATAGTCTGCTATTACAATAGTGTTAGAATGGTCTCTCATTGATTTCTTAATTGTTGATTTTGACAAGTTTGACTTTCCTGGTCTCCTACTTCAATGGTCTACCACTGACACTCTATTGAAAGAAGTGGCATATGATGGTAATCTCGCACATATTGACAAATGAATGTCTAACGTATGTACGGCATACGTTAGACATCTGCTAAAATTTTGACAGATCCATTAATCAGTGTCCTACCATTAGAACGTCATTGTGCAGTCATTGCTTTTAATAAGTTAGATATTATCATTCTGCCACAATTCTCATCATCACCATGAATTAGCAGATTACGAACTTCTAGCAAAATGACAGTGGAATCGTGATGGGATGACAATTTTTTTAAATAGCAGACTTGGGCCCCAGGTCAATCCCAAATCTATAAATAAATCCCAATTCTATCTCGCGTCTTAAGGACCGTACACGACTGCGCAGAAGACCGATGAGAGTGACAAGCACTGAACATGACTGTGGTCTTTCTCGTCCCTCTTCAACACTTTTACAAGCGCACTCTTTCGTGAACGATTACTGTTTCATGCGCAAAAGAGTGACTATGTAAAGCTTGCCGATGTCTAAGTTTTCGGGTGAAGTTCTAGTGCCATTTTTTTATTCCCAAATTGATTGACTACCTCAAAGAAGCTGGCCGAGAAGGCTGACTCCCAAATGATACAAAAAAAATAAAATAGAAGTGCTTATTACATAAACATTCTAATGGAAAACAAAGTGACTGTAGTCTGTATAAAAAACTAAATACTTTATAAACATGCCAACTAGCTAAATGCATAAACCGAGCAAAACAAAAAGAAAAATAAAAAAATAATATTAGTATGTTCAATTCAAAATAAAAATTGAATATTAATATATTTTTTTCATATAATTAATTTTACTGAAGTAGTATATTAAAAATGGAAACGCGTGGAGGTATCGAGTTGAAATTTAAACTTATTTATTAATGTACTCAGGTCTGCGGCCACTTGAAGCTGTGATAAAATCAGAAGTCTGAATTAACGAAAAACAAGGTACGGGTGTTCATGTCGCAAAAAAATGAATGTTACAACACTCTCAAGGGAATCAAAACTTATAAGGTTCTTCTCGTTGACCTAGAATCGTGAATTTTGGCATGAAACACGGTCTCATAGCACAAGTATAGGAAAAATCTGAAAACTTTAAATTTGTAGTTACGTAACAAAAATAACGTTTTTAGCGATTCGGAAACAATTACGTAACTAAAATTGGGAATTAAACTGTTTTCATAAGTAAGTTTGTACGGAACCCTCAAGGCGGGAGTCCGACTCGCACTTGCCTGGTTTTTTTTCTTTTGTGTTTATAACTTGTTATAATTCAATTCCGGTTTATTTTTTTTAAGTAATGCGTTACATTAACAACTACTGGTTGTTTGTGAGCCGCTCATCCACTCTATTAATATATGTAAAATCTTGCATTATTTTTAACGGTCTGCCCTGAATTGATTTTGATGAAAATATTTAAATAAAAATCTTTATGTAAAAATATTTTAATGTCATAGAAAAGGAGCGAATTGTTAGGTACAGTGACCATCATGAACATTGAAATAAATAGAGATGGGCCAATGTGACCAAATTTATAGAGAGATCTCTTTGGCCCAATCACTCATTCAGCCGATTATAGATTATGCCGACGCCTGCTACTTGGATGCTACTGAGGAGCTATTAAACAAGCTTGAGCGACTGCAAAACTTATGCATTCGGTTTATTTTTGGTCTACGAAAGTATGATCACGTCTCTCATCTTCGCAAGGAACTCAAGTAGCTCCCTATTCGTCTTCGCAGAAACACTCGGATTTTATGTCTCCTTTTCAACATCCTACATAACCCATCTTATCCTTCCTACCTGCGGGACCGTTTCTCTTACGCTCGCCCTAGCGACGCTCCGTGCAGATCACACCTAAGATCCCTGCTTAAATCCCCTCCTCATAAATCCAGCTACTACTCCTACTCTTTCTCTGTCCACGCAGTAAGGTTGTGGAACTCTCTTCCGCCTAGCATTCGAGATTTGCAAACAATTTCGCTCTTCAAAACTAAACTAAAAGAGCACTATTTTTCCTCTCTATCGTGTTAATTATATATGTATATACATTATGTATTTATTTTTAGTAAATGTATATATAGTATAGTATGTATAGTATATAAGTATTTATTATTTTAATTTAAGATTTCACATTCTCTTCTTCAATTACTGCTACACACTATTGTCTACTTTTCTTTTTATTTCTCCTTTCGCAGGTCTGCTGGAAGAAATTTCTTATTGGCAATAAGCAGTACCTTTGTACAATTTTTATCTGAATGTTTCTTCTTTCTGTATGTATTCGTGTGTACATAAATTATAAAATAAAATAAATAAATAAATAAGAGTGCTGTGTAAATGATTTTTTATGGTAGGTAAGTAAGTACGTAAGTAACTAAGAATCCAGAAATGATGGAAGGTGGTTCACAAAAGGAAATGAAAAAGATCCTAAAGGCGTTGTCTTTGAAGATCTTATACGCTGACCTTTTTGTTATTATAATGTACATCGAAAAGGTCATAAGCAAAAATGACATATCTGTGAGACAAAATAAGAAAGATGTAAAACTAGTAGCATAGAAACAGTTTCATTCTTATGAAAAGAATATAAAAAAAAACGAAAAAAAATAATACTGGACCTTATTTTTTTATTTTTTACGTTTATAAAAAAAAAATAGCAATAAGCCAACGGTAACAAGGTTTCCCATACAAATACAGTGCCTAAAAATATACTTAAACTAAAATATTATTAAAGGTGCAATTAATCATGGTTCGAAATTGCAATGTTTGATAGTAGACAGCCTGATCTAGGTCAATTTAAACCTGTGTTTCAGGCCATTACTTTAAAGTCCAGTTTCATTGCGACACTAAAATTTCAAGTTAGAGTAAAACTATTATGATAAATAGGGAACCCCAGTCAAATACCTCCTTTTCAGTAAGAGTGACGTGGACACCAATGACAGCATCCTAGGACGACGTTTGAAAGGTTCTTCTATTTTAAGCCCAGATGATGATACTCGATTTTCCGAATTATTGAGTTTATCAATATCGCTTTTGTTTTTGGAGCTAGTCAAAACGCCCCCATTTTTCACTTTTTTAGGCCATGAACATGAAGCCTAAGTTGTTCTGGGGAGATGATGTTTCGGACAAAAGACTTGGTGTCATCACTTGTTTGGGTTTTATCGCTGGGGTAAATGGCGACTGATCTCAAATTTGCAGGACGGACGATGTCCTACCTACCTTATATGATGTGGTACTTTTCTTAACAATGCTAGCATAGGACGAATTTTCTAATGGATTCAGTTTGGTTTCTACGATTTCTTTGAACTACTGGACATCTTCAAGTTCAGCAGAATATTGTGAACTCTCACAACATTCTGCTGAACCTGAAGATGCTAGACTGTAGTATGGGCCTGGATGGTTTTTGTCTTCAATGATTAGTATAAGACGGCCATCTGAGCCGTCCCACTTGAGACCTTATTGGAAAGAGCAGAGACGCGAAGCTTCTAGTCCGAGTTAAATTTTCCATCCCCGACAATAGTGCAAACTTCACACAAGATTGTATCTATGGATCCTATCCACTTCTGTTTCTCCTGCATGCTGATGACTTCACTCGGCAGTTCATTCTCCGTGGGTGCTGGTTGGTTTGGGTCGGTAGGGGGTAATGGTTGGGTTGGCGTCGATGGAGGACTTTGCCGTAGAAATTGGCTACGACCAAACGGGCTCGCTCCAGGTTTGGACATACTACCGAAAACACTTTATTTATTGTTTATAAAGATCAATCTAGTTCATTTTGTTTCTGTAAGTTGGTTTCAAATATCACGCGACTCACTTCAATTTTATACTGACGGAACAATATTTATACTTATTTGTCGTAATTGTTTATTTTAATGATAATCAATAACAGAACACACGTCCGCTTGCTTAGTCTCGCAAGTCGTAAAGCATAATGGTGGTATTTCAGCTAAACGCGTGTTTATTTCATGATATGGTCAAACATGGCTGATCATATCGTAAAATTGTTACGTTATCCACCGGTAGAGTCCACTGTTCCTCAAATTATTCCGTTTTCTACTACAAAATACGCTTTGGTCCATCAAAAATACTAATTGGTTTAAAAAAAAAAAATAACCACGAAAGTGATGTAGAGCTGGTGTTCGTTCGGTTCACTCGCTCACTAAAACCCACCATCCCCTTTTTAAACGACTTCTAAAAAAGAAGGAGTTTAACAATTCATTTTAATTTTTTTTTATTGTTACCTCAGCACTCCTTCGGTTATGGACCCATTTGCATTTTTTTTCCTCTTAAGGGATATGTTTTCAGATTGGTCGTATTTTTTTCATAATTCAGTTTTGATGATAAGATCCATGAGGAGTCGAGGGCACTTCTCAAATAGCTTAGTCGGCCTTATAATGTTCCCACTGGCCAAATAAAACATGTTTATTCTGCCTAAATAATAATAATAATAATTAGGCCATATGTGTGTCTGGCATAACTGTTGCTCTATATGACCATAGACAACACAGTTGTCTAGATTATCTGTTGCATTTTGACGCCGGCCATATCAGAGACAAACATAAACAAAAATAAACCAAAATATAAATGAAATTAACATAATTTTAACAATAAAAACTAAAAATCAAAGTTGTTCGTCGTATCTTAGCAAGAATAGGCCGTTGCTCAGCATATATCGTGACGCTAGGCAAATCCAGCCATCTACGGTGCTGGTTTTCAGCAACCGCCGTTCGAGTGACAATTTTGGCGTCTCCTCCGAGAGTAAATATTAATCCAAGGCAGTAACGGGAAGTACCCTATGAATTTTGATTCCCTTGAGAGGTTCAAAATACACGGTTTGTGCGATTTATGTCGCGAAAAACGTCTGTATCTTGTAAGTCAGAAGTTTAATTTTTTTACAGCTTCAAGGGACCGCAGGCTTGAGAATATAGTTTTAATTTCAACTCAATACCTCCGTGCGTTCCCGAGATAAAAGGTCTTGACAGACAGACAGACGGACGGACAATATAGTAATAATATATAATATATTCCCCAACTATCACACACAACACCGTCTAGTCCCAAGCTAAGCTGAGCTTGTATTATGGGTACTAGAGAACTGATAAACATACTTATATTTATTTATAAATACATACATAATATATTATAGATAAATTACACCCAGACACAGAACCAATGATCGTGCTCATCACACAAACATTTGTCATGGGTGAGAATCGAACCCACGACCTTCGGCTTAGCAGTCAGGGCCACTAACCAAACAAATAAAGGTTCCATTTTTTTTTCTTTTAAGGTACGAAACCCTAAAAACACGAAAACGATCAAAATAACTTTCAATTTCAGAAGTCGGTGTTAAATAAGAAACAAACAATACCAAGAAACACCGACTAACGAATTTTAAGTTATTTTGATCGCTTTAGTGTTTTTTTAGTGAAGTCGGTTTTCTTTTAAGTCTCTCCTAACCTGTCCAAGTCCGAGTGCCCCAAGTCCATTAATAATTGTGAAAAGTTTATTAATATTTAGTGTACAATAAGTATTTTTAGTTAAGAATAATATCTTTAATTTACAGTTGAAAATATTCGTTTTAATTGCAATCATTTAAATTTTAAGGTTTTTTTTTTATTGGGTGGGAAAATCATCTTACGACATCCCCACTCTTGGGCGGACCGGGAGATAGTGTCAGACTTTTACTAACTAAAAACCCACTCCTGTTCCTTCGTTGCCTTCGTCCCTGTGCTTTTTCTAACAAGAGCAATACATACGTTTTTTACTTTCTTCAGACCTTTTATAATCATAGCAATCCTACATTAATGATATGGCCAAATGAGGATTGACATATCATCGATCGTTATCGTTTAAACGATCTGCCCCCTAGCCAAGTTACAATCGTATCGTTCGCGCCGAACGCCTTGAGTAGGCCACGCCTCCGATTCCTTTGTCCTGATCACGTGACTGAGCGTTGAGATGGCGTCAGAACATAGAAATCAGAGGCGTGTCCTACTCGAGACGTTCGGCGCGAACGATACGATTGTAACTTGGCTAGGGGGGCTGGTTAGTTTTAGTTGGTCATTCAGGAAGTGATCACTGCTAAGATCTGGCCACGACATAAATACTTATGTAACTACCTCTGCATTCCTTCTTCGTGAATTCAAACGTGGCGTTTTAATATTCAATATCAATATTTAAACACCTAATTACCTAGCGTAGACCGCCCGGAGGACACGGTGGAACACACAGTAGAGGTGTGCCCCGCTTGGGCAGAGCAACGCCGTGTCCTCTTGAGGGCAATCGGCGGCGGCGATCTCTCGCGTCGGGCCTTGGTACAGGCCATGGTCCGGAGCGAGGAGGAGTGGCAGGCGGTCGCCTCCTTCTGCGAAGCAGTAATGCTAGCAAAGGAGGCGGCCGATCGCGTGAGGCAACGGTCCTCACGCCCCAACCGCCGCCGGGACTCCGATCCCGATTTCCGGCCACCGTAGGCGCGGGCTTGCGGACGGCGAGCAATGGGTGGCTCGCTGTCCGGCCGTCCGGTAATCGGACCGAGCCCAAGTCGTCGACGGCGCGCACTGTTTCACGCGCGCCTCAAGGAGATGTCAGCAACTTTAGGGGCCCAGCAGGGTCGAAGCCTACTTGGGCCAAGGGTCTGATTCTGAAAGGAAGACTTGGCCCCGGTACGTAAGGCAACGAGGGAACAGGAGTGGGTTTTTAGTCAGTAAAAGTCTGACACTATCTCCCGCCCCGCCCAAGAGCGGGGGATGTCATAAGATGATTTTCCCACCGGAAAAAAAAAAAAAAAAAAAAAAAAAAAAAAAAAAAAAAAAAAAAAAAAACCTAATTACCTAATTGTCGATGCAAGCCCTTTTCTGCCTTAGAATATTCCATGAAACAGACCTCGGTTTAACGATACAATATTTATTTACCTGAGTACTCAAATTTCCCGGGAGTTTTACTTAGGAATACTAATTAATGTTTGTGTGTAATTAGGATTGCAGGTCATGAGACTCTATTAGAAATGATTATAATGCAAATTAACTGCCATTACAACGGAGGTTAGATTAGATATTGGCGTGATAGGAGCAGTTAAGGTAATACCAGAGTCTGGTCAACAATGGAATCAATATTATGGTTAATGGCTTTGATAGGCTCGGTTATCACCTACGAGCTCAGCAACTATGGGAGAACTTACCATGTATGCTTGTCAGATATTTATAAGTTGCAATTAAGAGTATTAAAAGTCATTGTACCTAAACACACAAAAAATAAATTTAAAGTCAGCGACGTTGATCTATAGTACCGTAATTAGAGACACAATAGAAAGACAATGAGCGAGCGAACGCAACGAATGAATTAAATACTTTAATGTTATGAATGTGTTCAATAAAGTTAAATTCTTCACTCTTGCTGAATTCAATAGGCCTCAATTGCTAACTGAAAACACAAGACCTGACTTTTTAAAATCTATTACATTAAAAAATAAATACATTCTACCATAACCCAAAAATGTGTACGGCTCATCCCGTACAAAGATATTTAGTGCCTTACTTTCTTAATAAACTTCTAGTTGTGTGCTATAAAATTAAATGACAATAATGAATCGTTGCAAAAACCGACTTCACACACTCTTGTCTGCCCTACCCTAGAGTGTAATTCAAGCCTGCGTAGCCTGCTACGAATTAAAATTCGGTCAAATATTTTTGAATATATGATAAGTAACCCCTGAATTGACTAAACAAACTGTCATTATTATTATTTTAAAACTACCCTCAAAATACGATTTAGCATAGCATAGTATAGCATAGTCGGCCCTATAATGTTCCCACTGTTGGGACTCAGGCCTCCTTTCTAGGAGAGGGAATGGGCCGTAATCCACCACGCGGGCCCAGTGCGGATTGGTAGATGTCACATCTCTTTGAATTTTTGGTTCTAGGACATGCCGGTTTCCTCACGATGTTTTCCTTCACCGTTTTGAGAGCAGTGGTGATGAAATAAATTACACAAAGTAATGCGCCTGGCTGGGTTTGAACCCGTAACCTACAACTCGTAAGTCGGGGCCGTTACCACTGGGCCACCACTGCTCGCAAATACGATTTAAGGAATGTTAAAGGTTTTATTTTATGAAAACATTCTCGCTAACCAAGTTACGGTTAAAGTGCTAGTATACACGTACGCCTACAAACTTTCAGCTTTATAATATTAGTGTTATAAATAAAGACATGAAAATGGAATACAAAGAATAAAAGGGTTTGGTCCCTTTCTCTGTGATTTGTGACTGAAATAAAAGCTGTGTCCTTTTTATGACGTGGCTTAAATATGGTTCTTTAGAATACCAGCTGTGTCTCTCGTACTTATGTGTAACCGTTATAAAATGAGTTCAAATGTTTCAAAATAAGTACAGTTAAAACACAGTAGGGAGGTGAGTCTCTTATGTAATAATATTACATAAGAGAGTAACCATCCAAACAACAATTATTTTGACTCTTTCGAAAAACGAAATAATAATTAAACATTCATTTCTAGGGTGTTTATTTCATGAATTATTAATTTTGTGTCTGACAGTTCGCGGTTTAAAAATAAATTTATTAAATAAGTTTTTTGGTTACCATAAAAGATTCAGATTTCATATTTACCGTACACATAATATGCGCTTTGTACGTGGAGTTGCGAAAACCAACCCAACATACAAGTTTCAGATTTCAGAACCTAGACTCGCATGGTGTGATAATATAAATCAGGTGGGATAGCGGTCAAGCACGAACCTATCAAGAATAAAAAATAAATATTAAGCCTCGTATAAAGTATAGAAGCCGTACCATGAGCTCTTAGCGCGATTCATTTGACGACCTGGACTGAACTGTTAAAGGGATGGAGATATATAGTGTGTATAGCTCCATCCCTCTCATTCGCTCGCACCACTGACACCTTAACACGACATGATACGGCCCCAAGACAAGAAACAAAGTACATATACGATGTTGCGTGGCATGTGCCGGGCATTTTACTTCATTTGAAGCGGTGGCATTAGACACGAGGAGAAAAATTATAATTAATTATGTAAATTTTAACAAGCTACGTTAAACTCGTTTCCTTTTTTTACTACAAAAGGCCAAAATTTTAAAATTAGTAAAGGAACTCCGCTACTACAAAGATTTCTTTGAACTTTTATTACCAGCCGCAGTCGTTGTTTTTAGATTAAATAAATAATTAACCTGACAGTCTGCCAAGTTTCCTCGTACTAAAACTTTCTTTCCTAGAAATAATTAAACCACGTACGAAACCCTGACCGTTTCAGACTGCTAAGTTCAAGAAAATGTTTCAAATAACACCCTTCGGCTTTCGAATTTGCCGTTCTATTGAAGACCGTAGAGAAGAATAAGAAATAGATTCCAATTCTAAAATGTCCACTTCTGTATTTATAGAAACAGCATAAACTGCGGGCGAGACAGTATCGGTAGGAAATAAACACGTATCGAACTCCCTGAGAGAAACAAATGTAGAATACATTTTCCTAAACTTATTTCTTAAATGGGAATAGGTGAGCTTGCTTTCTATTTCACAAATGAAAACAAATTGCTAGGTATAGAGAATGAAAACGTATCATGTTTTTTCAATTAAGCAAATGGCCGAGAATAACTAATCTGGGGGCACAGTAGTGCCCTCGCCAAGACGAGCCAAACGAAGCCCAAGGACTGGCTGCTTCGTTACTTACTTCAGAAACTAAATATTCGCATTTTTACTGATATTTAGAATTTGAGAAGTTAGGGTCGGTAGAGTTAGGCCGAGTAGATTCAGAAGCTTGGCTCTACATGAGATCTGATATCTTTTTCATAGGGCAAACCTTATGTGGTCGTCTTGGCAATATTATACATGAAATGTTTTTGGTGGGATTTTGATATGATTACAATCAGAAGATTTTCAAAGATTTTTAAGACAAAACTGTATTCTGCTATTTTGAAACGTGGGCGTGTACTTAGTTTCTACACTGAACTATTTTATTGTTTATTTAAACTTCATGTACAGGCGGACTTAACTGCAACAAGGTATTCTCTAACAGTCAACTTAAAACAAAACGCAAAACAAAAGAAAACTTACTGCTTATAATATAGTACACTAAGATCTATGACACTTATGATACTACTTTAGAATAATATCCTTCAAAACATATATAAAAATCAGCCATAAAAAATTAAGTTAAGTAACTCGTTATTTTTAGTTCCATTGCTCACCTGGTACCTGCTCAGGGGCCCCAAGGGGGAGCTCCACAAGTACACAGGTATTGAAAGCATATGAGATGCTACTGAGAACTTAAGGTTTCATCCATGTAAAAATAAGTTATGTCAGACAGCTCTGGGATCTTGGTCTATCTTTACCTTTGAAATTTAGACCGGACGCTGGAAGGAATTGAGTGTGCAAATTTTGGATTCAGAAAAGCACGCAGTTTACGATTCTGGATGTTGCCAGGAGGTTTAGTGGTCCAATTCTTTTTTACACCCACCCCCTGAGATGTTAAGTAAGTGGACTGAACAAATGCTATGGAATCATTTTATTGATTGTTTTAGTAACAATATCCAATTATTTCTTATGATAGCTATAGGTCGACACGTAAAAACAAAATATTAAAACTAAATCATAAATTGTTGAAAAAAAAAATTAATATGTGAAAGTTTCGAGCATATGTTATCAAACGAAAATACAAATAGTCAATCTTTTTTTTTATTTAGACAGTCATTTTTATTACATTTGCACATCGAAATTCACTTTAACTGTATTTTTTTTGCAAAAACAAGCCTTTATTTTACAAATAGATACACATTTACAAGGCTGAATCAACTGTTCTGGCAATGAACGCTTAGTGAATTGTCGTGGATACAATTTACCCTCCTTTTTAGGGTTACGTACCTCAAAAGGGCAAAACGGAACCCTTATAGGATCACTTTGTTGTCCGTCTCTGTCTATCTGTCAATACCATTTATCTCGGGAACGCGTAGAGGTATCGAGTTTAAAATTAAAACCATGTGCTCAAGTCTGTGGTCTCTTGAAGCTGTGAAAAAAACAAATTTCTGAGTTAACGAAAACAAAAGATACGGCCATTTATGTCGCAAAAAACGTGTATTTTGACACTCTAGAGGGAATCAAAATTCATAAGGTACTGCCCGTTGGCTTAGAACCCTGAAATTTGTCATGAAACAAGGTCTCATAGTACAAGTATAGAAAAAAATTGGGCAAGTAAAAGTCAGATTCGCGCACTGAGGGTTCCGTACAAACTTATCAATGAAAACAGTTCAATTTCCGAATCGAGTCTCAATGATTTTTAAGAATCGCAAAAAAGTTTTTTTTTGTAACGTAACTACAAATTTACAGTTTTCATATTTTTTCCTATACTTATGCTATACCTTGTTTTATGCCAAATTTTAAGATTCTAGGTCAACGGGAAGAACCCTATGAATTTTGATTCCTTTGAGAGTGTTGAAATATACGTTTTTTGCGACATGAACAGTCGTACCTTTTTTTCGTTAACTCAGAATGATGATTTTATCACAGCTTCAAGGGACCGCAGACCTGTGAAGGTCTGCGGTCCATTTCACATCAATGCGGCAAATTTTTCAATCATAAGTCTAAATGCCCCATCACTTAAAGAAGAGCAGTAAATGTACTATTTTATACGCCTACACAGCTAATTAAACAATGAAAAAGAGTAAAACCAAAACAGAATGAAAACGACAGTTTATAGAATATTAAGATGGTAAATTGTATCAACAACTGACTTAATATCCATTGCCAGAACTGTTGATTCAGCCTTTTAAATGAGCGCCTAACTACAAAACAAAGGTTTTTTTCTTGCAAAAAGTTACAGTTGAAGTGTAATATCGATGTGCAAATGTATTAATAATGACTGTCAAAAAAAAAGACTATTCGTATTTTCTTTAACGTATTACAATTTTTGTTTAACAATTCATGTTGTTATTTTTAACGTTATTGTTTTTTTTTTTTTGGTTGACGACCTATAAGTATCTTTAATCATAAGAAATAATTTGATATTTTTACCAAAACAAACAATTAAACGGTTCCAAAGCATTTGTTCAATTCATTTACTTCAAATCTCAAAGGGTGGGGTGTAAAAAAAATGGACCAGTAAACCTCCTGCATGCTTTTTTGAGTCCAAAACTATTCACAGAATGAAGTCCTCATATTTTGCATACTCGACTTCCTTTGGCGCCTGCACAAATTGCTCTTTTTAACCGACTTCAAAAAGAAGGAGGTTCTATGTAAGGCTGAATGTATTTGTTTTTAATGTAGGTTCACCGATTTCACAATTTCAAGGGACCACAGACCTGAATATATGCTTTTAATTTCAACTCGATACCTCCACGCATTTTCGAGATAAAATGTTTTGATGACGAAAAAAAGACGTATTAATTGGCCTACTTTAGTTTGAATTTAACTAATTAAATCCCGAGCGAGCGCCGGCGTTCGCTCGGTCATTGTCTTTCTATTGTGTCTCTAATTACGCTACTGAAAAGGTTAATTTGGAATTTATTATTTTTCTTGGTAAATATTAAAAAAAATAACCCTTCAAAGCAACCCACTTAAAAAAAACCGCAATTTCATAGGTATTATATACCTACTTTCTACTTATTCTAACAAAAAATAAAGAAAATCACAAGTGGTCACTAACAGCACAAAGGAATAACAATTTTCCAAACAAAATTTGCGTTATACAGTAAAATATGCACTAGTAAAAGCAAAATTAATGTTTGCGGAAATAAACCGTTTTAATAATATATTTATATAAAAATAATTCAATAAGATTAGAAACAACAGCATATTTGACATATTTATGTAAAGTTTGTTATTTTGAATATCAACGTTAAGAAATGTTTGCGAAGAAATTATTGCAAAGGCTTTTGTAAATTTATAGATCCCAGTGCTATCCCCAGGATCACAAATTGCTTTCCTTCATTATTTCACATTTTGCATAAATGAGCGGGAAGGAATAAAGTACACATTTTGAATTTTCACTCTAGTCAATATTGACATTAGAAATTTTTGGCTTCACTCCAGATTTTCCGGAAAATCTCATTCGGTCTTCATTAGCAACTACAATTTAGTGTGGAGCGTGCTTTATGAGAGCATTTTACATTGTGTTATAATTTCTGACGCCATTATTTCTCTAGGGCACTTTGTTTGAAATATGTTATTCATTCTTTAGTAAAATGAAACTGGCAGCAGCTTTGTAGACAACTTCAAACTTAGTATACAAAGCGTTGAACTGCTTTGTTAAGATTTACACACTAGGGTTTTATGAAACAAAGTTACTTGAAGGTTTGCGAGTTTCGGACCACATATTTAGTATTCTTTTATGAAAATATAAAAGCCTAGCTTTCGCTAAAAACTTCTCTTGTGTGAGAGTCGGAAATGGCCCCAAGAGGACGTTCAACCGCCATTAAAAGACCATTGTAGAAATTCTTGCTAAGTTCCAAATTTCGTCAAAAATTGTTCAACTGTGTTGGATGTGATCGATTATTAATCATTTGGTCCTGTAAATTCTTCATATACAAACTTTGATATAATATCTGAAAGAAGGTTATAAAAGTTTCCTGTTTTATATAAATAGCAGCGTATAAAATGGTATCTTATGAAACCACTACACGTACTTATATCTTATCAACGCGACGGAAATTAGATTTTGCGAGCGTAGGACTAAAATTTGTAAAGGCAAAGTAAGGGTTATCTTCCTTACTTTACGAATTTGTAATGTGGTGTTACTTTAGGACTTAGAAAGTTTTTCTGTGTTGAAGGAATCTTTATTTATGATTCAAGAGATCTGTGTATTGGTTTCTCATTTGTTTTGTTCTATAGGGTGATCGACTCGGATGTATAAAACTTTTTTTTCCATTACACATGAATTATCATATTGTTTTCATATTTATATACAGTGTTGTATGAAAAATAACAGGTTTGAAACGCATTAGCTTTTATTCTTATTTTCCATTAAATATTTCGCACACTTTTTTAGATAACACGTTTCTTTACAAAATCCAATTGATAAATTCCGTATTTTGCGAATCACGTAACAATTTTTTTTTTGTCACTTTTAGTTCAATTTGGACTGAAGTTATTACTATTTATGATTTTAAAAAATATCCAGAACAAAATCAGAACTTTAATAATGGATAATTGGTAAGAATTTCCCTGAAATGAAAATGGTGACCAATAATATTTTAGTATCAACCACTAATTACTGAATGAACTTCATTACCATACTACATTACTCTATCATACTAATATCGTAAATATAAAAGTCTGTATAGAAAGTCTGCTTGTTTCTAGATCACACCTCGCCGCATCAATAGATTCAGACGGAATTTGACCGTGGCTTAAAATAGGATTATTCAAAAAGTATTCCACGTCTTATACACGCGTTGAAACCTAAATTCTTATGAAACAAGCTTGACATTTATCTACGCAGGCAAGCCGCTAACACATGCTAACAAGAACGTAATTACTTATTAGTAAATATTAATCACAACTTAAAAAAGACTATTTCACTTCGATGTTTACTTTGAACATTCTTTGGCGCCAGGTTTAGTTCAGGGCCATCGTGGAGCTCTAAGCAAAATGTAACCTTTCCAACTACGCCAATTTAATTTTACTTGACGATGGATGAGAAAAATTCTGACAATATTTAAAAGAACTGTCAAACATTGAGCGAAAAATGACTTTTTTTTATAATTTCAACATTAAGGAAAAGTTGGTAGACATTCATGTTCGGGTAATTAAAAGGGCTTCATTTTAATTAACAAGAGCTTAGATTTGTAGTTTTTAACAAGGTTATTAAATGGAATCATCCAATGACTTTTCTCGCTCTGAGTTGGTGCGGGAGAGGGTGTCAGACTTTTACTGATTAAAAGCACACCTGTGTTCTTCAATTGCCCCATGCATTTTAAAGACCACTGTATTATAAAACCGGACTCAAATTTTTACAGTTCATCCAAACATCCGAATAAAAAACTGAATCCTTATAGGACTCGTATATCTGTTTATTTATTTGTTGAGTAGCTTGTCGGGCTAGTAGTTAGTGGCCTTGACTGCTATGACATTTATGATGTGTGCTACTTGTTTAATATTGCAAATGGCTCAATTGAGTATGCTGAACTATTTTCAAAATTATCAATATGCACTTATCAGGGCTTTGTTTAAGTGGAAAATCATCCTATGACTTCTCGCTCTCTAGGGTAGATTGGGAGGGCGTGTCAGACTTTTACTGATTAAAACCCACTCCTATGTTCTTCCTTTGCCTTGCGTTTTAGGATCCCGGGTTTTTCTTTCAGAAGCGATCCCACGGCCGCTGTATGCTTTGGCCTTGCTGGGCTCCTACGGTTTGCTGACATATCTGTGAGGTGTACGTGTGTCCCTACGTGCCGTCGATGACTTGAGCTTGGTCCGGACGTTCATCGGACATCCGGACGGCGAGCTACCCATTGCTCGCCGTCCGCAAGCCCGCGCCTACGGTGACTGGAAATCGAGGTCAGGATCCCGGCGGCTAGGGCGTGAGGAATTCTATTCTCTCACGCGTATGGCCGCCTCACTCGCTAGCATTACTGCTTCGCAGGTGGAGACGTCCACCTGCCATTTCTCCTCACTTCGGACCATGACCTGTACCGGGGCCCAGCATGAAAGGTCGTTGCCGTCGATCGCCCTCAAAAGAACACGACGATGCTCCGTCCAAGCGGGGCGAACCTCCACCGTATGCACCGTGTCCTCCGGGCGGTCCACTCAACGGTGACACACAGGCTTTTCTTCCGATCCGTTGCAGGAACCACCCGAACTTACTATGTCTGATGAGGACCTGCGTCATGCCGAAAGTGTGGACGCCATGCCGTCTTTCTAGCCAGTCCTCAAAGAGGAGATTTACCTCCATAATTATGGCGTAACCAGCACTGGGTTGCGACAGTCGTTGTCGTCATTTCACCATGAGATCCTGCCGGAACTCTGTCCGCCTTCTTATATAATGTTATTAGTCTGTAAACATTTTTTAAATGTGAAAAATTAAAATAGAAAAATTTAAGAAAACATTAAAAAGCTAAACTTTTTCGCCTTAACTCCGAAACCATAAGAAATTGTTTTTTTTATTTATAGAATACTGAAAAACAATAAAATGTCTATGGTTTTTAAATATATAAAAATGATTATCTCAGAGAATTGGGTAGAAATTATTACAGATGAACTAGCTGCTGCCAGCGGCTTCGCTCGCGTGAGAGTAGAAAAAATATCCCAAAGAATATACTCTCGGGATAAAAAAAAATCTATGTGATATTATGTATAGGCCCTAGCCAGGATAGACCTATCTGCATACCAAGTTTTGTCGATATCTGGTTAGCCATTCGAGCGTGAAAAGCTAATAAACATTCAAACTTCCAGCTTTATAATACTACTGTGATTTGTTTCTTAGCAAAAGCAATTCATGAAATGGTTATTCTTCTTTTGCTCGACTAAGTTCTAAATTTAAATAAATATTTATTACTTCCAGTTCTGTATAGTTATAAAGTAGTATGTTAAAGAATTGGGTATTTGCTTGTGCTTATTTTTGTACAATTTACACTTCTGCACTAATATAATAAAGAGGTAAAGTTTGTTTTTTTTGTTTGTAGGAGGTTTTTTTTTGGGTGATAATCATCCAATGACATCCCCCGGCCTTGGGTGGAGTGAGAGGGTGTTTTAGACTTTTATTGACTAAAAACCCGCTCCTGTTCCTTCGTTTCCTTTCATACCAGGGCCGAGTCTTCCTTTCAGAGCAGACCCTTGGCCCCAGTAGGCTTCTACCCTGTTAGGCCCCTACAGTTTGCTGATATCTCCTTGAGGCGCTCGTGGAACAGTACGAGCCGTCGCAACTTGAGCTTGGTCCGGACGGTTACCGGATGGTCCAACGGCGAGCTACCCATTGCTCGCCATCCACAAGCCTGGTTGTAGGAGGTAATCTCTGAAAGTACTGGTCCGATTATTAGTAACTAATTTAAAGTTGAATTATTTCACCAATTGAAAGTTGCTATCCTGAGTGACGCAGACTATGTACGTGAGCGAAGCCGTGGGCAAAAGCTAGTATTTTATACTCAGCAAAAAGTAACAACTAAAAAGAAATATTTTTCTAAAAACAGCATCAAAAAATTGATTAAGGTAAACAGCAATTAGCATTTCGAAAATTGGTTTGAGGAAGTAGAGTGCGGGCGTGGTGGGAAGATCTTGCTATCTCTTTTGAGCACACATAATTAATGGCGATAAAGTCAAATTTCAGTATATGCATTCTTATACTTTTATTTGATAGTTTCTCCTTCCACCAGATTTAAAAGGTTTCTAACTTGATTAACATTGAATGAATTTGAAAATTTCTTTCTCTTTGCTATTTTAGGTAAAGTTACTTTTTGATACAAACAATAAAACAAATTGAGTCAAGTACCCAATTATCTAAACTCAAATACTCAAAATCACGAGCAAGAACTATCTACATCTAACTGTTTAAACAACTTTTCCAAGCCAAATGAACTTTGCTCCCAAGTTGAAACTCTGTTAGCTGGAATTAATCGGTAAATGGAAACCCTCAGGAGATTATTGTTTGCGGCCGTGTCCATCTATCCGTCTGTCGCTCGTTCATAACTCACGAACCGTTTAGCTAAGTTACAGCGACGATTAATTACTGAAAGCCAGGACAAAATCACGTTTGACATTTGACATACTCAGATATTACGTAAAAATGTTGTTGACATTCGACATACTCAGATATTACGTAAAAATGTTGTCAAAAGTTGTCAAAAAATTATTTTGACAGTGACGTGCCAATAACTGCTGACATTTTTCGAAAAAAAAAACTTTTTAGTATTTATAATTTAAATACGTGTTTCCGCATGTTTTTGTGAAATCTCTGAAGCGGACATTCATTTGCAACTACATCAAATTAAATTGTGGAAACACCTCTTTACTAAACCAATGTGTCAATTTATGGTATCATCTACCTTTTAACTTTTTAGGACACTATCATAAAAAAGAAATAACCGACTTCACTAAAACGATAAACATAACTTTAATTTCGGCATTCGGTGTTAAATAAGAAACAAACAATACCGAGAAACAGTAAAAAGTTTTTTTATTTCACGCTTCTTAATTGCGATACACTTAAAAGAGTGTCTATTTCTCATGACAATTCCAATTAACCGAAACACTGCTAGGATACATTGTATTATTACGGCTCCATCATCAAATCAGTTTGATAGTACCTTATAGCAAAAGTGCATCTCATGAGAATTATAATAAGCCCAAAGACGGCTAGTATACATTGATTAATTACGGAGTTCCGGTACATTTTTTCCGGCTCCATCATCATCATCATCAGGTCACTTCTGGTTTTTATAATATTTGAAGAGTTCCCTCGATTTCTCAGAGAACCCATAATCAAAACTGAATTTTGAAAAAAATTGGGATTTATTTGGATTTCCCCTTAAGGGGAAAAATATTTTTGCGAATCGATTCATAAACGACAGAGTTCTGAGGTAACAAACATTAAAAAAAAATACAAACGAATTGATAACATCTCCTTTTTTTTGAAGTCGCTTAAAAATATATTAATGTAGCGTAATAATTAAAACCGAAATTATAATTGTCCTCAATCAATACAATTAAAACATTATTGCCATTACTTTTAATACAATAAAGTGTTATTACGGTGAGGCCTTTCATTTTGAACAAGCATTTCCAACGTATGAAGCGTTTCATTTGTAATTTCCTTCCAAATGCTTCGAATGAGAAATATTGTGTCACTCGGTTGGCGTCGCCTTGACGCTGTAATAAAACTGTTTGATACAATCTAGTGAAAAGGGTATTGCAACTTCGTGAGTTGTTCATAGTTCTGTTGTTGTTCATATCGAGTAACTGATGGAACTAGTCAACGCTCTGTTTTCCTCGATCGACTGCGAAATTGTTTGGAAACCGAATTGCATCGCACTCTCGTGATCTCTGTTTCCAACTGGTACACATGCACTACCAAATTAAAACTTTATTTGTTATTCAAACACTTGGTTAGGTACAACAGCTTGTGAACAAATGTATGTGTCCAGAAAAGTATTATATATCCAACATGGGGATAATACTGTCTTTGTCTTGGGAAGCTTGAATTGCTCACTTCACTCAGGTTTCTATATCAACTCCCTCGCTTACTCGGCAGCTAATAATATAAATTCCTCACTGGTGTCCGAGTTTAAATTTTAACAACCTTCGTTTCGTTCGGAGTTCAACATGCCGCCTGCGACTTAAAGACCCTACTTTTATACCCTAATCACATAATCTACTATTATTTCGCGTAGGCCTTTTTTTTAATTGGGAAATCATGAAATGTCTCTTCCTGCTCTGGTGGAGCGAGAGAAATTGTCAGACTATACTGACTAAAAGCCACATATTCCATTTGCAATCCAGAGCCTTTCGAGTAATTGTGCAACCCAGGCAGGCATCAGCTTTAGCAGGCACCGTCAATGTTACTTACAGCTCTTTTTCTTCCCTCCAACCAGTGTGGGAGGAGTTATTTGATGATTTCCCTCTTTAATATAAAAATTACTCAACTTTAAACTCACAGACAGTGGTTAATTTCCATCTATCAGTCAGTATTGTTCAATTATTGAGATAGCCATATTATAATGAAGACTATATTGAATAACATGCATAGATGCACAAGAACCGATTATCACCAAATTGGTAAAGGATCAATAACGGGATCTGTTTAAGGCTGATTATACTGATTAATTGATTCGATTATGACGGTGGTCTGATGCTCAAACTGTGCTACTTGTGATCTAAACTATTTGATTGTTTGAGTTTAGAATGCGTTATTGGCATGCCTGCTTTAGTGGCAGGCAATGGTTGGCTGGTAACGCATAGTGAGCAGCTTATTGTATGAACATGTTAACTGAAACTGTGAACTTAGCAAATATCTAGTAATGTACGGATATTCAACATGTTGTTACGAAACTTATTTTGCCATTGGCTTATTGTGAATTTTGACACACGTGTGAATCGCATTGTTATGAATAAGCTATTCTGGTTGTAAAATAATACAAATTCCTTGAAGCGAAAATTTCTTGAGACTGAGAAAAACTGTTGAAGTCACATTTATAACACGAATGTTGTAACTGTTGGTGTTGGATGGAAATGAAGTGGACTGTATCTTATAATAAGTGCTGGTATATTGCCGTTAAACCAATATCCCAAAATACAATGATCCTGGACAAACAATAATTATTAATTGGGTTCGAGAGGTGTCAAGTGAACGCGGTGCAATGGACAGTCAGTGTCCCCGCCCGCGTCTCTGTTCACCGCTGCTCATGACGTATGTGCACGCCCGTGCGTGCAGACCGCGTCGCTGATGGTTATTGGGCTCAATTCCCAACAGTAACCTTGGGCCTACTGTCCACGGAAGCGTAATTGCATAGACGCGTATTTATCATTATACGCTCGGCGTATGCCTACTCACAGCTTACTTGCAAAACTATGGAACTCTGGCGATGAAGCGGCAACGATATTGCCGCTTTAATACGCACGCGAATACGCGTCTATGAAGCTACGTGTCCGTCGACAGTAGGCCTGATTTGTATAAATTGCGTTATTGTAGGAAATAAATTGATTTATTATTGAAAGCTTCTGTAACAAAAAGTTTGTATTCAGTTGACGCTCGTCTTTTGTTCATCTTTTCTATTTTTTAACTTTTTCTTATTGTTCACAGGTAGCAGTGAGTTGGCTGTGAAACTGACCATTTGATGAGAACTGAATAATAGTTAGTGAAAATTTATAACTATGTATGTTAAACAATAAAAAATATCAATTTCATAAATGTGGCCATATGGCATCCCTCGTTATTAACTTGTTTATTGATTAATCCTTTGTATTTGATGGCTCTCATCCAAACAATAGGGATTTTATTGTATTTTTTCACTAGTCCGCAAAGTATAAAGTTCCTATGTAGATACTTTGACATTGGTTGCTATTATTTATATAAAAATTGATATTATAGTTAGCATTTTTAATTATTTTTTTTGGCCAAGTATAAAACCTGACGTACGTGACACTTCTTTTAGTTATCATCAAATTATTAAATCATACATATACAATAAGAATTGCACGCCACAAAATAAAAACAGGACAATTATATGTTATAAAGCTTTAGTCCCTTTAAAAACAGATGGGCTCAAAACCTTTTCAAACATGTCATAGCAATACGAACATTCAGGCTCTTTTGAAATGAAGATATAAATACGAAAGCTTGAATCGTTCGTACGACTGCGTACCGACCCCAACCCATCTTTTCTCCCGGAGACATCCAACAGACGTGTCCCAGTGAATCCCACTTGAGCCAGACTGACTTATTGCCCACATCGCCGATACCTGAATAAAGTCGTAAGCTCCAGTTATGTAAATATTTCTTGGTTAGGTGCCGAGTATTGGAAAACGCTGTGTAACTCTGATTTGTTTTTGAATGTGTAAATTACAAATATTTTTGTGTTTCCATTCGGTTAGTACAGTGAAACCTGGATGACTTGGATCTTGGAGCTGTAGTTTTTTTTAAAGTGTCTTAGTTGTCCGAAACCATTATTCAAAATGATAAATTACTAAATGAATGACTCACATTTAGAGACTATTTAAGTAAATCTTTTCAAATATAGAAGTAAATATTGAAAACACTAGAAATAATAATTTCATTTTATTTAAATTTATCTCTCAGTAACAAGGGAACACAAAAATATGGGGTTAAAATCCAGGGCCCATTTTAATAGGTTTCACTGTATCATATAGTTATAAGGTACATAGGATGGAAAAGGCAAATACTGGTTTAATAACTACCTTTGCCGTTTTAGCTACAGTAAGTAAAATGTATGGAGCTTTTTGACTATTCATTTATTTAAAAAAATCAAATTGACTAACTGTTGTGAATTAATCCATTTTTGCTATCCTTACTCTCTGTCTACAAAACCTAAAACAGCTATACAGCATAGCTACTAGGGAGCTGCATTTAAATATGACAGATTTAAAAGTATTTTTTAAAATTCATTTTTAGGTTTATGAGGGCCATTAGCAGAAACTGTACATACTGTTCGGAAGATTTTAATCTTCATGTATTGTAATCACTGTAAATTCTTAGCTAAGATTATTTCCAATGTAAGTTGTTACACGTAATCTTTTTGGACTGTGATATTAAATTAACGTTCGTATTGTCATTGTACGGTAAAATTAAAACTGAATATACGACATTGGAAAGATGTTTATGTTTTATTTCCTTATGAATTACTCGTACCTAACTATATAATTCTAGATCATCATCATCTCAGCCGAAAATAGGCCTTCTCAAAGTGTCGCCACAATGAACGATCTTTTGCGTAACACCAGGTCATCGGTCTACGTTGTGGGAGGCCTTCCAACGCTGCGACTTTCGGAACGCGATCGCCACTCTAGAACCTTCAGCCTTAACGACTATCTGTTGTGCGAGCAATGTGCTCTGCATATCGCCACTTCTACTTCTTCTTTTGGATGCAACTAGTCTGACCGTGGAGAATTTCTTTGCGAAAAATTAAACTCATTTTTGGTGGGTGAATAAATAGAGTAACTAACTTAGTAAGTGTTTATTTAATTAATAAAATGCATCATAAAGAAATTGCTGACCAATAATCGTTCCATTAATCAGCTTTTTTTATGATGCACCAAAAATTTTTTGACCAGTCATGAAGCATTATCTCATGATATTCCATCGATATGATTGATGATTTTTCAATAGAATTTGTCATGGTTCTATCATATTTTAAAATACCAACTCGCATAAAAAGTAAGTACAAGCGAGGAGTTGAGAATCTATAAATAAAAACTCTTAAAATTGACAATTATGATGCTTTGAAAATACTACCTATGTGATTCCTGTTCAAAGCAAAAAGGCAATAACCTTTAACACAGTTTCAAAACTTTTGATGAATAAAGGGATCGGGTAAAGAAGAAGACAATCTTATTACAAAATTACGAATTAATATATTCTCGACAAACTCGTACCCTCTTACAGAAAGTCTGACGTCAGTCTGTCAAAATTCTTCCAAACTCCCGTTCGTGCGCAGTGTTTACGTTCTACAAATATGTTTAAAATTTCAAAAGGAGAGCCATGTTCGGAATTGAGTGACACATTTTGGGCCTGTTCTAGTAAACATTTGGCATTGTGTTAATAAAAATGTCAACTTTTAGAAGCTGCTTTTTCTTGCTGATTTTTAGGGTTCCAAAGGATAAGATGGGACCCTATTACTAAGAGTCCGCTGTCCGTCCGTCTGTCTGTCGGTCTGTCCGTTTGTCGCCAGGCTGTATCTCATGAACCATGATAGTTAGACAGTTGTTTTCACAGATGATTTATTTCTGTTGCCGCTATAATAACAAAATTAAAAAACAGAACAAATTCTTAATTCTTAATTCTTTATTGTACACAAAAAAAACATACATAGTACACGGAGATAATACAGTTTATGTACAAAGGCGAGCTTAACTCAACAATGAGTTTTCTCCCAGCAAACCTTTGAGTTACAGAGTGAGAATACATTCGAGGGTAAGAACCAGTGCACAATATAATCCTTGCAATAAATCTAAAATATAATTATATTATACATAAGTCTAATATATAATTATAATATAAATACATACTAATATATATTAATATTATGTCAATAATGAAAGGAAGTGGAACAAAATAAATATTTAAAAGGGCTCCCATACAGTAAACGTGATTTTTACGATACGGAACCCTTCGTTCACGAGTTCGACTCGCACTTGGTCGGTTTTTTTTATCAGAAAGTCTACATCAAAAATATTTAATATTGTATTAAGATTCATGCCCCAGTCGCCGCCGCAGTGGACGCCCCACCGTAGACACGGACATGCTGACGACGAGGGAAACGAATGGGTAGCTCACCGTCCGCTTGTCCTATAAAGACTATGCTTGAATTGTCGACGGCCCATAGTATTCCACGTAAGCTTCAAAGAGATGTCAGCAAACCGTAAGGGCCCAGCAGTGCCGACGCCTGCTAAGGCTACGGGAAAAGTATGAAAGGGATATATTTGTGGTCATAGAACGCAAAAGGGAACTGAAAAAATATGCATGTGCGCGGAATAAGTCATTAAATGATTTCCCACCACAAAAAAAAGAACTAAGTGCTATTGAATCAGATTTATGCAAAATTGTTGAATTAATTTACTAGGCAATAAATAGAGGCTATGATTGTGATGGAATTAGTCAATCATATCGAGCTAGATAGTATCTGTCATGTTTACGATTTTACAATAATTTGTGTTGGATTGCCATTGAACAAAGAAAGTGAAAAAAGAAAGAGTGCACCTCGATTATTTGCATAAAAATTCGCATCTTCTGCCTTCAAAGTCAAGTCAAAGTCAATGTTTTTTATTTCACATAGGCCTACATGGGCACTTATAAAACATCAGAAGCTAGTGCACGGTTCCAAATTGGTCGTTTCCTATGGAGAAGAACCGGCAAGAAACTCCATGGTTACTCTTTTAAAAAAGAATTTGTTGTTACAATATTTTCTGTTTACAATATATTGGATTTATTATGTAAGGACAGTGTAGACTGGTCAATATTGTACTATAAAGTACAATAAAAATAATCATAATAAAAAGGAACCTAAGAATTCGCGGAGTCTACAGTGTTCTCACATTCACATTATAAAAAAGAGGCTATATAAATAAAAGCAAGTAAAAAAAAATAATTACAATTATTAATAAATAATACGTTAACAATATAAATAATAATAAATAAATTTAAAAAAAAAAAAAAACCTTAAATTGCTCTTTGCGTTCCAGGACCACGGTGACGCTTTCAAACATTCTCTCAACCCTGGCAGGCAGTGGCCCCGTTAATTATGCTGACATCTCTTTGAGGTGCGCGTGGAACACAACGGGCTGTCGACCTGGGCCACTTTGTCTCTATCAGACGGCGAGCTAGTCGTTGCTCACGGACCGCAAC
The DNA here is from genome assembly GCA_949316375.1 of Mythimna vitellina. Lineage (NCBI taxonomy): Eukaryota > Metazoa > Arthropoda > Insecta > Lepidoptera > Noctuidae > Mythimna > Mythimna vitellina. The sequence continues at coordinate 10,577,588 of OX438686.1, forward strand.
CCGTGTTTTTCATGCCCTTCCTCTCCGTACTATGGCCTGGACTAGGGTTGAATGCAAGAGGTCGCCGATCTCTCTCTCTTGCATACCTAGGTAGCAATAACCTTGGTAACGAGGCCACCTAATGAGGTTGGTCACCGTAACAAACTGGTCGGGAGGATCACGATAGCTATGGAAACTATCATATTGGTACAGATAGCGGCACGAATCTTGAGTGCTCGGCGAAAGAACGGGGATCGCTTTGCACATCATACACATCGGCGAGCCAATCACTGAACAAGGATTGCACTCCCCGCCCCCGGATCTCTTTTCATACCACTAGAGAGTATATATATATTTTTCACTTCTGCGTGCTTCTGTGCAAGTAGAACTGTAGAAGTCAGCGCTCAAGATCCGTGCCGGTACTTCTACCAGCCTGTTACTGTCCCACTAAAGAGCAAAGCCCTCTCCTCGTGCAGAAATGGTACAACATTAGTAAGGAGGCATTATATTATCACGCTTATCCAAGACGATTTGGCGATTTCAGTCTTAAATTAATTAATTTATAAATCCAAGCATTCCTCGCATTTCGCTGGGACCACGGGGAATTTCTAAAAGATATCTCGTGATTCTAGAACACAAAAGACAACTGAAAGATAAAGGTAGATTTTTGACAGTAAAAGTCTGACATGCACTCTCGCTCCACCCTAGAGCGCGAGAAGTAAAATATGCATCTGTCGCATCCGCTGGTTGCAAGATGCATAGAATCGGTCACTATAGCGACACTTGTGGGAGACCTAGGTTCAGCAGTGAAAAGACGTATTTTGAGCGCAAGAGCAATAAAATAAAATAAAAAATCAGCGAACAAAAATATAAAAAATATTCAGCCGAGAGTTCATACTTTCGGGTGAATACTTTTTGTATTAAGTCACTACAATTTGTCTGACTAATGAAATATAGCATTGTATTAGTTACTTTATTAACATATAAAAAATCAGACATAAACATAAGTAAAGTTCATTTATTTTTTGTGGAGCTTTAAAGCGTCTGACAAAATTTTTGGTCCATGGAAAGTCTTTTATACTTATGATACTACTTTAAGTTAAGTAACTCTTATTTTTAGTTACCTTTCTCCCCTGGTTTCTGCCCAGGAGTTACAAGGAGAGCTCCACAAGCACACAGGTATTTAAAGCACATGAGACGCTACTGAGAACCTAAGGTTTCATCCATGTGAAAATAAGTTATGTCAGATTGCTGTGGGATCTTGAACTATTTCTACTCATGACATTCGTCATCCAGCACGTTCATTGTTTCTTTTGTTTTCAGTTTAATCTCTAACGTTCATCTTTTATTAGTTTTCATTTTCATCACCTACATCTTTATTCTTGTAATTTTAAATTAAAGATTTTTCAAATACAATATTTCAGACTTTAATTCTAGCAGACCGTGATTCGAAATATAATTGCATCCGCTTCTGTTGGGAAGCAATAATGGCACTATTGCTTCCGTTGACGATGAGCCGGCGTGCGGTTAAAATATATTGCAATTGCCGACGGCTACTATGCTACTGGTTTCGTAACCAGAAAAGCTTGCTGCTAATGGTTTTATATTTGGTTTTTTTACAATACTAACAGACTACTGGAGTAAATTACTTTCTGAAAATCATCAGTAGACGATATTGGAAATTGCAAATAAGCAATATTTTTGTTAAAATTATATACTTGGGACGCCTCCGTTGTTTTAATTGTTATATATATATATATATATATATATATATATATATATATATATATATATATATATATATATATATATATATATATATATATATATAACAATTATATTATACAACAACAATACAACACAACACACAACAATACACAACACAATTATTTTATTATTAATATATGTATATTATATATAACAATTCAGGTACACATTTATTTAATGAAAGAAAAGATGGAAGCAGATAAATCGCGTAAAAAAACGCGAAATGGCGTATTTTGTGTTCCGTTAAACACAAAATACGCCCAACTGCAACAGCCTATATACGTATGTCAATCAGGATATTTGTGGAAAACCTGTAAATTGACCATTTGACAAAAGGAAAAGACATCAACATTCTTATATTTATACTTTTTACTTCGTCATAAACAAGCATTGCATAATCAGGTATTATGAAATTATAAAGAATGCAGGAAAAGACTGGATGATCAAAAGCTAACATAAAAAAAAATGGATACCGTTGGAGGAAGCCTTTTTTCTGAAATGTAAAAGAAATAAGGTACAACCCGGGAATCTTTAAGTCAAGAGTGAATAGGTTACTTCTAGGTAAGCGCGTTCCGTCGTCGACCGCATCGTCGCTTTCCATCAGGTGACATAGCGGTCAAGCGCGAACCTAACAAGAATAAAAAAAAGGTATGAAAATAAAATGGCTTGATTATTATTATTAATCTTGCATATTATGTTGCCTCTAAAAAGACTTAAGACTCTTTGCCATTAAAGAAAATGGGCTGTAGAAATGGCAGCTGGAGAAGTCTATAATTCGAAAATGCTGATGAGAAAGTGAGTATAGTCGATATATTAATTTAATATATTTATAGCCCATTTACGTCCCACTGCTGAGCAAAGGCCTCCCTTTCCCTTTTCCATACATGTCTGTCTTCGGCCATTGCGGACAATCATCATCATCATCATCATCATTTCAGCCGATAGACGTCCACTGCTGGACATAGGCCTCCCCCAAATGTCGCCATAAAGAACGGTCCTGCGCGTCTCGCATCCATCGGATTCCCGCAACCTTCACCAGGTCATCGGTCCACCTTGTAGGGGGCCTTCCAACACTGCGTCTTCCGGTACGCGGTCGCCACTCCAGAACCTTTCGGCCCCAACGGCCATCCGTTCTGCGAGCAATGTGCCCTGCCCATTGCCACTTAAGTTTGGCGATTCTTCGTGCTATGTCGGCAACCTTGGTTCTCCTGCGGATATCTTCATTTCTGATTCGATCACGCAAGGAAACTCCGAGCATAGCCCTTTCCATTGCCCTTTGGGTGACTTTGAGCCTTCTGATGAGGCCCACTGTGAGCGACCACGTTTCGGAACCATACGTCATCACTGGCAACACGCACTGGTCATAGACTTTCGTCTTGAGACACTGTGGTATATTGGATGAGAAGATACCGCGCAGCTTCCCGAACGCTGCCCAGCCGAGTTGGATTCGACGGTTGACCTCTTTTTCGAAATTAGATCTACCCAACTGGATTGTCTGTCCCAGGTAAACGTAATCGTCTACAACTTCGAGTGCAGAGTCTCCGATCTTGATCGGAGTGGGTGCTACATGGATGTTTATCATGACTTTAGTTTTGTCCATGTTCATTTTGAGACCCACTCTTTCGGAAGCTCTACTGAGGTCATTTAGCATTGTGCTGAGCTCTTCCGCGGTCTCAGCCATGACTACTATGTCGTCGGCAAACCGAAGATGAGTGATGTACTCGCCATTGACATTAATGCCTAATCCACTCCAGTCCAGAACCTTGAAGACATCCTCCATTGCGGCCGTGAACAGTTTCGGAGAAATAACGTCTCCCTGCCTCACACCCCGCTGCAGGAGGACAGGTTTCGAGGTCTGGTCCTGTAGTCTGACTGACATAGTGGCGTTTTTGTACAAGCACTTCAGCACCTCGATGTACCGATAGTCAATCTGGCACCGTTGGAGAGACTGCAGCACAGCCCAAGTCTCGATCGAATCAAAGGCTTTCTCATAGTCCACAAACGCTAGGCACAGAGGCAAATTATACTCCTCGGTCTTCTGTATAACCTGCCGTAGCGTATGTATGTGGTCTATGGTGCTGAAGCCTTTTCGGAATCCGGCTTGTTCGGGAGGCTGGAAGTCGTCGAACCTGCGCGCGAGACGGTTCGTGATGACTCTGGAAAACAGCTTGTAGACGTGGCTCAGAAGTGAGATGGGCCTATAATTCTTGAGCAGGGCCTTGTCGCCCTTCTTAAAGAAGAGTACCACCACACCTCTGCTCCACGCCTGTGGCGTTTTTCCCTCGAATATGACGGAATCAAACAGCTTCTGAAGGGCCTTAAGGATCGGTTTTCCACCCGCCTTCAAGAGTTCGGCCGTAATTCCGTCATCACCTGGTGCCTTGTTGTTATTAAGCTGCTTCAGAGCCATCCTAATCTCGTACAGGCTGACGTCCGGGATATCTTCGGTATAGTGCGTAATATTGCGGACAATATTAATTTAATATATAGTCAATATTTTATTTTAGAACTTCAAATTAAAAAAAAAATAGCAATTAAGACACTATACGCGAATCAAAATGTGATAAAATAAATTTATGCTTACTCTAATAATCAAATTCAAATATTATAATGCAAAAACTTAAAACACAAAGCGTGCCTCTAAGGTTTGATTCATACTATATCCCATGACCATGCTTAAATAACTTTTCAATACAATTTTATAGGCGTTGATGTCAGTTGCAGATTTATTCAGTTTTTAACGTACTCATACGGGTGATATGTAAAATATTGGCAAAAGTAAACACAGGTTTTACTCATATTTTATGAGTCTGCGTCAGTTTTTTTTTTCTACATAAATATTTTTGTGGCCTCATGACTGTGATTTTAATATTTATTTGAACAATATCTACGATAATAAAGTTCTTTGAAATAACTCATCCCCAAAATAACATATTTTTTAAATATTTATCTATGGCTTTTTTTAAAGTGAGAAAGTATCCAGTCACTTCTCTCGCGGAGTGACTTCTAATGACTAAAACCACACTTTGGGCCCAAGGAATGCTAACATCTCTTTGAGAAGCGCGTGAAACTTGGCTTGTGTTGTCATTTTTTTTATCATTAAAGCGTACATTCTTTTTATTTTTTGGTTCTTGACTAAATTTGCTAAGTTAAATTTTTGTAAATTATCTTGGACTTGACTGTTTGCAGGCAGTTTTTACGACACTATACATCAGAAAACCGTTTGAAAATCAATAAAAATAGTGATGAATGAGTACTGATTACGATACGATCGTTTTATGTGTTCGAAGCAATTTATTTATATAAGGGACAACAGTATGGTTATAATGATAGCTGTGAGGCATTTTATGATACGGAACTAAAAATCTGCGAAATGTTGTGAGAAGATATAAAAAAGTTCAAAGTAATAAAAAGAAACTACCGATAATATTGGCTCAAGCCGCTATATTCATTACCAAAGTGAATTAATTGTCATCAACCAATATAACTATTTCTACAACCTAGGTTTTACACACTGTTCCTTCGTTATCTTTTGTACCAGGGCCGAGTTTTCCTTTCAGAATCAGACCAGGTTTCGACCCTGCTGCCTGCGCCCTAGTATCAAATACGTAGAAGTATTTGCAATATTTATAATATAAGTGGACCATTGGAAAATTTTACTATATTACGATGAATACAATTCTGATAAGGACCGTCACACATCGGAATATTAAGCTTCGTGCACATTAAAGTACTTGGTTCGACCGTCTCTAGAATATATTTGTTTATTATATACAATGCTATTTTGGCTATTTCTTCAAAACAAAAGCATAATATTCACCGTTATATTTTACACACAAATTTGTATGTATGTAATTGAATGCGTGTTGAACATATTCAATGTATATAGAGGAGCAGTCTTTTACAGAACCCTAATGGCGAAATTTATTATCACTTATTAAAAAAATGTACACTCTCATACATTTTAAACGTGTAGTACACTACGCCCCAGTGAATTTAACGCCCAACTGATTACTAAATTAAACCAGCTTGGCGACAACTGGCTACCCTAGAGGAATGGGACCCCAGTAGGAGCAGTGGTGGCCAAGAGGAACGGCCCCGACTTACGAAACGACTTGCGTAATTTATTTCATCACCACTGCTCTCAAAACGGTGAAGTAAAACATCGCGAGGAAACCGGCATGTCCTAGCACCAAAAATTCGAAGGCATGTGACATTCACCAAACCGCACTGGACCCGCGTGGTGGATTATTGCCGTTCCCTCTCCTAGAGAGAAGGCCTGAGTCCTAGCAGTGGGAACATTAAAAAGGCTGATATGCAATTATGCTATAAAAAAAGTACATAGACATAAGGCACATGGTTTAACTCTATATGCATTAAACACTTGACGTCAAAGTTTCTGTTTTAAACGAACCCAGTCGTACATCAAACTTCAAATTCACAGCAGAACCTTTGTTTTATTAGACCTTCTTACTAAAAAAGGTCACTAGACCAATATCACACAACATTTCGGTCTCTGCTTGACCGGATTTAATTGAATCTTACTCAGTCTTCAAGGTGATGTATTACAGTCGTTACTGGCCATTTGAACCAGATACAGTTTAGCTGTGGATGTAGATAGGTTTATATATAATTTTCTGTAACTAGTTTAATAAGAAATCAGGTTTGGTGTAATATTTTCTTGGCTTAATTATCCCGTTATATACACTTGCGTACAATAATTAGATACAAACTGGTACAATTTATTTATTTTCTTAGCTCTTTTTTGGGGAAGTTATTTAGTTTTTTTTTTTTGAGTCGATTCGGGCTTGTTATTAGGTTACTTTAGGATTTTAGGATAGAATAGAAGCCTATTTTGCAAATATGGATAATACACAATAATACTAGCTCAGCAACCTTTATCTTTCGGTATGCAAACATTTAAAAAAATTACAGATCAATTTATATAGGTCCCAATAAAAGTTCTGCGTGACTTTTGACTTCTGATTTTAATTTTAATAATTGTTTTATATTTTTTTTCTGTATGTGTTTAAATGGTGTAATTGGCTTCAGCCGTTCTGTTTAAATTAAATAAGTAAATAAATTATCATTATCAAATTTTTATTCAATAATTTTTTCTTTGTTATAATTAGACCGTAAACCATAGTATGAAATTCCACACGTAAACACTGGGTCTTATTAACTATTATTTTCTAGTTTCAGTCGAGATTCCCCCCAAAAATTTAAAAGAAATATAATGAAACGGAAAATTTAAGCCCAAAAAAATGGTTTTACGAACCAAAATAACAATTATTAAACAAATCCTATTCTGATAAAACATTTAAAACACGAACTTTGTTCCGAGTTATCTTCCCGTTATCATGGAACTGTCCTTATGAAAGCGCATCGGAGACAAAAGCGCTTACAGTGCTGCACTGACGTTATCGCTGTCACTTCCCTTTCCTGTGTGTTTCTAAATAAAGGTGCAGACAAAGCAACGACTTCTGAAAGAGAAAAATGACCATTTTATATTGTAGAAAATCCTCAGTATGTAAAATTATTTTTTAATCAGTGTGTTCGATTCTAAACAGTGTCGGCCCAATGGGGACGGCATCGACTTACAAGTTATAGACGCACTGCTCTCAAATCGTTGATGGAAAACGTCGTGAGGAAACTGGCATGTCTTAAAAAGAAAAATTCGATAACATGTGACATCTAGCAACCCGTCCTGGACCCACGTGGTGAATTACCGCCCATTCTAGGCCTGAATCCCAGTAGTGGGAACATTGTAAGGTTGATTATGCTTTACTATATTCAACTTTGTAAAAGAACGTACTATTGTAATTATATATATCTTTGATCACAAGAAAAAGCAAGATAAAATAAAAAAAAACAATTCCTGGTGATAATAGCAAAAATAAAATATTTTTTCCTTATGTATATTCTTAAGTGACTGGCCCGACAGACATCTGTCAGTGAAGAGCTATTGTGACTGACACCTAACCCTAATATTGACAGACAGGACTAGTTTGAATGTAATAAAGGCAAATGAGTTTTTTCCAGCTTTCCGTGCAAATTTTCCAATTGTCTCTTTATAACAACATTCTTGAGACTTCATTAAATGTTGAGAAAGTTAATTCAAATTGGTTCATTACCGAGTTTTGCATTAACCAACACTTTTTGCCCGTATTAGATGATATTTTAATCTTGATTAGTTTTATTGGTCCCGACTGTTACAGTCAATATGTTCCATATTAGAATTTATCATGTGTTTTATGTATTCAAATTAATGTAATTAAATTGGTTTCTACGTTACTGCACTGTACTTGATTTTTTCTTTTCAGTTTTTATTAAAATTTCAAGTTATTTGTTTCGCATTCGGTTTTTTTTTAATTTATATTTTTTTATTTTGCACTCCGCATTACCCCTGGAGTTATACCGGTGTGATCAGATAGTAAGAGCTTTTATACGTCGATATATTTGCGAAAATGTCCTCAACTCTTCACCGGCTGATATTTGGAAGTTTCTCAAATGATTGGCATGACAAAGTGCTGTTCTGATACTCTTTTCTCTAGTATATCTTTGAATGATTTAAATCAACACTCTTCATCGTCGGCTATGCTTGCGATTCCTATTAAAAATACCACTATTCTTGATATAACTTCTTGGCTAATTTTACCCCATGATTTTTTTTTATTTTTCCCTAAGGACTGAGCTAGAGATCCTCAAAACTTTCTCTGCGATTAAGTCCAAGACTGCCAGTTGTGATGGAGTCAGCAGAACCATGTTTTCGCTCTTGTTTAAAGTTTGCTCGCTACTATCACATACATCATCAATTCCTCCCTACAGACTGGGGTTTTTACTGCAAGCTGGCGTAAAGCTTTCATTATCCCTCTTCCTAAAATTTCCACCCCTACTTCATCAAATCACTTTTCTATTAAAAATCCTGGAAGTAGTTGCTCTTAAACAATTTTCATACTTTGTGTTTAGGAATAAACTATTATCACCTTTCCAATTAAATTTTCGACCTGGCCACAGTACAGCCACAGTCTTACTAAAAGTTACAGAAGATATCAGGAATGGCCTGAAGAACTCGAGGTTAAAAGTGTAAGTTTTAATAGATTTCTCCAATGCTTTTAATACCGTTGATCACGACATCCTTCTGGTTATCTTGTTTCAAATTGTAGTTTCTTCGTTGGCACAGAATTGGTTCTCATCATATCTTCGTGGATGTCAACAAGTGGTACGTGCTGATCAGAAGTGTTCTGACTTATGCGACCTGCAAACCGGCATTCCACAAGGCGGTATACTCTCTCCACTCTTATTTTATTTGTTTATAAATTCTATCTCAGCTATCCTCAATGCTCTTTCCATCTGTATGCTGATGACCTACAGCTCTACGCGCAAATTGACCTTGACAACCTCGATGTCTGCATCTCCTTAATAAATGCTGACCTTCTGGCGATTAGTAATTAGTCAAACGGATTTGGGGTTATTGTCAGTCACTGGCAGCTTCAATGTGGCTGTCGGCTTACATCAAGGGTCGGCTCTCAGCCCTTACCTCTTCCTGATGATAATGGACGCTCTGACGTCGGACATTCAGGAAGAGGCTCCCTGGTGTATGCTGTTTGCTGATGACATTGTATTGGTTGCCGAGAGTGGCCTAGAGGTCCAGAACAGATTGGAGGTGTGGTGGCACAGACTGGAGAGTGTTGGCCTGAAATTGAGTAGAACCAAAACGGAATACTTGTTCTGCGATTTCGGTGGTCTCTCCGGTCCTATGCCCTTAGCTCTCGCTGGAACGCCCATACTAATCTGCTCCGACTTTCGGTACCTCGGGTCGCTTATCCAAGGAGATGGCGAGGTAGATCGAGACGTATCACATCGGATCAATACAGGATGGATGAAATGGAGACAGGTCACTGGAACAATTTGTGACCCACGGATGCCCCTCAAGTTGAAGGGTAAAATCTACAAGTCCGTGATAAGACCTGTCATACTGTATGGATCAGAATGTTGGGCTGTGAAAAAGACGGATGAAAAAAGATTGCATGTAGCGGAGATGAGAATGTTGAGATGGATGTGTGGTGTGACGAGAATGGATAAAGTGAGAAATGAATATATTAGAGGAAGTTTGAAAGTGGCGCCAGTGACTGAAAAGTTGAAGGGGAATCGTTTGTCTTGGTATGGTCATGTAAAGAGGAGAGATGAAACACATGTTACTAAAAGAGTTATGAGTATACATGTGGATGGGTGGAGAGGGAGAGGGAGGCCAAAGAAAAGATGGATGGATTGTGTGAACTGTGATATGAAAGAAAAGGAAGTTAGTGATAGTATGACGGTTGACAGGATAGAATGGAAGAAAAAAACGTATTGCGCCGACCCCAAATAAGATGGGACAAGGGCAGGAAGATGATGATGATGATGATGTCAGTAAATGCCAGGCTATTCTTATTCTTATAAAGTTAGGATACTAGCCGACTACTGCCACTTCTTTTTGGCAAAACTGTTATCCTTCTCTCGCCGCAATTTAAGACCTAGGCTTATATAATGACGATATATAATATTGACGTCGATTGTCTCTTTTAGATTATTGACGTTCATTAGTTTATTTGAAGTATCTCATTTACGTGTATTATATAGTTGGTGAGTAAAATAAATAAAATCAATACATCTGGACATAAGTTTATCATATTTACTGGAGATAATTTTCATTTTGGCCTTTAACCGTTTAATGTGAAAATAAAATAAATGAATTAGATGCTTTTGGGCATTAATCACAAATACTGAATTATCAGTTGCATTTGCGCATTTCAACGAACTTGACGCGGACGAAGTCGCGGGCAACTATTAGTAATTATATAAATCCATTTTATCATTTTCCAGCGGTTTAGAAGATATGAGGTAATAAAAAAATATTACACACATGCAAGATACGCGCGAAAAACATAACCATTCTTGCAGTCAGGTAAAAAGGATTTTCCAAAAATGAGTAGATGAAACGTGGGTTCAAATTTTGTTCAGAGAAATCAATTTTCACGTGGGCGAAAGTGATAACAGAAGCTAATTGTATTATTATATTAAAGTTATCCCCTTTTCTATGTCGGTCAACCTAATTTCGGAGCGCCCATCTAAAAATAACTTAACCTAACCCAATTTTACAAATATTTTAGGTTAGCTTCGGAATTGATTAAATTTTACTATATATGATGATAATTTTAGCTACAGGATGTATTGTATGTAAGAAATATTCTTCACGTTTCGGTTCAATAACCTTTTCTGTGAAGATTGTGACAAATTATTATAAATGGTTGGTAAAGTTGTGTAATATATATTACTAATAGAAATAGAATATAATCGTAATGAAAATCACGTCTACATCACATATAACACTAATATTTAAATGCAAACATTTATATTTATATGTCTCATACGGCTGAACGTGCTTGAGTAAATCTTGAACCACCGATATATCATGACCTGAAATAGCATATTTTTGTGTTGGGATAGAAGTAGAGAAGTCTTGAAATGATTCCGAATATTCACACGGGAAAAACTGCTGGCAAAAGCTAGCTGTGTTTATGTCTTTGTAAAGGGAAGAAGGGAACTCTGGAAGTATATAAATAATCTTTTATTGGAACAGAAACACAAATTCTTTGCGTACGAAAATTGCTTCATTAGTTAGAAATTGTGTCGAAGCTATTATCATCCACCTCCAGAAGAATGACGACAGCGTTACATTTTAAAAAGAAAAAATAAAAAATTATAACCAAAAATTTGTGATCCGATCACTAATATTCTTTTACTGTAGTCATAAGTTGCAGCAATAAGCTAGTGATAGTTCTTTATAAAAGAGGTAAATTTACTTTTTGTAGGAAGTAATCTATGGCAGTACTGATCCAATCATGAACATTCTTTAGGTGCCATTCGAACCTCGGCTGCAGGCAGCGGATGCGGGCTACGAATGCAGGTAGCACATGTATGACCCGCAGCCGTTGCCTGCATCCGTTGCTGGGAGTGATTCCAAGGCTGGCTACCATTCGCAAATCTACATTTCAATGAGTGCTGTCGGCTCCGAGTAGCGATTATTTCGGACTTGTATAAACAAGTTGCGTCACACGTAGTTACGTTACTCCAGTGACGTAACTAGCATCGACTTGCGGCCGCAGCACAACTAGTCTGCGATCGGCTGCAGTTGTAGGTCACGGCAGCACTCGCAGCCGTGCGGCCGCAGCCGCGTTCGGAACGGTTTTCACAAAAATCCATACTATTACATAGAGAACCAGTCGTGCAGCTGCAGCCGGCTTCGTGCAACCACTGCATATGCTGCCTGCATCCGCAGCCTGCAGCTGAGGTTCAAATGGCACCTTTTCACCTCCTAATTCATTAATTCATTATCATTATATTATGTCATAATCTACTTCATTTCTCTGTGGATTACCCAATGAAGAAAACCGCAGAAAAAAAGCTTACAGTTGATAGGTTCCCGCATGACTTGGACCAAATAAGAGTTGATAATAGTAAGATAACGTCACCTGATAAAAAGCGACGATGAGGTCGACGATGGAACACGCTTGGTTAGAAGTAACTTATTTACTCTTGACTTAAAGATCCCCAGGTTGTAGCTATCAGTAAACACAGACTCCGAAAGGGATTTCCACTCCTTAGCGGTACGCATAATGAATATGTTCCTAAAACAGTTTTGTGCGTACAGGTGGAATGTCCACCATGTACCGGTGGCGCGTTGCCGTACGCCTGGTGGTCCGATGATGGAACGGACTAGGCGGAATTAGGTCATGCAATTCCGATGCACACTCCCCGAAATACAACCGAAAAAACCCGACAGGCTAGAAACTTGGCGTCGATGCTCATGACTTTAAAGATGCACTCGATGAGTGCATGATCCAATGATCCTCTTGGCTTGCTTCTCAATCGACTCAAGCGCATCAAGCTGATATCTGGCATATCCGTCCCCTAGATGAAAACAGTAATCTATACACGATCGACCTCGCGCTTGATAAAATTTGGGCAACTGTTCCAGCATGAAGTACTTTGCTGCTTACTGCTCACTTTGGCTAAGATTCCCAAATATGTTCGCAGTCAGTCGGTCCTTTGCTTTGATGTATTGCCTAAAATTATTACTAAATGTTAGCATAATACCAAAAAGATCAAGATGGCTTGTATAGGTATGTATGAGTAGCTAACTTACGTAGATAATGTCGGTATGATCAGATTATTATTACTGGGAAAAAAGATGTAGCCTAATTTATACTCAGTGCGATCATATTATACCACCCAGCTTAAACTTCCAGCGAATAATTTACGACATCCGGATTATTTTATCAAAGGGTTTTTGCAAAGGGTTCATAAAATTCACACTAACAAAATCGCAAGGGTAAAAACTCTCTGTATATAAACAGCCTCAAAGGAAGAAACCCTTTGTTGTCGCGTTTTAATAGGCTATTACATAACACCCATTGAAATATTGTGAGTGAAAAATAAAAATATACGAATAAATGACTTCAAAATTGAGGTACAAAGATTCACATTCTATACCTTGATATCAGAAATGGAAAATTATAATATTTTATTTTATTCTTGTTTTATATTTAAATGCCAATTATTATAATGAAAACTAAGAAATTTGGATTTACATACAAAAATTTTCAGAGGCTCTTTCTATTTTCATGAATCTGTTATTGATCGGTTTTAAAATATCTCAGCCGGTGGCACAATTATTAATTTTAAGTAAAAGGTCAGATACTCAAATAAGACGAGCAGCATAAAATCTGTCATACCCAACCCAATACCCGAAATAACAAGAACAAATTAAATGTTATATCGTAGAACTGGCGTTACCGTAATAAAATATCAGTTATGAAATAATACTGGGTGTAAGATCCTCTTGGAAGACGACGCGAGTCCTGTAAAAGCTGCTAGTAAAAAATATTTATTGCCAATAAATGGTGGCCGCTGTATCGTTACTACGATCTGGTGGGCTTGCGGCAATAAATTTAATTGGGCTATTGATCGACCGCGGTGATATAATGTACCTACAAGGTCTATGTGTGAAGCCCAAAGTAAATGTCGTCGGCTTTTGCGCGACTCAAGTCAAAAATATACTGAGGTAGAAACCTTATAAAATGTTTTGTAAAACATTTTATGCTTAAAATATAATATTTCGTTTGTAAGGGTAAGTTAGACGCATATTACAGTTGGCAAACTAACTTGACTGAGATAAACTTCACGTAAATCAAAATAACTCCAATAAAATAACGTAAAAAAATATCGACCCTATAAACAAGCACCTACAAAAATTAGAAAATTAATAATAAAGATGTCGCTGGTACACCAGGGCTCACCACGAGAGGTTACCACCGCCGTTCGCTCCCGGGGCACACCTCTACTGTATGCTTCACCGTGTCTTCCGCGCGGTCGCAAAAAGGTGAGGCCCGGGCATTTCTTTCACCTGAATCAGGTACAAGAACCTCCTGAACTTACCTGCGTCATGCGGAAAGTAAGGACGCCGTCACGCCTCTCCAGCCGCTCCTTAAAGAAAGGACTTATCGCCATGATTATGACGTGCCCAGCATTGGGTTGTGACTGTCGCTATTGCCATATCGCCATGATATCACAGCCTTAGTTAACAAATCAAGGCTTTTTTAAAAATATGAATCATTTTTTATTAAAATTAAGTATATTATTTAGTACCTAGAATTTAATAACTAAGCCTTAAAAAATGAATACATAAAACACTTAACTAATTAAAACTATATATACACTTAAATCAAAAACTACTAGCTAAAATATGGCGTCAAAAAACTCCTCCGCATCGCTGTCGACTGGAAGTGTACCCAAAAGGCTGGCGGCATTGCCACGTTGTATGGCAATGCTTAATCTCTGACCGAGGTAAAAGCCAGCCCTTGGGTCACGTGAAGTGTCTACTAAGCGTTTGGATAGTTCTTTGAACAGCTTATGAGCACTCGGACCCCACGGCCCAAGAGTTTCAACCCCAAACGGCTCAAAAATATAACTGCCGACGAGGTTGTTATATTTCCGCCGCTTGAGGTTCTCCGCAGCAGCAGCGGCAGTACCAGCACAGCACGAAGAGCTAGGAAGATGGGATGGCGCAAGAGTGTCGACACAGGTAGCGTCCCACACTAAAGGCCTACCCATCTTCCAGGGAAATAAAGACATACCGTCCGGTCTCTTACCATCGTCGCGTGCCAGGCCATGAGGTTCCAAAACAGCCGGAACGCCGACGGTGACAAGGGCTCGTCGGATGATGTCGTTAATATTCGCGTGCCGTGCTATCCGTCCCGCGCTTCGACTGCATGACAGGCCGTGGTGACCAAGGCTGTTGACAACTTCACCACAGTGGCAGCGATGAGGAGAACAGCAAGGAGCACCTAGGCGTAGAGCAACAGCTAGGCGGAAAGTAGTATCGACGGCAGTGCGTGAAGCCAAAGACCTGACTCCCAATTTCCCACAGCCAGGAGGCGCGCACGCTCTGCAGTAGTAGTAGAAGTAAGGATTAGGTTTTTCTGGACTACTTTGCAGAGCGGTTCGTCCCACCGTCTCTGAGAGGTTGGGTTGTCAGGTGGATTTGTATTCGGGCAAGCGAGTCTCCAGGCATCCATAGCCTCGGTGAAGCACGGCACTTCAAAAGGAATCAGTGTGGAAGTTAGAATATTCCTGATTAATTTATCAGTGCTGTGAACCGAAGATATGAATGCCGGTAAACTAATACTGGTAATTTTGCGGACGCCGAGGCCTCCCATACGGATGGGAAGAGTAACTTGATCCCAAGCTCGATCGTCCAAGGTCATATTTAAAATTAAAGTAAGTGTATGCCGAATAATTTTGTCCATTTTTTCCAAAAGGTGAAAGTGCTTCCATAAGTAGGAAGCACGAAGGAAATATATTAATTTAGGGCCGAAACAACAATAACGAATTAGGGTAATGGCCGAATGCATGTTAATTTGGAGTAATCTTTCCTAAACGTCACTAAAATTTTGTATTTTTTCCTCCACAAAACTGGGAAAGGAATCCTCAAAGATTGGGGACCCAAGGAGACGAAGAGAACTTTTATCTATAATTTTGATTGCAGGGGCTATTGCATTAAATTTTGGAAGAGTCAGATGTCTGTCAGTACTGTCAGAGAGGAATAATTCACATTTAGAGAAGTTGAGATCTAGTCCTATAGAAAAGAGTTGGTTTTTTAAAAATTGTAAATCATTTAAAACGGTGTCTACATCGCCTCCCAAGGTTCCATCATCGAGGTACCACACATTAAATTTGGAATTTAGTTTTCGAATGATTGGGTGTATAGCTAAGCTAAAGATCACTGGCCCGAGGGGGTCACCTTGTTGACAGCCAACAGCGGATTCCAAAAGGTTGTCCCGAAAGAGTAATTTAGATGGTTGTCTATAACATTGCCAAAGAAAACTATAGATTTGAGGTATTTCTTTTTTAGTTTCTGCCAGCAAGGTATCCCTATTAACCGAATTAAATGCATTTTTTATGTCAACCTTAAGGATAGCCTCTCCTTTGCCAGAATTTAGATAGGTCGACAACGCGTGTACGGCAGCCTCACAGCCCCCTTTGGAGCCGTAACCAAGCTGTAGGGGCTGAAATTTTTCCGAAACCACCTCACCATAAAATTTGCAACAAATCTTGGCTGCCATACGACGATAGGTAGTTCCCACGGCAATGGGACGAATACCGCCATCCCTCTTACGCAGGGCACATAAATTAGCCCCGTACAAGACGTCGATGACGGTTTCGTTCACCTTGCCAGAGAGCATTAGGTTAATCAGAGCCGTAAGCTCCTTCAAGAGCAACTCACCAGCTTCCCCGGCGCCTGAACAGGTAAGGTCCTTTAGGTGCTGAGGACTTAGACCATCGAGGCCGCCAGCAGAGCCGCTCCGGAAAGAGCTGTGATCACTTCTCGACCTGTAATGGTGAGGGTGTGAATGTCCGGATCAGGGGGGTCGGGAAAAGAAAGGCCATCCGCTGGGGCAGGGTGTTTTCTCTCCAGATCTGCGAGAGTATCTGGAGAACAAGGAGCCACCACATCACTACTAAAAAGAATCCTGGCTGCTCCGCTGATGTCACCTTCCCCCAACTTTGTTTCTACTAGATGGGGTATACCTTTTAAAGGGGTAAACCTTTGTATCGGAAATTTTGAATCTAAATGACAGGCCGAAACATTACAGTTTTCTTTAATTTGTGCAGTTAAAGTCTTTTTTGTTGCCAAATTCTTTTGGACGTGTAAAATTCTGTAGGGAAAGGTGAGCAGGTGTTCCCAAGCACTTTGCGAGTTCTCCCGTACGGCAAGGCGAACGCACCCTGCTAGGTTTTGCGCCACAAGAGGTCTAGCTCCGCGGGGAACTCGCTTTAAAACTGGGCAAGAGTTTTTGAATTTTGAAAGAATTTTCCAAAACGGATCTAAAGGTGGTGTAGTAGGTGTGGGAAATGGTGTACTTACAGGGTCCGAAGTGGGTGCATTTTGGGGTTTATGTACCTTCCCAATATGCACACTCAGACCCCGCTTACCTTTAAAAAATCGTGCCTTGTTGAATAAATAAATGATTTTAGAGTTTGATAATTGAGTAGAATTTAATCCTTATTAGCAACAATACTGGATGGTATAATAATACATTATGTGTTTGTTTTTTTTTCGACCGACTCCTCAATCACTTAATATAGATTCAGGTTAGGAACATTGATTTTTTTAAATCCTGTGACGTATTTAAATTTTTTATCAAAATTTTTCCTGAGCCATTTTTGAGATTTTTTGTTATTCCTCATCGTTTCCGTTTTACCAATCTACGCCCACTTGAAATATTCAGTCTGTATATTTTCACTATTACAAACCAATATGAAAAACAATCGACCCACTCTAATTAACAATCATAGACTCGCTACACTCCTACTTACATTCTGTTACAAGTACAGGTACACAATAGATTTCCCCAGAGAACTCTTAGGAATATATTATTTTTTGAGAAGTAAAGGGGTCGTAAGTCAAACAAGTTTGTGAACCGCTGGATTTGAGCGTATTTCCCGCGGGTGACTTGATTACTCTACTGAATGTACAACATCGATGAGTACTTGATGGTTGCATGTCGATAGAGAATTTTGTATGGTTTTTTTGTTGATTCATGCTAACTTGAGAATAGAAAAACGTGTTACAGTCACGATCAATTAGATAAACAGTGTGGAAAAATAAGTCGTTATTTATTTTCATTCAAGAAATATATGTACGACTAGCATTTGCCCGCGACTTCGTCCGCGTAGAAGTTGAAAATGGTTTTATTAGGTTTTTTGAATTACTTAAATATGAAATATTGTGTGTTTGTCCATTGAATTGTATGGCGAGCGATATTGTATCTTAAGATAAAATATTATAGTATCTTAGCCGTGTGCAGCGTGTAGTGAACTCCAATGCGGGTGACGTAACTTACTACAAACTTATTATTTGCGGTTCGTACAGTAATCGGGTCTAGAGATCGAACCGCAAAATTAAGTTTGTTTTTTGTTGTATATACTTTTCCGGGATAAAAAATACCCATTTTTGGGTTCGGTGTCGGTCTAGTAACACTTCGTTTCTTTTTTTGATATTTTCAATGTACATAATTTTCACTTCTACAGATTTATTATAAGTATAGATATTTTATTCTGAATTAACTGTTTGATTGATAGATAATAAAAACAAATTGTGGTACACTTATTTCTTGAATGGCAGAAGTTAAGATACCTAGATAGAAAATAAGACAATGAATTTATCTTATTGCTTATGACTGTACCTGTAAATACATTGTCAGTAATGTTTATTCTCTATTGCACCATATTTACTAGATAAACATAAAACATGTATCAGATCTATATACCTACTAAACAAAAGTGCATATTTACTAAATATTAACAGAAACACAACAATGCTTCAAGTGCCTACGTGTTTATTTGCAGAATTTGGCTAATTACAATTAGTCAATCATAAGTAATCGCACATTTGTTAGTATTTTTAGCTTATACTTTTAACCTTTTGAGTAGCGTATTAAAGACATAATAGAAAGACAATGACCGAGTGAACGCCGGCGTTCGTTCGGGGTTTAATGAACTAATATGGTGCTTGTTCCATATTCTACACCTTGAATACAACTTTTTTTTTATGGTGGAAATTCATCTAATAACTTCTCTTGCTTTGGGGTGCGAGAGGGCATGTCAGACTTTCACTGACTAAAACCACACCAATGTTCCTTTAGTTCCCTTTAGGTTCTAGGACCACGAGTATCCCTTTCATAATTTTCCTCATGGCCTAGGTGGCATCGGCCCTACGGTTAGCTGACATTTCTTTGAGGCGCAAGATTTGATTTGCTTGTCTTTCTCGGTTTTCATCATCATTTCCTGCCCTTGTCCCGTGTTATTTGGGGTCGGCGCAACTCGTTTTTGTCTTCCATTCTGCCTTGTCACTAGGCCTGCTATCACTAACTTCCTTTTCTTTCATATCACTCTTCACACAATCCATCCTTTTTTCTTTGGCCTCGTTCTCCCACTCCATTCATCCACATATATGCTCATAACTCTTTTAGTAACATGCGTTTCATCCCACTGGCGCCACTTTTAAACTTTCTGTCTGCGACAAGACTGTTTTGAGACGTCCAGTGTTGCCAACAGTTACACTAACTTACCACAAGAGTCAATTTTTAAAACCACCAGAAAACCACTAACAAAAAATTATCCCACACACAAAATCGCCAAATTTCCCACTAAAAAAATGTGCTGTACGAAATAAAATAAGTAGGATAAAGGTTACTATAAGTGATAAAAGTTAACAATCAGTTGATCAAAATACCTTGTCTCAAGTACAGGCCCTAATTTTCTCGTTTTTTCATGACTTTCCTAAATTTTGAGACGATTATGTACAAAATCATTGCACGTCTATCGCTTTAAACACCACTTCATCAGGTTTATTGGTCAAAATAATATATGATGGATCCCTGTGCAATTTCACGGGCAAAATCAAAAACTATACGAGTACATGAACGTATTTTGATTTCATAAAAAGTATGGGTTGCAATCGACATTAACTTTGTCATGTCTGACATAGTTTTTTTTTTAATGATAATAAAATTGAATTGAGAATTTAAAAATATATTAGACTTTATTCAACTAGAGTCACACATTAAACAATCGAAAAAAATATCTTTTAACAAAGCCTTAATTATTGTTTATGTTACAGTAACTTCAAAAAAACTTCCCATTGGCTCCTTCAATTCATTGATTTACTTAGCTCAATGGTGATCAGGTGATTGAGATTTTTATTTTATATTTAAACCACTATCGTTAATGTCACTGGGTATGCCAATATCGTAGCGGTAGGTTCCTTCTTTGAAGAATAGCTGCAGAGGAGCCACGGCGTCCTCACCTTCCAAATGATGCAGGTCTTCACTAGATAAAACAAGTTCGGGAGGTTCCTGTTTTGGATTCAGGTAGAAGACTTCACCATTGTGCAGTTTGCCAGGT
Organism: Mythimna vitellina; assembly: GCA_949316375.1. Classification (NCBI taxonomy): domain Eukaryota; kingdom Metazoa; phylum Arthropoda; class Insecta; order Lepidoptera; family Noctuidae; genus Mythimna; species Mythimna vitellina. The sequence continues at coordinate 10,597,844 of OX438686.1, forward strand.
GCAAGCTGAAGAACTCGGTGTAGGTGTGCCGCGCTTGGGTGGAATACTGCCGAGTACTCGTAAAAGCGTCAAGTCAATCAAATTTGCTACACTTTAATGAGGTCAATAACGTTATCGATATATTTTATGCGATTGTAGTTAAAAAAAAATATAACGTCAAAATAACACTATGTATATCTTTCATAAACAAACAAAAAGTTTATGCCAGGTGAAAATATACCTTTTGTAGAAACCCAAAGGGACTCAAGAAATGCTATTGTGAAAGTAGTAAATCTTTCCAATTTTCTTGAGCAACTTCCTATTCAATTACATCCTACATAGTGCAAAGGAAGCATCAACCTAATAAAGTCAAGTCCCACTTCAGAAGTTCTTATTCGCACTTGACATGTTTATTTTACCCTCAATAAATTACTACACAGCCTTCAATGTGACACTTTTATTGTAACCTTAAAGTTAGGAAAAAGTTTGCTAGTGTACTCGAAAAGTGTCATTTATGAATTTACGACACTATTATTTTGCACACCCTACTTAAGTGGGGATGAGAGATAGAATAGTTTGCTTTGACATATGCCGTTAATGCGTCCGCTTTATATGAAAACTAGCTTGTGTCAGCGGCTTCGCCCGGGGGAAAGTAGGTTTCTCTATACAAACTTTGGACCCCGTTTCATCTCTTTAGGGGGTGAATTTTGGAAAACATTCTCTTAGTGCTCGTCTACGTCATAAAAGGACGCCTTGTGTAAAATTTCACGCTCCTAGTCCCTGTAGTTACGTCTGTGCGTTGATATGTCAGTCAGTTTCACGTTTTATATGTATAGACAAAAGTTTTCATTGCATTTTACAAAGTAAATTTGTCACTGGTGGCGTATGTTAAAAAGGTAGGAAGTAAAATATTGGGACGTGGGAAGTGGTAATAAAACTGCGATATAAGTGAACAGCGGCGATCATCGCGTGCCAACTTTATGCAACGTGGCGCAGGCATACACTGTGATTAATGTAGGTTCACTACAGGCGGGCTTGCAGAAGACCTACAAACCGGTTATTGATGACGACAAAGAGTTGCCAAACTAAAACGCCGGCCAAGTGCGATTCGGACCCGCGCACGAAGGGTTTCGTACCGTCCGTAGCAAAAAACGCTAAAAAAATAACGTTTGTTTTATGGGAGACCCCAGTTAAATATTTATCTTATTCTGTTTTTTTTTTTATTATAGCAGCAGCAGAAATACATTATCTGCGAAAATTTCAACTGTCTAGCTACAACTATTCTGTCTGGCTATTGAACGCCGGTGGTTCCAGTGTGGTGTGTTTCAGTTCATGACAGAGAGACGGGCAGCGGAGTTATAACAATAGGGTCCTGTTTTTGCCCATTTGGTACAGAACCCAGTTAGTATATTTGTTGCTGCGGTTTTTGACCGTAGCAACAAATATACTAACGTCCTTTTCGATTTCGCTTGTTTCTACTTAATTGAAACTTTATAAACACTCAGTTATGCTAACAACAGCGGTTGTTAATGTTGTTAAAATAATCAAATAACTCCGTCTTTAAGTCAATACTCAATATTCAATGTACAGGTCTATGCCAACTCCACATTAATAGTTTGAACCACCCGTAACAAAATATTAGGGCCGTCCTAAAAGGTAACTGCGCTAGGCTCAACGTTAGCAAAATTGCAAATCTTGCTATAAACTTGAAACAAATTCTATCATCCTCCGACCTTACTGGCCTTGTTTGGCTCGTTTTATGTATTTTAACCGTCGTAAATGAGATGTAAATCCGAGGTAGCATCAACCTGTATAAACTTCTGTTATTAGGGGATTAAGCCTCTCCAATTAGGTCTAACAACCTGTTTTATTAACACTGCTAATCATTTCAAACTCGTTTTTGTAGTATATGGGTTTCATATTTATAAATTTATTATTGTTAATAAGCTCGTACTTGATCACTATCTAACCTGATGGAAAGTATCGTTGTGGCTAATGATGGAGCGCACTTGTATATATCACTATCGCGACTGTTGTACGTGGGATTTTTTGTTTGATTCCTGGGTCAGGCATAACTGCTGATATGTTTTTGGGGTTCTGTTTTTTACCAAACCCTTATAGGATCACTTTGTTGTCCATCTGTCTATCTGCCAAGACTCTTCTCGGGACTCCAGACGCGATCGCGAAAAAAAATAAAACTTCCAAAGTAACAAACTCATTGTTGAGTTAAGCTCTCCTTTGTACATAAACTGTATTATCTCCGTGTACTATGTATGTTTTTGTGTACAATAAAGAATTAAGAATTATGAACGAAAAAAAAGATACTGCCGTTTATGTCACAAAAACATATATCAAGGGAATCAAAATTCATAGGGTACTTTTTGTTGACCCAGAATCCTGAAATTTGGCATAATGCAAGGTCTTATAGCATAGGTATAGAAATAAATCTGAAAACAGTAAATTTGTCTATACGTCTCAAAAAAAGTCTTTTTTGCGATCCGGAAAAATCTTCGAGATTTTTTTTATTATTATTTTTTTCTTTAGACAATTCCTGAAAAGACTCCACCTTTTCAGGAATTGAACTATTTGAATAGGTAAGTTTGTACGGAACTCTCAGGCTGAAGCTACACTAGACCGCGATGCGATCGGATACATGAGCAATTAAAACAAATAATTAAAATTCACGCATATGGCTACACCAAATATTACTAGCGATATTTGATTTTTGTAAGCGATTGGAACATCAGTACTGTAATTATAGTATCGGCTACATCAAATTATTAGCGAAAGTGAATGTTAAATTTAAGCAAATTTAAAAGATAATTTTTCACTTACGCGACAAGTTCAACAGTGCTACTTAATATGTCTATGGCTACATTACGCGTATCGCCAACGGCGACAGACAACTGATCGCTGATGGATATGCTCGTAAGTAATATCATGTGGTTACACTACTTGAGCGAATTTAAAACAATGATCGATTTATTTTGCGTAAAGTTCAAAATAATAATTTGAGAGGGCTCGCTGTCTAGTGGCTACATTATCACGCTAAAGATGGCGATTACTCACGTCGCGGCGACGCATTTAAATCAGTTTATTTTGATCACTTGTCGACATAACAGTTGCCTACAATATACGTTGAATTGTTTGTATCCGAAGTACATGTGCGTTCTTGTATTATTCAAAGAATATTTCTGGAAATTGACGCAGGTCTTTATTTATTTCATGAATCCAACACAATCTCTTTTCCAAAAATAGTTCGTACTTAAGTTAAGAATTTTCTAGCAAACGGTTTGGTTTTAACAAAGCTATTCAAATAATACGCGTCTTCACAAAGCCAACAACGACTGGGCGATTGCCGACCCAAACGTGCTCCCCCCGCGCGCGTTATGTACTTCATCTCTTCGCTTCTATGTAGCCGCCTTGTCACGATTAGTAATCATGCGAGTTCGCAGCGAAATTGCTGTCTTCTCCTTTTACAGTATAGCCGCATGAATTGTTTATCTGATTCGTTGTAAAGCATATGTGTAATGTAGCCACATCGTCGCCAAATTTTCGCTTCTAATGTAGCCACACCATATTTAACTCGTTTCGCTCTTCCAGTCGCATCACAAATCGTTGGCCACTGTAGCCTCAGCCTCAGTGCGTGAGTCCGAATTGTACTGGACGTTTTTTTATTTAGAATTAGTCTGTAGCTGTCCGGAATTTTAAAGTTGGAGGTATACCTCGGTCGTTTTCACCGTTGATCCTGCGCCTGATCTGTCTTCGGTCGTGTCGGATTGCCATCACAAAGGACTATAAGAATAAAGCTATAAAGAGTGTATCCGTGTTTGCGCATACACTTGTGCACGTAATATCTCCTGCGTACTAAATGAGTAATTTCGGTTGAGATTGGCCACCGTGGTCAAAATTCGGTTTGGCGGAATGTGTATTTTTTTTTTATTAGTTATTACTAGTTTAATTAAACCGTGTTGTGATGGCCTAGTCAATAGTTAGTTTGTTTTGTACTTTTCTAAGTTTCTCTAGGACATTACTGACACCCCGTGCCTCGGAAAGCACATAACTGACGGCCTCGGTTATCATGAATAAATCTATGACAATCGTTACAGGTAGTCAGATACCAAAAAGTCTGACCATCAGTCAATCCAAAGAGTATAGTAGTAGTGTAGTATCGTGTTGCCCAGTAATTAGGTTGTGGAGGTCGCTCCATGCAAAAAATTGGTATCCAGCCCCATCAAACTAAATCATCCGGCATCCGGTTAAACTGGAAGCCAAGGGTAAAGGCTGGGGACATGATTATATACTAGTAACTAGCTGGTAACTGCGACTTCACCTGAGCAAGATTAGATGTTGTTGGTATAAAGATAGATAAGACTTTGGTGAAGAAAATAAGCTAGTATCTTCATAAATTATAGTCTTTGTGTAATATATAAGCTATATTATTGTAAAGTTTCATTAAAATATATTCATTAGTTTCTGCGTGAATGAGTAACAAACGTCCATACATACAAATGATTGCATTTATAATATTAGTCATAGGGGACATTAGGCGCCAGCGCGCAGCTAGATGCAGGAGCAAAACCACCCCTCAGTCGCCCGATCAGACCGGTGACCTTGTATTTGTGCAGACGACCAGGTAACATATTACTCATGCCTTTTTTTTGGGAATAGACAGACACTACAGAAAGCCGTCTGTAACAATACTCACTCCTTTTGCTTCAATAAAGTTTATACAGGCATGGCGTTGAAGGAATTCATTAACATAGGTATATATGTATGTACTTTATAAGATATTACCGTAATATGTATCGCTTCGCCTGTTCACGATGCGGATTTACCGCGTGATGGCATTTCCTTTGATTGGAACATAGTCTTAATGTGTAATTGCAAATTTCTCACGAATATTTTGGTAATGAATTTGAATATTTTTGTTTTCAAACTAGTACTTATCCAGCAACTTCGTTTACGAGAATGTTCTCATAAAAAAATTAACACCCCTTAAACCGTATTATGATAGAATTTTTGAAAAACTAATAACGACCGTCTTTATTATTTATTTATTTATTTCATATTTATGTAAATTAAGGTACAAAGGCAGATTTAATTCTTTAGGCATTCTTTTCTAGTCAACTAAGGGTAGTGGAGAGACAATATGGCAGGTACATAAAAAAAGGAAAATATTATTAAGTTTATAATAAAAAAAATTATATAAATCTAAAACTAAACATACATACATAATATACAAAAATTTTTTTAGTATATGCAAATCCTTTATATAGTTTGTTTAGAATCACTAACTGAATCGATTCCAATAATTTTTACACCATGTTATATTTATTTTCCAAAAATATTTAAAAAATGTCAGAAGTTCGATACCACCGACACTACGTACAACACAGGTCACGGCAGGTCATAGGGGGTAATAGGCGCCAGTGCATAGCTAGATGTGAGAACAAAACTACCCCTCAGTCGCCCGGTTGGACTGGCGACCATATATTTTTGCGGACAACCAGGTAACATAACGAGCTTATAAAGTTCTGATTTTTCATGATACAGTTATGGAATTTTGTACATAGATTATTTACATGAAAATACTAAACACGTATTTGTACTAAAACTTATGTTTTATATATACACAGTAAAGGAGTTTTGAGATGATTCTGCTATTTTGTAGAAAGTAATTCCGTAACTTCCGCTTAAATGCAAATTGACTCGTGGCTGATTATTCATTTTGATTATTTAAAGAATCTTTCAAAATTTGAAGATATATAAGAATCCTCCATACAATCTTCAAAACCCCCTGAATTTTTCTATTGGGGGTTGTTGTGAAAACAAATAATGATATTATTTACGTAGGTTACTATTTGTGCTAACTTTCAAGTAAGTTGGTACCCAGAATGAGCTATTGCATACAAACGAAATTTCCCCTTTTCACCCACTTAAAGATTGAAATTACTAAAACCACTTCTTAGTGCTCGTCTACGTCATAAAAAGAAGTCGTATGCAAAATTTTAATTTATTTATTTATTTTAACTAAGGTAGTTATATATATTATGGCTGTGCGTTGATACGTCAGTCAATCAGTTTCTCCTTTTAGAAATATATAGATAGTTAACCTATGATAGCACAAACGATTGAATTTATATAAAAGTTTCGACTCTCCGCAACATCTTATTAATTTATTTTTTACACTGGTATTATGTTTAAGGTCAACATCTCTTCTCCTCTTTTTTTGTCATCTTTTTTTCTTTTTCTTTCTCTTATCTATTTTAAAAATGTTGAATAAAATAAAACTGATGAATTAACTACGTACTGCTTTTTTAATTACCCTTTGAACCCATATTCTGTAATAAAGTCCTAATATGTGTTAGAAGGTGTGTTAGTCGTCCCTTACCAGGGGCTGGGGTGTTAATACGATCTAAATGAACCGTAAAACTTTAAGGCTCATGGCTAGTAATTTAAGCTCACTGGATAGCGTACCGCTATGCTCTCGGTAAAATTTCGATACTATTTTCGACACGACATGTTTTTAATTATTTGCTGTATTGTATTACTGAAAGCCCGCGTAAAAGTAGCAAATTGTCCCAAGAGAATATACTCACGGGATAAAAAATATGTTATGTACTATTCCAAAACGTGGTCTACCCGTATGCTATAAATAAAATATTGTAACATTTATGTTACAATATTTTTCACAAATTGACATAGGGCCGGTACAAACGTCAATTTTTTTTATCATACCTCCATTCTATCAATATTTAAATAGGGAATGTCTATACCTATGTTAACAATGTTTGTAAATCACTCACTTTAATGGCTATATTAAATTAATAAAATAAATTTTGGAATTCAAGTAGACCATATGGAGAGAGAGGCCTTTGTAGCAGTGGAAGGAACACCATGTCCTGAATCAGGACAAGGGCTACTTTGTATCGTGATAGTTCATTTCGTGAAATCATCTTCAAATATCCCGTGGGCGATATTGCAGGACGGAGGTTTAGCATTAGCTAGACCTCCGTCCTGCGACATCGCATGATGTGATATCGCTGTGATACAGTAAATGCCTGTTACGCTTAACCTCATAAAGTAATTGAGCCAATCACTTCTTCAAGATCACGTAACAGATTCTGATATTGATCCAATTAGGAAACCCTTAAAATTGCCTTGGGCCTCTGGGATATTCTATGCTTACCTATTTTCTGTACCTGTTCATCCTTTCCTGTAAATCAAAAGTTGCCCCTTGAGAAGTATCAAAATGGCGATCAAAAACAGGTTAAAGTACTTCTAATTCCGATTCACCCGAGACACAAATTCCCTGTTAAATAACTTTTAATTGAAGTACTAAATGTTTATTCTTGGTTCTAGCCTATTATTGTTAAGTATCAATTCTGTACTGCCAATTTAACTAGAAATTTGTGTTACGGTAGTTCATGGTTCATTTATTTTTAACTGGAATTCCAATAATTCTTTTAGAACACCCAATAGTTTTTATCTTTTACCCGTACTAATCATTTATTTATTTGAGCTTTCAAGTAGCTTAGTGTTGGTACCTACACAGGTAATATGCAGACTTATATATTTAAATAAATTGAATTTCTTGAAATCTTTAGGTCCAGCATTTTAGCTACCGCGAACCAAACTCATCCATGATTTATTATAACAATTAGATAAAACCTTAAAGCGTCAACTCATGAATTCAAACGCAATGCCAACAAAGTAAATTCACTAAAAGAATAATGGAAGAGATTATCGTGCCTCTTGAAAAACATCGTCGACTCGAGCTCCGAAGAGTTATTCACATAGAGTAATCTTTTATTTCCCGGGAGTGAACGGAGTCTTACCATGGCGGAGATTTGCAGATTCCTTCAAGAGGGAAGCGAATCAACGTTAGCTTTGTTTAGGTGGAATTACCTCCCGCAGAGGGAAATGTTGTGTTTAAAGGTAAATACCCGTCTTACCCAGCCGCTGATTATACAATACTTTATCATCTTCCGTTGGGGTAGTTAAAGTGTTGTCGGACGCAGCGATAACGTTCACCATTGTATTAATAATTGTGTCGCCAGCACCTGTAGCTATCAGTATTTCCACTAATTAATTCATGTAATTTATAACGTTGGTGAAATATTCTTGCTAATGACACTGGTAACTGGATAACTTGAATATTCATGGATGAGAATATTTAATACTCATTTCTAAGTAAACACATCGTAGCATACGAAAATGAGTACCTATTATTTCAAAATTTATATTGATAACCAAGACTAAAAATTTTACGACAAAGATACTATGAAATAAAGGAGATCATAAAACTTAACAGAAAAACATTTTATTGCAGATTAAGAGAGAATTTATGATTAAAATGCCGATATATTTTGCTTACGGTATAAGCGAATGATTTGCAAAATATTCTGTAAAACATCAAACACAAGTACTGGTAGAAAATGATCATGATTGTTAATGTTTACAAATTCACGGTTTTAATACCGAGCCTAAAAGGCAGCGAAAAAAATGCTTAAAGTATTCAAATAAAGCCACGTCTGACCGAGTGCAACGGTTTGGACTTAATAGCCTCGTTACTTTTATGTTTCTGGTTCATAAACCATGCTCCTTTAGCGTCGCTCTGGAAACGGAGCATATCCACAGATGTCGGGAGATTCTGCTCAGATCCGATACAAATGGATATTAATGTCTATTCAAAAATCTGTGAGAATAGCTTTGTGTATTGCTTTGTGTTTTTGTTTTAAAAGAATGCGGTTTGAAGTCTCCTTGTTCTAAGATTTATTAGTTAACATTACCTTCATGTGCTTTTAAATTATTTGATATCTACTTCCAAGGTACTCTTATTTGACAACTACTAGGTTTACGCTTTGGATTGTGCAATTAGCATATTTTTTTCGACTGACTGACTTCTTAACATTTCAAAAGTGCCTGTAAATGGTTTATTTGAAATATAATGTTTTGAATCTCTGAATCCTGAATCTTTCCTTACATCGCAACAGTTTTTCGCCAACCGGGGTTGTCCTCAGATGCACTTAACTAACATAGCGCATACAGGGATAATCGTCGGCTGGTACTGTCTATAGGGCCGCTGCACGTTGATTTCGGCTCCTCGTACGCCTTCCAAAGGTCCAGGACCTCAGGCTTCTGAGATATATTGATATATAGTATAATAATAATAATGCCGCTCGAACTTAGGCCACGCTTACCTCGTTTGCCCATGTTTAATAAGAATAAGGCGTCGGTGGCTGCTCTGTATTTACAGTTGTCAAACTATTTTCACGACTGCGAAGATCTCACTGATATACACTCGATAATGTACTGTGCAGTTGTAGCGGCATAATGTGTAGCTCACGTCAAGTTTCCAAACTGTGACGTAGCTACATGATCGAAACCAGCCGTGCCGGATTGGCAGTGTAGGGTCGAGCGTCGTGTTGGAGGGGCCAGAGCACTCGTCGGCAAACTAATCTGCTCCAGGAAAGGCAACACTCGCCCATGAGTGATGCGCTTTGTGAGGCAGGCGTTTTCAGGGACTGACATCAGCCCGCAAGACTATATATCCCGTGTCACAGAGCGCATCAGAAGGTGTATGCATGGGCAAACCGTATCCGCAGGTATAAGCGGCGAGTGGAGCGATAAACCCAGAATCGCACATTCTGGAATAATTAAAGTTGAGTTTATAGGGCTTGGGAGCAATCGGAAAAAGATGTGACTGACGCGCGCCTCCCAGATGATGACGCCATGAGTTCATTCTGGCGCAGCATCTGGTCGCTGCCTGTCAGTCACACCGAGGGTGTTTGGACTCGGAAGGTCGAGAGTGCGTGCGATCTAATACCACAAATGGGGGCAATTGACATCAGCCCCCAAGATGTAGCTCGTGAAGTCCGTCCATTGCCAAACTGGAAATGTACAGGGCCGGATGGGCTGCACAATTTCTGGATGAAGTGGTTTACAAGATCTCACGCTCGCTTGGCATATCAGTTTTAGTCTGCCTTATAGTCAGGGTCGCTGCCTCAGTTCCTAACAATAGGAATAACGCACCTGTTCCATAAGTCAGGTAATACTGCGGAGCCTAAAAATTATACCGATCACGTAGTTGCCGACGGTCTATAAAGTTCTTACATCCATACTGAGAAGCAAAATTTTCATATTGACAAAAATTTGATCATGTCACCTTCTTAGAATGGATGTATGAACGGGTCCCGCGGTACTAAGGAGCTGCTCCTCATTGATATGACCAATAGCCAACACGTTCGACGTTTCCGAAAGGATCTGTCGACATATTGGATAGATTAAAAGAAGGCCTATGACTCTGTTCCTCATACAAGGCTCGTGAGGATGCTGGTATAGTATAAAATTGACACAATACTACGCCCCTTTCTGATGCCGTGTATGAGGCAATGGAGTATGGTCCTTCGCTATCCAGGATGTCAACATATCCAGAGGAATAGCGAACCTGAAAGGATCGAGCAAAGTATGTTCCAGGGTGATAGTTTGAGTCCACTTTAGTTTTGCCTAGCCTTTAATCCTCTAAGCATACTGCTGGAGAATACAGATCTAGGTTGAAAAGGGGTGGTCAGGTAATATCTCACCTACTTTACGTGGATGACCTGAAACTTTTTGCCCCCAACAATCTGCAACTGATGGAGCTACTGAAGGTAAGTGAAACCTTCATAGTGCATGCCATTCAAGTATCGGCTCTCTTCAACATTTTTCTCATATCAATCGAAGTCGAATCGTTCATTCATCATCAGTTAATCTTCTGTTTGAATTTTTTTTTTCATTCTTAATTTATTTCTATTACTATTACAGTTTTTTTTGGTTTTTAATGCATTTTTGGATGTTGTAATTATTTTGTATCGTGGAGAAATATGTACTTTGAGAAAAAAAATATTTCATTTCAATTGACTGTTATCAAGATTCCATTAATCTATGCTTATTGTGTACCCATGTTCCAATTCAACGAATTAACACGAAGTTCTAATTAACATAGCTTATTCCAATAACAGGTGTTGATTCAGGAATTCCGTCAATGAATCTACGTAGGTATGTATGTTTGAGATCTTAAATTAAGGAAATCTTATTACGAAATTCCGACATGTGTCGCAAGCTAAAAGCCGGGGCGGGGATCCGTGTGGCCTTAATGAACGTGCTCAAAATTTATAACACCCTTAACCTTTTAGTTACTTTGCAAGTAAATTGGACCTCAAACGCGCTTACCTTAATGGGCAATAACTTTTGTATATTTCGTGCATATCACCGGTGGAATATTCACGGAACAACTCACGTGAAACCTGTCAACTCCTTAATGAAGTGCCAAATTTTCCGCGATGAGTCTGATCGTTGAAACGCGTTAACAGAGGGTTTTTATGTTCCCATCCCAGCTTATCATCATTGAATTTTCATTTTTTTCTAACAGGCAGTGTGTAATATTATTCGAAGGACTGGAACAATTTGCCTGCTGCGGTCTTCCCGTTCAACTATAATTAAGGTGTCTTCAAGGCTAGAGTGAATAGGCTCTTAATGAACTAGTGCGCCTCACTATCAATGATTGCATCTTTGCTTACCATCAGGTGGGATCGCAGTCAAGCACTGGTTTATATCAATTTAAAAAGAAAAAGTATAATGATGATTTATAGTTATTGGTTTCAATCTGTTTTTATTTGTATTAATAAGTGCGCACGTTGACGATAAAAAAGTAGGTAAAATCAGAGCCTGAAGAAAATCAAAGTAAGAACTTCCGAGCACGCGCAAGTTTCACAGTCACGAGTTGACGAAAAAGTCAATCAGATATTATTTTTAAGGACTGCTTTTTTAGCCGACTACGTCAAAGCCAAAAGAGGGTTATGATTTTGACAGGCTTTGTATTTGAGTATGTTCATCTGTTTCCTTTTAGCTCCTAATCTATTTATCGGAACCTGACATATGAGGTATCGTTAGAATTGTCTTAACTGTCCGCTGAACATAGGCTATGTGATGTGTAACAAAACGATATGGCGCCCTCTAACAGACAAACAATAATGTGTAAAAAAATAAAAATGTCGATAAATTTGCCATGGTTTTCATCACAATTCCAAAATATTGCTCAAATTTAAAGTGACGCCCTCTAGCGGACAAAAAGCGACATGTTAAAAAATTTAAAAAATAATAGATAGATAGATTTTACGAGTAAATAGATCTACCATAATTGTTTAATTTAAAAAAAAAAGGAAAAACTAAAACCCGACTACGCCAAAAAAATAAAGACTAGCAAAAGAGCTTAACTATGCTAGCATGAAGCGCATTGTTGTGCTTCATGGAAGTATCGAAATATAACAAGTTTCAGTTGAGCAGACTTAAGTTTATAAGTGTTTTGTTCTGCATTGGTATAAGATAAGCATCTTATCATTAATGTATTCATCGAACTATTGTGAAAATCAGCTATTCATTTATGTTCGCATAACTTATCAAAATATAGGAAACGACAGATTCTTTTTTCGCGATTTCAAATATGGTACCGTAGTACGGGCGGACGGTCGGATGGCGAGTTACCCATTGCTCGCCGTCCACAAGCCCGCGCCTACGGTGGCCAGAAATCGGGATCGGATTCCTGGCGACGGTTGGGGCGTGAGGACCGTTGCCTCACGCGATCGGCCGCCTCCTTTGCTAGCGTTATTGCTTCGCAGAAGGAGGCAACCGTCTGCCACTCCTCCTCACTCCGGACCAAGGCCCGGCGCGAGAGGTCGCTGCCGCCAATCGCCCCCACGAGGACACGGTGTTGCTCTTCTCAAGCGGGGCACACCTCCACCGTGTGCTTCGCCGTGTCCTCAGGTAATAAGGGCTGGTGTTCGCAACTTCACGTCAATGTTCATATTTTTTTAAACACAGGGAGCGTGCAGATGACTATGACAGAAGATGAAGGACTATCATTAACTTACAGTCTGCTAGTGGTATGTAACGTAATGAGTACCTGAAACCCTACCACAAGCTCTTGACGCGATCCGTTTTACAACCTATGTAAACTGAAATGTTGAAAAGACAACCCTCTTTCTACCTCGCACGACTGATATTTTAACACTGATGGGTCACGATTTTCTTTTTTCGGCTGCAAAATCATCCAACAACATCCTCCGCTCTGAAGGGTCATACATGGTAAAGTTCCTGAGCGAGAGAGGGGCTCACAGATAGGAAGCAAAACTGGTTTTGTTGTTGTTGTGACAGTGCCTAAATAATATTATTATTTCCTTTATTTATTCACTATACAGCTTCATCTTTATAAATTACATTTTTAAATATTTTTTTAAACAAAATTCACAAAAAATAAAACATTTAAAGATATAAAAAAAATAGTAGCCCACCGGCATCGGGAACAGGGTCCAAGTCACCAGTAGTCTCGGGCTCCTGAGAGAGGAATCTCTGAACAATACGCACCGTGTCCAAAAGTACTGCCCTTGATCCAACTACCTAACGAGAGCCTCCTCAGATGTTGGTCGATGCTTTTGGCAATTAAGATATTGGCCGTCACAACTATCGGCACAATGACTGCTGTATCCACTTCCCACATATCGACAACCCCACGAGCCAAGTCAACGTATTTAGTTTGTTTATCCTTTTCAACTTTCACAAGGTTCTCGTCATGAGGGACCGTTGTATCAACAATCATTGTGCGACGCTCCAGTCGATCTATCACCACTATGTCAGGCTTATTGGCAACAATAGTCCTGTCAGTGATGATAAATCGATCCCAATACAACGCAATGAAGGCATTCTCGAGAACTGAGTCGGGCACATAGTAGGGTACTTCTGATTCAATAAGATTGTATTTTGCTCTTAAATTGCTGGTGGACAATCCTGGCTACGAGGTCGTGTCTATGCAAACAGTCCTCGTTAGTCAGACGAGAACATCCAAAAATAAAGCGTTGGATTCATTCCCCAGGCCGGTGGCATGCCCGAAAGATGTCAACCGTACCGTCCTTCGTATTCGTCATCATAACTTCGTCCATAATCGCACAGACGAAATCTTTGGATTCCCCGAAGAGATCACCAAAACGCAGCCAGGATACGGACTCTAAAAGATCTACATCGAGCCCATGCAAGGCCCGATAAAAGTGCCGTAAAATATAATAATGACAATAAAATAATATTACATATTTTTAATAATGAATTTGAACGTGATTTATCTTAATACGAGTATAACACTTTATAAAGTATAACAAAAATAAACCAAAATACAATTAAGTACCAAATTTTTTCAGTATTTCCATAAATGAAAGAACAACCTCACAGTTATAGTGTGCAGTTAACCTAATCTTATTTATTTATTCGATAATTTTATTATTTGTAAATTAATTTTTAAACGAATCGTTGCATTGAACAGGGCTCATGGTAACACTCCGTCATTCGTTTGAGCAAGAAAGAGGGATGGAGCTTTATACCCTATATAGCACTATCCTTTAACAGTTCAGTTTAGGTCGTAAAATGAATCGCGTTAAGAGCTCGCGTTAGCAATCCAGTTCTCTTTTATTTTGCCTACATCTTTCTGAGACACAGTGTTAAAGTAGTATAATAAGTGAACAACTTATAGATTTAATTTGTGTCTGCAATTTCTAAAAGTGGTTCAGAAAGTTCTCATGTCTTTTGTTTATAGATACCTATTTTTTGTGACTATTCATTGATTGGATGTTAATAAAAAATAAGCCAGTGATTGTAATTTACCATGTAATTCATTTCGTAACAAGGTTTTTTTTTTGTACAATCCAATTACTTCTCTCTCTCTAGGGTGGCCAAGAGGGTGCGTCACAATTTAACTGACTAAATCCCACTAATATGTTCGTTTTTTGCCTTGTGTTCCAGGACTCCGAGTTTCCCTTATGGAAGCAAACCCATGGTGTCAGGCTTCGGCCCTGCTGGGCCGCAGACTACGGCCCTGCAAAGCCCTTTTTGTAACTGAATATTCAAATGTTTACAGATGTGTTGTCAAGCATGATATTACTATCAAAACCCATTATCAATATAATAGGCATTAATTATTTAGATAGGTACATAAATGAAGACTGTAACTATTTAGGGAATTGAATACGAGACGTAAATATAATAAATATTTATTTAAAACTTATACGAATCATACAGGTATACTTTAATCAATAGTGTCAACTTTGGCAAACATACATACTGTAATAGAAGGAAACTATTTGCTTACTTCCTTATAAACCAAAATAATATATATAAACATTTTTTACGTTAATAAATTACAAACATAAAAAAGCTTGGTGAAAACTTTAATATTTCATATTTCCAATATTTTTGCTAGCAAAAACAAAAGAAATGTCTTTTTTTGGTTTAGAAGCAACTTAAATTTATTAACTGATGATCTTAACTGTTATAAGTTGAACTAGGGTAAACAGGACTAGTGCAGCAAGTCCTGGCTGGATACTAGAAGCTCCTCCGGTGACGTTCCTTATCCACGTGGTATAGTTGGCAACTCGGGTGTATACTTCAGGAAATGTATTCGCATCGCAGTTGGTAATCATTGAAAGAATACCGGTCAGTCCACCGTTACAAACTAATCCGTTGCCAAAGTCACCCTGTTAACAACAGTTTTTTTTTAGTAAACAATAAATTCAATTAATTTTTCAATTCATATTATTAAATAGTTTTCTATGTTTATTTAGGACATTACTGACACGTAAAGCCGTTGATCCCGGTTGTCATTCGTAAATCTTATAGACTTTATAGGTTAAAAGACGCCAGAGAGTCTTACCATCAGTCTATCCAAGAAGTATTGTGTTGCCCAAATAACTGGGTTTAGGAGGTCTGATACGTATTCGTTTCATGTAAAACACGAATATTCTTTCATATCTGGTTAAACTGAAAGGCAACCCCAAGCTAGTTAGAAAAAGGCTAGGTAGATGATGCATATCTAATAATCTAGCAACGGGTGGCTATAGTGGTACAATTTTACCTATATTTCACCAAGTGGTTCAAATATAATAAACATTTTTTCTACCTATCTCAGCAACACAATATGTGTTGTTGTCAAATTTAGTTGCATGAGACTGCTCACCAAGGTTGACAATACAAGCTAAATATCTTGTTTGTTTTTCTGTTTAATTTATCAGTTTGTGAGCCTATCCCAAAGCATAAAAACATTAATTAATCTGTAGCAACATCTATGGCGCCACCTAGAAACTAAAAATTCGAAATCCTGCATCGCGCAATTAAAGTTTTCCGTGCAATTTGAACAACAGCCCGAAATCATCTATCGAGCAGTTATCCAAACTAAACATAATGCCTGTCTAGACGGAAGATCCTCCCTTTTCAACGGAGGTGTGTGAGACTTTGCACTCGCATACTTCTAAAAAGCTAAAGCTTAAGGTAAAATTTGAAGAAATTATTAAAAGTAAAAAGAACTAAATGTAAGTAAAAATAATACGTAACTCAATTTGCCTAGCATTTTCCCAACTAAGTTGCTGTTGGATTCCAGTCAAACCGGATGGATATCAATATTTTACGTGCTGTGAATGCCTATCTAACCTCCACAACCGAATAATTAAGTAGTAATTTTTTCATTGACTATTAAAAATAGTTACAAAAACAATGCATGACTGTGTGAAACAATACAACGTAGGTTAATACTGTGATTCGCCCACCACACGTCACGTCACGTTTTTGGAGGAAAGTGCTGATCCCTAAATAATTGGGATAAAATAAGGTCGAAAGACAAATCCTCGGGATTTACTCTTCACATCATTCAGAATGGTTTAGATCTTGGATAAATAATTAAATATAATGCAAATGTTCTGTGTACAAGATTGATATATATGTTGCAATCAAAACTCTTAACCAGTCAAAATTACTATTGACTAGCAAAATCAGTCAAAAGTATTTTTGACCATATGCTTTAGTCAATAATACTTTTGACTAAAGTAACAGTTAAAAGTACTTTTGCCCAATGGAGCTGGTTAAAAGTACTTTTGACTAAGTGATTCCGTCAAAAGTGGTTTTGACTGGTCGTATCAGTCAAAATTTTTAAAAAGTTAAGATAGTCGATAAAAATAACGACAAACGCACATATAAACTTTTATATTACTCATTATTAGTGGAGAACGTGCTGATATTAGAACAAAAATGAGTGACTACGAAAAAAAAAAACACTTTTCGCAAATAATTTTAGCGATAGAAGATATAAAAGATAGTCATGTCAATGTGATGACAAAAGAAAAACTTTGAAAAGTTTGCAATGGATGTATAAAAAGCGAAATTTGACGAAAAGAAAACGCCAACTATACTATAAATAGTAGACCACAACGCTTTAACATCATTGAAGTTTGTGGTATAAAAAAATTAGTTACAAACACAGAATCTGTCAAATATTTTTTGCCGGCTGAGGAAATTACGACATTATTGATGCTGCTTATATTTCTATAGAGCATGGTGGTCGCGATAGACTTAAGAATGAAACGGCAAAGAAGTACGCTAAATTATTAAAAAAACAAGTATGTTCCTTACGATTCATAAATCAATCACGAATTATGTTTTGATTTTTTTAAATTTTAAGTAAAGTTTAAAATTATTTAAGAAAAGCGATTAAAGAAATGTAGGTACTGTGTTTTTATAACCTGTGAATTTTCTGATTACCTATTTTAATGACAATTTTGAAGTGTATGTTTTCTTTGCATTAATTTTAATGCCAAAATTTTCGTAATAAACGAATTAATAATAATTATAATTAATTCACATTTAATAAATATCTTTTTTTTTCACATCTAACGAGTTAATATTGGTTTTGACTGATGTTTTATTGCTTTCAAAACTACTTTTGACGAAGAGCGTCAGTCAAAAGTACTTTTAACCGCAAATTTGCAGTCAAAAGTACTAATAAACAATAATTTTCAGTCAAAACCACTTTTGACCAACCTGTTCAGTCAAAAGTACTTTTGACTGATTTTGCTAGTCAATAGTACTTTTGACTGGTTAAGAGTTTTGACTGTAACATATATAATTATATCTTTAGCTTCAATTTATAACTTGCATTTATATTTTGAAATCAAAGTAATTCAGTATCGGCTGGCGAGTTTCTTCTCAACTATTTCCAGTATTTTACATTTAGTATGAAGTGACGGCCAAACTTGATCTACACAACCCATATTCATCAAATATGTCATCATCGATATCACAGTTATATTTAATGGTAGTACTCACAGCGCATCCAGAAGACAGACGGTCAAACGGCGCTGCACAAATCATAGACGGTAAAATATTAGGGCCATGTACTGGATTGTACTTCATAGCACAAATTTGCTGATTATAAATGACCTTTCTTGAAAACATCTGAGTCACGCTGGTCTGAGAATATAAAAAATAGAAACAATTAGCACCCATTTTATTGTAATTTAAGGGCCTTCTTCGCAGGATTTAAGAGTGGAGATTGAAACTATACATTAAAAAATAAGGAATGATAAGGAGGCTGTCATTACAGTTAATTTTTAAATAGTAATAAAAAAACATTTATTACAAATTCCAAATATTTGTTTTCCTTAAGAATTGGAATAAAAAAGCAAGGAACCATTATCGTTGGAAAGAATGGAAGAAGGGTTTTGTCCAGCAGTAGGACAATACGGGCCAGCTATAATATTAAATAATAATAATTAGGATACTTACATTAGAGGTCATATTTTGACCACCCCATCCAGCTGTGACACATTCAGTAGCTTCAGCCGGATGGAAGGATTCGTTTGGTATGGACAAAGGAGTTGCTACACTGGTGTTGAATGGATTGTTAAGCTGAAATTAACAATTATAGTACAATTTTATTTTAATTAAACGTTTCTTAAAGCTTAAGAATTAATATCTACACAACTATCAGAATGCGTGCTTATTTAAGTAGTAAAATATAACCAATAAATCGACTACGACATGTCGCAGGATTAATATCCTTCGGCAAGTTTTGAACTAGATTTTTTTTGTAATGTGAAATCATACTATGACTTCTCCCGCTCTAGGATGGAACAACAACATTTTATGATCCCACAGTTTTTTCCCATGTATTCGTTTTTCTATTATTATATCTAATATAGACAGTATTATCATTTTCAACAAAATTGTTATAAAAATAGAATATTGAATGTTTCTCTTTAAAGAATATATATATATTTTATGGGGTCTCCGCCTTTAGTAATCAAAAGAAGTTAAAGAATACTTACAGTAAGAACAGCGATATCGTTGACAAACATCGGATAACCAGTGTAACCGGGGTGCCTTGTAATATTTACTACAATGCGGAATTGTTCAGGATTGCCATCGTTGGTTAGATTGACTGCACCAGTAAACACCCTGTATTCAGTTGGATTTATTACGGATGGAGGATTCCTGCAAAATGAAGTATTTTTATTAAAATAGATAAAATGACACAACATCGTAATTGTATACCCTGATGCAGGGATTAAAACCCATGAAATACAAGCTTAAACTACTAATCTATTTGCCTTCAAAAAAGTGCAAATTTAAAAAAAAAATGTGTTATTATTGAGATATTTTTGATATCAACACGATAGTACTTGGGACTTGGAACTTAGGAATCGAACCCAGTTCATCCTTTGATCGTAGTGGCGTTCGCTCGCACTCTTGCTTGTGAACGTCACTATATCGCATCTTGCCTCTAGACCAACAAAAGGGTTATTTATTTATTTTATACTTTATTGTACACCAAAATAAAGTGGACAGGATAAAAAATTATAAAAACTAAGTGTGCAATGAGCGGTCTTATCGCACAGGGCAATCTCTTACAAACAACCTTGGTATGGACTGAACAAAAAAAAAATTGATTTGGGGCGATTGTTGTACAAAAATCATTAATAATATTAATTACACATAATAATAAAAATACTATTAAGCTATACGAAATATTGTATAGAATTAAGAAATTTGAAAGAACAACAGGAAAATGTAACATGACAATAATGGTTTGATTTCTTATCAGTTAATGTAACATTGGAGTTCAACATACGGGTAATCTGATGTACAAGATAAGTAAACGCCTAAACAAGTAGGAATAGATATCCGTAAGTTAATCAGATAAGTTCTCAGAATCTCCGCTAAGTTTATTAGAGTCGCTATAAGATTTATTACTTCGAACTCAGTTTTGTCATCGGTATAGCCTTGCTATGAGGTAATCGGAAAAAGGACAGTCCCTAAGTTAGTACCACTCATTGAGTAATGATGTGGACCTGATAGTTAATTAGGACATTGAAAAAAAAAAGAATAATGTTAAGAAAAAAAAAAAACACGATTGAGAAGAAATGGGTCTAAAGTAACGAAAGAAGAAACTAACTAAACTTTAACCTTTTGATTAGCGTAATTAGAGACACAATAGAAAGACAATGACCGTACGAACGCCGGCGTTCGCTCGGGTTTTAATGAATTTTAACTTTAAATTTTAGTGAATATAGTATAATATTTCATAATATACGAGTATTATTATTATTACGTTTTGTTAATCTCTAACATTTTAGGTTAAGTCTTGATTATATATATACTAGCGGCACCTAAATATGCACCCAAATTTCTATCCAAATCGGTCAAGCCATTTAGGAGGAGTTTTGTACTAAACACACGTACAGTATATATGTATCTTAATATATATTTTTTTATATATATTAAGATACATATATATAATATTCCATATAAATAGTGTCTACATTTTTATGGACGGAGAAGGAAAGGGAGGCCTAAGAAAAGATGCATGGTTTGTGTGAGGAATAATAAGAGAAAACCGGAATTCATTGATAGCGTGACGAATAACAGGACAAAATGGAAAAATAAAACGTGATGCGCAGAGCCCAAGTATCGAAAATGATGATGAAATTCAAAAATTCTTACGTAAGTGGGTTGTCGGTGCAAGAAGCTGTAGTCAAAACATGCCGAGGTGTTATCAGAACTCCTCCACATCTGTGACCTCTTGTATGGTGAGTCAATTGACTTAGTTCTTGTATAGAAACCTGAAAGATAAGGTCAATACTTGTCATTGGAGTCTCTGCTACAAATTACATACAGGATACCGCGTACATCGAAGGACTGGAACAATCTGCCTGCTGCGGTCTTTCCGTCCAACTATAATATAGGTGTCTTCAAGGCTAGAATGAATAGGCTCTTAATAAACTAGTGCGCCTGACCATCAATGATTGCATCTCCGCTTATCATCAGGTGGGATCGCAGTCAAGCACTGGTTTATATCAATTAAAAAAAAAAAAAAAAAAAAAAGGATATATTATCAAACTCAAATAAACCATTTACAGACATTCTTAAATTGTCAAGATTTCAGCAAGTTAGTAAGATGAAGCTAAATTCACATTCCAAAATGTAGATCTCTATAGCAAAACAACGCGCAAGAAACTCCGTGGGCACTCTTTTAATTTATGTTGTTTCACAAAAAATCCTAATTACCTACATATTTATTGACATTATTTTTTTTATGAGAAGAAAGTAGATAATAAATAAAATACAAACAATTTATAATATAGAAATTAAAATAAGCCACTACCAATTAAGAAATGATCAGTCTTAACTGATGGCGCCCGTTCACGAAATGACGGTTGTATCATCACCACTCTGTTCAACTACTTTCAAAAGAACTAAATGATCAAAAACACCAAAAACTCGGCATTTGATCGAGCATGATAAAATCTCAACTGTCATTCTCGTTCATGTCAAATAAAGTAGTTTTCTAGTAAAAATTAATTGCTCCATATTACTCACAGAAAATATGCTCCTACGTTATGTCATCTTCAATGTACTACATTAACTTTTGCATGCTGTAAGGTAGAGTGTATTGAAATTGTTTTTTACAATGTTTAATCATGATAATTTATAAAATTATCAGTATTTTAAAATTTAGTGATTTGCTATAAAATATAATGATAATTTAAATTTTCCCTTAATATATTCAATATATATTTAACTAGCTTTTGCCAGTGGCTTTGCCCGCGTGAAAGTAGGTTTCTCCATACAAACTTTAGACCCCCTTTTCATCCCTTTAGGGAGATTTTTTTTATTCTACAACTTAATTTATATACGGAATGTATATAAGGAGAAACTGACTGACTGACATATCGACGCACAACTGAAACTACAGGGACTAGGAATTTGATGTTTTTTTTAAATTTATTTGTCATAAAAGCAATTTTATGACGTAAACGAGCACTAAAAATGTATTTTAGGAAATTCAAGTCTTAAAGGGCTGAAAAGTGGAAATTTCGTGCGTATGCAAAATCTTATTCCGTTAGTTAATACTTGAAACTTTACCTAACCTAAATAAATAAAAAAGGTGGTCGTTATTTCTTTTTCAAAAACCGTTATGTATAATTAACGAACGATCTGTTTGTATGATAATTAGATTCAATCAATCATTTTGATCGGATTCCTAAAAAGATTAAGTATTTTATCAAAATACACGAGGATCCAATTATCTAAAGCTGTTGCAAAATCTACTCTATGAATTAAATTTTTTGGAGTTTTCTTTCCTGAATGTCATATAGTTAAAGAAAAGCAAAATAAACAATGCACGGATTTATTTAAACTTGTATTGTAAAGGTAAACTAGTTTATATGTTTCTAAAACATAATCTTTGAACACTTCCGCTGATCTGGTTTAAAAAATTCTTTCATTGATTCAAAGGTTCATTATTTCTCAATATCATAAACAATTTCTCGACAAAATTTACTGTGCCTGTAGAATTAGCGATAGTAAAAAAACAGTAGTCGGTATAGGCACAATCTAGTTGATCTCGTGGTAAGGTGCTGAGCACCGAATCGAATCCAAGAATTCGATTCCTGGGTCGAGCAAAAAATATTATTTGGTTTTCACAGCTCACACAAGCTAAGCAATTTCTCCACAATAATACCACAAGCCATTGATATGCCAAATGATTTGTTGTGGTAACAGGAACTTGGCAATTAAAACATTGTGCAAGCATTTAGCCTGTTGCCACATATATCACGGATATGTCTCATTTGCTATCACAATTTTCAATGAATGATTCATTTATCGGTTAATGTTCTGCATGATTTTCTTTTGTTTTTTACAGGAAATAGTGGAATCTACGTACTTTCGTGATCTTGGATAGGCTTGATAGACTCCAGTATAGATTCTTTTGTCTCATGACTGACTGTCCTGTCAGTTCGCTTTCAGAACCAAATGAAATTCCTAATCTATTGCAAAATATATTTATTTAAAAAAATGTCTGCTTGACTATATAAAAACTACAATAACCACAGTTTAAAAAAATTAAAATGACGCTTATAATGTTAAGCAAAAACATGTATTCTCTGTATATCTCTTTACTATCTTTTAAACCAGATAAAAAAAAAATCTATTCTGTTCAACAGTGGCAAGGATTGTGTGAATTAGTGTCTCACACAATTGTGCACTTATGGGTATTTTAAAAGTGGTCGGGGCCGAGTGGTATCGGCCCCGACTCGAGTGGTATCGGCCCCGACTTACGAGTTGTAGGTCGCGGGTTCAAACCCAGCCAGGCGCATTACTTTGTGTATTTTATTTCATCACCACTGCTCTCAAAACGGTGAAGGAAAACATCGTGAGGAAACCGGCATGTCCTAGAACCAAAAATTCGAAGACATGTGACATCCACCAACCCGCACTGGGCCCGCGTGGTGGATTACGGCCCATTCCCTCTCCTAGAGAGGAGGCCTGAGTCCCAACAGTGGGAACATTATAAGGCCGACTATGCTATGCTATGCTATATTTTCATTATGTATTATAAAATATCATCATTGTTATCTTTGTATAGTTCTTTTTGTGAACAAAATGAGTTTATTTTTGTATCTTCTACAATTTCTGTTGGACGTTGAGACTTTTTTGTTTCAAATAACATTTGAAAATCTATTTTCAATTGCAATAAAACATTTTATGAATTTTTAATCAGAATCTAATTAATCATGAGATTATCATCATTACGTGCATTATCATTAGACAACTTTACTTAATCTTATCATTTAATGCGGCTAACGTACCAAAATCCTAAATCTTTATTTTAATTCGCAAAAACGGAATTCAAATGAAGAATTGCATTGATATAGAGGTTTTTTCATACGAAAGCGGGTCATTTGAAAGTGAAATTTAATCATTTGAAGTACATCATACTGTAGCAATAATAAATAATTCACTGTCAAAACAATGTTTAGAAGTAAGTCTTTTGTGGCATCGTGCGCACCGTCACCGTCCGTGCTGTGACGGCAAAGCTGGTGGCAATAGTTGAGCGATTGACTGCTGCACTATGTGTCACGAGTTTGATTCCCGCACGGAACAAATATTTGCATTGCCTACAAATAGTTGTTCTGGGTCCGAGTGTCTGTGTATACGAGTATACATGTTTGTCAGCTCACCCACGATATAGGTGTAATTCCTAGTGTGGTGCAACGTTTTCTAAAGGAGTATTATTATTGCATTCCACAGCAAGAATATTATCGTGGACTTTAATTCCCAGTTGAATGCTTAAATTCGTTAAATACTTTACTTAAATACTTTGAATACTATAGCGATATTTAAAATTCAAAACTTAACCAACCGGGGTTCATCTAGATTCTAGAATTAACTTACAAACACGTCACTAATCAAGTGAAGCGAATGGCATATCTATTCATTTAACCAATCAAATCCTTTTGAAAATTTGTCGGATTACTTTTGTGATTATTCGTCGAAATTCGTGATTAATCGTTTTCAGAAATCGAGCGTGACTGATTCATAAAGGATAGTAATTGAATAATAAAATGTAATGAGTAGTAATACTGGAATCGTAAAATTACTTACAGCATATGGAAAATCATTTTCATTGGCTGGCAATCCGCCTATGATACGGCTTTCCGGCAGGGTTGCCGCGTTTGCAGCTGTTGAGAAAGAAAGCAAAAATGTTTAAATACTTCTGAAACTGATGGCAGGATGATTGGTCCTAACAAAATTGGAAAGAACAGGCATGGTTATTTGAAATATGGCGAAAGTAGAGAAAGGTAAAGGCATAGTCTAATAGGGAAATAAACATAAAGATAAATTGTTATGAAAGGTTACAAATAATAATTAAAAACTTATTGAGTACAAAATACCAAAACACTGAAGTCAGCACAGTATGATTGCAATAATACGGTCAGTCGAGACATTACGTAGCGCTACCTGCTGCGACCCCTATATACTCCTTTCACTTCGTTGACGTTCATACATCCTGGTCATAGACGCAACGCCCATGCCACGTACTACACAGTACAATGAGTGCTAGGCAATAAAGTTTTCTAAAGAACATCACCAAAAGGTCTATACATGTTCTACTAGGTCATCCCCTCAAAATCAAATAAGAATATTAGAGTATTAATTACAGTTAAATCAAATTTAAATGTAATTTACACTGTCAAAATGGGACAATCCTATGTGCTTAGTTTTATTTACCATTTAAAACTAAATTGATACCCGTGAACCTTCAGTAGGGCATTATTTTTATTGTCAAGTCTGTCATTGAATCTGTTTATTCATTATAAAAAATAAAAGAGTGCCATCGGCAAACAACACCATAATAATTTAGTTTTGCAAAATATAGTAAATCATTGAAAATAAACTATAAATAAGAATGGACTAAAAATTGAGCCTTGAAGTACCCCCATTCTCACGTCGACATGTTATTACTGTTTTGCCTGGTTTTTCATGTTTAAGTTTTAGGAGTGTTTTTTTTTATTTACGCAGCTAAACGCCTTAGGTAGGTCGCAGGAGATGTTTTTAGCATCTTGTGCACTTTTCCAAGTATTAAATATTTATTTATTTATTATATACACACAAATGTACAGAGGCGGATCAAATGCCTTAAGCCATTTTCTACCAGTCAATTTTTGGATGAAATATATGTTTCCACAAGGAGATACTAGCATCAGTTGTATAACGTATTTTGGTAAATCCATACTGTTTATCATACAAGATCTTATTCGGATTAAAAATAATTGAACACTTAACTAAATGTTTACTTCTGAAAATACCTTTCTGGAAACTGGTAACATACATACTGGCCTATAATTATTTGTATCTTTACTTTACCTGAATTTATAAAGATATATCACTTTACTATATCTCATTTGATCCGGAAATACAAACAAAAGCTAAGTAAGTAAGGCGCTATAACTTCTATATTCAGGTACTTACTAGTTATAATAAGTTTCAGTAACTATTGGGATACGGGTGAAGAAATAAACAAATTCTTGAGTCATTTGTCTGTTATCAGTAATAAGACTATAAGGAGTCAATAACGTGTGATTGTGTATTTTGTTAATATTGGTTTAATTATTATTTTTAGAGTACTTAGCAACGTATTATTTGGAAGTTTTATTGTTGGTAAATCATCGATCACTAATAAAGAATTGGTAAGGCCTAAATCCTTACAGCTCAAAAAGTCTATATCTATTTTTTTCACTATACATAGCTTCATAAGCGTCCAGCAGGGTTCGGTTCTGGTGGTTCGCGCAGTGATCTCTTTAGCGGCGGACATGTGGGTTTGCGACGGTAATAATAATAATTCTTATATATTATTATTATTATTATATTATAAGAAAAAATCTTAATCTTTTTAGCAAAAGAGGCGATAGACATAATTATGTTACAAGAAATAGGGACCAATTAGTTCAACCAAGTTTCAGACTAGCAAAAGTGGCCTCTTCTTTTATGGGGTACTGTTTGAAATGTTATAATAAAATACCTTCACAAATATTAGAACTCAATGAAACGAAATTTAAATCTTGTATTAAACGCACACTATGCAGGCAAGCATATTATAAGTTGGAGGATTATATTCAGGATAAAAATGCTTGGCTCAATGCTGGTCCAGCTCCACTACAACCGGGGTGTACAAATTGATTAATTAGTATGGAAATTATTTTTTAATGTTTTTTTTTCCTGAAATTGTAAAATATAAGTATTGTATTATATGTATAGAAGCATTTTTTCCACAGTTTGTAAATGTGAGTACCATGGAGCTTTTTATAGTTTTTATGTTGCTACTGGACTTATTTGACATAAATGAGCATGGCAGTTGAGAGTTTGTCATGCTCACTCAAATGTCTCACTGATGGTGGCGCGGGTGTTGGATCATTCGGTTCCCTTCAAAATGGTTGAGCTGAGTGGTGCTAATATTAGCGTCATGTCCGTGAACGGGCGCTGTCAGTTGAGGCTGGTCATCTCTTAGCTGCCAGTTGCTTTTTTAATATCTATATTTAGTTTTTATTTTTATTTACATTGTTCTCACATGATAGCGACAAGAAACATGTAACAGAGATATTTGTAACTACAAAATATGATTGAAAAGAGTGTCCATGGAGTTTCTTGCACATTCTTCTCCATAGAGATCTACGCTTTGGAATGTGCAATTAGCATCATTTATTTTTATTTTTCTGACTAACTGACTTCTTGACATTTCAAAAGTGCCTGTAAATGGTTTATTTGGAATAAATGCTATTTTGATTTTGATTTTGATTTTGAATTTATTAGTAGTTTAGTGTTACAAAATGTATATATTATGTTATGGGTATTCACAGTAACTGGTAAAATTAACATTAAATTGAACCTAGTCTCCAAACTGGGCAGTGCCTGTGCCTAGGGAGCGGGGCCGTTGAGAGGATCTGGCAATTGAGAATCAAGTAGTCTTGCACAAATTCGAGGCCATGTGACTTCATGGTCATCAAAATGCGCCCAGGTTCCCAAATAACAGTATAATGGGCCTAAAGCGACGACGTTAAAGCGGTGATGAAGTACCTAGGACTTGTCTCTGATAGGCGGTGGAATATGGAGGAGCACTTCCGACGTCTGACTCCTAGACTAGAGCGAGGCTATCGTCAAGTAGTTTTTGTTTAATCTAGGGGTTCCAGACGCCTCCTGCCGGAGTCTCTACTAGGGGATCGTGCAGTTCATGACCTTTGATGGGGTATCGGTGTGGGCGCGGTCACTGCAGAAGTGACTGGCCCGAAAGCTGAACGTTATCTATTTGGATGTTGTGGAGATACCGCACGGTAAAGTGGCACGACTTCTTGTCGGGCTGCCATCAAACCACTCGACTTGCGCAAGGTGGGGCAACACCGAGGTGGAACTCCACGGCCGCGATAAATCGTGGCATATCGGATAGAGTCACATGGAAGTTCATGTCCAACCCTGGTTCAAACGATGATACGAGGCGAGAGGGAATGAGATAAACAGATACTTCTTTCTGCAAAACATTAATGCGAGCGAAGGAAATGGCCACAACTGTGAACATCCTCACGCCTTAGTCTCCGCCACAGGAAACGCCCCAGGCGTCCACCGTAGGCGTGCGTTTGTCGACGATGAGCAATGGGTAGCTCGTCGTCTAACCGTTCAGTTAAGACCAAAGCCGAGTCGACAGTACATTGTGTTCCATGCTCGCCTGAAAGAGATGTCAGGAAAATTGAAAGGTTCCAGTAAAGCCGATGCCCGCTAGGACTATGGAAACGTTTGAGAGAGTTACCCTGTTAGTCCTGGAATACAAAAAACAACTAAAGGACACTGGTTATTAGTCAGTAAAAATCTCGCTCCACCCTAAAAAAGTAATTTGATGATTTCCCACCTCAAAAAAAAAGCACAGCAAGTCAATTTCGTGCTGTGTTGTATTATTCGAAAGAACTACCGCGATCCTGTAACACAAGGACAACTGAAGGAACACGGTTAGGTTTTAGCAGTTAATGTCTAATAATGTTTTCCCTCTCGCTCACCCAAAGTGGAAGGAGTTATTTGAAGTTTTTGTGTCCCAAAAAAAGAGAAGAGTCCTTCTTCTCTTCCGCCTCATGACTTGATGTGAGTCTTAGTTTAAATCTCAAAAGCATTATTGAATTCGATTTGATTTCTTAGTGTTCTACTTAGGTCTAAAATTTATTCATTCACGTTTTATACTTTGTTGGCATTATTACAGAACAGCCAACTCGAGTGCACACAGCTTGAAATTATTTTAGGTTTTTTTTTTCATTTATGTTTTGTTCAATATTATTTTTATTTGTGTTTGCTTTTAATGTTTTCGTCATTACATAAAGATAAAACTTACCACAAACCGCGAGCACAAAAAAACAAAAAATCTTTTTCATAATTTTACAAATTAAATCACAGCGTTGATACTAAACCCTTATGACACACAGTGTTGATGAAAGTGAGACAATCAGTATTATACCAAAAATACATTATCAAAATCCAACTCACTATCTAATCTACATACGTACATAGATACATTTACTATCAAATATTATCAAACGGCATTTATCGACAAAACTCCGAACATAAGCCCTAAATATTAGCCACGCGTTTTTTTATACTTCAATAAAAATGAGTCACGTTTTCTTTTGGATATACGTAATTACAATTTTTCCTCAAATCGCACTTACACTGATAAATATCATTAAGATAACGATTTTTAAAGCGGAACTGCTTTGGCAAACATAGAACTCATAGGTACTTACGATACCTTACTCGTTTATAAGTAGATGTACTAACTTGCCCTTGAGTTCTGAACAAACTAATATTCTATCGATGATAACGATTATCGTATTGCCAAAATGTCTGGTATTTCACCACTTCACATTTTTTTTTAATTTATATAAACCAGTGCTTGACTGCGATCCCACCTGATGGTAAGCAGAGATGTAATCATTGATGGTGAGGTGCACTAATTCATTAAGAGCCTTAAAGACACCTAAATTATAGTTAGACGGGAAGACCGCAGCAGGCAAATTGTTCCAGTCCTTAGATGTACGCGGTATAAACGACGAAGCGAAACGCTTAGTCCGGACCGTTGAAGTTTCAACAACGTAAGGGTGGATACTCGCCGTACCTCGGGTTGTCCGATTGTAGATAGGAGATGGTGGAATCAAGTCATGCAATACCCGCGCACACTCTCCAACATGTAACCTGTAAAATACCGATAGGCTGGCTACCCTGCGCCTGTGCTCGAGATTTTGTAGATTGGACTTAACCAAATCTAGATCCCCGATTAGCCTCTTCGCACGCACATTTCGATCATGCTTGTCAATCCTCCTTTTACACGCTTTTTTTTTTCATAATTAACTAGCTTGCATGTTTGGTCAGGTCAAATTTTGCAATTGAATTGTATATTAATTGTTAACCCGAATCGGACAGGACAGGTCATTATGGCGACACTTGGGGGAGGCCTATCTTCTACAGTGGACATCTTTCAGCTGAAATGACGATGATAATCCGAATCGCTGGAGCTGTTTTGCAGGCATGTTCAGCTTAGATAGCAATGCCTGCTTGGCTAAGTGACGTCATTCTAGATCCTATATTATAAAGCGGACTCCTGAAGTCGGCAGACTATTTATTTTTTATGAGCAAAATTATGAAAAAAAAAATTATTTCACAATAAATACCTAATCAGTATTCTGAAGGTGTTATCTGATGGGCACGCCACAATTATGGCGGTAAGTCCCCTCTTTGAGGCGTGGTTGGAAAGACCTCACGGCGTTCTCACCTTCCGCATGACGCAGGTTCTCACCGAACACGGTAAGTTCGGGAAGTTCCTGCACAGAATTCGTGCGGAAGATACGCCCGGGTGTCACCACTGTGTGGACCACCCGGAGGACACGATGGAGCACAAGGGGTGCCCTGCTTGAGCAGAGCAACGCCTTGTTCTCGTGGAGGCGATCGGCAGTGGCGGCGATCTCTCGCGCCGGGCCTTGGTACAGGCCATGGTCCGGAGCGAGGAAGAGTGGCAGGCGGTCGCCTCCTTCTGCGAGGCAGTAATGCTAGCAAAGGAGGCGGCCGATCGCGTGAGGCAATGGTCCTCACGCCCCAACCGCCGCCGGGATTCAGATTCTGATTTCCGGCCACCGTAGGCGCGGGCTTGCGGACGGAGATGTCAGCAAATCGTAGGGACCTAGCCGGGTCAAAGCCTACTGGGGCCACGGGTATTATGAAAGTGAAACCCGGGGCCTTGGGACGAAGGCAAAGAAGGAACAGGAGTGGGTTTTTAGTCAGTAAAAGTCTGTCATTATCTCCTGTTCCACCCAAGAGCGAGATTTGTCATAAGACGATTTTCCCTGAATATATAATTTTAATTTTAACTCGATACCTTCACACGTTTCTGAGATAAAGGGTGTTAACAGACAGATAGACATCAATGAAGATGATTTTCCCACCCAATAAAAAAAGGTGTTATCTGAGCAACTAGATGCCCCAATACTGTAAATCATAAAAATGTGGTATAATTACAAAATCTCAATTTACAAGATATAACCACTGAATCAATGATTTTATTTGATATAACGAACAGTTATTAGAATAAACGATTGATATAATTTTCAAAGAACTAACTTTTATAAGCATAACATTTATTTTTATTTATTTATTTATTTTTATTTATAGTTAATTAAAACGGTACACCCACTTACATTAATTAACATAGAATTTTTACAACTTATAAGATTAAATACAATACTACATATTAACATGGAACAGTGGACACCCTCGCATACTGCCTCTCACAGAACACCAGACAAACACGGTTATTTTATTCCATTCGTCCGCAAACACATCACATTCAGGGTCAGCATTCAGGAGGGCGTTAAGCATTTTTAAAGTACGACACACTGGGGATTCGGCTCTAGCGACAGTTCTAGATGGCTGAAGTGCATTAAGCATACATTTTCATTTTTTTTATTAAGCATACATTGATTATAAAATCTTTAGATATACCACTCAAAAGACATAAAATTAGTTTAATACAAAAGAATAAAAGCTTTTTTATAAATCATTCATAGCTTTTAACTTAACCTAACCCAAATGGTTGACTAACATTAGAAGGGGATCTGGCACTCGGCGGCCGCTGCCGCGGCACGCTCTTTTCGCTCGCTCTTCGCGCTTTATTAGACACTGTTCTAACCTAACCTAACTCACATATTCGCTTCGTTCGCTTGCCATCGCGTTCTAATGCTCACTATTCTAACCTGACTTATTCCAGACACGATTATTCCGCTCTACACACGATTACTCCATATTCATACTGGCACTGTATCCTACATCCACGATCAAATTCACACCCTTACGTTCTGGCCTTGAATAGAATGGAAATACTTCTGAAGCGCTACTTGTAGGGATTATTCGGAAAACTAAAATTTTTATAGGGACATATCGATTTTTTATTTGGACTTAACGTCGCTAAACCGCTTCGACAAACGCAAAGTGCGTATACAACGAGGCGTACTTTATTTCAGGCAAGTTGAAATCAGGCTGGAGGTCCAGACCTTAATACAGTGCGGCTCCGCAGCTGCATTATATTACAGTAACGTATTTTCAATACGCCGCGCCAACTTGTAATACTGAAAGTTTGTTAAACGTTACAACTGCGACAAATATAATAATTATTAATTATCTATTTTAAACGATAGACCTAATGATTTTTGATGAAATAAACTTTGTATCCAATAACATTATACGAAATAAGTTTAAGAATATATAAATTTTATATGTAAAGAAATTATATTAACAGTTCGAATATCTTACGTTTATCATATCTTGTGAACGTTATTGAAATAAAAATATACCAAATGACTTTATATGATATGAGACGCACCCTTTTGTAACTGTTTTGGTGCGGCAAGGGCAACCTTGTCGTTCATAATGTGTACGTTGTTTGTGTATGTGTATGTAGGTTAAATTACTAACTCGTAGATTATTTTTTACTAACATCCATGTTATTTATAAATTATTATTGTTATAATAAATGTAATATGGCGGATGATTTATTTTTTGTTTTTGAAATCGGAATTTTAACATTTATCTTGTTTGACTTTTTGGCAAACAATATCGCTGATTATATATCACTATGTCGCTAATTCTAATTTATTTGGGGTAAGTGGCGAATATAATTTTCTTCTATATTCCCCTTTCCACCTTATCATTTTACAATAGTTAATATGTATGCATCTAAGTATGTATTTACTATTGTATTTGTTCATAATTATGGCGGTAAGTCCCCTCTTTGAGGAGTGGCTGGAAAGACCTCACGGTGTCTTCACCTTCCGCATGACGCAGGATCAAAAACACGAGATGTCACTGGATGATTTTCCACCTAAAAAAGTCCACTATTGTACAGTGTTATGTGCATAGTTTTAATAAATAAATAGTTTGTCCTCTCCTTACTTTTACAGTAATCGGAAAATGTGTGTGTGTAGTAAGGTCCATGTAATAGGATTGAATTTGTACCCAGAATTCGACCACACTTTCAGACCTGGAGTTACTAAAGTATTTCAGATGGCAAAACTTCAACACTAGACGTTTCCCTATATTTAATAGATCCTCTTCGCTCTCTTAAATCAAGTTGTTTCAGTCATCTTACTGCTAACATAGTACAATGTCGTCTAATTTTTTACTATTTGAGTCATTGTCATTGGTTTAATTTACTATCAAAAATGTATCTAATTTCGCCCTGTGATAACAATTTATAATACAAATATTGAATTTATGTATCAGTGGTTATATATATATATAATCACTACGTACGAATCCCGGAATTTTATCGCATTAAGCGGTGACGCATGTAATGTTTTCGTATGGTTACGAGTACATCCGTCCAAAAGCTATGCCAAAACTTTTACTGCAATATACATCTTATTTTATGCATGTTAAGTTCCATCGCATCTCTGTTTGTTACCAGTGTTCCACCGCTTCTACAAATGTTCCGCGCATCGCAGTTGTGAAATCGTGGCTTTAATTTTGCATAAAAAGCAGTCTCGAAGCTGCAGTACTTAACAAGAGCGTCAGCTAAATACTTAAACTTACGTGTGCACTCACCGCCACCACGCTCTCGGAGCGACTTCCCAACGTATGATGTTGAGAACACGTTATACATGTGATATTAAACATATACAATATACATGTGGTTATGTATGTACCAAACGCCGCACGAATTTAGCATACGCGATGCAGCTAGAGTAGACATGTAATGCATATGAACAACGTGCAATTATAACTGCGAGATGATTGAGTCAGCTGAATTATATTGGTATGTAGCAAATAATAATGTAGAAAGCATACCACATTCTCAAATCTTACCCACAACAACAGCAATTTTGGTAGACAATTTTTTTAATTAATTGACTGATATACATAATTTTATTTTAATTTTTAATTTTATAAAATGTTTCTAGATGTGACAATTCTATTTTAATATTATTATTTGTGTAGATACCTTATGCAACATACTGTTTATTGTTTGTGAATAAATTAAATGATATGCTGCAGTGTACGGACCCGCCTATCCAAGGCATTTAGTTTCGTTTGAATCAATTTGAATGTGCCAAAGAGAACATCAATCGGTATGACCCAATTTTCTCTTTTATTCTTTTTTAATTTTAACTTTGTGGGAGTAAATTAAGGGTAATGCAAATAAGGTTCCACGCTGCTAATTTTCAAGCACGCTTTGACAAGACGTTATCATTGGGGGACTAGTCTGGAGACTGCGAACTCCCGAGCCCACTCTGCGAACGTCCATCGAACTGATGTCCGCCAGACATAATCTGGTCGTCAACCAGCAAGATAATACCTTCCAGAATATTTGAACAAGGGCAGCTTTTCATATGTAGCTGGCACATTACTGGAGCCTTCATCTGCCTGCGACCGGCCATCAGCGCATTTTGCCTCTGATTTTACTGCCTACTTTCCACGTCACCCAATACGTCCAAATGAGCTTCGATAGGTACATTGAAACAGCAATTTCGCCCTAAATCCTCCAAAGTCGCTAAACTGAGCATCATATCAGATCACAGTTAGGCCGCGATACAAGCTATCGATCACCAGTAAATTCCACCTGATAAACACCACCCACGGACCACGTATAAGGTTAGCTATGTGTATTCTCCTACAGATAAGGGTAACTGGGCTCCTAAAAGATGCAGCATACCTAGAAGATTTCTGGTCAGTCTTGTTTTGGGGGTAATGGGTTATAGGGGGTAACCGTTCCCAAAAAGATTCATACTTTGGCGGTATGGAAAATTTCTGTGATTAAGTTGTGCAATAGTTTCAGAAAAAAAAGCAAAGAGAAACTAACACTTTGCTAAACAGTCATAATAATTATTATCTATGTTATAAAAAGATAAACTGATATATCAACGCACAGTCGAAACCACTAGGACTTGGAGCGTGAAATTTTGTATAAAGTTTCCTTTTATGACGTAGGCGAGCATTAAGAGAGGATTTTTTAATGTTAACACTTAAAGGAATGAAACGGGAGTCTAAAGTTTGTAGAAACCTACTTTCACGCGGGTAAAGCCGCTGGTATAGAAGCTGGATTCAAATAATTCTTCAGTTCGATCACGTTAATTTTGATCAAAGGAAGGCTTCTTGCGACTTGGCAGAGTAATTACATTTCTTTAGTTATCATAATATTATTTTCAGTTTTTTTTTTGGCGGTACTTAGCTTATGACTTCTCCAGGTCTAGGACGGAGCGGGATTGTTTTTGAATTGTTAAATTATAAGCAGGAATTTTCAAATTTCGCAGGGTGACAGAGTTGTTTGCTGGTGTTCCAGTAACCGAACGGGAGTAAAACAATGTAATTAATGCATTCGTGCCCGAATTTGAGTAACGTCTTTCGTGCACACGAATACAGGCTAACGACCAAGTGTGATTGCGCCATAATGGAGGACAGTCATTGGCTGTCTTTAGTAACGTGACAGGTGACAAAACCTGGGTGTACCGCTTCGAACCCGAAAAAAAAGCCAGTCGACAGATTGGGTCTTTCCTTTTGAAGATTTGGCGACGAAAGTTAAGAAAAGTCAAAATGTTGGTAAAAAAATGGTTTCCCTTTTTTCGGCAAATCAGGACATTACACTCCAGTATCGCTTGAAGATAAAAGAACACTGAAACCAATGTACTCCTCCACCACGATAATGAATCCTCACATGCCGCTAAGATAACAGAAGCTTACTTGAAGACTACAAATGAGGAACTGATGATGCACTCGCACCCTGCGACTTATATTTGTTTCCAAAAATTAAAAACAAACTTAAAAGCACACGTTTTACGAGCCCTGAATTGGCGGTGAATGCGCTGCTTAAAGCTATCGAAGAGGTCCCGAAAGAAGACTGGTCCAATTGCTTTGTACAGTGGTTTCATCGAATGAAAAAAATGCATGAATTGCGAGGGAATATACTTTGAAGAACAATAAGAGTAATCGTAAGTCTTATTCCAGAAACTTTCAGTATGCCCTAAGTATTCACGCTTGACTTAAAGATCCCCAGGTACATAACTTCATTTACATGTATTAGGTTCGTGGCATAGTTAAGACACAAATATGTATTTTTTTTAAATCACTTCGGGTAATTTTTCAAACACAATTATGTTTTATCTTATCCGACTCAAGAATTCAATGATAATCAATATTTATGTATCTATGTTAATATTGCATACAGGACAAAAAATTATATTTGTGTGTGATGAATAAGCCAAAAAAATACTTGACCAATTTTAAAAATTCTTTCATCAACAGAACATATATTTGTGCTATAAGTTATAATATAACATAGGTGTAAATTACCTTTCGTTTATCAGGAGAGGTTTACCTCTGAATGAAATGTATTCAAAGTCAAAGCATTTATTTCAAATAAACCATTTACAGGCACTTTTGAAATGTCAAGAAGTTAGTCAGTAAAAAAAAGATGCTTATTGTACATACCAAAGCGTAGATCTCTGTGGAGAAGAATGTGCGAGAAACTCCATGGATACTCTTTTCAATCATGTTATGTATTACAAATATCTCGGTTACATGTTTCTTGTCGTTACAATTTTATGAGAACAATTTAAATAAAGTAAAAGAAAAAATCAAACTCTAAAACATAGAAAATAAAATAAGCCACTGGCAGTTAAGAGATGACCAGTCTCAACTGACAGTGCCTGTTCACGGACATGACGAGCGTATGTCAGCACCTTTTAGCTCAACCTTTATGAAGGTAATCGTGTGTTGGATTTTGGACCACGATCAGTGAAACATTTGAGTGAGCGTGACAAACTCTCTACTTCCATGATCATTTACGTCAAACAAGTCCAACATAAAACTGCAAATTTTTACTAGCTACCTGACTGGCCTGAGACCGGCCAGCCAGTGTATTCATGTAGGACATTGTAAAAGTTCTTATTTTCACGGTGTCTCATAAGTCTTGAACAACATGTTAAACTGATATGCGAAAGAATACAAAAACTCATATATATTTCAAAAAATCTGAGCCACATTGAGCGCTGATTTCAAATTGCTAAAGGAGATATACTATGCTTTTTGTCAATTGCTTCTAACATATTGCCTTTCTTTTTGGGTAGGGACATCAAAAACAACCTTGAAGTCTATCGAGGTCGCTCAGTGTGCAACATTAAAAATTGCGACTTTCAAACCTATCAAATACTCTACAACAAAAATATCCGAAACAAGGGAGGTCTTGACCGGAAGACAGTAATATACATACTAAGCGCTATCCTCCTACAGCACAGTTAACTGAACTAAAATCCACTAATCCTCCTAAAACGAAGAAAAGACATAGTATGCAAAATAACAAAACTATTTAAATTTAAATTTAGTCAACGTTTTGCGCACTCCATTGGTCCATGGCTTTGAGGCGTTTCTGGAAAGAACTCACGGCGTCCTTACCTTCCGCATGACGCAGGTCCTCACCGGACATGGTAAGTTCGGGAGGTCCCTGCACCGGATTCGTGCGAAAGAAACGCCCGGGTGTCACCATTGTGTGGAACACCTGGAGGACACGGTGGAGCACACGATAGAGGTGTGCCCCGCTTGGGCAGAGCAACGTCGTGTCTTCGTGGGGCAATCGGCGGCGGCGATCTCTCGCTCCGGGCTTTGGTACAGGCCATGGTCCGGAACGAAGGGAGTGGCAAGCGGTCTCCTACTTCTGCAAAGCAGTTGTGCTAGCAAAGGAGGCAGCCGATCGCGTGAGGCAACAGTCCTCACGCCCCAACCGCCGCCGGGATTCCAATCCCGATTTCCGACCACCGTAGGCGCCGGCTTGCGGACGATGAGCAATGTGTAGCTCGCCGTTTACTGATTAATGCCCCTAGGCCGGTAGCATGGATTATTCCCTGATGGCCCCGATCCCCGAGAGCTCGATACCGGAGTCCGGAGGCACCCGAATGCGATAAATATGATTCATGCTCTACATACACCGTACCGTGCTTCACAGTGTATTTTCAGTAGTAGTTCGTCATCATAACTTCGTCCATAATCACACAGACAAAACCTTTGATTTTTCCGAAGAGGACACTGAAGCGCAGCCAGGATACGGACGCTAATAAGTCTACATCGAGCCCATGTAAGGCCCGGTAAAAGCGCCCGTTAAGCTCCTTGCTCTGCCATACTTTCCTGCGGTCATTAGCATCCAGTCGTAAACTTATAGTGGTTGGCTTCAGTTCTCGGTAGCAAAGGAGAGCGGAGTAGGGCCCTATCGTTTATTATTATTAATAGTAACCCTACACCGTAAGTTGCTCCATTATACTCACATTTATAAACTTTGAAAAAAGAAATGGTTTTACATTACTTATTTATATTTTATATCACTTTTATTTGCACTAGCTTCTACTAGCGATATTGCCCACGTGATAGTAATAGAAAATTATCCCACTCCCGGGATAAAATAGTCTCTCAAAATAATTCATTCCTAGTCATTTAAATTTATTCCTAGTTAGTATATAACTTTTTATTTTATATCGTAATGTCAATTTTGAGTCTTATGCCTAGATAATATATAATAATTAATTAATTAATCTTACTGTGAATGTTTGCACACCTATAAACGACTTTTTTAGACAGGATGCCCTCATAAATGTGCATATTGTAGACAATGTTTTGTAAATAAGTTGTTGGTGAACTTATTTAATTTAAAAAAAAAAGTTTCATCGAAATCTGTTCAGCCGTTCGAGTGTGAAAAAGTAAAAAAAAATATACATAAACTTTCACCTGTATAATATTAGTGTGATATTTCGTGCCTCAAAATAAATGTTGGAATTATTTTGTTAGGTAATTACATTAAAAGATCACTTTATTTTTTTATCAAGGAAAGAAAGTTTTTCATCTATCTGTCCCTTTCCCTGCGCTAAGATTTATTCTCAGAGAAACTATTTAAATACAAAATAATCATAGTAATTCATTTTGCATTGTCTTACCAGCCTGAAGATATCAGCGGAGGTGATAGCGACATATATGACTAATAAATTTAAATCATATTTAGACAAAGTTACCCAATAATTGAAATTAGTATAATCAATCAATCATCATCGTCATTTGGGGCTTTACCAGATTAAAAATCACACTACGTGTTATATAGTATCCTGGATTCCGGATTCGTTACTACTCTTCAACAACAAAGTCAAAGTCAAAGTGTTTACAATGTTCTTATAAAATCATGTCAGTACTTTTGACTTAGCAGCCTTTTACAAGCATTCCAATCCATACATGATCAATAAAGTAATCATCTTCGCCATTTGGGGTTTTAACACATTGAAAGTCACACTGCGTGACGTGAAATCTGTATGATGGTCATATAGTAAATTCGGATTTATAGGGACTCTTGTGTCTTATTTTAACAACCCATACAAGTGAACTGAACTAAACTCGCATCCCAATTCAGATACATTCCAAAATTTGTTTTAAGTAGAACAGAGTTTTTTTTTTTATTGGGTGGGAAAATCAAATCCCGCTCTTGGGCGAAACGGGAGTTAGTGTCAGACTTTTACTGACTAAAAACCCACTCCTGTTCCTTCGTTGCTTTCGTCCCAGGGCCCCGGGTTCCGCTTTCACACTATCCGTGGCCCCAGTAGGCTTCGACTCTGCTGGGCCCCTACGATTTGCTGACATCTCCTTGAGGCGCGCGTGGAACAGTACGCGCCGTCGACGACTTGGGCTCGGTCCGGACGGTTACCGGACGGTCGGACGGCGAACCACCCATTGCTCGCCATCCGCAAGCCCGCGCCTAAGTGGAACAGAGTCTGAATAATATGAATGCATCTTTACCTCTGTAACCATTCAGTCAAAAAAGTATCGGGAATGGATGATTTGTTTATGGTTCCAAATTCAAATTTTTGTATTTTTGTAGTTGTTAGATTGGCACAACTGTTTTCCATTTTGTCGCGGAGTTTGAGTTGCATCTGTTATTTATATTAAATACAGTGCTGGTTTTAGTAATATCATATATAGTGTGTATTGCGAATTTCATAATGGACAAAAATATCGAACAAAGAGTTTGTCTTAAATTTTGCATCGCCAATGGAATTTCGTGTTCGGAGTCACTGAAAATGTTACAGAAGGCTTACGGTGAATCGACTTTATCAAAAACTCGTGCTTATGAGTGGTTCAAAGCGTTCAAAAGCTGTCGAAATGTGATGGAAGATTTGCCTCGCTCTGGTAGGCCGTCAACGTCTGCAACTGAAGTTAACATTTGCGAAGTGAAGAAAATAGTGACTGAAAATCCCCATTCAACTCTGAGAGAGATAGCCGCCGAACTTTCTGTATCTCACGAGTCGATCCGTACCATTTTAACTAATCATTCGGGTATGAAACATGTTGCTGCTCGGCTAGTCCCAAAAGATCTGAATTTTCTCCAAAAACTCAATCGCATGAAAGTCGCTGAGGACATGCTAGAACGAGTCAGTTCGGACCCAACATTCATGGAACGCATTGTTACTGGTGATGAGACGTGGGTTTACGAGTTTGACATGCAAACTAGTCAACAAGCTTCGGAGTGGCGCCTTCCAATTGAACCGAAACCGAAAAAACCACGCCAAAGTCGATCAAAAGTCAAAGTCATGTTGACTGTTTTCTTTGACTATCGCGGTGTTGTGCACTCTGAATTCTTACCGGAAGGTCTAACGGTAAATAAAGAATATTATTTGAGTATAGTATTTGAGTATAGTATAAAGTTATGCGGCGTTTAAGAGAGCGAATTCGACGAAAAAGGCCAGATTTGTGGAAAGAAAATTTCTTGGATTTTGCACCACGACAATGCGCCTTCGCACAAGGCTATCATTGTGAACGAATTTTTGACCAAACATTCAACAAATACCATCCAGCAACCACCATATTTACCAGATATGGCTCCTGCTGACTTTTTTCTTTTTCCTAAACTCAAATTACCATTTCGTGGCACCCGTTTTCAATCGATAGAAGACATAAAGGAGAATTCGCGGCGAGAACTGAACTCAATTCCGGAAGCAGCGTTTAAAAAATGTTTTGATGAATGGATTATTCGTTGGCGCAAGTGTATCGTTTCTAAAGGAGCATACTTTGAAGGTGATAAAATAAATTTGGATGAATAACAGACATTTTGTGTATTATTGATCTTTTCCCGGTAGTTTCTTGACAGAGTAGTATGACCAAGGCCGTGCGTTTCAACCGTATGTCAACG
Organism: Mythimna vitellina; assembly: GCA_949316375.1. Classification (NCBI taxonomy): domain Eukaryota; kingdom Metazoa; phylum Arthropoda; class Insecta; order Lepidoptera; family Noctuidae; genus Mythimna; species Mythimna vitellina. The sequence goes on from OX438686.1 coordinate 10,639,245, forward strand.
CCAGTGGCTGCAGTTTTCGTAGTAATCCTCGGTTCAGTAGCAAGGTTTTAATGTTTATACGTCTTTTTCTTGTTGTCTCATCGGATAAAACAATTATATTAAGCTTATTTCTAGACAAAATTAATATTATTCGAAATCGATTCTAATATCTATGTCAAAGAATCAAGTTAGCCCTGTACGTTACTGCACCCAATCACTACTATTAAGTAATATATTGTTATTAATCTGATATTCAACCGATCAATATTCTTCATCTTCATCATGAAATACAAAATTCCTTAAGAAAACCACCTTAACTTAAGAAAATAAACAGTGTCATTCTAACTGCAAAGATTTCTAAAAAGAAACCCAACGGAACGCTTCATCGATTGTAGAATGGTTTACGTATGTGGAAAGATCTATTTGGTTCACTTGAATTTGTATCCTAATATTTAGATCAGCCGAGATCCCATTTATTTTTATTACGGATCCTGATATCAGCATACGAATGTGTAACAAAAAACGCAATAAGATGTTTCTCTCGCTTCGATGTTACTATTTTACTTTTATTGGAGATATAAGGTTTTATTTTCAATTAGAAAATTATCTCTGCTTATTTTCGGATCTGTTTTATGTGAAATTTCTTGGCTGACACATAAACAACATTTCGTGAATTAGGTACGATACTTGTATCGATACGTTTAGATTTGTACTCAGACATAAACACGACGAAAAGAGATGTGCAAAAGAAAAACTGACCCCACATATGGAACGTATGCGTCGTTCTTGAATTTGCTTGAAGATAGATGACAATAATAAAATACTGGGCAAGTGCGAATCGGACTCACGCATTGAGGGTTCCGCACAAACTTACGAAAACAATTCAATTTCCGAACCGCAATAAAAAAAATGTGACGTAACTACAAATTTACAGCTATCAGATTTTTTTCTATACTTGTGCTATAAGATCTTGCTTCATGCCAAATTTCAGGATTCTAGGTCAACGGGAAGTATATATGCTATAAATTTTGATTCCCTTGAGAGTGTCAAAATATACATATTTTGTGACATAATCGGCGGTATATTTTTTTATTGTTAACTCAGAAGTTTGATTGTTTTTCACAGCTTAAAGGGACCGCTAACCTTAGAACATGGTTTCAATTTGAACTCGATACTTCTGCGCGTTTCGTAGATAAAGGGTCTTGGCAGACAGATAGACAGACAAACGGACAACAAAGTGATTCTATAAGGGTTACGTTTTTTCCTTTTGAGGTATGGAACCCTAAAAACAAGTTTTAGAATTCACATTATGGTTCTCTGGTTCTCATCGCGAAGCTGGGGCGCCTTGCGGATACTCCGTCCGCGTATCGGCCTATTGTGCTGCTGCATAAGGTGGGCAAGCTCTTTGAAAATGTAATTGCAAATCACCTCGTCGCGCACCTAACACGGGAGGGGCCGAACGTTGCGGACGGCCAGTTCGGCTTTCTTAGGGGGCGCTTCACGGTGGACACCATCATGCGCGTGCGAGCCCTCACAACGGGTGATGCGGTGTCTGAGGGTAGATGTGTCCTTGGTGGTGTCTTTGGACATCGGGAACTCCTTTAAATCCCTGCCCTGGAGTAGCACCGTACAACAACGTTTTAACATCTCTTATCTTAAAGAACGTTTCAAGTTCCTTCATGACACACATTCGAGACACTTAAGATCATCGGAGAATTTGAAACTTTTAATGCCCTCGCATTCTACTAAGTTCAGTGACAAATCGTTCACGGTCCAAGCGGTACGATTACGGAATGCATTGCCGGTGCTAATTAGGCAAGCCCAGTCACTAGCTTCTTTCAAAAACCTAGTCAAAGATCATTTCCATTCAATCTAATTGCTATCCTGCCTCTACCTAAATTTAGTTCTTCCGTCACTAAATTAAAACACCTTATTGTTATTTTCTTTCTCCATCTCTTGGTATGAAATTGTGTAACTTATAATATTTATATATATATAATATTTATATATTATCTTTTATATATAATAGCTATATTTCATCTATGTATAGTCTAGTTTTCATTATTAATTTGCAGTACACTGCAGACTACCCCCCTTTTTCTATTTCAAATTCTTACATTCCACCGTAAGGTTGTCTGGTAGATATCGCTGTCAGCGATAAGACCGCCTTTGTACCCATAGATTTAAGTTTGTGTACAAGTTATGTTACTATTTTGGTGTACAATAAAGTTTATTCTATTCTATTATATTATGACTATTATTCCACGTAACAACGTGTTTTTTTTTTTTTATTGGGTGGGAAAATCATCCTAATGACATCCCCGCTGTTGGGCGGAGCGGGAGATAGTGTCAGACTCTTACTGACTAAAAACCCACTCCTGTTCCTTCGTTGCCTTCGTCCCAGGGCCCCGGGTTCCGCTTTCACACTACCCGTGGCCCCAGTAGGCTTCGACCCTGCTGGGCCCCTACGATTTGCTGACATCTCCTTGAGGCGCGTGTGGAACACTACGCGCCGTCGACGACTTGGGCTCGGTCCGATTACCGGACGATCGGACGGCGAGCCACCCATTGCTCGCCGTCCGCAAGCCCGCGCCTACGGTGGCCGGAAATCGGGATCGGAATCCCGGCGGCGGCGGTTGGAGCGTAAGGACCGTTGTCTCACGCGATTGGCCGCCTCCTTAGCTAGCATTACTGCTTCGCAGAAGGAGGCGACCGCCTGCCACTCCTCCTCGCTCCGGAGCATGGCCTGAACCAAGGCCCGGCGCGAGAGATCGTCGCCGCCGATTGCCCCCACGAGGACACGGCGTTGCTCTGCCCAAGCGGGGCACACCTCCACCGTGTGCTCTATCGTGTCCTCCGGGTGGACCACACAGTGGCGACACCCGGGCGTCGTTTCCGCACGAATCCGGTGCAGGAACCTCCCGAACTTACCGTGTCCGGTGAGAACCTGCGTCATGCGGAATGTGAGGACGCCGTGAGGTCTTTCCAACCACGCCTCAAAGAGGGGACTTACCGCCATAATTGTGGCGTGCCCAACGTAACAACGTGTTTACATTATGACTATTATTCCATCAGCGAGAATCTTATCTTTCCGTAACACAGTCCTTGACTAGCATGGGAGGTAAAGAACTTTTCTCTGTATATCGAGAAAAGTCATTTGATCATCTATCTCAAAAGATAACAAACCCAGGTAATGGCCACGTGATTCGGACCCCAAATGCACGATTATCCGTAATGATACGAAATTCTGTTTTTTATCGTATTAACATAGTTATAGATAAGTTTGTTAATTAGATAAGATTGAATATATAAGATACGTATATATAAAGATCTAACATTAACGATACAAATAAATCAGTGTGTGTTCAACTGTTACGGTTAACTGACCTCGTTTTTATAAACTTATTCTTTTATCTGCGGTTTGAAAATGAATAACTTTCTGTTTCTATTTGTGATTGCTTTATGTGGTAAGGATTTCAAACAAGTGTAAAATATCAAATTGCAGTGATAATTATTTTAGAACAAGTGGCTGAATTTTATTTTTGCGCTCTCGGCTCTATATCGCCGTCACCTTCTGTTCGGGCCTCAATAAGCCTTAACGGCATTATTTATTTTATAAATTAAAACATGAAAACGCAGCTAATCTTAAAAAAAAAATCACGAGAATGATTTAAAATATTTTTAGTCGATTTCCTTTGTTAGTGCAACGATGTGTGGAAAATTAGTTCTCACCGTATTTTCTTTTTTTTAATGTCTCCGCAGCAAGTTTTATTTATTTTTGTCACAATTTATTGTATTTGAGTATACTAATTATTTTTTTGTCTCATGAACAGGTACACACATAAGCTCTTTAAATGTTGAAAGGATAAGCAGAATAATAGGCGGAACGCCAGCAGAAGAAAACAGTTTCCGATATATGGTAAATACTTACTATTAATTTTTTACTAAAATTGAGAACAGGAAACAAAAATAACAAAAAAAAAAAAACAAGCAACATATGCTATTTGTTTTTAGTCTTGAACTTAAAAATGGCCATTTTAGTCATCATTTCGAACAAGTTATTTTTACTATGAAACCAATTCTAAAATTCACGAGTGTGGAAGCCTACTGGGGCCACGGATAGTGTGAAAGTGAAACCCGGGGCCCTAGGACGAAGGCAAAATAGGAACAGGAGCAGGTTTTTAGTCAGTAAAAGTCTGACACTATCTCCCGCTCCGACCAAGAGCGAGATTTGTCATTAGATGAATTTCACACCTAAAAGAAAATCCCTAAAAATTTCAAAGCAAATATGACAGTAAAAAAATACATAAATGCTGTGCAGCTTCTACAACCAAATAGATATCAGTAGATTGAAATAAGCAACCCTTTTTATATTCTTTAAGATTTCGTTGCAAGAAAGAAGTCAGTTATCAACGGACACGAGAGGACATAGATGTGGGGGCGCATTGGTCACGTTACGTCACGCAGTCACATCAGCATCGTGCGTCCACTTGGCCCAAAATGAGTTAGTATTTACTATTATTTTTGTCTGTATTATTAGATTATGAGCGACTTGTCCTGGCTTCACACTGGACTGTCATTATCTACTCTAGTAGGAAGATGATAATGAATTTATCTTCCTGCTCTTGTCCCGTTTTATTTGAGGTCGGCGCAACACGTTTTTTTTCTTTCATTCTGTCTTGTCACCCGTTACGCTGTCAATAACTTCCTTTTTTAGGGTTCCGTACCTCAAAAGGAAAAAAACGGAACCCTTATAGGATCATTTTGTTGTCCGTCTGTCTGTCTGTCAGTAAAGAATCTTTATCTTGGAAACGCGTGGAGGTATCTAGTTGATATTAAAACCATACACTCAAGTCTGCGGCCACCTGAAGCTGTGAAAAAATTAAACTTCTAAGTTAACGAAAAAAAAAGATACGGCCATTTATGTCGCAAAAAACGTATATTTCGACACTCTCATCATTTCTTTTCGTTAACTTAGAAGTTTGATTTTTTTCACAGCTTTAAAGGACTTTGAGTATATGGTGTTTATTTCAACTTGATACCACCATGCGTGCCTGAGATCTGAAGGGTCTTGACAGACAGACAGACGGACCACAAAGTGATCCTATAAGGGTTCCATTTTTTCCTTTTTTTCCTTACGAAACCCTAAAAAGGTACTCGGCGGGACTAAGAATAAAATGTGGATATTTTTTTCGTGTCTAAGCAATTTTAACCAATATCTGAATTGTTGTACAGAATCAAAAAATAACAATTGCATTATCTTTCAGGCAAATTGTTGCGATCAACGCAAGTGAATACAGGGTGTTTGCTGGTTCAGTGCTTCTTACGAACGATGCTTCCGCTGATCGTCATCGTGATATAGAAAGGATCACTGTACACCCTGACTATCGCCCAAATACTCCGTATGTAAACGATATCGCCGTTATTACCGTGAGTAATATTTTGATGAATCATTGGTTATTTCAGTTATGTGTAATAATTTTCGCCTTTTTTTCAAGGTTTGTAATCATTAAAAAACTCCTCCCACTATAATTGAAACGAAATTGTCTTTTACTATCCAGAATCAACCTGTGTCCCTTCAGTTGTCTTTTGCGTTTCAGAGCAGTAGTACCTAACTCTTTCGAATAATCCCGCAGCATTTTTTTTTAAAGCGCCGGCCTATTGGTCTAGTGGTTAGTGGCCCTGACAGCTATGCCGGAGATCGTGAGTTCTATTCCCATCCAAGACAAATGTTTGTGTGATAGGCACGATCACTTGTTTTGTATCTGGGTGTAATATGTATATGGGTATAATCTGTAACATGTATGTATTTAGCAATACATAAGTATAATTATCAGTTGCATATAGCACAAACTCTGCTTAATTTGGTACTAGATAGCATTGTGTGAAGTTTTGGAATATTTTTTTTTTTCGCCTGTGATTGTAACGATTTGTGAAGGTATGCTGAGCATTATTGCATGACATATGCTATCGAAATATCATGAGATCATTATCAAACTTTTTGAAGTTTCGTAATATTGATGTCACTTCACACCGGAAGACGCAGCGTTGGAAGGCCTCCAACAAAATGAACCGAGGACCTGGCGAAAGTCGCGGGAATACGAAGGATGCGAGACGCACAGGACCGTTCATTGTGGCGACACTTTGAACTGTGAGGCAGGCCTATGTCCAAGAGTTGACATCTTTCGGCTGAAATAATGATGATGATGATGAATGTCACTTTGTGAAATATGATCAACATTTTTGTATGTTAACTGTTAGTACTTCATGTTAGTTAGTATATTACTATAATGAGTTTTAATGGATTTTTTATAACATTTTCAGCTCGCCAGTGAATTCCCAAGTCAGGCAGTATCAACGGTGAGACTAGCAGTAACCGATGCCACAATGATACAGGGAACTGTTTGTGACGTTACCGGCTGGGGATCCCGTGACCAAAACAGTACGGTAAGTAAACACATAGCAAAACAATACATTTTACTCTATTTTTTTCTTTTCATTTCCGTTATACTATGGAAATATCATGCAATATCTCGTGCAATGCAATTCCTCGTGGGTTGGGTTATTATATTACATGGTTGTTAAAATATTAAAAAGATTTTAAAAGCGTTTACTCCTGACGGTATTTCAATACAATAAATGGATAAACTGAATTCTAGTCACGTTGCGTATGTACTAAGTTTCATTTAAATCGGTACACTAATTTTCAAAAATAAAGATTTGCCAGTTTATATAAAATACTGGAGTGGCGAATATGTACCGGAAGACGTAGCATCGGAAGGCCTCTCACAATGTGGACCGATGACCTGGTGAGGGTCGCGGGAATCCGGATGGATGCAAGACGCACATGACCGATCGTTATGGTGACAATTGAGGGAGACCTATGTCCAACAGTGGACGTCTTTCGGCTGAAATGATGATAATGATGAAATACCAGGAGGAACTCCACTGTATCCTATAAAATAAGTACTAACTTGACCGTATTATGTATAACAAACTTGATTCAATCACAATTTATTTACTGTCTGTTTTATTAGGCCAGTACGCAGTTGGTGCAGATGAGGAAGATGGTGTATGATCAGAATTCTTGTCAATCTGTATACTCTATACCAGTGCCCGGATACGATCAAATCAATATAATAAATACTACGATTTGCGCAATTGACCCTCTATCAAATTCATGCCAGGTAATAAATTATTTGTATTACTTTTAATACTCATCTAAATAGAATTTAGTTTTCACCCAATTGCAGCAATAATAATCTGTGAAGATAAAATTAAATAGCTTAGGTTAGGTTAGCTTAGCTCTTAAAATTTTGACATTCCATGTCTTAATAAATGAGACTTACCATCAAATAAGGGTAAAGTTAAAATAATTCACAAAGTAACCCAATAAAATAATTAAAATGATTTATTTGCGATGATGGTGCTTCTTAAAAATAGACAAAGAATTGCCTTTTGTCCGCATATCTGGCATATTAAACGTACAAACTTACGTTATCAATAATATTTATGTTGTTTTCAGGGTGATTTCGGAAATCCGTTAGTGTGCAATGAGAACCTCAATGGTATTCTAATTTTCCATCGAAACGATTGCTCAAAAATACCCATTCCTTTCCTCGAAGTTTACACCAGAATCTCCAGCTTCCGATCCTGGATTGAGACAACGGCAGGAGCATCCACTTTCCAACCTGGAATGGCAATATTAGGATTGATCTGTTTAGTTCAATTTGTAATCACTAAAGTTTTACAGTAGCCTAAAAAATTAAAAATATTATTTTAATAAATAAATTATTTCAATTTTTTTTTAATACTTTTATTTGAACAACTGCATGACAGATAATCAACCTGTACGTATTTATCTATGTAATAGTAGACCGATAGACAGGCCTGTTGGTCTAGTAGTCAGTGACCCTGACTGCTAAGCCGGAGGTCTTGGGTTCGATTCCCACCCAGGACAAATGTTTGTGTGATGAGCATGGTCATTTGTTTTGTGTCTGGGTGTAATTTACTTATAATATGTATGTATTTAGAAATATATAAGTATGTTTATCAGTTGTCTAGTACTCATAACACAAGCTCTGCTTAGCTTGAGACTAGACGGCGTTGTGTGAAAAAAATAAATGAAACAAAAAAATATATTGATGAATACTGCCCGGGTGTCACCTTTATGCGGAACGCCCGGAGGATACGGTGGAACATACGATAAAGGCCTGCCCCGCTTAGGCAGAGCTCTGCTATTTCATAGTGGCGGTGATGACCTCGCGAGAGGTCCAGCCCTGTTGCAGGTCATGATACGGAGCTAGAGGGAACAGGAGGCGGTTACCTCCTGTGAAGTAGTAACACGAGCAAAGAAGGCCAAAACCATAAGGCGACAAGCCTGGCGCCCCGGGCATCGATTGTCGCAGGAGTATTTCCAGCCACTGTGCAAGCAATGGCTAGCTCACCGTCCTTCCGTCCGTTAAAAAACAAGTCCGGGTCGACGGCGTGTTGTGTTCCACGCGCGCCTCAAAAAGATATCAACAAGATTGACGGGGTCAGTTAGGGCCAATACCTGCCGGGGCTTTTTTTTTTTTTTATTGGGTGGGAAAATCATCCTAATGACATCCCCGCTCTTGGGCAGAGCGGGAGATAGTGTCAGACTCTTACTGACTAAAAACCCACTCCTGTTCCTTCGTTGCCTTCGTCCCAGGGCCCCGGGTTCCGCTTTCACACTACCCGTGGCCCCAGTAGGCTTCGACCCTGCTGGGCCCCTACGATTTACTGACATCTCCTTGAGGCGCGCGTGGAACAAAACGCGCCGTCGACGACTTGGGCTCAGTCCGGACGGTTACCGGACGGTCAGACGGCGAGCCACCCATAGCTCGGCGTCTGCAAGCCCGCGCCTACGGTGGCCGGAAATCGGGATCGGAATCCCGGCGGCGGTTGGAGCGTAAGGACCGTTGCCTCACGCGATCGGCCGCCTCCTTAGCTAGCATTACTGCTTCGCAGAAGGAGGCGACCGCCTGCCACTCCTCCTCGCTCCGGAGCATGGCCTGAACCAAGGCCCGGCGCGAGAGATCACCGCTGCCGATTGCCCCCACGAGGACACGGCGTTGCTCTGCCCAGGCGGGGCACACCTCCACCGTGTGCTCCACCGTGTCCTCCGGGTGGGCCACACAGTGGCGACACCCGGGCGTCGTTTCCGCACGAATCCGGTGCAGGAACCTCCCGAACTTACCGTGTCCGGTGAGGACCTGCGTCATGCGGAATGTGAGGACGCCGTGAGGTCTTTCCAACCACGCCTCAAAGAGGGGACTTACCGCCGTGATTGTGGCGTGCCCAGCACGGGGTCGTGACAGTTGCTGTCGCCATTTCTCCATGAGAACTCGCCGGAGCTCTGTCCGCCATGCTGCGACTTGTCGCGGCAGCGGAGTTTCGCCCCGGCGTTGCATCTCCATGCGCCGTTCGTGCATGAGTGCAAGGACTGTTGCCAGGAGGCTCGCCGCTTCGCGGGAAATCGTCCGGTATCCTCGCACCATCCGTATGGCCATGACCCTCTGGCACGCGTTCAGCCGGGCCGCCGGCTGCTTCCGCAGCCCCGGCGCCCACACCGGCGCGCCATAAAGGGCCATGGACCGAACGATCCCCGCGTAGAGCCTCCGGCAGGAGGCGTCTGGACCCCCAAGGTTGGGCAGGAGCCGCCCGAGGGCAGCCCCAGTCCGATTTAGTTTGGGAGCCAGTCGTCGGAAGTGCTCGTCGAAATCCCATCGGCTGTCGAGAACGAGTCCCAGGTACTTCATCGTTGACCCGACGCCGATGTGGACTCCTCCCACCGTTAGCTGGGAACCCGGTGGTGGCGCGTTCCGAGGGCCGTGAAAGCACATGGCCTCGGACTTGTGCAATGCTACCTCGAGTCCCAGCTCCTGGATCCTACCAACGACTGTCGCAACCCCGCGTGTCGCTAGTTCGACCGCCGCCTGGTACGACTCTCCCTGCGCCAGGACCAGTGTGTCGTCCAGACCACGCTGACCCCGCCAGGGAGGTCGCCGCGCAGCACGTAGTCGTATCCGATGTTCCACAAGGGCGGCCCTAGTACCGATCCCTGCGGAACACCGCACGACATCTCTCGACGTTCCCACACCCCCTGGTGACCAGGGTAGGTTATGTACCTGTCTGACAGGTACGCCTCGACCACACGACAGAGGTAGTTGGGCATCCGGTGATACCGGAGTGCCCTCCCAATGCTACTCCAAGGCAGGGAGTTGAAGGCGTTGGCGATGTCCAAAGACACCGCCACGACACACCTGCCCTGGGCCACTGCATCCCCCGTCGTGAGAGCTCGCACGCACATGATGGCGTCCACCGTGGAGCGCCTCCTGCGAAAGCCATACCTGCCGGGGCTGCGGATTTTTCGAAGAATTTATCGTGGGTCTTGCAAACGTCAACTAAAAGAACACTGTGGGTTTTATTCAGTAAAAGTCTGACACTGACTCTCGCTCCACCCAAAGTGGGAGAAGTCTTTTGATGACTTCCCGCGTTAAAAAAGCTCAAAAATTATTTCTTAATAGCCCGTTGTTATAAGAAGAGAGATTAGGTATTTTCGATTTTTAGGGTTCCTTACCTCAGTAGGAAAAAACGTAACCCTTATAGGATCACTTCATTGTCCGTCCGTCTGTCTATCTGTCAAGACCCTTTATGGAGTGGAGTGAGAAGGAACGGGTGGTGGTATCAAGTGGAAATTAAAACCATAACTTAGGTCTGCGGTCCCTTGAAACTGTGAAAAAATCAAGCTTCTGAGTTAACGAAAAAAAAAGATGCAGCCGTTTATGTCACAAAAAATCTCATCATCGTCATCATCATTTCAGTCGAAATATACATACATAGGCCTCCCCAAGCGTCGCCACAACAACCAATCCTGATCGACACGCTCAAGGGAATTAAAATTCATCGGGTACTTCGCGTTTATCTACAATCCTTAAAATTGGCATGCAAGCAAGCAAGCAAAGCAAAGTCTCAAAGCACAAGTATAAGAAAAAATCTGAAAACTGTAAATTTGTAGTTACGTCACAAAAAACTTTTTTGCGTTTCCAAAAAATCTTTTTAACTCAATTCGGGAATAGAAATCTTTTTATAGGTAAGTTTGTACGGAACCCTCAGTGCGCAAGTCTACAGCAACAAAAAACATTATCAGTTGTTTGATTTAGCAGTAGACGTAGTTGTTCGGGTTGGGTCCACGAAGACGTTCACGACGAAATTGAATAATCTATTGCTATCTGAATTATTTTTAAAATATGATAAGCCATATCTTCGGATGAATAGTTAATTTGTTTACCATTAGAATATAGATGTACACATTCTAATGATTTTGTAGTATTTGGCAGCAAATGTATTAAGTCAACCTACTCGGCAAACTTCGCTGCGGTATTCAACACTACAATAAAATTCTTAGCTCCATTTTACCGAGATCGCGCGATCTTATAAGTACTAATTATAATCAATTTGCGAATAATTAGAACCGCCACAAAACCTTACTCGAAGAAATCCTACCAAAAAAAAAAAAAACTTTAAAATATGAATATTATACTTACTACAGAATAAAAGTTTACTGTCAGTTGCAAGTTTTGGTATAGGTAACATCAATAGTTTTGTATATTATATATAATAAAAGTATCTCTAAACATACGTATTTCTCTTTAGTCCCTTTTAAGGGTCCCGTACCTAAAGACCCTATTACTAAGATTCCGCTGTCCGTCCGTTTTTCTGCCCCTCTGTCACTAGACTGTAGCTCATGAAACATGATAGTTATAAAGTTAAATAATTTTAACAGATGATGTATTTCCGATATCACAACAATTTATAAAAAAAAAAAAAAAACAATAAAATAAATATTTTTACGGCAAAAAATGTGCCTACAACAACAGACATGACTTTTTTGCCGTTTTTATAGATAATGGTACGGAACCCGTGAGTTCGTGCGCGAGCCAGACTCGCTTTTCATAACTATACCATTAGTAAGTACCATTACTAATTATGGTGCTAATAATAAGAGTAATTCACATACTAATTATGACAGAGTTAATATTTAAATCAAAAAATGTCGTTCTTTTTTTTTAGGTAGGAAATCATCTAATGGCATCTCCTGCCCTTTCGTGTCAGACTTTTACAGACTAAAACCCACTCCTGTTCTTTCTTTGCCTTCATTCCAGGGCCCTGGGGTTCTCTTTCGCAACACCCGTGGCCCCTGTAGGATTCGACTCTGCTAGGCTCCTACGGTTGCTGACATCTCCTTGAGGCGCACATAAAATGGGCGTTTCTTCCACACGAATCCAGTGTAGGAATCTCCCGAACTGGCCATGTCTGATGAGGACCTGCATCATGCGGAAGGTAAGGACACCGTGTCATCTTCCCAGCTACTCCTTAAAGGGGGGATTTACCGCCAAAATTGTGGCGTGCCTAAAATAATCTTCTTATTTGAGGTCTGAAATTAGTTATATTCGACATCGAGAAATTTGTTTATGTCAATATTGTTAAGGATGTGTTTGTATTCTGTCTAGTAACTAAACTACAGAAAAGCTCACAAAATTATCTTCTTACATTCATCTCCCATAGTTCAATGACATCGTCAGATATCATTTGTTTTTACATTTGTGCTACAAATATTGTTAAAATGGCATTATTATTATTGTTTTTAGCAATTCACAACACGTAAAGACTTGTAATTGGCTAACTGTCGTCTATGATTGTTTTTCTTTTCACCCGACTGCAAGAAGGGTTATGTTTAGTCAGTTTTTTTTTTTAAACGGCTGTAAGTCCTTCAAGTTGTAATATGAAGAAAAATAAGGTTTGTTACTTTATTTCTCTCAACCTTTTTCGTTACTGTCTGAAAATAATTGACTCAATTCTATTGGTCATTTCCTGTAGAGAAAAACCAGCAAGAGACTCTACTTTAAAAGAAAAATATGAAAGGTGAATGCTTAAAAAAACAACTCAGCCTACAGCAAATTATCAATAATAATAAGTAATAAAACAATAACCTGCTATTATCGTGATCCTTACTCACAAACATGTTTTATTTATTTATTACTAATTTGTTTTATTAATTAATAATATTCCACAATTCCACAACTATCACACAACGCCGTCTAGTCCCAAGCTAAGCAGAGCTTGTGTTATGAGTACTAGACAACTGATAAACATACTTATATATTTCTAAATACATATATATTATAGATAAATTACACTCAGACACAGAACAAATGATCATCCTCATCACACAAACATTTGTCCTGGGTGGGAATCGAACCCACGACCTTCGGCATAGCAGTCAGGGTCACTAACCACTAGACCAACAGGCCAGTCTACCAGTCAATTAGAAGTCGATTTAAAAAAAAATAACTTTGTTCGACCTAATGATGACCAGCCAGGGTTTAGAGCTTAGGATGGAACCAGGGAGCCCCACAGGAATAAATTTAGGATTTTATGAAGCCAGAGCATTTTCTTCTACAATATTTCTTTATTACAATATTAAAGACATAAAGAGATAATTTACAATACTTAATTTAGTACCAGAAAGTATAATAATAAAGTAATAAAAAAATGGATCACAACAGAAATTAATCTGAGTTTACAGTATTCTCACATTCACATTATAAAAAAGAGTTAGGTATTCTTATATAAAAATATACCTATTAATAAAAAGGAAAAAATACAATATACGAAATTCACTGATTGAGTATACTTGCTCAATATGAGGTACAGCAAGGTTGACACAGTCCTGAGTATATATTGATACAAGCTGGAGGCCATCCTGGTTGAATTCCATCCTGGTTAGGAACCATGCAGTCACGCAATAAAATATAGTTTGTATTCAAAAAATTCAAATTGTTTTTAATTTCACATAGGCCTACATGTGAAAATAAAAACAATTTGTTTTTTATTTTTTTGATAAGTGTTAGAAGTATACCTACTAGACCATTTCGTCATCGAACACTATTGCGGAGCGTCAACAATTGTCGGCAGGAATATTGTACTTCTTCAAATAAATCACTCATAGGTATCAAAGTGTAAGCTCCTAAGTATTAACTATATCACTGATAAATCATATCGCATGTGAAGTTCGAATTGTTTCCATACGGGGATTTTTTTTAACCTCCTTTGTGTTTCACTTCCAGGCAAAGGACTTCCCCTTTTCCTTCCAGACTTATCTGTCTTGGGCGATCTCTGGCCAAGTTTGCCTCGTAAACATGATCAGATCATCACACCACCTTCGCCGCTATTGATCTCAACGGCGATATTAAAGGACTAAACTATTTGTTTTTTTTTTTTTTATTAAAAAAAATATTGGCCTACACTAAAAACTACTCCTGTATTGTGAACGCGTTCACATATATGTAAACTCACAAACATGACACGCCCAGAGTTAGAATATATGTATCTTTAGGATTTAAAAATATTTGTTCCGTGCGGGAATCAAACTCGCGACAGGCAGAGCAAAAGCCAATCGTTTAACCACTGCGCCAACCGTGCCTTCAATTTCAAGTTTAATTTTACCATACCAAATCACTACTAACCTCACTTGTAACGTTTGAAACAAGAAGGTAAAAGGTATAATTATTTTGATTTAAATTCTAACCTGCTTACTTTATTGCAATTTGCTAGAATAGCTAGTTTTTTCTAGGGTTCTGTACCTCAAAAGAAAAAAACGGTACCTTATAGGATCACTTTGTCGTCCGTCCGTCTGTCTTTTTGTTCGTCTGTCTGTCTGTCAGTCAAGACCCTTTAACTCGCGAACGTGTGGTATCGAGTTGAAATTAAAAGCATAATATTCAGGTGTTACTTGAAGCTGTGAAAAAATCAGGTTTCTGAGTTAATGAAAAAAAAAGATACGGCCGTTTATGTCGCAAAAAACATATATTTCGACACTCACAAGGAAATCAAAATTCATAGGGAAATTCCCATTGATTTCGAATCTTGAATTTTGGCATGAAGCAAGGTCTCATAGCTCAAGTATAGGAAAAAAATTAAAAACTGAAAATTTGTTATTACGTTACAAAAAAAACCTTTTTTTAATTCGGAAAGATCTTTTTAACTCAATTCGGGAATTGAACTGTTTTCATAGGTAAGTTTGTAAGAAACCCATAGTGCGCGAGTTTAAGTCGCACTTGCCCGGTTTTTTTTACAACATGTTCATCCCTCCGTTTTCCAGCAACTCATACTTTTCCGAAGTCTGCCATGGAAAACTTCGGGGAATGGTAAACAAAGTAAACAATTTGATAACGTGCATCAGTTGTCATTTCTAAATACGATAAGATTATTCGTAAACCTATATTATAATAAAAGCCCAAGACTAGCGACAGAACTGCGCAGACAGGTTTACAGTGTGTTACAATAATTTGTACAACAAATTATTTGTTTTTTTTTTTATTTACTGTTTTTTGAAAATGGACAAGATTTTATTTTTATTTGTGATCGCCTTAAGTGGTAAGACTAAAAAATATTTTTAAATTTTTCTGGTCTTTATGTCAAAGTAAATAAATCATTCAATCGATTAAAAAGCCAGTTAAAGCACTATGTATGCATCTCATCATCATCATCATCATCATCATTTCAGCCGATAGACGTCCACTACTGGACATAGGCCTCCCCCAAGTGCCGCCACAATGAACGGTCCTGTGCGTCTCGCATCCATCGTACTCCCGCAACCGTTACCAGGTCATCGGTCCACCTTGTAGGAGGCCTTCCAACGCTACGTCTTCCGGTACGTGGTCGCCATTCCAGAACCTTTCGGCCCCAACGGACATCCGTTCTGCGAGCAATGTGCCCTGCCCATTGCCACTTAAGTTTGGCGATTTTTCGTGCTATGTCGGTGACCTTGGTTCTCCTGCGGATATCCTCATTCCTGATTCGATCACGCAAGCAAACTCCGAGCATAGCCCTTTCCATTGCCCTTTGGGTGACTTTGAGTTTTCTGATGAGGCCCATTGTAAGCGACCACGTTTCAGAGCCATATGTCATTACTGGCAACACGCACTGGTCATAGACTTACGTCTTGAGACACTGTGGTATATTGGACGAGAAGATACCGCGCAGCTTCCCGAACGCTGCCCAGCCAAGCATCTATGTATCTCATACATAATGGCTTTTTTTTGAGTTGGTAAATCATCCCACGACTTCTCCCGCTCTAGGGCGGAGCCTCATGGGTGTGTCAAACTTTTACTGACTAAAAGCACACCTGTGTCATTCAATTGCCCTATGCGCTTAGGACCATGGGTAACTCTTTCAGAAATGGACCCATGGACCTATTTTTGGGTTTGGTGCTGCGGGGCTCCCACGGTTTTGCTGACATCTCTTTGAGGTGCGCGTAAAACACTCCGTGCCGACGATGACTCGGGCTCGGTCCGGACGGTTATCAGACATAGGATGGCGAGCAACACATTGCTCGTCATCTACAAGCTATACCTACGGTATTTGATAGCCGGGGTTGGGGTCTCTGCGGCTGGGGCGTGAGGATGTTCGTTGCCTCATGCGTGCGGCCGTCTCCTTCGCTAGCATTACTGCTTCTTCTGTTTCTGCAAGCGACCGCGCCTTTCATTCCTCCTCGCTCCAAACCATGGTCTATACCAAGGCACGGGGCGAGAGGTCACTGCCGCCTATCGCCACCACGAAGACACGGCAGTTCTCCGCCCAAGCGCGGCAAACCTTCGCCGTATGCTTCACTGTGTCCTCCGGACGGTCCGTACGACGGTGACACCCGAGTATTTCTTCTGCCTGAATCCCGTGCAGGAATTACCATGTACGGTGAGGACCTGGATCATACGGAAGGTAAAGACGCCGTTACGTTTCTCCTCACTAAGAGGTTACGATGGGGTTGGCGTATTCATGTGGATAAAACCCAGAATTCAATCAATTGAAAAAAAAATATAAAGAATAACGTCTCTTGCCTCTCCTCAAAGAGGAGACTTACCGCCATGATTATGGAGTGCCCAATACATGATGGCTGTGTATAACAATACTTTATTGTACTCAGATATGACTATACTTAAGACTAGAGCGAAAACACTATTTTCTTAAAAAAATCTACATGATAATATTAATTAGTGATGATAAGATAATTTGATCGAGTAGGAATTTCCCCACATTTTATGATGACTATACAAGGATTTAAAAAAATATATTTCTTTGTGTAATTCTTTTCATCACCTCTGCTCTCAAAATGGTGAAGGAAAACATCTTGAAGAAACCGGCATGTCCTAGAACCAAAAATTCGAAGACATGTGACATCCAACAACCCGCACTGGGCCCGCGTGGTAAATTACGGCCCATTCCTTCTCCTAGAGAGGAGGCCTGAGTCCCAACAGTGGGAACATTATAAGGCCGACTATGCTATGCTATTTTTTCTCTCAAGTAACAAGTAAAATTAAAGTAGCCCTAGTAATTATTAAGAAAACACTTGGCTGTCTCACTCCTTTGCCTTATTTTAAAGCTAAGTAGGGAAAAGTAAATTGAGATCAGTTATTATTTATCATTGTTTATGTCAAAGAGTTTGGCGATTCTTCGGGCTATGTCGGCGACCTTGGTTCTCCTGCGATTATCTTCATATTTTATGCGATCACGCAAGGAAACTACGAGCATAGATAGCCCTTTCCATTGTCTTTTGGGTGACTGTAAGTCTTCTGACGAAGAATCGCCAAACTAAAGTGGCAGTGGGCAGGGCACATTGCTCGTAGAACCGATGGTCGATGGAGCTGAAAGGTTCTAGAGTGGCGACCGCGCACCGGAAAACGCAGCGTTGGAAGGCCTCCTACAAGGTGGACCGACGACCTGGTGAGAGTCGCGTGAGTGCGGTGGAGGCGAGACGCACAGGATCGGTCGTTGTGGCGTCGCTTGGGGGAGGCTTTCGTCCAACAGTGAATGTCTTTCGGCTGAAATGATGATGATGATAATGATGTCAAAAAGAATAGCTAAAAGGCAGCCGATCACCAGATAATAGTGGTCCCCCGCCCATATGGACCGTTTGACTTAAAATCTAAACCAAAGTTTAATCTTTTCCTTGATACGTTTACTTATTAATTGTTGGTTATTTGATAAACAGGCACAAGCGCAAGCTCTATGAATGATGACGGCAATAACAGAATATTAGAAGGAACGGTAGCAAATGAAAACGAATTTAGATATATGGTAAATATGTAAAACTTAAGCACATTATTATTTTTTTATATAGTAAAGATAGACCCTAAGCTTTTCCTATTTTATTTTCTATCATTGTGAGGAAACTGAGAAGTCCTAGCATCAAAAAGTTGAAGACATGCGACTGACTGGCCTGTTGGGCTAGTGGTTAGTGGCCCTGACTGCTATGGGTTCGATTCTCACCCAGGACAAATGTTTGTGTGATGAGCACGATCATTAGTTCTATGTCTGGGTGTAATTTATCTGTACATCTATGTATTTAGAAATATATAAGTATGTTTATCAGTTGTCTAGTACCCATAACACAAGCTCTGCTTAGCTTGGGACTAGACGCCGTTGTGTGATAGTTGTGGAATATTATAATTATTATTATGTCACATCCACCAATGGCATTGGGCCCGCGTGGTGGATTACAGCGCATTTTTTCTCTTAGAAAGGCGGTCTGACTCCCAACAGTGGAAACATTATATGGTTGATTTAGCTATGTTTATTTTATGCTATCCTTTTTAGTTACTTTCTTAAAACAGACAGAAACAAACAAATTATCTGAGGAAAATAGTTTTCTAAGTAACCATTCCTGTTTAATCCTTAGAAATTATCTGATTTGAAGCTTACTGCTGACTAAAGACCACTGCATACATAAGTAATATATAAGCAAAAAAATAATATTATTAATTATATATAAAATATTCAAAATGAATATGTTTATTTATTTTGCTGTTTTTATGTTTTAGGTTTCATTGCAAAAAATAAGTGAAATAGAAAGCTACACAAGAGGCCACAGATGCGGGGGAGCATTACTTACGTTACAACATGCAGTTACAGCCGCATCTTGCAATTACGAGCAGATCAATGGGTCAGTATCACCTACTGAAATTCCATTTAAAAATATTGAATTTCACGCACACATCAGAAGCTAGTTGTACTGTTCCAATAAGCCGTTTCCCATTGAGAAGAACTTGCAAGAAACTCTCTCGACATCATTTCTCTCCCGACCTCACGACGTTCACACCTTCCACATGACGCAGGTTCACACCGAACACGGTAAGTTCGAGAAGTTCCTGCACCGGATACGTGCGGAAGTCGCCGGGTGTGACTGTAAGCCTTCTGATGAAAAATCGCCAAACTAAAGTGGCAGCGGCAGGGCACATTGCTCATAGAACAGATGGTCGATGGGGCCGAAAGGTTTTAGAGTGGCGACCGCGCATCAAAAAACGCAGTGTTAGAAGGCCTCCCACAAGGTGGACCGACGACCTGGTGAGAGTCGCGGGAGTGCGGTGGATGCGAGACGCACAGGATCGGGCATTGTCGCGGCGCTTGGGGAAGGCCTATGTTTAACAGTGGACGTCTTTCGGCTGAAATGATGATGATGATGTATGTTTCTCATAGTATCTTTAGCTGGATTTATAATTTACCACTACTACCTATTATCACGATTGTGTATTTTTTACTAGAACTAAGCTAGATGTTTTCTAGCTTTGAGAGAGTGTTACAAATACTAGCTTCCAAACTTTCTCAGCATTCAGTTTCGATAAAACATTTATTTTGTCATTGAAGAGGTTTTTACAGAACTCTTGATTTATGTGATAGATCACAAAATTTAAACATTGTAACTGTTTCACAGTGCTTCCATCGCAATTAACCCAAGTGAATACAGGGTATTTTCTGGTGCTGTAAGTCTTACGAATGATCAATCATTGGATCGTTATCGGCTTATAACAAATATCACCGTGCATCCCGAGTATCACTCGAGTACCCGATATGTGAATGACATCGCTGTTATTTTCGTGAGTAAAGTGCATTTTTAATTAACCTTTTGAGTAGCGTAATTAGAGACACAATAGAAAGACGAAGAGGGTTTAATGAATTAATTGACAGGTGGAAATAAATTATATATTGCATTTGCTACATACATTGCTCAAACAATCATCAATTCATTACGCTAAAAAGCTTTTACAGTGCGTATTTAACTTGCACTTCGTAGAACTTTTTCCACCATGAGACAAACTAAAGTGATGTTTTTGAAAAAAATACTATTTACTTGTCCAAATATACCTAATTTTAACAAACTGATATTTCATTTTACTAACTTTTAAAAAAACCCTTCAGGTTCCCGACAAACTTGCTGTATGATAAATTTCCGGTCTACCCGGAGGACCAGAAATTGACCGAAAATGTCAACTATTTATGCTCAGTGATACATTGCATGCACACAAATCTATTAAAAATAGACCTGACTACCAAAGTTTGATCTCGAAACGTATCTTTTGCGTCCCTCTTCCTACCGCAAACAGTCCTTTGGGCAGACGATGCTCCTCGTACTTACACATACTCATCTACAACAACATAAGCAAGAGCTGTGACATCATCAAAGTTCTTAGCACCCTTCTTCTTTCCTTGTCGTACAATGAAACTGAAGAAATATTATCTTAATAACACATTTTTACAGCACTGTGAACTCCCGGTCCCGCTCGCACACACACTTACACACATACATACACATCATCACACTAACCTTAACTTGCTATACGCACACACACACTTTAGAATTAGGAACACATTATTTAGAATGTTTGTTTTTGTTTTGTTTTGTTAATGTTATTGAACTTTCACCCCGCTAGGCAGATTGCTACCGGTATTTGATTTAAATACATGATTTAAAAAAAAACTTGTTCCAAGTATGAAAGTTAGCAATTAGTATGTCTTGGATTAAATGTAAATATTAAACGTAACTGCAGCCCCCAAGATACCGGCACTGCTTAATTGGGGGCCATAGTTCAATTTAATGTTAATTTTACCATTTTTACTGTGAATACCCATAGGTACAACAGAACTTTAGTATTAAGATCATTGATATTCGTATATGATTTACTCTAAGATTAAGATACATTCTATAATACTGGACAAATAAATCATTATTATTACCTTTTTTTTTTAAATATAAAAAAAATTGAAAACAAAACACAATGCTATGAAGTTCACTCACAGCAGGCATGTGTTGCAAATAACATTGAGCATTAAATCGAAAATCGATATGCAAAATAAATATATCTATCAGATATATACATATATGTATATTTCGATAGTATAAATCGGGTGCAAAATTCCTTTGAGTGTTTTTCTATAATCATTTTCGAATTTGGTTATCCACGCCCACTTAAAGAATTCATCCTGTATATGTAGAGACAGGAATGGATTAGGTATTATGCCTGAAACAAAGGATACACTATGTGGAGACAAAAGCAATAAAGATTACTATGGCATCCAGCCAAACCACTTATATCAGATTCATCATGCGACGTAACTTTGCAGAAAAATGGAAGCGACGATTAGGTTAGTCATTCTATCGACATTTTAACTGAAAAAAAATAGTCACCTTGTATAAACTTTTTAAATTTCAGCTCGTCTCTGCATTTACACCAGCTACCAGTACACCAGTGGAATTTCCTCTCAATGACGCTGGCTTTTTAGAATTGAGTCAGGCCAATGTCTTGCCCTGCTATGTTTCCGGCTGGGGAGCTCAAAACGATACAGCTAATGTAAGTAATTCCATTTTTTTTTCTAGATCCATCTCACTAATGTAGGTACTATAGTGTGGTTCTGTGTATGGTGATAGCAGTGGTGGCCGAGTGGTAACGGCCCCGACTTACGAGTTGTAGATGCAAGTTCAAACCCAGGCAGTCGCATTACTTTGTGTAATTTATTTCATCATCACTGCTCTCAAAACGGTGAAGGAAAACATCGTGAGGAAACCGGCATGTCCTAGAACCATAAATTCGAAGACATGTGACATCCACCAACCCGCACTGGGCCCGCGTGGTGGATTACGGCCCATACCCTCTCCTAAAGAGGAGGCCTGAGTCCCAACAGTGGGAACATTATAAGACCGACTATGGACTATGGACTGTGGTGCTAGTTGACTTGCCATGTCCGGTTAGGACTTGTGCCATGCGGATGGTTTTTTTTTTTATTGTGTGGGAAAATCATCCTTATGACATCCCCGCACTTGGGCGGAACGGGAAATAGTTTCAGACTCTTACTGACTAAAAACCCACTCCTGTTCCTTCGTTGCCTTCATCCCAGGGCCCCGGGTTCCGCTTTCACACTACCCGTGGCCCCAGTAGGCTTCGACCCTGCTGAGCCCCTACGATTTGCTGACATCTCCTTGAGGCGCGCGTGAAACCATGCGGTTGGTAAGGACACCAAGACGTCCTTTTAGCTACTCTTCAAAGAGGGGACTTACCGCCATGATTATGGCTTACTCTAATACATGATAGCTGTGTATGACTACTACTTTATTATGGTCATATATGACTTAACTTCAGATTACTTAAGATTAGAACTAAAGCACTATTTTATTGAGAATCTACATGATTATAACTAATTCGATATGATAAGATAATTTGATAGGCTGGGAGTTTCCCCACATTTTATTAAAATAAACGATTTAAAAAGATGTTTTTTTTTTCTTATACGCATCACACTAATATAGGTACAGAGGAGAGATGAAACACATGTTACTAAAAGAGTTACGAGTATACATGTGGATGGGTGGAGAGGGAGAGGAAGGCCAAAGAAAAGATGGATGGATTGTGTGAACAGTGATATGAAAGAAAAGGAAGTTAGTGATAGTATGACTTTTGTCAGGATAGAATGGAAGAAAAAAACGTGTTGCGCCGACCCCAAATAAGATGGGACAAGGGCAAGAAGATGATGACTAATATAGGTACTATCCTGTTGTGCTTGTTTGTCCATCCGATTGACTGTTAAATAAATAATAATGCAAATATTATTGGTCACAATGTCTGAGATATTAGCAGTAACTTGTTAATCATCTTCTTGTTCTTATTTCATACTAGGTTTTGCCCGCGACTTCGTCCACGTAGAAGTCGAAAATGGTTTTATTAGGTTTTTTGAGATACGAAAATATGATATATTATTTATTATCTTCGTTGTGTGTGATAGTCCATTGAATTGTATGGCGAGCGATATTGTATGTTAAGATAAAATATTATAGTATCTTAGCCGTGTGCTGAGCCCCTTAGTGAACTCCACTGCGAGTGACGTAAACTATGACAAATTTATTATTTATGGTTGGTACAGTAATCGGGTCTAGGGATCAAACCGCAAAATTAAGTTTGTTTTTATTGTATATACTTTTCCGGGATAAAAAGTACCCAGTGTAGTGCCCAGGATATTAAAGAATAATTATACCAAGTTTCATCGTAATCGAACAACTTTCCTGGGGTCGGTGCAATACACACCGACCCCAGGAAAGTTGTTTTATTATATTTTGTTCTGTTAACCATCACACTATTACTGATTCCCATATTTTTTATGACTTTCCTTTCTCACTCCATTAATTTACTGCTAAAGTTATTGAGGAGGAATTTGCAGTGACCGACTTGCACTTTCAATACCATACTAAACTTCAATTTACTTTTAATTTAATTTTTGTTATTTTATTACAGGCCAGTGTGCAGTTGATGTACTTACAGAAGCGGTTGCAGGACCTAGATGTCTGCCGTGCATATTACGGTAGTTTGATGGTCGGGCAACTTAATATTGTAGATAGCATGGTCTGTGCTGTGGGAGTTCAGCAACAAACACAGTTTGCAGGATGCACGGTAATAACTTTAATAATAGTAGTCGTAAGAACCTCGTAAAAATTAAGATAGAAAATCTAGAATCACGACGTGGCTTGCGAGGTGTGTCATGTGGAATGTGGAATTAGCCATTATCGTACTGATAGCCATGAGCATTAACCAACACCTTAGGAGGATCTTGTGGAGCAGCTGAATTAGTCTTGCTTTAGTAAATATTACTCCTGGACACTGCTTGCTTCGTTAAGCTTTCCTTAAAAAAAAAAAAGCAAACAGCTTTAATAATAGTAATATAAGGTTTAAAACCCTTACAATAGATACTTTAAAACGGGTGTTTTCAGATGTCAACCCAAGCCAGTCAAAATTTGTATCCTATTTTTGTGCTACAAAGACACTACTGCCCCCCAAGCCAAGTTACGATGTCATCTCAACGCTCAGTCACGTGGTCACAACAAAGGAATTGGAGGCGTGGCCTACTCGAGGCGTTCGATGCAAACGAAACCATCGTAACTTGGCTTGGGGGGCAGTAGTGTCTTTATAGTACAAAAATAGGATACAAATTTTCGTTAGAAGACACTAGGCATTTTTATTTTATTTTATGTAAAATGTTGAGACATACTCAGTTGTACACCCTAAAGTCCCGAATATACAAGCAAGATTTTAAACCAAGACCCGGTTCTCGAAACTTTAGTTCGGGACGGTACACTCAAATCAAATCATCTTGATTGTGGATCATCGGTAATTTGTACATTATACAGATGGATCAATGATGACTCAATGTATAAATTTTATTTACAGGGTGATATTGGTAACCCATTAGTATGCGCCATAGGTAATGACTTTTACTTAAACGGTATTCTGATTCGGAGCAAAAACTGCACAGTCTCCGCAGACCCTGAAGTGTACACTCGGATCGCCCGTCATAGCACATGGATAAACAGTGTAATCGCCCCAGGAGCAGCATCTACTTTCCAACCTACATGGATGGCAGTGTTAGCAGTGATCGCCATTGCTCAAATTGTAACCGCAAATGTCATACATTAATTATTTGAGAACGAAGAGATATTAAAACATATTTACATACAGCCGTTTTCTTATTTATATTCTATCTGTTATATCACAATCTTTCAAGTGTCTGTTGTAATGGTAGAACCACTAACAAATATCTATAAATATATAAGCGTGCATAAGGTCAAATGGAGCCATAAGTCGTGATTATAGTCCGTCACTTTTTTTCGGTTGGGAAAATCATCTAATGATATCCCCCGCTCTTGGGCGGAGCGGGGGATAGTGTCAGACTTTTACTGACTAAAAACCCACTCCTGTTCCTTCTTTGCAATTTTTCCAGGGCCCCGGGGATCTCTTTCGCATTATCCATAGCCCCAGTAGGTTTCGACTCTGCTGGACCCCTACGGTTGCTAACATTTCCTTGAGGCATAGTCCGACCACGTACCGGAAGACGTAGCGTTGGAAGGCCTCCTACAAGGTGGATCGATGGCCTGGTAACGGCTGCGGGAGTACGATGGATGCGAGACTCACAGCACCGTTCATTGTGGCGGCACTTGGGGAGGTCTTTGTCCAGCAGTGGACGTGTTACGGCTGAAATGATGATGATAACGATAGTCCGTCACTTACGAAGGTACTGAACAAATACACACTATACCACTATATACTACTATACTGTCCACATTTCAACACACACGCGTGTGACATATGAATTAGTGTGGATGGCAGTAAAACTTCTTTAATACTAGTTTAAGATGCAACCATTATTTTATAGGTATGTAAGAATGGTTGTAGTTGAGTTTAGTAATCAGTCGGTGCAAAAATATAGGCAGATATACACCTAGACTACATTGTGGTGCCTGATTCTCATCACGACATCGATGAAAAAATACAGCGGAGGGGTTACACACAGCCTGGAGCACTGGCTTGGGTAGCTAGTCTTTCGATATTTTACAGGCTGCTTTTAGGACAGTATGCACAGGAATTGCATGACTTGATTCCGCCATCTCCTTTGTACCATCGGTCAGCCCGACATACGGCGAGTATTCACACTTACGTTGTAGAAACCTCTACGAACAGACTACTACGGACTTCGAAGTCACTTCGAAGGACTTGAACA
Organism: Mythimna vitellina; assembly: GCA_949316375.1. Taxonomy (NCBI): domain Eukaryota; kingdom Metazoa; phylum Arthropoda; class Insecta; order Lepidoptera; family Noctuidae; genus Mythimna; species Mythimna vitellina. The sequence continues at coordinate 10,665,120 of OX438686.1, forward strand.
ATTTAACTGATGCGGTCTTCCCGTCCAATTTAATTTAGGTGTCTTCAAGAGTGAATAGTGAATAATAATATATCAATAAAAAAAATATGTATATATCTTGATGTCAGATTTTTATTAGTAATTTTAATGGCCGTCTCCGATTTCTGGCTACTGGCTACTTATATAGTTTTCATAGGTGGTAGTGATAATAGTAGTATATAATATTAGGGTTGTAATAATTGAAACATTCATAAGATAACAATAATATAAAAAAAAATATTTTAACTTTATTTTTAGGGTTCCGTACCTTAAAAGGAAAAAAAATCGGAACCCTTATAGGATCACTTGGTTGTCCGTCCGTCTCTCTGTCTGTCTGTCTATCTGTCTGTCAAGACCCTTTAGGTATCAAATTGAAATTAAAATCATATAGTCAGGTTTGCGGTACCTTAAAACTGTGGAAAAATTAAACTTCTAATTTAACGGGAAAAAGGATATGGCCGCTTATGTCGCAAGAAACGTATATTTCGAGACTCTAAAGGAATCAAAATTCATAGGGTACTTCCTGTTGACCTAGAATACTGAAGTTTGGCATGAAGCAAGGTCTCATAAGACAATTATAGGAAAAATATGAAAACTGTAATTTTGTAGTTGGGTCACAAAATAAAACTTTTTTGCGATTCGGAAAAATCTTCAAGACTCGATTCTTGAATTGAACTATTTTCATAGGTAAGTTTTTACGGAAAACTCAGTGCGCGAGTCCAACTCGCACTTGGCCGGTTTTTTTGAAACATCAAAGTAACACGTAACTTCTTCCGATTCACGTTTGTTCCTTCTTTGCTGTGCATTTCAGGGCCTTAGGGGTTCATTTTCACTTAACCAATGGCCCCAGTAGGCTTCGACCCTGCTGGGACCCTACGACTTGCTGACCTCTTCTTGAGGCGTGCGTGAAACACTACGCGCCGTCGATAACTTGGGCTCGGTCCGGACGGTTACCGGACGACCGGACGGCATACTACCCATAAGCCTACCCCTATAAGTATAAGCATAGCATAGGTAAGCTACGCATAAGTATAGCTATGCCTATGGTAGCTGGAAATCGTGACCAGGATCGGATCCCGGCGGCTGGGGCTGTTCCTTAGCGCGCGCGGCCGCATCCTTTGCTGCTTCGCAGAAGAAGGCGACCGCCTGCCACTCCTCTTCGCTCCAGACCATAGCCTGTATCAGGGCCCACAACATGTTGATCGCCCCCACGAGGACACGGCGGTGCTCTGCTCAAGCGGGGCACACCTCTATCGTATGCTCCACCGTGTCCTCCAGGTGATCGTTTCTTGGCGGTTCTTTCGCATGAATCCGGTTCAGGAACCTTCCGAACTTGTTATGTCCGGTTAGGGCCTGCCTCATGTGGAAGGTAAGGTCGCCACGTTGTCTTTCCAGCCACTAGTCAAAGAAAAGAAATATGTCTGATACTGCAAATAACTGATTTTTTTAAATAAAATATTCAGCTCAGTTGGACCTAAAACAAGCGCCAGACATGAGCATTGAACGCAGTATGACGTCACATCGCAAAAATAGTATGTGTATCGAAAGAAAACAATTAACTTTCATGAGCACTGACATAAACTATTTCAGAATTGATAATATCATAATAATAACTATTTCAGAAATACACGCCCAAGGTTATTCTGACCGCAGCTATGTTGTTTTTAACCATAACAGGTTAAGCTGAACATACGGGATAATTGGCCAAAAAAACCAAGCTATGATAAACTTTAAAAATTTTCAAACTAAGTAAAGCTTATTAAAATAACATGGCATCACATACTAGCATTTTGATCAGCATTTTCGAGCATGTATAAAAAAGTCGCCACTAATGATTTAAAAATATTAATTAATATGTACTGTCCTGTAATAGATAAAAATATAAATTAATAAATAATAGAGGTAATTATTACCAACATACAAATATGAATGATAAAACCGAGATATGCCACATTATCTTATCTAATACATAGGTGTAAATTTTGGCTATTTCTGATTGTAAGCAGCATCGACTGGGACATTTGTCATTTTGTTTGACAATTTATTTGAGGTTGTTTTTTTTTATATGAAAGTATGCGCATTAAGAAAATGGACCACTTTTTATTGTTCTTTGTGAGTGTATTTTGCGGTAAGCATTATTAGCCAGTAACTTATTTACAATTGTTTGATTCCTGAGTAATTTAACGTCAGTTTCCTTTAAGTTGGAGCATTGGTTCACTACAGTCTCCAGTGTATTTTGGTTTAAAAGAATAATCGGATCAGCCGTTTACTCCAGCTTTTTGTAGCTTTGAATTAAATTTCACCCGTAAAATAAAATAATATGGTAGTGATTATTTTAGCTTAGACCTCTATGGTGTGGCCCAATCAACACAGCTCCTGCTATTATTTTATTAAAGCTTTTATAATTGTAGCTAAATATATAATTTTGTACTGCCCCCCTAGCCAAGTTACAATCATTTCGTTTACGCTGAACGCCTCGAGTAGGCCACGACTCCGATACCTTTGTTCTGATCACGTGACTGAGCGTTGAGATGACGTCAGAACAAAGGAATCGGGGGCGTGGCCTACTCGAGGCGTTCGACGCGAACGATACGATTGTAACTTGGCTAGGGTGGCTGGTATCGAGAACAAAGTCTAAGTTACCGGTTATCAGCCGTCTATACCGGTCAAGGCTCTAGATAGAGGAACCTTCTAATAACGCAAGCCGTATCTAAAAGGATCGCTTCAGAATTAAGTAACGGATTCAACGGCCTAACGAGAACCACCTAAGATGTTGTTCGAGACTCGTGGTTTTTATGCTATTGGTTGACACGACTATTAGTAAAATGATCACCGAATCTGTGGCCGGGTCACCAACCTACAAGTGGACAGCCTCGTCAGGCTTGGCTCGTGACACAAGTCCAGAGTGGATTTACTTATCTTCCTAGGTTTCACGGCTCATGAGGTTCGTCATCCCTGTATTATGAGAACCTCGTAAAACTGACAAATTACAAAACGTTTTAATATCAATAAACATTCGATTTGGGCCACTAACATTTTTTTTTTTAATAGTAACAACCACAAGCTCTTTATATGCTGAAAGGTCAAATAGAATACTTAATGGATCGCCTGCAGCTGAAAACCAGTTTCCTTATATGGTAATTATTATATTCCTATATTATGTGTGTTATAGAGATAATTACGTTTACATTCAAGCATTTGTTTCTCTCTCCCTTTTCTTATATTATTTCTTTGGTTTATTTGCACCAATTGTCAAATAAAAAAAATATTCTTATTTTTTGCAAACCCATCCTTTATTCTTTGAAGAACAAAAATGAAAAACACGCTAATAAAAAGTTAGCCAAAATAATAATGTCATTATTATCATGTTTAGGGTTCCGTAGTCAACCAGGAACCCTTATAGTTTCGCCAAATCTGTCTGTCTGTCCGTCCGTCCGTGGATAATCTTAGTGACCATTAGCACTAGAAAGCCGAAATTTGGTACCAATATGTATATCAATCACGCCGACAAAGTGGTAAAATAAAAAGTGGAAAAAATATGTTTTATTAGGGTACATGTAAAGTGGGCGTGATTTCTTTTTCATTTTAACCCTGACGTGTGATATATTGTTGAATAAGTATTTAAAAATGAATAGAGGTTTACTAAAATCATTTTTGATAACGTTAATAATATTTTCGGAAATAATCGCTCCAAAATTTAAAAAATAATGTGTCTAACTCAATCTCAAAAGTAGAACTTTATAAAGCCTTTCTAGGAAAATTATTTTGAACTCGATGGGTTGAACAGTTTTTGAAAAATTTTATAAAATAATTTCTGAACTAAGTTTGTAATTTAACCGTAAAAGCAAGCATTTTTTTTAACTTATTTTATATTTTATTATTTTGAACGTATGTTCTTTCAAATAAAAACAGAATTATTAAAATAAGTTCACGCAATCCAAAATTACCAACGGAAACCCAACATACATTACCGTCTACTTTGTATAAATTAGTAACCCAATGCCCCGAGAGATGGCTCTGTACTTTGGGCTACTTCGCCTTGTTAAGATTTATCCTGGTTGGAAGTAATCGAGACGAGTTTGAGCTATTATATTGTCGAATTGTTCGGTTGGTCTCTCGTTGGCATTGGTGGTATTTGTTCTTGCTTGTTGTCTGTCGTTCATTATTACTTAAGTGAGGACACTTATTGTGACGGATGGAAGACTACGGAACCTAACACTGAGCGTGGCCCGAAATGCCCTTTTGCCTGTTTTTTTTCTTTCAATAACGTTGTTTTTAAAAACTTGTTATTTTATGTTGGTGTTATGTCTTGTTTTTGTCGTAATTATTATATTTACAGTTTTCGTAATTAGTACATTCACTTTTCGTAAGTTTAAAATTAATAAATATTATTCTTTCAGATTTCGTTGCAACGATTAAGTGAAATACATAGTGTCACTAGAGGACATAAGTGCGGGGGTGTATTGGTTACCCTACAGCATGCATTGACAGCAGCAAAATGCATTCTCGAGAATGACCAAGTACCAATGTCAGTAAGGTTAAATTCAGTGAATTTTACACACAATTAAAAGAAAACACATGAAGCCTTAAATGCTGTTGAATTGACGGCCTAGGATGTTTCTGCTGCTTTGAGCACTGAGGAATGTTGTGTGTTACAGAAATGATAATAGGATGATACCTTTATTTCTCTATGATTTATGAACATACACAACATATTCTACTATAGTGGCATAGATATTACATATATAACATACATACACGATATGCTTACATACATAATATGTAAAAGCAAAGTAGGAGCAAGTATAGTTACATAGAGTGTTGAAAATGTATGAAGATCGTACATTAGTGACATAACAGAGACATTGTCATCATTTCTAATGAGCATACAGATTCTATAAAAGCTTTCAAACCATCTATTCTTGGTCCTATTTTAATTTTTCTTTCCTATTTTAATTGATTGGCATTTGTTTCCTAAAGGTTCTGTTTTCGTATTATCAGGCTATCATAGCTTAATGATTTTCATTTCAGATATTAATTAATAACTATATGATTCGTAATCATATTATACAATCATCATCAACTAGCTTAGGTTCGGCTTTTAGTGTAACCGAATGCGGCTGAATAGCTATGTTTTACATGGAGCGATTACCAGACTCCATAACCCAGTTACTGGGCAAAATGATACTTCTTGGATAGACTGATTGTCAGACTTTCTGGCATTTGAATACCTGTAACAACATTCAAAGATCTACGAATGACAACCAAGACCAACGGCTTTGTGCATTTCGAAGCACAGGGTGTCAGTAATATCCTATATAAACTGAAAAAAGTACATTTGATTTAAAAAAATAATTTTGGCATGGCGGGTGACTTAACCACTGGGCCATCACGACACTCCAATATATAATTAATGTAGCGTGTGTGAAGCTGTATGGAAGTGCACACACAAAACGATTCAGAATCGGCTGACAAAAAAGTTTAGCCGATTAAGTAACCAACCAAACTATCGGCCGATCGAAAGTCTGCAGTTTGCAGGGTCTCTTAGTGTAGAAAATAATTCTGCAACTTCCATTTAAATACATACTGACTGGTAAACTACATTATTAGGTATATTTTTAACGTTAAGACTGTTTTACAGGGTACCAATAAATCCGGCTGAATACAGAGTGTTTGCTGGTTCTGTTCTTCTTACCAATGACTCTTCTATTGAACGAGTTCGTCGTATAGCTAAAATCACCGTACACCCGGACTATGAGATGGACACATCTCTTCCAACAATTCAGAATATTAACGATATTGGTGTTATAATTGTGAGTTTGGTAGACGAACAATATAAATATTTATCTATAGTCGATACTTTATCTGGTACAGGGCGGGTCTCAATTCTCTATGAGAGAACTGAAGGTCCAACTTAACAGTCCATAACTCGCTTATTTTACTTTCACAAATTTTTGCTCCAATTTTCAAAATTCTTTGTAAATTTTCACTAAATTTTAAGCATATTTTTAAACTGTTTTAACGAAGGAGCCTTTGCACCATACGCACACATTTGTATTATCCTACAGCTAGGAAAAAGCCTTTTTAATATTATTCTGTATTTTGCTAGTATGTTTGGTTAATCGATTATTTGCTATTTCTTTTAGCTTGGCGCACCATTTCTTATCAATACAGTAACACCACTTTCGGTAACAGATATTGGTTCTACAGATGCGGTGCCATGCGTTTTGTCTGGCTGGGGAATGCGAGGTTCATCAGCTACTGTTGTGAGTTAATCTTACAGTTTATATTTGTAAACGTTACTATTGAAATAACCTTAAAAGGGGTCGGTATGCACTGTATAACCGTGCATACTATTTAAATAGATACGTAGAAACAAGATTCCTATTCGATGCAAGTTAGTTCGTGTTAAAATCATTTCACCATAATAACTTATTTCCATTCCATATCATTATTGATTTTTTCAACTCGCCGGTGTATTAGCCATTGTATTAGAATGGAGGATGCTTCTAATGAAAAATATCTCTCCACCTGAATTTGTCATACAACACATCTGCTCATAGTCGGAAGGACTGATTGTACGATATCTCTTGAGAGAAAAAAAGATTACTCTTTTCGTTATGTATGTTATGTCTTACAATGGAACCAAATGTAAAGAAAAAGAAAAAACACAAATAAAAAGAACTGCTTTTCCATTCATTACGCCGAATTAAATGGACCAGATATTATCTACTTAAGAACTGCCTGTCAGAAGAAAGAAATTCCTGTACACCCTTTACAGGCATATTGCTTATATTATAATTTTTTACATTTTTTATAGGCAAATACGCAGTTGATGTACGCTCAAATGTTGGCCATCGATCAAAGCATGTGCCGTTTAATGGTCAATTTATCTTTAGTATCAACCAAGCTTTGCGCGTGGGCCCCTAACGTCGGTATAATACAAGGAGCTGCAGGATGCACGGTAAGAAATTTTTTTACTCTAGCCTTGCGCCCTCGCTTCGGTAGCGTGTTCTACCAGAACTGTTCATGTTTTTATTTCGGGATAAAATTAGCCTATGGCGTTCAGTTCTTATTGTTCTATATAGGTATGTCTATATGATAGGCAACAATTTTTTTCTCTTCGCTATCCCTATCTCATCCATACGCATAAAACTTTTTAGGAATACATTCATCGTGCTTACGGCTAAAGAGTGGAATTCCCTGCTGGAGTTTGTGTTTTCTGATAGCTACAACCTGGAGGTCTTTAAGTTAATAGTGAATAGGTTAATTCTAGGCAAGCATGCTTCATCGTCGACCTCATCGTCGCTTTACATAAAGCGAGACATTGGTCAAGCGTGAGCCTATGAATAACTTACTACATACAATTTTATTATGACATTATGTTACATTTAAGGAAATTATTTGTAGTTTTACATACAAGTTAAGAAGATCTGAACACTTCGTTAGCATTAAGTAACTCAGTCATTTATTCGAATATTTCACAAAACTTGTTACAAAAAATACCTGATTTATTTAAACTTTTTAGTTTTTGGGAAAAAAAAAATGTATTCCTAAGTCTATAGATACTACTATTTTATGAATAGGTACATTATGAACGGCCAAATTCCACGCAAAATAACAGATTTTCAGAGCTTTAGTTCAAAATAAAAAGTTCCGAACAAAGTTACAAATGAAACCAAACTGAAGATTTTTCTTCTTTACCTTACCTTTTTGTATTTTTTTTTTTTGATTATTATGGATAATTGTTTTGGATTATAAATTTTTCATGATGTGATGTATAATTAAGATGTGGTGGTAGTAGAATAAAAAGGCTATTTTATTTGATTTTATTTATTATTTTCAGGGTGACATGGGCGGTCCCTTAATGTGCCGTGATGGTCTCGCGGGAATACTAATTGAAACAAGCGACTGCATAACTGTCCCTGCAAGACCTCAGTTGTTTACCCGGGTCTCCAACTACACTACTTGGATAAATAATGTCGTGACCCAACCTATACCTGAGCTTGGACCTGAGCCTTCAACAGTGTCTCCACCAACGACGTTACCAACACCAACACCAGCAACTTCACCTGGGCCCCCGGCTGGAGCAACTACTTCTCGACCTGTAATGTCAGTGTTAGCAGTGATTGTTATTGCTCAAATCATAACTGCCAAAGCATTTAATTCAAATTAAATATATTATATCGCTTTTTATTAAATTTATTTCATAATATCTAATTGAAATATGCGATATTTTATTTAGTCTCTAGTTTTGAACTTTTTCTAAAAGTTGTGTTCCAGGACCGTTACAAATCAGTTTAATTATATCAAAATCAGATCATATTCAACATAACTGTGGGAATACAAGTACAGCTATAAGAATGAGAAAGAAAGTGTGTGAAAGGAAAGAAAGTTAGGAAGACGTCTATTTTGGCACCATGAACGTGTGCTCTCAAATAGATATATAAGGCGTTGCTAAAAGGGCACGGTTTTATTTTTCCCATCCCTAAATACAACATGTCAAAATTGTTATACATAATTTTAAACACAAAACTAATTACTTTATTTAAAAGTTATATATTTATTTCTGTTTCCTTACGCCAGCTCAAAGTCAAAGTCAAGGTCAACCAACATGTCGTTAGATCGACTGTAAATAAATGTTTGTAAGAAATTTCACCTCTAATGATTGAATGATAAAAATTAATTAATTACTAATCTGATTGACATGTAGATAATATTGCAAACACGTGATCTACCACAGACTAAATATTACCATCCAATGAAGGTTTCTACAAGTAGTTTGAAACAATACAAGTCTAGTCTAAGTTATGACTTTTATAATGAAATATTCGTATTGGGAATGAACAAATGGCGTCTTCTAGATGCACCGTAAGATATTTTTTATGTGTTGTCAAATTATCGGGAGAACAAAGCAAAAATAAAAAGTCTAGCTCCACTCTAACCACAAGAACTGGGCCGCACTAGCAGAAGAAAAAAGAACCCGCGTGGTAAAGATATCCTATTCTCCCAGTCCCTATGCTGAGCTAAAGCCTTCCGTAAATCCTTCCAAGAATTCTTTTTTCGCGCCACCTCATACCAACTCTCACGGTATATGTCCGAACATGTCACCACCTTTATCTGGACCAATTAATTACCAGCATAAAAAGGTTAACCCATTTAAATTCAAAGAACACTTAAAAACCTTTTCGAGAGAAGGGTTTTGTACAGGTTGACTCACCCGTTCATGGCATAAAAGAGTTAGGGACCCATACTCAATGACTGTTTGGTTTGAAGAGGTTTAGAAGGTTGATTGTAACAAATATTTTCAGACACTCCTTTCAACCGAACCCTTTATAATCGTAGCAATATTTGCAATTCAGTACAAATTACAAGATTTATGACTTTATGGAGTATACAATCTGGTGACACCTCAGAACAAAATCAGAACACATAATATTAATACAGTATAGTTTCATTTGATACACAATATTTGCAAGGGTAGTAGGTAAGGTTACAATAATTTGCACCAAGCTGAAAATTAGTAGGATTGTTCAAAGCAACCGTAACCGGCATGTCCTAGAAACAAAATTCGAAGACATGTGACATCCACCAACCCGCACTGGGCCCGCGTGGTGGATTATTGCCCATTCCCTCTCCTAGAGAGGAGGCCTGAGTCCCAACAGTGGGAACATTATGAGGCCGACTATGCTATGCTATGCTATGTTCAAAGCACCATCATAAATGAAATCGAAAAAAGTCCTCATATCATAAAATTTGCTCAGACAAATAGTATTGATCAGATAATTAATAATAATTATAATAATAATATTCCACAACTATCACACAACATCGTCTAGTCCCAAGCTAAGCAGAACTTGTGTTATGAGTACTAGACAACTGATGAACATACCTATATATTTCTAAATATATACATATTATAGATAATGTACACCAAGATACAGAACAAATTATAGTGATCATCACACAAACATTTGTTTTGGGTTGGAAATCAAATCGATGACCTCAAAAAAAATTTGTTAAATTGTCAATAAAAATGTCCCTAATATTTTATTTCCTAAGTGCCACCGTTTTTGAGATATAATGATTCAAAAAGTTGAAAAAGGTAGTCGTCTTAATATGCACACGTTTTCACGCCACCATTTAGGTAGTGTACTTAGCGTGTTTTTAGGGTTCCGTACCTAAAAAGGAAAAAATGGAACCCTTATACGATCACTTTGTTGTCCATCTGTCTGTCTGTATATCTGTTTATCTGTCTGTCAAGACCGTTTATCTCAGAAACGAGTAGAGGTATTGAGTTAAAATAAAAACCATATACTCAAATCTGCGGTCCCTTGAAGCTGTGCAAAAATCAAACTTGTAAGTTAACAAAAAAAAAGATACGACCGTTAATGTTGCAAAAAACGTATATTTTGACACTCATAAGGGAATCAAAATTCATTGGGTATCTCATTGCCCTAGAATCCTGAAATTTGGGATGTAGCAAGATCTTATAGCAAACAGTTACGTCACAAAAAAAAACTTTTTTGGGATTCGTAAAATTCTTTGAGACTCGATTCGGAAAAAAGCATAAACGGCCGTATCTTTATTTTTCGTTAACTTATAAGTTTGTTTTTTTTCACAGCTTCAAAGAACTATAAACCTGAGTACAGCATAGCACAGTCGGCCTCATAATGTTCCCACTGTTGGGACTCAAGCCTCAGACAGATAGACAGGCGGACAACAAAATGATCCTATAAGGGTTTCGTTTTTTCCTTTTGAGGTACGGAACCCTAAAAAGCAATCAACATAGTCCTCACATTCATAATTATAAAATAATATTTATAGTTTACAAAATGTTAATATAAGTAACGTAAATATTTATGTCAACAATTATTTTAATAAATTAATTAATATTGTAAAATTAAAACAACTATGAGTTTCAAATTGTAAAAAATAATAATTATTATCAAATTGTAAAAAGAAATTATAAAAAAAGCACAACTGAAATATAAAAAAAAATTACAACAATTGTAGAGCGTACTGGAGCAGGTCAATCCCAAACCTTTTTGTCCTCAAGGTAGCCTTTTACAGTGTACCTAAAAAGCCTTTTGCAAACATATACTTAGGTCTGCGGTCCCTTAAAGCAGTGAAAAAATCAAACTTCTGAGTTAACGAAAAAAAAAGATACGGCCGTTTTTATCGCAAAGAACGTATATTTTGACACTCTCAAAGTAATCAAAATTCAATGGGGTACTTTCCTTTGACCTAGAACCCTGAAATTTGGTATGCAGCGAGATCTTATAGCATAAGCATAGGAAAAAGTCTGAAAATTGTAAATTTGTAATTACGCCAAAAAAAAACTTTTTTATGATTCGGAAAAATCTTCATTGATACGTTTGTACGGAACCCTCAGTATGCGAGTCCGACTAGCACTTGCCCGGTGACCGGTATTTTTTTTCCTTTTCAGTAATTTCTGGCAAATTGAGTATTTCTGCGGCCTACCCAAATGTCCTTTCCTTGGTTATTGTTCGTCAAATCGTTGAGCTCCTTAGTAGTCCTAAGTTGAGCTATACGAATACTGACAAATTTTTGCACTGACTGGACTGGACAGGTCCACTCAAGTCTGTCTCTTTCCTCAAAAGGCCATCCACTAATCTGGATGGTTCTCATAAGATTTGACCATCACATGTTTGCTGTATGGACTCTAAAAGAGACTAACCCCTGACTGACCCCTGAGTTTTTTCGGTGTTTCTTTTCAGGGTAGTCAGCTAGGAAATACCGGCCTTGACTAGTTTAAAATGACGAAAAAAATGACGTGTAAAAGTGTTTTTAAAAAACCTATCTACAAAATAAATTTAATTTATCATTTAGACAGACTTACGACGTAAAACAAATTGATCCTAATAGGATGACTTTGTTTTTTTCCTTTTGAGGTACGAAGCCTAAAAACTCGTTAAGTATGCACGTATACATACGATTTCGAAAACGGTGGTTCTTAGAAAAAAAAAAACTATCAGCCATGTTTTTTAAATTAAGTAGATTATTATCTACAATTTTTGTCTGAACTAAATTTATGTTAAGACTTACCGTTTTGTCGAAAATCATGAAAAAATCGTTTTTGTGATCTTTGACCTCGAGTATTTTTTTATGATGGTATTTTAAACAATTTTATCAATATTTAGCTGGGTGCGAATTATTGTAACCTCAGTTGTCTAAATTGACCAGACTATTGCTATCCCTAACGATTTGTTGCAGTTATCAGAAGCGTAGCTAGGCATGGGCGAAGTGGACCCTCGCCCACGGTCTCACACTGAAAGGCGTCTCGCGTAAGCGAGGGCTCATCAGGAATGAGAGTTTTTGTAATTAATAGACTCGCGTTTGACCACTATTTTACCTGATGGTAAGCGACTATGTGATCGAACACTGGGTCGCGACAGTTATGAAACGTGCGTTCTCGATCAATACCAACCTAACAAAATTACAAAACTATGGCGGAGTACATTCTGCCAACATAATGACATTACTAGTGATGCACTAGGTTGTCGGATATCGGCAATTTTTCTTAACGGGGGATTTCTTTTTATTTTAAGGAAATAAAAAGATAAAAATTTGAAACTGAGACTGTTTTAATACGTATTTATTCAACGAATTAAATTTACCCATGCTATTTATATATTTGGTAAGTTTAGGAAAATAAACTGTTACACTAAACATTCAAAGATTGTACTTGAATTGAGTTCTTTAAAGAACTAAATAACTAATTATGCTTAACGTTTTACACCTCATGGAAATTTTGCCATAAAAAGACTTTTTTTATCATCATCCCGGCATGATCTAATAAAACAAATTTCACAAGTTACTTTTCTTATATTGATGTATAGAAATAACCAACGATAAATAGAGAACAAATATTTTCCCACAAAGTGATTATTAATATACTTTAAAACAATATATAGATGGAAATCTATCTTAGGGACTCAAAACAAACCAACTGTCAAACGTTAGTGACATAAATCTAGGATATACAATGTGTTCCAAATAAGAATGGGATCGATTTTTACGCCATGTTGTGACGTCAAAGTTGTCAAATCGAAAAATTGGGTAGGGTGAGCAAAACAAGTTTTTTTTTAAATAATATTTATTTACGAAATATGAATGAAAATAGTTTAATTGGAATCCAGTTCTTCAATTTCGCTCATTTCTGCGTCACTGTGTGAATTGTCTGAGTAGTAGCAAATGGAAGAAAAAAGTAATAATGAAAATAGTTTTTTTTTACCTAATTATGATTTAGCTAAATTGGATTAAACAATGACGTTTTTACTTCACCAATTAAAACAAAGCAAAAAAGCCGTTATTGATCCGCAAATAAGTTTTATTTGCAAACCATACTTTTCAATCAACACTTGACAGATCGAAGTTATTGACTTTCCTATTCTTATTTGGAATGCATAGTCCCTACTAATATCCTAGATGATTTTGACTATCACTGTGTACAGTATTCAGTGGTCAAAATGGCGTCGGTGTAATTCAACTATGTGTTGAAGAGTCATAGGCCCAAGGTTCGCAAGACCCAAAGTTCTCAATGTTCTTCTTAAATTTAACGGACTACAGCCACCATTAAAAAGGACGCACGTTTTATAGATCGGTTTTTGTATGGGAGTTTCGCAGGTTTAACAGTGCTACGGTTAAGCAGTGATGCAAACGTTGATGGTGAAGCTACTATTTATTAAGATCCTATTCTCTCTAGCCTTGAAGATGCCTAAATTATAATCGGACGGGAAAACTGCCACAGGCAAACTGTACCAGTCCTTCGATGTACGCGGTATAAACGACGAGGCGAAACGCTTAGTCCGGAACATAAAGGTATTAACAATGTAAAGGTGGATACTCGCTGTACGTCGGGTTGTCCAAATCCAAAATGCATCCTATAAAATACCAACAGGCTGGCTACCCTACGCCTGTGTGTGCTGTGTTTACTTATATTTGTTGAGCAAGTAACTAAGACTCAAAATGTTAGTAACAATAATTCGTGGATTATTATTGTTAATTACGCTTAATTAAGAAGGCTAAATTTTAAGTCGAATTTTTTTTGTTGGTGCTTTTGTATCATTTTTCCATGACACGAAAGTGATTTTATGATATTTTACAAAGAGTTGTCAAAATATTGCGTTACTAGTTGATTTCACACTAATTAGCTCCCTTCTAAATACCTAGGTTTTATAACATACCCAATGTACAACAATGTGTAAATATGAATATTTAATAATTAATTAATTGATCTGGAAAAGAAGATAAAGAATACTCACATATTAAAAGCGACAAGAAATATGTAATCAAGATTTATGTAATTCATAATAATTATGATTTAAAAGAGTGCCCATGAAGTTTCTTGCACGTTCTTCTCCATAAAGATCTACGCTTTGGAACGTGCAATTTAACTTCTTTTTTTATTTTTTTTGACTGACCGACATTTTGACAATTCTAAAGTGCCTGTAATTAGTCTATTTGAATAAACGTTTCTGAATCTGAGTCTGAGTCTGAAGAAAATTAATAAATCAACAGAATCCCAATTAACTCCAAAATAATTGTAACATAAACCGCATGCTAAATAGTGGTTGACCTCAATTAACGCAATCCCCAAGAACGATGCGAAGAGGTAATCGAAACTGAACTCCCTAAGTTTCAAAACACCGAGAACGAATACAACAGGGAATCGGCTCCGTCACACAGTTTACATTCCACTAATGATTTATTAATACATTGGCGATTGAGTTTGGCGATCGTAAATCTTCATAACGTTGTTAATAAAAGTCGTTAGCCGTAAATAATGAAATGAAACTGGGCCAAACAAATCATTGGCCCCAATGACGGGGTAAATCGACTGGATTAAAAACGAAAACGGGACCTAGAGGACACTTAGTATATTGTTTACCCTCAGTTATAAATTGAGATATGATATTTTGAGCTTATTTAACTAAATTTGAGAAAGGAGTATAATATTCTTCTTCATGGGATCTGCCCAACTCTTCGTTGTCCCTGTTTTTTTTTTTATATTTCTTACTGGATGGTCTGTTTCGGCTTGCTACTGATTAATGATCGTCACTTGAGCAAACTTCTGCCAGCACTCACAAAACTTACTCTTTTCTGTGATATGACTACTTAATTAATATCACTAATTAATATCTCTTAAAATAACAATTGCTCAATTAATTTCAATAATTTGTAATTCTAATGATAAATAATAATAATAATGTATTGACCCATAATTTTACAAACCATATTTGTACGCCGGAAACGGTAGAATATTATGATCGTATATATAACCACATAACAACTTTGTACAATTTTCTGACAAATAAATACATTCTATTCTTCTAAAAATTTTCACTAATAACTTGCACGAACTTTTATGGCAATTTTCCTTACAGTACATAACAGATCTATTTGAAAGTGATTTGAAGTGCTACTTGTCAAGGAAAATTTCCAAATACCATTAAATTTTGATATCATCATCATCATTTCAGCCGAAAGACGTCCACTGTTGGACATAGGCCTCCCCCAAATGTCGCCACAATGAGCAGTCCTGTGCGTCTCGCATCCATCGGATTCCCGCGACCCTCACCAGGTCATCGGTACACCTTGTGGGAGGCCTCTGATATGAGTATTAATAAATAAAAGAAATTAACAAAAGTGTCTAAACAAATACCAAAATACTACTCAAGTAGTCCACCCCTGATTGCTCCTGGCGTAAAAGTACCGATATAACGTTTGCTGCGTTCCCACGTTGCCCTACTAGAAGTCCACTAAAACAGGAGTCGCCAATCATTTTGTTAAGCCCGCGTCAAAATCAATTAAAAAAAAAACAAGTTTTTTATTTCTCGTTCTTCACATTGGTCTAAAATGTAGTACATCTATTACTCGTACATCTATTAAAATTTAAAATGTAGAGGTTTTACATGTACGTTTTCCACATTTCACAGTAAAGTGCATCGTAATTGAATCATTTTGTGTACGAAAGGTCTGAGAGAGAATTAATTGAGCCTCCACTGCTAGTATGACATGAATATTGTGGTTGAATGTTTGAAACAGATTGTATGAAATAATAAAATGCAAAGGACGTGAAGTATTTTTGATAAACGAAACAATTTCGAGTCCAATGTGACCGTGCGGTGAACAGGGTGGGCGTGAGCGCGGTGGTGAACGCAATTTATGTCCACAGTACATCGCAACTTGAGCGTTGTCTATGGGCCTTAGTTGTCTGAAAATAAAGACTTGTATTACCTCTGTATTCATTTTAATATAACTACATAATTATAAATTGTTATTAAATTACAGTGCGTAAAAAGTATTTTTGTGTATTTTTCATAACTTTATTTAATGGTTTTTTTGTATTTTTTTTTTTAGTAAATTATTATTTTAAGTTTTTGTTCCGAAATTTGATGACAAAGTCAAATACCCTTGTTATTTGACTTTATCATCAAATTTCGGAACAAAAACTTTATATTATATGATAGAGTTTCTTGCACTAGCTTCTGACGTTTTATAAATGCCCATGTAGGCCTATGTGAAATAAAAAATTTTGACTTTGACTTGACTTTGTCCCATTTGAAAATTATTTCAAAAGAGTGAAAGGAAAAACAAAAGATAGTATAATTGTGTGAGAAGTGATATGAAAGAAAAGGAAGTTAGTGATAGCGTGTCGGTTGACTGGACAGATTGGAAGAAAAAAAATGTGTTACACCGACCTCAAATAACACGTGACAAGGACAGGAAAATAATTATAATTTCGAACTCTCAATTAAAACGTAAAACAGTAGTCTATGATCCGCTACCTAACTCGCTCCATTCTGTACCACTAGTCGTCTGTCTTAGACACTACAATATGAACACTAACACACGCAGTTTCATATGTTTGCAGCGATGAGACAGTCGCCACTCTATTTAAGGCATAAAATGAATAGTATCTTGGTAATGGTTTGGAATAAAATAAATGACACAAACTCGTGAAATACACGACTGTCTTTCTGAACGTATGTACTATATTTAAATGCTCACTTTCTTTAGAGGTATTACATAAATCATGTAAAATTATATAAAGCTGTCGATTCTGCAAATCAGACGTAATCTCGCAGTCAAGAACTGCGGAACAGATAACTTACTGTTTTGAATAAGTATTTATATTTCAAAGATTTTTTTTTTATCTCACAGATACAAGGAAAACATCTACTAAGTATGTTTTTATCATTACATCATTCTATTCATAGTAGTAGTGTTCAGTCTTAGTTTTATCAGTTTTATCATAATCAAGATTGATGTGACTATTTTTTCAATTGGTATTCATTGACCTCGAAAAGGCATACGATCGGGTACCTCGTGAGGTTCTGTAGTGGGCCCTTAAGGAGAAAGGTGTGCCCGGGAAGTATGTGCAGTTGATCCGAGCGATTTACAGTCGATGCAGTACCCAAGTCCGGTTTACAGTGTGCTAGTGGTGCCCCACTGGCAGCTTCAATGTGGCTATCCGCTTACATCAAGGGTCGGCTCTCAGTGTTGGTTGCCGAAAGTGGCCTAGAGGTCCAGAATAGATTGGAGGTGTGGTGGCACAGACTGGAGAGTGTTGGCCTGAAATTGAGTAGAACCAAAACGGAATAATTGTTTTGCGATTTCGGCAGTCTCTCCAATCCAGTGCCCTTAGCTTTCGCTGGAACGCCCGTACCGATCTGCTCTGACTTTTGGTACCTCGGGTCACTCATCCAAGGGGATGGTGAGGTAGACCGGGATGAAACGCATCGGATCAACGCAGGATGGATGAAATGGCGACAGGTCACGGGAACAACTTGTGACCCACGGATGCCCCTCAAGTTAAAGGGTAAAATCTACAAGTCCGTGATAAGGCCGGTCATACTGTATGGATCAGAATGTTGGGCTGTGAAAAAGACGGATGAAAAATGATTGCATCTAGCGGAGATGAGAATGTTAAGATGGATGTGTTGTGACGAAAATGGATAAAGTGAGAAATAAATATATTAGGGGAAGTTTGAAAGTGGCGCCAGTGACTGCAAAGTTGAAAGGGAATCGTTTGTCTTGGTATGGTCATGTGAAGAGGAGGGATGAAACGCATGTTACTAAAAGAGTTATGAGTTTACAAGTGGATGGATGGATAGGGACAGGGAAACCAAAAAAAAGATGGTTGGATTGTGTGAAGAGTGATATGAAAGAAAAGGAAGTTAGTGATAGCATGACGAGTGACAGGGCAAAGTGGAAGAAAAAAACGTGTTTCGTCGACCCCAAATAACACGGGACAAGGGCAGAAAGATGATGATGATTTCTAATTTCAAAAGATTTATGGAGTTTTAGCGCAAAGATCTTCCAACGCAAGATCTTTTAATACGCTTTGGCACTCCAGAAACTCTTTATTTTGAGGGTGAAGAGAGTAAAAATCATATGAGTTTCAACTGAAACTCACAATTATGGCGGTAAGCCCCTCTCTCCGTGGTTAGAAATACAATACTGCCTTCTGCATGTCGCAGATCCTCACCAGACATGGTTAGTTCAGGAGATTCCTGCACGCGCTTCGTGCGGAAAAAAACGCCCGGGTTTCACCATTGTGTGGGCCGCCCGGAGGACACGGTGGAGCATAAGGTAAAGGTGTGCCCCACCTGGATAGAGACAGCTATCTCTCGCCTTGGTACAGGCCTTGGTTCGGAGCGAGGAGTAGTGGCAGGGGGTTGCCTCCTTCTGCGAAGCAGTAATGCTAGCAAAGGAGGAGGCCGCACGTGCACGTGCGAGGCAATGGCCCCCGCACCCTAGCCGCTGGGATTCCCATCTCGATTTCCGGCCACTGTAGGCGCGGGCTTGCGGACGGTGAGCAATGGGTAGCTCGTCGTCAGCGACAGGAGTGTCAGTAAAAGTCTGACACTATATCCCGCTCCGCCCAAGAACGAGGGATGTCATTGGATAATTCCCACCAAAAACAAACCATCCCCAGTAGTTCATAATGATGAGTTCTACTAGTGTTTTGATTTATTATTGCAATTTCGTCCCCATATTACATAAGCAATACCAGAACCTGTACTGTCAATACCTGTTATCTAATCACATAAATATGCATGTATTATTTTATCACGAAATGATTTGGTCCACTGGAGATAATCAGATTAAGTTAATGCGTAGAACTGATAATATTTAGAACGTGGCGGATTAGGATGTATATACATACATAACATAATCAGCCTTATTATTTTCGTACTGCTCTCCAAGGGAGGGAATGGATGATACACTATGACAAGTGAAAAATAAACACGATAATCTTTATTAGGTATTTACTGCAATATTGTTAGAAATTTTCAATATTAATAATTTTAAAGTAGTTTTTACTGTGACATATTATGCAGCAAAATACTCCTGAAAAATACTCACTAATACTTTCCACATGATAATACTAAACTAGCGGTTAGGACTAAGCGTTTCGCTTCGTCGTTTATACCACGTACATCAAAGGATTGGAACAATTTGCCTGCTGCGGTCTTCCCGTCCGATTATTTGAGGTGATTTAGGTATTTTCAAGGCTAGAGTGAATAGGCTTTTAATAAACAAGTGCGCTTCACCTTTGCATCACTGCTTACCAAGTGGGATCGCAGTCAAGCACTAGTTCATATTAATTAAATAAAAATGAAACAAAAGACATTTTAATTACAATGCTAATAAGTCTAAAAACATTACAAAAGCTCCATTATGTCTAGATATTAACTCGGTGTGACTGGAGCATTTTTACAAATTTATAACGCGACAAAGCACACAGCTATGCCATTACCATCCATTTGGTGCACTTACAGTACTATGGCTGTACTATTCTGTTAAATAACAAAACCACGGAGCAAGTTCTTACGGTAAATGGGTGTACAGTCCCCATTTATGAGCCCCGAGCGACGTGACTCCAGCTACAGGCTACCCACCTTATGTATTATGAACTCACCTAATTCCAGGCTGAGTGAATTTCTAGTGTTGTTCGCGTCAGATTAATTAAAAGTCTGCTTTGTTTATATTAAAGTTAATCTTAATTATTCAAAGCTAAGTGCAAAGTAAGCTCATGTCTAACTCAGTGCCTAGGTTTTCGCTTAAAAGCTTTCATAATTTCTCTTATATGTGTTAGTGTAAGAGCAGTGATAACCCTTGGGGTTAGAACTAGAATTAATATTCATGGTACGTGTTTTAAACTCGACGTGCCACTCTCCTAATTAAGTCCTATTAGTTTGTCTTCAAATATAAAATTCAACTTGTAAGAATAGTAATTTTCGGTGAAGTTTAATTGATGTTTAGTATTTTATCTACCAAGTGAAATTTAGGTGTCAATAAATTAAGGACAATACTCGCTAAAATGCCGATGTGTTTATTCGACACCGTGTCGTTTGATGAGCATGTTAATTCTGCCTCACTTTGATCAATCTACCAGAAGTTAGCACATAAAGTGCAGGCAATTATCGCACAGTCAAGTCTTTGAGGTGTTTGAGAACTTGTACCTGTTTGTGTACATAAACTCAATGTAAAAACAGCTAATATTTACACAAAATAATTCCCGTGCAAATATTTGAGGACAATCCCAACTTTGTTTTGCAAACAAGCTTCAATTAGACATTTAATATGGCAGTCTATAACAGGGTATTACACTCAAACCCTTAGATAATTATTATTTAAATTCATATTTGAACACATAATACAAATATTATGAATATAAAAACAATTGTTTTACGAATAAATCCTTTTTCCGATCCGGTTTTGAGGGTTTATATCGATTTGAAAATTTAATCCATTTATAAGTAGATTATATATTTTAATATCATTTCGGAAAAAGATATGGTAAAAATAATGCAAAAAAGGCTGCGAAAAGGCTTCACAAAAAATAACATATGTGTGTAGAAAAAATACTTCGGGGTTTGCAATATTTTTCTCTTACAATACGTTCGTAACGTTCGCTTACCTGTTTTGTCGAAATCCCTATAAAGCCCCATCATAAATCCTATGTCCCATAAGGGTCAAAGGGCATAGTTTATGTATTGTGTCTCGCTGGAGGTAAACAGACTAATTAATGTGCATACACATTTGGTAAATCTTAGGACCGCTGCGGGACAAACCTTGCATATATCCTGATTTAGGTTTTACCGTTGTAACCTTAGCAGATATGACACTTTTGAACCACTTATTATGGAGTTAAAATTTATATATTTTTTTGTGATCCTTATACTGTACGTGGATCACATTCTAATGATAAAAAAAAAACATGTTTAAATTCAGTTTTTATATTCACAGTACCCACCTCATCATCATCATCATCATTTCAGCCGAAAGACGTCCACTGCTGGACATAGGCCTCCCCCAAGTGTCGCCACAATGAACGGTCCTGTGCGTGTCGCATCCATCGTACTCCCGCAACCGTTACCAGGTCATCGGTCCACCTTGCAGGAGGCCTTCCAACGCTACGTCTTCCGGTACGTGGTCGCCATTCCAGAACCTTTCGGCCCCAACCCACCTAAATAATGTAAAAGTGACATACTCTAAAAGAATTTCATAGTTCTTAATTTAATGCATACGGTTGCCTTATGCACTAAAATAAGAACTAAATCTATCGCTAAGCCTTATCTCAAATATATTAGGGATCGATTTCCAAGCTGACCTTGAATATCAGTGCTTTACATGAAGTGACTTCCCATCTGGTCTACACAATCCAGTACGTAATTGGGCAACATGATAAACTTTGGCAAGACTGGTATTAGATTTACTGGCTATCCTTAACCACCGTCAAATACATAAAAATCTGAGCAATTGCGAATCAAACTCGCGCAATGAGGGTTCAGCACAAACTTATCTATGTAAGTACTTAAATAGTTCAATTTACGAATGGAGTCTCTAAGATTTTTCCAAATAGCAAAAAAAGGTTTTTTTGTGACGTAACTACAAATTTACTGTTTCCAGAATTATTCCTATAGCTGTGCTATAAGACCTTGCTTTATGCCAAATTATAGGATTCTACGTCAATGGAAAGTACCCGAGAGTGTCGAAACAAACGTTTCTTTGCGACATAAACGGCCGTTTTTTTTTTATCATTTTGAAAAAGTTACTGACACATAATCAAAGTCCAGTAATATTTTAGGAAGTATTAAAGTAACAAGACACTACACAATACATCCTCTAAAGACCTCAAACCTAATAACGAACACAACCATTTCAATCCAAAAAGTAATCAGCATTTTCGTAAAGTACAGACATTTATTACAGAACATTACACACGATTCGACGCCTTATCTTTTAGAAAAAGATCTTTTCCCTAACACGTCTTTTGGCTTCACGAATTACCAATTAGGCTTGCTTAACGTATAAAGGAGAAAGGTAGGAGCATATTCAACATTTACAAGACATTTGACGCGGCTTCACTCGACTTTTACCCTTAGTAAGTCTCCTTCGTTCGAAGCTCGCGTTCGTGTTACCGGGTAAGTTGAGAACTGGGACTTTCCTGTATCACAAGTTTATGAGATAGATAAATAAAAATGGACATAATATTTCATAAATTAATTATGATTCAATAACAAACTCAAATTAATGCAAGAATTAAAGGATTTTAATGATGATAATTAGAACCATTTCAAATAATGTATGATAATGATGGCGGCTTAAATGTGAACTGTTTGTTTGGGAATATGCTCTATGTGTAGGGTATTTTTAATAAACATGAGGCTTCTCAACCAGATCTGAGTAAGCGCATGTAGGAGGTTACTGAGTTGTTCTACCTGGTGACATATAATGCAGCGAGTAGTCTTTGAAAAATAACCTCTTTTGTAGCTGTTTGTCCCAGTCTCACGTCCACCCACACCCTCGGTTGCTTAGCGTAGACAGCAATAGTGATAATTTTAATACGAATAATGTGTATTTTCTGACAAATTTAGTCTTTTTTGGTACTGTATTATCAGCGTTCACAAAATTTTATGATCAATTTTATAATTGTTTACCCGATTCCAGTTTCAACCAATTACTTACAAATTGAATAAAACTGACACCTGTAATATTAGATTGCCAATAATACTCTTCAATTATTGTCATTATGTAGGAACAGAGTAACTATTAAATACCTCTGTTAAAAAAGATATAATTGATATCTATTTTTTATGTATTGACTACATTTCAATGAGATCAATAACTAAATTTACTTTCTAAAGTTGACCTTATACTCATCGTTTGACTGATGTACAAAATAGGTATATTATTTATGATTGAAATATGCTGATTTATTATTAAGACCTATCGTCACAGTACATAGCAAAGCATACCACAGTCGGCATTATAATGCTCCCACTGTTGGGACTCAGGCCTCCTCTCCAGGAGAAGGAATGGGCCGTAATACACCACGCGGGCCCAATGCGGATTGGTGGATGTCACATGTCTTCGAAATTTTGGTTCTAGGACATGCCGGTTTCCAAACGATGTTTTCCTTCACCGTTTTGAGAACAGTGGTGATGAAATAAATTACACAAAGTAATGCGCCTGGCTGGGTTTGAACCCGTGACCTACAAGTCGTAAGTCGGGGCCGTTACCACTCGGCCACTACTGCTCGTCACAGTGACGCTGTTTAATATTTCAATTGTAATGAATTTATTACTGATTGCAAATTGGCCAATTGTGAAAAGTAAAATGCACTTGGTTGTAAAATATAAATTATTAATCTTTAAGCAACGGTGCCAATGATCACTGTAAGTACTAACATTCCTGTTGATAACCTGAGTAGTTTAAACTATTAGGTGTTACAACGGAAAAGCCTCACATAGAGTAATGTTTATTAATCATAGTGAATTTTTTTGATTATATTTTACGTTACATTGATTAAAAAAACATGAAATAGTTTTTCTTATTATTTTAGCGTAAAAAATGCGGCTATAAGAAAAAGTACTTTCCAATTATGTTTGAGTTATCTTGTGTTAAACTTGAGCAATATGCTATAAATCGTTACTCTATTAAGTGTTAAACTTCTCGATTTGTTTAGGTCTTACAATTTATTTAATTAGTTTTTTCAATCAATTAAGATCATAGCATCTTCATCCACTTGCCTTAAAAATATCTATCGTCATTGCTCTTTTTTTTTATTTAAAAGAAGATACGTTCAGGATAATAAAATAAATATCATTTTATTTCTCTCATAAAGGTACATTGTTACAAGATTATTTTACAAATTTTGCCTGAAGGCTAAAAACCTTTGTGAGAGCTGGAGTCTGAACTAGGTTCGAGACCTGTATGACAGATCTCCAGACTCACACCCTTTTAATCATAATCGCATTTTGCGGCACTTAAACATGAATGTTATGTTTTAAAGATTATGAGCAGGAGAGATTTATAAAATGACATGTTTAGTGTAAAGGAAAAATTATATTTTTATTGAAATGTGTGTAGTGTATAATGTATGTGTGTGTGTGTGTTTATAATGAATGTGATTAAATTTACTTTATGATTTTTATGATACTTTCTGTGTCTTCATAGTCCAAATCAAAGCACCAGTTCCTTACTGTTGTTTTACATTTATATTTAGTACATTCGTACATATGTAAGATTTTATTTACTTTGTTGTAAACATAGGGACCAAGGAAATTATAGAAACGTTGAGCTAGCTTCAAATGAGAAGGGACAGTTGAACAAACTGTATGCTTTCGTCTCAGGGATTTAAACTTATCCGGGTTAAAGGAACTGTGTGTGTGTAGACTGTTAAGATTAAATTTAAAATTGTGATTTCGAAAAAAAAAAAATATTGTTTAGTGTCTTAACGTCTTACCATAGCGGATTATTAGTATTAGCTACTAAATAAAATGCCGCATAAATATTATGCATGCCTTATGCCGTTAGTCGAAGCAATAAAATTTAGGAATAATACAGCTCATAAAAGTATACCATCTTTAGTAGAACATGAGAACTACCCTAATGAAATCTGTGGAGCCTGTCAAAATATGAGTACCAAACCACTTTAAGATTAAAACTATAAAAGTTACGGGAACCTCAGTTGGTTTCAAGTAGGGCAGGATTATACGTGTTCTATAGTAAGAAAAGATTAGGACGAAGTCACTGGCAATAGCTAGTAATAAAGTAAAAGACACTTCTAAAATAAATTCACAAAGAAAAGGGATAAGTCTATTAAAAAATAATCGACAAAAAATTAGTTAATTAGTTATGTGGCAGCTGGTTTGGTTTGGTTTATATCAATTAAAAAAACATAATAATAATATTGACTTAACAACGAACATGAGTCATTTCCATCTGCTAGCTATCGTCATGGCTACATTTCAATGTATTGATACCAATCCCGTTTTTTTCCATTAATGGCGACTGATTGGAGTGCAGAAAGTTTCCATGAATAAAATATGTTGTGAAAAATTAAAATTATATTGTACCTCTGGGTTTCAGTGTGAAACCCGCCGCAGCAAACAAACAGCCGCGTAACCACTATAATTAATTTAATACCAAGCATTAAATCTTTAAATCAACTAGGAAATCCTCCAATTTGTCTTATCTTAAGTTTCACAGCAACATTCATAAAGTGTTAAGTTTACTTTTACGCGCGGCGTCAGGTGTGCTTGCGGCAATTCTTCTCATGGCTATAATGTTCACGGGAGATAGCACACGGATAGGAGTTAAGGGGATCTTCCCGTGTAATTTGTTGCTACCTTTATGTTGTGAGGCGTCCTTAGTGAGCGTTAGTACAGATTAAAACTGTTTCATTTGTAATTAATTTTCGTTGTTTGGTTGCTCAAATTAATTTTTTTCGTATAATAATTCCATTTTTATATCATGTGTTATAGGAGCTTATTTTGGTTTAATTAAGACTTTGGTACAACGCCATGCTACCCATGAATCACCCACTGTCATTAAGATTGGAGACTCTACAAGTCTACACTCGAAGTTTTAGTAGCTGGCCCTGTGCGAATTTATAAATATGACACATCCTCAAATTACGTGGTAGATATTTAAATCTTTGTAATAATAGAATTGAAAGAATTGTAATAATAGAAAATAACATAAAAAAAAAAATACCAAATTAACAATAGATCCATAAAAACAACTTTTTAGTCAAATGATCTTTTTTTTTTTATTGGGTGGGAAAATCATCTTATGACAAAACCCGCTCTTGGGCGGAGTGGGAGATAGTGTCAGACTTTTACTGACTAAAAACCCACTCCTGTTCCTTCGTCCCAGGGCCCCGGGTTTCGCTTTCACACTACCCGTGGCCCCAGTAGGCTTCGACCCTGCTGGGCCCCTACGATTTGCTGACATCTCTATGAGGCGCGCGTGGAACAGTACGCGCCGTCGACGACTTGGGCTCGGTCCGATTACCGGACGATCGGACGGCGAGCCACCCATTGCTTGCCGTCCGTAAGCCCGCGCCTTCGGTGGCCGGAAATTGGGATCGGAATCCCGGCGGCGGCGGTTGGAGCGTAAGGACCGTTGCCTCACGCGATCGGCCGCTTCCTTCGCTAGCATTACGGCTTCGCAGAAGGAGGCGACCGCCTGCCACTCCTCCTCGCTCCGGAGCATGGCCTGAACCAAGGCCCGGCGCGAGAGATCGCCGCCGCCGATTGCCCCCACGAGGACACGGCGTTGCTCTGCCCAAGCGGGGCACACCTCCACCGTGTGCTCCGGGCGGTCCGCACAGTGGCGACACCCGGGCGTCGTTTCCGCACGAATCCGGTGCAGGAACCTCCCGAACTTACCGTGTCCGCTGAGAGCCTGCGTTATGCGGAAGATGAGGACGCCGTGAGGTCTTTCCAACCACGCCTCAAAGAGGGGACTTACCGCCATAATTGTGGCGTGCCCATAGTCAAATGATCTCAATATAATATGAAAATATAGATGAGTACGTTACTTTACTCACATTAACAATAACAAAAAATTATAACAGTAATAATGAATTCACTACACTTATCATTTTGTCAGTTACAGTCACCACCAGAATTTTGTTTACAATAATCATAAATATTTTAAAATATCAATCACTAATCACAAATGTTTTCTGAAATTAATTACTATCACTGTCAGAAACTGCTTGTTCTGCTGATTCTTCAGTATCAGATGGTACTCGACGTGACGATGGAAAGCCTTCATCATTATTGTTGCTGTCTGCACTTTCTTGTGTTTTATTGAAAATATTCCAGTTGTATAATTTGAGATGATGATATTTTCTTCAATGGCTAACGCTAAGAGAGCAGTTATTGTATTTTTCCAACTCCTTAGTGATATTAGGTAACTGCCCCATCTTCTGCAGCACGGCAGTTTTAATTTTTCTCCTGATTTCTTTTGTTTTGCAATTTACTGCAGTTTCGATCGCAGTACTTGTGATTTTTTTATAGATTACATCTATGCAGAGTTTTATAAAAAAATTAAATCCTTCACATTTCAGTGCGTCATGCGCCAGCAGATTTATTATGTGTGCTGCGCAGTTTAAAGGCACAACATTTAGTTGCACATCTTGTACCAATTTTTTGGTCTTCCCATGATACCGAAAACAACAAAACATTAAGTTAACACAGGAAAGCGAGTAAATATATTATATATTGTCATATTATTCTAGCTATATTCAAAGTTACAAATTTTAATTATTGCTTATTGGGACGCTACAGGTATGTTAAAAATTGGTAAAAATATATAAAAAACGTTTAAAAAAACATGTTATGTAATAAAAATAGGTTATCAATCACGTTAATATAGGTATGACCGTAAGTACCCAAGTAACCATTTGGATTAGCACAAATTAATAAGCATAGTACGACATTTTACGAAGAATCGCCAAAATTAAGTGGCAATGGGCAGGGCACATTGCTCGCAGAAAGGATGGCCATTGGGACCGAAAGGTTCTAGAATGGTGACCACGTACAGGAAGACGTAGCGTTGGAAGGCGTCCTACAAGGTAGACTGATGACCTGGTAACGGTTGCGGGAGTACGATGGATGCGAGACGCACAGGACCGTTCATTGTGGCGGCACTTGGGGGAGGCCTATGTCCAGCAGTGGACGTCTTTCGCCTGAAATGATGATGATGAAATTAATAAGAATAGTAAACTTACCTTGAGACGTTATAACACAACATCCAAAATAATAGCGCGCGTGCGCTGTTTAAGACGCGTAACTGGACACTGAACGGGACAGACACTACACTGGAGGTGGAGGGTAAGGTAAGCAAAACAAAAGAAACAGGACAAAAGGAAACCGGGGTAGCGTGCAATATACCATTGACATCAGAACTAATAAAATGAAAATAATGTAGTGTTTTCGAAAGTTTCAATGAAATAACGAAGTAATCCTTTTTTGAAATCTCTGAAGATTAAAATACTAGTCATTGATTCTGAAAATATCCATTCAAAAAAATAAACATCATTTCATTTTGAGTAAATATCCAATAAAAATGGGTATAAATGAGTATTTACTCATTTTGGATAAATACTCGAATATTTATCCTCTGGGTATTTATCCGTCGCGCATCTCTATCAGCGAGGCTTTATCCGCATAAAGCCCCTCGCACAGGTAGCAGTACGAGTATGTGTGCATTTTACTCTGGCCAGATGTTCAAGGAACTATACGTCTTAATTATAGGTACTTTATTCTTATAAACACATGTTTCGTTTTTTTTTTTGTATTTGGTACTTAATTATAAATAATAACCGCTGTTTTGCAAATCGCAGTCATTGTTAACTTTTACTACAAGTGACAAGCCGACGAACGGCGAGTATCCACCCTTACGTTGTTGAAACTTCAACGGTCCGGACTAAGCGTTTCGCTTCGTCGTTTATACCGCGTACATCGAAGGACTGGAACAATCTGCCTGCTGCGGTCTTTCCGTCCAACTATAATATAGGTGTCTTCAAGGCTAGAGTGAATAGGCTCTTAATAAACTAGTGCGCCTGACCATCAATGATTGCATCTCCGCTTACCATCAGGTGGGATCGCAGTCAAGCACTGGTTTATATCAATTAAAAAAAAAAAAAAAAAAAAAAAACTACAAGTGAAAATGCAAAAGCAATGACGAGTCCCGTAAAAAACTTCATAAAATCACTATTGACTGCCTCGTTCATTACTAAGGTACTTCTGTTTCAGTAGACAGCTATCTTTTCCTTTCAATTAATAAAATAAACCTCCCGTAACTCTGTCCGTTGCAGCACTCACCATTATTTACCAGTAAGTATTAATGTTTCACTTTATTTTATAGCCGCCAGCGAGTTTGGTTTTATTCTCAGCAACAAACAAGTCTGAATGATTTGCTTTTATTCTGTTGATATAATAACGAAATACTTGAAAATATAATTAATCAGATGTGAATCAAAATACTTGAAAAAAAAACCTTTTGTGAATTTAACTTATACAAGGTACAGTTTTGTGGTGCACTCGTAAATAAATCATATAAAAATACGATAGTCAATTAAATAATCAATAATACTTGTTATTTTGGTTTTTACTTTTTATTTTGAGTGTTATTTAGACTAATTCTCTTACTGCACCTTTTACAGGTATTGTAAACGCGAAAGTTGATGCCTTCATGTTCACTCTGGATGTTTCTCACATGGATAGATCATGTCTTAGAATAGGAGTTAGTATACTTTTTATCTAGGGATTGTGTTTCCTAGGGATAATTTGAGACTTTCATGGTGGCAAGATCACTGGCAGAAACCAGTGGGTTAAAATAATAATAATTTTCAAATGATATCACAATAATATTATAAAGGTCAAAATTTGTGAGTGAATGTGATGGCTTTTTTTTTCGGGTGGGAAAATCATCTAGTGACATCCCCCGCTCTTGGGCGGAGTGGGAAATTTTGTCAGACTTTTACTGACTAAAAACCCACTCCTGTTCCTACTTTGCCATTTTTCCAGGGCCCCGGGATCTCTTTCGCATCACCCATGCGGAAATCTCCTTGAGGTGCGCATGGAACAGTCCGCGCCGTAGACGACTTGGGCCCGGTCCGGACGGTTACCGGACGGTTACCAGATGATCAGACCGCGAGCCAACCATTGCTCGCCGTCCGCAAGCCCGCGCCTACGGTGGCCGGAAATCGAGATCGTAATCCCGGCGAATGTGATGCCTTGTGTGTGTGTTTGTTACTTTTCATATAGTTAATACTCAAACGGCTAAACGGATTTAGGTGAAATTTGTCACATCTGTAGACCATGGTTTACCCGTGGGACAAATTTCATCCAAATTCTTGATGACATATCCTGGAACAGCACATAGGATAATTTTGATCCTGGGAGTACACCTATAATACATATTATTATTTACCTATTTATGTATAGATTCGCAGTTTTTATCTTCTCCTGTATTTATATGTATGTGCTTTTATTTTGCAAGTGTTTTTGTTGGATATAGAAAAAAATCGTAATTATTTTAACCTAGCATTGTTTCGCTTAGTCCAATTTTTATCTTTACCCCTTTTATATCTCAACTCTTCAACAAAATTTTTGTAACAAAACCTTTGAAATATGGGTTTGTAAAACTATTTAATAATTCACGAGGCAAATGGCACTCATTTTCCAAGTTATGACGCTCCAGAGACCAATTAACTCAGACCGTACCTAACCAAAGAGGATTTTTCTTATCCTTTAAAAACTTTATGTCATGCCACTGTTTTTATCCACTCATTTTGAAAACTGTCTCCGTGAATATTGTTGTTTTCAAATGGACTATGTTACTAAGTTAACATAAAACGATGGTATTTTTAAAGGGAATAAGTAAGTTACTATAACTATTCCCAGTTATTCATTTCTTCCGTTACTTTTATTGTAGGAAACGTGCATTTTCACAAAAAAAATGGTTAATAATAATTCTACCTACGTCGTGGGTACCACATACAAAGATATAAATAGTGATTTTAATATACCTATTTAAAATAATTATTTCAGTAAAAGATTTATAATATTTTCAACAAAGTTCTATAATTTTATGGTTGAACCAAAAATGAGCCAATTATGTTTTTTTGTGGTGAAAATATTATCACACTAATATTTATAGGAATAATAATGGATCTGTGTGTTTGTCACCTAACTCCGCCTAAACAGCTGGATCGATTTTGTTTAAATTTTATGTGTAATTTTGAGTGGGTGGTTTGAAAATACAATTGGATGCTTTAAACATTCAATTGAAGCCGGTAGGTGGTTCTATGTTGGAGCAAAAGGCATTTTTCGGACAGCACAACATCACGGAAAGTTTGTATGTATGTATTTTTTTTTAATGTTGTTACCGTTAAAACTCGTTTTTTGTTAGAACTCGTTTTCCCTAGTTAAAACTAGTTAGTAGTTATTACTGAATGCCTTTGTTAAAACTAGAAATATCTAGTAAAAACTAGAATTTACCTTTGATATATTTGATTTTCAGATGAAAGTAGTTGTCACATCGAGCTTTAGTTAAAACTAGCAAAAGAGAAACTAAGTTGGGATTTAAATCAAGACACAGTTTAAAAAAAATATTTATGTGTGTTACTCGCTCACACTCAAACAACAGAGAGGATTGATATGTATAAATTTATCTAAATCTGCTCAGTCGTTTGAGGTAAACCACCTCTCTGTCATTCCTCCATTCATCGGTCCATCGGTCTATTCCACACCTAGGTCATTTTTTTTTTTTATCTTGGGAAGTTCTGATGTTTCCTTGGGATATATTTTTACATTCTCGCGGGTGAAATCAATCACTGGTAAAAGCTAGTATTTTATTAATGTCACAAACGAAGTTATCATGACAATAATAGTAGTTTCATTTATTATTTTTGCCTCTGTTTCTTATATTTTTATACTCCTTTTTTATGTGGAATAGAACATAAATATTTTATTATTTGCCATCTAGTGTAATAAACGATATCCAATAAACTTGCAATTACACTGCAGAGGGCTGCACGGGCACCGGTAGAACAAGTTCTTTCTATAATGAAAACATCTTCAATATTAATCTGCATTCAGGTTATTGGTAGAAACTTGGAGATGGTAGGATGAAGTACCCCGTAAAGTTTGCTCGTAGGCACCATTATGAGGATCTATTGCTGAAACTGGGTCAATGACTCTAGCCTCGATAGAATTGATGATTCGAAGAACGCATTCTGTGCAGACTGACTGTAAAACGGTTATAGCTATTTGACTGGCTGCAACATAAAGACTAGCTCAGTTTTAAAATATGGGTGCTTTAAGTTTATTGAATACTTATTCTCACACTCGCTAAAACATTTCACCTATTTGTCTTTTCTTTTCATAAATATCACGCTTTATAGTTTTAGGCAAAAATAAAAATAACTTTGACACAAAAAAAGCGATGTGAGAAAATGTGTCTGATAGGTATGCATGAAAAAAAAATTGGTCAACTAGCCAGTTTATCAATTAACATACAAAAATAGAATACAAATTTTGAAAACAATATCAAAATTGGTAGAAAAACCAACGAGATATATAAATGTTAAACAAATATATCTGTCTCGCTCGCCAAGATGCTGTTTTCTATTGTAGCCGTACGGGTGATATGGCCTATGACGTCAAAGGTCATATCGACCTTTTCTTTCTTATTAGCAGCTTTGAAGCTATATAACTTCGCTATTGATGAAGACGATTTATTTTAGCAAATAAAAACAATGCATGCATATTCGCTATTAAACTTAGGTACATATCATCCGTCCGGTCCGTTCAAACGGAATACTTGTACTGCGATTTCGGCGGTCTCTCCAATCCAGTGCCTTTAGCTCTAGCTGGAACGCCCATACCGATCTGCTCTGACTTTCGGTACCTCGGGTCACTCATCCAAGGGGATGGTGAGGTAGACCGGGACGTAACACATCGGATCAACGCAGGATGGATGAAATGGAGACAGGTCACGGGAACAACTTGTGACCCACGGATGCCCCTCAAGTTGAAGGGTAAAATCTACAAGTCCGTGATAAGGCCTGTCATACTGTATGGATCAGAATGTTCGGCTGTGAAAAAGACGGATGAAAAAAGATTGCATGTAGCGGAGATGAGAATGTTAAGATGGATGTGTGGTGTGACGAGAATGGATAAAGTGAGAGATGAATATATTAGGGGAAGTTTGAAAGTGGCACCAGTGACTGAAAAGTTGAAAGGGAATCGTTTATCTTGGTATGGTCATGTGAAGAGGAGGAATGAAACGCATGTTACTAAAAGAGTTATGAGTTTACATGTGGATGGATGGAGAGGGAGAGGAAGACCAAAGAAAAGATGGATGGATTGTGTGAAGAGTGATATGAAAGAAAAGGAAGTTAGTGATAGCATGACGAGTAACAGGGCAGAGTGGAAGAAAAAAAACGTGTTGCGCCGACCCCAAATAACACGGGATAAGGGCAGGAAGATGATGACATATCATCCGTCCGTTTGAGTTGTCAGTATTAGTGTGCAGTGACACAAACAATAGAATCTATCAATCAATACCACAGCCATCGCAATTTTGGCATCCAATGCTCCGTTTGTATTCAAGACGTCAATCAAAGGTACAATTCAAGCAAGATCCGTCAATGTACGTCAAAACAGCCTTATTGGCTATTGTTTGTAGCTGTCTGTTTTGTCATGGAATTATGGCATTGAAATGGACTAAACTAAATAAAAACAAATGGACTAAACTAAATAAAAATATAAGTATTTACTTGCACTAGTACTTATGCGCTTTGGTAATAATAAAGTCGATCGTTCAAATTTGCAATGAGATTATATTCTAATTTTCCAAAATGTTTGCATTCTAATGTTAGTCTAAAATTGTAAAAAAAATATGTCATTATACTCGTATTTGACACCGATTTGCAGAGGATTTTTTTTTTTGGCTGCAATGCGTAAAATTTTATTTACTTATCTTTAACGAATGCAAAATACTTACCCATTTGTTTTGTGTGTGGTTCTATGACTATATAGTTTATAAGAAAATTACGATACCCTAACTCAGCAACGATCATCTTTAAAATACTTTTAATGAAGTTAAATCTGCTGAAAGAGTAAATTATTAACTTATTTTTTTAATTATGAATAGTTTTTTGCGTTTATTTTTATTTCACTCTTTTTAAATTAATGGCGAAACCCATTATTGTGATAACTACTATTTTTATCGACTTCAAAAAGGAGGAGGTTCTATGTTCGGCTGAATGTATTTTTTTTATATATGTTCACCGATTTCTCGGTCCATTGTGCACCAATTTCGCTTTTTTTTATTTTTATTGAAATGTTATGCTTCCGAATTGGTCCCATAGAAATATTGTTATAATCTGATCATGAACTTCGAAGATATGGAACAGAACTCCTCATAGGATCACAGCAGAACCATCGTAACAAGTAAAATTGCTTTGTTTATACGTGTAGTCGATGACTGACTGAATGAAGAGGGGGAATATATCAAACTGATCTGATGATTAAGCCTTAAATTAGGCACCGGAACTCTGTAATAAATAAATGTAATCTAACAGTGTTTGGGATTATTTGAATTGTCATGAGATGCACTCTGGCTATAAGATATTTAAGTGTGGCTGAGAAGTACTTTTTAGTGGTGATACCATAACTAAAAAGAGTAAAATTATTATTTTTTACAAAAAAAAATAGAACCAACTTCTATTTAAAAAAAAAACACTAAAAAAATTAAAAAAAACTTTAATTTCGGAAGTCGGTGTTGAATAACGAAGAAACAAAACTATTATAGAAACACCTACTTGAGAAATTAAAATTATTTTGCACTTATCAGTGTTTTCTTTTAAATAGTAGTCGGTTGTATTTTTTTTTTGTAAAAAGTTTTTATTGAGGAGGGAAATCATTCAATGTCTTTTCTCGCTTTAGGGCGGAGTGAGAGGGTGTGTTAGACTTTTAGACTTTTACTGATTAAAGCCACATCTATGTTCTACCTTTGCCTAGAGATCCAGTACCCCGTGGATTTCCCGTTAAAAAATATTTTAAAAAAATATAGAAACCAACAGGATCTTCAGAATTTCGATTGCTAAATTAATGTAGATTAAAATGAACTTAACAGGTTAACAAATTAGGCCGACGTAATGTTCCTTTATTTACCCGTTGAATCCCAGGGCCACGGGTGGGGGACCTGTTTCAGAAGTCTACCCATGGCCGTATTAGGCTTTGGCCCTGTTGGGCCCCTACGGTTTTGCTGACATTTCTTTGAGGCGCGTGTGGATACTGCGCCGTCAACGATTCGGGCTCGGTCCGGACGGTTACAGGACGGTTGAACAGTGAGCTAGATTTACAGAGATGAAATAATCAATCGTTTCTAAGTTCAGAAAGCTTTCGGTTATTAAAAAAGTCAGAAGACTTAAAAATCTTCTGACTTGATCAATAGCTGAAGACAAAATAAAAATATTATAAGATAGATATAAATATAAACCTTCATTTTCATCGTTACTTAATATCTTATACAACCAAACAAACTCTCCTTAAGATTAATTTAATATTAATCAAACACATCATTAAAGTTAACGCAGGTTGTATCTTACTTGACATCCCAAAATGTAGGTACGGTAAATTTACTTTAATCTGACCCACAGACGTCGTTTTAGGCATATTCGTCCTTTATAAGGCGACCCACAATATTATCTCCCAAAACGTAATGCCTTCTACATTTGTACACACACATATGATACCTATTTAAGAAATAAAACGTTGATATTAGTTCAGTCATATTTAATTTAACCGAATTCAAAAATAAGGAGGTTATATGTTCGTCTGTATGTATTTTATTTTTCGGCTTTGTTCATAAATTGACTCGCAACTATAATTAATCTAGATCAGAAAATTCTATGAAACAAACATCTATAGACATGAATGACGAAGCCTTAGGAGATCAAATTACTTCAAACAAAGATTAGCCTGTTAACAAATCGGCGGAAACAAGACTACAAAGCGCTTTATCATCACTCAAATTCGCTAAGTCAATCGTACCGCAAAACTTAAATTGAAAACATAACAAGAGATGATTCACGACAAATAGACCCTTTTCCTTCAGCTAAATAAAGGGATGCCTTTCATACCGGGATCATTTCAGACGAGCCTGTATTCTTCTCACGAGTTTCGTATTACCGACCAAAAGTGTATAAGTAGAGACGTCAGGCGACCGGTCTGAAGGCTTTGGAACTTTTGCTTTGATGCCAAAGAGAATCTTTTAAAAGTTTTAGCGTCAAACCTTCAAACAAACAAACTTACAAACTTCTGCTCTCGAAGCGTTGATCGATTACCTTTATTCAGAATTAGTTTTGGTGAAAAATTGTGATATTCTACAAACAGTTCAATTGAAGAGCTATCACGGGAAGATTGATATGTAAAAGGTTTAACGCGCAGTCTGTGAACTTTCCCTTAGGTAAATGTATTCAAAAGTTTACGAGTAAATGGCTAGTCAACTGCATGACGCATTCACACTAAAGATGTTGATGAAAAACAAGTTTTGAGACACTGTCTAGACTGAAGTTAGAGAACCTGTTAGTACTTAAGCTGCATACTATGTAAAGTTTAATAAGATAAAACAAACAGCATTAATAACATCAAAAAGTTTAATAGAACAATAATAAGACAATAAAAACCAGTTTTATTCTCTGAAATATATTCTATCAATGATATTTATTTTTTTTAAACCAATTACCACTGATATAATTTGTGCAGTTTTGTAACAAGTTTTGGAAATGCTAACTTTGAATTTTATTTAGAAAATATCTAATATTAGATTATGTGACTAGGAGATAAAACAGTGTCTTTAAGTCGCGGGCGGTATGTTGAATCCGAATGAAACGAAGGTTGCTAAGTTTTGATCCTAAACGTTAGTGAGGGAATTATATAATTAACTCCCGAGCATTGCGAGGGAGTTAATATTTTCTATACAGCCACTCAAGAATATATATATATGAAGAATACACTTTATTAAATTAATTAATTATAATTTCCTTTCACCCATTCTTCTTTAAAATAATATAGATTTGGGAAAAATAATAACCATTTTTTCAATGATATATATATGAATAATGTCACAAAAAAAAGAACAAAATAGGCGGGAAAGCGGCAATCCGATTTTCATTTGATTTTTCGAATGGAAGAGTTTTGTTTAGACTTTACTAAATCTTTGATATAAGATGTATATTAACATGATAAGTTAATCAGATTCAGTTATAGATTTAACGCCTAAATCATAAGCGAAGAAGCTAAATCAGAATTGGAAAACTTTTAACCGTCTAAATCAAAAGAAAGATACATAATGTCATAAAACTACTCGGGTTTTTATTATTACTTTCCTTGTATTTGTAATGAAAATCACAGTATTTACCTCGGGTCAAAGACTTATTTAGTCCCTCCAATTATTGCGAACTCCTTCTCGGGACTAAATAAGTTACTATCACCCCTAGGGTAACAATGTACTATTATGACGTTCCAAATTCAAATCTCATTATTTTCTAGGGATCGCCTATACTACATTATCTCCCTAGGGATAAAAATTATTGCTTTAAGTGATAGTATTATCAAGCAGAAAAAACAAAAAACGGTATAAAAACATTTTACATCATTTTACGTAGCACATCAGAAGCGATATTAAAAAAATTTGTGCCTTAATACTTTTAAATTCAGAAAGTCGATGCACTGCACAATGTAACATTTCTGCAGTTTTAATAACGTTTATTTAAGAATTTATATACCCATATATCACCGTTATTTTCTTTATAAATTCACAACTCTTGCCTACGATTAAAACTAAATAAATGAATAAAGTATAATATTAATGTATGCTGCCAGCAATAGATTTTGTGTACTGAAAGATTTACAGACATTTCAAATATAAAAAGAACGTGAAATTCTGTATGTCTGACAGTAATTTGAAACTTACGTATGACGGTTGCGTCAATATGTCAAGCTTCGACGTTTTTGTGTCACCAATTCGTATATTATAAATGGTTTTTGCAAGAGAAGTCAGTTCAAAACGTGGGCATAAAATATATAATATCAAAAAAAAATAACATTATTCATTTGTACGATGAATATATCTAAGTAATTATTTATTATTGTACTTATTTATTTTCTGTTTATCTTCTATTAAGTTGTACCTGCCATGTTAATGTTTCTGCATCGCCCTATAGGTCGACTGGTAGAAAATGCCTAGGTAAGGCATTAAGTCCGCCTTTGTTTAGTGTTTTTAATTTAATAGTGCACAAAGTTTAAATAAACAAATAAAATAGGTATATTTTGGGAACGCGGATATACAAAGTAAGAAATGAACAAAAAAGAAATGACTTTTTTTCGTAAAAGATCCGTCGTCTTTGCCCGAAATGAGGTATTTTGGCAACTGACAGCTTGACACGGTTTCTTCCTGAGAACAAAAAGAAAACTTTTGATTTCATTTACGAGTGATTTCCCGTGAATTTTTGGCACGTTTTTGGCCTCTAATTTTATCTTTTGCGAATCTTAATACCACCTATCTAGCTGTGTTTGTTTATGTTTATGCATATCCAAACTTCCACAAACAGGATTAACATGATAATGCGACAACGATACGTCTTTATTCAGGGAGCCTTCATTAATAAATTGAAAAATTAAATAACTCTCAAGGAGATGTCAGCAAATCGTAGGGCCCAGCAGCGTTGAAGCCTACTGGGGCCACGGGTAGTGTGAAAGCAAAATCCGGGGCCCTGGGACGAAGGCAAAGAAGGAACAGGAGTGGGTTTTTAGTCCCGCCCTGCCTAAGAGCGGGATTTGTCATAAGATGATTTACCCACCCAAAAAAATAAAACGCCTTCTCAATTTTTTTTTTTTGACTTCGAAAACCATCAAATAACACCTCTCACTCTGGCTGGTGCGAGGGAAAATGTCAGACTTTAACTGTCTTAAACCTACTTTTATTTTTTTAGTAGCACGTTGCGTTCTAGGGTCACGGTAACTGTTACGAACAATTCCTCAGCCCACACCTATTTCCCATGGGGACAGAAACGCCACATGCAAAAAGTGTCACTAGAACGGTGGTTGC
Source organism: Mythimna vitellina (assembly GCA_949316375.1). NCBI lineage: Eukaryota > Metazoa > Arthropoda > Insecta > Lepidoptera > Noctuidae > Mythimna > Mythimna vitellina. Next base: position 10,704,102 of record OX438686.1, read on the forward strand.
TGAAAATCAGCATCGGTGATTATGTATATGCTGATCAACAACCTATTTTTGCCTAGATGCGACGCAAAACTTGGATTTATATATTATTACTGTATTTGTTTTCTTATAGTATTGTTTATATTTATGTTATGTTAGTCTCTGACAGTCGGTGCAATAGACAACCACAAACTAAGCTGTAGACATCAAACAACTGTGTTTTGTCTTGAGTCTATGGTGCAGCACAGTTATGCCCGGTTTACATGACCCGACAGGTTGCTGTATTTTATTGTGCGTCTATTTGGCCAGAATAAACATGTTTTATTTCTTTTTTTTTTTTCTATTCTCCCCTACCCCCGCTAGGAATTACTCTTATATCATGGGCACCCAGACTTCGAACTATCTTGTATATGTAGGTCATACAAAAATTTAAATTTTACTGATTTTGAACACATACATAATTAAACCAGTACATTGGATGATTACTCACCTTAGAAAAACCCCTAGATAAGTTTTGTTTCAAGTAATGTAAGATAACCCGTTTCAAAACAGCGAAAATCTAGGTTATTACTTAGCACTCAAAGTAATAAACCTAACCCATTTGACTGTTCTCTAAATAACCATGAAACAATGTTGTTGCCTTTTTGTGTGAATATAAAACGGGATATGTACTCGTAAATAAATAAACCTTTACCCCTAACCTACACAAAGAACGTTTACGTCGCTCAACGGTCATAACCACGACCCTAGAATGAATTAACTGGCTTAGCCCTAGATATTTAAAATCTCGAATGCCCAAATTTACCTGTTGTGTTGGACATATTGACTTAGGGCGGATTTCACCAATAAAACTGATCGCGTTTTAACGTTTGGCTCGCATAATTGCGTTTAGCCGCTGTCACTAGTGTCACTTGTAAAAATACAACCAAAGATAAATACAGACAAGTGACATTAGTGACAGCGGCTAAACTCGATTATGCGAGCCAAACGTTAAAACGCGATTAGTTTTAATGGTGAAATCCGCCCTTAGGGGTGAATGATTTAGTCACTGGTTTATGTGCTTAATAACTAGGTTTTTCTCAGCAGCTTCACCATCGTGGAAGTAAAAGACTATTTCAAAGGAACATACATTTGGGATAAAATAATCAATTATATCCTATTCCAGCATACTTTTTTACCTTTCATCAAAATCCATTCTACTGTCTAAGTATGAAGGGATAACACACATATATCTTAATAATTATACTGGGTTTTGTCCGCGGCTTCGCCCCTCGGCTTTGTGAAAATAAAATAGTCTCGCAATGTGCGTCTAATCTAAGTTTACCAATATTCCAAGCTTCATCTGGTCTTATACGCCGCCAGGCCTTATAATACAGATAGAAAAAAAATATAAGCAGGAACATTTTTCCTTTTGAGTCATCAGCCTTCTGGAACAGGTAAAATATATTTTTTATTTAATAAGTTTTGGAAAAAGTAGTATAATCTATCAAAATAGCGCTGGCTGTCAACTCTACATTAAAATCATTCCTCATATTTTGGAATTCTATACAAAAACTGGTTTTACAAACGAACTCCGGCCATTTTTTAACAACAAAAATGTTTCATAGGAACCACATTCTCTTTCTTTGCATGATTATAAAACTTTGCACTGCACCACAAAACTACATAGTGAAAATATCAAGTAGGTACATTAGTCGGGTGCGTCTCATATCATCTAAAGTTATTTGGTATATTTTCGAACACCCTCATGAGAACACGTCGGTGCTCCGCCTAAGCAGGGCACCCCTCTACCATAAACTCCACCTTGTCCTCCAATGGAAGCGATCCACACAATGGTGACACTCGCAGGTTTCTTGCGCCCGAATTCGGATTCATGATTATATATGTTATGTTATGCACCGATACAGAAACCTCCCGAACTTGGTCTGTCCAGTGAAGACCGGCATCATATGAAAGGATGGGACGACGTAACATCTCTCTCCAGTCATTTCTCAAAGAGAAGACTTATCTACCGCATGCAAAAATGCACGGAACATTCTACATACAATACATTATTTTCTAAACCATACGACCGAATGACATGCTATAAAAGGCAAATTTTATCTACATTAAATGCTCATTATGAAAAAATTCTTCGTTTTAAAAGAATTAATATGTCATACCCAAAAAATAGTAAAAATAAATATGATTTTTTACATAAAAAGCGTTATTGTCTGGATAGGAGTTACATAGAATATAAAGTCGAGGACTTTTTATGGATATAATTAGAGACTAGATTTTATGCAATATAAAAAAGCTTATAACAAGCTTGCAAAATAAAAATATTTTATAAAACCTTAACTTACAAAAATTATTTCTTTATAATATTAGTGTAGATAATTCTTCTTTACGTATATTTATTATTATTATTATATACTTCATGCACATAAAGGTACAGAGGCGGACTTAATGCCTTAGGCATTTTCTACCAGTCAACCTTTGGGTGATGCAGAGAAGAATAGTGGTAGGTGCAATAAAAAAGAGTAAAAAAAAGGTTAATATAAAAAGATATTTGAGATATTTGTCACCTAACTCCTCCTAAATGACTTGACCGATTAGAAAGTAATTTTGTGTCTGTATTTGAGTAGGTCCCTGAATGGTTTGAAAATACATTTGGACCCGGTGGGCGGCGCTGCGATCGGGTTCGTTATTTTTTTTCTGCTTTCGGGTAGGATAACGTCTGCTTGGACTGTTAGTACATACTTTCGTCTTTTTAATATTTATTTGCTTTTCTTGAATTTTTTGAATTTCTTAAAATAAAACTGTTAAAAAACTGTACTGATATCAAAAGTTCAATAATTGATTGTTTTTCATCAAATTAATGTTACATGTGTTCCAAAGATAAGATTACATCACAAATCCCTGTATCTGAAGGTACGTTTTATATGTTCAAATGAACATATAATTAATTATTAACGTCTATCCACTTTAGAAAGTGTCAATCAATCCTGCCTATCCTTTTTACAACTATGAAACAACAGCATAAAGTGCTTCAGAATCACGTAGGAGTTTTGGTTTGTTAAAAAGGTCACCCGCCATCCACCGAGCTTTTATTGCTTTAGCCACGACAAAAACAATGACTTCTCCCGCTCTAAGGCAGTGCGTGAGGGTGTGTCAAACTTTTACTGAGTAAAACCCCAAATGTGTTACTTCAGTTGCCCTTTGCGTCTCAGAACCATGGGTCCCCCTTTCAGAAGTCGATCCATAACCTACAAGTATAGGTATATAATTCTAAATGAGCATGACAGCTGACGCCACAACAACCGATCCTGTGCGTCTCGCATCCACCGCACTCCCGCGACTCTCACCAGATCGTCGGTCCACCTTGTGGACCTTCGACGACGCCTTCCAACGCTACGTTTTCGGTGCGCGTTCGCCACTCTAGAACCTTTCGGCCCCATCGATCATCCGTTCTACGAGCAATCTACCCTGACCGCTGCCACTGTCACTTGGGGGAGCCCTATGTCCAACAGTGGACGACTTTCAGCTGAAATTATGGTGATGATGATGACAGTTGACAGGTTGTCATGCTCACTCAAGTGTCTTACTGACAGTGACAAGTGTGTTAAATCATTCCGTTTCCTTGAAAATGGTTGAGCAGAGGGTGCTCATATAGTGTATGTCATGTCCATGAACAGAGCTGCTATTGGCTTATTTTAATTTCTATATATTTTTTTTTGACTATATTTATAAGGTTTTCACATAATAGACGCAACCAGAACTAAGCATGATATTTGATATAATTATGATTTCAAAGAGTGGCTGTAGAGTGTCTTGCACAATATTCTGCTCCATAGAGATCTACGCTTTGAAATGTGTAAATGGCTTATTATATCTGACTGCTTGACAATTCAAAAATGCCTATAAATGGTTTATTTGAAATAAATGATTCTTGATAATATAACTTGCTGACTAATTTTTGATAATATATTATCCTTAAAAATAGAAGTCGCTAACAAAATTAAATATTTATCTTATCCATGTGCCTGATAAGTAGGCCAATCTCACGAGTTTAATCAATAGTAGACCCAAAGTGAATCACGCGTGAGCCAAACTTGAACTGAAGGTTAGCTTAATGGGGTATCTTAAGCCGTCATCGTATTATCTTTTTAAGGGTAGACCTTGATATTAATTATTTAGTGATTAGAAAACAATATGTAACTGGAATAATGCACACCTTATACACACCAATTAGAAAATTAGATTACAATCACAATTTAAACATTGACATTTTACTAAAAGGCACACAAGTAGTGTTTTTTTTAGTAATCCTAATATTGTGGGCAAATAATTTGGGCATTGACGCACTACATTAGTAGCGCATTGGTATACGTCGTGCACGTATATGTCGTGGCCAGATCTTAGAAATCGATCACTTAAAACTGGTCAGATCGTTTTATACGTTAAAGTTTGATGATGTCAATCCTCATTTGGCCTAATTTTTTTAAACCTTTTATTATTACCGAAATCCTACACCAATGATATGGCCAAACGAGTACCGTTAACGTGTAAACGATCTGGCCAGTTTTAGTTGGCCATATCATAAAGTGATAAATTCTAAGATCTGACCACGACGTACACAAACACGTTATGTTACAAAATTCCTTCTTACCAAAATAATCACATTCAAATCTATTCGGAGTCTTCTGTAATAATTGGCGTGCGATTACATTTTCCAACCTCATCTATCCGGACTTTTCTCTTTCTCGTAACGATAAAGCGCTTCATCACAACGTTCACAAGTACTGACCAGTACCTTGCGTCATATTTACGCAGCTTTGTGCTTCGTCCGTGTAAACCAACGCTCGATTACATTACCCGGCCCGATCTATCCGGCCACTCAGCTAAATCGTACGTGATAGCGCTTAAATGCAGAGCCATGCGATCATTCGCGTAGTCGAATAACTACGCAGAATGCCACCGCGTAACGGGGCTTAAACCTGTGCAAACGCTTGAGCGTATGTTGAGTACTGCAGAATGGCGCTTGATCGCCACTTCTGCGCGATTAGTCGTACGACAAAACTGATAGGTTCGCACGCTATGAAATTGTGTGTCAGAAAATGCTTTGGGCGACAAAAAACCTGTTTATCGCAGAAGTCTTAACAGGCGATTACGGAAAATCGGCTTCGCTATAATGATATTTGTGGGCGAAGGGTGACTACACAATGCTATTTAGCGAATGATTGGAATCTGTAATACCATTACCTAACACATTCCTACACGTAACTCGGGTTGCTTGGGGCGTGTGTTGGCACCTTTATCTATAATATGGTTGCTGATTTCCTCATTAGAGATAATCTTGATTATGAAAGATATTAAAGGGAAGGTCGGATTTTCAAATGTAGCTTGCTAAGTGGATCAGCAAATTTACAGAAAAAAAAATTTCGTGTGGTCAAAGCTAAGGTAAGTAACAGAGCATTCGCCAGTGTCATATACTGATGCAACGCCGGGCCGAAACTCCGCTGCCGCCACAAGTTGCGGCTTTGCGGACAGAGTTCCGGCGGGATCTCATGGTGAAATGGAGGCAGCGACTGTCGCGACCCAATGCTGGGCACGTCATAATTATGGCGTTAAGTCCTCTCTTTGAGGCGTGGCTGAAAAGACCTCACGGCGTCTTTACCTTCTGCAAGACGCAGGTCCTCACCGGACTTGGTAAGTTCGGGAGTTTCCTGCACCGGATTCGTGCAGAAGAAATGCCCGGGTGTCACGATTTTGTGGACCGCCCGGAGAACTCAGTGGAACACACGGTGGAGGTGTGCCTCGCCTGGGCAGAGCAATACCGTGTCCTCGTGGGAGCAATCGGTGGCGGCGATCTCCCGCTCCAGGCCTTGGTACAGGCCATGGTCCTGAGCGAGGAGGAGTTGCAAGCGGTTGCTTCCTCCTGCGAAGCAGTATTGCTAGCAAAGGAGGAGGCTGCACGTGTGATGCAACTGTCCTCACACCCCAAACGCCGCCGGGATTCCGATCCCGATTTCTGGCCACTGTAGTCGCGGGATTGCAAACGGCGAGAAATGGGTAGCTCGCCATCCGACCATCCGGTAACCGTCCGGACCGAGCCCGAGTCGTCGACGGCGCGTAGTGTTCCATGCGCGCCTCAAGGAGATGTCAGCAAACCATAGGGGCCCAGCAGGGTCGAAGCCTACTGGGCCATGGGTTCACTTCTAATAGGATTTACCCCAGGCCCTGGGGTAAATCGCTAAATAATTGTTCATGGTTAGAATTACAATGATCCAAGATAAATTACAATTCGGGATTCGTTATATTGAAGCTCTTTAATTAAAAAAAAAAGTAATTTTATTTCACGTAAGCTTACATGGACCCTTATAAAACTTCAGAAGCTAGTGCACAGTTCCAAATGGACGTTTTCTATGGAGAAGAACCGGAAAGAAACTCCATGGTTACTCTTTTAAAATAAAATTATTGTTTTTACAATACTTCTGTATTAGAATATTAATAGGTACCTATATGAGGACAGCTTAAATCAGTATAAATGTTATGTATGTACAACAATGAAATAGAAACAAACAAGAAGGGCCAACAATGATTGAATCCCTAATGTGTTGTGCAAAGGGCGCTCGCCGGCTCGGTAAACGCGTCACAGTAATCGATAAGCATCCCTTTTCTAAATGATTGATGTTCTAAATTGGGCGGTAGTTACCACACACCTTGCGTCGTATAATCAGGCCACGAAAATATGCTCAAACTTCATGTAAATTTAGTAATAAGTATTGAAATATTTTCGCATATAATGTAGTTAGCAAATGGTGTAAACAATTGTAAACTATTAATATATGTAAACTATGTAAACTATTTGCAATCAAACTGAGTACTTTGTAAAAACAAGCTTTCTCGTTTCTTATTCAGTTTTTTATTAATTTATTTATATTTGAGAAGCTTTAATTTGGAGAACTTTCAATCATGTTTGTGTAAAGAAAATATTTTCGGACTTAAAAGGGCAAAGGCAAGTGGACGAAAATGATGATGAGATTAAAAAATGCACACACTCTAGATAAAATTTAATAAATCAGTACGCATTAATTGACATTTAATGCTAACAATGCTCTTGAATGGCATCAAACTATACAAACATACCTATGTCCACAAAATAATTACCAGTCCTTTATCACAGCTGGAGTTGGGTTAGTTCTCTCTAAATAATCAATTCAGCGAACAATAACAAATGACATAACACGGTGGTAATAATGCCTGTTATTAATAACTGGCCACTGACAGCGGTAGATAAGGTACTGGCATAATAAGGGACCAAAGAACATACCCATTTTATTACGCCATTATCGTTAGGCGAAATTGTTCGCGATCAACCAAAAACTTCGCACTAAGTAGCCACACAAAAAAAAGTAGTAAAATTAGTGTTTCTTAATGCTGCCGAAGGTTTTATGACATGAAAATATCCTAAAAAAGAAATGGTTACCTTTATTAGCGGTTAAGGCGTAAAATATAATGGTACGTTCAAAGTTGGTCGTGTAATATTGTTATTGCCCAAATGCTGACGATAAGATATAGATAAAATATAAAGTTCTATTTCTTTGGGGTCAAAATGTTCTAATAAGTGTTTGGCAGATTTTGGTATTGACTTTAACGTTAGATTTGAGTGATTGAGATTATTTTGACCCTTGAATTGTACACGTTATAATTAAATAAACACACATAATGTTTAAAATACAATTTTATACAATAAATAGAGTTAGCTGGTTTTAAACACTGAACCCTGGCTAGATGACTTGAAGTATTAACTCATAGTCCGTCAGAATGAAGTTATTGGGACTAACAGACGTGTTATAAGAATATGTTGATAACTGAATACAGAAAACATGTTGATCAGAACTCCGTACTAAAGTATCCTCCGTGGCAAAGCATATTCATCTCCAAAAACTTCTCGAAAGACCAGTCAAGCATGACAAAAAGCTTCAATCAGTAAGAAAACGCTTCAACAGCACAACAATTGTTTCGACAGTTCAAAAGCAAATTGAATTAGTTGCGCTAACCCCAGTGTTCTTAAGGCTCATAATCAATCAACATGCACGCACGGCTGTAATTAGCGGGTTCCTTGATAGATCACCGGAAGGCCTGCTGATGGAAACAATAGGACAGTCCTGAAGCTTGATTTATTTGCACTACGAGCCATTAGCATTGGGAATGTTTGTTTTGGAGGCCTTTAAGACTGTGTTTGTTTGTTGAATATTGCTCTGGCTATTGAGAGATTTTAATTATGTCAATAAGGGTACTTATCAATCTACAATCTATGCGCATTAATATGGCACCCAGTTTGAAAACAGTTGCCACATTGAATACTTGAAAATCATCATCATCATCATCATTTCAGTCGAAAGACGTCCACTGTTGGACATAGGCCTCCCCTAAGCGATGCCACAACGACCGATCCTGTGCATCTCGCATCCACCGCACTCCCGCGACTCTCACCAGGCCGTCGGTCCACCTTGTGGGAGGCCTTGAAAATAGTTTGTTGTTAATGTTTAAAGTATCGTAAAGTATAAGAAACTACTTAGCGCAAAACAGATATTCAAAAAAGTAAAAAAAAAACAAACATATTTTGCATTCGGTACTTTAAACGTCATTCATTCGAGCCAGGTGCCATGTACTGCGTATGGGTTGTAAGTTTTATATTAGTATCATCTACTAACTTCACTCCCCTATTTTGTTTTTGCTTAGCGGATCTGATTTTGCAATGGAATAGAAGCTAGAATAGATTTTCCTTGATATATCTCTCAATCAATTCAAATTGACGTTTGAATTTATTTCTCCTTTTCCAATTTCTTCAATCTAACGACGCACTACAAAAACCCAGTTCTTCAGTGTTCCAGACATTTATTAAATCTCACATATTTTATTTCAAAGTAACAGATAAATTGCATTTTATATTCATTTTGATTCCTCCCTAAAAGAGCTGATACATCATTTTGTTTTACATATTATATATATATTTTTTTTTTTTTTTTTTAAATGTACAACTGCGCCTGAGCTAGGCCGAGCCTGTATTTCAGGACGCAGTTCTCTTACCAGAAAAGAAATTATCAATATAACAGCATTTGCGTGTAACATCTATATAATTTAAAACATAACAAAATATTAATTTGCAATCAAAATTGTGTGTTGTGTGCATGTGCTTCGTGTGTTTGTGGTGTAATTTATCTCATCGTTTTAAGAAGGTCTTCAGTAGTTTGGTAATCACATGTGAGTAGAAAGTCTAGTAGTTTGATTTTGCATCGTTGTTTGTTTAGTGTGTAGATATTAAGAGTTGTGTTAAGTTTGTTGTAGAGGAAAGGACCATTGAAACAGAAAAACCTATGTGTGAAAGAATGTTTAAATTGACGGGAACGGGGTACTACAGCATTACGACGCCGTTTGAGTAGATTATTCATATCCAAAGGGGTAAGAGAGTGTTGTTTTAGAATCACATTTAATATGTAAAGTTGACGAACAGTGGGTAAGCTCCAGGACTTATACAAAAGATGTGTAGGGTAATCAATGGGTCGAAAGGAGCTAACCTTTAAAATTGCTCGTTGTGCTATTTCAAGAGGAAGTAAAGTGGTTTTGGAAGCTCCACCCCAACTGGAAATGCAATAAGTTAACAGCGATTCACAAAGTGCCCTATAAACTTTTTTTAGGATTGAAATATCTGCCACGTGTCGTAAGTTCTTGAAGATATAAATCAATTTTCTAAGTCTGGATTGAAGCATAGAAATGTGCGCACTGAAGTTAAGCGATGAGTCGAGTAAAATACCTAAGTATTTGGCTTCAGATCTTCTAATTAAACTAGGGCAATTACAAGTAGTATCATTTGAGGAGGCGACATGATTGGAATGTGACTTTAACGTAAGTTCAAGGACGGGTGCATTAGAATTTCGTAAATAAAATGGCATGTAAAAAGTTTTATCTGAGTTTAGAGTGAGGACATTTTGTTTTAACCAGTTGGAGACCTTATTGAAGCCATTTTGAGCCAGCATAAATGTGTTTTCCCAAGTGTCAGCAGAAAACAGCAACACAGTGTCGTCAGCGTAAGAAATAATGACACCCCGCTCTAATTTCATCCCGCACAGCTCATTTAGATACACTAAGAAGAGCGTTGGTCCCAGCACCGAGCCTTGCGGGACACCAAAAGAGACAGATTTCTCAGTGCTAATGTAGGTGTCTACTTTTAGACATTGTTTACGATTGCTTAGGTAATCTTGGAACAATTTAAGCTGTAAACCTCTTACACCCAGGCGTTCCAACTTAGCTAGAAGACGCGGAATTGATACCGTGTCAAATGCCTTACTGAGGTCAAGAAAAATGGCGAGTGCTTTATTCCCGTCATCTAGAGTTTTAATAATATGGTCAGAAAGTTTATGCACCGCATCCTCAGTCGACTTTCCAGACCGAAAACCAAATTGTCCAGAAGAAATCAAACTGTTGCTTTCGAGATACCTAACGAGCCTACAATTTATAACTCTCTTCAGAATCTTAGAAATAGCTGGTAGTATGGCAATTGGCCTGTAGTTACATACACGAAGTTGATCACCCGCCTTGAATATAGGGACGATGATAGCCTTTTTAAGGACATCGGGAAAAACTCCTCGATTAAGGCAAACATTGAATAAATGAGTAAGGGGTGGGACAATGATATCTTTTATGGCTTTTAGTATGCTGCTAGATATTTTATCATGACCGACTGCGCTAGTACATTTTAAGCCATTTATAAGTGACAAGATCTCGCCCTCATTAGTGTCTAGTAATACAAACGAGTTGTTAGTAGTTTGGCTTGAGACTGGAAGATCTAAGGTATTTTGAGCTATTGTCGGGCAGTTTAGAAGCCTGTTTGCCAGAGAACTTCCAACGTTAGCAAAATAATCATTAGCCTGATTGACAGATGTTTGTGGGCAATCACCAAGGAGGTTGGTAGCAGCTGATTTTGTTTTGTTTGTGTTTGTTATAGATCTAATGACTTCCCAGAGTTTTTTATTGTTACTACAGTTTTTGTCTAGTTCACTTTTTTCGTGTTGTCTTTTAAGTCGTTTCAGTAAATTGTTACAATGGTTTCGATAACGGGTGTAAATTAGTTTTAAGGTTTCATTTTCAGGTGAGCTTTGCGAGTCTTTGTGAAGGCGATCCCTATTCTGTATACATCTCAGTAATCCCTGAGTAATAAATAAAATAAAATTATAACACGGTACCAGCACTAAACCAAGACCAATATTTAAAACAAGTAGGTGGTTTAAAAATGAAATATTTTCCGAACGCAATTTACGATATACGAATATTGAAATTTATGAGTGGTTTATCACGTCATAATGCCTACCTTTGGAACTAGCCGATACATTATTAAACTTGGCAATATTTTATCACGATAAAATATGTTTTATCAGTTAAGCAGCATGTGGGGTATAATGAAATAGTAAGTGAAACATGTAAAACCCTAGAAACACTTGTAGATACATGTATGAATAAAGAAACATCTTCCGTATACAATTCCTTTAGGTTGCATTTATAAAGACATTGATCGATGAACTACCCATATGCAACGTCAACTGTAAAAAGCAATGCTCAATCTACTTCTAAATAATCTATTTGAAACCGACCATGTTTTTTTTTTTAGGTGGGAAAATCATCCAAGTACAAATACCGCGCTTGGGTGGAGTGGGAGATAGGGTCAGACTTTTACTGACTAAAAACCCACTCCTGTTCCTTCGTTGCCTTTCATACTAGGGCCGAGTTTTCCTTTCAGAATTAGACCCTTGTCGCGCCGTGTCCTCCTGGGGGCGACCGCCTGCAACTCCTCCTCGCTCCGGACCATGGCCTGTACCAAGGCCCGGAGCGAGAGATCGCCTCCGCCGATCGCTCCCAGGAGGACACGGAGTTGCTCGGTCCAAGCGGGGCACACTTCCACCGTGTGCTCCACCATGTCCTCCGGGTCCACGCTGTGGTGACACCCGGGCATTACTTCCGCACAAATCCGGTGCAGGAACCTCCTGCACTTACCATGTCCGTTGAGGACCTGCGTCATGTGGAAGGTGACAACGCCGTGAGGTCTTTCCAGCCAAGCCTCAAAGAGGGGACTTACCGCCATAATTGTGGCGTGCTCAGCACTGGGTCGCGACAGTCACTGTCTCCCCTTGCCTCGCGCCCGACCTGCACCCCGCCCATTGGTGCGGATTTTTCGGGTCGAGCCCATCTCTGCATCGGAAGACGATTCGTCCCATGCAAGACATGCAAGTCTTTACCAGAGTCGCTCACCACCGCCTTAACCTCCGAACCCTCTGAGCTCCTTCCGGATGCCAAGTCGATCTCCGACCGCACATCGCTCTCCATTGGGTTTTTGTAGAATTTTGATTTTTGCATATTGTTCCCACGAGTAATAAACTTCGGATACTGGCTCAAATAACGTTGTTCGCACTAGAGACTAATTTAGCTACCCATTAGTCAAGCTAACAACTTCTCTCATGGTGCGCTGCTTGGAGATTTGGGGTGATTTTTTATAGAAGTTGTCTTCCTCGCGGCCCGGGTGGTTAAGCCAAGACCCTCGACCCCCATCAAAAGTCAGAAACATGACCTTGGACAATCTCTGGAGCTACGAGACTAACGGTGGCAGAAGAAGGTGCAAGTCTTCCTCCTGTCTGCCCAGTGGCAGGTAAGTTTACACTGAATCCGCTCTTACTTCGCCACTGTGCCCTCAGGGAAACGCGTTGAAGCGATCCTTCGGACAGAATATTCGCAGCAGACATCAAGATCCCTTAAGCAAAAGTACCTAAGAGGAGTCGTTAGCCGCCCCCCAGAGTGCACCGTCCCGCAGACTGGCCTCGGACGTATCCGCATGGGAGCTACAGCCTACAGGCACTCTTGGAAGTTTTCTGTCGTAGCACCCTAAACCGACCATGTTGGAAACATTGATCCAGGTAAGGTTTGTTTCCAACTCCTATAGGTTGTAAGTTTTCAAAACTATAGGAGTTGGAAAATCACGCCAAGAATCGATTACCTACTTTATCAACACTTTTCATTTTCGTCTTAATATAACCTGAAAAACAAAAAACATATAAATGAAGGCAGCTACAATAAAATATGCTTCAAAGTTTCTTACTCTGGATCATTTCTCATTTATTTTTAATCAATTCTTTGGTTCTAATGTCAAGCAGAGCATAGTTTCAATTTAACGGAGTTGGCATTGATTGTGTCGACCGGAAAGTGATGAATGATACTCCTTATCCTACGTAATATCATAAAACATCATTTGATTTGCAGGTTAACCTGTCAAAGACCCAGGTCATTTGTTTACAGGTCACAGTTGTCGGCATCTCCAGGTTGATGTCTAAGGCAAACTGGCCACATCTCTCTCAGGTTATTTTCAACGGTGCTTTAATTTCAAAAAGCAAGAAATTTACCTTGGGCTTTAGATAAATAGACATCTTTCTTGGGATCCCAAATTACAAGAAGAAAGTCGCAAAACATGTGTTTCCGTTAAGTTCTATTCTGCCAACTGCCACTAAAATTGCGCTTGCAGAGTCCCTTTTACTCCGCATCTTTAATTATTTTGATTTCAGTTATCTCGATCTCATTGAGGTATAACTAGATAAGCTTCTTGTAAAAAAGCTGATTAAAAAGAAAAACAATCATAGACGACCGAAAGCCAATTACAAGTCCTCACTCACACTGGACCTAAAATCGAGAAGTGAGTAACAGCCTTTAAGCAATATTTTTGCTGATTGAAAAAAAAAATGAATTAAACTTATTAAAAGGTTACAATTACATATACAAAGTCAATTGCATGGGTTAAACGAGTAATTAACTGAAACTCTTTAGTTAACAGTAAAATGAGCAATAATAAAAATATTACAGCAAAATAGGGAAGCAATTAGAAGGTTCATTAAAAAAACGTGAGCCTAATTTTCCTTCTGGCTGACGACATACTAGTCGTTTAGGGATACAAGTCATGCTGCAATAAATATGCTATTAAACTGTCTATTTGCACGTATCATAAAACTATTCTGTCTATAATTTGTTGATGATAGAGTTACAGGTAATGATGGATTATGCTTTATTATATCTACTAACTAAACTGACAATAGATATTAACTTATTATACTAGATAGGTATTATGTTCTTAAATGCGAAAGCATTTATAATGCCTATGAATACCAACATCAAAACACGGCTGTTTACCATTCAACATTATTCCTATTCAACGCTGGTGTAGCACCGACAAAGCGAAATCTCGAGTGCTAAATTTTAACAACGGCCCGACAATTTAATATGAAAGGTTCTCAATAAATAATAGTCAAAGGTGACCCCGTTTTTAGCTCGGAGGCAGCCCTCGCGTCAACTACTCACTTAACATTCAAGTTGTTAGTTAGTCATCAATTTTCCATCCCTAACGAAGTCTCTTTAATTAAGTTATTTTGACCCTCATTCCGACCCCTTTATACGTGTCAAGCAACGCCATTGATCTTAAATATTATAAAATATACGAGAGAGACTCTGATTTTGCAGAAATTTTCCATTTGATACTTCTTAGTCATATAACATATGTATATGATTGAAATTAAAGGTCTGCCTAAATGAAAACCCACATCAGTTTGAAGTTCAAAGGAGTAACATAACAAAAGACATTTTGTGAAAATCATAATCAACATATTCTGTTTATAGTCATCTTTACACTGGATTTGTTAGTAATTTCTTTGATGGAAACTGCTCAAAAATTTATGTTTAATAAGCATCTTTAAATTCATATTTAAATTGAAGACTTGAACCACATAACACAAAACTCCAAAATGCTTTCGTAGCTGAGCCACGGGTCTTAACAGAATTTTGCGAACATTCCACTACTGTTTTCACATAAAAGTTTAAGTTGGAACCGTCAAACAAAATAGTTGGCACAAACAAAGATAGGTTCTTAGTTACCTGAGTTTGTGAAAGGTGCTGTATGCTTTACAATATATTTGTTTAAACTAGACCAAGTTTTACTCAACTGGACGAGTTACTTTAAACTGGAAAGGGCGTGTTTAATTGGACAAAGTGAGTAAATCTGGGTCAAAATTATGTGTCTAGACGTGGGTATTCTCCAAATCTTGGACCCATAACTTACATAGCTTATCTACACTAGTGAGTATATCATAAAATACGAATTTGGAGCTCGTGAATTTCACGCCTTTGTGGAATTTAGAGTCACGCTTAGCTTGTCATGTGGGTTGGTTGCTGAATTTTGCTTTATTTATAAATGTAGGCGTACTAATATTTATTTTTCTTGCTCTATATTTAAAAAACAAACCTGCGCTGTAAGTAAATCCAGACAAACAAAACCGAACACATTTCGACTTCAACCCTAAACGAATAAATAATACGAAACATATAAAGAACAAACATTACGCAACGAGGTATTTTTGGAACAACATCCCATGGAACATTCGAGACCGATACGGCGGTAACTGCATCGGTTTTGATAAACTTTTAACGATTTATGATAGAAGCGGTGACTCGACGCCAATTCAATGCAACCGCTTTTCATTGAATGGGCAAGGATAGTTCCGCAATGCAATTTAAGTTCGTTTGCTTTTTAAAAGTTATAAATATTTAAAAATACTCGAATCCAAACTGTTATCCGCCTATGTTATTTTGTATTCTTTTTCACCATCCAGAGGTCCAATGTTAGTAAAATAGTATATTTTAACCCAGTGGTACCTAAAAAGTGGCCAAAGAAAGTAATGAACCCAAACCACAGAAAAGGTGAGTGGTTTACATATATCAAACAGGTTGCACAGGAGAAGTAAGAAAACCTTTGTCGACTGGGAAAAGGATATGAAAAATTAAAACATAAAAATGAGACTAGAAACTGGCAAAGATTTTTTTTCTTGCAGCCAAAGTGTCGTTCTGTAAATCAAAATCATTTACTAATAAAATAGAATACTGCTCAGCATTAATATCTACGCTTCATAAACACAAGAAAATAAATCGATTTTTGTTTAACTTTAACAATTATTTACATATTTAAAAAACAATTAACTATTATTATAGTTATAAAAAATAAACAGTGAACGGTGAATACGCGTCTATGAAACTACACGTCCGTGGACAGTAGCCCTTATTTTGTGTCCAAAGTAAATGTCAGCCCTTGGGTTACGCGAGAAGTCAACAAGGCATTAGGAAATGTATAACACACAATTTGTGGGTACTCGAAGCCCACGATTTGAGAGTTTCAATCACAAACGACTCGAAAATATAAATACCAACAAGGTTATTATATTTCCACTACTTGAGGTTCTCCGCAGTCGCTATGGCAGCACCAGCACAGCACAACAAGCTAGGAAGATGAAATAGCGCAAGATTATCGACACAAATAGCGTCCCACACTAAAGGCCTACCCATC
Source organism: Mythimna vitellina (assembly GCA_949316375.1). Lineage (NCBI taxonomy): Eukaryota > Metazoa > Arthropoda > Insecta > Lepidoptera > Noctuidae > Mythimna > Mythimna vitellina. Next base: position 10,720,489 of record OX438686.1, read on the forward strand.
TTCCATGGAAATAAAGACATCGTCCCTTAGCTTACAACACCGCTCAAGTCGAAAATTGGTGGTTTTCACATTTGAATGCCTTTAGATAGAGCTGCTCATTGCGCGTCTGACCATTGGTCACATGATATAGATTTCAGCCAATCAGAACCCATAATTTGAAAAATAGTGACAGCGTGTAAGTTGGCTGGCCTCTCAACACCGCACAGTTTTTTTCGTTTCCTGTAAAGTTGGTAAAAATGACTTATGCGGTGTTGTTAGCTAAGGGACGACATGCCATCTAGTATCTTGCCAACCTAATAATTTAACTAAACTTAATTACTATGTTGCCAATATTTTTTGTGACTGATGTGGATCAATACGTCATTGGGGATAATACTTATTAACTTGGTAAAATTATTCAGATACGATAAAATGCAGCGCAAAAAGTGACAATGATTGGTCACTTCCTCAACCACCATCATCTTAATTAGTGGTTCTCAACTTGTAGTCCGTAAGAGCCAAAATGTTATCCATAAGGTCTACTCTGTCCACAGATGCGTAGCTTTATAGATACGACTTTTTGCCTGGCCTGTTGGTTTAGTGGTTAGTGGCTCTGACTACTATGCCGGAGGTCATGGGTTCGATTCCCACCCAGGACAATTGTTCGTGTGATGAGCACGATCATTTGTTCTGTGTCTGGGTGTAATTTGTCTATAATATGTATGTATTTAGAAATATATAGGTATGTTTATCAGTCGATTTATAACACAAGCTCTGCTTAGCTTGAGACTAGACGGTGTTGTGTGATAGTTGTGGAACATTTCATTCAGACCCCTAAACATTTCTCATCATATAATACCATATTATATTATATTATACGCTTGACGTACGCCTGCGTGAAGCTTATATACAAAATTACAAAACTCTGTCTTCGAAGCGACAGTGTCGTGTCGTCGTCTCATTGCCACTTCGTCCGTGAACAGTAGGCCTAAATGGTATAAAAATTTCAAACTTTCCAACTGTAAAGTAACTTTGATGCGGCACATTCTGCGGCTTTTGATTTTAAAGAATAGGTATGTATAAAAAAAACACAATTTTTGCTAACAATTAAGAAACCAAAGAGGTCCTTGGCCAAAAAAAAAATGCTTGGGAACCACTGGTTTAAATAAGCATTAGCCGTTTTATTTATGTTTTTTTTTTTTGTTAATAATATCCCCAACTTAGAAAAGAGGGAAGGAGGGATAAATTATTAAGATGAATCGCATATTATGGGTATAAAATAATATCTTTTTTCTACAAACTTCGTTTTACCCCAGGTTTGTACTTACACTATACACTATGTAAGCCAAATATGGAGGAATAGTTTTTTTTATTTAGATACTTGTAAAATACAACTTTTCAGTTTTTTTTACTTGCTTCGCAAAGGCCTCTCCTTATCTTGCCCGACCAAACACAAAATAACACACCTATGATATAATTACGATAATATACCTCATATTTTTGGTAGTCAATAATATCCAGTTGGTAAAACTGGGTAATATTTTAAACATGTATTTACATAATAATATATTATAAATAGATAGTCTGGAAGCTGAGATAAAAATTGTATTCCCAGTTGTCACAAAAAATACGGTTCAGTTAAATTCTAATATAAAAACAAAAGTTTTTTTGGTAGACTTGTTTTGTAGATAGATTTTGTTGCCGCTCGGATTAAACTTTGAGGGTTTTTTTTAGGTGGGATAATCGTCCAATGACAAATCGCGCTCCTGGACAAAGCGGGTGATAGTGTCATACTTTTACTGACTAACAACCCACTCCTGTTCCTTCTTTGCCTTTATCCCGGTGTTTCACTTTCACACTACCCGTGGCCCCAGTAGGCTTCGATCCTGCCGGGCCATACGATATGCTTTTATCTGCTTGAGGCGCGCGTGGAACAGTACGCGCCGTCGACGACTTGGGCTCGGTCCGGACGGTTACCGGACGGTCGGACGGCGAGCCACCCATTACTCGCCGTATGCATGCCCGCGCCTACGGTGGATTAAACTTTGAGGTTGAGCTATGCTTCCTGAGTTCTATTCGAAACCCAACCCCTATGTATTGAGCATCCGCTGTGCTTCGAAGAGTACCCTAATCCGTTAGTCACGACTAATATTTAAACAACTTTGACATCCGCTACTTGTAGTCAGAAGCCTAAACAAATATACACCGGTCTTGCTAATAGGTATCGTACTACCCAGTTACTGGGTTGTGAGGGTCAGAGAGGTTGACGCTCCAAATAAAATATTGATATTCAGCTGGATTCGGGTAGACTGGAAACCGACTCCAACACGATTGAGAAACGGCTGTTATTCGATTTTAACATGAATTTATCTACAACTAGCTTCTGCCAGTAGGGCACGACACAATTATGGCGGTAACTCTTCGAGTTTGAGGAGTAGCTGGAAAGACCACATGACGCAGGTCCTCACCGGACGTGGTAAGTTCGGGAGGTTCCTGCACCGAAGTAACGAATAATGGTGGAGCTTACGGTAAAGATGTGCTCCGCTATCTGGGCAGAGTATCAACGTCCTCGTGCGGGCGATCGGCGTCAGCGATCTCCCGCGCAGGGCCTTGGTACAGGCCATGGTCCGAAGCGAGAAGGAGTGGCAGGCGGACGCCTCCTTCTGCGAAGCAGTAATGCTAGCAAAGGAGTCAGCCGCACTCACGAGGGAACGCCCCTCATGCCCCAACCGCTGAAATTCTGATCTCGATTTCCAGCAACCGTAGGCGCGGGCTTACGGACGGCGAGCAGTGGGTAGCTCGCCGTCCGACAATCCAGTAACCGTCCGGACCGAGCCCGTCGACGGTCCGGAGTGTTCCACGCGCGCCTCAAGGATATGTCAGCAAAACCGTAGGGGCTCAGCAGGGGCCAAGCCGTAGCCTACTGGGGCCATGGGCCCCAGAAAGAAAACCCTGATGATGGGGCGGAAGAGAACCTTGGGGCTCTGGAACGAAGGCAAAGAAGGAACAGGAGTGGGTTTTAGTCAGACACAAAGGGCAGGAGATGTCATTAGATGATTTACCACCTAAAACAAAAACTAGCTTGTGCAAGTGGCTTCGCAATATAATATCAATGGTAAATTCTAGTTTTAACTAGGTATTTCTAGTTTTAACAAAGACATTAAGTAAAAACTAGTTTTAACTAGGGAAAACCAGTTCTAACATAAAACGAGTTTTAGTTGTAAAATATAGATTTAAGTAAAACGATTGTTTAAAATGGCAATATATTTTATTGATATTGCACTGATATTTTTTTATAATTGTTAACAGAATGTAACTATGACTTGGTATTTAGTCCAAATCATAGTTAAGTTCTGTTATATGTCTTTCTGTCATAGTGCGTGCACGGGAATTTTTCACAAGCTTTACTTTTAGTAGCCTTACTTGAGACCCACCACTTAAGAACTGATTTTGGATGACATAAAATAAGTTTCGCCGGTTAACGTTTTAAACGATTAACGTTTGTGAGATCAGTTTTCCAGTATTAGTTTAGACAAAAAACTGATGAAATCGGTTAACTGTCGTTTGTACAGCTGCAACAATCTCGCATTTAATTCGGCTAGCTAGAGTGTTAGACGAAATGAGCGTTCGGTGAAAAAAATCCGTGCATGCGCTTGCGAGTTCCGTAATATCTTTTTAACCATTTGTCCAATAAGTATGCAGCAAAAAGAAAAAAAAAAGATATATTTAGTAATTGTGCCGACAAACCTGCTTATTTAGATAAGGATTAAAAAAAATCTGATAATAAGACCAGTTAAAGATCATCTAACGATTTTATTGATTTTCTATTGCATTTCTTAAATCATGATGTCTCTCGAATGGAGTGTCTAAATTTGAATTATTCAAAAAACCATAATGATAAAGTAATTTATTTTGACAACAACCTTAATCATATAAATATTGCTTACTTATTTTCTTAAAAAGCTTCAAAAAGCTTACTCAAAAGGCTTGCATGCCATATCCTGTCGGAGGCCTTCGAGACGTCTAAGGAGACACTAATCGCTTCTCCATTCTTTTCGAGGGCCTCGCCCCTTATGTGAGTGGTATACACTAGTAGGTCCCTAGTAGACCGTAATATTACTACTTATAATTAATATGAGGATAAACGATAGTTTATTTAAAAAAAAAATATAGGTATGTCATTTTTGAAAACACAATTAATTATAAATCTTTAAATAAACGTACCTTAATTATAACTGCAACCAGCTACATTATGCGTTGCATCGGCCGTTCGAACTTCGACTATTATGAAAGAATAAATTTGTTTTGGGGCCCTTACGTCAATGTCAGAGTAGTTTGGAGAACCTAGCTAGAGGGTATATAACAACGACCCGGCCAATATTAGGTGCCCCTTTTGTCATTTATTATACTTACGCCAATAAAGACTGTATGCTTTGTATCGAAATCCAGTCAAATGTTTGCCACGTTATTGTTTATTTAGTCGTATATTTCATATTGTGTCGTTCAAAGTAACTAATTCTACTTGATGAAATCATTCATTCTTTGACAAGAACGCACAGCCCAGTCCAGAAACTTAAAATTATGCACAAGTTTTTGAAGATGCATAAAGCCTAAGGCCATGAGTTTTCCGAAAAGGAACCCAGGGTCTTGGAATGCAAGACAAAGAAAGAACATAGAAGTAAGTTTTAGTCAGTAAATTTCTGACATCCCACTCTGTCTTAGAGAGGGAGAAGTCACTTATTGAAATGCAAGATAAAAAAAATCACCTTATGGGGAGTTTGTATGGTAGTTCGTCATTTTTGCCGATGGAGAATCTGCGTGATAAGGGAAATTTGCCTGATAGAATTTTCCTTCGCCTTGTATCTTTAAAAAATGTTTAAATCTATGTTCGTTATAGACTTTGAAAAAAATGAAAGCTTTTGTTAGAAAGGGCAAAAATGGTTTTAGATCATTAAAAGGGGCACTCTCAATCCTTCTGTCGTCAAAGTGAGCACGTCAATGTTTCACAAAGCTTGTTGTTTCATCCAACACAATATTTGATAAAGAAACATCGCGAAAAAAGAAATATAATGCCTGAACTCTCTGTTGGCATTCGAGAATTCTATCACTCACTCGAATATTTCACAAAACCTATTCCAGGACATACGTGTTTTTTATTTAACTTTAAAAAATGGGTGGGCAAATCATCTAATGACAAATCCCGCTTTTGGGCGGAGCGGGAGATAGTGACAGACTTTTACTGACTAAAAACCCACTCCTGTTCCTTTTTTACACTTCAGAATTTCGACTAAATGTGCAGTTTCCATGATTATATTTTCTTCCCTTTTTAATTTATGAGTAGGTACATTATGAAGGACCAAAATTCATTCAAAATTACGGATTTTTAGAGGTCTTTACTGGATCAGTTTTACACAAACAGGTTTTGGTTTCAATAGAAACCTAGATAATATCCACAAGATATCTTTCTTTCCAAAACACCTAGAAAAGGATGTTAATAACGTCGTAATCACGTAAGATCGGTTGTATAGAAAAGTATCTCGGGTTGAGCGCTCTTAATACAAAGCAAAAAAAAAGTTCACTTCTTTTTTTAGCATAGTAAAAGTTTGAAAATTCTTAAATTGATCTGTAAAAGACTTATTATAGAACAACTTTATTTTCCCGAAAATACTTAAATATCGGAAAACCTCGATTTGACTTAGAAATTTGACATTTAGGTTGGCGTAGGTAATTATATTGTCTCATATCATTACGTCCATCAATCACAGTGCTGCGATAGACGTATCGTGTACCTAAATACACCCCTGAGGTCCCCTTTCACTGGATTCGAATAGGATTACATATTCGATCAATCTTTGGTAAACCGCAAAGGTATACAGTTGCATTTTTTGTGGTTTTTCTTACTGTAGTTGAATGTTATGGAAAAGAAAGAAGCACAACTTTGATGTTTTTTTTGTATATTTATATCTAGCATTAAGCTGCTGCTTTATGTGCCTAACAGTCCCATTCTAGAAACTATTCAACATTTAAATCCAGGTTATGGTCCTGGTATTGATTACCAATTTAAACATGTAAATAGACTTCACTGGATGGAGTAAGTTTGAGACGTTCTTGCACCTGACTCAGGTGGAAGAACTCTCCCGACCCGGAGGACACGGTGGAGCCAGAGGGAAAGGATGGAGGGACAGACGCTTGCTTCTGCGAAGCAGTAATGCACTCGTGAGTGAACAGACGACGAGCAATGGGTAGCTCGCAATGCTGCCGTGCAGTAACTCGGATTTAGCCCGTGTCGTTGACGGCGTGCAGTACTTAATGCACAACTCAAAGAGGTGTCAGCAAAACCGTAGGGGCAAAAAAGCGGCTTGATTGACTTAGCAATCAGACTAAACAATCTTATTAAATATAATACGTATTACCCTGAGATAAGAGTACATTTGGTTGTCATGCGATTGCCAAGTCAATCTATTTATTTAAAACATTAATAAATTGACAAGGTCACTATAAGATGTTGCAAATAGTCCCTTAGTAGGGACTGAATAAATTAACCGACTTGGTATTTTATGGATCTCACAAACTTTTTATGGTAGAAGAACTGAGTTGCGAGCCTTGGTTTTTTTACAAGTTATGTTTTTGATGACATTAGAACTTTATACTTAGTAACTAGTTATATATTAGCATAGCATAATAATAGCATAATCAGCCTTTTAATGTTCCCACTACTGGGACTCAGGCCTCCTCTCTAGGAGAGGGAATGGGCCGTAATCCACCACGCGGGCTCAGTACTGGTTGGTAGATGTCACATGTCTCCGAAATTTTGTCCTAGGACCGAAATAGCCGGTTTCCTCACGATGTTTTCCTTCACCGTTTTTGAGGGTGGTGATGAAATAAATTCCACAAAGTCATGCGCCTGGCTGGGTTTGAACTCGCGACCTACAACTCGTAGGTCGGAGCCGTTACCGCTCGGCCACCACTGCTCTAGATATTATATTAGTTTATTATAATAGTAGAATAATTCAGGTCAAAGTAAAAAGGATTCGAATAACATAAACTTTAGCTTGAAATCATTATGTTACCGGCCAAACCCAATTTCGGTACGATCTAGTTTGTTCTCAGCAAAATTAGTTCGTCTAAAGTGGGTTAGGGCAAACCACATTAGCGTATAAGGTATTTAATGAGTTTCCATAATTACTTCAAATGTTACTAGCTCTTACGTTATGTTCTAGAACAAAACACATTCGATGTAAACCTTTCATAGACTGACAAGCATCTAGAATTATTTGTAGTACTACAATTATTAATAATATCTAAACTATTAAAATCCAGAGTTAAAATATAGTTTTTAGGTATAAGAAAATTCTGCGGGGTCATTTTAAGGGTGGGGGAAACTCCCGCTCACTTGAGCGAGAGAAATTACTTGATACTTGTCCACATATAAAAAAGGTGTAATAAAATCATTCTAATAATACAAAACTACAGTATCACTAAGTGCTATCTATACGTTATATTACACTCCCGAAAAAAAAAAACAGTTTCTTTTAGCTACGGAAACAATGTAAAGATGTAAATCTGGATTGTTTGATTACATTTCTGCGTCAAAACTTAACAGACATTCTGCTCTGAAAACTAGTATATTTCATAAGCTGTTCACGTTGTTCGTTATCGGTTCACGAGTCATTTCGTGCCCATCGCGACACTCTGGCGCACGGTGCAACCCTTTATAGTGTAGGCAAGGAGCTCACGATGTCATACAGTATACAATTTAAACATTATAACTTCAAATAATACAGTTATTCTCGGTTCATTTAATACTTTTACTGATTTAGATGTTAATATAACATCTTATTTTTAATGTAAATTCAACTTGTAAAAAGCAGACTTTTTTTTAAGTTTTGTTTGCAGAATATAGATCACATATTATGCTTAAAACCAAAAAAGCCTATAATGGCTTATATATGGTCAGTGAGACAGAATTAAATTACATAGTACGTTAATTTATAACTTAAAAAAAAGATGGTAGTAACGCCCCATGAATCGAAATCGGCTACTTACGAGTTAAATTTATTATATTCAACATCGAGTATAAGAGAGTCTGTAAGCCTAAAAACAATAACTGCACTCATAAACCAGAAAATAAAATAAAATTGATACAAATGTAATACGTTGTCGAGTTGTGTGACTATAAATGATCTGAATGGCAGGTTAAAAAAGTATATACTTAAATTAATCTCATAGTATCCGTCGATTCTATTGATATCTGTTTTTATTTATTTTTATTTCGTTAGTACTTTCGTTCGCCTCAAAATAAACAAGGCATAAAAATACCTGTCTGTGTTTCTATATAATAAAGATATAATAAACGTAAGATATACCAACTGTTGATATAATTTCTGTGCATATAAAATTTATATACTCTAAAACTTATTTAACTTATTAACTTAACTAACGCCCAAGAGCGGGGGATGTCATAAGATGATTTTTCCACCGAAAAAAAAAAACTTATTTCGTATAACGTTATTGGACAAGTTTATTTAATCGAAAATCATTAGGTCTATCGTTTGAAATATATATTTGTCGCAGCTGTATTGGTTAAGGCACTGTTAGTATTACAAGTTGGCGCGGCGTATTGAAAAACGTTACTGTGTAATATAATGCAGCTGCAGAGCCCCATACCTGGATTAAGTCAGGTTAGAATACTGACCATTAGAACGCGATGTCGAGCGAACGAAGCGATGATGTGGGTTTGGTTTTTTTTTTTTTTTTTATTCTGGATAGGTTCGCGCTTGACCGCCATCTCACCTGATGGAAAGTGATGAGGTGGTCGACGATGGAACGCGCTTACCTAGGTTAGGTTAGAACAGTGACCATAAAAGCTAGATCCAGATCCAGATCTAATTTAACGAATCATTTGGGTTAGGCTAAATTAAAAATCGCGCCTGGATAAGCTCATGTTAGAATAGTGACCATTAGAATGCTATGGCTGACTGGGCCCTTACAGTTGCTGACATCTCCTTGAGGCGCGCGTGGAACAGTACGCGCCGTCGACGACTTGGGCTCGGTCCGGATGGTTACCGGACGGTCGGACGGCAAGCCACCCATTAATCGCCGTCCGCAAGCCCGCGCCTACGGTGGCCGGAAATCGGGATCGGAATCCCGGCGGTGGTTAGGGCGTAAGGACTGTTGCCTAACGCGATCGGCCGCCTCCTTTGCTAGCATTACTGTTTCGCAGAAGGAGGCGACTGCCTACCACTCCTCCTCACTCCGGACCATGGCCTGTACCAATACCCGGCGTGAGAGATCACTGCCGCCGATCGCCCCCACGAGGACACGGTGGTGCTCTGCCCAGGCAGGGCATACCTCTACCGTATGCTCCACCGTAACCTCTGGACGGTCCACACAATGGCGGCCCCCAGGCGTTTCTTCCGCACGAATCCGGTGCAGGAACCTCCCGAACTTACCATGTCCAGTGAGGACCTGCGTCATACGGAAGGTAAGGACGCCATGTGGTCTTTCCAGCCACTCCTCAAAGAGGGGACTTACCGCCATAATTGTGGCGTGCCCAGCACTGGGTTGCGACAGTCGCTGTCGCCATTCCACCATGAGATCCCGCCATGCCGCGACTTGGCGCGGCAGCGGATCGTGCATGCGTGCAAGGACTGTGGCCTCCAGATCCCATGGTGACTGGCCAGCAAGGAGGCTCGCCGCTTCACGGGAAATCGTGCGATATCCCCGCACCATCCGGATGGCCTGAACCTCTGGCATGCGTTCAGCTTGGCTGCCGGTCGCTTTCGCAGCGACGGCGCCCATACCGGCGCCCCATAAAGGGCCATGGACCTAACGATTCCTGCGTAGAGCCTCCGGCAGGAGGCGTCTGGACCCCCTAGGTTGGGCAGAAGCCGCTTGAGGGCAGCCCCAGTCCGATCCAGTTTGGGAGCCAGAAGTCGGAAGTGCTCCTCAAAATTCCATCGGCTGTCGAGGACGAGTCCCAGGAAGCGATCATGTGGGTAAGGTTAGGTTAGACCAGTGATCATTAAAGCGCTAAGGCGAGACAGCAAAGCGACCGTGCCGCGGTAGTGGCCGCCGAGCTCTTAATCACCTTCTAATTTTAGGGAATCATTTAGATTAGGTTAAGTTAAAAGCCATTATGATTTATAAAATGCTTTTATTCTTACATATTAGACTAAATAAGTTTTATGTCTATTGAGTGGTATATCTGAAGATTTCAAAATTAGTTAATTTAAAATTATATCAATCGTTTATTATATTAACTGATTGTTATATTAAATAAAATTATAGATTCAGTTTTTATATTTTGTAAATATTAGAGATTTTGTAATTATACTATATATTACTTACCCCTCACAAACCATGATGCAAGCTCTCGGCCTATCCATCCACTTTATCGGACCACGCGCGAATGCTCTATTTAACTTGACACTTGCGTTTTAATAACTAGTAGTTTACTACATAATGTTTTACTTGAACATTATGTATCTAAGAACAATGTTCCCTGCAAAATCATAATTTTACGTTAGCAACATTACAATATGTTGCTTGCGTAAAATTATGATATTACAGCAATTTCAGAAGAACATTAGGAAATTAAATAGAATCAAAGGCTAACTTATTATCGTTATTATTATGGTTTCCAGGATAATACGTTTCACGCTAAACATACTCGTACATAATTATTTAAAATATTACATCGTTTGAGTTATGTTAAAATATTTGACCGAAATAAAACGTAGGTTCCAAGTTTTGAATTGTTTTTTTTTTTAGCACTTACGCTAGTATTGTGAGTTGTACTGTTCATAATTATAGTACCTTCTAATTCATTTAGCATGCAACAAGTTACCGTTTCATTTTCTACATTAGTACAAAAAATAACAGATTCAACCGAAACAGTAAACGCCAAGTTAATATTTGACATAACTTTTCTGTTTGTGTTACTCTCGAAACAGTCATAAATTTCAAATGAATAACGATAATATTTTCCAAGGAAATATTTTTCTTATCCAAGATTGTATTAGCCGAATGAATAGCGTTTACTCATCCGAATAATGAGCAAAAGTGCGTATCTAGGATGATATTAGCCTCTCTGAAAGACTGATTATTATTGGCCGAAATGAGCAAAGTACGGCTCTCTTTATACTGTCTATAAAGATAAATTGAGATCCAGGTACATACATAGATAAGCAAATAAAATATTGGTCTTGTATTTATTTTTATTATAATAGTATTGATTGATATGCTGGCACTAGATTACTATTCCACCAGATGGTAAGTGATGTCAGCGATGGAACATGCTTGGCTAGAAGTAACCTGTAAATATTTACTCTTGACTTAAAGACAACCGGTTGTAGCTAACAGGAAATATAGACTTCGGCAGAGATTTTTCATCCTTAGCTGAACGTAGATACGGTCATGTTGTACTAAAGCGTTTTATAAAAGACATAATTGATTTCCTTTTAATTCCCATAAATATACTGATATAATGAACTAAGACTCATAAGTGGATTCGATTTTGCTGAAACTTTCAGAACTTTTCAGTATTGGTTTAATTCGAGCAGGGCAAAATTCATTTAGTCAATATGTTTCTAACCTGATCATTGAGGAAAAAATCTCAGAAATTGACAATAATATTGACATTGCGAAATACCTAATCATTTTTATTGTATCATGAAATCAAATTAATAGTATTACCGAATATAGGTATAAATCAAATTAAATTTGATGGTACCTTAGTAAACGGAATTTGGATATATGGATATTGGATTTGTTTTCAGGATTTCGCAGTTTTGTGAAACTCCTTGTGAAACTCCACATTGTGATCGTTATTTTTAATCAGAAAGCAGATTTCTCGTTCTAAAAATGTTAAAATTTAAGGCGAAATCAATATCAAAAGAAATTACAAAACCACTAAAAATTAATACTACAAAACAATTAATTAACAGCCTCGTTGGTATCGTGGTCACAAGTACGACTGCTAAGTGAAAAGTTCTGGGTTCGACTCTCAAGTCGAACAAGATCAGTTATTGGGTTTTCTCATAAGTATTTCTCCGTTGCAGTCAGAAGTTTGGAAGTTGGTGGTGTGGCATCAACGTGCAAGCACATAAACGTAAAGCACATACCTACTATTTTTTTTTAGGTGGGAAAATCATCTAATGACAAATTCTGCTCTTGGGCGGAGCGGGATAGTGTTTTTTTTAACCCAACATACCTATTATCAGAATAAAAGTGCATGTATTGCGCACACATTTGAGCACTATCTTCTGGGTAATTTGCTAATTTCTGATGTGATAAGTCACCGTAGCCGAAATTTGATTGAGAGTATGAATTAAATATCATTATTATCCGACCTAATTAGTTCTTAACCCCTAAGATTATATATACGTATGTACAATTTGAATGACCTTGGAAAACGCTTAATAGTCGTTTTGTACATACGTTTTTACGAAATTTTTTTGGCTGAAAATTTTGGTTTCTATATCTTTGTTTTTCCTAGAAAAATCCAGATAAAGGTTTTTTTTCTGATTTACGTAAAAACGCGCTACTACGCAATAATAATACCCCGGGGTCGTTAGTGAGGTAGTTTCATATTGAACTTTACGAACTTATGTAGCTAAATATTCCTAAACCTCAATATTATTGCAAAGCGGCTTGGTGGTGAGCGACTGGTGAATACAGACGACGAATATCTGAATGCCCCAGAGAATCAGTCGAAACCTTTCAACTCGTGCTCGTCTGAGCTGGCCTTTCAAGGCTCATGTTAACTAAACCTAGCACGTGTGACGTTGTATTTTGTGGTAGTCCAACTTTCTAGATATTTTGTAAGCTTCATATACTCTACGAGTACGAAAACACTGAAAGAAGTCTTAACTTATAAAGAGGTAAATTGTCTAAATAGAAAGTTAAATCATTTATTTGTTAAAATAAAAAATGTACACCAAGTACAATTAAATTATAAAAATTAAGGCGAATGCGAGTCAGACTCACGCACTGAGGGTTCCGTATAAACTTACCTATGGAAACAGTTCAATTGCCGAAAAGCGTTGTGAAGTTTTTTCCGAATCGCAACAAAAGGTTTTTTGTAACGTAACTACAGAACAGTTTTCAGATTTTTTCCTATACTTGTCCTAGACAAGTATAGTAAAAAATCTGAAAACTGATTCATAGGTTTCATATGTGAAACTTTGTATCATGCGAAAGTCTAGGTAATCGGAAAGTACTCTATGAATTTTGATTCCCTTGAGAGCATTGAAATATACATTTTTTGCGAAATAAAAGGCCGAACCTTTTTTTTCGTTAACTCAGAAGTTTGATTTTTTTACAGCTTTAAGGGACCGCAGACTTGAGTATCTCGATACCTCCGAGCGTTCCCGAGATAAAGGGTTCAGACAGACAGACAGACAGACGGACAACAAAGTGATCCTATAAGGATTCAATTTTTTTTCTTTTGAGATACGGAACTCTAAAAACTAATCAATTAAAAAAAAAACAAATTAAAAATATAATGAAAACGATCACAAGTATCAAAATGATAACAACATAATCTAATGTACAAAAATATAGTGTCACATAGTGTTTGTTATCAAACTCTTTTGAAACGACGTATTGACCGATTTTTGTTTTTTTTTTGTGTATATTTAGTGGGACTGAGAATAGGTTGTAGGCTATTTTTTACCCTTCTACTCCCACCTCCCATTTTTTCTTTGATAATAATGTATATATCAAAATAACGTTTGCCAAGTAGGTTATTAAGAATATTCAAATAAAGAAAACGTTAAAATCAAGAAGAATAAGTATTCAGCAAATACAACAGATAAAATGCTTGTAGCAGCTAATCTTTGGAAGCACAGATCTGAAAGATTCGATTTAGATAAAAAGCTAAACTGTTAACGAACCCTCGTTAACAGTTCAGCTTTTTAACTCAGAAAAAGGAACGGTCTCTATAGGATGGCCGAGGGATCGGATTCACCAAAAAATACTGGCAGTTGATACTACCATCGCATGCCACTATATAGCTATATGGTTTATTTTTAATAGAAAGATATTTATTTATTTATTATATCCTTTATTGTACACCAATACAAACATTAAAGGAAACTAAAACTAAAACACATACGTACATTCAATGGGCAGCCTTATTGCATTCCGCGATCTCTTCCAGGCAACCTGGAATGGACAGTATTTGCCTGGACAAGAAATGGGGCTGTCATTGGTGTGACAAAACCAGCATTAAACATATTATATTATAATAGATACACAGATATATACATATGCTATATAATAAATACATATATACATACATAATTATTGAAAACTATAGACAGAAATTTATACATATATATATAAGATAGCGGCCACACACGTACTAAAGACTGCTTTTTTTAAAGTGGGAAATTAACAAATGGCTTCTCCCGTTCTAAGGCAGAGTAAGAGAGCGAGTCAGAGTTTTACTAAAATCCACCCATGTTCCTTCATTTGCCGTTTGCATTCTAGGACTACGGTAACCCTTTCCTACTGTGATGAATTGTTATCTTCAAGCTTCAGTTGTATAAATATTTTATTCACTTTGATCAACACAATTTCATATTAATTTACAAATGCGTGCCCATAAGTTCTAATACTTAAAATTATTACTTAATGTCTACAACGAATGCCTTAACTTCGATTATAAATGGAAGTTTAACAATCTATACATATAATAAAACAGTAAAATTCTTTTGTGATGGTATTAATTGGCGCAAAAACTACTGAACCGATCCTGTTCAAATTTTGCATGCATAATCCTTATAGGTCAGGGCAACTGATAGGCTATAAACTATCACGCTATTTGCTATGTGGGGTGAGCAATAATCCAAAATGTAGGTATTGAACGACATTTGCCGCGAGTTCAATTCCCAGCTACAGTTAAAAATTTGAACATTATTTTGTCTTATTTTTTTGTATTATAATAACTTTTACCATTTTTTCAAAATAAAATTGACATTTCTATTCGATATCTTCTAAATATTTTGTAAAAACTAATCAAAACACATAATAAAATCAAAGCGACGAGTAAAATCACGTACTATAATGTTACATTATTCCATTTAGCTGCAAACTTAACTTCTAAAACGAAAATCATCACGCTATCATCGTTAGGGAGCCAACCAGTCAATTATGACGTTTATATAAGAACGTCTATTTTATAATTTATTCATCGAAGACCGCAGCACAGTGGTTTCGTAACTAGACTTTCATGTAATGTGAAGGTGGTTCAAATCCCATACGGCTCTCTTAGGAGAAATTTTTGATCTATTATGTCATCGTGAATAAGATTTTTTTATATATTTTTGCATGCTTACAATTTTTTTTTTATAAATCTACGTATATAATATATCTGTAGAAATTTTTAGTGAAGTGCGTATTATTAATTTTAGAAATCGATGTAGATAACTTTTATACATTTAAATTGTGTGGATCTTGATAATTATCTTACTTAGGCTTTGTTTCATCGCAATTAAACAAAGCATATGAAAGACAAACGGTATGAAATCAAAGTTTTCGAGAAGTAAAATATGACACCATAAGCAATTCAGATACTCGCAACGCCATCTAAAGACTCAAAGTAGAAATAATGATGACAATGACGGTTGAACTTCATATTAAATTTGATAGATGGCATTGCGTATTTTACGTAATTTTCTGAGTGGCAGAAGAATGGCCATCGCCCACGTTTACAGTTATGGTTAAACTGGTGTAAGACGGAGGCATTTTTAACAATCCTACTGCTTATTTTTATTATTTTTTTCCCATTATTGTAGCAGGCTAATTGACCGTGATTATTCTAGGGATACCATCCAAAGACGATAAAAGTAAATACCTATATGTATTTAATTATTCACTTTAAAATAACACGGCCACATTTTCGGAAGGGGTTACAGGGTACCTTGCGTTGGATGGTCCCCAGGTGGACCGATGACCTGGTGAGGGTCGCGGGAATCTGATGGAAGAGAGACTCACAGGAGCGGTCATTATAGCGACACTTGGGGAGGTTTATGTCCAGCAGTGGACGTCTTTCGGCTGAAATAATAATGATGATGATGGCACCTTTTTTCTTTTTTTAAGGGTGGAAATCATCCAATGACTTCTCCCGCTCTGGTTGGAGCGGGAGGACGTGTCAATCTTTTACTGACTAAAACTACACCTGTGTCTATCACTACGCGCTGTTGAGGATTGGGCTCGATCCGGTCAACTACAGAACGGCTAGCTACCCATTGCTCGACGTCCGGAAGCCCGCGTCTACCGTGATTGGTAGTCGGGGTCGGAATCTCGGCTCGGCGTGAGGCCGTTCGTTCCCTAACGCGTGCGGCCTCCGCCTTCGCTAGCATTAAGGCTTTGCAGAAGGAGGCAAACGCCTGCCATTACTCCTCGCTTTGGATCAGAGCCCGGCGCGAGAGGTCACTTACGCCGATTACCTCCACGAGGACACGGCGGTGCTCCGCCCTTGCAGGGCACATCTCCACTGTGTCCTCCGGCATGATGGCACCTTGCGGATTAACAATGGTGTGTATTATTATTTACAGTCACTGCTTCATATAAAACGGGAACGAATGTGTTTTTTTGATCATAGTTCGACAACGTATAATGTATCTCAGATTCCTTGCAGCCTTACGTTGATATCTGGACATTACCTCTTTGCAATAAGTGGTGACCAACACTGGAACAACCCTCTAAGGGAGGCCAGTCTCAGGGATAACACTTATCGGCTGCTACATTTGTTAACCGTAATTTCATTGTTTTATGGATAAGCTCAGGACTGTTGTGGGTGTTTCGAACGGTTTCTGTTCTGGGTTCGGTTGAAAGTACCCTGATATTACCATTTTGTGAATCGCCTGGAGGACTCGGTGTAGCATGCGGTGGAGGTCTATCCATCTTGAGTGAACTGCCGTGTCCTCATAGAGGCAATCGGTGTCAGTAATTTCTCGGTTTGGCCATCAATATGCGAGTTCGATTGAACGGGGATACACGCGCACAAAGTTTCGCCGTAGTTCATTCATAAGATGGAGATTCTTCATAAGGTAGTTCCCACTATGGAAAAAACATTTGTCTTATATACGGGGATATCAATTAAATACACACCAAAATATCCTAGGTAAATGAACATGTAATTCTAACGCTTAAAATGATCAAACTGCAATAATCAATGCAAGCATGCTCTCGCAAATTCTTCATAAGTACTGCTGTGGAAGAAGATAGTTGATGATTTATTTATTTATTTAATCCTTTATGCACAAATGTACAGCGGCGGACTTTATGCCTGCCGGATGATGATGGTAGTTTTGGGATTCACTTAAGGCTTTTCACTATCAGTGCACGTTATCCAGCTAAAGGTCGGTGTCCCGATTATGCTCCTTCGTTTACCTCTATCAAAGCTGTCTAACTGCTTAAACTCTTCAGTGAAAAGTTATTGAGGCGAAAATTGTTATGGGAGATAACTCTTTCGATCAATCTTGCAGCCCTAGCAGACATCGGCCCTAGAGGGCCCTATCCATTTGCTGAAATCTCTTTGAGTCGCGCGTAGAATACTACGCGCCGTCGATTCAGGACTGCTTTGACCAGACGGCCGGACAGCACCACCGCAATCCCGTGTTTGCAATGGCTGGGAATTGCCTTGCGACTTTCAACACCCGGAGCGTCCCTTGCAGCGACCGCTGAGGAGTCAGGATTTCCTATCCCTCATAGTTTCAGCCACCTTCTTTGATCGTAGTGCTTCACTGAAGGAGGCTACTGGTTGTCATTTTCTCCACCAATTGCCCCCATAAGGACAAGGCGGCGCCGGCTCTCCGACCAAGCGGGACTGACTTCCACCGTATGCTCCATCGTATTCTCCGGGCAATTCGCACAATGGTGAGACCCGAGTGTTTCTTCCCGCTGAATTCGACACAGATACCTTCCGAAACACCCACAACCGGTGAGTCCTGCACAAAAAGAGGATGACGTGACGCCTCTGTAGATACTTCTCAAAGACAGGCATTACCGCTGCGATTTGATTGTGGCGTGCTCACTGTGGCGAGGGGTTAAAATCATACAATGCTGTTTTACCAGAAATTAAACCAGAAACATGCATATGCCCATGCATACATATGCCTTTTCCCTTGGGGTAGGCAGAAATGACAACTGCTACGACCTATATATGCTCTTTCTATTCAGTGACAGTCATACATCTGGATCTGGACGAGTACATAACATGTTTCCTGAAGGTAATTTGTGTTTTTAACCGACTTCTAAAAAAGGAGGAGGTTCTCAATTCGGATATTTTTACCTTTAACCGTTTTATGTTAAAGTACAATAAATTATTGCAAGCACAGAGTGAT
Organism: Mythimna vitellina; assembly: GCA_949316375.1. Classification (NCBI taxonomy): domain Eukaryota; kingdom Metazoa; phylum Arthropoda; class Insecta; order Lepidoptera; family Noctuidae; genus Mythimna; species Mythimna vitellina. The sequence goes on from OX438686.1 coordinate 10,738,824, forward strand.
TGTACAGTTTTACGAAGTTAACGCGGACGAAGTCGCGGGCAACAGCTAGTTTATTAATATTTTCTTTAAAAATCATTACAATACGTTCCCGCAAACGAACTAAAGACTGGACGACACAACAATGCTACATCACGTAATCAAAGTTCTCCGCGCGATTTGAACATGTGCAACAATACACACAATAATAGCATGGTTGGAGGATCCTTCCTTTACAATTAAGGAAGCAAGAAATTACTCTCTATTTCGCAAACCATAGGTTACTAAAAGCATAATTTTTACTACTCTCCTCCCTCTAGTATGAAACCTAACGAGAGACGATGACGTCAAGTACCGACGGTTCAAGATCCTGCAAGTTTTTTGCTACGCGACCATCAGATTAGACTCGTAGCCAAAGCAAGAAGAGCAAAGCAAGTCTCTGGGGGACCTTAGAAACTTTTTTCTACCATTGTACGAGTACCTATAGAAGTAATTTGCAGAGAATGCAAGTTCATTTTATATATGTCATTTTTGCCTGCTGCGGTATTCCCATCAGATTTAATTTGGGTCTCTTCAAGGCTAGAGTGAATAGGCTGTTAATAAACTAGTACACCTCACCTGCAACGATTGCATCACTGCTTACCATCAGGTGGGATCGCAGTCAAGCACTAGTTTATATTAAATAAAAAAAATGTTACCAGCTAAACCCGGTTTTAGGATTAACTAGTTTCGCCTAGGCCAAACCAGTTCTTCCTTCACGCGTGGAGCCCCGCACCCGCGCCGCTAGGCTTATTTTTTATAAAACCACCCTGAAATTCCTATTTCAGGGTGGTTTAATAAAATATAAGTAAAAAAATATATATTTAGTTAAAAAATGGTTTTATTAAAAAAAAAAGACATAAAATGCTACAAAATAATTTAAAACCGTTTAACTAAATTTTTTTAAACTTATTTTATTTTTAAGTTTTTTGTTTTTTTCCGTTATTTTATACTTTTCATTCTATTTAGTTCTTTAATGCCTCATTATTACTATGTTTCTTTCCTGTCAACTTGTTGCAATCTTACCTCTCAATACACAGTCCTCACCAGGTCATCGAATCGGTTCATCTCCCACAAGATGTCTTTCAACGCTGTATCTTGCGGAGCACGGTCGCCACTTCAGAACCTTTCGGCCCCATCGACCATTTGTTCGGCAAGCAACATTACTTAAACTTGCACTAAACTTAAGTGGCAGCGGGCCACTTAAGTTTAGTGAATATTTGCCTAAGTCTTTGCAAAAGATATGATTCTTATTGTGTACATTAATGAACCTGAATACCTGAATCTCGATTCTAAGTTAACATAGTTCCCTAAGGTAACATAGTGTTCTGTTGGCGGCCATATTGGATTTGCATTTTTTTTTTCATTGTGTACTGCATTCTATATCTCATTCTATATTCATATTGTAGGGATTGTGTAGAAACATGAATTCCGCCATTTTGGAGCGGCGATCTTAGATATAAAATGCAGTAAATAATAAATAAATAAATAAATAAATATCTTTATTTCCCAAAACTTACAGAAACTTATATCTATGTGACAGGTTTTCCTACAAGAAATAGACAATATTACAAAACCTTTAGATGCTCCAGAAATCTGTACACAATAAATTAAACTCTGTCCCTTAAACTAGGTTATCCTGTGTCTTAAGGGACAGTATTTCGCGATTACATTCTAAAAGGTATGTTACAAAAGTGGACGGTGTCGATTCATCTGCTGAGGGGAAAAAAAGAAGTTATAATTAACAGTAGGTTGTGTATGTTAGAGTGAGAGTGGATGTAGGTGTGTGTTTGTGTGTGACTGAGTGAGTGAGTGGGGGAGTTGATTGTGCGAATGTGTGGATGCAGGAGTTTAAGAATATGTGAGCATAGAGATGATTGAATATGTTTATTAATATACTTATTAAGTTATGTAGGTAAGTAAAGTCTCGGTTTCGGAATAGTCCTGTTTTAGTAGCCATTCTGTTACTTTTAGTTTTAAATTGTGTTTGTTGAGGTCTAAAATATTAATTTTTTTATGGATTTTTTTGTAGATGTAAACACTGATTACGTAATACTGGTGCTTTGCGAAAGTGGTCTTATGTTGGGTGCCTGTGGGAAGGTTAGTGCGCTTTTTAGGGTTAGACGGAGGAAGACTGCGATGGATCCTTAGGACAGATTGAAGCACAAAGAGTTGTCGAACTGTAAGAACCTTACAGTCTGCGTATAATTGCGTCGTTGGGTATCTATGAGGCTTCCTTGTCATTACTTTTAGGACCGCTCTTTGTGCTCTCTCTGCCTTCAGGATGTAACCTTTCGTAGCAGCACCCCACACAGGTATGCAATATCCTATGGCCGATTGGCATAGTGCGTAATAAATCATTTTTAAAATATCGGCATTAGCAGAGTTTCGGAGGGATTTAAATATATGAATGAGCCGCAGAGTTCTAGTTGTGACAGCCTCTAGGTGCTTTTTCCATGTAAGTCCGTCATCTATATAAACACCTAGATATTTTACGTTTTCACTTCTAGTGGGTGCAGGACAACAGCAAGAGGCTGATTGGTTCAGGCAGGAGTGAGCAGTAATTGAAAAACTTTGTGATGGTGCATATTTTCTTCTAATTGCAAAAGGGATGAAGCAAGTTTTGTCTATGTTTAAAGTTAGAAGATTTAAATTTAGCCATTTCATTATTTCCGCCACAGCCGACTCAGCTAAGGATTTAATAGTATCCCAAGTAGATCCCCGAACTAAGATTGCAGTGTCATCAGCATATGTATATATCTTAGTGTGTGGAAGGTTCATGTTGCAAAGGTCGTTAACATATATCACAAAAAGGGTGGGGCCCGGCAGTATCATTGTCATTAAATTATATTGTATTGTCATCTACACTAATATGCTTACATTCTAAAAACTACACAATGGCTGAGGTGTACTTATTGTTGACACGAAAAATCCTTAGGTAATCCTCTATAAAATAAGATTAGAACGCCGTAATAATTAATTTTGTTCACCACACTTCACTCTGTTGTGACATCAAATCCAAAATGGCAGTGATTGCGTCATGTTAGTAGTACTGATTTTTAGTGTTGCCAATTCAAAACTAAATATTATGGTTTGGTAGATTTTTAAGTGGTTCAAATTACGAGCCGGTATCTAAATCACGAAATTACAAATATTAAATACAAACTATTACTAGAGCTTTTGTCATTTTTTGTATTTGGTAAAAAGACTAGGAGCAAAATTGAGCTACTCATAAAAACTCAATAGGTAGAAGGGGATTCAGTGCATTCACACGCGGATTTTGCGACTGTGCACGAAAACTGATTGAATGACGTACAATCGCTGATATAAACTACCGCGACCGGTTTTCAATTTTTCCGCCCGCAAATTGTATTCTGAGAATTTTTAAAATGTAGTCAACATTCTAACAAAGCTGTAGTCATCAAAGTTTAATATTACCACGAAAGTAAACAAGAGGAACAGTATCTATACTATGTCTAAATATGCCGTATCTTAAAGTATATTTTTGCCTAAATAATTAACGAAAAAATGTCTCACAACAACAGTCAGTACAAACCACAGCACTATTATCAACCTAAATGTTCACCACCCCTGTACAAAAGCGTGATATTACTTTATATAATTCAGAAGGCCGTCTGAAACACGGATACTCAACCTGCGGTGAGCCTTTCTATGCGGCCCGGCGAGCTTTTATGTGCCACGAAACATAAAGTTAATTAAATATATAACTAAAGTTATCCGGCCCGAACATAGGTCGAGTGCCGGTATAGAATTATTTTATCCCATAAGGGTCCGTGCAACGAAGAGATAGTTTTTAAGAATATTACCCAAACAGATAAGTAAACGTTTAATAACTCTTTACCAGAAAGTTTTAAAGAAAAATTTGTTTCATAAAAATATTTTATATATAGACTGTACTTGTACTGACCAAGACCATTTCAAAAAGCACAAACACGATGGGGTTATCTTGGTGTGGTCAGTAGTTTCATCATCATCATCATAATCACCATTTCAGCCGAAAGACGTCCACTGTTGGACATGGGCGTCCCCCAAATGTCGCCACAATGACCGGTCCTGTGCGTCTCGCATCCATCGGATTCCCGCGACCCTCACCAGGTCATCGGTCCACCTTGAGGTCAGTAGTTTATATAGCGACTATCCAACTCCATAATTAGACTAGCTTCATGGTACCATATTAAAGAATTGTCATCCAAGTTACATAGAAAAATATACCGAACAGCTCAATCGGTTAGAGGTAACTGTATCAAAATCCATTTGCAAGTTTTGCCCTAAACAATTGCCCTATTTAATTTAGTTTAATATATTTTTGGCAAATAATTTTTTAGACTCGTATTGAGCTTGCCGAGCCGCATTCAATGATGTATGACAGTACTATGTTATGAATATATTTAAGGTCTAAAATACTTGATTTAAAATAAAAATATTCTATAAAACCTAAACCCCATACTTTGGAGATAAATGTCACCATAATAAAAAAAAAAAACTCTATTGAACTAGATGCTTCGAATGACATCGTTTTCAAATCTGTTGGTGGGTGGGGACAGTTTTACGCAATGCCCTACTGGTTTTAATTTATTTAATCTGATTTTAATTTATTTAATTTAATTTTAATTTAATCAATTTTATTTTAATTTAATTAATTTTATTTTAATTTAATTAATTTTATTTTAATTTTATTAATTTTATTTTAATTTTATTAATTTTATTTTAATCTTATTAATTTTATTTTAATGTATTTAATTAGGTTTTATTTAGGTTATATTATATTATATTTCAGTCCAGCAGTGGACGTCTTTCGGCTGAAATGACGACGACGACGATATTATATTTTATTGTGTAACGTTGTTATATTTTAAATGAAAATGAAAATGGGTGTATTTGACCCGAATAAAAAGGTTATTATTATTATTTAAAAAAAAACATAAATACGAACATTACAACTTAACTACACTAGTATAGCTAACAATAAACATTTTACGATGATTTTACATAATACGTTTTACAGGAAGTTAATAAATAAATTACAATAGCTCACGAAAATTCAATGGGTGGCTCGCCGTCCGATCGTCCGGTAACCGTCCGGACCGAGCCCAAGTCGTTGACGGCGCGTACTGTTCCACGCGCGCCTCAAAAAGATCATCAGCAAAACGTAGAGGCCCAGCTGGATCGAAGCCTACTGGGGCCACGGGTAGTGTGAAAGCGAAATCCGGGGCCCTGGGACGAAGGCAACGAAGGAACAGGAATGGGTTTTAGTCAGTAAAAGTCTGACAATATCTCTCGCTCCGCCCAAGAGCAAGATTTGTCATAAGATGATTTTCCCACACAATAAAAAAAAAAACTCCAATATTTTTTTTTCGAAATATTTAGATGAATTCTAAGAGGCATAATCGTTAACCAACCAGACGTACTTTGTCTCCATACAATAAAACCAGTTATTTCTTTGGATAAAAAGATATTACATTTTAGAGCAGCTTTGAGGACCGTCTAAAAATATTTCTAAGACGCTAAAGAATGTCTGTCGGGAGAGAAAACATTTACGGGTAGACACATGCTGGAATTTGCCAATTTTTTTCTTTTTGAAGGATCTTGTGAACACTTCCAAGAAAAATGTTACATTTAAATTAAAAACTCCGTAGCACTTACCTCTCTCACAGAAATTAAAAGTAATTTTATTAGTCAAATCTGCCGCCTTACGTTACACGAAAGCTTTTGTGCTCAGAATCAATCCTTCTGTATGTAATGGATTTTTTTTTAAATTTTGTTACCACACATCTAATGTCTAACAAAGTTCAAATTCGATTAGAATACCAAATAGCTGTACTTATATATGTTGCAGTCAAAACTCTTAACCAGTCAAAAGTACTATTGACTAGCAAAATCAGTCAAAAGTACTTTTGACCGTATGCTTTAATCAATAATACTTTTGACTAAAATAATAGTTAAAAGTACTTTTGCCCAATGGAGCTGGTTAAAAGTACTTTTGACTAAGTGATTCCGTCAAAAGTGGTTTTGACTGGTCGTATCAGTCAAAACTCTTTAAAAGTTAAGGTGGTCGATAAAAATAACGACAAACGCACATATAAACTTTTATATTAAAAAAAAGAACGCTTTTTGCAAAGAATTTTAGCTATAGAAGATATGAAAGATAGTCATTTCAATATGATGACAAAAGAAAAATTTGAAAATTTGCAATGGATGTGGAAGACGCGAAATTTGATGCTTTTGAATGATGAAGGAGTTTTAACTGCAATAAAACAGTTAAAACTACTTTTGACGAAGAGCGTCAGTCAAAAGTACTTTTTAACCGCAAATTTGCAGTCAAAAGTACTAATAACCAATAATTTTCAGTCAAAACCACTTTTGACCAACCTGTTCAGTCAAAAGTACTTTTGACTGATTTTGCTAGTCAATAGAACTTTTGACTGGTTAAGAGTTTTGACTGCAACATATATACCTACCAAATAGTTCTCTCTCTTAAAATACACAACAATCTATAAAAATTAAAAAAAAAACAATACCAAAGTTACTTCTACTATCTGAGTTGATAATGTAATAATTTTGGATAATTTATACAAATATAGACTCTACAAGTGTCATCGTTTTCGATACTAGTAAAGTAGTAAGTAGTTATCGATATTTATGTTTCTTGGAACAATCATGCTTTTCGTATCGCGAGATAAGCACTAAGCTTGATCATACTTTCAATAAAAAAATATATATAGCTACTTCACAATTTATATTCCTTTGTTATTAAAAAGCGATAAGCAAATCCCGTAAACAACATTGTTTAATATTAAAATGAGGGTGAAGTCTATAAACAAACACACTCTAAACTGGAACTGCGTACGTGTGCAGAAACGGGAACCGAGACAGTTTACTTAACTAATTAGTGTTTCTAAGTAAACTACTGGAGCTCTTTTACTGCTATCGATACGTGACATTCTTTACTATTGTGTGATCAAGGCACAAACGGATTGGAAAAGGAAAAACATTTACATTCGCTGATCACATAAGAAAGTAAAAACCTTATTCAACAAATAAATAGGAGGCCATTCTGTACACAACACTTCCCCGAACCCCTCTGGAGTACAACGAGATATAATAATGCTGAACAGTTTAATACTCCAGCAGACATATTAATATGCAGGGAGTCGGAAACTTTGTTCTTTTTTCCTTAAACAGGGGCGAGTCGAACACCATAAAGTTTGGGAACACCCCAACGAAGACCGCCTTTTACAATTCATGCAACGTTGCCAAACGATATCACGATGCGATGTAATGATTAATTAAGCTGTAGACGGTACCGTTTATAAATTTCGCATTATATTTATATAGATTTGTACGCACCGTTCACGTTCCATTGTTCTGAAGAAATTTTCAATTTAAACACATTTCGTTGGCAGTTTACGACGCCCACGCATTCAAATGCGATACATTTAAGTACCACACGGTCTTAAATGGGCTCAAGGCAGCTAATAAAAGAAGGATCGAGTGCGGGGTGCGCCGAGCATCTTCGCTAAACACCTGTTTGTTATTCCGTATTTATTTTGCTGAGTTTCCGACTTTTTATTTGGAGTTTGTTCTTTCAATCTTCGGAAAGTTCCCCGTTGCTTGTTGTTTTTTCGCTGTCTCCGCTACTTCTTATGTGCTTAACGGTAATTGCTTTTATTAATACAAAATTCGTTTAAATACCTCAGTTATAAAAGGAGAGCACATTTTGTTTTACTTGTTTGGTTTTCAGTAAAAAATATCTCGTTTTATTAGGTTTTCATACATAATATTTATGGAACCGTAACGTACAGACTATCAATTCCTGTAAATATTAAATAATCATTATAAAATGTAAATGTAATTAGTATAACGGTACTTTCACATGATTGATCGTCGAAATATTGGACACAATGGTCTAAAATATTTAAATAGAGGCAATATTTTTTTTTGGTTTTAAGAGCCCTTTGACATTTCAACAATTAGTTTTGCATTCAATGTGAGAACTTTGGGGTTCTTACTCAGTGAAACTTAGACAACTTTGATAGAGGCAAATAATTGTTTATATAGATCATAGTGGCGTAGCTTTTTGTAATTTTTCCTTGTCTACCTACTTAAAGTAAAACACTAACTTGTTATAAATACTTTTATTTCAGTAGTAACACTTGTTCATGTACACTCAGTTTACACCTTAACCGCCAACGATAGACTAACTTGATGACCACATTCTGTTAGTCAACAGCTCTGTATCTACGTCATATAAAGTGGGGGAAAAGCGCGTGTATAAAGTCATTGGATGGACTAATCTACAAATTGTGTCTGTTTAAAATTGTGTCATAAATATCTTGTAAATATTTTTGTGCCAATTTTAATGTATTGAAACGTTGGATAATAATAATTAATCAAACTGTCAGCAATTTATTGAGCCAAATTATCGTTACTAGTCAAATAACGTACTATTAAAATCTTTCAAAGTACGTGTTTACTTTAATAACTAAGATGAGATTATTCGATTTATTTGTAATTGCTTACACTTTTGCTTACGCGAATTTGTTATAAAATGTGCAAAGGACTTTTTGACCTCGTGGATTAATCTACAGTACTAAGCAAATGAAATATACATAATAGTATGGCTTAAATAACCTTATGAGTACAGTTCATAGTGTCCTTGGAAGTTCGATATAATTATGTTTGGAATATCTAGATAAAAAAACAATCAAACAATAAAAAACGAATGAATCTCTTTACTTTATTCACATTATTACGTAAAATGTATACTAGAATCAACGTTATGAAAATTAAAATCGTATACTATTTTTGAAAAACAATTATTTAGAAAATTTTATATAAACGTAATTACAACTGCAAATAAGATACAGCATGCAAAGTATTTTCCGTTTAAACGTCGAATGTACAAATGAAGCAAATTTTGTGAGAGCCCTCTTAACCTTAATTTAAATTGATTGCAAAGAATTCATGAATATTTTAACAAGTACCGAATTATGAAAAGGAAAGAACTTCGAGGAAGGAAGTCGAAGAAAAAAGTTAAATTGGCTGCGTCATAATCTGGCGTTGCAGCTACTGTAGGGCAAAATAACAGAATCATCCAATTTTATATATAATTTGAAATGATTCAAAATTAAAATAATACTTCTCAATAACGTTTAAATTGCATAGAAAGTTGAAAATAGCACGTTCTGGTGGGACCATCCCGTCAAACAAAATTACAATATATTTATGATACCACTAAGTTCACGTCCTTTGCAAAAATACTAACTTAGCAAATTATGTTCCACAAGCGTCTCAAAGACCTGTCAGCAAACCGCAGGGGCCCAGCAGGGCCGATGCCTGCTAGGGCCATGGGATTGGTTCTGAAAAGGAAATACTTATTTATGATCTTGGAACGCAAAAGGTAACTGAAGGAACATAAGAGTAGTTTTCGTCAGTAAAAGTCTGACAAACCCTTCCACTTCACCCTAGAGTCAGAGAAGTGAAGAACAATAATTTCTCACTTCAAAAAAAAGTTAATTTTGATACACTACAAGTTATACAATAACTTTATGATGGTTTATGCTATAATGGTTATACGGTAACCACATGATTGCAATACGGTTATTGTTTAATAAACGTTAACAAACTTACAGAATAAGATTTTTATCTAAACGACCCAAAAATGTCTCAAAAACATGGCACAGACGTTAAAGAGGGTGGAGTGGGCACATCTCGGCTCGTAAAGGGTTGTAACCTCTCTAAAACTTTCAAAGGATGGTTTTAGCATTAATGCCCACCTGCGGCATATTTCAAACTTTAATTTTAAAGATTGTTTTTGTTTTCGCTTTATCGCTGAATTTAGTATTTTATTTTTATTAAGTGTAAAACATATTTGTATCGTGGACGTAGTTTTAGTCGAATTAAATTTCGTAAACACATTTAAAAATTTTTCAAACAAAAAATTGGATCCATCTTATTTTCACTAAAAACTATTTTTTGGCTCATAATTCGAAGCTGCCAGTAGAAAAGCACTGCTGACCTAAAAATACACCAAAATTCTGTTTTATGTACACAAAATAATCTCAATAGCATGGCTATGCGTTCAAATTTTTGATGAAAGCAAATATCCGTGAGAGGGTTTTTCAAATATGTCACTTTGATATGTGCCATGTCTATATTTTTTTACTGGAGTTGACGCGTCGTGACGTACGTGCCTTGGATGCTATACGCAGGGATTTAATAATTTCAAAACTTAATGTTGATTTGAGTTTTAGTTTTGAAAAGAGAAGGTTGTGATGTTTTTTTTAAATTTTAACCATTTTTGTTTTTTGGTTTCGCTCATTTTGCTAGATACTGGATTGTAATAAAATTTAATCTATGCTAGTCTACTTTGAACACGTAAGAATTTTAAAGGAAAACTAACCAAATAATTTACTGTAATTCTTACACACTACTGCACAGATTTTTATACAAAGTCGACATTATGTAACTCCACAAGTTATACAAAGTTTGTTGTTTAACTAAGGCCGAGTCTACACGCCGCAGTATTCAAAAAGGTATGTGTACCGACCACGTCAAAGAGAAAGTTTCTATGTAATTTGTATAGAGTGCACACTGACGGACATCGTTTGACCAAGTACCGCTATTACCAAATTGTTAGGTGCAGGCTGCTGTCAAAAGGTGTTAGGTACTGTCTTGTACTGTTTAATTTAATGGTAGTTGTCATGGTTTCAGTTAAACATGTCATAACGTCACCTTTCACGATTGGGTAGGCTAGGCTTTTTTTTTTTTTTATTAGGTGGGAAAATCATCCTAATGACATCCCCGCTCTTGGGCGGAGCGGGAGATAGTGTCAGACTCTTACTGACTAAAAACAAACGATTCCCTTTCAACTTTTCAGTCACTGACACCACTTTGGAAATTCCTCTTCCGTTACACCAATCATCTGGTATGGCTTTTACCCGCAACAACTTATTGAACAACAAAGCTGCTATTCTGACTGAATTTGTGCTCACTAACCCCACACTTACTGGTTTACTTTCTAAAACCCTACTCCAATTATTTTCTTCATTCATCAGTCTTTCAAAATTGTCCTTCAACTATCATTTGATTTTTTCATAATCCGATGGAACCTTATTTATTGGTAGCGTAAATATAAAAATCTTACATTTCATTTTTTGCATTTTTATACATTTTTAATAGATATAATAAAAAATATGAAAAAGCAAAAGCAAATTGTGTTTAATAATTTGTTCTATAAGCAAAATGCTGCTACCGCTACCTTCATCATCATCATTTTAGCCGAAAGACGTCCACTGTGGGACATAGGCCTCCCCCAAATGTCGCCACAATGACCGGTCCTGTGCGTCTTGCATCCATCGGATTCCCGCGACCCTCACCAGGTCATCGGTCCACTTTGTGGGAGGCCTTCCAACGCTGCGTCTTCCGGTACGTGGTCGCCATTCCAGAACCTTTCGTCCCCATCGACCATCTATTTTGCGAGCAATGTGCCCTGCCCACTGCCACTTAAGTTTGGCGATTCTTCGGGCTATGTCCGTAACCTTAGTTCTCCTGCGGATATCCTTATTTCTGACGCGATCACGCAAGGAAACTCCGAGCACAGCCCTTTCCATTGCCCTTTGAGTAACTTTAAGCCTTCTGATGAGGCCCATTGTAAGCGACCACGTTTCGGAGCCATATGTCATCACTGGCAACACACTGCTACCTTACTATACCGCTATAACTCTATGGAGTTTTTAGTCGAAACTGTGTAATGAGGAACCGGCTAAAACTTTGCAGAGAAATACCATCTAGACTAGAATTATTATGGGCATGAGGCATTGGCGAAGCTGTTTAAACTGCTATGCTAACATTTCCCCGCAATAAGCACGTGCAGTTCTCTGTGAGTGTATGTTTTGCAATACCCATTAACAAGTCGCAGAGGCAGACACTGAAAACCTTGGTGGTGACCTTAGGGTCTACTCCACCCTGACTCTCTATACATTTTGGCGACTGAAAATAAAACTATTTATAGTTTCATAATTTAGTTACGTTAAAAATTTATAAATAATATTATTATTAGAATTAGAAACTGCATGCAATAAATACCTATTATTTTGTGGTGCCAGTTTATTTAGTATAAATAAGTTTATTTTTGGACGAAAAAATCGTTTTACCATCATTATTTTTCCCCATAATTTCATCTACAAACATAAACATTAACTTACACCTTTTCTCATGGAGAAGTTCTATGTTTCAAATAGAAATTCAGAACGCCAGCTGCAGCAACTTTTATATACCTACTCCTTTTATTTGTTGACGTTAATAAATCGGGACAGAATACATACGTAGCATATTTACCGTATGTAATGTGCGTTTTAGCCTTTAGTCGTTTTATGGCAAAGTAAAATAAAGTAACGATGATCTTTTTGGAATAAATTGCTAATAGAACTTGACACGGAAAAAACCGCAAGTAACGGTTTGGTACATTACCTAATACAATTGAACAAAAACCTAATTTAAGTCAAAGGCTACTTCTAGGTAGGCGTGCTCCATCGTCGACCACACAGTCGCTTTCTATAAGGTGATATACTGGTCAGGCATGAGCCTATCATTTCTAGAAAAAAATCATAGCATACATGAAATGATTACCAACTATTACACTATTCATTGAATCAAAATATGGTTGCAGATCCTGTGCCAAATTGTGTGAAAAAAATGTGCCATTAAAATATAAATTTAACTATAAACACTACACAAACATGAAACTGTTTTTGACGAATTTTGTAGGTAAATCATAAAAAATTCTTCAAAAAAACAGACTCTACATTCGCCGTCAAGAGTTGTTGAATTCTCCTACAACATACTCGTTTTGGCTTTAAAATCCCAGTCCGTCCAGAGCAAAATAATGTAAAAAGTTTAGTCTAGTGTCATACGGAAGGCTTTTTGGGCAAAATTATGATGTTAGCAAAGTATGCCCGCTTACGTATCCTGCACCCGTTATGGCACTTTAAAACAATTTTTGCATACAAGTTTTTGTACTCTTTTGCCCAATTAGCATAAGTTCTACTAACAACACTGAGAATAAAATTATACTTAAGTTGACTATTTATTTCACAAACGAAGCATTGTTTTTATCTCTATTTTTGAAGAATGAAATTATTTTTTTGAAGAATGAGCACTTACGGCGTTTTTAATGTGTTTTAGACTGATAATTTTGTAGGTATTGTGATGCTAATTACAATCATAAGCATTACCGAGCTCTCATTACGTAGGCAATCACAACAATAAATTATTGTTGTTAAATATAATGGGTTCTTTAACAATACAAAAGATAGCTGTCAAATTCAATTTTACTTACGCTGTTTCTCTATGAATATTTTTTTCTTAAGTAAAAGCAGTTGAATCATAATAAATAAGCTCACTAATCCACCATAATTGCCACCATATTATCCTAGTGAAAAACACCTAATCATAATTCATTCTGTTATTTATTACGTAATATCTCAAATACAATTATGAGAAGTATAAATAAAATAATATAATAATATAACCCCTGTATTATATAATTTTGGTTCAATTTTCCGGCATTCAATGTTTCATTATTTATTTATTGTATCGGATTTCCTCATTTCACTTTAAGCAAATAATAATTCCGTAACGAAAGTATTCCACTGGATTTTGGCGACAAAAGGGCTACTTTTTCAATAAGAATTGTTCAATAGAACCTTCTTATGTATCGTTGTATAGCTCAAGACATTGTTACCTCAACGGTGGCATTCAGACAATTCTATTTCCAATGTATCTCGATGGCCGATCGGTTTCACCCAAGGGATTCGGACTCGAGTACTGACCCTGATCAAATTACATATTTTATGAATCCACTGAGAATTTTATTGGAACGCCTAACAAGACATCTCGTTCGCTCACACTTCTTTGTAAGGAATCAAATGACTCATCCATAAACACGTTTCTTACGAGGACCTGGATGTATTCGGGTTTGTTTTTTTGGGAGTAAGTACGAGTATATTCTTGAGATTAGTACGTGAGGCTCGTAGCTAAGTAATGGGCTCGTGATTAAAATAAAATAGTTGTAAGGATCGATAGAAGGTTTGGCTACGGTTGCCGAGGTCAGTCCCTACATATGTGACTCTCCACGAAATTACGTTGTCTATTGCCGTTAGTCCGGGCAGATTTATATCAATCAAAATATTTATTTACTAGAATTTGGTTGGGTATAACATGGCGTGCAGATATATTCACAATCAGTGATGAAAATTAATGTAACTTACAAATTGCAGATTTTATTGGTTTCCAAACTTTTAAATAGATTATATAAAAAAATTAAACATGGTCAGTGGTCTTAAGTCTTGAATGCTATTTGGGATATGATTGTAAATGATATATATATATAGGTTTCTTACATCTCATTACGGGAAGCAGAAACCCGAAGTCTTACACATCGGCATTTACTCCGTAGGTGTTTTGTAGAGGTTAAATGAGCAGTCGCTCCCAGTACCGCTACGGTATTCAACCGTATTTGGCGCGGTTGGTAATATTCTAAAGACAAGTTTACTACATAAAAATCTGGCTACTAAACCATTAAACTATCTGAATTGTTAAGTGTATCAGAATCTTAGGCACCAGTCTAATAAAAACAGAACATTGAATACAAGATTGCGTTAGGTACTGAGTTTAAGCATATCAGCCCCCCTAGCCTAGTTACAATCGTATCGTTCGCGCCGAATGCCTCAAGTAGGCCACGCCTCCGATTCCTTTGTTCTGACATCATCTCGCGCTAAGTCACGTGGTCAGAACAAAGGAATCGTAGGCGTGGCCTACTTGAGGCATTCGGCGCGAACGATACGATTGTAACTTGGCTAGGGGGGCAGTAGAGATACCTAAGCGGTCATCGACACCTATCTATTAGGAGCTACTGCTAAACCACAGGTTTCCCACAAAGGTCAACATCCAGAACTGTTTAATACCAGATATACCGTCTATATTCTAATAAAATAATTGAAGACTAAAGTAATTTACTTTGAGTTTAATTTGAAGAAGGTCAAAATTCCTATCAAAATTAATTATAAGTAACGTCGAGAGGGATTATCAAGAGATCTTTTGTTATCTTTGTTTTAAATGTTTTATTTATTTTCCATTTAGTTTCGTACTAAATCGAAACTAATATTTTAATCAGAGTTGTAATTGTAGCTTAGTGATATTTTTAGAAATAGTTATATCTGGATGTGCTGATTTGATTACAAATGCATTATAATATGTATTGAATCATAAATTAAATTTATTTATTCAAACTGCATTTACAGTAGTGGTAGCATTAAGTCCGCCTATATGTAGGTTTTTTTTAGGTGGTTAAATCATCTAATGACAAATCTTGCTCTTGGGTGGAGCGGGAGATAGTGTCAGACTTTTACTGACAAAAAACCCACTCCTGTTCCTTCTTTACCTTCGTCCCAGGGCCCCGGGTTTCACTTTCACACTACTCGTGGCCCCAGTAGGCTTCGACCCTGCTGGGCCTGGGCCCCTACGATTTGCTGACATTTCCGTGAAGCGCGCGTGGAACAATACGCACCGTCGACGACTAGGGCTCGGTCCGGACGGTTTCGGACAGTTGGACGGCGAGCTACAAATTGCTAGTCGTCCGCAAACCTGAGCTTACGGTGGCCGGAAATCGGGATCGGAATCCCGGCGGCGGTTGGGGCGTGGGTTACCTCACGCGATCAGCTGCCTTCTTTGCTAGTATTACTGCTTCGCAGAAGGAGATTACCGCCTGCCACTCCTCCTCACTCCGGATCATGGCCTGTATCAAGCCCTGGTGCGAAAGGTGCACCGCCACCGATGCACAAAGGACACGGCGTTGCTCTGTCCAAGCGGGACACACCTCCACCGTGTGCTTCACCGTCTCCTCCGGGTGGTCCACACAGTGGCGAAACCCGGGCGTCGCTCCTGCACGAATCCGGTGCAGGAACTTCCCGAACTTACCATGTCCGGTGAGAACCTGCGTCATGCGGAAGGTGAAGACACTGTGAGTCTTTCCAAACACGCCTCAAAGAGGGGATTTACATACCGTTGCATCTCTATGCGCAGATCGTGCATGCGTGCAAGGACTGTTGCCTCTAGATCCCATGGTGGCAGGCCAGCAAGAAGGCTTGCCGCTTCACGGGAAACTGTGCGGTATCCCCGCACCATCCGTATGGCCTTGACCCTCTGGCATGCATTCTGCCGGGCCGCCGGCTGCTTCCGCAGCGCCGGCGCTCACACCGGTGGCCCATAAAGGGTCATGGACCGAACGATGCCTGCGTAAAGCCTCCGGCACGAGGAGTCTGGACCTTCCAGGTTGGACAGGCGTTGCCCGAGGGCAGCCCCAGTCCGATTTAGTTTGGGAGTCAGACGTCGGAAGTACTCCTCGAAATCTCATCGGCTGTCGAGAACGAGTCCCAGGTTCTTCATCGTCGACCCGGCGCCGATACCTATATAGGTAGATTTATTGGAGCAAGGCATTATCTATCAGTCAACCTTTGAGTTAAAAAGACAACACTGTGGTAGGTATACACAATAAATTAAAAATAGATATTTAAAATAGAATGAACTAGCATTCTACCATCAATGATTGCATCACTGGTTTATATCAATTAAAAATAATAATAAATTACGTCGAGTATATATGTCCAATTATAAACTAATGAATTAGTTCACTGAAAGAAAAATATCACCATCTTTCTTTGTTATTGTTCGTCGAGTTGTCGAGTTTCTTATAAGCCCTGTGTTGAGCTATACAAATACTGACTAATACTGGCACTGACTAGACAGATCCACTCAAATCTATATGGTTCTCCTAAGATTTGACCAATACATGTTTACTGTGAGGACTTTGAAAGTAACTTTAACCTCTAAGTTTTATTTGATGCCTCTTCTCAGAGTTGTCTAACCACATCTAGTTGACGTATAAAAGTGTTATAAAAGTCCAATTAGCAAAATAAATAATATTTATTTTCATTGAAAACTCCAGAAAAAGCTCGATTCCCGTGAGAAAAGTGACGGCCGTGAGACCGCTAGAAAAAGCAAGTCTTAAATGAGTAAATACAACATTATAGCGTAAAACAGTGTGTAGGAAACCAACGTTAATGAAGTTGTGGTTTGCTTGCAAACAAAATGAGTTGCTGGAAACAAAAGGAAAAGGGGAAACACTCATAAACCGCAGCGGAAGATATCGAGAACTGCAACCAACACCACTTACAAAGGTTCTACATTGAGAAAAGGCAAGGAATGAAACCGCGAGGGGAAGCCGCAACGTTGAAAGTAACCAGGGGAATCAAATTGCGTTCAACTTTGTGATTTTCTTCTGCGTGATTATAATTTTTGTATTAAAAACTTGGTTCCTTTATTTTGCTCTTTTAAGTGGTTTCTAAACAACGAATTATTAATTTTAATTAAGTTACGTTATAAAGAGGAAAAATTTGTTTGCTTAAAGTTAAGAGTAGAATACTTTATCATTGATTTTTTTTTTTTGTATTCGAAGCAATCCGATGCGATTCTTGCGAATTTAGCGTTACGTGGTGGTTCTGGCCTGCATGCGCGTGAAATCAACCAAACCAACAGATTCGCTCATCGACACACCGCACCCACGTCACCTCAGCCACCACCATATTATCATTTATTTTTTATATTATTTTATCCATACCACAATTATTATTTTTTACAAACCAACAATCTATGAACTAAAAAATTTCATACAAACATTTTTTACAACCATGTCAAAGAAACGTTAGGTGGAATGTTTAAGAACTGCTGGATAATGGAGATTTTAAAATCTGAGTCAGATTTTGGACAAAGTAGGGGGTTCCTAGGATTTTGTAATGGAAAAGATTCTGTAAAAAATCATCAAATATTTCCTCTCGCTCTGGTTGAATCTGCTTTTCATATGGCGTGGTATAGTGACTTTGTCTTTGACTAAGTACGTGACTGCTTCTGTAGACAGCTGATCGCTCCCGAAGACTTCACCAAATGTATACATTTTTAAGGCCAAAAAAGGGAATGTTTTAGTTGAATTAGTCCTGTCATTATTATCTACATCAATGCTCTTATGGCATTTTTTGTCCTGAGGGATTTTCTATGAGAATGAAACCACGAAAAAATGCTAGACGTAGCTTGTATTTGTGCTACAATGGACAACAATGTTTCTTTTTAGCAATTAAAAATTTTCTGCTAAGTGAAGCATTTATGTTTCTTGTTAAAACTTTTTATTCTTGCTGACTTAGTGTATTGGCCCGATTTTTATGGACGAGTAAATAGCAGCATAGTGTGACGAGAACCAATGCGATTTTTAATGGTTAATTTTAGTTTAGTTTTACAACTTGGATATAATTTCACTGAAGGAAATATTGTAGAGGAACTTGGTGGAAAATTTTACTTAATAAATACTTTGTAAGGTTATTACAGTAAGCTGATTAGTTTAGTTGAGTATATTTTTTTAATTTGCACGGTTTTACGAATTTTTCCTAAGATACTAATTTTAAGCGAACTTCACTCTATCTGTCTGTCTGTTACTCTTTCACGGTTAAACTATTCAACCGATTTTGATGAAATTTGGTAGAAAGTAAGCTTGAAACCAAAGGAAGGAAATAACTTTTTATCTGGCTTCGACTTCGCATTCGCAATAACCGACATTCACACAGGCGAAGCCGCTGGCAGAAGCTAGTATATTATAACCAAAGGACATTGCCCATTTTGTTAGGAGATTTGGGCCCCTAGAAAAATAACGCGGGCAACGGTGGTTTTAACTTGGTTTTGAAGAACAACAATTACCTTTTCAGATCCTGAAAACAATTTTCAGTTTTACACCCTATTTTCAGAAAAAAATTGTTTTTTACAGATGATGAAATTGAGGTTATAAAACAATATTTTTTTTTATATTTGAAATTGAAATAAAATTGTTTATGTATTAATATTGATTCCAGAATTTAATAAAAACATTACATAGTATCTTCTGTTGCTAGATATTATGTTGGACTGACCACCCGGCAGTCAGCATTAACTGGGCTGTGCCCTCACAACTTATTAAAAATAAATACTTACCAATGGCTAAAACCTTCGGTTAGAAGAACTTGTGGCTGTTACAATAACCACTCAGATCTATCTCAAGTTAAGCTATGCTTGGTCAGACTGCGGATGGGTGACCATCCATTACATACAAACTCATCCCGAGTGGCTGTTAATACATTCAAGCTGTTGATTCTGCGTGCTATATTTAAACCTTAGATACTCGTTATAATGAGTTCACTGTGCCATCCATGATTAACTGTAGTTTATGTAGGAAGGGTTTAATTATAGAGGAGATTAAAATACAGTAAGTTGCTATACAGCTCTTTAATTATAGAGGAGGTTAAAATACAGTAAGCTGCTATACAGCTGTTTAATTATAGAGGAGGTTAAAGTACAGTAAGCTGCTATACAGCTGTTTAATTATAGAGGAGGTTAAAGTACAGTAAGCTGCTATACAACTGTTTAATTATAGAGGAGGTTAAAGTACAGTAAGCTGCTATACAACTGTTTAATTATAGAGGAGGTTAAAGTACAGTAAGCTGCTATACAACTGTTTAATTATAGAGGAGGTTAAAGTACAGTAACTGCTATACAACTGTTTAATTATAGAGGAGGTTAAAGTACAGTAAGCTGCTATACAGCTGTTTAATTATAGAGGAGGTTAAAGTACAGTAAGCTGCTATACAACTGTTTAATTATAGAGGTTAAAATGCAGTAAGCTGCTATACGGCTGTTTAATTATAGAGGAGGTTAAAATACAGTAAGCTGATAATTACAGCTGACTAAAAGTACTGGAGATGTTTACAATAGCTTTTCTCCGGTCATAATCTAGGTCTCATGTAACTGATTAGACGTATATTCAAATCGCCGATCAAAATAGGCAACGGGCGAGCTAAAAAAAAAAAAATAGAAATAGGTAGTAAATAAACTAAAACACGAAGGAAATATAATCTAAGGATATATATGTCGTGGTCAGATCGTAGAATTGATCACTTTATGATCTGACTAGCCATTTCATGAATTAGTTGCATTTCATGATAATATGGCCAACTAAAACTGGCTATATCGTTTAAAAATTAACGTTTGATGATATCATAATCGATGTTTGGACATATAATTAATGTGGGCTTTCTATGTTAATGAAAGATCTAAATAAAATAGGAACTTGCACATTGCTCTTGTAAGAACAAACATTAGCTTAAAATTAAAACTCTCCATTCAAATCAAAAGCTAATTGCAATTAAAAGAGATATTTTAAACTGTGCATCAAACTAAAAATACTAATTGTGTACCAATTAATGAACTTTTTACAATTGTTGAGGGAGATGCCCCAAGCATCCCGACTCGGATAGGTTACGTTTGAAAGGGATGATGGGGTCTAGTGAACGAGCAAAGCGTGTCATCAAAGACCCTGCCATTTTTTTTTGTGGTAATTTTATTTTAAAAACTCGATTGAGCATATTTTAGTGCAAAACTGTACCCTAGCTGCATTAAATTATTTACATCAAACATCGCAGCTTTGTGTTGTAATTATATTTCACTAAACTTCTATCTTAGATTTGAAATTGTTATTCACTTTTAATAAAGAATATAAATCATATGCAAAAGTATCTCTTTAATTATGTAAATAAAAAGCAAGAAAAAAAGAAAGAAAAACTGTTTACAACTGTTGCACAAACAGCAAAATATCAACACTAACGAAAGTTACCACAAAACTAAAACTACAAAACGGTCACACCACAATAGTTAAATGATATTACTTTTATCAAATCGATTTGGTAAATCAAAGAACAAAATATTTATGGCCACACCTACCCCGCGTTCCGAATCACAATAACATCGCAGTTAGCGCGTCCGTCAAGAAATCGCTACCGCTCCTCGCTCTACAGGATTGTTTGCCGCGCTTACATCGATTTTGCCGTAACTCGGAACGCGAGGCGAGACTAAACAGATTAATCTGTCAAATCAATACATCATTCAAATTGTTTTCGTGCCGGTCGTTTTGCGTAGAGTTGAATTTATTCCTCCGTATTTACTTCTTATCGTTACAATTTGAGTAAACAGTGGGTTTGTTTTGAGATATTGGACTCTTTTAGTGATAAGTGAGCAAATTGACTCTTTTTTAGTTTAAGTGAGCTTTGGACTTTTAGTGATAAGTAAGCAAATTGACTCGTTTTTAGTTAAGCCTTATATTCTGGTTTTACTCCTGAAAAATGTCTGCACTTGGTAGAGATCGGGTAAACTACTCTTTGTCTCGCCGTTGTGTCAATTGCTCTTTACGTCTGGCGCCTAATCTTCGTAGACGTCAAATCGAAGAATTAGATGAAGCAATGCTTATCCTTCTGAGATCCTGGGTAACACCTACATTGGTAAGTTTATATGACATTTACAATATTTATATAAAAATACTTACGATGCCTACCTCTCAATCAAGGAGTCATCGTCTGACAAAACAGGCAAATATTCAGGCAGCTAACTTCCAATTAGTTTTAAACAATGTTAGAAGTGTGCTTTCTATGAAAAGACATCAGCTTTCTGCGTGTCCTTAGTTTATTAAGCCGTTGTGCAAATTTAAAAACAAAATGTCATATATTCATGTCATATATCATGTATTCTATTATACTTAGGAATTCAGATTTTTTTTTTTGTTATTTTTTCAGATATCTTCTGATGACATCCTGTGTGTAGAATGTTTTGTATTATTAGAAAACCGGACATCATCTAACACAAGTCTATCCCTTGTATCCCCTGCTCTTGGACACCTAAACATATGTTTTGCGTGTGGCTTTTCAATTGCAAGTCGCAGAACTCACAGAGTTAGTCAAGATTGTCCTCAAAGGAATGTTATACTAAGATGGACACCAGCTCATCACGTAAGTGTTTAATCTTATTTATTTATTTAAACTTAATGTACATAGTAATTGAATAACAATGTTTAGTATATCTATAATGTTTTTGTTTTTAGGTCTTGCATTTGGAACGAGTTTGTCATCCTTGTTGGGAGGCTGCATCAAGAGTAGTACAGAGGCAAACCGTTGCTGACCAACCCACTGTGGAGTCTGCACCAGTATCTTATAACATGGGCAGTAACATCATTGCAGATGCTGTGATTCCTATACCACCTCCATTACCACTGCCTGTTCCACCGCGTCAGGAACAACAATTAAGTCGATCACTTTCAAAAATTAACTCACTTAAGTATAAACGGGTTTCTGCAAGTTCACGTCATTGCCTATTCCTTGGTTGTGAAAATACTGAACGTCTTTTGGTACCAGGTGCTATAAAGGAAGTTCTGTTGTTAAATCATAAACTGTATATACCCTTCACTGCAAGAATCTGTAGATATCATTTAAATAGCAATAGTTGGAATGAACTAGAAGCCCCATATTCAGATTTTACTGGATTTCAAGTAGATGATATTTTCACAAAACTTGAAAAAGCTACTGAGAGACAGTTAGACTTCAATGACATAAACTCAATGGATTCTTATTTATGCCATTATTGGTTAGGACTTACTGCAGAGCAATTCAATGAACTACTAAATTGTAACCCTATGTTATATAATCACTTTCCAAATCCTTCTGTTGCTCTCAGTATATTCTTAGTGAAACTCAGAACAGGTGACAGTAATCAAAGATTATCAACTCTTTTTAAAATGCCAAGATCCACATTGGAAAGAAAAATGAATATTGTGAGAAATTGTTTAAATGAACAATTTGTTTCTAGTCATTTAGGAATAAACCACATTACTATCCAAAATGTAGCATCACGGAATAGAATCATTCCAGAGGGCTTTTTTGGAGATGCCAACATGGCTTCAGATGTTAAACCTGCGATTGTAATATGTGATGGCACATATGTTTTTGTGCAAAGCAGCAGTAATTACTCTTATCAAAAAAAAAAACGTATAGTCTGCATAAATATGCCAACCTTGTTAAACCGTTTTTATTTGTTTGCTGCGATGGATATATTTTAGAGTGTGTAGGGCCATATGAAGCCACAAAAAGTGACTCATCAATTATGAGTACATTGTTTGCTACTGAAAATAGTCCTATACGTTCATTTTTCAGACCTGGTGATGTATTCATTTTGGATAGAGGTTTTAGGGATGTGATTCCTGAGTTAGAAAGTTATAATTATAAAACTCACATGCCAGAGTCTTTATCCGAAAACGAACATCAATTAACCACCCAGCAGGCTAATAAATCTAGATGTGTAACTATGTGCCGGTGGGTGGTAGAGGTTGTCAATGGGAGAATCAAAAGAGATTTTAAATTGTTTCGCCAGGACTATTTTAATAGAGCGTCGAGTCATCTTATGATCGATTTCAAAATAGCTTGTTCCCTTTTGAATAAGTTACACCCTACAATTGACGATAGACCTGATGCTTTGGAGTACCTAAATATTGCTCTGTCAAGATTAAATACAGTAAATTATTTGTCAGAGTTTATTCAAAGGGAACATATAAATAGAAGACGTACGATTTTCCAAAGCATAAATAGTAGTGCTCCACATCTAAATAATTTTCCAAGATTATCATTAATCGAATTAAGAAGATTTGCTTTAGGATCCTACCAATTAAAACAAGCAAGATCCTATTATGGAGAGCACGTGCGGACAAATGGTACCTACAGTGTAGAAATAAGCAATGAGTTATTAGAAGAAGATTTGCCCTTAATATTAGGTCAAAATAATTATCTAGTAGAATTAAATCGAGACATGTGAGTAGAAGGATTTATTACACATATTTATTAATAAGTAGAGAGCAACATAGGGCAAACTCTTTAGAGAGCGTCATTGCTCATTATTGTACTTGCTTAGTACAGTAGGATGTTGCGCTCATACTATGACCGTATTGTGGTATTTAAGCTGGGGTCGTTTTAATGATATAAGCGCCCCAGCACAATTTCTAGATAATATATTCCTTGAAGAATAAATGTCTATTATTGTTATTGATTATTTTACTAATTAAACAGCTTTATAGCAGCTTACTGTATTTTAACCTCCTCTATAATTAAACAGCTGATAATTACAGCTGATAATTACAGCTGTTTAATTATAGAGGAGGTTAAAATACAGTAAGCTGCTATAAAGCTGTTTAATTAGTAAAATAATCAATAACAATAATAGACATTTATTCTTCAAGGAATATATTATCTAGAAATTGTGCTGGGGCGCTTATATCATTAAAACGACCCCAGCTTAAATACCACAATACGGTCATAGTATGAGCGCAACATCCTACTGTACTAAGCAAGTACAATAATGAGCAATGACGCTCTCTAAAGAGTTTGCCCTATGTTGCTCTCTACTTATTAATAAATATGTGTAATAAATCCTTCTACTCACATGTCTCGATTTAATTCTACTAGATAATTATTTTGACCTAATATTAAGGGCAAATCTTCTTCTAATAACTCATTGCTTATTTCTACACTGTAGGTACCATTTGTCCGCACGTGCTCTCCATAATAGGATCTTGCTTGTTTTAATTGGTAGGATCCTAAAGCAAATCTTCTTAATTCGATTAATGATAATCTTGGAAAATTATTTAGATGTGGAGCACTACTATTTATGCTTTGGAAAATCGTACGTCTTCTATTTATATGTTCCCTTTGAATAAACTCTGACAAATAATTTACTGTATTTAATCTTGACAGAGCAATATTTAGGTACTCCAAAGCATCAGGTCTATCGTCAATTGTAGGGTGTAACTTATTCAAAAGGGAACAAGCTATTTTGAAATCGATCATAAGATGACTCGACGCTCTATTAAAATAGTCCTGGCGAAACAATTTAAAATCTCTTTTGATTCTCCCATTGACAACCTCTACCACCCACCGGCACATAGTTACACATCTAGATTTATTAGCCTGCTGGGTGGTTAATTGATGTTCGTTTTCGGATAAAGACTCTGGCATGTGAGTTTTATAATTATAACTTTCTAACTCAGGAATCACATCCCTAAAACCTCTATCCAAAATGAATACATCACCAGGTCTGAAAAATGAACGTATAGGACTATTTTCAGTAGCAAACAATGTACTCATAATTGATGAGTCACTTTTTGTGGCTTCATATGGCCCTACACACTCTAAAATATATCCATCGCAGCAAACAAATAAAAACGGTTTAACAAGGTTGGCATATTTATGCAGACTATACGTTTTTTTTTTTGATAAGAGTAATTACTGCTGCTTTGCACAAAAACATATGTGCCATCACATATTACAATCGCAGGTTTAACATCTGAAGCCATGTTGGCATCTCCAAAAAAGCCCTCTGGAATGATTCTATTCCGTGATGCTACATTTTGGATAGTAATGTGGTTTATTCCTAAATGACTAGAAACAAATTGTTCATTTAAACAATTTCTCACAATATTCATTTTTCTTTCCAATGTGGATCTTGGCATTTTAAAAAGAGTTGATAATCTTTGATTACTGTCACCTGTTCTGAGTTTCACTAAGAATATACTGAGAGCAACAGAAGGATTTGGAAAGTGATTATATAACATAGGGTTACAATTTAGTAGTTCATTGAATTGCTCTGCAGTAAGTCCTAACCAATAATGGCATAAATAAGAATCCATTGAGTTTATGTCATTGAAGTCTAACTGTCTCTCAGTAGCTTTTTCAAGTTTTGTGAAAATATCATCTACTTGAAATCCAGTAAAATCTGAATATGGGGCTTCTAGTTCATTCCAACTATTGCTATTTAAATGATATCTACAGATTCTTGCAGTGAAGGGTATATACAGTTTATGATTTAACAACAGAACTTCCTTTATAGCACCTGGTACCAAAAGACGTTCAGTATTTTCACAACCAAGGAATAGGCAATGACGTGAACTTGCAGAAACCCGTTTATACTTAAGTGAGTTAATTTTTGAAAGTGATCGACTTAATTGTTGTTCCTGACGCGGTGGAACAGGCAGTGGTAATGGAGGTGGTATAGGAATCACAGCATCTGCAATGATGTTACTGCCCATGTTATAAGATACTGGTGCAGACTCCACAGTGGGTTGGTCAGCAACGGTTTGCCTCTGTACTACTCTTGATGCAGCCTCCCAACAAGGATGACAAACTCGTTCCAAATGCAAGACCTAAAAACAAAAACATTATAGATATACTAAACATTGTTATTCAATTACTATGTACATTAAGTTTAAATAAATAAATAAGATTAAACACTTACGTGATGAGCTGGTGTCCATCTTAGTATAACATTCCTTTGAGGACAATCTTGACTAACTCTGTGAGTTCTGCGACTTGCAATTGAAAAGCCACACGCAAAACATATGTTTAGGTGTCCAAGAGCAGGGGATACAAGGGATAGACTTGTGTTAGATGATGTCCGGTTTTCTAATAATACAAAACATTCTACACACAGGATGTCATCAGAAGATATCTGAAAAAATAACAAAAAAAAAAATCTGAATTCCTAAGTATAATAGAATACATGATATATGACATGAATATATGACATTTTGTTTTTAAATTTGCACAACGGCTTAATAAACTAAGGACACGCAGAAAGCTGATGTCTTTTCATAGAAAGCACACTTCTAACATTGTTTAAAACTAATTGGAAGTTAGCTGCCTGAATATTTGCCTGTTTTGTCAGACGATGACTCCTTGATTGAGAGGTAGGCATCGTAAGTATTTTTATATAAATATTGTAAATGTCATATAAACTTACCAATGTAGGTGTTACCCAGGATCTCAGAAGGATAAGCATTGCTTCATCTAATTCTTCGATTTGACGTCTACGAAGATTAGGCGCCAGACGTAAAGAGCAATTGACACAACGGCGAGACAAAGAGTAGTTTACCCGATCTCTACCAAGTGCAGACATTTTTCAGGAGTAAAACCAGAATATAAGGCTTAACTAAAAACGAGTCAATTTGCTTACTTATCACTAAAAGTCCAAAGCTCACTTAAACTAAAAAAGAGTCAATTTGCTCACTTATCACTAAAAGAGTCCAATATCTCAAAACAAACCCACTGTTTACTCAAATTGTAACGATAAGAAGTAAATACGGAGGAATAAATTCAACTCTACGCAAAACGACCGGCACGAAAACAATTTGAATGATGTATTGATTTGACAGATTAATCTGTTTAGTCTCGCCTCGCGTTCCGAGTTACGGCAAAATCGATGTAAGCGCGGCAAACAATCCTGTAGAGCGAGGAGCGGTAGCGATTTCTTGACGGACGCGCTAACTGCGATGTTATTGTGATTCGGAACGCGGGGTAGGTGTGGCCATAAATATTTTGTTCTTTGATTTACCAAATCGATTTGATAAAAGTAATATCATTTAACTATTGTGGTGTGACCGTTTTGTAGTTTTAGTTTTGTGGTAACTTTCGTTAGTGTTGATATTTTGCTGTTTGTGCAACAGTTGTAAACAGTTTTTCTTTCTTTTTTTCTTGCTTTTTATTTACATAATTAAAGAGATACTTTTGCATATGATTTATATTCTTTATTAAAAGTGAATAACAATTTCAAATCTAAGATAGAAGTTTAGTGAAATATAATTACAACACAAAGCTGCGATGTTTGATGTAAATAATTTAATGCAGCTAGGGTACAGTTTTGCACTAAAATATGCTCAATCGAGTTTTTAAAATAAAATTACCACAAAAAAAAATGGCAGGGTCTTTGATGACACGCTTTGCTCGTTCACTAGACCCCATCATCCCTTTCAAACGTAACCTATCCGAGTCGGGATGCTTGGGGCATCTCCCTCAACAATTGTAAAAAGTTCATTAATTGGTACACAATTAGTATTTTTAGTTTGATGCACAGTTTAAAATATCTCTTTTAATTGCAATTAGCTTTTGATTTGAATGGAGAGTTTTAATTTTAAGCTAATGTTTGTTCTTACAAGAGCAATGTGCAAGTTCCTATTTTATTTAGATCTTTCATTAACATAGAAAGCCCACATTAATTATATGTCCAAACATCGATTATGATATCATCAAACGTTAATTTTTAAACGATATAGCCAGTTTTAGTTGGCCATATTATCATGAAATGCAACTAATTCATGAAATGGCTAGTCAGATCATAAAGTGATCAATTCTACGATCTGACCACGACATATATATCCTTAGATTATATTTCCTTCGTGTTTTAGTTTATTTACTACCTATTTCTATTTTTTTTTTTTTAGCTCGCCCGTTGCCTATTTTGATCGGCGATTTGAATATACGTCTAATCAGTTACATGAGACCTAGATTATGACCGGAGAAAAGCTATTGTAAACATCTCCAGTACTTTTAGTCGGCGGAATAGTAATATATCGATATTTTCAATCGATAACTACCATTTACTTTACATAAATCTTTCGTTTATCTGGCAACATTCAGGTTAAGTTTTAATGGCGGAGATAGCTTAGATTCAATAAAATAATTATTAATTATGTTTTCTAGTGCTAGGGTGAAAGAGATGTTGATGAAATAAAATTAGACTTATAAAATTATGACTTAATTTTTGAGAAGTAAATGTTCTCCGCCCGGCACTGCAAATAAGGGGCCCATCGGCGGTCAATCTCCTTTGGCATCTTTTCTCTTTATGGAAATGAAATGTTTATAAACTATAGAGTAAACAAACATCTTTACGAAAAAGTTTTGTTACGATAGTTAAACCGTGTTTAATCGGCATAAAAATAAACCGATGCTACTACTGCCGTCGTAATTAAAAAGAGCACAACTAACATTAAAAAAAAAAATTTAAGTACCTACATATTCGAAATCAGAAAAAAATCTGATTTTTTCTGATTCCGAATATGTATTTAACTCAATTTCGAAAAAAAATTTAGTTGTGCCCTTTTTAATTACGAGGGCAGAACAACTCATTAACATTAGA
This sequence comes from Mythimna vitellina, assembly GCA_949316375.1. NCBI lineage: Eukaryota > Metazoa > Arthropoda > Insecta > Lepidoptera > Noctuidae > Mythimna > Mythimna vitellina. The sequence goes on from OX438686.1 coordinate 10,767,771, forward strand.
TATACACAATATATATGATATGGCTTTAGTGAAATCATTATTGTAATCGTATTTAGTGTTAACCAAACAACATTACCGCTTCCAACCAACCACAGAAATTTCTTTATAATTACCGTAAACAGATACTAAATTACATTTTGCAATAAAAAAAATAAAATTGACTCCTGTAATTATATTGGTTACGGTAAAAAAGTAACAATACACAGCTATCGAAATATACAACAGAAGTAACTTCCCAATGTTTTTCTGTGTCGGTTTTCAACTTCGGCCACTCCAGCTGACGCAATTTCTAGTGAAACTTGGTGTTATTAAGTGGCGCGGTCTACCGGAAGGGAATTCACTTGGCTTTGAGCGAAACACGCTTACACAAATTCATCAAAACTTTAAGTCAATCGGTTACAGCTCACAACAAATTGGTGTGCAACAAATGTACAGATTCCGCAGTATACTAATGTGTACAGTTCATTATTGTACCGCGCAACCATTGTCCTTACCATGACGTGTTAGGCAGTCAAGCGTGCGAGCGAGTAAAAGGAATGGAGCTATATATATACACTCTATACAACATTATTTTTAGTATAAGTGAAACCTGAACATAGTTTGTTCATAATCAGTAACTGAATCTATTCCAATAATTTTTACACTATGTTATATTCTTTTCCAAAAATATTTAAAAAGTCACAAGTTGGACACCACCGACACTTAAGTACAACACAGGTCACGGCAGGTCATTGCGGGTATTGTCATCGCACAACTGGATGCGGAATAAAACAACCCCTCAGTCGCTTAGATGGCCCGGTGACTATGTATTTGTGCGGTCAACCAGGTAACATAACAAGCTTATAACTTTGTGATTTTTCATGATACATTTATGAAATTTTGTACATACATAGATAGATAGGGTCTCTGTGCATATAGATGAGCTTAAAGCTCTCGTATATTGGTGCGACTTTACAATGCGACAACGATATAATGCAAAAGCTTAAGTTTCCAAACGTGGATATGAAAAATCGTAACCCTTACAGGATACTTTGCGTGCCATTTTTTAAATGATATAAACTAGTGCTTGACTGCGATCCCACCTGATGTTAAGCAGTGATGCAATCGTTGATGATGAGTCGCACTAGTTTATTAAGAGTCTATTCACTTTAACCTTGAAGACGCCTGTCTGCCTGTGCACCTGTCACAGCTATTTTTCTACGTATCAAAAGGTCCGATTCTACTAAAAATGTATAGACATGTGTTACCAACCTCGGGTCCTGCATGTATAAACGGCTTGGGATTGACCTGCTCCAGTACTGGCTAAAATTATAGCAATATTTATTTATACATAATACAATTTTTTTAATTGTCTTTGTAAAATAATTTTTTTCTCGACTTTGACGTTGATGATTATTTTTAATTTTACAATTTGACTTAGAACTTAGAAGGTTCTTTATCTTACGATTTGACATAGATATATCTTTTTTATTTTTTCTTTATATTTTGCGACTATAAGCAACTTTGTAAAGTGTCACATTTTTTAAATTATTTTTTTATTGTGCTTGTTTGATATGTCTGGATTACTTTTCCTTTTCTGTAATTTTATCATAATGGCCGGTAGTTTTGAGTATTTGTTTCGGCCTACCCGAATTTCCTTTCTTTTGGGTTTGAGCTTTACAAATACTGACAAATGCTTGCACTGACTGGACAGATCCACTCAAATCTATGTGGTTCTTTCTTCAAAAGACCGTCTGAGACACTTCATTTTCACTTTCATTCCAACTGATTTCTATCCTACACATGTTTTTGACAAATAAAATTTATCTTCTTACTTATCTGCAAGGTTTTCATATGATGTGACCATTACATGTTTACTGTATGGACTCTAAAAGAGACTTTGACCGCTGAGTTTGTTTCGGTGTTACTTCTAATATATAGTTACTTCTTATATAGTCAGCTAGGAAACACCGACCTCATCTAGTTCAAAAACACGAAAAAAAATTGACATGTGAAAGACGATTTTTTTTTTAACTTATTTGCAAAATAAATATCATATCATAGTCCGACTCGCATTAGGCCAGTTTTCCTTATCAAAATTATTCTACGTGTAATACATCCGTTGAGCAATTATAAATAATGGCCGCTCCATCGTTGTCGCATTGTGATATCTCGCCCGGGCAGGTATAATCCCTGTAAAGAGCGATTTTGCCAAGTACATTAAAGGCAAATACGAAATTATTCAAAACGCAACTGAGTAGGTATTCAAAATCATTAAAGACAGAAAAAGGCATTTTCTATTTTATTTGCATTTCTTACGAACATATTAGTACACGTTCTTCACGACGATAAAACCCAAACAATATAAATTATTAATGGTTTGATTTTATACGCCACTATTTTTTAATTAGTACAAAAAAATGGCGCAAATGTGATCAGTAACAGGTACGGATGTACATCATGGCCTAGTTAACAATGCTGTTGCATCATGTTCCTTTTTCACGTATTTTAGTTCTACTACTTGAAAATATATCGGTGGCATCAGAAATAAACGATTCTATTCTATTCTACAAGGATAGATAGCTTCTTTTTCTATCGTCTTGTTTTAATTTTTCTGTCTGTGCATGCGTCTAAAAACCTTTTTTTTTATTAATTATTTATAAAATTATTTTTCTACAATTATTTTTCAATACACTTACTCAAAAACCCGCTCTCATCCCTACCGCTTTTAGGCACGCAATTTACTATTTTTCGTATTAGTGCGGAAAAGTGCGCGAGCTTGCCATCGCCACAAATTATTACATTATGCCTGATACGATCAGGCTGGGCGCTAAATGAACCCCCACGAGTTGCCGGTCAACCCCCGTTTATTTACGTCTTCGTAAGTGTATTGAAAAACGCCGTTTGATACACGTGAAAAATTATCACTGCAGCACTCGATTTCTTAACACCCTCGCCTACGGCTCCTGTGAATTCCACCTCGGTCGTTATGACAAACCTTCTCCACTTGTATCAAAATGTGTTGTCTTAAATGAAAAAGTTCTTAAGAGTCATTCTCCTTTTGAAAGGTTTCATTTTTTGTTCATATTTTTATAATTACTACCAACCATAAAGTTCCTTTGTCTTATCCAATATCAATCCCATTTAATTTTATTAACGTAATAAAATCCAAATGCCACACGATCATAAGTCATTAATGCTATAACCGTTACTCGGCTTATTCAGTGCAAAAAACAAAATATAAAACTTATGTAAAAGTACTTATAAATAATTTTGACAACGTTTTCATTTATACTTATCTTCGTCTACGACTAAAACGTTTCGATTAGCCTTTTTGGAAAAATGTAATCCAAATATGCACAAACTTCCAAAAGAAAGTTTGACCAAAAATTTGAAGATATGTGACTTCCGCACTGGGTCCACGTAGTAGATTACGGCTCATTCGCTCTCCTAGAGAAGAGACCTGAGTGTCAGCAGTAGGAACATTATAAAGTCAGCTTTATATTGGCTTAAAATGCCTAATCATTTATAAGAAAGTGTAATTATTTTCATTTTTCTGACTGACCGACTTCTAGCCCATTCGAAAGTTAATCGTTTATTTGAAATAAATGCTTTGATTTCATTTGATGTAATAGCATCAAACCACTTCACTATATTATTTTGACATATAAAAGTATTTCTTACAACCAATTTCAAGAATAATTTATTACCCTTGTTATTATTATTGAATTCGGTACTCATTATTACGTTTTTTACTTCTTTATTATTTTATAAAGATTTTGTCTAAAAGTATTGTCCATCTCAATCATTTATAATTAATTAGAGTAAAAACCTTTTATGTCCGTCTCTCAGTTGATTTAGGACCATTTCGTTTTAAGGTTTTGCTTTCAGGAGGCTCGCTTAGCGATTAACTTTTAGTCTCTTATTTGGGAGGCTTTACAAATTCTTATCAGGTAATTTAGGATGCGGCAGACGTTGCTAAATAAAGACTGTAAGTGGAGACCCTTTTAACATTATGCTAAGTTCTGAATTTCGTGCTTCGCCAGTTTTTGCTGTTTGTGAAAGCGCTTATTACAAAATCAGATACTGGTAAATTACATAATTACCTGAAATTCAGTCTATTTAAATTACTATATAACTATTATTTGTCTTTTTAGGGTTCCGTACCTCAAAAATAAAAAAACGGAACCCTTTACAAAGTGATCCTATCACTTTGTTGGCCGTCTATCTAACTGTCAAGACCCTTTTTCTCGATATCGCGTAAAGGTATTGAGTTGAAATTAAAATCATATACTCAAGTCAGCGATCCCTTGAAGCTGTGAAATATCAAATTTCTGAGTTCACGAAAAAAAAAGATACGGAAGTTTATGTCGCAAAAAACGTATCAAGGGAATCAAAGTTCATAGGGTTACTTCCCATTGTCTTAGAATCCTGAAATTCGACATGAAGTAAGGTCTCATAGCGTAAGTATAGGAAGCAATCTGAAAACTATAAACTTGTAGTTTCGACAAAAAAAAAAACACTTTTTTTGCGATTCGGAAAAATCTTGTAACTCAATTCTTTTTGTTATTTTTCATAGGTAACTTTGTACGAAACCCTCAGTGCGCGAGTCCGACTTGCACCTGCCCGGTTTCCTTTCTTTAGGTAAGAAATCATCAAATTATTTCTCCTACTCGAAGTGAGTGAGAAGGAGTGCCAGCCTTTTAGGATAAAAACCCACCTGTGTCCCTTCGATTGATCTTTGCCTTCCAGGGCCACGAAGGAATAGCAGTGGGTTTTTAGTCAGTAAAAGTCTGACACTATCTCCTGCTCCGCCCAAGAGCGGGATTTGTCATAAGATGATTTACCCACCCAAAAAAAAACGAATAAAAGTTATTTCCTCAAACTGAAATATCTATAAGTATACAAAAGGCGAAAATAACTGACTGACATATCACTGCACAGCCGAAACTAATAGGCATAGGAATGCTCAATTTTCCACAAGGATCCTTTTTGAGATGTAGTCGAGCAATAAGAAGGGGTTTTTGAAAATTCAACATTTAAAAATGTGAAAAGAAAATTCAGTTCGTAAGCATCTTATTCCATGGGGTCAATATACTTGGACATTTTTTTCTGAGGCTAGAAAAAAGAAATTCAAAAATTTATAAAGAGGTATTATTTGTAGAATTATGTTCGCTCCCTACGTAAGTAAAATATACCATAAGGTAGAGCAAAATTGAAAACAATGTAAAGGGTTCAGAGATATTCAACCTTTAATGAGTTAATTTGTTAAACTTGTTGTTCTCATTTGATGACAAACAAAAGTAGTTCGATAGCTGTGTTTGACAACGTTTTAATTAAAATTATCATGTTAATTAAGTACCTGAGGGGTTCATAACGTTTACCAATAATGTCCAAAAACAACTATTAGTTATTCTCAATGTCCAATATCGAAACAATTGAACAATGTTGACGAAATTGACATTCTTCTTGTTTAATGAATTTTAGCCTGAGGATTTTTGTACGAAATATTTACGTAGTAACAACTAAAATAGTACATTTATTTAATTTAATAGATGATTGTCTTTTACAAGAGATGTCGAAATCTAATCAAGAGGATTGGTAACTAGTTAGCAACACACTGAAATAGAGCTAAATTAATAGCATAAAATTGACAATTACCTCTTGTTTAGAGCTATATTTCACTTGGACACCATGGCGGCACAACTAGTCGCGCCGCCATGGTGTCCGTAAGCTACCAAAGTGGACACCATACAGACACCATTGTCGCCACACCAAACTGAGACAGTATCAAAATAGACCTTATGTGCACTCGTAAAGTGAGTAACTCTCTATAGAGCTGTATTTATTTTGTTGGTAGCGGCGACTGGTGGCGCCGCCATGGTGTCCCGGTGAAATATAGCCCATACAGAAAATACAAATACATTAACATTATTCTTATATAGATTTAAAGGACTCCATACATGACTAGCTTCTGCCAGTGGCTTCGCCCGCGTGAAAGTTTTCGTTTTTCTATACAAACTTTAGACCCCGTATCATACATTTTGGAAAATCCTCTCTTAGTGCTCGCCTTTGCTATAAAAGGAAACCTTATGCAAAATGTCACGCTCTTTGTCCCAGCAGTTTCAACTGTGCGTTGATATGTCAGTTAGTCTGTATCTCCTTTTATGTATATAGATTTACTATACATAAGTAACTATTTATTTAGGAACTGGGACTCACTTGTATCGGTTGGTGTGCATTTTTTCTTCTTACGACCAAACGTAATAAAAAATAAACGAGCAGTCGCATGGGCTGAGCACCTACGGGGTTTCCATAAAGCCTACGCCTCTGCACTTTAGTCTTTAAGACCTAACATTATTAGGACAAAAAATATTCATCTGAATTGGGAGCTATAATCTTCTTACCGTATTGCGAGTTTCGATTCGAGGCCAGCTTGTTCTGGCTATGTTACCACTAACGTACGACCTACTGTACATGTAACGGGAACATGTTTCCACTTTAGTAGAAACACAATAAATTATGATGCGGGCGCGGTTCGGGGCAAAATTATGGGCAAAAAGGGTAAACAAACTTAATCACAAGTTAAATATCAGAGTTAGTAAAGATGTTTTAATTATGTGAATTTGTAAAAACATTCTTGTATAACCTAGGGGTATTTAATTTAAGAGTGAATAGGTTACTTCAAGGTAAGCGTGCTCCATCGTAGACCACATCATCGCTACCACCAGGTGAGATAGTGCTCAAACGCGATCTTATCAATAATATTTTAAAAAAATCATCATCATCATCATTTCAGCCGAAAAACGTCCACTGTCGGACATAGGCCTCCCCCAAATGTCGCCATAATGACCGGTCCTGTGAGTCTCGCATCCATCGGATTCCCGCAACCTTAACCAGGTCATCGGTCCACCTTGTGGGAGGCCTTCCAACGCTGCGTCTTCCGGTACGTGGTTGCCATCGACCATCTGTTCTGCGAGCAATGTGCTCTGACCACTGCCACTTAAATTTGGCGATTCTTCGGTCGGCAACCTTGGTTCTCCTGCGGAAATCTTCATTTCTGACGCGATCACGCAAGGAAACTCCGAGCATTTAAAAAAATACCGCTATGTTCAATGTGATCCCACTGGCCAAAAGTATAATAAATGGGACGATCTCCTTTTTTAAAGAAATTTCGTACAAAAAAGTGTGATGGAAGACTACCATATGGAGTCCACTCAATGGTAGAATTTGCCCAATGCTATAGGAGTGTAAAACTTAATACCGACACTCCATTCTATGACTCTTTGGAAAACACGAAACTGTAGACCATTTGACAATTTGTAAGAAATCATATTTGCAGTATTTAGATGAGAGGTTTGGTGGAAGAACCATGAGCTCTCATTTGTACCCTATAATTGTAAAAACAATATCTCAAATCAATTCAGGCAATGTCTTGAAGAAAGTAACAACGGTTTAACAATCTAGAGATTGCTAAACCGTTGTTACTTTCCTCAACAAAGCCTAAATTAAGGCTTCATTAAATTTCACTACAGATTTATTGATCAGAAACAGTGTTACTCTAAGACCTCAATTCGAAACTAGATTTGAGTAGAGATTAGCACAAAATCTAATAGATTTGAATCCAAAATCAAGCTTGAACAGATGGCTTTGGAATACGGATTTCCATTCTATATTGTATTCTATTTCAAACAGAGTTTAGCAGGCTTCTAAGGAAGATAGCTTGATATTCATATTAAGCATAATCAGCTTTTTAACGTTTCAACTGCTGGAACGCAGGCATTTGCTTTAGGAGAAGGAACGTGGTTTCAGTGTGGATTGGTGGATGTCACGTATCTTCGATTTTTTTATTCTAGGTTTCCTCAAGATTTCAGTTTCCTCAAGATGTTTTTGTTCGCCGTTTCGAGAACACTGATGATGAAATAAATTACAAAAAGTAAATACGCGTGGCTGGGTTTGAACCCACGACCGCAAAACGAGGCCTTTAACACTGAGCTAACACTGCTTACAACTTGCTCACAACTCAAAACTAATAAGATAGGTATATAGAATGAGTATAATTTGGTGATAAAAATTTCTCCGTTTGCATAGGTACTGTCGCACTCAGCGACTGTTTATTTGAGGGATCGGACTTTTATCTCAATGAAATTCTTGATATCGTATAAAATTTTTGTATTATTCTTCATTAATTCAATATTAGCACATCATGTTACAATCGTTATATCCGAACTAAAAAAAAAAAACTAGACATTTCTGGTTATTCTCAATTTTTTAACCTATTCTAGAACAACAAAATCCTTAAAAGTATATTTTACTGGCCAGTTCGTTAACCTAACTCAAGAGATCTCTTTTCCATATCACATGCTACGCCATAATGAATAGAAATTTGGAGGCAAAAAGGATTAAGCATGACCTACCTAAAATCTAACACAAATGTCCCTACCTGTGTATGGATGAAAACTTATACATATAGTACCTACATGATAAAAAAATCGCAGCAAGTCTTGAATAATACTACGTTTTACCATTTAAATACTGGATAACTACAAAAATCAAAAAATCTAGGAATCACGAATAAATTGCTTGTCAAAACTTATAACGACAAAATCCGTTTTATTTAATATTAATTGAATTTAATACAATTTTTTTCGTGACTTCACAAGTAAGTAACTACAAACATTTTTCTAATCAAAATAATTGAGTAAAACAAATGGAAAGTAGGCTTTCCCATCGCAGTAATTTTTATTACTTATGATTGTATTATACAGTACCTACGCAAAAGAAAACGTTTGCTTTTGTTTCAATAAGTTGGCGTTTTTTCCTCATAGCGTGAGCAGAATGCTAAGCAATGCCAATTACCTTCTTTTTCTTTTGGTTCACTTTGGAGCCAGTAGTCGGCAATAACGATTGATTGTTTAATTGCTTTCGCAAATCATATCGATAGCTCTGGGCTCATAGGGCGTGAAGTACACTTTAGGTATTTCCGATATCAACTTATCATCATCATCGTTATTTCAGCCGAAAGACGTCCATTGCTAGACTTAGGTCTCCCCAAGTGTTGCTACAACGAACGGGTCTATGCGTCTCGGATCCGTTGCAATCATCAGGTCATCGGTCCATTTGTGGGAGGCCTTCCAATGCTGCATCTACCGGTGCGCGGTCGCTACTCCAGAACCTTTCAGCCCCATCGACCATCTGTTTTACGAGCAATGTGCCCTGCCCACTGCCATTTAAATTTTGAGAATCTTCGGGCTATGACTATCAATAAGTATTTGTTTAATATTATATATTTTTATGTAAATGCTAAGTATCTTTTTATGTAAGGCAACAGATCATTTCTTATGGTATCAGATTCAGTTCTTCTTCCAAACCAGGGGTACGCCTGCTGCAGGTACTGCTGCCTGCAGAACCCCTTGCTCGACATCTTTCTACCTCTTCCGACTACTGACGACCGCTGTGAGGGCCATGCTGAGTCAGATTTTCCTCCACAGTAGATCTACGCCTGCTATGGGCTCTGCAGTCCGCAGAAACCAACCCATTTATTTAACTTTTTAACCGACTTCAAAAAGAAGGAGGTTTTATGTATGTATTTTTCCTTTTATGTATGTTCACCGATTACTCGGTCAATTGGAGACCGATTTTGTAAGTTATTTTTTTTTTTAAGGGTCATGCTTCCGAATTTGTTCCATAGAAATATAGTTATGATCTGATCAAAAATTTCTAAGATATGGAAAGGAACTCCTCACAGGATCACAGCAAAACTGTCGTAGTAAAATTGTAAAATTGCTTTGCTTATACATGTAGTCGATGACTGACTAAAAGAAGAGAGGGAAGGGGTATATCAAACTGATCTTATGATGAACCTGGAAGATAGTCACGGAAACTCTGTAATAAAACAATGTATCCTAGCCGTAGCTTGGCTTATTGGAAAGGTCATACAATGTTTTCAAGATTAAATTCTATAGATGCCTTACTATAGAAATTGCACACTATTTAAGTTTGGCTGAGGAGTACTTTTTAGTTTAGTTTACAACTAAAAAGTGTGAAATAAAAAAACATTTTACACGAAAAAAAAAACAACCGACTTCAATGCAAAAGAAACACTAAAAAGAGAAAAATAGAACTAGTCAGAACGAAGAGAAAAAACTATTATCGAAAAACCGACTTCCGAAATTAAAGTAATTTGGCTCTTTTTAGTCTTTTTTTAAACATTCAAGTTGGTTGTATTTTACGTAGAAAGATTTATACATTTGTAATTTTGCCTCACATGAAGAATACTATTTCTGTTCTTTTCTTTTCTCACTCAAATTCTTTACGTAACAGGGTGTCACGTCACGTAAATGTCGCTTATAGCAAACGCAAAGTTAAAGTCGGAACCATATAAAAAGTAGCCCATGTCTTCCTTGGGGTTCAAGTTTACTCCGTACCGAATTTCATTAAAATCGGTTCAATATATAATTTAACCGTGAAAGCTTAACAGACCGACATTCACAATAACCTATAATGTTATTGTGAATTGTGATAAACAAGGTAAGTAATATAATTATATTATCAAGTTGACTTAGTAAGATAAATATTTCATGTACTCGCCGTCCGGTAACCATCCGGACCTAGCCCAAGACGTCGACGGCGCGTACTGTTCCACGCGTGCCTCAGGGAGATGTCAGCAACAGTAGGGGCCCAGTAGGGTCGAATCCTACTGGGGTCACGGGTAGTGTGAAAGCGAAGCCCGGGGTCCCGGGATGAAGGCAAAGAAGGAACAGGAGTGGGTTTTTAGTCAGTAAAAGTCTGACACTATCTCCCGCTCCGCCCAAGAGCGGGATTTGTCAGAAGATGATGTATGTGTTTTGTAAAAAAATAGTATCATCTATTTTTTTTTTCAGTAAAATGACTCCATATAATTATACCCTTGTTTCGTCGAATGAGCGAATCGTTTTTCTGCTTTTAGGTCAGTTAAATTGTATTCTCCAATAATTATTTTCAATTATTTCCGTAATATCATGTACTTTTGGCTGTTAATGAGAAAAATTTAGAACTTACAATAGTCACATATTCTATATATATGCTACACCTGCGACATAATACGCAGCCAAAGAAAATTGACACCTAAATCAGCCCTAACAATAAAGTCTTACGTAAACATTTACACAAAAAGTTTTTATCCTATCTTGCCACGCCAAAAACTAGTAGCTTCATTGTATTCCCAAACAACATTAATATGCAAGCAACGTATATATTTTAAAAAGAATTTATATAAAATGAGATTTTGCGTTTTGTAGCGAGAGACAAACAAAGCATAAGAAAATAAAGAAAGAATGAACGGAATGAAATGTGAATTTAATTTTACAGTTGGCCGGTCTTTGAATGACAAGGGTGTGTGTGGATATGTCGCGAGGATATTACAGATTTCGGCTTTTCTTAATGTTATTGTTGTGTCGTATTAGATTACGAGTATGTTCAGTTGTCCCTTGGGATTGAACATTTTTGTTTGTATCAAGGATTCAAGCCACTTTTGTAGCCCATATAGCAGGCGGTTTCATGGTTATTTCTATGCTGGATAGATTTCTAGCACGATCATGGTATTACGGTGTAGTTGACTGACTTCTTTGAGGTGATTCTTTCGATACTAATCGCAAATGTTTTAATTTCTTTGGGTATTTTTTTCATCTGTAATTTACTTTGTAATTTGGTCAAATTTGACTGAAATTACCGGCTTTAATGATAAAGATGCTAAAACGTTGTTAATAGTAGGTACAAATCAAAGTTTTGGTCAATTTTAAGTTATATTATTTCAAAATATTTTGATAAATCGCTGTCGCAATTTTTCCCTTCGCCAATACACTGGTTTTTCTTCCAAACACAATTTACTTTATTTATTTGTTTGTCTACTTTGCTATCCCATAACAGTAACTACTTAATAAATTATGCATAATCATTTAATTTCGTGCATTGTCTATCATGGTTATATTTTTACAAAATCGTTTTATTTGCAACGATAATAATTTCGTCAGCAAGGGGACGAGGTTCTCTATTCGTCTGTTTCTTTTTGTACATAAAGCAGCACTGCTATTTGAAAAGCATTAAGATCTTTGTTATCTGGATAGATCCCCTTAACAAAATCTTGACCACGAAGACCGCCATTGGACCCATAGATTAAGTTAGTTTAAAAGTTTTGTTACTATTTTGGTGTACAACAAACTTTTATTCTGTTCTATTCTAAAATCTTTTTTCTCTTTCTTACATTTTCTCGGCACAGTTAATCAAATGTCAATCACTGTGTTGGATAACGTGAGCGCGATATATCCACGTCGTGTTGGTTTTCTGTTGAACGTAAGGAAAGCATTACATTCTATTATAACATGACACGTTGGGTTATTCATGATATTTTCTTTGGCGTTTTAAGTTGATGATAAATTGTGAGTGCAATGTGTATTCAAGTGAGTTGTTTGAAGATCAAGTTTGAATAGGTGTCATCGAACCACGAAGCTTTAAGTTTGTAGTTTTCAGTTTGTACCTAATAGTATATTAACCCTTAAACATTCGCGTCGGTTGTAACGTTTTTAGAAGGTAATGTTATAAAAATTATGTTCCTCGTGAGGTTGAACAAAAACTACTTTATTAATATAGTAAAAGTCCCGCGACTGCGTTTAGCGGCCGCCAGACAGAGGCAAAGAAGCTACGGCTAGTAGCCCCGCAATAGCCTTCAGAGGCCAGGTAGAGGGAAAGGAGCTACGCCTAGTAGATCCGCAACAGCTTTCAGAGGCCGGCAGGCAGAGGCAGAGCAACTACGGCGAGTAGCTCCACGACAGTCTTCAAAGGCCGGCAAGCAGAGGTAGAGGAGCTACGGCTAGTAGGCCCGTGACAGCTTTCAGAGGCCGGCAGGCAGAGGGAGAACAGAGTTGAGAAAATATTTGGTCATGGATGTGCAACCCTGGCGGAATAAATGTTTGCCGGATATACCTAACTTTGGCGTTGACGTTGAAAAGGTCAATAACATAAATTTAGTTAAAATTGCAACTAGGACCTACCCAGCCAACCTGAAATGGTCTCGCGTGACGAATTATGGCCCATTCCCTCTCCTAGAGACGAGGCCTGAGACTCAGCAATGGGGACTTTATAAGGCTAATTATTGATTATGCCATGCTTATGCTTACTTATCCAGAAATTTGTATTAGACATATGACTGGCCAATTATTTTACTCTTATCAATTTCTTTGATGAATTGTTTAATTTTTCTGTAGTTTTATTTGTAAAGATGCAAGCAATGGACCGTAATATTTTATTCAGTTTAAAATATTATTTAAAAGTTGAAGTCACCTGTTAGAAAATTTAGAAAATTAATAAAAAGGTGGTACTGTTAAGTCATTGTGCAAATTGTTTGTAGCTTTATACAATTCCCTCGACATCTATAAAATTGCCTGTTGGACATTATTACTGCGACTCACCTAACTCTTTGCTAGTATATCCTTTGAGATGCTTTCTTTCTCTTTACTGATTTCTTTTAGAGACAATAAATAAATTATATTACTTACAGACCCTATTTGTACGGGACCCTGTGATCTTAACATATCCAAATTAATAATAGATGAAGTTTATACAGAAGTAACATAGATATCACTCTATTTGAAACATAAAAAAATCAAATATATGTTGAAAGCATTAGCCGATTCTTGTATCACTGAGAAAAGATATTCAGAAAGCTAAATCAAATTTTCTTTTATCAATATAGTATTAAAACTAAGCGCACATTCTTGTTTGAATAGTTTCGTAGCACTATGGGCCTACGGCGTAGCAAATTAGCTACGACTGCTACGAATCCCTCACAGACGTTATCCTAAGCTTTGGTTTGCTCTAGAGCCATGGGTTGGCTTTCGAAAGGGAAACCACGGGTCCTGGAACACAAGGCAAAGAAGGAACATGGTTGTGGTTTTAATCAGTAAAAGTCTGACAATCCCTCGCGCTCCACCCTAGAACGGTAGAAGTCATTGGAGGATTTTCCACCTTAAAGCTTTGGTTTTCTAAAATGAGAAGTCATCACATAATGGCGGCAATATAGAGTGACAGAGGCCATTTCGTGGCCGATTTATAACGGCACCGCTATCTTAGATAACCCGCCATTAAATGTGTCGAACACTCAAACAGTGTCATAAATGTCAAACACATTGTTTTGTTGGCAAATAAAGTGCCAGTATTGAGTGTCGAGCCGAAACTTTGAAGTTTGTTATGTAGCGAACACGGTTTTCTATCCGCTTTCAGGCAGGTAACAACTTCACAATTCAAGACGTGAATTCGTCGGAAACCAATGCACTTACTTGCGAGTATGAAGGCGGGAATAAACTTGAAAGTCGTGTTTCGCTGCTTCACAGGTTCTTAGATAAAATTTTTATACTTTGTTTCGCACATCACAATAGGAAACCGTCGTGTTGACTGTTTTCCGTGAATGCAGAATGAATAAGGTATTAAACAATTACTAGCTACTGGCAGCGGGTTCGTCTACGTGAATATCGATTATTACGGACGCGAAGTTGAAGCCAGATAATAAGAAGCCTATGTCTTACCTTGGGGTTAAAGCATACTCCATACCAAGTTTCATCAAAATCCGTTCGGCAGTTTATCCATGAAAGCGTAACAAACAAACAGACAGACAGAGTTACTTTCACATTTATTATATTAGTATGGAAGTATGGATTTTAAGAACCGAGACTAGCGAAAATCACTTCGAAAAAAAAATTATTCCTGATCTATATATATATAAAAATGAATAGCTGTTCGTTAGTCTCGCTAAAACTGGAGAACGAATGGACTGATTTGGCTAATTTTGGTCTTGAAATATTTGTGATAGTCCAGGGAAGGTTTAAACGGTGAGAAAATATGGAAAAAGTTACGGGGAAAAAATTCGAATACAATCTCTAATTAAAATGTCATTTCGATACCTGCATCGAAGAAGGCGGTGCCTATCTCGGATTACAGTCCAAACAAAATTCAAACATGGCACTATAAGTTTTAGGTTCATTTGAAAAAAATGACTGAATTAATGTTACAACCTTGTTCGTAGCGGGTGTCGATTTTAAAACGAATTATGCTGTTATGGTAATACCAGTAGATGGTGTTATGCTTTGACAGTTTAGCTAACACAACATTCATTGCCTATTAAGTGGTATGAAGTTCGCCGGGTTACTTATAATTATTATTATTATATGGATTATTTTGGGGGGTTAGAAATACTCATGAATTTTACAATGAGGCCGTATATTTTTCATAATATCGTAATGATTTCAAACATTTTAGCAGTGGTCCACAAAGAAATGATCATATTAGCAAAGCCGACTAAATAAATCCAAAAAATACGTAGCTTATTGATAAACTATTAACAAAAAGCTAAAATAAGAACATATACACATAAATTGATAAAAAAACCAATCCCCATATTTCTTTTAGCACATTGCTATCTCAGTTTTGGTACCAAGAGGGTTATAAACGAAGACGTGACGTCATCGCATCGTATCCGAACGTGCTCAACACCTCGTTCGGCCACACTTGATACGAACGGAAATATTACCTCTTCTACTGTATAGTATATATACTCGAACTATACCTATACATACATAGCATAGTCGGCCTCTTTTATGTATAATAATTCCCACTCCTAGAGAGAGGAGGTCTGAGTCCCAACAGTGGGAACATTAAAAGGCTGATTTAAGATATACTGATATACTATACTTATTGGATCTGGGCCCCTACGATTAACTGACATCTCCCTGAGGCGCGCGTGAAACAATTCGCGTTATCGACGACTTGGGCTCGGTCCGGACGGTTACCAGACGGTCGGACGGTGCGGACGGCGAGCCATGGATAGCTCGCCGTCCGCAAGCCCGCGCCTGCGGTTTCCGGAAATCGGGATCGGAATCCCGCGCGGCGGTTGAGGCGTGAGGACCGTTGCCTCACGCGATCGGCCGCCTCCATTGCTAGCATTACTGCTTCGTAGCAGGAAAAGACCGCCTACCACTCCTCCTCGCTTCGGACCATAGCCTGTACCAAGGCCCGATGCGAGAGATCGTCGCTACCGATTGCCCCCACGAGGACACGGCGTTACTCTGCACAAACGGGGCACACCTCCACTGTGTTTTCCTGGTGGTCCACATTAATTATAGAGAGAATGAGTGTTGATTGTTCCTTCATAGGATATTGGACAAAATAACATATACCTACGAGTAGTATGATCCTGATTCAACGTTTCCATTAGTTTAGTAAAATGTAAATCAAATTTAAATGGAATTAAATATCTTCATAAGTAATCGACTACACAAAAACCTTTAAAAATAATAAAATGCTAACAGTAAACAGCTCAAGTAAAGTTCTTAAATAAAAATGAACACCGCTGTCAAGGCAGCTATAGAAATAAAACTGAATCTCAAGTCAACAAATAAGATGCAGAGTTGCTTTTTAAGAATGACTTTCTTATCTGGTCCAATGATAAGAGCTCAGTTAAATGGCTAATTAGGATTATGAAAGGCATGTGAACAAACGACATCCTAATCTTCTCATTTCCTCAACAAGGAATAGCTTTTTTAGGGTTCAATCTACTCAAAAGGAAAAAAACGGTACCTTATAGGATCACTTTGTTGTCCGTCTGTCTGTATTTTAAGACCCTTTATATCAGGAACACTTGGAGGTATCGAGTTAAAATTAAAACCGTATACTTCAGTTTGCGGTCTCTTGAAACTGTAAAAAAATCAAACTTCCAAGTTTATGGAAAAAAATGATACAGCCATTTATGTCTCGAAAAACGTATATTTCGACACTCTCAAGGGAATCAAAATTCATAGGGAACTTTTCGTTGATTTAGAATCCTGAAATTTTGCATGAAGCAAGGTCTTATAGCACAAACATAGGAAAAATGTGAGAACACTGTAAATTTGTAGTTAGGTCACAAAAAAAATAACTTTTTTGCGGCTTGGAAAAATCTTCGTAACTCAATTCGGAAATTGAACTGTTTTCGCCTGAATTGAACCCTGAGTGCGCGAGTCCGACTCGCTCTTGCCCGGTTTTTTTTTTCAAGGAAATTCTGCTTATTTTATTCAAATATAATTGTCTTAATAATCTAAGACCGTTTTGAATTAAAAGAAATGATGTCGACTCGGTGTTGTCATTCACTTTGTACTAATGCAATTAAGATTCAATTTATTATTCTCCTGTTGTTAATTTAAAAAAAAATAAGGTAATTGTTTGAAGTTAAATAGCAGACATTTGCGCAGTGGTATTTTAAATATAAAGTCAGTCAGTAAATGGTAATGTAAATTATAAAGCTTATTATATCAATTTAGATCCATTAGCAAATTCAGTCACGGGTGACTTTCGGGTCAGGGCCCCCCAGGGACCCTTCTCAAATTTTATGAATTTGAACAACTGTCCTATATCTTGTTAAAACCAACGAAGAGCGAAGATTTTGTTCTAAACTTTTTTGAGGGTAGGAAATCATCATATTGTCCTACACTATTCTCTATCTTTGTCACCCACTCATTTTCCGCCGTAGGCGTGGACTTGCGGTCGAGCAATGAGTCGGTAACCGTCTGAACCGAGCAAGAGTCGTTGACTGCGCATAGTGTTCCACATGCGCCTCAAGGAGATGTCAGGTTTAAAGCCTACTGGGGCCATGGGTCGACTTTTGAAAGGGAAACCCGTAGTTCTAGAACGCAAAGCAACTGAAAAAACAAGAAACATAGGTGTGGTTTCAGTCAGTAAAAGTCTAACAAGCCTTCCCGCTTCGCCTCAGCGCGGAAGAAGTCATTAGATGATTTCCTCGACTAAAAAAAACCACTTGTGTTCCTTCAGTTGCCTTTTGCAGACCCCGTCAATTATGCTGACATCACTTTATAGCGTATGTGGAACACAACGCGTGGTCAACCCGGGCCTGGTTTTCATTGAACGACGAGCTACCTATTGCTCGCCGTTCGCAATTATCTAAAATTAGTTTTTTTTTAGTTTCGCTCCCATGGCCTATCCTACAGAAGTTTTGCGTTATCCAGGAATACAAAGTAGGTTTTAATCCAGCAATAATGTAGCTCCCTACGATTAATAGTTATTTGTGCAACAACAAAGTCGTTTTTTGCTGCGAGTGATTGATTGAATACAACTGATTTTGAATCCTGGGTGTGGTATAATGTTATTGTATGAAAAATCGGTCGGTTTTTATATTGGCTAGACGTAAATTTTGGTATTTTTACAATAATTACATATTCTTCGCGTACGACAAAAGACCTGTCTTCGTATTATTCAATTTCACTAACAGTAATTTATCTGAATGCTTTTCGATATTATTAACTGTTAGCTGTTATTGCGACACGCTCCACTAATTCCTATGATCAGTACAACCTGTAATGAAAATATTACATAATTAATATGTATAATTTAATATTTACAGTATCTTTTACATATCGTAATAAATATTTTAACAGTATTGCTAAGCCAGACTAGGATTCATTGCGCCTTCAAAAAATAGTAGTAGGCAGTAAATACCTTTATACATACCAGTCTACACAATTTTTTTAATAACTAACAACATAGATTCATAGATACCACTTACTTTAGCGGCAAGAAAATTGCAGTCCGGAGCTTTATCAAGAAATTTTTCTATGTCGAGAAAATTTTGGACTCTTTTGCCTTATGCCCAACTGACATTCTTTTTAGAAAAGATACGAGTTCTGCGTATGTTTCAATATGCAGGTTATATTTTGTTTTTAAAGTAGTTTTCAACAGTGAGTAAATACTCCACATCGTAGATGATCGCCTCGTCTGTGATAAATCTAAAATATAAGATAGCAACACCGTCTCCGAAAAACTGCTTGCGCCCTTTGTAAGTCTCCATTCATTGAAGACATGGTATGCTTTCTGATATTTCTCACGAGACTTCTCAGGTAGGAAACTTAATTCTGCATTCATAACTTATTGTTTTAACTCTTCCGGTGTTTAAATACTGTTGTTGATAACGATTATTTTAATATTTTTTAACTTATTGAATTCTCTACACCAGCCAATAAATTTTATTCTAGTTCTTTTATTTAAGTAAATTAAGGCGTGTTCGGAAGTAGCACCCATGATATTTTATTATTCAAAATATATATTTTATTGTTCAAAATATATATTGAAACTAAAAATAAATATTTGCAGGTTAAATATCAGTTTTATTTGCAGTAAATACTGCAAAAACGAACGAACTTTACGAAAATAGTATATTTTCGTTTCAATACAACAATAACTTAAAAATTCAATAAATTACATTAAAAGACATAATAATCTTTTTGCAAAATTTCTTTCGTTACTAGAAACTTCTGAATGTGTTTGTCTTTGAGGTCGAATTCAAAATCAGAACTTCAAAAGGGCTGGTCTCTATCTCTTTCTCTTTCTAATGGCGGGATAGAGATAGAGTGTGAATGTTTCGAATTGTATGATTAACCCAAGGCTGATTATGATATACGCGGATTTCTGAAAACAAAAATTAAAAAGTTAACTACTTTGTCTTACTCAGTGAGCGATTAAAAATACGATTTTGCTCACTGATTTCAGGCAGCAAAACCTACAGATTTGAGCTACTGAAGTGAAAAAGATTTTTTTAAATCAAATCAGCAGTTCAGAAATTATTCCTTACATCCAAACTTTATCTACCTTTTAATTAACGTATGTATTTTTGTTTTACAGTAGCGCATAGACGCTGAGTGCGCTGAAAGTGGCCATTAGTAGACTTTAATGACCACTGCAGTGAACGTTCAAAAGACGTCCAATGAAGAAAAAAAAACATTAAAAGACTGATTGGTGATAGTACTCGACTGGAAAAAGTGAAACAGATGCACGTCTTTCAGAATTTTATGACACCGAGGCATCACTTTATAAAAAACTAGGCAAGTGCGTTTCGGTTTCGCGCGCTGAGGGTTACGTATAAACTTACCTATGAAAACAGTTCAACTCCCG
This sequence comes from Mythimna vitellina, assembly GCA_949316375.1. NCBI lineage: Eukaryota > Metazoa > Arthropoda > Insecta > Lepidoptera > Noctuidae > Mythimna > Mythimna vitellina. Next base: position 10,787,715 of record OX438686.1, read on the forward strand.
AATAAAGTGACGAACATTTTCCGAATCGCAAAAAACAATTTTCTTGTAGCGTACATAACTACAAATTTAGAGTTTTCAGATTTTTTCTTATAATTGTGCTATGAGACCTTGCTTCGTGCTAAATTTCAAAATTTTAGGTCAACAGGAACTACCCTATGAATTTTGATTCCCTTGAGAGTGTCGAAATATACTCGTACGTTTTGTGACGTAAATGGCCGTATCTTATTTTTTCGTTAACTTAGAAGTTTAATTTTTTTCAAAGCTTCAAAGGATCGCAGACCTTAGTATGTATATGGTTTTAATTTCAACTCGATAACCTCCACGCGTTCCCGAGATATATAGGTAGATAAAGGTAATTGAAAGACAGAGAAACAGGCAGACAGACAGACAGACATACAGACGGACAAGTAACCATAAGAGTTCCGTTTTTCCTTTTGAGGTACAGAACCCTAAAAATAACCTAGAAAAACTCTAGAGCAATCTATTCAAATAGTAGGTATACTTAGTAACCCGTTATAAGTAGGAACAGTGTCTCCTATCCGCGGATATAAAAAGATTTCCCCGAGACCGAACAACTTCTTTAACTATTTATGAGCCTTAAAGTCTCCCGATAACGATGAAATCCGAGCAAATTACCTCTTATCTAGTTCACCCTTTGTCGCGAGTCGTATATACGTTGTGGCGTAACACTATTATGAATGGCGAAACGGGATGATAAACTTACTCGGTCTCGATGTCTCTCCAATGTGGCGAATCGAGACAATTATCACAAGCGAATCACAGTTTTACACTATAAAGTTTGGGATTTGCGACACGAGCCACTGATAACATCACACATATTGCGCGGATTTTAAACTCTATCTGACGTTTACGTTCCTAACTTCGGATCTAGTTTTCCTACTGTATTTCGGTTTCTAGAATTTCAAGTTTTGTCATTAACTAATACTTTATTAAGACTGCTACGTCTGAGAATTTTAATTGCACAGTTAACCAGTTACTGCTAAGTCGTATGTCAAATAATTTCTCTTCAGTTTAACATGCCCTATTTCCAAGAGATCTTCATTCTACCACCATTTTAACTTTATAAAATCTTTTTACCGCAGAATTCTAAACATAAAAGACTGAAGCTAGAAACCGTAGTTCACACCAACGAACTATAAATTTAAAATTAAGTTGAAGTTGAGATACTTCGCGAAGAAATTGCTATTTGGAGAGTGCAGTTTAATATTTAGAATGTTACAAGCTGTCGACCTCGAAAACACAGTGGTGAATTCCGGAGACTTGGACAAGAAGATTAAACTAATATTACCGAGACAAAAACAGCGAGACAACATTGCTGGGGAAATTGTTACTTATAATTTAAACAGTAAAAAGTGGTCGATGTTTTTTCCTCTTTTTAAAGTTTTACAACAAAATTAAATGTTTGAATATGCGCATTTATTTCAATTTAACTATTTACGGGCACTTTTGTGAACAGTTAGTCATAAAAACCTAACAAGCGCGAGATGGACTCGCCCAAAAAGGCTTCCGTACCGTCAGCCACTCACTCAGGTCACCGGCTGGTGACCGCCACCCGTATTTATAAAGAAGTTACTCGTTGCTTAGTATTTTCTAATTAAGTCATTTCTCACAATCACAAAATCTCATTCTAAAGTTGAGTACGACACGTTACTTACATGAGTAAATTCTGAAGTAATACTCGACGCTAGGTAGTTGTTCCTGTGTGGCAACACTTCGTCACTGAGTTTCGATCTAGATTAATTTTACAAAATGTTGTATCAATAACGTTATATAAAGAAGTTTAAATTGTAAAAGTACATTATGTCTTTTGATTTTGTCGGTTCAAAAGAATATATGCGTGGAGAAACAAAACGTTTCACGTAATATAACCCCACTAAATTTAAACGTTAACATGGATTATATGTAGTTAAACTTTTTTTACTTAGAAAGACTATATATAAATTTTTGTCAAAACTGTTGTGGTAGTCGTGTTCAATTTTCCTTTGAATATATTTCCGACAATTTCAAATATGACTCAAGAAGTAAACAGGAAGAAATTTTTCTAAGCGATATTTCTTAACGACCCTTGCGACAGTTGAACGCATTCTAGTGATGAACAAAGTGATTGGGTATTGTTGTATGGAAAAAACTGTTATTGTTTGTAGTTAATAAAATCATCTACTTATAAACAGAACTGGAATTGTGGTGGTGAAGACGCATGCTTTAAATCCTATAGACCGCGCACTGAACCAATGTTTCGATTCTGAAAGAACTCAATATGAAAAAGAGACTATCGTAGTCTGCGCAAATACGAATCCTCAAGTTATTCGGACATATCACCCGTAACGAGGACTTGATGGAATTGTTGGTGGCGCTAGCGAAATTCGAGGGCAAAAGATCAAGTGGACGCTCTCCAACACAGTGGAAGGACCTCATAAAATCTATGACACACTGCAGCATTAATGACAACTCCCAAACCGCCAAACATAGAGCCGCAGGGCGTCGCATCGCGAAAGATACTCGACCAAGACATGACCACGAACACTCTGTCAAGAGTGCACGACTAAAAAAAAGAATTTCTAAGCCACGCAACCAACTACAATAGTACTGTACGAGCTATTATGATATTGGCCGTTGTTGAAAGTTTGATTGCTAAACTAATTAGAAGCATGGAAGCCGTCTTTTCCTTAACCCAAATAAACCTTCCACTGAATTACTTGATTTTATTTGCACCTCTCTACTATCAAACAACCCGACGTACGGCGGGTATCTAACCTTACGTTATTGAAACTTCAACGGTCCGGACTAAGCGTTTCGCTTCGTCGTTTATACCGCGTATTGCGAAGGACTAGAACAATTTTCCTGCTGCAGTCTTCCCGTCCAACTATAATTTAGGTGCGTTAGAGTGGCTAAGCTCTTAATAAACTAGTGCGCCTCACCATCAACAATTGCATCACTGCTTACCATCAGGTGGAATCGTATTCAAGCACTGGATTACAGCAATTTAAATAAAAACCTTATTATCTCTCCTCTTTTGTAGTTCTGTTCAAATAGTCGATTGAGAATATGCATGATATCTCCAAATACAACCAGAAAGCTTCCAGTGGCATAAACACGTAAAGCAGTTAGCAATTGACAAAGTGGTGTTATAAGAAGATCTCTTTGTGTCTCAGATTGAACCTACAATATATATATATGATATTACCAAGAATTACAGACTTTCTATTCTAGTTTCAGCAACTTCTCTCTCCTCTAATATATTATCATCAATATTATCTACAACAGCAAAAACTGCTTCAATTCTGTCCAAATTTTCCATTTTTATCCAAAATAATCTCAAAGTAATGCTTAATTAAAGAAAATGGTGACTATTTCTTGGTTGAGAATTTTAACTTTTGACAGTTCTAACTTGGAGCAATTTCTTTACTATAGAATACAAATCGTTACTTAAGTAGTACTACTTTTACCTGTTTATAAATAAGAGTGTTAGGTTAGATAAAAACGGGAGCCTATTAGGCTCCCGTTTTTATCCTTTGGGTAGACTATCAATATCGAACCTTGTATTAACTGTGTACTGTGTAATGATGTGTGATTCACCATCTTTTAGCAGATGCAGTATGCAAATAGCGCTGACATCTGTGTTGACACTTCACCGCATTCTTTATAGATACTAGACACGTACGAGGCAGAGACCCACCCCTGCTAGATGTTAAATAATAAAAGATGAAAATTATAGCGCTATAATATTATCCTTCCTATATTGAAGAAATCATGATAAGAGTATCTTCAGTTAAGAAATCATTCCGGTTACCTATTACTATAAAGTTACCTCTTCAATAAATCAGAATCTGTGACCCAACTCTAATCCGGCCAGCGCAAACCACATTTTCTCAGCCCTAAAGCTACCTCGCAGCAAAAATATGGCCGTGTTCAGATAATTCATGTCGCAAGGCGGTCTAAATATCGTTGTTTACATCTTGCCGGATAAATTAATAACTGGGAAAGGCTTAGGTACGACAGTGGGTACCAAATTTGTTTCTTTTTCGTACTAAAAGTGTAGCTAAAGAAATTGGTACTTAAAAGTTGAGGATTTTATAAATGGAAGGGCAAAGATCACAGAGTACGGGATTGCCGCGCCGATAGAAACTAGAAATGTCTTTCTAATAATATTCATGCCCAAACTGTACACAATTTTCAGTTGTAATATCCAAAGACAGATTTATCACATGCCCTCATTTTCTATGAGTAAACGGTGACACTCATCGAGGTACTTGATTTATATCGAAAATGTTAACAACTTTATCTTTAACTGTAGCTGCAAAAGCGTCTTGGTTCTGCCAGGGCTGCCGGATTGTTAGAAAAAAGTTACCGTGACCATTTTTTTTTTAAGGACCGCAAGGCAAGTACAGGAAACCGAAGGAACACACTCAACTCTCTCTCACTCTACCCAGAGTAGAAGGAGTCATTTGATGAAGTCAAATGACTGAAAACAACCTCTCACTGAAAAAAAACCAAGCATCTAGGTGCTCTGTAGGTATAACAAGTCATAATTTTATAGATGTTGGAATAGCGTGGGCCAACCTGGCCCATGGGCGATGTCAACCTGGCTTTCCACGTGATAAGGGTCCGGTCGACCCGTGTAAATTCATAACAAAGAAAATATTTCAGATATCTGTTACATGATTCAAATGCGAGCGAGAGATTCTTCCGACTGACACTGTAAATAATGTGTTGCGTATGAATTTTAGTTAGCCTATAAAAGGAAATCATGTCAATACAGCTCTCTGCAGTTGTCTAAAATGACGCCTGGTGGGTAAGCTATCAATATTAGATTTTATTTTCAAGTAATTTGAAAGAGTTTTTTTTTTAAGATTATGTAGGAACGAAGTCAAGTTTGATAATGAAATCTTTACTCATGATAAAGGATAGGACTGCTTCAATTCGTGGTCTTTTGTTCTTAACGTACAAAATCCTTAAATGTAATCGTTAGTTTTTTGACGTTTAGGTCACCCTTGAATTTTCATAAAAAATCTGTTTTCAGTATTTGTAGACGTTTTAAACGATCTAAAAACTAGGACACGATATTCTCTTCAAATTCTTGGAACTGTCTGTTAGTAATTATTCTAATTAAGTAACTTCAACGAAAAACATAGCATAAATCCAATTTCTCCTCAAAAAACACAGAAGACGTGCACTTTAATTAAATGTTTAATTGCAGCTTACCCTCGTGACAACAAATAAATGTATACAGAAGGACAAAATTCCTTACAATAAGTAAACGAAAAGCAATGCACACTTTTGTACCGATTTTTCTTTTTTCTTCTTGTATTTGTTTTATAAGTTAGTGTACAATAATTTAAAAAAAATAACGTGAACATTATTATTTAGCCATTTAATATTGACAATTTTTTGACAATTTCAATTCAAATTAATTATTGTTATCATTAATTTTCTTTTCATTTACACTGATTATTAATTGTTATTATTATTTTATATTGAATAAATGAAGATTAATTATTAATATAGGTTTTTCTTTGATTTGTTTTGTCATCAAGAACCTCTAATCAAGTGAAGGCCTCCTCCATTTTACTCCACAGCTCCCTGTCTTTGACTTTTGAAACCCAGTTTTTACCTGCAGTCTTTCTGACTGCAGGTGACCAAGATTTCACCAAGCCATCTTTTAGGCAGTCTACCTCTTTTTCTCTGGCCATCTAATACACTGGGCTGGCCCTAGGCATTACTTTGTTAGACCATATTTCCTTGTTCATACGGGCAATGTGACATGTCCACTTTCATTTTAGTTTTTTACAGTGGGTTAGGGCATCTGCTTTAGTTCGTTTCCTTATATCTATGTTCCTTTAATTATCTATGCGTTTTAGGTTCAGTAAGCTCCGCTCCATTGCTCTTTGAATTTTTTTTTCGGTTTTTCCACTAAAGATCCAAGTTTGGCACGCGTATGATATACGTGCATATCAACGTGTATATACACGTTGTTATTTATTTTAAAATTTTAAATAAACTGACCAGCGCTTATACTAGCCAGAACTTGCCCTGCGAATCCCGACACCCAGGGCGTCTGCTGCGGTGCATTGCATTGCAGTACTGCTTCGCAGAAGGAGGTAGCTCCTTCCCATTCCCTCTTGCTGCGGACAATGGCCTGAACCGGGCCGGAATCGAAAAGTCGCTCGTTATACAAACGTAAAATTAAAATTCATTTATTACATTTAAATCGAGAAAAGGCATTCGATAGTTTCTTATATACATTGTTGAATCTTATACATATTCTAATCTATAGACCTTCTGAACCCAATTACTATGTGCCAGCGAGTAAAAAAGGGTGAATATAAAGATAATTGTCGAGCGAAGCCCGTGAGTTTAATCTAAAAGCCTGGATTTTACTGATTGCCTGATTAACCTGACTAGTTAGTTCGAAAAATGACTTAATCAAACCTGAGTTATATTTTCTTTTAATTTCGTACCACAGGAAAAGATCGCTTCGTTAATGGGGGCTGTAATTATCTTCTTAGCCATTGCTAATTAAAGATCTGCCTAGCCTTTTCCTATGTTGGAATAGGTTTCCAATCAAGCTGGATACAGATCCAGATAATTGGATTCGTATTTTACATGGAACCACTACCTTTTGATCTTGTCAACCCAGTAATTGGATTACACCCTTGCCCCTTGGCAAGACTGGTCTGTTTCCTAGTTTCTGACCATCCTTAACGACTGTCAAAGATATACAAATGACAGCCGGGACCAACGGCTCAGCGTGCTCTCTGAAGCTCGGAGGAATCTCGTTATGTTAAGATGGTTACCCATTCAGAAACTAACCTCGTACGCAAACGTTGTTTAACTTGACCCGTACGGATGTTATTACTTAGCCACGAGCTGCTGTCCGGCCGTCCGCTAATCGACCGGATCGAGCCCAAGTTGTCGACAGCGCGTAGTGTTCCACGCGCTCCTCAAAGAGATGTCAGCAAACCGTAAGGGCCTAGCAGGGCCAATGCCTGTTAATGTAGCGGGTATTTTTTGAAACGGAAACCCGTGACCTTAGAACGCAAAGGCCAATTGAAGGACACAGGTTTAAGTAGAAGTCTGATACGCTTCCCCTGGAGTGGGAGAAGTTATTGCATGATTTCCTATCTTAATAAAAAACCATAAGCTTATGAGCCCATGATACTTCAGCGTCATGGTGGAATGGTGACAGCGACTGTTGCAATTCAGTGCTGGGAACGCCTTAATTATGGCAGTGAGTCCCCTCTTTGATGCGTGGCTGGAAAGACCTTCACTTTCTGCAAGACGCAGATTCTCACCGGACGTGGTCAGATCGAGAGGTTCCTGCACCAGTTTCGTGCGGAAGAATTGCCCGGGTGTCACCACTGTGTGAACCGCCTGGAGGTCACGGTAGAGCATACAGTAGAGGTGTGAATGCACTCACGATACAGTAGTAGTTTCTAGTGTGAGGCTACAATATATTTAAAAAAAGAAGGATTGACAAGTTTTAGGCTAAAAAAAGAATACTCACTTTCAATTCTTATTTCAGAAACCGGCAGTAAATCAGTTTGCAGAAAATACTCGGGACCCTAGCAGAATACCGACGCTGCGTTATAAAATTTATTGTTTTCAAATATCGCAGCATATGCTGAGTTAGGCACCGTTTTGACTTCGAAAAGATTTTTATTTCATTACTAGCTTTTGCCCGCGGCTTCGCTGCCGTCAACTGACTACTCTATTCTACTCTACCCTACTCAACCTTACTGTACGCTACTCTACCCTACTCTATCCTACTCTACCCTACCCATTTTTTTTTTAATTCATATTTTTTATAGAGGCAAAGTTTTTTTTTTATGTTTTTTGTTTGTAGGACGTAATCTCTGAAAGTATTGATCCGATCGCTAAAATTTTTTCACCGATAGAAAGCTGATTTATTTCTGAGCGACATAAGTTATATTCTATGTAAGCGGGTGAAGCTGTGGGCAAAAGCTAGTATTTCATTATATTCAATATTAGATATGTACATACTTTGAAATTTTGAGAGGCACATATAAACAGTTCTTTTTTTCGTGAGAAACCGTACAGGCGACACCAAAATAAAGAAAAAAAAATATTTTTTATGTGTAGATAAACTACAATACCTAGTTGAGCGTTCCATTTTAACCTTATACGTGAAACTTAAAGTGCGCACCATCGAAGTAAGTTGAAAACGTTTCAAACACCGGATACGGCAGAAATTCTGCACGTAGACGGTAGCATCGTTGAAACCACGGCAGGCATATGACTCCTAAGGGAAGGAAGAAAATGTAAGTTTCATACGACTGAATTGGATTCCCATCTTTTTCCCTGTGGGAAATGCAGGGCTTCAAGCGACGCCAGACCGCATACGTACGATTGTACACTCGGGGAAAAATAAATAGAAAATGGAAGTAGTGCAAAGTACGTAGAGAGAGAGCATTATTGATTAGCAGGAGGCAAAAAGACTGTTCATGAGTTCTGAATTTGAGGCCAACGTCCGTGTAATAAAGGGTGTATTTTTATGCATCAGCATTTCATTTTTGTTTTTAGCACGTGTTTTAAAATTGTATATCAGTAATTGTGTAGTTTTCATAACTGATGTTTATATATTTCACATTTTTAGATAATAATAGTATTAATTAATAAATGAAATCCAGGTCAATTCTTGAGGGTAAATAGGTCATAAGTAAATATTACAGGATTGTTTACAGAAATTTGCACCAATTTAAAACCTAAGTCTTTTGCCAGGGAGGTCTATAACCACATCCACAACCACCCCATCATAATATTGGACTTAGCTCCCATTATCATATTTATGTTTTTGGTGGGATAAAATATTAGCAACAACAACCCAATGGGCACAAAATAGATAGTACTTTACTGATTAAATTTACATAAGATTTTAGGCATCTCTCTATTAAACAATGACCTACATAAGCAATTTGGAGGCAATAAACAGATTGGCATACTTTAGTCTAATTAAATAACCGTGTCGTAGGGTTCAGTAACCTATCACGGTATGTATATAGGCACCAGCGCCGTAGACTTACGCAAACAGGATTGTAAGCCCAGCAACGGGTCCCACTAATACCGCTAGCTTGTAGCGGAATAAGCACAACATACAATATTGGACACATCATGTAGTTACAGAATTTGGGTAGCGTCTGCGTGACCTACTTATGCATTGTGCAGACGGGCCACAATTTCACTACACAGCCAAGTGAATACGTCGCTGGGCTATTGCTAGTTTGCATAATACTTAATGTAAGTGGTTCTCTAAACAAAGTGACATCAAACGTCGATGGTGATTGTAAAAATGCCAACATATTTTGGACGGTAATTTTTGTTCATTATCGCTAATAGAATATGACTTTATTTAGTCATTCTGACGTTCTACATCGACTTGAAGGTATATGTAGCAGGCTGTGCCACATAAAAAAACACAGTGGTTTTTTTTTTTTTTATTGGGTGGGAAAATCATCCTAATGACATCCCCGCTCGTGGGCGGAGCGGGAGATAGTGTCAGACTCTTACTGACTAAAAACCCACTCCTGTTCCTTCGTTGCCTTCGTCCCAGGGCCCCGGGTTCCGCTTTCACACTACCCGTGGCCCCAGTAGGCTTCGACCCTGCTGGGCCCCTACGATTTGCTGACATCTCCTTGAGGCGCGCGTGGAACACTACGCGCCGTCGACGACTTGGGCTCGGTCCGATTACCGGACGATCGGACGGCGAGCCACCCATTGCTCGCCGTCCGCAAGCCCGCGCCTACGGTGGCCGGAAATCGGGATCGGAATCCCGGCGGCGGTTGGAGCGTAAGGACCGTTGCCTCACGCGATCGGCCGCCTCCTTAGCTAGCATTACTGCTTCGCAGAAGGAGGCGACCGCCTGCCACTCCTCCTCGCTCCAGAGCATGGCCTGAACCAAGGCCCGGCGCGAGAGATCGCCGCCGCCGATTGCCCCCACGAGGACACGGCGTTGCTCTGCCCAAGCTGGGCACACCTCCACCGTGTGCTCTACCGTGTCCTCCGGGTGGGCCACACAGTGGCGACACCCGAGCGTCGTTTCCGCACGAATCCGGTGCAGGAACCTCCCGAACTTACCGTGTCCGGTGAGGACCTGCGTCATGCGGAATGTGAGGACGCCGTGAAGTCTTTCCAACCACGCCTCAAAGAGGAGACTTACCGCCATAATTGTGGCGTGCCCAAAAAACACAGTGGTCAAACTTTGGTCGGTCGCATGCATGTGTTTTTGAATATGTAGTCCCAATATTGACGATATTAACCACAGGTTAGTGACAGCCTGACAGGTGACACGTAGATAATGAATTGTTGCGCTTGATCACATTTTTGTTGCCGTATTGTGATTGTGGCTGTGGCACGTCAAAACAGGCCAGTCGCGCACTTATTTTGAAGGGAACATGACACTGCATTCTTATTTGAAGAAATATGACAGGAATAAGAAAACGCCGTTTTTTAGGTGACAGATGACAAGTGGGACAAAATTTATTAAAATGTCTGTTCATGGAGAGCCAAAAGGGTACTTATTAGTGTGAGTGATATTTGTTTCATATTCGACGACTAGGGGTTACTCTCAAAGAGGCTTTCGCCTCACAGACGTAGTAGGGGTTGACCGCATTTGTAATTTTAAATGAATCCTCTTAAACTATTGCGATAATGCAGACTTAAATTACTAACTTTTTTGTCTGCATAGTCGATTTGTAGTAGATTTCACTAAATATTCAGACAGATATTTATTTATTAAATCTTTATATACTAATAAAACGCTGCACAAAGGCGGACTTAAGGCCTTAGGCATTTTCTACCAGTCAACCTTAGGGTGATGCAGAAACATAACATGAAATAGAAACATACATTATTTATTTATTTTACTATATATATGTACACACATAATAATAAATATATTTTATCATAGTGAATTTCTACCATTTATAAAATAAAATAAAATACGAACCGATATATCTGATCTAAGCTACAATAACACAAAGCGGAATCAATTACGAAGTCCAGTCGTAAAACTTCCTTAGGTTCAGTTTATGGCCACAGGGTCAAGGCATCTGCTTCTAATGACCGGCTTTTTATTGCTATCTGTAATATCGACTTATGACCGACATATTAATTCCACACCAATTTCTTTAGGGAGGACTTCAAGGTCTAATCTAATATATAAAATTCTCGTGTCGCGGTGTTTGTGGTTAAACTCCTCCGAAACAGCTTTCCAGATTCATGAAATTTTGTGTGCATATTGGGTAGGTCTGGGAATCGGACAACATCTATTTTTTATCCCCCTAAATGTTAAGGGTAATAAATTCACACCTAAATTTTTTTTTTCAATTTTTGATTAAAAAAAAATATATACATAGCAAAGCAACATTTGCCGGGTCAGCTAGTTATATATAAATACTTATATTGTTACCAATATTTCATTTCGAAAATAAAATTCTCTTTTATTTTAAAAGTTTAAAAATTTACATTCAATTAAAAACTAAATGGGATTGCCGATTTGTGTTGCTTGAACGAAAAAGGAATGTATTTTTATTTTTTGTTAAATTGTCTGACATAAAATACCTTTCCATTGTATGAAGAGCTTGGTACAATGACCCTTTGAACATGAAACCTTTTCAACGTTGACTGAAAATTATAGTTGAAAAGGCTTTACGTGGGTATACAAAATTACGTTCTCATTTAACAACACTTAATTACTTATTGGAGGTAATTAAGAAATTATGATAGAATATTGGCCCGGGAATCATTATTATTTGTATAAAGCTCTTTTATAAGCCTCTCATTTTTAGAGGTTTGTTTTAGAACTAATTACGCATTATAAATAGGATATAAAGATGACCTTCAGGCCAATAGGCGCGTTTATTTTAGATAATAATTTATAAGAGTCATTTTTTTGGAATAAATTCTACACTACTTTTGGCAATAATCTCAAAAAAAAAACTAGCTTCTACACGTGGTTTTGCCTGAAACTGTACCTCATTTATGTCTTTCTCAGTGCTGTGGAAATGTTTGAAAGAGTTATTTATTTATTTATTATATCCTTTATTGTATACCAATACAAACATAAAAGGAAACTAAAACACATACGTACATACAATGGGCGGCCTTATCGCAGAGTTACCGTAGGTCTAAAACGCAAAGGATGGGTAGGTTTTAGACAGTGAAAGTCTGACATGCCCTCTTAGCATAGTCGGCCTTATAATGTTCTCACTGCTGGGACTCAGGCCTCCTCTCTAGGAGAGGGAATAGGCCGCAATCCACCACGCGGGCCCAGTGCGGGTTGGTGGATGTCACATGTCTTCGAATTTTTGGTTCTAGGACATGCCGGTTTCCTCACGATGTTTTCCTTCACCGTTTTGAGAGCAGTAGTGAAGAAATAAATTACACAAAGTAATACGCCTGGCTGGGTTTGAACCCGCGACCTACAATTCGTAAGTCGGGGGCGTTACCACTCGACCATGCCCTCTTGCTTCACTCTAAATCAAGACAGTTAGAGAAATCATTAGATGATTCACCAACCTTAAAAAAAAAATGGATGTCTTTCTCCAAGTTACAACAGGCTATATCTTTATTAATTATCTTAAATCGGTTTATGCGCTAAAACAAACAAACAGACAGAATTATTATCGCATTTATGATTTTTAGTATGAATCACCTTCAGCTCAATTTGCAGCAAATTTCATCAAAATCAGTTAAAGCGCAACAGACTGACAAAGTTACTTTTAACTTAAAAATATTAGCATGGAAACAGATTATTGTTCCGCTAAACACAGCTATTTCGAAATGAAAATTCAACCATCGCTGAAAATAACTTTTAGATGGTTCTAGAAGTTATAAAATAAGTGGTCGCTACCACTTGTTTTGTTTCGTCTCAATTCATGAAATCGCATTTGAACAAATCAATAATTTGTTGACTTTCTGAAGGTGAACCCTGTCAAAAAAAATTTTTTGTCACATAATAACAAATTCACTGTCTTCAGATTTATTCCTATATATGCGCTATAAGGCCTTGCTTTGTGCCGAATTTCAGGATTCTGGATCATAGGGAAGTACAAGTAATTTGGATTCCCTTGAGAATGTCGACTACTGTATCTTTTTTTTTTCGTAAACTTAGAAGTTAGATTTTTTCACAGCTTCAAGGGACCGCTGGCAGACCTGAGTATATATTTTTAATTTTAACTCGATACCTTCACGCATTCCCGAGATAAAGGGTCTTCACAGACAGACAGACGGACAACAAAGTGATCCTATAAGGGTTCCGTTTTTTCCTTTTAGGTACGGAACCCTAAAAACCCGCTGAATGAGATTTAAATTGATAATAACGTTTGTAAAAATTCTTTCCGTATAATATATACATACATCATCATCATTGTCATTATTTCAGCTAAAAGACATCCACTGCTGGACTTAGCTCCCCCAAATGTCGCCACAACGACCGATCCTGTTCGTCTCACATCTATAGAAATCCCGCTACCCGTACCAGGTCATCGGTCCACCGTTGCGGAAGGACTAACAACGCCGCGTCTTAAACGGTCGCCACTATACATACATTTAAGAAAATAAATAACAAAAGCATATATTTCTTTTGTTTTACGCACTAGCCTTGAAACCAAGAGAGATAATTCTCCATCACCTCTGAATACCTAAACCTACCTGCCTGGCCTGCCTGCCTGTCTATGTACCTGGTGTAGAGAATACCTAAGGTAATCAAGACCGAATATATGTTTGTGTTGCATGAACTGTACTGAACTCTTTGTTTCAGGGTATTACGACGGGTAGTGATTGTAGTGAATATCGTTTCTGGAATTTCAATGGCAATTGTATCGTAAAATCAATACGATACAATTGCCAGGTAATTGGGTCAAAGAGCCTATACTAATTATTTAGTGGCCTGGACGTGAAGCTTCCAAGAACTGAAACGACACTGATTACTGTGAGCTAAATTGAAATATTAATTGTAGAAATTTTTGCATGCATTATAACAATAAAAAAGCTTGTGATTTGCATACCTCAAGGTGTAATATGGTTGGACTGTGGACTGAAGAACTTTATGTAATTACCCATATTAGCAAATAAATTATTATGAATTATGAATTACTGCTTCATATCATAAAATTCGATTTCCGGCCACCGTAGATGCGGGCTTGCGGACGGCGAGCAATGGGTAGCTCGCCGTCCGACCGTCCAGTAACCGTCCGGACCGAGCTCAGGACGTCGACGGCACGTACTGTTCCACGCGCGCCTCAAGGAGATGTCAGCAAATCGTAGGGGCCCAGCAGGGTCGAAGCCTACTGAGGCCACGGGTAGTGTGAAAGCTAAACCCGGGACCCTGGGACGAAGGCAAAGAAGGAACAGGAGTGGGTTTTCAGTCAGTAAAAGTCTGACACTATCTGTCGCTCCGCCCAAGAGCGGAATTTGTCATAAGATGATTAGCCCACCTAAAAAAAAATTCATCAAATTAGACAATGTGAATTTGCTTGTGAGAAGTCTGAATATTGGACATTATGTAAACTTGCATGTTCGTAGTCAGATCAATTTTGTAATTTTTTCGATTATTAAGTCGCTTTGTCAGTAACATTAAATAGGGCCAAATACCTGCAAACATTGCCCTTTACAAGAAATTTTTTAAAAAAAAATCTAATATTTTTTCGTCTTCATAATATTAGCTTTGATTAAGAACTACTATAAGAATACCTAGTTTTCTTTTCTTTAAATTATAAATTAGTGTTTGACTGCGATCACACCTGATGGCACACAGTGATGCATCATTGATACAATTCTTACATTTCACCCTAAGGTTGTCTGGTAGATATCGCTGTCAGCGATAAGACCGCCTTTATACCCATAGATTTAAGTTAATGTAAAAGTTTTTGTTACTATTTTGGTGTACAATAAAGTTTATTCTATTCTATTCTATTGATAATGAATCACACTAGTTTTTTAAGAGCCTTGAAGATACCTAAATTATAATCGTACTAATAGACCGCTGCAGGCAAATTGTTTCAATCCTTCGATTTACACGTTATAAACCACCATTTATATAGTCATACAATTTAGAACTTTAAAACAAACACATAAATCGTAAAATACACTATCAGTCTATTCAGTACCTACATAATTTTTACCTCTCATTTCTCAAAAACGTGCAATAAAAAGTCTAAATGCATTTTTTCAGCGTCCTCATTACAGCTCAGTCTGATTTTCATTGTAAGAATATTTCACAGTTATTTCAGGCGCTGAAATTAATGCCGCAAGTTTTTTAAACTTTATTTGAAAAAAGAATTCTTTGTTTTTTATAGACACGTGAATATATGTACCTACTTATTACTTAGACGAAAGTGTTTCTCAGTTCCTTTGGAGATTTGTTAAATTTTAGTTAAGGATCAGTGCAGGTTTACTAAAATACGGATTGCGTAGAAAAAAATGGATTTAGTCCTTTCAGTTCGATCGCTGATGATTTATTTATTTATTTATAATAAGCACACCGACAGCACAGTCACTTACAATTCAAATAAACTTACATCTAAAATTGGCATATCAGTAACCATGCAAATAACAGGTATGCATGACATTGACTAAATTAATATTAGAGATAAACAGAACACAAAAGTGTGTCCAAAATACCTAAATCCAGAACACTACAAAGACAAAACACACCGAAATATAAAGACATAACATGTATGGAGTACATCACTCGATTTAATAGGGCCGGTAAGTTTAACAGTCGTTACATTGATATCACTTGACAACAAAGTGACATTTTGCTACACATATAATAAATGAAGTAAAAAAAGTTTCTATAATAGTTTTTGTCTCTTCGTTATTTAACACCGACTTCCGAAATTAAAGTTATTTTGCACTTTTCAGTTTTTTTTTTACATTGAAGTCGGTTATATATATTTTTTTTGTAGAAAAAATGATTTTACACTTTGTATTTATTAGCATAAATAAAAAGTGTAATACAATATACTACTAGATAACGAATCAAGAAGATCATAGGTGACGATGCACTTGTCGAGTCGAAACTCCAAAACCTTGAGCATCGACGCCGAGTTGTATCCTGTCAGTTTTCTATCGTTTACATTTCGGGGAGTGTGCATTGGAATTTCACAATTCAATGCCATGTCCTTTCCATCATCGAACCACTAGACATATGGCGTTGCACTACCGGTACATGGTGGACATCCCACCCACACCTACTAAGCGTTTTGGGAATACATTTATTGTGCATACGCTAAGAAGTGGAATTCCCTGCCAGAGTTTGTGTTTCCTGATAGCTACAACCTAGCGATCTTTAAGTCAAGAGTGGAATAGGTTACTTCAAGGAAAGCGTGCTCCATCGTCGGCTACATCATCGCTTACCATCAGGTGAGATAATGATCAAACGCGATCCTAAACATAATTAAAAAAATATATATAAAGTCATGTAAATGCAAAGAAATCTTTAATTCTTCTAGTTGAATTAAGTTGCGTCCGAAATTCGCTACCAACCGAAATTAGTTAGAGAAAAAGAAGTAAGAAGGAACTTTTTTTTTAATTGATATAAACTATAGTGCTTGACTGCGATCCCACCTGATGGTAAGCAGTGATGCAATCGTTGATGGTGAGGCACACTAGTTTATTAAGAGCGTATTTACTCCAGCCTTGATGACACCCAGATTATAATCGGATGGAAAGACCTCAGCAAGCAAATTGTTCCAGTCCTTTGATATACGGAGTATAAACGATGAAACACTTAGTCCGGACCATAGAGGTTTCAACAACGTAAACTCGCCGTACGTCGAGTTTTCCGATGGTAGAAATGAGATGACGGAATCAAGTAATGCAATTCCCGTGCTCGCTCTCCAAAATGCAACCTGTAAAACACCGAAAAGCTGGCTACCCTACGCCTGTGCTCAAGGCTTTTAAGACTGGGTCAAAGTTGAATTTTTAACTTAGTTTTTACGCCTTTTGTGCCGTGTGGGAACACAGTCAAAAACAATTTAACAGGTCCCAGTAGGATTATTTCCAAAAAGACGTCCGTAATACTGGAATAAAAGTAACCTTATGTCCTTCTCCTGATCAAAGCCGTCGTTAACATGCATTCCCGTCTAAATTCATTTAAGCGTTGTGACGCGATAAATTATGTAAAACATCTATACTCCTAAACATATAAAGACTTTCTCAATATAAATAGTATTTAGTGAACCCATACAAGATTAGAAGGCCTGTCGCAGTAGTATCAAGTCACATCATCATCATCATTTCAGCAGAAAGATGTCCACTGCTGGACATAGGCCTCCCCCAAGTGTCGACACAGTGAACGGTCCTGTGCGTCACGTATCCATCGGACTCCCGCAACCGTTATCAAGTCATCGGTCCACCTTGTGGCCTCCTACAAGGTGGACCGATGACTTGATACCAACGCTCCGTCTTCCAGTACGTGGTCGCCATTCCAGAACCTTTCGACCCCAACGGCCATCCGTTCCGTATGGTGTCCGGACGTAAAGGATAACACCATCCCATCTCTTTCTGAGGGTGTAGTAAGAGCCGACTAAGGGACATACTAGAGAATGGGCAGCAGCATCCTTTCTGCATTACAACAACCAAACTGCGATCGCCAACCCGTCTGCCAGGCGTGGCGATTATGGCAACTCCCTCCCCAAAATGATAGTCAAGTCACAATCTCATCAAAACATTAAAACGTCCAAAATGGTACGTATTCTGTTTAACTTAAAAAGCTGACCAGAGTTGAGTTTTTATGAATAGAAATCATGTTAAGACAATCAACATCATCATGTTAGTGTCCATTCAATAGTTTATCGATATAAAACTGTTAGTACGTTTATATTTTATACCATGTGTATTTACCATGCGTATAATGAATTAATATTATGTTTGTAAATTTTATTTTTACGTAGTACGTCATGGTCGTCAGGAGTCGCAAGGTGATACCCGTTCACCGTACGCGCTGGATTGCGAACGGCGAGCATCTTCACTATCCGGCCGTTTGGTAAGAACCTAAGAACCAACCCCGAGTCAACAGCCTGTAGTGTTCCACGCGCCTCATTGAAATGACAGTGCCTACTGGCGCCGATACAAGCTAGGGCTGCGCGATTGTTCGAAAGAGTGACCTTGACTCTGGAACGCAAAGGGCAACTGAAAGAACACAGTTGGATTTTAGTCAGTTAAAATCTGATATCTCTTGCACCGCCAGGAGCGGGAGAAGTTATTTTATGATTTCCCATGTCACAAAAAAAAGGTCCCACTTCATTCGCCAACCGTTTGTAAGTTTTCTTCCAAAGAACTAATAAAAAGCCATTGACCTATCTTCCACCGGTTATTTTCGTTACTTATCGTTTCTCGTAAATTATTTAACTCGGTATCTTTACTTTCAAATTTCATCAAGCGAGAGCACTCTACTCGATCTCTGTACCCTTGTAACAAGTGTTTTACTATAGGACTACGATACCTCTTTGTTTTGTGTAGTTATTGGTATTACATGTATGTTAGGTTTCTCATCTTTCGTTATTGCGTGTACAAAATAGCCACAATACAGGTAATGCCTCGTTATATTGAGTACTAATTACTAGGCGCGCGTTAAAGTCGTAGACATGCGATGAGCACGGGAACTTACATCTTATGGATTGTTATAACAATAGACATATAAAATTAGTATCTTATGTTCTATACCAGAATAATGTGTCCCTGGTTTGGAGCGATATATAATGAGATACGGTCGCCTCTTCTTGCGAAGCAGTAATGCTAGTGAAGGAGTTGACAGCAGCCATGAGAGAACAAACGTCCTCACGCTCCAACTGCTACGACAGGAGATGCCCTGGGCATCGGGATTCGCAGACCAATCCCCAGCCACCGCAGCCACGGGCTTGCGAACGACGAGCAACTTCGTGTCCAGCCGCCCGGTAACCATCCGGATCGAATCCAAGTTGTCGACGACGCGTAGTCTACCGAACTGTAGTCTTTGGTAAACTATTGGGGCCCAGCAGGGCCGATGCTCACTAGGCCCATGGAGTATTTCTTAAAGGAAACTCCTGGTATTTTGAACGCAGAGGGCGGTAAAATTTAACACGCCCTCTCCCTTCACCTTGAAGCGAGAGATTCTTAGTCTGAGTCCTTGGATGATTTCCCATCGCAAAAAAAAACACTATGATCATTATAGACTTTGAAATCATCCTACCGATGTGCTCCAAACCGACTTCATTAGAAATATAATAATACGAGTTTTAGACCATTCAATGAAAGCATTTAAAAAACACTCTTTTTTTCTACAAATATATAGTGTGATTATAACAATTCTTATATTACCTATCCTTACCTTTTATACAATAGTAGCTGACTCGGCGAACTTCGTACCGCGGTTGGTTTGGATAGGTGAGCCCGTTCTTGAGTTATAAAATTACAACGAAAAGTGGTATTGATTTTTGTATATATAGATTGCTATCCGTAGTTGTTATTTTGATCGTTAATTTTTAAGCCAATTATTAAAAACAACGTCAAAGGGATTAGCAACAGCAGTTAATAGGCTGTTAAATAGCTTAACAGAATGTTAAGTTAATTATTGTGTACGATATTGTAGCACAGGACCCCTTTGTAAAACCAGCATACAAGAGGCGATCTTAATCGCATAGGGCACCTGATTTTTAATCATGCACATCATATTCATAACCTATTATTATATACAGCTAGTTTTCTTCCTGCCATACTGACAAAACGCCTTACTTACCTATAAGTAAATACGTATATATAATTTACTTCATAGAAGAATAAATATTTTTATTCCAAAAGGAATCTACTCAATGTTTGAATAACAGTCACAAGGACATGTAAAGTACTCGCCAAGCAAGTGTATTAAGAAAGGTCGTATTATTTTAGTATAACATTAGAATAAAGAATTGTTTTGGGTTACCAGTTGCCAGTCAAACCCACACAACTTTGAGTGAAATAAGAATTATGTCTGCTCGATATAAAAATAGAAAGGTACAAATAATAAACAAAGTATACAAATACAAATATAAATTATTTCGCAAATGCCAGCTATGTTTATTATTAATTGCTATTGTGTTACCAAAAGATGGCTTACGTAAGAACGAAAGACCCAGAAATGGGACTTTTTGTTTTTGCAATTTGTTCAAAAGAATATTGGCAACTTTGCCATGGAAAATTGACCCACGGCAGACAACGCGATGTCGATGATGAAGTCATACATAATTTTAAAGGTTTGAATATTTAATCATGCTAGCATCAAGTGCATTCTTGTGCCTCATGGGAGTATCAAAATATAATAAGTTTAAATCGAATAGATTTTAGTTTGTAAAAGGGACTTGGTTGTGTGTTTGTTTTTTTCTTGCATTAGTGTATGATAAGAAATTTCTTATTAATATTTTCATGGAACTATTGGACATTCATATCATAAAAATGATGTCATAAACTTGGTGTCCTATAATTAATGGATAACCTCTTAAGAAGTCATTGTACTTAATCGTTTGGAAAAACTTTTACTAGAGGATCACACAAAAAATCAACTGCTCCCTACATTTATGTTCGCATAACTCGTGAAAATGTAGGAAATAGCTGATACAAGCAAAACTATTTTTTGTTATTATGTGACCGAGCTTAATTAATATAATATTTTAATAATTAATTTGAATTAACATTTCGTGAACCATCTATTTATTTATCTTTATTCCAAAAAGGTAAGTAAATTAAGATTAAGGTAAGATTATAAGATAAGCCCCACAAAACCGTTGCAATGGTTTGAATGTGGGGTCGGTGAGTCTCTAGACATACTTAAATGTACTTAAAACATTTCTAAATAATATAATTTTAATTTGCGTCTAAATCTATTTGTGTTTTTTTCACTCCTTATGTCTGCCGGCAGACTGTTCAATAGGTATAGTATTCTCTTTTTTAGTGGTTTGTCACCAAAGTAATTTTTGACTCTGGGTACATTGAATGTACCAGCTAATCTATTAAAATATAAACCAAAATATACTGCTACGTAGCTCATTTTCTCAACATTCCCATAGGTGAGAGAAAAAAGTCACAATGGAAAATCAGGCATAAACATCTTATATAGATTTCATTGGAGTCCATGTGTTTTCGAAAATTTGCCAATCCATTTGAAAATTGGTAAAATTCAAAGTAAATGTTTTGTTAGCTTATGAAGATCGACTAAATACTATAATCTAAGCTAATATATAAGGTCCCATTAAAATAGTGGGACAAATTTTAACAAAGCGTTCAGTACGTCTAACCAAACATATCCAAGAAAAAAAATCAGTGATTAAAGTATTTTTATTTTGACCTATATAAAATAATAAATGGCACTCAAGAATAAACACATCCAATAAGGGTAGGTACTTAAACTCGCGCCTCGCGCCGCGCGTCGCGCGCTTAGTTCATTGAACCCCGAGCGAACGTCTAATTATCTACGCTACTCAATCGTAATAGCATTTTTAGGATAGTGTTGCTAGTCTGGGTAAGTAGAAGATAGTAAGTACGCGCAACTCAAGAACAGGCTACCATCGAGTGTGTATAAACTTTCCTCGAACACACATGATTATGAACCGTCTAGGTGCCTAAAAAAAGATTCTAATTTCCCAACACACTTTACCAGGCTTTGGACTGTCTAATTGCGTGCTGAACTGTTATCAAGGTATCAAAGCTATTGCAGTATGTAAGTTGTAAATAAACAAGCGCGCAGTGGAAACAGTGTACTGATATGAATCATTTTTGATTATTTTAAAGTTTGATAACAGTTAAATACTGATTCAGGCGTGTTTAAAAATCAGAATCAGCCCTATTTACAGTAATTAATTGAAATACTACTTACTCTACGCCGGTAGGTTTAGATTAATTGTTGAACATGCCTACTCTTTTGTTCAATGCACTTGCGGGCGCGTTTAATTATGTGTCTTTTCACTTTTAAAAGAGTGTCTTCACTTTTAGTTCCTGCACACGAGTGTAATGATAGCACACGAGTGTAATGATACGGGTGAAGGCCTTCATCACGAAGGAGTTTCCACACGTAAAAATCACTGACATTGAATACACTACCAGCATCGGCCGTGCTCGCCGTGGGGTGTCGTCTAAAGTCTAAAATGTCTTCTTCAAGATGCACTGCATAGCACGGTCTTCCTGCGTCAACCGCTGGTGGCATGAAGGTGCTTTAATCACGATGGCGCTGTACTGCTCCCAGGATTGTCTCAAGGCTCGGCCGCCTTCCAAATCTTTCATGGTAAAGGATTTGGGCTTGTCTTATGCTTTTTCCAAGTATTCTTGATTGGTGTACGCGTAATAAGGCATTGTTGTCGATTGTGATAACTATCTAGGTACGTAATAACACTCACACACTTACATTCGACGTTCGCGAAACATGTTACCGTCTCGGTTGCACGACGAAAACTGAAATTGCGTCATCATTGTCATTTACGGCAAGCGCGCGACGCGGGCGCCTGCGAAAGGCTATGTTAGAGTGAGAAGGCACGAATTGATCAATGAACGCGGCGGCCGGTGACGTCGCGTAGGTATTTTGTAGTATTAAGAGATGTGTTTATGCATCGGGTAACCAACATTTTTAGTAAATTTTCGTTAGCTGTTTTTTTTTTTCATTGTTAGTATGTACAGTTTATTTTTTTTTTACGATTGTCTTTATTTTGGTGGTCTGAATGATTTCTAAAAGTTTGTTCATCTATTTTAATGGGACCTTATATAGGTCAAAATAAAAATACTTTAATCACTATTTTTTTCTCTTGAATATCTTTGGTTAGACGTACTGAACGCTGTGTTAAAATTTGTCCCACTATTTTAATGGGACCTTATATATGCAAAAGCGATTACCCTCTACAGTTTTCACATTGAACCAGTAAGGCTAATTGGTGATCCAGATCAGGTTAAGTCCAATCTAAAAAGCCTTGAACTCAGACGTAGGGTCCAGCCTTTCCGCCATCTCATTTCTATCATCGCACAAACCGCCGAACGGCGAGTATCCACCTTTACGTTGTTGAAACCTCTACGGTCCGGGCCAAGCGTTTCGCCTCGTCGTTTATACCGCGTCCATCGAGGGACTGGAACAATATGCTTGCTACGGACTTCCCGTCAGATTATAATTTAAGTGCCTTCAAAGCTAGAGTGAATAATAGGCTCTCAATAAATTAGTACGCCTCACCATCAATGATTGCGTTACTCATCAGGTGAGATCACAGTCAAGCACTAGTTCATATCAATTAAAAAAAGAGTAAACATTTCAAGTAGCAGAAACATACTGTAACCTCATACTAAATTAAAAAAGTTCACACGCAAGTGAAAGCTCTGTACTTTGCCTGTATAATTTATATAAAATAAACATTAAAGCAACACATAATGTTAGCGACAGCTTTTAAAAACTGCAGACGAGGTATTTAAATTAAAATACTTCAATTTTTAAGCTCGTAGGCAACCAACTCATTTGAAAGTTTTTACATTACTAGCAAAGTGTGAACGAGAGCCTGTGGTTATGTGAATGTTTTCACTGTTACCAAAACCACTCCGAATTTAGGCGCTTCAAATAAAATTAGCATTTTTCTCACGTTAACTAAGGGGTCGAGCAGTTTTAGGGGCTGAAATGGAGTCCGAGTGTTATATTAGAAAGCACATGGAAGACATTAATTTACTTAATTATTCCTTTTTTACATGGGAAATCATCAAATGACTTCTCTCGCTCTGATTGTGGCTTGAGAGAGTGTCAAACTTTTACTGACATAAACCTACAGTATTTCATCAGTTCATGGCAACTCTTTCAAACAATCCGCAACCATGGCAGGTGGGGGCTCAAACTGGCCCTGTCAATATTGCTGACATCTCCATACTGGACGGCGAGCTTAATATTTCTCACTGTCCGCGAGCCCTCGCCTGCGGTAGCCGGGAATCCCCCTGCAACTTCTTACGCCCGGTACGTTATCGGCGGCGGTGACTAGGGCGTGAGGCTTAGCTTCGCCTCATGTTTTCGGCCGCCTAGGACTCTTTTGCATACATTAGGTACTGAAAACTTCGGAAAAAGAAATGACCGCTTGCCATTCCTCCTCGTTTTGTACCATGGTCTGAATCAGGGCAGGGTGCTACCACCGATCGCTTACATGAAGACATGGTGGTGATATACTATAAAATTAGTTAGCTAGAAAGGTGAGTACTGAAATAGCAAAGTATCGAAGAAAAAAACATATTTAGCCGACCTCAAATAAATGTGGCACAGAATAATGTTGTATATTAACTTCACCACACACTTTTTGTTATATAAAATGTTACTCTACACTAAGAATCACTTTGTACTGTTGACACTGTTATGTAAACTCATGTGCACAAGACACCCAGACTCGGAACAGGTATTAGTAGGTCATTATTATTATTATTTATAGCCCATTTATGTCCCACTGCTGAGCAAAGGCCTCCCTTTCCTTTTTCCACACAAGTCTGCCTTCGGCCATTGCGGGCCGTAGACATAACCATGACCAGTAGGTCATACAAATATTTATTCCGAGCGGGAATCAAACCAACCAATCGCTAAACAATTGCGACCACTGTGCCGTCACGTATTTACTTACACATACTTACCTATATACTTTTCCTTTGAACACAGCAAAAGTTTTTAACGACTACTAGTTTATTAATTGCTGTAATATAAATCTTAAACATTTATTTAAAAAATGCTATTAATTACGCCTTTGAGCATATCCCGGTCTCTCATTTCAATCCATTCTCCCCTCACATTATGCAATATTTACTTTGCCATGTCCAATCAATCGAATACGTTTGTATAGTGAAATTGGTCGGCTTCTTAGCAAAGTATCAGACGGAGTACGTAATAATATCTCAGTCAAGTAGGCAACAAACAAGGATAGACTTACTGAAGTCCTACAGACTCGTCTAGATGTATCTTTGCCTAAATTAATTGAAGCAAAAGCCCCTTGTTTGTATAGGAAAGTTAATTTATAAGTAACAAAGTTCGTGTCTGTAGTTAAAGTGTGGGAACATGGCCTGAAGTGTTATTCGCCTTAAGGCCATACAACAGGTGTAAGTAACACCTAGGTACTTTAGCTTTTACTAGCAATTTCAATTGACTTACACTTGCGAGAGGCAGTCAACGGGATATAATTATATATGTCTCTTCAACTTTTCCCTCGTACAAAACGGTCTTCTTCGAGTAGTTACTGTTTTTATTTACAAATGACAGATGTGCATGTATGTATTTTTAACCCACTTCAAAAAGAAGGAGGTTCTATGTTCGATAGAAAGTTTTTTTTTTTATGTATGTTCACCGATTTCTCGGTCAATTGTAGACCGATTTAGAAAATATATTTCTTTTTATTGAAAGGTTATGTTTCCGAGTTGGTCCCAAAGAAATATTGTTATGATCTGATCATGAACTTCAAAGATATGGAACAGAACTCCTCATATAATCACAGCAGAACCATCGTAACAAGTAAAATTGCTTTGTTTATACGTTTATGCGGTGACTGACTAAAAGAAGAGGAGGAATATATCGAACTGATCTGATGATGAAACCTGAAGTTAGGCACCGGAACTCTGTAATAAATTAATGTAATCTAACTGTGTTTTGGATTATTAGAATTGTCATGAGATGCACTCTGGCTATAAGTTATTTAAATATGGCTGAGGGGTACTTTTTAGTGGTACCATAACTAAAAAGTGTAAAATAAAAAACTTTTTACAAATAAAAATACACCGACTTCAAAGTAAAAAGTAAAAAACTTTATTTTTTTTTTACTTTGAAAAATAACTTTAATTTCGGAAGTCGGTGTTTTTATAATATTTTTGTCTCTTCGTTATTTAACACCGACTTCCGAAATTAAAGTTATTTGGCACTTTTCAGTGTTTTTTTACTTTGAAGTCGGTTGTATTTTTTTTTATGAAAAGCTTTTTATTTTAGACTTTTTTATTTTTTATATTCAAAAGCAAATAGAACTTGCTCAATACAATACCGTTGATTAATTAACAACAAACAAATTACTAACGAGCATTCTGTCCTACCCAAAAGTAAGTATTTGTGAAATAAATGCTATTGATTTATTAAACAAAAAAAAAAAATTATGAACGTGCCTGCGCACCTTATCATTTTTTTTAGATAGGATATAACTATTTATATTCTAACCAAAAGTAAGTAGTAACTAAATAAAAAAGCACTTGATCCATTGAAAAAGACACAATACTGAATGAAGTCCATATATCCCACTTAAAACTACGGAGTTGCTAAATAAAATGCCATTAATTCATTGAAAAAAAAAAAACAAATGACCGACGAGCATACTTCTATCCTATTCAAAAGCCAACACTTTACTGACATAACTAACAAAGTCAAACTACACATTTTTCAGTTCGATAACTACGGAAGTATCATCTCTCTGCCGGTCCCTAGTCCGGAAGTAGGGGCAAGGGTAGGCACAGAGGTGATCATAGCCGTCGGAAATCCAGCGTTGAACATCGAACCGGTAAATATACGAACCGATAAGTGAAAGTGTACACGAAAATAGCATTTCGAAATGGCTGTGCTATATAACCGACAGAAAAGGGAATTTGATGTTTTAATTGTTGAAACTTTAAAATAAAGTACTAGAGATGTAATATTAAAAGTAACAAAGATAGTAGTTTTAAACGATGGACAAAATGAAAGAAAAACTACTATATTTATTTAAAACAAGACTGAGTGATATTATGATTTGATGACGTGGCAATTTTGTAGGACCATTCCTAAACTAAAGTTAACTTTGGCTCAATTTCGTCTTTTCCGTTTATTATTTTGCTATATTACTCGAATAAATACTGTAAGATATCAGAGACATGATTTGCCACCCTAAAAAAAAAGAAAGTATCTGGTTTAATAAAAAGGAATGATTATGCATGACTGTAAAGTTTGTATATAGGATGTATTCCTATGAACTTCTTCTATAAACTAGCTGCTGCTATTGGCATCGCCTACGTGATAGTAGAAAATTGTCCCGAGGAAACAATATAATCCCGGAATAAAAAGGACCTAGTTCAGAACTTGGTGTATCCTTGTTCCAAATATCATCAAATCAATGTTCCAAATAGCGTCAAGAAGTAACAAACATACTACATTATAAACACACAAACACTCACATACTTTCGCCTTTATGATATAAGGCTGACTACTCACGTTTTCTGGCCTAACAGCCTCACTAATACGCAAATAAACTCGAATTGTTTTTCTATCTAGCTTTCGCCAGTGGTTGGCTGCAAAACCCATGAAAATTATGCCCTAAAAAGTAGTGCAGCTACATATTAATGAAAGAATTTTCTGAATCGATTCAGTAGTTTCAGCGATTACTCCCCACAATTAAACTTAAAAATTTTACCTCTATATCATATTAACTAGCTTCTACCAGTAGTTTCGCCCGCCGGTAAATAGAAAATATTTTCTATTATAAAATATATTTTATTTGCGAATTAGTAAGCTATGTCTCTCAGTGATACAGTAGCATACTAATGGCGAATTTTCTTTTTTTAAACGGTCTATTATTTTTTGAGTATGAGTATACATGTAGATGGAGATAGAGGAAGGCCAAAGAAAAGTTGAATGGGTTGTGTAAGGAGTAATATGAAAGAAAAGGGAGTTAGTTACTGGAAGTTAGTTGCTGGATTTAGACAGGACATAATGGAAGAAAAAAACGTATTGCGGTGCTCCCAAGTAATATGGGACAAGGGCTCATAAAGGCAAGAAGAAGTTGATGATGATGGTTTAGTAGTTTTTGAGTTTATTCTTTATAAACAAAAAAAAAAAGAGAAATTCAACTCTTTCCTGTTTATAATATAAGTATAAATATAGATATGCCATGAGTTTTAAGGAGTATTTCGAGCAGTGGTGGCCCAGTGGACACAAATTGTTAGTTGTGGGTTCAAACCCAGCCAGGTGCATTACTTTGTGTAATTTATTTCACCAACTCGCAATGGGCCTGCGTGGTGGATTACAGCCCATTCCCTCTCCTAGAGAGGAGACCAGAGTCCCAACAGAGGGAACACTGTAAGCCGACTGTGCTATGCTATGCATAAGTTTTAAACCATCTGAAGAGATCCTGATGAGTTTTCTACAATACCTCCTTACTCTTCTACTTACTGCAAAAATATCTTAAAGTACAGCTACAGACGAACATTTTGTAGAATCTGCAGCGCTCGTAAAAGATGAAGCCGTCGACTTATTAGAGTTGTTAAGGAAACTCATTACTCATTCAATTATGTTAAGTTTGTGTCTGTTGTAAACTTTTCCTCTGATGACTAAACATGAAGTCATTTGACGGTTTTAGTGGCTCGTTATGTTACTAATTTGGAACTTAACAATCTAAGTGTCATGGTTGCGGGGTCGTTTGAAAGAGTAACGGTAGCCCTGCGATGCATGCGAAGCAGTAATAAGTAACGGCCCTCACGCCCCAGCCGCAGGGATTCCAATCCCGATTTCCAGCCAACGTAGGCGCGGGCTTGTAGACGACGAGCAATGGGTAACTTGCCGTCCGACCGAGCCCAAGTTATCGACGGCGCGTAGTGTTCCATGCAAGCCTCAACGATGTCAACAAAACCTTAGGGGCCCAGCAGGATCGAAGCCTACTGGAGCCATGGGTTGTGCGAAAGAAAAGAAAGAGAAGGCCCTGAAACGAAGGCAAAAAAGGAACAGGAATGAGCCCTGAAATGCAAAAGGTAACTAAAGGAACACAGATGGGTAAAGTCAGTAAAAGTCTGATAATCCCAGACGCTCTACCTAAAGCAGGAGAAGTTAATTGATGATTTTGAACTTTTTTTTAAGTGTGTAAATCATCTAATAACTTCTCGCGCTGTCGTGTCAGACTTTTACTCGTGTCAGAATAAAACCACACCTGTATCCATCAGTTTCCCTTTGCCTTCTAGGACTACGGGTTTCCTGTTCAGAAATTCTTCGCGGTCCTAGCTAGCGGGCATCAGCCCTGCTGGGCCCCTACGGTTTACTGATATCTCCTTAAGGAGCGCGTGGATCACTAAGCGCTGTTGACAACTGGGCTTAGTCCGATCAATTACCGGACGGCCGGACGGCAAACTACCCATTGCTCGACGTCCGCAAGCCCGTGTCTACCGTGGCTGGTAGTCAGGGTCAGAATCTCGGCGGCTGGGGCGTGATTTTCAACCTAACAAAAAAAAAATACCTAAGCTTAACGAGTTTTTGAAAACGTTATTTTTGCAGTACAGTTAAGATTTATTTTGAATTTATTATAATCAACTTATACACCAACTGTTATACTTAAATTAATTCATTTGAATTATCCATCTTCCGAATTTATGAGGCTTTTAATGAAATAAATTATTTAGTTCTTGCATATACTATTAGTGTTCATGTTAAAAACCTACGTTTTACATTATATTATATAATATATACTTATTTCTATTTGTATGAATGTTTTAACATTCGTACACAATTATCTTGTTGCCTTTTATTGCCAAAAAATCATATGTTTTGTAAGGAGGAAACTTGTTGATACGCCATTCTAAAAAAAATTATAAAAATAGTTGAAATTAAGTTATATTTATTTTAAAAAAAAATCCAATTTATTTAACTATCTAAGCGTTTAGTACTTACCTAACAATAGTCAAATTTATATAAGTAGGTAATGTTAAAATTTTATATTGAAACCGTTTTTTATTAAAATTGTTTGAATTTATCTCGAAAAATAAATGCTGTGCACACCTGCTTCTATGAACCTCTTTTGTAGAATGCAGAAGTGAATGGAGTATAGTTTATTATATTTGAAATCTACACTAATATTATGAAGAGGTAAAGTTTGTTTTTATGTTTTTTTTGTTTGTAGGACGTAATCTCTGAAATTACTGGTCCGATTGCTAAAATTTTTTCACCGATATAAAGCTGCCTGAAAGGATTCCTGAGTGACATAGGCTATATTTTATGTACGCGGGAGAAGCCGCGGGCAATAGGTAGTAAATAATAAAATGTTTATTATTTACTACTATTTCAACAATGGTTGGTTCCATTTTGTTACAGCGATATCCAATAAGTATTTTTCTTTATATGATGAAACTTCAAAATATTCGGACTTTTTTGTAATTCATTCATGAAAAATACCATCCAGTATTGCCATAACGGTAGGTAGGTGCATTCCTCTTGTTCGTTATTTATTTTATTTCACAAAAAATATTGAATGAGAGACACGAAAATGCAAATATTTGAACTGTCGACGCGGCAAGGATCAACTTTTCACCATTATTCATTATAATGTATTTGAAAAGTTTCATGTTTCGTTTGTCGTTACGGCTCAGAAGCTGTTTCCCTCAAGTTCTTTCTCTAAAATAACAATATTAGTGTCAAGCAATTTGTCGCCGAGTCATTTTGATAAATGGACAAATAAAATACAAGTTACAATACTTTTCCAGTCACAGTTGGCAGCTGACAGCGTTGTAACTCAATCACTGGCGAATAAATCAAACAAAGGGATAGCTTTCTTGTTTTATTTCATACAAGCTTTTAACCGTGACGTCGTTCGGGGGAAATGTTGTTTCTCCTCTTGCTGTATATCCGCTATATAAACAAAGTTATGTTATTTATCTGCCAAATAAACTCCATCAGCTGTAACGTCGCTGGGAATAATGCAGGAGTCCACGGTTGTTTGTTTCACTACTTATTGCGGTTCTTGCTGCATCGGTTTTCTCCACAGAAAAGTTAACGCATACCTACAAGTAATAAACAATAAATTATTCTATTGATTGAACATCGCAGCTTCTCTAACTCTACCCATTAAGATCGCGAATTCGAAGACTGCGTTTTACCCAATATGCCAAATTGGTTAGGCGAAAATACACGCGCTTAAAAATGTGCTCATTTCAAAGTGGAAAACTCTCAGTGGAGTAGTTCCAACTAAATAAAAACATTCGTTTGATGTATGGGGATGTCAGTCAAATACTGCAATAAGAAAAATCCTGGCTAAAAATACTAAAAGCCGGATATTGCCCTCAAGATCAGCTCCGTACTGGTTTTTTATACATTTTGACAACTTAAAATTACTTTATCTACTTTTTACAGCCTACATTAATATGCTTTGTTTGAAAAAGAAATCGTTTTAAAATTGTACACATTTGTTTTACCGTAATATAAAGTGGAAACCTACATAAACTAACGCCTTTTCCCATGGACTAGGCAAATATTTAGATCGCTAATTGCTGCGACCCTTACATATTCCTTCTGCTTCATTTACGATCAAAAGGTAATTGGCGTTTTGACTTAAAACTGTTTTATGTGATAAAACAATAAGTGAAAACGGACGCTTTCAGTATGAATCGTAAGCACAGAATTATTATTTACTGTGGTGTTTTACGAACTTTATGTAGAAGAAGACGCGGGAAACAGCTAGTAAACAATAAATGAATGGCCTCATTTAGACAAGTTTTAGATTCAAAACAAAACCTTTCGACGAATACTTAAAGTATAATAAATACATGCTGAAATATACAAAACAATATATATATTTTTTAATTGCACCTACACTTTCAAATCAACAACAACGTAGCAAGACCAACATCGAAGAAACACAAAACTAGTCTTGTCTTTCAAACACTACCACGTCAAGAATGTGTCGTACTTCTGTCCGCCGCCACTGGGTTGTTACAGACTAGCTATCGGAGTGACAGACACGTCAGGAAGGTCACAGCGAACAGACATGTAGACGTGATGGTGACAACATTTGTCGCAAAACTTTCAATATAACCAACCGATCTATATTTGTCTCAAATATTGTGGCCCACGGCTAGCTGAGCTAGGGTTACGTGCAAATTATTGCCCCTGGCGATTTCACCGCCCCATGTGGTTGATTTAAATGGGATTTGCCCCCGTCACTTTACCTTACCCCTGGGCCTTGGTTACTGAAAGCCTGTAAAATAAATCAGGTGTGAATAAATAGCTATTAGGTATGTTTGGTTATTCGAGAAGAGATATTCGATTTAATAAAATAAAAAAATTGTACACTGTTTTCTTACTATTTATAGATAAAGAAACACAATATAACATAATCAGTGTCATAATATTTCCACTGCTAGGACTTCGACTTCGAATCTAGAAAAGTTAATAGACCGTAATCCGCCACGCAGGCTCAGTGCGAGTTGATGAATGTCACATGTCTTCGAATTTCTGGTTCTAGGATATGTCGGTTACCTCACGATGTGTTTCCTCAGCATTTTGAAAGCAATGGTGGTTAAATACACAAATGCATAACCAGCCTTATAATGTTCCTACTGGTAGAAGAGCCATAATCCACCACGTGTGTCCAGTGCGGATTCGTGGATGTAACATTCCTTAGAATTTTTGGTTCTAAAACAAGCCGCTTTCCTCACGATGTTTTCCTTCACCATTTTGGAGCCAGTGGTGATTAAATAAATTAATAACCCTGCCTGGGTTTGAATCCACGATCTACTTACTCAGAATTTAAGGCCTTTACCACTGAGCCGTCACTGCTCTAAGCATAAAAGAGGCTTGGCTTTGAATATTACAATTTTATTAAGCAGGACTTTAATTAAAAAAATAGTCTCTTGTAGCAGTATTAGATCCTTGAAAAACTCGTTATTTACTCTTAGTAAAAGTTTCCTGTATCTTACTACTTGAATTTTCCACATACCTAATAA
Organism: Mythimna vitellina; assembly: GCA_949316375.1. Taxonomy (NCBI): domain Eukaryota; kingdom Metazoa; phylum Arthropoda; class Insecta; order Lepidoptera; family Noctuidae; genus Mythimna; species Mythimna vitellina. The sequence continues at coordinate 10,820,409 of OX438686.1, forward strand.
ATTCTTGTCTCGGCGTAGCCAGGGGCTACTCTTTTACGTCATAAGTACGTCGCTGAAAGGTCGTTTGGCCCCAGGATAAAGGTAAAAGCAAAATAAGGAAACTTACTGCATTCATAACATAATACACTTAGTTTTCTTTGTGAAACAAAGTCATTTCAATAGCTCTTTATGTTAATAACACTGTAGAATGTTAAAGTTAGTGATTTATGAGGCTTTCTTGCTCTGAGAGGATTTTCCTTTTTTCTTTTCTCGTAAGTGACAAAAGGGAATTGTGTTTCTCAGCGTACATTGTGTTTGATTAGACAGAAAGATAAATCTCAGGGTGAGTGTTTCGGGATTAAGTATTGGCTCACCAAGCTGTCCACTACAGATAAGGGATTAAGCGTATAACGTAACAAATACTGTAATGTAGTCGTGACCTCTTAACTAAGAACAGAATTACTTTTTCTTATTGTACCGAAACTTCTGTTGGTAGAATATATTATTACTAGTGGTTCGCCCCGGCTTCGCACGGTTGCAATGCTGATTGGTATCAGCACATAACATAGCGGGTAACATAGCGGTTGCGGTGCTCCGCAACTATCTATCTCGTAGGTTTCAGCCAGCATTTGCAATGTATGTCCAAAAAAATGTGTTTATTTACGACATTACATTAGAAACCTCTAAAATGATGAGTGTTTCTCTTCTATATTATGCATTTATTATACATATAAACTTTGAATCACTCTATCTATTACAAAAAAAAACCGCATCAAAAGCCGTTGCCTAGTTTTTAAGATCTAAGAATACATATCCCGCACACGCACGCGTGACATTCACCAACCCGCACTGGGCCCGCGTGGTGGATTACGGCCCATTCCCTCTCCTAGAGAGAGGAGGCCTGAGTCCCAGCAGTGGGAACATTAAAAAGCTGATTATGCTTAATACATAGGTACAAACACAAAATACCGTGCCGACGTCTTTATGTCGATACCGTTACCGGCCCACGCTGAAAACCAGCGCCGTAGACTCATCGCATTTTGGGTGTAGTCACGGCATTATGCTGAGCGTTTTGCCGTTTTGCGCGGATTTGGCGCATATTTCTAAATTTACGCCTTGTTCCGCCAAATAAAATGTTTTTCTTTCTTTCTTCTTTTTCAGACAGCGGGAAGCGACTTTGTTTTATACTATGTAGTGACAATGGAAATGATATAAGTATATTTTAATAGGTGCGGCCGTGTGCCACCGCCTATCAGACCTCAACAACCCAATTACCGGGCAATACGACTGGACAGACTGATGGCCAGACTTTCTAGTATCTGTAACGACTATCAAAGATCTACGAATGACATTTTTAAAACTTCATGCAACACAAGGTACAAAGGCGGACCTAATCGGCATTCTCTTCCAGTCAACCAAAGGTAGTGAAGAGAAAACATAACAGGTGCATAAAAAAAGAAAAGATTAATGAGAAAACAAGGGATCAAATGTATGTATATAAAATAAACATACCCCGTACGTCCCGTTGACTCTTTGCATCTTTCCATTATTACAATTATGTTTTCGCTTCCAATCCAATTCGAAATTCAATCTAAATATTTTATTTCACGTAGCCTTACACACGCAATTATGAAACGTCAGAAGCAAGTGCACAGTTCGAATCGTTCGTTTCCTGAACTAGCAAGAAAATCAACAGTTACTCTTTTAAAAAATGATTAGTTTTTATAGTATTTCCGTTTAAACTAAATTATTAATACGGACGGTGTTTTATTTTATTTATTTAATACAGGCATAGAGGATGACCAGACCATAAGTATTTATGATTTAAAACTTCTGTTTCACTTTTAAGATTCTCAAAGTACGACACAGTGACAAGAATAAAAAAAACACAAAAATATTTTTTTTAACATAAAACAATTGACAATAATGATATAGATAACGATGGCAGCTGCAAAAGTTATAAACTGTGTCGCAACTATCAACGCCTATCTTTATGTTATAAAAATAATGTCCCAGACATAACAATAAGTGTGTAGTATATAGTGTGTAATACGTAGTGTATGTATATATGTTGTGGGTGTATGTACTAATACTTTCTAAGGTTCCACAATTTTCTCAGTATCTATACGAAAGTGTTTTTAATCAATCAATCAAATTCTTTTAAATGACCTTATCATTTCGTTTTAGGTAAAATTGACGAGTTTGTTTATTTTGTTGTAAATCTTAGAGCTGATGAATTTAATTGCCTTCTCGCTACTGCTACTCTACAGGGTACTATTTTGCAGACTCTGTCTGAGAGAATAGAACATAAACAGTGCTAAAAATTTTAAGTCATCGTCCTCTTCCTGCCCTTGTCCCTTGTTATTTGGGGTCGGCGCAACACGTTTTTTTCTTCCACTCTGCTCTGTCACTCGTCATGCTATCACTAACTTCCTTTTCTTTCATATCACTCTTCACACAATCCATCCATCTCAAAAGTGTTAAATAGATAAAAACGGGCATAAGTCCGCAAATCACCACAAGATAGACTAACCCGCTTGTATTCCAGGCAATAACACAAAAAATCACGACTTACCAAAAAATTTGTTCCACAAATTCTTAAAAAAGTAAGTAGACTTGTTAGAGGCTTACAAGCTTAAGAGCTCCCTATGTTCTTTGTAACGCAAATCTCAGCTAAGTAGCTATGCCATGTAACTTCATTATGTCTTTGTTCTCGATATTTAATAAAGTATGCACTGCATTTATCTCGGCAAAGACTTAAAGGATAAGCTTTTATTTGTCTTGCTTATATGCTCATTAAACAGTGTTCTTCCATAGAGTTTCTGGTTTTATCTTTACATCTTTCTTGGTAGAAGTAGGATGTAAAACTGCTTTGAAGGCTTATCTGCTTTCAAGGGTAAACATAAAACTGTTTTAGTGTAAGTTGTTAATACACATAACAAATATACAGAAACAAAATAAAAGTAAAGTGTTTTGTAAGGAATGTTGAGGAATAATCAGAAAATCAAAATAATACTTTTAATATTTTTGAAACATTCAACTACTTTTCAATATACTTAATACGAGAAGCACAAATAAAATACTTTCATGATTTTATTGCTTTCACAACTTTGTGATTAATATCTTCCTATGCCTAAAATTATTCATTCATTTATCATCACAGCGTTGATTTGTTGGATTCGTTTTTCATAATTACATTGTTATTTTGTATGTATGTATCTATGTATATATTTATTATTATATTTCTTTTCTATTCCTTTACCATTAAGCTGCACCTACTATGTTTTGTTTTTGCACCACCCTAAGGTCGACTGGTAGAAAATGCCTAAGGCATTAAGTCCACCTTTGTACAGTGTTTATTACTAGTGCATAAAGTTTTAATAAATAAATATTAGTGTTAATTATTATTATTTATTTTGTTACTATTTTGGTGTACAATAAAGTTTATTTCATTCTATTATTGCAGTTGTTGTTATAAGATCGCCCATATTACACCCACACACCACACCCTATTAATGTTAAGCTCCTACTGTATTTGTATTTATGGTGTACAGTGAAGAGTATATCTATCTATCTATCTATCTATTGTTATACTTACCAGTTTGAAATGACATCAAAAACTACGGTTTTATAAAGCCTTGTCTTAACGAAATTGAAAATTTTATAAAAAATACCGCATATATCTGATTTAACCATTTGAAGTTAAGTATACGAGTATCTCAAACTCTAGCCCGCTAAACCTGTCAAAAATTATCATTTAAATTTTATTGGGTTTGAAAAGTTAAACTCAAAATACTTAATTCACTAACCTTTTGAAACGAATCTCTAACCCACCAAAATATTTCCCTACACATTGCATTTGATTACGTAGCTGAAATATTGTATTTCTACCCACACCATCCGCAAATCGCCATGACGACAACTGCCTCTTCACGAAATATGTGTAAATGTATGTATGTATTTAGACACAAAAAAAACTGTCGTAAAAAATATGTCCTGTCTACACTCAATGAGTTACACCGTTTATTTATCGTGCGTCATATTTTTCGGTAGTTGGGTTATGCCCAGAAACATCCCTTATTTGTTCAGGAAAATTCTCGTAAATGAAAAATACCGCCGGTTTTTATTGAAAACTACAAAGGCCTGAAATACTGGAGAACGGCCCAAAATAAATTGAATATTAATATTGACGTATTTAAGCTATATACATATTACCAAAATAATCTTTAAATTAAAAGTAAAGAGAGGATAACTTATTTACGAAATAGTTCCGCTACTTCTTTAGGTTTGAAATATTATTTATTATTATACATACATTATCTACATTTACATCAATTTTTTTTTTAGTTGGGAAAATCATCCAAGGACATCTCTCGCTCTTGGGCAGAGCGAATGGGTGTGTCAGACTTTCATTGACTATAAACCTACTCTTGTTCCTTCTTTGCTTTCGTTTCAGGGTCCCGGGTTTCACTTTCATACTACCCGTGGCCCCAGTAGTCTTCGACTCTGCTGTGGCTGGTGGTTTGTTAACATCTCCTTGATGCCTGCGTGGAACAATACACGCCATTAACGACTTGGGCTCGGTCCGAACGGTTACCGGATGGTCGGACGGTGAGCTACCCATTGCTCGCCGTCCACAAGCACACGCCTACGGTGGCCGGAAATTGGGATCGGGATCACGACAGCTGGGGCGGAGGGCCGCTCCCTCGCGCGTGCACGTGCGGCCTCCTCCTTTGCCAGCATAACTGCTTCGCAGAAGGAAGCGATCGCCCCAAGAGGACACAGCGCTGCTCTGCCCAAGCGGGGCACACCTCTACCGTATGCTCCACCGTGTTATCCAGGCGGTTCACACAGTGGCGTTACTTCCGCATGAATCCGGTGCAGAAACATCCCGAACTGACCACGTTCGTTGAGAACTTGCGTCATGAGGAAGGTGAGGATGCCGTGAGGTCTTTCCAGCCACTCTTTAAAAAAGGAGACTTACCGCCATAATTATGGCGTGCCCAGCACTGCGTTGCGACAGTCGCTGTCGCCATTTCACCATGAGATGTTGTCTTGAAGCGGCAGCGAAGTTTCGCCCCGGCGTTGCATCTCCACGCGCAAATCGTGCATGCGTGCAAGGACTGTTGCCTCTAGATCCCATGGTGACCAGCCAGCAAGGAGGCTCGCCGCTTCGCGGATAACCTTGCGGCATCCCCGCACCATCCGTATGGCCATAACCCTCTGGCATGCGTTCAGCTGGGCCGTCGGTCACTTTCGCAGCGACGGCGCCCACACTGACGCTCCATAAAGGGCCATGGACCGAACGATGCTTGCGTAGGGCATCCGACGGGAGGCGTCTGGACCCCTGGGTTGGGCAGGAGCCACTTTAGGGTAGCCAAGTCCGATTCAGTTTGGGAGCCAGACGTTGAAAGTGCTCTTCGTAATTCCACCGGTTGTTCAGGACTTGCCCCAAGCTCATCCCGACCCGACCAGACCCGACGCCGATTTGAACTCCTCCTACCATTAATTGGATATGCCGTGGTGGCGCACTCCGAGGGCCGTGAAAACGCATGGCCTCGGATTTGTACAGCGCCACCTCGAGAGCTGGATCTTCTCAGCGACTGTCGCAACCCCGCGTGTCGCTAGTTCGATCGCCGCCCGGTACGACTCTCCTTGCGCCAGAATCAGCGTGTCGTTTGTGTAACAGACTACGCTGACCCCGTGAGGGAGGCCGCCGCACAGCACGTAGTTCTACCCGATGTTCCGCTCTTGTGGAACATCGGTTCCTAGTACCGATCCCTGCGAAACACCACACGACATCTCTCATTACTGTGAACCGATTTTGTACTTCACGGGCCAATTACTCGACTTCCATGCGGCAGACATGTCCATTCCAGTCCCACTCAAGCTATTCAGCCTTCGGAACCATATCACCGATCTGTGTTTTGGAGCGAAATATAGTGTTTTAAATGAATACTATTTATAAGTTGGTAAAATCCTACTGTGTACCTTATGGCACAATGCCAATTGTACTATCTATTAGCACAACTGTTACTTTTCCGTTGCCGACCTTTACGACCTGCACCGGATGGTAAGCAACTGAAATTGATATATTTATTGGCACACAAAGTAAAACAGGTTCCAGAAGCGGTCTTAAGTTTAAAAGTTGCATATTTCTTGTGACTTCAAAGCAACTTTTGCTGGTTTTTAAATATTCATTGGTTTTGGTAGAGTGGTTTCAAAGCTTATTCAGAACAAGTTCCTATGAAAGCATAAAAGCGGTGCTACCTTTTAAAACTTAATTTACAAACGAAAACTAATTAAAAGTTCTTTCTTTGCATCACACGAATCCTCAGGGTGACGACCGGGACCGGCAGATGTCCGGGAACACGTTTTTGGGAAATCACTTTCGCTAAAGTTTCCCCATTAGCTAAGTATTGAAAAGCAATAAAATTCGTATTAAGTGCCTATCAACAAATTGGCTGTAGTCACGAAAAGCTACTTGATGCTCAACAATTCTGACTGAAGTAGATTACTTGTTTTATGGGCCCTAATTTGTGTGATCTAAACTCAGGCCTCATCTTTCAGAGTCGACATAGTAAGCTTTTAGTAAATCGAAGATTTAGAAATTCCTGTTTCCTTTTAAGCTTGATTTACAAGTTTTTTGTCCTGTGAAAGCGAGTTTCCGACTTCAAATTTTTGTGACTAATCGTGTTAAAGTTTCCATTTTTTTAAGTAGTGCAGTATTACTCTGCATAGAAGTCTGTATGGTCAAAAAGTCTTCAATTCGACGGCTTTGTCACTTTATTTTTCAGTATTTTTAAACTTTGTTGAAACATTAAAAATAGGTTTTGGCTTTGCATCTTTTTTTAAGCTAGGAAAACATCTAATAACTGCTCTCACTTTAGGGTGGAGCGAGATGAATCATTAGAAGTGGCGTGTCAGACTTTTACTGACTAAAACCTCACCTAAAGCTGGGAATCCTCGCGAAGGTCAGACAGTACTTCAGGCGAGAACAGCTGCTCAAACTTTATCAAGCGCAAGTTCGATCGTGTATGGAGTACTGATCTTTGGGACGGATCTGCCCGATTCCAGCTTGATACACTTGAGGCAATGAGGCGTGTCAGGAGGATCATTGGCAATGATGCACTCATTGAGTCGAGGCTCCAAAGTCATGCTCAAGCATCGACGACGAGTTGCTAGCCTATCGGTTTTCTACCGGTTGCATTTCGGGGAGTGTGCGTCGGAATTGCATAACCTAATTCCGCCTAGCCCGTTCCAACATCGGGCCACCAGGCATGCGGCAATGCGCCACCGGTACATCGTGGACATCCCACCTATACGCACAAAAGTTTTAGGAACACATTCATTGTGCGTACAGCTAAGGTGTGGAATTCCTTGCTGGAATCTGTGTTTCCTGATGGCTACAACCCGGGAATCTTTCTTTAAGTCAAGAGTGAATAGGTTACTTCTAGGTAAGTGCGTTCCATCATCGACCGCATCGTCGCTTTTTATCAGGTGAGATAGCAGTCAAGCGCGAACCTATCAAGAATAAAAATAAAAAATATCTTTCTTCTTTTTTTCTTTAATTTTGTTACTATTTTAGGTGTACAATAAAGTTTATTCTATTCTATTCTATCTTTCTTCAGTTACCCTTTGAGACCACGACTACCTCTTTCAGAAGTCGACCCATGGCCCTAGTAGGCTTCGGTTTTGCTTTACCCCAATGGTTATGCGGATATGGCTTTAGGCGCACGTGGAACATCGTCGACGACTCAGGCTAGGTGCGGACGGTTACCGACAGCCGGATGGCGAACTACCCATCGCTTGTCGTCCGCAAGCTAGCAGCTACGGTGGTTGCGTGAAAGTAGGTTCGTCTATGTATACTTTACACTACCGTTTCATCCCCTTAGGGGCTGATTTTTGGAAAATCCTTTCTTAGTGCTCGTCATAAAACAAAATCTTTGTGCAAAAGTCCACGCTCCTAGTCTCAATAATTTCAGATGTGCGTAAGATACATAGGTATCTTATATAGAGAAGATGAAACTAACTACAATTTGACTACGGCAAAGCCAAAAGAGGGTTATGATTTTGACAAGCTATGTACATACATAACAATCTCCTAATCTACTTATCAGAACTCGATATATGAGGTAACGTTAGAACCTTCTTAATTGAACCAACAAACTACTATATAATTATAATAATAAAATTAACTAAAGGGCTTCTGCGAGTTGCTTTCGGCTCCTCGTACGCCTTCCAAAGGTCCAGGACCTCAGGGTTCTGGGACATATTGACACATAATAATAAAAGCCAGTGTCTCACTGCGACCTGACCACGTTGGTGAGGATGATGATGACGGGGCTACATCCGTGAGTACCCAGTGCAATTCACGTTTGTGGAGCTCTTTGTAGGATGCATTCCGAGAGTACCGCTCCACACCACCTGGGCTTAGACCTCGTCTACCTTGAGTCCCAATTGCTGGATCCTCTCAACGACTATCGCAACCCCGCGTGTCGCTAGTTCGACCGCCGCCCAGTACTATACAGCCAGTACCAGTACAGTGCCAGGACCAGAGTGTCGTCTGCGTAACAGACCACGCTGACCCCGTAAAAAGGTCGCTGCGCAGCACGTCGTCATATCCTATGTTCCACAAGGGCGATCCTAGTACCCATCCTTGCGGAACACCGTACGACATCTCTCGCCGTTCCCACTCTCCCTGGTGACCAGTGTAGGTGATGTACCTATCCAACTGGTAGGCTTTGATCACAAAACAGAGGTAGTCGGGCACCCGGTGTAACCAGAGTGCCCTCCTTATGCAACTCCATGGCAGGGAATTAAAGGCATTGGCGATGTCCAAAGACACCACCAAGACACACCTGCCTTGAGATACCGAATCCTTCGTCGTAAGGACTCGCACGCGTATGATGGCTTCCGCTTTGGAGTGCCCCCTGCGAAAGCCGGTTTGGTCGTCCACCAGATCCAGCCCGTGCTAAGTGCGTGACGAGGCGTTCTGCAATTACTCTTTCAAAGAGTTTTCCCACCTCGTAAAGCAGCACAATGGACTAAAAGAGCGAAAAGAGCGTTGGCCGCCCCGTCTTCGCGATAAGAACCAGTTTCTCCGTCTTTATGCGATGTGGGAACTAGTCTTCTCTATGCATGTGCTAAAGAGCCTTCTTAATCGAGACCCAAGAGTCTCCATTGCCAGGACTCAGGCTTTGCCAGGCAAGCCGTCGATTTCTGGGGCGGTATTCTCGGCAATCAGCCTTCGTACCGCCACTCTCATCTCTACCTCGAGCACCTCTGGAGCATTGTCGTCGCCATCGTGGTCTGCGTTAGACACTGCTAGAGCCATGGGCGGGGGAGAGTGTTACCCTCGCGCAGGGACAGAGTGCTCACTACACCCTCCACAATTTGGGGCCGGAGACTCTGCGTCTCTGAGTTTTTCGCGCACCACCTTGTAGGAACGTCCCCACGGGTCTCCGTTCAGAATTGGCTCACTTTATTTCCGCTCGGACGATGTACCGGTGAAATTTTTCTACTGTACGGCCAGTCCTTGACCGTTTTATATGATTCAAAACGACAAACTTATATTCAAAGAGATATGAGGAATTTACAACACGCGCGTGTGTCGTCGGTATTTCTCGCTAGTGAAGTGTGGCAGGCCTCCGGCCCCGTATGTCTCGCGCGACGTCGCTCACTATGCAGCCCAACGAGTGACGTAGGTAGCCAACGGTGCCCGAACAAATACTATAATAAACATAAGAGAAACATAAACCAATTATGACAAAAATAGTAACAAAGATTTCCACACTCGGTAAAATATTCCAAGCCCACTGTTTTCCTTAGTAAAACAAACAGGATATCGAATTACTTAGTAGTGGAAAAAACCACGGACCTAGGAGTGAAAAAAAGTGATCGAAGTATTTTGCTATTCTCAAGAACCTTATACGAAGTGATTTGATTCTTGGAACTGCTTCTATAAGGTTTCAGCCATATTTTCCCATTATTTAGGTAATATATACTGAATGAAGTATGTCATAAAATCTTCTCCTCAAATCGTATAAACAAGCTTTTTGCTTAGTTGTTTATGCAGTGGCAAAAAAAAACTTTCAGCCAGATAACAGAGACCAAGAGATAGGTACCTTACAATGTTGTAAGGACATTGACCAATTCAGAATCCACAACTACTTATTTATGTAACACCAGTTTAAACTTTCAGGGAAACCATGTTTTTGGTGTCATAAACCAAAGCATAACAAAAACGTTATTAATCTATAATAGTTAACTATGTAGGAGTGGGTTTTAGTCAGTTAAAATCTGACACGCCCTTTCACTTCACTCTAGTGCGAGAGAAGCCATTGGATTTTCCCACCTAAAAAAAATTCTAAAAAAATAGACATGAAAATTCTGCCCAACATTTTCCAACTTGTTAAATATAGCTTTCAGTCTATCTGGAGGCAGGTAAGTACTTGTATTACACAAGGGGCGGCTATATTCCAGACCGAAAATCTTATAAGTGTGATATTACGGAGAATTTTCGGTACTATCCCATAACAAACTCCTTTAATAATATCACGTTAAATTCTGAACGCAAATGAGCCTTCAAGACTGGCTCGATTCCATAGCTATCGCCCTAATTTGACAGTACAGGATACGTTAGCGTAGATATAAGACTATTACGAAAGCGCCAACCCGGAAAACCGAAATTACGTAACTGGTAGATTGAATTTTCCTATAATCGGTGTAGAAGCTTCCCCTAAATAGACGTTTGATGGCACACGTCATTTGCGACTTATATACGATATCACACCTCTTGAACTTAATGAAGGAACTATTGTAGAGATAGAGATATACAGTTATGGGTAGTTTAGAATAGGAATGATATTGAAATTGTAACAAACTTTGATCGTTAGACGTATTGAAAACTATATTAATAACAAACTTGATGTCTTACTAACAGAGCTAAAATGGAAGTCAAAATGCGGTACCTCAAGATTTTCTAATAGCCATTTTCTAATGCCAAAAACAAAGTAGGGTTACTTCGTTTTTGGCATCGGATATTTCATAGACTATTTTTCCGCATTAGGCAGACCCGTCAAAAAAAAAAAACCCGTTACTTTATTGAAAAAATTTAAAATATATTAGTACTAAAAAAAGGTTGAAGTACGCTTCCTTGGTTCAGCTTTACCATTTTGTGCCTGTTGCTGTGGAGACTCTGGGCAGTTGGAGTACGGAGGCAAAGTGTTATTTGGGGGATTTGGGCCGTAGGCTCGGGGAGGCAACGGGTGACTCCCGGTCCGGGTCGTTCTTGGTGCAAAGGATGGCTATCGCTATTCAGCGAGGTAATGCGGCCAGTGTTATAGGCACTTTTGTGCTAGGAACGGTCAGGGGCGAGTTATTTATTGACGTTCGACTTTTGTAGTTTACATTTATTGATTATTATATTATTTAATCTAAATGAAAAAAATATTTAAAAAAAATATACTACCCATATTTACTTATTTTAAAAATACGAAAGTAATATTGTTAATAAAATTTATTTCGAAAATACGCCTTAACCGCTAAACCGATCTAAATCTGTACTAATATTATAATAAAGGTGAAAGATTCGTACTTTTTTTTAATAAATTAAATTAAAAAACTACTAAACAGATTTTTTTTAAAAATTCACCAATAAAAGGCTACTTTATCACTGAGTGGCATAGGCTATGTATTTCTTTACTTTTACTGTTGTAATTACTTAGATATAGACTTGGATTTCCAGAAAGATTTAAGATACTTTTAATAACATTCCACGAGGGTAAAGCTTCGAACATTAGCTATTTTATAATATATTTCTACGAAATCTCTGTTTTCTCGAAACTTATTTTGATTGAGTTACCGCATTTTTGTTTTACGCGAATAGAAAAGGTACCTTAATATAGGTAAATATGAAAACTATTGTAGGTAGGAACCCTTTTTCATTTTCATCTGAATAGACTTTCACATAAAGCTCGAGTGCTTATAAGATTTTAAACTAATTTAATACAACATACTAAATTATTTTTAAATCTTTTATTTCTATATTACGAGTATATCTGCTTTTTAGCAACCACAGACACCAACAGATTTGAAACAGGTTTTTTTTATTGGGTTTTTTTTAATTGTGTGGTGGGAAAATCATCTTATGACAAAACCCGCTCTTGGGCGGAGCGAGAGATAGCGTCAGACTTTTACTGACTAAAAACCCACTCCTGTTCCTTCGTTGCCTTTGTCCCTTGAGGCGCGCATGGAACAGTACGCGCCGTCGATGACTTGGGCTCGGTCCAGACGGTTACCGGACGGTCGGACGGCGAGCCACCCATTGCTCGCCGTCTGCAAGCCCGCGCCTACGGTGGCCGGAAATCGGGATCGGAATCCCGGTGGCGGTTGGGGCGTGAGGATCGTGGCCGCCGGTGCGAGAAATCGCCGCCGCCGTTCGCCCCCGCGAAGACACGGCGTTGCTCTGCCAAGCGGGGCACACCTCCATGTTCGGGGACAGTTTTACGCGATGCCCATTGTCAAATATTTTTGTAGAATCGTACTGGGCTCGCCGAGCCGCATTCGTAAATGTATAATAGTACTATGTTATAAGTTTTTTTTAGGTCTAAAACACTTGGGTTAGGTTAGGTTAAAATTAAAACATTTAAAAAATACCTGAACACCATACTTTTATGTAACGTCGCCACAATAAAAAACACTCTATTCAACTAGACGCTTTAAATGTCATCTATTTTAAACCTGTTGGTGGGTGGGGACGGTTTTACGCAATGCCTTTTTGTCGTCGTTGTCATTGGAATTATAAAAAAAATTAAAAGTAAAACTTATAAGAAGACTACTCATGTAATATCAAACAGAAATCAAAAGTAAATCTATTGTTTAAATTAGTTTATAAAACCGGAAAAATCTGAAATTTGGTATCTAAATATCTAAACTAGTGAACAGATTGTGATTCATTCAATTTAATCCATGATGTGTAAAAGCAACTTATCTTAAATGTGATACATTTCATTATAATATAGTTCTTCTAGACAAGCAAGAGTAAATTTGTGACCATTTCTTGTCATGCGATGAAAACATATCCGTAGAGTTTGGTATAGCAGGGCAGGGTCTGCCTAATTGCCGTCAGTCGGGTCACTTTATTTCATTAATGGTGCCATGCCGGGGACACGAATTACACCCGCCGTCTATGAAATTTCCATGTAATTGGAGATCCTTCGATATTTTGGGTACCTGAGTGAGTTCGGATTCCTTAAATAAATACAAGACTGTTACTTTGAAATCTTTCAGCTCTGATTTAAATAATTTTACTAAATGGAATTCGAGATTTCTTGACTTCAAACTCAAATGCGTCTTTAGTCGATTAATTATTAATTTAATTCTCTTTTACACAGATTATTTAAAACATTTGGTTTATATAATAAAATAAGACATTGGTCAAACTGAGATGAATCAACTTGTTTTCAAATTACATGTCCGCTGTTAGTTAACAAGTCACGTTTTGAAATCGATACAATTTAGTATATGAATTAATTAAGAATTTATAGCTCAAAAGAAATGACAGTAATACAGGGCACAATTGAACCAATCTGCCACAGCTTTAAATCCATAAAAATAAACAAAATGTAATTCGTAAGGTTTTTTATGCGTCCGTCATGGCAAGCGTGTAAAATATATTGCTGTAACTGGAACAACAATGGCTTGTTTTCGTAAAATATGTGACGATTTATTCACCATGGACGGTACAAATATTTACCGAGGGATTACAAAACACCGTAACCAGCAAATTCACATAAATCATAATCTAAAGTTTTGCGAAATATTTGTTAAAAGTAGAAAAAAATGTTTGGGAAGTCGTTAATAGTTTTGTCTTACTAATAAAATGAAATTATTCATTTTTGGTAGGTAAATAAATTGGTCTCACAGAATTGTTTTCGAGTTAACTCTTCCAGCTAGTGGCGTTATGAAACTTCTAGCAAAACACTACTATGAATAACGAACTTATAAATTGTATCATAGAATTTTACACAGTGATTGGTTCTCAACAAATTAATTCCATTCATGATTCAATCAAGTCTGATAATAATAATATAAAATTAAATTGATTACAGGTATTATATCGAATAGAATATGATTATAAATAATTGAATTGCTTTGATCGTAATCAGTTTAATCCAATTTCCTTTATACGTTCTACCCTAATGCCTTCTCAAGGCACTTTTGTATCTTGAAAGCAGAAAATAATGTTGCATCAATAGTAGGAATCCTAGCTTTTGGGCCATTAAATCCAACCTGGATTTGATGGCCCCTCTACATTGTTATGCTATGAAAGCCTCGTTTTAGAAGTATCGGGTAGAAACGCGATGAATCATGGATGATGAACTATCGAAGCGAAACATGTTTTCATTGAGTACTAAGATTGAGCTGTGCGTAGCCTCTCATATAACAATAAATAGGCAGCCAGTGGTCAGCTCGTTAGAGGTGAAAAGTAATAAGTTGCTATAGATTAATATAAAGAATTTCTCTAACTATATAGTAAAACTGAAGACTAGGTATATCATCATAATATTAAAAATTAGCACACAAACAGTAGTGGCCCAGAAATAACGATCCCGACTTTCGAGATGTACGAGTACTAGCACATCATGGGTTCATACGCAGACCGACGCTTGACTATGTAACTCATTTCATTACTGCTACTCAGAAAATGGTGAAAAAAAATAACGTAAGAAAACCGGCATGTCTTAGAATAAAAAAATCGAAGACATCGAACAACCGTCCACGTGGTGAATGAGCCCATTCCTCATTCAGTCTTACTTGTGCCGCGTACCGATGTGGACGCATTTTTTACGTGTTATTAGTATCGATTAGCACGGCGTAAGCTGTCATTCAAAATTACTCACCATGAGTAGTAATCTTGTGGTGAACGAGTTGCTGGTCTCCCTGCAGCAGAAGCTGGAAGTCATGGACGAGGTCCGCCGTCCAGATCTGCGCAACGAATTTCAACGAGGAGGACATAGCTGCTGTGAAGTTGATGTTGTTTAGTGTGCTAAATAAGCGTGACCAGATGGTATCCCGTTGGCGTGACGGGACTAGAAAGAATGTATGTTCTTATATTATAAAGCAACGCAAGGAGACCGAACCTGACGCCGTGCCGACGTTTGTGGCAAAGGACCTGCACAAACTTCCTCCAGTCACCTTCGACCACGTCGATGTCACTAGCCTTTTGAAGGACATTGTCTTTCTAAAGGCTAGTCTTGCGGATGTACAGGCGAAGTTAGATGCATCCCAGAAAACTACCGAAATACGCCAAGAGCTTGGTGAATTTCCCAACACAACGGCGGTAACTAGGTCATCAGCCGATGCGTTTAATGTAAACACGCGTCATGGAGCTAGCCTCGATTTATTGCCACCGAAGTCCGAGTCAGCAGTTTCGTCACCAGTATGTTCGTGGATTGCTGAGATTGCAGAGTGCTCACCCCGAGCGCTCCGCAGCTCCGTGCCGGTCACCGCGGCTCCTCCATGCGCTGCCCCTCCATCCCGCCCCGCTGCCTGTACATGTAGCTCCAGCGAATCTGCATCATCAGGATTTCGCTAGCGGCACCGCGAGCACCCGTGCCGCTCCTATATCGAAGCCTTTGCCTAATAAAGCAATGAATAAGGCTGAAAATGAAGATGGCTTCGTAATAAAGCAATGAATAAGGCTGAAAATGAAGATGGCTTCGTAATAAAGCAATGAATAAGGCTGAAAATGAAGATGGCAAACAGACCGGTGTACATCTCCCGCCTGCATTACACCACAAAGGTGGAGGGCATCGTCGATTATGTGCGCCAAAATTTGAAGTACACACTGAGGGTACAGTTGCTGAAGTCGCACCAGAATGTCAATTTTAAGGCATTTGTGGTGCGAGTACCGAACTATTTTCTACACCTTGCTATAGAAGAAGACTTTTGGCCAGAGGGTGTGGTGTTCCGTCGCTTCCACACTTTCCTACACTTTACGTGTAGGACCCCACTACACATAGTGTTTTTTTTTTAACCTTAGTAAAACATTTTTTTCTACTTTTTATTTTACTACTTCGTCGGCGTGATTGTTATACATTAAAGTTACCAAATTTAAGCTTTTATTGCTAACGGTCACTGAGATTATCCGCGGACGGACGTACAGACAGACAGACAGACTTGGCGAAACTATAAGGGTTCCTAGTTGACTACGGAACCCTAAAAAAGAAAGAAAGAAAACATGTTTATTTGGCAAACAACGAACAAACAAGTAATGAGTTTTCATTGTTTGTTTGTTTGTTGTTTTTATTCCTTTTAATTTCATTTAAGTTTTTAAATGAAACATAACAAAAAACAACAACAATGTGTGTCTTACGGCTATACCAAATAGGTCCAATTGAATAAAAATATTATACAACCTTATTTTCAGTGAAACCTTAATTTAGTTTGTTTGGAATGAGTAACTGGATCGATTCCAATAATTTTTACACCATGTTATATTTTCCCGAAAATATTTAAAAAAGGTCACAAGTTGGACATAACTGACAATAAGTACAACACAGGCCACGGCAGGACATAGCAGGCATTAGACGCCAGCGCACAGCTGGAAGCGGGAGCAAAACCACTCCTCTCGCCCGGATGGCCCGGAGACTATTAATTTGTGGTATTTGTGCGGGCATCAAATAACATAACAAATGCATAACTTTGTGATTTTTCCTGATACAGTTATGAAATGTACACAAATTCTTTACAAAAAGATATTAGACACGTGTTTCAGGTTTCACATATAGTAAAACTTATGTTGTATTGCTGATTGTGCTAAGTTTTTATCATAGTCAAAAATAGAGCAACAAATACTGTTTCGACGCATGAAATAAGGTTAATCCTGTCTTATTTCTTCTCGATTTAAGCTCGAAAGTGTTGTAAAACTAAATTGTCATCCAATTTATTTCGTACCTCCATGGTTGTTTGTACAAATGGTAATCCATTCGCGCATACATCACGCGCTGTTTTATGTCGCACGGTTCTGTTTTGTGGTCATTTGTCACACGATACGTTTCATCATTCTTGTACATGCTACTATAATGTACGTGATAGGTACTGGGTTGGAACTTAAATCATTTATTTTTTTGCGTGTAAGAATGCTTGGCAGGCTTTGTGAATGTGTGGTGTTGTAAAGAAGAACGCGTATGAGAAAATTTACTCAAATAATGAGGCACTTAGGAGTAAGACTCAGTGCTAAATATAAATTGCAAAATTAGATTATTTATTTATTTAATATTATTAGGATTGCCAACATTACAGGCACGGAATTTACAGGTTCATTTTATAACACTATTCAAGTGCTCCAACACTTAATTTAGAGAGATAATCACTAAATTATAAATTTCAGTGCTTACAGTGTTTTTTTGGAAGGACGATTTGTCCTTTAAGAAATCAGTCAGAATTATAATTGGTTTGGCGTTTTCAACCATAAAACAAGAGAATTAAATGTCTATAAATACTATACTATATATAAAGCATATTATTGAAGTATGATGATAATAATAAAAATGACAAAAAATAAATTAAAATGTCGGACACAACCTACCAATACTTATACACATACATAATAATATACATCTATTAGATCTACCTATAAAAATTAATTCCATGAATTGTTACTTTGCCGCCATCCTCTTTTCTACATTTACTGTGCCCGACAGGGTCCATATTGATCTTGACTATATTTTATACCACCTACGTACATATGGAATGAAGTATTGAGTATTGAAGTTTTATATATTTTTCGGTTTTCCAATAGCGACGAGCATATGGAATGCAATAAAGTATTGAGTATTGAAGTTCTATATATTTTTCGGTTTTCCAATAGCGACGAGCTAATTTTGACAGACTGGCGATTATTTTGATTTGGCTATTTATTTATTATTCAGTTAGTTAATATGCCTAATCACGAGAAGTTACACAATTGAACAAGTCCAAATAATACATTTTTATGAGTATCAAAATCAATGTACGATAGTCCTTACGCGAAGTGTACCCGTAATGAGGTAAACACGGTGACCCTTCAAAGACGAATGTGTAACATTTGGTTACCAAATTTGAAACAACCGGTTCAGTAAACAATCAGTCGATACCTACACGTCAATGAAACGCCAGATCAACTGAGAACTTCGCCGCAATTCGTGCAGGAGAATCCAAGGTTCGTATTTTTCCAAAATCGATATTGATAAAGTACCGTATATCTAAGGAGTGGAATTCTCTGCCGGAGTCTTTGTTTCCTGATAGCTACAATCTTAAGGATCTTTAAGTCAAGAGTGAATAGGTTACATCTAGGCAAGCATGCTCCAGTTTAGGCAGAATAAATATTATGTTTTCTTTTCTTCTTTCTTCTTCTTCTCCATTTTAGCCCACATCATTGCATTGTAAGTCCTCTCTATCCGCATGCCGCAGGTTCTCACCGGACATGGTAAGTTCGGGAACTTCTTGCAACGGATTCATGCGCCCGGGTATCACCATTGTGTGAACCGCCCAGAGGATACGTTGAGCAGTACAGTAGAGGTGTGCCACTCTTGGGTAGAACACCGCCTTGTCCTCGTGGGGGCGGTCACCTCCTTCTACGAAGCAGTAATGCAAAGGAGGTGGCCGCACCCGCGAGAGAACGGTCCTCACGCCCCAGCCGCCGGGATCCCGATCCCGATTTCCAGCCACCGTAGGCGCAGGCTTGTGGACAGCGAGCAATGGGTAGCTTGCCGTCCGACTGTCCGGTAACCGTCTGAACCGAGCCCAAGTCATCGACGGCGCGTAGTAACACTACGCGCGCCTCAAAGAGATGTCAGCAAAACCGTAGGGGCCCAGCAGGGTCGAAGCCTAAAAAAAACTTTTTACAAAAAAAATATAACCGACTTCACAAAAAAAAAAACACCGACTTCCGAAATTAAAGTTATTTTGATCTTTTTAGTGTTTTGTTTTTTTTTGTGAAGTCGGTTATATTTTTTTTGTAAAAAGTTTTTTATTTCACACTTTTTAGTTGCGATACACTTATAAACAGAGTGCTTATTTATCATGACAATTCCATTTAACCCAAACACTGCTAGGTTACATTGTTTTATTATGAAGTTCCTGTGTCTACCTTCCACCTTCTGGCTACATCATCAGATCAGTTTGATAGTACCTTATAGCCAAAGTACATCTAATGACAAACCAAATAAGCCCAAACACGGCTAGGATACATTGATTAATTACGGAGTTCTTGTGCCTACCTTCCGGCTCTAACATCATCTTCCAATCACTTCGATGATAACATTTTCAACGTAATTTTTCGGAACCATTCATTTATTTGTATTATCATAGTCGCTTAACTATCTTCATTGTGATATCTATGTAGGTATGAAGTTCCGTTGACCATTTCTGGTCTTCTTCATCAGTTCCACTTCATCAAATGTTACTTTTTGACTGTAAATGCTTAAGTTCTCGATAAAAATACCAAAATCACTATATGGTTGCCTATAATATTTGAGGAGTTCTCTCGATTTCGCCAAGATTCCATCATCAGATCCCGACTTGGTGACTATGGGACCATTTGGAAAGTATACCCTTTCCAAAAAACAAAGAATTTTTCAAATCATCGAACTCGAACAAACAAAAAAAAATACAAACATCCGAATTGAGAACCTCTTCCTTTTTTAGAAAAGTCGGTTAAAAAAAATCAGAGGCTACCGACAGTACAAAAAAACAGCGAGCGCTACAAATAAAAAAAAACAGTTTCTTTACCTAGCCCTAAGACCAGCAGGACAACGCCACGAGCCACACAGCGTCTGCTACAATGGATATTCTCCATAAACGATTTCAGAGTAGGGTTATCTCTCGTCGATATGATTTGAATCATCTATAAAGATCGTGTCATTTGACCGCACGAAACTTTTTCTTGTAGGGTTTTCTGAAGTTTCAGGTTTAAACCACAATCGACCGATACTTCCAAAGTTAAAAGGCGCCAAGTTATCGTTCAAATTAAGCCGGATTAATGTAACCGGGTCATTGATAATTAGACTTCTCAGATTCGTGAATCTGAGAATTCTAATTATCAATGACCTGGTACAGCGTGCTGTTGTAAAAAGCTGTTGTAGGTATTTGAACGTTTGTCATCAAACATAGGCCTTTTAAATAAAAAAAGAATTCTGATATAAGAATATTGAATTTTGTCACTCATAACTTGTTTTTATTGTATTTCAATATCGACCCGTTTTTATTGGGAACCCCTTTAGTTTTTCAGTAGTTTTAGATATTTTATTTTTTATGTTTTTTTTTTTTTTACCCAGCAATGGGACAATACAGGCTTGATATAATATTAAAAATAATAATAATAATGTTTTCTATATACACCCTTATTTTTTAATTAGTACAAAAAATAGGGCTCTATCCGTACCCGTTACTGATCATATTTTGTAGTCAAAAGTAAAAAAAAAACAAAATTTATCATAATTTATAAATTCATAATTAATTATTTTTAGGATTTTGACTAAGTTTTCTCAACAAGTTGACAGGGATAATATTTGCGCGTTTCCAGACTTTTGGGAATACGCCCTTAGACATACATTAATAAATAGAATGTAAAGAGGAAAGCACAATGCATTGCTCGTATTTTTTAAAAAGATCGCGGGTATATCGTCGGGCCCAGGACCTTTGGATGCGTCCACCAACTTTAAATCTTTTCGTATTTAGTGTTCTGAAAAATGTAGATTGCAAAGAAGAATATCACTGTCAGGATTTGGGGGCGGCGGTTCAAAAGAAGTAGAATCAAATATATAAGTTTCATGAACTGATTGAAAAAACTTTGTGAATAAGTTGCAGGTACTAATAAGATCATGTGAGGAATATTGTTGAAAAAAAAACTATAGAAGGGACACTATAACTGGATTTGTGCTTCTAGATGTTGGGCCAAAAAGCCTTCACGTTTGGAGGCTACGCTATTTGCCGTTGTGTCGAAATATTTTTTATAGCAGATATCTGCTTCTTTTTTAAACTTTGCTTCATAAATGGAAAACAATTCGTAGTCACTTATGTTCCTGTACTTTTTTTACTTAACCCAAGCTCGAGTTTTGTTTCTATATATGTAAAAGAAATTTTGAGAACTAATAGGAGAAATTAAAATTGTTGGGTTCGTGCATTGGATCTGCAATTTAATGATATTATAAAGCTTTTTCATTTAAAAAAATTGAGACTGATTTCCCGAGTAAATTCTCCCACTCTACGCCCTTTATTTCTCTATTAATTGTATTATAATCAGACAAGTAGTTAAATTAGTTTGCTCTGTTCTGTTTTAATATCCCTGGTGGTTTTTTAAATGGCAAATGAAATGAAAAATGGCCCCACGCAGAATGAGGGATGGTGATTATCAATAGGTAAAAGCGATACATTAGGAGTGAAGGCTTCTACATTGGTACTGCAGCAAAATAAGTCTAACATACGGCTATTGTAATTGATTGCACTATTATATTGGTTCATATCCAGTTGCGAGCAGAGATTATTTTTATTATGTATAACAATTATTATTTATTATTTTACTACTATCTTTCAATTATAAATTATTATTTATCACAATTGCTACTAGAAAATGCTACGCCCAGGGGTTATCCATCTCGATCGTAATTCATTCATTGCCTTTTATAATACTTTCATAAATTGCGTGAGATTTTGGGATATAAACAAACGCTAATAACTTTTATGTTTATGAATATTATTTATTGAGACTTTACTTTAATAATAACAAGACCTTTTCTTATAA
Organism: Mythimna vitellina; assembly: GCA_949316375.1. Classification (NCBI taxonomy): domain Eukaryota; kingdom Metazoa; phylum Arthropoda; class Insecta; order Lepidoptera; family Noctuidae; genus Mythimna; species Mythimna vitellina. The sequence continues at coordinate 10,842,178 of OX438686.1, forward strand.
GCCCTTTAAGTTATTGTACTCATTAAAAAATAGTGGTGTACACATAGAATATATCTAAAAAATAAATATAAAAACATTTTCTTAGCTGAAAAGCCACGGTTTCGAAGAAAATCGACATAACAAGTATTGAGATTTTTTCACTCTAAGCTTAAAATAATGCTATGAAAGCAGAAACATTCCCTCGGGAAGGGAACATAACACTGTTTATACACAAAAAATGAACTCACATTTGTTGCGTCTACAGCTCCTTTCAAACGTAACGAAAATATATCCGTAATGGGTATCTACGCACTACTGATATATTTTAAGTGCGAAAAAGGTATTTTTGTGGAAAATTACCTAGTATTAAAGAACTCTAACCACCGTAGACGTGGGCTTGCGGACGGCGAGCTACCCATTGATGTCCGGTAACCGTCCGTATCGAGTCTGAGTCGTCAACGTCGCGTAGTGTTCCACGCGCGCCTCAAAGAGTTTTTAACATAACCGTAGGGATCCAGTAGGGTCGAAGCTTACTGAGGGTTCGCTACTGAAAAGAAAACCTGGGGACCTGGAATGCAAGGCAAAGAAGGGACATGGGAGTAGGTTTTAGTCAGTAAAAGTTTGACACACCCTTCCCGTCCGCCCTAAAGCAGGAGAGGAGAAGTTATTAGGTGATTTCTAACCTAAAAATAAAATTAAGGAACTGTATAAAGATTCAAGAAAGAACTGCTGTCATACCATAATTATTTTTAAAATCTCATAAAAGCATCTAGGGTTTTTTACTTATATTTTTGCCTTCGCAAAGTTTTTAGAAAGTAATTTGTTTTACATTAATTATGTGGATTTAACATATATTCTAGAGTTTTTGGCCACTTTATTGAGTGAGCCTACTCGCATCCAAAGTACACTATAATACAGTAGTCAATCTATATAAATAAAAATTAATATAACAATTAATATTAATAACTAAATTAGCGTTACTAGGCGCAAAATTCGAGAAGATAAAACTTTTTAAACTATTTATTGAAGTCTCAAAAAGGTTCAAAACTGTAAAAAATTGCAAAAAATCTGTCAAAAAACGTACTTTACTGCATTGCATATTGAAGCGGCATTTTATGTCACCACAATGGAACTAAAAGATTCAAAAATCTGTATCGCAGTACCAAAGTTCTCCTCGCGATTAGAACATAATATACAACATTCTGAAATAAACTATCAAGCGGTTTCCGGACTAGACAAAACACCCGTCTGGTTGGAGGATCCTCTCTTTTCCATGGAGGATTGTGATCCACTGATTTTTTTTTTTTTTTTTTTTTATTCTGGATAGGTTCGCGCTTGACCGCCATCTCACCTGATGGAAAGCGATGAGGCGGTCGACGATGGAACGCGCTTACCTAGAAGTAACCTATTCACTCTTGACTTAATTTTTCGCCGCCAACCCGACTCATTGGGGTCACCATCCCGATTTACTAGGACTGTACCACCCCGACTCACTAGGTCATCACCACAGTCAGTTTCGACTCACCGAGAACTATTTGGTGTAGATTTCCGGCACACTGGCACCAACCTTCTACTAGCACGGAACGTAACACAATAAGTCAAAAATAACCATCGATCTCTGATTTTAAACTAACAAAAATCTGAAATCAGCAATTAGAACATATATGTATGTGGAAACCAAATATCGGGCAGTTGCCCAGATCAGACTTAGGTCCGATCGGGTGTAGGCACCCGTCTAATTAGAGGATCCTCCCTTTTCAATGGTTTGCGGAATTTGGCACCCCGTTCCGCATACTTTACTTACTATTTCTGGCTGTCAATATAAGTGTAAGCTATCAATCCTTTCTATAAACTATTTTAATTTATGTTATGTTGTGTTTTAAGTTTTATTTATGTTTGAATCTGACAGTAATTTTTGACAGAACTTCGTCAATAGGGTCAGCTAGCACTACAATAAAATGTTCAGTCCATTTCACTATATATTTTCCAGTTGTGTAGACACTTTAGAAACAAAACTTCAACAATTTTCCATCGCAATATCAACTAGGAAACAATTTTCGAATAATTAAAACTGTAATTGAACTACACTTTGACTAATCTCGCCAAAACCTGCGCACCTTAAGTTCTTTCCGACTTAAAAGCGATTACTAAGAGCTAAGCTAAATTAGTTTGAAATTAGCTCAAAACGCTGAGGTCATTTTTCATGCTTGTATGCTGTAAAACTACACTTCTGGACACATCTATTGGCCCACCTTCTATTTTCAGTTTCGTTTGGTCCTAGCTAAAATTTTATATTAGGTCGAGCAAAAAGTTTTTATGCAGTTTTGAACCTGGCACATTCACAATTTCATTCAATAGTCTTTTTTTGAATTTCGAACACAGAATTTAAAGTAACAAAAGACAATTTGGAGCCTGTTTGTTGATATCAAACAATCGAATACTAAGAAAACTTGGTTTTATTGGTTTGCTTGTATTCAATTCTTGAAAAAGTGATTGATATCTTTGGTTTTGCAACAAACATTACTTATTCTTAACATTAAGGTGAGGTTCTATCAATAATCTATGGATACTTCACCTGAAGTCGCCGCCCAAGCTGTGGCACTTATTCAGGCCGGACACAGCCAAAGAAACGTGAGTGCTCAACTTAATTTAAGTTGATCTGCGGTCCGAAATGTTTATCGGAGGTACCTAGAGACTGGCGGCTTTGTTCGTCGCCAAGGAAGGCCACGATCTCGGGTCACAACTGAAAGGCAGGATCGATTCATCGTGACGACCAGCTTGAGAAATCGTCACCTTACCTCCATTGAGATACGAAACCAACTTCGCGACTTCCACGGAGTATCTGTTAGCGCTCGAACTGTTCGGAGAAGGTTAAAAGAACGCGATATGGTACCACACAAGCCAGCTAATGGGCCCAAACTAACGCGAGCCCACCGAACAGCGCGCCTTCATTTCGCACGCAGTCATTTAAATTGGACACAGCAAGATTGGAGCCGTGTACTCTTTTCTGATGAGTCTAAAATTGTGTTACATGGCAATGATGGAAAGAAGAAGGTCTACCGACGTAAGGGAGAGCGTTTCGCACAATGCTGCTTTGAAGAGAGGGTTGCTTATGGCGGTGGCTCATGGACTGTCTGGGGCGGTATATCCGCGAGCGGCAAAACTCAACTTGAGGTCGTTACAGGACCACGGCTGCCAACATTAAATGCTGAAAGGTACATTCGTGAGTGCTTAGAACCTCACGTGATACCATACGCGGACTATGTGGGCCCAAATTTCCTTTTTATGCATGATAATGCAAGAGCCCATGCGGCCGGCATCGTCAGGGAATATCTTTGGGATGTGAACATCACAGTTATGGACTGGCCAGCCAAAAGCCCAGACATGAACCCCATTGAGCACATGTGGGACGAGCTAAAACGACGTGTTAGGGCTCGTCAGCCAGTTGCCCAGACGATGCAGGAGTTGAAAACTGCCATAGAAGAGGAATGGGAGATGATCCCTCAAAATTTCATAGAGCGGTTGATAAACTCTATGCCTAATCGTATGACAGCTGTGGTAGATGCCCATGGAGGCAACACGCGTTATTAAATTAAACCTTTATTTGATAAAACATGTTTTTTATTAAAAAATCAATTGCCTTTAACAAGGCGCATATCCGACTTGTTAGGCGTAGCTCCATGTCGTATGGTATTCTGAATTCAAATTTAAAACAATACGATCGAAAAAGATGGTAAAATGTATCAGGTTTAAAACTGCATCAACAGTTTTTGTTCAATCTAGCAATCATATTTCGGTAGGGGCCATCGAAACCTAAACTCTAAGGTGGGCCAATAGATGTGTCCAGAAGTGTATTTAATCTGAGTTGTGTTAGTATAAAGAATTACCTGAGCTATGTGAGCTTAGCTATACTATCTTAGCAAGGCTCTTAGTTTGTAATCGAAGTAAAGCCGATACTGTGGTTAACCGGGATATTGTCTTTGCAAAGATATTTAATGAGATACAAGCGCGGCTATCAGGAGAAATGTCTTAGGAAAACTGTAATCCTATGCCTCAGCGACGTCGACGACGTACGAACGAAAAAGAGTGATGGACCTATACACGCTATATAACTCTATCCTTTTTACAGCTCGGCTTTGGTTATAAAATGGATCACTTTAAAGCTGGTAGAGCCTCAGTATATGCTAGGTAAGGTTAAGCTTTTCAGCAATAGATGGCGTAATCACAAAATCATCAAATGTTCTAGAACTTAAACATGATTGAATTCTAATTAATTACTACGTAAATACCAAGAATATTTACGAAAATAAACCGAAGTTAGGTCCAGTGATTTTACCATAACAAGATTTGCAATAGCATAATGCTCCACTCGGCATATTTTCTCAGAAAATGATTTACTTTTCGTGCATATAGCGGATACAAAGATGACTTGACGTGTAGGGGTGTCATACTAAACTGAGTGACTTATTACCACTAGGTAACAAGTATAGGATTACAATTTTTATTGGTACGATTTTAATTGGTAATATGTGTGCATGTGTGTGTGTGTGTGTGTGTGTGTGTGTGTGTGTGTGTTTTTATTGGTAATATGTGTGTGTTGGTAATGTGTGGGGGTGTATTGGTTGTGTGTGTGTTTTGTTTTAATGTCTTTGTGTCTTTGTATTATAATGATAAGCTCGCATCTGACTCTTCTGATTGTAAAGAATGAAGACAGACTCTTGATGCCTCACTAAAGTCAATTTATAACAAATATGTATGTTCAAAGAACCAAATTAAGGAACATATTCTTGCGACAAACGAGTTAGTGGACAAAGTAGACTCACTTGCTCTTAGAAACATCGAATGTACTTGTCAGAGAGAATCTAACATGGCTGGCCTCCAACTTGTGGTAACAGAGGACACATCCCAGGCCATCTGTGCTAAAGACTGTATTCCCCAACAAGAATTAACTCAAGGGGTAGATTCAGCAAAATGTAGTTTTTCCTCTCATAAAAGCGGTGATTATAGATCAATTATGTTTTCAGACAGTATAGGAAGAGGTTTAGGACAATTAGTTAGTAAGAACCTCCCTTTTTCTTCTCAAAATCATTGTACACCACAAGCTTCCTACCATCACATAATGTCATTAGTTAATGAACAAGTATATGATCCCAATGCTATTATAACTGTATTTGTGGGTAATAGCTTAAATGTTAACAAAGATGACATCACTTATAATGTCACAGAGCTATTGAAGAAAGATTGTAAGAGGATTATTTTATGTGCTTTTCCATACTTTGAGCACTTGTCAAATAGGCAAAATAAGTACATACATATGCTAAATATGCATATGCATTTTTTAGTTAGTCACCATAGTGATAAGTTTTTATTTTTTGACATCAACCATTTTGTTGATAAACTTTTATCGACTAGGTATACTGTGTACCTACCTATTATATTTAGACGTCAAATAGCGAGGCTATTAGCTTATAATATAGCTTATAATATTAACTCGGACATAGTTAGTATGTCGAAGTTCCCAATTATTATTAGTCCCACCATTAGTAATAGTACTAATGTTATGGTTGCTGGCTCTGCAATTATTGGTCCCACCATTAGTAATAGTACTAATGTTACTTTAAACTAGATAATAAGACAACAGATGGTACTGTTAGCAATTTAGATCAACTTAACAATAAAGTATCTTCTGGCATTCAAGCTAAAAGGGCTAGGCAAAAATCATTTAATTTGTTTCTTCAAAACATTCAGGGTTTTTCTTCGAAACAATTGGAAATTGAATTATTTTTAGAGAAAACAATGTTTGACATCATTTGTTTCACTGAGCATTGGTTAAAGGATTTTGAAATGCTAATTAATTATGAGAATTATAATATGGGCAGTTGTTTTAACCGAAAATCAATGTTACGTGGGGGTTCACTAATCCTAATTAAAAATGGTATTAAATTTAAAACTCGTAAAGATATAGTTGCACTGTCTGTTGAACATAGCATTGAATTATCTTGTGTTGAGCTGGATAGGCATATTATAGTGTGCGTTTACAGGCCCCCTAATTATCAAAACTACTCTATTTTTGAGTCTGTCATGGAGGATGTGATGACAAAACTTGCAACTGGTAACAAAGTAGTAATTATCTGTGGAGACTTTAATGTTAATATTTTAGAAAATAATTCAGATAGCAATAGATTATTAAATCTCTTCAAATCATTTAATCTATCAAATGTGTTTATAGAACCTACTCGAACTACGACAACTACTGCTACATGTATCGATAATGTTTTTTGTTGCTGCAACTATTTAGAAAAGGCCATTGTAAATTATCTGCCTTCTGATCATAGCGGCCTAATGGTAACGTTTGAATCAAACTTACCAATACAACAAGTACAGATTCAGTCCAGACCAATAACATCCGGTAAACTAAATAAATTTAACAGTACTTTAATTAGCAAGTTAGGTGATTGGAATCTTGAAGCAAACAATGGTAATTTTCTGTATAACGATTTTTTTTCAATAGTCCAAACTGAGTTCAATAAGACTTTTGAGAAAAAAACTAAAAGTATCTGCCCTAAGTTTAGATTTAGTGACTGGGCAACTAAAGGAATCAGAGTAAGTAGGGAAAGACTTTTTGAGCTGTATGGCCTTAAGCCTATTATTAACACTGAAACTTTTAATAAGTATGTTGCTACATATTCAAAAATGTTTAAAAACACTTGTAAGGCAGCTAAGGCCTTGTACATTAGCAACAAAGTGAAATCAGCAGATAATAAAATAAAAACGGTTTGGAAAATTATAAATAATGAAACCAACAGGAACAAAAAACATAACAATGATTACACATTGGAGACACATCATGGTCTTATTAGTGATAACAAACTAGTTGCAGAAGAATTCGTAAACTTCTTTGCTAGTATACCAAGGAAAACTACTGAAGCCTTAAATTCGTCGCCATCGCATGCTTTTGGTTTATTACAGGCGAACGTTGCAGCCTGTTCGACTGAATTTAACTTTAAACATATAAACCCCATAATAGTAATAAAAGCGTTTAAACAAATCAAGGTTAAATTAACAGAAGATCTGTGGGGTATGTCTATCAAAGTTTGCACCTCAATTATTGAGACTATAGCGCCGTACTTAGCTTTAATATATAATTTGTGTATAGATCAAGGAGTTTTTCCGGATCTAATGAAATATAGTAAAGTGATACCACTTTTTAAATCCGGGGACAGTAAAGACACTAATAATTATAGGCCGGTGTCCGTGTTGCCGGTTTTTAGCAAGATATTTGAGAAGGTGATGTTAAATCAAATGCTTAATCATTTTAACACAAATAACATTTTACACGATAAACAGTATGGTTTCACCAAAGGACGTTGTACTACTGACGCTGGTGTCTCCTTACTAAAACACATTTTTAATGCGTGGGAAGAGGCACAGGATGCTATAGGCATCTTCTGTGACCTGTCTAAGGCGTTTGATTGTGTGGTTCATGAAACATTACTCCTGAAACTTGAGCATTACGGACTAGGCAAAACAGCTTTAAGCTTATTAAAATCTTATTTGATTGACAGACAGCAACTAGTTCAAATTAACGGTGTCAATTCGTCGGGATTAAATGTGAAAATGGGGGTACCCCAAGGTTCAATTTTAGGTCCTTTTTTATTTTTAGTTTATATTAATGATTTACCCTATTTATTACAAAATAAACTTAATATGGTGTTGTTTGCCGACGACACTTCTTTGATTTTTAAGATAAATAGAAGGACTAATAATCTTGACGACGAAAATAACGCCCTACTGCAGGTCCAAAACTGGTTCACTGCTAATAATCTAGTTTTAAACGGGAAAAAAACTAAATGCATAAAATTTTCCTTACCAAATGTTAAAGGTAGCGATTGTGATGTAGTATTAAACGATGAAAAACTAGAATTTGTCGATAAAACAGTTTTCTTGGGGATTACGCTTGACTCAAGGCTACAATGGGGTCCTCATTTAACATCTCTTGCAGGACGGCTTAGCTCAGCTGCATATGCTGTCAGAAAAATCCGCCAATTTACGGATGTTGATACCGCTAGACTAGTCTATTTTAGTTATTTTCATAGCATCATGTCTTACGGTATCTTACTATGGGGACGGGCTGCAGAAATCGACTCAATTTTTATATTACAGAAAAGAGCGATCAGAGCTATATACAATCTTCGCCGCTGCGATTCTCTAAGGGAACTGTTTAAGAAAATTAACATAATGACGGTGCCTTGTCAATATATTTATGCAAACATAATGTATGTTAGAAAAAATCTTAATCTTTTTAGCAAAAGAGGCGATAGACATAATTATGTTACAAGAAATAGGGACCAATTAGTTCAACCAAGTTTCAGACTAGCAAAAGTGGCCTCTTCTTTTATGGGGTACTGTTTGAAATGTTACAATAAAATACCTTCACAAATATTAGAACTCAATGAAACGAAATTTAAATCTTGTATTAAACGCACACTATGCAGGCAAGCATATTATAAGTTGGAGGATTATATTCAGGATAAAAATGCTTGGCTCAATGCTGGTCCAACTCCACTACCACCGGGGTGTACAAATTGATTAGTATGGAAATTATTTTTTAATGTTTTTTTTCTTGAAATTGTAAAATATAAGTATTGTATTATATGTATAGAAGCATTTTTTTCCACAGTTTGTAAATGTGAGTACCATGGAGCTTTTTATAGTTTTTATGTTGCTACTGGACTTATTTGACATAAATGAGCATGGCAGTTGAGAGTTTGTCATGCTCACTCAAATGTCTCACTGATGGTGGCGCGGGTGTTGGATCATTCGGTTCCCTTCAAAATGGTTGAGCTGAGTGGTGCTAATATTAGCGTCATGTCCGTGAACGGGCGCTGTCAGTTGAGGCTGGTCATCTCTTAGCTGCCAGTTGCTATTTTAATATCTATATTTAGTTTTTATTTTTATTTACATTGTTCTCACATGATAGCGACAAGAAACATGTAACAGAGATATTTGTAATTACAAAATATGATTGAAAAGAGTGTCCATGGAGTTTCTTGCACATTCTTCTCCATAGAGATCTACGCTTTGGAATGTGCAATTAGCATCATTTATTTTTATTTTTCTGACTGACTGACTTCTTGACGTTTTAAAAGTGCCTGTAAATGGTTTATTTGGAATAAATGCTATTTTGATTTTGATTTTTTGATTTTGATGTGGTCGACGATGAAGCACGTATGCCTAGAAGTAACCTATTCACTTTTGACTTAAAGACCCTTTTTTTAAAGTGAGAATTCATCAAATAACTTCTCCCGTTCTGGGTACAACGAAAGGAAGTGTCCGACTTCATAAATAAAACCCTGGTTGTAGCTATCAGGAGACACAGACTCAGGTTAGGAATTCCACTCTTTAGCTGACACATTTTTAACAACATATTAAAAAAAATCACATTAGAGTCTGTGAGATATTTACGATATAAAATTAGCTATAATTCTATTTTTATTCTACCTCGTTGATAACTGCCAGACGAGACTATTCGTAATAACTTTAAGGTACATTATATTAATATAATACTCTATTATATTTTAAAAAAGATGGCCGAGTTAATTATCATATACGTTGATTAACTCGGGCACCTTTTTTTAATTTGAAGAGGATTAAGACCTTTTGAGATTGTACGTGATTGATATTTCCGGCAACACGCTGTCTGTAAAACTCCTTATCTCAAATGTGCCAACAATGTCAACCCTTATCAAAATAAAAAATAAATAAACAACGCGTTTAATTTCCCCTCATGTTTTAAAGTCCTTAAAAAAACATCAAGTCTAATGAGTTTCTATTTGCATGGTCTCCTTAACCCTCTGTTAAAAGTATTTTTTTTAATTGTAACAAAATTTTCAGAATAATTACTCCTGGTTTCAAAAAAAAAGGTTGTTTTATTTTAAATTGTGTTTTTATTTGAGCATAATTATTACGTTATAATATGTCATCATCATCTTCTGCCCTTGTCCCGTTTTATTTAGGGTCGGCGCAATACGTTTTTTTCTTCCATTCTGCCCTGTTACTCGTCATGCTTATCAGTAACTTCATTTTCTTTTATATTCACACAATCCATCCATCTTTTCTTTGGCCTCCCTCTCCCTCTCCATCCATCCCCATGTATGCTCATAACTCTTTTAGTAACATGCGTTACATCCCTCCTCTTTACATGACCGTACCAAGAAAAACGATTCCCCTTCAACTTTTCAGTCCCTGGCGCCACTTTCAAACTTCCTCTAATATACTTATTTCCCACTTTATTCATTCTCGTCACACCACACATCCATCTTAACATTCTCATCTCCGCTACATGCAATCTTTTTTCATCAGTCTTTTTCACAGCCCAACATTCGATACAGTATGACCGGACTTATCGCGGATTTGTAGATTTTACCCTTCAACTAGAGGGGCATCCGTGGATCACAAGATGTTCCAGTGACCTGTCGCCATTTCATCCATCCTTAATTGATCCGATGTTTTATGTCTCGGTCTACACGGCTGCCTCCTTTTCAATTAAAAATAAAATTTGCATAGTGAAAGTTTACTACCTCTGATAAATATTTAAATTAATTGCCTACTGCAATTTGTTTAATTAATAGTTATTTCAAATATTTACTGGGGATAAATTCTGCCACAAAGTGGTGGTGAAATAGCATACAATGGTAATTAAACAAATATTAACTTTCGACTAAACTGTTAAATATTGGTTGCTAAAAAGTTATGTTTTTGACGTTATTTACAATAACAAATTAATTATTATTACCAACACGAATATAACACCAAAAAATCACCAATTTATGGTAGACTAACAAAATAGTCGTGATTAAATTGCCTGTGAATAAAGAGAATTTTATTATGAAATATTTTTAGTGTTTACACGAGTTATTTTTATTAGCAAGCAATTGAAATACCATGAAAAGAAAGAAAATGCTAACATATTGTTAACTATGACTGATTTAATTTCGGCTTCAGGCATATTGTCCTCACAAGCTTATAGCAGAATTGTAATGAAGATCTAATAGGTTATCGGTGTCGCTATGTGACTCACTTATTCAATTCATCGACTAGTAAGATCAGTGTCTCCAGGAGTATACATGTCTAGTCATCAGAGATGACGATATTATCATCATTTCAGCCAATAGACATCCACGGTTGGACATAGGCCTCCCCCAAGTGTTGCTATAACGACCAATTCTGTGCGTCTCGCGTCCATCGGATCCCCGAGACCCTCAGGACATCAGTCCACCTTGTGTGAAACCTTCCAACGTTGCGTCTTCCGTACGTAGTCGTCACTCCAGAACCTTTCGGCCTCATCGACTTTCTGTTCTGCCACTTAATTTTGGTGATTCTTCGTTAGTCGCTAGGCTACATATAAATCTGATCATTGCCATAAAAATCTTAGTATTTCTGTTTTCTTTTTTCTTAAAGAGTTTATAACGATAATGTTTAACCTAACAAAAGGGCATACCATTAAAAAAGTTTGGAAAAGGCTAGAGTAGACAAATGCCCACCAGACGTCAAATACAAAGAAGGAAATGAAATAGTGAAGTGGAAGAAACTAAAGTGATTGATTTAGAAAACTTGTGTGAGTGATCGTAGTAACCAGCTGTCAGGAAAAAGTAATACACTGGAACTTTATTGGATCACTTAGCCAGAAGGAAAATAATCTCGGCGAAGTTAGCAGGACACTTGTTCATTTACAGAAAATGGACGAAGTTCTTATGATTTATGTATCTCGAGTTTAGGGGTTTTTTTTTCTAATGGTCAGGCATTAGTCCCTTTACAAACGAGTTCTGTAGTTGTTGTGACTAAACCGAACGTTGATACAGATTGGTTTCAAAAATAGTATTTTATACGAATGTTTGTAACCGGTCATCTTAAGAAGTTCTAATCCCATATCTATTTTTATCCTGAAAAAATGCACAATTTTTATTGTTCACCGGGTCACCGTGGCGGCACAACTGGTCGCGCCGCCATGGTGTCCGTAAGCTACCAAACTAGACACCATACAGACACCCGAATCGCTACACCACACAGAGACAGTATCAAAATGGACCTTAAATGCGCGCGTCCGAGCTGGTCGCGCCGCCAAATTGGTTGCGCAACCACACGGACACCAGGTGAGTAAGTTGCATTGCCGTGATGACCCGGGGAAATATAATAATAATATAAATAATAATGAACATATTATTTTCAGGCATCAGAGGCCTATAGAAAATAACCATAAAAAATCAATTAAAAATTTAACTAGCCCTTAGGCACACGGGTATACCACGTCTTGAAATATTTAATAAGATATTGAGTATGTTCCCCTAGGCGAAACCACTGGCAGAAGCTTGTGATTTATTAATATATCATTCATAAAACCTTGACAGCGAGCAATGGGTAGCTCGCCATCCGATCCTCCGGTAACCGTCCGGACCGAGCCCAAATCGTCGACGTCGTGTACTGTTCCACGCGCGCCTCAAGATGTCAGCAAACCGTAGGGGCTCAGCAAGTTCGAAGCCTACTGGGGCCAAGGGTCTGCTTCTGAAAGGAAGACTCGGCTCTGGTATGAAAGGCAACGAAGGAACAATAATTTTTTAGTCGTCAGTAAAAGTCTGACATACACTTCCTCATTGGATGATTTAACCATCGAAAAAAAAAAAAACAACTATCATTCAAAAAACCTTAGTCACTTTACTGACACCCGTACCCGTACCAATTTTTCGTACTAGGACTTTAATTCTCTTATCGCGACCACCACAATCTCAGTTCCCTAAAAAAATCACTAAGTATAAATCATTTCTATGAACCGATCTAAGTGCAAGATAAACTTAAAGCTGTTAGAGTCAACAAACCCTGCTCAGAGTTCATAAAATAACATAAGTACTTGTCGGAAATTAAATCGGCTAAAACTGCCGTAAAACAAAGCGAACTTGCTTAAGTGGCGCCAAGATCTACACTTCTAGTAGGTTAAACAGAATATTAAGTACAGCCAGCTCTTGTGGAGCTGGTTTTTTATATGTATTATACGATATATATTCAAAGTTCTCGAAGTTGCGGGCGACTACGTTTACCTGGGACAGACGGTCCATTTGGGTGGGACTAACTTCGAGAAAGAGATCAATCGTCAAATCTGACTCGGCTGGGCAGCCTTCGGGAAGCTGCGCGGTATCTTCTCGTCCAACATACCACAGTGTCTCAAGACGAAAGTGAATGACCAATGTATGTTGCCAGTGATGACATTTGGCTCCGAAACGTAGTCGCCTACAACGGGCCTCATCAGAAGACTTACAGTCACCCAAAGGGCAATGGAAAGGGCTATGCTCGGAGTTTCCTTGTGTGTTAGAATCAGGAATGAGGATATTCGCAGGAGAACAAAGTTAGCAACATTGCACGAAGAATTGCCGAACTTAAGTGGCAATGGGCAGGGCACATTGCTCGTAGAACGGATGACCGTTTGGGCCTAAAGGCTCTGGAATACCGGAAGACGTAGCGTTGGAAGGCCTATTAAAAGGTGGACTGATGACCTGGTAAGGGTTTTGGGAATCCAATGGATGCAAGACGCACAGGACTGTTGCCTTGAGGTACGCCTAAATGATGATGACGATGATGATGGTGATATATTCAAAGTTAGGTTACGCTTACAAAGTTCAGTCTGTAGATATGCGACCATTTTCACGTACTCAGATTTTCCCGTATCTTGAAAAGCATGTTAAGTTATCCAAGGTCGTGTTTAGAGATCTTTGTCAGTCGTTACGGATAGTACGAAGCCCAATTGTGAAGATATTGTTACCTACCCAATTATGGTTGTTAGATAGGTACTCTCGTATCATTTAGATACCTATGTGTATTTGTATAGAATGGCTAGCCGACCGCAATATATTTGCGAAACAGAGGACACGGTGGTCCGGTGGAGGTATACCCCGCTCGGACGGAGCATCGGCTCCTGCCCTCGTTGGGGTGTTTGGTGGTGACAAACTCTCACGCCAGGCGCCGGTGCAGAACATGGTCCAATGCGCCAAGAAACGCTAGTGAAGGAGATGGCCGCAATCGTAAGGGAACGGACATCCTCACGCCCCAGTCGCCCCCACAAGAGACACCCCGAGCATAGGGAGTCGCAGAACGATCCTCAGGCACCGAAGGCGCGGGCTTCTGGACGATGGAGTAATGAGTAGCACGTCATCCAGCCGTTCGATAAGGACAGAGCTCGAATCGTCGACGAGAGATATCAGCAAAGAAGTCGTTGGATGGTGGTGGAAAAATAGTTTAAAAAAATTGATTATGAATTCCCTAATAAAAAAGTACCAACCATTATGTTGTTTAATTTATAACCTCGTAAACTTAAGCCTATTTAATTTTATGATTCTCGCCCGGGAGCAAAATTACTAGCAAACTTTTGAAATATTAACTGAAAAGTAACAATGAAAAAATCTAGAAGTTTTTTTGTTACTTTTCCATTCAATCTAAATATTTAGGAAACTTCTTTAGCTCAGAGATAATAAATGACCGCATTTAAGTGACGTAAACCGTGTCAAGTTTTAAGGGTCCAATAAATTAATGTCCTTCTAGAATTCAGGCGCAATCGGAATACTAAAAGCTTGTATTTATTCAGTGAAAATCTCTCCCCGTTTTGGCTCAATTTATTTTAGTGCCAATTTGAATGTTCCGGATAAAACCAGAGATGATTAGGTTAGCATTTCACTAGGAACAGATTTGTATTAAAAAAGTAACAAGCCCTGGTCTCTATATTTGCGTAAGCCACAGGACAATAAGTCCGTCTTTGAGGCGTGGTTAGAGAGGCGCCACAACATCCTCCTTTTGCGCCTGACAAAGGTCCTCGCCGGATAAGGTTGCTACGGGAATTTCCTGTATCGGAATCGGTGAAACACAAGGTTATCACCATTGTGCAAAGCACCCAGAGGTCATAGCGAAGCATACGATAGAAGTCTGACCCACTTGAGCGGAGCACTTTGGCTCTGGTCCTGGCTATGGTACGGAGCAAGAGAGAATGGGAAGTAATCACCTCCTTCTGTGAAACAGTAATGCGAGTAAAAGAGGTATCGGTAAGCGTGAGGAGGAGACAATCCTTACGCCCCGGCCCTCGCATCAGGCACCCTGGGCATTGAGACTCGTAGAACAACTCCTAGCCACCGTAAGCGTGGGGTTGCAGATGACGAGTAATGGGTAGCTCGCCATCCGATAAGGACCAAACCAGGTCAATGATGATGATGATGATGAATTCCACGCGCGCCTTTAAGAGATCTCAGCAAAAGGGACGAAGTCTACTAGGGCCAAGGTCTGACAGGGCTACGGGATTGTTGGTAAGAGTTAACGTGTCCCTAGGAAGCAAAGGGCAACGGAAGGAACACAGGAAGGTTTTCAACGCTTCGCTTTGGTTTTTTCTCACACTGTGGTGGTATTTTCCTCCAAAAAAAATGTCGTTCTATAATTAATCCTCTGATATCAGCTCCTAACCCAGAATTCATGAATTCTAAACATAATTTAGAAGACTCTCGAGTTTATCAATGACGGCTTCCACATTGACTTACTTCCGTAGGTAGTATCTGCATAAGTATGGGGAACTCGTCCTTGAGTAAACCGATATTTTTACCCCGATTCCATTTAAAACAAATTGACAGAAAAGTCGATCACATTAAAAAACATTGGTAATGAGCTAGCTTATCTCAAGTCTCGGTGCTATAAAAATTGATGAAGCCTCCACAAGCGACCCTCTAACTTCCTTTAATGGGAACGATAATTGAAAACTTCAGTTTAATCTGAGACTCTTGCGTAAATTGAAACTTGGTGAAGCAGAAGAGAGATAATTATATGGAATTATGAAAAACCACTGATTTGTTAACTTCTTTCGGGTGAAAAGAATCGTTTAGAAAAGCAAAAAGAACTGGATTATTTACGTAGTAACATGCGACCCTTGCTAGATCTAAAGGAACTGTTAGCGTTACAAATGTTAGTGCGATCATCCGTAGATTTAGACTCGTAGTAATGTAAGGTACACAGCTTCCTGGGCTAAGCTTACGTGAAAACAGCGTGATATTCTTGAAAACATTTCTCAAAATAGTTTTTTTTTCGCTGTTTCTTTCGCTATACTAAGGGCAGAATACACCAATAAAATTCGCGTTTTAACGTTTGGCTCGCATAATTGCGTTTAGCCGCTGTCACTTGTAAAAATACAACAAAAGAAAAATACAGACAAGTGGCACTAGTGACAGCGGCTAAACGCGATTATGCGAACTAAATGTTAAAACGCGATTAGTTTTATTGGTGAATTCCGCCCTAAATCCTTTGAGTCCTATTTTAAAAATAACTTTTATATTTTCTTAAACACTACAAACTGAGTGTAATAATGAAGATAAAGGTACTTTCAAAATTTACAATTATTGAAGAATTAAGAAAATGTTACAGGTACTTTATCAAGAGTTTAACTGAAACAAATAAATCATAAATAATTACTTCCCGGTATTTAGTAACTGGAAGCAATAAAATCTGAAGTATCCCTGAAAATTTATTAAGTTGAAAATTCTCCCTTGGATTTTGTTGATTTTCTTGAGATAGCTCTTACTGAGAAACTTTTTCCATTATTCGAACAGAAAACGATGTTAAACCGAACGATTGTGGTCATTTGGACAAAACTCCCCTCTTTAATTTAGGATCCTGAATAATTTGATTAAGGATCCAGACCTTGGAAACCAGAATATCTTATTTAAGTTCGTTCGTCAATCCGTCAGTTTTACGACTGGGATTCTCGAAAATAAAACACCTCTTGTAGATTGCAAGGATTTCTGTCACAGGTTTGATGTAGTATTATCATAAAAAGGTCTCTCCGTTCCTACTAAGTTATTTTAAATTAGTAAAATAAGGCTTTCAAAATAGGTAATAAATGAAAACCTTGCGGTGACTCTGTGAACATTGGCTACGTTTTTTCTATAAAAAATTTGACATAATGGACCATAAATTTCCCTTACAGGTACATGGCAGCCGCTCTTAAAATGTCCTTGATTAATGTTCGCAAAGAGTAATGAATTGTTTCAACGAAAGCGCACTCGTGCTTGGAATAAATAGAATTTGCAATCTATTGAATATAATATTCTGAGAACTAGTCTCTTGCTGGCAATGCGCTACGTATGTACTGCTCTTTGTGATAATTTCATCATAGATTACAATCTATTTTTTCACAACTTTCACACAATGCCATTTAGTTCCAAACTTAATTATTATTATTACAAATTACATTTTAAATATTGACATTATTAATTATTACTATTACAAATTACATTTTAAATATTGACATTATTATTATTACAAATTATTATTATTAATAAATTATTTCATAAAAATTTATTTAGACTAAGTTAAATTATAAGAAGCCGAAAATAATTCCTCTTCTCCGCCTTCTCCGCCCGACAGGGTCCATGATTGTTTCTTTTGGCAAATATTTACCACCTAAGTCTACATTTTGGAATACCATAAAGAATTGAGTATTGAGTATTTAAGCAGAATTTGTCATAAGTACGACACAACTGATAAACCAAACTTATACATATATTTCTAAGTATATACATATAGAAGAATTACACAGCAATCAGCTGCGACGACCTTTCGCGTTGGGCCCTGGTTCAGATCGTGGTCCAGAGCGAGAGGGAATTTGATTGTTTTTAGTTTAGTTCTAGTTCGGGCAAAAATGCAATGCGTTATAATTGTTTTTATGTATAATAATTTAAATGTGCCACTTTTATTAAATAAACGATATTCTATTCTATTCTATAATTCAAAGGGTTTTTTTTAATATTGTGCGAATTTCATCACGCATGAGGGATAGCTCCTATGCAGAAAATAACAAAATGCAAAAAAAAACGCGTCCGCGTGCGCATTCCACGCATTGCAATAAATACTAATACGAAATGGACATTTGCGGAAGTTACGCGTGCGGAGCAATCCCGTATGAATGATCAGAACCACGATATTAACAACACACAACAACACCCTTAGTAACACCCTTAGTATCAATAATTCTTCACGTGTTGCATAATGCTTTCAAAACTGTAACCTAAATTGAAGAAGTCAGTCGTTCCTCGAATACAGGTATTTTATCCTGACTGGTTTCACTTTTACAAAAATATATATTATAACAGTTATTTCACCATTCAAATACAAAGGCGAATCAGTTTTCTCCCAGCAAACCTACTATGTATTAACAACTACTACTACTAATATGCTACTATATTATACTACTATATTGGTATGTACTATGTGTGTTGGTGTGGCTATGTATGCAGTCATTGCTTATTATTAATACTGAAAAGAAAATTTGAAAGCCATTAGCGCTCTTAAATAAAAATGCTAATAATATATAATAATAAATTTAAACTGTAGTTATCATTAAATTTTAAAATAATTCAAGAATAATACTACAACAATATAATATAATTCTGTTATATTAATCCAAACTCTTTGTCCACTGAGAATTTGTAAGTATTTTAATTAAGCTTCAACCCAGGACCAATATTTTGTTTGGCCACACCATCAATATTAAATTTTGTTGGGATAGTACAAAACTTTGGACCGCGAAAGTAGCTGAAGATTTTGATTATTTAACACTGTTTATTTTTCGTCTCGAACATTCAGAATGGCTTGAACTTTTACATATTTTTTACTAAATGATTATGTACAAATACAACAATTTTTAGAAAAAAAACTTTAATTGATTGAACATTCATTGCACAAACAAATGTTGGAGCAAAACATTAAGGAATTATTTAAATAACGGAAAATTCTAACAAATCCTGTACATTTTTGAAATTTGTATGTTTTGTATGAAGGTAAAAAATGTAAAATGCGTTTTGTACACACAGTATAATAATATACAATGGAAACACATTTCAAAAAGGAATAAAAAATAAAGCCCAAATAAATTATATTTGTTACATTTTGCATAGCAGGAATTCGAATTGCATGGCAATCAAAATCTTTAACAAGTTAACACATCGTGTTGCTTATTAATAATTAAAAAAAAAAAAACAATATTTGCCTGGCTTTTAGACAACTGCTCCTACCGTTTCTTGTCAGTTAATGAATTTTTCAAATTATAAATTTTGATATTACACTTTTACCAATTAACTTGTATAATATAATTATATAATAATTATTATTATTTAACTATTCCGAACCACATAATTCAACATACAGTTTTAATGTAGATAATGAGATAGAAGAATAAATAAATAATAACACTTTAGTAGGTACCTACGTATTACAGCGGATATTGTGAAAAGTTTAATAACATTTTCCCTACTGCCCTATTAATTGACGATTCGTGGTATATTTATTCAATAATTACCGGAAAATTAACCTTTCTGTGAATACAAATAATTGTTTCAAACGTACCCTAACCTTTCGCTAAAACAACCTCTCTCTAGTGCCTAGAAGCTGTAGCAAAAAATCCTTTTATCTGTTGGACGGAATCTGAAGTTTTTCCTCTGAAATCTCTAAATGACTAAACAATTTGGTTACGAAGAAATCCTAGGAAAATTAGAGTAGATTTTTCATTTAAATAAAAGCGTTAACCCACAAGCTTTGGTAACGGTTATACACCATAGCTTCTATTTTCACATACGTGTATTATGATCGAGGCCTATCTATCGGACAGGTACATCATTTACCCTGGTCACCAGGGAGAGCGGAAATGGCGAGAGATGTCGTGCGGTGTTCCGCAGGGATTGGTAATAGGACCGCCCTTGTGGGACAACGGGTACGACTACGTGCTGCGCTGTGATCTCCCTGACGGGGTCAGCGTAGTCGGTTACGCAGACGACAAAAAAAAATATTCGTGTATTATAACTTGATATTTTATGGCTATATAAGTACAATATACTTACGTATTTCAGAGAGGATCAAGCTAAAGTTTTTGTTAAGAGGAATGCAGACATATCAATATTTTACGATGTAAAAGAAAGAAAGAAAAAAGGAAAAGAAAAACAATAACGCAAAGAGTAAACAACAATAAAATAAAAAGTTAGCGTATCTATAAATAACTTAAAATAAAAAATACAACAAAAAAAAAATTTGATAACAGAATATTTTCGTCGTACATACTTCACTGATCAAGGACTACTTAAGGCCCTAGCTCCCAAGCAGTGCCATAAAACAGTAATTTTCTGAAGCTTACTCCTCGGAAAATTATTATAAATTCATGTAAATCATAATCAACATATTATTTTTTCGCAAGACTAATAATATTGCCAAAAAAGAAATTAACAACATGATATGGCTTTAATATTTCATCGGCCCTGCTGGGCCACTACGGTTTGCTAACATCTCCGTGAGGACGCGTGGATCACTACGCGCTGTTGACGACTGGGCTTGGTCCGATTAATTACCGGACGGCCGGACGGCAAGCTACCCATTGCTCGACATTCGCAAGCCCGCGTCAACCGTGGCTGGAAATCGGAGTCAGAATCTGGTGGCTGGGGCGTGAGGACATTCGTTCCGTCACGCGTGCGGCCTCCTCCATTGCTAGCATTGCTCCTCGCTTCGGACCATAGACCGAACCAGGGTGCGACGCAAGAGGTCGCTGCCGCCGATTGCCTCCGCGAGGACACGACGGTGCTCCGCCCAAGCGGGGCACACGTCCACCGTATGCTCCACCGTGTCCTCCGGGCGGTCCACACAATGATGACACCCGGGCGTTTCTTCTGCCTGAATCCGATGGAGGAACCTCCCGAACTTACCATGACCGGTGAGGACCTGCGTCATGCGGAAGGTGAGGTCGCCGTGTTGCCACTCCAGCCACTCCTCAAAAAGAGAACTTGTCGCCATAGAATGTACATAGCATAAAATATTAATCAATAAATATTAAAGGACAGCGGGGCTTTATGCGGGCGCAGGCGGCAGTACAAATATGGGTGCATTTATCTCCGGCTAGGTGTTCAAGGGACTATAGACTCTAATGCTTGAAATCATAATTAGAATGTCAGTTAATGCTTTACAGCACAAACACTCAATTTAGTATACCATTAGTTCGTTTTTCAAAAGAAGTCTGCATGCACCTTTACTGGAAGCGTATATTTGAAGTTCCGTAGGAGATACCAACAAACGTATTCAATTACGTGTTTTTCTTTGCCTTTTTATGGCTTCGCCGTCGTAAACTCGAATCTTTTCTAGCCTAATTAAAAAAGTTTGTTTTTCGTTTCCTAAAGGATTGGATGTCATTATTTATGGAACTCTTTTCACTGCATTTTAATGAGCAGTATATATTTTTAAGGAAATCTACGAATTTCGTGCATATTTTTACTCAACTGGTTTATTTTTACTCAACCGAAACTCTACAACTTACGTAAGAATGTTATGTCGCCGTCGAAACTGATATATCGGTCAAAATTACTTTTGACCAGTTTTCTAATTTAAACATAACTACCTATTAAGTTGGTAGGCTTTATTGTGATCCTTTCAAAATCGTTTTTTAGTAGTAATGCTTTTAAATATAATAATTTATATAAAATGACATAGCCTTACTTGGGCACTTAAAAACGTCAAAAGCTTGTGCATGGTTTTAATTGATCATTTCTTGTGAAAAAGAACTGGAGAGAAACTCCACCTTTACTCTTTAAAAAAAGCGATTGATTTTACAATATTTCCATAATACAATATGCTATCTAGCATAATAACAACAATAGCAATAGCAAAAATAACAATATGCTAGCTATCTATAGAGAGGACAGTGTAAACTAGTCAACATCGTACCCACAATCACAATAAAAATAATGTATTTTAATAGAAAAATGCCAAAACTAAAAATTTACAGTTTTCACAGAAGGCTTATTTTAACATATATATAATTGTACAACATATTCAAAGCTTCCTAACACGAGAATAGATTAATATAATATTCAACAAAACTAGTTCCACTCAACACTGCTCCATCAAACGAGGAACACAATGCTCTATACACAATAATAAAAAATACTAAAAAGAAGCTTCTAAAATGGGTCAGACCGAGATGTCAGACAAAAGGTAGGGCGAGACGGGTCAAGCGCCCGGTTAGAGTTTTATCGGTTATCGGGCAATTATGGTCGATAAGCATATTCTCCAACTTATATCTTCGTTTTTCTTTTCGATGAGGGATGAGTTTTTTCAGGAATAAGTGCCTACGTTTTCCTTGTTAGTCTTTTTTCTTGACTTTACCTGTTTCCATCCGGTATGAATGCCGTTGATGTGGTAAAAAATACATGAATTTGCGTTAAGTTGGGTTACAAGGTCTTTCTTACCTATCTTTATACCTTTTCCCCTTATTTAGGCCAACTGTCAGCGTCATTCTTCAACAGACATCTAACATGTGCAACAATGACAATGTGACAAGAACATATGAAAAAAAGAGGTATTCCATATACGACACCTATTGATATTTTTCGCAATATTTGCTGTTTACAAAATATTCGGTACCTTTATTGACAGCTAGAAAACGCGTAAAGAAAATTGTTAGATATTATATTACGAGTATATTTGGTGACAAATTTTATAAAATTGTCTACTAATTTTAAATGAATTTAGTTTTTATTTTGTCGTCCTGAAAAATTAAAAACGTCCCAACACTATTATCTACTGATCCGCAGGTGCACAAATCTTTCCTTTTTATAATATAAAGAGGAAAGATTTGTATTTTTGAATTTTTGTTTGTAATGAATAAACACTACTAAACCGATTTTAAAATTCTTCCACTAATAGAAAGCTTTTTATCATTAAGTAACATAGGTTATATTTTATATTAGAAAACAGTAGGGTTCCCTACTAAAACTGCAATAAGGTAACCCAAAGGCAATTTAGCCTATAAATTTCCTTACATCGCGTGCGCTGCAAAAACTGTTGATGATAGAACAATATAATGTTCTACGATTTTGTAGAACACATCTTTATCTACAAATAATGTTCCTACACCATATGTCTAACTATTATAGTTATGTCACAATAACTACTTTATTCTATTTAAAAAATGAATTTATTCGCCGTCTCTAAAAATACACTTTTTTGGTACCTTGGTATTAATTCTTATCAAAATAAATTACTTCATATTTATGCCTGGTTTAATACCTGCATATTACTTTTTTAATTATTCAATTCTAATATTCTATTACGAAGATATCATGATTTTAAAGATGTACTAGAAATTAACTAAAACCATTAGATGATGTTTAACTGGTAATTTATAAATAATTTATTAATCCTTACAAAAAATATAGCATGTTTGTTAGCATAACAACTAAATACATATGGTTTTTCGTTTTACTGCATATTATTTGGACGTATGATTAAAGAGATGATGCGAAACTATGCACCTGTGAAAGAAATCATTAGGTGCTGTATGTGGAATAACTCATGTGCCACTTACTCAGGTGCCGTTTAAGCGGGTGGCTAATGTAGAATACCCCGTAAAAATGTTAACTTGTTAAAAATAAAAGGCCTCTTTAACTGCATCTGTTACTTTCTAGGTTACATGAGGTTTCCAGACAATTAAAATCCGAGCTTTTACGCCTTTGTGTATAAGCCTCTTTAAGTCAGATTCTTCTTAACCCCAAGAACCAGCACTTACTAATCATTTCAACGACACAGTCGTTGTAGGTCTGCGGTCTGTCGTAGATAATACGCATGCCTGTTTGGCTTAACAAGGCTGATAGGGATCGGAGTCTTGTCTAAACAACGGTAACCAATCGAGATTCCAATAACAATCAGTGGCAAGACGTATATACCATGAACGACAACGAGTATCTTGCGTCTTCTCTCGCACTAGAAGGTACTTAGTACACGTCTCTACTGTACATGCTAAGAACAAAGAGAATGGATTGACCGCTGCCTATCTAGAATTCATATAATAATAATCAAACGCAATATGTTTCATTTTGAAATTCAACAACATTGAATGTCTTTTTACGTTGTCGAACAGACGATTTTTTCGATTGTAAAAGATCGTGTTATTTAGTGTACCGTTTGTAACCGCAGTAACGAATAAGAGCAAAAAAGTGTAAGAATGATAAAGCTATCGTTATGTCTGAGCAAGTTCACAGAATTGAAGAAGCGGATAAGTTCTGCGCAGATGTACAGAATGGGTAAGATTACAACAATATATTTATGGCAAAAAAGACACATTGCAGCTTATAATATCGACATCGACAAAATGCTGAAATCGATATTTTGATATTGAATAAATTTTATTGATTTTATTCATCATCTTCCTGCCCTTGTCCCATCTTATTTGGGGTCGGCTCAACACGTTTTTTTCTTCCATTCTATCCTGTCAAAAGTCATACTATCACTAACTTCCTTTTCTTTCATATCACTGTTCACACAATCCATCCATCTTTTCTTTGGCCTCCCTCTCCCTCTCCACCCATCCACATGTATACTCATAACTCTTTTAGTAACATGTGTTTCATCTCTCCTCTTTACATGACCATATCTAGACAAACGATTCCCCTTCAACTTTTCAGTCACTGGCGCCACTTTCAAACTTCCTCTAATATATTCATTTCTTACTTTATCCATTCTCGTCACACCACACATCCATCTCAACATTCTCATCTCCGCTACATGCAATCTTTTTTCATGCGTCTTTTTCATAGCCCAACATTCTGATCCATACAGTATGACAGGTCTTATTACGGACTTGTAGATTTTACCCTTCAACTTGAGGGGCATCCGTGGGTCACAAATTGTTCCAGTGACCTGTCGCCATTTCATCCATCCTGTATTGATCCGATGTGATACGTCTCGGTCTACCTCGCCATCTCCTTGGATAAGCGACCCGAGGTACCGAAAGTCAAAGTTACGTAATAAAATCAAAAAAATTTATTGATTTTATTACGTAACGAGATATCGAAATTACCTACCTAAATTAACAAAATTATAATAAATAAACTCAAATTAAATTATTTTACAGGCACCACTGACTTTTTCTATTATTCACTTAACCTAACAAAAATCCTAATCAAAATGTAAGTAAATATTGATACATCGACGTGTCAGTTTCGCCTCAATTGGATATAACTACATCAATATCGATATATATAGATATTTAATAAGCCTTACATCTCTAAAAATGAGATCTTACCTCTTCAGCCAAGTATTTGCTGAACACTCCGTTCACTATCCCGCACTGTTTCTGCATCACTCGCGTCCATCGCAAGGATGAAGTAATACAAGTAAAACCACTTCACATGTTGTATAACTGTATATTCAGTACTAATTTAAAATAATACTCATCGCGAACCTATTCACAACGCGTAAAATCTCAACATCGCGATCTAGAAATCGGCGCTCATCTAACAGCGCCATCTATTGGTCAAAAAATAAACAAAATTTCCAACAAGCATCTTGTCTCTTTCTATAAAGTGCTAAATTTTGTCAGAGTATTCTCAGTCTATTCTCTA
Organism: Mythimna vitellina; assembly: GCA_949316375.1. Classification (NCBI taxonomy): domain Eukaryota; kingdom Metazoa; phylum Arthropoda; class Insecta; order Lepidoptera; family Noctuidae; genus Mythimna; species Mythimna vitellina. The sequence continues at coordinate 10,867,608 of OX438686.1, forward strand.
TGTTTAAGGCTCATGCAACGAACTCCTGTAAATTGCTAGATCGTATTTCCAAAGGCTAGCCTCAAACGATGCAACGTATCCTCACTTAATCAATGAGATAACACGGTGACAACTCTAGTTGGTAGACCGTTCGTGCAACAAAGGGGTTCCTTGTGGATTGAAACACTGTAATTTGGGCTTGTAATTTACGTTTGAGCATGGGACTTTAAAATGTGCCTGTTCTTGATTATGGGATTTTTTTAACATACTCAGTCTGTTCTCAAAGAGAATTTTAGTTACATTTTTAGTACTTATTACACTTTATCCAAGAGTTAGTAGAAATCGCGGAGTCGTCTCAAAAACCCCTTTCTTTTACTTTATATAAATATACATTAGCTATAATATATTTGTACACTTGTTTATTTATTTACTTATTTTATTATTTATGTACACAAAAATATGCAGTAGAAGATAGGTATCTTAATATAAAAAATGTACAAAGGTACTGCTTGTTTTCTTATTAATCTTTTCTTTTTTTATGCACTTGCCATGTTTTCTCTTTACCACCCTTGGTTGACTGGTAAAAAATACCTAAAGCATTAAATCCGCCTTTGTACCTTTTTGTTGCATGAAATTTTAATAAATAAATAAAATAAGTTCTGAAAGAATATTCTAACGATTCAATTACCTACATTTAAAGCCCCAATACAAAAAATATGAAAACACCCGCTGTGCTTACTTTACATCACCCAGCCAATTCCCAAAAATCTACACGCTGTCAAGAATTCCGCGTTCGAGCAAACAATAAACACAAGACAGTTTTTAGGGTTCGATCAGCTTCGAGATAACCTCAACAATTCGAACCGTACCTTCGTCAAACTAAGGACACCGCAATAACGCTGACATTGGAATTTATGTCGAGCCCAGACCCCCCCCCTTATCCAACTGAAATGGTCACTTTGACTAGAGTATCTGTCATTCGAAATAATACTAAGGACTTCAAACACGACAAGGCATACTAATTCAGTTGATAGGTACAGCACGTCGTATACATAATCCGTTTAGAGTACTGGAACTGACAAGGGTTCATTAGATCTATTCAGAAGCGAATCGTAATCTTAATTAGGAGTACCAATAGATGTGTTTAAAGCACAATAGACATTTTGCCTCCTTCTGAGGGATCGTGATCTTAGAGGCAGAATCCTCAATGTTGTGTTGTGTTTACCTTTGCTTCATAGGGAAAGGTAAACACATTTTAAGTAAACCTCTACTGTAGATGCATGCATAGTATAGCAAGATCGGCCTTATAATGTTGGGATTTCACGCCTTCTCTATGAGAGGAATTGAGCCATAATTTTACAAATTTATAATGGTTAAATGACCTACGTCCAATATAACGAAAATCTATTTACATACATACAAAAGTGACGTCAAAATGCCTAAATATCGAAAGTACAGAGTATCGAATGTCCTAAATAAGGATATTTATTAATTATGTATGGCACAGGGTAATTTGATAATTCAGATATTGCGATAACCGGAACCGAGACCGGGCCGTTGACCGCACGTAGTATTCCATGCGCGCCTCAAAGAGAGGTCAGCAAAAAAGTAGGGACCCAGCAGGACCGAAGCCTACTGGCGCCATGTGTTGAATTCCGAAAGGGAAACCTGGGGTTGGAAAGCAGGCCAAAGATGAAACATAGGTTTCTTTTATGTGGGAAAATCATCTAATGACAATCTTGGCATGACATCTAGGGCGGAGCGGAAGATAGTGTCAGATTTTAATGACTAAAAACCCACTCCTGTTCCTTCATTGCTTTCGTCTCAGGGCCCCGGGTTTCGTTTTCACACTACCCATGGCCCCAGTAGGCTTCGACTCTGCTGGGCCCCTACGATTTGCTGACATATCCCTGAGGCTCGCGTGGAACAAACCGCGCTGTCGACGACTTGGGCTCGGTCCGGACGGTTACCGGGCGGTCGGACGACGGCCTACCCATTGCTCGCCCGCGCCTACGGTGGCCGGAAATCGGGATCGGAATCTCGTCGGCGGTTAGGGCGTGAGGACCGTTGCCTGACGGGATTGGCCGCCTCCTTTGCAAGTATTACTGCTTCGAAGGAACATAGATGTGGTTTTAGGCAGTAAAAGTCTGATATGCCTTCTCGCTCCGCTTTAGAGCTGGGAAAGTCATTGGAAGCTTAATTACTTGTAGTATGATATTTCATAAAGCAAGAATTTACAATTATTTACCAATAAATCTTTGCTTTTATTGTTATCAGTGTCATAACCAAAAGCGAATGATTAAAGGAACGTCTTAGCCCAATTTTTCCTCACCTTGGAACAGTGCTCGAAGGGTCCGTCAGTCAGGATTAAAGGGCTTTTCCGGGAGTTTCGCTTCTAATCACTTATTCGTCTCATCTGTCTATTAGTACGGCCTTGACCCCGAAGAAAGGTTCACGAAGAAACGAGAAAAAGTTCATTAAACAAATTACTAAGATAACTAGATTAGATGATAATTATCTAAGTAAGTATCTTTACTTTGGTAAGAGATGAAGAATAAATAAAATGTTTAGGCAATTACTTTCCAAGGAGACAAATAAAACATTGCTATATTCGTTTCCTAAATAAGTTTCGTGAGGCAATCCGATTATTGTTTTAGGACTAAAGCGAGAGTAGTTAAGCGCAGAGGAAATTGTATTCAATTTCGAAATGTCTTTGGCATTAGACCAAATTGAGACTTACAGGCGTTAAGCAGAATCTGTTCATTTCGTAAAGACCATAAGAGCTCGCTATTGTATCAGTAAGTGAATAGAGTCAACAGGATAGAACGTTGTTGGGTGTGAATAATTTTAGAGCTGTTTGTAAAATAATACAACGTGTCATAAAATGTAACTGATTAAAATATTTATCTAAAACTTATGAAAATACTAAATTTTAGGAAATAAAGAAAAAAAAATTATCTCTTGCCTTAATGAGATGTTAGTTTAATTGACGAAGCCTGCTTAGATCGATGCCTTCTAGACCTGCTGGATTGTTCAAAAGAGTCACCTCAACCTTAGAACGTGAAAGCAAGGGTAACCTGAAGGATCACGGGTGTATTTTAGTCGGTAAAAGTCTGACATTTCCTTAAATTTGATGAATTCTTAGTAGTAATTTATTCATCATCATCATCATCATCATTTCAGCCGAAAGACATCCACTGCTGGACATAGGCCTCCCCCAAGTGCCGCCACAATGAACGGTCCTGTGCGTCCCGCATCCATCGGACTCCCGCAACCGTAACAATAACTCATTACCGTAGTAATTTATTGAATGGTAAAAATTGTGTGGTTGACGCAAAATTTCACTCTATTAAACAATACTCAAACTTACTGATTCTATACTCTCACCGGAATGAAACCGAACAAAAGTCATCCACAACGGCTTGATTGCAATCTAAACAATACAATTTAAAAGGATTTCTTCCCAAGTTTTTCAAATGTAATGGAGTTTGTCATCGAAAAACACTTGAGCCAACATCTTATAAGTGAAAGTGAGAACACAGTAGACTCCGCGAATTCATAGATTACCATTTTCGTTGTGTTTTTGGGTAAACAGTTGACCGGTCTTAACTGTCTTTAAAATGGAAATATTGTAGAATCAATAATTTGTCCAAAACAGAAACCATGGAGTTTCTTGCCGGTTCTACTCCATAGAAAACGACCAACTGGAACAATGCGCTAGCATCTGTCGTTGAGCCCATGTAGGCTAGTGTGAAATATAATAATAATAAATAAAATAAGTTAAATCAAACTCCCCTACAATTATGGTTTAAAATGTTTGTCCCGAAAATATTCCTAGCTAACAATACTCCACTTAGTTCACGAGCCTGCGTCGAGTATGGACTCTGATACAACGGGTTTCGCATTAACGGCGGTGCTGTGTGGTTTTCCAATTGCGACCAACTGCCTGTTCAGTAAACTAAACGAGCTAGGCTAGCCGCCAACCTACGAGTTTTGTTTCATAAAAGCCACCTTTGTTTGCCCGGTTGAGTGTGGCTGTGAATTTATTCTACACTGTGTTCTGTTCACACTTGAACAATCAATCAAGTTTTGTTATTGGTGAAGCTAAACATAGATCTCTACACCAGTGGGACATTCTTTGAGACAAGACATTTTTTCGATATTGACTACGCGTCATTTCGGTAACGCTATTGACAATCATAACCACTGATTGGATTTCACTTTGTCTACGTCCTTTTTTGAGGATGGAAAATTCACTTCCCTCCCTCTGGTTCATGGGTGATGCGAAAGAGAACCCCGGGCAAAGAAGGAACAGGAGTGGCTTAGTCAGTAAAAGTCTGACACTATCTCCCGCACCGCCCAAGAGCGAGTGATGACATTAGATGAATTTCCTACCGAAAAAAAAGGCCCGTCTGGTTGGACCGAGAGGGAGTGTCAGACTTATTGCAGACTAAAACTAAAAGTCCCTAACAGACTTCGTTTGTTAGCTGATATCTCTTTGAGGCGCATATGAAAACAACGTGCCGTCGACCCGGTCAGGGTCCTTATCGGACGTCGAGCGAACTTCGTCTATGCCTTATTCTTGATTAATTAGGAATCGCGTCTCTTTTTCTTAGCTTGGCAGCCTACTTATGTAACCACGAGATAAGTATCTACCTACTTACGTTGAACCATTAGTGATAATGAATTTGTTATGAACCGCTTGGCGCTATTAAGCAATAGGCGTTTAATTATTAGGAGTCTAAACATTTGATGTGAAGTAGTTAATCCAGGTGTCAAACTGTAACTAAGTATTTAGCTTCTATACATATTTAAGCACCTAACTTACTTACAAAGTCTTTGTACCTATAATTCGAATAAAATTGCTTGAAATTAATTTTATATAAAAACGCCGATCACATCATCAGTCGGATGCCATAAAGAAATAAAAAGTTATTTATATTTCTCATATCAACGAAAATGTTAATAAAATTCTCTTACCGACCAAAAGTAGGCACTTCGCATTCGCACGCTGTAATAAACCAGATATTTTCACGATAACATTCGAATAATACATTGAAAAGCTCCATAACGTCGACGCGATTTAGTCGCGAACTTTTCGTCGGAATTCGGTATATATATATAGCCTGAAGCGAACCGCGGTGTCAACACGAAGAAGGAAATAGAACCAACTGCCGAATGGAGAGAGAAACAATTGTATTGTGTAAACGCACATCTGCGCCCGAACCTTTCTCAAGTGATATTCTTAGAAAGCACAGAATACTCGGAACTGTTTCGGTATTAGTGAAAACATATTACAGATATAGCGCGGCAGCCCGGCTGCGTCGAGTCACTAACCTTCAATATAGAGGACGTTCTCATGCGAAACAAAACATGTATAATAGCTGAGTGGATAACTTCTCAGCTGTTTCAAGAGCTTTTATCATATTACCATTGGCACTAACATCCTTTCGTATTTGTTTTGTATCTATATTTGTTTTGTTTATACATATTCTCTTTCTTAATTTTATTCTCATGGGTAATGTTCAATGAATGTTTTCCTTTCCTGCTTGAGATGATTCAATTTCTTTTCCGGATTATCTTGTGTTTTCATTATTCGTCTATTTACATAATATATGTGTACTCTTTCACTTTCTGTGCGAGAGGGCAGTCTACAGGGAGTAAACAAATATTTTTATTAGGTTTATGCTGACTATTTCGTATCTAACTTTGTCTTAAGATTTTCACGAGAAAGGTCGTACACCTAATGTTGCAATCCAGATGAAATATTGCCAATATGTGTGTATATCCTTTATTATTGGGAGCAGTGGTGGCCGAGTGGTAACGGCCCCGACTTACAAGTTGTAGGTCGCGGGTTCAAACCCAGCCAGGCCCATTACTTTGTGTAATTTATTTCATCACTGCTCTCAAAACAGTGAAGGAAAACATCGCGAGGAAACCGGCATGTCCTAGAACCAAAAATTCGAAGACATGTGATATCCACCAATCCGCACTGGGCCCACGTGGTGGATTATGGCCTATTCCCCCTCCTAGAGAGGAGGCCTGAGTCCCAACAGTGGGAACATTATAAGGCCGACTATGCTATGCTATATCCTTTATTACATACTAATGTCTACAAAAACATAGAGAATGCTGATAAAAGTATTAAACTCTTTTTGCATTTCATAATCCAGCTTACATGTACAAAACCACAAAACAAGTTCGACGTCATGGACATTTGGAAACACCACAATATGTGGTCGGTTTTTACGGGATGAGCTTTATAAACCACATGTACACGCATACATAATAATTTACATAATACAGGCACTGCATTACAATTAAATCCTTAGGGATCGTAAAATTGTACAGTAATACTAGTATTTTTAGGATTCCGTACCTCAAAAGGAAAAAACGGATCCCTTATAGGATCACTTTGTTGTCCATCCGTCTTTCTGTCAAGACTCTTTATCTCGAGAACGCGTAGAGATATCGAGTTGAAATTTAAATCATATATGTACGAGTACTTAAGTCTGCAGTTCCTTGAAGCTGTGAAAAAACATCCGAGTTAACGGGAAAAAAGATACAGCCGTTTATGTCGCAAGAAAACGTGTATTTCGACATTTTGAAGGGAATCAAAATACATAGGGTACTTCCCGTTGACCTAGAATTCTGAAATTTTGCATGAAACGAGGTCTCATAGCACAAGTATAGAAAGAAATATGAAAACTGTAAATTTGTGGTTACTCGTCTTCGTAACTCAATTCGGGAATTTAACTGTTTTCATAAGTAAGTTTGTCAGGAATCCTTAATGCGCGAGTCCGACTCGCGCCAGCTCATTTTTTTTTAACTTAACCAAAATTAACTTTAACCAACCAAGTTTACCTACGGTGAAGGAAAATCCTAAAAACCTGAACTAAATGGTTCAAAATTATCAGCAAACAGTGAGCAAATGTGGAAATCTATTTTATTATGTAACGTTCGTGAGTGAAACAAATAGAGTAAGTAGACCTTAAAGGTTTTCATATCATTGTATTGATTTTTACCCGACTGCGCCAGAAGGAGGTTGTGTTTTTCAAGTGTATGTATATTTCTTTGGCACGGCCTAGTACCTTAACGGCTTGTTGCATTTTAACTTGAGAAGTATCGCTAAATTAGTCTTATGTGAGAGCGACACTTGATATTTAAAAAAAAAAATAGTGGATTTGCCCTAAATTATCCGTTTTCGTAACTTAGTCATCTAGGATATCAAAATAAAGGGCTGACAGAAACAACAATAAAAATACTCACTAAACTACACTAAACACAAAATAGTGTTAAAACACGACTAAAAAGTTCTAAACAAGTCATTTTAAGCAGTCTGATACAGTTGATCAGATGGTGTCAAATCAAAGAAAGAAAGAAAAAGAATTTATTTGGTACAACACAAGGCACAAACACAATATAGGGTAAACACGAAACAAAAATAAAAAAGAAGCAAAAATGTAGTTGTGTGCATCACGGCTGCACCAATATAGGTCCAGTTCAGCAAAACAAAAAACAAAACACTCAAACCAAACAAAAAAACAATCAATAAATCAATGATTGAACTAAAATAAATTCCATCTATTGCTGCTGCAATTTTTTTTATTACCTAATGTAGAACTAATTTGGAGCAAATTAAGTTATATTCATGACACAGTTACATTAATACCACTGATTTGATGGAATTTATATGTACAAACTATCATTACATATTATAAAAACAAAGTGCCCCAACGGCGTCTGTCTGTATTTTCGCAATAAACTCAGAAACCACTAAACGGATTTTCATGAGACGAATAGAGAGAATGATAATAAAAGGTCGACTGGTCAACTCTTCGCGTGACCAGAGGGCTGGGCTTTTCTTCGGTCAACGAATTAGCATTGCCATCCAGCGTGGCAATACTGCCAGCGTTCTGGGCACTTTTCCCATTGACATCGATGTGGACGAATTTTTTGATGCCCTATGAGTTCTTTTTCTACCAGTTTGTACATAATATTATTTTCAGTTTGTTTAAATGTCTATTAAGTTATAATAAAAGGTGTTTATATTATTATAGAAGAGAAAAGTCAAAAACAAAGATTTCTAACACCCGTACAAAACTGGGACTACTTACCCGTACTTAAATGTTTATAAGATTTGTATAAGTTGTCTGAGAGATGTCAAGAGACAAAAATTATGTAAAGAAGATTTTTTATAGAAACTACTTAATCAATCTTTTCGAGCGCCCGCTCTTGAGCAATACAACAGTATGTTTTCACATCCCTCCCTTGATTTTCCTCTATATATTTTTCGCCTCCAATGAGCTAACTTAAGTACGTCAATCTCATAAGTAATACGTTATATCGTGATGTTCACAAACTCTGTTGTTGATATAACCCCTTTTCCTTATTTTGAACGGTCCCCCCGATCTAACTTAATGCACGTTTGTATTTAGGGATCACTTAATGTAAACCTTATGTCATTTGTTTATTTTTCCATGGGTGTGTTTGATTGATGTCTGCTCTTGTTAACTATTTCTTTGGTCCTCGAACCAATTTTAGTTCTCTCAGTTAATAATTCTCGCGACTCTTCATTAATTGCTGGAAGTGACATCAAAAACAATATTTGTTTTTATTAAAAACCACCGTGTATTTGCTACCGTCCGATAACCGTCCGGACCAAGCCCGAGTTGTCAACGGGTGTAGTGTTCCATGCCCGCCTCAAGAAAATGTCGGCAAAACCGTAGGAATCCAACAGGGTTGAAGCCTACTGGAACCAAAGCTATAGGTTGTGTGAAAGAGAATCCCAGGGTCCTGGAAAAAGGCAAAGAAGGAACATAGGAGTGAGTTTTAGTCAGTCAAAGTCTGAGACGCCCCGGCCTCACGCCACAATTATGGTGGTAAGTCCCCCCGTCCCTTTGAGGCGCGGTTGGAAAGACCTCATGGCGTCCTCACCTTCCGCATGACGCAGGTTCTCACCGAACACGGTAAGTTCGGGAAGTTCCTGCACCGGATTCGTGGGGAAGCGACGCCCGGGTGTCGCCACTGTGTGGACCGCTTGGAGGACACGGTAGAGCAGAAAGTGGAGATGTGCCATGCTTGGGCAGAGCAACGCCGTGTCCTCGTGAGGGCGATCGGCGGCGGCGATCTCTCTCACCGGCCGTACAGGCCATGGTCCGGAGCGAGAAGGAGTGCTCCTTCAGCGAAACAGTAATGCTAGCAAAGGAGGCGGCCGATCGCGTAAGGCAACGGTCCTCACGCCCCAGCCGCCGCCGGGATTCCAATCCCAATTTCCGCCCACCATAGGTGCGGGCTTGCGGATGGCGATCAATAGGTAGCCCACCGTCCGGACCGAGCCCAAATCGTCGACGGCGCGTACTGTTCCACGCGCGTCTCAGGAAGATGTCAGCAAATCTTAGAGGCCCAGCAGGGTCGAAGCCTACTGGGGCAATGGGTAGTGTGAAAACGAAATCCGGGGCCCTGGGACAAAGGCAACGAAGGAACAGGAATGGGTTTTTAGTCAGTAAAAGTCTGACACTATCTCCCGCTTCGCTCAAGAGCGAGATTTGTCATATGATGATTTTCCAACCTAAAAAAAAACTTTTGTACCTCAGTGTTCCATGAAGATTAAAAGTATCAGTAGCGTTCTTATTAAAAACTAATATCACATTAATGTGGGATAGCTGCACAAGATGTGAACACAGTAAAATAATAATCGGCAGCTAATCCTTTTAAACTGTTAAGTTCCAATAAACAGACACAGAGGTCTAGCAAAACTATTTTCACGGATAAACTGCTAGCAACAACTAACACTCGAGTTTAAATAAAGAATGTAACAGACTCATATGGCGCTCCCAGTTCCTATACACCAATAACAATTGGCATCGGGCCTCTATATTGTTTCCGGAGGGAGGTTGGGCCAACCATGAATATGGAACTCGACACGGTTCTCGCATAAACTACTATTTCGCAACCCCGCCTTCTATGTAAAATGTAGGCTGCGCTTAGGCGGATTTCGGAGTTCCATTTGTTGAAAGAATATATTGAAAGGGTAAAGGTAAGCGTTTAGCAAATCGTTTGGAATTCTGGTCTCATTTAGGCATCAAGTAGGTTAAAAAATATATGCTTTATTCGGTTTTGCGATCAGCCGGATTCAAGACTAAGATATTAGGACCGCTTCCAGTACATAAGCTATTAACTATTAACATAATGAGCCTGTTGACATATCCATCGAACATCGACCTCCAAGATATTGCTGATTTCTATAACAAGCAAAATATGTACATTTACATACATGAACAGCCTATAGAATTGAATGCAAATCAGTCCAAGTCTTCTGTGCCAAAATCAGTGTCCTTCTAGCTCTCAAATCCTTAAGACCCCCGAAATAACAGTGATGGAAATATATGGAAATAATGATTGTACCTTATTGGCCTCCAATTTCTTACTAAGGAAAACATGTAAGTAAAGAGTATCTTGTTTCAGCAACATAATGAAAAAGAAAATAAAAAACAAAGACCTAAATCTATATCTCCGCTAAGCTTGTAGTAATAACTTATTCAAAGGTTTCCGGGCCAAAATGGGAAAGTCAATGCCTAAATCTTCATAGTGCAAACGGATTGTCTACCAGCTAAAACTATTATGTGGGAGAAGGAGCGAGGCAGTTTTCTAGATAAAAACAATGTTCCGTGGAAATTTTTCATTTATCAAGTCTCTAACATATGGACGGGGCGGGAGAGAGAGATTTAAGAGAAATTGGATGGATTGTGTGATTTGTGTGAGGAATTACGTACATGAAAAAAAAAGGGAACCACACTTGACAAACATAAATTATAAATTCTCAACTGATTTGGTCATAATACAATTTAACTAGGAATCATTTTGTGAAAATATTATTCGTAGTGTTGATTTCACTGTGAAGAAAAATAAACTTTTTATTTAAATCAGTCATATACACAGTTACCGAGTGGTAACGGCCCCGACTTACGAGTTGTAGGTCGCGGGTTCAAACCCACCCAGGCGCATTACTTTGTGTAATTTATTTTATCACCACTGCTCTCAAAACGGTGAAGGAAAACAACGCGAGGAAACCGTCATGTCCTAAAACCTAAAGTCCGAAGACATGTGACCTCCACCAACCTGCACTGGGCCCCTGTGGTGGATTACGGCCCATTCCCTCTCCTAGAGAGTAAGCCTGAGTCCTAGTAGTGGGAACATTATAAGGCCGACTATGCTTTGTACACAGTTCAATGGAACGCAGGTAATGATTAATTTTGAACTCTGCCCTATCCAAAAATTATTCGAAACTGTTACCGAAAGTGGTTTCGTTTACGATTACGGATACATTTTTATAGCATATTCGGTTACCGGGTCAACTCTGTGGTTCTGATTACGCTCCTATACTTATAGATACATAGGCACCTAATCGTTATTGCTTAGTTCTCCATATACACTTGGGTGTGCAGTTACACTCACTCATACACACACTCACCAACATGTTCAGCTTGCACTGTCTTTTCTTTCTTCTTAATTAGTCCTCCTCTGATAAACTTTAACTAACTCTTAAATCTATGGTATGCCGAAACTAATGACTATTTACTGTCTCTTAAGATACCGGACCACCCTAATTTAAGAGGCAGGGCTCATCAAATTGCGTACAGATCTTGTTTCCTGCACACGTTTAGTATTCTTCTACCAATCACCTGTAATTATTTAATTTGTAACTTTAATTTTGAATCGCCAAACTTAAGTGACAGAGGGCAGGCTACATTGCTCGCAGAACCGATGGTCGATGGGGACGACAGGTTCTGGAATGGAGATCACGTACCGAAAGAAGCAGCGTTAGAAGGCCTCCCACAAGGTAGACCGATGACTTGGTGAGGGTCGCGCGAATCCGATGGATGCGAGACGCACAGGACCGGTCATTGTGGCGACATTTGGGGGAGGCCTATGTCCAACGGTGGACGTCTTTCGGTTGAAATGATGATGATAGTGATTTTGAATCCTTGATTCATTTGCCAAGGGAAGCAGATGGATCGTTTCCACGATTTAAAAAAATCCCAGAGCATAAGTTAAGACAATTTTATAAACGTTATAAAAAAAAATTATGATTAAATTTTATTAAATTTTTGTAATAGGTAGTTATGGTTGATTCCTATTCCTAAGCTGAAAGTAAGGAGCAATATCTCTCTTGTAAAATAGGTCTTTGCGGGTTGTTTGTGGCTCGCTAAACAATTCACAAATATTAGACTCTTTGGGATTACTCGTTCCATATACAGCAGGCCACGGTCAGGCCCAAGGGAGAGGCTACTTATAGTCGACCCAGAATCGCTCTTCGACTTCTGAAGCTTAAAGCATCTTCAATGGCGTCTGGAGCGTGAGGGTATCGCATTATTGCTTCACAGAAAGATGTGACTGCTTACCGTGCTCTGTCGCTTCGGACTCTGGCCTAAACCAGAGCCAGAAGCGACGGCGAAAGTTTGTATATATATGTATATGTGTGTGTATGTTGCTCCTTCAAGCTCAAATGGCTGAAGAGATTTGGACGAAAAAACGCGATCGGCGGCGGCGATCTCTCGCGCCGGGCCTTGGTACAGGCCATGGTCTGGAGCGAGGAGGAGTAGCAGGCGGTCGCCACAGGCGGAATACCGATCCCGATTTTCGGCCACCGTAGGCGCGGGCTTGCGAACGGCGAGCAATGGATAGTCCGCCGTCCGATCGTCCGGTAACCGTCCGGACCGAACCCAAGTTGTCGACAGCGCGTACTGTTACACGCGCGCCTAAGGGAGATGTCAGCAAATCGTAAGGGCCCAGCAAGGTCGAAGCCTACTTGGCCCCAGTAGGGTAGTGTGAAAACGAAACCCGGGGCCCTGGGACGAAGTCAACGAAAGAACACGAGTGGGTGTTTAGTCAGTAAAAGTCTGACACTATCTCCCGCTCCGCCCAAGAGCGAGATTTGTCATTAGATGATTTTCCCACCTAAAAAAGAAAAAGAAAATCCCCGCTTCATCCTTTTAGGAGCTAAATTTAGAAAAATCCTTTCTTAGTGCTTACTACGTCATAAAAGGAAACCCCGAGTGGTTTTGGCTGTGCGTTGATATGCCAATCGGTCAGTTTCTCCTTTTATATTTACTGACTAGCGCTTGACTGCGACCCAACCTAATGGTTAGCAGTTTTTTTTTTAGGTGGGAAAATCATCTAATGACAAATCCCGCTCTTGGGTGGGGCGCGAGATAGTGTCAGACTTTCACTGACTAAAAACCCACTCATGTTCCTTCGTTGCCTTCGTCCTAGGGCCCCGGGTTTCGTTTTCACACTATCCATGATGGTAAGCAGTGAGACGCGCTAGTTTATTATGAGCCTATTCACTCTAGCCTTCAAGACACCTAAATTATAAACGGACGAAAACCCCGCAGCAGGCAAATTGTTCCAGTCCTTCAATGTACACGGTATAAACGATAAATAAACAAAAAACGTAGCTAAAGGTTACTGCAATGAAAATATTTCTCGATTTATAGCTACAGTTCCGAACATGGAGATGTAGTGTTTTATGGCAGGTAAAGAATAATCTTTATCTACCATACTTTGCTAGCGAAGGAGGCGGCCGATCGCGTGAGGCAACGGTCCTTACGCTCCAACCGCCGCCGCCGGGATTCCGATCCCGATTTCCGGCCACCGTAGGCGCGGACTTGCAGACGGCGAGCAATGGGTGGCTCGCCGTCCAATCGTCCGGTAATCGGACCGAGCCCAAGTCGTCGACGGCGCGTACTGTTCCACGCGCGCCTCAAAGAGATGTCAGCAAATCGTAGGGGCCCAGCAGGGTCGAAGCCTACTGGGGCCACGGGTAGTGTGAAAGCGAAACCCGGGGCCCTGGGACGAAGGCAACGAAGGAACAGGAGTGGGTTTTTAGTCAGTAAAAGTCTGACACAATCTCCCGCTCCGCCCAAGAGCGAGATTTGTCATTAGATGATTTTCCCACCTAAAAAAGAAAAAGAAAATCCCCGCTTCATCCTTTTAGGGGCTGAATTTTGAAAAATCCTTTCTTAGTGCTTACTACGTCATAAAAAGAAACCCCGAGTAGTTTTGGCTGTGCTTTGTTATACAGACTACCGCTTGACTGCAACCCAACCTTATGGTAAGCAGTGAAACACACTAGTTTATTATGAGCCTATTCACTCTAGCTTTCAAGAAACCAAAATTTTAAACGGACGAAAACCCCGCAGCAGGCAAATTGTTCCAGTCCTTCAATGTACGCGGTATAAACGATAAATCAACAAAAAACGTAGTTAAAGGTTACTACAATGAAAACTATTCCTCAATTTATAGCCACAGTTCCGAACATGGAGATGTAGTGTTTTATGGCAGGTAAAGAATAATCTTTATCTACCATACTTCGATATAAATCGAGCTATTAAATTTTGAGCGTCTAGCAGTAGACCTTGCGTTACACAGTCCGGCATCGAGTCGCCTATTGGCTATTTATAGTTAGTACAGGCTAAGCTAGCTCTATTACATTTGTGCGTGCTGTAAGCCTATGTGGGAGATTATGTAAGGTACAACACTGTTGTTACAATAGAAATTCACTATCTTAATGTTACTGTTCGTAAGCAGTATTAGCGGATTATGAAGATCTAACTTGCTAAACAAAACACATTTACCTATCTGCCTAATTGATAATCTTACATAGTCAAATAGATTTGTAAGTTGATCGCATTATCGAAATTCCATTGGAAATTGCCTTGAATTTAATACCTGAAATATGTTTGTTTGTATTGTTTTAAAATTTATTTAAAGGTAGTTTTTAAATGAAGAAATATACATTAAGTAAAAATATGTGTTGTCCGTTTGTAATTTTATTGATGAAAACTGCACTATGGTAACGTCAGAATTTATATTAGAATAAAATACATACACAGTGAGTTCGCATATTACAACAAAAAAACAGACCATCAAAATATCCAATAGAATCCCACTTAGGTACTGTCCGTAATGGCAATGCGAAGCCACACAAATCTGAACCCATTTGTAACATGAAATACCTAAATTTTATCGTTCACTTAAAAGAATCCAACCTCAGGTGGACTATTAGGCGAATTGAAAGGGACTAGGGATGTAATGCTTCAGGGCTCCAAATGAAATATAGGCCACACGTTACCGAGGGAAGTGAAGGTAGGTAATAACGGCCATTTCAAAAAGCCAAACGCTCAGACTTGAGCCTAGGATGAAAAAACATCTTTTAACGTGACGTAAAGTATTAGTTCTGAATTATGACCGTTCGAATGTGATATACTGATTCAAAGTCAAAAGATAAGGCTTACAGTTTATTTTTTATTTTTAGGGTTCGTACCTCAAAGGAAAAAAACAGAAGGTTTATAGTATCACTCTGTTGTCCGTCCGTCTGTCTGTTTTTCTGTCTGTCAAGACCCTTTATCTCAGGAATGCGTTAATTTATCGAGTTGAAATTAAAACCATATACTCAAGTCTGCAGTCCCTTAAAGCTGTGAAAAAATCAAATCTCTAAGTTAACGAAAAAAAAGATACGGCCGTTTATGTCTCAAAAAACGTATATTTCGACAATCTCGAGGAAATCAAAATTCATAAGATACTTCCCGTTGACCCAGAATCCTCAAATTTTGCATAAAGCAAGATCTTATAACACAGGTATAGGAATAAATCTGAAAACTGTAAATTTGTTGTTGCGTAACAATAAAAAAAAAATGCGATTCGGAAAAATCTTCGAGGCTCCATTTGGGAATTGAAATGTAGACAGATAAATTTGTACGGAACCCTCAGGGCGCGAGTCCGAATCGCACTTGCCCAGTTTTTTTTATTATTATGGATAGACTCATGTTTGACCACTACCTCACCTAATGGTAAGCGATGATGTCGCCGACGATAGAGCACGCTTGCCTAGAAGTAACCCATTCACCCTTGCATTAAAAACAACTAGGTTGTAGCTATCAGGAAACAGACTCCAGAGAATTCCACTCCTTAGCTATACGCATAATTAATGTATTCCCAAAACGCATATTAGGTTTAGATTTGATGTCCAGCATGTACTCGTATATTTTACAGATTGCTTCTTTAGTATTCGGTTGTTTATTCATTCTTAAAATGCATTTTCTATCTCTGTGTTTATTACTTTTCGACGGTGCTAGTGTCAGTCTAAGTGCCAATACTTTCTAACTGAAATTTTTCGAGATAATTACTTTTTAGCGCTTTTAATTCAAATGTGTGTTTCTGCGTGTTTTTGTGAAATCTCTTGAAGCGAATATTAGTTGCTACTGCATCAAATTAAATTGTGGAAACACCTCTTAACTAAACCAGCATGTCAATTCATAGTATTACCTCCTGACGTTTTTAAGACAGAAGATTTTTCACTTCGACAGTTAGGAGTTATTGGCACTTCACCGTCGTTTTGATAAGTCAATATAGTAAAAGAAATGTTTTCTAAACCGATTCTCATAGCATTTCAGTTGCACGGCAATAGAACAAACATGTACAAGGCTTATTTATTGGCTTTATTCTCAACGTTTTTGAAATTCTATAACGATATACTGGCGACTCGAGAGACTATAAATTCAGTGGGCACATGTCGTATCGCTTGAGCAATTTGTTTGCCTTTTTTCATTCATCAAAGGTATTGGAACGGTCAATATAAAAAGTTTGGGTCCCAGACCTTAACGTACCTACAATGAATCAAAGTGTTTTTTTGTAAACGGACTCTTGAAACATATTCTATCTAACAGATATACAAAGTTGACTATCGACGTATGATAATGTTACAGCCGTGTTATTCTGTAACAAGCTCACCGTGAAAACTCTAAAAGTCTGTCTGTCACTCCTTCTCTCTCCACCCAGAACAGGAGAAGTGTTTTGATGATTTAAAAACCCAAAAAAAAAATCTTAGTTATGAAATATTATAACGAAACGTTTATTTTATTTCGTGTGCTTATTATCCTGAGGGTTGTGACTGAAAGGTTAGAGTCGCGTCACAAGATCAACTTCAAATCTTTAGATGTACGGGTACCGACTCAACATCTGGAGACTTTCATGAAGGAAGAATTTTGGCCGATGTGTGTCGAATATCGGCGCTTT
Organism: Mythimna vitellina; assembly: GCA_949316375.1. Lineage (NCBI taxonomy): Eukaryota > Metazoa > Arthropoda > Insecta > Lepidoptera > Noctuidae > Mythimna > Mythimna vitellina. The sequence continues at coordinate 10,884,666 of OX438686.1, forward strand.
CGCGGAAGGCTACATGACACCACGATTCAGCGCAATACGTCGCCGACACAACGTAGTTATAAATAATAATAATAAATAAAAATAGAATGTTATTATTATGTATTAGTTTATATTCTTAAGATTGTTATTTATATATAGTGTCTATGGGCCTTATTAGCCTGTAATAGAGAGTTATTATTAGTATTATTACAATTATGTATGATTGGATTTTATGAACATTATTTGATCGAAAAAAAAAAAATGATGATTTATGTTTCATCATTTTTTTTTTTTACCACTATGAACTAGACCTGCTAATAACAGTAACTGTTCCCCACCAGTCCATAAGATAAATCAGTCAGTCTTTCAGTTCCTGTGAATGAGAATGTCATAGTAAGTCCTTTAGTGCAAAAATGACGGTCGAAAAAGTTATAGAGCTGTTAATCAACAAATAAGTTTTCTTGAAAAACCTCTTAGAAATGAGGCGAAAATAACAAGATAAAATAACAAGGAAGGATGATATGCTGCGGTCTTCCCGTCCAACTATAATTTAAGTGTCTTCAAGGCTAGAGTGAATAAGCTCTTAATAAACTAGTGCACCTGACCATCAATGATTGCATTTCCACTTACCATCAGGTGGGATCGCAGTCAAGCACTGGTTTATATCGATTAAAAAATTTTTAAAAAATATGCTGAAATATCAACTTAACGAAAACGTTATGACGTCTTGTAAAAAATATGATACACTCTCAGACATCAACAAACACCTCAACTGCGGAATAACCCATCATTATCCAGACGATTTTAACAGATTTTTTTTTACTTTGCCCCACACCTACTCTTGTACGGTGGGTAAGCTCCCAAATATGTAAACTCACACACAAAATACCCAGACCCGAAACAACTATTTGTAGGACATACAAATATTTGTTCCGTGCGGGAATCGAACCCGTGACATGTAGTACAGCAGCCAATCGCTTAACCACTGCGCCAACCGTTCCAGCTTTATTATCCATTGCTTCATATTATGTTTCAAGAACGTAAGCATGCTGCTCGACAATGATCCTAATAAATGTAGTTGAATTACTATGTTAGTCACACTATCAAACTAGTATTATAAAAGCAAGAGTTTGTATGAATGTATGTATGTGTGTACGTATGTATTTTTGTTTCTCATTCACGCTCAAACGGCTGAATTTTGAATGAAATTTGTACACAGGACTACCCGTCTATCTGGTTTACCTAGGAGTATGTTCACTTGGGATATTTCTCTATTTTCATGCAGATGAAGCAGCTGGCAAAAGCTAGTCATACTGATATAAAGGTGAAAGGTCGTTGTATCATGTGTTATGTATGTGTGGGTGTTTTTGTATGTTTGTTACTTCTAGATGCTCAAAGGATTGAAATTAGGTACTAGGATAATTATATCTTAGATTTACATTGTTGGGGTGCCGTGGCTGGTTCAACGAAGAAAGGTAGTAAAACTTTAGTGGACTGTATAAATTGATATATAATCAATTTGTTGTGTTATATGAAGTACTGAGGTAAGATATAATAGAAAAATATATCGCGTCTACGGAACAAATAGGTATAAAATAATTTAGGATGCGCGAGCGCGGACGTTCGTCTAAGAGAGACGTCGAAGACAGCTTAGACTCTAAGCTACTAACAGCTGACTCTCGGTCGATGTGCGATGCGGAGCGCGCGACGAGCCGGGCGGCCGGCCGTCGCCGGCTGATGACCCGCTGTACCCGCTCGCTCCCCTCGTTCACTCTCTCGGCGCAGCGATGTTGAAGGCAGTGGTCTCAACAAACATAGGTATATACCTAATAATGTGTTTTGGGGGAAGAAAACGTTGGCAGAAGCGAGTACTTACATAATTTTACAGCTAACCACTTCTCATAATATTACTTTATTATACACCACTAATTTTAATTAGTACAAATACTTAAAGAGCTTATTAGAAAAGGTCTTGTTATTATTTAAGTAAAGTCTCAATAAATAATATTCACAAACAGAAAAGTTATTAGCGTTTGTTTATATCCTAAAATATCACTCAATTTATGGAAATATTGTATTGATGATGAATGAAAAACAATGGAAAAACTACTACGCGTAGTATTTTCCGGGTGAATGATTGATTCAATTATGAATTTTCCAATTATGATAAATTTTCGTGGACAATTTTGGGTTTTCGTTTTTTTTTTTTACATTTCACTTCACAAATAAATATGATCAGTAACGGGTACAAATAGAGCTCCATTTTTTTTTTACTAATTTAAAACTAGTGGTATATTTAGATACCTAATATCTAATCAGGTTCAAACATTTGAAACAACTAACGTTGGGTATAGTCACACATAAAGTGTCTACACAGGTACTAGGTATTTGTTTCACTTTCAAATGTACTCTATTAAATTTCAAACTAAGTCTGGACAATGAACACACAGGTTTCAACTCATCGGCTTAGTTATTCAAATACTAGTTTAGAACAATAGAATATTCACTGGCCGCATTTCATCTGGACTCACTCGTAAATCTCAGAGGCTAGATACACCTACACCTACAGATTAACAGATCTATTTTAAGGCAGATGTTCCAGGCTGTAGTCCGTGAAATTCAAATTTCCTTAAATCTTTTGAAAGTCAGTGTCAAGTTGTATCTTGATTAAAATTTGATTGGCGGCCGTAACACGTACACATATTATAAAGAGGTAAAGTTTGTTTTTTTTTTTTGTTTTTAGGAGGAATCAAAACGGAGGAATAAAAAATAATCTCTGAATGTACTGGTCCGATTGCTTGATTTTTTTACCGATAGAAAGCTGCTTTATTCCTGAGTGACATAGGCTATAATTTGTGTACGTGAGCGAAACCGCTTGTAAAATCTAGTATATAATAAAAAGACACACGCACAGCCAAAACTATAATGCCTAATAGCTTGAAATTTTGCACAAGATTTCCTTTCATGTCGTAAGCGAGCACTTAGAGAGGATTTTCTAAAATTCACCCACTAAGGAGATGAAACAGGGGTCCAAAGTTTGTATGGAGAAACCTGCTTTCGCGCGGATAAAGTCGCTGATGAGCTACTTGGATCATAATCATTAAAATTATGAATACAACCCTCTCAGTTTTGGACACGCCATATGGTAAGTCCCTTCTTTAAGGAGTGGCTAGAAAGACGTCACGGCGTTTCACGTTCCACATGACGGTTCCACAGGTCGTTACCGGACATGGTAAGTTCGGGAGATCCCTGCACCTGATTCGTGCGGGAAGAAACGGCCGGGTGTCACCTTTGTGTGGACCGGCCGGAGGACACTGTGGAGGTGCATGACGCAGGTTCTCACCGAACACGGTAAGTTCGGGAAGTTCCTGCACCGGATTCGTGCGGAATCGACGCCCGGGTGTCGCTACTGTGTGAACCGCCCGGATGACACGGTGGAGCACATGGTGGAGATGTGCCCCGCTCAGGCAGAGGACCACCATGCCCTCGTTGGGGAGATCGGCAGTCGCGACCTCTCTCGCCGAGCCCTGGTACAGGCCATGATCTGAGGCAAGGGAAATGGCCCCCAGCCGTTGAGACCCCGACCCCGACTACTAGCAACCGTAGGCATGGGCTTGCAGATGGCGACCAATGGATAGCTCACCATTTTGGCCAACCGATAACCGTCCAGACCGAGCCCGAGTAGTGACGGCGCGTAGTGTTCCACTCGCGCCTTAAAGAAATGTCAGCAAAACAGTAGGGGGCCTGCCATGAGTCGACTTCTGAAAGTGTTACCCGTGGTCCTGGGAAACAAAAGGTAAATTAAGGAACATAGTGTGGTTTTAGTCAGTAAAAGTCTAACTCTCGCTTCACTCTAGAGCGGGAGTTATTTTAATTTGTAACTTGGTATGCAATAAAGTATATATAAATAAATAAATAAGCCATTGAATGATTTCACACCTCTATCAAATTCAAAGATTGGCAACAAAAATACACGGTCTGGATGTTTTCAACTGATTTCTATGTATTTAGGTGTCTTAAAAACTAAAAAAATGCTCAAAAAAATCCAGAACGTCAGGTTATTTTGCAAAACGCAAAATTTTATTACAAAAACGGGGTTCTGGGCCAACTTGAAGTCATAAATAAGGTACAATTTTATTTTAATTACTTGCTTTTTATGTCTATGGGATAGTAGAGACCGAGCAAACCACTGAAAAAAATGTTGACCTTCGAGAGGGCTTAACATAGATGAAAAAAACATCTTACATGGAACTTTGGTGCCTCCTCATATAGTTCTTCTACCACCACTTCACTTAAAGCTGGGATTGATGAAGCAATTGTAGTCACTTTCAAGACATGGAAATTGCTTCACATACCTAATATCAAAGTTTCCAGGCCTTTCGGAGGCAAAGTTGAAAAAAGGTGTTTTCGTTCGACCAGATATTAAATGGCATATGGCTGATCTACAATTCATCACAACCATGACGGATCCTCAAGAAGAATTGTGTGGGTTGTCTTTAAAGAGGTCATAGAGAAATTTTTAGGCAGTAGCAAAGACCCTAAATACAAAAAATCTTCAAAAGAATGTTAAAAGTATTTGAAGTTTTAGATTGTATAATGAGTTTAAAAGTACATTTTTTTCATTCCTATCTCGACTACCTTTCAGAAGACTTAGGAGATGTGAGTAAATAAGAAGATAAGATACCAGGGAAGATGGAGCGTCTTAATGATGGCAGACTACTATTAGACGCTTCGGAGAGACCTTTTAGATGCTTCCTACAAGCGAAAATTTTCCAAAAGAGAGTCTCACTTTGAAAAAGAAATGCGTTTAGTACATACTTATGAATTGATTTTTGATTAAAAAAATATATATTTTTGTTACGTAATTATAAATATATAATTAACAATGTATGATAACCTGTATAAAATAGATAGATATTGTCAGAAAACGTGACGTTCTATAACATAATGAAAGTCATTTTCGAATTCAGCATATCAAAAAACATAAGAATTACGAAAAAGAACCAAAACGGCTCTTAACGTTTTTTGCAGACTTGTGAATTAAATTTTTAAAGGGACAAGGTTAATCAAAGAATTATTTGTACACAAAACAGTGGTTCACCCAAATTATGATTGGGCTTGAGTGAATTTATATCACTCAAGCCCAATCATAATTTGGGTGAAAAAAACGTCACAAAATTATTATTTTTTTGCGGTTTGGAAAAAACTTCGAGACTTGAATCTGGAATTGAACTCTTTACATAGGTAAGTTTGTACGGAACCCTCAGTGCGCGAGTCCGACTCGCACTTGCCTAGTTTTTTTTATGTTTATTACTTTAGAACTCCGACGTTTATGAACCGATTTCCATTTCTTTTTTTCCCTAAAAAGACATACTTTCAGATTGGTCCCATTTTTTCCAAAATCCAGTGTTGGTGATGGGATCCTTGAGGAATCAAGAGAAATCCTCAAATATTATAGGCAACTATATAGTGAAGCGTAGGAACGGTGGAGAAATAACAGTTTAGCTCGTCCAAACCAATAGTATTAGGAAGGTCTGAAAGCCGCGAATTACCGATACCCAGAATCCCAAGGAATTTCCAGATAACAGCATAAGAAGAAGAAGATATTATGTTACTGAGAATGTGGCAGCGTTTAGCGTTGCTTATCATCTGGTTGCACCGATTTCTAGTAGTCTTGACTTGACAGATCCAGTTATCCTCAAAGCGATCTCTTTTAAATTTTCGGAGCGCACGGTCCTTCGCATTGCCGTCCGAATTTCATTGTTCATGCAAGGTGCAGGCGGACGCTTCTGTTTAACTTTCCTAACAGGAGCATGTGTGTCATATAATTTTGTCACAATACTGTTGAAGACGCAATTTTTTTCATACACTGTAATAGCTTCCTACAAGGGTGTCCAATTACTACTCTATGCGTCTTTCAGAAGTTGCTTACTTTTTATAAGTGCAAAGGCACGCCTGTACTGAAACGTGGGTTTGGGTTTAGGAGGTTTAAGGATATAAGACAAGTAAATGAGATGGTGATGGTAAAGTCAGGAGCATTAAATTGACCATGTGAGGACACTAGAGAAGGATTAGAGGTAAGAATCAGGTCGAGCCAAGTATCATCACCAGCTTTATTATGATGAGTCAGTTGGAGAAGCAACACATAGAGATTGACTGCCTCAATAAGATGTAAGAGTTTACGGGACCGAGGGAAATGGTGGACAGGGAATCTTTTTTCTTTTTTCGCTAAGAATTCCAAGTTCAAATTATTTTTATTTTTAAAATATGGGATTCTGATTTTGGAAATTAGTCATTTCTTTAATGGTTAATGTACGTTTTTTGTCATCATGAATACGTTAAAAATTCGAGTGATTATAGAGTATGAGTACGATCGTGGCAGCAAAGTGGCAGAAGCGGCAAGCAACATCAACGACATATATGGAAGAACATTACAACGATCGCAACACCCGTTTTTGGTTTGCCCACTTTCGTTCTAGAAATTTCGACCAAGGAAATGAATCCCGTGGTCAACCGAAAACTTTAGTCGACAATATCGATTTTCAATCTACAGCTTTCGATGTTAGCATCAAAACAATATTGGTCCACTTGCGTCGAATTGGCAAGGTAAAAAAGCTTGACAAATGGGTGCCTCACAAATTGAATGATCGCCAACGAGAAACACGCATCGATTCGAGCCTTGCACTGCTCAACAAGCAAAAAAACGAAGGCATATTTAATCGCACTGTTACTTGCGACGAAAAATGGATTCTGTTTGAGAATCGCAGGCGCTCAGCAAGTTGGTTAAATCCTGGTTCAGCACCTAAACAATGCCCCAAACAAAAAAGACCCCTGAAAAAGTGATGGTCACTGTTTGCCACCACTACACGGTATGAGCATTACTGCAGATGTATACTGCGAAGTACTGAACACAATGATGGAGAAGCTCGCACATATCCAACCAGCTTTGGTCAATCGTTCGGCTCCGCTGATCCTGCATGAACCCTACGACCTCATACTGCACAGCGGAGGGTCTCCAAGTTACAAGAGTTGGAGTTGGAAGTTCTCCGTCATCTACCGTACTCACTAGACGTTGCCCCTATAGACTTCTACTTTTTCCGGAATTTGGATAACTCTTTGGCGGGCAAAAAATTCAATAACCGAGAGAAAGGCAGTTCAGGATGCCTTTGAAGAATTTGTTGTCTCCCGTCCAGCAGACTTTTTCAAAAAGAGCATCAATAAGCTACCACTACGTTGGCAAAAATGCATTGATCTAATGGAGAGTTTCTTTGATTAATAAAAATAAAGAAATATAGAGAAAAAAGGGCGTTAACTTATTTCATGAAAAACGGCAATGCCATAGGTAAAAACTGTCCTTCAGGCACAGCTAAATCAGAATCAGAATGTTTATTTGTGAAACATAGGTATTTACATAAAGATCTTAGGTTATTATATATGTGCGCTATGTTTTGCCGTGAAGGCGTACAAACATTGAAATAAAAAACAAAAATAATAATTAAACTACTAACATAAAAGAAAACAAAAATTAAACTCCAACATGAAAAAAGGAACAATTTTAAAATAACTTTATAAAATTTATAACGAAATACTGAATAAAACATATAACTCTTTTTCTGGCGCAGCTGAGTAAAAAACAAAGACATATTTTCTAAGATTTTCTGCAATGTAAGTAAAGCACTGTTTTCAATATTTCTCAACAGTGTAGAAAATGGAATAGTAAATTTTCATTTATTTTCTTGAATAACATTATACGTTTTCAATTTTCCGATTTCCACCACTAAAGTGACCCCATATTCTAAATTCATTTCTTTTATTTTATTTAGTTACATGTCTGTGTTTGAGTCATAGACATTCACGTATGCTCTTAACTCAATCGGCCCAGTAGGTTTGGAAACAATTGATTGTGACAAACGGACCGACGAACACACGAGTGATCCTATAAGTTCCGTTCTTTCGTTTCGTTTTTTCATTCGGTCTTATGGAACCCTAAAAAAAAACGTAAAACGATGTAAGTATTTAAAATTCTAATATGAACGATTGAGTGGTTTATTTTTACTAACGAGTATTTGACACATAAATGTAATATAAACGTAAAAAGCACAAACAACTCCAAAAACAATATCAAAGAAAAAAAATAGGTACCTTGCAAAGGCTCCACTGACGTCAACACAAAGAACATCTTATTCAAATTCTATTTACTATATATTTTCTAAAAGTAAAGCAGCTGTTCTCATCTAAACAGCCATTTTACGAATACACGCTCTTTAGTTGTTTTCTTTGAATTATTTGTCTGGCATAAAACAATATGGAGGTTATTGACCTTTTTACGTTTAGAGGTCGCGTGTTCACGATAAAGCTACTTACGTCTTTTCTTAACTGTAGTTTACGAGTAACATATTGAGTTTTATACAATCGGAGAGATAGGTATTCAATGTTTTGCCACCGGAATCATTGTGACTTTAGTTGGTACGTTGTAACAGTACAACTAACCAACCATGTTTCTGATGGCTGCTTTTGAATGACTTACCTCTTCTGTATCGGATGCAGTACCACCAGATATCATTTTGCAGACCAGCCGGAGGATACGGTGGAATATACGTCAGAGGTGTGTTCTGCTTGGGCAGAACACTGCCGTGTCCTCATGTAGGCGATCTGCTGTAGCCATCTCTTGTACTGGGCCCTGATTCTTCAGGCCATGACCCGTAGCGAGAGGTAATGGGATGCCCTAAGTGGTGGGAGTCGCAGGGCGATCCCCGGCCACCGTAGGCACGAACTTGTGGACGACGAGTATCTATTACTATATAATCTAATACTATAATAATACGAGTATCTATAGTTTGGCCATCCAGTAAGGACCAAGCCCAAGTAGTCGACGTCACAAAGTAATTCGTTAGAATCATAAGTGTTATCGAAAAAAACAGAGCGCGGGCAGAAAATGTTAGTAATGCATAGAGTAAACAAAACTCTATTTTCAAATGTATAAAAAGAATCATACTAATATTTAATTATAAAAGCGAAATGTTGTGAGTGTTTATGTTTGTTACTTCTTCACGCTCAAACGGCTGAACGGATTTCGATGATACTTGGTACATGGTTAGACCATGTCTTGGAAAAGCGCACAAGTGGATAATTTTCTACAAACATGCGGGCGAAGCCGCTGACAAAACTACTGAAATAAATTCCCAAATAGGTAAAAAAAAGCTTTAACAAACGAAGTCCAACAACGTTCACAATTCATACATTCTATACAATATAATTGAATGCGTTTAAAGGCTTGTGTACCAACACTGATGCCAATAAAGTGCAATGGAACCAACGTAATACCGATAAAAGAATTCGCGCGGCGAGCTAAATGTGTTTCTGTTTCAGAGAACATTTCCCGAGTTACTGTGTTTCGCAACAAATGTTCTAGTTCTGAAACAAGGGGCGACGCTGTACTGATTCATTATTGAATTTAGTGGAAATAAAACAATAGCGCAACCATACAATGTCGTGCCGAAACAATATATAATTTTAATAGTAGGTAAGTCTGAAGCCAATTTTGTTTTTATGCTCATTGCCAAATCACATTTTAGTTGTGTTGGACTTAATTGCCTTTTATATAAGTATGTTTAATCCGGGTGCTTGTAATTCTGAAGTTCTGAGTAATTTTAATCAAATTATGTTGGGCCTAAGGGTATTTCTATTTATTATTGAGTCGTTATTTTGTAATTCAGACATTGTTTAGTTATTATAACACATTGATTATTTTTCATAATAATATAATATAATAATTCACAACGATCACACAACGCCGTCTAGTCCCAAGCTAAGCAGAGCTTGTGTTACCTAATACTTTATGTAGGTAGGACTTTGCTAATTATGCGTTAAAGACGCTTATAGATACCGATTAGCCCGAAGAATCGCCAAACCTAAGTGGCAGTGGGCAGGGCACATAATATAATATAGTATTCCACAACTATCACACAACGCCATCCAGTCCCAAACTAAGCAGAGCTTGTGTTACGAGTACTAGACAACTGATAAAAATACTTATATATTTCTAAATACATACATGTTATAGATAAATTACACCCAGACACAGAACAAATGATTTAACATTTGTCGTGGGTGGGAATCGAACCCACGACCACCGTCAGGGTCACTAACTACTAGACCAACAGGCCATACTTTAACATCGGCTTTTTTATAAGCCTAGCATTTGCTAAGTACAGATAATATTTATTTGATGGTTCGATTTGCTTTGAGCGCACTTTTATCTCATGTGTTATGTATGAAATACAAAGTGAAATTACTATGTTAGACAAAAACGGTATACGGAGTGTTATATTCGCATTAGCGAAAAAGCTTATCAAACAAAAATTTAAAAACAATGGTAACACTAACAGTCACATACATATATTTTTTTCAGTAACAAACAATAAAAATGATATTTTGGTATGAACCTGTTATCTAACTTGCTTTGTTTGGAACCACCGTACCAATATACATAAAACCATTTATTTTTTATACACATCTGGCTTTTCCTGGCCACCGCACAATGTTGCCGGTTTTCCATTAATTCCATGGAATTGTTCTGGTGCGCTTGGAATTCATCACTTTCAAAAACTAAACATTGCTGTATAATGTTACTAGAATCGGTTGTAGTATGACTGTTACCCATTAACGCAGTATATTCATATGAATATGGTCTCTAGTGTGAATTCTATAATTGTAAGCTGCAACACATACCATTTTGTTGACGCTTACAAATGTGTGACGGAATTATCTCTACCTAACAGTAACATTTAGATATCTAGAACTTCGACCCATTACAACCATCTACAGTTAGGAAACATATCAAGATGTTTCATATTATCCGTCGTTAGTCCTTAAGAACACCCGTATTTTTTTTTTATTGGGTGGGAAAATCATCTTATGACAAATCACGCTCTTGGGCGAAGCGGGAGATAGTGTCAGACTTTTACTGACTAAAAACCCACTTCTGTTCCTACCCAGGCCCCAGGGTACCGGGTTTCACTTTCATACTACCCGTGGCACGAACACCCGTATACACATTAGAACAACGTGACGAACAGACGCTGTATATTCCTTCTTTGCCTTGCGTTCCAGGGCCCCGGGGTTCAATTTCACTTAACCCACGCGCGCCTCAGGGAGATGTCAGCAAATCATAGGGGCCCAGCAGGGTCGAAGCTTACTGGGGCCATGAGTAGTGTGAAAACGAAACCCAGGGCCCTGGGACGACAGCAACGAAGGAACAGGAGTGGATTTTTAGTCAGTAAAGTCTGACACTATCTTTCGGCCCGCCCAAGAGCGGGATTCATCATTAGATGATTTTCCCACCTAAAACAAAAAAGGTGGGTTTTAGTTAGTAAAAGTTTAACATTTCTTCTCACCCAGGGCGGAAGAAGTTAGGTATATGATGATTTTTCACCTAAAAAAAATAAAAACCGTTCAAAGTTCGTAGACAGATTTTAGGGCGAATTTCCCTAATGAAATCAGCCATTCTAGAGTGCTATAACTGTAAATTTTTCATTTAGGGACATTGATTTAAAAGCGATTATTAGGAGGCATTCACTTTCATTTGAGAATTTCGTCCTCAGTCACCTTGCTACTGTTTTTAAGTACGAAAATAACTCAAACCTTACATTACCTACTTTATTAACAAAAACTTCAGGTTTTTTCGTACAAATAGTTACGTGTTTTATGTACTTACAGTATATTGTTATTCACTATTCATGAAGAAAATTCCATCTAGAGACATTTAATAGAAAAACACTGATATTTTCTTTTGATCTAGGATTTCTGATACACGATTTACTCAAAAAAATAACCTCTAGGGAAAACAATATTATTTCTTAACAAATAGAAAACAATTTTTACATCTAGATAGAAAAAATCACATAAACAATTTTAAACCACAAACAAGCATTCTATATCGATACAAAAATGTTTATTAAAAAAGTAAAATGGAAGCTTTTTCAACAATGTCAATTTTAAATGCATGAAATTCAGTGGTTTGACCTTAACTCCAGGCATCCCACAAACGCTCAAAGCGGTAGTGGTTCCGACTCTTTTCATTACATTTTCTATTGGATTGGATTCACAGAGATTCCCACAGAATATTAGCATAATGGACATGTGTCCTAAGTGTTCAATAGAATATTGAACGAAGGATCTCTACTGAAGAGACTGTTACGTTGTAGATTGTTCTGAATCAAAATAATAATAAGAGTAATTGACTCGAACAACCTAGTAAGTTAAAATATTTTATATTTCTCTAAAAGGATATGCTTCCAGATTGGTCCCATTTTTTTTTCTAAATCCAATTTTGATGAAATGGGTCGATTTCTCGATTCCTCATAGATCCCACATATATGAGGACTCGAGGGAACTTCTCAAATATTTTAGTGAACCATATAATTTTAGTATTTTCATCGAGCACTTAAGCATATACAGTCAAAAGTAACATTTGATGAAGAAAACCAGAATTGTTCAGCGAAACTTCATACTCACATAGATATCACAATGAAAATAGTTAAGCGACTACGACAATACAAATAAATGAATGGTTCTGAATAGTTATGTTGAAAATAGTATCATCGAAGTGTTCTGATGATGATGGAGCCGGAAGATAGGCACCGGAACTTTGTAATTAATCAACGTATTCTAGCCGTGTTTGGGCTTATTAGAATTGTTATGAGATGCACTTTGGCTATAGGGTACTATCGAACTGATCTGATGATGGATCGGAAAGGTGGGCACTGTAACTTCGTAATTAATCAATGTATCCTAGCCGTGTTTGTGCTTATTAGAATTGTCATGAGATGCACTTTGGCTTTGAGATACTATCGAACTGACCTAATAATGGAGCCGGGAGGTGGATGGAACTTTATAATAAAATAATGTATCCTATCAGTGTTTGGGTTAATTCGATTGTTTATGAAAAATAGGTACTCTGGTTATAAGTGTATCACCACTAAAAAGTGTGAAATAAAAAACTTTTTACAAAAAAGAAATAACCTACTTCAATAAAAAAACCAAAACACTAAAACGATCAAACTAACTTTAATTTCGGAAGTCGGTGTTAAAATACAAGCAAACATAGTAATGTTTTTTGTAACATAGAAACACCGACTTCCCTCAGTATGCTGTATTATACACCAAAACCTTCCTCATAAATCTGTCTATTGGTGTTCTGTAATTTTTTTTCGGGTAAAAAGTAAGATAATAATAAAAATCGTTTATTTATAACATAGGGCACATTTACAATAAAAAATATGAAATATTAAAAACAACACAGTTGCTTATATGCCTGAACTGGCGAGAGAGTGCTTAAATACAAAATAGTAAATTAACACTAAATATGACTATTTTAAAAACTTAACTAAATTTAGTGATACGACATACGATACGAGTGACAGGTCAGAGTGGAAGAAAAAAACGTGTTGCGCCGACCCCAAATAACACGGGACAAGGGCAGGAAGATGATGATGATGATGACGACAAGTTTTATTTACAAACAGTAAGGAGGTCTTCTGTCTCTACATAAGATATGCTTAGAAGATATTGATGTATGGAGATAAGAGTACGGTGTAGGGGGAGGGGGGGTGTAGGGTTCGGGTACGTAATAAGTGTGTGTGAGTGAATTCGCCTTAGACCCTATAAACTGCAATGATAATTTCCCACGTGTATCAAACGAATTTTTTAAACACACTGAAAACCATAATTTAAACTTCATAACATTTAGTAATAAATTATCGTGTGAAAGGGCTCACGGTTTATTTTTATGCGCCTTTCTGGAATCTGCCGCGCAACCATTGGGACTGTCGCGCAACCAGCAGCATATAATAAATACTTATAAGTAATACATTTTGTCAGTTGCTGGTCATCTTTTCCGCACTAGTGCCAAATATAGGGTAGGAGTGGGGATTTTAATTGATGCTGCTATTAATGTAGCCGCCTATTCGGCCTAAACAGTTTGACGAGTCTACCATCGAATCGAAAAGAAGAAGAATTGAAAAATAATTTATTTTCAAAACTTTCCTATTTAAAGCTCAAATTTACTCTCTGTGTCTGTTGCGAAAACTACTGGTCCGATTTACCGAAATGAAGTGAAGCGATATTTTCCTGATCTGTTTATTGGCTCTTGTTCTCTCACTACATACCTATTTGCAATATTATATGAGAGTGAACGAGAACCGGACATTTGCCACCTGAAACCACGTGTTGCTTAACCAAACACAATGGCCTGTGTCGATACGTCATTGGTTTATGTAGCCTCAAGTTATGTCAACAAGAATGCATTCTAACCAGTTTGCTGTCCCACGACAAAACAATCTATCTATCTATCTATTGTGGTCTGGTGTGGCCTTGGCGGATCATTGTGCGTGAGCCATCGCGGCCTTCACTCCAACCAGCCCACCTCACTCCAGAAACAGTTGAGTCTTTTCAATTTTCTCAGGGCATCTATGAGTGAATTCGGTGCTCCCAAAGTTCGTGTTCTTATTTTGTTGACGGCTGTGCACTCGAGGAGCACGTGCGCGACGGTTTCCTCTGACTCCATGCAGCCTCTGCACAGAGGACTATCCGTGATATTCATTGCAAAGAAGTGTTTGCTCAGTGAGCAGTGTCCGGTGATAGTCCCAGCCACCAGACGAAGGCGACAAAACAATCATTTCTTCTTATAAAGATGAGGCATGTTTTTGTATCATGAGAAATCGTCTAATGACTTCTTCCGCTCTAGGGTGCAGCGAGAAGGCGTGTCAGACTTTTACTGACTAAAACGATACACATGTTCTTTCTTTGCCCCTTGCATTCCTGGACCGCGGGTTTCCCTTTCAAAAGTCATCCCATGGCCTCAGCAGGCTTTGGCCTTGCTGGGCCTCTATGATTTTGCTGACATCTCTTTGAGGCGCGCGTTAACGTTACGCGCCGTGACGATTCGGGCTCGGTTCGGACGGTTACCGGTCGGCCGGACGGCGAAAAGAGAAGGAATGTGTCATCAGAGCTCTCACTGTGCAGGAGATTAGCATAGCATAGCAAAGTCGACCTTATAATGTTCCCACTGTTGGGACTCAGGCCTCCTCTCTAGGAGACGAAATAGGCCATAATCCCCCACGCGGGCCCAGTGCGGGTTGGTGAATGTCACATGTCTTCGAATTTTTGTTTCTAGGACATGCCGGTTTCCTCACGATGTTTTCCTTCACCTTTTTGAGAGCAGTGGTGATAAAATAATAACACAAAGTAATGCGCCTGGCTGGGTTTGAACCCGCGACTTACACAACAACAACACAACAAAACAACTCGTAAGTCGGGGCCGTTACCACTCGGCCAACACTGCTCTAAACTTGCAACAACAATTGATTTGATTGATTTTGCAGGAGATTAACTAAACTTCAATTGTCCAGGTTTTCCCACGACGTCCATATTTTCTCGATTCAATACCTTCTTTGTTTTATTCGCATGTTAGCAACAGCGGACTACTGTGTTACTTCGTAAACTTTTCTCATTTTGCAGTAGTTCAATCAATTTGTTCAGCCTTATCTAACTATGTTCGGGTCCAATTCCAAACTAAATAGACCCAGTTGAATACCATACAACATGGAACGACTGTCTGACTGACCTCCATGGTAACTGGGTTACCCAATTGAAGACACGTGAACACATTAGCAAGAAATTGGTAAAATCATCACAGCATTGATTGGCTGGATTTTTATTACACAATAACATTGTTTATTTGTATATTATATAATATAATAATATTCCACAACTAGCACAGCTTGTGTTATGAGTACTAGACAACTGTTAAACATACTGACATATTTCTAAATACATACATATTATAGATAAAATTACACCCAGACACAGAACAAATGATCGTGTTCATCACACAAATATTTGTCCTGGGTAGGAATCGAACCCACAACCTCCGACTTAGAAGTCAGTGTCTAAGTTGCAACTGCCATATTATTATTATATTCCTGTACCACCCTAAGTTCGACTAATAGAAAATGCCTAAGGTATTAAATCCGCCTTTATACAGGTTTATTTAATAGTGCATGAAGTTTTAATAAATAAATAAAAATTGGAATTGATGTGATCGAAAAAGTTCTTAAAATTGTTACCAAGGACATTTTGCTGTTTTACTTTGCTGAGTCTAACGTCGCGGGTACCAGTTAATATCTAAATAAAATGCACACCAAAGTTTGAACCAACGACATCAAAAATATTTTTTATGACGCATATTTTAGCTAGTAGTTTTTGCTTTTAATGTATACATAGTTTTAATTAGTTAAGTGTTTTTATTGAATTATTTTTTGACATTTATTGTTAAGTAAATATATTATATAAAAAACTTTTTTACGACATCAAAAACTAAGTCGAAAACGTTAACACTGTGCCAGCTTTCAGAGATAACAATAAAGAATATTTCACAGGTTCATATTATTTTTTTATGAAGCATAAGGCATTATAACAATAAATTAGCCGGCAAACTGTTTCCCCAACATGAACCTACCGATCTTTAACGTTTAACGCTGATGGCCTGGGGCTGTATCATAAAAATTTCCTCGTATAGGCGCCGACTCGACGGGCTATTAACTATAATGTGGTAAAGCCGATACATGCCTTCTATAATATCTGTGCTCACTCAGTGTCTACGCGAGTCCTTAAATAAATTGTTAAGAATAGATAGCACACTATTTTATGACTACTTAATAAGCAAATGAGCTATTAATGTAAAAAAGGATAATAAAAGTGAGCATAAATATTAAAATAATATGTTTTTTTTAGGGTTCCGTACCTCAAAAGGAAAAATTGGAACCCTTATAGGATCACCGTGTTGTCCGTCTGTCTGTCTTTCTGTCAAAGCCCTTTATCCCAAGATCGCATGGAGGTATCGGGTTGAAATTAACCATATACTCAGTTCTCTGTAGATCTTCGATCAGATCCGTAGGAATCAAGGGACCGTTCCCTTGAAGGTGTGAAAAATCAAACTTCGTAGTTAACAAAAAAGAAAAAAGGCCGTTTATGTGGCAGAAAAACTTATATTTCGACACTCTCAAAGGAATCAAAATTCACTTATAGCAGACTTATAGCACAGATATAAGAATAAATATGAAAACAGTAAATTTATTGTTACGACACAAAAAAAAATCATTTTTTGTGATTTAGAGAATTCATTCGAGAATTGAACTAGTTTCATACGAAAGTTAGTACGGAATGCTCAGTGCGGGAGTTCGACTCGCACTTGTCTAGTTTTTAGTATAATTACAATAAATTTATGTATGTATTGTTCTTATAAAAGAGATTTAAACAATACACCGCGTAGTCAAAACACTTTAATTCAACGACTTTTGAAACGTAAGATTTGACGTTTTGTCGTTGGCATCCGATCCGATCAAACAAAATTTATCTACGAGAATACATTCGAGTCGCTTCGATTCAACGATTGAACGATGATAGACATAGCAGAATACGCGTAAAAGACTCTTCGATCGAACGACGTTAAAATCGGTGTCGTTCAAACTCGATTCATCATTTTAGCCAAAAGACGTCCACTGTTGGACATAGGCCAATAATTACTGGTCCTGTGCGTCTCGCATCCATGGGATTCCCGCGACCCTCACCAGGTCATCGGTCCACTTTGTGGGTAGACTTCCAACGCTGCGTCTTTCGGTACTTGGTCGCCATTCCAGAATCTTTCATCCCTATCGACCATCTGTTCTGCGAGCAATGTGCCATGCCCACTGTCACTTAAGTTTGGCGATTCTTTGGGCTTTGTCTGTAACCTTGGTTCTCCTACGGATATCTTCATTTCTGATGTGATCACGCAAGGAAACTCCGAGCATAGCCCTTTCCATTGCCCGTAAAGAGACTTTAAGCCTTCTGATTAGGCCCATTGTAAGCGATCACGGAGCCATAAGTCATCACTGGCAACACGCACTGGCTGACTTTCGTCTTGAGACACAGTATATTGGACGAGAAGACACAGCGTACCTTCCCGAACGCTGCCCAGCCGAATCGGATTCGATGATTGACCTCTTTCTTGAAGTTAGACCTACCCAACTGGACCGTCTGTCCTAGGTAACGTAGTCGTCCACAACTTCGAGTGTAGAGTCTCCAATCTTGCTAGGAGTGGGTGCTACATGGATGTTTACCATGACTTTGCTTTGGTCCATGTTCATAAATCCCACTCTTTCGGAAGCTCTACTGAAGTTACCGAGCATTGTACTAATGAGCTCCTCCGTAGTCTCGGCCATGACTACTATGTCGTCGGTAAACCGAAAGCGAGATATGTACTCGCCATTGACAGTAATACCCTCTCCATTTCAGAACCTTCAAGACATCCTCCATTACGGCCATGAACGGTTTCGGAGAAATGACGTCTCCCTGCCTCACACTCCGCTGCAAGAGAATAACTACTCCGTCCATTTACAATCTATTTTCGTAAATGGATAGAAATATAAAATATGTAATACGTGGACATGTCCCATATATGTACATTATAACGGGTCTAGGAATAATGGTCTCCTACCTTTATGTAGGTCAAATAACCCTTCGGTCTAATAGTTTTCATATATTGAATATTGCGCAGAATAGTACATCAACGAAAAAATATTTTTATGATATTTTTATTTAGTGGACTCAATTTAGAATCCACTAAATAAAAATCTTATTACTAAATTAGGTCATAACTTTTCTTTTTTCGATGCACATAACATCATCACTTTAGCCGAATAACGTAATATAATATAATATATAATATAATAAAAACAAGCAATAGGTCTCCCCTAGTGTCAACACAACGACCAATACTGCATCCATCAGATTCCCGCCATCTTCACCAGGCCATCGATCCACTTTGTGGAAGGCCTTGCAATACTGCATCGTCGGGTACGTGATCGCCACTCTTGAACATTTAGGCCCCATCGCCCATCCGTTCTGTTCAGCGAGTAACGTGCCCTACCCACTGACGTTTTTATTATGTTTAAGTAAATATAAAAATGTGAATCGGAGTCTGGATTCCGGTGGCAGGGGCGTAAGGAAGTCCGTTCCATCATGCGTGCGGCCGCCCTTTTCGTTAGCATTACAGCTTCGCAGAAGGACCTGGCCTGTACCAGGAACCGGCGCGAAAGGTCGTTGCCGCCGATCACCCCCAAGAAGGCAGGCGGTGCTCCGCCCAAGTGGGGTACATCTTCACCGTATCCTCCGGGCGGTCTTCACAATGGACAAACCCGAGCGTTTCTTCCGCACAAATCCAATGCAGGAACCTCCCGAACTTGCCATGTTCGGTGACGATCTGTATCGGCCGCCATTACCGCTTTAATTATGGCGTGCCCAATCGCTTAAAATAAGACTCACTATCTCATAGTAAGTCTCAGTTACTATGGTATCCAGATTTAATGAGCTTCTGATGAAATAGATACCTACGTACAATGTAAAATACCTATAATTATGTAAGATTTTAAAACGAAGTAAATTTATCTGGTTCTCAAACTCAATCCATATTTTATGAGTTTTCAATAAATGGAATTAAATATTTGCACTATTATACCATTCATCAGTAATCAAGACTGTCAGATTATGAAATTGGACCAGTATTACGATGTTGAACTGGATCACACAATCTTATAAAGAGCACAGAGTAGCTGCCTAACTTTTGGGCACGCCGTAATTATGGCAGTAAGTCCCCTCTTTGAGGAGTTGAAGATTGGCTGGCAAAACTTCACGGTGTCCTCACCTTCCGCATAATGCAGAAGCAATAATACTAGAGAAGGACGCCTCACACACGGCATGTGAGGGCACGGATTTCCTCACACCCCAGCCGCCTTGATCCGGACCCTGATTTCCAGCCACCGTAAGCGAACGCTTGCAGACAGCGAACAATGGGTAGCTCGCTGTCCAGCCGTCTGGTAACCCTCCGGACCGAGCCCCAATCGTCGGAGGCGCGTAGTGTTCCACGCGCGCCTCAAATAGATGTCAGCAAAACTGTAAGAGGTCAGCATCGTCGAAGCCTACTGTGGCCACAGGTTCGCTTCTGAAAGGGAAACCCGGAGTTCTGGAACGCAAGGTAAATAAGGAACATAGGTAAGGGTTTTAGTCAGTAATAGTCTGACACGCCTTCACGCATCGCCCTAGAGTGGAAAAAGGCATCGGTCATCCGATGCCTTTTCCCACATAAAAATAAAAGTTTCTTAACTTTGATTGGAAAAGCATTTACTAACGGTAATTGAGGACAAAAAGAAACTTTGCATAAACCTGATCACCTTCACATGAATTTCAACGCAAACAGCTCACACCCTATATAAGAATCTCCATCTTCGAAAACAATAAAAAAATAAATGGCATCTTCGTTCTTTCGTAGCACGAAGGAAACCTATTTCTACGTACTTAGAAACGACACTAGCGTTGACAGGTTAAGTTATACCGTCTTGAAGCCATCATGCTCCAGTAAACGAAAACTCCAAAAACGCGTAGAGGTAACGAGTTGAAATTGAACCATTTACGCAGATCTGCGGTCTCTTGAAGCTGTGAAAAAATCAAACTTCAAAGTTACCGAAAAAAAAGATACTGCCGTTTATGTCACGAAAAACGTATATTTCAACACTCTCAAGGGAATCAAAATTATAAATTCATAGGGTACTTCCCTTTGACCCAGAATCCTAAAATTTGGTATAAAGCCAGGTCTTATAGCATAGCTAAAGGAATAAATCTGACAACATTTGTTGTTACGTCACAAAAAAAAAGGTTTTTTGCGATTCGGAAAATCTTTGAGACTCATTCGGGAACTATTGCTTGAACTATTTGCTTAGGTAAGTCTGTAGGGAACCCTCAGTGCGCGAGTCCGATTCGCACTTGCCCAGTTTTTTTTGTATTCTGTGAAGTGGCAATCTGTCTGATAAGAATAGACCGTTCTTTTTACTGTTATTTAATTTGTGGGTTTCTCAGAAGCTTGGATGGACACTGCAATCAGATGCCTCATTCCTTGTATTTATCTAGAAGCAACGGAATACTATGTTTTTAAGTCTCCTGTTTTTCTCCACCTCCTGATAATAAAATCATATTATAATGTAATACTTTTATTTATTTATTTATTAAAACTTTATGCACTAGTAAGAAACACTGTACAAAGGCGGACTTAATGCCGTAGGCGTTTTCTACCAGTCGACCTTAGCAGAAATGTAACATGGTAGGTGCAACATAACGATAAACTAGATTAAGAAAACAATAATAAATATATACTACTGGTCTACTGTACTTTTCTTAATATAATATTGCTTCGAATTAAATAACAAATAAGTTTTGTCACGTCCGTAAATATTTTAATACTTATTTTTTTCTTTTTACGATTGACACATGTATAATACTTAACTAGCTACAATTATATATACACTAAAACTATATACTTATAATACTAGCTTGTGCCCGCGGCTTCGCTCGCGTAAATGTAGGTTTCTCCATACAAACTTTGGACCCCCGCTTCATCCCCTCAGGGTGTGAATTTTTAAAAATCCTTTCTTAGTGCTCGGTTTCGTTATAAAAGGAAACCTCGTGCAAAATTTCATGCTCCTAATCCCAGTAGTTTCAGCTGAGCGTTGATATGTCAGTTAGTGTCCCCTTTTATATATATCTAGAGTTATGAATTTTGTAACAGAAGGCTTATGATGAAATAAGTTATTATTACCCAATAAAAATATATTGACCTGGTACATAGGGCAGACTAATAGCCATTAGGCCGCCAAGCATTGGTTAAGCAAAGTGAAAAATTAGATTATCAAAACAGAAATAACCTCACAAGAATATATAATACTAAATACAACCACCATTTTTCCCTACGAAGTATTTGTCTAGTTGCTAATGCGCTCGGGTGTATGAAATATTCATGCAGAACCGGAAAAACACTGAATTCGAAAACCGAATTCGTTTGGTTGACATTACGATTCCAGTGACTACCCGCAAACGACACACTTTTGGTTGCTTCAATTAGTTTCAAGCTAATAATACTAACATATTCTCTTATGGTATGGCAAACGAATGATGAGAAATCAAGAAATCATGACTAGTTTTTCGTTGTTTTTTCTAGTTGATTGACAGTTGACACTTCAGCAATCAAAGAAGAGTGGTTTTTTGCACTTATCTTGAATGGTTGACAGGTATGAACACTGTTTTTGTAATGTTAGGAATGATGAAATGATTTCGTCACTATACAGTGGAACGGGAGGGCGTATCAGTCATTGACTAATACCTACCTGTGTCCTTCAGTGGTCCTTCGCGTTCCAGGGCCACAGAAGCTCTTGCAAACGTTCCCGTATCCCTAACAGGCATCGGCCCTACTGAACTCCTTCACTTTTGCTGATGTCTCTTTAAGGCGCGCGTGGAACACTACGTGGACACTACGTGCCTTAAACTCGGGTATGGTCCTTACCGGATGGCCGGATGGCAAACTACCCATTCTTCTTATTGTATCGATGGTAAAACTAGTTAAATTCCTTGCCTGGCCCTGTATTCGGCCACGCTAATGCCGTCCGCTGATGCTGTCATTAGGTCCCTACGTGACTGTTATTACTTGTAATAGGGCACGTGATGCAGGATGGAAGGTAGGACTTGGTCTGCGGAGGCCGGAGAGACGCCGCACAAACATTGAAGATCGGAACTGTCCGAGAACCCCCATCTGTGGACATTGTCTTTTTGCGCCCACTTGGATGAGGAGTCTGTTTAGAATTTTCCAGGTTGGCCAAAGCAACTCGTGTCCAGAAGAGAGGCTCTCCGACGGCTCGATAAAATAATCAGGAAGTTTAAACTTCTCCCGCCAGAGGTCGCATCTCTCCGAGGTGGTATTACTTTGAGATGGGGTCACACTTGCACCAAACTTTTACAACTTTTAAGTCTCAGGGGCACCGAAATATAATTGTGCATTGGATGGCGAGGGTCGTTTTGTTGCTTCGCCTTTTCTATGCGGCTAGCCACAGCCCTGCGGATTTCTGTCGTGAAATACCGATTAGTAGACACAACATTCGTACTGGAGTCGGTTTAAGGTAACCAGTGGCAATTCGGCATGTCTCATTAAGTGCTGTATCCACTAAGTTGGAGTGGGCGGAGCGGCTCCATGTTGGACAAGCATATTCACCAGCGGAGAACTAGAGCGCCATCCAAGTAATTCGCAGAACTTAGGAAGACGCCCCCAATCTAGTGGATGTTAGGTGACGTAGCAAGTTGTTTCTTGTATGCACCTTCCACTTAACGTTCTCACAATTCTTCTTGTAACTGAGGGACCTGTCCAAAGTAATGCCGTCTTGGATGGGGCTATAGGTGATTGGCACCCCCTGCCACGAGATATTGAGCATCCGACCAGCTTGTCGGTTACGTAGGTGGAAGGCGCACGTCTGCGTTTTTGAGGGATTTGGTTTCAACGGATTAGCAGTATAATACTGGCTAAGATACGAAAGGGCAGTGGTAAAGTTGGCCTCAATTTTCTCAAAATCAGTGGCTTGGCAAGTTAATGACAAGTCGTCAGCATACAGAAAGCGGGCTGTGTTAGTGGTCACCGGTCGGTCTTGGTGTAAACGTTAAACAGAAAGGGATCCAGAACACTACCTTGTGGCAGACCATTTTTTTTTTATTCCACTACTTTCTTATATCGTTAAGGAGGCTCACTTGAAATCGTCAGTTACTAAGGAATTCTCTAAGAATTCGAGTAAACTTTGGGTTTTCTGTTAGATTAGTAACCTTCCACAACAAGCGCCGAATGTTGACCTTAACTACCCATTGCTTGTCATCCACAAGCCTAGGATAATGATTGTTTTGACTGGCCTAGGAATAATAATTCTGTATTAGGGTTTTAGTTTTTGTATTACTTTAGCTTGTTAGTAAAGGCTTCAGCAATCATAACGTAGCTGTATAAAAAACAGGCTAACCCAAAAAAGGGGTTAACTGGTCCTTAGATTTTAGTATACAAACCTTTTTGCTAACACCATATTTAGGCGTAATTTTCGATCGTAGGCAAGTTGAAAGGCTTCCTTTTTGCGGGTTCGCGGAGACCCCACATAACGAGCTTTTGCCTAAGCACATATTAAACATTATTCAGTAGGTACCTTATCTTGATATTCACATAAATGTGATATTTACCAAGCTTTAACATACACTGGAATTATAATCTTCGTAACACATCCGCTATCCATTAATTCCCCTTTCGTAGGGTAAGCTGAACGCCGTGTTAAAATTTGCTCAATATTATCATCAAGAACAATGCTAACGTATGTTTAATAAACTCAGTGAGAATGCAATCATATCTCCAGATTAGTGCTCGTCCTTATTAAATATATATTTTTAATAATATTAAAAGAAATTTAGATAGCAAAGGTGGTCCAGTGTTAACAGTCCCGACTTATGACCAGAAGGTTGCGGTTTCAAACCCAGCCAGGTACTTTACTTTGTGTAATTTATTTCATCACCACTGCTCTCAAAACGGTGAAGGAAAATATCTTAAGGAAACTGGCATGGCCTACACCTAAAAAATTTAAAACATGTGACATCCTCCAACCTCCACTGGGCCCGCGTGATGAATTACGGTCGATTCCCTCTCCTAGAGAAGAGGTCTATGTTCCAGCTTTGGGAACATTATAAGGCTGAATATGTATGTTATATATATGTAACGTTAAAGTTTCTTGATTACTTACTTAGTCAACTATTACTACAAAGTCAAAAATCGTGTGTGCTGCATTACTAACAGTGTCCAATGCTATTTTAGTTTTAATACTTGCTAGATTGACTTAATTGAATTACAAGCCCATCAAGTGTAAAGGATAAAACTTAAGAAAGTTAAATAAGAAAACAGCACCAAATATCTGTCTCCCAAAACACCTCATCAACCAACAAAAAAGGAATTGCTCGTTTAAAAAGTTCTAAAACGTAATTTTGTTTTCTCTTTAAAAAGTTAAATGGCTTTTACCGGACTTAGTGGAATGATTCGAATTCGCGCCAACCCGCGAAGTCAAACGCCCCTAGTCAAGAACTTTGATATTTGTTTAAACACGTCGACTGTGTGTGTTTGACTTTATTCAAATTAAATGACGCTCGCATTAATTAGCAGGTGAGAAGATTGGGTGGCAGTTTCATAATATAGTTCAGTTTCATAATACTAGCTTCTGCCAGTGGTTTTGCCCGCGTGAAAATAGAGAAGTATACCAAAGAAAGATACTTTTGAAACAGAAAATATCTTATATCCTATGCTTGGACATGGTCTACCCGCATCCAAATCCATACAGCATACTTACTACACAACTATATACTGACTTTCGCGTTTATATGTGATACGTATAGAAATATCTACTCTTGTTAGTGTTGTCAATATATATGTATGTTACCGTAAAATTTTAAATACCGTTAGATTACAATCTATCTCGCAAAATTGTAAACTATCGAATGATTGTGAACCAGAACATACCACTTTCAATTTAACCTAGATTATAATCTATCGAAGTGAAACTGGTACCGACCAATCAGGAACATCCTTCAGGTTAACCTTTTTCAACAATGTAGATTGTGATTTAACAGTTTCACTTCGATAGATTATAATAATATCTATCGAAAAATAATACGTTAATTTGTACGGTTCACAATCTTTCGATAGTTTACAATCACGCGAGATAGATTAGAACCTAACGGTATTTACAATTTTACGGTGACATATATTTATTTACTTTTTGCTTTTAGAGAAGACAACGTCAAAATGCATTGCACTATCTGGTAAGGTCATTACTCAAATACTACCATAACATTATTATTTTAGTCCTGATAACAAACATTAAATTGCTACATCGATGTTTGTCACACCTCATTTTAGAAAAATTATCATACATTTTATTGTAATCATTTATTGTAAATCTAAAGTGGATTCTAAAAATTGAGAAAAAAACGTTATCAAAAATCTTGCGATCAAATAAAAAAATACCACTTGAATGCCATCAGTAACTTGTTCCCCTCGTTTCCATCATTAATCCCATCCTTTTCAATTGTAAACCAGAATTACAACTTGTTTCATGTCACTACGATAAATGGTTTCAATACGTTCCAAATATGGGAATAACAGACGACGTCATTTCAACAGTGTCCACAAACGATCGTTTACAGCTAACATTATGGCCGAATATCACCCGAGTGTTAACGCGGATTGCCGTCCGTCACGCTTACACGATCATTGATAACCCAATGCTCGATGTTAAAGGGCTGCATAACATTTTGTACATTGAAAAAATGGTGGTTAAGCTTATAAAGTTCATTTATTTTGCGTATTACATTTTTTTTTTTATTGTAAGAATTTAATATACCTTGGAAAAAAGTTAAAAAAATGCATAGACAGTAGGAAAACACGCGCCTATTGTAAGCTCTTTGAATAGAATAGAATAGGATTTATTCGATGCAGGTAATACAATAGGCAACAGCAAAAAAAGTACAGATTTACAATATAGTTTTGCTCTGCACATAGCTACACCACTCGCGACCATCCAAAGCATATTTCACAGGATTCGTTTTGGACAGTGACTTGATTCCGCTATCACCTTTCTACCATCGAACAACCCGACGTACTTAAGGCTAGTATTCAGCCTTACGTTGTTGAAACTTCTACGGTTCAAACTAAGCGTTTCGCCTTGTCGTTTATACCTTGAACCTTCCATCGAAGAACTGGAACAATTTGCCTGCTGCGGTCTTCCCAACCGATTATAATGAAGGTGTCTTCAGGGTTAGAATAAATAGGCTCTTAATAAACTAGTACGCCTCACCATCAACGATTGTATCACTGCTTACCATTAGGTGGGATCGCAGTCAAGCACTAGTAAATATTATTTAAATTTAATTATTATTTAAAAAAAAAAAAACAAGTGTACCCATCCAGAGCACGCATTCATACATATAAAATACATAGCTTAGTTGAACCCCTTTCAACCAGTGCTAAGCTATAATGGACCAATGAATATGATATGTGAATATCAAATAAATCTATAGCAACGTGGTATAGCACATCTCTGGTGGAAAAGCACCCTTAGAATTTGTTACATCTACATTCTAATAGAAAACAAAATTACTGTATCCCGTATCAAAAACTAAATACTTTCTAAACTTGACACTATTCCATTAGCTTAATACATTAGCAAAACCATATTAAAAACAAAAAAAAAATCGAAAGGTGACATATAAATCGATTTTGTTAGACTTAACAAGTGCCAAACGTTTACCGCCAGAGGCCAAGGAGGGATTGGCACTCGATTACATTTTTTGTTTGCTTACTTGGGCTGTTTATCCATGGAAATGAACTGGGTCATGTTTTAAGGAAAAAGAAGAAATAAAACGCTTTACTACTGTTTTATAAAATAATGGAATGCGATGTACCGCTACACTGAGCTTTTTATACTTACTCGATCATTTATACATAATCGGCCTTGTAATGTTCCCAATGCTGAGTCACAGTAGGCCTCCTCTCTAGGAAAGGAAATGGGCCGTAATCCACCACGCGGGCCCAGTGCGGATTGGTGGATGTCACACCCTTAAATTTTCGCTCAAATTTTTAGGTCACGTCGGTTTCCTCACGATGTTTTCCTTCACCGTTCGTTCATTCATTTAATTTAGGAAGTCGGTGTTAAACAACGAAGAGACAAAACTATTATAGAAACATTGACTTCCGAAATTAAAGTTATTTTGCACTTTCGGTGTTTTTTTATATTGAAGTCGGTTGTATTTTATTGTAAAAAGTTTTTTTTTATTCCCAATAGCATAAGACTGATCAGTGTAATAAGTATTGTAATCTTTTGGAGACGTTGAGAAGAAAAAAAGGAGCGCTTGGAAATAAACTCATTTTAGCGCTCCATGCCCAAAGTGTAAAATGGCAGCGATCTCTCGCGCCGGGCCTTGGTACAGGCCTTGGTCCGGAGCGAGGATTAGTGGCAGGCGGTTGCCTCCTTCTGCGAAGCAGTAATGCTAGCAAAGGAGGCGACTGATCGCACGAGGAAAGGTCCTCACGCTCCAAACGCTGCCGGGATTCCGATCTGTATTTCCGGCCACCGTAGTCGCGGGCTTGCGGACGGCGAGCAATAGGTGACTCGCCACCCTGTTATTACGTCATTCTGGTGTGTAAACTAAACACAGCTATCAACTGTCAACTGATCGGCCCTACTGAACGCATTTGTTTACACAGCCAACTGACGTCACCACCACCGAGTAATATGGCGTCCACTGCTTTCTACATTTTCGTCAAATACGCGCGAAATTTGAAAATGTAAATTTGAAATGCATTTTTATGGTACTTAGCGACTGAATAAAAATTTTGTATTTTTTGTTGTGGTTTATTAGCATTATAGAAACTAATTGAGACACTTTTCAAAACTGAGTGTAATACTCTAATATGTAGCTTTCATGTTGATACTTAGTAAATCTGTCTCAAAACTATTCACTCTATTTTCTCGACTGCTATTCTATTTGGCAGCAATCCTACACGTTATCGATTTGAGGAACTATGTTTAGAATCCAAATACGTATTACTCAAACTTTGACGTCGATCAACCACTGAGCACTGAACAGTATGTAGTACTAAGATCCAAGACATTGCGTTGATCAATAGTGATGTAATGAAACCGGGATTTATGTAGGTACCTACACGGATATACGTATATAGGGACATACACGGAGATACACTTTAATCACATAGTCTCATTTCTAGCCGATATAACGGTTCTTTTGTACAGTAACTGCAGTATATCTCTGGAATTCTCTCTCGCACTGGCTTTGCGAAATTCTTTGCCTGGTTATATATAGTATTTGAAACAAAGTAATAAAAAAAAAACAAATATATTATTGTTATTTGTATTTATAATATTATTTTATTTATAATAGTTTATATTATTTTCTAGGTATCCCTCGAATGTGATCTCTCTCTGTCACTCAAAGGTTTGATAGAAGAAAAATCATAATTGAGTCAAGCTCGCCTTTGTACCTACTTGAATCACTGTGAAAAAAGTTAGGTTTTTGTGTAATTTAAATGATAATTAATTTATTAATATAATTAACTAAATATCGGGCCCATCGCTATATCAGCACACAAAGGCAGGCCACGAAGGAGGTGGCGGTACAACATAGATGTTTTCCTTAGGAATTGGTAAGAAATAAGCCCAGATATGAAGGAATGTAGGAAAGCCTTTGCTTGACTGTAGGACAGTGCAGACTAGATAATAATAATGAAGTTTAAACTTTAAAACATTATGGAATTGAAATCTTTCAAGTCAATTATTACAGACATTTATCAATTAAGCTGCATCTACCATGTTATTTGTCTGCATCACCCTAAGGTCGACGGGTAGAAAATACCTAAGGCATTAAGTACGCCTTTGTACAGTGTTTATTACTAGGGCATAAAATTTTAATAAGTAAATAATCTTTCTGACTTTTCCATAGATTAAGTTTAGTTGACGAGTCCATTAAAAAGTCACAATTACAAACAGATTTACGTATTCAAATATTAAAAAAAAAATTAATTCACTTGGGTAAACTTAGAATAGGACTAAACCTAAAACGATTTCATTCATAGAAATATTGTTTTGTTTCGCCATACGCGGATTATGTGCGAATAGCATAATGAAAACTGTTTTGTTTACGCAGATTGCAGCCGCTGCATCGCTTGAATCAGCGAGCGCGTTAGCTGACATCGCTGACAACTGCTGAATTATGTCATTTTAATGACAATGCATCATGTTTTGTTAACGCAAATTAGTTTGTGGATATACTGATTAAGCGAATGTGCTTTTAGCGGAATGGAAATCTGGTTTGTTTGTGACGTAACATAACATATTTGGAATATGTGTGGTCCTGAATAAAAGCGTCACCGACTATATTGAGTATGTGGATTTGACACTCAAGTTGGACTTTGGTCTTACCTCAAAACTTAAAATTGTGTCTGGTTAGACGGTGCGCGCACTGGTGACTTTTGCCACCGTAACTGTTTCGTCACTCTTATCAAGTCCATGAATATGTATGGAGATACGCGCATGTTACTACGTGACAACTGGGTGACATTTATGTACGCCGGTGACAAAATTTTCACTGTCGTCGTCGGTCGTTCACCATTTATATTTTCATATATTAATGCAGGTCCTAAAGTGCGAAGTAATTCATCAAAGCTTCTAACACTCATTCGGAAGTATCTAAAAAAATGATTTGGATATTCTCGAAGTATATATTACATAGTATAGAACTTTCCACTTAGTAGCCTATCACTCTCACCATTGGGGGTGTACCCAGTATTCTCCTTGCTTCCTTTTTCTCCTGAGTCTCACGAAATCACAGAGAACGACCGCCTCTTCGAAATCCATATCGGCAAATGATCCTTCGATTTCAAAAAAGTTTTGTCACTGTCTCTCTTCGTGAGCGCACTCCACTTCGAAAACGTGACGTGACAGTAACAAACACTTTAAAGTCACGGTGACAAAAGTCACCAGTGCGCGCACCGTCTTAAGTGACAATTGATTAGTTCCAATCATAAACCTTAGGGGCCCAGCAAGGCCGAAGCAACACGACATGCCCAGAAAGAGATTCAGTGAAACGTAATCAGCTTTCAATTTCAAATTATTTCAACGACATGTCTCAGAGAAATTCATTAAAATATATGAAGATGATAAAAATAAAAAGCCTTTAAGAACTTGGAACTAAAGTAAAAGAAACAATAAAATAATAATAAGTGATCCTATGTAGCTATTTTAGTACGGCCCTTTTATTTTTTAACAACTTTACTTGTAGTAATAGACATTTGGTTAGCAAAACGTATAGGCGTTTACACAAACGTTCAGACAAGAGCACTCCCCATCGCAAAAGTTCGGCAAAAAAAAAATCGTAAACCACTAAACTGATGCCATAAAGTATATTGATAAATAGAGTTATGAAACTTTTATACAAAGCAAAACAAATCTGTAAAAGTTAACGTTCCTTCTTTAGCTTCATCCGTGAAATAATTTCACGGAAGAAGGCTGAAGACTTCAATTTACGGTAGGTAACCCGATTTTCCAATGTGGATTTTGAAACATATTTTACCTATATTTGAGCACCTGCTAAGATATTTTCTGGCAAAAGTTAGAACTAAGAGTCTTTCGACTTTCATCCTTTTCTTGAAACTAACCGTGACTCCACCGTTTTTTTACAACTTTTCTTTCGATAAGCATCACCTTTGTACCTATTTCTTGCCTGTTTATGATTTTTGTACATTAATTTTTAAATAAATAAACTATCGTAACTACGTTATCATTCAACTAATAGTGGAAACAGAAAATTAGACCAATTACACAAATTATTGTGTTACTTAACTAATTCATTGGCCTTCCCCAAGTGTCTATCTCCCCTCCACGACAATGAGTTTTCAAATGCATATGCATCCATCGGATTCCCGCGACTCTAACTACTACGACCCTATTCTACCAACTATGTACTTACACTCATATAAGATTAATCAAGCACAATTTTGTAGGAAGCTATTGCATGTAGCTGTTCCAAGGTTTCATTAAAAACTACAACAACTCCTAAAATATATCGAAATTGAGTTATTTCATTTTAAATGTTTACGAGAAAATAATTCTTTTCATTAAAAACCCGCCATTCTCATTGTGAATCAGTCCGAGTAACGCCAGAATTGTGCGAGTAATCAGTGTTGGTACGGTAAAATGACACAAACATAATATGATGCCCAATGACGCAATAAACATTTAGGTGGCCATTTGCATTGGCCAGGTGTACCTATTTGTTCGTTTCCCGTTGTAATGAAATCGTTTTAATATAATTTGCGAAATACCTTTCGGCAAATATTTTTGCCACCTGACCGCAACTTTTGGGAAAGGCATTTTTTCTGCGAAATGCTTTGAGGGTCAGAATTAAATTCCAAAAGTATAATTTTATTATAACCATTAATACTTTGTTGGTGTTAATGGTATTAGTTAGAGTTTATGTAATGTATATAGGTATATAGATGCTGTAAATGTTGCCTTCTGAAACTTTATATATTCTGGTAGAAATGCTTCTAAAGCGTGATATTTGAGCGAATTTAGCATCGGTTTGAAATAGGAGAACGTGTTGTCTGTTTAGTGTGGGGGATTTGTTTTAAACGAGTCAATATATATTATCACGACATATTAAATAATTTAAGAAACAGCAAAGCCTATCTTTGGTAAGTAATAACTTCGACCAACACTGTAAGGCTCACACTCCCAGCGCACTTTAATATTTTAACGTCTAAACATTATATTTTATGAACGCAATAACACGAATTGTCGAACATTCTAATAACAAAGTTATTTCCCCTTTCAGATCCAAGATTAATACGCTCAAGAATCGAGATTAAGGAGCGAACTTTCTTTTTCAAGGATCATTTATCTTTAATAAAATAGCCATTTAAATACGATCTATTGGGATTTATTACATTTTTAAATATTTGTTAATCTAAGGTTTAGCAATTACTAATTACAGTCTCTTTAGGGATTATTACAGTGATTATTTATTTAGGTCTGATTTTTGAATAGACAGTTAACTGTTATGTAAAGAATAAATATAGCGGTTTGACGTATTTTCTATACACTGTCCAACTGCCATTTTTATTCCCGAGTTAAAAAATAACTAAGTAACTAATGAATTGAAAAATAAAAATTGAATTTAACGATTGTTGGTCGATGGGGATGAAAGGTTCTGGAGTGGCGACCGCGTAACGGAAGACGCAGCGTTGGAAGGCCGCTCACAAGGTGGACCGATGACCTGGTCAAGGTCGCAGGAATCCGATGAATGCGAGACGCACAGGACCGATCGTTGTGGCGACGCTTGGGTAACGCCTATGTCCAACAGTGGACGTCTTTTGGCTGAAATGATGATGATGATGATGTTCACTTTAACTTGAGACGAAAAAATAACTATATTATATATTCTCTCCGTCCCCATAAAATTAAACCAATTTTTAAATTTTCAACTACTTTTTTATTTTTCATTTTCTTATAAAAATACCTCATGTTAAACCGAACAAAACACAAAATTATTAACATCAACCAAACCGTTTCTGACTTAACGAATAGCAATTGATTTTTATATATAAGATGTGACAAAACAGAATGGAAGAAAAAAAAACTTTTTGCTGCGACCCCAAATAACACGGGACAAGATTAGGAAAATCATGATGTTATATTATCTACATTATATCATTTGATAATAGGTTTACTTATTTTTATTTTTCTCTAACTTCTGCCAGCCGCTTTTGCGTGAAAATAGGAAGTATACAGCCTATGTCACTCATTAACAAGTAGCACTGTACTGGTGAAATATTTTTTGAAATCGGTCCAATAGTTTTCGAGTTTTTTGTTTATAAACAAAAGAACCTCAAAAGTTCAAAAGTAACTCCGTCTGTCTTTTTCTTGCCTCTTCTCTTCATAACGTCTGAAAGGTCTAAGACATCTATCTAAAGGGTAAAGCAGAGAGTAGAAGTAGGACAAAGAATACTTTAATCCCACGAGTCTAAAGGATCACATTCGACTTACGCACAGGCGAAGCCCTGGCAGAAGCTAATTATACAAAAATTTGTAGACTACAAATAAGTTCTAAAATAAATATGATTAAATTAGCTAAAAGTGCCATCTGTCAACTAAAGTTACCAAGCTCCAAAATAAGCTATAGGCTTAAAGATAAAATCATCTCAAAACTTTACAGCCATTTCATGCCTCGGGCATACGACGCCTTTGGCGCCAATACTTCGAGCTGCTTAAATTAAATCAGAACTTCAAATTATCAAGCTTTTCCTGCCTTACATTTCCGGCATCAGAATTTGTTTGGAAACATTAACACAATCATAAACAGGTTTTTGAATATGAATGTCTTTTACTCATACCTTGTATTCCCAGACGAAAACGTTGATAAAATAAAAATATCGAATTCAATTTGCTCGTATCATTTCGATTCATCGTTATAATACCCCACTGTACTGAAAAAAGCAATAAGCGAATAACGTGATAAATGTTTGGTAGGGGGTATTTCGAACGTCCCTGCTATGGTACACCTATGTGCAAAAGTAATACGTACGTACGGATCACCTGATCACGCGGAAAAATACCTCACTGACTTCCTTTCGCTTATAAATGGGTGAAACAGGGATTCGCCAACTGTGCCACGAAGCATTGGCGGCATGCCATAATCAATTCTGCTCGGCGAACATTTATTTTGCATGTGGATAGCGCACTAAAACTCAAATAATTTTGAGCGAAAGCTGAAATATCAAACCACATTTTAAACGCAGGTGCTTTGAAAATGGACTCGTATTTTCTGTATCAAATCCGTTATCTATATGAATGAACTTCGTCTTGCAATATGCAATCAAATACATATTAAGGCTGTTCCCTAGGACCAGCTAATAACACACCAACGCGAATTAATAAATTTTGAACAAAATCCAGGCGCGCCAGATTAAAAGAATTGGAACGGAATTAATGCGAAATAAATTTTGTTTCTCAACAAATTTTGAGAGGATTTTCGTCTGAAAATTGAGTACCGATAAGGAAAACTTTGGATATTATTTTACGATATAATTGTGCTTACCAATATTGCGATTGTGGTCTATGTCGGTTGAAATTGCTCGCGAAAGGAATTCTCACGCTAAGGTGGTTGTAGTTATAGCTCCTTCTATATTTAGCTCGTGCATTGCCAGCCTCATGTTAGTGAATATACACTGGGCCGCAAAAATCCGGGTCGCTAATAATAAGTTTGATAGTCTCTTAAATATAAAAGATGAATCAGTGAAATTGTAGTAAGTTGTAGATAATGTAAAGTGTCACTTTAAATATAAATTATAATATCAATTACAACGATTTGTGTAATATGTAACAGAATTTCTGGCATGTTGTGGAATCTACGGCAATCATTTTTTCTTGTCTGCTGAGCTTCTACGGAAAGCTGCTTAATTGAAAGAAGAAAATAATTACTTCTACATTGTGTACAAAAATTTTATGCACAATAATAGGCATGGAGTACCTATCTTGAACACCTACAGATCTACCTACCTTCGAAACCTACCTAGGTTACCTACATTCGAAAGTATGGCACCATGAGCATGTAAAGTAGATCAACCTAATGTAGAAATTTGGAACGGGCGCCCTAAGCCCGTAGCGCGACTGCGCCACAGCCGTCGCCTCAAGCCGTCAATAAATTTATCGTTTTTTGTATTATTATCAGTGATTTATATTTTGTGTTTTAGTGTTAGTTTTTCTATTTTATTAATTATATAGGCAAATGAAATATTTTTTTAACGTTAAATGCTGGCTGTAGCGATATTAGAAACTGTAGCAGTCAACCTGCCACACCACTTGACTTCCAATTAGTAATTGGTCCCAAGCATGTTATTTTAAAGTCGAACGGGGGCTAAAGATCCACTATGGCAAGGTTCACAGGGATTTGTCATAAGATGATTTTCCCACCCAATAAAAAAAACTATGGCAAGGTTCACAAGCCACATGGTGTACCTTTATGCCCCCCAGCTACATCACAACCATCAACACATTTAGAATCAGGTGGGATCGCAGTCAAGCACTGGTTTATACCAATTAAAAAAAAAAAAAAAAAAAAAAGTATCACTTTGGATAACCATATCAAAATTAAAAATCCAACACCGGTGTTAAAGTGAGTTCTCCGAGGCGCGAGACGGTCTGTTGCGCTAAATTTAGCGCGTTGCATCCGTCTTGTGACCCAGGAAATCACACAAAGTGCTTGGGAGAAATTACTTACCTTCCCATAACGGACTCTACGTGACCAAAAAAATTGGCTTCAAAAAAAGCATTAATGACCCAAATTAAAAATAATTGCAATAATTCGGCTGACATTTTAGATCTAAATTTACCCGTTTTCAACAACGTTTACCAGAACGGTTTGAATTCACATGTAGAATCCAAATTAAGTGAGGGTGACATTAGCGGAGCGACCAGGTTACTTTTTAGTAATTATATGGTGGCGCCTTATTCACCAGATACAATTTCAGCCCTGGAGAGTAAACACCCAGTGCCTGATGATGACCTCGCTTTCCCTGACCCTCCTGAAAACCCCAATCCGGATACATCGTTTTATTTTTTATTTCAGTCGCTCAGTTACTTGCAGTTGTGAGTTCATGCTTTTGGGTATTGTAACTTGCAAGAAATAACCCCTTAACTACATCAACATCAAATAATGGGAACAAGGGACGAATAAAGAAATATCCAACCGTTTAGACCACAACATTTCACACCATCTTATCATGAAGGCAAGAACAAGTAAAGCAAGAAAAGGGTTAAGAAGTCTCGGGATTAAGAATTATCTCTTAAGCTTAACAGGTTAAGACAGGCTTGTCAGTCGACGGGATCTGGTAGATACAATCATAGGAACGTTAATGTAAAAGCCTAAAAAAGTACTGTAGAAGCATTTCAGACGAGATTAAGCAATCAGTTCGGTCGTTTAATTAAAACACTTTGTTTACGCTGCCGGCCTTATGCCGACTTTGATAAATTGCCGAGAATTAAAAGAGATTCTCTTTTCCTATCGTCTCTTCTTCATCTAAAACGTCTGCCGTTTGATTACCATTTGATTTTGTTTCACAATAAGAACAACACGATATTGATGATAGCACCGTTCTACACCTTTCATTTTTTTAATCGATATTGAATTGCGTTTAATGAAAATTTAAACTGATTGGCCATGTTATTACTTTGCATACTTAGTACTTTAAGGGCCCCTTTTTCGAAATTTACGTTTCTAGATCGAGTTGTTTTCAGAGAAATCATCATATTTAAATCCGTAAAAAAATATATAGTATAGATACATCTTTGATCTAGTGACTTTTTTGGTTAAAAACAGATTATTTCACATTTCACTCGATAAAAAAAAAATCTGAAGTAAAGTCGATTTTGAAAGTATTTTTAGTTTTATGAGACTTGGGGGAACGCAACTTTTATGAAAATTTAACATTTCATTTACTAAACGGGTTTGACAGGGATATTTTTGGATAAATTTATAATATGGCACTTAATTTTTTTTATATAAAATAAATACGTGAAAACGGCACGCGCGCACCGCGCCAGTGTCCTGCCGGACGTCATCGAGGGAGGACCTATGCAACTTTTGTTCGCGACCACAAATTATTGTTGCCGCGCGCGTAAATAAACGTGTTGTATTATAAGTAATTGCAATGGCGAATAGAAAAAACAAAATTAAGAAAAAAAGGGTATCTGAAGTGAAGAAAATCCTAAAATGTATTGCGTAAGTACTTATTCTATAAATATGTCATAATATAATTACTCCTCTACACAGACCAGCGAAGTCATGACTAGAATTTTAAATCTATAATGGAAACATTCTTATACCTTTACAAAGTGCAGTTTTGCATCCTGGTCAAATTCAAGGAGATGTAAGTAATTAGGTATGCTGTGTTTTATTTTTATTATTACATTCTTTTATTATGTTTATGAAGATTTGAAAGAAATTGAACAATGGCTATCGGTCACTAATTGTACTTACTAGGTAAGTACCTAGAGCACGGTTTATGGTCGCGCTGCGTTTAGTAGGTAGAAATCGGCCGGCCGCTATAGAAATAGCCTATGACCTATTCTCAAACCTACAAAAAACTGGTCAAGACACGAGATTTTTATATATGTATCAGGTTTTATTTATAACTCTAGTAATTAGTGTTTGTTAATTTGATTTTTTTGAAAATATGTAATGAAATTTATTCCATTCCAGTGCTCTGAGACCACGTACCGGAAAAGGTACTTTGATGTCCAAAAAAAGTACCGATGGGCACTCTAAAGAAGGACAGTATGCGTAAGTACATTATGTACATATTACACAATATACTATGGCGGAGCAGTTTTATTCATCCGCTACAAGTTTGACGTTATCTCACGTCGCGCTTTAGTTTTCTTACTTATCACATGTTTTATGTATCCTATTATGGGATGTAACATGGCAGTAAATCATTTTTTGTTAAAGTTTATTTCGGTGACTTTGAAACCAAATCCGTTTCATTACGTTAATGACATTCCATTGTTGCAGAAAAACTAGGGATGACGAAGATAATTCCATTATTTTCGAAGCTGAAAATTAAGAAGACAAATTACAAAGGACAACTGGAAAAGACGAATATGATTCCATTATTGTTGAAGCTGAAAATCAAAAAGAGGAAGATGATTACTATAACGTTGAACCTATATATAATCATCCGAAAATAAGGAAAATGAGGAATCTCTAACGCAAAACAATCCTGATTTGCTATCAGGTCCTAGTTCCCAACGCGGAGAGGAGTGCCATGAGGACTGTGGCTTTGACCCTCTTAGAGGAGACTCGCGCCCAGCATTGAGGAATATATCGGTCGATGAAAATGAGCCTGGACCTAGTACACGACCACTAAATTTTTATGAATTTTAATTTTTATGAATATTAATTTTTATGCTGGTACTATATATTTTATTTTATTATATTATAACACTGGTCGACAAGGTTTTTCCCACAGAGATTGTGTTTACATATTTTTACTGAAGTATCTACCCTCATCATAAAACACTACATACTTTGTTTTTATTAGCCTCAGATTTTTTGTGACAGCCACTTAAAATTTTACCGAACTTTCCACTAAATGCGCTCGAATTGCAACAAATATAGTGCTCAATTGTGAGTTTGTCATGCATAAGCTACTCGTTGTTGGTTTCTCAACACATAAAGAAAATGTGGGTGTTATTCACCCTCACAGTTTCTGCCGAGTAGGTATGTGGTGAACCAAATTCTAAAAGTGAATGAAGAAATTTTGCTGACTTGGGTAAAATGGTGTTATCGTGATAATTTTGGTTTTCCCGTGGCTCCTCAAAGTAAAGTGAGTGCTTCATATGAGATCTACAACAAGAGTAAAATTTTTTACAAATTCGACATAAGGAGTGCGCTTAATGGCTTCGGTAACCCCATGTTTTGAACAGGATCCTAAAGACCACAGACACACTACGTGTCTGTGGTCGTTTTGCCAGACTTATATGGCAAAAGTGATAAATATGACGCATACACTGTAAAATATGTAAGTGTGCGTTCTGCAATACAAACGCTTTCTGATAGTGTTGCTATACCAATACCTGCAATGCCAAATAAAACAATGCGCAGGAACTGGTACCATGATTTACTAACTACGTGTATTGTAACTGCAAATAAAATTCATGATTTAGCTTTTATACCCAAGAGGAACACTAATAACTGACACAAACTAATCTAGTTTGAGTCAGTTATTAGTGTTCCTCAATCATCTTTTTGGTGATTTATAACAAACTTAAAAAAATCATCTATTTTTTATATATTACGAAACAAATGACTACACAAATCTCATAAAGGACCTAATTAAAACATATCAAGCATAGAGTTATAATTTGTCTCTCTAAATACACTTACAATCACATTTTGGCTTCCGTACCAAAAATCTGGGATCCAATGCCCAACGCAAAGGAGAAGGGTTGCGGCAGGTCATTTTCATCATGAAAAACCCGTACCAGTGCAAATGGAGTCCTTGAATATTAGCAATTTTTGGTTGGATACTTGTGGTAGACCAGCCTCAAGCTAAATATTCCAGAAAATCATAATATATGGTTTAAAAAGACGTATTTTTTTATTTAATTGTAAGTAAAGTATCAATATTTTTCATGACAAATACGTTTTTGTTGCAAACAAGCTATTATTACCAGCACGCCAATAATATTTGAATTACTGATTTATTTATCTATACTGTGGCGTGCTCGCCCGCCGCCATAGGTCACCGGAGTTCATATCGCGACGGCTCCTGTGCAACGCGGGCGCAAGCCGTCTCGGTGCGTAAAATGCCTAAACTTTCGGAAGAAGGGGCCCTTAATAAATATTGTCGAAAGAAAACCTTCAATGATAGATTCGCGTTTGACGTGGGCTTGCGGACGTCAAGCAATGGGTAGCTCGCCGTCCGGCAGTCCGGTCGACCGCAGTGAGTCCAAGTCGTTGACAGTGCATAGTGATCCTCGCGCTTCTCAAAGAGATGTCAGAAAATCGTAGGAGCCCAGCAGGGCCGATACCCGCTTGCTAGGACCATGGAGATTTTCTGAAAAGGAAACGCGTAGTCCTAGAACGCAAAGGGCAATTGAAGGACATAGGCGTGTCTTTAATCAGTAAAAGTCTGACACGCCATCGCGCTCCATCCAGACCAGGAGAAGTCATTGGATGATATCCCACCTTAAAAAAACAGTATTTCACCTAATGAGAAACAAGGATGTGGTCGACGATAGAGCATGCTTGCTTCTATTATTGAGGAGATAAGCATCCCCCCGCTCTGGAGGAACGAGAGGGCGTGTCAGACTTTTACTGACTAAAACCCACGTTCGTTTTGTCAGTTTCCTTATGCGCTCCAGGGCCAGGGCAACTCTTTCGAAAATTTCCGCAGCAGTGCATGCTTGCCTAGACCTACCTAACTTAACTATTTCTCAATTGTAATAATCGAAGTCCACACACATATCGTCGGGGATAGTGCAAATCCGCGAAACTAGCATTGGATAATTCCGCGTATTTGACAAATGTAGCCAATTAAACTTTTTGCGGGCAAATCACTCAAAATCTTATAGGCTGCCGCCACTTTGAAACGAGTTTATTTTTATGTAAATAATTAAAGCCCTACGACAATTACGCGGATATGCTTTGACCATAAACTTATAACATTGGAACTTAAGAGGAAGGTACGCGGTTTTGAATTTAAACAAATATTATTATTTTAACAACAATATTATTTAATGTTGAAAATAAAACTATTGTCTCTTACAAAAGTAAGATAAAATTAATGTAACAAAACCAACATAAACTTTTTCTCTAAAATCTCTTTGAATTATACTCTTCTAAACTAAATTACTCTTAAAAACATCTCTTTGAATTATTCTTATAAACATTGATAGTACTAAGGTGTCAACTCTAGTTTAATTAAATCTTATATTTATTCAGACGATGATCACTTCATCTTATCACTGCTGACTTACAAGCTGTGAAATTGTGTCCATTTTTGCAAGCTAGTGCACTGTATTTTAAAACAAAGCTCATGGTTCATAATTTCACAATTTACAATCTGGGCACTAATAATGTAAAGTGTTATTGGTTTGATGAGACCACTACTGATTTTAAACTCAACTTCCACTTCTTTTTATATTGATTATTTAAAGAAAATTATAGAAGACTGCCCAAAAGATGTCGTTATTTTTAGTGATGGATGCACATCACAAAATAGAAATGTTGTGGTTTCTAACGCTCTCCTGCTACTGGCGAAGGAAAAAATGATTGTAATTACACAAAAAATTCTAGAAAAGGGTCACACTCAGATAGAGGTTGATTCTGTTCACTCTATAATTGAACGAACATTAAAAAATCGTGAAATATATTTGCCTAGTCAATACTCTTCGATTACCAAAGAAGCTAGACTAAATCCATCTCCATATGAGGTAGCAACAGTGAACCACACATTTTTTAAAGATTACAGTATTAAAAATAACTTTATTTATGATACAATTCGCCCTGGGAGAGAGATTGGTGCATAATGTATGGTTGATATCAGAGTACTAAAATACAATCCCAATGGTACAATTGAATACAAACTTAACTACGATGACGAGTTTCAACTATTACCACAAAGGCCAAAAAGAAATGAGTTTTTCATTCATTCCACCACAGCTCTTTACTGATAGATTGCCAATATCCAAATCAAAGTACGAACATTATCAACAATTAAACCAAATTGTTCATTTATAAGATGTGAACAAATTAGTTATTTCTGTATGGCAGGTTGTCATAGAATTCATGGCAATCTAAAGGTATAACACT
Organism: Mythimna vitellina; assembly: GCA_949316375.1. NCBI lineage: Eukaryota > Metazoa > Arthropoda > Insecta > Lepidoptera > Noctuidae > Mythimna > Mythimna vitellina. The sequence continues at coordinate 10,926,522 of OX438686.1, forward strand.
TTTTAATTGTTATCCCTTTTCTAGAAATTTTTGTGTAATTACAATCATTTTTTCCATCGCCAGTAGCAGGAGAGCGTTAGAAACCACAACATTTCTATTTTGTGATGTGCATCCATCACTAAAAATAATGACATCTTTTGGGCAGTTTTCTATAATTTTCTTTAAATAATCAATATAAAAAGAAGTGTAAGTTGATGCTTTTAAAATCAGTAGTGGTCTCATCAAACCAATAACACTTTAAATTATTAGTGCCCAGATTATAAATTATGAACCATGAGCTTTGTTTTAAAATACAGTGCACTAGCTTGCAAAAATGGACACAATTTCACAGCTTGTAAGTCAGCAGTGATAAGATGAAGTGATCATCGTCTGAATAAATATAAGATTTAATTAAACTAGTGTTGACACCTTAGTACTATCAATGTTTATAAGAATAATTCAAAGAGATGTTTTTAAGAGTAATTTAGTATATAAGAGTATAATTCAAAGAGATTTTAGAAAAAAAGTTTATGTTGGTTTTGTTACATTAATTTTATCTTACTTTTGTAAGAGGCAATAGTTTTATTTTCAACATTAAATAATATTGTTGTTAAAATAATAATATTTGTTTAAATTCAAAACCGCGTACCTTCCTCTTAAGTTCCAATGTTATAAGTTTATGGTCAAAGCATATCCGCGTAATTGTCGCAGGGCTTTAATTATTTACATAAATTGATATATTTTTCTAACAAGAGATAGAACACATTAATAATTACTTTCTATGTAAAAATTAGCTTAAAATTCATTGAATTAATAAAGTTATTAAGTTTTAACCTTCCCCTGTAAAATTGGATCTATTGCAGATACGCGGCCTTTACGTATGGTAGATTCGCGGATTTACACTATCCCCGACGATATCACGATTTCAAATAAATATTCTTATCATCTACAATAAAACCATTTATTACTATAATAAATAATGCACATACATTATCGGAACCTCTATCATACAAAGTTTATGACTCGTGAAAATACTTTTCGCACTCCAAGCGAAGATAATGATCTAAAGTCACACACAAGGGAGTCGTTCCTATTTCCCTATTAACAGTTCTAATATTTACTCGAATAGATATAGCAGTGTGAAATCAAAGCTGTATAAAATGAAATAAAAAAACAGTGCTATCTTTGAACAACTCAATAAACTGAATAAACCAATAACTGCTCAAATATTTGTTGTTTACGTACAACGGGTTGTCCGATCAAGCCCTATTTCAGCGAAAAATAACACAATATTATTTTATAACAATTATACCATAATTTCTACTGAACAAAGAGCCAATGGCGGGAGATTTATTTACTGTTTTACATCAGTTTTTTTTTATTTACTGTGTCTGTGTGTGTGTGTGCGTAACGTGAACTAATTTAGATATGGGCAAAGGGACATCTGCGAAGCCTTTTTTTGAGACAGCGACTGTCGCTACCCAGTGTTCAACAACATCGTCGCTTATCTTCAGGTGAAATAGTGATTAAACGCGAGCCTATCAATTATAAAAAAAACCCTCTTTCTTAAAGAGAGGCCGAATGAGGCCGTAGGCGAGGGCCCACTTCGCCCACGCCTTGCTACACCACTTTCTGTGTGCTGTGGTATTATGTTATTCTATAGCTGAGTAAGTGCAGGTACTTTATATAGTTAGGTACATACCTATACTCTAATATTTGTAAGTTTTATTCAAAGGCGTGTTTTTTTTTTTTTAATTGATATAAACCAGTGCTTGACTGCGATCCCACCTGATGGTAAGCGGAGATGCAATCATTGATGGTCAGACGCACTAGTTTATTAAGAGCCTATTCACTCTAGCCTTGAAGACACCTATATTATAGTTGGACGGGAAGACCGCAGCAGGCAAATTGTTCCAGTCCTTCGATGTACGTGGTATAAACGACGAAGCGAAACGCTTAGTCCGGACCGTTGAAGTTTCAACAACGTAAGGGTGGATACTCGCCGTTCGTCGGTTTGTCCGATGGTAGAAAGGAGATGGCGGAATCAAGTCATGCAGTTCCCGCGCACAATCTCCAGAATGTAACCTGTAAAATACCGATAGGCTGGCTACTCAGCGTCTGTGCTCGAGGCTTTGTAGATTGGACTTAACCAAATCTGGATCCCCAATTAGCCTCTTCGCACGCCTTTCCACTAAGTCCAAAGCTGCTAGATGGCATTTTGCAGCACCAGCCCATATGTGACTGCAGTACTCCACACACGATCGGACCTGTGCTTTGTATAACATTAGAAGCTGTCCCGGTGTGAAGTACCGTCGGACCTTTGCAAGAACGCCTAGTTTTCTAGCAGCTACCTTGGCTTTGGACTCAATGAACCGCCCGAAATTGAGATCTGAGGAAATTTCAACTCCTAAGAGTTGAAGGCGGTCGGTGCACTCCAGGGATACATTCTGAAAAGCGGGAGCCAAGGTGAACGGGCTCCTCTTAGCGGTGAACAGACACGCTTGTGTTTTGGCGGCGTTGAATCTTACCAGATTGGTTTCGCCCCACTTGGAGATTGCCTGAAGTGAGGCATTCGTACGCTCTATCATAGCCTCTCGTTCGGACCGAATTAGCTCCTTACTGGCCCGAGGACCTGGCAGGTACCTCTCTACAACTGTGCTATCGTCTGCATACCCATAGATACCGGGCATCAGCAGATCGTTAATATGCAGCAGGAAAAGAGTTGCAGAAAGAACTGACCCCTGAGGAATATATATGAATGACCCCTGAGGTGTATAGATGAAGGGCTGAGTGGACCGTGTCCACCCCAGTATGTTGAAGCCGAGGGTAGCGCCCATCCCAGGTGGTTAGGTGATTCGAAATTCTATGATGAACGCCAAAATACTGATAACGTCACGCAAACATAAAACATTTCAGTGGTCTGGCCCTTGTATGGCGTGGCACAGGTGGTGGCACAATCATGGCGGTAAGTTCCCTCTTTGAGGAGTGACTGGAAAGACGTCACGGCGTCCTCACTTTCCGCATGACGCAATTTCTCACCAGACATGGTAAGTTAGAAAGGTCCCTCCACCTGATTCATGGGAAAGAAACGCCCGGGTGTCACCATTGTGCGGACTGCCCCGAGGACACGGTGGAACATATGGTGGAGGTGTGCTCCGTGCCAACCCCTTCCCCCGTGAAGTTTAACCCTAGATGCGCCAATGGTTTTACTTATTTCTATTAAAGCCACTGAGGGCTTACATCGTAAAAACGTGTAGTTTTTGCGGTCCTAAGATTAGGTTAGGTAGCGCTAAATTTGTCAACACGAGCGCACATTTTACAATTCAATGATTACGTGGTAAAAGCGAAATGAATGGCCTTTGTCCGGACCCGTGCAGGAGGAAAGGTTAAATTAACAAAGCATCGTTGGTCTTTGGGCATCGCCGAACTCCATAGCGACCCATATTGCGGACTCAAGATATAAGACGTAGCGTGACTGAAGAAAGGTAGACGTGTTTCTGGTGAAGTTCCAAAGTTACTAATGTGATTTGTTCCACAGGAGCAAATCACCTTATGCTTTTTAATTAATTGAAGACGTATTTACTGTATCTAAATAAACCACTTATTTTAAATTTAATTAGCTTTATTAATAGTTATATTTAATGTTAATTTATTATTTGATTTCTAAACACTTTCTAGCCTGAAGCACAAGTTCAGGCAAATAAGCATATGTGTTCTTTATAATAATTAATATTCTTTATTGTAAGTGTATTTTAAATTATTTTTATTTGACTTATTTTAAAAACAAACGATTTATCATTATTTCGTTTATTCATAAATATTTATAAGAGGAGGGGTGTCTTCACGAATAAAAGCACCATTATGATCCATTACGTTTTATTTATAAATCACTTTTGTATAATTAAACTTAATAATGTTATAACATAAACGTTATCAAATTAATTTCAAAATAATATAATAATAAAATTCACTACAATAACGTCCGACCAACTCGCGTGTCGACGAACGAATGACCGCTCACACATTTTGCAGGCCTTTTATAAGCTCTTTGCCTTTCACTTTTGTCTGGTGGGGCGCGCAGCATGAGTGACGTTTCGTTGCACGTGCGCTCTGCGTATTGTTAGAAGTATTTGCGCCGATACGGCCATTCTGATGATGGGTGCGTCCCTGCACCGACATCTCACAGCAATCTACAAAAAATAACTACATTATTTTTTAAATACAAGTCTCGTTGATTGCCAATCATCCTCATAGCCTCAGCGCTAATTTTGGATTGATTCGCAAATCATTTTGAACATCGACCTCATAGCCTCAGCGCTAATTTTGGTCACACGTTATAGAACCTCATAGCCTCAGCGCTAATTTTGGTCACACGTTATAGAACCTCATAGCCTCAGCGCTAATTTTGGTCACACGTTATAGAACCTCATAGCCTCAACGCTAATTTTGGTCACACGTTATAGAACCTCATAGCCTCAGCGCTAATTTTGGTCACACGTTATAGAACCTCATAGCCTCAGCGCTAATTTTGGTCACACGTTATAGAACCTCATAGCCTCAGCGCTAATTTTGGTCACACGTTATAGAACCTCATAGCCTCAGCGCTAATTTTGGTCACACGTTATAGAACCTCATAGCCTCAACGCTAATTTTGGTCACACGTTATAGAACCTCATAGCCTCACAGCTCATTTTAGTCTTACCTCAACTCATCGTTTCACGTCCGTTCGCGTCTCATCCTTCACGTGATTATAATTCTGTACTTACAACGTTAACTTGACTTATGTACTACTGTTCTCATCAGATGTCTCGGTTTCTTTTATGACTCTGATCATTGCCGATACGGCCACGTTACTTTGAACTCCAAAGTGCAAAGCTCTTCTTAAATGTTCATGGCAAACCTTTCTGCATCGACCAATATTATTAATTTGACGAATTTCTGGATCAAATCTTTCGTTAAGTTTTTCTATGAGGTTTAAGAATTATGTGCAGATTTCTTGAACCAATCGCAAATTCAACAGCATTTTTTATTTTTATTTTACACATTTCATATGTGTCCTGGTGCGTTATCTGCATCATTAATGGTCTTCTTCTTCCTGCCCTTATTCCATATTACTTGGGGTCGGCGCAATACGTGTTTTACGAACCGATCGGTTCTCATCATTTCCAACATTGATGCAAGTGCAGCATGATTTTCTTGAGACATTTTCATCATTATTTCACACATTGTATCCTTGAATGTATTAGCCAGGAGTGCCAAGGTTGCTGTGTTTGCAAGAGCAGATTGTTGGCGTCGATTCGTCCCCTCTTCTGATATAAGAGGAGGGGTGTCTTCACGAATAAAAGCACCATTATGATCCATTACGTTTTATTTATAAATCACTTTTGTATAATTAAACTTAATAATGTTATAACATAAACGTTATCAAATTAATTTCAAAATAATATAATAATAAAATTCACTACAATAACGTCCGACCAACTCGCGTGTCGACGAACGAATGACCGCTCACACATTTTGCAGGCCTTTTATAAGCTCTTTGCCTTTCACTTTTGTCTGGTGGGGCGCGCAGCATGAGTGACGTTTCGTTGCACGTGCGCTCTGCGTATTGTTAGAAGTATTTGCGCCGATATATTTACATACAAATTATATTTAAAATAAAAACATTTTAAAAAAATATTATTATAATTATATTATTATTATAATTCAAAATAACCTTTTTAGAAAGAACATTCTAAGCAATAGTTTGTGTTTTTTGCAGGAATGGGTTTTCCCTTCCATAATTGAAAATAATTTATGATAATAATAGAGGAAATTTTAAAAGAAATATTATGTAACTTATTAATTTAACTACACTGATCTAGTTACGAGTACTATTAATATATTTTCATAAATACTTGTCTTACGATGTTCTTTCCTAAAAAGGCTTGACATAACGATTTTTAATATTGATGAAAAATAAAAATAGTAAATAGGAATAATAAAAAGCTGTTGGGATTTGATAAGATAAATATTTCTACAAATACATAAAGCTAAGGCTAGCTAAGGTTTTCCTTATCTAATTCTATGTTGGTGTACAATAAAGAATAAATAATAAAGCTTTCCTAATAATTGAATGGAGCCTACATTCATATTTCGCCAGAATTTACTTTTCTATCATTTCAAATATCGGAATATAACACTCGGCATTGTCAACGCCAGCAAAAAAAGCACTCAGTGTGATTATCAATACATCTTTCCCCCCAACATTTTTCAATACATAATAAAATCGTAGCTATGTTGGAAGATGTTTTCAATTGGCGCAAAAACTACCTTACGGATTCTATTCAAATTTTGCAAACAATTCTTATTAGTCTGGGTAACATTTAGGTTATTAATTATCACGCTATTTGCTATGAAGGTGAGCAAAATTGCATTATCACTGTATTTTTCCAAACTTTTCCGCCAGTTCGACCCTATTATTTTATGATGACATTTACAAAATAAACGGGCGTTTGCATATTTTTTACATAAGTAACATCGACATAATTATAATCGAATTTTTCTATTTTTTGTAGAAAGTTATCAATACATGTTAGAAAATCGATCCGATTTTAAAACTTTGCTTTTGTTTTTACAGTACTTATTGTGTAATAATTGTGAATTTAAGACCTCTGAAATGCAAACCATGAAGCTAACATGTACAAGGAACCAAGCATTCCATTTATGACATTTAATTTATGAATGCTTATCCTGGTCTTAATATGTCAGCTAGGATCTTTACACGGTAATTCACTGTACAACGTGCTTGACTGGCTTTCTTTACCATAATTTAATCAATCATAATTTATTATAATTTAATCAGTAATTTACATGTCAATGATTTTTTTTATGTTGTATACAGCATTGAATGATATTATAATTTTCTTTATTATTCTTTTTAATTATTCTTTTATATATATAATTTCTAATTTCAATAAAATATAAGTAAATAAGGTTTATAAAGCCGTTTTTGGTGTTAACCTGTAATCAATTGTTGTACTTGTAATTGTTACTGTAGTCATTAAAGCAGAAATGTATATAATGTAAACAATTGTTGGTTAACCTAAATGAATAAATAAAATGCATTTATTTGTCAGAATATTGTACAAAGTTGTTATGTGGTTATATATAAACGATCATAATATTCTACCGTTTGCGGCGTACAAATATGGTTTGTAAAATTATGGGTCAATACATTATTATTATTTATCATTAGAATTACAAATTATTGAAATTAATTGAGCAATTGTTATTATAAGAGATATTAATTATATAAGTCAAAATTTTAATGTCGTCTAGAAGATAAAGTAATTTATTATATGTTAAACATTATTTTTACAATTCCTTTAACTATATTATTTATGACATATAACTAACATAATAAATAGCGCAACATATGTCTAAAACGTCACACGTCAATATACAACCCGCCCCTGATCGTTCCCGGTGCAAAAGTGCCCATAATACTGGCCGCATTACCTCGCTGGATAGCGATGGCCATCCTTTGCACCAAGAACGACCCGGACCGGGAGTCACCCGTTGCCTCCCCGAGCCTACGGCCTAAATCCCCCACAAAACGCTTTGCCTCCGTACTCCAACTGCCCAGAGTCTCCACAGCAACAGGCACAAAATGGTAAAGCTGCACCAAGGAAGCGTACTTCAGCCTTTTTTTAAAGCAGGCGTCTTCAGCGGCGGCAGAAGCAGTGTGCATAAATAAAATAAATAAATTTACTGTGAATGACAATTCAAAAATCACGTGTTAATTTTTTTGCTGATTGTTTTGTTCACGTTTTTATTGTAAACATGAAGTTCTTGCATATTTTTGCATAGGTACTTATTTATTTTTTATTTTTTTTTAAATATGATAATCAAAGGTAAAAATCGTTACCATTATTTTTATTCCTTCTAAGTACTAAATACATTTACTCGTATAAACAAACAGGTATACAAACAAGGGAAATGATGGGACAGCATATTACAAATTGCGGAATACTAATCGAAAGGAAGTGATCATGTATCGGTGTGGTGCTACACGCTGTACTTATCTCACCGCTCTTAGTCACGCAATAGACTGTTTTCCGCACTAGTGCAGAAAAGTGCGCGAGCTCTCCCCACCATAATTTTATTACATTTATCGTATCAGGCTGGGCGCGCGTCAACTCCCGCGAGTCGCTGGTCAACCTCCGTTTATTTATTTATTCGTAAGTGTATTGAAAAAAGTCGTCACTGCAGCCGCTGGCTCCATAACACACTTGCCTACTGTTCGAGCAAATTCTGCCTCGGTCGCAATGACATACTTTCTGCACTTGTATCAAAACGTACTATTGTTGGTACCTACTTATAATAATAATATAATTTCAAACAATGTTTTCAAACACTTCACTTCGGAGTACATTGACTTTGTGCAGTCCTGTGGTACTTGTCTGCGAAAGCGACACCTACATAAAACATTGCCGGTGTTTTGGCCTTTGTTCGTTTTATGTGAAAGTAAAATCTTCTATACTTATAATAAATCTGTAGAAGTGAATATTCTGTACATTGAAAATATCAAAAAAATAAATGGCTGGGGGTGTTACTAGACCGACAATGAACCCGAAAATGTGATTAAAAAAACTTTTGTCTGTCTGTCAGTTTGTTCAGGCATCACGCAAAAACTACCGGTTCGATTACGATGAAGCTTGCATTCCAGGTTGCCTGGAAAGATCGCGGAATGCGATAAGGCCGCCCATTGTATGTCCGTATGTGTTTTAGTTTTTAGTTTCCTTTTATTATTGTATTTGGTGTACAATAAAGGACACAATAAATAAATAAATAAATAAGCTTGGTATAATTATTCTTTAATATCCTGGGCACCACACTGGGTACTGTTTATCCCGGAAAAGTATATACAATAAAAAACAACCTTAATTTTTGCGTTTCGATCCCTAGACCCAATTACTGTACCAACCGCAAATAATAAGTTTGTCGTAGGTTACGTCAATACAATATCGCTCGCCATACAATTCAATGGACACATCATATCACACACGACGAAGATAAAAAATAATATTTCATATTTTCGTATTTCAAAAAACCTGTTATATCGAAACGAATCGCAAGCACAGAAATATTGGGCACGCCACAATTATGGCGGTAAGTCCCCTCTTTGAGGCGTGGTTGGAAAGACCTCACGGCGTCCTCACATTCCGCATGACGCAGGTCCTCACCGGACACGGTAAGTTCGGGAGGTTCCTGCACCGGATTCGTGCGGAAACGACGCCCGGGTGTCGCCACTGTGTGGCCCACCCGGAGGACACGGTGGAGCACACGGTGGAGGTGTGCCCCGCTTGGGCAGAGCAACGCCGTGACCTCGTGAGGGCAATCGGCGGCGGTGATCTCTCGCGCCGGGCCTTGGTTCAGGCCATGCTCCGGAGCGAGGAGGAGTGGCAGGCGGTCGCCTCCTTCTGCGAAGCAGTAATGCTAGCTAAGGAGGCGGCCGATCGCGTGAGGCAACGGTCCTTACGCTCCAACCGCCGCCGGGATTCCGATCCCGATTTCCGGCCACCGTAGGCGCGGGCTTGTAGACGGCGAGCAATGGGTGGCTCGCCGTCTGACCGTCCGGTAACCGTCCGGACCGAGCCCAAGTCGTCGACGGCGCGTTTTGTTCCACGCGCGCCTCAAGGAGATGTCAGCAAATCGTAGGGGCCCAGCAGGGTCGAAGCCTACTGGGGCCACGGGTAGTGTGAAAGCGGAACCCGGGGCCCTGGGACGAAGGCAACGAAGGAACAGGAGTGGGTTTTTGGTCAGTGGGAGTCTGACACTATCTCCCGCTCCGCCCAAGAGCGGGGATGTCATTGGGATGATTTTCCCACCCAATAAAAAAAAAAAAAAAAAAAAAAAAAAGCACAGAAATATAAGTTCTTCAGTTCAGTTTCACAAGTTTGACTCGGACGAAGTCGCGTGCAACAACCAATTTTTCAATAAAACTGTTATACAATTTATCTCGCAGCAAGGTAAATAAGTTTCGAATCCTAAGCTTTTCACATGGACCACTTTACACCATCTAATAACTGAGATAGTAATCGTTTTCATACGTTCAAAGTTCAATTCCTAATCTTATCAGACTAGGGTTAGGAAAACAAGGATCGTGCTGTACTGAATTTCTAGACCAATTTTGTAGTCTGGGACCAAATTGGTTTTATTCCTTTTTTTGTCAAATATTTTGCCAATTTTTACTAGCTTCTATTTAGTATTAGAACCCACAGGATACATATTTTTACTATTGGAGCCGGGAATAAACAACAAAGTTTATGTTTCCGAATTATCCGAAAAAAAAAACAATTTATTAATTTATATAAATAATGTTTGTTAGGTTAGATTAGGTTACATTTAGGTAGCTAGGCAATTATATCACTTCCGCATTCGTTATCTACCTGTACCCGGGTTGCGGGAATGTACTAAAACGTTTACCGTGGCTTTTAATAAAAAGCGTAACTGAAGGACACACGTGGACTTTAGTCAGTAAAAGCCTGACACGCCCTCTCACTCATCCTAGAGGGAGTCATTTGATGACTTCCTATCTTAAAAAAGGAACCTCTACCTCCATTAATATTTGTAGTTAGGGAGTTATATTATTTCACGATGACGCGATGAGTATGTTGGTACTTAAAACTTCCTACCTGCCCCCCTAGCCAAGTTACGATCGTTTCGTTTGCCTCGAATGCCTCGATTAGGCCACGCCTCCGATTCCTCAACACTCAGTCACGTGGTCAGAACAAAGGAATCGGAGGCGTGGCCTACTCGAGGCGTTCGACGCAAACAAAACTATCGTAACTTGGTTAGGGGAGCTGCTTATAAAACGATTGAGTCAGAACTATCAATCAATAACATACCGTGGCCCATCAATACGATTCTTGACTGCTCTAAAACGATTCGTTCGGTTATCTCCCACACATACCTACACATTAAAGCAATTACAACCTTATCAGGTAGTTCGAGGTGTTCCAATTGCGGTGCCCAACATCAATTTAAAGGGAGAACAATACGACTTCGCCCCTGTAATTCTCTTTAACACCTAAGCGTTTTTCGATGGCACATTACACGGGTCTATCCGGCAGATAAATAAACGATCATGCCGTTAAATCGTACACATTGTTCGACCTCTTTATGACCTTTTGCAAACAGTAGACGGTTACAACGATCTTAATTTTAAGCGTCGCCATTTAACGAATTTATATTGCAGCGAAGAAAGCAATAAAAAACTTCGTTAAGCTATTGGGAGGATCACGCAAATTAACTTCGACACTCCCTTTTATTGTTTCGGCTCTTTTAGGTTTTATTATTTATCTGACGTTCTAATAAATCACTTTGGCCAAATTTAGTAAGTATTTTGAATCTACTTATGGTACAAAACAGTGCAGCAAGAAGTTTGGAAATGCGACGTATCTACAGCATGTATTTTCACGGCTTCGCCCGGGATTCGTATTCAACGGCAGCAGTAGTTGTGAGTTAATTATAAGTTGTAGTACCTCTTGAATCTTCAGGTATAATACTTCTACTTAGCATATGCAACCCCACATTCAAGACGGAACAATTTTGCGATGCAATAAGTACTCCAAATAAGTAAAGTTTAGCACTAAGATTTCTGAACTGAAAGACACTTAACTAGTCTTACATTGGTAAATACTCAAGCTAGGTACCTATACATAACTTGTTTATATTTATATTAATTTATATCTAGCCTGTACTGTCCCACCGCTGGGAAAATGCCTCCCACCATTCCTTCCGTTGCTCCCGGCTCTGAGTCACGGCTTGCCAATTCCGTAGCAGTTTAAAAAGAGAAAATAGGTTCCGACGAAGAAAAAATGACCCCTCATCAACCACACCTCTCCAAAATAATATTCGAAACAAACAAGCCAAACCTTTTCCAACTTTTATTTTTTTTAGCATTACCAGCTCTGTGTACTAACAGCACATTCATTCATTGTCACACATGAAATGTCGCTACTAACAACACCTGTTACGAATTCAGACATTTTTTTTTTTTTCAAACCAACCGTATGTTCCTGTATCCGAATAACACATACGTCGGTGTCATTCGTGCCTGCGATACGACATAGGAGTTGATAAATGGCATCATTTATTCCACCCTGCACACCCTTCCACAGTCCTCGTATACGCGGCTGTGATATATTAATCCAATCCAGTGTACCGAAACGAGCTGTATCGGAATATCAAGTCGTAATCTAAACGTATTTGATTACGGATTACGATTTAGGTACCCATCAGTTCATCATTAACGCAAGTGTTTACCCGAAATGCAGAAATGTATCGCTTTTGTTAATTAATGCTTGTAATGTCGATTAGGTACTTTTTCGGTCAGTTTCGGCCAAGACTGGTCACCAAGGGGCCGAATATTCAGCTCGACCGAAACTAGCGTCTTGGAACTGACGTTTGAGATAGATAAGTGGTCCGACAAGTAACTTCGTTTATTAGATAATGTTAGTAATGTGCCACATCGGCTTTAATTTGGTCTCTTCTACTGGATTTTTCAATTCTGTCATATAGTCTTTGTACGGACAGCGTCATCAACTGACTACCCCCTTTTCTAAAATATTTTAATGTAAGACCCCACCCAATTGAACAGACCCAGCAAAAGATGCAGCTGTCTGTACCTATCAACTTACGAACATTGTTGTTTTGTTATTATAAATAGGTTACTATACTTTCATAATTTCAGAATGACGAAAATGAAAATCGTTCTAAAAACCAATCCGTACCAGTTTCAGTTTCGACCAATTTCAGAAATCAAAAAACATTCAGTGCTTGTCTGCAGTCTTCTTGAAATAAATGTGAAGATTGGTATTTCTTCACATCCTTGATATAAATATTTTAGAAAGCGGCAATAGTTCTAACGCTTGTTTGTAACTCCACGGTTTAAAATTCGACGAACGAATGTGGCATAGGTGCACGACAACTGCGGTGCAATAAATTGATACGATCTACGAGCGCACACAATCTATATAGATGCCAATGGATGCCAAGTAGAAGTTCATACCTATGTAGGTACTTACTTCTTCACCTACCGTACGTATCTACCTACGTAGATACTTAATCTACCTACAAGCTTTGATAAAGAACTTAAATTTTTTTTTCTGTATATTTGTGTTCTGTACTGTGTTTCTGTACTATTAGAATAGAATAGAAATATAAACTTTATTGTACACCAAAATAATAATGAGCTATTATATAATAATATGCCAGAGAAACTTCCTTCAAAATCAGTCCAGTTTTTTCAAAGATTAGAACAATAAGATAAACCGAAACAATAAAACAATAATAATAGAAGAATACAGGGTGTTTGGTACATCGTGTACCAAATTGAAATGGTTGACGGGAGGGGTCATCTGCTATCCTTTCAGACCCCTAAACACTTCTCATGCCCCGCGAATTTTTTTTCATCGGCTTTTTGTTTTTTTTTTATGAAAATAAGACCCAAATTTTTCATTTAAAATACAAATTTTATAAAATATATAAGGCGTAGACTCTGAATTTTAATTTTATTTAGGTGTATTGTATTATAAAACGTTTAAATTTAAAATTAGTGACATTAGCGATCTAGTTTTTTTTTTTTTAATTTACTCGCAAAGTTTAAGATTTAAATTAAAGCTGTCCATGTTACAGCTATTTACATTGCTATAAAAAAAACCAAAAGCGACCGGAATCTTCCAACTCCCTCAAAAATTCTTTAGTTTATCCTCTTGCTAGTGATGTGCCATATGTCATTAAAATCTTCTTTTATCTTTGTGAATTTGCTAGAATTATGAATCGAGTCACAAAAGAAGATAGCTAATGTCTCAATAAAATTTAGAGTCTACGATTTATTTATAATTTAAAATTTGTATTTGAATAAATTGGGTCTTATTTTCATAAAACAATAAAAAGTCGATGGGAAAAAATCCATAGGGCGTGAGAAGTGTTTAGGGGTCTAAAAGGTTAGCAGATGACCCCTTCCGTCAACCATTTTAATTTAGCACATGATGCACCAAACACCCTATATATTCTAACCAGAACATTAAACCATTTCGACAGCAATTACAATATACCTATAGTTGTATTTATAGGTATAGATTACAGTACAGCACGTATAGATAACAAACTGACATAATATGAACATTTTTAATCAAAAGAGGATGTTTATAAAGTAAAACTTCTAACTAAACTGGGTGAAAATTATTTATATTTAACGCAGCGACTGTTCCACAATCCTGCAATTCAATTACCGTTTGAGGAATCTTAAGGCGACTTAAAAAATTATTTGAAAAATCGACTAAATACTTTTATATCAATTTTATAAAACAATTATCATGTAGCAACATTTTTGTCATATGTCAACTCAATAAGTGTCAGTAACTTGTGTCTTTGTCAATGTCAAAATGATTACGGGGAAATAAGTAAATTATTGTTGTGTACGTAAAAAACAAGTTTACAAATCACATTTTATTATTGAAAAAATGTGGACAAGAATTAAAGATACGCAATTTTTCCTTTTGTTTTCACAAGATCATGGATACGAAATATGCGTCACAGATTATGTGAGCGTATGGACTACGTTGTTTTCGAAAAAAGCATTTCTAGATCAACTCAAGGTAATTTTTATAATTTATAATTTTACTTCAGATTTTTCACCAAAACCGAATGAGACTGTTCCGAAAATATGAGAACTTAATAACTTTTATTGTCCCAAAATAATAATAAAAAATAAAACTTATACAAATGGTGCATTTATTAGCCTCATTTGACTGTAGTTACTAGATATAAATTAAGATAGCTCATTAGAATTTAAGCCGCTCATAACCAAGTACCGAATAATCCTACAACATTATAAGCAGCAGTTAACCCTTTAACCGAATACGTCGGATATATCCGACAAACTGTCGCATTTTGTCTGCCAGGTTGGCACATCCACAACCTAATAACTCATCTCGTCAACTCTTCTGTCAGCTATGGGGATAGAAGAGCTAAACAAGATGGAGTACCCAGTCGCAAACATGACCCTGGTGAATTAAATAGTTTGCAAAAACACTTGTTGGACCAATCCGACGCAGGTGGTTAAACGGTTAAGTGAATTATCACATTCACAAACAAATCAGTTTCCAATTTTAAAAAGTGACAACATTTTGTTTCTTAACATTTTCAGGAAAGCAATGATGGACTGGAGCTACCACATGATAATGAGTTCATTCAAAAAGGAGTTAATTTATTGTCAAATCTCAATAAGCTGAAGAAGTGTAGTATAGAAAAGAAAGAAAATGGTAAAAGTTTATTTATTACTATGACAATATCATTCGGATTTCCTTTTTACCTTGAATGTACACTTTCGAAGGGCTCAGAAGAAGTAGTAAGTAAACAGTGATGAATTAACTGAAAATATTACTTTTACTTGACCCTGCATTGGTTCACTTGTAGCAAACTGTAGGAGCCACTTCGTTGAATTACTAATTATATTCCTGTTTGAACTTTAACATAAGTTATGGCTCCTGCTTTAGTTTTTTTTGCTGAACAAAATTTCTGTTTTGTTATGAATTGAATCTAATCATTCTTAGTAAATATGTTAAAATTGGTTTTTTAATAGTTTGATCTCATTTTGAAACAAATAATCCCTTTTTAAGGAAAAACCATTGCAGGATTAAGTTAGCACATCAAATAAATACTGTGCTTGATTTTAATTTCAAATACAAACTTGTATATACTTCGTACCTTTCAACAAAATTCTATCTACCTTCCAGTATTTTCAAAAAATCACTCGGTCCTTATTGAACATAATCTGTGACTTGCGTGAAAGTCAGAGTGAGCTGAGACGATTGCTGATAAAGAAAGACAGCGAAATTGAAGAGTACAAATGTGAAGGTGGAGAGATAGTCTTGCGTAAGTTTAATTCTATTCTAAACAGCAATTTAAATCTGCCTGCTCTACTGTAAGCAGATTAAAAAAAAAAAAACTACTGCACAATAATCAATCACATTCCACTAATATAATAATGTACAGGTATATTCCATAACTATCACACAACAACGTCTAGTCTCAAGCTAAGCAGAGCTGGTGTTATGAATACTAGACAGCTGAAAAACATACTTATATATTTCTAAATACATACATATTATAGATAAATTACACCCAGACATAGAACAAATGATCCTGCTGATCACACAAACATTTGTCCTCAGTGGGAATAGAACCCACAACCTCCAGCATAGCAGTCAGGGCCACTAACTACTAGACCAACAGGCCAGTTGAAGTAGACATTATAAAACAAATATTGGAATAAAGCAACAAACACCAGTAACTCATTTACGTAGCTGTAATAAACTATTATATATACAGTTTGTATACTTAGGTCATATAGTTGCCCCTAGCAACTAAATGCCTAAGAAAATAAACAAAGGAATTGCTAGTAGCTGGAAAAAAAACTGTTCTCTGAAAGAAATCATGAAAAGAAGCGGGTACACCAGGCACCACAGACTCCGCATTCGCCTGGCGGAGGATGATGGTCAGGAAGGCGAAGCTATGTGCGTGATACAGAGCAGTGAATACCGTGCTCCGAACAGAGATACGACGGGCGATGGTTAGGTTGGCAAGCCTGAGAGGTGTGGCTATGCGTTCTGAACAGAGGCAAATAGTATGGAAACTTCGCATTGGGTTACCCCACTGACTTAAGAGCCCCAGCTTGTGGAAAGCGTAATGAGCGTCTTTCCCTTCGCGAGGGGAGCTTTCTCCCGCGCCCATTTCTCCGCCACTTGCAGTGTCCAACGCAGACCACGATGGCGACGACGACGATACTCCAGAATTGAGAGGGGCGGTACGTAGGAAAAATACTGCCCCAGCACCTGACGGCATATCTGGAAAAGCCTGAGTGGTCCGCTTATGTTCCATTGAAAATAACGCAAACTTATTAGCAAAGACGTGATGATTCGTGGAGTTTTTACTTGTGACCCTGAAACGAAGGGCCAGTCCATCCACTGGAAGAGCCCAAATTCACCAACGAAGCTTAAATGAACAATTCATTTTTAAAGCAATGATGATGATTTTTTTGTTTTCGATATTCGTTGTATTATGAACCTTCACAGGATTTTGAGATTTCAACTATTAATCAGAATTAGTACTTTCACGTTCTTGCTGCATAATAAATAGCATATATAATCAGCTGTTGTTGTCACTGCTAGGAGTCAGCTCTCCTCTCTAGAAGGAATGGGCCGAAATGCACCAAACTGGTCTTGTGCGGATTGGTGGCTGTCACATATCTTCGAACTTTTGGTTCTATGACATTGGTACAGTAGTACATTCGCATTGAACATCGTAGCGATAGAGGGGTGTATATTGAAGGTGAATAACGAAATGTGTATGAAACCAAAACAAAATCTTTTACAATACACTTACTCGAAAACTTGCTGCCACCATTGCCGCTCTTAGGCAAGCAATTTACTGTTTTTCGCATTAGTGCGGAAAAGTGGGCCAGGTCGCCCACGCTACAATGTATTACATGTACCGTATCCGACTGGTCGCCAAGCAGCCCCCACTACTAGGCAGTAGTCAACGAGAGCTGCCCAGTAGGCACTGGGCAGCTCCCGTTTATTTATCTATTCGTAACTGTACTGAAAGACGTCGTTTGATACACGTGGAAATTTGTCACTGCAGCACTTAGCTAGGGCGAATTCTGCTTCGGTCGCAATTGTGAAGTTTTTCCAATTGTATCAAAATGTACTGTTACATATTAGCCACACTTCATATCTGTACTGCAACATCAGCACTAAATTTTTTTTTGTCTTTTTTCAGGGCATCTAAAAACCATTGCGTTCAATGATGCCGAACATATGAAAAGACATAAAGCATTTGAAAAAAGTTTTGGTGCAAGCGATACATCCACAAAGGCACTAGAAGAAGCTGTACAGAACTTGGAAAAAAATATTCCGTAAGTAGCTTATTATATGCATAGTATATTACGAGTCGAGCATTTCGCTATGCTCAACTAGAGCATAAAATAGTTACAAGTGTAACTTTTACTGACTAAAATTCACCTGTGTTCAGGTGAATTTTAGTCAGTAAAAGTTTGACACTCTTAACACTCATAAGATGTAACACACTATAGCAATACTGGCAGTATTTGGGGCACTTTTCCCAATCATTGAATTGTTTGCTGGGAGAAAACTCATTGTTGAGACAAGCTCGCCTTTGTACGTGAATTGACACTACACACACTACACACAAACACACACACACACACACGCTACACTATGTTAATAAAAAGTTTTGTGTACAATAAAGAATTAAGAACGAATTCCTCCCCTCCCTGTTTCATACCTTGTATTAATTATTTTATTTACTATCTTGTATACACCACTTTTTTTTAATTAGTAAAAAAAATACGTATCTATCCGTACCCGTTGCTGATCATATTATCAAAATTCAATATTTGTCAAAATTGTTAAATTCATAATTGAATCATCTTTCATAACAATTGCTACTTAAAAATACTACGCGCAGTGTTTTTTCCATTTTGATCGTCATTCATTCATTCATAATCAATAGCATTTAGCATTCAAAATCTCATTCAATTTATGGAAATATTGCACATATTTCCATAAATTGAGTGACATTGTGGGATATAAACAAACACTAATAACTTTTCTGTTTATGAATATTATTTATTGAGACTTTGCTGAAATAATAACAAGACCTTTTCTAATAAGCCCTATAAGTATTTGTACTGATTAAAAATTAATGGTGTATACAATCTATTTTTTATAGTCTGTATTTATCTAGTCCTATTACTTTACAGAAAACAAGAGCCATTGGTAACTGCAAATCCCGATCCTGGGCCAAGTATAATAACAGAACCCGTACCAGTAATTAAAACTGAGCCAGGCATTAATGTTAAAATGGAGCCAGATACCACTGTGACAACAGAGCCCATTGAACCTAAAGTAGAACCAAAATCAGAAGAGGCAGAAGCAACAAGTTCATCTGTAATAACAGCATCAGTGAGCTGCAAACAAGAAGTTAAGAGAGAACAAGCAAGAGCTCATGTTCCAAGAAAAAGAACTAAATTCAATTTTTGAAACCAAATACATTGTATTTATTTCTTTAGGAAGATTTTATTAATACTGTAAAAGATTAAGTAAGGTATCATGAAGTTTATTAGAGGTATTAATAGGTAATATTATTCTTTTGGTCTATGGAATTATTTATTTTGTTTATTTTTGTAAATTTTTGTAATTTTACTGTTTATCAATAGAATGTATCTCATATTAAGTTTTACTTCAAGAAAGCTCTATAAAATGCAATATAATTTATTTTTAGGCACATTTGCCTATATACTTACATTATATACTTAATATTAAATGTATTATTTTTCCTAAAAATATGTTGAAATGAAATAAACCATAATTTTAATATTAAAACTTTTATTATACATTGAACTGTTAAAATCTAATGTTAGATTAGTTGTGCTAGTGTAAAAAATGTTACAGCTAGTGCGTTTTATTGGAGATGCGACTAACAATCTAACAGAACATCGCTAAGCCTGCTAATACCTTTTTTTCATCGAATAAAATCGACTTCATTTTAAAGGGGCGACTCACAGTCCAATGGTTAAATGCGTTTCATACCATCCGTAGCAAAAAAACGAAAAAAAATCACGTTTGTCGTATGGTATTTAAGGGGGACCCTTAAATAATTATTTTATTCTGTTTTTAATATTCGTTGTTATAGCGGCAACAGATCATTTTGTGAAAATTTCAGCTGTCCAGCTATCACGGCTCTGGTGACAGACAGACAGTAGAGTGATAGCAATAGGGTCCCGTTTTTACTGTATGGGTACGGAACCCTAAAAATGAAAAATGTGTGACACATTAAAAAATGTGAAGAATAGAAAAGGCAATAAAGTATTTGTATTACACATTGTCAACACTTTAAATGTTACTGTTTAGCTAATTCTTGCTTTAAAAAAAATGTTTGCTATTGGTGGCGCTAGTGGACTGTGAACCGCCTCTCAATACAATGTGGTTTGGTTGTTTTTCAAGGTGGGAAAACATCAAATGATTACTCCCGCTGTAGAGTGGAGTGAGGGGCGTGTCAGACTTTTACTGACTAAAACCCACTCCTGTTCCTTCTTTGTCTTCGTTCCAGGGCCCCGGGGTTCTCTTTCGTATTACCCATGGCCCCAGTAGGCTTCGACCCTGCTGGGCCCTTACGGTAACTGACATCTTGAGGCGCACGTAGAACACTCGCGCCGTCGACCACTTGGGCTCGCTACATACGGTTACCGGACAGTCGGACGGCGAGCTAAACTAAAACCCACAAGTGTTCCTTCATTTGCCCTTTGTGTTCTAGGGCTGTGGGAACTCTTTCGAACATTCCCGCGGCCCTAGTAGGTATTTAGACCCTACTGGGCCCCTTCAGTTTTGCTAACATCACTTTGAGGTAGGAACGCGTGGAAAATTGCGCCATATCTGCTAGTATCTATTGGAATATTATAAACTTATTCACTTTAAAAAGGGTTTGCCTTGCTTTTTTGGAAAAATTTAAACACCAACTGTTTTTGAGTTTGGTTTTTAATTTATAAAATGGATATGTTTTTCTACTAAAAGTTAATTCGTTGTACAAAAACATGATTTAGCGTATCTTCATCTCGTAGGAACTTTCAGAAGCATTGTTTTCAATTAATTTGGCTATCTATATTATGAAAACGCTAGTTCTTGAGTCTGAGTATGTTTGTTATTTCTTCACGCTCGAACAGCTGAACGGGATTCTATAAAACTGGGTACACGAACAGACCATATCATAGGATATTTTTTACCCCGGAAATATGTTCCTTTGATATAATTTGGTACTTGTACACGGTTGAATCCGCTGTCATAAGCTTGTAACACTATATTCAGACAAGGTGCACTTTTACGTTTAGTTTTTAGTTGTTTGCACTCTTTTGGTAAGATAACTTTATTATTTCACTGTCCAGCAGTGTACTTGGGGCCAGCCCCATCGGGTGAACGTCTGTTTCTTTTAACATGATTATTTTTAAATCAATGCTTTATAAGCCATGAAAACCCTTGATGCTGGTACTTTCTTCTGGCATTTTACTTCACAATGAGTCAACTAACTGATAGGTCACTCACTTCTACTCTCAGAGTTTTCATATGATCTGAAAGTTTGAATATTCTTGGACACAAACGGAGCGCTCGCTCGAGGTCTTTTCTATATTCAAAGTGAAGAAAATAACTTATGAAATGCACGTTATGAACCTGCTTTATAAACCTTAACAAATCTTTCATGTATCTACCTACATGAAAGTTGACAGTCAATAAAGGGATGCGATATATTTTTTTATTAGTTTTCAGGTATGTAGTTTAAATTATTTGCTTAGATTTCATATAACATCAAAGTTAGATTATAGTCAGCTTTTTTTTTAGTTTAAAGCTCACTAATAAATGACTTAGTTTTAACATCAAAAGCTTATTAATATTCCCTCCAATAAAAACGCACTAATTGTAACCTTTCGCCAAATGGAAATGCAAATATTAACAAACGCATCTAATACATAATGATGACTCCTAATAATTTTTTTTTAAATTCGTTAGATATAATAATGTGCTTTTCATTGAGTCTATAATATTTGCTGAGCAAGTCTGATAGTCGCGTAGGCTTTTATTTTTAAATACGTTTATTTTAAACCTACAACATTAAAGGCCTTCTCAGTGTCCGTAGTTTTTAAGTTATTATTAAAGGAGATAAATAGGACCTGCTTGTATTCTTGTTTATTTTATTTATTTTTCCTTTTAATCAGCTACGCCAAACATATCCGACTAACACTCTCGCGTTTGTTCCGCCTGGGTCGTATAACCACGACCAAATACTCCATCTCGTCAGCTCTTTTGTCACCTATGGGGATTGAATAGCTAAACGAGATGGAGTACCCAGTCACAAATATACGACCCTGGCGAATAGGGCGCAAAAAACACTTGTCGGACCGACCTGGCGTGGATAGGTAAAGGGTTAATTTTCTTTGTTCTTTCAATCAAACAGCAATACATTATCAGCTTGTATATATTTCCACTGGCCCTCTCTGAGAAGCAAGCTTACTGTGTTTTATTTTTCAGTATCATCTTATAGTTTTTGGTTCTAGAACATGTCAGTTTTCCTCCTGATAGTTTCCTTCCTCGGAATTTGACTGGTTTTACCTTCGTAATTAGGTATCATTACCATTTGTGAAAGTTGAATAAGTATTGTTATCTTCTTAAAATTTAACACCATACT
The DNA here is from genome assembly GCA_949316375.1 of Mythimna vitellina. Taxonomy (NCBI): domain Eukaryota; kingdom Metazoa; phylum Arthropoda; class Insecta; order Lepidoptera; family Noctuidae; genus Mythimna; species Mythimna vitellina. The sequence continues at coordinate 10,948,809 of OX438686.1, forward strand.
GGTTACCTACCTACATGAAATTTGATTATCTATGAATAGGTATAGTATAGTATTAGGTAATGAAATCTACAACTATAAATTCTATAATTAACTTATTTCTCATTATTTTCGTCTTATTTCACAAATGCCAGCACTTTAATACCTACATTTTACCTTTAGATCTTGTTAAATGGTCTATTTATCTCCTTTTTACATGATCAATATAACTATTGCACTTCGAGGAAAATAAAATATGGAATGATATTCCTAACAACACTTCAATATTGGTGCATTCAGAAATAGCGACAGGTCTTCACTGCGGGCCTAGGTCGCACCCTTGTCATATACCCTACGGATTTCAATTTTGTACGATGACATCGACAAATTCTGTGACATAATGAAACTGTAATGCGCCCTAGGCCGCTTTTATAGCACACAAAACGCATAAAGCAATCAGTCCCACCCTCTTACCGAACTACGTTTGAAAACCATTTAAGTAAGAAGTAAAAACCAACTAAAGTCTATATGTTATTTTTAGCGGTAAGAGGGCTTTAGTTCAAGACTTCAGAGAACCATTTTCTGATTAGTCAGCGAGCTGGTAAATAGTTGACCAATGAGAAAACGACTTAATTGATCGTCCTGACGCACGATTTGGGCGCTTGCCAATGTTTACATCTGAGATATCGGTCTACCTTATTAACAATTTTTTATAGGTACAGCTCTAGTCTAGGCTTTCATAATATTAGCGTAATTGCAATATTTCACGTAAGCCTAACTTCATATCATCTCATAAGTTATTATTAACCATATTTGATTAAATTTTCGTGTTGTAAGCTGCATTTGCGCATCTGCGGTGTTTCCATACACATTTATGCCGTATTCTTCATAAAGCTGACTTTTTGCAATAGCCGATAAAATTCATAAAACAATAAATCAGTCGGACCCGTATCTCAGGTGAAAACATAGCCCACATCATTCTGCGAAGAGATGTTGCGGTCTACAGGAACGCAGGGACGCTACAAGCACATTAGGCTAACAGCTACACTTTGACACATCTGTCTCCGATTCGGAAGGCTTTATCACGTTGTCCCTTTCCTTCAGCTCAAAAGCGTCCGCCTGAAAGGAAGAGAAGACAAAATTTTAGAAAAAAATTGTTTTAGCCCTTGTTTATAATAACACTGGTGAATCGCCTTAGCTCGCATTTAGGAGGTCTAAAGTAGTCTTCTTGCATTACGTTGCTATTGTTTTCCCACAGGCTATAGGTTTGTTCTCGTCTTGCTTTCATAATTCATCGTAGTTATCGACAAATTTAGAGAGAATGGGATGCTGACTTTAAATCCGCCGCTATCTACCTTTAGACAGTCGGTTTGTGTAAAAAAATAATTTGCATAGAGTTGCTGTTAAAACAAAAGACCTGGACATTATTCGATGTTCAATTATTTAATAGTAATCTTTCAAATCACATGACTTTCTTTTTGTATACAGTTAGGTACAATTTAGATGTTATAAACATATAGTTAAGTGTCTCTGTTTTCTGTCACAGGAAGTGGAAATTATTAGTAAACTATTACGTTTAGTAGGTGTTATCGGCAGCCTACTGAAAAATATTGGGTCGGTTTATAGATACATACAATACCTACTAATGAATAGGTACTTAGGTAGGTACTAATTCAAAAAACTTTCTAAATAATCTACTTAGGTATTCTTACAAGAATCTAAATAACATATCCTTATATTTCTATATGTGAAATCATCAGTTTTTCTTGGAGATCTGAGAGCACTACTGATCGATCACAGAGGTATCGATTCTAGATTTCTAGGTATCTGTATGGGTAATTGAAAATAAACTTTGATTACCTTAGTCTCCCGGTATTCCCTAATTTTCCGAGCTAACGTCAGAAACGCTTCCTCAATGTTTATGTTGCTTTTACAAGATACCTCGAAAAACGGCATGTCGAAGTCATCCGCTATCTGGAATCATAAAGTGCGTATGTTAAAAACAATCCCTTAAACTGCCTATGCAACTTATTTTCTTAATTAATAAATTATACAATCATATCATATCAAAGTTTTGTTCTGTAGGTTCTAAGGCCCTACCACGAGCTCTCAGTGCGATCCATTTGCCGACCTAAACTGAACTGTTAAAGAGATAGAGCTATATAGGGTGTGCTTGCTTCATCCCATTTTCTCGCTCACATACCTGACATTTCAACACGTCTTGATGAAGACCTTGTTCAGTCTTATTTGAATCATTCAAATTGCAATATCACTAAAGGGGTGACCAGATGGTTGCAAACCAACGTCCCAACCAAGGTGACCTTGCCAGTTTCAATCCGTGTAGACAGTAGTTGTAAACCATGACCTTCAACGCCCTTGATTGGAAGGCGCGTTTTCCCAACCACCGAACGTGTGGGCGTGTGGTTTACCTATATCCATGTAGCCGCAACACAAACCAAACACATAAACCAAGGTGGCCTTGGTTGGAACGCCAGTTTGCAACTGTCTGGTCACCCCTTTAGTTGACAACGACATCAATGTCAAAAATTTGTCAATAGTTTTTGTTATTGTTTATTCGAGACTGAACCTTCAGATCAAGGATCAAACCATTGTGTTTTTGACAGATTGCGACTGAGATGCAAATGAGAAGATTGCTTTAAAATACGGGAATTACCCCTCTGGTATATTGGTAGTCAGGTTAGCATAATCCACATTTTTCACGCAAAGGTTATCATCATTTCAAATATAAAGATTTAGGAAACCTTCATCCAGTATGGTATTTAGATACTACCCTAATTGTAATTATGATTGCACCGTTGCTAATCAAATTCGTGATATTTTGTTCAGCTTCTAGGTTTAAAGGTGTGGGAAAAACCTTAGATTTACAGTTTACAAGGCCATTTACAAATCAAGCCGTATGGGTTTAAAAAAAAAAACCTATAACCTTTTGGCCCCTCTCTTTGGGTACTGCTCTATGGTTCTCGTGGACATCACACTTGTTGCCAACTAAGACCTTGATCACATCGGGAGACGCATACTGGAAATAGAAAAGCACATACATTATTGATTTCAAGAAAAAAATACACCTGCTTTTTGTGTAAGTAGTCCAGCCACTATTGCTAGTTGCTAGGTCTATTTTTATTGAAATATATTCTCTTTTTATCCTTCGTTGAACCATACAAGCTGAGTCACTGGTTTCATTGGAACCGATGAATACGTGTTTAAGCTTTCAGGCAACTTACCTACCTATATCATTATTTGGATAAATGGGTTATGTGTAGACAACAATTAGATCCAATTTATGCTATAGCTCTACCTTACAAAGTTAAAAAGATGATCCTTATGTTTAAAAAGCTATAGAAAATGCGCATGTACGTCAAATATAACTTCAAATATTCAGTTAAACGCACTTAGATAAAAATATCATAAAATAATATATCAAGGTGAGTTATGATTTGTCATTGAACCAAAGAATATAACCATAATATACCTTGTGGTTACATGGAGGTACCGTAATCGTTCTTGCCTTGGACACCGGCAATGGATGGCTATCAACTAATTGAACATTTATATATTTTTACAATCACATTCCATGAATCCTGCACTTCAAACAGATGACAAATATAGTAAGATAGGTGGATAAAGGAACGCTCGGTTTTTTTTTTTCGAAAAAGGAATTCGTGTTATCTCACCTCTTGGATATTCCTCAACCAATACGACAGATGATTGAATGACTCCAGATTGGTGATGTCATACATGAGTATTATGCCCATAGCTCCACGATAGTACGCCGTGGTGAGTGTCCGAAACCTCTCCTGCCCAGCAGTGTCCCATATTTGGAGTTTGATTGGCACGCCGTCTAAGTTTATTATCTTCTGTTTGAAATCTATTCCTGTAAACGTTATATATTAAGTATGATTAGACACAACAGTTCCAATTTCGTAATATAGGTACTGCCTAATATTTGTTGCTATTGAAGTACCTACTTAGGTAGAGATATTAGTTACGGTACAAGTATTTACAGTGGGAAAGTTGTACCAGACACTTTGTTATTGCCGAAGTTCATTTGCTTTTCCGTTTTCTGAGGTACTTACCTAGCATGAAGCGAATCGAGGAATTGGCCATAGAATGGAATAGAATAAACTTTGTTGAACAACAAAATAATAACATAACTTATAAACAAATTTAAATCTATGGGTACCTACAATGGCGGTCTTATCGCTGACAACGTTATCTACCAGACAACTTATGGATGAATCTTTAAGAACTTAAAATAAAGAAGGGTCCAGTCAGTGATGCATTGTTCTTCTGATTTAGGCGGTAAAAGGTTTCCTCTACCTACTGCTTCAAAAAAATTAATTTAATTTAATCGATTTTGTCTTTTAACAGCCAGCTATTTTGTATAATTATCTGTGGATAATGTCGTTAGTAGTGTATATGTTACTTCTATTGACTAAGTACCGATATTATTGTATAAAATAAATTAACCTCTTCTCTTACGAAATATCTGATGAACTTATCGTGTTAATACAAATCTCTGTTATAGGTACGGAAATGTAAACTAAACTCTACAACTCGAAAAAAGAAAATAATGATGATCGGATTGCCACTTTACCGCCTATTTTTTATTTATATAAAGGGAAAGTGGCAATAAAATCAAGCGTTAAATTCATATATATGTGCATATATATATGGATTTAACGCCTCATTTTATAAGAGGCCAAAGCATTAGTGGAAACCTTTTACCGCCTAAATCAGAAGAAATATACCTAAAATCTTAAGATATCTCAGGTTTTGCTTAGCGCTTTTTATTTTATTTTTACTTTCCTTGTATTCGTAATGAAAAGCACAGTGTTTACCCCGCACTAAAGACTTATTTATTCCCTCGAACTATTGGCGACCAAAAAATAAGACATTTAAAAAAATTATCTCACACTTATTTTTTGACTGACGCAAAAAATAATAATAATTTAGTAAATAAAAATATTGCAGGCATAGGATATTGCGATTGACGATATTTACGGGAATGACAATAAAAATGTATTAATAATTGCTTCAGTCATTAGTAGTAGTTACGATAAATTTCTCTATCGATTGGCGTCAAACGCGTAAATACATAATATTGTCAATTGCAAAAACAGCATCTACGATTTTAAAGAATTGGTTTGACATCTTAGTACATGGTCTTCCTTTCTGTTGTGATATCAATTCATTACCTACCCTCCAGCTAATACCTATCGATGTTTTATAAGCAACAGTAAACAATATTCTTGAAGGTGACTTCACTTTCTTATTTGAAGAGGCTCAAAATGATTCGTTCTATGGTTGGCACGCCTCCGTACCTAATTAGAAAATGCCTCAAACACAGAAGGTACAACAAAGACGTGTAGGAACAATGAAATAGGTTTTTTTTGGGTTTAACTTATATGATATTATTTTGTTTTATTGTTAGCTTTATGTCAAGATACCTAGGTACTAACAGACATATCAAGAAATCTCTCGAAACATCTAACATGATCAAAACTAACTAGGTAGGTACCTAACTATACTTAGGTGTGATAAGAATTTCATACTGAAAAAAACTTAAGTATTACAAAACAAAAATAACCGAATTCACTAAAGTCTAAAAATAACTTTAATTTCGGAAATCGATGTTTCTCGGTATTGTTTGTCTCTTATTTAACACCAACTTCCGAAATTAAAGTTATTTTAATCCTTTTAGTGTTTTTTTTTTTTAAGTTTTTTATTTCACACTTTTTAGTTGCGATACACTTATATAAAACCAGAGTGGCTATTTTTCATGACAATTCCAATTAAACCAAACACTACCATTTTCAACATAACTATTCAGAACCATTTATTTATTTGTATTTTCATAGTCGCTTATCTATCTTCATTGTGATATCTATGTGAATATAAAGTTCTGTTGGCCATTTTTGGTCTACTTCATCAGTTCCACTTCATCATACGTTACTTTTTGACTCTAAGTGCTTAAGTTCTCGATGAAAATACCAAAATCACTATATAGTTGCCTATAATATTTGAGGAGTTCCCTCAATTTTTCATGGATCCAATCATCAGAACTGGATTCTGAAAAAAATGGAACCAATAGGAAAGCATATCCTCTAAAAGGGAAAAAAAACACAAAGAAATAAAAAGTAAAAAGACGGAGTTCTGAGGAAACACAAATAAAAAAACATACAACCGAATTGATAAGCTCCTCCTTTTTTGGAAGTCGGTTAATGAATTCGTAAAATAAAATACACAGTCTTTAATTTCGCTCACAATAAAATGCTCCCCAAGATCTAACGTGACATCTAGAGGTGACACCTTATCTCCTAAGAGCTTTCGTGAAGTGCATTGCACTTAGACACAAAAAGCTTCTCTTAAGATCTCGAAGTTCCAACATCGTTTAGCAGCCAAGTTCACCGTGGCTCCGAGCAAAAAAATATACAAAACACATTTCGTAGAAACGAGTTGTTTCTATGTATCTGACTACACAGCTTACAAAGGTTGGTCGGGCACTAACTTTTAACTGTAAAATGGTCTGGAAAGGGAAGTCCTGAGCATATAAATATTTAAAAGGCTATTTCACGTCACATGTTCCATTGTTTCCCGCTTTACATCCGCAATATAAAACATAATCGCAGATTCGTTAAGTTACAAAACGGCACTAAAATACAGCATCACCTATCTGACAAAGGCTCGTAAAACTAAAAATAAATAAGTTTACTTACCTATAGTGGATATGTATATATCGTAATATCGCTCGTCACAATATCTATGCACTATACACGTTTTGCCTACATTAGAATCACCTAAAACTAGTAATTTATACGTTGCAGAAAAATCTAAAGCCATTTTTTGTTTACTTTGTTGTTGGTACGCGAGCGACGGCCCAAAACATAGGTGGAACTGTCAAACTGAGAAAAATCAATGAGGGTAAGTGCGCATGTGCGGGGTCGCCCGTTGGCTTACCTTGCAACAAGTAACTATAACTACTAGCCAGGCAGCACAGCCCGCTCACCCAGGGTTCCCTGCACCGGTCACTGACTTTTAATAAACTTAACTATTTGAAAGAGAATGGCGTTTTGTGAAATAATTGTAGACTTTTTATTTCTGTTACGCTCAGTGAACATCAACATGAATAAATTAGAATGCTAAGTAATATTTTTTTTCTTAGTTCCCAAAATGCGCATGATTATTCTCGTCTGTATTGCTGTATAACACTTAAGCAGTTAGGTAGAATGCTCAATAACAAATGTAAGTACGAAAAACAAAAGCAATTCACCGATACTGATTTAATAAAATTGAACTAGACAGAACAAATTAGGTCGAATGAATTGACTTCGTAAACAATGTATACGAATAAGAAACCTCAGGTGCGACCGTAATTCAACTTTGTCTTTTCTGTTTATGGCATTGCTTTTCTTTATATTTTATTTTACCATTTCGGTAAAGATACTACTATCTAGATCAGAGTGTTCCGCAAAGTGTGTGCCACGGCACACTTTTGTAGCATGGTGAATAGTTGGTGTGCCTTGGAAAAATACTGTTATCCATAAAGTTAATAATATCCATAAGACGGAAGAAAAATTTAGATCTATCTCACTATAGACTGGGTTTGAAAATTATTTTCCGAGGGCATTCCCTTTTGATACTTATCCACCGATTAACGAACAGGAAGAACTGTTAGAAATGAAAAAGTAGCGCGCATTATAAAATTTTCAGAAACTCATTTTTATTTTGTTAATCAATAATCTGTAATTTTTCATTTAGAGTGTAGGTACTTCCAAAATTTTCCGATTATCTTAGTGTACCTTGAACACAAAAAGTTTGCGGAACACTGATCTAGATGACTCTCCTTGCAGGAACTTGCTTCACGAGAAGTACATGCCTTGAATGCGTCTTCCTGTGGGTATGAGAAGATCATCCATACCGTAACACTCAAATACTTCAACAAAATTACTTTCTGTAAATTATACTTATTAATATAGTACTTTTGGAAAACCCTTGATAATAATAGTTTTTTGCATAACATAACAAAAAAATACTTTATATCAGCAGAACAAGCTATGGAAGTGTCCTGTGGGATTTGTATGTAAGTGCGTAGTGTTTGAGAGCGAGTATTTGGTTTAAATAAGCCGTGGAGGAAAGAAATGAAAGAATGAAAGTTTATTTAAGAACTTTTAAAAGAATCTCATTTTCCTGATGGTCCAGGGTTTTGAGAAATGCCTTTACTGTTTTGTGCCAATTTGATTTGGTTTTAGGGTATAGATTGAGAGTGATAATGTCACTCTCAATCTATATCCTAAAATCAAATTTGTTGTATAAGAACTGACCTAGAAAGCAAAAGAATCTCTGAGAGAGTGTGGATTTGAAAGGCGATGAGGGGCAGACTCTTCCCGTGAGTCGTTTATCCTTAATTAGCTTGGGGTTAAACTGAAGCTGGGAGTGTTGGTTTATCTATTGCGTGGAGAATGAACGTTTGTCTAACCTTCAAAATGTCCCATTCTTTATACAAATCGATAATCGGAAAACGAAAAGGAACACCAGCACCAACCTTAAGTATAGCGCGCTGTGCCCTTTCTACCTCGATATGGTGAGTTTTGGCGGCACCGCCCCAAGATGTGATGCAATACTCGATTAACGATAGGGCAAAGTTAATCAATGTAATGGATTTTTGATCTGCAGTACATCTCAGTGCTTTAAAAATATATTTAAGTTTGCGGAGCCTTGGAACTATCTACATTAAAATGAGGTATAAAAGAAAGATGAGAGTCAATGATAATTCCAAGGTACCTCATATTTCGAGTCCTTTCGAGTGTGACATGTATATTTGAAGCTTGTAGAACCACACGTATGCGCCGTAATAGAAAGAATTGATGGAAGAAGATTAACTCTGTGTGCAAATGCTACATACTTAGTTTTCAACACGTTCAAAGTCAATAGATTGTTTTGCAACCAGTTACTAACAGTGTTTACACCCATTTGAACAGGGCGGTATCGTCTGTAAAGGTGCCTATTTTTCCCTTGGCTAGAGAAAGCTAACAGAGATCATTAATGTACACTAAGAAGAGCGTTGGGCCGATAATACTGCCTTGTGGTACACCAAAGTTGCCAGTTAGCTCATCACTGAGCCTATTATTAACTGTAAGTCTTTGCGAACTCTGGGAGAAACCCAGTAAGATAATCCTCCAATAATTTAACAGAAGTTCCTCTAACGCCAAGCCTATCCAACTTTTTTAGAAGATGCGGAATGGAGACTGTGTCAAACGCTTTTGCAAGATTGAGGAACACCGTTAAGCATTTCATCCTATCATCCAGATTAACAACAATAGAGTTAACCAGCTCATGAAGAGCATCACTCGTACTCTTATTGGTTCTGAACCCAAATTGTAGAGGAGCAAGAAGTCTATTTGTTTCCAAAAAAATTATAAGACGTGAATTAATTAGGCGCTTTAGTACCTTGGAAAGTGTTGGTAGAATGGAAATGGATCGGTAGTTATTTACACAGTCTCTTTCACCAGCTTTGTTGTTAGGCTTGATAAGAGCAATTTTAAATGCTTCTGGGAAAACCCCTTTTAGATATTGCCAGGTTACAATTGTGATAGATGAAAGAGGTAAGGATGTTTGACTCTTGATTATTTTGCCACTTATATGATCGATTCCTACTGCGCATTTATCCTTTAACCCGTCAATTAGTGTAAAAATCTCGTGCTCGTCAGTAGGAAGGATGACCAGTGAATTTACGGGGAGTTTCGAATTATGATCATTGCAGTATTTGGCCAGAGCTCGTATGTCTGAGGAAATTTTGTTCGCTAGGTTTACACCGGTGTTTTCAAAAAAACGATTGATGTTATTTACGTCCGTGTCGGGATTATCAAATGTCAAGAGGAATGCCAAATGGCCTATTCTCTTATCAGAACCACTTATTCTTTTTATAGCTTCCCATAACTGTTTTTTGTTGTCCTTAGCATTATTTAACTCGTGTTGGTCGTACATCTTTTTTGTTTTCTTGAGTAGTGTGTTACAATAGTTACGGTAGCGTTTGTATGTAGTTTTAATAATGTCGTCGTCAGGGTTTCGCTTCAGTTTTTTTGCATATTGCGTATTAGCGTGTTTTCATGCTATAGAAAAACTGAATAATAGGAATAATCAAAAACTAAAACTAGTCACATCATCAGTTCCTGGAGGTCGGTTTCGTCGTTAATACGAACTGGTGTTGCATTCTGACTTTTCTTGACATAAATCTTCCCATGAGAAGTCCAAGCCACATAGATGTTCTTATTCTTAACATTAAAGCGAGCAAGATAGAAAAGATGCCGTGCTTTGGAAGTTAGGTATTCTGAGATAAATAGGGTGCGAGGTGAGCCAGGTATAATATTAAGCTGTGAGTTCAGTTGTGCTTGCTTATTCTCACGCCTATTTTTGTTGAATATTTTATACTGTGACACCAATAAATCTTTCTTCATGGTAGTGGTAAAGTTCACAACTAAAGTTTCAGACTTGGAGCGAAATATGTCCCGAATCTCTGATTTTAGTATTCCCTGTTAAAGTCCCAAAGTCAAGCCAAGCTGCTGGATGGTATCAATCAATAATTTCTTACTCTCGTTTTCCTGCTTGGGCAGGTTACCAATTTCTATGGTTGATGAAGAATGCACCTTTGATTCTACATGATTTAAGCTACGTTTCAAAGCCAACACACGTTTTTTATACTCAAGATTTTCTTGTTCTAAATCATTGATTTGTACTATAAGTTCGCTATGTTTAGTTGTTAAGGTTTCAACCAAACTTCGTATTTCTTGGTTTTGGCTTGTAATCATAAGAGCGTTATCTAAAAGTTCGAACTTAGATTCTGGCTGTCTCCTAATTTCCTCGAGGAGATTTTTTATTTCGGACGAACATTCTGGCGAACTTTTCGAGGGAGGCTCGATGTCATCTGGAGATCGTTTAAAGCGTTTTGCGACCGGGTCTTTGGTTATGTTTATTTACCCAAAAATATTGTGCAAAAGAAACTTAAAATTTAGTATAAGCTATTATTATAAATATAAATACAATACAGTATAACAGGTGCATCTATAACTAGGTAAAAATTTTCATCTCGGTATACAACGCCAAACCTCTCGTAAAATTATTTGCATACAAAAATTAAGCTAACGAGTACAGCATTATTTGGATTCAGCAAGAAAAACAAAATACAATAAAAATAAAAATAAAGTTAGATAAGCTAAACTAAGTGAGTTGGAGTGTATGCATGATGAGAAGTGAGCGAGAGTGTAATGGGCGATGGGCGATGGTGTGGGTGTGTGTGTGTGTGTAAGTGATAATGTATGAAATTTTATATGCGGAGTAAGCTGGTATGAGTGTATGTGTAGATATAGAGTAGGTAATTAGCGAAGGACGAATTAGAAATTGCACAACGGACCCTGCCTACCTCGGTACGATAAATAATTTTTCTGTGTCATCATAAGTTAATGTCAATAAGTACTTTTTTACCCTGTCTTTGCAACGAACCCTAATATGCGAATAAATATCCAGAGTATAGTTTATTTTATTATAGACATGGGGACCCAAAAATACAAAAATCTTCTAATAAAAGACGTTTCCGATTTATGTTTACGAGTACATACTAATTGTTTCCTACGCCTATGTGTAAGGTTTATTTATTTAGGATCACCAACGAGTGTTACAAAATAAAAATAAAACTTGGAAATTAAATTGGTACACGTAACCTAGTCCTATAATGCACACTCATAAGCAACCACAGCTTATGCATAAAAACGAGGTTGGGGTTATAGACATTGTATTCAGGGCCAAGTCCGAATTATAATGTACTGGATAGCTCGAAAGTTTTAGTTGAGTCATGGCGCCTGGAGGCGCTGTACCTCCATAATAACCTTGTGACAACATATAAAACAGCCCGAAATCACCTATTGGGCAGTTCCACCAGATATAACACCTGGCTGGTCGAAGGATCCTCCCTTTTCAACGGAGGTTTGCGTGACTTTACTCTCTATTCTGCATATCTCCAAACCGGTGACCCTCGTCAATGAACGTCAGCGCAGCCTTCGTGCAGCCTACTTTGTGACGTCATCATCACTTCCTCAAGCTTTCGAGCAGCGAGCCATACAGCCAGCACCTACGGCTATAAAGGGTATCCTGACCACCAGCATGCCTGGTTATACCTGGTCACCATCCTCAGCCTCATCAGCGACCTTGGCAAAGAACACACACACCTTGGGCCAGCAACATGAAGAGCCATGAAGAATCTCTCCTGGTCGATGCCAGCAGTCAAGCTACTACGTCGCATAGCAACGCTCTAACTCACTGAAGCCAGCAGCACTATTCCGACTCACTGAAGCGTGCAGCACCATCCCGGATCACTGGGACATCATCAACCCGACTCACTGGGACAACATCACCCCAACTCACAGGGGCATCATCCTGACTCACTGGGACAGCACCAACCCGACTCACTGGGGCATAATTACGACTCTCTGGGACAGCACCGTAGACAGTCCCGACTCATCGAGAACTATGCGGCATTCGGTTCCGACCCACTAGAACCAACCTACCACTGGCCTGGCACGCATCAAGAAGCATCAAGAACCATCGATCTCCGATCTTCGGAGGGCAGTGATGTAGCGACATCTATGGCGTCACATAAGAACTAATCCTGCATCGCGCAATTAAAGTTCTCCGCGCGATTAGAGTACATAGAACAGCCTAAAATCATCTATTAGACAGTTGCCCACCAGACATAACACCCGTCTGGTTGGAGGATCCTCCCTTTTCAACGGAGGTTTGCGGGACTTTAGTCTCTGTTCCGCATCATCTACCTCCAAAATCCCATTTTGCAATTTTTTCAAGGCCTCTTAAAACACTTACACCGATCAAATATTACAAAATCCATTTGAGGAGAAGACTGGGACAAGTTTATTCTGGATACCTATGTCAACAATAGCATTCGTACAATCAGTTCAATACATCTCATGGCCCTGGGTATGTAAATAAATGCCTTATGTATTAAATGACCAGGACTCTAGATTTCTTATCTTTCCCTTTGTTTCGCTTCGTCTGTATTTTCGTCTGCCATTCAAGGTATTCTTCAAGGTTACATTTTATTATACATGTAAATAGGAGATGAGTATTTTCACTTTTTGCATCCTTTGGTGGTACAAATGAATTTGTTATGTCTTCATCTTTTTGGTACTTATTACATTCTTATAAAAGCTCGCCATATCCGCATTTTGTTCGAATAATGAGGATACAAACATTTCCTGCATTGGATCATGAGCTCCAATGCAGGAAGTGCTTATAATATATTGTCAAATTTTAATACCAGCGATGATGAGCAATGAACAAAAATATAGAAGAAATATATTTTAAAGTAGTTCAACCTAAAACTGTATAGTACCCAGAAGCAACACCTACTTCTGCTCCACCATATTAATGTAAACTCAAACAGCCAATAAAGCTCGCTCAAACTGTAATACGTTACGTATACTGACATCTTATTGGAAACGATAAAACATCAAGGCTGTTGACCTTGAACGCAGACGCAATGTTTACCGTAGGTCAGTGACGCCAATTATGTATAATGCTGCCGCGCGGTGCCACTCGCAACTGTTCCGCTACTTAGCACTGTATGCTCATGCTCCAATGTTAAAGAAAACCCTTTATGGAAATAATGACTAATCAATGCGAGAACCGTTAGCTGTTGACCTAGTTACCAGAAGTGACAATTCTGAAATTGGATACTTAGGTGTAGATTTACCTAGTTTTGATATCTAGGCTACGAATGTTGCGACTATTGTACTCATTGATATCGAAATGTATCTTAACAAACCATCAATCAATGTCATTGTTGTGAACTGCGTTCCAATTGAGTTATTTCTCATCAGTGTCACCACTCACCGTCGGGTCAGAGCCAGGTGTGAATGCGTAAGGTGTACGGCACGCATACTTTCCGCTCATAAGATGCGGTGGCGCCATGCAGGAAGAACAACAACTTCATTTGTCAAACAACCGCAAGCCAGGGAGCGACGCGCAGCCGCCGGCACAGCTTGATGTATTGCAAATGGCGGTAATTTTGAAGTTCGCGTTCCGTTTGCTATTCAAAACAGCATAAACTGCCACCGTTCTACGTTTCCCTATAATTTTGCTGCAAATGACGAATGATCTGTTGTTTAACTGCCACTCAGGTGTATCCGAATGGATTCGTTGTAACACCCTGCCTTTCTTAAGTAATAAGCTATAATTTTGATAATTTACTCAAAAGGAAAGCAAGGTTCCTATTGCTTGGAGTTTGTTTATTGAAATTTAAACACCTACTATGTCCCGAAGCATTAGAAATGCTTTATCATGTTATTATCTGAGGAAAGGCTAACATTAGTGCTATAAATATTTGTATAGTTGGAGTAAATTGGGTCTGCTCTTATTCACTGCATTTAACTATTGATCTATAAATACAAAGGAACCAATTAGATGTTGGGAAAACCGTGAGTATTCCGTAATGAGTAATGACTGGCCAGTTTGCTGGTCACTATCGTCATCGTTTCACTATAATATCTATTAGACTATCACTTTCGGTCGCCGAGTGCTCTATTGTCTGCGATATGATCTTTTTTCTTTTAATGAGCCTGTAGATCCGGCTGATCGTTACCTAATCGGGTACACTGACGCACTTGTGGGAACTTTGGGTTAAGCAATTTGTTTCACACTAATCTTGGATCGCGATGTCGACTGCATGGCCGTTGTTGCGTAACCTTTGAGGATAAGGTTTGAATTCTAACAGATTCCAGGTATCACTTGACTAGATTGTATAATCCAAGGTTTATTTTTTTCATGGAAGATGCAGATACATCAATTTACATTGTTTCATTCATTGTGTTAAACATTAACTTGACGCCCAAGATAATGCAACTACAACGTAAAAGTTTCCCATGAACCGAACAAGTTCAAGACAAATTCTTATACATGAATAATCTATAGAATTATCTTCAGTATCGGGCACAGATTTCCCAAAAATACATTCAATATGACTCAGATTCTTTCATACAATAGGTATCCAGTTTTCAGTGACAGCTCCAATTTTCTACTAACTGGTAATGATGCAATTTTAGATGTCTATAGGATATTTATTAGATTGTGTTTCCTTGAAATCATCATTTATTTTCAAGGCAGTAAACAAACGTTATACAATAACTTAGTTGCATTTTTTTTAGACTACTCTCTGTTTTATAATAATATCCGACTTCTTTGGAATTTGGAACCGGTTTAATTTATTAAGTTTTAGTCTTAAAAGTTTATATCAATCACAGCAAAATCCAGCTTCTCAAATCACATTTTATCATTCAGGAAGTATTTATTTTTCAGATTGAATGTATCGCATGACAAGTTGTTTAAGCGATTACACTAACACAATGTTATAGTTTTACGCATTTCGAACAATAGCGTCAAGTTCAAGTTTTACAACAGAAATAAAGGTCTGTAGGATCATGGATCGACTATATTTGCCACTAGGTACTTTTTTGAGCCTTAGTTTATTCTTTAGATTTCTTCGTAGCTGAACATAACAAATTTTATGGTAGTCAGGAAGTGTGTTCGTGTGCCGTTGTAGGTTATTATTTTTTTTTTTTCATCTATAGCTATAACAGTGTCCCGTCGCTCTTGCAGGTAGCCAAAGGCAAGATTGACATTGTCTCCTCCACAAATACTTTCACAAAGGCAGCATCAATCTTCACGGACACTTTAAATTGGCCACACAGTCCTATGCATCGTCCACAATGCGCATATTTTCCTTCGTACATGGATCTTTTGTGTAACTCGGCACGTTTGCAAGTGTAGAGGTCGGTGCCTGAGGTCACTCCTTCGCGACGGGTTCCGGGAACATATGACAGGTCTCTCATTGTTCGCAAATTGTTCCACGCAAGGTCCTCTTGTAAATGTCAATCCGGCGCCGGCGCCGATACGGCCACCGCCAGTTGGTTAACAGAACTCTTTACTATCACTAAATATAGAATGTGGACAAGTTTTCTTGCGTTTTATGAAGAAAAATGATAATAGTGGAAGTTGTGTTATATTTTATTTATATTGTTATGGAAATAAAAGATAGCTTTAGAACAATTTAGGTATCTGCCGCCTAAAATGTTCCAAAGCATACAGAAATCAGATACGCCAGATAAACAGAGAAACTGTATATCTAACTATTCTTGCAAAAATCGAACAATATGAACCCATATTTGTCGGATTTTTAAGACAGAATCCATATTTTTAAGCTAAGATGATTATGTTGGATGTTAATCTTAGTTTATTTCACCGAAGTGTGGTAGGACATTGGTAGGCAGGTCACAACGCATACATTTTTAAGAAGTTGTTGAGTTAATATTTCACTATTATATGATCCTAGTAAAGTCGTAGTTCATGATGCATACAAATTCAAAATAGAAAAATAAACACGTCGTCTGAAACTATAATAAGCAGAAACAATAACAATATACTAAGAAAATAGCAACAGAAAGCTGTAAATCTGCTAGAATTACTAGAAAACGGCAATAAACAAATCTTCACGCGCAACGCATATAAATATTGGATAATCGAAGTACATATTTATTTGTTTAATGACTCGCTCGGTACGAAAGAACTAGTCTTGCACGGGCCAAGAAACAACTTCTATTTGTGTACAAGATTGATACCAGTTGGAATCAGGTACTACGTATCAGGGAACACTCATACTTGAATGCAGTGAATAGGTACATCCGATGAAGCCTGTTAATCATACGTTACTCAACGTATCTATGATTTAAGTTACTGCCTATGTAATTTAATAGTGTCCGTCCTTTTAGCACTTAAATGGATAATATATCAACGTCAAAGATCGACTCTTCAATGGGACGTATAATGAATACTAGCGCTAAGGAAGTCACGGTACATAGAATTATTAATTTCTAGATGTTCTTTGTTGTTCTTATTTAATTGTGGTTGTATTCGATTTATGACGAATTGTCGTTTAAATTTACCATTGTTCGGTGTCGTTTCAATTCTTCGGTCATTCATCTCCGGTAGTTTATGATTGTTGTCGACAAGCGTCGTTAGATGAGACAACTACAAAAGGGTTTAGTAATCCCACAGTCAGCACTCCCACTAATGAATCAGTCATTCTTCTATCTGTCTTGAAACAATTAAGTTTTTTATGATTTGATAATGCAATTGATTTCAAGTAATTAAAATAAATTAAGTCTAGTTGTTTTTATCCATTATTCCTTTGCTGTCCAGGCTTAGTCTAGCTTGCACAGACACATTGACTGACATTAATATTTTTATAAAAAACCGTATATTGGTGCTATTTTATTTAAGTAGGGGATCATCCAATGATTTCTCCTCCTTTAGGGTGGAGTGGGAGTCTCAAACATTCACTGACTAAAACCACACCTGTGTCCTTCAGTTGCTCTTTAGGTTCTAGGGCCACGGTCAAACGTCCCCGCAATATTGGTGCTATTGGGGACCAATTTTAGATTCATGTACCAATGAAAATATAATTATCTTTCTTATTACACTAAAAACCGTGTTGCATGACCATAATTTCTGAAAACTTATACTCTTCGTTCCAAATGAAAATGATTTCTATGCAACTGGGGCTATTGATAACACACAATGGGCGAATCATGCGCACTATCAGATGGACGGCGGAAATACGATACCGGTATGATATGGCGCTTTTCACAATGAACACTATGGCGTTATGAAATATCACATAGAAAAGAAGTTTGATCAGTTCCATAAATGGGTATTTGAACGGCTGACATGTCACAAACAGCAGTCAAATGAGGTTTAATGAAATCACTTCCGGTACTGCTTAGGTTTGCATGGGCACTTTTGGAAAGGTTAACGAAATCAATTGCCTCTTAGAGTATTGGTTTCATTTGATGTCATCTTACTATCGTATTCGATTCCCACGATTGCTTCTGAATGTTATATAATGCAAGATATTATTGTGTTTAGTTTTCTTTTTTGTGTGCATCACAGGATAACGTCTATACATTATATTGTTACAAGTTTTTATTTCGTTAGATTATGGTTATGTACTGTCAAGTCCTGTATATCACGGTTTTTATACTTCATTCAGGAAAAGGGTGGTTTCGTTTGTGAGGAGAATTCTGAGGAATAGTAATAGCATCCTGAAAGTCGTGGCTGAGGATCCGAAAGCTCCTGCGCTGATGCACCTCATGCGGTATGATTGAATGCATGAAATGCCTCGTAAATACACGAGTCACTAACAAATTTGTTACTAATTCTAGTGTATTAGTTTTAGTCTAAGGTGCGTACTAACAAAAATGGTTTCTATGTTGTCCCAAAGAAAATAATAATTATTATTATGTATCGCTTGTTAGTATTCTTCAATACACAGATTCTCCAACGAAAGTACTGCTTTTTTTCTAAAATTATATCAATCTATATATACACTATATATAGATTGGTACAGATGTTAGGTTGAGTAATAAAAAGGGCATAGTAACCCAAAAGGACATTAAAAACACTTTTTATAGCTTCAATACAGTTTTATGTCGCAATAACGCCTAGAAATGTTTAAACTAAAAGCTGCCATTTAAAATAATGCTGAACGTCTAAAAGAATATGTCGGCAAAAAAGCGTAAAATAAAAACAAATGAATTCATGTCTATAAAACTATTTACGACGATGCATGTACAATATTTTAAACAACGCCTCCTACCATTAAATTAATGCGAAATAGCCCGTGGTGAGTGTACACAAGCATGTCAACTTGACTAATTTGTGAGCCGAGACCTTTAGTGCTGGACTTGTTTCCAATTTTATAGTCCACAACCTCGCTTGAAAAATTTTATGTTAGAAAATTTACAACTCATTCCCCTGTCCCTTTGAGTTACTGATGTTTCTGCCGTCACTTCTTGGTATGACTGTAAAGACCCTTTTAGAGTCCGAGCTACTTTTTTTGTACATGTAGACCGCAGTCAAAATGCACAGTAAAATATTGTGATATATGACGTGCTAATATAAAATTAAGTGCAGGGATGCATGCGAACGTGGCGCCACAGTTGCGACACTGTCGTGCCAAACATTAACGTTGGCTAATATAAAACACTTAAAAGGTCATTACGAAACAAATTTCTTAAGATAAACACATTATTATCCATTCGATCACGTAATAAAACAAACACGATTACTGCTAAAGCCTGATTAATAACTATAAATCTTCTCGTATTTGCAATAAGGAGACAAACGTTTGTCGCAATGGCTAACGTAACTCGAATAATTAGTAAAATCACGATTTATCCCGCTTTCTAGGTCTCTTCCGATCTGCACTATCGATCATCGGAAGATATCGATCTTATCTCACGATCAATTACTTACTGCGTAGTGGGAAACGGTACTTTATGAACATCTACTTATATCTGATTATCTGCAGCGATTTCTACTTTAATTACTTAATTGTACTTTTGAATGCAACTTAAATCTTATTTCACATTCATTATAATGTGCATACGTTTTCTAAATAGATTAATATCGTCGTTTCATTACAGTTATGATATTTTATTTCTACTGTTACTATCGAGACAGTTCCCTGCAAAATATATTTTATTAATAGTAAAATAACTTGAGTTCTCTAATAGTGGAAGATTCTTTACAATCATCACCTAGAACAATTTACTTTTATAGCTTAAATTTTCTAAATAGATTAATATCGTCGTTTCATTACAGTTATGTTATTTTATTTCTACTGTTACTATCGAGACAGTTCCTTACAAAATATATTTTATTAATAGTAAATAATTTGATCTCTCTAACAGTGGAAGATTCTTCACAATCATCACCTAGAACAATTTACTTTTATAGCTTAAAATGTTTTGATAACATATTTTCCCTTGGAATGCCAACATCTTTTCCAGCTCATTCTGTCATACGAAAATATAATTGAAATTGTTCGCGCTCATTCTTTGATGGAACCATCAACCCATTAGATAAGTGTGTCTTACTTCTACAGTAAGTGGGTATTAGTCAGGTATTCAGGGCAATGGCTCTCTTATATCATCCGTGTAAAATCATGTGTATGCACTTACTTCTGTTAGAGGTCATCGGTCATTTTAGCATCGTACATCATCACCTACATCGCTGTCAACAGTCAATTTGCAAGTTATATCATTAGCAGTTTATCTAAGTTTAATCCTTATTTTTCAATTAACGTTAGATGAGTAGCCGTAACCGCAGAACTATCGATCAATGTGGTTTAGACTGCCAGTTGGTGCAGGAAGTTTAAACAGGTGAGTGTCCTAGATTGTTGTATGTCATGCTGTTTTTATACCAATCAAAAATAACTCTCTGTTTCTTTTCATCTTTCTAGATCTTTCTTCTTCTTTGTTGTAATATCTTCGCTATTTTAAGGATCTTAGATCAGGATCCTGAAAAGTCACTGACTGCCATTTGATAACTTTGTCGCAAGGTTTTTTTAAGGTGGGAAATCATCCAATGACTTTAACCGGTTTCATATCTGTTCTTTACTGCCTAAACCACACCTTTGTCCTTCAGTTGCCTTTTGCGTTCTAGGTTTCCTTTTAGAAAAGCCCCGCGATCCTAGCGGGCATCGGCCCTGCTAGGTCCCTACGGTTTGCTGACAACTGGGGCTCGGTCCGATCGATTACCGGACTGCCGGACGGCGAGCTATCCATTGCTTAACGTCCGCAAGCCCGTGTCTATCGTGCCTGGCAGCCAAGGTCGGGGTCTCGGCGGTTGGGACGTGAGAAAGTTCGTTCCCTCACGCGTGTGGTCTTTCCTTTCGCTAGTATTACTGCTTCGCAGAAGGAGGCGACCGCTTACCATTCCTCCTCGCTCAAGACCATAGCCTGAACCGGAGCCCAGCGAAAGAGATTGCTGTCACCACGAGTCTCCACGCGGACGCGGCTGTGCTCCGCCTAAGCGGGGCACACCTCTACCGTACGCTCCACCATGTCCTGCGGCCAGTTTACTCAATGGTGATACTCGGGCGTTTCTTCCGCCTGAATCCGATGCAGGAACCTCCCGAACTTGCCATTCCGGTGAGGACCTATGTCGTGCGGAAGGTGAGGACGCCGTGACGTCTTTCCACCCACTCCTCAAAGATGGGACTTACCGCAATGATTATGGCGTGCTCAATCCCTGGTTTATATATGTGTTATGTATTCATTGATATGCTAACAACAAACTAAATGCGCCAAATCTGCGAGCAGTTTATTATTTGTCCAGAGTCTTAAATATGGAAGTTCCGTAAACGCCAAAATGCATTTCGTAAATCTTTAAGTTATTTTTTTTTACACGTAAGAGTGTAAAATCACTGGGAAGTAATTATTTACTCAATGCGCAACACACCTCATTAGGAATCGTTTATTTACTGTCACGATTGTGCGAAATTTCGAAAGCCTCTTCGAAATACTTCATCACTTTTTCGAAAACTGTGAGGCATCGAAGCGAGGGAAAATATAAGGATCTGTCAGAAAAAATATTTTTGTTCAAAAAAAGAACGGTTGATATTCCAATCACGTCATCGATATTTAATATGGCGCCTCAGTAATAGCTAATTAATAAGATCAAAGGGTTAAATACCAAACAACTCACCAATGAAACTACAATTAATCATCGATACCACTTAAGAGAAAGTACTGACTCATTGCACGGAATGTGATCTTCATTTGCCTGTTCCTAATAAGAAAAAAAAATGGAATGCGTCAGCTGTGCCTGCGTCAGTGTTACATCACTATGAACTGTCCCGTCACTATTCCGGAGATCCGCAATTTGCACTTCTTACTTGCAAAAAATACATACGAAATTCTTGTCCACCAATTCATACACAACAGAAATTACATATTGTTCTTTTCGTGTCGATGTATTCAAACTATTTTTTTTTCTGATCAGTATTTGGCAACCTGTACAGCTCTTTTATTTACCTCATATAGATCCTGATCCTGCATAGCAGGTGACGCATGTCCTGTGCAACGGCTGCACTCTGGGATCGTGTTAATTATGTGCGTTTTTCATTTGGCCAGATTCTTGTTACAGCAACCAACCTGGGTCCTTTATAATTAACATTAAGGGTTAATAATTAACATTAAAATAGTATCACATTTATATGGATTCGTAGAACATAACCAGAAATTTTTGGAACATGTGGATTTATTATTTAACTGTGGATCTACGAATCGCAGTGCATTTACGTGAGTCATCAGTGGAACGGACCGTTATATCGGCCATTGCTGATAAAATGATTGATGGGTAATGAATAGGCTCGGAAACATAAAGCCCCGTAAATATTCATTGCTTCACTAACTACAAACATTACATTTACTCAGTGAGAGAAACGGCAACAGAATCTTACTTCGATTTTCGATGGCTTTGCGACCTCTTTGCTGCAGTCTGCAGCAGAACTTAAGCCTCATTCATAAAAGTGTGTTTTATTGCCGCATAGAAATATCGTGCATTAGCAAGTCCTCTATAGATGACATCTTCATCTATCATGCCTTTTTAAAGATCAGAAACTCTTTTTATAGTAAACTGTCGAGGGGTGGGTTGACACTTTTTTGAAACGTCAAATAACAATATTCCGCCATTTTCCACCAATTACAGTTATGATAATTTAACTTATTTTATAGGTCTTTAATTACAATTCATAAATAGTTAAACAGCTTTAAAACAGTATAAGATCATTTGAGCAAAGGAGACAATTTTTTTTGGGCCCACTATTAAACGGTTACGTATATTAATGATATTACACATGAAAGAAGTGTTCATCTTATTATAATTAACAGACCAAAAATTATGTAGAAATCTAACCGGAATAATGAAATAATTGTAAAAAAGTGTTGCGGCAAAAAATGGTTGTTTAGGAGCGTTTTTAGGTTTATTTTAACGTAAAAAAATGTTACTACGATGCGCAGCGGTAATAACATCAGCTTTAAATGCGTTTAAAGAGATAATACCTAATTAATTCGTAAACTGAACTCGTTTTTTATGTTGTTATTAACGTTTAACACAAATATCAAGTAACGTACTTTAAAAATTACCGTGGAACGAAACGTTATTAATAACCCGTTGCAGATGCTCTGTGGTCCAGTTTCAATCAGTTTGACACTAACAGACAACATTATTATTGTTTCCGATTATTATATAGTTGCATGTTTCTTCTGTTCGTATTTTTATTCGAAAGATTTTGTGAAAATGGCATCTGTAGAAACAGTGCATAATCCACAAAGCCATTGTATCAATTGTTACAATATGGTTATATGCCTGAATCTAAACAGGCTGGTGAATACCAATTATCAACCATTGCAGCCAATAAGATCCGTTGTGACCTTGTGTAGGTGGGTGATTGAAGTCATGAATTTCAGATTTAAACCGGACTTCAAATTGTTCCGTCAGGAATATTTCAATACAACATCATCCCACATCATACATGACTTTAAAATAGCTGCAGCATTAATAAATCGATTTAATCATACGTTAGTCAGAGACTTTTGTTATGCTGAACAGATATTAGCGATTGCTCAAGCAAAACTAAACACTCCAAAACATATATAGAAATGCACAAATTAAACAGAGTGAGAGTGCAATTTGCCAGTATTGATGGTAATCTTCCAGAGCTGGATAATTTTTCTGATTGACATTCCCGGACCTAATTCTATTTTCTCTAGGAATTTCTCAAATCAAACAATCTCATTCGTACTATGGAGAGCATATCAGGGCCACCGGACAATTCAAAATCGAGGTATACTGACAAACTGTCCATGATTTTGGTTCAAATAATTATCTTCTACGAGGCATCTGGGCACGTAATAATCATGGCGTGTGGCTGGAAAGGCAACACGGCGTCCTTACCTTCCGCATGACGCAAGTCCTCACCGGACATGGTAAATTCGGGAGGTTCCTGCACCGGATTCGTGCAGAAGAAACGTCCGGGTGTCACCATTGCGTAGACCGGAGGACACGGTTTAGGACACAGTAGAGGTGTGCCCCGCTTGGGCAGAGCAACACCGTGTCCTCGTGGGGGCAATCGGCGGCGGCGATATCTCGCGCCGGGCCTTGGTACAGGCCATGGTCGAGGAGGAGTGGCAGGCGGTCGCCTCCTTCTGCGAAGCAGTAATGCTAGCAAAGGAGGCGGCCGATCGCGTGAGGCAACGGTCCTCACGCCCCAACCGCCGCCGGGACTCCGATCCCGATTACCGGCCACCGTAGGCGCGGGCATGCGGACGGCGAGCAATGGGTGGCACGCCGAAGCCCAAGTTATCGATGGCGCGTATTGTTCCACGCGAGCCTCAAGGAGATATCAGCAACTAGAGGTCCAGCAGGGTCAAAGCCTACTGGGGCCAAGGGTCTGATTCTGAAAGGAAGACTCGGCCTTAGTACGAAAGGCAATAAAGGAACCGGAGTGGGTTTTTAGTCAGTAAAAGTCTAACACTATCTCCCGCCCCGCCCAAGAGCGGGGGATGTCATAAGATGATTTTCCCACCGGAAAAAATAAGTTAGGATACAATCAAGGCACACAAGTAGGAAAGCTTATTATATTTATACATTAGTTGATACCACCCCATCAATTACTAAAACGCTGCTTTTGCTGGATACTGTTGTAACTGTTTAGTAGACAGACGCACTGTTGGCTGCTGTGCACATGTGATGTGTATAGAGTGGTTTTTATCTTGGTCGCGGCATCAAGGTGAGGTTGAGCCACCTGCATCTTTTTCAGATCAAATACTGCTTTTAAGAGATGACTTTGAAAATGATGATGATGAACAGAAATAAATACTTCTTGTGACGTACCTATAATGTGTTTTTTTTTTCCTCCTTACACAACTAGCTTATACATCTATATATAATAAGCTGGTTGTGTAAGTAATACATCACATTAATTTAGATCTTCAGTCAATGGCCGGCAAAAGCCACGCTATTTCGAAATTAATACATCTAATCCATTTTCATGAATAAGTCTATCAAATCGTGTAAATCACATCAAAATCTGTCACGTAGTACAGACGTGACTTTGTTTTATTCTATACTAGCGACCCGCCCCGGCTTCGCACGGGTGCAATACTGATTACTTCATAGTATAAAACAAAGTCGCTTTCCGCCGTATGTCCCTATGTACGCTTATATCTTTAAAACTACGCAACGGATTTTGATGCGGTTTTGAACAGCATTGAATCCGTGTGAAGCCGGGGCGGGTCGCCAGCTGTAGTAATTATACTACAGAATTTCTTTATATACAACGTTCAAAGCTTTTTTTGTCATTAGATAATACAAACATGTTTTCTTCTGAGGTTGCTCTTGAAAGAGCGACATATAATTGGCCATGTGAAAAACACTCAACGATCAAATAACGATCAATAACGTTGCAACGTTGACAGTTTGACCCTGCGATTTATTATTGGTCATTGCAAAAGAAATCTTTACCGGAAATTGTAGGCGTTTAAATTGGAACGGTAAATCTGATGGTACCAGAAAAATTTGGGGAATAAAACATCAAAGATTCAAAGCATTTTATTTCAAATAAACCATTTACAGGCACTTTTGAAATGTCAAAAAGTCAGTCAGTCAAAAAAAAACTTTTTACAAAAAACAAAATAACCGACTTCACTAAAAAAATACTAAAAGGATCAAAATAACTTTAATTTCCGAAGTCGGTGTTTCTCGGTATTGTTTGTTTCTTATTTAACACCAACTTGTTTTTTATTTTACACTTTTTAGTTGAACCAGAGTGCCTATTTCTCTTGACAATTCAAATTAACCCAAACACTGCTAGGTTAGCGGCGAGCCTCCTTGCTGGCCAGCGACCATGGGATCTGGAGGCAACAGTCCTTGCACTCATGCACGAACGGCGCATGGAGATGCAACGCCGGGGCGAAACCCCGCTGCCGCAACAACTTGCGGCATGGCGAACAGAGCTCCGGCGAGTTCTCATGGAGAAATGGCGACAGCGACTGTCGCGACCCCGTGCTGGGCACGCCACAATAATGGCGGTAAGTCCCCTCTTTGAGGCGTGGTTGGAAAGACCTCACGGCGTCCTCACATTCCGCATGACGCAGGTCCTCACCGGACACGGTAAGTTCGGGAGGTTCCTGCACCGGATTCGTGCGGAAACGACGCCAGGGTGTCGCCACTGTGTGGCCCACCCGGAGGACACGGTAGAGCACACGGTGGAGGTGTGCCCAGCTTGGGCAGAGCAACGCTGTGTCCTCGTGGGGGCAATCGGCGGCGGCGATCTCTCGCGCCGGGCCTTGGTTCAGGCCATGCTCCGGAGCGAGGAGGAGTGGCAGGCGGTCGCCTCCTTCTGCGAAGCAGTAATGCTAGCTAAGGAGGCGGCCGATCGCGTGAGGCAACGGTCCTTACGCTCCAACCGCCGCCGGGATTCCGATCCCGATTTCCGGCCACCGTAGGCGCGGGCTTGCAGACGGCGAACAATGGGTGGCTCGCCGTCTGACCGTCCGGTAACCGTCCGGACCGAGCCCAAGTCGTCGACGGCGCGTATTGTTCCACGCGCGCCTCAAGGAGATGTCAGCAAATCGTAGGGGCCCAGCAGGGTCGAAGCCTATTGGGGCCACGGGTAGTGTGAAAGCGGAACCCGGGGCCCTGGGACGAAGGCAACGAAGGAACAGGAGTGGGTTTTTAGTCAGTAAGAGTCTGACACTATCTCCCGCTCCGCCCAAGAGCGGGGATGTCATTTGGATGATTTTCCCACCCAATAAAAAAAAAAAAAAAAACACTGCTAGGTTTCATTGTTTTATTATGAAGTTCCTGAATCTGCATTCCACCTACCGGCTCCAGCATCAAATCAGTTCGATAGTACCTTATAGCCAAAGTGCATTTCATGACAATTTTAATAAGCCCAAACACGGCTAGGTTACATTGATTAATTACGGAGTTCCAGTGCCTACCTTTCGGCTCCATCATCATCATCAGTTCACTTCGATGATACAATTTTCAACATAACTTTTCAGAACTATTTATTTATTTCTATCGTCATAGTCGTTTAACTATCTTCATTGTGATATCTATGTGAGTATGAAGTTTCGTTGGCTATTTCTGGTCTTCTTCATCAGTTCCACTCCATAAAATGTTACTTTTTGACTGTAAATGCTTAAGTTCTCCATGAAAATACCAAAATCACTATATGGTTGCCTATAATATTTGAGGAGTTCCCTCGATTCCTCATGGATTCCATCATCAGATATTTTTTTTTTTTAATTTGGTTAAAAATCAACAGCTTACAAATCGAGAACAGTATCGACTAAGTAGGATATTTGCGTCGGCGCATCAATCTTTCAAAGAATCAAGTTATTTACCGAAACCGCTATGTCCCTGTATTTTAAATCTGTAATATCTTCGAAAATATTCATTTAAATTACACGCTGTAACGGGCTATATTGGTCTATATTAAATGCAAAATTTATTTAAGGTACTTAATCGGATAAAGATTAATGCTGTATTGCTTAAAATCGTTTCGTAAATAAACCATTATTTCTCGTAAAAAGTAAAAGGATAAAAAATGGTTATTGTGGGTTACACCTAAAAGATAGACATATACCATCGCGGACTTTTTTGTAGACCTTTTTAAGGTGTACAATACTGTAGTACATTATTTTGATCTATCTCTTAGGGTTCAGCCAGCGTTTGCAATGTAAGCGCAAAAAATGTGTTTATTTACGACATCACATTAGAAACCTCTAAAATCATCAGTGTTCCTCTATTATATTGTGCATGTATTATACACATAAACCTTCCTCTTGAATCATTCTATCTATTAAAGAAAACTGCATCAAAATCCGTTGCGTAGTTTTAAAGATTAAAGCATACATAGGGACAGACAGACACGAAAAGCGACTTTATTTTATACTATGTAGTGATATTACTGAACAGTGCACTATTTTAACTTAAAATAGAACCTATCCACTCATTAGACAATCGCTCTTGTGAGATTTGAAGTCATGTTTTGACAGTCGTATTTCACAGTATTCCAGTTAGATAAAGTTTTGCTGATATTACCACTGTAATCTAGAGATTATAAGGAATAAAATAACGTGCTTTTCATTTCTATACGCCACAATTTGTGGTGGGCCTATTCTCCAAACAAAAAAAATTGTCTCCTTTACAACGCTTGATTTGTATGTCTTAGTTCTTATTTGAAAGAATATACTTAATACCGACTGACAGCAGATATTGTTCTAATCGACTCGAACAACTTATTACATCAAAGTAGCAATATAAAATCCAATATGTGTCTCAATGGTCATTAATAATAACGTAATAATTAAGAGAATTATCACCAATACGTCTTTTTATAAGTTTAGCGTTTTATATTTGTACGCACAACAATATTTACCTTGGTAGGTACTTGGTTTCATAAATGTTACCAGTGTACACACTGGTAAAAACTAACAAACAATATTCATCAAATATTAAAATTCGTGACTTACTACGTCATACATTTGTCATTATATATAACACAAGTAACTCTTAAAGAGTATTTTTGCAAATTATGGACAATGATTATTATCTCCTTTTAATTTTCTGCTTTCACTGTTATTCATTTGGGGCAGGCGCAGTGTGTATTCTTCCATACAATCATGTGACATATCCTCGGGCTTCAGAAATTTTCAAAA
Source organism: Mythimna vitellina (assembly GCA_949316375.1). Taxonomy (NCBI): domain Eukaryota; kingdom Metazoa; phylum Arthropoda; class Insecta; order Lepidoptera; family Noctuidae; genus Mythimna; species Mythimna vitellina. The sequence continues at coordinate 10,977,443 of OX438686.1, forward strand.
TAGTTATCATGACCCTGGAACGTAAAGCACATCTATAGGACCTCAGGTGGGTTTTTGCCAGTAAAAGTCTGACACGCTCTCACACTCCACCCAAAGTGGTAAGTTATTAACAGAGTCCTGTGCGTCTCGCATCCATCGAATGCCCGCGACGCTCACTAGGTCATCGGTACTCCTTGTGGAAATTTAACCAATGCGGCGTCTTCCAGTACGCAGTCGCCACTCTAGAATATTTCGGATCCATCCGCAACCATAAGTTCTGTGGGCAATTTGCCCTGCCCAATGCCACTTAAGTTTGCGATTCTTTGCGCTATGTCGGTAACATTGGTTCTCTTACAGATATCTTCATTCTTGATTTGATCACGCAAAGCAACTCCGATTATAGCTCTTTCTATTGTCTTTCAGGTGACTTTAAGCCTTATAATGAAGCTCATAGTGAGAGACCAAATTTAAGAGCCATATCTCCCCACTTCAAAGAAGATATTTCCCACCTCAAAAAACAAAACAGTGTTAATCCTTTGTAACATCCAAAATTGTACCAAAAACTCTCCTCACATCATCTTCGTCATTACTCAGCATCGCATGCTCATAACATGACAACGCACAACTTTTCAGGCGCCAACTTGTCAGACTTCTTCTCTCCTTTATAGGATAGCTAAATATCTGAGGTTCATTTGGAGACAATGAGTCTATATCTGAATCATCGTTGCGTTGACTCGCGAAGAGTCAGCGATGTGTGGAACAGTGGGAGTATGAAGACGGTTTGCTTTTCAATAAACACCTCTACTTCTGTCCGATATTTTGTAGTTATTGGTCACCGACATGCATACCTTCTTGTTTTGTCATGTGTACTATAGTGAAGTGAAAACTCACCTTCTGGTTTTATAGTCTCGTTACCACTCAACATTTTATAGTGTCTGCAGCCAGAAGAAATGAGCACACTTTACATACCATAACGCCCCCATTTGAACGGACAAAACTAATGCCATTAAATGCTCGTTATATTTGAGGATAAAACTAGGAATGCTATTCATCATCTTTACTTTACCTATAATACCTGACTTGTTACTGAGGACTGCGTTGTTATGGGGCACTATAATGTTAAGAGGAGAGTCCTTTGAAAACACCAAAAAGGCACTTTCAGTTTTCGAAATATCTAAAAATATACCGCACTGACTCGCACAAAAAAAATAGATGTGCTATCAGTTTCACCGCAAGATATTTTCGAAAATATCCTTAATTTCAATAAAAAAAAAATTGTTTTCAAATTTAGTAAATCCTGCAAATAGAAAAGGTCGATTTAGCTGTTTTTGAGAGATGTTAACAATTTTCTGGTTTTTATTAAAGTGTTTCTTAAGGACTCTCCTCTAAGTGACAAACATTTAAAAGTATTTATATTTTATTGTCGAAAGTTAAAAACGGTAGGTAAAATTAGAAAATTCATTACCAATTGATATCTCATCATTAATCAATTTTACTTTCTTCCAAGATTTTACTCAATTGAAAGGGCATGATTAATTCATAACATCTGAATTCCAAGTGGTAAAACTTAGTGTTATAAATGAACAGGCAATTAATATATTACATAGATATACATAGATAGACACGTAGGTGCATTCGCGTTTGCTCACCTAGTCATCTGCTATGTGTGCCAAATTGCTCGTAGTGTTAACGGGGGAGGCCCATGTTTAGTATCGGTGCTGACTAATGCCGAAAACATGAAACCTTGTATCTGAAGTCACCTTCAGTGTTTCATATAACAAATCAGTGTTGACGGAACAAATAGACATAAGATCTGGTATTTAGGCCGAGGTGTAGAGGCGCCGCCCGATAATCCCCGAGACAAAACGTTCTGCTGTGACCAAAGTAACTAGGGCAAAACGTAATGGCGCTCTAAACTGACTCACTGACCATTACTCTGTTACGCAAACACAAATATTTAGATATCATAAAAAGAACAGATTACGTATGATTTAAACGATGCTACTTGATACCATGCCTCCCACGTTACACCCACGTAGAAAGTTCTGCTTAGCTCCCTTTGACTTATTGTTTTGTACTATACTTTCTTTCTGGTTTAAGAAAAAATATAGAGGTAAGTTACGTCTTCTACCCGTATGAATATTAAATCAAATGAACCGTAAGGTCAACCCACAGTTCATGGGAATAGAGATCGCAATTAGTGCAACTAATGAACTCGTGTTTTCAATAAATTTACATCTAATCGAATGCAAACTACTGGTTCAATGTGGCAGTCATGGCGCCTAAAGGCTTACTCACAGTTGGCTCAATTTATTTCAAAAATTCCTCTTCGTAAACTTGAAAATTCTGCTCTGCCTACGAAGTGTGCATCTCCCTTGGCATTTTCTTTGTCTGCGCAAATCTTTAAACGTAATTAATGTAACAACCCAAGCTTATAACCGCAGGTCAAAATGATTAACAACATACCAAAAATACCAATTTTGCTAAAGGAATCCAATTTCTTGTAAATAGCTGTATGCCTTTTTCAGTGAAAACGTACATATGTACGGTAAACATAACGTCTTGATTTGTAGATATGTTGTGAGCGTAACAAAGGAACATAAAAGTGTAAATGGAAATTCTTTTACAAATAAAAGGTCAGGTAGAGACCGTGATATTTAAGATTACTTTTACAACGTGGTATTCGTATAAATCAAAGCGACACTTGGATGAATTCATGGAATATTATTGTGTTGTGAACAGAGACTGGCTGATCAATCGTTCTTTGAATGTGCAGCAGTTAAGGGAAATCGGGACTTCTACGTGCGGCTTTATAAACTTTATTACTAATAAGGGTAATCACATTATAAAGAACGTTTGGAGGTAGACGGAACAGAGTGTATAGTCCAGCAAACCTCCGTTGAAAAGGGAGGATCCTCCGGCCAGACGGGATGTTATGTCTGGTGGGCAGCTACCCGATAGATGATTTCGGGCTGTTCTATATGTTCTAATCACGTGGAGAACTTTGATTGCGCGATGCAGGATTAGTTCTTATGTGACGCCATAGATGTCGCTACAAACGCTTCACTTTTCTGAGATCAGGAGCCAGATACTTCATAGATGATCTTAGGACTGTGTTTATACCTGGATGACACTTAAACATTACACTGGTCAAAGAAGCAGATAACAGAGCAAGCAATGGCGAAGCAAGGTAATCATTCGACTATTATCTACATAGTAATAACAAAAAAAAACATATAATTTAAAATTCCTCTATGAATCTATTTTCAACAATGGTCAGGTCGTTGACTTGACATCGCCACTTCAATTTCGAATTTTCTCTCCAAATCGGCACTGTGCTATCAATCATTTACAATTATCTATATTTAGTGGACTTACTACTTTAAGTTATGAATGAATATTATAGTGATTTTACATAACAACAATAGCGCGTGGGCAGTATCAAATGATTCAATTGTAGGTAGGTATGTAAAATTCTGTAGTGTGGGTACTTTCTTTGCTAGGAGAAAATATTCGTTATGTAAGATTGGAAAGATTTATATCAGAAGTCATATAATTAATTTTACACGTTGGTTGAAGTGTTTACATATTTGGTGACGTTAGACAGCATAATAATTGGGCTAGAGAGCTGGAGAGAGCTAGAGGCTAGAGAGGTGCCACGGCGTCCTCACTTTCCGCCTAGTGCAGGTCCTCACCGGGCATGCTCAGTTCGGTTCAGATTCAGGCGAAAAAAACTTCTGGGTATTAGCATTGTGCGGATCGCCCGGAGAACATGGTGGAAATTTGCCCTGCTTGGGTGGAGCACCGTCGTGTTCTCATGGAGGCGATTAACGATGGCGACCTCTCGCTTCGGGCCATGATCCAGAGCGAGAGCGAACGGATATCCTCACGCCCCAGTCACCGCCGAAGGAGAAGCTCCGGGCGTCGGGAATTGCTGAGCATTTGCAGCCACCGTAGGCATAGGCTTAGCAGACGATGAGCGATGGGAATGTAGCACACCGTCCGGCTGTCCGGTAAAGGCCAAGTCCAGTCGATGGCACGTAGTGTTCGACTTACGCTTCAAACGAACGTTTGAAAGAGTGACCGTGGGGCTAGACCGCAAAGGACAACTGAAAAACACAGGTTCAAACGAATCAGTAAAAGCACAGTAAAACTCTGACACACCCTCTTATTCCACCCTTGAGTGAGAGAAGTCATGTAGTGATCTCAAAAATTTATAGGAAATAAATTCATGTGATTTAGATAAAACATTATTTATCATGTACAACTAATATGGGGTAACATATTAGTTGCCACTATGATTAGGTATCAGCCTAAAAAATGAATACGGATGTCAGAAGAAAACAAACGTAAAAAAAGACTAAGAAAGTTAAACTTTTTAGAAATAAAGTAAGAATCTACCTTATCCTCGATTAATACTCTCTATTGAACTCTTATAACTGTGATGGAAATCGAAACACGGCAACACATTTACCGATCAAAATATTTACCTAAATCAAAGTGAAATCTAAAGCAATAAACAACGACACTGTTGTACGGCATTAGCAGAGGCGATATTATGCTAATAACACAACCCAAGGCGACTGCGAGACTTGTCAACGTAGGCGCCACCTACCTGCACCGGACGGAACCGTGTACCCAGCCCTTTACATCATTTCATTAACATCTTACAAGAGCTTTCATGTAGCCCACCACAGTTTTAATGGATACAGATATCTGTTGCATACAAATCGCTGAATCCCAATGACAGTTTATTTAAGGACTTAAAAACCCTAGCATCAAAAGTGCTGACGGACTTGTACAGTACCTATTTGCAAGGCAAATTTTATGCCTTCGAGTAATAGGTTATTCTGAAATTTTATTGCTAGAACCATTTACTAGCTAAATTGGGATCGTCATGCCGTTTCATTGCCCCAGGACGCGTTGTGACTATTAAAAATTGAAAACCCGTAGGTAATTGTAGGTGTCGTTGGCTATAAAATTTCCAACTTTTAAAGTATTTTATGACTCAATAACTTCTTTATTAAATTAAATGAATTTGTTAAGAACCGTGTTTGCGGTATTAATTTTAGTGCAGCTCTATAAGGAGGCTCTATACTTAAATGCTATAAACGGGTACATCTTATTAAACAAAGGTTCATCCGTCGACCTCCCGCGAGACTAACGCCTTAGCCATTGGGCTTACTTTTCCGTGGGTAGGTATATTGCGACTACATTGTCTGAAATGTATACAGAGTTTATTGTCTACAAGCAGAACAACATTTTCCCATCAGTTGAGTCATAAAATACGAAGACATATAGTTCTATTAGGAGCTTCGTCATAATTCCTGGATACAGTACCTACTCAGATATAGCATATTTTCTGCGTTTCGCAGTTTCAGATTATATATTATCATATTTAACGAACTCCAATAGACAGGTCCAGTAGATACCTTAAATAGATTTATTGATATTAAAGCTATTGTATACGTACGATAAAAAAAAAATTGAAAAAAAAATTGTCTATGTGTTTTCGAGTCTTTACAAGACAAAATCATGGTTTCGAATCAGCATAAGTTTCGAATACATCCTGCATGGAGTGAGAGTGGGCACGTCAGACTTTTACTGACTAAAACTTACCTGTAATATCTTCAGTAGCCTTTTGCGTTTCAAGGATGCAGTAGGTCTTACGACCAATCACGCTACCCAATAGCATAGGTTTTAAGACTGACAAATAAATAATAAAAATAGTAATCTAACTGTTACACAGACTTGAAACACGTATAAACTGCTCCAAATTGTTTCATTTTTCCTAATTTCTTTTTTTGTTCCCATATTGTATAACTTGTCAAAAATTCATAACTTTATTAAATGGAAGCACTTTACGTACACGGGTAGATATAGCACATTAAGATTGAAAAAAGAACTGGCTTCCAAGATACAGGTTATTTTACCTAATTTGGGAGACAGCTGTCTATTTTTTAGCTCATAATTTGCCTTACCTAGCCTTACTGTTATGCACAAATAAAAAAAAATGATTATACTATTATTAATCAAAAGAGCATGTTGTGTCCTGACTTTTGTGTCTGTATCGCCTACTTTTACTAAAAGGTACTCAGAAGTACCATAACACTTTCAAAATCCTGTTTCCAACCATCTTGAAATATATTATAAGAACTGTTTCTAAACCAATAAATCGTTTACGACCGCAATAAAACGAACTCTATTTCTCCTTTAATATTTTCAATCATCGAAATAGATATGAGATCTGAGTTAGTGATAGTAATCATAATACTGATGATAGTTCATTCATACGAATTACGTTTGCTTACTGAACAATAGTTTATTGTGCAATTATGCTATCACTTACATTTCATCTCATCGAGAGCCTCTTCTATAGGGATCTACGCGGTTGCAAGAGTATTCTCCTTGCTTCACGATTCATCGCTGCGTATGTTTAAGCTATTTAACGTTCTCAGTGAATGTGTCAGGCGTTGTATATTCAGCAGATGCGTGCTGTCGTCTCACTGTCATTACGTTACGTGGATCGTCATCTGTATAACTGTCAAGGTGCACGTTGCGTAACCGCATCCGCGAGGTGTCATTGACATTACGGCTGTTATGTGATTTGTGAATAAGGGATCTGTTAGTTTTGGCAGTAAAAGTATTTTCGTTTTCGTAGTCGTGCACTTATTGGTTTGTAGCTACTGTTTCTAAGAAAGTTTGCTTTTGTTTGTCTATGAAATTGAACTTATTCTGCAAAATTGCCAAATAAAAACATACTGATTATTTAATCAAAAATATAATTATTTCAGTAAAGCGACAGTAAAGAAGACTACAATTATGAAGATGACAATGAATTTACAAATCAAATTCGTACTACACATTTACAAATATCGCGACTTTTTTTCTTTTTTGTAGATGAAGATGATACTATACGATTTGTACAAACAAATAAAATCAATCAAAACTTGATACCGAACAGATTAAGAACGCCTACTGAAAACGTGTTTCATAATGCTAGTATTGCCATGCTTGCGGCAATAGAACTAATTAGTAAAACCATTAAGAAATGGAGCAATCTTTAATTGTTGTTTCAAAACGAATCAAGAGTGCGACAATGGCCTAATTGCGCTGTAAGCCGCTGCTGATGGAAATTTGGCGACAGACCATATTTTAATTAATAAATTACAGTTATTATAAATGCAAAGATGAGATCGTGACTTTTGTATGGCCAAAACCGTGAACTCATTTTGATTTTCATTTTGTATAATTTCAGTCAGTAGGTAAACGTCGTCGCCTTATAACCAATTCATAAAGCTATCTATGAGCATGCAAAATGAGAGCTTAAGTATTTTTACTTAGCGCCAGTTGAGATCGTTTTTAACAGTCTAGATTACATAGTTTATGGTCTGCACACGAGTGCTAAGTTTTAAATAGCAGTCTTGGTCTGAAATCTGCAACTAACTTAAAATTTACAATAATCATGACTCTTAACTTGAAAAATAAGTTGTGATCACAGTAAGATGTTACACAAATAACTACAACTAATAAATTCACACAAACACATATTTATAGCGTTTGTGCCAGATTACCCCATAACTTCGCAAAAAATCAACCCAATTCTTGATTAGCAGTTAAGCACGTGCAATATTTACACAATAAAGATATATCTTCGGCATTTCCCAACCAACCGGCAACAAGAAAAACAAAGATCTAACTATTTTGTAACAGAAATTTCACGCGCTCATAACGTTAGCTTACGTTACGTAAACCCAGTGCGAATTCGAATCGAAGAACCAGATCCGTTGATTTATGGCGTTGGCAAACTGTGTGTTGTGTCGTGACGTGTTCTAATCATATCGAGTTAAATGCCTAATGGTCACTAATGGAAATAATCGCGGGAGAAGATCTGACGAGGACTGTCTGCGACCGCTCGGAGAAAGTGACAAGTTTGCCGCTGTTAAGGCGAAGTTTTATTACTGTTTGTCATTTGTTAAGTTGCTAAGATTGTGACAATTTTTGGCGTTGATATGGAGATTAAAGACTTTAAATTGAAGAAATTCTCTTAACTTATTTATTACTCAGTTTACGCCATTTTTATGATTTAAAAAATTGAATGATCTACGCTGCGAAAACGAAACGTGACAAGTCAAAAAGTGAATCATAAATTTTTAGTAAATCTCTATATAGTTTCCCTTTTTTTTCTGTAAAAAACAAACAAAACATTGCATCGATTACCAATTGTTTGCTTTAATTCTCACGAATCTGATGAATAATCTGATCGTGATGGGTCATTCGAAGCTCGTGGGCGGTGACTGGCTACACTTTACGATGAATCTACGACAGGTGTAACTACTCGATCTATTGTTTACGACAACGGTACAAAATCACATATAATAATGTGTAAGTAAATATGTTTGTAAGTGCTACTTTTAAAGTGGATGTCCAATATTTTCCTTCTTTTATATATATATTATATTAAGTTCTTAGAGTCCTTTGATGGACTATTGAATTTGACTTTCACCGATAAGATCGTCAGTGTTTACACAAATTTAAATATACCTATGTGCGTATATTTAAAATTGTGTAAACACTACAATTTACAATTAATTTAATCTACAATTAATTTTAGCCTGTAAAAATATCTATTCTATTCTAAGGTAGTCGCCAGATAAATTTTCCATAAAAATCATTGACCTTTTTCTAATATCTCTGCGTAGGTACTTACTCGAAACACAAACAATGTTTTTCATTAAGTACTAAAAAATATAAAAGATCAGAATAGATGACGATTCAAGACAGCTTTAGGTATGACTTTATTACCGTTTTTGAAATTATGAACAACAATAAATGCAAGAGGGTTAATGACCGCTGTGACAAATTTATCTCGCTATATATATGTGTGACTATATATATATATATAACTGTTAACTGTTTCTAAGTTGGCTGGTGCATTTTTTTTCTGAAAAAATAAAAGGTTACAAAATAATTAATTAAACTCTTTTTAATTTATTAGTTCATTAGGTTTGATGAACGAATAAAAGTGTTTTTAAGAAAAAATAATAAGTTTTAGGTAATTATTCGTCATTATTCAGTGATTATTATATCTCATCTAATAAGTTTCTGAGAAATATTTGAGTTGTATTTTTTATTATTATATTTTAGTTAACTTGTGTTCAAAACTTTCCTAGCTCAGAAACAAGGGCTTCAAAATTATCTTTGTATCACCCTTTTATACCTCTGTAAACAAATATTTGAAATAATAAATTAATTGACTGAATCCTTACAAAGTGAGAGCTCTCCCTTAAGATCATAATTTAATGTGCAGATAAAACTGAGAGGCTAATTTGTAAACCGTTACAGTTGCGCAAATATCAATATACTCTCATTAACTAGTTGTGTACACTGGCTTTGTACGGACTTCGTGCTGAAATCTAAAGAGTTATCTTCACTTAGGACAATTTACGAAGGAAAGTGTACAAAGATTATCAGTTTCAATAAAACTAATTACAGTATTTCAAACTAAGTGTAAATTAATATTGTATTGAAATACAGCTATGAATTAAGAGGATTCAATATATTTAATGCGATGTGACAGACAAACGGTTCCCATTTATTGACATGGAACTATTCCTTCGCAACGTTTGTACTACTTTTACTGGGGTTTAATTTTTTTCGACTTATGTAAGAGACAAGTCACATATCGTGATCAATGTCTTAAGGATAAGTTTTCGGTAATTAGATGGCATTAGCATATTACATGAGATATAATCTCCACCTAAATTATTTAAGCCGTTAAACATTGTGTCGATAGTTAGCAAATACTTAACACATTCCACATAGAGATACATTTGTCAAAATTATTGCTAAATTCTTGTAAAAATGTTATAAAATTGTTTCATAGCGTGTTACATAAAACTTTGAGACGAATATCTTGCAAAACGGAACGATTTATGGCCAATTTTCCGTTTGTTAATAGCATCATATTTCTGGGATTGGATTGATGCAATAAATAACACATTATTACTTCTTTATGTGTCGTGTTGAGAGCGTGGAATTCTGCATTAATTACTTTAGCTTGCGGAGATAATAAATAATGACACCAAAATATTTGGTTACCAACCATTAATTAAAGTTGTTTTCTAGACAAGTAAATATTTGTAATGCAATTAATAAACTTGTGTACACAGTAGCAGTAGTGACGTTGCGACGCCTTTCGCAATTACAGGCTTTTTTTTTTATTTAATTATAAATGGTAATCAAAAGTGATATTTGTATTCGCGTATTACGCGATACAGTATCTGTCAAAATATTTTGACGGCCCGCCCGTATCGAAGCCACTTGCGTAGAGTACGCGAAACGCTACTCATTAATTACATCCGACATTACTAGTTTTACTTTCATTAGTTATACAAGATATTTACATAATTTTCTATTTGACTAAATATAATGTAACTACTGTTGATGTCCTTTCCATCGTTTGCACTTTAGCTATTTAGTTTAAGTGACATAAGGAAACCACCAAACAAAATACACAGAAAGGTCTTATGATTCAAGATATGTTTTAATAGAAGTCTGATAACAACATAAAGGCAAAATATATCCCAGAAAACCAATAAGTCTACAAACATATTAATAAAATATCGATTGTTGATGGCACACGACTTCATCATCGAAAGGCTTTCAGTCGGTTTATTCGAGACAAGAACTTTTATCTTTAACATATTCCTTTGCTCGGAGACATCGTAGCGAGGAACAAAAGGGCCGAAAGTTATGTTATTGCGAAATTGAACGGCTTCATAAATTTTAGGACGTTCCGCTTTTGACAGCCGTCCCGAGGTAAGCTTTACGTGAAACTATGCTCCTGTCTTCCGTACAAGTTTCCTTACTATGTCTTGTACAGTTCATAGAATCTCTTCCTTACTTACATTATCTACTGTCTGAATCTCAGCGTATTGTGATAGCAAATTCTGATAGCTAGAGTCCGGGTTACGGTGATTGTTTAGACCGATATGATCACCGAATTTCTCACTTCTGTGTCACATTTAAAGAATGTCAACAATCATATGGCATTTGCTGTCTCTAAAATAATGTACACAAATCAATCGACTATCAAAATAGCATTCGAGTCATTGTTGTATTGTAATATCCAGTATATCAGCTATGGAATTGTGAGATTTTCTTACAGCACTGCTACATCATTATCCTATTACAAGACGCACGAATACACTGGAAATACCTTTTTCTGGAACAAAAACGAACAGCCGGTTAATGCTCGGGTTCACAATGAGCAAAGGCGTGACAAGATAAAATCTACGGAACACCGTCGGCGAATTAAAATAAAATATCGCATTGAAAACGGACTGAATAGCCTTTGGGACGACATTAAGCGCAATTACTAGAGCCGGATCGCTATTTACACGTAGTGGATGGGACGCCTTAAAAAGAAACACGTGATGTGATTGCACCCCCTTCAATAATGAGATTGTTTGATATATCAGCGTGTACGCAATTACGAGGCTGTTTGAAATGCTCGCTCGAATCGCTCGTATATAATAAGATATATCTCCAGGCAACTCTAGTAATTCGAAAACGCTTTATATATCACAAACGTTGGTTGATTTCTCGCGAAAATTATGTTAAATTCCGTACGATTGCTATAAAATGTTATTTATTGCTTGTAAGCGATGATTTTACTCGCATAAATTACTGCTGAGCTTTATTGTTTAAGACTTCAGACGACCTGTAAATAACTTTTTGAATAGAACAATAGAAGATTATCTTATTATCTTAACAAGTTTAACCTTTGATGAAGCATTAAGTTAAATAAATACCAATAAATTACAGAAGCCAATAAATCACTTAGAGAACAGTTAACTGATTTAAGAAACGGTCAGTTGCTCTTCCGTTTAAATGTATGTGAAGATGGAAGGAATCTTACAGCATGCAGGCTAGCAGAAAAATAGTTTTGGCTGGATTAGATATTCGTTCAAATTTAAAAGTTTTTATTAAACAAACAGAAAATGCCTCTTTTTTTAAATTGATATAAACCAGTGCTTGACTGCGATCCCACCTGATGGTAAGCGGAGATGCAATCATTGATGGTCAGGCGCACTAGTTTATTAAGAGCCTATTCACTCTAGCCTTGAAGACACCTAAATTATAGTTGGACGGGAAAACCGCAGCAGGCAAATTTAGGCCAGGCTTCTTTATTGAATCTCGCTTAGTGCTTTGGTACGGAAAGCAGCGGAGTTCATGCATTCACTGATGCCCTTTTTTTTGGAGAGGAAAACCAACCAACTAACTTCTCCCGCTGGGTGGAGCAAAAGGAAGTGTCTTCAGTTGCCTTTGGCATTTCCGGTCAGCAGTGACTCTCTCAAACAATCCTGCCACTCAGGATGTAGGAGGTGGCTTCCTAGTAGAAAAAAAATTAGACCTAAGACTAACTCAACTGGCTTTCCTATGATATGGGATTTAATTATTTTTATATATCGATCCATTAGAGTTATCGTACATTTCTCGTTGATTAATGTAAGGCCAATCACTTCAACCGACAGATGGAGAAACTAACAGGATGACGATGTTTTTTAGTCTACTTCAATAAAATTTCAAAATCAATAAATTAAATAAAACCATTGAACTTTGCTATTGAAGGTGAAAGTCCATTCAGAGACCGACAATCTCTAATTAAATAAAAGCAATTTCACGTTTAATTCGCAAAAAGTTGATTGTAAATTAGTATAGGATACTGATACGATCACGCAATTGAAATATTTTAATTCGATCTGTCATTTGTTATCGGATTTGCGACTCGATGAAAATAAACCCCACTTCATTAAAGTAAGGGTGATAAGATCTCAGACTCGCGAAAGCCACTGATCATCTCCGAATCGCTTAATTTGTTTTCACTTTCTGTTATAAGTATTTATTGTTCCCGCGACTACGATATTATCTGATAAAATGGAAATATTGCGTCATACGATTAAAATTACGCAATTCACGTAACGTTAGTTTTTTCTTTGTAGTTGCGTCTCCAGCTTAGAAGATGATTTAACGATAAATAAATCAGTAGCCTTTTGATGTCACTTCGAAGAAAGCTCCTCATTGATGTTATTTTCTAAACAATGAAGTTGGTCATCATTACCGCTTTTTGCTGTTGACAGGGTATTGATGAAAACATCTGTCAGTGTCAATTAGTATTAAGAATCGGTAAGGTGCACAAGAAAGTTCCTATTGACTCGTGTTAATAGTGATGTTCGCACACCTATGAGACAGCTTGATGATGGATTACGTCAATCCATTATTGATACAATGTAAAGAGCCGTGTAACTACCTAATTGGTTAGTAAAGTCATTATCCGGTGTCATAATGACTGTTTCTCGTATTGTAGCCAGTAAGAATAAGACGTAATAAATAAACAATGAATCAGGCTTCATTATTATGAAAAGTCGGTATAAACAAGTTAATAAGATAGCTGACTGCGGTATCACAAAAGACAGCTGGTCTGGTTGTAACGACGCCTGTTCTTGGCACTTACACTGTCTAACGCTATAAATTAGAACTGATTTGCGAAATGTTGTAATCAACGTAAATAGTTCAAGGTTTACAATATTTGACATGGTTGTGTTTCAAATATTTTCCGTGTAATCTCGGTTTCGGAATCATTGTGACCCAGATATTTGTCAGCTGTTAATAAAAACAAATGAAGGCACGTAGCGAATTCTCGAAAAAGTTGCTATAACTAAGTATTAAAAGGAGAAATTTCTCCAGCATTTTATATTATTATTTCATTATATATTTAAACTATTTGTTTTAATTGTGTATTCTAGAAATCACACTAATATTATAATGGCGAAAATTTTGAGTTTGTGTGTGTATATGTTCATTATTTAAATGGATAAAACTTAGTATACGGGTAGACCATGTCCTGGAATACCACAAAGGATACTTTTTATCCTGAGAGTATGCTTCCTTGGGTTAAATTTTTACTATTACGCCGGTGAAGCAGCTGGCAATTATTACATAAATCTTTTGACAAACTAGTAAAATTTATCGTATCTATATTCTCGTGGATAATGTTCCCACCGTTATAACTCGAATCTCCTCTGTAGAAGAGGGATTGAGCTGTAATCCAACACAAGAGTTCAATGCGGGTTGGTGGATGTCACATGCCTTCGAATTTTGCTTCTAGAACGTGCCAATTCTTCACGATATTTTTTTTCGCCGTTTTGAAAACAGTGATGATAAAATAAATTACACAAAATAACGCTTGCCTGGGCTTACACCTTCGATGTACAAATAATAATAAAAATAAGTCGAGACCGTTACCACTGGGCTATCACTGCTCTTCAAATCACACTGATCATCGTAGTAGATAGCCTTAGTGAGTAATCTATGAACTCAACTAGTTAATAGGTAAACCCATCGTCGCAGACTTCTTCTTCTTCCTTGTCTTATCTCTTCATTCGGGGTCGGCTCTCGTCGTTTTTAGGCGCCAGGATAGTCTAACCTGGGATGTCTGTGCTTCCAGTTGAGCTCGATACAGATCCTTGGATACGGTTGTCCACCACGTAGCTAGAGGGCGCCCTCTGCCTTATCTCCTTTTCGGAATCGCTAAGGCCTTCTTTACTGGGTACTCTTCGTCCCTATTAATGACATGTCCTAACCAGCGCATACGTCTCTCTGACATCATATCTGCTATGGGTGCAACTTTGAAGGAGCCTCTGATGTATTCGTTGCGTACCTTATCAAGTCTCGTAACGCCAGCCAACCATTGCAACATTTTCATTTCATTGACGTGCAGCTTGTTTTCGTGAGTCTTGTTCATCGCCTAGTGTACAGTGCCATATAGCATGGCGGGTCTGATAGCCGTTTTGTAGACTTTGCCCTTCAGTTTTATTGGCATACTGTTTACGCATAGTACTCTTGTTAGGTTCTCCATCTTAACCATGCGCAGGCATCGCACAAAAAAAGGCAATTTTTTAGAGAGTATCTGGATAAATGATTTCGTAACTTAAACGTAAACTTAAACATTGAAGTAGAAGATACGACCTGCGTATCTACTATTAAACATAACTTATAAGAATTCGATCGTCGTATGTGCCATGTGCTGGACATTCAAGCTGTCACTCAAACCGCCAAAGTTTCATCCAGATGTTCGACGAAATATTCAAATAATGCTGTTGAAATTTAAATAATAGCTCAGAATAATATACTAAGATCTCAGAACGATCTGACATATCTTATTTTCACATGGACGAAATCGTAGGTTCTCAGTAGCGTTTCATGTGCTTGAATACCTGTGTGCTTTAGGATCTCCCCCTTGAGGCCCTTGGGTAGGAACTAGGTGAGAAAGGTTTACTTATTTTCACATGTCTGATTATCAAATATGTTACTAAGGTAACTATTACAAAATTATATTTCAGTATCTTAATATCATTGAAAAATAAAAAAAATCACTTATTTTTTGTGGAGTTTTAAAGCGTCTGACAGATGTTTTGGTCAATGGAAAGTGTCTAACACTTATGATAATACTTTAGAATAATATTCTACAAAACATATATAAAAATCAGCCATAATAAATCAAGTTAAGTTACTCTTTTTTAGTTTCCTTTCTCACCTGGTACCTGCTCAGGAGAGCTCCACCAGCACACATGTATTCAAAGCACATGATACGCTACTGAGAAACTTAAAAGATTTCATCCATGTGAAAATAAGTTCCGACAGACCGCTCTGAGATCTTGAACTATAAGGTTCAAAATGGTTTACCGTACACAATATAGTGCGGGAGTTTGGTATCAGTGCATCTTAATTGCGTAAGAGACGGGACATTGCTCAGTGGCCGCCGACTCCAGTTTGTTCTCTTATTTTAACACAAATATTTATTGCTTAATTAAATTAATGTTTATTTTCTCTGTTTGTAAAGACAAAACAGCTTCGCATATTTTTGGATTAGGACATAAAAAATGGCACTTCAAGTACTTAAAAAATCGAAAAAATACATGAAGTCTTTTAAAATGTTCAAGATTCGTTATATTCTTAACGAAAAGTTTATTGTCGCTTCTGTTTATAACAATTTACATTCATAAATTGCTATTGCGGAACTAGTATTTGTAGAGGAGCTATGAAAGATGTCAGGATTAGGTGCGAACATATAAACGATGCAACTGTCTTTACTGTGTCGACAAATCTATCGTGTACAGGAGCCTTTCACTGTCTTTGTTGTCATTGTGTTGAAGACGACACTTTCGCCTGACAAATTCGACTCCGACTCCGCACTGTTTGGATTTGCAACTTTTAAATATTTCGAAATTTCGAATCACTTGCGAAGTTGCGAAATTCCCCTTGACTTGCGTCACAAAAGAAAAAATAGTAGGCGCCTATGTTTATTTAAGTATTTCTCTCGCGAATAAGTTTCTTTTTGGTCGAGATGTGGGAACGGATACAACAGGAAGAATGTTAACAATCCGGTCGCACTGAGGATGCTAATTGAGTCTCGGCAAGCGTTACCAGTCTGGACGCGGCACCTACTATACATTTTCATAATTTCTGACGTTTATTGCGAGCGCTTATCGAAATGAGTTTTACCACCTTCCTTGTATAACACGGTTATTAACAAAGTTTAAGTTTCACTTATGTATTATGAATGATACTAGCACGATTCTTGTCTAGCCTCTCAGATTTTGTAATCTAAATGCTAAAGTATTCCAGGTTATCGTTTCGGTTTTGAATATGCTTGCTTCATACCACATAGTTTCCAATGTGAGAAACCTTTGTCTGCTAAGCGAGGTTACAGTACCACCATCAGCGAACATTATTCCATGGCTGGGCATGGGCCTCTCTAATTGCACACCATAGACTCGATTTTTTAAAGGTCATCTCTAGACAAGCGTGCACCATCGTCGACCACATCATCGCTTACCATCAGTTGAGATAGTGGTCAATCGCGAGTCTATCAATTATAAAAAACCTTCATTCAGTTACTTCAGTTTTAGTGTTAAGAAAAATCGAATGTGTCGGTGACAGATCGGCCTACATTTACGACACCGACATGTTTGTAATTCCTACTTATTAGTACCTACTCATGTACCTTATGTAAAAATTTGTGAGAATGCAAAGGACTTCGATGAAAATGAATACAATAATATAGCTTACACAAATTTTTGTACTAATTCCATGCGAGTGAAGCCGCTGACAGAAGCTAGGAACTTTATTTAACTGTCATCAGTCACCCATAGTAGGGGCAACTGGCGACACTTAATGATGACGAGCCGGCCGGCTGCATAGGAACGCAGCTAAATCCCAACGGTGCACAGAATCGGGTGCATTTATTTACATTATTATGTTGTCCCGACTATTTCTGGTTCACCAGAGACGAATCCAGAATGCAAAAATGTTCTGGTTGTTTGTTGTAAATTGTATCCTTCTACCCTAATTATAATTTACTCGCTGTCCCCCGCGGATCACCCGCGTCTTTGGTTACTGCTCTGTTCCCGTGGATCAGAGTATGGTGTTATATAGCCTTTAATCGATAAATGGACTATCTAACACTAAAAGATTTTTTTTAATTGTAACTCGGCAGTTCCTGAGATTAGCGTGAACAAAGAAACTCTTAATTTAGCGTTCACTGTATTTGTTATCGAACTCCTTCGAAATGGTTTGATCAATTTTTATTATAATATTTTTTTTATGTTTTAGTACATCTGACGAAAGGTTGTAGGCTATTTTTTACCTCCCTACCATCACCCTCAGCACCGCAATTTATTTGATATTTTATATTGTAAAACAACGTTTGCCGGGTCAGCTAATATTAAGTATAAGTTTAGAGTTCTTTGAAAGTAGTGGTGGCCGAGTGGTAACGGCACTGACTTACGAGTTGTAGGTCGCGGGTTCAAACCCAGCCAGGTGCATTACTTTGTATAATTTATTTCATCACCACTGCTCTCAAAACGGTGAAGGAAAACATCGTGAGGAAACCGGCATGTCCCAGAACCAAAAATTCGAAGACATGAGACATCCACATATCCGCGTGGTGGATTTTGGCCCATTCCCTCTTCTAGAGAGGAGGGCTGAGTCCCAGCAGTTAGAACATACCACAAGATATCTGTATATCCAAAATATCTGGAGAAAGATCTGTAATAACATCATAATCACGTAAGAGCGGTTGTATGAAAATATACCGCGGGTTGGCCGCTCTTAAGATCTGATTAGGTCAGAACCTTTACAAATTATGATTTGCAGAACAATAATAATATAAATTGATTCATTTGTTTTGTATAATTCCTTCATTTTTAATTATTTCCGTATTTATTTTGTTAACAAATTTTTTCTCAAAACCCCTTTTTTAAAGATAGGAAATCATCGTACGAGTATAACTTGTCCCATTGTGGGTGGAACCAGACTTTTACTCATTAAAAACATTTACGTTCCATAGGGCAGTGGTGACTCTTTCGAACAATCCCACAGCCCTATCAGGCATCGACCCTAGATGGTTCTATCAATTAAGCTGAAATTTCTATGAGGAGCGCGTGGTACACAACTCGCTGTTGACCCACGTCTGGTCCTTATCGGATGGCGAGATATCAATTGATCGCCGTTCGCAAGGCATGGATGCCAAGATACCAACGATGACCGGGATTCAATCTCCGACTCCTGATGTCTAGGATTTCTCCTGCAGAATGCCTCTGCCTCAAGATTTCCGCCACTTCCTTCGCTCGCATTGCTGCTTCACAGAAAGAGGTGACAAAGTGACTATTTCCCGTCCCCTTTCGCTCCGTAGTATTGTCTGGACTAGGAACAGACACGAGAAGTCGCCGCCGCTAAGGGCCTCCTTGAAGACACGATGATGCTCCGCCCAAGCGGAGTAGACCGGTGACACGGTGGACGTATAGTTCAACATTTTCTCCGGGCGATCTATACAATAATAAAACCCGGGCGTATCTCGCCGTATCCGAAACAGGAACATCCCAAAAACTACCGTGTTCGGTGAGGACCTCTGTCAGGTAGAAAGTGAGAGCGCCGTGGCGCCTCTCTAACCACTACTCAAAGCGCGAACTTACCGCCGCGATTGTTGCGCACCCATTCTCAAAACCCCTTACATTACATTATCCATAACCACAAAGGTGTTTTCTATATTGTATACATTATTTCGACCCCCTGCTATCTCATTGCAGGGCCGAGTCCTCTTTTCATCACTTTCTCCGATCTTATAAAATTTCGGAAAAGTCCCTTGAGAGTTTCTTCTTCAAGTTGTTTTTGCCCTGCGTTTGGAATTTACTGTGTGCATTTCACACAATATTATATCTACCTACTAATCAGGATATATTTCACTTTAATATTCTTGAAATAAACTATGCGCAAGTGATAATAATTTATTTCTACTATGCACAAGTGATAATTCATTTCAAGAATATTAAATTGCTTGGCGCTAAAATTCTAATTACTAGTCCCTGGTGCATAATAATAAAGTGAGATTAACAATAACGGCTCCTAATTTATACTAAAATATCTTTATTGAACATTTATAACTTCCAAAGTGATAACTATGGTTTCAATATTGCTATTACGGTAACAAATCGTTAAATATAAATAATACCTAATGAATATAACCGTACCGAATACGGACCTGACTAATCGACCGACAAAGACAAGCCAAGGTAGGTTACGGTTTCAATAAAATAATGTATGATCTCGACACAGACAGATATAGTGAGCTACAAAGTCTACAAAGATTTCTGTTCACGAACATTTAAAGCATTATATTTTATCATGTGCTAACTTAATTACGATATTAGTGGCGTTTCGTGTCTATCAAAACAGAAATCGTGACTGCCAGAAAAAAGGTGAACTGTTCCAATCTTACCTTGATCTAACTGGCTAAACTCTTTAATATGCTTATCTAAATTTCTGTTCACGAAATTGGCGACTTGATCTCGTCGTTATTTAGTAAACATGGCTGGAAATTAAATTTATGTCTAAATCGAGACAAACTGATAGCAAGACACGAAGTCGCCGGAGGAAGCTCTTATCTCTCGATATAAGATTGCGGAGCTCGATAACTTGATCTATCGGAAAAGTTAACGAACCGTGCTTGCATTAAGACTCTTATAATTTCGTTACGAAAGGATTTTACTATAATCTTTTGTCTTTTATAATGATGGTCGTTTTCTTCTTCGTATTTTATGCTAAGGCTATATCCATAAACATTATTGAATTTTGGTGTTGTTTTTAGACATACTTATCTTAGCGTCTATCTCGCTAACATACTTTTTTATTGTTTATTTCATCGAGCCACTTATTTATGTAAAAACAAAGCTTCCTAGACACATCTGCAGTATCATTTATCTAGTTAACGAGGACAGGGAACAATGATCTTGACTTCATTCATCATAATTATCTTCCTATTTATTGCTCTGGACAGCACCGCCGTGCCAACAACACTAATTGCTGACATGGAAATGAAGAACTCTTGACAACATTCCAAGTTTGTCATAATTTTATTTTGAGTTATGCAACTCATCCTTAAAATATTTACGGATGTGTTTACATTTTGTCTAAGTTACAAAGCAAATTTATCGAAACCCTTTTTTCTTTCAGCGCTTAGTTTAACAAATCATAAAAAAAATTACTGCACTATAACAAGATAAAACTGCACCTTAATTGGTTCAATGATTTTACATTCAGAGGCACATACTAGTAGTAAGTAATAATGAAAAGTTGTTTCATACAAGCCGAGACGATGCAAAAATAGTACCGCGCTACTGGTTGTAAATAATTACGCACAGACATTGCTTTGAATGCCTTGTATGACCACTCATCAGTGTTAACAATTTGTTTGGTTTTGTTGCAGCTCCAGGAATGTAGTCTATCGCTTCGCCTCACCGTCATTAGTGCATACCACTGGGCTCAGAATACCCCGAATAAAACCAAAGAGAGGAAACTAAACTGAGGGGCGTAGCTAAACATTCATCTTGCGCTGATGTTTCGCGGTTCCATATTTGATGAATAAAACCTGATTCCTGCATGACTCATCTTTTTCATCTCCATATTTTAAAAATAACTGTTTTGGTTGACAAAATCACGTTAATTATATACGCTTGGCCTGAAAAACATCTGGCGACCCGAATATAGGTAGATGATATTAAGTGCCATTAATCAAAATAATTTCTGGTGATAAAATCAGATGTAAAATAATTACTATACCGTATTGCTAGAGCTACTGTATATTTAAAGTATTAATTATAATTAATAATATACTTGACAAAAATCTTGAGATGAATGCATCTTCAATATGAACATGATAAACGGATGTAGCTATTTTGGGCGGTGGTAAAATAAATAGTTGAATTTTGGTTCTGAACATTTCCGTATGTGACCTGACTTCGAACTGTAATTAGTTAGATACAATCTTGATTACACTTACATGAAAGCCACAAAAAATAACCTACCATCCACTGAAGAAATACTTTAAGAATAATTTTATTCCTCTGAGGATATATTTGATGGTATATTAAGTTTCTACACAAAGATATCAAATCAAATGTTTTAAAAGCTCATTATTCTCTGTATAGCTGACGTTTAGAGAAAGATGATGGATAACAGATAGAATAATTTTTCACACTTCTCACACAGAATGAATTTGTACCATTAATTAAGTTTTGGTATCCAAAACAAAATATCAAACTAATAAATCTATCGGATGTTAAACTGTGTAAGCAATCATTACAAGACTACTGAACTTTCACTGTTGGAGGTCAAGTTTACATGACTTCCGAAGTTCCAGTACATCTGGGTCACATAACCTCGATACGATCTACAGAACATATGAACGATCATTAGTTACATTCACAGCACTTCGCCATAATTAACCCGTCAACCACCACCTCATTATCAGCACTAAGTACAGTCGACAAAGACGGTAACTACGGCCCTGCACGATACCATGGGCTACTTACAGTGAAACCAACATGTTTTAAGATTTTTAAAGAAATTTTGCTTCGAAATATTTTACCGTAGAACAATTTTTACAAAAACGTGGCAATGCGATGATTTAAAATTTAAATCATCGCATTGCCGCGTCTGTAAAAGCCTTTAGATATCAATGTAACAGAAATGTTGGCACAAGCCAATGGCATTATTATGGCGTCTGTAACCTATAACTTTTCAAACGTAAGTTTCAGTCAAAGGAATAATGGCAAAGATTTTACTACATGGTATAAAATTATGTTCAAAAGGAGTCGCTTGCAGTTAACCTGTATACTTATCTCTTTTTGTTTAGTGTACTTATTGATCTCCTGACAGGACTTGTTTCGAAACGTCATTCACACAATCATTCAAATATCTATTGGTGAATACATAATATCGGTACGTTACTTTCTTTTGGCCCACTTGTTGTTATGTTGATCTAAAGTGTGCGTCATGTAAACATTGTTGTAATGTTTTCTTTCTATACTAGGTCGTCCTGGTTCTTCTATTATGATTGATTCCCATAAAACTACAAAATTTTGTAACCCATTTCTAAAGACAGGTGTTTGGATTACTTTCTAGTCATAATACAAAATCATTGTTTATCTTAACATTTTTTGGTAATTTAATAGCCATGAGGTACGTCTAGACTTTTCAACGGAAAGATTTCTTCAACACCATTAAATTAATTCATTTGCCGACCTAAAAAAAGCATTCGTTACAAAAGACATGAAAGTACATAAGAGAACATCGTAATAAAAATACAAGAGTTCCAATAAAAAGTAATACGAAACGTCCAAAAATGATTGCAGTAATTTTACTCCTGTATTACGTAGTACGTGTTACGCGGGAGTCCGCGCGCATTCTACAGGTTCCCTCTATGGGCGCAAGTCGCGATGAACTTGATGCGGAACCTGCCTTCATTCGCCAGTCACATCCGTCTGCTTAACCTATTAAAATCGTAATTTTCTATAATAATGTTATTTTTATTTTTCTCATTGCATAATTTTGACCGATCGTATAATTTTTTGTTAATGCATGCCCATAACCGCAGTGGTGTCAAGTCTTGCAGATGTACTTTGGACGTTGAAGAACTTTTTCACTTGAATAAAACTTGAACAGGTTGTACAAGTAGAGAGTTTTAATTAGACGCAACTTAAATGAAACACAAAGGTTGGCAATTTAATTAAATAAGTTATTAACATGCGTATATTCCCCGATAAATGACATAGATAGTGCAAATGAATTCCAGTAAGGCAACATTTTGTATGACCGAAAGTAAATAAAGATGAGAAATCA
Source organism: Mythimna vitellina (assembly GCA_949316375.1). Classification (NCBI taxonomy): domain Eukaryota; kingdom Metazoa; phylum Arthropoda; class Insecta; order Lepidoptera; family Noctuidae; genus Mythimna; species Mythimna vitellina. Next base: position 11,000,666 of record OX438686.1, read on the forward strand.
ACCGCAAAAACAATAAATTTAATGAAGTAATAACCCACGTTAAAATATTTAGTAATGAGATGTCGCAGTTTTAAGTGAGGGATAAACATCTTACTGCTTTCAACAAGTCATCCCCTCGACTGAACGGCTTGTCTCCTTTTTGTATTTTTTTTTTGTTAACAATGCTTTTTGCGGAGTGAACAACGCGTTTTGCCAAAACAACCACTCATTCATCGTTGTTTAAGTTTTGCAACAAATTTATTGTGTACAATAACACTACAAATCCACAACACGCAGTGGAAGTAAACACGGATGACGAGAAGTAAACATTTTAATACCTTTCAAACATCTTTCGGCTTTCGTTATTTTTTACTTTCGACATAACAAAGATCACACTCTCAGGCTTCCTGTATACTTTACACTACCGCAAATTTTTGCACAACTATGGCGTAAAAATAACAATATTAAAACGGTTCTTGGAAAATAAGAAAAATATTTACGTTAACGTATTGTATTCGGAGTGAACGACTACAAAAGGGTAGTAAAAATGAAGGATGTACTAAACATAGATACATATAACATTACCGTAATATGTGAAAAGTGTTGGCCGGAAAAAATATTTAGGCACTAAATAGTTTTATGGCGATAAAGCGTGCCAAAAGGATAAGCAAACAGCCCTACAAAAGAAATTGCTGCCGTATGTGACCGACCACGCACGCACCATGTTTATTTCCCCACTAATTGTGTTCCCACGTTGTCGTAGTGGTGGGGCTTGCGTGTCTCTGTGATCTTGAGGGCTATGCTGGTAGAGCTACTCATGCCGAAAGGCCTCAAATGAGAGACCAGACCAAGAGGAGCACACACAGGCGAGGTCCAGACGGACCGCCATTGAGGGTGCGCTGTCCAGGAGTACCGGCATCAACAGCTGTTGTTGGTTTTGGACAGTGAGTTCGCCTCTGGTACGTGTCTGCTTATCAGACATGACCAAGATGACGAACTTGCTTACTGGGGACCCCACCCCACAAAAAAGGTAACGGTGTGATTAGAAAATCATGGACAACGTCTCTAAAGAATTCATTACCCCAGGAGAGTACTGCCTGCACCGCAGGAGGAGAATCCCTCACCAAGCAGAGCTTGGTCTGCCCCTCGTATTCTGGGGGAGGCAAAGAGCGCGTCAGATCCCCCAGAGATCTGTTACCGTCCTTCGTGGATGCAAAGAGCCAGGGTGGCTCACCCACCGGTAGCGAGGAGTCCCTAGGACCTGTTCCTAGCACGCCCGCTGCGCCGGTGGGTCCTGCAGAGGCCGGCAGGAGCTTCGGCCTTAGGGAGGGGAGCGGAGACGCGGCGTTGGATTCCGATGCCACCTCTTCGCTCACTTCAGAGAGAATGAAGGTGAAGGAGGCATCTCCCGGGAGTAATCAGTTCCTCCGGAAATTCCCCTTAGCGGGAGAACTTCAGGGGTCGTCTTCCGATGAAGTTTCGGCCCGAAAGTTCTCTACCGCTGGGCGGGATGCGGGCCGAAAGGCGGCAAAGGGAAGGAGGATCACCCGCCGAGGAGGTGATCCGGCGATCCTTAAAAATTGCCAGTGAGGGGCGCCATCCCGGGGCACCCAGTGGTCAGGCCGGCCCCTTGGAGCCATAGCCATGGAGGAAGCGCTGGCCAAATTTATGGAGGTTGTGGCTGCTGCCGTAACAGGCGTGGCGAAGAAGAGGGAAACATGAGGACGCCCCTACCAGTCGGTACGGGACAAACTCCGCCCCTGGACTCCTCCGTTAAAGAAGAGTCTCCGGCCCCAGCTTGTGGAGGGTGTGGTGAGTACTCTGTTCCCTGCGTGAGTGGAACACTCTCCCCCGCTCATGGCTCCGTCACCAGCGGTGTCCGACGCAGACCACGATGGCGATGACGACGAAAATGCTCCAGAGGTGACCGAGGTAGAGATGAGAGTGGCGGTACGAATGCTGAGTGCCAAAAATGCCGCTCCAGAAACAAACGGCTTTGCCTGGGAAAGCCTGGGTCCTGGCCATGGAGGCTCTCGGGCCTCGGCTAAGAGGGTTTTTCAGCGCATGTATGGAGAGGGGCCAGTTTCCACTTCGCTGAAAGACGGGGAAACTGCTCTTCATTGCGAAACCGGGTCGCCTTGCGGACTCCGTCCGCGTATCTGCCCATTGTGCTGCTCGACGAGGTGGGCGAGCTCTTTGAATGAGTAATTGCAGACCGCCTCGTCGCGCACCTAGTACGGGTGGGGCCGGATCTGGCGTACGGACAATTTGGCTTTCGCAGGAGGCATGGTGGACGCCCTCATGCGATTGCGAGCCCTCACGACGGGGGATGCGGTGTCCCACGGCAGGTGTGGCTTGGAGGTGTCTTTGGAGATCGCCTACGCTTTTAATTCCCTGTCTTGAAGTACCTACTTTCGAAGCCCACCTGTCGGAGAGGTACATAATCTACCCTGGAAACCATTCCAACTCTCCCTAGTGGGAACGTCGAGAGATGTCGTGCGGTGTTCCGCAGGCATCAGTACCAGAACCGCCCTTGGGGAACATCGGATACGACTACGTGCTGCGCGGCGACCTCCCTGACGAGGTCAGCGTAGCCTGCTACGCAGACAATACGCTGGTCCTGGCGCGAGGAGAGTCGTACCAAGCGGCGGTCGAACTAGTGACACGCGGGGTTGGGACAGTCGTGGACAGGATCCAAGAGTTGGGACTCGAGGTGGCATTGCCCAAGTCCGAGGCCATGTGCTTTTACGGCCCTCGGAACGCACCACCACCGAATTTACAACTAACGGTAGGAGGTTAAATCGGCGTCGGGTCGACGATGAAGTACCTGGGACTCGTTCTCGATAGGCAATGGGATTTCGAGGAGCACTTCCGACGTCTGGCTTCCAAACTGAAACGGACTTGGACTGCCCTCAAGCGGCTCCTGCCCAACCTGGGAAGTCCAGGCGCCTCCTGCCGGAAGTTCTACGCGGGAATCGTTCGGTCCATGGCCCTTTATGGCGCACCGTTGTGAGCGCCGGCGCTGCGGAAGCAGCCGGCGGCCCGGCTGAACGCATACCAGAGGGTCATGGCCATACGGATGGTGCGGGGATACCGGACGATTTCCCCCGAAACGGCGAGCCTCCACAGAACGCCGGGGTGAAACTCCGCTGCCTTGACAAGTTACGGCATGGCGGACAGAGCTCCGGCGGGATCTTATGGTGAAGTAGAGACAGCGACTGTCACGACCCAGTGCAGGGCACGCCACAATTATGGCAGTAAGTCTCCTATTTGAGGCTGGCTGGAAAGACCTCACGGCGTCCTCACCTTCCTTATGAAGCAGGTCCTCACCGGACATGGTAAGTTCGGGAGGTTCCTGCACCGGATTCGTGCGGAAGAAACGCCCGGGTGTCGCCACTGTGTGGACCGCCCGGAGAACACGGTGGAGCACACGGTGGAGGTGTGCCCGCTTGGGCAGAGTAACGCCGTGTCCTCGTGGAGGCGATCGGTGGCGTCGATCACTCGCGCCGGGCATTGGTACAGGCCATGATCCGGACCGAGGAGGAGTGGCAGGCGGTTGCCTTCTTCTGCGAAGCAGTAACGCTAGCAAAGGAGACGGCCGATCGCATGAGGCAACGGTCCTCACGTCCCAACCGCCGCTAGGAATCCGATCCAGATTTCCAGCCACCGAAGGCGCGGGTTTGCGGACGGCGAGCAATGGCTGACTCGCCGTCCAACCATCTGGTAACCGTCCGAACCGAGCCCAGGTGCTCGACGGCGCGTACTGATCCACGCACGCCTAAAAGAGATGTCAGCAACTGTAGGGGCCCAGCAGGGTCGAAGCCTACCGGGGCCAAGGGTCTGATTCTGAAAAGAAGACTCGGCCTCGGTACGAAAGGCAATGACACTATCTCTCGCTCCGCTCAAGAGCGAGATATGTCATTAGATTATATACCCACCTAAAAAAAAAATATTTAAAAAAAACATGTTTATTTATATATCAACATTGTTAGCACTTATTTACTTTGAATTATCAAGGTAGAATAGAATATAATAAAATTTATTGTACACCAAAATAGCAACATAACTTTTTATACAAACTCAAATCAAACAATAGGTACAATAGCGGTCTTATTATCGATATTTACTAGACATCATTTGGATAGACTGGAAGAACTTAAAATAAAAAAGAATAGTCTGAGGTGTTCTGCGATGAATTCGCCACGTTCTTCGTGCCAGTCGTCTAGGTGGTCCTGTTAGAAATCGCTATGAACAAAAATCGAGTCCTAATCCTTATCATAATATCTTAAAATATGATGACAATGATAGAGTACTAGTAGAAAAAGTGACAGAACGGACTGTGAAGACTAAGACAAGAAAAAAAGCGCTTGACGGGGAACCTATAAGTATATGAAACAGCTACACATGCAAGGGACAGAAAACAGTTAAGAACCATATCGCAATTACGAAAAAGATGAAAGTGCAGTGATCTATTCCTCGTTCACACTCAATATCACACGGCCATTAACACGTTCCCATGTTTGTTATTATTTACGAATTGCCAATACTATAAATAAACAGAGTCCCTTCCCATACTCGTCTGACGGAGCCACGAGGTCACAGGTACATTGGGGCACTAACCTTGATCGTATGCAAGATCCCTGATAGTATAGATTCGGTCTGGGGGCCTATTAAGCTATGCCGTCTTTGATCTGGCAAGTCGCAGATGTCAGTCGATAGAGGCAAGTCGGACGCATACTCCTAGTTTAGACCTTGTCACTCGACTTGACGGACGCACTAACGAACGCAGATGTTAACCGGATGTTTTGAGAATAGGTATTTACTGCATGACCAATTAATTGACGGGTAAATTGATTTAATTTGAGTGTTTTTGACAAGACTGACTAAGCTGATTTCGATGATTTTTGGAAAATATAACTTCTACTGCTCTCTCTCAAATTACAATTCCAACATATTGGACTATATCAGCACCCTGTACATTTATCTGCCTGTCTAGTCTTTTCCAAATATGTTGAGGTTGGCATCCAGTGTATTGGAATAGAGTTGAGTACCTACTTTTTTACGTAGTATATAACTTATTTCACTCGGACGGCGGAGCGGTTTTTTACTGACTAACACCCACAGTGTTCCTTCAATTGCCCTTTTTTGCTAGGGCTGCGGTAGCTCCTTCGAACAATCCGCAGCCCTGACAGGCGTCGGCCCTAACTGGCCCTATTTGCAGACATCTCTTTGAGGCGCGTGGAACATAACGCGCCTTCGACCAGGGTTTAGTCCTTACCGGATATTCAGACGGCCTACTACACCTTGTCCTCCGGGCCACCACACATTGATGACACCCGGGTGTTTTTTCTCGTTTAATCCGTTACAGAAACCTCCCGAAACTAACGTGTCTGGTAGAAACCTGTGTCAGGCAGATAGTGTCGCTAGTGACATGCCCAGCGTTGGGTTGCGGCAGAAATGTATTATGCAATTTTACGACTATCTCTGAATAATGAAATTGCATAATAAATACATACTTAGAAAATTATCCAAGCAGTCTGGAGTGGATGATTCATATCATTCAATAGACATACAGTGGACCGTGTATCTACAAAATATTAGACTACTTCAAAACGTCTGGTTTTACAAAAATCTTACCTCTATATTGACTTGTTTTATTTCCATTGGTTTTACCTATATGATTTAAAAAAAAAAAAGTTTGTTTTTATAAATAAATCTTAAGCAAAATTCATAAACAAACAATAAAATAAACCCTGATGTTTAGTTCAGTTCTAAAATCCCGTTACAGTATCCCGCTATTTTGGCAACGTTACATATTTAATGTGCCCGCAACAGTATGTTTGGCAGAAGCAGCCAAGTTCTGCGAAGTTTGGTGTAAGCGTACACCGGCTTATCATGTGGATCACTGGAAACGGTAGCGTGTAACCGTACCCACCCAATATACTAGTCAAAAGAGCACTGTATATATTTTGTGAACTATGGTGTTGGGTGGGGACTGAGAACTGCGGAGCGGGATCTAAACCTGTTTTAAGTGTGGGTGAAAATGTTACAGTACGGGTGCCTGCTATTTTGTCTTTGTCAAATAGAATAAATACTTACTGACCTATAAAATATTCTCTTTCCTAAAATGAAATTTTGGAAAGGAGCCATTAATTTATTACGCAAGACGATTTTTACTAGTTTTTGAACCCCTCTCCTAAAGAAGAAAAAATAAGAATAAGCCGACCCCTCCCTCCCTGTTTAATAAATTAAGCTAAAGGAAAACTGAATATACGTTTGATTGGTTTTGATGTTTATTTAAAGTAACAATTTTTAAGACCGTTTACAAGTGGGTCGTTTATGCAAACAAGTAACGTCTAGTTCACAAACAGTAACATTTCCATGGAAATAGTTAACCTATACGCATTGGAGCGCACATCAGCACTTGAGCGATTACCTGCGCTTTTTCAAATCTTAACTTTGCTTATTTTGTACAATGTAAAAAAAATATAGTCTTATTTTTTAAATGAAATCAACTAAAATAAATAGAATATCATTAAAATCCTTTGTATAGTTTTGATTGAGAATTTAGGAGAGATCATTTATTTTATAGCCTTCATATTGACCTAACAGTGACTCTGAAACTGGATGATCTATCGTGCAAATCCGCATTTTCAGTTCAATAAATATTCGAATAGCCAAAGCTTGTGACCTCTTACATAAGTCCCTAAACCGCTCCGCTCTTCACCGTACCCGGGCCGGCCGGGTCGGTACGTTGCGTTCCCGGAACCCGGCACAGTCACCTGCTGCGACACCAACATGATAAATAAGACACACAATTAATTGCTTCCTACCACACCCGATACCACTAAATCACAACACATATTAAACTGTCGCCTTTTAATCGCTTTTATCATTCTCACTGACATTTTTTCCATCTTAATAGATATAGCAGTATCTAATAAAGCTGCCAGTTTGCATTGCGCGGCCCGTATCGAACTTATTTATGAAGTCTGCTGAACCAGATGAATGTTCCACGGGTTAGGGTGTGAGTCATGCTTTAAAATTTAGAGTTTAAAGCTCCTTCAGTACCACTGTACCAGTTACGTTGTTTAGTTGTACCGAACCGTTTGTAACGCGTAATTAATGTACGACTGTTATTATAATTTACTCATACACTTTAGCTATATTATTAACTCAAATAATACATTAATTTCAGTTCGCCTTTCCTATAAAATATACATGATATTCATTGTAACTGAATTTAGTTCCCCTTTACCTGATTACTTATCACGGTGTACTGATTTAGTTATTGCGTTCCGCTAGAGTTCACGAGTTGATATATTTTTATCTGCTAATCTGTGACCTGAATTTTTCTATTTATTTCTATAATCGAGGTTAATTAATATTTCCACACTTGATATGGACATTTCCTATCTTTACAAAATATAGTAGGTGACTTACCTGTAGAATAAAAATGCACACAATGTAATAAATAATATTGCAATAGATTAACCAAATTAAAAACGAGTTCACTTATTAACACTTCAAAAAGGAAGAGGTTCTGTATATAGCCTATTTTCTTTTAAGTATTATGTTAAGAATATTACAAAAGATACAGTTAGCAGCGTTATGATACAGCTGGAACAATGTATATTTGACAATTAAAGCAGAATTTAGCACGCTCCTATTCCATGAAAGTGATCAAGATATCAATTATAATACTTGTGCAGAAAAACTGCCGGCTTGACAGATATCTTACAGGAATGCGATGCCTGTTTTTGTGGTCATGCTTGTAATGGATTTTTAATGGTAAACATTCTTGGGAGGTAATCGAAACGCAAAAACTACTTGTATAATATTCCAAGGGATTCCAATGTAATAAATATGACATTTATTTAAAAATACTTTGCTTATTATTTTAGGAAATACAAATAAATTTTAAATGTTTTGTGTCTTATTTATTATGATGAATAAATATTTTCATGCAAAGGTTTTGTGCATGAATCTAAAGTAAAAACTGATTATAATGCTACTAGTCGCAGTAAATTTTATAACATTGACGCGACGACACATAAAACAAATAAATGCCATTATTTCCCTAAAACACAGATGCCATACAAATGTCGCTTTCAAAGTTGCTCAAAGAGATAGAAGGACAGAATGCTCATAACTCACTGCAGTGCAATAAAAGTGCACTACGATGTTAGAGTGAAATAAATTGTAACATATTGTGATTGCTCGGTTCACCTTGTGTTAGTTACGGTATTGCGTCCCATTTCCAACCGTGTGATTTATGTGCCCCACTCTCAAATACATAACATCACCAGGTGATTCGGGACAGACGGTTTACGACGTTTTCCAAACAATGACGGCTGTGTGATTAGGTGGGATGTAACAATCGGTCTATTATTTACAAAACCAAAGCATAAACGTAATTTGAAATAATATTTATGAAAAGAATCACCATTACTATTAGACTAGATGAAATAGAGGTAACAAATAATATGTAAACAATTGTGACCTATAAAAACGTATTGTTATTACATGCGTCCGTAATTTTTTCGATTTTTCATATCTTTCAATAGTGAAGATACACAAAACGTTGAACATGAATATATGCAATTATTTGACTGTGTACGTTTGGAATTTAGTGGTTATTTCAGTTACACAATTCGCTTGAGAAACGATGTCGGAGTCAGTATAGTGAGCAGCAGGAGCGCTACACACGAGTGAAGATAATTAACGCGGCGACCAGTCCGCTCAACCTCGCTGACTCTGCCAAATCGATTGTTGCACGTCTGTCATTGCAACATACTTGCGAAACAATCAGCTTCCTTAAAATAGTAATATTTGAATATTTAATCGGGAATGCCTTATGAGGACATCACTAGCATTCCGGTATTGCATTATGATAATGTGCCATTTTCAATGTGCGCATCGAAGTCGTGCGCGCCGCAGCACGCGCCCTCTCTGGCGCCGCTTGTGAGCTTCCAATACTAAAAGATATAAGAAGCACCGGTCCTTAGTATGCAAAATCTTACCTTACAGTTTGTAAATAAGATTAAAGTTCGATAGTTACGACAATAAAGATAACACTACACGCAATCATAATACTCCTCATGCCAATAGAGACAATAAAGCTCAAGTTGGGTCCATTGACTTAATAGGGAAATATGTTGATTATCATGGAATCTTTACATTATAAGACGTAGGAATGGAACTTTTATTAATGTCACTGCGCTTTATTGTGCCACAAGTGACGAAAGTGACAGTACAATATGAACAGTAATCCATTGCGTTAGATGTTTATTAAAAATGTTTGGAATTAAGTCACGCGTGTGGGATGTGAATCGGTGTTTTTATGGTAATGTTATGGCGGCAATAGAAACCTTCTCCCAACGAAGCGAAATCGACCAAACAATGTGTTGTTTCAAAACATACCATTGTAAATTTCCCATCACTGATTTTATTTTATTATCCAATATACATGTACGCATGGTAATATTATACAATCAAATAAACCAGGAAGAAGAAATAAAGAAAATTTATGAAAGCTGGCTTGTTTCACCGGAATAATAACAGCCGTTATGATAGATCTGGGGAAAAACAACATAACAATGTTTTCCTATTTCACCTATGGAATGTTTACTAAACCTATTTTGCTATTAGGAACGAGGAACAGCTTTATATTACGCTGGTTGCATAAATAAATAGATGCGAATATTAGCACAATGACCATTGGTCCCAAAAGCTCAGTGTGTGTTGAAGACTTATGATGTAAACCAGACGTTGTGTTCCTTTTTAGAAGAACAGGTGAGAAGGGACTGATGATTCTACTTAAACTACAGGGTTTTGGTATTAGCGCCGATATGGGAATTTATTCTAGATATTTGCACCTGGCAAATTGAGAATTTCTGAGAATATTAGCATAAAACAGATACTGACGTTCGCACCCTCAGCCGTAATGCAAGGCGCCATTTATCTAACAAGGTTGATACTCCGTCCACTTTTCCCGATGCCGTTATTACCACTAATCGTTGATAATGTGCTGATATACTGAGAATATTAGATGAAAATTCTGCGATGAGATATAAATAAGACCAAGGAGGGGAAGATTTCCATAGTACATACCCAACGCAAAAAATCGACAATTTCACACTAAACTGCGTAAAACTTCTTTGCAAAAGTTGTAATCTACGAATATGTTTAGACATCTTTAGGGAAAAGTTTACGATTCAAATGAAATTATAATTTAAAAATCGCTTGATCTGAAATCAATGAGTCAAAATCCTTATGCTTTTTTTCAAGAACATTTTTTTTATTTCTATTACATACAATCAAACTCCTTGTAACATAGCACTTCACCACTATCCCCAACTGTCTTCTTGCATAATTTTAACATATCAGAAATAAGTTTTCTACTTGTACATCCGCAATTACCGGTTCTATCTTTAATGTTGGTTCCTGACAGGTACTGAAAAGCGGCGCATTTATCACTACGCTGAGCCTTCTATTGATGTACGACGGACGATGAATACTACGTAATTTAAATCCCTCTGTTGAAATCTTGTGGGTGGTTCGCCATCAATCCTGTGGGAACTGCAACCGAGTGTTAATTATAAAACATTTATCCTGTCTTTTAGTTACCGTTTCTGCGATTGTTTGTGCACGACTCGTCTCGAGTGTGGGTGTCTGTAGTACTTTAGTTCTCCTGGACTCATTTGTTGGGATTCTTCTAGTCGGAAGATACGTTTTGTATCTTGTTTTACTACCGCGATGCTGTTGAGAATATAATTGAAACCAAATGTGGGTTGCGCTCGTTTATGGACTAAGAAAGATTTTATTATTGTGTATCGGATCATCTACCACTGCTCTACATGGGTGAGATTTCTAGAATCAAGTTAAATGTTCGCACAGTTTAAAGGGACAGATAATGTTATACCCACATAAAGGAATACGCTATATTTAACGATCTCAGTCGGTATCCATGAACTTCGATAATTATCTAAAACTAAACTAATTACAAGGGTATATCTTACGTAGTAAAGTCGACGTTTTTATACGCTACCACAAAAAGTTACAGTGTTAATCTTCGTAACGCATTTAAAATAATCTACAGCTGATGTGGTCATAATATTATTATAGAACGCAGCCCTAAAAATATCTACACTGTTAGAGGATGGAAAGACCATACTACTGAGTATCTTGTAACATATTAAGCCTGTTTCATCTCTACATCAATTTATTCGCTATAAAAATTATAATTAAGCGTAATTTTTCCATGTATCGGCGTGTTACACGACGTGGGTTTCGCTTCAATACGAGAATCATGTTTTGTAGAAAAGTGGATCTTTATTGAGCGGTGAAAGGCGTCAGTGTACTGGTAACTTACCATTATAGCTGTCTCGGCGGCTGGCCGGGGACATTTGTTTAAATTTATGCTTGTTAAGGCGAGGTGACTGAAGGCACGGCTACACGACATGACTCCATCGATAAGCTAATCATTCGTTAGCATGCTTGTACACTTGTGTTTCTAATATATCTTGACGGTTTTGATTTTCTATGCAGATCTTTAGAGTGCGTGCTTTAAGTCATTAAGGTTTGCATGTTATGGAGTGAATGCATTTTTATATTTTGGAGTTCCTTCCTTGTCAAAATTGGTGAAACGAAACTTTACCTTTTTATTGATTATGTTTCGCAATGGTAGTTGCCGTGGTGAGCTTTTCATAAATTATCACGGACTTAAATTAGTGCATTTATTCTTGTATCGTAAAAAGGTCCATGGTTTTAAAAAACACCTCGTCAATTGAAGTTGGGCTTAAAATGTTATTTAACTTCTACGGAACAGTACGAAAACCCATCTCAAGTTTGGTTCTTTATGATTGGGTAGTAGGTACAATCGACTGGAGCGTATCAACTAGATTATCTATATATACTAGAGTTTCAATGACATGACATCCGACTGGCCTACTCCATTTTATAAATCTTTGATATCTTTTTTCTGGTCTATTGTGATAAAAAAAAAATCCAATTCAATCGACTGTATCGCATGATCATCAAGGTTATAAGGAATATTTATATAAAATTACTGATATGATAAGTATGAATTTTTTCGTAGTATTATCAAAAGGCTAATAAAATGACTGAGTCACATCAAAAAGACCTTGGTATGACCAACAGCATTAACATCATGATTTCAGTCATAAGACGTCCACTGCTGGATATAAACTTCTCACAAGTCTCGCCACAACGATCGGTTTTTGCGTCTAACTTTCATCGGATTACCGTTACCCTCATCAGGTCGTCAGTCCACTTTTGGCCAGGCCATATGCCATCACTGTTGTAACATGCATTGATTATAGACTTTCGTCTTGAGATCCTGTGGAACGTCAGGCAAGAAAACACCGCGCAGCTTCCTAAACGCTCCCCAGTCGAGTTTGATTCGACGGTTGACCTCTGTTTCGAAATTAGACCAACCTGACTGAACCGCTTGTCTCAGATAATTCTATTCATCAAGATTTTGATAGAAATAGGAGTTGCATGCTAATGCAACAATACTAATTAGTTACAAGAGTATTTAGCATGACTATGGTTTTTTCCATGTCCATTTTTAAGAACCACTCAAACACACAAGAAAAAAACAAACACAAACACTTGTCTGGTGGCTCTTGGGCATTATACTGAGGTCCTTTCTAGTCTCAGCTATGACTGCTATCGTCAGTAAAGTTGAGTAATATACTTATCACTGACGTCTTACCATCTCGAGTCTAGAACCTTGAAAACATCCTGTATTGCGGCTGTGAAAAGATTTGGAGAAATGCCGTCCTCAAACTCTAAGCAGAAATGCAATTATACTCTTCGTTACCGACATACAATAATAATGAGTTATAATTATATAGGCTTGCAGCTGGTGGTCAAGATATGGTTTCACATGTCATTGTTATTACAAACTATAGTATCAGAACGTTTACAGAGGATCTGAGTGCTAACAAGGAAGCTTGTGTGCGTGTAAACTGCAGTGTAACCACTGCAGTTTACACTCTCATAGATACCTAAAGATCATTTCCCATGCAACATAAAAACGTGGTGAAATATCTCCGCTTTTTTATTTATGTGAAATATATCCATAGGTGCATATCTAATCATTGACAGGGAATGAAATCTGAATATATGCCTCGCTTATCATCTACCATAAGTTGTAAAAGTCAAGGGAGGTGAGAGGTTAACTTTAAGATAACCGATGGGCGTGCAACCTTTCCCTGCATAGTTAATTTTACCATGTTATATTTTTTTTCATTTACCAAAACATAAAACAAACATGTTTATAACTAAAAGTAGGTACCAGACTGGTATTTATAGTCCCAGAAGAACTAAAAATTACTTATTTAATTCAAATATTCAATATTATTATATTCAATTTTATTTCAAATAAACAATTTACAGGCACTTTTGAAATGCCAAGCACATAATAGCAAATCCTATTTTTACTAAATACATCCGTATGTGTAATAATTTACTGAGATTTAATTTTTTAAATTATTGAAATCCATCAAGAAATGGTGGATTTATTAAAGTTTTTCTGAACGGCTACTTGGAAACGCGCTCTCTCTGGACTGTTTACGATGACATCACTTGTCATGATCCGTGCAACAAACAGCTTGATGGTATTCATTGGCCGGTGGAGACCGATCATGACAGATGACGTCACAGCGAATCGCTTCATTCTCGGGCGCGTTCCTGGAACTAATACACTAAAATTGCTGCATCTTCGTCATTTTTGGTCCGATTTAAATAATTTATTCACAGTAATTATTGTTTTTTTTTACGTTATAAGTCTGCACACTCCACAAATCATGACTGATCCTCTTTGCCCATTCCAAAGCGTAGATCTCTATAGAGAATATACAAGAAACTCCATCGACACTCTTTTTAACCGACTTCAAATAAAGGAGGAGGTTCTCAATTGTATTTTTTTTAACATCATATATGGAAGGATAAGAATATGCTTCCAGATTAGATCCATTGTTTTCAAAATCCAGTTGTGACGATGGAATCTATGTGGAATCCAGGGAACTCCTCAATTATTATAGGCAACTTTATGTTGATTTTAGTATTTTTATCAAGAACTGCAGCATTTACAGTCAAAAAGTAACATTTGATGAAGTGGAACTAGTGAAGAAGACCAGAAATGGCCAAGGGAACTTCTCACTCACATAGATATCATAATGAAGATAGTTAAGTAACTATGACAAAATAAATAAATAAATGTTTCTGTATAATATTATTGAAAATGGTATCATCGAAGTTATCTGATGATGATGGAGCTGGAAGGTATACACCGGAACTCAATAATTGATCAATGTGACCTATCCGTGTTTGGGCTTATTAGAATTGCCATGAGATACACTTTAGCTATAAGATACTATTGAACTGATTTGATGATGGAGCCGGAAGGTGGAAGGTAGACGCGGGAACTTCTTAATAAAACAATGTATCCTACCAGTGTTTGGGTTAGTTGGAATTGTCAAAACAATACCAGAAACGCCGACTTCCGAAATTAGAAAAATTTGAACGTTTTAGTAGTTTTTTGTATAGTGAAGTCGGTTTTTATTTTTCTTTGTAAAAAGTTTTTTACCTGTCATGTTATATATTACAAATATCTCGGTTACATGTTTCTTGTCGCTACTATAATGTGAGAACAATGTAAATAAAGTAAAAATAAAAACTAAATATAGATATTAAAATAGCAACTGGCAGCTAAGAGATGACCAGTCTCAACTGACAGCACCACGCGAATATTAGCACCACGCAGGTCAACCATTTTAAAGGAAACCGAATGATCCAACACACGTGCCACCATCAGTGAGACATATGAGTGAGCATGACAACTACCAAGCTGATTTATTTCAAAAAAGTCCAATAGTAGCCTAAAAACCATAAATAGCTCCATGGTACTCACATTTACAAACTTTGAAAAAAATGCTTGTAAATTATCACTATCACTTCATAGTATATAACAAAGTCGCTTCCCGCCGTCTGTCCCTATGTATGCTTAGATTTTTAAAACTACGCAATGGATTTTGATGCGGTTTTTTTTTTTAATATATAGATAGAATGATTCAATAGGAAGGTTTATATGTATAATACTTGCATAATATGGTAGAGAGACACTGATAATTTTAGAGGTTTCAAATGTGATGGCATAGAATAGAGTGCACAATTCTCACCGGATGTGGTATCGGAGAAGATGTATTGATTCCCCGAATTCCTCTGATACCATCGGATTTACCGTTCCAATTTAATACCACCTACAATTCCCGGTAAAGATATATTTTGCAATGACCATTAATAAATCGCAGGGTCAAACTTTCAACGTTGCAGGCTTAGAATTGAGCGTTGAGTGACATCACATGGGCAATTTTACGTCACTCTTTAAGAGTACCTAACATCTAAACAAAACATGTTTGTATTGTCTACTGACAAAAAACTGTGATCGTTGTATATAAAGACATTCTATAGTCAATTTACTATCAGCATTGCACCCGTGCGAAGCCGGGGTGGGTCGCTATTTAAGATATAATATTAAATAACTTACGTGAGCTTTGACTCACGTGACTAAAATCCACCTGTGTTCCTTCAGTTCCCCCTTTGCTTTCCAGGGCCACGGTAACTCTACTGAACATTTCTGCAGCCCTAGCAGGCATCGATCGAATACATCTATTTGAGGCGCGCGTGGAACACAACGCGCCGTTGACTTGAACTTTGTCCTTACCAAACGGCCGAACGGCGAGGTACCCATTAGTCGTCCGCAAATCCGTGCTCACGGTGACCAGAACTTGCCCTGCAACTTCCGACGCCCCAGACATAAAGATGACCTCTTCCTCACAGTTTCAGCTACCTCCTTCGTTCGCATATTGCTTCGCAGAAGGAGGTGACCGCTTCCCATTCAGTATCGCTTCGAATCATAACCCGAGAGATGGACGTGAGTTGGCGCGGCCACCGATCGCTGCCAAAACATCTATTGCTCTGTTATTGATAGGAATAAATAACAATTTGTCAAGACTGAAGTTGCACTTCATATGACTGTATAATTGCATAAAAGTAATCCGAAGAATATATTTCACTTTATTTTGTAACTGGAATCTTAATACATTGTAGGAATGCTATGCAGATGCTAGTCCTCTAGTCCAGTCTATCTATGTGCATATCTAACAGCATTCGTGTATTTCATTTATAATAATGAATGTATTTACGTTGATAGTCAGTAATAGAACGCTAACTGCCAGTACTTCTTACGATAACTTTGTTACTTCGATGTAGATTGCAGTATCACTTTTCTTTATGGACATATCTTTTGCATACAGCATTATGCTAAATTCTTCCATTATTATTATGTCTACCTATATTTCCAAAGACTGCTTCATGTGTACACCGACCCTTATTAGGGCATGAATACATAATCTCAAGTGTGTATAATATATTGGTAAGAACATTTGCAAGTGAATGTAGCGTTAGTAATGAAATTCTGTTTTCCCTTTCTACGGGTTTGGTTCTATCAAGCTGTTTCAATAAGCCTAATAGACTCACCGGTAGCCAGTTATCAGTAAAAATACGACGTGTGGAAGTGAAACGGTCAATATTCTGACTGTACTAACTACTTCCCGTAGTAAATGTCACTTTCAACGTAGCGTAAACAAAAAAACCAGAAAAACATGAATATTTTTTTATTAGTGTCGATAAATATAAGATCATTTGTAGGACAAATTGGCACTTTATACATTAACAACATACAATAAAACTATAATTAAGGCATCAGATTGGTTCATAAATATACAAATCGTAGGACAGTCTTATCTCTATTAGGTACTACACGTTGAAGTAGACATTGCATTTTAAGAAGAGTGTAAAAATTATGTCAATATTAATAATCGAAACACACCGCATTAAATACATTGCGATGAAAATAAGTTATGTACAAGCAATTAATACTTAATCAAACATAACGTATCAAAGAATTGGTAGTTAAATATTGAACATCAAGATTAAATCAAAAATCTTTTTCATAAGTACTTGTGTTATAAGCCAAACCCTCTCTTAAAATGAAGTAAATGTTTTAACATTTCAAGTAAGCTTACGCAATAAAAAACACACTTAACTAAAGTGCAATAAGATTTTTTTATAAATGTCAAACTTTTGAAGAAATGTCTTTTTTAAATTCGACTAAGTAATATTTTCAGTCTGATTAAACCTAATTAAAGTCAGGAA
Organism: Mythimna vitellina; assembly: GCA_949316375.1. NCBI lineage: Eukaryota > Metazoa > Arthropoda > Insecta > Lepidoptera > Noctuidae > Mythimna > Mythimna vitellina. Next base: position 11,017,892 of record OX438686.1, read on the forward strand.
AAATTGTTTAACACTTTGACAACAATTTTCAGTAAATTGAAACGCTACTAAATTTGAAATTATCTAATTGTCACGTAGACAAATTTAACCCTGTCATTTCATGACTTTCAAGTGAAATTCAACGTCAATATGATTGGCAATTAATTTTCCTGACCGTACACTAAACTATTTTATCGCTTTAAATGAATTTATTTGTACAACCTTACATTATACAGTGAAATTATTTGAACAAACATACAACGTTATACCTACTTCTGAACATAGAAGGCCACTTAACAGTCTACTAAAAGGGTACAAACACGACCTCACGTTTATTGCTAAACATAACTTTCATGCAAACCACTACACAGCTTATCAACGAGATATCCTCAATATATTACAGTTACAATAATTACGTAGGTATAATAAAAGTTACACTGTACATAACTTACGAGTAAACAGGCGACAGAAGGGCCATATTTCCACGTACCAATCCTAATATCCATCTCTGTAAATCTCATCTTTCTAGCCATCGTAAATCCTCCTTAGTTCCATCCCAGGCCCGGCAGACAAATCTCCTCGATCCGTATCGACAGAGATAACAAAGCTTTCTGTAGCTACAGAAATAAAAACAAAACTCCTGTCACGGAGTGAACAAGACCCGGTAGTGTTGGGACACGCAGATCATATGCTGAGTGATGGTCGTTTCTTCCTCACGCTTTTGTTGCTTAGGCCAAGGATACTGCCGATTACCTGTGAGAAAAAATAGAGACTTATTTTTTGGTCGTTTGTCACGACTTCACGAGTTTCGAGTCTTATAAAAAATATCTATGAGATATTTCTAGAGATATGTAGCTGTTGTTTTAGGAAGTAACCTCTGAAATGTGTATTCATTTGATTATAACAACTTTACCACTTAAGTTACACCTATTTCTGTGTGGCACAGAAAACTACATATAAAAGAATAAGTACTCAGGAAACCGTCAATTTGAAATGTCTAGCATCACACTTTAATGCAGGAAGGTAAGTACTATATTTAACTCACTTTAGAGACGGAGTAGGCAGCGAGCTTGCGCCTGGGCGCAGGCAACAAGAGCGCGAGCGCGCGCGCCTCCCGCAGCAGCGCGTGGAAGGCGAGTGCCGCGCCCGCGCACGACTCTGCCGCCGAAACCTCGTAGAACTGACAGCCGAACCGCAACGACAACTCCTGGCCCTCTTCCGCCTTAACAACCCTGTTAAACAAACAAATACTTCTTTAAGCTGATGGTTTTTATGTTGTATGGCCATATAAGGGAGAATACTAGATGTCCTCTTCCTCTGGGCAAAATGGACTAGTCTTCTGAAGAATGATAGAGGAAAAGGGATTACCTAAATTACAGTGTGAAGGTGGACAGTGTAGAATCGTAGTAGAGGAGATATTCGACCTCAAGTATCATATGACGAAAACAAGAAGATATTGATTCTGATAGTCGTTAACTCTGAAGCAGTATTATTACAACCAATTTTAAGTAAATAGTCAGAAAATGTCAAGTGCTGATTAATTTACATAATACACGCAAGGATTTAAGAGTAGGCACTTATAATTTATGTGACCTCTTCTTGAACTTTCCGGTAAATTGACCTACTCTAACAGAATTAAGTAGCATGAGTTGGTACTCATTCTACTACGTCGTCGGTTGTCTACGGATTCACCAGAATCCGTAAACAATTGGCAAAAATCTCTGTATTAACATAAGCATTGCTTATAAGTAATTATTATTTGCTGTATAAGCATTGTATATAACATATAACCAGAATAATGCACACTCATAAACACCTTGATTAGATAATTAAGTTACAATCATAATTCAAACACTGAAATTTTACTTAAATGCTAAGTATCTAAGTAATTTTTATAAAGAAATTAGTTATTCAAATTGTAGGCAAATATATATGGCATTTGACATACTACATTGACAGTGCACCGGTATTGGTAGTTACGCAGGTACACACAAGCACGCTAGTGATGTAATCAAGAATTTGTCAAAATAGGTAATTTTTAAAGTTTAATTATAATAAATTTGTATTTTAAACACAGCTGAAATCGATTGAGTAGTCAATTCTGAATATATTACTTTCAGGATATGCGTTTATTATGTTACATGTAGTATATTGCAGTTAATTGTCCTTAAATGAACCAAATCAAATTAAATAATCCATAAGTACGACAGTTGGATACGACGGACGAGATATCAGGCGTGCTATTCTCTAAGAAAACAGCCTTGAGTTCAGATACAAATACGTACATAGGATTAACAATCCAATAGGCCTATACATTAGATTTTTACTCTAATGTACCTATTTGGATTTCATCGCAGCGGCCAGCGCTGCACTCAAGGCTGTTTTCTTAGACAGTAACACTGCAGGACCAACGGTTACGTGCTTAGGCCCAGGGGTTTCACGCCAAATTTCCACTAGTTTAATTACTTAGTTTCTAATGGAATTACCTATTTATAAAAACACTATATCCAATCTGAGAATCAAACATAGAGTCAAGTTCAAAAGTCGTACCTATACAAGATACAAACGGAACAGTGAGGTAATTAAAATTGCACCTATGTTTTCGCACAATTTGTGCTCTATAATATCTTTCGCGTCGATAACTAGTCTCTTAGATATTACAAACCTGGCATGTTCCAGGTCACGCTTGTTGCCGAGAAGGGTGACAGCAGTGCAGCCGGGTAGCCTAGTCCTCTCAAGCAGTGCCAGCAGTTCGGCAGCAGCCATGAAGGACCGGCGGTCACACACGGAGTATACCACCGCAAAAGCGTCGCCCCAGCGGAGGTGCTCGGCTAAGCATCCTCGTTTCTAGACAAAGAGTTGTGTACGTTAGCCTTCTGGTAAATAAAGTTTATTTTCAGAAGTTGGTGTTAAACGTTAACAAAGAAACAAAACCAGGAACACCGATTTCCGAAAATAAAGTTATTTTGCAAATTTTTCGTCATCGTTGTCTAAGTCGTTTGTATTTTGTTTTTGTAATTTTTAGGATACAATGTCAGTTCGTCTAGAGCCAAAATTATAGTTTGCGGGACTTTTTAATACGGTAAAGTAAATAAACTGTATATTGCTCTTGAGTCGTGCAATATCGTTATCATTTGAGTCACACCTTACGCACGCGTACTACTCAGAAATACCTACAAACATTTACCAATACGATAAGTGTTTGTAAAACGATTACTTATAAAATATGAAATGTAGAAAGTATTGATATAAATCGTAGCACTCGAGGTGCGTATTCTATTACCGATGCTATCAAATCAAGTGAGAATAAAACACTTACAGCGCAACCACACGTATCTAAGACTTCCACTTCAGACGTGGCGCCGTCGAACGCCACCCGATGTTGATACAGGAAATCTGAAACAAAATCTTTATTTGACTTTGCACAACAATCAACACTCCAGTCAGTCGACCCGTTCTCAATATCGACCTCGTAATGTATTGGCTTTCTGAAAGATGCTATCAGTCACTCAGATCTAGGTTACAACCAATAACGCACTCGTGCGATATGCCAAATGACTTATTAAGTGTCACTGATATAGCTACAAAAAATATGCAATAAATCTTATTGATTGGGATTTCGAGAACGCAGATTTAGGCGTTGATAACTGATAACGTGTAAGGACGCAATACAATATATTGTACACGTGTGAAATCGGCATCAGGATTTTCCCTTCAAGTTTGTACCGGAACGTCTGAAATATCTTTTGTTTATGTTTGAAATTTTTTTTCCGTCAAAATAATGTAATAAGTTCCAAAGGTCGACGGCCTGCGCAGACCGGCGCCGGCGTCGCTCAGCCTTGGCACTCCGGCGCTGCATCTTGCCAATATCGCAAATAAACCGACCATTGGCACTCAATGCGTGGCATTTGTGAGTGCCCTCTGTAAGGGCTCATGTTCATTGGTATTTCTGTCTTGCGTTTAACACTGACACTCTTAGCATATCAACTAGGTGATCAGAACTAGGAGTGCCAGTGAAAATAACTAATATTGTAACCGTTATAATGACCGTAATACACAATAGGGATGTTTATCTGATACATACTTTGTTTATACTAGTTCAGTATGATATCATAAAAAATATAGGTACATCTGCTTTATAAACAACAACGTAATTGTATTAATGAGTTAGGAAAATCCCAAAGGAAATTGACCATTCATCTGCATTCTATTTCTGCACCAAATTCAAATAAACAAACCTCATTTACATAGTATCAAGTGTTGTTAAATATACTCACCGCCAGTTGAACTGTATTCCCCGATGTACCGCTTCGTTAAATAACGAACCACCACGGCTGAAACAAAACAAACAAATTCAAACAATTGCACAACTTTTCACTCGTTATCGATGAACTAAAGAATATGTAGTTGATTACACTTTTAGTACAAACTTTATCTTACAAGATAAAATACATAGATTAATTGAAATACAAGTTGGTAACAGAGAAAGTAACAATTAGCAGGCGCTCGGTAAGGTGTTACAAAATTTGTGCCCCTCAATTTACAACTATAGGCGTTTTACAAGCTTCAATTAGAGGGAAAGCAGACAAAAGGGCTAAAGGTGCTATTAAGTTATTGGTGAACCACCCCACCAATTAACACTAGAGACTACAGAACTGGCTTTTATTAACAATCAGTGGTTTATGAGTATTCTTATTTATTTGAATATAATTACAGGTTTATTACGTAAGTAATGGTAAAGTTTAGGGTCTTGATTGCCTCTATTATTATTTAGAAACGATCGATTTGTTATGAATCGAAGAACAGCTCATTTATATGTCGAACACTGCTTCTTAATAGTTATCATGTTTAAGGCATCCATCATCAAGATATGTATTTACAATTAGCTTTTTCCGGTGACTTAGGTAGTCAGTGTAAACTGTACAATGCTACTATCATATAGGTAGACTCGTAAGTATAAACAAATTATATTGCACTTGTGATTATTATAAAATTCATAGTTCAGGCTCGTATTCTAGACTGCGTATTTGAGAAAGAGTTATCACAGCTCTGGAACGCAAGGCGCAATTGAAGGAATACAGGTGCTTTCAGTCAGTAAAAATCTACAATTCCCTCTCGCCCCACCCAGAACGGGAACAGTTTTTAGTGATTTAGTAATTCAAAAGCAAAAGGCTTATATTGTCATTAGGGGCCATTCAAATATTACGTAAGCTCTACAGGGGTGTGGGGGCCTTCGCTTTGCTTATTTTTGATGACATGGGGGATGGGGGCGTCTAGATGGTGATTACGTCAGCAGTGCCATTTTTTTTTAGTTTTTTAAGCAAGGAATGTCGATGTTTCAAAATCACAAGAAAGTGAGCAGACACACATCATTTAGCAGCATACATCTAATGTCATTGAAGACTTAGTGTCATGGATTAGTGTGTCATTGACTGAGAACTGTTAACTTAATTGTATAAACGTAAGCATGGGGGGGGTTGAGATATTGCATACTTTTGCTGACTAGGGGGAGGGGGTTGTTAATATTTGCAAAAAATCTGCTCACGTAATACTAGAACGGCCCCTTAATTTCCAAACTGTCCAATATCTCGCTCTACATACACCCTACACTACATACTATATATTGTGTAAATGAGTATTGAAGCCATAGCTTGGCACAATGAAACATGATAAACTGACGTGTAACATTAAACTAATAAATACAACACGTACCAATGTATATTGTTACCAGAGTATAATACTTTATAGTTGTCGTGTCGCTTACAATTAAATCTAGCACAATCATCAAGCCACATTTTGTTCCTATTTTTCTGTTTTTCTTTGAACTACTGGTCTACTGATAAACAAGAAAAGCTGGCTACTCTACTAAAGCTACAAGTTTTTTATGAGCGAGACGAATCTTGCATTGTTTGTTCTGGATATACTCGCCGTTTAGAATCTAAAAGTATATCTCACCGTATAGATTCATTTCAGCAAATGGTTGCTAGGTAAGTAAATAAAATTAAAAAGCTGAATACGCATTAACATATTATCTCATTAAGAAATACCTTGACAATAAGAACAAAGAAAAACCCCATAATGATTACGCACCGTCAAATCTATAAGTTACTACCAAAGACGAATACTACAGCTCAAGCAAATACTTTAAGTTCCCGTAAATAAAGTAAAGACAAATAATACTTTCTATTGTAACCTGATGACTTAGTATTATGAATAAAGAACAGTGTAGTATCCTTAGCTTCAATGTTGATAAATATTCGCGCTCGAAACAAAATACAAACAAATTACTTCACTTCCTCATGCTCTATTGACGCGGGAGGAACGCGGTGCTATATCCAGACTAGGCTAACCGACCCACTGTGTAGCTCAGAACAACACACCTAGTCATACCGTAAATCCTAATTGCACATAACTACTATCAAACAGCTATTCCACCCACAAAAACTAAAACTTACCCATTCATTTCACTAGTTGACTCACATTCTGCTTACATTATACAAATCTTATCGAAGACCAGCAATAGGTCGAATAAATATTTATAACCTAGAACTATAGATACTTCAATATTAAGATACTAAAGAAGAAATACTAGGCAATATAAATTGTAGTACTACAAATAATAAATAGTCCGTTTAGACCTAGAATTTATCTATCAATAAGCAGCCCGATATCAAACAGCAGATCGATCATGTATCTATGATTAGAATCGGTTCCGAGACATCGCCCCAATACGGATCATAAACTGTAAAATGGATTATAAAGTGTCACATCTCATCAAACCCGCGGTTTATTGAGATTTGCTTCTCTATCGAATGTTAGGAGTTAGCGGGAAAACTATAAACATGTCATTTCAATGGATTTATGATTGGGCTTCTGCTGCACATGTGGTTTTAATGTCAGTAAATATGTAGGTAGGTACATGTTTTATGTGTGTTCTGTCAAGCTTGCGGGTCAGGAGCGCGGGGCGTAGTGATGTGTGCTTAGATTCAGTGAACCAGCTCAAAACAATCGATGTATGTTAATTGCGATTTCACGGCTATCTATCGAGGTTGTCGAACTTTCCTTTTATGTGCACTCTCCTGGTTAACCATCCTTTATTGATTCTGTATAAATATTTTCCTCGTTTCATTAGCTGTTATCCATCACTACTCGTGTACGTACCTACTTTTAACACCACAATATTTTTTTATTTACCATGTGAGCAAATACTTAATGAAACAGAAATGTGTAAACACACCAATTTGTTGGTACATCTTTGAAGCAACGTAACGTGCCAATGAACGATCCAAGCTTTTATTGCCAACAGATTTCAGATAAAGACTACTCCATAACTTCATTAACAAAACTGGTCCTCTTACTGTAAAGCGTACTCAGACAAGTATTGCAGAATCTGAAAACTCTTATCAATTCGTGCAAAATAAACATGCAGCTTGAGTCTTACCAATTATACTAACGAGTACTTTCACTTGAACACTGATAGCTAGGCAGTTCAAGGTGATCCGCAGCCACATTACTCTGCCCAGATAGCACCTCATACCATAAATCTAGGTTAAATTTGCAACAAGACAAAACGGTCTTCAATTCGCAATGCACGAATGCGTCCGAAATAGGTGTTCCATTCCTTACTACAATACAGTGAGTGATGCTCCAACTACTGGTTTGAGATTGAAACTGTGCATACATGGCGAGGCTTAATAAGATCTTGACCGTGAAGCTTTAGCTCTCGCACGTTTGTAACTTTTATATTCATTTCCAGAATAAAATGGAGTGTAGTAACGAGAGCCATAACGGGACTTGGGGAAACGAGGGATTTAAGCGACGTCTGCTGAGCGAATACGGTAGCGCTAAATGTTAATTAAGAGCATCGGCGAGGTGATCACCCTGCGATCCCGGCCTGTTCTCCACGCTGCAGTAATTGGACGGCACAGAGTTTAATTTACATTTTTACGTTCAGTTTATTTCCTTAAACGCTACTTAATTAAGGGTCACGTCTTTCTTTCGTGTACTATAATGTACTATAACTTTATTGAGGCCTATAAAATGAAACACATCAATTAATTTTTATTTGCGCTAAGTTCTGAAGACAGTGCAGAGCTTTCTCTTGTAATCTTAATTTCTTGTATCGACATGCTAATTAGAATTTCACCACTGTTATTTTTGACAGGTGACAATGATGAGCATACTTGACCTGGAAGTCTAGAAAAGTTTGACCTCATAATTCATTTCAAACAAAGGTCTAAGGTGGCGTGCTGTAGCTAATCAATGACAAACAAATTTTGACAGTTAAACAAATTGAGGAATTCGAAACATGTGTGCTAACATCGATCATGATTCAATGAACAAATTTAAAAGTGAGAAACCACGTAGCGAAAGCGAAACCAATCCCGATTATTGGAACAGTTTTGAAAGGCGTATGTCTAACATTACTAGACCGAAAACACAAGTAAATAGTGTTGTATTTTTGACACAAAAACCGCTTTTGTTTATAATATAGACTGAACATATAAATATCGTATCAATGCACGCTTCAGAAAATCAGATATATTTCTTTCTTCGCTATAAATACATCTAACTGTGCGAATTCTATTTAGAACGCTGACTGAGCGATCGAATATTCGGTCGGCAGTGTATAATTATGTCGTATCGTGAGTGGAACACGAATTGAAAGACACAGAAGGTTTACTTTATCTTTGGAAGCTAGATATTGAAGATGGACCGAAGAAAGCAATGAACATGAGTAACGCTGTCCAGTGATTAGGTTTCTAGTTCTCGTATCCTATTTTTAAAGTGAACAGTCATCCAAGGCTGAAGTTCTAGTCAAGAAGAAACACAGACACTTCAAACAGGGTGAAGGCCACGGGTCACTGCAGCTTACGATCTGTGACTCAGTGGTTTGAAACTGATCCATGTGTCAAAGCTGCTGCCAAGTAATTTTGAATGAATTTTCTGGTGTCCATCATCTGTGGATTTTCTGTATTTAGTTATTTAGTATCGGAGTGAGTGTGCGTGGTGCGTGCGGCGGGTGTCCCGGCAGACGTCTGACCGGGTGACTCACTGCGCCGCGGCATGCGGTGGAGCTGCGCGCGCGCCTCTATTAATACCCTTGCAGTTGACATTTACTCGCTCTCGATCTATGATCCCGAAACGCAATAAGAGTTTTATGTCATCGGTAATGTTGCATCTGATGTGCTTCTTATGATGAGTAACTTTGACGTTAATCTGGGCGTTAAGAGGTTCATAGAACTGTATATGTGTACATACTTCGTATCTTGAGAAACGTATATACTAATTTCAAAAACGTGTCGCTACCAGTCTATTTAGTTTTAGCACATTGGAGGACCTTGTTGAAGTCAGAATCCTTTTCGGAATGGAACAAGACCCTCCTAAGCATGGAAACCATTGGTTACCACGCTTGCTCTTTTTCTTTTGTTTTCGGATTTCAGACCCTTATAAGTACAGGGTTACTCTCATATACCTGTTACCTCGTCCTACAGGACAGCACTTCAATATCAAGCTCGATTCAAAAAAGGCCTACACCGTTTTTTTAAACCTGTTTCACAACACATTTATACTCATATATATGAATTCATGCATGCTTGTATCAGGGTCACAATCTCAAGACACTTTATCGTTCAACTATTCGCGGAGTTAATATACACCTATTCAGTAACCAGATAGGTAGATACTTAAGAGTCGTAATGGTGAATTCTTGGCACTCAACGCCTTTATGCCGATAGGTATAACTAACGGTTGTACAGATGGTACACGTGGCAAGGCATATTACAGCTATTAGAGTTTTGTTTTGATCGCATGTCATAATATTTCCACTGTAGTTATTTTCTTTCTTCTTTATCGACTTTGTAGGTGTTATCAGGGTCGATTTTGTTATGTCAGTTATGATACTGAAAGCAATCTGTGGGTGGTAAGGCTCACGCCACGTATAAAAGCAACAAAAGTTTGAAAAAGCATAAACTTTGAAGACCGATCAAAGATTGAAGACTCGATTAACAAACAGTTCATGATAATAATCGCGTCTATTTTAGGTATTTAGACGTATGTGAAACAGAGAGTAAAGCCCCACATACCTCCGTTGAAAAGGGAGGATCCTCCAACCAGACGGGTGTTATGTCTGGTGGGCAACTGCCCGATAGATGATTTCGGGCTTTTCTATATATTCAAATCGCGCGGAGAACTTTAATTGCGCGATACAGGATTAGTTTTTATGTGACGCCATAGATGTCGCTACAGGTATATTTCTGTTCAGGGGCCTTACCATGACGTGTTAAATTGTCAAGTGTGTGAGCGAGAAAGAAGTATGAAGCTATACATCCTATATAGCTCCGTCCCTTTAACAGTTTAGTTTAGGTCGTCAAATGGTACGGTACGCTCATGGTATGGCCTCTGTCCTCTACCAAAATTCACATTAGAAAAGCATCGGTTTCTCCAAATATACGACATATCCTACCATCACCGGAATGTTAGTTTTCCATTCTTTTAACTATGGCACAAATCTCGCCTGGAGTGGTAAGAGAAATATTCATGTCACTAAATCAAACATGGACAAGGTTATTGTCCGTGTTTGAAAAGAGAGATTTCATAGTATGGTTTCCTTCATTTATATCAATAGCACCTTTGTAATCAAATAGATTCACTAGTAAGTTATTTATTTCCACTGGATCGACTACTTTTCGCCCATCACCTTAAGGCTAAGTTCCTGCTGAATCACTTTCTTTTTATTAGTGCATTAATTTACAGTTTTCCAAATTTTCTTACCCATATTTTTTTATTTGAGTCATATATAGCAAACTTTTAGCTTTAGAAACAATATTTCTATGTAATTTAAGGTACATATTTTTGTACTTTAAAACACTTAGTTCAAGGTTATTTCGATTGCGTGGATATGAAAAACGTTTCATTTTACTGGAGGTACGTATCCCTTTAGTGATCCACTTTAATTATTTTAGTTTAATAATTAGTTTTAAATTGTCTTTTCCTGTTGCTATTGCGAAACACTTCATAAAAACTTTTGAGAAAAGTATTAATGCCCATACCAGTTCAAGATTCGCTAAGAATGCCCCGTGCGAATGCTGCACTATTGAATACTCTTTTATTTATTATAATAACCCGATCCTCATTCAAAGGTGGAGTGGATGGATTTTCCAAACAAACCTCAGCAAAAATATCTGCATGCCCGGCAAACATTGTGATCTACCTCACAATCTAAAACACATGCATCAGGCAGATTGGTTATGATGTTGTCGAGAGATGAAGTGCTATTATTACGGATGAAAGTAACCGAAGAGATTAGATGCCTAAAATTATAAAATTTAAACAAACTAAGGAATTCCGTACTTTATTTATTGTCCATTATCAGATCAATATTAAAATCACTGCAAATTATGCATTTCCTATTGAATAAATAGTCCAGTAACTTTTCCAATCTTTCTAAGAACTGTTCAAAATTTCAAACCTCTTAACAAACTTACATCACAAATTAAGTTCCCAACACTACTTAAGCAGTGAAAACATCAATTATAATAATTAAGTACAAAAATACTTGGAATTACATTGTAGTCTCCGGTAAGCCACTTGCTACTAAAGTTTTCGAGAGCTTAAGAGTTAACTTAATCACATAATCAAGATGTGGCCACTTAAGATTGATTGTCCGTTGCATCTCGTTGCGTAACACATGCTTCACTAATTCTTGCTCAAGCGTTTTCTTATGCCTTGGGAACCATGGGAGAATATTTTTTGAAGTCAGTCGCTTGGGATACCAAATAAATGGTGTGAAATCGATAATGAGTGCCATTGACTTAGCCTTTTTTCGGCAGTTCTTGGAAGCGGCTCGTTAAGCCTTTATGCTCTAACATTTGTATTAATTGCAGTAGACGCCTGCTGCGGTGGAGAGACAGATCAGATAGAAACATCATCAAATTATTAAAATAAGATAGGCCAAAATGGTAATGGGAGGGCCGTCAGCCGTATGCAGATTGACCGTAGGGCATGAGTCTACATAAACTAGGGACCAAAAGATGGACGACGCCGCTGCGACTGACTGGGGAAGGAGTCGAGATGACCTAGACGCCTATTGTCGCGTAACGCCTAAGTCGGTTTGAAGTGGATCGAGAAAAGAATACCTGGAAGTAGTAAGACATCTCTTTACGATAAGGTACCGAGTAGCGTGATAAAAACGTTCTTAAACTTATCAATACAAAAAAGGCAATAAAATATTTGATCTACTTTTATAAATGTTAAGTTTCTCAATCTTTCTTAAAATACCTCACCTACAAAGTTTGAAACTGCGTGGCTTACCACGTGCGCAACTTTAGAATCAGGATGTAAACAAACATTGCACAGATATTCCACGTTTATTCAATCGCATTAATAGAAACTAGCCGACTAACCTGAACGAAGATACACAGTTATAAATTTTACACGGTTATTCCTAATTACTTAATTGAAAATTTTTAAAGGGGTTGGCAATATTCAAATTTATTCGTATACATACAGGAACAAATTTTACTATGTATAAAACATACGTCTCATCAATTTCATATTCATAAGTACCTACTTTCCCACCCTGAAAAATTTTCAAGACACAAGACACGCTTTTTTAGTGGGAAACCATTAAGTAACGACTCCATGTTCTAGGTGGTGCGAGAGGGAGTTTCAGACTTTTACTGGCTAGAAATTTTTACAAAAAAAAAACCGACTTCACTAAAAAAAAAACACTAAAAGGATCAAAATAAGTTTAATTTCGGAAGTCGGTGTTTCTCGGTATTGTTTGTTTCTTATTTAACACCGACTTCCGAAATTCAAGTTATTTTGATCCTTTTAGTGTTTTTTTTTTTTGTAAAAAGTTTTTTTTTTCTCACTTTTTGGTTGCGATACACTTATATACAACCAGAGTGCCTATTTCTCATGACCATTCCAATTAAACCAAAAACTGCTAGGTAACATTGTTTTATTATGAAGTTCCTGTGTCTACCTTCCACCTTCCGTGGCCATCATCAGATCAGTTCGATAGTACCTCATAGCCAAACTGCATTTTATAACAATTCTAATAAGCCCAAACACGCCTAGGATATATTGATAAGCATATCCTCTAAGAGAAAAAAAACACATAAAAAATAAATAAAAAACATACAACCGAATTGATAACCTCCTCCTTTTTTTGAAGTCGGTTAGAGACTCACTTGTGTATCTCTAAATGCCCTTTACATTCTAGAGCCGCAGTGAATCTTTCGAACAATCCCATAGCATTTTGAGCCGCAGTGATTCTTACGAACAATCCCACAGCTGTTTTTACGGTAGAAAATCATCAAAATTAAATGACTTCTCCCACTCAGGGTAGAGCGAGAGTGAGCGTCAGACTTTTACTGACCAACACCCACCAGTGTCTTTTCAATTTCCCTTTGCGTCCAAGACCACGATACCGATAAAACCGGCAAAGATTGCCAACCCTGCAAGTTTTTATATTATTTATCTTCCTTGGTATTAAATATAACACCCGGTATAAAAATAATTAATTACCATTATCGTCTCTGATACACTGATTGAGTTACAGAATAAAAGAACGTGATCGCTGTCGCCCGAGTATGACTACATGTGTCAATACATGCTTCAGGTATTACGATTAGTTGTTTTAATTTGCATATAAGTACGTGATTAAATGTAGCTATGTATGTTTGTAGATCAGACGTGTGAAGTATTACGAAAAATATTAGTCGTATAATCGTGTCCAATTCTAGAAGTGGACTAAATGAAATGTATAAATTACGTATTATAGATAATAAGGAGAAGGTTGAATTACCAATTTTGTAAATGCCTCTTTTTTTGGTGGGAAATCATTGTTGTAACTTGGAGAGATTTTCAGGCGTTTACTTTAAAACCCACCAGTGCTTCTTTAGTTGCCCTTTTAGTGCCTGCGCCGCAGTTACTCTTTCGAAAAATCCCCTACCTGATGATAATAATTGAATCAAAAAAGAATAAGCCTGATAAAGCTTCATAAGCTTCATGCAAACATTGAATAAAAATGTCTAAACATTGATCAAATCTAAACTTACGTTGCAGCTAACGAATTTACGACCCAGCTGAACTATTTTCTCAAAATCAAAACACAACAAGACTAGACAAAATCCGGTTTAAAATTATAGATCCTACTCAGTCTGCGCAAACATTACACCTATTTCTGTTCTAAACAAACCACACTTATAAACACTTCAATTGAATTTATCGATAAAAATATGTTAAAATAACGAACATTAAAATACGAGCACGATATAAAACCAATATTCAACAACATTAAAATTCAAGTGTTACAACATTGCTCAATGGCCGGCATCTGTTGGCAGTTCTTACCTAATCTTTCTTTAATTGTTATTATGTTTATGTATTGGAGTGTTTCCGAAAAACGACATCCGACGACTGGGCTATAAATCAATTTCACCCATGTTAGCTTTCGCTAAGTTATTGTTTATACTTTCTACTGCACAGCTAACACGTCTACATAATACTATATCAAATGGTAGCATTTGATAGTTTCCTGAGCGTTATTAATTGGCGATTAGTGACGTTTGAATGTTGAATGAGTCATTAGTGGTCTCGTTTGATTTATTTGTCGTTAGGAGACTGAGGCAGGCGATTTGTTTAAGACCGTCTCTTGTACATACGTGCCAGTAGTGAACGAACCTCGATATGATCTTGAAATCAGAAGTGTTATAGAAATTGTGTTGCGTAACTCTTACGTTTATTGTTAGTTGTTTAATGTAATGTCTTGCACGTTTGTTAGGTACTTTCTTTACTTAGGATAGAAGATATAAAACGAATGTATCGTTAGATACACATAATTCTGCATTTCTTAAGTCAAAGAGCTTATTTCGTGCGTTTTTTTGTGAGAAATCATCAAATGGGAAAACTATGGGTGGAGTGCGGTCCCTCAATACTGTGAAAAAATAAACTTCTACGTTTACGATAAAAAAAGGTACGGCCGTTTATGTAGCAAAAAAGTTGTATTTCGACACTCTCAAGGAAATCAAAATTCATAGGGTATTTCCCGTTGACCTAAAATCCTGAAATTTGGCTTGAAACAAGATCTCAAAGCACAAGTATAGGAAAAAATCTAAAAACTGTAAATTTGTAGTTACGTCACAAAAAAATAACTTTTTTTGCGAATCGGAAAAATCTTAGTTACCCAATTCGGGAATTGAACGGTTTTCATAGGTAAGTTTGTAGGCAATCCTGAGTGCGCGAGTCCGACTCGCACTTACCTAGTTTTTTTTTATAGTTTCCAAGTAAGTCGTTATGACATTCCCCTCATCCCTGCCGCGTCGATTGACTGAGGCTTTACTCATCAGCATACCAATCTACCAAATATATAATAGGTTCTACCAAAGTTAAATTTTGTAAGCGGTCATTTGCGGTCATTTACCTTCATTTCCTTCAAACATTGCATTCATTCAACTTTTTACTCAGTTTAAGTCTTCATCAATTGATGTTCATTGAAATCCCAAAACATGTGGTGTGTTTCGTATGACTCAACATTTAGGTTATCAAGAAAAGCTTTTTATACACTGATTATGTGTATTTTAGCTAACCATCTGGATTAATAAATAAAATGGTATAAAACTAGTCTGATCTCATCAGGATTGCTAACTACTAAAACACGAGCCGAGTTTATAAAAATATAAATAAATAATACTCTGCAAAACTGTCTGCAATGTAATTAATTTTTCATTTTCACCAAAGAAATTGGAATTCAATTATTTGAATACAGTTCATTACAATAATTTATTCAAACTAATTTTAGTTGACACTTCATTTTAATGTAATAAATTAAGTGTGCTCTCAAAGTGCATTTTGCTGTCTTAGGTATTCAAAAATATAGAGTGCTTCTAGTTCTTTCGAAGACTAATTTTACTGAATTTTATTACTACTGTGTTTGTTGCCAAAACCATTTTTTGCTAATTGCGACGAAATCGAAATTTTATAGAGGAGTGCACATATAGAAGAAGCTCACGATTTATACCTTGATTCGTTACTGTCGTAAGTATGTATTAATAGTTGTTTCGAAGTGTGGACCATCCACACTGGGTATTTATGAACTCCTCCCCTCGGAGTTCCGTCTCGACTCGACTCGAACAAAGATACAGACGTGAGGAATATCCAGACGAAAACTTGTAATTCTATTTTCATAACATATCTAACACGCCGTATATTTGTATAAACTTGACTTTTGTGTAGACGTGATTTGTGGCTTTTTTAATATAATTTCATATGAATTTTTTTTATAATATTCAAGGTCTTTAGCTCTGGCTTGATTCTTACTTTTTAAATATTTTGTTTAAAATAAATAAATCCTTATGATTTGATTGTTCCCAAAAGTAATCTTCACGAAAAAAATACCCGGAAAAACACTGTAAAATGAAGATTTCAAGGTCTACTAAATTCTAAATGTAGCAGGCAGGTAACAAACATACTGCTACAAAACCATAAAGCATACAAATGAGTACTACATCTTACGAGCCGTCTTAAGAACACCGAAATAACGAATTGCTGATATTTTGAATTATTTCGGGAGCCATAAACTCAGCGGAAACTTACACACCTTACACAACTTCAGACAAACAAAGACTTTTTTAATGCACTACTATCAATTTACGTGCTACGAATCGTAGGCTACGAAGCGTAGCTCGTAAACGATCCAACGAACTACGCCTATTCGCGTCTACGAATCGTTTCTTTTATCGCTACGTGATTGTACGGCACTAAAACTTTTTTATGCAGAATTCCTGACTTTTGGCGACAATACCAAGTGGTTCTATTTACGTCCCAGATATTCAAAGATACAATTTTGATGACGAATATAACGTAGGTACACAATCTGATTTTCGCTGAATATTTAGTCGCAGTACTGTTTCGTTTGCTGACTAACATGTTTTGGAAGCTAAGCTCAAACAACACTACATCGAACCCACGCTTCAGCCATTATACTGCTTATATTCAATATGACAAAAATCGTGACGTCACACATACCTAACTACCTACCAACATTTTGATATTGAGTCAATGTACTATCTCACGCTATTCGAGAGTCAGTACGAAAATTGTATGGGGTTATAAATAGAAAATAAATCGAAAATAAAACAGCCATGACGAATCAATTTTAAGCTCTGACTAACCTCTTGATTTGCGGAGGTCAGACAGCCAATTATCATCATCACAACAGCTCGATAACGTCATCGCAGAAGGAGCTATCTAAAATACAATGGTAAAAATATTTCAAAATGAAACACCGCTCATTTATCGCTTTATCAGATTTGTATTTCTAAGATTATCCAATAAAATATTTCTATTCGGAATATCGTCAACATCGGTCTAATGTCGTTTTTCTGTCTTAAATGGAATAGTCAAAAGGTGGCCCAGAACTGGGTGGCCTTTGCCCATCAGCGAGACAAACAATCCTCATCATTTTCCTGCTCCATTGTTACTTGGAGTTGGTGCAACACGATTAATCAAAACGCTATCATTCGCCCGCTTTTCTTACCTCTATGAAACGATAAAAGTTTTCCAATTTTCTTTATTTTTCTCATGGATGAGGAAATCCAACAAAACGTGTTTGTAACAAATACCATTTCAAATTCACGTGTACTTACTACACGTTGGGAACGTGCTTCAGAGAGTTCACTTTATTTACATTACACAATTTATTGTATTATAGACGGTAGCCGGAGGTTTACAATTTAAATACTTAAGTTATTGCAGCAGTTGAATAACAAATCACCATTATTGCTATTTTTTTTTGGTACACACCCGCCACTTGATTTCAAAAGACTACAACTTCTGAAAGCCAGAATGTACAGAGACGACCACTAGAAAAACGCCTAATTAATAAAGCTCAACGAGTATTTAAGAAATCATTAAACTTTCTTGCATCCTGCAACGAAATATATCAGAAAATCAAAATAGAAGATTTCTAAAACAGTATTGTTTCTGCGTAATATGAAGTGTATGTAAAAAGGAATACTGAAAAAAAAATGAAATTATCCGATAAATTCAAAAATAGAACTTAAAGTTAAATGAAAATGTTCAAACTACAGGTTCCTCTTGCATAATGCGTAGGTTAGAATAGATTAAAAGATTGTTGATCGCAAAGAGGACCATCATAATTATGGCATACCTCTTAAAGTTTTTTTTTATTATTTCTTGAGCGTCGATTCATCCTTTGAACTTTCTACCAAAGAAAAGAATAAGTATGTGCTAGTTCGTTTTTTCATTGTTTTTCTCGCTCTGTATATGCCAACGTTCAGAGAACACATATAAACATCATCAAATACAATCATTGCGATAGGTATAAAAATAAGCAAAACACAGGTGTTTTCGCACGTTGCGTCAATTACAATCAAACTTCAGGTCGCCAGACATACATAAATTGGCTAAAACTCAAGAAATCAGCGTAAATTGTCTGGCGCTTCGTAACAAATAGCTAATTCCTTTGTATAGAGTAGCCTGCAGAATTGTTCTAATATTATCTTCAACGAATTCTAAAAGTAAATATATTCTATTCTATTTGAGATTGTCTGGTTGGTAAAGCTGCAGCCAGGTGCCCGCTGTGATTAATTGTTTCAATCAATTAACTAAACCTACCTACCCATTGCAGTTTACTCACTGCTGGATTTAGGCCTCTCCCATATTGCATCACCGAACTACAACCAGCATTGAGAACTGTTCGTGTTTTAGATAATCGGTCACCAATGTAGGGTTACTAGGGTTACCCACACTGAAATAAGAATGAAATAATATTTCTTTGAACGTCATGGTAACCCATCCGGTGTTCCATGCGCGTCTCAAATAGCTGTGAGCAAAATTAACGGGGCCCACTAGGGCCGATACCTGTCAAGACTGCGAGTTTATTCGAAAGGGTTACGGCAGCTCTGGATCACCAAGGGCATCTGAATCACGGGTGGGTTTTAATCAGTAAACCACCACACTTCCTTTCGCTCCACCCACAGGAGTTATTTGATGATTTCCCAGCTCAAAATAAAGGGTTAATCGGGCAAGTTTTCCTTTAACCCAGTCCGGGTTACGATTGTCATATTTTCATCATGATACAAGTATATAAAAGAATTAGTAGATGGACCTAACTGCATTATTTGCATTGAATCTTCATCCTCATCCTTGCTTTTCCTGACCAGCAATCAAGGTGTTATGCGAAACTTGAGAGTAGAAAAAACAGTCACAAAACTCTGCTCTTAAATATTTGGCATTCATTATCTAATTAGTAAAATAATACTGAGTTTCAATCGACATTCGACCGGAGGACTAAATTATTAAATTTGAGCTGTCAGACTGCCAATTGTTAACCGCTCATGACTCAGAACAAGTAAATCACTTCAACGATGAAATGGAAATAAAAACATCACAACAATATGTCAGCAATCAATCATTAAGAAATAGAGCTAACAAGGTTAATGGGCGTAGTAGTAACGACCAATCATAGCTAATTGCATCCTTGCGATTTCATAACCCGAGGCTTAAACATCCGGCGCTAAACACGTTTAAGGGGTTGAGTTCATGGGCATGGAATGGATTTTAGTCGTAGCTTGGAGACTGTGGGAAAAGACTTTATTTTACCCAAATTCACACTAGAAGTTGTTATTTTTTTCTAACTATTGCAGTCCCACTGCTGGGCTCCCCCAAGTCCAGACATTATTCTCCAGAGCCATCTCGAACCACTTCTCGTGGGACGCGTCTAGTTCCTACCCGGAGGAACCCACTGCGTGGCGACAATTGCCCAGCAACTGACGTAACCCGCCCAATCCCATTTGAACATGGCAGCCTTTTTGCCCATGCCTACTATGCCCGTTTTGGAATGCAGCGTATTATTCTGTATCCAGTCTGTTCTTTTTACAAAAAAATATAAATTAACATCAAAATTATTATAATTTTCTTTCTTTATCTTGTAATCAAATTGGGGTTGACCTATCATGTCTAATTCTAAACATCACGATCAATCTTTATATCAGTATTCGAACCTCCTCCGACCATATCTTCTTTGTTAGTGTAAACCTATCGTTGCTTAGTATTCCTTAACTTTTATTACCATCCACTTATATCCTGAAACTACATGTCCCACATTTCTGGCATACTGATATTCGTATACTGGTATACGTATATTCTCGATCAGTAACACCTTTATACACCCTAAACAAAATCTCTAAAGGTCGAAACACGCCTTATAAGTCTCTAGTTCTGTAGCGCAGTACTTACCGCTATAAAGTAGGATAACGAACTTTAAAAAGTACTAGAATTAAATCTAGTACCTAACATCTATTCTGATATCAGACACATTTAAAATAAACAGTTGTTTTTCTACAAAGTCTAGGCTATGCCATTGACATTACAGCGTTCAACAAACTTGAAAAGATCATCAACCTGCGTGTGTAATACCACTTTATATAACATTTATTACCTTTATGAGGTAAGTAAGGCCCTGATCGATATCAAGGAGGTATACTTCACAGCCTAGAAACCATATAGTTACGTCTAGTGGTAAGATTATCCAAAGCCTTATGTATTGATTTTTATCTTTTGTCATTGAAAGAGGCTGACTGTACACAGGCAGCAATTGACGATAATTGGCAAAAATATAACTTATATTAATTGTTTAAATCATCATATCATCTTCATCTTCATTTAATGTCTTCCAATCAACCTGGGCTTCCGAATGATCACTACTAGGTATGAACTACGAGTATTTATCCATATTTGCCTGACTCAGCCCGATATCTTAAAGAAATTTAAAAAAAGAACCGCTACCTTATCACCTGTATTTGTCATATTTATTTCTATATCTTAGACAATAATTCTAATGACAGATTCCTTTTTAAAAATCATGCCGCTCTTATTCTCATTACTGAGAAACAATGTTATCATTCTTACTCATATAGAGTTACATAAACTACAATGCTGCAACTTTCTTTGTTACAAACATTTCAGGTGCAACATCCAGTAAATGTCAGCTATCAGTCGCCTCGTATCAGGGTCTTGATAACCGGTGCACATACCTACTATGTCAACAGTCTAGTGGCCGATTCCATGGAACTGATCCAAGTGTAAACAATGATAATACTATGGTGACAAGGATGCTCTCACATCAACGGTAGGTAGTATAGCCATTTTATGATTGCGTACCGTTTAATGAACTTCCGTAATGTAGGGATAACATGGTACTTCTGCGAAATATTCGCTGATAAGATAAGTATCTGCAAATATTCGTAAATAACATTCCTTACACGTAGGTATATATACAGGTTTTTATGACAGTATAAATGTTCTAGCTAGACTCTCTCGAGTCTTTTGTTAGCACATTGGTCTGCATTTCATCTCTTCCATGCCATTTGAAGTGCCTTTTGTTCAATTCATTATATTGCTCGATGCATGGGTAAAACCACTGCTTACACATTATCACAAAGATAAAGAGAGTTCTGGGTTTAAGACAGTTCATCTTTGTATCAGACGAGCCAGGCCGACCAAAGCGCTAGTTTTAACATGCAGAGCTGAAAGTGTCAAGGGATTTGCGAAAGTTGCACCTACACGTCATTTCATACAAGTACTCTATGTTACTGTTGTTTAAAGTAGAAAGTTTTTATATAATGACTAAGAACACTAAAAATGCCCTGATGTATTCAAAAATACAAAATCACCATAAAACCATCAAAGTATAATCTTTCCTAATAAAAATTATATAATTTCAATTTCACTTATTCAGATTGGTGCTGTAATATAATATAATCCAAAACCAATTAAAGAAGATCACAACTAAACCAGTCGGCGAAATCGAAGGCATTCATGAGTAACATCTGTTTATAACTACCTAATCTACAGCTTGGCCCATAATTAATTTAATAATCCTAATAACTACCTCAGGGCATTCAAAATAAAATAAAAAACTATTCTCGGGCTGTTAGACATAATTGATTTCGGCGCTCGATTATTAAAAAAGCCATAATTATCGACAAATCGTTAAAGCCGAATTTAACTAAAGCTTCAAATATGCTTTAGTCAGGAAACTAAGCATTCCAGGCGCATAAATCACCTGCTAATAACAATTTTAATGTTTTCCAGAGGTTATTCTTACCGGACTTGCCGCAGCGCGCGCTCCCCAGCACCACAACTCTTATTCGATTAACTGTCATCTTCATTAGTCCGTTTATTAAGTCACTGCACTTAATTTAAATGTTTGTGCATTTAAAATCTGCTAGCTGCAAATCGTGTTCGTTTATACAAAATGTTCGAAACAAGATCGCGTTGGCGGCAATATCAGCTGTGATTCAAAGATGGCGGACGCACGCGCGCACAACGCACCTGCTTGCGAGCGACTGCCGTCAAACGAAATTGGCGCAAGGCGCATTCAGGCACGTCTATTACTACAGTGAGGAGTGAGAGACATTTGAATACAAACTCATTTGTCTTTGGTTGTTTTTTTTCGTTGCATTTCAGTTGGTGCAGTGATTGGTAAAATATTGAAAAATATCCAGTTCGCACTCTTTCTACTTTGCTATAGAGTGGGATGTTCTCAAAACGTCAAGCTTAAAGGTGCAGGACAAAAACGCCAATTAATTTTTAATAATCTGTTCCAAATGATTTTGCATGTTTTTCTATTGTTCAGATTTATCACAATGAATGTTTTGATAGAGGTGCAGACTGAACAATAATATATTTTGATCTTTGAAGTCAGACTATCTATACAGAATAGTACCTATAGATTTGGTGTGCCAAATTCACGAATGTTGCGTGCTTTACATACGAGATTGAAAGTAACCACACGTTAGCAACTATTAGAGTAATTGGGCTAATGATGATTATCTATTCAATATTTTTTGCGTTTCATTTCTATCACAAGACCCAATAATAACGTTAAAGAATGTACAAAAAACTTTGACAAGCATTTAATGGCCTTAGATAAAATGTTTGACAGAAACGGACAGTAATCTAAGAGTCGCCAATTTGTTGGGCATAAAGAAACGCAGGGTGTTGTCGCGGTACTATCAACAAATATTACGGTTAGGAGAGCAGACTGTGCACTTAATCCAAGGAATGTATGCCAACAGCCAATACGCGCCGACATGTGATATGATATAATGTACAGTCCACTACTAAAGTGATACATAAAACCCGTACTCCGGTAGCTGCCCAGTAAATTGTTTTACATTAACCTTGAAGCTTGTATAAACAGCTCTACTTTGTAAATTGAGATTTTCGCTCTTATATAGCAATCAAGAAAGACCCAATTAAGTCATGAAAATTTAATAAATTTAATTATTGACTCGAAACAATTGGTTGATAAAGCCAGAATAGGAGTCATATGATGCTTGAAGAGATATTCAATAATAGTTTAAACAAAAGTCTATATGTAGGGCCTATGACTGACTCAACAAAACCCATATACCATTATACAGATGAAGACTAAAATAGGCTATACTGAATTGTTTGTTGATACCTCATACATGAAGAAGTGCAAAACGAGAAATTATTCAATTTCTCAACACAATTGTTAATTAAAAATAAACTCCACCGATCTACATCACCGTACCAAATATAAGTAAATGGGATAAGTGGATTAACACCACATAGAATGGATGTGTTTGGATGAATTCAAAACACTTCTCAAATAAACTGTACATAATGACACAAATATTCTCATGCATGCAATGCCTAAAACGCAAATCGTAGATTGACTAACAGCTAGGTGTTGTAAAACACTGGTGTTTTACATACAAATTCTTATCCTTAAAGGCACCTTTGACTTATTTTACAATATTTCTTCCAAACTTAAAATAAACTTCGAACCGTTTTTGTTGCGAAATACTTTAGATGGGGAGATTTTACTGTTCCTTGCATTCAACAGTTTTGTTTTATTTTAATAGGGCGCCCTAACGGTTTCATATAGAAGAATTTTAACAAGCTCTTTGTTAGCGTGCTCCTAATGTCGTGTGTTGGTAGTTAGAGAAATAGACTGGCTGTCGTCGCTTGACTGAATAGCTATGAAAACATAAAAAGATAGATGAGAACAGAAAGATACGGTGCATATGAAGTAGACAAAGACGGGTTTCGTTATGAAGTTATTGACTGAGTGGCAAATATTTACGTTTGATACTAAAACAAATACTGGAAAATATTTTTTTTAAACTAA
The DNA here is from genome assembly GCA_949316375.1 of Mythimna vitellina. NCBI lineage: Eukaryota > Metazoa > Arthropoda > Insecta > Lepidoptera > Noctuidae > Mythimna > Mythimna vitellina. The sequence goes on from OX438686.1 coordinate 11,042,064, forward strand.
AACAAATACTGGAATAGCCATTACAATAAAAATATTGACACTGATAATGTTTTTAAAAATAGCGCAGACGACATGTTCTGTTGACTTTTCTAAAATAAAGTCTCGGTTGAAATACGGCTGTTTTGTAGACGAACCTTACAAAAACATGAAATCTTGTACGAATAAGTACATGGAACACCTTGTTTCACATTTGGATTTACAATCCTTTGTGTTGCCAAGTCACGAGTAGAAAACATCAAAGGTACACTAGAAAAATCGCAATGGAATTTAAAGAACAACTTGAATACTGACTGCATACAACTTTGTAGATGCGCAGTAAGTTTAGAGGCGTCAAAATAAAAATGTAAACTGAGATGCGAGGCAGACGATGCATGTGGAGATTGTAAGACTTCTCTGCGGTTTGAGCCTTTGAGCCTTATAGTAGGCCTGACGAAAAGTGGCATGTTAAATAAGTTTGAAGTTGAAGTGCCTAGTGCCTACTGCAATAACTGACTAGAAAAAGAAGAGACAAACAACAAGTCAATTTTTGGACTGGCCAAAAATTGACTTGTTGTTATGAAAGAAATAAAGTCTATACTGGACTGCCCACTCCAAAACAAGTGGATGCGCATTTAAATAAAAATTTAGATGTTGACCTAATTTTATTCTATTTTATTTCACTTATTATTGATTCAATGTAATTTGATAACATGCCGGAAATGAAGGGGACTAAATTTAATTAATGTATTTATTTTGTTTTAATTTCAATTTATATAATTTGATTTGTGTTGTTTTTGACATGTTTGATTGAATTTATTGCTTTAGATTGGAATATTGAATTATAATGTGCTGAATATAATATTGATGTATAGAATTGGATTTTTATTGCTAGGTATCATAGTTTTTAAGTAAATATTGTTACTAACACTTATATGAGTGCAAGCTTGAAATAAAATGATTAATAATAATAACACATATCTTGCAGCTTTGGACTCTGTGGAAAGGCATGCTAAGAGGCTAATTGGTGATCCAGATTTGGTTAAGTCCAGTCTTCAAAGCCTTGAGCACAGACGTAGGGTAGCCAGCCTTTCGGTGTTTTACAGGTTGCATTTTGGAGAACGTGAGCAGGAATTGCAAGATTTGATTGATAACCCGACGTACGGCGAGTATCCACCCTTACGTTGTTGAAACCTCTACGGTCCGGACTAAGTGTTTCACCTTGTCGTTTATGCCGCGTGCATCGAAGGACTGGAACAATTTGATTGCTGAGGTCATTCCATCCGATTATAATTTGAGTGTCTTCTGGCTAGAGTGAATAGGCTCTTAATAAACTAGTACGCCTCACCATCAACGACTGCATTACTGCTTACCATCAGGTAGGATCACAATCAAGCACTTGTTTAAAAACATATGAAAGAAACTCCTGAAACTAAAATAATAATTTAAGCAGGAACCAGAACTAGTCCAGTAAATAAAAGATTTCACGTTATCAAGAATCAAATAAGACTTGTAGATTCTGTTAACGAATCCATGGCGGTTTATCATGATAATATATCCATAATAGAACTGTAGAGATTAGTTGCATCACACTTTTTTTTTTAAACGCATTTTGTTTGTGGAACTCGTAACTAGGGCTGGTACAGGATAGAACCTGGAGAACAGCTGACCAAAATTATCTGAATTTGCGCAAAATATTATGTATATGTCACATTCAAAACTGTTAAGTGGTCACAGCCAGTTTTGACTGCGAAAATTGATCAGAAGTACTTTTGACCAGTTAAAACTACTTTTCAATTACTAACATTTACTTAAAAACCTGTTCAGGTTGGTTGGTTTTTTTTGTGACCATTTTAAAAACATAAATATTTTGTAGTCATCCTAAATAGTTATAGATAACAAAACTGATTCGTTTTTTTTTTCAAATTTATAAATAATTATAAGTACTAGTTTTGACTGGCTACTGTCAAAACTATTTTTGAATAATTTACAGTATTGACTGTAACATATTTATTTTATATTAACGTAGAAATCATACGTCACAGTGTTTATTTCCATTCAAAATATTATTATTAGAAAGCAGGTTATCAGTTTGACCCACAAAACGTTAATAAATCTTATCATATATTAGATAATAGTCACGCCCACATCTTTATCGCAATTAGAGTTCAGGTTATTTTTGTTAAATGGAATTTTATTGGTGACACCATTACTGTGTGATGATTGAAGTGATATGGGAGTGAAGGATAGCGTGACGTTTGAAAGAGAAGAGTTGTAAAAAAAAACATGTTGTGATGACCTAGTAACATGAAACAATAGAACGAATATTATGATGATATTTTTGTTTCATTTTAATAACAATCCACTTTTACCAGTGGCTTTGCCCGCATTCAAGTCGTAATGAATCCCAAGGGAACGTACTCTCCTTAGGCTTCGGGATTTTCGAAGCAGTAAACGTTGCCCTGAAACTAAAAGGGTAACTGAAGGAATATCGGTGGGTTATAGCACAGGTTTTAGTTAGTAAAACTCTCCCTCTCTACCCAGAGCGGGAGGAGTTATTTGATGATTTTCCACCTCAAAAAAAGAAAACGTATTCCCGGAATACAAAGTTCTAGGTTCATCTAATAAATTCCAATCTGTCTACCTATGTCAAAATTCATCAAAATTGATTCAGCGGTTTAGGAGCAAAATTACAGCAAATAGACAGATAGACCTCAGTGATTTCGCACTTATAATCTTAGTATGAATAGGATCAAAGTCCTTCATTCGTTAAATTCCGAACTACTAAGTACTTAAAGTCCTCTCCACTTTAATTTGGTCTTCGTCATAATTATTATATTTTGAGTTTATAATTTTGATAACATATAATTATATTATATTTATAATATATAATTTTCAGTTTATAATGTTTTGATTTTTATCATACTATTTATCAATTTATTATTTTACCATATACTTATATATGTAACTTATTATTAATTAAAATTCATTACTTTCAAAACACATTTGTTGTACACACCACTACCATGGTGTAGTCTTTTTAACCCAAAGGTTGACTAATAGAAAATGCCTTATTGTGTTAAGTACCTACGCCTACACTACAGTACACAAAGCTAAAATAAATACATAAAGTCACAATATAATGAACAATCCACAAATGACAATATAATACTAATGAAAATAAAAATATAACTGTCAATATTTTTCAGTTTGTTTTATTCGTAATATTTTATTAATAGGCACATATGGTTACAGTAATGTATAATATGGAGCATGAAAAGTGGCACAACGATGCGGTTTCACGTATCGCACATTGAAATGTTGCCAATTTAGTATATTATCTACCCCAGAAAATATAAATAGGTAAATAAGAGCACTGCTATAAAGTAGCAGTGCTCTAACAACAAGTTGTACTTCTGGGAATCGACCGCTACTGAGAAACCCATGGTCTTGAGAGCTTTTTTTAATAGTAAGGATCATATTCGTCCCCTTCACTAAAATAATGGATATCGTGTTACCAAAGCAAATAGGCTTCAGAGAACAGCTCATTCATCAAAGTAAACATTTTTCAAAGGAAGTTATATAATTCTCGAAACCATTATGTGTGTTAAGTAACTCAAAAGAATTATTGTAATTACTCCCGTTTTAGTATCTAGAAGTGTTACAGTTACTACATAAGAATGTAGTCCCAGCACGTTTCTAGGCCAAAAACGTGATTTGACCATTTTAGATTTATTTTTATTAGTTGATTATTGGTAGGTCGTTTTGATAATGATTATCATCATATTATTTATTATCTTAATAGGTTATTTTCGAAGAATTTTTAATCATTGAGTGGCTGTATTCTTAATCCTTGATTGATAGAGGATTACAAAGATAGTGAGTAAAGTATTGAAATTTTCTATTGTCATTAGCAGTGAGGTTAAGGATATTAAATTATTCCGAATTATCCGCTAGTTACGGATAGTTTCGATTACGGATATTAGAATTTTAAAATTGTAAAATGCAAATGGAGAAATTTTACTTTTATTTCTAGTCTGGATTATCTTTTGTTTGGCCGAGCAACACAAATAAAAACCTGTCGTAGTATCCTGTCATTTAAACTCTGCCTTTATCTGAAACTATCCGAAACTATTATATCGGTTTCAGTAAAAAAAAAATGTTTTACTATTTATATACACACAATAAAAAAAAAACAGAAATAATTAATACATAATAGACATTAGTATAAAAATACTACTTATTTCCAAAGAAATTTCTAACAGCAGACCTGCGAAAAAAGAGATTAAATGTGTACAATAGTGTGTCGGAAGCAAGAGAAGAAGAATTTGCGAAAACTTAATCTAGAGTATCAAAATATAACACATACGGATAAATATTCAAAAAAAAAAACTTATATAATACCTTCCAATTTTCATTTTATATATCCAAAAGTTTCGGTTACAGTTACGGAACTCCATAACACCCCTGGTGACCAGTGCAGTGCGCCACGTTTTCCAACAATGCCAATTTAATTGAGATTTAATAAACTCTAAATCACCTGGCAATACACAGCACACAAGCTATAGTAACAATACGATTGTGTTCATCCATCCCGTCGGGTGCCCGTGGAGTCCTCGCGGTGGATCCTGTTACCCGTACAACGGGGATTTTATTCGGTAGCCACTAGCCACCCGATCTTAATCGAGCCGCAAAATAAAAAAGGATGAACAAGATTCGAAACTAATTTCCGTTGTACACGAACGAGTTTTTATCGAGTCCGTGTCTTCACTTAATTTTTAATTTATTTTCGGTTAAGCAGCGAAGGCTTTTACAGTACCTACCTATATTTGGCTTAAAGAAATTAGGTCAGTTTACTGCGAAATTGTGAATGAGATGATTATGCCGCTTGAGTTACTGCCTGCCTATACCTACTCAGTCTGTATAACGAATAATAAATGCAGCTTTGGAGTTCCGCGCCACGGTCGTTCGTAAAAACGAAATCCTTTTGAACCGATTTCAAAAATAGAAGAAGGTTCTCAATTCGGTTGTATTTTTTTTTTCATTATTATTTTTTTTATGTTTGTAACCTCTCTCTCAGAACTCCGTCGCTTAGGGACCAATTTACAATTTTTATTTCCTCTAAAAGGATGTGCTTTCAGATTGGTCCCATTTTTTCAAAATCCAGTTTTGATGATGGCATTCATGAGGAATCGAGGGAACTCCTCAAATATTATAGGTAACCATATGGTGATTTTGGTATTTTCATCAAGAACTTAGGCATGTACAGTCAAAAAGTAACATATGATGAAGTGGAACTGATAAAGAAAACCAGAAATGGTCATCAGAACTTCACCGTCACATAGATATCACAATGAAGATAGTTAAGTAACAATACGTAATAATATATGACAATACAAATAAATAAATGGTTTTGAATAGTGATGTTGAAAGTGGTATCATCGAAGTGATCTAATGATGATGATGGAGTTTCTGAAGTTCCAGTGCCAACCTTCCGGAGGTTGGCACTGGAACTTCAAAATTAATTAATGTAACCTAGCTTAGTTGCCTTCCAATGTAACCTAGCTGTGTTTGGGCTTATTAGAATTGTCATAAGATGCACATTAACTATAAGGTACTATCGAACTCATCAGATGATGAAGCCGGGAGGTGTTTGGGTTAATTAGATTGGTCAAGGGAAATAGGTACTCTGGCTATAAGCACAACTAAAAAGTGTAAAATAAAAAACATTAAAAAAAATAACCACTAAATCGATCAAAATAACTTTAATTTCGGAAGTCGGTGTTAAATAACAAGCAAACAATACTAGAAACACCAACTTCCGAAATTAAAATTATTTTAATCGTTTTACTGTTTTGTTTTTTTTTTTTGTAGTAAGGACGGTTATTTTTTTTTCTAAAACAGTTTTTAAAATAGGATCGCTTTGTTGGTCGTCTGTCCGTCGGTCCGATTACCAAGGCTCTTTCTCTTCCGATCGTCTGTTAAGCCAAAATTACCGTCAAATACTCAGGTCTGGTATCCTTAGGAACTGTGAAGAAAACAAACTTCTAAAGTCAACTTAATTTAAAAATAAGGCCGCTTCTGAAAAATCAAAAGTCATTGGGTACTTCCCTTTGATCTACAATCCAAGCAAGCAAGGTCTTATAACACAAGTAAAGGAAAAAGTAATTCTACTTTGTGACGTAATTTTATGTTACAAAACATTTATTTTTATGCTTCTCAATAAAATCTTTGAGACTCGATTCTAAAATCTTAACATACGTTAACTTAACGTGCAAATTGCACGGAACCCTCGGTACGCGAGTCTGACTCCTATTTGACCAGTTTTTTATTTATATTCACATACCTCACAGACTTTTATTAACCGACTTCAAAAAAGAGGAGGTTTTATTGTTAGTTGCGACGAGATGTACGCCTACTACAAAATGCTACCAATTTTGCTTTTTAATATTCGTCACACAGGAATGTTAAAGTGTCAATAGCTTAACGATGTCGGTGAAATATGTGAACACTATGCTAAATAAGAAAATTATATTATGCATTCAGTGTAACACTTACGTAACGCAAAAGAAATTTCACATTCATGAGGAATGTGGATATGCCTGTAGAAATTCATATCATAATAATATCGACGCTTATTAATTCATGAATATATTAATTACGAAAAGTAATCTGTTTTACATTTTATTGGTTACTGATTAAATTTGCTGTTATGGTATAATAAAGTTAATTAAGACGTGTAATAATTAGATCAGGGTACCGTTCGAAGTATGAGTATGAAGTAAGAAACGTTATTGACTCAATTAGGTATTTACATTTCCAATTACGGATATGTTACCACCCGGTCTCGGAGTTTTCTTCGAAGACCATAGTCGCTGTCTCTTGGAATAAATTACAGATTGTATGTGCATTTACGGTGTTTGTCACCTTCGGGAATGATGTCTAGATAACGGTTCAGGGGAATCCTACTAGTGCAATAATTCTTATAATAATCTCACTTATCATTGGAAGCGTTTGAGGTTTAGGTAACCACCTAAAATGCCAATATGACCCATAAATATGTAGGTTTTTTTAATGTGGGAAATGATTCTCTCGCTTTAGGACGGGGCGAGAGGGCATTTCAGACTTTTACTGACTAAAGTCACACCTATGTTCTTTCTTTGCCGTTTGTGTTTCAGGATCACGAGTTTTCCCTTCAGAAATAAACCCCAGGTTTATATTTATTGTTTATTGTATTTTTTTGTGTATAGATACAAGAATGATTTCAGTCAGCTAGGCCCAATAACTGTTGTTCTGTCTTAGCTATAATCTTTCAAACTGGCAAAAGTTAATAGTTGTAGTTTTCTAAAACTGTTCAATTTTAAGTGAAATTTAGTTATTTTTTCTTTCCGTGAATAAATGAAAATAGTGAATAAGATTATGAATTAGAGGGAATAAGATTATGAATTAAAGGGAATACTAAAAACATTAAAGAATTACCTAAAACACGGCCATAAGTTTTTAAAATTCCAACTTAGAATTTCGATTTAAAAAATTCTAAAAATAAAGAAACAAATAAAATATATCCAAGACGTTTCAATGAAACCACCAAAATAAAAAGCGACTATCGAAACCAACCTTTTATATTTACATTAATTATACTTCAATTACAGCTTACAGCTTCCACATCAAAAAAGTGGGTAGTTTTTTGTGACAGACTTGGCCTAATTTCTACTGTCGAGTTTTTTGGACCGGTCATCGCACGTGCATTTATCTCCATCAGACCATCAGCTGCATGGACTGATTTATGTAAATTATCCGTTAAGAACAAACTTCCAGGATAATTGATGGTTCCGCAGATCTTTTTCATTAATATTTTCGAACCGACTTTCATACTAATTCATTCAGACAAGTCACTCAATGAAGTTTTTAAGTAGGTAAATGTACTTTGAAAACAACTAAAAGTGTTAAGATGCTTAATACTAAATGTATATATAGTAAGGATCTCCGAAAGGAAATTATTTTTTACTGATTTTACAGTTCAACCGTGTGATTAAAGTAGAATTACTTTGTCTTGAATTTAATGACAAATATCTATTATGTGTTAAATCTTTAAATGTGAATTCGTGTGTCAAAAATATGTAACACTGTACTAATGTTATCAGGTTTAGTAGGTGAAATTTTGGTATGAATGACGAAAATAATTGGGTTTTGCTATAATGGCCAGAAAAAAGACAATAAATAATTATATTTATTGTCTTTTTTCTGGCCATGCCTGTCTGGGAACGGGGGCAAGAAAAGGAAATAAAGCCGCTTCCTCAAAATGTTTAAAAAATTGCGCACTAGTTCTTTTCACTATTCATAAAGAAGACTTATAAGTCTTCTAGGTATACAAATTTGATAGGCAAAAGCGGCTATGACGACAATAACATTTTACCCCTCTAAATTTGCAATCCAACAGACTAAGGAGGTTAGTGAAAAATTTGGACCTTTGCCGTCCCGGTAAAGGTTTAATCAGAACGTCTCACCAGACCCCTGAAAACCGGAACACTACAACACTACACTAGACGGTCCTCGAATCCTCAATACACAGGCATATTGCCAAACTTAAATTTTTGGCAAAAATGCAAATTTGGGCAAAATAAACGTTTTCTTATGTTATGTAATAACTACGCAAATATTTGAATACTTTGATGAACAGCGCAAATAAACCTGTTTGTATAAATGATAACTTTGTTATTGCAAGCTTTGTAACCAATTGCTCAAGGTTGAAGTTGAACAAAAACAATGGTTGGAAATTATTCTCTACAAATAAAAGAAACGAGTATTTATAGGCAATGGCTTCAATATTGAAAATCAGACTAAAGAAACAAACTCATCATCTTCCTGCCCTTATCCCGTATTATTTGGGGTCAGCGCAACACGTGTTTTTCTTCCACTCTGCCCTGTTACTCGTCATGCTATCACTAACTTCCTTTTCTTTCATATCACTCTTCACACAATCCATCCAATCTTTTCTTTGGTCTCCCTCTTCCTCTCCATCCATCCACATGTAAACTCATAACTCTTTTAGTAACATGCGTTTCATCCCTCCTCTTCACATGACCATACCAAGACAAACGATTCCCTTTCAACTTTTCAGTCACTGGCGCCACTTTCAAACTAACTAAAGAAACAAACTAAAAAATTAAAATTACCATGGAATTTCTTGCCGGTTCCATGGTAAACGACCAATCTGGAACCGTGCACTAGCTTCTGACGTTTTATAAGTGCCCATGTGAAATAAAAACATGTGAATTTAAAATTTTTGAATTTTACCGCAGTCTTGGAATGCAAAGAGCAAGTGAAGAATCACAAGTGGATTTTATTCAGTAAAAGTTCGACACTCGCTCTTGCTCCTCCTAGAGTGGGAGAAATTATTTGAAAAATGTGTGAAGTGGGAAATCATTCCTACCTCATAAAAAAGTATTTATCTTTTAACTTTTTGAAAAGTCAAGCAAAGACGACAAAATAACCTGAAAGATCAATACGTCAATTTGTTCAATATTTTTCTTACAAATTTCATACGATATGCAAAAGATTATTTTAAACATGAACCGGGAAAACCATTGAAAAATACTCACTTCATCTTGGTAGCTTCTGAACAGGTAGGCACCTACGTCAGCTTCATAAATACGCGCTTATAGTAAAAACATAAGGTTCAAAGAAACAGCCAAACACTCATTGATTAATAGCTTCCTACCTTGATCATCAACTGATGAAAATCGTCACTAGTTAATTTTAACTTACCATTTTCTGATAACTATAAAAAAGAAGCACGTAGGCCAATTTACTCTCTAAATGCGTCATCAACACATTGTATTCCACAGTTAAATCTGTGATAACGGGAAACCGAACCAGTAAGGCATTTTTTAAGAAATATTTGTTTTGTGTCTGCGTTTGCGCAAGTTGAATATGTGCAGATTTAAAAACGTTCAATAGGAACCGCTCTCGTCATTGAAATTTGCTCGTACAGTCAGATATTGACACACAATGTGTTTTTCCTGAATGTGCTGGAAATTCCAATCCCCTGTTTATCAACCACACAAAAAGTACAGTCACCGTTGAAGTATTGCAGTCAAAAAATTTGGAACATTACAAAATTTTTTGAACAATACAAAGTATGGAAATGACTTTCAAGAAGCATGGATGCTATGTTCAGATGTTCGTACGAAGTAATAATAATTTTACTCAAGTATTTTTCCATCACAAAAGTTTTCTTATAATATGTTGTTACATGATTTATAGACTTATGATTTTTTTGCAGCTAATAATTTAGAGCTAATTTTGTAAACGACTGGTGCTTGATGTGGGTATGTGTAACTTGTATTACAGGTCATCAGGACCCTCCCGCTGCTAATATACTAGAAATGGAAGAAGTGTCTCTCTACTCAACATTTAAATACATGTTCCATACATTGTATCCCTATAAATACTCGCATATGGCGTCCTGGCATTCCAGCACACACTCCACTAGCAAGAAGACCTACAAGTGTGTTGAGATTCGCGAAATAATGCGAGGATGTCACGCGAAGTGCCGGATGTCCCAGCTCGTACCCAGACACCTTACATGTCCAAACAAACTATACACTCGCACACGCACTCACTCTGATGAACCCATAAGATAACGTCGCTACACGTGGTAAGGAATTTATATGCTCAATTTATTTTAGCACTGATGTTTTTAGCCTTTTGATTTTTTTTATGGCCGTTTCGAATATGAAGTTATATTTTAATTAGCAGTTAAATTGTCAAAGATATTTAGAAGACGGGCAATATGACCTGCCCTATAGAAAGCCTGGCCTAAAGACCTTTGAGTTTTTTTAACCTTATTACTGGCTTGGTTATTGGGTTGCATCAAAAACGTCTCTTCGAATGACGGTTCTTATTATATAATACGACTAACAACATAATGCACGTTCTGAGCACCCTAGACGGAACTTCGTTAATAATTTTGTTAATAAATACATCTAAGGTTTGAACAATGTTTGTTTTAGTGGAAGATATATATCTCTATATATATAAAAGGAGAAAGTGACTGACTGATATATCAACGCGCAGCCGAAACTGCTAGGACTAGGAGCGTAAAATTTGGCGAGCACTAAGAGAGGCTTTCCCAAAGTTCACCCCCTAAGGGGATGAAACGGGGGTCCAAAGTTTATATGGAGAAACCTACTTTCACGCTGGCGAAACCGCTGGCAGAAGCTGGTATGATATATATGTCGTGGCCAGATCTTAGAAATTGATCACTTCATGATATGGCCATATGATTGATGTAGAATTTCAATGATAATAAAAGGTCTAAAGAAAGTAAGCCAAACGAGGATTGACTTATCGTCAAACTTTTCAACATTTAAAACAATCAGCCCCCCTAGCCAAGTTACAACTGTTTCGTTTCTATTCTCTTTTCATCGACCGCCTCGAGTCGGCCACGCTTCCAATTTCTTTGTTTTGACCGTGACTGAGCTTTGAGATGACGTCAGAACAAAGGAAAGGGAGGCGTGGCCGACACGAGACAGTCGATGAAAAGAGAATAGAAATAAAACAGTTGAAACCTGGCTAGGGGGCTGGCCAGTTTTACTTGGCCATTCATGAAGTGACCAATTTCTAACATTTGGCCACGACATATAATGTATGATATTGACCGAATGCGGCTGAATACCTGTGTGTTACATGGAGGGACTGCCTATCAGACTTCCACAAGCCAGTTACTGGGTAACACGATACTTCTTGGATAGACTGATGGTCAGACTTTCTGGCTTCTAACTACCTGTAATGACTATCAAAGATCTACGAATGGTACCGAGATCAACGGCTCTACGTGCTTTTCAAGGCACAGGATCTTTTTAATTTTTTTTTATTTTTGATAGGTTCGCGCTTGACCGCTATCTCACTTGATGGAAAGCGACGATGCGGTCGACGATGGAGCGCGCTTACCAAAAAGTGACCTATTCACTCTTGACTTAAAGATTCTCGGGTTGTAGCCATCAGGAAACACATTTAACATTGGGTGTCAGTAATGTCCTAGATCAATTTTGAAAAGTTAATATGAATAGAAAAAGTCATATTGAAAAATAATCTATATGACTGTTTAAAAAAAAATAGATTCAGTTTTCCAGTTCAACGGAACTTTATTTTTCTAAGTGCTCTCACATCCGAGATGTTTGTCCATGAAAATATAATTAACCCAGTAACATCTGAACTATGTGGGACATGTTAAGTAATAATGGCAACACCAATTATTTCTCCGCATGTTCTGAGAAAATTGTACAATTTGTGTTAAATCCTAAGTATTTTGGAGGACTGCCAAAGTGTAGATGTGACCATTATAATAATGTAAATGTGAATTAAATAAGATAATTATGATAAAATGATTTTAATATATGAAATGTCATTTCGGGGAGTATGTTTTGGAGTTACACAATTTAATTCCGACAAGTCCGTACCATTATCGAACCACTAGATGTACGGCGTTGCGCCACCAGTACATGGTGGACATCCCACCCATACGTACAAAGCATTTTGGGAATACATTCATTATGCGTACAGCTAAGGAGTGGAATTTCCTACCGGTCTGTATTTCCTGATAGCTCTACAACCTAGTGTTTAAATTAAAAGTGAATAGGTTATTTCTAGGCAAGTCTGCTCTATCGTCGAAGATATCATTGCTTACCATCATGTGAGATAATTGACAAAAGCGAACCCTTTCATGTTAAAAAAAAAACTGACCAAGTGGGAGTCGGACTCGCGCACGTAGAGTTCCGTACCATCCGTAGCAAAAAACAGCAAAAAAATCACGTCTGTTGTATAGGAGCCCCACTTACATATTTATTTTTTAGAATTTGTTGGTATAGTGAGCAGTGGTGGCCGAGTGGTAACTGCCCCGACTTACGAGTTGTAGGTCGTGGGTTCAAACCCAGCCAGGCGCATTACTTTGTGTAATTTATTTCATCACCACTGCTCTCAAAACGGTGAAGAAAAACATCGTGAGGAAACCGGCATATCCTAGAACCAAAAAATTCGAGGAATTGTGACATCCACCAACCCGCACTGGGCCCGCGTGGTGGATTACGGCCCGTTCCCTCTCCTAGAGAGGAGGCCTGAGTCCCAACAGTGGGAACATTATAAGGCCGACTATGCTATGCTATAGCGGCAACAGAAATAAATCATCTGTGATTTCTGCTATCTAGCTATCACGGTTCATGAGATACAGTCTGGTGACAGACGGACAAATAGACAGCCAGTCGGACGAACAGCGGAGTCTTAGTAAGGGTCCCGTTTTATTTTGGGTAAGGAACCCAAAAAAGAAACCCCAAAAGATTTCATCCCTAGGATTGCTATATCGAGGCAGGAAAGCTCTAATCATAATGTATCTGATCTCGACCTAACACATGAACGGTTGTTGAATGTGGACTCGGCAGTCACTGTCATTGTCAAAAGCCTCGACAAATATTTGACGAAGCTATATGAATAAAATAGAGCAGTGGTGGCGGAGTGGTAAAGGCCCCGACTTACTAATTGTAGGTTGCGGGTTCAAACCCAGCCAGGCGCATTACTTTGTGTAAATTATTTCATCATCACTACTCTCAAAACGGTGAAGGAAAACATCGTGAGGAAACCGGCATGTCCTAGAACCAAAAATTCGAAGACATTCACCAACCCGCACTGGGCCCGCATGGTGGATTACCATTCCCTCCTAGAGAGGAGGCCTGAGTCCCAACAGTGGGAACATTATAAGGCCGACTATGCTATGCTATATAAATAAATACCTAATCATCCTTTTGAACCACTTTTACAATGTCATCAGCACTCATCATCATCATCTTCCTGCCCTTGTCCTCTTTTATTTGGGGTCGGCGCAACACATTTTTTTTCTGGCAAGCCAGTAAAAACGTTCTTGTGCGGTAGGATCAAGGGTAAGGCCTGATACAGAACGGAAGACAATACTTCTCGTTACGACCCACATTGTGAAGAGATTCCTATCTCTAGAGTCTTTACTATCAGACTTATTATGTGCTATCAGTGCACGGACCGTCGGCTCTTGGCTCCCGACATCGATGGATGCCTACGTTCTGGATATATTTTTTTTTAAGAAATATTTAAAAATGTAGAAGGCTATGCGTAAGAATGAACTACGAACTGGTATTTGCAAATAAGCCTGTTCAATTTTATACCTAAAGACTTTCCTAGTCTTTCCTACCTTTTCTTACATAAACCCTACCTATATAACCGGGCCTTTAAAATATACAGTAAGTACACATACACAACAAAAGTATCAATAAAATTGCTTATTGTTTTATCGCCTCATGCCATTCCGAAAGGTCGATAATTTTTTATTGTCAATGTTTCAGAATTGCAATATAAGTCTTGCTTTTATTTGCTCCGAGAAAGTCGTTTTCTCCTTTTACCTTTAACCCTATAAATAAACGTAGTAGTACTCAGCCTGAAAGCTTGTGTTCACTACCAATATACCATTACTGTGTTATAATAACAGTCTGTAGCGAAAGTCTATTTGCAGCATGTATTAGATATTTGCTGGCTGATATAATACCGCCCTATACGTTTTCCATTTATGCTACATTTGAAAGTATTTTGAAAATGCACGCACCTGTTTCTCTTTTTACTTTTAGATAGTGTTTATCAGCAACATAACATGGTCCGCGTGAGCAAGGCAACGCCATAAATACGGCGGCGCCGGCGCAGTGCCTATCGACGAACACGCCCTCTAGCGAGCTTCGCACCACTCTGCGTCATATCGCGTTAGCCGATGTTACCTCATATGGAAGTACACTCGTAAGACTTGGAGACAAATTCGTAGAGAAAGCCACACCGTCTAATAGTTTTATTGTAATTTTATTTTCTCTTATGGCTGCGACAGAACTAATATCTGCAGGGAGACATAATTCTGCGCTCGCCATATACGCTCTGGCTGTGATAGCATGTTTTTATATGCACACATAGATTTTAAAGTTGATATTATTTTCAGATGAAGCCTCATCTTTTGTCAGGAAAAATCTAAATCTTTCCCGCTCCACCTAGAGCGAGAGAAGCTATATAATGATTTACAACACGCTTTGACTTTGACTTTGACAAAATCAAAAATAATGTTTAACCGATTTGATTTCTGCCTGCTTATTTTTATACTTGTGTATGTACGTAATAGATACGATATTTTATTTTTAAACACGTGTATCATTATTCAGAATAAAGACTTTGGACGGCAACGTCACCTGAAGATAAGAAGCATACGCAGCTGGAGCTCCAAGAATAAAGGGCGATAGCCTTCCAATTAAGAGCTGCGATCAATAAATAACATGCAAAGTAAATACAAATCCGAGCTGTCTTACAGTGTAATCTGTTTACATTCATGGAGTGTTCACAAATACAAACAGCATTACAAATCAAATAAACATGACAAATATGAACCAATTTGTTTGTTGCACTCAGGTATATTGAGCGGTCGGAGAAAATCCATATTTTTATCATCAGTTTGCGTGCAAGTCGAAGAAAAAGGACCGCGTGGATAACATGACGAATTACTGTGTATGATTTCAATTAGTCATGCGATTATTTCTCGTTACTCAATACGCGAGTGTACGGGGAGGAACACAAAGAGATAAACAACGCTACACGTTAGTAGCTGACGCCTCAGCAACTCATGCTACGATATCGAACGAGCTCAGATCACTTCTTAGAATGCAATTCGAGTTACTGAAATATTTATTTACTGTATCAGGTTCTGAGGGAATAAATATAACGCACCTTCAGACTTCAGAGCATCTCTGATTTCGTTGTAAAGTGCAAGCTTTTTAATTATGGCTTTTGCGATGGAAATTATTCGTGGTCAAGAAACGTGTACCTTCGCTTTCTAGGATTAAGTACTAGTCTTAGAGATGATAATAATGTATGTATATTATTTCTATTTAAATGCCAACAAAAAATATTAATTGACATCTGTTGATATGACACTTAACTGTTTACGGATTAACGGATTTGTGAGAAGTTGTAAAAAAATATTTTTAATACTGTCCACGATGTTTTTGCTTGACAGATCGCAAAATGGCCAATTACTGGCTAACGGTATATTTATTGAGTGCCAGTAGTTAATGATTGAGTTAGTAAAAAGTTGAATAGATTTGGATCAAGTTCAATGTATTCAAGACAGAAAAACGAGCTCGTGATAAAAATTCGCGAAGTCAGAAATAAATTTATTTTGCGCATTGTCATGCTCTTTCTCCGAGAACAGTCAAAGGTCAAGAAACAACCATGATGCCCCACCACTTAGAATGAAGACATTCCAAGTGATATAGCTGACATGTTCTAAATCCCAATAGACTATTAATTAATGGCTAAAGTAGCCAATAAAATGAGGCCAACATATGGCTCCTTAACCCTAATCGGCAAGTGACAGACCCTGTCTTAACGTCATTCGCGAATCTACTAAACTAATTACCACGAACTTATAAAGCCAGTTTACATTGACCTCTCTTCGTGGCGCTGCTTGTTAATACAAAAAGCACCAGGTCAGAATTATGTACTTATGTAAATTTTTAGTACCCCTTTTGGTCGTGTGGCAAATTATACTGGATATGCTTTATTAATAAACTGCGACAGTTAAACCCATTAGTGGTAATAGACAAAAAATACATTAACTTCAAATCTTATTTGCGTATAACGGTAGGACCTAACATTTGACTTCGACAGGTGCCATGCTTTTTAAGGTTAAGTACCGGAAAAAAATCTAGTTTATAATCTGAATATTATAACAAAATATGTTATAAGACCCAATTCTGAAAATGACCTTACATTTAACATACATATGCCGATATCAATGCAATAGATGAACTTTGTGATATTATCAAATGTTACATACTTTTCTACTTTCCATAAACTCCATAAACGCAGGAAATTTATTGTAGTAACTTACTAACTCACTTGACAGTAGATAACTTTGGCAGTAGCACTATCGTCATGATGAAAATTATAATAGAAGCTTTTTCGTAGTGCCTCCACAATTCTGTAAAACACACATTCTCGCTTCATTTTCAGGAATCCAAACTGCCCAATCACACATTTGAAACTTATATCTGACAATGCGAGAACTTTCAACATATTCTTAAGTTCCGAAGTCATAAATCACAAATTATGAACTCATTTATTTCCTAAACTATGTGCAATATACGTTGTGGTCGGCAACTGAGCGAGGTGTAATCACGAAGTCTATCGACACGCTGGGAAATGCAACCGAGAAATTTTATTATCTGATCCCTCCCATAACTTACGTTAAAATACTAAAATTGCTTTCGAGAAATCTTTTGGTCAGATCTTCACGCTCTCAGCGCTTATTATATTCCATTACGATACCAATAATAGCTGAATACTATTACAATTCTCTTTAGGCACTAGTTATCGACACATCTTAATTAAGAATGCCAATATAGATTATTGAAATGCGTTCAATATCAATAAACAGATCCTGTTATACTTCATATTTATCCCGTTAGAGTCCCGTTTCGGAAGTGTGTTACAGCTAACTTGCATTGATATCTTTTGTAAAAATATAATCAGAGTTCAATTAATCGAATATAATTAAAACGACTCAATGAAAACAAGAAGGAAAAATTTAGCGGTACTAGGATATATCAAGATCAAAATAAATGTTTATCAAACACATCCTGCCAGCCACTACGGAACCTTCACCATATATAAGTGGTACTGGTGGTACATAATCCCACTCGTTCGCATTTTATTTTCCTACGACCGTGACTATCTGAAGGCTAGATCGACCGTCACGGGAAATAAAGTTAGCGCTGGTAATATGACACTTGAATCGTCGGATACGACTAGTCATCATCCATTATGGCTTATTCGCAACGATCTCGACTGGATAATGTATCTACTTAGATTTTGCTATGTCATTTAGAAATAATTTTTATGCATTTCGTTTTGCTTTGTTGTTTAAAATTGCCTTGGGGTTTAGTTTACATTGAACTTCATGCGTTTTGTGTAAAATTAAGACCAACCCTGTTCTGGTATTTACCTATTCCAGTACATTAAGTTTAGGTATGACTTGTGTAAAAATACAAAGCCTTGCAATCTTTTCAACACAAATCACAACCCCACTTGTGTTGTAGGTACTAGACTCTGCCGATAAAACTAAGTAACCTCCCTGATCCTAATTTCTCCTGTGTGTGTAGCAAGAGGCGACATATGGCTTACAAGTAGGAAGTTTTCTTGTTCACTGATAGCTTCATAATGGAAAAACCTCGTTAATTTAAAAGCAATCTTGACAGAAACAGAAGGTCAGGTCATGAAAGAGAAAAAAACGAAACATGGATGTACAAAACTGTAAGGAGCCCGCAACATTTTTTGAAGCCTAAATTGTCGTCATGAAAATGTAAAATACATTGATCATGTTACTTAGTAGAAACATAGCCTGTTAAAATCATGACCATGGCCCCACCGTAGTCGAGTAAAACAGCCGTAAAGCAAGCAACACCCGCCGTACATTTCTATATACTTCAGAATTTCCTTCAACAACTCTAAAGTGGCATGATCCAATAAATATCCTCGTATTTAGGTTCGATTTCCGATCGGTTTATTTCAACATTTAAGTCGGATCACGAGTGCTTTCGATACGGTACACGAGAACTGTTTTACTTGAACGATCGTTTGCAACGTTAATGCAAGTAGACCGACCGACACTTTCGGATGCTTTGTGGAGATAAGAAGAAGATGGAGTAAAGGTGACGTTGGCATATTCAAATCGTGGTTCATACATCTGCAGATTACATGATCACCTTCCCGAGTGTGTAAAGGCTTTTTGATAAAAGTAAAGCCTAGTCAAAAAAGACTTCATTTTGGCCATAACACTAAGAAGGAATACGTAGAGATTAGGATCCAATGTATGTGGGAGTATGTTAGTTCTAGCGATCTCTATCTTTACGATATCCGCTGATGTCTTCTGTCCTCTTTTGCCTTCGATCTACCATAACTTTTAATCCTACTATCAAACCAACCCGTTATCTCACATCTAACTTTAATGTTAACAGCTTATATTCCCCATCAATTCCAGCCAGCTATTGAAAAGTAAATGCCCTACGATACTGAACCGTAAAATCGATTTAGCATTGAATACCAATTTCCATTACTCAGATATTGGCTAACAGATCATAATCGTGAGTATTCGTGAGCTATAGGGAGCGTATCCATGCGTTTGTTGTTCCGAGTACATTCGTATTTTAGTTGAGAACAGGCCCGTTAGCGGGTGAAGAGTGGCGAACTGGCGATGTTGGCGGTGTGCTACAAAGACTTCGTGCTCCATAAATCGGGGAGACTATGACCTTCCGAGGTGAGGAGCGGCGCGGCGCCTGCGCGTCATTGCGGACCTAAATGCCGATAGATATCGTTATTTGGGATTGGATCCTGTTGCTTGTTGTACAGTTTCTATTAGAAATGTCTTTGAAATAACTATATCGAACACTGTGTTAGGTCATAGCATATATCCCGTCAGTTTTTATTGGTCAATAAAAATCTTCTGTCTTCGCTGTCGTGAAAATAGAAAGGCAAACTATCAAAAGCACGAAGGTAAAATAGTTGTAAAATTTTCTGTCATTTTCCAATTTTCTTAATTTTCCTTTCTGAAAGAATTTTTTGCAGAATACGAGAAAATTAAAAAAAAAGGATGATCGAAATCAGTAAATTCGTTCTCAAGTTATGGCGTGACCAAGGAAAATAGGGATTCGTTTTTATATAACTAGGTATATATCAACAAAAATTAATAAAATACAGTTTTCTATTGTAATAACTGTTGTTTGCATCACTGGCGCATCCACATTTCTCTTTTTATGATTTAATAGTAGCATAGCTTAGCTACTTCAAATTTTCCTAAATCCAAGTTAGAAATTCAAAACCTAGATGTACCTTAAGGCTTTAGACGAGACACAGGCAGTGTATCGAGACTCTATTAACAATTGAAACAGATAACGGTTTCCCCATTTATTATTATATTGAGTCGTTACACCAACTCTCTCCTCATAAGGTCACTAACAGGACTAGCATCTGCCAGCGACTTCGCTTGCGCGAACTCGAACATTATTTCAATGGAACATGCTTCAGGGAAAAATAAAAACTATTTTCAATTCCAGGACATGGTCTAGCCGTGTGCTAAGTTTCACCAGTTCATCCGTAAACACGTTCCCCAGCCGCCAGGATTCCGATCCCGATTTCCGGCCACCGTAGGAGCGGGCGAGCAATGGGTAGCTCGCCGTCCGACTGTCCGGAAACCATCCGGACCGAGCCCAAGTCGTCGACGGTGCGTACTGTTACACGCGCGCCTCAAGGAGATGTCAGCAAACCGTGGGGGCCCAGCAGGGTCGAAGCCTACTGGGGCCATTGGTGATGTGAAAGAGAACCCCGGGGCCCTAGAACGAGGGCAAAGGAGGAACAGAAGTGGGTTTAAGTCAGTAAAAGTCTGACATGCCCTCATGCCCCGCCCAAGAGCAGGAGATGTCACAGGAACAATTCCCACCTTAAAAAAAAAATCCGTTAAGACGTGAAGAGTTAACAGGTGTACAAACAGAGTCACTTTCGCGTTTATAATATGCATTACTTAGTATGATTGTGTACATTTTTAACAACCTTTTAAAAACTCTTTGGCAAGATGGCTTATGTTAATTTTAGTTTAGGCAAAAGTACCGTCCGTTTTTCTGCTTAACACTTTTAAACTCTTGAACCGAATAATATTTGCAAAACTGTTGATTCGTTTACTAAATAAATACTGGCTCGAACTCGAGAAGTAGCAAATAACTTAAGTGAAACGCAAACATTAGAAATTAGTCTCACTTTAACTTTGAGGAAAACATTTTAAAGGGTTTTTTTTAGACTTGCGCATAATACAAAGAGAAGGTATAAGTATATATGTTATTTATGAAAGTGCTGACTGAGAATTTCACTTGCTTTTGTATCATAGGATGACTCTTACAATACCTTGGTAAATCTCCCATAAGTAGAAAAAAAATTGTACGTTACTTACGAAGAATTTCTATTAGGTACAAGATACCTTTTAACAAACTGAGAATAATAATATGTACAAACGGGTTGAAAAAGAACTCATAGGGCATCAAAAAATTCATCCACTTCTATGTCAAAGGGAAAAGTGTCCAGAACGCTGCCAGCATTGCCACGCTGGATGGCAATGGCCGAAGAAAAGCCCAGCCCTCTGGTCACGCGAAGAGTCGACCGGCTGTTTGCTGATATCCCGAAAAACTCGATGAGCGCTGGGATCCCATGGCCCTAGTGTTTCAACCCCAAATGGCTCAAACATATATCTCCTTTGAGGTTATTATATTTACGCCGTTTGAGGTTTTTTGCACCTGCAGCGGCCGCCCCAGCACAGCCGGCCGTACTCAGAAGATGGGATGGCGCAAAGGAATCGGCACATGTTGCATCCCACACCAAAAACCTACCCAATTTCTAAGGCATTATAGTCATCCCGTCTGGCCTCTTCCCATCGTCACATCATTAGTTAAGATGTATATATATATATTAATAAAATTCTTTCTTAGAAAAAAAATACAAAAGATACTCGTATAGTTTTTTATTAATGGCTAGCTTTTGCTAGCGGCTTCACCCGAGTGAAAATGTATTTAGCACTTAGTAATAGCGTAACATTGTACTGATGAAAGAATAAAAAAATCAATTCAGTAGTTTATGAATTACAAACAAAAGTGCAAATATTTCTTCTTTATATTATAAATTATATTTTTGATGCCCTATGAGTTCTTTTTCTACCAGTTTGTACATAATCTTATTTTCAGTTTGTTTAAATATTTATTAAGTTATAATATTTATTAGTTAAGATGTATATATAACAAATACTTTATAAATAAATTTGGATGTTATAAATTTTCAAGGAATTATATTTTTAAATATTACACTTAAAAAAAATCTATATTATATTTACAGTATACATTACCAAGTAGCTTGCTTTTTTAGGTTTGGAAATCATCAAATAGCTTCTCTCGCTCTGGGTGGAATAAGAGGAAGTGTCACACCGATACCACCGTTACTTAAGGGACTTTATCTAAAATATAAAAATGTTCCTTACGATGATTGATGTAAAGATCATCATTATCATCTTCCTGCCCTTGTCCCGTTTTATTTGGGGTCAGCGCAACACGTTTTTTTCTTCCATTCTGCCCTGTCACTCGTAACGCTATCACTACACCCTTTTCTTTCATATCACTTCTCACACAGTACATCCATCTTTTCTTTGGCCTCCCTCTCCCAATCCATCCATTCACATATAAACTCATAATGCTTTTAGTAACATGCGTTTCATCCCTCCTCTTCACATGACCATAACAAGACAAACGATTCCCTTTCAACTTTTCAGTCACTTTCAAACTTCCCCTAATATACTCATTTTACACAAAACGTAAAAATGTCCCTTATAATGCCGCAGCCCCAATAACAGAGAAAGTTTATATTTTCTTTGTGTTCTTTTGTTATGGAATCATCAATACTACAATGTATCCAAAATCCACGCAAAGGAAGACGTCTTGTAAAATAAATTATATCTTTATACGAGCCTTCTTATGTTGACAGCGAACATCATTGACAATGAATCTGATAAATTGCTGGCGAGACCACATTATAACCTGATGGCGGGATAAGAAAAACACGAGATAATTGTCTTTTAACCTTTTATCATAAACTTTTTACATTTAACTCGAGTCTTGTACGAAAACATGGCAAGGTTCGTAATTAATGAGTAGGAGAAGGCAGTAATACTACAACGTGTAGGTAACTTAATGTAATTTTAATGGCATAAATGTTATTGATAATCTTTTATGTATTAAGTCCACTGACGGACATAATGGACTTCAATTTATCGATACAGATATTAATATACTACTCTGTCAAGAAAGTACCGGGAAAAGATCAATAATACACAAAATGTCTGTTATTCATCCAAATTTATTTTATCACCTTCAAAGTATGCTCCTTTAGAAACGATACACTTGCGCCAACGAATAATTCATTCATCAAAACATTTTTTAAACGCTGCTTCCGGAATTGAGTTCAGTTCTCGCCGCGAATTCTCCTTTATGTCTTCTATCGATTGAAAACGGGTGCCACGAAATGATAATTTGAGTTTCGGAAAAAGAAAAAAGTCAGCAGGAGCCATATCTGGTGAATATGGTGGTTGCTGGATGGTATTTGTTGAGTGTTTGGTCAAAAATTCGTTCACAATGATAGCCTTGTGCGAAGGCGCATTGTCGTGGTGCAAAATCCAAGAATTTTCTTTCCACAAATCTGGCCTTTTTCGTCGAATTCGCTCTCTTAAACGCCGCATAACGCTCAAATAATATTCTTTATTTACCGTTAGACCTTCCGGTAAGTATTCAGAGTGCACAACACCGCGATAGTCAAAGAAAACAGTCAACATGACTTTGACTTTTGATCGACTTTGGCGTGGTGTTTTCGGTTTCGGTTCAGTTGGAAGGCGCCACTCCGAAGCTTGTTGACTAGTTTGCATGTCATATACGCATTGTTACGCATTGCAGTAACAATGCGTTTCATGAATGTTGGGTCGGAACTGACTCGTTCTAGCATGTCCTCAGCGACTTTCATGCGATTGAGTTTTTGGAGAAAATTCAGATCTTTTGGGACTAGCCGAGCAGCAACATGTTTCATACCCAAATAATTAGTTAAAATGGCACGGATCGACTCGTGACATACAGAAAGTTCGGCGGCTATCTCTCTCAGAGTTGAATGGGGATTTTCAGTCACTATTTTCTTCACTTTTGCGATGTTAACTTCAGTTGCAGACGTTGACGGCCTACCAGAGCGAGGCAAATCTTCCATCACATCTCGACCGCTTTTGAACGCTTTGAACCACTCATAAGCACGAGTTTTTGATAAAGACGATTCAGCGTAAGCCTTCTGTAACATTTTCAGTGACTCCGAACACGAAATTCCATTGGCGATGCAAAATTTAGGACAAACTCTTTGTTCGATATTTTTGTCCATTATGAAATTCGCAATACACACTATATATGATATTACTAAAACCAGCACTGTATTTAATATAAATAACAAATGCAACTCAAACTCCGCGCCAAAATGGAAAACAGTTGTGCCAATCAAACAACTACAAAAAAACAAAAATTTGAATTTGGAACCATAAACAAATCATCCATTCCCGATACTTTTTTGACTGAATGTATTTATACAGGAAATCTCCATTAAAACCTCACGATATTAATCAGAAAGAAAAGTTTTTTTTTGAGGAGGAATAGCTCGAATCCTTTCTCGATGGAGCGAGAGGTAGTATCAGACTTGCTGACTAAAACCCACATGTATTCCTTTAGTTACCCTTTACGTTCTATAGCCAAGGTAACTCTTTCGAACAATCCGACAGAGAAAGACGAAGTCAGTCATAGGAACGCAAAATGAATGTGAATAATAATTGTAAAGCGCGCATAAAGCGCTGTTGGTAATTCTTTCAAAAAATTACATTGACGATTCGTCCAATAAAAACAGTCCCATTTAAGTTGGGTAACCTTTTTAACCAATTAAACACAAAATAAATTGTGACGTTAATACCTTGGTAACTTATATTTATCACAAAATATTACGCCACATTCGTTCAAAGTTCATTTTTAAAACGTTATACTCAAAAATAAATAGTTAACAATATCCATTGAAGGAAATAACAGGAGTGGAAATAACACTAATTGTGTGGCCACGTTTAGCAGTAAATGTCAGGCTGTAATAACAACAGCACTTCGTAATGACAAGTAGCCAAGTTGTCACCTAAGAACATTAAGGTAACGTGTCTAAATGTTGTTGACACTTACGACTTGGGCGGCATCAAACAGACATGCTTAGGTCATGCTTGTTGTGGTTCAAGTAGCCAATCCGCGTAAAAAGATAAACCTTTTTACAGGAAAATAGAAAATACATTTTATTTTTATACTTGGTTTTCCTCTAAAGTAAATCCTTGCGGAAAATAACAATATCATGCAAATTTATACCTTTTTCACTCACAATAAGGAAAACCGCCAATAATATATATATATACTTTTATTGAAAAATTGCCAAGCAAATTTTAAATAAGGATACGACGATCAATTCGTCAAAGAAAACATTCAGGCAGATATCATTCTATGCTTTCTTATAAGTAAATAATCCTCCCGACCGAGATTCAATCATGGTGCCTAACCTCAATGGAGATTAGTCCATAGAAAAAATACATCTATCCCTATTACTACCCTTATAGTCCGATGGGACCAAAGACTGTACGTGCTTTCTGACGGAGATACCACTAACTGCGATATTACAAACTCCCACCCAAAATATGACGTTCCGTAGTTCCGCTCGAGACCAAGGAGGCAGTTTGACTTTATACAATCGTTATCGGAGATAAAATGTCATTTTATCTAGACCCTAAGGTAAAACAAGAGTATATATAGAAAATAAAATATTTTTAGAAATCAAACGTGGAATTTATTTAATCTTTTGAGTAGCGTAATTAGAGACACAATAAAAAGACAATGGCCGGCGTTCGTTCGGGGTTTAATGAATTAAAAAGGCATAGACACAATAGCATAGTCGGCCTTATAATGTTCCCACTGCTGGGACTCAGGCCTCCTCTCTAGGAGAGGGAATGGGCCGTAATCCACCACGCTGGCCCAGTGCGGGTTGG
The DNA here is from genome assembly GCA_949316375.1 of Mythimna vitellina. Taxonomy (NCBI): domain Eukaryota; kingdom Metazoa; phylum Arthropoda; class Insecta; order Lepidoptera; family Noctuidae; genus Mythimna; species Mythimna vitellina. The sequence goes on from OX438686.1 coordinate 11,067,772, forward strand.
TGGATGTCACATGCCTTCGAATTTTTGGTTCTAGGACATGCCGGTTTCCTCACGATGTTTTCCTTCACCGTTTTGAGAGCAGTAGTGATGAAATAAATTACACAAAGTAATGCGCCTGGTTGGGTTTGAACCCGCGACCTACAACTTGTAAGTCGGGACCGTTACCACTCGGCCACCACTGCTCTCATAGACACAATAACAATGATAAATAATAATTTATTTATTTACAAATAGCCTCATAGCCCTTGAATATTTTTACTGCTCCTAGATACAAGTGATGTCTGTCAAATGCCTTTCATTTGAATTTTACCGTGCATTTTTTTAATGATTATCCTTTCGCTCCGCATCCTGGTTAACGTATGAGGTTGTAGTCTGCTTGTTGGATTTGCTTGTCTTGCCTTAATAAGAGCCTCTGGCCAGGAAGTCTGTAAGTATAACAACTTAAAACTAAGCGACTACACGCTAAGGGCATATCCTGTGGGGTTTGGACCTCGACTTAGGGCATCATTGGGGGAGAACAGCAAGAGTTAGGCTGAACCGTATAAAAAATTAAAGGCGTAAAGGTGTCAGAGCTCATTTTAAAGAGAAGGAGATAAAAGAAATAAAATTAAACGAAATTTCTTCTGTCTTCCCTTACAATATTTTCTTACTTAACTCGTAGGATTACGTCAAATACAAATATCTGGTTCAAGCCTCAATAAATTAGCATATTCCTTTCAAATGTGTGAAAAGTCACGTTACCGCGTGCACTGCCATGTGCCACGTGCATATCTAAGTGCTGACAATTGCTTCCTACAATTAACTCTGCCAATTGAACAATTACACTTTGGACGTCAACATTCCACCTATTGAACTGTTCTCTATGAGACAAGTTCATGGTTACTATTCCGTAGTTGATAGGTGCAGAACTAGCGATATCTGGATCTAGTTTGATCCCTATCAAATGAAACTCAATTGATACTTTGTTTTATGATAAGCATAATCAGCTTTATAATTTTCTCACTGCTGGGACTTAGGCCTCCTTTCTAGGAGAGAGAATGAGAGATACCATGAGGACCCAGATTTGGTAGATTGTATAGGTAGTATAGGTTCCATCTTCCAACATCGGACCACTAGACGTACGGCGTTGCGCCGTACGTCTAGTGGTCCGATTTGGATTTGGATTTGGATAGTGGCGCAAAATTTTAAATTGCGGTATCAAAGTTCTCCGCGCGATTAGAACCAGATTCAACAGTCCAAAATCAACTACCAGACCCAACACCCGTCTGGTTGGAGGATACTCACTTTCCAACCTAGGTATATGGAACTTTACACCCTGTTCCGCCTTCCTCTAAAACACTTCTCTGTAAAAAACATTAACTAAGCACTTAATGTCCTTTTTATAGCCTATTAAGACTCAAGACTGGACAAAAGCCATTCAAGCGAGAAACAATGGTAATAAATTCATATCAGTTTCACGCACGTAACCTTTAATTACGTAAAGAATATTCCAAGCATGACGTTACATACGCGTGCTGATAATTATGCTGATTCTCTGACGTCACACCATTTAAATTATATTTAAATGCAAAATAATACGAAAGTATTGACCAATTATGCGAACTCAGCCCTGCAGTGTCTTGACCTTTCCAGTTTCGTGTCAACGGCCTGTCCTGGTCCAGGAATGTGTTATGTCACAAGACGACACAAAAAACTAATTATGATTTTGCACGCTTAAGGAGATTGAAGCCTCCTTAATGTCAGTATGATATGAATAACGAAACAGCTGCACATTCTCTGTGAGTACAATCGGGTGTAAAAACGTTTTATGCAATTTATTTATCCTTGTTGAAGGACTCTTCTTTAGTAAATGAAGTCCGCCATCTCTTGTCTTGTCTTGTCTTGTTGTAGATCTATGGTAAATCATTGTTCGTCCCACATTTCCTGAACAAATATAATTATTTCCGTTTCGTGCAAATTACACAAAGCCATATCAGCATACTAGATCAGCTGGCCACACAGAGTCATTCGTACTCGTCCCAAGAAGGTTGTTCCTTGTGACAGGTCGCTATTATTATAATACTATGATTACACATCGCTCGAAGCCGAGGTATTAATAAATAGTTAAAACGTACCTCCCCACTGTCCACAAAGCGACCACGAGCCTTATATCATAAAGTAATTACCGTTCTAAGATAGGCTTTCTTCTTGAGATTGAGAAATGAGTCGTTTAAAGATGGGCAAAGATATAAATCACTGCTGTTGCTGTTAGTACTAATATAGGATTTACTTGACCGTAACATAAAGGTCTGATTGGATGTTTGATCCAGTTATTTTTTGATAAGACGCTTATAGCCTGTACGTGTGCATCACCCAATTTTTCTCTACTATTATTTCCTTCTATGTGTCATGGAATGAGAATAGGTTCCCCAGTTTGAACCCCCGCATTCAAACTCACGTGTAACATCACGTTGCAACATTATAAATTCAGCACATATCTTAGGAAAGTCTTGCCTACGACGCACAACTGGGGAACGCCAAAAGAAAACAATCCGAAGAAAATTTATGAAAATGTTTATTATTATGTGGTGTTTGCCAAATTGCTGAGATAACTCACTGAGAGTACCCCCACACTTCACGTGTTCGGAAACACGTGACCATACAAGAAACTGAAGCAAAGGTTTTTGGATCTTCAACTTATTTTATGCACTGTTATTGATGCTTCGGTGTATCCATCATCCCATTATAGTTACTTCCAATAAATTCAAAGATTCAAAGCATTTTATTTCAAATAAACCATTTACAGGCACTTTTGAAATGTCAAGAAAAAATCAGAAAAAAATATGCTAATTGCACATTCCTGTTAATAGCCTGTTGTTCATGGTTAGTGCTTCTCATTGTTGCCATTTTTGCAACCAGGCAACTATATTCGCAAAATTCACTATTCACAAAATAAATTGAAAATGAAGAAATGATAAAAGTGTGATAATCTTTGTAAAGTTGACATATGCAGTAACATTTTATTGAGAAACTTATGGCTAAAATAATAACAGCCAGATGTCAATCTCCAAAACTTAAACTACGTTTCCCGATATCGGTCTGTGGGTGGACACCAAGATGTGCGTCATTTGTAGAACTTCGACAGGTGTTCCGGGCAACCAAAGAGCCAGAAGATCTGACACCAGTCTTGCCAAGGGGTATTGTGTTACCCAATTACTGGATCATGAAGGTCAGATAGCTGCCTACCTGATTTACTTTTCTTACAACGGATCTAGAAGAAGCGCGCGGAAGCGAACGTTTTTCTCGCTCCTCTGTAAAATACAGGTACTCGACTGCAACCTGTTTCTTTTTTTGTTTTAGCATATGTGGACGCTTAGACGCCTTATGGACGCCGAAACGGGTGAATAAAAACCAGCGTCAGGCAACTGCTACGTAGTTGTCTGGCATTATGCTGAAGTGGACCTATTCGGCGTAGCCGTGAGACATATTGTTATTGTTAATTTTATTTCTCCATATTTTTTTTTTGTATGTTTAATTTTAGTTTGCAAATTAATTACTTGTTAGTTTATGAATCATGGTGTGCCAAATAAACATATTTTCTGTCTTTCTTCTTTCTTTAAATTTGGAATATTTTTACTGTCGGCTGAAAAATTTCCCTGTGAAGGGTTCGTTTTCAGGGATGCATATGCGGAGACCTATATGATGAAGCAAAACTGGACCGGATCGAAAGACCAAAACGGTAGTTACAAGCAAATAACGGCTGAAGTAATTATTTATACTTATAATAAATCTGTAGAAGTGAAAATTCTGTACATTGAAAACATCAAAAAAAAAATATTGGCAGGGGGTGTTATTGGATCGACGCCGAAAAATGTGATTTAAAAAATTTTTGTCTGTCTGTCTGTTTGTTCAGACATCACGCAAAAAGTACCGGTTCGATTACGATGAAACTTGGTGTAATTATTCTTTAATATCCTGGACACCACACTGGGTACTTTTTATCCCGGAAAAGTATATACAATAAAAAACAAACTTAATTTTGCGGTTCGATCCCTAGTCCCGATTACTATACCAACCGAAAATAATAAGTTTGTCGTAGGTTACGTCAACCGCTGTGGAATTCACTAAGGGGCGCTGCACACGGCTAAGATACTATAATATTTTATCTTAAGATACAATATTGCTCGCCATACAATTCAATGGACTATCACACACGACGAAGATAATAAATAATATTTCATATTTTCGTATCTCAAAAAACCTAATAAAACCATTTTCGACTTCTACCCAGACGAAGTCGCGGGCAAGAGCTAATTAAAAATAAAAATAATAAAAGTTTTCTTTGACATATCTAATTTAATTTTTCTGTTCCAAGTATCCTATGAAACAAGCATAGGCATGTCCGGTGGAGTATCTAAAACGGACGTACGTCAATTAAAGATTCTGTTACAGTATTATGAGGATTTTAATAAAGAGTTTTCTTTTGAAAGTTCGTCAAAGGGACCATACAGAAGTCGCACAGCTCCGTTCAAAAATGTATAACAGTTCTATGTTATGAGTATCTTTAAGGTCGGGAATACTAAGCAACATTCAGTTAGACTGGAAGCCCGCAACATAGTTAGGAAAAGGTTTACCAGATTAAATCAGCAGCATTTTCTTGTCCTAAAACCCAGGAACAAAACTGATCAAACATCATCTCCCTAGCCTTTTCCGAACTAGCTTGAGGTCAGCTAACCGGATGCCATGGTGGAGCATACGGTAGAGGTGTACATCGATTGGGCAGAGAACCGCCGTTTTCTCGTGGGGGCGATCGGTGGCAACAATCTCTCGCGCCGGCCATGGTCAAGAAATGGTCCGAAACGAGGAGAAGTGGCCTCCTTCTGCGAAACAGTAATGCTAGCAAAGGAGGAGGCCGCATGTACACGCACTAGGGAGCGGCCCTATTGCCCCATCCACCGGAATCCCGATACCGATATCCGGCCACCGTAGGTGCCGACCGTCCGGTAACTGTCTGGACCGAGCCCAAGTCATCGATGGCGCGTATTGTTCCATGTGCGCCTCAAGGAGATGTCAGCAAAACCGTAAGGGCCCAGTAGGGTCGAAGCCCATTGGGGCCACGGGTCGTGCGAAATTGAAACCCGGGGCCCTGGGTCGAAGGCAAAGAAGGAACAGGAGTGGGTTTTTAGTGACTAAAAGTTGGACATACCATTTCGCTCCGCCCAAGAGCGAGAGATGTCATTAGATGAATTTCCCACCCAAAAAAATTCCGGATGTGGCTGAATACCCGTGTTTTACAAGAAGCGACGGCCTATCTGATCTCCACAACCCACTTACTGGGAAACACGATACTCTTCGGTTAGACTGATGGTCAGCCTTTCCCTGACTACCTAATAATGACCGGAACCCAACGGTTCCGGTCATTAGGAAAACCAACGGTTTCACGTACTTTCCGAGGCATGGAATGTCAGAGTAATGTCCGAGATAAACTTAGAAAAGGACTTACATATGAATTGAAAAATTCACATGGTACTTTTTCTTAGTCACATTGGCATTCAAAAATTCAAACTGGTACTTTTCTTGTTCACATTGGCATGGAGCTGTCAGAGTAATGTCCGAGATAAACTTGAAAAGGACTTACATATGAATTAAAAAGTTCACATGGTACTTTTTCCTATTCACATTGGCATTCACAAATTCAAATTGGTACTTTTCTTGTTCACATTAGCATGGGGTGTTAGAGTAATGATCTAGATAAACTTAGAAAAGGACTTACATATGAATTGAAAAATTCAAATTGGTAGTTTTTCTTATTCACATTGGCATGGGGTGTCAGAATAATGTTCTAGATAAACTTAGAAAAGGACTTGTGTATGAATTGAAAAATTCACTTGCGTGGTTTCGAACGATTAAAGGTATTCGTAGCCCCATATGCAAGTATGCACCATGCACATACAAGACTTAGGGAAAGTCAAATAACCTAACAGGACATCATAACATCTCGAGTGAAGCCGCGGCACGATAAGCTACATAGATTGTAATTAAACCAGTAGTCGATAAATTATAAGTAACAAGATTGGCGAAGCATTTAATTTCACTTTCTAAGTAAATATACCTATAACACTCGCTGTAATTTTCAGTAGTCAACGCTTATTTATGACACGAATTTTCTTTTCAATTTGAAGGTAGTATCTCTACAAACTATGATATAATCGGAAATATGATACGTATGCTTATCTTGATTTGAATGATACTTCCGTGAGAATACATAATGAATATTCAGTGAAATGGGAAATGGACAATTTTCTTGTTAACTTAGAAGACTCTTATGGCACAGTAGGAAGTGATTATGAAAAAGTGAAATTTATAGGTAAGAAAATAGTACCTAAGCATGCTGACACAGATTACCGTCTTTATGTTGTTTTTCAGTTTATTATCGCAATTTTTGAAATAATTCGTCCCTGCGGGTTATTTCGAAAGAGTTACCATGTCCCTTTAACGCAGAAGACAACTGCAGGAACACAGATAGGCTTTAGACAGTAAAACTTTGACACTCTCTCTCGCTCCATCTAGAGCGGAAGAAATTATGATATAATTACTCACCTCAAAATAACCCTTAACCGAACTCCGTCAAATATGGACCTATTTGCAAAAAAAAAAAAAATTCCTTAGAAAATATGCTTTCAGATTGGTTCCATTTTTAAAAAAAATCAGTTCTGATGATAGGATCCATGAAGAATCGAGGGAACTCCTCAAATATTATTATAGGAAACCATATAGTGATTTTGATTTTTCATCGTGAACTCAAGCATTTACAGTCAAAAAGTAAATGATATAAGTAGAACATTAATTTTAATTTCTCTCAACAACAGAACCTTACTTACCATCAACCTTACACATTTTCACGTCAACTGGGCTCAGCGAAGCCTGCACGTGTTAATGACACGCAAGGCACATGTTTCAATAATGTTATTCGATTAATGACCGATACTTGCAGTGACAACGACGTGCGCGCAGCTTCACTGTCATAATGATTAGTGGTCGATTTCCTCTATGGAATTGCCACCGGGAAAACGGAAATCGAAATTCCTCTATTCCAATTTTAGATTTTTGTTTCGTTACCTTTGTTGAGTCATACCGTTTGAGAACAAAATTGCGACTTTGATACCCTGGAATAACAGCTTTGAGGTGGAAAATCATCCATTGACTTCGCGCTCTAGGCCGCACCCTCTAGCTCCTACTGTTTTTATTGTGTACAATAAAAAGATGTAATCAAGAGCCTATCAATTAATAAAATAAAGCAAACCAACCTCTGCACTTCAGAACTCATGTCTTATCTCACTTCTATCGTCGACTTAGCCCGCATGAAAGAAGACATCCCAAGGAAACATATACTCGGAACAAATAGTCCTAGCCTTCATGGTATTCCAGGAAATTGTCTACCCGAGTGCTAATTTTCATTCAAATCTGTTCAGTGGTTAGAGTGTGAAAAAGTAACAGAGATACATTTAATTTTAACGTGATACTAGCTGCTGCTAGCAGCTTGACCCGCATCAAAGTTAAAAATTATCCCAAGGCGAAATACTCCCGAGATAAAAAAGAAATCCTAACCTATTACGCTGTTTTAGGACATTGTCTACCCATGTGCCAAATTTCGCTCAGTACAATGCTTGGTGACCTCAGTAGAGCTTCCGAAAGAGTGGGACTTAAAATGAACATGGACAAAACCAAAGTCATTGTTAACAGCCATGTAGCACCCACTCCTATCAAGATCGGAGACTCTACTCTCGAAGTTGTGGACGACTACGTTTACGTGGGACAGACGGTCCAGTTGGATCTGTCTGTCTTCGAGAAAAATCAATCGTCGAATCCGCCGAAGCCAAATTTCATTTAAATCCGGTCCGCGATTTAAGCATGAAGGAGTAACGAATGTACGTAAGTATAAATGTATTCCTTTATAATATAGAGTCTGATAGCTCTAACGACGCGTTATGGTCTGCTACTTTTGTACTGAGCTGAAAGCCCCAAAATCATATTCTAAAAAAAGATCAATAAATCTGGATACGTATCAACCGGGGCAATATCCTTTAAAACACGCAAACAGCTCTCAACAATATCAGATTTTGTTTTTTTCTTTAACTTTTGCAATGATTACTTGATCGGCATAAATATCTGGCAAAGTATCTGTCTCCCTAAAACGGGAGATAAAGACATTCACACTCTTTATTTATTACTTACACTTGGAAACAACTTTTAAATTTTAATTAACATTTTAACATACTCTTGTAGTTTAACCAAATTAAGTTAAAGCGTACATTAAGTTGGGTAATAAATTATTCTTGTAGGAAAAAAACAGTTTTTTTAAAGGGTAGCAAAAATAATGCGTCAGAACGACGTGAATGTATGAATGAAGAATATAAATTGCTCTTTTCAAAAGAAAGGGTACTCTCATGATCCCACATGAATCTAGTAGCTTCAAAACAAAATAAGTTATTTTTTATATAACTACGTCTACACAATGCAACTAGGGCAGCGCCAGCAGTGCCCAGATACAGGGCCCTGGAGGACTGGAGAACCCTAGAAGACTGGTGTGCAGAAATTATTACGTTTTAATGATCTATCAAAGAATAACAGTTAAAAATCATACACACATACAATGGCTATTATTTATCGTGTACCTATCATCTTTTTAACATAATTAACTCCAGCAACTGACAGATAGAAACCGACTCGTTGTACCATATTTCGACCAGCAGAAGCTAACGTTGTGTTAATTGTGCTTTATATATTACTCAAATGAGACGTCATTCTTAGGAAGTTGCTGAAATTCGTGATCTGTGATGCAAGAATGAATTTATCCACGGCAGGTAAGAACTATTTAATTTGTACCAATATTTAACTAACAAAAATAAAAATATGTAAGTAAAATACTAACTATAGATGTTGATGTTGAATAATACTTGTTGATGAATAAATAAGCTAATACTTAGAAGTCACTTAAATAATGTTTTTAAAGTCTGTTCTAATTTTAAACGACGAAGAAAATGATTAACCAAATGAATAAAAAAATGTTTGTTAAATTTGCTGTGCTACTGCCGCCATTTTGATTCTAGCGATATAAAAATTAAAACTGATTTAACTCATTTCCTCCAACTTTTAGTTAAACCTGTAATAGCTGTAACAGGTTTATTATTTCATAAACTATGAATTGAAGTTGTCTTAATATATGTCCACTGTTGGCCAAAGTTTGTATGCATGGTGGAACATAGTCTTTACCACCCTTCAAATCAATACATCACTGTCACGGCATTGTCAAGCAAAAGCAATGAACAACTTAACTTTTTACCCTATACCAACAAAGGAAAAGGCGAGAGTAACTGCAGACCATATAACTAATGCAAGAAAAAGAATACTGCGAACTATGGACATCAATATCCCTTTATTAACACTTGTACGAGATTCAGCCATGACAGTGGAATCGCAGGCGCACGTTTATAAGCTATTCATCGAGTTGAAAGCGCCGTCAGTGCAGACTCGACGAATGGACAATCAGATCGAACGCATATCCTTGTTCTGTGCAGACACAATGCTTTTCTTTGGGTTTCAAATTTATAGTCTTGGATTTTATTTCGAAATGAAGTTAGAATTCATCATCAATAAGGGCAAAAAGTTATTGTATTTGAACCTTAAAGAGGTTACTTTTCAAAAAGTTTAAATATTTTGAAAAAAGGAGATAAAAAATGTCTTAATTCAAATGTAGAACCCAATCATAGTAAAATTCAATTCAAAATGGTTTTGTTTCACATAAGCCTACATGGACACTTATAAAACGTCACAAGCTATTGCACGTAAGTAAAAACGCTGAATATTTCTGCGTTTTTACCACAATTGGGTTAATAATTAATTAATTCATATAATTTTTAAGAGACATAATTTATCTACATAATCGTCCCCGCGTTGGATTGCAGCTGAAGTAAGCAACCGAAATGATCTGACACAATAGGGGTCTATTCTTGTCTATTCAAGTGTTCATAATACTAGCCAGACGTTTTACTAGGTACCAGGAAAATGTTTCATTGTCTAGCTCTAGAGTTTTGTTTCAAAATAGAACGTATATAAATATTAACTTTATATTAACAAATTAGCTTTTCCAGCGGCTATGCCCGTGTTTAAGTATAAAATTATACCACAGGAACATACTTCTGGTAAAAAAAGTACACCTTATTGCACAACATGGCCAAATCTCATCGTAATCTGTTCATCCATTTGAGAGTCAAGCACTGGTTTATATCAATTAAAAAAAAATAATAAAAAAAAAAGAGTGAGTGTGAAACACAACATACATAGTTTGATATAAAAATGCGCAATAATTATGTTGTCTAAAGGCAAACGAGAAGGTATCCGTTGAAACTGTAGTTGAGTAATTGGGTTCAGAAGACCAAATAACATCAACAGAACAAGGCAATAAACATTACAATGACATCATAAGGTCCGACCGGATTTTATGTTTACACCACAGTTGATGTTAACACATTACGAAAAAAGACACACTGATGATAGCAAAGTAACGTGGCAAAAACGCCACGCTGACGCTTACGTGGCCACTTTATAACCACTGCAGACACTGATAAAGGCCCTGATCGACTGATACAACAGCTACATAAAGTCAACCGTCCACAGCTACTTAGGATACACACAGAAAGGTTTGCTACGTATACTGCGGTGTACATGTATTTGCCAGTTACGCATCCGAGTGCAGCGCGGCTGTGGGTCGCAATAGATCATCGCTCTAGCATTTTTAAAGCGAACTAGGTAAGAATACGTGGTTAAGTTTTTTTTTTGAGGTGGGGAAAAATTAAATAACTCCTTATGCTCTGGGTGGAGAGAGAGAGACTGTCAGACTTTTACTGACTAAAACCCTCCTGTGTTTCTTGAGTTGAAAGAAAGAAAAGAAAGAAAGAGTTGTCCTTTATGTCCCAGGGCTACGTTAACTCTTTTTAGAGCAATCTTGCTGCACGTCCGTAGGTTGCCTACTGCGGCCATGGATCCGCTTCTGAAGGGAAAACCCGGGGTCCTGGAACGCAAGGATAAAATGGAACATAGGAGTGGGTTTATATTTAAATAATGATAAAAAATATATCTATATATGATATAATATAGATAAAATGGAACATAGGAACATAGGGAACATAGGGTTTATATAGAATTTAACTGGCTAAATTCTCCCGGTACACAGGTACAATATTACAATGCGATGGCGTGTTTTCATAATAGCTCCAGTATTATTGTTTCAGATAGAAAGAACCATTTCTATACAGGCATTTCTTCGTAGAAGTGTCGCAGCGCGCTTTTCTGCGGGAGCCTTGAAATCGTTGGTGTGCAAGCCACTACAACAAGCTGGCGGGATGATGACACTGACAAAGAGCTAGCAACTGGCCGGTTGTATGATTGATGTCTGCGCTTTGATATCACGTCGTACACTGAGCTATCCATCTCGTTCAACATTCTACTACTTATTGCTTGGAAATGGCTATTAATATAGATGGGGTGCAATAAAGGCCCACTTAAAATTACGGTATAGGTACTGAGGTCCGTTAACAGTCTTGCTGACTTATAAAACATTTTAGAACTTTAGTCTAGTAAATATTTTAATTGAAACAAAATTAAAAACGATCCTGATTTCTGCATAACGTTCCCAGGTCTTAACCGGACAGACCAGCAACTAGTTTAACAGGGCATTTGTGTAAAAAGGCCGACCAACCTTAACTTTTAAGTCCTAGTATACCACGTAATTTTTTTTAAAGTAAGGCTTTTTCTGTATTTTATCATAAAACTTTTTAAATTCTAATGAAAACACACTGACATTGAATGAATCAGTCTTCTTCATTACTAAAATTAATCATTCAATATTAATTTAAAAAATTGTAATAGTAGTTAGAAGTAACCAACCAAACCTTTTTTCGGTTACAAACTAGTCGCTCGCGATACAAGACGAGACGAGCGGAGTGGAAACCAACACATGACAACTGTAAAAAATGGTTGAATTTAAAAAGCCTTTTTCTTAGACTTTTTAAATTCAACCATATTTTAGGTCGGTCAGATCGAACACTGTCTTATTTGGCCGGTTAGTAGACATAAAAACGCTAACGCTACTGGCTGGACACTTTTAAATTTGCCGGTCAGGCCTAACACCGTCTAATTTGAACACATGCAACCAAAAAACCTGACTTTGTCCACCTTTATCCAGGCGTCTAGTAACACGCATAGCAGTAAGTAAGTATAATGTCTCTGTAACAATGTTACTGTATAGCAATCAAACTAAGAAACATTCAATACCCACCCGCATAACTTTATTGCGGTTTTTGTAATATCCAGTCAATTCCAGTCTAGCAGACGTCGAATCATTCTTGTTACTATGTATTTCCTTTATGTTACTGCAGCTGAATAAAGCCGCCCGTTGAAACAGTCACGAATGCATCGGATTGAATAACCTTTTATTTTACAAACGGCTTCCTATTACTCATTGAAGCAATAATTCACGGGTAATGATGTAATAGGATACATTGTCGGTAATTATGCGTTGTTATATGTCAATTTAAATATCGTAACTCAATTACTCTAAACATTCAGGAAACGTCAACGCACGGTAGCGAGCCCTGCGTACTCCGAGGTACTCGTGGTATGGTGAAGGGCTTGCATAATGGCTGCGCTGATAGCGGCAACGGCTATCTACAAGCGCGCTGACAGAAGCAGTTAGGCCGTGTTCACACATCGCTTGTTAGACACCGCACAACTGCCAATTACCGCGACATACAACCCCCATACAAACTCACTTTCGCCACTGGACCTGCAATCAGCGTATGTTCATGGGATTTTAAATTGCAAACGAGATGGTAATTAGCGAAAACAACCGCTAAAAGCCGTGGCATTTAGCCACCGAGGGTCCTGTATGGAAATTAGGGACAAATTACGTCTCCACTCTTACTTTCATTTGTATAACAACAGTTACATAAAACCAGTAATTTATTATTTCTTAATCCGCTTTGTTGTCCTGTTTAAAGGGTTTGTGCAATTGTTGCGAATCGTACAAAAATTATGTCGATTTATCAATCGGAGCGTATCGATTTTTGCGATCGATCATGACACGAATAGATCAAAACAGTCGGTCAAACGTATTCCATATCTGGAGCCGATAATCGTATGCGTGCCCGGGCCGAGCTTGCCACTTATGCAACTTATAAAATATTGCGAACTCATAAGCGCAGCCCGCGCCCGCGCCGCGGCAGCACTGAGATGGAACTGGAGATAGAGTTAATCTAATAAGTCAGATCTGAAGCCAGACGTCGACCGAAGTAATAACTCACGGTTGAGGAGCCAGAGGTTAATTAAAAATAGCAACTTCAATCTTACGTGTCAGAGATGGAGTTAGATTAGGAATCGTCCAATTTATCCCATCTCAAACACACTAAAGCGCACTTCTTTAACGAGGAAGCGTAATAAATTACGAAATAATATTAAATCATGAAAACGAGTACCAAGCGAGCTTTCCTGATCGTAGAGTAGATATTTGCTCCAAATTGTTCTAAGGTATTTAAATTCTAACGTATTTGTTTATAGTTGAGCAAACAAACAGCAACACTTTTGTAACACCCATTTACGCTTTACAAGTGTTTATTTCTTAACGTTCTTGTACTAATTACGCAGCGTATAAATCAACTGTTGGTTTTAGTGCCAAATCTCGCGAACGTATCGCGTTGCGCCGGAGTTCAGACAAACCTAACAAATGTGACGCAATTTTGCACTTGAGAAATTCAAGCTATCATTTCGCCGCGTTCTTAATCGCACTGGACGGCCAGTCATCACTAATCAATTTGGAGTGTGTTCTCCGCATCTTACACAAACGGCCCGCGAGCCAGGCTGGCTGAAAAGCATTCCACGTAAGAGCAATTACAAGTGGGCTTCGAAAGCTTGTAAACTAGTAATAAATATTCTATGATATTTGTATTAGGACAATATTGTCCAATTACCAATATCATTAAATATTTATTTTAATTTTTTTTAAAAAACAACAACGTAATAATAAAAATTAATATCCTGAAATAAAAAATAATCCTATTGTTACATATGATCAAAATTGTAAATTCATAAACTAAAAATACACAAATTCAGTAATTTATTATAATAAATAAGAAAAATAAAAATACCTTTTATTTCCTGCTAATTACTATTACATTATTTAAAAACAAATATAATACCATAGTATAAATAGTTTAACATATTTACTCCAATCGAATTTATGTGAAGAGTTCTGTTATATCCAATTTCCGATGCTGTAAAAGACCTGAAACACAACTTACACACGCCACCAACACGCATTACCCCTGATTTTAACACACGGACAAGACACGAAGAGAATCGAATATCACTCGAGGATGTGAATAAATGTGGGTGGAATTGTGAAATGAAGCGTTTTACGATACGACTATGTGAACTGCCAATAAAAAGGATATTATTTTAAATCAGTCATCAAAACAAAGTACCGATCATGTAACAAAACTGTTTTATGACAAAGTGAAACGTTACTGCTATAGATAACAACTAGTTTGAGAACATAATCCTTAATTGTGTTGTTCGACAAAGATACTGGTTGACATTACCGCTAAACGGGACATTATACGGTAAGGAAAGTAATTAATATTATGTCTGAGTAACAAAAGTACAATTGTGTTTTGATTTCAATGTTGCTGGCATCATTTATTAAGGTATAAGGTAAATAGGACTAAATAAAGGTTAAATAGTTAATAAGGGTTAAATATCGTCTTAATGGGGCTTAAAATATCTACGGATGAGTTTCTAAATTGAGTAGTTTCAATTAAGAACGTGTCAAATCCTATCTAAATGCCAAATTTAGACAGGTTTTCAAGCCAAAAAAGAGTTTAAAAAAAATCTCAAATAGGCTTAAATAATTGCTAAACAAAACTAATTATGTTTAATGGAAGTGTTTAGGTACTAATGAATTATTATGATGGAAGAATAAAAATTCAGTCGGAGCTGCAAAATAAGTAGCAAACGTTCGTTCTGTTACTCTGCATCAGCACTCACCCCAGCCGAGTCACGTACGTGTACTAGAAACCTTGGACCAGGCCACAGATAAAGCACTGATTCACTGGACACATTCAAAGATAACCGTAAGTAGTGATTTCTACCATTTATCCTGTCAATCACCGCTGATTCCCAACAAACACCGGTCAAAGGTGCGGGAAGGCCTCAATCAAATCAATGATACGGAGAAATGTAACAGATATCTTGTAACACATTCGAATGTATAGGAACACCACTGACCCGCTTGTTTCCGTCAATCATAACATAAGAACCTACGGTAAGGTATTGTTGAGTCCGTTAGTTATCTTTTATAAAGTACTGTAGCACGTTTCGCACATTAAATGGAGTTGGTTCCCTGGTTCCTGATGACTGTCTGCTCGTTACGGACGTTCGTTAGCTCGGGCCCGCTTGGCCAGTTATCACGCCACTTCTCAGGAGTATTACCCATAGGAAATGCTCCAACAAGATTTTCTTCAAGTTGGTTCGTCCATTAAAATGCTGCACTCAAAAATAAACGAGCTCTGAGTCTAGCGCATTCACCTCAACTAAAATAAAACAGTACGTCTTTGATTAATGAAAGCTCGCGCATTTGCTAAGTTAATGGCTAATTAAGCATGTGGCATATACCACCAAGTGTGAGGCACCGTTTAATAATGCATAGTTGTCGCTAATTACCTAACGGGTCTGGCAGAGTTAACATTAATGCTGAGACACTACTTGGAGCCATGTCGGGAATATAATTCTGGTTTAAAATGTGTCACAATGAACTTGTTTAAAATGATGGTTGGCCAGACACAATAGCTAATGGTGTAAGACACAACTATTCGCTTCAGGTGAACTTTGTCTTTTACCCTAGTATGGAGTAGATTATAATGGTAAATTTTCATTCAATCTAATAAAACTATGTTAGATCTACTCAACCGAGGAACACCGACTCCACGAGTAACAAAGTTAAACGCAGAATAAATTCTTCGCTATGCACCGTAATAAAAAAGAACATAAATTTCGCAAAACATCCTGCAGCGGTCTTGTTGCACTCGAAAAAAATAAAAGCGAACAAGTTTCTAGTAATTAAGCCAAAACTCCGTAAGGAAAGTAGGTCGCAGGGGTCTCTGAAATAGTTTCACCACTCATCGACTCTGGTCATATTTAATTTTCGAAGGTGAAGGACCGAGTTGCGTGTACTGTTTGCGTGCATGATCAATACGAGATTCGTTCATTCGATTCCGGCACTTACTTACCGACAGGCCCATCAATTTCGGGACACCTTCGGACTTCGCAGAACTTTCGCCAGAAGCACGAACCGAATCTGATATGTATCGGCAATGTGGTCATTAATACAACAGCCATGTCGCACTAGGTGGACGTTGCAACATGTTACGTAGCAACCGTTTCAAGATATTTTTGTCTCGTTCAATTAGGCAGGGTGTGGTCATTGTCAACTGTACTGAAACTGATACCGGTCAGCTGTTCATACTTATCTCTCATTGTGTAACAAAAATTAAATCTACGATTGTTTCAACACTTTATTCTCACTATACAAGATCGAAATGCAGATGAGAGTATACGTTCAGAAATCACCATGAAGTCACGGCTATTATCCCTGACAGGTTAACTAGAGTTAAAATTAGCTTGCAAGCATTACTTGAAAGGAATCGAGTTTGCAATATACAATTACAATTGGTTAAAAGCGAAGAAGATTGTGACAGTGACAGGACTGCAGACCATCGCCGTGCTGCCACAGAAAAAGTGCACTTACGAACAAAAAGAGAAAAGTCTTTCGAGGCCTTCTTAGGACTTTCATTTCTATACTACATTTAAGGAAAGGGAAATCATCAATCAGCCAAGAATATACCATTCCAGTTTTGGAAACAAAATTAAGACAAAATGTTACTTTCACGGCAATTTTTGTTGACAGGTTGTGTGATTAAGACCTTAACTTCGATTAACTATGATGAATTCCTTCCGGACCAACATGATTAGATTTTAACGAAAGCTGTTACCCAGCTACATAGATCAGATAAATAACTTCCTTGCAAAAATTCTCCAGTCAGTTTTAACAAAGTAATACCTTAGTAGCATTATTGAGTAAAGAGTAGATAAGCTTGGAAAACCTGAATGTAACTGTAATATAATAAGTAAGATATTCATGCAGCAAAGTGAATATAAATAAACGAAAAACATAAATAGCTAGGTTGAAGGCTATTATAATAAATTATGTTAAACAAAAACTGCTCCACTGAGTGTTTGAGCGAATATTCCTTTCGATTGGTCTTGGCGCGCGCAGGCGCCCCGCTGCGCAGATCCCAAGTATATCGCCATCATTGCACCATTACTGTCTTCCTTCAGCTACTGTAGATCAAACTCGTGCGCAACCCGTCACATTCATACTTGTAACGGTCCCCTGCAACTCTATACAATTTAAATAATGAGAGAACTAGTCGCCGTTACGTGTGTAAATTAACTTCTGCTCCTGTAGTATGGTGACCAGTTTCGTGTTCGTCACAAATTGTTGACTTGTACATTTTCCTTAAAAATTAAACCTCTGGCTGTATGATTAATTTTCTTGAAGATGTCAAGAAGTACTGTTAAAAAGTCATCAAAAGCTTTCAGCCAATAAGTAATTTAATAGTCGTTTATACATGTTCTAGTAATTTATCCTTACTTTATTTATGTTGAACAGGGTCAGCAGGAGTCTATTTAGCAACCTCGTAGCAAGTTCAACAAAAAACTTTGGACAAAGCGTTTAGACGTCATAAGCTTAGAGGTTAACTTTTCATAATTTGAATAAATTGGTGAAATTCAAAAAGCATTGTTACATGTAGTTTAATCGTATTGCTTTTGTGTTTTTCGAGGCCACTGGTCATTATCACATGTCTGTTTAGAGGAATAAAACCCGTGATTGACAGTTAGAGGCCGGCCATCGCCTGAGTAAAAGTTCAAGAATCAGGTTAAACGCTTTAGAAAAAAAAATGGCACGTCATTTATATGGTAGCCAACGTCTAGCAGTCGCATTTCTATTACTATTTTGCAATAAGACAAAATTAATAATTATCAATGAATCGACATGTCAATGACAATAATAAAGACCCAGCTTTTATTTTAAGTGGGTAAGTAATATATGGTATAATTACAAAATCACTAATATTTACAAGATATAACTACTGAATCTATAATTTTATTTATTTATATCCAATAACGTTATACGAAAAAAGTTTAAGAGTATATAAATTTTATATGTCAAAAATTATATCAACAGTTGGTATATCTCACATCTTGTGAATTTTATTGAAACGAAAATATACCAAATGACGTTATTTGATATGAGACGAACCCGTTTTAAGTATTAAATCGTCGAATAATTTCTTCCACTCTGGGTGGAGCGAAAGGGAATGTTAGGCTTTTTTTGACTAGAACCGACCCTTCCGGTATCCTTTGCGCTCCAGGGCCACGAAAAACCCTAACATGGCATTTATCAGACCTAGCAGGCCTCATCAATTTGGCTGTCAAATCTTTGAGGCACGGGTAAACACAATGCACTATCCCGGGCTTGGTCTTTATCGGACGGCGAAGTAACCATTGCTTACCATCGGCAAAACCGCGCGTCCTGACGGCCAAGGCATCTCCTGCGACGTCTGGGCTATAAGGATTGCTTCATGTTACTGAACCTAGAGTTTCCTTCTCATATTTATCATTTTAAGCTTTTTCCAAATATACTTTCTCAATCCTTTGTCCTGTACAAAACATTAAGGAGATATGAAGAGAAACCTTAACTGTAGCATTGTTAGCGCGTACCTCAATCCTTTTAGGGCAGTACAGGAGTCAGTGACTTCACACAGTGCAAAACAAAAACCACCTTCGTAAACTTTTCACACAAAAGGCGCCAAAATCATAATTTTTAACGTCCGCATTTACACATTATAACCCTGAAACATAAAAACGTCGGC
Source organism: Mythimna vitellina (assembly GCA_949316375.1). Classification (NCBI taxonomy): domain Eukaryota; kingdom Metazoa; phylum Arthropoda; class Insecta; order Lepidoptera; family Noctuidae; genus Mythimna; species Mythimna vitellina. Next base: position 11,086,797 of record OX438686.1, read on the forward strand.
GTTATTCAACACGAGCGTTAACAGAAACCATTTTGTTATGTAGGTAACTGACATTAATTGTTAAAAGTGTGATATTGACACGGAATCTTAACTTTCGTCATGCTGCAAGTGATTTGGGAGAATAATCACACACGAAACACAGATTTGTTCATAAATTGATACACCGTTAACTTAATACGTTGTGTTCGGTTAAAAGGCGAGAAATTTGTAATTTTTTTCGCCGTAAGTTACATGCATCCATCATCCGTTGTTTTCGGAGACCGTTAACGGCCCGTCAGAACTTCAGCCTGAAGGAAAAGGTCGACAGAATTAATAGATTTCATACTTCGCCCTTAAGTCGTCTTCTGTATATTTATAAGTATTTAAGTGGGCAGTCGTACTTTGAATTTAAACGATAAGTGGGGCACGGTGATCGTTCACATGCAGTTAAGTCGGAATACGAACAAAATACAAGGTAATGTGACATTGACCGGAAAATTCAGTGCTAAGTGTAATGACAGTGATTCTAATAGGTGCAAAGATATTTTTCAAAAACTGATTAATTACTTAGTTATCCAAATTTTGCTAGCTTTAGCCAATTATGGTTTGATTTTACACACTAATTCAGCTTATTAAGAACGGAAGTAATCAATCACTGGAACATAATTGGCGGATCTAAACGCGAAAGCTCGACTATGAGCTTTAATGCTATTTAATTTGTATAAAGCTGACTTCATTTCTGTTTTTTTTTTTTACCGTGGTATTGTACTTTGTCTACAATGGAATGTAGTTGTGGAAAAGAGGATGTCGTATTACGGAACTATAAAACATATCGATCCTTTTCTAGAAGAACATCGTAAGCGATATTAATATTTTTTACAGAAACGGACTTTTCATTTCCTAAATAAAAAGTATAATAACAAGTTATATTTTTAGTAGATATTACAGAATACTGTAGCGACATCTATGACGTCGCGCAGGTCCTCACCGGACATGGTCAGTTCTGCAAGTTCCTGCACCGGTTTCGTGCAGAAGAAACGCCCGGGTGCCACCACTGGGTGGACCGCCCGGAGGACACGGTGGAGCATACGGTAGAGGTGTGCCCCGCCTGGACAGAGCGCTGCCGCTCCTCGTGGGGGCTATCGGCGGCAGCGATCTGTCGCGCCGGGACTTGGTACAGGCCATGGTCCGGAGCGAGTAAAAGTGGCAGGCGGTCACCTCCTTCTGCGAAATAGTAATGCTAGCAAAGACTTTTGCTGGGTTTATTTTTTTGGTTTGGTACCTCAAAAGAAAAAAACGGAATCCATATCACTTTGTTGTTCAGGCCATGGTTCGGAGCGAGGAGGAGTGGCAGGCGGTCGCCTCCTTCTGCGAAGCAGTAATGCTAGCAAAGGATCGGCCGATCGCGTGAGGCAACGGTCCTTACGCCCTGTCCGCCGCCGGGATTCCGATCCCGATTTCCGGCCACCGTAGGCGCGGGCTTGCGGATGGCGAGCAATGGGTAGCCCGCCGTCCGACCGTCCGGTAGCTGTCCGGACCGAGCCCAAGTCGTCGACGGCGCGTATTATTCCACGCGCGCCTCAGGGAGATGTCAGCAAATCGTAGGGGCCTAGCAGGGTCGAAGCCTACTGGGGCCATGGGTAGTGTGAAAACGAAACCCGGGGCCCTGACACGAAGGCAACGAAGGAACAGGAGTGGGTTTTTAGTCAGTAAAAGTCTGACACTATCTCTCACTACGCCCAAGAACGGGATTTGTCATAAGATGATTTTACCACCAAAAAAAGGGAACAAACATAAAAATATCCATATCTTCGAAGTTCATTATCCGATCATAATAATATTTCTATGGGAACTACTACTACGCTGTTATTATTATTACAATTGACCGAGAAATCGGTGAACATACGAGTAGATACATAAAAAAATTAGATGAGATGAGACGGTGTTCAAACTCGAGCCTATCAACAATTAAAAAAATATACATACAGCCGAACATAGAACCTCTTTTTTTGAAGTCAGTTAAAAAGAAAAATACCCCTTCCTTCAAAAAACGCAAACTGTGACTTGCGAGTTTTTTTCCTAAAAAGTCTTAATGTATGAAAGGAAACTGTTTAATCATGGTTTCCTTCAGTAACATCTTTACAATAGAACTAAACCACGATCTACGTAAACACAGTAAAACTGTAGCATAAACCCTGTTGGATGTAAGAAAGGAACATAAAATAGTTGTTGTTCGTATTATGCACGCCCCTACCGATGATTCGCGAGGCAATAAATTTAATGCAGTGGACAGCAAAATTGTTGTTTTGACCGCACGACTTTGCAATGCTTTTATAAAAAAAAAAAACTGCATGCTTTCTTTAATTTAATAGTCTATTGACAGAGAACGTTTAGTTCGTTGTCATCAAGAAAATTATGAATCGTTTAATGGGGTGTTAATTACTGAGCAGTTTTTACTGGCGTTTCGCTCTCGCTAGTAAAATTTGCGGTCACTAACAGTGTGATACCTTGTAGTCGGTTGTGATGCAATAAATATCGTAATGTGGAGCGGCAATCCCACACTCGCGTCTTCTTTCCTAACACGGTCATAGCTGGGAGCAAAATAAAGCGGTCCCTGACATTCGACGGGATGTCGTTTTACCAAAACGGGTAGCCTTACTACATAAGGAGCTGGCTCTTATACTTTTTAGCTGACTACTTTCTTAAGGCTCGTACGCTGTAAAATCGGTTCAGAGAAAAAACGCACACAGAAATAAACTTGTGCTTAGTAACAGTAGACCTTACGATGATGCACTTTCTCAGCCTCTGATATCAGCTTTAGACTATACAGAGTCATAAATAAAAATGAATCTATCCAGTACAAGAGAAGATATTGAGTACAAATACAAAGGAAAAATACAGCCATAACAGTCATTCGTGATTTCTTATTTACTCTTCAAGAAAATTCCTAAAATGCGGCCTTATCTTTTCGGCATTCCAAGCTCCTTTACAGTATGAACATTTGTCAGGCAGGGTCGCGTCGAGACGCCATAAAAGACAACTAGTAGAATGTTCGCGATTCTGTGAGCAAGCCGCTCGGCCGCCACACCGCCGCACCGCAGCCGCAAGCCACCATGCGCAACATGTACCACCGTTGTAGTCAACAAAGACAAACGCATTTATTATTCCCAGATAGACATGATATTCGCTATCTCTACACACGAGAAAATAGACACAAGTTTTGCTGCTTATTTTCGTCTTTCGTGCATCTGTGCATCTTTAAATTACCCAACAGCCTTCAAAATAGAAAGGAACGTCTTTAACATTTACATATGATATGACCTCAGACTATGGTTATTAAAACCTAGTTTTGTTTAACCCACTCCAAAGACCCCAAATCTTAATTGTGCGTTTATACAAATAGTTAAATGGTAGCGATAGACACTTAAACAGTAACCATAAAGCTTAATGAGAGTTTTAATGAGTCTATTCAATGAAAGACGTGTGCAATTAAAAAAATAATCTACACATAAATAAAATTTAAGTGTCTGTTTGTAATATTTTACTAAATGACTATGAAAGTATTTTTTTGATACCTATAAGATAGCAATTTTTTAAATTCTTATCCGACTGTTTGTCTATCTATTTATTCCGGCTAATCTCCAAAACGGCTAGACTGATTTTGACGGGCCTCTCACTTGTAGATAACTGATGTTATAAGGAGTAACTTAGGCTACTTTTATTTTAGCAAAAAAATTTTGAATGTTTGTGAGATAAGCTTTGTGCTGTTTTACGAGTTTGACGCAGAAAAAGCCGCGGGCACTAGATAGTAAACAATTTAACCAACGAAACAGAAAAACTTAATTTCAAAGTTATAAAAGACAGAGTTTAAATTGCCGTGGGTAATTGCTATGATTAGCAGTTAATAAAGCAGAATCGTTTTGTTTACCTTTTAGTGCTCTATTACGGAGTTATAGCCAATTAATACGAGCCACATTTAGACGAAACGCGAACGTATGTCTGACGTCACTTGACACGAGTGTACTTTGATGAGAGACGTGATTGTACGTACCTACTTTTGATGAAGACTTTTTCTATCTCTGGAGATCCAAGTCGGAAAATAACAGCCTGAAGACTATACTATCATCTTTACCCTTAGTAAGCTTAAAGCAAAGTTAATATTTTCGCATCGATAAGCGTGGGGGTAAAAGCTAGAGTTGGTTACGTGGATATTAACACAGAGAGAGCAGATGGACTGTATGAGCAGATATACTCAAGAAATTTTATTGATCTTCGTCGACTACTGACATCTTAATATAAAACAGACAAAACGTGGAACGGATCCTAGTTAAGAAATTCCAAGTTTCGTTTGCAGCCAGTACGAATATCACATTATATTTTTCAATAATAAGGTAGGAGATCAATACTATTTTTAATTGTGTCGTTTTTTACAATAAAACATTATATTCTATTTTCTAGACAGGTGGAACGTTGACCTGAAGAAAACAGTTGGCGTAGACAGGTCGTGGGAGGCGAAGAAGTGGGTGTCATGGAGCGCGACTTGCGGGAGGCCCACCGCGACAGCCTACTGACATAAGTAACGTTATCTTTTATTTTTGTTCTAGCTCTAACCGCTAAGAATAAGTCCGAACATAAATCAAAGTAGAGAAAGACATTAGTGACATTTTTATCAAAGCAAACAATTTGCATTCCATTAAATAATCAGGTCGCAACCACACAAATATTTACACATCTGTTTCCTTTCAAAATTTCGTAAGCTTTGACGTAATAGGGAATTCCTTGAGTGGTGTGCCGTGTGACGTATGCGAGGCGGCGAGGCGACGAGGCGACGAACCGACGAAGTCCGGCAACTCCTGCGCACCGCCCTGCAAATGTCAAGAACTCAGATGCGGTTACGTAAACGGCCCAGTTACCGCTACGTACGACCTTTGCCAACACCTTTGAAAATTGACTCGTGTTTTAAGGAAATCTTGACACCCGTTATAGTTTGGCTCTTATTGGATGTCAAAGTTCACTATTGTTCATGGAATTGAACGCAACAATACATTTTGTTTTGATTGTATAGCAGAGCAACTTTCGACGTAATCCGTAAGTGAATTTATGCAAGAACAAGTAGGTAAGTAAATAACATCGATGAAATAAGAGGAATGCGGTCGAAAGCTCAAAGGTTATGATTTCGAAGGCATGTTTTTTATATAAAGTTAAGCAGTAGGCACTTAGGGTACACTCATACACTGCTTTGGTAAGAGGTCACTACTGGGATGATAAAGAATGAGATAAATTAGAAGATTAGTTTTAAAACAGACAGCATCCATGCTGATTTTATGCTCTATATTCTATAAAACACTGAAGATCCAAGTGGTGGGTGCGTTTGATGTAAGGTACATACATCTAAGCTCATTCAAAGCTAACAAAATGTCTACTAGTTCAGGGGGGTTGCCTGCTGGGGCCGACGAAGAGCTTCGCAGGGCAACTCCCGGCCACTGACAGTGTGGGCCTGCGGACGGCGGGTAATGGTTAGCTCACCGTCCGATAAGGACTAAAACGGCACGTTGTATTCCACGCGCTGCTGACAGGACTTATTGGGGTCAATGCCTATACTAGAACTGCGGGATTGGATTGGATCGCAAAAGGCAAGTAAAGGAACACAGATGGATTTTATTCTGTAAAATTCTGACACAACCACTTGATTGACACTGACCACCCAGAAAGGGGGAAGTTATTAAATGATTTCACTCTTAAAAAAAACGCAGTAGTCAATACTCTATGGTGGACTTGCGCTTAGCAAGTCTGGGGCCTATGTCCACATAGACATAAAATGCCACCGGCATAGAAGTTTCAAGCACCTGCTAGACAAATTCCATTCTCTCAAATCCAATTACTATTCACAAAACCGCAGTGAAATAAATTAAACATGACATTTTAATAAAACAAATCTGGTGATAGTAAACATCGAAGTCGGGGCGTGTCTAATGTTTACATAAAATAAATTAGAATAAACCGGTTTATTGTTAATTGGAGCGTAAGAACATTACCGTGTGTGAGACTAATTTGTGCAGCATTACGTAATGCTCGAGGTGGATACGACTGTGTAACGCTAGACCAGCTGTCCCCCAGCGTTAGCCATTCCGACTTATCAATATGACTTGTACATGTTCACACTTTTGCAACACATGTTTTGACCTTTTTAATTGACGGACTGAAAAAAAGACTAAGTGACTCGTGCGCCGAGTAGGAAAGATTGTGCGTTATGCAAGGCGGAAGTAATAAGGAAATGGAAAAGAGCGATTGTAAAGAACGGGAGTTGAAACAATAGGAAAGTAAGAGGAATAAATGCAGTACGTAAGCACGTGCTATTTATGGCAGATATTAAACAAACAATCAACACCTAAGTTATACTTATCAAAGACGTTATATAAGTAGGCAAACTTGGATACATCAAAGGCATTGTACGCATCACTCCGTTCCTAATTATAGAGAAAACGCGTCAAGATACAGTAACTCTTAAGTTTTACTCATTTGGAAGACAGCAATTCAGAACAGAAGAATCACAAAAAGAACCCTAAATCAGCTCAAAAAAGATATGTGAACGAAAATTATACAGATATTAGTAGAACAGGGCTTTTTTTTTTTTTTTTTTTTTTATTGGGTGGGAAAATCATCCTAATGACATCCCCGCTCTTGGGCGGAACGGGAGATAGTGTCAGACTCTTACTGACTAAAAACCCACTCCTGTTCCTTCGTTGCCTTCGTCCCAGGGCCCCGGGTTCCGCTTTCACACTACCCGTGGCCCCAGTAGGCTTCGACCCTGCTGGGCCCCTACGATTTGCTGACATCTCCTTGAGACGCGCGTGGAACAAAACGCGCCGTCGACGACTTGGGCTCGGTCCGGACGGTTACCGGACGGTCAGACGGCGAGCCACCCATTGCTCGGCGTCTGCAAGCCCGCGCCTACGGTGGCCGGAAATCGGGATCGGAATCCCGGCGGCGGTTGGAGCGTAAGGACCGTTGCCTCACGCGATCGGCCGCCTCCTTAGCTAGCATTACTGCTTCGCAGAAGGAGGCGACCGCCTGCCACTCCTCCTCGCTCCGGAGCATGGCCTGAACCAAGGCCCGGCGCGAGAGATCACCACCGCCGATTGCCCCCACGAGGACACGGCGTTGCTCTGCCCAAGCGGGGCACACCTCCACCGTGTGCTCCACCGTGTCCTCCCGAACTTACCGTGTCCGGTGAGGACCTGCGTCATGCGGAATGTGAGGACGCCGTGAGGTCTTTCCAACCACGCCTCAAAGAGGGGACTTACCGCCATAATTGTGGCGTGCCCAGTAGAACAGGGCTGCGGTATTGATTCCACGAGTTACCGTAGCCTGTGCCGAGGCTCTGGAACACAAAAGATATCTGAAGGAACACAGTTGGGTGGTAAAAGTCAGACACTGCCTCTCACTGCGTCCAGAACGAGAGGGTTATTTGATGACATCCCAAAAAAAAAGTTTATATAATAAAATAAACATTGGCTGTTCAGAATTACAGTTTAAAAAACTTCAGTGAATAAAGCGGGGAATATCGACAATTAAGTGTTATTAATTGCAACTTGGGAACACCGTTATTCAATTAAGTTCAATTAACACGGTTGTTAACTAACTTTATCATATGTATTTGCAATTTATTGAATTGTACCGTTCGACAGCTGAGGACAGTTTTGTCTTCAACTATGCCGTTTCATTGGCAATATGAAATGTGTTGGGGCGGCTGCAGCAGGTACAGAAATTCTTACACGGCGCAAATATGTACCTAGGTATATATCGCGCCTTATCGGGAGCCGTTTGGGATTGAGACAGGGGGACCGTTGGGTCCGTATAGAGCCGTTGGGTCCGAGCACTCATCGAATTGTTCAGTATATCAGCAGACTAATCGACTCTTCGCATAACCAGATGGCTAGCCTTTTTTTTGCCAACGAATCAGCATTGCTATTCACCGTGGCAAATGCTGCCAGCGTTCTGGACACTTTTCTTATTGACAGTGACGTGGATGATTTTTTTTTTCAGTTTGTATATTCATATTATTATATACACGGTGTCTTTAACATCGACGCACAAACGAATACCACGGATCCAGTACATGATTCGAGTGAGTGGTGAAATTTCTCGTCGGCTATTTACTAATTAAAAAAAAAAAACAATCTATTCTTTTTTTAAATTTAATTTGTGTAAAATCGTTAGTCTAACCTTAAGTTTTTAGTAATAACAAAAAAATAAAATTTTAATTAATTTATTAAAAAGTCATCGGGGTAGACAAAATCGTTATTCTAATCAAACCCGATGACATTTTTTTATTAATTTACTTTTTTCACAAAAAAATTTAGTATAACGATTTTATACAGTTTAAATTAAAAAAACCGGGCAAGTGCGAGTTGGACTCGCGCGCTGAGGGTTCCGTACAAACTTACCTATTAAAACAGTTTAATTCCCGAATTAAGTTACGAAGATTTTTTCAAATCACAAAAAAAGTTTTTTTTTTTTGTGACGTGTCTACAGTTTTCAGAGTTTTCATATACTTGTGCTATAAGACCTTGCTTCATGCCAAATTTCAGGATTCTAGGTCAACGGAAAGTACCCTATGAATTTTGATTCCCTTGAAAGTGTTGAAATATACGTTTTTTGCGACATAAACGTCCGTCTCTTTTTTTTAGTTAACTCAGAAGTTTAATTTTTTTTCACAGCTTCAAGGTACCGCAGACCTGAGCTGTACATGGTTTTAATTTCAACTCGATACATCCATGCGTTCTCGAGATAAAGGGTTTTTACAGACAGAGAGACAGACGGACAACAAAGTGATAAGCGTTTCCTTTTTTCCTTTGGAGATTCGGAACCCTAAACACCGACGAAAAATTCAACCACTGGGGGTCCAAAATCATGTTCTGAATCTGTACTGTATATATCTATGAAGTTAATAGTTTAGTTGCTTTAAGCCCGTCCCATCATCGGACCACTAGACGTGCGGCGTTGCGCCGTCATACAGGTACATGGTGGACCACCAACCCATACGTACAAAACTTTTTACGAACACATTAATTGTGCGTACAACTAAGGAGCAGAATTCTCTGGGGGAGTCTGTGTTTCCTGATAGTTACAACCTAGGAGTCAGTAAAGAGTGAATGAGTAACTTCTAAGCAAGCGTGCTACATCTTCGACCACATCACCGCAGTAGCATAGAGGTCAAATGTGAGTCTTGGGAGCACCACCACAGGCTGAAACACAACATGGCAAGGAGCGAGGTCCTTGTTGGAGACTTGGAGACCTTTTTGACAATCTGTACTTTTTTTTCGGATGGGAAAATCATCTAATAACATCTCCCGTTCTTGTGCGGAGCGCGAAATAGTGCCAGACTTTTACTGACTAAAAACCCACTACTGTTCTTTCTTTGCCATTTTTCTGGCCCCCGGGAACTCTTTCGCATCACCCATGGCCCCAGTAGGCTTGCTGGGCCCCTACGGTAGCTGACATCTCCTTGAGGCGCGCGTGGAACACTACGACTTGGGCTCGGTCCGGACAGTTGCCAGACGATCGGACGGCGAGCTACCCATTGTTCGCCGTCCGCAAGCCCGGTGGCCGGAAATCAGGATCGGAATCCCGGTGGCTGGGGCGCGAGGGCCAGTTTACAATCTGTGCTGCTGCTACATGACGAAGAATTATTATAAATATCGTCTAGCGTAACGCGGTAAAGTAACCCGCAAGCAACTTACAAACAGACAGATACAATCACTACTATTTTTATCCTAAGACCTAGAAAATAGAGATTTCTACAAAACGAGCAAATGGCGCCAATATTCTATCAGTAAATAGGGGTGGTCGGCGGCGCGGGCGCAGCGCACTAAATCACGCACTAATAACTACCAACAGTGATACGATCGCAGCTTTCAATAATAACCTTACCCAATTGTGCCCACCGCCTTTCATAGAAAGCATGCCGTGAAGTTCTTTACCGGTTTCGCTCCACAATTACTAGCAACAATGATATTTCCATTAACTACTATTCTAAATTGAAATTATCTAGATCAAGATCGTAATGTTAGATAGAAATGCATTTACTAACGATTAAGTGTGGAAATTAGTTAAGTATTGTAGGACATTTCTGTAGTATTCATTGTCTGATAATCATTAAATTTTTGGTACCGTAAATCGGGGTAAATAGAAACGCAGGGGTGAATAGAAACAAAACTTTGGTCTGGTTTTTCACTTTGATACCATATTATCGGCTTCTAACAAAGCATCCACTTTTTAGAATAACAATTAATTAATAAACTGATATAGTTAAATGCTGCAAAAAATATTTAAATATCGTGAAAATAGCCTTTGAAGTTTTGTTTCTATTTACCCCTGAGTTTCTATTCACCCTATTTGACTGTAGTAGGTTTTCTATTTCCAAACTAAGTTCAGTTATAGATGTAAGAGAGTAAGTCCTTTTATAGATGTCTGCCTCGTTTTTTGACGAAAATGTATAGCATGGTTAGGTAAATATACGACAAGAGATTAAGTTGTAACATACCATACTTAGCGATCATAAAATTTATGTATAATTTCCATATTAACATTGGGTCCGGAACAAAAAATGCGGTTCTGTATCAAATATGTCAGCGTACTGGCGTGCTTCTGTGCTCCCACGTATTCAAGCTGCACCTTATAAAACTTGAACAGTATTTTACCTACTAAAATCGAAATTTGAACATAACTAACTTTATAACTAACACTTCTAATGTGCTTCTAACGTCTTCTGGACACGTTTCCCGCGTACCTATGTATGTGTTATTAAAAGCTAAAACATAGTTTTTTTTTTTATAATTTCAATTGGCGAAAATTACTAATTTTTTAATTAACCAATTCTTATACATTCCTTCTCTTATTTTTAGGGTTCTGTACCTCAAAAGGAAAAATGAAACCCTTATAGGATCATTTTATTGTCTCTCTATCTGTCTGTCAAGACCAACGCGTGAACTTCTGAGTTAACGAAAAAGATACGGCCGTGTATGTCGACACTCTCAAGAAAATCAAAATTCATAGGGTACTTCCGGTTGACCTATCTTAAAATTTGGCATGAAACAAGGTCCCACAGCACAAGTATAGGAAAAAAATCCGAAAACTGTAAATTTGCAGTTATGTCACAAAAAAAAATACTTTTTTCTATTCGGAAAAATCTTCGACACTCGATTCGGGAATTGAGCGATTAACATAAGTTAATTTGTACGTAACCCTCAGTGTTTTTAATTATTCATAGTCTTGCGCTTAACCACTGATGGTAAGCGATGATGTAGTTGACGATAGAGTACATTTGCCTACAGTAATCTTGACTGTACACTCTTGACTTAAAGACCTCCAGGTAACACCGCTCGGTTAACTTATTTACAGAACGAATTTTGGAAAATGCTTTCGTGGTGCTTATTTTCTTATAAAAAAACTTATGCAACATTTCAAGCTTCTACTTTCCTCCTTAAAAAAAAACCACAGTTTTGCTTCTGGATTAGAATTAATTAAAGAATTTTATTCCAGTCGACAGTGATGTAGAGAATTTTTTTGACGCCATATTTTGGATTGTGTATGTATAGATTTTATTAGTTTAGTGTTTTTATTTTGTTCTATGTATGTTTAATCAATAAATTAAAGAATTTTATAAAGGTTAAAACTTAACCTTCCAACCATGACTTCAGTTAACAAGTAAATGTTACTCTAGTGCAATAGATAAAGCATTATTAATCGTCCTCTCGTTTCTAAATAATATAATGATTATCCTAATGCGAGAGATTTATTTTATGAGCTTTACTGACCTTCTGTTAACGTCTAAACAGTTTTATTGTGTCAATGTCGCAATTGTAACTATCATTTGCTCGTTAAATGTAATTTGGTTCAGTTAATCATCTGCGCTAGCACATTTATTTGTTCGTAACAAAATAATGGGAAGCTTGTTAAAATAACACAATATTAATTGAAGTATTTTAGTCACACTTTGGTATGATATGATGAAACAAAAATGGATAGGACACGTCCAAAAACCAGCAAGTCGACGAGATACATACAGTTCCGTCAACAAATTTAGAAGCAGCAAGGTAAAATCAAATATGTATAAGAAAATTTGGTAGAATACTAAATTTGTAGGTTATGGTTTTTTTTACTATGATCTTGATATGAACTGTACATTAGTAGTTAGCTATTAATTTCAGGACTTATTGAGCATCCTCCTTAAATACACTAAACACAAATTATAAAATAAATAAACTATTTACATATAATAAGAAAGCGTAGAAGTCGAAAATATTTGTAATAGATTTTGTTTTATTATAATTAATAGAAGAGCTTGAGGAGAAGAGAAAGAAGATAGAGGAAGAGTAAGAGAGGCGACACTTGGGGGAGGCCTATGTCCAACAGTGGACGTCTTTCGACTGAAATGATGATGATGATGATGCTTTTGTTCGCGACTTCGTTCGCGTAGAAGTTGGAATATTTGTAAACTCTAAGTACATTAAGAAGCTGTTTTATTACATCACGCAATTATAAGTAAGAGTGGAACTAAGTATAGATTTTTAAATGAAAGTACTGGGTCTTATAATATTAGATCTTCACCTATACTATTACCGTTCTTAAAACGGGTCATTTTGAACTGTGTTGTTTTGATTGACTTAATATGATAAGTTCAAATTTTCTTTATATTAAAGGCACATTATTCTTTTTTTTTAATTAAGCAGGTACCTATTTGCTGTATTTACCTACTGTGATATCGCTATATATAACCAGTTTTGTATGAAATCTAATAAAATTCTTAATATTTTATATATGAGTTCTACTGTGAAAACGTTGCGTCACAAACGGTATACCTACAATATTGATAAAGTATACGAACTTAGAACTGCTATTGAATGGTACTTGTATTTTTGTTTCAATCACTTTCACTTAAGAAATTTTACCTCACGAATAACTTTTCTTCACTGGTTTGCAACAGGACACAATTTCCAAAACAAAAGCAAATAAAGCAATAACACAGAGTTCGTTTGTTTTATGTAAACGTCATTGATGTTGTTTGCAATTCAAAATGTAACGTTTTCAAGTTGGAACTCTTATAATGAAAAAATACTTCTTGTATTAGATTTCATGGTCATAAATAATGCATTATCAAAGAATATGCAAAACACAAAGAAACTAATAAATAAGTAATTTCTAAAAAAGAATAACGTATCTTTAACATAACGTTCATTAGAACTTATAATTCTAAGTCAATCTGAAGACATCACAGTTCAAAGTAACCCGTTTTAGAAAACGCTAATTTCCTAAGTAAAGACATATCATTATTATTTTATAGCTAAATATAATAATTAGTAGTTATCATTTTAGAGGACTACTGCGTACATATTATAGCGTCATCGCCTCTCATTCCGCCCTCCTTGTGCACGAGTGAAATAGTTACTTGATCATTATTTTGTTATCGGAGTTATTTTATAACTATGATATCTCCTAAGATATTTATTAAAATCAAATGATGTAAAGGCCAATTGTGTTCAAAATTAAATACTTAGAATGAATATAATAAATAATATAATATTCCACAACCACAACGCCGTCTAGTCTCAAGCTAAGCAGAGCTTGTGTTATGAGTACTAGACTACTGAAAACATACATATATATTTCTAAATACTAAATATTATAGATAAATTACACCCAGACACAGCACAAATGATCGTGCTCATAACACAAACATTTGTCCTGGGTGGGAATCGAACCCACAACCTCCGGCATAGCAGTCAGGGCCACTAACCACTAGACCAACAGGTCAGTAAAAATAATAATAACAATAATTTAAAAAAAAAATAATAATATATAGTAATATTATAGTGTGTGTGTGTATTAGTGTAGTGTTATTATTATTATATATATATAGTAATATTGTTTTTATTTGGATAAGGATTAATGTTATATTTGTAAAACCAACTTCCCAAATAATGCATTATTTTAGAAAAATATGACTGCCATAAAAAAGCTTATAGTGAGCCAACCATAAGAGATAGACATATGTTATCGGAGAAATTTTTTAGAACATTTAAAGGGGAATAATTCTGTAATACATAATTTTTCTATAACTTTAACCGTTTACACGGCGCACGCAATGGAAGCTCTCAAAAGTAATAATTTTCCCCCGTTTTTGCAAAAATTTTCGTCGATAATCCGCTCCTACTAGTCATATCGTGATGTTTGTTGCCTTCCTCGATAAATGGTCTAACTAACACTGAAAGAACTTTTCAAATCGAATCAGTAATTCCTGAGATTAGCACATTCAACCAAACAAAATCTTCAGCTTTATAATATTAGTATAGATGATCATTAAATTCTTTACACTGTTTTTTTTTTAAAAAAAACCTTCTTACATAACCGTTATTAATAAAAGACTAGCTATTGCCCGCAGTTTCACCCGCGTCTTTGGTTACTGTTCAGTTATTGGTCCTAGCGTGATGTTACATAAACTACACAACGCTAAAAAAAAAAATTCATAAATATTTTTTAGTACTTTCTAAGTAATTTCATACAAACAATTGTGTGCGCTCACGATTATTGTTCAAACAAACAAACTCTTCAGTTTTACAATACTATATGTATTGTATTTTTTTGTATGAATTAATGACGAAAAGTACCGATTTATAAAATTATTACACTCATAAAATAAGGTAACTATGGCATTTAAAGTAACGCAAGTGAAGCCGTGGTAAAAACCTTGTACACAAAAATACAAGTTACAAGTAGACGTATCTCATAGATAGAATGATGTTACCATCACATAACATAGATGCATTTACCTGCACTTTCCAAATCGTTTATTAAAACGTACGTTTAATAAATGATGGAGGAATGAGCGGCTAGCGCAGGCGCATCACACGTCACGGGGCACACGATAAATCTTCTTTTGTTTAGTTCGTGTAATATGTTATAAACAAACACGCAGGCGGCGATGAGACACGCTCGGAGCTTGACTAGTGTGTACCCGCGGTGATGGCTGGACTGTTTCATGAAGCGAACAATATTTTTTAAAATTTTGTTAACAGTAAGTGGATGTATTATATCTGGTCTCATGCGAGAAATGGAATACAATGACAACTTGACATAGTATAAAGCCAAAGTCTATCTGTTTATCCGCCAACTCCTCCTAAAACACGCTACTAAATTTGTTACGGTTTTCACTACTCGATAGAGAAATAAACAGGGAAGGTTTGCATGTACAATTTGCACTCATATGAACCACGGACTTCCTC
Source organism: Mythimna vitellina (assembly GCA_949316375.1). NCBI lineage: Eukaryota > Metazoa > Arthropoda > Insecta > Lepidoptera > Noctuidae > Mythimna > Mythimna vitellina. The sequence continues at coordinate 11,102,060 of OX438686.1, forward strand.
ACGCCCCAGCCGCCGCCGGGATCCCGACCCCGGTTTCCAGCCACCGTAGGCGTGGGTTTGCGGACGACGAGCAATGGGTAACTTGCCATCCGGCCGGTAACCGACTGGAATGAGCCCGAGTCGTCGACGGCGCGTAGTACTGTTCCACGCGCTCTCAAAGAGTTTTCAGCAATATCGCGTAGGGGCCCAGCAGGGCCGAAGCCTACTGGAGCCATGAGTTGGTTTTCGAAAGGGAAACCTGTGTTACTGGAAAACAAGGCAAAGAAGAAACATAGGAATAGATTTAAGTCAGTAAAAGTCTGACACGCCCTCCCACTCCATCCTAGAGCGAGAGAAGTCATTGGATGATTTCCCAGCTTAAAAAAAATGCCAGCGGCTATTACTAGTTATTGAACAATTATAATATGAGAGACCCGGGAAATAAGAACGGTTAAAATCCGCTGCAACATAACGTTTGTTTTGAAGACTGTTATAGGCTCTAGGGAAAATAGTTTCACAGCGCAATAAATAACAATGAAACATAGATCCCACATGGAAAGTTATCAACCGAACTGGTGGTCTTAGCTCTGAATTCAAAGCTACTTTAATAAACAGTTATTAGATCCATATTTTATCAAGAGCTACTGTAGGTACTAAATCACAACAGCTAGAATCCGGGCTGATATTGAAATCACCAATAACTATATAAGTTATTGTTTTTAGGGTTCCATACCTCAAAAAGATAAAACGGAACCCTTATAGGATCACTTTGTTGCCTGTCTGTCTGTCAACTCGGGAACGCATGGAGGTATCGATTTGAAATTAAAACCATATACTCAAGTCTTCTTGAAGCTGTGAAAAAATCAAACTTTTAAATTAACGTATAAAAAGATACGGCCGTTTGTGTCGCAAAAAACGTATATTTTGATACTCTCAAAGGAATCAAAATTCATTAAGTACTTCTCGTTGACCTAGAATCCTGAAATTTGGCATAAAACGAGTTCTAATAGCACAGGTATAGGAATTAATCTGAAAACAGTAAATTTGTTCTTACTTACGTCACAAAAAAAAACTTTTTAGCAAATCTGTAAAATGTTGGAGACTCCATTCGAGAACTGTAGTTTGTACGGAACCTTCAGTGCGCAAGTCCGACTCGCACTTGCCCGGATTTTTTGCTATTACTGTTGCAACGAGACTATAAATTCAAAATCCTGCACCGTGGTAACAGTTTTCGATGCGATCAAAACTCCGAATTCAACTACAGGGCAGTTCCCCGGACCAGGCACAACATCCGTCTGATCAGAAGATTCTCGCTATTCCGCATACCTCTAAATTATATACTAAGAGTGATAACGCGTTTGTTACATTTTTTTTTCTTACACTTACACGGTTTTTGTTCTGATTAATTTGGTTACAGAATTCAAGATAGTTATATCCGGTAATTAAATTGTCAAGCTTCATTTTGTGGTCACATTTCTTGTGCTTACTAAGTTCGGTTATGGCTTTTAAAAGTTAAAATTATTGGAATCGGGAATAGAGTGGGAAGGGTTTAATCCAACAAATATCACTAATAAATTCTGTAAATCTTTACGTTCCGCCCCTAACTATCTAGTACAACAAAAAACACCCTAAAAACGAGTAAAAGTTCTGGACACACGATATTTTTCAATATAGAGACAAAGTTTCGACTATTTCTTTTTGTGTGCAGTGAAAAGGAGGCGCCTAACATTATGATCATTAAGACGAACAATGCACGCACACGGCTATATGTTTAATTATAATTAGTAATAAGCTAAGGCATGTAGCTGTAGACTGATCGCTTTATAATTTTTATTTTTGTAATTATTGATGACCGGTTCCTGTAAGTTACTGTCGTTAGTGTTAGAGCTAAGTTTAAACTCATGTATCAGTAAATAGTTTATATTGGATTTTAGATATGCTCAATAGTTCTTATAAATCTATCTAAAAAAGACCTAGTTTAACACAGAGTGCTGTAATAGTTGTTAAGTAACTTCTATAAGTATTTTATGGTTTTTATGTTACTATTGGATTTGTTTGACATAAATGAGTATGGCAGTTGAGAGTTTGTCATGCTCACTCAAATGTCTCACTGATGGTCCGCGTGTATTGGATCATTCGATTCCCTTCAAAATGGTTGAGCTGAGTGGTGCTAATATTAGCGTCATGTCCGTGAACGGGCGCTGTCAGTTGAGACTGGTCATCTCTTAGCTGCCAGTTGCTATTTTAATATTTATATTTAGTTTTTATTTTTATTTTATTTGCATTGTTCTCACAAGATAGCGACAAGAAACATGTAACAGAGATATTTTTAATTACAAAACATGATTGAAAAGAGTGTCCATAAAGTTTCTTGCACATTCTTCTCCATAGGGATCTACGCTTTTGAATGTGAAATTAGCATCATTTTTTTCTGTCTGACTGACTTCTTGACATTTCAAAAGTGCCTGTAAATAATTTATTTGAAATAAAATGCTTTTGATTTTTGATTTTGCCCTCCTCAAAAAAGTTCTTACCCCAACCGCCAAGGTCGTGTGTTTGCGACTAGGTACTCTATCTCGTTTAGCTTTTTCATCCCCATCGGTGACAGAAGAGCTGATGAGATGGGATATTTGGTCGTGGATGTACGACCCTGACGCAATAAACACAAGAGTGTTTGTCGGATATATACGATATAGGCAGTCAAAAAGTTAATTTTATTCAACCCGAACAATAAAAAGAAATATGATTAGATAGAAAAAAATACGTGAAATTAAAACCTACGCAATGGTCAAAACTAAGTATATAAGCTGCTAACTACCAAGCATGATTCAAAACTTGACCTTAGTTTGATTATTTCTGCTCTCCTGCAGGGCCTGCGCTCTATGAGTGAGCACCGCTGGCACTACACTAGTTACGGCACTGGGGCCTTAACATGACGTGTTAAAATGTCCGGTGTGCGAGCGAGAGAGAGGGATGGAGCTATACACCCTATATAGCTCCATCCCTTTAATAGTTCAGTTTAGGTCGTCAAACAGATCGTGTTAGGAGCTCGTGGTAGGGCTCTTCACCCCTAGCCAGGTTGATAATGGCTAGTCGAAAAGTAATCAAAAGTATGGAAATGACATCATCTCAACGTTAAGTCACGTGGTCAGAACAAACGAATAGAAAATTCGTAGCCAAGTTCACATCGTTCAAAATGTGAGAATGAATTGTTATCGTTTCTACAATGTTCAACACTACATCCTTTGTTATTGTAGCGCTCACTCGCGTCAACATGGCTACCAAGCTATCGTTTTCTACAATTGCTGACACCGAGGCGTTACCGACTGGAGAACGGAATTCGACACGAAACGGTTGTAACTTGGCTAGGTGGGCTGGTCTGACACTCAAGTTACCATATATAAAATAAACTTTATTGGATATTATAGGTTTAAGTTAAGCACAGAACATCGTATTCGCATAATATTCTATGTTACAAATGCCTGTAGGTACTTTAATAGTAAGATTATCACAGTAATTAAATTTTCTAGTTAGTACAGGCTGCTTACATAAATGACATTATTAATGCAATTAATATGACCTAACCGTTCCAACTACTGCCCGTTAACTTACTGCCGACTTATTAATTAGTTACTAAAACACTACATTGCAAAGCTTTAATAGATAAATAGTTTAATGAAGTACCTAAACACTTCGCTATTTTGGCATAGATGTTATCGGCTTGATTGATTACAATACTGTGAAATTTTAATTGACCAAATTACTGTCAAGGCCTCTATCAATCAACTCGGACTATGGCAGCTATTTCTAGTCCACTGCTGGACAAAGACGAAGTTACGGCATAATATGGCAGTCTAATCCACAAGCTAAATTTCAAGCCAGTACCTATTTAATATGACCTACAACCCCTCAAAAATAAGTTTTCTGGCTGACCCATTCGACACAGAACTTTCTTGAAGTTACTTTTATAAAGGGCGAATCTAAGCTTCTTAAACTGTAGTTTATTTTTTCTTAAAAATTAAACACAGTCTAAACTGAACTTTTTAATACACCTAAAAACCCAAATTACACAACAAAAAAATTGATAAGAAAGACCACTCACACAAAACAATGGCCAATCTTAATCACCGTTTACTTACCGTCACGATTCGCGATCGCGTCCGAAGCCGAATCCGCCCATTTCACAACACAATGATTAAATAATTAATAATTGCTGCCATTAGGAAGTAAAGGCCATATTAACCGGATTCACTGGTGGCTTATAGTTACATAAAGCTAAAGGAGCGATGGAGTACATTTTAGACGGGTACGCGTTAAAGATTGTCGCGACCACTCGTCAACTTTTCACGAGTGATTTGTCGTCGGTGAAGTTGGCTGTTGAGTAATGTCCTTTTATTTTTATACTAATTGTAATTTAAGTGACAATTGTAAGAGTAAATTAAGACTACAAGGAATAATGGAGAAGATGAATATAGTTTTTCATCCTATACTGTCTTATAAATGGTCAAATTCTCCCTGGTAGCCATTTACTATTGGGTTCCGGGATTGATTAAAAGAGTTACAGCGGCCCTGAAAAGCATACGGGAACTGAAGGAACATGAGAGACTTTTACGAGATTATAACTCCAAAAACAAATCTCCCACTCTTTTTGGTGCGTTGATTTGCCAACAGTCAAGTGTATAATCTAGTATTTTATGAAAAATAAGAAGTAAATCAGTTTCAGTTCTTCAGGAAAATCTAAAAGGAAATTTATAAATAACTGATACTATAAACATCTTAATTTTATACTGCAGTGGAATTTCACAGGCTTTTCTCGATGTCCTGAATAAATCATAATTCTACGACAATCAAAACCTTTAAACTTTAAGCAATCGCAAAAAGCATTAAGCGCCATCATTCGTGAATAACGGCGACAAGATAAAATCAGGAGACAATGCTGGCTAACAGGGAGCGATAAAAGTACATCAAGCACTTAGCAAGCAATACATTTAGTACAACGGATAAATGTCACTGTGGACAAAAGTAATGGCTCGTAAGCCGAACAGGAAAGATCGTCAGTAAAATGTGAATCAATTGCTAGATGTAGGAAGCGAAGTTGCAGATGAACAGTCATGGAACAAAAGATGAAGCCATATTTATGTCCCTGAACAAGACAGTAACACTCAACAACAACTACAACTACATCAGTAACATTTGCAGGGCTGTGGCTACCCGGATAGAAAGGGCGAAACAACAAATCGACCCTCGCCATCCAATGCACAATTACAGTTCTGTGCCCCTAAGGCCTTAAAGTCGTAAAAGTTTTGTGGCAAGCGTGAGCCCATCTCAAAGTAACACCACCTCGGAGAGATGCAACTTCTGGCGGGAGAGAAGTTTAAACCTCCTGATGATTTTGTCGAGCCATCGGAGAGCTTATCTCCTGGACACGAGTTGCCATGGCCCACCTGGAAAACTAAACAGACTCCGCACCCAAGTTGGGCGCAGCAAAGACAATCTCCACAGATGGGGGTTCTCGAACGGTACCGATCTTCAGTGTTTGTGCGACGTCTCTCCGCAGACCATGTCCCACCTTCCATCCTGCATCACGTGCCCTGTTACCTGTTCACGTAGGGACCTAATGACAACATCAGCGGACGGCATTGCTATAGCCGAATACTGGGCCAGGCAAGGAATTTAACTAGTTCTGCCATCGACACTCTAAGAAGAAGAAGAATACTGTCTCTACCATTGCAGCTCCCGAAAGCACCAAACTAATGAAGCCCAATGAGGTTTGGGAAAAGCAATTCACCAGAAATTAACAGCGGAGGAGTCAGAAAAACAGTCATAGCTAATTTATTTCAGAACAACACACGATCAGTAAAATTGACAAGTAAAATAAATAAAACAGTAAGCCTAAAAATTACATTCTATTAAAAATTAAATAAAACTTAAAATAACACAATGGCTTTATGAACGACGGAATAAAACAATTTATGTTTCTCTCTTTGTTAAGGCCCTAGCTCCCGAGCAATGCCATAAAACAGTAACTTTCTGAAGGCTACTCCTCAGTAACGGCTACGTCTATACATTCATGTACAACATTATCAAAATAGGATGTTTTCGTATAATAACTAATAATTTTGACAACAAAAAAAATTACTAATACATTTTTTTTTCGCTTGTTGTCTCTACTCCTTTCAAACTACTTTGATGTTTAAAATATGTTTACACAAAAAAATTGCTGGTTAACTGTTCTTTAGAATATTCTAAAGAACAGTTTTCGTTAGTTTTAGTTCATAGCATTTTTTATGCTATGTACATACATAGCATAAAAAATATAGACTGATGTACGCAATCAATATTTCGCAAAGAAAATGACAGACAGCCAGCAGTAGGAGTAGATATATGTACCTACATTTAACTCCGGCCAGATGTTCAAGGGACTATACGCCGTAGTAGCTTTTTCCTGCATCATTATAGCTGTGGCCAAACCCATAGGAACCTTTTTTATAGCATATTAGATGATTTAATATACATTTTACCTAAAGTACTCGTATATTATCTAAAATGCTATAAAAAGGTGCCTACGTGTCTTAGCGGTAATGTAGGTTTTTTTTAGTGTAAAAACGCAAATTTACCTAATTTTAGTCAGTAAGTCTGGCAGGTAGGTGATTGTCCATCTCCCAAAAAAAAAAACAACCTTTTCGGGGGTCATTTTCGTTAATCACGCCGCCGGCGAAGCCGCTAGCAAACCCTAGTTTAAAATAAATCAATTCGTTTTATCGTTGTGATAAATGAATAATTCGTGTGTCTTTTTTTATAATGTATAAGCACACATTTGACCACTATCTCACCTGATGGGAAGCGATGATGTGGCCGACGTAATCTATTCACTCTTGACTTAAAGAACTCCAGGATATAGCTATCAGGAAACACAGTCTCCGGCAGGGAATTCAACTCCGTAGCTGTACGCATAGTGAATGTGTTCCCAAAATGCTTTGTACGTATGGGTGGGATGTCCACCATGAACCAATGGCGCAACGCCATACGTCTCGTGGTCCGCTGATGGAACGGACTTGGTGGAATTAAATTGTGCAAATGCTCACTCCCCGAAATGCAAACGATAGAAAACCTTGACTTTTTGATGACCTCAATACAAGTAGTGTTAAAGTTTAATACTAAACAAGAAATACATAAGAAAGTTAAATATTAACTGAATACAATTTAATGTATTAAAGTATTTTTATATATTTGTTCTTAATTGCCATGAAACAAAATAATTAAGCATAAAGTTTCAAAATGGATCTTAAATGGTTATTAATTAACAATGTGTTCGCATTATCAGGACCAATAAAAGTTTTATCTTTGAGGTAACTTGTCATGGTGGCGCCATGTTTACGAGACAGTTTCCGGATCTTTTGTGATATAAAACTAAAATATATAAGATGATTTCGTATTGATTAATTAATACGGAAAAAAAAACATTATAAATATTTACTTTTCTTCCATTTTGTTCTGTCAACCATCCTGTCACCGCTATCACTAATTCCCTTTCATTAAAATCTCTCCTCACACATCGTAAAAACATGCAAATCATATTAATAAATTACAGTTTAGTAAATTTCGTGATTTTGATTAATATATATTGTAATTTATTATTCATAATACTCGTACTTATTATGAAAATAATCTTTTGAAAATTGACACAAAATTGAAACATCGAATTTTGGAATAAAATATTTCTGTTGTGTTCCGCGTTTCATAATTTTAAGTTATTTAATAAAATTGTATTTTTTTGAGATGACCAATGGAAAACTCTTTCACCGACAGGAAGCTATCACTGTCTTCTTTATATCCCAAGAAATAGCAGGTCCACGTAAGATATGCCAGGTGAAAAAATCCTAGGAAGAAACTAGGAGATAACTTATGCGTTTAATATTAAAATTCATTCATTCGGGTAATTTACACCCAATAGGTACCAGAATAAATGAAAATGATAAAATTAAATAAACTAAAATGAATATATATGAAAACTTTCTCTCTCTGCAGCGCGCTTGTGAATAGTCTCGCGAAAACAGCCGGTGCGCGCCTCTGCGAAAATATACGAGGCGCGTATGGCAGTCTCATCACCGCTCTGAGAGCAATATTATTCTAGAGGTGGATGGCATTATAGCTTCTAATTGAAAAGTAAGCCCACAAACTGCACAAATAGAGCGATAATGGCACCTCATTAGATCATCGTGTGAATCTGCAGCTATTTATTTGCTATAACTGATAATGCCCTCCGGTCCTGTCTGTATGATCTTTGCGATCGCCAGTCAAAAAATACCACAGATATTTAAATAACATCAACTTTAATGACATAAAGATTTTCTATTTTAAATTATAATGGGTATTATTTAAACGAGTGACTGTAAATTAAAGTTTTAGGTGACAAAAATAATTAATTTACGTTATAGTATTACTAAGTGAGCGACTGACTGCGAGTGAAGAGAAATCAACAGAACATTAATTTGAGTTACTTAAAATATAAAATGAGAAGCTTCATAATATTTGAGCGACCTAATATTTTTTTTTTTGAGTTTCAACGTGTATCCTGCATGTTTTTCAATATTTGGTAAATGATTTATTTATACAGAACGGCATTTTATATTAAATTAAGTGTTTCGCATGTCCTAAATATCGAAGTATAGAGTATCGGATACATTAATATCGATATTTATTTATTATATGTCATAGGGCAATTAAATAATTCGGATATTGTAAAAACCCAGATAATTAGAAAATGGTGAAATAAAATCTGCGAGCAACTTGTACGTAGCGTTTGCCGGCCGCTGCCGCGGCACCGCTAGCTCCACTCGCTCTGCTCACGCGCGGTTGGTCAAAGTTCTAAGTTAACCTAACCTGTTTCACCCAGTTCAAAATGATGAATCATACAATCAGCCTGCAACTAGATAATTAGATAATGGGAAAATATTTCTTAAAGTAAACTTTTTAGTAGTTCATTATGTAAAACCTCAGTTGGAAAAATCGTCTCTATCATAATTATTAAAGTTGCCATCTCTGTATTTCTAGTCGCTCACTTAGTGATTTAGTCGCACGGCGAGAATTATAAGATCTGATATGGATTAATCACAACCCATTTTAAGTAAGCTCGTTCTGGATTTTATTATTAATTAATATTTGTCGTCAGTTTAGTTAATTTTTCGCTTACACTTATAATCAGTAGTCTTCTCCAATTATAATCAGTAGACATATCGTTTTGCAGTCTTCTTTCGAACTTTTACTTTCGCTTCCATAAACCTTATTTTACACTAGAGTAATATAGTAAAACATAAGTGGTCTTGCAAATTATCACTAATAGAGCTGAGAAATAGAATTACGGGTAGCAATAACGCTAATAATATTAGTTTTGAGAATCGCGTGTACAGTAATGGTAGGCAGCCCTAATAGTCGGTAATACCAACGATCACCGTAATAACCGATGCACTGGCTCTGTTAGCTCCTGTAACACACTGTTGCACATTCTTGCGTGTTCTGGAAATCAAAAATCAGAAACGTTTATTTCAAATAAACCATTTACAGGCATTGTTGAGTTATCAAAACGTCATCGTCAGTCAGTCGAAAAAGTGAAGCTAAATTGCATGTTCCAAAGCGTAGATATCTATGGAGTAGAACATGTAAGAAACACTATGGACACTCTTAGATTTTTTACATATTTATTCATAATGAAATTGATGGTATGAAAGTACCTAAAACGCTGGACTCTTTCCTGACAGGTTACCTGGAGACAACAAAAGATAGAGAGCAATAAATATGCGCAAAGCTTTTGCCGAACGGTGATACAAAATAGATTAAGTAGTAAAAAAATTAAGTCACATAAAATAAGTGAAAAAATCTAAACTCGAACTAGACTACGGGACCCTAAAACAGTCATATTCACATCTCTATGCAAAGAAAACATCGGTGATGGGAATCATTTATCTCATTGACAAATAACTAATCACAGATATATGCACCACGCTATCTCTCCCACAGTCGCTCATTATTTAACATTAATTTCAATTCGGAAAGGTACAAACATTTTTCTATCAATTTAGAAAACGAACATAGTTTCTTTGTATACACCACCGTCTAATATTTACCTACCCGTCTCATATTAATTATATCGCATAATTACGTGGAAAGTTTATGGTGTTACTTCGCACCTCTCGTAGTAATTAGCCAAGGAAGATGAGTACTACTCTCTCTAATTATGTGCAGCACTTGTATAAGTATAAATAAATCATTAGAAAGTTGCAACCGGCTTGTGCAATACCGCCCTTAGATCGCCACGAATCCTGCGCCCCATCATTAACAGACTTTCACCAAGGAAATGTAATTTTCTAGAAAACGGTAGCGCGAAGACCATTGCAGTTTCTGTTTTTACCCGTCCGTGAGTCGCCCCCGGCTCTGTTACAGCATAATGCGGCTTAACTAGGCGACGAGAAACGACCCACTTCGGTGGGAATGTAAATCGTTGCCTTCATTCCCATTCGACCGCTGGACCGTCAAAACTGTGCAATTTTTGCATTCCTTCATCTGTATTAGCATAATATCGCATCGAATAATCTGCATGCATGCCGCCGACATATCAATTTGCATAATAAACAGTACCATAGAAGATGCACAGATATCCCACATTCCGCACCCGATCCGTCCTTCACCTTTCGCCAAAGGAAAGGAACACGAACCCTGGCATCTCAAACAATGCTCCAAGTTGACTGAATACTTGCAAAACTTTCCGCGATACGCCGCTGCGCCGCCGCTCACGTTGTGACACTGCGTTTTGTGATGTCTTATCTGGAATCCTCATGAAATATTGTTCACGGACTAGTTCCACGTCAGTTTCGTCACTGGCACCTCATCAAAGGTTATCATGCACGTAAATGGGATGATCTGTTTCAGCATGACGTGCTGCATTGTTGACATACATCTGTCCGCTACTATATGTTTCAAAGAAACAAACAAATCGTTATTATTGCAAGGAAATCTCATACGTTGGCTATGCTGTTCAAGACACACAGTGTCGGAGCCAAGGAAAGCTGCAACATGTTTAGTCTCGGCGTGAATCAGTCTTGATCCGTTTATAATGACTTCAGTCAACGCCTCGCATGTCTGTTATTATATAAAAATGTCGACGGATTAAGCTCCGAGAGGCGTAGGCTGGCCACGCGCTCGAGTGCAGGTTAGCTTCCGTACACACTGGCTGCATATAACCTCTTGTTAATAAGCTTTCGTATGAATTCGCGACACCGATACCAGTACCTAAAGGGTTATATTATAGATTAGTCAGTACGGTAAGAGCACTGGTTGAGTGACTGGCCGCTACACTTTGTGTTGCAGGTTCGATTCCCGCACGGAACAAATATTTGTATGACCTACTGATAGTTTTTTCGGGTCAGGGTGTCTTCTGTATGTGAGTTTACATATTTGTGAACGCATCACGATACAGGGGCAATTTCTAGTTAAAGGAAAATTTCTTAAAAAAAATTATTCGTTTATTCAATCTAAAATAAATTATTAAGATAATAAAGAAACTAGTCTTCTTCTTTGTCCCCTCCTGTTCCCATTATTTGGGGTCGGGTCTCCTCACTAATCGGCGACAGTATATACTATCCTGGGTTGTCGGCTCTGGTAAATGGGCTAACTTGAAGTTTCTCTCAATTCTAGACCACCAGGTCAATGGTGGTCAGGACAATCCCGGAAGTACGGTCAAGATCCCTACCAGCACCTTGCTGGATTATATCTCCTTCTTCCGATCAGGTTTGCTCTTGCGAATCACCGCCAGCCAATAAAGGTAAGGGAACGGGGACTGCCCATACAAATTATTATTGTGACTATTAGTACATTTTTTTACGACATCCAAAGATTTTCATACCACCTGAGGTGGTTTTCTGTAAGATTTTCGGTAATCGGCGCGATAATTACTGTCAAAGAATTTTATTCTATATCTTTTATTAGTTAGATATAACATTTTGAAACAATAAAATTTAACCAAACACTCAGTGTTAGTAAGGCACTGTCAGTGTGAACACAACTCTTGACATACACAGACATTAACACATGGACATAATGTATGCAAATCTTAATCTACCTTTTGTAAAACATTAATAATATTTTATTTAATCTAATATTGCAACAACAGCTTTCTTTTAAGAACTTTCATTCGCGCTATTAAATTTCTGAGAATGATTTACTTATAAGAGAGCAGTGGGCTGTACTATTGAGTAATCTATTATATCTAAGCCCATAAATAATAAAATTGCGAATGGTAATATTTGTTTGTTGTAAGAGTTATAACATTGAGCGAAATCTTTAATTGCTTTTCGATCAGTTTGTTTATATAATCGATGTAGCTGCGATAAATTATATTTTGGCATTCACTGAGTATTTTATTTTTTACCCACATTAATAACGTAAATGGTTCGGTCGTCGTTTATCAATTTTATTGGTCTAGTGCCACAAATACCGGTATTTCTGCTTTAGAGCACTGTTCCGGTAATTTCTCATTGACGATGGGCTTGCTGGATATAATAAGGACTCTAACCTACTAATTTCTAGTTCGGAGTAGATAAAAAAAAAAAGATAAAATTTTCCATGCTCTTAAACAGATTTTTATGTTCGTTTTTATAATACTACTCTTCCTTTTACTGGATGATTAAAACAAAATATTTATGTTTAAAGGCGCTACTTATTCGCCCTTTTGACATACAGCTTTTATAGGTGAAAAACAGCTTCATAAGCAAAATATTTGATTGAAGCCATTAGCTATGTTTATCTACCACCTCAATCGCGTATGGAATTCAGGGTGATCTGAATTCCATACGTGATTGAGATTGGTTACTGTCTGAACAGCATTAATTCATTAAGGTCATGGTCTAATTCATGTGAAACGTCAAAAAACTCAAACAAATCTTCACATAATTATCTGAGATACACAAAGAATATTCTGGGAACTTAGTCAAGTACTACAATAGAACGAGATGGAGGCTAATGAATACAGTAGACTAAAATACTGGAATGTTTCATAAAGGCCGCGGACTCATTTCAGTGAAATGCAAAAAAAAAACAAATTCATTTTTCTATAACTGAGCTGAAGATAAAGAAATGTACAGATAAGAATTGAAAATAGAGTAAGGCCATGAACTGATTTCAAAGAAATGTCAAAAATATTCACACATTTTTTATGAGTTTCCGCGGTATATATTTAAAGCATAGTTCGGAAGATTCACCGCAGCTCTCGAACGTAAAAGGCAACTGTAGGAATACGGGTAGGTTTTAGTCAGTAAAAGTCTCACACTCCCTCTCGCTCCCAAAGTGGGTGAAACTATTTAATGATTTCTCATCCAAAAAAAAAGCAATTAGATACGAACTACAAAAGAACATAATGAAAACTTAGACTAAAATAGTGGAATATATACTTCACTATGGTCATGGACTAATCTAATAATAATACTTTATTGATGCAAGTCCTTATAATATGCTTAATATCTAGCTTACGTTCTCAATAGCTAAAATTTCAGCGAAACACAAAAAACCTGAACATATGTTCCCGAGACTGAGCTGCAGACCAAAACAATTTGATAATTAAGTGATACAAACAAATGAAACAAGATGAACACTGTGAATTTTACATCAGACTAAGGCCATGAACAAATTTCATAGAAACGCTCAAAAAACCCAGACACTTTTTGCATGAATGTGATGTCAAAAATAACGTTCTTTGTATCTACTTTGTATAGTACATACCTACTGCAATAGTTCGAGGTGAAGACTCAAGGAACACAAGACTCATTTCAGATAAAACCGTACAAACTCATCATATTTATGCACGTTTGACATAAAGGCGGAAGATATGATGTGAACATCCAACCGAGGTAAGATAACCAAACACTAAACTAAAATGCCGAATATTCTTCCGTACATAATGGACGGACTGGTGTCGAGGACTACCTCTCTACCGCAGCGGGGAGTCATCAAGCAGAACTCAGTAAAATCAATAACGTAATGAGTAAATTGCGCAACAAAACGGTGCTATTCATCGATAGACCGGCCATTATGTTGAAGAGCCACGAAAACAATACAGCCTTCAATGAATGGAAGTGCTACAATACCAATATTGTTGTTGTTAGTTTTATGTAACATAATTTAACTGGAAGTCGCATCGATTCTGCCTTTTGTGTTTTGATAAAAATATTTGGAATATTTCTAATGGAATTTGTGAATTGTATAGGCTGCACTATAACAATACTTATATCAATTTGGTAATTAATAATAATCAACAAACATAATCTCCAAACAAAAAATATGGCATCAAAAAGTCCTCCGCATCCCCGTTGACTGGTAATGTGAAAAATGTAAAAAATAATACATATTCAATTCTATTCGTTGCCTTTTTTCGAAAACCCGGAAAAACTTGTAAGTTCAAGTCGGGAACTTGTAAATTCAAAGGAAATAAGCTTATCTGCAACGAATAATTAAATAATGCCATTATAAAGTCACTTTTAATTGCAAATTTATAATAATTAATGAGTCGATAAGGACTCATTACCATCTTGTTTACAGTTGATAAGATCAGAGGAAATTTAATCATTAAGGAAAATTAAATATTCAAAGGCTTGCTGATGTACTTTTCTTATTTTTGAAGGTCTTGATGCGTGTTTGTCATGTGTTTTTATGAGCGTTCCTTAAACTCCTCTTCATTTAATGACGCACTTACCGAGCAATTATGGGTTATTAAATGTATGTGTAAATAAATAATTATGTCTTTTTAAAAACCCAGAGTATATTGAATAATTTTTTCTGCTTTATTAAACGATATGTTTCGCAAAAGTCTGAAAATTGTTACTTTGATTTTTTTTTTTTGTTAGCCCAGTCTGTCCCACTCCTGGTCAAAGGCCTCACTCCACTCCTTCCATCTTTCGTGAGCGAAATCGGTCTAGTTCGTCACGCCATCTCCTTCGTAATCTGCTGCGACCCCATCTTTCTATCTCAGAGCCTTTTCTTATTTTTTTTTTTTTAGTTTTTTAGTTTCAATAATATCTTTATAAGACAGAAAGCTGGTTCTTAAATCCCATTATTAAAACGGAAGAAATATATACTTCTGAATCTGGAACTTCTAAATTCGGCGTTCCGCAATGGACCATCGACCTTCATTCTTCCTTTTTTACATAAATGACGTGCCTTCGGTCACAAATCATGATATTACACTATTTTATTGGTTAACGATAATACAATTGACTTAAAATCTGAGATTAACCAAAGAATATTATCAATAATAGACTGGCTTGGAATAAATAATTTAATGATTAACACTGGCAAAACTAAAATAATGAATTTCAAAATACGAACTTAACGCACGGGTAAATTAAAAATCAGTTACCTAGATAGCGACAATAAAGAGACTGAAGTAACAACATTTCTAGGGTTACATATTGACAACAAACTTCACATTGACCATGTATACAAAAAGCTGGGACAATTTTCATACGCACTTCACAAATTGGGAAAAATAGCAAATCAGGCTACTTTACTAACAGCATACCATGGCTAACATGGTTACGTTAACTCTATCCTTAGATATGGCGTAATATTCTGGGGCAACAGTACAGCAAAAGAGCGTGCTTTCATTGCTCAAAAACGTTGCATTAGGGCCATATTTAATGTATGTGAAACTGACTCCTGTAAGCCTTTTTTTTAATATAAACGTTCTTATACTGCCGTGTGTCTACATATTTGAGACCGCAGTATTTGTAAGAATTAATATTGACATTATAACTACATGCTTATACGACGTAAAAGAAAATCGCGTACAATAGCTAGTAAGATTCATATTATGCATGAAAGTATATTTTGTATTGCTATACGCATTTTTAATAATATTTCTGGGCCTATCAGATTATTTACGGAAATGAAAAAACAAAAAAGACTGATGATGATCTCCATGATCTGATAGTAGACAAGTGCTACTACTCTATAAAAGACTTCTTATTGGACAAATCACTGCTCCCCTCCGTCATGATAAGTTCAACCTACTGATGTGTACCTACGTACCTTAATTTATTTCGTTTGGTTTTATCGTTTTTTTGTTATGTGAAATATTAATAATTTGTAAAAATAATGTACCTATATTCCTCTATGACTATTGTATGCCCCAAGTGCAGGACGTAGCTGATCTATTTAATTATTTAAGACCTGTATTATGTACAAACCTATGATCCACAATAAAGATATTGAAAATGAAACAAAAAAAAAAAGGTTCTATTTATCGGATAATAATGAAAGACGGAAAATATTTGATTATCTAATAGGTATCAAATGAACGAGTATTTATTTTCCGATTACAACAAAGTCATAAATTGTATCTTGATTCATTAAACCCCAAGCGAACGCCGGCGTTCGCTCATTGTTCGTCTATTGTGTCTCTAATTACGGTATTCGAAAGTTTAAACTCATATTGACGCATGTGATAATAATCATCTATTTAAGATTAGCTGCAGTCGGCGGCCTCGCCCACATAAAAATCGAAAACGATCCCAAAAGATCGTATTTATATCCGAGATAAAAAGTAGTCTCAAATTCCAGGACATGGTCTAGAATAGAATAGAATATAGAATATCGTTTATTTAATAAAAGTGGCACATTCAAACTAAGATACATAAAAACAATTATAACGAATACATTGCATTTTTGCCTAAACTAGGTTGGACCTGTATGTCAGGCTAAAAAGTACTAAGAACCTAAGAAATAATAAATTAACAATAATTAATTATAGGTCTACCCGTGTGCCAAGTTTCATACAAATCCGTTCAGCCATTCAAGCGTTAAGAAGTAACAAACATACTCACAAACTTTCGCCTTTATAATATTAGTGTGAAATTTAGTAAGTATGGATATTGATTAATTACAAGATGAACATCACCTTCCTACCCCTTATCCCATGTTTCTTGGGGTTGGTGCAAAACGTTTTCTTTTTTCCTTTTTCCACTGTCAACCACGTTATTATTTCCTCTATTTACTTTCATGATTCCTCACACAATCCATTATTTCTTCGTTTTCCTCTCCCAATCCATCCATCAACATTTATGAGCAACACTTTTTTTTAGTCACGTAGGTTTTATCCCGCTTCATCACGTGCGTATACTAAAATAACTAGTAGAGCATAAACAGCAACGGCATAAAAATACAATAAAAATAATCATATCCAAATGCCACATCCAGATATCTACTATAGAACATCATCAATCGCTGCAGACGATCAAGACAATAAACATAATAAACTCAAGGTTGAAACAAGAAAATATAGAAAATATTATTAATAGAAACACAAATTGCAAAGAACCGCCATACAATACGTTGTCGCAACCGTTATGATATAAAGACACATACAGGTGTAATTTAACCATAATGCCATATATGGTATATGGGGCTAGTATAACTAAGCATTTGGTGAAGTAGCGAACTAAAAGGATTTGTACAGATTTTGAAACATTGCTTTGACAAGCAGCGCCACCACGAGGTTCCAAGTTAAACTAGTCGTGTCGCAGATCACGCGTATTCACCTTGACTCAAAAGTACGTAGGTACCTTCTATTGCACACAAGTACCTTCAATTGAATTAATGTTTGCAAAACATTAAAGTTTGCGTGTACTTTGTAACATTTACCAGCTATTAGTGCCATTATATGCTTCTTAATAACGTAATCAATACTAACGAAATAATTTCAGTTGATTGACTTTTATGGACGGACACCTTTGATGAAAGCTTTCATGTTTAAGCAATGGACAAGTACCTATCCATTCGGTGGTGAAGCAGAAGTTAAGATTTATTGGTTTGAATTAATTGGTTATTTTTAGTCAGTGTACTTCACTCTTGGACATGGTTTCACTAAGAGCTACGTTAATTTTAATAGTAACATAAACACTGAGCTTTGCCATCTACTGTTGTACCATCACGTAAAGCGTTCGTTTTGTCAATAAAAACTAAACGTCATTGCTTATCATTAGCTTAACCGTAACTATAGCCCTTAGCCACCCGAATTTTTGCAGTTAATGTTATCGTTATTTTAACTATTGCTAAATTGGTGTGACCGTACGTGACGTACTTCGCTAACCCGGAGATTTGACGGTTGTTGACGGATTGACTATTGTTATAGTTAGCTCGTCCAACTCGCTCATAGTAATAATTACTTTTAAAATATTCAGTTTTTGTGAGTTTATATTATGATTTATTGACTTCAGCCTACCAAAAATTCATTTTCATCCCATTTTGTAAAGTTATCAATGTGAGTGTGATAAACTTTCCTCTTTTTAACTTGCAAGTCAGATTTTCTATTAGTATCACTATTATTGGTAGCCCGTTCTGCTGAGCCTATTCCCAAAGTATTTCATTGAGTAAAATTATTGTCATTGCGCAACCTCTAAATATTGACCGATTATGGTGATTTTTGGTATAAGAACACTGTGCATAAGTGGTATCAACAATTCTAGAAAAGTCAAAATACCTTAACAAAAAAAATGTAAGTACCCTGTTTAATTATAAACATTATCCCTGTTTAAATATAAACTAATAAATATTATAGCTTAATCAGAACGGCAAAATGCCAATTACACTGACCAGACACAAATGATATAAATGCACAGGCGTAGATAGATGCTTAGGGTATCAAGCAGTCTCCGACACTGTTTGTCACACTCTATTTTAAAGTTAACTTTAGCATTAATGTAAAGTTTACCACGTTCTGTAACTTCAAACTCAATTTAAAAAACCGGCCCTTAGTGTATATTTTAGATTAACATCTTCGCAAATTCTATGTTGAGTAACACACTGCTATCATCGTAGTGAAGCGATAAATCAGCGGAGACTTTAAAAGCTCTCTTAAGATCAGCTTGATTGACTTTCATGACGAGTTATTTGAAGTTGTCTATTCGAAATTACATGATAAGTAGCGAAGTTTAATGACCGATACTCTTAGATTGGGTGCACTAAGGAGTAAATACGTTACAGTTTTCGTCAAAATTGATGTTAACAGTAACACTTTAAAACTCTGCCAAAAAACTTCATTGTTAAATATCCGCTTATACCGTAACTACAGCTCTTATTCGACCAAATCAATAAGACCGAAAATACAATTGCTGAATTAATGCAACCCGTACTTCGCTTAACCAGAGATTTGACGGCTGATGAGGATTTAGTTATCGTTAAAGTTAGTTGGTGCAACTCACTCTTAGAATCCAACAATCTCGTAATAATAAAATTAAATAGATCTTTGATTCGAAATCTTTCTAAAAACAACTGCTCTATAAATCCGATTAAAATACGATACAAGCTGATAGTAAAAAACATTTTTAATAACGGAAGTTAAACAGGGGTTTAAATAAAAAATGGTGTATAATTTTTTTCTTAACACTAACGTCAAACGGTTTACACGGCAGGAAGCACGGGCTGATGCGTATCGGATGACCAAAGTACCAAACTATCCGGGATGGTTATCGCGGGATCGTATCCCGGAGTTACGAGCCATCCCGCGCCTACAGCCATCGAACAAGGGAACAGGGCTGGGCACGACAGGTGTCGGAACACGGTGTTTCTTTGTTTTTTAATCACACCGCTTGAAACAGAATCTGTGCTTATAAAAACTTTGTTGGCGTCGATGTAAATTGATATTCTGATAATAAACTGTTCGTTTTCTAATACATGTTATAAAAAGGCTAATTAGGTGTGGTGGATTCTTTTTTATTTCTTTTTGTAATGAACCCATGGTGCCCATAAAATCTAACCAATAATAGCATTAGAAGCAACCAGCAACCTTCCACCTTTCTTTTACAGTCTTCCCTTTAAAAGAAATATATATGTTATGACCACACAGCATAAAAATACACACTCATAAATAATTCACCATATTTATCCAAATTTCTTTACTCGCAGCATTTATTGAAGGCAACCCTAACTCTACAGGATCTTTAAAATAACGGAAAACAAGCGGCTAATATAGGTACATAATACACATACCTAGTTAGTTAATACGGTATTGTGAAAGGATTACCGACAGTATTAGTCATTCTATTCATGTATTGACAATAGCTGATAATTATAATTTCACTTATTCAGATACGGTTTTTAAATGTTTGCAATGATGACCAATCAGCTCTACATGCTCTATGTGCTGAAATGGAGTCGCCTTAATTTATTTTGCATATCATTGTTGAGTGACTATACTTGTAGACTCATCAAAGCTGCGTCAAAGCTGTTCGGAGTTTGGAAGTTGATAGTGTGACATATCCGTGCCTCGACAGTAAGTCGTTGGTTCTGAACCTAATCTCTTCCCGATCGTGTCCGGTTGCCAGACTGTCGGACTATAAGAATAAAGAAATAAAGAGTGCACCCCGTGTTTGCGCACACGCTTGAGCACTATAGTATAAGTACTTAGTACAATACACCAAGATACGGAGGTTACTTCGTTGAGTTTGGCTACCATGAACGAAATTCGGTCCTTAGAGTTATTATTATTAGGACGGCGCGTTGTGTTCTACGTGCGCCTCAGAGATATGTCAACAATACTGACGGGGCCAATTAGAGCCGACGCCTGCAAGGGCTGTTCTCGCAAAAAAGGCAAATGAAAAAGCACTGTGGGTTTTAGAAGGTAAAAGTCTTACACTGACCTCTTACTTATTTTATGATTACCAAGGAAAAAATGTTATCATAGACTTATCAAGTTCATGCTTTCACTGGGTGATTATCTTATGATCAAATTAATGAAGTTTTATTGTTTTTGCAATCTGTCCTTCTAGACTCGACAATTTTATCGACATCTTAATTACACTAAGCTGTTTACACAGTACCTAATCTAATAAATCATGCTTTAATAATACAGCCATCAAGTTTGATATCTTTATTAGATCTATATTGAACTAATATCTATCATAAAATCGATCATACTGGAACATTTTAGGTACAGAATTGGTTTGTGGAATTTTAATCGATTGCTTCTTAATTTGGATATAAACTCGTACTGATGTGGGTGGCTCGACTCGAGCTTTATTAAATCACGTAATAGTGATTAAGTTGTAACTAAAGTAACGTGATCTGATTGGATAATAACGGCCTGACTTGCCAATTATGTCCGTGCTAATCTAGAATGGAAAAAATGTTTGAAGCTTTTTTGCACTCACTGCTGCTTTAGCTCACTGTATTTGAGATAATTTGAGAATAATAATTGCGTTTCTGCGCTGTTATGTACTTTTTCTGATTTTTTATAACCCCCCCCCCCCCCCCCTAACAAGGACATAACAATGTCTAAAAGTAACTCCACAAGGTTAGATTCCCATTGACCCACAGGCACCCGTATCACCCATGTAAACAATAGTTTATTTTTTTTTACAGTTATTAACTAGTGCTTGACTGCGATCTTACCTGATGGTAAGCAGTAATGCAATTATTGATGATGAGGTGCACTAGTTTATTTAGAGCCTTGAAGAAACCTAAATTATAGTTGAATTTTCTTCGTACATTCAATACCTATGATCAATCACAATAAAATCACTCAGACCCAGGTCAGAATAGTGTGAAATTGCTGTTATTTTCACTCGCCCATATAGTAACCGTCAATTCTTATTATAAAATGTGTTGAACAACATTCCAGCACCTTGTAATGAGCGGATGTCGGGAATTGATAGCAAAATTGTGGGCATATTTTATAATTTAATCACTGTTATAGCACAATTATTTACTCTATGTGTTAAATGTCAAGGTTCAATTTCTATTGATGTTAAAAATACTTCATTGTATATAGAAGAAACTGTAAGGCACAAAGTTGCTTTGAAAGTGGCCTTTATAAACTTCAGAATAGGTGCTGCATTTACATCTTGTGCAAGGGAGACTTGCAATAAATATAGGTAATAAGAAGCCGGCGCCAGTCGCTGTGAGCGTGTGCGCAGAGTGCGTGATACCATCACAGCTCTAGGCGTCAACACCACGCCGCTATTTAAGAAATCACTAATTTGTTGACTTCAACCATATTGATACGCGTAACATTTCTGTTAAGATCAAATACGATTAATCTACAACAACACGCCAAGATGATCAAAGCAGAAAATTTTGTAATGTATCTAGTACATTACAAAATTGGGATAAATAGAAATTAATCCTCAAAATTATGTAAGAATTTAGGACGTAACGTAAGAACATTTCCGTTGTCTAAAATATTTATGAGCAACATTCCAAAAAGACACGAGCGACCCAGATCAACAAGCTAAATCTATCACCAAATTAACACAATAAATAGGACTATTATGTGGATTTTATTGGGCTTTCCTTGTTGAAGAGGAGTTGAAGACCAAAATAGACAGAGATGCAATAGTCCCTTCGTTCAAAGAATCTGTGTTCCCCGACAATATGTGCTCAAGTCTCAAGGAGAAACAAGAGTGGCGTTCCGTGTAGTGCAAGTGAGTAATCAGCCCTTTGTTTGTTCGCAGACAACACAAGGATGCGCCAACAAAATTAAAACGTACCCAGTGTGTACACAACGGGGAGTTTGTCCTGTACAAAGTATGTGAAGCCAGTTAAGCGGTGACCTCAATTTTTCACTGAAGCCGCTTTTGATTAACAACTGATAAACTTCCTTATTGCAAGCTAATTATGGATTTTAGTGAAAGAATACACTGAATAATGCGCGTTAAAATCTGTGGAGTACTTTGATATTGATCAATAACATCGATTTATGAAGAGATTGATCGATCTTTAGGGTTAAAAGCTTTCTTAATTGCTGCCTTCGGTACTGAATATTGCAAGTATTTTTTATCAATGCCAAAATTAAGCAGATCTACATTTAAACAAAATTTTTAACAGATATCTTCAACAGTTGGCAAAATGAAAGGATTCGCACAACTATATTATTTGTAATCAATTGTACATGAATACGAATGTTGTTAGCGCAAGTCCAACTTAGTCCTCGAGGCTTTGCTTGAACTCATTATTGCTCCCCATAATTCTTCGCGTCTCGTCTGGATCCGGTTTATATTGTTTCATACTTTTCACTGTTTATAGGCGATTTATAGTTTCCTATACATAATGAACGGTTGAAGACACTGCGTACATACTTTACTGCAATTTGCACGATGTTAGCGCCATTATAGCTCGCCTTTTCAATATCAATCTGGTTCACTTAGAAGTCTTCCCTCTTGATTCTAGATTTAGATTCTTGGAATAGCGTAAATTTTATGTTTGCAGTCAATAACTTGTTGAAATAACTTGAGAGAAATTTTTTACTTCCTATTTATGACTAGTCGCACTTGTTCACTGTCATTTACTCTTTACTATATCCTTTTCTGGTATTCAGACTGGTATCTGGTGATACCAGTCTAACTTATTGTTTAATGTAGCTGTACCTGCATCTACTGAATTCTAATAAACTCATCTATTATATCTTACCATTAATTACTTACAGCTCAAACCCAGAACGGAAATCTCTATAACGAAGCCAATATTATTGAGTCACGGTGCTGGTCGAGTCATGATTCAGATGTAACATGTTACATGTTTTGAGTGACACTATCGAGCGGCCCGTCTCCCGTTGTACATGCCTGTAACAGCCGATCCTCCGGTACACGCATAATCAATACTTTAAATTGATGTTCTACTTGTAGAGGTGTCGCCGTGACAGTTGTGTTGAGGAAGTTATTAATGTTCCTATGTTTGGCACAAATCTACCTATGTTTTTTTCTAAAAGTAGGCACCATAAAGTAGATTTTTGATAGTATCAACCTCTGTGCAGGATGGGAAAACTTACATGAATTGAAAAAAAAAAATTATATGAATCATGACTTCAGGAGACTAAACCGATTGTAGTTTAAGTAATATTTCAAACGGAAATAAGTGAAATAATACGTAGTCATTTGAATTAAATAGCATTACAGTGTTCCCTTCAAATTACGAAATCTATCTTCAACACAATCCGAGTTCCAAGTGAAAATGCAAACATTTACGATACCTATCTATCGCACGCGTCTATCAATACATTCAACGTACGAAAATAACATGTTTGTATTATGAATCTCACTTTCATATCAGTCACAGTCATAACATAACTGTGCTGTCAGATGTACAGTAGCGGATCAGCGTCATTAGCCACGAGACCACGAAGCTTGATTTACGCAATATGTACTTTACAAATTAGTCGTTTAGTGTTATCTGCAAACCCGCCTCGAGCGGTGGACGTGCCGTATTTATTTGTACTCATAAAACTTGCCTAGAAGCGATACGAGAGTTAAACTCTAACAATTAATAAAAAGCTTATCATAAAAAATAAATTATGAAAGTGAGAGCAATTGTTTCGCGAGGATGTGTGTTTATGAATACGTGTCAAGAATTAATAATAAGCAAAGGAATATAATTAATCCTTTTATTGCGTGTTTTATTTGAACTGGGCGTTGATGTATAGTCTTCATGCAAAGCAGGGGACGACGTTTATTGTTTATACACTGGGCCGTTAAAATAACGGGTCTCATAGATAAAACTGCGATATCACCCAAAATTATTTTCATAGATCGCTCGTAGAAATAATATGTTATAAGCAGATCAGTATCTCAAAAGCGGGGTCATTTGTACAAGTACGAATAAACAGATTTTTAGAATTTAAAAAAATAACAGAATTGAAACCATTTCTCGGATTTATCACAATATTTAGCACAGCATCTTATCGCTAATACTTGAAGAATGTAAATAAATTCTTACCATGGTACAAGGAGAAAGAAGTCAGTGTAGTACTGCTAGGTGTGTAGAAGTATATCACGTACATCGAAGGACTGGAACAATTTGCCTGCTGCGGCCTTCCCGTCCTATTATAATTTGGCTGTTTTCAAGGCTAGAGTGAATAGGCTCCTCATAAACTAGTACGCCTTATTATTATATTATATTATTATAATTTAAAAAAAATGTATCTTTATCTCTAATCCAAAGAGTACTCAAGCTAAGGTGCAACACACGCGAAGAGCAATTCATGAGCACTATGGTAAGAAATCAACAACTCACGGCTGGTCTCTCAATACATGTGCTCATTGGGTCAATGCGTATATTCAAGACGTCGGTATTACTTGCATGGAATAGGAAAGACTTAAATCCCATAGAACTAGCATGAGATGAGCTCTATAGGTACATTAGACAACACTCTTCAGCTCCAGCTATCTCAAACGAGTTAAAGAGTGAGCTGATGGAAGAATAGCCAAACAGACCAAAATTGTATTAAAAATTTGATTTACAGCATGCCTCATGGTCATCATGTGATAAGGGCTTGTAAAGGAAATACAAAGTATTAACACGAGAAATAAAGTTTTCTTTACAATAAACTGCGATGTGTATTTTGCTGTCATAAGTGTTTTTTAGTATTTAATTTAAAATTAATAGTGTACAAATCGTGTTATGTATTTTCTTTTATGTATAAAAGAAAAATCACTTTCATAAGTCACCTACACACTACATACTACAGTTTCATAAATTCATCTTATGTATTTAAGAAACTATTATATTTTTATTAACATCCCTTATTTTCGCGGCCCAGTGTATTTCAAACACACAAGCAATAGAGCAATAAAGGCCATTTTCTAATCTCTACATCAGATTACATGCGCGGGTACGGTTCATGTAAGTCACGCTCTTAACATTTCCAGTCTCTATGACTCTTTGGAAATTATTTCACTTTCTCCGATGAATCCGATAGGTCCTCTAACGACGACTTCTCATTCGTCAACTGTTGGACAGGTGCCTCATTGATTATCAGCATTAGACTCCATTAAGTGTTTAACTCGATACCATTCGCTTACCGGTTCTACGTTGTACAATTATTCAATTTAATCTCACGACTTTTTTCCGAGTTACGACACTTGTGCAATATTTATTAATGTTGCGTTTGTTACCAGTTATGATGTGCATGGGAACTCGTGGATGATTTAGTTGGACAATGGCTTCCAATATTTTTCAATTCGTAGATTTCCGGTGATATAAACAAACAATCGTGCTTGTCAATTAGACGCATCTAATAGTCATAGGGTCCCTATGTGTCGTATTATTTCTGATTTTTCAGTATCATCTAGTTTTACCGTTGATTCATGGTCTACAGCTGGTTTCTGCAAATCTTCAAATTAAAAGAAACAAGATGTATTAATCTTAACACGTCGTATGTTTTTTCAGTACTATGATATTTTTTAGCTTTATTTGCTAACTCTACATGATGAACAAGACCATTTTACATACCAACACCATAGACATATAAAAAATCATCATCATATGTCTTTATAACATTTGCATTATACAGTAAATTTAGCAAGGATTAACATTGACAAAACCACCTTCTATAAATAACCTTGAATGTATTGTAAGTACCACCTACTTAAGAGCGTTAATTAAACACTACATGATAATAATCCGTTCTGGGTATTTTGCCGTAAATCAAGTGTATAACAAGTCGAACGTGCAAACACAAACAATTTACAAGGACATGTCGTGGTTATTGCGGCTACATACACACTCAACATTGTAAACCTACTCTCTTCAACCAAGGCCCTCGCATTCAAAAAACAACTTCCTCAGAAAGAATCTCGCTAAAGAATAAAATATTTAAGCACGTGAGAAAGAGTTATGAATGCACCAGACAACTAAATGCGCTGAGATAATATTTTATTTGACAAGAATATCACCACACAAAAGAACGTATGTCATTCTAAATACATCGGTCGAGACCGTCATTCATATCATTGTTTCATGTCCTATTGTCGATTAAGATTTCTATAACGTATGATGTCCACGTTTTATGTTCAGCTGCTCTTTAGCCTTATTCAGTAAAGTAAATCAGAGATCATCTCGTTGGCAGGGCTATCTATCATTAGATCCGAATCACGTACCAGTCCGATCCTCAGTCATGCATAAATCTCAATGACCGATTCCATCCGAGACAAACACGAGCAATTAGATGAAACTTGTAATCGTTTAATCTAAAGCGAGAGATGAAAGTGGCTGATAGTTTATCTTCTGGATCAGGAATCCCGATGCACGGACACTACGACTTACCTACTACATGTCATATTCTTGTCACTGCAATGCCGCATCTTAGTACGTCGTGTATGATATCGTTTCTTTACTTATTTTATTTCATCATTACGCTCAATTAAATACGCTTCAGGTACTCCGATTAGATTAGAATGATGAACATGTACGGTAAATATTAATAGATCAGCTTTATGGAACAAGTTATCTGCAGTGGTCCGTACGTCACTGGCTGTCCGCTCGAGGCGTGCTATCATAGCATCGTGTACATCATTGCAATTTTACACAGTATCCTGTCCGATTACATCTAAAGCTTTCACCCGCCCCTTCGATTGCTGATTCATTAAATTCTTTAATTGACGTTAACTATCGCGATGATTGCGAGAGGTCATTCGTTCTTGACCTCACTTTTATGAATTAGTGACAATGCTTTCATATCAATTGTGAATTTAATACTTTCTTTAACGAGTGGTTATTGAATAGGTGTAATCGTGACTGTTTCACTCATTTATTGATTACTCTTTCATTACAAATTTTATATTCTTCGTTAATTCTACTTACAATCTACTCCTGAGTCAATATTGTTATATGAAATGAAGACAGACTGTTTTATAAATACCAGACGAGAATTTCTCGTATCGACAGCATAAAACGTGGTTCCGCTACACCTGCACGATGCACAGCCGCACATTGCTGCATAGGAATCTACGACGGAACAGATAGCGATCGCTACCCTCGACTCGACCGCTCTGCTATGGCAAGCGGAACGTTGGCGCCACTAATGCGATCAAGGGATCCGATTTATTAGTCATATCTCTGCATCGGCCGATACACCTCTACGTGCCCGATTTAATACCACAGCGGAACAACTAAGGGAACATTTTATTGCCCATTGCGTAACCACCATGCTTACCTATTACTAGTCACTTGTATAACCATTCATTTCTAAACCATTGACTTTGTAAATTGTAACGTATTTATTTATTGACGTGCTCTTGAACTTGATCGAGATATCAGCAGTTGTAGATCTGTCCGATTATTTTCAGCTCTGCCGGTTCAGTAGCGATCTGTCGGATGTAGTTTGTATAACATTTGTACCTAGTGGATTCCAATGCGTAATTTCTCCGAGACCTTGAAATTGTACTTGTTGCTTTCACATGTAGCGGACTTGTAACGTCACATTTGCCTTTGCGATAGGTTTTATCGGTAGATCGGACGTGGTGCGGGAGTGCTCTGACTTGCAAGGTCGAGTCGTGGCGAAACTCTCTCCGGCCATTGACTACCCTGTCCGATCAATATAAGTCGGATGCCAGCGAGGCTTGTCCGACACAGACCGATGTGCCACCCGGACACTTCGCCAGTGAAAACAGAAACTCATTAGAGCTTTTAACGACAATGTATGCGAGGTACAACATATTGCGTTCAATTTGACGCTATCGCAATATTATGATCTATGAAAGGGCTCAACGTTTACACTCAACTCGTTCGCTTTTCAACGCTAAAGAATATATCAAGACAATCAGGATCGATTTTACAATACAGCCGGGTATGATGTTCTGTTGTTACAGTCTGCCTCAGAAGCTGTACGAGCTGGGTTTATACGAAAAAATAGTTTTTTTTTTGTATGTTCAGTGCTTCAACTTTTGTCTAAACAAGTGTGCGTGTCCCAGTAGTTTCTATAAGAGTCTTTCTGCATTGCATAACCTGAAACCCTGATAAATTTTATGGCATCAATGTCAATCTCAAGTTCTTAAAACAAGTCTTATGTGTCTAAAGCTTCATTAAGACCGATGTACAGGAAAAAAAGGTTTTTGTTTCCGAAACACCAAACAATATATGGCGGAATTCACCAATAAAACTAATCGCGTTTTAGCGTTTGGCTCGCATAATCGCGTTTAGCCGCTGTCACTAGTGTCCCTTGTCTGTATTTTTCTTTTATTGTATTTTTACATTTTAGATAAAGCTCTGAATTGTATGGGCACGTGGGCAAAAAAAAAATACTATGGCTCTGGTGTTGAGGGTGATGAGAATTATTAAAACAATTTAAATATCGTATAAAATGTATTATAATGAGATAACTGGAAACCTTTACAGAGGCTAAAGCCGTAAAGCTTTTACCCATCCGTAATTCACTATTTACAATCTTTATGCTTAGGTAAAGTTCATCATAATTCTAATGCGAGGTGTACAACCTTATCTTTTTTATTTACATAGAAAATCAGAAATATTTACATAAACCATTTTCAATTTTAAAAGTTAAGGCTTACATTCATTCCAACTCGTAACGTCTTATCTATCTCCATTTTTGCTAATGAAAATATTGCATAGGATACCTACACACATGTAGAAATAACATAATTGTCTTACAAGAGCTATAAAACTAAACTAAAGTTAATTATATACAAACCAGTCTGGGGGATTTATCAATTACTTTTTTAAATAATTTAATAATAATTTAAATGCTGAGTGATGGTCGTTTTTTTCTGACGCTTTTGCTGTTTTTTCCAAATATTGTGCCAATTACCTGAAAATAAGATGGATTTTTAAACAGAATCGATAAAAAGTAAACTTAACTTTTGACTGAGCTGAACATTAGCAAATCAATCAAACTTAAGAAACTGGTACAGGGAAAACAATAAAAGCTCTCTTTTGAGAGATTCGAAGGCAAAAGGGTGGAACGATGCCTACCTATTCCACTCCTTTGATACCTATAGATTATATCAAAAGGGTGGAATAGATAGACGTACTGAGTATTTTCAATTAAAACGGGGAACATTGTACAGTAACGAATTCATTGCGCTCCAACGAATCACATATCATGCCTCATGAACTTACCT
This sequence comes from Mythimna vitellina, assembly GCA_949316375.1. NCBI lineage: Eukaryota > Metazoa > Arthropoda > Insecta > Lepidoptera > Noctuidae > Mythimna > Mythimna vitellina. The sequence continues at coordinate 11,131,930 of OX438686.1, forward strand.
TAGAGACAGAGTAGGCAGCGAGCTTGCGCCTGGGCGCGGGCAACAAGAGCGCGAGTGCACGCGCCTCCCGCAGCAGCGCGTGGAAGGCGAGTGCCGCGCCCGCGCACGACTCCGCCGCCGACACCTCGTAGAACTGACAGCCGAATCTCAGCGACAGTTCTTGACCCTCCTCTGCATGGACCTCCCTATTTAATAAAATAATATTCGTAAGCTTTTATATAAAGACTAGGGCTTTTAGAAGATCAATCATATTTGGCTGTAGTGGCAGTGATGAATTACAAATTATACGAATATTGTCGGCTTGTGATGGTTATCAAGTCACGGATTTTATTCATTTACCGTTTCATTATTGGCATAGAGGTACTGTACCATAATAATCTAATTGGACACTAATACAAAACCTAGTAAAAAAATCAGAACAATTAAATTCATACCTGGCGTGTTCGAGGTCACGTTTGTTCCCCAAGAGGGTGACGGCGGCACAGCCGGGCAGTCGGGTGCGTTCCAACAAGGACAGGAGTTCTGCGGCAGCAAGGAATGAACGACGTTCGCACACTGAGTAGACCACGGCGAACGCATCGCCCCATCGTACGTGCTCTGCTAGGCATCCGCGGATCTGTGAAGAAGTGTGTCTATCAGAAACTCGTAGAACCATATATAAATGTGCACCGATATGGTACATGTACATTTGGAGGGGGTGCATCTACGTATACACTTAGGTAATATTGAACTGGCCTTGATGTAATGAAAGTTATTCCTTAATTTGGTCGAGCATAATTAAAGCTAGGCAATGTAAAGTCTCAACCGAAACATTTGCAACATGAAAGGCACTTAGATGTATTTTTTTTTTTAATAGCCATATTATCAAATACGAAATACTATATATAAGAATCTAAGTTTATCCATTAAGTGCTCTAATAATTCTGAAGACTCGAAAATGACCAGACTAAATTAAATGCTTTTGAAAACTAGTTAAGTAATTATTCAGAAAGCATTTCTTGCTCCTATTTAGTATAAAGGCATTGTTTCTAGAATAATGCATTGTATTTAAACCCCTATTGCGCTCGATAAATCTTAATGCAAATTAAATGTTCACCTCGAACCCGAGAATCTGGAATAGCTAAAATTGTAAATAAAGTCAGTGAACTTAACTTATAATTGTAAATAAAGTCGCGAGCCACAACTGGTACTCGGAATCTGGTATCGGGGCCAGTCGCTGCACCGAATAAAATCACCGGTTGCGCAATAATATGAAGCATCCAATCTATTCTGTTCTTTTAGTTCCGTTATCGATGCGTTTAATAAACATCATCGTTGTTTAGGAAACAAAACTGGTTTAAGAATCACTGCGCGCCTATTCAACAACAATAAAAGCATAACAATTACGTAACACGAATTCTCCCGTGTATTCTATCGTAGCGTAGGTTTGAACGTAGGATTTCGCCCGCAGCCACGCCGATGCAGCAACGGCAACGATCGCATCTGATAAGCCGATACAAGCCACATAAACTTCGTCTAATTAAATTGTACTGCGGCCATCAGCCGCTAGTCCGCTACCAGCACTGCCCACAGCAGATTAACATCTCCATTGTTTAATGGTAAATTAAGTTTGACCGTCTATCTCTACGTTTGCTATTCGAGCTTCGAGTTTTAATCTTATCGACGACGTCGAGCCTTTTGTTCGCAGTGACTGATATTTTAGTGTTAACGCTAAAAGCAACATAGTGGCACTCGTTACTTACCGCGCAATTAGATGTATCTAGTATTTCTACTTCTGAAACGGCACCGTCGAAAGCCACTCTGTGCTGATACAGGAAATCTGAAACAAGAGAGTAATGTATAGAAATGTGCGTAACGATCGTTTTTGTGCTGATATTGTAGTTGTCATTCGATAAAGGCTACATTTACTATGACATCGAGTACTGAAAGTAATTTCCTTAACATTTTAATACACGTCCTGAGAAAGACGGCGCTCAGCTGACGCAAACACGTCATATTTAAGGTCGGAAGGAAGCAGACATTTTTAATTTAAATACATAATGCATTCCACTACTGTAATAAATGACAGACATGAATGAAGTTTTTGCAAATTAACCAAGAATGACGTCATTTAAATGTCAGTTTAATAGTTTATTGAATTTACCAATATCATAATCATATACATGTTCATCTACGTTCATAATTATTTTAAACACAATGATCATATGAGATAAACACTTTTTTATTATGATACTAATGATTCACCGAGTGAACTTTACTAACCTCCTGTCGAGCTATATTCTCCGATGTACCGCTTTGTTAGATAACGCACGACCACCGCTGCAACAAAAAGAATACAAAAATGAATAACACTGTAAGAAGCATGCCTTCATCGAAGACATATTGTAAACAGGCGAACAATTAAGAGGTCGTCACTCCCAACTTTCTAGAAGCGAGTGGATCAAACACTGATTAGTCCTTTCACTCCTGGAATTCCCATCAAAGGGTGGTACACAATACAAACAGTTATCAACAACAATGACAAGGCAAGTTGCGTGAATAGAGGCGGTCGTAAGCTACCGACGAAATGAAGTGTGGAGAATCCTGCAGCCCATCAAAAGGAACTAGTGGCGCTATTCAACAAGCTGATGGTTTGTGCGGCGCGACCGCCTCGGACGTGAGATTACGTTCGTACTCAACTCTTTGAAGAGTAATCGTTATAGCAGTTTCTATCATTTGGATGATGAAAACGAGTAATTTGAATTCTTAACACGTAACTTAAGGTGCCAAGCAGTAATGTACAAAACATGACATATAGCCTGCGTAGTGTTCATAATGTAGTGGTTGTTAAATATGTACACAATGTTAATGCATAGTTTCATGGTCTGGCACTAATTAGGTACTAATGCATTCGTGTCTCAATAGTAAATCGGAATGACTTTAATGATTATATTATGGGTCGTAGGAATACATGCGAAGGAAATAATATAGCGAAAATTACCCCAATATTATTCGACTACCAGTCCTCAATACCATTCTGCTATTATGTCAAGATAATATACTGAACCTGAACACAAAACAAAGGCATATCTATTTGATTCTCGATAGACATCTGTTTTTGTAACAAATGCTAATTAACATTCCATTACAAGAATCGTTTACAACATCACCGTGTGGATAACACTCCCGAATGAGTTATCGTCGTTACTATTTGTGTCAGAATCTTGACCCAAGACAGTTACACAAGAGTCCACAATGCTTTTATGCAACTGCAGCACGTTGTCGCATGACAATGGACTTGGAATGCATTCCGTACGCATTCTGGCGTAGACGGTTAAGGCTAGGATAGGAAATCTATTACCTTACAATACTGTGCCATTCCCGGCATGACGACGTAACAATAAGGAAACGATTGTACTCTATTTAAAAGGAAAGCACTATTTAGTCCCCTTTGATTCAATTAATTTTCGATTTTCATGGAATTCGGTGGTAATCCACTTAATGCAAACTGAATTAAGCATTTCGAGTATCTTTTAAAAGTACTAAACCAGTTCAAGGAAACAAGTGGTGTTTACTAAATAAAAAAAAACATACACGAGTTCATGATAAAGTTGCACTCACACAGCGTCCGTAAGATGACATTAATATAATTGAGAAAGAAGATCGATATCTCCGATATTTGATTGACGACCGGCAGCCGATAACACATCGTCACGTCAATAAACCAGCGTGCAATAAAACCTTTTCAAGCATTGATAAAGATTACAACACACCACAATATATCGTAGTTTATGAAACACGATCGAAATTCCTCACTCTCATTTTTCCTTTCGATTTTTTTCCCCGTGTGCATTGAGTATTAAATGCATTACTTTCTCTGCGATCCGATTACGTACATAATCGTCGAGTGATAAAGTTTCATCGATCCACTTTTAACTGAAATATGCGGAATTCAATTAAATGCAGTTTTTATGTACGGGTTCTATATATTATTTTTATGTTAGACTGGAAGAACTCTTGGCATTTTACCAGAGCCATTTACGTTCTTCTGGATTTTACGACACACCTAATATAGTCAGTTAATAGGACTGCCAGCCATTTTGTGCAGAACGGGAGTTGCGTAAAAGAACTTCAGAAAAGATTTTCTTTTTAACTGCTGAATCGTCCACGTTTAGACAAACATGGATATTTTTGAAAAAGTAGACAGAACACATTTATAAAAATGTTGTAAAAGGCACCTCTGCCCATTATGATAATGACAGCACATACAACTCTAAAATATAAGTACTCGCAAAGTGAATATAAGTATATAATTTCAAAACGATTTACCATCAATTTACGTGTAATAAATTAACCAGCGCTTATTGTGGAGGATCAAAAAATGATTAACGAATCTTCTCTGACGAGATTCCAATAAAAAATTACATAAAATTATAATCATCGAGGCATATAAGACAAATTACTGCGATCAAACAACACGGCACCACGTGGGTTGATAGATCGAACGTTATCTTCAAGAACAATGGATGTAGCTATCGACAGGAATCTTTAGGGTAATTAATAGATTACTGAACACATCGATCATGTGTCGAACTGACCATCATGGACTCCAATAGCAAACATTATTGCTTTGCCTTGGTTTCTTTTCATACCGGTCTAACATATTAGTGGGCAGTCATGACAACAATATTATTGTGACATCCATTCCAGATGTTGTGGTGCAACTTAGGAATGGTCTAGAAGTGTGACTGATTGGACTGTACTAAGCTGAGTTGACTAATTGATTACTATCAAGTAAGCCAGTAACAAAAAGTTCCAAGTCACATGGACTAGATGTAACAGCGATTAAGTCATTATAAACTAAAACAGCTTTGAACTCAATACACATTAGCAAGGATTTTTTCTCATCTTATTTTGCTTCTTTCTTTGTATTAATGTCTTCTATTAACTCTCAATTTGTCAAGACAAAGTGTTTAGTGTTTTTATCTGAGAGTACCTTTACCCTTTTTTTAATATATTTTCACCAATATAAAAAAATCTTTAGTTTCCTGGCATATACGTCTCTTTCTCTGGTGACTGTTAACAAATATGTTATCTCAGTATATAATTACCATAATTTTTCAATAACGGTGAAATTGAGACTGAGGTTATTCTAGAATTGGTTGCACTAGTTTGCATTGGTTGCACACGCCGAGTCTCTATTCGTATCCACTTTTGATTATATCACCATCGTTGTGATCCTGTTTATTAACCATAGTCTATTTTATAACATTTTTTGAAATGATGTCTCAAATTCATGCCTAACAGATCATATAAGAACTCAATTAAATGGACTCATTACAAGTAAATATGTCAGAATCCGCGAGGTAAGGATGTCGACGATGCTGATACCTTCTCGCTGCACTCATTCATCATGCCGTGAGAAGGTCGTCGCACAGAGCTCGGCGCCTGCGCCGTCGCGCCGACACATTCGACCAGATAAAGTGGTTGTTAACATCCAATATTGGCACCTTCGCGACACTTGCAGCAAAAAGTACATATACGCAAGCCCTTTACAAGAGCAATCTTTCATAACATCAAAAAACTGTTGGCACCTTTCCAAATTAAAGTTCATTGCTCTTCGAACACAATTCATTTCAGAGAAAAAAAAACGACGCACGTTGACATGTAGCACTCTGCGGTGGACGCGTTAATTGAAATATTTTATTAACTGAACATAATGAATATTTTTAGTGTTTCGATTTTAACAGTCAGATAACCACAGGGTGCAAAGATACTTATCATATTTTTGTACGAAGTATTAACGTGACCCAGATAGTCCGGAACGATATTAAGTGCAGGGCACCGCCGCGACTTCGCGGTAACAGAATGAAATATATTGTGAAAATAAATGGGCTCTTGAAGAATGAGTTTCGTGAATAACGTCAGTACTAAAAGGTTTAATGAGTAGATAATGCTCCTGAGGGCATTTAACAACGACGTGAATGGCGTATCAGTGACAGACAAGCGCCACTCCCACGAGGCCGTCCGTGGACAGGATCTACATTGAAACAATTTCGCATGTCGGGCCGGCTCGCTCCCGTCTGTAATGAATTGCAAACGCATGCGTCTCGGAGCGGTCGCAGCCGGTCCGTCAGCCGTCAGCCGGCCGACAATTAGGGCGGTGCAATTACAACCAGTCGGCGGCGAGTCGGCCGGTGGGTCAGCGGCGCGATTTCCCGACAACTGCGACGCCTGGCGCCACCAGACGACGTTGTGTAACTCTTAAACGTCCGATCAGCCATTAACGCTGTCGTCGAGGTCGTTGCTCTACACATGTATATCACACACCAATATCCATATTTGTAAAGCCAAATTAATCAGCCATGATCGTGAATCACTGACAAATTGAGTAAAACTGTATCAGACAGACTACGTAGTAACACAGGCATATTAACGCTGCTTTATATAAAGTACAAATACTGAAATACGACAGTGCGACACTTGGGGAAGGCAGTAGAATAGATCCAGAAAAGACGTTTTTCGGTGATTAAGATGATTATAGTTAAAAAATCATTTTATTTCTACCATATACAACTAACCTTGTAGCAAAGAAGCCAGCAATTATGAGAAAACCTGTTGCACTGACCCAAGAAACCCAATTTACGTAGGTTTTTTTTCAGTGATAATATCATCCAATGCAATCCCACGCTCTTGGGCAGAGAGGGAGGGTGTGTTAGACTTTTACTGACTAAAAACCCACTCCTGTTCCTTCGTTGTCTTTCATACCAGGGCCGAGTCTTCCTTTCAGAAGCAGACCCTTGGCCCCAGTGGGCTGGGCCCCTACGGTTTACTGACATTTCCTTTAGGTGCGCGTGCAACAGAACGCGCCGTCGATAACTTGGGCTCGGTCCAGATGGTTACCGGACGATCGGACGGCAGCTACCCATTGCTCGCCATCCGCAAACCCGCGCCTACGGAGGCTAGAAATCAGGATCGGGATCCCGTCGGCTGGGGAGTGAGTGACGCGCTCTCGCGCGTGCACGTGCGGCCTCCTCCTTTGCTAGCTTTACTGCTTGGCAGAAAGAGGCGACCGCCTGCCACTCCGTCTTGAAGTTGCATGGGTTAGGGATGTAGCGACATCTATGGCGTCACATAAGAACTAATCCTGCATCGCGCAATTAAAGCTCTCCGCGCGATTAGAACATATAGAACAGCCCGAAATCATCTATCGGACATAACACCCGTCTGGTCGGAGGATCCTCCCTTTTCAATGGAGGTATGTGGGACTTTGCTCACTGTTCCACATACCTCTAAAGGGACAAGAGGAAGATGATGAGAAGAAAAAAGAATCAAAACTCAGTTTTATACCCCTTGTAAGTAAAAGTGAAGAAATAACTTACTTGGTTACTTCCAGTGAGGATTCAACATATAATAATGCTTTTATGGACCTTACCAGTCAATCAAGATAAGTCAAAACTCTATTTGGGGAAATGGTTCAAGATATTCCAGTACATATCGATTTTATATCTACCTTTATATTTAAATGGTATCTATATTGAGACACACGAAATATTAAAAAAGAACTGTAAATACATTTCCATGTACAGTTGTTTTTTTAAATAAATCTCAAAAATTTAAAACTAGTAGAGAGAGGAATATTTCCATTGTGAAATCTGAAATCACAGTCATTATGAAAACAAAGATTGCCGGAAAACTTATAGGAAAATCCAAAAAAAATCAATAAATTTAAGGAAAAATTAACTCAAAACTGATCGATAACATCAATAGAGCACTTATAAAGATTCTCGTTAATGTTAAAACTGTTTGATGTTTGCAGGGCGCTTAAACATCGCCAGATTGATTGTGGACTAAGGATCGTGCAAATAAAATGAAAGGAGCCTGTACGTACTCTAGATAAAACAATGCATTAGTCAAATATGCGAAGTGTTATCGTTATAAAACATTGACATGGAGGAATGCCATTGAATAGTTGTGATAAAGAGACAAGCAATTAAATATGCGTGTATATCATAGCTTAGTATTCTGATACGATTTGCAATGCTAACTAGTAGGTAGGAGGACAAAAATTACAAACAATGTAGATACGTTGTCCTCTGTGTAAATGCTTTGTCTATAGATGTCTCTAGGATTTTTCTAGCACGTTAAAATAAACAATAGGATGATAACACCTGTATGTCGATATTTAATCGACTTACACACACAATACACAATAGTATCACCGTTTTTGACATCAAGGAAAATTATAAATATACCTATCATTTATGAGGATGTAGGAAAAATAAAAAAAATATATCCTTATTTTGAAATAAACTGTTAAAAGCTCATGTAAATAAAAATGAATTTTAAAAACATCGCTTTAAAATAATGCTATGATTATGACTGTAATTTTCCTTTCCCGTTATACATTCCTCTGATGTAATAACCGCAAAAAAAGTTCTTTTGATTGACTGAAATTACAGGGTATGGCACCTTAAATTCGCACTTAGTTGACTTTAAAAACGTATCCCTTATTTTATTACTGACGATAATAACAAATATTAACTGCATCAGATAAAACTTTTGACATTATAATGGACGCTTGTTTACGAAATGGCCCCAAATTCGAAAAGCTCTAAAATAATTAAAGGTGTTTTACCGTTCAAAACGTTTGTTTCAATGACCACCTTGAGTGTTTTAAACGTTCAGTTGCCACTTCGTCTCAACTCTACGACGATTTTAACACTTTTATATATGTATGAACTTGTGGTAATATACTTTACTTTTAATTTTATTTTGAAGATACAAAATGAAAAACTACAGAGAATTTATTTAAACTCAAAGTTACTTTACAAAAATCGGTACATGATTTGTAGGATGCATGAAAATAGCCTTATTTAACGGATGTGCATGCTCTACTAACCAGACTTGCCGCTCCGTGGGCTCCCTAGCACCACCACCCTTATTCGATTCACAGTCATCTTCATTTGGGCAGAGTTATTTTAGCACATTTATTCAAAAAAAAAAAATTAACTGGACATGATGGCAGCAGTGTCCAGCAACCACATGAGTTTATGATCACAGTTTATATTTGTTGCACGGTACTTGTCGATATCGCACCAATCGATGTGAGTTATCGTAAATATGATCGAGAGATAGATTTCACAGAGTTGCTCACGGCCGCAAACTCGACCGAGTGCCGCGAAGTTTCCCGCGCGACTGCCGGCGTCTCTAGCCGGTGCTTGGATCAAAAGCGCGTGCGCAGCCTCCGTTCCAACCTCCGAACTAGCCGAGTACCTATGCATACGTTGGAATTTGTACTTCGTCCATACATCCTACTTGATTTAAAATTCATAAGATTGGACTGACGCCAATGTTATTAAATCGATGTTTCGGATATCGGAGTTTAATTTGAATAAATATTGGCAGATTTTCGGCGAGGAAAAACTAAAATGAAATTCTTAACTATTCCTAATTCTGAATAAGGAAAACTGGAAGAATATCGATCAGCTTGCTCTAGAATTCGCACGTCTGCGACATGTCAAGGTGAGAGCGACGCAACGCAGACGCGCAGTGCAATAAATTCGTTCGTGCTGAGACATAATTGGATCCGCCCCGCCCACGTCCAGCTACCCTGCTTCCTTTATACCAGAAAGCTACTCTACTTTGAAAGTTAGAAATAAAATTAATAAATAACATAATTAAAATAAAACTCAGAAGAAATGTAGAGCAAGCAAAGCAAATCTTTATTGATGATCTTCACATGACAGATCTTAATGAACGAAAGATTTTCTTGTTCGGAATATACGTCTCATACTTCAATAGCAAATTTTAAATCTAAACCTATCATAGTTTAAACAGGCTAACTGCCAAAACTAGATCGAATACCAAAGGAAGGTTAAAAACATACAATAAACTATTTTTATGATTTCGAAAAATGAAGTGCTTAAATAGATGAATGTCCTCTACTGAGCTAGTTTTCTAGAAGCAAGGCATCCTCTAACAGTCATCTATGTTTCGACATCTAAATTATCTAGGCAGGTGTCCAAAAGTAGATAAGGGAGAAAGTATTATATTATGGTATTTATTTTAGAATCTATTTTTTTTATTGTTAACGTCTTTATTCGATTTATTCGGTCGTCTTTATGTGTTTAATTTTTACAATGCTTTATAGCAAAAAATAAAGAACACAAAAATGAAACCATTTTCTGAAAATAGCATCAAAATTGATATTGAATGGAACAGTAACTAGCATTTCTAATATTGCTATGAGGAAGAGTAGGGGAGTGGTGGGAGCATTTCACCTTCTCCTTTGTGCATAACTTGATGACTGTGACATCACATTTCACTATCTTCATTTGCACCTATTTTGTCTCTTGTCTAGTTTCGCTTTCCACGTGTAAAGCGAAACTATCGAAATCAGATGATTTGAAAGGTTTCTATCTTACTTACTTTTACTTACGAAAAAATATTTCTGTTTACAACTTGGGACAAAATTTAAAAAAGAAATTGTTATAATTTATATAAATAAATAAAACGAAATGAGTCAAATTACCAGTTCTAACACCTAAAGCTTTTATAAAAAATCAGTTCTTAGATACATTAATAGACTTAGTAATAAAAGTAAATCCCAATAAATTACTTGTCAGTCTTCATTAGCGATCTCACAATATGTAAGTATACTTTCGAAAATAGAAGAAAATGCATTTGCATAGAAGTTAGTTCGCTGCGTGCGTTTCTCTACTCATTAAGGAAGGTTGTGACGTAGAAAAAAAAGCGCAGCGTGTCGACTCAACGCAAATTGATCGTTACCCGAGAACAACTTCCTCAAACATGCCACCTTACCGTATTTATGCAATCGGCGTCAAGCTGCTAATACCCAACTCTTTAATTTAGATACTAAGATAGCATCATAAATGCGCAGTTTAACACCCGACAATCACGTTATTTATGAAGCCTCATACATAAAATAGCTAAGAAAGGAGCCCAAGATTAATGTTTAACGCATATTTAAGGATCCAGATCATCGTAAATCGGTTACTCCGGTATATCGAGATTACCCTATTTGCAAGAAATTTATTGCCTTTGTTAACATACTAAATACGTTTTACAATAATAACGAATTGGTCGGTTGAACCGCAACAAAGCGGCTCGGACGCACAAGCGGATCATAATTTTGATTAATTTCTTACAACAGTATCGCCACGCTGTAACCTCGCTACTCTCGATATTATTTCCAATATTCAATTAAGCGCGTTCTAATTAAATTACTTATCAACTGCTTGGGTAACGATGTAAATAAGCATTTATTTATTTAGTCGTGAGCTGGACATTTCGCAAGGCGACTCGCGTGTCAAAACTAGTTTGTTAATGGGCCCAACAATGGCAACACTGTTCTGTTCACACTTGCCTATTAAACGATTCATATCTCTAAATCTTTTAACCTCTTTAGAGCGGTGTCTGATGTTACAAAACAATTACAAGGGTTTCTTACTAGAAGCGACGAAAAATGTAACCTAATATTTCTCAGGATTGCAAAACTATTTCTAACACGGGATTTAATTGACTTAAATGCGATATTATAAGAATTTGCAGTCTAAATAAAAAAAAAATATTAGTAGGTAATAATGTTTATTTATTTATTTTACTATTTATGTACACACAAAAACAGAAAAAGGCAATAGTCAATCAAAGTAGAGAAGAGTACAAAGGTACTGTTTATTGCTAAAGAAATTTGCAGCAGACCTGAATGTTCTTATAGTCTTAGTAACTTCTATGCTTAAAAAGGTCCAAACAGGTTCAAAGTTAGAATAGAAATGATCAATCACTCCAGAATTTGTAACTGGAGTACCCAGTTAGAAACTACATTTTGCATATATAGGCGAAAGAACTCTTACAATTAACCATCCTCACATTCCCAAACAGATGAATCACATAAGAAAAGCTAAACTACTACAAAAATAAAAGGTTTTCTGAATCATACGAAAAGTACGTTAAGACATGGAAGAAAGGAATTTGATAAATTATATTGATCACAATCGCAACAACCGAAAACGCGTCCGGACACCTTCGGGACCGTTACAAAAGTCCTTTGGTATGTACCACAAAGTTGATAAAGCAAAGTTCACACGGCCAGACGGAGAGACGGCCCAACGGCCCAACACAGCCATTAAATAAAACCCAATATGTACCAACAGCCTCAGATGGGGTCACTGATTGCCACACAACACTTTGTATTTCGGCCCTCCTGAACCACTAATTAAAAAATATTGACTTTTCTTTGCTACGAGTATATCTCCTTTCATCTAAAAGTTCGCAAAACTTTTACACAACTGCTAATTGACCAAATAATAGATATAGGGTAAGTTGATAAGTAAATATTGGCATAATTAAATAATAGTGGCCCTTCATTTAATAATCGTTATTCTTGCGTGAATGATTAAATTAAGAAAAGCACGCAATTATTTTTAACTCGACCTTCGTCGCACCATATAAATTTTTAAACTAATTACGTTCAAGTGTAGGATGATCATGATATATCGGCAGGCTGACAACACTAAAATTACTGTCAGCAATCCTACGGCCATGAGCTCGTAATTCACAACGGAAGGACCAAAACTTGAAATATATTCGTTGCTTTCGCTTTACAAAGATCCTCATAAAGCGTAATAATCAGGACTCAACTTGCGCGAACGATCCAATTAATATTATTAATATTTTTTTCATGGCGCCGAACACTCGTTGGCATATTATACTGAGCAGGAATAATAAAGACTTCGATAAATTCGATCATATCGCCCCCTGAGTTTTGAAACCGTCATTTTCTTGAGTTAACGACGGCTATCGACCGAATTCGCCAAAATTCACTCAATTTCGTTATCGATATAAGCAGTTATATAAACCGTTAATGTATGTAATGTAATGATATGGATGATTTTATTGTTGTGTTCGTTTGTTTCTCGATAAAGACATTTAAAAGAATTGGTCGAGTCGACACCTTGTAGTGCCGAGCGGCCGCGTCATCTCGTGTTCGCGGCGCGGTCACACTTCCACACTCCACACGTCCTCACGTCACGGATTTCACCGTTCACGCTCCATCATTACGTAATATTGTCAATAAAATAATAAATATAAAGTAACATCGGTTGCTCCACACATTATCGCACACAAAGAAATAAGTATGTCATTAATAAATAATCCGCTGTCTCGCGTCTAAGATAAAATTCCTACGCAATTCGCGAGAGTTGCGAGAATAACGTTGTGTCGTTTAGAATACACAGAGTAATCAGTGTGGTATTTAAGACTGAGATAAAATTTTGCATTCCTACAATGGAATTTTTCACTAATGACATCAATTTCAGTAGAAAGCACTGGAGCATTGCTAAATCAAATCCTATGACCTATATTTGAAATACTATCTGCCTACTATAGAAACATATCTAACTATTAACCAGTGAATGAATACAGAAGCTCAGAAGAGATCAATTAACAATGTAGCTGTGCTATTTACGTCTAGTCGATCGTTTTATACGATGCAATGGTTCGTGAAGGTGCAACGGGGCGGTGATGTCCAGACTACGGAGAAAGCATGGATCGCCGTAATAAATGTTAGATTCTCGTAGTAATAAATAGCCGATCTAAATAAAGGTACCAATAAAACGCGTGCAATCGTTCACGAAACGTTTCAACAAAGAAGTCTTTATTTTCATCGTTAAGCATGAATGGCGTATTAAAAATACAACTTAGGTATTTGATGTGGGCTACACTCCAGCCGAAAATGGAGTAAATATTTATGTTATTTACTACATTTGTTTTTTTTTTTAATTCTTTGAAGCTACTTCACCTCATTTGCAAATGTTTTATTGTTTATTTTAATATAAGGTGAAGTCTTTAAAATCAACATTTTCAAAACTGTTTTTATCGTATTTTTAATTAAATGACCTACAGAGTTGAATGGACTAGCTTTGCAAGCCATAAAATCTAGTAATTTGACAAGATTGACGCCAACCCGTCTGATCTGATTAACTCCTCCGTACAAAACAAGTATGTTCCTCTATCATCAAAATGATTACAGTGTTCAATTCAAGCCCGTTTATTACGTATAATTTAGACTGCAATTACTGTTGATTGAAATTGAGAACTGATACTATAATGTACTACGAGATTTTTGCTATTTAAAGATTCTATTACTTCTTCCTTACCGTGATATCCTAGCTCAGAAATTGCTTTTCCTGCCTTAGGCACACAATTTTACATACTTGTAAGAGTTCCAAGGATATATTAGGTGGTGAGCATATGTTAGAGTATTTACATATCTCATCATGTGATCTGTAAATCTTTGCCAAATCTTATTTTATTATATTAATTTTGTATATCCTTCCACGGAGGCCCTTTGCAAAAATTCTCTTTATGGTTTTTCAGTTTCTTTTCGGTATTAATCAATGAACTATGTTAGTACGTACCTACGTGCTTATTGTAAATGCTTTTTTGGGGAGTTTTACCTTGAACAGTTCAATTGCGATATTTTAAACAGGATAATGTATGCAGGTTAAAGTAGGTCAAAGGAGAGTCGTTACATGATTTGTGTGCAGAACCAACGAAATGGTAAGTTCATTAAATACGAAGAAACCTCGTCATCATATTTGGAACACAAATAATAAAAATAAACGAAGCCCGGACTTCAGTACAAGTTTTCTCCACATTGCAGACGATGGCAATTCATAAAGATAACATATTGAAATGCGATTAACAGTTAACGTAATGCCTTTTGACGATGTAAAAACTTACGAGTATTTTCAATGATAAAACATTATTTACGCTTTAATAAATCCCGACGTCTTCAAACTGAGATAAATAGATTACCGAGAGGTTAATGTGAAATGGTTCTTTATAGGTGATACATTAAGTTGGGGGAAAGGCTATCTGGTGCTGTATCTTGTTAGGTAAATAAATACCTTTAACCCAAAACCGTCATCGTGGGCACGGAACAGCTCGCAAACTGATGGCCTGTAGATATATTGTCATGCTCTTTAACAATTTCACTAGCCAATGAACCGTTTAGAGCTATAGAAGTCCCCGGCGTACACGACAACAGCATTGTAACTGTTTATCTTAAGATGGACAGAACGCGATTGCATCCTTCCTTACAAGTCTATTAAACGATGTTACCTTTTACATGTCTTTTTACTGGTAAGTGCACCGTAAGATTTATTCATGGTTAATCATTCTTTAATGAGTTTTAAGCAAGAAATATATTTTCATTGTGTTTTACGAGGTGGAAACTGTTGAGAAACAACATAAAATCGTCCATATAGGAAGCTTTGACCGGTCTGGTGACAAAGTAGGTAACCCGTTACCACAATCATTGGTTTTGAAGGTTCTATTGCAATGCGCACAACTGCACAACACGCTTAACGATGCTACATCAGGATTCAAGAATAGGTATACCTGCTGAAGTTATACCATTTTCAGTCTCCCTTATATTATATGGAAACTTATAATAGGCCTAGGAGGAACCTTTTAAAGAAATATAGATATTTTATTTGCGTTTGATTTAAATCTATTCTACCGTATGCATCTGATTTAAAAATAGTAGTTATAGCTAGAACCCTAACAGTTTTCAAGCAACGATGTTTCACAATGCGTACATAACAAAGATCCTAACATTTTGATTCTTAGGTATTGAAATTATTAGTTTGATGGCAGCTTTCCTTAGAATATGTCCGTAACAATTTGTTATGGATAAACAATAAGTCGTGAGGAGTCACTCCCTCCGCCTCCCGATAGCGGGATCCGCGACGAGTAGGTATCCAATTTATAACCTAACTGTGATCTTTACAATATTCGACAAGTTTACAACATTCGACATCAAGAATATTTCAAAAAAACGATTCTACAAACAATAATTCAAAAACATTTTCTTTATAGGTAGGTATGCCGCCGATACAAAAATAACTGCGTAAAAGCAACGATGTTGCAACCATTTTGCAAAAGCATTTAATCAGAAGTTTTAATTGACCTACGCCCTAATCCAATTACAACCATTGTGAGTCAAAGTCAAACATTGCCTTTGACAACCTTGACACGCTTGAAGTTGCGACAACACTCCATGAAACGAAACAAAATGCAGAGGTAGAAACAATTTCTAAGGAATCATTTTTTAAGTCGAGGGATTTGGTGGGTCATGTCAGCCGCACGCACAGGGACCGCTGAACAAGCTTTATCACACCACACACATAGGGTTTATAAAAAGTGTCAATACTATCTGAAAAGAAAACCCACACACTACGTATTTTACATTCACATTTTGGAGTTGTGACATGGCACGAAGTGGAGTTTTTAATAATGAAAAAACAAACAGGTTTCCATTAATACAAATTAGTGTAAAGTGTCCTGAAACAATAATAATCAATGCTATGTAGACTTTTGTCACACAATTTTAAAATTAACCCGACCATCATTTGGTGGCCACCTTAGGAAACCCAGTCATTTATGTCAACATAGAATAAGTAAGTTTATCAGAGAAAAATACTGAAAAAAAATTTTTTTACAAAAAAAAACACTAAAACGATCGAAATTACTTGAATTTCGGAAGGTGGTATTAAATAAGAAACAAACAATATCGAGAAACACCGACTTCTGAAATTCAAGTTATTTCGATCGTTTTATTGTTTTTTTTAGTGAAGTCGGTTATTTGTTTTTTGTATAAAGTTTTTTATACCACACTTTTTAGTTGCGATACACTTATAGCCAGATTACCTCTGTCTATATTGACAATTCCAGTTAACCCAAACACTACTACGATACATTGGGTTTATTATGAAGTTCCTGTGTTTACCTTCCACTTTCCGGCTCCATCATCAGATCCGTTCGATATTACCTTATAGCCAAATTGCACCTCATGACAATTCTAATAAGCCCAAACACGGCTAGGATACATTGATTTATTGATGGCGAGCAATGGGTGGCTCGCCGTCCGGCCGTCCGGTAACCGTCCGACAGAGCCCAAGTCGTCGACGGCGCGTACTGTTCCACGCGCGCCTCAAGGAGATGTCAGCAACTGTAACACCCAGCAGTGTCGAAGCCTATTGGGGCCACGGGTAGTATGAAAGTAAAACCCGGGGCGCTGGGACGAAGGCAAAGAAGGAACACGAGTGGGTTTTTAGTCAAAGTTTTTTAGTAAAAGTCTGACACTATCTCTCGCTCCGCCCAAGAACGGGATTTGTCATAAGATGATTTTACCACCAAAAAAAAGGGAACAAACAAAAAAAATACAACCAAATTGATAACCACCTAGTTTCTTTGGAAGTCGGTTAAAAAGATTCCCCGAAAATTCGGAGAAAAGGAAGTTTTTCTATAACAGGAACAGAGGCCCTACCAAGAACTCTTATTTGGCTATAAGGTAATATCGAATACCTGCGATCCATTTACACATTAGTTTATTATTGATTAACAATTTATTTAATTTTTTTTTTAATTTATTATTTTTTATTTATTCGAATTGATTTATTTTATTTTTTATTATACAGAGTGTATAGCTCCATCCCTCTTTCTTACCCGCACACCTGACATTTTAACACGCCATTGTAGTGACCCCAGAGCAACGTCTAATGGACCAGCTAGTGTTTTTTTTTTAAATCTTTATTTCGGAGCTTTGTCAATAATGACCATGTCGCTCCATCATAGCCAAATATTGGATTTTATAAAATTTATAATAAAATATGATTGTAGTACATTTTGTAAAGTAGTCTTGCCTCTTCTGACGTTGGCTTAGCGAATATACTGTTGCAAATACCAATTTTTAATATGACTTTTAATATGAGTGCTAAACAAATTTCTCCTGAAGCGTTCGCCCCGCTCACATTCCACCAGAATATGATGTACATCCTCGATTAATCCACATTTTTTGCAATTAGGTGAAGATGAAGATACCCATAAGGAACGTAAACTTCCTCGATAGGATGTGACCAGATCAAAACCTCATGGCAGTAACAATATCTTTTCTATTAAGTGCAGAATTATCTATCCAGGGAATTGTTAATGGTTCAGGTTCGATGGTTTTGTACCAGATACCAGCTAGTGTTATTTCTAATAAAATTGTTATTGTTAGTTCTGATAAAAGTAAGCAAATACGAGCTTAGAAGAAAGAAATCAGTGACAACAAAATGCACAAATACAAACCAACAATGATTATATAGCACCTGTATGGCGAACAATCGATCAGTAGGTACACGTTGACCCGCATCATCATTGCTGTCATAAAACAGGCCATATTGACGGCAGCCTTAAAAAATATATTGCAGAATTGTTTAACAGACGTCAAAATACATCCATAAAGAGATTATGGATTTTCTTAATAAATTCAACCTTGTGTTTTATTACAACAGAGTAAGTAGAAATAGGCTTAGAATAAAGAAATCAGTGACAACAAAGTATACAAGAACAAACAAACAATATAAAGCACCTGTAAGGCCTGAGGACGATCAGTACATGCTCACCTGCAGTGATTTATTCGCTAGACCCGCCATTGTCCTGTCGCGGCCGGCTAGCGGAAACTTATGAACTATCTAACCTCAAACGTCTTATGAACGAAACACTACCACTCTACATGTGCACACAATTATTTATTTATTTATCTGGAACTTATATCTCTATTGTGAGCTACAGTAGTATTTGCGATTGTCACTGAGAATACAGAAACATATACCACTACAAGGTACATAAAGGTAGTTTCAGTATAGGCAGTTTGCTGTAATATCCGCCTGGTCAAAAAAAAACCTTATCTGCAAAAAAAAATATTAGCAAGAAAACTTGCTACTTACGAGTGAGGTTAGGTACATACATGTATCTAGAGATAGGTATGGATCTATATTTCATCTTTTATATTTTTCATGTATTTCACGACTGCGGTTTGGCCTGAGTACAACATGGTTAGATATTATATTTATGTAACTTACGCAATTTTCTCTGACACCGAGCTTACTGCGCTTGCGTCCATTGAAAAAAAAGTGAAGATATATCTACTCACACATCCAATACAAGCTTGCCTTGGTGAGATAGAACAACTGTACTTACCTACTTATTTCTAAGTCTTACCTACAGACGCCGACGTTTTTATAGTGCAGTAAAAAGCCTGATCTTGTTTGTGATCACATAACGGTACCTTGCTTATAAATACTTAGATGTAATCCTTTAGCTCACGTAATATCTGATCGCTCAATTTATTTACTCAAGCTGGCTGTATGGTTAGGACTTATAACTACACATCATGATTAAACGTTTGTATAAGACGACTTGAATAGTAGCCTACTGCGAAGGATTCACTGCCCTTACGTCTGAAAATAGCTATAGGTATGAGCCCTTTTCTGTCTTTAGCTTTCATTCTATGTATCAGTTCTTTGTTGATTAAGAAAACCAGATACTTAGGGCATAGTGCAAGTTTCTAGATTCTGATAAATAAGACTATACATAAGACTTACCATACATTTATTGTTTTTCAAAGTATATATTTTCCCTCGCAATTAATGCATATTTGCATTCGCTGAAACCACTGTATAAAACAGTGGGACCAGTCTTCTTTAGGGGCCTCTTCAATGGCTTTATGGAACGCAATTACCGCCGATTCAGGGCTCGTAAAACATGTGCCTCTAAGTTTGTCTTTAACTTTTGGAAACAAATAGAAGTCGCAGGTTGCGAGGTCCGGGCCGGAAGGCGGATGCGTTTACAGTTCCACATTTGAAGCTTACAAATAGGTTTCTGTTACCTAAGCGGAATGTGAGGATGCGAACTTTTTCTAAGACTGAGCAAGCAAGTGTTGAGGTACCAATCTGCAGTCACTGTCCTTTGATCTTCAAGCGATACTGTAGTGGTCCTAATGTCCTGATTTGCCGAAAAAAGAAGTAACCATTTTTACCAGCACTTCGACTTTTCTCAATTTTCGTCGACAAATCTTCAAAAGGAAAGACCCACTCTGCCGACTGGATTTTTCTTTCGGGTTCAAAGCAGTACACCCAGATTTCGTCACCTGTCATGATATTACAGACAGCCAATGACTGTCCTCCATTAAACTTTTTTATCATTTTACGGCATCACTGAACACGCAGTCGTTTCTAGTCCTCCGTTAAGTCATGTGGTATCCATCGACTGCAAAGCTTCCGAATCTTCAGATGCACATGTAAAATGTTTTGCACTTGGCTCATTCAAATGCCTAACAAAACACAAATTTGCTGGCAAGTAATTTTTTTTTTTGTCAGTTTGTATAGGTTGTCGTAAGGTGTCAATTTTCGAGTCTGTAACCGCAGTCGCCGGCCGACCTTTACGTACCTGATGCTTCATCACCAAATGCCAATTGAAGTATCTGGCAACTCTCTTGTAGACTTAAGTCACAACGAAAATCATAAAAAATCATTTAAACGAAAATGTTCACGAGTTAAATTAATTTTAATAGCGACGCATAATCTTCGAAAAGACGCCACAAGTCACAATGAAAAAACAAATTACAGTATCGCAAATTAAAAAGTAACATGCTAGCAAAGAGTTCCTTTTTCGAATTCTATAATTGGTTTTATATTCTTTTATTGTAAGTGGCCAGATCCAGAGAATCAGTATGCCCCACGTAGATAAAATATGCTCCAAATACGTAGTTACTAGAAGTAACTAATTAATGATCTTATCTAACCTAAAGCATGCTTCAGTAATGCTCATTTTATCTCACTGATCCAGAATGATCCACAGACCCAAGCATAGAATTAGTGATCTCTTTTTAACCAGCAACAAATTCGCATAAAAATATTAACGTAGTACGCATAAAGAGAAATGCAAATTATTTTTAATTGCCTTCCGGTAGAAAGTGGGTGAACCTGAACACGGAACGGGCTGGGCGAATCAGTTTGATTCTTGTCGAAATAATGACAAAGCAGCGACGACCGGTGTCACATTCTCACCGGGCTTGTGAGTTACTGACAACTGGGAGCCGGTAGCTGGCAGATTAACATTAATTCCTACTGGCTCTTAAAGTCGTTAAAAAAACATTAAAAAAAAAATTGTACCAGCGGTTCTGTTTCAATATTTATGGAACTTTATTAATTAAAAAAAAAAACTAATTTACTTAGCAATTACGTGGACTAGTGTTCAACTCTTCTGTACTCTTACCATGATAAAAGGAAAGCAGAAATGGAACTATAGATATACTCTCTAGGGTTATATTTAGTTACCTGCATCGTTAACGTAGCCATCTACACTGTCTACTAAATCAAAGATAATTAAGTCTGTCGACTTGAAAGCATTTAACACCTTAGCTTCAGACATTAAGAGCGTCCTTTTCGAGGTACATTTTCATACAACCGCTCTTACGTGATTATGATATTTTTTATTACACATCTTTCACTAGATATTTTGGATACAAAGCTATCTTGTGGATATTATCTAGGCTTGTACATAAATAAAAACATAAATTTGTGTAAAACTAAACTAGTAATGACCTCTGAAAATCTGCTATTTTACGTGAACTTTGGCCCTCCATACACTCACATATTAAAAATATAAAATCCTTGAATAAAAGCGATCAATAGAAGCCTTACACATTTAATCGAGATTCTGAATGACTTAAATTTTTCTAAAAAATCTTTTAAGAAAAACTTTTTACAGTATTTATTGGAACAAGTTTTGTGAAATATTCGAGTAAATCGCAGAATTACCGAATGCAAACAGTTTTCAGGCGTTATCGCTCTTTTTTTTGCATTGCCTCTTCATCAAACAACAAGTTGGATTGCATTAGATGAAGCAACAAGATTATAAACCATAATCGATGTTGACGATAGGCGAATGGAAAAGGACCCTCTTAAAGGAAAACGTGTAAACTCATTACAAAACATGATTTTAACACATGTTACTTCATACGGCCCGAAAATACTAAACAGATTCATTCGTCTCTGTAATAATCCACAATCAATAACTAATAATCTGTTCCGCATATGTGGGCGGGACCTGACATGCACCCATTTGTTTTACTTAAGCGTAATGCTCTTATGCATCGGTGGCGGCGCAAGCGCATCCACTCGCATTCAAAAGTCGGTTGATTGTTTAACGGTGATCCTTTCCGGGATTTTTATCTCGGTTTAGCGTGTGGGTGGTTTATAAATAAATTGACCTGGAGGTCATGATGCTCGTAAGATTAAATATGATGTTTTATAAGACCATCACAAGGATTTAGGTCAATGTAAATTTGCTGTTAGAAAAAATATAGAACGAAGGAGTTCTAGCTTTTACAATTACTATAATACCCATATTTAAACAGTACGTGTAAGACAACCCTCAGGCTTAATAATCTTCAAATTCCTGCTGCTCACAGTTTTGAGGACTATTAGCAACATTAGAGCGACACCTAATAATTTAATTTCATAAATCTCTTTGTTAACCTGTGCCGCATTTCTAACTTTGCTTCATTAATCTTAATTAACTTTACACAGTAATTAAAGTTCAAACTCTAATTATATGAGACTATTGCACTCGTCTAACGCCACATTTATGTATCTAAGTTTAAATGTCATTTAGATATATAGATTTCATAATAAATTAATAGGTATGCAGAAGGTAAGACAGTAGGTATCTAGCTTTTAGAAGTGGGTTAGCACCCGAATTTCGTCATCAATCAATATAATATATACATTTTAATTAAAATGGTAATTAATAAACGTCAAAAATACAGAAAGTGAAGTTTCGAAGTTAAACAAGGCACGCTCAGCGGATAATTGTATTGTTATGGATCAATTCATACGCGAATATTTGTGGTTTTGCTATCGGTAATGTAAGCGATGAGTACTTAGGATACCTTGACCTAATCAGTGTAATATTCAATAAATTCATTGAATAAGGTACCTAAAACAAATGATTTAAAAGTTGTTTTCCAAAATAATTTTTAGCTGAGAATTAGCACAGTAATCAATATCTACCTACCGCAGATCAGACCGGAACCACTAGTGGCTGATCAATATTAACGGCCCCAGCTTAATTAGATTAGTTAGATATGAATCGAGTAGAACGCAGGTTCAAACCCAGATCGGCACTCTGTTATCGCCGCAACTCTTAAACTGGCGAAGGACAAACTAGACCCAATAAATCAATGACATGTGACGTCCACCAATCCACATATGGCCCGTGTGGTGGATTGTTTCGGCCACGGATAGAGATGTTCAAGTAGTAGAAATGCTATAGGGCGATTACGCCACCAATCCACACAGAGCCCGTGTGGTGGATTGTTTTAAAATTCAAAATATATCTAGCTTTCCCCGTATAAATTTTGGATCCCCGTTTCATCACCTTAAGGAGTGTTTATTTAAATATACTTTCTTATTCTTTGTACACATCATAAAACGAACCAAAATTTCAGCGTTCTAGGTCCAAGGGTTTGGGCTGGGCGTTGATGAATTACAGAGTGAACCAGGACTTTGCCTTTTATATATATAGCACTAGCGACCCGCCCCAGGTTCGCACGGGTCCAATGCTGATACTACAACCGCTGTCTCTGCATATTATAAGTGTTTATTTACGACATCACAATAGAAACATCTAAAATTATCAGTGTTTCTCTATTAAATTATGCATTTATTATACATATACCTAAACCTTTCTCTTGAATCACTCTATTAAAAAAAAAATCGCATCAAGGAGAATTTTAATATAGTCTTCCAATCAGTTGGTAAATCGTTCAAAGATTTTATAAATAAGACCCCTTGTGGTAGTAAATCTGACTACGTGCAGTTCTCATCTTTTATGCTACATTTAGGTCATTTAATCACTAAACAAACCGCTCATTTTGAAGCCACACAAAGTTAGTGGATCAGACAGATAACATTACGATTACGAGGATTGATAATAATCCTAAATGTTGTCTCATAGTCGGTCTGTCAAAACGCTACCTACGTAACGCAACTGCATTACGTAGCAGTAACTGTAATCTATATTATTTTGTAACACGAAACTTATCTCGAATTGACCACATTAATTCATGTCCAAACCACAAATTTACAGATAAATTTGTGATTTTAAGCGCGCATAAATCATTAATGTTTTTTTTTTAACACTGAGCTTCAAATTGTGAAGAGCATCTAATCTCGATACCAACACCCAGTTACTAAAAGGCTAATTAAGCAACAACCTATCAATGCAAAGTTCACATCAATTTATTTGATTGGATGTTGTTATTTTAGTCATCCACGATTTGACAAACAAGTCAATCAAATCAAAATCGTAAACATTTGTTTGACAGTAAGTATAGGTATGTTAGCAAAGTTTTGTTTTTTTTTTTTTTTTTCTCTCTTTTTTTTTCTCTTTTTCACCACTCTTACGAGTTTTTTTCATATACATAGTCATAGAAATTCTTTTATTTTGAACTTTAATGTTTAGAGATATATATTTATTTTACTATTAATTCACGCTAAATACTCTCCAGCGTTTGATGGTCTATTAATAGTTTGCACGTGTTATTGGCAAAATTGTGGTGTCTTTTCCACAAATGCCATTAATGAAGAGTTGAAGTTGAAGTTGAAGTTTTTTTTTTGTGATTACCTAGCATTTATGAAAACGGTCGGATGTTAACTCAAACTCAGTTCAGCTTCAGTCAGAGTTGGTCTATTCATGAAGTGTCAATACGTCCCGTTCTGTCCCTTTTCTCGGTCACCTATCCCGTTGTGCCCAAACAAAGCTCCGGGACGCAGGAATTTATTTATAAATAAATAAACTTTGATAAAAGTGAACTTGGTCATTGCGACCGAGGCGGAGCCTAGTGACAAATTTCCACGTGTATCCAACGACGTTTTTCAATACACTTACAAAGAAATAAATAGAGGGGGTGGACCGACGACTCGTAGGGACTGCTTAGCGCCCAGTCTGATACAGTAAATGTAATAAATTATGGCGGGGATGTGTTGAAAAATAAAATACACCTAATCAATATGAATATTATAGTGAACACTAATTGTGTTAGGTTACACTTTTCTGTACATCATTATACATGCACATAAATAAAATTAAAGTGACTGTAATATCAAAGTGCAACTTTTATGTTTTTTATGTCAGTCTGTTTGTTCGGGCTAATCTCCGAAATGGCTGAACCGATTTTGACAGGACCTTAATTAGTAGATAGCTGATGTTATAAAGAGTAAATTAGGTAGCTTTTACTTTAAAAAGGAATTAAGGTTCCATGCAAAAAAAAAACGTAAAATTGTGACAAAATGGGTATGTGCTGTTTTATAAATACGACGCGGACAAAGTCGCAGGCATCAGCTAGCTAGTTTCATTTTGTTTGTTAAAGAATTAATCAGTAATTTAAAACATATAAAGTTCACATCAATATATTTTATTAATTAATATTTATACAAAAGTCCCACATATCAGGTTTAATAGTCCATGTTTTAAAAAACTTTTCCTTAACATCTAACCATTTATCAAAATACTTTATTGATTTTTTCTTCATTACGTTATATGGTATGCTCTCAATGTTATCATGGCCACATATTTTTTGTTTCAGATCATCATTGTTGTTTAGTATTTGTAAAAATTTTTTATATAAATGATATTTACTTATACATAGGCTACAAGCTGGGGATAATGCTTTCTTCACAGTTACTCCTAGTTTTCTACCTTGCACTGCAACTTCTAAAGTCCTGAAACAATTAATTGCTTAGAAACATTTATATAGTATAATGTTCCCACTGCTGGGACTCAGGCCTTCTCTCTAAGAGAGAGAATGAGATGATGTCACATATCTTCGAATTTTTGGTTCTAGGACAAGCCAGTTTTATCACAATCCTTTCCTTTACCATTTTTGGAGCAATGGTGGTGAATTAATTTACATCAAGTAATGAACATACGATTTACATAAAGTAAATCGCACGACAGGGTCGCGGCAGACCAAAGAGATGGCGGGACAACTTAGATTTCTTCCCTTACAATTGGCAAGATGTGGCTCAAGGCCAGAAAACAATGAAAGGAATGGAGGGGGCCTTAGCCCAGCAGTGGGACAGTACAGGCTAGCTATAATAATAATAATGCGCCTAGTTGGGTTTGAACTCGTAACCGCTAGGCCACCACTACTCTAGAAACCTTTTATATATGTCGTAACCAGATCTTAAAATTGATCAGATTGTATAAACATTAACATTTGATGATATGTCAATCTTCGTTTGGCCAAATCATTGATGTAGGATTTCTGTGGTAATAAAAGGTCTAAAGAAAGTTGGCCAAAGGAGGATTGACATATCATCAAAATTTAACATTTAAAACGATCTGGCCAGTTTTAGTTGGCCCTATCATGTCATGAAGTGATCAATTTCTAAGATCCATTCACAACATATATATCAGTTTACAAATGCAAGATATTACAATTATCTATTTGATTGATTAAACCACTCTTGTGTGCAGAAATTATTATGAAAATGGATTGTAATAAATTGAGTAACTAATCCTAATATTTACAGTAATTTGCGTTGATATGGCAACTGGAGGATGAGCCTAGTTAGTTTGTAATTATGTAACTTAAAAAGAAAAACAAATTACCTAAGTATTTAAAGTACTCACTGATTATTGAATATAGATTTAGTCCATATCATGCTTCCTGGTGCTGGTTTTGTATTAACTTCAGAGCTTATATTACTGAACACTAAAGTTGTTTGGTAAAATTGAGGCACTACATCCAATTTAAGTGATAAACTCTCCGATCTATTCAAAAGGGCTCTACGTAAAGACTCTTCAGAATAAGGTACTCCAGCACCGAATATAAAATGGCTTATGTATATTGGTTCACACAGCATACTTAATAAACTGCCTTGGATACCCAAATGTATCCATTTAGCAATCTTATCACTGCAAGAGACTGACAATGTTCTATCCCCTCGGCCTGGCTTTGTTCGCACTTGACCAAGAAGAAGCTGAATATTTATTCCCGGCTCTTTTAAGTCTTGCTCGCACTGCGGAAGACATTTAGCTCCCGTCCTGTTAACATAATCCTCTACTTTGCGTTTCTTAACTTCCGTGTCACAAATATCATTATCTGCCTCACGCTTTGGTAACTTCACTACATCACCATAATGTTCCTCTTCCCCATTTTGAGATATTATAGACGCGTCTCCACACGGTAGCTGAGATGAATAGAAAATAAATTCAATATTTTCTTTGAGTTTAAACTGGCCATTTTCATAATTGAAAATAGACTGTTTCTGTTTTAAAGTTTTGTTAATATTCTCGTACAGATATAATAAAAAGCCGCGCCTAGCGAATACTTCTGCGTGACTATCGTTCAATAAGGTTCCATTTGGTATCATTTTGGTAGCCCCAATACATTTCGAGCCGGTTCCTAGCGATACTACTTGAATGTTCTCAGTAATTCTGTCATATTCTATCATACATGATAACACTGTCCACTCTTTTTCGATAGGCTTCCCATTTTTAGGTAGTGCTTTGTACAAACTGAAACAGCTTTGCACTAATTTTTCAATTAAAGTTTCATCTAGGTTAGGCATCGTTTTGCAGCATCAATATCAATGGTTTGATTTTTTGGCAAACATAATCTTTTACAACAATAATTTTAATTCAAACAAAATGTATACTTCAGAAACTTTATTTTTTAAATCGTACTTATATCGAAAATTACTGATAAAAATGTAAACATAATAAAGTCAAACTGACATTTCGCTTTTTTTTTCTATTGACTTTTTTTTAGTTTCAGTTTACCCTTTAGGGAAGGCTATAGTCGTTCAATCATATCGCCTAGTATTTCGTCCATGCATGTTTTTTGCGTAATAAGTCTTCCGTATTCGAATATTTTTATGTATTTTTTTTTCGTTTTACGTTAGAATGCGAGTGTAACACATTCTAATGTTTTTGAAGTATTTGGCAGCAAATGTATCGATTCAGCCTTCTCTGCCAATTTCACTGAGGTAGCTAAAAGTACAATAAAATTCTCAGATCCATTTTACCGACATTGTGCCTATTTCAATTATTCCAAATATTATTCCAGTTGCGCAGACACATGAGATACAAAACTACACCAATTTTACATCACAATATCCATTCGTAATCAATTTGCGAATAATTAAAACAGCCACTGAACTTCAATCGAAGAAATCCCGCCAAAACTCTGACATTTTACTTGTATCACAAAGATGTTTGGGTTTACGCACCAGATTTCATTTTAGTAATCTTAACATAATTAATTCAAAAATATTTTTCTGATAAATTGTCATAATTTATGCTTTCTCAAAAACATTTCGTAAATTGATTGGAACAACACTGTGGCGTTCCATGGCTTTTTTTAGTAAAACTGCAATATTGCATAAAAATCGTTAGGAAACATTTAGTTTGAAGATGAATAATTTTTTTAGGGTCCGTACCATAGATATAAGAAAGGAGGTTTTTATATTTCTATGGTCCGTACCCGAAGCGTAAAAATGGGACCCCCCTATTACTAAGACTCCACTGTCTGTCTGTCTGTCACCAGGCTGATTATTATTAACAGTGATAGATGAAATGAAATCACAGATGATGTATTTTTATCAGTTATAACAAATAATAAAAACAGACTAAAATAAATATTTAGGGGCTTCCATTCAACAAACAAACACCGGGACAGGTGAAAATAAAAAAAAGAGGTTACAATTATTATAGTGTCAAATGTCGTATAGATAGTGGTATGGAACCCCCGTGGTGTGTGAATAGAATTTTAGTTTTTGACTCGAATAAAGATTTTTTAATCTGCTTTTATCGGCTCGTTTTTGGATAAAGATGAAATAGTAATATCCGAAAAAGCACGTTCATAATAAAACAACTGGTTTGAAATGAATAAGTTTCTTGCTAAAAAATAGCTGATCTAACAACTGCCACATAAGCTATCAAAGAAAAACATTGTAGGAGTGTAATAATAGCCAGAATAACCTACAACCTATTAAATAACCTTTACTGCTTTTCTTTTCCTAAATATTATGATTATTTATAAGCGTTAAAACTATTTCAAACAAATACTACGACTAAGTACCTACTTTAAAAGTGTTATTATTAAAAAAAAGTAGTGGTAGCTTGTCCTACGATGGAGGTCTCCGCTTTCCGCTAAATCTTTCTAGCCTACTCGGTCTTTTGCTATTATAATTCTACTATCTTATTTCATCTTCCCATGTTGTCATCTGACACCCTGAACTTTATTTTTCCATCTCTTCGGTACCACTCTGTTAGAGTGTTATTGTTAATCAATGTTTCGTTTTAATTCCTTAACAAATATCCCGTTCATTTCCATTTCAGATATTTAAACAACTTTTCTGCATTTTTTAATTTAGTTTTTTCTTTATTTCATCCAGCCTTGATCTACTTCTTCTCTTTACCCTGATAACGCTTCTTTTGGTGTTATTCCGACAGACATTCAGCTCGTTTAGTTAAGGTCCATATTTGAGATAACTTAAAAATAAATTGATTAACCTCATGTAATCTAAATCTAGGTACTTACCTAATTACCGACTGCCTTACTCAATAACGTTCCGATGTCTTTTCGATATTAAGATAAATACTTACAATATTTAAGCAGAGTAAGATGGACTTAAACTTACTTTTAGTTTATCCTAGATAGTCTCGTCCTTATTTTTCATTATTTCGTAAAGTGATCAAAACTCTTTTCCAAGTTGTTTGCGATTCTTCTATTTATTTGCCTATTCATCGTGTCCTCTGGAGATATTAGTTTTCCTAGATAGATATATATTTACAACTTCTATTTCTTCTCTGGACACTCTAATGGGCACTGGTTGGTCGGAATTGGTTATGACTTCATCTGATAGTTGTTGTATCATTATTTTAAAATTACCTGGAAATTCTGAGAACAGGATAAAGTCCTCAGCGAATCGTAAATGGTTTAAGTTTTCACCATTTATGTTATGGCCGTATTTAACCCAATCCATTTGTCTAAATGTTGGTTCTAAAACTGCCGAAAACAGCTTAAATGAGATTGGATCCCCTTGACGAGCTCCTCTGTTAATGTGAAACTCCTCTCAAAGTTATTTTGTAAAAAATCCTCATAGTTTTTGCTTGCGTTCCCTGTGACTGTAATGCTTCCCAAATGTATTCGTGTTCCAGAGAATCGAATTCCTTATTAAAACCTGTGAATGCCAGATAATATACTTTATTGTATTTTTAGTATTTTTGTTATAGGTCTTCTTCTTAGTAATATGGGATATGGGTAGGCCCTTATCCCATATTACTTGGGGTCGGTGCAACACGTTTTTTTTTTCTATTCTGTCCTGTCACCCGTCAAACTCTCACTAACTCCCTTAAACTTTCCCTTCTCTCTCCTGTGTTTTCTGTAGCTATAACCTAGGGGAGGTTATAGCTACAGGAAATACAGACTCCGGTAGGGAATTTCACTCCTTAGCTGTACGCACAATAAATGTATTCCCAAAACGCTTTGTACGTATGGGTGGGATGTCTACCATGAACCAGTGGCGCAATACCGTACGTCAGTGGTCCGATGATAGAACAGACACCTACCAAACATAGACAGGAAAAATCATAAAGATCGGTCAAAATCGGAGGAGCTTGAAAACAAAAACGACAATGAATATACCTAGAGTAGATAGGTACTTACCAACTTACTAAAATATTTTATCTGCCCCTGCCTTGTCATGTTGGTCATCTCAGAAATTCGTAGATAGCATCAATGGCTGCACTTCTATATCGAACTAAAGATCGGAACGCACCGACTAAAGTTCGTGCATTCAATGAAATGTTCCATTGCTTACAAAGATGAATCACATTTATCGAATAATTGTTTATAGTACTTACCTACCTAAACCTACATACCAAAGTGTAGCCATGGAAACTCTTGGGGCTACACTTTGCCTCACTGCATCTTTGTGTGTCAAACGAAATTGTGCGCATAACGCTTTTCTGGCACTCGCTGTCAACGCTCGCGCAAATTATTTTACCTACACCTTATATTTTGACAACTATGGATTCAAAACACTTTGTTAAGGCAACCTAATTGGGTTGGGTTAGGAATAAAATGACCTTTCATTTGATATGTAATTCGAGTTGCACAGAGCAAAAGTAAGCAACCTTCATTTTTACCCGACTGCAAGAATGGTTATGTTTTTCGCGCGTATCTTGAATGTATGTATGAATGTATGTATGTAATATTTTTATTACCTCATATCTTCTAAACCGCTGAACGAATGTACATAATTAAGATATCGTTAGTTTTGTTTCGATAACCCAAGTGTTCTTAGATAGGTGACGTTAAAAAAAGCAACATAACGACTGTGAGATGCCATAAATTAGAGCAAAAAATAGTTTTTTTTTTTTTGTTACTTCAGTATGGGTATCAAATTAAAGGGTTCATCATAAGGATTTCAAAATGGTATATCATGACCATATTAAAAAAAAATACAATAAGAAATATGTTATTTATTATCTAATATCTGTTACTCGCGACTTAGTTACTCCCCTTTTTTGAGGCAATCGTGTAAAAAAATGTTATCCAGTTCAGAGATATATTCTCCCCTGGCAACTAAGTCCTGTTCCCGCGGTAAAATGTAAAGTTCATAAGTTACTCCTTGTATCATCAACTATCCGTCAGTTGGGCACACCATAATCATGGTGGTAAGTTCCCTCTTTAATGGAGAGGCGTCACGGCTTTCTCACCTTCCTCATGACGCAGGTCCCCACCGGACATGGCAAGTTCGAGAGGTTCCTGTACCATTTAGGTGGAAGAGAAGCTCGGGAGTGTCGCCGTTGTGCCAGGAGGATACGGTGGAGCTTATGGTACAGGTAAGTGCTGCACCGTCGGAGCACGGCTGTGTCCTCGTGGGGGCAATCGACGGCGGTGACCTCTCGCGCCGAGCTCTGGTCCAGGCCATGGTCCAGAGTGAGGGGAAATGGGTGACGATCGACTCCTTCTGCGAAGCAGTAATGCTAGTGATGGAGACAGCCATAACTCCGACTACCAACCAGTGCAAGCACGGGCTTTCGGTTGACGTGCAATGTGTAGCTCGCAGTCTGGCCGTCCGGTTATTGTCCGGACCGAGCTCAAATCGTCGACAGTGCGTCGCATACTACGCGTTCCTCAAAGAGATGTCAGGGCCGATCGCTACAAGGGAGTTATGGGACGACTTCTGAAAAGGTAACCCGTGGTCCTAGAACGCAAAGAGCAACTAAAGGAACCTAGGTGTGGCTTTACTCAGTAAAAGTCTGGCGCGCTCTCCAACGATTACCAACATGAAAAAAAGCTTTCCGCCAGTAAAATTCCCGTCACAATCGGTCCAGCCGTTTTGAAGATATCCTGATGTACCCCCACCGCCGGTATTAAGTCCAGTTTCCGTGAGAACTTAAAAAGTAGCTTACTCAGGTACTCATTACAATATTCGCTATTTCCCAATGAAAGTCCCGTCAACTTTTGTTTAACCGTTTCGCAGACGTATCCCATATTTTGAAATCCCATTCCCGTGGTAAAATTAAAAGAAGCCTTAGTTAATCCTTGTAACATCAGCTATCAGTCAGCGAAAGTCCCTCAAAGGCAGTCCAGCCGTTTCGGAGATGTCACCTATCCCCGGATATTAAGATAAACTCCCTCCCCCGAGAATTAAGATACCTCCGCCCTCGAGAATAAGTCCCGTCCCGCATAAATGTAAAAAGTAGATTAAGTTACTCATTATAACAGGCTTTCGCAGTATTGTCTTGATAATAAACTTCATCTTAGTCTTCCTAAATGTTATTTTATATCCTTTACTAAAAACAAAAAAATTATTAATTACCAGTATACTCTGAACGACATAAAATTAAATAAAACTGAGTGCACGCGTGATCTTGGCGTATTACTAGACTGCAAATTACATTTGGATACCCATGTCGACAACAGAATTAACAAAGCCTTACAGATGTATGGATTTGTTATGCGGTCATGTAGAGAATTCAAGAAACCTTCTACTTTTCTCTTCCTATACAAAACTCTAATTCGTTCCCAGTTGGAATATGCGGTGCCCATATGGTGTCCCTTTTATGAGAAATATAAGAATGCCATAGAAATGGTACAGAAAAGGTTTCTTCGCGCCACCCACTACAAGTGTTTCCGTACAAAAATATCCTATACAGATTTGTTAAAGCATTACAAAATATTGAGCTTGGATTCTAGACGTTCATTGATCATGGTTATGATGCTATATGGTATATGCAACAACAAATTCAACTGTATTGAACTCTCCAACGAGCTTTGTTATGTAGTACCTAGAACTATTGTCCGGCGGGAGGTGCGCGTACCTCGATTGTTCTATACAGCACGCTGTAGGACGAATGCTGGGGTGCGGGCGCCTCTCCGCCAACTAGTGGCAACCTATAACTCACATTTTATAGATT
The DNA here is from genome assembly GCA_949316375.1 of Mythimna vitellina. Taxonomy (NCBI): domain Eukaryota; kingdom Metazoa; phylum Arthropoda; class Insecta; order Lepidoptera; family Noctuidae; genus Mythimna; species Mythimna vitellina. The sequence goes on from OX438686.1 coordinate 11,165,266, forward strand.
TAGACATTTTCGCGCTTTCTCAATCTAAATTTAGAAAAATGGCTTGTCAATTGCTGGCTCACCGCCCTTAAAATAGACTCATATGTATTTGCTTCTCTTATAATAACTGTAAGAGTATTTAAACCTTTATATATTACTCTTATTTAGCGCGCGTCCGTTATCCTATTTCACGTGTTATTCCGTGGACAATGGTGTGGGTTATACTTTTTTAGTTTTCTGTTAAAACTACTGTGTATTATTTCTGTATTGTATAACTGTTTTTTGTCCTAAAGAAATAAAATAAAATAAAATAAAATAACATTAGCTATATCCCAATGAAAGTCCCGTCAAAGTTCAACCGTTTTGAAGACTTATCCCGTATTACGAAACCCCGTACCCACGGAAAAATGAAAAGTAGCCCAAATGTTTTTTTTAAGTGAGGGCTTTATTCCCGTGTTCCAACACGGGAATAATACTCTACTTTTTACACTTTCTGTGAGATAAATAAAAGACAATTTACTAAAAAAATTACATATTAGAGAAATAAGTATTATTTACCAGTTAATTTTAACTATCACTAGACATGTTTTGAGATTTTAAACAAACAAAATTCTTTTTTTTTTTTTTTGAGACTCGTCGGTAACCACATTTTATTTTATTTTTTTGAGTAGGTACACTTGTTTGATGCACATACAATTTATTTCACATAATGTGTTTTTTTTTTAAATAATGGTTTTTGAAGTTCCATATACAAATATTATTATTCCCTAGGAATCGCTCAAACTACGTTATCTCCCTAGGGATAGAATGACTTGCTTTAAGCGATTGTAATTATAATAAAAGGGCAACAACGATCTTTGACCTACACCAATATATAATTTAAGCTAAAAAGCAAGTACTGTGATTACATCATTCCACACCTGCTCTTATATCTACTAATTTATTAGGAATAGGCGCAGAATGTATTTTTCTACCGTATAGGTAGTGTATCTGTAAGCAGTGTAGGTGCAGATCGAACAAATAGGTATGTAATTATGAAACAAGTAGTTTTATCTGAGACAACAAGCACATGAGAAGAAATTTTACTCATTAAATACATATTACTCACCCATTTCAATGAAAAGAAGATCGAATAAGAAATGAAGCATCAGCAGTATATAACCAAGATACATACAACAAGATACAGACATAGCCAGAAGAACTGCCAAACTTAAGTGGCAGTGGACAGGAGACATCGCTCACAGAACAGATGGTCTATGGGGCCAAAAGGTTCTAGAGTCGCGACTGCGTTGGAAGGCCAACCACAAAGTGGAGGTGGTGAGGGTAGCAGGAGACGCACAGGACCGGTCGTTGCGGCTACACTTTGGGGAAGCCTATGTCCAGTAGTGGACGTTTTAAAGCTGAAATGATAATGATGACGCACTTATTTTGCATCTCAAGCATAAAAAAGCTTATACCTACCTAGGTCAATTAATTTTTGATGATAAATATCGAACGGTCACGAATTGGTTAGCCTAGCTGTCAAAATCCTTCGATCGACGATACCATAGTTATTTCGAATGGTAAATCGTGAGAAATTTCAATCCTTGAGCGCAAAAAATTGTTCGAAATAATATCTCGAAGTTTGCTGACACCGACATTTATCATAAGTTGCCGGATAGATAGGTACGGATGTTAACGTTCCCAGTGTTCGTTATATTGACCATTAGTGGGCGGTGATGAAAGAGGGTAGTTTGTCATTCCACGCCTCATTATCGCAGCGAGATGACGCGCCTGATCCCAGGACCAATTTGAATATCATAGCGCTCCCTTCACGCGTTAGATTAAACTGCTATCAAAACACTCCAATAACCGCGATGACTCTCAATAACTACTCCATTCTTTAGCGATCGATAAAATCTTATTGTTCTGCCATAAAAAATCGCTTTGCATAATAACCATACAGGATGTTTACGTAAATAAAGGAGGTCATCATTTTTATTGAAAAAAAGCGTTATTTTTTGACGTTTGGAAAGTGACTGTCGCATTTTCATGTAAAATGATTAAGTAATGATGAATGAAATTTTTAATTGTGCAAAGAAAGTGACATGATATTAAAAATTAAAACAACCTGTATGTGAACATATTTTTTATTGCATTCGAAACGTTTAATACTGATGAAATGCTACAGGAATAAAAATTAACGACAACAACAAGCAAAGGAAACGCATTATAACGAAGGTAAATGATAACATTACAAGCAATTGACCCCGCTGACAGAGTTGAGACAGTGACAATTGAGGCATCGACAACGTTTAAAAAAAGACACAATAGGTACTTCCATTCTTTATCAACAAATCATAAAAGCGAGTAAATAAGTAATTATCCAATATGTTCAAGCATTTCTCATTTGCCTTCAGATACTTATCTGTTATACTAAGTCAAAAACCTTTCAATACGCCTACATAGTTACTTCATTTAAAAAATTACAGTCACTTTGAAATTATTAGCGAGGCAAATGGGCCTCGGAATGGCTGTGAATTAAAAGTTCCCAGTGGTTACGTACCACATAATGCCTCATTACGAGTCCTCAAACACAGGTCTGGTCAAATTATGCAAGTCCAGCTTCCTGTTTTTTTTTTTTCGCAAGCTGCGGCTTTAGTACCCGGAATGCAAAGTGCTTTCGTGAAATTATTGTTATTAATTTTTGTTCCCAAGGTGGCAGATTCTTGAGTTATGTTAACTTACAACTGTTTGTTCCCACAGTTTTGCTCAGTCAGCCATAGTGTAAACTTCTTGTCTTAAAACCATTATAAAACAGTAGTTGAAACTTTTTTTGAAATTGTTTGTATTAAAAGAATTGATAAATTTTTCATAATCATTCATAATTAAATATTTTAGAAACCTTTCAAATACTTGACTGTTCCCCCTTCCACCAGGAACGAAAACTGTCAAATATTAGAATGCAAGGATTGCACAGACTGTCATAGGCCTTTTTAAAATTAGATGATAACATTAACGACACGATATCGTGGGACTGGTAATTTCAAACATTTTACAACTAACGCTCTCACATTGTGTCATCGGTATAGTTATCACCCAAAAAGAATTATCGCCTAACATGAAAATGCATGAAACGCCTCACAAAAATTTTTGAAATGCAAACTGCTTAATTTAATACCCAAGTTTGATACTGTTAACAGATTGAAAAAAAATGTTAGGTAGGTGTCTGTTAATGTGTATAAAATCTTGGTAAAAACAGGTAGGTCAACAAACACAGAAAAAAGTGAAAAGGGAATAGTGCTATTTGTCATGTATAGCTCCGTCTCTATCTCACACCAGATTCATAATAATTTTAAGAGTAGAGTCTTATACCTAATAAGACTCTACTCTTAAAATTATGTTCTAAAAGATATACAGAAAAAACAGATATTTTGCCTGAGACGAGTTAATTCAAATACCAGTGTTGGCAAACAGATTAACAATTGAAAAGTTAATCATGCATGATTGACGATTAGATTTAATTATCCGTAATCAATTTTTATTTTATTTTAATAATAATCGTAATCATTAATCGTTCATCTCGATTAAAAAAGTACCTATGTCCCAGTTGTTTAAAAGTAAAGAATAAGAAAATAAGATCAAAAATGAAACGTGTTTTGCATATTTTTTAAGGGAATATTATGAAAAATCACAGTAGTTAAAATTATTGTTAATTTTTAACATCAAGAAGGCAGTTTAATTTCTGCATATGATTTCATGATTAGGTACTCTTTTTTCAAATAAATCGCCCAATATTGTATACGAGGTAGGTAAAAACATTCCTTCTATTATAGTTTGCCAGCCGCAGCTGTGGTCACGTAAAAGTAAAAATTCAGTCCCATTAGATAAGTAATGGTCGTCGCAGCTATCACCCACAATAGTCCATAAACAAAAACGGGCTCACAGTAATTTAATAGAAAAATAAGCACTTGTTTAAAACAAAAGTTTTTGACTGATTTGTAATTTATGACATAACGGAAATAAAAACAAAATTACAGACACTGTAAAAAAGTCCTCAAAAATAAAAATGTGCCTTAATTTTTATACATTAAGGTCAAATCAAATATTATTTTTTTTGTAAATAATTTCTATTAAATTATAATTTAAATAATATATTGTAAAATAATTACAACATGATTGGACTGCATGTAGTTTTTTCATGTTATTTTGGTATTGTATTACCCATTTTGAAGGAGAATATTTTCTTTGCTTGTAATACTGAATGAAGCAAAGCGCGTTAAGTTTTTACTTCGAAAAATACACTGAAAACCGCTGTGGGTCGTTGAATTCGCTGATACATGTTGTAAGCATAAAACGCAATTTAGCTTCACTTGTTTTTTTTTTTGACTGACTGACATTTTGACAATTCAAAAGTGCCTGTATTTGGTCTATTTGAAAATAACGTTTCTGATTTCTGATTTCTGGCGGCATTTTGAGTCCTCTCTCATTTAAACTCCGTTTTCGTAAACGCGGTTGAAATGGTGTTGGTGAAATCAGTTTGACGTGAATCCCGATCAACACCTGTAAACTAGATTACGGTGAGCTCAATTTTATTGAACTAAGTTTTTATAGGGACTGATGAAATCTACAATGAAGTTAAAAAAGAAAAACTGGGCAAGTGCGAGTCCTTACTTATGTAAACAGTTCAATTCCGGAATGGAGTCTCGGAAAATTATATAAGATCTTGCTTTATGCCAAATTTCAGGATTCTCTGTCAACGGGAAGTATCCTATGAATCTTGATTTCCTCCAGAGTGTAGAAATGAACGTTTTTTGCCACATAAACCGACGTATCTTTTTTCTCGTCAACTTACAAGTTTGATTTTTTAAGAGTCCGCAGACCTGAGTATATGGTTTTAATTTCAACTCGATACCTTCACGCATTCCCGAAATAAAGGGTCTTGACAGACAGACAGACAGACGGACGTACAACAAAGAGATCCTATAACGGTTCCGTTTTTTTCCTTTTGAGGTACGGAACCCTAAAAATTGAATAATGCCAACACTTTCAAATATCTTCTATGTACAACAATGAATGTAAGTCATTGTATAGAGCACACTTAAACACTAACTTATAGCAACAGGTGCAACTGTTTCCTACTCCATCACCCTTCAAGATTCCTTCCTCCTAGATTGAAATCTGTAAGTAAACTGGAGCAATTATTACGGCATGATCTGTATTTAATTATTGCTCAAATAAAGAGTCAGGTGTTAAAATGAAAACGGCCGCGAGCTGAGCAGTGAAAGGAAAGGAAACAAAGCCAGGCACTGAAGTGATCATTTCCTAGAGATTTCTATAAGCGTAGCTGTTTGTTTGTTTTATTGCTTCATCTGATCTCTTATTTCCGTATTTATTACTTTAATATCGTTCTCGTTTCATAATACGCCGTTCTCCTTAGTCTTGTATCGTTTACAAACTAAAGGGATTTCCGTAGCTACCAATCTAATTCAGTAAGCTTGAAAACTGCAAAACACGTATGGCAATCACTCCCGAGAAAATAATAATTATTATAGTATTATTATTAGACTAGATGTCTATACAGTCCCACAGCTGGTCAAAGGCCTACCATCATTCCTTTCATTGTCCCGGCTCCGGGCCACTTCTTGCTAATTCCTAAAGAAGGCACTAAGTTACCCCGCCATTTACTTCGTGGTCTGCCGCAACACCATCGTGCGATTTCCAATTTTGTGTTATACTACGGGCCCATGGCTCGATCAGCATTTGGTACACCAGTCCGACTTAAGCTGGGCAGCCTTCTGACCCACGTCGACGATCTGTGTTTTGAGACACAATATAGTGCACGTTGGCAAACCTTAAGAAATAAATCTAAGTAAAAATTAAAACGCCTCTGGCCAAAAATAGAAGGTCTCCTCTGCACAACTGAGGTTGAAGTTCAGCTAACAGCTAAATTCTAATAAACTTAAAGAAGTCGTGTCATAAGTTAAGGTCGTAGGTGATTTGTGATCGATAAAACAGAGTGTTCCCAACACCAAAACATTGATTGCAAACAGCAGTAGGTACAAGGTCGTTCAGACAGTTTGCGCAATATTTGGGTATTTTTATCTAACATCTCCTATGTTCGTGGTCGTCATTCAAATGTAACATGAATTATTTAGTTTCCCAAAATTATGCAATCGAACAAATTGAAATCGTTTTGAATCAACACAGACCCCCGCTGGGCACCTCGCAGTTCTGCCCTGCAATAAAAACGTAGAAATATTTTATTGTAGATCGAATATTCGTTGATACATTTCGTAACACGAAGAACATACAGGCATATAACACGCACGGAGTAAGTGAGTCGTAAAAGTATTTCAAAATATAAAATGTAAATGACAAGTAGATACAGAAATTCATGACATGAACAGCGAACATAAATTACGAACCTTTTATTATTTATAAGGCAACGAGTTGGATAAGTCAAGTCAACACTGCACCACCGTACCACAGTAAAACTGCCTTGCTAGTGGTCTCCAAAACAGCTGCTAAACGTGAGGTCCTACTCTTCTGAGTTCGATTTACAGGTCTGGCAAAGTGTTACTAATCGTTGTTTAATTAGTCATTTTCGTTAATGACATTTTTTTTACTTGGATACGGCCGCGGCCGTTCATGTCGCAAAAAATTACGTGTATTTTGACACTCTCAAGGGAATCATCTTTATCATTTTATTCTTTTTCTCATAGTGAAAAAGTTTCAATCAATTGCAATCAAGTCGTTTTTTATACATAATTATTAAGGGCATATCAGTAGTTTTCATATAATACTAAATTTGGCTGCGTCTACTTGCGTCACCCAAACAAAATTGAACAAAACTCGACAACCTATACGAATTTTAAAAATATTCATAATCAGACTTTTCCCAGCATAGTATTCCAATTAGTTGCATAGAACTAGTAACCTAATAATTACGAAGTTCGATTTCATTGCTTAGAAAAGTTCGTGAAGTAACACACTTTGAAAACGAATGACTAAATTATATCAAAAAACAGTTGTTTTATTTATTGATCAGTATAAATTGAAGTCGAAAACGATTTCCAGAAATGGGATAAGGTTCGGAAGTTAATATAGTAACGGTCTAGATACATCAATCAATTTCCATTCGCAATAAAAAGTGCGAAGGCCGCAAAGACAGGCCGCAAGACTTTGTGGACCGCAATGAAAGTTATGAAAAACTCAAGAAATAAGTAAAAAAACATATTTTTTTTATTCTTGATAGGTTCGCGCTTGACCGCTATCTCACCTGATGGAAAGCGACGATGCGGTCGACGATGGAGCGCGCTTACCTAGAAGATTTAACATATGCTACTGAAATGCCTTTTCATTTTATGTATTGACTTTTTTTGTACCCAACAGGGTCCTCAATTTTGTCTTATAAACCAAACATGTACATTAAGGAATGCAATAAATAATTAAGTATTGAGTATTGAAGTTCAGATCTGGTTATGTTCAAGCTTTTAAAGTGTTAGCTGATAGTGTTAAAATCCCTGAGCTCTTTCTTTACTTTCTAATGCAAGAAGTTTTGTTTCATCAACTTTTAATACCATTAAATCCGTCTCCGAAAACTACCACAAAGGCCAGTTAAGTCCTATCGTACTCATAGTGATGTCGTAAGTTTTTAAGAACCAGAATTTATAATTTTTAATTCTTCTATCTTTTTTTAGGATTCCGTACCCAAAAGGTCGGGAACTTACGGGACCCTATTACTAAGAGTCTGCTGTCCGTCTGTCCGTCGGTCTGTCCGTCTGTCACTAGGCTGTATCTCATGACCGTGATAGACAGTTGAAATTTTCACAGATGACGTATTTCTGTTACCACTATAACAACAAATACTAAAAAACGGAACAAAATAAATATTTAAGGGGGCTCCCATACAACAAACGTGTTTATTTTGGCATTTTTTTTTTCGTGTAATATAGTATCAATACAGCTTTATTTAATAGTTTTATGATTATTTTAGACAAACTAAAGCAATATATAGGTGAAAACGCACTTCATGTAATATGCTAACTTTTAAATAAATTTCACTAGTGTACGGTGGCTGGAAATTGGGGTCGGAGACCCGGCGGGCGGCTGGGACGTGAGGACGTCCGTTCTCTCACGCGTGAATACATACAGGGGTGATGTTATTGTCGTTGATAAAATTGAGATCTAAAGAAGAGATCTAAATTTGTCTTTTATGAAAACACTAGCTTTTGCCCGCGGCTTCGCTCCCGTCAACTGACTTTTATAATGTACCCTACCGAACTCTAATCAACTCTACCCTACTTTACCCTACTCTACCCTACTCTACCCTACTCTACCCTACTCTACCCTTCTCGACCCTACTTTACAGTATATTAATTGAATAATATACCATTAAACATATCAACCAGTCAAACAACAGTAAGTACGTTTAGCTGTCAGTTGCGTTTCGTTATTCCACGTTTTATGTCAAGTTCCCCGGGAACGGGATTCTTCCTGGACACCACACTGGTCAGAGTCTTAGGGCACCCTCCTTACAGTCCTGATCTGGCACCGTGTGACTTCATTTTATTATCTAAAATAAAAAATCTGCTGAAAGGGTATTCATCGCCGGAAGACGCGCTAGCAGCGTTCGAGAAGGCCGTGGAAGAGGCGGACTGGAAAAAATGTTTCGAAAATTGGTTCAGACGCATGAAACTTTGATAGCGGCTGATGGAAAGTTCTTTGGAAAAATTTAATAAAAATATTTTATCCATAGAAGTTAGTTTTTAGTTTCTCTAAACTTTCTGAGTGTCCTCCCACGTATAGATCTACAAGGTACTTACTATCGCGATGACGAAATACAATGAAATTAAGTAAAGTACAATGAGATTGCCGTAACCAATATTGACCAAAAAACCGAAAATATTTGTAAAAATCGAAAAATTATTTCATTTTAAATTTATGCAACGAATTATGGTCAGCTTTTGTATTTCCTGGAAGTAATTTGACAGATGACTCTCTTGATAGACGTTTAACTCATAAAATAAAATATAATTTAAGCCTAAAAACTGAAAGACTATCAAAAGCTGGCAGGCTGTGTATGACTCGCGTAAATTTAATTTAAGTGATATCTAATTAGTTTAATAAATCATAAATTTTGAATAATATTTAAAATTCATATGAAAGGCAAAAGATGGAAAGAGTAGAGGGAAGTCTTTTCCCAGGAGTGGGACAGAATAGGCTTTATCATCATCATCATCATTTCAGCCGAAAAAAGTCCACTGTTGGAAATAGGCCTCCCCAAATGTCGCCATAATGACCGGTCCTGTGCGTCTCGCATCCATCGGATTCTCGCGACCCTCACCAGGTCATCGGTCCACCTTGTGGGTGGCCTTCCAACGCTGCGTCTTCCGGTACATGGTCGCCACTCTAGAACCTTTCGTCCCCATCGACCATTTGTTCTGCGAGCAACATGCCCTGCCCACTGCCACTTAAGTTTGGCGATTCTTCGGGCTATGTCCGTAACCTTGGTTCTCCTGCGGATAACCAAGCGAAACGTAGTCGCTTACAATGTGCCTCATCAGAAGGCTTAAAGTCACTCAAAGGGCAATGGAAAAGCCTATGCTCGGAGTTTTCTTGCGTGATCGCGTCAGAAATGAAGATATTCGCAGAATAGGCTTACAAAAAAATAATAATTGTTGCATAACAGCCTTCTCACAATACAAATATTTTTACGCCGCTGCGTCGCGGGGAGTTCTACCATGTATTTTCTTTTTGTAAAACACCAATTGAAATTAAATCTCGAAATTCATAAAAATACACCTCAAAGAATTAATCAAAACTCAACTAGTTAGGCCAGGTTTCCCAAACTAACATGATTTTTTAAAATTAATTTTGGAACAAAAAAATTCCAAGGACAGTTTACGGGCACTTATTAGGAGTTTCCCAATTTGCCAAAAAAATGCTCAGTCATTTGCCCATCTCTACATACCAGTCGTTTTTTTTTTACTTGTTTAGTGTCTATCATCACTGAACTCTGTATATATTTACCTACCCTAATACGCGATGATTTACAAACTCTGCATCCAGCTAACAAGCAAAGGCTTTCATCTGCAGCTCATATTTATTCTCAACTCAACGACCCTAACTCTAATCCACATAATGAAGAAACTGATGAAGATATAGGTACCTACATTCATGTAAAAGACATTTGGCTCAATGTGAATTGATGCCAATGAGCGTGCCTTCACTTCACCCATAATCGACACCGCATTGACAATGACATTGATATCAATAATGATAAAGAACTCCGTGATCCAACTAATGCAAGGAAGCTCAAGTGGTGTCAAGTGGCGTAATGAAGGTACAGTCCACACGAAAATCAGGATCGATTATTTGCTAAAAATGTTATAAACGAAATGGCTAAGTAGAAAAGGCGATTAACAGCGTTATGTTTCAGTTATGCAATATTTCTGATATGATTCCCGTGAAAGTAAAAGGAAGGAAAGTAATGTACCTATTTCCTTTCAGATTGGTAAGTTATACCTGGGTTTTAATAAGGTTATGAAGGTACCTGATACTTGGACATTACCTAACTACTAGGAAAGTATGAGTTTGTATCTGCGTTTTACGAAAACAAGGCCCATGATAAAGGATGGGTCAAAATGTTTAAAGTTTAAAATCATAAAGCATTTGGTATTAGGGTCTAATTACGAATTATCTATTTAAATACACCAGTGTCAACAGAAGCAATCAAAAAGTTAATCTCAATACAAATTACATATAAGCACTTCTACCAGAGGAACATTTCGGTTTCAATACAGCAGATAACAAATCAGAATCGTGCCGGGTCCACATTAGCACGCGGCACGTTCCGGCCCGCTCGGCATCTGATAGGTAATACACCAGCCGTAATGCGCTCCCTGCTACACTATTTCAAATGTTATTACAGTTGCCATGTTGTTCCTGCCGCGTAGACAGCTCATATCGCGCAGAGTAATCGCGAACCTCGCCCTACACCATCCGATATGGACCGCCCGATTCCTTGAAACAAGTATTGCGTGAGACGGAAGCACTGATGCCAGTACAAACAATGTTTAAGTCACATTTGTGTAATCTTGAGAGCAACTGGCTCTCGCAAATTAAACAACACAAAATCAAGGAAATGAAATACGATACTTCAAACATTAAGCAAATATAATGGCTCGATTTCATAGCCTATAATGTCTTAATGCCAAACCAACAGTTGTAAGCCGATTTGTAGGTACTTAAATTAAGCGCCACTTAATATGACAATTTACTAGCGTAGCTAACACGGCTCCATGTCTCGCGTCTGCAAAGCCGGTGGACCTAGCCGACCAAGGATCAATTAATTTTGCTCCTAGGAAGGACATATTTATGTGTCCGCAGCGTGGAGTTTTAACGGTTCTTTGTAATAAGCGTAGGACTTCAACTTTTATGTCAAAGAAGTATAAACCAGGGATGTTATGGAGCTCTGTAACCGTAACCGAAACTATTTGATATCCGAAATAAAAAATATCCGAAACCGATATAAAAAAATCAGATCAAGACGGAGTCTAATTGTAAATGACAGGTAACGACAGATTTTTGTTGATTTTGGTTTTTATTTGGTTTGTAATTATTGTGTTGTTTTTATGTTTTTTTGTAAAGTCAAGTCTTACTTACTATTTGTATTTTAATTTTATAATTTTTAAATTCTAACATCCATAATCGAATCTATCCGAAACTAGCAGATAATTTAATAATTTCATATCCGTTATCATATCTAAAACCGGTATAATATTATTCCTATATCCGTATCCGTATTCAGATTGTTTTCATATTCATAAGTCCCCTAGACCCTGAGATTAACGGTTTGGACATTATGTCCATTCGCTGAAGATAACCCTTGAAATATTTCAAGGACGTCTCACCACAGACGTCAATTCATACTTGACATCAACACTACCATCATTTATGATTAAGGTGTTGTTATCAATCATATTGATCACGTAACAGCTAACCTACATTTTATGATCAAAGAACATCTTAAAGCCTGTAGAGTTACTTTACATAATATAAATAGGTATTGTCCTTATCTAACGATATTTCACCTAACAAATAAACAAGGAAGGACTCGCTCTTACGAAGTGAAATGTTATGTTCCAATCAAGAAATTTCTTAAATGATTTACAGCCATAATGCATTAGATGGTAGCTTTCATAATAGGCGGAGTACGTCGATGCTTATTACAATGAACAGCAATTTCTTCAACTACTGTAATGCGAGCGATGCTCAAGCACTAGCCTGTAATAAATTAACTGTGAATGTAATAAACTTGGGTGGTCTTAATTCTAACTTCTTAATACAATTACAATTATATCATTATTTTTAGGGTTCCGTACCCAAAGGGTAAAACTGAACCCTATTAATATTATTAAGACTCTGCTGTCCATCCGTCCGTCTGTCTATCTGTCCGTCTGTCACCAGATTGTATCTCATCAATAGTGATAGTTAGACAGTTGAAATTTTCACAGATGATGTATTTCTTTTGCTGCTATTACAACAAATACTAAAAAACAGAATAAAATAAATATATAAGGGGGCTCCCATTCAACAAACGTGATTTATTTGCCGTTTTTTTCTGCGGACTGTACCTACGGAACCTTTCGTGCGCGAGTTCGACTCGCACTGGGCCGGCATTTTTTTTTAATGTTCTCAATATTTTGTTCACAACCTCAAAACCATTTTAACCACGTAGCGGTCGTACGGTGAGAACGGTTGCTGCAGCGCTCGCGCGCCTTAAAATACAACAGCTGCGTGTTTCCTGTTTCTAAGCAGATTGTCATAAAAAATTCTAAAAGTTCTTTTCAGAACTGTCTGCTTTAATATTTCTTGATGGAATCGAAACATGATAATTAAAAATGATGTGTGGTGGCTACAGAAAACAGTAATCAGAAACGTTTATTTCAAATATACCAATTAAGTACAAGCATTGTAAATGAGTCAAATAAGATTAAATTACAAACAACGCACTGAAACGGCTTTCAATACAATTAAGGAGGAAATACAACTTCGTACAACAACTGTCGAAATACGAAACAGATGTCAGGCCTGCATTCATAATAGAGGCCAAAAATTTGAGCAGGATTTGTAAAAATTATGAAATAAATGCAATTTCATTTTTGTTAATTTTTAGTAAAACCCACGAAAAGAGATACGAGACAGATTTTACCTTATAAGAGTGAGATTCCATTTTTAATAGGTTTTTCGGGTATAATTTAAACAATAATATATTTTTTTAATCATAATTTTGAATATTAGTCTTACGTGACTTGATTCACAATTCTGGCGAATTCACAAAGTTATAAAAAAAAATTATGTCATGTGGCACATCACTAGCAAGAGGATAAACTAGAGAATTTTTGAGGGAGTTGGAAGAGTCCGGTCGCTTTTGGTTATTTTTTAGCTTTAATTTAAGTCCAAAACTTTGCGAGTTAATTTAAAAAAAAAACTAGAAAGCCAATGTCAGTAATTTAAAATTTAAAAGTACTCTAATATAATACACATCTAAATAAAATTAAAATTCAGAGTCTACGCCTCATATATTTTTTTAAATTTGTATTTGAATGAAAAATTTGGGTATTATTTTCATAAAACACTAAAAAGTCGATGAAAAAAATTCCACATGGCATGAGAAGTGTTTAGGGGTCTGAAAGGATAGCAGATGACCCCTCCCATCGACCATATCAATTTGGCACACGATACACCAAACACCCTGTATGACTCCCGAAGAATATAAATCAAATGTAAATTAATTTTTGAAAGTCAAACCGAAATAATATTTCAGTTAGACTTCACATTTAATTTTGTCGTCGATGAATAAATAAAAAACTGGCCAAGTTCGAGTTGGACTCGCACAAGCGGAGATATCGTACGTAGCTAAACATAACAATGTTATTCTAATTCACCACAGAATAACAGCTAATCTTCCCAGTTGTATTTCATCTCATCCAAACGCGACCACAAAGTTACAATCCCATGCTGGCAAATAATGCAAACTAATTTTGAGGCTTTGCAGTGATTGTTGTATTATTTTATTTTCTAGTCCTTGCAGGACTAGAAAATAGGGTTGCATGATAATGTAATAGGCAAGGATCGTAATGGTAGCTATTTCACGGCGTAAATTCCTGTAATAGCGCTGCAATTTAACATGCCGCGGTCGCTGCCCGATGAAGCTCGACTAGACAACGAACCAACCACATGGTACCTTGACTTCGTGACAAAGAACATTTTTTTTTGGTGTGAAGTCATCAAATGATTCCTTCCGCTCTTAGTGGAGCGAGAGTGCGTGTAAGACTTACTAAAACCTACCTTTGCTCCTTCAGCGGTCTGCGGACTTTGCTTCCGTAGCACAGCATACACCGCAAAGAGTCACCCTTGCTGTCTTTGCTGACCGGGGCCACGGTAAATGACTAAGAACTCTGCAGTTACTTTTCTATACCTTATTCCTTAATTTGGCGTTTAACATTAGTATAAAATAGTAACAATTAATATAACATGGAGTAAAAATATCCATTGTAGGAAATGACTTCGCAAGAGCAATCGTATAACATCAATGTAACACCATGGGACCGAATGAAGCAGTCCAGGAACGTAAAAGAATTAATGCGGCCATGTCCATGACACGGCCATAGCCCATTTTTTTCTGTTCAAGTTGCTTTTATTATTATCTTTTGTCTGAGACCATTTTTATCTCAATTAGTAGAAACTAAAATCAAATAATAGAGTGAATTAGATTTTGGAATGTGACAGAGAAAGACACTTAGAGGTATGCGGAACAGGGTACCTATAAGGCCCCACATACCTCCTTTGAAAAGGGAGGACTGACCGTCCGAGCAGACGCGTGTTATGTCTGGTTCGGGCAGGCACCCAATAATTGTTTTCTGGCTGTTATATATTATGTTCTAATTGAGCGGAGAACTATTAGGCTAAGAACTCACAAAGCGGTTGTCACCTGCGTCTGCCGCGGTTGCGGGCTCCATGTATTTTGTTAATGTTTTAACTTGGATACTATGTCCTTCCATGCCATGTCTTCGTTTGAATAGTTCATTAGTTTACCATTAGAATGCTGGTGCACACATTCTAATGTTTTTTAGTATTTAGCAGCAAATGTATCGAGTCAGCCTTCTCGGCAAACTTCGCTAAGGTAGCTAAAACTACAATAAAATTCTCAGTTAAGTTTTACCGAAATCGCGTGATCGCGTCTGTTTCAATTATTTTAAGTAACTTTCTACTTTAATCTCGAAAGTTAAAACAAGTAGGTAATTTTTTTTTTAAATTAAACAATATGGAGGTATGTACGTTTTTTAAATTCAAAATCTAAATCTAAATCGCACGGTATGAAAAACGACGCAACAAAGGTAAAGGGATGGTGGATTGCTCTGTGCTGTTAGTTAGTTCCAGGTGCAGCCACAGGTGGCGCTGAGGTCGATTTACGTAGCGTATACTATGGCCGTTTTAATTTGGCGGCCCTGAAGTTTGCGCAGAAGGCTGCGCACGAACGTTTTTTAGGAACAAAATGGTGGCATGAGGCGACGTGCGCGGGGCGGAGGTGTAAGCTAGAGATTGACTCTATGTAAACACAATCAACCCTTTATTCAATCAAATATCAGAATCGATTTTATCGATTTGAAATTTATTGATTTTTGTTTATATGACATATTGAACGAAATAGATTTACAAACATAGTAAATGTTGTCGTTAGTAAACGAGATTTCGACTTTAATAATCAAAAAAACGAATAATATTATACATATTTTCTTGGTTGAAAGATATGATTTAGTTAAATATCAGTTAATTATAAACGACTACTACAATAACGACTGTTTGAGAATATTTTAAACCTCCTTATAAAATTTAATAAAATATATTTTTATAATTAGATTTCAATCGATTTGAAAAATAATCGATTGAACAACACCCTCAGACACGCATATTGGACATCCCTTTTTCTTTACTCCGTAAAACTTCGTGCATAACCGGCAATGCTCGGGACGCGGTAATGTGTCTCAGTCACACGTTAGCATTGGTGTCGTGTTCGTGTCGCTGTCTCTGTCTTGAGCACAGGCGGTGACAAAAGTTTTCGTTGGTTTTTATTAATACATTGTTAAGTTTTTTGTGTAGTGTTAGGTTTGTTTCTTTAATTCATAAGTTATTTTTGTAGCTTTCTGTCTGAAAGTGTTTTAATATTTATTTTATTTGTACTTGGTCCCTGTATTAGTAAAATTTTATTCGTATTTAGGTTTTAAAAAAATAACGTCAATAACAGTTTTTTTTACGACTGTACATGCGCTAAAGTTCGCAGAGCCTATGTTCACGGGCGCCAAGTTAGAACGGCCGTATTATAAGTAGGACTATCTAGCGAATAAACGTGGAAAAAAAGACGATATACTCTCTTATAATGGACTTCGGACGTCAAACGGAACACATAATATAAAATGCTGCCGTGACAAAAGTAATAACAATTAGTAAATTTATGGTTACCCTACTTAAAACACACCACCTCTTTGTCGTTGTCTTGCTCGGTACATTTTTCCCTTGTGCTTGTCAATGAAACATATGAACATAATGTCAATCGAAATAAAGTACACTTTAGAGTTAGTAATATTGCTTCGTAATCAATCCAGTTTATCCATAGGTTAAATAGAATCCTTGGTAATACCCTACGTTAACGTAATCAATTCAGATAGTATAAAAATTATTGATAATTATTCACAAATTTATTCTTTTATAGATAGCTTCTATGTAGCAACCAAAGAGATTTAAAGAGATACAATAGAGCGGCTATCAGATAAAATGTCTTAGAAAAACTGTCATCCTATGCCTCAGTGACGCCATCTGGCTTGGAATAGCAAACAAGCGAATTTTTGTCAAAATTTATAATGATTTAACTATCGCTCGGTAGGTGGCCAGGGGCCTTACCATGATAATGTTAAAATGTTAGTCGTACGAGCGAAAGAGAGTGATAGAGCTATACACCCTTTAAAGCTCCATCCTTTTAACAGATCGATTTAGGTCGAAAAATTTATCAAGCTCGTAGTAGAGCCGATAATGTTAAGCTTTTCAGCAATAGATGGCGTTAACACAAAATCTGAAAATGTTCTGGAGCTATTTATAAAAATTATTGAATTCTAATTAAATACTTCGTAAATACCAAAAATATTTACGAAAATAAACCGAAGTTAGGTCCAGTCATTTTACCATAGCAAGATTTGTAATAGCGTAATGCGTAGTTCGGCATATTTTCTCAGAAAATGATTTTCTTTTAGTGCATAGAACGGATACAAACACGACTTGACGTGTAGATGTGTCATACTAGACTGAGTGACTTATGACCACCAGGTAATAAGTATCGGATCACGATTTTGTTCGCTATGTCCGGTCTATTGGTAGTATATATTTAATGTCTTTGGTAGCACGCGGTACAGCCACGAAGTAAATACACGACGCGCGCGGGGGAGCTCGTTTGGTTCGTCAATCGCCCAGTCGTTGTCGGCTTTGTGTAAACCAAACCTTGTTTTTGGAAGATTAGTTTAGAAATTTCTTAACTTAAGTACGAACTTTTTTTGAAAAAGAGATTGTGTTGGATTCATGAAATAAATAAAGACCTGCGTCAATTTCCAGAAATATTCTTTGATTAACGCACTTGTTCTTCGGACACAAACAATTCAACGTGTATTGTAGACAAAAATGTTCTTTCGATGAGCGATCAAAACAAACTGATATGAACGTGTCACCGCGACGTTAGTGATCGTCATCTTTAACGTGATAATGTAGCCACTAAACAGCGAAAACTCCGAAATTGTTATTTTGAACTTAACGTAAAAAAATCGCTCCTTAATTTAAATTAGCTTAAGTAGTGTAGCCAATAATATTACTTCTACTGTAAAAGATGACTGAGAGCCTTTCAGGCTACATCAGAGACAACCTATTTAAGTTTCCAAATCGCAAATGAATAACCTAATACTAAGAATCTTAGCCAAAGGTCTCTGATAAAAAATGATGACCGCGTCATCGCCTTATTTATGGTTAGCTAGTTCCGGGCAACGCCCTGAATTTGTCTGTTGATGTTGGCTTAAGCTATGTTGTGACCAGAACATATATATTTATATATATATGTGTATGTTATATATATAAATATGTTAAACTGACTAAATAGTTCAGAGAAAATCCAATTATTTAGTGTCACTTTAACTTCTTGTTTTGAGGTGGGAAATCATCAAACGACTCCTCCCACTCTAGCGTGTCAAACTTTTACTAACTAATCCTACCAGCGTTTCTTTAATTGCTTTTTTTACATTCCAGAGTCATGGTAACTCTTTCGAACATTCCGCACCCCTAGCAGGCATCGGTCCTACTGGTCCCTTGGTTTTGTTGATATTTCTTTGAAGCGCACGTGAAACATAACACGCCGTCGTCTCTGGCTTGGTCCTTACCGAACGGCCGGACAACCATCCAGCTACTCATCTGTCATCTCATTACTCGTCACGCTTACGGTGCCTAGGAATCGCCCTGGAACTCTTGACGTCCAGGGCGTCTCCTGCAGCGATGACTAGGGCTTGAGGCTATCCTCTTCCTCAAGGTTTCGGTCTTTAAGCCAAGAACAAACAGGTTACTTCTAGGCAAGCGTGATCCATCTTCGGCCACATCATCACCAGATGGTATTACCATCAGGTGAGATAGTGGTCAAACGCGAGACTACATAATAAAAAAAAACCTTTCGCTCTCATTACTGCTTTGCAAAAGAAGGCGACCACTTCCCATTCCGTCTCGCTCCAAACCATGGCTTGATTCTAATCAGGGCCGGACGCGAGAGATCACCGCCGCCCTTTGTGCTTTTGGACATGCAGGGGTCGTGAGTTCGAGTCCCGCACAAAAAAAATGCAAGTTATAATAAATATCAACTTGATATTAACTGCCGTTTATTTTAGTTATGGCGATATTTTTCATGCACACTTTAAGGAGCTTCCCCGAGCGGCCTTAAAAATATCGTACGGTGATTCTAAACACTCGTCGCAGCCTGGACAGCTAGCACTCGGTACCGCAGAGTCTAGCTGACTAATCCTTTCACCACGATGTCTCAATCTCCCATTGATATTTTGGTTTTTGGGCTACTTTAGGCTACAGAAGCCTAATTTGGCTACATTAGACTACTCTTCCGCTTCGAAAAATGGCGACATCAGGCTGTGTTGGTTGGTTGGCAACACTGCTTACAATAACATTGTTCTATACTCTATCACAGAGGACTTTTGACTCGGAGTTTTTGGCAGGATTTCTTCGAGTGAAGTTCAGTGGCTGTTTTTATTATTCGCAAATTGATTCCAAGTGGATATTGTGATGTAAAATTAGTGTAGTTTTGTATCTCAAGTGTCTGCACAACTAGAATAATATGTGTAATCATTGAAATAGGCGCGATCTCGGTAAAATGAAGCTGAGAATTTTATTGTAGTAGCTACCTCAGCGAAGTTTGCTGAGAAGGCTGAATCGATACATTTGCTGCCAAATACTTCAAAAAACATTAGAATTTGTTACACCCGCATTCTAATGATAAGTCACAGTGTATTACGGAAGACGTTTTACGAAAAAAAACATGGACGAAAGACTAGGCGATATGGTCGAACGACTATAGCCTTCCTTAAGGGGTAAACAGAAATTTAAAAAAAAATCAGTTATCCTGGCATTCTTTAGACCATGTGACAGTGACATAAGATACTTCAAAACAACCTCGAGAAAGAATATATTTTGCTTATTTGCTGCTAAATTGTTAATCTTTAACTTACAAAATGGGCAACTGGAAACTAGAAGTCGGAAGAATGGCTATGTACACTTCTTTTCCTGTCGGCCTCTTTTTCTTCTTCAATCAGCCAACTTATTTTGAAGAGTGGGTCACAAATACAAAACGTCAAATCTTTCCTCCAGAAAACATCGCAGACCGAGAAGCAATTCAGCAACTCATTAAGGATATGAGGAAAAAGCAAATGGAAGCAATGGACCAGAAATAAATGATTACCTGAGCAACGACGCCGTTGCACAAAGTTGTACATAAGTGGCGCATTTTTATAGACTAGTTATTCCTTATCGTTTGTTTTTGGTTTAATGTCCATGCTGTAGGTGAGTACACTGATAACTTCAAGCTAAATATCCTTTATGAGCGACTTCAACACAAATGTATCAGAGATAAAAGGATGCCAAATGGAATAAATAATAATTGAAACAAATATTTTATTAGATACCAATAAATTTTTTAAAAATCTTAATTTACTATAACTCTTTTATTTTTAAGTATAAAACTCAACACAACTCCCTACAGAATAGGACACAGTAATGCATAGATTACTTAAGATACTCCATAGAACTCTCCCGAGACCATAGGAGCAACCACACCAGTTAGAAATCTCACACTGAAGTTCCTATTAGAACCCCTCTGTGATCTTCATGAGTCCTCTTTAAAATCATTTCTAAAGTAACTTACCTATCAATTGCAATACCTATAGCTAGTGGTGTCAACCAAAAAGCATAAACAATAACATTAAATAATAAAGCTAGTCTTAATAAAGACATACTTTTAATTGTAACTAAAAATACATGCAAGTTTCCTACACTATAGTCCTAATCATGAGTATAAAAGCTATAATTAACATAACCTATTAAAAACTGGATTTAGAACCTATATATTTATTTAGGAAACATATATTCATAATATATTTTTTTACCATAACCAATATATTTTGGGGATAGACACACTTTATTTAAAAACAGAATATGACCTTATTCTGTTTTTAAATAAACTGAATAATTTGAGAAATAAAAACCCATTGCAAAACCAATTAAAGTTTTGAACATGAAAATGTCCCAATATTTCATCCAATCAATATTGGATAACTCTACAAAAGATTGACAGACACTGGAATACAATATATTTACTAAACTTGTTTGTACTTCATTTCATTCTTTTCTTTTTGGTGGCTTCTTATCCAACTGTGGAAGGAAATATACTAGACCTGTAAAAAAATCATGTGTATTTACATTTTTTTACTCTAGTACCAATTTGTTTTGATTAGAGTACCTTGACTCGATTCCAGTATTTGAGTAAGGTAGAATCGATTTTGTACTCGCATTGATGATTCCATTAAGGGAGTCTAACTGACTCGAGTCTAGTATTCGAGTTAAATTGACTCGCTCGTGCTGTAGTATTACATAATAGTTTCGATAAAAAAACTTTCTGTAAGCTTATTTGGTTCTTTTAAATGTAACGTTTGTGCGACATTAATAACTTGATTCATCTTTTTAATAAATCAAATTACTTGAAAATTGGGTAAAAAGCTAATTTGGAAGCAAATTAAATCAACTTCTAATATTACCTCTTTTTGTTATGTAATAAAACAAATAGAATTTGACCTTTAGATTTAGGTTTCTTAGTTTTTATTTTTTGTTATATTTAAAATCGTTTGATTTACTATCTTTGGGTCATTATGCTCAACCTACATGCTGTTTGAAGTTTAGTCCCATTCGATTTTTCCTTTTTGCTCCAAAATTGGTAACAAACTCGAGTTCTGGACTTGAACTTTAAATTCGAGTTCGACCCGAATTTCCAGATTAAAAGTTCTAAACACGTATTGCTAGACTCGAGTCCCGGATCCGAGTTCTAGTCTCGACTCAGTATTCGAGTCCTAGACTCGAACCGGGGAATCGAGTCATGATTCGAATACAGTACAAGTACAAACTCGAGTCGACTCACATCACTACCAGAAAGTCAACTTCAACTTCAACTTCAACTCTTCATTAATGGCATTTGTGGAAAAGACACCACAATTTTGCCAATAACACGTGCAAATTGCGTTGCTTGCGACTTGTCATTTGACACTGACAATCAATTTTTTTTTTTGTTTCGGCTTTAATATCAATTCCTTTAAGCAATGTTTTCGTATCCAGGAATCCTCACTTTGTTAATCAAAAAACAAACTAAAGTACCAACCAACAATCACGCAATAAGGAGCAACGAAGCTTTTACACTAAGTGGTACATAAAAAAACATGGTGGTAAGGCTCTTCTTTGATGAGTCAGAAATGAAGATATCCGCAGGAGAACCAAGGTTGCCGACATAGCACGAAGAATCGCCAAACTTAAGTGGCAATGGGCAGGGCACATTGCTCGCAGAACGGATGGCCGTTGGGGCCAAAAGGTTCTGGAGTGGCGACCGCGTACCGGAAGACGCAGTGTTGGAAGGCCCCCTACAAGGTGGACCGATGACCTGGTGAAGGTTGCGGGAATCCGATGGATGCGAGACGCGCAGGACCGTTCTTTGTGGCGACATTTGGGGGAGGCCTATGTCCAGCAGTGGACGTCTATCGGCTGAAATGATGATGATGATGATGAAGGCTCTTCTTTGAGGCGTGGCTCGAAAGACCTCACGGCGTCCTCACCTTCCGCATGACGCAGGTTCTCACCGGTCATGGTCAGTTCGAGAGGTTCCTGCACCGGATTCGTGCGGAAGTGATACCCGGGTGCCGCCACTGTGTGGACCGCCCGGAGGACACGGTGGAGCAAACGGTAGAGGTTTGCCCCGCTTGGGCGGAGTAATGCCGTGACCTCGTGGGATCCCGATCTCGATTTCCGGTCACCGTAGGCGCTGGCTTGCGGACGGCGAGCAATGGGTAGCTCGCCATCCGACCGTCCGGACCGAGACCAAATCGTCGACAGCGCGTACTGTTCCACGCGCGCATCAAGGAGATGTCAGCAAACCTTAAGGGCCCAGCAGGGTCGAAGCCTACTGGGGCCAAGGGTCATATTCTGAAAGGAAGACTCGGCCCTGTTACGAAAGGCAATGAGAGAACAGAAGTGGGTTTTTAGTGAGTAAGTCTGACACGCCTTTCCGCTCCGCCCAAGAGCGCGGGACGTCATTGATTTTCCCACCTACAAAAAAAAATTCTCGTGACATAATCTAATACTGATTACTTCAATCGAGTGTTATTTCTTCTAAGTGACTTTAACACAATGTATAGGTGATAAAAGGATGTCAAATTGATTAAACAATAATAAAATTAAAACAAATATTTTATTACATATAAATAAATAATACCTACCAATAAACTTCATAAGAAAACTTAGTCTACTTTAACTGTTTTATTTCTATGCATATAACTCAACACAACTCCCAATATAGTTGAACAGAGTGATGCATAGATTACATAAGATACTCCATAGAACTCTCCTATCACTCCCGAGACCATAGGAGAAACCACACCAGTTAGGGATCTCACACTGTTTGAAGCTCCTATTAGAGTCCCTCTGTGGTCTCCATGAGTCCTCTTTAAAACCATTTCTAAAGTAACTAACCTACCTATTGCATTGCCCATAGCTAGTGGTATCAACCAAAAAGCATAAACAATAACATTAAATGATAAAGCTAGTCCTAATAAAGAGATACTTGTAACTAAAAATACATGTAAGTTTCTTATACTGTAGTCTTTGTCATGAGTATAAAAGCTATTAATATATCCTATGTAAAAACTGGATAAAGAACCTATAATGCCTTGAAATGATATTACATAACCAATATATTTTGGTGATAGGTCATATTCTGTTTTTAAATAAAGTGAATAATTTGAGTAATAACAACCCATTGCAAAACCAATTAAAGTTTTGAACATGAAAATGTCCCAATATTTCATCCAATCAATATTGAATAACTCTAAAAAAGATTGACGCACACTAGAATACAATATATTTACTAAACTTGTTTGTGCTTCTATTTTTCCTTCTTTTCTTTTTGGTGGCTTCATATCCAACTTTGGAAGGAAATATACTAGACCTGTAAAATAAAATTATATGTGTTGATCAGATTTTCGTTTTTTATGAAAATGAAATTAACAAGATTGAATGATTGCTCCTTACCAGAATTAAGAGCAAAACATATTCCAACAATAATACCAATCAGCATAAATCCAATTTCTGGATTATCCTCAGCCAAGTGGCCACCTATCACTGGACCTAGGGTGATACCAGCACCTGATATAGCAGCCATCTTGCCATATATTTCAGATTGCTTCTGCTCGTTTTTTTCATAATCAGGCACTAAAGCCTTTGTCAACATCTGTGTTTGTTTAAACAAACCTGTAACATTGTCATTTGGTTATTCTCTTCTTACATTTAACATTTTTGTTCTTTTAGAATGACTCAAGCCATGGCCCCCAACCAAGAAATGACATTTTCATGAATAGTTGAACAATATTCTCACAACTTTTCTGTACAATAATATAAACAAAATCCTGAACATAAATCCTCTCACAACTGAAACTAAATCCAAGGTTAAGATCTGGCTACTGACACAGAATTACTATGAAACAGAAAACTTATTGCTACCAAATTGATTATATCAGTATACATTTTATTATAATTATTATATTGGTATTCCCCACATCATTCACACAATTCACTCACATAACCACCACTTTGTATTTCATTTTATAAAAAATTTAAACTAATTTTATTTTGACCTTAATTTAATTTTTAGTTCTAATTTATTAACCTATTTCTTTTTATTTTGTATTTGATTTTAATTTGTTATCTAAGTTAATAATAATACACATCTATCACACAACACCGTCTAGTCCCAAGCTAAGCAGAGCTTGTGTTATGAGTACTAGACAACTGATAAACATCCTTATATATTTCTAAATACATATATAGTATAGATAAATTATACCCAGACACAGAACAAACGATCATGCTCATCACACAAACTATGTCCTGGGTGGGAATCAAACCCACAGCCGGCATAGCAGTCAGGGCCACTAACCACTAGACCAACAGGCTAGTCAAAGTTATATTATTATTTAACTAGCTGTTGCCCGCGACTTCGTCCGCGTTAAGTACGTAAAACTGTACAATCATTCTGTGCTTGCAATTCATTCCGAAAGCATCGCAATTATTTATTGTACTTTAACATAAAACGGTTAAAGGTCAAAACGCAAATTACCTTCAGGAAACATGTTATGTACTCGTCCAGATCCAGATGTATGAACGTCAATGAATAGAAAGAGTATGGGTCGTAGCAGTTGGCATTTCTGCCTACCCCAAGGTAAAAGTCATTAGTTTATGTATGTTTCTGGTTTATGTTCTGGTAAAACAACATTGTATGATTTTAAACCCTCGCCACAGTGAGCACGTCACAATCGCAGCGGTAATGCCTGTCTTTGAGGAGTGACTACAGAGGCGTCACGGCATCCTTTCTTTATGCAGGACTCACCTGATGTGGGTGTTCCGGAAGGTATCTGTATTGAATTCTGCGGGAAGAAACACTCAGGTCTCACCATTGTGCGAATCGCCCGGAGAATACGATAGAGTATACGGTGGAAGTCAGTCCCGCTCGTGGGGTCAATTGGTGGAGAAAATGACAACCAGTAGCCTCCTTCAGTGAAGCACCAAAGGCCGCCAATTGTATGTTTTTTGTTGTATTACAATTCAATTTTTAAATTTGTAACTTGGTATGCAATAAAGTATAAATAAATAAATAATAAGCACTACGATCAAAGAAGGTGGGTTCTCAGCTATCGCAAACACGGGACTGCGGTGGTGCCGTCCGGCCGTCTGGTCAAAACAATCCTGAATCGACGGCGCGTAGTATTCTACGCAGGACTCAAAGAGATGTGTAAATGGATAGGGCCTTCTAGGCCACTTCCATCATAACCAACTATCTTTCTCCACAACAGTACTTATGAAAAATTTGGGAGAGAATGCTTGCATTGATTGTTGCAGTTTGATCATTTTGGGAGTTACTTGTTCATTTACCTATGATTTTTTTTGACGTGTATTTAACTGACGTCCCCGTATATCACACAAATGTTTTTTCGATAGTCGGAACTACCCTATGAAGAGTCTCCAACTTTTGAATGAACTTCGGCGACATCTTGTGCGTGTGTATCTCCGTCCAATCTAACTCGCATATTGATGGCCAAACCGAGAAATTACTTACGCCGATTGCCTCTGTGCACTCTGTCACCCAAGCTGGATAGACCTCCACTGCATACTACACCGGGTCCTCCGGGCGATTCGCAAAATTGTAATATCAGGGTACTTCCAACCGAATCTGGAAAAGCAACCGTTTGAAACACCCACAACAATCCTGAGCTTGTGCATCCAAAAAACAATGAAATTACGGTAAACAAATGTAGCAGCCGTATTATCCCTGAGATTGGCCTCCCTCAGGGGGTTGTTCCAGTGTTGGTCACCATTCACTGCAAGAAGGTAACGTCCAGATGTCGACGCAAGGCTGCAAGGAATCTGAGATACATCATACGTTGTCGAACTATGATCAGAAAAACACATTCGATCCCGTTTTATATGAAGCAGTGACTGCAAATAATAAAACACGCCATTATTAGGCCGGAAGGTGCCATCATCCCGGAAGACACAGTGGAGCATACCGTGAAGGTGTGCCCCGCAAGGGTGGAGCACCACTTTGTCCTCGTGAAGGCAATCGGCGTCAGTGACGTCTCGCGCCGGGCTCTGGTTTGGGCGAGATTCAGAGCGAGGAGTAATGGCAGGCGGTCGCCTCCTTCTGCAAAGCCGTAATGCTAGCGAAGGAGGAGGCCGCAAGCGTAAGGGAACGAACGTCCTCACGCCAATCCGAGATTCCGACCCCGACTACCAGCCACGGTAGACGCGGGCTTGTGGACGTCGAGCGATGGGTAGCTAGCCGTCCGGCCGTCCGGTAGTTGACCGGACTGAGCTCAGTCGTCAACAGCGCTTAGTGATCCACGCACTCCTCAAAGAGATGTTGCAAAGAGCAACTGAAGGAAACAGGTGTGGTTTTAGTCAGTAAAAGATTGATACGCCCTCTCGCTCCTATCAGAGCGAGAAAAGTCATTGGATGATTTTCAACCTTAAAAAAAAAGAAAAAGGTGCCATCATCATCATTATCATTTCAGCCGAAAGACGTCCACTGTTGGGCATAGGTCTCCCCAAGTGTCGCCATAATGACCGATCCATCCATCGGATTACGCGACCCTCACCAGGTTATCGGTCCACCTGGGAGCCTTCCAATGCAAGGTACCATGTAACCCCTTCCGAAAATTTGGCCGCGTTATTTTAAAGTCAATAATTAAATACACATACATAGGTATTTACTTTTATCGCCTTTGGTTACAGTAAAAGTTGTTAAAAATGCCTCCGTCGAACACCAGTAGTTTTAAAATACACAATGCCATCTATCAAATTTAATATGAACTTCAACTTTCATTGTCATCATTTTTTCTACTTTGAGTCTTTAGATGGCGTTGCGAGTTGCGTGTGGTGTCATATTTAACTTCTTGAAAACTTTAAATTCATACCGTTTGTATTTCATATGCTTTGTTTCATTGAGATGAAACAAAGCCTAAGTAATATATCAAGTTACACAGAATTTTAATGTATAAAACATTTTGCGTGATACGCACACAACTAAAAACTTGTACAGATATATTATGTGTTATATAAAAAAAATGTAAGCATGCAAAAATATATATAAAAGTCTTATTTACAGTGAAAAAATAAAACCAAAAATTTCGCAAGAGATACATGGGATTCGAACAACCTATAAATGATACGCAAGTCTAGATACGAAACCACTGCGCTACGGTCTCCGATGATGAAAATTTAAAATAGACGTTCTTATATAAACGTCATAATTGACTGGTTGGCTCCTTATCGATGATAGCGTGATGATTTTCGTTTTAGAAGTAATATTTGCAGCTAAATGGAATAATTTAATATTATTGTACGTGATTTTACACGCCGCTTTGATTTTATTATGTGTTTTGATTAGTTTTTACGAAATATTAAGAACATATCAAATAGAAATATCAATTTTGTTTCGAAAAAATGGTAAAAGTTAGTTTTATTACAAAAAAAAGGATAAAATAATGACAAAATTTTTAACTGTAACTGGGGATCGAACTCGCGGCAAATGTCGTTCAATACCTACATTTTTGATTATTGCTCACCCCCCATAGGAAATAGCGTGATAATTTATAGCCTATAAGTTGCCCTGACCTATAAGGATTATGTATGCAAAATTTGAACAGGATCGGTTCAGTAGTTTTTGCGCCAATTAATACCACCGCAAAATAATTTTACTGTTTTATTATATGTATAGATAATTGTTTGATTTAATTATGAGATATTTATGTTGTTTTTAAGGCTTACATTCTAATTATAGGACTATTGTAATTAGTAATTTAAAAAAGGAGAATTATTAACTAATTAATTTTATATTCAAGTTGCGCAAATAATGTTTAACCTAAATTATTTAGTTCAATTAATGTCTATATTTATTTCAATGTAGTATGATGAAAATAGAAGAAGTCACTGGCTCCTGAAATATAGACACCTAACCTAGCTCAGAACTCAGGGGTTCACTTATTTGTATACATATTCTGACAATAATAATAATTATTATTATTTATTTGCTATCTAAAAATAAATAGTAATCAATAGTAAAAACCAACTTCTTATAATTTCAGTTAGTCTAAACTGTCTTAAGTTACACAGACCTAATGCCATGTTAAGTACCTACATATTTTTTTTATGTTAATGAATAAAATAATATTAATATTAATTCTGAACACAATCTTGATCTATTTTTGAGTTGTGTTTCACACATTTGATAAACCTATTTATGAAATGAGAAGTTGATGTTGTATGAATCAGAGTGAAAGATGATTAATATGCTATCTATGAAGACACCATCTGCCACTATGAGAATCAATTGTGATAAAAATGTTTGTATGTATGCATGTAAATGAATGTATTCTTTTATGTACCTAACACTGCTCTAACCACCAATATAATGAATATTGAA
This sequence comes from Mythimna vitellina, assembly GCA_949316375.1. Lineage (NCBI taxonomy): Eukaryota > Metazoa > Arthropoda > Insecta > Lepidoptera > Noctuidae > Mythimna > Mythimna vitellina. The sequence continues at coordinate 11,194,109 of OX438686.1, forward strand.
CTCGTAAGTCCAAGCACAGTGTATGCTATGCTGCATGTTAGTAGCGTCAATATCAAAATAGTTTTCCGGCCCTTCAGGTCACTCAAACTGCCCTGAAAAATGTTTTTATCAATTTTAAATAGGTGTTTTACAAACTTGAAATTTAAGGCAACAATGCTATTATATGTAAAACTTACGATAAGTGGTCCAGACCCAAGCTGGAATCCGGCATAAACAGATCCAAGTAATCCCACATACAAATGGTTACCCCCCATCTGTCGTACATGACCGGCTACCAGTGGAACAATAAGACCCACTGCTAAAAGGTCCTGGAAGGATGCAAAATTAAAGTGTACATTTTGAATTCTGACAATATTGAACAAAAAATAATAATATTATGTGGCGTTTCTTGTGAATACTCACTAGGAAAGCCACCGCTTGCAGCAGATAAATTGCATATGACATGTTAATTAAGTTAGATATGAGTTCTATTCGGCGGGTTAAAATACTATATTTAGGCACTTCCTCGTAGAAAACAGTAGAATACAATCAAATTCATCAGTTTATCGTGTAATCAACTTCAACTTCAATTTTGTGGAAAAGACACCGCACCGTATTTTGACATAAATTGACACTGACAATGTTTTTTTTCTGTTTACCCCTATAGTTGGCTATAGTTGTGCAACCATATCACCTAGTCTTTCGTCCATGTGTTCTTGCTTAATAAGTTTTCCGTAATAGTTGTTTCTTTTTGTTTTACATTAGAATGCAGGTGTAAAACATTCTAATGTTTTTTGAAGTATTTGGTAGCAAATGTATAGATTAGCATTCTCAGCAAACTTCAATAGTATCTAAAACTAAAATAAAATTATCAGCTCCTTTTAACCGAGATCGCGCCTATTTCAATGATTCCACATATTATTCCTGTTGCGCAAATACTTGAGATACAAAACTACACCAATTTTACATCACAATATCTACTAGGAATCAAATTGTGAATAATTAAAACAGCTACTGAACTTCTCTCGAAGAAATCCTGCCAAAAACTTCCACTGACAATGTTATAGACGCCGCGTCGTCTAGTTCCGTTATAGTGAGGTGACTCCTTTCCCAATTATAATAAATGGATTAAACATTAACATAAATCATGGAACAACAAAACAATCTACGTTCGCAACTAAAAAGTATTACGAGTTGTCATTAATATTTTTCTTTAATTATTTTTAAATACCGGGGTGGTATTTGGAGGAGTATAACCTGAAGGTGCACTAGAAGGAGAACGAAAATAAACAAAACCACTGCGTACTGATCTGAATTTGGCAGCTCAATGACCAAATTGCTCAATAGCTCATTGTTCTGTTCCTCTCATCCCTCATTCTTTAAACAAAAAACTAGTTGCCTTATACTGAACGCGGTAACGATACTATAGCGAGTAAAAGCCCATTTAAAAAAAATCTTACAAGACATAAGTCTTTACAGACATTATCAATTGGCAAATACTCAGCCTCGGTACTAGATAGAGCTACACATTTTTGTTTTCGTGCCTCCCAATTAATGGTACTATTGCCAAGCTTTATTACAAATTCTGACTACGACTTTCTATCTACAATATGGTTGCCTCAATCAGCATCGGTAAAAACAGTTATATCTAAGTTCTGATTCTTATAAAAACATAAGCCACAACTTAAGGTCCCTGCTAAGTACCGTAATACACGTTTGGCAGCAAGCCAATGAGATATCAATGCAAAGAGTATAGTAATATATATGGGAACATCAAAGCCGCAACAAAATTGACTTAGCTGGCTACAGGCAAAAGCTATGTCTGGTCGAGTGCATAAGCTAGGTACAAAAGTCCTCCTACCAACTATCTATATGGATACATTTTCCCATCAAGACATTTGCTCAAAAGAATTGGTAACCAAGCCAAAAATATTAACAAAAAAAGGTAATGTGGTACTGACGTGAGACGTCTGACTGACAGCCAAATAATTAAGAATTTATTCCGATTCCGTGATGGGATTTATTAGGATTTAATTTATAAATATTTTGTGATGGCAATGTACTGTGAGGTTATGTAAAATTAACTTCAAAATAAATCATCTTCGTAATAAATCATACCACAAAAATACATTATGAGCACTACACGGTCTATAGTAAGTAGCAAACAAATAAAACATTGCTTTTCAATGTTGCAAAAACATGAACTTGCTTAATCCGCATTAGTAAATTCTTGTTTTGGTAATAACTCTTGCCCTAATTTATTTGTTGCTGAAAGCAGCCTGTCCCACTTAAACTCAAATGTCCCGTTAAACCATAAACAAAACATTTAATCACCTCATAATAGAAATTGTTTAATTATTAATGATTGAAGCAAAATAGTGTGTTGTACTAAAAATATTGTTTTTTCAGGTCCTGCAGACCTTCAAGAAGTTGCACAGAACTAGGCTGAAAGTCTTTGCAGGAGACCAAAGAGCATTGATAGCTGGGAGGATAAAAATAAATGAGGAGTTTTGTAAAAACAAACATGTCACAAACGAAGAAGCTATAAAGGCTGTATGAATCTCTTTCTTATATCTATATCAAAATATTATTAACTAAATTAGCTAATTTACTAGTTATTAATTAAGTATTATTATTATTGTCTTTTTTTTTTTGCTAAACTGTTGAAACTGATCTGTATTATTGCAGATGATTAAGCTTGCCGAGGATGTAGAAACTGAACTCCGAACACAGGTTATCCAAGCACGAGAAGTTAAGCCTGGTGTATTTGGTATGTCTATAGTTATCTTCAACTTTTGAGTAGCGTAATTAGAGACACAATAGAAAGGCAATGACCAAGCAAATGCCGGTGCTCGCTCGGGGTTTAATGAATTAATATTATACAGAGGGTAAATTGCATGTTCATATGGTTGTAAACTGGGGAAATACTAATCAAATTACAAAACATATTTTACTGATGGAAAGAAACTACTGAGTGTCGTAATATTACATAGGTTTAGGTGCGAAAGGCCTAGTTTTCAAAATAGTAAGTGAGTGGCAAAAGAACCAGTTCTCAAAATGGCCAATTCTCAAAAAGCCTACTTTCCTGAATGACAAATTCTCTGATGATAGGGATCTTGACATGAATCACAAACATAAAAAATGATCACATTTCGTAAGTACTAGTTCATTAAACCCCAAGTGAACACTGTCTTTCTATTGTGTCTCTAATTACGCTACTCAAAAGGTTAATATGTGTGATAAATTAATTTAATATAATCTAAAATGTTTGAAATACTGCCCATTAAATGTGTTTTGACTGCATTTGCCACTCTGCAACATTATCAATTGTAGGTTTGAAACTGGGCAAGTACCAAAGTGAATTTTTTAATTCATATATACTTTTCTAAGTTTGTCTAGGACATTACTGACGCCCCTTAATTCATTGAGCAGCTTAATGCATGGAGCAATGGTGGCCGAGTGGTAACTTACGAGTTGTAGGTCGCGTGTTGACACCCAGCCAGGTGCATTACTTTGTGTAATTTAATTCATCACCACTGCTCTCAAAACGGTGAAGGAAAACATCGTGAGGAAAACCGGCATGTCCTAGAACCAAAAAATTTGAAGGCATGTGACATTCACCAACCTGCACTAGGCCCGCGTGGTGGATTACGGCCCATTCTCTCTTCTGGAGAGGAGACCTGTGTCCCAGAGGTGGGAACATTAAAAGGCTGATTATGCTTAAAGCTTAAAACTACTTAAAAGCTTTGAATATGCAGACGACAACACTGTTGCTGAGTTATACACGTCCGACACACGTGCTAGTGGGTCTCAGATCCAATCTCGAGAACGCGTAAAGGTATCGAGTTGAAATTAAAACCATATACTCAGGTTTGCAGTCCCTTGAAGCTGTGAAAAAATCATACTTCTGAGTTTACGAAAAAAAAAGATACGGCCGCTTATGTCGCAAAAAACGTTTATTTCGACACTCAAGGGAATCAAAATTGATGGGATACTTCTCGTTGACCTAGAATCTTGAAATTAGGCATGAAACAAGGCCTCATAGTACAAGTATAGGGGAAAATCTGAAAACTGTAAATTTGTTGTAACATCTCAAAAAAAAACTAAACGATTCGGAAAAATCTTCGTAACTCTATTCGGGAATTGACTTGTTTTCATAAGTCTGTACGGATCACTCAGTGCGCGAGACCGACTCGCACCTGCCTGGTTTTTTTTTCAATTTATTATTTTTGAAACATGTGCTCCATGAACCACATTTATTTTGAATCTCAATGACACTATTTTTAATAAAATTTTATGTGAGTACTGATTTATTTTGTTTCACTGTGCGCGTCTATGCTATCCGGAAAATAAATTTTGGCGTATTGTCGCGTGCACCGATATCGTGATCGTGTATATTTTTCCGTATATAATAAGCGAATTTTGATAATAATTGGCCATTTTAAGAACTAGTCCTTTTGCGACTCAGTTGCCATTTTGAGAATTAGGTCTTTTGCGTCTATTCCTTTGCATTACGACGGTGAAAAAATGGCATTTGTTTTACAGACAGCAGCATTCATTTCGTACCCCTCTCACATTAAACTACCTTAGAATAGAGGGTAACCAGTTGACGCTGTCCATACAATTCTATGATAATAAACACCATAAAACAAGCTTTCTTACTTTTAATTTTTTGTTATGTTTTCAGAGGCTAGGATTACTGACGACACTGTGAAATTTGAAAATATCCCATACGATGACAATGCAGTATTAGAAGATGGAACAACGGCAAAGAGGCCGTGCTGTCAAGATAAAGCTCAGAATAATTAGTTATTAATTTATTATGATGTTAGCTAGTAGACAATTAGGCACGAACAAATTATAGATGTAGGCAGTCAAGCAAATGTGTTAGATACCATTATTTTGTAGGTACTAAGCTTGAGTTCTTCTTGTTATTTAGTTTTATATAGCACTCCTTTTACATTTTTCTTTTTAGAGGCGTGATCAGTTGTATAATAGAAAAAATCAGTTGTATAGTTGAATAGGTTGAAATTAGTAATCAGTAGTGATTGTATATTCTGTGTTTGTAGCCAAATAGAAGATGATTTTTTGTGCAAACTGGTATTATTTTATTAAAAATCTATATACTTTTTAAAGAAATTTTATTACTAACTTTATTTAATGCTATTATGTCATACTTAAATGACTTCATACAATGCAACAGGTTTTTCATGTGTAAGTAGGTATAATAGTATTTTTATGAGTTAATTTTCTTTGATCTTCCTTAATTTTCGGTTATTATTTTGGTTAAAACTCCATGGCCGCGCCATTGAAACTGAAATACACGTCATCGCCGAAATCTCACCGAAAAAGTGTCGCAGAGGTCTGAAGTTTTTTGTAAAACATAAATTATAAACGCGGCCATGGAGTTTTAGTCTTACAGCTCTTGAAATATAAACCTAGGATTTTTTTGTTGTATTTTTACGATTTTCGACAAATTCAAATGTATGTTTTGCAAAAAATTTCAGACCTTTTCGATGCCTTTTCAGCAAGATATCAGTGATAATATACTTGTCACCGATTCGATGGCGCGGCCATGGGCTTTTAGTCTTACAGCTCCTGAAATATAAACCTAGTAATTTTTCTTGTATTTTTACAAGTTTCGACAAATTCAAATCTGTGTTACACAAAAAACTTCAGACCTCTGCGATGCTTTTTCAGCGACATATCAACGATAATACGTTTGTCACTATTTCGATGGCGCGGTCATGGGGTTTTTGCTTTATAGGTCCTAAAATATAAACCTAGGATTTTTTTCTATATTTTTACAATTTTTTTACAAATTCAATCTGTTATTTACCTGAATTTCAGGTCTCTGCACCGCTTAGTTTTAAAGATCTCCGTGGCCGCGCCATTCTCCGTGTTTCAATGGTGCGGCCACATTCAAACCCTTATAAAACCCTTTAAACTTTGATTATTGGTTTTGGGAATCATCTTTTACAAATTTTTACAAAATCTTGGCATAGTTTTTTTTCATTAATCGTCATGGCCGCGCGGTTGAAATGCTCACTCAGTTGCACAGAGTACCTTTTTACCCGACTGCGCGACGCAAAGGAGGGTACTGGGTTTTATCAGTCTATGTAAGTATGTATGTTTGTTTCTATGTGGCGTTCTAGAGACCAAATGCATAGGCTGATTTTGATAATTCTTACGTCAATCGATTCGTCTTAACCTTGCGAGTGTCACTACAGAATCAGGTCAGTCCGGTGGAGCATGGGCGTCATCATCCGGCAGTAAGTAGCGGGGGAGGCGATGTCTAGCGTCGGGCGGCCGCGCTATGTCGCCTTCAACAGGCCGGTTTAGGTCGGCAAATGGATAACTTGCACGCGAGCTCATGCTCGTGGTAGAGCCTCACTGTGTGCTAGGTAAGGTTAAGCTTTTCAGCAATCGATGGCGTTATCACAAGATCAGCAAATGTTCTGGAAGTAAGTATTTATAGAATTTATTGAATTCTAATTAATTACTTCGTAAATACCAAAAATATTTACGAAAAAAAACCGAAGTTAGGTCAGGTCATTTTACCATAACAATATTTGCAATAGCGTAATGCGCAGCATGGCATATTTTCTCAGATTTTTTTTTCTTTTAGTTCTTAAAGCTGATACAAACACGACTTGACGTGTAGGGGTGTCATATTAGACTGAGCGACTTATGACCACTAGGTAATAAGTATCGGATTACGATTTTGTTTGCTGTGTCCTGTCTATTGTAGTATATATTTAATGTCTTTGAGTATTACCAAATAAAAGATCCTTGATTTATACCCCGATATATTAATGTCCTCTACGATTTATACCTTTTGATATCCATAGACAATTTCATCAGGGTCTCGATGACAATGACAACTTTGACACTAATGACAGTTTTCGAGTCCAGTCTGGCACTCTGGCCTCGAGCCCGTGGGCTTTACAAGATATATTTTGTTGGATTTTTAACCAGAATCCCAATACATAAATAGTAAAATGTTGACTAAAACATTAGTATCAAGGGCTGTTCTCTTGCGAAGCTTAAAAAATGCTGCTGTTAACGTAAAACAAGCTAAAAGAAACGCAGGCCATGGGTAAGTCGGTGGTTATGTCATTGGATTTTGTCAAGAAAGAGCACGAATGAACTTATAATTTTGTTATGACTTTGATATGTTTACCTATCTTAAAAGTGGCTATTGGAATTGTGTAGTTATTAAATTCACAAAATAAACCTGCACAGTATTGTAAAGAAAAGCCACAGTTATAGTCAAGACTGAATTAACAGTTTTTCATCTAATTTTTCTTACATACAATGTCTTTTACGAATAAGTAGCTCTCGAGGTACTTATGCATTATTAATAAAGAAAGGCTTAATAAATGTACTTATGAATTGGCAAAGAATGTATTATCCCATCAAGGAGATGTAACTCGCATAAAAAGATGTCTAATACTTGACATGGACAAAAAGAAACTAATTATGTCTTACAGCCACTCAGGAATAAAATGTACAGTGACTAAAATAAATTATAATGTGACAAAATTTGAATGAAGATATATCAATGCATAATTTAAATTATTTCAGAGTTTGGTCATACCGAGTACCACCACCAATGCCCTCAAGGAAGACTATTATCTTAGCTGAAGTTCTCGGAGGGTTGGCCTGGTGGTGGATCATCTGGCACTGTATCACTGAACCAGATCACATCTTTGTAAGTTACTGTTTATAAAAATATATCAAATAAGTGTATATTAAATAGCATCTGTTTAATCTACAACTATTAGTGAGGGATTTAAAATAAAGTGCTTAATAAATTATCACTACCTAATATTTGCTTTTACACAAATGATTTTTTTGGGATCCTAAATGAAAATAAATGAATAGGGTATTATGGTAATAAAAGTAAGGTGACCAGTCATTGAATAAAGTTATTACTGCGTGTTAGTAATTTACTGCAAATCAACAGATAGTTAAAGTTAACTATCTGTTGATTTGCAGTAAATTCACTAACACAATTTATGTGGGGTTGGTGTGTCGGTAGTTCGGCACTTCTTTTTTTCATCTCAGTTTACCATTCCATCTCCACATTTTTCTCAATCATTTTTTACACTTATTTATTATTCTGAGGTTTTTTCCTATCCTCAATCATTCATATTCAAATTCAAAACTTTTCTCATAATGTCCCCATTCCCCTGTACCAGAGGTCCATACTGGTTTACTGTAGGCTCTTAGACTTTTTGTACATTCATTTCTTAATCTTTCCGTTCCTACAGCACCACACATCTCTTATTCTATATGACAGCGACCATTATTCAGATCACAGATGAAGCAAATCATTTTTTTTTTATTGTGATTTATGATATTCATTACTATATTTTCAGGGTGAGTTTAAGTACATTGATCCCAGCACATATACTGATGAAGAACTCGGTATCCCGCCCGACTCTGCTGGACCACTGAAGAACTAATCATGAGTTACAATTGAATTGTAGATACTTATAATTTATGTTGATGTTAAATAAAAAATATTGCTTGTAGGTCTGTATTTACCCTGTGGTTTGCCTTAAAATAATGAGAATGACCCATAAGATATATTGTCTCTTCGTTTTATATAAGAAAATACTATTTTTACAATTATATATTACTCATAAGCTGGGTGCATGTTTTGTGTAAGTATAAAAAAAAGCATCTAAAATGGTGAATATGGTTGTCACCTTCTGGCTATTTAAATCTTGAAGGAAAAAAAAAAAACGAGTTTTGTACCTAGGATTTTGTCTTTTAGTTATTATGTGGCGGCATAGATGTCGCTACATGGTAATGTCAATTAAAAGAGTGAGCTCAACATTCATTATAAATTACACTCATTTTCCTCAGACTTATCATTTTAGTTGAATATTGTACGCCCGATTAATTACCAGTCATGAAACACATGTACATTATAGGATCATCTGTAGTTCTGTACTTTCAGTATAATATATTAATTAAAAAGTTACTTTTCTGTACTATGCACAGAGTACTTTTTTATGTATGCACTATGCATTCCAAATAAGAATAGGAACGCCTATTTATAAAGTACTCTGTGGAACGCATAAAACGACAATCTGTCAAATTTTGATTGAAAAGTACGGTTTGCAAAAAAAGCTTATTTGCGTATCAATGGTTTTTTTTTTAACTGAGGCTAGTTTAAATCAAAATAAAAAATACTTTAAAAATAGTAGTCATAATTATTTTTTAACAAATTATGCCACTTTCTTTTTTATTTTTATTATTGGCTACAATTCAACAGAAAGTAGATGCCAGCCGCTAATAAAATTTAGTCGTCGTTGTTAGTGTGTTTTTTCGTGCGACTGAGTACTCGTCGAGTATATAATAAACTGTTTCGTTAATTCCGTTTGTTACGTGGTTGTTTGCTGTTAATCTGTTGTTATTTATTAATGTTGTCATTTGTTTTTGTTGTTATTTGCTATTGTGGTTAGTTGTAATTGTTGATATTTGTTTTTGTTTTTACCTCTCTGACTGCTCGAAAATGAGTAAAGAAGGCACTGTTTTACATGCGAGGGCTCGAGAAATGGTCTGCGATGTAGACAAGTATATTGAGAGCGAGAAACAGCTTAATTTAGAATTTATACAATAATTGAAGGCAGCAAGTTTACTCCCAGGACCAGATTATAATACTTTGACACAAGGATACGTGTACGAGAACAGAGAGATGTCCAAGCTAGTTGCAGCAAGGTAACGACACCGAAAAAGAAACCTCGAAGTAAATTTGTAGTTTATGACAATTTTAAAATTACTACTCTGCACAATCAACTCATTTAGGAAAAAATTGCTACGTAAAAAAAATATTTTTTCCTGCAGCAAGGGAGAATTTAGAGTTTCCGGGAAGGAGAACCACGTTGAGGCGAATCCTAGTGGAGTCACTAGGATACAGATTTAAAAAGTGTCAGAGCAACAGATTGGCTCTCATTTAAAGGCCTAATATTAAAGCCAAATATCTAAGAGCGAAATATCTAAGACACATTCGTCATTATTTTGACGAATGTGCCTTAGATATTTCACATTATAGGCTAATAAAAAGTCCGTTATATATTTAGACGAAACAGATATACGCTCACTATACAGTCAAGAAATGTTTGCAGTCATATACCATCTGGCGTCAGAAAAAAAGACGGTGCAGGACGTCGATGGATAATTACCAGTGATCGGAGTAGGTAGACTGAATTGGAGTCATTGATCCGAAAAGTATATATTAATAGGGACATTCCTCCGGAATTGATTCATTATTAAAAAAAAAACGGAACTTAGATAGGAATTGTATTAAAATGGACAATATTATATTCTTCATAATTTTTTTTACGGTTTTCAGTCACGATTTGACACAACCTAACGCCTAATCAGAACAAAGGATCATGGGTGGTGCACTAACCGATTATCTAAACAATGCGTATACGTAAATATTGAAATTTAAGTGCAACAATTCAAAAAAAAGTTGTGGCCATAAAAAGAAATAAAAAAAAATATTATTGCTTCGGTCGGAATTCGATTGTTTTTATTATTCAACAGATAAATAATTTCGTTTTGATACCTTTCTTTAAGTTTCGAATTCAGTAGTAATAATATCACTAACAATAACAACATTAACAATATTTGATTGAATCCAGAAATACCAGAATTACTTTCCGGAAAAATGGCTTATTCATGTTATTCTTACTGTGTGCATTTATGATACAAGTACAAAAAATGCATCTACCTACTCCGATCACTGATAATTACTCACGCTGGGGGGAAAAACGGGTTCATAGACGGGGCGCTACTTATGTTTAATTCAAAAATGAAAACTAGTGACTATACAGAAGTATGTACCGAAGATTATACAGATAGTAATGGCGAGATGAGCGGCATTGAAGAGCTAAATTCAGATTAAATTTTTGTCATAAATACAGCTAATATTGCCTATTTTCATTTAAAACAACAATTTGTGAAGTAAATATTAAAAACCTTTATTAATCCATGTTTTATTTTATAGGGGAAAGCAGCAGTGATGATGATGGTGATGACAACGAAGATGTTCACTCGAATAGTGTCGAAGACATAAGAAGAATTGAATAACTTAATTCTGACTACAAATTATTCATTCATGATTAATAAATGATAAATATTATCTAAAAATAAACTTGTTTTGCTCACCCTACCCAATTATTCGGTTTGACATCTGTGACGTCACATCATGGGGCAGAAATCGATCCTATTCTCATTTGTACGCATACGCATTGTACTATGATTTTTAGGACTCAGTACCAACTCGAATGGACCGATCGCGGCCAAAAATTCGGTTTCGGCGTCTAGCGTCTGAACTGACGGTAATAGATATAAGTAGAATATGGTTATGGGAGGCTTAAGTCTTAAGTGGTCTGGCTATGTTCTAACAAGCTTTCCTCTATGTTAACCAGAGTCAAGAATTATGTTAAGCCTGGTAACGACATCTATGGCTCGACATATGAACTACGAAATCCTGCATCGGGTATGGAGTTTTGAGCACATACAACAGCCCGAAATCATCTATTGGGCAGGTGCCTAAACCAGACATAACACCCATTTGGTCAGATCCGACCGTTTTCCGATTTCGCTCCGTTGAAAAGGCCTCCCTTTTCAACGGAGCGAAATCATAATTGATAGAATTTTTTAATTTGTCAGGCCAGATTCCAGTTTCAATATAGTTTATCAGATAGGAAAGATGAGTAGAAATATTCATAGCTATATATTTTAAGACTTTAGTTGATATGCCATCATAACCTACACTATTCGTATTTTTTAAACTCCTGTTAATCTGCAATACATCATATGGCAAGCACAGTTTTAAAAACAGACTTTTTTTTAGACGACATAAAATTTATACTGTAAGTAAAGTGAATCATCCTTAAGTATTTAAAATAGTTCTAATTGTAGTTGTGATTATTAACTACATTATGTAGTCGTAGCAATTAATTAGTAATTAGATTACATATTGCACTGATGATTATGATTCCCCCCATATTTCAATCAACATAGTTGTCATAATATAACCAACAAAATGCAAAAAAGTAAAAAAAAAATGAGGATTAACAAGCATACCAGCCAATCAGTCAGTCTGCCTTTTCCAAATGTAACTAACGATCGAGCCAAAAGCCTATTACTTAGATTAACAAACCCCAACATGGTATAGAAAAAGAAGTTTGACGTATATCAAAAACAGTGAAATAAATTTCCCCTGCACGCTTGTTTGTCCTATTTTTTGTAAAATAATAAATGCAATTTGTTGGAACTCAAACAAAAAATGTGCAACGGTTTGTTAAATTAATAGTGCTCTAGTGATAATGTGATGTGTTCATAGTATTCGAAATGGAGACAAATGCAAATCAGAAGGGTGAGTACATCGCCAGTCGGAAAGGTCTAGTCTTGTTTGTGTATGAATAACTGTATCTTGCATGTCTTGCGACATGAATTTGGCTGACGTATGTTGCCCTAAACGCATATTTTCAAAGCGTCTTCAATTATTTTGCATAAAAGTAGTTTACAGTTGGTAAAGATTATGTTGCTGTTTCGGGCGTCAATCGACGAAAATGAGCTTATCTTGTTTTTGATGACTTTCTTATCGCTAGAAACTGGCTGTGAAAAAAGATTGAAACATTGAAATCTGTTAGTATTCTTGATAAATACAACTGTTGCTCATCTCCTTGACTGCTCCTGTGCTTGAGTATGAGTCATTTTGTTGGCATTGTGATGTCGTGTGCATGTTAAATACTAATAAGCAAACCGCGCCGTGCCTGAACCTCGGGATAACATGTTGGGTTAGATATTTTTATTATTGTTATAAATATATTCAAATATGTTAATTTCTAAAGGGTGTAGACTCTATTAATTATTACTGTATAGGTTATGTTATGATAACAATAATTATACTTTATTTAGCTTTCAATTATAAGCCTGATATTCAAATACACATAAAATTATAATTCATTGATTAAGTCATAATTTTTATTTCTTGCTAGTATCAATATTTACTATTTAAATAGTTCATTAATAACTTGTAAATTGTGTTATTTCTTTATGCCACTTGTAACTATACTTATCTGTTATCTTTTTTATCATAAGTATGATTGGACAGCTAAAGATAACTTAAACCAATTCAATGTTTCTTGATAGTTATTAAATGCAAGAATTCTGCATTAAATAAAATAAACTGCATTAATAAAATGCTTGTAGTTGGTATAACTTTATAACACTACAATTTTATTATCCATGTCCTTGAATATTATGAACATATTATCAAATCACTATCTTCATATCAAGCAATACACTTCTGTTGAATATAAATTTTAATTGAAAACATATTGTAATAGTAATATTCAAATTGGAGTATTAATTTGCCAACTTAGAGAAAGCTAACCTAAATCATTATTAATGCAGTTGGTATTTAAAAACAAAAAGGTGAGCATATAATTATGTTAAAAATATTTTTTTAGGTTTGTGAATTATGGCTTTTTGTTTAAATTTTAAAGATTTCCAGTATTTTCTTCAGCATGTATTAAGTAATTGTTTTTTATTTTCCACTGCTGGGCAAGGTCCTTCATGTCCCTTTCCACAGAATGTTATTTTCTACTAACAAAATAGAACAAAATAAACCACAGAATTTGAATGCATCCCCATATTTCGGATATAATTATCTTTAATTCAACTTAAAGTGATCATTTATAAAACTCTAGATGTTCATTACTTAGGCTTTACTGGTCAAAATGCCAAATGGATTTAAATTGTGTTCAACACATTCTTAACTCAAAATAAACAATTCAGAAATCTGCCCTGTTTTAGCAGTAATTTGTAGGCATTTAAAACATCAACTGTGATTTTCCATAATAGCTTATAAGAATATAAGGCTAAAGTTTAAATTCTAGCTTAGATAAACTAATAAAAACAGGAAAACTTTATTGAAGACCAAGCAACTGTTGATGATTATGAATGTAATAAGACTACATTTTTCTACAATGATCTTTCTAGCAGCGGAGTGCTCATTTGTTTAATTGAATATGAATAGATAAAATAGATTTCATGCAATTTATTGACTAACAGCTAATCTAAAAGACATTGTTCTGTCATAAATTTTTTAACATAAAAAAAGAATGACAAATCTACCGATAAATTGAAAGTAGTTTATAGTAAGGATTCAAGTCAAGTCAAAAGTTTTTTTATGACCTACATGGGCACTTATAAACGTCAGAAGCAAGTGCACAGTTCCAAATTGGTCGTTTCCTATGGAGAAGAACCGGCAAGAAACTCCATGGTTACTCTTTTAGAAAAAATTGATGTTACAATGTTTCTATATTACAGAATAAGAAGATATTATACAATGTAAGGACAGTGTAGACTGGTCAATATTGTACTAAAAAGTACAATAAAAATAATCATAATAAAAAGTAACCTAAGAATTTGTGGAGTCTATAGTGTTCTCATATTCACATTATAAAAAAAAAATTGATTGACAGGAAACTCTAATATTAACAGCTAGGAACAGTTTGGATGTAATAAAAACAAATGTTTTTTTTCTGATTCATTAACCCCCAAGTGAACGCCAGCATTGGCTCTCGTTGTCTTTCTATTGTGTCTCTACGGTATTGGTAAGGTTAAATAATTTTTTCCAATTTGTCTTCATAAGAACATTCTTGATGAATACTCCTGGCACAACATGACATTAATGTACTTTTAGTTTTCGAGTCACTCCTTACTTCCGGTTGGAAGTAAACTGTTTTATATTTCTCCAAAACGTCATATTTCATGTGCTTTTTGATGATAACTGCCGTCCCTGCACGTGCTGTTCCATACGGGTGAAAAGTCGAGTAAATGCAATAGTTTTTCAAATTAAAAATATGTTTTTTTTTTTTAATTTATGTATCATCAAAAAGCACATGAAATATGACGTTTTGGAGGAATATAAAATGGATTACAAACAAGCCACCTCAGTAATGGTCCAGGATAAGCAGAGTTCACTCACTCTAACTGCTATATATTGTCCCCCAAATGTGTTTTGCCTGTGCCTTAAAAGAAGACAGATTTACAACTTTCCTCAAAACTCTTGCGCAAAGATAAATGTGGTTCAAGATTGGAATGCAAAAAATATATTCTGGGGTTCTCAACTAACCACACAAGGAGACAAGTCATTTCTCAAATAAAAGCAGTAGAATGAGTACAGATAGATCCATCACTGCAGTGGTAAATCCAAATCAGTGTTAAAGATTCTTCCCATATAGAAAAGACATACTTAAGTATGAATCATTCTGCCAGCTCAAGGCTGATTTTCGATTTCAGTTTTTTTAATGACTAATTGTCTAGGTTTCTTCACAATGTTTCCCTTCATCAATATCTGTGATGTTCAAGATAAACTTAGAAAGTAACTACATATAGAAAATGTTTGTGAAATAATTAATTGAAAAATAATCATACTTGTCTGGTTATAAACTTAAATTCAAAATTTGTCAAAAAAATAATCCAAATTGGTTCAGTTATGGAAAAGGAGCTTTTTGATAATTTTATCTAAATATTGTCAGGCAGCTGCAGTTCACTTGTAGATGGGAAGGTTTGACCATGACAGCAACACATTTCTTAACTTCTCAAATGATGTGACATTGATACTGCATAGTTTTAAAAGAGGACATGCTCGAAATGCCAGCTGAACACCTTAGGCTCATAAGCAGTAGGTCCAAAATACCTTGACCCTTTTAAGATAAGGAGATAAGTGTTCAAGGGGTTAAAAAATCAATTCTTGAAAAGTTTTGCTGCCCTCGCTTCAGAGAAGATCAAACAAATCAATGATCTACTTAATAGAATAAACGAAACTTGTTGATAGACTTATTCCATTTGACTTGCATGCTGCACACTATAGTTTATGAATAGACCGCATCCATTCATAAACTACAATGTACACTGCGCCATATAAAAGTGATTCTTCTTTAAAGATGATTGATCACAATCACAATAAAGAACTACCACACAAGGAAAAAGATCATTTGTGAACCATATCATGTGTGCCTTATTACATATTCAAGGTGGTGTTAACAATGTCATTTGTTTGATCGCAGTGTCGTGTCTGGTGAACTTCGCGTACGACGCGTCAGAGTCTGACGAGCTGACGGTGCGGCCCGGTGACGTCATCCGTGACGTAGAGAGGTTGCCCGGCGGCTGGTGGCGAGGTGAGCTGCGTGGCCGCCGCGGCATGTTCCCTGATAACTTCGTGTCGGTTGTCGAACACGCCAATGCAAGGTGAGGTTCATAATCATTGCCATCATCAGCCTTTTATCTCAATCCTTCCAGCAGCTATGTAACGCAACGTGAGGTAACATCATCATCAGCCTAAGCACATTTATTATCTTGATATCCCCAGTTGCTGACTTTTTCTCGAAGTGAAAAAGGTCTTGGTTCTTTTAAAGGCATGCCAGGAGCCGAATCGGCTTTCTTAGACATATTGAAATGATAAGTGATACCACCTGGCGAAATTCAGTCCCCAAGCTGCTACCAGACTTGGGTCGGTCATCAAGCACGCTAACACAAGGAGAAGTTCTTCATTAGACTATAGTACTAATGGACATATACCTACTGTTACCAATACATCATTTATTTCGATCCTGCGAGCTGTTACTAGCCTTGTGTCAGTCGTCGAGCACACTAGTGCCAGTTGAGGTTTTCCATCATAAACCTTTAGCAGTTCACTGATAGGCTATTCCGATCAACCGCCATTTGTGGCGATATTTCTATCCTAGCCGAGGTGAGAAGAAGAACGAACCGCGACGAAGGTCTCGACGGGATTGCGGGACCATAAACTATGGCGTTTATATAGTCGGGTCAAAACTGTAAAATGACTTTACTACCAATCAGTAAAACTGCGGAGAGGTACTATATCGGTTTTTCTTTTCGTATGAAACGGGAAAAAAGGAGATGTAACTACAACTCTGAAAAATAAATTAGATTTTCGGGTAATTGATGTTTGCATATAAAACTAACTAGCTTTAGTCTATCGTATCACGTCATCGCGTGTTGTAGTCTACCAACTAGACTGAAATCGTTACTATACACTATAAACTGTTTCGCCAGATTTTGCCATACGCCACAACCAATTTGCAAAGAACCAGTTTTTTTATGAAACAGTAGCATCTAAACTTCGTAACGTATTATCTGTCGAGTTAGATCCATGTCATCATTCTTTAAAGTTTGTGAAATATGTATTTCTTTATTAACTCAATTTAATTTTTAACCAAAATATGAACTCGTGTGTCCATTTTTTTTTCTAAATAAATAATAAAATCGAGATTTGGCTACTGATTGGTAATTATGATATATAATAGGTAGGTATGTACCTATAGCCCAAACATGAATTGATTACTAGAATTGTAAATTATCTTCTTTTTTGTAACTGATTTCGTTGCTGACTGTAAGAATAGAATTGTTACCCGCCCTTACTGTTTTAATAAATCCCAAAATATGATTACAAAAAAAAGTATCTACATGGCAGTGAGTCAGCCAAGTTCGCTGATCAAAAACAGTAACACGAACTATTTCGGGTAAATTTCGATTCCCTATAACTATAATTTATTATATTTGACCTACGCGCTTGCAAAAATTAAAGCAAATCACAAATTTTCAATTAAAGCAACTGATAAATGTACCTATTGCATGAAATGACAGGAACTATGATTAAAGGAACATCGAGAGAACTTATTGTACAATTGGATGTCACTTCTTACAAAGCCACTGCCGTTATAGAGAACTTGGCATTCTTTCACATTTATGTCTTTGGTGGTATAACATCTAGCGCGACAAACTGACTATCGCAATATTGATCTACGAACTTTCTATAATAAAAAAGTAAACAATGTGCATGTCAAAGTTCAATACCAACGGTAGAGATTGATGTTAAGGTCACCAGTTTACAGTTAGCTTGAACAGCGCTGCACCGACCGGTATCCTGCAGCGGCTAGGCACAGGTCCACCGTTCCTAACGAACTGGTTTGTGTACCAATATAAATTTACCATGTGTGTCCGATGTCGTCTAGTTCACTGACACACTTATTTACATATCCATTTTAATTATTATACTCCTTTCGATGATATTGTTCTTCTCTGATTTAGATGATTACAAACGTCTCAATACTGAGAAGTTAACATCTAAATCGTGATTTGTTTCAACAGGAGTTTAGTATTTGTTTTCATTACTTACCATTTAATTATTTGATGTTATCGTAGTCTTATCAACATAAGCATTGAATGCGAATAATTCAAATACTCTATAACGACGGCACTGCGAACAGCTGAATCGAAACTTAACCACAGCCGCAAACGAACCAAAACGTTGTCGTAAACGTTTGCAAACGTTTGAAATTAGCGCGATTGGCCCCCCTGTTCTCCGTACCATACAATCTTCACTAATATTATAAAGAAGTAATTTTTTTTTTGTTTGTAGGAGGTAATCTTTGAAAGTACTGGTTTGATTGCTAAAATTCTTACACAGATAGAAACCTGCTTTAATCCTAAGTGACATAGGCAATATTTTATTTACGCAGGCGAAGCCGCGGGTAAAAGCTAGTGTTAAATAGATTCTGCTACTAAGTAATTACATCGGATGAACAAACTAGGCATGACAATATGGAACAGAATACCATATTATTTAAACGCTCAGTAATCAATTGTCTATAAAAATACCTACTAAATGCTTGTATTGTTGACAAAGACATTTTCTATGCCGAGTTACACACATACAAAGTTATTCCGTTTTAGTCATACGCTTGCTAACACAATCAGTGATGTCATTCTCTTAAGAAATGATTATGTTTTAAGAGTGTTTGGTTTGCAGTACGATTTTAAAGTTTCGGAGAGGTACTCATTATAAACTGTAATTTTGTTGATGTTTTTAATATCGGTCGACATCCGGCTGAGTTTGGCGGTCAGTCCTGGTGAAAGTCGCTCAACCGCCGCGATCGTTTATTGTACAATAATAATTTGATATGGCTTTTAAATTACGTATACGATTAGTAGAATAATAATGACTGTGCGTACTATCTAATCAGTTCGGATATCGCGATAAGAAGCGCGGTCCGCTAGTCAGTGTTTGTTGTGTGTGTGTGGTGGCCCTTAGTGATATTCTGTGTCTTAAGTTATTTTTTTTTTGTAGTATCTAGTACCATAACAATATTGCCAATAACACCGCGAAATAGAAAAGGTAGGTGGCTCTGCTTCTTTTATTTCGATGTCTAACACTGGAGTACCACGTATGCGAATGATAGATACGTACCTAAATAAATATGTGCTAGTCAGTCAAGAGGTGTAATGAGTAGTAATGACAAAACAC
Organism: Mythimna vitellina; assembly: GCA_949316375.1. NCBI lineage: Eukaryota > Metazoa > Arthropoda > Insecta > Lepidoptera > Noctuidae > Mythimna > Mythimna vitellina. The sequence continues at coordinate 11,213,460 of OX438686.1, forward strand.
CTAATTCTGTTGATAAACTCGTAAGCTACGCTAACTAAATACGTGCATATGTGCAGACATGACTAGTGTGCAACTGTACGTTCTGGCTGGGGCTGGCGAGCCTTCGCACGAGAATGTTGCAAATTATTTAAACTGGAATAATAATGGAAAGATACAACAATGATTAGCCTTTCAATCGAAAGGCTTCAATAAGTAACCTATTTCTTGTTTTTTTTTTATAGCTAAAACTAATCTCTAATTCATGAACATTATTGTGAAAATCGTAGCAGTCGTTTCATCATCCGTCAGGCTACTAAAGAAATCTGCCCTCATTTCTTTGACTTTTGTGTTTTACTGAGAATAAATATCAAAGAAATCAACCTAGTTAATCAATTTACATATAAAACTGGATTCTTTTCGAGCTTCTGGTAATTGGCGTCAATTTCACATGTTCAGTCAACGCACTACGTTTATCACGCAAACATGAGATGTGCTGTCGGCAACTACTAAATTGTATTTTTTGTAGGTATTAATAGATAGTGTAAATGTGTTGGTAGTAGTAAGTAAGTCGTCACGTTTGTTCGATTTAAGTAATTTAATATTTTTTTGTCCTTTTTAGTACAAAAATAGGGCTATAACCGTACCCGTTACTGATCATATTTGTGTAATCAAAATTAAAAAAAAACGAAATCGCAAAATTGTCCACGAAAACTGGTCATAATTGGTAAATTCATAATTGAATCAATAATTCATAACAATTGCTAGCAGAAAATACTACGTGCAGTGTTTTTCTATTATGATCGTCATTCATTTATTCATATTTCTGTAAAATATTTTCTAATATGCCTTTTAAGTATTTATAGTTATCAAAAATTAGTGGTGTATAGCACCCATGGACTGCAGCTAAAAATCAGCGTTAGGTGGTAATGCTATACTGCGGGATTGTTCGACAGAGATACCGTGGCCCTGAAACTCAAGGAACACAGATGGGTTCTAGTTAGTAAAATTCAGACATTCTTTTGCTCCGCCCAGAGCGGAGAAGGTTATTTGATGATTTCCCACTAATAAAAAGGTAATAATGCCATGTATTGCCAATTGACCGCCTCATCGCTTTCCATCAGGTGAGATGGCGGTCAAGCGCGAACCTATCCAGAATAAAAAAAAAAAAAAATTGACATTATAAAAAATATTATTATGCTGCATGTCGGATGAGCTGTGGGCTAAAAGAGCCACTTATTGGGTCCCATTAAACGCAAAGCGACATCGCGGCAGAGCAAGATGAAGGTGGAGAGATGAGCTGGACAACTACTGGCAGGACTGGCCCGAAATGGCCGAGGACAGATGTGTGTGGAAAAGGGAGAGGGAGGCCTTCGCCCAGCAGTGGAACATAAATGGGCTAACTATAATACTAAATTAAAAGCCTTTACGTATTCAGTAAACGTGATCTCTGTCACTTTTAAACCGGTAAAATTAAAGAAGCGATTGAGCGAAATAAGGGCTTCAAGGTGTTTGCAAGAGATCTGTCTATTGGGCAGAGCCAGCTCACGAAACTGAAGACCGAAGATGGCAGAATCATATCCGCCAAATCGGAGCTTCTAGGAGCGATCGAAGCTTTTTATGGACAGTTGTACACGTCAATCATCAAACCCACTACGAATCTAGCAAACGGCCCAAGAGCTAGATTGATCCGAAACTATACCGAAGATATCCCGGACGTCAGCCTGTTCGAGATTGGTGCTGGGTGATGACGGAATTACGGCCGAACTCCGAAAGGCGAGTGGTAAACCAATTCTTAACGCCAGAAGCTGTTTGATTCCGTCATACTCGAGGGAAAAACACCACAGGCATGGAGCGGAGGTGTGGTGGTACTCTTCTTTATGAAGAGCGACAAGGCCCTGCTCAAATATTAGAGCCATCTCACTTCTGAGCCATGTCTACAGGCTGTTTTTCAGAGTCATCAAGAACCGTCTTGCGCGCAGGTTCGACGACTTCCAGCCTCCCGAACAAACTGGATTCTGAAAAAGCTTCAGCACCGTAGACCACGTCCATACGCTACGGCAGGTTATACAGAAGACCGAGGAGTATAATCTGCCTCTCTGCCTAACGTTTGTGGATTACGAGAAAGCCTTTGATTCGATCGAGACTTGGGGTGTGCCTCTCCAACGGTGCGAAAATGACTATCGGTACCACAGATTTAAGAAGGGAGGAGATATGTTAAGTAGTAAAAATTGTACCGGAACACGATGTCTCCAGTTTCCCTACCAACGCCGAAACTACTACATTTGCAGTAATATTTACGCAGTCGCGCACACATCCGCAAATCATAAATCAGTCCATACTACACAGTCAATTATAAACCTTACCTCCCTAAAAACAGCGTGTATTTTCCATGCACCGTACAACTTACGCACACATGAAATGTCGATGTGCTATGCAAAAGCAATTTATTTTACATTTACGCTAGTGATTGACTAAATAGAAAAGTTATCGATTTTTCCATTTTTTTTGTCGTGCTATTTCTTTTGGGTCCCAAAAACAAAATCATAAAATGTTAATAATAATAATTTAATAATAATAAATTATTTATTAATTTGTTTTCATAAAACCCAAAAACTAACCATTTACCCGTATAAGGCCATTATATACGTCATTTCAGAACGTCAATATCAAATACTAAAAATCGGCCAAGTACATGTCCTGGTCCTCTAAAATCCTGAAAAGTTTAATAACTTGTATTATGAATTATTGCATGAAAAAGCTTTCAGTGACTAAAAAAACTTTAACTCAGGTCTAGTCTTAATTTAAGGATTGCCCATTCAAAAAGACTGCGGTTTTTTTAGAGGCTAAAGCATTATTTCTGGTTGAAAGTGGAATGAGCATATAGTACTATATTTTTTTTAGGGAACCCATTAGGTGACCTTCCATCAATCCATTGCTTTATTAAAATTGCGTCTTTCGGGAAACTGAAAACATAAAGTAACATTGTAGTTATCATTTTACCTAACTTACTGCTAAACCTCACCATGTAAGGCTTTTGTTAGAAAAAAAATACTGTACTATTTTTTTTCTAACAAAATAAAGTTTTGAAAAAAAAATTCTATCTTGTTAAATAAAGAGAACAAATAAAGAGCTAGAACATGTTGCCTTATTTTAAGCAAAAGTCGTTATTAAATTCTGAATTATGCTATTTCTTTACAACTCTGTAAAATAATCAAAATAAATAAAAATATTTACATTATTTTACTTCGGATATCCAACCAATCGATATTATGGTCGATAGTCTATATTAGTAGATCATACAGGCACATCATTAACTCGCCGCAACTAACAGCGGCTTTATTATGAAATACACCGCACTGATAAAGTATCGTTATGTTATTTTTACATTGCTTGTTCCGTTACTGAGCGTTAAAATTAAGTAGTGGTTAAAGAGCAATGTATGTACTGTAAGAGTAATACAGTCGCCTTGATATTTGAAAACAAAAATAACGTAGTAGCAGCAAGGGATATTATAAGATTTGTTGTTTTTACTGATTTTAAAGATAAATATAGTATTAAACTTGTACTTCCATATGGTAAGAGATTCCATGATGACCCAGGCTTCTCTTATCACTTCGGTTCTTGCATGAAACCACTGAACAACACGGCATTTTAAATTTGTTTACGATCACGTATCGCGTATCTCACAAGTTTGTAACTGACGGCCGTTTGCCCGATCGTGTGCATTTTGCGCAAGTCGCGCGGACATGCACACGCCTCCTTGCCACCCCGCTGATCGGTACATTGAGTTGCTGAAGTGTTTGTACACTGCGTACCGGAAGACGTAGCGTTGGAAGGCTTCCTACAAGGTGGACCGATGACCTGAAAAGGTTGCGAGAATCCGATGGATGCGAGACGTACAAGACCGTTCTTTGTGGCGACGCTTGGGGGAGGCCTATGTCCAACAGTGGGCGTCTATTGGCTGAAATGATGATGATGATGATGAATGATAACGTATTAAGGCTCTTCTAGCATAATACTACATTTTCTATATAAACTATTATCGTTTCTACTTACTGCGCTATTTGACGAAATTTCCTATCTTTTTTTATTTTTTATAGGCCGACGGGCGTACAGGGCCGATGTCGAGCGGTGTTCAGCTACCAGCCAGCCAACCCGGACGAGCTTCCTCTGTGCGTCGGTGACGTCCTAGAAGTTCTAGGAGAGGTAATTGAACTTGTTTGCATTATTCTACATCATGTTTACACAGTAGCACGTCATTCAGTGCCGCCGCCCGCCGAGCTTAGGTGTAACTTATTTTTTCCTAGCGTGTGGCGGAAAGAAAGGAGAGCCCATTTTTGTATGTCTTCATCTATGAAGACTATTGAAGACATTATGGCACGTATTAATAAACGTTCCTCAGCCCAAGATCTCGTACTTGATGTCAAGCTCGAGGTCCTGATCGTATTAATAAACTAGATTCACATGCTCAAGCTCAAGCTTGAGCTAAAGTTTCAGCTTAAGTTTACGTCATCAGCCGAGTGTTAACTGATTAATAAACGTAACTCGACACTTAAGTTTGCAACAATCTGCGTACTCGAGATACCAGATCATGAGTGCAGACCGACCGGGACTTGAGGTCGTGATTAGCTTTGTGCGAAATATGGAGTTTGTAAATATTTTAAGTCAAATTAATTATTACGATAAAATAGAGTACTATGTTACTATTTTATGGCTTTAGCGATATTGTTTATCAAAAATTTATTTATATAGAATGTTTCAAATTCTTTTGAATTGCCAAGTGAAAATTTCAAATAAAGATTCGGATTTTTTCGAGATTCAGTGTTATTTATACAAGAAGTTTTTTTTTATTTCTTTCAGTAACCTAACGTGACGTTTTTGTTTTAAACTTAGGTCAATATGACGTAATCGTTCACGTAAGCAGAGCTTGAGCTCTGCTTACTTCGGTGATTACACGTGCAGCGCTATACTCAAGTACAGCGCATTGAGGAGATGATCTTGTTAACTGAGATTCTGCACTCATGTGTTTATTAATTAGCAATGATCTTGAGCTTCTGACATCGTATAATCGGGGATCAAATGATATCGCACTTGAGGATGGAGTTGAGCACCGTTTATTAAAACGGGCCTAAGATACGTAATATTGATTATTTAGGTATCGTGAAATTATTAAACAACGTAATAATAAAACCAAATTAGTACATTCATTAATGACTCATTCTCGTAACTGTTGATCGTTTTCTAATGTGTAGATATCACTTCACAGTAGGTGTTTTAAATTAGTCTATTTTTGCTAGCGTCACAAACTAGACAGCGATCAAATATGTAAAATAAAAAATAATACAAATTTCGCCACACGACAAAGTTGTTGTGGGTTTCTTCGAAGATTGCAATCTGTTGGAAGTCGTACGCGTCAGTGGTTCTGCAGTGCAATTTATAAATATTTTAAACATTTCATTAATGTTTGCGAAAGTTTTTGTGTCTAATCATCATAATTGGATAACAAAATCTTTAGTTGCGTTTACTTAGTGTGAGTTGAGAAAAAGTGAAGGACAAACAGTCCTATCAGACGCTTTTACGGTGGAATGTTTTGGCTCGTGTTGTTAACTAGTCCTAGTAGTGTTATTGAGCTTGTGTGATCGTGCAGGTAGAGGAGGGGTGGTGGCAGGGTCGCCGGCAGGGCCGCGTGGGGGTGTTTCCCTCGAACTTCGTCGTAATGCTGGACCCACCGCAGCCCGCGCCGCCCTTCGAGCCTGCACCTGCGCTCCCGCCTAAACCTGGTGAGTTATGAACTTTTCTTTTTATAGCATAATAACACGTACCTATGTTTTCCCGAAGGTTTACGAAGAGTTGTACCTACCCCTTGTTGTGGACCCATTTTTTTTGACATCCCCAACTCTGGCGGCTTCGACCCTGCTGGGCTCCTACGGTTTGCTTACATCTCCTAGAGGCGCGTTTGGAATAGTACGCGCCGTCGACGACTTGGGCTCGGCCCGGATGGTTACTGAAAGGTCGGACATCAAGCTATCCATTGCTCGCCGTCCGCAAGCCCGCGCCTACGGTGGTCGGAAATCGGGATCGGGATCCCGGCGGCTGGGGCTTGAGGGCCGCGCCTTCGTGTGTGCACGTGCGCCCGCCTCCTTTGGTAGCATTACTGCTTCCCGGAAGGATGTGACCGTCTGCCACTCCTCTTCGTTTCGGACCATGGTTTGTACCAAGGCCCGTCGCAAGAGATCGTTGCCGCCGATCTCCTCTACGAGGACACAGCGGTGCTCTGCCTAAGCGGGGCACACCTCTACGGTGTGCTCCACCGTGTCCTGCGGGTGCTCCACACAGTGGTGGCACCCGGGGTTGTAGACCCATGGAATAGAATTCAACTGGGCACAAATCAAAACCTTGGTCTGTTACTAAAACATTCTCGATGGATAACCCAAACATTTTTTTTTTATCAATGTTCTAAAGGAAATCCTAGGATGACAGCGGATGAGATTGGATTTACCCTGTAGTGGTATGATAACACTAAAGATAGGCAAATACAAGGTGTCTAAAAAAAAACTTACTTTTGTAATAATAATAAGGTCATATCTCACCTTCTCTACATGGATGATCTGAAACTCTTTGCCCCCCTACAACTTGCTACTGGAGGTAATTAAACCTAGTGCTATCAGGATGGAATTTGATGTGGACAAATGTGCAGTCATACAAGTAAAGAGAGGTGAGATTGTGGAATCCGTGGGAATTCAACTCTCGAATTCCATACACCTTAGATCCCTCTGCTCAACCGAAATTTACGTTGTTGAAACTTCAACGGTCCGGACTAAACGTTTCGCTTCGTCGTTTATACCGTGTACTTCGAAGGACTGGAACAATTTGTCTGCTGCGGTTTTCCCGTCCAACTATAATTTAGGTGTCTTCAAGGCTAGAGTAAAGCCTCACCATCAAGGATTGCATCTCTGCTTACCATCAGGTCTCAGTCAAGCAGTGGTTTAAATCAATAATAAAAAAAAAATTACAAGTATTTGGGTATGTCGGAAGCGTTAGGTATCAATACTGATAACGTGAAACAATCGTTGAAAGAGCGCTTCTTTGGCTGCCTGAATAAAGTACTGAATAGTCTTTTATCAGGCGGAAACAAGGTGCGCGCTTTCGACAATTGGGTCATATACGTATTGATGTATCCTTTCGGCAATTTCGGCACACTCAAATGGACTCAGACAGAACTTGACGACCTGGATAGGAGGGTCCGCAAACTACTTACCTTTTTTAAAATATTTAAAAATGTAATGAAGTATATAAAAAAAATGGAATAATAATAATAATAAATTTATTGTCTACGAATAAAATACAAAACTTAAAATTATTGTAGACCTGGTTGAAAATTATAGATGTACAAAATATACAATATTTATATACGCTAATTTACAAAGTCAGAAACTGAACACATGAGAAAATTACTTACTGAAAATAACATTATTCCAATGTCGTCCTTCGTGGCTCTGCCGCCAAAGCGTCAAAGCGATATCTAATATTAGCATAATACTGGCAGGGACTCCACATACCCTGTGACCCTAGACGAAGCATGTATCAGCATTGTTTTATTTATGCTGTCTAAACTGCTCAGATGAACTGATTTAATACTAGACCCCTTGCTACTTGTTCTAGATTCAAGATTCGAAGATTCAAAGCATTTTACTTCTAATAAACCATTTACAGGCACTTTTGAAATGTCAAGATGTCAGTCAGTTAGAAAAATTATGCTAATTGCACATTCCAAAGCATAGATCTCTATGGAGAAGAATGTGCAAGTTCTCACGAAAGAAAACAAGTATTAAGTTGGCATTTGAAATGCAAATTATATTTACTTACTTTGCAGTAGAAGCTGTACTTATAAACCTGTTTGCCAATGCCTTTGAAAGATGTACCTACAAAAAAAAAATGGTAGCTCGTTAATATCTTTGCAAATATGAAGAAAAGGCAAGCAAAAATTATTTTAATCCTTACAATTCCTGCTTAGATTCTACGCATACAATGAAGATAGGTATTTACGGTATTCATGCTCTATTAGTAGTTAATATTTTTCTCATAGGGTCTGAGTCATGTTCATAGACCTTATATCACTGCGAAGCCCGTTCGTCACCCAGTCTTATTGATATATTGTTGCTATACTTACGTTAATTGAAGCGATGATTGCGCTTCGAAGGGGACTTACGGCTTATCATTTCGGTGATTGCATCTTCCGCTGACGACGATATATCCCGGATGTTATTAAATTTGCATGTGAAAAAATGTGTGTGTAAATTGTTATCAATGTTGTCGCTCTCATATATTCATGTAAGTTTGTTTTTTGTGGTTTTCAAAGAACTGAAACAATATTGTTATTTTTAAAGATAACGGTTTCTTGTTTGAAACAAAGACAAAGTCCTTTTGTCTTTTTTTAATCACAAAATGATAGCAGTGCGTGTGTAATTTAAATGTAAAATAGTAACGTTACAACGTGAACAACTGATACTATTGTGTGATAAGTGAAAGATGTTATTTTCTTCATATCCTGGTTGTATTGTATAATGTTTGATATAATAAGGTCAGCTACTGTTTTAATCTAACTTCTTAGAAGTTTTAACATACACACAGGCCTGCACATATTCCTCTTTTTTTTTAAATTCATGTTATGGAAATATGCATTATGGAGTTATTGTCACTAGTTCCAAATAATAATGACCTCTATTTGTACACAGTAAAGGAGCTGTGTCGCGTGCTATTCCCGTACTCGGCGGTGAATGAAGACGAATTGACGCTGTCGGAAGGTGACATCGTGACTATCTTGTCGAAGGATGCACCCGACCGCGGCTGGTGGCGAGGGGAGTTACATGGTCGAGTTGGACTGTTCCCCGATAATTTCGTGCAAGCGCTGCCTATACAAGGTATGTACAATGTCAAAATCATGTTGAGAGGATGAATATCCTCCTTATATATGTTATATATCGTAGGTATTTACGAGGTAAGTAGTAAAACTGGGTCAGAACACCCTAGAACAGTCATACCCAACCTGTGGTCCGCGGACTAAGAGCTACAATATGGTCCGCGAAAGGTCTAAAAACTTCTAACTTTCCAACTGTAAAATAGAACAGATTTCAGGTTTTTCTACCCTAGAATGCCACTATTAGGTAACTGTGCCAACTGAAGCGTTCAGTAGGGCCGATGCCTGCTAGGACTGCGGAAGCGTTTGAAAGAGTTACCATGACTCTAGAACGCAAAGGGCAACTGAAGGATACAGGTGGATTTTAGTCGCTAAAAGTATGACACACCCTCTAGTTCAACCCTAGAGTGGGAGAAGTGATTTGATGACTTCCAACCTCAAAGAAAAAAAGAGTAGCTATGCTTGTGAGTAAGAGCCAATGCTACAATGTAAGTTCAAAGCGTATCCCTCATGATGAAAACAATAATGAAGTTATCTACTTAATTATAGTTCGTCTTTGCAACTCATCGCTCCTTATTCAAAAACATTCGTAATTGTTTGAGGTTACGCGTAAATACGTGTGTACTTTGTATGACTACCAAGATTTTAGTCCAAATGTAATGTAGCATCGTTATTAAGTAGAAAATAGCTTTAGTGGTTTCCTTTCTTATAAACATTGACGAGGACAATAATAAACTGAAAGACTGATATAGGGTTATACAAATATTTCCTGTGGGTAACAAACTGTTATTTCCTCGAGGAATGTTTGACCTACATATCATGCTGAAATGTTCACATTGTTAAATAAGTAATATCAAATTAAGACAATGTATTTATTTACAAGCACTTATGGAGGATGTCCAAGGCGTTGTACAATAGAAACTTGCAAACTCAAAAAATACATTTGATACAACAATAATAACCTAATAACAAATCCATACACATTGAAGAAAATAAAAAAAAATTAACATCGACGCTTGAAAGGCAAAAATTACTAAGCGACATTGAATATACTTTACAAGAGAGTGTTTAAAATATATTTTTTTTAGAAAAAAATTGTTAGTTTAAAAAAAGTTGGATTTAGATATTATTAACACGATGTTCATAGTATCTAAATCCGACTATTTCGTTGTCATTAATAAAAAAAAAAAACAAAAATGTTGAAGTTCAATGTCGCTTAGTAATTTTTGCCTTTCAACCGTCGACATGTAATTTAGAAATAAAATACATGTATATAACCACTAAAATAATAAATCCCGCAAAACAAATGAAAAAGGAGTATATATATATGAATGAATGAAGACAGAGAGTGAGGCTAAAGATAAGATGGATGGATTATGTGAGGAGTGATCTAAAAGAAAAGTCGGTTGATAGGAAAGGATAGAGGAAAAAAAACATGTCGAGCCGACCCTAAGTAAAATAGGACAAGGGCATAAAGATTATAATGAAATTAAGACAACATACTAGGTCAATAACTCTGATGGGTCTCCTCTCCTTGCCTTGGGAAGTACGTTAAGTTGCGACTCTTATTTGAAAATCAGCAGTCGATTCTTGTAAAATACTGGTAGGTATTTCCGATTAGACTGAAAGCCGACTGCAGTATAGTTGGAAAAGCCTAATTGATTAATTCCACAGTTAAAGTTCTTATCAACACATTTGAGAAGTTACTGTGCAAATAAAGTTCGCATAGTATGAATTAGTAATGGATTTTCTCTGCTCTTCATTGTTTCCACTCTTGAGTACAATAACAGTTACAAAAATAGTTGATTGCATCATCTACATAACGTCTTGAATACGAATCTGCGCATTACTGTTATAGTATTGTTCCCCTTTGTTGCTATGGATATTGTATATCTACTATAGGACGATAACTTAGCTGAGATTTGAATACATACAGTAGTTCCAGGATGTAAAGGTTGTCGAAAGGTTACTGGTTATACAAGCGAATGACATTTAAATCGTAGAGGTAAAGTAACTAAAACCTTCAGGTAGTAAAAACTTAGCTTTTTCTCGTGGCTTCGCTGTCTTGGCTTAGCCATTAAGAACCGTACAACTTTTCGTGATAAGAGTAAAGATAGCATTCAGTAAAAGTGTAGCTGGCTTTTTATCAATAAAATAATCTTTATAAATCGTTATCCATACTTCCGTTTATAGTAAACACATCGATATATGTAGGTAATTAACCGAATTGCAAAAGTCTAGTCTTGGGGTTTTCCAGAGAAATATGAAGCGCAGCTCACTCGGTGTAAAAAGAACAGATCTTATACGGAATAACACGCTGCACTCCAAAACGGGCTTAATAAACGTGGGTAAAAAGTCTGTCAGGTTCAAATAGGCGGGTCACGTCAGCCGCATGTACAGTGATCACTGCGTAAGAGTCTCCACGTATTGGGTTTCTTCATATGGAAAATGCCATCGAGGCTGGTCCAGAAAGAGGTGGCGAGATGATTTAGACGCGTACCGCGAGAGCTGGTTCGAGTTGGCGCGGGAGATGAATGTCTGGAAGAACTTTACCCAGGTGTGGGACAGTAAGGGCCAGAAGAAAAATCAGTACTTCTAGAGATAAACTTTTTGCAAAAGTAAAAAATTAGACAATTTAAACTCTGTATACTGTTAGTTCAGAAGTTTAGATGATGAATAGACAAATGCATAACATAGTTAATCCTTTTCTAAGATATCTGTATGCGTGAAGTGAACCTAATTAATGCAGGTATGCACACGGAGTCATCTTATATCATATATGGAAAAAGCGCTATATATAGAATTATGATCAATGCCATGATAGCGGTAGTTTATAAGACCCAATAAAATATGTTACGATTTTTATTTAGCAAAATTGAGAATATTGAAAACACAATTTTGAATAACAAATCATTAAACTTAAACCAAGGGTTCTCTACCAACTTAATTATGTATTGGTAGTGTAGTATTCAAGGTAATCTAGGACTACACTTGTAGCTATATCATTACTTGCATGTTTGATTAATCGGCGAGGCACAGACCCGCTATCCGCCTTCTTGCGTGGGCGTCGTTCAATACTGAGTTCATACCTCAGGAAGAAGGAAACTTGGAAGCATCTCTCTACGTATAAAAAACAAAAGATCACTGAACCGTCGGCTAAACGTAGTAGTACCTGATGTATTATATTACTTTTGAGGTATTTGTGGGAAATAGAAATAAAGGAATTCTGGCTGGATAAAATCAGCCGAATGGGCCAGTAGATGGATAAGCTACACTTGTTTCTTCGGGATGATCGTCCAGACTCCGTGTCGTCGGTCTTGGTTATCATGTTAAAATCTTTGAAAGTAGCCAGAAAGTCTGACAACGACCCGATAATCGAAGTGATGAAGTCTAGTTTGGAAAAGGCATAAGGCAAGGCATATGATAATGAGATTTTATTTAATTATGGCACATCAACAAAACAAAACATAGACGTATTACATTTTATGAGTCTTAAACTAGTGTTTATTATTATTTATTAAATTTATTTCCACAATTAAACAACAAACTTAATAAGCGTTCGTTCCCTCATTGTCTATCTATAGCATAGCATAGTCGGCCTTATAATGTGCCCACTGTTGGGACTCAGGCCTCCTCTCTAGGAGAGGGAATGGGCCGTAATCCACCACGCGGGCCCAGTGCGGGTTGGTGGATGTCACATGTCTCCGAATTTTTAGTTCTAGGACATCTAGACATTAGCCGGTTTCCTCACGATGTTGTCCTTCACCGCTTTGAGAGCAGTGGTGATGAAATAAATTACACAAAGTAAGTTGCCTGGCTGGGTTTGAACCCGCAACCTACAACTCGTAAATCGGGGCCGTTACCACTCGGCCACCACTGCTCTCCATTGTCTATCTATTGTCTCTAAATACGGTATTCGAAAGATTAATAATGTTTAAATAATAATTGATTACTTATTTTCTAAAAATACACATACCTTATATAAAAATCTTAGGTACACTTAAAACTTCGGTTGTTGCGAAACCGATTCACCCTGACCCTCGTACTAGTGTGAACTGTATTACGGTGGGACAGTATTCCTCGTTCGCAGTACACAACTTGGGTTACACAGCCGATTTAGACAAAAATAATTTTACACAATACAAATTATACACAAGTAAAACTGTAGGTCATTGTATCAAACATTTAAATCGGGTGATACTTGATTTTAACCAATTATACACAAGAAAAACTGTAGGTCATTGTATCAAACATTTGAATGTTGTGGTATTCGATTTATACCAAATAATATCATTGTACCAATTATACAAAAGTGAAACTGTGGGTCATTCTATCAAACATTTAAATCTTGTGGTACTTGATTTTAACTTCAAAGGTCGTATAAACTTCTACCACCAATTGATCTTAGTAACTCAAGCTTTTTAAAAGCCAATTATTAACAATAAAACAATCATTCACAGACATAAGCTTGTAAAAGATTATACTGTCTGCGAAGCTCAAATCAATTAAGTGACGACATTGCGTTGTGTCACCCATTACACAGATTGCACTTTATCGTCTTTTCAATTAAGTGCCGCTCGTTTCAGCACACATTAATCTTCCTAAATTACACAATTAACAAAAATAAAGCTGGGTTTCCTTCAGATAAAATTACACTACACATTCTTTACAAAATCAATTAAATAGTACAATTTGATACAAGTGGAGAAAGTTTGTGCGACCGAGACGGAATTCACCCGAGCTGTAGGCGAGGGTGTTATGGAACCGAGAGCTGACGTTTTTCAATACACTTAAAAAAGAAATAAATAGACGGGGGAGCGCGTCAATACGTGCGAATCGTGGGAGTCGCTTAGCTTCCAGCCTGACACGACACATACAATAAATTGTGGCGCGGACAGCTAGCGCACTTTTCCGCACTAGTACCGACAACAGTAAATTGCATGCTTAAATGTGGTAGGGATAAGTTCGGGTTTTAGAGTCAGTGTATTGAAAAAGCCTTATCTGTAGTCTGGCTAGTAGGCAAATCTCTCATATAATATATCAGTATCAATGACAGATAACTGATGTAATACCCACACACACACACCTTGAATTTATTTATAGTGTGATGTACTCTGTCTCCTAAACAACTTTATGATGATGCTTAACAGAAAACTCGTTTTGTAATAATGATCACATTGAGCACTCAATATGTGTAGCCAGATTCTAAAGAAACATTGTGTGCTTAAGCTTGGCAGGTTGAACGTAAAAGTGTTTTAAAAGTTACAGTTTATTAGCTCTGGACTTTTTTAAGGTTAGTCGTGATTTTTGTAGGTACCTATTTATCACAAGACTGGATATTTTTATGATGACCTCTGAAAATCATGGACCAGACAAAAGTATTCCTAAGTGCTTAATTTTAATTAATGCTTGGCATTTTGATTTTAACTAAAGTTTTCAAGGCGTTGAAGGATAGTCGAATATGTTTTGTATCTAGACTTTGAGGAAGTAATATTCACCTTGATATATAATTTATAAACATTTACATAGAGGTACATATAAAAAATTAGAGACGTACCTACTTACGCGATAAAATTGACTTTCTAATTAACACTGTCGATATTTGCACGATTTTACTGTATTAGAATACATACACTCTCAGAATATATTACAAGGTTACCAAGAAGTCCGGTAACAAAGTCACATAATACAGCATGATAATAACATAATCTAAGATGACGTAAACTTTGTAACGCTGGCCGAATGCAATCGACTGCAAGACACGCAATATTACTAATTTATGCGTATCGAAACTAACGTGCAACTGATGTTCCTATGCAGATGAAGAAAAATCAGGTTATTTTTTTTATACTGCTCTTTTGAGTTCATGGCTAATAGAAACATCACCTTTTAAATTAACGTTTGGTATATTTGATTTGTGTAATTGTTTTATTTTGACTTGTATCGATTTTAGTGCGGATTTTTGGCCATCCAAAAATGTTTAAATTCGTAAAACTCAAACTCAAAATTATTTATTTCACATAGGCCTACATGGGCACTTATAAAACGTCAGAAGTTAGAGCACAAAGAAACGCTCTGGTAAAATAACACATAAATCACTTTTGTAGATTATTGACTGCTGTAGAGTATGTGTTTATCAAGTTATTGTATGTAGCACATGGATGTTCAACCTTGAAATCGTAGCACATCGGACATCCATAATATATCGAATCAACAAGCTTATGGATAACAAAACAATAACAAAGTATATACCTTAAGTTCGCGCGCGAAGTACTCCGAGTCGTGAGCTCACTAGCACACGCACAGCCTGTTGGTAAACACCGCCCACTCTAGTATTCGATGTTCTGCTATTGACATTTCTCATGAAGGTTGCGGACCGAGTCGTGATTTTGCGTAACTTGCCTCGGCACGCTGTGTCTCGACACTGTCTTTTTTTATCTAGTTGCCTCACTATCCGCGTTGGTGTAACACTAATGTTGCACGTTGCTCCACTGATTTCCTCGATATTGTGATTCTCTAAAATGGTTTTTGAAAGTGAGTCGGATTTGTTTAAAGTTTTATTCATGTATGTGAAACTTTGTCAGACATTTGTGTGGTTTATGTGATCGTTTCTAAGGAAATGTTAAAGGAATAATGAAGTGTTTATTTGATACATAGAGTACAGAACTATTTTTTTATTAAATGACATTTAAAAAAAGTTTTTGTTGCGGTTATAATAATAATGTTGCAGTTTAGAAAAATGTTTTCAAGTGAACAAAATTTATTTTCCAAAATTTGTAAGTGTGAATAGATATTTATTTCTTTGCACCCCAAAGAGACCCTAAATAAATGACCGAATATTTGGACTTATTTTAAAATAAGTAAAAATATCAACAAAATTGATTCGGATTTTTCAAAGTTAGAAAATATGACTAATTATACTATCATATCAATAGATACAAAGATAGCAATAAACTTATAAAGGCCAGATAATAATTAAGCAGGAAAATATAAATCATTTGACGCCTTTAGCGACAACATCGTTTTAATTGGCAGTGACACTAAAATATTTTTCATTTATCTACAGTATCGACAGAATTAGAAGAAAAGAAGCCAGATCGACCGCCAGTGAAGACCACGAACTCTTCCATCTACCCCATTCTTACAAACAAATACTCCGAGAAAACAGCCTCTGTTAAGGAACTGACCACGTCCAAAATAAGGTATTTTACTTGTAACTTGTACTACAATGGTTATCATGCTAAAGATTAGGTGGTGACCTACTAAGATTTTGTTGGTAAACGGACTCAATATGATGTGAGTGTAGATAGTTCTTTTTGCACAGCAGACCCATTCCAAGTTCGATATCCCATTTGTAGTCGGATTTGAATTGAAAATATGATGATTAGTGTGAGTTGCTATCTTTTTTATTATTATTGATAGGCTTGCGCTTCTCTACTATCTCACACCTGCCCCCCTAGCCAAGATATAACTGTTTTGTTTCGATTCTCTTTTCCTTGATCGCCTCGAGTCGGCCACGCCTTCTATTTTTTTGTTCTGACCACTTGACTGAACGTAGAGATGACATCAGAATAAAGGAATCGGAGGCGTGGCATACTCGAGGTGATTTTTTTTTTGTTATGATATAACAACAAATTTACTGTTTTTAGATTTATTCCTTTACCTCTTCTATAAGACCTTACTTTATGCCAAATTTCAGGATACTGGGTCAATAGGAACCTATGAATTTTAATTGCCTTGAGAGAGTCGAAATATACGTTTTTTCCGACCGTATTTTTTTCCGTTAACTTAGAAGTTAGAATTTTTCACAGTATCAAGGGACCGCAGACTTGAGTATATGATTTTGATTTCAACTCGATACCTCTACGCGTTCCCGAGATTAAGGCTCCTGACAGAGAGACAAAAACAAAAGACAGACTGACAACAAAATGATCCTAAAAAATGCTCATGTTAATCAGAAAACAAAAAAAAAAAACTCGAACAATTCCGTATCGAATACAGGCATTTAAAGTGGGCCGAAGTCTAACGGGTTTGCCAATAAATTCTTTTAAGGAATTCATCGTAAAACAAGACGCTGTGTGACTAGGTGTGTTTGCATGACGTTTCATTAAAAACGACACACTTAAAAACGTTCCTAAAAATTAAACTTACTTTAAACTCTAGAAGCCCAATCATATTTTTGTGCCTATAAAGCCCTATAGCCCAATCAAAAATGACGTACACAAATCAAATCGGTGTATTTAATTATTTATTTAAAGATTTCTTCATTTAATTAAATAATTTTTACAATAATCAGCTATATTAAAATTGTTTCCAAAAATTAAATCAACTGTTATCAATTCTAAATATTTTAAAATTAAAAATCAGTCTTTATACGCAGTTTTGACAAATATCAATATTGTGTCAGTATTAGCCGACTCCGGAGAAGAGTAAGGGTTCACAAGGTCCTCTTGCCTATTTTCCATGTTTGTATTTTCTATGTTCTCCACTATCTCATCTTCAACGTCGTGACATCGTCTTGAGTAACACAATCTTCCTGTTCAGAATCAGTATCATGAGGAGAATAATCGTTTTCGTTATCCAATACTACAATTCGCAAAAGTTACACAAAGCCCAAACATACGTCAAACTTACGTGCAACATCGTTATTACGACAAACTGGAGGCACTTACTGGGGCGAGGTAATCGTCTCCTGTTAGGTCTCTGCGGCTCTTGAGTTGGCCCGGAAAATCGCAGCGTGTTTTCGTCGGAGTGTACGTCAAAATGACGTAGATTGGGCTTCCAGGGTTAAAAAAAAAAAAACATAAAAACCAATCAAACGTATAGGTATTCATTTTTTCCTATTCTTATTTTTTCTTATTCAGAGAGGGAGGGGGTCAAAAACTACTAAAAATCGTCTTATGTAATAAATTAATGGCTCCTTTACGACTATTTTTTAAATGTTTCCAGCGTGCACAAAGAGAACACAATCAGCAAGGAGTCGAGTACACAAAGTACAACCACACACACAAACAAGAGTGAGTCTGAAAAGATTATACACAGTGAGACCGTCAATGATGGATCTTTGGAACAGGTGAGGTTATTACTGCATTTATTTGCATAAGTAAAGAGGTTGTGAATGTATCGTATTTGCATCCTAAGATATAGTTGATTGCATTGGGAAAGTCGTTAAATGTTAATATTCTCGGTGCTACTTTCATATTTGTTTCTTCATCAAGATGGCAGTTCTAATGACGCTGACAGTAACTCTCAAATTAGTCCTTTACTAAAACTCTTTATTTATCTCTCGGATTCTCGGGTTTTTTTTTTATTTATATTTCCAAAATAATATTAAAAATGCGAAAGTATGTATGTTTGTCTGTTCTGTGTTCTCGTTTAAACCGCTGAACAGATTTTGATGAAACTTGGCACTTGAATAGATTATAGCATTGGCTCGGATTCGGCATACTAACAAGTTCGTTTAGGATTACAAGACATTTTTCATGCGGGCAAGTACAGCTTAGTATTTCAACTAAAGTATTCTTAGTTTTTTGAAGTGACTTATGCAACTTACTTGTAAAGTATTACAGCTTAACGTTATTAATGATATAATCATTCTTCGTTCGCACTCATACGGACTAGTCGTGTACAACAGTTAAGAATATTCTAAAATACACAAGTAACGGAAATTGTACCCTAGTCAAAAACCAATAGAGCAGAAAGTCCGCTTAACGCCCTACCGTCACGCATAAGTCGTGTGGGTAAGATAAAAACTACGTGTATAGTATATGCAAAATATTGAGATGAATAATATGCTCCGTACACCTCCGGAAGACAAAGGACTCTCTTTATCACAACCAGACCTAGCAAGTTATCGGGAATCAAGAAAAAGAAAGGACCGGGCAGAAGTAGAGGAACTTGGTCACCTGCGATCTGAAATCATCACGATGTTAAACGATTTGAAAAAGACCCAGAACGGAAAGTTGTCTTCATTGTCCGACATGATTAAAGATCTAAAACAACAAAATCAAGAAATATTAACACAAAATTTGAGTATGAGAGACACACTTGAGAATACTACATTACGTTATAACGAGCTAAAAGGAAAGTATGAAGACATAGTCCTCGAAAATAATGAAACAAAAAATAAGATTATAGATCTTGAAAATAAAATGGAGGATATGCTGAGAAGACAATTTGAAACTTCGTTAGAAATATCAAATATACCGTCCAGTGAAGGAGAAGATCTCAGCCTGATGATTGACAAAATTCACAAATCTCTTGAAATTTCAGTTTCACAAGAACAGATTTGCAATATATATAGGAAACGATCAGGTCAAGTCACCAAGCCAATTGTAGTTGAATACAGGACAACGCAACTTCGGAGTAGTGTGATTAAAGCTCATCGTACATACAACAAGAAACATAAGGAAGAAAAATATAACACAAAGCTGATCAACTTGTCGGGTGAGAAACAGCCTATCTATATCTCAGAATTACTAACTCCCACCGCACGCCATATCTTGTATCATGCTAAACAAGCTCAAAAGAACCACTGTTTCAAATACTGTTGGATTTCATATGGGAAAGTTTTTATAAAAAAAGATGATGGACTGCCTAGAATACACATTAAAACAAAGGAGCAAATTGAAGACTATAAAGCTGATTCTGATCTAAATGTGTCTACCTCCAATCAAAGCAAGTGACTAATATCTACCTGTGTTAAAATGTATTTTTATATCTTCTCCAATTTTCAGAGATTGTGCATGCTCTCTGAAATTGTATTTTTAGTGTTTTTCTATTATGTAGCCCTACTAGCCATACTCACAATACACAAGCACAAAATTTATACATTACTCAAAAACAAATATTGTCATCTTAAATATTTTCGTGGCCCTACCAAATCAAGTGTTCCGATAAACTTGGCGTACCGTTTTGCTGTCAATATCTTAATCCCAACAACATGCAATAAGGAATATGGTTGACCTTCAAGTAATTTCCTCAGACATTGATGAGCAAATCAATGTCGGCAGCTCGATGGTCGCCGAATTTCCGGAACACTGTAAATCAGCTCTTCGTATGACTCAACACAAATTTACTATTTTGACACAGAATATTAGAAGCTTGAATAGAAATTATGATGAACTTTTAGTTCTTCTTAAGCGGCTGGATATTGCCTATGATTTTATTATATTGACAGAATGCTGGCTATCACCTACTACCGTCATACCGTCTATTGATCATTACGTTCCATATGCTACAAAAAAACATTTAAATCAGAACAGCGGCATTGTCATTTATGTTAAAGACACTGTAAATTGCTCTATAACAGAACCAAATAACTTTCTGGAAGCTGACTGTTTAACTATTACTAGCGGGAGTGATTTAGCTATAGTTGCGATTTATAGACCACCCTCCTTTAAGAAGGTTGACACTTTTCTGGGATCTTTGGATGGGGTATTGACGGAATTAAAACAATACAGTAGTATTGTCTTGATAGGGGATATTAATATTAATATCACAGAAGATAACCTGCACGGTAAATCTCTAGAATATAGCGACTTACTAGCCTCACATGGTCTTCTAGCGTCACACACCTTTCCTACTAGGGAAGCAAACTGTCTTGATCACTGTTTTATTAAATCAAAATTTAAAGCGACCACTATAGTTTGTAACAGTACTCTGACCGATCATAATTGCGTAATGACTGCAATTCCACGTAAGTTAACGGATATAAAGAAAAACAATAAAAGACTATATACAAAATGTGACTATGATGCCGCTGTTTCAGATCTGGGCCACTTTGTTTGGAAAGACTTACTATCCCTGTCGGATCCAAATGAAATGACTAACCGATTTCTTAATGTCTTAAGAGATACCTTAAAACAACACACACAGACCTATAATATATCTAGGCGTAAAAATAATATCAAACCCTGGATAACACCAGGATTATGTAGATGTATGAAAAACCGTGACAGACTTCATCAAAAGCTTAGATCAGACACAGGAAATGAGGTATTGAAGATTTCTTATAGACGTTACCGCAACACCTGTAATAATTTATTGAAAACGTTAAAAAAATAATTACTTTAAAGCTAAATTGGATAACAATAAAACTAATATAAAAAATCAATGGGGTATAGTAAAGAACATGTGCAACTTAGATAAAAAAGATAATTCAGCAATAGACCTTTTAAGTAAAACACAAGATAGACAGAGCTCACTAGATGGAATTAATAATTATTTTTCTAGAGTTGGAGCCGATCTTGCTAGTAATATTTTATCTAGAACACAAAAAAGTGAAGATTTTCTATGTAAAAACTTGAACTTAAAGCAGATTAGTCCACCCATGAATTCGTTTATGCTCCTTCCAACAAATGAAAATGAAGTTAGACGAATAATCTTCAATTTGAAAAATACAGAGTCATCAGGTTGGGATGGTATAACAACAAAGTTTTTAAAAAAAGCGATAAATGTTATTGTGGAACCTATAACAGCTATTTGTAATATCTGTTTTACCACGGGCACCTTCCCACTGGCACTAAAAAGATCTGTTACTATTCCAATTTTCAAGTCGGGTGACAGAGATATGGTGTCGAATTATAGACCTATTTCCTTGCTACCTAGCTTATCAAAGATTCTGGAAAAACTAATAAACTGTAGACTGAAGAAATACCTGGAGCTGAAAGGATTTTTTTCATGCAATCAATTTGGATTTAGGGAAGGCAGATCTACCTGTGATGCACTACATAAGTTAACTTCGTTTGTTGCTAATGGCTTGGATAATAACGACAGAATACTGGGTGTATTCTTGGATCTCGCTAAAGCGTTCGACACTGTCTCTGTCCCCATTTTGATCGCTAAGCTAGAGTGCATGGGGGTTCGAGGTGTACCTTTGGCTTTATTCAGGGATTACTTAAGTGACCGCAAACAAAGTGTTAAGATTAATGATGGCTATAGCCAAGAGGTTGATATGCTATACGGAGTGCCGCAGGGAAGTGTTCTTGGCCCAACACTCTTTTTGGTTTATATCAATGATTTATGTGATTTGACCATGGATAAGGGACAAATAATCACGTTTGCTGATGACACGGTATTATTATATAAGGCAAAGACCTGGGCAGATATAAATAGCATAGCAAATCAAGGATTACGTACTGTAGCAACATGGCTTGATAACAATTTATTAACCTTGAATGCCCAAAAAACTATGTACATTTCTTTTAGCACTTCAAGAAGAACTCAACCTCCACCAGGCATCATAAATTTAAAGGTACATAAATGTGTTAATGAATGTGAAATGTCTTGTAATTGTTGCAGTATTATCAATACCACCTCAACTAAATATCTTGGTGTGATGGTCGATCGTTATCTTGACTGGAAAGACCAAGCCAAAAAACTAAGTGCCCGAGTTCGAAAACTGATATACATCTTTAAAAGGCTCAGAAATGTTTGTTCAGTGCAATTGCGTATTACTGTGTATTATTCACTTTGTCAGTCTATTATTAGTTACTGTTTAACAGTATGGGGTGGTACATCAAAAACTACGATGTTGATAGTTGAAAGAGCCCAACGCGCACTACTTAAAGTTATGTCTTTTAAAGACTACAGATATCCTACGGATCTCTTATATAAAGAAAATGGGGTACTTTCGGTACGCAAACTTTTCATTCAGCTGTTAATTATCTCACAGCACAAAAATAAACCAGACTTTGGGTCTAGGCGAAGGATGGATATAGTTTACAACGTTCCCAAATGTAAGACTAGATTCGCTCAAACCTTTAATAATTATCTTGGCCCCAGTATATATAATAAAATTAGCAGAAAACTTAAATTAAAAGATCTTAGCTGTCGGGAATGTAAAAGGATCATTGGTCAGTTTCTTAAAGAATTAGATTACTATGAGGTGGAAAATATTCTGAGATAAAAATAATAATAATAATTAATATATTTTAAATCATGTTAATAAATTATATATTTAATATAATATAATGTTAATAAATTAGTGATAACAAATGATATAAATAATTATTTCGAAATAATTTAATGTTAATGAATAATAATTTAAAGATAATATAATGATTATATATACATATACACAAACACTACATAAACACAAACACATTTTATATACAACACACTTGGCATGAGGGAAATATAATATTTTTATAATTTGATGTAAGTTATGATTTGTTGAAATAATTTATTGGTGTCTAAAATCTAATATAATAATCCAAAAATACAAAAAAAAATAAATAAAAATGAATAATATTTATTAAGTAAAAAACAGATAAACAATTTCCCAATTATGATAAAAAATTGATCATCTGGAAACTTTACTTATACTATGTGAGTTTTCGTTACTACCTTCAAAGTTAAAATCAAGTACCTACCGCAAGATTTAAGTGTTTGATACAATGACCCACAGTTTTACTTATAATTGGTTAAGTGAATTTGTTTTGTCTAATTAATCTTGTCTAAATCGGCTGTGTAACCTAAGTTGTGTACTGTGAACGAGGAATACTGTCCCACCGTAATACAGTTCAAACTAGTACGGGGGTCAGGGTGAATCGGTTCGCAACAACCAAAGTTTAAAGTGTACCTACGATTTTTATATAAGGTATGTGTATTTTTAGAAAATAAGTAAGTTTTAGCTATGTAAATATGATTAAGGTTGTTGTTAATTTGTGGAAATAAACTGAATTGAATTGAATTGATATGCGCTCCCCATTAAGTTTTGCACAAGCGCGTTGTACCGTCCTTGAATAACTAAGTAAACATGATATATGCAATAATGCAATATTAGCCCCGAATTCTGATCTTACTTGTACTACAAGTATTTAAGTTATCAGATCATTTAAGAGTACATGTATGTATTTTAAAGATGACGTAAAAATTTGTCTTACGTTTTTTTTCCATGGGTGTAGGCATAAACTACGCTATCTACTAACGAGGTTACCATGTCGTTCAAAGTAAGATTGTTTCATTCTTATTTCAGTGTGGGTAAGAGATAGAGCTATACAGGTTGTCTAGCGTCATCTCTGACTGGAAATAAGAATGAAACAATCTAACTTTAAACGTAATGGTACAGGTCTAAGATCCTTACATACTCTTTATGCTTGATTTATTATAGACGGTTTTTGTGCACTTCATAATATGAATAGGATAAACATTTATTAAAAACAATTGTGCCTATAATAGGCGGTCTTATCGTACAGGACTATATCTTATAGACAACCTTAGTGTGAGTTTTTAACTTAAATTTGAACTATAACTGAATAAGCGAAATGGTATAATAACCAAAATCTTATTTTTCAATATATTTATTTACAAATGTTGTCCCACCCTAGTAATTAATTTACCGTCCGCACCTAGCCCAAGTCGTCAACGGCGCGTACTGTTCCACGCGCGCCTGAAGGAGATGTCAGCAAACCGTAGGGACCCAGCAGGATCGAAGCCTACTGGGGCCAAGGGTCTGTTTCTGATAGGAAGACTCGGCCCCGGTACGAAAGGCAACGAAGGAATAGGAGTGGGTTTTTAGTCTGTAAAAGTCTGACACTTTCTCCCGCTCCGCCCAAGAGCGGGGGATGTCATAAGATGATTTTTCTACAGAAAAAAACCCTAGTAATTACTCCTGTATCGTGGGTGCGTTCACAAACATGTAAACTAATTAAAAAGCGAACATTTGTTTACGTTATTGAGAAAAGATAAAAACTTACATTATACCTTCAAATCCTACAAGTACCGCCGATGGGAGTACTACCCGCCTGACCTTACTGATGTATTAATATTTTAATAATGAAAAAAACATGTATTTCAGGTGAAGAAGCCTCCAGTGCCATTGAAGAAGAGTCCGACGCCCACGACAGGAGTGGGCGGCTTGTTCAGCGGGCTTAAGAATAAAATGCTATCGTCTACAGATAAGTGAGTTTAACTCCATTAATATTAGTCTTAGTCGTGCCAATGTCATGACAGTATATCGACGGTGAAGTACCAATAACTCATAACTGTCGGAAGTCAAAATTATCTGTCCAAAAAATGTTAGGAAGTAATACTATAAATTGACACGTTGGTTTAGTTAGGTGTTTGTTTCCACAAATTAATTTGATGCAGTTGCAACTAAATATCCGCTTCGGATATGTTACGAAACATGCGGAAACTCGCATTTAAAATATAAGCACTTAAAAGTAATTTTATCGAAAAATGTCAGTTAGAAGGTATTGGCACTTCACCGTCGATATTACATTTGTTCGCCCAAAAACTGCGTCACCTATATGGCGTTGTCAGTAGCTGCGATTTCGCTGCACGATTTCGGACGAGCGATCAAATACAGTTTGCGATTCGGTTCCACATTCACACCCAGTTGCTATTCTGATGAGGTTCCACTATGCCAGGAAAAATATAATGCAAAAATACTACAATAAAAATTATGTTTTGGTGGTTTTTTGTGAAATCTTCCTTAATTCCCAAGCCATCGATTGTAAAATGATAACGTTTAAAAATATTCAAGACTGTAGCTGAACCGAAAGAAAGACCATATATTTATTATAACACTATTATTGGTTCTATAAAGCGTTTATGTTTAAATCCGAAACAATCTGTTATTAATATGATCTTCATTGTATTTCCAGAGAAAAATCATCATCAACGACAGTATCGAGTAGTGGTAGCAGTAGCGGCGGCGAGTGGGACCGACCCGATGGTACCGCCATCAGCAAGACCACGCCAACAGCCAACAACGCCAATGCCAACACCAACGCCAACACTTTCGACCATATCGAACGGAACTCTCTACTCAACGACCCGAGAGCTGGCAGGTGAGGATTGAAAGCTATAACAAGCTATGTTATCAGTAATTATTTAAAAATAATATTTTTTATTTCTCCATCACAATAGTTTTCATAATATGCTATGTTGTAACAATAAGCTAATGATTTAGAGTAGTGTCCGACCGAAAGTTCGGTTACGGTCGAGTTTCAACAAAAAACGAGTTTTGGTTTTTGTTTCGGTTTCGGTGGCAAACCGGCTGAAACAACAATTGAAACAGAAACTGCATTCGGGAGTTCTCGCGCTGTATTGGTCATGTTTGGTGCGTTAAATTTCATCCCAGCGAGTAAGCGACGAAGACCTTATTCCGCGTCCACGTGCTTAATAATGTTATGACTGGCTTGTGTTTGCAGTTCGTTTTGTTTGTTTAGAATTTCGTGTGATTTATTTTGAATTCGGTAAGTTTAATTACGTGGTATAGGATAAGAGTAGGTAGTAAACATAAAAAAAAAACATTATAACAAAACAATACATAGATTATAGTAGAATCAAGTTCAACTAATCTTAATATTTTTTTGATTGTTTGAACTCTCTCGCTAACGCTATACCTAAACAAACATTAATTAGGTACTTGGTACTTACTGTAGTTCAATAGTGGTGATAATATTATGGACTCAGAGTTTCAAAATTCATATTTAATAATTATTACCAATACTATTATTACCACCTTGGTAATAATTATTAATTTGGCAAGTACAGGTAGATACTTACCTACGTCCCCAATTGTTTTTTTTTTTAAATAAAATTAACGCACTTATAATTAAATGAGTGAGGTTTTACATAGGTGCCTGCCTAAGTAATCCGTATATTAAAATTAATATTTCATTTCTGTTTTTCCCTTTTTAAAACCTTAATTTTATTGCACTCGATTTCAGTGGGATTACCCACTAGTGCAATAAAATTCACGATAGTCACGAATATAAATCCGTAAAAAGATAAAAAAATTAAGACTTGACTGATTATAAAAAAGTTTTCTTTATTTTTCCCTCAAAATGTGATCCTTGTAAGGTAGTTTCGGTTTAGACCGAAACTAAGATTATTGCCGAATTTCGGTTTCGGTTTCAGTCTTAAAAACCAGTTTTGGTCGGACACTAATTTAGAGTTAAGTTTGTGAGAGACTGATGGCTGATGTAGATATGTAAAACAACCTGTATTACAGGTCATCAGGGCCTTCCTGAGGCTAGTATGCTAGATAAGGTGTTAAACTTGACTGGCCTGTTGGTTTAGTGGTTAGTAGCCCTGACTGCTATGCAGGAGGTCGTGGGTTCGATTCCCACCCAGGACAAATGTTTGTGTGATGAGCACGATCATTTGTTCTGTGTCTGGGTGTAATTTATCAATAATATGTATGTGTTTAGAAATATATAAGTATGTTTATCAGTTGTCTAGTACCCATAACACAAGCTCTGCTTAGCTTGGGTCTAGACGGCGTTGTGTGATAGTTGTGGAATATTATTATATTATTATTATTATAAACATATATTGTTCTGATAGCACTGGTCTATAAATGTGTCAACTCCAATTGAAACAATGTCCATTTCAGAAAGTGTACTGAACTCATATTTGGGAAACTGCTTTGCGTTTGCAAATCTGTCGTTGCGATGAAACTTTCTATGATCAACGTACCGTTTAATGTTCGGGGAGAGTGCATACCGTATATTTTGAAGAGCCTTTTGTTATTACCTACATTTGATTATTTACAATTTGACACTGAAATGGCTTTCACGTATTTTATACGTGTGTTCTCTTGATTTAACATCATAAACTAACGAATTTATTTAACTTTTCAGGGTAAAAGCACCACGGCGCCGGCCGCCTAGTCAAGCACTTCGTGAAGACACGCCGCAGCTAATAGGATTAAGCAATGGTCACGAAGGTAAGCTTTCAATTTACTTGAAAATACTCCGAAAATACAATCTCTCGAAGTTAAAAATTTAATTTTTAATTAGAAACATAATATAATAAACAGTGATTAATGTGATTATATTATTCAACACTGCGTCTTCCGGTACGTCGCCGCCACTCCAGAACCTTTGGGCCCCAACGGCCATCTGTTCTGCGAGCAATGTGCATTGCGTTGCTACTTAAGTTTGGCGATTCTTCGTGCTATGTCGGCAACCTTGCTTAGGCCTTTCCATTGCCCTTTGGGTGACTTTAAGCCTCCTGATGAGGCCCATTGTGAGTGACCACGTTTTGGAACCATATGTCATCATTGGCAAGACGCACTGGTCATTGACTTTCGTCGTGAGACTCTGTGGTATACTGGACAAGAAGATACCGCACAGCCCACTGGCTGTGCGGTATCTTGAATGAATTTTTTAAATCGGTGCAGTAGTTTTTGAGTTTATTAATAATATTATCTTACATAACTTTTCTCTTTATAACTTTAGTATGAATAACATTAATTATTTAGTAATGGTAGTATTCATCATTTTGGTCATGGCCTGTTCTGCCGTACACCTTGACATGTTGATGATATTTCTTCCTACATATACGGCCATGTATAATTTATGAGGATTTGGCAAAATAAAAACTGATTACTTCACGATCTTTGCATATTAAGTAACTCTCATGATATCACAATAATTGGACCCAATCCTGTTTTATCTATGATTTATGTGTTAAGAATTCCACAATAAATCTTTGTAACATCTGACCTAAGATAAACTTTATCGATTACTTGCCACCCAACATGACTAAAGCGTGTTCACTTATCTCTTCTATGAATGGAATTCTAGTTGACCTAGATTATATTGCTACGTAACCTACTTGCTATTCCCTAAAAGTCTTATGAAAAATAACCTTTGTTTTGCTCTCGAAGTCCTCAACCTCAGCCGGTCATATATTTCTTAATAAAATTTAAAAAGTATGATTGGGTGTTTGCAATAGATGAGAAATGCTACATATTGCTAAAAATGTGATAGTATTTAATGTTAGTTTAGCCAAAGTTTTGCCCGTTCCCATTTCCGCGTTAAAAAGTATTTGAATTTTGCATGTAAAATTTCCCGTGACCGATTTCCCGAGGGAAACAAAAACCCGTTAAAAATAGCCAGATTAATATAAAAACATGCTTGTTGTTGTCATAATACGTAAAGCTATCTACGAACCAGATGATACGTGAGCGTTGTTTGTTTTCATCCGCAATAGTAATAGTGTTACGCCTGACTTCGCTCCGGTAGGCAGGCAACCCAATTATTGATTGTCTCTGGTAACCTTGGCCTTGTCAAATACAATACGAACTCAATAATGCACATAGAATAGCCATTATTTACCGAGACAATAGCTAATTTTGCGACTTTGTAAAATGAAAGGCGTCGTAAATGGTTTTATATTGGATGAATACGAGCTCTTCAAATCAAATCTATATAGTTACATAAAACAAAGTTGTGTTGGTTTTACTATTATATTTTCTTGCTCCCTCATTGTCTTTTTTTTGTCTCTAATTACGGTATTCGAAAGGTTAATCATATTTAAATAATAATTACTATAACTTATTTTCTAAAAATACACATACCTTATATAAAAATCTTAAGTACACTTAAAACTTCGGTTGTTGCGAAACCGATTCACCCTGACCCTCGTACTTGTGTGGAATGTATTACAGTGAGATAGTATTCCTCGTTTGCAGTATACGACTTGGGTTACACAGCCGATTTAGACAAAAATAATTACACAATACCAATTCACTTAACCAATTATCAGTGATCGGAGTAGGTAGATTGATTTTTGGTACTTGTATCATAAATGCACACAGAAAGAATAACATGGATAAGCCATTTTTCCAGAAAGTAATTCCGGTATGGAATATTATTACTACTCAATTCAAAATTTAAAGGAAGGTATCAAAACTAAATTAATTTATTATTTATCTGTTGAATAATAAAAACAATCGAATTCCGATTGAAGCATTATTTTTTTTTTTAGCCTTTTTATGGTCACAACTTTTTATAAACTGTTGCACTTAAATTTCAACATTTACGCATACGCATTGTTTTGATAACCGGTTAGTGCACCACCCTGCACCCATGATCCTTTGTTATCATTGGTCGTTAGGTTGCATCAAATCCTGACTGTGTGCCCTTAAAAAGTTATGAAGACTATGATAATACTCATTTTAATACAATTCCTATCTAAGTTCCGGTTTTTTTTTAATAACCAATCAATTCCGGAGGAATGTCTCTATTAATATATACGTTTCGGATCAATGACCCCAATTCAATCTACCTACTCTGATCACTGTTTATAACTCAAGAATTACATTTTGACGCTCGGTCATTGTCTTTCTATTGTGTCTATAATTACGCTACTCAAAAGGTTTAATATCGCGGATTTTTTTTTTTAATATCAAAATGCATCGAAAAAATACAGCAACTGTCAAATAAATTGGTTTCAATCATTCGATCAATAAGTTTAGTTAAAAGGTTATCACTACATTCATTGAATGTTCACCGGGTCAGCTGGTTGATGATATTTATTTGTTACTAACTGAACCGACAAATGTCGTACTGTCACAAATATTATATCGTAAAAAGAAAACGTGTCAACATCTACGTAGAAATTACAATACAATGCGTTCCAAATGAGAATAGGATCGATTTCTGCGCCATATTGTGACGTCATAGCTGTCAACCCGAAAAATTAGGTAGTGTGAGCAAAACAAGTTTTTATTTAGATAATATTTATTTACGAACCTATCCAAGGGGATGGTGAGGTAGACCGGGACGTAACACATCGGATCAACGCAGGATGGAATGGCGACAGGGCATGGGAACAACTTGTGACCCACGGATGTCCCTCAAGTTGAAGGGTAAAATCTACAAGTCCGTGATAAGGCCTGTCCTACTGTATGGATCAGAACTTTGGGCTGTGAAAAAAAAAGATGAAAAAAGATTGCACGTAGCGGAGAGAGGAGAGATCAAAGGAAATCGTTTGTCTGGTATGGTCATGTAAAGAGGAGGGATGAAATGCATGTTACTAAAAGAGTTATGAGTTTACATGTGGATGGATGGAGAGGGAGAGGCAGGCCAAAGAAAAGATGGATTGATTGTGTGAAAAGTGATATGAAAGAAAAGGGAGTTAGTGATAGCGTGATGAGTAAGAGGAAGTGAGGACAGAATGGGAGAAAAAAATCATGTTGCGCCGACCCCAAATAAAACGGGACAAGGGTAGGAAGATGATGACTTATTTACGAATCATGAACGAAGAATTTTTGGTCAGAATTAAGTTATTCGATTCCGCTCATGTCTACATCACTGTTCGAGTGGTCATCATCGTCGTCATCACCATCATCACTGCTGCTTTTCCTATAAATTAAACATCGATTAATATAGGTTTTTAATATTTATTTCACCAACTATTGTTTTAATTGAAAATAGGCATTACTAGCTGAATTTATGACAAAAATTCAATCTGAATTTAGATTGAATTTTGCGAAGCAGTAATGCTAGCAAAGGAGGCGGCCGATCGCGCGAGGCAACGGTCCTTACGCTCCAACCGCCGCCGGGATTCCGATCCCGATTTCCGGCCACCGTAGGCGCGGGCTTGCAGACGGCGAGCAATGGGTGGCTCGCCGTCTGACCGTCCGGTAACCGTCCGGACCGAGCCCAAGTCGTCGACGGCGCGTATTGTTCCACGCGCGCCTCAAGGAGATGTCAGCAAATCGTAGGGGCCCAGCAGGGTCGAAGCCTACTGGGGCCACGGGTAGTGTGAAAGCGGAACCCGGGGCCCTGGGACGAAGGCAACGAAGGAACAGGAGTGGGTTTTTAGTCAGTAAGACTCTGACACTATCTCACGCTCCGCCCAAGAGCGGGGATGTCATTAGGATGATTCTCCCACCCAACAAAAAAAAAAAAAAAATCAATGCCACTCATCTCGCTATAACTATGTATAGTCTTCGTAGTCTTAGTCATCTTCACTGCTGCTCTCCCCTATAAAATAAAACATGGATTAGTCACATAAGTCTATTCTATGTACACGCTACTGTACTTAGTTCGAGTCGAAATCAAGTTTCGCAAAATCATTTTTTTTTTATTTTACAGGCGAAAAACCACCAGAGAAAGCGGTACGGACGGAGCATCCCGAAGCTGCTGAAGAAATTAAACCTCGGACTCGTGAGTGGGAGAAACATAAGGCACCGTGGATGGAGGAACTGAAGCTGAACCAGGCTAAGAAGACCAGCTTTATTGTGGACGGGAAGTCTCGTCTGTCGGGACCAGAGCTGGGAGTGGCTAGCAAGGCGGGCAGCGGTAGTACGGACAGGTATGCTAAAATTTTGTTACTGTTTTTTTTTTTTTTAAATTGATATAAACCAGTGCTTGACTGCGATCCCACCTGATGGTAAGCAGAGATGCAATCATTGATGGTCAGGCGCACTAGTTTATTAAGAGCCTTGATGGCACCTATATTATAGTTGGACGGGAAGACAGCAGCAGACAAATTGTTCCAGTCCTTCGATGTACGCGGTATAAACGACGAAGCGAAACGCTTAGTCCGGACCGCTGAAGTTTCAACAACGTAAGGGTGGATACTCGCGCTTTACTGTGATAGTAAATTGGTTCACTATCTATCATCTTCCCTTGTCTTCTCTCTCCATTACTTGAGGTCGTCAACACGATTTTGTCTTTTATTCTATTCTGTCAGTAGTCATGCTACTATTAATTCTTACATTGGTTTACTATACAGAACAATGTTTTTTACGATAATGCGAAACTATAAACATATTACACGGGTTAACCTAAAACAACATTTGAGACTCTTGTGTTTAGTGGCTTTTAGATCTTACAATAATGATAACTCTGTGTAAATACAATAACTTTTTTTGTAATCAGTTGAGCTTACCTTATCAAATTCGTTTTTTTGTATTGATTCATCACTGACGAAGGTTAACACTTGCACTCCTTTTTTCTTTCAGAATCCTAGACTGTGGTCTAGAAGAAAAGAGATCAACTCATTCTATGGAAATGTCTAAAAGCACGTCGTCGATTAGCAGTCGAATGTCAATAATGGAGAGCTTTGAAGAGGTAATGTAACAGTTATAGGTGGAAGCTTCATCCCCAAATGTGAAATATTCTTGTTAGATGGCGCTGAACTATACGTTTTTAGTTTTGTTTTAGGCGCATGGGAGCATTATTAAGTCTAGGAAAAGGCATTGGCTAAAATAGGACATTCCACTTTATTGAATTTAGACAAATTATTGCCTCAAAATCATCCTGATTCTGAATGTTTATGTCCTTAACTTATATCATCAAAGAATTTCCTAAACAGGATCATACAAACTGTCATTATTACATATTCTTATAATGCTCCCCGCTTGTGTCCCCACCACGACCGTGCCTGTGCGTCTCGTATACCCTCACCAGGTCATGGGTCCACGCGGTCTTCCCACGTTTCGACCCCATCGACCATCTGTTCTTGCGAGCAATGGGAGGTCTATGTCAAGCGGTGAACGCCTTTCGGCTGAAATAATGATGATTATAATACTAGAGACCCGCCCCAGCTTCGCACGGGTGTTAATTCTTTAAAACATCCTCTGAATCAATCTGTCATTTGATAAAAATCTCATGAGAATTCTTTAAGTAGGTTTTAAGTTTATCATAAACAGACGCGGTGGGGGATTTTGATTTATAATATGCAAGTAAGGCCATTATCCCACTGGCGTTTTACGAGTATTAGCGCTTCTCTTACGTCTGCGCAAAGTTGGCACCTCAAATCGCGACAACGTTTGCCACTAGAAACCCGCAAACGTTGGCGCTGAGCAGATGTTGGAGTAGCGCTAACGCTCGGAAAACGCCAGTGGGATAACGGCCTAATAGTAAACATCATTCATATCATTATAATTTATAAAAGATCGATTAAGGTATTTGTGGATATTATTTAATCAAGTTGTGTGTTGTTACAGACAAAAGTTCGTCATTCGTTGGACTCAAAGAAGGACGCTACGCCCGCGCCTCGCGACACCGAGTCACACGCTGTCAAGCCCGTACAGTCACCCACCGCTGCAGGTATGTTATTATGATAAGATATATTTAAATGATTTAGTAGTCTTGGTTGCTTTAATTTCTGAAGTAGGTTAGAAATATTCCTTGTGTAAGATCTGAGGGATATTTTAAAAGAACGTTCGTGTTTTGGTCAATCTGTCAAAAAATCTAATCTATCGCTGAGATGAGATTGCGATTTGAATTTAGAAAATGTTATTGGTTGGCAGGTCGCACGATTATGTCGATGCTGGATGAAATAAAGAAACCGCACGCGCCCCCGCCGCCCAGCAGCGCGCCACCCGCGCCCCCCGCCGCCGCGCCCCCCGCCACCGCGCCGCCCGCGCCCCCCACCACCGCGCCGCCCGCGCCCCCTAGCACTGCGCCCACCACAGCGCCTCCAGCAGTCCCCACTTCCCCCCTCCCGCACTCCGCAACTCTACTCTCCGCGACTGTACTATCGGCCCACATCACTCCTGATAAGTCACCCAACGCCAAACCCGACAAATCTCCTGTCACCGTTCCCGAAGTCACCGCGCTCACCAGGCAAATAAACAAAACTAGCACTATCGAGAGAATAGAGAAGTCACTAGAGAAAGTACCCACAAATGCCATAAGCGGAGACAAACCCAGCACAGGCACGTTGGAGAGGCGAATGCAATCCGTCATTACGGAAAAAGTTGAAACCAACGACGCGTTGATCGCGCAGCTCAATAATAGGGTAAGTTGAAAAATGAATCATACCGACAATCGGCTTATTTGTTGTTGTATCCCTACAGTGCGGCCGACGTATCTTGGCGTGCCCGAAATTTGCACAGAAGGCTGCTATCGATTTGGAATTTATTAATGATTTTTTTATGAGATATTAAACGAAATAGATTTACAAACATACTGAATGTTGTTGTTGGTAAATGAGATTTCGACTTAAATAAAAAAAAAACAAAATTTTATTTTCTTGGTTGAAAGACGAAGACTGCTAGAATAACGATTGTTTGAGAATATTTCAAACCTACATAGATAGTTGAATATAAATATATTTTTATAACTTAATTTAAATCGATTTAAAAAAAAAATCGATTAAACAACACCCTCAAACATGTGTATTGGACATCTCTCTTCGGTAACTTTGTAAAGCTTCGTACTTATTCGGCAATGCTCTGTACGCAGTAATATGTCTCACTCACACGTAAGTATTGGTGTTATTTTCGTGTCGCTGTTTCTGTCTTGTGCACTGGCGTTGACAAAAGTTTTCGTTGGTTGATTATTATTATATTGTTAAGTTTTTTGTGTGGTGTTAGGTTTGTTTCTTTAATTCATATGTTATTTTTGTAGCTTTCTGTTTTAAAGTGTTTTAATATTTATTTTATTTGTACTTGGTCCCTGTATTAGTAAATTTTTATTCGTAATTTAGTTTAATAAAATTAATGACAATAACAGTTTTTTTTACGAGTGCACATGCGCTAAAGTTCGCAGAGCCTATGGCTCGCCAAGTTACCCGACCGTACTGTACATAGAGAACGAGGCTAACTGTTTCACATATAATGGATTCAGGGAATCGCTTTCAAGATAATCAAAGTTTATTAGTGTAAATTCATAGATAATAAGTACAAATAAAACTGATTGAAAGAACAATTGATATTTTCTTGGAAATAAATAAATTATTATTATAATTCCATTTACAGATAACGAATTTGGAAAAGCTTATAGAAGTACAAAACACAGTTTTCAACGCGGCCATCGAAGACTTAAAAACGAAGCTCAGTCAAGAGAGTGAGAAGCGGCAAGCGTTGCAAAGCGAGCTAGAGAAGCTGGCCCATTGTGTGACGCAAGTGTAGCCATTGCTGCGGCCTCCACTCGAGCACAACGCCTGCGCTCGTGGACGCGCCAACTCCAGGGAATACTCTAGCTATGTCCATTTTTAGTTAGACCCAAACGTTAAGTGCCGTGTGTACCCGGAGAACGTGGTTTTGAGAAGAACTTGGATGGTTCTTGAAGCGGAGTGAAATAAATAATATTCAATTTTGAAATACTCCTCAGCTCAATTTAGCTTGTTGCTGGCTTTATTCAAGTTTCAAGTAAGTTTGCAATTATTATTATTTTCGAAACCGCGTTCACGGTGCTACGGGACAGTGTTTCTAGTTAGGCCCAAAAGTAAAAGACTTCTGCTTATTCGTCAAGTGCTAGTTCGCGAGTGCGCTCACTTCTAATATCGCGAATGCGCTCACTTCTCGTTTCGCGATCGGTTCTACAGTTTTTGACGGCCTGTTGACTAGGCTGCTTTATCTTCAGATAGCGATTTATTTTTTGTAAGTCAATACTTGTAAGCTTTTACAATATTCATGATGGTGTATAATTATTTTTCAATGATCTTTATCATTGACTTAGGCGATGCTACGTAGCTCGCTTAGTGATCGAGGTACTTATTTAGTCAGTTTTGTTGTATTTCTCAATTTTTAACCGTCACTAACAACCGTAGTGTCTTAAGAGTAACTTTTATATCGTGTATATCAAGACCAGAAGAGGGTAACTACTTGTACCTAAATTGTTCAATATTTGTATATTCTTTATCAATGCTGAAGTAGGCTCTATTATATTATTGCCTATTTTGTTGTTTTCACAGATATGTCGATAGAATTATAAGTGAATGCGTCATTTAAAGTATTTTTTGTTATTTTCAATAAGTGCTTTTGTCATGTGAGCGTAGATTATAGTAGCGTCGTGTACGTTAACAAAATTTTGTGCCATTTTATTTGATCGATGCACATAATGATGTATTAGCTGAAAGTGTATTTTTTATGTGTAATACAAAATTAAGTAACATGTGATGCAAGTAGATTACGTCAGCCTAATATTTGTGATTAACACATTCCATTTTGACTTTTATAGAATAGTAGTACGTAATATCGATTCAATTTGTTATTGGCCTCCAGTATATTAACCAAAGCTTCATTTGGAACGGCATTAAAACAATGGAACATTGACGCATATTATATTTCATCGAGATCAATATTTTTATGTAACAGTTAATATATTTTTGTACTTGTACAGAGATTGTTTACGTTTTATTTAGACACCGAGTGTACCTTTTGTAAGACATATCTCGATACATATTTATTTCTGAATTAATTATAAATCGATTTTGGATCTTTATTGTATTGAAAACGATAACTGTAAATCGAGTGTAATTTTGGTTTGTTAAAAAATTTAAACCCAGGTTGTGTTTGGCCATCCATTGTGTACCTCGTGTTGGCAATTAAATTATTCGAAATAGATATATTATAACAATTGAATCATGGCAACTGATTAATATAGTTGTTAATTAATAAGTAAATGCTTAGTATTATTCTAGAGGTTGTAGTTTTAGGCAACTATGTGATAGACGATGCCTAACTAACGGTATGTTTTAAACTAACTTTGTAAAACGTTCCAATGGCTTTAATCATGCACAAATTGAGTCACACAAACATTTTATAGAATTTTTATTAAATGGGATTTGATTTCGCCCCCATAAACTTTTTTCAGCGAAATAGAAAATCTGGGCTTTTTTTTTTATTACTATCCATTAGTGAAGCTGATATGTAAAAACCATGCAATGTTTCTCTCCTTTAGTTCAAGAACACCGCGATGTTAATGTTATTGTAACTTTGAAATTAATACAGCGTATGTTTAATAAGTAGCTAGAATGATTATAGTCGATCACAGATAGATTTGTGAAACGTGAGATTCTTGTTGTATTATTTTTTACGGGGTTGTACCTGAGATTTTTATAGACTGCAGATGTATATTGATAAACTTACGTAAATAAATCAGGTAGTCAATTCAGACGGGACATTGACGCAAGAAGTATCCATTTGGATAAAGTTGCATTTTTTTATGTACAAGAGTTGCATTTCTAAATCTTATTTAAGCAAATCAATGATTTCATAGTCTTGTTATTAAATAAAAATTGAAACGTAATGCCTTTTCGTTTGTAGTAGATATTGACTCTTCATCTTGTAAATTGGGGCCTAAGAAGGCCGGAGAGGTGTACTTACCCTAAGAATATAATAAGATTGCAAAGCGAAAGATCTCTTTTTTTGCAATGTCGATAGAAAGTGAAGAAAAGTATAAAACCTGCGTTTGATTTGATGTCGCTAGCCCACTCCTTGTTGCTTCTCAAAAGTCACCAAGCTAATTATTTTCTTCTTTTAGCAGCAGCTTTTTTGAGCCAATCGCAATTGCATTTAATTCATTACTTATGTAAATAATTATAAATACATAACTAGTTATTTTTAAAGTGTTGTAAATAAAAGCTTGGTGAAAAGTACATAACAATAATTATAAAGGTTTATATGATAAACCATAGGTAACATTGTATGATATAGGACGATTTTTGATGTAATTTTTAGTACTTAATTTATTTTTTATGTATGCTATACTTCCGACGATGCATTCCTACGATTTAAACGATTCAAAATATTCATATGATTAATAAAATTAAATAATTAACTATGTTTATGGATAAACCAGTTATTTGCGTTTTTTTTATTTCCCCTTTTTTAATTAACTACTGAGGAAACAATACTACTATTTAATATCACTTATGGACAGGCAAAGGGGAATGAAACTTGCCATACTTTGCTGACATATAATATTTTTTCTTTTCGCCAAAAGTGAAACCTAGACCATATCTTATAGGGATGAAACTTGACATACATTTTCAGTTTTTTATACAACGGCTCTTATGCGATTGTGACGTTATTACACATTTTTCATTAGATATTTTGGAAACATAGTATC
Source organism: Mythimna vitellina (assembly GCA_949316375.1). Classification (NCBI taxonomy): domain Eukaryota; kingdom Metazoa; phylum Arthropoda; class Insecta; order Lepidoptera; family Noctuidae; genus Mythimna; species Mythimna vitellina. The sequence goes on from OX438686.1 coordinate 11,251,917, forward strand.
TTGTGGATAATTATTTATTTATTACAACTTGGAGAACTTACAGCTTAAAGAAACTAAAAATAAAAACAAACAGACGACAGCAAGCCAATTACAAGTCCTCACGTATAGTGTCAGACTTAAAATTGAGAAGTGGGCATAACACCCTTTACACAAAGATTTAAGCTTATTAAAATGTTAAAGTTACATACGTAAACAGTTAATAATTAGTTAATATACAATAGTTAGGTAACAGTCAATAGTTATAAGTTTCCTATTGTAATTAATTACTGAACACTTGAATGGATTCAAATCGAGTTTGTTATCTCGACAATAGTCTTGATGGCAATAAAGGTCAGCCTGAAGTGCTAGCCCATTTTCAATCTTTGAAACCTTGGAAAAGATTTTCATATCATCGGCGAGGCATAATAATTTGTATGATTGCAGGCACAGATCGATGTCGTTTACATAGATCACATTTAAGAAGGGACCGAGCAACGAACCTTGAGGCACTCCGTTAGGCACCGAGACCCAACTGGACATATAATAAATTATTGATCATTACTGATTGCTGCCTGTTATTAATATAAGATGAAAAACCACCTCAGGAGATCCCCACGAATGCCTATAAGGTTTAGTTTCTTTATCAGTGTCGTGATCAATTCGATCAAATGCTTTGCTATAATCAGTGTAGACCACATTGACCTGGCTGCCGTCAGCCATAGCGTCAGTAATTAAATCGTTAAATAAAATCAGATTAGAGGTAGTGCTGTGTCCTGAAATCAATTTATAAATTTGAGTAAAACTAATCCAGTAAAGACCTCCAAAAACCTGCATTTTGAATGAACTTCATAAATTACTCAAAAATTTAAGTCAAAAAAGTATAACAATAGAAAGTCTTGCAAATTTAATCAAGATTCTGAATAACGAATTTTTTTTTCAAAAAGTATTAATGGTTTAAAAAAAAAAACACGTATTTCCTGGAACAAGTTTTGTGAAAATATACGAGTAAATCACGGAATTACCGAATGCCAACAGAGTTTTCAGGCGTTATTGCCTCTTCATCAAACATCGCGTTGGATTTCGTTAGATAAAGCAACAAGCTTTTAAACCATGCTCGATGTTGACGATAGGCTAGTGGAAAAGGAGCCTCTTAAAGGAAGCCTGTCAAAGGAAAAAGAATTATGTCCTGGTGGACGTAATTCTTACCGTTACCAAACGAAGTTAGAGACTATTTAGTAGATTGCTCTAGTTTTTTTATCAGGCGTTATTTTTCTTAAATAAAAATACTCTATAACTGATTTTTTAGTTTTCCATTGTGAAATAGTTTTGGTTTCGGTGTTTATGTTTGGTACACATTAAATAGTGTCAATCACTATTGCAACACTAACGCGTATCTTTTCGATTCGCTTAGGGACCATTCAAGTATTACGTAAGCACCACATGGTCTTTGCTTTGCTTATTTTTGATGACATGGGGGATGGGGGGTCTAGATGGCGATTACGTCAGCAGTATATATATATTTTTATAGTTTTTTAAGAGAACGATGTCGATGTTTCAAAATCACAAGAAAGTGAGCAGAGACATCACTGAGCAGCAAACATTCAATATTATTGAAGATTTAGAGTCATGGATTCGTGATATAACTGAGGACTGTTAATTTGAATCAATATGTCAAAAATTTAAATGAAGTTTGTTTTTCTTTTATTTCAAGCCTATTCCTTATTGCTAGACTTACAACTACTGCTAATAAATTAATAACGAAACCAACACATTGATAAATGCTTGCAAGTACCAATGTTTACGTAAGCATGTGGGGGGGGGGGGGGGGTGAGAGCTTTGTTTATTTTTGCTGACAAGGGGGAGCGGGGAGTTAAAATTTGTAAAAAATCTGCTTACGTAATACTTGAACGGCCCCTTATCATTTTTTTTTCACTAGTTTTAATGATGGGAAATTGCGAGTGTGAAAAAATATAACAGTAATAACCAACTTAATCTATTTTATTAATTTTATATGAATCCTCAAAATATTACGTATTATATTTGAATTTCATTATAAGGAAAATAGGTGACGCCTGACTAGTATCTTCTTTCTGACTGGTATCTTCGTTCAATTACGGTTTAAAGACCTAGTTCTTTTTGCTATTGATTCCTCGTATTGTTCTCTAACATATAGTCTGGGTTTCATTTCTGGTGAAAGAAAACAGTAAATCATGTCAACGGTTTGAATTGGTTTTTGTATAGTATTTTAACTGATTTTATCAATTAAAATATATCAATTGTCAATTTTCGAATCATTCGATTCTGCCTAATGATCACTAAAGTAGTTAAAAATCAATAAAATTCATACTCGAGCGATTTTAATCGTCGCCGTTATTGCATATTCATTGTGCAATATAGACAGCAACAGAAGGGGTCTATTGCGTGAGCACTAACCCAAAAAAATAAACCGTTTAGTAACAATCTTTATTCAAACATTATTTACAAAAGTAATCCCTTAATATAAAAACGTAACAAAAGTAAAAATTACACATTTATAATTTATGGCAATACCCTTTTGAGTACATTTTACAGTCAAATATTGCATTTACATTTGACAATAAAAAAAAAAGAAAAACCTTATCAAACGAGGTACTTTATGGAACTCATTATTGATTAAAATGCTTAAAAATTCCTTTACTAATTTTAGACTTTTCCTAGTGCTTCAGCACAAGTTTACTTTATTTTTTACCAGGGATGTTATGGAGTTCCGTAACCGAAACTATTGAAAATCGTATCGAAATAAAACAAATATCCGTAACCGATAGAGTTTCGGATAAAGGCGGAATCCATCGTCGATATATAGGTATGTACTACGCACTAAATTACGCGTGCCGTACACTCACTTCAATCGACTCAGGTGGATTGTAGTCCTTACTCCTTGATATTGATGACATTAGTGCAGTTTTTTACGTTCATGCAATTTGAGAGCGGCGCTTATAAATTCAAATCAAAGTTAATCTGGACGTAAATAATAATTCTGTAGTCATGTAAGTAAAATTACTAGTTGTTCAAGCAAATTAATAGTTTCTAATAACGTAATAGTATGTTAGAAATACATCTGCGGTATAAAAATCGATATGGATAACATGTAATTACACTATGTTGAACGAAACGCCTAAGTGCCATGAAATTTATGGCGCTTAAGACATTTTGGTCGCGAAAAAAGTATCCTCTAAAAGCTAGGCGCTGTATGTTTTAATAGTTTTGTAAGACGACATAATGCCAATCTAGCGCTGCAGCGAACTTTTGTTTTAACTTTTCAGTATTTTCAGAAAGATTTCCATTTACGTGCTTGTCTTTATCTAGAATTAAGTCGATGGTGGAATCTAAATGACAGGTTACGACAGGTTTTTGTTTGGTTTTGGCCGGTCAAACAAATGACAATCAAACAAATAGATTAGAAATAAAAGCCCTTACTTACTATTACTAATTTACTTTTATAATTTTAAAATTCTAATGTCCATAACCGTATCCGAAACCGGTATAATATTATTCCTGTATTCGTATCTGTATCCGGATTCGAAATTAAATATCCATAACATCCCTGGTATTTACTTTTTTACCCGACTACGTTCATATTAATCACGCTGACACAATGTTGTGCAACTTGCACAAGAATAAATGATAGGTTGCATTATTGTTTCGTTCATTGTTTCATCGTTTAATTTGTGATGCGTCACTAATTTATTGCGATAAGCCGACTGTAGGGATAAAAGTGTGAATGACAAGATTTTTATACTTTATTTTAGCTAGAAAACTTGACAAACTTTGGCTTTAAAGTAGTTTTTGACACGATCGTAAGTCAAAATGAACAATTCAGAAACCGGTCCTATGGTTAAAAAGTTAGTGATAGCAAATTGTTTTCTACAATGGTTTTTGAAGTATCCGTCATTTGAAATAGATTCTTGGAATCTACCTTGACAGTTGTGAATACAAAGTTAGTGATAACAAAATGGAGTGGAAAAATGGAATGTTACGGTAATGCATTGAATTATATTATACTTTTTTGGCTGCAATTTTAATAATTTATAGTTCGATTACACGTGTAACATATTTTAAAGTCATTCATTAAATTCTAAAGTGAAGGCCGTATTATTCGTATTTATAGGATTTGATCATATTTAATTTTAGAATGTGAAGTTCGTCTTTAGCCGAATTCTCCATACATTAAAAAAATACTAGCTGGCGCCAAAAAACATTTTATTAAACACTTTTTTTCTTACTGCCTACATTTAAATAATTTGTGAACACAGATAAGGTTTTTACGCAGATGTTTTTCTCATTTAATACGGACGATTTCTTATATTTGATTCTTCCTTATTTCTATTGGATGACTTATTAGCACTTTTGTTGGAATTATAATGAAGGCATATCTATTAATGCGGTCATAAGTCGCTATTTAAAATGAACCGGTTGCCCTCTGAATGTTTGCCGGTGTACTTGTAGTTACATTTTCCGTAGGCACCTGAAACAGATATTTAAAATCTTAGTAGAATGAATTAGGGCAACTATAAAAATTCTAAACACTACCTACTTCATTTACATAGACATGCAGTGCATTAAATTACAGATTGTAAAAATCGGGAATATAAAAACGAATTTCATTGAAGAAAAAGTTAAATATACCTCAAACACAGAAAAATACTACTTAAAAGTAGAACATAATACTAAGTTCAATATAAGTAGTAGGTATTATTGTGATCCAAGCTAGGGGTACTACAAGCAACGTATAAGAAAATATCATATCGAATAAACGAGCGAAATTAACTTAAAACCTCGCCAGTCAATTCTTATTTTAAATCTGTTTCATAATCAGATCCCGAGGCCCCACCACGAACTGCTATCGCGATCCATTTGACGACCTAGAATGAACTGTTAAAGGGATGGAGCTATATCATCCTTCTTTCTCGGCTTCTCGCTCGCATGCCTAACATTTAAACATGTCATGACAAAGCTCCTGATTACCAATTTTAATGAGAACTTTTCAATAAGCACAAAACATACCTTCTAATAAGTACTATTAAAAATCGTGTTTTGTCTCTTCATCGTCAACACACAAGTGTTATTTTGTTAGTGTTAGCTGTCTTTGTCACAAAAAAAGAATCGTGCTTATTCTATCGTCCCACCCTCTCTAGAAGGTATTTGTAAATAGCGCAGCGTGATCTCATGCCCGCGTTTCTCCAGGAATTCATCTCGCCATCTCCTTGCAAGTGTTTGCATGTCCGATTCATCACTATATCGATACACTGATTTCGTCCACAGCTTAGGTCTCTCCTAGCATTTTAGATTCTTAAGGTCATATTTAGTACAGGCAGGACATACCTTTATGTTTGCCTAACGCGCCTAAATCCAAGGGCATAGGTCGAACTGGTGGTCCCTTAGGTTGCAGTGACGGCGTGAGGGGCGCATCGAACTCATCGATAGGCGGCCGGCGTACGCGCATGAACTCGCCCCTTATTGCTGCTTCCTTTCTTTCTGCAGAAGACACGCGACGAGAATCCAGAAACCTTAAGTTTGGTAGCATGTATATTACGAAATATCTGAAAAGAACTAAATAATAAATAAATCCGAAAATAACAATAACATAAATAAATTTTAACCAATCTAACATTTGTTGTACAATATAATGCCTCTTGTTTTTAATGGCGTAGGACTACGTTTGTTTTTAGTACAACTTGTAAATGTTTATTTTAATTTTAGAAATACATATTAAAATAAATAATAATCTGCTCTGCTAGTATGCTAAATAGGAAAAATATTAATGAATGAAATATGCATACCTACATTAAAATTCTCGACAAAGCTTATTCGAAATGTAGATTAACCAAATTGTATTGAGGAAATGAATTCGTTTGCTTAATTTGTTTTGCCACAAAATATTATTACATTGAATATTTGAGCGCCTAATTTATAATCGCCTAAGCGTGTATCATCATCATCTTCCTGCCCTTGTCCCATCTTATTTGGGGTCGGCGCAACACGTTTTTTTCTTCCATTCAATCCTGTCAACCGTCATACTATCACTAACTCCCTTTTCTTTCATATCACTGTTCACACAATCCATCCATCTTTTCTTTGGCCTCCCTCTCCCTCTCCACCCATCCACATGTATACTCATAACTCTTTTAGTAACATGCGTTTCATCTCTCCTCTTTACATGGCCATACCAAGACAAACGATTCCCCTTCAACTTTTCAGTCACTGGCGCCACTTTCAAACTTCCTCTAAGCGTTCGCCTAAGCGTGTATGTTTTCTGAAAATGTTATGACGGCTTACCGGTATCTTTGGTAGTCTGAATCATCCTTATCGATGTCTGAAAGTTGGTTGGGACACGCCTTGTTGCTGAGTAGACTCAAGTATGACAGTGCAGGGAAGTGCTTGCTTATTTTGTTAACCAGCTCGTCTAGGTCGACTATCTGAAATTACATTAATCATGAAAGAGGCGTGTGAAGAGGCTAATTGGTGATTCAGATTTGTTTAAATCCAATCTTTAAAGCCTTGAGCACAGGCGCAGGGTAGCCAGCCTTTCGGTGTTTCACAAGTTGCATTTTGGAGAGTGTGCGCGGAAATTGCATAACTTGATTCTGCCATCTCATTTCTACCACCGGACAACCCGACGTACGGCGAGTGGGATGAAAGGGTGGATCCCTTACGTTGTTGAAACCTCTACGGTCCGGACTAAGCGTTTCGCCTCGTCGTTTATACCGCGTACATCGAAGGACTGTAACAATTTGCCTGCTGAGGTCTTCCCATCCGATTATAATTTTAGTGTCTTCAAGGCTAGAGTGAATAGGCTCATAATAAACTAGTGCACCTCACCATCAACGATTGCATCACTGCTTACCATCAGGTGGGATCGCAGTCAAGCACTAGTTTATATCAAATTAAAAAAAAGAAGGATGTTGCTGTCGAGGTCCACCTCGACGTAAGTGGTGTGGCGATCTGATCAAGTTCGCGAAGCAAACTTGGTCAAAGATCGCCCGAAACAGAGAGGTTTGGAGGGACTAGGTGAGGCTTTTGCCCAGTAGTGGGCCCCTAAGTAGGCTAACAAAAAAATCATAAAGTGTTATAGTTCCAGCCATTTAATATTACCTACGCTTGCCCATGTAACATCATGCATTGCTTGGGTAAGAAGCCATTTTTGGAAAAAATCAGGAAAAATATTTCGATGTCTAGGAAGAAAATATGCTTAAAATTGTTATTATTATTTTTCGTATCTAAAAGAATAGAAAAACATTCCAGACAGCGTACACCACATATAACGTTGTTAACTAAAGCTATATACCTAATACATTACAAGTCAATTTTATCTGTTTCTCAACTCAAGCGAAACTTTACATTACATGTTAAACATGAGTTTTAATGAATTTGTTAAATAATTTTATGTAAATTCAGGTACCTACCCCCGAATTTGTTTTTGCGTAGGTAGATACATACTTGTGTACTTACATTAATGGCCTTTGTTTTGTTAAGTGATTCGAGTTTCATTTAGCAAAACTCATTCATTGTGTAGGTAGCTGTGAGTTCATTCATTAAATTTAATGGCTGTTACTAATGAGTTGTTTCAAATAGGCATGTAATGCAAGGGATTGAGGTAAGTAGGTACTTAACATGTCGAAAAGAAAGTTTTCAGTACAAAGTGTAGGTGTAAATGTTAATGTGTTTATAAGCGTAGGCCTTTAAGACTATTGGGGGAATATTACTGTTGCATTGGAAGGCAAAGGGCACCTGAAGGAACACAGGGGTCAATATAAGTTTAACACGCCCTCTCGCTCCACCCAGGGAGGAAAAATTTATTTGATGATTTCCCACCTAAAAAAAGGTCTTTAAGACAAGATGGACGAAGAATCGTGAAAGGTTTGCTACGACGTATTATGTCGGCGGACGGGCTAAAAATAAAGGGATATATTTAACTGTACATCAAAAATCTTATTCTTCACCAAAAACCCTATTTGTACACCATATATTTTAATGGACTTTTTACAATAATTATGGGAATTGGGGCACCCCGACTCGGACAGGTTAGGTTAGAAGAGGATGGCGGGGTCCTGTGAGCAAGCGAAGCGAATGAACACAGACCCCGTCGATAAGCCCCATCGATCCTCCCCGCCCTAGTGCAGGAGAAGTTTATTAGATGATTTCCCACTTTAAAAAAAAACCTTCGTAGTTATTTCTTTCAAACGACCCAGAAGAGCATATTTTAGTGCACAATTATTATTTTTAGTGGAAAAAGGGCATATTTTGTAGTAGATACAGAACAAGAATAAATTGAGGAACAATTTAAATACTGCCCATAAAATAATAAGTACAAATGAACGGAGAGTAACGAAAAGATTGGAATAGAAAATTGCTCATAGCTTAAGCATAAGCTTTTAAATAATATAATATAATATTCCACAACTATCACACAACGCCGTCTAGTCCCAAGCTAAGCAGAGCTTGTGTTATGGGTACTAGACAACTGATAAACATATATATTTCTAAATACATACTTATATAGATAAATTACACCCAGACACAGAACAAATGATCGTGCTCATCACACAAACATTTGTCCTGCGTAGGAATCGAACCCACGACCTCCGGCATAGCAGTCAGGGCCACTAACCACTAGACCAACAGGCCAGTAAACAAATATGGGGGACTTGAACCGTCAGCGCTGTCAAACTCAAAAGTTGTCAATAGGATTACAAAGAGCATAAAGTCTAGAAGCAGTTAAGTTACTTTTTAAGTTTAATTAAAGTGATGCAGATAAATATATGAATTACCGAATTCATTCATTTGAATAAATATAAATTACAACCCACATTTTGGTTTTTCTACTAACCCTACAATTTCATCCATTGCGACTTTCAATCCTTTGTAATGTCCAAATACTTACTTCATTATTGTTGAGCGAAAGAGTCTTCAAATTGGACAAGTATGGGAAGGAAATGCTGTCGCCTAGTTTATTGTTGTCCAATATTAGTTCCTCTAGACGGCCGAATTGTTCCAGTCCTTTTAGCGTCTCGATACTGTTATAACTGAAAGCAGATTGATATTTTTAGAGGTCTGTAGCTACTTTATCTGATTTAGGTTATACACTACTTTTTTCAGATTTCTAAACAGAGCAACATTATGTTGTAGTTCGTCAGTTTTTTTAATCTGATTCTCTTTTGATTTGTAAATTTGCCGTTCAGTGCTCGAATCTAAAATCATAGATAAGCTTCTTTGCTATTGCACTACAAAATCCAGTATTTGATTTCTTATATGTAGTTATATATTATGTAGATAAATATTGATAACTATTTTTGTATACACAGCAGACAAGGAAAACGTAATATAAGAAATATGACGTACGCAGCTAATCGCGAATGTTATAAGTAATGCGTTAAATAATGAAAAATATAAATATGTTATTCTTCAGGATAACTGCTAGATAGATAGTGTGTTCAAAACATAATACAGCTAATTTAGTATGCCAGAAAAGTATCGCGAAGATGCCTCTAAATGAAAACCGGACTTAAATACATGCAATCATTCTGATTGTTTGTCAGATTATTGTACAAGCAACGCTATGCCGTTATGGTGTTTTAATTCCATTATCTAATCGTAGCGAATGGCTAAAATGCTTCATATTTACAAGCATTGTGTCTTTGCGCTTCTCTTTTTATATGCAATCCGAGAGTGATCGGAAATTTCTGCCATAGGTACTCGTACATATTAGTTTTCAGTTTTTTCAGCCAACGAAATTATAAAGAATATTATGTATGATCGATTCATATTTATTTACAAAATTATGATCACTACGACTAAGATAATGCTTGATAATAAAATACATCAAAATTATTGTTTACTTTATAAATTGAGATTTCAATTGCTATAGCAACTTGCGAGTTAAGATATATAGGTCAGTATAATAATGATAAACAAGAGCTGAACATTTTTTTAACCTTGATCAAAAACTTTAAAAACCTGTTTTAAAATTGATTTTTTACATTGATGTTTAGTAACTAGGTAACCAAACCAGTCTAATAAATTGTCAGCAGACTTATGTGATTTTTTGTTATCTTTAAAACATGCATAGTTATTTTTAAAATCCAATGCTGAAACCACCAAGCCGTATCTACGCTATTCGAATAGATTTAAGTAGATATAGATAGTAGAAATATAAATTGTATTCATGTGAATCGATAGTGCATCGATGACAGACATTAATTAATGTACCCTGCACGAGACTTACCTTAGATCTAAGCATCTGACTTTAGCACCATACATTTTTTGTAATGCTGGCGGTATTCTTCTACAATCTTGACCGCAGTAGCTTAACTAAAACAAAATAAAAAAATAAATTATTACACAGACATGTGCCACTTCATATTATTGAAATGCTGATTTATAAAAATGTATTAACATTCTTACATAGGGAAGTCTAGAATGGAATTATATCAATTAGAACTGACGTGTCCTTACGCCAGTTTTAATTGATATAAGTTTTAATGTATCGTCTTATATTCATTGTCTACAAGAAAATTATTTATTCATGAATTTATTTACGTATCTAATGGCCTGTAATAGATACTGGATGGATGTTGTTCTGCTAAAAAAGACTGATAAACAAATATTGCATCTAGCAGAGATGACAATGTTGAGATAAATGTATGCAGTGATGAGAACGGATAAAGTGAGAAGAGTACCTATATCAGAGGAAGTTCGAAAGAGGCACCATTTACTATGGAGTTAAAAGGAAATCGTTTGTCTTGGCATGGTCATGTGAAGAAGAGGGATGGAACGCGTGTTCCTAAAAGAGTACAAGTATAGGTACAGTCAGGGGTCAAAAGTGCAGTTCCACCTTACCAATGCTAAAATGTCTAAAATTTCTTTGTAGAAGAGGGTCAATGGTTCATGATTGATTTAATTGGTAGCATAGAATCTAAAGTATTGAATAAACTAGTTGTGGTCTATTGCACTTCTACAACAAAGAAATTTTAGACACTAGCATTGATAGAGTGCAACTGCACTTTTGATCCCTGACTGTATATGTGGATAAATTGTGTGAGGAGTGATATGAAAGAAAAGTGGAAAAGCAGTGTGTGACGGTTGACAGGACATAACGTGTTACGCTGATCCTAAGTAACATGGGACAATGGCAAGAATCTGATGATAATTGATGGATGTTAGACATCGAAGTATTATATTCAGCTATACTTAAAGGCATTCATGTGACATTCACCAACCCGCACTGGGCCCGCGTGGTGGGTAACGGCCCATTCCTTCTCTTAGAGAGGAGGCCTGAGTCCCAGCAGTGGGAACATTAAAAGGCTGATTATGCTATGCTATACTTAAAGGAGACAATGATGATGTCTTGATGATTATTTGTTTTTACGAGATAACCAATGGTTTGTATTCCACATTCGTAAACTACAGTCCAGTTTTATGGTCCGATGTCGTTGCGGACGGTAACATTAAGTGCTAAAACTAATAATAATCTGACAATGCATTTTTATGAGCAGTATTTTAGACCACGATTAAAGAATTGCATCTGCCAGTTTACCCTAACCGCTGCCGCGTTGTACTGCACTGTGGCTAAGTATAATAGGACACTATTAGTTAATTAAAAGCAGTAGTAAGCATATAAACAACCGACCGCTATTTATCGAGTTAAATGGCTGTACAAAGTTTCCTTATTTGTTTTCTTTCGTATTTTTATGCTTTAAAGCAACATTTTTACTGCATATCGCGAACACTAAAATCGGAAGTTATCGAAAAAAGGCAACACAATATTGGCTTACCAGAGCTTAACTGTTTGCCTTGCCACAGAAGCTTTTAGAAAAAAAGGTTAGTAAGTAAACATATCTAAAAAACACAACTTTATTTGACGTGCAAAAATGGGTATATAGCGATATTACAGAAAAAGTAATATCATTATATTTATATCTAGTTGTTCCGCCATATAGCCCTGCAGCTTCGCCCGCGTAAATAAAATATGCCTATGTCAATCAGGAATAAAGCAGCTTTCTATCGGTGAAAAAATTTTAGCAATTGGACCAGTACTTTCAGAGATTACCTCCTACAAACAAAAAAAAAACAAACTTTACCTCTTTATAATATTAGTGTAGATCAAAGAAAAATGGGGGTAGGGTAGGATGGTAAAATATTTTTTTATAGGCTTACTATCTATTCGCAGACTTACCAATTTACATAAAAAAAAAAAAACGTAATATCGGTCAAGCCGTTCTCTATTAGTTCCTTATATTATGCAACTACAGATTCGAGATTATCTTGTAATCGATTTTCAGCTGGTTAATGGCTAAATATAATCGTATGGATGAGATACTGGCGTAAAACATGATGACATTGGCATTTAACTGGTTTTGAAAACCGGTTCGGGCTCGTGTCCGAATTTGGCACTTTCGTTACAGGCCTTTAACTAGGTTCAGTTTATTGCGTTTATTTTTTCAACTATATCCACTTCATTTTTTTAACGATAAAAATATATTTATTTGCACAAACATCAAAACTAATAAATGTTAATAATTTAATAGGAATTTATACAAACTAAAATAATAATATTTACAAACGGGTAGAAATAGAAATTATTGGGTATTAAAAAATTCTTCCACATCGATATCAATGGGAAAAGTGCCCAGAACGCTGGCAGCATCGCCACGTTGGATAGCAATGCTGATTCGTTGTCCGAAGAAAAGCCCAGGCCTCTGGTCACGCGAAGAGTCGACCAGTTGTTTGCTAATATTACGAACAACTCGATGAGCGCGGACCTCGGACCCGGCCCTAGTGTTTCAATCCCGGCCCTAGTGTTTCAACCCCAAACAGCCCAAACATATAACTTCCGATGAGGTTATTATATTTACGCCGTTTGAGGTTTTCTGAACTTGCAGTAGCCGCCCCAGCACAGCCTGCCATACACAGAAGATGGGATGGCGTAAGGGTGTCGACACTTGTTGCATCCCACACCTAACTTCTAGGGCATTATGGTCATCCCGTCTGGCCTGTTTCCATCGTCGCGTGCCATGCTATTGGGTTCTAGAACAGCTGGCACCCCGGCGGTAACAAGAGCTCGACGGATGATGTCATTAATGTTGGCGTGCCTAGCTATCCGACCAGCGCTCCTACTGCAGGATAGTCCATGGTGTCCGAGGCGGTCGACTGTTTCACCGCATTGACATCGATGTGGAGCTCCGCTAGGAGCACCCAGTCGCATGCATCTAGCGATCCGGAAGGTGCTGCACTCAGCATAGTACCTATGTTGGGCGACGGAAGTCGTCGCCCAACATAGGTAGTCTGTAGCCAGAGGCCCGACTCCCATTCACCCACGGCCAGTAGGCGGGCACGCTCAGCAGTATTGGTGGACGTGTTAATAAGGTTATTCCGTACCAAACTGCAAAGCGGCTCATCCCACTGTCTCTGGGTAGATGGGTTATTATTTGTTAAGTTATTTAATTTTTTTAGTCCATTTTATTATAATAATAAACTGAAAAATTACCTCAACTGTGGAGCGTGCCTGCTCCGGGTACGTCGAAATGTCCGTCGTCTGTGGGAGGACCGCTGCGGTGCCGTAAGTCTTACGTCAAATTATAAGAGAGAGAGAGAGAGAGCGAAAGAAGATCCTCCCCCACAGACAGACATTGGTCGACGCTTGGTCGACGGACCCGGAGCGGGTACGCTCCCACAGTTGAGTTGAGGACTCATAGACATCGGAAAGGAGTAGTTTTGTATACAAATATATTGTTTTTGTACTGTACTGTATTTTTTTTTTTCAATATTTCTACGTTACAAATCAATATGGAAAGAAATTAAGAGTAGGTAAACAATGAAACGAGTTTTTAAATTCGAGCACTCTTGACATCTATGCCCGACATGTATGTACAGAATGAAACCCAACCATAATGTTTTAATTAATACAAGTGAATTTATCTAGGTACTATTCACAATTTTAAAAGTTTGCATGTGTATGATTGTTTATCAATAATACCTCAACGTCTGAATTTGGCTGAAATTTGAAGACAGGTATAAAATGGCTTGAATTAGGATATTTAATACTTTTATCGTTCCCGTGACACTATTTCGCCCCTATTAGACCCTGTATTATTTCAAGTTTTTTAGATCCACCGTGAGGTTCGCTTAGTGTTAAGATTGTGTATAAGTTGTATTACTTTTTTGTTGTACAATAAAGTTTATTCTATTCTATTTCGAAATTTACAGGGGTGAAGCCGCAGACAGAACCTAATCTAAAGTGGGTATTATAAACAACCATGTCGCATGTTTAAGGAACAAAAAGTCCGCCTAAGGGCGTAATTAAGTAGTCTTAATAACCCCCTAAAAGTCTGAAGTATGTTGTAAATAATTTATATTTTGACCTGACCTCGAGGAGGAAAAGTTACATGTTTTGGAAGCATTTTACGGTCGTGTTACTTAGGTACTGATTTTATATTTGTATACATAAGTATTGTACTGGCTTTATCTTTATTCTGGGAGTGGGGTCACTTTATTGGCCTCGTAACTACCATTTATTACCAACGATGTAACAGATGCGCGCGCTAACCGTACAGAACTGTATCGCATTTATAATACATAATATTATGAATGACCCTTTAGATCACATTATGTTCAGGTTTGTCTGTTCTTGGGTATCCTTGCTACTCAAGTTTTGTTTTTATTGAAATTAGATTTTACTTTCGACGTGAATAAGGCTTAGCAGAATTTTTTTGTCAACGCTTTGTTGACAATATTTTTTGTAGGTCGTGACTTAATTTTGTAACGATCGAAGTCTGTTCATTGTTTTTAACCAATTTCAAAAAAGAAGGCGGTTCTATGTTGTTTTGGGCCTTTTTGTAAATGGTGTCATAATATAAATATTGTAATGCAGTCAAACCGGTTAGCTCTGTCGAGAAGTATCGTAGGTCGGTTATCGTTCTCAATAATTGACACTGAGTTGGGGTCATCATTGAGATATGCTTTGGAAACATTGATCTTGTGTTCAAGTTTGTACTTACGTACGTACTAAAATATTTGCATAATAATACTTTACAATTCGCAGATAAAAGTAAAATACCTATCTAGTATTGCTGCAGAAAAAAAACATAGTTTGAGCAAACATTTGACAATTTAAAGGTTTCAAAATGTCACCGCAACCCTGGAGCGCAAAGAGAAACTGAAGGCACATGGGTGGGTTTTAGTCAGTAAAAGTCTGACACTTCCTCTCGCTCCACTTAGATCGGGAGAAGTTATTTGACGATTTACCACGCTAAAATTAAAAAAAAATATAGGTATCTTTTATTGCTAGTCTTAACTTAGCCTTGAGCCAGCTAATCCAATACTGTAAGGCAGGTAGGTACGTACTACACTATTGAGTTAACTAGTACTTATGTAATCGTCGACAATAGGTACCTAGGTATATAAAGTTGACCCATCATTTAGTTGACTCCATGAACCATATTTATTTTGAGTCCAATGATACCACTGTTATTAAACTTTTATGTGAGTGCTAATTTATTTTGGTTTACTGGTTCACACAATACTGCTAAAATACCTATACTCTGCGCGTATCATCGCGTGCACCGCGATCATGAACGTGTACCTATCGTACGCTATCTGTCCGTGATCACTTTGTTGTCCGTCTGTCAAGACACTTTTTCTCAAGAACGCACTCAGGTCTGCTAGTCCAAGCATCAGTGGAAAAATCTAACTTCTAAGTCATCCAAAAAAAATCAATCAAAAGATAAGGTCGCTTATGCTCCGTTTGGGCGTATATTTTTTGAACAATGAAAAACTTTTTCCTATTTAAAAATCAAAATCACAGACTTTTGACCCGCATTGACAAGGCATTCATAATATTTAAAATGTTTTAAACGCAGCTAAGGTACGTTATTGCGAAGAAAAACTATTTTGACAATTTGAAACAAATATGTAATTTAAAAAAAAATGCAATTTTCAGTGTGCAGTTTTGCGTGTGTAATGTGCTGAACAAATAGGTACTTCTACCTGGAAAACGGCGGTAATCTCACCTGAATTTCTTCTTCCTCGATTAGGATACTGACATGTGAAATGTGTTCCACTCTTTTACAATCAGGTAGCACAATATTTTCGACTGTAAGGAGCTCTAATTTACATGTGAAGCGCGATTTTAACACTTTATTTGAATCTTCGTCTTTTCTTAAACGAGCAATAACACCTCCGTACTGTGTTAACAATACCAACAATTTGTAGATGCCTACTGGAAATAAATACGACTCGATGTATGTGAGGAATATAATGCCGATGTTAAAAACATTGCCAATATTTTCCGATATTTTTCTAGATACGATATCGATGTATGACGGCATTTTGAAAACCACTGTGTTTTTACGAAATATAGAAAAACTAATTCACTACATTTTTGTTTCTTTCACTGTTATATAAGTATTAGAAAATAAGTTTCAAGTAATGCTCGTTTATATTAACACAATGTAGGTATATATTCACGCCCTTCACTGCCTTGATAAGCTGATTAAATTGTAATTAGTAATTATAGCTGAAAAGACACTTGTCTTTAACATCATTGTGTTAAAAGATAATAACAATAGTAGCACTTGTAAACAATAGTTCGAGAAAGATTAGAAAAATAATGTGGTGCAGTTTCTTCGTGACACCTTATTTATGGCATCATGCATAATTTGATTACTGCAAACATCGGAGTGTGCAAGAAGTTATTTCTTGACATGATTACGGTGAAGTGTGTCAAGTTTGTCGGATCAGTTCGTGGCATGCATCGTAGGGGATTCGGGAAGGCAGTCATTTTTATGCGGAATCGGTGGGTCAATTATTCCTATCGACAATAAACTGTTGTTCGCGCTGAACTTTAACGTTAGGCTTCAACTTTGAGTCAAATGTTTCCGTAACACCGGCAGGCACGTAGTGTGAACCCATATAAAGATCGTAAAAAGATTTGGTAGTCAATAGCTAGAACGAACAACTTTAGAAAACATACGTTTTAGTCTACAAAAGCTTATCATATCGCACCCATATGGGTGCGACCCGTGCGACGATGTTTTTGAGTTAACTTCATTTTCTGATCTGGGATTCGATTAAATTACCTATACGCCAATAAAACCCGATTTTTTTCCCACTACTGTGTCCTAGATGCCATTAGAAGTCAATGTCGATGAATGAATGCCTTCCTCACGCCCCTAATTAAACCGCACTATTCCAAGTTGCATTACGATGATCGACCAGGGGCCCAAGTCTGCTATTTTTATAAATTCGTCATTCCAACACGATCCCATTGTCATTTTGCTAAAAGTTCGTAGCCTGCTAATTCATAATGATCGATCATTGATCGGCCAATGGTCTTGTGGTGGAATGACAATATCGAGCTTTTTTTTTTTTAATTGATATAATCCAGTGCTTGACTGCGATCCCACCTGATGGTAAGCGGAGATGGTCAGGCGCACTAGTTTATTAAGAGCCTATTCACTCTAGCCTTGAAGACACCTATATTATAGTTGGACGGGAAGACCGCAGCAGGCAAATTGTTCTAGTCCTTCGATGTACGTGGTATAAACAACGAAGCGAAACGCTTAGTCCGGACCGTTGAAGCTTACTAAAAACAACCATTGCACAATGACGTTCTAATGGTAGGTCACTGATTAAAGGAACCGTCAAAATTTTAGCAGATTACCGCATAAGTCAGATATTCATTTGCCATTATGTACGAGATTACCATTCTATGCAATTTCTTTCAATGGAGTGTCAGTGGTTGACTATTGGAAAAGTCAAAAGTTTTTTTATTTCACATAAGCCTACATGGGCACTTATAAAACGGAAAGTCATAGTGACGCCATTATATTAGTAGATTACCAAACTTGTCAAAATCAACAATTTTGAAATCAATGATGGACCATTCTGACACTATTGTAATAGCAGACTTGAGGCCCAGAAGGTGTATTTTAAGGTGCAACAGTTTTGTTGAATCGTGTTGTGTCGTTTAGGGTGGAGCGAAGGTCGTATCAGACTTATCAGAAATTCCCCGTGTATCCGACTGCAAAGTGGTCTAAATATAAAGTAATATATTGACCAACGTGCAACCAAAATTGAAACAATAGCTGGTGCGTGCAATGTGGGGTGTTCTACTCTTTTATTGCCAACGTTTTTGGTAACCACAGGCATAAAACGCATGAGCGAAATTCGGTAGTATTCCTACCTAATATCACCACTAATCACCGTCCGTTTCCCACGTTTTAGGACCGCGCCTGCCTCCATAGTTTAGTAGAGTTTCAGCTGCGTTGCCCGTTACTTCCCAAATCATGGAACACCAAAAATTGGCTAGCTGAAGATTGTTTCCAAGCCTTTGAAATGTTCATGAAACTGAGGTGGTCATAAGCAATCAAACGTTTTTGGTTTGCTACGACTCTGTATCGACAGGAAGCGCATTTATCACAGTACGTCACCTGGAAGTAATCTAAACTTTTGATGAGAGAGTGGATAAATGATAAAAATTGTGATTTCCGGATGTTATTATTTCGTGAATGGTAATTGAAATTTGGTATTTGGCTATAAGATTTAAAGTTATGGGGGTAAAAAATCGCCTGAACCTGTTCGCGTAATATAAACTACTGTGTGTCGCTCATAGGTTTTGCAAACTTGGCTGACACACAGTAAGTAGTGTGTAAAGATAGTGGCTTATTACTGACCACAAAATGAATTCCTAGAGGGTATAACCTGATGGTAAGCGATGATGTGGTCGACGATGGAGCACGCTTGCCTATAAGTAGCGTATTCACTTTTGACTTAAAGACCCCTAAGTTGTAGCTATCAGGAAACACAGACTTCGGCAAGGAATTCCACTCCTTACGCTGGGCTGCTGTACGCACAATAAATGCGTTCTCAAAACGCTTTGTGCGTATGGGTGGGATGTCTACCATGTACCGGTGGCGCAATGCCGTACGTCTAGTGGTCCGATGATGGAACGGACTTGGCGGAATTAGATTGTGCAATTCCAGTGCACACACCCCGAAATGTGAACGATTTATTTATTTATTTAAATAAAAATATAGAAAAATAAATAAAAAATAATAATAATATAATAATATATAATAAATATATATATATATATATATATATGTATATATATAATATATGTCCAGTAATATCATTACTGAACCATTTTTAGGGAGCAGGTGTTGTATTGATAAACACTAACCAAATTAAATGGTGGGAATTTTTTATTTTATTTAACAATTTATGTACACACAATAATAAAAGAAAAGAAGAAGGAAACAGAAGAATAGTACAAAGGTGATGCTTATTTCTAAAGAAATCTCTTCCAGCAGACCTGCGAAAGGAGAGTTGGAGAAAATAGACATGTAGACACTGTGTGTAAAAGTAAAAGAAAAATTAGTACACACAAAATACAGAGCTAATAGCGAAATAACATGCAAAAAAGGTATACTAAGTTCTATAATTATATACATACACATAGTAAAATAAATATCACAAAAATACATACTCAATACAAACTAATATGGAACTATGATGAAATAGAAAGACAGTATTCTTTCACTCTTCTTTTAAAAACTGTAAGAGTTTGGCAGCCCCTAATGTCAGGCAGTAGTGAATTCCTCAACCATACTGTGCGCAGTGAAGGAGTAGGAATATAAATTGTTGCAGTGGGAAGGGGATTTAAGGATATTCTTTACTGCAACCTGCTAGGTGCATCAGAACGACGTGAGTAGGAAAAGCGTTCCCGCAAATAGGAGGGCGTTTTAGGGTGTGGGTGGTATTTAAGTTAATTTAGATAAAAAAATACAAAAAAAAAAAACATTAAATACAAAAAAAAATAATACTTGAAACTGCCTTTTGTAGTTTTCCTTTGTGTCAGTTGGACCTATTTACATAAAATAACTTCTTTATTTTTAGAGATAGCTTAGATCCATTTTCACCAAACAATAGAGCAATTTTTTCTGATCATTTTTGTATACTTAGCAAATTTATGTCTAAATCGGACTTATACCCTTTTTCACTAGGGTCACAGATATATTGTATATATACCTATGTACTTATTATAGCTATGAATACACGCACATCTATTTCAGTAGATAAGTAAATAAATATGTGTAATGAATTCATGTTGAGTGTGTATGCGATGATTGCTATTATGTACCAATCTAATGCTGGATTAAATGTAATTGGTATAACAATTCGCAAGCAACTAGATAACATGCAGTGACAAAAATCACAGACAACATAATTGAGGTATACCACACCCTCCTTAAACCAAGATCTCCACACATCAAGAGCAAGAGAAACCCCTGGTGAAATGTATAACTTGGTAAACTTAGGGACACCCTATGCAAACGGTTTAACAGAGACAACGGTTTATAAGACTCCCAGAGGACTGACAATTATACAACGAAATCCAATACACATACAAGAAAGAAATCAGAACCACCAAGAAAACTGCATGAAGGAATTTCTTTGAGAACATAGAATCAAACAATGAAGCTGTAAGAGCAAGGAAGATCCTATTGAAGGAAAAAGCCGGACCACAGCTATACACAAACAGATCTTGAGACCAGCAACCTTCTACTGGAGACGCACTTCCCAGACTGCAACCTCCTTGAGAACAGGACGTGAGTATGGGAACCAGTACCGACTCCCACTAATGCTGGATTGTGGTTTACAGATAATATAAAAATATCTTTATAAAGTTAGTTATAAAACGGAAAGCTGTACAATCATTTTATAATAATTACCCAACACATTTGCTTCTTTGTACTTGTTAGTTGCTACCATGTGGTAACAACTTTTTGTATGTTTTCTACATAAATTACTTCTGAGATTTTTTTAAAAGTATTTTCCTACAAGAAAAATTAGTTTCCTTACATAAAAAGAAAAGAAAATATAGGTAAGTATTTAAAACACAAACAAGAGCAGAAGCAAAACCAACTAGACTTTAAAAATTGATTAGTTTTGAAACTTCTACTTTGAAAAAAAAAGAAATGTTAGTAGCGTTAGGCAATACTTACTTACATTTTTTTTTACGTGTAAAAATAAAAAAACGTAGTATTATGAATTTTACTAGAACTATATTATATACAGTGTACGTAATTCTTAAAAGTAAAGTTTAAAAGATAAAATACTTACTTGACCCTTTTCGAAATATAATGCAGAATTATTCACGTGACTTTCTTCCATTTTCCTTTACACAGTGTTGCGTTTATTAAATGAATTTATATATTTTGTAATCACAAAGAAAACTTATAAAGCACTCAAATCACAAGTGCTGATTAAAATAAAACTATTACAAAACAACTTCTTTGTTACTTTTAAAGTCTTCCGAATTGCGATAAAAGTGTTAATTTTGCGAATCCAACCAATGCGCAACGTCACAATTATTACTCAATTGCCCATATATGTTGTGACTACTTAATTTGGTCGGATTCGCGATATAATCATTTTTATCGCAATTCAGAACGCTGGGTTTGTTTTCTTGGTGTTTTGACAGATGACATTGACGTTGACGTTTTTATGAAAGCTAGACTGGATTGAAAAAAAGAGAGTGGCCATGGAGTTTCTTGCATGTTCTTCTCCTAGAGATGTAGACTTTGGAACGTGCAATTTAGCTTCACTTTTTTTTTGGACTGACTGATATTTAACTATTCAAAAGAGCCTGTAAATGGTCTATTTAAAATAACTGCTTTTTAATTGATTTGGTATGGTTTATTTATGAATGAGTTGAGTCAGTCTGCCTGACAAGATAATTAGGTACCCTAGGTTCGTTGTCACTAGTACCATTAACAGTTCCATGATGGAACTACTGAGGTTTTTTTAAATCACTAGTTCCATTTTAAAAGAACCTGTAAATAATGGAACTAATGTTGAAATTTATTATCACTAGTACCACTAGTTATTTTTTATAATTCTAAGCACTTGTGATTTTTTTTAGGGTAGAAAAAGACTAGAGGTAGAAACACTTGTGAAAGTTTTGAAGGGTTGAAAAACTCTAGGGATAAAGCTCGCTAGAATAAGTAAGGAGCTCCATTTGAGTATCTTTTGCTTAAGTCGCAGATACACCTAGTATTATTGTTATCAAATTCGTTTATTTGTTTTTCAGTAAAGCCAACAGAAAAACAAAGAGTTAAGATATTTAAGTATTACCAAGTGTAAACGAAGCTGGGCGTGCCAGTGCTGTAAACAACAGGCAAATGGTAAGGTGACTTTATATTTACAAGTCACAGACTAAAGTACCTACACTAGGTAATAATACACTAGGCATTCTCATTAAATCTACAGCTTAAGACCATCCACCTTAAAAATTCATCTATGTACGTAATGTTTCTATAGCTTGATAACACAGCAGACTTGAATAAATACAGCTGATTATAAATAGGCGTTGATACATAGTGCAAACATAGGTACAATAAATATAATTATGATAAAACTATAAGTACAGTATCAAATACGATAACAGTATCAGTACCTAGCAAAACTGATTTGGCGAACAACTATCATTCATCTCTTTTGCTGCTTTTATCAGCTTGCACATATCTGTTTAATCAGATTATACAAGAATTTTACACCTCTTCACTTGGCCTTTATTCACGGATAGTTCAGTTCAGAGTGCCTCGTGCGGGATTGTTTTACGTTGACGCGATCGACACGTTAATGACGTTTGGCGCTCTGATTGGCTCGCTTCAAGCTCTTAACCAATCAGAGAGCCAAAAGCAGTAAACCTTTCAATCGCGTTAACCTAAAAACAATCCACACTCAGCTGACAGTTCGAGTGTGGTTCCCGCAGTTACATATCCACGGATAGATACTAGGTATAACTACTACATAACTTCTTTTTTCAGGAATATATCAAGTCAAGTTTGAATAAGGCATTTTGAAAGGCTTTCATCAGCTTTGCCTCGCACACTGCATCCCATTAGCGGTCATTGATACTTTTTACAAAATGCAGAAAGTACAAGATGTGCCTGTCGTACATATTGGAAATTAAGAGACATAATTATGATTCCGATTATGAAGATTAGAATGAAGATGGTCATGATGATCGTTTTGAAATTGAAATATCGTCAGTGCAGGCCGAACTAATAGGACACTTCAAAGATTTGATAGAAAAAGTGCGAACTCTCGTGAGATCATTTCGGAACTTAACTTTAAAAAGGGATGCCTTGCAAACTTACGTCAAGAAGGAGCTAGGGCTTCAGCAGGAATTACAACTTGACTGTCGTACACGCTGGTCAACCATGTCTGATATGATTGGGGTATTTTTGAAGTTAAAAGATTCTGTACTCAAAGTTATGATTGACATGAAATTAAATTTCTCATTTACTCAACGAGAAATTGACTCTCTCACAGAAATCCACCGCAGCTTAGAAGTTGTAAAAATCACCGTGAACGCACTTTTCTGACGTGAAGCCACACTTCTTACAGCTGACACTGCGCGCTTTCATGTTTAAAAAAAACTGAAGAAAATACCGACTCTCTGAGCATGAATGTAGCGAACCATCTAAGAAAACGAATAAAAGAGAGAAGACTTGCAAAAATAATCGGAACTCCACACTACCTTCACGACTGCGAAGATTTTTTTTCATAAGAAGAAGATGATACTTTTGATGAGATATCTGAGACAATTGTTGACGTTTTGAAAAGACTAAAATACCGCGTACACTTGCCATGTACATCATCAACAGAATCACCAATGGAAACGTATGAACCAGAGTTGCACGCAAAAGCAGCACCCCATCTGTTAATGTGGATCTGGATGTATTTATAGATTCGTCAGAGTAGAAAAAGCAATTTATGACAATGGCGGATGCAGAGGAAAATACCTTTCAGAAGCGTACCACTATCTGCTGTGTGTCTTGCCGACGAGCGTGGAATCAGAACGAGCATTCTCGGCAGCAGGCTTTTTCTGCACGAAGCTTAGAAGTTCTCTTTCTGACTCATCTTTAAATGCCTTATCGTTTCTCAAGACATATTACCAAGAACTTCGATCTCAAAAAATGTATATGATTTAGAGTTATTATTTTATTGTAACTTCCCAAACAAATGTTTACTTTTTATGATTGTTGATTGTTTTAATATTTTATAATGCGTATTAGTTGTCTATTTAAACCTATGTCTGCCAGACAGTAAATTTTTAAACAAAAACACTGAATCCAAATAAAACTTCTATTGATTAAAATAAAGGGCCTTTTTATTCATTTGTAAAAAAGCTGTCAACTCCGGAGCCAACACCGGAGTTCCGGATTTGATTGCTCAACATCGTAACTACCTCCGCAGTTGATAACTATCCGAGTTTGAATGCCCTACCGCAAGGCTTTCATTTATGACTATGTTAGTGTTGTTTGACACATATGTGGGAAAAGAGGAGTACAGAAAATAAAAATGTAAACATTTATTTACATGACCGTACAAATACTTATATTAAAAAAAGAATTCACATTTGGTACAGTAATTGGTTCTACGTAGGTATATATTAAATAATTTCTTTCAAATACGGAATACTTAGGAATGGTTTATTTTTTGGGAAACACTAATATTATTACATTAACGTTTAGTTTGAAAATCAAATTTTCTTGGGTAAAGAGACGATAACATTCTTCACTTCGGTGTAAGCCAGGAGAGCGTCTATGCCACTGAAAGAAAAAAACACAAATTATAAAGATGGATAAATAAATATTTTTTTATTAAAGCTTGCCGCAAACAATTGGTGCCGATATGGGTTACTTGACATTTAATATGACTTACATAAACCCGACATTGATTGTGGCTACTTACTTTTCACGACCAAGTCCTGAGTCTTTAAAACCTCCGAATGGTGATTGCGGGGTAAATGCTAAGTATGTGTTGACCCTGAAAAGTTAAAAATGTTTTTAATAAAGTTCATTTTCGGTTAAAATCTTATTTATTCTGTCAATCTTCAATCTTATAATTTATATTTCGATATGTTTTTCCGTTTAACTAAAATGGAAAAACAGATCGAAATTCATACGGGGTTACCATGACGTTCAAAGTAAGATTGTTTCATTCTTATTTCAGTGTGAATAAAAGACTATAGCTATACAGGTTGTCTAGCGCCATCTCTTACCCATACTGGAAATAAGAATGAAACAATCTTACTTTAAAGGTCATGGTACAGATCATAGGAAATCTAGATAAAAATATGCAACGCGTTATTATTTTACTTACCAAACTGTACCAGCCTCAACGTATTTGGCGAACTGAAGAGCGTTGTTGACATTTGTTGTAAAGATTCCAGATGCCAAACCATAGCTGGTGTTGTTAGCTCTGTCAATAACCTCTTCCAAAGTATCAAACTTCAGAATGCTCTGCACTGGGCCGAAAATCTGCAAGGCAGAGAGTTACGAGAAATACCTCTATTTGAATTATATTGATTCTACTACGTTAATTTAAGTAGAAAAACCTAAGATCTAATATAACTTTACGCTGATTTACCTCTTCCTTTGCAATAGTCATTTCATCAGTGACGTCAGCGAAGACAGTGGGTTGTATGTAGTAACCAGTTGTGCCGATTCTGTTACCCCCGCATAATAATTTTGCACCTTCTTTTTTTCCCTTTTCAATGTATCCCAGAACTTTATTCATCATTTCTCCATCAACCTGCAAAGGACAATTTTCGGTTTAGTTAAAAAAAAAAACTGGGCAAGTCGGACTCGTGCCCTGAGGGTTCCGTAATAATTTACCTATGTAAACAGATAAATTCCCGAATGGCGTTTTGAAGATTTTTCCGAATAGTATTTTTTTTTTTGTGACTTAACAACAAATTTACAGTTTTCAAATTTACTCCTTTACCTGCGTATAAAACCTTGCTTTATACAAAATTTCAGGATTCTGGGTCAACGGGAAGTACCCGATGAATTTTGATTTCCTCGAGAGGATCGAAATATAAGTTTTCTGAGGCATAAACGGCCGTATCTTTTTTTTGTTGTCTTAGAAATTTTGTTTTTTCACGGCTTCAAGAGACTGTAAACTTGAATATATGGTTTTAATTTCAACTCAATACCTCCACAGGTTCCTGAGATAAAGGGCCTAGACAGACAGACAGACAGACGGACAACAAAGTGATTTTATAAGGGTTCCATATTTCTTTTTGAGGTACGGAACCCTAAAAATTAGTATTGCTGTTGAATAAATAGTTAATTAAATTATTTTTCTTCACAGTGTGTTGAAAAGCGTTGTATGATACGCGTGAATATTGTTGATTACCAAATGATCCTATAGGTGTTCCATTTTTTCTTTTTGAGGTACCGAACCCTAATAAATAAAAAGGGCATTATGGCTCTCTCTTATATTTTAGGGGGGAAACAATTAAATAAGTCTATAAAATGACAGGTTTTTACTGACTAGAACCTTCTCAGGCCTATAATCCCGCAGTCCATGACTCAAATTTACCTGTGGGCCGTGTTGTGTAGTTGGGTCTGCTGGATTTCCAACCTTGATGCCCTTAGCGTAGTGGACAGCTGCTTCAACGAACTTATCGTATATACCAGATTGAACGAACAAGCGGGAAGCTGCTATACAAATCTGTCCTTGGTGAAAGAATACTCCTTGTGCAGCATAAGGGACGGCCAGATTTACTGAAATAAGTACAATAAATAAAATAATTATAGTCTAAATGATTTATGGGATAGTGTAGTCTTCATGATTTTGAAATGATAGCTTACAATCAGCATCGTTCATGATGACCAGAGGACTCTTGCCACCGAGTTCCAGTGTAATCCTCTTCAAATTGTTAATTCCAGCTGCTTGTTGAATTAGTTTGCCAACCTGCGGAAATTAGTAGTAGAGTGACTTCTTACTTAAAGGGGTTACTCTTTGCACAACTTACCTCTACTGATCCAGTGAAGGAAATCTTTGCGACGTCCGGGTGGTGAGTGAGCGCGGTTCCAGCGCCAGGTCCGAAGCCATTGACAACATTGACCACACCTTTGGGTACACCAGCCTCGACCAGCAAAGCTGCTAGAGCCAGGGCGGTTAAGGGAGTCTGCTCCGCTGGTTTAACTACGACAGTACAACCTAAAAAGATCGAAAAGATAGATATTATTATTTTGTTCTACTTACCACCTGGTTCATCAGTAAAGTTCATGATCCTAGGTGGTTCAAAGTAGGGGTTTTTTTAGTCTATAGAGCATTTTTACTAATTGCCATGCCAGGCCACAGAGATTTTTAGTTTGGATTTTGGCACAAAGTAGTGAAGAATGAGTTAAGCTCAATGCTCAATAAGCTCTGCAGCTCTTTTGAGAAATTTCAAATTAATTAGATAAATCCAAATCAGACTTATTTGTTCAAGACACGCTATTATGGTGTAGCTGTTTAAATTTTTTTAATTTTTTACTTACCTGCGGCTAAAGCAGTGCAAACTTTGTTGGCGAAAATGACGATGGGACCATTCCATGGTAGAATAATACCGCACACTCCCACAGGCTGTCTCAGGGTGTATGAGAACACCTCACCATCTGTTGACAGTGAATTCAATTACATATAGGAAACGATGTATATTATGAAAAATGCTTTATTTTGTTGTGTATTGCTTTCTTACCAGCAGCTAGGGTGTCGCCTTTGATTTTGTCCGCACAAGCAGCAAAGTACCGGATAGAATTAACAGCTGATCCAGTAAATATGTTTGCAAGAGCTAGAATCATGCCGTTGTTGTAGGATTCCAGCTCTGCGAGATATTTTACGTCTCTCTCTATGAGGTCACCAAACTTGCGAATGATTTCTCCTCGTTGTGAGGCATCCAGCTGCCTCCATTCCGAGTTGCGGTGGAAAGCACGCTTCGCTGCGGCTACTGCTAAGTCAATGTCAGCCTGAAAATATTGATATAGTGAAATTAAAATTGTACTATTCATGGATGAAAATACATATTATAGAGTATGAATGTCAAGACACTTCGAAAGGAACACCAGGTAAAGATTAGTAGAAATTATTATATTATTTTGGAAATTAACTCCAAACTTGAAGTAGAAGTACTCGGCTTGAGCTTCAGGATATTTGCTCCCTAACGGTTTCAGCCATCTCCTTTCCCATTCCCTTTCGCTCCGCCCATAGCCTGAACCAGGGACGGATGCGGATGCATTCCATACCACCATGAGATCCCGCCGGAGTCCACTGTGCCGCGATTTGTTGCGGCAGTGGAGTTTCATTCCGGCGTTGCACCTTCACGTGCCACTTGTGCGTGTTTGAAAAGACTGTTGCGTTCAAATCCCACAGTGGTAGGCCAGTAAGGAGGCTCCCCGCCTCAAAAGAAACATTGGGGTATCCTCGCAACAAGTCACCGGAGCCTCAGGGGAAGGCGTCTGGACTCCTCAGATTGGGCAGGATCTGCTAGAGTGCATTCCTGGCTCGCTCCAGTCTGGGAGTAAAGACGTGGAAAAGGTTCCACTGGCTGTCGAGGTTGAGTCCTAGGTACTTAATCGTCGACTCGACGCCGAAGTGAACCCCTCATCGTCCCTGAGGCCATATGTCACATTGCGACCGAGATATTTAAAAGCTATCCGTAAACAAGTATATACCTAATCCATGCACCCGACAGTACCCTAAGTTCGCGAATTACAGAATCCTGCTGACCAAATACAGATTTTCGCCTCACCTAAATAATTAAGTATTACGACTATACATTATCAAGCTGACTAAATATCTACTTATTTTCTGGTAATTCTTGATTTCATTGCTGAGTAGATATTTCAGGTTCAGTTAAAATAATTATTTAGCACATCTTTCTTACTGACAAAATATAAAAAAATTGCCATTTAACTATTTTTCTAGATTTTCTTTAATGATTATATTAAAGAAAATCTAGGATTATAGCTAATAGTTAGTATCGATTAAGATACTAACTATTAGCTATAATCCTATATTAAATATATTGTGCAAATGCAGCTCTTAGAATAAGTATATGCTATATATCCATGTGCTAAAGTTGCATTGGTAGGCAACAATGCAACTTTAGCACATGGAGTTATGGTTTAGAAGAAATTTTCCTGTATTGGGTACTGGGTAGGGACATACCTTATCACCTTCGGCGACTTTAGCGATGACGGATCCATCATGAGGAGTGCAAGTCTCAAAGGTCTTGCCGCTCTTCGCGTCTACCCATTCGTTGTCGATGAACAACTGAAAAAAATATGACACTTTTTCTTACTAGGTAAGTAATTCGTCTGCACACTATTCTTACATTTTTCCATAAACACTTTAGCCCCCAATTTTACCCCTTTGCACTAAGAGACATGTTTTCCAGTTTATTTATTTATTTATCTGTACTAACAACGAGATAAGTTTTGCGATTGGCCCGTGAGACCTTAAAAAGATTTTTGCATTATTCTCGTATTATTACATCAAGGTTTCAGTGTAACAACAGATAGCGTTTGTATAATCTCTTGTTATTACATAAAATACACACAACGGAGACACGTTTTTATCGAGTCTATAGAATGATTGTAGACTTGGCTACCATTATTATTATTGTGTACAATAGAGAGACCAAGGCCATGTCCCGAGGACTCGACCGATTGCATTTCTCATTGACTGATTTGAAACTAAAGGAATATTTATAGATGCAGCAAAATGTCTGAACTTTAAAGCTTAATATAGATTTATAAGTCTTTATATATATATTTTCTTTAATTATGCTTTTACAAACCTTAGTGTATTTTATTTCAGGGGCCATTTTATTTATTTACTTTTTCACAAAACACAAATCACAAACACAACACGTCAGTCGCGACTCATGCGACGCTTTGGTAGGTGTCTGATGACTTCACCAAAACTCTCATATTATATAACTGCAACATTTAGAGTGTGGATGAGTCATGGTGATAATATGAAATCTACTTGGTAGCAATAGCCGGCGCACTATAAATATAGTTTACATTTTGATAGTATACCTTATTAATTGAAAATCTGTCATATTTTAACTTACGATGTGTCTACAGAAAGTACCTATCCCATTTTTTTTTACTTTCTCCGCTCTGGGAGGAGTGTCAGACTTTTACTGACTAAATTCCACTCATGTACCTTCAATTGAACGCGTCAGCCCAGCACAGGGCACGCCACAATTGCGGCAATGAGACTCCTCTACTCTTTCAGTCAGCAAAAGTCTGAGACGCCCTCTCGCCCCGCCTTAAAGCGAGAGAAGTCATTAGATGATTTCCCACTTTAAGAAAGAGATTAACAGGAGTTGGACATTACAAGATATTTTTAATCACAGCTGAATATGTTAGTGCAAATAATAGTACATTATGATACAAGTGTGTAATGTTGGTGATTACCGCTGAGGCCGTATTTAGATCCGGGCTGAAGGCGAGGACGGTAATCAACAATATTCACGCGTATCATACGAAGTTTTTCAACACACTTGTGATAAAAAATAATTTAACTATCAACAGCAAAACTGATTTTTTTTTTCGTTATGTGGCGATAAAAAATTGATTCTGTTTCCTTAGGCGCGCATCTTATTTTTTTTCTTAACCCATTTGGGCAGGCTAAGGTCTTTAGACCATATCGTCTCGCCATCAGTAATAAATATGTATTGTGGGTGCAACACATTCTATTCAGACGCCGTGACGCCTCTTCAGGGACTTACCGCCATGACTATGGCGTGCCTTAAGGGAAAGGAGGTTGTTTTTTCGTGTGGGACAATTCAATGACATTCCCCGCTCTTGGGCAGGGCCGGAGATAGAGTCAGACTTTTACTGATTAAAAACACACTCCTGTTCCTTCTTTGCTTTTGTTCCAGGGTCCCGGGATCTCTTGCGTGCATCACCCATGGGTCCAGTAGGCTTCGTCCCTGCTGGGCCCCTACGGTTGCTGACATCTCCTTGAGGCGCGAACACTACCACTTAGGCTCGGTTCGGACGGTTACCGGACGATCGGACGGCGAGCTACCCATTGCACGCCGTCCGCAAGCCCGTGCCTACGGTGGCCGGAAATCGGGATCGGAATCCCGGCGGCTAGGGCGCGAGGGCCATTGCCTAATGCGTTCATGTGCGGTCTCTTCCTTTACTAGCATTGCTTCTTCGCAAAAGGAGGCGACCGCCTAAAGGAAAAGGAGGTGATGTTTAATGAATAAAATACTTTTTAATTTAATATTTTTTCCTCTATCCTTAGTTCGGAAAAAGAATAACGTACCTTTAATATAAAGTTTATTTGAACTCATAATTCCAAGTCAATCCAAAGATATAACACTTCAAAGCAATCCGTTTTAAAAAAACGGCAATTTCATACTTTAACCCTTATTACTTACAGGTTGTGGCACTCGCCATTGAGAGAAATCACTGACAATATTGTTTCAGTATATGGGGTCGTCGGCTCAGTGCATTACAGCGATTATTTGTTATACCACAATCCACACAACGATCCATGGTGTCAATCAATATCCTTTTAAAAAGTAGGCCGTAAAATCCAAAATAGCAAGTCCAAGTCAAACGTTTAAACAAGATTCTCCGTGTCCAGTATGATAGCAAAGGTATGGGCATACAATTTAACTAAATCAGAAATCCGTAGAAAGAAAACCGAGGTCAAGAGTTATACCTATCGGTATATCAGTAAAATAATGGATAATACACTCAAAACGAAGAATACGAGGCAAGTGACGTGAGGCATGCGTCTGATATATCAAAACGAATTTAATATCCAATTTCAAACACAAATTGATTTTTATCGATATCCTAGACTAGAAAATCAGATTTCCAAAATTGGCCTAGCCGAACTAATAATTTCTACAGTCAAACGAATCCGATTCGACAAATATAATTACTGGCTTTTTCTCTTTATAACCAAATGTAAAATAGCAGAATAAAAAAGACAGTGCTAATTGTACAATCAAATTATTATGTAAATATATTACACTCTTATGGATCAGAAGCGTATTTAACTTTTTTAAAAGAAAACTCAGAACAACCTATAAGTATTTTATTAATTTAAAATGACAAACAATAAAAAACCGTTACACCAATACAATTCAAAATTATTATATTAAGCCTAAAACACGTCCGTCGCATCCGAGCTCCCAAGCAAAATAATAATATAATAATAATATTCACACATCTATCACACAACGCCGTCTAGTCCCAAGCTAAGCAGAGCTTGTGTAATGAGTACTAGACAACTGATAAACATACTTATTAAATATTTCTAAATACATACATATTATAGATAAATTAAACCCAGACACAGAACAAATGATTGTGCTCATTACACAAACAATTGTCCTGGGTGGGAATCGAACCCACAACCTCCGGCATAGCAGTCAGGACTACTAACCACTAGACCAACAGGCTTGTCAAAAAAAAAGTGGCAGAGGCTAGTCCGCACACCACTCATGGAGTGTTGCCCCCCTCTACTTGACGGCGTCATCGCTGTCCCGTATGTCATCGCCTTCTCAGCTGTCAAATCCTCTAAGAACACATTATGTGCAATTAATATCATCTTTCACTGCATTTACGAGATTATGTATTGATATATTTATTTTATGGTTTATTATTAGGCTAGGCGCTACTGAAACCACATATCTAAAAACGGAAAATCTATTTTGAAGTCTGATGTCGGATAGATTTCCGTTTGTGCCAAAAATGCCCATATTTACGACTGATCATAGAGAAGAATGGAGTAATATACAAGGTGTCTTTGACATCGACGCACAAACGAATACAGTACATGATTCTGGACATCCCCAGTGGTGGAATTTTTCGTCGGTTGTTACCTGATTAAAACAAAATCTTTTTAATTTTAATTTTATAAAATCGTTGATCGTCGATGTCAGAGACACCGTGGATATCAGTATCAATACAAATAAAATAAAAATACCTCAGAACCTGCTATACAAGTTCCTTGGAATAAACTGTTTATCGATTGTAATAACCAATAGATAACCTAAAATAGCTTACTCATAACTAAAACTTATTGGATATCTCGTCTTTTCGACTTTAACTAGGGCTAGTGTCTTTGTATTTTGAAATAGAAAAATATAACATTTTTTTAAGCCTATCCTATCAACTTATTACAATTTTGGCCCAGAAATCCCCATATCTTTTTTATTATTGAATGCGATAATGTTCAATAGTAAACATTGTGGAATTGAGTTTTTGGCCGGATTGCTTCGAGTGAAGTTCAGTGGCTGTTTTAATTATTTGCAAATAAATTGATTCCTAGTGGATATTGTGATGTAAAATTGGTGTAGATTTATATTTCAAGTGTCTCTATAACTGGACAATATGTGGAATCATTCAGATTTCGGCAAAATGGTGCTGAGAATGTTATTTTAGTGGTGACTACCTCAGCGAAGTTGGCCGAGAAGGTTGACTTGATATTTTTGCTGGCAAATACTACAAAAAACATTAGAATGTGTACATCCTTATTCTAAACAAAATCGAATTAACTTTTCATACAAAGACCTGGCTTAAAAGACTTAGTATCCAAGTAAAAAATAATAAGGGTAGGGTGGTATCTTTGCGATGGGAAAATTTGCATCTGAACCACTGAAATGTTCTGAAACAGTGATATGTATAATTTGGAATATTTGGATCACATCGGCTCAAAAGCTACAAACGGAACATTTGAAACATCGGCTCACAAGATACAAACGGAACATTTGGAACATCGGCTCAAAGGATATAAACGGAACATTTGAAACATCGGCTTATAAGTTACAAACAGAACATTTGGAACAACGGCTTAAAAGATATAAACACAGACACTGACAGTTATGAATCGTGATCTGTTACGTTGCGCCATATACACCAAAAGTTTTATTTAATTGAATTTTGATTTGAGAATAATTTAAAGCAGATGTTTTTAGTTCAGTACATTAAAATTTACACTATTTACGTTTTGATTTGAATTTTAAAAAGACTGCAGGTCACATAAAGTATTTCAGTGTTCCAATTGTTCCAAATTTAAAACATTACTGCTGTTCCAATCTTTCGAAATACTGAAATATTTCGGAACAGTGAGTCGGAGTCAGTTCAGCAAAGAATTCCACACGCCTAGTTTTGAGAACAGATATTTAACAAAAAGGTTTTAACTACATTATCGCACTAGTGCATAACGATAATCAAAAAGTCACAGTTTGTGTACAAGCTCCATTATATACTAAGTGTAGTACAATTATAGCCACTTTCTGACAAAGTGTGTTGAAAATAAGCATTAGACCGGCTTCATAATAAAAATATGATAATACCGCCAGTATAGGTAGCAAAACGGAATTTGCGGACTACTGTCATTCATCTCTCTAGCAGATTGTATGAGTATCAGCATGCACAGATCTTTAGAGAGTTTTTTACTGAGATGATACAAGAATTTAACGACTTTTAATCATCGATATATATATTCTTACAGCTACTAGGTATAACTACTAAAGTCACTTCTTGCATTCAGGAGCAATCTCTAAACATGCTCGAATAAGGCAATGTCTATCTTAACGGTAATAAGACTATTGCAAGGCTCTAGTTTAGGACCAACACTGTTAGTGTTGTTTGACAGATATGTGGATAAAATTAAAGGATACGAAATAAGAATGCTTAAATGTTATTCAGAAATATTTATTTTGAAAACCCTGTAAACTCGTAAATTCAAAAATAGATCACATTTATTTATAAATTGGTCTATTTAAAATTGTTACACTTTATAAACTATGCTATGCTCTTATACAAATGAAATGTGAAATATTGTGCGACTGATACAGCATGACTTATAGTTGCACTTGGTATAGTCATCAGTGTTATCTGATAAATAACTTTTTTCAAACAAGGAATACTTAAGAATACTGTTTAGTTATTTTTAGTTTTTAGGTTCTTGAATGGCGGCCACGTACCGGAAGACGCAGCGTTGGAAGGCCTCCCACAATGTGGACCGATGACCTGGTGAGGGTCGCGGGAATCTGATGGATGCGAGACGCACAAGACTGGTCATTGTAGCGACATTTGGAGGAGGCCTATGTCCAACAGTGGACGTCTTTCGGCTGAAATGATGATGATGATGATTATTTAGACAAAGATCATCGTCGTAACGTCTAGTTTAGAATTCAGATTTTCTTGGGCAATGCGACGACTACATTCTTCACTTCGAGGTAAGCTAGGAGAGCGTCCATGCCACTGAAAACAGAAAAACACAAATGATTATAATGATGTCAGCAACCGTACTGGCCCAGCATGGTTGAAGCCTACTGGGTCTATGGGTGATGGGAAAGAGATCCCCGTGGCCAAGGAACAGGAATGGGTTTTTAGTCAGTAAAGGTCTGACACGCCCTCCTGTTCCGCCCAAGAGAATGGGCAATCTAAAAAAAATCATCTAATGACATTCCCCAGGGGAATGTCATTAGATGATTGATGATGATGATTTTCCCACCTAAAACAAAAATGATTAGAATAGACAAAACTGATTTTTTTTAAGTTAAAAATTTGTTTAATTAAAGAAAAAGGATGGCGCTGATATGGGTTACTTACCATTAAAATTAATCATGAGAATCGTAAAACCAAAAGTAAAATAATATATTGCGGCTACTTACTATTCACGACCAAGTCCAGAGTCTTTAAAACCTCCAAACGGTGATTGAGGAGTAATTGCTAAGTATGTGTTGACCCTGTAAAGTTAAAATGCTGTTAAAAAAGTTAATTTTCAATTATAATCTTATTTGTTAATAGATTATAATAAAATAGATTGGAATACGTAACAATAATATGAAGTGAAGGAAAATTTATATTGCAAAAATGACACATTATTATGTTATCCACGTACTTAATGAAAACTATTCTTTTCATTTCCTAACATCAGATAACTGAAACTTAAGATAAATTATTTTACTTACCAAACTGTACCAGCCTCAACGTATTTGGCGAACTGAAGGGCGTTGTTGACATTTGTTGTAAAGATTCCAGATGCCAAACCAAAGTTGGTATTGTTAGCTCTGTCAATAACTTCTTCCAAAGTATCAAACTTCAGAATGTTCTGGACTGGGCCGAAAATCTACAAATAGAGGGTTAAGAGTAAGACCTTTACTTAGATGATGTCGACTTTACTGTGTTCATTTAAGTAGAAAAACTCAAATTCAAATATAATTTTGCGCTGATTTACCTCTTCCTTTGCGATGGTCATTTCATCAGTGACGTCAGCGAAGACAGTAGGCTGTATGTAGTAACCAGTTGTGCCGATTCGGTTACCCCCGCATAGCAACTTCGCGCCTTCTTTTTTGCCCTTTTCGATGTATCCTAGTACTTTATTCATCATTTCTTCATCAACCTGCAAAGGATGATTTTCGGTTATGTTATAGATTTAAGTTTAGGGATTTAACCTGAGAAAAAAATACTTTGGAGTTTATTTATTGAAAAAATAATTTACCTGTGGGCCGTTCTGTGTAGTGGGGTCTGCTGGGTTTCCGACTTTGATCCCCTTAGCGTGATTGACAGCTGCTTCAACAAACTTGTCGTAGATACCAGATTGGACGAATAAGCGGGAAGCTGCTATGCAAATTTGTCCTTGATGGAAAAATACTCCATGTGCAGCGAAAGGGACGGCCAGGTTTACTGAAACACAATAAATATTTTTTATATATTTAGTTAAATACGCGGAATAGTATACCTAGTTTTTGTGATATTTAAATAGTAGAATAGCTTACAGTCAGCATCATTCATAATGACCAGAGGACTCTTGCCCCCGAGTTCAAGTGTGATCCTCTTCAAATTGTTAGCTCCTCCGGCTTGTTGAATTAATTTGCCGACCTGCAGGAATTAGTAGCAGCGTGAGTATTCGCATTTCATACGAGGACATTACATTTGTCTATATAATTAAATTAAATTAAAGGACCGCGCGCACTACGTGACCAAACTTTATTCTTGGTCAGAGCCAAGATTGGGGCCAGCCGTGCAATTAGTTGGTGGTGAAGGTTCATTATTCCGTTATAAAGGGGAATATAAAGAGTTCAAAACCTAGATTACTTACTCTTCGTAAGACTTACCTCTTCTGATCCAGTGAAGGAAATCTTAGCGACGTCACGGTGGTGAGTAAGAGCGGTTCCAGCGCCAGGTCCGAATCCGTTGACAATATTGACTACACCTTTGGGTACACCAGCCTCGACCAGCAAAGCCGCTAGTGCCAGGGCGGTTAAGGGAGTCTGCTCCGCTGGTTTAACTACGACGGTACAACCTAAAAAGATAGTTACAATTTTTTACACCACCTGCTCAATAATGCCCTTTTATGTGTCATACATCATTCTGTCCCTAGGAAGATAATGAAAGAAAAGAAATAACCTAGATTTTAATGAAAATGTTGATTGAAAACTACGGTTTGCAAAGAAAACTAATTTGCGTATTAATAACGCGCGTAGCGTAGTATGGGCGATCACTAGGGAATAATGAGATTTGAATTTGAAACGTCAAAAACATTGAGTAAATTAAAATGTATGTTGTGCATCAAACAAGTTTATTCAAAGATCAAACTAGCCACTAACAGAAAAAAAAGAATCA
Organism: Mythimna vitellina; assembly: GCA_949316375.1. NCBI lineage: Eukaryota > Metazoa > Arthropoda > Insecta > Lepidoptera > Noctuidae > Mythimna > Mythimna vitellina. Next base: position 11,289,395 of record OX438686.1, read on the forward strand.
AATGTGGTTACTGATGAGTCTTTTAAAAAAAAAGTTATGATGAATAAATTTTGTTAGTTTCAAATCTCAAAACATGTCGAATGATAGATAAGATTAACTTGTAAATAATATTTATATTTCTCTAATATATAATTTATTTTTAGTAAATTGTCTTTTAATTATCTCACAGATGATGTAAAAAGTAGAGTATACATGCGATAAAGCCGTATTTATCTTGGGCGGCTTGAATTCCTCACTTCACTCAGGTTATATTAAATCCCTCGCAGTGCTCGGGAGTTCATTATATAAATCCTCATCCTCCTAAGCCTAGCAACCTTCGTTTCGTTTGGAATTCAAGATGCCGCCCACGACTTAAAGACACTGCTTTATTAGTTATATAATCTACTATTATATTCTAGCACTTGGTCAACCAGTAAAGTTTATAAGCAATATAGGGGTTTTTTAGTCTACAGGTAATTTTTATACTTATTGCCATGCCAAGTCGCAGAATTTCTTAAGGACCTCTGAATTGTACGGTAGCTGACAGCCTTGACTTGAATTAACCGAAGAGCAGTACTAGGGTGATTGCTGATAAATGCATTCTTTGCTATTTGTTTACAATTTGCTATTTTCATTTGTTTGATTCCAGTTACCTACAGAGTAGTGAAAAGCTTGGTCTGCAGCTCCTTAGAGAACTTTTAAATTATGCCGACTGGTCTAAATCAGACTTAACCTTTTGAGTAGCGTAATTAGAGACACAATAGAAAGACAATGACCGAGCGAACGCCGGCGTTCGCTCGGGGTTTAATGAATTAATTGATAACAAAGGGATGCTAAGCTGCGTACCTACACAATTTTTTTAAACTTAACTTACCCGCGGCTAAAGCAGTGCTAACTTTGTTGGCGAACATCAGGATGGGAACGTTCCATGGCAGAATAAGGCCACACACTCCGACAGGTTGTCTTAGGGTGTATGAGAACACCTCTCCATCTGTTGACAATGAATTCAATTTATCGGAAATGTAGATTTTTTAAATTATAAAACGTGCTTTATTTTTTCAGTGTTTATTTCTTACCAGCAGCTAGGGTGTCGCCTTTAATTTTGTCCGCACAAGCAGCAATGTACCGGATATTATTGACAGCTCCTCCAATGAATGTGTTTGCGTAGGCGAGAACCATGCCGTTGTTGTAGGATTCTAGCTCTGCAAGGTATTTTGCATCTCTCTCTACAAGGTCACCAAACTTGCGAATGATTTCCCCTCGTTGTGAGGCATCCAATTGCCTCCATTCCGAGTTGCGATGGAAAGCACGCTTTGCTGCGGCTACTGCCAAGTCAATGTCTGCCTGAAAATATTGTATATATGTTTATTTAAAATTGCACCCTTTACGGATAAAAATACAGTGTGCTCCGTATACCGTAAATTGGTAATGTATTATGTATAATGGTGCCTTTTGATCTTTGAGTACAGGCTTTAATTAAGGCTGTCATTTAAACGGTCAGCTACAAAAAGCAGCTTTCTTTGATCAGCACCAAAATATACTATGGTAGGAAACAAAATGGATTGAGCTGCTTTTGGGCAAGAATAATTCATTGGACAGCAAGAATACAATCAATAATAATGCTATTAAAAAGGTTATTTCAGACTAGTGTCCATATAAAAAAAATACTTTAATATAATTTAACTATACACACAAACATATAATAAAAAAAAGGAAAACCTTTTATAATTTTTTCCTATAGTTGTGATATTGATGTTTAAATCACTAGAAAAAAAAAATTATATGCGAAAATATTGGTAATAAAGCAGCAAATCGCGATTCGAGTTTTATCAAATTTTGGTAAGCAGTATATTTATTTAGGTTATCTAATTAAGATTATATTAAATTATCTGCAGGCATAATCCGTACGATCCGGTACATATACTATAGAATGTTTAGCTGACATCATGCTGACGACCGTCTTAAATAAAATAAGTCGAAGTAGCTCCAAAGCTCGATTATAACACTTGTATAGTGAAATTCATTATTTGCTATGTGAGTCATTTAAGGAAGATTTTCAAATTGATTAATTATTTTCTGTGGTCATGAGTAGCAATGTACAACATGTAATTGGAGTAATGCGCACCCTTAGACACCCATTAGAAAATTATGTTATAATCATAATTTAAGCACTGAAATTTTGACAGGTCTGTTGGTCTAGTGGTCAGTGACCATAAATGCTCGTGTCGTGGATTCGATTCCCACCTAGGACAAATGTTTGTGTTATGAGCACGATTATTTATTCTGTGGCTGGGTGTAATTTATCTATAACATGTATGTATTTAGAAATGTATAAGTATGTTTATCAGTTGCTTAGTACTCATAGCACAAGCTCTGCTTAGTTTGGGAATAGATTGCGTTGTGTGATAGTTATGGAATATTATTATTATTATGATAGTAGGCAAATAATATGGGCATCAACGCACTACATTGGTTGCGTATCGGTATTGGTATCTACGTATGCTCACACAAACACCCTATTAGTGACGCAATCAAGGCTTATCAAGAATTTTATCTTAGATTTTTTTTTATCACAAATTACTTTTGTTATGAGGAGAAAATAAGCTTTTTAGCTAAAATCGATTCAGTAACGCGTTCTGGTATTGTTTTTTTGTTATTTAACACCGACTTCCGAAGTTAAAGTTGTTTTCATCGTTTTAGTGTTTTTTTTTGTTGTGAAGTCGGTTATTTTTTTTTTGTAAAGTTTTTTTTTATTTCACACTTTTTTGTTGTGATACACTTATAGCCAGAGTACTTATTTCTCATGAAAGTTCCAACTAGCTCAAACACTGCTAGGATACATTGTTTTAATATGAATTTCCCGTGTCTACGTTCCACCTTCCGGCTCCATCAGATCAATTCGATAGTACTTTATAGGCAAAGTGCATCTCATGACCATTCTAATAAGTCCAAACACGGCTAGGATACATTGATTAATTACGGAGTTCTAGTGCCTACCTTCCGGCTCCATCATCATCATCATCAGTTTACTTCTATGATATAATTTTCAACATAACTATTCAGAACCATTTATTTATTTGTATTGTCATAGTTGCTTAACTATCTTCATTGTGATATTTAGGTGAGTATGTAGTTCCGTTGACCATTTCTGGTCTTCGTCACCAGTTCCATTTGATCAAATGTTACTTTTTGACTGTAAATGCTTAAGTTCTCGATGAAAATACAAAAATCACTATATGGTTACCTATAATATTTGAGGAGTTTTCTCGATTCTTCATGGATCCCATCATCAGAGCTAGATTTTGAAAAATATTGGACCAATCTGGAAGCATATTCTATTAAGGGAAGAAAAATTTTGCAAGTCGGTCCATAAACGACCGAGTTCTGAGGTAACAAGAGTTCAAATTATGACATCATTCAAATTTATATACTTTTAATAAATCTGTAGAAGTAAAATATCTGTACATTGAAAATATCAAAAAAAAAAAATGGCAGGGGATGTTACTAGACCGACACCGAACCCAAAAATTTGATTAAAAAAACTTTTGTCTGTCTGTCTGTTTGTTCACGCATCACGCAAAAACTACCGGTTCGATTACGATGAAACTTAGTAAAATTATTCTTTAATATCCTGTGCACCAAACTGGGTACTTTTTATCCCGGAAAAGTATATACAATAAAAAACAATCCCTAGACCCGATTACTGTACCAACCGCAAATAATAAGTTTGTCGTAGGTTACGTCACCCGCAGTGGAGTTCACTAAGGGGCGTTGCACACGGCTAAGATACTATAATATTTTATCTTAAGATACAATATCGCTCGCCATACAATTCAATGGACTATCACACACGACGAAGATAATAAATAATATTTTATATTTTCGTATCTCAAAAAACCTAATAAAACCATTTTCGACTTCTACGCGAACGAAGTCGCGCGCAAAAGCTATTCTTTAATAATGCCATAAAAATGGCATTATCTTTATGATGCAAAACATAGCGCCCTCAATGTAATAAATAAGAACTTGTAATGTAAGCCTACCCATGTTTTACAATGAATAAATGAATCTGTATTTAAAACCAACATAAAAAAATGTAATGATAAAAAAAAATACAACCGAATCATAGACATCCGTGAATCGAATTGAGACCCTCTTCCTTTTTTGAAGACGGTTAATAAAATGAACACACTTATAATTAAATGAGTAGGTACCTACTTACATCAGTCATACTTATCTAAGTATCCGTCTAATAAAATTAATATTTTATTTCTGTTATTGGATTTTTAAAGCCTTATTACCTACCCCCAAACTAAAATCGAGTGGAATGAAATTCATGATAGTCAACGAATATAAATAGCTAAATTAATAGTTTTTTTTTTCCCCTCAAACATGATCTTTATAAGGAAGTTTAGGTTTCGGTTTCGGCCGATACTGAGACTTGCCGAAATTCGGTTTCGATCTTAAAAACTAGTTTCGGTCGGACACTAGGTTGTAGTTATAAGTAGTTTCATTATTTAACAACAAAATAACAAGAGATACACTTACGGATACGGTCTCAATGCCTTAGGTATTTTCTAGCAGTCGAACTTATATCAGTAAAATATGTTGAAAACTTGTAAATATGTAGCTTGATGAAACACGTTATTATAGCCTACGGTAATCCGTTCTGTGGCTTATTGCCAAAGGGTTTATAGTAACAATAATCCCTTGACTAAAATTACTACCTACCACGTTATCACCATAACGTTAATAATACCTTACGAGGTGTTATTGACGTGTTTACTGTTATACCAATAATGCCAGTGTGAATTATTAGTTTATTATTGGTTTTTATGTACTTAATGAGTAACGCAAAAAATCACGAAAGAGGTACCTACATGATTTTGTCAATTAAATCTCTAAAATTAAGTATAAGAATTTTTTCGGTAGTGTTTGCTAGGTACATACCTGGTCCCCTTCGGCAACTTTAGCGATGACGGAGCCATCATGAGGATTGTAAGTCTCGAAGGTCTTGCCGCTCTTTGCGTCCACCCACTCGTTGTCGATGAACAACTGAAAAAATACGTCCGTTACTGCTTCGCAGAAGGGGACGACCACTTCCTCGCGCTCCGGAACATGACTTGAACTAGAGCCGGTCGAGCCGGACGCGAGAGGTAGTTGTCACCGATCCACTCCACAAGGACTCGACGGTGCTTCGCCCGGGGGCAGATCACTTCCGCCGTATCCTCCGGGCGATTCACACAATTGCGACACTCAGGCGTTTCTTCCTCCTGAATCCGAAACAGGAACCCCCCGAACTAGCCATGTCCAGTGAGGACTTGCGTCAGGTGGAATGTGATGACGTCATGGTGCCTTTCAAAGAGGGAACTGGCCACCACGATTAAGGCATGCTCAGGCGCTGTCTTCATACCAGTTGAGATCTCGCCGGAACTTTGTCGGTCATACCGCGATTGGCTGTGACAGCGGAGTTTTACCCCGGTGTTACATCTCCATATGCAAGTCATGCATGTGTTCAAGGACTGTTGCCTCTACTAACTGTCCTCCGTGGTATCAACCGCATCTGTGGTGACTGCTCCGCTCCCATTGAAAGTATTAAGATTAAAATTTTATTAATTTTATCCAACACTGTTTTTTTTTCAATTCGGATGCACTGGTTTATTCTTGAGATTAGAGCGTTCAAAAAAACAAACTAACTCAAGCCAAAACAAACTCAAAACTCAATTATTAATATAGATGAATCGTGGGCCTACATAGTTTCTTATTTAAAATTATGAGAAGTACAAACCTTAGTGTATTTTATTTGAGGGGCCATTTTTTTTTTAGTAAAACTCTTATCACAAGTGCAACACGTCGGTTGCGATTCACGCGACGCTTCGGTATGTGTCTGATGATTACACCAAAACACTCATATAACAGCAACTTACCCGTTGCTCACGGCACCACCCACCTGATGAATCGCATTGATAATCTACTTGGTACCCATAGCCGGCGCACTGTAAATATTCTTATCTAGTGATAGTATATCTTACTTATTGAAAATATGACATTTTAGAAATTATTTACAGCCAATCTTCTAGATTGTTTTAAGGACTTCCAATCAACATTGCGTTTAGAACATGCCGTACTCTCTAAAACTGACTATAATCGGAACTAGATGACGATCAGTCTTCAGCTCCGATGAAGTCCGGAACGTTCGTTTCCAACCACGACTGGGTGGATCGAGTTTTATGACCAGGTGCTGAGTCTTCCTAAAAGGGCCATTCTTTGCTATGAAACATGGTATTGTTAAGAGGCTTTACCACCTTCTCAAAAAACATAATAATTTTATTCCTTTGACGAATTTATAATTTAATTTAAATTAACTTTGACGCGAATATTAATATTATCGGACTGAAAATTATTGTGACTTTTAATAGGATTTTTTTTTGTATTTTTTTTAATTTGTGATTTGATTTCAATTTATTTGTTTTTTTTTGTATTTTCTTTTATTTGTTTGTCATTTTTTATTATTTGACATTTTTATGTAATCATTCGGTGACTACGTATAATTTAACATTCTGTATATGACTTGTAAGAATCCCTTATCAATAAATTACTATGACCATCTTGATACACTTGTGCCGATGATTTGACACCTTTTACGCAAAATTATGGCTCAGTCACTCCTTGATAGCTAACATCCTATCAAACCATCTCTGAAATCGGATAATGTCTACGTTGTACTCTCTTGACTAATTGGGAAAATATAAAGAGCTTTTTTGTATAAACTCGGTCATTCTGCTTGTTATAAAAAACTTTTTACAAAAAGATAAATAAATAACCGACTTCATAAAAAAAAAACACTAAAAGGATCAAAATAACTTTAATTTCGGAAGTCGGTGTTTCTTGGTATTGTTTGTTTCATATTTACCATCGACTTCCGAAATTAAAGTTATTTTGTTGCTTTTAGTGTTTTTTTTAGTAAAGTCGGTTTTTTTTTTGTAAACAGTTTTTATTTTACACTTTTTCGTTGCGATACACTTATAACCAGAGTGCCTATTTCTCATGACTATTCGAATTAACCCAATCACTGCTAGGTTACATTGTTTTATTATGAAGTTCCTGTATCTACCTTCCACCTGCCGGCACCATCATCAGTCAGTTCTCATGTTAATAAACCCAAACACGGCTAGGATACATTGATTAATTACGGAGTTCTAGTGCCTACCTTCCGGCTCCATCATCATCATCATCAGTTTACTTCGATGATATAATTTTCAACATAACTATTCAGAACCATTTATTTATTTGTATTGTCATAGTTGCTTAACTATCTTCATTGTGATATTTAGGTGAGTATGTAGTTCCGTTGACCATTTCTGGTCTTCTTTACCAGCTCCACTTCATCAAATGTTACTTTTTGACTGTAAATGCAAGTTCTCGATAAAAATACCAAAATCACCATATGGTTGCCTATAATATTTGAAGAGTTCCCTCAATTCCTCATGGATCCCATCATCAGAACTGGATTCTGAAAAAAAAATGGGAATCGCAAAGCAACCCACTAAGAGGATAAAAAAATGTTGTCCATAAACGAAGGAGTTCAGAGGTAAGACAAATAAAAAAAAAAACATACAACCGAATTGATAACCTCCTCCTTTTTTTTTGAAATCGGTTAAAAATATTGCTAAATAGTAAAAAACTTCTCGTCAGTAAATAACATTTTTCTGTGAGGTTCCTGTGCGTACCGCTTAGGAAGTTGTTTTGATTTTACCACCCTATTCAATTTTAAATTATCAGTTAAATACTAACCAGTGCGTTTCATATAGGCTGCAAGTCAAAAGTCATCTTTTAAAATATGCGTGGCCCGAGGGCGCTTCAAACTTTTAATGGCTAAATGTCACACCTGTGTCCTTCAGTTGCCTTTTGCGTTTTAGGACTACGGGTTTCTTTTTCAGAAATGTTTTGCGGTCCTAGCGGGCATCAGCCCTGCTGGGCCTCTACTTTTTGCTGAACTCTCTTTGAGGAGCGCGTCGATCACTACGCGCTGACGACGACTGGGGCTTGGTCCATTCGATTACCGGACTGCTGGACAGCGAGCAATCTATTGCTCGTCGTCCGCAAGCGTGGGCTGGCGGTGATCCCAGTGGCTGGGGCGTGAAGGCTGTTCTGTCGCGCGTGCGGCCGCCTTCTTCACTAGCATTACTGTTTCGCAGAAGGAGGTGACCGCCTGCCATTCCTCCTCACTCCGGATCATGGCCTGTACCAGGGCCCGGCGTGAGAAGTCATTGCCGCCGATCACCCCTACAAGGAAACGGCGGTGATCCGCCCAAGCGGGGCACACCACTTCCGTATACTCCACCGTATCCTCCGGGCGATCCACATAATGGTGACACCCTGGCGTTTTTTCCGCACGAATCCGGTGCATGAACAACCCGAACTTACCATGTCCGGTGAGGAACTGCGTCATGTGGAAGGCAAGGTGACATCTTTCCAGCCACTCCCCAAAGAGGCAACTTACCACTATAATTATGGAGTGGCCAAAATAATGAACAGGCGTCTTTTATAGGCTACAAGCCCTAAGTCATCTTTTCATTTCCCGAGAAAATCTTTCCTTTCATATAAGATTTCTTCGGATTTTTTCCTTCACTGTTTTGATCCTATTTTTCGTATGAATTCTATGTAGACGGCCAGATCTTTTTGTCACAAACGGTACACAAACATCTGACTAATAAATACTTTGTATCACAACAATTCGGTTCTCTTTATCACCCCATTCTGTTTTAATATCGCAAAATGTTTAACACCGATTGGTGCGAAAATGAGAAAACACAGTAAATAGGTACAATATTCATGTATAAGAATGACACATTCCAAATTCAAAATTTAATTTTGTTTTTTTATTTTATTTTAAGTGTTTATGTTAGTATACAAAATTCAATTGCTGTTCATTTGACGAAAAACGGCTTGGCAGATTTCAATATTTTTTTCTTTTGTTCTATCTAATATTGAGAATTAAGGACATGAAATTCGACATACATTTTCACTGTTTTTCATACAACCGCTTTTACGCGATTATGATGTTATTACACATTTTTCATTAGATATTTTAGAAACACAGTATCTTGTGGATATTATCTAGGCTTCTATTAAAATCAATTTGTAAATTTGTGAAAAACTAATCCAGTAAAGATGTCCGATGGATGCGAGACGCACAGGACCGGTCACTATGGAGACATTTGGGGGAGGCCTATGTCCAACAGTGGACGTCTTTCGGCAGAAATTATGATGAATCCAGTAAAGACCCCTGAAAATCTGCTATTTTGCATGATCTTTGACACTTCATAATAATTATAGGTACTCAAAATTTAAATAGTCCAAAAATATTACAATAGAAACCTTGCAAATTTAATCAAGATTCTGAAAGACAATTTTTTTCAAAAACTTTTAAGTGCTAAAAAAAACGTATTCCTTGGAATAAGTTTTGTAGTTTTGTGAAATATTCGAGTAAATCACGCAATTACCGAATGCTAAATGAGTTTTCAGGCGTTATCTCTCTTTTTTCGCGTTACTTCTTCGCCAAAAATCGCGTTGGATTGCGATTCTATATCTATTCGCGATAAACTCAAAAACTACTGAACGGATTTTCATGTGGTTGGGATTAATTTTCATGAGGAGAAAAAATATTTATAAAAAGAAACTAAAATTATTGTTTTTGTTTGTTTTTCCTCTACATTATTTCTTGTACGTATTTTATCTTAGTATATATCACAAATATTCGACGTTCTGGGCTTTTTATAATATATTTCCCAAGGTCAGTAGGCTTAAAATAATAAACTCGTGGTTCTTTTTAACATCAAAATACTTGTAAACTAATACAATTGAAACACACATTCGGAAACTCCAAGAACCGGGCATTTAATAACTGATAAAACGTTTAAATGTTGTAGGAAACTATTGGTTTATATTTTCTTATGATACTCCTGCATCATTCATTTCGTCACTATCAATCATATCATCTGTCTTTTGTTTTAAATTTTTAGCTAGTGTTGCGATGATGATGTTCGATAGCTGAGCGGGAGCAAGTTAAATTAAACTCTCGTGGACTGATATTATGTACGACAGTATATTTCTTAAAACAATAACAAGAGAAGCGCGGTGTCTCCGTCGGGGTAAGATGTGAAGTGCTGGCTCGCAGACCGCGGCGCTCGCGCATCCATCGTGCGCGCCGCTCCCGCGCGCCCCTCCGCCGCGTAGACCCGCCGCTGGTACTCCCCCCGCGCGCGCCGTCTCAGCCGCCGTGCACCTCCAGTCCGGCGCCGCAATGTCTCGTATAGACATGCTCCCCGGGTTGAAGTGTACCTACTTCAAAGAGGAAGAGGGCAGATGTTATTGAAGCCGCGTCGAATCGTCCCTTTCTTCGTCTTCATCTCCGCGACTCTCGTGACGCCGTCGCTGCCAGGGTACACCTGCGTGACGCGCCCAAGCAACCAGCAGAGTGGCGGCAACGCCTTGTCTTTAATAAGGACAAGCGATCCCAACGCTATGTCACCGTTGGTAGAGGCAGGCCACTTCGTTTTCTGCTGTAAGTTGGAGATGTATTCAATGTTAAATCTTTTCCAAAAGTGCTGCTTGAGACACTCCACACGTTGATAGCGTTCCAGACGATTGATGCTGGCATCAGTGACCTGCGGATTTGGAACAGACATTAGCGAGCGTCCAATAAGGAAATGAGACGGAGTAAGGGCAGAAAGGTCGAGAGGATTAGTGGAAAGAGGAGTGAGGGGTCTTGAATTCAAAATTGCCTCTATTTGAATTAGGCATGTAGCCATTTCCTCGTACGTCAAATGAGTAAGCTGCAAGAGTCTTTTTAAGTGGTGCTTAGCTGACCGAACCGCCGCCTCAGCGAGACCGTTGAAATGCGGCGAATACGCCGGTGCAAACCTGAACTCTATTCCCTCCTGAGCTATTTCGCATGCAACATCAGAGTTCTGCAAGAAGGCATATAGTTCATTACACGCTCCGACAAAGTTTGTACCGTTGTCGGACAAGATAGTACGTGGCCTTCCGCGACGAGCGACAAAACGGTTTAAGGCAGCTTTGTAAGCCTCTTTAGAGAGATCTGTAACAAGCTCGAGGTGCACAGCCTTTGTAGCCATGCAGACAAAAATGCACAGGTAGGACTTAATCAATCTAGATCCCCGACCTTTCCGGTCAGATATCAAAATAGGCCCAGCATAGTCGACACTACTATTAAAAAAGGGAAATTCTAAAGTGCTTCTTGTGTTGGGTAATTGTCCCATGATTGGCTGCACATTTTGAGCTTTAAATCTAAAACATTTAAGGCATTTGTTCACCGTCAATTTGGAGAGATTTCTGCCTCCTAAGGGCCAATAAGTTTGACGTATAGTTGCTAAAAGCAATTGTGGGCCTGCATGCAGAAGCTTTTTATGTTGCATTTGAAATAGTATTTTTGTTAGATGATGCTTGCTACAGAGTAAAATTGGGTGTTTTACGTCATATTCGTAAGGGGAATTATCTAGTCTGCCCCCTACACGAATAATGTTGTCACAATCTAGAAAGGGAGTTAAAGAAATTAGCCTACTTTTACGTGACAATGGCTTCCCAGATTTCAGAACAGCGTACTCATGTTCGAACATCTCAGATTGAGCTACACGTAGAATAAGTGATAAGGCATTTTTGAGTTCTTCAACAGAAAGAGAGCCCATTAATTTAGAATTAATATTCTTTAAATTGTAAATAAATCTTAGAATATAAGCTACGACACGTTGTAAATAGTTAAAATTAGAATATTTATGAATTAATTTTTGTATGATTGAACTACATGTTAGGTTAATACTAGAATGATTGTTAGGGCTATTGTGACTATACGCTATGTTAGAAATTACTTCAGGTAGATCCTGTTTCACGTGTTTATTGGGCTGTAGCGGCCACATGTTCTCATTATTTAATAAAAATGGTGGGCCTGACCACCAAAGTGCAGAATCGCTGATAAGATCAGCCTTCAGCCCACGAGAGACAAGATCCGCCGGATTGTCCCTAGATGGCACGTATCTCCACCCATAACCCGCGCTACATTCTTGAATCTCGTTTACACGATTTCGAACGAAAGGCTTTAGTTGCTGAGATGGTGTAGCCAACCATCCTAGCACTATTGTGGAGTCACACCAATATTGAACTCGGTGTATTGGCAACGTGAGCGAATCCTTAACCTTTGTGCACAACCTGGAACCTAACAGAGCACCACTCAGTTCTAGCCGTGGAATAGTAGTAGGCTTGACTGGTGCCACACGGCTTTTGGAAGTTAACAGATTGACAGTGACCTTACCAGAAGTAGATACAGAACGAATGTACACACACGCGCCGTAAGCTCTTTCGGACGCATCTGTAAATACATGAACTTCATGGGTTACAGAATTGTTACCTAAAATCCATCGTGGAATTTTTAAATTATTTAAATAAGGCAACGTATTCGCAAATAACAACCATGCGTCTGCTATCTCCTGCGACACTTCGTCATCCCATTCATATTTGTGCAACCAGAGTGACTGCATTAATATTTTTGCTTCGACAATGCAGGGACTAACCAAGCCTAGTGGGTCAAATATTTGGCTAATTACAGACAAAATGTGTCGTTTCGTAATTTTACTATTAGCTTCTATATTTATAGAAAATACTAATTTATCAGGCTTACATAACCAATGGACTCCTAACGTTTTTGAAGGACTATTATTATTATTGTCTGATAGGTCTAGTATAGCATGGCTTGATTTATTGACACTATCTAATTCTTTTAAAATTTCAGAGCTATTAGACTGCCACTTTCTTAAATTAAATTTAGCTGATGCCAGGACCGACATTGTTTCCCTACATAACTCTTGTGCACCTGAAATGGTGTCTGAACCACTAAGGAAATCATCGACGTAAAAGTCGTGCTGGATAGCACGCTTTACGACGGGGTTCGTTGTTGCATCTGCCAGACTAACTAAACATTTAGTCGCTAAATATGGAGCAGACGCTGTACCGTACGTTACAGTGTTTAATGTATACGTTTTTAAGGGTTCTGTGGGAGTTTTGCGATAAATGATCTGCTGTAATGGTCGTTGAACAGGGTTGATTTCAATAGCACGATACATTTTTTCTATATCCGCTGAAATCACAAATTTATGCTGTCGAAAACGCAACAAAATGGAAAATAAATCGTCTTGAACTGTTGGGCCTACAAATTGCAAGTCATTGAGGGATATTCCTGTCGTAGTCTTGGCAGATGCATCAAATACGGTGCGTAACTTCGTAGTGACACTAGACTCGCGCATAACTCCATGATGTGGTAAATAGTAGTTCACTTCGCCTATCGGTTTTAAGCTAGAATTTTCCGTCATATGACCTAGAGTTTCGTACTCCAACATGAACTCCAAATACATTGACTTGAATTTACGGTCGCGTTCAAATCTTTTTTCTAAAGATAGAAAACGGCGTTTTGCGATACCGTATGAATCTCCTAGGGCAGAAGGATCTGATTTAAAAGGGACTGTAACCACAAAACGGCCGTCGTCCTTACGTCTTGTGTTCTTGTAGAAACTATCTTCGCATGCCCGTTCTTCTAAAGATAGGGAATGCTTTTCAGGAACTGAATCCAGTTCCCAAAATATGGATAAATCTGTGCTAGGCTTAGTTTTAATAAGGTTAACAAAATGTTAATGAGACGTTTGTGAGTGAAAGCCTGTGCCTGAAACTATCCACCCTAATTTACTCTCACATAACCTTGGTTGATTTTTACCTAGCTTTATGTGATTGGCTAAAATTACGCTCCAAAAAACATCTACACCGACTAATATGTCTACAGCTGAGGGAATGTTGAATGTTGGATCCGCCAACTGCAGACCCATAGGTATGGTTATGTGTTTTAAATTTATTGGAGATGATGGCAAAACATGTGTGATTTCTGGTAAAATTAAACAGTCAATGTTTACTGAATAATCACCGGCTATGGATTCGATTGTGAGGTTGCAGGTTTGCGCACTAGTGCTAGTTTGGTTACAAACCCCTGTTATCGTAGAGGCCGTGACATTTCGGGACAAACGCAGCTTATTACACAAGTCCTCAGTAATAAAATTGGCTGTACTTCCGTTATCCAGGAGGATGCGGGCATTGCACTTCTCACCATTGGCATTCACCGCCGTCACCATCGCTGTGGAAAGTAAAACAAACGAGCGATTATATGGTTCCGTACTAGCCGAAGCGTTAGCAGAAAGAGCAATACTTTCCGACGCACTCGGCATTGGATTTTGAATAGGAAGGGTTTCTGTGCGTTCCATGTGCAAAAGGGTATTATGCCTGGCTGCACAGTACTTACAGCGCGTCATTCTACACCTTTTTTCAGTATGACCCGATCTTAAGCAGTTCATACAAACTTTGAGGTCTTTGGCCTTTTTCAGACGTTCTTCTATTGTTAATTTTTTGAAAGAATCACAAATGTAAAGAAAATGATCGCCAGAACACATAGGGCATGTAAATTTATTTTTATAAGAATTAGTATTGTTATTTTTATTTGTAGTACCCTGTGAAACTATAGCAAAACTTTTTGGTTTACTATGGTTAGTATTTGTTTTATTGTGCTTATTATTATCTTCTAATGTTTCCAGTAAATCAGCTTTATTATTAATAAACGTAGTGAATTGAGCAAGTGTGGGTTTTCCTGTTAATGTGTTACGAAACTCTTCCCAATATCTACTAGTGTTCGCGTCTAATTTGACTGACATCATATATATAATAATGGTATCCCAATGTTCTGTGGGCTCATTCAGCTGCTTGAGCGCCCTTATGTTTTTACTGGTCGTATCTATAAGCCGCCGTAAGCTAACACTAGATTCAGTAGTGACTGGTTGGACATCAAACAAAGCCAGCATGTGCTTATCAATAAGAAGGCGACTGTTGTTATACCTTTCACACAATAAGTCCCATGCTACTTGGTAATGATCTGCTTTGAAATCAATGTTTTTTATGATTTCGGCTGCCTTGCCTTTTAAAGAAGCGCGTAAATAGTGGAACTTATTTATATTGTCTATGCAAGCACTGTCATGAATTAAGGAAAGAAATGTGTCCCTGTACTCAAGCCAGTTCTGATAACTGCCATCAAAATGCGGTAAATCAATCTTTGGTAACCTTATAAAATTATTTTTTGTCCCACCTGACATTGTTGCCTCTGACCTAGCCTCGGAATATGCGGAATCGCGACGCTGGCGTTTGCCATCCAATCCGGGCAGCAAACTCCGCGCCACGGCTACCAGTGAGTAGTACTGCTGCTCAAACAGGTCCCTCGCCGCGTATGCCTCGTCTGGCTTGTCCGACGAAACTTCGATCTCCGTCTGTAAATCATCAAACTCGGTGTACAAGGCGTTAAATTTGTCGAAGCGGGTTTCTAGCTCGATTATTTGCAAGCTTGATAGATTGTCACAGCTTTGAAGCACATTTAAATAAGCACCAAAGGTTGTAAGCTTGGCCTTCATTGAGCTGCGTTTTTTCACTAACTTGTCAGCCATTTTACCGTTAAAAAAAATTATGACTCAGCAAAAAATTCAAAATTTTTTAACGGTTTTTAAAAAAAAATATGCCACTGTGCTATTGCACTAAAACAAGCTTAATAATGGAACGCGGTGCATCCAGCAACAAACAAAGGAATTAAACCTCTTCACTTGCAATGAAAAAATAAAAGTGCTAAGTCACGCTTTGTTCATGCAATACGACAAACGATGAAAACTAAAAAATGTTATACATAATTTGAAATACTTAATGAGAAGCAAAGACGTGTAAAGAGCGAAAGTAGCTAGTTAACCGACTCAATAAGGCAATGAATAGGCACTACTTAGAACGTTATAAACCTATAACGTGTATAAAAAAAGAAGACTGGAATAACGGTGATACAAGGAATAATTGGAACGATCTCACGGATATCCGAATCCTTATCCGCAAAGTCCAGTTGCGACTTCAAATCTTCAACCGTAGGCGACGATGACACTGCTATTTTCTAACGGTCCGACGCGGGGTCAAAGTCCTCCAACGTCTCGCACAAAACTTGTTTTTGTTCTCGTAAACAAATCTCCCCGCTGTGTAGTTGTTCTTGCGAAGGACCAATGTTGCGATGATGATGTTCGATAGCTGAGCGGGAGCAAGTTAAATTAAACTCTCGTGGACTGATATTATGTACGACAGTATATTTCTTAAAACAATAACAAGAGAAGCGCGGTGTCTCCGTCGGGGTAAGATGTGAAGTGCTGGCTCGCAGACCACGGCGCTCGCGCATCCATCGTGCGCGCCGCTCCCGCGCGCCCCTCCGCCGCGTAGACCCGTCGCTGGTACTCCCCCCGCGCGCGCCGTCTCAGCCGCCGTGCACCTCCAGTCTGGCGCCGCAATGTCTCGTATAGACATGCTCCCCGGGTTGAAGTGTACCTACTTCAAAGAGGAAGAGGGCAGATGTTATTGAAGCCGCGTCGAATCGTCCCTTTCTTCGTCTTCATCTCCGCGACTCTCGTGACGCCGTCGCTGCCAGGGTACACCTGTGTGACGCGCCCAAGCAACCAGCAAAGTGGCGGCAACGCCTTGTCTTTAATAAGGACAAGCGATCCCAACGCTATGTCACCGTTGGTAGAGGCAGGCCACTTCGTTTTCTGCTGTAAGTTGGAGATGTATTCCATGTTAAATCTTTTCCAAAAGTGCTGCTTAAGACACTCCACACGTTGATAGCGTTCCAGACGATTGATGCTGGCATCAGTGACCTGCGGATTTGGAACAGACATTAGCGAGCGTCCAATAAGGAAATGAGACGGAGTAAGGGCAGAAAGGTCGAGAGGATTAGTGGAAAGAGGAGTGAGGGGTCTTGAATTCAAAATTGCCTCTATTTGAATCAGGCATGAAGCCATTTCCTCGTACGTCAAATGAGTAAGCTGCAAGAGTCTTTTTAAGTGGTGCTTAGCTGACCGAACCGCCGCCTCAGCGAGACCGTTGAAATGCGGCGAATACGCCGGTGCAAACCTGAACTCTATTCCCTCCTGAGCTATTTCGCATGCAACATCAGAGTTCTGCAAGAAGGCATATAGCTCATTACACGCTCCGACAAAGTTTGTACCGTTGTCGGACAAGATAGTACGTGGCCTTCCGCGACGAGCGACAAAACGGTTTAAGGCAGCTTTGTAAGCCTCTTTAGAGAGATCTGTAACAAGCTCGAGGTGCACAGCCTTTGTAGCCATGCAGACAAAAATGCACAGGTAGGACTTAATCAATCTAGATCCCCGACCTTTCCGGTCAGATATCAAAATAGGCCCAGCATAGTCGACACTACTATTAAAAAAGGGAAATTCTAAAGTGCTTCTTGTGTTGGGTAATTGTCCCATGATTGGCTGCACATTTTGAGCTTTAAATCTAAAACATTTAAGGCATTTGTTCACCGTCAATTTGGAGAGATTTCTGCCTCCTAAGGGCCAATAAGTTTGACGTATAGTTGCTAAAAGCAATTGTGGGCCTGCATGCAGAAGCTTTTTATGTTGCATTTGAAATAGTATTTTTGTTTGATGATGCTTGCTACAGAGTAAAATTGGGTGTTTTACGTCATATTCGTAAGGGGAATTATCTAGTCTGCCCCTTACACGAATAATGTTGTCACAATCTAGAAAGGGAGTTAAAGAAATTAGCCTACTTTTACGTGACAATGGCTTCCCAGATTTCAGAACAGCGTACTCATGTTCGAACATCTCAGATTGAGCTACACGTAGAATAAGTGATAAGGCATTTTTGAGTTCTTCAACAGAAAGAGAGCCCATTAATTTAGAATTAATATTCTTTAAATTGTAAATAAATCTTAGAATATAAGCTACGATACGTTGTAAATAGTTAAAATTAGAATATTTATGAATTAATTTTTGTATGATTGAACTACATGTTAGGTTAATACTAGAATGATTGTTAGGGCTATTGTGACTATACGCTATGTTAGAAATTACTTCAGGTAGATCCTGTTTCACGTGTTTATTGGGCTGTAGCGGCCACATGTTCTCATTATTTAATAAAAATGGTGGGCCTGACCACCAAAGTGCAGAATCGCTGATAAGATCAGCCTTCAGCCCACGAGAGACAAGATCCGCCGGATTGTCCCTAGATGGCACGTATCTCCACCCATAACCCGCGCTACATTCTTGAATCTCGTTTACACGATTTCGAACGAAAGGCTTTAGTTGCTGAGATGGTGTAGCCAACCATCCTAGCACTATTGTGGAGTCACACCAATATTGAACTCGGTGTATTGGCAACGTGAGCGAATCCTTAACCTTTGTGCACAACCTGGAACCTAACAGAGCACCGCTCAGTTCTAGCCGTGGAATAGTAGTAGGCTTGACTGGTGCCACACGGCTTTTGGAAGTTAACAGATTGACAGTGACCTTACCAGAAGTAGATACAGAACGAATGTACACACACGCGCCGTAAGCTCTTTCGGACGCATCTGTAAATACATGAACTTCATGGGTTACAGAATTGTTACCTAAAATCCATCGTGGAATTTTTAAATTATTTAAACTTGGCAACGTATTCGCAAATAACAACCATGCGTCTGCTATCTCCTGCGACACTTCGTCATCCCATTCATATTTGTTCAACCAGAGTGACTGCATTAATATTTTTGCTTCGACAATGCAGGGACTAACCAAGCCTAGTGGGTCAAATATTTGGCTAATTACAGACAAAATGTGTCGTTTCGTAATTTTACTATTAGCTTCTATATTTATAGAAAATACTAATTTATCAGGCTTACATAACCAATGGACTCCTAATGTTTTTGAAGGACTATTATTGTTGTTGTCTGATAGGTCTAGTATAGCATGGCTTGATTTATTGACACTATCTAATTCTTTTAAAATTTCAGAGCTATTAGACTGCCACTTTCTTAAATTAAATTTAGCTGATGCCAGGACCGACATTGTTTCCCTACATAACTCTTGTGCACCTGAAATGGTGTCTGAACCATTAAGGAAATCATCGACGTAAAAGTCGTGCTGGATAGCACGCTTTACGACGGGGTTCGTTGTTGCATCTGCCAGACTAACTAAACATTTAGTCGCTAAATATGGAGCAGACGCTGTACCGTACGTTACAGTGTTTAATGTATACGTTTTTAAGGGTTCTGTGGGAGTTTTGCGATAAATGATCTGCTGTAATGGTCGTTGAACAGGGTTGATTTCAATAGCACGATACATTTTTTCTATATCCGCTGAAATCACAAATTTATGCTGTCGAAAACGCAACAAAATGGAAAATAAATCGTCTTGAACTGTTGGGCCTACAAATTGCAAGTCATTGAGGGATATTCCTGTCGTAGTCTTGGCAGATGCATCAAATACGGTGCGTAACTTCGTAGTGACACTAGACTCGCGCATGACTCCATGATGTGGTAAATAGTAGTTCACTTCGCCTATCGGTTTTAAGCTAGAATTTTCCGTCATATGACCTAGAGTTTCGTACTCCAACATGAACTCCAAATACATTGACTTGAATTTACGGTCGCGTTCAAATCTTTTTTCTAAAGATAGAAAACGGCATTTTGCGATACCGTATGAATCTCCTAGGGCAGAAGGATCTGATTTAAAAGGGATTGTAACCACAAAACGGCCGTCGTCCTTACGTCTTGTGTTCTTGTAGAAACTATCTTCGCATGCCCGTTCTTCTAAAGATAGGGAATGCTTTTCAGGAACTGAATCCAGTTCCCAAAATATGGATAAATCTGTGCTAGGCTTAGTTTTAATAAGGTTACAAAAATGTGAATGGGACGTTTGTGAGTGAAAGCCTGTGCCTGAAACTATCCACCCTAATTTACTCTCACATAACCTTGGTTGATTTTTACCTAGCTTTATGCGATTGGCTAAAATTACGCTCCAAAAAACATCTACACCGACTAATATGTCTACAGCTGAGGGAATGTTGAATGTTGGATCCGCCAACTGCAGACCCATAGGTATGGTTATGTGTTTTAAATTTATTGGAGATGATGGCAAAACATGTGTGATTTCTGGTAAAATTAAACAGTCAATGTTTACTGAATAATCACCGGCTATGGATTCGATTGTGAGGTTGCAGGTTTGCGCACTAGTGCTAGTTTGGTTACAAACCCCTGTTATCGTAGAGGCCGTGTCATTTCGGGACAAACGCAGCTTATTACACAAGTCCTCAGTAATAAAATTGGCTGTACTTCCGTTATCCAGGAGGATGCGGGCATTGCACTTCTCACCATTGGCATTCACCGCCGTCACCATCGCTGTGGAAAGTAAAACAAACGAGCGATTATATGGTTCCGTACTAGCCGAAGCGTTAGCAGAAAGAGCAATACTTTCTGACGCACTCGGCATTGGATTTTGAATAGGAGGGGTTTCTGTGCGTTCCATGTGCAAAAGGGTATTATGCCTGGCTGCACAGTACTTACAGCGCGTCATTCTACACCTTTTTTCATTATGGCCCGATCTTAAGCAGTTCATACAAACTTTGAGGTCTTTGGCTTTTTTCAGACGTTCTTCTATTGTTAATTTTTTGAAAGAATCACAAATGTAAAGAAAATGATCGCCAGAACACATAGGGCATGTAAATTTATTTTTATAAGAATTATTATTGTTATTTTTATTTGTAGTACCCTGTGAAACTATAGCAAAACTTTTTGGTTTACTATGGTTAGTATTTGTTTTATTGTGCTTATTATTATCTTCTAATGTTTCCAGTAAATCAGCTTTATTATTAATAAACGTAGTGAATTGAGCAAGTGTGGGTTTTCCTGTTAATGTGTTACGAAACTCTTCCCAATATCTACTAGTGTTCGCGTCTAATTTAACTGACATCATATATATAATAATGGTATCCCAATGTTCTGTGGGCTCATTCAGCTGCTTGAGCGCCCTTATGTTTTTACTGGTCGTATCTATAAGCCGCCGTAAGCTAACACTAGATTCAGTAGTGACTGGTTGGACATCAAACAAAGCCAGCATGTGCTTGTCAATAAGAAGACGACTGTTGTTATACCTTTCACACAATAAGTCCCATGCTACTTGGTAATGATCTGCTTTGAAATCAATGTTTTTTATGATTTCGGCTGCCTTGCCTTTTAAAGAAGCGCGTAAATAGTGGAACTTATTTATATTGTCTATGCAAGCACTGTCATGAATTAAGGAAAGAAATGTGTCCCTGTACTCAAGCCAGTTCTGATAACTGCCATCAAAATGCGGTAAATCAATCTTTGGTAACCTTACAAAATTATTTTTTGTTCCACCTGACATTGTTGCCTCTGACCTAGCCTCGGAATATGCGGAATCGCGACGCTGGCGTTTGCCATCCAATCCGGGCAGCAAACTCCGCGCCACGGCTACCAGTGAGTAGTACTGCTGCTCAAACAGGTCCCTCGCCGCGTATGCCTCGTCTGGCTTGTCCGACGAAACTTCGATCTCCGTCTGTAAATCATCAAACTCGGTGTACAAGGCGTTAAATTTGTCGAAGCGGGTTTCTAGCTCGATTATTTGCAAGCTTGAAAGATTGTCACAGCTTTGAAGCACATTTAAATAAGCACCAAAGGTTGTAAGCTTGGCCTTCATTGAGCTGCGTTTTTTCACTAACTTGTCAGCCATTTTACCGTTAAAAAAAAATTATGACTCAGCAAAAAATTCAAAAAGTTTTAAGTTTTAAATAAATATTTACATTTTACTGGTCAGTAAATTGAATATCCGTTATAACCCTGAAGTTTTATTTGTGTTTTCCTTAATTCGAGAAGGTACTCTCCTTATAGTAGTAGTTTAGATTAATCAGAATCTTAAGTTACGATTAACTGGCGACTGAAGAGCAGTTCCTACCAAGCGTGCTCCTTTTATATGAAGTTAGTTAATAATTTGATATTGACTAAATAAAATTTTTATACAATTTTTAAAAAATCAATTCAAAAGTAATGTCATTGGTTTGTTAGATTTCCATGAAAGAATTTAGTTTTGAAGTACACTGATTTTCTTATATTAGAAGTTAACTGCTATCGCTTACTAGAACTATGAACAGTCTCTGGATTGGGCACGCTACAGTTATGGCGGTAAGTCTCCTCTTTGAGACGTGGTTGGAAAGACCTTACGGCGTCCTCACATTCCGCATAACGCAGGTTCTCACCGGACACGGTAAGTTCGGGAGGTTCCAGCACCGGATTTGTGCGGAAACAACGTCCGGGTGTCGCCACTGTGTGGACCGCCCGGAGGACACGGTAGAGCACACGGTGGAGGTGTGCCCCGCTTGGGCAGAGCAGCGCCGTGTCTTCGTGGGGGCAATCGGCGGCGGCGATCTCTCGCGCCGGGCCTTGGTTCAGGCCATGGTCCGGAGCGAGGAGGAGTGGCAGGCGGTCGCCTCTTTCTGCGAAGCAGTAATGCTAGCAAAGGAGGCGGCCGATTGCGTGAGGCAACGGTCCTTACGCTCCAACCGCCGCCGGGATTCCGATCCCGATTTCCGGCCACCGTAGGCGCGGGCTTGCAGACGGCGAGCAATGGGTGGCTCGCCGTCCGACCGTCCGGTAACCGTCCGGTAACCGTCCGGACCGAGCCCAAGTCGTCGACGGCGTGTACTGTTCCACGCGCGCCTCAAGGAGATGTCAGCAAATCGTAGGGGCCCAGCAGGGTCGAAGCCTACTGGGGCCACGGGTAGTGTGAAAGCGGACCCCGGGGCCCTGGAACGAAGGCAACGAAGGAACAGGAGAGGGTTTTTAGTCAGTAAGAGTCTGACACTATCTCCCGTTCCGCCCAAGAGCGGGGATGTCATAAGGATGATTTTCCCACCCAATAAAAAAAAAAATAACAGTCTCTGGATCGTGTCTACAAAATCGAATAAACTTTGATATTAACAGTTAATATTCCAATTTATGACTATGAATTAAGATCAAACTTCGCTCTTATAGATAAGTTACTTTCCTGTAAAACTTCTCTACACAAAATTTATAGATTTTTTTTTCACAGTCAAGATAATTTTTAGGTAAGACAGGAGATATTATAAGTATAGGGCGTCCTATCCCACGAAGGTGATGTCGATCTGGGATGTGTGTGTACACTCATGTACACTTCTTTCCTGTGTAAGCGCCAGCTATTTTCCATGACATAGTGTTCCGAGTTTTAGAACATGGAAAAAAAGTCATCAAACATACAATACTTCAAAGATTGTCTTGGTGAGATAGAACAATTGTAACTCTGAATTTCATCGATATTTTTTTCTATGATTACTACTTATTCTCACTAATTCTATATTTTGCATATGTGTGTTTATTCTGACCCCGTAGTTACAAGTAGATGGTCCACCTCCTTTTTTTATCGTGATCTTCTATTATCGTGTTTGTTTATAGCGAAGTCAGTATCTTTGTGTCAGGTATATGAGTTTTTTGTGTCATTCTTATAGGTTCTGATTTTGTGTTAGTGAAATAAGTGGGCGTGGTTTGGAGACATCTGAACCCGAATAAATTTGTACGAAAAAACATATCTTTACTGTTTGATATATCTGTGCTCAAAAAGGACGCTCTTAAGTGAGTTCTTGTATTTAGGAACAATCTCAAATTTTGATTGAATACGTCTTTCTATATTTTCGGTACCGGGATTACAACAAGGCTCTCTTTTAGGACCAACATTGTTAGTATTGATTGTAGAAATGTGTTAAAGTATACAAAATAACAATGCTTAAATGTGAGTCATGAACATTTATTCACAAAACCGTGTAAATATATATTAAAAATAGATTACATTTATACTTCAAAATCCAACGATACTTGCTATTATACAAACCAACTACACAATATTATGCGATAGACAAAATGTGCATGGTTTGGATTGATTTGCATTTGGTACAGTCATCACTTCTATCAAATAATTTATTTCAATTACATGATACTTAGGAATAGTTGAGTTATTGTTTAGGAAAACACCATGGTCGTAATCGTAACATAGAGTTTAGAATTCAGATTTTCTTGGGCAAAGAGACGACAACATTCTTTACTTCGGTGTAAGCTAGGAGAGCGTCCATGCCACTGGAAAGAGAAAACACATAAATTATTAAGATAGACGAAGAGATTTCATTTTCATCTAAATTCGGTTCAATATTGGAGAACATTACCTCCGGTACGGGGTGCTTGCTAACATGACTTATGAGAACGGACATAATTTAGGAATCGCTTAAACTAGACTGTCCTCGTAAAACCAATGAATAAATTTATTTAATGTGGCTACTTACTTTTCACGACCAAGTCCAGAGTCTTTAAAACCTCCAAATGGTGATTGCGGGTTAAATGCTAAGTATGTGTTGACCCTGTAAAGTTAAAAATGTTGTTTTGTTAAAAGCTAATTAATTCATTAGAAAACAGATCGAAAAGCATAACTGAAATATGAAGCCTAGGAAAAGATATACCGATATAACACGTTATATTACCTAAAGAAAATTAGTTTTCTTTCCAGATATACACAATAATACCAACAAACATAACGTAACGATAATTATATCGACTTACCAAACTGTACCAGCCTCAACGTATTTGGCAAACTGAAGAGCGTTGTTGACGTTTGTTGTGAAGATTCCAGATGCCAAACCATAGCTGGTGTTGTTAGCTCTGTCAATAACTTCTTCCAAAGTATCAAACTTCAGAATGCTCTGCACTGGGCCGAAAATCTACAAATAGAGAGTTATGAGTAAGACCTGTAGTTGATGACGTCAACTCTATTATTTTTATTAAAATAGTAATAACTAGAGTTGAATTTACCTCTTCCTTTGCGATGGTCATTTCATCAGTGACGTCAGCGAAGACAGTTGGTTGTATGTAGTAACCAGATGTTCCTATTCTGTTACCCCCGCATAGCAACTTTGCGCCTTCTTTTTTGCCCTTCTCAATGTATCCCAGTACTTTATTCATCATTTCTCCATCAACCTATAAGTAAAGATTTTCGATTTAGTTAATAATTTGATAATTAAAATTTCTGAGAGATTATTCATTGAGAAAAATAAAAAACGGCAGTGTGGACAAATCTACCTGTGGGCCGTTCTGTGTAGTGGGGTCCACTGGGTTTCCGACCTTGATGCCCTTAGCGTGATTGACAGCTGCTTCAACAAACTTGTCGTAGATACCAGATTGGACGAACAAGCGGGAAGCTGCTATGCAAATCTGTCCTTGATGGAAGAATACACCATGTGCAGCGAAAGGGACGGCCAGATTTACTAAAACACAATATTTAAACTAATTTATATACATATCAATATGCGGAATAGTATAGTCTTATTTGTGATCTTAATAGCTTACAATCAGCATCGTTCATGATAACCAGAGGACTCTTGCCGCCGAGTTCAAGTGTGACCCTCTTCAAATTGTTAGCTCCTGCAGCTTGTTGAATTAATTTGCCGACCTGCAGAAATTAGTAGTTGCGTGAGTATTCGTGTTTCATACGAAGACCTTATTAATGTTTATTTAATTAAATAAATTAAGGGATTGTTACGTAATCATAGAATTGCAGCCAGCCATAGTAACAATTATTGGTGAAGGTATTTCGTTTTAAAGGGGAATAAATTACCTCAACTGAACCGGTGAAGGAAATCTTTGCGACGTCCGGGTGGTGAGTGAGAGTACTTCCAGCTCCGGGTCCAAAGCCGTTGACAATATTGACCACACCTTTGGGCATACCAGCCTCGACCAGCAAAGCCGCTAGAGCCAGGGCGGTTAAAGGAGTCTGCTCCGCGGGTTTGACTACGACGGTACAGCCTAAAAAGATAGACATATTTTTTATATTCTACCACTTGTCCCATTACTAAAGTTAATGAGTAATAGAGCTTTTATAGTATACAGGCAATTTATACTCATTGCCATGCCAAGCCGCAGAATTTCGTGAGACCTACACCTGAATCGTACGTGTATTTACGAGCATTGATCTGAATTAATGAAGTGCTATGCAGAGATCACAATCACCACATTAAGGGTAGTGCTAGGATAATTTCTAATAAAGTCATGTTTGTTCAATATTTTTATTTTCCACTGTTTGATTACGGTTTTATTTACTTAGTACTGAAGATCTTGGTTAACGGCAGATAGATCCAAATCAGAAAAGACGTACGCACGTAGTAGTTACTACAGGCTACGAATGAGTACACGATTAGATATAACGTGAGTTTAACTGTATACATCTTAACTTACCCGCGGCTAACGCAGTACAAACTTTGCTGGCGAATATGTAGATGGGACCATTCCATGGCAGAATAAGACCGCACACACCAACAGGTTGTCTTAGAGTGTATGAGAACACCTCGCCATCTGTTGACAATTAATTGGATTTATACAAAATGTAGATTTTTTTTTATTATGAAACGAGCTTTATTTTCTTGTGTATTTCGTCCTTACCAGCAGCTAGGGTGTCGCCTTTAATTTTATCCGCACAAGCAGCAATGTACCGGATATGATTAACAGCTGCTCCAGTGAATGTGTTTGCGTAGGCGAGAACCATGCCGTTGTTATAGGATTCCAGCTCTGAAAGGTATTTTAAGTCTCTCTCTACGAGGTCACCAAACTTGCGAATGATTTCTCCTCGTTGTGAGGCATCCAACTGTCTCCATTCCGCATTGCGATGGAAAGCACGCTTTGCTGCGGCTACTGCCAAGTCAATATCAGCCTGAAAATATTGATATAGATTATTTTATATTCCACCATTCATGGATTATAATACAGCGTGTGGGGAGGTGTTTTATGCCTTATTATAAAAAAAAAACTTGTTACAAAAAATAATACAAACGACTTCAATGTAAAAACAAAAACACGAAATAGTGCAAAATAACTTTAAAGTCCGTGTTAAATAACGAAGAGACAAAACTATTGTAGAAACTTTTTAGTTGCACTAACACAACTAAAAAGGGTCCCTCAGTCAAAATTAAAGCATGCAAGTTCTATAGTAAGGAAATACGTTTTCGTGCCTACCTTCCATCATCAGAATAGAACGATGGTACCTTATAGCCAGGGTGCATGTCATGACATTTCTAATAATCCCGAACACCATTAGGTTACATTAATTTATTACAGAGTTCCGGTGCCTACCTTCCGGCTTCATCATCAGATTACTTCGATATATTCCCTCCCCCTCTTCCTTTATTCAGTCATCAACTACACGTATGAATAAAGCAATATTACTTGTTACGACAGTTCTGCTGTGATCCTATTAGGAATTTCGTTCCATATCTTCGAAGTTCATCATCAGATCATAACAATATTTCTATAATAAACCCAGCGACGCTCCATAAGGGAGATGTGAAGATCGGCGAGAGTTCTGTTCGGGTTCAGGTAAACGCTTAACACTACAATGTCCCCAAACCGTGCTGCCACGCAACCCTGTCCCCTCGTGACGGCCTCGAGGGACGGAGTACCAGCGGTGTTCGACGAAGTTAGGATCACCAAGCCGATCAGGTTCTGAATCCAGTGTCTCTTGGGCAGGACATAGTACGGCTCGGAGACCACGGCGATGTTGATCGACCACTGCGCCACGCTCTGGAGCAACAGATCCTGAGCGGGGGCGCAGTGGTTGATGTTCGTCTGGAGGAGACGTCATGGAGCCGTTATTGACAGTCCATTACAGTCTCTTTCCGAGCCCCATGTGAAGGCCATGCCGCAGGGGTTGCAACGGCAACAGCGGCGCTAGTCAGCCTGCTGGAATTGGAGTCAGCGTACATGCGTAGCAGTGCGGCGTTGCACGGCATTCATACGCCTTGTATCAACAGATTCGGAATGGATTAGGCATTGGTATGAGTCAAGTACAAAAAGTTTTACAAGAACAATCTTCATTCGAAAATTCTTCAGAAAGGCTTGTATTATGGTAGATAGATATCTATAATTTGACGGAAGATCAAAAACGCTGGTCGTTTACATTGGTTCCGATCAATGCTTGAGTATGACAGATGTGACTCGAATGCTGTATGTAACATTGTCACAGGTGATCAAAGCTGGATATATGGTTACGAACTCGAAACCAAAAGATAATCTACGCTATGGATACATTCCATTCGAAGACTTGCCAACACAAGTAAAAAGGGCGACGCAAATTTTGGCAAATGGAGTGTTGTTCCTTAACAAATTTTTCTGTTGTGGTTACTGGGTACGTACCTTGTCACCTTCGGCGACTTTGGCGATGACAGATCCATCATGAGGAGTGTAAGTCTCGAAGGTCTTGCCACTCTTCGCGTCTACCCACTCGTTGTCAATGAACAACTGAAAAAAATATAAAATGTTTGTTAGAAATTACGAGAACATTTCTCCCTACTATAAGATGAAGTAGGTACTTCATCTACGTTATTTTCACATTTTTCCATGAACATTTTAGCAGCCAATTTTACGCCTTTAGATATTTAAGGCATGTTTTCCAGCTTATATTTTTCTTTATCTAATATCGAAATCGGTTTCGCGATTCTCTGGAAGGAGGATCTGTAAATGAATAAATCTCCGAAAAATACCTACTGTGTCCAGGAGGAATGCCTTCTGAATCAAACCCTTGATCCAGCTGACTAACGAGAGCCTCCTCAGATGTTAGTCAAGGTTTTGTCATTAGGCGTCACGATTATCGCCACAATGATTGCTGTGTCTACTTCCCACATGTCAACAACCACGCGAGTCAAGATACTTAGTTTGTTATTAATATTAATCTTTTTCACATATATAATTAATATTGTTAAATATTTCTTAAAAAGAATGATAAAAATACATTTAAAAACATAAAAAATAGTCGATAGTCCACCGGTATCGGGAGCAGCAAAGGTAAAAGTAGTTTGGGTTCGTAATTTTATAAACTAATAGCTGACTCGGCGAACTTCGTACCGCCTAATAATGTGATAAATGAAAAACCGCTCGACCGATTTTGTGCAAACTTCACATAAACCATCTAACACTCAACTATCTAACAGTTCCAGTCCGAACAAAGCCTAAACATTTGGTTTGGATAGTTGAGTCCGTTGAGTTATAAAATTACAACGAAAAGTGGCATTGATTTTTATATATAAAAACGTTTTAGTTTTCTTTTTATACACTAAAGCTAGCTGTAGAAAAGTTAGTTAATTTTGTGAAACCTTTAAAGTTGCAACAATAAATGAAAAGTAGATTTTATTATTATAAAATAAGACCAAGGGTTCTGCGAGATAAACATTTTTTGTTAGTAAATATTTTTGCTCACTGGTGATCACGATAACACACAGTTTTTAACAGATAGCGTTTGTATAATCGTTTGTTATTACATACATTATGTCATACTGTGTCAATAGAACGATTATGAACTTGGCGCGGCATAGAGTTCCGTTATTATTATTGTGTTCAACAGAGAGATCAAGGCCATGTCTGGAGGACACGACCGGTTTCACTCCTCATTGATAAGTACAAATATAAGGTACGCGCCGTTGACGCGCGTTTTAGAAATGTGGGTCGATGGCGCGCTTTTATCCTATTAAATTTTTAATGGCTACAGGCAGCGTCAACTCACGTTTGTATCGCTACAAACGCGCGTCAACGGCGCGTTTAATAACGTGGTGTGCACTGGACATAAATAAAACCGTTCGGGTAGTTTACTGCAGTTATACTAAGGATTTTTTATTTATTTGAAAATAACTGAAAACCATTGATCACTTATTTAATGTTTAGCTGTTGGGTTTCGTTAC
The DNA here is from genome assembly GCA_949316375.1 of Mythimna vitellina. Taxonomy (NCBI): domain Eukaryota; kingdom Metazoa; phylum Arthropoda; class Insecta; order Lepidoptera; family Noctuidae; genus Mythimna; species Mythimna vitellina. The sequence continues at coordinate 11,319,071 of OX438686.1, forward strand.
AAGCCTTTGTATTGTTATTGTAGACAGCGAAATGTGTAGACCCGAGAATAATCCTAAAATTTCAAACCTCTAGTGTGAAAGCGGAACCCGGGGCCCTGGGACGAAGGCAACGAAGGAACAGGAGTGGGTTTTTAGTCAGTAAGAGTCTGACACTATCTCTCGCTCCGCCCAAGAGCGGGGATGTCATTAGGATGATTTTCCCACCCAATAAAAAAAAAAAAAAAACCTCAATATAGATTTATAAATCTTTTTGGAGTCACAGATATAGAACTTGATATTTCTTATAATAGGTAGCATTGTACCCTTATTGCTTAATCCAACTATCTGCAAATACCCAAATGAAGTTAAATATAGCTATGGATTCGTCTACAAGTAAAACCGGTTATCAGCTACGACACTTATTTACAAAGATAGCTTCGCCGAAAAGTAACACACAAACCTACAGACTTAATCGAATATAATAATGATATAATAATATATATAAAAATACAAAAATGTTGGTGCATTTAGTTGTGTTTTGTATTAATAGTACGACATCTTGTTCTAAAAAATAAGAAATAAAATTGTATCTGTTAGAATAATTATATAATTGTTTTTTTTAGATGGGAAAATCTTCCAATGATTTCTCTCGCTCTTGAGCGGAGCGAGAGGGTGTGTCAGATTTTTACTGGCTAAAACTCAATCCTATGTTCCTTATTTGCCTTCGTTCCAGGGCCTCGGGGTTCACTTTCACATAACTCTTGGATATATTTATTCTAAAGTCTATTTACTTATAAATAATAAATAAAAACTTTTTTTTTATATAGGTATATTAAAGGTGCAAATCCTTTAAATAATATGTTATTTTAAATATGAGAACTACAAACCTTAGTGTATTTAATTTGAGGGGCCATTTTGGTTTACTATTGTAATGTTGTCACAAAAACAACTAATCACAAGCACCACACGTCTGTCGCGACTCACGCGACGCTTCAGTATGTGTCTGATGACTTCATGTAAATATTCTTATAACGATAAAATCATTTTGACGAGTCACGGTGAGAATCTGTAGTTTTGTAACAAGCGCAACATAAATAAATATTGTTTAATAATTATTATTTCTATTTATAGTTTATCTTGCAGCATTGCTTACTGTCAGATGAGATCGTAGTCAAGCATTATTTTATGGTATTAAAAAAACTAATTTAATGAAAATCTTTTTTTTTTTTACACAAATTAAAAGCTAGCTGTAGAAGTTAGTACTTTTGTGAGACCTTTGAAGTTACAACAACAAATGAATAGTAGATTTTATAAATATTATTATTTTTACGGATCTTTCAGAAAGAAAATGTTTTTAAAACAATTGCTACATCGATAAAAATAAGTAAACAACAATAAAAGAGAAATTAAATTAGAAATGGTTTTCATTTCTTCATCATAAACTCCGGGGCACTGAAATGTTTGTCTAACGTGACCTTTTCAGATGTGGTTGGTGCCATGGAAAGTAGGTAGACCTCTGGTGTGTCGATCCCTTGCGCCACCCGATTACTGGTGCCGCGGGCTGTGCCGGCGCTGTGCCCTATATAAAAATGTACTCTGTGGCTGTTGCTGCGGCTGCTGAGACTTTCAAATGGCGCAAATACTTTATTGGTAACTACAGTCTTGAGCCGTTTGGGGTCGAAATGCTTGGCTTCCTTGAAATTTCACGTCGGTTGGTCGATAGTTTAGAAGTTTAGACGGAAAGAAGCCATGGTTACTTCGTGATCATACAGAAATTGTTGTGCAAAATTACGCAATAATTTTAAAAACTGCTGTAATACAGCAGTTCGTTGCTTAGATTTTACGTTAGATTACACAGTCCACATACAAAAACTATGGCCATATAACTCGATTTTCCACATTTTTTTGTAATCTAACTATGCCTATGTTAGTAACCGAGATATAAACCTCACCGACCATTAACCTATTTATCTTTTTTGTAAGTACCGAAATTAAGAAGCAAACTTTGTAATAGCAGTCAAGTGTCACCCATGCCAAGGTGAGACCGTTATAGAGCCAAGATTGCAATGACAAAAGTTCATGCGTAAGTAACGACAATTTTCAACATATTTATAAAGAAAAGTACCTAATATTTGCAAGAAATCTATTTTATTTTTATTCTCTTTCTTTAAAATAATCTATTGTCCTAAAACTAATAAAATATTTTTCAACAGCAAACATGTTTTTTAATCAATTGAGTAATTATAACTGTACATATAGGTATAAATATATCTACACTAAAACCAAATAAAGAAATATTATAAGCTAACCAAAAAAATGGTGCGATGCGGTCGGGACAGACTACGAAGCAGATGGCGGAACGAACTAGACAGATTTCGCTAGAACTGGAAGGAGGAAGTGTGGGCCCACAACTGATGGAAGGATGCCTCTGGCCAGGAGTGGGGTAGACTAACTAAACAAAAATAATAATAATTTGATGGTGTCAGTAAACTCTGTATCAAAATTAAAGTCTAGCTTGTTAAATGCGGTATAAGACAAATCATCGCCGTTGATATGGCAATTCTACCCCGGTATGGTAGGACATGGTATTCTCTGTCCAAGGTAAAAGCTAAAACAAAATAAGTTAGGTAAGCTTGTCTTGTAATAATCATATGCAAAGTAGAAACGGTGTTTACGAAAAACTTGACAGTATAAAAAATTAAACTAGCTATTTTTCCTGTTTTTGCAACAGCTTGTAAATTGTCAATGTCTTATTAAAGTTTGTCCTAACAAGAAGCAATTAATCATGAATTTTGCTATACGTATATTACTGCAAAAAGAATTAGCACAAAAAATCCAAGTGATTTTAGAATTTATAACTGCAGTATTGATTTTTAGGGTTCCGTACCTCAAAAGGAAAAAATGGAACCCTTGTAGGGTCACTTTATTGTCCATCTGTCTGTCTGTCTGTCAATACCCTTTATCTCAGGATGCTTGTAGGTATCGAGTTGAAATCAACACCATTTACTTAGGTCTGCGGTCTCTTGAAACTGTGAAAAAATCAATTGATTTAACGGAAAAAATATACGGGCCTTTATGGCGTTAAAAAGTATATTTCGTATATAACCATTTAAAGAGAATCAAAATTCATAGGGTACTTCCCGTTGACCCAGAATCCTGAAATTTGTCTTATAGCACAAGTATAGGAATAAATCTAAAAACATTAAATTTGTGTCTGAAAACAAAAAAAAAAAACTTTTTTGGTGATTCGGAAAAATCTTCTCCATTTGGGAATTGAACCATTTACATAGGTAAGTTTGTACGGAATCCTCTGAGCGCGAGTCCGACTCGCACTTGCCCAGTTTTTAGATTTCCATACGTCCGAATGAAAACAAAATAAAACTAAGAGGGTCACTTGCGTGTCTGTCTGCATGTCCGACAATCACAGACAATTTGCTTTCAATCTCCTGAAATAGTAATGATTCAGTTGAAATTTTAACAACAAACCGACCAAGTTAGTTTTATATTCATATTATACTTATTAGCGTAGATTTCTCTTGATATGAAAATTTGACTGTATTGCGGCGAGCTACCCATTACTCGCCGTCCTCAAGCCCGCTCCTACGGTGGCCGGAAATCGGGATCGGAATCCATTGCCTCGCACGTGCGGCTGTCTGGACCATAGCCTGTACCAAGGCCTGGCGCGAGAGATCGCTGCCTCCGATTACTCCCAGGAGGACACGGCGCGGGTGGTGCTGTGCCCAGGCGGGGCACACCTCTACCGTATGCTCCACCATGTCCTCTGGGCGGTCCACACAATGGTGGCACCCAGGCGTTTCTTCCGCATGAATCCGGTACAGGAACGTCCCGAACTTACCATGTCCGGCGAAGACCTGCGTCATGCGGAAGATGGTCTTTCCAGCCAATCCTCAAAGAGGGAATCATGGAATTATGGCGGAAAATCCTCAAAGAGGGAATCATGGAATTATGTAATTATGGCGGGAAGTCATGTCAATCATGACTCTTTCTTCATTATCTACATCTCCATTTATCATCACCCTTTCTAGCCATGTCATGTTTCTCACAGTCCATTCATTATTCCTTTGCACTTTAGTCTTATCGTCAGATATTGTGCCTGGCACACAGACATGCACAATGAACAAACAAGCCACTAAAGATAAACAAAAATAAAAAAACAATAACATTGTATGTCTCAATTAATCTTAAATGGGACTGGGCAGGACATGTCTGCCGCATGTCTAACGAGCAGCGGGTCTATAAAATGCAGGATTGGTGCCCTGTCACAGCGATGCGGGGCCGCGGCAGACCACGAAGGAGATGGCGGGACGACCTAGATGGCTTGCTTAAGAATTAGTATAAGAAAGCGAGGAACCGTGATCTGTGGAAATAATGGAGGTAGGCGTTTGCCCAGCAATGGGACAATACTGGCTAGCTACTATTGTATGTCTCAGCCACGCTAAATAGTTTCAGTTCAGCATAATACCAGACGTAGCAGTTGCCCGACTTAAATTTTTCTCACGATATTTTCCTTAAGATAGATTTCAAAATTCTTGCAACAAATATACAGATATGACATTGGTTAACTAACCAACTCTTCTGTAAGGACCAGGCTCAGATCGATGGTGAAAATAAAGAAAGAAAATACGTTTATTTAGAATACAGACACACGTAGTGAACATGAAAAATGAAAAACAATAACATTGTGTGTCTCTTGTGCTTTATTTTCCACGGGCGCCTCAAATCAAACAGATGTCACCTTAATAGATACACGATAGCCACGGGAAGGTTTGAAAGGTCACCGCGACCCTGGAACGCAGAGGGCACGAGAAAAAACACAGGCTTTAGTCAGTAAAAGTTTGATTCTCTCGGTCCGCCCAGAACGGGAGATGTTATTTAATGATTTCCCGCCTTAAAAAAAGCTACTGGCTACACGCCTAATATCCGATTTGCTGCCCTAGCATATTTATGACCGTTTCGTTTCGATTCTCTTGCGTCGAGCGTCTCGAGTAGGCCACGCCTCCGATTCCTTTGTTCTGACCACGTGACTGAGCGTTGAGGTGACGTTAGAACAGAGGAATCGGAAGCGTGGCCTACTCGAGGCGTTCGACGCAAGAGAATCTAAACGAAACGGTCGTAACTTGGCTAGAGGGGCTGTGGCTACTCTAATCGTTTGTTATGGGAATAGAAGTTAGAACCTAAGTGCAAACTATTCACTTTAATTAAATTGCGAACTATATCCCGTAAACTGGCAGTTTAGTTTAAGTGCTAACTATTTACCATGTCTGGGGCCTTACCATGACGCGTTGAAATGTCAAGCATACGAACGAGAAAGAGGGATGGAGTTTTTTGTAGGTGGGAAATCATCTAATGACATCTCTCGCCCTTGGGCGGTGCGGGATGTCAGATTTTTACTGACTAAAACCCATTCGTTTGTTAATTCTCTGTCTTGCGTTCCATGGCCCTGGGGATTCTTTTTCACTTAACCTATGGCCTCAGTAGGCTTCGACCCTGCTGGGCCCCTAAGAAGGATGGAGTTTGGAATTCAGTTTAGGTTGTCAAGAGAATTTCGAGTAGAGCCTCTGTTCTGCGGTTACCTACTAGCTCTGTTACTTCTTGGTTTATTTAAACGTTCCAGTACATTGTCTGGAACGGATTAGGCATCGGAGCTCGTGAATAATAATAAAAAAATTGCCTGGGCCACTGTTATCGACTGTTGTTACAAAGCGCCCGAAGCCTTTTTTTAATTGGGTGGGAAAATCATCTTATGACAAATCTCGCTCTTGTTCGGAGCGGGAGATAATGTCAGAATTTTACTGACTAAAAACCCACTCCTGTTCCTTCGTTACCTTCGTCCCAGGGCCCCGGGTTTCGCTTTCACACTACCCGTGGCCCGCCCTGCGCCTTTACGATTTCTCTCTAACAATTGTAGATTGGACACAAGCTAATCTAATTTATATATATTATATACGTATATTTCTACTAAAGTCCTACAGCTGTATACTATAGATTCCTGACCGAGTAAAGGTTTAACTTTATTGTAAAACATCGTTTTGTTGTCTTGACATCGTTGTAGGAATGAGTTCACTAGTCCATGGTCTCGTAAAAGGACTTACTGCTTGTTATATATAGTTCTGAATCCCTGGAAATTTAAAACTTGGTGGATTTTTCAGAGAAGGAGGAAATTTTTTTATATGAATCAACTGCCAGAATTGTTTCTGTTCTCGCTTTTGTAGTCAATGGAAGTGAAACGTAGTTATTAAAAAAATATATACAGCAAGTAAAGGTCGATTTCTATGAAATCTGAAAAGGAGAAATTTAGAAAAAAACTGCACTGCATTGAATCCTAGCCTCTATTGTGATTTCTCTTTATCGCTCAATGGTTTGCTGGAAGAAAACTCAACTTTGAGTTAGGTTCGCTTATGTATATGATCTTTGTTATCCACTTAAACGCATCTATTTTTTAATTAGTACAAAAAAATGGGGCTCTACCCGTACCCGTTACCTCCTACTGATGATGAGACTTTCTGGCGTTTGAATACCTGTAACGACTGTCAAAAATCTACAAATGACTATCGGGACCACCGGCTTTTTGTGCTTTTCTAGGCACAGGGTGTCAGTAATATCCTATATAAACTTAGAAAAGTACATCAAAATAGAAAAATTCACATTCGAACTTGCCCGGTATCGAACCCGCAACCTCGAATGCACGAGAGGCGGGTGCTTTAACCACTGAGCCATCAAGAAACAATGATTATAATGTAATTATAATTAATATGTCGTTTCAATTAAATTGATAATTAGACAATTAACGGAATCTTACTTAATAAGGATTACCTTATGTTAATTGCTTATGGTAATCCTTATGCTAATGCATTACTTAGTAATAGGAGCATAATATTTACATACATAGGTACAAGTCAGTGTTTACCTTAAAGGAAGTCTTATTATAAAGTACGATCACGAACAAAATATGTACGAGGTATGTATGAGGAGGTGCTCAATTCGGTCGAATTTTTTATCATATATTTTTTTAAATGTTTGTTACCTCAGAACTCCGTCGTTTATAGATCAATATATATTTCCAGATTGTTCCTGTTTTTTCAAAATCCAGTTCTGATGATGGGACCCATGAGATGATATAGTGATTTCGGTATTTTCATCTTGAACTTAAGCATTTTCAGTTAAAATGTATCATTTGATGAAGTGGAACTGATAAAGAAGACAGAAATAGCCAACGGAACGTCGTCTCATAGATATTACAATGAAGATAGTTAAGTTAACTATGAGAATACAAATATATAAATGGATCTGAATAATTATGTTGAAAATGGTATCATCGAAGTGATCATCGATAATAGAGCCGGAAGGTAACCACATGAACTCCATAATTAATCAATGTTATATATAATATAATTTCGAAAATCGGTGTTACTGGTATTGTTTGCTACAATACCAGAAACACCAACTTCCGAAATTAATAATAATATTGGACATAGGATAGAAAAGGATATAATAATAATATTCCACAATTACCACACAACGCTGTCTAGCCTCAAGCTAAGCAGAACTTGTGTTATGAGTACACTAAACAACTGATAAACATATTTATATATTTCTAAATAAATACATACGAGTATTATAGATAAATTATACCCAGATACAGAACAGTCGGTTATTTTTTTTTCTAAGTTTTTATTAATTTATACACAAATAAAGAAAGCGTGTTCCAAGATCCTTTTTGCACAAAAAAATCGCTGACGATATGACAGCGATAACGATTTGATTTGGGCAAGTGTATAGGTACCTCTCATTTGCTTATTGTACGAGTGTGTGACGGTGTTCGCCTAATTTTGTTATCCTTGAACTTGAAGGAATGTGTTCGCTAATCTGCATAATGTGCGCAAGTTGTCTGCGATATTTTTTGTTCAGTTTATGATTTTTTACTGTCTGCACTATTTTTATTTTTCTTCTCTTTTTATTTAGATGTTATTTATTTTGTAAGTAGGTTTAAAAAAACACTTTTACACGTCATTTTTTCTTTTCGTCATATTAGACTAGATGAGGCCGGTGTTTCCTAGCTGACTACCCCGAGAAGAAACACCGAAACAAACTCAGGGGTCAAAATTTATTTATGTTCGTTGTATTAGAAGACTGCTGTGCTCATCAGGCTCTAGTCATAGGTAGGTACAGTTTCACCGTGCTGATAATCACGTAACCTAGAATGACTTAGTTTCCCCAAGAGTTATAACACTTGTTATTTGCCATTCAGTCATTATAATCAATAGGTACAAAGTACTTTGGCCTATACACAATATTTATCTTCTATGTGCTATTATTAAAGATAATAGAGTAGGTATATCTTGAGTTATCATTTTATCAAAAGTGATAATAAGGTTTAAAAATAATACTTATTTGTTTTTGTTATCAAACAAGACCTGACATAATGCAGATACAGAATCCGTTTTTGTGGTTTGATTTTTTTTAACATGGCGTAATTTTGCGGTTTAGTCTCGTTTCGGACCCATGAATTGCAGGATTTTGAGATAGGAATTTATCGTGGGCAAGATAAATAAAGGCAGGAGTGCCGAAATGGTTTAACTAGTGGTGCTTGGGCTAACATAGTTTAGTTTAAATTTTATCATAGTTTAGATTGCCGAGATCGTACCACGCGGAATTTTATCTGAGCCCAATTTTACTCTACTTTTTTATTCTACTTTTATCTACATAGATAAAAGTAAAATAAAAAAAAGTATGTACATAGGTTTATTAATTCATAGGTTATGTACATAGGTTTAGGCATTATTAATTCTTTACTTTTTACAAGAAATAATGGCATACTTACGAAGCGATTTTAAGTAATACAGCATTAATCCTTATCCAATAAAGTACCTTAAATACATTGTGCATTTAGTATAGATCAATATGGCCAGTGATATGGCCTGCTTCGGCGACAGCAAAAGTTAGTTCCAGATGATTGATAGATAGATATATTCTTCATTGTACACCAAAAATAAAATTACAATAGGAACTACAATAATGATGATGATGGATGATGTACAATATGATCAAAACATATTTGACGAAGCATTATTTGAATTGAACAAAGTACTGCAATTACTTTTGGGACAATCTATCAACGATTTTGGGCTGCCGATGCCAGCTATTACTACTAACTTTCGGTAAAGATATCTTTTGCTATGACCATTAATAAATAGCACGGTCAAACTTTTAACGTTGCAGGCTTATATTTCAGCGTTGAGTGTTTTTCACATGGCCAATTATATGACACTTTCAAGAGTAACCTCAAAAGAAAACATGTTTGTATTGTCTAATGACAATAAAGCTGTAAACGTTGTATACTATTGTATCAGCATTGCACCCGTGCGAAGCTGGGCGTATCGCTAGTAAATAAATAAAAATATCGTTAGCCGTACACCACGGACTACATGAGTATCTTTTCTTTTTTTTCTCTTTCTCTGTCGAAAATGTTCATAAAAAGAATCTGATAGCGATATGACCGCCCATTGTTACACCTCGTTAATTTTAGGCTTCTACTGTAATTTATTGTGATATGCAATAAAGAGCATAACATATAGAGTACATAATTGAAACTAACTAAGATTATTATAATTTAAGGCAACAATTGTAACAATGGTTCAATGAATTTGTTATTATTTATTATCTACCCGTACCTATCAAATGTTGTCGAAAATCGTGTTAATATAAAAAGGCATTGCCCCACGCCTTCAGCTCTTGCGTCAATTCCAACTCGGCACTGATGATAGTTCTCACTGGGGTCTAAAAACAATATTTTCTTTTCACTGTTGAATCCTGGTAGGTTGTTGGTTTATATCGCCCATAAAGTTTAGCAAAAAGGCATTAGGTACTTTCATTAGTAGCAAATCTTTTTTTGGGATTATCCACAGTTGAAATTTCAACACATATTCATGTCGGATCAGTAATTACTTACTTATTTTCAGTACAAATTGAGCATCATCATCATCATCATTATTCAAAGTTAAGTCACAAAATGCTCAAACCACGTTAATTAAATTGAAATAGGAGCTTCTGCTCTCCATGCGGTCTAACAAATTAAAAATTGTAACGTAATTAACGTAAATCTGCGTTGTAATAACGTAAAAATCGGTATACGTGCAGAAAAATCTGTTCCTTATACTTTGTCGAGTTTTGCGAATGTAAACATTTTTTTCAAAAATCAGCAGGTACAAGTTTTTCTGTAGTGAAGAGGTTGAGGTAATATAAAGTTTTGGAAAATCCGAAAACTAGGAAAAGGACTAGCTGGGCTAAACTGGACTTGTACTAAGGCAGCAAACAACAGATAGTCCACATACTCGTAGATTGAGTAAAAATGGATGTTATGAAATTATGAAAACAGAGATTGTATGAAATGGTAATGGAGAACAATTTACTGCAGATGTGATAATAACAAATCTGTGAAGTAATTTTCCTTAGGCCAGTTTTTTGTGAGTGTTTTGATCGAGTTTCTTCTGTTTTAGTGAAAACATGCTGCCAGTGCCTCTCATCAGTGCTCAACTAACGATGAGCAAAAAATGTAGATCACGTGTAATCCCAACTAAAGGTAGTTGGGATTACACGTGATCTACATTTAAACTTATAGTAGGTTATAGTGTTAAAATGTGATTACTTAATTTTTTGCTCATCGTTAGTTGAGCACTTCATTTTTTAACCGACTTCAAAAAGAAAGAGGTTCTAGATTCGACTATAGGTTTTTGTCTTTTTTTTACGTATGTTCACCAATTTCTCGGTCAATTGTGGACCGATTTTGAAAATTATTTTTTTGATTGAAATTTTATACTTTCGAGCTGGCCCCATAGAAATATTTTTATGATCTGATCATGACCTTCGAAGATATGGAACAGAACTCCTCATAGGATCACAGCAGAACCATCGTAACAAGTAAAATTGCTTTATTTATACCTATTATCTATGACTGACTGAATGAAGAGGGGGGATATATCGAACTGATCTGATGATGAAACCTGAAGTTAGGGTTTTTTTTTCTCGGAACCTTCCAATAAAAAAAAAACATTTTTTTTGAAGTCTGTTAAAAATACTAGCCATGTGTTTTAGGTTTCACATATAGGTACTAAAAATAAGGTTGTATGAGGCTTTTACGATTGGTATAACCATAATACCATCTTTCCAGCTACTTTTCCTATTACGATCCTTCCATATTTTCAGATTGAACTCAAATCGTGCATTTTCTCTCACCTTATTGGTTCTAATGTCAAGAATATCGGTAGGCTCTCATTTAGGGCCGACACTGTTAGTATTCTCAAAGATTTTATTTTAAGGGAGAATTTAAATAATAAAACTTTCATAAACAATAATTTATACACTTTATAAAGACGCTTAAAGAAAGTATAACTTAAGTAAAATTATTGGTGTTTTCTATAACAACGTTTATTTCAATACACAGAACATTTTGGTACAGCTTAGTTATTGTTTTAGAAAACGTATATATCGTGACGTTTACTTCAACTTCAGACCTTCTTAGGTAAGGAAACGACTACATTCTTCACTTCGGTGTAAGCTAGGAGGGCGTCCATTCCACTGATAACAGAAAAAGAAACTTATATTATCAACGGGAACAAAATGATCAAATAAATTTAACCTGATATGATAAGCAGGTCTCTTACACCTACGAAAAAAATACCTAAAGAGAGATAACATAACGAGTGGTGAATTATATTACAATCATTTCCATCTATATTATATAATGTAAATTATTAATTTACTTGCATCTGATGGAGCATCACTTAACGGAAAATTTGGCTGCTTCTTATTTTGGAATTAAATTGTACCCGTGCGAATTTGCAGTCGCAGGTTGCTTATAATAAATAGTGGGAGCTCAAATTATTATATTGTTTTTATTGTGCAATTAAATTAATAAATTTTCTAATATAACTTACTTTTCACGACCAATTCCAGAATCTTTGAAACCTCCGAATGGCGATTGAGGGCCACCTCCCATATATGTGTTAACCCTTTTAATTAAACAATATTATTAATATAATTAACTCTAACTGTTTGGTTACTAATTATTTTTAATATTATAAATACTACCTGAACAGTTCAGGAAATATATACCTGTTAGTAAAATTTAATGTAAAAGTCGCTTATTTTATAATTTAGTTTCATTAAAAAATATATTTTAACTTTATACTAAGATAATTTAAAGGAATTCTGTTGATTTACCTAACTATTCCAGACTCAACGTGTTTGGCAAACTGTAGGGCGTTGTTGACATTTGTTGTGATGATTCCAGATGACAAACCATAGCTTGTGTCGTTAGCTCTGTCAATAACTTCTTCTAGAGTGTCGAATTTCAGAATGCTCTGCACTGGGCCGAAAATCTACGAGAAGGGAGTAAGGAGTTAGATAAAATTGTCTGCGTTCTGTTTATTGACGCAAAACAAAACGTTGGTCTATTAGAATAACTTTAATTTGATTTACCTCTTCCTTTGCGATTGTCATTTCATCAGTGACATCAGCGAAGACAGTGGGTTCGACGTAGTAACCAGTTGTTCCTATTCTGTTACCCCCGCATAGCAACTTCGCGCCTTCTTTTTTGCCTTTCTCGATGTATCCCAGTACCTTATTCATTATTTCTCCATCAATCTACAACCGAGAATATTTTAAAGAATTAAAAGAAATTTAGCTGTAGATAAGCTGAGGTTTGAATTTTGTTCATTCTGACGTAATAATTTTTTTTTGACACTATATATGTATAATATACCCTATCTATTTACACATCATATTTACATGTACACACATCCATGCATGCACATACATTCAAGCAACACACACGCACGTTGACTATTTCAATTTGTGATGTAATGGGAGGGCTTGGATCTCTAAAATACAGGCCATCGCTTAGTTTGGACTACAGATCTCCCACAAATTACCTTCTTTCTCTTGTCGAACTACCTATCAACTAAAAACTGTGTTGTGATTTGTTTGATAAAATCGTGTTGCGCCGACCCCAAATAAAAAGGGACAAGGGCAGGAAGTTGATGATGTAATTTATTGGAGATAAATAAATGTTTTTATTATTATTATTATTAATTTTCAACATAAGGCTGGCTTTTAGCCAACTACACAGGGTTCATCTTATATGTTGTGATATATATTATTCGAAAGATAATTACCTGTGGGCCGTTCTGAGAAGTGGGGTCTGCTGGGTTTCCAACCTTGATGCCCTTAGCGTGTTTGGCAGCGGCTTCAACAAACTGGTCGTAGATACCAGATTGGACGAACAAACGAGAAGCTGCTACGCAAACTTGTCCTTGATGAGCGAATACTGCATTTGCAGCGATAGGGACAGCCAGATTTACTGAAATACAAATACAGACTTACGTATTGAAAGATAAAACATTAATTAAAACAATTGGTTTGAATGATATCAATGCAATTAATTAGATACAACAAAGTGTTCAAAATTTTAACAGATCTAAAATTTTAAACTTCTGCATTTCATCATCATCTTCCTGCCCTTGTCCCATCTTATTTGGGGTCGGCGCAATACGTTTTTTTCTTCCATTCTATCCTGTCAACCGTCATACTATCACTAACTTCCTTTTCTTTCATATCACAGTTCACACAATCCATCCATCTTTTCTTTGGCCTCCCTCTCCCTCTCCACCCATCCACATGAGATCTTAATCCAACATTGAGGTCGCAAACTTTTTTTTTATATGAACTAAAAAAATCTTATAATCAATATTATTCGATCCCACTTATATGTTATTATTGTAAAAAAAAAGTTATATTTATTTTTCGGTCACTTCAACAAAATAGTTTTAATTTAAATAATCTTAATGAATAAAGTAACGAAACTATATATATCTTCTCATCTTTTTAAATTATTTAAATTGCCACGGATGTCGGGAGTCGCAGGACCATTTCCAGCCACCGTAAATACGGGCTTGCGAACTACAAACAACGGGTAGCTCGTTGTCTGCCCGTCTATTAATAGGCTAGGCCCTAATCAATGACGCGTAGTGTTCCACGCGCGACTCAAAGAGATGTCAGCAAAACTAAAGAGGCCCTACTGGGCCGATGTCTGCTAGGGTTGCGGGAACATTTGAAAGAGTGACCGTGGCCCTAGAACGCAAAGGGCAACTGAAGACCACATGTGGGTTTTAAACAGTATAAGTCTGACACGCCCTCTCACTCCACCCTAGATCGTGAGAAGTCATTGGATGATTTAAAATTCAAAAAAGAAAAAACATATCCAACCGATCTGATAACGAAGTACTGTACTATAAGTGTGAGTTTCAATACACATACTTCAATAAGTGGATAAATAAAGTCTACATGATTTTAAAATAATAGTTTAGCTTACAATCAGCATCATTCATGACGACCAGAGGACTCTTGCCACCGAGTTCGAGTGTGATCCTCTTCAAATTGTTGGTTCCAGCCGCTTGTTGAATTAATTTGCCGACCTGCAAGCATCAGCGCGTTGAGTATGCTTATTTCATATGGCTAAATTGCACAAGTTGGTTTCTATCATATTTAAAACGAACATATCTATGAAATTAAAAATCTAGGCTGGTACTTTCTGTTCGATTTACCTCAACCGATCCAGTGAAGGAAATCTTGGCAACATCTTTATGGTGCGTGAGAGCGGTTCCAGCACCAGGTCCGAAGCCATTGACAACGTTAACGACACCCTTTGGCACACCAGCTTCGGCCAGTAGAGCCGCCAAAGCAAGGGCGGTTAATGGAGTCTGCTCCGCTGGCTTAACCACGACGGTACAACCTGGTCATATAAGAATAATACATTTTAGATTAGTAATAATATTTATTTATCATAAAGGTATTGAAGCATTAATTTTTTCTTAATTGATTTAATAACTATGTACCTATATAGATTTCTGAATAGTTCATGGTTTATTTATTATTTATTTATACTTCATGCACATAAAGGTACAAAGGCGGACAATACAATAGGCATTTTCTACCAGTCAACCTTTGGGTGATGCAGAGAAGAATGGCATGGTTTGCAGCAGTAGAACTCTTATAGCCTTCGGATATAATTTCATTATTGCCCTACTATCTCGCGATATATTGTCTTTCGTATCATGGGCTTAGTTAGCAGAATTTAACCAAAGGCCATAACCGGCCATAACAAAAGTATTTCTTCACACCCTGCTTTTAGAATAGAGAATAGCCTAGCCTACAGCTCATTAAACAACTGTTAAATTACGCAAACAAGTCCAAATCATTGTCACAATACAAATATAACTTACCTGCAGCTAAAGCAGTGCAAACTTTATTCACGAATATGTAGATGGGGAAATTCCATGGTAAAATAATACCGCTCACTCCTACAGGCTGTCTCAGGGTGTATGAGAACACCTCACCATCTGTTGATAACAAACGAATATTGTAGAGAACGTACAGTTTTAATTGTGATTCAAGCTTCATTTTCTTGTATGTATACAACATTAGTTTTAGTATATGCGAAACCTGAAACACATGTCTAGTATTTTTATGTAAAAAATATATGTACAAAATTTCATAGCTGTACCACGAAAAATCACAAAGTTATAAGTTGTTATGTTACCTGGTTGTCCGCAAAAATATATGGTTACCACGCGCGTGCGCTCATTGATAATAATTTTTCAGTTTGTATTGTAATTAACTGGTGATAACATTTTCCATCACACTTGGAGGTTTTAGACTGTCGTAATGGTCAAGTGTAGGTAGATATAAAGTTTTATTACGTAGGTACCTAACTTTGTTCGTAATTGCAGCCGAAATTGATAAAATGTAGTCAATGCGATTTGTTACACCAAGTTCAAAGTGCATGAAAAGTGTTAAACATCACATTACTTGAGGCTGTAAGTACAAATAATAACTTTCTACAGTTGACTATCTTGACGTGTATAAAAGTGTTAATCATCACTAATTTTACAATAATTGATTTAATCACTACTTAATCTTACTAATCACTCTTTACTCAGTAGCACGATAGTTTTTACATACGATAAACCAACATAATTCAAAACACTGTTAGGCACACAGCATCCGCGCTGTCGCAATCGCATTAAGCAATAGAAACGAGCGGCAACGTAACGCGTTCGCTTCATCTCCTGGCATCTGGGCAAAAAGATACTCTGTGCACCCGGACGACGGAGGGGTTGTGTTGCCCCGCACTACTCCTGGGTTAGCTGTGCGCTAGCGCTTAAAGTTCGCTGTGACCTGGCGTGAACTGTGTTGTACTTAGTGTCGCGCGGTGTCTCTTTGTCGTGACCTTTTATAAATATTTTTGGAAAAAATACATATAACATGGTGTAAAATTTATTGGAATCGATTCAGTTACTGATTCTGAACAAGGTTTATTCAGGTTTCGCATATACTGAAAATAGTGTTGTATCAATCTTACCAGCAGCTATGGTATCGCCTTTAATTTTGTCCGCGCAAGAGGCAATGTACCGAATAAGATTGACAGCTACTCGCAGTGCTTTCGCGAGGGAGATCACCATGCCGTTGTTGTAGGATTCCAGCTCTGCAAGGTAGTGCCAGTCCCTCTCTACGAGGTCACTAAACTTGCGAAGGATTTCTCCACGTTGAGAAGCATCTAACTGCCGCCATTCCGAATTGCGATGGAACGCACGCTTTGCTGCGGCTACTGCCAAATCAATATCATCCTGCAAATATTCGTAATTCATCAGGTATAAAAAATCGGTTCATCTAATTTTATTTCTCATAATATTTATTTTTAAATTTATTTTATAATTTATGTACACACGAATAAAGAAAGAAGATACATTGTGATAAAAATTGTACAAAGGTACTGCTTATTTCCAATAAGAAATTTCTTCCAGCAGACCTGCGAAAGGAGAAATAAAAAGAAAAGTAGACAGTAGTGTGTAGAAGTAATTGAAGAAGAGAATGTGAAATCTTAAATTAAAATAATAAATACTTATATACTATACATACTATACTATATATACCTTTACTAAAAATAAATACAAAATGTATATACATATATAATTAACACACTAGAGAGGAAAGATAGTGCTCTTTTACTTTGGATTTGAAGAGCGAAATTGTTTTCAAATCTCGAATGCTAGGCGGAAGAGAGTTCCACAACCTTACTGCATGGACAGAGAAAGAGTAGGAGTAGTAGCTGGATTTATGAGGAGGGGATTTAAGCAGGGATCTTAGGTGTGATCTGCACGGAGCGTCGCTAGGGCGAGCGTAAGAGAAACGGTCCCGCAGGTAGGAAGGATAAAATGGGTTATGTAGGATGTTGAAAAGGAGACATAAAATCCGAGTGTTTCTGCGAAGACGGATAGGGAGCCACTTGAGTTCCTTGCGAAGATGCGAGACGTGATCATACTTTCGTAGACCAAAAATAAACCGAATGCATAAGTTTTGCAGTCGCTCAAGCTTGTTTAATAGCTCCTCAGTAGCATCCAAGTAACAGGCGTCGGCATAATATGTTACATAAGTTTTGTTTTAATTAATATCGAGTCTTTGGTTTCTCGATATTAATTAATAGGTACATTGCTCGTAGAACGGATGGTCGATGGCACCGAAAGGTTCTATAGTGGTGATCGCGCACCGGAAAACCCAAGGTGGACCGATGGCCTGGAGAGAGTCGCGAGAATGCCGTGGATGCGACGATCACAGGGCCGTTTGTTGTGGTAACATTTTTTTTAATTGATATAAACTAGTGCTTGGCTGCGATCCCACCTGATGGTAAATAGTGATGTAATGGTTGATGGTGAGGCGCACTAATTTATTAAGAGCCTATTCATTCTAGCCTTGAAGACACTTAAATTATAATCGGAAAATTGTTTCAGTCCTTCGATAAATAACGAGGCGAAACGCTTGGGCCGGACTGTAGAGGTTTCAACAACGTAAGGGTGGATACTCGCCGTTGGTCAGGTTGTCCGATGGTAGAAATGAGATGGTGGAATCAAGTTATACAATTCCTGAGCACATTCTCCGAAATGCATCCGGAAAGACACAGAAAGGCTGGCTATCCTACACCTGTACTCAAGGTTTTGTAGATTGCTTAACCAGATCTGGATCACCGATTAGTCTTTTTGCACGTCATTCCACCGAGTCCAAAGCTGCTAGGTAGCATTTTGCATCACCAGCCTATATGTGGCTGCAGTACTCCACACACGAACGGACCTGTGCTTTGTGTAACATTGAAAGCTATCCTGGTGTGAAGTACCACTAGACCTTTGCAAGGACGCGGAATTTCTTAGCAGCTACCTTGGCTTTGGACTCAATGAACCGCTCAAAGTTAAGGTCTAGAAATTTATACTTCCAAGAGCTGAAGGCGGTCGGTGTACTCCAGAGATACATTCTGAAAAGCAGGAGCAAAGGTGAACGGGCTCATTATAGCAGTGAACAGACACGCTTGTGTTTTGGCGGCGTTGAATCGCACTAGATTCACTTCACCCTACTTGGAGACTGCCCGAAGTGAGACATTCGTACGCTCTACCATAGCCTCTCTTTCAGACTGGATTAGCTCCTTACTAGTCCGAGCACTTGGCAAGTATCTTTCTACAGCTGTGCTATCAATAACATTTGGGACAGGCCTGAGTTCAACAGCGGACGTCCTTCAACTGAAATGATGATGATGATGATGAGTGCATAATATACTTCTTTACAAACTCATTTCCCTGGTTATCAATTCGTCGAATTTTAATTATTTGACATGAAAGTAACGGTTCATCGAAACTCACTGAACTATGTTGTTCACGTCCCCGGCGAAAAACATCCTTCTGCGTATAATTAATACGAAACTAGTAGCTTACGTAGACTTTATAGGTACCGATTGATCAAGACGGTTTTGTTATCGGCGGTTTTGTTGAGAAATAACGTGAGTTTAACAAACTACAGACCTTGTGACTTACAGACTAAGATAAGGCGTTGGACTACCTTTAATCGCAGACAATATGTTTGATGTTTTCATTGGAATGAGCGTCCCCCCACATCTTACTTCTCCGATTCAAAATTTATTTGATGGCACCAGCTTTTTGAAACGGGAAAATAAGAAAACGGAGGCTTCCTTTGCAGAATATAGTGTTTTTCAAGGCTGTATACTGACCCCAAAACAAATTAACCTCTATGAGGAACTTTTATGATACCGTCATCAAATGATCGAAATCTGTGTTGGTGGTAAAAAAACTCACTAACCGGAGGTTTGCTGACGATACCAGTACAGTTGCGTTGCGTCGTACTGAAGTGCGTTGAAGCAGTCAACATCATCATCATTATTTCAGCCGAAAGACGTCCACTGTTGGACATAGGCCTCCCCCAAATGTCGCCACAATGACCGCGTTGAAGCAGTGAGCGATAAATAACTTGGTTTTAAAATTAACCACGTCAATGCTCTTTCATCCACGTACCAATCTCGGTAGGAGTTGGTTAATCTTGCAAAGTCTTGAAAACTCTATGAGTTATTATTTTTTAAATAATTTGTTTGGTGATACAAATCTAGCAGATAGAGATGTGGGTAAGGGAAACTGTACTCAATGCTCAATACTCAATACTTTATTGCATTCCATATTACATATAGGTGGTATAAACATTGTCAAGATCAATATGGACCCTGTCGGGCACAGCAAAGTTAGGAGAGAGGACGAAGACTAAGTAACAATTCATGGAATTAATTAATTATTATTATAGGTACATAGTTTTTTTATTTTGTCATCGTTATTTTTTAATTATGTACTATGTATATTTAAATAAAGTTATTTATGCATGTTATTATATTGTTATGTCTATGTATTGGTAAATTATGTCTAATATTTAATTTATTTTTGTTATCATTATTATTAAATTGTTTTAATATTGAAATTAATTTATGTTTGTATATTATTATAACGTCTTTGTTTAAGCAAATTATGTAAGGTATTTTTATTTATTTTTATCATCACCATTTTATGTATTTATTAATGTTTTATGTATGTAATTATTTAAATTAATTATGTATACATACTATAATTATGTCTGTGTATAGTTTTGATAAATGATGTCAGATATCTTAATTTGTTCCTGTCTTCATTATTTTTAAATTATGTCAATTATTTCATTTGTTTTTAATTGTGTAAAAATAATGTAATTTTTGCTTTTAAGACTTATAACTTTTAACTAGCTTTTTTTTAAAGGTTGAAATCATCCAATAACTTCTCTTACTCTAGGTGGTGTGGGAGGGCGTGTTAGACTCTTATTAACTAAAACCATACCTGTGTCCTTCAGTTGCCCTTTGCGTTCTACGACTACGGGTTTCCTTTATAGAAATTCCCCGCGTTCCTAGCTAGCGGGCCTCGACCCTGATGGGCCTCTACGGTTTGCTGACATCTCTTTGAGGAGCACGTGGATCTTTACGCGCTGGTTGACGATAGGGCTCGGTCCGGTCGATTACCGGGAGGCCGGACGGCGAGCTACCTATTGCTCGACGTCCGCAAGCCCGCGTCTACCGTGGCTGGTATTCGGGGTCCGAATCTCGGCGTCTGAGGCGTGAAGACGTTCGTTCTCTCACACGTGCAGCTTCCTCCTTCGCAAGCATTACTTTTTCGCAGAAGGAGGAGACCGCCTGCTAATCCTCCTCGTTCCGGACCATTATCTGTACCATGACGTTTAAAGTAGGGAATATTGTTTTATTCTTAGTTCCAGTGTGGGTAAGAGATGGCGCTAGACAACCTGTATAGCTCTGTCTCTTACCCACACTAAAATAAGAATGAAACAATCTTACTTTGAACGTCATGGTAACCCGAATATAACCCGCATAGCCCGAACCCGGGCCCGGCGTGAGAGGTCGTTGCCACCGATTGCCTCCACGATGATTCGGCAGTGCTCCACCCTAGCGGGGCACAATTCTTCCGTATGCTCTACCATGTCCTGAATCCGATACAGGAACCTCCCGAACTTGCAACGTCTGGTGAAGACGCTTCGGTCACTCCTAGATTTTATCTATTTTCTACTTTTACGCGGGTGAAACCGCTGGTAGAAGTTAGCATGTTATACTTGCAAATTCTAATACTCTGGATATTGTAAAACATACCTTGTCACCTTCGGCGACTTTGGCGATGACGGATCCATCATGAGGATTGTAAGTGTCGAAAGTCTTGCCACTCTTCGCGTCAACCCACTCATTGTCGATGAACAACTGAGAAAAAGATAATAAAAATAATTACAAAAGTAAAGTTCTCACTGCTGCGTTTATGACATTTTTCCACACAAACATTATCCCACAATTTTTACTTAGGGCTTGTTTTTTCCATATTCAAGCTTCTCTGCACCAAATAAGTAGAGAGAGAGATATTTGTATTTGTAAGTTATATAGCAAGTATTCCAAGTCTTGATCATATGGAGAAAATATTTTCCTTATACGGTATACATAGGTATACGTTCGCGCAATTTGTTGTTATTGCATAAATTACCTCTTTTCCTGTTCAGCATGCGCAACCACCTGCATCTTCCATGACTTAAACGAGTTCAACTACAGTGCTATCTACGTGGCTACATATTAGACGGACAAAATTTAAGTCACATCGACACGAAATAAGATATAATTAAAAAAAGAAACGAAACGAAAAACGAATAAGAAAAGATAAAGACATTGTTAATCTAGTTTTTTATTTAAATTTTAACGTTATTGATGGATTATAATTTGAATCAAAAGTTGTGACTTAGTTAGAGTTACAAAAAAGTTGTACAAGAATAAGTCAATTAAATATTACAAATAAAAAGAAATACATAATAGTTATCAGTTGTTGAGAAATATAATCAATACAAAAAAAAACACATTTTTTTTACCTATGTTCACCTGTTCGTTAAAGAATTTGAAACATGTTGCACAACATTTGAAAGTATACAATCGATGTGCACCAAACCGGTATCATTAGAAAGGCAATACTGGGAAGATTTAACGCCATAAAAAAGTGTTAAAAAAATGAATTTTCTTTTTTGCCCACAAATAAACAAAATGTATTTATTAATTTTTTAGCGTAGTAGCACACGCCGGGTATCCGCTATTTTATTTTATATAATAGAATAATTTTAACGTTTATATTAATACTCACAAAGAATATAACTCACATAGTTTTTATCCTAATTATTTAGATAACTTAACGTAAAATAAAATAAAAAATGATATCTACAAACCTTTGTGTATTTAATTTCTGGCGCCATTTTATCAAACTTCTTGTAAATCTCTTATTTTTAACTTACACTACTGCTTCACAATGCAATACCAGCACGTCTGTCGAGTCGCGCGACAACTCGTAGTGTGTCTGATCGGCTGGCCAAAATACGTACAATATTGAATAACAACATTTAGACTTGTCATGATGACAAACAATTTGATAGCAACAGCCGTACAAGCAAACATTGTCCTTATCTTATTTTTTGCGGTTTCTGTTAAGGATAGGATATTTTTTAATCAGCACTGTTCGTCTGTCTGTCACCACTGACCAGGCTGCATCTCATGAACCATGATAGCTAGACAGTTGAAATTTTCACAAAATTAAATTATGGATTTCTATTGCCGCAACAAATACTAAAAATTGAATAAAATATTTTTTAAGTGGGGCTCCCATACAACAAACGTGGTTTTTCTGCCATTTATTGCTTGGTAATGTTGTATAGAAAATGGATACGGAACCCTTCATGCGCGAGTCCATCTCGCATTTGGCCGGTATTTTTTTTATGAATGCTACATTTACTTTTAATGCGTGTGATGTGTGTCTTTACGGGTTCTCCTTAAAGTTATTTGTGTTAAACTAGCGACCACGATTATCATTTTTTCTTTTAGTGAAAACCGTAACAAAATCCGTTGAGTGATTTAGGAGAGTGGATAAGCAAAAAGATAGACATGGAAAGTGACTCTGTGTTATATATACTATGTAGAGATAATATTAAAACAAATACAAAATATCAACGGTTTATCGATATTCAATTTTTTTTTTGTCATGTTATAGACAGAGATACGATAGACAATAAAATCAAGAATAAAAGAAACAAGTGCGATACGGTCTCGCGAATTGTGGGTTCCATACAAACTTATCCATGTAAATAGTTCTAATAAGTTCATGTTACAATGTAAGCTTTGGTATGCAAAGCTAGATTCACCAAAATAGTTATTATGTAATTATTGAAACTATGAAAGTTACAGATATCTGTATAGTCAGGCTTATAATTTTCCCAGTGCTGGGACTTAGGCCCCCTGTCTAGGAGAAGGAATGGGCCGTAAATCGTGACACGGGCCAAGTGCGGGTTGGTGGATGTCAAATGTCTTAGAAAGTTTTAAGCCATGGCGGTTTCCTCATTATAAAGATAAAGACAAAGCATTTTCATTTCAAATAAACCATTTACTAACTAACTAACTACTAAGCGTTTCGCTTCGTTGTTTATACCGCGTACATCGAAGGACTGGAACAATTTGCCTGCTGCGGTCTTCCCGTCCAACTATAATTTAGGTGTCTTCAAGGCTAGAGTGAATAGGCTCTTAATAAACTAGTGCGCCTGACCATCAATGATTGCATCTCCGCTTACCATCAGGTGGAATCGCAGTCAAGCACTGGTTTATATGAATTAAAAAAAATAAAATTACAGGCACTTTTGAAATGTCAAGAAGTCAGTTAGTCAGAAAAAATGATGCTAATTGCACATTCCAAAGCGTAGATTTCTATGGAAAAGAATGTGCAAGAAACTCGATGGACACTCTTTAGGGGCGTCGAACTACTCAGCTGATCACCCAAGATTGCCATTGGTAAACATCTCCCCTCAAAACTATTTTGCTAACGTTTAACCCTACTCCGGGTTTATGGCGGTTTTTTTGGATTGAAGTTCAGTGGCTGTTTTAATTATTCGCAAATTGATTTCTAGTGAATATTATTGTGATGTGTGGTGATGTGATGTGTAGTTTTTTATCTAAAGTGTCTACGCAGCTGAACAATATGTGGAATCGTTGTAACAGGCACGATTTCGGTAAAATGGGGCTGAGAATTATTATAGTATTGACTACCACAGTGAAGCTTACCGAGAAGGCAGACCCGATACATTTGCTGCCAAATACTGCAAATACTAATGATTGTGTTACATCCGCGTTCTAATGGAACTCAAAGTTCCAAGACTGAAAACTTAATTGTTTTTAAACTTGACATTGACTATGTGTAAAAACCGTGCAGAGAAAAAATCAATTGAGTGACTTCATCATCATCATCATCATTTCAGCCGAAAGACGTCCACTGCTGGACATAGGCCTCTCCCAAGTGCCGCCACAATGAACGGTCCTGTGCGTCTCGCATCCATCGTACTCCCGCAACCGTTACCAGGTCATCGGTCCACCTTGTAGGAGGCCTTCCAACGCTACGCCTTCCGGCACGTGGTTGCCATTCTAGAACCTTTCGGCCCCAATGGTCATCCGTTCTGCGAGCAATGTGCCCTGCCCATTGCCACTTAAGTTTGACGATTCTTCGTGCTATGTCGGTAACCTTGGTTCTCCTGCGGATATCCTCATTCCTGATTCGATCACGCAAGGAAACTCCGAGCATAGTCCTTTCCATTGCCCTTTGGGTGACTTTAAGTCTTCCGATGAGGACCATTGTAAGCGACCACGTTTCAGAGCCATAGAGCGTGAGTGACTTATTATCGCTAAATTGTCATAATCGCCAACATATATTTAATTTAAACCACATCTACCTTATCTTCATTAGTAATTTATTATTGTAAACATCCATTTATTGATAGGTTTATTTTTAGTATAATCCCTTTTTATAATGTCAATATGAGAACACTGTAGACTCATAAATAACTATTTTTATTGTGTTATTGAGCACAAAGTTGACTGGTCTACACTGTCCTCTAATATCTATTATTATAATATTGAAATATTGTAAAATCAATATTTTCTTGCTAGTTCTTCTCCATATGAAACGACCAAGTGGAACTATTGTGTACCCACGTAGGCTTACGTGAAATAAAATATTTTAGATAGTGCTAGGGGGCGTAAAAGATAAAGTTAATAAATTATTGTAGTTAGCTCGTTCTGGAAAGTTGAGCGGTGGATTCCAGAATTTTCCAAGTTATGATTGACAACACCGGCCTATGCTAATGTTATGTGAAATGTGAAATTTCACGAGTATGTGAATTACCTACTGACATGTTTTTTTTTTTGAAGTGAAAACTTCTTTAGCGGCGTTGAGCACTTTTTCTGTAATGGGTATAAAATCTTAAACTCGCGTCAGGACACGTGACCTGATCGAAAAAGCGTAAGACGGCCACCAGTCAAATTTTCTCATTCGATTTTGAACTTAACCTTCAACATTTTATGGTTTAAAATCATTTAAAGAAATTTTTAAAAATTTTCCAATCAACTTTGAACCTAATGCTTTAGGGATAAAGCTGACAAATCTATTAAATACATTCAGTCAAAAAAGTATCGGGAATGGATGATTTGTTTATGGTTCCAAATTCAAATTTTTGTTTTTTTGTAGTTGTTAGATTGGCACAACTGTTTTCCATTTTGGCGCGGAGTTTGAGTTGCATCTGTTATTTATAATAAATACAGTGCTGGTTTTAGTAATATCATATATAGTGTGTATTGCGAATTTCATAATGGACAAAAATATCGAACAAAGAGTTTGTCTTAAATTTTGCATCGCCAATGGAATTTCGTGTTCGGAGTCACTGAAAATGTTACTTCTGTAACATTTTCACGGGCTTACGGTGAATCGACTTTATCAAAAACTCGTGCTTATGAGTGGTTCAAAGCGTTCAAAAGCGGTCGAGATGTGATGGAAGATTTGCCTCGCTCTGGTAGGCCGTCAACGTCTGCAACTGAAGTTAACATCGCAAAAGTGAAGAAAATAGTGACTGAAAATCCCCATTCAACTTCTGAGAGAGATAGCCGCCGAACTTTCTGTATCTCACGAGTCGATCCGTGCCATTTTAACTAATCATTTGGGTATGAAACATGTTGCTGCTCGGCTAGTCCCAAAAGATCTGAATTTTCTCCAAAAACTCAATCGCATGAAAGTCACTGAGGACATGCTAGAACGAGTCAGTTCGGACCCAACATTCATAAAACGCATTGTTACTGGTGACGAGACGTGGGTTTACGAGTTTGACATGCAAACTAGTCAACAAGCTTCGGAGTGGCGCCTTCCAACTGAACCGAAACCGAAAAAACCACGCCAAAGTCGATCAAAAGTCAAAGTCATGTTGACTGTTTTCTTTGACTATCGCGGTATTGTGCACTCTGAATTCTTACCGGAAGGTCTAACGGTAAATAAAGAATATTATTTGAGCGTTATGCGGTGTTTAAGAGAGCGAATTCGACGAAAAAGGCTAGATTTGTGGAAAGAAAATTCTTGGATTTTGCACCACGACAATGCGCCTTCGCACAAGGCTATCATTGTGAACAAATTTTTGACCAAACACTCAACAAATACCATTCAGCAACCACCATATTCACCAGATATGGCTCCTGCTGACTTTTTTCTTTTTCCTAAACTCAAATTACCACTTCGTGGCACCCGTTTTCAATCGATAGAAGACATAAAGGAGAATTCACGGCGAGAACTGAACTCAATTCAGGAAGCAGCGTTTAAAAAATGTTTTGATGAATGGATTATTCGTTGGCGCAAGTGTATCATTTCTAAAGGAGCATACTTTGAAGGCGATAAAATAAATTTGGATGAATAACAGACATTTTGTGTATTATTGATCTTTTCCCGGTACTTTCTTGACAGAGTAGTAAATTGCCACCCGCCGCGCGCCGGCACAGCGCCGCGAAACTTAGTCCTCTGGCTATCTTCGTCGTCCTTAAGATTGTGATAGAACCGTGATCTTTGGGGGATTCGCACCGTGCTAACTACGAAGGCAATTTACGTGCTATTTACAAACGTTACGTACCTGTAGGTATGTTAGTGTAGCTAAAATTCCGTATTTCCTTGCAATTTTATTGATTGACGCATAATGACAAGAGATTCTAAAATCAATAAGACAGTGTTGTCTTTGAGTTTGCAGCTTTCTTAGTATCTAGTAGCTAGCTATTTAAAGTACTTGTGAAGGCTTTTAAGATGCAAGCACAATCATGATAATAAAATAAAAAAGGAAATCGTTCAATCGCAATAAGTACCATCCGAGTATTAAATTGCTAAACATTTTCACTAAGGCGTTTGTTGTTTGGTAAAATAAAGTTCAGTTTATTTAAATCTGCTTTAAAAATAATTTGATTACAAGTATTTACAAGTAAGTTAAAAAGCACGAGTGTTATTGGTATAGGAAACCGATAAATTCTCAGCTAATTCTGTAGTAAGGTCGAATGTGACGTTCCTGCTTACGTGCTTACTAAGCGCCCGTGAAAAGATGTATCGCACACATTTTTATGTGCGACAGATTACTTCCACACTTTTAATTACAAATTCTTTAGGCAGGATTCAATGATAACATAACATCCTGTAATCCCCGAAGGCTCAGGCAGGGGTGCACCGAATAGTACACCCACATTTCGCAAGTTATGTTTTAAGTCTTTTTATTCATTTATTTTTGTAATCACTGGGATTACAAAAATAAATTGACATTTTTACTTGAATCTGCAAGAAGTTAAGACTTTAGTTTTTAAATGAATTAATTAAACTTGCGGTATCACAACAATCCGCAGTCTAAACTTATGTGTGTAATATCGAAATTGTCATGTTTGTGTACGATAGCGCAATAAATGAATATTGTATTCTACCACATAAATGATAGCACTTTTATACTGATAAAGCAATTGGTGCAAAATTATTCCCTAACCATTCCAAAATATCAAACATGCTCAACGTTAATAATCAAGTTTTCACTTCTGCCGGCACTCCCGGAGTGCAACCTGTCTTTTTTTTGGGTGGGAAAATCATCCTAATGACATCCCCGCTGTTGGGCGGAGCGGGAGATAGTGTCAGACTCTTACTGACTAAAAACCCACTCCTGTTCCTTCGTTGCCTTCGTCCCAGGGCCCCGGGTTCCGATTTCACACTACCCGTGGCCCCAGTAGGCTTCGACCCTGCTGGGCCCCTACGATTTGCTGACATCTCCTGGAGGCGCGCGTGGAACACTACGCGCCGTCGACGACTTGGGCTCGGTCCGATTACCGGACGATCGGACGGCGAGCCACCCATTGCTCGCCGTCCGCAAGCCCGCGCCTACGGTGGCCGGAAATCGGGATCGGAATCCCGGCGGCGGCGGTTGGAGCGTAAGGACCGTTGCCTCACGCGATCGGCCGCCTCCTTAGCTAGCATTACTGCTTCGCAGAAGGAGGCGACCGCCTGCCACTCCTCCTCGCTCCGGAGCATGGCCTGAACCAAGGCCCGGCGCGAGAGATCACCGCCGCCGATTGCCCTCACGAGGTCACGGCGTTGCTCTGCCCAAGCGGGGCACACCTCCACCGTGTCCTCCGGGTGGGCCACACAGTGGCGACACCCGGGCGTCGTTTCCGCACGAATCCGGTGCAGGAACCTCCCGAACTTACCGTGTCCGGTGAGGACCTGCGTCATGCGGAATGTGAGGACGCCGTGAGGTCTTTCCAACCACGCCTCAAAGAGGGGACTTACCGCCATAATTGTGGCGTGCCCAACCTACTGACATGTTAATGGTTGAACGTCTAAGATGAGATGAAAATGTAGAATGGGGTAACTTTTTGACAAGATGATTGTGAAAAGGGTGTTTATGATAAAGTGCAAATTAGAAGACGCGTACTCGGTTTCTGTAAGGTTTCCTTTTGGGTCGTCTGCCACAAGTAAATATTATTTTTTTTATTAAATCTTTGTTTTCTGTCATTAATGTTACAGATAAAATCTATATAAATTCAGTCAAAAAAGTATCGGGAATGGATGATTTGTTTATGGTTCCAAATTCAAATTTTTGTTTTTTTGTAGTTGTTAGATTGGCACAGCTGTTTTCCATTTTGGCGCGGAGTTTGAGTTGCATCTGTTATTTATATTAAATACAGTGCTGGTTTTAGTAGTATCATATATAGTGTGTATTGCGAATTTCATAATGGACAAAAATATCGAACAAAGAGTTTATCTTACATTTTGCATCGCCAATGGAATTTCGTGTTCGGAGTCACTGAAAATGTTACAGAAGGCTTACGGTGAATCGACTTTATCAAAAACTCGTGCTTATGAGTGGTTCAAAGCGTTCAAAAGCGGTCGAGATGTGATGGAAGATTTGCCTCGCTCTGGTAGGCCGTCAACGTCTGCAACTGAAGTTAACATCGCAAAAGTGAAGAAAATAGTGACTGAAAATCCCCATTCAACTCTGAGAGAGATAGCCGCCGAACTTTCTGTATCTCACGAGTCGATCCGTACCATTTTAACTAATCATTTGGGTATGAAACATGTTGCTGCTCGGCTAGTCCCAAAAGATCTGAATTTTCTCCAAAAACTCAATCGCATGAAAGTCGCTGAGGACATGCTAGAATGTGTCAGTTCGGACCCAACATTCATGAAACGCATTGTTACTGATGACGAGACGTGGGTTTACGAGTTTGACATGCAAACTAGTCCACAAGCTTCGGAGTGGCGCCTTCCAACTGAACTGAAACCGAAAAAACCACGCCAAAGTCGATCAAAAGTCAAAGTCATGTTGACTGTTTTCTTTGACTATCGCGGTGTTGTGCACTCTGAATTCTTACCGGAAGGTCTAAAGGTAAATAAAGAATATTATTTGAGCGTTATGCGGCGTTTAAGAGAGCTAATTCGACGAAAAAGGCCAGATTTGTGGAAAGAAAATTCTTGGATTTTGCACCACGACAATGCGCCTTCGCACAAGCCCACCCCTGTTCCATCTTTGCCTTTGTACAATCCATGGCCCGAGTAGGGCTCCTATGGTTTTGCTGACATGTCCTTAAAGCGCGCGTGGAACCGTGGAACACTACGTGTCGTCGACGACTTAGGCTCGATCGGCAGCAATGGGCAGCTCGCCGTCCGCAAGCCCGTGCCTATTTTGCCAAGAAGTCGGGATCGGGATCCCGGCGGCTGGGGCGTGCGGGCCGTTTCCTCGCGCGTGTGGCCGTCTTCTAGCATTGCTAGCTTTTCGCAGAAGGAAGTGACCGCCTGCCACTCTTCCTCGCTCCCGACGTGAGAGATTCTTGCCGCCAATCTAAATAATGTTGTGATTGTGAGTTGTTATTTTCAATGCAAAAATAATATAGTGGTATCACATAATTAATTTGATTTTAATTACTCACATCTGACTATGTTCCATGTTTTGTTAACCATAACAGATGTTTGGAATAGCCCCCAGTTATTTCGAAATAATTTGTATATTGAAATGATCGCAATTCGGGATTAATTTCAATTATTAAATAAATGCAAAAGTTGTGTTGTTCTTCGATTTGAAATTATAAATAATATGCTAACTTATTATTAATTTGATTGATCTGCATATTGCCGTGTTTGATATTATTATTGGAAGGAATAAATTTTTACGAGTATTTCTCTAATGCTGTGTCCAGACATGATGAATGCGCCGCTTGCGAGGCGCTCGCGAGCCGCTCGCGAGGGACGCATTCGCCAGATCTGGACGCACCTTTAGGTGTAAATTACTTTGCAGTTTGTATCCAGTATGTTCTTTTTTATCTGAGATAGCAGGAAGATTGATGATGCTATTTAATTCGTTCCGTGGGGGTCACTATCACGGCGTTTTGTTGTGACTAGCATATCTTTTTTAATTATTTATTTATTTTTACTAGTTAACAGCGATGCAGAGGAGTTTTGCGACGCCTCATTTAGCTGTTTTTGTAAGTTTTTATTAGTTGAGTTTTTTTTAGTGTATGTATAATTTATAGTTGTTTAAACGATTATCAAATATATAAGTAGTAGCAAGGTAAGTAGCATTTTTTTTAAAAGAAATATATTTTTTGTTTCTCCTTAAAATTGTACAGATTTGAGCTTATACTCGTAAGTGTCACTATAATTATGCACAAGAAAACAAAAATGAGCCAGGTCGAGCCTGTATTTTTGGACGCTTCCCTTCCCAGAAATAATTATCTATATTAACAACAGTTGGGTGTTACGTTTACATAATGACATCACTTAATAATTAACATATTATTTTACAATGTATAGTGGGAGTGTTATGTGTATGCGTTACGTGTGTTGTTGTAATCGTAAGGTTTTTTGTAGTTTTATAATAACATGTAAGTAAAATCTAAAAGTTTACTTTTGCATTTTTGTTTAGAAATCAGAAACGTTTATTTCAAATAGACTAATTACAGGCAGTTTTTAAATGTCAAAAAGTCAGAAAAGTAAAAAAAAGTGAAGATAAATTGCACGTTCTAAAGCGTAGATCCCTATGGAGAAGAACGTGCAAGGACCAGTCCCAACTGATGGCGCCCGTTCACGAGCATGACGCCTACATCAGCTCCACTCAGCTCAACCATTTTGAAAGGAACTGAATGACTCAATAACACATGCCACCATCAGCAAGACATTTGAGTGAGCATGACAAATTCTCAACTGCCATGCTCGTTTATGTCAAACAAATTGTAACCTAATAAAAATACTCTATATTGGTGGCAATGGTACTTCAAATTTACGAAAAAAAGTGTTTCTACATTATACAATGCTCTACATTAAATTTTGCTATAATTGTTCCATGCAACAGGCATTGACAATTAAACTGTCTACAGGCTAACATGAGCCTGGAGAACCTAAAACCTCTCTAAAGGAAACACCAATAATACTTGAGAACGGGTTATTGATTGTCTCCCAACCTATTGAAAATGAAAAAGTCAGATATGGATTGTGACATGCCATGCGCTTCAACTTGGCGCTCTCTGGTACCCGGTCAAGGGGAGTGATAGCTGCTACCGCAGTCTCCTCAGGAGTAGTTTATTAATAAACCTGGAGTGTCTCCCTAGGCAGTGAATCAAACTTGGAATTTGCACCCAACACCAAGAATACCCACAGTATTATAGACCTTACTAAAGTGTCCCAATATCAAATACTCAACCGCCCGATGTTCAACGGCCAAATGGGTAACGAGTGACTTCTTAGAGGAATTATATACTCTAGAAACTCTCAGAGTCACCTTTTCCTGAAAAGTATGAAATTAGCAAATCGACCAAACCAATCTTGTAAGGAGTTGAGTATGTCAATAAGATGATGGAATTGCTGAAAACTGTTGAACCTGAAGGGAACCAATACTAATACAAGACAGTAAATATAAGTTAGTATAGAATTAATTGTACTCATAGGTATATGAGTATTCTTTTAATTAGGTATTTATTTGTGAGAAAGGTGTGAAAGGAAACTCCTTAAACAGAAAGAAATGTTAAAGAATAGTTGTTAAAAATCTTCATCACTCCGCAGTAGGTATCCGGAGAGATCATAGTGCTCAATCGACAGTCGAAAAGTTAAAGTTTAATTCGACTCTAATAAAAAACCACTTTTTGTAAATCTACACAGAATAAGGCAGAATCAATTAAATATGTTTACAACCAATCATTGCTTATAGCCACGAAGCCAAGAAGTGAAAAACTGTAGTGAGATGCCAAAAATGCCAGCAATATGTCCACGCGCGCCTCAAAAAGATGTCAGCAAACCGTAGGGGCCCAGCAGGGTCGGAGCCTACTGGGACCATGGGTTGTATGAAAGAGAACCCCGGGACCCTGGAACGAAGGCAAAGAAGGAACAGGAGTGAGTTTTAGTAAGTAAACGGTTGACAAACCCTCTCGCTCCGCTCAAGAGCGTGAGAAGCCTGGATGATTTTTCACCTAAAAAAAACAACCGGGAATACTACAACTACAAGGAATGCGATATTTTCGTTCAGCGAAACATAATTAGAGTGCAAGTTGTTTTGTAAGGTATCTATAGAATTTAATCATTATAAAACTACTTATAGCCAATGACAATGCCAATAAGCCAAGGCACGGTTTTTTTTTTTTTTTTTTTTTTTTATTGGGTGGGAAAATCATCCTAATGACATCCCCGCTCTTGGGCGGAGCGGGAGATAGTGTCAGACTCTTACTGACTAAAAACCCACTCCTGTTCCTTCGTTGCCTTCGTCCCAGGGCCCCGGGTTCCGCTTTCACACTACCCGTGGCCCCAGTAGGCTTCGACCCTGCTGGGCCCCTACGATTTGCTGACATCTCCTTGAGGCGCGCGTGGAACAAAACGCGCCGTCGACGACTTGGGCTTGGTCCGGACGGTTACCGGACGGTCAGACGGCGAGCCACCCATTGCTCGCCGTCTGCAAGCCCGCGCCTACGGTGGCCGGAAATCGGGATCGGAATCCCGGCGGCGGTTGGAGCGTAAGGACCGTTGCCTCACGCGATCGGCCGCCTCCTTAGCTAGCATTACTGCTTCGCAGAAAGAGGCGACCGCCTGCCACTCCTCCTCGCTCCGGAGCATGGCCTGTACCAAGGCCCGGCGCGAGAGATCACCGCCGCCGATTGCCCTCACGAGGTCACGGCGTTGCTCTGCCCAAGCGGGGCACACCTCCACCGTGTGCTCCACCGTGTCCTCCGGGTGGGCCACACAGTGGCGACACCCGGGCGTCGTTTCCGCACGAATCCGGTGCAGGAACCTCCCGAACTTACCGTGTCCGGTGAGGACCTGCGTCATGCGGAATGTGAGGACGCCGTGAGGTCTTTCCAACCACGCCTCAAAGAGGGGACTTACCGCCATAATTGTGGCGTGCCCAGCACGGGGTCGCGACAGTCGCTGTCGCCATTTCTCCATGAGAACTCGCCGGAACTCTGTCCGCCATGCCGCGACTTGTTGCGGCAGCGGAGTTTCGCCCCGGCGTTGCATCTCCATGCGCCGTTCGTGCATGAGTGCAAGGACTGTTGCCTCCAGATCCCATGGTCGCTGGCCAGCAAGGAGGCTCGCCGCTTCGCGGGAAATCGTCCGGTATCCTCGCACCATCCGTATGGCCATGACCCTCTGGCACGCGTTCAGCCGGGCCGCCGGCTGCTTCCGCAGCCCCGGCGCCCACACCGGCGCGCCATAAAGGGCCATGGACCGAACGATCCCCGCGTAGAGCCTCCGGCAGGAGGCGTCTGGACCCCCAAGGTTGGGCAGGAGCCGCCCGAGGGCAGCCCCAGTCCGATTTAGTTTGGGAGCCAGACGTCGGAAGTGCTCGTCGAAATCCCATCGGCTGTCGAGAACGAGTCCCAGGTACTTCATCGTTGACCCGACGCCGATGTGGACTCCTCCCACCGTTAGCTGGGAACCCGGTGGTGGCGCGTTCCGAGGGCCGTGAAAGCACATGGCCTCGGACTTGTGCAATGCCACCTCGAGTCCCAGCTCCTGGATCCTGCCAACGACTGTCGCAACCCCGCGTGTCGCTAGTTCGACCGCCGCCTGGTACGACTCTCCCTGCGCCAGGACCAGCGTGTCGTCTGCGTAGCAGACCACGCTGACCCCGCCAGGGAGGTCGCCGCGCAGCACGTAGTCGTATCCGATGTTCCACAAGGGCGGCCCTAGTACCGATCCCTGCGGAACACCGCACGACATCTCTCGACGTTCCCACTCCCCCTGGTGACCAGGGTAGGTTATGTACCTGTCAGACAGGTACGCCTCGACCACACGACAGAGGTAGTCGGGCATCCGGTGATACCGGAGTGCCCTCCCAATGCTACTCCAAGGCAGGGAGTTGAAGGCGTTGGCGATGTCCAAAGACACCGCCACGACACACCTGCCCTGGGCCACTGCATCCCCCGTCGTGAGAGCTCGCACGCACATGATGGCGTCCACCGTGGAGCGCCTCCTGCGAAAGCCGAACTGGCCGTCCGCCAGATCCGGCCCCACCCGTGTTAGGTGTGCGACGAGGCGGTCTGCAATTACTCTTTCAAAGAGCTTGCCCACCTCGTCGAGCAGCACAATGGGCCGGTACGCGGACGGAGAGTCCGCGGGGCGCCCCGGCTTCGCGATGAGGACCAGTTTCCCCGTCTTCCAGCGAAGTGGAAACTGGCCCCTCTCCAAGCATGCGCTGAAGAGCCCTCTTAGTCGAGGCCCGAGAGCCTCCATGGCCAGGACCCATGCCTTCCCAGGCAAGCCGTCGGGTCCTGGGGCGGTATTCTTGGCACTCAGCCTTCGTACCGCCACTCTCATCTCTACCTCGGTCACCTCTGGAGCGTTGTCGTCGTCGTCGCCATCGTGGTCCGCGTCGGACACCGCTGGTGGCGGAGCCATGGGCGGGGGAGAGTGTTCCCCTCGCGTGGGGAACAGAGTGCTCACCACACCCTCCACGAGCTGGGGCCGGAGACTCTGCGTCAGCGGGGGAGCCCAGGGGCGGAGTTTGTCCCGTACCAACTTGTACGGGCGTCCCCATGGGTCCCCATTCAGAGTCCCCAGCCACACGTTGCGGGCCTCAAGTTTGGCCCGCCTTATCTCCGCTCGGAGGGTGCGCTTTGCCGCTCTGTACCCCTCGTACAGCTCCGCCTCTCTGGCCTCCGCATCCGGTGGACGGATGCGGCGCCTGCGGTATCTGGCATACCGGCGTCGCGCGGCATTGCACGCGTTGCGCAGTGCCGCAATCTCCGGCGACCACCAGTATACCTGGCGCTGAGCACGTCCTGGAGGGACTCGGGGCATTGCCGCGTCGCAAATTTGCGACATGGCCTCCCGGAACCACTCTGCCTCGACGTCTATGTCGACAGGCCTGTCCGGTGCTTGCACCCAGGCCTGTACCGTCGCGGCTTCCAGGAGGAGCTCCCGGTCCATCTGCCTCAGCGCCCACCGCGGACCACAAGGGTTCTGTCGGACCGGCGCAATCGAGGTTTGGGCGGAGACGTCGAACCGGATGTACCGGTGGTCTGAAAACGTCTCCACCCCCTCCATAACGCGCCAGTCGACGACACGCGGCGACAGAGCGGGGCTGGCGAACGAGATGTCCACCACTGAGTCGCCCCGCATCCGCACACACGTGGGGACAGAACCCCGGTTTAGGACGACCAGGCCTGTCTCCAGAGCCCAGTCCTCCACCATCCGACCCCGCTGGTTCGTGAACCGGGAACCCCAAGCCAAGTTCTTGGCATTGAAGTCCCCGCAAACGACCACGGGGAGGGAACCAAACCCAGCGACGACGGCTTTCAGCTCCATTAGGGAGATGTGGAGATCGCCGAGAGATCTGCTCGGGGACAGGTAGACGCCTACCACTGCAATGTCCCCGAACCGTGCTGCCACGCAACCCCGTCCCCTCGTGACGGCCTCGAGGGTCGGGGTGCCGGCGGCGGCCGACGAAATTAGGCTCACCGAGCCGTCCAGGTCCCGCACCCAGTCTCCCCTGGGCAGGACATTGTACGGCTCGGAGACCACGGCGATATTGATCGACCACTGCGCCATGCTCTGGAGCAACAGATCCTGAGCGGGGGCGCAGTGGTTGATGTTCGCCTGGAGGAGACGTAATGGAGCCGTTATTGGCAGTCCATCACAGTCTCCTCTCGAGCCCCCCGTGAGGGCCCTGCCGCGATGGTTGCGGCGGCGACAGCAGCAGCTGCCAAAGAGGAGGCAGCGGTGGTGAGGACATCGGCGGGGATGGGCCTCCTGACCTTGCCCTTAGCCTTGGTGGGGGGGTCGCAGGACCTGCTCCCAGCCCGGTGGTCGGCCGGCTTGCCTGCCGCCGCACATGCGTAGCAGTGCGGCGTTGCTCTGCATTCAACCGCCCTGTGACCAGGCTGACCGCACTGGAAGCAGCGGTCGCTGCGGTCCACCTCCGCGGCACAACTGGCCCCCACGTGGTGCCCCACGTGGCAGCGATAGCACCGCAGAGGTCTGGGCTCCAACAGTTTCACTTGGGCGGAGACCCAGCCCACCAAAAGCCGTCGGCCCTCCCCGGTGATGGTCTTGGCCGCCGACACGGGGCAGCTTACCGTCATGGCTCGCATGCCCGTGCTGTCAGCGCGGATAGTGCCCGCCCGAACCTGCTCGGTAGTGCACCCACCCGCCCCGACGATGGCGGCCACCACCTCGTCCACCTTGACGGAGTCGTCCAAGCCCATGATGCGCATATCGATGCACTTGGTGGGCCTGGACACTCGGGCCTCTTCCGCATCCAGGGACGCCCTGATCCTGGCGGCCAGGGCATCCGCGGCGGGGCCACTGGCCGCACCAGGGACCTCCAGTATTCGGGCCCCGGTTACGGTGCGCCTCATACGGAAGCCCCCAGAGGCTCCGAGCTCGTCAAGGTGGGGCGCATCTGGCTGTAGTGTTATGACTACAGCCTCGGATTTCGGGGCGCGAAGTCTTGCCGCCATGGCCCGCTTTTTGCGCTGCTGTCGCCGCACGCGCTTTTTTGCCGCCCTGGCCGCTTTGCCCGCCTTCCTCTTGGCGCCGACAACCGTCCATTCGGCGCCAGCCGAGGATTCTTCATGCAGGGAAGGCGGCGGCGGGCGCGGCCTGGTCGCCACCGCAGTAGGAGGTGCCGCCGATTTAGCGGCAGGCGCCGCCCTGCCCTTCTGCTGCCGCTGCTGCTTGGCCGGCGGAGCCGGTCTCGCAGGCTCCGACGCCACGGCCCCACGTCTGGTTTGTCCCGACGGGCCTGCTGTGGCTGCGGCGGCAGCATAGGACGCCACCTTTCGCTGGCCAGGGGCCGCCAGCGGAGGACGCAGCACGATGCCCTCCAGCACGGAGAGCTGCTGCTGCATCCCTTGCTGGAACTGCTCCTGTTGTTGCTGCTGCTGCTGCCGGAAGGCAGCCAGCTCCTGCCGCACCAGCATCAACAGCTGGTTCTCCGGCTCGGGCTGGGGCTTGGGCTGACTTGGCCCTTGCCCCTGCTCGCGTCCTCCTGCCTGTTCGGAAGAGTTGCTCTTTGGCAGCTCTTGCTGGGCCGAGACCTTTCGAAGCCGAGCATTGTCGGCCCGAAGTTTGGTGAGCCCCCTGCGGATGGGGTCCACCACCTCCTGAAGAGACGTCCTGGCCTGGGAGATCGCGCTCCTCTTGGAGGACCTCTCCCTTTTGTTGGCCACGCCATTCAGAGCGGATGCCAGGACCGACTCCAGTCGGTCGAGTGCCTCGTCGATGGCGGTGTCCGGATCACTGCCGGACGGCCCCGAGAGGTCCGTTCCAGCTCTGGCCGCTCCAGGGTGACGCCCCTCCACGGCGAGCCTGTCAGCTCGCTGAAGGGACTCTTGAGCGGTGAGCCCTCTCCCCTTGCCTCGCGCCCGACCCGCACCTCGCCCATTGGCGGGGATTTTTCGGGCCGAGCCCATCTCCGCATCGGAGGACGATACGTCCCCCGATTTGGAGCGCTTCAGGTAGGGGCGCAAGTCCCCAGCCGAGTCGCCGACTACCTCCTCTAACTCCGAGCCCTCCGAGCTCCTTTCGGATGCCGCGTCGGACTCCGACCGCGCATCACTCTCCATGGGTTTTTTATAAAATTTGGATTCCATTGCTGTTCCCACGAGTATTTTACATTCTGCACTTGCTCAATATCAGTGGTTCGCACTAGAGACTAATTTAGCACTGTGCCCTCTGCTATAGCAGAGGGACACGCGTTGAAGTGATCCTTCAGACAGAACATTCGCAGGCGGACATCAAGACCCCTTAGGCAGAAGTACCCAAGGGGAGTCGTTGGCCGCCTCCCAGGGTGCACCGTCCCGCAGACTGGCCTTCACCTCGGACGTATCCGCAAGGGAACTATAGCCTGCGGGCACTCGTGGAGGTTTTCTGTCGTAGCACCCCAGCCAAGGCACGGTTAGGTTACATTGTTTTTATTTATTACGGGATTTTCCTGCCTACCTTCCATCATCAGATTAGTTAGATGATACCTTACAGCCAGAGTGCATCTCATGACCATTTTAATAATCGCAAACACGTCTAGGTTACATTGATTTATTACAGAGTTCTGGTGCCTACTTTCTGGCTTCAGTCAGTCATCGACTAAGTTATATTACTTGTTACGACAATTCTGCTATTATCCTATGAGGAGTTCCGTTCCATTCTAATGTATTATCTATTTGTTTTCTTTTAATTTATATATGTTATATATGTATAAGTAAGTACGTGCGGGCTGCGACCCCACGCTCGCCTATATCTTAATAAACCAGTGCTAAGAGACCTGTCGTTTCAATCACACGTACGACCCACGTACCTTACAGTATATTTATCTGTTTTTTTCTTATAAACTTGTGTGTGTCAATAAATAAATAATAATTATTATTATATCTATAAATTCATCATCAAATCATAAAAATATTTGTATAAGATCAATTCGGCAGTATAATCTTTCAATAAAAAAAACATTACAAAATCGACTCACAATTGACCGAGAAATCGGTAAACATACATAAAAAAATAATGCATAGCCGAACATATAACTTCGTTCTTTTTGAAGTTGGTTAAAAGGTCACTCGGTTTAAAAGATCGCACGAAAGGTTAATAAAGGGCACGCGGCCATTCGCGGCCATTCGGCGTCTACGCGCTTCTTGTCAGCGGGCGACCATAATCGGCCCACTCGGCCGGCACACCGGCCTCTTTGCGTCACTGTTACCCGCTGTCATTGCGGTGTAAATCGGCCCTATCTCTGCCTTACATACAAACATCAACTACAAGAAATATGTGAGGGCTTGTAAAGATGGTTCCACACGCAAGTCTTAATAAGGACAACAGCCTTTGCATATTATATTAGCATAGTCTGGAAATATAATAGTAAGTCTAACTGATCCCCGAATTCTGAATACATAATCCCCGCGATGTGAGGTTCTGTCGACCGGTTTTCCGACGACTCCTTCCAACCACAAATCAAGTTTCTGATAAATAAAATACTTTTTACAAAAAAAGAATAACCGACTTCACTAAAAAAAACACTAAAAGGATCAAAATAACTTTAATTTCGGAAGTCGGTGTTTCTCGGTATTATTGGTATCTTATTTAACACCGACTTCCGAAATTAAAGTTATTTTGATCCTTTTAGTGTTTTTTTTAGTGAAGTCGGTTATTCTTTTTTTGTAAAAAGTATTTTATTTCACACTTTTTAGTTGCGGTGCACTTATAAACAGAGTGTCTATTTCTCATGATAATTTCAATAAACCTCAACACTGCTAGGTTACATTGTGTTATTATGAAGTTTCTATGTCTACCTTCCACCTTCCGGCCCCATCATCAGATCAGTTTGATAGTACCGTATAGCCAAAGTGCATCTCATGACAATTCTAATAAGCCCAAACACGGCTAGGTTACATTGATTAATGACGGAATTCCAGTGCCTACCTTCCGGCTCCATCATCATTATCAGATCACTTCGATGATACCATTTTCAACGTAACTATTCAGAACCATTCATTTATTTGTGTTGTCATAGTCGCTTAACTATCTTCATTGTGATATCTATGCGAGTAAGAAGTTCCGTTGACTATTTCTGGTCATCTTCATCAGTCATCAAATGTGACTTTTTGACTGTAAATACTTAAGTCCTCGATGGTGATCGACTATATGGTTGCCTATAATATTTGAGGAGTTCCCTCGATTTCGCCAAGATTCCATCATCAGATCCCAACTTGGTGACTATGGGACCATTTGGGAACTATACCCTTTCCAACAAACAAAGAATTTTTTAAATCGGTTGGCAAGCAACGAAGTTATGCGCGAACAAACATAAAAAAAAAATACAAACATCCGAATTGAGAACCTCCTCCTTTTTTAGAAGTCGGTTAAAAATTGATTTAAACTAGTGCTTAACCTTCGATCCCACCTGATGGTACGCAGTGATGCAGTTGTTGATGGTGAGGCGCACTAGTTTATTAAGAGCCTATTCATTCAAGCCTTGAAGACACCCAAATGATAAACGGACAGGAAGACTGCAGCAGGCAAATTGTTCCAGTCCTTCGATGTACGCTGTATAAACGACGAGGCGAAACGCTTAGACCGGACCGTAGAGGTTTCAACAACGTAAGGCATCTACCCTTACGTTTTTGAAACCTCTACGGTCTGGACTCGAAGTACGTTGGGTTGTACGATGGTAGAAATAAGATAGCGGAAACAAGTCATGCAATTCCCGCGCACTCTCCAAAAAGCATCCTGTAAAATACCGAAAGACGGGCTACCCTACGCCTGTGCTCAAGGCTTTGTAGATTGGACATAACCAAATCTGGATCACTAATTAGCCACTTCGCACGCCTTTCTACTGAGTCCAAAGCTGCTAGATGACCTTTTGCACCACCAGCCCATATTTGGCTGTAGTACTCCACACATGATCAGATCTGTGCTTTGTATAACATTTTAAGCTGTCCCGATGTGAAGTACCGCTGGACCTTTGCAAGAACGACTAGTTTCCTAGCAGTATTTATTTATTTATTATTATTTATTATATTCAGTACATTGGCTTTGGACTCAGTGAACCATTCAAAATTAAGTACTTAGGAAATTTCTACTCCCAAGAGCTGAAGGCGGTCGGTGTACTCCAGGGATACATTCTGAAAAGCAGGAGCCAAGGTGTTCCCGTTAGATTGGCTTCACCGCTCATGGAGACTGAAGTGAGACTACAGCCTCTTTTTCGGCCCAGATTAACTCCTTACTAACCCTAGCACCTGGCACGTGTCTCACTACAGCTGTGCATCCGCATATTCCTATGAATATACAGATGCACAAATCTGCAGCAGGAAGTGAGTTGCTGAGAGAACAAACTCCTGAGGAACTCTGGCATTAGTCGTCAATTATAACTTCAAAATGAGATTTAAAAAAAAACTATACATTTCGAGGTCGAATGTCTTTATTAAACTTATTTGTGGCACTCTTCTGTGTATCATTTATTTAAGAACGAAAAAAGAAAAAAAAAAGTTTTTTTCTTTCTTTTTTTTTTTAGCACACACAGTTTTATCAATGAGGTACCCCTCTTACATTAAAATATCTTAGGAAAGGGGGTAATCAGGTAGCTACGCCATCTTGTTTTTAGAGTGGACTAAAACGTTTATTTCATAATAATTAAGAATCTATGTGTACAAAAAGTACAAACACTGTACTACTTGGCGGGTTTATAATATTATCTACTTAGAAAGTGTTACAGTATTTCAATTGAGTTAAGTCCTACTTTATATTCCGCTCACAATTATTCACTATCACTTATACAATTATTTACTTATAAAGGAAGATTTAAAGTTTATCTATTAATAACAAAGACGGCTGTTACTAGTCGGACAAAAGCTTGCTTATTTGTTAATCCCATTAAGCATTATGTACTCTGTGATACCAGAAACACCTTTTGCCAATGGCTGCGTCCATGTGTAGTTGAAAATTATATGGTTCGGTATCAAAATAAGAGCCGAAAAATGGTAATGTGGACCTAATATATGTATATGGACACGGTAAATCAAAATATGTAGCCAGACAAATGTCTAGCACGTCAAGTTTCGATGCAATTCTCACGTATACGATAAGTAACACCAACTAAATAAAACATACTTTTTTTTTTGTTTATTTAAGGGGATTCGGTCAACATAACGATGTCGCCCTTTAATTCTAATTGTATTGTGTGTATCCAAGTGCCTATTGCCGCTGAGTCTCATCCGGACACTTTCGAGCAAAACATGGTGAACATCCTCTATCACGTTACCAGAGGCGGCGCAAGGCGTGGGCGACGTGGGCCACCGCCTACGGCCTCGCGGTCCGGGGGGCCTCGCACCTGACTTGAAACTATATTACCTAAAAGCCTGGTCTCTAGTCATTCTCTATTATTGCCTGAGTATTCTTGGTTCTTAATCATTTTTGCGTGAGACAACAAAGGTACTGTTATTACTTAGTGTGGAAATGGTAATTAAAATAAGTTAACCTATCCACGCTGCGCCTTCCGGTACGCGGTCGTCACTCCAGATCCTTTCGGCCCCAACGGCCATCTGTTCTACGAGCAATGTGCCCCTGCCCATTGCTAGCTAGCGTCGGAAGGCCTCCTATAAGGCGGACCAATATGTTTACTCAGGACCGTTCATTTTGATGATACTTGGGGAAGGCCTATACCCAACAGTGGAAGTTTTAATTTTACGTCAGGCTCGCACTGTTCAATTGTGATATATTTGATAAAAAAACAGTCTTCTTACGCCACCAGAAAGCCTCGCAAAATGTACCTTGCCCACATCAGATTTAGATCTTACTCCGCCACTGCACGTTACAGTCGGTGCAATTAGGTGAGTCCGTTTCACCCATTAGATTTGCAAATTTATTTGATGGCATATGCCCAAATCGAAGTCTCAACAGTGTCACAATATATTGTCTACGGGCCTCCATCTTCTGCAACCATGCGTAACGAAAAGGTCCATCCTGTATGGTCTTTTGTGAGCAATCTCTCATCGAAGTACTCCTGCCACAAGTCTTTGCAGATCTGTTTGACATTCTGAACCAGGTCTGTATGTACTGAAGTGTATGTGATCCCTTCCGATGAAGCTAATTTTGCTGCCTGATCTGCATTTTCATTGCCCATGATCTTCTTCTTCTTTTCGTGTCGATGTACTCTAACTAAATTTTTTCTGACCAGAATTTGGCAACCTCTACGGCTCTGTTATTGGCCTCGTATAGATCCTGAAGACTGCAGGTGGTTGTGCAGGATGGACAGCATAGCAAATGACGCATGTCCTGTGCAGCGGCTCCACACTGGCACTGTGTTAGAGATGGGTCGAGGAAGCCCCATTTGGCCAAATTGTTTTTACAACGGCCAACCTGGGTCCGCAGTCGGTTAAGAGATTTCCAGATTGGCCACTGCAATTCGTATCCAGGGGGGAGATGTTCTGACGGGGTGATGAAATGTGTAGGAGTTGGATGCTTCTGCTTCCATAGCGCGCATCTCTCGTCCTCTGCACTGTCTTTTGAAGAGGTCGTAAGTCGCATAAAGCCACAGATGGCGCTGCCGTCGCGTAAACACTAAGTTTGTGTCAAAAAATATAATTATTTGATTTAAATTAGAAATTATAAGTATACCACTTCTTTTTAAGTTTCAAAGTGATCATTATCTCCTAAACATATAAAACGAGTGTTATCTTCAAGTCATATTCAGTCTGGGATAGTAATGTTAAACTGACAAGTGATTGTGGACATAAACAAACAAGGTCAAAATACGATTGTTTTGAAGCAAGGTACGATAATTAATTTTCAAATTAACCAGTGATCGTTGTTTTATTGACGTAACATCATAATAAAGTGCATTTGTGTGATAAAATAAATCTAAAGACGGTTATTTTTCACACATTTAAAAAGCGCGCAGTGATAGCGCCTCAAGTGGCCAGTAGCCGCACCAAGATTTTGAGCTGTTTTATCGACTGATTCATTAAATTTGAAACTGTTTTATCGACCGAAATTGCGCCATCTAGCGACGAGGTGCAAATCGCAGTGACAACGTCTCGAGTGCACCAATTTTGGAACTGTTTTATCGACTGACAATACG
This sequence comes from Mythimna vitellina, assembly GCA_949316375.1. Taxonomy (NCBI): domain Eukaryota; kingdom Metazoa; phylum Arthropoda; class Insecta; order Lepidoptera; family Noctuidae; genus Mythimna; species Mythimna vitellina. The sequence continues at coordinate 11,363,432 of OX438686.1, forward strand.
CCATCTAGCGTCGAGTAGTTGAACTAATAATTTTTGTTTTCAACATATTGAGCATACGCTTCGCGATTGTAGCAGACTTAGCATACGTTACATAAGCCAAATAGTAAACAATATTTTCAGAAGGCAAAATTGCTGAACAAGATGGACAATATTACCGTACGCAATAAATTGATAAGATCACAATCTCAAATAGACTTATCGTCTTCAACTAGCAAAGACCTATTGAATTCTACCATGTTTGATTCTACTATGATGAGCATCCAGAGTGATACGCAAAACTACGATCAGTCATATTCGGAGGATCTGAGACGAGAATTAAATGATATTAAAGAAAAATTAAAGATTGCTAATAATGAAATTGATAATCTTAACTGCGAAAATACTAAGCTGATGCAGGTCACACAGGATCAACAACGACAAATAGAACTTCTGAAGAAAATTACCTGCACTACCCCACAGCGCAAAATCATCTCATCTCCCATCTCGAAACGAATACTAAGTATGAGAGTAAATAGTCCCCGCCACTCTCCTCTGCGACTTGCTAGAAGCACATATCCATATTATAATAGCCCCAGCCCTCGTTCGACCCAGCACGATAATATAGATTGCATAAAAGCAGTTCAATCGGAAAACCAACTTTGCAATGTAGACAAAAAAGTTTGTAGAAAACTACACTGCGCTATGAGTACGCCACCAGTTGTGTCTCAAAATAACAAACACAAGGTAATTATCCTAGGTGATGGGCAAGGTCGGGGACTCCGGACTATTTTACAAAACCTACTTGGATCAGATTACGACGTGGTATCTTACATAAAACCAGGTGCTGTATTGAGTAAGATCCTAGAGTACTCGAATACCGAAATAAGTACACTAACAAAAAGCGACTACGTAGTTATATTGGGAGGATGCTGCGATAAAAATCCTCTTGATATCGATATAAATTTACATCGTTGGTTATCGTCAACTGCAAATACAAATGTCATTATAAGTGAAGTACCCAGTAACAGGTTTCTTAATGAATCAAAGATCAACTATTTATTACGATTTATCTGTAAGAAATATAAAAATGTACTATTCATGGACATGAATTATGCTAGGTTCCCACCTGGTAGACGCAATCATGTACTAAATCTTGCAAGGTCGTTATTAAAAGAAATTTTATGTATTCATTATCATTTCAAAGCATCGCAGTACGAACTGATGTGTCAATTTGAAGGTAGAAAGTGTTTTGAAAGTAAATACGTGCAAGTTAATTTAAATCTAGACCCAAGTGTAATAAATAGTATTAATAAAGACTGTATAAATGAATCGACCAATGAGCATGGTGCATCGGAATGTAACAAAATTGTAAACTCAAACTCGAATAATTTATTTCGTTTATAAATTTGTGTCTATCCTTCATCAGAACATTAACGGATTGATTAATAAATCTGACATGCTATCTGTTTGTATTAACGATTTGGCTACCCAGAACAATCCTGTTGACATACTCTGTATCACTGAACACAACATGATTGACGGTGACGAAGTGTACCTAACAATACCAAATTATAAACTTGCGTCTTACTTTATGAGACATAACAGACACGGCGGGTCCTGTATATTAATTAAAAATAATTTGAAATTCAGAATTCTTAATGACATGACTAAACTTTCCATATGTAACACAATAGAATGTTCTGCAATTGAGCTGTTGGAACATCAAATAGTTGTTCTATGCATTTACAGGCCACCTAACAACTCCGCAGGCTCTATGGACAGCTTTTTCACAACTCTTAATAAAATATTAAATAACGTCTGCAAACACGGTAGAAAGATCATAATGTGCGGAGATTTCAACATAGATACTTTGAAGCATACAAAACTTTCCATCGAATTTACAGAAATCTTAACCAGATATAATTTAAAACTAAAATTCAATCAAGTAACGAGATTTGCTAATAAAACGTGCATAGACAACATAGCCCATAACATAAGAGCTTGTAAAGGCTCTATAAAGGAATTAGCGCTATCAGACCATTATGCACAAATAGTGAAGGTTCCAGTTAAAAAGACCTGCAACATTAAATACTGGTTTATATTAAAACGGGATTACTCTCAAGGCAACAGAGCAATATTTATAAAATACTTAAATCAGCTAACCAATAGTGATGTCTATAGTTGCCTGGATGCGAATACTGCCTATAACATATTCCATGATAATTTCATTATGTTATATAATCTCTGTTTTCCTATTAGGAAAGTCAAGATGCATAACAGATCTAGACCGAAATGGATTTCACGTGGATTAAAAATATGTAGCAAACGTAAATGTCAACTACTGTGGCAATATAGGCATAATCCAAATCAAACCACTAAAACTACTTTCAAAGCATATGCAAAAAAATACAAAACTATAATCAGGCTTACTAAAAAATCTCAAAACGACTACTTTATTAAATCTGCTTTAAATAAAAATAAAGCTACTTGGAAAGTAATAAATGACATCAAAGGGAAGTACCCAAATGAAGGTGTGGCTCAATTAATTATAAATGACGTAACAATAAATAATCCTCAAGACATTGCTAATTCGTTTAATGACTTCTTTCTTGACATCAATAAAAATAATACTAGTGTTCCCCATGAATCATCCAATAAATTGACATACAATTCTAATTCAATCTTTATGAGACCAACTATCCCTGATGACATTAATAAAATAATAATTTCTCTAAAAAATAAAAACAGTGCCGGTTATGATAACGTTACGACAAATATTGTCAAAGATGTAGCCCATATTATATCAGAACCACTTAGCTTCATTATCAATTTATGTATAGAAGAAGGCACTTTCCCAGATAAACTAAAAATATCGGTTATAAAGCCAGTGTTCAAAAAAGGAGACAAAACTAACATGAGTAATTACAGGCCCATTGCATTAATACCTATTTTTGGAAAAATCTTTGAAAAGGTTATGTTTAACTGTCTTTATAATTTCTTTGAGGCAAAGAACATCTTAGCCCCCAATCAATATGGTTTTAGGAAAAACAAATCCATAAATGTGGCAGTTTATAACTTCTTACAGAAGGTAATGATTAATTTGGATAAAGGGTTGCCAGCTGTCGCATTATACATGGACATGTCGAAAGCTTTCGACCGTGTCGATCACAAAATCCTCTTAAGAAAGTTGTATGCATATGGTGTAAGAGGCAATGTGTACAAACTCATAGAATCATACCTCAGCAATAGACAACAATTCACAGAAGTGCGGAGGATAAATCTTAGTACTAAAACAGAAGAACTATACGTATCTGAGTCTAGAATAGTAGAATTCGGTGTTCCTCAAGGAACTATTGTCGGCCCTCTGTTCTTTCTTATTTATATAAATGACATGCCTTCGGTGACAGCTCACGACATTACACTGTTTGCTGATGATAGCACCGTCTTATTTACTAATGATAATTCAACTGATTTAGAATCTGACATTAACCAAACAATAGTATTGATTATAGATTGGCTTAGAATGAATAATTTAATGATTAATATTGATAAAACTAAAATAATGGATTTTAAAATACGAACCCGACGTACAGGTACTTTAAAAATTCATTACCTTGATAGTGACATTGAGGAAACGGAAGTAACGAAATTTCTAGGACTACATATTGACCACAAACTTAACTGGAAATTTCATATTGAGCATGTTTGCAAAAAGCTGGGACAATTTTCATATGCATTGTATAGATTAGGGAGAATAGCAAATCGGAGTACTTTGCTAGCGGCTTACCATGGTTATGTTGGCTCTATTCTCCGATACGGTGTAATATTTTGGGGCAACAGTACGGAAAGAGAGCGCGCTTTCATTGCTCAAAAACGCTGCATCAGGGCTATATTCAACTTGCGCGAAACTGAATCCTGTAAGCCATTCTTTAAAAACAATAAATTATTAACACTACCATGCATCTATATACTTGAGGCTGCAGTATTTGTTAAAAACAATATTCACATGTTTAACTACTACACGCGTATACGGCGTAAGGATCAATTACGCACAACGGCCAGTAAAACTCACCTGATGCATGAGAGCATCTTTTGTTCAGCTTCTCGCATCTATAATAATATACCAGGGCCTATCAGAACAATTATGAAAAATGATAATTTTAAAAGGACTCTCCATGATCTGTTAGTAAACAGGAGTTATTACTCTGTAAAAGAATTTCTGTCTGACAAATCTTTACTAAAATATAGTCCCACCGAGTCATGATGTGTTCAATGACCTGAATTATTATAATTATATTTTATGTTATGATTTTGCAATTCCTCATTTTAGTATTGTGATTAATTATACTTTTTTAATTTTATGTGTATAAATTGGCATCTTACCTGTTTCAATTTGTTATGATTTTATTCTTTTTAATTTTTTGACCTTATATGCAATTAATTTTAATTTCTAGGTAATAATCTAAATTTGACATTTCCATTAATGTTTTATTATTATGCTAAATGGAAAAATATATTTTGTAATAATGTTAATTAAATTTAATATTAATTTATTGTTTATCCAGATGTAATTATTGTATGCCCAACGGCGGGACATAGCTGATCTAAATTTTCATATATTTAAGAACTGTACTGTACATACCTATGATCCACAATAAAATTTGATTGATTGATTGATTGATTGATTGAAAGCTTTTACGACTCTTTAAACGTGCAGGTATGAGTTGATGTTTATGCAGGGGGTGACGGCCGTCCCGTTCCTGTTTACTTTTCTCGATACGGCTAGCTATCTCGCGGCGAACTTCTGGAGGAGCTATACCTGCTAGAGGGTACAACATTGCAAGAGGGGTAGGTTTTAAGCATCCCGTTACGATGCGACAGGTATCGTTCAGCGCTATGTCCACCTCTCTAGCGTGAGTGGAACGATGCCACACTGGGCATGCAAACTCTCCTGCGGAAAAAGAAAGGCATAGACCTGAAGTGCGAAGAACTTGTGGTGATGCTCCCCAGGTGCTGGATGTGAGGCGGCGAAGGATACTGTTTCTAGTCCCGACTTTTTGTTTGGTTTTTAGGCAGTGAGACTTAAATGTCAGGGACCTATCCAAAGTAATGCCCAAATAACGAGGTTTAGAGCGGTGTTCTATATTAACTCCTTGCCACCTTATACTTAAAACCCTGTTTGACTGACGGTTGCGAAGGTGAAAAACACAGGACTGGGTCTTGGAGGGGTTTGGTCGTAGTGCATTTTCTACATAGAATTTGCCAAGTGCTTCCAGAGCTTCCGTCAGTTTTTCTTCGGCTTCTTCGAAAGTAGGTGTCTGAGCAGCTAATGCAAGATCGTCTGCATATAAAAATCGTTGCGTTTGCGGTGAGCTAGGCTGATCGTTTGTGTAAATATTAAAGAGCGCCGGAGCTAACACACTACCTTGAGGGAGGCCGTTTTTCAGATTGCGCCACCTGCTTTTGGTTTGGCCGAGATGGACTTGAAAGCGACGGTTATTTAAAATAGAGCTAAGAATATGAACAAATCCAGTATCCCCTGTCAGCTCGCCGACCTTCAGTAGGAGACGTTTGATGTTGACTGTATCATAGGCTGCCGAAAGGTCAACGAATACAACACCTGTGACATTGTTCACCTCGAAACCATCTTCAATAAATTGCGTCAGTTTGAGGGTCTGATTGGTACATGACTTTCCTGGCCTAAAGCCAGCTTGCTCAGGGATAAGATTTGGTTCGATTTGCTAATATGAGATGAAATCTACTTACTGTAAAATTATAGTTTTATTAGCCTTACGTAGCTCAAAAACACTAGTTTGGACTATAATTAAAAAGTTCGAGGATAGCCGAGCCAAATGCAATAAAGCATTTTTAAACTCAGATATAACAACAATATGTTGAGTATCAAGAGTTAATGCGTATGACAGGGCTTCAGAAATCGATAACAGCTCGCAGTACATTACAAAAATATTAACTTTTATTTAAAATTTAAGCATATTATTTCAATCAATCATTTATTTGTTATAAATATGGTACAGGAGCTGTTATAGTGACGTTTATTAAAAAATAAAATCAATTATTTAATTGAGGGTCGAATATATTTAATATAGATCTGTCTGTGTAAAGTTGATAAAACGTACCGTATTTATCATACAAGTATTTGGAACACTTTTGCCTCAAATCTAACATATTCATTGATCTCTTTGGAAGGTGTACATAAGTCAATACCGGACAGCCTAATTAAGTGAGAATACTCCGAATATGGAACTAGAATAAATGGGTAAATCTTGAAGTTTCCTATGCATATCTACTATTAGCGGAATCTTTTTGTTTCTCCAGTATTGACCCTCACACAGGTTTGACAATTCACCAATAATACTTACTGTAACATTATTCTGTACCGACTAATTTTTTTTTTGTAGGTGGGGAAATCATACAATGACATCCCGCGCACCGCGCGCGAGGGCGTGTCAGACTTTTCCTGACTGAAAATCTACTCCTGTTCTGTTTTTGCCTTCGTCCCAGGGCCGAGTTTTTCTTTCAGAAACAAACCCTTGGCCCCAGTAGGCTTCGAACCTGCTGGGCCCCTACGGTTTTCTGACATCTCCTTGAGGCGCGTGTGGAACAGTACGCGCTGTCGATGATTTGGGCTTGGTCCGGACGGTTACCAGACGATCGGACGGCGTGCTATCCAGGTGATCCGAAATCGGGATCGGGATCCCGGCGGCTGGGGCGTGAGCCTCGTGCGGCCTCGTCCTTTGCTAGCATTACTGCTTCGCAGAAGGAGGCGACCGCCAATTTTCCTTGCTTCGAATTACGGCCTGTACCAAGGCCTGACGTGAGAGATTGTTGCTGCCGATCCCCCCACGAGGACACGGCGGTGGTCTGTCCAGGCGGGGCACACCTCTAACGTGTGCTCCACCGTGACCTCCGGGCGGTCCACACGGTGGTAGCACCTAGGCGTTACTTCTGCACGAATCCGGTGCAGGAATTTTCTGAACTGAGCATGTTCGTTGAGAACCTGCGGCATACGGAAGGTGTGGACGCCGTCAGGTTTTTTTAGCCATTCCTCAAAGAGGGGACTTACCGCCATAATTATAGCGTGCCCAACCGACCTAGATTTAAGCCAGAATGTTCCCGCTAAATATCTTTCACGGATCTGTAGCGGTTGTAAGCACAATTCGTTCTCCATGACATGGATTGGATTGTTGCTAATGAAGACACTTGTAATGCTCATACATAAATTTTGAATTCCGTCAAGTTTATTTAAATGACTGTTAGCGTAACTGCCAAATAAGAAACTACGGTAATCAAATCTGCTTCGAATCATGGAGATATATGACGTTGTAAATGTTTCGGGTGGACGCCCCATTTGGATCCAGCCAGAACTTTAATAAAAATATATTCAGTATTCTGTAAGAAAATATTTTATATTTCTACCCCTGTTAAATAAACATATTTTTATTTTATCAAGAGAGATCTCTAATCCTGCTTCCTCTATTAAACATTGAAATAATTTTAGTGAATTTTGAATATTGGTGCATATAATACGAAGTCGGCTGCATATTGCAACACAAACACATTAACTATATTGTGAGAAATCTTTGAAGTGGCAGCAGTAAATAATAGTAGAGATAACAGATCGCTCTGGGCTATTGCCCACGAAACCACTGGGAGAGGTATTCCTCTCCCAATGGTTCTCACTGATGTGCTGTCATGTAAAAATACCCATAAGTATTTGCTCAACAGCGCTCCCACTCCAATCCCATCTAACATTTTTATCTAACAAGTTTATGTTATTATAAGCGCTATCAATATCAATAAAACATCCCAGTGTGCTAATCGCCTTCGAAAACCCTTCCTGAACGCGCGATACTAATCTAGTCAGGTTGTCCGCACAAGATCGCACTCTCCTAAATCCGGTTGTTTTGTGTGAAAAATAATTATAAAATAAAAAAATATTTCAGACAAACCAGTCCATAAAAGTTGTTAGTAACAAGAAATTAATTTATAATTAATGTTAGTAATATTCCAGTATTATCTCAGTAACTATAAATTTTAGAGACACTATCTCTGCACAGTAGGCTCACCGGTCTCGCAACACGCAATTATTTCTTTTAAGAAACCATTTAAGTCTATGGTTTAAGATTGTATGTAAGATTTTACATGGACACGATAACAAAGCAATTGGCAAAACAATACTTGATATAGATCTAGCTTCTCAACCACGTTTTGGTATGGGCACTATTTTAACCTCTCTCCATTGATTCGGGATAAAGTCCGAAAGTAGAAATCTATTGTATAGTGAAATTAAAATTAGTTTTTCCTCTTCTGGTATGTGTTTGACCATGGAGTAAGATGTATTATCTCCACCAGGTGCCGTATCAGTCGGTTTAATACAGTTATTAAGCTGTTGTATTGAAATTGGACAACTCAATTGCTCATTTTCTGATATAGAATTCACGTAATCTGGTGCTAAGCTATGCAGTAAATTTTCCGTTTGTTCCTGATTCACGGCACATTTCGCTGTCTTGTAACCTTTGAGCCACTTCTTTCGTCTGTATACCTTAGCTGCTGACATTGTGTTGTCTATGCTATCACAGAAGTTTCTAAACGAACTAAACTTACTCTTCCAAATTAATTTCTGGACAACACTTGTTTTAATTTGAATTTTTTTTAAATTTTTTGATGTAGGGTTCTTCCTGAACTGAGTAATGATCAGACGTCGCTCAGCAACTGCGTGTGATAAGTTCTGCCCCCAATATGGTTTAGGTTTAAACATCTGTTGTCGATTTGGGTTATAACATCCGCCGCCGTATTCAGGATTTCAATAAAATTATCGTATGCTTTTTGGTTATCTGTATGTATGTTTAAAACATGAACTTTTTATTTTATAATTTTTCTATATTTTGCCCAATCTGCTTTTTTTATAATTTCTTTTAGCTTTACACGTATTTATAGTATTAATTTCAGTTTTAATTTTTAGAACTAGGTGATCGCTCCCTAAGTTCTCATTCATAATTTGCCAACTAAACTTCATTGATGAATCCAGGGATACCACGGTCGATTCAGGAGAGCTACTTTGTGTCCTACAAAGTCATTGTCATTATCAGTCATTGTCCGATTCCTGAACACTTTTCTCCGATACATTTTCCGAGTCATGACTCTGAAAATGGGGCACGTGGGTGCCCTTCCCCCTTCCTTCTCTTCACCTTCCTTGTATTTTTTCCAACCCAATTATTTATTTTTACTATGTCTGAGTGGGTATTTTTGCTTTCAGAAGACCGAGCCAAAGTAAGATTTTCACCCGGCCCGTGTGCAGGATGCTCCTAGAATATATGGGTACTCTCCTTTAGAAGGTTCCGCTACAGGGTGCTTTGGCGGAAGATACATATTAAGGGCCCGTTTGTGGGTGCAATTGAATTCTGCCATCAAGTCTCTGATCTTTTTCTCCTTAATATATACGGGACACTTTTTCGCTAAAGTCATATAATTATTACACTATAATCTTCTGTATCGCAATTAGGATGATTCTTGCTGCATTTTGGACATATTACCTTATTAGATGGGTATAATTTCATTGTATGTCCAAATCGCCAATACCGCGCACGTTGAGTTACTGGGTTTTTATATGGCGTAACTTCTGCTTTTGTGTTAAATATATAAATGTAGGAAGGCAATGACAACTTCATGAAACATATTCGAACTGCCTCCGATGGCTCCCATCTCGAATCTATGCTACTTCTGCTTTTTAACCTTTTCACTCCTATGATCTGAATATTACTTTCTAACCCCTTCATTATTTCTTGTTCTGACAAATCAACGTCAATATATTTTACTACCCTATAAGACTGAATAGTTTCCAAAGTTTTTTGACATTTATAACCCTCGTTCTTAAAATACTGGGAATTAATTAGTCGATTACAACTATCTTCCAAAACATCTCTCATCTCTATCTTCTTCTTTATGTTATTTGTATTTTGGTATAAAATAAGGAATATCTATCTATTTATCTATCTTCATTATTAATCACCATCAGTGCTTTGTGAGGGTTAATGTATTTTATACGTGTGATGACCTATGTTCTCAGATTTTAAAATCTTTGCTAATTTAAATTGCTTTGATAATACGCTTGTCGAAGAAATACATACTTCGATTCTGTCCTCTGCTATTCTGAGGCTAAGGCTGTACTAGACCGCGATGCGACCACACACACACACACACATACACACATACATGATACACAGATACATGAGCGATTAAAAGAAATAATTGAAATTCATGTTTATGGCTACACTGTATGCCAAATATTACTTACGATATTTGATTTTTGTAAGCGATTGGAACAACAGTACTGTAATCATAGCATCGGCAACATCAAATTATCAGCTAAATTTAAGCGAATTTATTAGATAACTTCTCAATTACGCGACAAGTTCAACAGTGCTACTTAATATATCCTTGGCTACATTACGCGTATCTTCAACGGCGACAGACAATTTGATTGCTGATAGATCAATGTGTAATGCAGCCACATCATCGCCAGATTTTTGCTTATGATGTAGCCATACCATACTTAACTCGTTTTGCTCTTCCAGTTGCATCGCAAATCGCTGCCCACTGTAGCCTCAGCCTGATTGTGTCATCTATCTCACTCCCCCTAGCGTATCTTTTACCTCCTCTGTTGACTGTCGTCCCAATCTTATTCCGTTTTATTTCTCGGTTCCTCTTATTGTTTGATGAAACTGTCGTCGAGTGTTATTGCATGTCTACCTCCCGATTATTTCTCGCTTGATTTAATTCTTCCATACTACCTGTCATCTCACTGTTTTCCCTAGTCATACTGTTCACATTATCATGATCGTTTAACGTTGTATCATCTAACGTCGCTACCCATTTTTAAACAACATTGTAATGAGTTTAATCAGTACGAACAATAATACTCGGGCCAAAGACGGGTGATTCAAACCGATTTGGCGTCGAGTGAACAACGCGTCTAGTTACGCGCGGGCGTTATATATACGTCCGCGCGCAACTGAAAAAAAAAACAATATTTTATGGTCTCAAAAGATGCAATTCAAATATACATTTGCATCACGATAACACAGCAGGCCCAGGCAAATATGACGGTACAAGCTTCTAGCCCACGCTAGTGCAAAAAACCGGCCAAGTGCGAGTGGGATGACGACGGGTTCCGTACCGTCCTAAAAAAAATAATTCACGTTTGATGTATGGGAGCCCACTTAAATATTTATTTTATTCTGTATCTGTGACAGACGGACGGAAAGTGGAGTCTTAGTAATAGGGTCCCGTTTTATCTTTTGGGTACGGAATCCTAAAAATATGTTTTGAAAGAAGAAAGGGAGGCCGTTTTCTTTCAGTAGGACAGACAGACTGAAATAAATGCTATACTATCTAAATTATGCTGCAAAAGTATATTGTAGAACTCTCATGTAAATATTTTTTTCAATAGAAGTACGAATATAATATGCATGTAAACACTAATTATTTAAATAGCGATGTCCCTAGAATTGGACGAGAGAGATTTAATCTAAATCAATTTGAATTCAGAAAATCAAAGCCTTTGAAAATCACGCTGCTCCCGATGTTTTTTAACTGTCGACGGGCAATGTTTTCACACGGGAACTTATCGTCGATTTACTGCAAGAACTCATTAACTGACAAATACAAAACTTTGAATAAAGCTACTTTTAGTAAATATTAGTTAGATGCGGTTTTTAATTTCATCATCATCATCATTTCAGCCTAAAGACGTCCACTGTTGGACATAGGCCTCCCCAAGCAATTAATTTCGTTTCAAACAAACTCCGTTACTTTATTCTCAATCATCAAGGTTTATGTACTGGCTGGAAACTTTGGTTACCACACTAAACCCGCAACGTGGTTGCAATAAATATTTAAGTTTGATCTATCATACATGACGAATATCACACAAGATTTCCCCGAAGGGATGTGCCTATCTGTACGCACTTGCCATGTACCGTTTTCGAAACACCAAACTAGAAACCGGGCTGATTCTGCGAATTTCAAAATGGAAGCGCACTATAACACCACCAGACCTAAATATCAAACGAAGTGGATCCATGCTCCTGCTTTTATGTACATACCAACCACCTATAAATGAAACAGTAGTAGCAATGCAACATAATTAACATTTTCTGCTTTAAAGTGAACTTAACAAACTTAAACAGCTTTAATTTGGACAGCTTATGCACAGATATAAAACATGTAATTGGAATAATGCACATCCATAAACACCCTAATTATTATAATTGTAGCACTGACATTTTACTTGTATGCCTTAGCTACTGTTTTTAATAGGATAGAATCGTTTGTTTCTGATTACTTGATATATGAAAATCTTAATATTAGACAGAATAAGAAACATATACTACCTTTGCCGCTTAGCCATTAGCTATCCTGATCACAATCAGGATAGCTAATTTCTTAAAAAAAAACGCTACCACAGGCAGATAATATGGGAATTGGCGCACTACATTTGTTGATAGTACTAACGACATTTCCTTGAATCAAGAGGAAGCGGTATATTACGATCAAGAATTCCTGAATTCACTAAATCCGTGCCTTTCCCCACTTTCGGTCAAATTAAAAACTGGTACATCAATTTATTTTGCAAAGAAAAGTTAAACTACCCAGAACCAGACTCTAAATTAAACTTTGCAATAACGTGTCGGTGCCACAGCTTTACCGTGTAGCAGTAGGGTCAACGGTGCTGATACCTCGCATCCCTATGATAGCAATGTATTTGCCTTTTAATTTTAAAATAATTCAATTTTCGGTGAAGGGGTCTTTTGCTTGCGGTAACAGTTAATAAAGCCCAGGGGGAAACAATGAAATACGAAGGAATCGATTTACGCCAACAGTGTTCGCACGGGCAATTATATGCCCTTTCGAAATCTGGTTCTGGAAAAAATCAATATGTACTTCTACCGGAAGAAAACCAAACTAAAAATTTACAGTACCCGTCATCTTCCTGCCCTTGTCCCGTGTTATTTGGGGTCGGCGCAACATGTTTTTTTCTGGTTTTTTTTTTGTAAAAATTTACAGTACTCAAAAGTACTTTAAATGGTCGACTAATAATAATAGTTCTACTTTTACTTATTATAACATGATGTACCTTAAACAGCCTCTTAGTGTAATGAAATGTTTGTAAAGTCTAAGTACTTACACTTTACAAATATTAGCAAAGAGCTAGTCTCTATTATATAACTTTTCGGAATGGTAAAGAGGTAATGTTCTTTGACTAGCTTTTTGAAGACAGATATATTTTTAGCGTCTCGGATTTTAGCTGGAAGTGAGTTTCACAGTCGTACTGTATGAAAAGAAAAGGAGTTGGAATAGAAATGGCTTTTATAGGATTGAAAATAGAGATGGTATTTAAGGTGGAATCTGCATGGGGTCATGGGCAGGGCGATTGAACGAAAAACGAACACGCAAGCCAAGTTAAACAGAGTGGACCTTTTCCACTCTGTTTAACTTGGCTTGCGTGTTCGTTGTAGAAGAGACATAATGCCCGAGTCTTCCTACAAATAAGGATAGTAAGCCACTTGAGATCCTTGTAGAATTGAGATACATTGCCGTATTTTCTTAGGCCAAAAACAAAACGAATACTCAGGTATTGCAAATGCTCAAGTTTATTTAATAGCTCTTCAGTGGCATCCAGGTACCAAGTATCAGCATAATCTATGATCAGCTGAATTTAAAAAATTTGGTTCTAAATGGCAAGAACCTTTGAAGGGATTTAAGACTCTGGAAGGTAAAGTGTATCTTACGGCTAAACTCATTTACCTGCTCTCAATTAAGATGCAGTCAATTAAGATACCGAGATTCTTAGTTGTGTCAGTCTATGCAATGGATAATGGTGTCAAGGCAGCGCATGTTAAGCGCAGTGCGATAGTATTGACTACTTGTGATTATAGCCTGGGATTTGTAAGGATTAATCTGTAAGCCGTAAGACTTGGCCCACTGATTAATACTCTCCAGGTCACGATTTAGGGTTAATCGCTCAGTATGCATCAGTCAATTTGAAGTAACGATAAAATTACAAATCGTCTGCGCAAAGATGGAAGTGATAACCCTTTTTTCCACTGGGAAAATCATTCAATGACATCCTCCGCTTTTGGGCGGACCGGAAGATTGTATCAGATTTTTACTGACTAAAAACCCACTCCTGTTCCTTCATTGCCTTTAATACCACGACCGAGTTTTCCTTTCAGAATCAGACCCTTGGCCCCAGTAGGCTTCGACCCTGCTAAGCCCCTACGGTTGCTGACCTCTTTGAGGCGCGCGTGGAACATTACCCGCCGTCGACGACTTGGGCTCGGTCCGGACGGTTACCGGACGGTCGGACAGCGAGCTACTCATTGCTCGCCGTCCGCAAACCTACGCCTACGGTGGCCGGAAATCGGGATCGAAATCCCGGTGGTTGGGGCGCGGGGCAATTGTCTCCTCCTTTGCTAGCATTACTGCTTCGAAGATGGAGGCGACCGCCTGTCACTCGTCCTCGCTCCGGACCATTGCATGTACCAAGGCCCGGTGCGAGAGATCGCTGCCGCCGATCGCCCCCACAAGGACACGGCGTTGCTCTGCTCAGGCCGGGCACACCTCTACTGTATACTCCACCGTGTCCTCCGGGCGGTCCACACAATGGTGACACCCGGACGTTTCTTCCACATGAATCCTCACCGGACATGGTAAGTTTGCGTGACTTGCGTCATGCAGAAGGTAAGGACGCCGTGTTGCCTTTCCAGCCACTCCCCAAAGAGGGAAGTGATAACCCTAGTAACAGTATTTATAATGATGGTGAAAAGAAGAGGAGAGAATGCCATCCTGATGAACACAAGCAGTGAGATCACACCAATCAGAGATCACGCGAATAAGAGTCAACCCAGGCTAACACAGATGCAACCAACTCTTGCTAGGGAACTACCACGTAGTTGTCTTAAGTTTCTACATGTAGTTTAGTACACTGTGTGGATCTATGTGTGCTAAATAAAATATTTTTCCTTCTTTCTTTTACCGCTTTTGTAACTAGCACCTATAGTTTTGTAAAACTAAAATGTTTCTCATAACTGGTATAACAAAATTTTTATAATATGGAATAACTACAACATTTCAGTAAAGTTTCCTCGAGCGTAGACATAACGATAACTGCCCAGAATTATTGTGTCGGTTCTGGGCAGCTAATTTTGGGATGAAAATATGATAGGACTACGTGTGCCTTGTGCAACGCAGACCCCACCTATTGGCCACACCAGTGGTGAGAACTTGCTACAGGCAAAACTCGTACCTGATTGGAGCGAATTGTGCTTTTAATATGGCCTGCCGGGAAGTTAGCATCGATCTTTTTAACACTGGCATACGTAAATTGAAAAGAACCCTTTGCAATTATTTTTTTAGCAAACATTTCTGTTGTTATTGTAAACTTTTATATTTTCATTGCTGATCCTATTTATTTAGTATAGTAGTGTTGTAATTGTTGTAATTGTAATAGCATCGACTTCTTCAGAAATATTAATTTAGTTTTTAAACTGTGTATTTATTCATTTATTGTAAGTGAAAACTTGTAATTAGCCTTAACCTTTAATATAACAGGTTAACATGTTTTTATTAGCTGTAAGTTTTCTAAATAAAATAAATAAATAAAAATTACACTTTCAGAGTACGCTCGTTCGGTTTGCTCAGTTCTGTTAATCTATATTGGTATTGTGGCTATAGGGGCGCAGAAACATAAAGTACAAAGAGTGTAAACCACGGGTATAGTGAACGTCAATAGGCTCTTAATAAACTAGTGCGCCTCACTATCAATGATTGCATTACTGCTTACCATCAAGTGGGATCACAGTCAAGCACTGGTTTATAACAATTAAAAAAAAAATGTTTCTAGCACCACATTCATGAATACAAAACTTCTCATATTTGCGCCAACAAGATTCTAAATAGAATTCTATTTGCTAAAATATCGTTGTCTGGACAGATCCCACATAACTACATAATGTTCTTGCTAATTAGTCACCAAAGTCTCATTATCAAATTCTCATTACGTAATAGAGTTCGCGAATATTTAAGATTTTTGACTTTATCAAAATCCTTATAAATTGAGATATATCTTTACATAGCTTCTATTAGATTAAAAACACTAATTAAAATAAATAGAAGCTTTTCAACAAGTAATAACGCAACATCGCATTCTTATTAATATAGTAAACATACAAATTAAACGAATTCTTCAATAAGATACATTAAATTTAAAATTACAAAATCTTATAGGAATCTTTTAATATAAGCTATGTATTTTCTAATTTCATGCAGTTTTATTTTATAGCCTATAAAATATGTAGCGACATCTATGGCGTCACATAAGAACTAATCCTGCATCGCGGCAATTAAATTTCTCCGCGCGATTAGAACATATAGAACAGCCCGAAATCATCTATCGGGCAGTTGCCCGCCAGACATAACACCCGTCTGGTCGGAGGATCCTCCATGTTCAACGGAGGTTTGCGGGACTTTACTCTCTGTTCCGCCTACCTCTAAACAGGTGACCCTCGACAAAGAACGTCAGTGCAGCCTTTGTGTAGCCATTACTTCGTGACGTCATCATCACTTCCTCAAGCTTTCGAACAACGAGTCATACAGCCAGCACCCACGGCTTTAAAAGGTATCCTGACTACCATCATGCCTACCTGGTCATACCTGGTCATCATCCTCAGCCTCATCAGCGACCTTGGCTAAGCTCACCGCTCTTTCGGCCAGTCAAATGAAGAGCCATGAAGAACCTCTCCTGGTCGACGCTAGCAGTCAAGCCCTACGTCGCACAGCACCGCTCCGACTCACGAAACCTGTCAACCAAACCTAAGCCCTGTAAAGGAGTCACATGTCCATGCGCCGACGGCACTGGCGGCGGGACAGCGGGCGCGGTGCCGCTGACAGCGTGAGGCTTGCGACGTCAGCACGTGCGCCTTTCATCTCTTTTCTAGGTTTCAGTTACGGTTGTTCCTGTATATTTCCTTATCTGATCAATATGCCTTCTACAGTTTACATTATAGTCCTTAACAAATATTTCAAACATGCGATTTCCTATTATTTTTATTATTTTACCTAAAATCCATATCTCTTTTCTAGCTATGTAACATTTTAACCACACCTTTTAAATTATCATTACTTGTTTTATTGCCAGGACAGTCTTTTAAAAACAGATCCAGTCTAGATGTTATTTTTCTGCCAAACATAAGCTTTGCTGGGCATTCGCCTGTTGCACAGTGTGGTGTATTGCGGTAATCGAATAAAAAATCTAATAGTTTTTCGTTAATCACATTTTGTTGATTGGTATCGTTAATGATACATTTTATAATATTTTTGCATGTTTTCACAGAATTTTCTGCCTGACCGTTACTGGAAGGGTGATAAATTGGGGACGTTACTTAACGTATACCGTTCATTTCACAAACGCATTTGACTTAATTTTTACATCATTATCGGAAACTATGACATTTGGTATACCGAACCGATAGAATAATTCATTTAATTTTGTTAGAAGCGCTCGACTTAAAGTACCGCCACTCATGTGTTACTGTTAAGTGTTACTCCAACCATTTGCTATATATATATATATATTACTATATATTCTTTGATTTGCTATATGAATCTACGACATGACATTTCTGACAAGATGGTGGTGCGCGCGCATACACCATAGATACGCATACTCATTAGGTGTAAACCTTGATAAAGTACGTGTTTGACCGATATATCTATTTGACGCCGTGAAACAATAATATTGGGTGCCACAATGTTATTGTTTTGAAATTTAGTTTTAATTCTGTGAAAATTTATTTCTGTGTGTGGAAAATAAATATGTTTCTTTGTTTTATATATTTTTCTTCCATCCCAAAATATGTTATCCTCGAACCCTCGATCACTCTAACAACAGGGTTTCGGGACGACCGGGAATGTCACCGTGCTATTATAGAAGAACATTAACGTCGGTCGAATTTGGAATGTTCCAATCTGCTGCTCAGTAGAAATGATGGTACCCTGTCAGTTCACTAAAAATTGATCTACAAATTTTGAACAGAAAAGCAACGATTGATAAAAACAAAAACATGGTTTGTTAATTCATCTTTATACAAAAACACGTTTTTCAAATAATTTACTTTACAAACAAATTACTGTATAAACTTTTGTTTAATTACGTGTTATTTGACAAACGATTAATTTTTTATGCATTAGGTATATCTCATAAAACTACGTTTGGACTATAATAAAGAGATTATTTTTTAGTAGAGTACCCAGAACCGAACTAGTTAGTTTGGTTCGTCCTTTATGTACGGGTTTCGCAGCAGAGTCTTCTTTATTTATTTTTTGTGTAAAGTAAATAATTTTCTGGCATTTTGTGTTTTTTTTTTCAAGTCATTCAATGTTAATCAGCCTTGCCATACCAAGCCCGATACTTCTCCACATAGTAAAAAGGCACAGAGAACTTAAGATGCAAAAGCGAGGTCGGGGCTTGGGGCACCCCGACTCGA
The DNA here is from genome assembly GCA_949316375.1 of Mythimna vitellina. Classification (NCBI taxonomy): domain Eukaryota; kingdom Metazoa; phylum Arthropoda; class Insecta; order Lepidoptera; family Noctuidae; genus Mythimna; species Mythimna vitellina. The sequence continues at coordinate 11,381,977 of OX438686.1, forward strand.
ACAGGTTTTTTTAGACCACTCGGAAGCAGAAGCACCGCGAACCGTGAAGCCGGGCTCCGTCGAAAGGCTCTCCGGCAACATAGGGGAGGGTGGAATGTTCCATCCACCCATAAATCCACCCAAAACAGACTACTTTAGCGTACAAGTAGTATTTTTGGCGGAACAAAGGCATATTTTGCATTAGAAAACAGAAATCAAATGTGGAACAGGTAAATGGAACACGATCAATTTAAAATTTCAATATAATCAATGTAATTTATCATAAAATTTTTGAGGAAATATCAAATATAAAATAAAAAATGTATCAATGATTAAAATCATCGGACACATTCATAAAGATCATTATTTGCCAAAAAAAGTTTGTGAACCGAGTGTTTGTAAAATAAAACATTTGCGGAATTCATTTTTCGTGAAATAAATAGTATATGAAACGTTGGTTGTTAACTAAAAATTGTCAATGGAATTTTGGTGGAACATTAATAAACGGGAAATGATGACTGGTTTTATTGGCTCAGAAATATTTTTTATACTTTGCTACTTTAAATATGAAGAAGCTTTCTTTTCGTGATAAGTAATTAAACATGGAATTTAGACATATTTTTGTCTGAATATTTTAAGTCAAGAGTGATAGGTTACTTCTAGGAGGGTGAGAGTGCTCTATCGTTGACCTCATCATCGCTTACCATCAGGTGAGACAGTGGTCAAGCACGAACAAACCAAAAAAAAAAAAAGAATAGGCAGGTATTTAATCTTCAAGATTTGAGCTAAAGTTACAGTTGACTCATAAATTTTGGATCCGAGAATTCATAAAAAAAATATAGCCACTTCTTACAGATAAGCGTTTATATGAACTTTATGGACACCGCACTCTTTATATGTTAGGGTCATTTTAATGTGCTTTAAAACTAGTTTAGGTTATCCAGATACATAACGTTACGTCCGTTTCACTTTAACATCACTCGGATATTTTCTCCTACAATAAAAAGTTTTTTTAATAAGAGGGTGATTTCGTTTGGAACTAATTGTAATTTACTGGAGTTGTCTCAATTTATTTATGCTCACAAAGTTATAAATGAAAAAATATACGGTTTTTTGTTGTTATTATTGAACTGATTTTTTAATAAAGACATAACTGTAAAATGTACTTCATCTTTAATCACCTATGTTCTGGTTGGCTTCTATTCTACTGTAATGAATAAAACTTTATAATTTTAATATCTTCTGTAGTACTGGGTACAGCAGAATACCAATATTTCATCTAAAGCGATTGCCTATCTTTTTATTTTGTTTAGATAAGTTTTCTTTTGATTGATATGAACTAGTGCTTGATTGCGAATAGTTATCGACGGAGTACGCTTGCCTAGAAACTCCGTCGTCAGCCACATCATCGCTTACATTTACCATCAGGTAAAATATAGTGGTTAACAAGAGTCTATTCATAATAAAAAAAGTTCCCATGTTTTTTTTTTACTTTTGTTAGGCTGCCGTTAGATCACTATCTTGCCTTATGATTAATATAAAGGTACTAATATTATAAAAAAAAACAAAGTACAAAGGCGGACAAAAACTACTTGACCGATTTTAAAAATTCTTTCACCAGCAGAATGCTACTTTATCACTGAGTAACATAGGCTATATTTTATATTAAAAACAGTAGAGTTTCCAACTAAAACTGCAATAAGGTATGCCAAGGTGTAAATCGATTACGTAAAAACCTTACATCGCGTGCGCTGCAAAAACTATTGATAATAGTACAAAAAAGGTCGCAACTTCATATGTCTAACTATTTATTATAGTTATGTCAGTATATCTACTTTTTTAAAATAAAAAACTAAAGGATATTGACAGGGTCTGGACCAAGTGCTGCCCAGGAGTGAAAGTAGCTCCAGTGGTACTACCGTAGCATTAATTTACATTAAAAAATATATTAAAAAAACTGGTACCAGGAAAACCAAATAAAAACAAGTTTTGTGTTTAATAAATTTTCATTTATCAAAATCGATCGAGTTAGTGTTTAGGGATAGTGAGTAGTCTAATGTAACCAAATACCCTCAAGTTGGCTTTAATCTAATCCTTGGCGGCCAAAACTTAAGTTCAGGTATAACTTTCGATTGAAAATAGCAGTGGGGCGTTAATATTAAAACACTCTCAGGTAGATTAAATTCAGCTGCATAATATGTAGTAAGAAAAATCAGGAAATTGTCAGATATAACCCCAGCTAGATGTGTTTACTATGCATATTTTTAAAACATTATGGCTTTAACAGATTTCTACAACAATATGCCATAGCATATTGTTGTAAAAATCTGCAGCTGATGTAGAATCAATTTTCATATCGCAAAAGAAAGAAACACATTCAAAGAAATAGATATACTGACTCTGCCTCCAATTGAAATATTTAGGCATTGCTTGTGCAGTCCCAAATTTTTCCTATTATCGACTATGGTGATGTGTGCTACTATGACCTGAATACAGATCTCCTCAATAAACTTGACCGCCGATTTGTGTTCAACCTTTTTAAGTATGATCATGTATCTGAGCAACGATCACTTTTAAAATGGTTACCCATCTGTCAGCGTAGAGCGCTAAGAGCCTTGACAACGCTGTTTTCTATTCTGGATAAACCTTCTTCTCCTTCCTATTTCACTTCTCAAGTTAGATTTCTTTGCTCTCTGCGATCTCTCTTTGGAATGCGCTCCCTCTGAAAATACCTAAGGCATTAAGTCTGCCCGCCTTTATATAGTGTTTTTTACTAGTGCATAAAGTTTTATTAAATAAATAAATATTTTAGAAAGTAGTTTGTATGTTCGCAAAAACTTAGGACTTTTTAAATAGAAGCGATTTTCATAATATAAATTCGCTTTGAATATTGTAATACCCAAATAGAGATTACCTGGGACAAGCAAGTCATTTCTCATAAGAATACGCTTTTATAGCAAGCTGCCAAAGTCGGTTGCAGAACTTAGCGAGAGAGAGTTCAAGTCCATATCAAGCGTGTCATTACCAAGAAATAATCTTTAATCTTATAATATACTTACAAGATTAAAGGCTACATTGAAGACACGCTTGTTTGTTAATGACTGCTTATTTACAAGACTACTGGGGCCATGGATTTTACGAAAAAGAACCCCGGGGCCCTGGAACGAAGGCAAAGAACGAACATACGAGTGGGTTTTAGACAGTAAAAGTCACTCCTCTGTAGAACAGGAGAAGTAATCGGATTTCCCACCTAAAAAAAATCATCAACTGCCTAACAGACTTCTATATAAACTAGCTGACCCGGCAAACGTTGTTTTGCTATGTATATAAAAAAAAATTATCTAAAATAAAAAAAAATAAAAAAAATAGACGTCCGATTCTCATAGATACCGGATAAGCACAAAAAATTTCATCCAAATCGGTCAAGCCGTTTCGGAGGAGTATGGCAACGAAAACTGTTAAATTGCTTTATAATATTAAGTCTGGTATAGTGCCTGTATATTAGTTTTTGAATGATTCAATTTGGACATTCTATTCGAGAGATATCATGATTTAAGAAATGCAATAGAAAATCATTAAAATTGTTAGATGATGTTTAACTAGTCATATTATCAACAATTTAATAATCCTTATTAAAATAAGGGAATTTGTCGGCACAATTACTAAAAACATCTTGTTTTATCTTTTACTGTACCTATAATAATTGGAAGAGTGGAAAGCTCAGTTCGTCTAGCACTCTAGCCAAATTAAATGCGAGCTTGTCGCCGCTGTACGAACGATAGTCAACCGATTTCATCAAAGTTTTTGTCTTCAATCTGAACTAATACTTAATAATAAAAGTAAAAAACTAAAAGCTGACTACGACACAATAATAACGTGTGACTACGGCTTTTCTTTTTGTCCTGAAATGAAAATCTTGTTTTATAATTTTGGTGTTAATTTAACTGTTTCCGCCTTCACCGCGGGGAGGTATTCCCAGCTTATGTAATTATTTCTATTTACGCACGATGTTTTATCTGCTAGAAGGTGTCATATTGAATATTGGCGATATTTTTGGTATGTACAAGCAAAGCCCTTTCAAATGATACCAAACACGACGTATTTATCTTTTTTTTAACACATATCTTTTTGTCCACTAGAGGGCGCCTCATTAATAATAATAATAAGATAAATAATAATAATTTATTTCAACCAATTAAAGTTACAATGTTATCATAGGTACATAAATAAAACCATTTGTTTGTGACATTGAATTTTGATGATAATTATAATAAGTCTTAGTACCGTGAAACTCTTTCAAATGATATCAAACACGGTGTATTTCTCTTAACATTTTTTAACACATGGCTTTTTGGCCACTAGAGGGCGTTACTTTCAATTTGAGCAATATTTTGGAAATGTACAAATGAAGCCCTTTCAAATGATACCAAACACGCTATATTTATCTCCATTTTTATTTTTATCACATTACTTTTAGTCCGCTAGAGGGCGCCATATCGAGTTTTGTGACACGTCACGTAGCCTATGTTCAGCGGACAATTAAGGCGGTTCTAACGATACCTCATATATCAAGCTCCGATATATATATATAAAAGGAGAAACTGACTGACTGACATATCAACGCACATCCGAAACCACTGAGACTAGGAGCGTGAAATTAAAGAAGAAGAAGTATATAAATACATAGCCTGTCAAAATCATAACCCTCCTTTGGCCTTAAACGTTAATCGTTTAAGAGATCAGTTTTTAAGTTAGATAATACTAAAATTAGTTAATTAGTTATCACCCTAAATTTTAACACTTCATGAATTTTGTGTTCTTTATTTATGTCATCCAAAATCTGTTCTTTAGTGTGGGTCTGAAGTTAATTTACTAAAAGTAAAGCTTTCTTTTCATCACTAAAATAAAATTCTTTTGACTAGTTATTACCGCTTACAATATATCCGACACGTGGGTGTTTACTGAAGATAGTGGTAATATTATGAAGCTCATGAGTTTGTTTCTTTAAACTCGCTAAATCTCAGGAATTGCTGGTTCGAATTGAAAAAATATTTCAGTGTTGGATAGTCTATTTGTCGAGAAAGGCTATATGCATATATAACATTACACTATAACCTACGGGATCGGAGCAGTAACCAAAGACACGAGTGAAACCGCGGGGGACAGCTAGTTTAATTTAAATCTATTTTAAATATCTTTCTCATAAACAATATTTCTTTTATTTTACAATTCAATTGTATAAAATTTCTAATACATCTAAGTGGGTACCCACATCACATTATTTTATAAGTTTTCGTAGCTGACTTGAATATTACATAAATATGCACCAAATTATCATGTTTGAGCGAGTTGACGAAAAAAAAGTAGGTAAAATCGGAAGGTGCCAACTCGCGAGCGACGCGAGTAGTAGTCGCGAGTTGACGAACAAGTCAAGTGATAAATCATAAACATTCCGGATGGTCCGGAGCCCTTAACTAACGAAGTTGCCAACTAAACCTATATATGTATCGGCGGCGATCATACACTATTTATAAAAAGCGAATTAGAATTTTCTCATTTTACTTAAAAAAGCCTATCCAACGCAAATGTAATTAATAATGGACTACCTTGAAACTGGACAGAAACAGACTCAAAAATAATCATCAAAATCGGCTAATAAAAAGAAAGTAACAGTTATGTTTGAATGTAACAAAAAAAGTCTAAAGAATTTAGAACCTTCATGTTTTTGAAGGAGTCTATCTAAAGCCTAGCCTAGGCTTAGCACTGTAGTAGCCTCGACGAGTAAACCTATTTATTTTTGTTAATGAAAGCCTGAGACATGAGAAGAGCATGAACTCATGAACAGACAAACGATTTAATTTATTCTTAACAAAATTTATTCGGAACCCCTAAGGCAACCCTTTGCCCCTTAACATGAGGCGTAAAACATGAACATGCGTTGGGCATGAACCCTTTAACTTTCAATTGACTGTTAATCGAGTGGAAATAGGCGATAGCTGAATTTACCCTTTATTTTAGTTAAATGTTTACAATTAATTTTAAAGCTTTAAAAATAATTGATATGAATGTAGATGAAGTAAGAGTGAGTGATTATGATGAATTATAATATTTCATAGAAGTGATGTGTTTTGGCCGCGAGCATGCGCTCCCGTTTCGAAGCTCTGTGTCTGTTTCTTCGCATAGAGATCGCATCCACGGACCGCGGCGCGCGTTCCCGCCAGCCCCTGAAAACTATCAATTTCTAACGTGACGTAAATGTTAAAAAGGAATTAAAACTTTAGTGACTACAAAATATTCGTAAAAATAGCTCGAAATTTTGCAATTAATGTGATGTGAAGTTTTGTTTAATTTTTGTAGTGTTTAAAAAATTAAGCGAGAAAAATCAACGACTTTTAATGGAATTCGTATAGCTCCTGGATTGTTTTCAACCAAAGTGAGTTTTGGTAAGTGTTATATTTAATTACATAATTATATTTAAGTATATACCTACATTAGTCTAATTGCTGTGAAACAAAGGTGTTTACTTACTTAAATAAATAGCGGGCTACAGGAGTTCCGATGTGTGTTAAAATTCATAACATGTTATCCACAACCTTAAATCCTATTATTAAGAGACCGGTAGTGAATAATAATAATTTTTTGTGCTAAAAAAATACAATGTGCAATTAAATATAAGCCCTAGACCCCACACTGGGATTCCCTGTGTCTTGGGGTCTAGTCCATTTCCCTCCAAATAACAAGCTACAAAAATCATAAAAACTAATGAATATATGACAGTTCTAGCTGATCACAAAACTAACTTATATGTTACACCATTTTTATATAGTTAGTAAGGACGTAACTCATACATTTAGTCGGATCATATCCTTTGTGGTCTATTGTGACTCAGACGCGATGTCTCAGGTTCTGTGCTGGTAAAAAAAAAAACATATAAAAAGTCCCTCAATTTTTTTTTTATTCTTTGTCTCTTTGTACTAGCTGTGCCACTGGACGGGATTATTAAGTAAATAGAGGAAATAACTAGTTCACTAATTATGCTAGTTAAGTCTTTTTTATTTTTTTTATCAGTCTATACTACAACCTAAGCTCAATCACCATTATTAGGTTCGACTAGTCAATCCTTAGTTCCGTCGTTCATTATAGAAGCTCTTTGGAAAAAGACTAAACGTCTTTGTCTAGCAGGGTAAATGAATTAGATCAATCGAAGGTTTCGACCTCAAAAGAGTTATCGGAGTTTCACTAATCAGACTTACAACAGATGTTGGTGGTGTGTGTTTACTCTTTGTTAGGTACAAATTCACCGACACACACCGACATATTATGAACTTCATGCTTCTGTTACACGCGGGGATTCAGCTTAGAAAATAAAATGGGTGTTATATCGGAAGACACTTTTCTATACTGTTCATCTGACTCTTTTCATTGTTGTCTTGGTCGTGTGATGATCGGACTATTAACAAAAGAGCGTTTCTTCGGTAGACTGTAGGATTTATTCCTAGAATACTTCTTTATTGTATTTATTATATAAAATTAAAATACTGCTAAAAAAATATTATTATTATAGATTTTTTTTTTGGGTGGGAAAATCAAATCTCGCTCTTGGGCGAAGCGAGAGATATTGTCAGACTTTTACTGACTAAAAACCCACTCCTGTTCCTTCGTTAACTTCGTCCCAGTGCCTCGGGTTTTGTTTTCACACTACCCATGGCCCCAGTAGGCTTTGACCCTGCTGGGCCCCTACGATTTGCTGACATTTCCATGAGGCACGTGGAACAATACGCGTCGTCGACGACTTGGGTTCGGTCCGGACGGTTACCGAACGGTTGGACGGCGGGCTACCCATTGCTCGCCGTCCGTCGGATCAGGATCGGAATCCCGGCGGCATTATTTTTATAGGTGGAATTTGGGACCGCCGTGGTCCCGGTCCAAAGAGCCCCATGACCCCAAAATTCGATACACCACGAAGTCAATTTAAGCGCAAAATAGATAGGTACAGAAGTCAATCTACACACAAAGCGCGCTCGAGAAGCACACACATAGACATCGCTCACGGACACGATACCTTAGCTCGTTTGAGACACACGTCTGTGAACTTTTTTGTGCAATAGGTAATGGAGCAACAAAAAAAAAGTTATAACCATTCAGTGGACGGTTGTTTAAATTCAACATTAGTTGGTAAATTATATTAATTATTATCGTTTTTTAAGTTATCAGTTGTTTTTAGAAAGAGAGAAACCAATTTGCAGAGGCCCTTTAGATACTTTTAATGGAAAGTGGTACCAACCGATGATTATCCCTGTATGCACTATGCTAGTGCAACCAAGGACAACCCCCGGTTGGTGAAAATCTATTAAGACTTATGGTAAACAAAGATAATAGTGCTATGTTTTTTGGAGTCTTAAGTGGACTGGTAACCAGGACCTATGTTAAGACCTATGTCCCTTGCCTAAACAATGTTATTAATATATCAATAAAAAGGCATGGGGTGACTTGCACACTCAACAAATGGGCCCCCAAAAATGATTGCTAGCTCGAAGTGACGTAGCAACAAGAGGACAACATATCATGATGGGCTTGAGGAGTGAAGAAGTATACCACGGCTATCAGGACAATCCTAGAAGTACCATCAAGATCCCTACCAGCACCTTACTGGATTATACATCCTTCTCTCGAGCATGTTTGCTCTTGCGAATCTCCACTCAAGCCAGCCAATAAAGGCAAGAGAGAGGTGGGAGTTCTGTTCCTCGACTGTTCGCTACGGCCGGCCAATAAAGGCAAGCCGCAGATGAGTAATTAGATTTGTCCTAGGAGATCGGGTCTGTGAGGTCGCTAAAACCATCAGTTCGCCTTCAATGGTCTGGCCCCTCATTCTAGGCATGGTACGGCAAAGCAAACTAGCCCGAAAGCCCCACCACGACGTCAACGTAGAGATACAGCGATGGGGTTATGATTATTATAATAATGAGACAATCCTTTTTTTGGGATGGGTAACTATCTAATAATTCCTCCCGCTCTGGGTGGACGAGAGAGAGTGCCATATTTTTACTGACACTCTCTCGACCCACCCGTGTTCCTTTAGTTGCCTTTTATATTCCTAGGTCGCGGTAGCTCATTCGAACATTCCCGCAGCTAATTGAATTAAAATTACGCTGGCCGCGGCGGTTAAGTTTTCGTTGGTTGTAGCAGAATGTGTAATCACTTAATTATTTTATACTGTGGTGTATTCACGTATCTAGTCAAACTCAAAGGGAATATAAAAGTCGCTCTCAACTTGGATTCATTAACACGTTTGTGACGTGCTAATTAATCCAAGTGAAAGCGAGTTTTCGCGATGTTTGTAAAATAATAATTATACTAAAGTGTCTTAAGCTATTTGCGTGTCTCAAATGTTCAAGCAGGTTATTATCGAGCGTGTTATGGAGGGTATTAACTGGTACGAGTAATAACGTAAAGTACCTCATTATCGTATTTACATAGGATCGCAAGATTTTGGAAAATAATTTAGAAGTAACTAGCTGCTGCCAACGACTTTACCCACCTGATAACACTGATAGACAAAAATGACCTTAATGAAAGTTAAATGTAATTGAATGTGTTATTTTGTATCTACAACTAGTCTGTAACTAATCTGCATTTTTAGAAAATTTCGATCACCCTCAGTTTTTTTGCAACAGCAACTAATCTTTTTTTAAAGTAAAAACGGTAAAAAAATGTTTCAAATGAAGAAAAAATAACTTATATTTATGTTTATTTAGGATTTTCGGGAATATTTAGCGTCAGGTACATCCCTTTTGAGTGTCCAGCAATAGTCAGCTAACATGTTCGGACTCCACTTGCCTTGGTACCTTTTTTCCATGTTGGATATGTCCTGATGGAACCGCTCACCGTGTTCGTCGCTAACGGCTCCCAAATTTTTAGGAAAAAAGTCCAAATGCGAGTGTAAAAAGTGAATTTTGAGTGACATATTGCATCCCATGTCCTTGTAAGCCGCTAAGAGGTTGTTGACTAACTCTTCATAGTTTTTGGCCCTGTGGTTTCCAAGAAAATGACGAACTATATTTCGAAAACATGTCCATGCGGATTTTTCGATCGGATTAAGTTTTTGTTCAAACTCTTCATCAGCCAGTAGGTCTCTTATTTCTGGTCCTACAAATATTCCTTCTTTTATTTTGGCATGACTGATTTTTGGGAATTTTTGTTTCAAGTAACAAAAACCATCTCCATTTTGATCCATAGCTTTGACAAAATTTTTCATTAGTCCGAGTTTGATAATTATGCAATGGAGGTAGCAATACATTTTTAGGATTTATTAAAAAGATTTGTTATTAATAACTTTTATAGAAGTTTGGCAGAAATAACAATCTGATACATGGTCTTTCGGTTCGGCCCATATCATTGGAACTGCGAACGGCATATGACGAGATCCTTTAGCCCATGATGTTAACAAAGTGACACACTGTGCACAGCAAACACTAGGAGTCCAGGTTTTGTCCAAATTTCGCGCCGGAAAACCAAAATAATTAAAATAACAGTTTTTAACTAATGATGTCAAACTACGACGTTGACTTTTAACAGTAAGTTGACCGCAAATATAACAGAAGTTATCAGGATGGTTTACACACACTCTCGGCATCTTAGTATGATGTATAACACTAATCTAAAAAAAAAACTGTTTTAATTCCAATATTTTTTCGTTAATTTATTCGGAAACACACGTCGGTAAGCAAAAGTCGCGTAATCGAGTAAGTCGATATTTTATGAAAACTGAAGGTGATTGAACAAAACTAAGTATGGGGTTTTTATGCGGGTAGGTAGCAGTATTTGAAAATATGACTTGATTTCGTTTAACAAATTTACTGTTTATCAGTGTAATTGAAAATTATCCCAAGGGAACATACTCTCGAGATAAAAAGTATATGTTATTCCACGAAATGGTCTGTACCAGGTTCGTGTACCAATTCTCATCGAAATTTGTTCAGCTGGTCGAGCGTGATGAAGTAACAAACATACACATACAATCACAAATTTTCACCTTTATAATGTTAGAATGATTAGAACCGAGAAATAATTCAAGATTGGATAATTTACACTTTTTCCTACCAAAAACGACCATCGACGACTTGAACTCAGACCGAACAGCCGGACGGCGAGCTCACCATCCGCAAGCCCACGCTTACGGTTTCTGAAAATCGGGGTTTGGATCCTGGTGGCTGGAGCGAGAGGATGTCCGTTCCTCTAAGCACGTGGCCGTCTCCTTCGCTAGCATTAATGCTTCGCAGAAGGAGGTGACCGCCTGCCATTCTTCTTTCTTCTTCGTTGCCATTCTTCTTCATTCCTGCCATTAAAAGCTGTCCCGGTCTGAAGTACTACCGGACCTTTGCAAGAACGCCGAATTTCCTAGCAGCTACCTTGGCTTTGTACTCAATAAACCGTCCAAAATTGAGGTTTGAGAAAACTTCAACTCCCAAGAGCTGAATGCGGTCGGTGCCTTCCAGGGATATATTCCGAAAAGCAGGAGCTAAGTGAACGGGCTCCTTTTTTCCGAATAAACAGACACACTTGTGTTTTAGTGGCGTTGAATCACATGACATGTCCATACCAAGACAAACGATTCCCTAACTTTTCAGTCACTGGCGCCACTTTCAAACTTCCCCTAATATATTCCTTTCTCAATTTATCCATTCTCGTCATACCACACTTCCATCTTACCATTCTCATTTCCGCTACATGCAATCTTTTTTCATCCGTCTTTTTCACAGCCCAACTTTCTCATCCATACAGTATGACAGGCCTTATCACGGACTTGTTGTTGTATTACCCCATAGAATAATGAATTGGTGGGGAGAGCAGATTTTTTAAATTTTTTTATTGCAAAATCTTATTATTGAGTTTTGTTCGAATTTTTTGTATGTGGGACATCCAGTTTATATGTTTGTCTATGGATAAGCCGAGGAGATTTAAAGCTTGTTCTAATTTTGTGTTAATAAATGTACAATTTAATATTAATGGCACTCTTTGATGGGTTGGAAAGTCATTAATTTAGTTTTAGAGTAATTTATTTCGAGAACAATTTGCCTGCTGCGGTCTTCCCGTCCAACTATAATTTAGGTGTCTTCAAGGCTAGAGTGAATATGCTCTTAATAAACTAGTTCGCCTGACCATTAATGATTGCATCTCCGCTTACCATCAGGTGGGATCGCAGTCAAGCACTGGTTTATATCAATTTAAAAAAAAAGAACACTTATCACGAGAACGTTTATTTTGATCCAATTAGGATGCAAACCCATAATCTCGAAATTTGAAAATGCTGTAGAAAGAAGGGAGTAAATTTTATCTTTTATATTTATTTTGTTTTGGTTAGAGGTCAGTAACTAGATGTCATCAGCAAATAAAACACACGGCCCGCTTATTGCCTTCAGTAGGTCATTTATATTGATAAGAAATAAAGGGCATCCTATTATACTTCCTTGCGGGATTGACGCATTAACTGCTCTAGTCTCGGTTTTAATTTTATTTTTTAATTAAAAAAAATAAGATCCGAGTATTTATTGTTGTAATGTTAAATTTCAACTAGTGTTGTCTACCTTTTAGGTATGATGAAAAAAATTCATAAGCTTTACCTCGTATTCATATATTCCATGCAGTTTCTTTAATAATATTTTATACTGAACTTTGTCACAGGCTTTTTCATATCAAGTAATATACCCAGAGCATAGTTTTTCTCGTTCATAATATTTAAGGCATATATCCATAATGATGTTATAAATGCGAAAGCTCTGTCTGTCTGTCTATCTGTCTGTCTGTCTGTCAGTCTGTTACGCTTTCACGCTTATACCACTGAACCGATTTTGATGAAATTTGGTACAAACATAGAATAGAGCTCGAGAAAGGGCATTGGCTTTAAATTATCACGCTATTTGCTATGGGGGGTGAGCAATATTAAAAAATGTCGGTATTGAACGACATTTGCCGTGAGTTCCACTTTCCATCAGGTGAGATAGCGGTCAAGCGCGAACCTATCAAGAATAAAAAAAAAAGAGTTCGATCCCCAGTTATAGTAATAATTTTTGTGAGTATTTTGTCGTCTTTATACGATGGTACTTCGATTACCATAATAAAAGGATTTTTAGCATATTTTTAACACATCATAGACATTTTTATTTTACTTCATATTTTTGTAAAACGTAATCAAAACATATAATAAAATCGAAGCGGTAAAACGAATACATATATTGTTTTTTCATTTAGCTACAAATTTAATACCTGAGATGAAAATCATCACGCTATCATCGACGAAGGGTTAAGCAGACAATGATGAAGTTTATATAAGGACACCTATTTTAGGCAGGGACCACCATACGCCGTAGCACAGTGGTCTCAGGGTTAGACCGGCGCGTAGGGGTATAGTGGTTCGAATTAGAGTTCGAATCTTACAATATGTAAGATTTTCTTGTTTTGCGTTCTTACTATTATTTTATTGACAGTCTGGTCCTCATCGGACATGGTAAGTTCGGGAGGTTTTTGCACCGGATTCGTGCGGAAGAAACGCCCGGGTTTCACCATTGTGTGGACCGCCCCAAGGACACGGTGGAGCATACAGTACCGGTGTGCCCCGCTTGGGCAGAGCAGCGCCGTGTCCTCGTGGGGGCAATTGGCGGCAGCTCTTGCGACGGGCCTTGGTACAGGCTATGGTCCGGAGTGAGGAGGAGTGGCAGGCGGTCGCCTTCTTCTGCGAAACAGTAATGCTAGCAAAGGAGGTAGCCGCACGCGCGAGACAATGGCCTTCGCCCTCCAGCCGCCGGGATTCCAATCCCGTTTTCCGGCAAACATAGGCGCGGGCTTGCGGACGGCGAGCAATGGGTAGCCCGTCGTCCAACCGTCCGGTAACCATCCGGACCGAGCCCAATTCGTCGACGGCGCGTAGTGTTCCAGCCTACTGGGGCCATGGGTGATGCGAAAGAGATTCTCAGGGCTCTGGAACAATGGCAAAGATGGAACAAGAGTGGGTTTTATGTATGTTTCTTTCTGGTTTATGTTATGATAAAACAACGCTCTATGTAAAGTATATTATAGCGTAGTAATTTATTTTTTAACAACACTAAATAAATTTTATTTAACGTAAGCTATAAAAAAAGTGGATTTAGTAGTTTTCAATTGCCAAAATGTATAAAGAGTCTGTACGGAGTTGATCCTGAGGTCGATACCGACATTTTTTAGTGTCTGTACCTTTTGCTTTTAGGTAGGAAATCATCAAATACCTTTTCCCGCTCTAGGTAAAGCGAGAGGTAGTACCAGACTTTTACTGACTGAAACCCACCTGGGTTCCTGTAGTTGCCCTTCGCAATCGCGGTAGCAAATCCCTCTTTAAGCAAAGACTAAAAAGGCTCTCTTTCCGCTTAACGCAGGTCTTCATCGGACATAGATGTTTCGGAAGGTACCTGTATGGGATTCAGCGGAAAGTAACGCTCGAGTGTTACCATTGTGACACCCTATTAATGTTAATTTCCTATGTAAATTGTATTTTTGGTGTACAATAAAGAATATCTATCTATCTATCATGATCACAAAATGTCATCTTCTAGAATTCCGCCAAAAAGCAAGCAAATACTGGCATTTTATAGTTTTGTGAGTTACAAACACGGAGTAATGAGGGGTAGTAGTGTTTCGAGAGGTTTCTGTTTCAAATTCGGCGTGATGTAATGCAACATTAAACTGCAACTATTTTTCCACAAATTCTTTATAAGTACAGTTGTGGAGCAAGATGACGTCGTAAGTTACTCTGTTGTATTATAATAATCGCTAGCAGCGGTTACCGTACAGTTACCAGTGCACGTTATCCAGCCGAAGATCGGCTAAAGCCGATTATGCTCTTTCGAAATCCACCTCCGCCAAAGTTGCATAACGGGATCCGGCTAAAACTCTTATGGCAAATTCTTATGGGAGGTAATTCTTTCGAAAAATCTCATAGCTCTAGCAGGTATTGGTCCTAAAGACCTGCGTCAGGCGGAAAGAGAGGACGCCGTGGAGCACTTTTATTTATTTATTTGTGTTGTTAATAGATTAGAAGGGACGGTTTAATACACTTTTAGTATATTCTAATGATCCAATCATAGTATAATCATACAGCGTTATTTCATCATAGCATAAACCAAAAACAAACTTAAACTAACACCTTTTCCTTTTAGGGGTAGGCAGAACCTTAGAACATCAACTACTGCGACCTCAACATTTCTGTTTATTGACGTTCATGAGTTTATTTGATGTATATCATTTACGAGTATTCTATTATTGGTGAGCCAAATGAATAAAATAAAATAAATTATATATCTGGACATAAGAAATACATTTTACATAATATATTTACTGGAATGAATGAGTTGCTTTCGGTATGAGCCACAACCACAGAATTATTAATTACGTTTCTGCATTTTTACTAACTTGACGCAGACGAATTCGCAGCTAACAGCTAGTAATATTTAAGTTCAATCCAGTAGCGTAGAAACCAAATTAATTGCATTCATTTAAATATATAAATAATACATATAATAATAATCTAGACTAAAATCATTTCATTTAATATAGGTCCCGAGTGTGGCAGTCTATATGTTCTGTATTAGCATTTATTTCTACGTTACTGGATTGAACTTGTTTCTTTCTTTTCAGTTTTTATTTAAAGTTATTTTTTAAGCAGTCGGGTTTTATTAACTCTATTTTTATCGCTGGCCTGTTGGTCTAGTGGTTAGTGGCCCTGACTGCTATGGCGGAGGTCGTGGGTTCGATTCCCGCCCAGGACAAATGTTTGTGTGATGAGCACGATCATTTGTTCTGTGTCTGGGTGTAATTTATCTATATATGTATGTATTTAGAAATATATAAGTATGCATCATCATTTCAGCCGAAAGACGTCCACTGTTGGACATAGACCTCCCCCAAATGTCGCCACAATGACCTGGCCTGTACGTCTCGCATCCATCGGATTCCCGCGACCCTCACCAGGTCATCGGTCCACCTTGTGGGAGGCCTTCCAACGCTGCGTCTTCCGGTACGTGGTCGCCATTCCAGAACCTTTCGACCCCATTGACCATCTGTGCTGCGAGCAATGCTAATGCTGCTGCTAGCTAAAGGGCTATATCGAACAGGTGGTGTAAAAATGGTTTTGAGTTTTTTTAAGGGTAGATTCAAAAAAGGATTCAAGAGAAAAGTCATTTAATAAAATAAATAAAATAATTGCAAAAAAATTAACATCAATTTAAAATCCTTTAAGCTTCAATTTAAAGTTGAAAACGCTTTGAAATGATGTCCTCAACTAAAGGCTACAATTTGTCTGACTACTGAAATATAACTTTGTATCTTAATAACATATTAAAAACATCAGACGTTTTTTTGGAGCTTTAGAGTGTCTGTCAGAAGTTTTGATCTATGGAAAGTGGCTGACACTTATGCTACTAGTTTAGAATAATCTAATATATAAAATTCTCGTGTCGCGGTGTTTTGTGGTTAAACTCCTCCAAAACGGTTTTCCCGATTCTCATGAAATTTTGTGTGCATATTGGGTAGGTCTGAGAATCGGACAACATCTATTTTTTAATCCCCTAAATGTTAAGGGTAATCCACCCCTAAATAATCTTTTCAGTTTTAGATAAAAAAAAAAATTAAAATTTTTTTATGATACAGCATTAGTAAATACATTTATATAAAAATCAATGCCACTTTTCGTTGTAATTTTATAACTCAAGAACGGGCTTACCTATCCAAATCAAATGTTTAGGCTTTGTTCGGACTATTTAGTAGATGGTTTATGTGAAGTTTGCACAAAATCGGTCGAGCGGTTCTTCATTTATTACATTATTGCACCCGTGCGAAGCCGGGGCGGGTCGCTAGTATTCTATAAAACTGATATAAAAATTTAAGTTAATTAACTCTTATTTTTAGTTCTCTTTCTCACGTGGTACCGGCCCAGGGGCCTCAAGAGGAAGCTCCACAAGCACACAGGTATTCAAAGCATATGAGACGCTACTGAGAACCTAAGGTTTCATCCATGTAAAAAATAAGTTATGTCAGATCGCTCTGGGATCTTGGACTATCAGGTTTGTGTAACGTTTTCATGCAGAAATTTTGTGTCGAATGTGAAACTGAAATTGGAAATACGCGTTTGAAAGGTTTTTATAGAACCTAGGAATTTATTGACGTTATATATACGTCATACATGTTTGCACGAGTATATAGCAAAGCGTATATTAATGTTTTCTGGTTTCCTATTCAAAATACGATTCGGTTATTTGTAACTTTTATCAAACTATCCAAAATGTATCTATAATAGTTTTATTTCTAGCCGTGATATCTGAAATTGTCTTCTATGTATTTTTTTTAAACGCATCATAACTAATAAGATTTATTTTACAATTAAATATTTATTTCTAGGAATATATGGTACATTGCGAAATAGATTCACATATACTACCATTGCTGGTTTAAAAAATATTTAATAAAGCTAAGTACATGATAATCATCGGCCAATTATAATTTTACAATTAAATAAAATGTAATAAATAACCCGCCCCTGATCGTTCCCGGTGCAAAGGTGCTCGTACCACTCGTTGCATTATCTCGCTGAATAGCGACGGTCATCCTTTGCACCAAGGACGACCTGGACCAAGAGTCACCCGTTGCCTCCCCGAACCTTGTAACGTTATGAAAACGTTACATTGGCATCCCACGTTGGGCGCGTTACAGCCTACTGCCCAAATCTCTCACAAAACACTTTGCCTCCGTACTCCAACTTCACAGCAACCGGAACAAAATGGTAAAGCTGATCCAAGGAAGCGTACTTCAGCCTTTTTTTAGAGCAGGCGTCTTCAGCAGCGGCAGAAGCAGTGTGCATGGTGCGACTCAGGTGACTGGCGGCGACAGTGCTGACGCAAATTGCGTCCCAGACCAGGCACTTCCCGTTTTTCTAAGGTACCAGAGACAGCCCATCCGGCCTCTTACCATCAGACCTGCTAAGACCTAAAGGCTCAAGCACGCAGAGGACGTTTGCCGATAAAAGGGCTCTACGGACTATGTCGTTCAGGGCATGATGACGTGGGAACCTCCCTGTGCAGCGCCGACAGTTCAGTTCATGATGGTCATCGGCCTCCGCCTTATTCGTAGGTGCATGTATGAGGTTCGCACACCTCACAGCCCAGGCGGAGTGTTACCGTCACACGCAAAAAGTCACCGTCGAGTAAAGTACCCAGATGAGGCGAAGGAATCGCCTGTAACCACGCACCGGACTCGGGTTGCGACACTGCTTGTTGACTGGCCTTATCGACTCCCAACGCACATTCTAACAATTACTCTTAGAGCAGCTTCACCCCTATGTCATCCCACACCCGCTGAACGTGTTCTGATTCGGGGATTGTTAGACCCGAGTTTAGGGTCAACTAAGCTGACACAGCATCCGACACAAAAGGCATGCTTCCCCCGTTACCGTTAGTATTGAGTAATACAGTGACTAGGTTGGCAAACCCCATGCGCAGACGTCAAGAAAGCCGGCAGACCCACATTCTGTGCACACCGCACCCCAAGACCACCACATCGGATAGGTAGAGCCGCCTGCCTCCACTGGGGCCCATTTAGGGAGACATTGAGAACAGACTCCACCGCCAATTTTAAGGTGTTGTCAAACGAGGAAACTTACTTTGGACAAAGCCAAGTAGGGATGGTCCGCAACAGATATGTAATTTTTGAAAGAGCGAAGCGCATGCGCAACAGGACAATTACAACGTGCGCGGAAAGATCTTTAAGACGCTCGTGAGCAAAAAGGAGACGTTAACTTAGGATAGGTATTCAAATGATCTATTATATAGATTTGTCTATCTATACTTACTCGAAGACGCGTGAACTCTTGAACTATGAAAGCATCTGCAGCAATTTGATTCCGCTATGCACATGGAACAGCGAACTGTGAGTATACTGACCGGGATAGGGTCAGCTTTTATTGAAAACGAACCTATTTACGAGAGTATTCCTGAAGGTGATTTTATAAAGCGTATATACAAACGAGCAAAGTGAACTAGATAATTAGAGTAACCTTTCATATCATACTAATTTATTGCAAGCCTCTCATTAGTAAAAGCTTGTTAAGGTTGTGGACAACATTTTACGATTTTATGCCGCCATGAGTTGGGGTCTCTAAAATCAGGATGCCCTGTATCATTGATACGGGGATAGCTACGCCTCTCGTTCCTATAAAGTTTCCTAATAACCGCAAACTAGAATTCCGGACGTATGAATACATAAGTACCTAGTCATCTACATAGAATAATGACTTTATTTCCCTAGTGTAATATACAGCCATAGTTAATTAGTGCTGTAGCTCAAAAACATGGCTATACAGTGAGTAGCTTGTTACTATGACAAGCAGAGTTCGAACTCACGACTTTGTAACTGTACACAAACCTACTCATACCAAAGTAGTATTATAGGATACTTCGTCTCTCAACACTCGTTGACGTGTTTAGCAGAACCACGCGATAGCGAGGCGCTACCAGCCCCTCTAGCCAAGTTACAACCGGATCGATCGCGCCGAACGCCTCGAGTAGGCCACGCCTTCGATTACTTTGTTCTGACGTCATCTCAACGTTCAGTCACGTGGTCAGAATAAAGGAATCGGAGGCGTGGCGTAATCGAGGCGTTCGGTGTGAACGAAACGATTGTAACTTGGCTAGGGGGGCTGCTATCTTTAAGAATGAGAAAATTCCCCAAATTACTAATGTAAATATTTTTCTTTCTTTATTTTTTCTTTCATGTCATTACTCTGAGAGCTGTCCAATCTTATTACCATTTACAAAGTACAGTTTTATTGCAAACACTAGGCTGTTTGTATAGAAATGTTCGTTTGTTGTTGTTTACCTACATCTGAAATGGAACTGATTTAGTAGTCGTTTACTATAACGGATGGAACAATTGGATTAAGTAAAGAAAGTATGTATATGTACAGACTGTGACCCAGATTTAATGACCCACTCTCTTGATAAGCCATTTCAGTCATCATCTTACTGTCATTAAAAATGAAAATACTTATGTGCATGCATTTCGATAAATGTGTGTCAGCAATTTGAATCAATGAATGCTAAACTATTAAAATATTAGTTTAGCATTCATTCAGTTAAGCAGTTGGAGTACGGAGGCAAACTGTTTTGTGGGGGATTTGGGCCTTAGGCTCGGGGAGACAACGGGTGAATTTCGGTCTAGATCGTTCTTGGTACAAAGGGTGGCTATCGCTTTTCAGCTAGGCTATGCGGCGAGTGTTATAGCAAACTAGAATTCCGGACCTTTGCACCGGGAATAATCAGGGGTGGACGTTTGACATTTTATTTATTTGTATAATCGTAAAATGATAATTTATATATTTTCTATATTTTTCTATATTCTGTATATTATGATAAGGTGATTTATTTTTAGTTGGTTAAATATATTAATAAAGTTTCTTTAAGTAACATAAAAATATTTGTTATTAAAATTGAACATTTAACTTACATAGTGTGTTTAACAATACAAGTAGTTTGTAATTAATAGCACATTGTTTCATTCAATAACTGGTTTAATTGCAATTTAATAAGTAGGTAAAAATGGATTTTCTACATATGTTGAAATAATCGCCGGATCTGGGATACATTACGGGGTTTTCTCCTGAAAAATTTTGCTGAATATAATTATGTAGTGTCTCCACAACGCTTTAGCTATAACCTGACCGTATTTGTCTAAAACAAAAAAAAACCTTTAAAAAACGTGTAGATAACTTTAAAGAGTGGGTGTAACGGTAAAATACACAATCGCTAGGTTGTAAGAAATACTTATTAGACGTCTTAAATAAATCTTTTAGTTTAAACTTAGTATTTTTTAAAGATTAACGCTTAACGCTTAACTTCGCTTCGCTTCGGTTTAACGCTTTGAGTACCTCGTCCCGAGGGGTAAACTCTGTCGCACCACCTCTTCTCTTCTCCTTCGTACTCCACGTCATACTTCTAGCCGCTATGATGGCTCCTTTTCTGTAACAGCAGTGCGTCTCTGGAACTCTCTGCCACACTCTTTTCGCGATAGCCCTTCTCTAGATGTCTTCAAAAAGAAACTTAAAGAGCACTTCTTTTTATTATTGACATAATATTAGTATATATAGTATGTATTAGTATGTGTAATATAATTATATATTAGACTTAGTATGTAGGTTTATATTGTGCACAGGATCCTACCCTCGAATATGTTCTCTCTCTACAATTCAAAGGTTTGCTGGGAGAAAACTCATTGCTGAGTTAAGCTCGCCTTTGTACATGAACTGTCTGTATCTCAATATTTTATGTTATGTTTTTGTGTACAAAATTAAGAATTAAAATAAAATACTCACCGCTATATTAAATCTGTGCCCAATTTTTCTGATTCCAACATTCTGTTCATGTAAAAATATGGTTTTATACTTTGAATAGTCATTAAGTTGTGACATGATGCTTTCATTATATCAAATTCTTAAAAAAAAAACGCCTCGATAAATATTGCTTAGAAATGTTTGTGCCACTGCTGTAAAACACAGATTGTCTTTTGTCACTGTGTTTGCTGCGTTCAATTTAATAATATATTATCCTTCTCACGACGTGAAAATATTTCTAATTGTATCTACCTAGTCATCCTTGGTAAATGCTGTGTTCTTTAGTAATTACTAGCTCCCATGGGTATTGTGAAATCGAAACCCGGGGCCCTGGGGCGAAGGCAACGAAGGAACAGGAGTGGGTTTTTAGTCAGTAAAAGTCTGACACTATCTCCCGCTCCGCCCAAGAGCGCAATTTGTCATTAGATGATTTTTCCACCTAAAAAAAGTAATTACTAGCTTTGGCCGCAGCTTCACTCGCATACATTTAATATAATGTATGCAAGTGGAGCCTATGAATTTTTTTTTGCAATCGGGCCAGTACTTTCAGAGATTACCTCCAATAAACAAAAAAACAAACTTTACCTCTTTATAATATTAGTGTAGATATGTGTATAGCTACTATGCTATGTCTACTTTAACAATAATAATAAGATAAGGATTCAAATGGCTTAACAAGATATCATAATTCCGATTGGTCAGTTAAAACTGTCTACAGTCTGTACCAGCCCATCATTTCACCACTATCTTCATCTCTGAAAAAACGTTAACTTCGTTTTAAAAATAAAAATATAGTACTCTATCTTGCTCATAAAATAAGACGATTTCATGGTACAGACGTCTGAAATTCACTTTGGCACGCGCTTTGTACCGCAGTTCAAATTAATACAATTTCATGTTTACTACGAGTATTTTTGTTATGAAAATCGCTTCTAATTTTAAAGAGTCCTAAGTAGAGTTTTGAAGAGTGCCGTATCTGGGGGGAAAGTAAGTAACGAAACAGCCAAGCCATACATTTTTACTGATATATAGAATTTGTGAAGTTTGGGTCGGTAGAGTTAGGCCGTTTAAATTCAGAAGCTTGGCTCTACATGAGATCTGATATCTTTTTCACAGGTCAAACCTTATGTGGTCGTCTTGGCAACATTTTACATGAAATGTTTTTCGAAATTCGATTGACGCACCGTCACAAAGTCCACTTCACCGCCTCCAAGGTAATGAGCGGCGTCGTGCATCAACACATTTTCTACTAATCCATCTTTGGTTAATAAATACAGTTGACTCGCGGTAATCCGACAAACGATTTGCAAATCGGTACCGGATTATCGAATTTGTCGGACTATTGCGTATTACCACCGACCTCTGCTAGTACTAGTACTTTTAAAAAACAGGAGTACCTTGTAATCCGACAAATTACATACATATTACAAAAATGGTAATATCAACGTTTGTAACATGTAATTAGACGATAGGTATTAACGTTCTCACTTGTAGATTTGTAACTTATTTAACTTACCTACTTATTTAATTATGTTTGTCCTGTATTTTTGTTTATGTGATGTACAATAAAGAATATATAATAATCGTACGGATGGTTATCAATAGGTGTGTCGGATTATGAGGGTTGCCAGATTATCAAGGGCTAACTGCAGTACAAGATGGCCCTGTGGTAGAAATACATAATCTACATATATAAAAAAAGTCGTGTTAATTACACCTTTTATAATTCAAGAACGGCTGAACTGATTTAACTGTAAATTGGTGGAGAGGTAGCTTAGAACTTGGAAACGGACATAGGATACTTTTTATTCCGTAGAGCGTAGAGTAAAATAATTATAGTTGTCAGTTGACGGGAGCGACGTCGCGGGCGAAAGCTAATACAAATAAATATGAGTGATATTTAAATTCTCGTGTTAGTTCTGGTCTTCACGTATCTTTTTATTCTTGTACAATAAAAAAAAGACAGTTACTTTAAAGTTAACAATTCAACAAAGTTCAGTTTATTCCTGAATAAAACTTTGTTGAAAGTTCTTTTGAGTATGTACCTACAATTTAAAGTGGGTTGTAACATCACTGTTTTAGAGTTGAACAGGTAAAAACTTACTAATTGTGTTAGTGTTGCGAATGATTACAACTGGAAATGAACGGAGTATTTCTACATCCAAAGCTATCCAAACTTAGTCTTTGCTGACAACAAACTACTAAGATTCAAAGTATTTTATTACAAATAAAGTATTTACAGGCAACTTTCGAAATGTCAAGAAGTCAGTTAAAAAAAATGCTAATTGCACATTTCAAAGTGTAGATCTCTATGGAGAAGACTGTGCAAGAAACTACATACATGGACACTCCTTTCAATCATGTTATGTATTACAAATATCTCGGTTAGATGTTTCTTGTCACTACTATCATATGAAAACAATGTAAATAAAGTAAAAATAAAAACTAAACCTAGATACTAAAATAGCATCTGGCCGCTAAGAGGTGACCAGTCTCAACTGACAGCGCCTGTTTACGGATATGACCCGAATATTAGCACCACTCAGCTCAAACATTTTGAAGGGAACCGAATAATCCAACACACGCGCCACTATCAGTGAGACATTTGAGTGAGCATGACAAACTCTCAACTGCCATGCTTATTTATGTCAAACAAGTCCAGTAATAACCTAAAAAAAGTAGCTCCATGTTACTCACTTTTACAAACTGAAACAAAAAATGCTTTTACATTATACAATACTATAACATTTTCAAAATTCAAAAACGTAAAAAAATAAATAAATAATAATTTCCAAGCTAAACAATTTGTACACCCTAGTGGTAGTTGAGCTGGACCAGCATTGAGCCAAGTATTTTTATCTTGAATATAATCCTCCAACTTATAATATGCTTGCCTGCATAATGTACGTTTAATACAAGACTTAAATTTCTGTTCATTGAGTTCTAATATCTGGGGAGGTATTTTATTATAATATTTCAAACAGAACCCCATGAAAGGAGAGGCCACTTTAGCCAGTCTTATACCTGGTTGAACTAATTGGTCCCTATTTCTTGTAACATAATTATGTCTATCGCCTCTTTTGTTAAATTGATGAAGATTTAACTTACGTGATGTTTTCATAGATACGAGTATATTGACAAAGCACAGTCATGATCTTAATATCCTTAAACAGTTCCCTTAGAGAATAGAATCGGCGGCGATTGAAAATAGCTCAGATGGCTCTTTTCTGTAGAATAAAAATTGAGTCGATGTCTGCAGCCCATCCTCATAGTAAGATACCGTATAACATGATACTATGAAAATAACTCATCATCATCATCTTCCTGCCCTTGTCTCATCTTTCCTCATCGTGTCCTCTTATCTTATACTACGAAAATAACTAAAATAGAAAAAAAAATATTGTTGTTGTGAATTTAGGCTTTTAATAAAAAAGTGCGCTTCACTATAAACGATTACACCACTACTTACCATCAGGAAGGATCGCAGTCAAACACTCGTTTATATCAATTGAAAAAAAAAAAACTAAATAGTAACTAATAACTAACATAAAATAGTTTAAAAAAATTATTAATTGATGAACTGTAGAAAAAAGTGCGTACCGAAGTGAATTTCAGACTGTACCATGAAATCGTCTTATTTTATGAGCATGATAAAGTACAATATTTTTAAGGTAAAACGAAGTTAAACATAATTTTCAAATAATGATGATAGTGGTAAAATGATGGTCTGGTACAGACTGTAGACAGATTTAACTGACCAATCGGAATTATAATATCTTGCAAACCCAACTGCCTGAGGGCAGTGGTGGCCGAGTGGTAACGGCTCCGGCTTACGAGTTGTAGGTCGCGGGTTCAAACCCAGCCAGGCGCATTACTTTGTGTAATTTATTTCATCACCACTGCTCTCAAAACGGTAAAGGAAAACATCGTGAGGAAACCGACATGTCCTAGAATCAAAAATTCGAAGACATGTGACATCCACCAACCCGCACTGGGCCCGCGTGGTGGATTACGGCCCATTCCCTCTTCTAGAGAGGAGGCCTAAATCCCAACAGTGGGATCGTTATAAGGCCGACTATGCTATGCTAAGCTATTTGAATCCTTGTCTTATTATTATTGTTAAAGTAAGCTTTTAAGTGACATAGCTACTATATAATTACTAAAGAACACAGAATTTACCAAGGATGACTATGTAGATATAATGTGAAATATTATTACTTCGTGAGATATAAGGATTAATAATTATTAAATTGATTTCAGCAAACACAGTGACAAAATACATTAGAGCAGTGCGCACAAACATTTCTAAACTATATAAACGAGGCGTTTTTTTAGAATTTGATATAATGAAAGCATCATGTCACAACTTAATGACTATACAAAGTATAAAGCCATGTTTTTAGCATAGCATAGCATCGTCGGCCTTATAATGTTCCCACTGTTGGGACTCAGGCCTCCTCTCTAGGAGAGGGAATGGGCCGTAATCCACCACGCGGGCCCAGTGCGGGTTGGTGAATGTCACATGTCTTCGAATTTTAGGTTCTAGAACATGCCGGTTTCCTCACGATGTTTTCCTTCACCGTTTTGAGAGCAGTGGTGATGAAATAAATTACACAAAGTAATGCGCCTGGCTAGGTTTGAACCCGCGACCTACAACTCGTAAGTCGGGGCCGTTACCACTCGGCCACCACTGCTCAAGCCATGTTTTTACATGAATATAATGTTGAAATCAGAGAAATTAAACGTATATTTAATACAGCGTAAGTGTTTTAATACCTGTTTTATTTAAATCTTCAAAAAATACTAAGTAAAAACTAAAAGATTTATTTAAGACGTCTTATAAGTATTTCTTACGACCTAGTGATTGTGTATTTTCCTGTCATACCCACTCCTTACAAGTAACCTACACGTTACTTAAAGTATTTTTTATTTTAGTGAAATACGGACAGGCTTTAAATATTGCTAAAGCGTTATGGAGACACTGCATATATTCAGCAAAATTGTTCAGGAGAAAACCCTATAGTGAAAAAATATGTAGAACTAAAACCCCAAATCCGGCAATTATTTCAACACATGCAGAAAATCCATTTTTACCTACTCATTAAATTGCAATTAAACAAGTTATTGAATGAAACGGTGCCCTACTCCACTATTAATTACAAACTATTTTAGGTACTTGTATTTTTAAACACACTAGCTAAATTAAATGTTCAATTTCAATTACAAATATTTTTATTTTACTTAAAGAAACATTATTAATATATTTATCTATTAATTTTCTAATTTTAGTAAATTAAATCATCTTATCGTAATATACAAAATATAGTGTCGTGAATTATCATTTTGCAATTGCACAAAAAAATAAAATGGCAAACGCCCTTCCCTGATCATTCCCGGTGGAAGGCTTGGAATTCCAGTTTTCCGCACTCGCCGCATAACCTCGCTGATTAGCGATGGCCTCCCTTTGCACCAAGAATGACCTAGACCGAAAGTCACCAGTTGCCTCCCCGAGCCGAACACACTGGTGTTTCTGTTTTAATTAGCATTTTTTTTATGTGTTTGCATTCCATGAGAGTTTGATTAAAAAAAATTGTCATAGAAAAAAAAAAAATTGCAATAATAAATGGTAAAGACACCATGAATAAATTTATTGATAATTGTTTTGTGTAACAAATGAATTCGGCCGCAATTCGGTCCTCACTCGATACCAAAGAGATTTAAAGAGATACAATAGAGCGGCTATCAGAAAAAATGTCTTAGAAAAACTGTCATCCTATGGCTCAGTGACGCCATCTGGCTTGGAATAGCAAACAAGCGAATTAAATTTGTCAAAATTTATAATGATTTAACTATCGCTCGATAGGTGGCCAGGGGCCTTACCATGATAATGTTAAAATGATAGTCGTACGAGCGAAAGAGAGTGATAGAGCTATACACCCTATATAGCTCCATCCTTTTAACAGACCGATTGAGTTCGAAAAATTTATCACGTTATAAGCTCGTGGTAGAGCCTCGGTGTGTGATAATGGAAAGGTTAAGCTTTTCAGCAATAGATGGCGTTAACACAAAATCCGAAAATGTTCTGGAACTATTTATAAAAATTATTGAATTCTAATTAAATGTTTCGTAAATACCAAAAATATTTACGAAAATAAACCGAAGTTAGGTCCAGTTATTTTACCATAGCAAGATTTACAATAGTGTAATGCGTAGTTCGGCATATTTTCACAGAAAATGATTTTCTTTTAGTGCATAGAACGGATACAAACACGACTTGACGTGTAGGTGTGTCATACTAGACTGATTGACTTATGACCAACGTGGAATAAGTATCGGATCACGATTTTGTTCGCTATGTCCGGTCTATTGGTAGTATATATTGAATGTCTTTGCTCGATACCTTGTTGTTTTTCAGCTGCTTCAGAGCCATCCTAATCTCGTACAGGCTGACGTCCGGGATATCTTCAGTATAGTGTCGAGTCAATCTAGCTCTTGAGTCGTTTGCTAGATTTGCAGCGGGTTTCGTGATAGACGTGTATAACTGTCCATAAAATGCCTCGATCTCTCCCAGAAGCTCCGATTTGGCGGATATGACTCTGCCATCATCGGTCTTCAGTTTCGTGACCTGGCTTTGCCCCATAGACAGATCTCGTGCAAATACTTTAGAGCCCTTATTCCGCTCAATCGCATCCTTAATCCTTGCGGTATTAAAGCAGCGAAGGTCGCGATCGTTATATTCGTCCACGGAGTTTCCTAGGCACTCGAAACAATTGTGGAGTTCGAGCTAAAAGCTCTTGGAGTTTTGGATCTGGATCTCTGTGCTGGACGGAGCATAGACTTCATCAGTCGATATTTTTCAAGTCTAATATTGATATTAAATGTGCCTCTTACTATACGGACAGATATTATTGAATATTTGCTTCTTCGTCGAAATTGTTTAGTTGGAATCTTCATAATAACAGATATTAATGAAACCTCTGCCATCCATTGGTCTCTGATATCAATTTTACCTCTAAACCGCTGTCAGCTACATAACTTTATTATCTCATCGAGTTAACTTTTTTCGGTATAATGTAATAATTCATAACTTTGCAGCGCAGTGTGTTTGTACGCCGTGACATGTTTGGTAATCTCATCACGCACCTTTTTTTCGTTTAAATAACTTAACTTGTTTTTTTAAGCGTATTACAACGTATGTTCTGTACATTTTATCACAAAAACCTTTTACTGAAAAATGTGTAAACACAAAATGAAATTTATTTTTGTTTCAGAATGTCATGAAGAGTTTCGACTGAGCGTGTGAATTGTAGAAGATGATTCACGATAGTGAAAATGACTTGAAATATAACTATTCATGCACTAACTGCCACAATGAGTCGTATTATAATGGTAACTATACTTTTCCTGACGAACTCATTTGTATTTTTCATAGTGACGAGGATATAACAACGGGGGTTTTTAAAATATTTGTGTACGTGATGTATATCGCAGTGTTTGTAGCTGCTTTGGTAGGAAATGGGTTGGTGTGTTCTGTGGTGCATATCACGCCGCGCATGAAGACAGTGACGAACTACTTTATAGTGAACCTAGCAGTGGGAGACATTCTGATGACACTGTTCTGTGTGCCATTTTCTTTTGTATCCATGTTGTTACTGCAATACTGGCCATTCGGTGCATTTATGTGTAAGGCTGTGAACTTTTCTCAAGCAGTGTCGGTGCTGGTTAGTGCGTACACTCTGTTAGCTATTTCGATAGACCGGTACATTATTATAATGCACCCGCTGAAACCACGGCTGGGCAAGACGGCTGCTAAGCTGGTGGTGTTAGCTGTGTGGAGCGGGGCGTTCATTACGGCGGCGCCATTGCCCATCGTGTCTACGCTGCAGAGGCCGTCGCTTTGGCATCGGGCATGTGAAGTGTATGTATCATGAAATATTAACCATAACTCTTTTTACTGCACGTAAATTTCATAAAACCCAAACCAAAATACAGAAATAAGCAAATTCTTTTTGTAGTTTCTTCGAATTTACAGACAGAAATAAATACACAAAAACCTGACACGAATAAAGAGTATTTCATTATGTTAAAATTTATTGATGCGTTATATGTACTCGATTTATTAACTTTGTCAAATATACGAGTTGCACTTAGAGATGGGCAGATTTTCTTTGAAATTTTCCAAGCCTTTAAAATTATTCGAAAATTTTCACTTTTAGTTGAAAAATTTCATTTAGAAGTTAAAAATATTTCTTTTGAAATGTGAACCTGAAATGTATTCTAAATAAACCAATATTGTGATTTATTAAGCGTGCAATTGCTTAAATACCAACAATGGAGCGAAATCAACAGAAAAAATAGTATACAAAAAATCTTTTTGGAAACTTGTGGGATAGTTACTGGTCCATGAAGACGATAATGAGGGAGATTTACCTATCTTTCTGAGGTACTCATTATTTGGTATGTGTATACTGCCCGCCCAAACCTAAGGTGCTCAGACCTGGTCGCTCACCGAGTTGTAAAAATTTTGCCTAGGACTTTGCCTAACAGTAATGGATCGCAGCATTCTGGGTGTCAAAAGAGCCGACCGAATAAGAAACGCCGCTGCACAAAAGCGGTTATGATCATAGATGTTAGAAAAAAGGCTGCCTGGATAAAATGGGATTGGGTAGGTCACGTCAGCTGCATGTACATTGACCACTGAGTAACTCTCCACAAAGTGCGTGCCTGAGGATGGACGACCCCGCCGAGGCCAACTTGGGAAGAGGTGGCGGGACGACCTAAACTTCTACTGCAAGGGCTGGTTCGAGGTGGGAGAGAGGAATATCTGAAATAATTTAGGATTGTTCTTTCCGTGGGAGGGCTTCAGCTAGCTGCTCTTCGTGCACTATTTCCTCGTCGTTGATGACCGAAACTTCTACTGCTAACCTCTTCTTAATCAAGTGTACAACCCACTCTGACTCCCTTCTTCTTATAGCGACCAATTTTTCTGCTGCTTCCAGTTCGGCCATTCGCAGTGGCTTCGTGACGTTGGCTTTTGAAAATATGACTAAAATCTAATTAGGTTCACTTAGAAAACACTCATTATTTACATAATCACCCACTGTCTTATCAGTCTTTTGACACTTTGAAACTTAATAGGTCCGCAGGGTAGGCGTCCATTACAAATAGAATAAAACGTATTTATTTAAATAAAACTTGAATAAAATAATGAACGATACGTTAATTATACATACATACAAAATCAAACTAGTTTAGATTTTGATAAAACAAAAATATTTTTTACTCAATTTGAAATTTTTCATGCCAAAGTGATTTTTTAAATATACTTTGTATTTGATTGAAATGAAATAAAAACATGCCCATTCCTAGTTGCACTAATTTTGTTTCTGTTTGTGCTGTATTTGGTCAAATGGAAAAATACTTACAATGGCGATATTATATGCTGGTGTTTCCATGTTTTTTACGAATGTAGATTAATATGGACTCCTAAAATTGAGACAATGAATGTACATTGTGGTATGCACGCAGAAGAACCGTTCAACTGCAACTTAAGAAGCCGATTACTTCTTCTTGTTCTTTTCATTTGCAAGCTATCATAGACACCATCAAAGTGCCGCTGCTTTAAGTACTATTTTATGGCAAACATTCTTTTGTTTGTTTTTTTTAGCAGAAGGCCAATTTTCGTACTATACAAACGGGTGAATAGAAATGCAGGGGGAATATTCTTTTAGAATTCTTGTCAAGTCAGAACTCCAAAGTCATGAGCGTCGACGCTGAGTCTCTAGCCTGTCGGTTTTCTATCGTTTGCATTTCGGGGAGTGTGCATTGTAATTGCCCAATTTGATTCCGCCAACTCCGTTCCATCATCAAACGCCGTACTAGACGTAAGGCGCACTATGTGGAAGTGCCTAAGAGAGCCTGACTTTAGATACAGTTTGTATATCGGAGCATGTAGTTGAATTATACCTCAAACTGTAGCTAAAGAGTTAGTCTAATGTGTTATATAAAAAATATATTTGTGGCGGTATTAGTTTACAGCAATGAGCATCTAAATAAAACAATTCCAAAATTATCACAAAAACAACTTAAATTTTATTTTTTTCAAAATGTATTTCTATTAAGCTAGCCATAAAAACTATGTAAGTGTTATTCTACCTTACCATTTATACCATTCCAGAAAGCTTTTAATGTACACTTTTGTTTGGTATACACAAATATGCTATATATTATAATTTCTTATTATATTTACTAGAAATATTTATCGCAAGACATATCATTTTTGCGTATCTGAACTTTTTAATTAGAGTTTTGACAGTTGCCGAAAGAACAATAGCAAGGAAGTTGTTGATGAAATTATTAAGTGTCTACATATATCACCATGATATATATTTGTGAAATAATTTATCTATTATGTATTATCAAATCATGGTAATAGCCCGTTTAAGTAGTGCAAAAAAGTCGTCATAATTCGAAACTGAATTGACTAGATTTTTTTACGATAGTAAATAATCATAGCTTAGTTTTTTTTTTTCTGGCATTACTTCATGAATATGGCTAAACTGAACTCTTAATGTTGCCATTAATATAAATCTACGTCAAGTAACATTACATACTTTGCTTAGTTTATTGCATTAACATAACTCTTTGTGCTTAGAATATAGTGGTTACAATGACATCGTAGTATAATTTAAGTATAGCAACATTACCAGACAAAAAGCATGGCATTAATACATTTCAATAATCATCCAGCCAAAAGACTATAAAAAAATAAAATAACATTTCTATTGTCAACCGGCCTAGTGTCATAATATGATGTATAATATAATAATAATATAATATAAATATGTATGATGTGATGTGATGTACTGTAGTGGGTCGCTGTTGAATTTTTCGGGGACGAGAAGCGTAACTCTTTTCTCCGTTTTCGTAGGTGTTTTCAAAAATATTAAATTTAATATTTCTACACGAGATTTATAAATATACTTAATAAAAATAAAGAAAATTGTATGAAAGAAAGATAAAACCATTTTTATTTTATAATCCTAAAGAATCTAAACATCATAACGGAAATATAACAAAGTCTGTTTATCTTGTCGTACATCGTTGGTTGGAAGACGAGCTGTCAGATTTTGTGCTCATACAATGACTGTTAAGTGGTATTTAGGATGGGCCAGACATCAATCAAATATTTCAGCACCTGCAGGTTTTTTGGAAGACATTGTGGTCATGACGATAGTAAATAAAAGAAAAAGATTTTTTTTTATCGTATCATCCTTGACGCATGTATTTTAATAACATATATTATACATTTATGTATAACTACCCTAAAGAAAGTTCTATTTTCTGGTTTAAGAACTTTTTTCTCATCAGAATTAACAATAATTGACTTACTTTACGTTGTTATTGTTGAACGTACAGGAACAAGTTAAAAATAATTTTATACAAAGAAAAAATAATGTAGGTAGGCGATCACAAAAGTGTTTGTCATCAACCGAGTGAGCAAAGATATAAAGAAAAAGCACATACTAGATGTGGCATGCAATTAGAGATAACTGAAACTAACTGGTTTTTACTTTTTTTATGAATTAACTTATTTGCTATTAATGGGATCTGTTGAATAAGTATGTATATACATATATATAAACTTAGTTGGCTTAAATTAAATAGATATTCGTCAGAATGCATTATGACGAACGTTGACGAACTGTTTTATGTTCTGCGACGGTGTAACTGCATTTACGACCAGGAGGTCTACTCTCTTTCTCCGAAAAACGAAGTATAGATCGAAATTTCACGTGTAACCACAATTCCATTTGTTTCCGAAATTCCATGGGAACGAAAATGGTTGAAGTAAAAAGATATCTATAAACCTACTCTAATTGGTACTGTTCCGAACAAAAATTTGATCTTGACAGATGGACTAGTCGGAATTTTAACGTCAAACTGACGAAACCAAAAGCTGACGCTTTTGGTTTTTAATTGTTTGTATGGATTTTGTAAAAAAAAAGTGCTTAAAACGGCATCAAAAATGGTTTTAATTGAAGCAGCTCTAAGTAATGAACGTTTAGAGCGTATAAGAACCCGGCGAAACCTGTGCAACCAGCTCGACATTACGCAAATTCCCGACTTATAGTTTGTGGGAAATGAGAGACTCAGTCGGAAATTATTTGAGGGTTTACGCTAGTAAAAAGTGCCTTTATTACCTCCAAAAAAAACTTAAGTTGACCAGTGTTGCCAACTCTAAAAAATATTTTCTGTTAAATCGACGTTCAAAAAATGTCAAGAATATGTTAAAATTTCCGGAAAATGCTAAAAAAATGCCAATACAGAAACAAAGAGTATTTATTAAAAATCTTAACAATCGTGCCAAGGCAGCACTGAAAGAACTAATTTTGTGACACAAATAAAATATGAAGACCCTCGTCTGTATCCTCTTTATTAAATGCATTCGGAGCAGAAGACCGACCGGCTGTAGTACTCTCTTTAAAATTGGAGATCAATTCCCACTCTGCACGATAATACATATTGGTTATATTTTAAAATGGTATTTTCAATTTTCAACGCATCAACCACATAAGAATCAAACAAAACAAAACAAAAACAAAAAGCCACGCGCCAGAAGTAACCTTTTCACTCTTGACTTAAAGACCCCTCGGTTGTAGCTATCGGGAAACACAGACTCCGGCAGGGAATTCCACTTCTTAGCTGTACGCATTATGAATGTCTTCCCAAAACGCTTTGTACGTATGGGTGGGATGTTCACCATGTACCGTGGGCGCAACGCCATACGTTTTGTGGTCCGATGATGGAACGGACTTGGTAGAATTTAATTGTGCAATTCCGACGCACACTCCCCGAAATATAATCGATACAAAACTGACAGGCTAGCAACTCGGCGTCGATGCTCAAGGCTTCGTAATTTTGACTAGACAAGTGCATTATCATCGATGATCCTCTTGGGTCGCTTCTCAATCGACTCCAGGGCATCGAGCTGTATTTGGCAGACCCATTCCAAAGATGAGAGCAGTATTCCATACACGATCGAACTTGCGCTAGATGAAGGTTGAGCAGCCGTTCCGGCGTGAAATACCGTCTCATCTTAGCTAAAAACCCCAATTTTTTGGCAGCCTGTTGTGTTTTTGCCTCGATGTAATTACCCTGTTGAGGCTGTTGCGAAACAATTCAGTTTCTGTTGGATCAAAAATTCTTGTTCTTATAGGATTCTTTTTACTGGGAGCCTCTTTAGGCGCAGAGTGAAATTTGCTACCAGCAAGCACTGGTCGAAACCACAGTCGGCCAGGGCAGGCACCAGGGTACGTCTTCACGTTGAACACTAATGATCTCCATCGGCTATCGATTAGTACTTATTAGTACATATTTGATAGCGATATCGACTAACGGGAGACAACCATGTGAATAATTTAGACGCTTCACAACACCCTCGACGCTTTTGTTGAAAGCATTTGATCAGAATGGTAAGTTTCCTGCCAATGCAAAATTCTAAAAGTCTCGCTCCATGGTCATTTCGCTGCCCCAAGCCGTACTTCCCAACAATATTCTTAGAAATAATAGAAAACATATATTTAATAAATAGAAATTAATAGTCTGGTATTAAAGAGAAAAATTTTAATCAAAGTTTTCTCTCCATTCACTCCTGCAACTTTATTCACTCCGTTTGATAGCGTTTAAATTCAAGTCGCAATATAATCTCAAACTAAAAAATTTGGAAAGTAGAGGTCTTTTTGACAGATTGCGACGCGAATGCAAACATATTTTAAAAATACGTGAATTGCTCTTCTGAAGCTCCAGACAAAGAGACATTTTATCTACAATGAATAATATAAAAAAAATCAAAATGTATAAGGATCGACTTGCGATACCAAAAGGTCAATTCCATATATATTGGGGTGATTCCTAGAAATCGAGAGAACTCATTCATCTGACCTACCTTTGGTACATATCGTACATTTTGTGTCATAAGCCACTGCGCGCCAATGCCTACCTTTGATACATTTAGTGATCGGGGAAAACTATTATGCAAATAAAAATATCAAACTGTAAAGAAAAAAGTAGGCCAGATAAATGAGACACCCTCTCGATATCAAAGAATCACCCTTTGGACTATAGATAAACATAATCGACAATAGAAGTCACTTTAAATAGAGTCTTCTAGTCTTCTTTTGTAATCGATGTGCTATGTTTTAAAGAGACATTTGTGGTGAGCAATGGTCCAGTCCAGAGAAGAGCCGACAGTACACCTATGCGCTGTTGGTGCTGCAGTTCGTGCTTCCTCTCAGTGCACTGGTATGCACGTATGCACGAATAGCGCACACGGTATGGGGCGGCCGCCCCCCTGGGGAGGCACAGGATGCACGGGATACGCGCATGCAACACTGCAAGCGAAAGGTTTATAAAACTTTTCAGTAGTTAGTCATCGCATGCTTTAGCTGTTGTGTTAATTTTGTCTACCTTGCTTCTTTCTTTTTTTTTTTCTTTTTTTTTTTCAGTTTCATATTTTGACACTGACTGCCACACATGTATGAGGGATAGAGACAACCCTCCGCAAAGCTGAACTTTTACCCATTTTTGCCCATATAAATGTCGGATGCTGCATTAACTACCTGTTCAGAGATGTAGAGATTTTAGTAAATAACACGGAGTGTAGGTATTATTGATGCTCACTCCTTTCTTTAATCTCCAGGACTCGTAAGCTGTTTTAAAAGTTCCTGCTTGCACCAGTCGAATTAGTCTGTGAATTGTTTTAAAAATAAAACTGAATGATATTTATTGCTGTCTACAGATCTCTATGACACGTAATTGTTTTGAAACATTTTTAAAGCTATCGCATGCCATTTTTGTAATAAAAATTATAGAAGATGAAGTTACAAGATCTGAAAGAGTTTTTAAAATATCTTCAACAGCAACGACATTACAAAGTTAGATTTCATCATTAGACTCTTCTAATTAGAATTTATGTCCGACTTCTCTAAGTCGGACATAAATTCTATCGTCAAAGTCTAGTATAGCCGCTACATCTGCCATCAATTAAGTTAGTTCTAGTTTTCACAATTAGTATTCTATTTTTGTATGTTTATCGATAAAATATTTAGATAACAATATTTTCTTTTATTTAAGTGTCTATTTCGAAAATATTTACTAACATCGTTCTCCGATGGGACTGAGGGGTGAAGGATCTTTTCGAGCTTACAGCTTATACACACGAGCGGCATGTTTCCAATGGCAGGGGTAACTGCAGCCGTCGGCCTACAGTGACAAACACGACGTTTGTCACCGATCTTTAAAGTTGGAATGGCGACGGCTGCAGTTACAACATGCCGCTCGTGTGTCTGATCTCTTATCTCATCATCTTCCTGACCTTGTCCCGTTTTATTTGTGGTCGGCGCAACACGTTTTTTTCTTCCATTCTTTCCTGTCACTCTTTCTCCTTTCCTCTCTGTCACTTACGCTATCACTAACTGATCTGATCTATTATATGGTCATATACGCTCGAAAAGATGCTTGTGGTACTGTAGGTAGATGGTGCGAAATACATTCTTATCTCACTATATGATTCAGAGCTCGTTGGAAAATAGTAAAAAGGTGGTGACCACAAATTATTCTGGGTCAGCCATCTTTGATCAGCAGTTGGCGCCGCCGGTCCTTCGTCTGAATGCGCACTAATATTCTAGTATTCTGACAGATCACGTCGCCGTTCCGTCATAAAAGTGTAATCAATTTATCATTCCCAATGGAAATAGACGTGTTGTGTTGTGATTGTACGGACAGGCACTTTATATTTTTTCTCCGATTTATTTTTTTCGTTACTATATTTGTTTCGTTTTAAATTAATTTAAATGGTCGTTGGCCTACCTAGACTTATTAAACTTATTAATTACAAATACGAAATAACGAAAAACATATTCTGATTCAATATCTATCGTGATATTCAATACTTTTTACTTCTAAAAAACCCCTCTTAGACGTATAGGGGAGTAACTCTCCGTTACGGGACAAGGCTCGCAAGGGTGGGGGGAAACACTAGTCTAGGGCAATGGAAGTCACACTGCACCCGCAGCCCCCGACACATGTGTACGAGGGAACACCGGGGTGGTTTCAGTCAGTAAGTCTGGCAGACCCCAGCGAGGAGAGGTCTCCAGCTCATCCATGAGAATACCCATCTCGGCCTAAAAAGAAAAGGGAAAAATTAAAATTTTCTGTAAAAAATCTCATATTTTTTCCAAATTTAATTTTAACTTTTGCCTAATATGTATATTTTTTTTCCAGATGATCAAAATGATGCTGATAGTCGTAACGGTGTTCACGCTGAGTTGGTTGCCGCTCAACATTTTCATTGTAAGTTGACTGAGCATAATTGAATGTCGCGCCATGTTTCAGACTTATATATCAGACATACATATATATAAGACATACATACACACAATAATAAGCATGATCATCATTTTAGCCGAAAGACGGCCACTGCTGGACATAGGCTTTCCATTGCCCTTTGGGTGACTTAAAGCCTTCTGATGACGCCCATTGTAAGCGGCCAAGTTTCAGAGCCATACGACATCTCTGGTAACAGTGTGATGGTTTTGTATTGGGATACTATGGTATGTGGAACGAGAAGATACTGCGCAGCTTTCCGATCGCTACCCAACCTAGTCAGATTCGACAATTATAATATAATATAATGTTCCAACATTTTCACACAACGCCATCTAGTCTCAAACCAAGCAGAGCTTGTGCTATGAGTACTAGACAATTGATAAACATACTTACATATTTTTAAATACAAAAATATTACAAATACATTACATCCAGACACAAAAAAAAAATTGTGCTCATCACACAAACATTTGTCCTAGGTAGGAATCGAACCCACGACCTCCGGCATAGCATTCAGGGCCACTAACCACTAGACTAGACTAACTGGCCTGTCAATTGACCTCTTTCTCGAAATAAGACTTACCCATAGAAATATCTTACCCAACTGGCCCGTCTGTCCCAGGTAAAAGCAAGTAAGTTGTGGGTCGTCCACAACTTCGAGTGTATGTCTCCAATTTTGATAGGAGGGTTTTGACCATGATGATTTTAAGTTCCAACTCACTAAACTCAAATACACTACCACTACGCATAATTTTAACTTCAAGTAGTTTGGATTCCGAAGCTCACACGCGACCACACAAAAATTAGTGAGAGTGGCTGAATACATAATAGCCCGTGAGTTAAACTGCGGTCAGTCTTCAGGCATAGTCTTCCTAGACATTGAAAAAGCATTTGATTATGTAAGACATGATAAAGTGAATTGAAAATATTGGTATAGGTTAACTAATAATATAATTTGTGTTTATGTTGTTTTTGATTTAATAGACTTTATTTTTTCACAACTATCGCACAACGCCGTCTAGTCCCAAGCTAAGCAGAGCTTGTGTTATGGGTACTAGACAACTGATAAACATACTTAAATATTTCTAAATATATACATATTATAGATAAATTATACCCAGACACAGAACAAATGATTGTGCTCATCACACAAACATTTGTCCTGGGTGGGAATCGAACCCACAAACTCCGGCATAGCATTCAGGGCCAATAACTACTAGACCAACAAGCCAAGCCAGTTTATGTATATTGTTTGTTATTTATTTGTAAAAATTGAATACAGATGTACCTATAGCTGGTAATAATAGCATCGCATATTCGCATTGGCGTTAATAGCTGTAATGATGTTATTTACATAATCTGAAAATAAAAAGAACAAAATATAAGTACCTCTTTGTTTAGTGAAACTCGAACCGAGGCACTTAAGTGATCGATCCTTTTATGTAGGGTAAGACCGCTCTGCTCCTAAGTAAGACCAGCTGGTGTCCCTCTGGGTTCGCATGCAGGTCCATACATCTTCATATTTTACTTCGTTGATATACTATTTAAACCGGCTTAAACAAAACTTGCCTTTTACGCTGATAAAGTAACCGGAAGACTACAATATTCACTGGAACTACTCAGCCAATATTTTAAAACATGTATACACTTAAGCATAATTCAACAAAGGCTTTATGTTTACAAAACTTACACTTCCCACCAGAACTGATCACGTGGCGTACATAGGTAGGTTATATATTTTGGTATAATATTAGACAAGACTGAATTATTTACAAAAAAGGTGCAAAAACGTTAAATTAAATAAATGGGTAATCTGTTCTTAGTTCCTAAAAATTGGTGATATGTTATACTTTGAATAGACCTTGCCTAACTTACGCAGCACATGGCCTAATCTAGTAGGATAGAAACCAAATATAGTAAACTCAAAATTATCAAAACTTACATCTCGCGCCATAAAATTACTTGTCGGCGTATGAACGCCATCGGTGTCGACGTCACACAAAATACACAGAAACAGTAATATAGAATGGCAGGAAATGTTATGGAGTGATAATAAAGAAATACCTTACTTCAGTTCAAGGTATTTATTCCATGGGCGGCGAAAGAGTGCCCATCTAATCACATTACATCAGTTTTTATACACAGAAAGTGACAAGCATAAAATTAACAAGTTACGGTAGTAAAATATTTAAAATAAATAAATAGAACGGAAGTTGTCACAGTAAATTCTTTTCCCAGAGAGACCAAGATCCCAGAGCTGTCTGACATAACTTATTTTTTACATGGATGAAACTTTAGGTTCTCAGTAGCGCCTCATGTGCTTTGAATACCTGTGTGCTTGTGGAGCCCCTCCTTGGAGCCCCTGGGAAGGTACCAGGTGAGAAATGGAACTAAAAATAAAAGTAACTTAACTTAAATTTTTATGGCTGACTTTTATAGATGTTTTGTAGGATATTTTTCTAAAGTAGTATCATAAGTGTCAGACACTTTCAGAGAGAGCGAGTGAGACGATTTCATGTACTGACAAAAAATCAGGATAATAAATTCCTTCACCTTTGATTTTATCAAACAGGACACCCAAAACAAATTTACCTGTAGTGGACGCACTGACACGTCCGTCTTCACCAACTGCCCATAAGCGACTGACTGTCCTGCTCGTGAACTCGAGACAAGTATACAAACACTACATCCCTACCTTAATATATTTGTTGAATATTATTTTTCCTTTTAGGAAATATAAAAAAAAAAACTAAAATATTTGTAATACAGGAACTTAAGAATAATCCTAATGAGAGCCTTCCATATTAATTTTTTTGCCCATAATCAATAACTATAGAATTTGCATTACACTTTCCTTATAGCTTCACTTCACTTTCTCATTTTCAACGTAAACAACTCATTTCACAACTTCAAAATCTCAACTATATTTACCGGTATTGGTACTAAAAAGTTCGTAAATAATTAAGCTTTATAGGTAATTCACAATGACTTAAGTTCAAACTAGCAATTTAACAGTGTT
This sequence comes from Mythimna vitellina, assembly GCA_949316375.1. Classification (NCBI taxonomy): domain Eukaryota; kingdom Metazoa; phylum Arthropoda; class Insecta; order Lepidoptera; family Noctuidae; genus Mythimna; species Mythimna vitellina. Next base: position 11,422,767 of record OX438686.1, read on the forward strand.
TTTCATGTGTTTATAAATTTATGGATCTTTCAGAGACTACTACAACATAATACTATTGATTTCATCATCCAATTTTTTGATCGACGCGGAACTCACATGTTTCATTCGAAAAGCCATAACATCAGGAACAAAATAGTACATATTGTCACTTACTAACAAATTACGAACTCCCACTTCAACTTATGTCACAACCAAAAAAAAACTTGTCTTGCACTCAATTCACTTCAACTGCGGAATTTTTTTTAAGCCTGTTGGAAATAAAACCATCTATATAAATATCACAAATTTTAATGGATATCTGTCAATACAAGAACGAAGCGTGTCGCACCTTTAGAAAAATTCAAAAAATAAAACAGAGTGCGCAGTCACCAAGTTTTCCAATTTTGGCAAGAGGCAGCTGAGTGGATATGGAAAACATCGTCCCAAAAGTAAGTGACTTCCCCTTTTTAACAACAAGCAATTGAACAGAATGTGACACTTGTCAGACCCAACCCAGTGCCGTCGGGATCACGAAAAAATAACATGAAATCAATAATCTTTTATATTCCCGTAATAATGATTGAGTTACGTTTCTTATCTTTTTTTTTGGCACCCATCCCTATATATGGCTTCTATGAGATATTTTCATTAAAACGAGTAGGTAATTACAATGCCAGCAAAGTCTCGAAGGTGAGCTATTGAAATTATTATATTCGTTTACAAATCGATTCGAATCGGTTAATCTTAAATTTAATATAATGCTGGCCATATCCGCCAGCGTCAAAATCATAAAGCTCCTCGATTTTATAAATAAAGCTACTTTTCACCAATTCTTCCTGATTACAGTGGCGCTCATTTGGAAGCAAGAAAAATTTTTTTTGGCAAAAATAATGAGGAATTGATCAACAACGGGACGGGCTGCAGAAATCGACTCAAGTTTTATATTACAGAAAAGAGCGATCAGAGCTATATACAATCTTCGCCGCTGCGATTCTCTAAGGGAACTGTTTAAGGACATTAACATAATGACGGTGCCTTGTCAATATATTTATGAAAACATCATGTATGTTAGAAAAAATCTTAATATTTTTAGCAAAAGAGGTGATAGACATAATTATGTTAAAAGAAATAGGGACCAATTAGTTCAACCAAGTTTCAGACTAGCCAAAGTAGCCTCTTCTTTTATGGGGTACTGTTTGAAATGTTATAATAAAATACCTCTACAAATATTAGAACTCAATGAAACGAAATTTAGATCTTGTCTTAAACGCACACTATGCAGGCAAGCATATTATAAGTTGGAGGATTATATTCAAGATAAAAATGCTTGGCTCAATGCTGGTCCAGCTTCACTACCACCGGGGTGTACAAATTGATTAGTATGGAAATTATTATTATTATTTTTTAATGTCTTTTTTTAAATTATAAAATACAAGTATTGTATAATATAGAAGCATTTTTTTCAAAGTTTGTAAATGTGAGTACCATGGAGTAATTTTATGGTTTTTATGTTACTACTGGACTTGTTTGACATAAATGAGCATGGCAGTTGAGAGTTTGTCATGCTCACTCAAATATTTCACTGATGGTGGCGCGTGTGTTGGATCATTCTGAGTGGTGCTAATATTAGCGTCATGTCCGTGAACGGGCGCTGTCAGTTGAGACCGGTCATCCGGCCATGGAGTTTCTTGCACATTCTTCTCCATAGATATCTACGCTTTGGAATGTGCAATTAGCATCATTTTTTTTTCTGACTGACTGACTTCTTGACATTTCAAAAGTGCCTGTAAATTGTTTATTTGAAATAAAATGCTTTTGATTTTGATTTTGATTTTTACAATTTGTCTATTGTCTGCTGATGGTCTCATTTAAGCAATTCCCTTTCTTCAACATTTTAATTCAACAATTCGACCTTCAACAATTACCTAATCGTATTTCTATTTTTTTAATGTACTCTTATTCTTAAACAATATTCTGTTTTTTCGATAAAATTTATTATGCAACGAAATACATTTTTGTTTTTGCGCTAAACCTTTTAACTCGCCATTTATAGTGGACGCATTGACACAGGGGGTAAACACATTGGCTCGTTACGTCACCAGCAGTTAGGTTCAACACGTCCGTCTTCATCAACGGCCTGTAATCGATTGACTGTCCTGCTCGTGAACTCGAGACAAGAATACAAACACTACACTACCAACATAAGCTAATGACGGTTTTACGTTAATCACTTGCTTCCTTAGCGTACTTTTAGATTTGGGTACCAACTGTTTCCGTTATAGATACGTACCTACAATTTCGTAAAAATACCTCTGGTAATCATCTTTTGATTACCATTCATGGACATTCTATATTAAATAATACTCTGATAATCTTATTCATGAGATAGTTTAATAGGAACAAATGTTATTTACAGCGAGATATGTTTAGCAAAGATGCCACCATTTAATTTCAAATAAATAAGTCATGTACCCTTTTATGTCTCTAGGAAATAAATTGGATACGAAGTCTCTTTATGACACTCGAGATTATTGACGAGACGAGAGAATATTTACAGATATTTACATCCTCCTGATGAGACAAATCTTTAAAAAACAAATTGAAACAATGCCCTTAAAGGTTTTGTCGACTTTAGCAACTACTTCATGCTGCAGCTATCTTTTTTTTTTAATTTATATAAACCAGTCCCTGACTGCGATCCCACCTGATGGTAAGCGGAGATGCAATCATTGATGGTCAGGTGCACTAGTTTATTAAGAGCCTATTCACTCTAGCCTTGAATACACCTAAATTATAGTTGGACTATGTGCTAGATTTCCGTGAAAATACTTCAGTAGCTTGAAAATCCATAGCTCGCTTAGGTCCCAACGCTCGTGCAACCATGTATGGGTGGCGTCATCGCGATGTTATGTTATTGATGCAAGTAGACTTGTTGACCCGCCACCTTACACGTCTTTCAAAAATCAATGTGTGATCTCGGATACAGTTCATGATAATAACAAAATCTCATTAAAAAAATCATGTTCTGCTACGTTGGTTTTTTTTATCGATGTCCCACACTAGGAAATTCTTCTGTATTGTGGATATGCTCACAAACATATAAACTTACATACACAAGACACCCAGATCCGGAACAGCCATCTGTAGACTATACAAATGTTTGTTCGGTGCGGGGATCAAACTCATCAAACGAACTCAACAACTGTCTTCTTCCCATGTTGACAAGGATATGCAAATTCAAAGCCATGTAGCCATACTTTTATCTATTTTGTCTTGTCACTATTCGCTAATGTCTAATTGTCAAATACTATTTTCAAAGTACAGAAACTAAAATAACTATGAAGTTTCAAACTAATCCCAAAAGGCGAGTTCGGTAAAATTCAGGAAACGTCTATTGTTGGTAAAGTTATGACACCACTTATAGGTATTGTGCAATGACTTCCTCAAGCATGAAAACAATCTTAAGTTCTCCAATGTTTTGACAACAATGTGATTATTCAACAACTACAACATTTTCACTAGACACACAGTGACCCCTGTTTGTCTAGTGAAAATACACGTGATACATAACGTTAATACAAAATTTCACTAATATTTATATTTCCCTAGGTTACACAATCAAAAGAAAGCGTGCATTCGGAAAATTACGCTAGTGTGTCACCCTCCACTGGACAACTTACAAACTACCGTAAGACCTCATATTACTTCTCAGAGTATTTTCCTGTTAAACTTTCAATATTGCTGAAGTTGTACTATACACGGTAGTCCTACGTGTCAAGCGTTTCAGTTTCCAAAGATTAAGTACACAGGATCGAATAATCAGTTTACCGTTGTCGGATTTTTAACAATTACTCTGCAATACTTCAAATTTAAGCTTATAATAGATTATCAAATTGTGTATTTCAAGACTAAAACGGTAAGTTTTAGCTTGCAGAAATAAAAGCTGTCACTAACCTTTTCACCAATGTAGGTACTTAAAAAACAAATTGTGTGGCTATTCCACTGAATATACATATACATAAAACTGCATAAACCTGTCTGGCCTTCAAATCAAGAACAATGAGACCAACTGGTAACCGGTTACCTCGTTAAACAAGAACCAAAGTGGTTCACAGCCAACGCTTAGAAGCTCCAACTATTGATATCAACTATTGGTATCTTGGTGGCGCAATTAAAACTACAAAAATCCAAAGTGTTGTTATTTATAAAAAAATATGAATAACTGACCAACAACAGGATCTATTCCTCTGCCTATACTTTGCATAAACTTGCTGCAGTTTTAAATAATGAAGCTATCCCAACAGCACACTATGGCACTGTGGGTTCCGTCCCCGGATTCGGAGTCGCACTTTGTGAAAACTTAAAGGGAAAACATTCAAGCAATAAGAGATGTGTCAGGATTGCGTTAATGCATGGTTGGACCTAAGTATCGACAAGTAGACTATGTATCGCCCCAGTAGGTATCGACAGCTGTCGCAACTGTAGGGGACAAACTTTAGTTGGGGCTAGCACCGCATTGATGCATGAAAGTATCGTATCTATAATATTTACGTATAATTGTTTAATGAAATTTTAAGAATATTAGTTTATTTCAATAGCAATTTAATAACTTACCGATTCCCTCTTATTAATGTTATGCTCTGTTAACCCGTTCGGTAGACACACGACTTTATTTAGTTAGGCACGTCTATTTTAATAATTTATTGTTATCTCAATTTGTCATTTGGTTTAAAACCAACTATTTATCACTTAAACATGTTGGACTGTTTTTGGCAACTTACATGCTCGGTCCTCTATCTATTCACACCTATAGCAAATCAAGTAGGCCATTTTCTTAAACTTAACGTTTTATATTACCTATTGTTTCAATTTATACCTACTACATACTCTTGTTGTACAAAATATTTTAAATTCCACCAAAAACATTTCATGTAAAATATTGCCAAGACAACCACATAAGGTTTGCCCTGTGAAAAAGATATCAGATCTCATGTAGAGTCAAGCTTCTGAATCTACACGGCCTAACTCTACCAACTTAACTGATATGTAGAATTTAACCCACCTAACTTTACTGATATGTAGAATTTGTGAAGTTAGGGTATGTGATATAAAAAATGTATGGGATGGGGGGCGAAAGTCATAAGATTATCTGCGGGCACGGTAGTGTTTTTTTGTATACTGAACTTTGTTTACATACCAAATTTGGGCTTTCTAGCACTTCAGGAAGTACCCTAACATTTTGAAGTCTCATACAAACTTCCCCATTTTAGGGGATGGGGGGCGAAAGTTATAAGTTTATGATTTTTTTTGTTAGTCGTATACTAAACTTAGATTACATACCATATTTCAGCTTTCTAGCACTTCAGGAAGTAGCCAAACATTTTGATGATCATCAGTGTGTCAGTGTATCAGTGAGTGTGCCAGTGACGAAATCGGTGTATTTTAGATATCAATAAAATCTAAAGTATTAGAGTTATTCAATTGAGACTTTGTATGTTTAATTAGTTTATTATTGACATCATATCTTGAGAATATGAATTATCTAGTGCATCGGAAACTAACTCTATGAGGGTTAAAAAAAACGACGAAACACTTCGAGAAGAGGTAGGTAGTGCCCTTGCACTTCGTTTGGCTCGTCTTGGCGGGGGCACTGCTGTGCTCCCAGATAAGTTTACTCAGCATCTACTTCTTACTATATAATTAAAAGATATCAAGTTTTAAGCAGGTGGTCAATGACAAGAAAATTCGACCTTCAACCTCTACACATGCACATCTATTCCTTATAACAGAATAAACTGCTACATAATATCGAGATTAGATAGGGGTGGTCCCCATTGATGATCTTGTTGTATGTACTGGCAATTGAAAAATTATTTACATTAAAAAGCATCCTATCTGGTCTGAACCAAGTTTCACAGTATCAAGATATCCATAGATATGATATTTATCTAATAATATTTCCACATCTAGAGTTTTAACACCGAAGTGATTTATATTCTGGTGATGTAACAAAATGTTGTTAGGCTTCCCTTTTGCTGCTTCTAAGAATTTAGAAATTCATTTCGGTGTTATTAGGCATAGCATATCTGGTATGCCTATACTGATTCGACACTTAACATGGGGTCAGTTAAATAAGGAATGTTAATCTGCAGGTAAAATCACTTGATCCTGTTTTTTGAAAAACACTGGATTTTATTTTATTTAAAAACACCCAGTACTAGTACTGACTGGCCTATTGGTCGAGTGGTTAGTGACCCTGACTGCTGCTGCTGTGCCGGAGGTCGTGAGTTCGATTCCCGCTCAGGACAAATGTTTGTGTGATGAGCACGATCATTTGTTCTGTGTCTGGGTGAAATTCATCTATAATATGTATGTATTTAGAAATATAGTACTCATAACACAAGCTCTGCTTAGCTTGGAACTAGACGGCGTTGTGTGATAGTTGTGGAATGATATGTTATATTATTATATTATGTTATGATTTTACATGCATTCAAAGGTTGCGTAGATATCGAACCCAGCTAACAGCCAGTTAACTGCTTGCGAAGTCTGATTTTACAACGCTTTGCTCAGCCGCATGACTGTGCCAGCTGTAGTAGCAATAGTTTACTCGCGCAGTGTTTTGTTTTTTTTATCACTTCCAGTTCTATCCAAGAATTCGAGAAACGTCAACAGTGGCGTAACTAGGCGTAGGCGAAGTGTACCCTCGCCCACGGCCCCGCACCCTAAGGGGCCTCACGTGTGCGACGGCTCTTTGACGACGAGGGTTTTGTTTTACAATTTATAGATTCGCGCTTGACCAGTAATTCACCTGATGGTAAGCGACGATGTGGTGTTTCACACATACTACACTTTATATTTATTACGATGTCTGGAGCTAGGGGTTGACACATCCGACTCGCTCGGTGGCTTGCTCACAATTGAGGGCCGACTTCCATCTGCCACCTAGCGGCCAGTCTATCCAACATCTTGTATACTATATACATCACATCTCTTCCTTATTATTATTTTTTTTTTATTTTGAGCACTTAATATTTTGATACTTAAATTACCTAAGTTTATGATATACTTTTACTTATTTGTGCAAGAAGTAAATCTAGTAGTTCACAATAATACTAATCATCTGAGACTCACTGATCTCATATCGTATTAATATTTAATTTAATAGTATGGTACATAAATCTTTTTCAATTTCATGTCTACTTTGTCTTTCCTCTTCTTCTCAGAGTTTCCATTTCCCTTCTAATTGCGTTTCTACAAAGTTTCCGCCCCATTTCATAATGTCTACTTAACATTTATTTCAATGCCTTTTGTCCTGACTCGTATATGTGTAGGTAACTGTATTAAAATTAGAATCAAGGATTTGGAATCAAGAATTAAAGCATTTATTGCAAATAAACCATTTACTGGCACATTTTGAATTGTTAAAAAATTAATTAGTCAGAAACAGTGTACATTCCAAAGCGCAAATCCCCATGGAGAAGAGTGTGCAAAAAACTCCATGGGGACTTTTTTTAAAACATGTACCCAAGGTTAATGTATCTATCTCCATTCACAATAAGATTCGACGTTTAAACCATTCTTTTTTACTGTCGGTTCAACCGATTTTGACTTTTGTTTTTTGTTGGTAGCGTAACAAACGGTAGATGCAGTAAAAAGTTTGTATCTTAACCACACCACTTTTTGCTTTTAATGCCATCCTTATATCTACAGAATAGAACACCAAATCGGTTGAACAGTCAGTAATGTCTAATCATATTGCGTATAGAGTATAGATACAGTTAACCTTTGTAAATTCACTAGTGCAGCAAAGGTTCTGTAGCAACTAATCAACGATGTTGCTAATTAATTATTTACATGCTTAGCTACAGAACAATAATGGCTCAGCGCTGTGAATGCAAGCGCCTCGTAAACTAATTACCTAGCGACATTCAACACTGCGTGTGATGTAATTCTATGTGCCATGGCGCGCATACGCTTCATTTTAGACTTAGTAGGAGTTATATTATATCGCAGCCTCATAACTTTCTTGGAATTCGTTCTAATTAATAAACGGCTTCGCTGCCGTCTGCAGGATTGGCCCTGGAACTCAATAGGCAATGGAGGGAATAGGCAGCAAAACCTTAACAATCCTCTCGCTTTACCTAGAGCTGAGCACATTACTTTGTGTAATTTATTTAACACCACTGATCTCAAAACGGTGAAGGAAAACTTCATCGTGAGAAAACCGGCATGTCCTAGGACCAAAAATTTGAAGATATATGACATCAACCAGTCTGCACTGGGCCCGCGTAGTGGATTACGGCCCATTTCCTCTCCTAGAGAAGAGGCCCGAGTCTCAATAGTAGGAACATTATAAGACTGATTTATAGTTGTGATACCTAGTGCGGGTATAGTATACAACAATGTCTTATTTGATGATTTCCAACCTCAAAAGAAATTTAAGCTTAGCCAAGTCAAGTCAAGTCAAGTTAAAAGTTTTTTATTTCACATAGGCCTACATGGGCACTTATAAAACGTCAGAAGCTAGTGCACGGTTCCAAATTGGTCGTTTCCTATGCAGAAGAACCGGCAAGAAACTCCATGGTTACTCTTTAAAAAAAAAATGATACAATATTTCCATATTATAGCATAAGTAGATATTATGTAAGAACAGTGTAGACTGGTCAATATTGTACTAAAAAGTACAAAAAAAAATAATCATAATAAAAAGTAACCTAAGAGTTCGCGGAACCTACAGTATTCTTACATTCACATTATAAAAAAAGAGGCTATATAAATAAAAGCAAGTAAAATAAATAATTACAATTATTAATAAATGATACGTTAGCAAAATAAATAATAATAAAAATTAAAAAAATATTGCAAAAGCAATGTGTTAGAAAGAAAAGAAGTATATATTACAACAAATGTGGAGCAGTTAATAGATACATTTACACAATATTATGAGCTACCAGGGGGCCACATGTGCAGAAGCAGTCATTACCAAACAAGCGTGTCTTCGACATAGTCTTTAACCTTATAATACGCTTTTTTAGTTAGGACACGCTTAGTATGGGTTTTGAACTTCCCTCGCTAAGTTCAGTCACCACCTTTGGGAGCTTGTTATAAAAGCGTATGCTGTTTACTAAAAATGACTTGCTAATCTCCATTTGGGTAACACAATTTAGCTGTCGTGGGGGTACAGAAACCGCGGATTCTTCTGTGTAAAGTAGCTTAGTGGCACTTAATGGCTCAATATCAATGATAGAATATTAGTAATTAGATAAGTAAATCCAAAGATTATCTCCTACAAATAACAATCAATTTTTACTGCTTTATGATAGTATTAGTATAATTTTTTTTGGTTGATTGCCTTATGAAACTAAGCTCCAGGAATGAAACGTAAAAAAGCCAGGAACCCACAGAATATTTAATAAAAATATATTTCTTGAATACACGTTCAGAGTGCTGTTGTTTTTTTTTAATTATGAAAAAGAAACAATTCTCCTTGGACATCAAAAGGAGAAGAGACTTTTCTTGCGACTTTGAGTACAAGTTCATAGTACTTTTAGGTCTCATTTGGGCCGAAGGAATACTTGAATTAGTTACCATGGTCCTGGAACGCAACAGGCAAATGAAGGCTGCTGCTAAACTCTGACACGTTCACTTACTCCAACCTAGAGCGCAAAAAGTCACCAGATGACTTCACAGATCAAAAATTAATGATCGAGCACGATCATCGATTATCTTTGCATAATAATGCCCTGATATCAAATTAAATATTGCAATATCCGACCAGCTCTCAACGACTTAATAACTAAATAATTCATTCCATTCGGCCGTTTACATTAAAATGAAAAATTAACTTAACTAGGTCAGCGGTAAACAGTGGCAGTATCTACGTGAATCAAGCATACTATGGGCACCGTAAAATCGACGGTTTGTTCAATACGGTTTGTTATGAGGCTTCCCATAATGTAACTTTTTATGAATGTTTTAATTGTTCTGTAACTATCGTGATTTACAACATTACGAGGCTCCTTTTTAGAATGAAAACGGTTTTTTTAAACCATGCTCGATGTTGACGATAGGTGAGTGTCTATCGTCAACATCGAGCACGGTTTAAAAGCTTGTTACTTCATCTAACGCAATCCAACGCGATGTTTGATGAAAAGGCAACGCGAAAAAAGAGAGATAACGCCTGAAAACTCTAATAGTATTCGGTAATTCCGTGATTTACTCGAATATTTTACAAAACTCGTTCCAGGAAATACGTGTTTTTATTTTAAATCCTTATAAGGTTTTGAAAAAAATCGTCGTTTTTTTTTTTTTTTATTCTCGATAGGTTCGCGCTTGACCGCCATCTCACCTGATGGAAAGCGATGATGCGGTCGACGATGGAACGCGCTTACCTAGAAGTAACCTATTCACTCTTGACTTAAAGATTACCGGTCGTTATTCAGAATCTTGATTAGATAATAAAAAAATAGTTCTATAGTTTTCCGGTTTCTATAGTTACACTATTTTGACTATTTTAAAATTTTGAGTAAATTATGAAGTGTCAAAGTTCATGCAAAATAGCAGATTTTCAGCGGTCTTTACTGGATTAGTTTTACACTAAATTATTAATTGATTTCAATAGAAGCCTAGATAATATCCTATATATAAAGAAACTGTGTTTCCAAAATATCTAATGAAAAATGTGTAATAACGTCATATTCGCATAAGAGCGGTTGTATGAAAAAAACTATTTGCAAAAAAAATAACCGACTTCACTAAAAGAATCAACATAACTTTAATTTCGGAAGTCGGTGTTTCTCGGTATTGTTTATTTCTTATTTAACACCGACTTCCGAAATTTATTTATTTGTTGTGATTCTTTTAGTGATTTTTTTAAATGAATTCGGTTATTTTTTTGTAAAAAGTTTTTTATTTCACACTTTTTAGTTACGATACACTTATAACCAGAGTGCCTATTTCTCATGACAATTCGAATAAAACCAAACACTCCTAGGTTACACTGTTTTATTATAAAGTTCCTGTATCTATCTTCCACCTTCCAGCTCCATCATCAGATCAGTTCGATAGTACCTTATAGCCAAAGTGCATCTCATGATAATTCTAATAAACCCAAAACGGCCAGGATACATTGATTAATTACAGAGTTCCTGTGCCTACCTTCCGGCACCATCATCAGATCAGTTCTACAGTTCCTTATCGCCAAAGTGCATCTCATGGCAATTCTAATAAGTCCAAACACGGCTAGGTTACATTGATTCATTGCGGAGTTCCAGTGCCTACCTTCTGGCTCCATCATCGTCATCAGTTCACTTTGATGATACCATTTTCAACATAACTATTTAGAACCATTTATTTATTTGTATTGTCATAGTCGCTTAACTATCTTCATTGTGAGATCTATGTGAGTATGAAGTTCCGTTGGCCATTTCTGGTCTTCTTCATCAGTTCCACTTCATTAAATGTTACTTTTTGACTGTAAATGCTTAAGTTCTCGATGAAAATACCAAAATCACCATATAATATTTGAGGAGTTCCCTCGATTCCTAATGGACCCCATCATTAGAACTGGATTCTGACAAAAATAGGATAGGCAGAGGACATGCTTTCCGAATGGTCGTAGAGTAGTGGTAGAGGAAAAAAATTTGCAAATCGGTCCATGAATGACGGAGTTCTGAATACATAAAAAAATATGTATTCAGAACTCCGTCATAAACAGACAACCGAATTGATAATCTCCTCCTTTGTTTTGAAGTCGATTAAAAAACAATGAAAATGTATGTTGAGTTGCATTTCCAATTAACGGTTTTTGCTATCTTCTTGGCATAAAGTGCTACTGAGTTTTTCCAATAGGAATTACTTTGTAGCTGCCCGGTGTTTGGAAGTTGGTGAAAGGTGGAGTTTGGAATGATTTGTGTTTTTACTGTCCTCAGATTTAAAATTATCACTTTACTATATTTCATTAGATCCAGAAAGACTCTTAGATCCACACACAAATAAGATATTAACACTAAATACGGCGCTATAGTCTCAATAATTGAGGTACAAATTTAATATCTATTTAACCTTTTGAATACCGTAATTAGAGACACAATAGAAAGACAATGATCCGATCAGATAAAAATCCCAAGCGAACGCTTGGGATTTTTGTCTCTAAAATGACGTTTATAGATCTACTAGTCGTGGAATGGGGTGTATTGTTGTACCTAGTTATGTGTTTAAGTAGATTGCCTTTTCAATCAGTTCTTTGAAGTTGACTGATTCTGAGACGCTTCGAAGTTTTGTTGTGGTGAATTTTTTTTTATGTGGGTAATCATCTAATGACATCCCCTGCTCTTGGGCGGAGCGCGAAGGTGTGTCATACTTTTACTGACTAAAAACCCTCTCCTGTTCCTTCGTTACCAGGGCCGAGTCTTCCTTTCAGAACCAGACCCTTGGCCCCAGTAGGCTTCAACCCTGCTGGGCCCCTATGGTTTGCTGACATCTCCTTGATACGCGCGTGGAACACTAAGCGCCGTCGACGACTTAGACTCGGTCTGGATGGTTACCGGACGGTCGAACGGCGAGCTACCCATTGCTCGCTGTCCACAAGCCTGCACCTACGGTGGCTGGAAATCGAGATCGGGATCTCGGCGCCTGGAACGTGAGGGCCGTTTCCTCGTGCGAGCAGTCCTTTCCTTTGCTAGCATTACTGCTTCGCAAAAGGAGGCAACCACCTGCCTCTTCTCCTCGCTTCGGGCCATAGCCTGTACCAAGGCCCAGCGCGAGAGATCGCTGTCGCCGCCCCCACGAGGACACGGCGGTACTCTATCCAGGCGGGGCACACCTCTACCGTATGCTCCACCGTATCCTCCGGGGGGGTCCACACAATAGTGCACCCGGGCGTTTCTTCTGCACGCATCCGGTGCAGGAATCTCCCTAACTGACCATGTACGGTGAGGACCTGCGTCATGCGGAAGGTAAGGACGCCATGTTATTTTTTCAGCCTCTCCTCAAAGACTGACCTACCTAAAGGACTTACTGCCATAATTACACACATACAATATAATTGTGGCGTGCGTGGGTTGCGATAGTCGCTGTCGCCATTTCATCATGAGATCCTGCCGGAACTCTGTTCGCTATGCCACGACTTGGCACGGCAGCGGAGTTTCGCCCCAGCGTTGCATCTCCACGCGAAGACCGTTACGTGCAAAAACTGTTGTCTCTAAATTCCATCGGTGATAGGCCCGCAAGGAGGCTCACCGCTTCGCGGAAAATCGTGCGCTATCCCCGCATCATCCATATGGCCATGACCCTCTGGCATGCGTTCAGAATGGCCGCCGATCGCTTTCGTATACTGACGCCCCATAAAGGGCCATGGACCCAATGATTCCTGCGTAGAGGAAGGAATCGTTAGGAGGCGTCTGAACCCCGCTAGGTTGGGCAGAAGCCGTTTGGACCCAGACGTCGAAAGGGCTTCTCGAAATTTCACCGGCTGTCGTCGACTCGACGCCGATGTGAACTCCTACCATTATTTGGGAACCCGGTGGTGGCGCACTCGAGGGCCGTTAAAACATATGGCCTCGGACATGTGCAGTGCCACCTCGAGTCCCAACTGCTGTATCCTCTCCACGACTGTTGCAACCCCGCGTGTCGCTAGTTTGACCGCCGTCCGGTGCGACTCTCCCTGTGCCAGAACCCGCGTGCCCCTTCAGGGAGGTTGCCATGCAGCATGTAGTTCTACCACAAGGGCGGTTCTAGTACCGATCCCTGCGGAACACGCGCATCATCCCTCGCTTTTTCTACTCTCCCTGGCGACTGGGGTAGATAATGAAACTGTCGGTCAGGTAGACCTCAATCACACGACAGAGATAATCCTGACCTGGTGATACTGGAATGCCCTTCTAATGCTACTACATGGCAGGTATTTGAAGGCGTTGGCGATGTCCAAAGACACAGTCAAGACACACCTGCCCTGGGATACCGCGTCCCCTGTCGTGAGGGCTCGCACGCGCATGTTAGTATCCACCGTGGAGCGCCGCCTGCGAAAGCCGAACTGGCCGTCCGCAAGATCTGGCCCCAACTTTACCAAGTGCGCAACGAGATTGTGGCAAATTTAGTGTATATTTCTTTTTTTTGTAATTTATATAAACTAGTGCTTGACTGCAATCCCACCCGATGGCAAACAGTGATGCAATCGCCTATGGCGAGGCAGACAGTTTGTTAAGATGTAATATGGTGGTTGAGTAGGTGTATACAAATGAATACAGTTGATATAAACTGAGTCCCATTATCTGCAGTGAGACTAAAAGAGCCCACTAGGCAATGGTCTTAAAAATTGATTGCTACATGGACCTAACGCCGAGCAGATAACTCACGGCGTTCCATGGGATTAGGTGGAGCAGGAACCGAGACTAGAGTGCACCTTACAAGCCCTGACCTGACTTTACATCATTGTCGTGAATAGAATGGTTTCGCTCATAAATTGTGTTAATTTTGGGACTTGACAATTCATGATTTGTCTTAATTTTTGAAACTGGACAATTAACTCTCTTTTGTAACTTGATAATTCATTACTTGTCTTAATTTCTGAAACTTGACAATTAACTGTCTTATTTTTTTTTGACTTGACTTGACAATTCGTGACTTGTCTTAATTTTTTTTGTGACTTGATAATTCAACACTTGTTTTGATTTTCGAATTGACAATTCATAAATTGTCTCAATTTCTATTCATTGATAATGTTTATTCAGTTCCAAATCAGTAAAGGTAACCAAAATACTTCAAATTGATACAGTAACTGTTTCATAACTCATCTATTCTAGTGCGAGGATCGAACTTGCGACAATATACTCGTAATATTGGCAATACTTAACTTGCCTCGTTAGGATACACAGATTTATCATGTACCGTTTTGACAGTTTACAAACTGCCTTGTTTAGATATAAGAATTTACCACATACCGTTTTAACAGTTCGTAACCTGCTTCGTTAGGATAACTAGATTTACCATATACCGTTTTGACAGTTCACAACCTGCCTTGTTAGTATTTCTCCTTGTTAGGTTACATAACCTAACAAGGAGAAATCCATGTGGATTTACCACGCTTTGACAGTTCACAACCCGTCTTGTTATTAAGTACTTAATAATCATATTGGTAGACTTCTCGCACGAAAAACACACATAACTCACGTTTGGTGTGGTTTGTATGATAGTTTAGGGTAACTAGGTTGCTAGGTAGTTGCTATAGGGCTAGGTTACAATCAGTCGGGTCTTAGTTAACTCATAGATACCTACCATGCTCAATTCTTTTAAACTTAGACACACTGTACACATTTGGAATAATGGCCGTATTATGCTGTAAGCCCCGGTGCGCACATTTTGATTACTCGATAATTCAAACTTTTATTTTTCTCTCGACAGTTTCAAACCATTTCATATTTCAAACTTTCGATAATTCCGGGTGTCCCGTGTATGTGAATTCATACGTTTGTGGATGCACCCACGATACTGGAATAATTCTTAGTGTGGGATAAAGTTTCTTCTTTTTTTTTTCAAAACAAAGAGGTTACGCCTTTGAGTAATCAATTCACATGTATAACAATTAACTTTTTTCTCGTTTCGGGGATATAATTATACAGTATTAAGTACTTATTTTGCCGCCAATTGTGGTATTTCAGGACACATACTACAGTTTATATTTACTACGATGTCTGAAGCTAAGGGGTGATAGGTCCGACTCACTCGGTGAATAACTCACAACTTAGGGCCAACTACCCCCCACTAGTTAATGGCCAGTCTATGCAACATCTTGTATAAATATACATCATAGACGATGTAACAGAACACTGGGCTGCGACAGTCGCTGTCTCGTTTTTGAACTTATAAAAGGGCAACTGAAGAAACACACACGGTGTTTAGTCAATATAGCCTGACGCCTATTCGCTCCACCCTCTCCGTGAGAAGTAATTTGACAAAACTCCTCTTTAAAAAAAAGACTACTTTGCAGCTAATTCAATTCTTTGTCTGAAGATTTTGTAGCATGCTGCTGAAAAGGCAGCATTTCGGTCTTCAAAGTTTTACTTGAAACCTAGTCAAGGATTTTTTTCAATAGGTCTGAATTGCATTTAGCAGAATCTTAAATTGGGAATCTTTGTGTTTGTATTTATCGGTTATATTTACTTATTAGGTTATTTATACCACTTATAATATAAGTCGTTGTTGTTATTTGTTTTTATTTTTAAGGTATATTTGACGTAAATAAACTCTTTTTCTTTTCTATTTATTTATTAAAACTATGCACTAGTAATTAACACTGTATAAAGGCGGACTTAATGCCTTAGGCATTTTCTACCAGTCGACCTATTCATAATGCCAATTTGACGATGACACAAATAAATAGAAATATTTGGTAGTGTTAAACATAAACAAACAAATAAATCTCAAAATAAAATAAAGCAGAGACAAAATATGAATTTAAAAATAAACTGAACTCAAACAATTGAACAAAATTTAGTTGTACGGATCGTTGAACACTTGATTTCTCTGAAAACCCTTTCATTATTTGTTTCGCTTTTCAACATAGCCGATACTTTTATTTTTAGGGTTCCATACCTCAAAAAAAAAAGCATTTATAGGATCACTTTGTTGTTCGTCTGTTTGTCTGTCTGTCTGTCAAGACTTTTTATCTCAGGAGCAAGTGGAGGTATCGAGTTGAAATTAAAACCATCAAGTCTCCCTTGAATCTGTGAAAGGTGAAAAAATCAAACTTCTGAGTTATAGAAAAAAAAGTTAAGGTTTTTTATGCTTTAAAAAAGTGTATTTCGACACTCTCAAGGGAATCAAAATTCACAGGCTACTTCCCGTTGACCTAAAAACCTGCAATTTGGCATGAAGCAAGGTTTCATAGCACAAGTATAGGAAAAAATCTGAAAACTGTAAATTTGTAATTAAGTCACAAAAGAGAACTTGTTGCGATTCGGAAAAATCTTCGTAACTTATTTCGGGAATGGAACTGGTTTTCATAGGTAAGTTTGTATGGAACCCACAGTGCGCGAGTCCGAGCACTTGCTCGGTTTTTTTGTTTCCATTTAAAATTAACCAGAATAACCGAGCAGCGATTCGTATTGGGCACACGCTTATTTTTTTTAAATGTGTTTTCTATTTTTATTTTAGTTGTGTTTGCTCGTAGTTCAGTTCAATTTTTGAACAAGTTCTTGTTTGTGATACTTTTACGTTAAAATGTATCATACAATATTGTATTTAAGTTCCAAATTCAAATCTTGTTATTTCCCAGCGCGGGTATTAATAAAATTCAATACAATGTTACTGTCCGGCTAGAGTCTAGGGCATAATTAATTGTTTTTGCTTTATTTTACGTTTGCATGACATATAGAAAGAAAGAAGAAAGGAAACACGTTTATTTGGCACACAATGAAATAACAATTATGTTACATATTATTATTGTATAGAAACTTAAATACATCAACATTGTGTGTCTCACGGCTGCGCCAAATAGGTCTAGTTCAGCATAATGCTAGGCCACTACGTAGGAGTTGCCTGACGCTGGTTGGCATATAATTTGACATTTGTAAAAAGGTGCAGGTGATGTGAAGAACAGAAAAACATTTTATTGAAACTGATGGCCGAGCAATCTATAGCTGGGCCATGTGTTGCAATATACCTACAATAGATATACACGTATCGGCAACAATGGCTGGCGAAATTACACACACGTCGCAACGACTTATTGTTATTTTATCATTTTTATTTTAAAACAATAATATGTAGCTGCAACAAGTTTCAGAAAGATAAAGAAACGAGAAAAAAGAGAGATTGTAGATTTGACCTTACTTAAATAGGCAAACTTTAGATAAATAGTTTAAGTCAAGAAATAAGCCTTGTTAAGGGGTTCTTAATAATTAAAGTTTTATTTTTAGAATTAGTTTTAATTTTTAAAATGTTCTCTAAGATTTCTGATAGAGGAATATAATGGATGAAAAAAGCAGCGCTGAACCCAAATAAATCGGGATAAGGAATGATGATATTATTCTTTTCAGAGATATTTTCGTCTCTAGATTTAAAACAGGATAAAGATTCTTAAAAAAGATGGTAAGACCGAGGAATAGCTCCACTTTTACACAAACTTAAAAGCAATGTTTTGCAAACGGCAATGTTTTGCTTATTAAAATAGGTTGGGGGTAAGCGCGTTCCAACTGTATATTATCTAGGTGTTTGCGTGTGGTTGCATCCGCACTATACTCTAAAGTACCTACACTTTCGTTCTTTTCATCTACCTAAGGTAGACTGAGAGTTATTTAAATTAAGCTCTAAATAATTGTCTTCAAAACTATGTCTAAAAAATAACTAATCTGAAAAATCTATGTCTAAAAAATATTTGCTTGTGAGTCAGACACGCCAACCTCCATCACGTTAGTCTAATAGATCACACTTCCATCTTTTTCGCACCGTTAAAGCTTAATGTGTAAAATTGAAACTCCATGTTTCAATTTTTATTTTCTTTCATAATAAAACGTGCTTTTTTCAGATTGAAGTACACTCAAAACTTTTTAAAGTAAAATATTGATACTGTAGTTTTATCTTTGTCAGCTGTCTCTATTATAAAGTCTTTGTTTTGCCTCTTGAGTAGCTTTTATTGCATTGTTAAATTGTTAATGCATGGAGCTCGGATGACACTAGACTTGTGTGAGTTTAAAAAATGAAAATTTAGAGTTAAATTGGGAGTTAAAAACTTTTTCCGTCGTTTTGTTACCATTACATCATCAGTGTAATCTTAATATGTAAACTACACAGTATACAACGATACATTTTTGTTTATTCAAGTTTCTGAAAGATATTTGGGGGCAAGCGACGTCTTATATCGTCGAGTCAAAGCTTCAAAGTCTTGGATATCGACGCCAAGTTGTTGGCCTATCGGTTTTCTACCGGTTGTATTTCAAGGACTGTGCATCGGAATTGCATTACCAAATCCCGCTAAGCCCGTGGCATCATCAGACCACCAGACATCTCACCCATACGCACATAACATTTTGTGAAATTTCCTACCGGAGTCTGTTCTCTAATAGCTACAACCTGGGGTTAAGTTAAGAGTGAATAAGTTACTTCTAGGTAAGCTCCATCGTCGACCATATTGTCACTTTTTATCAGCTAAGATAATAGTTAAAGGCTAGCCTATTAATAGTAAAAAATATTCTCTGTTTGAATTCCCCTCGTGTAGTGCGACTCCAGTTTGAAATACATTAATACCTAAGTATGTGTTTTAATACTGGTAACAGTCATAACAATTATTGTTTTAGTTCTATTATCATGCATCCCTCTTTTATCTTTAATTCCCTCACCAGCTTTTATTACTTTTTCAATTGCTGTATAAATTACTTTTTCTCCAAATCGTAAAATATTTTTAAAAACTTATAAATAACAATATTTTAATTATTATGAAGTCAAACAATAGTTAAAAGTTTGTGGGAAATAGGCACTCTGTTTTTAAGTATAGCAACTAAAAAGTGAAAAAAAAAAAATATTTACAAAAAAAAAAACACTAAAAGGATCAAAATAACTTAAATAATAATTCGGTGTTAAATATGAAACAAACAATACCGAGAAACACCGACTTCCGAAATTAAAGTTATTTTGATTCTTTTAGTGTTTCTTTTTTTCAATGAAGTCTTTAATTATTTTTTTAAATCTTTTATTTCTAACGTACATGATGTTTTTATAGATAGATATATTGACAAGGCACCGTCATGATGTTAATATCTATAAACAGTTCCCGGTGGAGATTGTAAATAGCTCTGATGGCTCTTTTCTGTAGCATAAAAAAACGTTTTACAAAAAAAAAAAAAAAAAATACAATCGACTTCAATGTGAAAAACACTGAAAGTGCAAAATGACAGACAGACGGACGGACAACAAAGTGATCCTATAAGGATTCCGTTTTTTCCTTTTTACGTCAAAGGAACCCTAAAAAACACTGAATAGTGCAAAATAGATATAAATAGAATAGTGATAAATAGAATTAAGCCTGCAGCCTGTCTCCATAGTACCGTATGACATGATACTATGAAAATAACTAAAATAGACTAGTCTAGCTGTATCAACATCCGTAAATTGGCGGATTTTTCTAACAGCATATGCAGCTAAGCGGCTTACGTTCAACAAGAGATGTTAAATGAGGACCCCATTGTAGCCTTGAGTCAAGCGTAATCCCCAGGAAAACCGTTTTATCGACAAATCCGTTTTATTTGTGGAATACTGCTGAGAGAAGAGCGCAGTTGCTCTAATCCAAGTTATTTTTGTTAGTCTCAATTTGTATCTATAGGCACACAATGTTTTAGGGGAAATAAATATTTTTATAAATGGGAGCATTTTACGTTTTATTTTTCTAAAATGATGCTAAACATAATAAATCAAACTAAGGGAATTACAGTTATTTTTTACAATCATTTACTTTGCTAAGTGGAAAAAAAATTATGACAAAAAAAAAAACAAAAGAAAATAAGAGCTCTCCAAATCTACTTTTGCATCTTTTTGTTGATACGCATTATACTGTTTTCGTGTTACTCTAGCGGAAAACGAATTGATGACATGTACGTAGGATTTGGGCCAAATAAAAACAGTCCTACACGTATGTAAATCTAAGGCAACCTTGAGAGAATATGACACATTTTCTGTTTACCTGATAAATCTGCAAGGCATTTTATTAACATTGAGAAGATTAGCATCAGATTGATAAATAGAAATGGGGTTACTGTAGTACTAGGCGGCTGTAGTTACTCAGATGGACATTCTCGTAAAATTTATAACCATCATCATTTTCTTATTACTTGGGGGCGGTGGAAAATGCTTGCTTTTGTTCTGAATAGCTGTGATCGTCGATTCGTCGGTCGATTCGCAGCTTTTACACTCGCAATGTATTTCACACTAGTGCGGAAAACTGCAGCCACAGTTTATCGACCTTTGAGTGATGCAGAAAAAATAGGTGCAATAAAAGAGAAAAAGGCGAATATAAAAAAAAAAAACATTATTTAGTTTATAAGAATTAAATTAAACCAAAATAAAATTGAGAGGGCGCCGGCTCCTGATATGGCCTGCCTAGTTCGGCAGTGAGAGGTTTCATAAATTGTAGCAACCATGAAATTATGTTAATAACTATATGTCCTGTTGTATATGGCCTGTTGTTGGTCTAGTGGTAAGTTGTCCTGACTGCTATACCGATGGGTTCGATTCACACCCAAGACAAATGTAGGTGTGATGACCAAATCATTTGTTCTGTGTCAGGGTGTAATATCTTTATAATATATATATTTAGAAATATGTAAGTATGATTCTGATTGACTTTGATGTTTTTTTTTTTAAATTTTGTTTTACTATTTGACATTAATTTTTTTTTTTTTATATATTATGACTTGCAATAAACTATTTTGTAAAGTGTTACATTTTTGTAAATTTTATTTTTTTATTGTGAATGTGGGGACTATGTGGATTACTTTTCCTTTTCTGTAATTTTAACATGATGTCTGGCAATTTTGAGTATTTGATGCGGCCAACCCAAATGTCTTTCTTTGTTATTGTTCGTCAAGTCGTTGAGCTCCTTAGTAGTCCTAAGTTTGAGCTACACGATTACTGACAAATGCTTGCACTGACCGGACAGGTCCACTCAAATCTGTGTGGTTCTTTCTTCAAAAAACCATCTGAGACACTAGTCTGCGCGGTTCTCATATGACTTGACCATTACATGTTTACTGTATGGACTTTAAAAGAGACTTTGACCCCTGAGTTTGTTTTAGTGTTCCTTCTCAGGGTAGTCAGCTAGGAAACACCGGCCTCATCTAGTAATAATAAACTGACGAAAAAAAAAAATGACGTGTAAAAGTGTTTTTAAAACCTATTTGCAAAAAAAAAAAATGTTTTTAGTTGACTGGTACTCATAGTACAAGCTCTGCTTAGTTTTGGACTGAATGGCGTTATGCGAAAGTGGTGCAACATAAAAAGAAAATAATTTATAGTTATTTTTATTATAATACGTATACAACATTAGTTTTAGTATATGCGAAACCCGAAACACGAGTCTAGTATTTTTATGTAAAGAAGCTATGTACAAAATTTCGTAACTGTATCATAAAAAATCGCAAAGTTATAAAGCTTGTTAAATTATTTGGTTGTCCGTACAAATACAGGTTACCGGGCCATCCGGGTGACTGAGGGGTTGTTTTGCTCGCGCACCCTGCTGTTAACCTAATGCCCGCTATGAACTGTGTTGTACTTAGTGTCGGTGGTGTCCAACATGTGACCTTTTCTAAAATATTTTTGGGAAAAAATTTAACATAGTATAAAAATTATTGGATTCGATTCAGTTACTGATTCTGAACAAAGTATATTCAGGTTTCGCATATACTAAAAATAATGTTGTACACAAATGAACCGTAGGCATAATACAATCTAAACTAACATTATAAAGAGGAAAGATTTGATTTTTTTGTTTTTTTTGTGTGTTACGATATAATTAAAAAAACACTGGATTGATTTGCAAAATTAAAATTAAAAATTTTTAGAAACACATATAACTACGAGTAAACAGAAAAAAGTCACATGATGTTGATTAAAAATATAGGTACTAGAGATATACTGCATTATTTTATTTAACTGTTAATTTAGACGTTCAAAAATTCTGTTTTATTAGTGTTAAGAGAAAAAAAATGACTGTTTTATCTCCTCTTGTCATCAGGTACTATGGACGTTGCACGGAGACGAAGAAGAGTGGGGCAAGTGGCCAGGCATGCCGTACATGTGGTTCGTCTGCCACTGGCTGGCCATGTCGCACTCCTGCTACAACCCCATGATCTATTGCTACATGAACGTGCGGTACCGACGGGGATTTAAAGAGGTACCTACGACTAAATAGCTATTAGTATTTTATGGTGTACATTTGTTTTTATAATCGAAATTTCGAACTTTTCTATAATTCGAAGTTATCACGAGTTCCCTAGAAGTCTAGAACATCTCTTTATATTTTGTAAAAAAATTATAAATTTTTAAGCACTTGGTATTTCTAATAAAAACATTGTTGCTACGTACCAAATAGACGCGTTAATTAAAACTCATAGGCGTAAAACAATCGACAATTATTAGATTGTATAAGGTATGTCAATATATTTATGCAAACATAATGTATGTTAGAAAAAATCTTAATCTTTTTAGCATAAGAGGCGATAGACATAATTATGTTACAAGAAATAGGGACCAATTAGTTCAACCAAGTTTCAGACTAGCTAAAGTGGCCTCTTCTTTTATGGGGTACTGTTTGAAATGTTATAATAAAATACCTTCACAAATATTAGAACTCAATGAAACGAAATTTAAATCTTGTATTAAACGCACATATGCAGGCAAGCATATTATAAGTTGGAGGATTATATTCAGGATAAAAATGCTTGGCTCAATGCTGGTCCAGCTCCACTACCACCGGGGGTGTACAAATTGATTAGTATGGAAATTATTTTTTAATGTTTTTTTTCTTGAAATTGTAAAATATAAGTATTGTATTATATGTATAGAAGCATTTTTTCCACAGTTTGTAAATGTGAGTACCATGGAGCTTTTTATAGTTTTTATGTTGCTACTGGACTTATTTGACATAAATGAGCATGGCAGTTGAGAGTGTGTCATGCTCACTCAAATGTCTCACTGATGGTGGCGCGGGTGTTGGATCATTCGGTTCCCTTCAAAATGGTTGAGCTGAGTGGTGCTAATATTAGCGTCATGTCCGTGAACGGGCGCTGTCAGTTGAGGCTGGTCATCTCTTAGCTGCCAGTTGCTATTTTAATATCTATATTTAGTTTTTATTTTTATTTACATTGTTCTCACATGATAGCGACAAGAAACATGTAACAGAGATATTTGTAATTACAAAATATGATTGAAAAGAGTGTCCATGGAGTTTCTTGCACATTCTTCTCCATAGAGATCTACGCTTTGGAATGTGCAATTAGCATCATTTATTTTTATTTTTCTGACTGACTGACTTCTTGACATTTCAAAAGTGCCTGTAAATGGTTTATTTGGAATAAATGCTATTTTGATTTTGATTATGTGAACCTTAAATTTTGAGATTATTTCAAACTTGTATCATCGTTGCACGAGCATTTTGTTACTATAATGATTAATTTGACACACACTTCCGTAATATTTGGTATTCCATTATTTGGTACTTTTAGTTTCAGTTACTCCTTCGTTAGTTGGTTTCTGTCTACAAAACGACATCGATAAAACAGCTTTTCAAAAATTATTATCGGATAAAAAATAATGTTCAGTCTTATCAATTTGTTTTGAAGCAAATTAACATTACTGACTTCTATAAAAAGATTAATGTTAATTCACATTACGTATAATATGTGTGTACCTCTAACCTATTGATTTTGTTAAAAAATAGCAGTTAATAAATAATGATTTATTGTTAATCAATAATTTGAACTTTCGTATTTTCTCTCTCGAAAATTTCGAACTTAATAGATATATTAAACTGTCGATGTTGGTAAAATATTACTTCGCAAAAAGCCCTTCGAGTTTCGAATTAATGAGAGTCGAGTTCTATACCTGGTATTTTATGAAGATAGAGAGCAATCTATAAGGGCCGTTAGGTATCTATGAGTGGGTTTGATCCTAGATATCTACTTTGCTTTTTTAATAATTTTTTCACTTGTCCACGACAAGTTACGGATATTAAATTATTTTGGATTATCGGCTAAATTCAAATAGTTTCGATTATAGATATTAGAATTTGAAAATAATAAAAGCAAAATACAAACACTACGAATATATTATATTCATTTATCTTATTTTAAGAATTGACTTTAATCTCTAGTATATTATATTTTTTTTTATCTAAGTAAAAAAAAAAAACTGTTAGAATCTGTCATTTAGACACCGCTTTTATTTGAAACTTAATATCGGTTTAGGTTACGGTTACGGATATTTTTTATTTCGGATATCCGATAGTTTCGGTTACGGTTGCGGAGTTCCAAAACATCGCTGATCTAATCTATACTTATAATAAATCTGTAGAAGTGAAAATTCTGTACATTGAAAATATCAAAAAAAAAATAAATGGCAGGGGGTGTTACTAGACCGACACCGAACCCAAAAAGGTGATTAAAAAAATTTTGGTCTGTCTGTATGTATGTTCAGGCATCACGCAAAAACTACCAGTTCGATTAAGATGAAACTTGGTATAATTATTCTTTAATACACTGGGTACTTTTTATCCTGGAAAAGTAAAAACGAGCGAGTGAGCTAAAACTATGTTAAAATATTTTAAATATGTATGAGATAAATAAAAAAAAAAAAAAACTTAATTTTGCGGTTCGATCCCTAGTACTGTACCAACCGCAAATAATAAGTTTGTCGCAGGTTACGACACCCGCAGTGGAATTCACTAAGAGGCGCTCCACACGGCTAAGATACTATAATATTTTATCTTAAGATACAATATCGCTCGCCATACAATTCAATGAACTATCACACACGACGAAGATAATAAATAATATTTAATATTTTCGTATCTCAAAAAACCTAATAAAACCATTTTCGACTTTTACGCCGACGAAGTCGCGGGCAAAAGCTAGTTATAATAATAATTGTTGGGAGAAAATTAATCAATATTTCTTATCCATAAATTCTTTTAAATTGTAAAAACTACATTCATTTAACCACTTGTGCAATTTAATTTTCAACGATCTTGTATTCAATATTTTGAAGTGGCTTGGAATATGGTTATAAATACACACACATTGCTCAGCAGTTTTTGTTATATTTGGTAAGTTTTTGGACGTCACTCAGAACCAGTTTATAGGGATCTCTTTTGTTCCGGGAGCGTTCGTTGGATGTCTTAAACAGTTCGCTATTCTTAACTACGAACACATAAGTTTCATAAATGTAGGTATAGATATGATAGCGGCAGCAAAGCTCGACGTTGGAACACGCTTGCCTAGAATTTACTCTTGATTTAAAGTCAGCTTTCAGAAAATATCTTGATAGGTAAGCATTATTAACTGGGATTTTCTATCAGCGTTTCTGAAGTCAATTTCAAGAAATATTTATAAGTTGCAGTGTATTGACACTGCAACTTATAAATATTTCTTGAATTTAATACTCGTAAAAAGAGCAGTACGGGTTGAATATTAAACTTAAGCAGCTGTGGCTGATGGCATTCTGTGAATGAGTAACCATTCATTATATGCCGAAACTCTTTAAGCCTTGGTCCCGCCTATCACTTGTAGATCTTTAGCGGTTGTTATGAGTAGACAAAACCACGACATTCTGACATCAATCTCGCTAATATATCATGTCACTGAGTAACAGCTGGGTTGTTGACGTTAGATAGTAGACACATCATGAAAAATACTTCAGCTGCCTCTGGTTATAATGGTAGCCAATTCTAAGATATTTGAGAAAAGGGTGGGAAAATTAACAGCAAGTTTTAAAGAATACATCAGACGTTTTACGCGGCTAAAGACACTAGCTACACTTATCAGGGTTAAGGTTTTCTGTATGGGAACATTTAATGCTTTGCAAATGTATCTTATACTCGTTCCGTACGCGTTTAGGGAAAAGCGTCACTCATAACTAGGGCTTTCAATACCGGTATTACGGGATCCCGTAATACCTTAATCCCGGATACTTGGATACTTGTCAATACCGTGAAAAAGACCTATATATGTCATTTTTACGGTATTGACGAGCCAATACCGTGATTACGGTATTATAAACATTGATATATTGTTGCTGTTGGTGGTCTAAGTAGTGGGAAATTGTAATTATCTATACATATAATTAAAATTAAAGTGTCTATAGTACTATATGTTAACTGTATGAACTTTAAAAGAGACTGAAGTCTGAGTTTTTTTTATTTCTTCTCAGGGCGGTCTAGTCAGCTAGGAAACACCGGTCTCGTCTAGTTTAAACTAACGGGAAAATTGACGTGTAAAAGTGTTTTTTAAAACCTATTTGCAAAATAAATATCATTTATCAGATATGAGCATGGGATACTAGTAATTTAAGTGTGATTTTTGTATTATTGGCCTCATCTAAGTGGTATAGAATTTTATCAACAAAAAAATCGACGTGGTAAAAGTATTTTTAAACTTATTTGCAGAATAAGAATGATCATCAATATACAATATTTTTTTACTAAATGCATATATGAAAGTATATTTGATTTTTTGTTTATCTGTCTCTGAAATGGAAGGACCAGGACCAATTTTGACGGGACTTTCACTCACAGATAGCTGATGTTACGAAAAGAAACTTAGATTTCATTTTATTTTCTCGCTGAAATCCTATACGTGGATTTCAAACTACAGAATTCGTCCTCAAAACGGTTGAACCAACTTTTACGGGTCTTTCACTGGGATATAGCTAATGTTATAAAGAGTAACGTAGGCTACTTTTTTATTCCTCACAGGTATGGGACTTAGTTTAATTTCCGGGTAGGGGGCGACATCTCCGAAATAGATAAACAGATTTTGGCGGGGACGTTAGGTTATAAGAACTATTAATTTAGTTCGCATTTCATTATATTCTATATAAATGTCACCGTTAAATTGTAAACTATCAAAGGATTTTGAACTTTTTTTTGATTGTTATTATTGTAGGATATTGTTGATATTGGAGTTAGTCTATTAAACTGTCAAATAGAATAGAACGGAATGGATCTCGCGCGTTGTTTGGTTGAACGTCATGTGCCCCGCGCCGCCATATTTGATTGTTGTCGAATTTCAACAAACAGTGTTTAGGTAATCTTAAATTGATTTCGTGTTGAAAATCACTCACAGCTTTATAATTAGTTGCATAATATTTTTGTGGAATTAAAACTGAATCTATGATTAACCTAAGAAGTGCAGTTGGAATGATAAATCAGTATGTTTTAGTTACCGAACATAGCTTAAATTACATAATATTTTTCGTGTTTTCATATTTTTTAAGCACGTGAACCTATGTAATCTCATTTTATCATATATACAATTTCGGATATTGAGCCTATAAATCAACAAAACTCAGAAATACCAATTATTATTAATCAAGAACAATTTACCATAGAGCTACAAAACTGTTACAGCGGGCATAATGCAAAATAGTAAAAAGTTTTAATGGACAAATCTAAAAATACAACGTGTAATAAAATTGTTAGACGAGTACAGAACAATAAAATATCAAAGTCCGAACGACTTCAATCGAAGGGAACAAATAGATCTTGTAGATTTCCAAAAATTTCCATATCTTGAGTAAAATCATCATCATCATCATCATTTCAGCCTAAAGAAGTCCACTGCTGGACATAGGCCTCCCCCAAGCGACGCCACAACGTCCGATCCTGTGCGTCTCGCATCCACCGCACTCCCGCGACTCTCACCAGGTCGTCGGTCCACCTTGTGGGAGGCCTTCCAACGCTGCGTTTTCCGGTGCGCGGTCGCCATTCTAGAACCTTTCGGCCCCATCGACCGTCCGTTCTGCGAGCAATGTGCCCTGCCCACTGTCACTTTTGTTTGGCGATTCTTCGGGCTATGTCGGCGACCTTGGTTCTCCTGCGGATATCTTCATTCTTTATGCGATCACGCAAGGAAACTCCGAGCATAGCCCTTTCCATTGCCCTTTGGGTGACTGTAAGCCTTCTGATGAGGCCCATTGTAAGCGACCATGTTTCAGTACCATAAGTCATCACTGGCAACACGCACTGGTCATAGACTTTCGTCTTGAGACACTGTGGTATGTTGGACGAGAAGATACCGCACAGCTTCCCGAACGCTGCCCAGCCGAGTCGGATTCGACGATTGACCTCTTTCTCAAAGTTAGACCTACCCTACTGGATTGTCTGTCCCAGATAAACGTAGTCCTCCACAACTTCGAGTGTAGAGTCCCTGATCTTGATAGGAGTGGGTGCTACATGGCTGTTTACCATGACTTTGGTTTTTTCCATGTTCATTTTAAGTCCCACTCTTTCGGAAGCTCTACTGAGGTCACCAAGCATTGTACTGAGCTCCTCCGTAGTCTCAGCCATGACTACTATGTCGTCGGCAAACCGCAGGTGAGTGATGTACTCGCCATTGATATTAATGCCTAGCCCTCTCCACTCCAGAACCTTGAAGACATCCTCCATTGCTGCCGTGAACAGTTTCGGAGAAATTACGTCTCCCTGCCTCACGCCCCGCTGCAAGAGGATAGGTTTCGAAGGCTGGTCTTGTAGTCGGACTGACATGGTGGCGTTTTTGTACAAACACTTCAGCACTTCGATGTACCGATAGTCAATTTGGCACCGTTGGAGAGACTGCAGTACAGCCCAAGTCTCAATCGAATCGAAGGCTTTCTCGTAGTCCACAAACGCTAAGCAGAGAGGCTGAATATACTCCTCAGTCTTCTGTATAACCTGCCGCAGCGTATGTATGTGGTCCACGGTGCTGAAGCCTTTTCGAAATCCGGCTTGTTCGGGAGGCTGGAAGTCGTCGAACCTGCGTGCAAGACGATTCGTGATGACTCTGGAAAACAGCTTGTAAACATGACTCAGAAGCGAGATGGGCCTGTAATTCTTAAGTAGGGCATTATCGCCCTTCTTAAAGAAGAGTACCACTACACCTCTGGTCCACGCCTGTGGCGTTTTCCCTTCGAGTATGACGGAATCAAATAGCTTCTGAAGGGCCTTAAGGACCGGTTTTCCACCCGCCTTCAGAAGTTCAGCCGTAATTCCGTCCTCACCCGGCGCCTTGTTGTTTTTCAGCTGCTTCAGAGCCATCCTAATCTCGTTCAGGCTGACGTCCGGGATATCTTCGGTATAGTGTCGAGTCAATCTAGCTCTTGGGTCGTTTGCTAGATTCACAGTGGGTTTGGTAATTGACGTGTACAATAGTCCATAAAAAGTCTCGATCTCTCCCAGAAGCTCCGATTTGGCGGATATGACTCTGCCATCGTCGGTCTTCAGTTTCGTGAGCTGGCTTTGCCCAATAGACAGATCTCGTGCAAATACTTTAGAGCCCTTATTCCGCTCAATTGCATCCTTAATCCTTGCGGTATTAAAGCGGCGAAGGTCTCGTTTCAGAGACTTCGAGATTTGTCTATTGAGCTGCCGGTACATGCACGCATCGTCTGAAGACTGCAGAATCATCTCACGCCTCTTCTTCATTAACTCGAGGGTCGGATCAGAGAGCCTTTTGTTCTTATTTGTACGGTGAGTCTTGAAAAACTTAGACCCGACCGTATGGACAGTTTCCACGAACCCATCGTTATATTCGTCCACGTTGCTTCCTAGGCACTCGAAACGATTGTGGAGTTCGAGCTGAAAGCTCTCGGGGTTTTGGACTTGGATCTGTGCTGGACGGAGCGTAGACTTCATCAGTCGAGATCTTTCAAGCTTGATATTGATATTCAATGTGCCTCTTACCATGCGGTGATCACTTCCAGTTTTCACCGCGTTGATCACAGAGACATCATTGAATATTTGCTTCTTCGTCGACATGATGAAGTCAATCTCATTTCTGGTCGCACCATCAGGGCTTTGCCAGGTCCACTTCCTACGCTCACGTTTTTCGAAGAAGGAATTCATCATATAGAGGCCCTCCTTCTCCATAAAACCAGCCAATAGGTGTCCCCGGCGGTTCCGATGTCCAAATCCAAATTGCCCCACTCGCAGCTCATCACCGTCTCGTTTGCCCAGTTTCGCGTTAAAGTCCCCCATGACCACGGTAGTGAAATATCAGGATCATTTAACAAAATTCTTTTTTTTTGCGATTAATGGTCGCAAAAAAAAGCAAACAAAATAATAATAGTTGATGTCACAATTCTTGAAGTGCATTTATTTTATTTGACTGACACTAGTGTTTCATTCCTAACTCTATAGTCACAGAACGGCCGGAGCCGGAGTAGATTGTGTTAAAACAGTTTAACTTCGATATATTACGATCTACCGAAAAATAATGCGTTACATTGTGAGTTTTTTGTTAAGGTACAAAATTTTTCGATAGTTCACAATCTCTCGAGATAAATTGTAATCTAACGGTGTTTACAATTTTACGGTAACATACATACATAACTCATCATCATGATTTAACTGCATAGGTCACGTTCCCGTAGAACAATTATAATATTGACCTAGTAATTTTTGAGCCTAGTATTTTCAATAAGTAACATATCAAATATTTTATTATTATCTAAATTGAACTTGCTGTCAAGACCGTGATCACGTGATCTCGGTATTGTGATAGGAGAGACTCAAATGAAAGGCTTCTGGTTGAATTATTCCGATATTCTATTGTATGAAGCACTTTCTAATATAAATATAAAATTACGTCTCGACTTTTGTATTGACATCTCCTATCTATCGTTTGAACATCTATCAAAACATAAACCTTAAAAGTATAACATGCCAGTTTGTAAGTTAGTAATCTTAGTGTGACCTGCATGGTCGCCACAGTATTAATTATACGAATACCGGTATTGAAAAGATCCGGTATTTGAAAGCCCTAGTCATAACCCCAGTAATTCGAAGTAACAGCAAGTTGAAGGCCACCTATGCCAATTAATTTGAAATTCAGATGTGTTTTCTCGTGAAATGAGACGATATTTTTGTTCCATTACGTAAGCCGTACAAGGTTATGTTCTGTAAGTCCATATTTGTTTGTGGAAAAAAATGTAAGTATGTCAATAACAATAGTTATTTAAACTTTATGAACTGTAGCGGTACATAGATGGTGGGCTTAATAGGACAAAACATTCTTTACCAGTCAACCTTTAGGTTAAAAAAGACTCTGAAAAAAGGTTTCTGGTAGGTAATAGGAAAAACAACAAAGAGGCGGAGGAATAATATTTATCTAAATCTACATTTGCTTAAATCGGTAATAAAAGTCAATCTAATTTAAATTTATAATTACATATAAACAAAATTATATACAAAAACACTTAACGAAAAAAGAAAACTTATTTAATGTTTCTTATGAGGCATTATTAGGCATAGTAAGGCAAACAGGTTTTTTCTCAATTCAGTAACAGTTTCAATGTTCTTATATTTTAATTATTAATTATTTAAAGTATAAGAACACTGGCACCGCACAAAACTTATAGTAACGACACTTTAAATAAATTTAACATAAAATATGTAGTAAAAATTATATTGGCGCGGTGGTTGGGAGATTGACTGCTTCTCTGCTTGTCGCATGTTGATTCCTGCACGGAATAAATTTTAATATTTATAGGTATGGCCTACAGATAGTTGTTGGGTATCTTGTGTATGGGACTTTACATGTTTTTGAATGCACCTACGATACAGAAGTAATCCTAGTGTAAGGCAGTTTTTATTTGAGAAAAAAAAGTGTCGCGGACATAAACCTGTGATATTTACTACATGTTTCCATAATTTATTAGGGACTAGCTTTTGCCCGCGACTTCGTCCGCGTAGAAGTCGAAAATGGTTTTATTAGGTTTTTTGAGATACGAAAATTGAAATATTATTTATTATCTTCGTCGTGTGCAGCGCCCCTTAGTGAACTCCACTGCAGGTGACGTAACCTACGACAAACTTATTATTTACGTTTGGTACAGTAATTGGGTCTAGGGTTCGAACCGCAAAATTAAGTTTGGTTTTTATTGTATATATTTTTCCGGAATAAAAAGTACACAGTGTGGTGCCCAGGATATTAAAGAATAATTATACCAAGTTTCATCGTAATCGAACTGGTACTTTTTGCGTGATACCTGAACAAACAGACAGACAGGCAAAAATTTTTTTAATCACATTTTTGGGATCGGTGTCGGACTAGTAACACCCCCTGCCATTTATTTTTTTGACATTTTCAATGTACAGAATTTTCACTTCTACAGATTTATTATAAGTATAGTTATTCCATATAATGCTGATTGTGCTTGTTCTTCGAAGCGCACCTGATTGACAGAAATGAAAAGAAAACATAAATAAATAAAAAAAAACAGTATAAATAATAAACACATTTAATAATCACAGCGTGGCACAATATTAGGCACGCCATAATCATGGCAATCATTAAGGAGTGGCTGGAGAGATGTCGTAAAAATGCCCTGTGCTCTGGCAAGTGATGTGATTTTCAATACATTTTAAAGAAAAGCTGTACTTTCTGAAGTTGTATTGAGTTTTACTTTTGTTTCGATAGATCCTCGGTGGACTGCTGTGTTGGAAGAAGAAGGGATCCAGTAGGCCTCAGCGTTCAAGTATTTGTGAAGGCATTCCTTTATCAGGTAAGAAATCTATAGAAGTCTAGAAAACCTCTCCACGGACCACGCAGCAAGCACTCTCACTACCTAACATGAGTCACTCACTCACTGTACCTCGTGCTTTATTTATCAAACAATTACTTATTTTTTATTCTCTTTTCCGATTCAGTTTGAATTGTTTGATTCGATTCCAGGATGTTTTCTTTCCGTAATTTTAATGAACAACCGTCAGTCACACTTCACGCTAATGCCATAAAGGCTAAATTTTGTGTGTACGAATATTTGTGGGTGTATGTTTGTTACTCCATCACGCTCAAACATTTTAACAGATTTGGATAAAATTTTCTAGGTACTCGGGTAGACTATGTCATAGAATCTACACTAAGTACAATTACTGTAGGATAGTGCGGGTGACAGCTGTCGGATTCATACAATCTAGCTACCCATTCTTTTCTCTATCTTAGTTCATTTTATATTAAATGTAGTACATTGATATCGGAGTATCTATTGAATCATAACTACACAGACAGAGAAACTATTGGAAGTTTTAGTATAATTGTAGATTTAGTTTGTAAGTTGTTATTCTGTAATTTCTGTATACATGTCTAATACAGTCGCTATTTATTCATAATTCAAGGTTAATAAAGTCATTTTCCCTTTAGTTCTTAAATACTGATAAGTTAATTATAGTTATTCCTTGGACACTAGCATAAAATTTGTTTAAGATTTACTTGTGGCTGTTACATGTATCTATTTTGAGTAAAATATGAAATAAAGATTATTATTTAACCCCGAGCGAACGCTTCGCGGTCATTGTCTTTCTATTGTGGCAAAAGGTTAAAGATGCATATTTTCATCCTGCAGTGCTGTCATTCTGTCTATGCAATGTAAAAAAGAACTTAAGCTATTCATTTTTTTTAAATGAATCCTTTGTAACATAAGATATTTTTATTCTGGGAGCATGTTTTTTTGGGATAATTCTTAACTTTTCCGCCGCTACCGGTGAAGACACTGCCAGACGTCAGTATCTCAACAGCGAGTTTAAGAAAGATTGGAGAGTAACTTTTAACTTTGTTAGACTGTTTTTACTGAGCATTTCTTCTTTGGAAACTTTTCAAATGTCAACTAAATTATCATCTACCTTTCTTTTTTTAATTTGGGGGGGGAAATCTTTATTCTGCGTGGGCTTTTGGAGAAAAGACCAGAGCCTCAAGTCTGCAATTACAATAGTGTCAGAATGATTCATAATTGATTTCATAGTTGTTGATTTTGACAATTTTGTTTTTTTTTTTTGCATCATTATGAATTTCCAGTGGTCAATCACTGACACTCAATTGAAAAAAGTGGCATAGAATGGTAATCTCGTACATATTGACAAATGAATATCTGACGTATGCGGTAATCTGCTAAGATTTTGACAGTTCCTTTGAACAGTGACGTACCATTAGAACGTCATTGTGCAGTCATTGCTTTTAATAAGCTCAATATTTTCATTCTATCAGAACTCTATTACGAAACCATTGACCGACCTCTTAAATACAACCTCCTCTATGCAACGCCTATTTAGGCATATCAAAACGGAAGGTCAAGGAGTTCAGATTGGGGAGACTGTAAAAATAGAAATAATTACATTCCTACTCACTAAAATCTTAACGTCATGTTAACCTAACCAAAAAATAATGACGTTTTCGCAAAAGACAGAATTTATTCTCATAGAGACTTTTGTAACAATCTTTTCACAACATAAGCCTTTTTGCGACAAAAGAAGTATTCTCCGACCAAATTTCCTACAAATGTAAACATATGGTAGGCCGATACCAGCACGAATTATCATACAAGAAGACGGTACTAACTTTCTCTTATTCGTTGGAAAGTATAATATATAATTCTTCAGACTTCTACAGATTATTTATTGAATATTATCAGTCCTGCCGAAATATATCGACTGTTAGACCTCTTATTATCACATCGACAAACAAACTCATAGCTACTTATAATTCTCGTTTTCATTATAAAATAAATCTGTATGCAATGATTTTGAATATTACCCTCCGGACCGATCCAATCAAATAGACCTTTCACTTGACACGGGATGACTCTAGGGACATTGTTATTGTATAAATCATAGTTATGAGGCTATTGTTACAGATAAAATCTGAACTAAATTTTAAGTAAACAGATGTCAACGTTATATGGGTTTTATTTCTCTTTAATTTGTTTTTATTAAAGAACATTATACACACATTGCTAGAATATTTTAAAAAACCAGTTTAAACCAAGATGTAGAAACAATGAAATTCTATGTTACTTCCACGAACTTTAGTTAAATATACTCTACCTATTCCGATTTCTGATGATAATATTAATGTATTTTTAATTTATTTCTCTGGTGATTATATTTATATATATTTAATTTATTTAGTTCACGTAGTATATATACTTTATTATTCGCTCCAGTAATTTAAAGCTTTCTAAATGAGTTTGATAAGTCTTAAATTCTTTCAGCTTGAAAATAAACAAAGTGATAGTATAATCTCAGTATGGCTTGATTTTATCTGAATTTACTCTATTAGTATTCATTCTTACGCATTGTAAAATCTTGGAATTCCCACACACACATATACTTTATACGATGTACAATCACAAAACAGTATAAAACAAAGTCGCTTCCCGCTGTCTGTCCCTATGTATGCTTAGATCTTTAAAACTCCGCACCGGATTTTAATGCCTTTTTTTTAATAGATAGAATGATTTAAAAGGAAGGTTTATATGTATAATACATGAGAAATTATATAATTGTATAATTATTAGAAACACTGATAATTTTAGAGGTTTTTAATGTGATGTAGTGAATAAACCATTTAGGCGCAAAATGTCCAAGTCGCAAAAAGTTCAGCGTACGCAAAATGTCCAATTCGCAGAATGTCCAGTTTGCAGAGCGTCCAAATCGCAAAATGTCCAGTATTCATCATAACGTTGTCACCAGTAATTGGTGGAGTATTTAAGTATAAATATATCAAGAAGTTGTCAAGTTATGTACATCTATTTTTTCACATCAAGCTTTGTTGAGTGAATAATTGGAATAATTGTGTGATTTATTTTTAATTTTCATGGTAAACTTTGGTTATTTAAGGTGATGTGTAATCGCGAAATACATTATTTTTTAATTCACGTTTTTTGCAAATTGGGGCTCTGAAATAGGTAGAATATTGATCAAAATAAAAACCACGACTATTATTTAGTTTTTTTTTTTTTATTTAGAACCATAAATATCATCTAACATACACTTATGTA
This sequence comes from Mythimna vitellina, assembly GCA_949316375.1. NCBI lineage: Eukaryota > Metazoa > Arthropoda > Insecta > Lepidoptera > Noctuidae > Mythimna > Mythimna vitellina. The sequence goes on from OX438686.1 coordinate 11,459,262, forward strand.
AAATTTGAATATTTCATTATAAAATAACATGTTAGATTAGTAATTCAAGTACAAAAGAACTATGACAAAAATAAAACTAATTTTCTAATAACTTGACTACTTATTGATATATTTATACTTGAATGTCCTACCTTTTGGACATTTGGACATTTTGCGATTTGGACGTTCTGCGAACTGGACATTTTGCGTACCCTGAACATTTTGCGAAATGGACATTCTGCGCCTAAACTGAATAAACTCAGTTTTTTGCGCTTACATTGCAAATGCTCTCTAAACCGTACGAGATAGATCAAAATAATGTACTACAGTATTGTACACCTTATAGTCTACAAAAGCCTACGATGGTATATGTCTATCTCATAGAAATAACCCAGAATAACCATTTCTTATACTTTACTTGTTACGAGAAATATTAATAATAATAATAAATTTATTCAAATAACGTTTACAAAAAAATTAACATTAAGTCAACAGTAACAAGGTTTCCCATACAATTACAATGCCTAAAATATTATTAAAGATGCAATTAATCGTGGTTTGATATTGCAATATTTGATAGTAGACCGCCCGATCTAGGTTAATTTAAATCTGTGTTTAAGGCCATCACTTTACAATCCAGTTTCCCAAGGTAAGATGTAGAAGTTACAGGAAAACTATTATAAAAATTAAATTCTATTATAATAAATAATCACGAAAATAAGCTTTTAGTACACTAGCTGTTGCCCGCGACTTCATCCGCGTTAAGTTCGTAAAACTGTACAATTACTCTGTGCTTGCAATTCATTCCGAAAGCATCGCAATTATTTATTGTACTTTAACGTAAAACGGTTAAAGGTAAAAACGCAAATTACCTTCAGGAAACATGTTATGTACTCGTCCAGATCCAGATGTATGAATGTCAATGAATAGAAAGAGTATTTATGGGTCGTAGCAGTTGGCATTTCTGCCTACCCCAAGGGAAAAGTCATTAGTTCATGTATCTTTCTGGTTTATGTTCTGGTAAAACAACATTGTATGATTTTAACACCTCGCCACAGTGAGCACGCCACAATTGTCACAAATGCCTGTCTTTGAGAAGTGACTACAGAGGCGACAGGGCATCCTCTCTTTGTGTAGGACTCACCGGATGTGGGTGTTTCGGAAGGTATCTGTATCGAATTCAGCGGGAAGAAACACTCGGGTTTCAACATTGTGCGGATCGCCCGGAGAATACGATGGAGCATACGGTGGAAGTCAGTCCCGCTTGGCTGGAGCGCCGGCGCCGCCGTGTCCTCATGGGGGCGATTGGTGGAGAAAATGATAACCAGTAGCCTCCTTCAGTATAGCACTACGATCAAAGAAGGTGGCTGAAACTATGAGGAATAGGACATATTGACTCTTTAGATATGTCGCTGCAAGTGATGCTCCGGGGGTTGAAAGCCGCAGGGCAATTCCCAGCCATCGCAAACACGGGATTGCGGTGGTGCCGTCCGGACGTCTGGTCATAGCAATCTTGAATCGACGGCGCGTTGTATTTTACGCGCGACTCAAAGAGATGTCACCAAATGGATAGTGTATTTAACTAACGTCCCCGTATATCAGACAAATGTTTTTTTCCATAGAGGGAACTACCCTACGAAGAGTCTCTAACTTATGAATGAATTTCGGCGAAATCTTGTGCTCGTGTAACCCCGTCTAATCGAACTCGCATATTGATGGTCAAACCGAGAAATTACTGACGCCGATTGCCTCTATGTAGACACGGCGGTTCACCCAAGCTGGATAGACCTCCATCGCATGCTACGATGGGTTCTCCAGGCCATTCTCAAAATGGTAATATCAGGGTACTGGCAACTAAATCCGGTACAGAAACCGTTCGAAACACCCAAAACAGTCCTGAGCTTGTGTATTCATTAAAAAATGAAATTACGGTAAACAAATGTAGCAGCCGATTAGTGTTATCCCTGAGACTGACCTCCCTCAGAGGCTTGTTCCAGTATTGGTCACCACTCACTGCAAGGAGGTAAAGTCCAAATGAACACATTCGACCCCGTTTTATATGAAGCAGTAATTGTAAATAATAAAATGCGCCATTATTAGGCCGCAAAGTGCCATCATCCCGGAGGACACAGTGGAGCAAACAGTGTAGATATGCCCTGCAAGGGCGGAGTACCACCGAAACCTCATGGAGGTAATCGGCGTCAGTGACCTCTCACGGCTCTGGTTTGGGCTATGATCCAGAGCGAGGAGTAATGGCAGGCGGCCTCCTTCTGCGAAGCCGTAATACTATCCAAGAAGGAGGCCGCACGCGTGAGGGAATGAACGTCCTTTCTCAAGCTCTATTCTATCTTTGTACTAAATTTCATCAAAATCGGTTCAGCGGTATAAGCGTGAAAGCGTAACAGACAGACCGACAGAGTTACTTTCGCATTTATAATATAAGTATGGAAGTATGGATTAATACCTAAAACTATGTCTATGAAATTATACAAAAATAAACACAAACGAGGGGATTAGATAGCGTTATGCCTAAATTTCTAGAATTTGTTCTGTGCCTGTGTCTGTGTCATTGAGTTTCACTAAATATTCTGACAAAATCTTGCTACATTTTTTATACCTTACACTATAGAAACTTAGTACTTTTTTAAGCCTATTAAATAGAAACGTTTCTAAGAACACGTAAAAACGCTTAGTAAAGGCATGTCTGGTTTGAAGCTTTATGCAAACCAAGTCCTTCCTTCTCTTATCAGAAGGTAGAGGGTTAAAAGGAAGTGCAGTATGTTTAAAATAAATAATTGGTGTACTGTTAGAAATTTAAAAGGACGAAAGGTAGCTTGAGAATTGCTCTTTGAGCACGCTCTAATGGGAGTAAAGTTGTTTTAGCCGCACCATCCCAAGAAGTTATGCAATATGTAAGTATGGATTGACACAAAGCTGTACAACAAATATACCTGTTTAATTAATTTGTAGTTGGCTATGTTACGTAAATTTATAAAAAAGCATATATTAATTGGCGCACTCTCGTACACAGTAACTCGATATGTTAACGGAAATAGATTTGAGTCAATCGTAACACCTAGATATTTTAAATGGTCAGCTTTGGCTAAAGTAGAGCAAGAGCATGCAGTATCAGCATACATGCATTCTCATTGAAAATAAAATGTAATTTGTTTTATCTGCGTTCGAAGTTAGGAGATTTTTCTGGAGCTACTTAGACACAATGTCAAAACTATTTTGAGCATAATTATTCATACACCTCAACTCCGAAATTGCCGATTTGTACTGAAAAATTTAAATACGTTTTTTTTTTTAAATTTAACATTGTTATTTAATCAAAATACCTCCTCTTTACATGACCGTCCGACAAACGATTCCCTTTTAACTTTTCAGTTACTGGTGCCACTTTCAAACTCCCTCTAATATACTCATTTCTCACTTTGTTCATTCTCGTCACACCACACATTCATCTCAACATACGCCGGGGCGAAACTCCGCTGCCGCGCCAAGTCGCGGCATGGCGGAAAGACTTTCGGCGGGATCTCATGGTGGAATGGCAACAGCGGCTGTCGCAACCCAGTGCTGGGCACGCCATAATTATGGCGATAAGACCCCTCTTTGAGGAGTGGCTGGAAAGACTTCACGGCGTCCTCACCTTCCGCATGACGCAGGTCCTCACCGGACATGGCAAGTTCGGGAGGTTCCTGCATCGGATTCGTGCGGAAGAAACGCCCGGGTGCCGCCATTGTGTGGACCGCCCGGAGGACACGGTGGAGCATACGGTAGAGGTGTGCCCCGCCTGGGCAGAGCACCGCCGTGTCCTCGCGGGGGCGATCGGCGGCAGCGATCTCTCGCGCCGGGCCTTGGTACAGGCCATGGTCCGGAGCGAGGAGGAGTGGCAGGCGGTTGCCTCCTTCTGCGAAGCAGTAATGCTAGCAAAGGAGGCGGCCGATCGCGTGAGGCAAAGGTCCTCACGCCCCAATCGCCGCCGGGATTCCGATCCCGATTTCCGGCCACCGTAGGCGCGGGCTTGCGGACGGCGAGCAATGGGTGGCTCGCCGTCCGATCGTCCGGTAACCGTCCGGACCGGGCCCAAGTCGTCGACGGCGCGTACTGTTCCACGCGTGCCTCAAAGAGATGTCAGCAACCGTAGGGGCCCAGCAGGGTCGAAGCCTACTGGGGTCATGGGTGATGCGAAAGAGATCCCCGGGGCCCTGGAAATAAAATGGCAGAGAAGGAACAGGAGTGGGTTTTTAGTCAGTAAAAGTCTGACACTATCCCCCGCTCCGCCCAAGAGCGGAGATGTCATTAGATGATTTTCCCACCCGGAAAAAAAAAAAAAAAACATTCATCTCAACATTCTCATCTCCGCTAGATGCAATCTTTTTTCATCCGTCTTTATCACAGCCCAACATTCTGATCCATACAGTATGATAGGTCTTATCACGGACTTATAGATTTTACCCTTCAACTTGGAGGGCATCCGTAGGTCACAAGTTGTTCCAGGGACCTGTCGCCGTTTCATCCATTCTAAATTGATCCGATGTGTACAATACTTAAAGGATGTGATACTGGAGAAGATGTATTAATTCTCCAAATTCTTCTGATACCATCGAAGTTACCTTTCCAATTTAAAGACTTATAACTTCTGGTAAAGATATCTTTTGCAATGACCGTTAACAAATCGCAGTGTCAAACTTTCAATGTTGCAGGTTTAGATTTGAGAGTTGAGTGTTTCTCTCATAGCCAATTATATGTCGCTCTTACAAGAGTAACATCTAAAGAAAACATGTTTGTATTGTCTAATGACAAAGAAGCTGTGAACGTCGTATATAACGACATTCTGTAGTATATTTAGTATCAGCATTGCACCTGTGCGAAGCCGAAGCGGGTTGTTCTTGCAGTAAAGTATATAACAAAAAATAATAATAAATTAAATTGATAAATAAATAATAATAAACAAAAATAAACATATTAAGAAATCTTTTATTTATAAGTCTACTCTCCCAACTGTGGAAATTTTTAATTTTGATAACAATTAGCCATTTTGAGAACCAGTGTTTTTGCCATTGTTAGAATAAAGCATTCTGCCCTAAATAGTATTAAATTGCTTTCAAGAGTGATATTAAAGTTAATACGAATTTATAACATGCGGCATAGCAAAACCTCTTTGAATGACGAATCTATTTCTAATTTTACATTAGGTATCAAAGTAGCTAGAAATTTTGTTTTTTTTTTATTTGATTATCGACGTTTTCTAGGAACAAATCCTAGAAAACGTCGAAACATCGTGGTTATATTGTTTATACAACTCAATCATATAAACAGACGTATTTTTTTTTGTTTTCCGACTGAGTTGACAAAGATGTTGTTAATCAGTTTTCTTCTTCTTGATTTATGACCCACTAAAATTGTAATGGTTTTTATGCAAATCAAAATAACAACATTTTTATATTGTATCTAGCTAGTTCAGTTAACTTTTGCTTATAATAAGTTTCTGAAAACATCCCTATAGATATTTCTCAACTGTGGTAATTGCTCAATTTTTTTTTTCGCAGAACTGGTCGGCGTAAACGCTACTGGAACAGCACATCGCCGCGGGCTGCTTGTCTGTAGATGCCCGATATCCAGGAGTGCGGGGGTCTCTAACGGCAACAAGAGAACTCTATGCACCATTTGCACATCGAAACAACTGCCTCGTTCGTCTGAAAGCACCTTGACAGCGCCCATCATGGCCGCCTCCGTGCGCTCGCAGTTTTTTTAAGGCTATTTAAAAATAAAACATAAACAAAATTTGATGCGATTAATCTCACCCATATACTGTTAACAATTACTGTTGTTGATAAATTGTCACTTTCACTAGAGTTCAACGTACACTAACTTATTTCCTAAACTTTATCAATCTGCGAAAATAATTCTACCAATATATTATATTGTGGGTTTTTGATGTTAGTAGTAATTCTGAAATGTCAACGAATAAAATAGCTGTTATATTGAATTAAAATTTTAGAATCAGGTACTCTACATTTTTCCTCGTACCTTGAGTTATTTTATTTCTCAGCACATGATCGTGGAAATATTTGGTAAGTAGGTGGATACGATTTTTGTCATCCTTAGCATCAGCTGTAGCAGCATTGCAGATCAGCTGAGTTTATTTGGGTCATCAGCATCATCATCATTATTTTAATCAAAAGGTGAAAGACTGTTGGATGATCAACAGTGGACGTCGTAAGGCCTATGTAGACCTCCCCCAAGTTTCGGTAATCGGTTCACCTCGTTGGCGGACTCGGGGATTCTTTATTTGGGTGCGCTGAGGATCATTTTATTCGCTAAATAAACTGTTATATCCTCATCGTCCAACCGATACTGATTTGTTAGAACTATACTAATATTTAAAAATACACTTGAAAACCAGTTCTTATCCCTACCGCTTTTACGGGTGCAATTTACTGTTTTTTGCACTAGTGTGGAAAAGTGCGCGCGCTCCCGCCACAATTTATTACATTTATCATATCAGGCTGATCTCACGAGTCGCGCGTTAATACCCACGAGTTAAATTCAAATTAAATTTACCATTTTTTATTTCATATAGGCCTACATTTAGGATGTTTCATGTTTTATTTTTTAATTTTCAATTTTCATTTTACTTTGCTCGAATTCTTAATAGTGTTCATATCCCAAAAAGCACCATAATCGATTAATATGTAGAGGTTGCACAACGCCAATAAGTACGTCATCAGTGAGCGTTATGCAACCTCTAAATATTAATCGATTAAGGTGATTTTTGATATAAGAACACTGTCCATGAGTGGTATCAAGAATTCAAGTAAAGTTAACAATCGAATTATAAACATCAAGAATCATTTATAACATCTGCCAAACTGCATAGCAATTTGTCGGCAGTACATTCTCGTGAATTTCGCTTATAAGACCACATCTGATCACCCCCCAAGTTTGCAGGTAGGTACCTACTCGTTGTGAGATAAACAGATGCAGCTAAACAGATGATTTAATAAACACGAAACATCCCAACCTACATAGAAAGAAAAAAGAAAACATTAATTTGAAACTCGCACAGGACAAACAACAATAAAGCAAAAAAGTAACTACAAGTATCTATAAATACTTAACTTAAAATAAAAGAAAACAATACATGGGCACTTACAAAAAGTCACGGTTAGTGCACGGTTCAAATTGGACGTTTCCTACAAAGAAAAACCGGCATGAAACGCCTTAGTTACTCTTTTAAAAGAAACGATTGTTTTTACAATATTTCCACATTACAATATTAAAGTCGCACGTCAACCCCTGTTTATTTATATCTTTATAAGTGTATAGGAAAACGTCGTTTGATAGACGAGGAATCCAAATTTATTACTGCAGCACAATGGAGCCCATAACTCACTCGCCTACACCTCGTACGAATTACGCCTCGGTCGCAATTACAAACTTTCTCCACTGGTATCAAAACGTGTTAATTAGTTTTGGGTAGCTTGTTCAACGAGAAAGGCACACAGGCATAACATCACTCTATTACCCACGGGAGCGGAGCAGCAACCAAATACGCGAGTGAAACCGCAGTAGACGGCTAGTTGCTTAAGTTTGATTACACTAATAAAGGCGAAATTTTGTGAGAGTGTGTATGTTCGTTACTTCTTCATACTCAGACGGCTGAACGGATTTCGATAAAATTGGGCACACATGTAGACCATATAGCACAGCCTAGATATTTTTTTCTTGGATTATAAGCTTGTGCCTGCGGTTTCGCCCTCGTGAAAGTCTCAAAATATCTAAACATATCATAACCATGTATATAATAAGTCTTATATCCCAATCCGTTTATAGTCTCATCCGATTCTGAACTAATCGTGCTCCATTGGTGTAATTGCCGCAACGCGTTCCGATGTGAGGATAAACCAATAAATAAACTAATCGAGAGAAGACGGTTGTTTTTTATTGGTAAAGTTTTTTATTTTACATTTTTTAGTTATAGTATCACCATTAAAAAGTATCCCACAGCCAAACTTAAATACCATATAGCCAGACTGCATCTCATAAAAATTCTAATAATCCCAAACACTTACACAGATTACATTAATTAGGTTACCTGAGTGTCAAGTTGCAAGATGGCTCTAGCAGCTGCAGGAGTTCAACTTTGTGACGAAACATCGTAGTGGAAAAGGGCATAACAATGCTGACGTCCTGTTGCGACATCCATGTAATAAGGACCATAGACACTGCCAGCAGAACGAAGCCTGAGAACACGTGAATCTAATTAGGGCTAAAGGCAACCTTAAGAAATCCCAGGAAGAAGATAACGATATTCGACCGATACTGGACTGGAAGTGCAGTAGAACTAGGCCCCAGTGGAGTGAGGTATTGTCACATACTCCCATCACAAAGAGCTACTGGGCAAAGTGGGAAAGTTTAGTCCTAGAAAATGATGTGCTCTTTAGGAAATGAGAATCGAATAATGGCAAGGAGGTGACTACACAAGTAATAGTACAACAATATGAAGTGGTCCCCCTGCTACATGAGAAACACGATGGTGCTTCTGGAAGACATCTGGAAATCAAGAAAACTCTGCTGAAAGTGAGGCAGCGGTATTACTGGCTAGATTGTAGAGATGACATAGAGCAATGGTGTCGGGAATGTACAACGTGCGCATCTGTGAAAGGAACACAGACTAGAAGCAAGGGCAGGCTACAGCTGTACAATGTGGGAGCCGATATGAAAACTAGATATGACCGTAATGCCAACGCCAAGGGATTTGAGGAAGGTGCACTGGTTTGGCTCCACAACCCGCATTGACGAAAAGGGAAGTCGCCGAAACTTCAATGTCGATGGGAAGGACCAAGCACTGTGATAAAAAGGATCAACGACGTAACCTACCGCATCAAGAAAGGGCTAAGAGGGAAGCCTAAGGTAGTCCACGTGGATATTTTGGCGTCGTTTCAAGGATCTAATAATACTCGGAACGAGCATGACTAAAAGGAGGGCACTGTTACGCCGTGAAACTTGAACCGTGTCTTCAATGAAATCAACAGTAGCATCAAATAATTAAAACACATTGCTATACGAAACTTATAGAATGGAAGTACGTACCCAGGCGTGACAAGTTCTAGAAAAGTCCAACATAAAGTACCTACCACTATTATTATTAAATAAGGTTTAGTAGGTGCGTACTTAGGTAGATAAGTGAATTTGTACCTTCCGAAATTTACAATAGAGTCGAAATTGGCGTGAAAGGAGAGAGGTACATGCTTGTAATAAAAATAATTTGTCACCCCGCGATACGACGACAATTTTCTGGAATGGCTTCGCAACATTGGCATCTAGAATGTTCCTGGCTTCGCTTATATGTAAATACGAGCTACCAACCGGATGTGAGTTTAGTTTGTTTGCAACTGCGAAACGAGTGCGATAGTTAATAGAATAGAATAAACTTTATTGTAGACCAAAAAAGTAACACAGCTTATACATACACTTAAATCTATAGATATGGGTGGCTAAGTGTGTGAAGTGATAATTCCTAACGACCTAAGCGATATTAAAATTGAAATCTAGTGTATATAGTAATATGGATCATTGTTGATTGGACAAATTTGTTATTGTTTGTGGTGAACAAAGTTCTCTGCTAGTAAACCGGCATTTAACTACTCACTTTCGTAACATTATTAAATTTATTACCCAAAACATACTTTACTTAGGCAATGTATATAATTCCTAGGGATTGTGTACAGAACCTGCTGGTACACCGGCAATGTGTAAAATAAATAGATTTTGGACTATATTTATCAAACCTAACAGACCTACCAAATAAAACATGTTCTATTACTTAAAATCAATGTGCGTAAAAGGCGAAAGCAAGGAAGAAGGCAACGTATTTTTAGGACACCCCGATGCGAAAAGGTTAGGTTAGAAGGCTAAGACAGGAGTGGAGTGTAGTATAGCCTTCGTGGTTATTTTTTTTTATAACCACCCGGATACCACAGAATTAGGACCTGAGTACTTACTTATATATAATAAAATTAACGTGAAATAATAAATTCTGCTACGACCCTTACATACTCTTTCTGTTCATTGACGTTCATACCATCATCATCATCATTCATCATTTCAGCCGAAAGATGTCCACTGTTGGACATAGGCCTCCCCCAAATGCCGCCACAATGACCGGTCCCGTGCGTCTCGCATCCATCGAATTCCCGCGACCCTCACCAGGTCATCGGTCCACCTTGTGGGAGGCCTTCCAACGCTGCGTTTTCCGGTACGTGGTCGCCATTCCAGAACCTTTCGTCCCCATCGACCATTTGTTCTGCGAGCAATGTGCCCTGCCCACTGCCACTTAAGTTTGGCGATTCTTCGGGCTATGTCCGTAATCTTGGTTCTCCTGCGGATATCCTCATTTCTGACGCGATCACGCAAGGATACTCCGAGCATAGCCCTTTCCATTGCCCTTTGAGTAACTTTAAGCCTTCTGATGAGGCCCATTGTAAGCGACCACGTTTCGGAGCCATATGTCATCACTGGCAACACACACTGGTCATAGACTTTTGTCTTGAGACACTGTGGTATATTGGACGAGAAGACACCGCACAGCTTCCCGAACGCTGCTCAGCCGAGTCGGATTCGACGATTGACCTCTTTCTCGAAGTTAGACCTACCCAACTGGACTGTCTGTCCCAGGTAAACGTAGTCGTCCACAACTTCGAGTGTAGAGTCTCCGATCTTGATAGGAGTGGGTGCTACATGGATGTTTACCATGACTTTGGTTTTGTCCATGTTCATTTTAAGTCCCACTCTTTCGGAAGCTCTACCGAGGTCACCGAGCATTGTACTGAGCTCCTCCGTAGTCTCAGCCATGACTACTATGTCGTCGGCAAATCGAAGGTGGGTGATGTACTCGCCATTGACATTGATGCCTAGCCCTCTCCATTCCAGAACCTTGAAGACATCCTCCATTGCGGCCGTGAAGAGTTTCGGAGAAATAACGTCTCCTTGCCTCACACCCCGCTGCAGGAGGATAGGTTTCGAGGTCTGGTCCTGAAGTCGGACTGACATGGTGGCGTTTTTGTATAAACATTTCAGCACTTCGATGTACCTATAGTCAATCTGGCACCGTTGAAGAGACTGCAGTACAGCCCAAGTCTCGATCGAATCAAAGGCTTTCTCATAGTCCACAAACGCTAAGCAGAGAGGCTGATTATACTCCTCGGTCTTCTGTATAACCTGCCGCAGCGTATGTATGTGGTCTACGGTGCTGAAGCCTTTTCGAAATCCGGCTTGTTCGGGAGGCTGGAAGTCGTCGAACCTGCGCGCAAGACGGTTCGTGATGACTCTGGAAAACAGCTTGTAGACATGGCTCAGAAGTGAGATGGGCCTGTAATTCTTCAGCAGGGTATTGTCACCCTTCTTAAAGAAGAGTACCACCACACCTCTGCTCCATGCCTGTGGCATTTTTCCCTCGAGTATGACGGAATCGAACAACTTCTGAAGGGCCTTTAGGACCGGTTTTCCACCCGCCTTCAGGAGCTCGGCCGTAATTCCGTCTTCACCCGACGCCTTGTTGTTCTTCAACTGCTTCAGAGCCATCCTAATCTCGTACAGGCTGACGTCCGGGATATCTTCGGTATAGTGTCGAGTCAATCTAGCTCTTGGGTCGTTTGCTAGATTTGCCGTGGGTTCGGAGATTGACGTGTATAACTGTCCATAAAAAGCCTCGATCTCTCCCAGAAGCTCCGATTTGGCGGATATGGCTCTGCCATCGTCGGTCTTCAGTTTCGTGAGCTGACTCTGCCCAATAGACAGATCTCGTGCAAATACTTTAGAGCCCTTATTCCGCTCAATCGCATCTTTAATCCTCTCGGTATTAAATCGGTGCAGATCGCGTTTCAGAGACTTTGAGATCTGTTTATTGAGCTGCCGGTATGTGCACGCATCATCTGAAGACTGCAAAGTCATCTCACGCCTCTTCTTCATAAGCTCGAGAGTTTGTTCTGACAGCTTCTTGTTCTTTTTTGTACAGTGAGTCTTGAAAAATTTAGACCCCACCGTATGGACAGTTTCCACGAACCCATCGTTATATTCGTCCACGGAGCTTCCTAGGCACTCGAAACGATTGTGGAGTTCGAGCTGAAAACTCTCGGAGTTATGGATCTGGATCTGTGCTGGACGGAGCGTAGACTTCACCAGTCGAGACCTTTCAAGCTTAATATTGATATTCAATGTGCCTCTTACCATGCGGTGATCACTTCCAGTTTTCACCGCATTGATCACGGAGACATCATTAAATATTTGCTTCTTCGTCGACAGAATGAAGTCAATCTCGTTTCTAGTCGCACCGTCGGGACTTTGCCAGGTCCACCTCCTATGCTCACGTTTTCTGAAGAAGGAGTTCATCATGTAGAGGCCCTCCTTCTCCATAAAACTAGCCAGTAGGTGTCCCCGGTGATTCCGACGTCCAAATCCAAATTGCCCTACTCTCAGCTCGTCACCATCTCGTTTGCCTAGTTTCGCGTTGAAGTCACCCATGACCACGGTGAAGTGAGTTTTAAAACCATGCATGGCACTGGATACATCCTCATACATGGTCTCTACTTCGTCGTCGGGGTGCGTCGAGGTCGGGGCGTAAACCTGTATGACCTTCAGCGAATATATTGGCGATATTCTGAGTATGAGGTACGCCACCCACGTCGACACACTCTCGATCTTCACCACATTGTTCACAAGGGACTTGTGAACGAAAAACCCGACACCGCCTTGGGACTGCTGGTCACCTTCCCGGAAATAGAGCAGGTTACCGGATTTAAGAATTATCGTGTCCTCCCCCTGTCTTCGGACTTCAGATAATCCAATAATATTCCATCGCAACCTGCTCAATTCCTCCTCAAGTTCGGCGATCTTCTCGTCGGTCCTCAGTGTGCGTGTGTTATATGTTGCCAGGTCCAGTCGTTTTTTAGGGTAGCCGGATCCCATCCGGTGATTCTTAGCACCCCTTGCCTCGCCGTGGCCTTGACCGCTACCGGAGTCAAGGGTAGACGGGCTGCCGGGCACTAGGGGCCATTTCTTTATTTTTCTTGTCATATTTGGGGGGGGGGGGGGTTTGCCGTAATCGCCACGCTTGGCAGACGGGTTGGCGATCGCAGTGTAGTTGTTTTAATGCACAGAGAATGCTGCTGCCCATTCTCTGGTATGTCCCTTAGTCGCCTCTTACGACACCCACGGGAAGAGATGGGATGGTGCAATTCTTTACGTCCGAACACCATACGGACGTTCATACATCTGGACATAATACATATGTACGAGGACATAACATGTTTCCTGAAGGTACATGGAACTAAAATAAATAATTTCGATGCTTTCGGAACAAATTGTAAGCACAGAATTATTGTATAGTTCTATAAACTTAACGCGGACAAATTCGCGGGCAACAGCTGGTATTTATAAAAAAGGCAGAGTCCTGTGTCACTCACTGACTCATCAACGCCTAGCCTTTCAACCTAGAACGCTGCACAGAGGTTCCTCTTATGATGTTTATAAAGAATAAGAAAGGATATTTTTAAATTCAACAATCGAAAAACTGCGGTCAAAAGTTTCAACCGTAGAACACCGGATAAACAGTATATACTCTTTGCGATGACAATATAGCTCTTGCACGAGAAAAACTTTTACAAAGGACCTACGACTTTCTGACAACTTTCTGTTCGTAATATGAAGGCATAAGAGGCGAAACATAAATCATATTGCTATTGAGAAAAAATATTAAAAACGTGATGTGAAGTGATAAGGTTAAGGTACCGGAGTTTCAACTTAGTGTCAGAGATATTAACTATTTAGTACCTATATAGCATACCATACTAATATTATAAACGCAAAAGTAACTCTGTCTGTCTTTCATAAATCGGTAACTGATTTTGATTTTGAAATTTGGTACAAAGATAGAATACATAAATAACTTTTTCATTTTTTTAAAACTGAGGTAAGTATAAAAGTTATAACTTTGAGGTAAACATGAGGTACCTACCTATTGCATTAGGGTTGACCGTGAGTCTCCAATGATGATAAATACGTATCTACAATGTAGGTCCGTAAGTACCTACAATCTAAAACAAATGTTACGTTTTTATGCGAAGATATAGAAGATATACCTCTATTACAATTATAAAACATCTGGGTTGACCGCGAGTCTTCAACGATGACAAACACGTACGAAGTACGTACAATCTAAAACATATGTCTTAATTTTTCCGTGAGGAGGTATTGAAGCTATACTGTTGCACCCTGCGACGGTTTCGTATTGAGGGTTTCTGTTTGTATTACAATGAAATGCTTGATATTCGTATAGGATCTTTGTATTTTTCTTCAATAATTCAATATAAGCACATCTTGCTCGGTCGTTCTGTCAGATCGATTCAACTAGATATTTTTGTTTTCTACTTAATATTTAAACCTATTATAGAACAACAAAATCCTTACGAGTATATTTTACAAGCCAGTTCTTTAATCTAACTCATGCGATCTCCTTTCGATATCACAATACCTACCTATACTACAACAATATTCTATCGGGGTTGACCGCGAGTCTCTAACGATGACAAACATGCATAAAGTACAGTACGTATAATCAAAAAGATGTAACGTTTTCGCTCAAAGAGCTATACCTATATTAAATTAATATTACAAGGTGGTTGACCACCAGTCTCTAACGAAGACAAAAACACACAAAATACGTACAATATAAAATAAATGTAACGTTATTGGGAAATAATTTAATTACAATATTATTTTTAGACTACCCAAAAAAAAACACTGTAATTCTTCATTGGTTTTCCAATAATTTTTCACATGGCTGTGAGTCAATTTAAAAAAAAGCTCAGTTCATGAAAAATCAGATAGGAGGATATCCATTAATAAAGTCAGTAAGGGCTATTTCACAGACTCTTAGTATCTAAATCAATTTATACACATCTATTTTTAGACTAAAAATCAATTCATAAATATCTATTATTTTTCTTACACTGAAGCAGTGAAGCCTAACGACGATGCAACTTACCATTGAAATTGAAATTCATAACACTAATTAAAACGGAGAATATTGAATAGTATACAAATCGATACCACGCCACCATCACCTAAAAGATGCTTTTTTTTGTCTTAGCCTTCTGACCACACATGTGAATGTTCACTAAGTTTATAAAGGAAATTATGGCTATCTCAAACAGCGGTTTTTTCCAATCAGTTATATTTTTAGATGATATCGTACTTATGTATCAGAGCTATATAGTTGGGACAAGTTTCTTAATAATAATCCAAAATGAAACTTCCAAACTACTCGAGTGTCTAGTTCTCGTTCGTTAACAATGATAAATCTACTTTTGAACTGCGACATTTCTTTATATATTTACAATATTATGATATCAAAAATCTTTGCGCACGCCACAATATGGCGGTAAATCCCCTCTTTAAGGCGTGGTTGGAAAGACTTCATGGCATCCTCACCTTACACATAACGCGGGTTCTCACCGAACACGGTAAGTTCGGGAAGTTCCTGCACTGGATTCGTGCGGAAGCGACGCCTGGGTGTCGCCACTGTGTGGACCGCCCGGAGGACTTTACAAAATTACAATCATAAATTATGTAAGTCAGTATGTTAGTCATACTCACTCACACAGTCAGTTCGCCTTATTGGAACCCGTGTTTAGACGCCGATTGCCCCAGCCGTTTACGTACGTCTACTAAGATTTTAGAGCGTCAGAAGTCCTTTGCGTTATTCAAGCATAATAATAACGAAATCTAAATTAATCTACCTGATATTATATCAG
The DNA here is from genome assembly GCA_949316375.1 of Mythimna vitellina. Classification (NCBI taxonomy): domain Eukaryota; kingdom Metazoa; phylum Arthropoda; class Insecta; order Lepidoptera; family Noctuidae; genus Mythimna; species Mythimna vitellina. The sequence continues at coordinate 11,475,062 of OX438686.1, forward strand.
AATATTTGATGAGATGACTGAATTTTGATGATGAATCAAAATCTATACATCCCGATGCATCGAGATCATTGTCTGATTGTAAGAGAAACAGAACCGCTACGCGATCTCACGTAAGTGCCTACATGGCAAATGGAAGTCATCAGAAAAATAATTTCATATCTCTACTAGTACTTATGACCTATTTGGACCTGTCCTAAAGTCATTTGCTAATGATTTAACCGACTGCAATATTACTTCACACGGACAATATCATAGCGATTAGTTCAATGAATCGTATGGGCTTGGCCAAGTCTTTTTGGAAACTCAGTGAGCAATGCGACATTTGGGTCATACGAATATAACAAAAAATAATGTGTGCAGATGCTACGTCAAGATAGTTAATACGGATGCTGAGTGCTCCTTTTCCTATAAATCATTCCAAGGTATGTAATACAATATTTTGGCCAACCTGAAATTGATAGATTCGTGTCTCGAGGTAATACTACACAAGTATTTTGTGATAATACTAAGTAGACCAAACCCATCTAATGAAAACAATAATTTAGTAGTAACCGTTGATGCATTAACAACATGTCTATATATTTATTATATATCGTATTTTATCTAATATTTAAATACCCTTTTTATCGATCATACGGCACATTAATTTATTCTTACTGGTCACAACCCTGGCTCTTGTTATTGCAAAACCTCATAGTTTTTTAAGTCGTTTATTTAACCCCCAATAAAAACCCCTTACAATCTCGTTTCAGAGAGTAGTACCATTATTTGCACATTTTTTTTATCATGGGTGTCTCCAGGTTTCTGGCAGGTTTAAGCTGCCGGTTTGCTTGGGCAGACTCAGACTAATTCCATTCTATCAACACCATACAGAATCAAATTTCTTTACTTATAAATCAATATTTATCTCTTTTAGCATAAAACACATAATGCTACTAAGTTATGCATGAAGAAAATGCACTTAACCACTCTATATACATATCGTCTTCCGACGCTCGGGGAATACGACCGTTGCCGAACAGTGACGAAGATTTCTATGTGCATTATCACTTTGGGGGATTACTACAATTCACTTACGCTTTGATGGCAATATTGTGTATGACAAACAAAATATACTCGTATGTATTTGACCGTCGATATCTCCATTACTTGCAGGTCACAATCAAGTGATCTGATTGTGATACAGTTTTACAACTTAAAGATGGGTATTTGTATGGTATAGTTCTACTTTGTCAGTCCTCACAGGATATATCGACCCAGAAGAAAACCCACTCCTGTTCCTGATTTTCCTTCATCCCGGGGCCCCGGGCTTTGCTTTCATACTACTTGTGGCCCCAGTAGGCACCCGTGGCCCCAGTAGGCATATCCACAAAGGTGCATATTTATTAAGCCCTTTAACAGAGTTAAGTTTTCCACCACCTGCAATCTCCAATCGCTTTTAAACTTTATTTACAAGTATATTGATAGAGAACTCCCCCCCAATATAACCTATCCCCCCCCAATCCCCTATCAATATATACTTGTAAATGAAGTACAACTGTATGTGATATCTGCGTACTATATTAAACAAATGCTGTCAGAGATTTGGGTTGACATCAATAGTTGGCACGCACAGTATAAGTGAGGCACCTACCTCGACCGCGAGCTTAGTCCGAGTTAATATAGAATCTATTCGCAAACCCTCTGGAGAGATTATTTTATTTTCCAATTTTCGAAACAGCCCCCTAGCCAAGTTACAATCGTTTCGTTTGCACCAAACGCCTCGAGTAGGCCAGGCCTCCGATTCCTTTGTTCTGACCACGTGACTGAGCGTTGAGATGACGTCAGGGGGGGGGGGGCAGGTTTATCAATATTAATGAAGTGAATTTAGCCGATCTGTTTGCTTTCCAACAGTAGACCACTCATGATGAATACATAAATCATAATTACAACAGTAGTTAACAGAAATGTTTCTCTTTTTAACAGAAATGTTTTTTTTTTGTTTTGTTTGTTAACTTTGTTAACGTAATACATAATTATGTAGATAGATAGGCCAAATACCTATTCATAACAAAAACGTAACAGTTATTACAGGACTAATTTGTTGAGATAAATAAAACAATAACGTCTGCAAACTTATTGTTTATTTTTCAATTCTAAAACTTTCCGACACTTAACATCTACATTGTTATAATTAGATCTGAAAAATGAAGCAACGAGTTACAAGTTACAACATATGATCAAACGAACTTCCAAGTGAAGTTCGATCTTTATTATGAGTTGCTTCATTTGAAGATATGAGCTCCCTCCCTCCCTGTCACTAAGATTCCCAAATATACAGAAAGTAGTATCGTATCGTTAACTTGACTGTTGTATTTTTTTATGAAAAGTTTTTTATGTTACACTTTTTAGTTATGGTACCAACACTAAAAAGTACTCTCCGCAACTTAAATATCTTATAGCCCGAGTACATCTTATAACAATTCTAATAATCCCAAACACGGTTAGATTACATTCATTTATCTTTCGGCTTCATCATTAGATCAGTTCAATATGTTCCCCCTTATCTTTCAGTCAGTCATCGACTACGCGCATAAACAATGCAATTTTACTTGTTACGACGGTTCTGCTGTGATCCTATGAGGAGTTCTGTTCCATATCTTTGAATATCAAGATTAGATCATTACAATAATTCTATGGGACCAACTCGGAAACATAACCAGTCAATAAAAAAAATTCAAATTCGGTCCACAATTGATCGAGAAATCGGTGAACATACTTAAAAAAAACATACATTCAGCCGAACATAAAACCTCCTTCTTTTTGAAGTCGGTTAAAAAATGAGCTAAACGTCAAAGTGTAATTACGAGGCACACATACCCCCACTAAATCGTTATAAAAATAAAAATCTTTAAAATATGTGCGCAGTTACCCAGCAAGTATGGGAAACTACATTGTTATAATCATATCTTCAAATGAAGCAACTCATCATAATAATGGTCGAACTTCAATTGGAAATTCATTTGATCATATATTGCATTATGTTAGTATTGTACGACATTCGCCGCGAGTTCGATCCCCAGCTACCGTTAATATTTTTGTGATTATTTTATCTCCTTTTTTGTAGATAATATACGTTGAATAAAATAATAAAACTGCTTTTTGCTTTAAACATAACGTCGACCAAATAATTCGTAAAAAGTAATCAAAACAACGTAAATAAAAACGTATCATAATAAAAACGAGTCGGCGAAAAAATATTTACTATTTTTTTAATTATTCCGTTTAGCTACGAAATTAACATCTAAGATGAAAATTATTACGCTATCATCAACAAGAAGCTTAATAGTCAATTATGTCGTCTATTTAAGAACGCCTATTTTGATGTCAATTATTGGAGCCCGTAGCACAGTTGTTTAATGACGAAACTTTCACTGTGGATGACTATAGTTCGAATTTTAGATGTTTTTAGGGTTTCGTATCTCAAAGAGAAAAAAACGGAAACGAAACCCGGGGCCCTGGGAAGAAGGCAACGAAGGAACAGGAGTGGGTTTTTAGTCAATAAAAGTCTGACACCATCTCTCGCTCCGCCCAAGAGCGGGATATGTCATAAGATGATTTTCCCACCCAATAAAAAAAAACCCTAATAGGATCACTTTGTTCGAGTTGAAATTAAAATCATATACTCAAATCTACGGTCACTTGAAGCTGTGAAAAAACCAAACTTTTAATTTGACGAAAAAAAATACGGCAGTTTATGTCGCAAAAGCCGTGTATTCGAAACTCTCAAAGGAATCAAAATTCATAGGGTAGGTACTTCCCGTTGACCCAGAATATTGAAATTTAGCAAAAAACAAGGTCTTATAGCAAAGGGTTTAAAAATAAATCTGAAAACAGTAAATTTGTTGTTATACGAGTATCACAAAAAAAAAAATGCGATTCGGAAAAATGTTTGAGACACGATTCGGAAATTGAACTGTATTCATAGGTAAGTTTGTATGGAACCCTCGCACTTGCTCGGTTTTTTTTTTAATGTGGTTTGTAGATCAGCACTTTCGAAACAGTTTGGCAGACAGGCTTTCAAAATCCATCGGTCATGCATTGGGACTTACGTGTACATTCTTCGGTTATTTCTTTAAAAGCTGTTGAAGTACGTAAGTACATGTAAGGAACATGGCGTCCACAGCCACCGAGATCACTGAATACTTTAAAAGAATATGCCTCACTCGCTATACTTGTACAATGGAAAAAACTTAATCCAAAAAGGAAATCTTATAAAATTGGTGTACTTACCTAAAGCTTTCTTTGATAAATGCTTCCCTGTGGACGTATGGCCCATTAATACTAGGATCAATATGTGGATTAGCCGCGGAAAACTTGGCCTTCCAAACCGTGGTTCTGACTCTTACTATTTACACATAGACCTTTCGTAACACACAAGGCAAACAATAATAAAAAAAAAATGTATATATATACCAGAACTTTCGAGGAATTAAAACTAAACTCTGTCAATGGCGAAATAATCTGCATACAACTAAACAAGATCTAATAGCGGCCACCGAGACATTCCTGAATATGTCTGTTGTAGACTCTGAGGTACAACTGAGGTGTAACTGCGATTGGAATGTGTTACGGCGTGACAGAGGTACACCTTGTGGTGGGGTGCTGCTCATGGTGCGCCTCTGTCATTCTGCGTCGACTGTTATTTCTGTGTGCATCAAATAAATGTTATATCTATCTATCGATATTTCTCCGGCTTCTTGCAGAGAATTTACGAGAGATAACGTCTTGTTTTTATTTAAGAGACTGTTGCGATTTTCACAGTTCTCATGTTATCAAACTTGTTTTCGGTGCATTGGTCCGTAGCAAGCTTGAGTCAAGTGCGTGCGTTTGGAATCCTTTTGAAAAAACAATATACTGTTACGAACGTGAAAAAATGCTGTTTACTAGCAGAGAACTTTATTCAACACGAACAATAACAAATTTGTCCAATCAACAAATAACTAATCAGTACGAGTTCAAGTATCGTTTAGGTTGTTAGGTAATATCACTTCACACACTCAGGTATCCTGGTCACGGTGGGCAGCTTCCATACTAGCTTGCATGGCGGCCAACAACGCAGCGACGTTCATTTGCGAGGATGGTCCCGTTGGCGCCTCAAAAGCTGCTGTTTCTCCCATACCAGCCTGATCTTCCTACTCCATACGTTGACGCGCATCATCCATCTCCATTTGCCTACTTGTTTGTGGTCACTGTTCGTTGTCCCTCTATAGTAATGGCATTTCACTTCGGACACCAATTGTTACAAACGTGAGTAATTAAATGCAGGTTTACTAGCAGAGAACTTTGTCCCAAGGTAAGCAGAGCTTGTGTTATGGGTACTAGACAACTGATAAACATATTTATGTATTTCTAAATACATAAATATATAGATATTACACCCAGACACAGAACAAATGATCGTGCTCATCACATAAACATTTGTCCTGGGTGGGAATCGAACCCACGACCTCCGGCATAGCAGTCAGGGTCACTAACCACTAGGCCAACAGGCCAGTCAAGCAATTTAGATCAGTCTAGCTCAATAGGTAATAGTAATTTTTATACAAAACGTATTATTTAAATATATGAGAATCTTAATCCTACTAAATAACAATATTACAAGCTATAAAATAATAAAAAAAATATATAATAATATTTCATAAATAATATTCCTTTATCAGTATCACCTTTGTAATATTCTTCTGTTTCCTTCTTCTTTTCTTTTATTATTGTGTGTACATAAATTGTTAAATAAATAAATAAATAATATTCTAATATTTATTGTTTCAGGTAAAACATATTCGTAATCGACAATAGTTATTTTTTCCGTTTGTTCCTATTTTTATGGCTTTAAATTCCGTTAAATATTCTGATGATTATATTAATTTTGAAAAAAAATATCGTTTTTGATTGGATTTTCGATATTGAATATTTTGTATCGATATATCGGATTAAAATATATCGGCTGAAAATACCGATATATCGAAGTCACAAATATCGATATATTGAAAGAAAGAAAGCAAACACGTTTATTTGGGACACAGGTACACACAATGAGATAACAATTACAATATAGAAACTTAAATACTAAAACTTAAAAAATACATCAACATTGTGTGTCTCACGGTTGCGCCAAATAGGTCCAGTTCAGCATAATGCCAGGCCACTATGTAGCAGTTGCCTGACGCTGGTTTTCAACTGAACCTTGCTATGAGTCTACGGATGCTAATCAGTAAATAATAAGTATATATCGATGTATCGATAGTTTTTCCCAAGCCTACGCTTTAGAGACGTCGGCCACTACAGGCCCACGGGTGGATTCTGCGGGTTGGCGCTGTTGCTGGGAGATAGCGACAGTATCCGCTCTTCTCCTCATTTATTTTTTTGATTTCCCCCCCCCCCCCTCATAGGCTTCCTGTCATATATTTAATCTAAATTTTTTCATTATTTTTTGTTTAATTTGTATTTTGGTCTAAATGGGTAATCCTTTTATTAATGAACCATTTAGAGAACGTATTTTGAACAAAACTGCCTTCAATCAAAATTAGTTTGAATAATTACCAATGCTTTCTAATAAAGATGCTCAATATTTAAACTTAAACAGTACAGTTAAGGTTCTAATAATGAAAGTTGAAACTGATTAAATCGATGAACTTTGAGACAATAATCGACTTATATCGAATTTTCTGTTCTTTTAAAATTACCATTGATAGGCAGATTTCTGTAGAACATTAAAAGTCTTACGTAAAGAGGAGTCCAAGTACCTACAGGTGCGAGGAGTGGTCGCCTTCCTCTGCGAAGCAGTAATGCTAGCAAAGGAGGAGGCCGCACGCGCCCGCGCGAGGCAATGGCCCTTGCGTCCCAGCTTCGGAAGTTGGGATTCCGATCCCGATTTCCGGCGCGGGCTTGCGGGCGGGCAATGGGTAGTGCGCCGTTCGATCGTCCGGTAACCGTCCAGGCCGAATCCAAGTCTTCGACGGCGCGTACTGTTTTACGCGCGCCTCAAGGAGATGTCAGTGGGTTTTTAGTCAGTAAAAGTCTGACACTATCTCCCGCTCCGCCCAAGAGCGTGGATGTCATTAGATGATTTTCCCACTCCAAAAAAATGTACCTACAGGTAAACTAGAAAATGAAATGTCCAACTTGGTCATCTGTCGGAAATATACAAAGACCTGTAATTTCCGCCTAGATTCTGTAATATCCGGTTATCTCATAAAAAGACAGGGAACAAGGTATCTATCTACCTATAGCTGGCCTTTGGTTGTGCGCGTAGATTCACGTGCGCATTGTTTCTGTCTGTGTAAGCTAGTATTTGTAAGCCTTTTGCACACAGAAAAATAACACATCCTAGCCAACCTGCCTCAGTAAAATATAGGTTTATCCATGAAATTGTCGTTTTTTAAAACGGGTTGCTTTGAAGTGTTACGGGTTAAGGGTTTTTTTAAATATTGCTTATTATCTGAAAGCACGCTACAAAATCACAATCACCACGCACCTTTCAGTCGAAAGACTGTGGTCACAGAACTCTCCTTATTGGGTACGCCATAATTATGGCGCTAAGTTCCCTTTTTGAGGAGTGGCTGGAAAGATGTCACGGCGTCCTCACCTTTCGCATGACGCAGGCCCTCGTCGAACGCGGTAAGTTCAGGAAGTTCCTACACAGGACGGAAGAAACGTCCAGGTGTCACCGTTGTGTGGACCACCCGGAGGACACGGTGGAGCATACGGTGAAGGTGTGCCCCGTTTGGTCGGAGCACCATCGAGTCCTTGTGGGGGCGATCGGCGGCCGCGCCGGGCCCTGGAAAAAGCCATGGTTCGAAGCGAGGAGGAATAACAGGCGGTCGGCTCCTTTTGCGAAACAGTAATGTTGACAAAGTAGGCGGCCGTACGCGTGATGGAACGGACTTCCTCACACCCCAGCCGCTGGGACTCTGATCCCGATTTCCAGCCACCGTAGTCTTGGAACGAGCAATCGGTAGCTCGCCGTCCGGCCATCCGCTGACCATCTGGACCAAGCTCCGTAAGCAACCGTAGGGGCCCAACAAATCGAAGCCTACAGTGGCCATGGGTGGTCCGAAAGGGAACCCCAGGGTCCTGGGATGCAAGGTAATGAAAGAACATAGGAGTGGGTTTTAATCAGTAAAAGTTTGACACGCCCTCCCGTTCCATCCTAGAGCAAGAGAAGACATTGGATAATTTCCCACGAAAAAAAAAGACCTCTCTCAAATATTGAAAATTTAACTAGTTTTAAAATTGAAAGCACTTCATTAATACATTATGTGATGAATCATACGCTTTAGTTATATAAATATTTTATTCACATTGATCAACACAATTTCATATTTATCATTCTATTAACAATCATTTACAAATACACGGATTGGCAGGACATGTTCACTGTTCGACAACTCAAAGCAAAGTTACAAACTCAATGTTTCCCCACCACAAACTTTCACAACCACTCGGTCCGACCAATCAGAGCAAAGTAAACAGTACGTAACATCAATTGACTAACATTGAATATAACATTGAATATACATTAGGGTTTATCTATAATTAACTGCAAGTAAATATTTCATTTTACCAATTATGATATATTTATACAAAACAAATACATAAACTCTAATACTATAAATTATTACTTAATGTCTAAGTTGAACGATTTATGAATATTTTCTTTAAAAATCATTACAACTACCCGCGGGGCGCGGCGCGGCAATCTCAAACACAAGAACTTCTTTTGAGTGTACACAGTGGGCACGCGGGCGCGGGAAGCGGTGCGGACTGCGGAAAGCGCGCGGGCATTTCAAGCCATAGCTAGTTCATACTTTTGGCCACAGTGAGTGCGCGGGCGGCAAACTAATTCGAGCCATACTAAAAGTAATATTGTTATTGATCATATATCGATGTATCTGGGCACGCCACAATTTTGGCGATAAGTCCCCTCTTTGAGGAGTGGCTGGAAAGACCCCATGGCGTCCTTACCTTCCGTATGACGCAAGTCCTCACCAGACGTGGTAAGTTCGGAAGGTTCCTGCACCGGATTCGTGCGGAAGAAACGCCTGGGTTTGTGTGGACCGTCCGGAGGACACGGTGGAGCATACGGTGGAGGTGTGCCCCGCCTGGGCAGAGCACCGCTGTGTCCTCGTGGGGGTGATCGGCGGCAGTGATCTCTCGCGCCGGGCATTGCTACAGGCCATGGTTCGGAGTGAGGAGGAGTGGCAGGCGGTCGCCTCCTGCGAAGCAGTAATGCTAGCAAAGGAGGCGGCCGATCGCGTGAGGCAATGGTCCTTACGCCCTAACCGCCACCGGGATTCTGATCCCGATTTCCGGCCACCGTAGGTGCGGGCTTGTGGACGGCGAGTAATAGGTGGCTCGCCGTCCGACCGTCCGGTAACCATCCGGACCGAGCCCAAGTCGTTGACAGCGCGTACTGTTCCACGCGTGCCTCAGGGAGATGTCAGCAATTGTAGGGGCCCAGGGGCCCAGTAGTGTCGAAGCCTACTGGGGCCACGGGTAGTGTGAAAGCGAAGCCCGGGGCCCCGGGATGAAGGCAAAGAAGGAACAGGAGTGGGTTTTTAGGCAGTAAAAGTCTGAAACTATCTCTCGCTTCGCCCAAGAGCGGGATTTGTCATTAGATGATTTTCCAACCAAAAAAAAAATGGATTTATCGATATTTATAAAAATATTAATATCGGCCTGGATAACTATAAACTTTCCGAGATTTTTGGTCTTAAAATAATAATTCATTTATTTCAGTCTATGTCAATAATAGGTAAAACAGTAATTTCTATACAAAATTCACATTATTTAAATATATGAGAATCTGAATAAAACTTCTTCTTCTTCCTGCCCTTGTCCTATATTACTTGGGATCAGCGCAACACGTAATCTTATTAAAACTAACTAAATACACATACACATATTTTGAAGACCAATTAGTTTTTTCAGGCATTATAATGGAAGTAAAACATAACAGTGCAATATAGACAATACAGTTTTTTTTTTCCGTTCGTTCCTATCTTTTACGGCTTTGAATTAATTTTAATATTCTGGTGAAAAAAATTTTGAAAAAAAGAAATCGATTTTGATACGATTTTGTATCGGATGAAAATATATAGACTAAAAAATTTTGATATATCGAAGCAAAAATATTGATATTTGGTCAACAAGCCTATTTTGAACAGGCGTGTTCGCGCTACGCGTTTCCGCTCCCGCGCCGCTACCCTGCGCTGCCAGTGTGGCCGGGCACTAAAGCGTTCGCTCTCATTGTGTTTCTATTGTGTCTCTAATTACGGTATTCGAAAGGTTAATCAATAGGTTGATACGAGTACTATTCCAATTTTCATACTAACAAAATCGTTGATGGTCGGAAATGATTTATGCTTTCGAAAACCGCACCCAGAGATATCATATTGATGTAGAGCTAAACCTCGAGTAATAGATTTTATCAATGAAATTATGTTTTCATTACATTAATTAATTACATAGCCAGTAGGCCATGAAATCAATTAATTATTCAGTACGATGGGAATTGATTAGAATTGCCATCGTATTTGAATAATTTACTAATTCGTTTATCTGCGGTAACTTTCAATAGCAGTGATTATTCTCTTACGGTTAATCCTTTCATTATAACATTCAAACATATTGTTTTAATGTCTAATGCACACTAAAGGATCTTGTACACCACACTAATATTATAACGGTGAATGTTTCTGTGTGACGGTGTGTTTGTTACTTCTTCACGCTTGAACGGCTGAACAGGTTTGGATGAAATGGATTAAAGGTAGACCATGTCCTGGAATAGCACATAAGAAACTTTTCATCCTTGAAGCAATTTTATAATTTGTCGTGGGCAAAGCCGAAGAATTTATTTTGTGAAACTTTAACTAGTCCTACGAAACGTTATGCTAGTAAAGTTACCTATGACTGAAAGTGTAAAATCCCAGTTCAAGCTTGCTTCCGTACTTTTCTGATAAGTTTTTGGTAACAGCCCTGAGCTTGTGAATATAAATAGGAGTACTTTCGTCTCTTGTTACGTTGGATTTAACACCTTCGTCTTCAAAATATACAAGTAGAAAACACGCTTAGGTTTATTTTATGGCATAATTTGAGTGAGATGTATAGGAGGACTTAGGGAGCAAAGTTTGAAAATGCGCACGTATGGGAAATTGTACACTTGGTGAGTCAAGAACGTGTTCCATTTAATTAAGGGGCACTAAAATAAAATGATCATCCGCCAAAAGGAGCACTCGGCTCCTGCTTTTCAAAATGTATCTCTGGAGTGCACCGACCGCCTTCAGCTAGGAGTTGAAATTTCCTCATACCACAATTTTGGGCGGTTCATTGAGTCCAAAGCCAGGGTAGTTGCTAGAAAACTAGGCGTTCTTGCAAAAGTCCGACAGTACTTCACATCGGGACAGCTTCTAATGTTATACAAAGCACAGGTCCGATCGTGTGTGGAGTACTGCAGTCACATTGGTGCTGCAAAATGCCATCTAGCAGCTTTGGATTCAGTGGAAAGGTGTGCGAAGAGGCTAATTGGGGATCCAGATTTGGTTAAGTCCAATCTACAAAACCTCGAGCACAGGCGCAGGGTAGCCAGCCTATCAGTATTTTACAGGTTACATTTTGGAGAGTGTGCGCGGGAATTGCTTGACTTGATTCCGCCATCTCCTTTCTACCATCGGACAACCCGACGAACAGCGAGTATCCACCCTTACGTTGTTGAAACTTCAACGGTCCGGACTAAGCGTTTCGCTTCGTCGTTTATACCGCGTGCATGGAAGGACTGGAACAATTTGCCTGCTGTGGTCTTTCGGTCCAATTATAATTTAGGTGTCTTCAAGGCTAGACTGAATAGGCTCTTAATAAACTAGTGCGCCTCACCATCAATGATTGCATCTCTGCTTAGCATCAGGGGGGTTTGCAGTCAAGCACTGGTTTATATCAATTTAAATAAAAAAAACAAATAAATTCGTAATTGTGATACTTGCGACCTATTCGTAAAATATTACTGGATACCAACTTATTAAAAATTAGACATTTTAAAACAATTAGTAGGTATAGTTAATCTAAAAGGATTTAGAGAAATAATGTTATTAAACTTATTATGTATTTGAAAAAAAGAAAAACTTTTATATAATATGTTGTTTCAACACCATACTTTTGCTAAAAACATAGGTACGGATATTTTCAGAACAACGACGCAATTTTCTGTGATTGCTCGTCCTTCATAAAATATTACATCTAACGTGAAACTTTTCCAGAAAACAGTAAACAGAATAAATAAGACCGAAAATTGAACGACATACGGTAGCGATATCATAGTTGTGGCACATTATTTTATTTTCTCTGTCGACAAAAGAAACGAAATAATCTTATTTGAATGAAAGTAATAGCTTATCTATTTGGATGACGATACACCTATAAAAACTTGACATAAAAGCCACTTTTATGAAGGGGCCCGGCCTTAACTTTCTTATCTTATGGTACCGAGATAAAATGGAATAAGTCTATTTTAACGAATAGCTAAAATCTTTCAGATTGGCGTTATTTTCTTGAAAAGAATGCTTTTCTTTGTTCAAAAGTCTTAACTTGTTTCAAAGATACGTCTAAAGGGCGATAAGCTGTTTTACAAAGCTTTCGTAATAAAGGAAATGAAAAACTCGCAGTTATGATGTTTACTTTATTTTAAGGGTTCCGTACCCAAAGGGTAAAACGGAACCCTATTACTAAGATCATCAGACCATCAGTAAATCTGTCGCCTGTCTGTCTGTCCGTCTGTCACCAGGTTGTATCTCAAGAACCGTAATTGTTAGATAGTTGAAATTTTCACAGATGATGTATTTCTGTTGCTGCTATAAATAAGTGGAGCTCCCATACAACATACGTGATATTTTTGTCGTTTTTTGCTACGGACAGTACGGAACCCTTCGTGCGCGAGTCCGACTCGCACTTAGGCGGATTTTTTTTTATTCATGGTATACTTTATTGTACACCATTACAAATATACACAAAAGGGAATTAAAACACATACATACAAAAGGTGATCTTATCGCATTAAACATCTTACAGACAGCTAGGAATGGAAAGTAATATAGCTTGGACAAGAAATAGGGCTACCATCGGTGTGACTATACTAATATTGTCTTAATACAATATATTACAATCGATTCATACACATGCTATTTAAAAGATATATATTAAAACTATAGGCCAATATAAAAAATATATAAAAATGGGGCTCTATCAGTACTAGTTAGGTACTATCAGGTCCCCGGGCTAGTAAGGAGCTAATCCGGTCCGAACGAGAGGCTATGGTAGAGCGTACGAATGTTTCACTTCAGGCAGTCTCCAAGTGGGGCGAAACCAATCTGGTAAGATTCAACGCCGCCAAAACACAAGCGTGTCTGTTCACCGCTAAGAGGAGCCCGTTCACCTTGGCTCCTGCTTTCCAGAATGTATCCCTGGAGTGCAGCGACCGCCTTCAGCTCTTAGAAGTTGAAATTTCCTCAGACCTCAATTTTGGGCGGTTCATTGAGTCCAAAGCCAAGGTAGCTGCTAGAAAACTAGGCGTTCTTGCAAAGGTCCGACGGTACTTCACACCGGGACAGCTTCTAATGTTATACAAAGCACAGGTCCGATCGTGTGTGGAGTACTGCAGTCACATATGGGCTGATGCTGCAAAATGCCATCTAGCAGCTTTGGACTCAGTGGAAAGGCGTGCGAAGAGGCTAATTGGGGATCCAGATTTGGTTAAGTCCAATCTTCAAAGCCTCGAGCACAGGCGCAGAGTAGCCAGCCTTTCGGTTTTTACAGGTTACATTTTGGAGAGTGTGCGCGGGAATTGCATGACTTGATTCCGCCATCTCCTTTCTACCATCGGACAACCCGACGAACAGCGAGTATCCACCCTTACGTTGTTGAAACTTCAACGGTCCGGACTAAGCGTTTCGCTTCGTCGTTTATACCGCGTACATCGAAGGACTGGAACAATTTGCCTGCTGCGGTCTTCCCGTCCAACTATAATTTAGGTGTCTTCAAGGCTAGAGTGAATAGGCTCTTAATAAACTAGTGCGCCTGACCATCAATGATTGCATCTCCGCTTACCATCAGGTGGGATCGCAGTCAAGCACTGGTTTATATCAATTAAAAAAAAAAATAGTTACTGATCATATTTTTGTAGTCAAATGTAAAATAAAATGAAATCCCAAAATTGACCATTTGTAATAATTGGTAAATTCATAATTGACCGATTATTACAAATTTTATCAATCATTCTTAATAATTGCTACTAAAAAATACTACGCGATGTTGTTTATCCTATCCATTTTAATCGTCATTTATTCATTCATATAACGGCCTGTACAATATTTCGATAAATTGAGTGACATTTTGGGATATAAACTATGAATATTATATAATGAGACTTAACTTAAATAACAACAAGACCTTTTTTAATAAGCCCTTTGAGTATTTGTACTAATTGAAAATTAGTAGTGGTGGTGGTGGTGTGGTGTGGTGGTGATGGTGGTGTGTGAGGAGTGATATGAAAGAAAAGGGAGTTAGTGATAGTTTAGTTTGACGGGTGACAGGACAGAATGGAAAAAAACTTGTTGCGCCGACCCCAAATAATATGGGATAAGAGCATGAAGAAGAAGGAGATAAATGATGAATACCGATAATCACAGCGACAGGTAATGTTCCCTCACCAGTCTTTTAAATTCAAGTAATGATTGAGCGCGTTCCGTTGGGCAATTCATGCCACAGACGAGCAGCCTGGAGTCCAAGTCTGCTACTTTTATAAAGTCGTCATTCCAACACGATCCCATTGTCATTTTACTAAAAGTTCGTAATTTGCTTATTCATAATGATCGATCATTGATCGGTCAAAGGCCTCGTAATAGAGTTGTGGTAGAATGACAATATCGAGCTTATTAAAAGCAATGACTGCACAATATCGTTCTAATAGTAGGTCACTGATCAAAGGATCTGTCAAAATTTTAGCAGATTATCGCATACGTCAGATATTCATTTATCAATATTTACGAGATTACTGTTTTATGCTATTTCTTTCAATAGTGTCAGTGGTTGACTATTGGAAAGTCATAATGACGCCATTATATTAGTAGATTACCAAATTTGTCAAAATCAACAATTATGAAATCAATGATAGACCATTCTGACACAAATGTAAAAACAGACTTGAGGCCCTGGATAGTAAACGATTTATCCAGGAAATTGTGGAATGCATTGGCTTTTTAAGTAGTCAGTTCTCTAATGACCTTTGAACTTTCTTGCTGTTTCAGGTTAGGCCATAAACTAAGCGCGGGCCTCAGTGCAATTTAGTATATCTGTATTTTACCTTATACTTATATATTTTAAATATGGAAGTAAGTTTGATTGGTAGTTTCTTTTCACGCATAGAATTCATATAGAAATAACTTTTAATAGGCACAGTTGCTTTAGGCCGCTAGGTGGCGCTACGTGTCTCTCAAAGCATGTTTTAATTATATTTATTTTTAAATATAAATATATAGGTGTAACATTAAGTGAGTCGGGTATAGAATAGGCTTTTCCATTCGCGCTAAGGCAGAGAATGACCTTAAGGCTCTGCTCACACAAACTCTGCTACTTTTTTTCATCTCCTACACTAATTTCTGATTTATGTAGTTTTTTTTCTTTTAACTATTTTACCTCAACTGGAATTGACCAATGACGACCTGAATCAAATACTAAGATAATGGTATTAGCGTTAATGCTTCCTATATTGATCAACAGCCTGAATTGATTGTCCTGTTAGCCGTTAGGTGATGTTGTTCACAGATGAATCATGAACCACCACTTTGTTTTAAAATAAATAGACAGATAGTAAGTTTACTAAAATAGGTTTAAATTTTTTCTTAATTTTTTGCTAACCCATATATGGATGTCACTTATCCGAATTATTTAAATATTATTTTATTTATTTATTTAACAATACATGTACCAACCCGCACTGGGCCCGCGTGTTGGATTACGGCCCATTTCCTCTCCTAGAGAGGACGCCTGAGTCCCAGCAGTGGGAACATTATAAGGCCGTCTGTGCTATGCTATGTACACATATTATAATAAAAGAAAAGGAGAAGGAAACAGAAAAAAAGGTGATGCTTATTTTTACAGAAATTACTTCCAGCAAATCTGCGAAAGAGAGTTGAAAAAAAGAGAGAAAAAACAGAACACATAAAACACTTATTTTTTAAATTGAAATTAACGCGAGTGAAGCCATGGGCTAAAGCTAGTTAGGATACTTCAGTCCTGGAAGAAGCTGTTTTCAGTAGTCAACAAGTCAACGCGTTATTTTTATTGTTTAGCTTAACACTGTTTGTTCACCGAATACATTCGCGTTTTTCGACACCGATGGAGCGATTTTATGGGATTTATATTTCAATGAGATCATAGCTACTGTGATAGTAAAACAGTTTGTTATCTTTCATATAATGGGAGGCGAATTTATATGTCGGCACTTGTAATAAAATGGTATAGTGGCTGAAAATACTGCTAATTAATGCCAAACTCTAGCAGTCTTTAAAAAAAGTGTATTATAGTGCTAGGAGCTCATTGTTGATTGATGTAGGTATTTTACTTTGTTATTTCTCTTTCGATAAAAAGTTTGTGAATAGAAGCTTATGGTTTTATTCATAAAAGGTTCACTCTTAAAAATGATTGACGTCCAGTAGTCTCATATATTTATATAGGTAAATATTGACTTCCCATTTCGTTGGACTTTAAACATTTTTGGCGTAAAAAATATTATTAATTTCAATCAAGCATTCTGTGCCAAGAACATACAATAATTCGTTTGGATGCCTACAACTTGGTGTGGGCAAAGTGTGTCATCTTTGTGATTGGAACATTTGCATCAAATCATTTGAGACCTTTGGAATACCGATATTTAAAACACAGACAAAAACTGTTATGAATCGTGATCTGTTACGTCGCGTCGTAATCAAATTGAGGCAGAGAAATGTCTCTGCGTGAATTTAGCAGAGCAAAAATGAGAGTTCTATTTGCATTACGGCTTCAATACCGGTTTTCCGGAATCCCGTAATACCGTGATCACGGATATATAGGTCCTTTTTTTGTAATCACGGTATTGACGAGCCAATAACATAATTACGGTATTACAAACATAATATACATTATTGCGGTTTGTTGTAATAGTAGTAGGAAATTGAATAATACATATTTAAAATAAAATTGAAGTGTAGTTTGTCGTTTGGACTTTAAAAGAGACCTCTGGAGTTTGATTTGATGTTTTTAGAGTTCCGTACTGCAAAAGGAAAAAAAACGAAACCCTTATAGGATCTTAGACAGGGCTTTGTTGTCCGTCCATCAGTTTGTCTGTCAGACTGTCAAGACCTTTTATCTCGGAAAGGCGTGGAGGTATCGAATTGAAATTAAAACTATACACTCAGGTCTGCGGTCCGTTAAAGCTGTAAAAAAAATCAAATTTATGTTAAATTTGATTTTTGTTTTTTTTTGTGTTGTTGTTAGGTTTTTTGTGACATAAACCGCCGTTTATAAAAAACGTAAACGTATACGTGTAAAATTCATAGGGTTTTTTTTAGGTGGGAAAATCATCTAATGACATATCCCGCTCTTGGGCGGGGCGGGAGATAGTGTCAGACTTTTACTGACTAAACACCCACTCCTGTTCCTTCGTTGCCTTCTTCCCAGGGCCCCGGGTTTCGCTTTCACACTACCCATGGCCCCAGTACGCTTTGACCCTACTGGGCCCCTATGATTTGCTGACATCTCCCTGAGGCGCGCGTGGAACAATACGCGCCGTCGACGACTTGGGCTCGGTCCGGACGGTTACCGGACGGTCGGACGGCGGGCTACCCATTGCTCGCCGTCCGCAAGCCCGCGCCTACGGTGGCCGGAAATCGGGATCGGAATCCCGGCGGCGACTGGGGCGTGCGGACCGTTGCCTCACGCGATCGGCCGCCTCCTTTGTTAGCATTACTGCTTCCCAGAAGGAGGCGACCGCTTGCTACTCCTCCTCGCTCCGGACCATGGCCTGTACCAAGGCCCGGCGCGATAGATCACCGCCACTGATCGCCCCCACGAGGACACGGCGTTGCTTTGTCCAAGCGGGGCACACCTCCACCGTATGCTTTACCGTGTCCTCCGGGCGGTCCACACAGTGGCGACAACCTTCCGTTGACCTAGAATCTTGAAATTTGGCATATAGCAAGGTCTTATAGCACAAGTATAGGAAAAAATCTGAAAAATTGTAGTTACGTTATAAAAAAAATATTTTCGATTCGGAAAAATCTTCTTAACTCCATTCGGGAATTAAACGGTTTTCATAGGTAAGTTTGTACGGAACCCTCAGTGCGCAAATCTGACTCGTACTTGCCCGGTTTTTGTTAGGGTAGTCAGCTAGAAAATACCGGCCTCATCTAGATTATATTAACGAAAAAAATCGACTTGTTAAAAAATTTTTAAAGCCTTTTTTTCTTTTCTATTAGTCTGTTTTCGCTAATCTCGGAAAAGGCAAGACCGATATTGACAGGACGTTCACACACGGATAGCTATGTTAGAATGAGTAACGTAGGCATCGTTTTATTGTACGGTGAATTAAGCTAATTACCGAGCAGGGAGGAACATCTCCGAACTGTATAAATAGATTTAGACGAGATGTTAGACTATATGTTAGTTAGAACTAGTAATTTAGGCTGATAGTTCTTGTGTTTTTCCTGGAAAAATGTCAAATGAGAATATGATTTGCTAACTTCTGGTAGCAGATATTTTTTTCTAAAAACAAAATTTTTAAGTGCTTTTGGTACACAAAGGCGAATCCTATAGTTTTTAATTGATTTTAGTAAAAGTTCCGGCAATAATTGCTCACAAAAAAAAAAACGAATCAAACGGATCGGAATAAACAAATAAAACCAGCGATATAATTACACAATACGACGGTTTTCACTAATTATTCTTGCTATGATCATTAATTTAGACGTTATTAAAACAAAAAAGAGTGGAATATAAAGGTAATCGATTTCAAGTATCAGCAGAGCATGATTGAATTTGTAGATTAGCAAAAATTATGAATATTTTCAGTGTTTAAGTAAAAATGTTAAGCCGTTTGTCACGGGTGTAATTTGTAGATGTTTGACAGTTTTTACGGGTAGTCAGAAGCCATTCTGATTATCGTTTAACCCAGTTACTAGGTTGTGGAAGTCTGTCTGTTGTAGACAGACGCTCCTTATAAAATACGGGAAGTCAGCTGCATCCAGTTAGATTGGAAGCCGACACCAATATATTGGTGGAAAAAGTTTGGATGATTTATGTGACTGGCACCGCATGTCGCAGCGTTGTGACGAGAAGATCAAGTCGTCAAAGTTCAAAAGTAAGTGGGCTATAATAATCCACCATATTGGTAGTGGCCACTCAGAAAGTTTTGCGAAAAAAAGTTTTTATGTATATGGCTAAATTTTCAAAATAATTACAAGTAGCCAGCACTCGTAATTATTTTGTAAATATTGGTTATATAAAAGTAAAAATACCATTGTTCGAATTTTGAATTTTCCTTCACATTTTTTCGAGAGCCAAATTAAATTATCGTGTCTCATTTAAAAATGGATCTGCATCGAGAACTTTTTCGTGCGATGATGTTCTACGATTTTAAATGTGGCCTAAAACCTGATGAGTCATTTGATCGACTTTATATTGCTTTTATGACATTGTGACAGGTGACAAATCCTGGATTTATCAATACGATCTAGAAACAAAGCGTCATTCGACAGTTTGGCTGTTTTAAAACGAACCAATGCCTATGAAAGTGAAGCGATCGAGAAGCGCATGGAAAATATTGATCGCTAGTTTCTTCACTTTGACGGGGTGTCTGATTTCAATTCCATTACGAAATCAAAGCAGCATCAACGCCAAATGGTATGCCACAAAATGTCTGCCAAAAGTTTTGTCTGCAATGAGAAACGAGCGACCGAACACCAGGCTCTACGGGGTGCTACTTCACCATGACGGCGCGCCTGCGCACTCAGCGCCCAATACGAGGGACTTCGAGGGATCTGGCACCGTGTGACTTCTTTTTAAAATAAAAAATCTGCTGAAAGGGATACAGTTTCACCGCTGGAAAATGCGCTAGCAGCGTTCGAGAGGGCCTAGAAAAAATATTTCTAAAATAAAAGCTTGTAAAGAGGCTGGTGGAGAGTTCTTTGAAAAGATTTAATAAAAATAATTAAAAAATGCTAAAAACAAAATACGGTAACGAATCTCCTACAACAGCCTGAACAACCGTTAATTTATAAAGCGTTAGGATTAACGTGGATTAATTGAATTAATTCCAGTTCATTACGCAGGGATCAACAGGATTATGTAATTTGAACATCTGTGACTGATAGTAAAAGCTTTGTTGTTATAATATCAATGTATAATATATGTGATATATTATTCCAAATTATGTTCAACCAGCGGCGTTAACCCGCATGTGTGTCGAAAATTATCGAATGAGAATCTACAGGAATAATAAGACCTAGTCCTAAGTCCTATGTCGTAATTAAGATACTATCCCACTGTCGTTTCCCAAGCGTGAGTTTATCGAAAGTTTGACCAACAATAACGTTACGCATATGTGACGTTATTGTCGTGAATCTTTAATGGCAAGCGTTCGCGATGCGACTTCACGACTATAATGTCACGACAACGCGATATATGTACGATTGGTATCATTAAAAAATGTTAACGCTCGTGTAACATCAGTGGGACAGCCGCCTTTTAACCATGGCTTTACCCGGGTTCCTGTTTGCGATCGGCGGTAACGACCTTTCACGCCGGACCCTGGTACAGGCCCTGGTCCGGACCAAGGATGAATGGCAGGCGGTCACCTCCTTCTGCGAAGCATTAATACTAGCGAAGGTGGAGGCCGCACGCGCGATGGAAGGGCCTTCACGTCCCAGCCACCGAGATCCCGATTCCGATTTCCAGCCACCGTAGGCGTAGGCGTTGCGAACGGCGACCAATGGGTAGCATGCCGTCCGTTTGTCTGGTAACCGTCCGGACCGAGCCAAATCGTCAACGGCGCGTAGTGTTCCACGCGCGCCTCAAGGAAATGTCAGCAAATTGTAGGGACCCAGCAGGGTCAAAGCCTTTTGGGACCATGGGTTAAGTGAAAGTGAACCCCGGGTCGCACAAAGGCAAAGAAGGAACAGGAGTGAGTTTTAGTCAGTAAAAGTATGACACGCCCTCGTGCCCCGCCCAAGAGCGGCAGAAGTTATTGGATGTTTTCTCACCTTAAAAAAAAACCTGCGTTCCTGTTTGTACCTGTTTTCCTAATATCTTCTGAATTCCTTCAGCAGTTGTGGCATGATTGTGTGGTACTCACAAAATCTTATTTGTAATTGGTCTGCAAGGTATCATACCTTAATCGATATTACAGATTTTCGAGGTAAGTAATGGGCATCATTACGTTTAAAACTATAAAAATTTAAAAGATCAAATTAGCTCATATTTTTTTTTAAAGAGCATCTTGATGTAAGCTGATTTATAATTGTGTTTATTGCTGATTAGATATACTTGTTATTAGTTCTCTCTTATCTAATCTGATTAGCCTGATATGTCCTACTGCTGCGCAAACGCCATTCTCTTCATTAACACACATGTCAGTTCTCTTCAATTGCAGATTAGTTTTTGGTAGGAGTAAACTACATCGTCCCTCCGTCTGTGATTTTCTTATACTGTATTAAAAATATAAACAGTCTGGTTATAACCATTTTTTATTTTTTATATTTCTTTTATATCCATTTTTCTGTTGAACTGTTGAGGGCAATGGAAAGAGCTATGCTCGGAGTTTCCTTGCGTGATCGAATCAGGAATGAGGATATCCGCAGGAAAACCAAGGTCACCGACATGGCACGAAGAATCGCCAAACTTAAGTGGCAATGGGCAGGGCACATTGCTCGCAGAACAGATGGCCGTTGGGGCCGAAAGGTTCTGGAATGGCGACCACGTACCGGAAGACGTAGCGTTGGAAGGCCTCCTACAAGGTAGACCGATGACCTGGTAACGGTTGCAGGAGTGCGATGGATGCAAGACGCACTTTTTTTCTAAAAAAATCATCTTATGACATCCCCCGCTCTTGGGCGGGGCGGGAGATAGTGTCAGACTTTTACTGACTAAAAACCCACTCCTGTTCCCTCGTTGCCTTACATACCGGGGCCGAGTCTTCCTTTCAGAATCAGACCCTTGGCCCAAGTAGGCTTCGACCCTGCTGGGCCCCTACAGTTGCTGACATCTCCTTGAGGCGCGCGTGAAACAGTACGCGCCGTCGACGACTTGGGCTCGGTCCGATTACCGGACGGCCGGACGGCGAGCCACCCATTGCTCGCCGTCCGCAAGCCCGCGCCTACGGTGGCCGGAAATCGGGATCGGAGTCCCGGCGGCGATTGGGGCGTGAGGACCGTTGCCTCACGCGATCGGCCGCCTCCTTTGCTAGCATTACTGCTTCGCAGAAGGAGGCGATCGCCTGCCACTCCTCCTCGCTCTGGACCATGGCCTGTACCAAGGCCCGACGCGAGAGATCGCCGCCGCCGATTGCCCCCAAGAGGACACGGCGTTGCTCTGCCCAAGCGGGGCACACCTCTACTGTGTGTTCCACCGTGTCCTCCGGGCATGCGAGACGCACTGGACCGTTCAGTGTGGCGGCACTTGGGGGAGGCCTTTGTCCAGCAGTGGACGTCTTTCGGCTGAGATGATGATGATGATGATGATGATGTTGATGCTTATAAAATGATTTTTTTTTAATGTTTTCTAGAATGATGGTTGCCGGCAACACAGAGCTTTGAAAATAGATGTGATGTAGTTAGCATTGTTCGATTATCCAGCGTTGTCTGTACGTGACAGCCCTTTATTATCAATGCTCTTTATAGAACGATTTCTAAAACAGGTGTTTTAGAAATGTGATTAATTTGCTAGTATATTTGTTACCGGTCCTAAAATGAATACCTATTAAAAGCCTGTTATTATTAATACCTTTACAAATGTTACCATGGCAGCCTTGAAATCAAAGAAATAAATAAGATATGAAAAATACTTTTTATCGTTTATTAATAGAAGCAGGAAAAAAAAAGATTTTCCTGGTATCTATGATTTTATCAGATTTCGTAGTATATTTTTCTCGTGGCTTTTTGCTTATACATATATATTTGAAAGGCACTTGTTTTTGTGACACCGAAAAATAAGATAACATTATTTTTGTGGGTTTGTTTAAATGTGGGTTTCCTCGTGTAAAGTAAGTATTATTAGAGTATGAGGTAACTCATGGTGTGACGAGAATGGATAAAGTGAGAAATGAATATATTAGAGGAAGTTTGAAAGTGGCGCCAGTGACTGAAAAGTTGAAGGGGAATCGTTTGTCTTGGTATGGTCATGTAAAGAGGAGAGATGAAACGCATGTTACTAAAAGAGTTATGAGTATACATGTGGATGGGTGGAGAGGGAGAGGGAGGCCAAAGAAAAGATGGATGGATTGTGTGAACAGTGATATGAAAGAAAAAGAACTTAGTGATAGTATGACGGTTGACAGGATAGAATGGAAGAAAAAAACGTGTTGCGCCGACCCCAAATAATATGGGACAAGGGCAGGAAGATGATGATGATGAGGTAACTCATGGATAGCATACTAATTTTGTTCAGTTCGTGTCGGCATCACACCAAAACACAAACCGCTACTTATGTTATGCGAGTTAGATTAGTAGCTACTCGGATACATATCCCATTTACCGTACATATTTACCATTTAAACATGAAATTATAATACCAAATCACAGAATAAGTAATAGTACAAGTATAGAAATATCACTCTGCGAAAGCAAACATGCGAATTTAAATTTACTAACAACGCTCCTATTTTTATAAATTATGCCTTTAATTATATACGTTTGTTGACTATTTATAATCATATCTATGCACTCTTAAGATTAAATGTAGTTGTATTGACTTCATATGATTGGTCGAGACTTTGACAGTTCTCGACCAATCATAAGCATATCCGCACACTTCTCACAAGTGTGCGGATATTTTGAGTGAGATACTCGGCACTCTTGGGTATTCGTATTGGGACATCCGTGCTAGTCACTCGCATTGTGTGCCATATAGTAATTTTTTGTAAACTTTAGTAATAAAAGTTCAAAGTCTATAAAAAGTGTTTTTTTTTTATATTCCAAGTCTTTACTTCTGAGTATTGTACGGTTCAAATCTCAGAAGTGGGATTAACAATCTAGTGCACACAAAAGGATCAGAGATACGCTTAAGTATTTGGCGTACCGAGAAAACGTAATTATCTTTTGTTTATTTTATTTTAATTGTTTGTCTACCCTCATTAGTAGTTTTAGTAGTAGTAGTTTGCATTATCAATGTAAAATTGTTAATTACTTCAGAAATACAGTTTATTTACCGTAACGGAGACATTCCGGAGGTTTATATGGTTAGTCATGCATGTTTGTCGTACCAGGGTACACCCTGGGGATGAACATGTTTGATGGTCTATAATAAAATATGTGAAAATGAATAAACATCTTGTTTACAAGTTTAGTATTGTTAGGGTTTATTAACTCTGGTGTTTTGTTTTTATTATTACATGTTGAGGCCGCGAGAACATGGTTGAACATGGGTCTAGTTCTCGAAGAGAACGTGATTACGAGACGATTCTCGAAGAGAACGTGATTACGAACGTGATGAGACGGACTTAGACGGACCCCTTGCAAGTCGCTGATGCCGCCACTTCGATGTCGTGATGCAACTTGAAGCCGTAGCTGGGGTTGAGGGTTCACCTGAAGAAAATTGTGGCAGTCGAAACCGTCAGTCGCGGTCCAGGCAATCGAAAGGAAGACGATCGCGACCGACGATTAGTCGGTCTCCTTCCCGACAACAAAATTCAAGAAAGGCAATTCGTCGTGCTAAGCGCTCCAGGACCCGATCGCGCACTCCAAGGTGGAACGAGACGTGCCGCGCAGAAGACGGGCACTCACCTAGGAGCAGAACTTTTCGCCTTCGTACACCATTCCGTGAAGAAACACATCGTGAGCATGAGTTGAATAATAAACTGTTTATTGAGAACTTTATTACTGCACTTAAGGGTATGAATAATACAAGCGATTGCGATAGGTCCCATTATTTAAGGAACAAATAGTTGATACGTGGCTTCATAAGGTTCATTAATGTGTTCAGATCTATGGTTGGAACGATAAACAAGTAGTCCACTACGCCCTACTGTAATTAACAGGGGGTAACTAAATCCTGGTATCAGGGTCTAGCCTCATTATTATTTTCTTGGCCGGAGTGGAAGTTAAAGCTGAAGGAATCTTTTCCAACTAGAGATAATTATGTAGACTTACTAACGGAAATGCTGAGTAAAAATGTTTGCTATGGGGAGTCGTTAGAAATATATTATTATACTAAAATGAATTTTCTTAATCGTTGCGAAATATCAGGAAAACGGGCAGTTGACTATATCATAGCAGGTATAAAGGATCGTGGTGTTAGGTTGGGAACACAAGGAGCTAAATTTACGGAGCCGGGAAGGCTTCTTAAATTTTTAAAGACAATAAAAGTAGATCAAGATAGGTCTACAATCGAGCAATAGGAGGTTAATGTTAGAGATGCCTTGATAACAAAATAACATAAAATATTTACCAGCAATAAAGTAGAACACGGTTCCTGGAAGTCAACCGGATCTAGAATGGTCTGCTGCAATTGTAAAGAACCCGGTTACGCATTCTTACGTTGCCCAAAACCGAGGATTTAATGCTCTAAATGTAATTTACTAGGATATAAAGACACTGAGTGCTCAGGGGCAAAGCAAAGTACCAACGATAAACCAAAAGCAATATTGAAAGTAAAAAACATAGGCGATTCAAGTGCCAAGTATAGAATGCCTATTAAAATAAATGGGTTGTTTTCAGAATGTCTCATAGATTTGGGAAGCGAGGGTACTTTGATCCGTTTCAGTGAATCTCAACGTTTAGAACTCGACTGGAGGGTGAGAGAAGTGCCATTATTAAGAGAAATAGGTAACGTGCCATATAAACCCCTTGGCAAGGCTAACGTTACGATCGAAGTACAGGGTGTAGTAGAAAATCACGTGGAGATGTTGGTAGTAGATGGTTATTTAATCCCTGTACTACTGGCCACACTTTCACCGAAAGGTCCTCGGTCAAAATAGTAAAGACAGAATCTGACGTCATTTTCCAGCGGGTTAGTGAACAGTCCGTTTTGATTTCTCCACTTTTATGTATAAAGGAGACGCGCATAGGGCACGGTGAATTAAAGGCGGTACCAGTTAGTTCGTGTAATTCTTTCTCGGGAAAAATTACTAGAAAGAAACCGTGCGCAATATTGAAAGTAACGAACATTACTTGTTGCCCGGCAAGTATCAATTAATACACGGTGCGGGTAGGATTATAGTTCAGAATATCTAGTTATAGAATAGGGTAATCTTATAACTAGGAGCCACACTTTAACCGACAGTCTAAACGTTCAAAAATTAGATTTTAGTGATCAGTCATCCATAAATGAAGCACCAATTCGTTGCGGAGGCATAATACATTGCACGGCATGGACGTGACCTTCATTATATTAGCCTACCCGGAGCTAATATAATGAAAAATGCGCCTTAAGTCCACGTTTCGAAAGTTTCTTTTATTACGCCCGTTATGCACCTTTGAACAGGCCGCTCTTGTTATAGGGTTAGGAGTTGTGTGTTATTGAAAAATGTGTGATAGGTACCTACTTTTTATAACTCAGGTAAATTATATTCAGATTTCCTAAAATTACATGGTAGTTAGGTACCTAATTGATTTGTACTTATATCTATACTTTAAAATGTATTTTTAGAAAGTAATAATGATAAAAAAATTGTTTTAGTTGTAATTTAATTTATTTTAATTGTAACTTAATCCATATTAATTTTATTTTAATTAATTCTAATTTATTTGTAATTCAATTCATTTTATTTTAATTGTAATCTAATTGTTTTTATTTAATTCATTTTTAATTCATTTCAATTTTATTTATTTTGTTTTAATTGCAATTGAATCCATTTTAATTAAATGTATTCTAATTGCAATATTATATCATTTAATATTTATTGTTATACTACGAATTGCTCTAGTGTATTGATGTTGTATCAGGATGTTATATAATTTAAAATATTAATCAATCTATTTTTAATTTTATCTGTTGTGTTGTGATATAATTTTATTTATTAATCTTCCATTTTTTAACTTGCTGTAAATAGTTATTGATACCAATTCTGTATTGTTTTCAGCAAAATCATAATTAAACAATTTTGTAAAACCGAATATAGTGCATGTGGTGTTAGCCTAAAATTAATTGCTACACTAATGGATGCCAGTTTCGTTTTAGTATAATATAAATGTATTGTGTAAGCAATTGTTGGCTGACCAAATAAATAAATAAATAAGTAAGATGTAATTCCAGTATAATGTTGCCCTTGCATTAGTAAGGTAGTCACTGGTACTGGACGGTTTACTTATATTGTTGCGCGGTTGCTGGTCGAACACGCGTGTGACACTCAACTGAATTAAATTTTCAAGCCTACAGTGCGGAGTGATGGATGGAGGATTTTATAATTATTATAGTATATTTTCTTCTTCTTTGTCCAATTTATCCAAAGGTTGTCTGTCAAAAATCGTTTATAGCGATAAGACCGCCCATTGTGACCCCTTATTAATTTTAAGCTCACACTGAAATTGTAGGTACATAGTATACAATAAAGATTATATATCATTATTATATTGATTATATATAATTATATATAATTATTATTTTTTTACACACTAATGTTTTTCTTTTTCTTTAATAAAGTCTAGTGTAACATTTAAAATCTATAGTAAAATCTGGAATCTGTTAATAGTTAATTATTAATTGTGTAATTTGATAAAATAGTTCTGTATTTCGCTTGTTTATTTCTGTTATATATATATATATATATATTTTAATGATTATGTCTTGTGTTTGTTAATGGATTTAGATACTTTAAAGTTTATTACCACAGTTTAGTATTTTACAGATAGTATTGTTTTCAGTTTCTTTTTAAATTGTAAGTGTAATTTATTTTAATTTTGTTTAGTAATTTATTTTAATATTAATTTAATTTAATTTTCATAGTCGCATTATATTCACATTTGCATTAAGAATATTTTGTTATCTAATAATTTAATGATTGTACCACTTATTTTTGTTGTGCTAGCGGTGTTAACCTATAATTAATTGTTGCGCCCGCAATTGTATCCAACTATAATTATTAAGTTGCTAGTGTACCGGTGTAAATAGTTGTTGGTTATCCTGAATAAAATAAATAAATAAAAAATAAATAAATATCTTTATCTACTCGTAACTATTATAAATATGAATGTTGCTATTTTTAGGGCTCCGTACTCAAAAAACGGAACCCTTATTCCTATAAAGGTGAAGGTGAATTAAGTGATCCTTCACTTAGTTGTCCGTCTTTCTATCTGCCTGTCTGTCAAGACCCTTTCTCTCGGGAACGCGTGGAGGTATCGAGTGGAAATTAAAACTAAGGACTGCGGTCCCTTGTAGTTGAGAAAAAATCAAACTTCTGAGATAACAAAAAAAAAGATTCGGCCGTTTATGTCGCAAAAAACGTATATTTCGACAATCTCAAGGAATCAAAATTCATAGGGTACTTCCTGTTGACCTAAAATCCTGAAATCCAGGCCAAATTTAGTAAGGTCTCGTAGCACAAATATGGAAAAAAATCTGAAAGCTGTAAATTTGTAGTTAAATCATAATCTTTTTTTTGCTATTCGTTTGTAACTCAATTCGAGAATTGAATTGTTTACAAAGGTAAGTTTGTACGAAACTCTCAGAGCGTGAATTCGACTCACTTGCCCGTTTTTTTCTTATTATTTTGGTCGGATAGTATCAAATAACTCCTGCCGCTTTGATAGGGCAAAAGCGAGTGTCAGACTTATACTGATTTAAACCCTTATGTTCTTTTAGTTGCCCTTTGCGTTCTAGAATCCCGAGTTTCAGAAATGGCTCTAGCGGGTACTTTTTGACACCTAAAGTATACATTTTCATGAATATCGGTAGAGAGAAGAGGTCTTGGAGGGCCTACTTTTTTTTCAGGCATGTTTCCTTGACATAGGTTTTAGCACAGAATTAGAGTTAGTATCTCATTAGTCTTTCTTATAATAAAAACGATGAAAATGCGTTTCATATTTATCGAAGAAACTCACTGAAAGTGCACAAAGAGGTGCCGTATCGATGGTCGTAAAAAGAAAGTGAACTCAGTATTGGTAAGTTTATGATATTATCGTCCCTTTTAAACATGGCTATTTTATTAGAGTGTAAAAATTTATGAGAAAATCACATTTGTGTTTATCACTCGGCCATAACCCTGATAGGGTAGGACGCACCTCTGTGGCTATAAAGGTCACAAAAGAGCTCCGATTTTACGAGAATTTATTTACACTAAATACTTTCCAGGTTTACTGGAATCTGCACCTTATTGCTGTCATCTTAAAATAATTTTCGAACATCATTTGACATATTATTTGAAAATAGTTTTCCGTTTTTTTTACTCGCAATACAGGGTGATTGATACTTGACCCTTTTGTAATCTGTATGTGATTGATTTCAATGCTTTAGAAAAATATTGTATAGGATTTTCAAGATCCATAATTAATTTTGATAGATTCCTATATAGTTCAGGTAAGAATAAATGATATTTTTATTTTAAAACTATATCTGAAGTTTTTTTTTTTATTTTAAGTTAAAGTTTTGAACTCACTTGTTCAAAATTTTGATAAATTTTGTAGGTAGTTTTATAATGAAAAAATACAAAACCCATTCATTGATAGTATTCGTGCATAGACTCTTCGGCACATACTTACCAGTTATAACTGCTTTAAGACATCACAACATACATGTTGAAGATTTGGTAGAAGCTAGGGTAAGCACAGTGAACCGCTTGATGTGGGGGAAGCCTATGTCCAGCAGTAGATACCGATGTGCTAAAACAATTATGAGGTAGAATAGCAGATATAATTTGTTAACGTTCAATAATAAGAACCATCTTTTATAGGAACCAGTAGACCGTATATTATAAATTAGAATCCGATTTATAAGTCATTAAAATCTGAAATAATAATAATTTTTATTTTTCATCTTTTACACAAAATAGTTACATGTAACAGCCACAAGTAAATTTTAAACAAATATTTATGCTAGTGCCCAAGGAATAACCATAATTAACTTATTTAAGAACTAAAGGGAAATTGACTTTATTAATCTAGAATTATGTATAATTAGCGACTTGCCCGAGCTAGGTTTATAAAACCTATGTTTCGGGTCATCACTTACAAGACTATCACTACGGGTGTAGAAATGGCAGAATAACAACTTACAAACTAAACCTACAATCATACTAAAACTTCCAATAGTTTCTCTGTGTCTGTGTAGTTAACAAGTTATAAGTTAAGTTTCAGTAGATACTCCGATATCAATGTACTACATTTAATATAATTTACGCTATATATATCTAATAATTTGTTGAGCTTTTTATACAAAAAAGGCCCTAAAAATACATAAAATCTATGTGCAAATGCATCTTTCGTCTGTGGTTTAGTGCAAACTAAATCTTTCCTCCCCTTGGTTGAAGGTACTGGGTCAAAAGGAAGCTCAGAGTGCTGATAAAGTACGGTGTGCAATATATATAGTTGGCGTACTGTTAGTATTTTATATAAATACTTAAAACAACCGTCTTTTACAGGAACCATCCATGCATCAGAACCATCTTTTCTAGGAACCAGTGGACCGTATATTACACATTAGAATTCGATTTATAAAAGTAATTAAAATCTGAAATACTTATACCAACCATCGCTTATACCGCGTCGGTACATTGAAGGACTGGAACAATTTTCCTGCGGTGGTCTTCCCGTCTGATTATAATTTAAGGCTAGAGTGAATAGGTTTTTAATAAACTAGTGCACTTCATCATCAACGATTGTATCACTACTTACTATCAAGTGAGATCGCAGTCAAGCATATATAATTAAAAAAAGGAATACAATTCCTATGGCGAAAGCAATATAGCGTTAATACACTGAGATTTTCCACTGTCTGTTTCTAAAAGTAGCCATTTAAGATGTTTACTCCGTGACCCTTATCTCCATTACGATGATACGTAAAAGGACGCGCCAGAATTACTGGTTTTATTGTCTTGCCTTGATTTATCGTTCGCTTCGAGCATTTTTAGGTAGATTTCAGTAGTTTATTTGCAGATGTTCTGATAATAGACCTGAAATCTGGATTAGACTTTCCGAAATAGAGTCATAGTTACCTATATTGTTTTTTTTTTGAAAAATTTAAAAGAACTTGGAAAAAATGTGCCCACTCAAATTGAAATTGGTACTATTAGAAAGGTATTTGAAAATATATTAATTTTTAGGGTTCCGTACCCCAAAAGGAAAAAACGGAACCCATAAAGGATCATTTTGTTGCCCATCTGTTTCTCTGTCTGTCAAGACCCTTTATCTCGGAAATGCGTGGAGGTATCGAGTTAAAATTAAAACCATATGGTTTTAATTTTAACTCGATACCTCGACGTCCCTATGTACGCGGGGCGTAGGACGTCTGCGGTCCCTTGAAGCTGTGAAAAAATCAAATCTGTGAGTTAACGAAAAAAAAAGGATACGGCCGTCTATGTCGCAAAAAACGTATATTTCTATACTCTCAAGCACTCTCACGAACCGCCCGCGTCGCTTTCCGGATGACCTCGCCGTAGGTCGCGTCCTTTTTCTCCGCAGCCAGCTGCAGTGTGATTACTAGAGCCGTAGAATCCGGGGCGCAAAACCTGGTCGCGATGGTCCTCCTCTTCCGCTACCGCCGCCGCTCGCATTTCTTGGTGACTCGAGCCTCCTCACCCACCTTTTCCTTGGCTCCGGCCACTTGCCATTCGGCTTCGACCGGAGGTTCCGTAGGCGGGGGAGGCGGCATAGGCCGCCTGCTTGCCGTCACGGCAGGGGCTCCCACCGCCTTAGTGGCCGGCGCCGTTTTACTGCATCTGTAGCTGGAACTGCTCCTGCTGCTGCTGCTATTACTACCGGAAGGCAGCCAGCTCCTGCTTCACTAGCGTCAGCAGCTTTCCGGCTCAGACTGGGGCTAAAAAGAAAATTATCTAGTGCCTCTATGGTAGCACACTACCCTACAAAAAAAAACTTATTAATTATAAGTAGTCTTTTAATATTTTTTTAAACTTTTTTAGGGTTCTGTAACCGCAGTGGACAAAAACTGAACCCAGGATCACTTTATTGTTCATATGTCCATCTGCACGTCTGTTTGTCTGTCCGTCTGTTAAGACCCTTTTTCTCAGAAACGTTTAAAGGTATCAAGCTAAAATTCCAAGGACATCAAATAACTAAACCTAATAAGTAAAACAAATACTAATCAAGTATAAACAAATGATATTAATCAGTATAGTGATTGATATCACACAACAATTAGGTATAATACTTTGAATGGTGAATCTACGTAAATACGGTAGCGCTTTGGCGAGAAAACTAACGTACGTCCATCCGTCCAAAGGGCTAGGCGCCGTATGATTTCACATTTTGATGTCTGCGCGTTCGTGACTAACAACACTCGTTGCCGAGAATTGAAAAAAACTAATATCTCAAAAAAATAATTTGTGTTAATAAAAAGTATTTGTACAATATTTGCAATCATTACATTCTCAATAGATAGGTATAAATTTCACGTCGGTAATTGCTTAGGCACAGAAGGCTTACAGTCACCCAAAGGGCAATAGAATGCTCGGACTTTCCTTGCGTGATCGCATCAGGAATGAAGATATTCGCAGGAGAACCCACATAGCCCGAAGAATAGCCAAACTTAAGTGGCAGTGTACATTGCTCGTAGAACGGATGGTCGATGGGGCCCAAAGGTTTTAGAGTGGCGACCACGCACCGGAAAACGTAGTGTTGTAAGGCCTCCCACAAGATGGACCGATGACCTGTGAGAATCGCGGGAATGCGGTGTATGAGAGACGCACAGGACCGTTCGTGGTGGTGACACTTAAGGGAGGCCTATGTCCAACAGGTCCACTGTTGGACATAGGCCTCCCTTAAGTCCCTTAATCCTTCGGCTGAAATGGTGATAATGATGATGCTTTCATCACAATTGCTCAAAAAAAACAGTTGAAACACAAACAATTCACAACAAAATACGAACAAAATGCAAATAGACATTTTGCTATCGTTTACAGTTATTTCATTAAACAATTTATGAAAAAAATATTTGTATAAAATTGAAAACCATGAATCATCATGTATTGCATACAGTTTTTTTTTGGAATTTTGTGATGCCCGTTTTAGGTATTTTATACATGTTGAAAAACGTATATTTTAGACGAATTTTTATTGTAAGATTTTAGGTTAAGGGGATCCCTTAACCTAAAATCCTGAAAGGCATAAAGCAAGATCTTCTTGCACAAGTATAGGAAAAAGCTTCAAAACTGTAAAGCATCATACCTTTTTGTTCTAAATCCCAAATAATTATGATAACAATTATGATATTAATTTGAAATCATATGAAGGATTGAAAATAATGTAACAATAGAACTTTTTGGTTATAACATTTCAGTTTAAGGTTAATTTATTTTTGATAAATGCAGCAACAAGCTGGGATAGAGTCTTTTGAGTCTTGTTTTCTTATTATAATTAAATTTACTCATTATTATTCCTTTGCAATGCAGATGCCTAACAATAGATTGCAATGCTTTATGATAGTGTTTTCTCAGAAAATGAAGTATTCATTTTAATGTAAAGGGAGTTTCTAATTTACGTTTCTTTCCAAGCGCATATTACTGTTGCTGTTTATGGTTAAAATAACAACAGAATCATACATTCAGTCCGCGATGAACACTTTTTAAGAAAAATAACATAAATCAACAGTCATATAACAAATCCTGCCAAAATTCGCGACCGTGCCGCATAAAAAAAGAAAAAAAAAGAAAGAAACACAAAAGAAAGAAAAAATGAAAGAAAAAAAAGAAGAAAGAAAAAAAACAAACAAAAAAATAATAAAGAAATGAAAGAAAAAAGAAAGAAAGAAGAAGAAGAAAGAAGGAAGGAAGTACATACAATATACAGATTACCTTAATTATCTACAATCTGTTAATATTTTGTGTTATTTTTAGACAGTTACATAGCCACAATTATATGGCGCGCACCATGCATCAATTCCATGCCTGAGTCTATCCTTTTGGCAGTCATATTGACGGTTCGAGGAAATACAGCCTTCATTTTTAGATTTTCCCGTCATCAATTGCAATCGACTCAACATTGAGTTGGGACGGCATTTTTCCAAAAAATCGAAACAAGTGCCTAGTGAATAACTAACACCAAAGTTGCCTGAAAACTAAAATATGTATGAAAAATTTCAGTAGGAAGCAAACATGTATATTATCCAAAAACTTTTAAACCAATGCTTTATATGGCGTTAAATCTAATTATTTTAAAAACACCATCAAACAACTATCATATGACATAGAATTGTATTCTTGTCATTGCGGGAGAAGAGCTGCATACTAAATTAGGATTTGCTTTTGTAGTTACGTTAAAAAATACTATTTTTACGATTCGGAAAAATCAATTCCTTACATATAATTTTGTACCGAACCCTTGGTGCCCGAGTCCGACTCGCACTTGCCCGATTTTGTTTTCGGTGGGAAATCATCCAATAATGCAGACAGACATCTTATCATATTTTATTTATGTAAACTCTTACAATGTGAGCTATGTATTCTAATAACTGTTTCATCTCACATTCATCCCCAGAGATCTTTAACTTTTACCGTTATCTTGATATATGTAGTTACTAAAATGTGTTTCAGCCCTGAATCTTGTTAACTTGATTTATACTACTATTTGTTAAAATTTATTAGGTATGTATTGAATTTTGTACTCAAACAATATTGGTTTTATTTATTTAAAAAAATGATGGCGTGGTTAATTTTAACACAGGTTATCAGGTTGTTAATTCAAAATTTTGCACGGAGTAATTGAATTTTGAATTCAATAATGAGTATTTTTACCGCACGACATCTCTCGCCGTTTCCACTCTCCCTGATGATCGGGATGATGAACCTGCCCGTCAGGTAGGTCTCAGTCACTCGGCAGAGGTAGTCAGGCACCAAATCCAATACTGATGATAGGATCCATAAGGAATTGAGGAAATTTTTGAAAAATTCTAGGCAAAATATAGTGATTTTGATATTTTTATCGAGAACGTCAAAAAGTAACATTTGATGAAGTGGAATTGATGAAGAAGACCAGAAATGGTCAACGGAACTTCACCCTCACATAGATATCACAAATACAGATAAACAAATGGTTCTGAATAGTAATGTTATAAATGGTATCGAAGTGATCTGATGATGATGATGGAGCTGGAAGGTCCGTAATTAATCAATGAAAACTAGCCGTGTTTAGGCTTATTAGAATTGTCATAAGATGCATTTTGACTATAACGTACTATCGAACTGATCTGATGATGGAGCCGGAAAGTAGGCACAGGAACTCCGTAATTAATCGATGTGTCCTAGCCGTGTTTGGGCTTATTATAAATTTCATGAGATGTACTTTGGCTATCGAACTGACCTGATGATGGAGCTGGGAGGTGGATGGGAACTTCATAATAAAATAATGTATCCTAGCACTGTTTGGGTTAATTTTAATTTTCATGAGAAATAGGTACTCTAGCTATAACTGTATTACAACTATAAAGTTCAACACCAACTTCTGAAATCGAAAGTTGGTGTTAAATAATAAGCAAACAATACCAGAAACACCGACTTCCGAAATTAAAATTATTTTGATCCTTTCGGTGTTTTGTAGTGATTTCGTTTATTTTTATTTTTGAAAAAAAAAAAATTTTTTTCAGTATAATTGTTTTTTTTATTTATATTTCGCTTATCTACATAATATGTTATATTCGCTTTTCAATCAATTTTTGTTTTCAAAGTTAGTACCTATTCTATTTTTGGCATATCTATACTATAATATTGTAAAGTTGAACGCGCTGGTCTCAGTCGTTCAAATTGAATTAGTACATTTTGATTCCAGTGGAGAAAGTTTGTCATTGCGACCGAGGTGGCATTCACCCGAGTCTTTGCAAGGGTGTTATAGAGCCAAGGGCTGCACAAGGACTGCTGACAAAGAGTGATGGCAGTTTCTCAAACAAAATTTTTTAGGCATATTTTTTTAGCTTAAAGTGATGAAAAATATTACTATTAATAGAATCATCGTATTAGAAACGTTACAGTTTAAAGTAGATGAGATTACGTATATGTCAATAATACCTACGTAACTCCTTAAGAATTTTAAAAATCAATAAACGCATTTTTGAACGAACGACTAGATGTCATGTTAAAATGTCATTTTTTTTTCTTTATGTGATTAGGCTGGATGGCAGTTGAAATGTCTTAATGCCATGCTTTTTTCTAGTGCTGTTGCTAAACTCGAAATGCACTACGATGTCATATGTGTTACTATAACCATTATATTCTGGGCGCAAACAGTCATTTTTATTTTCATGTTTATTATCTAATGCGGAAATGTATTTTCGAAGTATATATTAACAATACATAAAGCAAAGTATATTATGTTACTTGACCAAGATTTATATTAGTGACAACATTAAAAGTTCGATTTAACAAATCTAGTCAATTCAGTTTCCAATTATGATGATTTTTTGTGATCCTTAGACTGGCGATTAGCTTTATTTGATAAAAGTTAATCAATTATTGTGCCAATATATGTCATATTAAATTATGTATACACTTTTTGACAATTTCATCAACAATTTCCTCGCCGTTGTTCTTTTCAATATACTTACGAAGACATAAATATACAGGGGTTGACGTGCGTCCCGGGGAGAGGGGTCGACGAGCGCCCAGCCGGATACGATAAATGTAACAAAATTGTGGCGACACTCGTGCACTTTTCAGCACTAGAGCGAAAACAGTCAATTGCGTGCCTAAAAGCGGCGGGATAACAGCGTGTTTTCGAGTGTATTGACAAAATATTTTAGAATTAACGCAGACGAAGGCATCACGCAACAGCCCCGTGATGCAAAGCAGTAATCAAAGACGTGTGCGGAACCGCGGGGAGAGCTAGTTTTTTTAATAAAATGGTTAGACGAAAACTTTTTTTTAACTTTGGAAATCATTTAATGACTTCTCCCACTCTTAGGCTGAGCGGGAGGGTGTGTTAGACTTTTACTAACTAAAACTATGCCTAGGATCCTTCAGTTACCTTCGCTTTTTTAGACCACGGGTAACTTTTTCAGAAATCGACTCATGGCCCTAATAGGCTTAGGCCCTGCTGGACCCGTACGGTTTTGTTGTCATCTTTTTGAGGAGCGCGTGGAACATTACGCGCTGTCGACTACTGAGGTTTGGTCCGGACGGTTACCGGAAGGACGGACGGCGAGCGGCCCATTGCTCGTTGTTCACAAGCCCACGCCTACGGTGGCTGGTAGTCGTGGTCGGGATCGGAATCCCGGGGGCTAGGGTGTGAGGATAACCGTTTACTCATGCGTGCGCGCCCGCCTCCTTCTCTAGTATTACTGCTTTGCAGAAGGAGGCGAGCGCCACCTCTCAATACAGACCAAGGCCTATACCAGGGTTTCAGCGCGAGAGGTCGCCGCCACCGATCCAAGCGTCGAGCGGAGCACATATACGAAGTATATTTCGCACTAGTGAGGATAAATGCTTCGACTAGTCCACAAGCCTATTCATTGTATGCAACATATTACAATGTGTACCTGTAACTGTGTAACAAACAAGTTAGGGTTTTTTGTAGGTGCCAACACAAGTTAAATATTAATAAAAAATGTTCGATCTCTCTGTAATGTTTCACACTTCCATTTCATCTATCAATTTTAGCCTGCAGTATGTATCGGAGTCCGAGGAACACAATGCACCGTTTTGATGCAAGATGTCAGCATGAAATCATAAAATCCGATACCTGCCAAGGTAGCGAAATATTGCCCGAGCAGAAAAACTATTTGATGATGTCTTATACATATAAAAAAGACGTTGAAAAAATGATGGTAATTGTATGTAGACTTTCAAAGAGCGATTAATCAATCGAACGGAGTCTGATTCTGGAGTTCAAATCATACGAATTAACAAAAACACGTGTGAATAGTGTGCCACACACAAGGTAACATTTTATCTCACAAATACTTCATTCATCTCGCTCAATCAGCAATTTAAATGAACAGTTCCCAAAATACCACCTCAATGTTTATTTCTAATTAGTACCTACAACACGTAAACGGTGGGATTCTACGATAGACACGGTTTACCATCAGTTCCGTGTCTGTCAGTTCACTTCTTTTAGGGTTTCAGATATAAATAAAAAAATGTAGTGAATAGTATTGAATACAAGTTAACATAAATTATAATACCAAATTGAAATGATATTTCAATTTCTTCGTAAATCTATAAATTAAGTAAATATTTTCGGGATTCTGTTTTCCAAAAGCATTACAACACTATTGGATTACTGTAGCAGGAACCGAATGCAAAATGCACTTGAATAATGAAATATGAGATGTTCATCAGATTAATATATCCGTTGAGTGAAAAGCGACTCTTTTTTTTCACGATAATTTGTAAATGAGATTCGATCTCGAAATAAAGATAGGTTATTTTTAAATTGTTTTAAATTGAATTGTAGAATTTATAAATTGCTTTACATTGATTCTGCCAGAAACGGGTAAAAATCTGTTCGTAAATAAAACAGTTGCGCATGTGCTTTGTAGTTGTTATTTCCGGCATTCCGACATCACTACTGGTTTTATAGGCATTTTTATAAAGGTGGGAAATCATCTAATGACTTCTCGCACGTTAGGGTGGAGCGAAATTGCGTGTCAGACTTTTACGGACTAAAACCACATCTATGTTCTTTCAGTTACCTTTTGCGTTTTTTTTTTTCGTTTGGGATAATCATCTAATGACATCCCCCGCCCTTAGACGGAGCGCGAGGGCGTGTCAGACTTTTACTGACTAAAAACCCACTCCTGTTCCTTCTTTGCCATTTTTCCAAGGGCCCGGGGATCTTTTTCGCATCACCCATGGTCGGCCCCAGTAGGCTTCGACCCTGCTGGGCCACTACGGTTGCTGCCATCTCCTTGCGGCGCGCGTGGAACAGTATGCGCCGTCGACGACTTGGCCCCGGACCGGACAGTTACCGGACGATCCGACGGCGAGCCACCCATTGCTCGCCGTCCACAAGCCCACGCCTAAGGTGGCCGGAATTTGGGATTGGAATCCCGTCGGCGATTGGGGCGTGAGGACCTTTGCCTCACGCGATCGGCCGCCTTCTTTGCTAGCATTACTGCTTCGCAGAAGGAAGCGGCCGCCTACCACTCCTCCTCGCTCCGGACCACACCATACCATACAATCCACCACATCTTCGAAGTTCATGATCAGATCATAACAATATTTCTATGGGACCAACATGGAAGCATAAACTTTCAATCAAAAATAAATAAAAAAATTTAAATCGGTCCACAATTGACCGAGAAATCGGTGAACATACATAAAAAAAAATACATTCAGCCGCAACTTAGAACCGCCTCCTTTTTGAAGTCGGTTAAAAATTAATAGGCATATGCTCGCAGGACTTTTGAGGGGTGCCTATTTAATAAATATAATACACTAATTTAGAAACCTTTTTTTGAGCACACAATACTCGTTGAAGAAAAATAAGAGATAATAATGACATAATAAGAGATACCAATGACATCCCTCGCTCCAGCCAAGAGCGGGGGATGTCATTAGATGATTTTCCCACCCGAAAAAAGAACCGTGTTTGGTATTATTACAATTTTCATGAGATGCACTCTGGCTAAAAGTTATTTAAGTATGGCTGAGGGGTACTTTTTAGTGGTGGATAACTAAAAAGTACTAAAAAGTGAAAAATAAAAAACTTTTCACAAAAAATAATACAACCAGAAGTCGGTGCTAAATAACGAAGAGACAAATGATGGTAGGTAAAAAGGATGGTAGGATGGTAAGCATCTACCAATTGGTTGCAACTGAAGGAACATAGGTGGGGTTTCAGTCAGTATAAGTCCAACACATCCTTTCGCTCCGCCCTAGAATAGGAGAAGTCGTAAGATGATTTCCCAGCTCGAAAAGAAACTTACCAATTTGTTTGCGAGAAATCTAATCCGTCAAACGCTGTTTTGAGTCCATGTTCATACGTAGTAAAAATAAAACGAACATAAAAGTTGTAGGTAAAATACCTAGTCTGTGTTTATTAAATATTCATCGTATTTGGTCTTAGAAGCATCAGGTGCTAGGAAAATGTGAAGGGCACCTACCCATACATTCAGGTACCTACGTTGATTGAGATTGATCACTTACCTTCTATTGCATTTGTGTATTTTAATCATATTATGAATATTTACGAATGTCATTTGAATATTACCATGAATAATATTCATGAATAATTAATAAGATAAGCTGGACTAAATGTTTTTTCGTTGATATTATTATTATTCCTTATTGTTTTTGGGCACGCCACAATTATGGCGGTAAGTCTCCTCTTTGAGGCGTGGTTAGAAAGACCTCACGGCGTCCTCACCTTCCGCATGACGCAGGTTCTCACCGAACACGATAAGTTCGGGAAGTTCCTGCACCGGATTCGTGCGGAAGCGACGCCCTGGTGTCGCCACTGTGTGGGCCGCCTGGAGGACACGGTAGAGATGTGCCCCGCTTGGGCAGATCAACGCGTCCGTTCGTGTCCTCGTGGGGGCGATCGGCGGCGGCGATCTTTCGCGCCGGGCCTTGGTTTAGGCCATGGTCCGGAGCGAGGAGGAGTGGCAGGCGGTCGCCTCCTTCTGCGAAGTAGAAGTGAAGAAAAAAAAAGATTTAGAAAAAAACCTACCATTGAAAAAAATAAACTCCAACTCAACTACAGCTTTACTCAGCCATTAATAAAATCAGTAGGTGGAAGAGAGGCAAAGCCAATTTGGATTATACCTAGTTCTTATTACGCTTTTTAATCATTACAAGTTCCAAGTAAGTAGAGCCCTTGAGATGTTTTTCGGGATAAGAAATATAAAAAAGCGAGCAAAGTCAT
The DNA here is from genome assembly GCA_949316375.1 of Mythimna vitellina. Classification (NCBI taxonomy): domain Eukaryota; kingdom Metazoa; phylum Arthropoda; class Insecta; order Lepidoptera; family Noctuidae; genus Mythimna; species Mythimna vitellina. The sequence goes on from OX438686.1 coordinate 11,516,299, forward strand.
GCACGCTTATTAGGCAAAATTAACGATTGATGTCGGCGTCGGTTTCACTGACATGACGAATAAACCCGGAAAATTATTTGTACTCAAATCACAAAGTTCTTATAAAGATAAAGAAAAAAAATGTATTAAATAATTGAACAAGAAAGTAAAACCTATCGCTATGTTGGTAAGTAACAGATCTATGTAAAGTCACATCAGTAAAATGGTACAGCGTAGAGATGTAGCTGAATCTTTTTTTTTTGAAGAAATCTTTACTGCTAATCCAGTAGGCAAGAAGGTTAAGAACTTGGGTTTGGATTTACAAACATCTTTTTTGGGGTCCCCAATCACAAGAAATAGGTTGCAAAATATTTACTTTTGCCAGGTCGACGGTTGCATAACCATCGGAGGCTCGGCTCACCCATGGTACAACGCCGATTGCGTTATCATGCGGCATTTCTCACCTGGCTCCGGATTTAAACACAAAGTAAAGAGCGCTCAATATATTGGCACAAAGTTCTCTGCACAGCCGTCCGTTAGCAGAGCATTCTTGTAACTGGCCAAGTCGGTCGAAGAGAAGTTCTGTAGGTTCACGTTGCCCGCTGGTTAAACCTGATAGAACACTGGCTCACACGGAGAGAGGGAAAGCAGGTCCCTTTGCGTCTCTCTTCGCCTATAATTCTCGTCTTGACACTAGCAGTGCTACTCCACCGATTCTACCTCACTGCAACACTTCGATGCCCGAGGTTTACATAAGGAACAAAGAAGTTCTGAGAGTATCATCTAGACGTGAATAAAATTAGTGGACCAGATAGTATACCAGCAATAGTTCTCAAGGCATTTACCTGCGAGTTGTCTCCAGTATTGACGCGCTTGTATCGCCTCTCATTTAGGACTGGTATAGTGCCCAAGTCTTGGAAGCTTGCTAACGGGCAATCCGTGCCAAAAAAGGTCAGTCGTGCCAATCCCGCCAACTATCGGCCGATATCAATAACCTCCATACTCTGCAAGATTATGGAGCGTGTATTGAACTCGTGCCTCATGGAATACCTGGAAGGTAACGATCTCCTCAGTGACCGACAGTCCGGGTTTCATCATAGTCTATGACGACTAATGCCGGAGTTCCTCAGGGGTCAGTTCTCTCTGCAACCCTTTTCCTCCTGTATATTAACGATCTTCTGATTCCCGGTGTCTATGGGTATGCAGATGATAGCACAGTAGTAGAGAGATACTTGCCAGGTGCTCGAGCTAGTAAGGAGCTAATCCGGTCCGAACGAGAGGCTATGGTAGAGCGTACGAATGTCTCACTTCAGGCAGACTCCAAGTGGGGCGAAATCAATCTGGTAGGATTGAACGCCGCCAAAACTTAAGCGTATATGTTCACCGCCAAAAGGAGCCCATTTACCTTAGCTCCTGCTTTTCAGAATGTATCCCTGGAGTGCACCGACCGCCTTCAACTCTTGGAGTTGAAATTTTTTGAGCGGTTCATTGAGTCCAAAGTCAAGGTAGCTGCTAAGAAACTAGGCGTTCTTACAAAGGTCCGATGGTACTTGACACCGGGACAGCTTCTTCTTATTATTTATTCGGGTTATTCTTTTTTAAAAGAGTACCATGGAGTTTCTTGCCGGTTCTTCTCCATAGGAAACGGCCAATTTGGAACCGTGCACTAGCTTCTGACGTTTTATAAGTGCCCATGTAGGCCTATGTGAAATAAAAAACTTTGACTTTGACTTTGACTTCTAATGTTTTACAAAGTACAGGTCCGATCGTGTGTGGAGTACTGCAGTCACATATGGGCTGGTGCTGCAAAATGCCATGTGACAACTTTGGATTCAGTAAAAAGGCGCGCGAAGAGGCTAATTGGGGATCCAGATTTGTTAAAGTCCAATCTATGAAGCCTCGAGCACAGGCGCAGGGTATACTCAATACTCAATTCTTTATTGCACCGGGAAGCCAGCCTATCGGTATTTTACAGGTTACATTTTGGATAGTGTGCGCGGGAATTACATGACTTGATTCCGCCATCTCCTTTCTACCATCGGAAAACCCGAAATACGGCGAGTATCCACCCTTACGTTATTGAAACTTCAACGGTCCGGACTAAGCGTTTCGCTTCGTCGTTTATACTTCGTACATCGAAGGACTCTCCCCAACTATAATTTAAGTGTCTTCAAGGCTAGAGTGAATAGGCTCTTAATAAACTAGTGCGCTTCACCATAAATGATTGCATCACTGCTTACCATCAGGTGAGATCGCAGTCAAGCACTGGTTTATATATATATAATAATAAAAATGTTTGGGAGGCTCCTGCACCGAATTCGTGTGGAAGTAACGCCCGGGTGTGGACCGCCCGGAGGACATGGTGGAGCACACGTTAGAGATGTGCCCCGCTTGGGCAGAGCACCACCGTTTCCTCGTGAGGGCGATCGGCGGCAACGATCTCTCGCGTCGAGCCTTAGTACAAGCCATGGTTCGAAGCGAGGAGCAGTGGCAAGCAGCCGCTTCCTTCTGCAAAGCAGTAATGCTAGCAAAGGAGGCGGCCGCACGCGCAGGGCACGGCCCTCACGTCCTAGCCGCCAAGATCCTGCTCCCGATTTTCAGTCACCGTAGGCGCGAGCTTGCGGACGGCTAGCAATGGGTAGCTCGCCATCTGACCTTCCGGTAACCGTAAGGATCAAGCTCAAGTCATCGACGGCGCGCATAGACTCACACGCGCCTCAAAGAGATATCAGCAAACCACAGGGACCCAGTAGAGTCGAAGCCTACTGGGGCCATGGGTTCGCTACTGAAAAGAAAACCCGGCCCTGAAATGAAAGGCAACGAAGGAACTAGGAGTGGGCGGGAGATGTCATTGGGTGATTTCCAAACCAAATTAAATCATATTATGAGTTACATACAACCTTATTTTTAGTATATGCAAAACCTGAATATAGTTTGATTCAGAATCAGTAACTGAATCGATTCCAATAATTTTTACACCATGTTATATTTTTTCTCAAAACTCTCGCACTCTCGTCCCAGTTGCATTACGCGTGATCGTGGCCACGTGGCGCCGCGAGTGTTTTGACTTTTATTACAAGTGGCCAGTGCATAAAAACTTTTTTTTGCAAGACTTTCTGAGTGGTCTGGTACAAAAAATAATAAATGATCACAAGCTTCATTGGACAAATAAAATAACAAAAAAAAACATTACGAAAACAACAATACAAAAAGGGCAATAGCACCTCTTCCAATAATTATGAAACCATAAATAAAAACAAAAAAAGAATTGTAGACAAAAGTGGCTGTAGCTGTGTAGCAGGACCGGCATTTAGCCAAACATTTTTATCAAGGATATAATCTTCAATTTTATAATATGTTTATCTACATAATGTGCGTATAGTGCATGTTTTAAATTTGGATTCATTTAATTGGATAATCTCAAATGGTATTTTATGATAAAATTTTATACAGCAACCCATAAAAGTATTATGTACTTTAGTAACCTACCTAAGGGGTGCTACGACAGAAAACCTCCACGAGTGCCCGCAGGCTGTAGTTCCCTTGCGGATACGTCCGAGGTGAAGGCCAGTCTGCGGGACGGTGCACCCTGGGAGGCGGCCAACGACTCCCCTTGGGTACTTCTGCCTAAGGGGTCTTGATGTCCGCCTGCGAATGTTCTGTCTGAAGGATCACTTCAACGCGTGTCCCTCTGCTATAGCAGAGGGCACAGTGGCGAAGTAAGAGCGGGCTCGGTGCGCACTCACCCTGCCACCGGGCAGGCAGGAGGAAGACTTGCTCCTCCTTCTGCCACCGTTAGTCTCGTAGCCCCAGAGATTGTCCAAGGTCATGTTTCTGACTTTTGATGGGGATCGAGGGTCTTGGCTTAACCGCCCGGGCCGCGAGGAAGACAACCTCTATAAAAAATCACCCCAAACCTCCAAGCGGCGGCGCACCGTGAGGGAGGTTGTTAGCTTGACTAATGGGTAGCTAAATTAGTCTCTAGTGCAAACCACGTTTTTTGAGCCAGTACCCGAAGTTTAATACTCGTGGGAACAGAATGCATAAATCTAAATTTTTCAATAATTCAAAGGAGAGCGATGCGCGGTCGGAGTCCGACGCGGCATCCGGGAGGAGCTCGGAGGGCTCGGAGGTAGAGGAGGTGGCCGGCGACTCTGGTGGGGACTTGCGCCCTTACCTGAAGCGCTCCAAATTGGGGGACGGATCGTCCTCCGATGCAGAAATGAGCTCGGCTCGAAAAATCCCCACCAATGGGCGGGGTACAGGTCGGGCGCGAGGCAAGGGGAGGGGGCTCACCGCTCAAGAGTCCGCTCAGCGAGCTAACAAGCTCGCCGCGGAGGAGCGTCATCCTGGAGCGGCCAGCGCTGGGACGGACCTCTCGGGGCCGTCTGGCAGTGAGCCGGACACCGCCATCGACGAGGCACTCGACAGGCTAGAGTCGGTCCTGGCAGCCGCTTTGAATGGCGTGGCCAATAAAAGGGAGAGGTCCTCCAAGAGGAGCGCGATCTCCCAGGCCAGGTCGTCTCTCCAGGAGGTGGTGGACCCCATCCGCAGAGGGCTCACCAAACTTCGGGCCGATAACGCCAGACTCCGAAAAGCATCGGACCAGCAAGAGTTGCCAAAAGGCGACTCTGGCGGACAGGCAGGAGGACGCGAGCAGGGGCAAGGGCCAAGTCAGCCCAAGCCCCAGCCCGAGCCGGAGAACCAGCTGCTGGTGCTGGTGCGGCAGGAGCTGGCTGCTTTCCGGCAGCAGCAGCAGCAACAACAGGAGCAGTTCCAGCAAAGGATGCAGCAGCAGCTCTCCGTGCTGGAGGGCATCGTGCTGCGTCCTCCGCTGGCGGCCCCTGGCCAGCGAAAGGCGGCGTCCTATGCTGCCGCCGCAGCCACGGCAGGCCCGTCGGGACAAACCAGACGTGGGGCCGTGGTGTCGGAGCCTGCGAGACCGGCTCCGCCGGCCAAGCAGCAGCGGCAGCAAAAGGGCAGGGCGGCGCCTGCCGCTAAATCGGTGGCACCTCCTGCCGCGGTGGCGACTAGGCCGCGCCCGCCGCCGCCTTCCTTGCACGAAGAATCCTCGGCTGGCGCCGAATGGACGGTTGTCGGCGCCAAGAGGAAGGCGGGCAAAGCGGCTAGGGCGGCAAAAAAGCGCGCGCGGCGACAGCAGCGCAAAAAGCGGGCCATGGCGGCAAGACTTCGCGCCCCGAATTCCGAGGCTGTAGTCATAACACTACAGCCAGACGCGGTAAAGAAGGGCGTGACATACGACGCCGTCATGGAGAAGGCAAAGCAGGCGGTGTTGCCCCACCTTGACGAGCTTGGAGCCTCTGGGGGCTTCCGTATGAGGCGCACCGTAACCGGGGCCCGAATACTGGAGGTCCCTGGCGCGGCCAGTGGCCCCGCCGCGGATGCCCTGGCCGCAAGGATCAGGGCGTCCCTGGATGCGGAAGAGGCCCGAGTGTCCAGGCCCACCAAGTGCATTGATATGCGCATCATTGGCTTGGACGACTCCGTCAAGGTGGACGAGGTGGTGGCCGCCATCATCAGGGCGGGTGGGTGCACTACCGAGCAGGTTCGGGCGGGCACTATCCGAGCTGACAGCACGGGCATGCGAGCCATGACGGTAAGCTGCCCCGTGTCGGCGGCCAAGACCATCACCGGGGAGGGCCGACGGCTTTTGGTGGGCAAGTGAAACTGTTGGAGCCCAGACCTCTGCGGTGCTATCGCTGCCACGTGGGGCACCACGTGGGGGCCAGTTGTGCCGCGGAGGTGGACCGCAGCGACCGCTGCTTCCAGTGCGGTCAGCCTGGTCACAGGGCGGCTGAATGCAGAGCAACGCCGCACTGCTACGCATGTGCGGCGGCAGGCAAGCTGGCCGACCACCGGGCTGGGAGCAGGTCCTGCGACCCCCCCACCAAGGCCAAGGGCAAGGTCAGGAGGCCCATCCCCGCCGATGTCCTCACCACCGCTGCCTCCTCTTTGGCAGCTGCTGCTGTCGCCGCCGCAACCATCGCGGCAGGGCCCTCACGGGGGGCTCGAGAGGAGACTGTGATGGACTGCCAATAACGGCTCCATTACGTCTCCTCCAGGCGAACATCAACCACTGCGCCCCCGCTCAGGATCTGTTGCTCCAGAGCATGGCGCAGTGGTCGATCAATATCGCCGTGGTCTCCGAGCCGTACAATGTCCTGCCCAGGGGAGACTGGGTGCGGGACCTGGACGGCTCAGTGACCCTAATTTTGTCGGCCGCCGCCGGCACCCCGACCCTCGAGGCCGTCACGAGGGGACGGGGTTGCGTGGCAGCACGGTTCGGGGACATTGCAGTAGTAGGCGTCTACCTGTCCCCGAGCAGATCTCTCGGCGATCTCCACATCTCCCTAATGGAGCTGAAAGCCGTCGTCGCTGGGTTTGGTTCCCTCCCCGTGGTCGTTTGCGGGGACTTCAATGCCAAGAACTTGGCTTGGGGTTCCCGGTTCACGAACCAGCGGGGTCGAATGGTGGAGGACTAGGCTCTGGAGACAGGCCTGGTCGTCCTAAACCGGGGTTCTGTCCCCACGTGTGTGCGGATGCGGGGCGACTCAGTGGTGGACATCTCGTTTGCCAGCCCCGCTCTGTCGCCGCGTGTCTTCGACTGGCGCGTTATGGAGGGGGTGGAGACGTTCTCAGACCACCGGTACATCCGGTTTGACGTCTCCGCCCAAACCTCGACTGCGCCGGTCCGACAGAACCCTTGTGGTCCGCGGTGGGCGCTGAGGCAGATGGACCGGGAGCTCCTCCTGGAAGCCGCGACGGTACAGGCCTGGGTGCAAGCACCGGACAGGCCTGTCGACATAGACGTCGAGGCAGAGTGGTTCCGGGAGGCCATGTCGCAAATTTGCGACGCGGCAATGCCCTGAGTCCCTCCAGGACGTGCTCAGCGCCAGGTATACTGGTGGTCGCCGGAGATTGCGGCACTGCGCAACGCGTGCAATGCCGCGCGACGCCGGTATGCCAGATACCGCAAGCGCCGCATCCGTCCACCGGATGCGGAGGCCAGAGAGGCGGAGCTGTACGAGGGATACAGAGCGGCAAAGCGCACCTTCCGAGCGGAGATTAGGCGGGCCAAACTTGAGGCCCGCAACGTGTGGCTGGGGACTCTGAACGGGGACCCATGGGGACGCCCGTACAAGTTAGTACGGGACAAACTCCGCCCCTGGGCTCCCCCGCTGACGCAGAGTCTCCGGCCCCAGCTCGTGGAGGGTGTGGTGAGCACTCTGTTCCCCACGCGAGGGGAACACTCTCCCCCGCCCATGGCTCCGCCACCAGCGGTGTCCGACGCGGACCACGATGGCGACGACGACGACAACGCTCCAGAGGTGACCGAGGTAGAGATGAGAGTGGCGGTACGAAGGCTGAGTGCCAAAAATACCGCCCCAGGACCCGACGGCTTGCCTGGGAAGGCATGGGTCCTGGCCATGGAGGCTCTCGGGCCTCGACTAAGAGGGCTCTTCAGCGCATGCATGGAGAGGGGCCAGTTCCCACTTCGCTGGAAGACGGGGAAACTGGTCCTCATCGCGAAGCCGGGGCGCCCCGCGGACTCTCCGTCCGCGTACCGGCCCATTGTGCTGCTCGACGAGGTGGGCAAGCTCTTTGAAAGAGTAATTGCAGACCGCCTCGTCGCACACCTAACACGGGTGGGGCCGGATCTGGCGGACGGCCAGTTCGGCTTTCGCAGGAGGCGCTCCACGGTGGACGCCATCACGTGCGTGCGAGCTCTCACGACGGGGGATGCAGTGGCCCAGGGCAGGTGTGTCGTGGCGGTGTCTTTGGACATCGCCAACGCCTTCAACTCCCTGCCTTGGGGTAGCATTGGGAGGGCACTCCGGTATCACCGGATGCCCGACTACCTCTGTCGTGTGGTCGAGGCGTACCTGTCAGACAGGTACATAACCTACCCTGGTCACCAGGGGGTGTGGGAACGTCGAGAGATGTCGTGCGGTGTTCCGCAGGGATCGGTACGTACGACTACGTGCTGCGCGGCGACCTCCCTGACGGGGTCAGCGTGGTCTGCTACGCAGACGACACGCTGGTCCTGGCGCAGGGAGAGTCGTACCAGGCGGCGGTCGAACTAGCGACACGCGGGGTCGCGACAGTCGTTGGCAGGATCCAGGAGCTGGGACTCGAGGTGGCATTGCACAAGTCCGAGGCCATGTGCTTTCACGGCCCTCGGAACGCGCCACCACCGGGTTCCCAGCTAACGGTGGGAGGAGTCCACATCGGCGTCGGGTCAACGATGAAGTACCTGGGACTCGTTCTCGACAGCCGATGGGATTTCGACGAGCACTTCCGACGTCTGGCTCCTAAACTAAATCGGACTGGGGCTGCCCTCGGGCGGCTCCTGCCCAACCTTGGGGGTCCAGACGCCTCCTGCCGGAGGCTCTACGCGGGGACCGTTCGGTCCATGGCCCTTTATGGCGCGCCGGTGTGGGCGCCGGGGCTGCGGAAGCAGCCGGCGGCCCGGCTGAACGCGTGCCAGAGGGTCATGGCCATACGGATGGTGCGAGGATACCGGACGATTTCCCGCGAAGCGGCGATCCTCCTTGCTGGCCAAGGACCATGGGATCTGGAGGCAACAGTCCTTGCACTCATGCACGAACGGCGCATGGAGATGCAACGCCGGGGCGAAACTCCGCTGCCGCGACAAGTCGCAGCATGGCGGACAGAGCTCCGGCGAGTTCTCATGGAGAAATGGCGACAGCGACTGTCGCGACCCCGTGCTGGGCACGCCACAATTATGGCGGTAAGTCCCCTCTTTGAGGCGTGGTTGGAAAGACCTCACGGCGTCCTCACATTTCGCATGACGCAGGTCCTCACCGGACACGGTAAGTTCGGGAGGTTCCTGCACCAGATTCGTGCGGAAACGACGCCCGGGTGTCGCCACTGTGTGGCCCACCCGGAGGACACGGTGGAGCACACGGTGGAGGTGTGCCCCGCCTGGGCAGAGCAACGCCGTGTCCTCGTGGGGACAATCGGCGGCGGTGATCTCTCGCGCCGGGCCTTGGTTCAGGCCATGCTCCGGAGCGAGGAGGAGTGGCAGGCGGTCGCCTCCTTCTGCGAAGCAGTAATGCTAGCTAAGGAGGCGGCCGATCGCGTGAGGCAACGGTCCTTACCCTCCAACCGCCGCCGGGATTCCGATCCCGATTTCCGGCCATCGTAGGCGCGGGCTTGCAGACGGCGAGCAATGGGTGGCTCGCCGTCTGACCGTCCGGTAACCGTCCGGACCGAGCCCAAGTCGTCGACGGCGCGTTTTGTTCCACGCGCGCCTCAAGGAGATGTCAGCAAATCGTAGGGGCCCAGCAGGGTCGAAGCCTACTGGGGCCACGGGTAGTGTGAAAGCGGAACCCGGGGCCCTGGGACGAAGGCAACGAAGGAACAGGAGTGGGTTTTTAGTCAGTAAGAGTCTGACACTATCTCCCGCTCCGCCCAAGAGCGGGGATGTCATTAGGATGATTTTCCCACCCAATAAAAAAAAAAAAAAACCTACCTAAAAAAAAAAAATATCTCCGCCACATATAAATCTATTACCAAGTCTTGCAATGTACGCAATAACTTCCTATTTTGATATTGTATGCCTAGGTGGACAGTATAATTATAGCTGATAAGGTAGTCTCCGTGCCGGCTGCACGGAGACTACCTTTGAACTCTCACTGAAGTTGCTTGAATTTTCTCCGTTCGGTGTTCATTCGTGGGAGAATGCTTTATATTTTTCTGATAATAACTGCCATGTCACCACGGAATTTTCCTGATGGGTGATTCATGAGGTATGTATTGGAATTCCCAATGCTTATGTGAAAGTTACGTGTGATTCTTGTTTCGGAGATTAAGACAACATCAATCTTTTCAGTGTTAAGGAATATTTTAAATTCGTTAAGGCGTTCTGTTAGTTCGTTTGCGTTCCAGGCTACAACTCGCAAATTTAGGGGCATTTATGAGCATAACTCCAAATTCAAAACTAAACCAGTTAAACATTGTATCTAGAACATTCACTAGGTTTTCAGGATTGTTACTATAGTTACTATTATCCGGTTTTATTATAGGGTTGGCTCTATTTTTGGTGAAGTCAACATATGCACGAGTCGAAGTTGTTAGTTTGTTAATATCCAGCTGTTTTTTTTTTGTCTAGGTATTTCCTGCATACGTTCGGTGCTCTTATGTGGAAATTTTGTGCTTGATTTAAGCTTAGGTTTCAGTATTAGTTCCTTGTATTGCTTGTACTTTTAGTATCCTTTGTAACTAGGAGGGTGTTTTTCTTGGCAGTTTGCACATATTTTACATTGCAGCACTTTTTTCCGGTATGGGGCTTACAAAGTGACATTCATGTAGTCGAGTTTTTCCACCTTGAAAATATCTTGGGTTCTAGTTCCACGTAGAAGAGAGAAAATGGTTCCTTAGTTTCTCTGTTGACAATCTGTCTTACTTCGTGTCCAATCTCATTTACACTCAATCTCAATCAATTAAGTCTCGTTATCACTTCAATAAAAGGTAGGTAACACTTTTTTATTATTATTGATAGGCTCGCGCTTGGCCACTATCTCACCTGGCGGCAGGCGATGATGTGGCTGACAGTGGAGCAACTTAATTAAATTTTAAAGCTGATTACATTTAAGTATAAGTATAATCAGCCTTAAAATCTTTCCACTGTTGGGATTTAGGCGTCCTCTATCCAAGACCAGGGGACTACAGGCTCAGCCCCATCGAAGCCATACTGGGACTCATGAAGAAGGTGCACGGAGGGCTAGGGGTTGAGTAGACAGGAAGGGGACAACAGAAAAGATCCAGAAGGGTCGAAGTGCTCTGGCCCTGGGCCAGCCCCACAACAAGATAAGATAAGATAGGCGTCCTCTATAGAAGAACGGGCCTTCGCATTTTTAGTGCTTGGGTATGATGAATTCTTCATTATCAAATTTTCATGTAATATATTGGGATTTAATAGTTTGAAATATGTCATTGAAGAAGATGGAATTTCTAGAAATAACCGCTGAACAGATAAGTTTCAAGTTACAAGAAGTATAGTAGTTGTTGATATTGTAGGTACTGAAAAAGAGCTTGTAATTTGAGTAATTCTGTCTTCCTTGATTTCGTATAAAGATAACGATTTTTTTTAAAAGAACACTCAATCCACACGCACACCTTACCACCGAATTAAGTTCCAAAAGGGGCTGTGTATAATAATAATAATATTCCACAACTATCACACAACGCCCTCTAGTCCCAAGCTAAGCTGAGCTTGTGTTATGAGTACTAAACAACTTCTTCTTTTCGATTCGATGGTAAACTCGTCAAACTGTTTGGGCCCAATAGGTGGCTACATTAATAGCAGCATTGGTAGCACTCATCACTCAGCTGCTACTAAACAACTGATAAACATACTAATATATTTCTAATTACATACATATTATAGATAAATTGCAAAAAAAAAAAGAAAATGATCGTGCTCATCACACAAATATTTGTCCTGGGTGGGAATCGAACCCACGACCTCCGGCATAGCAGTCAGGGCCACTAACCACTAGACTAACAGGCTAGTCAGTCAATCAACCAGGTTGACATCAAGAATGCTTTCAATTCCGTGAACAGGGACACCTTGTTGACAGAAGTTCAACATGAAATACACAAAATTTACAGATTTCTTTACCAATGTTATAGGCACCCCTCTAAATTATTTTATTAGGAAAACGTTTTGGAATCAGCCGTCAGCTGTCAAAAGGGTGACCTTCTTGGGCCTGTCATTTTCAGTTTGGCAATAAATCCAGTCATTTGGCAGCTAAATTATAAATTAAATGTTTGGTATTTGGATGACGGTACCCTAGGAGCTGATGTAGACACAGTTTTAAAATATATAATTTTTTTGAAAAATAATTATAGTTCTATAGGACTACAGCTGGTATGAAAGGTAACGAAGGAACAGGAGTGGGTTTTTAGTCAGTAAAAGTCTGACACTATCTCCCGCTCCGCTCAAGAGCGGGGGATGTCTCTAGATGATTTTCCCGACGAAAAAAAAAATAGGACTACCAACCTTTCACCTTTCAAAATGCGAAATTTATTTCCTCCAACAACTAATAGACAGCTGACTTTAGCAAAATTTAATACATCATCATCATCATTTCAGCCGATAAACGTCCACTGCTGTACATAGGCCTCCCCCAAATGTCGCCACAATGAACGGTTCTGTGCGTCTCGCAACCATCGGATTCCCGCAACCTTCACCAGGTTTAAATTTAAAACAATAGCACCAAATAACCAATTCACTGATAGAAATTCTCTTCACCTCCTGGGCTCCGCAATTATCGATGAATCTTTTTTAAAATTCATTGAGAATAAAATACAAAATTTTAATGACGTCTCGGAAAGACTTTTCAAAATTAACATGCTCTCGGCTTTCACACTCTGCTCTTACACAAAATTTATATATATCCTTCGCTCCTCCCATCTTTGGAAACACCCACAACTTTTGGAAAAAGTCGATCAAATCATTAGTAACATGCTTTCTTCAATCCTAAATGTGGCCTTGGACGGCCGAGCGTGGCAGCAACACGCGTCTAATCCGGCTGGGTGGGCTCGGCGTCCGGAAAAATTTCAAGTATATGTTTACCAGCTTTCCTCTCCTCGGTGCTCAGTACTGATACATTAACCAAGAATATTTCTCTTCCTCACTGGTTGATGTTGAGTTACCATGTTTGTCTCGAAAAATAGCTTGCCTCAACACTGATTTTTCGGACAACCTGTCCTCTCAGAGACGGTGGGATGTGCCGCTCTGCAGTATTATACATAACAAACTAATCAACACGTCTTCAGGTACTGCTGAGCGTGCGCGACTGTTGGCTGTCGGTGAATAGGAGTCGGGCTTAAGGCTTCAGGAGCTCCCATCATCCACCATAGGCACTATGATGGATAACGCATCGTTTCGGCTAGCAACCTGATTATGCTTAGAAGCACCTTGTGTTGCTCCACATTAGTGCCAATGTGGCGAAGCTGTCGACAACCACGGACACCATGGTGTTTGAGGCTGTCGAGGCATGCGGCCTGCGCTCCTGCAGCAGAACAGGCCATGGCCTGTCCTGCTGCAGTGGCGCAGGCCGACGCACCGAGGCATCGAAATAATTTGTGTTTTTGTATTATATTTATGTACATAGTTAGGTTTTAGTTAAATTAATATTTACGTTTTTTATGCAAGAGTGTGTTTACAATTTGCAAAATAGATAACGATAAAAGTTTTTTCATGTATGTATTGCTTGCTATGTGATTTTATTTACTTTTGTACGGAGAAGAATATGTTATGTATGTGTAATAAGTTAAAAACGTGTTTATAAAGTGAGACGACGGCTGAACTGAATAATGTACTGATTGTTGTGTGTGCTGATTTTAGTGAAGTGTATGTTTGTTACTCCGTCATGCTAAATCTTTGCGGATTTGGATAAATTTGGCACTCGAGTAGACCATGTCCTGGAATAGCACATATTATACTTTTTATTCCTGTAGCACTTACATGCGGTCGAAACTGCTAGCAATAAGCTCGTTAATAATAATAAAAAATTTTACTAAATGCTCAAGAGACCAAAACGTGTGAGTCATCATTTCAAAGAAATCAAATGATTACAGTGAATGCCGCAATTCACAGAAATAGTATTTAACTGTAATATCTGGTACCAATCATCCATCACTCCATAGGAATTCAAATCAAACCAGAAACAGACTGAGTTTCTATTCAGATTCGTGTTTATTTTATTGTGAGTTCAGTCGACTCTCGTTTACTGTGAAACAGTACGGGCACGCAGATTTTTATTTTTTTTACATATTTTTCCTGTTTTAAAGTTTGAAAAAAATTTTTCATAAAACTGCGGTGCCTCTGAGTGATCAATGAATTCTATTCAAAACCAGCCATGCATGTATTTTGCTGAATTTCATGTTTTTTTTTTTTTGCTGTAAATTGGTTGAATTTCTGTTACAAAAATTTTATTTGTGAAAATTCTTTCCACGAATTACATTCATTTTTGGAATCGTGATGTTCACATTTTATTCTCACTTTCATTAAATCAATGTTGCGGTTCGAGTATTTTTTTTCTGTCCTCTTCATAATTTCTATTGAATTTGCAGAATCAGTTAGGTAACCACTCTGCCGCTCTTTGTAATGTACCCAACCCAAATACCACACAATGGTCATGGTATGAGCACAGCAACTCATTGTCCATTTTCCTGAGATACAATTACAATAATAACTGATTATATCATCCCAACTTAATCCTTTCCTTACCAGCAAAGTATGTATAGTAAGTTCATCTTGAATACAACATACAACGAGATCCAAATCATAAGCGAGTCAGAAACCACATATATGTAACAAAGCCGGGATCAACACAGAAGCAATCAATCAATATCCGTAATAGTCCAAGATACCAGGGCGATCTGACATAACTTATTTTCACATGAAAGAAACCTTAGGTTTTCAGTAGCATCTCATATGCTTTGAATACCTATGTGCTTGTGAAGCCATCCTTGTGACCCTTAGGCATATACCAGGTGAGAAAGGTAACTAAAATAAGAGTTACTTAACTTAAATTTGTATAGCTGATTTTTATATATTTCTCCCTTGGTATCTGGCCCAGGGCTATATATATCAGATATGGTCAGACAACACAACAACAGTGGGAAACAGTGGGAAGATTTCAAAGCTGATTATCATCATCATTTCAGCTGAAAGACGTCCACTGTTGGACATAGGCCTCCCCCAAGCGACGCCATAACGACCGATCCTGTGCGTCTCGCATCCACCGCACTCCCGCGACTCTCACCAGGTCATCGGTACACCTTATGGGAGGTCTTCTAACGCTGCGTTTTCCGGTTATACTTATGCTTAATTGTAATCAGCCTTAAAGTCTTATTATGTTGCTCCACTGTGGGATAGTGGTGAGATAGTGGTCAAACGCGAGCCTATCAATAATAATAATAAAAAAGAGTTACCTTTTATTGAAATGAAAATGAGACTTAATTGATAGAGGTTGAGTGTAAATAAGATTGGACACGAGGTGAGACAGATTGTCACCAGAGAAACTAAAGAACCATTTATCGCTGATAGGTATTTAATGTCGCTCGGTGTCCAGCTCGTACCTATTTTTAAATATTTTCAAAAAAATATATAAAATGGTGTATAAATTATTAGAATCGATTCAGTTATTGATTCTGAACCAGATTCAGGTTTCGCATATACTAAAAATAAGATTGTATGTTTGAAAGAGTGTCCATGGAATTTCTTGCACGATTTTTTCCACAGAGATCTACGCTTTGGAACGTGCAATTTAGCTTCACTTTTTTTTTGGGCTGACCGTCATTTGACTATTCAAAAGTGCCTGCCCCCTAACCAAGTTACAACCGTTTCGTTTCGATTCTCTTTTGGTCGATCGCTTCGATTAGGCCACGCCTCCGTTTCCTTTATTCTGACGTCATCTCAACGCTCAGTCACGTGGTCAGAACAAAGGAATAAGAGGCGTGCCGACTCAAAAATTAAAAATAAACTAATCCATCAGGCTACTAAAAACACTACACCAATCTCTAAGGCAAGGAGCCCTTAAGTAAAACAGTATCCAAAATTGATTAAGGACAAAGTAAACGAATGACAGCAATTAAGGAAAAGGCGCAATCCTGACTTCTTACTAGTAGTTGGTTTTATTTACTTAAATTGTGACTGACCTTTTCACCATAATCAATTCAGCTGAAAGTCATTCCTGGCAGCATTTAATCCTCCTTTATTCATTTTATGAGACTCAAATTAAATTTTAGATTAATTTACTTCAGGAGTTACGAAAACTTGGAAAACAAACTTTTCTATAACTAAAACTTGATGAACCTACTTATGCTCTCAATATTATACACTCGCGAACAACTAAATCGACTCAATGTACAAGCGTGCATTTGGAGATGTTTTCTTAAAAGATTACCGATTTGAAAAAACGATATACCTTTGAAAAGCCTGAAACTCCATCTTTATACTTAGGTATTATATAAAAAATACGTAATTAATTTTTATCATAATAATAGCATTTCTATTATTATTATAAAAATAGATTAAGTATTTTTTAAAATAAATAATTTAATTGAACGCTAAAAAAAATGTGTTCACTACGTGTATTGGTACCGTTTTGGGGTCCGAGTTGGGGCACAAACTACCCCTATAAAAACCTCAAGTTAGGCGGACTGATTGAATTTTAACATTTATATCAACAAAAATTATTAATAAAAAAACATATTTGAAACATGACTAACATTTTACGATATTGAATTTGATGATATTGAAATTTATTTAGATATTTGCTTAGGACATAAAGAGCTTTATTACTATTTATATTTATTATTGTACCAACTAAACTTGGCCCACACACTAAAATGATTTCTTCAAAGGAAAGAAATTAAATTTATTATAACTTATTTAATTAATTATTTTACAGCGAACTAGCTTTAATCTGCTTGTATATAAAAAGTGTCAAACACCATATAATAACAATCATGACACCCATTAACACAGTAACGCCTTAGTTCAGACAAAAGAGCAACAATATATAGAAAGGTAGAAATATAACAAAAAGCAATAAAGAATAATACAACCGTTACATCCGGCAACGCTTGAAGTCAGAATGCCTTTTTTCCGTGGAGTAATCGCTACGTCCCTGTCAAGGGGCGTGACTGGCGAGTTCGGGGCTTCGCCCTCTGCTCAGTCAGTTGCTACCCGCTATAATGGGTAAGGACCCGTGAAGCCACTGGAGTGCCTATTTAGGTGTAGTGTCTATGATTATGTACAGTGAGAGCGGCGCTATTTAGATAATAGCGCCGTTTCTTTGCGGCACCCCAGTGGTCAGTCCCCGCCAGGTGGGACTCCCGGTTGCTAGAGGGAGGCTTAGCGAGTGACGACCAGCGACGAGAGTGCCGAATTTGTTGACGCTCCCCACTATTAGTGAGTGACCCTTGTCTGTCCTGCTTCCAGGTCGAGCCGGTCGCGCTCTGGACTCAGGAGTCGTATAGGAATTTGCTGTCTAGTAATATACCAAGATTACGTGTGCACTAAGTTTTATTAATGTCGTTCAGGGTATATTGGTTATTAATAGTTTATTTTTTTATTTTCAGTAGAATATATAAAATAACATTTAGGAAGACTAAGATGAAGTTTATTATCAAGTCAATACTGCGAAAGCCTGCATAAGTCCTCTTGTAGCAAGCAATCTTGAAAGAGAGAGAGAAAGAAAAATACTGAATTCATTGAATGATTTCCCATCTGAAATAAAACCTTCATGCATGACAGGACAACGTCTGTCGGATTAGCTAATAGGTACCTACTTGTATATAAAAAATAACATTTAGTAAAATAAAATGATCAGATTTTAGGTATAATCAACTTTATGAGACATCTGAATTAAATGGCTCAGTTATTATCTAGAAACTTATTTCTTAAGTAGCTTCAATAGATTAATTCCTCATTAACCTTAATTACATTCAGATGAAGTGAAATTTCAACTAATTAGACGAGCTTCTATCAAAAACTAGAAACGCGAGGCAATGAAACGTTGAGTTGCTATGAAACATCGACCTTTAGCGAAAATTCGGCTTTGTGGAGTTTGATAGATCTTTCCTTGATGTCAAAATTGAATATTTGAAGTGGAGTATTTTTCACGCTCTACTTAGACCTGAAAACCTGTCATTTGGTATTAACGCTTTTAGTGCCAAGGATGTAAAAATCTAAATAGGTATACTCTATTCACTTCTGCATTAGACAAAAGAGGTTTATAGAAGCAGGTGTCCGCAACATTTATTTTTAGAGACAAACAATTTTACATAATGGTTTGGAAATAAAATATTAACATTACCTACTTAGATCAATTTTATTATTGTTAGGTAAATACTAAACACTTAGATAGGTAAATGAAATGTTTTTTTTTTATAAACATAGATAACTATATTTCAAATCATTAGAAAAAACTGGGCAAGTGCGAGTCGGACTCGCGCACTGAGGGTTCCGTACAAACGTGAAAGGTAAATTGCGGTTTACGATTTATGACGTATTAAAAAAAAACTACTTACTAGATCTCGTTGAAACCAGTTTTCGGTGGAAGTTTGCATGACAATTACATTATATATCTTTTTTAGTTTTATCAGTCTCTTATTTTAGAAGTTGCAGGGGGGGGGAGGACACATTTTACCACTTTGGAAGTGTCTCTTGCGCTAATTATTCAGTTTAGAAAAACAACATTATTTATTAAAACTTTATGCACAAGTAATAAACACTGTACAAAGGCGAACTTAATGCTTTAGGCATTTTCTACCAGTCGACCTTGGGGTGGTGCAGAAACAAAACATGGTAGGGTGCAGCTTAATGGTAAAGAAATAGAAAAAAAATACAATAATAAATATATACTTAGATACATACATATAAATTAACAACCTATTTATGAAAAACGAATCCAAAAAATTAACGCTGTGGTGATTACACCAACTTCCTGTGTATGTGCTCACGTGCCATCACCTTAAAAGTGAACCAACTGGACGCCATCCTGATGTTCAGCGGGAGCGCATTCCAAAGAGAAATCGCCTGGACAAAGAAGGAGGACTGGATAAACCCAGCTCCGAGCGAGCTCGGAGCTCTGGATATTAGAAACCTCAATTTCATTTTTGAATACCTATCCATAGACACCCCACACGGTTCGATGAAAAAAAACTGATTTTCAGTTCTAAGTATGGGGAACCCCCAAAATTTATTGTTTTTTTTTTTGTTCTATTTTTGTATGAAAATCTTAAAGCGGTTCACAGAGTACAACTAGTTACCAAGTTTCAACAGTATAGTTCTTATAGTTTCGGAAAAAAGTGGCTGTGACATACGGACGGACAGACAGACAGACATGAAGAATCCATAAGGGTTCTGTTTTTTGCCATTTGGCTACGGAACCCTAAAAATGGCGTATCAACAAGTATCCTCAATACAAGGCAACAAGATAATTACTTAACATTCATACAAATAGAAATAAATAATATTATATAGAAAAACATTCAACCTAAAGTCCTAAAAGAAGCAGGGATTGCAGGGGTTGCAACCTCCCCCCCCCCCCCGTTGGATGTAAGTAAGAAATAAATAATTTATTTTATTAAAAGCCTCATAAATTCAGAAGACGGATAGTTAAAATGAATTCATTTAAGTATAACAGTTGGTATATAAGTTGATTATAATAAATGCAGCATCAATCCTAACTGTAATAGCACAATATACATATATTGTACTTTTATAAGGAAGATTACCCTAAAACAACCTTTTTTAACTGCTGTCTAATACTATAGCGAATAGAGTATAGGAGTGCTAAATTGTTAAACATACTTAGATTTGGACTTGCACACCCTAAGCCGAGGTCCGTACCCCATAGGGGGTGCCCTCAGCGTGTAGTCGCTTAGTTTTTAAGTTACTTTAAGTAAGCCCTGGCTGGAGGCTTTGATTCTATAATCGAGGCCGCCACAGGCAAGACCGGTTAAGCAGCCGACAACCTCCTAAGTTGAGCTGCGAGACGCCACAAACAAAAAAAAAAAAAGATTTGGACTCGCTAGTCGGATTCTGGACATGAACAGAAGTCACTAATTATAGCTACGTCTTGCGAGGCAGGTCGTGGGCACAGGAACGAATTATGATAAAGTTTTTGTCACCAGAAGTCTTAAGGTGCGTTTTTATGACGGACACGCGGCCGCTTTTTTTTAGGTAGGAGGTTCAGACTTTTTCTGACTAAAACTCACTCCTGTTCCTTCTTTGCCTTCGTTCCAGGGCCCCAGGATTCTCTTTCGCACAAAATGGTTACCGACGGCCGGATGGCGCAGAAGTTGTGACCAGCCAAATGGCCGATGTCAGTCGATTTTATTGAATATTCGAGCAAACGAGCGTGACAACTAACCGCGTGGCGGAACCACGATCGACCTTCAATTTGTTAGTCGAAAAGAATAGATTATAAGGATTTCAATAGAGTTGAAAGATAATCGTTCTTTGATATAAATTAAAATAAGTACGCTGCAGCTAACTCCCAGCCACGGCGCAGGGGCCGCAAAAAAGATTTCACCTTTCCTAAGCCCACCCTTAAATAAGGTATTAACACGTTGATAACTCAAAATACTCAATTCAGAAACGCTAAAGGCTTACCCAAAGAAGCCTTTCAGTCTTTATGTGTAAAGCATAGTGTATCAACGCGTTTTCATACATTGTAAAATGGTTGTTGCATTGCGGACATATTCTCTTGTTGCGACTGCATGAAGCCTTAAAACTCTCGAATGATGTACAGACTAAGGGTTTTGTGTGTATATCTACATATATTTTTAACTAGATTTGACTCGCGACTTCGTCCGCGTAGAAGTCGAAAATGGTTTTATTAGGTTTTTTGAGATACGAAAATATGAAATATTATTTATCTTCATCGCGTTTGATAGTCCATTGAATTGTATGGCGAGCGATATTGTATCTTTTGATAAAATATTATAGTATCTTAGCCATGCGCAGCGCCCCTTAGTGAACTCCACTGCGGGTGACGTAACCTACGACAAACTTATTATTTTCGGTTGGTACAGTAATCGGGTTTAGGGATCGAACTGCAAAATTAAGTTTCTTTTTATTGTATATACTTTTCCGGGATAAAAAGTACTCAGTGTGGTGCCCAGGATATTAATTCATTAAACCCCGAGCGAACGTCAGCGTTCGCTTGGTCATTGTCTTTCTATTGTGTCTCTAATTACGCTACTTAAAAGGTTAAAGTATAATTATACCAAGTTTCATCGTAATCGAACCGGTAGTTTTTGCGTGATACCAGAACAAACAGACAGACAGACAAAAAAATTTTAATCACATTTTTGGGTTCGGTGTCGGTCTAGTAACATTTTTTTTTTTTTGATATTTTCAATGTACAGAATTTCACTTCTACAGATTTATTATAAGTATAGATGGATATCTCTGTGAACCATTAGCAAGAACATAACATCACCGGAACCTTCTATAATGGTAAACAAGATTAACGAGCGCAGCAGAACAACAATTAAAAAAGAAATTGAAACTCAATGACTTTTCAGTTCTTAAAAATGCAGAACCAAACGTAGGTATGATTTATGTCGATTAAAACAAAAAATAGATCCGTTGAAATTGACAATGTACCAAATGAATAATAAAAATTGGAATTCGAATTATTAATTATAATTATATAACTACTTATAAACATCTAAACTAATAACTTAATAGGTATATACACCTCTATTTTAAATAGCTACAAAAAAAAAAATGGAGCTCTATCCGTACCGGTCACTGATCATATTTGTAAAAGCAATGGATTCACAATCATCACTATTCGTAGACCACGGAAATCGACCTCATTAGACAATATTTTCAATGATAATTCCCCTTTATTTGATACTACTATGATAACTTTGCTGAGCACATCGTTGAATGAAAGCGACACCACCTTGGATCTAATAGATACTATATAACTAGAAAGCACAGACCAGGCAATTGATAATGTAAATAGCGAAAATTTTCGTCTGAAAATAGATCAATATCAAATATTTATTGAAACATTTAAGAAAGTAAACTTATTGGAGAGAAAAGTATGACACCAAAGTGTCCACGACAATTAAATTTAATAAGGGCAAGCTATTTTTGACGCCAACAAAGATAAATCTCTCTCCTAAGGTGACTAATTATTTATATATTTATTTTATTTATTACAACCAACAATCGTATACAATGAAACATACAAAAAAAAATATTACAATCTAGGTTAGTGTTACGATTTCTAATAGGTTAGCACCATATGCCCTATAAAAATAAAAACTACATGCTACGAGTACCTACTTAATAAAACACTAATAAAACTAAAACAAGAGCAAAATATTAGGAACTAAAATTAAAATTGAAATTACAATTGAAATATTAAAATTGTAACTAAACTCCAAACTGAAATTAAAAAATGAATCATGATTAAAATCACTATACAAATTAAAATTGATCAAAATATTATATTTACAATATTAATTTACAAATTGCTGCTTATAATTCTGTGAAACTTGCCGAATGAATCGAAATGCACGTCGACAAGATCGCTGCAGCTGTTTAACAATTTACAAAGCTGTGGGACGATGGAGCTTGTGCCGAGTACTGTTCTACGAGGAAGAGGGTACAAAGGAGTAACAGGAGCACGAGGGAGTCTAGCAGGAGCCTTATACCGAAATTTACTTTGTAATTGGAGAAAATCAATTTTATCCTGGAGTATTTTGTATACGAAAATAGTATCGGCCATTTTTCTACGTTTCTTCCATTATAGCATCTATAATAGGAAAACCTGGCATCATAATTTATGACCTCTTCTTTTAGTGCTTCCGCTGGCATAAGCTAAATGCCATAGGAATATCTTTTGTAATCGTTCTAACCTTAGGTTGTGCGTAGCATAGTGAGGTCTCCAGATTGTACTGCAGTATTCTAAACACACACACACGAACAATACTGTTGTAAAGCAAAATCTTGGTACTACTGCGCTTAAAACCGGCAACATTCCTAATAACAAAACCAAGCATTCTAGAAGCCTTTTTGATCACATTTTTGACGTGAGGTACAAATGTAAGTGCACTATGGAAAGTAATGCCTAAATCTCCTAATTTAGCCACTATTTAAATCATAATTTTGAATATTAGTATTATGTGACTCGATTCACAATTCTTGCGGATTCACAAAGTTTTAAAAAGATTTTTATTACATGTGGCATATCACTGAGAATCAGAGGATAAACTAGAGAATTTTTGAGGAAGTTGGAAGATTCCGGTCGCTTTTGGTTTTTTTATAGCCAAGTAAATAGCTCTAACATGGACAGCTTTAATTTAAGTCCAAAACAAAACAAAACAAATATAGATAGCTAATGTCACTAATTTTAAATTTAAAAGTACTCTAATATGATACACATCTAAATAAAATTAAAATTCAGAGTCTTCGCCTTATATATTTTTTTTAAATTTGTATTTGAATGAAAAATTTAGGCTTTATTTTCATAAAACAATAAAAAGCCGATGAAAAAAAAATCCACAGGGCATGAAAAGTGTTTTGGGGTCTGAAAGGATAGCAGATGATCCCTCCCGTTGACCATTTTAATTTGGCACACGATGCACCAAACACCCTGTATATTAAGCTAATATCGAATCCAGATTTCGATACAGTATACATTCCTGGAGGAAAGCTATATTCTCAGCAAGCCTTCATTCACCACAAAAGAGCATTATGTACGATTGCCAAAATTTTACAGAGAGAAAGCTGCCGATCTAATTTTCAGCAATATGGTAAAATGTTGTAACGTTGCTTAGTTTGACTTACTTTAACTTAAGCTCATATATAGGGGACATAGGATCTGCTGGGGCAGAGGGCGTCAATAGTAATCACCCATCGCGACCAGTCTTGAGCTCTACGCTTCACCTTGCTTCAAGTCAGTCCGATGGTCGTCACTTCTGCCAACACTATGCATCGCCAGGTTTGCCGAGGACGGCCGCGCTTCATTTTCCCTTGAGGATTCCAGTCCAATGACTGTTTAGGTATATGATCGGAATCCCTCCTAAGCGTGTGACTATTCCATCTCCACTTAACGTTTGAACTGGTAGTCGATCAGGCTTTTGTGGCATTTCTCCAATACCTCTACGAGATGGTTTCAAGCCAATAAATCCCGAAGATGCGACGAAGACATCAGTTTATGAAGACCTAAATTTGGCGTAAGATCTCCTTTATTACCTTCCACGTTTCGCACCCGTAAAGCAACACAGATTTGACGTTGGACCCGAAGATTTGAGTTTAATCCTTCGGGTCAATTTCCGTGATTGCAGGTCTCAGCTGTGTGAAGGTACCACGGAGCTTGGTGATCCGAGAAATGACGTCTTGTTCAGTACCTTCAGTTTCAGTTCTCCGCCACGACGCTTCTGAGGTATATGAATTTGTGGACGCATTCTACTGCCTCTGTGCCAATTAAAAACGGTGAAGGATTTTCCCCAGTATTCGCTGCCTCCTGCTGAAGGTCGTCCAATTTTGTTTGCATGGGCGTATATATGACTCAGCAGGCATAGGTTATCGGCGAAGTCAAAGTCTTCTAAAACGCTACCTTGCCTAGCTTATACAATACTTATGTTGTTAGTTCATTTTAAAAATCACGCCCATGTTTAGGAATCTGAGGACGAGATAATAGCTAAAGAAAATACTCGTAATAAAAAGGACTTTAAAAACAAAATTGTACCAAATTTTTACATTGCCAAGCCTCATTGTCAAACTGTACAGATTATATAATATACTGCCAGCGGCTTTAAAACATTTGTATTGTTATTTTGCTCTTTTATGCTCAAATAATTTCTGCTATATAGATGCTTGTACTTAGTTTATTAGACGAATAATGATTTAATATTGTTTCAAATTTTAAATTTTATAAATGATATTTATTTATTGTTATAGTTTTTACTACCTGATATCTCTAATTTTTTTTACATTGCATGTTCACTTTTTTAACTTATATTAATACTATTAATAATGATGTATCTATATAATGTATCAAAAACGATACAAATTGTTCAAACACACAGTACAAATTGTTATAAATAAATAACTGTACCCCAAAAGTCTGTGGGAAAGTTTAAAAGAATTACCTTGTCCCTTAAACGCAAATGGCAACTAACGGCTCACAGGTTTTTTTTTTCGGTGGGATAATCATCCAATGACATCCCCCACAGATAGACTTTTACTGACTAAAAACCCACTCCTGTTTCTTCTTTGTCATTGTTCCAGGGCCCCGGGGATCTCATTCGCATCATGGCACCAGTAGGCTTCGACCTTGCTGGACCCTCCGGTTTCTGACATCTCCTTGAGGCGCACGTGGAACATTACGCACCGTCGACGTCTTGGGCTCGATCCGGACGGTTACCGGACTCTCGGACAGTGAGCTACTTATTGCTCGCCGTCCGCAAGCCCGCGCCTACGGTGGCCGGAAATTGGAATCCCGGATTCTCCTCGCTCCGGACCATGGCCTGTACGAAGGAGCGGCGCGAGAGATCGCTGCCGCCAATCGTCCCCACGAGGACACGGCGGTGCTTTGCCCAAGCGGGGCATATCTCTACCGTATGCTCCACTGTATCCTCCGGGCGTTCTACACAATTTTGACACCCGAGCGTTTTTTCCGCACGAAACCGTTGCAGAAACCTCCCGAACTTACCATGTCCGGAGAGGACCCGCGTCATGCGAAAGGTAAGGACGCCATGTTGCCTTTCTAGCCACTCCTCAAAGAGGGGACTTACCGCCACAATTATGGCGTGCACGTCATGCCACATTTAAGTTTCATGTAAGTATTACTAGCTTTGATGTCTGCCTAGGCTGAGGGATTGTTCGAGAGAGTTACCGCGACTTTGTTATGCAAAGGGCAACTGACCCAGAGCGGGAGGCGTTATTTGAGCATTTCTCGCTAAAAAAATCTATTACTAAATGGAATTTACCCGCGACTTGGTACCGTTGAGAAACGGAAGAAAAAACTGCGTTCTTCCGGGATCAAGGTACCCTATGAGACTCAACCGCACTGGGCCCGCGTGGTGGATTACGGCCCATTCCCTTGTCTAGAGAGGAGGCCAGAGTCCCAACACTGGGAACATTATAAGGCCAACTATGCTATGCTATGAGACTCAGCGATAAGTATTAATATACTTTTCAATCAATGAAACAATTTAATCGGATCAGTGAACAGATCAAGAGATTATTTTTTTAAAACAAATTGCTTTGAAATAACACTGTTTGAGCATTAAAACAGTTTGTGAAATAAATAAAAAACGAACGAATTAAACATGCAATTTAATTAATAAAGTCTTTAACATCATTTTTATCCATTAGTTAAGGTGGGTTCGCACTGACAGGGCGCGGACGGGTGCGGCGGGCGCACAGGAGCGGTTCACCGTCGTCAGACCGCGTCGAACTGACGTGCACGACGAACACGTTGGAGCTCGCTGCAGACGACTGAGGCAGCTGCTTGTCGTGCCACGACGTGTCATGCCGTTCACACCGACGATCTCTGTGAAAGGAAAAAATAATAATTAATTTATTTTTGCAAAAACAAATTCGGATGAACGGATGGATGGACCAAACAAAACTAAAGAAAGAAAAATATTCTATTTGGCACACAATGATACACATAGTGTAGAAACCACATGTAGAAACTTAAGATTAAAAAAAGAAAACTAACATTGTGTATCGTGTGTATGTAATGGTTACGCCAAATAGGTCCAGTTCAACAAAAGAACAAACTTTTTACAAAAAAAAACCGACTTCACAAAAAAAAAACACTAAAAGGATCAAAATAACTTTAATTTCGGAAGTCGGTGTTTCTCAGTATTGTTTGTTTCTTATTTAACACCAACTTCTGAATTTAAAGTTATTAATCCCTTTAGTGGTTCTTTTTTAGTGAAGTCGGTTTTTTTTTTTTTTGTAAAACTTTTTCTATTCCACACTTTTTCGTTGTGATACACTTATATATAACCAGAGTGCATATTTCTCATGACGATTCCAACTAATCCAAACACTGCTAGGTTACATTGTTTTATTATAAAGTTCCTGTTTCTACCTTCCACCTTCCGGCTCCATCGTCAGATCAGTTCGATAGTACCTTATAACTAAACTGTATTTCATGAAAATTCTTATAAGCTCAAACACGGCTAGGATACATTGATTAATTACAGAGTTCCAGTGCCTATCTTCCGGCTTCATCATCCACTTCGATGATACTATTTTCAAGATAGCTATTCAGAAACATTTATTTATTTGTATTGTCATAGTCGCTTAACTATCTTTATTGTGATATCTATGTGAGTATGAAGTTCCATTGGCTATTTTTGGTTTTTTTATCAGTTCCGCTTCATCAAATGTTACTTTTTGACTGTAAGTGCTTAAGTTATCAATGAAAATACCAAAATCACTATATGGTTGCCTATAATATTTGAGGAGTTCCTTCGATTCCTCATGGATCCAATCATCAGAAATGGATTCTGAAAAAATTGGCACCAATCAGAAAGCATATCCTCTAAGAGGAAAAAAAAAATTCAAATCGATCCATAAACGACGGAGTTCTAACATATAAAAAATAAATATTACAACCGAATTGATAACCTCCTCCTTTTTTTTGGAGTTGGTTAAAAATACCAGATAAAAACGAGGTAGTTGCACGTTGCTGGTTTTCAACTGAACCTTATTAAGAGTGTTTCAGTTTTAATTGGTTTTAGTTGTAAGGTATAGGTGATCAGTGTAAAAAATAATACAATATTGAGACAAACGGAAAAAATTACAGCAAAAACAAAATTGTAAGTGAATTTAATCGTGCATAATTCATCAAGTGTTAAAGTTCTCGCATACATATAAGTCACAGTAACATCGATTTGCCGAGACTGACGCGATGTTTTACGACTTCTACAAAACTGTTCAATATTTTTGACGTGACTAATCGGTGGCCTGACGGTGATGTGATTAATGTGTGAGAATAGACCCTAAGGATAATAAAAAAATTATAAAAAAGATTTTTGCAATTTGGCTAAACATCTGCCCTGCATGTCAGCAGCAAAGCTAGGCAAGACTAAATGAATTTTTAGATTGAACAAAAACCGGCAACAAAAACAAACTTTAACGTGCTTTCGTAGAGATTATCCTAAAAACCAGTCTAGCATCTCCCAGATTGAATTATCTACTTTTTGTAACATCAATTCATTAAGTTCTTCAACACCTCAAACATGTTGTGTTGAGTTTGATGCAGTGCGACTAACTTAAACATAAAATATGAACATGGAAACCGTTGAAGTACGTGCTTCGTGCGCGACTAAAAAAAGGGCTGCAAAGGAATTGTTTTTTTTAATTACATTTTTACTAAAAAGAAAACTCGCTCGACTCATTCATAGGAAATTACAAACTATGTGCAAATGAACCGTGAAGTTTTAACAAATGAGGTATTTTTTGTAACTTGACAGTTTGAGTGACTGCCTTTGAGATGTTATTTTCTTGACTTCATTTCCGTTCAGAATGACGTATAAAGGTCCCCCACAGAGGCATGTTTGGATATGCGGCACACCGCATCACGCGAGACTCTTTGTGCAGAGTAGCATAGGTATTCAAACATAGCTTGAAGTTACTAGGTATACAGGACATAATTAAATTCAGTTGTGAAAATCATGTGTAACTAGCGGGCCACTCCAGCCAGATCGAAAATTCTAGTAGCACTGCTTTGTTCAATGTACCTCACGAATTTACTTAAAAATCCAATGTACCTTAACTATTTTGATAGAAATTTCAGTTAATCGTCTCTTCCATTTAAAATATTTAATAGTTCTACTAAACATCCAAAGGATCTTTAACAGAACAGGATAAATTCAGCGGAAAAAAATTGACTATCTAGCGTATATGTGAACTGAAAATGCATGCTTTCTTATGCTACATACTGCACGTGAATCTAGCAGTCAGTCAGTAGTCAACCTGGAACGGAGCATGTCAGAGTAAAAAAAGTGATTTGTGTGAACAAAGTTATTTATGTTGAAGTAGTCATTAATTATTGATAAGCAGTAGTGGCTGAGTGGTAACGGCCCCGACTTACGGGTCGCGGGTTCAAACCCAGCCAAGCGCATGGCTTTGTGTATTTTATTTCATCACCACTGCTCACAAAACGGTGAAGGAAAACATCGTGAGGAAACCGGCAAGTCCTATAACCAAAATTTTAATACATGTGACATGCACAACCTGCACTGGGCCGGCGTGATGGATTACGGCTCATTCCCTCTCCTAGAGAGGAGGCCCTGAGTTCCAGCAGTGGGAACATTAAAAGGTTGATTATGCTATGCTTATTATGCTAGTTATTAACATAATACCTAAATGTCAGTATAACAGCAGGCTTAGCCAAGTTATATTGTGTACGCTAGTAGAAAACTAATCAAATATAAAGAATATAAAGAATGAGATGCCACGTGACTTAATGTTGAGAATTATCTCAACGTTAAGTAACGTCAAAACAAACGAACTGAAAATTCGTAGCCAAGTCAACATCATTCGAAATGTTAGAATTAAATGTAATCGTTTCTACAATGTTCATAACAACATCCTGTAGTTTTATGGTATAAATGGTAGTCAAGTTACAATTTTGTAGAACGAGTGATCGACAGCAGGCTTAGCCAAGTTGATAATCTACAATTGTTAACGCTAGTAGAAAACTAATCAAATGTATGGAATATAAGGAATAAGACACTGCATGACTTAACGTTGAGATGATTTTCAACGTTAAATCACGTGGTCAGAACAAACGAATAGAAAATTCATAGCCAAGTTCACATCGTTCAAAATGATAGAATGAAATGTAAGCGTTTCTACAATGTTCCCTACATCCTGTAGTTTTATGGCATATATGGTAGTCAAGTTACAATTCTGTAGAACGAGCGATCGACTCAGGCGCGTGAACATGGCTATCAACTTATTGTTTTCTAAAATCGCTTACGCGCCGAGGCGTTACCGATTGTAGAAGAGATTAGACACGAAACTTGGCTAGCCAAGTTACGAACGTTTCGTTTCTCGAACGTCATAGTTTTTATTTTCTGCAAGTCTCAACAAAAACGACAACGTTCTTTACGTGACCTCATTATAGTTAATAGAATTTACGGTCTTGTTTCAACAATTTTCTTAGCCGGGCATTATTGATCGCCAGCCTTGTGATTACTCAGGTTTTTTTTAATGCGAGCACGTTGCACGTTGTGTTATCGCACGCCTTGCGCTGGTGACCTTGTTCAACACTAAGTCTACATGTATAGACAGCTTCGCGACAAGTCTTTGCATCATGCTTGTCTATACTGTTGAGATTTGAAGCACTTGGAACAAGCGTGAAGTCATCACTGGGCAGGATGTCCAAATAATGGACCCTCAACTTTGTTTTATAAGCGCTTTTCTTAAGTTATTTCTAGAACAAAATTGCACGTGCCTCTTTTTTACCCGACTTGTGACTTAATTTTATAGTGGCCAAAAAAGAGTCACGGGGCAAATAAGGCAGCTTGTCGGCTAAGTTTTGCCCATAGATGCATTTGTACACTTCCTGGTTACGTAACACGGTCGGTACTCCTATTACTCTAAAATTCTTAGTCTTCTCTTATAAGAATATTCCACTTTCAGACTGAAACCGCTTAATTGAAAAGTATTCCTAAGCTTCTCAACCTTTTTTTAAACAAACAATTTACTGAATGGAAATACAATATTAATATTTTTGACACAAAAATATAAATTACCCAGAGCTTAAATTAAACAAAATCAAAATGAATATCATCGTATAAAAAAATATTTTAGCAGTATAATTTACTTATTTGACAAATGAGCTCCACTCATGCCCATCGCCAAAGACTAGGTCGTCTGTAACAAAATAGTTTTGCAACATGTTTTGTGGGATCGCCTGAGGGCAACCTAAGTCTAGCCTAAATCAATTTTTAGGTAGTTTTTAGAGAGTATTACCAACAACTACAAACAAAGTGGTTTCGTACTGCGACTTTGTGAACATAGTTTTGTGAATACATTTACCCCTGAGTTTGTTTCGGTGTTTCTTCTCAGGGTAGTCAGCAAGGAAACACCGGCCTCATCTAGTTTAAAATGACGAAAAAAAAATGACGTATAAAAGTGCTTTTTTAAACCTATTTACAAAATAAATATCATTTATCATCATAGACTCAACTTTCAGGTTCTTTTTACTTTCTGCGTTTAATTTAGTGTTCTGATTTCATGTTTTGGTTATAGCGATGGACGATGCATCGCTTTGCATGTTGCTATGTACCTTTATAAGGTTGTAGTGGTATATTTTACATTAAATGTTGATAGGTATATTAACTCTCTGAAACTCTGACTGAAAGGGCTGAGCGTCTTCTTTAAACGCACTTTGACTTACTATGCAAGCGGTCGCACGACGTTAGTCTCGTCATAAATGATGACAAAACCAAAGCCATGCACAAGCATTCTTCACATAATAAAGCCACCTCCACACCTTCCATCAAAGCCCATAAACATGGCTGTCTGCACGCAGTATGTGCCAGTAGTTATAGTTGTGAAACATTAGAGTTCGTCAAAGAACACAAGTATATTGGTCTTATAATCGATGATTCAATTGGCTCCCCCACATTAACTATCTATGTGATAGATTAAGATCTATCCTGGGTTTTTTTTTTTTTATTGGGTGGGAAAATCATCCTAATGACATCCCCGCTCTTGGGCGGAGCGGGAGATAGTGTCAGACTCTTACTGACTAAAAACCCACTCCTGTTCCTTCGTTGCCTTCGTCCCAGGGCCCCGGGTACCGCTTTCACACTACCCGTGGCCCCAGTAGGCTTCGACCCTGCTGGGCCCCTACGATTTGCTGACATCTCCTTGAGGCGCACGTGGAACAAAACGCGCCGTCGACGACTTGGGCTCGGTCCGGACGGTTACCGGACGGTCAGACGGCGAGCCAAGATCTATCCTGGGTCGAATAATTGTACTTAAACAAAAAATGCTTTAAAAAATGTGAATTAAAAAAGCATTTTTTGCAACAGAGTGAATTAGTTTAGTTATACTTATTTATAACATGTTTAAAATGTAAAACTTACAATCTAATCTATATAATTTAATTTATCCGAACTCACTAGCCATATATAAGCCAGTAAAGGCTTTTGTGGTTTTTAGTATAAATGTGGAATGTATACTGCGATTTTGAACATAAATAAAAATAAACTCATACTCAAAGATTTACTTTGTTTAAAACCCATTGAACTTTGTAATAAAGTAATTCGTAAAGAGCTAGATAATACAAATAATAATCTACAAACGTAGTTTTATGACTACTAAAGTGCGTACTTACTTTATTGCCTAGAAACAGCGAGGCTTTGAAATTAACACTTCAATGTCAGAGTAAAATTAATATTCTCGTAAACAGGCGACATATTTTAAAAGTACAGAAGCAGATTACTAAAAAAAATTATGTACAGGTTTTTTTTTGGTGTGAAAATCATCTTATGATAAATCCCGCTCTTGGGCAGAACGGGAGATAGTGTCAGACTTTTACTGACTAAAAACCCGCTCCTGTTCCTTCTTTGCCTTCGTCCCAGGGCCCGGGGTTTCACTTTCACACCTCCCGTGGCCGCAGCAGGCTTTGACCCTACGATTTGCTGACATCTCCCTGAGGCGCGCGTGGAACAGTACGCGCGGGCAGTAACCAGACGGTCGGACGGCGAGCCACCCATTGCTCACCGTCCGCAAGTGGATCGGAATCCCGGTGGCGGTTGGGGCGTAAGGACCGTTGCCTCACGCGATCGGCCGCCTCCTTTGCTAGCATTACTGTTTCGTAGAAGCCAACCGCCTGCCACTCCTCCTCGCTCTGGACCATGGCCTGTACCAAGGCCCGGTGCGAGAGATCGCCGCCGCCGATGGCCCCCACGAGGACACGGTGTTGCTCTGCCCAAGTGGGGCACACCTCCACCATGTGCTCCACCGTGTCCTCCGGGCGGTCTACACAGAGTTGACACCCGGGCGTCGCTTCCGCACGAATCCGGTGCAGGAACTTCCCGAACTTACCGTGTTCGGTGAGAACCTGTGTCATGCGGAAGGTGAAGACGCCGTGAGGTCTTTCCAACTACGCCTCAAAGAGAGGACATACCGCCATAATTGTGGCGTGCCCAATGTACAGGTAGGATAAGTGTTTGAAAATGATTTTGAATTTATATATAGGTATGAATACTATCAATAACGTCACCCGGCTCACGGTGAAAACCAGCACTGTGGACTTGTCGCGAACACTCGGCATTATGTTGAATGTTCAGTCATTTTGCACGGTCATGGCAATTTTACTAACGTCAATTTACTGATTTGGTACTGTTAAAAGCCAAATAATTATTGTATTGAAAACTATAACTCTACTAAATAAATTAATTCATGCACTTAAACGGTCTGCTTGTATTTCAATTGCAGCTGTAGTTAAAGGTTTCTGTTTACGAAACTCATCAAATCAAATCAATTCAAATTAAAACGTTTATTTGCCAGAAATACATTGTTTACAAGGAAAGATCTTATAACCCAAAAGTTACTGTATTCTGCCTGCACAAAATAATTTGCACGCTTGCTTGCACAAGCGTGCAAATTATTTTTTTGTATATCATTCTTCATGTAATTAAATTATTATTATCATATGTAGTTTCTTCTCATTCATTATTATATATATACAATTTTTTGTCATACATTAAATTTTCAAACTAATTAGATTATTAACTTTTATTTCCAGATTGCATAAATTCTTTAACACTATAAAAACATTTTTTTGACATCAGTCAATAATTTCTGACAATTCTTATTTGTATTGAGATTATTTATTGTATCTATATTTGATAGATGCCGTACGAGATGAGCCTTTACTTAAGTCGGTTCGAGTTACCCTCGTATGAAAAACAATATTCTTCGCATTTTTCCTCACACGGTAATTTCTTGTTTTTTTTTTCTGAAGTTGATTGGTTGCTGTGCCAAAAAAAAAGATCTATTGTGTGGTATATCGTTCACCCTCTTTACTGAACATCGATTACTTTCTTAGTAGGTTACTTTTTTGAACACAAGGATAGCATTTAGAAATATTATTTTGATGGGTGACATAAACATCAATAATATATCTGAATCTATTCACACCCCAAACACTCCAAAAAATGTTTAATTCTAAATCTAAACCTAAGTATTTATTTTGTTAAATAACCTTAATTTTATATTATTATGTGTATTAAGGATATAGTTAACACTAGTTTATGGACCAGGGGATTCATATTTATGTATAACCTGTATGCCAATAAACTTATAATTAGCATAACATAGCATAGTCGGCCTAATAATGTTCCCACGGCTGGGACTCAGGCCTCTTCTCTAGGAGAGGGAATGGGCCGTTACCCGCCACGCGGGCCCAGTGCGGGTTGGTGGATGTCATATTTCTTCAAATTTTTGCTTCTAGGACATGCCGGTTTCCTCACGATGTTTTCCTTCACCGTTTTGAGAGCAGTGGTGATGAAATAAATAACACAAAGTATGCGCCTGGCTGGGTTTGAACCCGTGACCTATACTCGTAAGTCGGGGCCGTTACCATTCAGTCACCACTGCTCGGTATTATTATGGTTATAGTATATATTATTACGACATATATTACAACGACAAGGAACATGTAACCGAGATATTTGTAATTACGAAACATGATTGAAAAGAGTGTTCTTGGAGTTTCTTGCACATTCTTCTCCATAGAGATCTACGCTTTGAAATGTGCAATTAGCATCATTTTTTTGTGACTGACTGACTTCTTGACATTTCAAAAGTGCCTGTGAATGGTTTATTTGAAATAAAATGCTTTTACTTTGATTTTGACTTTATTACTTTATTATTATTGTTCACTCCAAACTAACAAGCTAGGAAATATCTTAACCTAACCGAGATTCAAACTGTCTAACTCTACTTTGAATTATGACATACACGTCACGAACCAAAAACTTCTTGGCATAAAACCAAGTCTGGCACTAACAACACCCACCACACACCCAAAGTTAAACGTATTACAGCTGTTGATAACCCCGAAATTTCAGAGATTGCAGAAATGGATTTAAGTGCATTTCTTCAAGTCAATGACGTAAATATTGTTGCAGATTTACTGATATCTGGTATTGACTCAGTTATAAAAATATTCGATGTCAGTGCGAGTACCTTACAGATACAGAGTCCTCAAACCTTGGATAACCAGGGGCTTACTTGGCTTTATCTATATTATGTATATTTTTTAAATTATATTAACTAGTGCTTGACTGCGATCCCACCTGCTGGTAAGTAGTGATGCAACCGTCGATGGTGAGGCACACAAGTTTATGAGGAGCCACAAGGGTATAACCCTCTAACCTTGAAGACGCTCAAATTATAATCGGACGTGAAGATCGCAGCAGGCAAAATTTTTCTAGTCCTTCGTACACGTATAAATGAAATTAAGATTCAATGTTGCGCAAACTGAGGATGGACCTTGCCAATTAAACCCTTAAACGTACTTTCACTAAGGCCCTTAGCATGACGTGTTGTACAGGCCATAGTCCGAAGCGAGGAGGAGTGGCAGGCGGTGGCCTCCTTCTGCGAAGCAGTAATGCTAGCAAAAAAGGAGGCTGAAGTGGTTTTAGTCAGTAGAAGTTTAATAGATCTCTTTGCCTTCTCCAAGACGGAGAACTTTCACATCTAAATACTGGGCAAGTGTGGCTCGCACACTGAGGGTTCCATACAAACTAACTTATGTAAATAGGTCGATTCCAGAATCGAAGATTTTTCCGAATCGAATAAAGTTTTTTTTTTTTTGTTACGTAACTTCAAATGTACTGTTTTCAGATTAAGGTTTAAGAACAACTTTATTTCTCATAAAGAATTGCATACATAATTTACTTACTGAGAAATAATATCTAAAACTAAAATTAATAATTAGAGTGCACAGATGTACGTGCGTATGGAAAATAATAAAACAAGATAGCCAGGAAAAAAATAAGATTTAATGTGGATAATTCTAATCAGCTGATAACATACTTATTCGTAAGTTATCCAAACATAACATGGATGCACGAATTTGATTTTTACTAGATGTGGCACTGATGGTCTGTTATTAGCACTTTTATTATTGTAAGTTTATTTTATTGTTAGTTTACTGTTTTATTTGGATATTTTGGGTATGTATGTTTGGGAAGTGGTGGATTTTATTGGTTTCTCTTTAATTTAAGTAATTACTAGTGTATATTTTTACTTACGGTAAAAAGTTAATCTATGGTGTGTATTTTATTTATGTTAGTGTATTTATATGATGTTTTTTTTTTATTTTTTTTTTATGGATATAATTTTGTGTGAGGTTTTAGTAGCTTTTTGTATCTGGTAAAACTTTGTTCTTGTTTAATTATTGATGGTAATTTATTATAAATTGTAACATCCTCAAACTCCAAATTTCTTCTTCCATGGTTAGTCTAGGACAGCGAGTAACTAAGTAACTAGCACGTCTTAAGTTGATCTTTAGTGTTTGTTGTTTTTTTACAAATGTTACATCGGAATGGAATTCCTTGTTTAATGTTTTATTGTAATGTATGTTTGTTTTACATTCATTATTTTTGTTTCTTCGTATATTTTTTCAGTTG
The DNA here is from genome assembly GCA_949316375.1 of Mythimna vitellina. Lineage (NCBI taxonomy): Eukaryota > Metazoa > Arthropoda > Insecta > Lepidoptera > Noctuidae > Mythimna > Mythimna vitellina. The sequence goes on from OX438686.1 coordinate 11,552,503, forward strand.
GTGTCCGAAATTTATAGTTAAACAAAAATTTTATTAATCTATTCTGAACTTGTTGAGTTGGATCTATGTTAGTCTTCGCTGCAGTACCCCATATGTCAATGAAGTAGTCGATATGAGACTTAACCAGGGAATTATAGATATCAAACTTTTCGAGGGAGACAAATTGTTTTATTGCGTAATGCCCATGTGAGTGAACTTAGTTGAAGTTTGATTTTTCTAAGTGTGGCTCCCAATTTAGTTTACTATCTAAGATAAGCCTGAGATATTTTTCTTTAGGTTCTCGTTCAAATAGTTGGCCTTCTATTTTAAGTTCGAAATTATCAATATTTACTTTTTTGTTACAAACAGAAGTTAAAAGATTTGACTGAAAGCACTCATTTATAACAGATTAAGATCATTCTAAGCGTCAACTATTATAGCTTCGACTGATTGTTCAAAGTAAAAGAGACTTGTGTCGTCTGCTTAAAGGGAGATGTCTTGTTTGGGACCCAATTCACTGATACTGTTAATATAAATAAGGAACATGAGTGGGCCCAGTATTGATCCCTGGGGGACGCCAAAATTCAGGAAACTGGGATTGCTTTCATATTTACCTAGTTTTACTATTTGTTTACGGTTCTTTATATATGATTTAAAAATTTCAAGTGCTTTGCCTTTGTAATAATTTGTCATGTCTGATGGTGTCAAAACCTTTTTTAAGATCGATAAATATACCTACAACCACTTGTTTTTGATCAATTTTACCTTTCGAATACCGTAATTGAGACACAATAGAAAGATAATGAGAGAGCGAACGCTGGCGTTCGCTTGGGGTTTAATAAATTAATTTTGTTTACGAGGTCAATTGTAGCAGTGAGAGTATTTGATTGAGATCTAGAGCTTAATCAGATACTCTCACTGTTTACTGTAAAATAAACCTTTTGAATTAAGGAATGACTCTAATCGGTTATAAAAATTCGTCTCAAAAGTTTTAGAAATCACCGGGAGAACGGTAATTGCACGGGTCCTACGATTCCTACGGGATCGGGATTCCTACGGTACGATTTAAAACCTTGCTTCATGCCGAATTTCAGGATTCTACGCCACCGAGATTTCTATGCCAACCCTATGAATTTTGATTCACTTGAGAATGTCGAAATATACGTTTTTTGCGACATGAACGACCGCATCTTTTTTTTCGGTAACTTAGAAGTTTGTTTTTTTTTTCACAGCACCAAGGGACTGCACACTTGAGTATATGGTTTTAACTTCAACTCTATACCTACACGCGTCAGAGACAGACAGACAGACGGACGTCAAAGTGGTCCTATAAGGGTTCCGTGTTCCGTAAAAAGTTAAAGGTACACACTACAAAAAGCTTTCAAACTCAAATCGATTTATCAAAAAGGGTCGAGATTCAAAATTATTATTTGAACTAGAAAACGCTCAACTTACTTAATAGATTTTAAAAGTAAATTATTCAAGTAAACGATCTAAAATAAATTATCTTGGCCCAAATTAAGCAAAGATTCTAATACTAAGATACTTTTGAATGCCAAGATTGTATTGTAAAATGTCTTGAGTGGTTGAAAATTAGACTATGTTAATTAACTAAGTGGCTTAGCTTTAATTTGTTTTTTCTAACTACGAAATAACAACTTCAAAATTTTAACAATTAAATGTGTAACAAAAACTACAGGGTAAAGGACTTACAGAACTTGTAATACTTACTTCAAAACGACTAAACATAAACTTTTTTACCCTAATCCGTTTTTTAACTGACTTCAAAAAAAAGGAAGAGGTTATCAATTCGGTTGCATTTTTTTATGTGCATTACATCACTACTCCGTCGTTTATGGACCGCTTTGCAATTTTTTTTTTCCTCTTTGAGAATATGCTTTGTGCTGCAAAAAGTGCCACCAATCGGGTGGCACTTTTTTCAGAATCCAGTTCTGATGATTGGATCCATGAGGAATTCAGGGAACTGCTCAAATATTATAGGGAACCATATAGGTATTTTGGCATTTTCATCGAGAACTTAACCACTTACAGTCAAAAAGTAACATTTGATGAAGTGGAACTGATGAAGAAGACCAGAAATTGCAAACGGAACTTCATACTCACATAGATCTCACAATGAAGATAGTTAAGCGGCTATGACAATACAAATAAATAAATGGTTCTGAATAGTTATGTTGAAAATGGTATCATCGAAGTGAACTGATGATGATGATGATGGAGCCAGAAGATAGGCACCGGAACTATGTAATTTATCAATGTATCCTTGCCATATTTGGGCTTATTAAAATTGTTATGAAATGCAGTTTGGCTATAAGGTACTATCGAACTGATCTGATAATGGAGCCGGAAGACAGGAACTTCATAATAAAACAATGTAACCCAGCAGTGTTTGGGTTAATTGGAATAGTCATGAGAAATAGGCACTCTCGTTAATTATAAGTGTATCGCAACGAAAAAGTTGGAAATAAAAAAAAAATTACGAAAAAAAAACACGTTAAATAAGAAACAAACAATACCGATAAATACCGACTTCCGAAATTAAAGTTATTTTGATCCTTTTAATGTTTTTTTTTTAGTGAAGTAGGTTATTATTTTTTTTGTAAAACGTTTTTTAATTAAAACCATTTCTGAGTAACACATAATCGTAATCGTAACAAAATTAGTTTAAAATTATATTTGTATTCCAAGAAAAAGTATTACTTCTCAGTAATACAGAGATCTTTGAAATTTATACCTATTTGTTTAGATATAAAGCTCTGGCAGACAGACGTAATGCATCATTGCGACAACTATAAACGAAAAATCGCCATCATATGACTACGAGTAATGAGTAGCTAGTCCCATCTCTTCCCGTGGGTGTCGTAAGAGGCGACTAAGGGACATACCAGAGAATGGGCAGCAGCATCCTCTGTGAATTGCAACAACCAACTGCGATCGCCAACCCGCATGCCAAGCGTGGCGATTATGGCAAAACCCCCCAAATGATAAGCACAAACAAAAAATGGCCCCTAGTGCCCGGCAGCCCGTCTACCCTTGACTCCGGTAGCGGTCAAGGTTACGGCGAGGCAAGGGGTGCGAAGAATCTCCGGATGGGATCCGGCTACCCCTTTAGAAAACGACGACTGGACCTGGCAACATACAATACGCGAACACTCCGGTCTGACGAGAAGATAACCGAACTTGAAGAAGAATTGAACAGGTTACGATGGAGTGTAGTGGGATTATCGGAAGTCCGAAGACAGGGGGAGGACACGATAATTCTCAAATCCGGTAACCTGCTTTATTTCCGGGAGGGTGACCAGCAGTCCCAGGGTGGTGTCGGGTTTATCGTCCACAAGTCCCTTGTGAACAATGTGGTGAAGATCGAGAGTGTGTCGACCAGGGTGGCGTACCTTATACTCAGAATATCATCAAGACATTCGCTGAAGGTCATACAGGTTTACGCCCCGACCTCGACACACCCCGACGACGAAGTGGAGTCCATGTATGAGGATATATCCAGAGCCATGCATGGTTCTAAGACTCACTTCACCGTGGTCATGGGGGACTTTAACGCGAAACTGGGCAAACGAGACGGTGATGAGCTGCGAGTGGGGCAATTTGGATTTGGACATCGGAACCGCCGGGGACACCTATTGGCTGGTTTTATGGAGAAGGAGGGCCTCTATATGATGAATTCCTTCTTCGAAAAACGTGAGCGTAGGAAGTGGACCTGGCAAAGCCCTGATGGTGCGACCAGAAATGAGATTGACTTCATCATGTCGACGAAGAAGCAAATATTCAATGATGTCTCTGTGATCAACGCGGTGAAAACTGGAAGTGATCACCGCATGGTAAGAGGCACATTGAATATCAATATCAAGCTTGAAAGATCTCGACTGATGAGGTCTACGCTCCGTCCAGCACAGATCCAAGTCCAAAACCCCGAGAGCTTTCAGCTCGAACTCTACAATCGTTTCGAGTGCCTAGGAAGCAACGTGGACGAATATAACGATGGGTTCGTGGAAACTGTCCATACGGTCGGGTCTAAGTTTTTCAAGACTCATCGTACAAATAAGAACAAAAGGCTCTCTGATCCGACCCTCGAGTTAATGAAGAAGAGGCGTGAGATGATTCTGCAGTCTTCAGACGATGCGTGCATGTACCGGCAGCTCAATAGACAAATCTCGAAGTCTCTGAAACGAGACCTTCGCCGCTTTAATACCGCAAGGATTAAGGATGCAATTGAGCGGAATAAGGGCTCTAAAGTATTTGCACGAGATCTGTCTATTGGGCAAAGCCAGCTCACGAAACTGAAGACCGACGATGGCAGAGTCATATCCGCCAAATCGGAGCTTCTGGGAGAGATCGAGACTTTTTATGGACAATTGTACACGTCAATTACCAAACCCACTGTGAATCTAGCAAACGACCCAAGAGCTAGATTGACTCGACACTATACCGAAGATATCCCGGACGTCAGCCTGTACGAGATTGGGATGGCTCTGAAGCAGCTGAAAAACAACAAGGCGCCGGGTGAGGACGGAATTACGGCTGAACTTCTGAAGGCGGGTGGAAAACCGGTCCTTAAGGCCCTTCAGAAGCTATTTGATTCCGTCATACTCGAAGGGAAAACGCCACAGGCGTGGACCAGAGGTGTAGTGGTACTCTTCTTTAAGAAGGGCGATAATGCCCTACTTAAGAATTACAGGCCCATCTCGCTTCTGAGTCATGTCTACAAGCTGTTTTCCAGAGTCATCACGAATCGTCTTGCACGCAGGTTTGACGACTTCCAGCCTCCCGAACAAGCCGGATTTCGAAAAGGCTTCAGCACCGTGGACCACATACATACGCTGCGGCAGGTTATACAGAAGACTGAGGAGTATAATCAGCCTCTCTGCTTAGCGTTTGTGGACTACGAGAAAGCCTTCGATTCGATTGAGACTTGGGCTGTACTGCAGTCTCTCCAACGGTGCCAAATTGACTATCGGTACATCGAAGTGCTGAAGTGTTTGTACAAAAACGCCACCATGTCAGTCCGACTACAAGACCAGACTTCGAAACCTATCCTCTTGCAGCGGGGCGTGAGGCAGGGAGACGTAATTTCTCCTAAACTGTTCACGGCAGCAATGGAGGATGTCTTCAAGGTTCTGGAGTGGAGAGGGCTAGGCATTAATATCAATGGCGAGTACATCACTCACCTGCGGTTTGCCGACGACATAGTAGTCATGGCTGAGACTACGGAGGAGCTCAGTACAATGCTTGGTGACCTCAGTAGAGCTTCCGAAAGAGTGGGACTTAAAATGAACATGGAAAAAACCAAAGTCATGGTAAACAGCCATGTAGCACCCACTCCTATCAAGATCAGGGACTCTACACTCGAAGTTGTGGACGACTACGTTTATCTGGGACAGACAATCCAGTTGGGTAGGTCTAACTTTGAGAAAGAGGTCAATCGTCGAATCCGACTCGGCTGGGCAGCGTTCGGGAAGCTGTGCGGTATCTTCTCGTCCAACATACCACAGTGTCTCAAGACGAAAGTCTATGACCAGTGCGTGTTGCCAGTGATGACTTATGGTACTGAAACATGGTCGCTTACAATGGGCCTCATCAGAAGGCTTACAGTCACCCAAAGGGCAATGGAAAGGGCTATGCTCGGAGTTTCCTTGCGTGATCGCATAAAGAATGAAGATATCCGCAGGAGAACCAAGGTCGCCGACATAGCCCGAAGAATCGCCAAACTAAAGTGGCAGTGGGCAGGGCACATTGCTCGCAGAACGGACGGTCGATGGGGCCGAAAGGTTCTAGAATGGCGACCGCGCACCGGAAAACGCAGCGTTGGAAGGCCTCCCACAAGATGGACCGACGACCTGGTGAGAGTCGCGGGAGTGCGGTGGATGCGAGACGCACAGGATCGGTCGTTGTGGCGTCGCTTGGGGGAGGCCTATGTCCAGCAGTGGACTTCTTTCGGCTGAAATGATGATGATGATGATGAATGAGTAGCTGGCCGTCCGACTGTCCGGTAACCCTCCGGACTGAGCTTAAGTCGTTGACAGCGCGTAATGTTCCTCGTGTCGCTCAAAAAGTCTTCAGCAAACTACAGGGGCCCAGCAAGGCAATGCCCGTTAGGGCTATGAGGATTTTCTGAAAAGGAAACACGTGATCCTGGAACGCAAAGGGAAGCTGAAGGATACAGGTGTAGTTTTAGTCAGTAAAAGTCTGACACGCCCCGCCACTTCTTCGTAGAGCGAGAGAAGGCACTTGAAGAGATTCCCAGTTCAAAACAAAAAACCATTGTTGCATTGTCACATTGCATCTACCTAAGCCATAATCGGACCTTCATTATATCAAGTCCATCACCCTCTTATCTATAACAATTAATTAAATTATTCATAACTCATGACAGGATGATATCATCAAAACATGATAAGTACTCGTCGCATTCATTAATAATAATAATTAATATAGCGTCGCGACGTATTCATTTGACGTGCGAGGCGTGGGTTCGCTCTTTCGGAGCCAATCAGATGATCATCATGCCCTAAGTACATCGTACTTGAATTTGGACGGACGTACAATGTCCCAATACATGGGATACATTACTGTGTAAATGTAGGTACTTAAACCTCGGATATGCAATTTTAGGTAATTTTATTTTATTATATTTTTGAAAAGAAAAGCTCGTAACGCACAATCTTGTATCACGCAAAAGTTTTGATTCGATATTTGTAGCGCCATCAACGATGTTGAATGGATATCTTGCTCGAGTCAAGTTGGTGTGATCACCTATCGACGGTGCGTCAAAACTCGCAGAAATTTAAAAACAAGAGAAACAAGCGTTTGAAATAAATCAATAATTTTGAATAAAACACGTAGAAGCACATTAAAATTACTTGATAATAAAGGTCTAATTTGGTTTCTTATGCCTCCTAAAAAGTTACGTATTTCACAGTTACGAGGTATTCACTATAAGCCATCGTTATGGTTCTTGTCTGATCTCCTAGTACCACGGCAGCACTGGAGGTTGGGCTGCGGGTTTTTTTTAAAACGTTACTGATTCCTTGGACCACAAAAGGCAACTGAAGGAACACGGTTGTAGTTTTAGTCAATAAAAGTCTGACACGCCCTCTCGCTCCACCCAGAGCGAGTGAAGTTTATTGACGGTTTCTCAACCCAGAAAAATAAAGGCAACACTGGCGTTTGATTTTTTAAGCAATTATATGATAGATTAAAGAAATAGTTAAAATTATAAATAAAAAAAGTTGCTCCACACTAGGCATTACTCCGTGGGTGTGTTTCTTAACATGTATTACCCAGACCCAGAACACCTGTCTGTTAGACCATACAAATATTTGTTTTGTGTGAATCGAACCCGGGATGTCACGCAGCGCAACAGTCAATCGCTCAACCACTGCGCCAACCGTGCCATAAAAATATTAGTTTATTTTTATGTTTGTAATCAAACTCAGAGGTAGTTTTATATCCAAGGTGAATTTAAGGGTTGATAGTATTGTAAAGAAAACATATTTACGAGTACCTTTACCCCTTGAGTGATTGACAATAAACTCCATTAGATAATTCGAGATTTAAAAAAGAACATCATCTACTGAAGAGCAAGCTGAATAACAATTACTGCCGCTCATTTTATTCAAGTTAACTTGCACTGGATTCAATTTGCTATTTCAGTAGAAACTTCTGTGACACTCACAAAAAATTTAAATTCATCGCGTGTCGGTTCACGCGTAGTGTAAGGTTCCGCGTAGTCGCCCATTACAAACACGGAATAGAAAAAGTCCTACAAACATAAAGCCCTCTAGCTATATGTTTTTAGAATGTACCAGTACCGTAACTAGGGCAGTTCCAGTGCCTGTGCACAGGGCGCAGACCCTGGGGGGGAGGGGGGCGCAGAAATGACTAAACCAGGTAGTAGTTAGTAATAAACATACAATATCTATTATTTATCGTGTAGGTACTTAATAAGGTTGTAAACGCGCCCTACCAGGATTGCCGTATCTTTGGGTGCTTAGGGTTTCAGCAACCACAAGAGGCAAATAGTGGGTGCTAGTGGTGGGTGGTGTGTTTGAAGCATCATCATATTTCTAGTTATTATTTAAGTTTTTTTCGAGCCGAGTAAGATTTTTAAGGGTGCAGTTACGGAAGTTTGCATCAGGCATATAAAAGGCTAGTTACGACACTGCAGGCTGGAACGTATAATTTGAGTTCAGAACTTTTTTTAAGGTGAGAAATAATCAATCTTACTGCTCTAGGGCGGAGCTAGGGGGCGTATCAGACTTTTACTGACTAAAACCACACCTATGTTCCTTCCCCTTCGGAAGAACGCTTACTCTCATATATTATAAAACAAAGAACACAACAAACGCAGTGGGGGATCGTATCTGTCTATCTATATGGACGAGATAAGCTCAAAAAATACTAAACAAAATTTTCATGCAAAATCACTTTGTCTATTGATGAAAGTTTTATCAATAGACAAAGTGATTTAGAGTGGAAGGTTGAAGTTTATATCACATGCATATTGTACCTAGTAGAAAAATGCCGAGAATTTCAAAGATTTCTAAGACCCGTGTGAAGCTGGGGCGGTTCGCTAATATGTCATCATCATCTTTTTGCCCTTATCCCGTTTTATTTGGGGTCAGCGCAAAACATTTTTTCTTCCATTCTGTCCTGCCACTCGTCATACTATCACTAATCCCTTTTTCTTTCTTATCACTTCTCACATAATCCATCCATCTTTTCTTTGGTCTCCCTCTCCATCCATCCACATGTATACTCATGACTCTTTTAGTAACATGCGTTTCATGCCTCCTTTTTACATGGCCATACCAAGACAAACAATTCCCTTTCAATTTTCCAGTCACTGGCGCCAATAGGTATATAAATATATACTACAATCGTGATTTATTTCAAATTCTTCAAGCCAACCGCTTTAGCTAGAAAAGGTAGAATTTTATCAACAAATAGCATTTTAAAGTTTATTTTTTCGCTAATGGGTCTCTGAATCGAAGAATAAATCATCACACTTTCTTAATGTTTTGAAAAACCCGTCGTACCACATAAAAAAAACATCGCTACTCAGCTTTCTAGTGTTGATAATCTCTAAACTTCGACGCGTACGGACGGACGGGCAGACAGAAGGACTTACAAAGTAACTTTCGAAACTTAACAGCTGGCTGCTCTACTATGCTTTACTGAACTTGTGTAACACGCTAGAACTATGACGTAAATTCGCGCTATTGATGCATTACCACCAGCTTATGAACAATAAGATTGAAGATGCGAACACGCTGGCTCACTGATCATTGTACGATATGGACAGACTGGGGGTGTCGCGCGCCTATGCGGTACGATATGTATTCGTAGCCCCTCCGTCACGTATTCCAACGGCTCGATATGCCCCTAAGCCCAGACGCTCAATCTGCTGAACGCCCTGAATGCTCAGGAACATAAATTCGACATATTTTTATTTAGCAGTAACTCTATGATTAATCACTTTGGTGCATACTGTACGTATAACACACAATGGAATAATCTATATCTATATGCATAATAAATCTGTAGAAGCTTTTAGTTGTGCGCGCATCACATAAAATGTACGAAATCAATGTAGATAAATTTTGTGTAACTTGATATATTACTTTTTTTCCTCCTGTATCTGCAATCAGCTTTTGCTATAAGCAGGAGTGTTGAGAGATGTTGTCGCTTTGAGTGTATCTTTCAGTAAAGGCATCTTCTCTTCAGTACTTATTACGGAATTATACGGTAAGCGTGTGAGACGATGGATTGCACCTACACTTATTGATGAGTTACCCGATGAATTAATAAATCGAGCCAAAAATAGAAATCAATTAAAAAATGTTCTAATGAAACATTATCTGTATATGTGTCCATAGTTGCTGCGGTATGTTGATGTCAGTTGGTTAGTGTTGTGGTGCTGCATCTGTTTATCTCACAACGTACCTACCTACAAACTTGAAACACGAACTCGAACTTGATCTTGAAGCAGGGTTGAAAAAATGGCTTATCGAGCAAGCTTTTTATTCTTTTGACGAATTTATGATTTAATTTAATTTAACTTTACTCTAAAAATTATTGTGACTTTTTATAGGATTTTTTTTAATTTTAATTTGTGATTTGACTTCGATTTATTTGTTTTTCTTGTATTTTCTTTTATTTGTTTAACATTTTTTATTATTTGGCATTGTTATGTAATCATTAATTTGTTGACTAAGTATAATTTAACATTATGTATATGACTTGTAAGAATCCCTTACCAATAAATTACTTTGACTTGGGGGGCGTCCGGATGTGGTCTTAGTTATAAGCGAAATTCACGAGAATGTACTGCCGACAAACTGTTATGCAGTTTGGCAGATGTTATAAATGATTATTGATGTAACAAATTATTAAAAAAAAAAAAAACAGAAAACATAGGCTTGATAATTTTATGTTTTGGTGGACAGTAAGTACACTGCTGAAACAATGATTCCGCCAGTCCTGTCCTGTCCTGCATATATTACTTAAGCTTTGTTTCATTGCAATCGGTTGACTATATCAGACGGTACGAAGTTCACTTGGTCAGCTAGTATATAACTAAATGTACGTACCTACGTCATAATTACTACGTACAATTTATCACATTTAAATTTTCATGCTATTTATTTAATATGCATACATGGACAAACTCTACTAGGAAAACTTTATATAGCTGTTATTATTCTATTACCGAAAAACAATCATGAAATACACTTCCGATTCCGTAATAAGGATGTCTCATTATCAAGGTCTGATAACATGACACACACACAGATTTAATAACAGATTACCTTTTTTATTGGTAAGAAATCATCAAATGACTCCTCCTGCTCTGGGTAAAGTGAGATAGTCAGAGTTTTAATGACAAAAATCTTTCAGTTGCATGGTATCTCTTGCAAAAAACCCCGTGGCCCTAGCGGCTATCGGTCTTGCTGGGCCCCTACGGTTTGCTGACATACAAATTTTTACACACAAACTAGCAAATTTTACTTCTTGTATGCGTTTCTTCAGTCGCCGTTTGAACTGTTTCGAACAATCCCGTTGCCGTAGCAAATAACAAAGTATCTACTTAATATAAATATATACTTCATTATCGACAAAGCCCTATTGACCGGTTCAATTGATAATAAATATGTCAGGAAGATGAATCATAGATCGAGACGACAAATAGAAATGTCTCTTCTCAAATTGATTACGGTCGGGAAACTTGAGAAAGTCCCATCTATCTTCGTAAATTTTATTTTTTCCGATGGGATTTTTTCAATTGAACGTGAACTTGTTCTCGTTTTAATAAATGTTTACGATAACCGAACAAATGTTGTGTGGTTTTATGTAAAGTATTAGTTATCCTCTCCGCTGTATATTATCATAATTATTATCATTTAAGCCGAAAGAAGTCCAATCGTGTGCGTCTCCCGCAGCCCTCACCATGTCATTGGTCTACATTATGGGAGGCCTTCCAATGCTGCGATTTTACCTACGCGATCGCCACTCCAGAACCACTGTACGTCACAGACAAATGAGGGATTGATTCATTAATAATAATAATTCATTTATTTCTTAGCATATGGTGCATACAAGATCTTAATATTAAAAAAATCACATACACTACCGTTGTCGGTGTAGAAATACTCGTATTAAAAATTATATTAAAGATTGGAATTTTTTTTTTTTTTTTTTTAGTGGACGATATTCGACTGAAATTTTAATGATGATGATGAAATATCATCGGGCAGGATAACCTGATATAATCAAACCTCTCCATAGTAATACCGTTAAAAAGAGATACCTACTGCAGTTGATAATCTTATCCCCTACAAATAGATCAACAAGCCGCTATAGGTCTAATCTGCTTCTGGAGAGAGGTAAGCTGTCAGGAACTAAGGCCGGGTGGTCTCGGTTTTGCTTGTTTTAGAACTCATTTTTGATAGGCAAATTGAACCCGAAATAAATTTTGGGCACGCTACGATTATGGCGGTAAGTCCCCTCTTTGAGGCGTGGTTGGAAAGACATCACGGCGTCCTCACCTTCCGCATGACGCAGGTTCTCACCGAACACGGTAAGTTCGGGAAGTTCCTGCACCGGATTCGTGCGGAAACGACGCCCGGGTGTCGCCACTGTGTGGACCGCCCGGAGGACACGGTAGAGCACACGGTGGAGGTGTGCCTCGCTTGGGCAGAGCAACGCCGTGTCCTCGTGGGGACAATCGGCGGCGGCGATCTCTAGCGCCGGGCCTTGGTTGAGGCCATGTTCCGGAGCGAGGAGGAGTGGCAGGCGGTCGCCTCCTTCTGCGAAGCAGTAATGCTAGCAAAGGAGGCGGCCGATCTCGTGAGGCAACGGTCTTTACGCTCCAACCGCCGCCGGGATTTCGATCACGATTTCCGGCCACCGTAGGCGCGGGCTTGCGGACGGCGAGCAATGGGTGGCTCGCCGTCCAATCGTCCGGTAACCGTCTGGACCGAGCCCAAGTAGTCGACGGCGCATACTGTTCCACGCGCGCCTCAAGGAGATGTCAGCTGGGTCGAAGCCTACTGGGGCCACGGGTAGTGTGAAAGCGAAATCCGGGGCCCTGGGGGGAAGATAACGAAGGAACAAGAGTGAGTTTTTAGTCAGTAAAAATCTGACCCTATCTCGCGCTCCGCCCAAGAGCGAGATTTGTCATAAGATTATTTTCCCAACCAATAAAATAAAAAAAACCGAAATAAATGTATGTCTTAAGATGCATTCTTTCTCTTTACCCGTTCAATACACGATGCAATACAATTTTCTCAATAAAAAAACCTTTTTACAAAAACAAAAATAACCGACTTCACCACCACCACCACCACTTTTTTGTAAAATGTTTTTTATTTCACACTTTTCACTTATAACCAGAGTGCCTGTTTCTCATGACAATTTGAATTAGCCCAAACACTGCTAGGTTACATTGTTTTATTATGAAGTTCATCTCCATCTTCAGATCAGTTTGATAGTACTTTATAGCCAAAGTGCATCTTATGACAATTCTAATAAGCCTAAACACGGCGAGGATAAATTGATTAATTACGGAGTTCCTGTGCCTACGTTCTGGCTCCATCATCATCATCAGATCACTTCGATGATACCATTTTCAACATAACTATTCAGGATCATTTATTTATTTGTATTGTCATAGACGCTTAACATCTTCAATGTGATATCTATGTGAGTATGAAGTTCCGTTCGCCATTTCTAGTCTTTTTCATCAGTTCCATTTCATCAAATTTTACTTTTTGACTGTAAATGCTTAAGTTCTCGATGAAAATGCGAAAATCACCATATAGTTGCCTGTAATATTCGAGGAGTTTCCTCGATTCTTCATAGATCCCATCATCAGAACTGGATTCTGAAAAAAATAAACTAATCGGAAAGCATATCCTGTAAAAGGAAAAAAAAAATTGCAAATCGGTTCATAAACGACGAAGTTCTGAAGTAACACACATAAAAAAAAACATACAACTGAATTGATAACTTCCTCCTTTTTTTTGAAGTTGGTTAAAAAAATACTGAAGTAACTTCGATTTTTAGTTTTATTTACAAGCCAAACTTCATTTTAAACAAGTTTATAGTACTTAGTACTTAACTAGTATATAATATTTATTTATAATACTCTATTTTTATAAATAATATCAATTTATAGGTAATTCATTTTGGAATCGATTGTACCCGATCGTTTTTTTTTTTTTCATTACATTTATACATTTTTAGCGGTTATTTCAAGTGATTTTCGATCCGCGCGTCGCATCAGTCCATTTTTCCACAAAAAAGTTCACAGACGCGTGTTTCATACGGATAGCACTCGAGCTCGCATTGAGCTGAATTGAGTCGAGGTATCGTGTCCGTGAGCGGTGTCTATGTGTGCGTTGCTCGAGCTCACTTTGTATGTAGATTGACTTCAGTACCTATCTATTTTGTGGTTAAGACGTTAGATACTTTCAACTGTTTCATAAAAGTAAAAAAAATGTTGTCAATATTTTAAACCTATAATTTTTGTGACAAAATATGGAAAATAAATCTTTTTTTTCACAATTATATTATTATTAACGATCCCTATTTTCTTGGCCAACGCAGTTAGAATATTGTTCAGCTTAGATTGTGGCAAGCAAACGTAAGCCCTGAGTGGTTTACGTGAGTGTAGTTTCACACACAACTAGAGATGGGCAAAATCCATGAAAATTTTCAACCATTGAAGTATTCTGAAAAATTTCACTTTTGGTTGAAAAATTTCAATTCGAGGGTTTTTTTTTTGAAGTTTATACTTGAAATGTACTTCACATAAACCAATTTTGTGATTTATTAAGCGTGTAATTGCTTAAATATCAACAATGGAACGAATTCCACAGAAAAAAAATAGCATTCCCATATAGAAAAATAGAGATACATAAACAAAATCATATCGGAAACTCGTGGAATAGCAGCTGGTCGATGAAGATGATATTATAGGGAAATATACCGATCTTTCTGAGGTACTCATCAATATGTATATCCTGCCCATCGAAACATAAGTTGCACAGAACTGGTCGCTCACCGAGTTGCAAAAGTTTTGCCTAGGAATTTGCCCAAGAGCAACGAAGCGCAGCATTCTGGGTGTCAAAAGAGCTGATCGAATAAGAAACGCCACTCTGCACAATAGCAGTCATGATCATAGACATAAGAAAAATGACTGCCTAGGTAAAAATGTAATTGGGTGGGTCACGTCAGCTGCATGCACATTGACCACTGAGCCAGTTTCTCCACAAAGTGGGTACCTGAGGATAGACGACGCCGCCGAGGCCGACTTGGAAAGCGGTGGCGAGACGACCTAGACGTCTAGTGCAATGGCTGATTTGAGATGGCTCGAGAAAGGAATATCTAAAAGAATTTGGAGGAGGCCTTTGCCCAGCGTCACCGTTCATCATTTCAACCAAAAGACGTTAGACTATTGGACAAGGTAGCAGTAGGCCTCCCCTAAATGTTTCCATAACGACCGGTCCTGTGAGTGTCGCATCTATCGGATTCCTGGAACTCTTACCTGGTCATCGCTCACTCCTACATTTTGCCTTTCAACGCTGCGTTTTCCAGTACGTGGTTGCCACTCCAGAACCTTTTGGCCTTATTGACCATCTTTTGATTCATCATTGATTCTTTGGGCCATTTTGGTGACTTTTGCAGATACTAATGCAGATAACGCAGCATGACCATTTCCTTTGCCCTTTAAGTTTTTTGATGAGGCCCACTGTGAGCGACCACGTGTCATCACTGGCAATACGCACTGGTTAAAAATTTCGTCTTAAGACACTGTGATATGTCGAATGAGAAAATACTACTTAGCATTCCGAACGGTGCCACTGCCCAGTCGAGTTGGGTTCGACCATTGACCTATTTGTCGAAGTTAGAACTACTTAACCGGAATGTCTGTCCCACAACAAGACAACTTCAAGCGTAGTCTCCTTGTTTACCATGATTTTGGTTTTGTCCATGTTCATCGGAAGATCAACTATTTCGGAAGTCGAGCATTGTACTAAGCTCCCCTATGTCAGTCTCAGTCATGAGTACTATATGTTTCTAGGTATTGTTTGTTTTTATTTAACAGCAGATAACTGCGACTAGACCTCCTCCTTGTTTTTTCTACGAAAAATTGTCTGCGGTGTTGTAGACAAGTCTGCGACGTCGTAGACAAGTCTGTCTGGACAGTCTTGTCTCAAGTGTGCGCGTCCCGAACCTATGTTCGGAACCGAAATTCACAAATTACCAACAAATTCTTGGGGCGTAGCGCTCACACGTATTTGATTTGTATACATCATAAAAACGGATTTAAATAATGAATATACGTATAAATAATGATGATTATGAATCTACGTCGTTATCGGTGGTCTACAACGGATAGCTGTTACAGTAGGACATTGGATTGTATCAAGACTCCGTAAAACATCTGGGAGTCCTATAACGAGCTTTTAATACGATCCAGTTTACGACCTAAACTCAACTATTAAAGGGCCCCGGGGTTGTCGCCCGCACGCCTTACAATTTAACACGTCATGATAAGGGCCCTGAATACATCCACCGTGTCTGTCTGCGATAAAAACAAAAATTATTAAATGGGTTTTCATGCAGTTTTCACCAATATACAAAGTGATTCATGAGAAAGATTAGCTGTAAAATACATGCTTATTATAATAGAGGAAAACCGAGAATTTTAAAGCACCCGTGCGAAGCTGGGACGGGTCGCTACTTTAAGGTATATAATAGATTCATAACTTACCCGACATTTGTACTCCTTCGCACATGCTTGTGCGATGTCTCGACGACGTGTCCAGGCGTATTCGAAATACACATCCAAAGGCCTAAAAACAAACAAAAATTTACTTCATTTTGAAACGAATTAACCGACATTATGGACTGCAGAATTTGCTAAAACTAATTAATGACATGACACTATTAACGTGCGTTTTTCGTTCTAACTTTACATAAATAAGATTATAATAAGATCGGTCCTGATAGTTGAGTCTGCCATTCAATATAAGTTTTCAGAGTCAGTACTTCTACTCGAATCAATCAAATTCTCAGTTATATCTTTATATTTATTGACATTTAACGAGGGTTTCTATCCATTTACAATAGCGTCCAAAACGAGTTGAGTTTCTTCGGACAGATTATACACCACTTTTCAACATTAAGATAGCCCTTTCCTAAGTATAATGGTGACACAGCAATATATCCATAATTTTGATGGAGCCTTGGCCTTAATGACGGCGGTCAAAATAACTATTCAATTATTATATCCCATGGTTTTACAGAGCAACTAATAACCCATAGCATATTTGTACACTGGCCTTCAAAATTTATTAGGTACCGTACTTTCAAAATTGCAGCATGTTTTAAACTATTGAAGTATAATTTAGGATATTTATAAAACGTTTACCTATTGCTATAAAACAATTTTGTTTTTTAAAACTTTAAGCTTAGGACACTAGTTTAGAACAAATTAAAATTAAAAAAGTTTAGTATTAAGTTTTGAAGGCCACTGTATTTAGTACGAATGAACTACATTTAAAATGAATAAGAAGAGCCTCCATTGTTGACCTTTCGACTGCTTTCAACATTTTCAAAAACACTTAGTAAAATTGGGAGGGAATAAAAATAATAATAATAAATCTTTATTTGAAACTAGAAATAAAGCCATGTATTCACTGAGAAACAATTGTTTATATACTGTTTCAGAAACAAAATCCACGTGTTTCTGAAACAAGTCATTTTGTTTCAGAAATATTTTTGAAAAATTTTATTTTTGTAAACACCACGTGTTAACGGATGTTTTGGTGCTCCCCACTTGCGACGGGGAGCACAGAAACAAATCAGTTGCGCAACAAATACATGCGAGTGTAGACGCGTCGTACATTTGTTTATAGACATGGCTGCAGTGTAGGACGACGAAACTGTTTTTAAATGAATAGAACTGTTTGAGAAAAAACGAATATTATAGGATTGCTCAACAAAGGATTACAAGAATAAAAACAAAAAGAATGACGCCTGGGAAGAAATTTCGAATGCTTTGGCTATGCCAAAAACAGATGTTGAGAGCAAAATGTAGGCACCACACAACAACATTACTTCCTCGGGCGACATGACCTAAGCTACTGAACTGTGTGGACGGCAGTTTCCAAACACTGTTCCTGGAAACATCTACATGATGTTTCAGAAACTGTGTATTCGAAACACTGTTGCTCAGTGAATACATGGCTTAAATATAACAATTTATTTATGTGATGGCTGCAATAGTTTGAAACCACATTTGAAACTGAGGCGCAGCTATCAACGCCCACCTCCAAAAACATAAGAACAGGAGTAGTTCCATATCTTATTTATTTCAATACATTACAATATTTATTTCAATTAAATGCAAAGGCCTTTTTTTAGAGTGAACTACTGGTGTTCACTTGACAGTTGAAAAGATACAAGAGCGTTGAGCATAAAATCCTGGGGTTGATTACCGGATCGGACAATAAGAGCCTGGATTTGAGCCCGGTAAACGGCAAAAAGGCCAACGGGCCGGGTTCCCTATTACATGGGCTTAACATAGCTAAAGAAATGTGGATGTACTCGTACTATAAGTACACATTTGACGAACCTTTTAAGTACCTAATACAGGTGTGCCTTCGAGTCCCTATCTCAGACGTAAAAAAAATAAGGTACTTTGAACCTACTTGCTTATGAACATACGTGTTCGGTTCACTGCTTTTTCTTAAAAACCTAAGTAGTATCATATGTTTTTTGAGAGATTATGGCAGTACATCGCGCATCCTCTAAAATGGCCATATCATGAAAAAACATGCTTAATCATGTTGCGCCACTATTTGACAAGTATTTACACTTTTGTTATCGTGATTGGCAAAATCAAAATCCGTATTAAGTTGAATGCTCCAGGGTAGCGCACGAAATTCAATTTATCCTTAGTTTTTTGCATTTTTCTGGCCTGTGTCAAGTCTATATTCATTAAAATATGATTTGCGACCGTAATCATCAATTAGCCATTCAATAAGGTTAAACAAACTGATTAATTGTAAAATCAGTTTGTTTAACCTTATTGAATGGCTATTTTATTAAAAGGCAATCAATAGGGTTAACTGAATGGAGAGGAAAGTGTTGATGATTTTAATGATTATAATTCAGTAAAGCTATTTTTGTTACGGACGTAAATCAAATTTTGCAAAATAAAAAAACTTAAGATAATTAACTACTGCGGAGCGTGCGTGGGAAATTGGGAGTCAGGTCTTTGGCTTCACGCACTGCCGTCGTCGAATATTGGCACCTTGTTCGACGGTACTACTTTCCGCCCAGCGGTTGCCCTACGTCTAGGCGCTCCTTGCTGTTCTCATCGCTGCCACTGTGGCGAAGTTGTCAACAGCCTTGGTTACCACGGCCTGTCATGAAGTCAAAGCGCGGCGGCACGCGAATATTAACAACATCATCCGAGGAGCCCTTGTCACCGTCGGCGTTCCAGCTGTTTTGGAACCTCAGGGCCTGGAACGCGACGATGGTAAGAGACCGGACGGTATATCTTTATTTCCTTGGAAGATGGGTAGGCCTTTAGTGTGGGTCGCTACCTGTGTCGACACTCTTGCGCCATCCCATCTTCCTAGCTCTTCGTGCTGTGCTGGTGCTGCCGCTGCTGCTGCGGAGAACCTCAAGCGGCGGAAATATAACAACCTCGTCGGCAGTTATACTTTTGAGCCGTTTGGGGTTGAAACTTTTGGGCCGTGGGGTCCGAGTGCTCATAAGCTTTTGAAAAAATTATCCAAACGCTTAGTAGATACTTCTGGTGACCCAAGGGCTGGCTTTTACCTCGGTCAGAGATTAAGCATTGCCATACAACGTGGCAATGCCGCCAGCCTTTTGGGCATACTTCCAGTCGACAGCGATGCGCAGGAGTTTTATGACGCCATATTTTAGCTAGTAGTTTTTGATTTTAGTGTATATGTAGTTTTATTTAGTTAAGTGTTTTACGTATTCATTTTACCTGAAATAAATATTTTAAAAATTAAAAAAAAGCTAAATAAATAAATAAATGATTTATAAGATAATTGAATTACTCTCAAGCCTGCATTTTTATCTCAATATACGCTCTTTTTGTGTTATGACAGTTTTTTTTTTTTAACTAAGAGCAATATATCACTGCAATAATCTGAGAACCTCATCATCATCTTCCTGCCCTTATCCCGTATTATTTGGGGTCGGCGCAACACGTTTTTTTCTTCCACTCTACCCTGTTACTCGTCATGCTATCACTAACTTCCTTTTCTTTCATATCACTCTTCACACAATCCATCCATCTTTTCTTTGGTCTCCCTCTTCCTCTCCATCCATCCACATGTAAACTCATAACTCTTTTAGTAACATGCGTTTCATCTGAGAACCTAAAGTGCTCAATTTCACGTCAAATTTCATTTCACATGAGAATTTACTCCGGACAGATTTCCATCATTAGAAAGTTTAAGATAGATGGACGAAGGTCTCAAAACCACAGACGTCCACCGACCTTCGATTTTCAGTTAATAGAATGAATATGTTCGTCCGTAAAATCACGCACCTTTACGGACTAGCGAAGTACAAGGTCGTAAGTACTTTCGGCCACACATGAAATGTGTTTACGCAATAATTAATGGCAATTTATAACAGCCTAGGCGTGTTACGGCAAAGCAAACGCTACCGATACAGACCTAGGGACTTTTGAAGCATGCAAGCCCCACCACGACGTCAACGTAGAGATACGGCGATGGGGTTATTATTATCATTTTATAAATTTCATAAATTAAAGATCGATATAAATAGTGTAATTTATTTCTATCAATACTCTGAAAGAAAATCGCTGTGGAAGTTTGCGTACAAGTAACATATTTTTGCTCGTAACTGTACAATAAATGGTGTTTAAAGGCTGAACATTAACCTAAAGTTGCCCCGAGGCTAAGACAGCTTTAACTTGAATCTTGTTTGTGGTATCATGCTACGTAGTATCACAAGATCGTATTTCTCCTGGCAGTGAGTTTCCTTTTAAGTCCACTATATTTAACCGAACGATATAATTTAACATACCCGAGGGAATGCCTCCGGAGAAATGCAGTTTATTGTGGCTCTTAGGATTTAGCTCTTTCTTTATCTTGTGGCCAGTTTACTTTTGTTAGGAAAAATAGGACCGAAAACGAATGAATATAGGCAAATAAACGTAATGTAGTTGAAAATAATGTTCATGGAACGAAGGCAAATAAGGAACAGGAGTGGGTTTTAGTCTAAAGTCTGACACGCCCTCTCGCTCCACTCAAGAGCGAAAGAAGCCATTGGATGATTTCCCACCTAAAAAAGAAGGTATCAAACGTTAAAAAACAGGTAATTGATGAAAATAAATTTTGAACTTTTAATTTATTGCTAATTATTTTTTACGGGATCCCTTCTTTTTGCATAATATTCTTTTTCCTAATATACTTTGGCATAAAAATATTGGTATAATTTGTTTTGCCATAATAATACGTTGCCATATTTTTTTGGCATACACCTTATATTGGCATAATTATCTTGAAGGCTAATTTGTTTTGGCATACATTTAATTCGCATAACGTTACTAGGCCTAATGACTATTAGCATTATAATATTTAGGCATACAATTAATAGAAATAACGGAAACAAATTTAAGTTATATTTACGTATTTATTTTGAATTTTCATGCAAATGATTTATTATACATAACATTATGTAACTTAGGGTCGATTTTTCAATCGCCAGATAACTTTTCTCTGAAGAATATGTTTGACGTTTTGACAGCTTTTGTATAAAAAATATGTCGAACCGCCATATTTATTCCTCAGACAGAAGTTGATAATTGAAAAATCGGTCCTTAACTATGTATTTTTATTTTAGGTGTATATTTTTAGCTTGCTTGTAAATATGCAAGTGTCGAAGTATATTCATCTTTTTTACTAATATTTTTTTCAATCCTATTGTGTTTGTCCGTGTATTTTTTCATTTTTTTTTTTTGGTATTGGTGATATTCTGACGTGAAGTTTATCTATTTCAATGGTTTGGTGTTTTATTTCTTGAAAAATCTTTTTTGCCAGCAAATATAGTCCAGGCTGATGTTTTCCCACAAAATGTGCAAATCTATTGTGCCATGCTTCTGCGTGATTCTTTGTTCTAGGTATATTTTTCTTTATTAGTTGATATGTACTCCAGGCTTTGGATGGAAATTTTGGTGGTGAACTTGCAGTGCCCATACATAATTCTGATCAAACCATTTTGCTATAGTTTCTGTAACAATTAAATAATATTGTTGATTAAAAATAAACATCAGGTCTCAATTCAATACTTTTAAGATAGCATAACGTTAATTTAGAGTGTGACAATTTTTGGTAAAATCTAATATGCTACAAATATTTTTAACCCTAAATTAAAATTAAAGTATTGTCTTAAAAATTCAACATGTTGTGCTACAAAAGTTAAAAGTAACTGCAAAACCGACTCCACGTGGTCTGGTCTACCCTACCCCTAGAGTGTAATTTAAAATCGCGTAGGCGAAGCTGTGGTGGTTAGCATGCGTGGGGCCGCTGGAGGCTCGCAGCACCAGAATCATGACTGCAACCATGCATGCTGCATGTTGCATGCTCGCTTGAATGCTGCATGCTTGCTAGCATGCTGCATGCTTTCTTGCATGCTGAATGCTTGCTTGCATGCCTGGTGTATGCTTGTTTACATGTTGTTTGCTTGCTGCATTCATGGTATATGCTTGTTTGCATGCTTTTTACAGCGAAAAAAACCTACAAAGTTGTTCAAAACAAATATGTTATATATTACCTGTTTCAGGAGATATGGTTTTTTTCCAATCGTCGAAATAAATTGGTATATCCTCTTCGGGCAAAAAGGCTAAGTTATTTGCATCACAGGTCAATAATTGATGTTAATAATATATTATAGGTCGTTTTATCCTTGTTGGTGCATCATGCACACACATGGAAATGTTTGTGAATTATCATTTTCAACATTCCCATGTATGGTATAACGTTGATGAAAAAGCTTGGGGACAACTTTGAATGTTCCGTCCATCATTATATACTTAGAGAAGCATAATAAAGTAATGAGTTTTTTTTGTAGTAAATATTATTATTCTTTTGTTTGTGTCGTATTTTTTTTATCAATGATGATCTGATTGTATTCTTGAAGTAAATATTCTGTCTTTAATTCAAAATCTATCTCTTGTGGTTCTTTTATATTATCCATTTTTTTCTTTTTTTTTGTATATAATTTGTTTCAGATTAATATTGCTTGGCAAATGACACGACATGGAAGGTGAGGTTATAGTTTCACAATTGGCTATAATTTCAATTGGTTTCATACTCAAATTTAATATTGCATCTTCTTTTATTCTATTGACGGCTATTTGAATCCGGAAAATAAAAAGAAGGAACTATAACCAATAGTATTTTTTTAATGTAGTGTATCAATAGGTTAAGGTGCAGCCTTGCCGCCAATATGTTTGATACGAATAACAAATTTACAAAACTTATTTTTTCTCTAAGTGGATTTGGTTCATGATTGTGATTTTGCATATGCTTAGATAATATTTCATGTTGTTGGTCGTCGTTCATTTTCGTTATAAGTCGAAAGTTACATTTATAATTGTTATTACGTCGCATTTCACACACCCAATAATATTTATTTTCATTTTGTCGATTTTTCTCATAGATGAAATCGTCCACATCTAATTTGATGCCGCCTCTTCTCAAAGGTACCTTCTCATTAAAGGTATGAACTGTATTTTCCATTTGTAACTTCACGTCACTGTATTTAATGGATTATATTATAACTTTGTAATAATATATTTAGTGACACAACAATTTTACGACACCATTGTCTACTTAGAAAAATAAAAATATAATTTGTTAGAAAGATAAAAATTTAAAATTATATTTTATATTTTGGCGGCATTTTTGGTAGAACAAATGTTCTACTTAAAATGTCAAGTGCCTACAAATTCCATTAGAGCAATATTGTATAAAAATGTGTAAAGTGTCTCACATTTTAGGTGTTAATTATATAGACTTCATTGTTATACCTATAAAAATATGTTTTAATATCATTATGCGTAAAAAAATTTATGTTTAGGATGTTATGCTTAATAAAGTTATGCTGTAGAATGTTATGCTTGGTTAATTTATTCTTAGGATGTTATGCTTTAGAATGTTATGCTTAATCATTATTATACTACGAGCCGCGTTTCAATACCTACCTATTGAATTAAAGCTCGGCTTGCTAAATGAATTTAAATATAGATTGCAGCCATGATTCATAATAATTTTACTACTGGATACCCAGTATGTACTAGTGCATTGTTTTTTTTTTTTCAATTGGTATTAACTAATGCTTGACTGCGATCCCACCTGGTGGTAAGCAGTGATGCAATCGTTGTTGGTGAGGCGCACTAGTTTATTAAGAGCCTATTCACTCTAGCCTTGAAGACACCCAAATTATAATCGGACGGGAAGACTACAGCAGGCAAATTGTTCCAGTCCTTCGATTTACGCGGTATAAACGACGAGGCAAAACGCTTAGTCCGAACCGTAGAGGTTTCAACAACGTAAGGGTGGATACTCGCCGTACGTCGGGTTGTCCAATGGTAGAAATGAGATGGCAGAATCAAGTCATGCAATTCCCGCGCACACTCACCAAAATGTATCTTGTAAAATATCGAAAGGCTGGCTACTCTAAGCCTGTGCTTTTTAGATTGGACTTAAGCAAAACTGGATCACCAATTAGTCTCTTCGCACGCCTTCCCGCCGTATCCAAAGCAGCCAGGTGACATTTTGCAGCACCAGCTCATATGTGGCTGCTCCACACACAATCGGACCTGTGCTTTGTATAACATTAAAAGCTGTCCCGGTGTGAAGTACAGCCAGACCTTTGCAAGAACGCCGAGTAGCGATAGTCGAGAATTAAAACCGTTTTCGCATTATTGCCTTTCAAATGAAACCGGTTTGAGCATATCGATTGGACGGTTTCGAACTCTATAATAATATAACACACATACGTAGAAACAACAAACGTACAAACAATTTGTGTTTTATATATTAGGATTACACAATTATATTGATTAATCCTAATATATAAAAATAAACCAACGCGTTCATAAAAGTGACAATCGTTATGTCTGTTGTTAAGTTTCTGACATGGCGCTTGTAACTAAGTAAAAAATAATAACCCTCGTAACACTCTGTTCTTGGAACGAAAATTGTTGACATGACAAAATTAAAAATTATTCAAGTTTTTCGTTGATAGTTCAGTAAGTAAACCAATCTTGACAATATTAGATATTACCTGTTTAAATCCTCTCCTGTACCGATTGTTCATGTAGCAGTAAATGATGGGGTTGTAGCAGGAGTGCGACATGGCCAGCCAGTGGCAGGCGAACCACACGTACGGCATACCGGGCCAAGTGGCCCAACTCTCGTCCTCTTCATGTATCGTCCACAGAACCTGTGAGCAAAGCATCTTGTTATGGCTCGTAGCGCTTCCGTAGCGCGAAACCTTTAATGCTATAAAAGTGCTACGATGCGACGTAGGCCGTGTAGAGGGCAAGATAAAATGTTAAAATATACACTTTAATTTGAAATATTCATCGTGTATTTTGGGTATTTTTCAGAATAAAATACGGTAGACTCACAACATGTACAATCTAACAAGCAAAAAAAATGTTTTATATTTTTTGTAGTAGGCTATCTCGTAAGGTACTATTCTGATAACGAAAATTCTGATTATATTATTGTCCCGATCACTTTTCCGAATTTTTTTTGTTCGTATTTCATTTTACCGAAAACTATTGACCGACGTCTTTTTTGCTATATGCATTATTGGACATATTTTTAGACCATCGAAGTATCATGTGTCATATATTTTGGTGATTTACAAAATAACTTTTTGCTATTGGCCGAAGACTCTTTGGAACATTTTTTCATTTGCAAAAAAATATTCACCACAGCGAAACTACATTTTATACACATATATACATATATATCACAAATATATAGACGGTTACTAAGTAGCATTTGCTTTGTGCAAGGATTTATAACTAGCATGTTTATAACTACCAATTTTTAAAACTTCTTCTTCAGTTTCTAGTATCTGAAAGTAAAGAGGCTATCTCTTTACTTTCTAGTATCTGAAAGTAAAGAGGCTATCTCTTTACTTTCAGATACTAGAAAGTGAAGAACACAGGCTTTTCTACCCAACTTCTTAGAAAAGTACTGCAAGACTTTTAAAACCAAAACAAATCAAATCGTAAGTTTTCTTCAAATAGATTTCAGTTTGTCGTTTTGATCGTTTAGCAGGGGCGGAAGAATATATTTTATTGATTTCTTAAACGGTTATTTTGCTTGAAATTCTCATAAATATTTTACAAGTCTAATAAGTCAATAGATCATTTATATCTTCTTGTCACTGAAGCCATGACTTTGAACAGATTCGCCTAGCAAAATTACAGACCCCAATTTTGCCACTGCCGTATCGTAACGTTAAAATTGCGTTGGTAGGTTTTTGTCGCAACGTGCTTAAGGTGAGGGGAAAGACTAAGAGAGATACAATCTGTAGGCCAGTTTTGTGACAAGCTGTTGGGCAGTATTTGGGCAGTACTCGATCGCCCAGGACAATTTCTGTTTCTCATTTCCGACTTGCATGTGTTGGTTAACTAAAAAAGATCTTAGAACTGGTGTGCCTGAATTGTCTGCGATCTTGATACACCAATTTTGCCTTTCATATGAGACTGGAAAAGTGCCGATTGCTCGGAAGCCAGCTAACATGCAGCATGTAGTTAAGAAGCTGACCCGGCAAACTATAGACCCATCTTTGCAACGTACATCCTTTGTAAGAGTGTGGAACATGTACTTAAGTGGAAGCTTTTAGCATACCTAGAAATTAACGTCGTACGTCCTTACTGACTGGCAAAATGGCTTCCACTTAAATCGGTTTACTTGAGACCTTCTAGCGTATGCCATCCACATCTGGCGTTCTAGTTCCAGACCAATTCGGTAACGGACGATCATTTCTTCTATTTGTGGTATTACTACGCATATGCGCACTGCCTTGTCTTCGTGGGGAAGATCGGCGGCAACGATCTCTCGTTGACTTTGGGCCATGGTTTGAAGCGAGGAAGAATGGCAGGCGGTCGCCTCCTTCTGCGAAGCAATAATGTTAGCAAAGGAGGAGACAGAACGTGAGCACGCGAGGGCGCGGCCCTCACGCCCCAGCCACCGGGATCCTGATTCCGATTTCCGGCTTCCGTAGGCGCGGGCTAATGGGCAGCTCGCCGTCCAATCGTTCGGTAACCGTCCGGACCGAGCCCAAGTCGTCGACGACGCGTACTGTTCCACGCGCGCCTCAAGGAGATGTCTGCAAACCGTATAGGCCCAGCAGGGTTGAAGCCTACTGGGGCCTCGGGTCTGCTTCTGAAAGGGAGACTCAGGCCTGGTATGAAAGTCAACGAAGGAACAGGAGTGGGTTTTTAGTCAGTAAAAGTCTGACACACCCTCTCGCTCCGCCCAAGAGCAGGGGATGTCATTGAATGATTTTTCCACCGAAAAAAAGTCAATAAAACTCTGTCGCTCCTTCTCGCTCCACCTAGAGTGGGAAGAGACATTTAAGGAATTTCAAAAAAAAAAATTGGAAATAAAACGTAACAAAAAATTATGTGATCCGTATACTTTTTGAAATTTTGTTAATTTTAGTTATCGCTGATAGTGTCATCATCTCTAAAGCACATATACGCTATCAAACTCAGTTATTTTGGCGTGTAAGCTTACGCAGTTAAACTATCCCAGCGTGTATGACCAGGGGGCGACCATAACGTGTTATAATCTTATTGCAGGAAAGTTTTGTTTCCATCTTAAAGTAATATTATTTCACTTTGTACCATGAGCTTAATCGCTCAGCATGATTGTATTCCTGCTAAATACTGAGAAAGAATAAACGATTTTAAAGATTTTGTCTATTCCCTGCTAAAACAGTAAAGATACGCGCTTTTTTGATCTGTATAGAGTTGTCTCTTTCACATGTTTGTTGTTCGAATCGCTATATTGAAGTTCGTCGTGAACCAATAGAATACATTTAACTCAAAAGATGCCTTGCTAAAATATATGTTAAAAGCATCATCATAAAAAGCTGCCTGCTTGATGCAGGCATCTTTCATAAAAAGGACATAATAACTTTCAAGATTTTACATTAATAAAGTATAAAAACAAACAAAGCTGCGAGCGACATTTGACATTGACATGTAAAGAAACGTTGACATTTAGCAGCACGTTGTAGCGGTAGTGTGGATTATAACAATCGTAATTCGGAACGTTTGTTTACATTAACAAAATTCTTATCAGTGTTGATTTATTGAGTGCGAAAATAATTTTTAAGTGCTTAAATTTTGAATGACCTGTCTTCAAGTGGTTGGTGTTCGAAGCGGATAATTGAATCCACGAAATTAAATGTTTATGTTATGCTTGAAACTTATTTTACATGGACATCGTGGAATCAATGCAAAGTTAAACAGTGTATTCCAGTGAAATAACTTGTTGATCGTGTTGTTGTTCGCTCACTGTTATATGCCTCCAGAATCTCAAAAATTTCATATATGTTCGCCACCTAGAATACAATAAAAAATTAATAACGCACGTATGTACTAAAATCACCAGATTAAACAATTAACTGGACACGTTTAGACATCAAAATAAGTTTTAGTTACTTTATATGTCACGAAAAACATTTTAAATAGTATTTATTTGGAAAACAATAATAAATCCGATGCGTCCGAGCGACTTTTTTAAGCCTGCTAATTTGACGTACAAACAATACTGCTAGCGGTCAAAAATCCCGTTAGAATACGAAAAGAATGAACTTTTTAACAGTGATGTCACAAAAACGCTAAGAAATCATTCTTGTTTTAATATGGTATTATGATTGTTTTGAAGGCTTCATGGTACGAAAAGCATAAGTAAGATTAAAACAGTACTGTTATAAGAGCTTGTGGTCGCCCCCCAGTTTGAAAACTAAAATGGTATAGATAAGGGTGACTACTTGCAATAAACATGTTGAGTGGCAGCCAGCACATTGTGAACACCGTCACCACGATCACCATCATCTTGATCATCTGAAATAATGACATGTGATTAGAATTATTGCACAACTTCACTATACTTGAATGAATATTATTGGACTGGCTTGTTGGTGGTTAGAGGCCCTGACTGCTTTGCCGGAAATCGTGAGTTCGATTCCTACCCAAAAAAAAAATTGTGTAATGAGCACGATCATTTGTTCTGTATTGGGTATAATTTATTTATAATATGTATGTATTTTAAAATATATAAGTATGTTTATCAGTTGCCTAGTACTCATAGCACAAGCTCCGCTTAGTTTGGGATTATGGCGTATTATATTATATTAAAATAATTCGAGATAGTTTTAGTCTATCGTCACCAACTGAATTATTGACTTTAGCTTTGTGTATTTTAAGTTAAGTTTAAGGTGTATTAAAAAGGCAATTGTTTTGACTTCGTAAAAGCCATTAGCTATTCAAACAGTTTTTGATACCGAATATAGTCACTAGGTTTACATTAGAATGCAGATATAAAATATTCTAATTCTTTTGCAGTATTTAGCAGCAACTGTATCGACTGTTAGCCTTCCCGTCAAGTTTTGCCAAGGTACTCAATATATACCTATTACTATAAAATTGTCAGCCCTATTTTACCGAGATCGTGCCTTTTGTAACAGTTCAATGATTCTGCATATTGTCACATCCGCAGACACTTCAGTACAAAAATTAATTTACGAATGACAAAAGGCTTTGACATGCGAATTATAAAGCCAAGCATTCTCTTAGCCTTAACAATAATAGTATCTACATGATCACGAAAGGATAGAGATGTATCAAAGAGTACACCTAAATCACGGATGATTGTACTCTGTACATTACTGATCTATCTATATAGTCAAATCGTGTTCGTGAATGTAATAGACTGGCAACATCAAATGTCATATTGTTGTTGACAACATTCTTGAAGGACATCCAGATGTCTTGGAGCTTTACACAATCCCTATATACTGCAGTATATTTTCAAATCATCAGCATAGACTAAACAATTGTAATTTATGTAATCTAAAAGATCATTAAAAAATACCAAAAAAAAACAAATGGCCCAACTTAGAACCCTGTAGAACACCAAAGCCAGGAGAAAAAAAAGCAGTATTATATCCCGCTAGGGCAACTATTTGAAAATAATTAATTAAATAACTTTCGAACCATGTTCGATTGTAGATGGCTACATATTCTATATTTTACTAGCGACCCGCCCCAACTTCGCACGGGTGCAATGCTGATACCACCGCAACCGCTATGTTTAAATTACATGCTGTGAAGGGCCATATTGATCTAAATTAAATGCACAATGAATTTAGGGTATATACTTAATAGGATAAGAATTAATGCTGTATTGCTTATAAAAATAATTATATTGTATTTCTCGTAAAAAGTAAAAGATAAAAAGTGGTTATTGTGGATTATTCTTAAGAGATAGACATATACCGTCGCGGACTTTTTTTATACCTTTCTAAGGTGTATAATACTGTAGTACATTATTTTGATCTATCTCGCGTAGGGCTCAGCCAGGCGTTTGCAACTTAAGCGCAAAAAATGTGTTTATTTACGACATCACATTAGAAACCTCTAAAATTATCAGTGTTTCTCTACTATATTATGCATGTATTATACATTTAATCTTCCTCTTGAATCACTCTATCTATTAAAAAAACACACATCAAAATCCGTTGCGTAGTTTTAAAGATCTAGCATACACAGCATAGCTATGCTATACACAGGGACAGAGAGCGGGAAGCGACTTTTTTTACTATGTAGTGATGAGCCGATGCTCACACAAACAATTATAAAAGCTATTAAATTTAAAGCTACTACTAAAACTTATAAGTAGGCTCTCTTTTCAAGCGAGACATTATAATATAACTCAATAGGCAGCCTAGAAGCTGTTCCTTAAAACTACAAAATTAAGATTTATCTCGACAAGTAACTATAAATAACGCTTATAACCAAAAAACAGTTCGCCAGCTTTTAGCCCGTAGTAGAATTTAGAGCACCGGACTGAGGCAAACATTTTGGTAAACAAATTTCAATTTATATTGTACACTACTTTAGTGAGGATTCCTAACCATTCCCATTTTAACTTAGAATACCTACTATGGGCTGCTTCAATTTATATTTTGATGTGGTCCAACATTACATTCAATATACTAACTGAACGAAATGAGAACAGAATCTAAAGGGAAGCTATTTTTGAATTGAATTATTTGATACTGCCGTATCACCAAAGACCTAACATCCCACATATATAATTATTTATATCGTCTAACACTCATCGGCCCACACGTACATATATCCCTGTCATGTTCAATACACATAGTCCACTCCTGTAGTACCGACACGTGCACAGTATCATATCACTTTAAATGTCCAATAAACTAAGCTCAAGTTTCACAATATTGTGGAAAACCTACTTTATTCACCGAAAACTTTGCGGATATTTTGACGTGTATGTCTATCTGTATATTTGTAACGATAAAACTTGTGATATATATTTTGTTAGGATTGCGTAAGAATTTTTTAAGATTGGTTTTCAGAAAGAATTTGAAACTTTTTTTCCCGGACTGCCACAGAAGGATAATATTTTATGACTATGTCTATTTCTATTAACGTCCTGTAGCCTAAAAGCCTAATAAAAAAATAGTATTATTACTGTTCAGTAGGCGGTTGTTTAAATTCAAAAGTAAACGGTCAATCGGTCAATATAAAAAAAGACTTTAAGCTACAAGTGGTTGTTCCATAGAGGTAAGTAGGTATTGGTTTATATTGCTTCGTTTTAATAACGTAACATAGAACAGGTAGGTAGGTAAGTGTCCAGGCCCCCTCAGCCTCGCGCCGAAAAAGTAATCATGTCTTTACATGGTTTATATTTCCGATTTTCCTGTTTCCGACTGTTTGTTACAATAAATCAAACTATCGTATTAGTGGCACTTGTATCCAGTTATAAAAGTGCCACTTGTAGGTTTTGTTTTTAGGTGGAAAAATCATCTAATGACAAATCGCGCGCTCTTGGGCGGAGCGAGAGATAGTGTCAGACTTTTACTGACTAAAAACCCACTCCTGTTCCTTCTTTGCCTTCGTCCCAGGGCCCCGGGTTTCGCTTTAACACTACCCGTGGACTAGTATGTACGTTAGGTTTTTGTGTATAGGTAAGCCAAAGTTGACAACCTTAGCGCGACCGCCAAGTGTAGTATAAAAATTAAAGTAGGTACATACAAGAGATTGAGTTCTGTACCTATTTGTTTTATGCTAGTGTTGACAGAGGAATGTTTTGAAAGTCTTTTGTTATTTGTGTCATTCTATGAGTACCTACAAAATAATTAAGTAATAAGTACCTACCAAATCTCAGTCTATTTTGAACAAATGACGTCTGATTTTAATAGACTATAAAGGTCGTCAGTTGTTGAATATTGGATGTGAAGTTGTGTTTTCGGTTTCTAGGGCATGAAAAGTGTTATATCGAAATGTTATAGTATCTGCTCAGAAGCTAGACTGGAGTCGCTAATCTTATGAATTTTAAAAGCCTTTGCATTCGAAATGTGTGTAGAATAATATGCGTGAAATTTTGGCGAACGTTTATTTTATGCTGTCTTAGTTAAACTCCAATACTAATCAATTAGCTAACTTTATTGGCATAATACGCTATTCGGAAGGTTAAGATCTCTAATATGCAGAAATGAAATAAAACTTACTAACCTTACGTTTCGAGTGTTGTAATCTCGAGTCCCTGGCGTCCTGCGCTTCCCCTGGAGGTCGCCCGCCCCACACGGCATGCGCGATACGTGCATACGTGCACACGAGCGCACCCAGAGGCAGCGCGAACTGTAGAATCAGGAGCGCGCAGGTGTACTGACCACTCTGACCAACATGCTCCCACTGCTCCAGGCAAATGTCTCTGTGAACATATCATAAGGAAGTATAATAAGCGCTAGACCACGAGGCGGTACTTCAGCGTAACTGTGGTACGGATACGGATAGCACGGTCCTCCTGGCCGAAATGTTATCGACGTGGAAGATATCATACTACCCCAATGTATACTCATACAGTTGTACTTTTTCTTCTCTCATTCTCATAATCCGTTGGGACATCATTCTGAAAAGACCGGAGAGAGACCAGGCGCAGAATCAATGGCCAGTGTGCTTTCCAACTTTTCGAAGTACAAAAGTAACATTATTTCCAAAAACCAGACTGCTACTTAAAAGTATATTCCTAATGAAAGGACCCAATAGCACCTTTTCCGACCTGGAAATTTTACTCAGGACACACACTTAATAAATACAGACAAAACAGCGCGAGATTTATTCGTAGCGTTGCTCAGCGCACCGCAGCCGCAGCACATCGTGTGGCTTTTCTATCTTCGTCGTTTTCAGAAGTTTACACAACCGGGTTCATTACAATTTAATTAGTCGTTTTATTTGAGCACCATTTTTTAAATGTCATACCTACTAATTAATTTTATATAGAATAATTACTTTACTGTGACTGAAAGGTAAAGTAACGTAAACAAGATCTTTTTAGAAGATAATTAAGTGCCTAAAGCGAGTTTTATTATATAAAATAATTAGTAGCGAACTTAAGATACAGAGCGTGTTGTTATACATACGCTTTACATAACTGATGCCATGGGGTTGGTCGTTGCAGTTTTGACACGACTACAATAGGAGCCGCCGTTGTGAACGCGCCGAACCACACGGCAGCAACCACCGTCTTGGCAGCTGCTTTCCCAAGCCTGGGCCTTAGTGGTCGCATAATGGCCATGTACCTATCAATCGATATCGCCAACAACGTATATGCACTCACAAGCACCGACACAGCTTGGGTATAGTTCACTACTTTGCACATCACAAAACCGAACGGCCAGTACCGGAGTATCAACATAGGCACAAAAGAAAACGGCACACAAAACAGTGTCATCAGAATGTCTCCCACTGCTAAGTTCACTATGAAGTAGTTCGTGACTGTCTTCATTCGCGGTGATGTTTGGACCACGAAACATACCAATCCGTTTCCGATGAGTGCTACTAAAAATACTATTGAATACATCAGGTAGATACAGCTGCGGAACAGCGATGATGTGAGGAAGTCTTCTGGGTAGGATGAAGGATCGCAAACATCGTAGCCTGGCCATGTTGTATTCGTAAAGTTTGTTACATTATCGTTTTGTTTCTCAGTAGTACTGGTGTATGCTTCGAATGCTTCGTATAATGTGGTCGTCTCATAGTCGAAGTTATTGGTATCTAACATAATGCGCCAGCTTCGTATTTTATCTCCACATTGTTAGTGCGCCTTTAACTTCGCGGATGTATGCTACCTGAAAAAGAAAACCTTGGTTATAATTTTTACAGGCTTAAATAAATAATTTGTAATCTTTGAAAGAAATTTCCATTTCTTTTTTGTTGCTCAATGTGTGTGAATGTGTAAATGTCCCAATTTCATACAGCTACGAAAACACAGAACATGTCCAAACCAAAATGTTATGAACACAAAAAATCATAAAACGTTTTTCGTGGCGAGAATGTTGGCTTAAACGTAAAATAGCCGAGTCAAAGCGCCGTAACTCGGTGTAGTTTACGATCACATAACAGTGCCTACGCATCGTGTATGACCTTGCACCTTATATTACATTCAAACCACGAGTATCAAGGAAAATATGAACAATTTGTCTTAGAAAAAAAAGTAAAAAGAATATTATTACTAAGCTTCATTCATTGTCACAGTAGGCTTTAGCCGAGGCGCGCGTGGAACGCTACGCGCCGTTGACGACTCGGGCACAGAATAAGTAATAGTGCACGACTCGGGCTCGATCCGAACGGGTACCGAACGGCTGGATGGCGGACGAATATCTAAACGTATTAAGTACTAGCTTCTGACAATGGTATCACCCACGTGAAAATAAAAAAAAAAACTGGGCAAGTGCGACTTGGACTTGCGCCATTACATTCAAACAAATATATATACTGATTCTGCCTTCAATTTATATTTTAGACAGTATTTTGTATATTCGCAAAAACTTAGGACTTTTCAAATAGAAGCGATATTCATAATACATACTGAAAGTCTCTGGATCTGGCCACTTACAATAAAAGAATGAAAAATCAGTTATAGAATTCGAAAATGTAACTCTGCGAGCATGATCTGGCCTTAACTATTGTGAACTTTAGCTAGATATTAAGCATATTGTAAGGATTTGTATCAATTGACACCGTACAACAACTTATTAAAACTAACAAAAAAATTACTTGCCAGCTAATTCTTGCTTTGTTAGGCATTGGAATGAGCCAAATACAAAACATTTTCCATGTGGATCTGAAGGTTCGGAAGCTTAGCACTCGATAGATACCACATTACTTAACGGAGGACCAGAAACGACTGCGTATTCAGTGGTACTGTAAAATGATAAAAAAGTTTAATGGTGGACAGTCATTGGCTGCCTATAATATCTCAACCGGTAACAAAACCTGAGTGTACTGCTTTAAACCCAAAAGAAAAAGCCAGTTGGCAGAGTGGGTCTTTCCTTTTGAAGATTTGCCGACGAAAGTTAAGAAAAGTCGTTGGTAAAAACAGTTGCTTCTTTTTTTTTCAAAGCAGGACATTACAGTAATGCTTGAAGATTAAAGGACAGTGCCTGCTGATTGGTACGTCAATACTTGCTTGCGTAAAGTCTTAGAAAAAGTACGCGAAAAGCGTCCTAGAAACAATGCAGTCTTCCACCACGAAAACAGAAGCCTATTTGAAGGCTTTAAATGTGAAATAGATGACGAATCCGCCTTACAGCCCGGACCTGAGACTTCTGTTTGTTTCCAAAAATTATAGATAAACTTAGAGGCACACGTTTTACGAGCCCTTAATCAGCGGCGAATGTCCTAGTCTAATAACCTAGCCTAGTCTCACAACACAGACTCCGGGTTATGACATCAGTGGTCAAAGTACTGGCTACCAAATACAAAGAGCGTCCTCCCCCTAAAATAAAATGGCATATGTTAGAGAAGAATGATTGTGCGAAGAAGTTCAGGGAGCGAGTGGTGGACAAAATGTTAGAGATGGGAGACATGAATGATCGAAGTATAAATGAAAGCTGGAATGAGATGGCTGGGTGTGGCAGGCATGCAGCGAAAGATATTTTGGGAGAGACGAGAGGAAAGGGCATAATGGATAGGGATACATGGTGGTGGTCGACAGAAATTCAGAGTGTGTTGAAAGAAAAGAAGAAAAAAATATTTAAAGAATGGCAGTGTGTAGAGCCAGGAAACGCTAGTTTAAAAGCTGAAAAAAAGAATGAGTATGACGTTTTAAAGAAGAAAGCTAAGAAAGCCGTGGCAATAGCAAAATCAAATGCCCAGGACAAACTATATGACAAACTGGACAGTCCTGCAGGCCAAAAAGAGCTATACCGGCTTACTAGAATAAGAGAGAGAAAGGCGAGGGATGTTTGTCAGGTAAGATGTAAGAGAGATGAAACTGGAATGGTTCTATCGGATGATGAAAAAATCAAAAAGAGGTGGAAGGAATATTTTGAAAGACTGATGAATGAGGAAAATAATTGGAGTGGGGTGTTAGAGAATAAACCAGTGAATGTGGGATTAGTGCGAATTGTTAATATGGATGAAGTCAGAATAGTAGTAAATGGAATGAAGAATGGTAAAGCCATTGGTCCAGATGGAATACCAGTTGAAATGTGGAAGTTATTGCGAGTGGATGGATGGACGTGGTTAGCTTTGTTCTTCAATAAGTTGTTGCTGGAAGAAGCCATACCTGATGAGTGCTGCAATAGCTCTTTGGTGCCGATTTTTAAAAACAAAGGTGATGTGCTTGAGTGCAACAATTATAGAGGAATAAAGCTAATGTCACATACTATGAAAGCCTGGGAGAAAGTTATTGAAAGGAGGCTGAGAGAAGAGAGTGAAATTTCACAGACCCAATTTGGTTTTATGCCTGGTCGGGGTACAACGGATGCCATTTTTGCTATACGCCAGCTGTGCGAGAAATATAGAGGTGCGCATAAAAACTTGCACATGGTATTCATTGACCTCGAAAAGGCATACGACCGGGTACCTCGTGAGGTTCTGTGGTGGGCCCTTAAGGAGAAAGTTGTGCCTGAGAAGTATGTGCAGTTGATCCGAGCGATGTACAGTCGATGCAGTACCCAAGTCCGGTCTACAGTGGGCACCACTGGCAGCTTCAATGTGGCAGTTGGCTTACATCAAGGGTCGGCTCTCAGCCCTTACCTCTTCCTGATGATAATGGACGCTCTGACGTCGGACATTCAGGAAGAGGCTCCTTGGTGTATGTTGTTTGCCGATGATATTGTGTTGGTTGCCGAGAGTGGCCTAGAGGTCCAGAACAGATTGGAGGTGTGGTGGCACAGACTGGAGAGTGTTGGCCTGAAATTGAGTAGAACCAAAACGGAATACTTGTTCTGCGATTTCGGCGGTCTCTCCAATCCAGTGCCTTTAGCTCTAGCTGGAACGCCCATACCGATCTGCTCTGACTTTCGTTACCTCGGGTCACTCATCCAAGGGAATGGTGAGGTAGACCGGGACGTAACACATCGGATCAACGCAGGATGGATGAAATGGAGACAGGTCACGGAAACAACTTGTGACCCATGCATGGTCATGTGAAGAGGAGGGATGAAACGCATGTTACTAAAA
Source organism: Mythimna vitellina (assembly GCA_949316375.1). Taxonomy (NCBI): domain Eukaryota; kingdom Metazoa; phylum Arthropoda; class Insecta; order Lepidoptera; family Noctuidae; genus Mythimna; species Mythimna vitellina. The sequence goes on from OX438686.1 coordinate 11,589,857, forward strand.
GAGTTATGAGTTTACATGTGGATGGATGGAGAGGAAGAGGGAGGTCAAAGAAAAGATGGATGGATTGATGTGAAGAGTGATATGAAAGAAAAGGAAGTTAGTGATAGCATGACGAGTAACGGCAGAGTGGAAGAAAAAAACGTGTTGCGCCGACCCCAAATAACACGGGATAAGGGCAGGAAGATGATGAATCAGTGGCGAATGTGTTGCATAAAGCCATTGAAGAGGTCCCTAAAGAAGACTGGTCCAACTGCAAAATTGCATTAATTGAGAGGGAATATACTTTGAAAAACAATAAAGTATCGTAAGTCTTATATCTAATCTTTTCCTGCACCGGATTCGTGCGGAAGCGACGCTCACTGTGTGGACCGCCCGGAGGACACGGTGGAGCACACGGTAGAGGTATGCCCCGCTTGGGCAGAGCACCGCCGTGTACTCGTGGGGGCGATCGGCGGCGGCGATATCTCGCGCCGGGCCTCGCTTCAGACCATGGCCTGTAGCCATGGTCTGAAGCAAGGAGGAGTGGCAGGCGGTCACCTCCTTTTGTGAAGCAGTAATCTCTCGCCCCAGCCAGCAGGATTCCGATCCCGATTACCGGCCACCGTAGGCGCGGGCTTGCAAACAGCGAGCAATGGGTAGCTCACTGTCCGACCGTCCGGTAACTGTCCGGACCGACCCCAAGTCGTCGACGGCGCGTATTGTCCCACGCGCGCCTCAGGGAGATGTCAGCAAATCATAGGGGCCCAGCAGGGTCGAAGCCTACTGGGGCCACGGGTAGTATGAAAGTGTAACCCGGGACCCTGGGACGAAGGAAAAGAAGGAACAGGAGTGGGTTTTCGGGTTCGACCCGCAACCTCATGCATGAAAGGCGGGTACCTTAACTATTGGGCCATCACGACGATCCAAACCTATTAATATTGTAAAACCAATAAAAAGGAAATTAAAGAATAGCCATGGCGTTTTTATTTATTAAAATTTCATACACAGTAGTGGTACATAGTTTTTGTCAGTTTTTACCCGACTGCAAGAAGGTTATTCTTCATTGGAAACGACCAATTATGGAACCGTGATGTTGATGTTTTATAAGAGCATAGGTCAACACTAAATATTTTTTTTATTATTACATTACTAGCTTTTGCCCGCGACTTCGTCCGCGTAGAAGTCGAAAATGGTTTATTAGGTTTTTTGAGATACGAAAATATGAAAAATTATTTATTATCTTCGTCGTGTGTGATAGTCTCATCAGAAGGCTTAAAGTTACTCAAAGGGCAATGGAAAGGGCTATGCTCGGAGTGTCCTTGCGTGATCGCGTCAGAAATGAGGATATCCGCAGGAGAACCAAGGTTACGGACATAGCCCGAAGAATCGCCAAACTTAAGTGGCAGTGAGCAGGGCACATTGCTCGCAGAACAGATGGTCGATGGGGAGGAAAGGTTCTGGAATGGCGACCACGTACCGGAAAACGCAGCGTTGGAAGGCCTCCCACAAGGTGGACCGATGACCTGGTGAGGGTCGCGGGAATTCGATGGATGCGAGACGCACAGGACCGGTCATTGTGGCGGCATTTGGGGGAGGCCTATGTCCAACAGTGGACGTCTTTCGGCTGAAATGATGATGATGTGTGATAGTCTATTGAATTGTATAGCGAGCGATATTGTATCTTAAGATAAAATATTAAAGTATCTTAGGCGTGTGCAGCGCCCCTTAGTGAACTCCTCTGTGGGTGACTACGTAACCTACGACAAACTTATTATTTGTGGATACAGTAATCAGGTTTAGGGATCGAACTGCAAAATTAAGTTTGTTTTTCATTTTATGTATTTTTTCGGGATAAAAAGTACCCAGTGTGGTGCCCAGGATATTAAAGAATTATTATACCAAATTTCATCGTAATCGAACCGGGAGTTTTTGCGTGATGCCTGAACAAAGAGACGGACAGACAAACAATTTTTTTTTTATCACTTTTTTGGATTCGGTGTCGGTCTAGTAACACTTATTGCCATTTATTCTTTTGATATTTTAAATGTACAGAATTTTCACTTCTACAGATTTATTATAAGTATAGATTACTGTAACATTCACCGTCACTAGCACTAATGCTTACTAGTTACAAGTATATCATTGATTCATTGAACTTTACCTATTGTATTGATTAATTGTATCATAAATGAGGTATAATATGATGTATCATTTACCTTTGTTTAATTTCAAATACTGTAGTAAGTACAAAATACAAATTAATTTAAACAAATCTGAAAAAATAAAATTAACATTTTTTCCTTATAGTATTAATACTTTCGCTGACATCTGTTTCAGTTTCTGCTTCCGTTAAGACACTTCCGTTGCATCACTAGCTATAGTCATGGTGGCTAGTCTTTTTTGAGTAGTAGGTGGAGAGGCGTCACGGTGTCCTCACCTTCCGCATAATTCTGGTCATGACCGGATATGGTAGGATATGGTAAGTTCGGGAGGTTCCTGTACCTGAGTCAGTTGAAAGAAGCGCTCAACTGTCACCATTATAGTTGCGCATATTATAGTTGCGGACTGCCTGGAGGACACGGTGGATGTGTGCCCCGCTTAGGTAGAGCACCGCCGTGTACTCGTGGAGGGGGTTGGCGGCGGCGATCTCTCGCGCGTGTGTGGACTTGCAGACCACGAGCACTGGGTAGCTCGCCGTCTGGCCGTCCGGTAACCGTCAAAACTGAGCCCAAGTTGTCTACGACACGTAGTAAGTAGTGTTCCACGCGCACCTCAAAGAAAGAAAGTGATGTCAGCAGAACCGTAAAGGCCCAGCAGGACTGATGGCTACTACGGCCACGGGGAATTTCTACGGCAAAAGGAAGCCCGTGTACCTAGAACGCATAGGGCAACTGAAGGACGCAGGTGTGGTTTTACTCAGTAAAAGTCTGACACGCCCTCTCGCTCCACCTTATAGCGTCACAAGTTATTGGATAATTTAATCCCACCTCAAAAAAAGGTTGTCTTGAAAAAATCGCAGAATGCTTTAACGCCGCTAATTGAATGTTTTTCAAACTTCTTCTTTTGAATTCAAAAAAAGGAGGAAGTTCTCAATTGGGTTGTTTCTTATATGTTTATTATATTAAAACTACAACATCTGCGAACCGATGTAGAATATTCTTTTTTATTCGAAATTTTCACATTGGTCCCATTTTATAAAATCCAGTTCTGTTTATTAGTGGGAATTGAGGGAATTCCTAAAATATTGTAGGCATTAAGATATTTTCTATAAAATTTTAAGCATTTGAATTTAGAAAGTATCGTAAAATGAAGAAGGTTTTTTTTTTTATTGGGCGGGAAAACCATCTTATTGCAAATCCCGCTCTTGGGCGGAGCGTGAGATAGTGTCAGACTTTTACTGACTAAAAACCCACTCCTGTTCCTTCGTTGCCTTCATCCCAGGGCCCCGGGTTTCGCTTTCACACTACCCGAGGCCCCAGTAGGCTTCGACCCTGCTGGGCCCCTACGATTTGCTGACATCTCCTTGAAGCGCGCGTGGAACAATACGCGCCGTCGACGACTTGGGCTCGGTCCGGACGGTTACCGGACAGTCGGACGGCGAGCTACCCATTGCTCGCTGTGCGCAAGCGATGGATGGCCGATGACGATGGCCGGAAATCGGGATCGGAATCCCGGCGGCGGTTGGAGAGTAAGGACCGTTGCATCACGCTATCGGCCGCCTCCTTTGCTAGAATTACTGCTTCGCAGAAGGAGGCGACCGTCTGCCACTCCCCCTTGCTCGGGACCATGGCCTGAACCAAGGCCCGCCATGAGAGATCGCCGTGTGCTCTACCTTGTCCTCCGGGTGGTCCACACAGTGGCGACACCCAGGCGTCGTTTCCGCACGAATCCGGTGCAGGAACTTCCCGAACTTACCGTGTCCGGTGAAAACTTGCGTCATGCGGAAGGTGAGGACGTCGTGAGGTCTTTCCAACCACGACTCAAAGAGGGGACTTACCGCCATAATTGTGGCGTGCCCAGCACTGGGTCGCGACAGTCGCTGTCGCCATTTCTCCATGAGAATCCGCCGAAGCTCTATCCGCCATGCTGCGACTAGTCGCGGCAGCGGAGTTTCGCTCCGGCGTTGCATCTCCATGCGCAAATCGTGCATGTGTGCAAGGCTTGTTGCTTCCAGATCCCTTGGTGGCTGGCCAGCAAGGAAGCTCGCCGCTTTGCGGGAAATCGTCCGGTATCCTCGCACCATCCGTATGGCCATGACCCTCTGGCACGCGTTCAGCCGGGCCGCCGGCTGCTGCCATAAAGGGCCATGGACCGAACGATTCCCGCGTAGAAACTCCGGCAAGAGGCGTCTGGACCCCCCAGGTTGGACAGAAGCCGCCCGAGGGCAGCCCCAGTCCGATTTAGTATGGGAGCCAGACGTCGGAAGTGCTCCTCGAAATCCCATCGGCTGTCGAGAACGAGTCCCAGGTAGTTCATCGTCGACTTGACACCGATGAGGACTCCTTCCACCGCTAACTCACCACACACACCACCACCGGGAACCCGGTGGCCGTGAAAGCACATGGCCTCGGACTTGTACTGATCCCTGCGGAACACGCACGCACGACATCTCTCGACGTTCCCAGTCTCCCTGATGACCAGGGTAGATGATGTACCTGTCCGACAGGTACGCCTGAACGACACACACACACACGACAGAGGTAGTCGGGTGTCCGGTGATACAGGAGTGCCCTTCCAATGCTTCCAAGGAAGGGAATTGAAGGCGTTGGCGATGTCCAGAGACACTGCCACGACACACCTGCCCTGGGCCACCGCATCCCCTCTCGTGAGAGCTCGGACGCGCATGATGGCGTCCAACGTGGAGCGCCTCCTGCGAAAACCGAACTGGCCGTCCGCCAGATCCGGCCCCACCCGTGTTAGGTGCGTGACGAGGTGGTCTGCAATTAGTCTTTCAAAGAGCTTGCCCACGTTGTCGAGCAGCTCAATGGGCCGGTGTCTAATGAAGAAGGTCACAGATGGATAAAGAAACATTACAAACATAGATAATAATATATCGATAGGTGAGTGACGATAGGCGATTATGGCGAAAGAAATTTAAAGAAATTATTTTCAAGAAAATTCTACCTTCGCAATGATTTGTGATGATAAGACCGGAAAGTAAGCCCATGGCTACCGGAAAGCAAGGGCATAATGAAGGTAGGCACAAAGGCTGAGAAGAGAGGTTGGAAAGCCTCTTACGGAGTTCCCGTGAACTCCGTAATGAAACAATATATCCTAGCCGTGTTTACGGTTTATTGGAATTGTGACGAGATAAAATCAGGCTATAAATGGTTATATTCCGTAGATACCTTATTTTATAACTTGCACACTATTTAGATAGAGTTTTGGAATACCACAACTAAAAGTTGAAAAACTTTAAAATATATAACGTCCTTTAATATAAAAACACTAAAAGTTAATAATTAAACAACACTTTTTCCCAAAGTATTACAAATTACTTAAATTTCGAATATCAGTGTTAAATAACGAAAACACAAAAGTAGAACGAGCAAAATATTTTTGCGTTTTCTTTTTTTGTGAAAAGGTTTTTTTACCCATTGAATACTTTTATAGTTTATAAGTTTTCCCTTTGTGTCATTTATTTTCAGTATAATAAAGCATGTAGGTATATAATGTATAGGCAATAGTTTAATCACGAATAACGCACATTTGCTGTTTCCACGAGAAAAGTTATTACGATAAAATTCCAGAATAAGTGTGGAAGGAATATTATCGCCGCAGATAGGAAAATGGACTCAAAACGATACTTCAAAATCAATAAACGCGATTCTACATATCTGATTTAACATAAGGGCGTATATCACGTTTGTTGCCAGCTGAAAATACCTAATCGCAAAAAAATATTCACTTCAAATACACGAACGATTTATTAACCGTCAATTTTTTTTTAAATGAGCGAGTGTAACGTCCTTAGCCTTAAGACGTAAAAACCCTTTAGCATCGATGGAGTGCAAAAACCGACTTTCCACAGTCTTACATCTGCTCTACTCCTAGAGTGTAATTCAAGCCCGCGTAGGCACGGAGGGGTAGGGCAGGAAGCCGAAGCTGTACTAGTGAGCGTTAAAACCATCTGCGACGATAAGCACGCGTGGGGCCACCCAAACCCCGCAGCGCCGGAGCCGTGACAGAAACAATGCGTGCTGCATGTTGCATGCCTGCTTCCGTGATGCATGCCTGCTTGCATGCTACGTGCATGTCGCATGCCTGATTTCATACTGCATGCTAGCTTGCATGTTGCATGCCTGCTTGCATTCTGCATGCCTGCTTGCATACTGCATGCCTGCTTTCATACTGCATGCCTGTTTGCATGCTGCGTGCTTGCTTCCATGCTGCATGCCTGCTTGCATGCTGCATGCCTGCTTGCATGCTGCATGCCTGCTTGCATGCTGCATGCCTGCTTGCATGCTGCATGCCTGCTTGCATGCTGCATGCCTTCTTGCATACTGCATATCTACTTGAAGGCGGGAGCTCCGCTCCACTCCGTTTCCGCTTTAGCCACCGTGGCTTTTTTTTTAAACCACTCAGAAATAGGAGGTATTACTGTTTGCATTTACATGGCCATAAGCGAGCATAGCGAGCTCGGAATTTTAAGGCACCCCGACACGAACAGGTTAGGTTAGAAGTTATTTCGTGTTTTTTTTTTACCCAGAAATATTAGGACTCGCCGTCGACGACGTAAACCAATAGTGTTTCATAATTAATTTAGGTTACCGTTTTGATATTACTTCCACCGCAACTAATGACTATCGATATAAAATATATGCCAAAAGACGATTCTGATTGTGAATTTTCTGCGATGTAATGGTTCTGCCTTTTAATTATTATGGGTATAAAATTAATGCCTAAACATGATTCTGACAAACAAAATTATGATTTTTGAGAGAAACGATTTTCTGCGAAATGAAGTTTATGCTATTCGTTGTTATCTATCTATACTTATAATAAATCTGTAGAACTGAAAATTCTGTACATTGAAAATATAAAAAAAAAAAAATGACATAGTATTATTAGACACCGAACCCAAAAATCCGTCTCTCGGTTTGTTCAAGCATCACGCAAAAACTACCGGTTCGATTACGATGAAACTTGGTGAAATTATTCTTTAATATCCTGGGCACCACACTGAGTACTTTTTATCTCGGAAAAGTATATACAATTAAAAACAAACTAAATTTTGCGGTTCGATCCCTAGAGCCGATTACTGTACCAACCACAAATAAAAAGTTTGTCGTAGGTTCCGTCACCCGCAGTGGAGTTCACTAAGGGGCGCTGCACACGGCTAAGATACTACAGTGGACCCCCAGTAATCCGGCCCCTGTCTAATCCGGCACCCCCTGTAATCCGACATGGTCTATAATTTATTATTGCATATTATACGCATGCTATATATATATTTTGATAATATACGCAAATGCATGATTTTTTGATTATTTTATATCCTAATGTAAAGTTATTGCATATTTTTTGTAAGTTCTATATATAGCATTAATGACGTTAATTTTATAATAAAACGTAAGCTCTACATTGTGTTGTTTAATTTACTAAATTTGACATACATAATGAATTATGATTTGTACTTCAGAGTACATATATATAATATAAAGAATCTTATCATTAGATCTGTAATTTGTCGGATTACAAGGTACTCTTTTGTAAAAAATCCGGACTATAGGCAGTACTCTATAATCCGAAAAATTCGATAGTTCGTCACTGCCCTGCAAAATGTTTGTAGGACTACCGGGGGTCCACTGTATAATATTTTATCTTAAGATACAATATCGCTCGCCATACAATTCAATAGACGACGAAGATAATAAATAATATTTCATATTTTCGTATCTCAAAAAACCTAATAAAACCATTTTCGACTTCTACGCGGACGAAGTCACGGGCAAAAGCTAGGGCATAATAATATTATGACATAAAAAGTTCTGCTTTGAAAGGTAGACCCCTTATTTTTATGTAGGTACTTACTGTGAGCAAGTTAAAATATTCTATTCTATAAAAAATCAATCCCTAAAGTGATAAACAAAATAAAGATTTTACAAGGATTTTAATTTCAAAAAATTAATTACGATTTTACCAAATAACTAATGTCTATTATATGAAAAGAATGCTTTATTTGGTTATACACTCTACCAGCAATCTGCGTCTTGTATCAAGGCTTCGGTATTTTAACGTTATTTCTTACATACATGTTTAAATGATACGGAAGATAATATACGAAAGTTTTCACGTTGCAATGTGGTAACGCAAGAACCTTTATTTTTCAGTGGGAAATCGTCAAATGAGACCTTCGGCTTTTGGTGGAATGTGAGCGAGCGCGAGTGTCAGACTTTTACTAACTAAAATAACAACGGCTAGGAAATTGTTGATGAAATTATTAAGTGACTACATATATTATGTCACCATGATATATACCGGCAAAATAATTCACTACTTACGTTTTATCAAATTAAGCTAATATTTAAAAAAAATCGTCATAATTGGAAACTGAGTTGATGTATTATTTTTACGATAGTAAATAATGATGGCTTAATTTTTTTTTTGCTTGAACTTTTAATGTTGCCACTTATATAAATCTTGAACAAGTAACATAATAAGCTTTGCTTTCTGTACTGCATTAATATACTTAGGAACATTTCCGCATCAGATAATAAACATAAAAAGAACTATTTGTGCATAGAATATTGTGGTTAAAATGACACAAATGACCTTGTAGTGCAATTCTAGTAGAGTAACATCACCAGAATAAAATCATGGCATTAAGACATTTCATTAGACATCCAGCCTAATGACTTAAAAGAAAATAACACGAAATTACTATATAACACCTTGTCGTTCGTTAGAAAATTCGTTAATTAATTTTTAAAATTCATAAGGAGGTACGTAGGTATTTTTGGCACAATATACGTAATCACATACCAGAAGTCTGTCTACGGGAGCCTTCAAAACCAACCATGAACGTCAATCATGATAGTGTATTTGCTTTTTAATATCTGCACTAGCCAAAATATGTATTTATGAATATTATTTTTAGCGTTTAAAGTATAAAAAATTGTTGATTTCCATTAGTGTTGGCAGCACATACCTCCTTTAATCTTGATCGCGTATGAAATCTGCAATCCAATAAGCACTAGTCATATAAAACGTGTATTTATTGCTTTTGCATGCTATATTTATGTATTGGTCGTTTATGCATGCGTTGTCCTAAGTATTCCTATTCTAGGACGATTTTATTTAGTTTTGTACTCATCTTAAACTCGAATTGTGTGATCGATTGGATGATTAATTAATTCTCGTGTTCAATTTAATATCCTAAAGTTTCTGTCAGTGATACTTTATTGACGACGACCAATTTGATATATATTAAGACAACTCTAAACTAATAAAATTAAAAAGTTATCTTATAACATTTATTTTTTTCACATGTGAAATTGTCCAACGATTTCTCCCGCTGCACCTAAGATCAGCGGTCATTAGATGATTTCCCGCCTTAAAAATTCTATTAAAGTACAATTACTCGTTAATAACGGTCCATAGAGTTTCGAAATTAGATGTTTCAGACGACGTTGACAAAAATCCAAATTAAATTTTGCAATGTAATAGATTTTTTTAATAGAATAATACCATCATCATCATCATCATTTTAGCCGAAAGACGTCCACTGCTGGACACCGGCCTCCCCCAAGTGCCACCAAAATGAACGGTCCTGTGCGTCTCGCATCCATCGTACTCCCGCAACCGTTACCAGGTCATCGGTCCACCTTGTAGGAGGCCTTCCAACGATATGTCTTCCGGTACGTGATCGCCATTTCAGAACCTTTCGGCCCCAACAGCCATCCGTTCTGCGAGCAATGTGCCCTGCCCATTGCCACTTAAGTTTAAATAATAAGCAACAATGTTTGTGTGTGTGTATAGAATAATATTCAACAATGTAAACAAATAGATAAAACGAAATAGTAGATTATGTGACTAAGGGATAGTGCGGTGTTTTTAAGTCGCGGGCTACATTTTAAATTTTAAACGAAATGAAGGTTGCTATGTATTAATCCGGAAACTATGTAATTAATTCCAAAGATTTTAATAGAAGAACCTGAGGAGGGTAAAAAATTCAAACCGGCTAAGACAAAAATAGTTATATAATATAGTTATAGTTGGATACTCTATTTTTTTACACCTTTTGTGAGATATCTAAAAGACAATCATAATACACTGTGAAAAAAAAACATTTGTCACATTACACCCCTTTTGTAAGGTTTAAGAAATATTTTTTTTTTTTAATCACAATTGAACTATTTTTAAAGAAATAATAGTAACCACATTTTATTCTTTTTTTTTTTGGTTAATGACCAGTTCGATTTTTGAATAAAATTGTTAAAAAAAAATGTATGTGCATCAAATCTCATTATTCCATGGGGAGTGGCCATGCTACATTAGATCTCTAGAGACAGAATGACTTGCTGTAGGTGAGAGTTGTATGACCTATAAAAAGGCATTATCGAACAGGTGGTGTAAAAAATAATGTAAAGAGCTTGTCAGAAACTATTTTAATTTGGTGGTTTGTATTCCTCACTTCACTCAGGTTTCTATTTTATTACCCTCGCAGTACTCCGGAATTAATTATATAGTTCCCTCGCTCCATTCGGGATTAATACCTAGCACCCTTCGCTTTGTTTAGAATTTAACATGCCACTCACGACCTAAAGACCATATTCCCTAATCACATAATCTGTGCAATGTATCCTATATAAACTGGCAGCAAGTCATCGACAGCTGATTGGTTGATAGTGCCACTAAATGCAAGAACAGAAAAACGCGACAATATGACAAAAGTATTAAAACATTCATGTGATAACTATTAAAAACTTCGTTTGTGGCTCAGTGTTTACAAAAAACTCACGCTCGTGCTTTGACAGCCTTTGTTTGTTTTGAAATACGTTGCCCCAAACCAGGAATAACTCCAGTATCTTGGTTGCGTCCACAAATCTTCCTATCTTGGCAGTATCATAAACTACTTCTCTGAAATATAATTTTAGAAATTATACGTATAATAAACTATGACTCTTCGACATAGGCAGGATAGACTGAAGGATTTTGAAAAAAAAAATTGGATACTTCATATGGATACAAAAGTAATCTTTTCACACACTGCTACATAAAAAATGATGATGATGATCATAAAAAAGTGAATGAATGATGATGATGATGGTTTGATTTCGATTGTTGTTCGTAATATTATTTCGGAATTTCTCAAAATAAAAAGTTACGCTATCACCACGCTGATCAGATGGATGATTTAAAAGAGTTTCCACAGACTTTCTGGCACGTTATTCTCTATTGAGATCTACGCTTTGGAACGTGCAAGTTAGATTCACTTTTCTTTTACTAACCGACATTTTGACAATTCATAAGTGCCTGTTAATGGTCTATTTGAAATAAAATTTCTGATTTCTGAATTCTGGATGCTAGATGCATGAAGACATCATAAATACCTAAGTACCTAAACGGTAACAAAACGCTTAGAGCTAAATGAAACTGTATCGACCACAGAAGTAAAAATTTTAACATCACGTCTACGTTCCTCAAAATGTTAAACAGTGTATCTTTTTGTACACTGCGAGTACACCAAGGGTTTAATATCGTGCGGATTTCATCACGTATGAAGGATTGCCCCGCATGCAGAAAATTTCAGAATGCAAAAAACGAGTCTCGCGTGTGTATTCCACGCATTACAATAAATACTTGTATGAAATGGACATTTGCTGTGGTTACACGTGCAGGGCAATTCCACATTCATTTTATTTCAAGCGGACGAAACCAGTAGCAGTAGCTAAAAAATAGATCTATTTAAATATAAAAAATATATCTGGGCATATTAACAAAAAGCACGTTTATAAATTATGGTAGAGGGCCCTACAGTACTGACAGTGTCTGCAAACGGCCACGCTGAGTCCGTCATATTACTTTTTATTAGTGTTTTTTTCTTATTTGCGTGTTGAGGCCTTTAATCAGCAACTTGTTCATATTACACTCTATATATTTTTTTTTATTAGTCTGTAAGCTTAGTTCCTGTCTACCATCGGACAACCCGACGTACGGCGAGTATCCACCCTTACGTTGTTGAAACTTCAACGGTCCGGACTAAGCGTTTCGCTTAGTCGTTTATACTGCACACATCGAAGGACTGGAACAATTTGTCTTCCCGTCCAACAATAATTTTGGTGTCTTCAAGGCTAGATTGAATAGGCTCTTAACAAACTAGTGCGCCTCACCATCAATGATTGCATCTCTGCTTACCATCAGATGGGATCGCAGTCAAGCCCTGGTTTTAATCAATAATAAAAAAAAGCTTTCTGTAAAAAAAAAAATAGTAAAAAATAATACACTAGCTTTTACCAGCTGTAACTGTAATTCAAGTTTTAGTAACTGTAATTCAAGACCAATCCGTTCAGCCTTTGGAGCATATATACACACATTTATACATACACACACAAACTTTGGCTTTTGTAATAGTAGTGTGATTTGTCTTACTAATTGCCTTAACCTATGTATTGAATGCCAATCCTCATCTAATTATACAGATGAGGACAGGTATGTGTAGTATAACCAACAACACCTGAGACGCTATTGGTAACCTTTGGGTCATTATTAGGTAATGTAATCAATTATCAATTAGGTATGTGATACCTAACAAAGCAATTAACTTCTCGTTGACGGATAATTATCATATTAGCTGATTATATCCGCTGTGATTATCCGGCTAAAAGCTGGTGGGTTAACCATTTTAAATGTAATAGTTAAATTACAACGTTAATGTAGACAGGTAGGTGGGTACTCATCTATCACCTGTGAGTGGATAAAGCGGTCATATTGACCGTGGTAACCTGAGATCTAAACCACATTGGATATGTCCAACGCCAAGATTGGGGCTTCCCCCAAGTGTCGCCGTAATGACCGATCCTGTGCGTCTCGCATCCATCGGATTCCTGTGACCCTCACCAGGTCATCGATCCACCTTGTTATAAGCCTTCCAACGCTGCGTCTTCCGGCACGTGAGACACTTATGTACAATAGTGGACATCTTTCAACTGAAATGATGATGATGATGTAACCACGTTGTTGATTGCAGTAAAACAGACCACTTTAAACTAGAAATTGTTATTTTAAAAAAAGGAAAACATTTTCTTATACCCGTATTTCTGAGCGTTACTACTAATGAGCAGTGAAGGCCGAGAGGTAACGGCCCCAACTTACGAGTTGTAGGTCGCGGGTTCAGATCCAGCCAGGCGTATTACTTTGTGTAATTTATTTCATCACCACTGCTCTCAAAACGGTGAAGGAAAACGTCGTGAGGAAACTGGGAACAAACCGCAATGGGCCCGCGTGGTGGATTACGGCCCATTCCTTCTCCTAGAGAGGAGGCCTGAGTCCCAACAGTGGGAACATTATAAGGCCGACTATGCTATGCTACTAATGAAGCAAGCAGTACTTTTTTATGTGGAAAATCCATTACTCTTTTATTGAGGTGTGATATCGTCATGCCTCTCCTCGTTCTCAGTCCATCCAAAGGTTATCTGTGAAAAATCGAATTTAGCGATAAGACCGCCCATTCTCACACCCTATTAATTTTAAAGTCCGACTATAATTTGAGTGTACAATAAAGAGTGTATCAATCAATCAATTGTCAACGACTTCTTCCACTCCTGGGTGTGGGAATATCAGAGCGTGCCTGTATTCCTTTGTGAAGGCCATGGCGACTCTTTAAAAAAATCCACACCCCTGACAGGCATGGCGACGGCGATCTCTCGCGCTGGGCCTTGGAACAGGCTAGGGTCCGGAGCGAGAAGGAGTGGCAGGCGGTCGCCTCCTTCTGCGAAGCAGTAATGCTAGCAAAGGAGGCGGCTATCGCGCGAGACAACGGTCCTCACACCCCAACTGCCGCCGAGATTCCGATCCTGATTTCCGGCCAACGTAGGCGCGGTCCGGGGCCCCGGGACGAAGGCAAGAAGGAACAGGAGTGGGTTTTTAGTCAGTAAAAGTCTGACACTATCTCTCGCTCCGCCCAAGAGCGAGATTTCTCATTAGATGATTTTCCCACCTAAAAAAAAACCCCTGACAAGCATCGGCCCTAACAGAACCCGTCAATCTTGCTGACATCTCTTTGAGACGTGAGTGGCGTACATCGCGCCGTTGATCTGGGCCTGGAACTTACCCATTGCTTAGCGTCCGAAAGTCCTAATGCCTGGCTTTTTATTAAAGTTTACAATTGCTCCAGATAGTTTTTTTCATTAAGCAATTCCTAACTAATGTGCTTAGGTTACAAGGCGTCGAGATTAAATGGCAAAATGCCAGCAACCGCTCTGCAATCAATCAAGCCGTGACGTGTAGGTTTTATAAAAAATCAATCGCTAAACTTTGTAGGTAATAGTTGAAGTTAAGGGCTTATTAATATATTTACTCTTGTTCTTATTTAAAATGTCGAGAAATTATTGTAAGGTTAGTTTTAAATAAAACCAACCAAAATTTAGCGTATTTTACTGTCACGTCCCATATATTTAAACCGTAAATAAAAATGTTTATTTTTTGTTCAAGAATACACTTCAATTATATTATAATAATTCAGCTGCTTTGAAACGTGTTTAGAGTATAACAGATTACAAACATTAATAAATCTAGAACATTATTAGTAAATATTCAGTAGCATTATGTATGTATGATCCAAATAACTCTCGCATATTTTCCAGATAATATTTCAAACTTTCTCTTTTCCTCTTACATTATTATACAATAGAGCATCTACAATAATATGGAGCACTTACATAAATTATATTATGCCCGTTTGTTTTTCTTTTTCATTTGATCTTCGTGATGGCTTGCATCCACACTTTTATACGAGCAAAGTGCTTCTCTACATTTCGTTAAGTGGAAATGGACTTTCATCTTTCATTTCAAAATTATGCTTGTATATACTCGTAATATTGTACTGAAAGCATGTTTCTTTTATGTCTTAGATAAACCTATTCTGTTAGATCTCCTTCCTTTAGAAACTTTACTCATTTGTTATGCTGGAGCCATAATCGATTAGTCATTGAAGCAGATGGGACTTCTAGTCTACCTATAGTCCAACATATAAGTTATAAAAGTTAAATTAGATTATAATACCTTAAATAATTCATGAAATACATACATATCGATACTGCAAATATGAAATAACGTAACGGACAAAACTTAGGTTTTCATGAGAGCAAAAATAAGATATTTTTCTTACAAATCTGACTATAAGTATTTATTATTTTAATTTAAAATTTCACATTCTCTTCTTTTATTACTTCTACACACTATTATCTACATTTCTTCCTATTTTTCCTTTCGCAGGTCTGCTAGAATTTCTTTTAGAAATAAGCAGTACCTTTGTACAATTTTTAATAGTTAATTTTTAAAGGTTAATAGTTTTCGGTAAAATTAAATTTGAACAAAAAAAAAAAACGGAAAAGTGATCGGTTCCCCTATTAAAACTATTTGCTGACATAAGTATAAGGATAAAAAATAAACGAATAAAATAGCACCTACTACAGTGTTGTCTTTTTTAACCCAAAGGTTGGCTGGTACAGAATGCCTTGTTGCATTTAGTCCGCTTATGTACCACTACTGTACATGAAGTTTAAATAAATAAATAAAATAGATCAAACTTTTATTTGTACTCACTAATCCTTTTTTATAAACAGAATTTACACTCATGAATTATTATGTACGTAAAACATAATTCAATTCTGTTTTTAAATCACAATTGGTTTCTTTAAATAATACACAGAGGACCGAACACGCAGAGAGAAGCACAAAACTTTGCGATATCAATGAGCCTCTCTCAACTGTTATGGCTAGGAGGCCTGATGTCAAAACGCACCTTTAATCCAATACCGTCACTAAATGAAATTCTTCAAAAAACTGTTATAACGGAATCTGTAAAAGTTAGTACTCAGGAAACAGATTGCGTTAAAAACAGATTTTTTTAAGACTTTCGTTTAGTGAAGGTATTAAATTAAAGGTGCAAAAATCACACACAAAATTCGTATTGCTATCTCTCTCCGGAGCCCAGACAAGCTGCATCGAATTGTAACAAATTATTGGTTTCTGTCACACACGCATAACGAGTGTCAGAGACAAATAATTCGTTTCAATAAGTTTTGAGGGACAGTACGGATCATTCTGTCCAGTGTGATGTAAAGGACAGATCAATTTATTTTCGATGCTGACAAATTAACTTAAGGGTTTGAGGCTGAATTTAATGTTCCCACAGAACACTAATGTATAAGACAATGCTTAAAATATCTCAAATTATGCAATAACTTATGTGACCTGTTTTACATTGTACTCGATTATATTTTAATGTAAGAACCTAATACAGTGAGTAAAGAGATTTATATTAGTTTTTTATTAAATATTAATGAAATGCCATATTTAGGCAGTTTCTATAATAAAATGGTTTAAGTCTATGGAAAATATGTCGTGTAAGAGAAATTCTTTTTTAGACATCGTGATTTTAAATACGCACTAATCGATAAAGCAAAAAATTCTGAATCCAACGATATATATAACTCATTTTCGACAAAATGTCCCTTACGTTATTTCATATTTCCAGTACCTAATTATCGATATATATCAAAAACATTCATATAAAGAGTAGAAGTATTACCCAAAATTGCCTAAGAATGGTCTAATTTTTCGTAGTCTTAAACTTTTATCATTATGACAAGCAGCAAGATCAGGACTTTGAACCATTTGAAAGTTTTTTCATTGTGTGTTAATCTGGATCTTTTTTTACCAACAAATAATAACAAGGAAAAATGTTATCATGTTTACACGAGCAAAAAAAAATTGCACGTCTCAATGAGTTTGTTGATTTCAATCTATTGCAACTAAACATGTTCTGTTGGAAACTTAAGGGCCTTTTACACTACGCGATATTCAGCACACGATATTCAGACTGTCTTATTTTTTGTTCCGACTAAGACCGGTCTAACCCTTATTAGACTACGCGATGTCGAATATGACTGCCTGAATATCGAGTAGTGTCCCTTTAATAGTAATTCTGGCTAGAGGTGGTCTTGACAAAACCACAGTTAAGTTAAAGGAACAGTTCGGAAACTGCCTACAAACGGTCGAAACGGCACACTCACACAAACATAGAATAGAATAGAATAGAATAGAATAAACTTTATTGTACACCAAAATAGTAACAAAAACTTTTACATTAACTTAAATCTATGGGTACAAAGGCGGTCTTATCGCTGACAGCGATATCTACCAGACAACCTTAGGGTGGAATGTAAGAATTTGAAATAGAAACAAAGGGGGGTAGTTTGCGGTGTACAGAAAATTAATAGTGTAAATATTAAATTTAAATTATATACTAGACTATACATAGAAATAATATAGCTGTTACATATAAAAGAAAATATATAAATATTATATATATATATATATATTTATATATTATACGTTACACAATTTCATACAAAGATATGGAAAAAGAAAAGAACAATAACAGAACAAAACAGTAGAGGCAGGATAGCAATTAGAGTGAAAGGAAATGATTTTTAACCAGTTTTTTGAAAGAAGCTAGTGACTGGGCTTGTCTAATTGGCAGCGGCAACGCGTTCCACAGTCGCACCGCTTGGACCGTGAACGATTTGTCACTGAACTTAGTAGAATGCGAGGGCATTAAAAGTTTCAAATTCTCCGATGATCTCAAGTGTCTAGAGTGTGTGTCATGAAGGAACTTGAAACGTTCTTTAAGATAAGATGGAGTTGTAGGAATAAACAGAACACTGTAAAGCAAAGATAAAATATGAGCATTCCGGCGAAGGCGGATAGGCAGCCACTTGAGCTTGGTACGAAATTCAGAAATATGATCATACTTGCGCAATCCAAATATGAATCTAATACAAAAGTTTTGGAGTCGCTCAAGCTTATCTAGCTGCACTTCAGTTAGGTCTAAATAACTGACATCGGCATAATCAAGGATTGGGAGAAGGAGGGATTGGGCGAGTGCAGTTTTAGTGGCAGTAGGAAGAAAATTGCGCAGTCTAAACATACGCATCTATGAGACCCCGAAGTCTCACTCGCAGTGCTATCAGTAGCGCGTGTCGCGTCACGACGAGTGGTCACGTTTATTAAAGTTTGCGCGATCTTTATAAAAATGCCCCGAGCGTATTGCGTAGTATACGGCTGCTTGAACTCAGCTTCTTCAAAACCGGAGCTATCGTTTTTCAAACTTCCTGCTGACTGTGAAAGGTAAGAATGATTTATTATTATAATATTGTATCGAATAAAATTACGAGTCCGTGTGATCGATCACAATAAATTCGTAAACTTAAATCTACTTTTTTTTTACTACTAAGAGGCCTATACACCACTCGATATTAAGAAAGTCTAAGTCGATGTCGCGTAGTGTAATAAGGGTCAGACTGTCTTCGTATCATCGGAGTATCGTATGCTGATAACGCATAGTATAATAAGTACTTTACATTTGTTTACTTTTTCTTACTTTAACTCTTTCATCATGGGTGTCGTTTTCATGGTTTTCGAGAGTTTTAAATCCGATAGTGATGTCAAAATGGAAATCCAAGATGGCGGCTGCAAAAAATTATCAACTTTTTCGTCATGGGTGTCGTTTTCGCGGTTTTCGAGAGTGTTAAAAAGAAGCTAACAATAAAACAGTATAATTGGTTACTTCAAAAAAACTGAAATACTTCTAAATTTGCTTTTATGGCGGGCTGTGATATGGTCGTCTTTTGCTCAGGTTAACTGATGCGATGTCATAAGATTACGTATTTAAATTTTATTTGTAAACTAGTTATTTCTGTTCGATTGAATGATCACTACAAAAAACATTTTTTTTTCATAAAAATAAACAATATCAAAAACATTAAGTAACAGTGGCAACCCTATTGCTTTAATGGAGCGTAGGTATTTATTTTATCAACTAGGCTTAGTTTCTATACTGTTCCATATTTATACTGTGACTAAACTGTCTAACAATTTTAATCTGTCATTTATTTTCATATGGATGTGTGTGTGTTTGTCCGTGTCCTTTTCAGACTTGGTTCGAACTTATAATTAGAATTTAGCCCATTTATCATCTTTCTGAACCATTGGAACAGAACTAAATAAAACAGTCAAGTGAGAGTCGGACTCACGCACCGAGGGTTTCGCGCAAACTTACCTGTGTAAATAGTTCAATTACCGAATATTTTTTTTTTTATTTATTCTCGATAGGTTCGCGCTTGACCGCCATCTCACCTGATGGAAAGCGATGATGCGGTCGACGATGGAACGCGCTTACCTAGAAGTAACCTATTCACTCTTGACTTAAAGATTACCGGGTTGTAGCTATCAGGAAACACACATTCCGGCAAGGAATTCCACTCCTTAGCTGTACGCAAAATGAACGTGTTCCCAAAACGTTTTGTGCGTATAGGTGGAATGTCCACCATGTACCGGTGGCGCGTTGCCGTACGCCTGGTGGTCCGATGATGGAACGGGCTAGGCGGAATTAGGTTATGCAATTCCGACGCACACTCCCCGAAATGCAACCGGTAGAAAACCGACAGGCTAGCAACTCGGCGCCGATGCTCAAGACTTTGGAGCCTCGACTCAACGAGTGCATCATTGCCAATGATCCTTCTGGCACGCCTCTCAATTGCTTCAAGTGCATCAAGCTGGTAACGGGCAGATCCGTCCCAAAGATGAGAGCAGTACTCCATACACGATCGAACTTGTCTCGAACTAAATAAACCGAATCGAGCCTCGAAGATTTTTCCAAGCAGTAAAAAAATAAATTTTTAAAAGTACCCAATAAGTTTTGATTTCCTTGCGAGCGTCAAAATATGCGCCTAAATGGAGCATAAACTAACTTTTTCTTTAGATTGCGTTTACTTAGAAGTTTGATTTTATCACTGTTCTAAGGGCTAACATACGCAAATATACATAAATATTTATTTCTTCACGCATACATGAGAACAAAAAGCATCAATGCCCAACGGACAGACGGACAACAGCGATCCTAAAAGGGTACCGTTTTTGCCAAATAAGATACGGAACCCTAAGAAATCAATAATACAATTACAATCGAAAATCGACTTTTCATGTTTGAAAACATAAAAACATTTAACGTATGTTTTTTTATTTGTTTAATTTAAACAGAACGGCCAACGCCAATTACACCATTTAAACACAGACAGAATTACAAATAACTAAAAAAAACCGTTTAGTGTCGTCGGAAATGGAGTGATTAATTTTCAACCTTAAGGCTGAGGCTACACTGGCCAGATTTGGAAGAGTGAAACTGGTTAAATATGGTGTGGCTACACTAGAAGCGAAAATTTGGCGATGATATGGCTACATTGCACATATGCTTTACAAAGAATTAGATGAGCAATTCATGCGGCTAAACTGTAAAAGGCAAAAAACAGCGATTTCGCTGCGAATTCGCATTATTAATTATCGCGACAAGGCGGCTACATAGTAGCCGTACAGAGGCGAAGTACACGACGCGTGCGAGGGTAGCTCGTTTGGTTCGGCAATTGCCCAGTCGTTGTCGGCTTTGTGAAGACGTGTATTATTTCAATAGTTTTGTTTATGTCAAAACCAAACTTGTGTTTTTGCTAGAAAATTCTTAAGTACGAACTATTTTTGAAAAAGAGATTATGTTGGATTCATGAAATAAATAAAGACCTGCGCTTCGGACACAAACAATTCAATGTCTATTGTAGACAAAAATGTTCTTTCGACGAGCGATCAAAACAAACTGATTCGAACGCGTCGCCGCGAAGGTGAGCAATCGCCATCTTTAGCGCGATAATGTAGTCACTAGACTACATTATTAAATTGTTATTTTAAACTATGCGCAAAAAAATCGCACCTTGATTTAAATTCGCTCAAGTAGTGTAGCCACATAATATTACTTACGAACCTAACTATCATCGATCAATGTTTGTTGCGGTTGACGATACGCGTAACGTACTTAGCCACAGATATATTAAGTAGCACTATTGAACTTGTCGCGTTAGGGAGACTATCTTACAAATTCGCTTAAATTTCGCTTTCGCAGATAATTTGATGTAACCGATGCTATGATTACAATACTATTGTTCCATATGCTTACAAAAATCAAATATCGCTAGTAATATTTGGTGTACAGTGTAGCCATAAACGAGAAATTATTTATTTTAATCGCTCATGTATCGCGGTCTCGTGTAGCCTCAGCCTCAGTGTTTTAATAAAATAAACAGAAAAATGTACACTTTAAATGTTATTTTCACGGTATTTTTGATTTTTCAATAGTATTTTGCGATAAATTTCTGCCGACAATATTTTATAACAGTATTTAGTATCAGGATTGGGTTTCGCCAGACATAATTTTTATTGATCTGTGGATTTCGCATGAGAGAAAGCTTGCCTATCTTTGTATATGTACCTACTCATATGTAACTTACTAAAGATTACCAATGAGTTTGTAGAATAAGTTTAACTCGAAACCAAATCGAATTCTTAACAGTTAAAAACAAAACGTTAACCGATTTCATTATTTCATTACCCTGTGTTATTTCAAAAATGTTAAACGGAATTCTTGAAAATTATAATATGATGTTATGTAATTAAACACGATACCTTGTCACGATGAATTGCAATGCTGATTTCTTGGCTTATAAACGACAAGTTTTTGGGCTTGTAGACAATGTGTCTTCAATGTGTCTTTATTGTTTGTTTATAACAAACAATAAAGACACATTTTCTCAAGAAAATTATTAGATTACATCCAGACAGAAAGTCGATAAAACTCTAAAGTAAACTTTGAAGAAGCGTTTCCTAATACATAATACTACAAAAGTGTCTTCTGTACACTTTTACTTATTCTTTCGCGAAAATCAGGCATGATATCATGATAGATATAACCTTTGAAATTCAATATTCTTTATTGGTTACAACTTTTACAAATAATAAAAACAAAACAGCTGATGTACAAAGGCGAGCTTAACCCGTAATTGGGTTTTCTTACAGCAAACTTTAGGTATTACCTAAATTACATACAATTACAATTACACATGAGGATAATTTATATAAATGTACAACAAAACTTAAGCTAACATGCGGAAGAAACGCCTGGGTGCCGCTATTGTGTGGACCGTCCGGAGAACACGGTGGAGCATACGGTAGAGGTGTGCCCCGCCTGGGCAGAGCACCGCCGTGTCTTCTTGGGGGCGATCGGCAGTAGTGATCTCTCGCGCCGGGCATTAGTACAGGCCATGGTCCGGAGTGAGGAGGAGTGGCAGGCGGTCGCTTCCTTCTGCGAAGCAGTAATGCTAGCAAAGGAAGCGGCCGATCGCGTGAGGCAACGGTCCTCACGCCCTAACCGCCGCCGGGATTCCGATCCCGATTTCCGTCCCGGGATGAAGGCAAAGAAGGAATAGGAGTGGGTTTGTTAATCAGTAGAAATCTGTCACTATCTCCCGCTCCGCCCAAGAGCGGGATTTATCAAAAGATGATTTTCCCACCTAAAAAAAAACATAAATTAAATCATAAATAAAAATAAACTACTCAAATATGTGCACAGCACACAATACAAAATACACTGTATACAATAAATAAAACCTATACATGGATATTTAGTTCAGTGGGTCATGTTGAAATGAAATTTTCCTTAATTCTTGCTCTGAAAACCTACAACGAGGAGCTAGCTCTTAATGTATGTGGAAGAGAACAGTGAAAGATACACTGTAACGTCTAGAGGAATGGGAGGAAAATTAAGGCGTAGAGAGAATTAAGGAGGAAAATTAAGGAGTAGAGACAAGGCTTTTCTCTCGGAACATTATACACAAAGGGTCTAAAATACAACGGTGAGTTGGGATTGTGAAGAATACTCCTAGAAAGGCAAAAACTGAGCAAGTGCGAGTTGAACTCATGCACAAAGGGTAAGGGTTTCGTACAAACTACAATTCCCGAATGGATTCTCGAAGATTTTTCCGAATTGCAAAAAGTATTTTTTTTTGTGACGTAAGTAACATCAAATTTACTGTTTTCAGATTTATTCTTATACCTGTGCTATAAGACCTTGCTTTATGCCAAATTTTAGGATTCTGGGTCAACTGGAAATACCCTATGAATTTTGATTCCTTTGAGAGTATCGACATACTTTTTTTGCGATATAAACGGCTGTATCTTTTTTATTCGTTAACTTAGAAGTTTAATTTTTTTGGAGCTCCAAGGGACCACAGACCTGAGTAGATAGTTTTTATTTCACACGATACCTCTACGAGTTACTGGGATGAAGGATCTTGACAGACAGACAAAAAGATAGACAGACAGACAAAGTGATCCTATAAGGATTCTGTTTTTTTCTTTTGAGGTACGGAACTCTAAAAAGAAAAAGTGTGGTAATCTGCTGAACAAGCAGCCTCTTCAATTTATTATTTTTCAACCTTTTGTATTTATTTGAAGCAAAATCCATAATAATAAGCACACTCAGCCTTTTAATATCCCACTGCTGAGACCCAGGCATCCTCTCTAAAAAGTGCGGGCCCAGTGCAGATTCGTGGATGTCACATGTCTTCGAATTTTTCGTTCATGGATAAGTCAATTTCCTCACAATATTTTCCTTCAACGTTTTGAGAGCATTGCTGATGAAATAAATTACACCAAATGATACACCTAGCTGGGTTTAAACCCGCGACATATGACTCGTAAGTTGAGACCGTTTCTATTGGGCCATCATTGTTCAAGAAGCAGTCATGAAGAAGAAGAAGCAATAAATGTGAAAAAGCTAAGATCCAAAAATATCAATATAATAACCGGACATGTCCATCTAAATGCCAGTATAGAATTGCAAAAAAATCTTTGAATTCACGTCCGAATGTTTGATATGATTACAAATAGAAGTGTTTACAGTCAATTGATCTTCGTCTAATGTATGCGGATGTCTTGTTTACGAATCATGTGAAATCGAGTTGGTCTCAAGATCGACTTCGCGTATTTTGTTATATGTAGTCTATTTTTCTTGCTTTCTAACGAAGATTTATATTCGGAAATAAACACGAACGTTGAAACAGCCGACCCTCAGCTATAAAACGTACAGCTGGAACACGTAGGAATTTTTACTACCGATAATTTTGTTACAGAGGTATCCGGAACGCGTAAGTCCTGCACATCTCCATTAAAAGAGAGAATCTTCCAATCTGGCGTTGTGTCTGCTAGGCAAATACCCGATGAATGTCGTAAGGTGATGTGCTGTATTTACACGTTCGAATCGTGCGGAGAACTTTTGTTTGTGCGATGTAAAATATGCTATATATAGCTCGCCGTCCGCACGTCCTTATAGGACTGAGCCCGACTCGTCGATGGTGCGTACACTACGCACGCAGTCCGCTGTCCACGCGCACCTCAAAGAAATATCAGCAAACCGTAGAGCCCCGACAGGGCCATGGGTAAATATATGAAAGAGATACTCGTGAACGCAAAAGGCAACTGGTTATAGTTGAAGTTTTTTTTCTTTTTAATGATATAAACTAATGCTTGACTGCGATACCACCTGATGGTAAGCAGTGATGCAATCGTTGATGGTGTGGCGCACTAGTTTTTGTCAAAAAGCAAAAATCTAAAGTGCCCTCTCACTCCACACTAGAGCGAGATTTGAGTTATTAGATGATTTCCCACCGAAAAATAAAAAACGTGAGATTTTATTAGAAGTGACCTGATGATGATGATGGAGCCGGAAGATAGGCATCGGAACTCCGTAATTCATAAATGTATCCTAGCCGCGTTTGGGCTTATTAGAATTATCATGAGATGCACTTTGGCTGCAAGGTACTATCGAACTTATCTGATGATGGAGCCGGAAAGTGGAAGGTAGTCACAGGAACTTCATATGATAAATGATATTAATTTTGTAAGTAGGTTTAAAAAAACACTTTTACACGTCATTTTTTTTTTGTCATTTTAAACTAGAGGCCTGTGTTTCCTAGCTAACAACCCTGAGAAGAAACACCGAAACAAGCTCAGGGGTCATAAGGGGAAATAGGCACTCTGGTTATAAGTGTATCGCAACTAAAAAGTATGAAATTAAAATCTTTTTACGTAAAAAAATAACCGACTATAAATAATCAAACACTAAAACGATCAAAATAACTTTGATTTCGAAAGTCGGTGTTATTTAAAAAACAAACAATACCAAAACACCGACTTCTGAAATTAAAGTTTTTTTTTACGTAGTTTACAAATATTAACAAGTAGAGATATGTTTAACCGGAAACACAAATACGTTTGTGTACATTTGATTCGGTTACATATGAAATAACAACATTTAAATAACATTAAAAAATTGTTTCACGAATTGTTTATTATTTTGATAGGATGATTATGACTTTATTTTAAGATTTGAATGGAAGCAGGTAGGTACTATACCGTACCATCAATTATGTTTCGGCTCGAAAGTAGTCAAAAAGTTATCACCAAGGTGTTTTGTTTAAGCCAAGCAATTAAGACTTTTTGTGAGACTTGAGAGTTGTTTGTTTACCTGTAGAATCTTAAGAGGACAATAATTAGAACGAGCCTCATTAGGAATCGTGACCCAATTTTGGACTAGGTACGTGTCAACACAATTTCAGGGATCAAAATAAATAACTGCTGTAAACAGACTTCTTTTCTTGACTTAGCAACAAGGTGTGCTTTTATGTCACCCACACTGTGGACTTGTTTACACACCCAAAAGAATTCAGAGCTTCAACAAACAGGTGAGATGCGGCCTAGCGACAACGATGTAATATTGGGAAGACATGAACGTAGAATAAATATTAATATTATTATTGTGAGGCCGTTGTGTTCCACTGCGGGGCAAAGGCCTCTCTTCCGTTATTCCATTCGTTCCTGTCCTTAGCCACTTCTGGCCAATCCTTAAGGTAGGAGTCTAAATCGTCACGCCAATAATAGAATAAATATTGACTGACATAAAAGAAAAACACTACCCACATGTAACATCCGGAATTTCAAGCCTAAGGGCCGAACTGGTCCAAGTCCCGGAAACCGGATTATTACCTGCGCAAGTT
Organism: Mythimna vitellina; assembly: GCA_949316375.1. Taxonomy (NCBI): domain Eukaryota; kingdom Metazoa; phylum Arthropoda; class Insecta; order Lepidoptera; family Noctuidae; genus Mythimna; species Mythimna vitellina. The sequence goes on from OX438686.1 coordinate 11,615,998, forward strand.
CGCTAATTTAACTTTAACGGTGTGCATGTAGTCAAGTCGATGAAAAACTTTATATATTATCCCCCGCGATGGATGCAAGCGCGGGTCACTACATTTCCCATCTTAAAAAAAGAAACACTTTTGTATGGGACGGCGCCGGTCCGTCCATTTTACGCAGTTTCGGCCCTAATAGAGTTTTTTTGCTGTAATGGATACCTTTGCTAACGCAATTATTGTTGAACGCCTCCCGAGTGTATACTCGGGTAAAATTAGGGATATATAGGGATACCCCTAAAGCTAATTTTTGTTTTTTTTTTTATTATTAACGTACAAAGCTCGAACTACAATTATATAAATACAAGTTACAAGTTATTAATTACAACTTTTTATATCTTTGGTGCCAAACGAAAGACTTTCTAAGCATCTCCATAAATGTGCACGTTGCCGGATATCTATCGCAGTTCCTGTGGAAGGGAAAAGTATGAAATTTTTCACACGTCATATATTCTGTCATGTATAAAACGGTAATAATCTTGGTATATCCGGAACCCGACGCAACCTCTGCCGGTAACTCGGAACCTTGCATAGACGCAAATTTTAACAGACAGCCTGCATTTGAGCTTCACGCCAACTTCGACTGTCGAAATAACAGCATCGTACGTTATGCTTTTGGGTACAATGTTCACTGGTCTACACTCCTCGTTTCATACCTATTAAAATCCCTTCGAAGGCCGATTGTACATACGTCTGTATAACTTGAATGACCTTGAAAAACTGTTAATTTTCATTTTGTACACACGTATTTACGATATTTTTTTTAACGAAAATTGTGGTTTCTATATCTTTGTTTTTCCTAGAAAAAAACCAAAAAAAAGAATCTTTTTTACTTATTTTTTATTTTATTTTTTGGTGTTTACGTAAAAATGCGCAATTACGTAATAATAATACCCCGGGGCGCCCGAGGGGATATTATAATATGAAAATATTGCAAAATTACTCATTTTAGGGTTCCATACCCTTTATGAGAAGTTTAAATTAAAACCATCTATTCAGGTCTGCGGTCCATTGAAGCTGTAAAAGCAACCAAACTTTTGAGTTAACAAAAAAAAAAAAGTGGCCGTTTAAGTCGCCAAAAACTTAAATTATATATTGATTCAACTCTCAAGGGAATCAAAATTCATAGGGTACTTCCTGTTGACCCAGAATCCTGAAAGGCATAAAGTAAGTTCTTATATTATAGGTATAGGAATAAATCTGAAAACAGTTGTTACGTCACAAAAAAAGACTTCTTGCGATTCGGATAAATCTTCGAGACTCCGTTCGGTAATTAACTATTTAGATTGATAATTTTTTACGGAACCTTCAGTGCACGAGTCTGATTGGCTCTTGCCTAGTTTTTTTTTTTTATAAGAGTAGCCATGGAATTTCTTGACGATTTTTCTCAACACGAAATGACCAATTGGAATGTAATATGTGAAATAGGTAAATATTTGGAAAAATAATTACAGTGAAATATAGTTTCGACACAGTTAAGATGCTGTTATGTCAACTGCACAAAAACAGTGGCTCATCTATTTAGAACCTTTCGATATACACATATCAACCCCCCTAACCAAGTTACGATCGTTTCGTTTGCTTCGAACGCTTCGAGTAGGCAACGCCTCCGATTTCTTTGTTCCGAGCACGTGACTGAGCGGTGAGATGACGTCAGAACAAAGGAATCGGAGGCGTGGCCTACTCGAGGCGTTCGACGCAAAAGAAACGATCGTAACTTAGCTAGGGGGTCAGTAACATAACAGTCAAGTCACGATCGATCACGTCAACGTTATGGATTGTGTCAATGACTGAGACGCACCGGTTGTGATGTGACTGAAATGTATGACTGATGTTTTACGAGTTACGACATTTAGTCACATATACTTTGATGTGACAGACTCGATGTGACTTGATAAAAATATGACTGTTATGAGAGAAATCTTATAGCTAAAGACGTCACAATCTGCCTACAGCAACAGAAGTAGGTAGGAGGCACTTATTTATATTTTATTGCAAGTGTAGTTTTCATCCTCTTTTACCCATAGACCTGTAAAACGTGCCTTATCTGACTTTCTTTCATTTTGATAGCTATTACGAGCATTACGACTTCGGTGGAATAAACGTTACCTTGTTTATTTTTATGGTCTGGCGAATCAACACACTCTGTATTTAAAATACTAACTACGTAGCTGGTTTTTTTTTTAATATTATGCTTATACGCCCTGTATGTGTGCCTTGTTTGTGGTGGCCTAGTGATAACGTCCCCGACTTATGAGTTGTAGGTCGCGGGTTCAATCCCAGCCAGGCTCATTATTTTGTGAAATTTATTTCATCACCACTGCTCTCAAAACAGTAAAGGAAAACATCGTGAGAAAACGTTTACGGGTTCATTTTTGAAAGACATTCAAAAGACAGTGACATCATAACACCACCCTTTACCGTTTATGTTTATATCTCTACCTACCCTCGTTAAATTTTATCTTTTGATTTCTCTTTTCGCTCAAATATCATTCACCTTTTTACAGGAGACAAAAGTGTTTTTGTTTTTAAAAGAATTTAGGATCATTATCCTTTCAAGGTTCTAATTTACCTCCTTTTGCGTGTCTTTTCTGTATGTCTTTGAAGTATCACTTAAGAATAATACGAATTCTAAAGCATAAACTTTCTTTTGTTTTGCTTTTATACATTTTTACTTCAAATTTAACATTTGTAACGTAATTATTGTATATATGATACGGTTTACCGTATGTACACGGTAAACCGTATCATATTTACAATATTTACAGTTTAAACTCATCTTTTTTTAGCTCGAGAAAAATAAAAATAAATCTGTTTCAATAAATTTTTATTCCATATTTTTAATATGATTGTTTGAGCATTCGCTGAAAATAATAGGTACCTATGAAACTGCTGTTTTCCGAACTAGTTATTTCAAGTCCATTTTAGTCAAACTTGGCAATCTATCTCATAAGATACGCACTGTCGACGACTGGAGCTTTTTCTGGACTGTTACCGGACGGCCGGAAGGCAAGCTACCCATTGCTCGCCGTCCATAAGTGTTCTCTAACGCGTGTGACCGCCTCCTTCGCTAGCATTACCGCTTTGCAGAAGGAGCCTGTACCAGGACCCGGCGCGAGAGGTCATTGCCGCCGATCGCCTCGTGGGGGCCCACGAGGACACGGCGGTGCTTTGCCCAAGCGGGGCACACCTCTACCATATGCTCCGAGCGTGTCTTCCGGGCGGTCCACACAATGGTGACACCCGGGTGTTTCTTCCGTACGAATCCGGTGCACCTCCCGAACTTACCATGTCCGGTAAACTTGCGTCACGCGGAAGTTCATTACGATGTGACGTGTTTCCAGCCACTCCTCAAGGAGGGGACTTACCGCCATAATTATGACGCGCCTAAGGTACTTACGTTACTTTAAGAAAGAAGAAGATCCCAGTTTTAATTTTAACCAAAGCTCACTCAAAATTTAGGACCCTAAATTGTTAAAGTCGCGAAACTATTTATTTAAGTACCAGATAAGTTTCATTAGAATATTTAATTTATGCTGAAATTATAGAAATGGTAAACTTTAAAATCTTATTTCTGTCGCCGCTAACTCTTTCAACAGCTTAGTATTAATGAATACTAATCAAACTTATGAACGACGCGAAACGAGTAGAGCAGTGGTGGCCGAGTGATAACGGCCCCCCGACTACGAGTTGTAGGTCGCGGGTTCAATCCCAGCCAGGCTCATTATTTTGTGTAATTTATTTCATCACCACTGCTCTCAAAACAGTAAAGGAAAACATCGTGAGAAAACCGGCATGTTTTTTTTTTAGGTCGGAAATCAAACCCACTCCTGTTCCTTTTTTGCTTTCGTTCCAGGGCCCCGGATTTTTTTTTCGAATCACCCATGGCCCCAGTAGGCTTCGACCCTGCTGGACCCCTACGGTTTTGAATGTAATCAAGGGTTCATTATGCAAGTTCATTATCTTTTTTTATTCTTTGTAGGTTCATATTCTTTGTACTTAACCCAAAATTGTCTTTGTGCTCGTCATTTTCTCTTACGATATTACAATTGCAGTAGAATTCTATACAGGTTTTAAAATAGTATTCCAAAAGATTTTATTTTCGGTCTAAATAAATTTATGAATGTATAAAAACACGTTTATTTTTTTTCTTTATTTAGCATCATACCTATGGGGTGATATTGTTGTTTTTTGAATATTTATTTGATTGTATACAAATTTCCATTCACTACAAATATTAATAAATATTTCACTCTGGCTCGTAGATTCAATATCAAATAAAGAGATATAGTGCATATTGCACGCTTTGATTACATTCGATATTCATGAAAATAGGTCAATGAAGTAATCCAATGTCAATGAATTGGGATTTCGTTTGTTTTTAATACCCATACTTTATCAAACTAGGCTTCAAATTTAATCATTCCTGTACGATCATCACGGTCTGGCATGCAGTCGAAGTGCGGGTCGCATAGCGCGACACGCGAATATCATCGACATCATCAGACGCGCTCTTGTCTCCGTCGGCGTTCCAACCGTATTGGAACCCCATGGACTAGCGCGCGACGATGGCAAGAGACGGGACGGCATGTCGTTATTCCTATGGAGGATAGGTAGGTCTTTAGTATGGGACGCTACTTGTGTTGATACTCTTGCGCCATCCCATCTTCCTGGCTCGTCGTGTTGTGCTGATTCTGCCGCTGGTTGCGGAAAACCTCATGCGGCGGAAATGTAATAAACTCATTGAAAGTTATGTTTTCGAACCGTTTGGGGTTGAAACTCTCGGATCGTGCTCACAAGTTGTATAAAGATCTGTCAAAACGTCTTGTTGAACCAAGGGTTGGCTTTTACCTCGGACTGAGGATAAGCATTGCCACTCAGCGCACACAGGTGAAAACAACAAAATTTTTGTTCAAAAATGAAAAAAAAATAAGCTCTCTAACATGAAAAATATTACCTGGCATTCAAAAGCAACCATCTCGTCTATTAAAAACAATAGAAAAAATCCTTTTCCCGATGCACAAACGGGACTGAGGTCAATCTGACGTTGAGAGATTGAGTAACACTCGTGTTCATGCGTTAAAAAACCTCATATTTTGCAGTTTCGTAACTTGACTATGTTGAATTACACTTGCGTTTTTGCAATGGAGTATATTGCTGGGGGTATGTACTTCCTAGTTTATGTTGCAACATAGGTATATAACATATTAAACGATTGTTTTATCCTTTTACAAAAGAGAGACATAATTTCATTATGTTCGAATCCAAATAGTCATAAAGTACAATATTCAACGGTATTCAAAGTAAAAATATATGTTAAAGTATAGGAAATAATAAAGACTTACAATTAATACATGAATTGCATCCGACTTCACCCGACTTTCTAACAAATTTTGTCTTTAACCTACTGCAGATGAAGTAGTTGAAAATATATAATGGACTCAGAGTAACTAAAGTTTATTTAATTTAATTAATGTTTGCGACTTTTTATTATTTATTTCGAGATGAATAAATAATAAATATTTAACCACTTAAAAGTCCTTATATAAAAAGACTTCATGAAATTTAAATAATTATAAACTTAATATGGCCCCCTCTGGTAATGTTCCTTCTCCTACGGAAGAGGCCTGAGTCCCAGCAGTGGGAACATTATACGGCCGACTATGCTATGCTAAACTTAAAATAGCTCTTGTTTTAAAATGTATAAATTTAGTTTAGTTTGTTTTCTCTAGAGTCCAACATAGACGAAATATGTATCAGTCGATCTATTCTTATTGGATATTACAAGAAAATGCAAAAACATAGCTACCACTATCTCTAAGGTCAAATTACAAGATATCTTCCACCGGCTTCAGGAAACAGGACCCTTTTATAACAGGAACAAGAAACTACTAAAAAAGTATATTTTTTGCCATTACCACAAGCGGCATTTATGTTGACTAAACCACTAAATATTTGTAAATATATGTCATAATCATAATCAGCCTTTCAATGTTCCCACTACTGGGACTCAGGCCTCCTCTCTAGGAGAAGGAATGGGTCGTAATCCACCACGCTGGCCCAGTGCGGGTTGATGAATGTCACATGTCTTCGAACTTTTGGTTCTAGGACATATCGGTTTCCTCACGATGTTTTCCTTCACCGTTGTGAGAGCAGTGGTGATAAAATAAGTTACACAAAGTAATGCGCCTGGCTGGGTTTGAACCCGAGACCTACAACTCGTAAGTCGGAGCCATTACCATTCGGCCATCACTGCCCTCAAATATATGTAGTGTTTTCATTTTATTCACACTCAAGCTGCCCCCGCAGTTTCTATGCTTACACATGCTACAGTCCTGTGGGTTATAACGTGATTTTATATAACATATAACCTTTATCTCCTTCTATAAGTGGGCTATCCCACACTGAAAGAATTTTTCAATTCGAACCAGTAGTTCCCGAGATTAGCGCGCACAAACAAACAAACAACTCTTTAGCTTTATAATATTAGTATAGATTTTCCTTATCAACATATTATTTGAAAGACATATTTAAAACATTTACACAAGTAAAATATGAACAAAGTCGCCAATTTTAATATTGGCCAGGATTTTGCAATATTTCGCCTGTGTGCAGCGTGACAATGCCGCCAGGCCTTTGGGCACATTACCAGTCGACAGCGATGTGGAAGAGTTTTTTGACGCCATATTTTAGTTTGTTTTTAGTTAGTTGTAATTAGTTTAGGGTTTTTATTATTATTTTTTGTATTTTTTAAATGTGATTCGTATAAATAAATGAATACTTCCATTAGTGAACTTTTTTAAATAGGAAATCATCAAATGATCTGACTCCTAAAGGAGCGAGAGGGAGTGTCAGATTTTTATTAACAGGGCACAGGTGGGTTTTATCCTTCAGTTGCCCTTTGCGAAGGTCACTGAAACTCTTTTGGATAATCCCGTAGTCCGGCCAGGCATCGGCTCTGGCAGGCCTCTTCAACTTTGCTTTTCTTACGTAGGAAAACATAAAATTATCATCATCAATTTTTCCCTCTGGGTGATGTGAGAGGAAATGCCAAACTTTTACGGACTAAAACCCAGTCTTCCTTCAGTTTGGGGTCAGTGGGGCTAATGGACCCCGTCAAGGTAGTCATTGCAGCTGACAGCTTTGAGGCGCTCGTGAAACACAAAGCACACAGTCGACTCGGGCTTGGTCCTTACTGAATGGCGAGCAACCCATTGCTCAGGCAAACCAGCGCCTACCAGCCTGGGCGTGAAGCTTGTTTCCGCCTCATGGTTTTAGCCATCTCCTACAACCATTAATACTTCTTTTGCGGCTCCGTTCATACATCAGGTTACACACGCACGTAGTCTTACTGAAAAACAGCACCAGTAAAGCTTTTTGTCATTATATATGTGGAAGCTTGTAATTAGCAATTTATTTATTTACTATTGTCATTATGTTGTTATTAGTCTGAAAGCTATCCTAAAATGTAAAAATTAAATAAACAAATAAATAGAACTACATTAGACTGACGCACACGTGTTACACGCCTGGTTTTTACGTAGAACGACGTCGTGGCGTCGCGTGGCGTGAATCAAGTGTAGCTCTACAAGTCCCTTTACTAACTCTCAAGTTCCACATAAAATGTATGGAGACAGACGCGCCCATATCGGCGTGTGTGTCACACGTGTGCGCAATGCTGTAGTACCTTTAGACTTGTATGTGTAGTGTGTGTTATTATAACTAACAATATCTTCTATGTTCAATCTGTAATACCTACACGTCGTAAAATCAAAAGTATACAAAGTTGAATAAGCTGACGTGTAATTTGAATAACGTTGTGTACCTGCGGTGCGTATTTAACGACGTATGAAAGACGGACCGCCATATTTTAACTACAAAAAACCTGAGTGAGCGACTTTTACCGAGTCGAGTATAGCTGCTAAACTGTATACGCTTAGGTAGCCAATGTTTACCTTTATCTATATAATTATATAAAAAGAGAAACTGACTGACTGATATATTAACGCACAGCCTAAACTACTGGGACTAGGAGCATGAAATTTTACAGAAGGTTTCCTTTTATGATGTAGGCGAGCACTTTGCAAGTGAGGATTTTGTAAAATTCACCCTCTAAAGGGATAAAACGAGGGTCCAAAGTTTGTATGGAGAAAATCAGTTTCACGCGGGCGAAGCTGCTGGCAGAAGCTAGTATAGTATAAAACAAAGTCGCTAACTCCCTCTAAACCACGTATTATATTCTTACAAGAGTCCATCAGTTGTACGTAGGGATACACCATGCGCGATTGTAAAAAAAAAACCCTGGGCAAGTGTGACTTGGACTCGCGCACTGATGGTTCCATACAAACTACCATTCCTTTTTATTTTTTTTATTCGTTAACTTAGAAGTTTGTTTTTTTTTTCACAGCTTCAAGGGACCGCAGACCTTAGTATATGATTTTAATTCCAACTCGATACCTCCACGCGTTCCCGAAATAAAGGTTTTTACAGACAGACCGACAAACATACGGACCACAAAGTGATCCTGTAAGGGTCCGTTTTTTCCTTTTGAGGTACGGAACCTAAAAAATCGAGAATCCGATTACCTACATCCCCTCTTCGAATAAAAAACAGCCCCAACTAGGCTTAGGAACCGGAAGAGCTTTCTTTGTAACAAACAGGCTATCCTTGACCCACCACCTAAAAAAAAAAATAAACCTTTGGGAGGAACATCACCTGCCACCATTCGACTTCTCGATGCCCCAAGAACATCACTCGCCTGGGCGCGATTTGTAGTTGTCTTTAAGGAAAGTACTTATTCGATTACGCACTCAGGTAGCTCCCTGCAAACACAAGCGAAATTGGGCTTAATAGACACGACAATTCGATTACTCAATACGAGTGCGGTGCTCCTGTTTAAGAGCATTCATCCATTAAAACCACGCAGAAGCCAAAATCAATGATTTCCGACGGACAATATAACAATAATGTGTTTAATTTCTAGATAAGATATTGACGTCATATTATTGGAAATTTCATAATCTAGTGTATGGAAAGTAATAACATTTTCAAATGGTCGTATAGTTTTCCCATTAGAACAGTTCTTATCCAAGCCGTTTTTAAAACTAGCGGTCGACGGTGTACGCAGATGCGAGACGGTAATTAAACCGTGTATTCACTTACAACAATTTTACTTTAAAAAAAATGATAACATTGACTAGTGCATGGATTAAAAAAACACGATTGCTGTTAGTTTTCATTCAAGAAAAGTAATCTCAAAACTGTCATTTTTAGCCATTTTTCGAGATATTAAACGTAGTTTAGTATAATATATAATAAATAGATATAATATATTCTGAGGCATTTATGATTTTTTAGACTTATTAATTGAACACATTTACGATATAAGACATGGTACAATATTTTTTTTTGATAACTTATTTGTTTACACTGCAATTAATTATTTAGTATGACTATATAATAGACACGGATTCGCGTTAGCGTCAATGCGTCCGTCGGAAATCATTGATTTTGGCTTCTGCGTGGTTTTAACGAATTAATGCTCTTTAAACATGAGCCACACTTTAGAATGCTTCAAGTGCCCATACACCTGCACTTTGGAGGATTTGATAAGAGCTACCGATGCTGCTATTAACATAGCCACCTAATGGGCCTAAACAGTATAAAGTGCTTACCATCGAATCAAAAAGAAAAAAAATATTGGTCGATAAAATATAAAAGATCTCAGAGTATTATTTTTTTGACAGGACCTAAAAATTTATCTATCATATTGACAGAATGATAACGAAACAATTTAAGACGCAAATTTTTATCATTAAAAATTTTTAGGTATTATCATACCATAAATTGATAACCGTGACCCAAAATAATGATGTTCCTATTTCTTGTTAGGAGTGGCGCATACCTAAAACTCAATATAGAACCCCAATCTTTTTGACTTTTCAGAGTTAATGTTGAAAGTACTAATACATGTCCGCAAAGAACCCTCGACCAAGTATATATATAATACAACCAGTTTCGGTTGCTACTAAGTAAAACTAATCTGGGGAAATACTCCCCCTTGAACATAATAACAGCCGACTACACTGTTATTACTAAGGCCTGCTCCATTGACGTTCTACGTCAAAAAATACAGAAGTTCAAGAATACTATTTTGACATATCAATACCTAACATGCGAAAGTTCAAAGGCAACTGAAAGACACTGGAGGGTTAGTAAAATTCTGGCACGCTCTGCTCTCCACCCTAGAACGGGAGACGTCTTTTGATGATTTGAACCTGTAGTGTCATCTATGACGTCACATAAGAAATAATTCTTTATAGCGCAATTAAAGTTCTCCGCGCGATTAGAACATATAGAACAGCCCGAAATCATATATCGGGCAGTTGCCTACCAGATATAACACCCGTCTGGCCGGAGGATCCTCCCTTTTCAACAACCTTTTGCGGGACTTTACACTCTGTTCCGCCTACCTCCAAACTGGTGACCCCGACGTGATTCGAACACGCACCCTAAAAAAGGACTTCAAAGAAATGTAATTTAAATAAATTAATTTAGGGTCGCCGCACACGGGCCACCGATCACAACCACAAAACGCCGCCACCGGCACATTTCCTATAGTTCTCAAACATTTTATATTGATTCGCCGCACACAGTTGATGCCGGTGGCCGCCACACGCTACAAATCACTGCTGCTCGCTTCTTGTGGCCCACACTGGCTACTAAACGCCGATACAAAACGCCGTCACACGCCACTCGCGCATTTGGGTTAAAAAAAAGTAGCAGCCACTTGCCACAAAAGATTGTCGCGTGCCTCAACTTCCTTTGTGGCCGCTTCTAGTTTCTCGTGGCGGCCTTTGTGGCTGTCGCGTGTGATTTTTTATTGCACACCTTAACTTATCACAGGACAAACATTTATAAAAGTACAGTAGGCGGTCTACGGCGGTCACAGGGCAATTTCTTCCAGACAGCCTTTGGATGGACTGAACGAAAGGAAAAGATTTGGGGCTGTCAGTGTACAACAAGATACATAATATAAACATAAAATATATATTTAAAAAAAAATACAATAAAAAATCATATTTTTTTGACATTTTAATTCCATAATTAATTAATCTAATGTTTACAACTTTTATTTTCTTTTTCAAATACCTAATGTTGTGGTTTTCTGTAGATAAGTGTTGGATCACTAGAACCGTTTTTATTTATGTATTTGTCGAGGATTATGACATTTTAGCGATAATGAGACACTCAATTGATTCCTTGGTACTGGTGTGGGGTGACACGTTGTGACGTTGTAGCCATCACGAGAGCGTAGACGCTCCAAACAAAACTGGTTCTCTTAAATTACGATATACCTAAGTCTGTAATGGCCTAATAATATGTACTATAAAATAAAAATGTTTGTGAAGTGAATTGTTATTTTAATTCTACGCCATGACTCCTCTACCATAAAACCTTACTGATGACGGCTGCGCCGCTAATTTACTACTGTCGCCTTTAGATTATTTCCAGTTTATGTAAAGTTGACGACTCAATCCATATAAAAATCTAAACGTTGACAGTAGTTAGTATTTTACTTAGTAACGTGACAATAATATTGGGCAGATGCTTCCTACTCAGCCCCATTCATTACGCACTACTAAACAACAAGTACATAAAAGTTAAGTATCTTGTTCGAATTAATTACCGGTAGTTAACTGGTTCTTAAACCTTAGGAGGTAAACTTATACGGAAATATTCCCTCTGCTCGTTTCCCTCATTAGGACTGTTCCTTAGGGACTATAGTCGTGATCAATTTGCTGGAATGAGACGCTATAAGCATGAAGCCAAGAAAAAATAAAATCAGTGTTCTTGATAAAACCACGCTTTTAGGAAAGCCTCCTGTTGGTTTGCGAGACGCGATATTGTGGCAACTACCTATACGTTGACATGTTTTCAAGGATTTCGTTGTATTTGCAAAACCATTAAACGTATAATATAATAAATGTGTGTTTTCATAGATGTGTAATGTATAGGTAATGTAGGCACTGGAGTTAGGATAGGCAAGCGTGCTAGAGTAGGGTGGAGTAGGGTAGAGTACGGTATAGTAGGGTAGAGTAGGGTAGAGTAGGGTAGAGTAGGGTAGAGTAGGGTAGAGTAGGGCAGAGTAGCGCAGAGTAGCGCAGAGTAGGGCAGAGTAGGGTAGAGCAGAATAGAGTAGGGTAGTAGGGTGAAATTGCGGGCAAAGGCTAGTAATTATATAAAAATCCATTGTGATTTTAGTTTTAGTTCAGTAAATCTGGCCCTTTGACGGCCTAACCTTGATAGATGAGGGTAGGCGAAATGCAGAAAAGGCCAAAGGGTCAAATGCGATCTACAATCTTCGATAACACAGTACTATAAAAAAAATTGTTTCTATGTAGCAACACATAGAAGAAACAACAACACATAGAAATGTTAAAGAAAAACCCTAAAGATAGCTATGAGTTCGAAATTATCAATGCAAGATACTAATGAGAGATGGGAATAAAGTGGGATGTGAAAATTATACACTGATGGAGCCGCGGGTGACAGCTTGTTTTTTAGTATAACTTTGACAATCTTCGTAAACAAAACATAATTAAGTGCCTAGGATAAGATATTGATATTTGCTGTTTTACGTGAATTGTAAAACAACAACGTGCGCTTTATTGTTTTTTTTTTCCGATTTGACATTGATGTTTATTTTTTTTTTACAATTTGCCATGTTTTTTTTTTAAATTAATTTTTGACATAAATATTTATTACATTTTGTAAACTATATATTTCCTTTTATTGTGTATGTGTGGACTATGTTGATTGCTTTTTTTTTCAGTAATTTAAATATCTGTCTAGCAATTTGAGTATTTTCTGCGGCCTATCCAAATGTCCTTTCCTTGGTATTGTTCATCAAGTCGTTAATCTCCATAGTAGTCCCGAGTTGAGCTTTGCGAATACTGACAAATGCTTGCACTGACTAGTAAGGACCACCCAAATCAGTATGGTTCTTTCTTCAAAAGACCATCCCAGACTAAACTGCATGGTTCTCATGTGATTTGACCATTACTTTGATCCCTGAGTTTTTTTCGGTGTTTCTTCTCAGGGTAATCAGCTGGGAAACACCGGTCTCATCCAGTTTGAACTGACGAAAAAAAAAATTACGTGTAAAAGTGTTTTTTAAACCTATTTGCAAAATAAATTTAATTTATCATTTGTGGAGGGCGCCTCGATCCTCCATCGGAAGAGGAGGTCGGGTGTTCGCGTTCTATTTTTGTTCTGGTGCTGACTGTTCTTTCTGATTCCCTGTGGAGTCAGTCGTCATTTTTTCGTGGCTGACGTGAGCGCAGTGTTGTTGCATTGAACGGTCGAATTGGTTATGTGGTTAAAATTGATAGTGGCTTAGTCATAATTTTTTTACGTGTTTTACCTGACATGTATTTGAGAGGTGATGTTGTGCTAGGCCGTGATGTGTTGTTGCAGAGGTTTGGTTCCAGTGATGTGACCACAACGCATTTTGGAACAGTCGTGGTTGCCCTTGGTTGATTCAACGAATACCAGTTCCTTTGTTTTTATGGCATTGATGGGCCCTCCGTGCATGTTTTTGATGATAGTGGCACTAGCGTGTCCTGGAGTGTGGGTCTGCGGTTGTTTCTGTGTTGACTCATTGTTTGAATTATTTTGCAGCCGGTGTGCTGCTGACGCGTGTAGCAGCGGTTGAACTTATTGTTCGTTTGATTGTCCCATCTTTAACAGCCTGCAGGGACAGCCTTGTCGAATTACTTACTAACTTACTCACTTAAAGACCTAAAGTTTTTATAAATTGTTATCGACAATAACGTACACATATAAAAAATCCTTTTGTATAATTTCGATGTTGAGAATGGATTCATGATAGCACGGGTTTAAACCTTAGTGGTTTTTGGTTGCTATTTAACTTAGAAAATTCTATTCTTTTGTATTAATGAAAATAAATGGAAAAAAAAATGGCGCAAAAGAGTGAGGAGTGATTCATTTGCGGATGGATACACTGTTTGCGTGCAAATATTGTTCGACCGAGTGGTGCTCCGTTTTTAGGTCCAGCTCTTGTGTTTAAAAAATAAAAAAAAGACGCGTTCGGGTAAGTTATCATTCGGACAAATGCTGATTAGGACCAAAAAGTTATGTCACTTTAAATTATGGATAAAAATTTAGGTGAAACAATAGAGAACCACCGGAGTCCTCTCCTAATGCTACTCCAAGGAAGAGAATTAAAGGCGTTGGCGATGTCCAACGAGATCGCCAAGACACACCTGCCTTGGGATACCGCATCCCCCGTCGTGAGAACTCGCACACGCATGATGGCGTCCGCCATGGAGAACCCGTGAGGGCCCTGCCGATGGGGCTGCGGCGGCGATAGCGGCGGCAGCCAAGGAGGCGGCTGCAGTGGTGAGTACGTCCGGGTGAATGGGCCTCTGTACCTTGCCCTTGGCCTTGGTCGGGGTCGCAGGACCTGCCCCTAGCCCGGTAGTCGGCCGGCTTGCCTGCCGCCGCACATGCGTAGCAGTGATAACTCGTACATGCGTAGCTGATGGTAACAAATCCCTACGGGATCTGACGGGCTCTTTGCCCCCCCTCCCCCCCCAAAATACGAGGGGCAGACCAAGCTCTGCTTGGTAAGGTATTCTCCTTCTACGATGCAGTCCGTACCCTTCTGGGGTAACACTATTCTTTATCCATGATTAGCTGTGCACAGCTTTGACCTTTTTTGTCGGGTGGGTCTTCAATTAGTACGTTCGCTGTCTTGGTTATGTCTGATAAGCAGACTTATTTATATGTTTTTGTCATCATTAATGTTTGTTGTTACTTCTTATCCATTTGTTTTATGACTATCCAATTACTTTCCTTTCATTATATTTTTATAAAGTAGCTTTTTGTGTTTTTATTATATTAATATAATATCATTCTAAATACTTTCCTTCATCCCTCAAGGGTCGCACAAACACTTGGCATTAAGCCAATACTTTGTACTTTCTTGTACTTACACACACACCAAAGGCGGACCAACTCTCCAAAACCGCTGTCCAAAAGCACCAACAGCTGTTGGTGCCGGTGCTCCTGGACAGCACGCCCTCCGTGGCGGTCCGTCTGAACTCCACCTGTGAGTGTTCCTCTTGATCTGGTCTCTCACTTGAGGCCTTCCGGCATAGCCCTAAAGGATCACAGAGACACGCAAGCCCCACCTTGACTACAACGTGGGAACACAGTTGGTGGGGATTGGGGTGTGAAGTCAAGTCTGGATTAGTAGGATCTAATGGCAGAACGCACATTCGACTCCACCTCTACTATTTGCCGTGGCTCGGTTGGGGCAGTTTAAAAGACAACTTCCCAAGTGTCATGGGTCCGTCTTAAAGATTGGCTTGTTTTTTTTTTAAATTTATTTCTCTCATACATTTTTAACATATTTTTGCTTGCCAAACTTTATAGTTTGATGGCCAGAAACGCTCGTTATACAATCACTTCTGTAACATCATAAAACAAGAAAATATTAGAGGCTTTGCTGTCTCATGGCGCGTACAATATATCATTTAAACTTAATACTTAATTTATGTATATTTAAGTTGATTATGTACATCGTTATTTACTTTCAACTAAATTTTATTTTATTTTTTTTGCTCTTTGAGGAATTTATTTCTCGACAGTGGCAGACCTGAACGGCATTCCATAAGTAGCAATGAGTCTCCAACCAAAACACCTGATGATGAGATGGGGTTCGTTTTTTTTTTAACAGCAGCTCTGCGGGGACATTTGGAAAGGAATTTCATTCCTTTTCATTTCAATTCTTGCAAAAGAATTTGTTTTGGTGGTTTGTGGGACGCCATGAGATATGGCTGGAAACAAAGCGGGTGATGCCCTGTGGCGGTGCCATACGCGGCTTGTTGTCGCGAAGTCGTCTCCCATCGCTTGATCGGTTAGTATACGGTCTGAGCACCTTTTCTTCACTGATTATCACTGACTTCCTTTTCTTTCTAACACTCCTCACACAATCCATCCATCTTTTCTTTGGCTTCCCTCTCCCTCTGCCTCTCCATCTATCTACATGTATACTCAGAACTCTTTTGGTAACATGCGTTTCCCTCCTCTTCACATGACCATAGCAAGACAAACGATTTCCTTTCAACTTTTCAGTCACTGGCGCCACTTTAATACTTTCTCTAATATACTAATTTCTCACTTTATCCATTCTCATCACACCACATATCCATTTCCACACTCCATTCTCATCTCTGCTACATGTATTCTTTTGTCATCCACCTTTGTCACAGTCCAACATTCCGATCCATATGACAGGTCTTATCAGCATAGTTGATAAAATTTACGTAGAGTAGTAGTTGAAATAATGAGATTATTAGACTTACATGATGATCGAACCATACCAGAGGTTGATATCTCATTTCAGCCGAAAGACGTCCACTGTTGGACATAGGCCTCCCCCAAGCGACGCCACAACGACTGATCCTGTGCGTCTTGCATCCACCGCACTCCCGCGACTCTCACCAGGTCGTCGGTCCACCTTGTGGGAGAGCTTCCAACGCTGCGTTTTCCGGTGCGCGGTCGCCACTCTAGAGACCTTTCGGCCACATCGACCATCCGTTCAATGTGCCCGTAGAGGTTGATATAAATGATGCAAATCGGTAATTGCTGTAAGCAATCCGTGAGTATGCAGTAGGTTATCAACCCTGGTGGAGATCGGGTTTGAGTTGTAACCATTGAGTCTTGAGAGTGGACATGGCGGATCCATGGGTATACGCGTGAGAGATGAGTAACTGGTGGTTAGGGCCATGAGTAACCAGGGAGTGATACCTACATATGTCGAGCTTAATGATTAATGTTTTGGATTAGCTTGATTGGATGTGCGGTGAAGATACCATGATAAAAAATAGACGGCTTATGCTTATGCTTTGAATTTTCTTATTTTTGGTTTTGATATTGAAACAATTTAACTAGAAATTTTGAGGTTAATTTATTTTCTTTTAATTAAACTTCTGTAAACTAGTAGTACTATGAACAGTTGTGAAAATAATCCACATCATCATAGCTTTGTTGAAGGTAATCCAGAATTTGAATAGGTTCATCTAGAGTTATGACTGATATATTAGTATTAGCTAAAATATTAGTGATATTCAAAGGATTCATGTATTAATAAACCGAGTGACTCTGATATGCTAATATTTGATATTCACGTAATATGTAAAGACCATTCAACACAGGTCGAATAATAAATATCACTCGGGATTCATTGGATTGACGCGGATCATATTCACTGGCAACAAATGTAATAAGCGTGTATTTCCATCTAATTCACATGTATGTATAAGTAGCCTACGTACGAATGAGAATGAGAGATGTACACTATTTTTCTTCCAAAGCAAAAATTTTATAATTTAAATTTTATCGTTTTTAATTTATAGCACTTAAATCAAAATATCTTGGATTTTATTTAAAGTTTTTTGAAGAGATGAGCAGTATTGTATTTAAAGTCTTGTAGAAAAGTTCATATTAACTTACGCAAAAACTTTATTTGTAGTTATTAAGGAGTAAATAGTATAACGAACGAACTACGTATAATTTAACATTCTGTAAATGACTTGTAAGAATCCCTTACCAATAAATTACTTTGACTATATTTTCTAATCATATTTATAACATACTGTTAAATTTGTTCCAAGGCATAAAAAATAATTAAAAAATATGTTTCAATCACTAGAATGAAACAGGGGGAAAATGAAAGGGTGATGGGGTAAAAATGATATAGATTCTAAAATCGTTCAAATGAATATCAGACGTTGTTGGTCACTAGAGTATAGTTTATTGTGCCCAGAACAGTCTGAATCGCATGTGGTGTCAAAATATATTCAGTGAACAAAGATAAAACCTTTTTTTTAATTTCTGTCTTTCTCCACTTGGGGAAGAGTAAAGTAGACATTCTTAAACTTTCGTTATGGATGGTTTTTTATGTTACCCCGTTTTTAAAATATATTAATTACAACTGACCTGTTTGACTGGCCTGTTGGTCTAGTGATTAGTGGCCCTGACTGCTATGCTCGTCGTGGTTTCGATTCCCACCCAGGACAAATGTTTGTGTGATGAGCACGATCTTTTGTTCTGTGTCTGGGTGTAATTTATCTATTTAAGTATGTATTTAGAAATATATAAGTATGTTTATCAGTTGTCTAGTACCCATAACACAAGCTCTGCTTAGCTTGGGAGTAGATCGCGTTGTGTGATAGTTGTGGAATATTATTATTATATTATTACAATTATTATATTTTTTTAAGAAAAAGGTAATACATAATTATTAATATTCAAACGGTGTTTTCAAAATGAATTTAATTAGTATAAATGAATTCGTAAGAATATTAAAGTTTTTAATTCTTACTTTTTTATACCTGAACAAAAATTAACTCAATACATTATTAGGTGACTTGATAGGTAAATATTACTATAATATCATAGTGTTGTTTATTGTTATTCCCGCTATTCCAATAAATACTCGAAATAACAAAGGGTTCATATGTGATCCCGTTATGATTAGTAATGTAAACAATAAAAAATAAACGTGGTTTGTAACGTCAACACGCTGTTTTATATCCCAACCTTATTTTTTTTTTAAGGGTGGAAATCTTCTTGGATTGGGCGAGAGGGCGTGTCCGACTTTTACTAACCAAAAACACACCTGTGTTCTTCAGCTGCCCTTTGCGTTCTAGGACTAAGGGTTTCCTTTTCAGAAATTCCTCGCGGTTCTAGCTAGTGGGCATCGGCCCTGCTAGGCCCCTACGGTTTGCTAACATCTCTTCGAGGAGCGCGTGGATGCGCTGTTGACGACTGGGCTCGTTCTGGATTACCGGACGGCCGGACGGCGAGCTACGCATTGCTCGACGTCCGCAAGCCCGTGTCTACTGTGGCTGGTAGTCGGGGTCGGAATTTCGGTGGCCGGGGCGTGAGGACATTTGTTCCCTCACGCGTGCGGCTTTCTCCTTGGCTAGCATTACTGCTTCGCAGAAGGAAGCGACTGCCTGCCATTCCTTTTCACTCCGGACCATAGCCTGAACCAGAGCCTGGCGCGAAAAATCGTTGCCACCGATTGCCTCCACGAGGACACGGCATATCCCAACCTTAGTAAGGTAAAAAAAACTGTTATATATTGGCAACTTCAAAGCTCTATGAGGAAATTTTCGATAAATCTGGGAAACTGATTTCAGATCGACTTATTCGACTATCCATAAAGTAAAAAATTATGTTTATACATTTTTTTCCATTATAATAATTTAATTTCATTCCAGTCCCAGGCACAATGTGATACTAAATATTGTATCACCCCCAAGCAACAGGATAACCATTCATTAGTAGATTTTGAATGTTAATGTTAGCAATATTAAATATCTAGATACTATTTGAAATAATAATATAAATGTCTATTGAATACGAATACGGCATGATATCTACGTATTCCATCATATTCAGATATCGCTAATACTCCAATATTAGTTTAAATTATTATAATATTACTTGACAAATATATTCATATTAGTTAATACTGCTAAATATTGACCATATAACCCATCTCTAAATACATATCGAGTTTTGTTGAACCTTCATCATTTTTGAGTGGTTAATTGATGCGGGGGTGATTCATAGTGTTACAGACAGATACTACACTAGATCTAGCTAGGTAGTAGTACATTTACCAAAAATTTAGACGAGGCCGAAACGGCATAACATTATCGAGGAGTGGAGTGGATATGATCTGGTGGAGACAGTAATATTTCATCAATTTAGAGTTCAAGCACCCGAACCGCCAGCTCTGAAATGCTCTCGGCTTCTGACAGTGAAGTATTATAGTCAATGCTAATATTACTACTAATTTTGCTAAATATGCATGTGAGAGTAATTTGAGGCATTGGCTCATGTGGGTTGATGTTCCATGGTGGCGTAGTTACGCAGTGGTGAGTTATGAAATCAGCGTGTGAGTGTGTGAGTGATCTAAGGAACTGGCTTGTAAGGGGTCGATGTTCCACATAGTCTGCTATGAGATCAGGGCGTAGCTTACTAGTGATGGAAGGGACGCCTCTTCAGTTGTCCGGGTCAGCTCGTAGTGGTTGAGTATATGGGACACAAAATGTCGTAACGTGTATCAGTGATGGATGAGCGTACTTCAAAAAGTAAACTTACTACCAGTTTTATTCTCATTACAGACTAATGGCAATGGTGTGACCTGATAGGAGAGTGACGCACGAGGACGTGCGTATGTCAGTCTGGCCGTGACGGCGCTTTTGCATTTAAATTAGTTTTCAAAAGATATCAGAGATGGTGCAGAGTTGTGTAGAGCGGTGTTAGTGGTTTAGAGTGAGTGTATCACGTGACTGGCCACGACACTCTGACGCAACACTGAGTGCTAGTGGATTTTAAGTCGACCACGGAGGTGCAGTATTACTCGAGCCTCGGTCAAACGCACATGTCTGCGCTACGGGTTTAATGGAGTGTCTTACTTTTGTTGCCTATTTTGTAGTAATAATTATTGCATGGTGATTTATCTATGGTGAATATTTTATAAGAACTATAAGTAAGATTATAATGAAGTTGCTAACATTATGTGATTTGATTTGTAACCAGTCTATACCCTTCGCCCGGCAAACCACGCCTTATTATGAATAGCATTTTGAGGTTACAGACCCGATTGACATAACTGATGGGGCTCGAAAGCTTTTATTTATAACAAATTAAATCATCTTTAGCTTTAGTAATCAAATAGGTATAAAACAGTTTTTTAAAGTGTCTTCATCAACAACGAAGATATAATTAAATAGTAAGCTTGAAAACCGCAAATTAAAAAGAGAAGTCCGATATAAACTTTGACGCCAAAGACTAACACAAGGCAGCCAAAGAAAATGGCATCTTGGCAATAGAGACAGATATAATAATATATATATATATATTTAAATTGTTATAAGTCGTTTATTTTTCTACCAATTTTGATATTTTTTTCATAGTTAGTATTCTATTTTTGTAAATTTCTTAATAAATTGGACAGTTAAGATTTTTTTTTAATATAGTTACACTTCCTCGAAAACTGACTCCTATAGCACTACGATTACGAACATATAATTTATATCACCCTCGTGTATTTTTTAATTTATACACCAAGGGTCTTATTTTGCTGGTTTTGATCTGGTAACAAATAAACATAGGTAATTGGTTTTTTCAAAGCTCATTGGCCCATATTGTAAAGGCTTTAATATTTACTGAAAATTTAAATTGTGTTCATGAACAGACAGAAATATGATTATTTATACAATAATTAGCTTTTGCTAATAAATTAACATTTATCTGTATTCTAAATTTAAAAAGATTTGTGTGGCGGTTTGCTTTGCTTCTCGTTCAACCTGCAAAGGTTAATTTGCAGGTTGAAAAAAGTTTTTTTTTATCTTATTCATTTTATTTTTAATTGCTTTAAACTAGTGATTGATTGCGATCCCACCTGATGGTAAGCAGTGATGCAAAAGTTGATGGTGAAGCGCACTAATTTATTAAGTGCCATTCACTCTGACCTTGAAGACATCTAATTTATAATTGGACGGGAAAACCGTAGCAGGCAAATTGTTTCAGTCCTTCAATGTACTCGGTAGAAACGGCAAGATCAAATAATTAGTCTGGACCGTAGAGATTTCAACAATGTAAGGGTGGATACTGGACGTAATGTGTGTGTAAGTTTTTTTTGTGTTATTTTAGAAGAAAAAAAAACAAATTTAAGTTTTAAGGGAATTCTTTAGTTGCTACGCTGCTAAATATTGTGATTGATGCAGGAAATACATTAGCCTGTTGCCATCTAAATCAAAACTAAAATGTATGGCGACTTTGGAAAATTTTCTTCAGTGGAAAATGAACAAAAAGTAAGTAAGTAAAGTCCGACCGAAATTGGTCTTTACGACCGAAACCGAAACCAAATTTTGGCAACAGTCTCAGTTTCGGCCGAAACCGAAACTTACAATGAGCATGTTTGGAGGGAAAATAAAAAAAAAAACGTTATTATAATGATTACAACAACGGATACTTAGGTAGGTAGCTATGTAAGTACCTACTCATTTAATTATAAGTGTGTTAATTTTATTTAAAAAAAAAAACAATTAGGGATGTAGAGTAAGTATCTAACTGTACTTAATACTTGAATACCTAATAAGTATAAAAATTAATTTTGAAACTCTGAATCCATTTTTTGTTTACTACCTACTCATATGCGTATAAAACTTATCGAATTCTATATATACCATACGAAAACAAAACGTACTGCATACATAAGCCAGACACAACATGATTTGGCACGTGGCGGTCATGGTCGCTTACTCGCTTAAATGGAATTGAACGCGTCAAACATGACCGATTACGGTGCGAGAACTCCCGAATGCAGTTTTGGTTTCGGTCGTAGTTTCGGCAGGTTTTCCGCCGAAATGGGAACTAAACCGAAATTCGTTTTTTTGCCGAAACTCGACCGAACTTTGTAAGTGTATTAAAAAACGTCGTATACACTTAAAAAGTTACTGCAGCACTCGGTTATGGAGCTATAAATCCTATATATCTCAATCCCTCTTTCTCAATGGCATGCCTGGCATTTTAACACGTTATGGTAAAGTTTTTGTTTACGACGGACATTCAGATTTGGTGAGGTCACCCCACGATTGGTAGGACGACGAGCAAATAGCTCGAGCGAATTTCTCCTCGATTGCAATGACAAAGTTTTTAAAGCAAAAACAAGCGAATACTGTAAAAAAATATTTGCGTTACATAGATTGTTTTGTTACATATCTTTTCTATTTCGATTATAGAGATCACCAAAATAAATATTGAAGCTTCCATCATCTTTTCCAGTTACAAATAAAAAAGGGGTTACGCAACAAAAAATCTCATCAAACAATAAATCACTATGTATCTTCGTAAGGAGGATTGAGGCAATACAACAGAAGCTATATGGACCGCGGAATGGGAAGTCATTGTAGCCTAAGAAAATTGTCACCCGAACACAATTTCTCAGGAAAAGGATAGTAAGACTAGGAACAAACACAAGTTAGTGGTTCCTGCAACCAGGCTCCAAAAAATAGGAGGCTCATTTAGATGCCAATGTATACACTTTTTTATTAAGCTTCCCAGTCCTATTCAGGAACTTAGCCTTAATAAATTCAAATCATTTGCTGAGCGAAAACTTTGCCAGAAGGCTTTTTATACTGTAAAAGAGTATCTTAAGGACAAAACGGCTTGGAATTGACCTGCTCCAGTACTCACTATAGTTCAGGGCTTGTTAACGTTACCAAATTCACACTATAAGTTTCGTTAATTAACGTTATTTTCATAAAGTTAACATTTTAACGGTAACACGAGTAACGATACCTTGGTATCGAATCTATAAAATAACGTTACCAATTAACGTTACAAGTATCGATACTTTTATCGTTACTTAATGCATTGTTGTCAACCCGCGCAACCTAAGCGGCGCGGCGTAGCGCGGGCGGCGGCGCACTACGGAACGGCAACATCGCCAGTCAAACGATGCTTGCTAGTTGCTACTAAAATCTAAACTAAATATGGTACGGTTTCACAAACGAGGCGTGCGGTAATTGTAATTTTGATTAATTACTCATTCGCTTAAAAGTTTTTCAGAAAAATTGGCGTCATTCAGAATCTCATATTAAATGTGCAAGGCTTGTATTGTGTACTTTTTTTAATGAGTACATTATGGGGGGCCAAAGTTCACGTAAAATAGCAGATTTTCAGAGGTCTTTTGCTAAATTAGTTTTACACAAGTTTATTAAAATAAAATTACTTTTTTCTTTTTTCTTGAAGTAATATAGCAAAAGTTCTTAATTAATAACTAAAACTTAAGGGTTTATTCCCACTACTCACCTTCCAACTATGGGTGGTGAGAGTCGGGCCCCGCTTACTTAGTATTTTCTTTTCATTTTACTCCTAACATTAAGTGATTTGATTTGTAACGAGTATCTATACTCTTCGCCTGATAAACCACGCCTTATTACGAATCGCATTTCGAGGTTACAGATCCGATTAACATTGCTGAAAGGGCTCAAAAGCCTTTACATATATTAAAAAAAGAAAACTAACAATGTTAATCTCTCACGGCTACGCCAAATAGGTCAAGTTCAGCAAAAATGCCAGACAACTACTACAACAACTAGTTGCCTGACGCTGGTTTTCAACTGAACCGTATTTGTATGTATGTACGCGTATACATAAATAAATACATAGATAGAATTGATACAAAGATGCATATATAGACTGCCAAAAACGACCATTTGGCATGCGAAAAGATCAAATACAGATAAAAGAGTGCAAAGGTCCTGCTTATTTCTAACGAAATTTCTTCCAGCAGACCTGCGACAGGAGAGTCGGATGAGAGATGTAGACGCAGTGTGTATAAAAAATGTAGAGAAGAATTAAATAGACTATATTATCTGAATTAAATCATATAATACATACATATTTAACAATAGCAGTAAATAAATAGATACAAACATAAATTGAGTGAACGAAAAACGATCACGCAAGTAGCCAAGATAAGCAGGGTTAGACACACAAATACATATAAAAAAGTGAAGCTAAACTGCACGTTCCAAAGCGTAGATCTTTATGGAGAAGAACGTGCAAGGAACTCTATAGACACCGTTTTAAGTCACATTAGTCGCTTCTATTATGTGAGCACAATGTAGGTAGATAAGTAATGAAAAAAAAAATTAATAAAAAAATAGAAATTAAAAAAGCCAGTCTCGACTGACGGCGCCCGTACACGCGTACCGCACACGTGCATCAGCCCCACTGAGCTCAACCCTTTTGAAGGTCCACCAAATGACCCAATAAAACGTACCATCATCAGCGAGACATTTGAGTGAGCATGACAAACTCTCAACTGCCATGCTCATAATGTCAAACAAGTTGTAACCTCATAAAAATGCTCCAGGGTACTTCACATTCTTATACAATGCTATTGTTTTCAAATACAAAAAGTAATAAATGAGCACATCATCATCATTTTAGCCGAAAGACGTCCACTATTGGACATAGACCTCGCCCAAACGTCGCCACAACGACTGACTGCGTCGTCATCCACCGCATTCCCGCGACTCTCACCAGGTCGTCGGTCCACCTTGTGGGAGGCCTTCCAACGCTGCGTTTCCGATGCCCGGTCGCCACTCTAGAACCTTTCGGCCCCAGCGACCATCCGTTCTACGAGCAATGTGCCCTGCCCACTGCCACTCGGGTTTGGCGATTCTTCGAACTATGTCTGCGACCTTGGTTCTCTTGCGGATATCTTCATTCCTGATGCGATCACTCAAGAAAACTCTGAGAATAGCCTGCAGCCCAGCCGAGTCGGATTCGACCATTGACCTCTTTCTTAAAGTTAGATCTACCCAACTGGATTATCTGTCCCAGGTAAACGTAATCGTCTACAACTTCGAGTGTAGAGTCTCCGATTTTCGTCGGAGTGGGTGCTACATGGTTATTGACCATGACTTTGGTTTTGTCTATGTTTATTTTAAAGCCCACTCTTTCGGAAGCTCTACTAAAGTAATCGAGCATTGTAATGAGCTCCTCCGTAGTCTCAGCCATGACTACTATATCGTCAGCAAACCGAAGGATGTACTCGCCATTGACATTAATGCCTAGTCCACTCCAGTCCAGAACCTTGAAGACATCCTCCATTGCAGCCGTAAACAGTTTCGGAGAAATGACGTCTCCGTGCCTCCACCATCTACCATCTGGTCCTGAAGTCGGACTGACATTGTGATGTTTCTCGTACAAACACTTCAGCACTTCGACGCACCGATAGTCAATCTGGAACCGTTGGAGATTGCAGTACAGCCCAAGTCTCGATCGAATCAAAGCTCGTAGTCTACGAATGCTAAGCAGAGAGCTTCATGATATTCTGAGAATATCTTGATGATATTCTGAATATAAGATACGCCACCCTGGTCGACACACTCTCGATCCTCACCACATTGTCCACAAGGGACCTGTGGACGATAAACCTAAAACCATCCTGGGACTGCTGGTCATCTCCCCCGGAAATAAAGCAGGTTACAAATTTGAGAATTATCGATCCTCCTCCTGTCTTCAGACTTCAGATAATCCCACAAAACTCTATCGTAACCTGCTCAATTTTTCTTAAAGTTCGATGATCTTCTCGTCGAAGCGGAGTGTACGCGTGCTATATGTTGTCAGGTCCGGTCGTTGTTTTCTAAAGGGGTAGCCGGATCCCATCCGGAGATTCTTCGCACGACTTGCTTCGCCATAAGGTTATGGCGAAGCAAGTTGATCGCTACCGGAGTTAAGGGTAGTGAGGCTGCCGCCCGGCAGTAGTGACCACTAGGACCTATTCCTTTTGGTTGTGCTTATCATTATGGGGTTTTGTCATAATCGCCACGCTTAACATGCTGATTGGCGATCGCAGTGTGGATGTTGCAATGCACAGAGAATGCTGCTGCCCATTATCTGGTGTGTCCTTTAGTCACCTCTTACGACACCCTCGGGAAGAGATAGGATGGTGTTATTCTTTAAGTCTGGACACCATACAGAAATTTTCACAAGCTCCTTTAAAATAAACAGATAAAATAAAAAGCACCATTTCGAAAACAACAATACAAAAAGGGCAGTAGTATCTCCTCCAATATTTATAAAAATATAAAAGAAAAAAATATTCCGGCATTTAGCCAAACAATTTTATCAAGGATATAATCCTCCAATGTATAATATGCTTGCTTGTGTTATGTACACTTTTTTCTTCTGTCCGTACAATTAAACTGCTAGTTCAAAAAATAAAATAATTACAAATTAATTATAAACTGACGAGACTGCCTTAAAAGCCTTAACTGAAAAGATACTATACATTAACTACTAAACAACAGTTGCTCATGTGTATCACAAGCCATAAACACACACAAACGCTCGAAATATATTACCCTCCTTACTGCCGTTCATTAAGGGGGAGATCATGATTATTGATGATTTTAAATCCAACAGCACGTCTAAACGGCTAGTCGTATGTTTTGAAAAAAATATATGTTAAACTAGACTACTTGCCTAATAATTTGATATACGAATATTTAATTTTTTTTCGTAAAACTTCGTGTGCTTTATTTTCAAAGTTATGTCTAACACACACAAAAAAACGAAGATCAGGCAAAAACCGTCACGTGTATTTTTATGAAACTTTCACAAACTAAAAGATAATTTAATTCTTTTGATATACTGTTTTTGTTCATATTGTGTTTAATAAATGAAGGACATGTTATTATTCGAATAATCTTTATGGGCGGTGAGTGACGCTAGGTCCTCTTTTGTTCGCTCAAGGTCGCTGGCATTTAGTGTCCCCTTAACTAATAGACCGCAAAGCCATAACTATTAAACATATGAGCGAAAAATGTATGACGTATGTCACGCAATCGAAGGTTAGAGAAAGATTTAGGTAGGTATAGGATTTATTTATCTCTAGATACTGAATCAAATCCATTATTATCTTTATATAAACCCTGAAAATCGTCACAATGATGGCGAAAATAATCTTCAGTATCCGTTTTAAGTTCAGGTACAAAATTACGTAGCCTTTTTTCATTTGAATATAATAAATATACGTAATTCCTATTTAAAATGAAAAACGTTGCGCAGCACAAGTGTTTTTGATTTGAATACCTACGTGATCAAACCAGTACTGCATTAATGTAGACGAAAAAAAGAGATAAAAGAAAATAAAGTTATTTAACGGTACTTTTCGTATGTATTTGGTAACGTTATCAGGCCGTGGGCCATGGTAACGTTACTATTTTTCGGTAAAATCATCGATAACGTTAAGTCAGTTTACCGGTAAAAGTTGTCCCAAGTATCGTTACCAAGCATAACGTTACCTCTGCTAATAACGTTACCTTCGTCCGATGAAAGTAACGATACCAAATTTTTAACGTTATTCAAAGCCCTGCTATAGTTGTTGTCATTTCTTTCTTTTTCTCTTCTAAATTACCTTTTTTATTATAATTTACTATTTTTTTTTAAATTGTCGATTATTGTTATTTTCAATCATGAAATTATATATATATATATACATGTCTTTTACAATTATGACATTGTTTATTTTTTTATATTTAGAATTTGACATGGACAATTAATTTTAGATATATACATATAACTATATATATGTTTTTTACAATTTGTAATATTTAATTTCTTTGTAAATTTTATTATTGTGAATGTAGGGACTATGTGGATTACTCTTTTTTTTCTCTTTAATTATAACATAATGTCTGGCAGTTTTGAGTACTTTTTGCGGCCTACCCAAATGTCCTTTCTTTGGTATTGTTCGTCATGTCGTTGAGCTCCTTAGTAGTTCTGAGTTTAGCTACACGAATACTGACATATGCTTGCACTGACTGGGCAGGACTGCTCTGTATGGTTGTGTGAACCAATCTGTGTGTCGGAAATAAAAAGTAACAAATAATTTCCCCGCTCTGGGTAGAGGGAGAGGAAGTGTCAAACTTTTACTGACTAAAACCGACATGTGTTCCTTCAGAAGCAATTTTTGCCATCCCAGGGCATCGGTACCTCTTTCGAACAATCCCGTAATCCCATCCATTTTGTTGACAATTCTTAGCGTTGCGCGTGGAACAAAACGCGCCGTCAACTCAGTCTTGGTCCGTACCGGTCGTGAGGGAACGGATATCCTGCCCCGGGTGTCAGTAGTCGCGATCCCCAAACACCGCAGGTGAGAGCTTACGGACGACGAGCAATGGGTAGCTAGCCGTAGCTTTCAATCTCTGTAAGGTTGTGCCAATTAATTCCATAATATGTATGTATTTAGAAATATATAAATATGTTTATCAGTTGTTTAGTACTCATAACACAAGCTCTGCTTAGCTTGAGACTAGACGGTGTTGTGTGATAGTTGTGGAATATTATTATTATTAATTAATTGAAAGTCTCCTATATCTAGAGGCAACAGTCCTTGCCCACATGCACGATTTGTGCATGAAGATGCGAAGCTGGGTCGAAACTCCGCTGGCGGACAAAGTTCCAGCGAGATCTCAGGGTGATACGGCGACAGCGACTGTCGCAACCCAGAGCTGGGTTCGTCAAAATCATGGTGCTTAGTCTCCTCTTTGAGGAGTGGCAGTCCGGTCGTCCGATAGTCGTCCAGACCAATCCCAAGTGGCAAGTGTTTCACGCGCTCCTCAAAGAGATGTTAGTAAACCATAAGGGCTAATGGTGGCTCGAGCCTCGGATATTTTTAGAAAAAGATTGGTTTGGTTTTAGAACGCAAAGGGTAACTAAAGGATGCAGATGTGGATTAAATCAGTAAAAGTCTTAATACTCAATACTCAATACTTTATTGCATTCCATATTATGTACATTGATGGTATAAAATATAGTCAAGATCAATATGGACCCTGTCGGGCACAGAAAAGTTAGGAGAGAGGATGGCGGCAAAGTAACAATTCATGGAATTAATTATTGTAGGTAGATCTTATAGATGTATATTATTATGTATAAGTATTGGTAGATTGTGTCCGACATTTTAATTTATTATTTGTCATCTTTTTTTATTAAATTATGTCTGTATATATTTAAATTAGATTGTGTATGCATATTATTTATATATATATATTATAGCCTGACACCCCCTCGCGCTCCACCCAGAGTAGGAGAAGTTATAGGATGATTTCTCATCTTAAAAAAAACCTTGACCTTGTATCGATTGTATACAGTTGAATTTGAAAGTTCCACCTTTCAATTGTGCCCTTAATAAAATTGATTAACTAAGTAAAACCGCGCTGAAAGTTGGTTTAACCAGATAAATGGGATGATTAAACCAAAATCTATATTGGCCACACAGTCAAGCCACGGCCCATAACCTATTAACTTTTGACATTCATTAATTTCACAATATTCATAGATTTCATCGATTGTTTGATCGGGAAAGGGTTGATTGAACAAGGCTAACTGAAATACTGACCAAACATGCCGCCATTCCTGCCTGAAAAACCCTCGGCTGGCGCC
Source organism: Mythimna vitellina (assembly GCA_949316375.1). Classification (NCBI taxonomy): domain Eukaryota; kingdom Metazoa; phylum Arthropoda; class Insecta; order Lepidoptera; family Noctuidae; genus Mythimna; species Mythimna vitellina. The sequence continues at coordinate 11,646,112 of OX438686.1, forward strand.
GAATGGACGGTAGTCGGTGCCAAGAGGGGGGCGGGCAAGGCAGCTAGGACGGTCAAAAAGCGCGCGAAGCGACAGGAGCGAAATAAGCGGGCCATGGCGGCTAGACTTCGCGCCCCGAATTCCAATTTAATTACTACAGCCAAATGCGGAAAAGAAGGGCGTGATGTACGCCACCGTCATGGAGAAGGCAAAGCAGGTAGTAGTTTGCCATATCAGCAAATTCGGAGCCTCTGGGGGCTTCCGAATGAGCCGCACCGCAACCGGGACCCGAATATTAGAGGTCCCTGGTGCGGACAGTGACTCTGCCACAGACGCAAGGATCAGGGCGTCCATGGACGTCGAGGAGTCCCAAGTGTTTAGGCCCACCAAGTGCATGGACATGCGCATCATGGGCCTGGATGACTCGGTCACGGTGGACGAGGTGGTGGCCGTCATTATCAGGACAGGAGGGTGCCACGCCGCTCAGGTGCGGGCGGGCACCATCCTCGCTGACAGTACGAGCATGCGAGCCGTAACTGTGGGCTGAGATGATAAACGATAAATGATAAACTATAAATGATAAACGATAAATGATAAACGATAAATGATAAACTATAAATGATAAAAGATAAATGATAAACGATAAATGATAAACGATAAATGATAAACGATAAATGATAAACGATAACGAACGATATTTATTTTGTAAGTACTTAGGTTTAAAAAAATACTTTTACACAACATTTTTTTTTCCTGATTTTAAACTAGATGAGACCGGTGTTTCCTAGCTGACTACCTTGAGAAGAAACACCGAAACAAACTCAGGGGTAAAAGTCTCTTTTAAAAACCATACAGTTAATATGTAATGGTCAAATCACATGAGAACCATGCAGATTTGTCTGAGATGGTCTTTTGAAGAAAGAACCATACAGATTTGAGTGGACCTGTCCAGTCAGTGCAAGCATTTGTCAGTATTCGTAAAGCTCAACCCAGGACTACTAAGGAGCTCAACGACTTGACGAACAATACCAAGGAAATGACATTTGGGTAGGCCGCAGAATATACTCAAATTGTCAGACATACGTTAAAATTACTGAAAAAGAAAAAAAAATCAATCAACATTGTCCTCACGCTCACAATAATAAAAGGAAATATATAATTTACAAAATGTAATACTTAGTAGTCAAGTAAATATTGATGTCAAAAATTAATAGAAAAAAAAATGTCAAATTGCAAAATAAAAATAATCTACAATATCAAATTGTAAAAAAAAAAATAAATAATAAAAAGCATAATTGAAAATAAAAACAAAAGAGAAAAATAAGACAACAGTTATAGTGCGTACTGGAGCAGGTCAATCCCAAGCCTTTTCGTCCTCAACATAGTCCTTTATTGTGTAAAAAGCCTTTTGGCAAAGTCTTCGCTTTACAATAAATGATTTTTACACCGCAAAAACCAAACTTTTATTTCAACAATAAGAAAAATGAAGTAGATTAATAAATTTTATTTAATGATCTTGTTAAAAATTCGGATGTCAGTCCGAATTTTAAACAAATTTCACGTTTATGAAATTGCAAAAAAACTTTTTAAATGAAAACAAAATTCTAATTTTAAAACTAAACTTTACGAAGCTGAGACTTTTCTTAAATCTAAAAAGTATTTATTTACGTTACGTTAGAATTACTTACGTTGCGAGTTGCAAGTAAGTAATTCTAACAAAATTAAGTAATTTTCTATTCGCGGTATCACAAACTTTCAAGTTTGTGATACCGCTGTTGGTATTTTTCCTGGTAAATCTCAACGGTGAATATTTAATTATAAACTGTTAAAACAAATTTCTGAGAAGGAAAGCTAAACAATGTTAGTTTGATTGCACGCTCGAGGAAGTATCTACAATGTTTTAATATAGAACACATAGTAACGCGAGCGTAGGAGATGGCTGAAACCGTAAGGAGAGGACATTCCCACACCTAAGCCGCTGGTGCAGTATAAACTTTCGCCGTCAAGTTTTGCGGAGGACGAGCAACGCATAGCACGCCATCCAGCCTTCTACTAAGAACCAAGCCCGAGTCAGCACTTTGTGGTCTTTGCGCACCTCAAAAAGATGTCAGCAAAATTGAAGGGACCTAGTAAGGCCAATGCTATGGCTGCGGGAATGTACCAAAGAGTTTTTTTTCCTGCAAAGGATAATTAAAGGGGCACGGGTTTAAGTCAGTAAAACCCTGACATACCTTTTTTTTTATTTTTTTTTTATTGGGTGGGAAAATCATCTTATGACAAAACCCGCTCTTGGGCGGAGCGGGAGATAGTGTCAGACTTTTACTGACTAAAAACCCACTCCTGTTCCTTCGTTGCCTTCGTCCCAGGGCCCCGGGTTTCGCTTTCACACTACCCGTAGCCCCAGTAGGCTTCGACCCTGCTGGACCCCTATGATTTGCTGACACCTCTTTGAGGCGCGCGTGGAACAGTACGCGCCGTCGACGACTTGGGCTCGGTCCGATTACCGGACGATCGGACGGCGAGCCACCCATTGCTCGCCGTCCTCAAGCCCGCGCCTACGGTGGCCGGAAATCGGGATCGGAATCCCGGCGGCGGCGGTTGGAGCGTAAAGACCGTTGCCTCACGCGATCGGCTGCCTCCTTCGCTAGCATTACGGCTTCGCAGAAGGAGGCGACCGCCTGCCACTCCTTCTCGCTCCGGAGCATGGCCTGAACCAAGGCCCGGCGCGAGAGATCGCCGCCGCCGATTGCCCCCACGAGGACACGGCGTTGCTCTGCCCAAGCGGGGCACACCTCCACCGTGTGCTCTACCGTGTCCTCCGGGTGGGCCACACAGTGGCGACACCCGGGCGTCGTTTCCGCACGAAGGAACCTCCCGAACTTACCGTGTCCGGTGAGAACCTGCGTCATGAAGAATGTGAGGACGCCGTGAGGTCTTTCCAACCACGCCTCAAAGAGGGGACTTACCGCCATAATTGTGGCGTGCCTTGCTTAAATGATACCTGAAAAAACCATTAAAAATGTTATCTCACTCTAATAAAGTAAAATCTGTATCGTATCTCTCTTTTCGTGGGTTTTACTAGAAGTAAAAAAATATTAAATTTTATTTTTAACATTATTTCATATTTTTTACAAATCCTGCTCAAATTGTTGGCCTCTGTTGTGAATGCAGGCCTGACATCTGTTTCAAATTTCGACAGTTGTTGTACAAAGTCGTATTTCCTCCTAAATTGTATTGAAAGCCGTTTCAATGCGTTGAACTAGTACCTCCCCAGTTTCCAACTATCATCACTGCAAACTACTGCTACAAAGTTATAAATTCGCAGAATTGTGAATGAGTCACATAAGACTAAATTAGAAACAACGCATTGAAAGAGAGATAGTATATATAAGAACCTAAGTTTAACACATGATACTACGGACAATGGCATGTCGGTAATATTTGTGTCTAATTACTACAAACAATTAGGGTCAGTTTAGTTAGGTAAACTAAACTGACCCTAATTGTCTCTTGAAAAATAGAATCTACAATTACATAAAGAACGATGCACCAAAATGTCTCCCCTACTCTTACATCGAGCAACAAAATTGAAATGTATCTCAATCGAAAGATCTTTGTGAGGTGAGAATTTTTTTTTTTAGCGACATCTCTCAAAAGTACGGGGTTTAACGGAAAAGTCTTATTTTAATATTATTCGTTGTTGGGTCAAAGTAACACCAATAGATTTGAAATGTATCTCAATCGAAAGATCTTAGTAAGATGAGATTTTTTTACTATGGCAATATCTCTCAAAAGTGCAGGATTTAGATTAGGTTAGGCTAAAACAAAAAAAAAATAGAACCTGAACCCCACACTTTTGAGATATGTCGCCGTAGTAAAAAAACTCTATTTAATTACACGCTTGGAATTACACCTGTTTCAAATCTATTGGCACCCACCAACCGATTTAAAACAGGTGTCATTTATGGGAACAGTTTACGCAATGCTCTGTGCCAAATATTTTTATAGAATTGTACAGGGCTCACTGAGCCGCTTTCAAAAATGTATGACAGTACTATGTTATGAGTATATTTATTTTAAGGTCTAAAACACTTGGGTTAGGTTAAGTTAGGTTAAAATAAAAATATTTTATAAAACCTTAATCCCATAATTTTGAGGTATGTCGCCATAATAAAAAAAACTCAGTTTAACTAGACGCTTCGAATGACATCTGTTTCAAATGTGTTGGATAGGGGGGACGGGTCTCATACAAATTTGATCATCGTTCTTTTGTATAATCCGTGCTCAAAGAAACGTATATAAGGGAGATTGTTATAACGCGATCAAATGGAATCATAGAGTATGGTAGTTGGCTAATATTTAGGTATAGACCCAAATAAATACTTGATTAGGTACCAAACGTCTTGAACAAGGTCAGAGAAAAATCAAAGTAAAACAAGCTGGCTTTAAATCTAGTCAAATAATAACTCATCATAGTTTTTTCTATTGACAGATAAATATAGACTAATCAAATGCATAATATATAACTATATCTATATATCTATACATCTGTCTTTAATGTCGACTTAGAAACTAATACTACGGATCCAGTAACTACATGATTCTGGACCCTCAAGTGGGGAATTTTCCGTCGGCTTTACCGTAATTTAAAAAAAAAATCTGTACTTTTTTTAATTTAAACTATTTAAAGTCGTTATTCTAACATTTTTAATGAAAAAAATTAATATTACTTTTAAAATATAAAATATCTTCGCATTCCCACAACCGTCACTAGGTCGTCGGTTCACCTAGTGGGAGGCCTTCCCACGCTGCGTCTTCTGGTACGTGGACGCTACTCAAAAACTTTTCGGCACCATGGACTATTGATTCTGCAAGCAATGTGCCCACCCCACTGCCACTTAAGTTTGATGATTCTTCGGGCTATGTCCGTAACCTTGGTTTTCCTGCGGATATCTTCATTTTTTATCCGATCACAAAAGGAAACTCCTGGGCACGCCATAATTATGGCGGTAAGTTGCCTCTTTGAGGATTGGCTGGAAAGGCAACACGTCGTCCTTACCTTCCGCATGAAGCAGGTCCTCACCGGACATGGTAAGTTCGTGAGGTTCCTGCACCGGATTAGTGCGGAAGAAACGCCCGGGTGCCACCATTGTGTGGCCTGCCCAGAGGACACGGTGGAGCATAGGGTAGAGGTATGCTCCGCCTGGGCAGAGCACTGCCGTGTCCGATGGGGGCGATCAGCGGTAGCGATCTCTCGCACCGGGCCTTGAGACAGGCTATGGTCCGAAGCGAGGAGGAGTGGCAGGCGGTCGCCTCCTTTCTTCGAAGCAGTAATGCTAGCAAAGAAGGAGGCCGCACGTGCACGCGCGAGGCAATGACCCTCGCGCCCCAGTCGCCGGGATTCCGATCCCGATTTCCGGGGCCTACTGGGGCCATGGGTAATGCGAAAGAGATCTCTGGGGCCCTGGAACAATGGAAAAGAAAAAACAGGAGTGGGTTTTTAGTCAGTATAAGTCTGACACGTCCTCTCGCTCCAACCAAGAGCGCGAATGTCATATGATGATTTTCCCCTCCAAAAAAAAAAGAAACAAGGACACTCCGCCTAGCCCTCTCTAAAGCCCTTTTGATCTTAAGCCTTGTGAAATGTTGAATCGTTATCTATGTACGTGCGACAAAACGGTACTTAGCTGTATGCGTTTTGAGGTGAGAAGTTTTTTTTTTTTAAATAATATAATAATCTTTTATTGGAACAATAAACTTGTTTCCATTTTTTAAGTATTCATTAACGACTACGTTAACGTTAGTTTTTTAAGTATTTGTTAACATTCGTTTTACATATGATGATTTTCCCCTCCAAAAAAAAAAGAAACAAGGACACTCCGCCTAGCCCTCTCTAAAGCCCTTTTGATCTTAAGCCTTGTGAAATGTTGAATCGTTATCTATGTACGTGCGACAAAACGGTACTTAGCTGTATGCGTTTTGAGGTGAGAAGTTTTTTTTTTTTAAATAATATAATAATCTTTTATTGGAACAATAAACTTGTTTCCATTTTTTAAGTATTCATTAACGACTACGTTAACGTTAGTTTTTTAAGTATTTGTTAACATTCGTTTTAAACTGTGTTGTAGCCATTAGCACCCACCTCCAAGAGGGGAAACGTCGGCGTTCCGAAATTTATAATAATACATTTACAGTTAATTTGTATTCGCAGTTAGACTTAATTACTCTAAATCTAGAATTGGAGTAGGTTAAGCAACTACCTATTAATTTGAATTATAGTTACAATTTATTTATATTATTACAATTAATTAATTAAAATCATTTAATCATTTAAAACAAAAGTGAGATCCAGGTGCTCCAGCTCACTTAGTGTGAGTGTTTGTGGGATATGTGAGTGTGTGTGTAGGTTAAAAATTAAGTAGATAGACAGAAAATTGAGTAGATTTTACTTGTTGTTTGTTTGTTATTATTTTTGATCTATTTTTAAAAAGTTCTTAACATCAATGTTGCCGTATTTTTCTGCGTTTCCCTAACAAACATTAAAATTAGATTGATTACATTAATAAATCACAACAAACTTCACAAAGCAATTAAACTTGTACCAAAACTTCGATCTTGTTAACTAAAAAGTTTTCTTTCATATTTAAATTATGTTGTTTACTATTGCGAATAACTGATCAAAACAAATTAATTTATGTCCGTGGTCACAGGACAAATATACAAAGAAATATCGATTTTTTTATTTACTTACTGCGAAGATAGATAGATATATTCTTTATTGTACACTAAAAATACAAATAAAATTAGGAACTTAAAATAAATAGGGCAATGAGCGGTCTTATCGCTAAAAGCGATTTTTACACCTTTCGATGGATTTGACAGAGAAGGAGAAAAAAGATACTCAGGTAGTTCGCGGTGTACTATCCACCAATTTTTATGACAAGTCGTTTACAATTCAAGCAGTGCGGCTGTGGAATGTTTTGCCCGTGTCGGTAAGGCAAGCTCAAACATTCACAATTTTTAAAAATATGGTTAAGGATCACTACCTTTCCTCTTAAACGTCGTCATTAAGTTCATCATTTCTTTGCTTTCATAATTATATATATATATATATTATATTATTTGTATTATATACAATTTATTAGTTTATGTATTGTATATATGTAAATAGTACACCACGAACTACCTGCGTATCTTTTTTTCTCCTTCTCTGTCAAATCCATCCAAAGGTTGTCTGTAAAAAATCGCTTTTAGCGATTAGACCACCCATTGTGACACCCTATTAATGTTAATTTCCTAATGTAAATTGTATTTTTGGTGTACAATAAAGAATATCTATCTATCTATCTACTATTTACAAATATACAATACATAAACTAATAAATTGCATAAGATACAAACAATATATATATAATTATGGAAGCAAAGAAACGATGTACCTAATGACGACGTTCAAGAGGAAATGTAATCCTTAACCATATTTTTAAAAATTGTGAGTGTTTGCTTTACTGACATGGACAAAGCATTCCACAGCCACACTGCTTGAACTGCAAACGACTTGCACTGCTTGACCTGTAAACTGGTGGAGTGGCTTAGCATCTCTAGTCTCAAGTTTTCCGATGACCTAAGATATCTAGTAAGAGTAATCTAGTATGTGTGGTGTGCGAAGTATGAACTTCATCTAATGCAAAAAATAAAATGAGGTTTTAACTCTATTCTTTTTTAAGGTGGCAAATCAACAAATATTTTCTTTCATCCTAGGAAGGAGCAAAAGAGTGTCAGACTTTTACTGACTAAAACCCACCTGTATTCTTTTAGTTGTCCTTTACATTCCAGAGTCACGGTATTCCTTTCAAAAATTCCCGCAGCTGTAGCAGGCATCGGCCATACTGGGCCTCTCCACGTACGGTTTGCTGACAAGTCTTCGAAGCGTACGTGGACCACTACGTGTGTCATCGATTGGGGCTCGGCGTCTGCAAACCCACGCCTTCAGTGACCGGAGATCGCGTTGCGACTCCCGAAGCCTGGAGCGTTTCCTGCCGCAGCGGCTGTGGCGTGAGGATTTCAGTTCCCTCACGGCTGCAGTAATCTACTTTGCCTGTTACTGCTTGGTAGAAGGAGGTGAGCGCATCCCATTCGCTCTCGCTCCGGACCATGACCTGAACTAGGGCCCGGTGCAAGAGATCGCCGCCGATCGAGGACACGATGGTGACACCAGGGCGTTTTTTCCGCCTGAATCCGAAACAGGACCCTCCCGAACTTATCAAATCCGGTGAGGACCCTGCGTCGTGTATTTCCCTTCTATACAAGACCAGAACGCAAAGGTGTGAAACTAATTGCGTATAGATTGGAAATCACTTTTAAATCAAGGTCTTCCAATTTATACAAGAGTAGTACGCAAATATTCGCGTATACTTCGTAGTGACCTAACTACCTAACCTTATTCTATAATATACAGTGCCAGTACGAATATGGAATAATCGCGCCTGAATTAGGTCACGTTAGAATAATGACCATTAGAACACGATAGTGAACGAACGAAGCGATACTGTGGGTTAGGTTAGGTTAGAACAGTGACCATTAAAGACCAGACCAGATCCCCTTCTAATGTTAGTGAATCATTTAGGTTTGGTTAAGTTAAAAACTAATATTATTTATCTAATCTAACATTAAGGTAGATACATACATTAATAATATAATATTCCACAACTATCAAACAACGCCGTCTAGTCTCAAGCTAAGCAGAGCTTGTGTTATGAGTACTAGACAACTGATAAACATACTTATATATTTCTAAATATATACATATTAGAGATAAATTGCACTCAGACACAGAACAATTAATAATATTTAAACATCATTCCATTATATGAATAGATGATTTTTTTTAAACTATATGGCAGTTTTTGTCAGGCTAAGTGATGTTAACTGTAGTATAGTTTGGAACCTGGACACGTGCGTACAAGTTACAAACTATACAAGACCAGTGCGCAGAATTCGTGTATACATTGTAATTGCACATTTAAAAATAGCAATACAAAATATACGCGAGCAGTTTCCTATGGCTGCTTTCTGGCCATGTATACTATGGAAATACGCCCCTGCGTCATGCGGAAGGTGAGGATGCCGTGGCATCTCTCTAGTCATTCTTCAAACAGGGTTCTTTATTTTTAAGGGTGGAAATCATCCAATGACTTCTTCCGCTCTGGATGGGGCGTGAGGGCGTCAGAGTTTCAGACTTTTACTGACTAAAACCTCACCTGTGTCCTTCAGTTGCCCTTTGCGTTCTAGGACTACGGTTTTCCTTTTCAGAAATTCCCCGCAGTCCTAGCTAGCGGGCATCGGCCCTACTGGGCCCCTACAGTTAGCTGACATCTCTGTGAGAAGCGCGTGGATCACTACGCGCTGTTGGCGACTGTGTTCGGTCCGGTTAATTACCGGACGGCCGGACGCCGAGCTACCCATTGTTTGACGTCTGTAAGCCCTGGTCTACCGTGGCTGGTAGTCGGGGACGGAATACCGGCGGCTAGGCGTGAGGACCTTCGTTCCCTCACGCGTGCGGCCACCTCAATCACTTGCATTATTGTATAGTAGAAAGAGGCCACCGTCTGCCATTCCTCCTCGCTCTTGACCATAGCCCGAATCACGGCCCGGCGTTAAAGGTCGCTGGCGCCGATTACCTCAGGGAAATAGGAGACTTACCACCATGATTTTGGCGTGCCCGATTTGAACTCTGCCTTCAATCAGGCTTGCTGCGAGTTGATGATTTCTGAACACTGTAAGATCAGTTGCCCTAATGATTTCACTCTCACAGACAGCCAGCGATAAACGTATAGAATAGATAGGTTTTTAATTTACGTGTATATATAGTACAATGTAATCTGCAGGTAACGTAGATATGTATATTTAGTAAACACATTTATCTGAAAGTAAACACACGTAAAACCAGACTTGCAAGCCTTTAATACTCCTGGAAATACTGAAATGCCAGTTCTTGCAGTAAAATTTTACGATACAGTTACGTAAGGTGCACATTCAATAACAGAGCAAAAGTATACCACAAACCGCTGATGCCGATATCGGGTGCAACTTATCCGATTGATTCTCGACTAGGTATAAAAATAAATCGTATGTGAAACAAACAGACGTATTTTCGTTGCAACGCTTAAAGGTAAAAAAATAAAACTCACTGCCATCGTGTTGACGTACAAACGATATGAGTGTCCTATAAAGCAATCACTTTTAAAGTCATTTTTTAACAACGACTAATGAAAAATAACACATTGTTTAAACAGATTTCCACACTACGTATACACCACACTATATTATTAGAGGCAAACATTTGTGAGTTTATGTTTGTAACTTCTTCATGCTCAAACTTGGTACACGGGTAGACCATCATGTCATGGAATAACACAGGAGCAACTGGATCTTATTTCCTTAGGATAAAATTATCTACAATCACACGAGCGAAGTTGCTGACAGCTGCTAGATTTACTATGAAATTGAGAATTTACCATAAATTCCTAGAGTGGATAAACGCATATATAACCGGTGGCGTTTATAGAATAAGATACAAACAACGAAGATATATGAAAGCCAGCTAAACAAAGACTAGCAAACATTTGTCTGGGAGAAATCATTTGCCACCACACTGTAAGTAATCCAGGATATATATATAACTGAAATAGAGAAATCAATTTCAAATTTGCTAAATATTTATCTCAAAAATAGCTTGCTGGAAGTTTCAACATATTGTGGTAGAGCTCACCTTGACATTGTGAAATAGATGGAAATGGATGTATGGATTCCCATGTGCGGAACTGAAATGGTTCAATATTTTATTTAAGTTATGGATATACCATTAGATACTTAAATACTAGTTTCTTTACTTGCTAGCTTCTGTCATCGAAATTTACTCTGCTTCAGTACTTGAAAAAACACATTACACAAACATCCACGGTGTTTGAAAAATAGCAACACCAAGCATGGCGGCCATCAAAGTGAAATGTCAGAATTAAAAGCTGTAAAAGTCATTAAATGTTATAATTGAAACAAAGAAGCCAGAATTGAAAAAAACAAGTAATTTCAAGAACCAGTGTCAGAATTTAGATAAAAACAGAAGTAAAAGTCTTCAAGTCTTTCTTCAACTTACATCATCGGACCACTAGACGTACGGCGTTGCGCCACCGGTACATGGTAGATATCCCACCCATACGCTCAAAGCGTTTTGAGAACACATTTATTACACGTACAGCTAGGGAGTAGAATTCCTTGCCGGAGTCTGTGTTTCCTGATAGCTACAACTTGGGGGTCTTTAAGTCAAGAGTGAATAGGTTACTTCTAGGCAAGGCAAGCGTGCTCCATCGTCGACCACATCATCGCTTACCATCAGGTGAGATGGTGGTCAAACGCGAGACTATCATTTATAAAAAAAAGCAAATGCTTTCAGTGTAATATTTTTGACCGGAAAGTTTAAAACATTGACATCATTATGACCAATACCTAAATATATCAAGGAGTTCACCTAAAGGACGGTATTATATATTCTTTTGTTATATAGCATTAACAAAAGTTACTAAAATACCTACTAGCATACACCAAAAAAGCGTTGCTTTTACTGTCAAATTATTTTCGGAATTGAATTTAATGTGTAATAATAAACAAACTACAGAAAGGAATTTACTGTCTGCAATATAGTTTACATATCTACTTAAGATAAATACCTAGCTCCAATTGTCGTTTTGATACACTTATAATTTGGATTTCTTTTATTTTAAGTACTTACTTAAGTTAAGGGCAGTTTAAAAGAGTCACAGTGGCACTTGAAAAAAAAAGCGTATTACAAGGTTAAAGACTATGTCGAAGACAGGCTTGTTTGGAAATTACTGCTTCTGCACATGTGGCCCCTTGGTAACTCATTAATAATGTGTAAATGTGTATATTAACTGCTCCATCTTTGTTTTAAAATATTTCTTTTTTCTTCTAACTCATTACCTGTGCAATATTTTTCATATTACTTAGATCTCAACCACCTTAAAATTATTAATGATTTCTTGCTTTTTTATAAAGCCTCGTTTTTATAATGTGAATGTGAGAACACTGTAGATTCCGCGAATTCTTAGATTAATTTGTATTACGACTCACTTTTTTAATATGATTATTTTTATTGTGCTTTTGGGTACAATATTGACTGGATATTGAGAGCAGTGGTGGCCGAGTGGTAACAGCCCCGACTTACGAGTTGTAGGTCGCGGGTTCAAACGCAGCCAGGCATATTACTTTGTGTAATTTATTTCATCACCACTGCTCTCAAAACGGTGAAGGAAAACATCGTGAGGAAACCGGCATGTCCTAGAACAAAAAAATCGAAGACATGTGACATCCACCAATCCGCACTGGGCCCGCGTGGTAGATTACGGCCCATTCCCTCCCCTAGAGAGGAGGCCTGAGTCCCAGCAGTGGGAACATTATAAGGCCGACTATGTGTACTATGTATTGACTGGTCTACACTGTTCTTACATATCTATTGCTAGCTGTTGCCCGTGACTTCGTTAGCGTCCAGATCGTAAAAATGCACAAACGCAACTACTAATTCTGTGGTTGGATTTGATGCCGAAAGAAAATCTTGTTCATTTATTTTACTTTCACATTAAACGGTTACAGGCCAAAACAAAAATTACCTCCAGTAAATATGTTATATACAATGTATTAGGAGCTAAAGTATGAAATTGCCGTTTCGAAGTTATTATCTTTGGATTGACTTGGAATTATAAGTTCAAATAAACTTTATATTAAAGGTACGGTATTCTTTTTCCGAATTACCTAATGTATTTATTGTATATATTCTGTAATATGGCAGTTCTAATAACCATGAATAATCTTATAACCTTAATATGAAAAAAACTTTCTTTATTGGCTAATAAAGAAAGTTTTTTTCATATTAAGAGTTCCTACGTTGAAACTATATAGAATTATTTTAGTTGCGCTGCTTTGGTTTTATTATTTTTTATGACTTTTTATAAAAATGCGAAGTAAACATTTCGATATATTAAAAGTATGCTGAAAACAGTTTTATTAATGCAATCAAAGTACCAACGTATATTATATGCAAAACAGACGACAAAATATTCACAAAAATATTAATACCGACATTTTGGAATATTAGATGATATACATTTATGGACATCAAAAACATACCTAGCTCTTTTTTATAACCCTCATGTGTAGAATTTTCTAGCAAAATTTTGAACAAAGCAAATACAATTTAAAATGTTCTACTTCATTTGTATCAAGTAAACGTTTAATGGCTGCTATTATATAGCGTACACAACCCTTTATACGAATACCCACCGGTCAAGTTTCATTAGTGTATTTTTATTATTTCTGAAAGTTTCATAAAAGGTACATGTCTGCAGCTTAATATACCTTAACAAGTTTTACGATTTTTATTATTTTACAGAGAAAAGCTTTTATTGAACTAATAATATTAATTAATTACACTATTATTATAGATTCGAAAGTTTATTTGTATGTATGTGTGTGTATGTTTGTTAGTCTTTCATACTCAAAAGGCTGAACGAATCTATCTAGATCCGTTTCTATAAAAAGATAAAAATATTGATAAAGAGAAATTAAGTAAAATTAAAGTGACTTGCTGGAGATTTATATAGAAACAAGCAGTGTCCAAAACTCCATCAGTTTGGTAACCCGGTAGCTAGGATTTATACGGAACTTCGTAGAAATTGAATATTTACGAAACGGAACCGGGCAACAGAGTACCTAGTAGCTATTAATATTTATACTTCTAAAGTCAAAGGAATTCTCAAACATGTAAAATACTTACGGCAAGGTATCAACGACTCTACATGCTTTCCGAGGCATGCCGGAGGCTCGGTAACATACCGGGTCGGTCACCCATCCAAAAACTAACATCAGCAAGGATTGCTTAGCTTTAGAGATTGATCCGTGCGGCTGTTATCACCCTAACCAAGCTCACAAGCTCTTCTGTTTTTTTTTGTCGTTACGAAACAGTGTCTATCAAAATGATAAAAAGTCATCAAACCTAAACAAATATTTTTTTATGAAGCATAGAATGATTTTAAAATACATTTACGCCAGCCTTCATAATTTTTCTCTTGGGCAAAACTGTAACTGTTATTTAGGTAGAGGTATATGTATATCTAGTTCGATATTACAATTTCTTAGAAATTGTTGGACTTACCAAAATGCTATTTCATAATCGATTTGTCATTAGGGCCCTTCACAAAAGAATTGTCCAATAGAATAGAAAAAGGGTGATAAGAGGATGAACAGAAGTAACCTGAAACCTAGATAACATTCCAACAAACATTGTGTGGACGCAACACAATGGAACAGAGTATTCAGTCTGATTGGGAGTACATCTCACTCCCAATCAGACCGACTATTCTGTGTACACTGAGAGAACAATTTGCTTACAGTACTATGTGCCTTATCACACATACAACGGTGTCACAGGTACATGTAAAGATCAATTGTCTTTAAAAGCTACAATATTATTGAAAGACGACTAGTAGATACATGGGCGCATGCTACTACCACAGAAATCTTAATAATAAGGCAATAGAAATGCTATCTAGTCTTTTAATACTAAGACGCGTGTCACCGGTTCGCAGAGCTACCAACACATAGACAAGCAATAAATACACATTATCGCCTACACATGCATTTTGCATTGTAGCAACAAAAATTAAACTTTTAGCGATGACATTGCGCAATATTTTCTAAAATGCATGGTCTCAGGAGCGGCCCCTGTAACCAATAATAAACGCGTGCAGAGAATAATATCGCGCGCTGACTCACACTTAGCGCATTTGTGTTCTACGAGACACATGCGCGTCGACAAGGCCACGCGTCTTTTCGACTTCTATTGCCTCATTATTAATATTTCTTTGGCTACTACGCTAAAAAATAAATATATTATGTTTAACTGTCGCCGAAAAAGTAATTTTTTTAATGCATTGTTTTGAAGGTCTAAAATTTTCTTATTTATTTATTTTATTTAACAAACGTATTATTGCCTTTCTTATGAAACCGATTCGGGGCAAATCGGTTAAATTGTTCCAAAGTCTATAACGTCCGTTAGTGGACATAAATACAAACAATTTTTCTGCTTTTTTTTTTAAACCTATACACATGTATAGTCTAGATTAGAACCTTTTAAATGCAACAAAAAATTCAACATCCAATATACAGATGGAATTATCACTAGCAGATGTGCCCTATCGAAAATACAACTATTTACTTACTTTAACGATTTGTTGACAATTCGGGTTCATTCGAATTTGAACCCTCAACACTTCACCCATGTTCCACCCAAACAAATTAATTCGATTGCCAACAATTTACACACTGTATTCATATTTTGATCATTTGTATGTTTTCTCTTGTACAATAAAACCAACTCTAACTGTAAAAACAACAGATAAATGAAAAAACAAGGATTGTAAACATAATAAATACAACAAATTTTATGCGCAATTTTTTACGAAGGAAATGTATATTTATTTATATTAATACGCGAAATACAGAACCTACTCTGATTTATAATATTATATTGTAAATAAGAAAATACTCTCAATCTGAGCTTGAAGAAATTAAACGAAACATCTTTACGTGAACAAATATTGGACAAACTTTTCTACTCTTAATTGCTATTTTATTTTGTTCTACGTCGCACTAGTTGACTTTGAAAAACAGAAAACAACAAATGTACAAATGTATTCTTCTTTTTTAAAGGATATTTACCACTGACCTCTACTATTTACCACTGGACAATCTGTTCCATATGTTTGACAGCTAATATTTTGTGCCTACTTGAAGCGCCACTAGCGAGCGTCCAGAAAACTAATTTTGACATATAAGTAATGCCTGCAGAAAAGTTTACAGTACTCTGAAGTATTTTTGTATTTTGAATTAATTTCGTTCGTATTCTGTGTTATTCCTTCTTCAGGAATTATATAAAACCTATGAAAAATTAGGTCATGTGTATATTGTAAACAGCGCGACATCACTAATTTTAGTACCGCAGACACTCGCTACGGCCGACAGCGAAAAAATGGCGAAGATCAAACAGGCAGAAAAGCACTTTGACGGCCGGCAGTCCAGTGTGGTAAATAGTAGAAGTCAGTGATATTTACTTTTAGATTGACCACTTTTTTTTTTTCAAAATTCAGTTTCGATTTTTTTTTTTAGGAATTAAAGGAACTCCAATATTATAGGAATTATGGTAATTTCATCAAGATGTCATTTACATACAGAAAGTATCACTTGATGAAGTGAAACTGGTGAAGATGACCACGGAAGACCAACGGAGCTTCATAAACACTATATACTTCTAGACTAGATTTTTATCTATAATATGTATGTATTTAGATATATTTAAGTATGTTTATCAGTTGTCTAGTACTCATAACACAAGCTCTGCTTAGCTTGAGACTGCACGGCGTTGTGTGATAGTTGTGGAAAAAAAAAATACTTAGGGCGTACTGAAAGTTTCCGGATTTTGATAAATAAGACTAGATATCGCATCTTTAGGACTAAAACGACGCTACTCAAAAAAGTAACTTTTAGGGAAACAGCAAAAACAAAGTTTAAAATTTTAGCACCTCCGTAATCTTCGATCTATTGTTTCGTGATTATTTAGGTCAGGTACCTATTATGTTTGTGCTGCAAATTGTAGAAAAGTTATTGAACTGTTATTGAGTAAAAAAAAAACGTAATTATCATAAAGAATATTACAGAAAAAAAGGTATTTTATATTATACTTAAGTCATTTTTGGACCGAAAAAAATTATATAAGCATGACGGTTTAGGAGTTGTCTTTTTTCGGCCGAAAAAATAATGTTAGTTATGACAGTAATACTTACGTGTTTTTTGTTTTTATAACATTATGTAATTTTTTTACTTTTTCTAACTTAGGTCTGTATTTCCTTAATAACGATGACGACCTACTAAAGGAAAATGTGTCGGATGGGCAGAAAAAATAACAAAAATTATAGGACGGTTTTTATTCATGGCAATTTATGAAATTAAACAAATGAAAGTGGCCGTAATTGTTACATTAGGCAAAATGCTTTATCTTAATTATATTAAATAAAATTCAACACTTGATATTAATTGAGATCTATGTTCATTAGGAACTCTTCTTTATAAACATAATAGAAATCTATATATATAAAAGAAAGTCGTGTTAGTTACACCACTTATAACTCAAGAACGGCAGAACAGATTTGGGTGAAAATTGGTAGGGAGGTAGCTTAGAGCCAGGAGACGGACATGAGATACTCGAGTGGGGTAGAGTAGGGTAGAGTAGGGTAGAGTAGGGTAGAGTAGGGTAGAGTAGGGTAGAGTAGGGTAGAGTAGGGTAGAGTAGGGTAGAGTAGGGTAGAGTAGGGTAGAGTAGGGTAGAGTAGGGTAGAGTAGGGTAGAGTAGGGTAGAGTAGGGTAGAGTAGGGTAGAGTAGGGTAGAGTAGGGTAGAGTAGGGTAGAGTAGGGTAGAGTAGGGTAGAGTAGGGTAGAGTAGGGTAGAGTAGGGTAGAGTAGGGTAGAGTAGGGTAGAGTAGGGTAGAGTAGGGTAGAGTAGGGTAGAGTAGGGTAGAGTAGGGTAGAGTAGGGTAGAGTAGGGTAGAGTAGGGTAGAGTAGGGTAGAGTAGGGTACAGTAGGGTAGAGTAGGGTAGAGTAGGGTAGAGTAGGGAAGAGTAGGGTAGAGTAGAATATCGTAGTCAGTTGACGGGAGCGAAGCCGCGGGCAAAAGCTAGTCTTTTATAAAAAATCTCAAAAGATAAATCAAGACTTGAAAGAAATAACCAGAAAGAAGATAGAAAGTATATTAAAAATAAACCAATATTTGTTCATTAAAAACTTTCCTAAAAAAATATTGTAGTCCATATGGAAACATAAATGTAAAACTCAAATCAAAGCAATTATCAACAAAAACTAAATTCTGCATATAATTAAAAGTACTATTTTAAGACCATAACATCAATAGTAACCACCCAATAGAATCTGCTATCATTTGTATCTTTCTATCCTTTATCAGCACCCCTAGCCAAGTTGTTAATCTGCAATCGTTAACGCTAGTTGACATGTATGGGAATGACATCGTCTCAACGTTAAATCACGTGATCAGAACAAACGAATAGAAAATTCGTAGCCAAGTTCACATCGTTCAAATTGTTATCGTTTCTACAATGTTCAATGCCACATCCTTTGTTATACAAACACTACGTTGTAAAATGAGCGGCCGACTCAGGCGCGTCAACATGACTACCAACTTATCGTTTTCTACAATTGCTGACATCGAGGCTTTACCGTTTGGAGAACGGAATTCGACACGAAACGGTTGTAACTTGGCTAGGGGGCCAGTTAGTTATTTTAATCATCTAATAACGATTTGTAATAATCTATAATTATAAAAACCGGGTATTAAATTTTTCCGTAGTAATTCGCTTAACCCCTTCTTTTTATTTTCACTTAATTTCATTTTTCGGTATACAGTTTGGGGATTGAGACTTTTTCAAGATTAGGCATTCGTTTTCTTTTATTTCTCATATTTACACATTTAAAATTTTCTTGTGTGTAAGATGTTTTGAAAAAAAATTAAAAGGTTTGTCTTTACAGAATCTTAATACCTTAATGTCTTTCCAAGAAAACTGGTTGCGCTCATCGTTTTCATTGAAGCTATAAGCCTCTCTGGTCTTGTAAAGATTTTAAGTCCATGAAAAAGTCGTATTTCAACTCTAGTACCTTAAAAGGCTTTCCAGATGTTTTTAGCACTTTTTGCATTATTGTTTTTTCATTCTTTTATTGTAAGTGACCAGATCCAGAGACTTTCAGTATGCCCCACGTATGTAACGAAGTTGGTATGAACAAACAAATTTAAACAAATTGTTCTGATGAAAATGATGAGGCCAGTAGGAAGACACGGGAACATCGTAATAAAACAATGTATCCTAACTGTAATTATTACAATTGTTATGCAATATCTGGTAATAAACATCTTTATATATTTATTACCAGATATTTCAATAGACATGAAACATGTGTCAAATAACGAAGAAATAAAACCAGAAACACCCATTTTTGAAATAAGTTTTTGTTTTTTTTTTATTATAGTATTTGGTTGAATTTTATAGTAAAAAGTTTTTATTCTACTATAAGCAGTGGCTCGAATATTTTTAGCGAAAATTTCATTACGTAACAAAACAAACTTGAATAATTTATAAAAATATTAAATTAAATAAACAATTCAAATAGAAAAGATTTTTTTTAATGTCGACAGACAAAGCAATTACAAACATAACCTTAGCGATAGGGCTGATGAGAATTGCCAAAGAGACAATTGATCCGAAATTTAACTTAATATTTGACCAATTGTCAAATATTGAGCCTATGGAAAATTTACCCACTGTTAAACCTGGTATGAACTGGAACTTGAAAATGAGTTTCGGTATTTGTACTACAGTGTTTGTAAAGGGAAAGGTCGAGGGTATAAACACTATTGAGTAGTGGAGGTCAGCTTAACTTAGCTGTAGTAGGAAACATGGCTTTCTGGATAGCTCGGCCAATTTAAAATGATATGTGGACCTTTTCAATAAAGCTTGTAGCTTACCTCCTGCCCTCATCCTGAGAAAGTTCTTGAGCATGAACCAGTTCCGTTTCAATTATAATACAAACAAGACAAAAGGTTTATAATGTTTGTAAATATGTTACTATGCTTTCGAATATATATAAGTATAGAATATATATTTAGTTATTTATACAAATACATACATAGGAGCAGTGGTGGCCCAGTGGCAAGAGCAGTAGTGGCCCAGTGGTAGGAGTAGTGGTGGCTCAGTGGTAGGAGCACCGATAACTCAACGGTGACCCAGTGGTAGGAGCAGTGGTGGCCCAGTGGTAGGAGCTCCGGTGACCCAGTGGTAGGAGCAGTGGTAACCCAGTGGTAGGAGCAGCGGCGGCGCAGTGGTAGCCCAGTGGTAGGAGTAGTGGTGACTCAGCGGTAGGAGTACCGGTGACACAGTGGTAGGAGCACCGATAACTCAGCAGTGACCCAGTGGTAGGAGCAGTGGTGGCCCAGTGGTAGGAGCAGTGGTGGCCCAGTGGTAGGAGTAGCGGTGACCAAGAGGTAGGAGCTCCGGTAACCCCGTGGTAGGAGCATTGGTAGCCCAGTGGTAGGAGTACCGGTGACCCAGTGGTAGGAGCAGTGGTGGCCTAGTGGTAGGAATAGTGGTAGGAGTAGTAGTGGCTCAGTGGTAGGAGTACCGGTGACCCAGTGTTAGAAGCAGTGGTGGATCAGTGGTAGGAGTCGTGGTAGCCCAGTGGTAGGAGTAGTGGAAGCACAGTAGTAGGAGCAGCGGTGACCCAGTGGTAAAAGGAGCGGTGACCCAGTGGTAGGAGCAGTCGTGGCCCAGTTTTAAGAGTAGTGGTACCCCAGTGGTAGGAGTAGTGGTGGCTCAGTGGTAGGAGTACCGGTGACCCAATGGTAGGAGCAGTGGTGGCCCAGTGGTAGGAGCAGTGGTAACCCAGTTGTAGGGAGCAGTCGTGGCCCAGTTTTAAGAATAGTGATAGTCCATTGGTAGGAGTAGTGGTGGCTCAGTGGTAGGAGTAAAGGTGAGCCAATGGTAGGAGCAGTGGTGGCCCAGTGGTAGGAGTAGTAGTAGCCACTGGGCTACCACTGGGTAGGAATAGTGGTGGCTCAGGTACAGCGCATATCATTTTCGAGGTGGGCATAAAAACTTGAACATGGTATTCGTTGACTTTGAAAAGGCATACAATCGGGTACCTTGTGAGGTTCTGTGGTAGGCCCTTAAGAAGAAAGGTGTGCCTGGGAACTATGTGCAGTTGATCCGAGCGATGTATAGTCGCTGGAGTACCCAAGGCCGGTCTACAGCGGGTACCACTAGAGCTTTAATGTGGCTGTCAGCTTACATCAAGGGTCGGCTTAGCCTTTATCTCTTCCTGATGATAATGAACGCTCTGACGTCGGACATCCAGGAAGAGGCTCCCAAGTGTATGTTGTTTGCCGATGACATTGTGGTGGTTGCCGTGAGTGGACTGGAGCTTCAGAGCAGATTGGAGGTGTGTTGGCAAAGACTGGATAGTGTTTGCCCAAAATTGAGCAGAACCAAAACCGAGTACTTGTTCTGCGATTTTGGCAGTCTCTCCAGTGCTGTGCCAATAGCTCTAGCCGGAACGCCCATACCAATCTAATATGATGTATGTAATATAATATTGATGTATGTAGCATATTATCGAACGTTATTGCACAAACAGTGGTTTCTATGAGTAAGTACGAGTAGGTACGCCTTCAGACTGATTTATTTTTATGTTGCTTGATTTATTTTTGCTTACAGTTTATGATCTATAGTTATCGCCTTGAGTTATATTAGGGAAATTAAAATAGAATTTACTGGTAGATTTTATATTCGTAAACGAATGTGATAAAAATGATATATGATTAAAAAAATATTTATAGTTCAGTTAGCTATTGACTTCGTTCCCAAATAAATAACCGTGTTGTCCAGCAGTGCTATTCTCTAAGAAAACAGCCTTGAGCGCAGCGCTGGCCGCAGCGACGAAATCCAATAGTGTACAGGTAATGGAACGTAGAGGTCCATTAGATTGTTAATCCTATGTACGTATTTGGATTCCGTCGCTGCGGCCAGCGCTGTGCTCAAGGCTGTTTTCTTAGAGAATAGCACGACTGGCCAGACCAGAGCACCACAAGCTCTTAACACGATCCATTTGACGACCTAAACTGAAATGTTAAAGAAATGAAGCTATATAGGGTGTATAGCTCCATTTCTCTTCCTCGCATGACATTTTAACACTTTATGTTAAGGCACCAGATCTTGTACGAGTTACTCTCTGTGTGAAAGTAGAAATTATCGCAAGATAAAATACTTTTGAAATAAAAAGTATCCCATGTGTCATTCTAAGAAATGGTCTATTCGTATGCCAAATTTCATCCAAACCCGTTCAACCACCTGAACGAGAAGGAGCAACAATATTACAGTGATAAAGAAATCAATAAATTTATATTCATTAATCCTATTCACTACCGGAGTCTGCGTTTCCTGATAGCTACAACCTAGGGGTCTTTAAGGTTACTTCTAGGCAAGCGTGCACCACCGCCAGCCACATCATCGCTTACCATCTGGCGAGATAGTGGTTTTTTTGGCAAAAAAAAATATAGATGTTATTTCACCAAAGAAGAAACAAAAGCCAAGTCAGAGTACAAAAACCACGTAACGACCTTTTTTATGGTGGGAAATCATCAAATAACTTCTCCCGCTCTGTGTAGAGTGAGAAGTGTCAGACTTTTACTGACTAAAATCCACCGTTACTTAGGTCTTCACTGGACATGGTAAGTTCGGGAGGTTCCTGAAGAAACGCCCGGGTGGGCCTTTTTTGTGGATCGCCCGGAGGACACGTATACGGCAGAGGTGTGTATACGTGTCCTCGTGTGGGCGGAGCACTGCCGTGGTAACGACCTTTCGCGCCGAGCCCTGGTACTGGCTATGGTCCGGAGCGAGGAGGAATGGCAGGCGGTCGCCTCCTTCTGCGAAGCAGTAATGCTAGCAAAAGAGGCGGCTGCATGCGCGAGGGAACGGGTCTCACACTCCAGCCGCCGGGATCCTGACCCAGATTTCCAGCCACTGTAGACGTGGACTTGTGCTCGGTACGGCCGTCAGTAACCGTCCGAACCGAGCACGAGTCATTGACAGCGTGTAGTGTTTCACGCGCGCCTCAAGGAGATGTCATCAAAACCGTAGCTGGGCCCAGCATGGTCGAAGCCTTCCCTGGAACGTAAGGCAAAAAATGATCATAGGAGTGGGTTTCAGTCAGTAAAAGTCTGACAAATCCTTCCGCTCCTCTCAAGTCCGAAAGAAGTCATTGGATGATTTCCCACCTAAAAAAGGACTTATGTTATTTCAGTTTCCCTTTGCATTCTACAGTCACAGTAAACCTCGTACAGACTTACTGTGGAGGTAAGTCAATATTCTTCTCCTCTTCTATATCAAGATTCTCATAAAGCAATTATTCTTTCACTCATATGTACATAAACCCCTTTCAGCGTTCTCAATACCTTTATTCGACCTGTTTCCAACCTGTTTCTAGATACAACATCATACCCTTTTAGTAATGAGGACCTGACCCACGACTTAAATCTGATATAACTAACAAAACATAGATATTTCGACTATCGTATAGACTATTAGTCTCTTACATAAACAAACAATGTTACTAGTAATAAACGTCTGTGTTTACAGACATTAACATGCCTATAATGTTTTATATTTCGTCACCTTACAAATTTTATTAGTGCTACTATAATTTAGAGGATAGTTAACACATTTTTCAGCTCACATTTAACGTACGTTTATTATTCATCTTCATTCATACTGGAAAAAAATTAATACTAGATAACATTACAAACATAATGCTTTTTACATTGTGTCTTGATTTTTTCAATAGTTTTTCTTCACATTGTAATAAACATATTATCTAATGGTTTCATAATAATTACCTGCTTACTCATATCTTACGTAATACGAGTATTTACAATTAAAAAGCTCAGTAAGTTTTGTAGTCAATGAAAGACAATGAAAAGGTAAAAACCTTTTCATTGTCTTTCATTGACTACAAAACTTGATGTAGAATGCGCGATTTGATGTAGATTTTGTCCCTATAATAGCTATATTATATCTATGTACAGTCTAGTTTATAATTTTAATGTAATATTTCCTTTATTAATTTGCAGTACACCGCAGACTACTTCTAGACTTTTTCTATTTCAAATTTTTACATTCCACCGTAAGGTTGTCTGGTAGATATCGCTGTCAGCGATAAGACCGCCTTTGTACCCATAGATTTAAGTTTGTGTAAAAGTTATGTTACTATTTTAGGTGTACAATAAAGTTTATTCTATTCTATTCTATTCTATTCTATTATATTCTATTCTATTGTATTATATAGTGCTACTTTATTATATTAACTAGCTTTTGCCCGCGACTTCGTCCGCGTAAAAGTCGAATGGTTTTATTAGGTTTTTTGAGATACGAAAATATAAAATATTAATTTATTATCTTCGTCATGTGGTGATAGTCCATTAAATTTTATGGCGAGCGATATTGTATCTAAAGATAAAATATTATAGTACCTTAGCCGTGTGCAGCGCCCCTTAGTGAATTCCACTGCGGTGACGTAACCTGCGACAAACTTAATATTTGCGGTTGGTACAGTAATCGGTTCTAGGGATCGAACCGCAAAATTAAGTTTGTTTTTTATTATATATATACTTTTCCGGGATAAAAAGTACCCAGAATGGTGCCCAGGATATATAAGAATAATTATACCAAGTTTCATCGTAATCGAACTGGTATTTTTTGCGTGACACCTGAACAAACAGACAGACAAAAAAATTTTTAATCACATTTTTGGGTTCGGTGTCGGTCTAGTAACACCTCCTGCCATTTATTTTTTTGGTATTTTCAATGTACAGAATTTTCACTTCTACAGATTTATTATAAGTATTATTATAAGTATAGATAACTAGCTGACTCGGCAAACGTTGTTCCGCCATTTAAATTATCAAAAAAAGGGGGGTGAGGGTAGGAGGGTGGAACATAGTCTACGACTTATTCTCAGACCAAATATACACAAAAAAAAATCATAAATATCGGTCCAGCGGTTTCAGTTTCAGAGTTCGATTACATAGGTACACTTTGACACAAGATTTTTATATCAATTAGCCTAAGAGCTGCCAGCGGTTTCGCCCGTGATAGTTAATTATCCCAAGGAAACATACTCCCGGGATAAAATCCAATGTACTATTCCAGGACATGGCCTACCCTAACTTTCGCCTTTAAAATATTTATGTGATGTTAACAGCGACTCTCGGCTTGACCGCCGTCGTCATCTCATCTGACAATCGTTTTATTATTTAACTGAAATTAGGTGATGAAAGAGACAATACATTTTAAAGCAGGGTTTTTTTTGGGTGGGAAAATCATTCAATGACATCTCTCGCTCTTGGGCGGAGCAGGAGATAGTGTCAGACTTTTACTAACTAAAAACCCATTCCTGTTCCTTCGTTGCATTTCATACCAGGGCCGAGTCTTCCTTTCAGTATGTATATCGTAAATCAGAAGTTTTTCACTGCAAAATACAAACTCAATGAAAATATTTTTTTTAATGCAGGTTACACCCCTTGTGTAACCTGCATTAAAAAAAAAATCTTTAAAAAAGATCAAGTCAATCACTTTTCACGTGAAAAACATAATCTTAATCCTGTCTAACTTTAGACTTCTACTTTTTTATACATGTATTTACTAGCAGTCAAGATAGACGATGTCCTGCCCGAAAGATGGTTTTTGTATTTTCAAACCATTCAAGGATCTACTCAAATAAACACGCACATCCAAATCTGTCCAACCAATTAAGAGGAGTGTGTTTGTCACCTACAAACAAACGTACTATATATATTATATATATATATAAAGATACACACATAGAAACAACGACGACGAAATATAAAAATAGTGTTCTTTCATTCTTCTTTTGAAAACTGCAAGAGTTTTATTTTTATACCTACTTGTTTCATATCTCGTGATCTCGTCTACGATAGGTACCTATTACTTGAGATTGCTACAGGAGCGAGTTAAGAAAATATCTGAACGAAGTACCTAAGTAATTGAGTTTGTCTTTAATTTGGAAGGCAAATTGTCACAATCAAGACTTTCATTAACACTGCAACCATGATATAAAATAGAAGAGAAACTTTTTTTACTTTGCTTTGGAGATTGAACGAAACAAATTAAAACTGCTGTATTTCGCATTAGTGCGGAAAAGTGCGGCTGTCAGCCCCCGCCTCAAATGACTATATTTACAGGCTGATCGCATGAAAAAATACCCGAGAGCCATTTCTCACCATTTTTATTTTGATATTATGTTCATGAAGTTTTACTTATTATTTTCGAGTTTGTAAAAAAAAGGGACAAAAGTCACTTAGAGCGATCGGATGGTTAAGAAACATCGTTTGAATTATGTGTGCAATTTTCATTACGGTGTCTCGGTTCCAAAACGATATCAGCTTGGGCGAGTATTTCGCCTCGGCTGCAATAACAAAGTTCGCCTACTTACATCCAAAAATGCTGTTTTATAGCACTCCAGAAAACTAAAGTTACATAAATCGTAAAACTGTGTTTCTAAATACGAATTCAATTATCTTTTCTCCAAATACATTTGAACTTGGAAGGCAACTATTTAACCGCAATAATTTTGAGTCTGGAAAAAAGCGTTAAATTCTTTGTGAATCTCAATTTGTTATTTGAGACTATGTAGCAATTTTTAATGGATACCAGCATCTTGATTATTCAACCATGACAGACATTATTATCTAATACTAGCGACCCGTCCCAGCTTTGCACGGAGTGTTACAAACCTTTGAAACTCTTGACTTTACTATAATATGCATAATTTATACTCACATACAAAATTGCTAAAATCATCAGAGAACTTGCGACCTAAATAACCAATCCATACCACGACTTTCTATGATAATTTACTGTCCAGGCTGCTCGTCTGTGGAATGAATTACCATACACAATTAAACGCACTCAATCGTTGCCTGTTTTTAAAAGACTCGTTAGGGAACATTACCTGTCGCTATAAATATCGATAGTTGTAATTTATATTTCTGTGTATAGTTTTCAATAATTATGTATGTATATTTGTATCTATTATACAGCATATGTATATATCTGTGTGTCTGTTATAATATATATGTTTAATTCTGGTTTTGTAACACCAATGACAGCCCCATTTCTTGTCCAGGCTATTATTGTCCATTCCAGGTTGCCTGGAAGAAATCGCGAAATGCGATAAGGTCGCCCATTGTATGTATATGTTTTAATTTTAGTTTCCTTTTATATGTGTACCGTGGAAACTAAAATTGTACAATAAATAAATAATTTATATACCCTGTCTCGTAGTGAGAACAACTTGAAAATCAGTTCTGTAGTTTTTGAGTTTATCGCAAACATACAGACAGACAGCCAAAAGTGGTGGGAGACTTTCTTTTTTAATATAATATTTAACCTTTACATCTGACGTATGGCCGCCCTAGATATTTTATTATTATGTTATATCAGGCCACTCAGAAAGTTTTGCGACAAATTGTTTTTATGCATAAGACACAGGCCACTTACAATTATTTTGAAAACTTTGGTAATTTAAAAGTAAAAATACCATTGTTCGAATTTTGAATTTCCCTTCACATTTTTTCCCTTCAAATTATCGTGTCTCATTTAAAAATGGATCTGAATCGAGAACGTTTTCGTGCGATGATTTTCTACGATTTTAAATGGGGCGTAAAACCTGATGAGTCCAGAAGGACCTTCAAAAGCAACCATCCACTGAGTTCAAGTGCGGTCGCCTTACTTTGGGGGATGAACAAAGGAGTGGTCGTCTTACGACGGCTTTTACTAAAGAAAGTGTACCTACTGGCAGTAAAAAAATAATTCAAGAAAACAGGCGAATTATATATGAAAAGATTCAGCGTACACTGCAGAATGGTTCGGGAAGCGTTCACAGGATCCTACACGAGCACCTTTGCGTGAAGAGGATAGTTTGCCGCTGGGTGCCGCACAACCTCACCGAAGCTTAGAAGCAGGCCCGTGTGGATTGGTGCCGTGATATGATTAAAAAATTTGAAGCAGGCTCGTCTCGGCGCCTTTATGACATTGTGACAGGTGACGAATCCTGGATTTATCAATAAAATTCAGAAACAAAGCGTCAATCGACAGTTTAACTGTTACAAAACGAACCAACGCCTACGAAAGTAAAGCGATCGAGAAGCGCAGCGTAAATTTTAATCGCTAGTTTCTTCACTTTGACGAGGTGTCTGATTTCAATTCCATAACGAGACCAAAGCAGCATCAACGCCGAATGGTATACCACAAAATGCCTGCCAGAAGTTTTATCTGCAATGAGCAACACGCGACCAAACACCGGGCTCCGCGGGGTACTGCTTCACCATAACAATGCGCCCGCGCAGACAGCGCTCAAAACGAGGGACTTCCTGGACACCACTCCGGTCAGAGTCAGAACACGCAGTAAGAGTACTTCAGAACCCGCAGTCGTATAAATTACACCAAACAGTTACGAAATAATTTCACAATCGTATTATGTTAAATAAGCTTTTACGGAGTTTTGCCAAATCTCAATATCATCGTGTGCTTGTTAAAAAGCCTTTTCTCTTTTGTTATTTAATTAACTATGAGGAATTTGACGCAAGTCCTTTGTGAACTGAATTACCTAAAATATTTTTCAACCCAAGTTAGAATTGAAATATAAATTATTAACGAACACGCACCTATATGCTTAGGGTCTAAGTACCTTTTATAGCAGAACTTTTATCTCATAATATTATTTTGCATAACAACGGATAGCATAAACTTCATTTCGCAGAAAATCGTTTCACAAACACTCATTTGTCATACATTAAAAACTCATTTTTTTTAGTCAGAATCATCTTTAGGCATAAATTTCATATCCATAATAATTAAAAAGTAGAAAATTCACCGTCAGAATCGTTTTTTTGGCATATATTTTATATCGATAGTCTTGCGGTGGAAGTAATATGAAAACGGTAACCTAAATTTAATTAAAAAAACACTGTTGGTTTACGTAGGGTTGACGGAGGCCTCTTGCGGGTCCTACCATATCTGAGTGATTACAAAAAAAATAACCACAAAATACCTTCTAACCTAAACTGTCCGTGTCGGGATGCCCTAAAATTCCGAGCTCGCTATGCTCGCTTAGAACTATATGTACATTGTACATGCAAGCAAAAATATACTATGATATTACCATTAATATCAAAACGGTAACCTAATTACAAAACACTGTCGGCTTTCATAAGGTCCACGGGGGCCCCTTGTGGAGCCACCTGTTTCTGGGTGGTTTAAAAAAATAACCATGGTGGCTAAAGCACCTTAAGCAGGCATGTAGCATGCAAGCAGGCAGGCAGCAGGCATGCAACATGGAAACAGGATTGCAACATGTAACAAACACGCAGCATGCAAGCAGTTCGGTAAAATAATACCTATGACACATGATACTTCGATAATCTAAAAATATGTCAAATAATGCATAAAGTAAAAAAGAGGTCGGTCAATAGGTTTTGGTTTTGGTAAAATGAAATTCGTACAAAAAAAAAATCGGGAAAGCGATCGGTTCCCCAAATAATCATCTCTCTAAATAAAAGTAGCAAAACGAAATTATGCGTAAAAGGTTTAAATTATGCCAAATAAATTTCTGCCATGTTAAAAGTATGCCGTTATAAATATGGACATGTAAACATTCTGCCAAACAATAGTTATGCTAAATATTTTTTACGCCTTATAAATATTCGATTTAAGAAGATTATGCCAAGTGTGTTATGCCAAATAAATTTCGCAGTATCAAGATTCTGCCAAATAGAAGTTACCCACATGCTCAATGTGTGTACAAAAAAGTGCTTTCAAATCTCGTACCCAGTGATTTGGCAAGCCTATATGTGACTAATCACAACAATCGATTCAAATATTGCACATCACCAAAAAAGACCAAAAACAATAAAATTAATCTTTTAAAAAGGCGAGAGATAATCTCTTTGTCTCAGTTATAAAGACGACCTAAGACCCGATAAGCCAAGAATATCACAAATAAGCTCTTAGCTTAGAGTTTTGAATCCATTTGTGATATTCTTAGAACAAGCCGCAAGAAATTACTAATTCACATAAAGACCGAAAGCCATTGCAGGATTGTTCGAACCACTGCGGCTCTGGAACGCAAAGGTCAACTGAAAAAAACAGGTTTTTCGCTCCACCCAGAGCAGGATAAATTGCCGTCCCAAAATAAAATAAAGCCGGGAGTCTTCAAAGAGAAATTTCACCCATTTCCAGATTTATACGAAGACGGAAAACTCATTTCATTTCGCCAGTAAAATTGTTCAAATGATTACAAAACGAAATTACTCAACCCTAAAAAAGTTAACTCTCCAACGATTTTGCGACCGACTAAACTTTTAAGTTGTATTTAGTAGTTGTTGTTATATTTAGTAGTAGCTAATGGCAAAGTTTTAGCAGGAAGTCCCTATAATCTTTCTTTACATCTCGTACATACAAATCGTAGGAAAATGTTCTAATAGGTACAGAAATAGTTTTGCCCGTAATTCCTCATCATCATCATCATCATCATCATTTCAGCCGAAAGACGTCCACTGCTGGACATAGGCCTCCCCCAAGTGCCGCCACAATGAAGGGTCCTGTGCGTCTCGCATCCATCGTACTCCCGCGACCGTTACCAGGTCATCGGTCCACCTTGTAGGAGGCCTTCCAACGCTACGTATTCCGGTACGTGGTCGCCATTCCAGAACCTTTCGTCCCCAACGACCATCCGTTCTACGAGCAATGTGCCCTGCCCATAGCATAGCATAGCATAGTCGGCCTTATAATGTTCCCATTGTTGGGACTCAGGCCTCCTCTCTAGGAGAGGGAATGGGCCATAATCCACAACGCGGGCCCAGTGCGGATTGGTGGATGTCACATGTTTTCGAATTTTTGGTTCTAGGACATGCCGGTTTCCTCACGATGTTTTCCTTCACCGTTTTGAGAGCAGTGGTGATGAAA
This sequence comes from Mythimna vitellina, assembly GCA_949316375.1. Classification (NCBI taxonomy): domain Eukaryota; kingdom Metazoa; phylum Arthropoda; class Insecta; order Lepidoptera; family Noctuidae; genus Mythimna; species Mythimna vitellina. Next base: position 11,676,814 of record OX438686.1, read on the forward strand.
TAAATTACATAAAGTAATACGCCTGGCTGGGTTTGAACCCGCGACCTACAACTCGTAAGTCGGGGCTGTTACCACTCGGCCACCACTGCTCTATCGTGCCCTGCCCATTGCCACTTAACTTTAGCGATTCTTCGTGCTATGTCGGTGACCTTGGTTCTTGGTTCTTGGTTGTCGGTGACGTAATTCCTAGGACAGCATTATATAGTAAAAATAGCTCTGCAATGTGTGGTCGCATATTTAATGCTATACCGTCCAGAATTAATATCTTACCTACCGGGTTAATACATTTTCAAGGTATCTTAAATTACGGCTATTGGAAAAGAATTGATACTCCCTTCAAAATGGTTGAACTGAATGGTGCTAATATTAGCGTCATGTCCGTGAACGGACGCTGTCAGTTGAAACTGGTCATCTCTTAGCTGCCAGTTGCTATTTTAATATCTATATTTAGATTTTATTTTTAATTTATTTACATTGTTCTCATATGATAGCGACAAAAAACATGTAACAGAAATATTTGTAATTACAAAACATGATTGAAAAGAGTGTCCATGGAGTTTCTTGCGCCTTCTTCTCCATAGAGATCTACGCTGCGGAATGTGCTGTGCTGACTGACTGACTTCTTGACATTTCAAAAGTGCCTGTAAATGGTTTATTTGAAATAAAATCCTTTTTATTTTGATTTTGACTCAGTAAACGACATATTTAATAAGAGCGAGAAATTAAGAGAAGATAATTATATAAATAAGTATCACCCCAAATGTTTGCATGTCACATTATTATGACTAAGTGTTATGGATCTGTAATCATTTATGTTAACACCGAAATGTACCAAAAGTTATTGATTTGATTTGAATTTAAAATATTATACATAATATTATGTACATATCTCTTACATTTTAAGTCCACGTGTCAAGTTAATAGAAAATAATACAACACCTTTGCAGTAGATAAATGGAATCTATACATTACGTCAGAATGGATGTTATAAAATGAATGCTCTTATCTAGAATTCTTGACATTTCTCTTGCAAAATGTACTTTATACCGCAGAAAGAAACCATTTGTAAAAAAGAAAAAACAGAAGTTGAGAGGGGACACGGGTACTTTTTTAAGTGGGAATATCTTCTAATGACAAATCTCGCCTTGGGCGGAGCAAGAGATAGTGTCAGACTTTTACTGACTAAAAACCAACTCCTGTTCCTTCTTTTCTTTCGTCCCAGGGCCCCGGGTTTCAATTTCACACTACCCGTGGCCCCAGTAGGCTTCGACCCTACTAGGATTTGCTGACATCTCCTTGAGGCGCGCGTGGAACAGTACGCGCCATCGATGACTTGGCTCGGTCCGGATGGTTACCGGAGGGTCGGACGGCGAGCCACCCATTGCTCGCTGTCCCGCATCGAGGCTATAGATGCCTGGAGACTCGCTTGCCCGAATACAAATCCACCCGATAACCCAACTTCCCAGAGACGGTGGGATGAGCCGCTTTGCAAAGTAGTCCAGGAAAACCTAATGCTAACATCAGCTACTACTGCGGAGCGTACGCGCCTGCTGGCTGTGGGGAATTGGGAGTCAGGTCTTTGGCTTCACGCACTGCCGTCGTCGAATATTGGCACCTGGTTCGATGATACTACTTTCCACCTAGCTGTTGCCTTACGCCTTGGCGCTTCTTGCTGTTCTCCTCATCGCTGCTACTGTGGCGAAGTTATCAACAGCCTCGGTCACCACGGCCTGTCATGCAGTCGAAGCGCGGGACGCATAGCGCGGCACGCGAACCTTAACGACATTATCCGACGAGCCCTTGTCACCGTCGGCGTTCCGGCTGTTTTGGAACCTTATGGCCTGGCACGCGTCGATGGTAAGAGACCGGACGGTATGTCTTTATTTCCGTGGAAGATGGGTTGACCTTTAGTGAGGGACACTACCTGAGTCGACATTCTTGCGCCATCCCATCTTCCTAGCTCATCGTGCTGTGCTGGTGCTGCGGCTGCGGAGAACCTCAAGCGTCGAAAATATAACAACCTCGTCGGCAGTTATATTTTTGAGCCGTTTGGGGTTGAAACTCTTGGGCCGTGGAATCCGAGTGCTCATACCCTTTTTAAAGAACTATCCAAACGCTTAGTTGACACTTCGCGTGACCCAAAGGCTGGCTTTTTTTTATTAAATTTTCACATAATAGAAGTTTAATAAATTATCTACCTAGTAGTATATTATTTTCTTGAAAAATCTTTAATTAACGTGATTTTTTTTAACTCAAAGTTAAGATATCAAGAATAAAAAAAAGGTGGCTGCTTTGAGCTAACCTCCCCTATCTTCCAAAACATGGATTCAATTTTCAAAAAGTATTTACGTTATTTATAGCATTAAATAGCGTTACCTTAGCAGATAAAAATATATGTAGGTAATACTGAAACACCTACTTCAATATTACATAGATATATTTTAATCTGCCTGGGGCCCAAGTCTGCTTTTTTATAAATTCATCATTCCAACACGATTTCATTGTCATTTTGCAAAAAGTTCGTAATCTGCTAATTCATAATGATCGACCAATTATCGGTCAATGGTCTCGTAATAGATTTGTGGTAGAATGACAATACAAATTAAAAGCAATGACTGCACAACTATTGTAATAGTGTTAGAATGGTCTATCATTGATTTTATAATTGTTGATTTTGTCAATGTTGGTAATCTACTTATATAATGGTGTTATTATGACTTTCCAATGGCCAACCACTGACACTCCTTTGAAAGAAGCGGCATAGAATGGTAATCTCGTACATATTAATAAATGAATATCTGGCGTACTTATGCGGTAGTCTGCAAAAATTTTGATAGTTCCTTTGATCAGTGTTCTACCATTAGAACGTCGTTGTGCAGTAAAGTAAATCACGGAATTACCGAATACCATATTAAAATTAAAACAAATTGGATCGTATTCAATATGACTTTTATGCAAAGTTATTTTACGACAGTACGGTTGCCAAGAGTAACCTACTTGATTTATAATTCCACTGGATGTGGTATATAAATATAGATTACCTATATATTATGGCTGGATATGCCATAACATGCCAACAGAGTTTTTAGGCGTTATTTCTGTTTTTTGCATTGCCTTTTCATCAAATATCGCGTTAGATTGCATTAGATGAAGCAAGAGGCTTATAAATGCTCGATGTTGACGATAGGCGTGTGGAAAAGGACCCTCTTAAGTGCTTGACCTATGACGAGACTGAGCAACTTATGGCGTCATAATTGAGGTTGAAACACACATACACACACTATCACACAAACTTCAATCTTATACAATAATTTACCCTTAGATTCCAATGACATGGCATCATAACATTCTAAACAACTTTTATGAAGAATCCTCGTAAGATATCGTTTGTAACTTTTATTTTTGTTTTGCATTCCTTTCAAATTAAGAACAATAGCAACCTAGTTTTTTGAAAAGCTTTCATTGAAACATGATTAATGTTAGCTAAATAAATGACGGCTTTAGATCGAACTTGTGAAAAGTTGTGTGGGTTTCTTTAAAACCACGTCATATTGCGAGGAAAATCTTTCAATGAAACGCTAAAGAGAAAGCTTATAACTTTTACAAACTTTAAAAGAAACGCAGCCCACGTTTTGTTTCATATTTAGAAACTTATAATTCTTAAGTGTTGTTTTATTTGATTCTGTTACTTTAACTACAACTAAATAGACTGCGGGAACAGAAAAAAATCACTAATATATGTGTCGCAAGTCAACCACCATGTTTATCTATACTTTTAATAAATCTGTAGAAGTGAAAATTCTGTATATCAAAAAAATAAATGGCAGAGGGTGTTACTAGACCGACACCGAACCCAAAAATGTGATAAAAAAACTTTTTGTCTGTCTGTCTGTTTGTTAAGGCATCACGCGAAAACTACCGGTTCGATTACGATGAAAAAATTGGTATAACTATTCTTTAATATCCTGGGCACAACACTGGGTACTTTTTATCCCGGAAAAGTATATACAATAAAAAAGAAACTTAATTTTTCGGTTTCAAAAGTCAAAAGTCAAAGATTTTTATTTCACATAGGCCTACATGGGCACTTATAAAACGTCAGAAGCTAGTGCACGGTTCCAAATTGGTCGTTTCCTATGGAGAAGAACCGGCAAGAAACTCCATGGTTACTCTTTTAAAAAAGAATTTGTTGATACAATACCTTCTGTTTACAATATATTGAATTTATTATGTAAGGACAGTGTAGACTGGTCAATAAAGTACAATAAAAATAATCATAATAAAAAGCAACCTAAGAATTCGCGGAGTCTACAGTGTTCTCACATTCACATTTCAAAAAAGAGGCTATACAAACAAAAGCAAGCAAAATAAATAATTACAATTATTAATAAACAATGTGTCAACAATATAAACAATAATAAATAAATTAAAAAAAAAATATATTGCAAAAGCAATGTATATATTACAACAAATGTGGAGCAGTCAATAGATAAATTTACAAAATATTATGAGCTACCAGGGGGCCACATGTGCAGAAGCAGTCATTGCCAAACAAGCGTGTCTTCGACATAGTCTTTAACCTTATAATACGCTTTTTTAGTTAGGACACGCTTAATATGGGTTTTGAACTTTCCTTCCCTAAGTTCAGTCACCACTTTTGGCAGCTTATTATAAAAGCGTATGCTGTCTACTAAAAATGACTTGCTGGTCTTAACTAATCTCCATTTGGGTAACATAATTTCGTGTTTACTACGCGTATTTTTGTTATGATAATCGCTTCTAATTTTGAAGAGTCCTAAGTTTTTACGAACATACATAATACTTTCTAAGATATAAAGAGAAGGCAAAGTCAGTATATCGATTTCTTCGAATTTATTTCTAAGGGACTCGCGAGGACCCATTTTATAAATAGCCCGGATTGCTCTCTTTTGCAATATGAAAATTGACTGTGCATCAGCTGCAGATCCCCACAGTAAAATGCCATAAGACATAATACTGTGGAAATAAGCATAATAAACTAACTTAGCTGTGGCTACATCGGTCAGTTGCCTTATTTTTCTTACTGCATATGCGGCCGAGCTCAGTCTACCTGAAAGAGCTCTAATATGAGCGCCCCACTGCAGTTTAAAATCGATGGTTAAACCTAAGAATGTTGTTTCCGTAATACCATCAAGTTTGTTGCCGTCAAGAATTAGATTGACGCCAACTTGAGGGACATTCGGTAATGAGAACTTTATACATTTAGTTTTATTCGCATTTAATAAGAGATTATTAGCAGCGAACCATTTCGAAAGAACAGCCAGACTATCATTGACATGCAAGACATCCGCATCTTTCCTATCTACTTTAAAAATAAGGGAAGTGTCATCAGCAAATATAATTATATTTGATAAATTAGCCATCATGTAAGGAAGGTCATTAATATAAACCAGGAAAAGGAAAGGACCAAGAATTGAACCCTGAGGCACGCCCATCTTTACTAAAGACCCCGAGGACGTCGCCCCATTAATGAATACTTTTTGTTGCCTGTTAGATAAATAAGAAAAAACAAGATCAGCAGCTCGACCACGAATTCCGTAATGATGTAATTTACAGATTAGAGTATTATGGTCAACGCAGTCAAATGCTTTAGAGAGGTCACAGAATATGCCAATAGCATCCTGGGACTTCTCCCAGGATTCCAAAATGTGACTGATGAGTTTCACTCCTGCATCTGTCGTTGACCTTCCTTTCGTGAAGCCAAACTGATGACTATGCAAAATCCTATTCGAATTAAAATGAGACAACATCTGGTCGAGCATGATTTTTTCATATATTTTACTCATTGCTGGAAGCACAGATATAGGTCTGTAATTAGAAGGGTCATTCTTACTACCTGATTTGAAAATTGGTACTACTTTACTATGTTTCATCAAATCAGGGAATGTGCCGCTGTCTAGGCATTGATTAAATATGCCTGTTAGGACAGGAGCAATTGAATCGATAATATCTCCAAGAACCTTAACGGATATACCCCATAAGTCCTCAGTATTTTTCATGTTAAGACTATTGAATGTTTTTTTAATTAAATCAACAGAGATGCGCTTAAATTTAAAAGTTGGTACATCCTAGGTGAAATTTTCTTTCAAAAAAGATTCAGCTGACAAAGATGAAGAAGGGAGAGATTTCGTAACTTCTATTGGGATGTTGGCGAAGAAGTTTTCTAACGTCTCAGCCACTTCAGTCCTATCTGAGATGATTTTATTATCAATTCTAAGGGACAATTCATTCCGATCTTGTTGATTTGTCTTTCCAGTTTCCTTGTTTATCACCTTCCAGACAGCTTTAATTTTATTATTAGAATTTCTAATTTGTTTACTTACTGACTTAGATTTAGCTAGGGCGCAGACTCTTTTGAATATTTTTGAATAGAGTCTGACATGGTTATGCAAACAAGTTTGATCCCTGGACCCGATTACTGTTCCAACCGCAAATAATAAGTTTGTCGTAGATTACGTCACCCGCAGTGGAGTTCACTGAAAGGCGCTGCACATGGCTAAGATACTATAATATTTTATTTTAAGATACAATATCACTCGCCATAAAATTCAATGGACCATCACACACGACGAAGATAATAAATAATATTTCATATTTTCGTATCTCAAAAAACCTAATAAAACCATTTTCGACTTCTACGTGGACGAAGTAGCGGGCAAAAGCTAGTCATTAATACATCTTGATTTCATTTCCCAGAGCCAAATATAATATACTCATTTACATTGCAAATAGTATTAGTAGCTTTTGACTGCCCTTCTTTTACTGTCATTGAGTGACCTTGAAATATTACCTGATAGCAGCATTTTTGATATTGTTGGCTTGAATATAACAGCTTTTAGGACTTTCTCCAAAGCAAGAAACATCGTCTTTGCTGCCCCACCCTATATTGAAACATAATAGCTAATCACAGACTGACACATTCAAATGAATATTTTAAAAGAAGCTAAGCGTTTCGCCTCGTCGTTTATACCGCGTACAACGAAGAACAATCTGCCTGCTGCGGTATTTTTCTTCTTACTATTTAAATTAATATTTTTACCTGACTCTAGTCTGTAACTGACATATTTCATATATTTTTTTCATTTATTTTTTTCGTATTATTTCGCCCAGTGCAGTCGTCTCTTTTTTATGGCCTCGGGAAGCGTGATTTTTTTATGCCGACGACCTATCAAGTTCTCTTTGGCGAAACGTCGATGATTTGTCCTTTCGAAAACATATACTCGTTATTTATAATCGTAGTATGGTGGTACGAAGATTGGAGATCCTTTTCCTGCCACATTTTTTTCACACGGTCTGATTCCCAAGGCTTGTTCTGATCAGTTTTTATTTTAATTATGTTATCTACAGACTTTATAATACCTGCAATGGCTGCTATATCTCTGGGAATATTTGGAATTCAACAATAATATTTTAATTTGTGTACATTTTCTTGGAGACTTGTCTGAAGCCTTAGCCCTAATAAAAAGAAACAAATTTTAGAATATCACCATATACCGTTGCCACGATTAAAAAATAACGTATAAAACTTAAAAAAACAAGGCAATAAGAAATTTTACTTATGTTTTAACTATTTTGTATAGGAAAAACTAATAAAATCAAACTAAAACACTTCCTTTCAACTAACAAAAGAAACCCAATTTTCAACAAATTTGAAATAGCGTCAATTTAAAAAAAAAAATGGCGTATACTTACAGTGGTCCTACATATAAATAATAACAATAATGATACCAGTAATAATACTAATAAAAAAACCTTATATAAATACATTGGTTTGCTTATTACATATTTATGAATACTGTCTCTAATAATTTGGCAACCGATGGTATTCGTGTTCAAAACATTATGAGAATCTTTTGGCAGAAAATAAGAATTATTTTATTAAACATTTTCAATTTTCTTTAGAAAACATGAAGCATGTTGAATTAGAGTGCCCACTATTTAAAATTAGAACGAAACTCATCTATCACTTCATCATCATCATATTCATCATATTTCATATTCTTAATATAAAGCTGAAGAGTTTGTTTGTTTGAACACGCTAATCTCAGGCACTACTGGTTCGAATTGAAAAATTATTATGGTGTTCAACAGCTCATTAACAGAGAAAGGATATAGGCTGCATAACATCACGCTACAATCCACGGGAGAACAGCAGTAAACATAGACGCGAGTGAAACCGGGGGGAATAGTTAGTCATTTAATTTTTCACTGACCTTGGAGTCTAAACTATCATTGGCAATATCATTACTATCCGAGTATTAATCAATGAAGATACATTTTTGGAATGAAAACACATTTTACTAGTTGACGGTTTACAAATTTCAAAATCAGAAGTGTGAATATTTCCGACAGAAACCGCACTTATTTGATTGCTCTTCATCTGCAGTTATTGTAAATGTAGATGTTCATTGTTCCAATCGTGTATTAAATCTCATTTACTTTCCACCGGAAAGCTTCATTTCTTTTAACATTTTTCACCCCGAAAATGAACCATAAAAGTTCAAGAAAATGAACCATAAAGGTTCGTTATCTCAAAATAGAAGCAAATACGGCTGTTGTAACAAAACAACGTTTACAGTACCGTAAAAGATTTTATTTAACTTTCATATATAATCACTGTAATGCTGTAAGACGGCTTCCAAATAATGGAAACCTAGCAGAAAGCACTTACTTAATATTTATATGTTTCAATTTATTTAGATAACCAACAGCAATACACAAAGTATGTTACAGAGTGCTTTGCAGTAAGCTATAGCTAATATTAAGTTTCCAACTGAACTAATGAGAAAAATTTAATAAAAATGTACCTACAGTTACAATTTTGCTTAAAGTTGATTTTGGAATAAAAATTAGAAGATATTAAATTCCTGTATAGCAACTGATATATTATTATGTCGAATGAACAGCGTTTACTCTACAATAATGCTGTAAAAAATATTTGTCAAAGATAGTGCTATAAAAGCTTTTGCAACAAATTAACAATTCACTGGCTTTCAAAGAGCTCTCGTAAGATTTACGGTTGCATAAAAGCTATTGAGAAATATCTATATATGATTATCGAGTAAATGGGAGATGAGTTCGTCGAGTCTACATTTACTAGACATATTATAAAGTGAAAAAGCGTTGAATGCGAAAAAAAAAACTAGAACGCGCTGCTTCTATACGGCTTTATGAAATTACAGGATATTTTATACGAGTCTTATTCAATCCATAGTCGTGAAAGTATATGTTGCATTTTATAGGTATATTTGATCAATCTCTCTGAAAAAATCCAAATAGGTACTTTTGCAATTTTAAAGTAGAAAAAGCATTACCTTGTAACAACACATAATCTTAATAAATTGCGTTGAAATTACTCTGGTCGTCCGAAAGCGGAAAATTCGTAATGTCACTGATCTCGGCCGTCAGTCAGGAGTCACGTTAAGCTTCAGTTCCATTTAACACCATTAAAAAAGCGTTGCTAAAATCACCCACGCTCTGAACTAAGCTTTATTGTTCTAGTGTCTGAATCGATAATTGGACAGTGTATTGTAGTGGTAGTAGTAGACCAATACCCTCCATAAAAATAATAATAATAATATAAACATTAGAAAAACAAATATGTCTACATATTTGCACATTGAATATAAGATTACTGATAGACACGTCAAGATTCACAGAATTGAAATACGCTAATGCTAAATTAAACTGGCATATTATCGGACTCTCTGAAATAAAACTTCAAGACAAAGATAATATAGAACATCAAGATTTAATATTTATGCACTATGGACAAAAGCTTACCAGAAACGGCATTGGATTCTTGATTAAAAACGAAAACATCAAAGATTTCGTACCAATTTCTGATAGAGTAGCAAAATTAGTTATACACATGGAGTATAAAACAATAAATATTATTCCTTTCTACGCACTAACTGAGCTATCATTATTGGAAGACATAGACCAATTCTATGAGGATCTCAGGAAAGCAATGATAAATACAAATAAACATATTCATCATAAGTGATTCCCAGATTGGTATGCCCACTCAAGATGGTAAGATACTAATTGACTCTTGCTTTGAACACCAAATGCAAATCATGCATACCTACTTCAAGAAGGATCTGAAGCGTCGCAGGACTTAGATTCACCCAAATGGAACTATACGAAATTAAATTGACTACTTAATTACAAACAAGAAAAACATGTCCATAATGTGGAAGTTTGATCTACGTTATACCCCACTGATCATAGGTTGATACGAGCATCAATAATACTCCACTGTAAACGCATCACATCAAGGAAATATTTTAGAGAGAACTTAACTACCGATATTGGCCCTTTTGACAGAGAATATTTAAAAGAAATATGTTCATAAGAAATTAAAGACACTTAGTTCATAAGCATACAGCATCCATATTCTACTATAGTAACAAAAAATTTAAAAAGTATAACCAGATTACTAAAAACAATAAAGCGAAACGAACATCCTATTCAAGAAAACCTAGCTAAATTAATAAAGATCTCTGTTAAAAGAAAAGAAAAACAAAACCAGCATAGAAAATAAGTTTTTATCAGCATTATTAGAAAACATGTACAGCGGAATCTAAAATGACAAAGATATAAAGTTATTGAATATGAATTAGAGAAAACTGCATCAGTTAAAAGAGCATACAAAACATTTGATTCAAGTAAAAAATGGATTACACAACTAACAAAAAATTGATGTAAAATAACAGACAGAAACCAAATATTAAAAATGGATACAGGCTTTCAAACAAAGTTATATGAATATCCAGTTACACAAAAAATCCCAACCATTGCAGTAGAGTCACTTGATTTGAACAGCGTTGCGAAAGTTTTGGGGAGTGAAATAAATTACTGTATCCAAAAACAAAAACAAACAAAAGTCCAGGAGAAGACTACACTACACACTACATAACGAATGACATGTTAATAGCTATCAGAGAGCCAATCACACCTATTATAACTATTAAATCTTCATATTCAATTAAATCTTGAAACAGGACTCAATACCGAAGGACTGGAATACTGCAATTATAACCTTGCTTCATATAAAAGGATATCCAGGAAAAATAGACAACTACAGGCCATTGAGTATGCTACAGAAGCTCTACAAACTATTTACCAATTTTACAAACTATTACTCTAAGCTTCTCTTCTTATCTTTCTTCTTGAAATCATTTGTTCTCTATCCTTCTCTTCTTATCTTTCTTCTTGAAATCGTTTATTCTTGGGTTGACTCACGAATCGACCTAGAGAACAAACAGGATTCAGATCATCTACAAACAACCATACATTCACAATCACACCAATAATAGAAAGATATAACAAACACAAGAAAGACCTAGCCTTTGTTGACTTCTCTTCGGCATTTGATTCTATCTCTCATTAATCTCTGTGGTGCTCTCGTCACAATCAAGGAATACACACAAAATATATTAACATTTAAAAGAAATCTACAAGATCAGCAGTGCAGTGATTAATTTGGAGAATAAGGGAGAACCTTTTAAAATCCAAATGGGAGTCAGGCAGGGAGATCCCATTTCACTAAAATTATTTAATGCAGCACATATTCCGACAGCTTAATTGGCAGAACATAGGAATAAACATGAATGGCGATTTCTTGAATCACCTCCGCTGCGCAGATGATATAGTTCTCATAAGCGAAACATACGCTGATCTTGAGCGAATGCTGAAGTCCTTAGATGAAGAGAGCCAAAAAAGTGGTCTTCACATGAACGCTGAAAAAACGTGCATAATGACTAACAGCATAAGAGTTCCAACAACGATACATGAAACACCAATTGAGTACGTAGACAACTATGTTTATCTAGGTTTGTAGTAGTGTGCGGACCCTCCCATCTAGGGCGTCAAGTTCTGTCTTATTATTATTATGGTATTTTTTCTTTTTGTTGGGTCTAGCTTTTGCCCAGGGCTTCGCCCACATACGTAAAATATAGCCTATGTCACTTAGGAATAAAGCAACTTTCTATCAGTGAAAATTTTTTTGCAATCGGACCAGTACTTTCAGAAATTACCTCCTACAAACAAAAAAACAAACTTTACCTCTTTATAATATTAGTGTAAATATCATTCAATGACCTCTTCCACCCTAGGGTGGAGCGCGAGGGCGTGTCACTTTACTGACTATAATCAACTCCTATGTTGTTTGCCTCCAGGACCCCGGTTTTACCTTTTAGAAGCGAACGACCCTGCCTCCTCCTAGATGGACTGTCGAGTTTATTCATAGAACACTACACTTATAGTATTATTTATATCAAACTAAACTCGCCTGAGGACTAGACAGCCATTCTAACATAAAAAACCATTCCTTTCTTTCCTTATCAAATTCAAATTTTTTTAATCCTTAAAAAGTATAATGATTGAAAGCTATTTCAAGTTAATAAGAGCTATTGTTATGCGATCTCCTTCAATATCAATTCTTCAATTATCCTTCAATATGAAAATAAAAACACAGTGTATTTTTCGAAAGAATATTTTTATGATGTGGAAAGTCTATAAACAGGGCTCAGAAATAATATAGAAAATAAACGCAAATAACTTGATTTATTTGAGGGTTCCAATTGATTTCTTTATCTTTCTGGCTGGTGATAAGAAAGAATAGGGAGTCAGTGACAGCGTGACAGTTGAAAGACTAGAATGGAAAATAAAAACGTGTTGTGCTGACGGTTAAGAACACGGGACAAGGGCAGGAATACTGGCATAAATTGAGGTTTTAGTATTCAGTATAGGAGTAGTCGTGTATTTGAGACCTCCCTGGACGAAATATGATTTTTATTAACTAACCCGTGATGACTTGGGTCCTTTGACCGTGGACTTGACCCAATTGTATATACACAATGAGATTTTCACGTGTATATAGAATTCGTTTAATGTGGTTACAGTAAGTAGGTACGTACAGTCTGTCTTCATGGTTCGATTAATACTTAAAATCGTATAAAATAAAGACAAGAAGAATAATTAATAGATAATAGTTAAAAGGTGATTTTTTTTTTTAAACATATCTCTTTCAGCATGCCTACCTAAGGAGACTGGAGAGTCGAAAAAAAAGAGATGTACATAAAAGAGATGTACAAAATAAACACATAAAACAATAGGGACAATATCTGGGTAACAATAAAACAATTAGTCTGTAGTATTTTTTCTCTATAAAATCAATTTAAAATACATTTAGATAAAACGCAAAAAAGTTCAAGAGTGGGGGCTTGCTGCGTCATTTCTAGGTAAAAAGTCTGCCAAAGCATGACGTCACGCGAAAGTTCAATAACGGTATTGTCTTCATTTTTTGTAGACAAGATAAAAGAAAAAAACACTCGTCCAAAATAACAATATAGATTTTTTTATTCATCCATTATCTTTGAAATAATATAACATAAAATGATGTAACGATAGACATTAAAAAATATATATTTACAGGCTACTTATGTCTACCTTGTGTAAGTGATTGATTAACTAGAACTATGTTATATTACCCTATGGTTATCAAATTGTAGACCAAAAGCCATTTCTTATTTAATTAGGTTCGCTCGATCACCGATTTGGGAATTTTAGATAGTTAATTCTAACTTTACCAACCGTAACTCAATGTATGATCGCAGTCTCATATGAGATTGAAAAGGTCACTTTGGTTTTCGCCAGAACTTGACCTTAAAGGCTTTACTTTAATACCAGGTCGAATATCTCGGGGCTATATTGACACATGGTCAGATCAAAGGCAGACTGATATATTATATTTCATTACAACGCTTTTGTCCTTTTTAGAAATGATATAAACTTATGAAAAGCTGAAAGTGATTGACCAACCACGATTTTTACAGCCAAAAATATTATATAATGTATTCATCTACAAAAGAGAATGTTACTTCATCTGATCTACGAAAAATTTGATTATTTATTCAAAGTATTCGTATAAAAAGTGTTCTTAAAAGAATTCGATTTAAGAGATGAGTCAACAGTTTTCATTAAATGTCAAAACCGCATAAAATCTCTTTGTCGTTTCAACAATGCTGATTTTCGCTGAACCACAATGGTATTGTGGTTCTGCGAAAATGCAAAGCGCTTTAATTCTGATAGTTTTTATTTTATTAAACAGATACCTATGATTTTACATGATTTAATCTCCCCGTGAAAAAAAAAATGTTGTAAATGGTATGTTTCGAAATAGTATAAAATAAAAATGCACAAATTAATAATACTGTGGAACAATGAACATCCGGGGCACAAAAAGCAATTTCAGATTTTCACTTTAACGTGTGATAACAGAACGTATTGGTAAGGGGACTAAAGATAGCCCCTACTTTTCTCTCTTCTCTCGGGCTCTTGTGGGTTATTCGCCCTCTGATGGACACATGAAAAGATGTGCCGTTTCATTCAGGTGATGTACACTTATATATACTACGTTACGTTATTGTCCTACCTACGTTAGTTAACATTAATTTATAGGTATTATCTTTGATCTTATTTCTCAAGCCTGTTGACGTTACAGAACATTTTATTAACCATGTATACTTTCAAATAAGCCTAATTAAACATTTTATTATGTCCACATTGCTACCATAAAATGTGACATAATGTAAGATTTGTATGAAAATTTCTTTTTAGATTTAGGATCTCGAAATATGAATACGTATAAAACTATATTTCAATAAGTACTTAACTTCGGATTTTATAAATCTTGTGATCTTTAAATAACTCTCATGCCAACCGGTACTTAAGGTTCAAAAGCTAAAGAGATTTTTTTCAATCAAACAATTTGAGTATGAGCGGGGGAAACTTGTAATAAGATTTTTACCAGTTCCTTTCAGGCGAAAAATATGTTTCCGTACGTACAAAAATACATTTTCGTTTTAAAGGATATATTGGGCAATATCATACAAGCACCCCGTCGTTCAACAACTCAACAAAATATGTTTGCTGGTCATAAATTACCTATATGTTATTTATAAAGTACAGTGGACCCCCGGTAATCCGGCCCCAGTCTAATCCGGCACCCCCTGTAATCCGACATGGTCTATAATTTATTATCGAATATTTTTTTGATAATATTCGCTAATGCATGATTTTTTGATTATTTTAGTATGTATGTACATTTGTTGGTACACAATTATTTCCTAATGTAAAGTTATTGCATAGTTTTTGTAAGTTCTATAGCATTCATGACGTTAATTTTATAATAAAACGTAAGCTCTCTGTTGTGTTGTTTAATTTACTAAATTTGACATACATAATGAAGTATGCTTTGTACTTTAAAGTACATATATATAATATAAAGAATCTTATCATTAGATCTGTAATTTGTCGGATTACAAGGTACTCTTTTGTAAAAAATTCCGGACTATAGGGGGTCTTAGGCAGTACTCTATAATCCGACAAATTCGATAGTTCGACATTGCCCTGCAAAATGTTTGTCGGACTACCGAGGGTCCACTGTAATAACTCAACGACAAAAAATTGCGCGCTGCAGACTAATTCATAAATGATGGGATCCCATTTCCTTCTATTATATTTGTTTACGTTTATTTACATACTAGCTTCGGCCAGCGACTTCAGAAAATTATCCCAAAAACGTAATCCTGGGGTAAAAAGTATTCTTTGTGCTATTCCAGGACTTGATCTGCTCGTGTAACAAATTTATTCGACAGCCGTTCAGGGCCGTTCAGGGGTTAGGGCCAACGCTGCGTTAAGTGGGCGCACGCGCTGGCGCCCGCGCGGGTACCCGTCGCGTGACTATGCGGATTATTACCTGTGCAGTACCGCTATTTCAACTCTAAAGGTGAGCACGTAGTCGTGTCGAAATATAAAAGTTCTCCTTTAATCTATTATTACGTAGCAAAACGAGCTCGAGGCGCGACTGCCTGCGACGGGTTGTCCGCGCGACGAGGTGCGACGATAAACTTTCGTATGGGACTGCGCGGGAGACCGCGTAACGCAGCGTCGGCCCTTAGAATGTGAAGAAGTTACAAACATAGTATATACACACACACACTCACAAACATTATAATATTAGTGTGATACTTTATTGTACACCAGGATTATAATTTAAAATAAGAAAACCTTACACTGAAAAACATACATTTGGTGGCCTTATCGCATTCCGCGATTTCTTCTAGACAAAAGATTGCCTATGTCATTACATAGGCAATCTCTGTACAACGGATAAAACAAACAACATTTTGTTTGGTTTGACCATTCCTTCACCATTGTAGTTTTTCCTTCAGTCAGTTAGTGTGTAGTTTTTCGCAGAAACTGCTTTTATTAAGCACTTTGTCGTTAGATAAATAGATGAAGTACTAGGCTGTTAAAGTGGTCAGAATGCACTTTTGAAAATCTTAGCTGCTATAGGTTTAAACGTTACAATAATACTCTTTGTAGGTGTACAGGTCGGTCAATATTTCTATTAGATACTATACAACGATCTAATAAACTGTGCACGCTGCTATATCACCTACATAATTGTTTCTTGTAAAACAACCTACATGCTATTTTCTTCAAGATAGCAAGATTTTTCTAAGAAATCCATCAAAATTATAGTAGGTAAAATTTCTTCAGCTAAGTACTTCATCAGGGTTATTATAATACTATTATGTTATTCATACCATTCGTTTAATTATTATCTACAGTATGGCCGATGTATCTTGGCGAGCCCGAACTTTGCGCAGAACGCTGCGCACGAACGTTTTTTAGGAACTAAATACTGAGCCTATGTTCAGACTCGCCAAGTTACGTGGGCCGTACTGTACTTCTTACTAATTTTGAATATGCATAATGACGGCACGTAAGGTCCAGTGTTTGAGCGAACTGCTGCACTGCACGTAGCGGGTTCGATTCCCGCAAGGAACAAAAATTTGTATGACCTGCAGATAGATATTTTGGGTCTAGATGTCTTGTTTACATATTTGTGAATGTACCCACGATACAGAAGTTATTCCTAGTGTGGGCAACGATTTTATATTTAAAAAAAAAAACTAAATGTATTTCAAAAAGCTGTCATAATACATTAATGCTCAAAGTTCTAATGAAAGTCATACAAGTGGTTCACATGTGTTATTGAGTTGCCGTTCACTGTCCTAAAGTACCTCAACGAAAAGTTTTCAGAGTAATGAAATCCAATCAAATAAGTTTTACACTACCAATATGAATCCCGTAAAGCTACCTTTTAAATCTAATTAAGATTCAAAGTAGTCTAAAACTTGAGCTTTCAGCAGCACCTTCTAACAAACCTAACCTATTAAGCTAACAGAAAATGAAATAATATTCATGAAAGAAGACTGTGTCCAAAAATACAAGCGATAGTTTAGTTTTGAAACCAGCATCAGCAACTTCTGCGATTACTGTACCTATTTTCATGGAATCATAATCATGTGATTAATTATTCTGGCACAAGTAAACATTTTTAGGGTTCCATACCAAAAAAGTATTTTTAAATAAATATTATATAATATTCCACAACTATCACACAACGCCATCTAGTCCCAAGCTAAGCAGAGCTTGTGTTATGGGTACTAGACAACTGATAAACATACTTATACAGGGTTATTTGTAAAACACCGGCAACCTCTCAGCACTATGTTGAGAATATCATAAACAACAATTTTTGTTCTATAACTTTTCAAAATTTATCATATAATGGTTCCTCAGATTTTCATACAAATATAAGAATATTTAAATAGAACGTTCTAAATGTTACGAAGTCTATGCAAAGCAAGCGATAGTACAATAGAAGAGGGGAGCGGGGAGTGCTATTTTAAAAATAACCCTGTATATTTCTAAATACATACATATATCGATAAATTACACCCAGACACAGAACAAATGATCGTGCTCATCACACAAACATTTGTCCTGGGTGGGAATCGAACCCACGACATCCGGCATAGCACTCAGGGCCACGGACCAGTAGACCAACAGGCCTGTAAATAAATTAATCGATTGCATAATATTTGTATTCGTTTTGTGTTCAACCTTAAAAAATACGATCGTATTTCAGATTTTCGCAGGAACTCTCGGATATTGTATCTGCTATTTAATATCCTTCACAAACCTAAGACACCCTCGTACCTGCGGAAATGCTTTTCTTACTCCGGTCATTCTGTTGCACCTTGCAGCATTGTAGCATCTTAGGAGTCCCTCTTAAAATATTTCAAAGTTTATTGTTTCTTTGTACTTAGTTTTTCCTACTCCGCTTACCCGCAGTGCCTACGTTTCTTTTTTATAACTCTTCCTTTCCAGGTAATTTGGAAGAGATTTCTGTAGAAATAAATACACCTTTGTATCTGTTTTTCTGTTACCTTCATGTTTCTATTTTAATTTTTAAATCTATACTAATATTATAAAGTAGTAACGTTTGTTTTTTGTTAGTTGGAGGTAATCTCTGAAAGTACTGGCCCGATTGCTAAAATTTTTCACCAATAGAAAGCTGCTTTATTCCTTAGTAACATAGGCTATATTTTATGTAGGCACGCGGGTAAAGCCTCGGGCAAAAGCTAGTAAATAAATAAAATGTTGTTCCGCTTCGAAAGTTCACGCATTTTGTAACAGTACCCTGAACCATCCACCCTGTTGCTGATTTCTAGGAAGTTTCATAAGTCACAAAGCAGTACTAACCACAATATACTAATCTATACTTATAATAAATCTGTAGAACTGAAAATTCTGTACATTGAAAATGTCAAAAAAATAAATGGTAGGGGGTGTTACTAGACCGACACCGAACCCAAAAAGGTGATTAAAAAAATGTTTGTCTGTCTGTTTGTTTGTTCAGGCATCACGCAAAAACTACCGGTTCGATTACGACGAAACTTGGTATAATTATTTTTTAATATCCTGGGCCCCACACTGGGTACTTTTTATCCCGAAAAAGTATATACAATAAAAAATCAACTTAATTTTGCGGTTCGATCCCTAGACACGATTACTGTACCAACCGCAAATAAAGAGTTTGTCGTAGGTTACGTCACCCGCAGTGGAGTTCACTAAGGGGCGCTGCACACGGCTAAGTAATATTTCATATTTTCGTATCTCAAAAAACCTAATAAAACCATTTTCGACTTCTACGCGGACGAAGTCGCGGGCAAAGACTAGTAGGTACTATAACAAAAAATAAATGCATATTGTTTTTAGGGTTTCGTGTGTAAATACGGAACCCACAGATGATCACTTTGTTGTCCGTCTGTCTGTCTGTCTGTCTACCAAGACCCCCATCTCAGGAACGCGTGAAGGTATCGAGTTGGAATTAAAACCATATACTCAAGTCTGCGGTCCCTTGAAGCTGTGAAAAAATCAAACTTCTGAGTTAACGAAAAAATAGTAACGGCCGTTTATGTCACAAAAAATATTTCGATACTCTCAAGGGAATCGAAATTCATAGGGTACTTCCCGTTGACCTAGAATCTTGAAATTTAGCATGGAGCTAGGTCTCATAGCAAAAATATATAGGGAACAATCTGAAACCTGTCAATTTGTAGTTATGGCAAAAAAAAAAATCTTAGTTTGCCATTCGGAAAAATCGTAACTCAATTCGGGAATTGAACTGTTTTCATAGGTAAGTTTGCACGAAACCCTCAGTGCGCGAGTCCGACTCGCACTTGCCTGATTGTTTTGATATTTAAATTGTAATATTCTTTTCTCCCAATTTAATATAAACATGATTTTTCAAACAGGAAAACATATAGCACATAACTTAAATAAAGTACTTTGCCAAAATCACTTTTGTGGTGATAATAAAAAAGTAGAAATTTTACTATGATTATGATGAATTTCTTAGAAAAACCAATATTGAAAAAATTGCACGTAACACGACGTGCGGAGCTTATTACATCGTTAAATAAGTAATACAAACATTACCACCACCAGTTCATCTACAAACTGTATTTTTGTTTCGTTCAAAACTATAATTAAGTTTTTCAAGGGCGCGTTCTGACCAAAGGAGTTGCTGACGATTGGAATACAATATATTCGGACACAGCGACCGAATTGACAAAATTTTATTTCAATATTTTCTTCACAGACCACACAGTGCTTAGTACAGCCCGACAATTTTTTTTTTAAATATATGGGGGAAAAAACATTACCAAAACTTCGGATAATAACTCCACGCCACTTTAATTAGGCGTTTTTTCTATATATATCAGCTTAAAATGTTTTAACAAGCATTACTTCATTTTATGTACATACTACACGGGTAGTATGTGCTGAAAAATTATCAACCAGGTGAAATGTAGGTATATAAAAATCAATTTGAATGAAAACGAAACGAAGAATAAAATTACGATGCTTATCTAAACTACTGCAATGAGCTACTGAGCCACTCAGTCTCCTCAATCAAGACTAGTTAGCAGTTAGATTGAACTAGTAAGTAATTTAACTTTCCGTTGACTTAGACGGAGCACTTCAGTTCCTAAACTCTGACGGTCACGATTAATTGAACAGCATTTTATGCTCATCTATATATATAAAAGGGGAAACTGACTGACTGACATATCATACATAGCGTGAAATTTTGCACAAAGGTTCCTTTTATGACGTAGGTGAGCACTAAGAAAGGATTTTCCAAAATTCACTCCCTAAGGGGATGAAGCGGGGATCCAAAGTTTGTATGGAGAAACCTACATTCCGCCGCGAAGCCGCGGGCAGAAGCTAGTCTAATTTATATATAAATATCTCGTTTCACAGTCTTGATTACGAACCCTTCTGAAACGGTTTGACCGATTTTAAGTACTTTTTGGGTATATTTGGTAGGTTTGAGAATAGGTCGTTACTATTTTGTACCCTCCTTTCCCCATTCCCCAATTGGACAGAACGACGTTTACCGAGTTAGCTAGTTCTCTATTTATTTATTCAACCAGAACGACAAAATGCCAATTACACCAGGGACCGTACAACCCCGAATATAAGTCAATTCTTTCAAAAGGGTTACAGATTGTATGCCTACAGTAACGGAAAATGTTACCTCTTCGTAGTGTTAGCCCTTTCATAACACTAACGTTAGGGTAACCATATCAATAAGTTAACTAGTTCAAGATGTTACCGGTTCCAATTGGAGCAGATAACCCTTTAAAAGAGTTTGTCGGGGTAATCAAAGGGTTTTAAATAAAATCATTTTAAATTACGTTGGAGTGGAAGAATAGATTTTGATCTATGACCTTCCCTTCGGGCACTAAATGATGAGTGAGACGATCCAATGACATTTATGATTCCGTAAAAAAGACAAGATTATACATGAAACAATCCCGACTATTCCAGAAAAAAAAAATACATTTAACTTTAAAATCACTGCAATAATAACCATAGAATAATCGTATGTGTATGAACTGTGGAGTCGCTAGGTCCTAGATTACGTGTTGCGACTTGACGCGTACCTGCCGCATGCATGCAGTTTAGTACTTTAAAGTAAGGCACGAGAGATAAAATTACAATATTTGTAGTACAAATGGGTAACTCTGTTACAGTCGTTGAAGGGGTAACCCGTTCAAAACGTCTTACCGCTAAAAAGTATAAACCACCAAGAATGGGTTTTTGAATATACAGGTAAACAAATCGAAAGGGTTTGGAAGAGTTTATCCATTGATGAGGGTTTTCGTAAATAAGTGTAACAAATATGAAATGGGTTTTAAAACAACACTTTGTCAAACACCTATCAAAAACCCTTTCAATGGGTAACCAAAATGGTCCCTGAATTACACTGATTACATTAGTTAGAAATAATGTTAAATGCATTAAAGAAAATATAACACAGATAATATAACTAAACCTCTCATTCAGTCTTCTCGCAAATCACCAGACATTCAGTCACTATCTCCTTCCATTCATCAGCGAATAGATCTAGTAAAGGACTGGATTCAAGGAGAGCGTTGAGTGCGATTACCATTCGCGGAATAGGTGACAAACGTCGGGCAACCGTACGGCAACGTGGCACTAAAAATAATTTATGCCGTCTTGCCCGGCAGTAGTTATCGGGAACAAAAATTTTACACAACTCCCCATGCAAAAACTAGGCGAGTCGATGGTTCCATGTATGATCTTGCAGGCAGTTATAAGCTGATCAAAAGCTCGTCTAACCTGGAGCGAAGTAAAGTCCAAACAACCTAATAGAAATTTGGTTGGGTACAAATATGGATAGTAACCAAACCTACGTTTGTAGAAATACCTTAAGAATGCTTTTTGGACTTTTTCTATCATAAGGGTATAGGATTTCTCGTATGGACTCCAAACACAAGAGCTTAAATCAAGTTTACTTCTAACAAGTGTTACACTACAGAAGTCGGATTACTTAATGGTTTGTAAACTCACAACAATTTCCGAGGACAAACTCCAATCTCCGAGACGACTCTTTGTCTAGAGAAACAATGTGATCATGTAAAGTAAACTTAGTATCGAAGATGACACCAAGATCTTTAATCGTCATTACTCGTGCTATTTCTACATTGTTTATAGTATAAGTGTATTGCATTGGGTTTCGTGAACGACTAAAACTCATAATGCAACATTTGGATGGATTAAAATTCATTTTGTTAATCACTGACCACTCACTTATAGCGTCAATATCTTTTTGTAGAGCTAAACAATCTGCTGGAGTTTGAATCTCAGAGTATAATTTTAAATCATCGGCATATAGTAAATATTTGGAGTGGTTTAGAACTTGCGGAATGTCGTTTATCATTATAAAAAATAGTAAAGGTCCTAATATTGAACCCTGGCTGACTCCTGAACGTGTGTTATACGGCTGAGAATTGTACAGGCCCAGTCGTACATACTGTTGACGATCACGGAGATAGTCAGCGATCAATATAAGGAGATTGGGAGTAAAACCTATGGCACTTAATTTTTCTAACAAGATGTCGTTATTGATTCTATCAAAAGTTTTTTGAAAATCAAAGTATAATACATCCACCTGCCTCCCTAGGTCCATACTGGTAGTGATGTAATCGGCTAGTGTTACGAGGTTAGTGTTAACAGATTTTTTGACGCGAAAACCGTGTTGTTTGTCACACAGATATTTGTTGACTTGCCTGAGAATCTTTTTATGTAAAATATGTTCAAATAGTTTGGCAGGGGAAGAAATGATGGCAATAAGTCTAAAGTCTTCAACGGATGCCTTAACTCTTTTTTTAGGTATAGGTGTAACCCTCGATACTTTCCACTGGGATGGATATTTACCTGTATTCAGGGTTAAATTATAAATGCAGCATAAAGGTTCAGTGATGTATTTCTTTAAAAGCTTTCACATAGAAGACGGAATGTTATCTGGTCCAGCTGAACTGCTGAGCCTTAGCTTATTAATGCTGCGTTCCACGTCTTCAGGGGAAATTTGAGCTATGTTGATATAATTGCTCTTCGACGTAGTATCACAAGTATGAATTTATTCGCATTAAGCTCAGGAAAATTAGGAAGAAAGACACTGGAAAAGTAATCTGCAAACGCATTGGCAGCATCAACACCTACCTATAATTATCTCATGACAACATCTATACAACATGTAACTGGAATGAAAGAAAAAGAAAGAAAGAAAAAATTACACCTTAATACACGTCCCACCCTGCACATCCGAACACCCCTATACACCCCAATTAAAAAACTAAGTAACAATCATAATTCAACTGAAATTCTACTTATATGCACTTAGGTGCACATGTTTTTTTAAAGACCGATATGTCCTAGAACCAAAAATTCGTAATCCACCAACCCGCACTGGGCCTGCGTGGTGGATTACGGCCCATTCCCTCTCCTAGAGAGGAGGCCTGAGTCCCAACAGTGGGAACATTATAAGGCCGACTATGCTATATACCAGTCTACACGATTAGTCTGTATGGGCACTGGTACTGTATATTATGGAATAATGTAGTTAGGTCACTACGAAGTTAACGCAAGTATTGGCTTACAGCTCTATAAATCTCTATTGTATAAATTGGAAGGTCCTAAAAAAAAGTGATTTCCACCTACCTACCCTTTTTTTTTGAGATGAGTAATCATCGAATGACTTCTCTCGCTTTATCGGCCAGGATGGCGTGTCAGACTTTTACGGACTAAAACCTCACCTCTGTTCCTTCAGTTGTCTTTTGCGTTCTAGGACCACGAGTATAGTTTCACACCCTTGCGTCGTAACCTTGTATAGAATGGTAAGATGCATTTACGCATGCAGATATAAATACGCTAGGGACGCCATCAATATATCAAAAGTAAAGAACTAAAACCCGACTACGGCAAAAAAAACGACGCTTTCTTATTAAAGTGTTTCGGCTGGTACCTATAACATGTGACTGCGGCTTTTCTTCTTGTTCTGTTCTTGTTTTTCCAGTTACCTTGTTTATTTTAGCGCCCTGAAAATCTTGTTTCATGCTTTTTCAACGTCGTTTTTTTTTGTGGTCGGGTTTTAGTTCTTTACTTTTTTTTTGTTTAAACAATATTGGCATTAAATCACTGTGCTTCTATATTATTTATTTTGGTATGTACAAGTGAAGCCCTTTCAAATGATACCAAACACGACGTATTTATCTTTTTTTTTAACACAAATCTTTTTGTCCACTAGAGGGCGCCACATTGAATTTTGATGATATTTTTTAATAAGTAATAGTGAAGCCCTTTCAAATGATATCAAACACGGAGTATTTATCTTAACATTTTTTTTAACACATGACTTTTTATCCGCTAGAGGGCGCCATATCGATTTTTGTAACACAGCACGTAGCAAATGTTCAGCGGACAATTAAGACGGTTCTAACGATACCTCACATGTCAAGTTCCGATAAGTACATTAGGACCTATGAGGGAACATATGAACATACTCACATCATAAAAATACAGACATACATACATACATAGCCTGTCAAAATCATAACCCTCCTTTAGCTTTGCCATAGTCAGGTAAAAATAGGTGATTTATTAACCTATTTTTTTTATTTTGTTTAAAGATTAAAAGTTATCTATTTTAAAAATAGCTGAAATCGATTCAGAAGCTGATTATGAATATACTGCTTTTAGAATGTGCGTTTATTATAATGTTACAAAAAATGTTTCCACTTATCCATTCATTATCTTCCTGCTCTTGGCCCATATTATATGGGGTCGGCGCAACATGTTTTTTAACTAAACATGTTATAAAAAGATTTGGCTAGTATTTTACAGTCGGCCGCCAGCCTGACAGTAACCCCCCTTGGGAATGCTTTTGTTGGTGGTTTACCTGCTACCACGCGGTGACCTAAAGTGCTTTAGTATGCACGGTGTCTGAAGGTCCCTTAGTCTCCCCTTACGACGTCCACCGGAAATAATGGGATGGTGCTTTTCCTTACGTCCGACACCATACAGTACACTTATGTCCATTGTGAACTTCAAAACCATCCAACCAATGTTTTGGGACACATTGGTTGGATGGTTTTGTCCAGTTAATTAGAAAGGCAATAAATGCAAAATTAAAAAAAAAAATGTAGAAATTGCCCTGTGCAATAAGACCGCCTTTTGTCATTAAATTTTTTATAAATGTTTGTCCTGTAATAAGTTAAGGTGGGCAATAAAGAAATAAATAATAATAAAAAAATATATCTTTATTTGTATTTACGCATCCGCTAGTAGTAGAATATTCTAAATTGTACACCTTTAAAATTATAATGAAGACCCTTTACTCACCTGCCAATTATTTCTCGCTTAGCTAAAAATAAGACGAAATTTTTGTAAGACAATTAAATTACTGTTAACGATTATGCTCATCATCTCAGACGAAAGATGTCCACTGCTTTCAATCAACAACAAAACTCAATGAATTCTTAGAACTTCTGAAATAGACAATTGTGCCCGTCATTGTTTTAAATTAATGTAAAAGCTCGATATTTTTGGAATAATGGAACAACAACCTGTGTGGTTGGCTCGTCTCATTTTCATCAATCCATACGTCCATATTAATAATAGAGGTTAAAGTATGAATTGATATAGAATCTTCATGGTTTAAGGTTTTTGAGTGGAATTTTTTCACATGGTACCTATAAAGTTCTTCTTTTAAAAAATGTGCAACATTCGATTATCGACTTTCAGTTGTTTTTTTTTTTTTATTTAGCTTAGACAAGAAAGATGGATACTTCGAAAATTCGAGTGACTTTTTAATACGAGTTTCATCGCGGAACTAACGCGGCCGCATCAGCTCGCAATATCAATGTTGTGTTTGGAGAGGAGACTGCTAATGAACGCACCCTGCGATTTTGGTTTAAACGCTTTCGTGATGGAAACTTTGATTTGAAGAACGAACCACGTGGAAGACCACACAGGTGAGTAATGATGAATTAAAAAGCCGATCCGAGCCAAACTGCCCAGGAATTAGCGGCATGGTTTAATGTAACCTTATTAAAAATATTGATTCATTTGCGTCAAACCAATAATATGAAAAATGGGTGCCTCATGACAAATCATGATCAGATCAGTCAAAACTGATCTGCAGAAAGAAACGCGTGTTGAAACTTGTGTTGCCTTGTTGAATCGATACAGAAAAGAAGGAATATTCGATCGAATTGTGACATGAGATAATAAGTGGATTCTTTACGATAACCGTAAGTGAAAAATGCAATGTGACCCCATGTCATACGCCGTAACAGTGTCCTAAACACATTGTTACGGCGTTTGACCAGGGGTCAGCAAAGTTTACCAATAAAAAGGTAACTGTTTGGTGGTCTCAACATGGTGTTATTCACTATAGCTTACTCCGATCTGGTAAAGCAATAACGGCAGATGTCTACTGTGCCAAACTCCCATCAAAACTTGCAGTGAAACAGCCCCGACTCATGAATCGATCTTCACCATTATTGCTCCATGATAACGAACGAGCTACAGCACGAGAAACCGTTTTAAATCTACAGGAACTGCAATGAGGATCAGTTATGATTTTTGTGGAGTATGCAGACTTATAGCGTTAAAAAAAACCAGTAAATACTGAGAAGAAATTATTTACGAAGATACAGCAATTTTAGTATATTAGTTCCAGAAACGCGCCCGAGAATGAAGCGACTCGCTGTGACGTCATCTGTCATGATCGGTCTCCACCGGCGAATAAATACGGGGGCATTTCACGTGAAGCGGACCACTAAAAAATTTCGACGTTTCTGATTTTAGTATTAAGTATTTGAGTATGTTATATATATCTATGTTCCCTATATACATACATAATAATTATTTTTATCGTGTTTTGTATGATTTACGAGTTATGAGGGTTTTTTTTTTTATTGGTTGGGAAAATCATCTTATGCCAAATCCCGCTCTTGGGCGGAGCGAGAGATAGTGACAGACTTTTACTGACTAAAAACCCACTCCTGTTCCTTCGTTGCCTTCGTCCCAGGGCCCCGGGTTTCGTTTTCACACTACCCATGGCCCCAGTAGGCTTCGACCCTGCTGGATCCCTACGATTTGACATCTCCCTGAGGCGCGCGTGGAACAATACACGCCGTCGACGATTTGGGCTCGGTCCGAACGGTTACCGGACGGTCAGACGGCTACCCATTGGTCGTCGTCCGCAAGCCCGCGCCTACGGTGGCCGGACATCGGGATCGGAATCCCGGCAGCGGACAGGGCGTACGGACCGTTGCCTCACGCGATCGGCCGCCTCCTTTGCTAGCAGGAGGAGGCGACCGTCTGCTACTCCTCCTCGCTCTGGACCATGGCCTGAACCAAGGCCCGGCGCGAGAAATCGCCGCCGCCGATTGCCCCCACGCCACGAGGACACGGCGTTGCTCTGCCCAAGCGGGGCACACCTTCACCGTGTGCTCTACCGTGTCCTCCGGGTGGTCCACACAGTGGTGACACCCGGGAATCCTGTGCAGGAACTTCCCGAACTTACCGTGTCCGGTGAGAACCTGCGTCATGCGGAAGGTGAGGAAGCCGTGAGGTCTTTCCAACCACGCCTCAAAGAGGGGACTTACCACCATAATTGTGGCGTGCCCAAGTTATGAGGGTTTGAAGATTTGACGAACTCTCAGGTATGCGCTACTTCAAATGCCATTATCCAGCTTAAGAAATTTGAAAAAATAAATGAAGTAATGGATTTTATTCTTCATTTAATGAGGTGAGGAGATTCTTCATTTTTGAACTAAATATTAATTAATAATTTTGAAAAAAATATGTTTCACTTTTTTAATATTTGCAAACTTGGACCACTTTAATTATTTTATTTTCTTTGTAATCAAAGCTCTTAGTGTTAACATATTGCATTCATCAGTTCAGTACTTGTGATTGGATATATTGCGAATTTAATCATGAATGCTGCAATACTGACATAGTTCTCTGTGCTCAAATAATTACAAACTCTCCCTAAGTCACAACCCGCATACCCAACATTCGCTCATATACATACTGTTCTCGATTTTAACTTTTTGGCTTTTGATCGATTACTTTGTTACTTTCTGATGTAACGTATGTTGTAAAGCTGAAAATTCACGTTTCATGCGGTCAAAGCCGCGTCCAAAGGCTAGGGTGACCTCAGACATAAAAGACGAAATGTAAAGAACAGGATTCCAATTACCTACATCATACACAATAGCATTTTAACTGTATCGTCGTGTGAAGCCATCTTCACAGCCCCTTGTCTTTTGAGGCTATCATCAAATAACTTCTTCCTTTCTAGATAGATCAAAATAGACTGTCAGTGTTGTACTGACTGTAACCAACCCGTACTTCTTCAGTTACCCTTTGCGTTCCAGGACAGCGGTGACTCTTTCAAACGATCTCACTACAAGGGCCTTACATCCCAATCACTTATTTGGGACCTATTATCACTGCAATAAGATGCTTAATAAAAATGGGCAAGTGAAAGTCGGACTAGCGCTGTGAGGGTTCCGTATAAATTTACTAATAAGTAAGAGGACGGACGAGTGAAACAACGGCTTGCTAGTAATGCACTGACGTTTAATCGTCCATACTTAACATTCCTCCCCTTAGCTTAGACATACAATCAAACAATTAAGCTACAAAAACATAATGCAAAACATACATACAGAACAATTTGTAGTTGATAATAGGCCGATTGCGTCTAAATCGTGGTGTGGCCGCTGGCTCACCTGCCTGCTGTTGCGATGTCGCTTCTCTTGTATGACCGGACCTAGGAGTGCCGGGCAATGCCTCCTCGCATTGCTCCTCCTCTCCCCCGGATTGATCTGATGATACAGGCTATGAATGCGTATCTAAGGGTGAACCTGGAGCATTGTTCGCTCTTGTCTGGTCCATACAATCTGCAGCCCTTGATGTGTCGTCACTCCCTTCACCAGAGTCCGTTTGCGACATTGCTTGCAAAACTTGCGTTTCTGACGTTCGATCACCACTTAGCTCCTCTAGGTTCTTAGGCTCTATATCTATGTCTTTTCTGTTTTTGCAATCGTCGTCTTTATATATCATAATTTGATTTTTTATGTTTTCTTTGAGTAATTGAAGTTATTTCGTCTCTGATTAAATACAATACTTTGCCAATTTTTTTTATCACTGTTCCTTTACACCAAATGTATTTACCGTTAACTGTTTGATTTTTATAATAAACTTTGTCTCAGGGGGCAAAAACTTGTGTATTATGTCCGTCCGTCTTACTTTGCAAACACTGTTTACTTTTAATCATATCAGCAAGAGCAAAGGATGATGGCGACGGCGATTTGAGTTTAATTAAATCTGGACGCGGTCTAAGTTTCCGAACATAAACCAGCTGAGTGGGTGAAGACCCGGTTGTAGTGTGAACGGAACTTCTGTAGTCAAACAAGTACTTCAAAAGTAAATTATTTGAATTTAGCGCTCCATTACCAGTAAGCAAGCTTGTTTTGATACTCTTTTTATCTTTACGTAACTGTCTGCCTGCCCGTTGCTCGCCGCGTGGTATGTTGGTGACGTCACGTGTGAAATTCTGTTCACCCTATAAAAAGCCTCAAACTCATATGACGTGAATGATGTACCATTGTAGCTGACTAGTGTATGCGGGATACCAAATTTTGACATGAACTCGTATAATTTATCAATTGTCGCTGAAGTTGACATACTGCACTTCATACTATAAACCTCGACCCACTGGGTATACGCATCTACTACCACTAAAAAGGAGTTACCGTTAATAGGCCCCAGAAAATTTACGTGTACCCGGTAAAAGGGTATTGATGGATATGCCCAGTGCGCCATCGGCGTTCGCGCCGATGATGACCTTAGTTGCATGCACACGTCACATGCTCCTATCATCCGCTCCAACGCCGCACCTATCCCCGGAACCACACACGCGCTCGCGTCTTCGCCTTTGCCTTTACAATTCCTAAATAGGATTGGTGCAGTTCCATTAAAAAACTTCTTTGTAATGTTTCTGGAACTACAACCTTGTGCCCTCTCATAAAACACCCTTTTTCATAAGACAATAGCACGTATGATACGGCTTAATTGCCTCGTTATCTATTTTCCTCAGCCACCCATTCAACACAAAATGTACCACCCTACGCATTTTACGCAAATGCCCCGTAGCATTACATTTCCTACATTTCGCTTTTGCGAACCGACACTGCGATGTCTCATGGTTATAATAGCCGCACACTTAATATTGACACTGCACTTTGACCCCTGTACTAGGTGCAACCTTCCGCTGCAGTGGTAACCGATTCTGGCGCCTTCGTGATCTTGAACAATTCGCGCTACGCGGACTGCACCCCGGCACCTGCTCAAGCACTCCGCACGTTCTCCGCTAACTCCATTACCTTGCTCAATGTCAGGCCTGCCAGATCTTTCGCGAAAAGCTTCTCTCTGTCAGATCTCGGTAACATGACAACTTTGTCCCGTAACGCTTCTGCCACGTTCAAGAACCCGCAGTGCGCTGTCAGCCCGCGTAATCTTGCGGTCAATTGTGCATACGTCTTTCTTGTTGCATAGCTTCGTAGAACTTGCAACGCTCCCCGAATCCACACAGCTTAAGAGTAAAATGCTCATCCAACAGCCTACGCACGTCATCGAAGGGTACATCCTGCAGCTGCTTTGGCAACGCGAGATCCGCCGCCAGCTTATGTGTGCCATCTGCGAGTGCGCTCAGCAAGATAGCTCGTCGCTTTGTTCCCGCAGGATCGCTAGTGCCCGTGATGTCGTTTGCCACAAATCAGTGCTTAATGCGGCACTTATAGGTCTCCCAAGCTTGCACATTGTGATATGAAACGCCAAAAACTGTACCGGACATTTTCACGTTTTACGTGGGTAAATAGTCGTCGCCAATGATACATAGGCTGCACTAAAAGTATCGGGAATGGAATATTTCCACTGTTCCTGTCATATTAAAATCTTTTTAATTGAAAACTCCTTGGTTTTAAAAATCGAATACCATTTATATATTTAAAAAAAGATTCTCGGTCTTGTCACAAGGTTTCGTCAAACTTGTTTAGTCGTTGAGAAAATTGAATTGACTCGAGAAAATTCAAGAGCGATGATTTATGATGATGATGACTTTCAAAGTGGTTCAACACAAAAACAGTGTGTTGACCGGATGATTGCTGCATTTGGTGATGAAGCCCCATCCAAAACCACAATTTATCGCTGGTTTGCTGAATTTCAACGTGGACGTGTCAAACTCTTTGATGATCCCCGTCAAGGTCGTCCAAAAACTGCAGTTACCCAAGAAATCGTTGATGCTCTGCGTAAGCTGATTGAGGAAGATCGACATATGACATACCGTGAAATTCAGGCAACTTTAGACTTTGGCATGAGTCAAATACAAATAATCTTGCATGAACAATTAGATGGAAAAAAATTGTTTTCCCGATGGCTACCGCATTCGCTCTGTGAAGAGCAAAACGCGGCTCGCGTTACTCGGTGCGTCAGAACTCTCGAAAGATTCCACGCAGGATCCTCAAATGCTGTATACAACATCATATCAGGTGACGAATCCTGGATATACGGGTACGAACCCGAAACAAAAACTAGTCACGAGTTTGGGTGTTCGAAAATGAGTTAAAGCCAAGAAAAATTGTTCGTTCACGGAGTGTTGCAAAAAAAATGGTGGCCACGTTTGTCTCCAAAACCGGCCATGTTGCGACTATTCCTCTTGAGGGACATAGAACGGTTAATGCAGAATGGTATGCTAGCATTTGTTTGCCACAGGTCGTTTCTGAACTCCGTAAAGAGAACTGCAACCGCCGCATCATCCTCCATCACGACAATACGAGTTGTCACACCGCGCACAGAACAAAAGAGTTTTTAGAGCAAGGAAACATAGAATTATTAGACCATCCGCCGTACAGCCCCGACCTAAGCCCTAATGATTTCTATAGTTTTCCTAAAATAAAGAATAAATTGTGTGGACAGAGATTTTCAACACCTGAAGAAGCTGTGGACGCCTACAAAACGGCGAGACTTTTGGAGACTCCAACTTCCGAATGGAAGGGTTGCTTCAATGATTGGTTCCAACGTATGGAAAAATGTGTCAAATTTTGCGGAGAATACTTCGAAAAGCAATAAATACATTTTTAAATAGTAATGTGTCACTTCCTTGATTCCCGAAATTTTCAGAAGCCCTTGTAAGTACGAGGACAGACGAGTGAAACAACGGCTTGCCAGTAACGCACTGACCTTTATTCGTAACAATACTTAAAGGTGCGTAGGCACACGCACACTTACTTAACACTTACCTATGTAAATAGTTCAATTGCGAAATAGAGTCTCTGAAGATTTTCCGAACAACAAAAAAAAAAATTGTGACGTAACAACAAATTTACAGTTTTCAGATTTATTCTTGATACTTGTGCTTTAAGACCTTGCTCTAAGCCAAATTTCAGAATTCTGGGTCAACGGTAGTACCTACCCTATGAATTTTAATTACCTCGAGAGTGTCGAAATTTACGTTTTTTGCCTCATAAACCGAAATATATTTTTTCTCGTTAACTTATAAGTTTGTTTTTTTACAGCTTCAAGAGTCCACAGACTTGAGTATATGGTTTTAATTTCGATACCTCCACGCGTTCCTGAGATAAAGGGTATTAACAGACAGACAGACAAACAGACAGACGGACGGACTACAAAGTGATCCTATAAGGGTTCCGTTTTTTCCTTTTGAGGCAACTTTTGCCGTTTAACAATAAAATTAAGGCCAGTTCAATTTATCAGTATTAGGTTTGACTTTAACACGTCCCTCTAGTATTGCGGGGGTGAGATGCATTCTGGAGCACAAACTTAATTTCAGGACTTCGATCTTTTGAAATTACGAAAATAGCAACGATAAAGTACCTACGTCTGTGATTTTATTATTCTTCAATGATAGCTCCAAAAGGAAAAATAACGTTTAGGAACTGGAGGAAATAAATGCTTGGGTAATAAGCCCTTTTTTGGACTACTTTTCTCACTCGGGGCGGAACGAGAGGGAGTGTCAGAATTTTACAGACTTTACTCAATGTTCGTTCAGCTGCCCTTTGCAAGAGATACCGTAATCGTGGCCCTGTCAGGTATTGGCCCTAACTGGTCCCGTCAATCTTCCTGACGTATCTTTGAAGCGCAAATGGAACACAACGCTCTGTCAACCCGAGGTTGGTCCTTGCCGGTCGGCAGCTTTAAGAGTTATAATATCTTAAGGTCCTTGCTCTCATTTAGTGCCATAAAACATTGACTTTCTGAAACCTACTCCTCAATAACTCCTCGGTTAATAGATTTGTAAAAATATATATATTTATTATAATGTTATTTTTAGGGTTTTTATTTTTTTTTATCACTTTGTTGTCCGTCTGTATGTCGTGTCTTTCAATCTCGGGAATGCGTGAAGGTATCGAGTTCAAATTAAAACCTAGTAGTCAGATCTGCGGTCTCTTAAAGCTGTGAAAAAATAAAACTTCTGAGTTTGACGAAAAAAAGATATGGCCATTTATGTCGCAAAAAACGTGTATTTCGTCACTCTCAAGGGAATCAAAATTCATAGGGTACTTCCCGTTGACCTAGAATTCTGAAATTTGGCATGAAGCAAGGTCTTATAACACACGTATAGGAAATATCTGAAAACTGTAAATTTTTAGCTACGTCACAAAAACAAAACTTTCTTTACGATTCGGAAAAACTTTCGTAACTTAATTCGGGAATTGAACTGTTTTCACAGGTAAGTTTGTACGGAACCCTCAGTACGCGAATCCACCTAGCACTTGTCCGGTTCTTTTGCCTAGTTTTTCCTAGTCCTAGTTGTTTATGTTTATAAATATGTTTACACAAAAACATGTAATTAAATCAATATTTTGCAAAGAAAAATGTTTTAAAGATCAGCGGGGCTCTATGCGGGCGCAGGCGTCAGTACAAGTATGTATGGATTTAACTCCACCAAGATGTTCAAGGGACTATACGCCTTAAATCCTGAATCTCAGAATATGAGATAATACGTTTCATGTTAAGGCAAAATTCAATTTATTCGTTCATTATTTTTTCCAAGTAACGCAGCAATCAACCCAGATCCCAAATGAAAATTTTTAAGTAAGTACTATATATGTATTTACTTACAAAACGTTATTAAGCTGAGCGAAATTATTCCAGTTTTTGCTCACAGGACACCCATTCTTCGTTGTACCTTTCGTTGGAACCTAATCTACTTATTACAAAGTACACTGGAGAAAAATAGAAGAAAACAGCTCAGACAGTTTTATGTTGGTTGATATGTCAGCTCATAAATTATCAGCGTTTTTATAGAAGAACACTAACACACAAGAGTTATTCTCCGGAGAAATATACTGTACCTCCAACTGAGAAATAGCAACCATAAAGATTATGAATTCGTGAATACAAATGTATACATAATTCTATTTTAAAGATAAATAGGCAGGCCAGTTCGCAGTGTCACATTTGCACCCAGTACCTTGTACACTTTTACAAGCTTTTTATTAACTTGCAATGTATGTAACTATGTATGTTCGGCTCAAATCTTGCAACTCAGTTTTGAAACAGATATCTTTTCACCGATTGAGCTGAAATTTTGTATACACGTTTAGTTTGGATGACAATGCAAGGTTAGTTATGTAACGTCATTTTAAATCCAACATGGCGGAACACCCAAGATACAGAACTAGTTATTTTTAATGCACTCTAACAATATGGGTATCAGATGATAGGGCTTACTGAAAATAACACGAAAAATAAATAGACGTCACTCTAGATCTAATATGGCGGACATTTTTTAGCAAATTCAATTAAAAGCTGGTTTTTAAAAAGGTTTTTTACTTTTAACTTTATTTTTTTACATAAGAAACACTTCTAAAGCTGGGCCAAAATATACTCAATGACCGACTCGGATATGTCAACATCATTTACCTTTCAGTAAAAAGGTCTAAAAAAACATTTTATTTTACTCGGTCACAAAACAACACATAGCAAAAGAAAAGAAGAAAAAACATAGAAATAACAAGTTTCATAAATATTGACTTTCGATAAGATAGGGGCGCATTGTTATCCTTCCTCACATGTTATTATAAAACCAAGTCCACCACTGCGTCTGTCTGTCTGTTCGAGATAAACTCAAAAACTACTGAACGAATGTTCATGCGGTTTTTAGCAATAAACAGAGTGAATGGTTCACGAGGAAGGTTCAGGTGTAAAATATTATATTGACAGCACGGTTGGAGCAGTGGTTTGATTCAGGTACGGAACAAATACTTTTAATGCCTACAAATAGGGATTTCGGGTCTGAGTGTCTTTTGTATGTGAGTTCACATGTTTTTAATGCACCCTCGATACAAGAGTATATGCTAGCGTGGGGCGCCTTTTTTAAACCAAATTTATTAGAGGAAAGCCGAGAATTAAGAAGATTTCTAATTGTTATTTTAAATAAAAACATGTTCTTTTTTTCTACGTGTAATCAAACGATTAATTGAACGATACGTGTGAACCAACTTATATATTTTGAATATTTTTGACAATTTTCTTTTTTTTAAGGGTGGGAATATTCCAATGACTTTTCTCGCTCTGGGTGGAGTGGGAGTCAGGCTTTTACTGACTAAAACCACACCTGTGTTCTTCAGTTGCCCATTGCGTTCTAGGACTACGGGTTTCCTTTTCAGAAATTCCCGCCACTATTAAAAAATATAAGTTTCACAAATTACTGACACTGACGAAACAAAAAATCTTATTTGAAGTAAACTAAATCTCTCTCTAAAATCATTTTAATTTTTAAATGATTTAATGTGCCTATGTGACATATATTTGAAAAAAAAATAACTGGATTTTATTTTATCTAGGATAATTATATATAGAGATATTAGATAATTGTCCCAAGGAAACATACTCCAGAGATAAATAGTATTCCATGTGCTTTTCCAAGACTTTGTCTACCACCCGCCTGTGTACAAGTTTCATCGAAATCCGTTCAACCATTCGAGAGTGCAGAAGTAACAAACTTACATACACACTTAAAAACTATCGACTTTATAATATTAGTTTAATTAACTGAAACTAATGAACAAAGGAATAATCATCATCATCATCATCATCATTTCAGCCGAAAGACGTCCACTGCTGGACATAGGCCTTCCCCAAGTACCGCCAAAATGAACGGTCCTGTGCGTCTCGCATCCATGGTACTCCCGCAACCGTTACCAGGTCATCGGTCTACCTAATACCAATCCGAAAGGAATCCAAACTGGAAGGGAATAATGAGTGACATATATTTAGAGCACAGCCAAATGTATATGTAGGCATTTGGATGTGCTCCATCCGTGTACACATTTTATTTTTTGCTAACATGTGTTAGCATTAACAGCAAAAAATAAAATGTATATCTAAGTAGGTACTTCTCTCATAAAGAGCTTAGTATAGGGGCACTTAGAGAGGCAACCAAACTGACACCTTTTCTCGTATACTGGAGCTTACTTCTAATAAAAAGTGGGACAATTTTGTAAGCTGCTAAAAGTAACGAACTACGGAGCAGCGAGAGTAAAAATAATAAGTTATTTCGTTACTAGAATACATAATAAAATCCATTCTGCCAGTGGCCTTGCCTGCGTAATAGTTGGCAAATTATCCCAAGTAATAACCAGATAAAATATATTCCAGAAAATGGCCTAAGTATTTGAAAAGTTTCGCCTAAACCCATTCAGCCGATGTGATTTAAAGAGGTAACAAACAGACAGAGGAATGTTCGCATTATAAATTATTATCCTGATACGGATAGGCATGGATTAATTAAAACTTGCTCTACCAACTTACGTACCAATTTACCAACTTACCAATTTGCATTTGTGATATTTTACCATCATTTGTGACTATTAAAATATGTTGATTAAAAGAGTCACTCATGCAAACATAACCCTTCTTGCAATCGGGTAAGAATGAACAGTATTTTTGTGAAATTGAATAGATTTAGGTGAAATTGAATAGATAGAGGTATTTTCTTATCGAATTGAAACGTAAAATGGAGCAATATTTGAATTGACCAAGTCACAAAAAAGATTAAAAAGGACCAATTCTACCAGTTTGTTCAAATGATAAATTATATTTATTTTGTAAATAGGTTTAAAAAAAACCCTTTGTCACGCCAATTTTTTTTTTTTCGTCATTTTAAACTAGATGAGGCCAGTGTTTCCTAGCTGACTACCCTAAAGTAGTACACAGTGAATTTGTGGCACTAGTTTTCCCGTTTGTACAAATAAAAGCCTTACCAAGAATCGGTGGAGCATACGGTGGAGGTGTGCCCCGCTTAAGAGGAGCAACGTTGTGTCCTCGTAGGGGCGATTGGCGGCAGCGACGTCTCGTGCCGGGGCCTGGTAAAGGCCGTGGTCCGGAGTGAAGAGGACCGGCAGACCACGACCCCAATTTCCAGCCACCGTAGGCCGCTCGCTACTTGCGGATTACGAGCAATAGGAAGCTCGCCGTGCGGCCGTCCAGTAATCATTCAGGTTAAGCCTGAGTCGTCGACGGCGCGGAGTGTTGCACGCGCGCCTCAAAGAGATGTCAGCAAAACTGTAGTGTCCCAGCAGGGCTGAAGCCTACTGGGGCCATGGGTTACATTCCGAAAGGGAAACCCTGGGTTCACCTATGTTCATTCTTTGCCTTGCGTACCCTAGTACGCAAGGCAAAGAATGAACATAGGTGTGGTTAAAATAGTAAAAGTCTGATACGCTCTGCCCAAGAGCGGGAGAAGTCATTGGGTGTTTACCCACCTTAAATAAGTCTATGAATCTTTTTCTAAATAACTCAACTTTCAGAGTAAAAAAAAATAGCAATCTTTCATAGCAAATACGAATGTTAAAAAAAGAACATCGATCAAG
The DNA here is from genome assembly GCA_949316375.1 of Mythimna vitellina. Classification (NCBI taxonomy): domain Eukaryota; kingdom Metazoa; phylum Arthropoda; class Insecta; order Lepidoptera; family Noctuidae; genus Mythimna; species Mythimna vitellina. The sequence continues at coordinate 11,715,069 of OX438686.1, forward strand.
AATGTTTACATTTCTATAAATACTGAGCTACATACATGCCTGCTTAAATCTTTTATTAGCTGCTTACAAACGTTCAAAAATATGTTTGGCATCAAATGTGTGATTGATTTTAAATAAATTCCGCCAACTGCATCAGGCTGCTCAAAAAAGTAACTTTATTGTTGGTTGTTTTGGTTCCTAGCTTTGCATATTTATTTTTATTTTTAGTGCAACGGAACAATATGCGTGTTGACTCTCAAATTCAGAACAATGTCAAACCCGCACATTTTAATGTAGGTATATTTTTTTTTATTGTGACAGTTGTTTTTTTTTTGTGGGTTTCTTTGGCACGGTATTGAAATAGAATAGAATAAACTTTATTGTGCACCAAAATATTAACAATTTTACAGAAACTTCTATGAATGTGTACAATGGCAGTCTTATCTCTTGCAACAATATCTACTCGACGACCTTAGTAGGGACTATAAGAACTTAAACTAAAAAAATGGCTAGTCTGCGGTGTACTGCTAGCAAATATTAACCAAACAAAAATTTTAAAAATAAGATACATAAATTAAAATATAGACCTATACAAAAGATAATACATAAGCTTACAAATATATATATATAGGTACATATATATATATCAATATATATATATCTAATATATAAAATTCTCGTGTCACAGTTTTCGTTGCCATACTCCTCCGAAACGGCTCGACCGATTTTGATGAAATTTTTTGTGCTTATCCGGTATCTATGAGAATCGGACAAAATCTATTTTTTTTAATTTTAGATAAAAAAAAATTATATACATAGTAAAACAACGTTTGCCGGGTCAGCTAGTATATATATATATATATAATTATGTGTTCCACAATTAAATGGAAGCTAAAAAAGAAAAGAATAAGGGTTGGTTAGTGATGGAAGAAATGAAATTATGTAGAACAAGAATAATATTAAGAGAAAGTTTCTTTGACATGGTTTTTAAAAGAACCTAGCTACTGGGCTTGCCTAACTTATTATGTATACTATTTGCGTAAACCAAATATGAACCTTATCTAACTGCACTTCAGTTAGATCTAAATAACTGACATCGGCATAATCAAGGACTGGGAGAAGGAGGGTTTAGGCAAGTGCAGTTTTGGAGACCCTACAGACGCAAACAACTTGTCTTGTCTTTGTCATTAAAAAAATTACATTCAGCCGAACATAGTACCTCCTCTTTTTTGAAATTGGTTAAAAAATACCAAGATCTTTCACTGAATCACTGTATGAAATAGTTGAGCCATCAAAAACTATCGGTGGTAGCTGCGTCGACGAAACCAATTAATCGCCACCGTTGATGTATTGTAAAAGAGCTAAATATACCAAGTAATATATCGAAATCGACGGTATTATATGCGTTGCTGATATATAACAAGAAAAGGACCGCCAGATTTAAAAAATTACTTATGTCAAAGTTCTAAAGCGTAAAATTTACGAAATATAAAAAAGGCACTATTTAATTAATATTTTTATTAATATATATATTTAACGCAACAATAACGTACAATTACAGACACGTAATCTGTCCTGAAATAATCTTTGGAATCACAATTAACTAGCATTATAATAATCAAATTAACTTATAGCAATAATCTTAACTTTGAACAACCATAAAAAAATTATAATAATTATAAATTCTCGCACACCATAAATTCGCAGACCAAATTTGATTGAGCTCCTCTCCTACTCAAGTCACCAAACCAATTTATGCGAGTGATGCAGCAAATCCAGCCAAAATAGTGAACACGGAATACAACCTTATAAATATAATTGAGGTGGTTGTCCTTTTTCTTGCCCTCCTTCTCTTCTTGTAAGATAAATCACTTTGAGGAACATCGTCATCCAAACAAGTTCACACGAGTTCATCGCACGTGTTTAAGAGGACTACAGGAGCTAATCGCGAGTTTTATAATGTGCAAAAGTATATGATCTTCTACAGTAAACAGAATCAGAAAAATAAATGTAATTCTTCAGGATAAATGCCAGATAGATAGTGTGTTCAAAACATTATACATCTAATTTAATATGATAGAAAAAAATCACGATAATGCTTCTAAAAATTACTTTTAAAAAAAATCGCCAAAAAAACTGCCGTAGTCGTAAATCGCTAAAATGTTTCCTATATGCAAGCATTGTGTCTTTGCGCTTATCTCTTTTTTTGTAAGCAGTTCGAGAATTACCGGCCTTTAGGTGTGGAGTAACCTTCCTTTCAAACTGTATTTTGGCATTTCATCACCCGCAAAACTTTATTATTATTATTAGGTACCTATTTTATTATTTTTATTTAACGTTGCCCCATATTAGGATGTGGAAGGACATTGGATTAATCTTGACTCAGGGATACAGCAATTGTATACCACATTAGGTCAGCAAAAATAAGTTTAAAATAATGTGTCAGTGTCATCATGGAGTAGTAAGTTTAATGCAGAGAGCTTTTTCCGGCGCACGAGCTTGAAAATCGAAGATTAAGTTTTGTGAACAAAGTTCTAAACTTTGTTTTCAGAACATAATCTTCCATTTTCACTTCCTAGTAAAAGTTTCTCAAGTTACTCAATATAAGATTATGTAAAACAGATATTTATGGAAAACCCGTAGGTCGTCAATTTCGTTAAAGCTCTCAAAATCTAAGAGATCCACTAGAGCGTTATTCGATAACTCGGTTTGTACTAAATTAAATTTTTGATCGATTTTATTTAGAAGTGAAATATGATAAGATCTTCTTAAAGTATTTTATTTACGACACACAGATTTCGTACGATGATTGCGTAATGAAATCGTGTAAGGTTTTAGGCAGGATGAATGGGGCTTAAATAGTAGAAACCAAAAAAAGAAACGGCTGAGAAAACACTGAAAAACGTAACTAATCTGGTCTAAGCTAGTCTTGACTTGCTTTATAAGTGTTTTTTACGCTTCTTCTACAGAATGCCATAATATGCCTAACATTTCTTATTTCTTAATAGCATGACTAGAAAGATTTTTCCAATTACACATTCACAATAAGAAACATGTGAGCGTCTTTGTGATTCCCTAAAAGGGTTTTACAAAGGAGGGCCTTGTAAAGATAAATGACGGTAGTGAGTGGCATTTGCGAATAAGGTGCGGCGTTGCTAGTAATGGTTTTATTTGTTACCAAGACACAAAACAATACGTTTTTTAAATTGCAAGCTATTTTTATCAACAATGATTTTGCGATGATCGAGCGGAAATTCGGTTACAGTAATGACGAAAATATTTTAAAATAGACTTTTATTTTTCTGCGCTTAGCCGCTAAAGGAACTATAATTATAATAAGTTTATTTATTAACATAAATTATTACAACAGTTAAGAGTGTCAGATAACATTATTTCGGTAAGTTCAGATAAAAAATACAACGGTTTCAGCATATTTTAGACCTAAAGACCAAAAGTCAACTAAATGTGCTAAAACTAAACGTGTGTGGGAAGCTGCGCGGTATCTTATAGCCCAACATACCACAGTGTCTCAAGACGAAAGTCTAAGACCAGTGCGTGTTGCAAATGATGACATATGGCACTGAAACATGGTCACTTACAATGGGCCTCATCAGAAGGCTTACAGTCACCCAAAGGGCAATGGAAAGATTGTGTAATCGCATAAAGAATGAAGATATCCGCAGGAGAACCAAGGCAACTGATAGAGCCCGAAGAATCGCCAAACTAAAGTGGCAGTGGGCAGGGCACATTGCTCGTAGAATGGATGGCCGACGGGGCCGGAAGGTTCTAGAGTGGCGACCGCGCACCGGAAAACGCAGTGTTTGAAAGAAGCCTCCCACAGGTGGAGCGACGACCTGGAGACGCACAGGATCGATCGTGGTGGCGGCGCTTAGGGGAGGCCTATGTCCAACAGTGTACGTCTTTCGGCTGAAATGATGATAATGATATCAGTAGAAAAACGGATTCCCAATTTGTAAAACACCTTGAATAGTTTATTGTGCACGTTCAGTAGTAATTAGAAAACTTTATAAGCAAAACTATATTATTCTAGTATAAAACTAACCAATGGCACCCTACGATATCACATTGTTGAAATATATCAGTTAAGGAATCGGATCAGTACATTCACCAAGTAAAAACTATACTTAAAAGTTTTATAATAATATTATTGAACTAAATTAAACGATAATCACCTCGTCAACTGACATATCACCAGTTTAGCGATTGTTAAAATGACATACACAATTAATGATAACATTAAACGCTGAAATGCGGACGATTAAACGCTATAGTTACAGTTAAAACAGATGACAAATAACGAAATTTTTGGAGATAGTTTTTTTTCTGTGGGAAAATCATCTTATGACATCCCCCGCTCTTGGGCGGAGCGGGAGATAGTGTCAAACTTTTACTGACTAAAAACCCACTCCTGTTCCTTCGTTGCCTTTCGTACCGGGGCCGAGTCTTCCTTTCAGAATCAGACCCTTGGCTCCAGTAGGCTTCGACCCTGCTGAGCCCCTACAGTTGCTGACATCTCCTTGAGGCGCGTGTGAAACAGTACGCGCCGTCGACGACTTGGGCTCGGTCCGGACGGTTACCAGACGGTCGGACGGCGACCCAATGCTCGCTGTCCGCAAGCCCGCGCCTACTACGGCCGAAAATCGGGATCGGAATCCCAGCGGCGAGGTAGAACCACCATGTACAACAGCAGAAGAAACATTTAATAATTATTGTTAATATAACTTTTAAAGTGCAGAAACTGTAACGTAGCTCTTGGTGTAACGGTGGAGGTTTGCCCCGCTTGGGTGGAGCACCACCGTGTCCTCATGAAGAGGATTGGCGGAGGCAATCTCTCGTGCTGGGCCCTAGTTCAGGCCATGGTCCAGAAGGAAAGAAAATGGAACACGGTTGCACCCTTCTGCAAAACAGTAATGCTAGCGAAGGAGGCGGAGATAAGAGTGAGGGAGCGTACATCTTCATGCCCCCCCATGCGACTGCCATGACAGGAGTCACCCCGGGCGCCGGGAATTGCAAAACAATCTCTGGCCATCGTAGATGCAGACTTGCTCGGCTCTGGCGGCGCGTAGTTTTCAGAGAGAAAAAAGAGATGTCAGGAAAAGCATAGGAGTTTAGCAGGGCCTGACTTCTGAAAAGGATACTCAAGGTCCTAGAACGCAAAGGGTAACTGAAGAAACATAGGTGTGGTTTTATTCAGTAAAAGCTTGTCGCGCCCGCCACCTTAGAGCGGCAGAAGTCTTTAGATGACTTCCCACCTCAAGAAAAAACATTCTTGGTGCAAGCCTCTCTTATTTCATTAACTATAAGTACTTTTTTTAAACTGAGAAATTATCAAACAACACCTGCCGTTCTGTGTGGAACGAGAAGGATAGACAGATTTTTACTGAGTAAAACCCACCAGTGTTCTTAGATACTTTGCGTTCCAAATCCGCAGTAATTCTTTCGAACAATTCCGCAGTTCAGAATATAGCATGAGAAGCACTTTTTTATACACTTTCACATCTAACCTACTACCTACTGTAACCTAAACATTAAAACGAAAGCTCATAAGCAGTCTATTAATAAAATAGATTTCCCCGCGGTTGTCGAATATATTAAAAATACCAATTTTTCGTCTGTTTTAGAATCTCAAGATACGAACTCAGCTACGGAATAATTTGTATCAACCATGTCCTCTGTCATTAAATCTCACTGCCATGTCTCATTTATTCCTGTTAAAAAACGTATTATTAAACTGTGGATTACTCCTGGCCTTCTGAGGTGTATACGGTACCGTGACAAATTGTAACGTGCGTTTAAAAACCACCCGGATAAGTCACACAAGTTAGTTTTTCACCATTATCACAATGTTTGTAATAATATTTTAAAAAAGGTTAGAGGCGAATATGACAGCGCTAAGTTTCAGAAGGCCAAAAGTCCTAAAGATACTTGACGGCTTATTAAGCAGATCGCAAACCTTAATCAAAACAGAATAGCAGCATCGGAACTATTAAATTGCTGTGCAAATTCCTCTCAATCGGTGGATAGTGCGAATGACTATTTTTCGAACACAGGCAGACTATTAGCAAATAAAATTCAACAAACGGACTTCTAAAAAACCTTACTTCCAGTAAGGATCTCGGTTCTTCTTAATCTTCTCCTTTACATTCAATGACTTTACTGGAAGAAGTGGACAGTACTGAGCTAGAAAAAATTATTCTAGGTCTCAAAGACAAAAGTTCTGCTGGTCGTGATGGTATTACTTCTGCTATTGTGAAGACTGAGACATGCAATTATACCAATCCTTGTCCATATTTTTAATTTGTGCCTCTCAAGAGGTACCTTTCTGACATTTTTAAAACTGCAATAATTCACCCAATCTACAAATCCGGAGACAGAGACAGTGACTCTAACTACAGTATTTCGGTACTTAACACCTTTTCTAAAATTTTCGAAAACATTATAAATATTAGACTCACTAAATACCTCAACAAATTCCAGATTTCACCACCAAATCAGTTATCACCAGCCAGTCAGAAGCGGCAAATCCACAGAAGATACTGTCTTAGAACTTTCCGACACAATTGTGTACGATTTCAAAAAGAAGCATGAAACCATTGGTATTTTTTTAAACATCTCAAAAGCTTTTGACCCTATCTCTGTCCCCAACCTTCTTTCAAAGCTAGATGACATAGGTATTATCGGTACAGAATATGACTTTTTAGTAGTTATCTGACAGGCCGTAAACAGTCCCTAAAGATAGGAAACTATATAAGTAGAAAAGAATTTCTTACTTTTGGGGTTCCACAGGGCAGTGTACTGGAGCCAACTCTATTTAATGAGCTGTGTCAGTTACACTTACCCAATTGCAAAATCATTACTTATGCAGACGAAATAGCTCTAATAATTCACGGTAGTGAATGAAGTGGAGTTCAAATAAACTCAGAACTGGCCCTAAACTCTGTCATGAAATGGTTAACCAAAATTTTTATAAATCTAAATATTAGTAAGACAAAATTCGTTGCTTTTTCTACCAATACTAGTCAACCTGCAATGCCTGATGTAATTCATGCTCACACATGTGCTACCTTTACATTAAAAACAACTTGTAACTGTCCTAAACTCTATAGTACTCAGACTATCAAATACCTGAGGATTTTAGTAGATAGTCACCTTAAATACAAACAGCAAACTGATGCCACAGTTTCAAGACTAAAAAACCTATTTATGTGTTTAAAAAACTTAGATCCGTTATTGATTTTGACAGTGTAATTACTATATTCTTCTCGCTAGCCCAGTCGGTATTAAATTAGGTTAGGCTGGGTACCTTGTTGTATGGAGAAGAGCTCATACAAAGAATATGTTACGAGTTGAACTGGGACCGCATGCTATATTTAAGGTTCTGGCGAAAAAACCAACTCACTGTAAGACAGTTATTTACTACAGGCCATACTCCGTAAACACTGCCAGCTTGCCTATGATCCGAGTATCCGCAGTACAAACCGCCGGTCTGATAGGATATGTGCTACAGTAGTTCGCAGAACTGAAACGGCAAGAAGTCACTTTAAATACATTATTTCCAAATTGTATAACAAAATAAATAAGAAAATAAATATCTACTCGTTAAATATCTGGCTAATACAATTAAATTACAACGAAACAGAAGAACTTGTGGAAGTGTAACTTACACAATCCTTCACACACATCCTCACACATTCACATACATATAATATACACAAATTACACAAGCACAGACACTTACAACCACTCTTCTACGTCAAATACATTTTACTTTAATTACTGTAGATTACTTTATTTATTTTTAATTGTTTTTTTAGCTAATAATAATTTTGGTTATTGAGTAACCGGAACAATTTACTTCTTTATTTGGAGAGGGGCGCTGATAGCCGTGACACAGTTTTATACTGCTGCTGTTATCATCGTTTCAATTTAATTATATTCTGTATGTATATCTTGTTCCAAATGAATAAATTTATTAATTTAAATAAATTAAATTTATTTATTTATTTAAATTAATAAATTTATTTATTTATTTATTATGATCTTTTTTTTAATTTCAACTCTCCTCTCGAAGTTACGCTGGAAGAAATTTCTTTAAAAATAAGCATCGACTTTGTACCTATTTTTCAGTACCCTTATTCTTGTCGACTTGTTTTTATTTTATATGGATGTATACATTAATTATTAAGTAAATAAACATAATTCGATTCATATTTGTCTCTATTTCCAATAGAGTGATTCAGAAATTTTTATTTGATGGATAGATGAGATTGATGATAAGTGGCAATTAATGCGAAACATGATACAATGCGCATACATTCCGAAAATATTTAATCTCGAGACACCTCTTGAAACACAATTTGACAATAAACACGACTTACTGATGTTCAGTTTACGACCGATATAATTTTATGACCAATATACTTTTTGATAGAATTGTTTTAATAGCGTCTCTTATTGGCAGTTTCGTCGAGAAAACGTAACTGCGACTGACCGTTTGATCGTCGTATTAATAAGTTTAATAACTACCCTCCTTTACGATCTTTTTTTATCGCTCTATCGGACACCAAAAAATTCCTTTTGACTACGTTTTAACGTTCGCTACAGTACAGCCGAAGTAACTTGGTGAGCCTGAACATAGGTTCTGCGAACTTTAGCGCATGTACACTCGTAAAAAAAACTATTATTGACATTTATTCTTTTAAGACAAAATACGAACAAAAATGTACTAATACAGGGATCAAGTACAAATAAAATATGTATATTTTAAAACACTGAGATAGAAAGTTATAAAAAAAACTTATTAATTAAAGCAACAAACCTAAAACTACATATAAAACTTAACAATATAATAATATTTATTTATTTATGCTAACGTGTGAGTGAGACATATTACTGCGTACCGAACATTGCCGAATAAGCACGAAGCTTTACGAAGTTACCGAAGAGGCATATCCAATACGCGTGTCTGAGGGTGTTGTTCAATCGATTTTTTTTCAAATCAATTGAAATTAAGTTATATTTAAGTTTGATTTATTTAGTAATATATTTATATTCAATTTTCTATGGAGGTTTAAAATATTCTCAAACAGTGGTTATTCTAGTAGTCTTTTATAAATAACTGATATTTAACTAAATCATGTCTTTCAACCAAGAACATAAAATTTTATTCGTTTTTCTTTTTATTATATTCGAAATCTCGTTTAGAGTCAATCTCTAGCCTAAACCTCCGCCCCGCGCACGTTGTCTCAGGTCACCATTTGGTTTCTAAAAAAAAAATAACCAACTCCACTAAAAAAAAACACTACAAGGATCAAAATAATTTTAATTTCAGAAGTCGGTATTTCTCGATATTGTTTGTGTCATATTTACCACCGACGATTTTTTTTTCGTTTTTTACACTTTTTAGTTGCGATACACCACATGGCTGCCTATAATATTTGAGGAGTTCTCTCGATTCCTCATGGATCCCATCATCACATCATCAAATCTGGATTCTGAAAAAAATTGGACCAATCAGAAAGCAACCCTTTTAAGAGAAAAAAAAATATTAGCTAATCACGACATCTCTCGCCGATTCCACTCTCCCTGGTGTCCGGGCTAGATGATGAACCTGTCCGTCAAATAGGCCTCGATCTCACGACGGAGGTAGGTCGGCACCCGGTGATACCGGAGTACCTCCCTAATGCTACTTTAGGGCAGGATATTGAAGTAGATGTCTAAATATACCGCCAAGACAACCTGACCAATCTAGGGGGTCCAGACTCCTCCTGCCAGAGGTTTTGCGCGGGGATCGTTCGGTCCATAACCCTTTATGGAGCGCCAGTGTAGGCACCGTCGCTGCGAAAGCGACCGGCGGCCCGGCTGAACACGATCCAAAGGGTTATGGCCACCTGGATGGTTTGACGATACCGCACGGTCTGCCACAACGCAGCAAGCCTCCTTGCCGGCCTGCCGCCATGACATCTAGAAGCAACAGTCCTTGCATTCATGCACTATTTGCGCATGGAGATGCAATGCTGGGGTAAAATTCTGCTGCTGCGAAAAGTTGTGGCATAGCGAACAGAGTTCCGGATCGCATGGTGATAAGGCGACAACGACTGTCGCAACCCAATGCTGGGCATGCCATGATCATTGTGATAAGTCCCCTCTTTGAGATGTTGCTGGAAAGATGACACGGCGCCCTCACCTTCCACATAAGATGGGAAGGTCCTAACTGGACATGATAAGTCCGGGAGGTTCCTGCACCTGATTCATGCGGAAGAAACACCCGAGTGTCAACATTATGCAGACCGCCCGGAGGACACGGTGGAACATACGGTTGTGGTGTGCCCCGCTTGAGTGGAGCACCACAGTGTCCACATGGGGGCGATCGGCGGAAGCTACCTCTAGTGCCGGGCTTGGTACAGACCATAGTCCGGAGCCAGGATATGTGCAGCGGTCGCGTCCTTCTGCAAATTAGTAATGCTAACGAAGGAGACGGCCGCACCCGTGACGGAACGGCTTCATGCTCCTAGTGCCGAGACACGGCAGGGGTCGTGGGCTTGCGGACGACAAGTAATGAGTAGATCGTCATTCAGCCGTCCGATAACCGTCCGGATCGAGCACGAGTCACCGACGGCACTTAGTGTTCCACGCGCGCCTCAAAAAGATGTGAGTAAACTGTAGGGGTCCAGTAGGGCCGAAGTTAACTAGACTCATAGGACGACTTCTGAAAAGATAACCCGTGGTCCTAAAACGCAAAAGGCAACTAAAAGAACATAAGTACGGTTTTATTCAGTAAAAATCTGGCACCTCGCGCTCCGCCCATGAGTAGGAGAAGTCATCAGAGGATTGCCCACCGTAAAAAAATGAAATGGAGTTTCTTGCACGTTCTTGTCCATAGAGAATTGATATTTGCTTTGGAATGTGTAGTCAAGCTTCACTTTTTTGACTGATCGACAATTTGTCAATTCAAAAGTGCTTGTAAATGGTTTATTTGAAATAATTAATTATGATTTTGTCTACGCATATACATGCTGTGGTTTTGTATCATGATTATTATCTCCCTTACTAGATTATAATTAAGTATTAACCACGCTATTAAATGTTATTTTCAATAATGAGTGAATGAGAGTCAATGTTATTGTATCAATCTATATATATCTGTGGTATCAATAATTCATTAAACTGTTAAATCTAGTAGTGTCGGTCTAGTATTTTGTTTATTATTACGTAATACTCTTGCCGCTGTTGTGGTCCATCGACCGGCCATTTTTATTGTTACCACAGATTCGTAATGAATGTGACTTTATAACTGCACGTTGTCAGCTCTAGTTGATCGCTAATCGATCGAATATATAACAATCGACTATTTTATGCATATTTATCAATGTGTTTTGTTTTTGTTCATTATTTTTTTTATATATTTCATAAGATGAAAACTTGCAAGCCGGTCAACGTCTCGTCGACGACGTTGAAAAGGCTGGCGTTGAAAATCAGCGCTGTGGCTTAATACATGAGCCCCAGCATTTTGCTGAGTGCTGGCCGTTTTGCGCGGATATGTCGCATAACTCACTCTATTGTATAGATTTGTTATAATGTTATATTTTTTTTAGTTATGTGCCATGTTTGTCGTAAATAATCTCTTTTTCTTTCTTTAAATTGTATACATACCAACCATCATCGACCATCCTAATTTTGCGCTTGAATTTACACTTCGCTTGAAATTACAATTAAAACTTCATTTACAGTAGCGGTACATACGATACTATAAGTATTCTGTAGAATAGAATAGAATAGAATAAACTTTATTGTACACAAAAATAGTAATAAAACTTTTTTAACCCAAAGGTTGACTGGTAGAGAATGCCTTGTTGCATTAAGTCCGCTTATGTAAATGAAGTTAAAATAAATAAGCGGACTTAATGTGACAAGACATTCTCTACCAGTCAACCTTTGGGTTAAAAAAGTTTTATTACTATTTTTGTGTACAATAAAGTTTATTCTATTCTATTCTACAGAATACTTATAGTATCGTATGTACCGCTACTGTAAATGAAGTTTCAATAAATAAATAGAAGCATGGTATTTAGGTTTGGTTCAAACGCTGTTGTCGTAAATCCCTTATTTTACTTGAGCATAAAACTTTTCTGAAGTCGTTGAGATGTGGGTACGCCGCAATCGCGGCAGTAAGTCTTCTTTGAAGAGTAACTAGCAAGTGGCCAAAGAGGCACCTCAGTGGGTGTCCTCACCTTCAGCCTGATGCAGGTTCTCACCAGACATGGCCAATTCGGAAAGTTCTTGTTTCGGATCCTGGCAGAAGAAACGCCCAAGTTTCCCCACTATATGCCCAGAAGACACGGTGGAAGTCTGCCCGGTTGGGCAGAGCTCTGCTGTATCCTCGTGGAGGCGATCGGCGGCGCTGATTTCTCGCGTCCGGCCCTAGCTGTCTTGATATGGAGCGACAAGGAGTGGGAAGCGATCGCCTCCTTCTGCAAAGCAGTAATGCTAGCTATTAGTCCGGCCACCACGTGGGCTTGCTGTTGACGAGTAGGTAATCTACTCACCGTTCGGCCGTCCAATTAGAACCAAGCCCGATTTGACGGCGCATAGTGTTTCACGCACGCCTCAACGAGATGTCAGCAAAACCGAAGGGGTCAAAGCCTGCTAGGGCTACGGGAATATTGAAATATTTTACCGTGACCGTATAACGCAAAGAGCAACTAAAAGACACAGGTGGCTGACTTACACGCCCTCTTGCTCCACCTTAGAGCGAGAGAATTTATTTGTCGATTTCCCACCTCAAAATAAAATTAAAAGTTGTTGAGATGTTTTCATAGGCAAAATCTATGAGAAACATGCTAAAGACACAACATTGTACTCATCCACTTTCCAAGCTGTTGCGGTACCCACATGAAGTAATTGATTTGTTTCTACTTGAATCTCAAAATATAAATCACACTCTGACATCTCATCTGAACAAGACAAGCCTGGTAATTTTATTCTAATACATAATTCTATACACTCCGAAAAATGCCACGGTCCGTGCCAAAATACCAACATAAGTTTTCATTCAGGTGTCAGTCTGTCAGTCAAAAGTGTCTTCGCCTGAAAATTTTTAACACAAGAATGCTAATTTTATATACTCGTATTTAGGTTTAACGGTAAAATAGTTTATACTAAGTGCTCAATCAGACTAGCTTGAACTAATTTGAGATACCCTCTCCCGCGCGGATTGCCACTCGCCGCCCGCGCATTCATTGCAGCCACTTGCATGAACGAGCTATGGCGTGAATTGCCTGCTCACGTCCGTCCCGCGTCGAGCAGCATGCACTACCCGCGCCCGCGTGCCCACTATGTACTCCAAAAAAGTTCTTATGTTCGAGTCATTGGTTTGAGTTCGCCTCGCAGCACACGCCTCGCGTCAGCTTTTGCAGTCTGGCCGAGCACTTATACCGACTCATAAAACAATATCATTACATAACGCTAAAAGCATGTTTGGTCGAAATAAAGGAATTCAATCAGTCAATGTAGATGTCAGTAAATAATTTATACACAATGATTGAGTAACAGTAACGGGTCAGAAAAAGGTAGGGCCCATCCATCACGATCAAATAAAATGAAAAAGTATTTCTCAGAAGATATGGTATACATTCTCATGTACATAGCTCATGTATCTAAAATGATCTCGGTTAGGGGAATTGAACGATAAAAGTCTAAGAAACTTGAAAGATGTTTACAAATCGTGACCATTAGGACCAAACCCACGAGTTTATAATGTCGTTCCTTTCCACTATTTGTTATGTTTATTCAACGATTTTTGGTACACTACATTGACAAATAGTGACTTGGCAACAGAAAAATGGCATGTTACAAGAAACATCACTCGAAATTATGTAGGCCCTAGACATCTCTATGATAACACAACAAACACGGAATAGAACTAATTTTCTCGAAATTAGTTTCTGCCTGCGAAACTATTTGTACAACAATTTGCCTATATGGCGCACATTTAAGTGCATAAGATTTTTGTGCAATCGGAAAAGACTTCAATGTGGCAAAATCCTATATAGCAGGGCTATTGTAGTTCCGTATCTTATTAACAATTTTCAACAACAACACGATAACTGGGCTTTAGACAAAGTGACTTTCATAAAAAAAAACGTAAAAAGTGCAAAATAACTTTAATTTCGGAAGTCGATGTTTCTATAATAGTTTTGGCTCTTCGTTATTTAACACCGACTTCTAAAATTACCATACCACTAAAAAGTAACCCTTTGCCAAACTTAACAATTCTAATAATCCCAAACACGGTAGATTACATTAATTTACCTTCTGGCTTCATTATCAGATTTAGAGGGTTACCATGACGTTTAAAGTAAGATTGTTTCATTTTTATTTCTAGTGTGGATAAGAGATGGCGCTAAACAACCTGTATAGCCCTGTCTCTTACCCACACCGGAATAAGAATGAAACAATCTTACTTTGAACGTCATGGTAACCCGTTAGTTCAATATATTCACTCCCCCTTTCCATACAGTCAGTCATTACACGTATAAACAAAGCAATTTTACTTGTTACCACAATTCTACTGTGATTCCATGAGGAGTTCTGTTCCATATCTTCGAATTTCATGATCAGATTATAACAATATTTCTATGAGTCCAACTCGAAAGCATAACCTTTCAATCAATAAAATAATTTTCAAAATCGCTCCACAGTTCACCGAGATATCGGTGAATACACATAAAAAAATAAAATACATTCAGCCGTACACAGAATGAAAAACTGACTAATGACTCATTTTTGAAGTCGGTTAATAATTATGTGAGCGACGACGAGACGGCACTTAAAACGTAATAGATTCTTATTTTCCAACAGAACCGTAAAACTTACGCCTGAAATATGTTTCCCGAGCATAATTAACATGCAAATTGTGTGGAAGCCTTGTACTGAAGAGTAATTATGAAACCTCGTTAAACCACGTTTGTAGGATATTATTAACTATAATAGTTATTTAACTAAACTATGAATCTAAGAATTAAGAGGTTTCAAGTAGGTTAGAAAAGTTTTAAATTTTTCAAAGTTCATATAAACCTGTCGCTTTGTATTTACAAACTGGTCAAAAACTTATCCGTCTCCAGAATACAAGTTCGCAATTATCGCCAACTTTACCAAAAAGAGGTTGGCGTTTTTATGTGTCGTATAGCAAAATAGCATAGCGTAACCAGTCTTATACTGTCCCTACTGCTGGGGCTCAGGCCTCCTCCCTAAAAGATTGTGTCGTATGTGTCCTCTGAACCCCGCATAATCACACCTTTTTCTCCGAATAGTATAATATGAGCATATATTTTTTCTCCACTGAAAAAGATGTTGATTAATGTCATGTCTAGGGAATGCAATCCCGACTTTGCGAGATCTCGAGCTATTTTACGAAACCAATCTCAAAGCATAAATTCGACAAAATCGAAATAGATGAGATTGAGCGGCAGCAAAAAAAAGATGGATCTCGATGAAATCTATACTTATAATAAATCTGTAGAAGTGAAATTCTGTACATTGAAAATACCCAAAAAATAAATGGCAGGGGGTGTTACTAGACCGATTAAAAAAAAATTTGTCTGTCTGTCTGTTTGATCAGGCATCACGCAAAAACTACCGGTTCGATTACGATGAAACTCGGTATAATTATTCTTTACTATCCTGGGCACCACACTGGGTACTTTTTATCCCAGAAAAGTAAATACAATAAAAAACAAACTTAATTTTTCTAATTATTCTATTTTTATAATTATTCTTTAATATCCTAATAATAAGTTTGTCGTAGATTACGTCACCCACAGTGGAATTCACTACACGCTGCACACGGCTAAGATACTATAATATTTTATCTTAAGATACAATATCGCTCGCTATACAATTCAATGGACTATCACACACGACGAAGATAATAAATAATATTTCATATTTTCGTATCTCAAAAAACTTAATAAAACCATTTTCGACTTCTACGCGGACGAAGTCGCGGGCAACAGCTAGTATATAAATATACGGAGAACAAGAGGTATACTTTATATTAATATTTAAATTATTATATGTGTCCTTTGATACTTTAGTTTAAAATTTCACATAATCTTTTTCTATTGTTTTCTACACACTATTGACAATATTTCTTTTAATCTCTCCTTTCGAAGAAAAAAAAGAAACTTCTTATAAAATAAGCAGTACTTTGGACTAATATCTATAATGTATTATCTGTTTTTGTTTCCTTTTGTGTACTTTACTCCTTCTCAGGGTTCCGAACCTAAGTCAGCAAATACAGAACCCTTATAGGATCACTCGGTTGTTCATATGTCTAACCCTTTTTCTTAGAATAACGTGGAGGTACAAAGCTAAAATTTATATCAAATACTCAAGTCTGCTCCCTCAAGCAATGAAAAAATCAAACTTCTAAGTTAACGAATTCTAACTCAAGTTACCTAACAAAAAAATTACTGTTTTGCGATTCGGAGAAGTTTTTAGACTCGATTTGGGAATTGAACTATTTACATGGGTAAGTTTGTACGGAACCTTCGGTGCGCGGTCGTTAGTCGGTGAGTTATAAATTACTGATATTTTTAAAATTTATAAGCGCTTGTCATACCGAAATGTCTCTTTGAACTCTGAACGTTGAGTTTTAAAAATATGCTATCAAATCACATTTGTAAAACTTTTGTAAATCCTTTTTTTATGTCATACCTAGTGTTGAGCCTTTTTTTTTCGATGTGGAACCATCCAATAACTTCTACGTCTCTGGGTGGAGCTTTTACTGACTGTTTGACGAAAACCCACCTATGTTCGTTTAGTTTCCCTTTGTGTTTCATAGTCACGGTAACTCTTTCGAACAATATCCCAAAACCAGTGTTAGAGTTAACGCTGGCTGAAAGTACATTTTCAGCTGCTCAGTACATGACAACTTCAATAAGATCTTCTTTAAGGATCTTCAATAAGGTCGTTTTTTGGACAATAAGCTTTTTTTGAGAAGTGAAATTATTAAATATCTTTTCTCGCACTGGGTGGACCGAGAAAAAAGTTAAAAAAAGAGCGAGAAAAGTCTGACATGCCTTGTCAGACTTTTTCTGACTAAAACCCACCTTCAGTTATCCTTTGCGTTCCAGGGTCACGATAATGTTTTAGAACATTTCCTGATAACCCCGTATTATACATGCATTTATTTTGAAAAATCGGTTGCAAAGTTATAACTCACATTTCCGTGACTGAGACTCGGATACCTAAAAATTCATCTTAGCACTGACTGACGTATCTACTCTCGTAATAGTTTATATAATGGGCTAGGTTCGTTAACAAGTATTAATTTCAAGAGAGTTATGTACATTGTACACGGCGTACTAAAATACCTCTTGGGGCGACCGACAGTGATACACTGTGGGACATTGACATCAAGAAGTTGGTCAAAAACTCAATTAATTTAACAAGTCAATAAAAAAGACCAGAATCCTGTTTGGTTAGGAAGAGAAAGAAATAAAGGGTTCATAAACACAAATTTTAGGATTTTTCTTTTATTTACATGTGGGTTACACACGCCCGCGGAGCACATTACGCACTTGATATTTATGAATCATTTTTATATAGTATAACACAATTATAATTGATCCTAAATGTGCCATAAAGTAACGTGAAAACAAGTCAAAATTTACTAAAGGAAAAAGTAATTAGAGGTTTCAAAATGCATTTTAAATAAATTTTGGTTCAAATAGTGTTATAAATACTGCCAGTTTTTCTCCAGTTCGAGTTAGCCGACAATTTTTATTTTAAACGTGTATATATTCTAGGTACTTGCAGTCACTAAATATATTGATTTAGGTTATGAGAAGAATAACGAAAAAAGTTTATAACCTTCAGCAGTGATTTACTTTAGTTTGTACGTTACTAGAATTATATACATTATATTACTAGATTTACGTTGGTAAAATTATATTAAGTTACGGTAATTTTTATTATTTTTTGTACGATGCGACAGTTGAACCATTTTTTAAAGTTGTATTCAAATTTAGCGAGAACGAAACGTTAATACGATCATTGGTCACATACAAGATACCAATCACAAGGATAATATTTACATCACGGCCCTTTTGTTTGGCAACGAAAATTTGAAACGTGTTTTGATTGCTGCAGAGTACTTTTTTAATTTATTTAGTTTTGTAATTGCTTTCGTGTTTATTGAGGTATGTATTGTTTGTCACTATTATTATATTTCCAGATAAATGTAGTTTGACGTGGGCTAAGTGTTATTGTCTCTACGATTAGAGGTTTTTCTATACCATAAGCTAAATGTGAAATCAGTTTTCTAAAAATAGTAAGGTCAACTCTCCTTATACCCTTGTCTCGTCTGGTCAGACTTGACTCATATTATTTTTTTTATTAAAATGCCAATTACATTTTACTTGCACGTTATATTAAAAATACGATTATATATTGCATAAATGTACTTAATAAAGTAAGCATTGCAAAAATGTATGATCTAGTCTCTAAGCCCTATAAACAAGAATTAATGAGATTATATGTAAAAAACGGTTCATCTCTCCCAGACGGGAGTCTCCCCTTACTCAATTTTATGTTTTTGTAACATAAAATTGAGTAAGGGGAGACTCAGAGAGAGGCAAACATTAGTATTTTTGGAGTATCAGAAATTTATTTTTATTTTAATGAATGAAGAACAACAATATGCAATATTAAAAATATAATAACAAACAATTTAAATAACAATGTAGCCCACGGTGCTGTTTACGGATTATTATTTACGTTCTATAACTATCAAATTCAATGCAAAAATAAATTTTGCCAACTTTTTCATTGAAATACCCCATAGTGCGACGGTCATGACATCAATCAACGTCACAGCCGAGCCGAGTCATAATCTGTTTATTGCAGATACTACAAAAACACATATTTACCTAATAAACTATAGTTTGAACTTGATATTATCAAGCGGACTAGTTGCCGACTTGTTTGGAACAAGAGTCAAATATATTTTTATAATATACTAGCTGTTGCCCAAGTCTTCGTACGCGTCAAGTTCGTAAAAATGCGCAAACAAAACTATTAATTCTGTGCTTTTTTATGGTGAGAAATCATCTAATGACATATCCCGACCTTGGGCGAGGCGGGTAGGCGTGTCAGACTTTTACTGACTAAAACCCACTTTTGTTCTTTCTTTGCCTTCGTTCCAGGGCCTCGAATTATTTAAGATACAAAATAAGCGAGGCGGATGACTAAAATAGAGTGAATAAATAGTGATATTAGATTAATAGCTGTTGCCCGCGACTTCGCCCGCGTCAAGTTCGTAAAAATGCGCAAGCGCAACTACTAAATCTGTGCTTGTGATTGATGCCGAAAGCATCTAATTCATTTATTTTTCTTTCACATAAAACGGTTAAAGGCCAAAACGAAAATTACCTTCAGTAAATATGTTATATACAATGTATTTCTTATGTCCAGATGTATTTATTTTATTTTAACTATTTCGCTCACCAACAATAAAATACACGTAAATAAGAAAACTAAAAATAAACTTATGAACGTCAATAAACAGAAAGTCTTTACTTCACATTTTTATAAAAAAGTAATCAAAACATAACAAAATCAAAGCGCCGAAACGAAAAAAATACTCTATTTTTTTTCATTCCGTTAAAAATTTAATATCTTAGACGAAAATGATCACGCTATCATCGATAAAGAGTCAATTATGACGTTTATTAAGAACACCTATTTTGAACAAAAATCCAAAGGGCACACAGTAGCGCAGTGGTCTCATGACTAGACCGGCACGCAGGATGATACGAGTTCGAATCTCAGATGTATTTTTTGGATAGTTTCTTACTTCTTTTTTATTGACAGTCTGGTCTCTACATCAGCACTTTCGAAGCAGTTTATCAGATACTGACCTTAACTTTATATTACTGAGATATTATGGTCATGTATTTAGACGTCCGTTTATTGTTATGTTTTTATTTAACATTCATTTTTAACATAACAATGTTAAAAATATTCTGAAAATTGCTTCATTATTGTAATCAAAGTACCAACGTATATTATATGCAAATCAGACGACAAAATACTCACAAAAATAATTACTGTAACCGGAGATCGAACTCCCGGCAAATATCGTTCAATACTGACATTTTGGAATATTGCTCACCCCCCATAGCCAATAGCGTGATAATTTATAGCTTATAAGTTACTCTGACTTATGAGTTATGAATGTAAAATTTAAACAGTAGTTTTAATTTTGTTAATTCAGTAGTTTTTGCGCCAACCGTAAACATCGGAAAATAATTTTACTGTTTTAATCGAAGTATAGAACTAGAAAAAGGATAGACTATGCTTGTGCAAACTTTAATATTCCCTATAATCGACTATGGTGACGTGTGCTACTTTGATCTGAACGCAGTGTTATTAGATAAAATTGACAGGCTCCTCAAGAACAGCATCCGGTTCGTCTATAATTTGAGAAAATATGACCATATTTCGAGCTACAGATCTGAGCTCAAATGGATGCCCATTCGTCAGAGAAAGTGTCTGCGCGCTCTGACTACTCTTTACTCTCTGCTCAACTCTCCCACCT
Organism: Mythimna vitellina; assembly: GCA_949316375.1. Lineage (NCBI taxonomy): Eukaryota > Metazoa > Arthropoda > Insecta > Lepidoptera > Noctuidae > Mythimna > Mythimna vitellina. Next base: position 11,735,671 of record OX438686.1, read on the forward strand.
CTCATTCTTATCTTATATCACACTTTAAATATCTATGTTCTTCTCATGCTAAGAATCTGCATTCTTCTAACAATCTTCTACTGCTTTGTCCTTGTCATACTTCTGACTTTGTTCATTCTTCCTTTCATATCAGTCCATACTTCTTTGGAATGCGCTTCCTCTCGAGATCAGGAAGGCCACCAGTCTATATGCATTTAAGCGGATGTTGCGAAATTACTTACTGCACAAATAGTGAAGTCGTCTCAATAACCCCTTTCTTTTACTGTATATAAATGTATATGTATATATTATATTGAATTATATGTGTATGTTTATTTTGTATATATATACTTTTAAACTCTTATTTTCGTAATATTCTTTTGTATTTTTATGCACCTACCACATTTTCTCTTCACCACCCTAGGTTGACTGGTAGAGAATTCCTAAGACATTAAGTCCGCCTTTGTAATTTTGTGTTGCATGAAGTTTTAATAAATAAATAAATAGAAATAGATTCGTAACCGTATCCAAAACCGGGCATAATCCAGGCAGGTTTTATAACCATAACATCCCTGTTATAAAATAAAATTTTCGAAGTAGCTAGAAATTTGAATTGGTCATACACCTGTTTAGTCTTCTTTCCAAGCTACACTTACATACATACATTTCATTTCATCATCACTTTCAAATCTAATATCTATGTTTAGAATAAAGTCGTTTTAAATGAAGTTTTGATAGACATACCAAAGATGAATAAAATCACTATGTCACACCTATAAAGGCGAATCTTTGTATGTACTTACATTATAATGAGAGTAAAAATTCTTCACACTTAAATGACTAAACGGATTCGAATGAAACTTGGTACACGGGTCCTAGAATAGGACGTAGGAGTTTTTGTCCTGATCGTCTGGGATATTATTTTCGATATTAATAAAGGCGATGCCGCGGGCAAAAGCTGAAAAAATCTAAAGTAAATTCTAATTTCAGTAGACAAGCTGATTTAAGATATTATTATTTTTATAAAGCATACCCATGAAAATCAGAACTTACCAAAAAACATACTTTAGATAGAGAGATAAAACTAATTACTTTCTTAGGAATATTAAAATCGTAGTTTTTATGAAATACTGTGTTGCGTTAAAGGCATTCATTTTTTGCTCATAGGGTAAGAGTGTATTTATTGAAAGAAAGAAAAACATTTTATTTGGCGGAACACGGCGCAAATTTAGAACTAACAAATTATAAGTATATTATGTGAAAAAAAAAACAAAGAAAATATGCGCCACATCCGCGCAAAACGGCCGAAAACTCAGCATAATGCCGTATTATGCTGAGTTTTCGGCCGTTTCGACTACACGCAAAATGCGATGAGCTTATATTATGGATGATTTTATTGCATAGATTAGTTAGTTATTTAGTTATTTTTTTACAACTATCACACGAAGCCGTCTAGTCTCAAGCTAAGCAGAGCTTGTGTTATAAGTACTAGACAACTGATAAACATACTTATATATTTCTAAATACATACATATTATAGATAAATTACACCCAGACAGAACAAATGATTATGCTCATCACACAAACATTTGTCCTGGGTGGAAATTGAACCCACGACCTCCGGCTTAGCAGTCAGGGCCACTTACCACTAGACCAACAGGCCAGTCAAATTGTAGCTGGTCCTATAGACATTATCTTGTATTAGCTAAAATATTCTGTCAAGCGCGTGAGGGTTAAATAGCCGTTAAGTATTTTGTTTTTAAATATAAATTTCTGTGCAATTTTCATGATTTTTCTTTCCGTAAGAACCTTCCACAAAATATTAAATCACTTTAAAAAAAATACGAATGAAATTAGTATAGACGTTCTCAAGTTATGATGTGACCAAGGGAAATAGAGATTAATTTATATGTATAAAGATGGATGTAATAAGAAGTCTATTACCTAAAATGAACTCTGTGATAAAGAATTAAAATTTCAAACTTTCGAGAATTCAATGTTAGAAGAGGTCCTGGTGGAACTCACCTCGCCAGCCAGTTTGCGCCCCGTTCGTCTGATTAGTGATACTTAACTTTGTGCTAATAATTTTAAACTTAATACTAATTAGAAATAAACTCGACATGATTCGAATCGAACTCGAAAGCGTTACGGGTAATCAGGTTGTACCTAAACATAAGCAACCAAATACTAGAAACATCGCTGTTATCCTATTAGCAAAATAAGCACGTTTAGCAAACTGTTTTCCTAGGCAACCTAAAGTATTTACCTATTTTGTTGACTAGAGTATACCAGCCATTGGATTGAGGGTTTTTAGGAAAATTAACACCACTAGTTAGCGTCACTTAGCCGAGTGGTCTTCTATTTTTGAAAACGTATACATGTCGTTGACATCAATTTAACTAATGCCATTAACAGAAGCGTTTTGACAGGTACCTGGACCTGACGACTCAGTGCTGCCACCTGGTGAACGTAATTTTAGAAAACCCTCATTTTCAGCAACTGATACTACTATGAAACTAGTGCAAAACATATAACAGCAAATTCAAAAGAGATTTATTCGACTGCCTATTTTCTTGACATGTCCTTGTTCACGGTAGTATATATTTACATATATTATCCAATATTTCATTACAAGTGTAGTCTGTTCATGACACAGAAGAGAGAAAAACAGAGATAAAAGGTTAACTTGCCTCTGAGGATCCTTTCACAAAGGTCCAGATTTATCAAAAAACCAAGTACCATTTTAGAGGTAGAGAGATAGACGGGAAATAAAACCGCTACAGTCGCCCACTCCGGTACGAAAATGGCAAAGAGGGTAATAAATTGTATTTCCATTGCGAAGCTTTATAAAATAGTAGCGCCTTTGGATGAATAAATCAAGTGTCACAGATGTATCACCTCCGACATCGGACCTAGCGCTTCTGGATTGGTTGGCTGGTATCAAATTCAATATTTCAATTGGATTCTAGGAAAACTCCTAGGTACAGCAATGTTTACTGTGGGAGAGTACAGGATTGCGTAGAAGGACTTTGGAGCTGATACAATTAATATAATCTTTAATCATATAACATGTTTACCTTCGTTACGTCAGGTAAATCAATTTGCGTCCCACTTTACATTAACACCTACAAATTCAAAGCCTTTCTACAAGGTAGGTCTTATGATTATGTTGGGGTCCATGCCTGCCAGGGCTACTGATTGTTCGTAAAAGTTACCGCGGCCCTGTAAGGGAAAGGACAGGTGCAGGTAGGGTTTAGTGAATGAAAGTAGGACACTCCCTATCACTCAACGAAAAGCTAAAGAAATTAAGGCGAGTTTGCACTAATTTAGAACTTTTTTGAACCTCTGGAAATCCACAAATATTTAGTTGGCTTGATAAAAATAAATCACGAATCTGACCCTAACTTACGATTTCAAATGTGTATATTTTCGAGACGTAATATCTACGAGATTACGTCACGAAAATATTTGATAGGTACATAAAATATTAAAGCTTGTTTTTTAAAAGGGTCTGGCAAAAATAAATCTTCAATAGTTACAATGTTTTATTGTTTTATAAAAATAAAATCGCTATTACAGGGCCACGAAGTTGACATAGACCCGGGCCCATAGTACTTACAAAATACTCTGTGAGACGAGACAGTGGTGGCCGAGTGGTAAAGCCCCCGACTTACGAATTGTAGGTCGCGGGTTCAAACCCAGCCAGGCGCATTACTTTGTGTAATTTATTTCATCACCACTGCTCTCAAAACGGTGAAGGAAAACATCGTGAGGAAACCGGCATGTCCTAGAACCAAAAATTCGAAGACATGTGACATCCACCAACCGGCACTGGGCCCGCGTGGTGGATTGCGGCCCATTCCCTCTCCTAGAGAGGAGGCCTGAGTCCCAGCAGTGGGAACATTATAAGGCCGACTATGCTATGCTATACTCTGTGACTGCAACCGCCTCCTAATTGATGATTTACCACAAAAAAAATGTTGTGATCAGGAGTTTAATGCGCGAGAGTTTATCGTAAAGCAAATTATCCGAAGTTTATTAGCCAGAACAATTTCAATGTTTCAACAATTTCACAATTTCTTACTGAAATTGTCCTGTCCGATAAAACCATTCCATTTACATTGTACACTTAGTTTTTTAAATGTTTGTCCTGTATTTTTTATGAGGTATACAATAAAGAAAATAATAAATCATTTCACTGCAAGTTTTACATTTTCTATATGTGTCATCTATTTATAGTAAGTATAAAAAAACCCGCTTTCTGCGTCTGTCTGTTTATTCACTCATTTCAAAGTCGTTTTCATTAATAGAAATAGCAATAATAGAGAAATGTTTGTGTATATAATTTGCACTCGTACAAAGCCAGGGCGGATCACTAGTATTATTATAATCATTGTGTCCACTCTCAGAACACAATAAGGTAGGTCTAATCAAATATTTTGAAAGGATCTTGTAGTTCTTCCTCATCGAACCCTGTAAATCAACCAATCAGTGACGTACTCGTTGATCTAAGAACTCTTCCCATGATGTCAAAACCCAATTAAATTAGAACAGCACTCAAAACTAGTTAACAACACTTAACCATTTTCTCAAAAGATTTAGAAAGTTGTTACAAAGTAAAACCCGAGTCTTAATTTTATTTTGAGTAAAATACTTAGAAATAATGCCTAACTTTTGTGCTAATTAGAATGTTTAAAGTAAATTTTAAGCTTAAATAAGCATATAACAATGTACATGGATACTTATAAGTTCCTACTTAATCGTAAATACAAAAGAAAATTCTACGAAAGTTTTAATCAGAACCAAATAACAAGGTTTCAGCCGTTAAAAGACTCATTTGGAGTCCATCATGTCCTTATAGTTTTTTTTTTAGGTTGGAAATCATTCAATGACTTCTCCTGCCCTTCATTTTAGACTTTAACAGACTAAAACCCACTCCTAGTTCCTTCGTTGCCTTTCATACCAGGGCCGGGTTTTCCTTTCAGAAGCGAACCCATGGCCTCAGTAAGCTTCAACCCTGCTGGTCCCCTACTATTTGCTGACATGTCTTTGAGGTGCGTGTGGAACAATACGCGCCGTTGATGGCTTGGGCTCGGTCCGACGGTTACCGGACGGTCGGACGGCGAGCTACCCATTGCTCGCTTTCCGCAAGCTCGCGACTACGGTGGCTGAAAATCAGGATCGGGATCATAGCGGCTGGCGCGCGAGGGCCATTGCATCGCAGGTGCTCGAGCAGTCTCCTCCTTGGCTAGCATTACTTCTTCGCAACCACATCATCGCTTAACCACCAGAAGAGATAGTGATAGAGCGCAGGGAATTAATGATAATAAAAAAAAAACAGAGTCTACTCATGATAGAATTAATAACTGATGATGTTTTTTACTACAGAATCGTAAAACCAGTAAACCCACATCTGTACTGTAATAATATTATAAAGAGGATAAAATTGAATTTTTGTTTGTATGGACTAAACTCAAAGGTTTTTTGAAAATCGGTCCAGATTTTACAAAAACAATTTAAGAGTAGAATGCTACTGTATCACTGAGTGACATAGCCAGGTTCTATTCTACTTTTACTCGAGCAAAGCCACTGGCACAAGCTAGTTGTGTAATATAATCCAAATTGAAACCGAAGTGTGTCGCAGACCATTTTCCTTTCGTAGGTTATCATGTGTAAAATAACATAAATAAATTAAGTTACATTTTCACCGCGATTCGTATAACTGTAAAACATGATTTAAATGTACTTTCTTACATAAAATGCGGCTACAAAAATAGACCTGCTAAGTTTTTAAAGAAATTTCTCTTTTAAAATAATTAAGCAAATGAACACAATTTAAGATTACAATCAAAGCCTGTGTGTGTACTCATAATAAACGTTGTAACTACATATTGAAAAAAAAAATACACTGCAGTCATAAAATATTGTTTGGTTTATAAACTGAACCCATAATACTACCGTACGCTGTGTTCTGAATTTCCATTTTTTATAATTTTCTTTTTTTTTATTATAACATTTTTGATATTTAAGAGTTGTATTATTTTATACAAAATATTTTTTATACACTACCATTTTTTAATTTGTACGAAAAAAATGGGGCTCTATCTGTACCCGTTACTGATCATATTTGTGTAGTCAAAAGTAAAAAAAAAAACGAAATTCAGAAATTTTCCGTGAAAAGTCATAATTGGTAAATTCATAATTGAATTAATCATTCATAACAATTGCTACTAGAAAATACTTTGCGCAGTGTTTTTCCATTTTGATCGCCATTCATTAATTCATAAATCAAAATATTTCCATGAATTGAGCGACAATTTTGGATTAAACAAACGTTAATAACTTTGCTGTTTTTGAATGTTATTTATTGAGAATTTACTTAAATATTAACAAGACCTTTTCTAATAAGCTCTTTAAGTATCTTTTATAATTAAAATAAATGGTGTATAAATAAATACTCACTGAGAAGGTTTTTATATTATTAACTTTCTTGATATTTTTAGTGTCATATAGGAATCTACATCTCTGTCAACTTTGGCTGGATATAATGAAATACCTATATTTGTATGTATATGTACCTAAATAAAAAAACAAACACGCTGTGTATACTTACGCACAGTTCTTAGCTGAAAAGACTGTTCTCTATGCCTCTAAAAGGTCTAAAGCCAAATAAAGGTTAATATAACAAAGAAAATATAAAAATATTACCTACCTATTAAGATTGGATGTTGAAAAACTTTTCAATCACTGAACTAGAACTTGACAAGCTTTTACCAGTCGTAAATAAAATATAAAAACGTTTTTAGAAGCACTTATAAAACAGACCACCACTACGAAGATCCCAGTCCAAAGTTCGAACGCAAAAGTTATCAAAAAGTTATTAAAATGTTTTTAATAAAATATACACGATCACTGCTACTTAACTTTTTTTTTTAAATTGAATTTGCGTGGTTGTGTACGCAAGCTTAGAGAGGATAAGACGCTCTCGAGACGAGCGTTCGACGCGCCCCGAGTTTCAATCTGCCCTGCAACAAGAACCGCGAAACACTAAGGCGGGGAACAAACGCGAACCACACGACATTCATACCGCGGCGAGGGAAAATTGTCCACTCAAGCTTTCGCTAGAGTTGTCTTTCAAGTGCTTCTGTTTCAATAAATAGAAACTGTAATGACATTTTGAAATGTAAAGTGTTTATTATTAAATACAGTTTTCTGTAAATTTAATGAATATAAATAGTTTTTTTTTACCCGACTCCACGATTCAAAGGAAGGTAATGTTTTTTGACTGCTCGGCGTAAAGGTGGAAGGTGAAGTGTTTATCAGCCTAAATTATGTATGTACGTGTATTTCTCAGTGGCACTATAGAGAAAAATATATTGAAAGGCAATATTTACCAAGCGATATATAAAACTTTAAAACGCTCTAGTGTAAAGTTGCTAATTAGCAAGGAACTTTACACTAGAGCATTTAAGTTTTTTCTTTTGTATAAAAATCTTAAATGCTCTAGTGTAAAGTTCATCACTTATTAGTCATAACTAATTGATGGCAATTATTTTTTAATGATAATTTATGGCTGTATAAACTCGCATATAAAGATTATGAAATTTTATTTATTTATTTTATAATTATTTTTTTTATCTATATTTTAGTACCTAATCATTTCATGAAAATCATAAACAGGTAAAAATTACTTACCGACAACTAAATTGTATAAAACAAGTAAATTTAACTAAACTAAATTATTTTATATTTGGGTGTGAAACTACGAATAAGTATATGCTTCATATTTATGTGTTTAATCAGAAACATTATATATACATAATATACCCCCCTATTTTCAATTAGTTAAAAAAAATGAGCCCTATCCGTACCCATTACTGATCATATTTTTGTAGTCAAAAGTAAAAAAAAAACAAAATCTCAAAATTGTCCACAAAAATTTGTCATAAAAAATTTATGATTGATATCAAATTTATAATTGAATTAATTATTCATAACAATTTCTACTAGAAAATACTACGCACAGTGTTTTTACATTGTTTTTTATTCATTATCAATAGCTTGTACAATATTTCCATAAGTTGGGTGACATTTTGGGATATAAACAAATGCCAATAACTCTGCTGTTTATGAATAATATTTATTGTGACTTTCCTTAAATAATAACAAGACCTTCTCTAATAAGCCCTTTAAGTATTTGTACTAATTAAAAACTAGTGGTGTTTATATAATATAATATTCCACAACTAACACACAACGCCGCGCCGTCTAGTCCCAATTTAAGCAGAGTTTGTGTTATGAGTACTGGACAACTGATAAACATACTTACATATTTCTAAATACTTACATATTATAGATAAATTACATCCAGACACAGGACAAGATCGTGCTCATCACACAAACATTTGTACTTGGCGGGAATCAAACCCACAACCTCCGGCATAGCAGTCGGGGCCACTAACCACTAGACCAACAGTCCAGTCAAGCAACAAGCGAGTGAGTCTTTTATGTATATATAGGTATTTTAGGTATTTCACCAACATCCAGCAAAAATAGACAAGTATGTAAGTAGCTCTAAAACACTAAAAATATCCTGAAACTTAATAGTGTAAACTTCTTCTCACCGAGTATTTATTTATATAAAAAATATTGGGTAAAAAACAACCTTTGAATATTAAAAATGTTATCGGCATCATTTTGTACAGTAAAATTCAAGTTGATAAATGAAAACATGTGATTGGCTAATTAAGCTGGTGTTTCTACAATGTTTTCGTATAATAAAAAATGGGAATTCAGAACACAGCGTACGGTAGGGTTATGGATTCAATTTATAAACCAAAACATATTGTTATGACAACAGTGTAAATAAATTTTACAATATATAGGTACAACGTTAATTGTACACAGGCCTTGATTGTATTCTTAAATTATGTTCATCAGCTTAATTATTTCATGGTGGAATGGCGACAGCGACTGTCGCAACCCAGTGCTAGGCAAGCATTAATTATGGCCGTAAGTCCCCTCTTTGAGAAGTGACTGGAAAGACGCCACGGCGTCCTTCTCTTCCGCATGACGCAGGTCCTCACTGTATATGGTAAGTTCGGGAGGGTCCTGCACCGGATTCGCGCGGAAGAAACGTCTGGGTGTCATCATTGTGTGGACCACCCGGAGGACAAGGTGGAGCATACAGTAGAGGTGTGCCGTGTCCTCGTGGGGACGATCGGCGACAACGACCTCACGTGCCGGGCTCAGGTACAGCCAGTACCATGGTCCGGAGTGAGGAGGATTGGCAAGCGGTCGCCTCCTTCTGCGAAGCAGTGATGCTAGCGAAGAAGGCGGTGGCACGCGTAAGGGAACGGACCCTATGCCCCAGCCGCCTGATCCAGCAGGATCCCGATCCTGATTCCAGCCACAATAGGCGTAGGCTTGCGGACGGCGAGCAATGCGTAGCTCGACGTCCGGCCGTCCAGTACCGTCCGGATACACTGTCGCACAAACCGGGCCATAGTTTGTGCGACAGTGTATTAGTAGTGACAGTGTAGTTATCCCGGGGCCCTGGAACGAAGGCAAAGAAGGAACAGGAGTGTGTTTCAATCAGTAAAAGTTTGACGCGCCCACTCGCTCCGCCCAAGAGCGTGTATTCCATACAAACCGAGGAGAGAGAAAATGCAAAGTATTAAAACGACAATAAAGTATTTCTGTTTAAGATAAATTGCGATGTGTATTTTTACTGTCATAAGCTAGAAGCGTGTTTTATAGATATTGTACAAAATTTATTCAAATTAAATATTGTACGAAACTACCTATTATATATTTTCTTTTGTGTATAATATTAAACAGTCATCTATACTAATATTAGAAAGCTAAAGAGTTTGTTTGGTTGAACGCGATAATTTTAGGAACTACCAGTCCGATTTGAAAAATTATTTCAGTGTAGGATAGCCCATAAAGGAAAGTTATAGGTTATATAACATTATGCTATGACTAATAGGAGCGGATTATCGACGAAAATGGGAAAAATATTCCATTTGAGAGCTTTAGTTGCGTGCGCTGCGTAAAAGATTAAAGTTACACAAAAATAATGTACTTACTAGAAAATTTTTCCCCTTTAAAAGTTCTAAAAAAAGTTAGTGACAGCATGTCTGTCAGTGAAGTCAATAGTAGGAAGCTTGAGAACGAATGAAGGAGCTAAATGAAAAGTGACTCAAGTCACTTTGACAAAATCCGGGCTGACGTTTGCACGAACCGAGCAGACAAAAGTGCCGACTGCAGAAGAGCGGGGCTCTCTCCTTTGTCGGCAACCGTGCGCGTAACATCTAGTCTTGGCGACTGTCTCACGGCTTGTTGTGTGAAGTGAATACCTAAAGCTTGAATGGTAATAAATCAGTTGTGTGATCTGGAATAGTTTGTTTATTGCTCGTTACCCAGTCTTCGCCCACAAAACAGACAGAATTTCGACGGTGATCGGCATCCTGCACCGACATCAGAATTGGAATTTGAACAAATAGACAAGCGCAGCACGAAGGTTACATAACGCCGGTCATGAAGAAAATAACAAGAACGTAGACAAGTGGTGGTCATTATTTGAAATGAAAAATTAGAAAATAAAGACCTGGATTGGACAGTGCTTCAGCTGACCCAAATAAGATTCAAAGCTCCGTTAATAAATGTCATTATCAGTTTTGGTCTGATTAGGTTTTTTTCTGGGGTTTTTCCCTAATCCTGAACAATCAATGGTGGACCATGACGACTTCGTTTCCTCAGAGAGAAATAAGAACTGTTACTCAGTCAGGTATTCACATTCCATTTTAATTCTGGTGCTGAGTGTTGTCTCTCTTACACTTTAAAGTCTGTCACCCCTATTTCACGGCAAACGTAAACACAGTGTTGTAACATTGAAGGGTCAGTTTAGTGTGTCCAGATTACTCGTGTAGTTTATTTGCGATTTTATTTCATGCTTTGCCCAACATCTATTTGCGAAGTGATATTTTGGCCGTGAAATATTATTGCAAGGATTCAGTTCAAATAGTATGACCGTTACACAGTGGTTTTTTTTTTAAATTGCTTAAATTCACGACGTAAACTATTATAATTGCAACTCATTAAATCCAGTAGATACTGTTTCGATCTTTTTATGATAGTGAAAAGTCCTCCATAGATAATTTTGACTTTATTGACACTGACTGGTGCCTGGAATATAAATCTGCGATTATTTCTACGTTGATTCGTTAATTGGACTATTTTGTTATCGGTATGCTACAAACGCGTGTTACAAAAAGTGAACTTATCCATTTAATTGATCTTTTACTATAAAGACGACCATAGCGGTCAGCGCGGAAAAATAATGCGTGAGTGGGTAGATGAATTGTTGCGTGGCCTAAACCGAGCAGATAAAAGTGTTGACAGCAGAGGTGCGGGGCTCTTTCTTTCTGTCGGTAACCGTGCGAACAACGTCTAGTCTCGGCGACTGTCTCACAGCTTGTTGTGTGAAGTGAATACCTAAAGCTTGCATCATGCGGTACATTACCCTTAAGAATTCCTGAATTCACTAACTCCGAGTGTCCTTCCCCCTCATTCGCTCAAATTGAAATGGTTACACCAATTATTTTTCTCTAAAAACTAGGGAACTGGACTCTGAGTTAAATTTCTTCGCAATATCGTGATCAGTGCCGCAGTTTTGACTGGTCCAGTAGTGCAAATGGTAATAATGTGATGCATCTTAAACAGCCTCCTAATGTACTTGCATTTTACAAATATTTCCAATTTCTACGCAAACGAAGACGTAGACAAAAGCTATTAATTATAATAAAAAAAAAAAAAACAAAAAAACATAATAGAAAAAATTTCGAATACGATACGAATTCATTGTAGGCACCCATTTCAGGAACTAGTAATTTTTTTATTAGTGACCCGGAATTTTTGCGGCTCAGTGTATTTTAAGTGCGCTGTGTATCGTGGATTTAATTCTTCGCGTAGCAAATATTTGTATGGCATGCAGATAGTTGTTACGGACTGGTGTATCCTGTGTATATGAGTTATTTGTTAACGCATCCAAGAAACAGGAGTAATTCCTAGCGTGGTTGCCTCACGCTAGGAATTTTTTTCTTCATAATTTAGAGAGACAGAAAGAAATTTGCACGATTGCTGCTCTCTTCGCACATTGGTCGAAGGAAAGATAGTACAGGTACATTTAACAAAAGCAAGACTATCAGGTTTATAAGCATAAAGCTGATTGTCTTGCTTTTGTTAAATTTACAAATAATGTACTGTGTAATGTACATGTCTTGTTTTATGAAATGAAAGCTCATTTCAGTACAATTAGCTGCAAAGTGCGGTGAAAATATCGGAATGGCCAAATGAAAATATGGTAATTAAAACAGTGGTATAATGACTGTTCGGAAACATAATAGGTATTTCGAACAAATGTTATTTCGGCTTAGTGTAACATCGGTGATAAGATTTTCGACCAAATGAAACATCGGAGTAACGAAAAAAATAGAATTAATAATAGTTCAACTGATACAGTAGCAGACGTGAGTTCGATGAAATAAAAAAAAACGAAACGAAAATAGTTGAAAAATTTGAGGTGAAATGAAATTCGGTCAAATAGTTTTCTAACTTATGATAGGTAACCACTTTTTCACGACTGCCCCAAAAAAAGAGTGTTATGTTTTCAGGGTTCATGTATGTATGTGATTTTCTTTATTCCACCATAACTTCTAAATGACTGAACTGATTTACATGTGTGAGGTATCGTTAGAATCCTTGCATCATCTCGAGTAACATAGGCTATTAAAAAAATGTAGAAATGCAATGTGTTGAGTATGATAAATAAATGAACACCGATCCATTTTTTTTTTTAATTTTTAATATGTTAATGATTATCGTCTAGGATTTAACGAGTGGATTCCAAAAAATATAAATATGTTACACTGTTAATCGAAAATGTCGAGAAAAAAAAATCATTTTTGCCATTTGGTTACGAAACCCCAACTAATATTATTAATTAATATAATAAAAACCAGCCAAATACAAGTCGGTCATGTGCGTGAAGGATTATCGAACCATTGTACAATGAACACTAGGTACATGCAAACAAAAACAACAAAAATCATGTTTTCTCAAATCGAAAATAAAATAAAACTACAACGTAATTCATTAAAAAAAAACCGAGTCCATCAAAGCATCGCTTTTTACTTGACACGACACAGTTTGCAAAATATTTTGGTTTCTAGTTTACCAAAAGTGATCCCCACACTTAAATCCATTTATTTGCTTTACACGTTCATGTTTGGGTGTCAAAAAGTCATATGTGTGCCAAATTCAAACTTAATCGGCTCAGTAGGTAGGTTCGAAGCGAATAGTCTGTTACAGATGACATTATGACACGAAATCCTTTAAAGGTTCTGTTTTTCTGTTGGATGTACGGAACCCAAATGAAAAGTAGGTGCAGTACAATGCCATTCCAATAGAAAATTAACGTTGGTCACGGCTTAGTAAATGGCGCTATGGAGATAGTCCGAAAATTCAAATGGCCATCGCTACGCCGTGACCAACTCGAACCAGGAAAATTACTACAAGCCGTCTTCATAGAGTTCGACGACAAGTCAGTATGTCTACGTGGCAACACTATAAGTATGGGTATCAAAATTGAACCCAGTACAGTCGAATTTGACGGGCTAAGGGGTCATGAAAAAGTAGAGCGTCGTATCACACAGTCCACAAGTTACAAGGGACAACACTGGACAGAGCCGACATGGACCTAGACCAGTTCAACTAACATCTTGTTTTTTTTTGCTTTTTAGTTAATTTTTTTGACATGGCAGTTGTGTTTTTTATTTTTTTTAATTATTTTTTTTTTTAGAATTAGTCACAATACTTTTCAAAATGTCATATGAAAATGTCTATTCACAAATAATCTTAATATTATATCCACTTTTTAAATAATGGAAGTAATAAAATTCAAAGGGAAAATCTCGACTCTCGTTGCGGAAAATACTGATTTTTTGTTTGCCTATTGAGTCAGATTTTTGTTATTTTTTGTTTTATACACTTTGACATTGATGAATATTTTTATTCTATAATTTGACATTTGATACATTAACTTTCACATGAATATTTACTTTGTAAAGTATTACAGTTTTTATTTTGTGCGTGAATTATTTTTCCTGTTCAGCAATTTTAACTTTTGTCAGTAGTTTTTTTTTAGACCTTTTGACAAATCCCGCTCTTGGGCGGAGCAGGAGATAGTGTCAGACTTTTACTGACTAAAAAAAAACTCCTGTTCCTTTTTCTTGCCTTCGTCCCACTTTCACTCTACCCGTGGCCCCAGTAGGCTTCGACCCTGCTGGACCCCCTACGATTTGCTGACATCTCCCTGAGGCGTGCGTGGAACTGTCCGCGCCGTCGACGATTTGGGCTTGGTCCGGACGGTTAACGGACGGTCGGACGGCAACGAGCCACCTATTGCTCGCCGTCCGCAAGCCCGCGCCTACGGTGCCCGGAAACAAGAGTATTTTATTCGTCGAGTCGATGAGCTTCTTAGTAGTTCTATGTTGAGCTACATGAATACTGAAAATGCTCGCACTAATTGGACAGAACCACTCAAATTAACGTGGCACTTTTCTAAAAAAATCACACTCGGATCTGCATGATTCTCATAAACGGCCAACCCAAACGCCCTTTGGTTTTGTCAGTCAAATCGTTGAGGGGGCTGAAAAACCCCACAAACTAAGCTACGCAGGCGCTGTGGTTAAGCTACACAATATCTAACAAATACTTGCACTAGTTATATAGATAGGTCTACTCAAATCAGAGTGACATTACGTGTTCATTGTTTGAACTTTAAAAGAGGCTTTCTCTGAGTTTGCATCGGCGTAATCGGCTAGGAAACACCGGTCTTATCTAGTTTAAATTGACGAAAAAATGGACGTATAATTGTAATATTGATATCCAAGACGCGATAAATATCATTTACCTACTATGTTATTAAAAATAAATTTATCATTAATGTGAATACTTGTGCATACTTATGATACTCGTAAATTGGAAATATTTCGCAGTTGAACAAGTTTACTGAAGACGAAAATAAAGACGTTACATTATATCTACTATGTACAGTGTAGGTACTGGGTATAAGCAATAAACTGTAATGTTAGTTTCTTTATTTTTATCGCATCGCTTGGCATCGGCAAGCGTTCCTACAGACCGGGAGTTGCTTCCATTGATTTTTCTATTAAAAGTATACAGAAAGAGACGTGTAGACGTGTGCTGGAAATTTCTTAGCACAGACCAGTCCTACAACTTTCGACGTGAACAGCTGATTCTGAGAGTTTCGACTAGGGTTGCCATCTCTGAAATGTAAAGATTTTAACGACCCCAGATTTTGGAACTCAGAATATGTGTATGGACACTTTTTTTTACTTTTTCATCATTATCAAAAATTAAAATAAACTCGTAGCATCTTTCACAATCTTTTTTTTAAGTGGGAAATCATCACATGACTCATCCTGGTCTGGATCGAACGAGAGTGTGAGACTTTTATCGACTAAAACCCACTTCTGTTCCTTCATTTTTCCATTAAATCCAGGCATTGGCCCTAACAGACCCCGTCAAACGCGCGTGAAATAAAACGCGCCGTCGACCCGTCCTTACCAGACTTGCACGTCGCTATCCGCATGCTCGCACTGACACACCTTAGACGCCGTTTAAACTAGGACTCATCCGGGCAAAACCCGGACGGATGGCCACCCTGCTTAAGACTAATATTATGAGACTAAAAGTGAAAGTTTAGATTTTATTATATGCCAAAACAAGTTATTTACATACATTAACAATAGAGTTCATGTATTAGCGAGCTTTACTCTTATTTGATTTTGCTCCCAGCGAAACTTTGCGTGTTAAAAAGTGTAGGGGGTAGGATCTAGCAAACGATTTTAAAATGAAATTATTCAAATATTACATATATATATAAATACAAACATACACATATAAATATTATACTAGCTGTTGAAAGTGGCTACGCCGTAGAATATTGTCCTAAGGGAACATACTCCCGGGATACACAATTTTTCGTCGGCATTTATATGTGTTTTTAGCTCTCTATTTTTTTTATTAAAAGAAATAGGAAAATGCCGCCGAAATATTCCACCACTGGGGAGTCCAGGGGCCGTACCATGACATGTTAAAATGTCTAGCGTGTGAGCGAGAAAGAGGGATGAGGCTATACACCCTATAAAGCTTCATCCCTCTAACAGTTCAGTTTAGGTCGTTAAATGAATCGCGTGATAGGGCCTCAGAATCATGTACTACATCTATGGTACAAGTTTGTACATAAACTTCTGATACATGGTGTAGGTATACAACGTGTAACATAATAAACACACGTCTTGAAGGTAGTATGTTCAGAATCAGCTACTGAATCTATTTCAGCTATTTTGATAATTTCTTGATAAATCTTGATTACGTCACTAGCGTGTTTGTGTGTGCCTTACAAATACCAATACCGATGTGCTACCAATGTCACTACATTGGTAAACCACACTGACACACTCACTGGCATTGACGCACTCGTCAATGCTTATTTGCCTACAATTAAGACTACACATTTCTTAAGAAACTATTTAGATAAAGTTTATTTAGAAATTTACGGTCTCAAAATCAATACTTAAATTATGATTGTAACTTAATTTTCTAGCTTACTAGAAAATCCCCGCGACCCTTAGGTCGCGACACATCTGCGGAACGTACGGCGCCGGCGCCGACACTTTAGCGACTGAATTATCGGTCTTAGTATTCGGTTGGCATAATACATATTACCAAACGCGCCGAACAGTCGGCAACACAACGGACGGTGATGCGGCGCCAGTGGTGCCAGCGGCATTTGTCAAGCCTAGTAACTTGTCAGTTGGTGTCTTTGTGATGTATGGTTGTGGCGTGTTGAATAGCTCGGCAAAATGGATTTTATTACAATATTGACTATTATACAGAGCTTAGAAAAAGGAAAATGCAACAGACACTCAACGAAGACTATGCTTGTGCAAACTTTAATCTTCCCTGTATTGTCGAATACAGGGAAGATTAAAGTTTGCACAAGAAAAAACTACGAAAAACTACGTAGCACACATCACCATAGTCGTATGGTGATGTGTGCTACGTAGTTTCTAGATAATCTTGACAGGCTCCTCAACAACTGCGTCTGATTCATATTTAACTTGCGAAAATATGACCATGTTTCGAGTTATAGATCTGAGCTCAAATGGACGCTCATTCGCCAGAGAAGAAGTTTGCGCGCACTGACTACACTTTTCTCTGTGCTGAACTCTACTACTCTTCCTTCCTATCTAATATCACATTTTCAATATTTATGTTCTTCTCATGCTAAGAATCTTTGTTCTTCTAATAATCTCCTGCTGCTCTGTCCTTGTCATACTTCTGATTGTGTTCATTCTTCCTTTCATATGCAGTCCATACTTCTGTGGAATGCGCTTCCTCTCGACATCAGGACGGCCAACCAACCAGAATGCATTTAAGTAAAAGTTGTCGTATTACTTTCAAAACCAATAGCAGAGCCGTTTCGTTTCTTTTACTTTATATAAATATATATATTATATTAAATATATATGTATTTTTATTATATATATATATATACATTTGTACGTATGTGTATGTATGTGTATTTTAACTCTGTGTATACTTTTTTTTTTAAGCGCCATTACATTTTTCTCTTCACCACCCTTGGTTGACTGGTAGAGAATGCCTAAGGAATTAAATCCGCCTTTATACCTGTGTGTTGCATGAAGTTTTAATAAATAAATAACTTTCTGTCGACTTAACGCGTCGACGAATTTTCAGTCACGCGTCGCGTGATGTGTCGCGTGCTCAAGAATGTGACGTAATTTCGGCTGATGTGTCATAGGGAACTTAAAAAACACTTAGAACATATTCAACCGAATGTTCGGCGCGGTTCGTTCCGCAGATGTGTCGCAACCCTAAGGGTTACATGTTGTATACCTATTAGATATGTCATGTGAAAGGAAATGCTTAATGTTTAGATATTTGTTAAGCAATCAATTATATACACACACACAGACACATAATCACGCATTTGTACTGGTTTCACAATACCATTCATTACTTACTATTTATGATATAATGGAAGGCCTAGAGCTTTGAAATAAGGCAAAGGCTTAGTTAAGACTGAATTGTTCAGGGCTGCGGCGTTGTTCGAAAACTGGAACGCTATGGGTGATTGAAGGAACACAGGTGAGTTTTAGAAATAGCTAGCTAAGTATTTACTTAACAATAACTTAAATTACATATTTATGTAATTTGTGGAGATAAATAAACTCTCGGTTTTACCTAAATCTCAGAACCGGTTTAAAGAAAATTTGGTGTACTAATAGATACTGGCCTAGATTA
This sequence comes from Mythimna vitellina, assembly GCA_949316375.1. Lineage (NCBI taxonomy): Eukaryota > Metazoa > Arthropoda > Insecta > Lepidoptera > Noctuidae > Mythimna > Mythimna vitellina. The sequence continues at coordinate 11,754,070 of OX438686.1, forward strand.
GGATAAAATATATTTTCTTATACCGGTAGTTATGATCCCATAAGATTTTTCGTCTTTTAGACAAGTGACGTCACGTGTCACTAGTAATCGCTGGAACTAACCCCTAGATGTATACGGAAAAGGGTATGAAATGTCACACATATCATCGTTGAAATGGAAGGTTCCTCCGACCAGACGGGTGTTTTGTCTGGTCTGATAGTTTATTCGGGCTGCTGTAAAATAAGTTATAATTGTGCGGAGAACTCTATTTCCGCGATATAGGATTTTGAATTTTAGTTCTAATGTTGTGCCATAGATTTCGCTACAAACCATCTTATTACTTTTTATTACGAGCTTTTCATAAATTTGAATGACCCAACTACTTAATAATAATGATAATATAACCTGATATAGTGGTGATAGATCGACTAGAGCGTTGCCCAATGATTGTTGATATAGCGGTCCCTCATGACGAGAACCTCGTGAAAGCTGAGAAAGATAAGCAAACTAAGTATCTTGACTTAGCTAGCGAGATTGTCGACATGTGTGAAGTGGATAGAGCAATCATTGTACCGATAGTCGTAACGGCCAATGGCTTAATAGCCAAGATCCTCGAACAACATCTAAAGAGGCTCTCGTTAGGTAGCTGGATCCAGGGCCTGATCCAGAAAGCAGTACTCCTGGAGATTTCTCTCTTAGGAGCCCTGACCGCCGGCAGCTTAAACTCTGTTTATTTTTTTTTTTGTTCCCTTTGCCGGTGGGCTACTATTTTTATATATTTCTTAATGTTTTTTTTTTAAGAAATTTTTAAAAATAGAATAAGTATGTATATAAAATAAATAAATGGAATAATAATATAAGCCTTTATTCAGACAGAAAAATGTACGCATAAAATAAACTTAAATTAACGACTCTGCTGAGTCGATGACACCTCCAAATTTGCCTGTTTGCCCAACTTTGGCAAAGGCCTCCTCCATTTCTTTCCACTCTATTCTGTTTATAGCTTTTCTAGTCCATGTTATCCCCGCTATTGCCTTTATCTCGTCTTCCCATCTTCGAAACTGTCTGCCCCGCTTTCTTTTTCTGTTTCTTGGGTACCAGAACACTATACCTTTGTTCCACTTCTCGATACCTCTTATTATATGACTTGTCCATTGCCACTTTTTTTTTAGGTGGGAAAATCATCTTATAACAAATCCCGCCCTTGGGCGGAGCGGGAGATAGAGTCAGACTTTTATTTACTAAAAACCCACTCCTATTCCTTCGTTGCCTTCGTCTCAGGGCCCTGGATTTCGTTTTCACACTACTCATGGCCCCAGTAAGCTTCGACCCTGCTGGGCTTCTACGATTTGCTGACATCTCCCTGAGGTGCGCGTGGAACAGTACGCGCCGTCGACGACTTAGGCTCGGTCCGGTCTATTGCCACTTAAGTTTTCTTATTTTAGTTGTAACGTTCTCTATTTTTGTGTTTCCTGATAGTTTCGTTACAAACTCTGTCAGATTTTTTTTATATTTAGCATGCTTCTCTCCATTGCTGTCTGACAAAATTCAATTTTTTTGTTTTTTGCTTTGGTGAGAGCCTAGGTTTGGCAGCCATATGTTAGAACAGGTAGCACACAGGTGTTATATAGTTTTTAAACCTACAGCTACTTAACTCTGTTATAAACTACATCAAAATTCGAGAACGATTGAATGAATAAAACCAAATGAATTAATGGTAAACCGGCCATACAAATTGACCTTAGAATCAAACGAGAGACATTGTATTGTTCTCTCGAGATATTTGCAGCAGCTGTGGTCTACGAGAGATAAGTCCATTCCTCAGCAAACTTCAATTAGTTTGCTATGTAGCTACATTCACATACACATACACCTATATATATATATATGTATATCTATTTGGCGTTCTGTACATATTCACTGCAGTTGGTACAACGCTCGCTTACAGTGTTTTCGTCACGTTCGCGTGGTCTTATTAATTTCGCTGAAGTGTATTCAAACAGTAACTAAGAATTTTAAGGTTATACGCAGACTAAGTTGAGACACGACAACTATGCTTTTATGCTATTCATAGAGTGTAGCCATATACTCTATGAATAGCACATTTCCTGTAAATTGGCCTGGATCTGGAGTCTTACCATGACATCTTAAAATCATCATAATTTCGATGTGAGAAAGGGATAGTGCTATACAGCCTTAATAGCTCCGTCTCTCTCTTACATCGGATTTATGATTATTTTGAGACGTCGTGGAAAGGTCCCTAGCCTGTTTTGCCACAAAATTGTACTGCAAACAGTCTGTGTTGTTGCGTATATGTGGGCACTGTCTGTGGGGAAGACCCATAGCTGAATGGACGAACTCTGTAAAAAATAATACGCCTAGAAATGGGAAAAACTTCTGAGATGACGACTAATAGCAAATTAGAGGAAAAAAGATAACTTACTTTGAACCTCAAACAGAGATAAAGGCAACACCGGAATAAGAGTTATGGAACTCAAATGGACAAGATACATGAGAACGCACAGTGATAAATAGGTGAAGTAAGACAGTTACCGAATGGCATTCAAGGCCCTGGTAGAAAGAACTGTGGTCGTCTGGTAGTAACATGGGCAGACGACATTGTTGCCATCGCAGGAACTTGATTACTGTTGGCATAGGTTCTTGAGGAATGACGAAATAGGGCCATGGATGATGACGATGATTAGAAAATGCAAAAGAATAAAAACAATAAGGCACATGTTTACTGTATGGACTTTAAAAGAGACTTTGACCTCTTTTTCACGCGGGATATCATCAAATAACTTTTAACTCTCTGGATGGAGTGGAAGGGAGTATCTGAACTTTACTGACTAAAACCCACACACAGTGTTGCTTCAGTCGCCCTTTATTGCGAAGGCTGCGGTAACTCCTTCAAATATAGCCGTCCGCTGCCGGCAGTCCGTTTAGTTTACTTTAGTTATTTTCATAGTATCATGTCGTACGGTATTCTATTGTGGGGGGAAACGCCGCTGATATTCAGTAAATTTTTGTTTTGCTGAAAAGGGCTATTTGTTTTATTTATAAATTAAGTCCCAGATACTTCCTCAGAGATAAATTTAAAGAAATCCGTCGGGAGACGTAGCGAGGTGTCGGTGTTTGGTGTATATAAAGAGAAAGAAATGTTTACGTTAATCACTGTTTATTACTTCTCACTTAAAATGTTCTAAGCTAAAAATGTAAATGAAATGTTTCAATGTTATGAATACACCCAGCTGTCGCGGTAGACGAAAGTGCACTGAATATGTTGTAAAACCTTTTCAATTAGGACGGCATGTCACGCCAATATTTCTGAATAAGGTGTTCGGTGAAAACGCCAAACAATATCAATATTATGACTGTATCTTCTTATTATAATTACGAGAATATTTTGCATGCCCATAAAAACATAAAAATGTTTAAAAAATACAGTGATATTCATAATTTTTATACATGGAACAAACACACATTTGTGGTTCCTGCAACCAGGCTCAAAAAATTAGGGGGCTCATTCAGATGCCAATGTATACACTTCTATAATTAGCTTCCTACTCATATTCAACAACTAGGCATAATAAATTCAAATCATTATCAGTGAAATTTATTAAAATTAAAATATTTCAATTAAAGTAATGCTAAGGGTATTGACTACGTGCGACGATCGATACGAAAGTTGCCTCTCCGGAGGATCGATGCGGTGGCGTGATGGTTGGCGCCAAGCGTGGTGTCAGCAGCTCGTGTCTATGCCCCAGCAATTGCCTTAGAGTACCGTGGTATAACACTTCCCGTCGTAGTTCAGCAGTCATTTGAAGACTTTGGTCGAAAATAATAATGAATCTGATTCTTGCTATGATCTGATGCGGCTCTGTATCTTGATCATTGCCATCTTGGCTTGATATATTAAGATATTTGGGTCGGCTTTTTCTTAAGTGTTCCTGTGATGTTGCGTTTCAGCAGGTATCTTCGCACAAGCACATAGCCAACAAGTACAGTTGCACTTAATAGGATGATGTACAACGGCATTGTAGTGTGGCATAAGGAAATATCTTGTGACAACTAAGCAACAATTGGAGGCTGCATCATAATCTTAGCGTTGCTGGCGTGTAGATTTTCTAGATTTACTGAATTTAGTATTACGGTTGGCTGCAGAGACGAGATTTTTTGCAGGTCTTGAGGCGGCAAATTGATGATCTTCGTAATTTATCCTTTTGTGCGATCGTTGCTGTTGATAATGGTAAATTCGGATGTTCTTAGATAACAGTGTTCCGGCAGCACAGCTAGGTAGCACCTTGCAGCATTTTGTAGGCGTTTATCTCGCACGACGTCTGCACCTTGGTAGCTTTCAGGAATGACAAGGTGTAATATCTGTCATCAAGCCGCTCGAACGCTTCTTTAATGAGGATGACGGCAGTCCTATAGCACGTAGAATCTATTTCCTGCCTCGTGATCAGCTGTTGAATGTAATCTGCTTGCTCCCGGCGAATGTAGCTGGCTTTCTTCTCGCAGATATACCAAGTAGTTGCCTCCGGACATTTTGTCTCCATGCCCATGAAATCAACCTCGTGTATTGCTATGTAAGGAGAGGGTGCAATAATGATTTCATTGTTTTTATTGGGAATGATGGACAATTTAAACAAAACATAGGTTTTAGGTAAGGCAATCGGTATTTTAAAAACTAGAAAAGGATCCCAACTTAATTATGTCAAAATATTCCCTGAAACTGATATCTAATATTTCCTCCTTACTATAGAGATTACGTAATCTACCTAACATAGTTTTAAACGCATTTAAGTTTGACATTAAATGGTGTGTACTTTTTGCGTTGTGTAGGACCGACGACCTGATGAGAGTCGCGGGAATGTGATGGATGCGAGACGCACATGATCGGTCGTTGTGGCGATGCTTGGGAGAGGCCTATATCCAACAGTGCACGTGTTTTGGCTGAAATGATGATGACGACTTTTTACCCGACTAGAAACAAATGTTTGCAAATGGTCCGAGATTTTACAAAAAAAATTGCGCGAACTTGAACGCGCTTTATTGTATAAAAAAATAGTGGCCGAATATCCTTTAATTGAGTTTTCACGATTAAGACTTTAGATTCTAAGTTGTAAATTTCGATAAATTGTAAGAAGGAATGGTATTGGGAAATAATCTTGGTGGAGCCTAATTTAAAGGGTCGTAGCGGACTCCTGGGCTATCTTTTAGACTCTCAAGTGTTATCTCTTGAGCAGCTACCGCACGCAGTAGGAACATCTAGGCCATCTTGTAACAAACGTGCACTTTTACACACTCTTTCCAGGCGAGATTTGGCTACGGGACTGCGTTTTTTCTTAGTATAGATATGTATAGGTGAGTGAGCGTGTCCTTTGTGAACCTTGGTGCTAGCTTTTGCAGCTAGCCAAAGGGTTTTTTGATAAATATCTGTTGCTCAGGGCAAGACTCTTCCGGTTTGCAGATTTTATTAAGATTGTCTATTATGTCGGTCCTACGGCTAAAAGAGTTTTCTCTTATTAATTCATAGAATTTATGCATTTTAGAACGATGGTTTTGCATATATTGTTGCATTATATGTTAGGTTATATCCAAGTTTAAAGCGTAGCGTTAATCAAAATGTCCACTTATGACCTCTAAGGGTCTGCACTTAGTAAAGCTATGTATGCTACTATTGTAGCCTAGAATAGCGTAGGGCATTAGGTTGATGACTGAATCGCTGCGATGTTGTATTTTGAGTATTCTCAAATGCTCTAAGAGAGTCGAGTGTAGACGTTCTACACTTCCATTTTCGTTAGGTGTATAAGTTAAGATGTTATGCTAAGCTTCGACCCTGCAGGGCCCCTACGGTTTGCTGACATCTTCTTGAGGCGCACGTGGAACAGGACGCGCCGTCGACGACTAGGTCTCGGTCCGGACGGTTACCGGACGATCGGACGGCGAGCTAACCATCTCTCGCTGTCCTCAAGCCCGCGCCTGTGGTGGCCGGAAATCGGAATCGGGATTCCGGCGTCTGGGGCGCGAGGGCCGCGCCCTCGTACGTGCACGTACGGCGTCTCCCTTTGCTAACATTACTGCTTTGCAGAAGGAGGCGACCGCCTTCCTCTCCTCCTCGCTTCGGACCGTGGCCTGTACCAGGGCCCGACGCGAGAGATCGGTGCCGCCGATCTCCTCCACGAGGACACGGCGGTGCTCTGCCCAAGCATACCTCTACTATGTGCTCCACCGTGTCCTCCGGGAGGCTTTGACTCCTGCGTTTATGTCAACCCAGAGAAGAAACCCTGTTCTCATCTAGTCTAAATCAAAAAAAACATTTACGACTAAAAGTGTTATTTATAACCTCTTATAATTAATTAAATTGTTAAAATCATCAAAAAGTCTTATCAATATCAACTTTCAGTTTGTCTGGTACGGAATTGTTTACTTTTTGATTCCTTATTGTATTTCAGGGCAATTTAATCATGAAACAAAACTAAGTAAAAGTTTTAATATTGTTTTTACTCTTTAAATTTGTTCACAGCTTTATCCCATTAATCAATTTATTTAATTTTAGTAAATAATAAATCATAACATTTTTCAGTGTGATTGTGAGAAACTTTTATAAAAGGTAATTAATTTATTAAAACTAGTTTGATGAACTGTAAGCTTTTTACTAGTTTTATTTAAAATATTATTTTCTTTTTCGGACCATTATTTTACACTAGTTTCTGTTAGCGGCTTCGCCCGCTTGAACGTAGAAAATTATCCTAAGGGAACCCACTCTCGGTATAAAACGTATCCTATCATAATATGCTATTCCAGTATATCCAAGGACAACATATTATTATAAGATACTAGGGTAGACCATATGGTCTACCCGTATACAAATTTCATCCAAAACCGTTCAGTCGTTTGAATGTGTCAAGGTAACAAATATATACACACACTCACACGCCACCGGGATTCTGAACCCGATTTCCGGCCACCGTAGGCGCGGGCTTGCGGGCCCAAGTCGTTGACGGAGTGTACTGTTCCACGCGCGCCTCAAGGAGATGTCAACAACCGTAGGGGCCCAGCAGGATCGAAGCCTACTGGGGCCATGGGTGATGCGAAAGAGATCCCTGGGGCCCTGAAAAAATGGCAAAGAAGGACCAGGAGTGAGTTTTTAGTCAGTAAAAGTCTGACACTATCCCCCGCTCCGCCCAAGAGCGGGGGATGTCAAAGTCAAAGTCAAAGATTTTTATTTCACATAGGCCTACATGGGCACTTATAAAACGTTAGAAGCTAGTGCACTAGATGACTTTCCCACCCGAAAAAAAAAAACACATTTTCGCATATGTAATATTATTAGTGTGATACAGTTAACTGCATGTATTTCATTATGTTCTTGGTGAGTCAAATGAGCGATATCTTCTGCTTAGCGGCGTATAGTCCTGACGAAGTTGTCATGGTCACGGATCGTCTGATATGTTGGTTGCGGTTTCTTTAAGACTTCTTCATCTCGTTCTTCGTAGACGATTCAATGAGCTCTGTCCATCTGGTGGCCGTGAGAATATTGGCACTCTAATTTCCCTTGTACTACTAATCGTTCCAAAGTACTTTCGTTGCGGATGACATATCCAAACATTTAAACCTTAAAGATTCGCACTTGCACAATCGATTTAAGTCTTTTTTCATACGAAGCTCTTTCATAATGACAACTTTAGTGCGGTGAATAATCCATTTTATCCTAAACGCCTCCAACCCTACATTTCAAAAGCGTCAATCTTTTTACAATGCTTTTGTTGATAATATCATTTTGGGTGAAAAACGTGTAGTGTTAAAAAAGACATCCATAACAAGGTACAAGAACGCTCATACATTCTCAACAACGTACAATCTTCTTTCATATATACTTAGAGCGACTAATATAAGTCTGAGAAATACATTTAAGCGTCTCCTGTACAAAGCCTAAAATATTGTTGCAACATACAGAGTACAGAGGGTACGGCTTAAAAGCATTTACAATGTGTCACTCTTTTTATTCAGAAAAAAACTAGCACAGTAAAAATATGTCAACTGATTTCAGTCAGATTTTGCGAAGATACATTTCTTCAGAGCATTTCTGCTATTACGGTACCTAATAAATCCGGGTCGCTATTAACATAATTCATAGATAAACCGGAAGGTGCTTTACGTCGCAGTAAGTGTATGTACTTACAAGAGTGATTGGCACATCAGTTAATGTGTTTGTATACCATTATAGTGCCATTTCCGAGACCGCTTCTCAAAGTTAGCTTGGCATATCACGTTAAAGCGAACTGCTGGAAGCTCAATACGATCAGATCTTTGTAGGTGGATATACAATATCTAGGGAAATATGAGCACTTACAATGAAATAATAATAAATGGTCAAGGGGCGTGCCTAACAAAACATATCATCTCAATATAACAGCACCTCAGAGAGATGCGTCCTCTGGCGAGAGAAGTTTAAACCTCCTGATGATTTTGTCAAGCCGTCGGAGAGCCTCTCTCCTGGACACGAGTTGCCATGGCCCACCTGGAAAACTCTAAACAGACTCCGCACCCAAGTTAGGCGCAGCAAAGTCAATCTCCACAGATGGGGGTTCTCAGACGGTTCCGATCTTCAGTGCTTGTGCGGCGTCTCTCCGCAGACCATGTCCCACCTTCGATCCTGCATCACGTGCCCTGTTACCTGTTCACGTAGGGACCTAATGACAGCATCAGCGGACGGCACTGCCGTGGCCGAATACTGGGCCATACAAGGAATTTGACTAGTTTTGCCATCGATACGCTAAGAAGAAGAACAAACCATAAACAAAAAACAATGTAAGACGTTCGAAGTGCCCACTTGCAATAATTATTATGGACAAAGATGTGATAAAAGTTTAGTTCAAACAATATTCAACAGTCTACCCGCAGAAATTGCGTCAATTTTCAAACGGGTGTTTAAATATAAAACGACAAAATATTTCCTAAGTGTACTCAGTGAAAGCATGATAGTTTCCTAAAGTGTAATTTCATATTTTGTAATGTAAATTGAATTTAAATTAAATTTGATTGAAATAGATTGAATTTAATTGGATTGGACTGAATTGAATTGGATTGAATTGAACTGAATTGAATATGATATTTGTGTGTAATGACAATGTTTGCAATATTAATAATTTAATAACACAGGAGCTACGTCTGCCAACAAACTGCTATGGCAGAAGTATTTAGAATTGTAAAATTGTCTAAAATACAAATAAACATTTTATTATTATTATTAAGCCGATTGACAACGATGAGTCACTATTTTCTTAACGTGAATAGAATATAGAAAACATAATAGGTACCTCTATTTGGAGTGTTCACTAGGACCGATATCTGTTAGAGCTGCGGGGTTGTTTGAAAGAGTTACCGTAGCCCTGGAACGCAAAGTGTAATCTAAAAAACACAATGTTATTTAGAGATTGTGTCAGTTAAAGTCTGACACAAACTCAAAAAAATACAGTCTAGGCTTGAGCGAGTGTGCGGGACTTTTTCTGACTAATACCACAACTGTTCCTTCAGTTCTAAACCCGTTGCGTTCTAGCCCTAGCGGGCATCGGTCCTGCTGAGCCCCTACGATTTTGTTGACATCTCCTTGAGGTGCGCGTGAAACGCTATGCCAACAACAACTCGGGCTCGGCCCAGACGGTTACCGGACGGCCGGACAGCGAGCTACCCATTGCTCGTCGTTTAGAAGCACGTGCATACGGTGGCTCGTAGTTGGAGTTGGGGTCGCAGCGGCTGGAGTGTAAGGATGTCCGTTCTCTCACGCGTGTAGCCGTCTCTTACGCTAGCATAACTGCTTCGCATAAGAAGGTGGCCTCCTCCCATTTCCCTCTCGCTCCGGACCATGGCTTGGACTGTGCGAGAAGTCGCCGCTGCCAATTTCCTCCACGAGGTCACAGGTGGTGCTCCACTCAAGCGCGGCACACCTTCACCGTATCCACCGTGTCCACAACGTGCGTTCTTGCTGCAACCAGATTGGCAGGAATTATTTGATTGACTTCCACATAAAAAAATTCTATTGGAAGGATGACAAAGTTGTATTCGTGTTTTTGTAATTTTTAGGTAGCAGTAGGTATATAGGTACCTATTAAAGATAAAAGCTTTCAGTATCCCGTAAAACTAGTTACAAAATGTAAGCCTAAAAATCTATCACATAGGCACGAGATAACGTAAACATAGTGAGATTTTCCATTTTCTAGCCAGCTTTAAACTGTATATTCGCGATAAAATAAAACTCAAAACATTTACCCACGCAACTTCATTATTTTAACGCCTCATAACAAAGGAATATCTATACCTAAATACCTACCTATTCTAATCTGCTGAGGCAGCTGTGTATTGTCTATCTCAATATTATGCAACGCTTGTTTCAGCAGCTTCACTCGCCCATCTCACGAGAACTATACAATTTTAGAATAAAATGTAACATGAGAGATATTTAATTTTTCATAGTCATAATCAGCCTTATAATTTATCTACTGTTTTTTACTCAGTTCTGCTCTCTATGACAAGGAAAGATCCATAATCTACCACACGGGCCAAATGCGGGTTGGTGGATATGGGAAAAGGTGGAAAATCATCTGCAGAACGAGAGGGCGTGTGCGACTTTTACTGAGTAAAACCACAACTTTGTTCCTTCAGTCGACTTTTTGTCAATTTACCACGGGTAACCTTTCTAGAAGTCGACCCATGACCCTTTTGGGTTCGGCCCCGATTTGCCCCTACGATTTTGCCAACAGCTTTTTGAGGCGCGCGTGGCGGGCTAGGTCTGGACGGTTACCGGACTGCCGGATGGCGAGCAACGCATTGCTCGTCGTCCGTAAGCCCACGGCTATGGTGGCCGCTAGTCGGGGTCGGGATCGCGGTGGCTGGGGCGTGTAGATGTCCGTTCCCTCACTCGTGCGACTATTTCGTTTGCTAGCATTACTGCTTCGCAGAAAAAGGCGACCACCGCCTATTCCCCGTCGCCGCCGATCGCCTTCACAAGGACACGGCGGTGTTCCACCCAAGGAAGCCACATGTCTACGAAGCTTCAGTTCTAGGACATGTCGGTTTTCTCACGATGTTTTTCTCTACTGTTTCGAAAGCAGTGGTAGTGGAATAAATTATGCAAAGTTAAACGAACGACTAATAAGTCTGGGCCGTTAACACTAGTTTAAAGTTTTCAGCAGTGAAATATTATTATTTTTATAATTGGATCAGTACTTCTAAAGACTAGCTTCTATAAACAAACAATTTTATCTTTTTCTTATATTTCTTCATGAGGTAGCTAGATTTATTTATCACACTTAAAACTATTATTATAAAACACACAAGACTGACCTTTCACAATGACATAGTACATATATATGTTATATAAGTATGTATGTAAGTATGTTTATGTATGGTTTTTTTTTATTGTGCACTAGATCTTACCCTCTACTGTGATCTGTCTCAATCACTCAATGGTTTGCTGGAAGAAAACTCAACTTTGAGTTAAGCTCGCCTATGTACATGAACTCTGATATCCACATTTTTTGTAATGTATCATGGTGTACAATAAAGAATACATATAAGACTGAACTGATTTGAATGACATCGACCCAAAACTATAAATAGCTATTTAAGGACATATTCTTAATTGACATAATTTTGAAACCGTTGGTAAAAGACAGTTACAGTAAAATCTAGCTCCAGTTTAATTAATATTGTTATGGCAACGAACAAAGAACGTCGCATCAGTTGAAATCCAAAAGGTATAAAAGATCCCTTTTCAATATAGATAGGAGTATGCTAATTAATATTGATAACATATTCCATTATACGAATGCATGATGAATGGATAAAAGCCTAAAAGCTATTGAAATAGAAACATTCAAAAGTGGAAGCTTATATTTACAGTTGCAATAGCTTAGGTTAGTCAGACTAGACATCAGAGATAAATTCGCTCCTTGTTTATAAATTTTATATTGTGTAATTAAATATATCTTTATTTTATTTATTGGTACCCATTTAACCTTTTGAGTAGCGTAATTAGAGACACAATAGAAAGACAATGACCCAGCGAACGCCGGCGTTCGCTCGGGGTTTAATGAACTAAAGGTGAAGGCCTCCATCTTCCGCCATTTCTCTTTGTCTTGTGCCAGTCTAGTCCAAGTGGGGCTGACTGTCACCACAATGTCGTCGCACTATAACCCCTGGATCTGCCTTGGGGGCGTGATACATCGCGAGGGTACCAGAGAAGTCCTCTCTCACTCCAGCGACCATTCTTGGCTCTGGCTACATGCCCTGCCCATCGCAATTTCAATTTGCACGCTAGTTCTACAGCATCTATTACTTCGTCTTCACCTTTCGCATGACGCAGGTTCTCATCGAACATGGTAAGTTCGGGAAGTTTCTGCACCGGATTCGTGCGGAAGTGACGCCCAGGTGTCGCCACTGTGTGGACCGCCCGGAGGACATGGTGGAGCATACGGTGGAAGTGTGCCCCGCTTGGGCAGAGCAACGTCGTGTCCTCGTGGGGGCGATCGGCAGCGGCGATTTCTAGCACCGGGCCTTGGTTCAGGTCATGGTCCGGAGCGAGGAGGAGTGGCAGGCGGTCGCATCCTTCTGCGAAGCAGTAATGCTAGCAAAGGAGGCGGCCGATCGCGTGAGGCAACGGTCCTTACGCTCCAACCATCGCCGGGATTCCGATCTCGATTTCCGGCCACCGTAGGCGCGGGCTTGCGGACGGCGAGCAATGGGTGGCTCGCCGTCCGACCGTCCGGTAACCGTCCGAACCGAGCCCAAGTCGTCGACGGCGCGTACTGTTCCACGCGCGCCTCAGGGAGATGTCAGCAAATCATAGGGGCCCAGCAGGATCGAAGCCTACTGGGGCCACGGGTAGTGTGAAAGTGAAACCCGGGGTCCTGGGACGAAGGTAAAGAAGGAACAGGAGTGGGTATTTAGTCAGTAAAATTCTGACACTATCTCTCGCTCCGCCCAAGAGCGGGATTTGTCTTAAGATGTTTTTTTCCACCTACAAAAAAAAAATCTATTTAATTTGCATAAACTTACTAAAAATTTCGAAATTATTATGAGCCTATTGTGTCCCACTTTTTGGAATTTAGTTATTTAAATATCCTTTTATTTTATCAAATATACATTTTATATTTAAAATTGTGCCACAATTAATTCCTGGATTTCATATAACATTAAATCAAAATTATCACAGGCTTAAAGAGGCTTATAGCATTGATTGTTGGTAAATCAATGACTGTTAAATTTATTTTTAACAATTTGAAAACTGAGATTTAGTTAGATTTAACTTGAATTAATAGTTATGTGATTGAAAAGACTTTTTTTAGAGATATATTAGTATGTTGGAAGAAATTCAGCAAGTTGTAATGTGTCTTTAGCTGCATATTAAATATTTTTTTCTGTGGCAAATCGACACTGTGACGAGTTTACAATAACTCGCTGGGAGTACCTCTACATGGTGAAGGCGGAAACAGTTAAATTAAAATCAAAATTGTTTAAATCAAAAAAAGCAAAAAAAATGAACCCGACTACGACAAAAAAAAAACGAAGCTGAAAAAGTATGAAATAGACAGAACAAAAAGAAAAGTCGCAGTCACACGTTATAGGTACCAACCGAAACACTTTAATAACGTGTGACTACGGCTTTTCTTTTTGTTCTATCTTGTTTTTCCAGTTACCTTGTTTATTATGTTTCATACTTTTCCAGCGTCGTTTTTTTTTGTCGTAGTCGGGTTTTAGTTTTTTTACTTTTTTTTTGTATGGTATCTTATTTCTTTGCTTCTCATTCGGACTCATAATCTAATTCCTAGCATACTCCTCTCCATTGCTCTTTGGAAAGCTTTATTTTTTTTTGTAACTGCTTTTGTTAGTGTCCAACTTTGACACACGTATAGTATTAGATATATATTATACGAGTATACATTCAGTCAAAAAAGTATCGGGAATGGATGATTTGTTTATGGTTCCAAATTCAAATTTTTGTTTTTTTGTAGTTGTTAGATTGGCACAACTGTTTTCCATTTTGGCGCGGAGTTTGAGTTGCATCTGTTATTTATATTAAATACAGTGCTGGTTTTAGTAATATCATATATAGTGTGTATTGCGAATTTCATAATGGACAAAAATATCGAACAAAGAGTTTGTCTTAAATTTTGCATCGCCAATGGAATTTCGTGTTCGGAGTCACTGAAAATGTTACAGAAGGCTTACGGTGAATCGACTTTATCAAAAACTCGTGCTTATGAGTGGTTCAAAGCGTTCATAAAGCGGTCGAGATGTGATGGAAGATTTGCCTCGCTCTGGTAGGCCGTCAACGTCTGCAACTGAAGTTAACATCGCAAAAGTGAAGAAAATAGTGACTGAAAATCCCCATTCAACTCTGAGAGAGATAGCCGCCGAACTTTCTGTATCTCACGAGTCGATCCGTACCATTTTAACTAATCATTTGGGTATGAAACATGTTGCTGCTCGGCTAGTCCCAAAAGATCTGAATTTTCTCCAAAAACTCAATCGCATGAAAGTCGCTGAGGACATGCTAGAACGAGTCAGTTCGGACCCAACATTCATGAAACGCATTGTTACTGGTGACGAGACGTGGGTTTACGAGTTTGACATGCAAACTAGTCAACAAGCTTCGGAGTGGCGCCTTCCAACTGAACCGAAACCGAAAAAACCACGCCAAAGTCGATCAAAAGTCAAAGTCATGTTGACTGTTTTCTTTGACTATCGCGGTGTTGTGCACTCTGAATTCTTACCGGAAGGTCTAACGGTAAATAAAGAATATTATTTGAGCGTTATGCGGCGTTTAAGAGAGCGAATTCGACGAAAAAGGCCAGATTTGTGGAAAGAAAATTCTTGGATTTTGCACCACGACAATGCGCCTTCGCACAAGGCTATCATTGTGAACGAATTTTTGGCCAAACACTCAACAAATACCATCCAGCAACCACCATATTCACCAGATATGGCTCCTGCTGACTTTTTTCTTTTTCCTAAACTCAAATTACCACTACGTGGCACCCGTTTCAATCAATAGAAGACATAAAGGAGAATTCGCGGCGAGAACTGAACTCAATTCCGGAAGCAGCGTTTAAAAAATGTTTTGATGAATGGATTATTCGTTGGCGCAAGTGTATCGTTTCTAAAGGAGCATACTTTGAAGGTGATAAAATAAATTTGGATGAATAACAGACATTTTGTGTATTATTGATCTTTTCCCGGTACTTTCTTGACAGAGTAGTACATGTTACCGGCAATCTGTATAATTCAGGTATTCTTAATACCTAGGCATTGCATATAATACCTGGGCCGTCCAGGCAATACATGATTGTCCATTACATACTTTACCTAGGTAATGTATACAATTCCAAGGGATTATATAGAGTACCTACTGGTCTACCGGCAATGTGTAAAATAAATAGATTTTGGTCTATATTTATCAATGTTAGCGCGGGCAATGTTAAGGCGGGAGTTCCGCACCCGCTCCCAAAAGATCTTCATTGTGGGTATATAATATTGTGAACCGAGCGTTCGCGTGCATTTAGGCTCATAGTCAGGAAATCAAATTCGGTAACCGTACGTTTGCGGCCAGCCTCAGTAGGTACTGGTCCTATAAAATTCCTAATACAAAAAAACAGACTTCGGATACTATATTCATAATAAGGAAACCAAATTCGGAATCCGTACGTTTGCGGTTAGTCTTATCCAACGCTGTAAACGATACAAAACAAAAGAAAACTGCCACAGTACGTCCCGCGCCTTGAGTGAAACTCCCCAGCGGCGCGGCAAGGATGCGGTCGCTTTGCAGTTTCAAAACGGTTAGGTCCTTTGAGGTTACATACTGTTTCGTTTTTAGGGTTCCGTATCTTAGTCAGCAAAAACGTGACCCTTATAGGATCACTTTGTTGTTCGTCTATCTGTCAGGCCGTCTGTCCGTCTGACAAGACCCTTTTTTCAGGAACGCGTGTAGATGAAATTAATATCTCAAATACTTAAGTTGATTAGCAACGCAATCTAAAGATAAGGCCGTTTATGCTTCGTTTGGGGGCATATTTTGACACTCGCTAAGACATCAAAACCTAGAGAGAGAGATAGGGCACTTCCTGTTGACCTTCTTGGAAGGTATAAAGTAACGAATCTTGAAAGGCATAAAGTAACTTCTCATAGCTCAGGTATTAGAAAAACTTTGTAAATTATTTTGTAATTATGTCACAATTTTTTTTTTTTTAATTATTTATTGTGACTTTACTTAAATAATAACAAGACCTTTTCAAATAAGCCCTATAAGTATTTGTACTAATTAAACACTAGTGGTGTATATGTACTACGAGACTCAGACGCGGAACAATAATATCTGTATATTGTACATATATTTGGTTCACGCGGAGATCGAAATCCCGACACGCAGCTCAGCAGCCAATGGTTCAGCCACTGCGCCAACCGTCTCGTCATATTTGTAACTTCTATAGTATACTAAATCTATAGTATACAGGTCCACTCAAATCTGTTTGATTCTTTTATCAAAAGACCATCTCAGACACTAATCTGCATGGTTCTCACATGATATGACCATTACATGTTTGTTGTATGGACTTTAAAAGAGAACCCTGAGTTTGTTTCGGTGTTTCTTCTCAAGGTAGTCAGCTAGGAAACACCGGCCTCATTTAGTTTAAACTTGCGAAAAAATTGACGTTTAGTATTTTTAAAAAACCTATTTGCAAAATAAATAATTTTTAATTTAGCATTTGTCATTTTTTTTTTTTTGAGCAGTGGTGGCTGAGTGAGCAGTGATGGCCGAGTGGTAACGGTCCCGACTTACGAGTTGTAGATCGCGGGTTCAAACCCAGCCAGGCGCATTACTTTGTGTATTATTTATTTCATCACCACTGCTCTCAAAACGTTGAAGGAAAACATCGTGAGAAAACCGGCATGTCCTAGAACCAAAAATTCGAAGACGACATTCACCAACCCGCACTGGGCCCGCTTGGTGGATTACGGCCCATTCCCTCTCCTAGAGAGGAGGCCTGAGTCCCAACAGTGAGAACTTATATAAGGCCGACTATATATATATATATTTATATATATATTTTTCAGTTATAAATCTGAATAAAATAGTCACTTTTATTACAAAACATGTACTTCAAAGCGTGTCGTCGACCCTAATCAAAAATGCTGTTTATATAATATCCTTTGTTTGTAATAAATGAGTCCCTAGACGTCCCGTCCATTTGGTAAATGGGTCAGATTTAAGTTAATGTTAAAATGTTTTTAACTGAAATGTCAAAAGGAGATATGAGTACGACATGTGCTACATGGACCGTCACTAAACTAGATTTGGGACCAAGATGGTCCCGGTTTTGGGAACAACATTTATAAACTCAAACGGTATGATTATAAATTTAGCTTGTAACATTCCTCCTGCTGGGACTCAGACCTCTTCTCCAGAAGAGGGAATGTGCTTTGATCCACTACACGTGCCCAGCACGGATAGGTCTTCTACCTACCCAAGCAATCTCTTCAGATTGTCGTTTTTGGACTGTTTTAAAGCTATATTTATCCTTTATTATAAAATAATTGAAAGATGCTGGTGCCTGTGATACAATGTTTTTCATTAGAACAGGTACCAACGCAACTTCTTTTCTGTATTTACCAATTATTATTTGGCAAAATTGTTTTTATCAATTGAATTTCCTATGTGTATTTTTCTGAAATAAACTATTATTATTATTATTGTATTGCCAGAGATTGCTGACAGTCTACCCGAGTGCCAAATTTCATCCAAATCCATTTAGTAGTTCGAGCGTGAAGAAGTAACGAACATACAGATACACACTCACAAACTATCGCTTTTATAGTATTAGTATGATCACGGAACAGATAGTGTGAATATTATAGTTTAAGATATAAGATATATAATGAAATAAGGTAACTATTTTGCATTATATTTGTTCGTAAAAACAAAAGAATTGTCATTTTACAACTAAATGAAATGTCAAAACTTCAAGATTTACCTTGTTAAAATCCAATTCATTGGTTATTTTTTAAATACTCCGAATGACCAGTACCTGTCAGAATGACGTTATTTAAAAAGTGAAAAAAGATTTAACACAGTTTTTAAAGCTCGATAAAAAAAAAAGAATATTAACATGAATTCCACGGCAGGCTAACCAATGTATACACACAACGTTCAGGAGTGTTTTCAGGAAAATGTAATCACGATTAAACGTTTTATGCTGTTTTTTAACCCACTTCACAAAAAAGAGGAGGTTATCAATTCGGTTGCACTTTTTAATTTTTATGTGTGTTTTCTCAGAACTTCGTCCGACGGATGGACCGCATGCAATTTTTTTTTCCCTTAAATGGTTCCAGATCTGATGATGGGATACATGAGGAATCGAGGGAACTCTTCAAATATTATAGGCAACTATATAGTGATTTTGGTATTTTCATCAAGAATTTAAGCATTTATAGTCAAAAGTAACATTTTATGAAGTGGAACTGATGAAGAAGACCAGAAACTTCATATTCACATAGATATCATAATGAAGATAGTTAAGCAACTATGACAATACAAATAAATAAATGTTTCTGAATAGTATTGTTATCTGATGATGATGATGGAGCCGGAAGGTATGCACCGGAACTCCGTAATTAATCAATGTATCCTAGCAGTGTTTGGTTTAGTTGGAATTGTAATGTGAAATAGGTACTCTGGCTTGTGTATCGCAACTAAAAAGTGTGAAATAAAACACTTTTGATAAAAAATAATTATTATTGTAGTGTTTTTAGAAAACAGTAAAAGAAAAGGCAAAATTTCCGAATTTGAGTATTTTGAGTTAAGAATGTTTCAAACCTCACTTAAATATCAAAATTTGATAGGTTTTCAGGCTAGAGTTTGAGAAATACAATTAACTTTCAATGCTATCATAAATCGGAGGTTAAACTTTATGTTTTTAACCTTTCGTATACTGTAATTAGAGACACAATAGAAAGACAATGAGAGAGGGAACACCGGGCACCTTGCTTGGGGCTTAATGAATATGAACTAAGTTATAGAATAACGGTGATAACGTATCCCTAGAAAATGATTCCAGGAGAGGGTATAGCGAATTTTTTTTTTATTCTTGGAGATGCAATTATTTATAGCCAACTAGCGGCTTCATCCGTGAGAAAGTTGAAATTTATCCCAAGGGAACATGTTCCCGGGTTATACAGTACCCAATGTTATCTTCCAGGATATAATCTATCCGTGTGGCAAATTTCATCCAAAGTCGTTTGAGCGTGAAGGATTTTTAAATATACACACATAAAAACTCCTTTCACCTTTATAATCTTCTTCTCCACTTCGTGTCGATGGACTCAAATTATTTTTTTCTGACTAGTATTTGGTGTCCTGTAGGTACAGCTCTGCTATTGGCCTCGTATAGATACTGAAAAGTGCAGGTGGTTGTGCTGAATGGGCAGCATAGCAGGTGACGCATGTCCTATGCTGCGGCTCCACACTGGCACTGTAATTGAGATGGGTCGAGAAAGCACAATCTAACCAGATTGTTTTTGCAGCAGTCAACCTGGGTCCACAGTAGGTTAAAAGATTTCCAGATTAGCCACTGCAGTTCACATTAAATATGGAGGAGTTGGGTGTTTCTGCTCCCGCAGCGCGCACCTGTCGTTTTTTACATTGTCTTTCGAAGAGATCGTAAATCGCATAAATTTTAGAAAACATATGACTTTCACCAACCTGCACTGTGCCCGCGTGGTGGATTACGGATTAGTGGGAACATTAAAAGACTGATTATGCTTTAGTCGCGCAGGTATTAGTTGACGTTTAATGCAGTGACGGCTGTCCCGTTCTTGTTTGCTCTTCTCGATGCGGCTGGCTATGTCGCGGCTAACTTCTCTCAATATCACAAGAGTTTTTTTTGTGGGAAATTGTCTAATGACATCTCTCGGGAGGAGCGAGAGGGAATGTAAGACTTTAACAGACTAAAAGCCACTCCTGTTTCTGCTTCGGAGTATCACCCCCGGCGTTGCATCTCCAAGCGCATATCCCATGGTGACAGGCTATCAAGGAGGCTCGCTGCTTCGCGGGAAACCGTGCGGTATCCCCGCACCATCCAGTTAGTCATTACCCTCTGGCATGCGTTCAGCTTGGTCGCCGGTCGCTTTTGTAGCGACGGCGCCCATGTCTGCGCCTCGTAAAGGGCCATGTACCGAAAAGGGGTAGATTTTAAACATTCCGTTACAATGAGGTATCATTCAGTTCTTAAGAAGAAAGAGGCACTGGACTTCGGACCGAAAAAGAAAGACATAGGCCTGAAGTGCGAAAAACTTGTGGTGATGCTCCCCAGGTGTATATAAGGTGGCGAAGGTTATTGTTTCTAATCCCGACTTTTTCTTTAATTATAAGGCAGTGAGACTTAAATGTCGGACCTATCCAGAGTAATGCCCAAATATCGAGGTTGAGAGCAGTACTCTATGTCAAAGCCTTTATAATAATATCATAGTGTAATAAAATTATGTAGCTTTTAGTACCAGAAGCGGATCCTATTTCTTAATCAAGGCAAATCTATCCAACGATGATATCATCATCATCTTCCTGCCCTTGTCCCATCTTATTTGGGGTCGGCGCAACACGTTTATCCAACGATGATATATCAGAATATATGTATTATCAAAGCAAAACTTACGTGTTGTTTGTATCTAAGCATATCAACTTACCTCAACAAACCCAATTAACATTCATTATGAAGCCATAGATTGTTTCGATTATTTGGAGCACTGTGATTTCCCGTGTGACTTGTATCGAAATATGTGAGGAATTGCAACTTTGTGTACAAATAGGCTTGAATAACACATTGTGAAAGCCAGACAAGTCGGAAAGTAGATATTCAATTCATGTAAGAAGATTTCAGAACCAGATACGGTGCCGCCTTGTTTGTAGAGCACGTAAAGCTAAATGGACATTATAATTGGTTACAGAGCGACGATAAACTATGTTAATTATAAAATAATATTTTGTTGAGCCATAGTGTGACAATATTCAATAAAATTTATTGAACAATATACAAATGTAGTAATTATTAATAATATAACATAGATTTTTTGGATAAAGTTCAGTGAAGTCTAGTTTTGGTTGTATCTTAACCCTGTTAGCTAATGGATTAGCTTAGACAGGAAATTTATAGATGTTATTTAATTACTGTTGGACAGAACATTTATTAATTTATTTATAAGAACTTGTACAACGTTACGGAGGATGTACCCTGAGACAGTGAGAGGCGGCCGCAACAGACTATGAAGGAGATGATTCGACGAACTGAACCATTTTCGCTACTGTGGAACAGTAATGCTAGCAAAGGAGGAGGCCGCACGCGTGAGGGAACGTCCTTGCGCCCCAGCCGCCGAGACCCCGACCACGACGACCAGCCACGGTAGACGTGGGCTTGCGGACGTCGAGCAATGGGTAGCTCGTCATCCGCCTGTCCAGTAATCGAATAGAACAAGCCCCAGTCGTCAACTGCGTAGTGATCTACGCGCTCCTCAAAGAGATGTCAGAAAACCGTAGGGGCCCAGCAGGGTCGATGCCTGCTAGGAACGCGGTGAATTTCTGAAAAGGCAACCTGTAGTGCTAGAATTCAAAGGGAAACTGAAGGATACAGGTGTACTTTTAGTCAGTAAAAGTCTGACACGCGCTGAGAGAGTGAAAAAAATAGACGCAGTCAAAACCTAACTTGTTTATTAGGGCGATAGATTTCACACGACTCAACGTACGAACATCGGCATGCAATATCCATATTTTTATTCTAGCAGGAAAAAGATAAAATAAAGTAAACGTAATTGAAAGGGATAAAAATCCATCGGAAACCAATTTTTTGGATAGAATGAAACATATGTATGGTGCAGCTTTTGAAACGGATATTGGCTTCATGTTATTTGTTTTCACGAAGTCGGCTATGCTAGTGTTGTGGCATACTATTCTATAGGTTTAACGGATGGACTCAAAGCGAAGTCGGATTTTATTGTTTTTTATTTTTATTTTTATTATTTGTAATTTGGAACTACCTGTTCCAGATTACAAATAGTAAGTATTTTACAAAAATCAGTGCGTATCCTTTGTCTTTATGGTAATTTACTGTATATGACTTTACATGTTTGTGAACGCACCCAAGATACAGCAGTAATTCCTAGTGTGGGGTAAAGTTTAAAAAAAAAATCTTCGGGACTCCATGGGTTCTACTGAACACTAAACGCTTTTGGATTTTTTATTTGGCGAGATTTTACCGACGTAAGTTCAGTGGCTGTTTTAATTATTCTCAAATTAATTATAAGTGGATATTTCGATGTAAAATTGGTGTTGTTTTGTATTTCAAGTGTACACACAACTGACAGTGAGTAGAATAACTGACACAGACCCGATCTCGGTAAAATGGAGCCGAGAATTTAATTGCAGTATTAAATACCTACCCCAGTGCAGCATGCCGAGCAGGCTGTCTCGATATTGTAATATAAAATAATGATGATGTTGGGTTGATGATCCCTTGTTGGGAGCCAAAGGTGATATAAAAGTGTGTGTGTATGTATGTATGTGTGCACTTTACTTCTAAATATATGTGATCTACCATTTAAATAAAAAAAACCGGGCAAGTGCGAGTCGAACTTGCGCACTGAGGGTTCCGTACAAACATACCTATGAAAAAAGGTTCAATTCCCCAATTAAGTTACGAAGATTTTTCCGAATCGCATTTTTCCTACAAGAGAAGTCGGATTTAATAAATTCTCTCTTAATCATGGGAAGCGTAGCATTCTGATGGATGATTCCGTAGCCATAAAAATGTAAGTTAAGTAACTCTTATTTTTAGTTCCCTTTCTCACATGGTACCTGCCCAGAGTCCCAAAGGGGGAACTCCACAAGAACGACATAAAAAAAAATAAAAGAAAGAAATTTCTTGCTAAGAAAAAAACAAAAGACAAAAGCGAAAGCTTATTCAAAAGAAAAGAATGGAAATATAAACTCCAAAAACTATAAACCCAAAAAAGTTAAAAATTTGTCCTTGAAAAGAACAGAATAATAAGACTAAGGAAAATATCCACTAAGTCTATTATCAACAAACCAGAATGAAATACAATATTGGAAAAGTCGTAAGTGTAACAGTAACAATAAGTACAGTAAGACCACAAACAGATCTAACCTAGAATACCAAAAGAAACAAATGAATAACTAGCTAAACCCAAGAAAATATCGTAAGTACAGGTAAGCGAAATCGTTGCTGACCAATATGTTCATGGCTAAAAACAAAAAAAACTAATTGCCTACTGTTAGGCACCATCGCCGCCGACTAGCAAGAATAATAAAGTAACAAATATGTTAATTTGAATACAGTTAGGCGCAATTGCTGCTGTCTTAGAAAAAAAAAAGTATATTGTGATCGGCACAACACCACCCACCATCCGAGCACAATAGCAAACAAAATCTGCATACGCAATGACGCAAAAGAAAAAGGAAGAATGTTGTGACCGGTATAACACCACCGATTTTCCGAGCACAAACATCTTCAAAAATAAACGCATATTGTGATCGGCACAACACCACCAACCTTCCGAGCACAATAGCAAACAAAAACTGTATACGCAATGACGCAAAAGAAAAAGGAAGAATGTTGTGACCGGTATAACACCACCGATTTTCCGAGCACAAATATCTTCAAAAATAAACGCATATTGTGATCGGCACAACACCACCAACCTTCCGAGCACAATAGTAAACAAAAACTGTATACGCAATGACGCAAAAGAAAAAGGAAGGATGTTGTGACCGGTATAACACCACCGATTTTCCGAGCACAAATATCTTCAAAAATAAACGCATATTGTGATCGGCACAACACCACCAACCTTCCGAACATAATAGCAAAAATAAAACTGGACACTGTGATCGGGACCACACCATCGATTTTTCGGGCACAGTAGCAAGAAGCTTCGAAATCAAGAATAAGATCGGCCAAAAATAAAGGAAAAATCCCTACCAGTGAGAACAAGTCACTAGTATAGAAATCCTTAGAGTAAGGATGCAGAAAACCAACTCGAAAAAGAGCCAGAAAATCTACAAAAAAAGAAAAGAAAAAAATAATACTATTTTCACAAAACGAAACAGTAAGAGACCCGCATACTTTAAAAAAAATAAGATTTTGCATCCTAACACAATAAAGTTAGAAGCAAATCCCAGATATGCAGGTAAAATAATAAATATCTAAAGTGTAAATAAGTAGGTATCTATTAAGATATTGTATACGAGAATATAAAAAAGTGTATATAAACTGTATAAAAATAGTTTATATAGAAAAAATAAATTTTGATATGAAAAACGTTTGTGTGGGTTAAAAAGATTATCAAAATGTCAAGTAGTATTTTAAAATGCCAAATTGAATTCAATAAATTCGCATGAAAAGCTTCATGCGAAGGCGAACCTCGCAAAGTTTCATTCAAAAGTCCGTAAACCTATCATTCATCCTTTCATATATCGCCTATTATAGTCTCTCCAAACAAAAATATCAAAAACAAGTCATCACTTGGAAACCAAATTAAAATTTAATGATATCTTTAACAAGTCCACAACCTATCAACATAGGCCTAAGGCTTAGAGCACACAAGTCACATCACAACGTCAACGTAGAGATACGGCCATGTGGTTGTTATTATTATACCCTCCATCGTCATGGTCTACCGCGATATCGCCTTGCATTTAATGGGACCCAAAAAGTGGCTCTTTTTGCATACTAAATTATTTTTATCCACGCATTTAAAATGCGATTTATTATTTGGCGTACAATTCCACTGATATAGTAAAGGCGGAAGTTTGAAAGTGTGTGCTTGTATGTTTGTTACTTCTTCATACTCGAACGGCTAAACAGGTTTAAAAGAAATTGGTCATACAGGTAGACCATGTCCTGGAATAGCACATAGTATACTTGTTTCCCGGGATTGTGTTTACTTAAGGTAATTTTCTACTTTTATGCGGGCGAAGCTGCTGGCAGCAACTAGTGTATACAAGGTATATAAAAAAAAATTACTCTTACTTTAATGACTTTTTCTGATTATTCGAAATAATATATAATTAGAAATGTGGAATAAAGCCTGCGCTGTTGCAAGCGTCACGACTCGCAATTCATGGAACGTTTTGCGTCAATTGAATACGACGCTACAGATATTAAATACCATGTCATGATGACGTAGTATATATTTGTATGGATCAACTGGAAATCCAAGGGGTTTTGTTAGCATAATCGACGCTCCTAATGTGACCGACGTTTTGGAGTCGCCTAGATTATTACAAATTATAGCCTACAGGTTCATTTTCAGGCTTCGTCGACTGTTTGACGTAGGTACTACGTGCTTAGAATTTCTGGCTACAGCTCTTAGTCAAGTATCGGAGTCACTAGTGGAATTAAGTAATCTAATGATATTTGTTTAGGTAGGCCAGTAGGCCGCAGTAGGCAGATTCAGAACATCAAAATTTAGAGAACCTCAGAATTTTGATGTTGAATACTAATACTCGTAATAATAATTTTCCACAACTTTTACACAACGACATCTAGTCCCATACTGAGGAAAGCTTGTGCTATTTTTTTTTTTTCTTTTTGTGCAATTTTTTTATTTATTGTGATTATTTCTAAATACATACATACTATAGATACATTACACTCAGACACAGAACAAATGATCGTGCTCATCACACAACTATTTGTCTTGGGTAGGAATCGAACCCATGACCTCCGGCATAGCAGTCAGGGCCATTAACTATTAGGCCAACAAGCCAGTCAAACTAATGAACCTATGCAGGTAAGAGTCGGTCAGCAAGAAGGAAATAGTTTTAAAAGATGTGTTCTTGGAATATAGGTAAAGATGTCCTAATAAACTTTGTTGCTTTAAGGTTGAGCAATGGTAACGGGCCCAATTTACAATTTCACATTCAAGTAGACTCTTTACTTTGTGTTAATTATTTTTTCTTAGAGTCACCCAAAGGGCAATGGAATGGACTATGCCCGGAGTTTCATAGCATCAGAAATGAAGATATCCGCATAAGAACCAAGGTTACCGACATAGCTCGAAGAATCACCAAACTTAAGTGGTAATGGGCAGGGCACATTGCACACATAACAGATGGTCGTTGGGGACGAAAGGTTCTGGAGTGGCGACCACCGGAACCGGAAGACGTAAGTATTGGAAGGCCTCCCTCCCACAAGGTAGATCGATGACCTGATGAGGGTCACGGGAATCCGATGGATACGAGACACACAGGACCGATCGTTTTGGCGACACTTGGGGGAGGCCTATGTCCAACAGTGGACGCCTTTCGGCTGAAATGATAAATTATTTTTTCACCACTGCTCTCAAACTGAAGGAAAACATGTATGTCCTGAGGAAACGGGTAAGTCCTAAAACCAAAACATGTGCCATCCACCAACCCGCACCGGGCCCGCGTAGTGGATAACGGTCCATTCCCTCTCTTAGAGAGGAGGCCTGAGTCCAGCAGTGGGACCATTATTAGGCTTACTAAGCTATGTCATGCTATACTTTAAGGTTTTATAGCAACAGAAATCACACTAGGGAATTATGGAGATTAAAATATTTTGACAAGATTTCTGCGAAAGTTTATAAAAATATAAAGTTTTATTTACAGCACTTCCGACGTTCTTACAAAGTAATGATGTCTCCAAGTCTTTATAAATGATGCTCTTTGTTATGCAAAAGTGCTTTTTCTTGAGAAAACGTGATATTTTAAATTAATGCTTGCAGTATAATATTTAAATCTAAAGTAATAACCGAAGTAAGCTCACACTGCTGGCGGAATACGAATCGCAAGGCGTCTCGCCTGCCGATCAATCAAAACGAAGTTTTATTCAATCTCTAGCAAGAATTCGTTTGCTTATAGAGCGATTTTATAAATTGAGAGTTGTCATTTGAATAGTTAATTTGAGCCACATTTAGTACTTATACTTCGGTTTGGTAACAATTTAGATATGTAAGGTTTCAAATTCGGTGGGAATTGTACAAATCGCCTGGGAGGACACTGTGGAAGATTGGCCTGCTTCAGTGAGCACCGCCGTGTCCTCGTAGAGACAATCGGCGACAGTGAACTCTTGTGTCCAGCCGAAGCAGTAATGCGAGTGAAGGAAATGGCTAAATCCGTGACGTGGAGGACATCCTGCAGCTGCTGCCACAGGAAACGCCTCAGGCGTCAGGAGTAGCAGCTCGTTCTCCGGCCGTCTAGTAAGGTCTTTTATTTTGTAGGTGGGAAGTTATCTAATGACTTCTTCAACTCTTAAGCGGAGAGCGAGGGCGTGTCTGAATTTTACTGACTAAAACCCATTCCTGTTCCTTCGACGACTCGACGACGTGTCGAAAATTACGCACAGTCGACGACTCGAGCTCGGTCCGAACGGTTAGCGGACGACCGGATGGCGCTAGCATACACCTACGGTGGCTGAAAATCGGATCAGGATCCCGGCGGCTGTTCCCTAACGTATGCGGCCGCCTCCTTTGCTAACATTAGTTATTGCTTCGCAGAAGAAAGCAACTGCGTAAATGTTCGAAAGACTTACCGCGGACTTGGATCCTAAAGGACAACTAAAAGAACACTGGTAGGTTTTAGTCAGTAAAATTTCTGCGCTCCCTGTTCTTCCATTTAGAGCAGGAGGAGCCATTTGATGATCTCCCACTGAAAGAAAAGGTATATTACTAAGGTCGCTAATCTGCCTGATGCTAAACGTGTCATGGTTTTGTTGATGATTGAAGCTTTATCAGTTTAAAATTTTTATTCAGCAGGCACGATTAAAGGTTTGCACTGGTGTGCTCTAATCTATTGTCTTATCTTAAATTAATCTTATTGTTCATTGTTCTTAAGCTTTAACGAAAATTTATGAAGCTAGAATTATTTCTCTAATATATTGTTTTTATTGATTAATATCAATAAAAAAATAGTTTATACTAGTGCTTGATTGCAATCCCACCTGATGGTAAGCAGCGATGCTATCGTTTATGGTGAGGCGCACTAGTTTATTAAGAGCCTATTCACTCTAGCCTTGAAGACACCTAAATTATAATTGGTTGGGAAGACCGCAGCAGGCAAATTATTCCAGTCCCTCGTTGTACGCGGTATAACCAACGAGGCGAAATACTTAATCCGGACCGTAGAAGTTTTAACAACGTAAGGATTGATATTCGCCGTACGACAGGTTGTCCCATGGCAGAAAAACTTAAAAAAGAATGTTCAGAGAAAACGACATATTTTATTACATTTTGCTTCGTAATTTTTCCAGTTCATTATTGAAGATTCAGCGGTATGTACAAGTCTGGCCAATAATGATGATGTTACAATATAACTTTAAGTTGACTGTATAAGTATTAAACCTTATTATTGTAAAATTAAAACTTACTTTTTTTAGGTATAGTGTATTTAATTCTTCACCAGTCTAATTCACTGGGCGGCAGTAAAAATGTATCTGTCCTTTGATCAGACTAATTCACTGGTAGTGAAAGTGTAGTTGATCTGTCCTTTGATCAGACTAATTCACTGGTAGTGAAAGTGTAGTTGATCTGTGACAAGTCTAATTCACTAGCAGTGAATGCGTATCTACCCCTTGGTCAGTCTTATTCACTGGCAGTGAAAGTGTATCTGTCCCTTGATCAATCTAATTCACAGGGCGGTAAGGTGTTTCTGCCTGTCGGTCAGTCTGCTTCATTGATAGCTTAAGTACTCATATTAAAATGAAATCGGTTTCTTTCCACAAATATCTAATAATAATAATAATAATTTATTATACCAAAAATACATATTACACAATTTGTCTGTGCTCATAATTATGATATTGTTACAATACATAAAGATTGTGCCTAAATTAAAATGTGCTGCAGAACTAGGCTTGGAGCCTGTATTTCGCCACGCCTGAAGCCCTGGAACTGGGTTCTAGTATTAGCTCATGAGCACATGGTATCAATGTTTGTATTAAATTAAGTTTAGGAATTTTAAACAAAAGTAAAGAAAAAAAGCACAAAATTAAAATTATAAAAAATAGCTGTAAAAATAGGTGTAACTGTCCTCTGGTTGTGTAAGGTGAAAAAGGTGAGTGTATGTGTGTGAGAGGGTGGGTAGGATTTAAATTAAATACATTCAAGCATTGGATTCTTATGCCAACTTAGGTAATAGTTGTTACCATCAAATATCACTATTTTAATATGGTCAGCAATTCTTCAGTTTTCATAATAGCATAATCAGCCTTATAATGGGACCCAGGCCTCCTCTCTAGAAGAGGGAATAGGCCGTAATCCATCACACGGGCCCAGTGCGAGTCCATGTCACATGTCTTCGAATTTTTGGTTCTAGGTCATGCCGGTTTCCTCACGATGTTTTCCTTCACCGTTTTGAGAGCAGAGATGAAATAAATTACACAAACTGGGTTTGAATCCGCGACCTACGACTCGTAAGTCGAGGCCGTTATTTTTTAACTTTGTTATATAGAAATGGGCCCAGAAATGGGAAAAATTTATGAATAAAAGTAGTTCTTGAGTGTGATATCCTCTTACAAACTGGCAAACCGCTTCGCTTTGTTAACAGACTGTGATCATATTTCAAGTAAGCATGCTGTTTAGCAATAATGCTTGCGACAAATAGTTGGCGAACTGACAGGATCTCGCAATATTCATAAAGTAGTACGGTGGGGTAACGAAAAGGTTTAAAGTTACTAAGTTGTTTGTGATACCTGAAGTTCCTTTATTACAGTTTCTAACGCACCACCCAGGACGAAAAGCAATATGTGATCAATGATCGACAGAGTGCAAAAAAAAAATTGTTTTAGGACTATAGGGCTGAATACGTGCCTCAGTGTTTTAAAAATGTAGATAAGCTTACGAATTCTCTTACTGAGTACTTGAATGTGAGCTTTAAAGCTAAAGTTATTATCAATAATTACACCCAAATATTTAATTGTCTTTGCACGTTCCAACGGTTTACATGAACATTCGCATCAAACAAAGCTTCAGAGGAGCGCAGTCACGGATTGAGAAAGCCAGGTATTTCGTTTAATCTAAATTTAGAGTAAGTACGTAATTATAAGTCACGTCTTCACCCAATCAAAACCCAATTGTGCTAGCTGGTAAGTCTCATTCCATGTTTTGGTAACGAAACTCTCTCGAAAATCCTCTCGAAAAGTCTCTATTTATGTAATGAAATGCATTTAACATTTTTAACTTAATTGTGATATTTTGAACAGAAAATGAATTTATTTATTGTAATTAATTTATTTATTGCTATTTTTATATGAATGCTATTAAGAAATTCAATGAAATGCACTATTTTTTTTTTTGGGGAATTAAGACTGTTTAGAATTATTCATAATGTATAAAAAAATGTTTTTATAAAAATTGTTGTCTTTTTTTTTTTTTTTTTTTTTTATTGGAAATTTTGAGAGCTTGTGGAGCACACATTTAATTGCCACAGGTCTCGGAGCCTATTTACTCAAGCTTAGGTTAGGTTAGTATTTTCAGGCGGTGGAATTGTTCGAAAGAGTTACCGTGGTCCTGGCTGAACGCAAAGGGCAACTGAAGGATCACAGTCACAGTGGATTTCAGTCAGTAAAAGTCTGACATGCCCTCTCGCTCCACCATTGGACAGAAAGGGCGAAGTTATTTAATAATGAGGGTTTTCAGGAAAATGCACACCACCAGTTGGCTCCACTTATACTATTACCTATCTCAGAAAAAAGCTAACAAGGTTTCAACAACTCTAAACTGTACTGTAAACTCAAGTTTGCCATAAAATATTCTCTTTTAGTTCGCTTTATGCTGTCACAAACAATTTAAACATGCTCTTTTCAAATATACATTTTCTGTTAGAGTATTTTTGTTCTAGAGTTATAGTTTTTGTATGTTTTTCGAGTAAATTAGCAGATAGGTTTTTTTTAAGGTGGGAAATTATGACTTCTCGCGCTCCGGCCTAGAGCGGAGCGTGTCAGACTTATACTGACTAAAACCACACCAATGTTCTTTTAGTTGCCATTTTCGTTCCAGGATCACAGGTTTCCCTTCCGGAATTCAACCCATGGCCCCAACCCCAGCAAGGCCGAAACCTACAGCCTTGCTGGGGCCGTACGGTTTTGCTGACATCTCTTTGAGGCGCGCGTGGAACACTACGCGCCTTCGACGACTCGGGCTCGACCCGGTTACCGTACGGCCGAACGGCGAGTAAACCATTGCTGGCACCATCCGGAAGCCCACGCTTACGGTGGCTGGTAATCGGGGTCAGGGTCTCGGACGCTGGGTTGGGCGTGAGGACGTCCGTTCCATCACGCGTGCGGCCGCCTCCTTCGCTAGCATTATTGCTTCGCAGAAGGAGGCGACTGCCGCCCATTTCTCTTTTACTTGTTTGCATCCACTTATATTCAATAAATCTGTATCAGTCCATTTAATGTTTTGCAAGTTACAGGGTTGTTTCCAGGTCTGGAGAATAGTGATCTTATTATGTGAAATAGCCACTCCCATTTTTGCAGCTTCATCACTGATGTTAATTGTAGGCCAATCTTTTTGTGCAATAAATGAATAGTTGATTAGTTACTTTTTTTAATTCTTTTGGCCTGAATCTTCTGTCCTTAGCTTCATTAAACAGGCCTCAACAACCATGGCATTAGTTTTGCCTGGTCTAGTTTGTCAAATTTAGTGACGGAATCTAAAATTATCAATTTTTATAAATTACTAGCTAACCCGGCGAACCTCGTACCGCTAATAGTAAAGATAACGCCATCTACTGGCATTATCAAAACAGCATTAATAATTTCATGATGACATTTTAATTAGAGATGGCGTTGTATTCAGATTTTTTTTCGTGATTTTTCTCACCGTTTGAACCTTCCCTGGACTATCTCAAATATTTCAAGACCAAAATTAGCCAAATCGGTCCAGCCGTTTTCGAGTTTTAGCGAGACTAACGTACAGCTATTCATTTTTATATATATATAGACTAGCTGACCCGCCAAACGTTATTCTGGCAAATAAAATTATCAAACATAATAGGGATGGGGGTGGACGGGTACAAAATTGACCACGAAACTATTTTCAGACCTACCAAATATGCACAAAAAAAAAACATAAAAATCGGTCAAGCCGTTACGGAGGAGTTCGATAGCAAATTCGTGACACGGGATTTTTATATATCGTATTATACAGTGAATCACTATTTCTTGGCATCTAAAGGGCATTTTTTGCACCACTTGAAGTTGTTGACTTGTCGTTGAACTTACTCAATCTCGTGAGCGAGAGAAACAAAAAACTTTACAAGTAGGAATCAAGAGTGAGCTTGAAAATTTTATTAGTAGAAACTTTCTTAAGTTTGTCAATTAGGCTTTCTTTTGAGTTGACCATTCAAACAGAAAATTGAGGATCCTTATATAGAATCGAATTGTCTGTAAAAAATACATTCGAGTGAATCGAGCTCGAATAATCTTACCGGCCTCGGTAAGATTAGGTTTTGCTTGGACTATTGCAAACGTAAATAAGAGTTGTTTAGTTTTCAGACTCGTACTAAAAGAGTTTAAAAAACAAATCAGGCTTTTACAGGAAGAACATTTTATTTACTTTACAGGAAGAGCATTGGTTTTTTTTATACTTTTGTAATTGATTGTTGCAGGAATGGAAAAGAAAACCTCTGCCATATATATTTTTTTAAACTATGATAACATTCTAAAAAAATATGACTTATCTCGCTAATATTATGAGGGCGAAAGATTGTGAGTGTGTATAAGTGTATGTTTGTTACTTACCACTTACGAGGAAGAGTTGTGTTTTACTACGAGTTTCCTCGCAGATAACCTCTAATTAAAGTATTAATATTGCTGATGCCTAATTACGAGATATCTCGTAGACGATATATGGGCACTGTTAGTTAACGTAATTGATAGGGACGCTCCAGTTAAGATAGTACCAACTCGTTTAAGCTGACCACATATTATAATGGGAACTTTATTTGACTCCTTGGAATTCTTAGCATTCAATATGTTAAGGCGAGGTTGCAAACATTTTGAACATTTTTGAACTTCGGAAATCCACTAACCGTCTGGACTGAGCCCAAGTCGTCGACGGCGCGTATTGTTCCACGCGCGTCTCAGGGAGATGTCAGCAAATCATAGGGGTCTAGCAGGGTCGAAGCCTACTGGGACCATGGGTAGTATGAAAACGAAACCCGGGGCCCTGGGATGAAGGCAAAGAAGGAACTGGAGTGGGTTTTTAGTCAGTAAAAGTCTGATACTATCTCTCGCTCCGCCCAAGAGCAGGATTTGTCATAAGATGATTTTCCCACCCAATAAAATATATATATATAAAAATGAACACCGTTAAAAAATATTTTATTAAAATTGATCGGTTGGCCATATGGCCAATTTTAATTTTAAAAAAAATTCTGGGTAAAAATCAAAACATGATATACTCGTACATAAAGTAGGCTCGATAAAAAGAAATCACAAATTCGACTATAACTTTCGATTTCAAACTTGTATATATATCTACGAGAGTACATTACGGAAATATTTCTTTTTATAAGGGTCTGGCGTAAACAAAAGTCTTGAAAAGTTACAATGTTTTTTTATGAAAATAAAATCGCTGTAACGAGGCCGCGAAGTCGACGTAGAGTGACGTAGACCCGGGCCAATACCTACAAAATACTCTGTGACTGCAAGTCGCTCTTAAGTCTATTTGCATTGATTTGGCTAAAAATCCTCCCGGTTTTTCGTTCTCTTTTTAGGTTAGCTTTCGTAACATTTTTATGTGCTGTAATAATTATATTATTTATGCCTGTTAGTATTTATCTCAATATTATATATAAAATTCCAGTAGAATTTGCTGTATTATCTTCTTATAGTTTCTATCCGTTTCTTTTTTCTAAGGCAGTTTTATCCCACTTCTCCGGCTCCAGCCGTAGTTAAAATTTAATTGGCCCCTATTAAACAATGATTTTAACTGTTCGATTTTTATTTTTTATACTTCCTAACTTTTTTTAATAAATAAATTATTTATTTAATTATTTCCTGTGTACATTGGTCAATTTTACACAAATTAAATTTTACATGATGCGGCATCGTTTCTATTAAAATTGCATAATCATAGCTTATTGCCCTCGGGCATCCAAGATAAGAGAACCACGGGTAGTGTGAAAACGAAACCCGGGGCCCTGGGACGAAGGCAACGAAGGAACAGGATTTGGTTTTTAGTCAGTAAAAGTCTGACACTATCTCCCACTCCGCCCAAGAGCGGGATTTGTCATAAGATGATTTTCCCACCCAATAAAAAAAAAATTAAAAAAAGCTGAGAATAAGCTTGTATTATAATAAAAGTTTACCCTACATTGGGAATGACTTCTGCATAATGGATGCGTTCACAAACATGTAAACTTACGTACGCAAGACACCCAGACCTAGCACAAAAATCTGTAGGCCATACAAATATTTTTTCCTTACGGGAATCAAACCCGCGACACGCAGCGTAACATTCAATCACTCAACAACTACGCCAGCCGTGCTATCCACCGAGTCAGTAAGTGAATTCTGTAAGCTGATCAAAGTGGCACGTGCCAAAATACCTTCCAAGCTTCAGGACTGTAAGTTTACTTAGAACGACACGATTTGAATTATTCAAGTTTTTTCTCAAACTCGTAGTTACCCGAATTTGTATTGGTAATCAGGATCGTCAACATTACTGACACTGGAATATTATAAGTAGATACATTATTGTAAAACACCTCTACTACAGCAACACTTACAGATAATCACGAACTCAAAACATTCAAAACATAATTAGTAAGGGCCAACGCTGCGTTAAACGGGCGCTGCGCGTGTGTCGTGTGCGGCGGTCCCTGTAGCGGAGACCGAATTATTACCTGCGCAGTGTTGCTAGTTCAACTTTAACGGTGTGCATGTAGTGATGTTGATGGAAAACTTTAATGTTTTATTACATAGCAAAAAGGGCGCGGGGCGCGGCTACCCGCGGGCGCCCACTTAACGCAGCGTCGGCCCTAAGATAGTATGTATAACATTTAATCGTGCTCAAAAAAAATAAACGAAAATAAAAGGTATGTTACATTACAAAAATACATACCTAAAATTGTCTAACTGAAATAAATTAAATAAAAATTACGTTACATTAAAGGTGGCTTTTTTTAGGGTGAGAAATGATCTAATGACTGCTATCGTTCTAGGGTAGAGTGGCAGGGCGATTCAGACTTTACTGACTAAAACCAGACCTATTTCTTTCAGTTACACTTTATGTTCTCTTCCTTTCTAAAATATCCCCGCGGCCCTAGAAGGCATCGGCCCTGCTGTCCCCTTCGTTAGAACTGTTGCTTCATAAAAGCATTCTCCATCGAACCTCGTTCTGGACCATGGACTAAACCAGAACACGGCGCGAAAATTCTGCACCCTGAAAAAAATGAACTTAAAATTAAATGAACTAGCGTTAGCTCTCACATGTTTGGGGAAATTGAACTTCTGTCTTTTTTCATATAGAATTTCAATGGAGCAGACCTTGGTAATAACTTAAGAAAATATGAATAAAACATAGTCTTCCACAAAACTCAGGTTATCAGTCCTTGTAAGAGTAGATCTGCTTTTCTCATGTTCTATAAAAAGTAATAGCTAAATATGTTATGTGTTTTATAGTGTACAATAAAGAATATATCTAAGTGCAAAGAGAATCAAGGAACAGATTTGGAAGAAATGTAAAACTATTCGTTAGAGCTTTAGAAAGGTCACGAAAAAGGGTTGTTCCCAAAGATCCACAAATTTATTATTTCAAAAAAATGAAAATGCATACTTCATTTCCCAACGGGTCCACGGCATTTAAAAAAATATGTATTAAATATTTTCTTTCCCTACGGGTCCATGAGAATGTGTAGTACAATCAATATTAAAAATTAGGATGAGTTACATGTTTATTATTTCAATGAGATAAAAGACGAAGTCCAAGATCATGAAGAACGCTACTACAAGGAACATAGATCTATCTAGGCGGAGAGTATTTATAACATGTCTAGAAAAAATTGTAGCCTGGGCCATGTAGTCTCTTCTAGGCGAGGTAAGACAAGGAAATGATACGCCGAACAGAAAATGCCTGGAAGTACTACTGCTCCATAAAATAACTGTTTTTTAAGCACACTTGTTTTAATCCAACTAAATTCCTGTTCACAATTAGCACTGGAATGGAGTAAATAAACCTCAATAAAAAAATGAATACACCTCAATAAAAGAGAGAGCGGGAGAAATCATTTGATAATTTCCCACCTCAATAAAAAAAAATAAAGGGTGAAGCGAGAGGGCGTGTTAGACTTTTACCAACTAAAGCTCAACTGTGTCCTTCAGTAGCTCTTTGCGTTCTTGGGGCCATGGTAACTCTTCAAAAATTCCCGCGGTCCAAGGCAATGGGGCTAACGATAGCACGTTTTTACTGATTGTACTTTGGTCGAATCTCGTGGACCCTTTTGGTAATTTGATATAGGAACTATTTTTAAAAAATCATGGACCCGGTGGGAAAAGAAAAACAATTGAAACATGGGCCTCTAGAAAAAACTCCGAAAAAAAAAATTTTTCTTTGTTATATTCAAACTGTTCCTAGCTGTCAATCTTAGGCCCGTTGCCCACGGTGACTTTTTTAAGCGATGCTGTAGCGATGCTGTCGCGCGGTTGTTTCGATACAGTCGCGATGCCGTCGACTGCTGTTTGCCCTCGCCCAAACCACGATTCTCAATCGCAATGCAAATGCTATACCGCAGCGCTTGTCGCGATGCAAACGCGATTCGACACGCGAATAATGATATAAAAATAAAGTTTTTGTATGTAAAA
This sequence comes from Mythimna vitellina, assembly GCA_949316375.1. Taxonomy (NCBI): domain Eukaryota; kingdom Metazoa; phylum Arthropoda; class Insecta; order Lepidoptera; family Noctuidae; genus Mythimna; species Mythimna vitellina. The sequence goes on from OX438686.1 coordinate 11,790,945, forward strand.
TGTTGACTTACGCGCCACCCTCCCTCTGTTCTCTCCCCGATGTTGTCCGATACAGTCGCGCGTTTGCATCGATACAGTTGCGATGATGTAGTGCGGTAGTAGCGCGTTGGCATCGCTTCTGTAGCACATGGTAAATGCAACTAACGCGCGTTAGCAGCAATGCTGTGGCGTGTTTACGAAACGTGCGACACCATCGCTACAAAAAGTCCCCGTGGGCGAGGGACCTTAGGGTTAGCTGTCAATTCTTCGCACTTTGAACATTTAGCCAGTGGATGTCAAGTTTAGAAAGTATTTTGTTTTTACAGTCCCTTTGCGTAACAAAGTTACGTAAAGGTAAAAACTTCCATTAGAATGCAGATTTAACACATTTTATTGTTTTTGCAGTAGTAGTTGATCTATTTTTACCGAAATCGCGTCTGTTTTTATGATTCTACATAAGATTTATTAATATTTTATAACCAGTTATTTTTGATCCGTAAGAAATCAATTTGCGAACAACTAAAACAGCCACAGAACTTCAATCGAAAAAATCCCGCCAAAAACTCCTAAAAACTAATTTACTTTTTCTTTTTACCAGTCCAACGGTATGTTTGACTTTGGGAGTTCCAATAGTTTTTGATAGAACGACGTCTGTAAAAATTAAATCAATTGCCGAATATAAGAAAACACATCACTTCAGAACGGCTGCACCTTTTGGCTGGATCTTTTTTGTTTTATTTATATATTAAAATTATAACACCTTTACAGATCCCCACCGACCGTGTTCCCACGTTGCCGTCGTGGTGGGGCTTGCGTGTCTTTATGACCTTGAGGGCTATGCCGGTAGAGCTACTCATGCCGGAAGGCCTCAAGCGAGAGACCAGACCAAGAGGAACACACAGGCGGAGTCCAGACGGACCGCCAAGGAGGGTGCACTGTCCAGAAGCATCGGCACCAACAGCTGTTGGTGTTTTTGGACAGTGGTTTTGAGAGAGTGGGTTCGCCTCGGGTACGCGTCTGCTAATCAGACGTGACTACGATGGCGAACGTGGTTATTGGGGACCCCACCCCACAAAAAAGGCAAAGCTGAGTTCAGCACCTCAACATGGACGCGACTCTTAAAAAGTTATTACCCCAGGAGGGTACCGCCTGCACCGCAGGTGGAGAATCCCTCCCCGAGCAGAGCTCGGGCTGCCCCTCGTATTCTGGGGGGGGCAAAGAGCGCGTCAGGTCCCAAAAGGACCTGTTACCGTCCTTCGTGGACGCAAGGCCCCAGGGTGGCTCACTCACTGGTAGCGTAGAGTCCCTGGGACTTGTTCCCAGCACGTCCGCTGCGCCGGTGGATCCTGCAAAGGCCGGCAGGAGCTTCGGCCTCAGGGAGGTGAGTGGAGACGCGGCGTCGGACTCCGATGCCGCGTCTTCGCTTGGATCGGAGAGAATGGAGGTGGAGGAGTCCACCTCCAAGACCCAGTTCTTCAAGCGCCGCATGATGGGGGATGGCCGGAAGACATCCTCCGACGACGACGAACTGGGTGTATCGGCCCGCAAAGTCTCCACCGCGGTGCGGGGTGCGGGCCAAAAGATGGGGAAGGGGAGCCGGCGCACCGCCGAGGAAGTGGCCCGGCGATCCCTCAAAGTCGCCAGGGAGGGGCGCCACCCCGGGGTACTCAGTGGCCTGGTCGGCCCTTCGCAACCAGAGCCTTCGGGCAGTGAGCCAGAAGGCTTGGAGGAGGCGCTGAACAGGTTCACGGAGATCGTGGCAGCTGCCATATCAGGCGTGGCCAAGAAAAGGGAGAGGGTTGCCAAGAGGCGATCCATCTCCCAGGCCATGACCTCGATAACAGAGGCACTGGGTATCGTCCTGGAGCCGTTCAAGAGATCCCTCAATAAGAGGATTGAACGGCTCGAGGCGGACCTGGCCGGTCTCCGTGGATCTGGCCCTGAGGTGGCGCAAAAAGGGGAATGCAAGCAGGGGCAGAGTCGGTGTGAGGCAGAGCTCGGGCTGCCCCTCGTATTCTGGGGGGGGCAAAGAGCGCGTCAGGTCCCAAAAGGACCTGTTACCGTCCTTCGTGGACGCAAGGAGCCAGGGTGGCAACGGTCCTTACGCTCCAACCGCCGCCGGAATTCCGATCCCGATTTCCGACCACCGTAGGCGCGGGCTTGCAGACGGCGAGCAATGGGTGGCTCGCCGTCTGACCGTCCGGTAACCGTCCGGACCGAGCCCAAGTCGTCGACGGCGCCTATTGTTCCACGCGCGCCTCAAGGAGATGTCAGCAAATCGTAGGGGCCCAGCAGGGTCGAAGCCTACTGGGGCCACGGGTAGTGTGAAAGCGGAACCCGGGGCCCTGGGACGAAGGTAACGAAGGAACAGGAGTGGGTTTTTAGTCAGTAAGAGTCTGACACTATCTTCCGCTCCGCCCAAGAGCGGGGATGTCATTAGGATGATTTTCCCACCCAATAAAAAAAAAAAACACCTTTACAGATGCGTCCAAGGCCGTGTAATAACTAACACTTAAAACACTTAATTATTGATTATGAATTATAATTTCAGACAAAATAAAAGTATAAATTATATGTCGAGACAAGTTATGTATAAAATAAAATTTTAAGATATCGGGACACAAAGATGCACCTCTACAAAGCCGGAGTGGGCAGCTAGTAATAAAATAAAATTGTAAAGCAGAGACCAACACAGTTTTATAACGAAATTGTCTTGACGTTGTTTCTATCCTCGTATTTTATTGTAAGTTCTGACGTCAAGATTTGACGTCAGAAACCAGTGCGAGAACCTTTCAAATAAATGAGGTCTATCGGAGTGGATTCCTTCAAGGTTTATCGTTTAAATATTTCTCAAGTATAAATAGATACTTTTAAACAATGTAGACAACATATGAACTATTTCGTCAAATGCAGGAATAGTTTGTATTTTAAAATTAATTAGACAGTAGCTTTGCCTCTATTATGGAAACTACGAAATTTTCTGTGTGGAAACTTGGACGTACTTTTGCAAATATCAACTGTGTAGCAAACTTACTTTCTGTATATCTTTTGCTAGATCAAACACTACTTTTAGATAGGGCTGCCATCTGGACAGATGGCAAGTAGTGTTAAATGTCATTCAAACTATGAAAATTCAATTTTGAAGGTCGTCCGGGCGCGGTTTTTAAAAGTGTTCTGTCCCAAAACTTTTAATTTTTGTTTTTGAATATAATGTTAGTAATACAGTCCTGCAAATTAGTTAGTGTTTTATAATTAATCCTGTAGGTACTTATATATTGTTTAATTTTATTACTAAAAATGTCTATTAATTGTTGCGGTTACATACGTACCTAATTCAATTTTATTAACGACCTGTATAAACGAATAAAAATGAAAAAATTATAACGATGTTTTTATTTTTGTTGCAAAAAATAAATATCCGGGGAAAAAACCATACTTAGCCCAAATGTCCGGTATTTTTGCCGTGTTTGTCCGGCGTCCGTAAATTAGGTGATGGCACCCCTACTTTTAGATGATGGGACGGAATATAATAAAATATGGTAAAATTTAAAGTACTATATTGATCCAAAAGTTAAAGGTAAAGTGAGCTACTGAACTGATGTGTCTGAAATGAGTGACACGTGGTCATTGTTGGCCGTAATGAGATCGTCCAGCTTGACGGCTCGACGCGAACTGAAGATTAAATAAATTAAAATGACTATATGGTATGAGCGGTAGCACCGTACGCTATCATTATATAGAAAATAATTCAGAAAACGAAATTAACTCTAGACTGTGGAACAACTAAAAAATATTACTATAACTATGAGGTGTGATTAAATAGCCAAAATAGTTGAAATAACAATGTTACAATTTCTTAGTAGGTTGGTATTTAAAAAAAAACTTTTTCATGTATATTTAACAAGTTTCTCTTTCTTCTGTCTTCCTCGAAATTGTACCACTAATAAAAATCATAAAAAATATTAGATGTGATTTATATAATTTAATATACCTATATACTTTTATATAAGTACTAAACAATACAATATTCAACAACAATTTCCGCGTTACCCGGTATATTATTCAAAAGAGATTCTTAATTACAAAATTTATCCTTTTTTATGGTGGGATTTTTTTTAATGACTTTTCCGGCTCTGAGGCTGCACGAGGACGTATCAGACTTCTACTGACCAAAACCACACCTATGTTCCTTTAGTTGCCCTTTGCGTTCTAGGACTACGGTCCACTAACCTTATCAGTAGTCATCCTACGGCCCCAGTAGGATTAGGCCCTGCGATTTTGCTGACATCTCATTGAGCGTGTTCTTTGATCGTGGTGCTCCGCCCAAGCGGGGCACCACCACTGTATGCTCCACCGTGTTCTTCGGGCAGTCCGCATAATGGTGACACGCGGTCGTTTCTTCCACCTGAATCCGGTGCAGGAAACTCATGAAATCACCATGTGCTGCATCATATATAAAGTGAGGATGCCGTGACGCCACTCAAATCACTCCTCAACGAAAGGATTTTTGAGGAGTGGCTGGAGAGGCGTACTGCAATGATTATGGCGTTCCCAAGGACTAGGTTGCGCCTCATCATTGGAGATGGTCCATGCACAAATCGTGCATCCGTGCAACGACTCTTGCCTCCAGATCCCATGGCGGCAGGCCGATGAGAAAGCTCGCCGCTTCGCGGGAGACCGTGCGTTTTCCTTGCACCAATAGAATAAATAAAAAATATAAAAATAGAATGTTTATAATTTCAAAGTTAGTCCTAAGATTGCGCAAAAAAAAAATTGCCCGGGAATAAAATGTTTTTCGTTCTTTTTTTCTTTTAACATCGCTTCCGCAATAACACCGGTGTGGTGTCATTGCGGCGCTCTGTAAAGGGCCATAGACCGGCAGGAGGTGTCTGGACCTTGTAGATTGGGCAGGAGGCTCTAGGGCAAGCCGGCCCGCTTCAGTTTAGGAACCAGACGTCGGAAGTGTTAAAGTATGAAATTGCCAATTTGTACTGAAAAATTGAATTCATTTTTTTTTTAATTTAACATTTTTATTTAATCAAAATAATTACCATTATTATGTATACATTGCTGCCATCTAATAGGACGGTCATTTATGCCTTTGGAATTGCACAATTTAATTCAACCAAGTTCGTTCCATCATCGGACCACTAGATGTACGGCGTTGCGCCATCGATACATGGTGGACATCCCACCCATATATACAAAGCGTTTTGGGAACACATTCATAATGCGTACAGCTAAGAAGTGGAATCTCCTATCGGAGTCTGTGTTTCCTGATAGCTACAACTTAGGGGTCTTTAAGTCAAGAGTGAATAGGTTACTTCTAAACAAGCGTGCTCCATCGTCAACCACATCGTCGCTTACCATCAGGTCAGATAGCGGTCAAGCACGAACCTATCAAGAAAAAAAAAATTAAAACGACCAGGGTAGCCAAAGGGTAGCCAGCCTTTCGGTACTTAACAGGTTGCATTTTGGAGAGTGTGCGCGGGAATTGCATGACTTGATTCAGCCATCTCCTTTCTACCAGTTCGACGGGTATTCACCCTTACGTTGTTGAAACTTCAACGGTCCGGACTAAGCGTTTCGCTTCGTCGTTTATACCACGTACATCGAAGGACTGGAACAATTTGCCTGCTGCGGTTTTCTCGTCCAACTATAATTTAGTTGTATTCAAGGCTAGAGTGAATAGGCTCTTAATAAAGTAGTGTGCCTCACCATCGATGATTGCATCACTGCTTACCATCAGGTGGGGTCGCAGGCAAACACTGGTTTATATCAATTAAAAATAAAAACAATCCTTAAAAAATGGTTTAAAGGATGTAAGTTTTTATAAAAACGAAGATTTTATTTTATACGAATGATATCGCTGCCAAATTGCTAGTAGATCTATAATTTGAGTTCAATTGAACGTATCGTTAACGTTGGCGAATTCTGAAAACGAAATTCAATATTCTTTAACGCATATTCGCTGCTTTTTACTATATCGTCCCAAAAATATCAAATTTGTTGGTTTCTACCAACAAATTTGATATGTTTGCGACGAATAATTACTGTTCAAAATTAACATAACCGTCTTCACCTCAAAAAAAGGTTTTGAGGATTGTGTCAAAATATTACTGACTCTGAGTTTCTTTAGTAGTCCTTTGCAATCTAAAGCCAAGATAACTCTTTAAAAGAATCCTACAACCCTTCATAACCCCTCGAGCGCCCCGGGGGCGCGACATTGCGCGTTTTTACGTAAATCACCAAAAAAAAAGTAAAAAATAAATTTAAAAAACTTTTTCTGGATTTTTCTAGGAAAAACAAAGATATAAAAACCAAAAATATTGGCTAAAAAAATTCGTACAAACGTGTGTACAAAACGACAATTAAGCGTTTTTCAAGATCATTCAAGTTGTACAGACGTATGTACAATCGGCCTTCGAGGGGAACGCTAAAAACAGCATGTTGTCAAAATAATGCGTAGTACTGCAGGTAGACATTTTCCTTAACACTTTTCAGATATCAAAATTGACCCAAATTAAATGGCCACTGAAAATGTAATGTAATTACTGACCTTGTTCTCTTTCTATTGTTATTATTCAGCTATTTACATCCTAATGTCTGTCATCATAATTATAATCTTCATGAAGACGCCATTATGTTTACAGATCTATCTGGAAGATGGAAACCCTTTCGTAAATGTGTACACTTATTACATTATTACCAATTAGCGCCGCTTTATCACATAGTATTTAGCAGCGCAATTTTAATATTAACTGCTGTACCTAATTGTATATACGCAGCACGTATTTTTTAATTGGGCTGCTTTTTTAGGTAGCAAGAATAGAATAGAGCAATTTGTAAGCAAAAATGTAACGAGGTAAACAGCTGACTGCGCAAAATTAAAACATCTTTGAATATGAAAGTATACGGCTTAAAAAAGTAGGGCAACCCATTAAGGTGAAAACTACAGGTTCGAGCCAATACGTTACCGTTAGAATACGGAATCCGATAATATGTGCATTAACTAGGCAATCTGGAAACTACCGGGCACAATCCGTTAAAGTGTAAAATTTGACTTAAAGTATCAGATATCTCCTCTTTACCTAGTTAATCTGCATTTTAATGGATCCTACATCGTTAAATCGCGGAAGACAGTGAGTGAAACACTTTTGTCACGTTTGACACTACCTTAGCTGCCAAGATAGATCGACGGAGCCTTGCTCCGTGGGACTTCTACTTCTAGGTTGTTATGTAAAAATAACCAATTCTAACCTAACCGGTCCGTGTTAATTCTTCATGAATCATCATAAAACTTTAGATTATTATTAGAAATTAAAATTAAATAATTACAATGAATTCGAATGTTTTGTAATTATAGTACACAAAAAAACTTTGCATACCATTGCAATGCGTTTTACATAGTTTTTATTCAAGCAAAGAACCTAATATATAACTTTACCGTTTATAAAACTTTGCCGTTAGTCTGCAGATTATCCAAGAAGTCTGCATGGTAAATTTTTTGCCACTTTAAAGAACTCTATCAGATAATCTGCAGATTAACAAGTCAATCTGCACTCTAACTGATTTATGAACATTAGCGGTAACACAGATCTTTCTAGCACGGCACGAATAGTAAAATTTTGATAGTTCATGTCTCTAACTATAGTGCTTATCTATAGCATGACTAGCATGAATAGTAATATTTAAGTGGTTATTTAGGCAATAAGTTCAATAAAGTGGAATAGACGACTTTAGCGGATACCATTTCCTTGACTTAATAAGCTATAAACTAAAATCAAAATAACCTAAGACAAGTTGAGTACAGCTCCATCTACTGATTACATGACCACCACGCTCGAGCCCGCAGTTTTCACAACTCGCTAACATTAAACTTACCTATATAGTACTTATCAGGGGATTCAAAATTCAAAATCATATAGTCAAAGTCAAAGTCAAAAGTTTTTTATTTCACATAGGCTTACATGGGCACTTATAAAACGTCAGAAGCTATTGCACGTCATACGTCTCATCCATCACATTCATCTTTCTATTTTATGAAATCTCTTTCAAATGAGTCAGTACTTTACCACCCAATTTATCCTCCTTTCGAGAAGGAAATTTTGTAATTAAGAACATGTTAATTAATTTAATGTTTTAAATTAAGGACCTGTCATCAGTTAAACTACACTCACATGGTATATTTTTTACGTAGATTACGACTGAAACTCAAAAAAATTGAAATAAAAGTAAGAGAATGATAATGGGGCACATAGCATATAACATAAGCATAACCAGCTTTATAATGTTCCCACCGCTGGGACTCTGGCTAGAGAAGGCCTGACAACTATTCCCTCTAAAAGATGTCACATGTATTCTTTATTCGGACATGCCGGTTTCTGCACGATGTTTTCCGAGCACCGTTTTGAGAGCAGTGGTGATGAAAAAAATGATACGAAGTAATTCGCTTGTTTGAGTTCAAACACGTCGTAAGTCGATGCTGGGTCCACACTGTGTTTGAAAAATGAGTTACAAGTGTCATAAAATATCAAAAATAACCATACCCAGGTCAAAGAAACCTATTTATCTCACATTTATTTATTAAACTAAGAGTTAATCTAAGCAGAATATGCACAGCGTCGGAGCTAACAATTCCACTATCTCGTTAGGTACAGAATATGTCTCATATTTTGAAATACCTTGTTATAAGGTTTTTGACTCTCAAATATTTTATATAAAGTCTGAACATAATCCCTACACTATCTCCGCCAAAGTTTGGTGTGACGCTTACTTTTCATTATACAGACATGTGTTTAATTAACCTTCTCAGACGTTGTTAATTACATGTATGAGGAGCTTAAACTCATAATAAGTATTGTAGAGTTTCTTCTCTACATTTATTCAGAATTAGAATCTATATTTGTAGACATAGGTAGAGTTATCTGGGCTGGTAAAGTATGTTTGAATGATTTGATAAAATTTAAGCAGTAGAAGACTTTTTTGAACGCCATATATTTTTCTTCACTTTTGATCTACATGCGAAATTTACATACCTAAATGGCACTAACTAGCAATAGAGCAAAGCTTCGGACATACTAATGAAAACAATAAGCAAGCATTTCCAGATCCCCACAATCCATACCGTGTGGTTAATGTAACACTGATGTAAGGCCATAATTAAAAGCAGTCACTCCCCATTTACTTTTAGATGTAACTACAGAAGCTGTAGTTCATTAAGTTGGTTCCAAAGGATATCTATACTTATAATAAATCTGTAGAAGTTGAAATTCTGTACATTGAAAATATCAAAAAAATAAATGGAAGGGGTGTTACTAGACCGACACCGAACCCAAAAATGTGATTAAAAAATTTTTTGTCTGTCTTTCTGTCTGTTTTTTCAGGCATCACGCAAAAACTACCGGTTCGATTACGATGAGACTTGGTATAATTATTCTTTAATATCCTGGGCACCACACTAGATACTTTTTATCCCGGAAAAGTATATACAATAAAAAACAAACTTAATTTTGCGGTTCTATCCCTAGACCCGATTACTGTACTAAACGTAAATAATAAGTTTGTCGTAGGTTACGTCACCCGCAGTGGAGTTCACTAAGGGGCGCTGCACACGGCTAAGATACTACAATTTTTTATCTTAAGATACAATTGACTATCTCACACGACGAAGATAATAAATAATATTTCATATTTTCGTATCTCAAAAAACCTAATAAAACCATTTTCGACTTCTACGCGGACGAAGTTGCGGGCAAAAGCTAGTTGTGTAATAGGATTAGAAAATTATAGAATTTACCTGTGATCTAAATACATTTCGATGCTTCGTTCAATCTTCGAAACTGATTACATAATACAGTAGGTATATATTTGAGTCTTCACCCCTCTTCCCTACCAACTCATTAATCTACATCATACGAGACAGCTCGGTCGGCATGAAGCTTCCATTCATTAACAAATCAGTGCTGTTTATAACTAAAATATTTTAGTCTTTCATGAAACCGGCTCCTTATTTTAGTAAAACACTCGTTATTATAACAGCTTTCATTTTTAACCGATTTCTAAAAAAGAGCAATTTCTCAATTAAACTGAATGTTTTTTCACCCAAAATAGCAGATTTCGATAGAAACCGGGATAAAATCCAAAAGATATTCGTATTTCGAAAATATCTGGAAAAAGTTGTGTATTAACCGTCATAATCACGTAAGAACGGTTGTACGTGGGGCATATTGAAAGTCTCTGGATCTGGCCACTTACAATAAAAGGATGAAAAAACAATTAGAGAATTCGAAAATGGAACTCTTTGCGAGCATGTTACTTTTTTATTTGCGAGATTGTCATTTTTTTTTTAATTGCGGCGACCTTTCGTAGATTTTGTATCGCTTTTAAAATGAATTTAACTCGTGAACATTTTTGTTCAATCATTTTTTATTATTTGCAGGCCTGGCGCACTTCACACTGTAGGCATAAATCTGTACCTACGCTGTCAGCCTTTTGGCGTGGTTAGTTCTGTAGTGTCACACGCTTGTTCAATTTCCCGCTTGTTAACGCGTTAAAAAATTATTTTCGAATTCTTTATCGAATACTCTATCGTGTTTTTATTTCAAGTATATTTTTCACGTAAACAAGTCAACGACCTTAAAGCATAGCATAGCATAGCATAGTCGGCCTTATAATGTTCCCACTGTTGGGACTCAGGCCTCCTCTCTAGGAGAGAATGGGCCGTAATTCACCACGCGGGCCCAGTGCGGGTTGGTGAATGTCACATGTCTTCGAATTTTTGGTTCTAGAACATGCCGGTTTCCTCACGATGTTTTCCTTCACCGTTTTGAGAGCAGTGGTGATGAAATAAATTACACAAAGTAATGCGCCTGGCTGGGTTTGAACCCGCGACCTACAACTCGTAAGTCGGGGCCGATACCACTTGGCCACCACTGCTCTCTGACCTTAAAGATCATTCAATATAAGTAGACTTCCCAGTACTAGTGACTCATTGACATATATATTACTAGCGTAAGGACCAGGCCAAACGCGCGACTAAATGGCACTAGCGCGCTGGCCCTAAAATTACAGTTTAGGGCCAACGCGGCTCAGTTGACAGTGGTCCGTGTGCGGGAGTGAACGAATATTTGCTTGTCATAAAAATGCCTATTTGTGTGGTAAAAGGCTGCAAAAATTATGATACAAAGGTTAAAAAGGAACATGGGATATCGTATCATCGGTAACTAACCTTACATTATTTTGTTTTATTAAATAAACACATTTTATTACGATAAATAATTTACTACCGAATTCCACAATGGCGGCCATTGTGTGGACGCTACTGATCGCGCGAAGTGCATGAAGTAAACTTGTACGGACGTAATTTTTATTTATTTCATTGTTGAACTTAGTGCTTGTAATTTTGAATTTAGGTATCTAATGTGTTTTATATTCAATAAGGGTAAATAAAAAAGATTTAAAAAAGAGCTTAGAAACGGTACGTACATAATTGAAACTGAAAATTTATTCTTAAATTATTTTGAAATGTAGTTTTATTTTCTTCACGCTAACTGAGATGACCGTTAAATTACTAGCTTACGCCCGCGACTACTTCCGCGTGAATTTCGGTTATCGCGGTTGCAAGTGGATTAAAAATAGCTTACCTATAAGGTCCCATTAAAATAGATGGACAAACTTTTAGCAATTATTCAGACCACCAAAATAAAGACAATAGTAAAAAAAAATAAACTCTGTACATACTTACTTACAAAGAAAAAAAAACAGCTAACGAAAATTTACTAAAAATGTTGGTTACCCGATGCATAAACACATCTCGTATTACTACAAAATACCTACGTCACCGGCCGCCGCGTTCATTGTTCAATTCATGCCTTCTCACTCTAACAAAAGGGCTACCTTCGCAGGCGCCCGCGTCGCGCGCTTGACGTAAATGACAATGATGACGCAATTTCAATTTTCGTCGTGCAACCGAGACGGTAACGTGTTTCGCGAACGTCGAATGTAAGTGTGTGACTGTTATTACGTACCTAGGTAGTTATCACAATCGACAACAATGCCTTATTACGTGTACACCAATCAAGAATACTTGTAAATAGCACACGACAAGCCCAAATCCTTTACCAAAGCAAATTTCAAATAAAGCTGATTGAGACTCATTAAATTTGTTTTATTTATATTTTCATAGTGACCTGTAAAATATAATCGCAAAAAGGAAATCGTTATTTACTTACATAAAACGGCATGTAATTGATTTAATTATACTGACTCCTAATAAGCGAAAAAAAAAACGCATACGCGCGAACAAGGTTACGTCGAACACTTATGCAGTGCGGCAGTCACGTAGTTCGTATGAATTATCACAGATGTCGCTATTTTTGCTTGTAGTATAAAGGTTTCTAAGAAATGTTCAGATGGGCGCATCCTTCCTTTCGAAATCATTGTAGTGACTCCTTTACTAATGCAAGGTCAACATATTATACTGACATTATATCTTACAAAATGTTAATTATTATGTATAATATCGTCTTAAATGGCCTACTACCTTTTAAAAATTATATATGAACGCAAAGCTAACACACATACAAAACTGACAAAGCTATGTACACTCCATTCTAATATTATTTCATTTGTTTAGATACCTAACTAAATTTAAACAATCTTCATACACACATATGAGATGACTTTTTAAAAATATGTTTTAAAGTATGCATATAAGTAAATAGGTAGAAATCAATTAGGTACCTATCTTAACGATTTTATACACATTAAATTAAAAAACACACCACTGGGGGTCCAGAATCATGTACTGGATCCATGGTATTCGTTTGTGCGTCGATGTCAAAGACACCCTGTATTTTGCCTCTCTCAAGGGAAACTATATTACTTGTCGCATAGTCGGCCTTATAATGTCCCCACTGTCGGGACTTAGGCCTCCTCTCTAGGAGAGGAAATGGGCCGTAATCCACCACGCAGGCCCAGTGCGGGTTGGTGGATGTCACATGTCTTCGAATTTTTGGTTCTAGGACATGCCGGTTTCCTCATGATGTTTTTCTTCGCCGTTTTGAGAGCAGTGGTGATGGAATAAATTACACAAAGTAATGCGCCTGGCCGGGTTTGAACCCGCGACCCACAACTCGTAAGTCGGTGCCGTTACCATTCGGCCACCACTGCTCTCACATATTATTATTGTTACATCAAAAATAAAATTGTGATTGGAATAACATTTTCGAGATTCCATTCGGGAATTGAACTATTTACATAAGTATTTTAAGTTTATACGGAGCCCTCAGTGCGCGATTCTGACTCGCACTAGCCCAGTTTTTTTCTTTTGAGGTACGGAACCCTAACAATAAATGTATCGTAAGTCTTGTTTATCAGAATCCAGAAACATTCAGTATGGAAATGTACCTATCTCGAGTTGACCCGAGGGCCGATTACGTCTGTACAACTTGAGTGACCTTGAAAAACGCTTAATTAACGTTTTGTACACACGCGTGTACGTTTTTCGCCCGTAAATTTTTGTGTAACTTCGTTTTTCCTAAAAAAAAAAACAGAAAAAGTTTTTTTTTTTTGGTGATTTTACATAAAAACGCGCAATTCCGTAATAATAATACCCCTATACGCGTGAGGGGTTAATACTTTCACCAAATATTGACAGATTTTGATGATTCTATTGTTTTTAGATATTTTTCCGGACGGTCTTTTTAAACTTGGTGATGATCTGCTGAAAACTTCGAAGATAGATGGAACTCTTTAATAAATGATAGCAAATCGTCCGAAATTGCTTCAATCGCTTGTCTGTTTATTGATAACAACTTTTCAGAACACAACATCGCGCCGGAAAGGTTCACCCCGGTATACAGAACGAAAAGAAAGTAAGCAAACACGTTTATTTAGCAAACACGTTTATTTGGCACACAAATACACACAATGAGATAACAATTACAATATAGAAACGTAAATACTAAAACTTAAAAAATACATCAACATTGTGTGTCTCACGGCTGCGCCAAATAAGTCCAGTTCATCATAATGCCAGGCTCGGGCACTATGAAGCAGTTGCCTGACGCTGGTTTTCAACTGATCCTTGCTATGAGTCTACGGATGCTAATCATTCTTATTATATGTAGGTATAAATTAGTGTGTAGTAAATAATGAATAATAGATAGGTGTTTAGTCATCATCTTCCTGCCCTTGTCCCATCTTATTTGGGGTCAGCGCAACACGTTTTTTTCTTCGGTGTTTAGTGATAAATATATATTATAAAACAGGAAAAAACACATACTAAGAATAAAAAAGTCATCATCAAAACTATACGTAAAATCGATCGCACAGTCCTTGCGGCAAATACACAATATAAAAAAAACCTGTCCTAAGCGATTTAACTCACCATACCTAGCCTCATTTCACCAATTAGGTTCATATTCCATATTATTGGGGTATCAATTCAGGCATATCTTTTTGCTTTATCGATCGATCTTGATGATTCTTATTGTGTTGGGTTAAGTTATAACTCCGTGGTTGTCCCATTTTTTATATTTTATTTTAAAATCCCTAACCATTATGTAGACTGAGTCATTGTAGGCTTTTTGTCATTTCTATGGGCATTTACCCGCATCTTCATCCGTGTATTTAACTTCATCAGACCTTTCCAAAATAGCTTTTCTTTGTGCACCTTTACGCCCTCTGAAAGCGTTTAACCAAAATAAATTATATTTTCATTATTGTAGGTGAAAAAAATAAACGAAAGTATATACTTGGAGGCCTCTACGTAATCTTAGAAGCCAGTCGTCCGCAATAATGTAAATCAAATTGTCGCCGGTCAAAGGTCGCGTATTTTCGTTTACAGTTCCACATTTAGGTCGCCAACAATAAATTCAGTGGCAAACATGTCATGCGGAATACTGTGTGACTTGTTTGCCGTTACAATCCACGTCCTATTATAATTCATACAGTTGGATAGTTCCAACGACGTGGTTGTTCGTGAATTACCCAAACTACACTCGAGCTATTTAGTTAGCGACTGCAAACGACCACCACATTTGCACATAACAATAAAAGACCCCCTGTCAAGGTATTAAATATGAATACGAAAGATTAAGAATATTTTTAACCGACTTCAAAAAGGAGGAGGTTCTTTCTATGTTCGGCTGAATGTATTTTTTTAGGGTTCCGTAGCTAAATGGCAAAAAACGGAACCCTTATATCGATAAGGGTTCTGTTTTTTGCGTTTTTCGTCACGTCTGTCTGTCTGTCCGTCCGTATGTCACAGCCAATTTTTTTCCGAAACTATAACAACTGTACTGTTGAAACTTGGTAAGTAGATGTATTCCGTGAACCGCATTAAGATTTTCACACAATTTTTTTTCAAGAAAAAATAAAATAAATTTTGGAAGTTCCCCATACTTAGAACATACGTGTGGGGTATTTATGGATAGGTCTTCAAAAATGATGTTGAGGATTCTAATATATTTTTTATCTAAACTGAATAGTTTGAGCGAGAGACACTTCCAAAGAGGTAAAATTGATGCCCCCCCTGTAACTTCTAAAATAAGAGAATGATAAAACTAAAAAAAAATATATGACGTACATTACCATGCAAACTTCCACCAAAATTGGTTAGAAGGAGATCTAGTAAGTAGTTTTTTTTTTAATACGTCATAAATATTAAACCGCAATTTACCTGTCAAGTTTGTACGGAACCCTCAGTGCGCGAGTCCGACTCGCACTTACCCAGTTTTTTTTTTATGTATGTTCACCTATTTCTCGGACCAATTTGGAAGCATAGCCTTTCAATCATCATCATCATCTTCCTGCCCTTGTCCCGTGTTATTTGGGGTCGGCGCAACACGTTTTTATTAGCATAACCTTTCAATCAAAAAAAAAATTTTCAAAATTTGTCCGCAATTGACCGAGAACTCGGTGAACATACATAAAAAAATACATTGAGCCGAACATATGTAGAACCTGCTTCTTTTTGAAGTCTGTTAAAAATATTCGTACAATTGTTAGTGACAAGGACAAATGGTAAATATGTGACTAATATTATGTAACAAAACATTAACTAAATTTAATTATTAGGTATACTTACTGACTTAAATAATATAAAGATAACAACTCCATAACACAAATGTATTGTAACATCTATTATATTTTTACTTATGTTTGTATGTAGATTATTAGTAGTATGAACTACATAAAAACATTT
Organism: Mythimna vitellina; assembly: GCA_949316375.1. Lineage (NCBI taxonomy): Eukaryota > Metazoa > Arthropoda > Insecta > Lepidoptera > Noctuidae > Mythimna > Mythimna vitellina. The sequence goes on from OX438686.1 coordinate 11,807,134, forward strand.
TAAACGTTAATGTAACATGTCATACACCACGCCATTGATGAAATCTGTGATGTTACTAATCTTATTTATTTACCTTTATTTTTTTATTAACACTTTCTTCTTACTATTTACATATTTAAAACATAACACTAAACTAGATATATTAAATATACAGTAAAATAAAAAATATATAAAAACCCATAAGTAATTAAAACTAACTAAAACAATAAAAGAGGCATCAATAAACGCCTCCGAGTTGCTGTTGAAGCGCAGTACATGACGTTGTGACCGGTGTGTGACAGTTGTAGAGGCTTATCACCAACAGTGGACATCAGTTGGCTGAAATGATGATAATGATGGTTGTTGTAGACTACTTATGTACTTTTCAGACACTGTCGCCACTTTCAAAGCCCCTCTAATATAGGTACTCATTTTCCCACTTAATTTGTTACCTTTCATCATCATCATTTCAGCTGAAAGACGTTCACTGTTGGACATAGGCTTCCCCCAAATGTCGCCACAATGACTGGTCCTGTGCGTCTCGCATCCATAGGATTCCCGCCACCGTCACCAGGTCTTTGGTCCACCTTGTGGGAGGCCTTCCAACGCTGCGTCTTCCGGTACGTGGTCGCCATTCCAGAACCTTTCGCCCCAATCGACCATCTGTTCTGCGAGCAATGTACCCTGCCCACTGCCACTTAAGTTTGGCGATTCTTCGGGCTATGTCCGTAACCTTGGTTCTCCTTCTGTGTTACGTTTAATTAGGTTCAATTCCATTCTTATATTAGTAGTAAAAGTGAATAGCCTGAAATGTTTCGAGAAAAAGATGATACGGCCGTGCCACTTTTTTACTCGCCTTGGCGGGGGCACTACCGGGCCTCCCTAATCAGAGAAGTGATAATATCCAATGAACGTGAAACAAAGTTCTGATTATATCCTTCAAGGATCCCATCAGGATTCTTTTTCGATATCCATTTACATTAATGAGACACATCACGGAAAACGAAAATTATCTTTTCTTTCTACTCCTCCCACAATGTAACAGAAATGTAGATTACTGAAAACGTGATCCCATTCATGTAGTTTAATATAACATTGTTTTTACGTAACAATTGAATATAATATCCAGCTCATTCAAGACGAGAAAATATTCTATCTGTGTTTATCAATAATACTAAGAAGTCATAAAAGTAAATCTGTTTAGAGATACAAGAGGTTTAATCTTTCAAAGTAATCGATTAAAAAAAAAAACAAGGTCTAACGTATAAATGTAAGTACCGTGACAATAAAAATAGGTTCATTGATGACAGAATCTGCTTCATTGCTTTCGCGACTCAGTATTGACTTTAACATATAGTCATGAAATGAGACTCATTTGCATATTAAAATATGACTCAAACTGTAACGGATGCCGAGATTCTCCGAGATCTTATTATCAGAGAAGAATTATTCATATATGTATTTGAATCAATACGTTGATATTAATATGGATCTTCCCGGGATTTCTAATGAAAAATCCTGTGTGGACAAAAATATTACAAAAAAAAAATACTTCAAAGCTATTCATGCTTGGAAAAATATCTGTGCTTGCACGACTCACAGTTTGGGTCTCAACCTGAACTATCAACAGAAAGTACAATCCTAAGTCTCAAAAATACTGTACAATATCACACAAATCGTAAAACGCCTGTATATGCCTGTTTCCTGAATCTTTCCAGGGCTTTTGACCTTATATCTTATGATGAGCTCTGAAAGAAGCTGGGGGACAGGAATGTAAAGGACAGTACCAGCTGAATTTGTAAAGGTTCTGCAATATTGGTATACGAACCAATCAAATCAGGTTAAGTGGTCCAACATTCTCTCTGAGGCTTATGGGTTGAGTGTGGTGTGAGACAGGGAGGGTTGACGTCTCCCAGGCTCTTCAGCTCATATATGAATGACCTCATAGTCGAGCTCAGCATCATGCGTGTGGGCTGTCGGGTTGGTGGTGTTAATATTAACAGTATCAGCTATTAGAGTCTGCGGAATCTATTAGAGATATGTTGAAGGTTTGTGAAGACCATGCGGCTGCACATGGGCTCGTGTACAATGTCAGAAAGTGTGATTACATGATCTTTAAGGCCGCTGGTAAATGCACAGATTACACACCTCATCTTACCTTAAATGGCATGAACATAATGAGATCATACCAGTTAAAAAATCTTGAGCAAATACTTACCTCCGACCTTAAGGATAATTCAGATATTGAAGGGAGCGCAGGACATTGGCGGTTCGCGGTAATATGTTGACTCGTAGATTCTCCCGCTGTACTGACCAGGTCAAAACAACGCTTTCCAAAGCATATTGTTTATACGGCTTTCATGCGATCATTCGGAAGAAGCTAGCATCTTTGGCGGCTAAAAACCAGGCCAGTGGCAACAGCATTCTAAAAAACAGTCGCGGAGATTGTGCTTTCTCCCTTTTTTTGGGTATTTTGTGGAGAAGATGAAACTGGAGTCATCTTCTGAGTTAAATGCTTAAAATAGTATAAATAGATAATTATAATATAAAACTAACACTAGGTTTAAGGCAATTGTTTGTGGATCTTTTGTTGTCTGTGAAATAAATAAATTATATTATTATTTTTATTATAAATAAGACAAATAAAACAAAGATAATTAACATACAATTTTTATAAGTATTTTGCATTGAAAAAGATGTATCTACGTCAACTGAGGTAAGTTTCACAAACTTATACACCTCCTCCACCTCGTCATTAATGCAGAAATATTTTTTTCTGCTATATTTCTGATTATGACCCTCATAAAAAAAATTTGCTCTGTAAAATTAATCTCGGGACTTGAGGCATATCCACTTTATTCTTTCGCTGTATGAAATTAGTATAAGTACTTAAATAACTCTACCTAATTCCGACCTCTGCTTATTATACAGTAAAACGAACACCGCAATCATAAAGACATAAAGGTGAAAGTTTGTGAGCGTGTATGTGTCTTGATTACTTCTTCACGCTCGAACGGCTGAACGGATTTGGATGAAATGTGATATCCGGATAGCTTATATCTTGGATTAACTATATATATAATTTACAAAGATGGAAATTAGTACACACGAGCGGGGCTGCGGGCGAGGGCTAGTATTTTATAAAATGGCTAGTCAATTATAAAGATTTTCGTTTCATGTCAACTGGACATTAGTAAAAGGTTGAAGCTATTTTGAAGTAATGTAACAGACTACTAAATGCCATAGCTATTAAGGTACTTAGTACCTTTGTAAAATGAGATATATTAGATATCCGAATTAATAAGAAAAAAAAACTGACGAAGGTATACACGACTCGACTGTTCTTAACCCGTATTTTAATAAATGTTGTAACCAATATTAAAAGTTCAATCAAAATTAATTCTGTAGCGTCTCAAGTTGTTGTGTGTTGTAGACGACGTAGGTACTTAAAATAAAATTCAAATTTATTAAGTACTAAATATCTTACGCTTACTGTATAATATTGTTCTTCAACTGCTTCAGAGCCATCCTCTCCTATCCTATCTCGTAAAAGCTGACGTCCAGGATACCTTCGGTATAGTGTCGTGTCAATCTAGCTCTTGTGTCGTTCGGAGATTGACGTGTACAACTGTCCATAAAAAGCCTCGATCTCTCCCAGCTCCGCTTTGGCGGATATGACTCTGCCATCATCGGTCTTCAGTTTCGTGAGCTGGCTGTGCCCAATAGACAGATCTCGTGCAAATACTTTAGAGCCCTTATACCGCTCAATCGCATCCTTAATCCTCTCAGTATTAAATCAACGAAGGTCGCGTTTCAGAGACTTTGAGATAGATCGATATTCTTTATTGTACACCAAAAATACAACCAAAAATATTACATTTGGAACTTTAAATTAATAGGGTGTCACAATGGGCGCTCTTATCGCTAAAAGCGATTTTTTACAGACAACCTTTGGATAGATTTGACAGAGAGATAAAAGATACTAATAAATTACATATAATACAAACAATATATAATATATATATATATATATATATAATTATGAAAGCCAAGAAATGGGGTCTCCCTTGTTTGACCGAAAGGAATTTGACAAATTTTCACTTCCCAAAAATTTTTCGTATAATTTCATTTGCCAAATTATTACTTAGCAAAAAAATTTATTCACAAAAAATTGTAACGCAAACCTAATGTTTGAAAAATGAACGTTTAAACTATAACTTGTTTACCAACTAGTGCTTTTAAATTTTTTTATTTAGTTAAATATTTTAGTTGGAATAAAAGTTTTTAAGCAATCTCAAATTAACCATTCTTTTTTTTTTAGTTAGTAGCGTTTTTTTTCCATATTTTTTTTCTATATAATGTAGTCGTTCCTGGCTCACAGAGGTCACAGTTTTACATAACTTAACCATTTTTTTTTTAAGTAAGTAATTATCCTAATCTAAATAGTTCAGTTCCGGGTAACCTACTAAAATCAATCTCTTTTTTCTATTAATGCAAGTCGTTTCTAGTAAGAGTAAGAGGTCACAGTTTTAACCTAACCTAACCTAACCATTTTTTGAAAGAAGAAATTAACCCAATCTTAATATAATCAAATAGTTGAGTTCCGGGTAACCTACTAAAAACAATATCTTTTTTTTTCTATTAATGCCAGTCACAGTTTTAACCTAACCTAACCTTAATATTTTTTGTCTTAACAAATTATTTCACCAAACGTTTATTGTCTGAAGATGTGTTCGCTTTAATAAATCATTTGATCAATGACCAAATGCCATAATGACATTATACTTGATAATATTTTGCCATGTAAAAATTTGACCAAATAAAAATATGCGTACTAAAATCATTCGAAATATTGCAATGGTATAAAAAAGGTTGCTAAAATTTGTTTAGGTAATGAAATTTTGTCAAAATTTTTTGGGCAAAACGGCAGGCACCCAAAGAAATGATGTACTTAATGACGACGTTCAAGAGGAAAGGTAGTGATCCTTGACAATATTTTTAAAAAAATGTGAGTGTTTGAGCTTGCCTTGCTGACAAGGGCAAAGCATTCGACAGCCGCACTGCTTGAACTGCAAATGACTTGACATAAAAATTGGTGGAATGGCTTGGCATCTCTAGCCTCAAGTGAGATCCGTTTATTGAGCTGCCGGTATGTGCACGCATCATCTGAAGACTACAAAGTCATCTAACGCCTTTTCTTCATAAGCTCGAGAGTTTGATCTGACAGCTTCATGTTATTTTTTGTAAAGTGAGTGTTGAAAAATTTAGACACGACTTTATGGACAGTTCCCACGAACTCATCGTTATGACACGGTTGTGAAGTTCGAGCTGAAAGCTCTCGGAGTTTTGAATCTGGATCTGTGCTGGATGGAGCGTAGACTTCACCAGTCGAGACCTTTCAGGCTTAACATTGATATTCAATGTGTCTCTTACCATGCGGTGATCACTTCTAGTTTTCACCCGTATTTGCCTCTTCGTCAACAGAATGAAGTCAATCTCATTTCTAGTCGCACCGTCGGGACTTTGCCAGGTCCGCCTCTCATGCTCACGTTTTTTGAAGAAGGAGTTCATCATGTAGAGGCCCTCCTTCTCCATAAAACTAGCCAGTAGGTGTCTCCGGTGATTCCAACGTCCAAATCCAAATTGCCCCACTCTCAGCTCGTCACCATCTCGTTTGCCAAGTTTCGCATTGAAGTCCCTCATGACCACGGTGAAGTGAGTCTTAAAACCATGCATGGCTCTGGATACATCCTCATACATGGTCTCAACTTCGTCGTCGGAGTGCGTCCTCCTCAATTTCGGTTATCTTCTTGTCGGTAAGACAAGAAGATAGCCGAACACACGATACACGCGTACACCAAGCAGTGTACGCGTGTTATATTTTGCCAGGTCCAGTCCTTGTTTTTTAAAAGGGTAGAAGGATCCCATCCGGTGATTCTTAGCACCCAAAACACTAAAAGGATCAAAATAACTATAATTTCGAAAGTCGGAAATAAGAAACAAATAAGAAACAAACAATACCGAGAAACACTGACTTCCGAAATTCCACTCCGTGGAGCGCGCACGAAACGTCTTCGTCTAATCACGGCTCGCCTACGTTCCCGCCAAAACTTGTTATAGATTACGCCGTAATAGCAAGTTAAAGATATTCAAGTTGTTGTGTGTCAATATTAAACTTTTTCCTTTATTTTAAAATATAGTCTTTTGCCAAGGTTAATCGATGCGACGCCATGAGATTACCTATTTATTTGTTAACTAGTTATTTCAATTGGATTGCTTGATCACTACAGAACTATTTTTTTTTTTTATATAAAAACATACAATATCAAAAACAATAAGTGACAACCTTATTGCTTCAATGGATCGTAGGTAATTATTTTATCAACTAGGCTTAGTTTCTATACTGTTCCATATTTATACTGTGCCGGTGTGTTCGGCTGAGCGGCACGCACATTCGCACCAGGCGTCACTGGTGCTTTTACGCAGAGATTCCGGTTGGCTTGCTTTCGGTTAATTGAACACAGCTTCGTTACGGTGTTTGCACCGTAACGAAGCTATCTTCATTTTCACCCTTATTCATTGCCTTATTAGGCAAAGGCAGAAACGCAAATCCTGATGATGCAGATTCGCTGGGGCTACATGTACAGGCAGCGGGGCGGGGTGGAGGAGCCGCGGTGACCGGTATTATCAGGCAACTAAGGCCCATAAATAAAATAGACAAAATATCTTACAAAATAATAAACGAATAGATAAAAAAAATACTATAACTAATTATTAAACTAGCCACACGAAGTGACGGCGTCGTATTCCGCTGCGAGGTTGGCATCCTTCCACGAAATCGTCGATACGCGGCACTTTTCGGCTAAAACTCTCCTTTGAGGAAGGTGTTCAAATGATGAGTCGGCACCCGCACTACAAACAGCTTGAAATTAATGCTATGGCGTGGCTCCAACTGCTCGACTCTCAAAATCCATTTCGTTTTGACTCGTACATACTCCACGACCTCCTCAACCTTCGTGCTTCAAGAATAATGAATACACAAAACAATTAACATAATATAGAATTGACTGATTACTTTAGCTACCTTCGTATTCAATGATTTGGTCTCGACCTCGACACGCTTCCAATTATGAGCATTATTCCAGTGGTAAGACCCAACCCGAATGATTAATTGTTCCAAGAAGGATGGCCCCAGTATTGTAGGTACATATACATTTACAGCATTTATAAGAAATCTAAGAATTTCTCTAATAAATTAACCCTTTAGCCACTTGCGTCAGATTGGTCCGATGAGGGTTTTTGTGCCCTATTGGCCAGGGTCGTGTGTTTGCAGCTAAGTACTCCATCTCGTTTAGCTCCTCAGGGAGATGTCAGCAAAACGTAGGGGCCCAGTAGGGTCGAAGCCTACTAGGGCCATGGGTAGTGTGAAAACGAAACCCGGGGCCCTGGGACGAAGGCAACGAAGGAACAGGAGTGGGTTTTTAGTCAGTAAAAGTCTAACACTATCTCCCGCCCAACCAAGAGCGAGTTTTGTCATTAGATGATTTTCCCACCTAAAAAAAAAAACTCGTTTAGCTATTAAATCTCCAAAGGTGACGGAAGACCTGACGAGAATGGAGAATTTGGTCGTGGATGTGCGACCCACAATAAACGTGAGAGTGTTAGTCGGATATATCCGACGTAGACAATTAAAAGGTTAACTTTACGAATCAATACGAGCTGCCATTTAATTTACCGTATACAATCTATTTAAAACCATGGTCTACATATTTCACGCCTAGTTTTCATGCTGTATTTTAGAACTAAAAATAAAAATATGCGTCAAAAGCTACTTCACAGTTCATTAATCATCCATCAATTGCGAAAATGACTCACAATTTGTCCTATTTTTAGCGACACTTGTGTTCTTGTCTCGTTTGCTTTGTAATCCCGTTTACTTTCTGCTTCGGCGAGCGTACTTCGTGAAGGTCAACAAAGGTCAGTTTTATCGATATTGGTTTGATCTCCGATACATCGATGCCATGAAATCTAGATGAGATATTTTGATTACACGGCTGTATTACCCTTATCGTGATTGTTGACGCGTAGAACATGAGTTAATAATGAAGAAATCTTTTTTTTTAGGTGAGGGAAAGAAATAAAGAAATATATTTTATTTGGCACACATAGATACACAGTAGTAGAAACAACATGTAGAAACTTAAGATTAGCAAAAACTGGGCAAGTGCGGGGCGGACTCGCACACTGAGGGTTCCGTACAAACTTACCTATGAAAACAGTTCCCGAGATCGAAATATCGAAAGATCAAAAGATTGAAGGTTAAAAGATAGAATGATAGAATGATTAAGAGGTTGAAAGATTGAGGGATTGAAAGATTGAAAGATTGGAAGATTGGAAGATTGTAAGATTGAAAGATCGAAAGGTTAAAGATTGGAAGATTTAAAGCTTGAAAGATTGAGGGATTGAAAGGTTGGATGATTGAAGGCTGATATATTGAATGACTGAAAGGTTGAAAGATAGAGGGAATGAAAGATTGAGAGATTGAAAGATTGATAGATTGAGAGTTTTGAGAGAGAGAGAGAATTGAGAGAATTAAGTTAAAAGGCTGAAAGAGTAATTTATTAACAAATGTTTTAATTTTTTTTTGAGCCGGGGATTTTTTAAATTTTTAAATTTAATTTTTTCATGGGAACATATACTGAAGTATATGGTTTTAATTTCAATTTGACACCTCCACGCGTTCCCGAGATAATGAGGTCTTGACAGACAGACACACAGACGGATAACAAAGTGATCCTATAAGGGTTCCATTTTTTCCTTTCGAGTTACGGAACCCTAAAAAGAACACTAACATTGTGTGTCTCACGGCTGAGCAAAATAGGTCCAAGGGTCTTACTATACTTACCATGACCAACACTTTTGTTTTTCTTTCCGCAGAGTTTTGAATAAAAAATGCTCGTTTTACAACGAATGAGCTACGTTTTACATTTGTGTAGTGTACATTCATCCCAGAGCTTCTCATGAAATTTATATGAGTTGGTTTCAAAAAATGGAATCTATTATTGACAACTTAAAAAGTGCTGCGATTATCGTGGAGGATTTAAACATAAATACTAATCGCTCATGGAAGGATATCTTAAATTATTACATTTAATTTCGTACTGTTTGTGGCCTGACTGAGAGGAATGAGGTGATGAATGCGTATGATAGCAAGGTGGATGTGGTGTTGGTATCAGATAGCGTTAGCAATATTGATGTGACAGAGATTAATGGTAGGGGTCTAGTACCACGACGAGACGATTATCATCCACCTCTAGAGGTATGCTATACCCCTGCTGACACTATGTGCCGATTTAGCTCAGAAAAAGTAGTTCCTAGTAACTTGGATGCAGTGAATGATTGGAATTTTTCCATGGGCAATTTTGAAGCCATGTATAAACTAATTTCGGAAGCATCATGGCAAAAGGTATTATTGGCGCCTGATGTTGATTCTCCTGTTGAATATTCATACAATATTATGTACGACATTTTTGATGAATGAATGTAAGAAGCAATCTAGTTGCTATAATGTTTGGTTTACGGCAAATTTAATTAGTGACATTCGATGTAAGGCTGAACTACACAGAAAGTGGAAAACAACTCATAATAGTAATAATAATAATGCTTTATTGAGACTCAAAAATACCAATTATGAGATTACAAAAATATCTTGGTGTATTTAGGATTGCTTTCGACACAGTAAGTATATAGCGCAACTGGCATCTTAACTAAGTTACATAGTAACCTGTGTTCCATTTCCACAGGGTTACATTTTCTTATATTAGATTTATATATTTTTTTTATTATACATTTTCTTATATTAGATATATAATTTAAAAGATTAATAAATAGGACATAATTTTAATTAATTTGATTTAAGCAGGTAATACTAAATGATAGTGACTTTTATGAAAAGTTTTCTCTTCTTAGGTCTAGTATTAAAAAGAGAGCATCTCATGCGTACGACGAATACATTTAACGCATTCAAATCAAACTTCGTCGTGACCGTAGTAAGTTTGTACGGAACCCTCTGAGCGCGAGCCCAACTCGCACTTGCCACCGGGCAAGTTTTTAAAATTCATGGTAATTTTCTATATTTATCTAGGGCCTGTGGACACTTGAGACAAGACTGTCTTAGACAGACTTGTCTACGACGTCATAGACTTGTCTGCGACAAGACTGTTTTGAGACGACCAGTGTTGCCAACAGTTACACTAACTTACCACTAGAGTCAACTTTCAAAACCACCAGAAAACTAGTAAAAAAATCCAATAGCCACTAAAAACAATATTTTGCACTAAATAGGGGGCTAAAACCACCAGTTTTAGTGGAAAATCCACTAAGTTGACAACACTGGCCGTACGCCGCTAGACTGTTTTGTCTTGATAGTGTGCGCCGTATCGTAGACAAAACAGTCGCAAATAAGTCTGCGACGTCGTAGACAAGTCTGTCTAGTCTTTTCTCAAGTGTCCGCAGGCCCTAAGACATTACTGACATCTCGTGCCTCGGATAGCTCGTAAAGCCGTTGGTCCCAGTTGTCGGTCATAGATCTTTTACTGTCATTACCGGCAATCAGACGACAGAAAATCTAACCATCAGTCCATCCAAGGAGTATCGTGTTTCCTTCCTAGTAACTGGATTGTGGAGGTCTTAGTAAATAGCTCCATGTAAAATATGGATATTCAGCCGCATCCAGTTAGACTGGAAGCTTACCCCAAGCTAGTTAGGAAAATAGTCACACATGCACGATCTGCGCATGGAGATGCAACCCCGGTGGTGAAATTCTGCTGCCCCGACAAGTCGCGGCACGGCGGACTGAGTTCCGGTGGGATCTCATGGAGAAACGAGTGAACGGGTACGGACTTCCTCACGCCCCAGCCGCCGGGATCTTGACCCCGATTTCCAGCCACCGTAGGCCCATGCCTACCACCCACCACCCATTCTGCTCTGCTGAAGAAATCATTGGATGATATTTCCCACATAAAAGAAGCTAGTTGGGAAAAGGTTTGGGAGATGATGATGAATGGTAATTATATATAATACATTATAATATTCGTCCACAAAAAAACAAGTATCTCTATACATATATGTATTTACAAAACCTAAAAAGAATAACTAGAAACTAGCTGCATTAAATACATTACGAGCGAATCAGTAACAGGTTTAACTTTTCAATTAAACTCAGATTAAAAACAATTCATCATCATCAAACGGTATTGTACAGGAACTCCGTTTGTTTGAAACAAACCATATTGGTTTCTATTGTTCAGATAGAATCAAAGAGAGACAGTAGAACCGTAAAAAAGTATTGCTGTAAACAACAATTTAGGTACAATGCGTTTCAAATGAGAATAGGATCGATTTCTGCGCCATATTGTGACATCATAGCTGTCAATCCGAAAAGGATGTTGGGTAGGGTGAGCAAAACAAGAATTTCTTTTGATAATATTTATTTACGAATCATGAGAGAAGAATTTTTAGTCAGAATTAAGTCATTCAATTCCGCTCATGTCTACATCACTTTTTTAGTGGTCATCGTCGTTGTCATCACCATCATCATCACTGCTGCTTTCCCAAATGTATAATAATAATATTTTAATATTTTTTTCTCTTAGTCATAACTACATTTCAGGTTTTTTAGAGTTCATATTTGAAGCCTTAGATGCTTCCATGATGGGGTAAACAGCATTATCCATGTCGATTTTTGCGTTTTTTGAGAGATTGGGTATTAACTTTTCATTAATCCATTTCGTAAAATTGCACCGTTCATGTCATCATGGTAATTACCCATTTTTATTTAAGATTTAAACATAAGTAGCGCCCCGTCTATGAACCCGTTTTCCCCCCCAGCATGAGTAATTATCCATCGACGTCCGGCTATGTAATTTTTTCTGACACCTGATGATGTGTATACCATATCTGGCATCAGAAAAAATTCTTGAGTGTATATTGAGCATGTATCCATGTTTCGTCCAATTATATAAAGGGCTTTTTATTAGCCTCAGTGCAACATTTTGACGAATACGTCTTAGATATTTCGCTCGCCAGGCTTAAATATTAGGCCTTTGAATGAGACCCAATCTATTGCTCTGACACTTTTTAAATCTGTGTCCTAGTGACTCCACTAGTATTTGTCTCAAAGTTATTCTGCTTCCCGGAAAATCTAAATCCTCTTTGCTGCAGCAAAAAAGATAACGTAGGAATTTCATTCTTCGTTGTGTAGATTGAGTTAATAATATTATGCAGAGCAATAATTTCAAAATTATCACAAACTACAGATTTACATCGAGATTCCTTTTTTGGTGTCGTTACCTTGCTGCAACTAGTTTGCGAACTCTCTGTTCTCGACGGATACGTGTCAAAGTATTGCGATATAGTGTAGAGAAATGTACTCGCTCGGCCACTCTACTTATATTTGGCAGGGTTTGCAATATTATTGCGTACATTTCACCAGTCAGCGTTATATCCCCATCTGGTCCTGGAAGAAAGCTTGCTGCCTTCAATTGTGGTATCAATTCTAAATTGCGCTGTTTTTCGCTCTCAAAATACTTGTCTACATTGCAGACAATTTCTCGAGCCCATGTAAAACAGTGCCTCGTTTACTGATTTTCGAGCAAAGTCGGTGAGGTAAAAACAAAAACAAATATCAACAATAACAAACAACCACAACAGCAAATAACAACAAAAACAAATGCCAACACTAACAAATAACAACAAATTTAACGGGAAACAACCACGTAAAAAAACAGAATTAACGAAACAGTATCACTTCACAAATACTCAGTCACACGAAGAAACACCAACAACGACGACAAAATGGCGGCTGGCATCTTTTTTACTTTCTGTTGAAATGTAGCCAATAATGAAAAAAAGAAAAATGGGTTCATTTGTTAAAAAATAATTGACTATTTTTTTATGTATTTTTTATTTTAATTTAACTAAAGCTCAGTTAAACAAAAATAAAACCATTGTCACGCAAACAATTTTTTTTTGCAAACCGTACTTTTCATTCAAAATTTAACAGATTGACGTTATTGGAATTCCTGTTCCTAATTTGAACGCATAGTAGGTACTTATACAGTCACACCTGTCCTCACGAAGATGCTGTTATTAGTTCGATGGCATTAGTAACGTTACGAGTTTAGGTAGATTGTTTTTTTATCACTACATCATCACTATCAGTATAAAACAAAGTTCATTCTCTCTGTCTGTCCCGATTTATGCTTAGATCTTTAAAACTACGCAACGGTTTTGATTTGTTTATTTTAATAGATATAGTGATTCAAGAGGAAGGTTTATACGAGTATGTGTAATACATGCGTAATACAGTACACACTGATAATTTTAGAGGTTCACATTAGATGTGATGTCGTAAATAAACACATTTTTAGGATTCCTTTTGAGGTAAAAGGAAAAACGGACCCGTTGTAGGATCACTTTGTTATCCGTCTGTCTGTCAAGACCCTTTATCTTGAGATCGCGTGGAGATATCGATAGAGATGGAGATATCGGTTCGGAAAAATCTTCGAGACTCCATTCCGGAATTGAACTATATACATTGGCATAAAGTATAAGTTTATACTAAACCCTCAGGGGGCGAGTCCGATTCGTACTTGCCCAGTTTATTGCTAACGCTGGCTGAACCCTACAAGATATATCAAAATAATGTACTACAGTATTGTACACCTGGTAAAAAGGTCTACAAAAAAGTCCGTGATGGTTATGTCAATCTCTTATGGATAACCCACAATAACTATTTTTTATCCTTTTCTTTTTACGAGAAATAATGACTTATTTACAAAGCGATTTTAAGCAATACAGCATTAATCCTTATCCAATTAAGTACCTTAAATACATTGTGCATTTAGTATTGTTCAATATGGCTCTTACATCATGTAATTTAAATGAATATTAGGGGATAAAGTATGAAATTGCCGAATTGTACTGAAAAATTAAAATTAGTTTTTTTTTATTTAACATATCTATTTAATCAAAATAATTACCATTATTATCTATACAATCTAATAAGAAGGTCATTTATGCCTTTGCGATAGAACTCTGGTGATCTAGATTCGACAAACTGTGTGAAAGCATTTTGTACTGCCTCATGAGAAGAAAACTTTTTACCGGAACAGCTGCTCAAACTTTATCTAGCGCAAGTTCGATCGTGTATGGAGTACTGCTCTCATCTTTGGGACGGATCTGCCCGATACCAGCTTGATGAACTTGAGGCAATTGAGGGGCGAGCCAGGAGGATCATTGGCAATGATGCACTCGTTGAGTCGAAGTTTCAAAGTCTTGAGCATCGACGCCGAGTTCCTAGCCTGTCAGTTTTCTACCGGTTGGTTGCGGTTGCCGGTTGTTAGTGTGTCTTCGGCCATTGTGAGCCAGTACCTCCGGTAAGAGTCAAGTTCATCTTTCCCCCGCCGTTTTGGTTTGCCACAATATTGCCTAGCAGTTATGGGGCCCTTTCTGTTAGTTCACATTTCATCAGACTTGTAGTGGATATGTCATAATTCATACTTACATAATAATTGTTATTTCTGCGATAGACATTCGAATCGTAATAGGTACATGCAATCCGAATTGCTCTCTTTACGATAAATTACAAAGGAGAAGGGCAGAATAGGCCCAGGACGTAAATAAAACACATTTTATAGTCCTCTTGAGGGTCCAAATAATAAGGGCGTCAATTTACTTTTTATGAAGCAATGCTACTAAACATCATGTTATTTGTAACAGGCAGTAAAAAGAGCTATGAAATGTGATAAGCTTCAGATACTTGCAACCTATGATATACCTGATAATAACGAACGTTCCCTTACAGAATATTGAAGTATTTTATCAGGCACCTATAAGATGCATCTTCGGAATCTACTGGCCCGAGACAATCTCTAACGTAGAGCTATGGAGTAATGATACGAGAGCCCGATCGACCGCCAGATCAAGTGTCGTTAGTGGATATGTTTGGCTCCACACTCCGAAGGGATTCCGGTCACATACCCAAGCAAGCGTTTGACTGGAATCCTCAAGGAAAACCCAAGCGTGACTGTCCCTGTCAAACTTTAGCTAATGCTGTTGTTGTTAACAGAAGCGACGAGCAATGGAATGACGTGGAGCGAAGTGAAGAACAAAGCTCAAGACCGTTCGTGATGGAGGACTACTGTGAACGCCTTCTGCCCCATCTAGAGGACTATTGATTACTGAAGAATGAATAGAATGATCAAAGTCTACCTGTGTTATTATCCGCGTTATCTCTCCTGAATCATAAATCGAAGGCTTAAACCAATATGAGATGATCAGTGAAGCAAATAGTTCAAATAGAAAGTATTGTCCCGAATTCAACCACCTCTAAGCAACTCGTTTCATTTCGCGCTACAATGCTTTTGCCAGTGACTCCATCTCACAAAGCTCTTATCATAATAATATCATTTGCTAGAAACTATATCTGGTGTAAAGAAGCAGCCAAGCAAACTTTTTAATTAAATTTCATGTTACAAAAATTCGTATAAACGTAAATAATTGGATGATCGATACTAACGTTATCATTTGAGCACGAATTTTGATTGGACGTTAATAACGCTTCGATGGTGACTTTTTTACGTATACACATTTCTCTCAAATTACTAATAGAATTATTTCAACACCAATCTATAAGTATGCAGATAAATTAATAAAATTGAGGTGCCCGTTTACAATGTCAAAATAACATCTTTTTACCAAATGCTTATAAAAGTACGATCAGATACGATACATAACCATCATTTTGATGCTCTTGTTTCATGTTATTTAGAGTCTGCGCAACAAGTCTTTTTCCTTCCAATCTGTCTTGTCACCCGTCACGCTATCACTTACTCCCATTTCTTTAATATACTGTACATTACCAAAAAAATATATTTGTCTGTCTGTCAGTCAAACAAGCGAACCGTTTTTGACGGGACTTTCGCTAGCAGATAACTAATGTTATAAGGAGCCACTTAGGCTACTTTTTTGTAAAACAATAACCGAAATTCCAACAAAACAACTCAGATTAATAATAACCATCAATCATTTAATATGATAAAAGAAGCTTAACAAAAAGTGACTAATATTAACAAAAGAAATACTAGTCGAAAGTCAATACCACAAGAGGATGCTCTACAGCAGTAACAGTCTTTGGTAACTGGGTCGCTACATGATTTTTTGTCATTGAAAATATTGGAAAAGTCTTCCTGATCCTGTCGGCACCTATGGCTTTGGGTAGTTTTTTGGTCACGCTTTTCTTCTATATCATATTCTACATTAATAAGAATATCACCTTTATGTTGCTTTTTATGTTTTCTTTCCTTTCCAATCGAATCTTCGTCATACTCATAATTATTTTCTGGTTCGTCATCATCATCATCATCTTCATAGTATAGATAATCATTTGTGTGCGTTTTAGATGGTTTCTTATGTTTAGGAACTCCCTTACAAGTTTTTGCTTGGCAGTAAGAAGGTAAACCTGGTGCGTATGGCATTGGACCCCCTGGAATTGCAGGCGCATAACCAGCAGGGAAGCCTGCGGGAAATCCCGCTGGATAACCCGCTGGAAAACCCGGTGGATAACCAGCTGGTATACCCATAGGAACACCCATAGGAACACCCATTGGAACACCCACGGGAATACCCATTGGAAAGCCCATGTCTATACCTGGAGAATTGGATGGCCGCGTAGTTGTAGTTTTTGAGGTGGTTGGTGGTTTCTGAGTTCCTGTTGGAATATTTTTAACAATTTCATAAGACAAATAAAAAATTACTTATCACTAATATATTATTATTGACGTCACCTTACCTGGAATCCTACACACACATTGGTCACCGTCTTCGCAATTTATGCCAGAATATTTTCGTTGAGGTAAACTTCTTAAACCAATAGGTTTAATTTTTGAATGATTATTATGCAAGTCTACATAACTACTAATATATTTGGGGGTAAACTCTCTAACTTTAAATTCCTTTTCAATATCATGTAAATAAGGAATTTCTTTTTGTTCAGAGTCGTCAACATATTGCGAATTCTCATTTGAATCATCCGAATGCGTTAGAAGTTCTACAACTGGCCATTTTCGTTTTAATTCTCGTGCCGAAGTTGCAATATTACTTTTAGTATTTTTGATTAATGTTGGAGTATCTTCTTCGTCATTGTCTTGAATATGTCGCTTTATAGGAACGACCGCTGATAGTTTTTTGTTGAAGTAGTTTAAGCTTGGATTTCTACCTTTAGTTTTTGTTAAATTCTGTATTATATGAAGTACTGATTTACGTGTTGGAAAAACTAATGAATCATTTCGTACATCTGCAATACAAATATTTTCATTATTAGATACAATTACTAGTTATTATACCTTGAAAGACCTGACCGGAAGACGCAGCATTGGAAGGCCTTCCACAAGGTGGACCGATGACCTGGTGAGAGTCGCGGGGTCGCAAGAATGCGACGGACACGAGAGGCACAGGACAATTCGTTGTGGTGACACTTGGGGGAGGCCTATATCCAGCAGTGGACATCTTTCAGCTGAAATTATGATGATGATGATTACCTTGAAAGATTAAATCCGTGCCGTTTTGTATAAAATGATGGCCCTGATTATCTTTTTTCAAAACGAAATTATTTGTCTTGGGAAAATAAATTGAGAGCAGTAAAAATAGAAACACAAAAAACATAACCGGGTAATGCAAAATAGTACATTTTAAAATATGTCATTACTGTTTGAGTTGTCTACAAGCTTGCTATCTAGATGGCCAAGATGGTCATGATTAAACGTTGAATAAATATGTTTATGTATTCTTGTTATTAATTTATTATGATAATTGTTAAATTAGTCGTATTATTTTGTTGTGTCAATAGTTACAGTGCGGGCCCGAATGATTTCTGTGAAATATGTCTCAACCACACTCTTTGCAAATACAAGGTATGAAGACAGCCGATATTTCACTGAATACCAACGTTGTCACTATAATAAAAGTTTGTTATATGTGTTGGCAGGCACAAGGACCCGGTCCTTTTTGCAAATCTTACGACAATACTGCAAAACTGAAGAAGCAGGATATCAAAGAGATCGTCAACAGAATAAATGAAAGGAGAAACTTTGTTGCCATGGGATACTCTAAAATTCTTCCACACGCCGCTAATATGAAAAAAATGGTAAGTAAACTTCATCTTTGTGGAGTTTATAACTTAAAATTTCGTACTATCAACATAAGACTGTACTGTTTTCTTCCTTAACCGATATCCACTTCTCCATCTACAGCTTGATTAAATAAAACCTATGTCTAACTTCTTACCTGAAATAACCGATCTCTTCAAAAAATTTCACTACATTCAATAAAAATCTATCAGATAATATCCACATAAGGTACTTTTAGATTTTAATAATTAAAACAACTTGTAGCCAGTGTTCCTTCATTAAATACATGACAATTTCAATAACCCAAGCCACGGCTAGGATATATTGTTTTATTAAGGAGTTTCCGTGCCTACCTACCATCATCAGATTAGTTCGATGGTGCCTTATAGTCAGAGTGTATCTCATAACAATTCTAATAAGCCCAAACACGGCTTGGATACATCGTTTTATTAAAGTGCTCCCGTGTCTACAAGCCACTTTTCGGTTCCATATTCAGATTAGTTCGATAGTACCTTATAGCTAGAGTGCGTCTCATAACAATTCTAATAAGCCCAAACACGACTAAGATATATTGTATTATTATGAAATTCCTGTATCTACTTTCCACCTCCCGGCTCCATCATCAGATCAGTTCGATAGTACCTTATTGCCAAAGTGCAACTCATGATAATCCTAATAACCCCAAACACGGCTAGGATACATTGATATATTACAGTTCCAGTGCCTACCTTCCGGCTTCATCATTAGATGAGTTCGATACATCCCCTCCTCATCTTTCTTCAATCAATCATTGACTAGATACACGAAAGCAATTTTACTTGTTAAGACAGTTCTGCTGTGATCCTATGAGAAGTTCCGTTCCATATCTTCGAACTTCATCATCAGATCATAAGAACATTTCTATGGGACTAATTGGGGAGTATAATAATTAATTTAAAAAAACAAATTAAAATCGGTTCACAATTGACCGAGAAATCGGTGAACACATAAAAAAAAAACAACCGAACATATAACCTACTCCTTTTTGAAGTAGGTTAATGATTGCCCTTATTACGCCTTCGAAAAATTATGCAAAAGTCACCTGACATTGCCAATATTTATGTTTTTAGCACTGGTCAAATGAGTTAGCGTCCATTGCTCAACGCTGGGCTGATCAATGTGATCCAGCGATACAACCGGATAGAGAAGATCAATGTAGAGATTTAGGTGAGATTTTCTTTATCCAAATAAATTTTATTCTAGGCTAGCAAGGCTCCGCAGATATCCAATGGACCCACCTTTGTGTGTGTACCGACTCTGGGGGAGCCGAGCATGAGCGACACTATACGAATTTGAGCTCCTCACAAGACTCTGACGTTGCTGTTCGAAAGAGCACCTGAAGGAACACAGGTGGGGTACAGTCAGTAACAATTTGACATTGCCTCTCGCTCCACTCAGAACAGGAGTTATTTAGTAATTTCCCACCTCAACAAAAAAAAGATATCCACAACGCGACAACGCAACGACTTCTTTGACAGAAATAGAAGACATGATATCACGTTGTCTCATTGCGGAAGCTCTAAATTATCAGTGCCATGTAAGAGTATTTTTATTATTTTTCGAGAAACTTTAGCATGTAACTAAAAATCTAGACGTAACGGAATTTATCTACTATCAAATCCAAACTAAGGAGCCTTCAAATTTAACGAAACACTGACCACAGATGCTTTATTGAATTTGAAGACTCTCTCCTTAAATTTGTTGCATTTTAGATATAAAATTTTATAGACTAGTGTTTTTTTTTCTAGGTGGGAAAATCATCTTATGACAAATCCCGCTCTTAGGGAGAGCGGGAGATTGCGTCAGACTTTTACTGACTAAAACCCACTCTTGTTCTTTCTTTGCCTTCGTCTCATGACCCTGGGTTTCACTTTCACACTACCCGTGGGCCCCAGTAGGCTTCGACCCTGTTGGGCCCCTAAAGTTTGCTGAAATTTCCTTGAGACGCGCGTGGAACAATTCGCGCCGTCGACGACTTGAGCTCGGTCCGGACGGTTACCGGACGATCGGACGGCGAGTCACCCATTGCTCACCGTCCGCAAGCCCGCGCCTACGGTGGCTGGAAATCGGGATCGGAATCCTGGCGGTGGTTGGGGCATGAGGACCGTTGCCTCACGCGATCGGCCGCCTCCTTTGCTAGCATTACTACTTCGCAAAAGGAGGCGACCGCCTGCCACTCCTCCTCGCTCCGGACCATGGCCTGTACAAAGGCACGGCGCGAGAGATCACCGCCGCCGATCGCCCCCACGAGAACACGGCGTTGCTCTACCCAAGCGGTGCAAACCACCACCGTGTGCTCCACCGTATCCTCCGGGCGGTCCACACAATGGCGACACCCGGGCGTCGCTTCCGCACGAATCCGGTGCAGGAACTTCCCGAACTTACCGTGTTCGGTGAGAACCTACGTCATGCGGAAGGCGAGGACGCCGTGAGCTATTTCCAACCACGCCTCAAAGAGGGACTTACCGCCATAATTGTGGCGTGCCCTATAGACTAGTGTTAATTACATACAACATTTCAGAAAATTTAAAAGTGGGACAAAACATCGGCAGCGTTATAGGTCCTTCACCCGGCCTCAGCGTCAAAGGTTACATTGAGATGTGGTTCATACAGGTTCTACACTACGTCGGAAGCGTCACTTATTACAATAAGTGAGTATGTACACAGTAGGTAGCAAAGCCATTTTTTTGTTGTTTTAGTAGTGAGAGCTATTTTAATACTACCATACCACCAGACTCCTGTAGCTATAGGACTGTTTAGTTTTAAGACTTTTTTTAATTGTACCCAATTTTACGATTATATCCTCAATGATGACGGCACGGTTGGCGCCTACAGATAGTTTTTCTGGTTCTGGGTATCTTGTGTATGTGAGTTTACATATTTATGAACACACCCGCGATACAAGAGTATTTCCTAATGTGGGCAAATATCTTTTTACAGTTAGAGCAGAAGGATTTACTAATACAATAGATACAAACAAGCACGAAATTATTACAAACTTTTTAATTTTACTAATTGCCACAAAGAGCTCATGGAAAACCACAAAGGTCTAACGTGTCATTTTGTCACTTTTACAGCCCCTGTCTTTTAACCCTTTATTTGTTACATAGCATATATGTCTACGACGGGTCTTTGTCAAGCCTTATACAATGCTACGACGCAGTCGTCGTAGCGCCCCTGGCTACGGCGACAGCGTAGCGCTACGCAATTACCCGACGAGCTACATAGAGATATTATGATAAATAAATTAAAAATTAAAAAGCCTGACTGCGTAAAAAATAACTTTTTATTTGTTTTATTTTATGTTTTTAAATTAATGCCATTAAATTGGTTTCTATGCTACTGGACTGGACTTGTTTTTTTTTCTTTTTAGTTTTTATTTCAAGTTATTTTTTACGCAGTCGGGCTTTTTTATTTTTTAAATTTATTTTTTTATTTTACACTTTTTATTTATTATAATCTTATATCACTATTTATTCAGTCTATTTTAGGCGTACATTAATAACTTTAAAGTTCGTAAACCTACCTAGTCTTACACCTCGCTTATTTTGTATCTTAAATAAAATTGAAGTGTCTGTATATATCAAAGTGTATTCGATACTTATAACAAAAATGTGAATTTTGAAATTTTTGGTTGTTTGCTGATTTGTTCCGACTAATATCTGAAACGCCTAAACCGATTTTAATGGGGTATTCACTGACGGAAAGCTTATGTTATAAGCAGTTACTTAGGCTACTTTGGATTTTTTAATATGATATAAGTCTTCCAAACAATTAAACAAAATTTGACGTATTTTCAATGTGGGATGTAGCTAACTTTATAACAAGTACCTTAATTCACTGTTTACATTACATGAGATGTAAAATCATGACATTTTAATTCTCAGGGAGAGTGTACATCTCCGAAACGGTTGGGCCGATTTTGACGGGACTTTCACTGACGGATATCTAACGTTAAAGGGGTAATTTGAATTACTTTTCATTTTTCTTCAAAATCGTTGAACTTTGACGGGACTTTCATTCGGTTATAGCTAATGTTATAATGTCATTTTTTTACACGATTGCCTCAAAAAAGGGAGTAACAGCTAATAGATAATAAATAACATATTTCCTATTGTATTTTTTTAATATGGTCATGATATACCATTTTGTAATCCTAATGATAAGCCTTTTAATTTGATACCCATATTGCAGTAACCAAAAAACATAATTGTTTTTGGTTCTAAATTATGGCATCTCACAGTCGTTATGTTGTTTTTTTTTAACGTCACTTATCTAAGAACACTTGGGTTATCAAGAAGATATTATGTAAATCCGTTCAGCGTTTTGGAAGATATGAGGTAATAAAGAATATTACATACATACATACAAGATACGCGCGTAAAACATAACCCTTCTTGCAGTTGGGTAATAATAACAGCAACTTAGGGAATAATATAGAACACCTTTCTATATTATTCTCTTTTAAATCTATTTGTTAATTTATGTACAAATAAACATTTGAAAACGAAAAGAAAAATACAGATAGACGAGCACAAAGGTGCTGCTTCTTTCAAAAGATTTTTCTTCTAGCCGACCTGCGACAAGAAAGCTGAGCGAGAGATGCAGATATAGTGTGTATAACTTAAAAACTTTAAAATTTGAAACAGGAAAAGTAGGTCAGAAACCTAGATTAGACTATAATACGTTATTATAGTACAGGTATTATTAATAACTAGACTAAATCATACATAATATATATTTAGATAAATTAATTCATTTATATTAGGATACCAAAAAATGTTTTAAAGAAGAGTACCCTGTTTGTTTTCCTACAGTTACGTTAAGACATTATACTTTCATGTTCTTCATTACAATTACAGATCTCGAGATTACAAGGCTAATTATTTGACACAGCTGTTATGGGCTAATACAGAATTTGTCGGATGTGGCAGAGTGAAATTTTACGTAAATATTTATAGTTCGAATTAATTTATGCATAGAATCTGGAGCTAATGGGAAATCTTACTAACCAAATGTTTTAGGTAGATGAAAGAAATGTAATGTTGGAAAGATTGGTATGTAACTTTGCACCTAAGGGTAATACTCATGGAAAACCTATGTATTCTATTGGATATCCTGGCACTCAATGTAAAACTGGAATGGTACCAGATTTTCAATATAGAGGACTGTGTGGTTATGAAGATGATGCAATCCGTAAGATATGTTTATGATATTATCAACTTAATAATGTAGTCTACTTTATCAAATTTATAAATTCCTTCATAATATTGATCATTTATTTCTATGGATATTTATGGGCCCATTATTCTCACAAATTCTCTTGCCCTGGCCTATAGAAATTCAATGGGTCAAATAAAAAATATCTACACACGTGACGCGTATTGACATCTAAAGACTATAAATTCAATAAAAACATAATTATTTCTGGGTTTAATAATAAATGTGTTGAAAAAAAACTAAGTTATGTTCCGCTAAAATATGTTATTCTCTATATTTTACTCTACAGCACCAAATTTGTAAGAGGATTCTTCTTCAAGTTACATTACGTACTCTGAAAATGGGAGACAATAAACAGCTTATATGCTTTTAGATGCAGGATTTATTCCTGTCCAATTACTTTTGCAAGCTCCGTTTATTAGATTGTCTGGGGAGGTTAACATGGTCAATAAAGTTTTAACTCGTATTTTTGTGTGGGTGTGGCCCTGATCTGAAGGAAAAATCCTACGAAGACCCAAGTCATCGCTATAAGCAGCCCTAGGTTGCGCCTAAGAATCGACTGAACGCAGCTCCCACCGATCGTTTTTGATGGCTAAATTATTCTATACAACTCAGTGAAAGACTGGTATTTTTATTGACAAAAACTTTTCACGAGATCTTCCACTGCAGGAAGTTAGCCGCAAGTTGTTACAAAAGATTAATAACACCTTAATTACTTACAGATGTTACAAATACTAAACTAGCCACTGGAGAACGACAAGTAAACAGTTTACTAAAAGTCTTCAATTTATCAAACGATTCTGTGAAGTACGAAATTGACCCTATCCGCAGTAATCTAAAACAGAGTATTTTAAATAACAATTCCAGCAACCGACAGCGAAATCAGAAAACGAGGCACATATTCGCCAACAAGACTTATGGTAGGTACCTTGTTATTTTCTTAAAATCATCAACATTATCATGTCAACCGCAAGACGCCCTCTGTTGGACATTGGTTTCTCCCAAGTGATGCCACAATGAACGCATTGCATCCATCGGATTACTATAAATGATTCATCACAATGTTTATCATTTTTCTTATTAGATTAATTATCACATTGCGTGCAGCAGTCTTAAATGCGACATAGTTAGGTTCTCATTACTTTTTAGAGTTCCGTACCTCAAAAGGAAAAAAAAAGTGTATTTTGACACTCTCAAGGGAATTAAAATTCATGGGGTACTTCCCGTTGCCCTAGAACTCTGAAAATAGGCATGAAGCAAGATCTTATAGCACAAGTATACTGAAAACTGTAAATTTGTAGATACGTCACAAAAAAAGAACTTTTTTTGCGATTCGGAAAAATCTTCGTAACTCAATACGGGAATTGAACTGTTTTCATAGGTAAGCTTGTACGAAACCCTCAGTGCGCAAGTCCAGCTCGCACTTGCCCAACTTTTTTAAATTACGGAGCATCGATTGTAACAATAAACGTACTAAAGATTTTTTGATGACGAAATACATTTCTTCATTTAAAATTTGACAAAAATAAAACGTTTCCTCAAACTAGAAATTCATACTGTATCGTCAGTACGTTAACAAACACGTAAACTTACATACAGAAAACACCTAGACCAGGGACGACTATTTGTAGGCCATAAACATATATACACTTATATTTATTATATTTGGAGGTCGTGGGTTCGATTCCCACCCAGGACAAATGTTTGTGTGATGAGTACGATCATTTGTTCTGTGCCTGGGTGTAATTTATCTATAATATGTATGTATTTAGAAATAAATAAGTATGTTTTTATCAGTTGTCTAGTACTCATAACACAAGCTCTGCTTAGCTTGGGACTAGACGGCGTACATATACGGATACATATATTTGTTCCGTGTGGGAATCGAACCCGCGACATGAATCGCAGCAAGCAACCGTGTCGACATTGACATAATTCCATTTATTACAATGACTTGATGCCCTAAAGCCATTAGAAATGTACCGGTAGCAAAAACTTTTTCGAAGAACCTTTACAACTAACTAACTCGACTAATACCGATATCACTTAGTGCAGGAATGGCAAACCTTTGGCACGCGTGCCAGTAATGGCACGTGGCAAAATAATTCGTGCACACGTGTAGGAGATGTTTAACATATTGGTAATTTGAAACATCTGTAATCACACTAAACTTTCTATTTCATACTGGATTAGTTTAATATAGAATCTATCAATACATAAAACACTTAACATATAGACACTAACTTATATATACACTTAAATAAAAAATCTAAAAGCTAAAATATGGCGTCAAAAAACTCCTCCGCATCGCTGTCGACTGGAAGTGTGCCCAAAAGGCTGGCGGCATTGCCACGTTGTATGGCAATGCTTAATCTCTGACCGAGGTAAAAGCCAGCCCATGGGTCACGCGAAGTGTCTACTAAGCGTTTGGATAGTTCTTTGAACAGCTTATGAGCACTCGGACCCCACGGCCCAAGAGTTTCAACCCCAAACGGCTCAAAAATATAACTGCCGACGAATTAATTAAAATAAACAAATAACTGCAAACATTCCGATATTGGAGGAATTTTGCGTTTTAACCTAAAGGTTGACTGGCAGCGAATGCCTTGTTGGATTTAGTCTACCTATGTATTGTTTTACTACTGTACATAAAGTAACAATACATAAATTAAGAGTTAAAAGCATCTAGTTTAATTTTACTTTGTTCATTATATCACAAAGTCAAGATTCTTTGGCAGCGTGTCAAGACCAAATTTTTTTTATATAAATATCTGGCACTTTCCCCAACAATGGTTCGCCATCCCTGACCGGTGCTCGGAGAGAACGGCCTAAATCGGTCGATAGTTGGATACCGAAGTTAAACATTTTTGACGCCTAATAGCGATAATATACACTAATGGAAACCGCTTTCAAAGACAAACTTTACCACTAACTCGATTTTTGGCATAGGTAGAAAACCAATGCTGCTTCTAACATGATTTTTTTGCAAACAATTAGATCACCATCATCATCATTTCCGAAAGACATCCACTGTTGGACATAGGCCTCCCCGAAGTGTCGCCACAATAAGCGGTCCTGTACATCTCACATCCATCGGATTCCCGCTACGGTCCCTTAAATCAAACTTCCAATTAACGAAAAAAAAAGATACGGCCGTTTATATCGCAAAAAACTTATATTTCGACACTCTCAAAAGAATCAAAATTCATAGGGTACTTTCCCATTGACCCAAAATCCTGAAATTTGGCATAAAGCAAGGTCGTATAGCACAGGTATAGGAATAAACGTCACAAAAAACTTTTTTGCGATTCGGAAAAATCTTCGAGATTCCATTCGGGAATTGAAATATTCAATCATGGGCCTTGTGAGTCTTGTGACAGAGGTAAAAGTGATGTGTTGCATATGTGCATACACCTATATACCTTAGGGTGGTAAGCATTTTCAGACCGCGACAATCAATCAGTGATTGTTGTAAGTAGTCGTAGTGTCGATTGTAAGCCATGTGGTTCCTAGTAACTATGAGAAAGGGATCCCCTCTACTTTGGGCTACCTTCACCTCAAATCACCATGAATTGTACAAACGGTATTCATTGCTGAATGTTCCCATCATTTTTATTTCAGCTACTCTTAGAAGAATTCCACCACTACGCAAGCAGATGATTGGAAATACTTTCAAGAATATTTCTGGAAATAATAATGAGTACCATTATCAACACGATCGCGGGCACTCACACCTCTATCATGGACACGAACTACCGCGACATAACTACGACACGACTATTATAATAAATACCAATCATGATTTCAGAAGATATGATTACACAACCGAACCAATGAACTCTCAGTCATACACAAATTTTAGAAGATTTAATCAATATGCACAATGCACCCGCAGAATCAGACCAAACCAAGAAAACTGTGCTTTAAATCAATGTACGACAGCGGCAACAGATTGTTGTCCACAAACCACTATGTGTCCATTTACATGTACTGAGATATCATGTACTCAGCCGGTGGAAGATCACACATGCTTTACCCCCTACATCCCCCCACTTCCTGACCCTTGTGCATGTACGCAACCACTATGTCCATCAATAAGTACAAATTGCAACTATAATACAAATTGTCCTTGCAGTGAAGCTTGTTCTACAAACACATGTTGTCATACAACAATATGTCCAGGTCCACGCAGGCAGAACAATGATTTCAATGATTACAGAAGGACTGGTATGTTCCAATATTACGATATGGCTCCCAACATTATGGTAAGAAGCGGTGACCGAAAAATACCACCAGAAAATTCATCTCAGAAGGGTACATCATTTAACCCGGACAATAATAAATCACACAAAGCAAAGTACGTTGAAAAAGACTTTGATCAGATACATAAAGGGGAACCGGATTATCCAAAATACAAATCACAAGATCGTGATTATATATACAGTTCATTTAATTCTGGTCTGAGAAAAAAACGTCAACCAGAAGATCAAATGCCTGTAAAGCCATTTTGGCAAATTGAAAATTTTAACCGTCAAAAATCATCTCAGCTAAAAAGTATGAGATATACGACATTACAAAATAGGAAAACTAGAAAAAACACGGAATCGATAAAATTGTTGACAAGTACAGAACCCATTACTCTTAGATTGGCAGATTACACTGACTATCAGTCAGAACACATCACAGAAAAATATCTATCTTTTAATGAATTAATGCATCTTAGAAAAATCAACGATGGCTTTGCACATTATGACTTAAGACGCGCACAGAAAGGGGGAGGAAAAGATCAAAAAAAACCTTCAGGAAATACTACCAAAAAACCAGCAGCAAAAGACCAAAAATCCAATCACGCCACAGATAAAGTTACTGATACTTCGGGCAATACTAACAAGAAACAGGAACCTAAAGATCATAAACCCAGTCATGTCGCAGATAAAAATCACGAAACCGCAGAACATAAATCCAGTCACCACACAGATAAAAAAGCTGACGGTTTGGGCAATACTAATACAAATCAGGAAACTAAAGATCACAAGTCCAGTCACCTCACAGGTAAAAATGCTGACATTTCGGACAACATAAAACAAAAAGACAAAGAAGGTGAAAGCAGTAACCTCAAATCAGACAATATTGACACACCGAGCACACATCCTTTTACTGCAAATACACCGTTTATAAGAGTAAATCATTGTACTCGTAAATTAACGTGTACATGGACCGCTTACACCGTGAATGATGATGAAGACGGAAGAGGTCCCATATTCGGACCCGAAACAGGTTCGCGAACACCGCCTGGATATGTGCCAGAATGCACACGTACTTCTACTTGTACCCGTGATTTCTTGGATCGAAACAAAATGCCCACAACACCCTCAGATCAGGATTCCAGCGAATCTGTACCTGAAGATGAAGAGTACTGTGAGCGCCGGTCTCTTAACGTTCAAAAACGAAATTCTGATACCCAAAAACCAATATTTCGTCTATTTAGAAATATAGATCATGTTAATGTTCCCATTTTAAGGTAATATACTCGTATTTATAAAAGTCCGTTTTCTTTTTAGCGTATCTTATTGACTACCTTTTTTTGAGGTGGGAAATCTCCCGCTCTGGGTGAAATGATAGGAAATCGCCCTGGTTTCCTAATGCCTGAGGCGTCTTCTAGAGCACCGTCCTCTTCCTCACTGTTTTGGCCATCTCCTTTAGTGACATTACTGCTTCGCAGAAGGAATACGCTTGAAAACGGCACAGTACGTTTAAAAAATCTATGCTAAATCACGTTCTTGGCATTAATTTAAATATAGGGAATAAATAAACTTTTGGCATTTTCTTCTACGTGAAAAATAACAGCGGTTGCTAAGATACAACTTCATAAGATCCATGGTCTAACATATGGAGATAAAACCTATTTACAACATCCCTATATTTAAAATAATGCCAAGAACGTGATTTACCGTAGATTTTTTAAACGTACTTAGATTGTGAACAGTTGTTTGTTACGTATGAAAAACACGTAAGTTGAATAAAGAAAGATAACACGTAAGATGTCTCCTGTCAGGCCACCCAGGTGTAGCTACCGCTGTATCAATGATTCGGGGCCTATGGGTTACAGGGGACTCAATGTGTACAAAAATTCATAAGATGTATGTATCCACAACTTTAAATGAAAGTATTTAAGTCGCGTCACTGATACACAGAAGTCGGGTCAGTGGCAATAGCATTCTGATGAGTCCTTACTCCCCTATTCTAAGGCACTATGTGGAGACTACGTTCTCTGCACATCTCGCCCCAGTCATCCACTTCACTTTATGTTTTTATTTTTATATCTTTATTTGTGTACCTACTACTAACACTAATATTAAGGTACTCTACTAAAAAAATATTTTAATATTTTTTTATTATTCAACCTCTGGACCAACTGCTTCCCATACGAGACAATTGAACATACGTCGTGAGATCGCTTGCTCCCGTGTCACCAGTCCTGACTCTCTCTACATTTTGGCTGCAGATAGCAATACTTTGTACAGTACAGATTTTTTATAATTAAGTACCGAATACTGTATCCACTTTTTAGCAGTGATCCTTACTTAGACTCCTGCTCCGATGACGTCCATACATTTAGTAATACGTAGTTAAAAAATTTTTTAAATCTTTATTTTGAAGCTTTGTCAATAATGACTATGTCGCTCCATCATAGCCAAATTTTGGATTTTATAAAATTTATATTAAAATATGATTGTAGTATATTTTGTACAGTAGTATTGCCTCGTCTGACGTTGGCTTAGCTAATATACTGTTGCAAATACCAATTTCAATCACATGAGTGCTAAACAAATTTCTCCTGAGGCGTTCGCCCCGCTCACATTCCACCAGAATATGATGTAAGTCCTCGATTAATCCACGTTTTTCGCATTTAGGTGAAGATGTGATACTCATAAGGAACGTAAACTTCCTTGATGGGATGTGACCAAATCGAAGCCTCATGGTAATAACAATATCTTTTCTATTAAGTGCATAATTATCTATCCAGGGAATTGTTAATGGATCGGGTTGGATGGTGTTGTACCAGATACCTTTCTCTCTACATCTCTCATCATGAAATTTTTTCTACAGTTTATGACAATGTTTTCTAATCAGTTGAAAGTTATTTGAGAAAACTAGAACCATATTTAATAGAATACCTTCAACAAAGGCTCGCTTTGCCACCGAATCTACCATTTCATTACCTTGAATCCCGATGTGTGACGGAATCCACTGCAGTATTACTGCTTTAGAATTTTGTTGAAACTCCTGAATCTAGTTAATTATTTTGTACGTTATTGGTTTTCCTCGAACTGTCGTGGCACAACGAGCCACATGTTGTAAACCACTCTTGGAGTCAGTTAGTATTACAAACTTATTATGATCTATTGATTGGGATATGATATAGTTTCACTGATTGCCAACAGTTCAATATAGATTATAGACACGTTCAAATCATTACTAAAGCCCATTGATATATTTTGTTGTGTCTCTCTGTAGATCTGTAAATATTTGATAAAAATTAGTGTATTCTGCGCTTAAATGTTGATAACATAAATCATTAAAAACTAGAGGTTGAATTCGTTTTTTTGGCTAATTTATTCCGCTTATTTTAAAGTTAATGTTTTTAATTAAATCTATGTAACCAACCCGTGATAACAAAACAACTCCAAATTCTGGCTGCAATGAAATCGCACGTCTAAGGTATTCATGGCTTAAAATTAGCAAAGGCTTATTTCTTCGTTTCCAAAAGGGCAACCGAGGTAAAAATCATCCAGCAAGTTAACAACTAACTGCACAACTAACACAAATATCGACTTACACTTAAATAAAATTTACCGGCTACATAATTTCTACAAATAAATAAAGCTTGAAGACTTTGTTCACCACTCGTGGCATGGATGGGAGTAGATTTTATAAAGTTGCCGATACTCCTCATTGCTTGGTTTTGGATTTTATCAAGTTTATACAAGTTTGAGTGACAACTATCTCCGTACAATAGCTAGCGTAGTCCATCCGACTTCGAATAAGGGACCCCGGGTAGCGCCAGATAAAACTTTGAGAACATTGAGGAATCTGGCAGATTTGACGCGAGTTTCATTTATGAGTTTTTTTTGTGTCTCAAATCATCTAATGACTTCTCGCGCTGTGGGTGGAGCGAGAGGGCGTGTCAGACTTCTACTGACTAAAACCGCACCTGTGTCCTTCAATTGCCCTTTGCGTTCTAAGACTACGGGTTTCCTTTTCAGAAATTCTCCGCGGTCCTAGCTAGCGGGCATCGGCCATGTGTTTGGCCCACCTTAGAGAGCGATCCAGCCAAAGGCCTAAATATTTTACATTTTCTACTACCTGTAAAACTGAGTTATCAATTTTAAGACTGACCTTTTTAAATATACAAATTTTTGTTTTTGTTGTTGAAATGTCTAATCCAATATCAGCTAGGAGTTTGGCAAGTAAGCTCAATGGCTACTGTAAGTAATAACTAGTTTGACCTACACTACTTTCAATGGAATAAACAATAAAGTCATGAACCTATTGTGAAACATGAACATGATTGGTGCTAATTTCTTTACATAAATCTACAGTCATCATCATCATCACCATTTCAGCCGATAGACGTCCATTGCTGGACATAGGCCTCCCCCAAATGTCGCCACAAAGAACGGTCCTGTGCGTCTCGCATCCATCGGATTCCCACAACCTTCACCAGGTCATCAGTCCACCTTGTAGGGGGCCTTCCAACATTGCGTCTTCCGGTATGCGGTCGCCACTTCAGAACCTTTCGGCCCCAACGGCCATCTGTTCTGCGAGCAATGTGCCCAATCTATAGTAGCTACATTAAATAGTAACGGATAATAAGAGTCGCCTTGTGCTAAACCTCTTCCTGTGTATCTCAGCATACTCGTACTTAAATTATTAAAGTCTTTAATATGTATTTAAATGTCTCTCACGAAGAAACTCCCAAAAGTATAAACAAATCCTATTCCCTACACCCAACCGATCTAACGTAATATACTAAGATCCCAGAGCTGTCAGACATAACTTATTTCCACATGGATGAAACCTTAGGTTCTCAGTAGCGTCTCATGTGCTTTGAATACCTGTGTACTTGTGGAGCTCCCCCTTGGGGCCCCTGAGCAGGTACCTGGTGAGAAAGGGAACTAAAAATAAGAGTTACTGAACTTAAATTTGTATGGCTGATTTTTATATATGTTTTGTAGAATATTATTCTAAAGTAGTATCATAAGTGTCAGACACTTACCATAGACCAAAACTTCTGTCAGACGCGTTAAAGTTCCACAAAAAGTAAACAAAGTTTAATTATTTTTACATGTTTGATTTTTAAATATATTATTAAGGTAACTATTACAAAGTTATATTTCATTAGTCAGACAAATTGTAGTGACCAAATCATCCAAGAAACATCCAAAGATACCTGATCTTTGGATTTAATACTTCTATTAAGTTCTACTAACGATATTTGCGGTTCTAATTTGGAATTTTGGGAATTAAATATTGGTTGACGAACAGGTACATAATCAGGTGTAAGATTATACAACAACTGATTTGCTTTATCATTATCAATATAATGGCGTCGAATTTTATAACCTTTTAAACAATTCATTTTTCGCGAAAGGGGTGTTTTCATCAAACGAAGAACAAAGTTCTCGCCAGGAATCATTTTGTGCACATTTAAAAGCCTTTGAGATTCTTTTACTTTATTTTGCAATAATATAAAATTTGTAGGGGTTTTTTTATTTTATTTTTTATATTGGGTGGGAAAATCATCTTATGACAAATACCGCTCTTGGGCGGAGCGAGAGATAGTGTCAGACTTTTACTGACTAAAAACCCACTCCTGTTCCTTCGTTGCCTTCGTCCAGGGCTCCGGGTTTCGTTTTCACACTACCCATGGCCCCAGTAGGCTTCGACACTGCTGGGCCCCTACGATTTCTGACATCTCCCTGAGGCGCGCGTGGAACAATACGCGCCGTCGACGACTTGGGCTCGGTCCGGACGGCTACCGGACGGTCGGACGGCGGGCAACCCATTGCTTGACGTCCGCAAGCCCGCGCCTACGGTGGCCGGAAAGCGGCGGACAGGGCGTAAGGACCGTTGCCTCACGCGATTGGCCGCCTCGTTTGCTAGCATCACTGCTTCGCAAAAAAATTGTAGGGGTTGGATTACGCCCAAATTCTGCCAGAGCCAAACGTCGCAATGCCACTGATTTTGAAAATTCTATATTCCAATAAGGTTTTGGATTAAACTTACCACTAGGATTTAAGTCTGGCAAAAGGTTAGTAAAAAGTGAGGTAAACCAGTCTATACAAATCTTAATAATGGCTTTGAGCTTAACGACTACTGAAGTCTCCAGTTCCGCAATTACATTATTTGCTATTTTATAAGGTACTTTCTTCTTCTTGGTACTTTTCTTTTTGTTTTTTATCTTGTCCGAAGCTGAAGGAATATTAGTATCGACTGTTTCCATGTAAACTTCTTGTAAAGAAGATACTGAGCCTTGCCTGCTTCTTTGGATGCCTCAATACTTCTACATTCCAGGATTGGGCTTGGATTTATTTGTTACGACAGTTCTGCTGTAACCCTAGGAGTTCTTTTCCATATCTTGGAAATTCATGATCAGATCATAACAATATCTCTATGGGACCAACTTGGAAGCATAACCTTAATTTTCAAAATTGGTGAACATACCTGCATAAAAAAATAAAAATACATTCAGCCGAACATAGAACCTCTGTTTTTGATGTTGGTTAAAAATAGTCATGTGTATTTTTATAAACATATATTAAATCCATCGCAATATTTACTAAATTGAAATATATAAATTACAGTAAAGAACCAGTGAAGTTGTAAAAACAGAGTTGTGGATCCATTTACTCAACTAAATGTATCATTCAATTTTATTAAAGCTTTTTTTTAATCATTGACTTCTCTTCTTACAAATCTTTTCTTCTTAAAGTGTCGATGATAAAACTAGTATTTCTTTTTTCAAGTTAAATTTATTGCCTAGCCCAGTGAACAGGCAAGTACAAATTTCTAATTGTTTGATATATGAAGAAAAGATTTTTATTTTTGTGTTTTTCTTGTTATGAACACTGGATTTGTACACGCATTCAAAACCATTACAAAAGTAATTTTCGCTTAGGTTCGTCTTTTTCCACTAAGATTGTTGTACAAAATAGTCTCTGTTATTTTTTCGAGAAATGTTAATGTTTAAAAAGGTTTTCGTTTTCTAAATTATCACAAAAAGATATATCTTTAACCGGGTTATTAATAAAAAATAACAACTGACATTCAGCCTATTCATTACTTACGAGGTTTTTCCGCGATATTTTGTAAAAACTTTTTCATAACTCCTTGGCCACTTTTATATAAATTTATATTATCTGGTGACAACATGACAAGTGCAGTCGTACTTTCGATTGAGGTATCAGATTCAATAATATCATCCAAAAAGTCTTTTGTCACTGTACTCATTTTTAAATGTTCCAAGTCTGTCGGCGGTAAATTTACATCATCATAGTATGATTCTGTGCTTTCAGTATAAATTTCCTCATTTTCTTCGGGAAAAAAGTAATGGCCAGAAGAATCGTCATTTTGTCTGACTTCTGGCAATTCCGCTTGGACCCTGATATGCTTAACGGATGACATTGGTTGAGTATTTGCAGTATACACCTCAGATACTGGCATTTTATCTAAAATAGATGATATGGTTATAGTTAAATACAATATTACATGTTACTTACTTACTTACGCTAAAATATACTGTACCACCATTTCTGAAGATGACTGCTTCAATCAAATCAACTAGGAAAGTAGAATTAACATAGTCACTCGACACTGTGCTTTTAATAGTAGTAGGGTTTTTTTTACTATACAGTCGATCAACAAATGCTGCCACGCCAACATCGTGAAACGAACTTTCCGAATGACTATTTACAGGTTTATTACTTGATGACAATAAGTCTTTAATCATAGGATCATTGCTCAGTTTCTTCTTTAGTAGTTTGACAAAGTCGTCCACTGCTATAATATCTTTACAAGAATGTGGAGTCGTGTGTGGACTAATGAATTGCTTTGTAAATTCAAACAAATGAGAAAAGTAATCAAATTGTGTAAATGTCTCATTTTCCAGTGTGATACCCGACGTAGTCTTGTTTATTATATCAGTAACATAAGTGCTATCTTCGGTTACCGCATCTAAAACCCCTCGCAGTATGTAATGGGTGGTATGATCAATCAATTTATCTTCTGCTCGAAAACCAGCAATGTTATTGTCTTTTCCAGTTTCTAAATTGTTCGGTGCTGTTTTTTTATTACCTGAAAAAATTATAAATAAGGAAAAGCATATCGTGTATATAGTTTTGGGTAGTACTTTGTTGCTTCTTTTCAACAAGATATATTTTTTTGAAGTCATTTTTTACCGTGAATAAATTAATAGCAACTGACAACGTGTATTGTTATAATTGAATTTATATATACGTTACTGGCAATCTGTTTAATTCAGATATTTTATACAATACCTAGGCAATGTATAGAATACCTAGGGCGTACAGGCAATGTATGAAATATTATGAATATTATTGCCAATTACATATTTTACTTAGGTAATGTTTACAATTTTAACTAGGGATTGTATAGAGCACCTGCTGGTCCACCGGTAATGTGCATTCAGATCCCAATTTCCGGCCATAACAGGCGCGGGCTTGCAGACGGCGAGCATTGAGTGGCTCGCCGTCCGACCGTCCGGTAACCGTCCGGACCCAGCCCATGTTGTCAACGCGTACGCGTACTGTCTCACGCGCGCCTCAAGGAGATGTCAGCGACTTTAGGGGCCCAGCAAGGTAGAGGCCTGTTGGGGCCAAGGGTCTGATTCTGAAAGAAAGACTCGGCCCCGGTACGAAAGGCAACAAAGGAACAGGAGTGGGTTTTTAGCCAGTAAAAGTCTGACACTATCTCCCGCTCCGCCCAAGGGCGGGAGATGTCATAAGATGATTTTCCCAACGAAAAAAAAAAACTGGAATCTGCAAAATAAATGGATTTTGGTCTATATTTATCAATGTTAACAGACCTGCCTATGAAATGAAGGAAAATGAGACATGTTCTATTACTTAAAAAAATATCAGTGTAAAAGGCAAGAGCAGGGAAAGAATTGACGTAATTTTAGGCCATCCCAACACGGACAGGTAACCTGTCCATGTCGGGGTGCCCTAAAATACGTCACCTCTTCCCTTGGTCTCATCTTTTACACACATTACCGGCTGCTCATTTGGTATTGTATAATTCTATACAATACTATTATTACTATATTTTATTTATTATTATTTTTATTTGGCTTAGGTATTCACCTATCCTGTGACCTGTGATCCTATAATCACCTAAGCAATATATAAAATAAATAATATTCCACATTACACGTTTTAGATATCCTATACATTGCCTATGTATTGAATAGAATACCGGATTATACAGATTGCCGGTAACATATACACCCTGTAATTAAATGATACAAGTCGTAGATGTGTTAAGTATAGCAAAAGAAATGGGAGACCTACAAGCAGTGGTTGCTTCCGGGCTGGAATGATGATGTAGAATGAAGATACTTACAGCATAGCGCTTTATTGACTAAATCACAAGAGGTATCGTGTGGACATCTGGAGCAAGGCATACCACTCGAATAAACAGATCTATTTCGAACATTACCGGCAGGAGCAAAATTACATACAAGTCTGTAAATTGTCCTGTATTTCACATTTACATCTTCTAGGTTTTCCTGTTCCATACAAGTAAAATAATTAGTTTAACTGGATTTTGAATAAGGTCCGGGACACAAATCGATTTACACTATTAAAAAAGATCATACTTTAAACTTGACTCCACCACAGCCAACTTGATTTGTCTCCTCCCACACGAGTTGCGTAAAATAATCGTAATGTAAATTTCTTGTCTCGGAAGATCTGTAATTTTCAATGATCTGTTAATATTATCATCCCAAATACTCAAAATCTTCCCATATGCTTACAGATTCATCAAATGAAAATTTTGTTGTAATAATAAGATAATGAAGCATCGCATAAGCATTGTCCTAATAACTTGCTCATTGGCCTAGTTGTGTCAAGTGCGACTGCCAAGCTTAAGGCTACGTTTGCACTGACGCGGAGCTGGGCGTAGTGGAGTGGAGTGGGCCGTGAATTGGCCAATCACGGTGCTCAAAGCCTCCACTCCGCATCAATGGAAACAGTATAAGTGGGGCGGAGTGGAGCTGAGCGGAATTTCAAATGACGTCGTCTCGTCACGCGTCGTCTATCTTCAGGTACCCACTTTGTGGAGAGTCTTGCCCACCGGTCAGAATGCATGCGGCTGATGTGACCCGCCCAATCCCATTTTAGCCTAGCAGCCTTTTTTCCTACGTCCATAATCCCCATCTTTTGATGCAGCGTGGAGTTCTTCACTCTGTCGGTCCACATGACACCCAGAATGCTGCGCTCCATTGCTCGTTGGCAAACCCCAAGGCGAAACTTTTGCTACTCGGTGAGCGACCATGTATGGGCACCGTAAATTAGGACGGGCAGGTACACATATCAATGAGTTTTCGCTTCAGGGAGATCTCCCTTCATTAGCGTCTTCATGGACCAGTAGCTTTTCCAGGCGTTTTTGATACGGCGATCGATTTCCTTCTCCTGCCTGTTTTCGAAAGAAACTAACTGGCCCAAGTAGATATACTCATCGACATAGTTTATACCCTGCCCATTAACCTCGACCCTACGTTTAGTGCTGTTGGTCATACATTTAGTTTTAGACCGATTCATCGCGAGCCCCACCCTGAGGTTCGCCGTGCTTAGGGATCAGTTCTAGAGCAGTAGAGGCAAAAAGGACAATGCCGTCGGCAAACCGAAAATTTGTCAGCCTCTTACTACCGACTTCGATGCCCCTAGTCGCTCATGAGGCTGCCAGTGTTCTAAAGAAAATATGCTTAACTTAACCTAATTAAAAGTAACTTACAAAATAAAAATAAAAGCCCTAAAGTACTAAAAAAAGCTATCTAAAGTACGGCGTCAAAAAACTCCTCCGCATCGCTGTCGACTGGTAATGTACCCAAAAGACTGGCTGCATTGCCACGCTGAATTGCAATGCTTATCCTTTGTCCGAAGTAAAAGCTAGCCCTTAGGTCACGGGAAGTGTCAACAAGGCGTTTTGAAAGTTCTTTAAATAATTTGTGAGCACTCGGACCCAACGATCCCAGAGTTTCATCCCCAAACGACTCGAAAATATAACTAACGACAAGGTATTCCGCCGCTTCAGGTGCTCTGCAGCCGCTGCGGCAGCAACGGCACAGCACGACGAGCTAGAAAGATGTGATGGCTCAAGGGTATCGACATAAGTATCGTCCCACACTAAAAGCCCATCCATCTTCCATGGAAATACATACATACCGTCCGGTCTTTTGCCATCGTCGCGTGCCAGGCCATGAGGTTCCAATACGGCCGGAACGCTGACGGTGACAAGAGCACGTCGGATGATGTCATTGATATTCGCGTGCCGCGCTAAGTGACCCGCACTTCGGCTGCATGACAGACCTTGGTGTCCGAGGCTGTGTGACAACTTCGCCACAGTGGCAGCGATAAGGAAAGCAACAAAAAGCGCCAAGACGTAGGGAAGCAGCGAGGAGGAAGGTAGTATCGTCAAAGTATAATATATATATATAAGTATTATAATTAGTTTATCCACTTTGCATTTCTGATGATGATGATGATGATGATGACTAGAATTTGAAGTGCCTGGTTGATAGTAGGGGCCATATATTGTGACTAATACTTGATAGTTTGTTGTTTAATTTAGACTTACGGTACATAACGTGAGATTGTCGTAGAATTCGTATTTAGTAATTCCATGTACCATACATCAACAAGGGCCAGTGGTGTTAGACCGGGGGCGTCACCATGTATTGTAGCAATGTTTTGACCCACTGACATTTTACCTGTAACAGTAATTTAGTTTGAAATCGTAACTATATAACAACAGACCCACGGGTTGATAGAAGAGAATAGAATAATTTTTTTACACCACCTGCTTGATAAGGCTCTTTTATATGTCATACAACCATCAAATTTTTCAATCAATTTAAATCATTTTTACTAACAGCGCATACCTGTTCATGCTTATGTCCAACACTGACCATGTGAAATATCTGGGTGTCCAAATTGACGAACTCTTACGATGGGACAAACAGGTTGACGCAATTTCCACTAGATTTATGAAACTTATGCATGTTATTATTATTATCATATTATCACTTAAAGGCTTAATGCAAGTTATTCCATCCACAAGGAGATAATGTAGTATAGACGATCGGTATGGAATAATGAGATTTGAATTTGGAAAGTCAAAAACCACTATTTTGAAAAAAAACATATACCTTGTGTCCGAAAAACTCAGATATCTTACGGAACCGAGTATTAAAATGTACAATGCGTTCCAATTAAGAATAGGATCGATTGCCATGTTGTGACGTCACGTCATACTGTCAAATCCCAAGAAATTGGGCAAAATTGAAGAACTCAGAGATGAGCAAAATTGGAGAACTGTATTCTGATTAAACTATTTTCGTTCACAGTTCGTAAATAAAATTTTAAAAATTTCTTGTTTTGCTCACCATAATAATTCTTCGATTTGACAGTATGTCGTGACGTCACAACATGGCAATCGATCCAATTCTTATTTGGAACGCATTGTACACGTACAAACAATTTTAAGCAAAAACCAAACTAGGCGCTAACAAAAAAGAAAGAATAAAATGTGTTTTACAGCACCTGCTCTTTTATATGTCATACAACCATCACTTAAAGCAATTCGGAAGTCGAGAACGGAATCCCGGTGGTGGTTGGGACGTGAGGACGTGTCCTCACGCGATCGGCCGCCTCCTTTGCTAGCATTACTGCTTCGCAGAAGGAGGCGGCCGCCTGCCATTCCTCCTCGCTCCGGACCATGGACTGTACCAAGGCCCGGCGCGGGAGATTGCTGCCGCCAATCTACGAGGACATGGCGGTGCTCTGCCCAGGCAGGTCACAATTTTTTAATGGGTAGTGTTTACTGTTCCACAATTTTATTTAAATGATCCTACTTAAACGTGCTCTTCTGGGTAGATTTATGGGTAGACGGAAAATTTCACCCTTCCCTATGTTACCGGAAAACTGGTCGCCGGAGCCCCGCTTGGCGGGGCTTCTACTTCTGTGTGGTTTAAAAAAAAATAACCACGAAGGGTTCCCTTCTAACCTAACCTGTCCGAGTAGGGGTGCCCCAAGTTCCGAGCTCGCTTCGCTCGCTCTTGCATCATAAGTTCTTTGTGCTTTTTTCTAAGTGCATCCAATACCGCTATTGTTCCCGACACTCATCCGTGTCAAAACTAATAGCGGTAGCGTTGACGAACATGGAATGACATGACACAAAAAAAATACTCGATTCCGGGTAGCCTACTAAAAATATACAAAATGTTATATAATTATTCCAAATTTTTTTTATGAAATATTTTTTTTTTCTATGAAATAGAATTAATAAAAAATGAATCGTTTGTCAAATAACACGTTATTAAACAAAAGTTTATATGGTGATTTGTTTGTGGGTAAAATAAATTACTTATTTGAAAAACTTGTTGTAATATAACGATGAAATGATGAACCATGTTTTTGCCAATCATTGGCTGTCAAGTGAAATCAATTTTTGGTGAACTGACAGGATACCAAGTAAAGTACAGTTTAGAGTTTGTTAAATTGCTTCGTAATCAATCCAGTTAGTCCGTAGAGTATACAAGATCCTTGTGTGTTACTCAGTTACTGGGTCGTTTTGCAGGTTAAATAGTCAGTCGTTCCAAGTGAAATATTGGTATTCAAAAAAATCCAGTTAGACTGGAAGCCGACCCCAACATAATTGGGAAAAGGGTAGCTTTATAGCTTAGACGGTTTACTGTAAGACTTAAGTCCAATACACAGATAAAATGTAGTGGTTTTGTGGACTTTACCTAGTTCCAATAATTACATTATCTCTTCACAATAATAATACAATTATTTTAACTTGTCATAAGAAAAGGAATATACAACAAAGGAATAGACATATTATATACATAGAGATTCCATTACTGGATATGACATGTGAGTTAGACCTACTGTCCACGGACGCGTATCTTCATCGCATTCATCATTATACGCTTGGTGTACGCCTGCATGCAGCTTACATACAAAACTATAAAACTGTGTCGATGAAGCGGCAGAGTCGTGTCTAAGTAGATACGCTTTCGTGGATAGAAGGCCATAGTTTTATACTACTCTGTCAAGAAAGTACCGGGAAAAGATCAATAGTACACAAAATGTCTGTCATTCATCCAAATTTATTTTATCACCTTCAAAGTATGCTCCTTTAGAAACGACACACTTGCGCCAACGAATAATCCATTCATCAAAACATTTTTTAACGCTGCTTCCGGAATTGAGTTCAGTTCTCGCCGCGAATTCTCGGGTGCCACGAAGTGGTAATTTGAGTTTAGGAAAAAGAAAAAAGGCAGCAGGAGCCATATCTGGTGAATATGGTGGTTGCTGGATGGTATTTGTTGAGTGTTTGGTCAAAAATTTGTTCACAATGATAGCCTTGTGCGAAGGCGCATTGTCGTGGTGCAAAATCCAAGAATTTTCTTTCCACAAATCTGGCCTTTTTCGTCGAATTCGCTCTCTTAAACGCCGCATAACGCTCAAATAATATTCTTTATTTACCGTTAGACCTTCCGGTAAGAATTCAGAGTGCACAACACCGCGATAGTCAAAGAAAACAGTCAACATGACTTTGACTTTTGATCGCTTTGGCGTGGTTTCTTCGGTTTCGGTTCAGTTGGAAGGCGCCATTCCGAAGCTTGTTGACTAGTTTGCATGTCAAACTCGTAAACCTACGTCTCGTCACCAGTAACAATGCGTTTCATGAATGTTGCGTCCGAACTGACTCGTTCTAGCATGTCCTCAGCGACTTTCATGCGATTGAGTTTTTGGAGAAAATTCAGATCTTTTGGGACTAGCCGAGCAGCAACATGTTTCATACCCAAATGATTAGTTAAAATGGTACGGATCGACTCGTGAGATACAGAAAGTTCGGCGGCTATCTCTCTCAGAGTTGAATGGGGATTTTCAGTCACTATTTTCTTCACTTTTGCGATGTTAACTTCAGTTGCAGACGTTGACGGCCTACCAGAGCGAGGCAAATCTTCCATCACATCTCGACCGCTTTTGAACGCTTTGAACCACTCATAAGCACGAGTTTTTGATAAAGTCGATTCACCGTAAGCCTTCTGTAACATTTTCAGTGACTCCGAACACGAAATTCCATTGGCGATGCAAAATTTAAGACAAACTCTTGGTTCGATATTTTTGTCCATTATGAAATTCGCAATACACACTATATATGATATTACTAAAACCAGCACTGTATTTAATATAAATAACAGATGCAACTCAAACTCCGCGCCAAAATGGAAAACAGTTGTGCCAATCTAACAACTACAAAAAAACAAAAATTTGAATTTGGAACCATAAACAAATCATCCATTCCCGAAACTAGTGCGCCTGACCATCAATGATTGCATCTCCGCTTACCATCAGGTGGGATCGCAGTCAAGCACTGGTTTATATCAATTTAAAAAAAAAAAAAAAAAACTTTTTTGACTGAATGTATGTAAGCTTCACGCAGGCGTAGCCCCACCAAGCGAATAATGAATACGCGTCTATGAAGCTACGTGTCCTTGGATAGTAGGACTAACACCTTTGAACTTGCTTACCCAAATCTCGACACGTGTCTTGCAGATCCGGCACGCGATGTCTTACACACTGATCGGCCCATCTTTGAGCTGAAATTTCCAATTCTTTGTTCCACTTCTATAATTAAAATAAATAATAATTAGTTAACAGGTATAGTCATACTCAAACCAGCAGACAGATACAGTTACTTTCGCATAATAGTACCTGTATTATTTACTAGGGATGCATCCGATACCGATACTGATATATCGGCGATACTTCGGGTTTGCCGATATATCGGCATTGGCGATATTGTCATTTCGGAAGTCGGTGTTAAATAAGAAACAAACAATACCGAGAAATACCGACTTCCGAAATAAAAGTTATTTTGATGCTTTTGGTGTTTTTTTTTTGTGAATTCGGTTTTTTTTTGTATACAGTTTTTTGTTCAGGATGCATTTTGGAGAGTGTGCGCGGGAATTGCATGACTCGATTCTGCCATCTCATTCCTACCGCCGCGACTACCCGACGTGCGGTGAATATCCACCCTTACGTTGTTGAAACTTCAACGGTCCGGACTAAGCGTTTCGCTTAGTTGTTTATACCACGTACTTGGAAGGACTGGAACAACTGGACTGGAATGGACTGCGGTCTTCTCCAACTATAATTTAGGTGTCTTCAAGGCTAGAGTGAATCGCCCCACCATCAACGATTGCATCACTGTTTACCATCAGATGGGATCGCAGTCAAGCACTGGTATATACCAATAAAAAAATAAGCGCTGACGCTGCGTTAAGCAGGCGCCCGAGCGGTCCTATACAAAAGTGCTCCGTCGCGGTGACCCGCGCCCTGTGCGGGTGCCCCCGTTGCGGAGAGCCGCGCTCCGAGCCCGTTTTGCTACGTAATAATACATTAAAGTTCTCCATCAACACGACTAGATGCACAACGTTAAAGTTGTAATAGTGACACTCCGCAGCAGT
This sequence comes from Mythimna vitellina, assembly GCA_949316375.1. Taxonomy (NCBI): domain Eukaryota; kingdom Metazoa; phylum Arthropoda; class Insecta; order Lepidoptera; family Noctuidae; genus Mythimna; species Mythimna vitellina. Next base: position 11,851,348 of record OX438686.1, read on the forward strand.
AGTTTCTGCTACGGAGACCGTCGCAGACGACACACGCGCATTGTTACGCGACGGGTAACCGCGAGCGCCCGCGCGTGCCCCCGCGCGTGCCCCCGCTTAACGCAGTGATTCATGGCTTAGGGCCATGAATCTGAGCTAGGCAAAAGGCATATCGATGCATCTCTAGTTTTAAAAAATTACTAGTAAAAAAAATAAAACGAAAACACAAAAACACAATACCAATTTCCGCATGCTACCAGCTGCCGGCAGTGATCGGATTTCTCCAGCTGCTACTTTATTTCGCCGACTGTTAATTTTGTCCAAAATCAGTCGTCTATCATTTTCACTCAAAATGGTTTTCTCATATGCGACGCAGTGGTTGGCTGGTTCTGGGGACTGAAAATGTTGACAATCAGTGGTTACCTCCTCGTGCTATTTGGGTTTGTAAATTTAAGGTCTAGCTACCTTGAGCTACACACACACAATACATATGGCACAACCATCTGTGTTCCATTAGCCAGTTAATTAAATGCCTAGACCGTTTATTAAACGCCAATCCAACTAAATGTAACAACTAGTCAAGTAATTAAGTACCTAGTCATTTAGTTAAATTGGATATTGATGAATTTGAAATATCTGGTTATGGTGGCTGAGTTTACAAATGATGTACGATTGCTTTTAAAAAAATTTGGTAGTCTTTATATCGAGTATGACAAACGAGCGACGTGAGCACGGAATTTAGGGCACTCTGAAATGGACAGGTTATCAGTTATTAACAGGATCCCATCATGCTTACTGTTTTAGCAAAAATAAAACAATAATTTAAATACATGCTAATTTGAATTACTTATCTGAGCCTTGGTCAGTCATCTTCAAAGGGTAACTTTTAATAGGCCAAGTTGTTAAACGTTGAGTAATTCTATTTCAATTAACTATTGGCCTAAGCATTCCATTGGATGCAAGCGTTTAATGAACTGCCTAGGCATTCAATTAGTCCAAGATCCCAGAGCGATAAGACATGGGGACGCCCCTACAACTACAACTACAACTGATGCGGGAAAAACTCCGTCCCTGGGCTCCCCCGCTGACGCAGAGTCTCCGGCCCCAGATTGTGGAGTGGTAAGCACTCTGTTTCCTGCGTAAGGGGAATACTCTCTCCCGCTCATGGCTCACGATGGCGACGACGACGACATTGCTCACTGAGGTAGAGATGAGATTCTCGGTATGAAGGCTGAGTGCCAAGAATACCGCCCTAGGACCCAATGGCTTGCCTGGGAAAGTCTGGTCCTGGCCATGGAGGCTCTTGGGTCTCGATTGAGAGAGCTCTTCAGCGCATGTATTGAGAGAGGCCAGTTTCCACTTCGCTGAAGACGGAGAAACTGGTCCTTATTGCGAAGCTGGGATGCCCAGCGGACTTTCGATCCACGTATCGGCCCATTGTGCTGCTCGACGAGGTGGGCAAGCTCTTTGAAAGAGCAATTGCATACCACCTCGTCGCGCACCTAGCACAGGTGGGGCCGGATCTTGCGGACGGCCAGTTCGGCTTTCGCAGGGGACGCTGCTCAATGGATTCCATCTTGCGCGTGCAAGCCCTCACGACGGGAGATGCAGTGTCCCAGGCCAGGTGTGTCTTGTTGGTGTGTTTGGATATCGCCAATGCCTTTGATTCCCTGCAATGGAGCTGCATTAGGAGGGCACACCGGTTTCACCAGGTGCCCGACTACCTCTGTCGTGTGATCGAGGCCTACCTATCGGACAGGTTTATCGTCTACCCTGGTAACCAGGGTGAGTAAAAACGGCGAGAGAGGTCGTGCGGTATTCCGCAGGGATCGGTACTAGTGCCATGTGTTTTCACGGCCCTCGAAGCGCGCCACCATAACGCGACGGCGCTTCCTATTAACGGTAGGAGAAGTTCACATCGGCGTGGGGTCGACGATGAAGTACCTGGGACTTCGATTTCGAGGAGCACTTCTGACGTCTGGCTCCCAAACTTAATCGGACTAGGGCTGCCCTCACGCAGGCTCCTGCCCAACTTAGGTGGTCCAGATACCTCCTGCTGGAGGCTCTACGCAGGAATCGTTCGGTCCAAGGCTTATGGGGCGCCGATGTGGGCGCTGTCGCTGCGAAAGCGCCCGGCGGCCCAGATGAACGTATGCCAGAGGCCATACGGATGGTGCGGGAATACCACACAGTTTCCCGCGAAGCGGCGAGCTTCCTTGCTGGTAGCAGGCCATGGGATCTGGAGGCAACAGTCCTTGCACTTATGCACGATTTGAGCAAGGAGATGCAACGCCGGGGCGAAACTCCGCTGCCACGACAAATCGCGGCATGGCGAATAGAGTTGCGGAGGGATCTCCTGGTGAAATGGTGACGGCGACTATCGCAACCCAGTGTTAGACACGCCATAATTATGGCGGTAAGTCTCCTCTTTGAATCGTGGCTGAAAAGACCTCACGGCTTCCTCACCTTCTGCATGACGCAGGTCCTCACCAGACATGGTCAGTTCGGGAGGTTCCTGCACCGGATTCGTGTGGAATTGACGCCCGGGTACCACCACTGTGTGGACCGCCCGGAGGACACGGTACACACGATATTGTTGTGCCCCGCTTGGGCAGAGCACCGCCATGTCCTCGTGGTGGCTACGATCTCTCGCGACGGGCCTTAATACAGGCTATAGTCCGGAGCGAGGAGGAGTGGCAGGCGGCCGCCTCCTTCTGCGAAGTAGCAGTGCTAACAAAGGAGGCGGCCGCACGTACACGCGCAAGGGCGTGGCCCTCACGCCCCATTCGCCGGGATCCCGATGCCGATTTCCGGCCACCGAAGGCACGGGCTTGCGGACAGCGAGCAAGCCAGTAGCTCGCCGTCCGACGGTCCGGTAACCGTCCGGATGAACCCAAGTCGTCGACGGTGCGTATTGTTCCATGCTCGCCTCAAGGAAATATCAGCAAATCCGTAGGGGCCCAGCAAGGTCGAAGCCTATTGGGGCCATGGGTTCGCTTCTGAAAAGAAAACTCGGGGTACTGGAACTCAAGGCAAAGAAGGAACATAGGAGTCAGTTTTAATCACTAAAAGCAGGACACGCCCTCTCGCGCCGCCCTAGAGCGGAAGACGTCATTAGATGATATATCACCTAAAAAAAAGTCCTCTAACTCTGTCGCCGATAACAGGCGACCTGGCTCGCCGGCCGTAATCGATACGCGGTTTTGAACGACAAGCCGAGTAAAAAAATGAAGCAAACATGACGAGCTGCGAGCCAGGCTTGTTAACTCACAAAACCGCGCTATTGCAATGATACACCGGCGAGCTTTACCGACAGGCCACTTTTACACGATCTTACTAGATGGCTGGAAAAAAATAAGTGACGACTGTTATTTTAGATAAAAAAAATAAAAAAAACAGTTCTGCACTTGACCATTGTTTCATCTTATTGTAAGCGATGTTGTGGTCGACAATGGAGCTTACGCTTGCCTGGAAGTAACCTACTCACTCTTGACTAAATACCCCAGGTTGTAGCTATCAGGAAATACACACTCCGGCAGGGACTCAACAACAAGCATTGATCCTTCACAAATATTTTACACAGGTTTATTGACATAATGGAGTTAAGTGTAATGAACACATAAAGGTGGTCATAGCTTAAAACTCGTTATCTGGGCTGCTGTTGACAAATTTCTTACAAAAAAATCCAAGAAAGCAACAGTTTAGCCAAACCAGGATTTGAACTGAGAACTTCACGTGCAGCATTCGCTCTAGCAACCACTAGATCATTAAACCAATAAAACAGACTATTATTAGAATCTTTCTGAAATCACGCAGAAAAATGCATCCATTTGTGACTTACCCTGTATTTACACAAAGTATGCTGTTTACTATTATTGCAATAATCAGGGCTACAGTAATCTTTCGTTAAACATTTTGGTACAAATAATAAAGAAATAGTAATAAATAATATATTCATTAACGTCAACATAATGTAGATTAAAAAATGCAAATAAACACGACTTTTCACTCCAGATGGCCTAGACTTCATTTTAAGATGTGAGCGTTTCTTACATTTCCAACGCTCCGTACCTAGATACATAATACAAGATCGTCTTTGACTTTCCCCACTTAATATTGATGTGGCCAATTTTCAGGGTCTGTCTTGATGGTCCAGTGGTTAAGGCACCCGTCTCTCAAACGTGAGGTAGCGGGTTCGAAAACGAGGAAATTCCAATGTGATTTTCCCCACCGACCGTGTTCCCACGTTGTCGTCGTGGTGGGGCTTGCGTGTCTTTATGACCTTGAGGGCTATGCCGGTAGAGCTACTCATGCCGGAAGGCCTCAAGCGAGAGACCAGACCAAGAGGAACACACAGGCGGAGTCCAGACGGACCGCCACGGAGAGTGCACTGTCCAGAAGCATCGGCACCAACAGCTGTTGGTGTTTTTGGACAGTGGTTTTGAGAGAGTGGGTTCGCCTCGGGTACGCGTCTGCTTATCAGACGTGACCACGATGGCGAACGTGATTATTGGGGACCCCACCCCACAAAAAAAGGCAAAGCTGAGTTCAGCACTTCACCATGGACGCGACTCCGAAAAAGATACTACCCCAGGAGGGTACCGCCTGCACCGCAGGTGGAGAATCCCTCCCCGAGCAGAGCTCGGGCTGCCCCTCGTATTCTGGGGGGGGCAAAGAGCGCATCAGGTCCCAAAAGGACCTGTTACCGTCCTTCGTGGACGCAAAGAGCCAAGGTGGCTCACCCACTGGTAGCGTGGAGTCCCTGGGACCTGTTCCCAGCACGTTCGCTGCACCGGTGGGTCCTGCAGAGGCCGGCAGGCGTTTCGGCCTCAGGGAGGTGAGCGGAGACACGGCGTCGGACTCAGATGCCGCGTCTTCGTTCAACTCGGAGAGAATGGAGGTGGATGAGGCCACCTCCAGGAAGAAGAGGACCCTTTTCCTCAAACGCCCCATATCCGGGGATGGCCGGAGGACGTCCTCTGACGATGGGCGCGGAGCTTCGGCCCGCAAAATATCCACTGCTGGACGAGGTGCGGGCCGAATGACGGCGAAAGGGAGGAAGCCCACCGCCGAGGAGGCGACCCAGCGGTCCCTTAAGATCGCCAGGGAGGGGCGCCACCCCGGGGCAAGCGGTGCACAGGTCAGCCCCTCAGAGCCGGAGCCTTCTGGCAGCGAGCCAGAAGGCATGGAGGAGGCGCTGAACCAGTTCACCGCGGTCGTGGCAGCTGCTATCAGATGTGGCCAAGAAGAGGGAGAGGGTCGCCAAGAGGCGATCCATCACCCAGGCCATGACCTCAATCACCGAGGCACTGGGGATCGTCCTAGAGCCGTTCCGAAAATCCCTCAACAAGAGGATCGAACGGCTCGAGGCAGAACTGGCCAGTGTCCGGGGCGCTGGCCCTGAGGTGGCGCCAAAAGGAGGACGCAGGGAGGGGCAAAGTCGGCCCCAGCCCTCGCCCCAGATGGAGAGCGAGGTGCTGACTCTGCTGCGGCAAGAGCTGGCTGCCTTCCGGCAACAGCAGCAGGAGCAGCAGCAGCAGTTCCAGGAGCGAGTCCAGCGGCAATTCACAGTCCTGGAGGGCATTGTCCTGCGCCCCCCGCTTGCGGCCTCCGGCCAGAAAAGGGCGGTTTCCTACGCTGCCACCGCCGCGGCTGCTGCACCCAAAGCTGGCCCGTCCGGGCAGACTGGGCGTGGAGCCCAGGTGTCGGAGCCGGCGAGGCCGGTCCCGGCGGCCAAGCAGCAGCAGCGGCAGGGGAAACCAACTCCTCCCCCGAAAGGCAGAGCGGCGCCTGCCGCTAAACCAGCAGGACCTTCCGCGGCGGCGGCGACTAGGCCGCGCCTGCCGCCTTCCCTGCCCGAAGAACCCTCGGCTGGCGCCGAATGGACGGTCGTCGGCGCCAGCAGGAAGGCGGGCAAGGCGGCTAGAGCGGCGAAGAAGCGCGAGCGGCGACAGCAGCGCAGGAAGCGGGCCATGGCGGCCAGGCTTCGCGCCCCGAATTCCGCAGCTGTAGTGATTACACTACAGCCAGCTGCGGAAAAGAAGGGCGTGACGTACAACGCCGTCATGGAAAAGGCGAAGCAGGCGGTGGTGGGCCACCTTAGCGAGTTCGGAGCCACTGAGGGCTTCCGAATGAGGCGCACCGCAACCGGGGCCCGAATACTGGAGGTCCCTGGTGCGGACAGCGGCTCTGTCGCGGACGCCCTGACCGCAAGGATCAGGGCGTCTATGGACGCTGAGGAGGTCCGAGTGTCCAGGCCCACAAAGTGCATAGACATGCGTATCATGGGCCTGGATGACTCCGTCAGGGTGGACGAGGTGGTGGCCGCCGTCGTCAGGGCGGGAGGATGCCAGGCCGATCAAGTGCGGGCTGGCACCATCCGTGCGGACAGCACAGGCATGCGGGCCGTTACGGTCAGCTGCCCCGTGTCGGCGGCCAAAGCCATCACGGCTGAAGGCCGTAGGCTCTTGGTGGGCTGGGTCTCCGCGCAGGTAAAACTGCTGGAGCCCAGACCTCTGCGGTGTTACCGCTGCCACGTGGGGCACCACGTGGGGGCCCATTGCGCCGCGGAGGTGGACCGCAGCGACCGCTGCTACCAGTGCGGTCAGGCCGGTCACAAGGCCGTCGAATGTCGTGCAACGCTGCACTGCTATGCATGTGCGGCGGCAGGCAAGCCGGCCGACCACCGGGCTGGGGGCAGGTCCTGCGACCCCCCTGCCAAGGCCAAGGGCAAAGTACGGAGGCCCATCCACCCGGACGTACTCACCGCCGCAGCCGCTTCCTTGGCTGCCGCCGCTGTCGCCGCCGCACCCGCCGCGGCAGGGCCCTCACTGGGGGCTCGGGAGGAGACTGTAATGGACTGTCAATAACGACCCCATTACGTCTCCTCCAGGCGAACATCAACCACTGCGCCCCCGCTCAGGATCTGTTGCTCCAGAGCATGGCGCAGTGGTCGATCAATATCGCCGTGGTCTCCGAGCCGTACAATGTCCTGCCCAGGGGAGACTGGGTGCGGGACCTGGACGGCTCGGTGACCCTAATTTCGTCGGCCGCCGCCGGCACCCCGACCCTCGAGGCCGTAACGAGGGGACGGGGTTGCGTGGCAGCACGGTTCGGGGACATTGCAGTGGTAGGCGTCTACCTGTCCCCGAGCAGATCTCTCGGCGATCTTCACATCTCCCTAATGGAGCTGAAAGCCGTCGTCGCTGGGTTTGGTTCCCTCCCCGTGGTCGTTTGCGGGGACTTCAATGCCAAGAACTTGGCTTGGGGTTCCCGGCTCACGAACCAGCAGGGTCGGATGGTGGAGGACTGGGCTCTGGAGACAGGCCTGGTCGTCCTAAACCGGGGTTCTGTCCCCACGTGTGTGCGGATGCGGGGTGACTCAGTGGTGGACATCTCGTTCGCCAGCCCCGCTCTGTCGCCGCGTGTCGTCGACTGGCGCGTTATGGAGGGGGTGGAGACGTTTTCAGACCACCGGTACATCCGGTTCGACGTCTCCGCCCAAACCTCGATTGCGCCGGTCCGACAGAACCCTTGTGGTCCGCGGTGGGCGCTGAGGCAGATAGACCGGGAGCTCCTCCTGGAAGCCGCGACGGTACAGGCCTGGGTGCAAGCACCGGACAGGCCTGTCGACATAGACGTCGAAGCAGAGTGGTTCCGGGAGGCCATGTCGCAAATTTGCGACGCGGCAATGCCCCGAGTCCCTCCAGGACGTGCTCAGCGCCAGGTATACTGGTGGTCGCCGGAGATTGCGGCACTGCGCAACGCGTGCAATGCCGCGCGACGCCGGTATGCCAGATACCGCAGGCGCCGCATCCGTCCACCGGATGCGGAGGCCAGAGAGGCGGAGCTGTACGAGGGATACAGAGCGGCAAAGCGCATCCTCCGAGCGGAGATAAGGCGGGCCAAACTTGAGGCCCGCAACGTGTGGCTGGGGACTCTGAACGGGGACCCATGGGGACGCCCGTACAAGTTGGTACGGGACAAACTCCGCCCCTGGGCTCCCCCGCTGACGCAGAGTCTCCGGCCCCAGCTCGTGGAGGGTGTGGTGAGCACTCTGTTCCCCACGCGAGGGGAACACTCTCCCCCGCCCATGGCTCCGCCACCAGCGGTGTCCGACGCGGACCACGATGGCGACGACGACGACAACGCTCCAGAGGTGACCGAGGTAGAGATGAGAGTGGCGGTACGAAGGCTGTGTGCCAAAAATACCGCCCCAGGACCCGACGGCTTGCCTGGGAAGGCATGGGTCCTGGCCATGGAGGCTCTCGGGCCTCGACTAAGAGGGCTCTTCAGCGCATGTATGGAGATGGGCCAGTTCCCACTTCGCTGGAAGACGGAGAAACTGGTCCTTATCGCGAAGCCGGGGCGCCCCGCGGACTCTCCGTCCGCGTACCGGCCCATTGTGCTGCTCGACGAGGTGGGCAAGCTCTTTGAAAGAGTAATTGCAGACCGCCTCGTCGCACACCTAACACGGGTGGGGCCGGATCTGGCGGACGGCCAGTTCGGCTTTCGCAGGAGGCGCTCCACGGTGGACGCCATCATGTGCGTGCGAGCTCTCACGACGGGGGATGCAGTGGCCCAGGGCAGGTGTGTCGTGGCGGTGTCTTTGGACATCGCCAACGCCTTCAACTCCCTGCCTTGGAGTAGCATTGGGAGGGCACTCCGGTATCACCGGATGCCCGACTACCTCTGTCGTGTGGTCGAGGCGTACCTGTCTGACAGGTACATAACCTACCCTGGTCACCAGGGGGTGTGGGAACGTCGAGAGATGTCGTGCGGTGTTCCGCAGGGATCGGTACTAGGGCCGCCCTTGTGGAACATCGGATACGACTACGTGCTGCGCGCCGACCTCCCTGACGGGGTCAGCGTGGTCTGCTATGCAGACGACACGCTGGTCCTGGCGCAGGGAGAGTCGTACCAGGCGGCGGTCGAACTAGCGACACGCGGGGTCGCGACAGTCGTTGGCAGGATCCAAGAGCTGGGACTCGAGGTGGCATTGCACAAGTCCGAGGCCATGTGCTTTCACGGCCCTCGGAACGCGCCACCACCGGGTTCCCAGCTAACGGTGGGAGGAGTCCACATCGGCGTCGGGTCAACGATGAAGTACCTGGGACTCGTTCTCGACAGCCGATGGGATTTCGACGAGCACTTCCGACGTCTGGCTCCCAAACTAAATCGCACTGGGGCTGCCCTCGGGCGGCTCCTGCCCAACCTTGGGGGTCCAGACGCCTCCTGCCGGAGGCTCTACGCGGGGATCGTTCGGTCCATGGCCCTTTATGGCGCGCCGGTGTGGGCGCCGGGGCTGCGGAAGCAGCCGGCGGCCCGGCTGAACGCGTGCCAGAGGGTCATGGCCATACGGATGGTGCGAGGATACCGGACGATTTCCCGCGAAGCAGCGAGCCTCCTTGCTGGCCAGGAACCATGGGATCTGGAGGCAACAGTCCTTGCACTCATGCACGAACGGCGCATGGAGTTACAACGCCGGGGCGAAACTCCGCTGCCGCGACAAGTCGCAGCATGGCGGACAGAGCTCCGGCGAGTTCTCATGGTGAAATGGCGACAGCGACTGTCGCGACCCCGTGCTGGGCACGCCACAATTATGGCGGTAAGTCCCCTCTTTGAGGCGTGGTTGGAAAGACCTCACGGCGTCCTCACATTCCGCATGACGCAGGTCCTCACCGGACACGGTAAGTTCGGGAGGTTCCTGCACCGGATTCGTGCGGAAACGACGCCCGGGTGTCGCCACTGTGTGGCCCACCTGGAGGACACGGTGGAGCACACGGTGGAGGTGTGCCCCGCTTGGGCAGAGCAACGCCGTGACCTCGTGGGGGCAATCGGCGGCGGTGATCTCTCGCGCCGGGCCTTGGTTCAGGCCATGCTCCGGAGCGAGGAGGAGTGGCAGGCAGTCGCCTCCTTCTGCGAAGCAGTAATGCTACCTAAGGAGGCGGCCGATCGCGTGAGGCAACGGTCCTTACGCTCCAACCGCCGCCGGGATCCCGATCCCGATTTCCGGCCACCGTAGGCGCGGGCTTGCAGACGGCGAGCAATGGGTGGCTCGCCGTCTGACCGTCCGGTAACCGTCCGGACCGAGCCCAAGTCGTCGACGGCGCGTATTGTTCCACGCGCGTCTCAAGGAGATGTCAGCAAATCGTAGAGGCCCAGCAAGGTCGAAACCTACTGGGGCCACGGGTAGTGTGAAAGCGGAACCCGGGGCCCTGGGACGAAGGCAACGAAGGAACAGGAGTGGGTTTTTAGTCAGTAAGAGTCTGACACTATCTCTCGCTCCGCCCAAGAGCGGGGATGTCATTAGGATGATTTTCCCACCCAATAAAAAAAAAAAAAAAAATGTGATTTTTCCAATTCATATGTATTTTCTAATTTCGTTGACATCCCGTGCCTCGGAAAGCACGAAAAGCAGTTGTTGTGTGTATTTTTTTTTCAAAGTTAAAAATGTGAGTACCATGGAGCAATTTATAATTTTAGATTACTATTGGACTTGTCAAGGGACAAGTCCAATAGTAACCTAAGGCCAAAAAAGAACCGACTCGAGTCTAAATACAGCGGTAACCACCAACATTTTTTTTTTTAAATAAACAATTTACACTTTTTTTTACTGTGACCACTGTTCCTTTTTTTGTTTCTAAAGGAATCCTTATAGATACTCATTCTGATCCATTGACCGTCTGGACTGGGGCCTTACGATGACTTGTCGTGCGAGTCAAAAAGAGAGACTAAAAAATAGGTTATAATAATAATCCAGTTAAATAATAATAATAATCCAGTAGTCTTTAATAGCCCTGTTTAGGTCGCAAAATGGATCACGATGAGCTCGTGGTAGGGCCTTTGATCCAGATCCAAAGCCTTCGAGAGAGTTGTTGGAATTGATTATTTGCACTCTCTTTTTTCATTGCGCTGGCCAAGGTCAAGTCTACCAACAGAACCTCTAGTAAGTTCGTGAGCTGAGTGAGTGAGAGAGTTGAGTTCGTGAGGTGATTTTAATGTAAAGATTGGAGAATCTTTACATTAAAATCACCCAAAATTACAAAGCATGAGGATATTTTTCTGTTGTGGCTTTAAGAGTGGTATAGAACTTAAGTTCTCAATGACTTCGTCGCTTGCCAGCTTCTTGCCAGGCTTGTGGTGGCGTAGATCCGTACAATGCTCAGATTGACCAGTGACGCCTTCAGTTTTACATTAATTATTCTATCGTTGACTGGTTCATAGCATATGACGTAGTTCTTTTACTGTAAAGGCAGTGCTAAAGCGAAGAATTGTCATGAGATTTACTCTGGCTATAAGGTATTTAAGTTTGTCTGAGGGGTACTTTTTAGTGGTGGTACCATACCTAAAAAGTGTATAATAAATCTTTTTACAAAAAAAAAATACAACTGACTTCAATGTAAAAAAAAACACTGAAAAGTGCAAAATAACTTTAATTTCGGAAGTCGGTGTTAAATAAAATAGACAAAACTATTATAGAAACACCGACTTTTTATTTTGAGTTCACCTCTTGCTTTTCTAGTTACCATTGAAGTAGATAAAGTGATAACGCGTTTCGGGAGAAGAACAAGAAAAAATAATTGTGTAATAAATAAATAATGACGTATGAATTTTTACCCGTATTATCAAAATTAAATTATAACTTCTCGTGACTTGACCACGACTATGTGACCCCTCCCCCCATGGTGCCAAAGCCGAATTCGCCCTTGAAGTCATCGCCATAGGCCGTATATTGGCGCGTGCAGGTGAGGTTGATATTTGGGCAGGCGCAGATATTATGGCGACATCCCCCCACTTCCCTATGATGTACAGTTGGTGTAGTTTTTCATCTACTTATCTGGACAGTATGTGAAATCATTGACACAGGTACGATTTCAGTAAAGTGGAGCTATGAATATTATGGTAGTATTGACTACCTCAGCGAAGCTTACCGAGAAGACTGACGTAGTGATTACATCTATCAATAATACTACCTCTGATCGAATAAAAAAAGGATTTATTTTACTTGATCTGAGAATTCTGCAAAAGCCTCTGTGTCTTTAATTACGGTATTCTTTCGAATACCGTAATACAGTACCGTAGTACAGTACAATAGAAAGACAATGAGAGAGCGAACGCCGCCAGCGGCGTTCGCTTGTGGTTTAATGAATTAAAGAGATACAAGTATATATTTAATGTCTTTGATTCTAGCGGTTATTCGAAGTACCAAAAACGAAATACTCATAAAGACACTGGTAATAGTAAAATAAATGTTCAAATATTTTTGTGGCGCGGAAAAATACGTTGATACGTTCAGAAATGTAAGTTGAGATAGCCTCGCGCCTCGTGATAACCTCTAATAAATGTCAAACTAATGTCTGGTGGTGGTCAAGCTAGAGATGGTAACAACAGGTTAAACACGATATCTGTTATCACTGTTACTGTAGCATAAAAATAACAGATCCAAATATCTGTTATTAAATAACAGCCTGTTATTTTTGTAAGTATGTGTATTTAAATCTCAATTGAACATCTTCTTTTTGATAACAGCCTGTTATTTTTCTACGTATACGTATTCAAATCTCAATTGAATATATTCGTTTTGATTTTCTATTTAAAGTCGAAAATACGTAATAAATATTATTATAATCGTAACAATACATATTACGAAATAATAGTTGTGTCTCTTTTTAAAAGTCATTCTATAGAGAAAAGAGAGAATGAGCATTTATGTGTAACGAAGTAACAGCCGTACGTAGTAACACGTGGTAAGAACTAACAGTCTGTATGTGTGGGGACTGGTACAATTTATATCAGTAACAGCCGCAGTAAGAGTTTGAGGTTCTGTTATTAAAGTAAAAGATAAAATAAGTTGGTAGGAACAGTTGTTATTTGTAAATATCTGTTACTTCTATCTGTTACGATAAATATGCCTCACTCCTAGGTCAAGTGTCAACTTAAGTCTACTTATTTTCTCACATTATTTAGTTAGGATATTCGGCTTGTTGTAGTTTTTAAACATTATTGTCTAAAAGAAATCAAAATGACTCGCCACCTAAAAGCAATGATCGGCCCTTCAATCTTGAACTCAGATTTATCAAGGCTGTACGAAGAATCTCAAAAACTACTGGATAATGGTGCAGATTATTTACATTTGGATGTAATGGATGGTCACTTCGTCCCTAATTTAACTTTGGGCCACCCGGTCGTGAAATGCTTACGCAACAAAATCAAGGATGTATTTTTTGAAACTCACATGATGGTCTCAAAACCTGAACAGGTCAGTTACAATTACTTTTTGTAAATATTTCTAAGTATTTGTTAGTTTTATTTGACAAAATAACATGCTCACTAACGCAATAGAGAAATATGTGTTACTGCCAAATGGCTGGCTTGGTAGCAAGTTAAAAAGTAACAGTTAAAATTTATTCTCAACTAACTTCACCACTTTTATATTTCAGTGGGTTGTACCAATGGCAGATGCTGGAGTCAACCAATACACATTCCATATTGAACCGGTTGATAATGTTGAAGACGTATGCAGAAAAATAAGGGAAAATGGAATGAAGGTACTTTTATACTTCTAATTCCACTGAACAAGATTTTTTATAACTAAGTTAACATGTATAAAAAATGAATATGTATGCAGTTACAGTACTTAAGTGTATAGATCTGTTATCAATAACAAGCTGCTGTAATCAGCATTAGAATAAAATACCTATTGTTACACAATGTGCTGTAAGTATATATTATAGATGTTGTGTTCATAACTATTTGATAATGTGAAAGTAATTCTGTCTGTTAATCTTTCCTTTTGTTACATTTTCAGGCCTAAACCACTAAATCAATTTGATGAATTTTTAAATCTTAGAAATATATTGGATCTTGGAGAACGACAAAGTATGCTATTACTTTTTATTCCAAGAACAAGCTCCCTCAGGATAATTTCCAACTTAGATGCTAGCAGAGTTGCTTGTAGAAACTAGTATCACAGTTTATGTACCTATTGTAATATTAATGGTATCTATTTCTTCAGGTGGGACTTGCAATCAAACCTGGAACACCAGTTTCTGAAGTGGAAAAATACATTTCAATATCTGACATGGTTCTCATAATGACAGTGGAACCAGGCTTTGGTGGCCAAAAATTTATGGAGGATCAAATGGCCAAAGTAAAATACTTGAGAGATCAGTATCCTTTGCTGGATATTGAAGTAGATGGAGGTGTAGGACCGGCAACCATAAGCTGCTGTGCTAATGTAAGTAAATGAATTATTTTTGATGCTGCAAGGAAAAAAGTAGATTGCAGTACAAAGCAAACTCAGAAAATAGAAAATGGCAAAATATACTTCCATTTTTGAAAAATGAGAAAATAATAAAGTTAATGTTGCAGGCTGGAGCTAACATGATTGTGTCAGGAACAGCAGTGATAGGGGCAGCTGACCAGGCAACAACAATCAGGTCACTTCGAGATACTGTCCAAGAAGCGATCAATAAACGATAAATCATTCCTAATGTGAAATAATAAGTCTTCCAATGTTGTTAAAAGAAAAAAAAAACATATTTTTATATTGAGGGTGTTGAAATAAATCACTAAAATGTTTTAACTGTTTATTATTAGTCAAATCTGCTTAAGTCTAGGTTAGTGTCAGTACCAGAATCAGACAATTCCACTTTAGAAGTGGGGAATGTTGAACTGACAGCAATACCAGTACCTGTGAAGGCTATTGGCTCATTTTTGGCCTTCAATTTGTTTCTGAGACCTGACAGAGTAATGAGGACTGCCTCTTCAGTCCTGATTGTTCTAGAACCTTGAGTAGGCAAAACATTGATGTAGTGATTGAACAACAAACTAGCTTCCTCTTCCTTTAATTGTTCATCACTCTCTAAGGCTGCTTCAATACCGTGTAAACCTCCAAAAACTACCAGTGCATGGTTATATTTGACTTCTTTTTCGGGCAGGTCATCAATAGGAGTACCTCTGTCAGAAGTGCCAATAGTTAAATCATACCTGAAAATGAACATAAATATTTTTATAATTATGTGATTGCCATTAGTAAATTAACCTTTTGAGTAGTGTAATGTAGAGACACAATAGAAAGACAATGACTGAGTGAATGCCGGCGTTTGCTTGGGGTTTAATGAATTAAACCATTCAATGCTTCAATTTTTTTTTACATACAAGGAAGCCGTGGAATGAAATATTGTGATACATAATATTGCACCACTAACATATCTTTTATCCAGGTTACTTAATCTGTAGTGAAGACCTATGTAATAATACATAGTCGGCATCTGCCATCATTATACGCTACGTATGATGCGTAATTGGCATACAATGTGTTAGGAAAACAATATATTTTACATACCCATCTTTGTAAGGGCTCTGAGTAAAGACTTGACTTAGGTTATTGGCAATCCTGACGGTATATCCCCAATATACTCCTGTTTCAGCCCTTGGGGTAGTCAAGCTGACAATCTTTCCCTTGATCTTCTTACCACCCTCTTGCGCAGGAAGCATTCTTACTGTCACTCTAATGCCTGGGTTCAGAAGCTTATCTGTAGATATATCTTGGAGAAGCCCAACATTAACCTGAGAACCTCGCCCAGGCTTGGTCTTTTTGTTCATAGTTATTCCTTCCCTAAAAAAAAATCATAATAGATATAGCCAACAATTTTTACCAACCAGTCAAGAGCACATTATCTCAAGTTGTTAAAGATAAACTAACCTGAACTCAAAATCATTTGACATTCTTAAATGATGTGGTGCATCCAAAGGGTTGAGCAATCCAGCAAATTCTAAATCTTTGTGTAAAGGAAAAAAATGCTTTCGCAAGTACTGTGGACACTCCAAATATTGTAAAATGCGTGCTAACTGTACACAACTTTTGCGTGCTACAATAGCACCATCGCCATCACCCAGCTTTGATTTTTTAGTGTTCATCTTGTCTCCTATGTCGTCGTAAACTATCACTTCGTCTATACAGAATACGCAAGCGGCTCTAGCTATCTGACCTGCTAAATATGTACGCAATTCTGCAGACTGGGCGTTCTCCAAAATAGAACCTGGTATAGCTATACTAACAGTAGAAATCTCGGCATTTCTCTTTTCTCTTGCAACCTCTTCCTGTATTTTAGTTTCAGCTTCACGTTCTAGTGCAACCCTCTTCTCACGCTTCACAATTTTTTCCTCATTCCTTTGACGCTTTAGGGCTTTCCTTTCTTGATTTATCTCACGCCAACTTTTGCCCGAAGGTTTGGTTATTGTTTGTTCCGACATTTCTGCACAATTATAGTAACAGATCACAAGTCACAACATATAACCACAATAATTTAAACCCTCACGTTGCCGAATGCTACTTTGCTGAGAGAACAGTGAGGGAGATGGACGAGGGTCTCGGTCTCGATTCCCGAACGAATACTTACCTATCAATTTTGAATTTGTCAAGTTTTTTTTGTTTTGGTAATATTTTTGGCTTAAAATACTAAGTTCTTTAAGCCTTGTCTTTTGTCCTTGTCATAACAGGCTCGAATAAAACAATCAAAGAGTATGTAAAGCTAACGCTTTAGAAACAATCTTACTTTGAACGTCATGGTACTAGATCCTACGTCTACGACTAGATCATCAACCTAGGAAATGGTAAAATCTCAATGAACTAGGCAGCTCCTCAATTTGTCATGAAAGTTTTTTTTGATGACTTTGTACAAAAAGTTACTTTGTTTACGTTGTTTACCATACAATACCATCAGAATATGGATGTGTAAATATTCTAATGAGACGTAGTATCCTCTGTAGTCTGTTTGCAATTGATTTTTGTAGTATTTGGCAGTAATCATGTTAAACAGATTAATTATTCAGAAATATGTAATCTCTATTCCTCCGATTAAAGGTTTTGTGTCCATGGTCAAGAAAGAAATTAATTAAAAAAAAAACTATACTATATTTTTTTTTTGTTTTTGTTTGTTTGATTCAGTTTGACACAGTTTGATTTGATAGGACTCTGCCTGCTGTCATGCTGTGAATTGAATTAATTTGAAATTTTCTAAACTGCTGTGGTTGTTAATCCGATTCCGAATTTTGTAACTGTAATTGTATGGTGTCTGAGGCAAGTATTACTATTTTATAATTTACAAGTAACTTACATTTCAAACGTAGTCGAAGAAAGTATATCGTAGAATTCTCAATTTTATTCGGTCTTAACATGTGACAATGTTTAACCTCTCAGGTACTCATGAACTTTTCAAACTAACTTTAGGTCTGGCCTGCATACACCAACATAATATTGTCACAGTATAAACACATTCACGGACTCTTACCTAATAAAGAAGATCGAAGAAATACAGTCTCAACTTATCAATTTAAAATGTTTCTCGTACCGGTTGCAAAAGATGGCATTTAAGTTTTTTCAACACTTACAGATAGTTCTTTAGATAACTATTCTAGCACTTTTTTTGCACCCCACTCTTCCTAAAGAAATCTTTTCAATTTCTTTGAGACTCCCACATAAAATTTCCTGGGTCATCACACAACTTATGACATAAAATGTCATTGTATTACACAACTGTCTCCGATAAATCTTTTACTCACCAAGCTCAAGTTGTTCAACTCGTGGTCAGCGGCATGGCAGGTAGGTTCTAAGCTCAAGGGAGCATACTACGCCAGCATCCTACCTGACATCCAGCGGAAACCTTGGTTCTTCAAGTGTCCTAAACTGTCCAAGAAAACAGTCTCATCCTTGTGCAGACTGAGACTCGGCCTACAGCAGTGGCCGAGTCTCAGTCTGCACAAGGATGAGCCCAGTATTTCTTCACAAAATCCACATGCGTGACAGCTCTTTGTGTGAGTGCGGCCTTGATGATGGCACATTGGACCATATCTTTTTTTCATGTCCCTCAAACTCCCACTCCTTCGACTTATACCAAATGCTCCCCAAAATTAAAATACCCCTCCCTACTAACTTTCATTCCCTATTGACTAACTTTTCCCCTAAAGTTGTTCAACTTCTTTCCAAATTCCTTAATGACAATCATATTCATCTGTAGCCTGCCACTAACACAGTAGATCTACCACAAAGTGCAAAGTTCAACGGCTCACCCTACGGCGCTGTCATCATCACATGGCACTGGCAGAATAGTCGACACCGGCACAGTTGCCAAAAAACAAAAAAATCTTTACTGTCCAGACAGCTGATTTGAAGAATCCACCATACCCAATGAAACAAAGTCAATCATTGCCTTATCATTATCATTTTAGCTAAAAGACATTTTCTATTACATTAACCTCCCACCCAATCAATTATGTGCGTCTCACAATCATTGGATTTCTGAAGCCATCACTGGATATTCATACACCTTCTGGGAGGCCTTCCAATGCTGCTTCTTCTTTCAATCATTGCCTGTGTTTTAAATACTCATAAAAGAACATTGCTGATATGAGTGTTGATATTCAATTTGTCAAAACTTAGTTTGTCTATTACCAACTTTATTATAGGACAGTAAGTTGGTATTAGAAAAAATAAATTTTTGCAATTACCAACTTATTGCCCAGGGACTTCGAATTATATTACTGCCCATATATTTTGTTTCTATCATATTTTATACTGTCCATTCCAGGTTGCCAGACATTGTAGAATGCAATAAGACCACCATTTGTTGGTGTTTTATTATTTATGTGTGTACCAAAATAACACAATTAAATTACTTTGGTACTCAAAGGGAAACAGTAATAAATAAAAATACATTATATAAGAAGTACAAGGGAATTTCTGATTACTATAGATTTTTTTATTCTACACCTACACCTGCAAAAGCAGCAATTAAAAACAAATGTACTCAATAATGTAGTAGTTTTTAGTTTTAATGACAGAACAATATACTACAACAATACTTAAAGTATTAACCTTATAACATTTCCAGCCAGTAAATTGATTAGCTACTCAAATGATTATGGCTATTACAACACTTGTTTTCTTGACTTATCAGCTGATTACTTATACAATAGACGTCAACAGATGGGTGTAGCCAGAGGTCATCATATGATTTTTAAACAAAATCGAAGTCCAAGATATAATATGCATAAAAATTGTGTTATTTTCTAATACACTCATTCGAAAACCCACACTTATCCCTACCGCTTTTAGGCACTTAATTTACTATTTTTAGCATTAGTGTGGAAAAGTACTGGTGTGGTCCTTGACCCCACCACAATTTATTACATTTATTGTATCAGGCTGGGCACTAAACGTCCCATACGAGTTGCGCATCAACTTCCATTTATGTCTTTGTAAGTGTATTAAAAAAGGAGTTTGATACACAGCGAAATTTATCCGCCTCGGTCGCAGTGACAAACTTACTCCACTTGTATCAAAATGTACTATTTTTTGCTACTTTTGCAACTTAAAAAAACTTCTGATTATTTTTAATTTATTAACAGCATTAGCAGATTTAACAGGAAATCTCATAACTTTTAAAAGTTATGGCTAAATTATTTATGGGAATATATTTTTCCAGATTTCTGCTATAACTTAATTTACTTAGGTATAATTTATACTGGAAAAGGGAAAGGGAGGCCTTTGCTCAGCAGTGGGACATAAATGGGCTATAAATAATAATAATAATTTATACTTACTATTACTTATTCTATGCCTCATATAACTTTTGAATTTTTTGAGTAGGTACTATAGGCCCATTAAATACAAAAGTTATGATGTGCTAAACAAAAACCAAACATGTGACTACTACTAGTTAACAACTAGTATTACCTATTTTAACTTGTTAACAATGATGTCTTTGTATTTAATTTATTAACAATTGTTACTTCAATGACCTTATAGTTGGCAACAGTGCTTTACACACACACTGTCAAGATTGGCACCTCGGTGTTACATACTTATACTGGTAAATAATTAAAAAAATTAAATCAATAATAATTAATTTGATTTTAATTTATTTAATTTGATTATAATTTATTGAATTTTTTCTATAATTATAATTACAAAGATATGTATTTTTATGGCAGAGCGAGTGTGCAAAGCAAGCTCGGAAATTTTACTTTATAAAACAGTGCGGCTAGAAGAACACGGTAGTGCTGGTCTAACTTGAAAACCGCAGGTTAGGAAGTTAAGCTTGCGCCGACCCTCACAGTCTAACAACGCTCTGAGCCCTGTTAGCCTAAGGAAGAACTATCATCAGCTTAAATATGGTTATCGATCTATCGCGCGTCCTGCGGGTTGGTTTTTTAAATGCCGGCGCGAATATCTCGTATTGCAGTCAAGTTATACCTACCTACGAGATTCTATTTGAATAAAATTTACACTTGATTTGTTTTTAAAACACCAATATAAATTGAATAGTCTCGAAATTAGGAATATACATATTTACAAGAAAACCTGTACACCCGGAACAACGCGACGTCAGGTTGGTAGACATATAATGAACGTCTATAAACAAAAAATAAATAAAACCAATCGAATGCAAGTGC
Source organism: Mythimna vitellina (assembly GCA_949316375.1). Classification (NCBI taxonomy): domain Eukaryota; kingdom Metazoa; phylum Arthropoda; class Insecta; order Lepidoptera; family Noctuidae; genus Mythimna; species Mythimna vitellina. The sequence continues at coordinate 11,871,787 of OX438686.1, forward strand.
CGTACCATTGGGGCCTTTCTTATTGCGAAACAAGATTTTGTTCACCGAAAAGTACCCGAACAAAAAGACTACGGTTGGCGAGTGTTGAAAAATGTAGCATTGCGAATTGGTTTTGTTGCGCGAGTCAGACTTGCATTTGATCGGTTTTGTATTTGTTTTAAATGCTAGCACTATAAATTATACACAGTTTGATACGTTACTGTATTTCCGTCTATACGACAGAGAATTTTAACTTTATTTTTATAATGTGATTTGAGAAATACTCAGTGAGATAATTGCAACAGTCCACCTATTACAGTTCATGAGAAACTGCCCAGTGCCCACTTTTTTTTTTTTTTTTTGGGTGGGAAAATCATCCTAATGACATCCCCGCTCTTGGGCGGAACGGGAGATAGTGTCAGACTCTTACTGACTAAAAACCCACTCCTGTTCCTTCGTTGCCTTCGTCCCAGGGCCCCGGGTTTCGCTTTCACACTACCCAGGGCCCCAGTAGGCTTCGACCCTGCTGGGCCCCTACGATTTGCTGACATCTCCTTGAGGCGCGCGTGGAACAAAACGCGCCGTCGACGACTTGGGCTCGGTCCGGACGGTTACCGGACGGTCAGACGGCGAGCCACCCATTGCTCGGCGTCTGCAAGCCCGCGCCTACGGTGGCCGGAAATCGGGATCGGAATCCCGGCGGCGATTGGGGCGTGAGGACCTATGCCTCACGCGATCGGCCGCCTCCTTTGCTAGCATTACTGCTTCGCAGAAGGAGGCAACCGCCTGCCACTCCTCCTCGCTCCGGACCATGGCCTGTACCAAGGCCCGGCGCGAGAGATCGCTGCCGCCGATCGCCCCCGCGAGGACACGGCGGTGCTCTGCCCAGGCGGGGCACACCTCTACCGTATGCTCCACCGTGTCCTCCGGGCGGTCCACACAATGGCGGCACCCGGGCGTTTCTTCCGCACGAATCCGGTGCAGGAACCTCCCGAACTTGCCATGTCCGGTGAGGACCTGCGTCATGCGGAAGGTGAGGACGCCGTGAGGTCTTTCCAGCCACTCCTCAAAGAGGGGTCTTATCGCCATAATTATGGCGTGCCCAGCACTGGGTTGCGACAGTCGCTGTTGCCATTCCACCATGAGATCCCGCCGGAAGTCTTTCCGCCATGCCGCGACTTGGCGCGGCAGCGGAGTTTCGCCCCGGCGTTGCATCTCCATGCGCAGATCGTGCATGCGTGCAAGGACTGTTGCCTCCAAATCAAGTGGTGGTTGGCCGGCAAGGAGGCTCGCTGCTTCGCGGGAAATTGTGCGGTATCCCCGCACCATCCGGATGGCCATGACCCTCTGGCTTGCATTCAGCCTGGCTGCCGGACGCTTTCGTAGCGACGGCGCCCATACCGGCGCCCCATAAAGGGCCATGGACCGCACAATTCCTGCATAGAGCCTCCGGCAGGAGGCGTCTGGACCCCCTAGGTTGGGAAGGAGCCGCTTGAGGGCAGCCCCAGCACGATCCAGTTTGGGAGCCAGACGTCGGAAATGCTCCTCGAAATTCCATCGGCTGTCGAGGACGAGTCCAAGGTACTTCATCGTCGACTCGACGCCGATGTGAACTCCTCCTACCGTTAGTTGGGACCCCGTTGGTGGCGTGTTCCGGGGGCCGTGGAAGCACATGGCCTCGGACTTGTGCAATGCCACCTCAAGTCCCAACTCTTGGATCCTCTCCACGACTGTCGCAACCCCGCGTGTCACTAGTTCGACCGCCGCCTGGTACGACTCTCCCTGTGCCAGCACCAGCGTATCATCTGCGTAGCAGACTACGCGTCAGGGAGATCGCCGCGCAGCACGTAATCGTACCCGATGTTCCACAGGGGTGGCCCCAGTACCGATCCCTGCGGAACACCGCACGACATCTCTCGCCGTTTCCACTCACCCAGGTGACCAGGGTAAATAATGTACCTGTCCGACAGGTAAGCCTCGACAACACAACAGAGGTAGTCAGGCACCCGGTGATACCGGAGTGCCCTCCTAATGCTACTCCAGGGCAGAGAATTGAAGGCGTTGGCGATGTCCAAAGACACCACCAAGACACACCTGCCCTGGGACACCGCATCCCCCGTCGTGAGGGCTCGCACGCGCATGATGGCGTCCACCGTAGAGCGCGCCCTGCGAAAGCCGAACTGGCCGTCAGAAAGACCCGGCCCCACCCGTGTTAGGTGCGCGACCAGGCGGTCTGCAATTACTCTTTCAAAGAGCTTGCCCACCTCGTCGAGCAGCACGATGGGCCGGTACGCGGACGGTGAGTCTGCAGGGCGCCCTGGCTTCGCAATGAGAACCAATTTCCCTGTCTTCCAGCGAAGTGGGAAATGGCCCCTCTCCATACATGCGCTAAAGAGCCCTCTTAGTCGAGGCCCGAGTTCCTCCATGGCCAGAACCCAGGCCTTTCCAGGCAGGCCATCGGGTCCTGGGGCGGTATTCTTGGCACTAAGCCTACGTACCGCCACTCGCATCTCTACCTCGGTCACCTCTGGAGCAATGTCGTCGTCGTCGCCGTCGTGGTCCACGTTGGACTCCGCAGCTGGCGGAGCCATAGGCGGGGGAGAGTGTTCCCCTCGCGCGGGGAACAGAGCGCTAACCACACCCTCCACAAGCTGGGGCCGGAGACTCTGCGTCAGCGGGGGAGCCCAGGGGCGGAGCTTTTCTCGCACCACCTTGTAGGGGCGCCCCCATGGGTCTCTGTTCAGAGTCTCTAGCCACACGTTGCGGGCCTCTAGTTTCGCCCGCTTTATCTCTGTTCGGAGGGTGCGTCTCGCCTCTCTGTATCTCTCGTACAGCTCCGCCTCTCTGGCCACCGCATCCGGTGGACGGATGCGGCGTCTGCGATGCCGGGCGTACTGGCGCCGCGCGGCATTGCACGCGCTACGCAGTGCTGCAATCTCTGGCGACCACCAGTACACCTGGCGCCGGGCACGTCCTGGCCGGACTCGGGGCATTGCCACGTCGCAGATTTGCGACATGGCCTCCCGGAACCACTCTGCCTCGACGTCGATGTCGACAGGCCTGTCCGGTGCTTGCACCCAGGCCTGTACCATCGCGGCTTCCAGGAGGAGCTCCCGGTCCAGCTGTTTCAGTGCCCAACGCGGACCACACGGGGTCTGTTGGACCGGCGCGGTTGAAGACTGGGTGGAGAGGTCAAACCGGATGTATCGATGGTCTGAGTACGTCTCCACCCCCTCCATGACGCGCCAGTCGACGACACGCGGTGCCAGAGCGGGACTGGCGAACGAAATGTCCACCACCGACTCGCCCCGCATCCGCACACACGTGGGAACAGAACCCCGGTTAAGGACGACCAGGCCTGTCTCCAGAGCCCAGTCCTCCACCATCCGACCCCGCTGGTTCGTGAACCGGGAACCCCAAGCCAAGTTCTTGGCATTGAAGTCCCCGCACACGACCACGGGGAGGGAACCAAACCTAGCGACGACGACATTCAGCTCCATAAGGGAGATATGGAGATCGGCGAGAGTTCTGTTCGGGGATAGGTAGACGCCTACCACTACAATATCCCCGAACCGTGCTGCTACGCAACCCCGCCCCCTCGTGACGGTTTCGAGGGACGGGGTACCGGCGGCTGCCGACGAAATTAAGGTCACCGAGCCGTTCAGGTCCTGCACCCAGTCGGCCCTGGGCAGGACGGAGTACGGCTCGGAGACTACGGCGATGTTTATCGACCACTGCGCCATGCTCTGGAGCAACAGATCCTGAGCGGGGGCGCAGTGGTTGATATTCGCCTGGAGGAGACGTAATGGAGCCGTTATTGGTCATCCATTACAGTCTCCTCCCGGGCCCCTCGTAAGGGCCCTGCCGTGGTGGTTGCGGCGGCGGCGTCTGCGGAAGCGATAGCGGCGACTGTCAACTTGGCAGCCGCAGCGGCGAGCATATTCGCGGGGATGGGCCTCGGGACCTTGGCCTTGGCCTTGGTGGGGGGATCGCAAGACCTGCCCCCAGCCCGGTGTTCGGCCGGCTTGCCTGCCGCCGCACATGCGTAGCAGTGCGGCGCTGCACTGCAAGTGACGGCCTTGTGACCGGGTTGACCGCACTGAAAGCAGCGGTCACTGCGATCCACCTCCGCTGCGCAACAGGCCCCCACGTGGTGCCCCACGTGGCAGCGATAGCAACGCAGGGGTCTGGGCTCCAGCAGCTTCACCCGTGCGGAGACCCAGCCCACCAAAAGCCGTCGACCCTCCCCGGTGATGTTCCTGGCCGCTGACACGGGGCAGCTCACCATTACTGCCCCCATGCCCGTGCCGTCAGCGCGGATGGCGCCTGCCCGAACCTGGTTGGTAAGGCACCCCCCCGTCCTGACGACGGCGGCCACAACCTCATCTACCGACACGGAGTCGTCCAGGCCCATAATGCGCATGTCAACGCACTTTGTGGGCCTGGACACTCGGGCCTCCTCCGCATCCAAGGACGCTCTGATTTTCTCGGCCAGGGCATCAGCGGTGGGGCCGCTGTTCGTCCCGGGGACCTCCAGCATAAGGGCACCGGTCGCGGTATGCCGCATCCGGAAGCCCCCGGTGATTCCGAGCTCGGCCAGGTTCACCGCCCGCCTCGCCTTCCGGATGACCTCACCGTAGGTCGCACCCTTTTTCTCCGCAGCCGGCTGCAGCGTGATAACTACAGCCGTAGAATCCGGGGTGCGACACCTGGCTTCAATGGCCCTCCTTTTCCGCTGCCGCCGTCGCTCTCGTTTCTTGGCGGCCCGAGCCGCCCGACCCGCCTTTTCCTTAGCTCCAGCCACCTGCCATTCGGCTTCGGCCGGGGATTCGGTAGGCGGGGGAGGCGGCATAGGCCGCCTGCTTGCCGCCACTGCAGGAGCTTCCACCGCCTTCGTGGCCAGCGCCGTTGGACCCCTCTTAGGGGGGGCAGCAGCAGCGGCTGGCTTCCCCTGCTGCCGTCCTCTGACCAAAGGGGCTGACCCCGCGGACACCGGTAGTACGGTCCCGCGCCTGGCATGCCCCGATGGACCCTGCTTGGGCGCAGCAACCGTAGCCGCAGTGGCGGCAGCATACGACGCCGCCTTTCGCTGGCCGGAGGCCGCAAGTGGGGGGCGCAGCACAATACCCTCCAGCAGGGACAGCTGTTGCTGGATCCGCAGCTGGAATTGCTGCTGCTGCTCTTGAAGCTGCTGCTGAAAGGCAGCCAGCTCCCGCTGCACCAGCGTCAGCAGCTGGTTCTCCGACTCGGGCTGGGACTTGGGCTGACTCTGCTCCTGCCCCCGATCACGCCCCTCTGCCAGTTTGCAAGAGTCGCCCTTTGGCAGCTCTTGCTGGCCCGAGGCCTTTCGGAGCCGAGCGTTGTCAGCCCGAAGCTTGGCAAGCCCCCTGCGGATAGGGTCCACCACTTCCTGGAGAGAAGTCCTGGCCTGGGAGATGGCACTCCTCTTGGAGGACTTCTCCCTTTTTTTGGCTACGTTAGCCAAGCCAGATGCAAGGACTAGCTCCAGCCTCTCCAGCGCCTCATCGATGGCCGAGTCGCCTCCGGTGTCTGGCTCACTGCCAGATAACCCGGAGGGGTCAGCCTCAGCGCTGGTCACTCTGGGGTGGCGTCCCTCCGCGGCGAGCCTTTCAGTTCGCTGGGCGGACTCTTGGGCAGTGAGCCCCCTCCCCCTTCCTCGCGCTCGGCCCACACCGCGGCTGCTGGTGGGGATTTTTGGGGCCGAGCCCTTCTCACCCTCAGAGAACGACCCGTCGTCCCCCGGTTTGGAGCGCTTCCGGTAGTAACTTCCGTTCCTTCCGGAGTCTCCCTCTGCTTTGTCGTCCTCCGAGCCCTTCGAGCTCCCTCTGGATGCCGCATCGGACTCCGACTGCGCATCGCTCTCCGTCTCTTCGTCGTTTGGGGTTTTATAAAAAAATTTTGGTTTGTCCATTTTTGATCCCACGAGTAAAAAAAACATTCTGTACCGGCTCAAATTCAGTGGTTCGCACTAGAGGCTAATTAAGCTACCCATTAGTCAAGCTAACAACCTCCCTCACGGTGCGCCGCCGCTTGGAAGTTTGGGGTAATTTTTTATAGAGGTTGTCTTCCTCGCGGCCCAGGCGGTTAAGCCAGGACCCTCGACCCCCATCAAAAGTCAGAAACATGACCTTGGACAATCTCTGGGGCTACGAGACTAACGGTAGCAGAAGGAGGACCAAGTCTTCCTCCTGCCTGCCCGGTGGCAGGGTAAGTGCACACCGAGCCCGCTCTTACTTCGCCACTGTGCCTTCTGCTATAGCAGAGGGACACGCGTTGAAGAGTTCCTTCGGACAGGATATTCGCAGGCGAAAATCGAGACCCCTTAGGCAGAAGTACCCAAGGGGAGTCGTTGGCCGCCTCCCAGGGTGCACCGTCCCGCGGACTGGCCTTCGCTCCGGACGTATCCATAAGGGAACTACAGCCCGCGGACACTCGTGGAGGTTTCCTGTCGTAGCACCCCGCCCAGTGCCCACTGACAGATAGACGGACAGTGGAAACTTTGATAGGCTTACGTTGGTTAGTTGCCCTTTGGTTTTTTTGTTTTGTTAAGTTGTTTTTAATAATGTTGTTTTTAAGACCACTCCCTGTACACATTTTGTCCTGACCTGTTTGCACATCCCTGAAGAGACTGTACGAGCCTCACTGTGCCACCGTCTTCCCTGAAATCACTCGATGGGCAAACAGAGTTCCTACTCTGAGCGCCCGTGGTTCCAAAGTTCTACCTGCATGGGATGATGCAAGTGGGGTTTCGGCATGTTAGGTGCGCCGTTTTTTCCGAGTGGGATCGGCCTTCTCACTATCCCGCTTGGCGGCTCTCTTCTGGACCGTCACGGTCTCACAAAAGAAAGCAACTTTCCTCCAGTTTTCTGGCTCTGCTAGCATAGGGAGGGCTATACTGCTGGCAGAGTCAGATCTCGCAGGAACGTTTGAAAGTGTACCACGGTCACTCTTTCGACTTGGTGTCTTAGAACGCAAAAGGCAACTGTAAGAACAGAGGTGAGTTTTAGTCAGTAAGTCTGACATGCCCTCTCACTACACCCTAGAGCGGGAGACTGGCTCACTATTTAGTTTTAACTGTGGGATATCACACCTTGGTGTCAAAGAATAAAGAAACAAAACCAGAAACACCGACTTCCAAAATTAAAGTTATTTTGCTTTATTTAGTTTGTTTTTGAAATGGTTGTATTTTTTTTTGTAAATTTATAACATGTTAAACATTATTCGTTCGGAACCCTTTGGGCGCGAATCCGACTGGCACTTGGCCGTTTCATTTTCCTATTAATCCTGTTCGGCTTTTTCACCACTACAGAGTGGGAACCGTGCAGCAAAGAGTATAATAAGTTTATAGGGCGTGCACTGTGCAGTGACAATGGTAGCAATTTTGTGGTGGTCGCGTAATCAGTACCTTCACTAGTACTTTTTCTGGGTTTATTCAATTTACTATTGTGGTGTTTTGCATTTATAAATAAATTAAATCACTTAATTTTGTTATAGAATGAAGAGAATAATTATGACATTTATCACGATGTTTTTGTTGAAAAATATCAATATACATACGTAAGAACGTTATTCTAAGAGATTGACATCGAAAGTCATAATTATGTTTGTTAATTTTCAGCTGTTGTTACCGCCACAGAGCAATAACTTTAGTTATTTACATCACAATATTCAAGAACGCTAGGGTTACCACTCCAAACTCTTGAATTGTTTTCCAAATAATGAGATTTGCGCTGTGTACTCTGTGTAGGTATCCGTAGACGCGATAGACGTAAGTACCTAAATATCCAACTGAAAACTGGTCATCTTTTAAGTTTTTGAAAAGGTTATTTTGTAGAGCTACTAGAGAGAAGTACTGGTTCGATTTAAAAAATCTCTTAGAGTGTTTTGTGTGTTGTTCTTTCAGTGTGTTTCTATGACCAATAAAAACGGAGCACTAACCAAAGACGCGGGGGACAGATAGTGACTAATAAAGTGTAGCGTGTGGAGCATACGGTGGAGTTGTGCCCCCCTTGGGCGGAGCACTACCTTGTCATCGTGGAGGCGATCGGTAGCGGTGACATGTCGCGCCGGGCCCTAGTTCACGCCGTGGTCCGGAGCGAGAGGGAGTGGCAACCGCGGTCGCGTCCTTCTGTGAAGTAGTAATGCTGACGAAGCAAACGGCTGCACACGTGAGGGAACGGACTGAACACAATGGGTAGCTCGCCGTCCGATCGTCCAGTAACAATCGTCGGCGCGTACTGTTCCACGCGCGCCTCGAGGAGATGTCAGCAAACCGTAGGGGCCCAGCAGGGTCAATGCCTACTGGGGCCAAGGGTCTGCTTCTGAAAGGAAGACTCGGCCCTTTTATGAAAGGCAACGAAGGAACAGGAGGGAGGTTTTAGTCAGCATAAGTCTGACACACCCTTGCGCTCCGCCCAAGAGCGTGGGATGTTATTGGATGAGTTTCCCACCAAAAAAAAAGAAAAATAAGAGGCCTAGCAGGCTGGTGCCCGCTAGGGACTTAGGAATTTTCTAAAAAGAAAACTCGTGGTTCTAAAACGCAAAGAGCCACTGAAGAACACAGATGTGGTTTTAGTCAGTAAAACAGACACGCTCTCACGCCCCACTCTAGAGCGCGAGGTAAATCTGCAGCCTGGATTTGTAATCAAGAGCAAGTCTGCTTGTTAGCCCCAAATTTTACCTGAACTAGCTAACGAACTTACTTTTCTCTCCCTTTGTATAAGGTTGACAACCCTACTGCTCTGGTAAACAAGATTGTGTTGTTATCAGGAACCCCTGCGTAAGGTCAAGTGAACACTGCAGATATAAGCTCTCTGGGAACAACTATCTCATATCGTCATTACAATAAAGTAATTCAAAAGAAACGCACACACTCAAAATGGCTTCTAATGGAAAACTAGGTAAGTGACCCTCTTTATCATATAAAAAATATCTAGTGAACGTTTCGTTGAACGAGATAAATGTAGAAAGACTTGTCATTTCAAAATTTTCATATTTTCTTGCATTTCATATGATTCTATTTGTTGGTGCTATAACAAATCGTCATGATGTTATAATAACCATTTATTCGAATGGAATATACCACCTATAGGAGTCAATGATATTTCGTTCCTATAGAGAGGTCAATATCATTGTGACCATGACTTTGTTGATATGGCCGCCACTCACGAATTCATTCGGTCACTGAAATCACGTCAGTAAAACATTATTCAATTGATCGAAAATACCCGTAATTGTCCACAGCTCTCCTCAGCGTGTCTGACAAGACAGGCTTACTACCTTTAGCCAAATGCTTAACGGAAATTGGCTTGGGTCTGGTGGCCAGCGGTGGGACTGCCACGGCTATCCGCAATGCAGGACTTGCTGTCACCGAAGTGTCGGACATCACGAAGGCACCTGAAATGCTCGGAGGACGGGTCAAGACTTTACATCCCGCTGTCCATGCTGGTATCTTGTCTAGGTAGATTTAAAAATATAATAATTACGGAGAAATTAAAAGAAGCTTGCGTAATCGGTCTGTGGTAGGTGACCATATTAACATACCGAAATCCTCCGTGCCTCAGAAAGCACGTTAAGTTGTTGGACCTGGCTGTCATTTGCAGAACTTTAACAGTCTCCACGAAATTTAACATCAGTCTTGCCAAGAGATATCGTGATACCCAATTACTGGGTTGTGGAGGTCAGAAAGGCAGTCACTTCATTTAAAATATTGGTATTCAATTGCATCTGGTTAGACTAGAAGTGACCCCAAAATAGTTGGGAAAAGCTTAGGCAAATTGATTGATTGAAGAATGTATTGTTAGTTTTTCCTCGAATCAATTTTTTTACTATTACTTGGTAAGTTAAGCTGCTACGTGGTTCAAGTTTGTGAAAAGGCTTAATCTAGAATAAACATGGATGTAGTTATTAAGCTTACCTAGAGTTTTAGATCATTGAGTCTTGTTGTGGTCCAGTGCTTTCTGATTTTTTTAGACAAATCTAAGTAAATATATGACTTTTCCAGGCTTACTCCTTCAGACCAAGAGGACATGAAACGTCAGAAGTTTGACATGATAAGCGTCGTCGTCTGCAATCTGTACCCATTCGTACAAACAGTCTCAAAGCCCGGTGTAACGATTGCCGACGCCGTTGAAAACATTGATATTGGTGGCGTTACATTACTCCGAGCGGCTGCGAAGAATCACGACAGAGTCACGATTATTTGTGACCCCAACGATTATGACACAGTTATGCAAGAACTCAAAGAAAGCAAGGACCATCAAACCTCTTTGGACACCAGGTATTATAGTTAACTTAAAAAGCTAAACAATTGAAGGTCTTTTCGTACAGGAACGGGTCTCTTATCGAAATAAACAGTATCGCACAGTAATATTGATAAACTTCATATTGTTAACAGGTCTAGCCTATAATAGTTTTTAATCATTGGAATTTACAGGTAATTGACAGTTCAATCACATTCGACTGTTTTTTCAAAGCGTTACCTCATAATATTGTTTTACATATTGTTTTAAAAAAAAAATACGTTTTTACAGGAAGCGATTGGCGTTGAAGGCATTCACCCAAACTTCAGAGTATGATCTCGCCATTTCCGACTATTTCCGTAGACAGTATTCTGCAGGAGAATCCCAACTAACCTTGAGATATGGTAAGAAATATGTACTATGTAGTTTTAAATACGGTACTCTCTCGCTGATACGTAAAAAAATCAGATAAATAACCTAAAGTTCATTACCTTTATAGTACTTGTTAGGTTACTGACTGGTAGATTAGCAAAAGAAAGATTACATTTTTGGGATCGTCCAATAATTGAAGTTTCATAGTAGGTATATCCTCCTAACCGAATTTTCGTACCCTATGGTGAATCGCAACGGAGACTAGACCAGCCATAGCTAGGAAATATTTTAAAGCACTATTTTGGTCGGAAACACAAGTAGAAAGGCGGATGGATTGTGTGAGAAGTGATATGAAAGAAAAGGGAGTTAGTGCGTGACGAGTTCTCACACTAACTATAGAACAAAATGGAAGAAAAAAACGTGTTGCGCCGACCCTAAATAAAACGGAAGAAGGGCAGGAAGACGATGATGATGGAACAATTTTCTACTTTCACGCTGGCGAAGCCACTGGCAGGTTTCATAAGCTCAAATCAGCACGTCTAAATGTTAAATACAACACTAACCAAAAAACTCGTCCACCAGGCATGAACCCTCATCAGAAACCAGCTCAAGTGTTCACGACCCGCGACAAGCTTCCACTAACTACTCTCAACGGATCACCCGGATTCATTAACCTCTGTGATGCTCTAAATGCGTGGCAGTTGGTGAAAGAGTTGAAGGAAGCATTGGGCATGCCTGCTGCGACCAGCTTCAAACATGTGTCACCCGCCGGAGCTGCTGTTGGCTTGCCTTTGGATAAGGAAGAGGTATGTTTGACAAGACAATAAACATTTAATTGTAGCACAATTTTTTCCACCTGACTACCTTACCCGTTTCTTTATTAAAATGTCGATAATCCCAGGCTGCTGAGAATGGAAACTTAGGAGTGATTTAAATGGTAATTAGTAAGAGAAATGATAAGGATTTCGTCAACGAAAACAAAGTGAAACATAAATAGGATACGAGATTGCTCTATCTGAAGCATAATTTACGAGTCTTCCTTTAAGTTGCAATTATGATATTACTAGTACACTTACAAGTGAATGTTTTGTGTGTTTGACACTTCTTCACGCGAACGGCTGTAAAGATTTCGTTGAAATCAACTCTGGTAGCCCATGTCCTGGAATAGCACTCAGGATACTTTTCTACTATGACGCGAGTGAAGTTGTTGGCAGCGACTAGTGTGGATTATAAAACATTAAATTTTAATATGTCTTTCTTAGGCCTCCGTATGCATGGTAGCAGACCTTCTCCCGAACTTGACCCCGCTGGCCTGCGCATACGCACGCGCTCGCGGCGCCGACCGTATGAGCTCGTTTGGCGACTTCGTAGCACTATCGGACGAGTGCGACGCCATCACGGCACGCATCATCTCCAGGGAAGTTTCCGACGGAATCGTCGCTCCAGGATACAGTGCTGAAGCTCTTGAAATATTGAAGAAGAAGAAAGGAGGCAATTACTGTGTTTTACAGGTATTTCTTGGTCCTGATAGCTTCGTAAGTTCGTATTCATAGATTCAAAATGAAAAAAAAAATCGTTTTCAATCAGTACTACCATTCAATTCATTGTACTTTTTTTATTAAAGTTACATGTACACTGAGGCATTTGCCTTGAAGTTTTGTTGTTTTGGCTTCATACGGTTTGTACATTCAGCCAATATCAAGTTTAGAAAGTATCCTCTTTCTGTTACTTTGACTTTCATTAGAAAGCGAATGTGTAACATTCTAATGTTTCTGCAGTTTTTGGCGGCAGGCTTCGCTGAGGTAGTCGATACAACAATAAAATTCCTAGCTTCATTTTACCGAAATCCTCTTTCGCTAGTATTACTGCTTCGTTCCTCTTCGTACCGGACCGGTCGATCGCCCCCACGAGCACCCGGTGGTACTCCACCCAAGCGGGGCACACCTCTATCGTATGCTCCACCGTGTATTCCGGGCGGTCCGCACAGTGGTGACACCTGAGCGATTCTTCCGCCCGAATCAGGTGGAACCTCCTGAACTTACCATGTCCGGTGCGGACTTGCGTTATGCGGAAGGTGAGGAGGCCGTGACGCCTCTCCAGCCACTCCTTAAAGAAGGGGGATTAACCGCCATGATTATGGCGTGCCCAGAGATAACGATGTTTCAATGATTCAGCCTTGCAGTGCACCAGTTATCATTATCGTTATATCAGTGGCCAACCGGTCGATTGACCGGGAAATCGAGTCGATTCTTTTGAGCCTTAGCATATTTCCGCGGCAGATAGGTACGACCTGCCCTGCTTTTAATAAGAATAGTTACCTACGTGACTCTTAAGCATGCCGCTCCATAACTTCTTGGTCTGACAAAAGAAAATTGAACGTATCCGAGGCGGGAGAGCTATAACTTTTGAGCTACCTTCGCTCGCTAATGATAAATAGAATATAGTACATAAAAAAAAAGATATTTTTATTTACTTAACTTTATTCAAAATTTGCTTACATTATGCATTACAAAATTCTGCCAAACTGTATAACAGTTATATGATTATCTCTATGTTGATGTGCTTCACTAATACCTTATTTTTAGTGTACATAACTACCAACCTACTGAAGTAAACCTTATTTCCAGATGGACCCCAGCTACGAACCAGACCTAATGGAACAGAAGACGATCTTTGGCCTCACTCTAGAACAAAGACGCAACGATGCGAAGATAACAAAAGATCTATTCAAGAATGTAGTTACCAACAAGAACACGTTGCCGAACAACGCAGTGAGAGATCTCATTGTGGCGACTATTGCCTTGAAGTACACACAAAGTAACTCTGTTTGCTTCGCCAGAGATGGACAGGTAAAATACAAAATTTTGCTCTAGTTTCTACAAAGTTAATGGTCATATGAATCCAAAATAAGAGGAGCTCAGTGTGATCACATAATAGAATCAACAAGAAATATGTAACCAAGATTAATGTAACTCATAATATGATTTAAAAGAATGTCATTGGAGTTTGTTGCATGTTCTTCGCCATAGAGATCTATGCAATTTAGCTTCACTTATTTTTGACTGACCAATATTTTGACAATTCAAAAGTTCCTGTAATTGGTCTATTTCAAATAAACGTTTCTGATTTCTGACAATTATGTACCTCGTTCTCTCTTCCCAGCTTGTTAATTGAATGCATGAAACTTGCCTTCTGCAGGTGGTAGGCATCGGCGCAGGTCAGCAGTCCCGCATCCACTGCACGCGGCTGGCGGGCGGCAAGGCGGCGCTGTGGTGGATGAGGCGCCACCCGACAGTGCTCGCCATGCGCTTCAAGCAGGGCGTCACTAGGGCCGTGCAGTCTAACGCTATCGATAACTATGTTAATGGCACTGTTGGTTAGTACGTGCATGTATTATGGAGAGTTGTGGTAACGTTTAAAAGCCAAAGTAACAAAGGTGGGCTTTAGTCAGTACAAGTCTGACACGACTTCTCTCCCCACCACAGAACTGGAGAAAACATTTGATGAAGCCTTGCCTCAAACGTAAAATCAGTTTCGTAACAAAAAACTACTACTACTCGTAATTTTGTAACAAAAAATGTAGGCTCAAGGACAAAAATTTCTAAGTCCCCTCTTTGAGTTGTGGCTGGAAAGACAACACGGCGTCTTGACGCAGGAACTTACCGGACATGGTCAGTTCGGCAGATTCATGCACCGGATTCGTGCGGAAGAAACGCCCAGGTGTCACCATTGTGTTGACAGCCCGGATGAAACGGTGGAGCATACGGTAGATGTGTGCCCCGCCTGGGCTGAGCACCGCCGTCCTCGTGGGGGCGTTCGGCGGCAGCGATCTCTCGCGCCGGGCCTTGGTACAGGCCATGGTCTGGAGCGAGGAGGAGTGGTAGGCGGTCACCTGCTTCTGCGATGCAGTAATGCTAGCAAAGGCCCTCGCGCCCCAGCCGCCGGGATTCCGATTCCAATTTCCGACCACCGTAGGCGCGGGCTTGTGAACGGCGAGCAATGGGTAGCTCGCCGTCCGACCGTCCGGTAACCGTCCGGACCGAGCTCAAGGCGTCGACGGCGCGTAGTTTCCATGCGCGCCTCAAGGAGACGTCAACATCGTAGGAGCCCAGTAAGGTCGAAGCCTACTGGGGCCATGGGTGATGCGAAAGGGAACCCTAGGGCCTTGGAACGAAGGCAAAGAAGGAACAAGAGTGGGTTTTAGTCAGTAAAAGTCTGACACGCCCTCCCGCCATGCCCAAGGGCGGGAGATGTCATTGGATGATTTCCCACCTTATGGGTACTTATTAGGTATTTTCGTCAAAAATGCCTAAGCATTTACTCGTCTCTACCCGCAACAAAAGAGCTGATAATGATAAGCCCCTTTGTTATTTATACTGTTTATACCTTTTGCGGTATAAATAATCTGGTAAAAACACTGTCTTGTGTCAGTTTCCACCGACCAGTGTTTCAGTAATTTACATTGTATAAAAAACACTGGAAAACAAAAAATAACATCATCAACAACTACAACTAGTGCGCTTGACCATCAATGATTGCATCTCCGCTTACCATCAGGTGGGATCACAATCAAGCACTGCACACAACACTTTATATAAATTAAAAAAAAAAAACATCGTTAGAATGAGATTGGTTTCTTGGCCAATTTTATTTTTCTGGTCAAAACTGTGTGGTTACGGCACAAGTGTCTCAATACGTATGTTAATATTTGCCATGTTGTTGTTACCCAGATGTAGTAACTACTATGATATTTGTCACCTTGTTTAAATACTTGATCAGTCAATAAGTTTCTACTATTATAGCAATCTTTATTATTTACACAGGTTCAGATCTCCCGCTAGAACAGTGGAACACGCTTTTCGATGGCGATGCGCCCGCCTTACTAAGTGAGAAGGAACGTACCGAATGGGTCAGTAAGATGGACCGCGTCGCTCTCGCCTCAGACGCATTCTTCCCATTCCGTGATAACATCGACAGGGCAGTGCAGGTCAGTAGTCTTCAGACTGATAATAAAATTATATTTTGAAGATTTTGCATAGGAAACTTACACAAGTGTGAGTTGGACTCGTGCACAGAGGGTTCCGTACAAACTTAAATATGTAATATAGTTCAATTCCCGAATGGAATCTCGAAGATTTTTCCGAATCGCAAAAAAATGTTTTTTGTGACGTAACTACAAATTTATTGTTTTCAAATTTATTCCTATACCTGTGCAATAAGACCTTGCTTTATGCCAAATAGGATTCTTGGTCAACGGGAACTACTCTCCGAACTTTGATTCCCTTGAGGGTGTCGAAATATACGTTTTATGCGAAATAGCCATATCTTTTTTTTAAAAGACTTAGAAGTTTGATTTTATCTTGACAGACAGACAGACGGACGGACAACAAAGTGATCCTAATCAAATCCTGGTGATAAGGGTTCCATTTTTTCTTTTGAGGTGCGGAACCCTAAATGGAATAATTTTGCGAAGATATACTTGAAAGATGAAAATTATTGGATGTATATATAGTAGTTACTGTGACCCTGAAACGCAAAGGGCAACTGGAGGAACACAAGTTTTCGTCAGTAAAAGTTTGACTGTCCCCCTCACTCCAACCAAAGCAGGAGGAGTCATTTAATGACTTCCAAAAAAAAAAGCTCAAACTACAAGAGGCTATTCATAAATTTTCGAGTAAGATGTCAGAAAGCCCTAAAGCCCTGAATTGAGATAGCGCATTAGTCATTACAAATACAAAATGTTTTTATTAGGCTTACAATCTTTCTTCTCAGTGCAAGCTGTGCAGCCGTACGGTGTGTACTGTGTGAACATGTCGGTTTCGTTTCGACCCATAGCTTGCGTTGTAGACTCAATGATATTTTTTTGTTTCCAGTGTGGCGTCGAATATATCGGCAGTCCATCGGGCTCGAACAACGACAAGGAAGTTATTGACGCTTGCAATGAACACAAGATTATACTTGCGCACACCAACCTTAGGCTCTTCCATCATTAATAGACCTCACCATTGATCCGATTGAATGCATAAAAAATTTAATTCACTAGCAGTTACGAGAAGTAATCTCCATCCTATATATTTGTGATAATGTTTATGAATACTACAAAATAATTTTGAATTCATGTTTAGCTATACTTCAAGTTAATTGTTACATAAAAATTGTGCTAAGTTCACTTTGTTATTTGTTAAAAGATTGATCGAATATTTTACTAGATGGCAAAAAAAAACATATCATGTAGGATGTTGTTAATTTGTTATTTTCATATATATTTTTTTTACAAATATAATATAAGGATATTAAGGTTGCTGTAAGTTTAAGACAATATAATAAGTTTTATACGCCTTGATCACATTGTAAAAGGCCAACCTATATACAGTGATACATTCCATCATATAATTAGGCTTACAAATTCCTTTTTCTTGATGCTTAATGTATTCGAAATCATGTATTTTTTTAAAGTATGTTTATTGTTTAATAAAAATGTGTCTTACTATATTGGGTTATTTATTTAATTGTTTTTATCATCATTTCTACGCTTGCCTTTGTGTTGTTGTTTTGAACACAGCATAATTCTCTGGAGATACTACAACATTATAATATGTAATCAAAGATTTATTTTATTTGACTGTATCTAATTAAGAGTTATCTGCATTATAATAAAATTATCAAAAATGAGTAAAAAATATAACACGTCATGAAAGAATACTCCTTAAAGTGAACAATAGCAGTATTTCTGTAAAAATACCTTTTGGTAAACAAAAATAATGTAGCTTTCTTTAAGTAAAGATTATTCTTTTTTTTTATATAAACATATATATTCTTGTCATGTTTTTTGTGGTAGTCTGGTCCCCGCACTAATGGGCCTATTACACCACTCGATATTCAGACTATCTTAGTCTATGCAGCGTCACACAAGAAAAAGAGCAACTTACGCCGATTTCATGTAAAGGAATGAAACAAAACGATGTGATAAATAGATAAACATAGACTGTCTGAATATCGAGTGGTGTAATAGGCCCTAAAGTCTTTGGTGGACGTGATTCATAATTATTTTTGAAAGTTCAACCCTAAAAGGTTGAAACGGTGGTCCAAAATTGTATGGTGACATCTATCTATACGCGGGCGAAACCGCTGGCAGGAGCTAGTATATTTATATAGATATTTTTTCCTTTGATTTAGCTGGAAGTAGGCATCTCATACAGTCTTAGTCCAGAACTTGTACAGTACCTACAATTTATTGATGTTTACTTTGTCATCAATATCTCTTCACCACTAACTAACCTTATCGGATTCGATACTAAGAAAAAAACGGGACTTTTTTAACCTTAGGCTGCGTTCCCACTTTGTCGTGACTACAGATATAATAGTTAATTATATAATTAAATGGAGGTGTCCACATATAGCACAATACTATTAACTACCGTGGACGACTTTTTTTGCGGTGACACCAGATTGTCATGATAGTGAGAACGGCTCACACGACAGTCGCAAAACGATAAAAAAAAATCATGACTAAACGTGACGGTAAATTATGTGTTGTTATTGCTACTATCTGTCGTGGCCACGACAAACAGTTATAATGGGAAAAGCTAGAGTCAATAAATTAACTGTTACGACATAGTGGGAACGCGACTTTACTGTTGATAAAGCCGGATGGATGTTGTGCCTAAACTATTCAGTTACATTGAAATGTTAGATAGAATAACCAATAACTTTGATATGCTATTTGTTATCTAAATAAGTGCTCACTTATTTAGATAAAAAAGGGACTTTTTTTAAACAAATATTCAATAAAGACTTTAGGTGATAAAATCGAAATAAGATGTCTAAAACAATACTTATATAATTTAGGCCTCAGCCAGCCCAATAGACCTCTCATGCCGGTCCCTGATTCAGGCCATGGACCGCAGCGACTGGGAATGGGATGCGATCGCTTTCTTCTGTGAAGTACCTAGTAATACTAGCGAAAGAGATAACTGCAAACGGATATCCACACACCCCAGCCGCCGCGACAGGTGACGCCCCAAGCATTTGGAGTCGTAGGGTGATGAGCCCATGGCCCTTTATGAGGCACCGGTATGGGCGCCGTCGCTGCGAAAGCGACCGGCGGCCAAGCTGAACGTATGCCAGAGGGTCATAGCCATCCGAATCAGGGATACCGCGTGTTTTCCCGCGAAGCGGCAAGCCTCCTTGCTGGCCTACCATCGTGGGATTTGGTGGCAACAGTCTTTGCATTATCTTGCCGAGGCGAAACTCCGCTACCACGACAAGTCGCGGCATGGCGGACAGAGTTCCGGCGGGATCTCATGGTGGAATGGCGACAGCTACTGTCGCAACCCAGTGCTGGGCACGCCACAATTATGGCAGTAAGTCCCGTAAAAAACGCCCGGATGTCACCGTTGTGTAGACCGCCCGGAGGACACGGTGGAGCATATGGTGGAGGTGTGCCCTGCCTAGACAGAGCACCGCCGTGTCCTCGTGGGGGCGATCGGCGGCAGCGAACTTTCGCGTCGGGCCTTGGTACAGGCCATGGTCCGGAGCGAGGAGGATTGGCAAGCGGTCGCCTCCTGCGAAGCAGTAAAGCTAGCAAAGGAGGCGGCCGCACGCGCGAGGGAACGGCGCTGGGAACCCAATCCCGATTTCCGGCCACCGTAGGCGCGGGCTTGTGGACTGCGAGTAATGGGTAGCTCGCCGTCCGACCGTACGGTAACCGTCCGGACCGAGACGAAGTCGTCGACGGCGCGTACTGTTCCACGAGCGACTCAAGGAGATGTAGGCAAACCGTAGGGGCACAGCGGAGTCGAAGCCTACTGAGGTAAAGAGTTGTGCGAAAGAGAACCCCGGGGCCTAGGAACAGGAGTGGGTTTTAGTCAGTAAAAGTCTGAAACCTCCTCCCGCCCCGCCCAAGGGCGGGAGATGTCATTAGATGATTTCCCGCGGCAACAACGAGATAGCTCGCCGTCCGACCGTCCCGTAAAGACCGAGTCTGAGTAATCGACGGCTCGTAGTGTTCCACGCGCACCTCAAAGAGATTTCAGCAAAACCGTAGGGGTTCAACAGGGCCGAAGCTCGCTAGTACTATGGGGGATTTCTGAAAGTGCAACCATGGTCCTAGATCGCAAAGGGCGGAAGAAGTCTTCGGATGATTTACCATTACCACCTCATAAAAAAAAAACACCACAATAGAACGACAACTCATTGACTGCAATATTATTAGCCTAGACTAATATAACACAAAAATAACTAGGTCTTCAAAAATGATGTTGAGGTTTCTAATATCATTTTTTTCTAAACAGAATAGTTTGCGTGAGAGACATTTCCAAAGTGGTAAAATGTGTCCCCCCTGTAACTTCTAAAACAAAGAGAACAAAGAATGATAAAACTAAAAAAAATATATGATGTACATTACCATGCAAACTTCCAACAAAAATTGGTTTGAACGAGATCTAGGAAGTAAATCTCGTTCAAACCAATTTACCGTTTGTACCCTCAGTGCGAGTTTTAGGGTTGTGAAGGATGTTAAATAGTAGACATAATATCCAAGTGTCCCTGCGAAGTCGAATAGGGACCCACTTGAATACCTTGCGAAAGCCTGAGACATGATCATACTTTTTAAGGTTGAAAATAAAAAAAATACAAATATTTAACAAACGCTCAAGTTTATATAAAAACCTCTCGGTGGCATCCAAATAGCAGGCATCAGCGTAGTCAATGATGGGCTGAATCTGTGTTTGGGCAAGGGAAATTTTGGTCTTCAAAGTCAAAAAGTTCTGGATGCATTTTAACGAATGGAAAATGTAGTGCACTTTGCGACTGACTTCAGCGACATGGGCTGTCCATGATCACCCTGAAGTTTTTAGCCGTCGTTTTTAGGTTATAATTATAATATAGGTAAGTCTATAAACCTAGCTATACAGGGCATCGGTTTACGGCAGCGATCACCGGTCGTTGGTTCACAGTTACTATAAAGGAGCATCAAAAATCGTCTCCAAGAAATTGTTATCATCTCGTATTTTATTAATACGACATAGCTACGTGAGTAGGAGTACAGTGCGTGTATGAAACATATATTATTATTATACATCACAGTTTATGTAGTGTGTGTTCGGGGATTTTTATGACTCACTCATTTGGTTCTTCCCCTGTTTGATAACGTCAGAGCTTCATAATAGTAATACCAGCTTATCTAATTTACCCAGAAATATGGAAAATCAAAATTAAAGTTCACAATACATAAAAAAACTTTGATAAGACAATAATTACTAATGGATTTGAGTTACCGATTTATTAATTTGTAATTATATCGATATTAATTGATTATTCCATAGAAACGCTAATTGCATTAGCTAAATGATGTATAAATAATTAAAAAACGGACAAATAAATTAGCAAATCGGTGCTAATGATAAAAATCACATTTTTTTTTATGAGGGAGGGTATTGTTTACTAACAAATAAGGAGTAGAATAAATTATTAACCAATTTCAAAAAGAGAAGATTCTCAATTCGGTTGCATTTTTTTTAGATGTTATCTCAGAACTCCGACATTTATGAAACTGATTTGGAAAATTATTTCATTACTATCAAAATCCAGTTCTGATAATAGGGTCCATGAGAAATTGAGGGAGCTCCACGTAGCGATCTTTATATTTGCATTCAGATTTTGCCACTTGATCAGGTTGAACTGATTATGAAAACCATAGAATGGAACTTCATTATACAAACACATAAATTTGACTTAATAACACGCTAGAATGACTATTACTTATATTGTTTTGGAAATATTTTTCATGTCATTGTCCCTGGACAGTGGCAAACATAACGATTTGTATTGTATTTTAACATCTCTTGCATGCTGCCAATTTATTATAATAATAATAATAATTTATTTCTCTAAATTAATCAACAAAGGTACAACAGCAATAATTGATGCTACAATATCGACAATTGTTTAAAACCCCGACTTCTAAAAAAAATATTTTGGTACTTTTGGTGTTTTATTTCTTTTAGTGAAGTCGGTTATTATTTTTTTTTTTTGTAAAGAGATTTTCATTTCATACTGTTGTTGCGACACTTTTATGACCAGAGTACCTATTTCTCATGACAATTCCAATTAACCCAAACACTGCTAGATTACATTCTTTTATTATGAAGTTCTTGTACCTTCCATTTTCCGGCTCCATCATCAGATCAGTTCGATAGTACCTTATAGCCACAGTGCATCTCGTGACAATTCTAATGAACCCAAAAGCGGCCGGAAGGAACTCCGTAATTAATCAATGTAACCTAACATTGATTAATTACGGAGTTCCTTCCGGCTTCATCATCATCATCAGTTCACTTCGATAATATCATTTTCAACAGAACTATTCAGAACCATTCATTTATTTATATTGTCATAGTCGCTTAACGGTCTTCATTGTTATATCTATGTGAGTATGAAGTTCCGTTAGCCATTTCTGGTCTTCTTCATCAGTTCCACTTCATTAAATATTACTTTTTGACTGTAAATGCTTTTCGACGAAAATATTTAAATCACTATATGGCTGCCTATAATATATGAGGAGTTCTCTCGATTCCTCATGAATCCAATCATCAGAACAAGATTTTGAAAAAAATGGGACCAATCTGGAAGCATATCCTTTATGAAATAAATTTTGGAAATCGTTTCATAAACGACGGAGTTCTGAGGTATCACACATAAAAAATAAAAATATAACTGAATTGATAACCTCCTGCTTTTTTTTTAAGTTTGTTAAAAAGACTAGCTTGAACACCCTAAATCTATAACTTCACAATTATGTTGATCTAGTATCCATTTTTAAGCATAGAATTACCACTTAACAGTGGTTGTTATTGTCAGACCATTACATCAGACAAACATGTGTTAATAAAACATAGTTCTTTCTGTACAAGTATGTACAACTATAAGTAAAAGGTAGTTCTTGAAATGTAAGCTTTGAGTTTATATAACATTAGTAAAAAAAACTTGCTTAGTTTAAAATTAATTTCACGGACTTGTATTTCTGTGTATCATACGATTCCACTAATGACGCCTCATTTACAAAATTCGTTAGTGTATAAGCCGAGGATGCTTTAGTTTATAAATATTGTGACTTGTAGGTATACTTAATAAAATATAAGTTTTGTTCCATAATATAAAAGGCAAGTTACTTTGCAAAAACAAGGGGAAGTACTAAATAGGGAAAATTCAGAACAGTATTTGGCAACATCTGTATTCTGTCAAACCCAGATAAACATTCAATATCGTGCTTAGTTTTGTGCGTCGTGCTATTGCGTGGATTTCACCGAGAAAGACTGCAAACAATTAATTGAAAATTTTCTTGAAGTTTATAGTGCAAATTGTAGCGAACAAAGTATTTTAATGTAAAACTTTCTATTTTGTGGTATTGACTGTGTTTGAGAGAAATCAACAGCAAACATGTCTACGAGCACAAGTGACCACGATATGAGCGATTCTTCGAGCTCTCCAATGTCTTACATCAGATATTCTCCACATAGTTCTCCGTCTCAACAAGTTCCTCAGCTGGCTACCGATCTCACAGAGTTAACTTGTGCGGATAACAAGCGACAATTTTTTAGACAAGGTTAGTGCAATTTTTTCGTATATTTTTGCAATGGCTGGACCTAGATAGAGTGCACAGAGTAGTTATATAAAGATAAGTTTTCTTGGAAATCAGCTTTTGTTGTATAGTATAACCTGATAACTAAAACAAATAACTTTGAAATATAACCATAACAAAATAATAAATGCCCAGAATTTTCATGATATAAAGGAATCAAATTGTGAATTCAAACTGGAATTACACTAACATTGGTTAAAAATGACATTTGGACAAACACTAATGTGATTATTCAGGATCTTCTATTCCAGTAATCTATTCATTCAAAAGTTGTGGTATGGGGGAAAGTACTTATTATAAATTGGAACATTGATGATGCAATATAATCAAAGAAGTGGTCTATTGTAATGTAAACTACATGCAATGAGAATTAGAAGAACACATCTATACTTTATTTATGTGCCGTACTTATTCTATCAAACCAAAACAAGATTATCTTGCATGTGTGTGTTTGAATCTACATTCATGTGCACTTTTTTTGTCTACTGTTAGCTTAAAGCACTGTATCTTAAAGAGTTACATATACACATAGAAATAATGTGAATATGAATTTACACACACAACAAAGACAAACTTGCATTTTTTGCAACAGAAAACTGTATGTAACAAGTATGTCTCACTCTAATACAACTATCTCTACAAACAATGGAGGAGTTAACAAAAGGTATAATACTGAAATCTATTGACTTACATACTTGTATTTTATCAATAAAATGAGTTAAATGTTTGTAATTTAAGGTTGATTTTAATTGGAATCAAAGTGATTGCTCAAGAAGAAAGACATATAAATAGAGGTTTATATGTCGTTTTTTCTGATAATATATGTATAGTCTGGTCAATTTAGACAGCCGAGGTTAGAAAAATTCACACCCAGCTGAAAATTGGTAGAATTGTTCAAAACACTATCATAAATGAAATCTAAAAAGTCCTCATTGATCCGACACCTAATAGTTTAGTATTTTTTTTCTAGGTGAGAACGATGAGGACTTTTTAGAATTCATTTATGATGGTGTTTTAAACAATTCAATCAATTTTCAGCTCAGCTTTCAGCAGTGTGTAAATTTTTCTAACCTATTTTTTAGTCTAATTTAGTTCAGTAGTTCCAGAGATTACTTCCGACAAACAAACTTACAAAATTTACCTCTTTATGTTTGTATAGGGAGTTATTGTAGTTTGAGAGTGCAGTTATTGCAACTGAATGTATTCTATTTAGAATCTTATTTGAAAATTTTAATGCTCCATAACCACAGTAAAAAAAAAATTATAGTGGCAAGTTTCACTGGTATGAACTCAGTGCACTTATCATCACTTATCATCAGGTTAGATATGGATAAAATAAAAGACAAAATTTAAAAAAAAAAAAACAATATTTTCCTTATTTAGTTTGTCAAATAAATAATGATATTCATATAAGGTGTTGACCTAAAATATAAAGGCAAGTGACAAAGATAAACAATTAATTCTGCTGCATATAAATGAAATTATTGTTTCCTACAGACTGATGGTTTTACAAAACTTTACCTTATCTTGTGTGACGTACAATACTACATCAAAATAACTGTGTTTATAGGAATCTACTTTACAATGCTTGTGCGAAAGTTTTCATGTATATTGTATGTGTATTGTTGTTCCTTCTTCACACCCAAACAGTAGTGTGAAAGCGGAACCCAGGGCCCTGGGACGAAGGCAACGAAGGAACAGGAGTGGGTTATTACTCAGTAAGAGTCTGACACTATCTCCCGCTCCGCCCAAGAGCGGGGATGTCATTAGGATGATTTTCCCACCCAATAAAAAAAAAAAAAAAAAAAACACCCAAACTGCCAAACGGTTTTGAATGAAACTTGGCATATGTTTAGCCCATGTCCTGGACATATAATTTTAAAAGAGAAGAGAGAGAGATTTTTTAATTTTTACTTGACCAAGGAAGTGTAAAGAACACAATAATGAAAGATGTTATCCGAAAAGCTGCTACTCTAAAGTGGGATTGGGCTGGACATTGTCTGCTGCATATCAGACGAGCTGTGGGCTAGAAGAGGCACATATTGGGTCCTAATAAACGCAAGGCGACATCGCGGCAGCCCAAGGCGAAGGTGGAGAGATAAGCTTGACAACCACTGGAGGGCCTGGCCCTCAATGGCTGAAGAAAGATGTGTGTGGAAAAGGGAGAGGGAGGCCTTCGCCCCGCAGTGGCACATAATAGGCTAACAACAGCAAGAACTTGTGCAAAGTCACTACCTAGTTATTTTATAAGAATATGCTTATATGAATGTACAAATAATTTTGTTTAATTTTCTTACCATAATGGATTTCTCTTATAATTTCTGAAAGAAACAAATAAATTGGATAATAACATTCTCGCAGAACAAAATAGGACCCACCATCTAATCATGAATTAAATGGCATTATAAGCCTCAGAATTTTTAATTCTTTTTACTCTGTATCTTACCGAAATAATTAATTTTTCTCATTTTGTAATACTTTGTTCATAGCCAACAAACCATGCCTTCGTATCACCGAACAACCACAGAACCACTTCAGGTTCCGATATGTCAGCGAGATGGTTGGCACTCATGGTTGTCTTCTGGGCAAGTCTGTTGGCCCCAACAAACAAAAGACCCATCCAACTGTAGAGGTGAGTTTTTATCTATAACCTTGGATGTTTTTCCTGTTTGGTACGGAAATAAACGCACTGATTCATATCAGGATGTCTTGTTGATGAAATTCAATTTGAATTTAGGAAGAACAAAATTATCTATCTGTATGAATTCAGCCTTTTTGTATGTATCCATAAATACAGAACGATTGGCGCAGTGGTTAAGCGATTCTCCGTTTGTCGCTGGTTCGATTCCCGCACGGAACAGATATTTGTGTGACCTACAGTTTGTAGTTCCGGGTCTGGGTGTCTTGTGTATATGAGTTTACATGTTTTTGAACGCACTTACGATACAGGAGTAATTCCTAATGTGGAACAACGTTATTTAAAAAAAAAAACAATAACAAATAAAATCTAAAAAAAGATCAGCACAATGAATTTTCAGTTTGTAAAAAAAATATATAAAATAGTTGTTCTCCCAAATTACAAAATTACCACTATAACCAATAATGTGCTTTATTTGAATAACCTATAACGCAATCACGACTGTGTTCCCAGATAGGTTAAGCTGATGTGTAGGTATCTAAAGATAGAAAGAAAGAAAGAAAGAAAAATAAATTATTTGGTACAGCACAAGGCACAAAAATAATATTAGGTAACACTAAACACAAAAAAAAATAAAACAAAAATTTATAAAAAAACAGTAGCAAAAAGATATAGTTGCGTGCCTCACGGCTGCACCAAAATAGGTCCAGTTCAGCATAAATGCCAGGCAACTAGTGCCTGACGCTGGTTTTCAACTGAACCTGTGGTTGTGAAGCAACGGACGCAAAACAGCTTTGGATTCTAATACATATGTGTCGGTGATGTATACTTAAATAATATAAACCATTAAAATAATATTATGTTAATTATAATAAATATGTGTAAGATAGTAGTGATACTCAAATCTTCTCAGATAATATAGGCATTTTTTAAATTAATATATACTTTACAGCTGCTAAACTACAGTGGGAAGGCTCTTATCAGATGCCGTTTGGCCCAACACAACAACCCGGACGAACATCCTCATAAGTTGCTTGAAGATGACCAGCAGGACAGAGACATGAGTTACCTAGTACCTGATCAGGATAGCTACAAAGTCGGGTAAGCGGTTCACGACAATCAACAGTCAGATTGACTCCATGTTTCAAGGTAGAACTACATTGGACACACGTGGGCCACGATATACCAGATTGCGTAGTATCCGAAGGGGAGCGGCACAATGGGTTCAGGCCCTAGCGCTGCCATACTCGATTCTGGCGAGTTCGTCCGCTGCATCGTTGCGTCGGAAATAGCTGTCCTTTGATTCATTGAATGGTTACTTGGTTGTGTTTGCCCACCTGGTTAAGACACTGGTGACACTCGTACCCAGAGTTAACTATGTGGCTGTTCAGCGCTTGCAAGACAGCCATGCTTTCCGAGAGTATGCGTATTGAATGGTCCTTAAATTTCCTGGTTTCGATGGCTACAGCTGCCAGGGTAATGCCCATGCACTCAGCCTGAAACACTATGTTATGAATCCCCAATGTTGTGGCTATGTAAATGTTGAGATCCTCTGAGAAGACTTCCGCACCCGTGCCATTATCTGGTTTTGGATCCATCAGTGAAAATCCGCAGCTCTGCAGGACACAGGCCTTTGCAGCGGTGATCCTCATGCAGTTGGATTTCGTCGCTTCATGTTGTATGAACAGGTGGAGTAGGGGAAGTCCCAGTATGGCCTCGAGCGCTGCAGTCGGAGTAGTCCTGATGCAGCCCGTAGTAGCCATGCAGGCCAGACCTTGCATGTGTTGTAGTTTACGGCTGTGTCTAACTTGGCCACCACACCACGGCGCCGTAAGTAATTATAGGCCAAGTTACTGCGCTCTACAGCCAGAGTATGATTTTGGGGATTTGGCCATATTTGACCTCGTTTGACAACTGGAGTTTTGTATTGAACAGTTTAGGCAGATTGAAACGCCCCAGTGCTCGTTTTTGCGTGAACATGATTAATTCAGTTTTAGAGGGGCTTACTCACAGATTAGACCATAACAAACATATTGACGGCACGGTTGGCGCCATAGTTGGCGCAGTGGTAGAGCGATTTACTGCTGTGCTACGTGTCGTGGGTTAGATTCCCGCTCGGGACACATATTTGTATGGCCTATAGATATGTGTTCCGCGTCTGGGTGTCTTGTGTAAGATAATTTAATAAAAATAATTACAATTTACCTCTTTGTAATACTAGATTAATAAATACATATTGTAATCATATTTTTTCTACAGGTTCGGCGGTATCGGTATTATACACACTGCTAAAAAGGATGTCTCCGCTCTTCTGTTCAAGAAGTATTCTGAAAGATGTAAAAATACCAAAATTAACTTGAACGATGTAAGTATTATTGTTTTTTAAATAAAAATAATGTTACTTATAATATCGCATAAATTGTTCGATCAATGTACAATTATAAAAGTAGAACTACATTGGACACTCGTTGGCCACGTACGCAGATCTGGATGCGTTGTTCTCCATACATTTCATATGACAACTGGACTTGTAAAGCTACATTAGATCCACGCCACGCGACCTGCTGCTACGTACACATCTGGCGTGGCACACTTTTGCGTCGGTTTAATATAGTTCTCGCTTTAGAATAAAATTGTTGATCGAAGCATGAATATCTGAATCGAGAGGTCGCTGAAACTCAGGTACGGGACCTGAGTGAAATAATATTAAATAACGTAATTTATATACATATATTATATATAAATGAATCCCTATTTTCCTTGGTCACGCCATCACGCGTGAACGGCTGGACCGATTTCAATATTTTTTTTTTGTTGTATTTCTTATTGTCAGGAGAAGGTTCTTAAGACATAAAATTTAAAAAAATTAGTAATAGGGTAGGGTAGAGCAGAATAGAGTATTCAGTAGACGGGAGCGAAACTGCGGGAAAAAGCTAGTAGAATAATAAATTTATTGAACCATTTTAGCAAATTAATATGGCTTTAAATTAAAATAATCGTAACTTAATGTAAGTCTGTTCAGTGCCGTAACTAAGGCGGTGCTAGCGGTGCCCAGGCAAAGGACGTAGTCCCTGAAGGGGCGGAATTTTTTTATATCGAGACTATCTAGTCCTTTTTGTTTGTATTGTACTTTTTTCTAGGGATGCAGTTATAGAAGCTCGCACAGGGCGTATAAGTAAGGCGAATTCGGTGCCGATTCCGATAAACCAAATTCAAAAACTTCGTTTCCGAATTCTGGTTCTGATACAACCACTTCCGATAACATCCCTAGTCTGTAACTATTAGCGAGCTTCATTCGTGCACCTAGTCCATACCCACCGTATGGACTAGGTACACGATTGAAGCTCGCTAAGCCCCAAACTAGGCGGCACCTGTATCTTGGGGACCGGATAATAGAAATGAGCATTTAAAAATTCGAAATCTGTGTACGGGCAAAGCACTAGTTTCTCAAAAGTTACATATTTGTCATTGGGTACAACAGACGTACTCTGTTTGAGTTTTAAATAGGTTCTACATAAATACTCTTTTTGGTACCTCGCCCTCGCCATCATAAGCAAAATTGTTTCTAGTGAACTGTTATACCTACTAAATATATTTAGTATGCAAGCCTGGAATTATTTTGGGAATCCAATCTTTAACGGATGTGTGTGTGTATGTTTGGTCATAATATCGCATTGTTTTCAATGCCCAGTATTGCCCAGTGATCCTGTAATAAATCCATTGTATGCTATGTATGTTTTTATTATTACGCCAATAAAAGAAATAATTATAGACCGTAATAAAACTATAAAATTTTTGACTGTTTACGATTTACGATAATATCTTGTCTTAAGGTAATGGATAAATTGTGGCATGCGTAACTTAGTTAATAAATAATAATACCTACACACATAATTAGATTAATTAGTGATCGAAGTACATAATATAAAATATGATAGAAAGTCACATTATTAGGTACTAATTTCGAAAGAATCAAAGTTAATCAAGTTTATGCTTAAATACAGTAGTAACTACAAGTGTTTTGACATCCTGATACAAACATAAATATTTTAACATTCCTATAACAAAACACCCTGTAAGTTATTTGATAGCGGTACAATCAACATCTATCTCGATGTAATCTACACGAATATTAGCGCTTAAATAATATTAATGAAGTGTACTAGTGGATGATTAGGCACTATGGATGGTAGCTCGATAATAATGCTTTCGCGCCAACAGCAGTCGGCCATTCCTCAGTCGTATTTGTGCAGTGGCTGTGATTAGTTTACTATTTTTAAGCAAACGCGCGTAAAGCTCCGTTTTGTATTTTAAACGAAAAACTTAACAATAAAGTAAAATATTTTCATTAATCCACGGACTTGTGTTTAGTTAGGTGTAATGTACTTTTGTAAGGAATGCGGTATGTATATTATGTTTTGTTTATTTTTATTTTAGTTAAAAATGCAATGTGATAACATGGCCAAAACAATAAATCTAAACATTGTCCGATTGAAGTTCAGCGCGCATGATACTGTAACCGGACAAGAGATCTGTGAGCCTGTTTTCTCCGAACCAATTCACAATATGAGTAAGTATGTCTTATTTAAGGATACAATGCCCGTTTGCACTAATCTTAGGCATAAACCATATAATCTCTTTGTTTTTTTTTTTAACCTAACTAAATGTATATTTGTTTAAATGATATAAATCAGTACTTGACTGCAGTCCCACCTGATAGTAAGCAGTGATGCAATCGTTGATGGTGAATCGCACTAGCCTTGAATACACCTAAATTATAATCGGACGGGAAGTCCCTGGCAGGCATTTTTTTTGACGTTTTGACATATAAAGGTACTAAGTTGGTTGTTTTTTTTTTTTAGAGAGTGCAGCAACTAACGACTTGAAGATAAGTCGTATAAGTCGTTCCGTTGGAAGCGCTTCTGGCGGGGAAGATGTGTTCATATTGGTAGAAAAAGTCAACAAAAGTAAGTTTGTAAAAGTTAAGCATGTATTATTGATTTTTTAACATTTGGTTCTATAATAAATACTTATCAAGAATTTGTAGTCTCATAGTGAATGACGGATAGGGAAGGCCCAAATGGCCTGTGTGTAAATACATATGACGGACTGGTGTTTGCAACTCCACGTCTAAACCGCATGTTTTGCGCACGGGTAGGACAAGTGTCATTCGACCGCCCTAGGTATGGTAGGTATGTAAGTGAGATATAGTTGAGGTGTATATACTAGTACAGAGGTAAAAACAAGTATGTCGACGGTGAAGTGCCAATACCTTCTAACTGACATTTTTGAGAAAATTACTTTTTAGCGCTCTTAATTCAAATATGTGTTTCTGCATGTTTTTGTGAAATCTCTTGAAGCGAATATTTAATTGCAACTGCACTAAATTAAATTGTGGAAACACCTCTTAACTAAACAAGCATGTCAATTTATAGTATTACCTCCTTTAGTTTTTAAGACAGAAGATTTTTGACTTTGACAGTTAGGAGTTATTGTCACTTCACCGTCGATGTGCTTTCCAGTATGTAGCCCGGGTACAGCCCGAAATACTGGGTACAATACAACCTTGAAGATATGACGTCATACGTATTGGCCACCTGGGGCCCAGTACGAACCGCTACCACAAGGTAGTGGCTCGGTGATGCCTAAGCTACCCCAAAGCTTACGGTTTGCTTTATGAACACTCGGATGATTTAATACAGTTAGAAAAAAATTATACATACATCTATATCTATGTGGAACATTATTACGTAGGTACTTAATAATGTTATTATCTACATAACAATATAATAATAATTACGAATTACGTATTTTGTCATACTAAAGAATTCCTTATGTATGTTAAAGTTTGAGAATATTACAGCGTTTAAGAAAGAATTTTATAATTACAAAGTTTAATTACTCATTTTTTAACTAGTAAGTTTAAACATAATTAAATAGCACTCATTAATAACCATCATACTCTTAGCCAATAGACCTAAGTAGTATTGCCAGGTCCAGTAAGTGAAAATACGGGATAAAATATGAAAATAATCGAGATTTTGGCATTCAAATCGGGACAGTTGCTATTAGAAAATCCAATCCCGCGTCAAAATCGCGAATCACACATAAGCCATCGATCCCGCTGAACCCGAGGGTTTTGTGGGATTGGGATTTTATAAATATCTTTTTTGTTTTAAGTACCTAGTAATATACCAAAAACCGATTCGGGCCCTGGTTCAGGCCATGGTCCAGAGCAAGAGGGAATGGGAGGCGGTCGCCTCCTTCTGTAAAGCACTGATGCTAGCAAAGGAGATGACCGCACCCGTGAGGGAACCGACATCCTCACGATTCAGACACCGCGACCGTGACTCCCGACTACCAACCACGGTAAGCGCGAGCTTGCGGACGACGAGCACTGGGTAGCTCGTCGTTTTTTTATTCTTGATAGGTTCGCGCTTGACCGCTATCTCACCTGATGGAAAGCGACGATGCGGTCGACGATGGAGCGCGCTTACCTAGAAGTAACCTATTCACTCTTGACTTAAAGATTCCCGGATTGTAGTCATCAGGAAACACAGATTCTGGCAAGAAATTCCACTCCTTAGCTGTACGCACAATGAATGTGTTTCCAAAACGTTTTGTGCGTATAGGTGGAACATGGTGGGATGTCCATGTACCGGTGGCGCATTGCCGTACGCCTGTTGGTCCGATGATGGAACGGGCTAGGCGGAATTAGGTAATGCAATTCCGACGCACACTCCCCGAAATGCAACCGGTAGAAAACCGACAGGCTTGCAACTCGGCGTCGATGCTCAAGACATTGAAGCCTCGACTCAACGAGTGCATTATTGCCAATGATCCTCCTGGGTCGCCTCTCAATTGCCTCACGTGCATCAAGCTGGTATTGGGCAGATTCGTCTCAAAGATGAGAGCAGTAAGTACTCCATAGACGATCGAACTTGCGCTTCATAAGGCTTGAGCAACTGTTCTGTCGTGAAGTACTGTCTGACCTTCGCGAGAATTCCCAACTTTTTTGCTGCCAGTTGAACCTTTGCTTCAATGTATGGCCCAAAGTTGAGTGTTGACGTCAGCGTAACACCAAGAAGATCAAGATGGTTGGTTATCGGCACGGTTACCTGTTACAGGACTAAAGAAATTAAAAAAATTAGCTGTATGGTAAAAATTGAAAACAAAATTATTATCCATACAAGTTCAATAGAACAGTCACGAGTTCCATATAAAAGTTACTACGTACATATCACTTATTATAATAAAATTTTAAGATCATTTTCTAATTGCACATAAATCGATCGTGCAGTACCCAGGGTAATTGTGTTAGCTTCATCTCTTTCTACTGAGTAGGAGTACCTGTCCCCAATAAGTAAATGTCTTGCTCCATCAGTTTTCTTTATGGCTATTATTAATAAATTGATAATTTTGAATATATATATAAGGTCCCATTAAAATAGTGGGACAAATTTTAACACAGCGTTCAGTACGTCTAACCAAAGATATTCAAGAGAAAAAAATAGTGATTAAAGTATTTTTATTTTGACCTATATAGGTCCCATTAAAATAGATGAACAAACTTTTAGAAATCATTCAGACCACCAAAATAAAGACAATCGTAAAAAAAAAATAAACTGTACATACTTACAATGAAAAAAAAAGCAGCTAACGAAAATTTACTAAAAATGTTTGTTACCCGATGCATAAACACATCTCATAATACTACAAAATACCTACGCGACGTCACCGGCCGCCGCGTTCATTGATCAATTCGTGCCTTCTCAGTCTAACGTAGCCTTTCGCAGGCGCCCGCGTCGCGCGCTTGCCGGAAATGACAATGATGACGCAATTTCAGTTTTCGTCGTGCTACCGAGACGGTAACATGTTTCGCGAACGTCGAATGTAAGTGTGTGAGTGTTATTACGTACCTAGATAGTTATCACAATCGACAACAATGCCTTATTACGCGTACACCAATCAAGAATACTTGGAAATCGCATAAGACAAGCCCAAATCCTTTACCATGAAAGATTTGGAAGGCGGCCGAGCCTTGAGACAATCCTGGGAGCAGTACAGCGCCATCGTGATTAAAGCACCTTCATGCCACCAGCGGTTGACGCAGGAAGACCGCGCTATGCAGTGCATCTTGAAGAAGACATTTTAGACTTTAGACGACACCCCACGGCGAGCACGGCCGATGCTGGTAGTGTATTCAATGTCAGTGATTTTTACGTGTGGAAACTCCTTCGTGATAAAGGCCTCCACCCGTATCATTACACTCGTGTGCTATCATTACACTCGTGTGCAGGAACTAAAAGTGAAGACACTCTTTTAAAAGTGAAAAGACACATAATTAAACGCGCCCGCAAGTGCATTGAACAAAACAGTAGGCATGTTCAACAATTAATCTAAACCTACCGGCGTAGAGTAAGTAGTATTTCAATTAATTACTGTAAATAGGGCAGATTCTGATTTTTAAACACGCCTGAATCAGTGTTTAACTGTTATCGAACTTTAAAATAATCAAAAATGATTCATATCAGTACACTGTTTCCACTGCGCGCTTGTTTATTTACAACTTACATACAGCAATAATTTTGATACCTTGATAACAGTTCAGCACGCAATTAGACAGTCCAAAGCCTGGTAAAGTGTGTTGGGAAATTAGAATCTTTTCTTAGGCACCTAGAGGCACCGGTTCATAATCATGTGTGTTCGAGGAAAGTTTATACACACTCGATGGTAGCCTGTTTTTGAGTTGCGCGTACTTACTACCTTATCTTCTACTTACCCAGACTAGCAACACTATCCTAAAAATGCGGTGTGTAGACAACTGAAAGTAACTATTACGATTGAGTAGCGTAGGTAATTAGACGTTCGCTCGGGGTCAATGAACTAAGCGCGCGACTCGCGGCGCGAGGCGCGAGTTTAAGTACCTACCCTTATTGGATGTGTTTATTCTTGAGTGCCATTTATTATTTTATATAGGTCTAAATAAAAATACTTTAATGACTGATTTTTTTTTCTTAAATATGTTTGGTTAGACGTACTGAACGCTGTGTTAAAATTTGTCCCACTATTTTAATGGGACCTTATATATAATTATAATAATACAGGTGTTGCCATAACATTATATCTTTCCCATCTTCAATAACCGCAGCTAATTCAATTGTATTTACAATAAATACCAAGAATAAGTAAGTTCAAAGTTCTTTCAAGTCTTAAAACTGAAGTTACTTACATAATTAAAATTAGCGACATAACGTTATTTTGTCACACATAATTGTTATCAGTTGCTTTGGAAAACCCCAATGGCGAATACGGTAAACACAAGTAATAAACATATTATCGCGAAATAAAGGAATCAGTGAAACTGGACTATAATGAGGTTCAGATTGATTAAGCGGACACAGTACCCAGTGAATAATAATAATAATATTTATTTGCAAAAAACAAGGTATTAAAAGGTGTTACAATATATGAAATAAATGAGTCCAGACATGTTTTGCTTAATATTAAAGCATGCAAAATTATAAAGTCAACATTAGAGTTTATGTTCGAGAAATTCTTTAACACTAGAAACTATTTTCATTCAGCCAGTTACACAATTCAATTTTAAAAAGTATGCAATTTAATACTTTCAACGTATTTGGTAATATATTAAATATACGCACACACATAGCCACACAGTTTTTGATATATTTGGCACACCTGGCCATCTCGTCTAGTACCAGCCTGAATTGGTCACGATGACTTCGTGAACATAAATCTTCCGCTGTTTTGAATAGTTCTTTATTTTCTGTACAAACATACATACTTCATATACATATAGTGAAGGCAATAATAGCAAACCGAGCTTTTTAAATATTGGTTTACATGATTCATCTGATGGAATCCCGTACATGGCTCGTATACATTTCTTTTGTGCGATAAATGCTCTATTAAAGTCGGTACTATTTCCCCATTTAATTATTCCATACCGCAACGAGGATTCCACATACGCTCGATATGACATTACAGCATTTATTGAAGTATAAACATTTTATGCATGTTCTTCTTTTTCTTAAATCGATGGTTTTCTTTTCCCTCAAAGTTTTTGGGCCCAGTAGGTTGCTACGTTTATAGCGGCGCCAGTGGCGTTTTTGAGGTCCTCTAGAATGCAGATGTAGGGACATTTTGGGCACTCTAATAAGTGGGCCATCGTCTGGTCAGGAATACCGTACTCACACTGGGTTGTTGCTTTATAGTTTATAGAAGTGTTAGACTCTTTTGTATTTTCCCTAAACACAGATGGTTTTAAATAAAAAAAAAGTACTGCAGTGTAGAATCCCGATTATCTGAGCTTATGAGTCTATTTAACCAGATATCTGTATAACCGATGTTATACGGACATTGGTTATGTTATGTGGACTCAGAATAAGTCACAGCTCTAATTGTCGATTTATAAATGTTTTAACAGCGAAAATACATATGACAGGTTTATTCCTATTCCCACCAACCCGCTGACCCTACACTCCCTCTCTCACGCAAAAAGTTTTACTTATACAACAACAACGTTCCTTCAACGCTATTGAGCTAATGTTTCATTCGCGCGAATGAAAAAAAAAATGAATGATATGAATGTGTTGAATGTGAAATTTATTAATAAAAGTTCGTTAATTCATTAAACCCCAAGCGTTCGCTCTCTTATTGTTTTTCTATTGTGTCTCTAATTACGTTAGGTATTCGAAAGGTTGAAAATTAAATATTGTTAGATTTCATTCTGACTTGATTAATTGGATTTTGATTATATAGGTAAGCAATATTTACAGTTTTATTTCATCGGCATCAATCACGAAAGTTAAAAATATGTGAAAATTCAAATCTAATTAAAAAATTCATAACAATAATGATATACATATAGTATAATATTATAAAGAGAAAAGATTTGTATTTTTGTTTGCAATAAAAAAACTCAAAAACGTCAGTCATTTATCAGTAGAATGCTAATAATTACCACTTTCAGGCTGCTAGAAGCTTGTATTATCATCAATTTTATATACCTACTAGCTTTTGCTAGCGGCATTCAGTAATCTGTGCTAGCGGATTCTCCTGGCGTAGAAATAGAAAATATATACCTATATTACACAGTGAAAATGTAGTGAAAGAATTTTTAAAATTGGTCCTGTAGTTTTAGAAATTGAGAAACTTAAAAAAGCGTAAATGCGATATTTACTTAAAAAAAGGACTGCCCATAATTAAGAAAACAACCTTCTCTATATTATTGATGCATAGTGTGGTAAATATAATCGGTGATACATTCTGCACATTCGAGTGTACTGTGATGTATTAAGATGATAGATTTCCTGTTTTGTCTGATAACACTGCCGCTGTTAGGATTTTATTTTTATTGTTAGGATTGTGAGTTTTATTTTTAGGCTTGATTGATTTTTAGGGTTCCGTACCCAAAGGGTAAAACGGAATTCCGTTTCACAGATGATGTATTTTTGTTGCAGCTATAATAATAAATAATAAAAAACAGAATAAATAAATATTTAAGGGGGCTCCCATACAACAAATGTGATTTTTTTCTCGATTTTTGCTACGGATGGTACGGAACCCTTCGTGCGCGTGTTCCACTCGCACTTGGTCGGTTTTCGCCTAGCAACTTGATTACTTTCTTCAGTAACCTTGAATTCATATCACTCGATATGTTTTCGATTCAAATGACATTCATTCTAACTGCTATCATTTCAATCCACCAGATATTATTATCCTTATTTACAGTTGATGTTATGCCCACTTAACCGAATATGAGCTTTAACTATGTGTAAATTAAGTTGATTTCAGAATGTGTAGGGCCGTTGAATATTCTTTATTGTACACAAAAACATAACATAGTACACGGAGAAACAGACAGTTCATGTATAAAGGCGAGCTTAACTCAGCAATGAGTTTTCTCCCAGCAAACCTTTGGGTTACAATGAGAGAAGATATTATTATTATTCCATTTATTTATTTAACATAACATATAAATTATTATTATTTGTAGGCAACTAAGCATTATAACAAATAGTAAAAGAAGTTTTCATTTATATATCACCGTAGAGGAAAAGTATGAAATAGCGAGCTAATAATGTGTGTTTTCTCAGAGAACATCATGATTCGCTTCTTCGAATTGGACGAGAATAATGAAAGGGTCTGGACTGGTGCGGGCCAGTTCATGCAAAGCGATGTCCACCATCAATATGCGATCGTGTTTCGGTAAGTACCAGGAAACTGGATCTGAAAATACCGCTAATGCTGTAAATACTCACATCTGTTTTTCTTAATAAAAAAAATTGGTGGTTGTTTTTCACGGAAAAACTATACCTACGTATTCATTTGTTTGTCGGCACGGTTGGCGCAGTGGTTAAGCAAATGGCTGCTGCGCTACGTGTCTGATTCCCGCGCGTAAAAAATATTTAAGTACATGACGTACAGATATTTGTTTCGGTACTGGGTGTGTTTGTATGCGAGTTTACATGTTTGTGAACGCACCCACTATTCTTAGGCCGCTATCCCACTAGCGTTTTACGAGCGTTTGCGCTTCTTCAAAGTCTGCGCAGCACCAACGTTGAGCATACGCGACGTTAACGTCGCAAGTTTCTTGCGTATACCTCAAACCGCGACGTTAAAGTTGCGTCTGCTCAACGTCGGAGCTATACCACTAGAAACTCGCGACGTTTACATCGCGTTTGCACAATTTTATTGGCACTGCGCAGACGTTGAAGAAGCGCCAACGCTTGAAAAACGCCAGTGGGATAGTAGCCTTAGTATGGGAACCCATTTAATTTTAGAAAAAAAATATTGCATTCAGAACAGAATGTATTCAAAATAAATAATTTGTGTAGATCACACTGGAAGATTTTAAATGGCTTATAAGTGTAAAACAATAATCTCCATTTAAGGTTACACTAGTCGATACTTTTTCCATACAAATTTTGGGGGGTATTACTCCACAGTTTGACTTTGTACATCCAAAATAAAATATGATATGATTTCATCTTATTATTAATTTTGTCTGTACGGAAACAGCCCGCGACTAGTTCAAGGCAAAACTTGATAGCCTTTTTCTAATACAAATTTTGTGTGCACTAAGGAATGTAAATAAAGACGGGTGCAAAATGCATTTTTTTTACGAACTACGTAATTTCGAACACTGGGCGACCCAATACTATTACTATTTAGTTTTACACTATCTTGTGTACGTAACACAACCATACGAGTATGTCATAACTATTAATTCTTCTCTAACAGGACTCCTCCGTACAAAAACCCAGAGACGCCTGTGGATGTGCACGTCTACATAGAACTGGTGCGACCCTCAGACGGCCGCACCAGCGAACCCAAGGAGTTCAAGTACAAAGCGAACCCGACGTACAAACAGATCAAGAAACGGAAAGCGGGATCCTCGTTCTGCTCCATCGACAGTTCATCTAGTGAGTCCCTACAACCCGAAGTTTAATCGAAATGGTTTTAAGTATAATAGATAGATACTCTTTATTGTACACTAGATTAGTGTTCCGCAAACGGTTTGTCACGGCACATTGGTATACCGTGGAGATTAGTTGGTGTGCCTCGGAAAAAAAGTTAATAGACAGACGAAAGAAAAATGTAAAACCTATGAACTGAATTCGAAATTCTTTCTACGGGGCATTCCTTCTTGACACTCATCTATTAACGTGCAGAAAGAACTGTTGAAATGATAACGGAGCGCACATCAAAAATTAAAATTTTTATAAATTCATTTTTTTTTTTTAGTTTGCAGAATTCTGCACTAGAACAAACTGCAATTTTGATCATAAAGGTTACAATTTACAGTGTACGATTTTGAAATGTAATATCTGTTAATATTTTTAATCCCTGACAACGATTGCATGTTGATTTTCCTGCGAGTTTTTTTTTTTTGAGAAGTTATTCAGAATTGTGTTTTTGTGAGTATTATTTTAATACTACGGACTTTGTATTTTTCACATATAAGTTCATTGAGATCTGCTGTGTGTACCTGCTAGAAGGTTTGAAAACAGTCTTTGTGCAACACATCTGCGATACAAGCCCTTGTGATATAGACGTCGCGGTGCGGCGCTGTGACCGCTCAATGTCATAAAATAAACTTCAATAGGTGACAGACAAGATAACACTGCGACTGAAATAAAGATTACTATTGTAAGCATTGAGCACTGTCGCACTCTGCGACGGGGTTCCTTCAGGAATAGGGACTTGATTACAATGAAATGCTTTAAAAACTTTATACTTGTATTTTATTTTCTTCAATAATTCAAAATATGTACATCGCGCCATAATTATTATGTTAGAACTGAAAAAACTAGACATTTCTTTGTTCTACTCAATTTTTAAACCTATTCTAGAACAACAAAATCCTTACGAGTATATATTACAAGCCAGTTCCCTAATCTAACTCATGCGATTTCCTTTCGATATCACAGTACTGAGTAGTGCTTCGAGAAGGAGTTCAGCTTATTTCACCGTTATAAACATTGCCTCGTCAATCTACAAGATAACCATTACCTAAATAAAATATTAATTTACACATTACTTTGTTTTAGGTGGGTCATTGACAAGCGGCAGTGGTATTCCCTTAACCATTGTTAATCAGGTAAGTTTTTTTTTACTTCCCCATATGATTCGTAAACGTTGAGTCCTTAAAGTTATTTTTTTTTTCCATAAAAACATTCATATGTAGTTGTCAGTCAATTATGAATGGTTCTATGGACACCAGTATAATTTATGTGGCAACTCGAAACTTTGAATTTTAAAAAAGGAAGAGTGAAGTGGATAGGTTTTTGGGTACAAAAACTTAATTTATAGTGCCAACCCCATACAAGTACCATCAGAGCACTTTCTTTAAGTTTTGACACAACTTGATAAATTTAAAGTTCAAATGTTATCGAAAGTGGTGTCGAAATGTATTATTACGTTTTGAAAGTTCGATTTTTTTTTTACAATCCATTTGAGATATGAAATCTTTTCTGAATTATAGTATAGGTACAAACAGTTGTACTTCTTTTTGTGCTGTAGAAGATTTAACTTGTATTCTGAATTGCAACAACACATATTGAATGTTATAGGTAATAATGTAAATTATATTTCTTTTAGAAAACCGAAGAGCCCATGGA
Organism: Mythimna vitellina; assembly: GCA_949316375.1. Taxonomy (NCBI): domain Eukaryota; kingdom Metazoa; phylum Arthropoda; class Insecta; order Lepidoptera; family Noctuidae; genus Mythimna; species Mythimna vitellina. The sequence continues at coordinate 11,912,827 of OX438686.1, forward strand.
ACCCGTCCCTGACCAGTCATTTATTTTACCTCAGGTTAGTAGTATATCTATTTATTTATTGATGTTTTGACATTTAAAGAATGTATTTTGACAATTAATACATTATTAAAAAATATATAAAACTGACTGACATATCAACACACTGCCGAAACCACTGGGATTAGGAGTATGAAATTTGGCATAAGTTTTTCTTTTATGACGTAGGTGCGCTATATGAGAAGATTTCTCAAAATTCACCCCGAAGTTCAGTCCAAAGTTTTTATAGAGAAACTTACTTTCACGCGATCACTGCCACTGGCAGAAGCTGGTCTCTCTATAAATTTTGTCTTTATTTTACTCACGCAGAAACCAAAATCAATGATTTCCGACGGACATTATAACAATAATGTGTTTAATTTCTAGATAAGATATTGAAGTCATATTATTGGGAATTTCATAATCTAGTGTATGGTTTAAAAACATTTTCAAATGGTCGTATAGTTTTCCCGTTAGAACCGTTTTTAAAACTAGTCTTCGACGGTCTACGCAGATACGAGATAGTCGTTAAACCGTGTATGATAAACTTACAAAAATTTTGCTTAAAAAAATTATAACATTGACTAGTACATGCAATGATATTCTAATTAAATATCATTGAGTACATGGATTAAAAAAACACAATTGCTGTAAGTTTTCATTAAAAAAAAGTAATCTCAAAACTGTCATTATTAGCCATTTTTTAGCGATATATTAAACGTGTTAGTTTAGGATAAAATATGAGGCATTTTTGTTTTTTTTTAGACTTATTAAATTGAACACATTCACGATATAAGACATGATACAATAATTTGATTTATTTTATTTATTATATATTATATTTTATAATAGACGCGGAATCGCATCAGCGCCAACGCGTCCGTCGGAAATCATTGATTTTGGCTTCTGCGTGGTTTTAATGGATGAATGCTCTTAAGTAGATTTTTATGTAGAGGTGGCGAGAGAATACCTAGACGCTTACCGCAAGGCCTGGTTCGAGGTGGCGAGAGAAAAGAATACCTGGAAGAAATTTGGGCAGGCCTTTGCCCAGCTGTGGGAAAGTATAGGCTAAATAAATAAAAAAGATCTCTAATAAAACACGTTGTTGTGTTATGTTATAAAACAATTTATTATAAACAATAGAAAATGTTAAAATTTCACTGCAAATGTAGACAATTCTTCCCGTTATTGTTGTGTAGAACAAAAAAGCAGCACGCTTTTTACGGTGTGGTAAAAGCGACTTTTTAAAACAATGGGCAATCGAACATAAAAAGCAATTAACGTTATGTTCAACAAAAATATGAAAGGGTATGTCCATGAGCAGATGTTTGGCAAACGCAGACGTCCATTTAAATGAAAAGTAGCATTTTGGTATTGTTTAAGACTTATTGTATTTCTTTGTAAATATCGTTGCTGTTTATAAAACAGGAAATGGGATACAGCATTTGCATTAGTATCGTTGTTTAATTATAAATGTTTAAGCTACAAGTTTGTTTGCTTGAAGCTTGAAGTTTTTTTTATCTAGTTTAAAATGACAAAAAAAATGACGTATAAAAGTGTTTTTTTAAACCTACTTACAAAATAAATATCATTTATCATTTATGACGTAAGTTTATCGCGATTAGTTTTGATTTTGAATCACCGAACATGACACTTAATTAACTAAAATTATTTGGTCTTACATGTCTATGTTCAACTATCTCATGCCCGCGACTTCGCTCTCATGAAACCCCTTTTCATTCGCTTAAAGGTTGAATTTCGAAATATCCGATCTTATTCCTCATCTACGTCTTAAAAACGACACCTGTGAAATAACCCAGTTTTCAAGGTTTTAGGTTTTTAGGATTTAGGTTGTGAGTTGATGAGTTAGTGAGTCAGGCCTTCAGGCAGTTATGTCACTGTTGCTTCAATGATCGAAGATCAATTATTTTGTGAAGACTTGCGTCTTTGGTTACTGCTCCACTTCTATCTGTTGTAATATGATGTTTATAGTTTTTCTCGATAAATGGACTATTCTGAGATTACCGTAGCCAGCATCAGCAGGGTCGAAGCCTACTGGGGCCCATGGTTTGTGCGACAGAAAACCCCGGGGGTCAGAAAAAGTCTAACACGCCCTCTCGCTCCGCCCAAGAGCGAGAGAAGGCATCGGATGATTTCCCACCCAAAAAAAAAACGCGTTCGAACAAACTCTTTAACTTTATTAGTATACATAAATAATTGATGTTAAAACTAATGAAAGTAAAATTAGTTATCCGTCATAGTAAACACATGCATATAAAATGTAACAATATAAAGAAAACTCGTAAATATCAATATTTTTCGTACACAGATGCAAGGTCCAATTCCATCCAACCAATGTGATTTGGCAAACGCCTTATACTCTGCGCCTGGGTCTGACATGAGCCAGACACCGCTGTCCAGCCCCATGTGGAGCAACAGTCCACATACTGTGTTGTTACCGGAGCCACCCATCGCTGACCTGCACCTTGACTCTACGGAGCTGGAACAGATAACCCTACCTAACAGCGCACCTGTCACTCAATTCCCTGACGAAATGAAATCGTTTTTCAATGGTACGTTATACTTTTATTATTTTTAGCGCTACATACCTCAAAAGGAAAAAACCGGGCAAGTGCGAGTCGGCCTTGCGCACTGAGGGTTCGGTACAAACTTACCTATAAGAATAGTTTCATTCACGAATCGGGTCTCAAAGATTTTTCCGAATGGCAAAAGTTTTTTTTTTGTGACGTAACTATAAAATTACAGTTTTCAGATTTTCCTATACTTGTGCTATGAGACCTTGCTTCACGCCAAATTTGAGGATTCTAGGTCAATGGGGTACCCTATGAATTTTGATTCCCACGAGTGTCGAAATGTACGTTTTTTGCGACAAACGGTCATATGTTTTTTTCCCGTTAACGACGAAGAAGTATGATTTTTTCACCATATAATCAGGTCTGCGGTCCCTACCGCAGACCTGATTATATGGTTTTAATTTCAATTCGATACCTCTACACGTTCCGGAGATAAAGGGTCTTGCCAGACAATCGGACGGACAACAAAGTGATTCTATAAGGATTCCGTTTTTTCCTTTGAGGTACGGAACCCTAAAAACGGAACCCTTATAGGATCACTTTGTTGTGCGTCTGTCTGTCTGTGAAATATAGGAATACGTTATTATTATACGTCTGTGTAGCTAAATTAATTTTGCTAAGGGATTTTTGTATAGAAAGAAATATCCTTCGTATGCTGATTACATACGTTTTATAACGCAAGTCAATGTAATGTACAATAATTTTTGCTTTTTTTTTAGAATACTTGAGGAGTTATGGCGAAAGCCTGCCCGAAGTAAGTATATAATATCTACATGTATATCAATAATTTTGTAGTGCTCAAAGTTATTTCTTACGATTTATTATTTTCTTTTGCTTTCTACAGGTAAATAGCATGGAATTCCTTCGTGCATCGCTAGTTCCTGACTCGGGTCGGGCTAAGGTTTGTGCAATTGTTTAGTATACCTACATAATAGGTTGCTTATTTTTTTTTAATTTTCTATTTTCATTTGATTTTGCTCGAATTCTTGATACCACTCATTGGTGTCAAGAATTCGAGCAAAGTAACACTATGACTACGTACTACGTGACTATGATGACGTACTTATTGGCATTGCGCTACCTCTAATTATTCAACGATTATGGTGATTTTTGGTTAAGAACACTGTGCATGAGTGGTATCAAGATCGAATACTTGATACCACTCATGCACAAAAAAAATTATACACCCTACACTACACTTCATAACCAGCCTTTTCAGGAGAAGAAATTTGTAAGTGAAAGTTCGATTATGGCAAGGAGGGGTTTTGTTTCCTTTTTTAATTATAAAGCATTTATGATAATGATATAGATAATATGAAGAGGCACTCTTGCCACCAATGCCTATTCTAATAGATCAGTAGTTTTATGAATAACAAGTATTTACATTTTGTGATACAAGTAATCGAGTCGTATGAATTATACCGACATATTTATTTTTTACCGTTTTAAAGAAACACTGTATGTCGTGTAGTTTCAATAACGTTTTTACCCGACTACGGAGGAGGGTTATGATTTTGACAGGCTATGTATGTGTGTCTGTTCATCTGTTCCCTCATAGCTCCTGAACTCCTTATCAGAACTGCACAAATGTTTATTAAAAATATCATCAAAATTCAATGTGCCTTCAAGCGGTCAAAAAATTCGATATCAATAACACCAAAATAGTTTAAATAATCTTTATATATAAATGAATAGCTGTTCGTTAGTCTCGCTAAAACTCAAAAATGGCTCGACCGTTTTTGCTAATTTTGGTCTTGAAATGTTTGAGATAGTCCAGGGAAGGTTTAAACGGTGAGAAAAAAATCTCGAAAAAACACCAAATACAACGCCATCTCTAATAAAAATGTGATTATAAAATGAATTATGCTGTTCTAGTAATGCCAGTAGATGGCGTTATCCTTACAATTAGGAAGTACGAAGTTCACCGGGTCAGCTAGTAAAAACCGACTACGACAAAAAAAAAACGATGCTAAAAAAGTGTGAAACAAGATTTTCAAGATGCTGAAATAAATAAGGTTACTGGAGAAACAAGAACAGAACAAAAAGAAAAACCGTAGTCACACGTTATAGGTACCAACCGTAACACTTTAATAACGTGTGACTACGGCTTTTCTTTTTGTTCTGTTCCTTTTTTTTGTCGCAGCCGGGTTTTAGTTTTTTTTTACTTTTTATATTTAGAAATTGTATTTTTTTAAGTACTTTATTTCAATACATTGTTCTTACATAATAGTAGTGACAAGGAATATGTAAACGAGATATTTGTAATACATAACATGATTGAAAAGAGTGTCCGTGGATTTTCTTGCACATTCTTATCCATAGAGATCTACGCTTTGGAATATCCAATTTCATCATTTTTACTGCCTGACTTCTTGATATTTCAAAAGTGCCTGTAAATGGTTTATTTGAAATAAAACGCTTTGAACCTTTGTTTAATTATTTGATCAAAGTTAATTTGTTTTGCAGCCACAACAACAGAACCAGATACGTTTGCAAGGGGCTCGAGGACAAGTGCCCAATCAGAACAAAGAGAGCGACATTAAACATACAAAGAACGAGTATCCCGCGTTTTACAAAACTGAAGACGGCATCGAAGTTAAGAAGGTAAAGCGTTTCTACTTACCGGCCACGAAGTAGTAATGAAGTGCTGTGTTGGTTTGAAAACACGAAATTGGCAATTTTAGATAATAATAAAAAAAATTGTAGGAAATAGTTTGTATGCAGAGTGCTGATTGCGAGTTGTGTTTACGTTAATACGATCGAAACGTTTGCGGCGTTTGGCTCACTGATTGGTTAAGAGCATGGAGCGAGCCAATCGGAGCTCCGAACGACATGAACGTTTCGATCGCGTTAACGTAAAAAAAACTTGCACTAGGTACTCTGGTCATTAAAATTCTTGTATCATAATTACGTTAGGTGCACATATTGTTTAATACATAATAATTATAGTTCAGTTATTTACATTAATCTTAACTTTTTGTCCACTCTCTACGTCTTTTGTCTAGGTAAGATATTGAGGGAAGAAAGAGAGGTCAATTCTCCCGCTTTGCAGGCACTTGCAGACGGAACACATTTACAAATTAATCAAAAGAAAATGAATGGTTCCTGTCTGCTATAAAATTTTCTAAACCATGGAACGTGGCGAATAGGGACAAAACTTTGATAAGATTTTTCGCTTTGATACCAAACTATTAGTTTCTAACATCATCAACTGCCTAACTTTTTTCCAACTAGCTGGGGTTTGGCGTCCAGTCTATCAGACCGGATGCAGCTGTGGTTTTTCATGGAGAGACTGCCTATCAGATCTCCACAACCCGGTTTCTTGCCAACACGATATTCCTTAGATAAACTGATGGTCAGACTTTCTTGCGTCTGACTACCTGTAACGAATGTCAAAGATCTACGAAAGACAACCGGGACCAACAGCTTTACGTGCTTTCCGAGGCACGAGTGTCGAATGTCGTGTTGTCACCAGATCTTAGGTCTTTATGGTCTTTATTCTTTATTGTACACAAAATTTTATACGATCAACAAAAAAAATAGGACAGTTGATGTACATAGGCGAGCTTAACCCAGAACTGGGTTTTAAAAACCTTAAAACCCAGCTTAGGATTGATAATTTCATGATATGGTCGACTAATGATAATATGATATGGTTAACGTTTGATGATATTATTATGTCCATCCATATTTGGCCATATCTTTAATTTAGGATTTCTGTGCATCAAAATAATATAATAATAATATTTTTTTTTTTTTTAATTTAAAATTGTAAACAATATGTTTATATAGAAAATAAATGGAATAATAATAATTATTAACAGAAAGGCAAAAATAGGATGTATTAAATAAATTATGTTTCCTTTGAAAAGATAGAGTAAACGACGATGTCTGTGCTAGTATTAAATGTGTGACAGACATCAAAAATCTTATTCTTCATTAAAAATACTTATTGAACACCAAATATCAATGGACTTTTTACAGTTATTAATGGACTTGGGGCACCCCGTCTCGGACAGGTTAGGTAAGAAGGAGATGGCGGGGTCTAGTGAGCGAGCTAAGCGAACGAACACGAAAGCCCGTCGACTCTTTCGTGGTTATTTTTTTAAATCACCCAGAAGAGCATATTTTAGTGCACAAATAATATTTTTGATGGAACAAAAGCATATTTTGTAGTTCAATAGGCAAACATTGAGGACAACGTAAATATTTTACGATATGACCATATCATGAAATGGATCTCAAATATAATCAATTCTAAGATCTGGCCACGACATATACATGACTGTGGCGGCCAAAAGGTTAATTTAATTTGTTTTTGTTTTCTATTGACTATGATATTTTGTTCTTTTTAATTCAATGCTTATTTATACATTGACTTTTTACACAGTCGAGTTTTTTTTTTTAAATAATGATATATTTTTTAATAATATTTTCAAAATAAGTATTAATAAATTTTTAGTAAGTACTTAAATAACCTTTATAAGCTATTTAGTAGGGGTTTTAAGAATTAGTAAGATAGTGCTTGAATTTTATTTGCGATTGATTAATTAAGCTCTAAATGTCGATTTCGATTATCCAAACTATCACAGTACTTCACTACTACTTCGTCGCAAGTAAGTAAAAATCTTTGCGTTCTAAATAAAATTCCTTCTTTAATCCTTAACCTTAATTCCCTATTCAAATATCAAATATTTAATTTTGCAGGTAATAGAAACATTGCAATTTTTTCTTTACATATTTCGAAATTTTTCTGCCCCAATGTCAGCTGTAGTTCTGTCCAAATTTCTAAGTTCATACAAAAATATAATTGAAAACATCACTTCCAGATTTCAAGAATTTTCTAAACTTCCGGAAATGTTTCCCTTCTTTTTTTCTAATATCCTTATTTAGTCTATTGCGAAAATTTTAAACAAACTTCGATAACTCCGGCTAGCTATTCTCAATTTGTCCAAGCAGCATTCCATTTTTATTTACTTATTCATCACTATTTATCATCATTATCTTCCTTCTACATCCACCTTACACATTCTAAAAACACCATAATTTTCTTTGATTTATGAATAGACAAAGCTTTTTTTTATTTTGCACACCTCCTTCATCATTACTTTACCCTTGAACAGTAGTTCAAACAATTCCAGTTATATATTATATGTGTTTCTTACTTAATTTATTGTCGGCAGCTGGTCAAAGATCTATGTGAAATGATAAGAAACAAAAAAGGCTTCAAAAAAGCAGAAGTCCGAAGTCGCTTGGAAAGGCTGTTTGAAATAAGATTATCAAATGGAGATACGTAAGTATTGTTATGTTTGCGAATATTTTTTTATCAAAATAGAATTACACTTTGATACGAGTATTTATATCGATAAGCAATCGCCGTTCATTAAAAGTTTTTTTTTAAACCCTTTATTTCAAATTTCACCTTTAACGATAAAGATTTTATTTGTCCACTCCTGCAAAAAGACCTTTCTCAAACTACAAATACACCTTACAATTAATATTCCAGGTTCCTCCACATGACCCTATGCAGTAACCAGCCAAGCCTGGAGTACATCGTGAAGATAATCCACAGCGTGAAAGCTACGCACCTACTTGACTGTACCAACAACAGGCAGCAGACCACACTGCACCTTGCTGTCCTCAATGATATGCCGAAGATGGTGTCATTGCTTATTGCTAAAGGTAAGAAGAATAAGAATTTGTAATGTAAAAAAAAAAACAAATTGTCTTCAAAAATTTACGAACAGAACAAAAAATCGACCCAATTGGTCGAGCTGCTCAAGTGATGTTCTGTCATAAATGTTGCTTTGTGTTTATATAGTTCACGTTTTGTAACTAATTATAGTAAGTGAAAGTATTACTGAATTTCAGCGTTATTTAGACAAAGAATCATACTTTCGAAAGCTTTGGACACAATTCTTTGATCTGTCAATTCAAAACAATCCTCTTTAATCTTTGTAAGCTAAAGCACACCAAAGTTCAGGAGACATGACGTCGCGCCATATTTAAATTTTAGCGCACTGCGTCTTTGTTTTTTATTTACATCATAAAAGAAAAAAAAAACTTGTCCAATATCTTTTAGTAATTTAACTGACATGAATCAAATAGTTGTTTTTTTAGGAAACATGCCTTTTGTAGCAAGGTATTATTTGATAAATCCCTGTTGCAAGGGTTTTGTGAAAGCTCCATATTTTTCCAATCAATATTTTGTATCTGCTTGCACAACCACATATTACTAAATACGTTTGTCGCTTCATCATCATCATCATCTCCCTGCCCTTATCCCGTATTATTTGGGGTCGGCGCAACACGTTTTTTTCTTTCACTCTGCCCTGTTACTCGTCATGCTATCACTAACTTCCTTTTCTTTCATATCACTCTTCACACAATCCATCCATCTTTTCTTTGGTCTCCCTCTCCCTCTCCATCCATCCACATGTAAACTCATAACTCTTTTAGTAACATGTGTTTCATCCCTCCTCTTCACATGACCATACCAAGACAAACGATTCCCTTTCAACTTTTCAGTCACATAACATATTTAAATATAATCGTCCTATGTCTGCCTACCATTTGAAGGATTTTTTTTTATTCATTAACTTTATGAATGAAAAAAGGGAGTTAGTGATAAGTGTGGCAGGACATAATGGAAGAAATAAATGTATTGCGTCGACCCCAAAGAACACGGGAAAAGGGCAGGAAGATAATGGCATTAAGTCCGCCTTTTACAGTGTTTATTACTAGTACATAAAGTTTCAATAAATACTTAAATAATGATGATAATTTGAAACTACACACAAAAGCTAAACACTAGAATTATAGGTACAGTAAATCTATGATCAAAATTGTTGTGCGCCTTCATTTGTGAAGATTGAAGATAAAGTTAGTGTTAGATTTGTGAAGTATTTTAGTGTGTGTACTCGTATGTAGTGTATTAACTTGAGTATATATTGTATAATTCATCATCATCATCATCTTCCTGCCCTTGTCCCATCTTATTTGGGGTCGGCGCAACACGTTTTTTTCTTCCATTCTATCCTGTCAACCGTCATACTATCACTAACTTCCTTTTCTTTCATGTCACTGTTCACACAATCCATCCATCTTTTCTTTGGCCTCCCTCTCCCTCTCCACCCATCCACATATTGTATAATTATATTATATTTATTCTATGGTTTATTAGTATATCTATTCTATGGTTGATAAGTAAATCTATTCCTATATTCGCCTTGTTCTCTCTCTTTTATTGCACCTATCACTTCTGTTCTCTGCAACACCCAAAGGTTGACTAATAGAAAATGCCTAAGGCATTAAGTCAGTCTTTTTTATTTTTGTGTGCATGTAGCATTAAATAAATAAATAAGATGATATTTTTAAAATAATGTTTTAAATATGTTCAGTATCTGTATGTAAATAATATATTATGATATTGCAGGTTCAAGCCCAATGATGAAGGACGATAAAGACCTGAACGTGGTCCACTACGCTGTTAAGTACAGGTCCTGTCTGGGGGTCCTTCTCGACTCCATCAAGAAGAACGATGTGCCTTGCGATTTGAATGATTACAATGGCGGTAAGCTTTATAAAACTTAAATGTTTTAAAATGCTCTTTTTCGTTAATCTTCTGTAAGAAAGTAATTTTTTTGTATCATATTGCCCCGTCAGCGTGACTGTTTTTAGTACAACTCAGTACCAAAGTAATAGAACTTCCAATGAAGTGTTTATTTGAATTATGTCCAATTTTTTTTAGTAAGGAATAATATTAGTGTAATTCTAATGGATGTTTAGTATTTTTTAGTACTGAGAACATATAGTTTTAGTTTATCACTTTTTAGGGTTCCTTACCTCAAAAGGAAAAAATAAAACTAGGCAAGTTCGAGTCGGACTCGCGCCTTGAGGGTTCCGTACAAACTTACCTATGAAAACAGAATGTAGTCTCGAAGAATTTTCCGAATAGCAATTTTTTTTTTGTGACTTAACAACAAATTTACAGTTTTCCGATTTATTTCTATACCCGTGCTATAAGACCTTGCTTTATGAAAAATTTCACAGGATTCTAGGTCAACAAGAAGTACCCTATGAAGTTTGATTTCCTCGAGAGTGTCGAAATATACGTTTTTTGAGACATAAACGGCCGTATCTTTTTTTTTCGTTAACTTAGAAATTTGATTTTTTAAAACGGTCACACTGTGTCTCGTGCGATAAGACCGCCCAATGTTCACTCGTTGTTATATAAATATTGGTTCTTGTGTTATTATATGTAAATTGTGAAATGTCTTTCTGATGATTTGTGATATTTTCGTAACAGAGAACCAATCAGCCCTTCACATGGCTGTAGTCTCGGGTTGGGAGCAGGGAACTCGTTTGCTGCTACAAAATGGCGCGAGCTTTAGCGTGCGGGACGCAGAGGGACGCACACCGCTGCACCTCGCCGCTTACGATGACAGACTGGCCATCATGAAGATACTGCTCGAGTTTATACCATCGGTGAGTAGAAGAACTTAACGAAAGTAAATATTTATTAATAAGTGCGAAGAGTTATAGTGTTAATAAACAATTTACTTAAAACTATGTTAGTACACATTCATAAAATTAAAAAATAGTTCATGACATTATTATCATCATCATTGATGTATTAAAAAACCTTGGGCTTTTTTATATGTCAATGATCGTCACAGAATGTGAACCAAGGATGCACATCGCTCCGCATTCCGCATGACCGTAGAGGCAGTGTGAATAAATAAATTATCCAATTACATACAAGGTAAAAAAAAAAAAAACGGATCGGACTAATGGTCGCCGTACACGGGACACATGCCACGGCCACAAACCGTCCCTTAGCTTACAACACCGCTCAAGTCGCAAATTGGAGGTTTACCCATTTGAATACCTTTAGATGGAGCTGCTCATTGCGCGTCTAATCATTGGTCACATGATATAGATTTCAGCCAATCAGAAGCCATAATTCGAAAAATAGTGACGGCGTGCAAGTCGGCTGGCCTCTCAACACTGCACATTTTTTTTCGTTTATTGTAAAGTTGGTAAAAATGATTTATGCGGTGTTGTTAGGTAAGGGTCGAAACGCCGCCATGAGAAGCTAGAAGCGGCCATAAAGGCAGCTGAAGCGCGCGACTCCTATTTGTGGCTGGTAGCTGCTGCTACCCATACGCGCAGTTATTATAATGGATTCTGACGAAGAACATTTAAAGGCGCGAATGACGTGTGACGGCGTTTTATATCGGTGTTTAGTTACCGTTGCAAACCACATGAAGCGAGTAGCGGCCACCGGCGTCAACCGTGTGCGGCAAATCCATATAAAATATAATATAATATTCCACAACCATCACACAACGCCATCTAGTCTCAAGCTAAGCAGAGCTTGTGTTATGAGTACTAGACAACTGATAAACATACTTATATATTTGTAAATAAATACATATTATAGATAAATTACACCCAGACACAGAACAAATGATCTTGCTCATCAAACAAACAATAGTTCTGGGTGGGAATCGAACCCACGACCTCTGGCATAGCAGTCAGGGCCACTAACCACTAGACCAACAGGCCAGTCATGTATGAAAACTATAGGAAATATGACGGTGTCCGCGTTTTGTGGTTAAGGCCGGTGGCCCGTAAGCGGCGACCCTAAGCGTTTTTGCCTCGTCCTTTATACCGCGTACATCGAAGAACTGGAACAATTTGCCTGCTCTTAATAGTTTAGGTGTCTTCAAAACTAGAGTGAATAGGCTCTTAATAAACTGGTACGCCTCACCTTCGACAATTACATCACTGTTTACCATCAGGTAAGATCGCAGTCAAGCACTAGTTTATATCAATTAAAAATAAAACTCATCCTTCATCATTTTCAAAGTATTTTGATGAGTAAAATAAGCGCAATAAACTTAGCAGCTGTATGTAATATGAAGGCACCTCAAATGATTTCTTTACGTGTTAAATGTTCTTTCAAAAACTTATTCACAACTTGAAGTTCCATTTCAGACAAATATAATATCAGACCTCAAAGCGATAACTTGATGAAACCGAATATTAGGTGCCAACGGGGCTCCACAAAGCGCGCCAAGCTTCACCCCAAAATACCGTCTCGAGTTATTGCATTCTTACTGGAGAATCTTGAGTCAAACTAACCTAAAGCTTTGTCCGCGTGATAGTAGAAAATTATCCCAAGGGAACACACTCCCGGGATAAAAAGCATCATATGTGCTGTTCCAGGACATTGTCTACCCGTATACCAAGTTTCATCGAAATTCGTTCAGTCGTTGGAACGTGAAGAAGTAACAAACAGACACACACACACACAAATAAACTTTCGACTTTATAATATTAGTGTGATTAAGGTTTCGGTAATAAGTTTTTACTTACCATTTTTCTTTCAGAGTGAAATCGACGTCATGGACGATGCAGGCAACACAGCTCTCCAAATCGTCTGCGGTAGTACGACTGTCATGGAAAACTCAGTCGAAATTGCTCGACTTTTACTGGACAAGAAGGTACAGTATACTCTAAACAAACAGACATAGAACCAAAGTTATCTTTAACAGGTTTTTATAAAAATCCGGAAATATTTGAATGAAGTCAATAATAATAGGTTTTATTAATTTACTAAATTCATTAAACTGCAAACGAACGCCGGCCGTTCACTCTTTCTTTCTTTATTCTTTAGGGGGCGTCCATAAATTACGTGAGGTGTTTTTTGAATTTTCTGTCCCTCCCCCGCCCTGGTGAGATGTCGTGAGATTTTATTCAACCCCCTCTCCCATCCCCCAATCTCACGTGAGATTTTTCAAAATGTGGCTTTCTTACGTAAACGCTTTGGATTTTTATTGTAAAAAGAAAAAAACATTGCTTCGTGTTCCGCGGGGAAGCTCGAAAACGTTAAATTCATAGTTTTGTAGATCTATATAGGTATAACCAAAAATCTACTTACCAGAGCGTTGTTTTTGAGAACTTTAATTAATTCAGACCTTTTACATACAGCAAACATACAACTGTCGTACATTTTTGAACGTGGCTCAGTGAGCCCTATACGAGTATCACAAAATATGTGACAATTTTCCAAAAGAAAACTATTTATTTAGGAAAAACCAATTTTCATTTTATTCTAAACTCAAAAATTTAATAACAGCCTTCCTATTTGACCTAAGTCTGTTCAGGAAACGCCAACGGACGCGCATTCGCTCGTTCTACGGGATACCTGTAACAGAAAAGTCAAATTAGGACCATTTTCAAAATTTGTTTTCGAAATTTTCATAAAAAATCACCTTTTTCATCCATTTTTCGGCCATAACTCCCGTTCCCGACGTCCGATCCGGACCGGGTTTACGTCATAGTATAGGACTCCGTGCCCGCTGTGCGTGTGCACCGCAAAAAACGAACCCTTCATAGGGAAATTTTACACCCGACAGTAAAAAACCTTAAAACTTGCAAATTTTTATTTACCACTAGTTAAGACTAGTAATCAATATTGCTGAGAGTTATAAGTGTAATAAAAATTTAACAATAGAATACTTAAATCGTAACTACTGTGATTAAAAAAAAATATCTACTCTAATTCAGTCCATTATTTTCTTTCAAACGCTTAAGATTAAAATCAAAAGCATGTACAATCTGGATTAAATGGACCAAAATATATTATTTTTTGTTTCAATCAGAAAAAAAATTGCGTGATATTTGCCGAGACCCCCCCTCTCTCCAACGTAAGATTAGATGAGATTTGACTCGACCCCCTCCCCCCCCCCCTTAAACATCTCACGTAATTTATGGACGCCCTCTTATTGTACACACAAAAAAAAAACTTAACTTCAATACATGGATCACACATGGTTCACTCTCTCATTTCTTTCTATTGTGTCTCTAATTGCGGTAAGGTTAATAAATTATTATTTTTAGGCGTACCCTCTAAAACATGAAGATTCCAACGAATCAGCGTGGAGGCTTGTGAAGACGAAGCCGGAACTCAGAGAACTAATGAAAGCATACGTCACAGTGGAGTGCATGGACGAAGATGATATCAAGTCCGAACCGGAAGACGATTTCGAATCCGCTGACGAAGGCGTAAGTATTTAAGTATAATCACTACAATGCGTTCCAAATAAGAATAAGATCCATTGATACGCCATTTTGTGACGTCATAGCTGTCAAATGGAAAAATTGGGTAGAGAGAGCAAAACAAGATTTTTTTAAATAATATTTGTTTACGAATTATGAACGAATTTTGCTAATCTCTGCGTCACTGTGTGAAGTGTCTGAATAGTGGCAAATGGAAGAAGAAGGCGTATTTTTCCTAACAATGAAAATAAAAAACCAAATTTTTTTTAAAACTAATTTTGACTTAAATAACATATTCAGCTAATTTTGATTAAAAAATAACGTTTTTACGTCACCTAGATTTAACTAAGACTCACTAATACAAAGAAAAAAAAACCGTTATTGATACGCAATTTTTTTTTTATTGTTTGTAATCCGTTCTTTTCAACCAACATTTGACAGATCGAGGTTATCAAATTTCGACGAAATGGGAGGGGTTTCTATAAATATAGTCTATAGAATGTTTTTAATGTATGAGTACTTACATTATGAAGGGTCATATTTCACGCAAAATATCGGATTTTCAACAGTCTTTACTGAATTAATTTTACACAAATTTATAATTTGATTTCAATAGAAACCTAGATAATATCTAAAAATATCAGTATTTTTCCAAAATATTTACAGAAAGATGTGTTATAATAACGTCATAATCGCTGAGCGGTTATATAAAAATGTACCTCGCCCTTTGAGGTCGCTTGGAACTTTGAAGGATGGGATAAAAAATCCAAATTGTACTCAGAAACGTCAAAGTTAAACCATTTATTTCCAATTCCTGTTAGACCAATAAAAAGGCGCATTTATACATCGAGATTTACATTTTAATAATTTAATAAAGTAATTATATTATAGTTGTCTATTCGCAAAGGTGGAGATTTACATGGAAAAAGAAAGCTGCTGTTCAGTACAATTTTTTGAATTATGCAAACAAAAATGAATGCGGCAGTTGGTACTTTTTTATCGTGTTTTTTCAGTGTTGGTGTGAATGTTGTTCATAATGATGAGTATTGCCAGATTATTCATTTTTGTATAGGGACATGGCACTCACAAACTTGCAGATTTATCAAACATTGATTAATATTATTTCAAAAATTAGGAAGTCAAATAATCCCCTAACACTCTAACCCAACCCCTCTCTCTCCATCCCTCCATCCATCCATCCAACATCCCCATCCACATCAACAACAACATCCATTCATTCTTCTCCATCTCCTCTTAACCCGCCATTTCTAAGTCGAACCTAAGGTCGACTGGTAGAAAATGCTTAAGGCATTAAGTCCGCCTTTGTACAGTGTTTATTACTAGTGCATAAAGTTTTAATAAATAAATAAATAATCAAGAATAATATCGCTTATTCGGGAGAGACCATGTCCAACATTGGACTGCGATTGTCCGAGTCGAATAGCCGTCTGATCCATCTAAAAATATGTTCTTGCACCAACTGTTATCATGTGTAACCAATTCCATTCTAAGAGCTAAATTGTTTGACAGGACTATGCGGAGATTGGTCTTCAAGATATGAACATGTACGCGCGGGAAGTGTCTGTGTTGGTGGACCAGGCTGGTGTGTGGCGCGACCTGGCGCAGAGACTCCGCCTCGACGCGCTGCTCGACTGGTACGCCGCACAGCCCAGCCCTACGCTTACACTGCTCAAGCACCTCAAGGTAAACACTATGCATTTAAGATCGACCTCACAGAACAAATGGCCGATGGAGCCCAAAGATTCTGGAGTGGCGACTGTGTACTGGAAGTTTTTTTTTTTAATTACATATATAAACAATACTTGAATGCGATCATCTGACAGTAAGCCGTGGAGCCATTCCCTGATGAACTGGAATATGCTTAGTACAGTGAATATAGGACACACAGGACCGAACGATGTGGCGATACTCGGGGGATGATTATGTCCTGTGGTCTGATGGATGTCTTTGGGCTGAAATGATGATGATAAACCGACTAACCCACAATTGTGGTCGGCGACAAGTCGGTTGTTAGTAAAAATATATCATATCAGGTTGAATACAAGGATTTTTTATTAAAACTCTTACCAACTACCAACATTTGCACAAAAAAGAAATACATTTTATGATTTGATAATTTATTTTATATTGACAACAATCTTGTTTTCAGGATTCCCGTGATGACATATCATCAAAGTCTTTGGCGATGATTTTAGAAGACATGGGCCAAATCGAAGCGGCGATTGTTATTAGGAGGTGTATCGACTGACAGGACACCAACCAAGACGATTGTGTAGTAAGCTAGTGGGTGCGTTACTACAGTCAAAGTAAGAATAATTGACAAATCTACGTGCTGATAATACAGACTAATCAAAAACTATTAAAACTAAACGTGTGAAATAAAAATAATATGATTAAAATTTATAATGGCAAATATGTTGACGAATCCTTTTGCACTCATATGAAATTTTAAGCGTTATAATGCGGAAAAAATACTATTGTTATCTATTGACGTTTTCCATGATTCGTATTTAACAAATAGTACTTACTTTATTCCTCGTAAAATCAATACATTTATATAAAAGACATAATTATCTGGGAAATAAAGAAAAATATTTATATTATTATTGGTAAGCAGCTCAATTTGCATAAACTATAAAAAGCAAAATCAAAGTTTGTCTTTGTAATTTACAGATAGAATGCGTTCCAAATAAGAATGAGATTGATTTTTCACCATGTTATGACGTCATAACTGTCAAATCAAAGAAATTAGGTAGGGTGAGCAAAACAAAAAATTATTAAAATTTAATTTATTTACGTATCATGAACAAAAAAAGTTTAATCAGAATCTAGTTCTTCAATTTTGCTCATCTCTTCATCGCTGTGTGAAGTGTCTGAGTAGTAGCAAATGGAAGAAGGCGATTTTTTTGTAAAAATTAAAATAAGAAAGAAAATAGGTTTTTTTAAACAAATTATGACTTAAACAATATATTTAGCTGATTTAGATTAAACAATAACGTCTTTACTTCACCTAGACTTAACTAAGGCTCACTAATACAAAGTATATAAGAACCGTTGTTCATACGCAAATAAGTTTCCTTTGCAAACCGTACTTTTTAATCAACATTTGACAGATCGACGTTACTGACTTTCCTAGTCTTATTTGGAACGCATAGTATGTAAAACGGAATTTAAGCTATAGTTCTATGTAAACACGGCTCAAGATATTGGCCATAATTGTTGTAAGGCGAATATACGTCGTAAATAAAAGCGATATAACCTTATTCTCATTTTAAGCAGACAATAAAAACACTAAACCTCTTAATTTTCGAAGTTTATTAAAAGTGAACCTAAGGTTTTTTTTTTATATTGAGGCCATTATTATTCCATTACGAAGTAGAGATGAAGCAATACAAGAAAAATAACGCCTATTCTTTTTCGCGACGGAATTTTCCGGCCGTCTTTTTATTTCATAAAATGTCACCAAAGTGTCTTGATGGAATGTAATATGTAGTTATCCTATTGTAATTAAGCAATTTTATATAAGTACAGTAATTTTACTTTAAAACGACAAAGAAGTTAGTATTTTTAATGTAGATGTTATTTTAACTATAATTTATTTTAAAATCGTGGTAGACGTAAAGATTGTAGGTAAGGTACGTTTTTTTTTTAAAATATTTTTTTTTACTTCACGATTGTCTCGACGACTCTTTCAATATATTAAAACTATTAAGATGTGCTAACAGAAGTAGTGTCTGCAGTGTTGATAGCTACTATTTCACCTTTTTTTCGTCAAATACAAGACGATCGTACGTGAAGTATCAATTGTTAAATGAGTATCGATCTCCAAGCAGGCATTCTCTGCTCATTTATTTTAGGTTAAAATTTTCTGCCTTGACTGGTCATGAGAAGCAAATATATTTTATGAAATGTGCTATAATAGTTTTAGGTTATCCTGATAGTCTGATAGGTTATTTTATACCTTAACAATAGAGCAGCAATGTTAAAGTACATTTGACACAGAAGACATTAAGTTAAATTCAAATTAAAGTGAACACAGCTACATTCTTATGGTATTAAGTAGGGATGCATCTGATACCGATATATAGGCGATACTTCGGGTTTGCCGATATATCGGTATCGGCGATATTTTCATAGCTGATACAACGATACTTTTCAAATTTCGCGCTTCAAAATAGTAATGTAAATGAGCGTGTTCTTTAGATTGTTTCGTTTTCCTCGCGTATACGCTAGATGTTTGTGTTGGTGGTTGTTGTAGCGCGTTATATTTTTCCCACGCTAAACAAAATACATAATCACATATTGTAATATATAATTTGTACCTAGATAGTTGAAGAAAATAAATCACTGACATAACGGTATCGTACCTTCAAAAAGGCATATCGATGCATCCCTAGTGTTAAGAAATATTTAATCTTCTATTGAAAAGCCTTAAGAATTTGTTTTTATTTGACTTTTTTTTATACATTCACAACAATATAATTATAAACAAAGTTTTTGATTAAGAAAATTGTTCATATTTAGATTTTAAGGACAGACATATGTTTTTTCTTTTTTGTATAAAATAAAAATAGTGTGGTGTTTAATTGAATCCAAACTGACTTTATTGGAGTTTTTATACTATCTGTGATTGTTCAAGTCTACGTGGATTCCAATATACACTTTAATTATTAGTTATCATGATGTTGTGGTTGTTAGATGATAAGATTGTTGATATGTAGCTTGTTGGAGAATATTTGGGTTGAGTTTTATCCCTTTCATTACTGTTCTAAAGCCCATTTTGTCAGTGACTGACGTTGTTGTAGTCATTTGGTGGACTCGACATACGTGCTAGAAATGCATTTATATTTTCAATATTTACATAGTCATGTTCTCAAGTTTTGTAGTCGCAGTCAGTCAATAAAAGCGAGAGTCAGTATAGGTTCTAAAAATCCCGTATAATACATACGACACTTGCAGGTTTTAAAACTCTGATTGCAAAGGGTCCTTACTATATAGCTCTCGAATTATGACAGATGTTTAGCTCTGCGACCAATCGGCTTTTATACTAGAAGCAGCTAGTATAAACTCCATTTATGCAGATTTCTATGCCAAGCCGTGCTTGTAATTCTTCTAAAATAGTTAAAAACAATTGTTCTGGTTTTAACCATGTAATCGAATTGACCTTAATTATTATTATATTTTATTTGTTAAAAAAATTCAAATACATGATTTTAATTAAAATATTTTTATTGACCACTTCAATGTGTTTTATTTTATTAATCCAAAGACCCTAAAAACTTAAACGAATAGATAGAAAGGCAGATAAAGCAGCCTATAATATTACTATTGAAAGATATGGAAACAGGTAGATATTAGCGCATATGATATATAGCGCATTTTTGGTGCCCGAGTCACCCGCGTTTGTAGGAGAATACCTGAAGCAAGTCCCTACACATGTTCTCAGTTGACACTAACTGGTAGTAGGTTTCGACCGTTAGCTTGTGCCCGCCCACAGCAAAAACGTATTGCCAAGCGGCCTAACCGTGTTCAAGGTGGGATGCTCAGAGTAGCCAGTTTAAAGGAGTTGTATCGAAATAGCTGCCAACGCAAGCAGACCAACCTGGTTTGTACTGATATGGACGTATCTGGGGACTTGTCGCAGAGGGTAGCGGGATCTGAGGCAGGGTGCGCTGCTGACCGTCTGCAGGTAGTTGGGGGTGCAAGTAATGTACCAGCCATACATGAAAGGCAGCTCCGCCAACTGTCCTTTTCACACAATTTTTTTTTTTAAATGATTAACCATGGAGTTTCTTGTCGGTTCTTCTCCATAGGAATTTGGAACCGTGAACTAGCTTCTGAAGTTTTATAAGTGCCCATGTAGGCCTATTTGAAATAAAAACATTTGATATTTGTTTTTTTTTTGAGTTTTACTAATTGGTAAACAGACGAGAGGCTCTGAAAACATTTCCGGGGGGGCTCGGGCGTCCTCACAGTGTCCAGACTAGTCTCCTAATGATATCATCTTTTCAGTGTGTGCTTGAAGGAAAGCCCATTTCACTTCCTTCTCCCCTCTCCACAAAAATGAAAAGGAATGTGCAGAGTAAATATGATTAAACAGAGACTGAACTCGTCTCTCACAAAGTTCACTTCACTAATATACGAGGTCTACACTTTAATCTCGTCGGTAGAGACTGAAAAACCAGCTCTATTTTTCCTTTCGGAGACGCAGATCAGAAGTCCGGACGACGTGTCGTACCTTTCTCACACAGGGTTTACCTTGGACACAATTTCAAACCACGCGCGGGAGTATGTATGTACGCCTGGGATAACATCTGCTCTCGGCGTTTCCATAACCTTGAGGACTCCAGGTTCTCAACGCTTTGGGCTTTTGTGGTCCAGGTAAAATAATCTACACTTGTGTGTAACGTTCGCACAGCGGAGTTCAGGAGAAATCCGGGCTCACGCTGCAGTTCAGTGAGGCGGCGGATGTGGCTCAGCAGCGGTACCCTGCCGCCCAATTGGTATTACTGGGGGACTTTAATGCCCACCACCAAGAGTGGCTTTTCCCGTAGGTACCTGTGCACAGATCATGTTGAGCGAGGGATGCTACAGCTAGCGCTAGCATTAAATCTCACCCATTTGGTCCAGGGAGCAACGAGGGTGCCAGATGTGGATTCGCACAAACCCAAATGCTTGGACCTTTGGGCACGCCGTAATCGCGGCGGTAAGTCCCCTCTTTGAGGAGTGGCTGGAGCGGCAACACGGCGTCCTGACCTTCCGCATGACGCAGGTCCTCACCGGACATGGCCAGTTCGGGAGGTTCCTGCATCGGATTCAGGCGGAAGAAACGCCCGGATGTCACCATTGTGTGGACCGCCAGGAGGACACGGTGGAGCATACGGTGGAGGTGTGCCCCGCTTGGGCGGAGCACCGCCGTGTCGTCGTGGAGGCAATTGGCGGCAGCGAACTTTCGCGTCGGGCCCTGATTCAAGCTATGGTCCGGAGCGAGGAGGAATGGCAGGCAGACGCCTCCTTCTGCGAAGCAGTAATGCTAGCGAAGGAGGAGGCTGCAGTGCTGCGTGAGAGAACGTAGGTCCACACGCCCTAGCCGCCGTAATTCCAAACCTGACTACCGGCCACGGTAGACGCGGCCTTGTGGACGTCGAGCAATGGGTGGCTCGCCGTCCGGCTGTTCAGTAATTAACCGGACCGAGTCCAGTCGTCAACAGCGCGTAGTGATCCACGCGCTCCTCAAAGAGATGTCATCAAACCGTAAGGGCCCAGCAGGGCCGATGCCCGCTAGCTAGGACCGCGGAGAATTTCTGAAAAGGAAACCCGTAGTCCTAGAACGCAAAGGGTAATTGAAGGACACAGGTGTGGTTTTAGTCAGTAAAAGTCTGACACGCCCTCTCGCTCCGCTCAGAGTGCGAGAAGTCATTTGGATGATTTCCCACCTTAAAAAAAAAATGCTTGGACCTTTTTCAGACAATCCAGACAGATCCAGACCGCTACTCAGTGTCGATATCTTCACCTTTAGGTAGTTCCGAACCCTGTCTGGTTAAGTCTCATTCGGTATACTCCCTACCCGCGAGCAGATTTTTCGCTTCCTATCCTTCGGGTAAACAATACTTAACCAGGGTATACAATCTTGTGTACCCTAGGTGCCTTGGTACCAAACCATGGTTGAGCTTGGCCAGACATTGTTATGTCAAAGAACGGAATGCAGTATTCCATCCCCTGTCACACATTCGTCACAGCATCTGCACACGACGAAGCATCTTCCAAAGATAAGCCAGTGGGCTGCCAAGGATAGGAAGGTTGTCTAATGTTTACCCGAAGATTATATACTATAATCATCATATTCCCAAAATTCATTTAACCGAATTTCATTTGCCCGAATGTTTTGTTTGCCCTAAAAGACATATATGACATACTACTCTGTCAAGAAAGTAACGGGAAAAGATCAATAATACACAAAATGTCTGTTATTCATCCAAATTTATTTTATCACCTTCAAAATATGCTCCTTTAGAAACGATACACTTGCGCCAACGAATAATCCATTCATCAAAACATTTTTTAAACGCTGCTTCCGGAATTGAGTTCAGGTCTCGCCGCGAATTCTCCTTTATGTCTTCTATCGATTGAAAACGGGTGCCACGAAGTGGTAATTTGAGTTTAGGAAAAAGAAAAAAGTCAGCAGGAGCCATATCTGGTGAATATGGTGGTTGCTGGATGGTATTTGTTGAGTCAAAAATTCGTTCACAATGATAGCCTTGTGCGAAGGCGCATTGTCGTGGTGCAAAATCCAAGAATTTTCTTTCCACAAATCTGGCCTTTTTCGTCGAATTCGCTCTCTTAAACGCCGCATAACGCTCAAATAATATTCTTTATTTACCGTTAGACCTTCCGGTAAGAATTCAGAGTGCACAACACCGCGATAGTCAAAGAAAACAGTCAACATGACTTTGACTTTTGATCGACTTTGGCGTGGTTTTTTCGGTTTCGGTTCAGTTGGAAGGCGCCACTCCGAAGCTTGTTGACTAGTTTGCATGTCAAACTCGTAAACCCACGTCTCGTAACCAGTAACAATGCGTTTCATGAATGTTGGGTCCGAACTGACTCGTTCTAGCATGTCCTCAGCGACTTTCATGCGATTGAGTTTTTGGAGAAAATTCAGATCTTTTGGGACTAGCCGAGCAGCAACATGTTTCATACCCAAATGATTAGTTAAAATGGTACGGATCGACTCGTGAGATACAGAAAGTTCGGCGGTATCTCTCTCAGAGTTGAATGGGGATTTTCAGTCACTATTTTCTTCACTTTTGCGATGTTAACTTCAGTTGCAGACGTTGACGGCCTACCAGAGCGAGGCAAATCTTCCATCACATCTCGACCGCTTTTGAACGCTTTGAACCACTCATAAGCACGAGTTTTTGATAAAGTCGATTCACCGTAAGCCTTCTGTAACATTTTCAGTGACTCCGAACACGAAATTCCATTGGCGATGCAAAATTTAAGACAAACTATTTGTTCGATATTTTTGTCCATTATGAAATTCGCAATACACACTATATATGATATTACTAAAACCAGCACTGTATTTAATATAAATAACAGATGCAACTCAAACTCCGCGCCAAAATGGAAAACAGTTGTGCCAATCTAACAACTACAAAAAAACAAAAATTTGAATTTGGAACCATAAACAAATCATCCATTCCCGATACTTTTTTGACTGAATGTACTGTTAATTGCCTGAAACTTAGATACCATAAGATACGAGTGCCATACATATTGTTTTTCATGACATTTGAATTGTAATAGTAATGACATTTTATATAATCTAATGATAATGGTTTATGATTTGTAATTGTAATTGTAATGACATAATATATAGTCTAACGATAATAATTTATATTTTCCCTTTAATACATACATATTAATTTAATTAAATTGATGATTTAACATTTAATAATAGTGATTTATGAATTGATCAAAAACATTTTTAAGTGTCATAACAATAATATAAATAATTTTAAATGGTAGCATGCCGAATGGTACTCGTATAAAAAACTTTTTACAAAAAAAGAATAACCGACTGCAGTAAAAAAAAACACTAAAAGGATCAAAATAACTTTATTTTCGGAATTCGGTGTTTCTCTGTATTATTTGTATCTTATTTAAAACCGACTTCCGAAATTAAAGTTATTTTCTAACAAAAAAAGAATTTTTGAAATCGGTTAGCAAGCGACGAAGTTATGCGCGAACAAACATAAAAAAAAAATACAAACATCCGAATTGAGAACCTCTTCCTTTTTTAGAAGTCGGTTAAAAATGTGGCTGAGCTGTAATATGATCTTAAGAACTATGTATTACCCATATTTACAAAATAAAATTCTATTCTATTCAATTCTATTCTATTCATATTTTTAAGTGCCATAATAATTATCAAACATAATATTTAAACGTCATAATGATTATTAGACATAACATTTAAATGCCATAATAATTATTAAACAAATATTTAAACGCCGTAAGGGGTCGTTTGAGCGAGCGAAGCGAGCGAATAGACCTATAACCAAACCTTAAAATATTCTATGCATGGTTGATGGTGGGTCCTACTTTTGTGTGATTTATAAAAAAATAACCACGAAGGGGATGGCAGGGTCTATTCGCTCGCTTCGCTCGCTCACACGACCCCTTACGGCGTTTATTATCCCCTTCTAACCTAACCTATCCGAGTCGGAGTGCCCTAAAGTCCCGATTGAACCGTTACATACCCAATGTCGATGGCAAATGATGTTATGGCAAATGATGTTATGGCATATGATAATTATGGCATGTGATAATTAGGGCATGTGATAATTAGGGATTACAATGATTATGACAAATGATGTTATGGTAAGTGACTTTATGGGAAACAAAGCTTCTAGCACGTGACTAATATAGCAAATAAGAGTAGGGAAAAATGAATTTTACGTCGTATAATATTATGGCTGTTGACTATTATGGCAAATGATATTAGGGTAAATAAAATTCGGGCAAACGGCGGTATACCGTATACCCTACCATTAATAGCGTAAGGCCATAGATGTCGCTAGATCACTCCCCTCCGGAGATCGGAGATCGATGGTTCTTGATGATTCTTGATGCGTGTCAGGCCAGTGGTAGGTTGGTTCCAGTGAGTCCGAATCGAATGCCGCATAGTTCTCGGTGAGTCGGAACTGTCTGCGGTGATGCCCCAGTGAGTCGGGATGATGCTGCAGGCTCCACTGAATCGGAGTAGTGCTGCTGGCTCCAGTAAGTCGGAGCGGTGCTGTGCGACGTAGTGGCTTGACTGCTTGCGTCGACCAGGAGAGGTTCTTCGTTGCTCTTCATGTGACTGGCCGAAGGTGCAGTGTGCTTCGCCAAGGTCGCTGATGAGGCTGAAGGTGATGACCAGGTATGACCAGGTAGGCATGCTGGTGGTTAGGATACCCGTTATAGCCGTGGGTGCTGGCTGTATGGCTTGCTGCTCGAAAGCTTGAGGAAGTGATGATGACGTCACGAAGTAGTAGCTGCACGAAGGCTGCGCTGACGTTCTTTGTCGAGGGTCACCAGTTTGGAGGTAAGTGGAACAGAGTGTAAAGTCCCGAAAACCTCCTTTGAAAAGGGAGGATCCTCCGGCCAGACGGGTGTAATGTCTGGTGGGCAATTGCCCGGTAGATGATTTCGGGCTGTTCTATATGTTCTAATCGCGTGGAGAACTTTGATTGTGCGATGCAGGATTAGTTCTTATGTGACGCCATAGATGTCGCTACACATATATATTCTGCTTCGGGAAATTGATACGCTTTGTGACGCAGGACAGATAATCTTGAGGGCTAATATCAGTCTTCGAGAATACCTGCCTCACAAAGCGCATCATTCTAGGGCGAGTGTTGCCCTCCCTGAAGCAGATAAGCTTACCGATGAGTGCTCTAGCCTCACCGATACGTCGCTCTATCCTGCACTGCCACCGTGGCACAGTTAGTCGTTAGCTCTGTCACAATAAGGAAATTTAACGTGAGCTACACGACATGCTGATACCGCCGCACATTACAAGATGGAGCGAGTATCAATGAGGTCTTTGCTGCTATCACAACAATTTGATAGCTGCGAATCTAGAGCGCCCTATTTCTCTTGTGCATGGGTTAACGAGGTAGACGAAGTATAAGCCCCTGCGGTCTGGATCGGTACTCTCGAAATACATCCTCCAAAGCGCTGCTCAATGGTTCATTGCTTTGGGTACTCACAGATATAGCCGCGTCATCATCGGCGTCACCAACGTGGTCAGGTCGCGGTGAAGTACTGGGTTGACGTTGGCCGGTGGTGTAGCAGGTCAAACACGACTACTCTGTGATTCGAGGCGCACTCTATTATGTACGGCGTCATCCAACATATTATTGCAATGGATGACCCGCACCTGATCCGATAGTCGTTGGACCGAAACATTGACTGGCTCAAGCACCTGAAACTGAGAGAGCATCCGACCACGGTACGCAGTTAGGTTAATTCCCCCGTCTGTAGCCCCAAAGTATGAGCGTATGACATTTTCATTGATGGATGGTGTCCATAGCATGCGCTGCACACTTCCACCGGCAGCGAGGACCCTATCAGAGGCCGGCGGGCCTCGAAATCCCAAACTGGCTGGAGGTCGGCCTCTTCTCCGCCAACGCGCTGGTGGTGGTGTCGTCGGCGGTGAGAAGTATTCGTTGCTCGAACTCGACGCAATTGAAGCGACCAGAATCTCTGGATTCACGATTGGCGCTGGTCCCGGCGACTGTATATATATTATTATCTCAATTTCGGCTCTTTCATCGAGGCAAAGGCTCAACTGGCTGCAAAAAAGCTCAGATTCCTCGCAAAGGTGAGAAGGTGAGGTGAAAGTATTTCACGCCAGAACAGCTGCTCAAGCTTTATGAAGCGCAAGTTCGATCGTGTATGGAGTACTGTTCCCATCTTTTGGTCAAGTATATCAATTATTGCTGCCAAATTCTAATAATGTGTTACATCCGTAAAATGAAAATGAAGAGCTGACTTAAAATTGCTGAAAGTCTAAGTTACCAGGTCATAATCTTAAAAAAAAATGGTTGCTGTCAATATTGACAACCTTGACAGGGCCCTTTTAGAATTTCTACCGGTTGTTTTTTGTATTAGTTTTTGGGTTGACGGATAGCTGTCAGTCGTGCTGGAGAGATAATTTTTTCCAAATCTATATTATAACAAAATAACAGTTAGTTTGATATTTCTTCGCAGTTTTCAGTGTTTTTTATTCTCTATTTAATTTTTTATTAATAGGCATGGACCATCCTCCTCCGCGTCCAGATCCTCCTGACCCTCCTGACGCTATTTCATATAAAATCTCTAACTCGACGGTTGGTAAGCGACGACACAAGATTGACTCTGAAACAATCGAGGTTGTACCAAAAAAAACTATTATCAATAAAGATATGGCTGTTGCGGCCATCCAAACTTTATACATTCACCCTTCTCTAAAAGAGGGCATAAGATCATATAGTGAGTTAGAAAAAGGTCCCTTTTTAGTCCACGTTTCCCGATCCGAACCTGATTTTGCTGCTGGGACAATAATTCGTCCGATTAAGTTTGGGCAATTTTTAAATAAAAATAATATTAAAAATATTTGTAGGGACGGCATTAAAAAAGTGGGCAGAAACAAAATCTCTGTCGAATTCACCTCTGGTGAGGCGGCCAATAAGTTCCTTTCCAACCCAGTTTTAATACCAAAATACACAGTCTCGATTCCATCATACAACATTACCAAAATGGGTATCGTCCGTCAAGTGCCGGTCGATATGTCGATGGACGAATTTGTAGAATCTGTTATTCTTCCAGATGGGTGTGGAATCGTTTTGAAAGCACGTAGATTAAACAGAAAAAATAAACAGGAGGGCAAGACCTCCTGGATCCCTACACAGACAATAGTCGTAACCTTCAAGGGACAGATTCTTCCCCAAAGGGTATTTTTATATCACACATCTCTGCCAGTGGAGGTGTATCAGTACCCCACTATTCAATGCCAAAATTGCTGCCGCTTTGGGCACGTTAAGGCACAGTGTCGGTCCAAGGCAAGGTGCTTTAGGTGCTCACAACCTCACACTGGTGACAGTTGTGACGTGGTTGAGGCCAAGGCCACTTGCATCCACTGCTTGGGCCGTCACTTTGCCTTCTACGGTAACTGTCCCGAGCAAGGTAGACAAAAATCGATCAAACTATTAATGTCTCAGGAAAATCTCTCATATGAAGAGGCTTCTCGATCCATTCCTGGTGTTAAAAAATTATATTCCGAAGTCTCCCAAAACTTACCAACCCAATCTTCTTACTCCTCTTCCCAATCTACTTGCCTTACTCCTCCTACCTCGTATAAAAAAACTGTGTTTTCCTCTCCTAAGCTTAGGGCTCCTCTAGGCAAGTCTTATGACAAAACTGCCCATAGATCCATTGTTGCTGAAGATCCTTCATCCTTTCCCAATGGTTTCCCTCTTCTTTCTCAAAATTCTTCATCCCCAAAATCACCTCAAGAGGATAGCCTCTTAGAAATACTTTTGTCTCTAATTATTAGTTTAGTTTCCCGTGATAATTTCTCTTTACCGCCCCACGTTGCCCAGAAACTTTCTTTGCTTCTCTTTAATAATAATGATGGATCTAGTCTCCACACTTCAGTGGAACATTCAAAGCATTCGGCCGAAGAAGCCTGAACTTTTATTTTTAATAAATAAATTTCACCCCTCAGTCATTGCCGTTTCGGAGACTTGGTTGGTGCCTGGTTCTCACTTTCGGGTCTCAGGTTACTCCTGTCTTCGAGATGATAGGGCTGATGGGTATGCAGGTAGTGCCCTTCTTGTTAGGCGCTCCCTTCCTTTCTCTTTTATTCCTCTTCCCCCTACTCCTCCTGACATTAATATAGTTGCTGTTAGGGCTTTTAATATTACTTTCCTCTCTGCATACATCCCTCATCCTCATTCTAGGTTAATTCCAGACCTTTTATGTATATTTTCCTCAGTACCCACTCCAATAATTTTTATGGGTGATTTAAATGCTCATCATCGCTCATGGGGCTCGAGCCATGATGATTACTTTGGTCGGGCCCTCCTTGAAATTTTTGATGAAGTTGATCTATGTGTTATTAACAACGGTTCCCCCACTAGGAGAGTTCGTCCTTCTCAAAATCCTAACTCAGCTGTGGATATCACAGCTTGCTCTGCCTCTCTTGCTTCCATTCTTTCCTGGAGTATCTTGTCTCATTCTTATGGTAGTGACCATTTTCCTATTATTGTCTCTATCTCTGACAGAGTAGTACCAATGCGTAATTTTAATCCCTCTCTTAAGTATAGATTAAACGATGCAAACTGGTCTTCTTTTTCAGATTCTCTAGAAAATAAGTTACCATCTCTTCCCCCTCCTGACAGAAACAATCTTGTTGATTGCTATTCCAAATTTGTAGACTCCATTATTTCTAGTGCTGATGTAAATTTTCCTCTTAAAAAACCCTTCAGATTCAAAGTTTCAACTCCTTGGTGGGATTCAGAATGCACTTCAGCTGTCAAGGAAAGGAAAATAGCAGAGGTTAATTATTCTAATTCAATGACTCTTCAAAATTTCTTAGTGTATCAAAGAAAAGCCGCCACTGCTAAGAAACTTCTTTCCAAAAAGAAAAAAGATGGTTGGCTTCGCTACTGTCAAAGTTTATCTCCCTGTTCCCCTTCTTCCCTAGTATGGAAGCAAATCAAAAGATATAGAGGCTCTTGTAATACTTTTGATATTTCAGCTAACGATCCTTCTTCCTGGATCGAATCTTTCTCGGATAAACTGGCTCCGCCTTCAGTTCCAAATTTGGACTCTTTTCCCTCTTCTCCTGCTTTTCTCACTTCCGAAAATGATTTTGATGCCCCATTCTCTTTTTCTGAACTTCGAATGGCACTTGACGGTCTTGTTGATTCCTCTCCTGGTGCAGATGGGATCCCTTACTCATTCTTGAAAAACGCCTCAAGAAGTACAAAGCAATATTACTTGGATCTCGTTAATACCTTTTTTGAGTGCGGTTTGGTTCCCCAACCGTGGAAACATCAAATAATAATTCCGGTCATTAAACCTAACAAAAACCCGTCAGACCCAAATAGCTACAGACCTATTGCTTTGTCGTCTGTTTTGTGCAAGGTTGCAGAACATATGATGAAGCATCGACTTGAGTGGTTTGTGGAAAATAGGAACTTGTTGCCCTCATCCCAGTTTGGGTTCCGTAAAGGTATGAGCACAATGGATAGTCTTAGTATATTAATTTCTGATATTCGTATTTCTTTGATAAGTAAGCAGTTTTTAGTAGGAGCTTTTTTGGATATAGCCTCAGCGTATGATAATGTTTTGCTCCCGGTGCTCAGGGATAAACTTGTGCATCAGTTGAACCTTCCTATAAAATTGGTCCGTTTCATTTGTAATTTATTGATGGAGAGAACCATCTCTATTAAAACTCAAGATTCCTCTCTTCTCCCTAAGACTATCTGGAAAGGCTTACCACAAGGTTCAGTTTTGAGTCCTCTCCTATTCAGTCTTTATACTTATGATTTACATTTTTCTACTGATTCATTTTGTCAAATATTGCAGTATGCTGATGATTTAGCTTTATACTTTTCTGGAAAATGTCTAGATGAGGCTAGTAGCCGTCTAAATTCCGCCCTCGGATATCTATCTGATTGGCTTCTACAACACGGTTTGTCCCTATCAGCATCTAAAAGCTCTGTAGTTGTGTTTACAAAAAAAAAGTTTGTTCCTCCTGTTGACATTAAAGTTAACGGTGAAAATATCTCTCAGGTAAACACTGTTAAATTTTTAGGAGTTTGGTTAGATCAAAAATTATCAGGTATTGCTCACACAGACTTTGTTTCACAAAAATGCGAAAGAAACGTTAATGTTCTTCGCTCTCTTTCTGGTGTTTGGTGGGGTGCTCACCCATATTCTCAAAAACTGATCTACAATGCTATAGTCCGTAGTCATTTTGATTATGGTATGTTCCTATTAGATCCTTGTAACAAATCTGGCCTTCAAAAACTCGATAAAATCCAATCAAAGTGTTTACGGATTATTCTTGGGGCGATGAAGTCGTCACCAATAAATGCCATGCAAGTTGAGTGTGTTGAACCTCCCCTCTCGATTCGAAGACAATTTCTGGCAAATAGATTTATTTTTAAACTTGTGCAAAATTCTGAGCATCCCCTCCTTGGTAAGCTGGACCAATTATCATCCATCTTTGACTCTTGTAGTCGTCGTTCTAATATTGAACTTCCTTGTCTTCTTCGTGCATACCTTCAATTCACTCGTCTTTCTAGCCCACTTTTTCAAAGCCCTATTTTATATCTATACTCGGTGCCTTATAATGCCTTGGTATTCCATCCGGAGATCATTTTGGACTTTGGAATTCACAAAAATACCTTAGAACCGCATAAGATGTTTGTCCAAAAAGTTTCCTCGAATTATAATAATTGGAATATTATATTCACTGATGCTTCCAAAGTCTCCGATGATAGCCCTGTAGGAGTTGCTGTTTGGATTCCTCATACAAAAATTATTTTAAACTATAAGTGCCCATCTGTTACATCCGTTTTTACAGGTGAATCAATTGCTATTTTCGAAGCCATTTCATTTGTTTTGTCTCATAAGTTAAATAACTCCATAATTTTCTCTGACTCAAAAAGTTGCCTTCAAGCCATTTTATCTAATCCTTTCAGATCTAAGTCAAGATTCCCTATAATTTTAAAAATTAGAGATTTGCTATTTCAATGTCATGAACTTGGTATTAATGTCGTCATAGCTTGGATTCCCGGTCATGTCGGTATTCTTGGTAATGAGTCAGCTGATTCATGCGCCAAAAATGCTGTTCTCACTGGCTCTCTTGCCCACTCTGAGATTTATTCCCATGACATTTGTACTACTCTTCCTCTAATTTTGTTTAAATCTTGGTCCAAGGCATGGCAAATCTCTAAGTCCATAAAGGGTAAATTTTATGGAGATATACAACCCGAGATTCCCCGCAAACCGTGGTTTTTCAAATACCAATTGGAAAAAAAAATCACTACCTCAATTATTTGTCGTTTACGTTTAAATCATTGTTGCACCCCTCATTTCTTGGCCAAACTTAGGATTAAGGATAACTCTCTTTGTGAATGCGGTTTGGATGAAGGAAACGTGGACCATTTATTTTTCTCCTGTCCTAAATTGCGCTTCTCTTTTCATGAAATTATTCCTACTCATATTCCTCGTCCAACCTCGGTCAAATGTCTTCTTCCTTTTGTGTTTACTAGTTTTATATTTAAACTATGCAAATTTATTGAAATTAATAAAATTAAGTTGTAACTATTGTAACTACTTATTTCCTTTTTTTTTTTTCTTTTTTTTTCTCTTTTTCACCACTCTTACGAGTTTCTTTCATGTACATAGTCATAGTCTGTGGTCTGGTCATAATGTTTGTCTGCGTCTGCGAAGAAATTCTTTTATTTTGAACTTTGATGTTTAGAGATATATATTTATTTTACTATTAATTCACGCGAAATACTCTCCAGCGTTTGATGGTCTATTAATAGTTTGCACGTGTTATTGGCAAAATTGTGGTGTCTTTTCCACAAATGCCATTAATGAAGAGTTGAAGTTGAAGTTGAAGTTTTTTGTATTAGTGAAATAACTGAAATTAAATTGAAAAAAGGGCCGTGCTGAATTGCTGAATGAAAAGATTATTGTGCGTTATATATTCCTAAAAGTAACGGTTGTGTATGGTTCTAATTAATTTTGTTTATTCTTTCACAATTCCATTTCCTATAAAATGGCTAGTGGTTTTCGTCTTCGCTTTGGTGCAAGCCAAACTAATGTTGCCGTCGGTAAGTTCTTTGATTTAAAGAATGATTAAATTAATTCCTTTACATTTAGTATTTTCATATTTAAAATACTCGTGCTTCGTAGCGTCTTAACTTTTGCGGTTCTCCATTTTTATGATGTAGGGTGATTGCGCGGGTTTTCGTCCAATTAGTCAGTTGCCAGCTTTGTAATGTGAAATAAATATCTTGAAGTACCTTTACATAAAAGTATCGTATTTGTTTCTATTGTTTATATAGGGTTAACATCACATGACAATATATCACTTTTAAGGACTTAAAAAAAAAAATTGAAAAAATAGGTATTTCGCTAGTTTTCGTCCAAAAAAAAATTGGTTTTCGTCCGAGCGTGAGTTAGTTTTCGACTACAGTGTAGAAAAAGGAGTGTAGGTAATTATTAATTAAAAATCCAATTATATATACTTTTGCTAAATCAACAACATATCTACTATTTAATAGTAGTTCTGTGTATTCTCGCTTTATCTTTTAGGTATTATTTCTAATTAGCTATAACTAACTGTCCCCCACGGTTTCACAGTGTCTTTGGTTACTGCCCTGCTTCCGTGAGTAGTAGCGTGATGTTATTAAGCTTAAAGGTAGTATTTTTTCATGAACATGTAGATCCAGAGATTTGCATGTTTAAACAAACAATAGACTCTCGCTTTATTATATTACTGTATAGAATAAGCTAATTAACAAAAAAAAACTTTTTGTCTCTTCTTCTCTCTTCTTCTTATCTTTATTTATTGCCTTTAAAATGTTAAAAGAATAAATATTTCTTAATTTTCATCCACAAATAATGAATATTTATGGACGAAAACTAAAACAACTTTTTAAGCTATTTTTAGTTTTCGTCCACATCCTTTAAATATTGTTTTATTTGCGCAATAATAACAAAGAAGTGGACGGAAACTGAAATATCTAATCTAATAGCAATAAAGATAGTGTGAATCGAATGGGGGTTTTTTCATTACTCGACATCCTGTTTAGTGCAGTGGTTTAGAGCGCCGGTGGGGGCGTTGGTCTGGTTTTGCTTTCTATATTACAAGGGAAAACCTTTGTTTGGGACAAGGGCAATATAAGTGATGTTGTCTCAATTTATTATTATTACGCATTCTAAGAACGCAGTATGTAGTAGGACGTTTAATTACTTGTCGGTCAATCAGTGTGCATTTCTCTACTAACACTTCGCCACTTTTGCGAGTCATCAAATTTAAAAGCCGGCGCCCCTGCTGTTAGGCCTTGTGTTTGTATGGTTTGCAAGGCATGGCGCGATCACCCTACATTGTGGTTATAACCACTCAAATAATAAACTCAAATAAGTTGTATCGGTCTGGATAAGCATTTTTTTTTACAGAGATCTGAATACTGTATTCTTTTCAAATAAATTTCAGATAATGTTGATGAAATATTAGAGTCTCCGTCAAGAAGGACTACTAGAATAAGGACTAAACCCAAGAAGTATGGTGATTTTTTGGATCACACACCAACTAAGCGGAGATCTTATAAAGACATTAGCAGCTCGGAAGAAGATGAAGTTACAGATGAAGCTGCTGTACATAAACCCACAGGTAAATTGCGTACAGCTAAGGAGTAGAATTCCCTGCTGGATTCTGTGTTTCCTGATAGCTAGCTAGCTAATCTAGGGTCTTTATGTCAAAAGTGAATATGTTATTTCTAGGCAAGCATGCTCCATCATGAACCATATCGTTGCTTACCATCCATAATAAAAAAAATGTGCTCTTATTTATGGGACCTTTTTTAATCAAAGCATACCAATATGTGAGTCTCAATGGAAGTTTTAGGTTCATTATGCAGAACCTCACTCGAAACTCAAGCATTAATCCCCCGTCTGTGGCGCGGAGCCGCAGAGACACCTGTACCTTTAACCTTTTGACCGCTACCATAGTAATATTTATTTATTTATATACACTTTATTGTACAGCAAGATTATAATAATAAAAACATACATATACCAAGCAACCTGGAATGAATAGAGATTGCCTGGATACAAAATAATGCCCTTTGGTGAGGTTCAGTATAATGTGACTGTTGAAATTGATTAAAAAATAACTATGTAACGTAGATTTAATTACAGAGTTACATATTTCAATACTAGTTGGTGCCTGCGAGTTCGTCCGCCTTGGGCTTGTAAAATAGTACAATACTTTTTGGTTACATTTCATGAAGTCTTTTTTTTGCATGGAAATCTCTTAATAAAATCAGCTATCTCTATCAGTGTCAGTTCCGTCAAATATGTCCAGCCGTTTCAGAGAAAAGTTGGAACAAACACACAGACAAAAATTTTAAAAATATCTAATAATATAATATTATAATTGATAAAATATATATAATTGATATACTTAACAAAAATTATATATTGAAAGTTCATATGCATCTAGTAAAAACATATTGTTTTGATATTACAAACAAGCACTTCAACATTGTTTATATGTATGTATAGATAAACAATTAACTTCTTAACACAATTATTTGCAACATAAACATTCATCAAAATAAAAGTATGTGAACTGGGGTGGACCATTGTGCGTGTCATATATTCAATTAAGGACTGCAAATTTTGTAAAAGAAATGGTTATTGAATACCAATAAAAATATTTTATTACAGCTCTATTCAGTGAAGATGATGTGGAGGGCCAAGACATGTTCAAGTTCAAATCCCGCCACACTAAGCTGGATTTACAAAATAAAGTAAAGGCAGCTATAAGCAATTCTCCTAAACCCACCGATTCACCAATGAAAACTCCACGGAAACTAGCTGCTTTCAATAGCCCATTGACCAAAGTATCTCAGGCTACACCTAAACAAGTTAAGGATATTATTAAGAAAAGTAAGTTATCTGTATTAAGAACAAAATACACACGCTAGTAACTTGCACTGAAGTATAGCATAGCATAGCATAGTCGGCCTTATAATGTTCCCACTGTTGGGACTCAAACCTCCTCTCTAGGAGAGGGAATAGGCCGTAATCCACCACGCGGGCCCAGTGCGGGTTGGTGGATGTCACATGTCTTCGAATTTTTAGTTCTAGGACATGCCGGTTTCCTCACGATGTTATCCTTCACCGTTTTGAGAGCAGTGGTGATGAAATAAATTACACAAAGTAATGCGCATGGCTGGGTTTGAACCCGCGACCTACAATTCAGTCGGGGCCGATACCACTTGGCCACCACTGCTCTCACTGAAGTCTCACTTTTCGCACTGAAGTATGCTAGGAGCTATTTTAGAAATATGAGGAATAGGACGTAAAGTTTCGCAAACCTCCATTGAAAAGTTAGGATTGTCCGACCAGATGGATCCTGTGTCTAGTCCGGGCAAACGCCCAATAGTTGATTTTGGACTGTTGTACACGTTTTAAGTACTAAATGCGCGTTGATTTAGTTCCTTTGTGGCGACATAGATGTCGTTACACTAGCATGCCGTAGTCTTCTTCCTGCCCTTATCCTGTATTACTTGGGGTTGGCGCATCACGTTTTTTCTTTCTTTTCTTCCATATCACTCCTCACACAATCCATCCATCTTTTCTTTGGCATCCCTCTCCATCCATCTACATGTATACTCAGAACTTTTTTAGTAATATGTGTTTCATCCCTCCTAAGTCCACATGACCATACTAAGACAAACGATTGCCTTTCAACTTTTCAGTCACTGGCGCCACTTTCAAACTTCCTCTAATATACCCATTTCTTACTTTATCTATTCTCGTCACACTACACACCCATCTTAACATTCTCATCTCCGCTACATGCAATCTTTTTTGATCCATCTTTTTTACAGCCCAACATTCTGATCCATACAGTTTGACAAGTCTTATCACGGACTTGTAAATTTTACCCTCAACTTGAGGTTCAACAGGAACAAGTTCTCCGTTTTGGTTCTACTCAATTTCAGGTCACATAGTGAGATCCATAAATCAGAATTTGTTATGACCAGAGGTTGGAATCAGGTAGAGTTAACATGTAATTATACCGATTTCATACAGCGAAAGAATAAAGTGGATATGCCTCAAATCCCGAGATAAATTTTAAAGAACATAATTTATTTTATGACTCTATCAGAAAAGTAGCAGAAAAAAATTCTTCCTGCATAAATGACGAGGAGGCGGAAGTGTATAAATTTGTTAACCTTGCCTCAGTTAACGTAGAGAGATCTTTTTCAATGAAAAATAATAATAAAAATTGTATCTTTGTTTTATTTGTCTTATCTATGACTGGCCTGTTGGTCTAGTGGTTAGTGGCCCTGACTGCTATTTCGGAGGACGTGGGTTCGATTCCCAACCAGGACAAATGTTTGTGTGATTATCATGATCATTTGTTCTGTGTCTGGGTGTAATTTATCTATAATATGTATGTATTTAGAAATATATAAGTATGTTTTTTAGTTGGCTAGTACTCGTAATAACACAAGCTCTCCTTAGCTTGGGACTAGGCGGCGTTGTGTGATAGTTGTAAAATATAAAAAAAAAAACTGGTTTTTATTATTATTTATTTGTAATATTGTTGGCCACGCGGGATTTTTCATTAGAAATACCGGGAAGATCCGTATTAATATCAATATTTCGATGCAAGTACATGAATACTCTACCTAATTTCGACTCTTGGTTATGACACACTGCCATGCAAGCTACTACTACTTGCATACTTTTGCGCCAGTTATAGGCATGTGTATCAGTTGACTACTAGATGAAATTCATTATTTGATGCTTTATTTTTTTAATTGTTTATAGAGGTATGTGCTGTATTTGCATAAGCAGGTATAATGGCAGAGATTTCTTTAGAAATAATGTGTCATCTTTGTACCTATTTTTCTGTTTCCTTCTTGTCAATTATTATATGTGTGTACATAAATTGTTAAATATGTAAATAAAAATAAAACAAATGCTTGTAAATTGATCTTCAATGCTTTTCGGACAGTATCTTACTAAATTATAGGGTCTAGTCTGGTGCTATATTTTAAGAAAAGGATTCAAATAAGCCTAAATATTTATTTATTAAAACTTTATTCATTGTTAAAATATATGTTCACATAACAGCAAAATGTGGATGTTGGATCCTTGTAAAAAGAATAGAGGTGTATTTTTTTAACACCACTGTAAACATGTTTCAGGAATTATTAATGAAGTTGCATCTGATAGTGGTGAGAGTGATTTTTCTGGTAGCAGCAGTGACTTTGTACCTGAAGGAAGTGACCATGATGAGGTAATAATAACGTGAACATCAGAATGACGAGTGTACGTCAAAAAACAGAGATTATATACACATGAAAGCAATGTTCTAGCAATGTGTCGAATGTGCGTAAAATATAAAGCAATGTGCTTTTACAAAACTAGAGTTATTTAAAAAACTTAGTGAACCACCAGTCTGTTATCAGAATGATGGGTGTATTTTTAATCTTAGTAAATTACTTATCATCTAAGTATGAAAATACTAGCGTAGTAATGTTCCGGCAATGTGCTTGAACGTACCAAAAGCAGAATCTGATGCGGCAAAAGGTTTAAAAGTAATTTTGAAAATAAAAATTCTTGATCTAAACGTCTGCTTATTTTATACTAGCAAACACGATCAAACGTATAGAGAAACATACACCACAGGCGTTTCATGGAGAACATCAGGATGATGAGTTTACGACAAAAAACTGTGATTCTATAACATGAAAGCAATCAGTAAAAAAAAGCAGTTGTGTTTGCTAGTATAAAATAAGCAGGCGTTTAGATCAAGAATTTTTATTTTCAAAATTACTTTTAAACCTTTTGCAGCATCTGATTTTCTTCCAACATTAGTGAAGGGCTCTGGACATAGAATTACTCTGAGTATTACATGTATGCTATCTTTTCAGAAAAATTAAAAATATTTTTTACAATTTCAGACTGATTCTCAATCATCACCCGCAGCTTCATCTGACGAAGAGGAAGAAAAGCAACAACCAAAGAAAGCAGTAGGCAAAACTGGCAAGAACAAGGAAACCAAAACAAAAGTGAAAGACTCCGAATACTTTGTCACCCCAGACAATTACTTCATGATGCATTCTAGTAAAAAGGTAAAATTAACTCAAATATTACTAATTTTATTTACTAAGCAATAGTGTTAATTTTTCTTATTTTAAATTACAGATTGCAACTTCAGATCATACTCTAGCAAGACTAAAAAACTTAAATGTAAATGAAAATGATCTTGATTACATTGAAATATCAGTTGAACACAAAAAGAGTATAAATGAACTCAATCAAACATACACGCAACTGTTCAACAAATGGCTGTATGTCTTGAGTGAAAACTTCAACATTATACTCTATGGAGTTGGTTCAAAACGCTCGGTACTACAACAATTCCAAAAGCAGAAATTGAATGACTTTCCATGTATTGTTGTTAATGGGTTCTTTCCGAGTTTAACTATAAAGAATATTCTTGAAACAATCGTTATAGATCTGCTTGAGAATAGTCACGTGCCTTCAAATGTGGGAGATGTTGTTAATTTAATTGATACCCAGCTTACGGAGAATGGCATGGACTTGTTTCTGATAGTACATAATATTGATGGCACTATGTTACGGAATGCTAAAGCACAGTCGATGTTGGCCAGTATATCTCAAATCAAGAATGTTCATACGATTGCAACTATTGATCATATTAATGCACCATTATGTAAGTATTATTATTGATAGATATCCTTTTTAGACCTCTCGGTATTCAATCCTTTGGGTGTACAGATGAGGCTGTCTGTTTTATAGTTATATTTTATAATTTCAGTATGGGACCACACAAAGCTCAGTAGATTTAAATTCACA
This sequence comes from Mythimna vitellina, assembly GCA_949316375.1. Taxonomy (NCBI): domain Eukaryota; kingdom Metazoa; phylum Arthropoda; class Insecta; order Lepidoptera; family Noctuidae; genus Mythimna; species Mythimna vitellina. The sequence goes on from OX438686.1 coordinate 11,952,714, forward strand.
TGGTGGGATGTGACAACGTTTGTGCCTTACTCTGAAGAAACTTCTTACGAGAACTCGTTGATGACGCATCGCAGCGGCGCATTACAGCTGTCTTCACTCAAGAGTGTCTATCAATCTCTCACATCAAATGCTAAGGGAATCTTCAAAATTATTATTGAATATCAATTGGAAAATCAGAAACAGCATTATCAAGGTAAATGCAGGGTTCCATTGCTCTTATCTATACTAATATTAGTAGAGGTAAAGTAAGTTTGTATGTAGCGAGTCAGCAAATTGTAGGGGCCCAGCAGGGCAGATGCCCATTAGGGCCAAGGGATTTTTTTGAAAGAGTTGCCACGACCCTGGACTTGTTAGATCACTTCTTCTTCTTTTTTAGGATTCCGTACTTCTAAAGGAAAAATCGGAACCCTCTGTCAAGTCAAGTCTGTCTGTATGTCAAGACCCTTTATCTTGGGAACGCGTATAGAGGTATCAAGTTGAAATTAAAGCCATATATTTAGATCTGCGGTCCCTTGAAGCTGTAAAAAAATCAAACTTCTGAGTTAGCGAAAAAAAAAAGATACGGCCGTTTATTTCGTTAAAAACGTGTATTTCGAGACTCGCAAGAATCAAAATTCATAGGGTACTTCCCGTTGACCTAGAATCCTGAAATTTGGCATGAAGCAAGGTCTGTTAGCACAAGTATAGGAAAAAATCTGAAAATTTTAAATTTGTACTCGATTGTAACTCAATTCGGGAATTGAACGGTTTTCATAGGTAAGTTTGTACGGAACCATCAGTGCACGAGTTCGACTCGCACTTGGCCTGTTTTTTGTTTATTGTCACGCGAAATTTTAACACTCCTCTTTACTTTTTGTTTACATGAACAGCAATCATTTCACGATGGAAGATGATTCTTTAGAAGCATGCCTTCACCTTCGGAATTGAAGTGAAAATGTGTAACGACCCAATATTTTTTTATTTAGTACTGTAGTGTATTCGCGTTAAGAAAATAAGCGCATATTACACTACGCGTTATTCAGCACACGATATACAGACTGTCTTAGAGTCTAAGTACACAGCTCGCTATTACACCACCCAGCAAACAAAAGCAGCAAATTAGCAGTCTGAAAAATGCAAGCTTGCTCATTCGCACGCAAAACGTTGACGTTGGCGGTTGTAATGGCACCTGCACTTTCGAAGTCCCAAAAGATTGCCGTAGCACTTACTGCAACCAGCTTGACTGCTAATTTAAATTATATTTACTAGCTTTTGCCTGCGTACATAAAATATTGCCATATCAGTCATAAATAACACCTTACTAATGGTGAAAAAAAAAATTAACTATCGGAACAGTACTTTCAGAGATCAGGTACCTCCTACAAACAAAAAATAACAAACTTTACCTCTTTATAATATATTATTAGTGCAGATTTTAATTTATTTTTATACGTCGTTAAGGTCGCTTTTTAACCGACTTCAAAAAAAGGAGGAGGTTATCAATTCGATTGTATGTTTTTTTTTTAAGTGTGTTACCTCATAACTCCGTCGTTTATGGACCAATTTGCAAATATTTTTTTTCCTCTTAGAGGTTATGCTTTCCGATTGGTGCCATTTTTTTTCAGAATTCTGTTCTGTTGATTGGAATCGAGGGAACTACTCAAATATTATAGGCAACCATATAGTGATATTGGTATTTTCATCAAGATCTTACATTCAAAAAGTAAAATTTGATGACGGTACAACTCTAGGACGCTTAATAATACTTCTTTTTCTTTACTGCAAGCATTATGGTAAAGGTAACATCAAGACAAGGCACATCGAATATGAATAAAACATACTTAACGCGCGCACACGTCCGCTGCCTTCGGACGCGAGCCAGACTGTGTCTAAAGCGCCTATTACACCAATCGATATTCTTTTTCTTGTGTGACGCTACATGACTAAGACTCTGTAGTCTATGTAGCGTCACACAAGAAAAAGAGCAACTTACGCTAATTTCGTGTAAAGGAAAGAAACAGAAAGATGAGATACATACACTAAGACTGTCTAAATATCGAGTAGTGTAATAGACGCGTAACTCCTCTATATTCAGACTGTAAGACAGTAAGCGTCGCCGAGCCCGATCTTGCTGTCGGAATTCAGAGTAAGACAGTTTGACCCTTATTACACTACACTACATAGACTAAGACTGTCTGAATATCGAGCGGTGTAATAGGCTCTTTAGTGACTCATCGTTGTCACTCAGCTTAGCGACGCCCTTGACCAATTAGATCATAGTAAATTAGAAGGCCGTGTTCACATTGACCAGTCATAGTAAGCCCTTCAGACAGTATGAACGCGTTTCATGACAATTGTAAAAATTAATATTTCACCTATTCATAAAAATAAAAATTGAAAATTCTAACGATTCTGCTGTTTATCAGCAGAATCGTTAGAATTGTTTTAAAATAATTACGTAATATAAAAGAAACGGTCATAAAAGTTTACTTTGATAATAATTGTTTAATTTTTACCCCAGTATAAATACATTTTTAGGGTCGAAACTGCTTTGCGTTTCTCGTGTGACGGTTCCCGTCACGGAAACCGGATTATTACTTGCGCAGTGTCGCTAGTTCAACTTTAACGGTGTGCATGTAGTCATGTCGATGGAGAACTTAATATTTATTACGTAGCAAAAAGGGTGCGCGGGGCCTGGCTCCCCGCTACTGAGCATTTTTGTATGGGACTGATGACTCACTATGTTCTTAATGCGAATAGACTACCTATAGCAACCCATCCGTTTCGCACGGGTATTAATCTTTGACATTCTCGACTTTTCTAGAGAAAAGTACAAATGAAGGTTTAGGTGTATAATAAATATGTATTTATTATACACCTAAACCTTCCTCTTTACCACTCTGTCTGTAGTGAAAACCGCATCAAAATCTGTTCGGTAGCTTTATAAATTATCGCGTTGATACAGACGCTGCGGGAGACTTTGTTTTGTAATGTCGACCCTTATCAGAAAGAACATCGTAACCAAGTTTGCGCTTTTTTGCAGGAAGTGATATTTTCTTTCATAATTTAAAAGTATTTTTACCGATATTACTTAACGCAAAGGAACAAGTTCCAGGGATAAAAAGTATCCTGAGTGTCATTCCAAGATAATGGTGTACCTATGTGCCATTCCAACATATAATGGTGTACCTGTGTGCCATTCCAACATAATAATGGTGTACATGTCTGCCATTCCAACATAATAACGGTGTACATGTGTGCCATTCCAACATAATAATGGTGTACCTATGTGCCAAATTTCATCCAAGTCCGTTCAGCCGTTTAGAGCGAATTTTTGAATTTAGAGCGAATGAAAATGAATTAGCAACAAACTCAAAAGTTTTCGCCTTTAAGTGTGATTATAATTCAGCATTTTGTTTTCAGGGTTGCCATTCAAAGACTTATATTCAAAGTGCCGGGAGCAATTTTTAGTAAGCTCAGATTTAGCACTAAGGGCGCAGCTCACTGAGTTTTTGGATCATAAACTGGTGAAAATGAAACGAACAAACGACGGAAGTGAAAACCTGGTAATACCCATTGATAATGTATTAATGCAACAGTTTTTAGACCAACAAACCAGTTGACACTTAATTTTTTTTTGTTGGGTTGATTAAACTTTTTTGATGGATTTACTTACGCGTTTTACTTTATCGAATATTTCTGGTAACAGGATACAAAAAGAAACAAAAATGTTGTATTTAGCTTTTATTTTACAATCCCAGAAATAAAGTCTTAATAGGATTATATATAATATATATCAACAGGCCAAAGTTGTAAATTACTTAAACTTAATGACTTACACAATATAATAAAATTATTAACTAAAATTCTCTTCAACATATCTGGCACGTTCACCATGATGCATCAACCAAACATTTCATTGATATTCATAAGTGCATTAATTGCTATTTTAAAATTTAAAAAGATTGTAGAAAAATACTCTCTGAACTGATCAGAAGTCAAAGATTTGATCTAATTAATCAGATTATGATATTTTACTACGCCCATTGAAAATTAAATTTGTTTTACTGAATATGTTCAGTTATCATTAGTGAGATTACGAATAATTTGATATTGCATTTTATTTTATTCCCATTGCAGGAGATTACACGTTTCTATAAACAATCTGCGCAGTTAGTAGATAAAATAATTTCGATATTAACCTTGATCCAGCCAAAATGTGTACATCTCGAAGTTTTTTTTTTAAATTGTATTGTCAATAGTATAGGATATGGTCCAGTCAACTTGAACTATTTCCTGGGTGAAAATAGCGTATCAAAATTTTAATTTGATTCCAGCACATTTTGAGACATCAAGATATGGCATTGGTGCATTGTCCATGGGTTTGTAAAGGTTAATACAGTTCAACAGCTATAGCAGTAAATAAATCTGAGAAAAATAAATAAATAGTTATGAGGGCATTTAGTTTAGCTTTTGTTCTTGTAAAAATATTTTAAATCTCCCTCTTATACATTATAAACTTGAAAACATGGATGTTGATGGATATTCCACATTATTATTATTATTATTTGTAATTATAGTAAATAATTCTCTACATGAAAATTGACATCAATGTCATAGTATTTAAAATTTTTAGTATGTCTTTATCAGTCTAACTTGGTCATCAAAAAACAGGCGGCGCCCATATCAGAATTGCAGTTGTAAGATCCCAAGGGCGGTTTTGGAACAGTTTTGTCTAACAATTTACTCATGTTCTTCTCACTTACAGCTAATTAATACAATTCATCATAACTGTAGATCAAATGAGAGCTATTTTAACCTATAATCATGCACTTCCATTTCAATGATTAGACTAAAATTAAGCATATCAATAGAATAAAAAATGATTATTACATAAACAATTTAATTGAAACATTAACTGTCGGACAACAAACTACAGATTTCACACAATGTCTAGAGACATCAACATTAATCAATGATAGAAAATCTTTGTCAAACTGTACGACGTTCGGTAGACGCGGACGCGTTATTTACTAGAGTGAAAGCGATTGAGTCTAGCCTCATTGGGTGTCGGGTATCGATCTCACGAATGACAACTAGTCTACGGGGATGAGACTGTGGGTTTCGTGATTGTGAACAGGTTTATTGTCCGATGCATCGGAGCGCTGTACACTTACAAACTAGTAAGATAATTCCGCTTAAGGCAACACTCAGTTTTCTTCGTCATCCTCGTGTTTCCGCTTTTTACCCCGAGTGCTTTCTTCGGGCTCGCCGTCTGCGTTCTCCTCACCATCTGTATGGTAGGAAAAGGAATGATTTAAATCTGTTTAAATGCAATCATAGTATATATAGCTAACCAAGACAAGATATAAGGAGCAATCATTACACCTATTTCAACTTTTGTTCAGTGACGATACGGCTGAATATAATTTACATTCAGACACAGATGGAGCGGGCAAATAGTAATTCAGTACTCGCCATGTGTACTTCTACACAGCGTGAATATTGTAAAACCAAGTAGGTTCCAAGACAAATCAAGACTGGAAGCTGATCTCAAATTAGTTGGGTATAGGTTTTTTTTTTAAATTATTGATAGCCTCATTTGACCACTATACTATACTATTCACTCTTGACCTCTAGGTTTTAGCTATCAGGAAATACAGACTCCAGCAGGGAATTTCACTCCTTGCTGTATGCATAATGAATGTGTTTCTTCCTAATAAATTTGTATGTATGGCTGGGATGATGTCCACTATACACCGGTGGCGCAACGCCGTAAATCTAGTGATCCGATGACGGGACGGGCAATTCTGATGCTCACTTCCAGAAATATAAATGATACAAAACAGACAGATTACCAACTCGGCGTCGATGCTCGAGACTTTGGATGGAGATTACGAAGATTGAATTTGTTTTGAGTAAATTACCTTGTACTTTAGAATTTTGATTTCCCTCGCGATCGTTTTCGACCTCTTCGTCGTCCACATCTTCATCTTCTTCCTCTGCATCTGTACCGTCGTATAAAGAGCTGGCAGAGCTTTCCTCTTCTGTCGAAATAAAATTCGTGTTTAAGATTACTATAGTAAAGTTACTAAATACTATCTCAATTCGTCAATGGCGATTTTAACTTGCAATCTTCGTTACGAAAAAGGATTTATAGGAAGTTTATTTTCCATCCCGCCCGATTACATAATAATTGTAAGTATGTGTTGATGAGATGTAAACCAAAAAGTAAAAACAAGTTTTAGCATTTTATGGTATACTAGAAAAATATAGTGCAGCTTAAAAATAAACCTGACAGAATTTAGAACATTCCGAGATGGAACAAAAGTGATAATATCGCGAATCCGACAAACGCGTGTCCGTTACCCAGGCCAGATGTTGTCGAAAATGGTCATTTGAATCATATAGATAATTAGTTTTGCGGCTTCTGTAATTGTTGCGCACATTTTTAAATTTGTTGCGCTTATAGTTTTTTAATTATTTCGCAAAAACATTTCCTGCTGGCGTAACGTTACGCCAGCCAGACCTTTTTCTTTCTAATGGGAATATTTAAATAAATATTAGCTATAAAATTAGTTGTCTAGATGAAGTAAATGTTGTGCCTTATTTTGTATTTGTTCTTTCTTCGGTTGCGAAGTTATTCGAGATTTTGCTGGGGTAACGTTTTTGGTTTTGCTAGATCTTTTAAATGGTTAAGCGGATTCTTATCATATTTTGTACATGACTTCTTAGGACTTAGTTTAAATTTGTTCTGCAATAATAAAACCAAAATATTGCATATCTTAAAGGTTATTTCATTAAACAGAAAAACACTTCAATTGGTCCCAGCACTCTCAATAAGAAGTCTAACGACTTACTTTAAACGTTATTTTAAAGCTTGTAACTGCCTTCAAATGTATGTGAAGTTTCATTAGTATCCTGTAAGTATTTAACAAGTTATGATGATATTCAGTTCTTCACGAGCACGGTCTTCATGCGCGCGGTGTTATTTGGTCACTGGATTGGATATATGAACTGAATGTTATGTAAGTTATTAGTTTTTTAGATCAATTGTATGTCAGTAAATTTTCAGCTCAGTACATTGGATAATTAATGAGATAATACGATTAAAGTCATTAGGAAGTGAATGACCGTGGTAACCCGACCAAGTTTAGGTGGTTACGAAAAAGCGAAAACGCAGAACATTATGGTACCTTCTAAAATATGTAGGATAGTGTTACAAAATTAGTACAGATATGTACAAAAGTTTTTTAAAAAAACTACATGATTATTAAAGAATTTTTATTGACAGGTAAAATAATCATTTCAATTGAACTTTTAAAGTATTATTATACTACTTAAAAACAATCACAGATTAAAATTACAGATAGTAATTTTGCTTTTTTTTTTAATTTTCTATTATATACCTTATATACGCATAAAGAAGACAAAAAAAGAATACATTATCAACAAACTTATAACACCCCTTTTTTGTGCATGCTCTAACGGTGATTTCTGATAAGTTTGTGCAACTGGGAAGATAATAATAATGTTTTCATAGTACAGATAATATTATATTATTATTATGTATTTAACAGTGTACGCGTCTGTACTGAAATTGTAAGGTGTATTATACTAAACATTTCAAAAGATAGTATAATGTTCTGCGTTTTCGCTTTTTCGTAACCACCTAAACTTGGTCGGGTTACCACGGTCATTCACTTCCTAATGACTTTAATCGTATTATCTCATTAATTATCCAATGTACTGAGCTGAAAATTTACTGACATACAATTGATCTAAAAAACTAATAATTGACATAACATTCAGTTCATATATCCAATCCAGTGACCAAATAACACCGCGCGCATGAAGACCGTGCTCGTGAAGAACTGAATATCATCATAACTTGTTAAATACTTACAGGATACTAATGAAACTTCACATACATTTGAAAGCAGTTACAAGCTTTAAAATAACGTTTAAAGTAAGTCGTTAGACTTCTTATTGAGAGTGCTGGGACCAATTGAAGTGTTTTTCTGTTTAATGAAATAACCTTTAAGATATGCAATATTTTGGTTTTATTATTGCAGAACAAATTTAAACTAAGTCCTAAGAAGTCATGTACAAAATATGATAAGAATCCGCTTAACCATTTAAAAGATCTAGCAAAACCAAAAACGTTACCCCAGCAAAATCTCGAATAACTTCGCAACCGAAGAAAGAACAAATACAAAATAAGGCACAACATTTACTTCATCTAGACAACTAATTTTATAGCTAATATTTATTTAAATATTCCCATTAGAAAGAAAAAGGTCTGGCTGGCGTAACGTTACGCCAGCAGGAAATGTTTTTGCGAAATAATTAAAAAACTATAAGCGCAACAAATTTAAAAATGTGCGCAACAATTACAGAAGCCGCAAAACTAATTATCTATATGATTCAAATGACCATTTTCGACAACATCTGGCCTGGGTAACGGACACGACAAACGCGCAACGTCACAATTATTACTCAATAGCCCTTTTTATTGTGACTACTAAATTTGGTCGATTCGCGATATAATCACTTTTATCGCAATTTGGAACGCTGGGATAGTGCCCTATCTCAACAGATAAGACAAATATGCAGGAAATATCTACACAATAATATTGCGTACAGTGTGTGCAAGACAGGTGCACTCTCTGTTCTTTTACTCGCGACCGGCTTTACGTTTTTTACGAGGTACAGGGGTGTCTGCACCAACTTTAAACTCCAGACTGCTACAGAGTTAATTCTTAAAAGAAAAAACCAAGAACCCCACGCTCAAAATTCGCGCTTGCGATCACAGGATTAACGAGGCAAGCAGAGTTACGACAAAAGCTAGATGCTGTAAGCCTGCGTACTGTACCTACTGAGACTTCAAGGTAAAAATGGTTCTATCTATCTTAGATAGCTGTGTGGACCTCAAGTATTTAAGTATTATACATTTTGACACTAACCAAGATTATCATTGTAGACTACACTGAGGGAAACATCCTCATCATCCTCCTCTTCTTCTTCTACTTCTGAACCTGAAACAAACAAAAGCACATAAATTACCACCAAAATTCAAACATTAACTTCACAAAAATGTTGCAGCCAGCGCAAGAAAAATCCAAACCAACTATGAGAAGAAGCTGCAGAGTATCTTACAAAGACAGACAAATGTTACACAAGCATCTCTGGCATAAAATAATGATGCTTACTCTTTAAAAGGAAACCCATGTGGAATAGCAGACCATAAACAGTGTATAATATCATTGGTAGAGAGGTTTTCTCCTCTTCTGGCCTTTCTGATATGCTATCATCATCATCATTTATCACCAATGGACCCAAATCTATGTCCAGATCTGTAACGCAGTATTTAAAGTACCCTTTCAGTAAGTCAATATTCTTCTGCCTTTGTCTGGTATAGACAAACACAGCATTATGATAATTAATAGGTTATTATAATGTATAATGAATGATGTGACATGTTGCTTTAGAACTATTTATTGCTGTGTCAGAAGTTTTTAGAAAGGGTGTAAATAAGTAGATTTGATGGTGAATTATATGGCGATACAAAATTACGTAATTAATAAAGAAAATATACAGATTAGATGACCTACAATATTTGAATCATTTAGCTCAGAGTACTACTCTCAAGCTGAATTATAAAGACAAGAACTGAGTGCGTACTAAGTTAACGCGATCGTCCTGTTTATGACGCTTCGATTAGCCCGCTTGCACTTTGGTTAAGTCAAGAGATCGCGTTAACTTAATCTTTGAACCACCTACGTCGAATATATCAGACTATAATATTCTCGCGTTTATTGCACCAGGGTCGCACATCCACGACCAAATACTCTATTTTATCAGCTATTCTGTTACTTAAAGGGATTGAAGAGCTTGCAGCGCCATCTATGGCGTCACATAAGAACTACTCTCTCATCGCGCAAATAAAGTTTTCCGCGTGATTTGAACATATAGAATAGCCCAAAATCATCTGTCGAGCAGTTGCCCATCAGACATAACTCAGTCAGGTCAGAGGATTCTCCCTTTTCAATGGAGGTTTGCGGGACTTTACTCTCTCTTCTGCATACCTCTAAAAGCTAAACGAGATGGAGTAGGTACCTAAAACACACGATCCTGGCGAACAGGACACGTAAACAATCGTCGGACCAATCCGACGCAAGCAGTTAAAACAACTCGCATTCAGTGTACTAGTATGGAAATACTTCAATAGGTGTTCCAAAATATTTCTGGGGAAGTGTAACCTGTATAACTAGAAGATTAAAAACGCATGATACACTAACCATCTTCTTCGCTGTCATTGTTTCCATTCATTTCATCTTCCTCCTCTGCATCACTGTCTTCAACTTCCCTATCTTGTTTGTCAAATCTGAAAAAATCAATTATGTCTATGTAGTAAAAAGAAAACTGTTAAGACTGACCGCACTGCAGTTAAATCAATAAAAATATATGTGATAGAGCAACTACAGGAGGGATTCTGTCTGCCTCTCATGACGACAATTGTAAAGCAATAATTATGGTATTGTGTGTAATAAGCGAAATGTTTTTTAAAGTGGTCACATATCTTACCCATCTAAGTATTTTAAGGAGGGGTGTAGTGCAAACACCTTACTCCTATATTCCTCAATGCTAGTGACTTCATTGTTGAACAAATCAAGATTCTTTAAGTACTCAAAGTCCTCCAAAGGCTTCAGAGTATCTAAATCTTTAATTTTGTTCCCTGATAAGTTAAGATGTGTTAGCTTTTTGCAGCCATTGAGGAAGTTCAATCCATTGGATATCCTGTTGTCAGATAGCTCTAGTTTCCTGAGCTTGGGCAGTTTTGGAAAACCTTTGAGTGAAGTTAGACCAACATTATTGAGGCTGAGGTTTTCAAGATTAATATATTCATCTGTTAAACCAACTATATTGGTGCTTCTGCAATTATCCAGGTTTAATTCTTTCACCTGTAAATAAAACAATTAAAATTATTAGATTTCCAGTGACAAGCTTAAAATTTAGGTTATTTAAATTTTTATCTTTCATGAATGAGATCAAAGTGGTAATCTATATGTTCCAAAATCTTGATAGGTAGGTGGGCAGGTAGCTATAGGCACAAATCAATCGAATTGGCACAAGTGGGGGTGGGACCTGCGAAATTGAGAAAAAAGGGCTCTAATCTTCTAATATGATTTAATAACCTACAGTAGCAATTGATTGCTGATCATAAACTACCGATAAATCACGCATCCTGTATATCTTGGCTATTTACATCTGCGTACAAGACTACTTGGGCTTGTAGAAGTTTAAATAATATATATAGTATGAATTATTTGCACAAGGTTATTCAGTATATGTTATTATACTTCGGCGTGTGCAGTAGTTCACCCGACATGAAAACCTCGTAGTATTGAAAAAACATTGAATTTTTTTATACTTCTATCAAACCTTATGTAAGAACAATCCATGAGGAATAGATTTAATGGGTAATGTTACTGGCTTGCTGAGTATTTATTGAAAGCAAAGTCAAGTCAACCAAAACGTCAAAATGGTGTTAGTTGTCAGACTCAGGCGTAGTTTGTAAAATCCATGAAATGAGTGATTATTTTGGGGAAATATTCATTGAAACATGAAAGGGATGTGCTCGTAAATTAGTTTGCATAACAATATGTATTTGCGGTGTTGTAGTTGCGAATATAATTGAGAACGTTTTTACTATGCAATGGCGGATGACACGAATCATCGCGACGCAATAAAAATGGCCGCTATATTGGTAAGGCGTGCGTCAATAATACGACTGCAGTTAAAAGTGTAAATAGACCAATATTAGTAACAAAAACATGTTCAGTGACACATTTAAACACATTTTATAAAAACAACATAATCACTCCAAGTTTTTACTGGGAGTTTAGTCTACCTAGGTGAAAGGGCGCGAAATTATATCATGAAGTAGCTACAGTTAAGTTTATACTTTGAGTAGAATATTACAGGCATAGTTAGAGATAATAAGTTTTTTCTATTGATACAATCAACAATTTAATCTATCTAGCATTCTATTTCCTAAGCATTATTCGTTAAACACTTGTACATCTCGTAAAATACCATTGACATTGACAACACATTAATCAATGAGCCCTTTTCAAAGCACAAGTTTTTGAGATAATATTACCTAATAAATAAAGGAAGATAGAGTATTATATCCGATTAGATTGAAATTTGACTTTCAGTAGCGTAAATTAGCCTTCAGTAAGGGTACATAACACGTCCGACATCCATAAGTTTCGACACTTAACCTCAATACACGAATATTTACAATAAGAATGCCTCATCTGCTTGTATAATCTGATCAAGCAAGTTAATCATTCTTGGGGCAATCTATTCAAGCATAGGAAGTGATTGCCTGGTTAAATACTTCATTAGAATGTATAATAATTATGTGCACATGAATGAAACGTAACAATCGGCAATGGCTAATTTCTATACATAATAATGCCACATCTTTAATTAGGAAGTGGATTTACATGCTAATGTATATCTAAATGATACGGACCGAAGACTATGCTGATTTACTGACAATTATATCAATTTTTAAGTATTACATTATGTACCTGATGAAATACGTATCGACAAAACATTCCAATAAATCGAAAAATAGATTTTGTTTACCTGTGAAGGATTTCTTCCTCTCAATTCCAAGGCGACCCTCTTTTCCATCTTTAAGAGTCTGTTGAATTCCAGTTTATAACACTTTTCGCGTATTTAATATTTCTCAAGGAACTAAATCACTAAGCTTGGGTTTCAAAACAGAAGGAAACTATAGATACACGAGTGACGTCGTACTAGAGTCGCCGTCTGGTGGCGAAATAAAGCAACCGGATATAGTACAGTTGAGCAATTGATTAGTGTTTTGTAATGACGCTTTTCAATAAATACTTTTTAAAATTACTTAAACTTGTTTCCAAAATCATAAAATAAATATTGAAATTAAGGAAAACTCCACAAATCTTTTATTTGTATTCTTAAATCCAATATTGAGTTAGGTCATTTTGGCTTACGTTGGTAGTGTGCAGTTGCGAGGTTGTCGGTCAAAAGGCGGCATTTACAAAATGTGTTATGGTATGAGTAGCCGGTAAGCGTGTTCCTGTATTTTGATACTATATTTTACTGGTTGTAAAAATTTGAATTTATTAGAATCATCAATATATTTGTCTGCAATTATTTGTGGTTTTAATCATTTGCTTTTAAAACTAACCATCAAAATAATTTGTTAGTGGGTTAGCTAATCAAATTTATAGGCAAACTATGTTCACGACTATGTCCGTTATGGTCAGGGTAGAGAAGTTTCAATTTTAAGAAAGGTAGGTATTATTTTTGTAAAGTGATAATGATTTTAATTGTAATCTTCTACCTATTATACAAGTTAAAATACTGTTAAATAGGATTTTCGACAAAAAATAATTTAATGCGATGTGACACAACCGATTAACTGCTCTTATTGGAATATTATTTTCGAATTGTTTGGCTTGCAAGATTTTTTTTTACATTTATCATAATGATAAAATATACAAACTGCGGTGGCCATTTAACTATTATATGGCCATAATTATTTTTTCATTTAGTATTGTGGTTATAGTGGTCGCTCTAGTTTACACACTGATAACACTTTATATAAGTAGGTACCTACCGACACTGATATTGTTAGATATTAGGTAGACTGCAGAATTTGGCTGCATTGTTCAACAGTTCAGCCGTCGTATAAATGCCTAAGCTGCTGCATTATAAGCAGTCAGATTTTAAGTAAAAAAATCATAGAATCAAACGGCTAAATGGATTTGGATGAAACTTTACAGGGATATAGCTTGCATGTCAGGCTAATATTTAGGCTATAAATTATAATAGGAGAAGTACTCATTCTACGAGGGCAAAGCCCTTTGCCGAAGCTTTTCAATCATAAATAAGAGTATCAGCAACAACTTTGAGATTCTACGTTGTTTAATTGAGAAACTATTAAACGCCTGCTGAACTAAATGGGGATTTGGCGGCAAGGCTGCGTAACTAAAGACTGTTATTGCAAGCTTCAAGATCATTTTGTGCTTACGTCCAAATGAAAAGGGGACGCATGGGGGCTTAACTTTTAGGGTTGCAGGAATGTTCAGAAGAGTCACCGTAGGCCTGGAACGGAAAAAGCAACTGAAGGAACACAGGTTAGACGCTAAAATTCTGACACGTCCTCTTACTCCAGCTAGAGCGGGAAAGGTTATTTGATGATATAGGTACCTCAAAAAAATATATTTGATGTTTAACTTTTATCAAGGTAAACGTTTAAGGGATGACCAGACGCTTGCAAATCAACGTCCCAATCAAGGTGACCTTGCTAGTTTTAATCCGTGTAGACATATCATACATACATATATCCATGACCTACAACGTCCTTGATTGGGAAACGCGTTATCCCAACCACCGAACGTGTTGGCGCATGGTTTACGTTCATGTAGCCGCAACACAAACCAAATACATAAACCAAGGTCACCTTGTTTGGAACGCAAGTTTGCAACCGTCTGGTCACCCCTTTAGCAGTCTCTTTGGTAGCATTGTTGTCAAGTAGGTAGGTAGTACTGGGAATAAATAAGTAAGTATAGAAAAATAGGAATTAAGATTAAATCTCTTCTTATCGTGCTTTTTTTATAGCGGGAAAATGTGCATAGCTAAAGCTGATTTTGTTATTCGCAATAATAAAAGGCAACTAGATCGGTCAAGACCTAGACTGTAGTGGTTTCTTTATAATAATATTCACACAACTATCACACAACGCCGGCCAGTCTCAAGCTAAGTAGAGCTTGTAGCTAGCTTCTTTGTAGCTATGTAAAAAAAATATTATCACTAATTGTCTACCAACCACTATGATTTTGGCAAGAAAATTATACATTTTCCTTTTAGATTATTTCTTTTATAAGGAAAGACGCACTCTCACGGCTGAACATGAGATCCTGAGTTTGAATTCCAGGTCTAGCAAGGTGTTGCTGGAGTTTTCGCTATCTGGAATTTCTCCATAGAAGCACAGAGTCTGTATTTTTACCCGGTTGATGAGAATAGTCTGGCTATTCTGGATCTGTTTCGTAATACTAAATACAGAGTGTTACCGTACCTAGTGTGTAGCCGTTCGGACGTCCGTATGGACCAAACCCGATGGCGCGTGGCGTTCGACGTGCACCTTAAAGAGATGTCAGCAAAACTGATGGGGCCTAGTAGAACCGACGCCTGCTAAGACTGCGGGAATGTTTGAAAGAGTTACTGTGGCCCTGAAACGCAAAGGGCATTTGAAGGAACACAGGATTTTTAGTCGGTAAAAGCGGTGCGGGTGAAGTTAATTGATGATTTTCCGCATCAAAAGAAAAGCGAGTGTAGCAGCGGTGTGCTCACCAGGCGCACGGGATACGCTTACCGCGGTTTATTCCAGATATCCTCACCGACAAATCCCCACCAGTGGGGATTATTTTTTTTTCCGGTTCAAATCCCACCAGTTAATCAATATATCAGCTTAATGGGGATTTTAGAAAAATAAACAATCCTTACCAGATGTTGTTTCTTAATTATTCAAACTTTTAATCAGGTAAGTAATTATGTCAATACTAGCTTCTGCCAGCGGCTTCACTCGCGTAGAAGTAGTTTTCACCATATTACCTTTAGACCCCTGTCCTCTTAGGGTGTAAGTTTAGGAAAATAGGGTTCTTAGTGCTCGCGTACATCGTATAAGGAAACTTTGTGCGAAATTTTATTTTCGTAGTCTCAGTAGTTCCTTAGCTGTATGTTGATACGTCAGTCAGTTAGTTTCTCCTCTTATAGGTACTAGATTATAATTATCTTCATTATAAATTGTTTTAATTTTGTAATTAGGTTGAGTAACGAATTTTTCTTTTATAATTAGAAAAAACTACATCTGGTGGGGATTGTTACTTATCCAAAAATCCCCACTAGTCTGATATTGTTTAACTAGTTTTTTTAACTGGGATTTCTGGAATAAACGATCACTGCGATTGCCAGCCATATTTATAGATTCGGAACTAATTGCCTCGCCAAACTCGCGATACTCGGTAGCTCGATATTTAAATGTATCAGTTTCAAATCCACTTGGCAAAAGTATTAGTAAACACCATCACTACTTGCGACACTCAAAATGTGAATGTAAATAGCCACAAATTTATAATAAATATATTTTGATCGATTCAGCCTGTCCCTTGCTAGCGACGCCCTAAGTCGATATCCGTACCCCACAGGGGTGGCCCTTAGCGTGTATTCGCTTAGTTTTTAAGTTAGTTAAGTGAGACCTAGCTGGAGGCTTTGGTTCTAGAATTAAGGCCAACAACAGGAAAGTCCCGTTAAGCAGTCAACAAGTACAACTTCAACAACTGATCAAAGTTAGTACGGGAGGTACAATTTTTGTTGTTACTCTGGTTAAGGGTAGGTTAGTCTTACAGGCAAAAAGTTATTTATTTTTTTAATAATCGAATGAGCTACGGCTAACAGGCTTTGGAGGTATGCGGAGTGTTAAATCCCGCAAACCTCCGTAGAAAAGGGGCCCGTCCAGATGGGTGGTACGTCTGGTTTGGGCGACTGCCCAATAAATGTATTCTGGCTGTTGTATATGCTCAAATCGCGTGGAGAACTCTAATTGCGCGTTGCTGGATTTCAAAGTTTACTTCCTATGTGATGCCATAGATGTCGCTAGATCACTCCCCTGCGGAGATCGGTGATTGATGGTTTTCTTGATGCGCCGTGATGCGTGCCAGGCCAGTGGAAGGTGGAACAATGGTTCGGACCCGGAAGCAGCATAGTTATCGGTGAGCCAGTCAGTGTCTGCCAGCCGGTGTCTGCGGTGATCTGTGTTGCAGTGAGTCGGAGTGATGCTGTCCCAGTGAGTCGGGGTGATGATGTACGCGTCTCAGTGAGTCGGAAAAAGTCCCAGTGAGTCGGGATGATAATGTCACAGTGAGTCGGTATGATACTGCAGACTCCAGTGAGTCGGAGTAGTACTGTTGGCTCCAGTGGGTCGGAGCGGTGTTGTGCGAGGTGGTGGCGTCGACCAGGAGAGGTTCTTTAAGGCTCTTTCTGTGACTGGCTGAAGTTGCAGTGAGCTTAGCCAAAGTCGCTGATAGGGCTGAGGGTAATGACCACGTATGACCAAGTAGACATGCAGGCGATCAGGATACCCTTAAAGCCGTAGATGCTGGCTGATGACGTTATGAAATAGTAGCTGCACGAAAGCTACGCTGACGTTCATTGTCGAGGATCACTAGTTTGGAGGTATGTGGAACAGAGTGTAAAGTTCTGCAAACCTGCGTTGAAAAGGGAAGATCCTCTGACCAGACGGGTGTTATGTCTGGTTTGGGCAATTGGCTGATAAATGATTTCGAGCTGTATAGTATCATAGCTCAAATCGCTCGGAGAACCCTAATTGCACGATGCAGAATTTCACTGTTTAGTTCTTATGTGATGCCATAGATGTCGCTACAAGGCTTTCCACGGCTGATACATCAGAAAGAGGCAGGCTTAGTTGGACGCCTTTGCACAGCTGTGGGAGAAGATGGTAAATTATTTTACTGATAGTAAAGATAGGTAGGGTTTGTTTCCTAGTTTGAGCAGTGTTATGGATTTTTCATCCACGGCCTGAATTGGTGAGTTTTATTACGATTGAAGCATTGTTGCAACCGCGTGTGTGTTTGTTGTTGTTGTTTTCATAACGTAACATCACGACAGTACGCTTTGAAGGGGTAACGCAGATATATAAAGTTCACTTTGTGCTGGTCTAAGGTTTTGTAAAAAAAACACACCAATTATGTTCAAATTCTATGTCAATGGGGTTTTTGTTTGTTTATCGACCAATCTTAATGATTATTTTTCTGGAAAAGTTACAACTCCGTGGTAACCCCATCTTTATAGATATAATTCTTTTGTATATACTACGTATGTTAGTAACCGAAATCTAAACCTCTAACCTAAACGGCTTTACCGATTTGAATGAAATTTTGTGTGTGTATTTGAGTGGGTCCCTCGATGGTTTCAAAATACAATTGAACCCAATCGGGTTCTCTATTTTTTATTTCGACGAATATCTAGCTTACGAACAGGACAACGTCTGTCGGGACCGCTAGTTACAATAAACATATTTCATTTGCATTTAAATTTGTGTTTAAATACAAAAAACACGATTAAAAATATTTCGATACTGGTAGAAAATGCCTAAGGCATTAAATCCTCCTTTGTACAGTGTTTTAAGTACGCCTTTGCATAGTGTTTCTTATTAGTGCATAAAGTTTAATATAGATGTTTAAAGCATTTTGAGTCGCGTAACTCTTACTTTTTCGGTTGAAATGTTTTTTGGAAATCGCCGTTCGGCCTTCAAGCCAAAGTCGTCGACAGCGTGTAGTGTTCCACGCGCGCCTCAAGGAGAAGTCAGCAAAACCGTAGGGGCCCAGCAGGGTCGAAGCCTACTGGGGCCATGGGTTCGCTTCTGAAAGGAAAACCCAGGACCCTGGAACGCAAGGCAAAGAAGGAACATAGGAGTGGGATTTAGTCAGTATTAGTCTGACACGCCCTCACGCTTCGCCCAAAAGCGAGAGAAAACATTGGATTATTTCCTACCTAAAAAAAACTTGAGGACTTGCATAATACTTATTTAGTTTAAGTAAGTTGCGAGTAGGGAATTCAATCCCGCATCAAAATCGCGATCCCGCATGCCTGCGGGATTGAAGTTAGCAATCCCGTGGTTTATTTTAAAGGGCATGTTCAAAGGTAGCCCACGAAATTTATATTTTCTTAAGCTTTTTGCATTTTGCAGGTCACAATGCCACTCTAACTTGCAAAATGCAAAAAAAAATTAAGACAATTTGAATTTCGCAGAGGTACCTTTAAATAATGATGAACGATAACATAAAATATTTAACGTTTCATCTTTCAGATTTAGGAAGATTGATTACGTTTCTTTTCACTTCCTATTTAGGATTCGCACAACACAAAATAGGAATTCAAAATTTATTTAGCTGTAAGCAAGATAAAAATTGAAAACGTTATCAATGTTAGTTGATATATGAAATAAGTTTTCCATAAGAACAAATTCTACAAAAAAGTGACGAATTCCATGGAAAGTTGTTAAATCACTTGGTAGTGATGCTACGCTGAGTCTAATAAATAGATAATCAGAACCAACGACATCTAAACCCATTTTTCTTAGCAAAATATTCAATCCCGCAAGCGTGAGGGATCCCGCACGAGTAACCCTGCGTTTCTGATCACGCAAAAAAGGTGCGGGATCCCGCATCTGCGGGATGCTGGATTGGATTCCCTAGTTAGCATTCCACAGCCGCACTACTTGAACTGCAAACGACTTGTTATAGAAATTGGTGGAGGGGCTTGGCATCTCTAGTCTCAAGCTTTCCGATGACCTAAGATATCTAGTATGTGTATCATAAAGGAGCTTCAAACGTTCTTTAGTTCATTAAACTCGGTCATTGTCTTTCTATTGTGTCTCTAATTACGCTACTCAAAAGGTTAAAATAAGCATCGGTTTTATTATTGAACGGAACACTATAGAGCAGAGACAAGATGTGTACGTACGTTCCGGTGAAGACGTATTGGAAGACACTTGAGTTTGGTGTGAAAATCGGATATGTGATCATACTTGCGCAAGTCAAATATAATAAATCGTATGCAAACGTTTTGAAGTCACTCAAGTTTATCTAGTTGGGCCTCAGTGAGATTGACATAACTACATCAGCGTGGTAAAGGATGGAGAATAAAATCCCTGAGCAAGTGCAATTTTAGTGGCAGTTGGTAGAAAGTTACGCAACTGGCAAATATTTTGAGACTTACCTCTTGTAATTGGGGATCCAAAGAAAGATGTTTGTCTATCCAAACCCCTAAGTTCTTAACCTTCTCGCTTATTAGTATAGTAGTGCCGTTGAATAGGACCTGAGGCAGCTGGGACCAGTTTGCCTTGGGCATTAACCTAGAGCTGCCAACAAGAGCCTAAGCTGCCTAGAACTGCTTGAGTCTTCGATGGATTAACCTTCAGATCGTGTGCCTCATTCCACTTAAAAATTAAAACCAAGTCCTTGTTAATGATGTTAATATTCTTTCCCTGCACTCATTAAACAAACATAATTTTTAGCTCACTCTACAAGCCTGGCTTCAAAGCCAAACATACGCTGCCACAGAAGCTCTTTTGAACGTATTATAGTACGAGATCAGACTGCAGAATTAGTGCGCTCAATGAGTATTTGCTAAAAACCAAATTTTTACGCATATTTATGATAAGGAGAATATAGGTATATCTGCCAGGCTGCAGGCGGCTGCCAAAATGTGGCCGCTAGTATTTTTAATTAAATTATTGTTATTTGATTTTTCGGAAAAACGTGACAAAAAAACGTGTTGCGCCGACCCCAAATAACACGGGACAAGGGCAGGAAGATGATGATGATGATTTTTCGGTAAAAAATTCATTATACTTGTTTTTTAAATAAAATATCGTTCACTTCACGATAATATATAAAGACCCTGAAAAATCACAGTTGCCGTTGCGCACTAGGCTACACCTCTTCGCAGCCAGGTGAAATCAGGTTTGATTTTGACACATTTTCGTTCACAACGTACATTTATTATTTATATATCAAATCAAAGCAATTTTTTTTCTTTTTGTATATACGGCTGCTTAATTAAATTTGGGGCTGCAAATAAGGGTTGCTGGCTATTAAAAATGGCATTTATTTAAGGTAGAGTGAAAGAGAGTTAGCGCGTAACATCACTAGTCAGATGAGGATAGCGATTGCCAGCTGTTCGACACTTTATGGCCATTGCGCATGCAGGTAGGTTCCACAGGTACCTGTGTACCAGCAGTACCAGCGATCCACAATCAAACATTGTCAGCAATAGTTCGTAGTGTAAGATTGTCTGTATTATTTGGCTTGTTAGAAATAAAAGTTATTATTACATTATATTATAATAGCGGCATCCAAATCTGTATGGGGAGATTGTCTGTAAACTTACAAATCATCAGCATAGAGGTGGTAGGAGAAAAGAAGAAGTTTGGACATAGAATTTATGAATATTGCGAAGAGTAAAGGAGATAAGACGCCTAAGGCTCACTAGCAGAATTATAAACACCAAGAAGAACAGGACTCATCTATGGTAACACGTTACCGGCGGCCATATACAGGTAACTACGAAATCAGTCATCACCGTTGGAGATATGTTAAGAGAGCCAAGTATGGCGAGCAAGATATCAAAATTGACGGTATTGAAAGCGTTGCTAAAATCTAGGAAGCAGAGAACTGTCATATTTCCTCTATTCATACCTAGCCCTATGTCTTCAGAAAATCATTAAAATCCGCCAAGTAGCTATTGAATTTATAACGAACATACAGACAGATAGACTCAAAAAGTATCAAGCTTTTATAATGTAAATTAAAAAACTAACCTAGAAATAAAATTATTGAATCCAACCATCGCATTTTCTCTGCATGTTTCTAATTTAATTCACTTTTTGCGTCTTTAAATTTGTCAATCATATTAAATAGCAGCCTCTCCATCGAACTAGTAATTATTTTCGGCATTATTTTAAGGCAATGCAAAGGGTAATGGAAAGGGCTATACTCGGAGTTTCCTTGCGTGATCGCATAAAGAATGACGATATCCGCAGGAGAACCAAGGTCGCCGACATAGCCCGAAGAATCGCCAAACTGAAGTGGCAGTGGGCAGGGCATATTGCTCGTAGAACGGATGGTCTATGGGGCCGGAAGGTTCTAGAGTGGCGACCGCTCACCGGAAAACTCAGCGTTGGAAGGCCTCCCACAAGGTGGACCGACGATCTGGTGAGAGTAGCGGGAGTGCGGTGGATGCGAGACGCACAGGATCGGTCGTTGTGGCGTCGCTTGGGGGAGGCCTTTGTCCAACAGTGGACGTCTTTCGGCTAAAATGATGATGATGATGATTATTTTAAGCAAAACGAGTAAAATAAAATGCACGTATGTAAACATAAAATGAGTTATATACGTAACTTCAAGAACACAAATTTTACAACTCTTAATTTTTCAATTCATAAAGTTTGATAAATAATTTGGTTACATCTTTCGATGGCTAAACTCATGCAGGGCCAATGCCCGCCATGGCCACGGGGAGAAGTCCGTGGTTCTAGCATGCATAAGGCAACTGAAAGACACAGGTATAGTTTTAAGCTTGACACACCCTCTCGATCCACTCTAGAGCGAGAGAAATCATTGGATGATTTCCCACCTCAAAAAAAGCTAAGCACTTATTGTTCTATGAGGAAGGATTGTTTCAGAGACAAGTTTTAGTTACGTAAATACGATTTATTACGAAACTTTCGGTTTCAATTTCTGATTTATGAATCACAAAGTTTGAACATATCCTGTCATTTGATCTGACAGAACTATTTTTTATACAATATTATTAATTTCTTTAGCAGTTTTTATACAATATATATCATGTTACGGAAAAGACTATCTAAGGCTTTAGCGTTTTTTCGTAACTTACTGTGCGTACTTTTTTTTCTCGTATTTGTAATCGTTATTCGCATGAAGAGAATCCAAGAAAATGAAGTGATAACAAAGATTCCAAAAAGTGCAATAAAATATATCGATTTCCAAACACAAGATGATTTGAAACCCCTTCAACCAAGCACTATTAGACGCTTTATAACAAACTATAACACTGAGCAACGAGTTTTGAACTTGGACGTTTTTGGACCCATAAAACCAAACGCTCCCATTTTTGTAATATTCGTTGATACGTTTAAAATAAACCTGAAATATCTTCTGGTATCTTTGTCAAACGTAGCAGGAATAGAAGATGCCCTAATAATTTTTTCGCACGCTAGATTTGATGACAACATCAATAATTTAGTAAAAATGATTGACTTTGCTTGTGTTTTACAAATCTTTTATCCATATTCCACACAAATATATCCTAATGAGTTTCCAGGATACCAACAGAGTGACTGTCCGCGTAATATGGATATGGACAGAGCTAAATCTCTCAATTGTACAGGGGCAGATACGCCAGATATACATGGTCTATACAGAGATCCTTTACAGGCTCAAATGAAACATTTCTGGTGGTGGACAATGAATAAAGTATTTGAAAATTTGCCTATTACTCAGGATCATACAGGAATTTTTACGTTCTTAGACGATGACGTATTTTTAATGGAAGATTTCATCTATATGACTATGCAAATGAAGAAAATAAGCCAGCTCATAACTGTTTGTGAATTTACATCTTTACTGAGGCCTACATTTAAATTTTCATATTTCGATAATATGAGTACGTATAGTCCGTACACGGTTGAATTAACAACTTGGGATCCCCGAGATGATTCTTCTGTGTTGTCATTTGATTCGTCTGTCTGGAGCTCTATTGCGGCGCATTATTTCCTTTTCTGCAGCATCGACGATTATTCGTGGGCCAGGTCTCTATATTATTTATCTTTAAACAGAAAAGATGGAGGTAGATTCAAAGTCATGTCTAGTATATTGCCAAGAGCCTTCAAAACTAGCTCTTTAGCTTTGTATGATCAATATGTTGAATACGACATGATATATATAATTAATCGAATTTTGCACATTCAAGAACAAATCAACATGAATTTGTATCCTTCTCATCTCGAAATTTACCTTGATATTGAATTGGATGATGATGATTTTGTAATTTTTGATTACGTGGACAACAGTGGCGGCTGGAGCGATCCTCGGGACAAAAGTATGTGTTATAACATAACTGCGAATAAGATAAAGAAAATAATAATGGATATGGCTCACGAGTTTCATCAGTACGATGTGTCACGATCTTTGTAAATAATTTGAATAAATAAAAACAGTTTTTAACACGGTAACAATATATTTTATGTGTTTTTACAAGTCTTTTGTTTGCCTTTGTAATTGTGCCCTATGTTAATATTAAAATGTGCCTTTTATTGATATTAAAATCAGCCACGGTCCGCGATTTCGTCCAAGTCAAATTCATAATTAAGTACAGTCAGACATGTAAAGGCTTCAAGGTCCAAATGTCAATTTCAGTCGTTAAATACGTTACTTATGTATTAGGGTGCATTCCACTGAATCGGAGTGGAGCAGAGAAGAGCAGTGAAAAGTGGCATATGTTTCCTTTGAAGCGGAGCGGGTGAATTAGAATAAAGCTATCCTCCGCTTGGTGCCCTCTGCGCGGCACCACAACCTGATCGAATCTGTTCTGTCCGGTTCAGGGCCATGTGTTCATTTCATCCTGCTCCACTTACAATGTTTCCACTGATGCAGAATGTAGATTTCGCGCACTGTGATCCTCTCAACTCCGTGGAAACGCACCCTTATGACTAGTTGTGTGAACGTGATCGAAGCAGAAGGAGTAGGCATATAGGATCACAGCTACGAGTGGATAAAGTAGTTAATTAAAATATAAGGATAATTTATATTTTTTATAGACTAGCTATGTTAGAAAGCGACCTCAGTAAGTCCTCCATCGCAATGATCTTAAACTTTATGCTTCACCTCACTCCACGTTATACTGATGCTTGTCACTTCTGCCAACACAGTCGTGTCGCCAGATTTCACGAGAAATCTCACACTTCATTTTCCCTTGAGAATTCTAGTCCATCACCTGTTTAGTAGTGCGATCAGAATCCCTCCGGAGTGTGTGAATAATACAAGTCCACTGACGATACTTGATGTGGCAATCGACCCTACCATTCCTCCAACAGCTCTTCATTAGATGTGGTCTGGCATCGGTTGACGAAGACCTGGAATTAGCGTCAGCATGTTGTTAGTTACCTTCCACTTTTCGTACCTGACCATTGAGTTTAACTTAACGTTTTTTTTATATAGATTCTTTTTTTATAATATGAATGTGAGAACACTGTAGGCTCCGCGAATTCTTAGGTTACTTCCTATTACGACTCACTTTTTATTGTGATTATTTTTATTGTACTTTTTAGAACAATATTGACCTGTCTACACTGTCCTTACATAATATCTACTTATACAGTAATATGGAAATATTTAAGAACAACATTTTTTTTAGAAGAGTAACCATGCAGTTTCTTGCCGGTTCTTCTCCATAGGAAACGACTGATATGGAACTGTGCACTAGCTTTTGACGTTTTATAAGTGCCCATGTAGGCTTATGGGAAATAAAAAACTTTTGAGTTTGACTAACCCGTTCAGTTTTTGTGATAACCAAATTATAGATGTCAGTTGTGAGAAGTCTGACACGTCATTTCGTTCCACCCTAGAGCAAGAGAAGTCAATAGAAGTCAACCCAGCTCAAAAAAATGATATGACGTTAAACAAGACTCAGTCAGCAATATAAGATGATGTCGTTACAGCTAGATAGAAGAAAAAAAGAAAACACGTTTATTTGGCATACAGGTACACACAATGAGATAACAATTATATAGAAACTTAAATACTTAAACTTAAAAATACATCAACATTGTGTGTCTCACGCTGCGCCAAATAGGTCGAGTTCAGCAAAATGCCAGCTACGTTTTAGCATCGTCTGATCAATCAATATGACATAACATAAAGTCTTATGTATAATGTTCCCAATGCTGGAACTCAAGCTTCTTATCTGTTAGAGGGAATAGTCCGTAATCCACCATTGAATGTGGGTGGAATCTAGATGTGGAACGTGGGGATTGACATGAAAAAAGAGAGGCCTGTGCTAACCAGTGGGCGAAGTTAGGCTGTGGACGAAGCATCTGTCCGGGGTAGAACTCATGATCTAAAACTACGCCAAACTTTTCCACTGAGCTGTGGGAATGTTCGAAAGAGTTATCCTGAAACGTAAAGGATAATCGTAACCTAAAATTGAAATAAAAAGATTCAAATCTTGATTGATTTTAGTCTATATATATAAAAAAATCTGATATGCCTTCTTCGCTCCACCCAGAGCGGGAGAAATCTTAGGATTGCGTCATTCCCCGCTAATTGTTTAAAGTTATGATTTCCCACCACAAAGAAAAAGGCGTTTCTACTGGGCCTAACTTTGACAAATTTAGGACGTACCTAATTAAAATTATCTACTTATGTGAAGACGAGACTGCTAATATAAAATGAACTAGCAGTTATTATTTTTTAATTAAATTTACGTATTTGTGTTAATTTATAACAATATTTTTAATAAGGATTTTCAGACTGTTTCGGTCTTCGCATTTGTGAAATGATAATTGTCTGCATGAGTTGTCATATAAAAACTGAGAGAATTACTTTTGAATTAAAATAACACAAATTCTTGGTGTCATGAATATTTTTTTAAAACTAGATTATCAAATATTTTATTGGTATCTTGGTGTACATATACTCGTATTACGCACATTATTGTATATACCCATGTATGTACAATAATTTAAATAATAATATAAGAGTTTAGATGAAATATGTAAGTAGAACCATTTCTACTTACATATTTGATGACATTTCAAAATTCTCCGTATTTTTCAATTTAAATCAATTTCCTTTGAAAAATTCATCGAAAAAGCTTTAAAATTTAAAAATGTCTTAACGCTGGCCTGATGCTGAGTAGTAAGCGCGAGTACGTGACAAACTACCACACCGCGCCGCTCCTTTGATCACTACCACTCCATCGCGCATATGATGTTAGGAAGTAGCAGATTCTGAACTAATTGTGCTCAATACAGTCAATCAGTTTCTCCTTTTATATATATAGATCTTGAAATTTTTTCGAATTATTGACGTCGAGTGAGAGGACTCGTGGTCGTAATTTCTCAGTATGAAAGGATTTAAGAAGATTTACATTTTAATTTTGTATAATGTAAAATATGATTAAGAAATAATAGCCCATGATAATCTCATTATATATAATTATTTTTCGTTTACCAGAGCAATGTGTAGATTAAGCTAATATGTAAGTACTTTTTTTTGAAGGGTAGAAATCATCCAATGACTTCTTCCGCTCTGGGTGGAGCGGGAGGGCGTGTCAGACTTTTACTGACTAAGCTACCGCCGTGCCGTGTTTATGCGTACCCAGAGTTATTACGGGTATGTTTGACGCGCGTGGAAAACTTCGCACCGTCGATTCGGGCCTAACCCTTATCGGACGGCCGGACGGCGAACTACTCATTGCTCGTCGTTGAGTCTCGGTAGGTAATGTATGGTAACCCATCTATAAATCAACCTCGGTATGCGTTGCTTAACCTCGTGCGGCTGTTAATACTTAGCCACGAGTAATTCTAGCTATCAGTATGAAAAAATAAAGTCTGGTTTAGTGCGTTTACAATGGTCTAGACAAAACACGTTAAGTGCTATACTGCTTGTTCAAGAGTTCAAATCTACGTAATGGCCGCTACTCTCGTAAACACGCCTCTAATAGTGGGCTTAGTCTGGGTTTATGGCATAGCCTTGTCTGACGCAGGGACAATTAATGAAGGCAATCACACTAACATTATAAAGTCAAAAGATTGTGAGTCTGTGTGTGTATGTTTGTTACTTCATCACGCTCGAACGGCTGAACGGATTTTTTTTTATCTTGGCAGTATGTTTACTTGGGACACATTTACAAGTAATAGTAAGTTATGTTGCAAACCTTTATACATAAAACAAAGTCGTGTCTTAACTTTTAACCGAATCTGCACGAAATGCACCTGTAAATGTCTTCGAGCCACATCTTTACGGTATGGTACAGTTGCGTACCGACATAATTAAATAACAAAGAATTAAATTTATTAATTACACAAAGAACTTTTATACTTAATCATTCATTTCATCCTACTAGTACTCCTATTTTATTACATTTTCTAAAAACCCATATCATATTTTTCTGTAATTTTATGCTACAATAACGTGTTGTATAACCGACAATGTTTATGGATCCAAACTTGATGAATTTACTAGTAGGCATTTCAGATTTCATCTGCTATCTTTCATTTCCCGAATTCATTTTAATATTCTGCTGATAAATACATTTTGAAAAAAAAAAAATCGTTTTTGATACGATTTTCGATATAGAATATTTTGCATCGATATATCGATGTATCGGATCAAAATATATAGACTGAAAATTTTGATAATTGAAGCAAAAATATCGATATTTTTCAACAAGCCTACTTCGGACAGGCACTATCACCCGCGCCGCTGCCCGCACCGCGCTGCCAGTGTGGCCACGCAAATCGCGCGCGTTCCGCTCCCGCGCCGTTACCCGCACCGCGCTGCCACTGTGCCCGAGCACTTATACTCGATGGGTTTACTAGTTAGCATTCCAGGGTTCCATCAGCCACCCATTTCTAGCATCAGGTCATCGTCGTCAAGATAAATGTATAGAACTGGTTAAAACGATTCTAATGAGCCCAAACTCGATGGGTTTACTAATAGGTATTCCAGGATTTCACCAGCCATCTCCCATTCTAGCATCAGGTCCTTGTCATCATGAGCACTATAAAGAACTGATTAAGACAAATCTAATGAACCCAAACTAGATGGGTTTACTAGTAGGCATTCCAGGTTTCCATTAGCAACCTTCCAGTTCTAGCATTAGGTCCTCGTCATCATAAGAAATGTATAGAACGGGTTGAGACGATTTTAACGAACCCAAACTCAATGCGTTTATTAATAGGCACTCCAGGGTTCCATTAGTCACCTTCCAGTTCTAGCGGACCTGATTCCTCGTCATCAGTTTCTCGTCATTATGAAAAATAAACAGAACTAGTTAAGATTAATTTAAATGAGCAAAAACTGGATGGGTTTACTAATAGGCAATCCAAGGTTACGTTTCTTACCATCGAGCTCCATCAGCAGACCAGCTCAATGGCGCTAGCATAATTATGAGCATTTTAATTTAAATGTTAAGTTACATATATGTTTGAAGGGTGGCCGAGTGGTAACGGCCCCAAACGAGTTGTAGGTCGCGGGTTCAAACCCAGCCAGGCATTACTTTGTGTAATTTATTTCACCACCACTGCTCTCAAAACGGTGAAGGAAAACATCGTGAGGAAACCGGCATGTCCTAGAACCAAAAATTCGAAGACATGTTACATTCAATAACCCGAACTGGGCCCGCGTGGTGGATTATGGCCTATTCCCTCTCCTAGAGAGGAGGCCTGAGTCCCAGCAGTGGTAGCATTAAAAAGGCTGATTATGCTTATGTTTGAAAGTAAAGTAAATACCCCTTAAGTGTTCAAAATCCCTACCGCAGTTAATGACCTTGAATACCTGGATAGATCTGTATAAATTGTACCTAAGAACCTTTTCGATTGTCACTTTTCAAACAAGAAAAACTGCATCAACATCGGTCCATTCGTTTAAGAGCTACGATGCCACGGACACACAGACACACAGATACGTCAAACTTATGACACCCCTCTTTTCCATCAGGGGTTAAAAACTATATTATTGGTACAAGTTGCGTAGCGCTTTTAGCAGATCAGTGCTACGAAATTGTGACGTAGCTCGTAGCAACTCGTAGCAGACGCTTAGGCTGTGCAGTAAATCCAACCAAACAATAATAAAAATTATGCTGTTCGAATGATGTAAGCTATTCTGAGTGAAACCTTTTATCGTCCAGTAACATAACGTATGCTGCTTGGTAACTAATTAACTGAAGGTAATTTAGATAATGATCATCATCATCATTATCCTAGTAAATTTTTTGGAAGACAACTATCTATTATCCGATAGACAGTTTGGGTTTAGAAGTGGCAAGTCGACCGAGGATGCAGCTATATTGCTGACTAACTCCATAGCTGCCAGTGTCGAAAAGGGCGATCATGTCATGGCAGTTTTCCTTGACTTAGCCAAAGCCTTCGACACTATATCAATAGAACTTCTTTTGGCCAAACTAGAAGGTATAGGAATACGAGGTAACGCGCTGGACTGGTTTCGAAGCTACTTATCCTGCCGCCATCAATTAGTAAAGGTAGGAGGCTACTGTAGTGGGTTACTGCCAATAAATTTTGGTATTCCTCAGGGCAGCACTCTCGGTCCGACTCTTTTCGTCTTGTACATGAACGATGTACTTAACACACCCCTTCAAAATGCTGAATTAATATCGTATGCAGACGACACGGCAATTTTATTTCACGGTAAAACTTGGGAAGAAGTGTACGAGTTTGGTGAAAGTGGACTGCTTACTATCTCTAAAACTCTTAATAGAAACCTGCTAACCCTTAACGTAAAAAAAACAAAGCTCATTGCTTTTTTCAAAACCATGGCTTCTAGCCCACCCTGTCAACTAACACTCAAGTTCCACACATGCTGCAACGATCACAATCCACCTCTCACAAACTGTACTTGCACTCCTATAGACCGCGTTCCCTCCCTTAAATATTTAGGTATTACTATCGATGAAAACTTGTCTTTTAAACCCCACATACAATTGCTTGCTGGCCGCGTTCGTAAACTAATTTACGTCATGAAGAAATTACGAGACTGCACTCCTATTAAAATTCTCCGAACAATTTACCTCGGCCTGTGTCAATCAGTACTTCAATACGGAATCTCAATCTGGGGAGGAGCAGGGAAAAGCTCATTTATTGAAATAGAAAGAGCACAAAGAGCCGTAATCAAAGTGATGCTTAAAAAACCCTTCAGGTTCCCCACAGACTTGCTATATGATAAATTTCCGGTCCTCCGGGTACGTCAACTATTTATTCTCAGTGCCACACTGCATGCACACAAATCCATTAGAAATAGACCTGACTACCAAAGTTTGCTCTCAAAGCGTATCTTTCACGTCCCTCTTCCTACCGCGAACAGTCTTTTGGCCAGACGATGCCCCTCTTACTTACACATACTCATCTATAACAACATAAGTAAGAGATGTGACATCAAAGTTCTTAGCACCCATTCATGTAAAAGGATGACAAAAAGCTGGCTTCTTTCCTCGTCATACAATGAAACTGAGGAAATATTAACTTAATAACACATTTTCACACACATACTTACACACACATACATATACACCACCACACTAACCTCAACTTGCCATACTCACACAGACAATTTAGTATTAGAAACAATTACATATTTAGAATACTTATTTTTTTTTTTTGTTTTATTTTGTTAATGATACTTTACTTTTTCCCCGGTAGGCAGATTGCTACCGGTATTTGATTGTATTTGATTTTATTTGATTTGATTTACATAAATGATTTTAAAAAAAAAACCTTGTTACAATTATGAAAGTTAGCAATTAGCATGTCTTGGACTAAATGTAACTAAACGTAACTCCGGCCCCCAAGATACAGGCACTGCCTAGTTTGGGGACCACAGTACAATTTATTGTTAATTTTAATTTTACCAGTTACTGTGAATACCCATAAGTAACATAACTTTAGTAGTTTAAAATACATTATGTAACTCTGGACTAATAAATTATTATTATTATTATTATTATTATTATTATTATCTTCCTGCCCTTGTCCCGTGTTATTTGGGGTCGGCGCAACACGTTTTTTTCTTCCACTCTGCCCTGTCAGTCGTCATGCTATCACTAACTTCCTTTTCTTTCATATCACTCTTCACACAATCCAACCATCTTTTCTTTGGTCTCCCTCCGCCTCTCCACCCATCCACATGTAAACTCATAACTCTTTTAGTAACATGCGGTTCATCCCTCCTCTTCACATGACCATACCAAGATAAACAATTCCCTTTCAACTTTTCGGTCATTGGCGCCACTTTCAAACTTCCCCTAATATATTCATTTCTCACTTTATCCATTCTCTTCAGATAATGATAAATTGCATTATTTGCTTGATCACCTATTCGAGTTTTTCGTCTTGTATAGGGTTTTAGATATTTTTATAAATAGTATGGATTTATAAAAATATCTAAAACCCTATACAAGACGAAAAACTCGAATAGGTGATCAAGCAAATAATGCATGTGTAATGGTTACTCGAACATCAACCAAAACCATTAACACTGATACGTGCGTCTTATATCACAACATAAAAGCATTACAATACAAAATGTGACGTAATACTGTCGGGGAGGAAAAAAAAAATTTAAAATTACTTCCAGATTTTTTTTGAGTTTACATAACATTTGTATATAATTTTCTTGATTTTTTTCTTCTTGCCCTTTTTCTTGAGCTTTTCATACAGGCATTTGTCATATTCCGCCTGCTTGGTAGCCTCTGAGAGCACTTCAGGCATTTTTTGGGACTCTTCTCCACATAGTTGTGGAGAAGATTGTTTGTAATATTTTACTGCCATAATTACATTTTTTACTTTTAACGGCAGCCCTTAAACTTTGTTCTTGTTTTATTTTTTCCCAATCTTTTTTACACACAACACTTCCGCATACGCAAGGCTTCAACTTAGGAGCGTCTATGCTAAAATTAGGTCCAGCATGTCGTTGACCTTTCCTCTTGGCGACACAAATGCAACACTTACATTTGCTGGTGTGATACTTCGTCGAATCTAAAGCTTTTTGGGCTTTCTGTATTGCTTTGGCTGATGAGCCCATTTTTTTAATAACTTCATCTTTATTTACTATCCTCATATTAGTTTTGTTAACGGTCATTTGAAAAAGTGGCTTATTTAAGTTCAACATTTTTTTCTTAACACCAGCATCGTTAGTGAGACCACCACTAGCACATGGTTTTATGCAACAAGGACATTTGGAAACATTTTTCTTGTAATTCTGTTTGCACATTGGACATTTGACATGAAGCACTTTTTAATATATATTTTTATATGAAATTACTTCCAGACTTTCTTTGACAGCTCCAATCAAACTCCTATCAAAATGTGAACAGCAATGCTTTTAAAACCATAAACCTTAAAAAAGTATAACTATCTTGCCAGTTTGCAAGTTAGCAGTATATGTGTGGCCTTTATGGACGCCAAATATCTCCAGCGATCATCGTAACAATAAGTTCTTGTAAGTTTCCTCCGTCAGTCAGGCGCAGACGACTTTATTCGAAGATAATGTTACAATTAAGTTGGAGACAAAGGAGAGCAGCCGAGAGCATGTCAGTGTGAGGCGCGAGTGGCGGGCCGGCGGCGTCATCTGCGGGGGGGAGGGGGTGGTCTGGCAGGCGTGAGGGACAGGGGGGCTAAAAGTGCGCGCGCAACCCCGGCCCGGCCGCGAGCAACAGTCTGCTCGCGTGAGCCGTGGCTCGCGACTCGGCTAGACCACGCCGCGGTATCATGCCCCATGGTAAGCACTCGCAGCATCAGCCCCGCACACTGCCCTCCACTCACAACGCCCCCCGCACTTCACCTCAACCCCATAACTCAACTCCCCCACAAACTTTTCAGTCATCATTCCCACTCATGTTTCTATTATTTATTTACGCTACCAAATTGACAATTTCAAATTAATGAATTACAAATAAAAATCGCTCTACTTTCTTTTAATGTGTAAACGTAACGGTGGTATTAGGGAAATTTTTATGTCCCTTTATTTTGTCGTGATGAATAAGCCGAGGGCACCTGCGTCCATTAGCAACAATAGAATTCAAAGCATAAAAGGCTTATTGTTGTAATTTAGATATTTTTATCGGCTATATTAACGGTGTGTTAAATTATTTGTGTTATAAATGAGAAAAGAAAGCGGCGTTGAAGTTAGAAAAGTGATTTGAGAAGTAAGTTTGCTGGGAAAGATCGGTGAGTACATGTAGTCGCTAATTAGTTGAATGTAGTTGCAAAATTTGATCACTATCTACAACAAAATTTAATAATCTGAAACTTATCGTAGATCGTTTAATAAAATATAGATGATACGAGTACAATAGATGCAACTTTTTGTCATTAAAATGCGTACGTGTTACAGGTTTAAAAAAGCAATATCTTTCTATGTTGGTATACCTTGAAATATTCACAATTCTGCGAAACAGCTAGTCTAGTTCTCGATTCCACGTTTGCTAACACATAAAAGTTTCCGACTGCAGTATATGCAGTGACTGTGCACTGATATCAAACTCCGGGTTTAAAAGTCTATTCATATAAAGTTGTTAAAAAGTCTTTGTTCAAATGCATTAATTAAACTTGTATACTTAAGATTTTATTACTTTAATTAAGTTTTCTGTAGGGTTATTGTAATTAGCCTCCCTACTTAAGATTTCGCAAAAATTTAATATGTAATTTGCGTTTGCGTAGGTAAAAACTATTCGCTAACTATAATTATAAGTTTAAAAACCTATTTATTTGGAGTTACACCACATCATATGTGTGTCGTTTTGTCAATCTATAAATGTGCGTAGTTAAAATGAAGTTGAAGATCCCCAAAAGGGTTTGCAAAGCACGTGTACGGATACGAGGAATAAGATACATACATTGTCATATTTTCTTGCACGCTTAACTTCTGTTCTTCAAGAAATAAACGTACGACAATTTATTATTAATTACCTATGGGTAATTTAGAACAAATTACAAATGCGGTAATTTATTATTAATTACATAAGGGTAATTTAGAACAAATTGTTGTACACTTATATCTTGAATGACAGAAGTTACGATAGATAGAAAATATGGGAATGTTTATATTTTATTGCTCGTGACTGTACCTATTACCTCTGATGTCACAGTTTCTTTTTTGGGTACCCGTTTTCCAAACAAAGGGTTCATCATGGATTAGCAATTGTAGCTCCGTGGATTTTTCGAGTTAAGCAACACTTAAGAGGTCGGTTCGTGTATGGGTTACTATACAATAGAACAAGATCCTTCCGTGCCAAGGAAAGTTCAGAAGTCGTTTGCCCCGGCTGTATTTTATAAATATTTGTCAGTAGGGAGTGTTGAGGAATGTCAGATTCCCGAAAGGTTGACAACCAGGCTTACACCAATAAAACAATAAAAAAATATGCAACTCAATAACTGGTATGTAGAGGTCGTGTAGTTGTAGATTTTTTTTTTCATATAAAATAACAGTATTTAGCTTCATCTACGACACTGGTAGTCGATCCCAATATAGTTGGTAAAAGTTTGAATAGATTGTTGCTCATTTTCCGGATGAAAATTGGCTAAGACTATAATGAACACAGATCAAACAAAGTACAAAGTGTCGGAAACAACACCCCTATTGTTCGGTGTGGGTTCAAAAGTTTACAATTGGATTGTAACCGCATAATACATTACGCGATCAAATGAGCTCACGGCTTACCGAGCCGAAGGCGGGGACATGTGGTTGTCGACAAAGTACGCCGTTTTGTAAAGGATAATGTTATTAGTAGACCAGCAGGTCTAGCCAAGTTACGACCGTTTCGTTTCGAATCTCTTTCTTCATTCAGTAACGGCTCCGATTCCTTTGTTCTGACCACGTGACTTAATGTCGAGATGATGTCATTCCAATATATGTGAAGTTTTCTACTAGCGTTAACGATTGTAGATTATCAACTTGGCTAAAGCCTCAGAGGCATTGCTATGACATGTTAAAATGTACAACTTGTGACCGAGATTTTAACAGTTCAGTTTAGGTCGTCAAATAGTTCGCGCTTAGAGTTCGTGGTAGAGCCTCAGCATCGTTCAAAATTCCTTTTATATACCACTAGCTTCTATCAGCAGCTTCGTTTGCGTAAATGTCAGTTATTGCGGATGCGAAGTCGAAGTAGCCTATATATCCTTCCTTTGAGTTTAAGCTTACTCCTACCAAATTTCATCAAAATCGGTACTGTAGTTTAACCATAAAAGCGTAATAGGCAGACTGTGTTACTTTTACATATAATGGTATGGATTTTATTTTATTGATACGAATTTAACTAGCACGCTACCCTACGCTACGTTGCGCTTTTTTAATTTGGGGGTCTTCAAGGCTAGAGTGAATAGGCTCTTAATAAACTAGTGCGCCTCACCATCAACCATTGTATCACTGCTTACCATCTAGTGGGATCACAGTCAAGCACTAGTTTTATATCAAATTAAAAAAGAAACCTTTATCTCACCTGATGGTGATTGAGATTTAGTTGACGATGGAGCACACCTATATTACTTTTATAATAATCTATTCAAGAAAATGAACGGTCATTTTCACGAATAAACAAGCGTCTACGATATTATACAGCCACAAAAGCGATTTGATGTTCATCATCATTATGATAATCAAGCTCTTCGTTAAGCTTGGGTATCAGGCGGTTGAACAAATATATACGTCGCATAAGTATACCTTAAGTACTATATTATTCACTAGCTTGTGCAGCGGTTTCACTCGTATGAATTTAGAATATTATCTCAAGGGAATACTGAATGAGAATACTCCTAGCATAAAAAAATAATATATGAGTTATTTTTCTGCATGGTTCTCATGTGATTTGGCCATTACATATTTACTGTATTGACTTTAAAAGAGACTTTGACCCCTGAGTTAGTTTTGGTGTTTCTTCTCAAGGTAGTCAGCTAGGAAACACCGGCCTCATTTACTTTAAAATGACGAAAAAAGATTGACGTGTAAAAGTGTTTTTCAAACCTATTTGCAAAAGAAATATCATTTATCATTTACGTATTATAATAGTTATTCCAAGTCATGATCTACCGTGAACCAACATCCAAATCCGTTCAGACGTTTAAGCGCAAAGGCGAAACAAAAATACACAAACATTCACCTTTAAAATTAGTGTAATATCATAACAGCCGTTGTCGATAAAGCCTATTTTTCCATGTAAGTCTAGATACCCAAACATTGGATTTTGGTAGCACTTCATCCCAATATTATTACTAACAAAGCCCCAATTTACGCGACACCTTTGTAGCTTGTGAGTTGGTAAGACACTAAATCACGTTATTGCAAATTGCAAGCCGTATAATCTTGGGCCAGCTATCCGTCTACTTGTATGCTATAGAAGATACGTGCGAACAGAGTCTAACTATTAGCACAAGGTAAGGTAAGAAGAATAATAAGTAATTGATCAGTTGTACGCTGTGGTAAAGGCTTTGACTTACAAGTAGCAGGTGGTGGGGCAAACCCACTCTGGCGCATTGTAATTATTATGAGCCCGTTATGTCCCACTACAGGGCAAAAGACTTGCTTCCATTCTTCCACTCTTTTCTGTCCTTAGCTACTTCTGGCCAATTCGGCCCACCGCGTTGCCGGCTCCTGCTGTTCGGGATCCAGTCAGTGATTGACTTAAAACAGAGAAGGAAAATGGACATGGCGGGCTCTTCAGTTGCTCTTTGCGTTCTAGGGCCGCGATAACTCTTTCGAACGTTCTTGTAGCTCATGCATTGGATCACTTAATATCATAATAACAATCGGTTGATTTCTATATGAAGCACAACAAAAATACTAAATAGGTAATGTGCAACTTCAGTGTTTGTGCGGCGTCACTCCGCAGACCATGTTCCACGTTCCGTCTTGCGTCATGTGCCCTGTTATCTGTCCATGTAGGGATCTCATGACAGCGTCAGCGGATAGCAAAGCCATGGTCAAATACTGGGCTAGGCTAGGAATTTAATTTTGGGACAAATTTGGTTTTACCATCGATACGCTAAGATGAAGTAACGTATTGAGTTCGGTGATACGAACTCATTACGATGTGCAAACAACCAATTCTTCGCCAAGTAAATATTAAAGAGATAATTTACTGATATACGTGTAATCTAGTGGGCATTGAAATATTCCTCGTTGGTTAGTCGTGTGCCCCAAAACGTGTACTTTTATCCAAAGGCATTTACATAATTGCCACAGAGTTCAACGTTAGCATCTGTTGCAGTGCTGCTGAAGATAAATATCTTTTAGAGATTAGCTTTTAATAATATGTTGAACCATTCTCATTTTTTCTAGTTATTTCGTCGAGTTAGGTAAGTAATGATTTTAAATAATTCTATGAATTATAGATTCTTAGAAATGTTATTGGCAATTTTTAAGGTGGTGAGAAAAAAACACCTGTCTATTTTTCATTATCATCATCATTTCAGCCGAAAGATGTCCACTGTTGGACATAAGCCTCCCCCAAGTGTCGCCATAACGACCGGTCGGGTGCGTCTCGCATCCATCGGATTCCTGCGACCCTCATTAGGTAGAGGTCTACCTTGTAGAAGGCCTTCCAACGCTGTGTCTTGCAGTCGGTACGTGGTCGCCACTCCAGAAGCTTTTGTCCTCATCGACCATCCTTTATGCGTGAATGTGCCCTACCCATTGCCACTTAAGTTTGGTGATTTTTAAAGCTGTCTCGGTAACCTTGGTTCTCCTGCGGATATCTTCATATCTATATCCATTTTAATTTTTAGGGTTTTGTACCTCAAAAGGCAAAAATGGAACCCTTATAAGATCACTTTGTTGTCCGTCTGTCTGTCAATACCCTTTATCTCGGGAACGCGTGGAGGTATCGAGTTGAAATTAAAACCATATACTAAGATCTGCGGTCCCTTGAAACTAAAAATCAAACTTCTGAGTTAATGAGAAAAAAGATACGGCCGTTTATGTCGCAAAAAAAAATGTTTCGACACTCTCAAGGGAATCAAAATTCATAGGGTATTTCTCGTTGGTCTAGAATCATAAAATTTGGCATGAAGCAAGGTCTTATAGCATTAGTAAAAGGGAAAAATCTGAAAAATGTAAATTTGTAGTTACGTCACAAAAAAAATAACCATTTTTTGCGATTCGGAAAAATCTTCGTAACTGAATTCGGGAATTGAACTGTTTTCATAGGTAAGTTGGTACCTGGAACCCACAGTGCGCGAGTCCGACTCGCATTGGCCCAGTTTTAAAAAAAAAATTATAGGCTCGCCCTTGATCACTATCTCAATTCTCATCTAATGGTAAGTGATGATGTACATTACATATACACATATATTTACGAATATTTACCTTACACATAATACTAATAAGTAAATAACTGCCGTTCACTCTCAATAAGGTTCAGTTTGAAACCAGCGTCAGGCAAGTACCACTGGCTACCATGTAGTTGTCTGGAATTTTCGCTGAACTGGACCTATTTGGCGCAGCCGTGAGACACACATTGTGTCAATGTTTTTTCTTTTTTAGGGTTCCGTAGTCAACTACCTTATAGTTACGCCAAGTCTGTCTTTCTGTCCGTCCATCTGCGGATAATCTTGGTAACAGTTAGCACTAGAAAGCTGAAATTTGGTACCAATATGTATATTAATCACGCCGACAAAGAATTGTCTAGAAAAAATTAAATGAAAAAACACAAACCAATCAGTTTATGATTACAATACGTACTAAGGCTTAATTAAAAAGATTACTACCCAGTGTTAAGCGATATTACGGGTAATATAATAAAGAGGAAATAATTCTATTTTTATATTTTTATTTTTAAAACTCAAAACCATTGGGCCGATTTTCAAAATTCTGTCACCAGTAGAATCATCATCATCATCATCATTTCAGTCAAAAGACGTCCTCTGTTGGACCAAACAGTAGAATGCTACAATATAGTAGCATTGCGTGACATAGGCTATTTATTTTCTACTTTCATGCAGGCGAAGCCATTTGCAAAAACTAGTCTTCCACTTAGATGTTTAAAATAAAAATCCAAGATGAACATGGTTCATGATTAAATGATTATGATCATTTTGATCATACGAGTAAAAATGCGAGCAACTGCCAACTGTCTGAGTGGCATTATGTGAACCAGACCTAAGAAGGTTCATCTTGAGAAGTGATTGACCGATTGTAAGCAGGGGGTGGGGAGGGGGTGTGGATAAGCCTGGGTATCGGATTGCTGGGTATTCACGAGGGTTCACTGAGAATGACGCCGTTACGCTTTATCTAAAGCCTGGTCTTAACTCAGCTTCACATAAAAGTAACGTTGAAATTTAACTCGTAGAACGAAATAGAGTATTTATTTATTATAGTTTTGTTAGTTTCTCCTATCCCTGTGTCTCGTTTGTTTTAAGGTGGGAAATTAACACTAATATTATAAATGCGAAAGTTTAAACTGTATGTGTGTAGGTTTGTTACTCCTTCACATTCGAACGGCGGAACAAATTTCGATGAAATGTCCTGGAATAGCAGATAAGATTTTATCCCTGGTGTATGTTCCCTTGGTATCATTTTATATTTTCCCACGGTCGAAGCCATTGGTAGCAGCTAGTCATCAAATAACTCATGCCACTCTGGGTTGAGCGACAGGGAATGTCAAATTTTTACTGACTAAAACTTATCTGTGTTCCTTCAGTTGCTCTTTGCGTTCCAGAGACCCGTTAATTCTTTCGAAAAATTCTGCAGCTTTGAGTTTATTTCCTGTGACAGTGTAAGTTTTAATATGAAAGCTTGTTTATGTTTATTTTATTGATATAAAATTTACGAAACTAACAAGCTGTGGTGTGTGTGTGTGTGTGTTTTATATAGGTACACTTTTACACAACCCTTCGGGTAAAACGGGCGCTGATACTATATTTCCAAATAAAATAATGTTCCATAAAAACTTTTTTCATTAACTTTATCAAGCTATTGACTTTAATGACGTAACTTCACTGACGCTACATCATTTAATTGCTTCACGATCCAAACGTTAATTGTGTCTCATATTTTCCAAGCTTAGAGACATTCTGCTTGGTTCTTTGCTTGACAATCTCTTGGGTTTAGTAGCAAATGGTGTTTTTAGATAGCCCACGGCTTCGCTCCCGTCAACTGACTATCTACCCTATTTGGATACGGTAGATAGTTAGTTGACGTTCAGGGTAGGCCCTAACCTACCTACCTGCCTTACCGAATTGTCTACCTACCCTACGCTACCTACCTATTTTTTTACTTTTAAATCTCCCCTGTATGCTGTTGAACAAAACAAACAAAAATAATTTGAAAACAATCCAGCCTTTCCAGTTTTAGTTT
Source organism: Mythimna vitellina (assembly GCA_949316375.1). Taxonomy (NCBI): domain Eukaryota; kingdom Metazoa; phylum Arthropoda; class Insecta; order Lepidoptera; family Noctuidae; genus Mythimna; species Mythimna vitellina. Next base: position 11,993,441 of record OX438686.1, read on the forward strand.
TAGAGATACTAACAAACAGCAATTGAGTTTTATAAATATACATTAATCTTAATATTATTCACTTTGAATCATAATTTCCTTAACAAACAACGAACGGTCGTAAGCATATATTTATTTCATAATAATACCTTGGAATAATCACCAATCTGCGCAGTCAAACATGGCTGTCTTTGTGTCTGGCCATTCCACGGTTGTAAATAAGAGCTTATCCCTCATTACCGATCTATGGAGAGTGCCCTTCTTCGAAGCTATTACCAGTACGATTGATTAAATATTCATTCTGTGAATAATAAAATACATCAATCTAAATAATTAAATACTAAAGAAGAATTAAAGATTACGTTTTTATTAACATTTAGGCTTCAAAAAAATGTCGTTGCAGAAAAAAATGGACAGTTAATAATGGTTAGAAGCGGACGGAGTAGCGTGGTAGTACAGTTCGGGGAGATTGCTGTGGTGGGGGTCCACTTCTCCCCTAGCTAAACCTTCGCGGAGGTCTACCACTCTCTTGTGAAGTTGGGTATCGTCGTCGGATTTCATTTTAAGGTTCCTGGTACACGGCTTTAGATAACTAATGTTAATTTTTGACTATTGCCATTATAATATGTCTTATATGTGACCCAATTTAGTAAAATAACATTACGGGCTATTTTTTTAAATTGATAGGCCGTCGATGGAGCACGCTTGCCTAGAAGGAAACTATTCACTCTTGACTTAAAGACCTCTAAGTTGTAGCTATCAGGAAACACAAACTATCACAGGAAATTCCTTCCTTTCCTTCATTTCTCTCAAATAACTGAAACGATGTCATTACTTTTCCAATAATCGTTAAACCCCTATACACCTCCAATTATCACTTACATTGAAAGAAATGGTTGTTTTATTTGCTGTCCAAATTAAATTACTCGCAAGGATTATTTATAAGACCATTATCAACAGGCAAATTGCCGCTAAAAGCGCTAATTAGCCCAAAGGTCCCACAGCGGAAACCTTGGCTTATAATTAAGACAGATTCATTTACTTGCCTTCTTCAGTGATGAAACTTAATTATAAACGTGTTAAGTTTGTTTAAATCTTGAAACGATTACTAAGAACTTTAAGTTTTGCTAAAGAGTTTAAATAGTAGCAATTTGGGAATGGTAATAATAATATTCCACAACTTTCACACAACGCGATCTAGCCCCAAACTAAGCAGAGCTTGTGCTATGAGTACTAGACAACTGATAAACAGACTTATATATTTCTAAATACATACATATTATAGATAAATTACGCCCAGACACAGAACAAATGATCGTGTTCATCACACAAACATTTGTCCTGGGTGGGAATCGAACCCACGATCTCCGGCATAGCAGTCAGGACCACTGACCACTAGACCAACAGGCCAGTGGTGTTCGCTTGTCGCAAAAAAATTAAAAAAAAAATTAAGAATTCTTTTAAATGTTTAACTATATAAGTCAGCCACATCATCGCTTATCATTAGGTGAGATAGTGGTCAAACGCGAGCCTATCAATGATAAAAAAATACCATCCAATAAACGTAATCCATTGCAAAGTATTTTTACTCAAAATTTATCTATCGTCCTATTTTTTTGACTCTTAAAAACTCATTCCCATTCGTTTTTACTTCATCAATAAATAAATTTTACTGCATTCGCTATCTTTGCCAAGATTTTCTGTATGAAAGACAAAGTTTTAAATAAAATACTTTCCACGAAGAACACTCGTATCTTGGAGCCAAGTATCGCGATCGTGGCGTCCCAAGCGATTTGAAAGTTGTTTCATCCACAGGTGAATAAAATTCTCACTATACTAAACCAGCAGTTTACTAGTGAGCTTTTTATTTTTACAACAAAATCTCTACAAATATTTAAAGTGTATAAAACGTTTTGTGTCGGATAATAAAAAGGAGTCATAAAAACTGAAACCTATCAGTTATGAAACGCTGTTTTTTTTTAGGTCGGGACGTCATCTAACAGCTCCTCGCGCCCCGGATGGAGCAAGAGGAACAGACTTTCACTAACTAAAATACACCTGTATTCTTTCAGTTGTTCTTACGTTCCAGGACCACGGTAACCCTTTCGAACAATCCCGCAGCCCTAGCAGGCATCGGTCCTAGTAGGCTCCGTTCATTCTGCTGATATCTCTTTGAGGCGCGCAAGGAACACAACGCGCCGTCGATTTTTGTTCACAAACATGTATAAGTAATGTGGTTACCCCACTAACACTAAACAAACAAATTATATATTCAGGTATCCAGTACACCTTCATTAGTTTTATAGCCTTGTCTGTGACGGGTAAACAAGCGTCTTATGTCCACAAAGTCAGCAAATACGTCTATTTTGGCAAGGCCGCAAGATCGTTACTATTATACTGAAAAAGTAATTATTTGTCCAAAATATCAGTGGATAATACCTATATAATTTCAGCAGCATAATTTTAGACATATTTACTGTCACAAAGGGTGTTTTTTTTAGAAAATTTAACAAGGTTTGGGGTGAAAGAAATCCTTTTCAAGTGCTTGTAGAGATGTGACTGCGTCGTTCCAATTCGCTTGTTCCTCACTCTTGTTGTCCCCCGCGTGGGTAGCAAAATGTTTTGTTTTGTTTATCTAATTCACAATTCAAGGACACAAATGAGGTCTGTTAAAAAAATTTATTTTACTTTTTCTAAACGTATTTTAGAGACTTGGAAGATTAATTTTGTTAACATTAAGCAGCATGCGTAATGTTGAATTTAGAATTTAATTTTGAGTATTTGTTGCATTAAAGTTGGGTTGGGTCCGTTCTTACTTTAAATTATTAATTCCGAAATGGCCTTTAGACTCAGAGTAGACTTGGTTCGTGGGTTTAACTACTGACTTAGTTACAAATATTTGCCCTCATTATTTTTCATGTTTAATTAAGCTCTTACTAATATATGTAAATTTCTTACAATAACATAAAAATCTACGGATCTTACTCTTTCTACTCTAACATAAAGTACCAATAAATGAAAGTCGAGTCCGTTCAATTGAATTGTATTCAATAGATACGCATTTAATAGTCAATAAAATGGTCAGGAAAAGTCGTTCATTCGATTCGCACACCGCAATTTTGGTGGACTTTATGACCCATAAATAAATAAGAGAGATGGCAGGAATTTTGATATTTCGGGAAACGTTATATTATCTACTGTTACAAATAGGTACAATAACATTTGAAAACAAATCTATCAAATTGAAAAGGTACACTCAGTAATTTCTTTTTACAGTTTTTTAAAATAACTGTTCATGTTTTACGAGGAAAAATTTGTATTTATTTACACTTTCACACTTGATTTATTATTAGTATTAAAAAAAAAACATCTTGTAATAAAAAAATCAATGCCTAAGTCTAAAGATAGAATCTAAGAATACCAATGGGTTTCCATACCAAGAATTCCAAATATTGCTTTGGAATTCTTGGTATAGATCGAGTGCCGATATTGTTTGGTTTCTGTATGAGCGCCATGCTCAAAGCAAAGACTCTTGAATGGACTCCGTGGAGACTGCAGAAACCTGTTCGGCGCTATTCAGTTCTACGAGGAGTAATAACATTTGCACTCCGTTATGTGTACACTAGGGGATACTGGACACACTTTTCCAGATACGAGAAATGTATCTATTGGTCGAAGTTTCATTCACAGATTTCGTTTAATATCGTCAAATTAAATGTGTAGTTGTTTTAAAACTAGCGTACCCTTTGCTCTCGTGATATATTGCATAGGATTTCTGAAAACTTTTTTTTAAATTTACTTTCTATTTAAATTAGCAGCATACGCTCTTGCCTGGTAGGTATAGGTACCAGCAATAAGACCGCCATTGAAACCACACAATCAAGATTATATTGAAAAGTATTTTTAACTGACATCAAAAAGAACCGATTTTGAAATATCTTTTTTTTTATTGAAATATTAATGCTTCCATGTTGGTCCCATAGAAATATTGTTATGATCTTATCATGAACTTCAAAGATATGGAATAGAACTCCTCGTAACAAGTAAAATTGCTTTGTTTATACGTGTAGTTGATGACTGACTAAAAGAAGAGGGGGAATATAATAGGGGTTAAAGTATGAAATTGCCGTTTTATTGTAATACATACTTCGAATTGGCATAGAACCTTCATGGTTCGAGATTTTTGAGTGAAACTTTTTTCACATGGTCCCTATGAAACTATTCTTTTAAAAAATGTGCAACATTCGATTTTCGACTTTCAGTCGTTTTTTTTATTCAGCTTAGACAATAAAGATGAATACTTCGAAAATTCGAGTGATTTTTGAATACGAGTTCCGACGCGGAACTAACGAGGCAGAAACAGCTCGCAATATCAATGTTGCGTTTGGAGAGGAGACTGCTAATGAACGCACCGTGCGATTTTGGTTTGAACGCTTTCGATGGAAACTTTGATTAAAAGAAAGAACCACGTGAATAACAATGCATTGTTGAATAACAATGAATCGAAATTGATAGAGGAAGCCGATCCGAGCCAAACTACCCAGGAATTAGCGGGATGATTTAACGTTATACAAGTTACCATAACCTTTTTATTGGTATAAAAAGGTAACGGTAACTGTTTGGTTGACTCAGCATGGTGCTATTCATTATAGCTTTCTCCGATCTGGTCAAGCAATAACGGCAGATGTCTACTGTGCCAAACTCCGAACAATGATAGCAAAATTAGCAGTGAAACAGGCCTGACTCATGAATCGATCTTCACCCTTATTGCTCCATGACAACGCGAGACCTCATACAGCACGAGAAACTGTTTTAACTGTCAGGAACTGCAATTAGTAACTATTTGTCACCCTCCGTAAATAATAATATAATTATTTTGATAAATATGTTAATTATTAAAAAAAAACAAATTTCAATTTTTCAGTACAAATCGGCAATTTCATACTTTAATATATGATTTGATGATGAAGCCTGAATATATGGTTTTTTTTTATGTATGTTTACCGATTTCTCAGTCAATTGTGGACCGATTTTGAAAATATTTTTTTGATAGAAAGTTTATGCTTCCAAGTTGGTCCCATAGTAAAATTGCTTTATTTATACGTATAGTCGATGACTGACTGAAAAAAGAGGGGGAATATATCGAACTGATCTGATGATGAAGCCTGAAGTTAGGCACCGGAACTCTGTAATAAATTAATGAAATCTAACCGTGTTTGGGATTATTAGAATTGTCATGAGATGCACTCTGGCTATAAGGTATTTAAGTATGGGGGGGGGGGTACTTTTTAGTGGTGGTACCATAACTAAAAAGTGTAAAATAAAAAAGTTTTTACAAAAAATACAACTGACTTCTATGTAAATAAACACTGAAAATTGAAAATAACTTTAATTTTGGAAGTCGGTGTTAAATAACGAAGAGACAAAACTGTTATAGAAAGTTATAGAAACACCGATTTCCGAAATTAAAGTTATTTTGCACTTTTCAGTGTTTTTTTTTTTACATTTACATTATAATACTAGCTTCGGCCAGGGGCATTGACTGCGTAAAAGCAGATAATTATTCTAAGGAAACATACTCCCGGGATAGAATGTATTTTTATATTCTATTTCAGGACATGGTATTCCCGAGTGCCAAATCTATTTAGCTGTGAAGGAGTAGCAAACATACAAACTTTCGTCTTTATAATAGACAACCTTTTGACCGCGCCTTCGCATGCGTCAAAGTAGGTTTCTCCATACAAACTTTGGAACCCCGTTTCATCCCCAGGGGGCGAATTTTTTTTTTGAATCTGGGAAAGTCATCTAATGACAAATCCCGCTCTTGGGCGGAGCGCGAGATAGTGTCAGACTTTTACTGACTAAAACCCACTCCTATTCCTTCATTGCCTTCGTCCCAGGGCCCCGGGTTTCGCAGTTGGCGAATTTCAGAAAATCCTCTCTTAGTGCTCGCCAACGTCGTAAATTTTGCACAAGGGTTCCTTTGTGCAAAATTTCACACTCCTAGTTCCAGTAGTTTCAGCTGTGCGTTGATATGTTAGTCAGTCAGTTTCTCCTTTTATATATATATAGATTAGTGTAGCAGGTATGACCAAAAGATTCATAAATCCGCGCTGAATTTATCTTCTTGTCGTTGAATAATTTGGACGCCGCATCGCATTGTCTGACACAAAGCCACATTCCCGCCTGTTTGTCAGATTTTCGTACATTGACATCAAATGTGCTTAGTGATCTGGAAACGTAACAGAAGAAACAGAAAGTTGCTTTAATAAATAAAACTTTATTTTTATTTTATTGATTTTGAATAACAAACATTATTGGTATTTAAGTCTCTTTCACTAAGTCCATAGTGTGTGTATCTGTCTATTGCATTTTTTCTTAGCCATAAGCAAAACATTTAAAATAATAATAAAAATCCTAAACTAATTAAAACTAACTAAAAACAAACTAAAATTTGGCGTCAAAAAACTCATCCACATTGATGTCGACCGGTAATGTGCCCAAAGACTGGCGGCGTCGCCACGCTGTATGGCAATGCTTATCTTCTGTCCAAGGTAAAAGCCAGCTCTTGGGTCACGCGAAGCGAAGTGTCAGCAAGACGTTTTGACGTATCTTTAGACAATTTTTGTTACAATGTATCTCACTGTTGGGCAAAGGCCTCCCTTTTCTCCTTCCAAAACTTATGCCTTATGATTACTGTTTCACTTTCATTTTAGTTGAGTTGAAAGCTACGAGCCTGAGCGTGCGTGCCCATGTACTGAATATTTTATTTTTTAAATTTTACTAGCTTTTGCCCAAGGTTTCACCCGCCAACATAAAATATAGCCTAAGTCACTTTGGAATAAAGCAGTCTTCTATCAGTAAAAAAATTTAAACAAAAAAAAACTTTACCTCTTTATAATATTAGTGTAATAGATTAGTTTATGGTAGTACTAGCTTCTACAAGCAGCTTCGCCTGCGTGAAAGTTGGATCTCCATACAAAATTTGGACCTAATTTTCATCCCCAGGGATGAATTTTGGAAAATCCTCTCTTAGGGCACGCCTACTTTATAAAAGGAAACCTTGTGCTCACGTTTCTTGTCCCAGTAGTTTCTGCTGCGTTGATATGGCAGACAGTTTCTTTTTATATATATATAGATTATTAAGACAATGAAATTATTTGCTAAAATCGTTCTAGTTTATTGCACTTAGTCAAATTATTGCGTAGAAATCTACCTAAATCTGACTGTTCATATCTCTTGTTATAGTGCTTAAGTATAGCGATATAGTTATTAAATTATTAAAAGCAAATTTACTGTCTGCTCAAGACAGAAGTTTGTAAATAAGTTTTAAAACATAAATATTTATTGAAACAGAGAGAATCTTAAAGCATACTATGCTTTAAGATTTTCTTGTAGTATCTGCTTATAATCTATCAAGGTTTAAGATGTAAAGTGATGATTTTGTTACAAGTTTTCGTATTTAACTGTTTTTTTTTTAATTAGCCTTTTTGGCGTCTCACTGCTGGGCAAAAGCTAACCTTTTCTCTTTCCAGACCTCTCTGTCTAAGACGATTTCTGGCCAATTTTTATTTTATGTGATAATTATATTATAGTTTTATGCTGAAATAGAAGCCTTTTTGTCCTCCCTTGTCTTGTTTTTATTTTTGTATTATAATTTTTTTGACTTTTAAATTACTTTTTTTATTGTAATAGTGTAGTAGAGATGAGAATGTTGAGATGGATGTGTGGTGTGACGAGAATGGATAAAGCGAGAAATGAGTATATTAGAGGAAGTTTGAAAGTGGCGCCAGTGACTAAAAAGTTGAAGGGAATCGTTTGTCTTGGTATGGTCATGTAAAGAGGAGAGATGAAACGCGTTACTAAAAGGGTTATGAGTATACATGTGGATGGGTGGAGAAGGAGAGGGAGGCCAAAGAAAAGATGGATGGATTGTGTGAAGAGTGATATGAAAGAAAAGGAAGTTGGTGATAGCATGACGGTTGAAAGGATAGAATGGAAGAAAAAAACGTGTTGCGCCGACTCCAAATAAGATGGGACAAGGACAGGAAGATGATGATTATAGCTAGTCCGCACTGTGCCATTGCTGGGCAGGGCAAATCCTCGCTTTCTCTTTCCAATTCTTAAGAAACTTTAAATTAATATGCTTTTATTTAAATTATTCGATCTTTATTTTGATCTACAAGTACAAGCCTAAATTCACCTTTTAACTTTGAAATGTCTCGTCAAGATTAGTTGTAGCACCTATACGTGTTTGTGACGAAGCGTGCAAGAAGGCTGGAATGGAGCCTGCGTTATCTCTGATCACCGTCACGTGTTCGGATAAAAAATCTATTAACTTTGTTTATCTTATTAAATTTTTGCACCAGAATATAAATAACTGCTTAGGCGTGATAAATTACTTGTCTGAAAGAAATAATGGAAACAAAAATACAATGAACATTTTTGCATTATCGCTCTTTTCTGTGGTGGAATATAATGAAATAACTCCTCCAGTCCTGAGTGGAGCGAGAGAGAGTGTCAAATTTATACGGACTAAAACCCATCTCTGTTCCTTCAGCTGTCTTTGCATTCCAGGGTTGTGGTAACTCTTTCAAACAATCGCGCAGCCGTGCAGGCATCAGTCCTCACCGTCTGCAAATAAAAAAACAATAAAAAAAAACAAATAATAAAATAGAAATAAATATTAAAAAATATATATATAGGTGGCTCAGAGGCCCATCTAAGATATTTTTGTAAGTGTGTACTCAATAGTGAAAACTCAAATGGAAATTTATTTCTATAACTGCTATGCCAATTTAGTTTAAGCTAAACAGAAATTTATGAAAGGTTTCAATTACAGACACATAAAATACCGTTTGCAATTTAATAATACATAAATAATATTCTTTAACAACACAAAAAAGAAACATTTTTCTCTTTTCTTTCAGTTTCATGCCAGAATAGAATATACTAACAAAAACCGGTCAAGTGTGGGTTGAACTCGCGCACCGATGATTCTGATTGAACTTATAACGCAAATAGTTCGATTCCAAAAGGGTTTTTCTAATCGCGAAAAAATAATTATTTTGTGGGTTTTTTTTTTTTTTTTTTTTATTGGGTGGGAAAATCATCCTAATGACATCCCCGCTCTTGGGCGGAGCGCGAGATAGTGCCAGACTCTTACTGACTAAAAACCCACTCCTGTTCCTTCGTTGCCTTCGTCCCAGGGCCCCGGGTTCCGCTTTCACACTACCCGTGGCCCCAGTAGGCTTCGACCCTGCTGGGCCCCTACGATTTGCTGACATCTCCCTGAGGCGCGCGTGGAATAATACGCGCCGTCGACGACTTGGGCTCGGTCCGGACGGTTACCGGACGGTCAGACGGCGAGCCACCCATTGCTCGCCGTCTACAAGCCCGCGCCTACGGTGGCCGGAAATCGGGATCGGAATCCCGGCGGCGGTTGGAACGTAAGGACCGTTGCCTCACGCGATCGGCCGCCTCCTTAGCTAGCATTACTGCTTCGCAGAAGGAGGCGACCGCCTGCCACTCCTCCTCGCTCCGGAGCATGGCCTGAACCAAGGCCCGGCGCGAGAGATCGCCGCCGCCGATTGCACCCACGAGGACACGGCGTTGCTCTGCCCAAGCGGGGCACACCTCCACCGTGTGCTCTACCGTGTCCTCCGGGTGGGCCACACAGTGGCGACACCCGGGCGTCGTTTCCGCACGAATCCGGTGCAGGAACCTCCCGAACTTACCGTGTCCGGTGAGAACCTGCGTCATGCGGAATGTGAGGACGCCGTGAGGTCTTTCCAACCACGCCTCAAAGAGGGGACTTACCGCCATAATTGTGGCGTGCCCAGCACGGGGTCGCGACAGTCGCTGTCGCCATTTCTCCATGAGAACTCGCCGGAGCTCTGTCCGCCATGCTGCGACTTGTTGCGGCAGCGTAGTTTCGCCCCGGCGTTGCATCTCCATGCGCCGTTCGTGCATGAGTGCAAGGACTGTTGCCTCCAGATCCCATGGTCGCTGGCCAGCAAGGAGGCTCGCCGCTTCGCGGGAAATCGTCCGGTATCCTCGTACCATCCGTATGGCCATGACCCTTTGGCACGCGTTCAGCCGGGCCGCCGGCTGCTTCCGCAGCCCCGGCGCCCACACCGGTGCGCCATAAAGGGCCATGGACCGAACGATCCCCGCGTAGAGCCTCCGGCAGGAGGCGTCTGGACCCCCAAGGTTGGGCAGGAGCCGCGAGAGGGCAGCCCCAGTCCGATTTAATTTGGGAGCCAGACGTCGGAAGTGCTCGTCGAAATCCCATCGGCTGTCGAGAACGAGTCCCAGGTACTTCATCGTTGACCCGACGCCGATGTGGACTCCTCCCACTGTTAGCTGGGAACCCGGTGGTGGCGCGTTCCGAGGGCCGTGAAAGCACATGGCCTCGGACTTGTGCAATGCCACCTCGAGTCCCAGCTCCTGGATCCTGCCAACGACTGTCGCAACCCCGCGTGTCGCTAGTTCGACCGCCGCCTGGTACGACTCTCCCTGCGTGCTTTTCGGGGTTCTAGGTCAACAGGAAGTATCCTACAGATTTTGATTTCTTTGCGAGTTTCAAAATATGCGCCATAAACGGCCTTATCTTTAGATGTGTTAACTTAGAAATTTGATTTTTTTACTGCTCCAAGGAGTAGCAGTTTTTGATAATTTTAGCTCGATACCTCCACGCATTCCCTAGCAAGAGGGTCTTAACAGACAGGTGAACATCAAAGTGATCAAATAAAGGTTTCGTTTTTCTCTACTGAGGTACAGAACCCTAAAAAAGATTGTATAAAACTTTCGCTGTTCGATGTTGATAGCAAAAGCCTGATTTTTTTGGCTTTGATGGATCGTTTATGGATTAAGTTTCACTTCGATATTGTTTCAATGGATACGCTTTGGTTTACTCTAGAAAGATTAAGTGGCTATTTGACGTCTGTTCGGAACCAATGAAGAGGGGAAAACATCGATTTTCTTGAATAAATATCCATCAATATTTATACATATAAAAGGAGAAACTGACTGACATATCAACGCAAAGCCTGAAAAAAAGATTTTCGAAAATTCGCCTTCTAAGAGAATGAAAGAGGTCTAAAGTTTATATGAAGAAACCTAGTTTCAAGCGGGCAAAGCCGCTGGCCGAGGCTAGTCAATATATAATATAGTAAGTAGTATATAATGTATATAATGTAGTAGTTAATATATATAACTGAAGAAATGAATATCTTCCTTAGGTAGGCATTCTAATTTTACTCATTGCTTGTCACATTTCTCCAGAGACTAGGTTTGAATTAAAAGCTGGAAACGGGAACAAATGTTATGTTCATATGACAGAGCAATTTCCTACAAAGTGAGATAAAGATATTGTCTACCAGCAACCCGCCCCAGCTTTGCTCGGGTGTTATACATCTTTGAAATGCTCTGCTTTTCTCTACCATTTCTGTACATTGTTAATTTTGTAACTCATCATCATTTCGGTCAAAAGATGTCTACTATTGGTCATGGGCCTCCTCCAAGTGTTGTCATAACGACCGGTTCTGTGCGCCTCGCATCCATCGGATTTCCGCGACCCTCACCAGGTCATCTGACCATCTTGTGTAACAATTTGTTACAGAAGCGTTGGAAGGCCTCCTTTCAACGCTGCTGTAACTAATTTAATACTAAATTAAGAAAAATAATTAATACATATATACTATATACGTACATTTAAAGCAAAATTCTTAATTAAAACATGGCGTCAAAAAATCCCGTCGCATTGCTTTCGACTGGAAGTGTGTCCAAAATACTGGTGGCATTGTCACGTTGTATGGCACTGCTTAACCTCTGAGTGAGGTAAAAACCAGCCCTTGGGTCACGCAAATATCAACTAGGTGTTTTTCTCTACCGTAAGATGCATGTATTATATATTTAAACCTTCCTTATAAATCATTCTGTCCATTGTTAAAAACTGCATGCAGATCCTTTTAGTAGTTTTTAAGTTTATTGCCTAGAGACAAACGCGGTAGGGTATTTTGTTTTATTATATGAATTAAATAAATAAATAAAAAATATCTTTATGTATATAAAGAAGGATAAAAAGACACTTATTTTTACCTAGTTGATTTGCTTGACTCAATGTCCTATGTCCCCTACACGAGGCAAAGGTGGTCCACAGTAATTCTCCATTGCGAACGGTCTTCAACTTCGCGCTTCACCTCGCTCCATGTCGTTTCGTTATTCACCGCTTCTCCCAATACGGTGCGTCGCTAGGTCTAACGGGGCCGAACCCGCTTTCTTTTTCCTTGAGGATTCCAGTCCAACATTTGCGAGTCGTATGTTTTTTTTGGTGGGAAAATCATTTTATGACATTCCCCGCTTTTGGGCGGAGCGAGAGATAGTGTCAGACTTTTACTGACTAAAAATCCACTCCTGTTCCTTCGTTGCCTTTCGTACTAGGGCCGAGTCTTCCTTTCAGAATCAGACCGTTGGCCCCAGTAGGCTTCGACCCTGCTGGGCCCCTACAGTTGCTGACATCTCCTTGAGGCGCGCATGGAACAGTACGTGCCGTCGACGACTTGGGCTCGGTCCGGACGGTTACCGATCGGTCGGACGGCGAGCTACCCATTGGTCGCCATTGCAAGCGCGTACGGTGGCCGGAAATCGGGATCGGAATCTCGGCGGCGGTTGATTCGTAATGTGCGTGTGACCAATCCTTAAATCCTAAATCCCTCTACTTGTGTAGCTTGATCTGGATCAATATTTTTACCTGTAGACACGACAGTAAAGACAGCGAAATGTTTTTACAAATACTTTCTAACCCTATGTTTGTTCTAAAGCCTATATATATAATTTAAAAAAATTTATGCTTTGTCTGTTATTTAATTCATTAATTTTGTGGACACCTTTGCACATTACACCTTTGACATATTTGCACAGAACCGAATGTCTATAAAATTACCTACCAGTATAGCATTTTGTTAATATGTCGTTGGTGTTCCTCGTAATAATAAATAAATAAATTAAACCCCAAGCGAACGCCGCCGTTCGCTCTCTCATTGTCTTTCTATTGTGTCTCTAATTACGGTATTCGAAAGGTTAAAAATAAATATTTCATGAAAATTCCCCGTACAAAATTGCGTACATTCCTATGTCAGTGTTCACTGCATAATAAGGTTGATAGCTGGTTCAATCCCTCGGAATAGCAGGTTAATGTATGTGGATTTGTGCCAATGGATCATTCGCTCACGATTTTCATTCGCATTGTGAAATAAGGGAATGTTTTTATCGTGTTGTTTTCGTTTACAGAATTAGGTGGTAATGAATATTGAATCCAGGGTGTTTTATTGAGACATTACTTTTAATACAGATGTAAATAAAAAGCTACACGTCTTCTATGGGGCTTTATAAAATCTATTTACGGCTGATATAGTTATGTTTGTTCTTAAATATATACTCTTATATACATTTGTACCCTTGTTGTCTTATTAATCTTTTCTTTGTTTTATGCACCTACCATGTTTTCTCTTCACTACCCTTGGTCGACTGGTAGAGAATGCCTAAGGTATTAAGTTCGCCTTTGTACCTTTATGTTGCATTAAGTTTTCATGAATAAATTAGGATGGCTGTCAAGCCGTTAGGCACGAGTAATCTATAGATGACCATCTGAGACAATTCTGCATGGTTCTCATGTGATTTGACCATTACATATTTAATATGGACTTTAAAAGAGAGTTTGACCCTTGAGTTTGTTTCGGTGTTTCTTAGCTGACTGCCCTGAGAAGAAACACCGGCCTCATCTGGTTTAAAATGTCAAAAAAAAATACGTGTAAAAGGGTTTTTTAAACCTATTTGCAAAATAAATATCACTTATACTAATAATATTATAAAGAGGACCAATTTATATTTTTATTTATAATGAATAAACTCAAAAACGACTGGATAGATTTCTAAATGATAAATATTTTACAAATAGGTTTTTTAAGAACACTTTTTAACCGACTTCTAAAAAAGGAGGAGGTTCTCAATTCGGATGTTTGTATTTTTTTTTTATGTTTGTTCGCGCATAACGTCGTCGTTTGCCAACCTTTTGAAAAAATATTTTTTTGTTAGAAAGGATATACTTTCCAAATAGTCCCATAGTCACCAAGTCCGGATCTGATGATGGAATCTTGGCGAAATCGAGGGAACTCCTCAAATATCATAGGCAACCGCATAGTGATTTTGGTATTTTCATCGAGAACTTAAGCATTTACAGTCAAAAAGTAACATTTGATGAAGTGGAACAGATGAAGAAGACCAGAAATGGTCAACGGAACTTCATACTCGCATAGATATCACAATGAAGATAGTTAAGCGACTATGATAATACAAATAAATTAATGGTTCTGAATAGTTCCGTTGAAAATGGTATCATCAAATTGATCTGATGATGATGATGGAGCCAGGAGGTAGGCACTGGAACTCCGTCATTTATCAATATAACCTAGCCGTGTTTGGGCTTATTAGAATTGTCATGAGATGCACTTTGGCTATAAGGTACTATCGAACTGATCTGATGTTCGAGCCGGAAGGTGGAAGGTAGACACAGGAACTTCATAATAAAACAATGTAACCTAGTAGTGTTTGGATTAATTAGAATTGTCATGAGAAATAGGCACTCTGTTTATAAGTGTATCCCAACTAAAAAGTGTGAAATAAAAAACTTTTTACAAAAAAAAGATAACCGACTTCACTAAAAAAAACACCAAAAGGATCAAAATAACTTTAATTTCGGAAGTCGGTGTTAAATAAGATACAAATAATACCGAGAAACACCGACTTCCGAAATTAAAGTTATTTTGATCCTTTTGGTGTTTTTTTTAGTGAAGTCGGTTATCTTTTTTTTGTAAAAAGTTTTTTACACGTCATTTTTTTTTTTGTAAATTTGAACTAAATGAAGCCGGTGTTTCCTAGCTATCTACCCTATCCTATCTATCCAAGAAACACCGAAACAAACTCAGGGGTCAAAGCTAGTTTTATATAGATATTTAGCTAAAAAAAGTATTTTGATAGGAATAAATCTTACAATTTAACGCGTATTGACCTTTTTTATCTCCTACTACAAAACATTTACATTGTTAGCAGAAATGAAATGATATCGGCTTATTCTGTCATAGTTGTATCAAAAAGTAAAATATAATAACAGATTAATGTATCGTAAAAGCTTTGTAAACAATTTAATCAAAGTTTTATGACAGTAGATATAAATAATGCTCGAATGACATGCGATGCGTTAGGTTATGAGCGTACTCATATCATACTAATGAGCAGTTTTCAATCGATTTTTACGGGTCTTCATTTGGAATATGTCCCATAGGTTATTCAAGCATTACCAATAGTGAAGGTACACTAATATTATAAAGGCAAAAGTTTGCGAGTGTGTGTGTATTTTACTCCTTCACGCGGAAACAGCTTAAAGAATTTAGACGAAATTTGGCAGACAGATAGATTGTGTCCTGGAATAGCCCATGGATACTTTTTCCCATCTAGTCTTTAGTAGTAGTAGTTTTTTTTTCATCTAGTCCCAAACTAAGCTAGCCAAGTTACGATCGTTTCGTTTGCGTCGAACGCCTTGAGTTGGCCACGCCTTCGATTTCTTTGTTCTAACCACGTGACTGAGCGTTGAGATGACGTCAGAACAAAGGAATCGGAAGCTCATTACACAAACATTTGTCCTGGGTGGGAATCGAACCCACGATCTCTGGCATAGCAATCAGGGCCACTGGCAAGTAGACCAACAGGCCTAACAATTGTCAATTTAAGAGTGTATATTTGTTACTTCTATGCGCTCAAATGGCTAAACAGATCTGGATGAAATTTGGCACACGGATAGAACATAGAATAGGTTTAGCCACTGTTAGAAGCTTGTTTTGAATTACTATACCTTCATTTCACATTGTCACGGGTAGAAATAAGCAACAAACACGCAAAATTCATCAACAGAATTGTTAAACAGGTATCCCGAATTCTATTTATTGTGGAACACTGGATTATAATGTACATACAAACGCCTACGTGTTCCGTATTCATTTATGTATTGTCAGTTTCACGTTGGATAAATCCCGGGATGTTTCTACCTAATTCGTATATCTCAACATCGCGTGAATGACTGTATTGATAAAAAGATTTCAGCCCATATGCCAATATGTCGTAATTCATTTTTTGACGAAATACCTTACGTATGTCATTCGATAGAGAACCAAACAACGCAGCATTTGACGAATCAAACACGAGGATTTGAATCAATAGTGTAATAGGTCATTTGACATAAAAAATCTATAACTTAAACGTACACTACTTTAAAGTTTTAATTTTTTTTTTAGTACATATACTTTTTTTGTTCTATCTGTATTTGTTCATTACATTTTTAAGTGTTTGTGTGTACATGTAGTAAGTAGTGTAAATAAATTTAAAAAAAATGTTCTATTTTTTCGGTAACGATAAATAAGTCGATAGTTGTTTAATTAAATTAAAAGTGTTAATTATAGACGTACATAATAACTTTTGTTAATCATTATTGCATTTTTTAAACTTTTGATTTCTTGCAATTTATTAGTTTCATACATTTAGTGATAAAGTATGTGTATTTTCTTTTTATTTCTAAATTATATGTCAGTTTTTTTTAATACAATATGTATGGATTTGTTATTAGGTTATTATTGTTTTTATTAAATGTATTTTTTAGTTTGTAAGTTTCTACTGTACAACGCCTTGGACATCCTCCGTAACGTTGTACAAGTGCTTTTAAACAAATAAATAAATTTAGTAAATTTAAGTCACTAGGTACATTACATAAAGCAAAAAAGCTAAAGCACTAGTAACTCAGTTGTACTCCTAAAGCAACAATTCGGAAAGCAGATTTATTTCTAAAAACGTACGTACGTTTCTACGTCTTACTAAACTGTTTATATACTCTCCTTATTAATATTATAATATAGAAATATTGTGAAAACAATTTTATTTTTTTAAATAGTAACCATAGTGTTTCTTGCCGTTTCTTCTCCACAGGACACGACTAGCTTCTGACGTTTTATAAGTGCCGATTTCAACATACATGGTGCGAACTTAAGCAACGTTTTGTTGATAATATTTGCGACTGCGTGTATTTGGTACATTTCAGTAGTTTAATATATTTCTATCTCTTAGCTTCCCTTTGTGAAGGTTATCCTGAGTCCGAATCTAGCTGTACCAAATGTCATTTAAATTCATTGAATCATTCAGGCGTGACTGATTACATCGAACCAATTATATATACATTAAATGGGATATGAATATAGCGGGATATCATAAAATTTAAGCCATTTCCAAGTACACATTTCCGAATAATAATTTTACGTTCACGGCTAAATACGTTCTCCCAATGTAAAGCACTGCAATATAAATAAAGCACTCTGTTACATTACCATTCTTAGTGTGAAATAAATTATTTGAAACATCTCGTGTTACATATTTTTGTATAAATGCCGGAGTAGCGGACCTCCCAGGAGTGAACCTTCCTTGCCTAATTTTGTATTCAAAATGATTTACAATTTTATCTCTGCATGCGATTTTTTACAGCTGACATACGACCATGAATTTGTACGGAGTTCAAGATTAACATTTGGAGCTGTCAAAGCAATTTCAAGCTTTATGTGTTTTGTTTTGATTGAATAAATTAGTCACTTACCGTTCATTGACCTCGTTCAACTTAGCCAGAGGTTCAACACTATCTATTTTCTCATCAAACGATGTCGCTTTTAGACATTGGTTGAGTATTTAAGCTGACAAATGAGATGGTTATCGGGTCATCTGCTTGCCTATCTGGTTACTTAAAGGTCGTCGTGGCGGTTAAACGTCACACAAATTAAATATCAAAGCAGAATAAAACTTAGTTACAAGTTTACAGTGTTTTTAATAATATTGTTCCAGTGATCTCAGTATTATCTTTGCACAGTTTTTTTTTTCAAAAAACAAGAAAATACTGTCTGTTATAAGATCTCTTTATTATCCAAGCTAACAATGTGTGATTCTAGCTCAAAGACGGGAAGACATCGTTTTTAAATTTCTCTCTCGTGAATCGCAGTGTACGTGGTTAAAGATACTTTATTCACTCAAAAGTACTGCTGTAAAACGCTCAGCCAACCACTTCATGTGTCTCAAAATATTGTAAACTAGTTCACAGTCCATTAAACGTATCACAGCTAGCATATTTCAATCATAAAATTCAGGTAATTGGGCAAATATCATAAAAGAAATGGATACATAAAAGCCTGGAGGTAAAACTTTATATCAACTATGTATTTTTATATCTTGTTTACATTCCATTACGTTTCTGTATGACTTTTATACAACTTATTTTTTTGCTATGCTAGTCTATCCGCAGGTAACCTACGTTAAAAAAATTAAAATGAAGCCTAAATTTTTCTCGGCACTCACGGTAGGATAGCTTTCTACTAGTTGAATAATTTTCACAATCAGATCAACACTTCCAGGAGTCACCCTTCCACAATCACTGCGATAAGTCCCCTCTTTATAGAATGGTTAGAGAGGCGCCACAACGCGTCTATAAATCAGTCTGACGCTGGTCCTCTCCGTAGATGGTGAGGACTTTTGTGAGGTGGTTTTCAACCTCTGTGTGGATCGCCCGCAGGACACGGTGGAGTATTCGGTGGAAGACTGCTGTCACCTCCTTCTGCGAAGCAGGCAAGCTAAGAAGGCGGTAGTAAGCGTGAAGAAGACCCAATTCCTCACGCGCCGGTCGTCGCCTAAGCGCTTTGTGACCCATGTGTGTCATTGAGATTTTAGTATGATTGACGGGGCCCGCTACAGTTACTTTCTCTCGCTCCACCCAGAACGGTTATTTCAAGAGAAATAATTTGATGATTTCTCACTTTTTAAAAATGAAAAGGATTTAAATTTAAATTTTGTGTTCCTGAAAGAAATCACTTTATTTATTTAAAAATTCATACAACACAAAGGTACAAAGGCGGATTTAATGCCCTTTGCATTCTCTACCAGTTAACCAAGTACAGCGGAGAGACAACATGGTAGGTTTATAAAAAAAAGAAAATATTTTTTAGAAAACCAGTGACTTAATGGACATGTTGAAAGCAAAAGAACGACAGTGGCAAAAGATGTTATTTTCCGTACAGCACACTAAGTAACAAACAAATCTCCCGATCTTCCACAGTCATAAAACACGTAAGATGATAAAAAACCAATGTACTATAAAACAATAGGTAGTCATGGCGTGCTCCTCTGGCAGTTAAGAGACGTTTCCTGCGTAGTACACTCTCCAGCCACGTATTATGCGCTAGTCTCTTTTACATGCGACACGACTTGAAAAGATGCTTCTTTGTCCTACATCAGCGTTTAGATACTCGGATAAAGATTTTGAAAAGAAACGTGGAAATTGATTTCTTTTAGAATATGATCTCGTTTTAAGGATTGCGGAAAGCTTGGAAAATGTAATAAACGGGTCTTAAAATGTGAGTTAGTTTTGCTTTCCGAAGCCAGTTGGCACGTAAACTTTTATGGTTATGCGGTGTTACAATATCGGATTCCGATTAACTTTAAGCAATTTCGGTTATTGATAAAAGATAATTTATTAGAATGTTGAAAATTATGTTGTAGAAAGTTTCGTTTAAGATTGATATCCATCTAAAATAGCTGAAAATAATTGACTATAAAAAAGTAACTGTCAGCGTCGGAGATACGACAGCGGATCTCCGCTGTGACATCTGAGTTAGGTTCACGATACGACTTGAAATCGATTAAACATTTTGTTGCTGCAAAACATATATCACTGATGATACAGATATTTTTAATTCATGTAATATACTTCTATCTTTGAAAGAATTGCGCGCATGAAAGTATGCATATTTAATGCCAGCTGAAATTTCCTCCTACGTACAGAAATAATTTCAAAAATTGTTCCGTCTACAATACAAAGCCTGTGTTGTTAAACAACTTTCCTGATGCGTACGTTACACAGTTTGCTTGTATTTTTCCGCAACAATATGAACTTATGTTACGACAGGTGTATGTAGCGTTGCAGGGAAGTGTTAGCAATATTTATTGCTCGGCTTCGCGGCGTATATATCACAAACAGTGTTCGGCCGGCCGTGTTTCCGCCGAACGTGGCCGAGTTTCGAGCCGAGCCAGATCTCCGGGGATCCGCGAGCATTGTCATACACAGCCTGTCCTCCGTCTATCAATTTCACCTACACACATATATTTCACCTATCGATAGTGCACTCAGAATGCAACGTTATTAATTAGTAGGTGAACCCAAGTTTGCACGGTCAATACTTAAATGGGTCAACGTTTTGTGTTTTTTTGTACGCCAGTGATTAATACAGGTCACAGCAACAAGTGATGTTATGTTGTTCCGTTTGTATCTAGCGTAGGATAACTGAGTTACATCTGTGGTAGGTTAGTTTAGATCTCTCTATCTTGTTGAATATTCTGGGTTATAAAGGCAATACTAGTTAGTAAACTAGAATAGTTTGACCGCACAACAGAGTTTCCAAATTAAGTTTGAGAGGCGTTTGAAATATCTCTTATTTCGCGCTCTGGTGAGTGCTACCATAACCACGTGTAAGCCCAAACAACACGAAATGCTATTAATAATAAGCCTTACATAATTAATCTCTTTGTAATATTTATTTACGGTAACCATTTGAAGAGTGGGAAAGGCCTACTTTTTCTTTTTAGGTCGCAAAATCATCTAATGACAAATCCCGCTCTTGGGTGGATCGGGAGGTAGTGTCAGACTTTTACTGACTAAAAACCCACTCCTGTTCCTTCGTTGCCTTTCGTACCAGGGCCGAGTCTTCCTTTCAGAATCAAACCCTTGGCTCCAGTAGGCTTCGACCCTGCTGGGCCCCTACGGTTTGATGACATCTCCTTGAGGCGCGCGTGGAACAGTACGCGCCGTCGACGACTTGGGCTCGGTCCGGATGATTACCGGACGGTCGGACGGTGAGCTACCCAATGTTCGCCGCCCGCAAGCCTGCGACTACGGTGGCCGAAAATCGGGGTCGGAATCCCGGCGGCAGTTGGGGCGTAACGACCGTTGCCTCACGCGATCGGCCGCCTCCTTTGCTAGCATTACTGCTTCGCAGAAGGAGGCGACCGCCTGCCACTCCTCCTCGCTCCGGATCATGGCCTGTACTAAGGCCCGGCACGAGAGATTGCCGCCGCTGATCGCCCCCACGAGGACACGGCGTTGCTCTGCCCAAGTGGGGCACACCTCCACCGTGTCCTCCGGGCTGTCAACACAGTGGCGACACCCTGGAGTTTCTTCCGCACGAATCCGATGCAGGATCCTCCCGAACTTACCATGTCCGATGAGAACCTGCGTCATGCGGAAGGTGAGGACGCCGTGAGGTCTTTCCAGCCACGCCTCAAAGAGGGTACTTACTATCATAATTGTGGCATACGTAGCACTGGGTCGCGACAGTCGCTGTCTCCATTTCACCATGAGATCCCGCCGGACCAACTTTCCGAGAATCGCAAAACACTTCAATAAATACACAACTATTATTCGGTAAAAATATTTGTTTTTTGTATTGTAGCTGATGAAATGGGGATGTTTTTCCTGAATTAAGAAAAAGTTTTATAGAAAGTGTAGTCGTAAAAATATTTTTTTTTCTGAAACGAGTATTGATAAAACTGGGTGAAACAAACTTGTTTACGTCAACAAACAAATATTTTATGCTATAGCGTAATAACAGTAAAATCAATATCTTATTACATTACCTGTTATTTGTATATAGTTTGAGATGTAAACAGAAAGATAATAGTGATGAAAATGTAACGTAAGTGTGTCTATTAGCCGAAAGCTAGTTGGTAAATAATAATAATAATAATTATTATTATTTATAGCCCATTTATGTCCCACTGCTGAGCAAAGGCCTCCCTTTCCCTTTTCCACACAAGTCTGTCTTCGGCCATTGCGGGCCAGTCCCTCAGGTATTTATCTAGTTCATCTCTCTACCTTCGCCTTGGTCTGCCGCGGTGTTGCCTTGCGTTTAGTGGGACCCAATAAGTGGCTCTTTTAACCCACCGCTCATCCGACATAAGGCAGACATGTCTGGCCCAATCCCACTTCAGAGTGGCAGCTTTTCGGGCAAGATCTTGTATCTTAGTTTCAGCGCGCAGCGTGGTAAGAAATTATGAAGACAGTTTTTGGAGTTACGTAACTATCTAATACGTGTTAGACTTTCACTAATAAAAACGTGTTTCTTCAGTTGCCCTTTGTGTTCTAGGGCTAGAGAAAGATATAAAGATTACAATCAGTTTTATTACACCGATTCATCAATTGACAATTTATCAACGAACGAATCAAACTCGACTTTATTTCTATTTGGACAAGTTTAATTGCTAAGACTGAGTTTGATAAGTTTTCAACTTCAACTTCATGATTGAGAAACCAGGAGTGAGTTAATACGAGTATCTATGTTATTCCAGTCGTGAAGTCCAATAAAATTATGTGTACTCACAGTTCTTGGAGGAAAAAACTAAGTTTCCTTTTTATTTTGGTCCAGATCGCTACGTGTCTGCTTTAGCAATAGATCCTTCTGTCTTCTTAAGAATAGTGGATGGGTCCTATCAAGCAAGTAGGTGTCAAAATCCTCACTTTGCGACTTTGCGCCAGCAACGTTTTTTTTTGTCATCAACGCTTATAAAATTGTGTAATTTATTTCAGTGCGGTCTTTGCAGACGATGTCTTGCCTGAAAACTGGCTTTTCATCAGAAAAAAAAAAATAATTATAACCTATTGTAGCGCCACTTTTCGCATTCAATTGTATTTTCAAACCATCCAGGAACCCACTCAAATAGGTATAAACAAGAAATTTCATTCAAATCGGTCAAGTCATTTAGAAGGAAGTAGGTGAAAAATAAACGTGCAGAATTATGACCACGTGACTGAGCGTTGGGATGACGTCAAAACAAAGAAATCGAAGGCGTGGCCTAATCGAGGCGTTCGACGCAAACGAAACGATCGTAACTTGGCTAGGGGAGCTGAACAGATTCCGCAACGCATCGTCGTAGCACTTAGCAAGACAACGTTTCACAGCGTCGCTACGCACCCTCACACCGTGTAAGCTCCTCGCACACCTTAGATTTAAACATTGACTAAAAGAGCGGTGTCAAGGACATCGTAGACATTTAGCCAGCGTCCGCCACCACGCACCGCGCATCGACTAGTTCATCTCTGGCGGAATCACTCTAAAACTGCGGCCTAAAATCTCCACTAATTTGTTTGGTTCATTTCGGGTCACGTAGTTCCCGTGAGTATTCTCGTCTGAAGCGAAAGTCAACACTCAAACTTGAGTCGGTTTAGTATGAAAATGTTGGGGCACTTTATGATGTTTAGGGACGCCTCATCTGAAATGCTTGCGACGATTTATTTTATATATCGCAGACTATTATGGGGACGACCGGACGAAGGTTTGATGAAGCGTTTCGAAGATATTTCTTTTTTTACATTTTGGGGTGACATTTGTATGTTTGATTTATGCTTAATGACAGTTGCAAAGACCAAACCGAAGTTGGCAGTAGTGTCATCACAGCGTTAATGTTTTCAAATTGTCGATTTGAACCAATTGTTTGACTTTATTAGTGTAGATATCTAAGTAGTACATACAAAAATTAATAAACTATATTAATTTGTGTATGTATGATATAATTGTATGATATTTATGCTTTATTATTACAAGTATCTATTCTTGTACTTATTCGCCTTTTTTTTAATCTCTGTATCACCCTAAGGTTGACTGGTAGAAAATGCCTAAGGCATTAAGTCCGCCGCTGTAGGTTTGTGCATAAAGTATTTAATAAATAATAATAAATAAATACTGTCATATGTACCTATAGTTATTGTAGGATTTTTGTTAAGATTTTGTGTAAGTCTATTTAAAATAACCCTTTGTTTTTAGTGGAAAATCATCAAACGACTCCTCTCATTCTAGGTAATGCGAGAGGGAAAGTCAGATTTACTGACTAAAATCCACCTGTGTTCATTCAGTTGCCCTTTGCGTTCCAAAGTCACGGATAGTCTTTCAAATAAACCCGCTACCCTGGATTTGAAAGAACTCTTACTCTTAATTACAGGCAAAACGAAGATGCACCTTCACAGAATCCAGACGCATTGTTATGGATTTTCTTTCTAGCAACACATAATATTTGAACGAAAACCCGTTCAATCTTGACTAATCAAATAAGAGGGTCGTCTAAAAGAGAAAAAGAACGACATCATATTCAGAACTTTTTGTTTGTTCTAATGAATAAAATGAAAATAACAAAAAGTTAACGTGCGCTGCTCACGCTTTCTTTGCAGAATGTGATATTCGCATACATAGCTTCAGTTTATTTCAATGATAAGGCTCTGTTTATTACAGTTTTACAGTACACTAACCAAAACATCAGTTTATTATATCGTATTTTTGTGCGAACAACATAACATGCGTGATAAAGTTCTTTTTTGTATCGTCAAAGTAATAATATAAAAAGAAAGAACAAATTATTAGCAACACTGTACATTTATGATAGTATTTTATCGACTTTTCATCACAAATAAAGTAAATACTATTTTGGGTTTTTTTTTCGGGGGCAAAATCCTCGCTCTTGGACGGAGCGAGAGGGTGTGTCAGACTTTTACTAACTAAAAACCCACTCCTGTTCCTTTGTTGCCTTTCATACTAGAGCCGAGTCTTCCTTTCAGATGGCCCCAGTAGGCTTCGACCCTGGCTGGCTAGGCCCTTACGGTTATATGACATCTCCTTGAGGCGCGCGTGGAACAGTACGCGCCGTCGACCGTTACCGGACGGTCGGACGGCGAGCTACCCATTGCTCGTCGTCTACAAGACCGCGCCTACGGTGGCCGGAAATCGGGATCGGGGTCCCGGTGGCTGGGGCGTGAGGACCGCTCCCTCGCGCGTATACATGCGGCCTCCTCCTTTGCTTTGCTCCTACGATTAGCATTACTGCTTCGCAGAAGGAGGCGACCGCCTGCCACTTCGCCTCGCACCATTTTGGGGTAGGTAACAATTGACTTTACGATAAACTCTTACTCGTTTTCAAGCTTCATCGATCTTATACAGAGATCATTTGCATCTAGCTTTTGCCAGTGGTTTCTTCCGCGTAAAAAGTAGTAAATTAACCCGCGAAGTGTCCTATTTGCTATTTCATAGAACATGTCCAATCTATCCGTGTGCCAAATTTTATCCAAATCCATTGAGCCGTTTGAGTGTGAAGGAGTAACAAACATACGCACATACATACATACTTTCACGTGACGAAATAGTATTTACTACCCTATACCCTAAGGTCGTCTGGTAGAAAATGTCTAAGGCATTAAGTCCAGCTTTGTACAATATAACTTACTAGTGCATAATATTTTAATAATTTGACTGGCCTGTTGGTCTAGTAGTTAGTGGCCCTGACTACTAAGCCGTAGGCTGTGGGTTCGATTCCTACCCAGGACAAATGTTTGTGTGATGAGCACGATCATTTGTTCTGTGTCTGGGTGTAATTTTTCTATATATGTATGTATTTAGAAATATATATAAGTATGTTTATCGGTTGTCTAGTACCCATAACACAAGCTCTGCTTAGCTTGGGACTAGACGGCGTTGTGTGATAGTTGTGGAATATTTAAACAAAGAAAAAAAAAAGTTATATTATTAAATATATGAATAAGAAAATAAATAAAGCTAAAATCGTTAATTCGCAAAACTTTTTCGGTTGTTCTCTTTGCCAAAAGTATGAGATTTTGAGTTACCTCTTTTATAGCGGAAAGGGTCGATTATAATGTTCACCCTGGTTTCGAAGTGTAATCAAGCCTTTGATCAGTAAATGTGCTGCCAAATCTGAGATTAGCTATTCTGATTGAGTGACCGAAATCACAGCAGTCAATCAAATCACTAGAAATTAAATTTAATTGTAGTGCCTTTTGAAATCGAAATTCTTTGACAGTTCAAAGACTATTTATCTTCTTGGTATTTTATTATTCATTGACTCACCTACTAACTGGACTTATGGATAAGTTTTAACAGCTGCATAAGTAGTTAGTTTTTTTTTTTTAATTGATCTAAACCAGTGCTTGACTGCGATCCCACCTGATGGTAAGCGGAGATGCAATCATTAATGGTCAGGCGCACTACTTTATTAAGAGTCTATTCACTCTAGCCTTGAAGACACCTAAATTATAGTTGGACGGGAAGACCGCAGCAGGCAAATTGTTCCAGTCCTTCGATGTACGCGGTATAAACGACGAAGCGAAACGCTTAGTCCGGACCGTTGAAGTTTCAACAACGTAAGGGTGGATACTCAAGCTGTGCATCTCAATGTTGCACCCAGTTGCACCAAATGGGAGTGTAGCTCAGTACGTGTCTCGCAAATAGACCTGGCCTTGATATTCTGCTGGCTCCTTGTGTTGACATATGGTTATCAGCTGGCGTTGGACCTTCAAACTCTTTGCCTCACATAAAAAATTCAAATCCCATATTTTAGGGTTTTCTTTGGAATCTATTGACTCTGGATTTAAAGTGAAGAGGTTATTTCTAGGCAAGTGTGCTCCACTGTCGACCCCATAATTACTTACCATAGCGAGATAGTGGTCAAATGCAGGGGCGCTGGCCTTTAGAAAACCCCATGGGTGCTCATGCTCATTTGATGACTCGAAAAAGTGATGAAGTGAGAGAAAAGAAATACACACTGATCGACCGACAAATAAATAAATGTTCTACTTACTTATTGCGTACGTATAATGTGTAATAATAATAAATTGGGACAACATCACAAACATTGTCCTGGTACCGAATTAGGGTTTTCCCTTGTACTATAGAAATCAGAAACAACGAAGGTACCACAAACACCCATACCCAAGATAAATATCTGTTTCATCAATAAACATTTGTGTTCATGCGAGAATCGAACCCGCGACCTTGGCGTCTCAACCGGCGCTCTAAACCACTGCGCTAAACAGGTCGTCGAGGAATGAAAAAACGCCCATCCCTAAAAGATGATTACTGATGTTTCTTGATGTCTATTCTCAGGGGTATTCGGTACCCACTGTTTTATTTCTCATGGGTGCTCGAGACACCGAGCACCCACGGAGTCGGCGCCCTGGTCAAATGCACAAATATAGTAAATGCGAGCCTATCAATGATTTTTTTTTAATCAACGCAGCGTTAAAGACAATAATAGGTAACTGAGCTGGTGGTGAAGGTTTGAAATTATCTCGAACCAACAATTAAGGTATAATCTAACAATTTAATAAATCTGTCATGTTTATAACGAGTTCACGATCGCGTAAGGCACAAGTTGCTCCCACAAACTGTAATAACCTCTTATAAAAGTTTTTGTTACAAAGTTAATAAAGAATTTGTGAAGAAGTCTCTGTAAGTTAATTCAACATTCATGGGAGCCTCTATGTGAGGAACTTTCACGTATAAATTGGCTAAGTTGCTTACGGTAGCTTCCATTATTAATAATTGATAGAATTTTTGTTATTCTTTTGTTATGAGAATTTGTTTTATTTATTTTTGTTTATGTAAGCTAAGGGTTTCACAATAAAATTTTTGAAGCTCCTCTTCAAATATGCTTCACCGTGTCCTTCGGGCGATTCACACAATTCTGACACCTGGACGTGAACCCTATGAATTTTGATTCCTTTGTGAGTGTTGAAATGTACGTTTTTTTCGACGTAAACGACCTTATCTTTTTTTCCGTTATTTTATAAGTTTGATTTTTTCACAGCTTTAAGGGACCGCAGATTTGAGTACATGGTTTTAATTCCAACTCGATGCCTCCACGCGTTTCTGAGATTAAGGTTCTTGACAGACAGACATACAGACAGACATACAAACAGACAGACAGACAGACAACAAAATCACAAAATGATCCTATATGGGGTTCCGATTTTTTCCTTTTGAGGCACGGAACTCTAAAAAGTGAGTCTATCAATATAATAAAATCCATTTACCTTTTTTCCTTTTCCCAATTGTTTTTGGGTCGGCTGCCAGTCTAACCACATGCAGCTCCATATTCATATTTTACTTTATTCTGTTTATCTGTCTGCTTAAGGCTTAAGTTATCCGTAACGACAAAAAAAAAACGTATTTTTAAGAATAGCAAAAATAGGTGGTGATGTTACCCCTATACTGCCTAAAGACGAAAACCAGTGTCGCCAAACTGCACCCCTAAAGACAGTGATATGATTGGCTACAGTCAACGACTGTCATACTTGTGCAAATGACGCCCGGGACTAATGGTTTAATGTACTTTCCGAAGTACGGAAGAAGTTCGGTATGCAATGGATGATCACCCATCCTTGGAACAGCCTCGGTAAGCGTAGCTTAACCTCAAACCTCGACATTTGCGGTAGTTATTGTGACCGTCCGGTAACCGTCCGGACCGAACCCAAGTTGTCGACGTCACCTAATGTACCACGCGTGCCGCAGGGAAATGTCAGCAAATCGTAGGGGTCCAGCAAGGTCGAAGTCTACTGGGGCCAAGGGTGGTGTAAAAGTGAAACCCGGGGCCCAGGGACCGGCGCGAGGAGGAGTGGTAAGCGGCCGCCTCCTTCTGCGAAGCAGTAATGCTAGTGAAGGAGATGGGAGAGAACGGCCCTCACGCTCGGCCGCCGGGATCCCGATCCCGATTTTCAGCCACCGTAGGCGCTGGCTTGCGAATAGCGAGCAATGGGTTGCTCGCCATCCGACCATCCGATAACCGTCCGGACCGAGCCCAAGTTGTCAACAGCGCGTATTGTTCCAAGCGCGCCTCAAGGAGATATCAGCAACCGTAGAGGCTCAGCAGGGTCGAAGTTTAAGGCCCTGGTATAAAAGGCAAAGAAGGAATTAGAGTGGGTTTTTAGTCAGTAAATGTCTGACACTATCTGCGGCTCCGCCCAAGAGCGGGATTTGTCATAAGATGATTTTCCCACAAAAAAAAAACCTATACTTAGTTGGTGATACATGTTGTATTGAATCAACTTCTCTTGCTTTCTTTACTACAACAGTGTTGAAGTGGAAATTAGCAAACGCATTATGTTTTACATCGAAATACTGACCTGACACCATCTGCAAATTAAGGCCTACCTATCTCTACCTATCTACTTCTTTGTAATTGAATACGGTACATAAAATGCTAAAGCAACTTTCATAAGTACTGCGAATCTCAAATAATTAATGTTGGTAGAGCTCTCACTTCGAAGCTATATTCTCAGAAATTCAATTATTTTATAAAACGATCTCCGTAACAAGTATCTTATTGGGTTCGCCCTCCAGTGGGAACGAGATTAAAGGGTGGGCAGGGGGTAGGTAAGAGTTCAAAGCTCGATATGACTGCAACAAAATTAAATGATCTCAGTCTGATACCGATTTTATTAACTACGTAGGTAGATGAAAGCTTTGTACAGGGACTCGTTTCGCCTTTACGATCAAATATCTACCCTTATCGATTATATTTTTGATCAAAAATTTTCGGGTAAAGGTTATCCGTATCTATAGTTTATTTTTCTTTTGAACCAGTTGTAAAAGAAATCAGGCATGTAATGTGTATCTCTTTGTGGGTCGTTACGTAAAATAGAAACAGAATTATTACAATTGAAGTTTTAGTCTCTGGTTCT
The DNA here is from genome assembly GCA_949316375.1 of Mythimna vitellina. NCBI lineage: Eukaryota > Metazoa > Arthropoda > Insecta > Lepidoptera > Noctuidae > Mythimna > Mythimna vitellina. Next base: position 12,023,067 of record OX438686.1, read on the forward strand.
TAAATTACTGGGGATATTGTGTCGTTAACTCGAAATTATATCCTTTTATATATAATTCTTCTGTACGTGCGTTTGTCTTCTAAGTAGTCTCCTAGTAAACAGCTTGTATGAAATTTTGTATGTATATTCGAGTGGAACTCGGTAGGTAGCGCTGCAATCGGGTACTCATTTTTTTATTGATATGCCAGTTTTTGAGCAGGACAACATCTGCCGGGACCCCTAGTATACATTTCCGTATAACATTTCGAGTAACTTGTCTATATGTATACATAAGTAACTTACCGTGGATATTATAATGATTTATGATGTTAATCTTGCTTACATTTCATGAATTATTAGGTAATATTTATCTCTGGCTAACTTTAGAGTACAGAGTAGAGTAGTTACTAAATTAGAAATCTTTATCATAACGGTTCAGTATTACCAGATGTCTGTTATCTAGCACTAACTTACTACCCTTAAGGATAAAACTACACAAAAAGGTACAAAGTCTATTTGGGGAAACGGCGCACGTCAGTAGCACTTCAGCCAAAATATTATTTATCTTGTAAATAAATTAGCTTTCACTGAAATTGTGTTGTGCCTAAAGTCGTTTCAATAGAACTACCTAAAGTAACACGAATATTCATGATTTTTTTATTGAACCCACATATATTTCAAACAGTTGAGATATGGTAAGGGGGAGGTGTTTCTTGCGAACGCTTCAAGCCGAATATGTGCTTGTACATTCAGTCAAAAAAGTATCGGGAATAGATGATTTGTTTATGGTTCCAAATTAATTTTTTTTTTTTTTTTGTAGTTGTTAGATTGGCACAACTGTTTTCCATTATGGCACGGAGTTTGAGTTGCATCTGTTATTTATATTAAATACAGTGCTGGTTTTAGTAATATCATATATTGCGAATTTCATAATGGACAAAAATATCGAACAAAGAGTTTGTCTTAAATTTTGCATCGCCAATGGAATTTCGTGTTCGGAGTCACTGAAAATGTTACAGAAGGCTTACGGTGAATCGACTTTATCAAAAACTCGTGCTTATGAGTGGTTCAAAGCGTTCAAAAGCGGTCGAGATGTGATGGAAGATTTGCCTCGCTCTTGTAGGCCGTCAACGTCTGCAACTGAAGTTAACATCGCAAAAGTGAAGAAAATAGTGACTGAAAATCCCCATTCAACTCTGAGAGAGATAGCCGCCGAACTTTCTGTATCTCACGAGTCGATCCGTACCATTTTAACCGCACAACCTTACCGAAGCTCAGAAGCTGATTAAAAAAATTGAATTAGGCTTGTCTCGGCGCGTTTACGACATTGTGACAGGTGACGAATCTTGGATTTATCAATTTACAATAATGAAGCGATCGAGAAGCGCAGGGAAAATTTTGATCGCTAGTTTCTTCGGATACGTAATATATGGTATAATTACAAAATATCTAATATTTACAAGATATAACAACTGGATCTTTAATTTTATTTGATACAGCTATCAGTTAATATAATAAACAATTGATATAATTTTCAAATAAATAATTTTTATTGGCCTAACATACATTGATTATAAAATCTTTAGATATACCTCTCAGAAGACGTAAAACTTATTTAGTCTAATATGAAAGAACGAAAGCTTTTATAAATAATCGCCTACGGTGGCCGGAAATCGGGATCGGAATCCCGGCGGCGGTCAGGGCGTAAGGACCGTTGCCTCACGCGATCGGCCGCCTCCTTTGCTACCATTATTGCTTCGCAGAAGAAGGCGACCGCCTGCCACTCCTCCTCGCTCCGGACCATGGCTTGAACCAAGGCCCGGTGCGAGAGATCGCCGCCGCCGACCGTCCCCACGAGGACACGGCGTTCTTCTGCCCAAGCAGGGCACACCTCTACCGTTTGCTCCACCGTGTCCTCCGGGTGGTCCACACAGTGGCGACACCCGGGCGTCGCTTCCGCACGAATCCGGTGCAGGAACTTTCCGAATTTACCTTGTTCGGTGAGAACCTGCGTCATGCGGAAGGTGAGGACGCCGTGTGGGTCTATCCAACCACGCCGCGACTTACCGCCTTAACGTGTGCCCAAGGGGGGGAGGGAAGGGTAAAAAATTAGTAAAAATCGTCTTACGTAGTAAATGATCCTTTTTCGCATAAATATAGGAAATAATATGACGAGTGATAAGATTGAATGGAACGGCTCGCGTTGTTACAATCACGAACAGAGCGTTCCAAAATCACTCGAGTTTTATGAAAGCCAATAAAGTTTATATGAAAATTGTAGTAGTAACTTCATTGGTAGGCACTTTAAGTATGATCACGAAAAGAATATCTGGGACATTTTCTTCTTTTATTGCTTGCTTTTTTGACGGAACAAATATTTTTATCTGAAATTTTATTGTTATCAGGAACTTATCTACTAAACTAGAATTTTTATGGCTTTTGATACGAGTATTTTACGATCTAGGCTGTTGGTACAGTTTTGGTATCTATAGGTAGCTGTACTCAAATTTCAGACAGCGTATTGAGAGCTTTTCAAACAAAAATCCTAAATATACCATCAAAATATTTCGTAGAAAACAGTAAAAATTGGACTCAAAAATGGACAAGAAAGATTTTCAACACTTTTGTTTGTGACGTCATAACTAATGGAACAGTGTCGTGGAACGTAAAATGAATCCACCACGTTTCGTTTTATGCACCAACTTTTAGAAAAAAACATCAATATTTTATGAAAGCTTGTTGCGGTCAACAATTTTGAAACCGAATACATTGCGTAACTATTTATTGTTTTGAATAAAATATGACACAGTAATGTCCACACAGTGGGTTGCGGGAATCCGATGGATGCGAGACGCACAGGACCGGTCCAAATGGCGACACTTGGAGGCCTATGTCCAACAGTAGACGTCTTTTGACTGAAATGATGATGATGCCCATATTTGTGATATTAGCTTTATACATTTACTAGCGTTCCTGGTAGACATTGTCCTGCCGGAAAGTTGGTGTAAGCGTAAAAAAAATTGAGAATCCGATCGCCGCGCCACCTACTGGATTCCATTGTATTTTCTAACTATTCAAGGACCTACTCAAATATACACACAAAACTTCATCCAAATCCATCAAGCCGTTTAGAAGTTAGGTGACAAAGCTACGTACAGGAGAATTATAGATTATATATATTTATAAAGATGCTGTCTCTCAAGGTCTAATCCGCGTCTTTGGTTACTGCTCCGCAACCTCGGGTTTTAGCGTAATGTTATGCAGCCTACATAAAAGGATAGCCCATTTATATAGGACTAGCTTCTGCCAGCGGCTTCGCCTGCGTAAAAGTAGGTTTCTCCATACAAACTTTGGATCCCCATTTTATCCCCTTACGGGGTGAATTTTAGAAAATCCTCTTAGTGCTCGCATAAGTTATAAATGGAAACCTTGTCCAAAATTTCACGCTCCTATTCCCAGTAGTTTCGGCTGTGCATTGATAATATATGCCAGTTAGTTTCTCCTTTATATAGATAACTAGCACTAAAATAAAATCAAACAAACTTCAGCTTTAAATATTTCGACATCAACGTCAAGGCGGAGTGGTTCCAAGAGGCCATGTCGCAAATCTGCGACGTGGCAATGCCCCGAGTCTGTCTAGCACGTGCTCGGCGCCAGGTGTACTGGTGGTCAGCGGAGATTGCGGCACTGCACAATGCGTGCAATGCCGAATTAACGTTGCCCGAAGTATGAAAAACTTCGTACAGAAATTGAAACCAGTTCAGGCTTATGACCTGATTTTCAATAAAATATTCAAACAATCGTATCGAAAAACAATAAACACAGATATGTGTGAAAAATATTCCGAGCATTTTCCTACAAAGCTTGGTAACTGCATAGGTTACACAACATAGACATTTTTGCAATGCATACTTAATAGCAACCCTGAATTTTTATGATATGAAAAAATAATCACAGTTACAGATCCTGTATTTATTTAAGAAAGACATGGACTAGAAGCAATATAAATTGCTGTAGAAGGGACATATAAAAAGCTATATGATTAAGTTTAAAGACTGAAATCGCTTAAATTTCTTAATTTTCAAAATTACATATCGCAAACGCGTAGTTGCACACAAAAAAATAGCCACGGTTTGTTCTGGTAAATATAAAGGTAGAACTACACTGCGTATACGTGTGCCACACACGCCGCCGATTTGGGTGCGTCGGTCTCCATACATTTTATATGGAAACTAGTCTTGTAGAGCTACACTCGGTCCACACCATGCGACGCCACGCGACGTTGTTCTACGTACAAATCAGGCGTGTTACACGTGTGCGTCGGTCTAATGTAGTTCTAGCTTAAGTCAACACGGTAAAATTCGAGTTGTGACACGTAGTGTCGCGATGTGCCTTAAAAAAAGACGCATCTGAATTTGTGAGCAGTTTTTTCACTTTGAGCGTAAAGTACGAATATGTACTATCTAGTTACTCATCACGTGTCCTAATCCAAAAATGTCTGGGGTCAGTGCAGCAAGTCTTTTTCTACCAAACATTGTTTTCAGTCATCTTAATGGTTTATTCCCTTTCTGGTCTTACTGTCTTTCACAAAAAACCTTTGTAGCTATCCATAGTCATGCTCAAAACTTTACTTACGCCATGATAAATGATAACACTTTTACACTTCAATTTCCATTGTCACCCTGAGGAGAAACACCAAAACAAATTAATAGGTCAATCTTTTTTCAAGCTCATCCAATCCTCATTGATAAAATCAGATGAGGTTAATATCTGAGGTAGTCTTTTGAAAAAAGAACCACACAGACTTGAGTGAACTTAGACAATTTAATATTTTTTCTGTTAGCGTACCCGCCAAACGCTAAGTACAAAACTTATAAACTTCCTGCGGGACAGGCCTCGCCAAGTGCAGGAAGTCTTCGGAAACCATGCTATGTTAATTAAATAATGAAAACAAAATATTGTAGAACTACCCACTCCCTGTAACCTATATTTTTCTAAATAATAATAATTATTATATTAATAAGATATTACCAGCAGAGAAATCACGTGACAAGTGACTTAACAGGTAATGTCATTCATTGAACGCTAACAGAAATGTTATTTTTCTAAGCCTGTTGTTCACAGAGAATAAAAAATTTCAGAATGTGTAGGTCGAATTAACACTAAGTAACTCAATGATCCAATGAGCAATACCAATGTTAAGAAATTTGAGTAGGTGGCAGAAAGCACCTACTTTAACTACCAGACAATCATGAAATCTGCGTAACTACAACGTCCGCCTACGTAACATGACATTCATATTTGTAATACGTTATAAAGAAGACAATAAAAAAATTGCAGCTTAATTTCTGTAATGGTCTTTTAAAGAAAGAACCATACAGATTTGCGTGGACCTGTTCATGTTTCTTATATATTATAATAAACATAGGCTGTTTAGTATTTGACCAGCATACCAACAAAGTTTCCATTCTCATAAAATAGGTCGCATAAACTGACCTGAAAGTTCAACCTCAATAGAACTATGGAGAAACTAGGGGCAATTGATTGACTCGTTATCTACCTGGCCCAGCCCACCCAGCCTCTGAAGACTTGCAAAGCCTTTAAATTGGAAGCTGAGCTGCTGAAAGTGCCTATAATGGAAACTTAAGCTCCTGTATTATGCTCCGATCAGTTTCCTACCCGGCTGCCGATATTCGAAGCTGTATGGTATTAATTAGTTTTTAAAACTGGTTCGCTTAAAGGATTTGTTGTTTGTAGACTCAAGTGGCATTTTATGTTTATGTTTTTGATAGAGCAGCAAATTTTAGAAATGCAGTTGTAGATGTGATCAGACTGCCGTGTGTGATGTTTTCTAGTTTACTAGCCCCATAACTAATTGGTCAAGGAGTTTAAGTTTTCAGTACTTAAAATATGTCATCATAAAGATACAACGAGTGTCAACATTGGACTTAAATGCTGAATGAAATATCATATCATTCCTTTGATGATATATATTAAATTACTTTTAGCTATTCCGTTATGCACACAAGAAAGGTAGGCTGGTGTAGCCACGTACGATTCTAGAAATTCCACTCTAATGTTAATTACAAACTGGTATTAAAACAAATGTTATCATCCAGGCTCATGGGTATAACAGTCCTTGTGTAATAAGAGATAAAGTTGGGTAAAAGGCAAGCTTGGAATTGTGGCGCCCAACTGGGACCTCGGTAATTAACTATTTACTTAGTTATGACAAGATTACGTATTATGAACGGACTTTAGTGCCCACGTTTAGGAGAATGGAACTAATAGATTTACACGTACGAATTCGTCGAAGTTTGTAACTTTTCGAATTGCGTGGTCCGAACTTTTGTTGGTGGGTAGTTTGACACTGGCTTGTTAGCGTTTTCCACGGATTTGGTTTTAAACTTTGATATTAGTTCCTTTGTTTGTAGTTTGGTTAATTTTGATTGTTTGGTTTTCATATTTACTTACTAAACTTTTTTGAGTTGGGAAATCATCGAGTAACTCACAGGGAATGTTAGAATTTTACGGACTGAACTCTATTTGTGTTCTGTCAGTTGCTCTTTAAGTTCTGAGGGCACGGTAAGCCTTTTGAACAATCCTGCAAATATTTCTATACCCACGCAGATATTAAACGTAACGCGAAGCACTGTAGTTTCATGTTGTTCGATATCAAATTAAACTTTGTTGTTGTACAACCAGTTTGCAACACGACGTTACAGTTAGCTTGCTATTAAAATATATCAGTATAAGCCCATGCTTGTCTAGTGATATTATAGAGTAGCCGTTAATGATCCAGCTGTTGTCATAACTATAGAAAAGTAATGAGGTTTCAGACTGGACTATAATAGGTCTAACGTATTGGTATACTACGTAATGCATTTTATCGTAAAAAAAATAAAATTTAGAGGATTTATCTAGCAGTTTCCCTCCCGTAGCGTAATTTACAAGAATCGAATTTTTTTTTGAAATAAAAGTTACTACACGACCCTCAGTGTGTTTTTTTAAGCTGGGAAATCATAACTTCGCTCTGGGTGGAGCGAGAAGCCTGACCAGTCTGACGTTTAATGACTAAACTCCACCCGGGCTCCTCAGCGCACTTTACATTCTAGGATCGCGAGTTTCCTTTTCAGAAATTCCCAGTGGCCCTAGCGGGCATCGGCCCTATTGGGCACCTACAGTTTGCTCACATCTCTTTGAGGCGTGCGTCCACATAAGCAGAGTACACGTCCACCGGATGCTCCACCGTGTCTTCTTGGTGATCCACACAATGGTGACATCCGTGCATTTCTTTCCCCTAAATCCGGTGCAAGAATCTAGTGAACTCATCATGCCTGGTGAAGACTTGCGTAATGCGGAAGGAGAGGTTTCCCTGACGCCTCTCCAGCAACTCCTCAAAGACCTACCGCTATGATTATGGCGTGCCTAAATCACTCTTTATTTAAGTACTCCTTTCTGCATCAATGAAGACAGTGATGAATGATGATATTATGTCATAGTCATAATACATACGTAAACGTAATTAACGTTTTGGCCTTAGGGCGTCTTGTTGTGAAAATAAAATAAATAAATAAGATCCTTGCGGAATAAAGCGTATGCACAGAATGGCATTCGTGAACATTTACAAGTTTACGAGAAAAGCTAATTCTTAAATACTCGTAAAATACATAAATAAGACTCTTATAGCTACTATTTAACTCATGCTTAGATAAGTTAGAGCTACCCTTTGTATCGAAGATATTGCCGTGATTAACGACTGAAAGCTCTGCAGTGAGGCATACGATAATAATAAACAGACTGCGGTACTAGGAAGCCATCAATCAAACCCTAGCATTGTCGGAACGGACATACATAGATAATGCACAATAGCTTAGGGCTCATTCAATAGGATTCGCCTTTAGTTCATTTGTTAGGTTCGGACATGAATTTGTAACGGTTATTGTGGAAGGTTAATACTTTTTTTTGATGATGACTAATGCTTAAATGGCTTCTCCTGCTCTGGGTGGAATGAGAGGGAGTGCAAGACTTTTACTGACTCAAACCCACCCGTGTTCTTTCAGTTGCCCTTTGGTAGGGTTGCAGTGACTCTTTCAAACAATCTCGTGTCCAGTGTAATCAGAAATTATTCTACATAAAAATTTGCATGTAGATATTTTTGTATTTATTTCAAATCATTCGATTTGAAATAAATACAAAAATATCTAGTCGTGTTAGTAGTACACTAATATTATAAAGCGAAAGTTTGTAAGCGTATGTTTGTAATACCATAATGCACAAACGCCTGAATGGATTTAGATGTAATTTGGTACACGATAGAACTATGTCCTGTAATAGCACATAGAATGCTTTTTTTATCCTGCGAGGACTTAGGTTAGGTATCTTTAGAAATAATGAGAATAAAAAAAAACACGTCATAAAGAAATACACCTTTTGTTTACAATTTTTATTAAAAGATACTTTAGAAATGTAATGAAAAGAAAGTAAAAATACGTCCCTAGTTCGCAGGAAAACAGTTTGAAAGCCATATACACTAAGGGGACGCTGTTTTCTCAGTTTATTTATTACAGTCGTTTAACTACATGTATTATATGGTAGCCGCAGTGGCGGGCTATGTAGGTAATAATCTACAGCCTGCCCGTAATTAGTAGCCATCATATCTGTTCGCTGCACCTCATGTTCGGAATAGTTCGGCAAACTCCGTATTCTGTAATATGAGTTTATGAAAGTTCTTCGCTGAATACGCCAAAAGCATACCCGGTTGGCTGGCTAGTCAAAGTTTTATGTTATGAGGTATAATGAGAAGATTCTCATTGCTTTTTTTTTATTCTTGACTGGTTCGCGCTTGATCGCTATCTCACTTGATGGAAAGCGACGATGCGGTCGACGATGGAGTGCGCTTACCTAGAAACAACCTATTCACCTATTCAACCTATATACTGACTTAAAGATTACTGGGCTGTAGCCATCTGGAAACACAGATTCCGGCAAGGAGTTCCACTCCTTAGCTGTACGTACATTGAATGTGTTCCCAAAACGTTTTGTGCGTATAAGTGGTATGTCTACCATAAACTGGTATCGCATCGCCGTACGCCTGGTGGTCCGATGATGGAACGGATTTGGCAGAATTAGGTTATGCAATTCGCACACTCTCCGAAATGCAACCGGTAAAAAATGGACAGGCTAGCAACTCGGCGTCCATTCTAAAGACTTTGAAGCCTCGACTCAACGAGTACATCATTGCCAATGATCTTCGTGGCTCGCCTTTTAATTGCCTTAAGTGCATCAAGCTGGTATCGGGCAGATCCATCCCAAAGATGAGAGCAGCCTCTTTAGCCAAGTTACAACCGTTTCGTTTCGATGCTCTTTTCGTTGATCGCCTTGAGTCGGTCACGCTTCCTATTCCTTTGTTCTGACCACGTGAGCGTTGAGATGACGTCAGAATAAAGGTCACGGTAACTTTTTCAAACGTTCCCGCAGGATTTTGTGGTTGGTTTCGAGTTCGAGTGTAAACTCTAAATACCAGGAAAGCAAAGGGCAGCTAAGGAATAGAGGAAATAAGGAATCAGAAACGTTTTTTTTTCAAATAGACAATTACAGGCACTTCTGAATTGTCAAAATGTTGATCAGTCAAAAAAAAAGTGAAGCTAAATTGCACGTTCCAAAGCGTAGATCTCTATGGAGAAGAACTTGCAAGAAACTCCATGGACACTCTTTTAAGAGGTATGTTTTAATCAGTAAAAGTTAGACACTCCTCGCTTCACTCAAACTGAAAGAAATTATTTGATGATTTCCCAATTACACATTTAATTGTTCCGTACAAAAATTATCTATGTGAATAGTTCAATTCCCGAATGGAGTCTCGAAGATCTTTTCGAAACGTAAAAAAAGTTTTTTTTTGTGACGCAAAAACAAATTTTCTGTTTTCAGATTTATTCCTATATCTATGCTATAACACCTTGCTTTATGTAAAATTTCAGGATTCTGGGTCAACGGGAAGTACTCCATGAATTTATAAAAATTCATAGAGTACTTCCCGTTGACATTTCGCACCTCTCAAAGGAATCGTCCTTTGAGATGCTCTAAATGTACGTTTTTTGCGATATAAACGGCCGTATCTTTTGTTTTCGTTAACTTAGAAGTTTTATTTTTTCACAGCTTCAAGGGACCGCAGATATGGTTTTAATGTCAACTTGATACCTCCACGCGTTTTGGAGATAAAGGGTTTTGACAAACAGATGGACAAAAAAGTGATCCTATAAATGTTCCATTTTTTCCTTTTGAGGTACGGAACCCAAAAAAAAGTTGGTCTGAAAAATTTGGAAGATAGTTTTTTTTTTTATCTAGCTCTCACAGTCCTACCACTACTGGGCAAAGCCCCCCCTCAAGTCCTTCCAGACTTTTTTCTCCGCACATCTTTGTCACGTTTATTTTTTTCACTGAAATTCTGGTGTCGAAACTATGTGCAGAATGAAAAAATACAGTCTTCCACATTAATGAAGTTCAGACAGCGACTAACAGATGATTGAACTCAAATTAGTAGTGGAGAACCAAACTTTAGACAAGTAACAATATAAGCATCTCAACTAGGCACGTAACAAGCTGAAAGCAGTCCTTTGTTCTCATCAGTTTAATGGTTAATTTACCGGAATAAGTCTGGAACTTGCCGGCAGTGGCAACACTGAACACAAAATCTTTCATAAAGTTCCACTCGGCTAATTAACTCAGTTTTACTTTATTTCTCGCTTGAGAGATGTTTTGTGAAAACTCAATAACTTGAGATTGTTTTAGAGAAATAAAGTTATTATCACACCGCATAGCATGGTATATAAGCAGTCTTATAATGTTCCCACTGCTGGGGTTCTGACCTCCTCTCTAGACGAGGGAATGGGCCGTAATTCACCACGTGGGCCCGGTGCGTGTTGGTGGATGTCACATGTCATCAATTTTTTGGTCCTAGGACATACCGGTTTCCTCAAGATGTTTTCCATCACCGTTTTGAGAGCCGTGGTGATGAAATGAATTACTTAAAGTAATGCTCCTGGTTCGGTTTGAACTCACGACCAACTCATAAGTCGGGGCTGTTTCCACTGGCCCATCACTGCTCCTTACAACACACTGTGAGGTAATATCGCCCACGCACAGTTAATCGCAATGCCTTTTATTTCGATCATCATTTCAGCTGAAAGACGTCTACTGTTACAGTTGTACACAGGCTTCCCCTAAGTGTCGCCACAATGACCGGTCCTGTGCGTCTTGCATCCTTCAGCGACCTTCACCAGGTCATTGGTCCACTTTGTGGGAGGTCTTCCAACGCTACGTCTTCCGGTACGTGGTCGCCATTCTGCGAGCAATGTGCCCTACGTATTGGCGCTTAAGTTTGGCGATTCTTCGTGCTATGTCGGTAACCTTGGTTCGGTAATTCAACAATATTACTTGTCTGAGGCCTTCTACAAGGTGGACCGATAACCTGGTAGGTAAGGGTTGCAGGAGTCCGATGAATTGGAAACGCACAGGACCGTTATTGTGGCGATACTAGTGGATGTCCAATAGTGGACGTCTTTCGACTAAAATAATGATGATGATGACTTGTCTGATTTACGTTGTCTAGGGCTACGGATTGCTCGAAGGAATCACCGCAGCACTCGCAATAAAAGTCAACTGAAGACACACTGGGTTTTAGTCAGTTAAATTTTGACACTCCCTCACGGTTTACCCGGAGCGGGAGAACTGATTGCCCAAGCTTAAAATGAAGATTTTCGGTCAGTATGCCATCTTTCGGGCGTTTTCAAACATATGAAGCAATGGATTCTTAAATTATTTTTTAGGGGAGTACTTTTCCTGCTCTTGGTGGACGAGAGGAAGTCACAGATTTTTACTGACTAAACTACTTTTTTTTTGCTGTCATAGAGAAACTTGAATTAAGAGCAAAAAAATAATGATTTTAAACTGGTCTGATGGAAATCTATTAAATTATGTCACCAGGTATATTCAAACTTTTATATTGTGTTTCACGTGTTTAGTTCTTTTAGTGATTTGTTCAAGAAGATGCAAACGTTTTATATACTACTGCATATTGCGAAGGTTTGAACCCAATACATAAAATAATACGAAACGAGGGTCTACGAGGTATTAACACATGCTTGAACGAGTCTACCTTAACATCCTCGTGAGTCCGTACTTAGGAACTAAGTTAATAGTTGAAACATGCTTGAAGTACTAATGAACTGAGTAATTGAGATCTGGCACTAGGTGTGTCAATTCATTTTATAGGTACTTACAGCAATTGGTGAATAGGTAGCAACTTCTGGCGATTAATATTATTTACAAATACTGAATAATGGCAATAGGTTGAATAATGGCTATGAGCTGAATATAATTAATAGTGGTAATAGGCTGAATGATGACAACCGGTTAAATAAGACACCTATGAGCTAATAATAGCAATCAGCTGTAATAATAATAATAGGCTGAATGATTGCAATAGCCTGAATAATGGCAATAAGCATGCAGCCTAGTTTAGGCACTAGTCTTCGACATTTAAAGAATTTGATGTATTGTAAAATATTGTGGTGAGAAAATAAACATTTATTATTATTATTATTATTAAATAGTGGAAATAGGCTAAATAATGGCAATCAGCTGATCATTTGGAATGGATTCAATCATTTTCATCCATGTCTTTTTATCCATTTTTTCCCTTGGGAAAATTTTCTACTTTCACGCAGGCAAAGCTACTGGCAAAAGCAAAGCAAATGATTTTTCAATACACTTACTCGAAAACCCGATCTTATCCCACCGTTTTTAGGCACGCAATATATTGGTTTTCCGCACTAGTGCAGAAAAGTGCGCGTGTTCTCTCCCGCCACAATGTTATTACATGCATCGTATCAAGTTGGGCGCGCGTCGCCCCTCACGAGTCGCCGGTCAACCCCCGTTTATTCATTTTTTCGTAAGTGTATTGAAAAAAGTCGTTTGATACACGTGTAAATTTATCACTGGAGCCCTCGGCTGATTCCGCCTCGGTCGTAATGAGAAACTTTCTGCACTTGTATAAAATGTACTATTGATACAGTGCCATGACCTAAAGGGTATCCCAAAACCCTAACAATTGATACAACCTCTTTCTATTGCGTCTGGGTGTGAAATCCCTTCCGTCGTGTTTAGATAATAGAACGGAAACACCTTAACAGACCACTGAATATTAACAAGCTGTTAATTTTACGTGTAATGGAGAAAGTTCGTATTCCGGTTGAAATTAAACTTTATGTTTACTTTCAGTTTTGGAGTAGAACTAACTGTACATAATAGTTTTGTAACTTTATTAGAATTGAATTATGCATCCGTCCTACTGGTGTTTCTAAATAATTCTGTACCTACATAGGTAAACTTGTTGTAAGAGAGCGTTAACAGTACATTTTGATACAAGTGGAGAAAGTTTGTCATTTCGGCCGAGGCGGAATTCGCCCGAGCCATAAGCGAGGGTATTATGGATTCGACTACAGTGATAAATTTCTACGAGTATCAAACGACGTTTTTCAATACGCTTACGAAGAAATAAATAAACGGGGGTTGACTAGCGACTCGTGGAGGTCGCTTAGCGCCCAGCCTGATACGATAAATACAATAAATTGTGGCGAGAGCGAGCTCGTGGACTTTTCCGCACTCGTGTGGAAAACAGTAAATTGCGTGTCTAAAAACGGTAGGGATAAGAGTGGGTTTTCGAGTATTGAAAAAATATTATTTACTTCATTGGATATTGTGCTGGGGCGGCTGCAGCTGCAGATGCTGAAAATAGCGGTACAAATATGAGAACCTCATCGGGAGTTAAATGTTTGAGCCGGTTGTAACACTACGGCCTTGGGGTCCGAGTGCTCATCGAGTTGTCGAGATATTCCATTATTTTTTATCTAGTCCACTATTCACGTGACCAGAGGACTGAGCTTTTCTTTGGCCAATGAATCAGCGTTGCCAATCGAAGTGGTAATAGTGCCAGCGTTCTGGGCACTTTTCCCTTTGACAGCAATGCAGAAAAATGTTTTGATGCTCAATGAATTCTTTTTATATGCGTTTGTATATAATATTATTTTGCAGTTTGTATAACAGGTCTTTACCCATGAAATTGCCGTTTTTTAAAACGGGTTGCTATGAAGTGTTATATCTTTGGATTGACTTGGAATTATACGTTTAAAACTGCTAATGGGATGTCTATTTTTGTTTCAATCACGTAATTGATATTGCTTGCCCTTTGAAATGCATAGTTAGGCTAGCAATATCAATTACGTATACCTACGACATTCTTTTAACAAAAGAAATTTGTGCTCTTGATTTAATAGCTTTCCTTTTGGAAATTTTGTTTTGTTGCCGCACTGTGGAGAAACGTTATTCGTGAGATAAAATTTCCTACGTGAAAGTGATTGAAATAATAATAGACATCCCATTCATTAACAGTTTTAAGTCCATATACGTCGTCAATATTGCATACCGCTTGAGAAATATTGTTTCCACGGTAGAACTCATATTACAAAATAATGCGTTTTTCTTATATTTCATACAAAAATAGTTACAAGTACTGCGATAATACAGAAAATAAAAAAGACAATAAAACCAATAAATACATAATTGTGAAAAAATAATAACGTACCTTTAATATAAAGTTTATTTGAACTTATAATTCCAAGTCAACCCAAAGATATAACACTTCAAAGCAACCCGTTTTAAAAAACGGCAATTTCATATGTAAAAACCTAATACTAGCTGCTGCCACGACTGTGACTTCACCTTCGTCATACTAGAAAATTGTCCCAAGGGAACATACTCCCGGGATAAAAGTTATCCTATTTTGGAGGTAGGCGGAACAGAGAGTAAAGTCCCGCAAACCTTCGTTGAAAAGGGAGGACCCTCCGACCAGACGGGTGTTATGTCTGGTGGGCAGCTGCCCGATAGATGATTTCGGGCTGTTCTATATGTTTTAATCGCGCGGAACAACTTTAATTGCGCGATGCAGGATTAATTCTTCTGGGACGCCATAGATGTCGCTACACTATGTCCTATTCCACATATTTGGCCAACCCCTGTACCAAGAAGTTTTTGTGTGAAAAATACATACAAACTTTCGCGAATATAATATTAGTAGGATTACCAATTCACATAAAAACAGATTACGCACGAGAGTTATTTAATGTATTTTATACAGCCGTGTTAACATTCCTTTAGTATATGTTTATTACTCACTCTTGTTATTGAATCCGCTGGAGCGTCAGCTCATAATAGTTTCAAATTTTCATACGACTGCTTCGGGGAAATAAGTGAATAAGTTATAATGCAGTACGAGGAGAGTGTTTAGAATAATGTTTTTTTTAATCAACATAAAATTATAGTACCTAATAGGGATTCTATGAAGTTATAAATAGATATAAAACAATATAAGGTAGGTAGAAGTGTCTACTAAAGTAGAGTAGAGTTAAAGCTTTAATCCGATTTTAAAGTTATAACAGATTTTCAAGCTGATCCAAAATTGCTTCAGACCACAGATTAATTGTTACTACAAACCACTGTTCAATAATTGCTTTTTATGATTTTGGAATTATTGTTTCTAATTTTTCCATTCAAAAAAACGAAAAATTTCGTTACCGAAGAAAAAAAAAATCACGATACAATTTCCCGTTACACCAGAAACGCCATTAAAATAACTTCCTTCGATGAATTAACCCGAAAAAATACTGAAGTCAGAAACTGTGTTGATGTCATCAAAACACGTTGTGATGAAGTAGCCGCTCAGTTTTCCTGTGCCGTACAAAAGAAACAAGCGAGTCATCATACCCTGTACGCCCACACGCTTGTGAATGTGCTACAGTGGGCTAGCGCAGAGGAAAAGGTCGCAGAAGGACAATTTAATTGAATAATATATAACTTATGTCTAGCCTTTTTTTTTGCCTAAACAGGCCGGTTTGATTTACTCAGTGGCGACATAACTAAAATTGCTATCATAAAAAACATATATCTTCTTTATTTTTATTTCATTTATAGTGGTCACGATCACGAACAACTTGTTTATAAAATATTCTACATTAAATATTCAAAGGATGGTCCCGAGTGAACGAATCAATTATAGGCCATGCTCAACATTCACAGATTGTTCCAAATGTTAAATAAGACGAAACAATTGCATTAAAAATTAAAACAATAGATTAGAAATAACAACAATTCGAATAAATAAATAACAAATTAAACAATTAGAAATACAAATTATAACGATTAAGATAGGTAATTGTTTCAGTGAGAAGCTACGCTTTGTAAATAATTATTTAAAAAAAAAATGGAAAATATGTTACAAATTGCGCTTTATTACAGAAGGGGCACCAAGGAGTTTATTTATCAAAGTATGATATTATGTACATATACGAATAAACTCCACAAAACGAGGCAATATTATACTAGAAACTGTGCTGATGTCCTCAAAACACGTTGAATTGAAGTTGGCGCACAGTTTTCCTACGCCGGCGCCGTACAAAAGGATACGCACGTGAATGAATAACAGCGATCAGACACTGGATTCACGTGGAGGAATGGCCACAGAAGGACAATTTGAACAATTGAAAAATAAGTGTTAAACTCGCTTATTTTCTCCTTCTATCGTTTTTATACGGACTACAACCTTTGTTTGACCCACTTGGCGACGAAGCTATGAAAAATCTCCATTTTGCTATCTAAATAAATTACAGAAAATGAATTAAAAAATATTAGATACAATAAGATATATGTAGGACACCCTACGTATCTAACATATATGTAGTAGTAGGTTTGGCGTTGCATTTTGCCTTAACAAACTATAAAAGCACTCCATGAACATATACTGTTATATCTAGATTTATACTAGTTATATTATTAGAGAATATTTTTAACTAGTTTCTGATAAACCAGGAAATAGCTCTTAAGCTTTCAAATAAGGAAAGGCAGGCTGCTAGTGAAGGAGACGACCGATGAGGGAAAGGGCATCCTCCCGCCTCAGCCGCTGAGACCCTGACGCAGACTACCAGCCACGGCAGATGTGCACTTGCGGATGACGAGCAATGGGTAGCTCGCCGTCTGGTTGTCCGGACCGGAACGAGGCCAAGTCGTCAACAGCGCGCTCCTCAAAAAGATATCAGCAAACCTTAGGGACCCAGCAGGACCGATGCTGACTAGGGCCGCGGGCAATATCTGAAAAGGAAACCGGTGGTCTTAGAACGCAAAGGACAACTGAAGGCCACAAGTGTGGTTTTAGTCAGTAAAAGTCTGACACGCTCTGCCTAGAGCGGGAGAAGTCATTGGATGATTTCCCACCTTAAAAAAGCTTTCAAATAGGTTTGGTTATTGTATACCTAAACTACCCTTCTGTTCTAATCTACGTAATGGCTATAATCTCCCTTCGAAGTCGAGCCACAGCCGTCCGTCCGCTGGATTGACCCAAATAAACAATAGTTCGTGTTCAAATAACTAAGTCTGCAACAAAGGTGGCCGGACGGACTCAACTACGGCCATTAAGTTATGTATAAGTACATGAGCATTAATGGTAATGTTCTGTTTGACTTCTGGAAGGACGTAAGCATGTGGGACACTTGCTTGACTTTTGCATGGTTTAGGCACATCAAAATGGAGTGGGAAAAAGGCGGTCTATGTTTCAGCCATTAAAATCAAACAATATTTTTAAAGAATTTAATTTTAAAATCGAATGTTTATTTAACGATGTAATAAAATTATAGGAATATCGCTTAAATAAATAAATTAATGTAAGCTTATGTTTTGTTGTGCATTTAGTTATCCTCATATGCAAAATGTTTTATATGATTTTATATAAGGTTTGCTGGAAGAAATCCCAATTGTGGTTTAAACTCACCTGTGTAGGCAAGGCACATAAATTCATTGTTTTTAAAAGTTATGTGTACAATGAAGGACATCATCACGCTTTTTTTATTATTTTAATTAAAATCAGTTTTCGTCCAAAATAGTCACATTAAGTTAAGTCCTAGCAAAGCTCGTAGGTGTCGCGACAGACCCCGTAAACTAGATGTAGTGACGTTCTCGGACAAGGCACGCCAAAGTAGAGGCGCCCACGTCAAATACCGCCAATACCTGGCTAGAGGAGCGTGACAAAATGGGAAAGCACTCCAGAGTCCCAGGTAAAGGTAGCTGCAGAATAGACGGGTTATGAGATCATCCGTCTCGAGGTGCAAGTCAATCAAGCGGATTCCCACACGTTAAACAAAAAAAAGTTACGTTCTAAAAAAGATGGAATAAATGACCAGGTCAATCAATATTAGCCATAAATTCAAAGAGTTTTATAGATAGATCGAATACTTTTACAGTACAAATGTAAGTTCTGTAATTTCTTTATTCTTTATTGTACGCACAAAACTTAACTACAATACATGGATTTGATAATTTATGTACAAAGGCGAGCTTAACTCAACAATGAGTTTTCTCCCAGCAAACCTTGAAAATACCTTGTAAACCTTGTAATTATTCTTTAACAACATTGCGTATCATAGGGGGCAGCCTTATCGTTAAAAGTGATCTTTTAATGACAACCTTTGAAAGTCATGATTTTTTTTTTCCGGAGGGAAAATCATCTTATGACATCCCCGGTGGACTCAACACAAAGGCTTTTTTCAAGTTTTTATTCTTGCAGCGGGAAGATGCAAGTTGGCAGTCAGAATATTAGGAATAGAACACTTGAAACAATTCTATCCCATTTAAACTACACAAAGTTAGATTCGATTATGGCACAGGACTTTACTTCATTGAGTTTCCAAACAAGCAATTACTGTTATTTATATCAGAATGAGGCCGATAATAGGAAGGAAGGACAGAAATTACCCATTTATTTATAGAATCCTTATTTTATGCACGTGCGGGGTGATTTTATAGGGGTAGTAAATATCAATCAAAGCATTTCTAATGGCGGAACTAGATATGAGAGAGAGAGAAGAACTGGATCAATTTGTCTGCTGCAGTCTTCCCGTCCGATTATAATTTAGGTACCTTCAAGAGTAAATAGCTCTTAATAAAGTAGTACGCTTCATAATAAACGATTGCATTACTGCTTACCATCAAATAAGTTCAGATCAGACACTAGAGTACTACTACTTTATATCATTTAAAAAAAAAGTGGATCTCGCAAAATAAGCCTTTTATTAAATAAATCTAGCTAAAAAATATGGTAGGAACGTTTACTTGAGACAAGGAGTAGACACGGACTGTATGACGCATTTACAATGCTAGCAAAGCAACAAACTAAATAAGAATTTAAATCATAAATCATAATCAAATCATAAAAGTTTCAAGCACCATCCGGAGTGCCATTTAAAAGTTATCTAATACAAAATTATAAAGTTGCACAAAATCCCCCCTTGTCGGTTAACTTTATCCCATTTTAATAATTCTGCTAATACCTATCTCAAGTTTACTTCTGAAACAATTACTTCTTTGTATAATCAAAGTTCTTTGGTTACAAAAGTCGTCAAAAAAACAAATTAATTTCTTTCCACCTAATTGAAAGGAAAAATAAAATATTCTGATTTTGTTTGTGTTTTCTTTTAATTGTCATTAAAATGAAACTAATTACTTCTGAGATGAGTAACCTTTTTTAATTCATCTGGCCTACATTTTCGTAAATATCGACTACTGCGTTCAAAATAATTGGCAATCAGATTATTTATTTACCATGTTGCTCATTCAATAAACCCGATACAAATACCTTCGTATGCTAACATTTACTTATAATTATAGGGTCTTTGTGGGCGGAATGGAACCGTAAAGAGACACACGGTAATTTATTTAATGAAATCAACCTACCTACGTCACGGAGGATCGATATTTTGTACTGTTTGATGTTTTGTTGGAATGATATCTTTGAAATCAAAATAGGCGCTTTTTCATTTGATGTTATTCCATTATTGGAGGTTTGAAATTAATTGGACTTGTAAGCCAATTCCTTTCGGGGGCGGAGACGCAATGAAATGCTTCTAGTTTAATTTGCTATTATTAAATTGCTTGAAGCACTATATTTTTAACATTTATAAAATATTTTATATGCTTAGTCTTTTGATTTATTTGACATCCTAAAACAATCTACATTTTGTTACTATCAAAATATGAACACATAGGCTATTTAAATCATAAACCTTAAAAAGTACTTATAACTATCTAGCCAGTTTTTGACGCCATATTTTTTATTGTTTTCAATTCCATAAGGCGAATGACCCTGGGTAGAATGAAATTTCAAATTTTCGAACGTTTTTGCCTGCATTTCAGTATCGAATGATAAAATAAAAAATAAATATTTGTGAAACTGACATGTATGTAATTAAACAATTATACTCAATAAAATCATTAGCATAACTGTCTAACTTGGAGAAGAGTTAAAATTAATCAACTTAAAGTTATAATGATGGTTTGAATGATTATAGTTGTGTAAATACATGATGTTGTAACCGTAATTATAATTTTATTACCATACTATCCGATATCTATTGAGATACAACTTGCAAGAAAACTTTCGAGAATTTCGAGGTCTGTCTTGGAGCCTTATCCTTAAGAGTCGTTTTTTCCGTTAAATTTTGTCTTTTAATATCTAAATGGTGTGTATATATAGTATTATTAAATAAACTCCACGCTGTCTTTTTCCAGGCGAAAGTTCTAGTGATTTCGCTCCCGTCTGGTTTTTTTTACCAAGAAGTTTGCTAACAGTAATTGCTATTATTAAAAGTTTATGCAGTTGACATCTGTTGGGTTTCAGTGCAACCAAGAATAGCACAGTGGTTGATTGTTATGTACGTTAGTTCTATCTTACGAAGATGGATTTTATTGTGTCTGTGTACGTTAGCTATTTTCTATGTCATCTAAAAAAAGTATATGTTAACCTGCACACACATCCAAGACCAACCTTTTCTTTTGTATATCGGGAATCGTCAAATGACTCCTTCCCCACTGGGTGAAGTGGAGTGTCAAACTTTTACTGATAAAACCCACAATGTTCTTATAATTGCCAATTGCGAGGGTAACTCTTTCAAACAATCAAGACCAACCTGCCTTAACAGCTGAGCTATAATAGTATATAGGTAAGTGTGATAAATCGGATTCTGTCTTTTATATCACAATAACCAAGTTCACATGACATATTTCATCGATGTAGAATAATACCTGTGTCATGTTTGTTGTGCAGATTTTAAATTCAATTTTTGCATAAAGTTGTTTACACATCCATAAATCTGAGTGAAACAAACGTACAGTGCTGACTTAATTGCCGTGACATATTCATATATTTGATAACATTGTATACGAATTTTCAGATTTGTACGCACTATAACATTCATGTGGGTGAAGTAAAGAGTGTTTTGGAGAATATTATATGTAATTTATACAATATGTTATTGTTAGAATGCGGGAATGTTTCAAAGAGTCACCTGTGGCCTTCGAACGAAAAGGGTAATTAAAGAAGCACAGGCGGGTTTTAGTAGTCAATAAAAATCTGACACGCTCTTCCAGTCCACCCAGAGCAGCAGAAGTTATTCGATGATTGCTGATCCCTCTTCAAAACAAATGTTACTGTAGCCATGTTTCTTCCTGTTATGGTAAAGGCAACTACAATAAACTAGAGGCTTGAAGTGGAATTGAAGTAAAACTACATGTGAAATTATAATAGGTATCTTAGCATTTTCCCGCGGCTTTGCTTCAGTAGCCTATGTCATGCATTTTAGGGACCATCTAAAGATAAAAACAAACATTTAATTTTTTTTATTATTATTTTGAGAATTGGGTACTCGCCTGTTTATTTTTTTACAATATTTTGTACTAAGTAAACAACAAATAAGACCTCAAATATATTTTTTCTGAAAAACGCATTTAAATTGGTTACAAAATGAGGCGGTAAATAGCATTTTAAATATTTGCATAAGGAAGAGTGGGCACGAGGCGTGAACATCTCACATCTCATTTCTATGCACGTAACCTTATGACGGTGACGTCACATTATGGTTTTTGCATCCTTTTTCTGTTAGTTGACAGTTTCTCCTGCTACCAGATTCGAAAGATTTCTAACTTACTTAATTTTGAAGAGTGTCAAAAAAAAAAATTATTACCAAAAAAAATAACAATGGATTTTCAGTGTTTTTTTTTTACTTTGAAGTCGGTTGTATTTTTTTTCAAGCTTTTTTACTTATTTTATTTTACGCTTTTTAGTTATGGTACCACCACTAAAAAGTACTCCTCAGCCAAAGTTAAATACCTTATAGCCAGAGTGCATCTCATGACAATTCTAATAATCCCAAACACGGTTAGATTACATTAATTTATTATTAGAGTTCCGGTGCCTAACTTCAGGCTTCATCATCAGATTAGTTCGATATATTCCCCTCTTCTTTCAGTCAGTCATCGACTACACGTATAAACAAAGCAGTTTTACTTGTTACGACAGTTCTGCTGTGATCCTATGAGGAGTTCTGTTCAATATCTTCGAAGGTCATGATCAGATCATAACTATATTGCTATGGTACCAACTCGGAAGCATAACCTTTCAATGAAAAAAAATATATTTCAAAATCGGTCCACAATTGACCGAGAAATCGGTGAACCTCCTCCTTTTTGAAGTCGGTTAAAAAGGATAAAGGTAGGTACGTTTTTTTTTTTAAATAATAAAATAAAATGACTTGAGTACTTAATTTTGTAGAGGCCAAGAGAAAGAAAGGAATCAAGTGTCCCTAATAAATATTACAAGAAAACAGAGGAGTGGCTTTACTTGGCTTATATGATACTGTTCATATTTGGGTTGTGGACACTACGCTAATTGCAGCTACAGAGTAGTAACGGCTAATGGACTAATGGCCAAGAGCCCTGACGGCACCTGAAGGGCTCTTGTTAGCAGTTGCATTAAGTGCTTCGCTGAATGCGGCGTTTTATGTTAAAAGGTTCCTTTATTTGGAACTGTGTCCTTGTTGGAGCCATATTCTCGATGCTGCTCGACTACTCTCAATGAATAGTTCGATAAGTATTCATTATGAAATCACACTAAATCATTATTCAATATAATTCTTCTGTACCTACGTGTGTTTGTCACCTAATTCCTCCTAAATGGTTTTATCGATTTGGATGAAATTTTGTTTGTATATTTGAATAGGTCCCTCCGTGATTGGTTTGAAAATACAATTGGACTTGGAATTGGGTAGGTGGCGCTCCAATTGGGTTCTCAAATTTTTTTTAGACGATAAGCCAACTTACAGCCGAAACGGCCAGGACAACGTCTTTCGGGTCCGCTAGTATTTAATATGAAGACACTAATAATGGCAAAATTTTGTATGTTTGATTCTATGTTTTTAACATGCTCAAACGGTTCAACTAATTTGGATGAAATAATATAACATTTTTTATTTATTCATTTATCTTTATTCCAAAAAGGTAAGTAACTTTTAAGATAAGCCCCACAAAACCGTTGCAATGCTTTGACTGTCGGTGAGTCTCTAGACATACTTAAATGTACTTAAAACATTTCTAAATAATATAATTTTAATTTGCGTCTAAATCTATTTGGTGTAAACTAACATGGCACATTATGTCCTGGATTAGCACATAGGGTAGTTGATATCCTGGCAGTGTGCTCCTTTGGGATAATTTACAACTTTCACGTGGTCGAAGCAGTTGTGAGAAGCTAGTAAAGTTATAAATATGTTCGCCTTTACCAGCTAGTTTATTTGAATGAATATCGTAGGTTATTAAAATGGAACGCACTGCTCGTTCTAATCTAAATGTTGGTCTACCCCTGAACCAAATTTGAGAGGTGTGATTGATGGTGTGTAAAGAGTACATTAAATATACATATACCTATCAATCATAAGAACATCCAAAAACACAGCCTTTTATAATACCGCAGTACTCATAACCATTTTTGTATGAAATCTAAGAAAACTTGCATTATTTTGTAATATGAGTTCTACCGTGAAAATAATGTGTCTCAAGCGGTATGCAATATTGATGATGTATACGGACTTAAAACTGCTAATGAATGAGATGTCTATTTTTGTTTCAATCACTTTCACGTGGGAAATTTTATCTCACGAATAACTTTTCTTCTCAGGGCGGCTACAAGACAATATTTCCAAAACGAAAGCTATTAAACCAAGAACACAAAGTTCTTTTGTTAGAAGAAAGTCGTAGGTGTACGTCATTGATATTGCTTGCCCTTTGAAATGCGTAGTTTCTACGTTGGAACGCTTAATATAAAAAACTATTTTATTACCTTTCATGTTATAAGTACTGCAATATTACAGAAAATATCTAATTTTGAAAAAAAAAACGTACCTTTTATATCAAGTTTATTTGAACTTATAATTGCAAGTCAGTTCAAAAATATAACACTTCACACAACACAAGAACGGCAATTTCATAGGTAAAGACCTATTATTTAGCAGGATAGGAGTACAGTAGACACTGGCGTAGTTACCGTTACCCGCCCCAAAACCGGATTACCAATCTATTATATATTGAACAAGACAAAAAATCTCCTACCTTCAAAATTTACATCAGGTTGCAACACCAATTATGGCAACTCTAAAATTTGAGTAAAAATCTGACACTCCCTCTCGCTCCACCCAGAGCAAAAGAAGGTATTTGATTTTTTCCCACGTAAAAAAGGGGCACCAGTTTTTCTCGCTTCAGGGCCGTTGGTCACCTAGCTACGCCACTGACAGTAGATACCAAAATAGAAGCATTAAATCTGAAATTGTCGTGAGCACACTAGACATCGCACGTTGTATAATTACGTTATAAATCTCGTTCTTGAATTGAGATAGTACTTCAAGCCAGACACTCAGTGACGGCGCGAATGTCTTCGTTGAGGACTCGTCTTTTGTTCTGAGAATAATTTCTATATTAAGGTGAAAACTTCGATCTTGAGAGGCCATGTTCTCGTCAGATGGCGCTGAACACAACAGTATAGTGGTTTACTTAAGCACTATAGCTACGCGTGGGCTTGTGGTCGAAGAGCAATGGGTAACTCGCCGTCCGGTAACCTGGTCCGAGTCGTCGACTTGACAGCGCATAGTGTTCCACGCGCGCCTCAAGGAGATGTCAGCAAAAATATAGTGGCCGAGCAGGGTCGACTCCTGCTGGGGCCATGGGTAGTCCGAACGGAACCTTTTCCTGGAACGCAAGGCATAAAAAGAACGTCGGAGTGAGTTTTAGTCAGTAAAAGTCTGATACCCCATAGCGCGAGAGAAGTTTTTATTTACTTTACGTATTTATTTACGGAAATATATATTCATTAAAATCATCTAATAAAAACCTTTCACTTTAGTTAACCATATTAAATGACTTATTCATGAAATAACAATGAAATAGCAGACCCGACGTATGTGGTCATATCCAAGCTGAGTTCATACAAAAATCCCGCACAAAAGGCACTTGAAGTTTTTCAGAATTTTTCAATTTTCCGAGAAATATTCATGTACAAATATTCCAATTTGATTTTTCTTATTTTAATTCGAATTTTGCCAAATTGGTCTACCCGTTCTCAAGCGATGTTCTTACCAGCGAATAGCATTTTATTTTTATTTATATATTAGCAAGCCGTCTCAGTTTCGCACTAGTAAAATTTCATTTCTGGTGCAAAACCAAAACAAAACTTTGAAGTTTTTTTTGGTTTTGTCTGACAATAATAAACATAACGAATAAAAAAATCGTTAAATCAGTCCTGCCATTCTTAAATAGATAGATAGTGGTAGATAAAAATCCTTTTAAACCTACCACAATATTGGCGCTAACTAATTATCATGCAAATGAAAGTCACGTGAGTTTTGTGCCGTGAGATCAGGTCGGATGGCCTAGTGTTTGCATATTGGATATAACCGCAGAATTACTGAGCTCCTGTTTGGAGCAAAATGCGGTAACATTCGTTGCTCTGAGTTCGAAAATCTGCCGAACATGAAACTAATTTCTGCCTACCTTGTTCATGATAATTATAAAGTTTAGTAACACCACTCGTTACTACCACTAATGTTCAAGCGTTTCGCTGATAGGATGAACTATATTTATTATTTCTTTATTGTCAGGCAATAAAGGCCCATAAAATACATAATAATACTATCATAAAAAAAAATTAAACTAATAGTGTAGGAGGTGTTTGCAGGGGTTCCACTCTCGAAGGAAACACACACGAAGTTTTCAGGAGCTTTGTATTTCAGCAACGGTTACAGGTGATGAGATGATATAAAATAGACAATAGGTGATGAGATGATGATAAGCGAAAGTTGTTTTTGGATGTGAAAATAGGGATAGTTCCGTCGACCAAGACCTTAGGACGAAGGTCGGGGAGAAGTCCCTCTATCCAAAAACTTCCTGATGGAATTTACTGCGCAACACAACTATCAGAGGTGTCCCTAGTAATCTTTCCAAGTAGGACGAGATTCCAGAATGCACTCCCTAGGTAGTTGTGATCAAGGAAGTTCACTGATCTAGCGAGGGTCATTAAGTCACGGAGAATCTTAACACCGCGATTCAGAAATACGCGTCATAGGCACAGTGCCATCTAGTGGAAAGCGGCGGAACCTCTTTTACAAACAACTGGATCAATGAACTTTTGTTACTTGTATATCTAATACATGATAGGAGGTGTACTTAATAAATGTCAAAACTAAACGTGTGTTACAATCTCCCCCTCAGTCCTCAAAGACGTCTCGGCGTGGTGGACTGGATAGTGAGATTATTGTTTTCTAGGGCGTCCACGTCCACGTTTGGACCCCGATGAAGGCTTGCTGGCAACCTTCTCTTTTCTTGGGCGTCCTCTTCTTCGAAGGGGTTGCACAGGCTCGGGAACTGTTTCGAGGCTTTCACCTTTATATGGAGTCAAAGCGGAAACATGATAGAGGCCGATTGGGTTAGTAGGATCATTTGGAGAAGCTACTTTAAAAGAGGTGGGCCCATGTTTATTGAGGATGACGTATGGTCCATCTCTACGTGGCGCAAATTTGGCGGTTACACCTTGAGCTCCCTTGCTCACGGGGTGTAAGTTAACAAGTACCAAATCGCCAGGTTGATACTGTGGATGTTCACGCCTATGCTTATCAACATATGCTTTTCGTGACTCCTCCTTCATTTCTTGTACTTCTCTCGCCTTGATTAAGGTTTCCGCTAGTTGTACAAGTTTTGGAGTTATCTCTGGTATTATATTTTCAGAAATCACTATATTTCGAAAGTCAACTTCGTTGTCATGTGGGGATCTTAGTTCCCTTCCGAACGTCAAATACGCCGGGGTTTTACTTGTTGTTAAACCGGTAGTACTATTCATAGCGAAACGAATCGCCGGCAAAAGTTCTGACCATACATTATGTTTCCCTCTTTGTACCATTATAGCTAGTTGGGTCTTTAAGTCGCGATTCTTGCGTTCGACAGGATTAGCTTCAGGGTGATACAACGGGGTATACTGGTGCTTTATGTTCAGGCTGTACATAACTTGTTGCATTACAGCACTCACAAACTGAGTTCCATTATCACTTATTACTCGGCGCGGCATCCCATATCTTAGAAAAACTTCGTTGATCAGAGTTATTGCACAGGTTTCAGCGGTGGCGGTAACTAAAGCGAAAAGCTCCACCCAACGGGAAGCGACATCCTCAACGATTAATATCCAAGTTTTTCCATCCTCTGTTTGTGGTAGAGGTCCAAACAAATCAAAAGAAACTACTTCAAATCGTTGGCACATGCTTGTAGTTTGCAGTAATCCAGCCGGTTTTTGATTACAGGGTTTATACCGTTGGCACTCCAAGCAATTCTTCACGTAACTTGCAACATAGCTACGCATCCCACTCCAATAGTATCTGTTGGCTATCTTCTTGTAAGTTTTCTCAGCCCCATAGTGTCCTGCTAATGGATCGTCATGGTAGGCACTGAGAACGTTTGCCCACTCGTGACCGGGTACCACGAGTTGCGCATCATCAGCTTCGCAATCAGGATGTAATCTGTACAGCATACCATTATTCATAAGGTATCCTTTGTTACTCCAGTATACAGCATCCTCTGTTCCATTTGTTTCCTCTAAGGCTCCTATTATTTTCTGAATTTTGGTATCCTTCATTTGTTCTTCTCGGATTTCTTTAACACTCCTCGTGGGCATATCCACGATTATAGAACATATCTCACAGGTAGAGGTATCCTCACAACACGGTGGTCTTGACAACGCATCAGCCACAGTATTCAGTTTACCAGGTTGGTAGTTAATATTAATAATGTTGAAAGATTGGAGTTGTAATGCCCATCTTGCCAAACGTCCGGTTGGCGATTTTAGGTTCATTAACCATTTTAAAGCTTGGTGGTCAGTTACCACAGTCACAGGTTGACCTTCAACATATGCTCTAAATTTATTTAGTGACCAGATTACGGCTAACGCTTCTCTTTCAGTAGTGGAGTAATTTTTCTCAGC
Organism: Mythimna vitellina; assembly: GCA_949316375.1. NCBI lineage: Eukaryota > Metazoa > Arthropoda > Insecta > Lepidoptera > Noctuidae > Mythimna > Mythimna vitellina. Next base: position 12,051,493 of record OX438686.1, read on the forward strand.
AGTCGTGAGCAATCTACTCGCATATTCAACGGGATGCTCATCTTCCTTCTCCCCCTGGACCAGAACTGCTCCAAGCGCATAGCTACTGGCATCAGTCTTCAGAATGTAGGGCTTTGTTTCGTCGGCCTGCCGCAACACAGGGGCAGTAGTTAACCGGGTTTTAAGCGTGTTGTAGGCCTTTTCCTGTTCAATATTCCATACCCAACGGGCTTCCTTCTTTGTTAATTTCGTAAGGGGCTGGGCTATAGCGGAGAAATTCTCAATAAAACGTCGGTACCAAGAACACATTTGTAGAAAAGATATGAGATGTTGAAGATTCTTGGGTGTTGGCCTTTCTAAGATAGCTTTGGTTTTATCTGAATCTGGCTTTAGTCCTTCAGGTGTAATGATGTGACCTAAGTATTTTATCGACGAGCAGAAAAATCTACATTTGTCTTTGTTTACAGTGATGTTATATTCTCTCATCCTTTGAAATACGTCCTTCAGGTCGGAAAGGTGGCTTTCAAAGGTGCTGGAAAATAGGAGCAAGTCATCCAGATAGGCCAGCATGTTAACATGCTCTAGGGTAACACGGAATCTATCGACAAGTCGCTGGAAGGTAGCCGGTGCATTGCGTAGGCCAAATGGCATCCTCTTGAACTTGTATAGGCCAAAAGGGGTGATGAATGCTGTTTTCTCTTCGTCTTCTTTCCTGATCCTTATTTGCCAGTAACCAGCTTTCAGGTCGAGTGACGTCATGTAAGGCGTTGGCTTCGCAGCGTGCAACAAGTCGTCAATTCGTGGAATAGGGTAAGTGTCGGGCACAGTGATAGCGTTTAGACGTCGATAATCGATACATACTCTAACCTTTCCATTCGGTTTCGGTACCATGACCACTGGCGAGGCCCAGGGCGAAGAGCAGGGCTCAATAATAGCCTTCTCCATCATTTCATGTAATTCCGCTTTAAGGATATCTTTCTTTGTTTGAGATAATCTGTAGGGAGGTACTGATATTGGAATATCGTCCTTTGTCACGATACAGTGCTCCCCAAGCAAGGATGGTTTGTTGTTATCAATAAAAACATCTTGATAGTCGACAAGTATTTTATTCAACATTGCCTTTTGGCTATTATCTATACCAACACTACAAAAATGATAATCACCATCAGAGTCCGTAGGTTCGTTTGCGCTGGGAAAAGGTGGCTTGAATGCGGGGATAATGTTACTTCCGCTTCTTTCACATTCATTTCCGCATCACGCATCATAAATTCTGCGAAAGCAGGTAAGTAACCGTCGAAGACCCTTTTTGTTTTCTTAGCAGGTGACAGCTGGAGTGGTATCAATTTATATCCCGGGGAACCCTCGGGAAGAGCGGCCGCACTCGAGGATGCAATAGCCGCTGAAGGCTTTCCTTCTGTGGTATCCAGAGCAACACTGCCCGAGTTGCTATTTGTTGGTTCAAAGGTCACGAAGTCCTCCTCATATAGCTCATAGGTCGAGTCGGTGTCAAGGAATTCCCAAGTAAACTGAGAAAGGTTGAGTACCATTTTTGCGTCTTGTATAAACCCGACGCCTAGTAAGGTTCGGTTGTCCCTTGAATTCGGCAACACAATGAAGCTGGTCGGAATGATGCGGTCCTCTAACTTCACAGTAACGGTTATTTTCTTAACTCGTTGGTTTTTCCCGATGCCATCTGCCAGAGTGATCTTCACTATTTCTTCGTGGAACTTGTGTCCCTTTTTCACCAGCTGTTGATATAACTGATACGATGCGATGCTGGTCTTCGCACAACTATCGACGTATGCTACCCCTTTAATGCCATCTATCTCAATGAAGACAATTGGCCTGTTTCTTACATCCGTTTGGACGTCAACTGGACAAAAGGCTAGATTTGTTGATGGCAGTGACCGTTGTTTATTGGCGCAGCATGTTGGGCAGCTACTGCGAACTACACCGGGCGTACCACAGCCGTAACAGGTCACTTTGGGTGCGGATGGAGATGGAGCCTGCGTCGTTTTGGTAGTAGCTATTTTGGCTTGACTCTCAGGGATGGGCTCAGTTGCCTCTAGTTCTTGCTGTTTCTTCTTCAGCTTTCTACATTTTTCGGTAGTATGGCCTGAGAAGTGACAGAACCCGCACTTCACCTTGGGTTTCACGGTCGGGTTTGGCTTAGCTTTGGCTTCCTTGTCACCGTCATTGGGTTTGTCGATCCACATCTGTTCGATGCCCCGAGCTGCTTCCAATAACTCGTCGTAACTTTTAACCGAGTTGTGCGGAATTTTGTCACGTATTCGGTGTTTCAGTTGGCCGTATATCATGTGAAGTTGATGGGATTCCGGTATTTCGGGTTCCGGAAGTTGAGCAAAAAGCATTCGCTTATGTGCGATGAAGCTTTCAGTAGTTGCTCGTGGGTCTTGCTTTTCCATAACGATCTCCTGGAATACCATATAAGCTGGTTTTCTTGGAGCAAAAGCATGACGGAGACGCTCTTCGAAATCCGCCCATGTGGAGACATGCTTTTTAACTCCCTGCCACCACACTGCAGCTTCACCCTTGAGGAGTAGTGGTAATCCAGTGAGCGCTTCTGCATCACTTACATTTTCTATTTGTTTAAATACTGTTACTGCCGCCAGAAAAGCTTCAGTCACTTCGGAGTCCTTGGTCCCGTCGAATTCAGCTTTACAAGTTGTAAACGAGCCGTGTCTTCCTGGTGAAAGCTTCGACAGCAGCGCCTCGAACTGAGTATCGGACATGGTCACCGACATCTCTGCTTTTCTTTCTGTAGCTGGTGTCGTTGTTGTTCGTCCGTAGCGTGTGACGTACTTTGGTTTCTCTTCGGGCCCCACGTTGGGCGCCAGATTGTAGGAGGTGTTTGCAGGGGTTCCACTCTCGAAGGAAACACACACGAAGTTTTCAGGAGCTTTGTATTTCAGCAACGGTTACAGGTGATGAGATGATATAAAATAGACAATAGGTGATGAGATGATGATAAGCGAAAGTTGTTTTTGGATGTGAAAATAGGGATAGTTCCGTCGACCAAGACCTTAGGACGAAGGTCGGGGAGAAGTCCCTCTATCCAAAAACTTCCTGATGGAATTTACTGCGCAACACAACTATCAGAGGTGTCCCTAGTAATCTTTCCAAGTAGGACGAGATTCCAGAATGCACTCCCTAGGTAGTTGTGATCAAGGAAGTTCACTGATCTAGCGAGGGTCATTAAGTCACGGAGAATCTTAACACCGCGATTCAGAAATACGCGTCATAGGCACAGTGCCATCTAGTGGAAAGCGGCGGAACCTCTTTTACAAACAACTGGATCAATGAACTTTTGTTACTTGTATATCTAATACATGATAGGAGGTGTACTTAATAAATGTCAAAACTAAACGTGTGTTACAATAGATACATATTTAAAAAAAACTGGGCAAGTGCGAATCGAACTCGCACCCTGAGGGTTCCGTACAAACTTACCTATGTAAATAGTTCAATTTCCGAATGAACTTTCAATGATTTTGCGGATTCGCAAAAAAATGTATTATTTTTGTGACTTATAAGAAATTTACTGTTTTCAGATTTATTCCTACACCTATAATTATAATAAGAATAATAATAAGTGCATCTTAAATGACTTAAAATGAGTAATATGTGACTCCAATTGAACAAACATACAACTAACGTAATTCATAAAATGCTGCCTAATAAATAAAAGAACGAAGTATGGTAGCCTTAATAGGTAGACAAATAAGATAAGTGCTATTGGACATTCTTAGTAAACATAATTCATTAGATTAGGATATAATTAAATTACTTATTAATCCATAATATATGAGGAAGAATGTAATAATATTACATATATCCCATCCTTTGGATGCACTCTAGGATACAAAATCCATATTAATGTTATAAACGCGAAAGCAATTATGTCTGTCGGTTTGTAATAGCTTATTCTAATAGAAGAACATGTATTTCAAAAGATACTATATAAAATTTGAATTAAAATAGCTTTGTAATTTTTTTATAAATATCACAAAACTCGGCGCGCGAGCGTGATGATGAATATTGTTGGGCGACTGAATTTGCAACGCTTGTGCGCCGATATTTATGGTCTTTTTTAAATATTCGTTAAAAATTGACAAAGCTATTTTAATTCAAATTTTAAATTATATATTTTGAAAAAAATGTCTTTCTATTAGATTATGCTATTATTTTAATGATAAAAGGAAGTTAAATCAGTGCTAATAATCATTTTATGTACCCATAATTTCTTAATAATTTGAAAATGTTTTTATTTAAATTTTCTTAATTAGTAAACTAAATCAATAAATCTTTTTCTATAACTATTTTGTTAAGGATTTCAGTTACCGTTTTTTATTTTTTGTTCATTAATTCTCTTAGAACTGTAGAAGTTGTCAAGTTTCGAAATTGACTCTGAAAGTAAAATTAAAAAAACTCTCTTTACATATCTGAATATAGTTCACAAGCGTGCTATTAATTTAAATTAAATCCTACTTAACTATTTAGACAAGAATATTTCCTAATGTTATTGGTAAATCACATGTTTGTACAATAAATCATTAATGGATATAAACGGGTTTGAAAATCATGGTTTTTGGGCCAAATAGCGCGTAACACGGAGTGAACGCTCTTAAACAAAAACAAATGTTGCTGAATTTTAATAAATCTACTAAATCTAGTGACAAAGTCGCTAATACGGCAACACTTTCATTATTTCATTTCAGTGCCTGTTATGTAACAATTAGTGTCTGTAGTACATAGAAGGTACTTAATAATACAAATATACTCTCAAAATAAAAAACCTATTTTTCGAACAGACAGAATTATAAGTGTAGCTTTGCTAGTTGATGATTCTCCAGAGGTTCCAATAATGGAAAAGGGAAATTTCAATTAAAATAGGTCAAAATATACCGAGTTTAGGTTAGAAAATGGTATTAATTGTGTCTAATCAAAACCGCAATCATTTAAAATAATATTGAAACAAAGTGGTACATGGCATCCTACGCATACGTTAGCAGCTGGCTTCGTCTGATACAGGCTTTTAATCAAACCAGACAAAGGTTGAATAATGCCTGATAGTAATCCACACACGATAGCTATCGTGATCAGTGCGTCTAGTAACAACAAGGATAAAGTATTTTTCAGTACAATTAGTCCTATTACATAAACGGACTGTCTGTATACAAAACAATAATTTCGGTTTGAATAGTAACTGCTTTCACTTCAAATCAGGGACCATTTTGGTTACCCATTGAAAGGGTTTTTGATAGGGTTTTGACAAAGTGTTGTTTTAAAACCCATTTCATATTGGTTACACTTATTTACGAAAACCCTCATCAATGGATAACCTCTTCCAAACCCTTTCGATTTGTTTACCTGTATAATCAAAAACCCATTCTTGGTGGTTTATACTTTTTAACGGTAACACGTTTTGAACGGGTTACCCCTTCAACGACTGTCAATCAAAATCAATCAAAATCAATCAAAATAGCATTTATTCCAAATAAACCATTTACAGGCACTTTTGAAATGTCAAGAAGTCAGTTAGTCAGAAAAATAAAAATAAATGATGCTAATTGCACATTCCAAAGCGTAGATCTCTATGGAGAAGAATGTGCAAGAAACTCCATGGACACTCTTTTCAATCATATTTTGTAGTTACAAATATCTCTGTTACATGTTTCTTGTCGCTATCATGTGAGAACAATGTAAATAAAAATAAAAAAACTAAATATAGATATTAAAAAAGCAACTGGCAGCTAAGAGATGACCAGCCTCAACTGACAGGCGCCCGTTCACGGACATGACGCTAATATTAGCACCACTCAGCTCAACCATTTTGAAGGGAAACGAGCATGACAAACTTTCAACTGCCATGCTCATTTATGTCAAATAAGTCCAGTAGCAACATAAAAACTATAAAAAGCTCCATGGTACTCACATTTTTACAAACTGTGGAAAAAATGCTTCTATACATATAATACAATACTTATATTTTACAATTTCAAGAAAAAAAAAAAACATTAAAAAATATTTTCCATACTAATTAATCAATTTGTACACCCCGGTGGTAGTGGAGCTGGACCAGCATTGAGCCAAGCATTTTTATCCTGAATATAATCCTCCTAAACTTATAATATGCTTGCCTGCATAGTGTGCGTTTAATACAAGATTTAAATTTCGTTTCATTGAGTTCTAATAACAATAAAATAACAATAACTGTAACAGAGTTACCCATTCGGACTACAAATATTGTAATTTTATCTCTCGTGCCTTACTTTAAAGTACTAAATTGCATGCATTCGGCAGGTACGCGTCAAGTCGCAACACGCAATCTAGGACCTAGCGACTCCACAGTCCATACACATTCGATTATTTTATGGTTATTATTGCAGTGATTTTAAAGTTAATTGTATTTTTTTTTCTGGAATAGTCGGGATTGTTTCATGTATAATCTTGTCTTTTTTACTGAATCATAAATGTCATTCGATCGTCTCACTCATCATTTAGTGCCCGAAGGGAAGATCAAAATCTATTCTTCCACTCCAACGTAATTTAAAATGATTTTATTTAAAACCCTTTGATTACCCCGACAAACCCTTTCAAAGGGTTATCTGCTTCAATTGGAACCGGTAACATCTTGAACTAGTTAACTTATTGATAGGGTTACCCTAACGTTAGTGTTATGAAAGGGCTAACACTACGAAGAGGTAACATTTTCCGTTACTGTAGGCATACAATCTGTAACCCTTTTGAAAGAATTAACTTATATTCGGGGTTGTACGGTCCCTGCTTCAAATATAACTAAACTTATTTTTATTTTTTTATGTTCTTTATTTATAATAAAATACTAAAACAAGAAAAATAAAAATACTTAACTGATTAAAACTATACATTACTCGTATATACACTAAAGGCAATTTTTGTATTGAATATGTATGCCGAAATAATATGTATAGACATTTATTAAGTACCTAGCATAGTCGGCCTTATAATGTTCCCACTGTTGGGACTCAGGCCTCCTCTCTAAGAGAGGGAATGGGCCGTAATCCACCACGCGGGCCCAGTGCGGTTTGGTGGATGTCACATGTCTTCGAATTTTTAATTCTAGGACGGCGGGTTTCCTCACGATGTTTTCCTTCACCCTTTTGAGAGCAGTGGTGATGAAATAAATAAATTAAACAAAGTAATGCGCTTGGCTGGGTTTGAACCCGCGACCTACAACTTGTAAGTCGGGGCCGTTACCACTCGGCCACCACTGCTCTAAGTAACTACTACTTAATAAATGTCTATAAATATTATTGCACTGGGTGGATTCTCAAATTTGGGCGTTAAGTGTTGAAAATCCAACAACAGGTTTTATTTTATGCTTTCATTTAGGTGCCGTAGTTTTAGTGAAAAAGAGTGTAAGAGGAAGACTGAACTTAAAGTCTTTAAAGCGAGTTGTTGTACTCGTGTAATCTCGGTTGAGTTACAATTAAGGCGCCGTGCACGAAATCAACTCATTTTGAACTTTTTTGATCATGGTTTGTGAGAAAAGTAAGAAGAATTTAAGCCTTCTTTTCCTTCTAAAGGATCAAAATTGTTTAAGCGGTCACGAAGCTCGATTTTTACGCGTGTGTGCGTGTAGTTGCATGAATGATGCACACAAACATATCATTGCAACGAATTTGCCTAAACTCTGGCGAGTGAATTTTATGCACGGCCTCTTAAGTCAAGTTTAAATAGAGCTTATACTACAATCTAATGTATATCCGCAAACTTCCTAAATTGTACCAATTTAAAGCCATAATAAATACGATTACTTCTGAGAACGTTCGTCGTCTCCATCTACTTAATTTAATTTCATTGTGAGAGTGAGATAGACCTATACAAGACGAAAAGCACTGTCCCTCTTTAATAACATAATCCATAATGGCATTAGCACTTCATTGTATCAGGGCAGATCATTCTCGATGCGATACAGTGATACCACGTTTAACGATACTCGTACCCAATAAATACTCCATGAAATAGTTCCCATTCGAGACCTCTCGTCCACATAAAGAGGTTATCGTACCTCGTGCAGTGGCCTTTACGCGATATCCGTACTAGCGATCGAACAGAATGTACTACATATGTTAGCTTTTTGTATGAATACGATCCGGATAAAAGCCGTCACGTACAGTGCTGGACAAAAGGCACTAGTAGTATTATATCCTGTTTCTGTTATAAAAAGGAAAGGTATTGAAGGGTTGAAAACTGCAGATAATATTATGTGTTCGAAACTTTACACGATAGTGAAATTCGTATGATTAATAAATTGGTGGCAGATATATTATTGCTGTGAAATTACGTATTTCAATATAAAAATTCACCAACAGAGAGTTATCAATTAGGTAACTTCTTTGTTGGTGAATTATTATTTAATTTATTCATATATCCATTTATACATATTATTTAAATATTTCGATAAAGGATGGAAAAAAAATAAAGTATTTAATAATAAAAAAGTAAAAACTACAACCCGACTACGGCAAAAAAAACGACGCTGAAAAAGTATGAAAAAAGCAGTCACACGTTATAGGTACCAACCGAAACACTTTAATAACGTGTGACTACGGATTTTCTTTTTGTTCTGTTCTTGTTTTTCCAGTTAAGTACCTTGTTTATTTTACCATCCTGAAAATCTTGTTTCATACTTTTTCAGCGTTGTTTTTTTTTGCCGTGCTAATTTTGGTGTTAAATCGCTGTGCTTCTATACTATTTATTTTGGTATGTACAAGTGAAGCCCTTTCAAATAGTGTCAAACACGACGTATTTATCTTTTTTTAATACAAATCTTTTTGTCCACTAGAGGGCGCCACATTGAATTTTGATGATATTTTTTCGATATTGACACGGTGTATTTATCTTAACATTTTTTTAACACATGGCTTTTGGTCCGCTAGAGGGCACCACATTAAATTTGAGCAATATTTTTAAAATGTACATGTAGAGCCCTTTCAAATGATACCAAACACGGCGTATTTATCTTCATTTTTATTTCTTAACTCATTACTTTTGTCCGCTAGAGGGCGCCAGATCCAGTTTTGTAACACATCAGCGGACAATTGAGACGGTTCTAACGATACCTCATATGTCAAGTTCCGATAAGTAGATTAGGAGTTATGAGGAAACAGATGAATATCAGTAATAATCAGTATATGTATGTGAGTATGTATGTGACATACTCACATACATACGGCTTTGCCGTAGTCGGGTAAAAAACAGTATATATAAAAATAGTTCATTTGTAACCAATTATCGTACACATATTTGTTGAATAAAGTTATAGATGAGTTATAGAGAAAATGTGACAATGTATAGATCTTATTGCTCGTGCCTGTACGCACAATTAATGTGTTGCCAAAACGTTTTCTGCATACATATACGAGTATAACTATGAATTCAAAACTTTTTGGCTTTATAAGTCGACCCATACCTGGCCGGCTGGCCAGGTATCTGACATGATATGCCAGATATCTGTAACAGTAATGTAGAAACATTTTCTACCTACCGAATAAAAAATTCTCTTCACAAAATCACTATAGCATTTTGTTTTTTCTTTTCCAAATCCCTCACGGAGTCACGGCAGCCATTTACTTTACAAAGCATTTCAATTTAATCTTGTCGTAAGAATTTCGGCGTTTTCTTCTCTCATTAAAAGTCGTAGAATGCCTCCACGTAATGTAATTAATGGCATCCAAATTAGAATTGTTTCTTTATACAATACCAGTATACAGTATTAGCCTAAAAATTGTTTTTTTTACTTAGCGAACTAAATAATGTGTGTAATAATTTGGTCATGGAGGTATTCGGGGCTTAATAATATTAACTCACACAGGTCCATCTTCAAGGTAAAGTAACGCTTGCCGAGGTTGGATTGTAGATGGGTGACCATCTTAGGATACCGAGATTCCTCTGTACTTAGGATAGTATGTTAAGCCGTTGGTCTGGGCTGTTATTTGTAATATTCGGCAGTCGTTAATCATCGTCAGAAATAAAGTAATCTGTCTCCAGTTTTGCCAAGGGGTATCGTGTAATCGAATTGCTGGGTTATGGAGGTCAGATAAGCAGTCGCTCCATGTAAAGTACTGGTACCTAGTTGCGTATGGTTTGACTGGAAGCCTAGGCAGAGAGAGGCTTTGGTCATAGTCACTACAAAGGCGTAAATAAGAAGTAAAAATGTATTCAACAAATTAAATTAAAATAGCCTACTTAGATAAGTAGGCTTTATAAATAACAGGTTTTAAAGAAAATATGATTACATTTCTATAAAAGCTTATTTTTATAGTCCATAAAAGTCAGCTCACACCGAGATGCGATGCAACTCAATATATTACATTATTTACTACACGAGAGATATACATTTCAGATCGAGATGCCTCGTGGCGCAGGGCTTCTTGATGCAACTTATTTTAAATTCTTACAAAAAAAATGTGTATCTTTTCGTGAAGTACCTATATAAAAATATATTTTGTATAGGTACTAACCCTAATGGGTTCTGTACATTTCTGGAAAACGGCATTTAATAGAGATTTTCCTTGTTAGTGTGCTGATGACAAAAACAGATGTAGCTGAATAAATTAACGTTATTCGGTAACGTTGCGTAAATTCTCTCCTAAAGGGACATTATTTTTTATACTGGGTGTAACGGAAACGTGTGGTCATATTTTGAAAATGCTTCTTCACTTTGAAAGCTCTGATTCCTTTTCAGGAAATTAACCACTTTCCTGAAGAAAGTGATCGTCATATGCATGAAATAACATTGTTTTCATTAATCATACTCTGAAAGTAGGTCTGAATTCTGAAGTTGCCTGAGGAATGGGTTGAAAGTAGTACTTTTCATGCCTAGAGAGAATAGCTTTCAACTGACAGCTGTCAAATTATTAAAAAAAAAAACTAGTTCTATCTTCACCATGTCCTAACTTTACATACAGCCAGTCAATTACAGCGCGATGTTAAATTGAAATAACTTAAAGATAAGTATTAATTAAAGTTTTTTTTTTAAATTACTTATTTTTTCAAATACTTTTTTTTAAATACTTTGTTTTCAAAATTCATTAGGAAAAATATTTACCATTTTTTCATTAATGAAAATGAACAATAACGCCTGAATAGCTGGCCGGCTACAGAAAAAAAAAAAACAAAATAGGAAAGTGGCAATCCGGCAATCCGATCTTCATTTGTTTTTTTGAGTAGTGCTTAGAGTTTTGATTTCATTTTTGTACAGCAGAGATTTTTAACATGATAAGTTCATGCGATCCAAATATGGATTTAACGCCTGATTTCATAAGAGAAGAGGCTAAAGCAGTAGTGAAAAACCTTTTACCGCCTGAATCAGAAGAAAGATATCTAAAATCATACGACGACTCAGGTTTTACAAGCTTTTTATTTTATTTTTACTTTCCTTTTATTCGTAATGAAGCACAGTTTTTACCTCGGGCTAAAGACTTATTTAGTCTCTCGAACTATTAGCGACCTCGCTACGCTTGGACGCTACACTCCTACTCGGGACTAAATAAGTTACTTTCACCCCTAAGGTAACAATGTACTATTATCTAACCAGTTTATCAATAAATATACAAAAATATGTAATTTATCTATGAAAAGAATACTGGGGCCATAGGTACGCTTCCCCGACCTTTTCCCATGGCGGCCGTACTGGTATTATTTTTCTAAAGGTGTGAAATCATTCATTCACTGCTCCCGCTCTAGAGTGCAGACAGAGGACGTGTCAGAGATTTACTTAATGACTAAAACCTACCTATGTCCTTCAGTTGCCTTTTGCGTTCTAGGATCACCGTTTCACCTTCAGAAATTCTGGAATACATTCCTTTTTTTTAATTACTTTTTTTTGACCACCATTGACGATGGAGCACGCTTGGCAAGAAGATTTGATGTAAATAGCTCCAGGTTCTAGACTATAAGGAAACATAATTTCATAGATGTACGAAACATGGAATGTGTTCCCGAAAGGTTTTATTCGTATTTTTTTTTTGTCCATCAGGTACCACTCTAGTACGTAGATACGTCTAGTAGTTTGATGATGGAACAGGTTCGGCGGTATTAGATTATGTAATTCCAATACTCTAAAATGTAATTAATCAAAAGAAAACCGACGTACTGGTAACTATAGATTCTTTCGACCCCATCAGCTGTGTTCTGCCTGCAATGTGCCCCTATGTGTGTCATACAACATAATTTGTAATGAGTAGTTAATATAAATCGATTGTCATTGGTTGCAGGTGCGGAGAGGCGCTCGGTAGCGTCGCGTGCGAGGCGATGATCGGCCACACGGGTCGGCCGCGCGCTCACCATGCGACAGCCGTCGACCGATGTTAGTATATCATTTGTTTATTGCCTGTTTTTTGTTTATTGTCATTACTTGTGCAGAGTGAATTTTGTAGAAATTGTTTCACTGTACCGGTCATTTTGTCTTTAATACCATCATCATCGTTAGGACGACTTCACTCATAATTATTAAATCTCTATTTCGATCTGGCAATCTCCAGTCTCAAAAGTTCCTTACTTTGTTAGTGATAGTCACAGTCACCTATCAACAAAGTTTCTGCCTCTAATTTCATATGCAACAAAATATCTGTGGATGTATCCCTAATTCCCAAGACAATGCAAGCTGACGTGCGCTTCCTAAACTCGCGCCCAGAGACTCTGCAATCAGTATACATTCATTCACATGCCAGCAAACTCTAAATAGTTTTTTTTGTTAATTTCGTGTAATAGTGAATACGAATCACTGCATCAGTTTTTTTACCATGAGTATAAAGCTGAGAGATGCGCTGTGGGTTTTCATCGGCAATTATTATATAAACACACCTCATCTATTAAATTTATTTAATACACACGTAACCAACACAAAGTTTAACAAAGTTATAATGACACTGTCGACGGCTTATAAGATACGTATATCAAAACTATACATAATTATGTAAGTGGGAAATACCGTGATATTTGGTAATCAATCACACTTTACTCTCTAATATTGTAATGGGTTATAACTGGTAGCAGTGACAGCTGTCAAAATTTGAAATATTGGAAACTACTCAACGCTTCTAAACTAAATAATTTATGTTCGTTTTCAGTAAAGTACGTGTGTAGTATGTGGTCTAATTGTATGTTATCTACCTAAACCATTAACTTTTTTATTTAACGACTCGTACTGAAATGAAAATCTTTATTTCAAAGAAGCTATTATATATTTAGAGAGGCTGTATTACACACAATTCCTACGGTTCTCTCCCTCGAAAAGAAAAACGGAAAAGTCGATTTCCTCCGGAATCGAGTAGGTATAAATATTACAGTACTTTCCCTGGCATGTGTTGTATCATTTAAAACCTTGAATATATGGCATTCAAATACGTTCAAATAACGTTTTGTATCTTTGTTTTATTCAGCGTTGGTTAAGAATTTGGTTACAAAGGTCGAAAAGTAAAACGTTTTTGTTAAGCCCAGTGTAAGTACACAGGAAACAAAAAATGCACAGCTTTGTTTCGGCAACATGGTTTTGGTAGGAATGTAAATATATATTTGTATGTTTAAAGATATTTATCTGGCAACATGGAATATTAAACTGTTGCTGATAATTTGACAAAGATTAGTATTCCGATGGTAAACAATCAACGTTACTTTAAGTAAGATTTGAGTCCCCGTCACTGGGGCTACGGCCCTAGAACACAAAGGATTTTAGAAATCTTCTATTAAAGTATGAAAAATTCATACTTTTGTAGAAGCATAAAATACACCTACCTATCGTCTCCCTCCTCTTCTTACCTAATGGGTATAAAAGTTTGATATGCCTCTAATGTTGTGACGTCATGTTTCCCCAGACGGTCGACAAAGCAGTATGGACGGAAGAGAGTGGCGCGGCGCGGTTGGAGGCTGTGCTCGTCGCGCTGGTGGAGCGCAAGGCGCGCGCACTGCACGCCGAGCAGTCGAGGCGGCGCGCACGGCATCCTCTGTTGCTACTGCTGCGAGATCCCGTACCCGACGGTCAGTACATAATCTTTTTATGACTCAAAGCCGCCACACTTTTGCCAGAGAGCCAAACATAACAGTAGCAACCACCAGAAAAGCGCCGAGACAATGAAGCTCGACTAGTCCCAGATAAACGATTCAACTGACTTGGATCTGCCAATAAAATTACACATTAGATAGAAATAACTATAATATAATAGTCAGTAGACCGGTTAACCTTTGTAGTTGATATTTCGTAGGAGGCTGACGTAATTAGTAAACCTTTTCTTTACTTATGATTAAATGATATGTCGGGCGCCAATATAAAAAGAGACTATTGCCAATAAACTAATTTAGCAGTGTAAAACAAATCTAATGAAATCCATAAAATAAGGGACACAGCATAGAGAATGTAGCATATTTTTTATAATAATTAACCTTATGAATTGGTTTAAAGTAGATCAAAAAGTTTGGTCCTAAAATAGACCCCTGAAGTAACTAAATAATATAATCCATTGTACCAGAACTTCTTTTAGTAGTAATTAAAACTCCTTAGTGTAGTGTTAAAAAAAAAACATTGTATCATATGTCATGTCACTTCCCTTGTAAATTTTCACCTTCAAATATATTACGAATTTTAATTTTAATATTAATTTATTCATCCATATCTCCTCCAAAACATGCTTCATCCATTATCTTTTTACCAACAATATTATTGATTAATGGGTATTCGCTAAAGTTAACTTGTATAATAAAACTACTACTAGGCTTTTTAATCAAATATGCGTAGTATGCGTACTCAGAAATCTATCAATGGTTAATAATGTAAGAAGTACCTAGTCCATGACTGATTTTATCGAAGGCTTTTCTTTCAAAATATTCCTACAAGAAAAACCATTTGAAATATTCTACTTAATGCAGTAATAGGTAAAATCCTACTTAATAACTAAAATGTAAATTATAAGCATTATTAATAATAAATTAGAGTTATTTATCCAATATTAATATTACAATTCTCCAAGAAACATGCCATCTAATCAACAGTTTTATTGCACAGAGTGCTCATATCCCCGATAAACCAAGCGTAGGATGCGATAGAAAGCTAGGCCATTACGGGAATGCTATCTTAATGGTTGTAGTTTGAAAACCCAACGTAAGTTATGATTATAGCCCTTTAGATGCTATCTAAATTGCAATGTAGAAACTATCAAGATTGTGTCAATGCTTTTAGAGTTATAAATTATACCGTTCTACATGTCACAGAGGTCGTAAAAAAATGTTTTTTTGCAATTTGCCTCTTTTTAGGGTTCCATATTTCAAAAGGAAAAACGGAACCCTTATAGAATCACTTTGTTGTCCATCTGTCAAGACCCTTTATCTTGGGAACGCGTGAAGTTATTGAGTTGAAATTATTTACCACCTAAAAAAAAAAGATTATAAAAGTGAAAATAATCAGTCAGGAGGTTTACAGAACTGTGTATTAGCGTTAAGTCAAAATCAATGTAATTTCTATATCTGACTTGAAAAAAAACCCAAGAAGAAATGATGAGAGACATCAGAATGTTGGATGAATTATAAACCACTTCTGGACACTATCGCATCACGGGCGGCCGAGCGATATGCACGACGATATCGCATCAGCATTCGCACACTTTCAAAATGCCGTTCGACGAAATCGTAACATGACCACCATAATATTTGTTACGAGGTTCCACAGCTCTTTAGGCTTGTTAAAAATAAGCAATAAAACCATCTGAAATCGTTTTCAAGTCGGTTAATCAGTCGACAGCCTCCTAGGTTGACCTAGGTGACCTGCGAGAGGCCACACACAAAAAAAAAAGAGTTTACATGAAATGGGTTTGCGTTCCTGAAGGTGGCTTAGAGTCCCACGAGAGAACCGTATAGCATCCTGGATTTGTAAGGTGCTATAGGTTTCTCTGCGTTCGCGAGCCAGACACTAACCTAATTACAATAAGCTCACGAACACGGGGTTTGAGAAGAAGAAGACTGGCGTTGTGTATGATGAATCTCGTATCGATATGAGGCCGGATACAAAACGTACTCGAAATTTGAGGACCTCCTGGCATCAAGAATGCTTGAGATTTTGTCAAGGAGTTCAACCATATGGTGGGGGAACAATAATGATATGGGTCGTTACTTAGATCGGTGGACAAACCGATCTCATTTGGATCAGAGCCAACCACTTATGAGGTGTTATTTCTATGACACAGTTGTTTGTTATACCTCAATTAATACAATAAAAACCTCAATGCTAAGATCTCTACGCTGAGATGAAAGTATTTGACATAATTACGCACAAAAATGCATGTCCACATACGACTTGACGCACTGCCGAAGCTCGTATTAACTTTCTGCCGTGACCTGCTCCAACGCCAGACTTGACATCAATGTATGCATGGGAGGTTTTTCAAAGAGCCCTGCCGAATATTGATGCATACGCGGTCCCTCAACAACTTTTTTCTTTATTAGAAAGTACATTGGTTTTTCTTTCATTCCTCAAAGCGATTTTGATGAACTGATATTAAACATGCCAAATTGTTGCGATTGTGTGACTCATGTTAGTTGTAAAAACACCGACTCTTATTTCTTTATTTATATAATAAAAATGTAGAAAATATTCATATTTGCCCTCTTTTACCATTTCATTCAAAGTCAAAGTCAAAGATTTTTATTTCACATAGGCCTACATGGGCACTTATAAAACGTCAGAAGCTAGTGCACGGTTCCAAATTGGTCGTTTCCTATGGAGAAGATCCGGCAAGAAACTCCATGGTTACTCTTTTAAAAAAGAATTTGTTGATACAATACCTTTTGTTTACAATATATTGGATTTATTATGTAAGGACAGTGTAGACTGGTCAATAAAGTACAATAAAAATAATCATAATAAGGAGGTTCCTCTCTCTGGAGCCCTGACCGCCGGTAGCTTGGACTCTGTTCCCGATACCGGTGGGCTACTATTTTTTATATTTTTAAATGTTTTTAATTTTATAGTGGAATATTTAAAAATATAATTTATATGTTTTGTTAAAGCAATAAACGGAATCATAATAAAAAGGAACCTGAGAATTCGCGGAGTCTACAGTGTTCTCACATTCACATTTCAAAAAAGAGGCTATACAAACAAAAGCAAGCAAAATAAATAATTACAATTATTAATAAACAATATGTCAACAATATAAATAAATAAATAAAAAATATTGCAAAAGCAATGTATATATTACAACAAATGTGGAGCAGTCAATAGATAAATTTACAAAATATTATGAGCTACCAGGGGGCCACATGTGCAGAAGCAGTCATTGCCAAACAAGCGTGTTTTTGACGCCATTATCTTAATTAATTTACCAAGATTTACAAAAAATTCAATTCTTTATTTTTACAAAATATAGGGTAGGTTACGTACTCAATCATAGAAATTAAAGTAAAAAGCTAATCAAGACTACTAGATTTGGTAAATACATTGACTGGCTAATCGTATATTTTTATTATTATATTAGTGAGAGAATTCTCTCCATTCCTTCCACTGTTCTCGGTTCCGAGCTAATTTCCAATTCCTAAGGAAGACATCTAAGTCTTCCCGCCATCTTCTTTTTGCTAATTGAATATTGTAAAAAAAAAAATACTAGATCCCAAGACATTTTTGATGTGTACATAACCTTGCTTAACTATGATCGTTTCTTTTTCGTCTTTCACAACTCTGAATCGATCAATCAACTTTGTTGAGTGCGATAGTGTTATAATTTTCCGCTGTTGGACATAGGCCTGTACCGAACTGTGTCATTACAATTGATCGTTCGCTTTTGGAATCCATCTTGTAGTTCAGTACAATCCATCAACTCAACCTTATTAAATATCGTACTCAGAAGGACATAACATACTCGTATAGGATCAGATTAAATAATTAAAGAAACTTAACAGACGTGATCGGTGTCTTTATTTTTTGCATTAATTATTACCTATCAAAGCTTGAAGTAAGGATCGAGCCTAAGGCGTCGAAACTACGTCGTAAACTATAGGGGACTAGCAGGGACGATGCTTGTTAGGACCACGGGGAATTTCTGGAAAGTAAATCCTGGTCCTAAATCGCAAATGGCAAAGGACAGAAGGACACAGGTGTTTGTTTTAGTCAGTAAACCCCTCGCCCTCTCACTTCACTCTAGGGCGAGAGAAGTCGTTGGATGATATCTTACCTCAAAAAAAACCTATTTTTTTTTTTTTTTATTCTGGATAGGTTCGCGCTTGACCGCCATCTCACCTGATGGAAAGCGATGAGGTATCTTCTGGGTTTTCTTTCAAATTGGACCCCGTATAGTCCTTTTCCTTTGTATCGCGTCTATTGTGCATAGTTTTGTATACCTATCCCTACCTATTTAAAAAATATTTTTTTTGTCATTATTGCAGAGGAAGCTTCGATCATCGGTAGCCCGGGCGAAGAGCTACCATCGCACTGGTGCGAGCATGAGATCGCTAGGCATAAGCGTAAGAAACTTAAACTGCAAACCCGACGTAGGTAAGTATGCTTTGAAATTAAAGCAAAAGCGTATATAATATATATAATAGCTTAAGTATCAACGTCGTTTGGTTAAATATTTAATTCGTTACAGTGAAATTAATTTTAAGGCATAAGTAAAAAGTATTATAGAAAGACTTAAAATACAAAAAAAATCTCGTCTAATATAAATAAATCTCGTGATTCAGAAATAAGTGAATTTCGAGGCATTATTTTGACAAAGTTCAATAAAGTGGAATATCCGATTTCCGCGAATATCAGTTCCTTGACTTAAAAACGCTCCTATGTACTAAAAATTAAATAAACTAAATAAATTGAGTTCGGCGCCATCTAGCGAGAATATGGCCATGCTTGAACCCGTGGCTAATGAATGCATTTCAAACTTTTTTTCTGTTTACTTATTCATACCATGAACTCCATTAGTGAACGCGCGACTCATTCTTTTTTGCGGCATTGTGCTAGAAAAGGATGCTGGAAAAAATATGTACCTGAGATAAGGTTAATATTTTCAATTTTGCGCCAGCAACAAATTGAAATTATTATATTTACAGTAGGTTTCTTTTGTTAGCCAGGTATTCTTGTTAGCCAGTATTATGATTATGTGTATATGCTACAAGTAAATAAAAACATTACCACTCTCTTAGTCACCTAACTAGTGACAATTTATTCTTTTGTAGTTGCGCTAGGCTCGAGGCTCTAAGCAAACCGCCTATCAGGTACTACTACGTAGTTTCTGGTATGAATCTTTAAAAATGATCTTTCTTTTTTTTGTTTTGGTAGGTAATCATCAAATAACTTCTTCCGCTCTAGGTGGAGCGAGGAGTGTCTGACGTTTACTCACCAAAACCCACTTGTGCTCCTTCATTTGCCCTTTGCCTTCCAGGGCCGCGATAACTCTTTCGAACAATCTCGCAAATGTTATTAATAATACTTTTATAATTTGTTCACCAGAGAAATGGAAATCCCCGAGCAGCTGGAACTGGAGCGCCGCCGTCGTAGACGCCGTCGTCACCAGCACGTTCATGGACAGAAGCCGAAGAAACACCGCACGCTGCTCGTCTCAGCCATCGACGAACAGGCTAAAGTTATACATGTAAGTTTCGGTCAGTTGGTAAGTCGGTCATTTCGTGGACTGCGGGATTGAACTAAATAGTTACCGTGGCCCTGAAACGCAAAGGGCAACTGTAGGAACACTGGTGAGGTGAGTCAGTAACAATTCTGATACTCCCTCTCGCTCAACCTAGAGCGAGAGGGAGTAAGTATTTGTCTTTATTGATGGTGATATTTCCGATCAAAAAAAGGCGGGTCATGTCGTTTAAGATATAAAAAATTCACGCATAGAAAACTTATAAATTATTTTTAGTAAGTATATGCGAAACCTGAATATAGTTGGTTCAGAATCAGTAATTGAATCGATTCCTAAAAAAAATTTTTTATGCCGTGTTATATTTTCCCAAAAATATTTAAAAAACATCACAAGTTGGACACCACCAACACTAAATACAACACAGGTCACGGCAGATCATAGCGGGCATTAGGCGCCAGCGCACAGCTGGGTGCGGAAGCAAAACAACACCTCAGTCGCCCGGATGGCCCAGTAACCATGTATTTTTGCGGACAACCAGGGAACATAACAAGCTTACAACTTTATGATTTTACATGATACAGTTATGAAATTTTGTACAGAGATTCTTTACATAAAAATACCAGACACGTGTTTCAGGTTTCCTATATACTAAAACTAATGTTGTATATAGTATAGGCTAGCTTCTTTACCAACAGCAAGGTACAAAACATGTATCATGTTGTGTTCACTGATTTCATTTATAGTTTAGGTGCAATGTTTATTGTCTAAGTACCGACACTTAAAATAATGGGTTTAAAGACTCGCAATGTTACATCCAAACTTGTAGGTAACTTGTTACAAATATAGATAAAATATTTAACAAGATACATCGTTATTATGTCTGAAACAACGATAATACACACGTATGAAACATGTTTTATACACGTCATGTTCAAGATTCATTTTTACAAGACTTACTGAAAACAATCATCACAACTTTGTTATGAGTGTAAACACGGAGTAAGAAATACTTATAGGAAGGTCTACTAATATATAAATCTACTAGCATAACATTCCTTCTTATGTCACAAACATGTCACTACCAATAGACACAAAAGTGAGAAACATGTTCGAACTAACAACAATAATCGTGCTATTGTTGTCGTTGACAAATTGCTTTCCCGCCATTCATGCAAAAAAAGTTTTGTTCAAGTTATCCACGACGGAGCAACTTCCAGTAACAACGCTCTGTCTGCATCATAGCGCCATCTAGTTTGCAAATATTAAGTTATCTTACTACAGTTGAGTACCTGCCTCCTATAAAATTCAAATCGCCTAAATTTTGAAGCTACCACCTGCTAGATGGCGTTAAATGAAATAAGGCGAAATAGGTTTAATACATTAAGATAGATGGCGTTATTGGACTTAGACATGGTAGAAAAAAGAAATGTTGTCGAAACATAATTTGAAAAATATGGAGCTTAAATCAATTTTTTAAGTTGATGATAGATTCTTCTAAATAGCACCTTCTAGCTCCATATACATAAACTTCTCATCAAAAAAAAAATCACGTTTCTGTTTTTATGGTTTCTGTCCTAATGTAACACCAAAGAGTTTTCATTTCACGAAAAAAAATCACAAGGTTGTATAGCTGGCAGTTTAGTCATAACACTGATATGCGAAAATTCAAAATTAGAATTTCATTTGTTTATCCTATGATATGATTCACTATTTTGAGACATATGTGTGTTAACTGTGAAAATTAAATCTTAGCGCTTATCTTAAAAAAAAATGTTTTTTATTTGTTTACTGTGACTTTGGACGACTGAAAAAGATTTTTTTTCTAAAACATATGGATACTTCGCTCGCAGAAGCCGCCCAAGCGGTGATATTGCTGGATTGTGGACTTAGCCAGCGTATTGTTGCTGAAAGATTGCATCTAAGCCTGTCATCTGTTCATAGAGTCTACAAACGCTATCGAGAGACTGGTTTGTTCACGCACCGTTCAGGATCTGGCAGGAATCGGGTCACTTCTGAGCCAGATGAGCTTTTTAACTGCAGCAGCAGTTTCATGTTGTACGTAGGGTGGCTGTAAGGGACTCTACAATTAGAAGAAGATTGGAAAGACCGTGGACTGGTACCGCACAAGCCAGCAAATGGGCCAAAATTAACTACAGACCATCGAACGCGTACGCGCAGCGCGCCTTTGCTCGTAAGCACCTAAATCAATCATACCTCCAGTGGAACAAAGTCCTCTTTTCTGATGAGTCTAAAATTATGCTGTATGGTAACGACGGAAGGAACAAGGTCTACCAAAGAGATGGAGAACGCTTTGCATAATGCTGCATTGAAGAAAAGGTCAGCTATGGTGGCGGTTCGTGGACGGTTTGGGGAGGAATCAGCGCCGACGGTAAGACATAACTTGCCTTTGTGTCTGGGCCACATTTGCCTGCACTAAGAACTAAACAGTCATCGTTACATCGAACAGTGTCTTGAGCCTCACGTGATATACATTTTATTGGCAACGGTTTCATATTCATGCACGACAATGCTCACACCGCGAGCGTCGTACGAGATTATGTTACCGAAGTCGGTAACTCCATTATGGAATAGCCAGCAAGAAGCCCGGACATAAATTCGATTGAACATCTATGGGATGAATTAAAGAGATGAATTCGTGCAAAAGATCCTGCCCAGAATAAGTGTTTCTTCCAGCTGCAAAATTCCTTCCAAGAGGAATGGAATGGAGTGCCACATCATTTGATCGTACTCTTATCCGATTGATGAAGAACCTCGGATAAGAGCTCGGGGAGGGAATACAAGTTATTAAATAAACGTTACTTACCTTTTTTCATTTACGTGTGTTGTTTTATCAATTTTCTGCATACCTACAGGGTAAGAATGACTTGTTAAATAAAATATGAAATTCATGAAAATTTAATTTGAATTTAGAACATTACATAGGATCTGCAAACCTCATATTATTCACTCTTAAACGACATTTGACATACATTTATTCCTAAATATACGAGTACACATTTTTCTGATAACCCTTACAAAACATAAACTTGCAAGGTGTTTCGATTTTTCTGATGAGAAGTGTAGGTATTTAGCAGAAAACATAATAAAACGAATGCTTGAATAACTTAAGTAAATATATATATTTAAAACATAATAGCAGATATGCACAAAAGCGTATAAGTAGGTTATAATTGGGCATCAAAAAATTAATCCACATCTCTGTCAATGGTAAAAGTACTGGCAGCTTTTTTCGCGTTCACAAACATGTAAACTCACATACTTTCACAAGATACTCCAGCATTGCCACGTTGAATAGCAATGCTAATTCGTTGGCCAAAGAAAAGCTCACCTTAGTCCTCTGGTCGCACTAAGAGTTTACTAGCTGTTTACTCATATTTCGAACAACTCGATGAGCACTCGGACCACAGGGCTCTAGAACGCTTACTTAGATTTTAGACCCATTATTATAGTCAATCTGATGTTACTTTTGCTGATCATTAAATATATAACAAGGAACTAAGTAACAACCTCATCATCATCTTTCTGCCCTTGTACCGTCTTATTTTTGGTCAGCGCAACACGTTTTTTTCTTTCATTCTGCCCTGTCACTCGTCGTGCTGTCACTAAATTCTTTTTCTTTGATATCACTCTTTACGCAATCCATCTATCTTTTCTTTGGCCTCCCTCTCCCTCTCCACTCATCCATTTGTATACTCATAACTCTTTTAGTAATATGCGTTTCATCCCTCCTCTTTAAGTGACCATACCAAGACAAACGAGTCTCCTTCAACTTTTCAGTCACTGGCGCCACTTTCAAACTTCACACAAGATTCTCATTTTCGTTACATGCAATCATGCAGGTCAACTCTCATCTTCTTTCTGCAGAGCACAGAAAAGGCACAATACCATATTATTTTCCCACATTAAAAAAAAACGATACATTTTTTCGTACCTAAAAATGTAACACCTTTAACACACAACTTTAAAATACTCCACCAAAATATTGCGAGTGTTTTATCTAAACGGGAACTGTTGGAGTTAACTTTACAGGAAATGCGTGATTTTCATAATGAACCTCATGTAATTTGCCTCTCCGAAACATTCATTAAAAAAGGTCAAGAGAACTATATTAAGTTATTAAATTTTGAAATGGCTGCAAATTTTTGCAGGGATAAAAATAGAGGTGGCACTTGCATTCTAGTCAGAAAGGGTTTACACTACAAAGAATTAGAGTTTATAAAAACATATGCATCGGTAAATACGTTCGAAGCATGTGGTATAGAAATAGAAAATAAAAAATTAGTGATTGTTTGTTTATATCGAACCCCTCAATCGGACCCTAATCAATTTTTAATTAAGTTAGACAGAGTCTTACAGGATTTACACAAGAAATACAAATCTAGCACACGTATAGTCTTGACTGGTGACTTAAATATTAATACCTTAAAAAGAAGTAAATTCACTCAAGAATTTCAAGACCTGGTAAATAATCACAATATGGAAATTCATATTGAGGTGGCTACTCGGAAACTTTCTTGTATAGACCATATATTGAGCAACATACCTAATGCAATCCCAACAGTACTACCACTACATCTCTCTGACCACGACACAGCACAAATGCTAAGCTTCCCTTTAACACTTCAAACAGCAAAGACCGCATTATACCATATTTACAAAAGAGACTACAGTCTAGATAATATGCGTAAATTTAGGGAATGCTTACAAAATCTATCCTGGACAGATATTTACATGGAGAGCGATGCAAATACAGCATTCCGCGTTTTCCATGAATTAATATGTTTATTTTTTAATCTCTGTTTTCCAAAAGTTAGGGTTAAGATAAATTTAAACAATAAAAAACGAACGTGGATAAGTAAGGGGCTCAAACAAAGTTCTAAAACAAAGCGTTTCTTACGATACCAATATTACAAAAATAAAAATATAATGAACGAAAGTAGATATATCACATATTCAAAATTATTACAAAAGTGTATCTACAAGGCTAAACGAAATGCTAACATAAAGTTTATGGATAATAATGACAATAAATGTAGAGCCGCATGGACAGTCGTAAAAAATGAAATTCATAATACGGACCCCAAAGACCACATTGAATGTATTAAAATTGATAATTCTGTACTTACCAAACCAGTAGAAATAGCTTCTGCCTTCAATGATTATTTTACAAATTCTATTCCTACTCAAAATTGTACAAGTAGTTATCGCAGTGATGCCTTAACTGCTAACTCCATGTTCCTTACACCTATAAGCGAAAATGAGGTACGAAAACACATTTTATCGTTAAAAAATACCAATTCTGTAGGTTATGATGGACTCAGTACCCGAATTGTTAAGGCATGTGTTAGTGAAATAAGCGGAGTATTGACTCATCTCATTAACCTCTCCTTTTCACAAGGATTATTTCCTGACGCTTTGAAGATATCAGTTGTCAAACCGATATTTAAAAAGGGAGAAAAATGTGACATGAATAATTATCGCCCCATAACATTGATACCCATCATGTCAAAAATCTATGAAAAGTGCATGTATCTAAGAATAGTCGACTACTGCGGAAAGTACAATATTATAAAAAAAGAACAATTTGGGTTTCAGAAACACAAGTCCACATCTCTTGCCATCTTTTCACTTCTGAAAGCGGTATTGACTAATATCAACCACAAACAGCTAACAACAGGGCTATTCTTTGATTTGTCCAAGGCATTTGACCTCGTTTCACATGAAAGACTATTAAAAAAACTTGAGGCTATTGGTATTAGAGGACTGCCACTACAATGGATATCATCGTATTTAACTAGCAGACAACAGAAAGTTACTCTTACTTTACTAAATGAAAGTAGGAACATGACAGAATATTCGTCTGAATATAGAAGTATAAAAAGGGGCGTCCCCCAGGGTAGCATATTGGGCCCTATCTTATTTCTACTCTATATAAATGACATAGTTAATGTAACTAATCATCAATGCTTCCTTTTTGCCGATGACATTTCCATAATCGTTACTACCGATAAAAAATATAAATCACTTACAGATCATGAAGCGGACATAAATAATACAATAGATAATCTAATTAACTGGCTAAATAATAATAATTTATCAATTAATCTAAATAAATCAGTATATATACAATTTAATCAATCTTATAATAATACATTTAATTTTAAAATGGATATTCCGAAAATTACACAAGTGACAAAAACTAAATTTCTAGGAGTAGTAATTGACGAACATTTAGACTGGAAAGCACAGGTAGATACTGTATGCAATAAAATAAATAAGTTTGTGTATGCTTTGAGACAAATAAAAAAAGTGACTAATATAAAAACGGCTGTGATGACATACCGCGCATATGTGGAGTCCTCACTACGATATGGACTAATTATGTGGGGAAATAGTACTGACTGCAATAGAGCATTTGTTGCCCAAAAGAAATGTCTAAGAGCTGTATACGAGATTCCATCGGACGAATCATGTCAACCAATATTTAAGGAACTTGGTTTGCTACCGTTACCTTCATTATATATATATGAAGCATGTATGTTTGTTCGAAAGCACTTAGAATTATTTAAAACAGCAGAAGAACTATTTAAAAGCTCTCGAAGTCGTCGTGACCAATATAGGCTTGTGCTGGAAGACCTACCTAGATCAGCAAAATATAATAAAAATTGTTTGGCTATGTGTATACGACTATATAATAAATTACCAAGTATTTTTAAAACATTAAATTGTAAGCAATTCAAAATGCAACTGTATAAATGGCTCAATAATAATAATTATTATAGTATTAATGACTTTTTAAAATGAATTTTTAATAATTGTTATAGTATTAATGACTTTTAAAATGAATTTATAATGTAATTAATTTCAATTTTGACATAAATAATATTTTAGTGTATAAGTTTGCACGCTTTAGTTTTAAGCAAAACATGTTAGATCAATCTATTTTCAATAACACCTTTTATACCATGTTTTAAGCAAATAAAAATATCTTTATCTTTATCTTTATCTTTATCTTTTTTCATCCGTCTTTTTCACAGCCCAACATTTTGATCCATACAGTATATCAGGTCTTATCATGGACGTGTAGATTTTCTCCTTCAACTTGGGGGGGGGGGCGGGCATCCGTGGGTCACAAGTTGTTCAAGTTACCTGTCGCCATTTTATCCACCCTGAATTGATCCGATGTCTATCTCCTTGGATAAGCGACCCGAGGTACCGAAAGTCGGAGTAGATTAGTATGAGCGTTTCAGCGAAAGCTAAGGACATAACTGGAGAGACTGTCGAAATTGCAGAACAGCTTTTCGTTCTGCTAAATTTTAAACTAACACTCTCCAGTTTGTGCCACCACACCTTCAATTTGCTCTGGACCTCTAGGCCACTCTCGGCAACCAGCACAATGTCATCGGCAAACAGCAACAGCATACACCAGGGAGCCTCTTCCTGAATGCCCGACATCAGAGCGTCTATTATCATCAAGTAGTGTAGGTAGGGGCCGAGAGCCGACCCTTTATGTGGGCCGACAGCCACATTGAAGCTGCCATTGTTGCCCATCGTAGACCGGACTTGGGTACTGCATTGACTGTACATAGCTTGGATCAATTGCACATACTTCCCAGGCATACCTTTCTACTTAAAGGCCCATCATACAATGTCACGAGGTACCCGGTCATATGACTTTTTGAGGTCAATTAATACTATGTACAAGTTTTTATGCGCACCTCTGTATTTCTCGCTCGTTTTTAAAGATCCAACCAGGGAACTGTTGCACCAATCATCAGGTATGGTTTCTTCCCGCAACAACTTAGTGAAGAACAAAGCTAACCACGTCCATACATTCAATTGGACCAACTTCCACACTTCAACTAGTATTCTGTCTGGACCACTTGCATTGCCATTCTTCATTCCATTTACAGCTATTCTGACTTCATCCATACTAATCATTCTCACTAAACCTACTTTCACTGATTTGTTCTTTAAAATCCCATTCCAGTTGTTTTCCTCATTCATCAGTTTTTCAAAATAGTCCTTCCACCTATCTTTGATTTGTTCATCTTATGATAGAATTATTCCTTCACGTATACATCTTATCTGAAAAACATCTCTCGCATTTCTCTCTCTTGCTCTGGCCAGCCGGTATAGATCTTTTTGGCCTACCGGACTATCCAGTGTGTCGTATAGTTTGTCTTGCGTTTTTGCTTTCGCTATTGCCTCGACTATCTTGGCTTTTTTCTTTAAAGCATCACATTCACTTTTTTTTTTACAGATTTATAGGTAACGTTTTCCGGATCTATACGCTGCCATTGCTTAAATTTCCTTTTTCCCTTCAACACATTCTGTATATCAATTGACCACCACCATGTAATCTATTGTACTCTTTCCTCTTGTCTCTCCCAAAATATATTTTGCTGCATGTCTAATACACTCAGCAATCTCATTCCAGCTTTCATTTATACTTCGATCATTAATATCTCCCATCTCTATTATTTTGTCCATCACTCGCTCTCTGAATTTCTTCACACAGTCTCTTTTCTCTAGCGTATACATACCATTTCTTTTTAGGGGGAGGACGCTCTTTGGTTTTTTTTATCTGTGTCTTGACTACTGAAACCATAACCATTAGTCTGTGCTGTGGGACTAGATCTTCTCCTATCAGCACTTTGCAGTCTTTGACTCAAATCGATTGCTTCCTGGTTAGGCGCAAACAGCTAAAGCACGTAGCTGGTTGCGCCTAATCAGGAAGCAATCGATTTGAGTCTTGTGCTTTGCTTTTGTAAGTGACCAGGTGTTCGTCTCCTTTCTGGACGATGTAACAACCAACTAGGTAACAACCTACTAATTAAAAATATTTTGTCTTCACGATCTACCATTTGTAACTATAAATACTTATGTTTTTGTATAACAATTGTTTACGTATGCCCTTTTTTAAGGTGGGACTTTATCAAGTAACTCTTTCCCGTTCTGATGGAAGGAGCGAGAGGGAGTGTCAGACTTTTTCTTACCAAAGGCCACCTGTATTCCTTTAGATGCCCTTTGCATTTTTTTTTTTGAGTTATTCCACAAACTGTTTATGCTCTGCGAATAAATAACTTCGTCTTTGTAATTAATGTTTGTTTTATCCGCTCAGGTACTGGATCCCGACGAGCTGCCCCGCCGTGCTCGCTATACGATCATGGTGACGGCGTGTTTGCTGCTCTTCCTCTGTCTTCTGTTGGTTGGCGTCACGTTGAGAATGGCACCACTCATCGACGATATGGGTAAGTACTTATTATAAGTACGAATATTGTCCTTTAATCAAATTGGTTGTTGCTTTTTATTGACACTAATTGAAAGATTTTCTCAGTGTCATGACAACAATGTCAAGTGGAGTGGAGAAGGTTTCCCTCAATAAGAGTTAGAATGTGTATGGATCAGTTATTGTGACTAGAATTATCGCAAAATTAATGTCACAAAGGTTCTGGAGTGGCGAATGCGTATTGGAAGACGCAGCGTTGGTAGGCCAGCCACAAAGTGGACCGATGACCTAGCGATGGTCGCGGAAATCGGATAGATGCGAGACGGACAGGTCCGGTCGTTGTTTTGCCTGGCCGTTGTTTGGCCTCCTCCAAGACTCCCCGTCTTGGAGGAGGCCTACATCCAACACACAAATTGTTAGAAACATTTGGATTGAGTTTAATTAGTGACGCGTGAACTTCATAACTAACAACACTTCTAAGTTAAACTATGCTCTGGGATAAATGCTATGAAAAGACTGTTTTATACTGCGTATAATTAAAACCTTTAAAAAGATCGATCTGGACAGTTGTTCCAGATCCTTCTTTTTAAAAGTTTCACTCAGCAACCAAAAACTCGGCCATATAAAGTTTTGTATGGCTGATTTTTTGGTCGCTGAGCGTGATTGAGTTTATTAACGGCAATTTGAATGTTCGATAACAGGATAGCCATTATTTTTGGTAAGTAATATATAAAAAGGTATAAAAAAGTAGTAATAAAGAAAAAAGTATAAAAAGACTATGGGCCTGAGTGTGACCATGTCCTCTTTAGTTGGCGTCAAGACTCTAACTGTAATGCTTAATTATTACGCTTTATTATTTAAGCGCCTATGATAAGAGACAAGAATAATTTGAATCAGATTTTTTTTTGGATTTTAAAGAAGTAATTTAAGTAAGTCCATTAAGTAAATTTACCGATTTTAGAAAATACCGTTTCCTTGATTTACTTAATAATGCTTCTATTTTGTGGTCAATTTATAAAACTTCATACAGATTAAAAAAAATTGTGTAAAATTTTCATTTTGGTTACATAGTAACAACTAGCTTTTGCCCGCGGCTCGCTCCCGTCAACTGACTACTATATTCTACTCTACCCAACTCTACCCTACTCTACCTCACTCTACCCAACTCTACCCTACTCTACCTCACTCTACCCCACTCTACCCAACTCTACCCTACTCTGCAGTATATTTATTTAATATACTATTAAACACATCAACCGGTCAACTTCAAAATTTCAAATTGTCTAATTTTCAACCATACTTAACCGTAGACAACATTACGTTTTGCTGTCAGTTGCGTGTTGTTGATACCACGTTTTAAGTAACGTTCCACGGGAACGGGACAAAAAAGTATCCTATGTCCGTCTGCTGGTTCTAAGCTACCTCCCCACCAATTTTCAGCCAAATCGGTTCAGCCATTCTTGAGTTATAAATAGTGTAACTAACACGACTTTCTTTTATATACATAGACATCTTAAAAATAATATTTAATCGTCTTGAGTTCAGAAGGCTTAATATTTAAAAAAAAAATGTGATGAATTTTGTAGAATTTTACTTGCTTTTAACACCTTATTTTTATTCCAATATTTGCATGCCAACCAACGGCGACACATTTGTGTCTTTGTGCTAAAAAATATAAAATTATATTACCATCTCTTGTACGATATTTATTGCAAATGAAGCTTTGGCTTTGATTAAATTAATTAATAAAATATTTTAAGTACTTCTCAGGTGATTCAAGTATGTATATGAATATATTAAGTCTGTGCAGTGCCGTAACTACCCTTTTATACTCCCGGTGCGGGTTATTATAATTACGCCCCTAGAAAAAAGTACAATATAAATAAAAAGGACTAGATATAAAATGTTTGCACCCATCTAGGGACTGCCCTGTGCCTGAGCACCGCTGGTATCGACCTTGTTACGGCACTGAGTGTGTGTAAGTATTTTGTTGTGTAACTAACAACTACCTGTCCAAGGTCAATCTTGTGACCAAACCCGGTGTCGGATGACTTCCTAAACGAAACCCTTGCGACCAGGGGAAGAGATAGGGTGCTCTATAAATAGCCTAGATCATAGGCGTCCGTTCCATTACACTTCAATAACTCTCAGTGTAGCAATATTGTAGTAATATAGTGAGTAGTGACGGCCGGTTCGGCGCAATTTTGGCGGCAAGTACGTGTAAGGGGTTCGAAAATTTTCCAAACTATGTCCCATTTGTTGGAGTACCCCGAATGTCCTTTTACCCGGCTCTCAGATTATAATAATAACAAATAATAAAACTATTTAGTGGCGTAACTTTCTTACATTATACATAAGAATGAAATTCCCTGGCTCCTGAGCTAGTTAGTACCTGTATTACAGAAGCCAATTAATACAACAGTTTGCAAATACCTTATATTTTTTCTTTCGTCCATAGATGAGTCACATATTTAATCAAGGTATTTAACAAAGTTTAATTGTGCGATTAGAGTTGTCCACATGTTTTTTTTTTTTGCAAAATTTGTAACTCAATAATGTTTGCTGTACGAAAATCCAGTTGTGTATTAGGATCGCCTGTGTGCAAGTATATATCAGCTGTTCTGATTTAAATTGTTTTAAACGATTTGTATGGAATGAAAAATAAAGTGAGCTCACACAACCCGACTTGGTATCGCTAAGGCGAATCTAGCAATTTTGTTCTTGGATTTTAATTGACATATCATATCATAAATATTTTTTGACAAAAAAAATATTATTTTAGTTAGAAATAGGGCAGTGAGCAACGCCTAAGACGCTGAAATAAACGTGGATACTTACTTGGCACAAAAAGAAGAAACACATAAATGACCTAGTTATCAAGTATCGTTTCTATTAATAATACCTACTAATTACTCTTTAAACAGTTGAATAGATAATATACCGAAGGCATTGCTAGTTATTTATAGCTACCCCATCACTGCCCATAAACGTCATCAAAGGGAGTGTTTTCATGGTCAAAGATCTGTAAGTTATATAGAATGTATTTGTATTCAATTATATAGGAATTGTTTTATTTATATGACTGGAACAATTTGCCTGCAGCGGTCTTCCCGTCCGATCATAATTAATAAAATAGTACGATTCACCATCATCGATTGCATCACTTCGTAAGTACCATCACCACTTCTTAAGGTGGGATCGCAGTCAACCACTGTTTTCTATAATTAAAAAAGAAAGTAGATTTATTAATAGGTATACATTTTCCTTTGTACAAGGGAGTAAACAAACGGTAAGTTTCAATTTTTATTGTTGAATATGTATTTACCTACTTATTTTGATGTCAAAATAAGTAGGTAGGCAATGTTACCTATTTTACCGTTATGTAAGGTAATTTTCGAGGTACATTTTGATACAACCGCTCTTACGTGATTATGTTGTTCTTAAACATCTTTCTCTAGATATTTTGAATACACCGCTGTCTTATGAATATTATCTAGGGTTCTATATAAATCAAAACATAATTTTGTGTAAAATTAATCTAGTTAAGACCTCTGAAAATCTGCTATTTTACGTGAAATTTGACCCTTCATAATGTACTCATATATTAAAAATATAAAAGAGTACATCATTAGAAGCCTTGATTGAGATTTTGAATAACGACAATTTTTCAGAAAAACTATTAAGGGTTTAAAAAAAAAAACACGTATTTCCTGGAACAAGTTTTGTGAAATATTTGGGCAAAACACGGAACTACCGAAAGCCAACAGAGTTTTTAAGCGTTATCTCTTTTTTTGCATTGCCTCTTCATCAAACATCGTGTTGGATTGCGTTAGATGAAGCAACAAGCTTTTAAACCATGCTCGATATTGACGATAGGCAAGCGGAAAAGGTCCCTTAGGCATTCTTTACCAGTCAACCCACAAATCAAATATTAGGTATTTTACTGTGAGTCAACCTTTGGGTTTAAAAAGACTACACTGTGGTAGGTGTGATTAATAAGTATATTATATTGAAATAGAACTAAGTATCATTAAGATTAGGTACTTTAAGAACCTATTTAATGATAAAAACATATGTTTTCTAAGATGCCAATCTAAGATACCAATGCAAAACAATTATAATTAATAGAACTCAAAATACTTATAACAATTTTACGAATACCAAACTAAGTTTGAAAGGACTCAAGTACCTATTTACTAGTTCCGAATTTTACGCTTGAAGGAAAATTTACTCTTAGCTTTGTCATGATTAATGTCTAAGCCAGGGATGGCGAACGAATGGCACGCGTGCCATTGGTGGCACGTGGCAATATAATTTGGGCATGCCATAGTAAAATGTACAACATGGTCGTAATTTGATACTGTTGTAATGACACAATTTTTTTCTTTTGTTTAAATAATTAAATTATCAAACAATTTTGAACATTATACGAATTACGGGATGCAAATTAAGAGTTTATATTTGCCAAATTTTTCCTTTACATGACAAAGTCAAGATTCTTTGGCACGTCATGACCACATTATTTTTTTCATGTATTTAGTGGCACGTTCTCCAATAAGTGTACGCCATCCCTGGTCTAGGCTATAAAAGTGACCTTTGTATAAAAAAAAACCTTACCCAGAAGTACGAACTCGATATTGCATTTTTTTTAAACTGCGATGTATCCTTACCATGACGTATTAAAATATCAAGCATGCGAGCAAGAAAGAGGGATGGAGCTATACGCCCTATATAGCTCCATCCTATTAACAGTTCAGTTTAGGTCATCAAATAGATCGCATTAAGAGCTCATGGTAGGGCCTAAGAACGATATTAATTATAGATACGACAGTTTGTCCTTGACAAATCTGATCAAGTTGTCGGCCCCGGGGTATTCCGTCGAGCCTTTAGACCGCACGTCAACGCCTTTAGCTGTCACCTTGACGTGACCACGCCTTATCGTGTTACCCGCGCTACCCGTGCTACCAACTTGCTTGAAATGTCTGACGAATACCTTAATCTCTCGTTAAGGATGCTGACGTTTAAGTAAAGTCTATGTTTTTTATTTTATTACTGATAGGCTCGCCTTTGACCACTATCTCACCTGATGGTAAGTGATGATGTGGCCGACGATGGAGCACGCTTGCCTAGAAGTAACCTTGACTTAAAGACCCCTAGATTGTAGCTATCAGGAAACACAGACTCCAGCAGGGAATTCCACTCCTTAGCTGTACGCATAATAAATGTGTTCCTAAAACGCTTTGTACTTATGGGTGGGTTGTCCACTATGTACCGATGAGGCGCCGTACGTCTAGTGTACCGATGATGGGACTGACTTGGTAGAATTAAATTGTGCAATTCCAACGCACACTCCCCGAAATGTAATCAATAGAAAACCGACCGGCCAGCAACTCGGCGTCGATGCTCAAGCCTTTGGAGTTTTGATTCGACAAGTGCATCATCACCGCTGATCCTCTTGGCTCGCTATATATATGGGTCACTTCTCTTTAATGCTTGCATCACAAATCACAATAAGATTTGGTCTCTGTCATCTTCACGAAAACGTCATGTTTTTTTTTGTGTGAATGATCTTCTGATGAATGAATTTCTTAAAGACTTTTACTGAGCAAATAACCTATGTTTTTTCATTGGCCCTTTGCGTTATAGGGCCAGGATAACATATTGGTAACACGCACTGGTCATAGACTTTCATCGATGCCAGGAGGTTTAGAGTTCTAATTAAAACAATATACTTAGGTCTGCAATCCCTTGAAAAAATCGAACTTCTAAGTTAATGAAAAAGAAAGATACGTCCGTTTATGTCGCAAAAAATTGAACTATTTACGTAAGTAAGTTTTTACGGAACCCTCAGTGCGCGAGTCCGACTCGCACTTACCTTTTTTTTTAATTTGCGTGGCAGAGTGAACCACACGCGCTTCTGTCTTGGTTGTCGATAGATAAGAAGTACATCTTATATAATATATATGTTACCGGCACTCTGTATAATCCGGTATTCTATACAATGCCTAGGTAATTTATGTATTGAATACCTAAAACGTGTAGGTATTTTATGAAATATTATTTATTTTATATTTTGTTCTCTGGCTACAAGTAACATAATGTTATTTGCTTACAAGTACTCCGGTTCTATTACTGTCGGTGGGATTTAATGTAAGGGTGGCGTACTATTTCTGGGTGGTTATAAAAAAATAACCACGAAGACCAAGGTGGGAGCTCTGCTCCCG
This sequence comes from Mythimna vitellina, assembly GCA_949316375.1. Classification (NCBI taxonomy): domain Eukaryota; kingdom Metazoa; phylum Arthropoda; class Insecta; order Lepidoptera; family Noctuidae; genus Mythimna; species Mythimna vitellina. The sequence continues at coordinate 12,086,580 of OX438686.1, forward strand.
CTCTAGCCTTCTAACCTAATCTATCCGTGTCGGAGTGCCCTAAAATTATATCACCTTCCCTGCTTTTTCTTTTATATGAGTAATAGAATATGTTTAATTTGCCGGTAATTTTAAGGCTAGGCCGGTTAACATTGATAAATATATACTCAAAATCTATTTATTTTACACATTGCTGGTGGATCGGCAGGTGCTCTTTACAATCCCTAGACGCCCAAGGTATTCTATACATTGCCTAGGTATTGTATAGAATACCTGAATTATACAGATTGCCGGTAACATATACATTAATTTTCTTCACTAGATTCGTTCCAAAGAACAGTAGGTAAGCCATCGTCCAAAAACAATATTTGTTTTCAACAAAGAGTGTGAAAATATCTGTTTATCGTTTCCAATTTAAGGTGTGCACACATTCTGGGTAGTGCGACGAAAATGCACTTAGTTGGCATATTTTGGGTAGAATGCCGACGACGACGGTACTGCGATGTGGGAAAAGCTCGCGCGCCCTACGTTATGCATGCAAAATAGATACCGTACGTGAAAAGTGCACTTTCGTAGATGTATGACCCGTGTTAAAACCTTTGTGGAAGGGTTTCAACGCGGGTCAGATATTTTTATAAAATGTAACAGTTTCAACAGACTCAACTTTGTTTCATCTTAATTTGATAGGTGTCTTATATAAGTTCTGAAGTTACATAATTTGTGAGAGCCATAAACCAAGGGATTTTGGATCTCACACGAGAATTAAATGATAATTATGTCATGCTAATGATGGTCGATGTGTTGAATCATTCAGTTCGAAATGGTTGAATTGAGTGATTCTGATACACACGTGTTTTTCGTGAACGGTCGCTGTTAGTGTCTATGGAGTTCCTAGCACTTTCTTTTCCATAAAGATCTACGCTTTGCAATGTGCAATTACTTACTTATATTATTTTGACGTACCGACTGCTTGATAATTCAAAACTGTCTGTAAATGTTTTTTTTTTTTACGAATAAATGTTTTGAGTTTGAGATTTCAAACTACGGAAAACTACGAAGTGTAAGAAAAATACGATTGATAACATGGATGAAAAAATATAATTGAGAGTTAAATAACGTCCTGGACTCCTGGCGCTAAAAGAGACTTACAATTTTGCCTCGTAGTGCATTGCTCGTAGCACAACATCGGCATAGCATTAAGGCGCAACCTCTACGAGCGAATGAACCGCTGCAAAACTACTCTGCTATTGTTCTGAAGTTTTAAGGCGAGTTCGCTGCGAAAGGTTGCTTGTCATGGCAAGCGCCGACGCCTACTGCATCGCTGCTGCAGCAAATCTTACTTGTCTATGACACTCATCGAACCATCGTAATAGCATCGCCGTGAGAGACACCTTCATAGAGTGACAGGACGATAATATCACCGCAACTCACTCGCGCGTGCAGGTAGCGGCTAAGCTTGAAGACTTTTACGAAGTAAATGGCGCCAAATAGATGTGAACTACAAGTTCAAAGTAATATTTGCTAAGTCTTTAAGGACTTAGCAAATATTACTTTAACTCTCTTATTAGTGTCTAATTTCGTTTTAAAACTTTTCAATTAACTTAGCCAAAGGCTTTCGTTTACATTCATCTATCTACGTAGATTGAAATGAATGATTAAATTAAAATCTCTTTCGAAACCTTTTGTTAATCTTTCTTTGTGGAGACAAGAACAATGTGAGATACGATCTTGACAACTTGGAGATAATGAAGTAAAAGAATTTTTAGAAGTGCCTTTATAATTTAAAGGCTCGTGGTATAAGAGGAGCATACTAATTAATACTGTGTTTCGTACTTTCTTGTTTGTATTTAGATTATGCATTTGTCGTGTAAAACTTAATACATAATAATATTAGTGGTGGTAAAATGCTTCATATTGCGGTACGGTGTGAAAAAACACTTTATTAAATTTTCAATTACGGTGTTAAGTTACGTGAGAGAAAAAAACCCTTTGTTTAGACGGTCTACGTGTTGCGAATATTATATTCATGAAGGGTTTATGCGGATCCGACCGAGCTTGACCGAGCGTGCGACAGATATTGAACGAAAAGTAAGCAATGAATCTATAGAGCCTTTTATGCATAAAACTCCAAACTCGTTGCGACATCTCTGAAATCTCATTAGTCTGGAACTTAGCATAATTATTTCTGCTGTAATTGCTTTTGTATTTAAATATCCTTAGCGAATAAATATACCAAACGGTCATTTTGATTTTTCTCATTTCATTTTAGCATATTACTTAAATCTTAATTCAGTACTTTGAATGGATTTGATAAATATTATTTTTAACCGACTTCAAAAAGGAGGAGGTTCTATGTTTGGCTGAATGTATTTTTTTAAATGTTGTTCACTCATTTCTCGGTCAATTTTGGACTGACTTTTTTAATTTTAATTTTATACTTCCAAGTTTATCCCATAGAAATATTGTTATGATCTGATCATGAATTTTGAAGATATGGAGCAGTAATAAATTAATTTATTGTAACCGTGGAATAGAATAGAATAGGATAGAATAGAACAGAATGGTAGAATTGTCATGAGATGCACTCTGGCTATAAGGCTATATATAAAATAAAAATCTTTTTACAAATAAAATACTTTTTTTGTAAAAAGTTTTTTATTATTAACTAACTGCTGTCAGTGGCTTCGCCTGCATGATATTAGAAAATTATTTCAAGACAACATACTTCCGAGATAAAAAGTATCCTATACGCTATGCCAGGACATGGTCTACCCGTGTTCCAAGTTTCATCGAAATTTGTTCAGTCGTTCGAGTGTGAAGAAATAACAAACATACACACACAAACTTATCACACCCAAAGTGTCGTGCGAGTCAGTAACTGATGGGTTGTGGAGATCAGATAGGCAGTCGCTATGTAAAATACTGGAATTCAGCAGCGTCCGGTTGGAGCAAAAGTCAACTTTGACATAATTGGAAAAAGGTTAGGCAAATTGATATCTACTAAATGGCTTTACAAAAATCTAGTTAAAAAAATCTTAAGCCCTATAGTTAGGGACATGTCCATTTAAGATTAAGAGGATTTTGAGGCAATAATATGATTGAGTTCAATATAGTGGAATGTTCAATTTTATCAAATACCTTAACTTAAGAAAGCCATCTAGTGAAATTATAGTCACGCTCGAGCCCGACGCTTTCACTTTACTTTTCCACGTTGACAGCACTAAGCAGCATTCATTTTTGTATTATTTCCATCCCTGCAGTACATGGCGTTTGAGACCTCGTTTGAAAACTATCATTATGGCGGTAAGGGGCTTATTAGACCCCGTAACATTTAAGAAGCTAAAAGCTACCCCGCAATAAAGTAGAAACACCATTGCATTCTGTTTTACTAAGGCATCTTAGATATATATTAATTTCTTTCTTAAACTAAACCAAATTGAAATTACGACAGAGAATACTATGTTTTTCTTAGCCGCACCGCAAGGAAGACACATACGAGGCTTATTAGACCTTGTTCTGCACTGAACGTTTTAAAGCGTCATATTTTGACCATCCCTTTAGCGTGAATTTATTTCATTGCTATCAAATTCAAAAGCTAGCTTACTGCCGACTGCTACCATACGTTTCTCTCTACGATACTCAACGCTCAGTTATTGGAACCCAGTATTCAAGCTCGTGTCCCCCCCAGTAATTAGAACCTATTCATCTCGGCTCAGCGGCGCGACATATCCTTCACACGGCTCTGTATATGCGTTTGTGAAAGCAAGATAACATATTATTATTATTATTACATATATCTTGTACTCTGTATTCGACTTAATTGGATTAATAAATGGTTCGGATAACACGCTATACAAGACGTAACCTACTAGTGTTACTAATCAGAAAGTGTAAGTGTAGTGGTTGGTTTGTCCGTTTTTCTCAACGGAGCAACAACCAACTTAATGTTGTCTAGACCTCTGAGTTGGTTTTAAAAATTTATCTCTAGTGGAAAAGAAACATTGACATCTACTAATTTGAAAAATTTAAGAGATAATGTGATGGATATTCGAAAAAATGTACGGTTCCTTAAAAATGGGCGCTAATTAAACAGATTTATTTTTAATAGCAATATTCGCCTCTAAAAATTTAGACTTTTAAATTACTAAGTCAGCCACAATTAACGAGTGTCTGATTGAAACTATCTTAGCCACTAGTTATTTTCCATGTAAGCAATTTTCTAAGTAGTTATAAAAAAAATAACCACGAAGTCTAAGACGGGAGCCCCGCTCCACTCCCGCCTTAGCCTTCTAACGTATTGAAGCGCCTATTGCGAGTTCGCTTCGCACGCTCTTGGACTAAGAATATTTAGCTGGCGTTGTAAAAAAGACAAATTAGTTTATTAGAGGCTACCTATCTCATTTTTTCGTTGTATAGTTGTAATGAAAAGTTTGATCACGTGGCCATTAAAGAAATGTGTGTTTCGACTTATAATTTTTCTATTAAAATCTCTATGCAGGTGAAACTACGGGACTCAGTTAGTTTAGGCACTAACTTATATTTGAGACTATCTAGTGCATATTGAAAATTGATGGTTTGAACCTTGCCTTCTTCAAACTAGGTGAGCATAGCCTTCCTGGCTAACCAGATACGACGAAATATCAATATTTTACAAGCGTCTGGCATTTCGCCTCCACTCGCCAATTTCTGTGCAATATTGATATTATGAGGCCAGTTTCGAAACTTCATTTGAAAATGATCACTCATCCTTGCAATTTCGGTAGCAAATGTGGCTTTGGCTCATGGATCTATCGATCAACGGCAACGTGGCTGTAATTTAACTACGAAAACCTAATCAGTATGGTACCTAACCCATATTCCACGTAATAGTTTTCAAACCTAATATATTCACATAACCTATAAATAACTTAAACAAAAAAATATCTACATCTCTAAACCCACTATGTGAACGTAGGTATACTAAAGGCAATACTCTTTTTTAGAGCTGCGAAATCTTCAAACGAGTAATCTCGCTCTGGGTGAAGGGAGTGTCAGACTTTTACTGACTAAAACCCTCCTACGTTCCTTCAGCTACCCTTTGCGTTCCAGGGCCGCGGTAACTCGTTTAAACAATCCCGCAAAGATTTAAAGCATTTTATTTCAAATAAACCATTTACAGGCACTTTTGAAATGTCAAGACGTCAGTCAATAAAAAAAAAATGATGCTAATTGCACATTCCAAAGCGATCTCTATGGAGATGAATGTGCAAGAAACTCCATGGACACTTGAACATGTTTTGTAATTAAAAATATCTCTGTTACATGTTTCTTGTTGCTATTATGTGAGAACAATGTAAATAAAGTAAAAATAAAAACAAAATATAGATATGAAAATAGCAACTGGCAGCTAAGAGATGACCAGTCTCAATTGACAGCGCCCGTTCACGGATATGACACGAATATTAGCACCACTCAGCTCAACCATTTTGAAGGAAACCGAATGATCCAACACACGCGCCATCATCATTGAGACATTTGAGAGAGCATGACAAACTCTCAACTGCCTTGCTCAATTATGTTTAAACAAGTCCCATAGTAAACTTAAAACCATAAAATAGCTTCATGGTACTCACATTTACAAACTTTAAAAAAATAATACTTCTGCATTATACAATACTTATAATATTATGCAATTTCAAAACCATTAAAAAGAAAAAAATCCAGACTAATCAATTTGTACACTCCGGTGGTAGGGGAGCTGGACCATCATCGAGCCAAGTATTTTTATCTTGAATATAATCTTCTAAATTATAATATGCTTGTCTGCATAGTGTGCGTTTAATACAAGATTTAAATTTCGTTTCGTTAAGTTTATTAGAACTTTTTTTAAATAGGAGGTATTTTATTATAACATTTCAAACAGTACACTATGAAAGAAGAGGCCACATTAGCCTGTCTGAAACCTGTTTGAACTACTTGGTCTCTATTTCTTGTAACATCATTATTTCTACCGCCTCTTGCTTAAAAGATAAAGATTTTTTCTGACGTACATGATGTTTTCATAAATATATTGACAAGGCACCGTCCCGATGTTAATATCCTTAAACAGTTCCCTAAGCGAATCGCACCGGCGGAGATTGTAAATAGCTGTGATGGCTCTTTTCTGTAGTGACCTAATCAAAAATAGTATTAAATTTAAAACTCGTAAAGATATAGTTGTATTGTCCGTTGAACATAAGCATTTAATTGTCTTGTGTTGAGCTGGATAGGCATGTCATAGTGTGCGTTTACAGTTTATTTTTTAATTATCAAACTACTCTATTTTTGAGTCTGTCATGGAGGATGTTATGGCAAAAGTTGCAACTGGTAACAAACTACCTAGTAATTATCAGTGGAGACTTTAATGGTAATATTTTAGAAAATAATTCAGATAGCAATAGACTATTAAATCTCTTCAAATCATTTAATTTATCAAATGTGTTTATAGAACCTACTCGAACTACGACAACTACTGCTACATGTATCGATAATGTTTTTTGTTGTTGCAACTATTTAGAAAAAGCCATTGTAAATTATCTTCCTTCTGATCATAACGGCCTAATGGTAACTTTTGAATCCAACTTACCGATAAAATAAGTGCAGATTCAGTCCAGACCAATATCATCCGGTAAACTAAATAAATTTAACAGCACTTTAATTAGCAAGTTAAGTTATTGGAATTTTGACAAGTGAACAATGGTAATTATTCGTATAACGAGTTTTTTTCAATAGCCTAAACCGAGTTCAATAAGACTTTTAAGAAAAAAACTAAAAGTATCTGCCCTAAGTATAGATTTAGTGCCTTAAGCCTTATACATTACAAGCCTTAACATTGAAACTTTATTCAAAAATGTTTATAAACACTTGTAAAGCAACTAAGGCGTTTTATATTAGCAACAAAGTTAAATCAGCAGATAATAAAATAAAAACGGTTTTGGAAAATTATAAATAATTAAACCAACAGGAACAAAATACATAACAATGATTACACATTGGAGATAAATCATGGTCTTATTAGCGATAACAAACCAGTTGCAGAAGAATTTGTAAATTTATTTACTAGTATACCAATTAAAACTACTGAAGCTCTAAATTCGTCGCCATTGCATGCTTTTGGTTTATTACAGCCTGCTTGACTGAATTAAACTTTTAGCATGTTAACCCCATAACAGTAATAAAAACTTTTAAACAAATCAAGTTTAAATTAACTGAAGATCTGTGTGGTATGTCTATTCAAAGTTTTTATCTCAATTATTGAGATTATAGCGCCAAACGTAGCTTTAATATTTAATTTGTGTATAGATCAAGGACCCTTTCCGGATCTAATGAAATATAATAAAGTGATACCAGTTTTAAAATCTGGGGACAGTAAAGACACTAATAATTATAAGCCGGTGTCCGTGTTGCCGGTTTTTAGCAAGATATTTAAAAGTTTATGTTAAATTAAATGCTTATTCATTTTAACACAAATAACAAGTAATGTTCACACTTAACATTGATTTTCGGTTAAAACAACTGCAATAATTCTCATGACTAATTAGTATTTCAAAAACCTTCATAACTGGCGTAAGCCCTGGCGGGATCCATCAAAGTTGCGACAGAAGTTCGAGGCGCGCGTGGTACACAACCCGCCATAGACCTGAACTGAGTCAATATTGTGAGCAATTGGCTTGTCATCCGCAAGCCCGCGTATGGAGGTTTAGTGATCTGTATAATAGTAATAATCGAGTATTCTAATCAGTACGCTTTCTAGACTACGTCCCTCTAAATATTTTTTAAACCTTACATATTTATATACCTACATAATAAGTATATATCTGAAAAAAAAGGGATTTAGTGGTTTTTCTTTGTACATATATTGTGTTTAATATATGTACATAGAAAAACCACAGGTGACACTCTTACCAGTTCAATTAGGTAAGTACTTAAAAGTAGAAATAACATAATCAAATATGATAGATAAAAAAATGTTTCAAAAAAGAAAATACAACCGACTTCAATGTAAAAAAAACACTGAAAAGTACAAAATAATTTTTAATTTCGGAAGTTGGTGTTTCTACAATAGTTTTGTCTCTTCGTTATTTAACACCGACTTCCTAAATTAAAGTTATTTTGCACTTTTCAGTGTTTTTTTTTTACATTGAAGCCGGTTGTTTTTTTTTTTTTTGTAAAGAACTTAAATACTTTATAGCCCGAGTGCATCTCATGACAATTCTAATAATCCCAAACACGGTTAGATTACATTTGGACAGAGTTCCGGTGCCTAATTTTAGGCTTCATCATCAGATCAGTTCGATATATTCTCTTCTTTCATTCATTCATCGACTACACGTATAAACAAAGCAATTTTACTTGTTACGACGGCTCTGCTGTGATCCTATGACGAATTCTGTTTCATAACTTCGAAGTTCGTGATCAGATCATAACAATATTTCTATGGGACCAATTCGAAAGCATATATACACTTTCAATAAAAAACAAAAACAAAATCGCTCCACAATTGATCGAGAAATCAGTGAACCTCCTCCTATTTGAAGTCGATTAAAAAGATGTGAATCGTCAGCAGCAATAGCAATGAGTCTGCGGGGTATAACCGCAACATTTTTATACAATTTTGCTCCGTTACATACAACAAATACAAGTAAATGTCCGGAATGAATTGTTTGGATATTACATTGTTCGCTTTATTATTATTTATATGTCCTTCGCAAAAATGCCAAAAGCATTTGAAATAAATGAAAGCAAAAATAAAAATTTATCATTAAAATTAATTTCCTCTTAAAAAGCTCTCGGCGCGTGGAGATTATTGTGACGCTTACCTGTTACCATACTTATTCTTAAACTAATATGTGAATGAAACATGACATTTAATAGCACTTGAAGTCTCAGGTTCAGTATTTCGTAAGTTTTATGTTAAACTACGTCGTAAGAGGATTATGAGCCACTTGTAAGTATATATATTTACTTTTAAATGTACCGTTATTATTTAATTACTACTTACAAATTTAATAATTCCAAGATGAATAATAATTACTTTTGATGAGAGGAGAGTAGAAAGATATTAATTCTTGATGTTTGGAATGATCTCGTTCAAAAGCCCAAGATATGAACTCGTATAGCGCAGAAATGTTTATACAAAATAAAAGATACTGTACTCTTAATAGAAAAATCAACGTACCGTATTTACACTCGCGAAGATTTCTTCGTAAAAATAAAAGAACGCGATCGTTCACTTTATTTACACAAACGAGCACAATTTAATTTAGTGTAGTTTTATGAGAGTGAGAGTAGAAAATGAATGTTCAACAAAATTATGATGACGTTTATGACGTAATATCTTTAATATAGCCAAGATAATGTGCAGTATAGTTGAAAACTTCGGTTGGTTGGTCGCGCCGAGTAATCATGCTCCATTCACCGTGCGCAGTACTCAGGGGGATTTCACTAGCGTCCTTATAACACGGTACGATCACCAACAAAAGTGGCTACTGAAAAATTTTACGTCTACCAACATGTTGGTAATGAAATTACAAGTTTGTTTGCGATCGTTCAGCCAACATGTTGATGTTTGCTCAGTGTATAAGGTCACCGTCTTGGTCGAACGGAATAAAAGATGCATACGGGTGTAGAAGCTTTTATTCTTGGGCAGACAATTTGCTTGGTTGAAATAGACATATTATATCGAGAATGCAGAACGTGAAGCATGACACGGCCGCCTCGTGCCTTTTTGTGTGTGAAGTGACACGTACACGTCGCTATAGTATTCTTTCCTCCTTTTGGATATTGTTTCTTATTGTTATTCAACAGTATTGGAAAGGTACAAGTCGCTGTTTTGTAATAGAAATATCTGAATACAATTGGATCATACGGTTGGTGCCTACGGCAAAATGATATTAATCAAAGATGACAAAACATATAGCATAACGACAATTTATTAACGTAACCTATAACTTTTCCTCTTTGTGGTCGAAGTTCGTTCATAGTACATAGATACTTACATATTTATTTATACAGAATTTTTTTTCCGTTTTTTCTTCTGACTGTAGCAAAATATGCATTGTTATGGAGTGGCTACGACAGAGACGGTTTCGATGTCTATAAGACAGCGATAAAATGGAGAAATTTCGAAGTCGTAATTTCGTCGTCATAAAAAACACTGAATAGAATAAGATGCGTTATTAAAGGTATTTTAGACTCATACAAAACTAGGAATACTTCTTAAAGTAATCAATTAGATAACAGTGCTCAAATATTTTCTAAAATTAGGTGAGATTTGTTTTAGATTATTTTTTAATTGATATTAAATTATTAATTGGTTTGATATCGATAGGTCGCAGTAGTAATTCGTTATCGCAGAACAGTAATTTTGAATAGCTATTACTTCGTAATTGATTCTTTTGTTAGAAAAGAGAGTTCACAGATTTTAATGTTAAAAAGGTGTCTTCACCCAGTGTATGGCTTTCAGCAAGCGTATTTGCGAGCTTTCAAGTGCTTGTCTAAATCTACTGTGAGCCTATCATCTATACTTATAATAAATCTGTAAAAGTAAAAATTCTGTACATTGAAAATATAAAAAAAAATAATGGCAGGGGTGTTACTAGACCGACACCGAACCCAAAAACGTGATATAAAAAAATTTGTCTGTCTGTCTGTTTGTTCAGGCATCACGCAAAAACTACCGGTTCGATTATGATGAAACTTGGTATAATTATTCTTTAATACCTACTTTTTATCCCGGAAAAGTATATACAATAAAAAACAAACTTATTTTGCGGTTTTTTTTTTATTGGGTGGGAAAATCATCTTATGACATCCCCCGCTCTTGGGCGGAACGGGAGATAGTGTCAGACTCTTACTGACTAAAAACCCACTCCTGTTCCTTCGTTGCCTTCGTCCCAGGGCCCCGGGTTTCGCTTTCACACTACCCGTGGCCCCAGTAAGCTTCGATCCTGCTGGGCCCCTACGATTTGCTGACATCTCCTTGAGGCGTGCGTGGAACAGTACGCGCCGTCGACGACTTGGGCTCGGTCCGGACGGTTACCGGACGGTCGGATGGTGAGCCACCCATTGTTCGCCGTCTGCAAGCCCGCGCCTACGGTGGCTGTAAATCGGGATCGGATTAAGGACCGTTGCCTCACGCGATCGGCCGCCTCCTTTGCTAGCATTACTGCTTCGCAGAAGGAGGCGACCGCCTGCCACTCCCCCTCGCTCCGGACCATGGCCTGAACCAAGGCCCGGCGCGAGAGATCGCCGCCGCCGATTGCCCCCACGAGGACACGGCATTGCTCTGCCCAAGCGGGGCACACCTCCACCGTGTGCTCTACCGTGTCCTCCGGGCGGTCCACTCGAGGCGTTCGACGCGAACGAAAAGATCGTAACTTGGCTAGGGGGGCAGCTATTCATTTTTATATGCTTGTATAGATATTTAAATAGAGCTACTTATACGCTTTAACTTTTGTTTGTTTCGTATCTATCAAATTTAGTGTGGACTATTGGTTGTTAATTTTATCCGGCCTGAAAGAGAGAATGAAGTTAAAATAAAGGTTCGACAAAGCCACTGGTCAGTGACCAGAGCCTTTGTCGAAGTGAGATAGTGATCTCATATATCTATATATATAAGAGGAGAAACTGACTGACTGACATATCAACGCACAGCCGAAACTACTGGGACTAGGATCGTGAATTTTTGCACAAGGCTTCCTTTTGTGACATAGGGTGACGAGTACTAAGAGAGGATTTTCCAAAATTCAGTCCCTAAAGGGATGAAACGGCGATCCAAAGTTTATGTTAAAAATCCTACGTTTACGCGGGCGAAGTCGCGGGCAGAAGCTAGTCATTTATATATATGTCGGCGCAAGGATGCCGATCATCGTTGAAGCTCTGTCTAGGGACTCTATTTTGTGGGCGATGGCTGGGTATCGAGCAATAAACAAACTATTCCAGATCATACAACTGATTTATTATAATGCAAGCTTTAGGTATTCACTTCACACAACGAGCCGTGAAACAGTCTCCAAGAGACGATGTTGTTGCCACGACTGCCGACACAGGAAAGAGCACCGTCCCTGTACGGTCGGCACTTTTATCTGTTCGGTTCGTGCAAACGTCAGTGCGGATTCTGTCAAAGTGACATGTGTCATTTTTCACTTAGCTCGTTCTTTCGTTCTTAAGCTTCCGTACTATTGACTTTTCCGACACGGCCATCCTGCGGAACACACGTCCCTGTGTGTTAGTCTTCATCGCCACATTAGCTGGAAGATGTCCATTGACGAAATGTCCCAACAAGCCATCCGTCGCACTGTGTTCATTATCACCACCTCAGCCGGAAGACGTCCACTGACGAGACTTCCAAAAAGACGTCCGCCTCTGTGTGTTACTCATCGCCACATTAGCTGGAAGATGTCCATTGACGAGATGTCCCAACAAGCCATCCGTCGCACTGTGTTCATTATCACCACCTCAGCCGGAAGACGTCCACTGACGAGACTTCCAAAAAGACGTCCGCCTCTGTGTGTTACTCTGAAACAACAAATCTAGCACAGTACTTGTTCCACTCGGCCATTTCTGACCATCATGACTTCAAACCTTTCTCATGAGAAAACTAATATTCTCTAACGTTCAATGTCACAACAAAACTTTACTCAACAAGTCAAATAATTAAAAAAAAATGGGTAATAGAAATCGTCATCCAGTCATGTACCAACATTCCTTGTTCTCATTTTAAAGCCTTAGGAGCCCACCACGAGTAAACCACTCCGACGCCACGGCACTCATTGCCGTGTCGCCACGGCACTCACTCCCACCGGTCAACACCGTGGACAACCTTGGGTATCACTCACTCTCTCACATGTGCATCCACCTCCCATGGATCACATTGGGCATCACTCACTGACTACCCACTATGACTTCCCTCAGAGCCAACGCGCATCGCGATCCCACGGACTACTTGGGTCACCCCAAGATAGACACCGATTTCTACCGGGCTACGGTTACGTGGCTGCTGGAACCGTCAACTAACTACGTGAGCTACCCACTATGACTTCCCTCAGAGCCAACGCGCATCGCGATCCCACGGACTACTTGGGTTGCCCCAAGATAGACGCCGATTTCTACCGGGCTACGGTTATGTGGCTGCTGGAACCGTCAACTTTACTACGGCCGATGGAGAACCTTACTCGCGTGCTCCCCACAACTTAGGCTTGCTCATCACCACTGTGATCACTACTCATCTACTTCGACTGGTACATGACTTTCAGGCATCTTTCTTAACCTATCGGGGTACCTTTACATTACACACAACCAATCAAACTAATCCAAAACAATAACTATTAAGCTCTACATGTGATCTCTGGCTACTCATAGCCCAGTAACTTCTAGTTACTCAACCATTCCTGCGCATCCCTTCAGGATTACCAAGTCTCTCACGACTTAATTGTTTCCCACATTACGTCCTAGGTTTGACCGCAATACCGCGTACTCACGGACTACTGTTACCAATGGATACCGCTTTCTATTAAGCTACGGCTACAAATCAAATCTGGTATAGTCCGATCATCATGTAATCTCAATAAAGTCACTGTCTCAACTACTAAATGTTGAGTCTAACTTAGTTTAACTATGCTCCTCGTTTATAATTGATACAAAGTCTCCCAACGAAAATTTATCTAGTTTTGCCTTCGTCAGATCAAACCTACACTATGTTGCGCAAAGCGTCATCATCTGTTCTTTAACGAGTGAGAACGCGCGATTAAAGTCGATGAGTAATGATTTCGTGACAAGAGGTCACACACGGTACTATTATAGGGCATCATCCGCTTTGGATCCAGCCATATCCCATGGTCTCACCCGCCTTGGATCTAGCCTCCTCACTTGGCATCACCCGCCTAGGATCTAGCCACACTCTATGGCATCACCCGCCTAGGATCTAGCCTCGCAACCTGACATCACCCGCCTAGGATCTAGCCTCGCAACCTGACATCACCCGCCTAGGATCTAACCATACCGAATGGCATCCGCCACGGATTAAGCCTCGCAACTTGAATTGCATTATCAAAAACGACCACTTTTTCAAATCTAACGTTAATCCGGCTTTAGTCGACGTTCTCAAAACTACTTCAAGTCTCCGGACGCGATCGCGATTTCAATAGTTTTCAAAATAATCAAAATATCGACAACTCAAACTACGATGGAGGTATTTACCTATTCGCTTAAGAACATTATCAATCTTCCGTTGGAAAACTCAGATCGTATTTCGAAACCGAATTGCATAGTCAAATGTTTGTACCGACTGTCCGCTGTCATAAACACTACTGAAAACCTGATACACAATCTAATTGTAAAATGAACGCGCAGTATGTAAACGAGTTATTTTGTCTAAGTGGTAACAAATACAGGTTGGGCATGTTGTTATTTAGTTCACAACAATCTTTGCACATTATATCTGACCGGTCGAGTTTTTAAGTTAAAAGAGCTAAACTAACAAACACCAAATTACTCTGACAAATAATATTTGCACGCAACAATTTATCTACCCGCTCACGCATTTTTAATTTTTCCGCGCTAGACCGCTATGGTCGTCTTTGTACAGTCAAAGATGAGTCAATTAAACGGATACGTTCACTTTTTGTAACACGCGTTTGTAGTATACCGATAATAAAACAGTCTAATTATCCAATCAACGTAGAAACAATCGCAGATTTATATTCTAGGCACACGTTAGTGTCAATAACGTCAAAATTATCTATGGAGGAATTATAACTGTCATAAAAAATCGAAACGATCTCATGAGGGTAGTTGTAATTACAATTGTTTACGTCGTGAACTTTAGCGATTTTTCAAAAAAAAAAAAAATGTGTCGTGGTCATACTATTTGAACTGAACCCTTGCAACAATATTTCACGGCCAAAATATCACTTCGCAAATAGATCTGATGTTGGGCAAAGCATGAAATAAAAACTCAATTAAACTATGCAAGTAATCTGACCACACTAAACTAACCCTTCAATGTAACAACACTGTGTTTACATTTGCCGTGAAATAGTGAAAGTGAAAGAGAGACAACACTCAGCACCAGAATTAAAATGGAATGTGAATACCTGACCTTGTTCCTGGTGGAGAATCGCCATCACACGTCAGTCAACCTTTCGCTCGCTACGTGATGCCTTAGCGTCATCGTCACCGCTGAGTCACTTTCATCAGGACACCGGAAGGAGATATGACCTTGCATATTGCCACATTTGCTGGATACGATGTGGCTGGCCATGGGATTGAATATTGAAGCTTGAATATCACGTTATTCTGTCGGTTTCCTACTGTTTCTTGCTTATGAAAACACAGCCTGCTTCGTCCAATTTTTCCACAGTGGAAACATTTGACAGGTGACTTTTGAGATGTCTTCATACGTTTTGTGTCGAATGTTTTCTGATCTGGTAGCAGGCATGCACGCACTGCACTTTGCATTTTACACTTCAGGTAAGTAAAAGTTTGTAATTCTTGTTGTAATCACTGGTGACTTCGGATTATAAGCAAAGCACGTATCGGAAAGTGGTACATCGTGAACGTGCTTTTGCGTCGGTCTTGTCCCGGTCACAATCTGGGTAGTACACGGTGATTTACTCAGTTCCTATTTCTCTCTGGGGAAACAATGTCATCATGGTCCAACATTCGTTGCTCAGGATTAGGGAAAAACCCCAGAAAAAACCTAATCAGACCAAAACTGATAATGACATTGATTAACGGAACTATGAATCTTATTCGGTTCAGTGATTCATTCCAGGTCTTCATTTTCTAATTTTCCATTTCAAATAATAACCGCCACTTGTCTTCGCTCTTGCTATTTTCTTCATGACCGGCGTTACGTAACCTTCGTGCTGCGCTTGTTTATTTGCTCGGAATCCCAATTCTGATGTCGGCGCAAGGATGCCGATCATCGTTGAAGCTCTGTCTAGGGACTCTATTTTGTGGGCGATGGCTGGGTATCGAGCAATAAACAAACTATTCCAGATCATACAACTGATTTATTATAATGCAAGCTTTAGGTATTCACTTCACACAACGAGCCGTGAAACAGTCTCCAAGAGACGATGTTGTTGCCACGACTGCCGACACAGGAAAGAGCACCGTCCCTGTATGGTCGGCACTTTTATCTGTTCGGTTCGTGCAAACGTCAGTGCGGATTCTGTCAAAGTGACATGTGTCACTTTTCACTTAGCTCGTTCTTTCGTTCTTAAGCTTCCGTACTATTGACTTTTCCGACATATACTTTATTGTACACCAAAATTACAATTTAGAAAAGGAAGTCTTATAATAAAAACTGTACAATTGGCGGCCTTATCGCACTCGGCAATTTTTTCCAGGCAATCTAATAATGTTCATTTGGCGCAAATCGGCACCTTAACTGCATCCAAGGTCTCTACAGATATAATTCTCATATACCACCGACCAAGACTTTCAATAAAGGACTTTGCAGCGCATCTAGTTTTACTTGCACACAGAATATGGTATGAGCCTTATCTCGGAATAGTGCTATTCTTAAGCCCTCTAAGTAACGTCATTTAAAGCTTAGAGGAGAATTCCCTGAGATAGTGTTTGGAATGCTCGTGTGGTGACTTTGTGTTGTATATTTCACACTAGCTTTTTACAACGGCTTCGCTTCTTTTTTGTTATTGATAGGCTCGCGTTTGACCACTATCTCACCTGCGATGGAGTACGGCTTGCCTAAAAGTAACGTATTCACTCTTGATGCCTCTGTTTTATTGGAAATAATTTTATTTTATATTAAACCCATACATGATATCTCTGCAGACGACATATTATATATTATAATATAATAGGCATCCCTCTCGCTCTGGATGGAGTAAGAGGAAGTGTCAGATTTTTATTGACTAATCTCACCTGTGTTCCTTTAGTTGCCTTTTGCGTTCCAGTGCCATGGTAATTCATAATCATTCATCCGAACAACCCTGCAGTCCCGGCAGGTGACTTAAACACCTCTAGGTTATAGATGGAATCACAAAAGACACACTTTGGTCGGGAATTCCACTTTTAATGTAAGATGAAAGTGTTCCCAAAATATTTGTACGTATGGGTGTGATGTCCACCATCTGCTTCTGCCTGTGGTTACCCAATAGAAAACGTACATTTTTTGGAATGAAAAGCAGCCTTACAGACTTAGGTAGTCTAGTTTTCTATCAGGGAAGGATTTTCACGATCGGATCAGTACTTCTAAATATAAAACACTTAACATAATTAGCCTTATAGTGTTCTCACTGCTGGGACTCAGGCCTCCTCTCTATGAGAAGGAATGGGCCGTAATCTACCACACGGGCTCCGTGCGGTTTGGTGGATGTCACATTTTCTTCGATATTTTTTCGTTCTAGGACGTGCCGGTTTCCTTACAATGTTTTTCTTTAACGTTTTGAGAGCAGTGGTGACGAAATAAATCAAAGTAATGCGCTAGGTTGGGTTAAGATTTGCAATTCGTAAGTCAGCGCCAATACCACTGGGCCACCACTATTCCGCTAGTTTATTCATAAACAAAGAAAATATATTACCTTTTTATGAATTTTATAAAGGACCAAAACTTTATTTTAATGTGAAAAACTAATTGTAAACAATGTATTTGTTGCAAATAAATTGTTAAAAAAACCGACTAAAATGCCGTGACGGCAAACGGCTTGAGACCCTATAAACTAACGTCGATGTTTAACATCTTTTGGGAGTCCCTTTTGTTATTATCATTTGAAATCATTACATATTCTGCTTCTGATATTAATAGATTTTCGTTCCAAATTAGAGTTACAATAAACAGGGTCACAGATAAGAGGGTACGTACGTCAGTTGTCTTCAACAGACGACAGTTCTTCCACCATTCATAGCACATCACGAAAATAATGATTTTCTCGAATTTCATGAATTTCTCTCATTAATTAAGCATTGACAAGTAATTATAGAAATCGTCTTCTGTCGAGTTTATAGCACTAATGCCTGACTAATTGAGGAGGTATTCGCAATATTAGTTTTCATGTCTACACGTCAATAAAGGCATTGATTAATAAATACCGATTCTAATTATATTTTAGGTTTATATCTACTACGTTCTCATGTGTGTGATAGTGTGATTTATATTATTAGATACAAATTCTATATACGAGAATATATATATATGAACTATATATATGAACTGAATTTAACTAATATCTAATTACTTACATCTAGACCTTTTTATTTTTAATATCTTAAAAAAAAAAAAATTATAAATTATTTGATTGATTCGGGAGCCAATTCTGAACATACTACTTTCAGAATATGTTCAAAATTGGCTCGCGACGGCGCGTACTGTTCCACGCGCGCCTCTGGGAGATGTCAGCAAATTGTAGGGGCCTAGCAGGGTCGAAGCCTACTGGGGCCACGGGTAGTGTGAAAGCAAAGCCCGGGGCCCCGGGATGAAAGCAAAGAAGGAACAGCAGTGGGTTTTAGTCAGTAAATGTCTGTCCCGCTCCGCCCAAGAGCGAGATTTGTCAATAGATGATTTTCCCACCTAAAAAAAAACTACTTTCAGAATATGCGTTTATTATGTAACATGTTGTAGATAGAGATTTCTCAACACGCATATATAAACTCGTATACACTTGACACCCAGAATTTAACTATCTGTAAGCCGTACACATGGCTGCCTCCTACGCATAAAGTCGTGACATATTTTTTAAGTAAATTAATAAATGTTATAATTTTGTATTACATCTTGCTAGATGAATCTTCACAATACTTTGTGGTTTTCAACAGATTATTCATTACATAGTGTAAAAACATTATTTGGAAAGACCGAGCCAACGCCGGCGTTCGCTCGGTCATTGTCTTTCTATTGTGTCTCTAATTACGCTACTCAAAAGATTAAAAGTGTGTCATAAATTACTTATATCATCAACAATATTACAGAAACGACCCTCCTGAAAAAATGCACTTTTCGCCTTACGATCTCATCGAAATATTTGCTTTTTTTTATTATACATAGGCTCGCGTTTGACTTCTATCTCACCTGATGGTAAGTGATAATAATAATAATTTATTTTCAAAATTGTGTACACAATTACAGGTGAGACTTAATCTAGGGTACAAATGGAGAGGTACAAGATAAATGATCAAAGACCCCTGTGCTAGGTAAACCTGTGTTACAGGGGTCCTCCATCCGTCCGTTCTGTAGTTACAAGGCTTAGATACGTAATGTGCACTTATATAAGAAAAAATTAACTAAACTAGTACAATTTGGGGATTAGTAGAGGAAAAATGCAAAAAATATTAAACTGAAAGAAGGGGGAATTGATGATGATGATGTGGTCGACGATGGAGTACGCTTGCCTAGTTTCGTGTGGGAATCGAACCCGTGACACAACGCAACAGATAATCGCTCAACTACCCCGCAAAACGTGCCGTCAAACTTAATATTAATATTAATTCAAGACTGAAAAAGCGTGTGATTATATTTATATAAAAAAAAATACAAAACAGGCTGATCAAACGTATCGAATTCTGGTTCGTCCGCTAACGAAATCAACACTGTTTGTGAGGCCTGTTGCCATGGCGATGGTCCGTTTAATTAATAAATTGGAATATATGTTGATCATCAGGACACGTTGAGGTCAGGTCTCCTTTATCAGTGAAGTCCGATCCACCTGGTAATGCGGTCATAAGGGTTCAGGATGAAATGGGTACTAGCCACGATGTCAAAAAGAAGGCATATATATTTTGTGTTCAAAATTATTTACCCACAACTTTGAATGAAGTCGGAACAAAAACAGACAGTGGACTGGACTTTCACGATTTCTTCTCGAGATTTCAGTTTTATCTCAACTAGAACCAAATAAACATTCTACATGCTTTTACAAACTTAAAATTCGTTGAAAAATTCCCTCTGAATTGTGGATTTTTATCCGAAAATTCATAATCCCACATTTGGATGAAAAATCACGCACAATTCTCGTACTTTCCAATTAGCCGATTTCAACCTATGTAACGAATGCCCATCGTTTCATTGTTTAGAGTTTTATTATACTTCTAGAAAAAATGAGAAATAGTAGGCATGAAATAAACGAGTAGTAGTCTATTTCTCCAAGACTTACTTATTATTTAACAGGTCAGGGATTGCCTTTTTCAGGTCAGCTGTAGGAAAATTCTAACTAGCCATTAGTGAGACAGGCTTATGGACCATTCAATAAATCACTGTAAAGCTACATATTTAGTACATTAAAGATTAGGGTGGTAACTGCAGGATTTTTTTAAACAATTATCGCGGTCTCGGACCACAAAAAGCAACTGAATAGAACAAAAAACAACACAGGTGGGTTTTAGTCAGTAAAAGTCTGACACTCCTATTCGCTCTACCCAGACCCAGACCCAGAGCGAGAAGAGTAATTTTTTGATTTCCCATGTAAAAATAGGTTGGTAACCATTGACATCTCTTAATAATTTTTACGTATCTGTTTCATAAATATACGATCAGATTTAAAATACATAAACCTTAATCATAAATCATGTACGAGACGCAAAACACGTCTCAATGATTTTTATAAAGAGGCTTATCATAAGCCGTCGATAGAACGGCAGCAGAGATTGGGAATTTCTAAGAGATTTTATCTTTAAGATTCCACGTTAGGGTTGGCAAAGAGATGTGATTGAGAAAGGAAAGAGGGCAAATTGAGGTAATTAAAAGGTCTGTGAGCAGACGTTGGTCCGTAAGGTAGATAAATTTATTTTGGGCACGTTGTCGTCGCCCACGTCCGCGGCTGTGTCTCTCTCCGCAGATAACGTCACTCACACTTGACTGTACCTTAGCTTACCACTCGTTTTTACTAAGAACGAGATTAAGTATGAAGCTCTATAACTAAGTATGGCTCTTTCGTTTTTGAGGTACAGTAGATAAAGGAATTGAAGCGATCCTTCAGCGGAATTTCAGCCCGTATCTTTGCGGGGACACGTTCGCCGAGCTTACAATAACGTCAACGATTTTGTTATCTGTATGCCTCTTTAGAGCTGCTTGTCATGTGCTTGATAAAGACAGTGCTGTGCTTTGTTTAGTACTAAATCAGTTTCAGTTTATTATCGTACTAATTATGATAGGCAACAGATAAATTTGTCATAATATACCAAAGTAAGTACTCTATGGCAAATTAATCAATATTTCTAATAAATTTGCCATACTGTACTAGTGTACTTTATGGCAAATTTATCTGGTGTACCCTAATAAATGTAAATTTATTGACAGAATTAATTTCAAAAACGGAAATAAAGATATATAGCGGTACTTTATTGACTTTTATCGTAATCCTTTGTACTTTCTAGTAATGAAAAACAATATACTGTTATTATTTAGGTTCCATAAGAAGAGATATTAGAGAAAAGTATTTTGTGGCTAATTTATCTGGCGTCTACCATATATATATATCATAAATGGTCGGGTTGACATTTTGCCGTAGGTTACGTTTATTTATTGGTCCGAAGGATAGCAGAAGCGAATGACAAATGACACGCAATTCGTTCGGCTGTGCTTTTAATACCTAATCTAAAAAACCCGTTGTCCCATTGCTGGCTTTCAATTTTTTTTCATAAATTTGTTAATTATATTGAATAATTTAAGTGATTTTTATTTCTACACAAGAATCTGCTCATGTTTGACTACTTTTTTACTAAGCAATAGGTTGACGATAAAGTACGTTTTGCTGAAGAATCTTTGTAAATATTTATCTACCTCCCAATCTGATTTAAGATTCACGAATAACATGACAAAAATCGAATCCTTAAAAAAATCCATTTACATATTTACCAAGCCAAGGAATATTGAGTTGCGATTATCACATCTCAATTTCATACGTCAGTAATTCTTGGATCGCTAAATCCGAATTATGCAAACGACGTGCGAGGTACGCCGTTACCGGACGAGACTGCGACTGCGGAATGAATAATGGCACGTTGAATTGGACACATAATTAATTAACCACAACATGTTTACCATACTCCTTGTCAAAGAGGTTGAATGGAACGCTTGCATTGTTGTGTAACCTTTGTTGAACTTTTTTTGAGTTGGCATTTCATTTCAAAATTCGAACTCGAAACAATCACTGACCTAAACCTGTTTTTTTTTTGGTAATTTTTTGGCTTGGTCACTAAGTACTTTAAGACTGGTCTTCGTATGAATAGTTAATTGGTTTAAAATTAGAATATGGCTATTAGGTTATGGATGTATCCATTCTAATATTTTGTAGAATTTGGCAGCAAATGTGTCAAGTCAACCTTTTCAGTAAACTTCGCTGAGCTAGTCTACACTACGATAAAATTCTCATCTACATTTTACCGAGATCGCACCTGTTCCAATGATTTTACATATTGCCCAGTTGCGCAGACACTTGAGATACAAAACTACACCAATTTTACATCCCAATATCCACAAGGAAATAATTTGTGACTAATTAAAACAGAGACTGAACTTCGCCCGAAAAAATTCCGCCAAAAACCTGGCCTAATCCCATTTGAAGCTTGTATATTTTTTACTTGTACTTCACAGTTAATATAAGATACGTTTCTTTATTATTTTACTTTTGTAACAATAAATCTCTATCTGCCATCAATATTTCTTATTGTTATTTTCATCAGTTTCATAATAGACAACTTTAAAACTATGCGTAAAGGAAACGCGAAAGAAAAAAAGAAATCAAAAACATTTTTATCTCGACCCAGAAGAGAGCCACCTCTGGAATATAAAATGAAATATTACTTTTCTTTGTTGCTCAATCATGGATAACTGGGTCAATGACTTTGTCGAAATACGGAAAGTCGTAACTGACGCCACAAAATATGAAAAGGGTCTAAAAATAAATGGGAAATTTGTAGGTAGCTGGTCATCTAATTCTGAAACACCTCTTTGCTCAGGTCATAATTAAGTATTAAATAACTTTAAAAAAATCGCACGTATACTCTTTTGTCTTTGGCCTAAATAAATATTATACAGAGGTACATTCTTTGTAATCATAATTACTCTAATTATTCACCGTTGGATTTATAATGACACAGTTGTGCGCTGGTCGTTTAATTAAACCTGAGCTTTTAGCAGTCTCTGAAGCTGTGATTTTAATGGAGAAAATACTTGAAATCGTTTTTCCTACTTACATTATAATTATTAGGTACTGGCTGTTGTTATCACTTAGTTTACATAAGATCTTTAAACTCCCGGTTTTTACAATTTTTTGATACAAATCTCTGAAAATAGATTATTTTCAGAGATTTGTATCAAAAAATTTTAGTGTGGGTAGTGTCACTACACTACCCACACTAAAATTTTTTTTGTGTGTGTGTAGTCAGTGGTTGACTGGTAGAGAATGCTTTGTGGCATTAAGTCCGCCTATGTACCACCGCTGTACATGAAGCTTAAATAAATAAATAAAAACCTTTTTGCAAACTTTAAACCCTGGAACCATTCATCTTTAGTGACTGCACTGTTTGTCAATCAGACAAGTTACGGAAATGTTCGTTTAAGTAGAGGAGATACCAAGAGCAAATACACCATTTAACTTTGAAGATAAACTGAAACTTCTGAAGTAGCGACTGAATTTACTATCAAACATCAAGTGGTTATAAAAACAGTGTTTCATCGGTTAACGCAAAGGGATCGTTGGCGCCACCACTGGCTGTCATCCTTCTCTCATTAGAGCCGGGTTCAGTCGGGTCGCGTACACCATTACCAACCCGACATGGCGACGCCAACCGAGTTACTGCATCCTACGACTTTGTATAGTTTAAGTCGATTTACGAGAAAAATTACACATGCAAAACATGTCACCCTGATGCACGACATGTAAAAAGTTAATAGCCTTACCGGCCTTAATTATGGCTCTACTTATGTAGCTACATTTATAAACGTCCACTCATATTTCAAATAGACAAAAAATTTACAAATTAATTAGCGTTCATCATTAAAGTTCTTATGTTCTCACGAATTTCAGCTTTATAGAACTTGGGGAAAAGCAAATTAATGTAAAAAGAATTGTAGAGAAAATGATGCGTGGGGTTTTTATTTTAATGAATAGTAATTTGGCAACGTCATGTTCAAAATTGTTGTAAATATTGTAAAGTGGCGTTTATGACATTTTAAACTTCAATTCTTCAAGTGACAGTATCCACTTCATTAAGTATTTTTTTTGTTAATTGATACGGTCAAATGAATAAAACTTAATTGTACTATTATCTAATCTATACTTATAATAAATCTGTAGAAGTGAAAATTCTGTATATTGAAAATATCAACAAAATAAATGGCAGGGAGTGTTACTGGACCGACACCGAACCCAAAAATGCGATTAAAATTTTTTTTGTTGGTCTGTCTGTCTGTTTGTTCAGGCATCACGCAAATACTACCGGTTTGATTACGATGAAACTTAGCATAATAATTCTTTAATATCCTGGGCATCACACTGGGTACTTTTTATCTCGGAAAAGTATATACAATAAAAACAAACTTAATTTTGCGGTTCGATCCCTAGACCCGATGACTGTACCAACCGAAAATAATAAGTTTGTCGTAGGTTACGTCACCCGTAGTGGAGTTCATTAAGGGGCGCTGCACACGGCTAAGACTAAGATACTATAATATTTTATCTTAAGATACAATATCGCTCCCCATACAATTCAATGGACTATCACACACGACGAAGATAATAAATAATATTTCATATTTTCGTATCTCAAAAAACCTAATAAAACGATTTTCGACTTCTACGCGGACGAATTCGTTGGCAAAAGCTAATTGTAAATATTTTTTGCAAGAAAATGTATTACGTATTGTGATTTACGGTTGGACTGCGCTATATTTTCCGTAAATTTATATAATTACCCATATTAGCAAATAAATGATTATGAATTATGAAGCTGGGAATCTAAGCTTCATAAACTCCACTTTACAATATTTGTAGTTCGTATATTTCGTAGTGTCATTTATACTTAGTTTACTAGATTTTATTTTTTATTTCTCAAAAACGTATCCATGTGGATAAATAATCCACATGGATACGTTAGCCATATTTTACAAGAATTCAGTACTTACCATTACTAGTTAAACGTGTCGGCATGTTGTTACGCAAATAGAATCGATTTCTACTCATTTTCATTACGCACTAATTCTGCTTGCACACGCATGGTGTTGTTATTGACAAACATTAGCTACTAAGCTCATGTACACTGAGTGTTACCGAGGTATATTTTCGTGAGTCGTGTCTATAAGCACGTTAGAGCTCGTCAAGCTGCCTTCATGAATAAAACACGCGAACGTGTCGTGAAAACCTGCTCAGAGAACCCTTTCGAGTAATCAATCCGGAGTTCCCGTCTAGCCGGTAATTTATACATGATAACTATGGTAGAAGACCGAGCCTTTATTACAGGGGAAGCTTTTGTTAACTAGTTTGGTTCAGCTTCAGTATAGGAGTCGATGCCCTAATATTGGATCTTTATTGTTCCATCGTGGAAGTTGTGAATTCTTTTCGAATTAATTTCGATGTTTTTATTTGTACGTCGACTATTTTAAGAGATCGTGAATTGTGATGGGAATTGTTGTTACGGTTTCTTCTTAATGTCCTATGTCCCCTAGATGAGACAGAGGGCGGCCATAGTAATTCTCCATCGCGAATGGTCTGGAGCTTCGCGCTCCACGTCACGATGCGACATCAGGTCTGACGGGGACGGCTACACTTTCTTTTCTCTTGAGGATTCCAGTCCAACCCTTGCTTAGGTATGTTATCGGAGTCCCTTCGGAGCGTGTGGCCAATCTATTTCCACTTACAATGTTTGATGTTCATGTTGTTAATGTTTATGAAATCAATAAGATTTTTTTTAGCTTTCAACCAAAAAAGCACTTCGAATTAATGTTCCTCGGATTAACACGCCATCAAAGTTACGATTGAAATAAGTACTGCGTTACGGAAAAATATATAGGCGAAGATTTCGGCCATTTCTGCTCACTTGACATTCGACGAGCCTCCCTGAAATATTCGGACCATAGTGATTTCTCTTGTAAGTGATTATTACTGCTCCTTTTGTTATAACGTGAACAATAGAAAAGTTCTGCATTAGCTGTGTTTGTTTTGATCCCCTTTTCTACCATAAAACTACGATTTACTCGTAAAAATAAACGACATTGTTGTCTCAAACCTTGACTTACAAAAACAGATCTATAAAAATTTTGGAGTAGGTACGTTGTATTTCCAAAATATTGACGCAATTAAAGTTTTAATAGATTCCTCGTTTGATTCGGTCGTTTTGCATATATGTAAATATATTCTAAAGCGTGCTTATCCCCAGTTAGTCCCGTGGAAGGTTCCGTTCGTTGTCAGCACATTTTAATGGAGCTCGCGGCACTTGGGGTACGGGGCATGGCGGCCCACGGCGGGTCACGCACACAGTCGTATGTCATCTAGCCCCCTCCCCGCCTTACAGTATGGACAACGGTTTTCTTTTTTATTCTTTGACTCTGTAGTTTGGAAAAAATCTTTCTTATGTACCGCCCCGCTTTGAATTGTAAAGTAATCTTGAATGGAGAAGCTGAAATGTATTATTATAAATTCAGATCATGTTTAGGAGTGGCGGTGTAATGGCTCACGGGATTTACGGTCAAGAAACCGTATTTCCTTAACATTATGCTGTTTACAAGAATAACTGGCGCTATTGGGCTATTATTGGTTGCGGATTTAACCGTATTTATAGCCAATCCTGGTTTCATCTATTTTAAAAGAAATCGTCTTTTTTGAATGGCTGTTAATCTAAATGATATTACGAACTTACAGCGTTTACCTCTTTTATGTTTATAAAAATTCGAGAGACTTGTAATAGAAAAAGTTTAAATCAACGCTAATTTATGTTTCTTTACCCTTTTACTTCAAAGATAGTCGTTTATGACAAAGTTTTAACGTTCTTACAAGTGTATTATTTAATTTAACCCTGGTTTTATGATATGAGATTTAGAATAGCTCTCTAAATCTTGGAATTATGCTATTTTAGAGCCCATGCATTCAAAATTACCATCCAAAATTCTATTTCCCGCTTTCCACTGACGCCTTAATAGTATTTCCTAAAGTCATTTGTCCATTTAAATGCAGCAGTTAAGAGAATGACATTCGCAGATGGTTTTATAACAAACAGTTTTGAGCTCCCACAGTTTTTCACGTAGTAGCGGGTGTTTCTGGCACTCCATTTAATTGGAGAGATACCTCTATATCTACGTATTTTTCTTTAATACAAAGCAACCTTTGTATGTTCGGTATCTGTTCTGTGGTTTTATGATCATCAAATTATGGCTGTGTCAGTCTTAATCAGCCATATCATTGTGAAGATCTACAATTTTGGTTGATAGTAATATAAATTTTCATTGTTTCATTGTAGAATCATTTGAATGCAATTAAACAAAAAAAAAAACATCTTCAAAAACATTCGGAGGTTCTGAATTTGAATTTATTTGTTATCATTATTTTAAAAGGGTAAATACGAAATTGAACTCATTTTTGTGATCACTCTAATGAAGCAGTTCATAAAAAAGGGACTCTTGACGAATGACAGCAAATCATCCGATTCTTACAATCTTTTCACCTTTCATATTTGGTAAATAAAATTGAACTTTTAAAAGAATAATGTCGATTTGATGACAAAAAATAAAATGACTTTATCTGTAGTTGTCAATTGAATAAAAAAAAACTCTCTTATGTTGTAATTCAAGTTGTACCATAAAATCTATTTTATCTGATGAGGCTGAGTACCAGTATTTTACATGGAGCAACTGCCTTTCTGAACTCTACGACCTAGTAATTTGGTAACACAATACTCCTTGGTAAGACAGCTGTCAGAGTTTTTGGATTCTAACCATTGTAAAAACTGTCAAAAAAGTTCAAATGATAGTTTGTCGCAACAGCTTACACGCTATCCGAGGCACGGAAAAGTCAAAGTAAATATGTTGTTGTTGTTGTTGATGTTGCAGTGTATGTTGTGTGTTGTTGTTGAAGTTGCAGTGTATGTTGTGTGTTGTTGTTGATGTTGCAGTGTGTGTTATGTATTATGTTTGTCTGTATGAAGTATGTAATGAATGTTTTATTTTCCTTTTTCGGGTTCTGTACCTCAAAAGGAAAAAAAGGAACCCTTATAGGATCACTTTGTTGTCCGTCCGTCTGTCTGTCAAGACCCTTTATCTCAAGAACGCGTGAAGGTATCGAGTTGAAATTTAAAATAAAAAAAGATACGGCCATTAATGTTGCAAAAAACGTATATTTCGACACTCTCAAGGGAATCAAAATTCATAAGATACTTCCCTTTGTCCTAGAATCCTAAAATTTGGCATGAAGCAAAATGCATGAATAATCTGATAATTGTAAAGTAGTTACGTCACAAAAAAATAACAATTTTGCGATTCGTAAAAATCTTTGAAACGTGATTCGGAAATTGAACTGTTTTCATAGGTAAGGTTGTACGGAACCCTCAGTGCGCGAGTCCGATTCACACTTGCCAAGTATTTTTAGTGATATTTTTTCGGAGGAGTCAAACTAAGTAGGTATTTCGTTGTTGTTGTGTATGTTGTGTATTGTGCGTGTGTGTGTTTGAAGTAACTATGTAATGAATGATTTACCATCAGATCTCGGCCGCTTTGCTTAACCTTGGTGATCGAATCAAGCGGCTGATATTACTTAGCTGCAAAATCCTGAGTTAAATTCGTACACCGCAACGTTAAAAACGATGTGTGCTATGCGGCCTCAAGTGAACACTGATCTAATGAAATACCTCTCAGTTGTTGGCATTCCTTCAGTACGGGCGATCCCGATTGCATAGTACGCTAGTTTGTTTGAAAACGAACAGGTATGAAAAATGCTGTAATATTCTGTTCCAATGTTCATTACAACTCTTCAAAGTCATTCTTTCCTACTATCTTCTTTTACGTTGTATGTAACAAAGTTTTCAAGGAAATGTTTTCAGTAAAGTTCAAAGCAAACGTAATAAAACTGAGAAGTTGTACTTTTAGCTGCCAGTATATGGCAACATTTACGTCACAGCCTTACAAGTAATCTTCACGAATGACATCATTTCATCGCACACACGTCAACAGTACGTCTTTGGAGAACAAATGAAATTAAACGTAACGCTGCTTTTAAACTGTCAAAATAAAGGTTAAAGTCGATCATTCAGCCGACGTTGGAGTAAAAGAATAACAGTGTATCCACCATAGTTTACAACTTGTCAGTCGAGAGACGGGTAATCAAATAACGCTCGTAATCGATAGATCGACGGCCTGTAGCTTTGTATGTTTGTATATCACAGATTTCTTTGTCGAATTAAAGACGGAGCTTGAATACTAACAGAGCAACGGGTCAAGCAAGCGGAAAGTTTTTAATCGTCTAGAATAAAAAATACTCTTTTCAAGAAATACTCGAAAACCTGCTCCTACCCCTTTTTTAGGCTTTATATTATTATACTGTTGTGTATTTCGCACCAATGCGGAAAGGTGTGTAGATCAAGCCCTGCTAAAATTAATTATATTTATTGCAACAGCTTAGCTACGAGTCGAGGCCCGTATGAAAAAAAAACATTTCATAATTCGTTACTGTTTTATTTATTATTTTCAAATAGACGCGTTGAAAAGCGGCATTTACTACACACGTGGGCAATTGTCATTGCAGTTTATAGACTCTAAAATGACCTCACCTTTGGCTCGGCTGCATTGACAAAGTTTACCTACTTGCAACAAAATGTAGGTACTATTACCGTCTCGTAAACACCAAGTTGCTTGTTTGACAATAGCAATCGTCAAACTGATTCGTTTTAACCGTGAAACCTCATTGAGACGGGAAGAAAAACTAAATTTAGTTGTTCACAATTTAAGTACCAACCGACCATTGCCCCTCTACGCGCTATATATTGGTGGAAAACTATTACGACATATTTTTGGAGTCATTCAATCTCAAATAGTTTACAAGATGAAATTGCAATATACTGAAAATTCAATTGTTGATTCACAAGATATTGATTTTATTTTATTGAATATAATTTATTTACAATGACAGTTTTGCAAGTTAGTATTACTGCTAACATAAAAAAAGTATATAATTACATTTTTTTTTTTTAATAATTAGCAGTTAATTACTAGTTAGGTACTCGCAAATGCCCAACAAATTAAAAGCCCATCCAAAGGCTATTTAAAGAAAGACTCCAATGAAGTTCTCTCGTGGACTTCCTCCATTTATTATGCATACCGCGCCTCTTTGTAATCGGACAAAGATTTTTCAGTCATGAGCGACTCCTAAGAATCCCTTTGGAGTCTTTGATGAACATACTTTTCTTGTTTAAATAAGACTTCGAATGTAAATATAGGTTGTTTAGTCGGATCCGTGGTTTGTTGTGAAACCGCTGAATGCTTATAAAAATCTTGCAACCCAAGATTTGAAGCGAGCGGAATGGCTGCTCCAAACTCAGTTGATTAAAAATAAATGTACTGAACGGAAAGCAGAAAAGAATAATTGTAAGTTATGATCGTTTATTTTTTGTAACTAGAAGCTCGAGTGAGTTTTGATTGCGTGTCCGGGGATCAAATTCACAAACCGATTGTGTGAATATTTATATTATATCGAATTGAATTATTATTTTCTTGCGTAACTCTGTTTATATCTGTGAATTCTTAACATGGACTGTATTTTCTTGTTGTATTGATATTACCTTCTTACACTTATCGTCATCTTACTAACAGGGTTCGGAGTTTGGTCATGTTAATCGCAGGGATGTATTCTGGTGTTAAACCCCTTGTAGAATGTTTATTATTGTTTCAAGTTTCAATCCCAACGGCTTAAATATACGTAATTGTTTATCGGATGAATAAAATATTTTACCGATTCTGTGTTGAATTCTCGAACAGTGTTGATTAAAAAGGTTCGTTGAAATATGAGTCCGTTGTGTAAAGTACATCTACGATCGGAACTTTAGTATTTTACATCTCGTTTGATTCCCGAAGGTACACTCGGTAGTTGAATTTAAGAGAGAGAGAGAGAATTTAAGGTATGTTTTTTTTTTAATTTATGTAGTGAAGTCGGTTTTATTTTTCGTAAAAAGTATCTCACACTTTTTAGTTGTGATACATTTACCTATTCCACATGACAATTCCAACTAACGCAAACAGTGCTAGGATACATTATTTTATTAATCAGTTCCCATGTTTACCTTCCACTTTCTGACTCCATCATCAGATCAGTTCGATAGACCTTATAGCCAAAGTGCATTTCATGACAATTCTAAAATCAATGTATTTGATTAATTACGGAGTTCCGGTGCCTATCTTCCGGCCCCATCATCACCATCAGGTCACTGATGATACCCTTTTCAACATAACTATTCAGAACGTTTTATTTATTTGTATTGTCATAGTCGCTTAATTGTGACGTCTTCATTATGTAATTTGTAAATTGATTATAAGTTTTTGTTTTTTTCTTTGTAAATGGAACGCTGTCGTCTTCTTCCTGGAGGTGAGCGTTAATAGCTGCGACACAGTTCCTAACTACTGTAGCTATTTTCGTACGCAAACAATTTCTAAATGTTTTAAATATTCTAATAAAAAAAAAACTATGTGAGTATGAAGTTACGTTGACCATTTCTGTTCTTCTTCATCAGTTCCACTTCATCAAATGTTACTTTTTGACAGCTTAAATTATCGATGAAAATACTAAACTCTCTATTCAGTTGTCTTTAATATATGAGGAGTCCCCTCGATTTCTCAAGGACCTAATCATCAGAACTGGATTTTGAAAAAAATGGGACCTATCTGGAAGCATATCCTTTAAGGGGAAAAAAAATTGCAAATCGGTCCATAAACGACAGAGTTCTGAGTAACACACATAAAAAAAAGTACTACTGAAATGATAAACTCCTCCTTTTTTTTGAATTAAATTCAAAGATCAGAGTAAATTGAAAACTTCCTGACATAGAACTAGCCCGCATTTCTTTTGTAACAAGGAATAGGGAGCCAAGACATTTAGTTCCCGCCCATACATGGTACCTTCATGTCTATAAATCTTAATTTGTCGCCAACAAGCCCCGTGAGCCAGGAAGGTCAAATGAAACTAAATGAGCTCTTTTAGCACCTCCAAAGTGACCGGTTTATGTTAAAAGAAAGTGACATTCATCCTAATCGAACTTACTTGGCGAAGTTGCGTGCCGCCTTTATAGTTTGGGTTCTGCTCGTGTTTAATCAGAACTAAAAGAGATGTCGAGTTTTTTTTTTTAAATCAGACAAGCATCAATTTTTATCAATTATATTTTGAACTATACAACATTATTTTTAGTTTATGCGAAACCCCTGAATATAGTTTGTTCAGAATCATCAACTGAATCGATTCCAATAACTTTTATACCATGTTATATTTCTTCCCAAAGATATTTAGAAAAGGCCCAAGTAGTGATACTTGGGCACCACCGACACTAAATAACAACAAAGTACAATACAGTTCTTCTATTCTATTCTAATACAACACAGGTCACGGCAGCTCATAGCGAGCATTAGGCGCCAGTACACAGCTGGGTGCGGAAGTAAAACAACCCGTCAGTCACCCGGATGGCCCGGTGATCATGTATTTGTATTGACAATCAGGTACAAGCTTATATCTTTGTGATATTTCATGATTTATTTATGAAATTTTACACTTTACATAATTGATTCTTTACATAAAAATGGCACGTGTTTCGGGCTTCACATATACCTGATAAAACTAATGTTGTATATCTATATACATAAAACACAAAAATGTTTCTAGCTATGTCTGTTATAGACTGAAATCATTCAACCGACATGCCCCAAACCGGTTTCATTAGGAAGGTAATAAGATGATGGTTTTAGATCATTAGAGTAATCCATTAAAAAATCCAAATTTCCTTGTTCTCTAACATATAAACTAAATGTACTTCTTTTTTTTGCGTAGCAGTACACATCGTGTATCCACTAGTGTTATGTTGAAGTGAAAACAATGGACCTATGAAAAATGAATCTTCCATGAAACACATGTCTCACTACCGCCTGACATTAGGGGCTGCCAAACTCTTGCAATTTTCAAAAAAGCAGTGAAAGAACACTCTCTTTCTATTTCGTCCTAGTTGCTTAAAAGTATGTATTTTTTATTGCGATATTTCATTTATTCTACTATGTGTGTGTATATATTTATGATAGTATATTTATATATTGTATATTTTATTGACCTTTTTTTCACTTTTTCACACGGTTTCTACATCTCTTTTTTTCCAATTTTCCTTTCGCAGGTATGCTGGAAGAGATTTCCGTAGAAATAAGTATCACTTATGTACCTATTTTTCTGTTTCTCTCTTCTTTTATTATATAAGTGTGTACATGAATTGTAAAATAAATAAATAAATGTCTGCTAATTAACTGATTAATTTACTTAATCATTATTATAATAATTCGTCTGCCAAAATCCTGTTTGGCTCGTTATGGTATTATCCCTAATTCAACTCCATACAACCGCTGTCTTTGCATCTCGACTCGCTGACGAGCACCAAACAAAATGGAATTTCTATTATTTTCTTTTGATCTTCTACCCTTTATGACACTGGTATTTAATGTACATAGTTTTAGGAGTAAGTTCTTTGAGTTTCTGCTTTATGCTTTTCACAGTTAAGTTTCCCGAAATTATTTAATTAGATGTATAGCCGTACACACTGTTTTGTATAATGAATGAGAAAACTGACCATTTCATGTTTTTTTGAGGTATCTTCAAATAACTTCTCCCACTCTGCGTAGAGTGAGAGGGAGTGTTCAATTTTTACTGACTTAAACTCACCAATGTTCCTTCAGTAGCCCTTTGCGTTTCAGGGCCGCAGTGACTCTTTCAAACAATTTCATGAAGTTATTCTTCCAGTGACAGTTGAAAACAATAAATGACTGATGGAGGAAACTTTAGCAACATCTATTTCTATTTTTATCTAAATAGTGCGATCTAGTTTTGTTCTAAACAACTATCAATATTAAGGCCTGCTGGACGGACGCGTAGCTTCATAAACGCGTATTCGTCATTACATGCTTGGTGTATGCGTGAAGCTTACATACAAGACTATGAAACGCGTCTATGAAGCTAAGCGTCTGTGTACAGTAGGCCTTAGTTATATTGTAGTGAAAGTACCCACATGTAAGTTTTCTTACCCTTTTTGCGTTCCTAAGGAACCTTTAAAAGCTTTTTAAGGTCCCGTTGACCGGACAGAGTTGATGTGGACGTAATTTATTTTATTAGTTTTAGTAGAAGTTCGTCGTAAAGAAAGTTTAGTGTTGCGCGGATTTAAGTTGCTTATTTTGCTTGTTAATTGGATGGATTTAATTCATTATTGCGTAAAATAAAAAAACTTAGTACATAATGATTTGACAATTCAGGTTCAAAGGCGAGCTTAACTCATAAATGACCTTTCTGCCAGAAACCCTTTAAGTGATAAGATCCCCGACTTACGAGTTGTAGGTCGTGGGTCCAAACACAGCCAGGCGCAACACTTTGTGTAATTTATTTCATCACCACTGCTCTCAAAACGGTGAAAGAAAACATCGTGAGGAAACCGGCATGTCCTAGAACCAAAAATTCGAAGACATGTGACATCCACCAACCGTCACTGGGCCCGCGTGGTTACGGCCCATTCCCTCTCTTAGAGAGGAGGCCTGAGGCCCAACAGTGGGAACATTATAAGGCCGACTATGCTATGCTATGCTATGATAAGATCCAGTGTACAAAATGAACCAATGAAAACTAGTTTTATTTATGAACATTTATTATATATACTTAATACCAACCTACTAATAATATTATGTCAATTATAATATATACATATATACTATACTCGTAAATGCGTAACTGTTGTTTAGATTAATATTTATCGAACTAAATGGACTCGACATTGGACATGCAATGATTATACGTCATTACTTCATTTTATTCAATTAAAAAACAATCTATTATATTTTATGCAATCCCTATTAAATTGATTCAATCTCTAGCAATGTAAATCTAATATCAGTACTATCTAAAGGGCAAGCGAAAAGACATTAAAATCTGTGCTATGAATCTAATTACGAAGAATAAACAACGCCCCCTATATTAACAAGTCATACATTGAATCTTATTCGTTCTCATACAATAGTGAAGCATGAATCGAGAAGTTGTCTATTGTCTTACTCTATGTGCACAGATTAAATATCGTTCATCCATTCGCTGCGAATCAATCAGTGATATAAATCGGGATTTATCGATTGAGTAAATATTCGACTTGTAAACTAATAGCTTTGAAAAAGCTTTTTCCCTGAATACGGGCTCCGTAACTCCGTAAATAAATGAGCTTGTCTTTTGACCTTTGAATATTTACTTGTCAATTAGGCTATGCCATTTGCTGAAGAAAAAAAAAGGAATTTTCTTAGGATTCCGTAACCGGCGGATTTTTTTTCGGTGGAAAAATCATCTTATGACATCTCTCGCTCTTGGGCGGAGCGGGAGATAGTGTCAGACTTTTACTAACTAAAAACCCACTCCTGTTCCTATGTTGCCTTTCGTACCAGGGCCGAGTCTTCCTTTCAGAATCAGACCCTTGGCCCCAGTAGGCTTCGACCCTGCTGGGCCCCTACAGTTGCTGACATCTCCTTGAGGCGCGCGTGAGACAGTACGCGACGACTTGGGCTCGGTCCAGACGGTTACCGGAAGGTCGGACGGCGAGCTACCCAATGCTCGCCGTCCACAAGCCTGCGCCTGCTATGGCCGGAAATCAGGATCAGAATCCGGCGGGTAAATAACGGAACCCTTTGATTCCACTGTCGGTCCATCCGTCCAATTGTATGATAGTCTTGTTCTCTCTAAACTTGTGTGTGAAATTATCTCGTACAACTCCATCGAACTACGTCAAAAGTGACAATTAAAAAAAAAATCTTTATCCAAAATTATGGATATAAATTCGAAAATTCTACAAGTAATGTCGGTAGACGGGTTTGAACTTTTTTTTGGTCAAAGTTTGGTTTAATAATTCATGTTTTATACAAAATTTGCTATAACTAGCTTCTGGGAATAATATTCTTCCTAAAAGAAGAATATCATTCCCAGGAACAGGTACATACTCCGGAATAAAAATATTCTGTGTACTATTCCAAGATATAGTCTATCTGTTTGAGCTTGCAAGAGTAACAAACACACACACACATAGGTACTGTACACAAACTTTTGCCTTTATAATATTAAGTGACACATAGGTAGTTTTAAGTGCTTTTATCAGAGGATATACGTTTTCGCTTTCACTGTCTATCATGTGAAATAGTTTTAATGCATTATAGTTTATTACATTCCAAACGGATTCCCTCGGGAACTATAAAATGCACTTTATATGCTACTGAAGTAGTCGAAGAATAAATATTTCTAGCTATTTTGTAAACCACTTAGTTTATTATACTACATTCATATATTTCATCTTCTTTGATAGAAATAGAGCTAGATCTAGAGAGATTAGGATTCAGAGAGAGAATACCCAGAGCGGCAAAAATGAGGGGCGGCGTATTTAAGAGGGATTGGTGGTAACGTAAAGAGTGCTTTTATGAATTTTACAATTAATCAACGATTAAATAAAAAAATGAGGACGCTTCTTCAAAAAACGTTACATATCCAAGGTAGCTCAAATTTTAGGGCTCGCTTCGCTCGCTCTTGCATGTTAT
Source organism: Mythimna vitellina (assembly GCA_949316375.1). NCBI lineage: Eukaryota > Metazoa > Arthropoda > Insecta > Lepidoptera > Noctuidae > Mythimna > Mythimna vitellina. The sequence continues at coordinate 12,123,310 of OX438686.1, forward strand.
TACTTCTTATATTACGGATGATTATTTGCCAGATTAGGAATGTGACATCCGAAATCAAAAATCGATTATTCATTGATCGATTTTTCTTTAAATAATAAGCGATTTTTCCTTACTTGTTTTTTTTTTAGGTGGGAAAATCATCTAATGACAAATTGCGCTCCTGAGCGGAGCGGGAGATAGTGTCAGACTTTTACTGACTAAAAACCCATTCCTGTTCCTTTTTTGCCATCGTCCCAGGGCCCTGTGTGGAACAATAAGCACCTTCGACGACTTGGGCTCGGTCCGGACGGTTAACGGACGATTGGATGGCGAGCTACTCATTGCTCACCGTCCGCAAGCCCGCTCCTACGGTGGTCGGAAATCGGGATCGAAATCCCGGCGGCGGTTGGGGCGTGAGGACCCTTGCCTCACGCAATCGGCTGCCTCCTTTGCTAGCATTACTGCTTCGCAGAAGGAGGCGACCGCCTGCCACTCCTTCTCGCTCCGGACCATGGCCTGTACCAAGGCCCGGCGTGAGAGATGGCCGCCGCCGATCGCCCCCACGAGGACACGGCGTTGCTCTACCCAAGCGGGGCACACACACTTGAGCGGAGGTGCACTTTTCCGCATTGACGTTGGCGGCCACCTCCTTGTCCACCTTGATGGAGTCTTCCAGGCCCATGATGCGCATGTCTATGCACTTAGTGGTAAATGATAAATGATATTTATTTTGTAAGTAGGTTTAATAAAACACTTTTACACGTAAATTTTTTTTTGTCATTTTAAACTAGATGAGGCCGGGACACATAGGCCTCCTCGACATCTAGGGACACCTTGACCTTTTCGGCTAGGGCTTCCGCAGCAGAGCCACTATCCGCACCGGGGACCTCAAGTATTCGGGCCCCGGTTGCGGTGCGCCTCATGCGGAAGCCCCCAGAGGCTCCGAGCTCGCCAAGGTGGGGCGAAACCGCCTGATTCACCTTCTCAATTATTTTGAAAACAAACCCCAAAAATATTATGTTAATCAGAGTTTTATTAATTAAAAGTAGTTACACGCTAACGAGACTTAATGTCGCGGGGTGGCAGATGAAGAATTGTTTATAATTGATTAAAGGTCATGAAAAAAAAATCAATGATTAATCGATTATTTGTAATACTAAAATTGCTTATTAAAATCGTTTTTTATTTAAAAAATAATACGATTTATAACTGATTATTTTTCCATAAACGATTATTTTTTCACATCCTTAAGCCAAATTGGCCTCTCGATAGAAATTACTAAACCATTTTGTACAAATACGTCTAATCAATATTTTCAGTCTATATAAAGAAACTGAAGATCACAGAATTAAATGCGTCAAAGTCTCTGATAAAATTAATTTGACTACAATCAAATTCAGCGTAATTTCTTGGCTTGCCATGTAAGGCAAAGTTTATCTGAAAAGGTATCATAGTGTTGACTACTTCTCGCTAAAACTTTATTCACTAGAAACACCAAATTGTTTCGAGACGCGGCTTCTGAATTTTTTATCATTTCTTGAGGTGCGACGAAGTTTTACACAGTGTTGAGTTTTCCTTGTCCAAGTGTAGAAAAAGTTTTACAAATGTGGTGTAGGTAGCATAAGCCCTTCTGTTTCCAAATGTTTAAATAATGATGTCATTGACTGGATAGTGTTAAATATGTACAGTTTTCTTTTTGAAACTTAGACCTGAAATCTATCAAGATTAATAATACAATACTGTAGTGTTAATTTAATTGATATTCCATAATTCTACTTTTTTTTATTGATTGAAAATTCAACGGCAACGAATTTCCATTTTTAACCGACTTAAAAAAAAGGAGAACTCCATCGTTTATGGCCCGATTTGCAATTTTTTTTTTCTTCTAAAATTAAAGTTATTTTGATCGTTTTAGTCGAAGTCGGTTATTTTGTTTTGTAAAAAGTTTTTTTAGATAAATGAATATTTTTTTTCGATTTTTATTTACGAAGTTTTAGTTACGGTGTTATATTTTAATTTATATGTCAGATTTTGCATTACTTATTAGATCCTTATTCATATTCTATGTTTAACAAACAAACGATTCTGATTATTTGCTTTCATAGTATTTAACTTCAGAAATCAGGACCTTAGGTACAAAATTTTGACTACCTAATGAAAATATATAAGCATATACTAATTGCATAACTTTAAAGATGACCCACAAGAAGAGTAGGTATAATTATAAAGCAATGCTACGTCGTTAGCATATATACATACTTTCTCTTTACTATGCAGATTCACATCGTTTGGAGTTTGACCCAATCTTTCCTTATTTTTTTCCAGAATAATTAACTTAATTATTTTAATGGGATCCTTTGCTACTCGATTAACAATAGATCTCGACAAAGAGATTATATTAAATGGGAGCATTCAAGTTTTCGTTTATTATTAGTACACAAACCGAAACATAAAAGTGATTGCAATTACTTAGTGGCTTAAAATAGTATGGTGACTTATGTGTTTTAGACCAATTGATAAAGCTATGGATAAAAGAAAAAAAGTTTTTTTTCTATTTTTGTGTGAAAATCATAATGCGGTTCACAGAATACATCTACTTACCATGTTTCAACAGTATAGTTCTTAAAGTTTCGGAAAAAAGTGCCTGTGACATACGGACGGACAGACAGACAGACATGACAAATCTATAAGGGTTCCGTTTTTTGCCATTTGGCTACGGAACCATAAAAAGTAACAAAATTGTTAAAAAATACGAAACCATGATACTGCTGACTGAATGCTTCCACGAGGACATGGCGGTGCTCCGCCCAAGCGGGGCACACCACCACCGTATGCTCCACCGTGTCCTCCGGCGGTCATCACAACGGTGACACCCGGGGGTTTCTTCCGCTTGAATCCGATGCAGGAACCTCCCAAACTTGCCATGTCCAGTAAGGACCTGCATCATGCGGAAGGTGAGGACACCGTGTTGCCTCTCCAGCCACTCCTCAAAGAGGGGACTTACCGCCGTGATTATGGCGTGCCCAGCACTGGGTCGTGACAGTCGCTGTCGCCATTCCGCCATTAGATCTCACCGGAACTCTGTCCGCCATGCCGCAACTTGTCGCGTCAGCGTCATGAAGGATGCGACCAGTAGCGTGCTGTCCAGCGACCAGTGGGAGCTATTCGGCTACCAGTAGAGGCGGTCCAACGAGCAGTGGGGGCAATTTAGCGAGCAGTCTGAAACAGTAAATATAATAAGTAGTGGCGGGGTCTGACCACTGCACTTTTCCACACTAGTGCGGACAAACAATTGCGGAACACTACATTGTGAACTCAAAAGCGGTACTATAGTAGGAGCGGGTTTTCAATTACGTGTGTTGAAAAATGATTTCCATTAACGTCGCTTCCTCAGCACACTGCTCTAGAACTTTCCCTAATACCCACATTTAATAATATTTCAGCTCAAATTCCATATTAATTAACTCATTTAGAAGCAGTTTGCTAAAAAGAAAAAGACTTTATAAATGGGATTTATCTTATTACAATTTTTAATTGCTAGAATAGTGTCTGCCATTTTTAATGTTCCTATAATTAGTTGGTCTGAGGGTTTTTACTTTTCGCAGGTGTATATTTTCAGAGGTTGCAATTACCATAATTGAAACACAATGTTAACTTGCCAAAAGTCGGTTTTTGTATCCGATAATATTAGATTCTGCCTTAGGGCATTAACCGAAGGATCGGCGCATTATAACAGGCAATTTAAAAGACTTCGCATATATCTAGCTTGATATGTAATCACATCATTAAAATATTTCTTGTTGAGACAATAACATTTACTGTAACTACTTCGTATTTTCTCCCCACGTAGTTTTGTAGTTATTTATTTCGAATTTTCGACCTTACCCGTGCTTACGCCTGCCGTTTCCTGCCGTTTTCTGCCGTATCTCTCCTGTGTATCAAGGCTACCGCGTCGCTTGTCACCATTTCTACAATATATCATGATCGGTAGTTTGGGAGCGACGTATTCGTATCATTTCGGTCGTGAGGGGGAATACGCAATGCCTTTAACATTGGTTGAAGTACATTCGCATGACCAGTGTGACCACGTCGTTCGAGGCAAAAAGTGTTCGGTCTATGGTGAAATAATTAGTCGTCTAGCACTGCTGATTGACACTAATGTGGGAGATTATAATTTTGTGGAGCGAAAGCCTTGTTTGAGCCGTTTTATTACAATTTGGGATTCGAATTTGGTATTTCTCATTTACAGCATGCGGTTGAAGACAAATTTATGGGTCGAAGTCTTGTACTAATACAAGCGGCGTGAATGGATAACAACACCACGAGACTTGTAATAACAAACAAGACTCGTGGAATTGCCCTCGATCGACAATGAAACACGAAATCATCCGAGTCGATTTTCAATCTTTATTAAAACCACAATGTCGATTTTCAATGAATTATTCAATACGTACATATTTAGAACAGCGTTCATTAAATTTGAATACCTACGCAAGTAAATGATTCTGTCCAGATTTCCGCCACATTCTATTATTATATGTAATGTAAGCAATGTGGGCTTTTATTTATACAAAACTTTTAAACAGCAGTTTTGTACTAATCTAAGGCGATCATAAATATGATGCCTCTGTGTAGGATCGCGGCTATTTTTAGCTAATTGGTACTTGCTAAGCCTCATTTAGCGATCCCGATTTACCTATTGGAGTGGATTCCGGGGTTTTACAGGTGCGAACGAGTTGGCTGTATAAATTATTCACATCCAAGAACTCCAATAAGTGTCACTGAGTCAACAACTAGTTAAAAATTTCAAAGGCTTCGAGTATCAAACAAATTTGACCCAGTCAAACATACTTACTCAATATCATTATAAAACTAGTCTTGAAACGATTAAGTATGCAATCTCGGTAGCAAATAGCAGTATAATTATTTTTAAGTCGCCAGTCACATTTTGTGGAAAAACATAATAAGAAAAATGTCCGTTAATTTAGCGGCAAATACAGTATACGTACACGTCAAAGGTTCCCGTTGTGAGTGAGGTATCCGTATCTTATCTGCGGGATGTCCAATAGAATGGCGTCATCATTGTGTCGCGGGCATTGTATGTCAGTTGCGTTTCAATCGCGAACTGAGACAGCACCCGACAGCGAAAACTTGCGACTTGATCATTTTCTTCATTATTTCTATACATAATAAATTATATAGTAATATGGCTGATTCACATTTTCATTGTAGAATTACCTGTTTCCATTGCAACTTAATACAGAGAGTCTGTTTTGTTTTTTAACGATTTGAAATCATGGAGCGATTTATTGAGGAAGGGTTATCTACAAAGTGTGTTTTTCTAGTTCTAGACTGGTTCACAAATATAGACTTAGTCAAAAAGGTATGAATATGGTAGCTACAGTAGTTATGCACAGTATTCATAAAGACGCGGCGTGCGTCGCGTATAGTAGTCCGCGCTATTGAATAGTGTCGATGTAGCGGCCTCGCGACAACTTCGCTACTATCTGTTTCGTTTCCCGCCTGCGAGACAATTTAACTTGACAACGTGGACTCTACAACAAAGGCTGCTCGCTCTATTTAGCGCTCAGCCTCTGCCAATGGGAGAGTCTATGATATTAAACGCTTTCCTCGCGCTAAAGTTAACATAGTTTCGGTTGAAACTAAATCGAAGTAATATTTTGCTTGGTCGTTGATTGAGTTTCTAGTTTGGAAATCAATTCATGAGATTCTGATCAAATATCTTCAACATCAAAAGTTACCTATTCAAGTAAAGTTACCCTTCGGTAAAATGCATTTTCAAGTTATCCTAAACTAGTCCTTAGCTTTGGATAAAATTTGCCAGTTCAACACCCAAATAAACATTTATTCGGAGTTTATCATTAAAAAGGAAGTCCAAACACCCTTAATCGTGCAAATACTAGATGTACGACATTCGAGTGAGACGTTACGACGACGTTACCGTGTGATGTGGAGGAATATTTGTAAGCGTTCTTTGTATGATCGGGAACGAGTGTAAACACGGCACGGGTGCGCGGCGCGCGGCGTCGGGCGGCAGCGGGGAGCGTGCGGCACTCGGGCGGCCGCCGCCGCGCGCTCCGCCCGCACCATGTCGGTGCGCGTAGACCATCGCGACCGAGACAGGTTCTCGAGGCACTCTTCCCGCGCTTCCGTGGATCTCGCTTTTCCAAGTAGCTCTACTCGCGACCATTCGTTCCGATCGGTGCATTCGGCGCGCGTGCCGCGAGCAGCCAGCGATGACTTGATGGTGCCCGTGCGCACACTGCGTTCGGCATCGTGTCGCGTAGCTCCTGGTGCACCGCACCGCCTTCGCCGCCACCACTCATCGGCAGCAGAATGCGAACGCGCGCGCCGCTCCCGCCGGCACACGCTGGAGCTGCCCAACAGCCGCGGGCCCAGCGTCCGCAGCCGCTCCCCCGAGCCACCGCCGCCGCCTCCCGAGCCAGAAATCCCGCCAGAAGACGCCGGGAAGGAAGCTCGAAGACGGCGCGTCGTGGCGGCAGTGGCAGCATCGTTCTTCGCGCTGGCGCTGGCGTCGGTGCTGGTGGTGGTGGTGACGCTGACCCACAGCTCTGTGCTCCGCGCACACAACCAAACGGCCAAGTACTACACGTTCTCCGTGCCGCCGCACCATCCTCTCAGTGAGCCCCGTTCATGTTGCCCCACCGTCGCCCCTCCCGCTTCGCATGCGACTGTCTCCGACCCTGAGTGCCAGGGGCTGCGAACGTCGCCGAGGCGGCTCCACTGCACATCACCGCCACCATATGCGGTATATAATATTGTCAATACACACATGAACAAACTTTCTGGGGTTCTTGATGACAAACTGCCGAGTGAGCTCGTTCAGCATCATCGCTTTCATAACGTCTCATGCATAAGACTCGAAAAGCTGATGGAGCGATAAATGGGTACAGAAGTTAATAGTTGTAGAAAACTCTTCCATTATTAGCTTCTGTATAAATCATCTTAATCATCGATCGTTGATGGTGTTGAACGGTATCGCCTGGGTGTTGTCACAGTGGCCTTAGTCCGTACAGGCCACACATGCTACGCACGTTCGCAACCCCCTTTCTGCATGATTAGTTACTGTATAATATAGATGTCACGTGTTTGTGATGGTAAATGTTACGTTATGTTACTTTTAATTACAGCGCATCTTGTATCAAGTCCATAAATTATGACTTGCTACAATTATTATGAACTGTCGAAAGCATACGGCGTATACTATGATATAGTGTTGAGATAATTATAGCATCTATTTGTGCCGAACTACCTATGTCTTTATGACCATACTTACGTAAATTCCAACGATTGTAAATTATCCCTCATACTGTTCTTGTCATAGGTTTGGAAATAGAGTAGGTACTGAAGTGCTTGGTTTATTGTTGGCCGAATAACCTAATTTGACCTCTGTTTCCTAAACATTTCGTCTGCTAGACAAAATAATATGCTGCACGTAATCTGGCAAGAACTCTCCACTGTTATTCTATCCGAAACTCCTCAAAAACGTTAATCACTACACCTAATTTTAAATTGTAAAATATTCTAAAAGCAGTTTGAGAATGAAACAACTCCTAGGCATTGCAATGCACATGCAAGAAATGCAAAAACAGAAAATAAATTGATATTCATGTTGTAAATAGTTTTGACATAAGTATTCTTATATATTGCAACTTTTCCATTACGTAGGGTTTTCTTAGGTGGTATTGATACCTTTGACCTCTGTTTCCTTAACATTTCGTTTTCTAGACAAATATAATGAACGTAATCTGGCAAGGCCCCTCTACTGTTATTTAACCAAAACTCCTCAACAATTATCCTAAAAGAAGTGTCAGAAAGAAACAACTACTAGATATTGAATGCAAATACAAGCGATGCTAAAACAGAAAATAAATTGTTTTGACATAATTATTCTTAGCCTGTAACTTTAGAATTACGCAGAGTTATCTTAGGTGGTCCAAATATATTACAGACAATTACGCAGTTTTGTTTTAAATTAAGTCAAAACAAACTAATTATTTTACTTTCGTTTATCATTCTGACAGCAATTCAGAATATAATTTAAATGCAATCCCTCTCTGAAAGTTCAAAACAATAAAAAAATTAATACAAATAAACAAGAGCAGGCCTGAAATAAAACGTTTTTCAAATTCACATACCACACGTGACTCGTCGATTGTTACTGAAACACGATGAAATTTAAACAATTTTAGCTGTGCACATACAAAAAAAGAACGGAATCAACGAATAATCTGTAAATGGTCCTTTTAAAACATTGACAGTAATAATAATGCCATCTTAAAAGCTTACTTCCTTTTCTCGTCACAGCGTTTAGATTTCCTATAAAAAAAAAACATTCCTATTAAACAAAGTGGGAGCCATACAATAAATATGTCCCTTAGGAACAGTTTTAATAAGGGTAAAGAAGTATTGGTTTTTTAAAGAAAATAATATGAACAGAATCGTCTTCTCTTTAACAAGTCACTGGTAAATATACTTTTTTTGTTGATCTTATATTCTGCGATTCTTATTGCAATATGAAAAGAAAATTTATATTCTGGGACCAATCTTTTGATGACCAGAAAGTTGTAGAGTTTAGCAGTTTTTGTACGACATACAAAAATCATACATTGCATGCAAATAGTTCACAACTGTAAATAGCAAAAAGAGTTAGCATGGAGCGTTCTTTTTTTGATGTTCTCAAAAGGCTCTAATATTATGAGTAGGTAAGTGATCTGTCCCAAACTTCATTTGAAAAACTTTTACCCACGAGACCTAATAATATAATCTTGGGAACAACGTTAGGAGGGTGTGTAGGTATAATGTTTCGGCCGTGTCTACATTATGTATGAACTCGATCATGATTCTTCGTCGACCGCAAAACTTTTCGGGAGCACATCACTCATGTCAAAACTTATTATTAGGTAAATAGGTTATCAATAGAGAAAGAAGCCTGACTTTTAACTTTTCTTCGTGTTTTATAAATCAGACCTTGTGCTTTCATATTTATTTTGATGTTTTTTAATACCCAGTGGTATTTCAGTTAAGAGTGAATATGTTACATTTAGGCAAACGTGGTCCATCGTCGAGCACATAATCGCTTACCATCAGGTGAGATAGCGCTTAAACGTGAACCTATCTATATTAAAATAAATAGTTTTTGAGTTGATTCATTACAAACAAAAATATAAACATACAAAAATACAAAACTTAAAAAAAAAAAAACAGATTTTTTTATGCAATTTAATTTATGAATATAACTTTATAAAATATAACTTCAGTGATTTAATTTAATAATCTTTGATTATTTTTCCGTGATAAGACGTGTCATACTGTATGGATCAGTTTGTTGGGCTGTAAAAAAGACTGATGAAAAAAGATTGCATGTAGCGGAGATGGGAGTGTTGAGATGGATGTTTGGTGAGACGAGAATAGATAAAGTGAGAAATGATTATATATTAGAGGAAGTTTGAAAGTGGCGCCAGTGACTGAAAAGTTGAAGGAGAATCGTTTGTCTTGGTATGAGAATGTTCGTTTGGCTTGTTGTAAAGAGAAGGGATGAAACGCTTGTTACTAAAAGAGTTATGAGCATACATGTGGATGGATGGAGAGGGAGAGGGAGGCCAAAGAAAAGATGGATGGATAGCATGACGAGTGATAGGGCAGAATGGAAGAAAAAAAAACGCCAAATAACACGGGACAAGGGCAGGAAGATGATGAATCTTTGATTATTTTTGGTTTATTAATTTAACATTTTATAATGTGAATTGTGATGTGGTTATGATATTGGTACTTACTTAAATAAATATACAATTATACTATAAATATACTTCAATAAATTGTTTAGATTTAATTTCTTCATTTGAGATCGATTCATCGGGGAAATCAACAGTCGATCGAAAAAGTGATAAAAAACTCGATCTGAATGAACAGTAAAATTCTACGAAAATTATACTGAAACTTTGATCGTAATTCTTAGATCCCCTTAAATTACGTAGATCGAAGAAATGGTTTCCGTTTCATGCCATCACAGATTTATCCCACGTTAAAATATCTGTTTATATTAAAAACATGTGATGCAGTAACATTGTCTTGTTCGCGGAAACTGTGGTCATTTTTATTACCCGTATATCCTAGAACATTGTTTTACACGACAATATAGTTTAACGCGATATTTTTGGCACGACGAACTTTGTTAGTAACACGGTTTTTCAACAATGGATGGAGTCCATTATTATATTCAATAGCAATGACTATCACCGATACATTTGCCAAGCGGGGTGATTATGGCAGTTTTCCCCTCAGGACTGATCATTAAAATAGTCTATTAGAAGCACATGTTCAGTCCAGGCCGTTTATGTAGACCGATGTTGATTATGGTTATATTCAAAAACAATTTATGTGTTGTATAAAAATGGTGGTGAAATGTTTGTCTGTTTGTGACGTCAGTTTTGTAAACGTTCGCCGGAATTCCTTGTTTGTCCGGGACCGTAAGATCTTCTAAGGCATAAACCTCGGAGTTAGATGACTCTGAATCTATTTGTGAAGAAACTATGTACATATTATATCATGATATTAGGAAAAAAACATTTCATTAGCATCAACATTTAGTAATCTATAAGAAGGAAACGTTTTGAAAACAACAAATGGGACGTTTTAACTTTTTAGCAATAAGCACTTGTCTCCCTCAAAAATAGTGTAAATAACCTATTTACGTTGAAACGAAGTTGCTCAATTTTCTTTTAATTTAAGGTTTAAAATTGGATACTAATATTATGCTTTTCTTTTTAATTTGCGTGACAGAGTATCCACTCTGTTGAAAACACGCCTCCGTACACTTTAGATATAAAAGAAGAAAGTTCCAAATCTATAAAGGTAATCTATATATAAAAGCAGAAACTGACTGACTGACCTATCAACGCACAGCTAAAACTACAGAGCCTAGGAACGGGAAATTTTGCACAAAGCTTCCTTTTATAACGTAAGCGAGCACTAAGAAGGGATTTTTGAAAATTCAACTTTTAAGGGGGTGAAACGGGAGTCCAAAGTTTGTAAGGAGAAACTACTTTCACACGAGCGAAGCCGTTGGCAGAAGCTAGTATTGGATATAACTTTGGAAGCGTGTTTAATGTGCATTTGATTTTCACCTTTTCCTGTAAGCAGTAATAATTCGGAATCGTCGCTAAGCTCATAAATCAGTTATTGACGTGCAAAAGAGCGTTTGAACATTTATTTGTTGAATGAATGGTCTGATTTATGAAAATGTGATTTTACAGACGGTTTCCTTCCGTAAAAGTTTGAGAGGAAATTGCAATTCTTGCAGTGATGCAAATGTCGGGACTAGATTCGTCTTTATTTTTTTTCTTTTTCTGACGAACTGAGATTCGATGACAGGTATTATATATAAAAATAAAAGGAAAATATAAGTGACTGACATATTATCGCACAGCTGAAACTACTGGGACTAGAAAAGTGAAATTTTGCATAAGGTTTCCTTTTGTGAAGTATGCGACCACTAAGAGAGGATATTACTAAATTCACCCCCTAATAGGATTAAAAAAAGAAATTGAAGGAAGCCGCTGGCAGAAGATAGTTTAAAGATATTTTGTTTTAGGAGAACTTGGAGCTAATTAGTGTTTTTCAAGAAATAAACTTATTTTGAAAGTTATGTTTTGTTCGAATTAAATTTTGATGTCCTGGTAATAGCCGATCCTATTGAAATAACAGACATTCCGCCGCAGACCAAAGTTCTAAGCGGCTTAAAAGTTTCCATATTTCGAATTCTAGTGCACCGTAATATAAGAAAATGGTTGAATCAGCTAAACCAAAATAAGAGCACGTTATTGCATGACGTCCAGACCACGGGCACTCGGGTATAGAGAGTTTCCAATAATAACTGAAGTATTCAGCGTGGTCTGTGGACTATGCTATGCAACTCCGAAAGTGCGGTGTAAGCTAAATATTCGCGGCTTTATTACTAACTACTTGACGATTTGTCAAAGATGAACCAACGTTAATATTAATAAAAATCGACCAAGGGCAAACCGAACTCGCGTGTAGGTTTCGGACGAATATTGTTTTTTAACATGTTTTAAAAAATATGGCCTTCTTATAGGTTTTCCTGTGATATATTGATAATCCTAATCGTTTTTTTTTTTAATATAGACTCAGGAATTTCGGAGGAAAGGAAGGGTTCGGAAGAAAGGTTACGTTTGTGGCACAGAATAATATTATATTAATCGACTTCGAGTATCTGTCTTCAAAGTTCAAACATTGAACCAAACCGGCTTCAGTTTGATGCTGTTATTTGTTTACACGTTGTGGTGACTACAGATGAACATTTTACGTTTTTAACCTTTTTTTTTATTTTCGTGTATTCTATCTCAACTACATTGTGTCAACTTGATGATATTCTGTCCTATTATTTTGCGTAGAATTGTAAGAGTATAGAAGACAAAACGTAATTTAATGGATTAAATACATACAACAGTCAAAGTAGCATATCTTAATTTGAAATTACTGTTGAAAATTTATATGCATCTCGACTGTTCCTTGGTAAACTCTCGAATCTGAAATTCTTATTCTTAATTGAATTTTTATTTCTGTTTTAAACTTAGCATATGGGTATGTTTTAACGTGCGTACTAAAATAACGATAATTATCAGTGCTTATTGCTTTTTTGAAATCGAATAATATCGGAAGGTAACCGTTAAGGTGTCGTATGTGAACGAAAGTTTAGTATCGCGTGCATACTCGGTAGCGGCGAGTATGACAAATGAGAAAGAACTACCGGTTTCGCGAATGTTCCCTACACATCGACGTATGCCGCCGCAGTCAGATCGAGGTTTTTTTTTTAATTGTACAATCAGTTGTAGCATTAAAAACATTGTGTTCTCAAAGACTATTCATAATTAAAAAAAAACATTTTTGTCTAATAATTCTTAAACCCAACCTAAATATGAAACCAAATTTAGGTACAGATGTAGTCATTAATGGCAAAGTTATGCATAAAATAAATCTCAAATCGCTCTCCTGTAAAGTAAGATTTTTAAATCCGATAGTTTAACTAGGAACAGTCGATCTGCCAGTTTCTCTTTCAGTATATTATATATTCAGTTATTGTTTTATTGTAACACAAGGTACCATTTAACACCTTGCATTGAAAGCAATAACGAACATAGAGATAAATAAAATCGTGCCATGACAGTTTAATTTTGTTTATTTTGGTATGGAACCCTAAAAACGCAAACCGCTGATTAGATTTGATGATTTGATATGCAGGTACGACTTAATGAAGTAAAACGTTTTATCATGAAATAACACAATATTTAATTCATAATAGCAAACCAATGTTTGTTAGAATAGGCTGTTGAACCGGGATTAAGGTACGTTTATTTTACATTACAAAATCTCAAATTCTTACCAAGTTGTTGGAATGTTTCAGGAGAGTTCGACATTTTTGCTCTGCGTAAAGAAAATTCTTCTTTTGTTGTTTGAAACCATTAGAACAAAAGAAAATTAAAATACAGTACAGACATATTAAGTTATTACGTGTACATTAATCTAAATGAATAATGCTTAAATGAAATGAAATTTATTTACGATTTATTTATTTTTGCGTTACTTGAAATATTACAAGAAACAGCCAAAAGAATTATAAAGTTTTTTTTTTTTAACTAATTATAAGCAGATGCAGTCATGTTTCTTTTAGGCGTGTACTGCCCGTTTTCACTAAAACTAAGAAACACCTAAAGAGAAGTCTAAAAAACCGACCTATGTATGTACCTACTGCTGGATTCTCCCAAAGCGTTGAAAATAAAGTCTGCTTTATGTGGGCTTTTATTAAGGTATAACCTAGCCTTAGTAAAAACGTGCAAAAAAAAAGTCTAATTCAAAACGACAGTATAATTGCGTAATAAAAGTATACTCAAATTAGTTAAAGATATCAGTTATGATCCATTAAGTTAATCAGTAGAAAAAACCCACGTAGATATCAATCGAAACAATACGAATAGATATTAACACATAACGTAGTCGATGGACAAAGATAATGAAATGAATAAGAATATTACTGGTTCGAAACAAATAGCAAACAAAACATGCGTTCACATTACGCCTGTATTCATTAGCTTGATATGCAGAATGATAATTGAACTGCCAACAGAAATTAGTTGATCCTACACACTACAAAACTGATCTTTACTTCCATCCCATCACAACGTTAGGTTCAGTTAAAAACTAGCGTCAATCACTAGTTGTCTGGCATTCATGTTGAAATGGATTATTTTTTTATACCTATTTTGACGTAGCCGTGAGGTATACTCTGTTTTATTTTTACCTCTTTTTCGTTTTTACTTTTAAACAGATATGTTTGTGCACCTTATGTTGTGCCTAATAAATCTATTTCATTTTATTTTTGCATCAATGTCTTTGATGACTGAATTTAGAGGGACGAAATTAGAAACTATCCTAGACCGTCAATTTTGTAATCAATCTCAGTACGAAAATTTAGATTAAGCGAGTTTGAAAAGACAATCCCTAGCTTCAAGTGCAATGATGGATCAGCACATGCACTATAGCATGACAAAGTAATTCAAAACATTTATTTCAAATAAACCATTTACAAGCATTTTTTAATTGTCAAGGTCGGCCAATCACAAAAAAAAAAAGTGAAGATATTTGCATGTTCCAAAGCGCAAATCTCTATGGAGAAGAATTTGCAAGAAACTTCATGGACATTCTTGTAAATCAATAAATAATTACAAAATTATGGTTAAATCGTTAATGTTGAAATTATACAAATATACGAGAACAATGTAGAAAGAAATGCACGTAAAAAGCGTCCACAGTAAATCAATTTAAAACACAAAACATCTATGCTAATATTATAAAGTTCGTTTGTTTGTTTGGTTGAACGCGCTAATCTCAGGAACTGCTGGTCCGATTTGAAAAAATATTTCAGTATTAGATAGCTCATCTATTGAGGCAAGTTATAAGTTATATAACATCACGCTATAACCAATAAGAGCGGAGCATCGATGAAAAATGTTGCGAAAACGGGAGAAATATATTCCTTTTGAGAGCTTACTTTGCGTGCGCTGCGTAAATGGTTAAAGCAACGCAAAAATAATGTATTACAAAATTGCTCCTCATTAAAAGTTCTAAGAAAAATTCGTGACAGCATATGATTGTTTGTTAAGGTTGGCTCACAATAACCTTTTTTATGGTTTTTTACGGCGAGGAAATTGTTGATGAAATTTTTAAGTATCTACATCTATCACCATAATATATAATTGCGAAATAATTAACTAAGTATTATTAAATTACGCTAATAGCCAGTCTAAGTAGCGTAAAAAAAATCGTCATAATTAGAAATTGAATTTACTATATTTTTTACGATACTAAAAATAATCATGGCTTAATTATTTTTTTTTGCTGGCTTGACTTTTCATGACTTTGGCTTAACGTAACTTTTAATGATGCCACTAATATAAATCTTGATCAAGTAACATAATATACTGTGCTTAATTTATTGCATTAATATACTTATGAAATACATTTCCACATTAGATAATAAACGTTAAAATAAAAAATAACTATTTGTGTTTAGAATATAGTGGTTACAATGACACCATGACATCATAGTGCAAATTCGAGTATAGCATTATCACCAGAAAAAAGCATGACATTAATACATTTTAACAAACATCCAACCAAATGACTTTAAAAAAATAATATGACATTATAACATTTCATCAGTCTTCCTACCTAGTGACATACCCTGCAAAATAATAATAAGACCCAGTACTTTCACCCAACGTTCTATATATAGGTCCACTCTTACCTATAACAGCGTGATGCACCTAAAACAGCCTTGTAATGTACCTAGACGTTACAAATATTTCCAACTACTACGCGAACGAAGTTGCGGACAAGAGCTATTGATTACAACAAAAAAAAAAATTAACAAAAAACTTAATAGAAGCATGTTCCGACTTCTATACGGACACAATCGCGAGCAAAAGCTAGTTAAAAATAAACCGTGGTAAGTAGTTGAGAGAAGACCAGTCCCAAATTAAAGACTCCATGAGCATAAATGGCCCGCCAGGTCTGCGGGATTGTTCTAAAGAGTCACAGCGGCTCTGGAACGCAAAAGGCTACCAAAGGAACACGGGTTTCAATAAGTCAAAGTCTGACGCTCCCTCACGCTCCACCCAGAATGCGAGAAGTTATTTGATGATATCCCACGCAAAAAATAACAGTTCCTTTTTTCTGAAAGCTTCTATTGTTGTAAAAATATCGACCTTATGAATGTTTTTACGTAAAAAGCAGACCTTTTATTGCATTAAGCGATAGTAATGTTGAAACGGCTTTTTTATGAGTGCTATAACAATTTCTTAGGGACCTGTTACGACACTTAGCACGTTACCATGTAGGTACCTATTGTATAAAAATGCATGTCATCGATCAATAACAATTTTTATACAGCTTAGAATCGAGAAGTCGCACCCAAAAGGTAGCGGTACAAAAACCCTCAAAATGTAACAAAGGAAATTGTATGAATGAATATCATCTCAGAATTTTCCTTACCAGGCATAATGACTTCAGAAGAGGTGGTTTCCCTTTTTTAGAAATCATAAAGGGAAGGACGTACAGAAAATTTAGGTTTAAAACATCCATCCTGTGAGATGGCCGGAGGCATCTAACATTCATTATAACTTATTTCAACTTGTTTGTGAATGTTTAATTGAGTTGTATTTAGAATAGTAACCGCGGCATTGAACCGTAGCTTAGAAAACTTTCAGCGAATATCATTGTTTGTTTTTATTACGGTCTGCAATTTTGGGGAACCTTCAGCAAAATTTAAAAACAACATTACGTTACGGTAAATAAGCAATCTGGATGCGTATCAAAAGAGAAAGTTTTAGGTGAAGTGAAACATTTGCTTTATTTTCCATTGACAGCTCTACGTAGGGGCCATACTTAGCTGATTTACTACCGTTTCCTTTTCCTCCCCTAATCGCGAAATAGTTAAAGCTTTCAAAGAAAACTTTGAGATCGTAGATTCCCATTAAATATCTTCCTTATATAATTAAAGATTTTTGGACTTGAACATTTAATCCGTTTGGTTCTTTGCCGACAAAGCTAATATTGTAAATTTCATATTCTATTCCCTTAAAATATGAAACGAAAAGCGTTTACAATTTAATCAAGTCGGCTACTCCAGTTTAGTAGAGCGAGCTGATGGCCGGCTACCGGAGTCATACGAAACTTTTTACTGAAAAGCACTAACAAGCAACCAGTGAGGCGAGGAAAGTAGACACTAGTGAGCCACGGCACTCATAGATTCATAGGTGTACCTATGTGCCTATACACATAGAAAATATGGAACTTTTTTAATTTCACGCTTGATTCGAAAACTTCCACGCGAATGCGGAGCTGCGGATGCCAAGAACTCGACGTTGTGTCATTCAACGTAAATCGTACACGTTTCTGAACCAATGATTTGCGTCATTTGAAATACATTAATTTTATTTAAGTTACTCCGCTTTATTCTAAATGCACAATTGAAATAGAATGTGCGGAAAAAGGGTTCAACTCTGCTCACTAAGCTGGAACAAATAGGTTTACCAATTAACTGGGTCAAAAGTTTTTACGGTACTTGCGTGAACTGCCTAACAATACTTAAACACAAAATTAAGTTTGTACAATAATTTCGTAAACGAACGTCTGTATTTCAAGTTTATTTCTCTGTTAAACTTCTAAAGTGGTCTTAGATCAACCTTGATGACAGTCTTTTTAATTACAGGGACCCATTTCAGAGATATCCTATAAAGGTTACCTAATAAGCAGAATAAATTAAAACTATATTTATAAAATAGAAACACGAGCATCAAAACAAAAATAATATGAAAGGAGTAGTAAATAAATAAAGAGGCCATTAAGTCACTTAGGTTAATGTTATGAACGTTCCTGGATTAATTGATATAATGTAACCTAATTAGAACTAGGCTATGTTTGTCGCTACCTCACTTTCTAAACGCAGAATACGTAGGTTCAAGGAACAACGCTTTTTGTTTATGAAGAGGGGATTTTTAGTTTGAAAATCATCCAATGACTACTCCCGCACTTGGGCGGGGCGTGAGAGCGTGTCAGACTTTTCTGACTAAAACCCACTCGGCACTCCTATATTCTTTCCCCGCGTTTCAGGGCCCCGGGGTTTTCCTTTCAGCAGCGAACTCGTGGCTCCAGTTTATGGAGAGGGGTGCGAATCCGTTGTGACATTTCATATTCGATTCAATTATGGTCGCAGCCCACTGTCGTAGCACGTTGCGTTCTAACGCGCGCGCCCGCAAGCGAAAATTGATTGCGACGTATTTTAACCTTACATTATAATGCGGTAATTCCACACATTTTAACCACAAAATATATTTTAAAACCTTGTAATCTCACGTCTGAATTTGTTGAAGGTGTGACCTAAATAACAGCACACAATAAAACCAAAATATAAATCGTACCTATTTAGAATTTTAGTATTGTAATTAAATACTCACAAATAGTCATGCATAATCATATATTATAAAAGCTAAAGTTTGTGTATAAGCAATTTCATGTGGGTGTGTTTGTTACTCCTTCACGCTCAAACAGTTGAACGGAAACTAAATTTAGCACACGGTACGGGTTTTTTTTTTAGGTGAGAAAATCATCTTATGACAAATCTCGCTCTTGGGCGGAGCGCGAGATAGTGTCAGACTTTTACTGACTAAAAACCCACTCCTGTTCCTTGTTTGCCTTCATCCCGGGGCCCCGGGCTTCGCTTTCACACTACCCGTGGCCCCAGTAGGCTTCGACCCTGCTGGGCCCCTACAGTTGCTGACATCTCCTTGAGACGCGCATGGAATGATACGCGCAGTCGACGACTTTGGCTCGGTCCGGACGGTTACCGGACGGTCGGACGGCGAGCCACCCATTACTCGCCGTCCGCAAGCCCGCGCCTACGGTGGCCGGAAATCGGGATCGGAATCCTGGCGGCGGTTAGGGCGTGAGGACGGTACGGGTAAACTATGTCTTGGAACAGGACATAAGATACGTTTTATGCTGAGGAGTATGTCCCCTTGGGATTAGATTTTACTTTCACAGGAGAGAAGCCACTGTCAGAAGCTAATAGGTAACATTTTAAGAATGTAATCGTCGTAAAAGTTACGAAATTTTACGTAAAGCAAACTCGAGCAATTAATTGTTACCAATTACAAAAGGCACACGTCCCAAAGTAACGATCAATGAATGAATAATCGAACAATCAAGCTTCCCATGTTTCACCAGAACGGTTTTCACTGTAGAACAACTAGTAAGTAATCGCCGCGAGCGTCGCGCGACATACTTCCCGCGGCGAATCGCGCCCGTGTATCATGGCACTAATGGGGGCTACACATAAAGACAAGGCTGGCAACACTGTGTCAGTCAGCGGTCCCCAAACTTTTTCTCATCGACCCCTTGCTATTTATTTGTTTTGTGTAGACTTCCAAGATCTTATCTTAGTTGTTGGGGATACATATTCCATGTGTATTCAACTTACTGCATCCTATGATTTTTAGGTAGATTATCACATTAATAGGAAGCCTACTTTTTTGGTATAGGTTTGCCCGAAAGGAAACCACTCTCGAAGGCCCCAATTTAAACCTTATACCGTACCTCTTGTAGGTACAGACCTAGTGAGACATATAGGTCTTTGGGGGTTCAGTTGTATATCTTTGGAAATGACTGGTGTAAGTAAAGTCAATTATAGGTGTGTTCGCCTTACTGTTTCTTTCATATATGTGATCAGGCGCGCTGCTCATCTATCAGTGTCGTGTCGTTCACGTCAACCATGTGGAAATAAAGTCCCTGTCGCACGAAGAATAATCGATGTAGTCTATATTTTTCAAAATATTTTATAGATATGTTTTTCACTGTGCACATGTTATCTAAGCTATATGTATGTATATCTATGTATATATCCACCTTAATGTATCAATTCTGTATATAGTCGGTCAATGTTATTTGTACACTATTTACAGTGTTTGTTTTTTTCGGTGGGTAAATCATCTTATGACATCCCCCGCTCTTGGGCGGGGCGGGAGATAGTGTCTGACTTTTACTGACTAAAAACCCACTCCTGTTCCTTCGTTGCCTTTCGTACCGGGGCCGAGTCTTCCTTTCAGAATCAGACCCTTGCACTATTTACAGTGTGGTTATGGTACTTACCTATTGGATTTCCATGAGATTTCGAACCTTCCCTTCAATGACGTAAGTTTAATTTAGATGAACGGCAACGATCTTATAAGGTTGAGGTAGCCATTAATATTGAACAATAGGCCATGGTGTTGTGCATTGGCGTTGGCATACGAAACCAATCAATGTCAGCTTAGAACTCACAATAGAAGATACTTACAAGTACAAACAAAGCTTAAATTAAGACCATTATTTTTTCTTTATAAAATATCCCTATACCTATCTCCTTAAAGAGATAATTATATAATAAAGAAAAAATATATACTTCTGCAACATTCCATTTACGATAGCGAAAAAATAAAGCAAATTCCGATGGATCAATTTACGCAGTGTTGTACATTGGCAACAAAGCATTCTAACGATTTAGTAATACTCGTAACTCTCAGCTCAACACGTCCCTCCAAAATATGTGAGGTTGAACCAATACCTATGTGCTCTGGCCAGAATAGATAGAGAAACGGTCCAAATTTCCGGATTGCAAGAGGTATAAGCAAAATAACTGATATATTTTTTTGTTGACACTAGATTATACATTTAAGTGAAGTCTTGTAATAATTTTGAGTGTTAAAAATTGTTGGTGAGCCTAATAAATAAATAAAATAAATAAACTGGCCACTAACAAAAATAAAAGAATAAAATTACTGGAGCAGGAGTGTTAAAATTAAAACTATAGTTCAATCTTAGTGTAGTAAATTTTGTTTGTTTCAAAACATGTCGAGTCGTTAACATTAACTTGTAAATAATACTTTTATTTCTCTAATATAATTAATTAGAATTGGTTTCCTTCTGTACAGGTATTGTCGTTTTTATTTATCTCACTGCAGGTGTAAAAAATAGAGTATCCAACACGGGGATAAAACTGTCTTTGTCTTGGGTGGCTCGAGTTTCTTACTTCACTCAGGTTTCTAAATTAACTCCCTTGCAGGGCTTGGGAGTTAATTATATAAATCGCTCACTACTTTCGAGATTAAAGCTAAGCAACCTTCGTTTCGTTCTGAATTCAACATGCCATTTGCGACTTTGAGTCACTGCTTTATCCTCTAGTCACATAATCTACTACATATTAAAATTGTCTCAAGGGAACATTCTTCCTGGATGAAAATTACATCCAAGGAGTATGTTCATAAATTACAATTTTGTACTTTCGCGCGGGTGAAGCCAGTGGCAGCAGCTAGTTATCTATAAAACTAACAAATTTAACGAAATTATGTCACAAAACTCAAATAATTAACGAACCTTAATATAATCACAACTCAGGTCCCCAAGATACAAGTTCTAGCTAGTTTGGAGACTACCATCCAAAATTAATTCATTCTCAAAATCGTAACAGATAATATAATGATTATGTAATAGTCCTATGATCTTTTATTATAATAATGAACAAATAGACATTATATTTATACACTTAAAAGAAAAAATCCTAACTAATTTGTAAATAAGCGCCGCGAAATTCAAATTTTCCTTAGATTTTTATATTTTGCAGGTCAGTCTTAGGTTGTATGTTGATTAAAATTTGATTTACGATCGTAACACGTATGTATTTCTCGCTTTTCTTCTTTCTTAATCGCCGTCCGGTTACCGTCCGGACCGTTGACGGCGCGCAGTGTTTCAGGCGAGCCTCAAGGAGAAGTCAGCAAAATCGTAGGGGCCCAGTGAGGTCGAAGCCTACTGGGAGCATGGGTTCGCTTCTGAAAGGAAAATCCGGGGTCCTGGAACGCAAAGCAAAGAAGGAACATAGGAGTGAGTTTTAGTCACTAAAAGTCTGACACTTCCTCCTATTCCGCTCTAGTGCGAGAGAAGTCATTGGATTATTTCCCAGTAAATATTTAAGAAATTATAGCCAGGGATTTTAATGGTTATAACTTTTACTACGCTATATTTGTTACAGACTTTAATGATATATTAATAACCTGACAGCAAAAAACGTAAGTAAAGATTTTTTGTAGTTTACCCTGGCCCTTTTAATATGAATTGTTTTCTTCAATACAAACTGAATTCCCAACTTGAAGGTGTCACTATAATTCCTGATAATAATTATTCCTGACTCCACCCCTTGAGCCGAAATGAGAACACGCATTGAAAATTCTCCCCTTTTGCTCTAATAACACAAGAGTACCAAACTTTTAGGAAGTTATTCATATCAGCGAGAAGTCAAAAGTTCCGTGAATCAATTCCGTTGAAGTTAACAATAGCTGGCGCACGGAACAAATTTTATGAGGCACTTGTTGATACGACAGTTAAGCCGGCTTTGGGCCAACGAATATTGTGTCTCTGCCCTAATACATGCTAATACAGGCTTTAGTTACGAGCCGTCTTTTGTAAACTCCGCTTAAATTTAACCCTGTACAGATAATGGGTACAATGAGAAAATATAATGTGAAAATAAAGCCGCGTAGATATACCCGGGGACAAAATTGACGAGAAAGATATTGTTTTATTTACTCTTCTCGGAAAGTTACGTACTACGTACTAGGTTTTTTGAGATACGAAAATATGAAATATTATTTATTATCTTCGTCACGTTTGATACACGACGATACGTCATGTTCATTGAATTGTATGGCAAGCCATATTGTATCTTAAGATAAAATATAATAGTATCTTAGCCGTGTGCAGCGTGTAGTGAACTTCACTGCGGGTGACGTAACCTATGACAAACTTATTATTTGCGGTTCGTACAGTAATCAGGTCTAGGGATCGAACCGCAAGATTAAGTTTGTTTTTTATTGTATATACTTTTCCGGGATAAAAAGTACCCAGTGTGGTGCCCAGGATATTAAAGAATAATTATACCTACCAAGTTTCATCGTAATCGAACCGGTAGTTTTTGCGTTATGCCTGAACAGACAAACAGACAGACAGGCAGACAGACAGACAGACAGACAAAAATTTTTTAATCACATTTTTGGGTTCGTCTTCGGCCTCGTAACACCCCCAGCTATTTATTTTTTTTATATTTTCGATGTACAGAATTTTTGCTTCTACAGATTTATTATAAGTATAGATGTAAAATGAAATATAAGTAATTTTATCTTATTTTTACTATAGCTTCTCAAACGGGTGAAAGAAAACATTGTGGGGAAACGGGAATGTAATAAAACAAAAAAATCTAAAGTATTTTTCTTTAAGGTGGAAAATCATATAATGACTTCTCCTGCTCTAGGGTGCATTGAGAGAGCGACTAAAACTACACCTATATTCCTTCAGTAACCTTTTTCGTTCTAGGACCACAAGTATCTTCAGGCATTGGCCTTACTGGGCCCCCACGATTTACTTACATCTCTTTGAGGCATGTGACTTTCACCAAGAAGCGCTTCGCCCATTATATTTCCTAGAGAGGAAGCCTGAAGCTAAGCAGTAGGAACATCAGAAGGCTGGCTATGTTTACATAAAATGGTCTTTCAAAGCCTGAAATCACTGAAATTATTTGTCTATTTACAATATTTGATAATGTTAAGCGCGTTACGATTTTGACTCAGTGAATAGGCAGCATTAACTCAGACTAGTTACGTCTATTTTTATGTATCTGTGGAACGAGACATGTTATGATTTTATGTCACTTGTCTACAGCAGCGTATTGTTATGTTGTTTCTTGTTTCTACTTATAGGTCAGGGACTCGCTGTCTGTCACTGCTTGTCTGGCCGTTTATGTGTTTGTTACTGTTTTGCCCTCCTTTACAAACATGATGAAATTATTGAGAGCATGGATTTATTGTACCGTACTTTAGATTTCGTGATTTATACACTTCGAACACATTTCGGGACAGCTTCTAATGTTATACAAAGCACAGGTCCGATCGTGTGTACTGCAGTCACATATGGGCTGGTGCTGCAAAAGGCCATCTAGCAGCTTTGGACTCAGTGGAAAGGCGTGCGAAGAGGCTAATTGGGGATCCAGATTTGGTTAAGTCCAATCTAAAAAGCCTCGAGCACAGGCGCAGGGTAGCCAGCCTATCGGTATTTTACAGGTTACATTTTGGAGAGTGTGCGCGGGAACTGCAACCGATGAACGGCGAGTATCCACGCTTACGTTGTTGAAACTTCAACGGTCCGGACTAAGCGTTTCGCTTCGTCGTTTATACCGCGTACATCGAAGGGCTGGAACAATTTGCCTGCTGCGGTCTTCCCGTCCAACTATAATATAGGTGTATTTAAGGCTAGAGTGAATAGGCTCTTAATAAACTAGTGCGTCTGACCATCAATGATTGCATCTCCGCTTACCATCAGGTGGGATCGCAGTCAAGCACTGGTTTATATAAATTAAAAAAAAAAAAATACAAATTATCATCATCATTTCAGCCGATAGACGTCCACTGCTGGACATAGGGCTCTCTAAATGTCGCCACATTGAACGGTCCTGTGCGTCTCGCATCCATCGGATTCCCGCAACCTTCACCAGGTCATTGGTCCACCTTGTAGGGGGCCTTCCAACACTGACTTTTCCGGTACGTGGTCGCCAATCCAGAACCTTTCGACCCCAACGGCCATCTGTTCTGCGAGCAATGTGCCCTGCCCATTGCCACTTAAGTTTGGCGATTCTTCGTGCTATGTCGGCAACCTTGGTTCTCCTGCGGATATCATCATTTACGATTTGATCACGCAAGAAAACTCCGAGCATAGCCCTTTCTACTGCCCTGTGGGCGACTTCAAGCTTTTGATACAAATTATAAATTCGTAATATTATTTAACTTGCAAATGGCAGTTTTTCTGCTTTTTTTTCGTTATGTATCTATTCTCTTAGCTATCAGGGACCTTACCATTATAACATGTCAAAATATCAAGCATGCGAGCGAGAAAGATAGATGGAGCTATACACCATATATAGCTCCATCCCTTTAAAAAATCAGTTTAGCTCATCAAATGGATCACGTTAAGAGCTCTTGGTAGGAGCCGTAGCGCTAATCAAAAAGTTTAGGATTTTTACCCGCCTGGGCCAGAAGGAGGGTTATGTTTTTCAAATGTATTTTTGTTCTTAATTTCAATAAGTACTTATAGTACCGAGTCTGAAAGTAACATGATATGTCTAGTTTTTTATTTTTGCTTTCAAAAACATTTATTTGTTCCTCCCACGGCGACCTTTCTTTTGTATAATCTCAAATTGTTAAGTCTGTTATCCACTGTAAATAAACCCAAAATAGTTACCACTTTTAAGACTTCACTTCTATAAATAAACCAAAAGACCCTCTACTAATTCTCAAATTTCAAAGACGAAAAGGTTCCGCGAAAATATCTTTGAAACGCAGACTTAAACCGTAGTTAGATATATAAATACTCATTGTTGTACCTGGGTGGTGCAAAGTTTCCGACCTCAATGAGAAGATAGTAGTAGGTACTCGTCAATAAAAGCTAGTGAATGTAGTTATGCATCTTTTGACTGTTGCTCAACAAAGACTCAGCCATTTTGAACGCGTAGTTGTTATTTGACAGTAATTTGAGTGAGTCCATGCGAGATGCAGAAAAAGAAAAACCTTTTTCACCATGACAACGCGCCGCCGCACACCTCAGCGGTTGCCCATGGCGAAAATCTACGAATTACTGTTTGAACTGCTTGATGATCCACCTTACTCAACAGATCTAGCCCCAAGCAACTTCCTTTTGTTCCCTCATCAAATAATTGTATTCGGAAGCTAGAGATTTTCGTCAAATGCGGAGGCAAACTTCGTGAAGAATTATTTTGCAAAGAAAAACGCCAATTAATATTTGAACGAATTAAAGAGATGGGGGCATCGCTGAAAAAAGTGTGTAGAGTTACAAGGCGATAATTTAAAAAAAGAAAAAGAAATTGTCAGAAAAAAATTATCGTGTCTTAGGTCGGAAACTTTTCAGACTATCTGTGTACACAATAAAAATTTACAGTACGAGCTTAAAATTATTGGGGTGTAACAATGAGCGATCTTATCGCTAAAAGCGTTTTATACAGACAACCTTTAGATGTATTTGACAGAGGAGAAAAGACACGCAATTGGTCCGTGGTGTATTTTTTTACCAATGTTCGCACATAACACTAACAAAAAATATAGAATAAAATAATTATAGGCATGTCCTTGTTATTTTTCTCAAACAAGATATTAGATGCCATCCAAAAATAAGAGATTGATACGAGGGGAGCGAGCAATATTGGAAAATAAATAAAACCTTGTTATCTGCGATGACGAAGCTATAAACTTACCTATAATGTATCAAGATAATTCGTGTCCCGAAAGCTGATAAAGCTGAAAATAACAATGGAAAATATATAAAACACGTGCAATCATAAAAAAAGATTACAGCAACAGTATACAAATAAATAACGCTTACAAAAGCGAAAAAGTTAAGCGCTAAAAGCAGATAAGCTGTGCTATTCAGCGCAAATCTAATAGCACTCATTACCCCTTAAGAGCACTTAGGATTTCGTTAAAGCAAATCTGATGAAGAATTTAGTGCGGGCCTGGTGACCCTCGTGTTAGACTAAATTCAATCTAATTATCACGCTGGTGTGGCGTCCACAACACATACATTTTGAGCAGCGTGTACACACGACACAGGCGACTTCAAAGGATTCTCGCTCGTACTGAAACGTAGGTGTGGCCACTTGTAATGTACCTACTGGAGCGCGTCGTGCCAAACACTCGATGCACTTGCAATGTTTTACTTTCGAACATCACAGCACTATTCTAGGAAATAGATCGTTGTAATTATAGATACAGTTCGTACTACGATCGGCAACAAGTGGCTCTCCAATCCAACTCCCATTCAATTCGACTCTGATTAATATCCAGAGATTATTCCACTTTTTTAAATTTAAAAGATTGCTCTATTTTAGTACACGCTGGTAACCGTAGGAATTTCTCTCCATACAACCGCTAGTAGTTTGTTAGTATAATTATTCACTTTATATTTTTACTACGTGTAATATACTCCCAGCTTATCAGAGTGAAGCGTGCTATTTCATTCCTGAATGGTGCAAATTAATCGAACAGATGTTTCTTAGAACATCTGTTCGATTAATTTTTATGTAAAACATTACGCTTGCTCCTTACGCCATCTAAACTTGAATCAATAGACTCTTGAGTACTATGATATAAACAAAGTCGACCTGCTTACTCTCATTGATTCAGACAGAATATTCATTGCACAAAAAAAAAATCTTTTATGTTAGTAGTTTAATTATTATTTTTGTTTTTATTTCAATATTTGTCCGCCTTCACGGCAAAACATAGCGCACATATATAATAACCTAAGATCTTTATGTAAATACCTATGTTTCACAAATAAACATTCTGATTCTGATTCTGAAAAAAAAAAAGTTGAAAGAATATTTATTTAAACTTCATGTACTGTAGTGGTACATAGGCAGACTTAATGCAACAAGGCATTCTCTACCAGTCAACCTTTAGGTTAGAAGACAACAGTTTGGTAGGTGTGTACAATAAATAAATAACATAATATTATATATCAAGTAGAATATATCATACTACAATGTTTGCACCTTGTGAATAAAGGTATGAAATGAAAAATATAAGAGACGATTTACATTACTTGATTGTAGCTTGCGAGTTGAATAATAAAGAATAGTTGCGAGAACAGTTATACCAAGTTCTAGTAAATTTTTTAATCATCCTAAGTACTTTTCATTTACTACCCCCGCTGTTTGTAATAAACACTAATTTTAATGCATGGTCACACAGTTTAAGACGTCACCACGAATTTGCATATATTTCGTACTCAAGCACCTGAAATTCAGAATTAAACTTATCTTCCGTGAGAATGTGGAACACCTAGGCGCCTAGTTTTGTCTCCTTGTTGGCGGGTGTACATCAAACAACTTCCTTAGTTGAAGAGTTGAAGTACTTAGCAAGTTTGGTCCGTTAAGTAAAGTCACATGTTCGGATCAGGAGCGTCTTGGTACAGGTAGTTCGAGAGTATAGTAAGCCGTGGTTTTCTCGACATACTTAATTAATCTGTCTTCCTGCGGTTAGTCGGAGAACATTCCTGGGCAATTACATCTCAGGGTTTTTTGCTTAACCTGCAATTAAAGCTAAGACAATGCATTTCTTTGGGTTAAGGTCACGATTTTCCGGATTCTATGTAGATACCGCAAAAATGTTGGACCTCGTCGTAGTGGATTGCGTAACACATTTTTATTAATATATTTTTTGCCGAGACGGATTCAATCTTTTTCCTTCCATTTTTAATACATTTGCTACAAATTCCGCTGGTGATTTGTAGCAGAATATTGTAATAATAATTTGTCAACAAAAACAACGACCCTAACTAAATACCTTGGTTTTACGTCTAACTTTGCCGACCTCTCGTTACAACTAAAGGCTGTTCATATTAAATTTCAATTAGGTACGAACGAACTAGGAGAGTAATTATGTAGCCTGTTTCGTACAAATTGTTGAGAGGTGAGTATGGAACGTTTTATATCAATCAGGAACAAAAGAAGACTTTGTTTAATTATAGCAGTGTCTGGAAAAATAAATGTAGCGCAGATTGTGGTTTTACAATGTCGTATGTTAGAATTAGTGATGACGCTCGAGGCGGACGGCAGAGGGCGATATAACGCTTGCTCCAGTGCTAAATGAAGCTGGCATACATCTGGATTAAGTTGTTGCTGGATAAATCTAAAAGGGGAGCTTCGTAATAAAGCGATAGATTCAAACGTAAGATTATGATCAGCCAGTATTATCCAGATCATAAAGTTTAATATTCAAGACTGTACAGTAATAACTCGAGAAATTATTTATACTTGCATTTACGTAGACACGACACGGGGCTAAAGTGGTATGAGCATCGACGTCCATGTTTATCGCTGGTACCCGCTATAAATTTGTAAAATAAAGTTTTATGAATGTCCGGATAACGCGAGATGGATACTCGATCACATCTATGTATTTGGAAAGAGCATGTATCATCTTTTAGATATCGTGACTGTCAATATACTTTAATATAAAATGTTATATGAAATAGTTTAAAAAAAAAACGAAGTTGACTATTTTTCTAATTTTATAAAAAGAACATAAGTAGATAACAAGTCATTTTAGATAATATTTAGTTGATTTCTTTATGAATACTTTTATATCTTTAGCATAACTTATTTATGAAATCGAAACAGAAATCAGCGAAACAGCGTGTAATTTTACTGTTTCTCTTCGTAAAATGACATAAAAGCTTTCTGAAAGCTGTAACAACGTCAAACGGCTTTCAAGACAGTAAATGTGTGGTTCTACAGCAGAATATTACTGTTTGTATTTAAGATACATACATTTGTATAAACTGCCTGATTTTTAACAGCTTTCAAATTTTTTCCAGTCTATAGGCCAATCAAAAACACAATATATGCAAAATTTGCTGTCTGAAGGAATTGAATTTAACATTTTTTCCATCATTATCTACAAAAGTAATAAAATCTTCTGGTCAGAACATTTTTCTCTCTTCTTTCTTCATTAGCTATTGCTAATGCAAGCAAAATAAAATTAAAATACTGTTTCCTACATGCTATCGAGTACGATAACATATCGGGAACAGTAATTTTTTTATTTACGATAAATTATACTTATTTGGCAAATAGGTTTCAAAAAACACTTTTAGATTTCAATTTTTTTTGTCAGTATAAACTGATGAAAAAAAATTACTAGATGAGGCCGGCGTTTCCTAGCTGACTACCCTGAGAAGAAACACCAAAACAAACTAAGACGTCAAAGTCCATACAGTAAACATGTAATTGTCAAATCATATGAGAACCATGCAGATTAGTGTCTCAGATAGTCTTTTGTAGAAAGAACCACACAGAATGATTTGAGTGGATCTGTTCAGTCAGTGCAAGCATTTGTCAGTATTCGTATAGTCCAAGCTCAGGACTACTAAGAAGTTCAATGACTTATCGAACAATACCAAAGAAAGCCTGCCTGCTGCGATCTTCGCGTCCAACTATAATTTAGGTGTCTTCAAGGCTAGTGTGAATAGGCCCTTAATAAACTAGTTCGCTGATTGCATCTCCGCTTACCATCAGGTGGGATCGCAGTCAGCATTGATGGTGCTACAAGTCTCGTTGTATGTTTATATTTTGATATTAATACCGGTACTGTATTAATTACGTACCCGTAGACTACAATATCGATTGTTAAACCATTTTCCTTTTACAGTTTAATCTCGCCCTCGCATTTTATTATCTTTGTAAACACGAATAAAATGAAAATATATTTTTGCTTAGGTTTCATACAGTGAAATCCCAATTTTATCGAGTATAAAATTGATTAAAGGATTGTATTTAACCAGTTTCAGTATCAAAATATATATTTTTATACTTTTAAGTATTTTGAGATTGAAAAGATGTGCATTAAGTTTTTATTTAAGGTGTAAGTATAAAGCTAGCGCCTGATTAGGCATCAAACCCTCAAACATAAGCTAAAAATATACAAATACAATTTACATTTTTTTAGTCCATGTACTTACTTTTGCTGAGCATGCATCCACTACACCGATTTTTCACTTTAATATATTAAAGGCAAAAGTTCGTATGTACCTATGTACATATATGTATGTGTGTGTGTGTATGTTTGTTACTTCTTCACGCTCTAACCGCCGATTGAATTTAGATGAAATTTGAAACCGGTTTTTTTTTTCCCGGGGAAATTTTATCTTTAAAAAAATATTTTTAGCCAAATTGTATCCTTAACTCTATATAATTCTCAAAACACAGAATACCGGCAGCAACAACAGACAATACATTTATAACACAATTGTGCTAAGCACAAGTTTAAGCTGTCATAGCCATAGTCGGTGTTTTCACGGGCCATCAATTTGCTTGAATAAACGGTGACACTCACTGGCTTGGTTCATATCAGTGATTTCCAAACTGAAGTTGAGGCGATTGGTGGTCCGCAAGAGCTGATAATGGTTCGAGAAAGGTCTAAAAATTTCCAACTAAAAAGTAACATTGATGCAAGCAGATTTTAAGTTTCTGTCAGAAATTTCGTGTTTTTTATGAGTGTGCTACAAGTTTTGAACCTATGATTTTTTTTTTTTTTATGACCAAAGTTTTTTTTTTGGTGCCTTGCTACAAAGAAACCAAAGTGGTCCCCTGTCAAAAAAAGTTTGAGAAACACAACTTTTCAATTATGGAATGTCGAGGCGTCTTGGTGTTCTACGGCACTTGTAAATGTATTTATTTATAGTATTCTAGGTGAATTTTTCAATTCATATGTACTTTTCTAAGTTTCTCTAGGACATTAGTTATACCCTGTGCCTCGAGAAGCACGTAAAGCCGTTGGTCCTGGCTGTTATTCGTAAAACCTATGTCAGTTGTTACCTAAAAACTATCAGGCTATCCAAGGAGTATCGTGTTGCCCATTACCTGGGTTTTAGAGGTCTGATTGGTAGTCGCTCCAAGTAAAACACGGGTATTTAGCTGCGTCCGAAAAGACTAAAAGCCTACCCCAAGATAGTTGGGAAAAAAGGCCAGATAGATGATGATAAAAACATTTTCTAGTTTATTTTTTTATGAGAGCCGCGTGAAACCGCCTATTTCATTTAAACAAGCCAGGGACTTATGCGCACAGGTGTTACCACAGCTTCACCAGTCAATATTATAATTAATTAATTCGTAAGTGATACTAATTGAAACGCAATAAGGGTTACTGAATCTGACACGTTATTGCCGAAAATCCAATTAAATTAATTAAGTGCTGGTTTGTCGTTCAATCAAATGGCTGATTCAGAAATTGTAGGTAGTTTGATATTCCAGCTTCATGATATTCAATTTGTTGGCATGACGAATAGGATTGTCTAAACCTTAATTCTTCTGAAACCTTAAAAGTATTTGGATTTTCATTTCAAAATTCATAATATCTTCAAATTTCGAGATATTTTTTAATACGCGTAACACGGTAACCTACCTCAAGAACTGGCTCCAACCCGATCGCTTTTTGGCTAGTCAGCAGGCAGACCCAATGGTCGCCAGTAAACTCCCTACCTCCAAATAGAGTGAGAGCCTGCGGCTGCCAGAGTTTCGTCATATTATAAAAGCTGGAAGTTTGTCAGCGCATGCCCCCAACACAGGTAGGAACGATCTCTTGCAAAAAATCAAGCAAGGTTCATGAATAAAAACCAGCGACCCGTTTCTCACAATAATCTCTTAGGTTTCAACAATAATAATGACTCTTTATTTCAGGCTACAAAGGCCCATAGATATACATAAATAAAATCTTAAAAATAATAAACTAATACATAATAATAACATTCTACTTATTTATTATTAAGAGTTCCAACGTCACACCAACGACTCATTTACCTTTGGGGGTAGGCGGAACAGAGAGTAAAGTCCCGCAAACCTCCGTTGAAAAGGGAGGATCCTCCGGCCAGACGAGATGTTATGTCTGGTGGGCTACAACTGCCCAATAGATGATTTCGGGCTGTTCTATATGTTCTAATCGCGCGGAGAACTTTGATTGCGCGATTCAGGATTTTCTTATGTGACGCGATAGATGTCGCTACATCACTCCCCTCCGGAGATCGGAGATCGATGGTTCTTGATGCTTCTTGATGCGTGCCAGGCCAGTGGTAGGTTGGTTCCAGTGAGTCGGAACCGAATGCCGCATAGTTCTCGGTGAGTCGGAACTGTCTGCGGTGATGCCCCAGTGAGTCGGGGTGGTGCTGTCCCAGTGAGTCGGGATGATGCTGCAGGCTCCAGTGAGTCGGAGTAGTGCTGCTGGCTCCAGTGAGTCGGAGCGGTGCTGTGCGACGTAGTGGCTTGACTGCTTGCGTCGACCAGGAGAGGTTCTTCGTTGCTCTTCATGTGACTGGCCGAAGGTGCAGTGTGCTTCGCCAAGGTCGCTGATGAGGCTGAGGGTGATGACCAGGTATGACCAGGTAGGCATGCTGGTGGTCAGTATACCCTTTATAGCCGTGGGTGCTGGCTGTATGGCTCGCTGCTCGAAAGCTTGAGGAAGTGATGATGACGTCACGAAGTAGTGTCTGCACGAAGGCTGCGCTGACGTTCTTTGTCGAGGGTCACCAGTTTGGTGGTATGCGGAACAGAGAGGAAAGTCCCGCAAACCTCCGTTGAAAAGGGAGGATCCTCCGACCAGACGGGTGTTATGTCTGGTGGGCTGCAACTGCCCGATAGATGATTTCGGGCTGTTCTATATGTTCTAATCGCGCGGAGAACTTTGATTGCGCGATTCAGGATTTTCTTATGTGACGCGATAGATGTCGCTACATACCGGTTTAACATAATAAAACAGACAATAAAGAACAACGGCGAAAAAATTGTTGATGAAATTATTAAGTGTCTACATAAATTACCGTGATATAGGTATGCTTGGGAAATGATTTACTAAATATTATCAAATCACGCTAATGGCCAGTCTAAAGACAGCAAAAAAATCGTCATAATTGGGAACTGGCTTGACTAGATTTTTTACGATAATATCATTGACGATAGTAAATAATTATGCCTTTTTTTTGCTGGCTTGACTTCATGACTAGCTAAATTGTGCTTTTAATGTTGCCACTAATATAAATCTTGGTCAAGTAACATAATATGTTTTGGTATATGTATTGATAAATACTTATGAAATACATTTCCGCATTAGATAATAAACATAAAAATAAAAATAACAACAGCCACTATATTCTAAGTTTGTGCTTAAAATGACACAATATATGACATTTTCACTACAATAAATACATTATCGAGAATCACATCACCAAAAACAGCATGACATAAAATATTTCCACTACCATCCAGCCTAATGACTTTTATAAAAAGAAAACATAACATTTGACAGGACATCTCGTTGTTCGTTCAAAAATTCGTTTTTAAAATTCATAAGGAGGTACGTAGGTAATATACGTAATCTCATCAACTTTAAACTGGAATATCTTTAATATGCGGTTTCTATTAATAGTAATGCCTAAACCAAAAGTGTTTAGGAATTTATTCTATTTAATTTAGTATATTTTTCATCAAAATACTCTTAAAAAAATATGCCACCGAAATTTTGTTCGAGACTTCGCCATGATCCTTTACAAATGAAAAATATTGTTGTGAATTTGTCGGTTACAGGCGTGGACAGCACTTTTAGAGTAAATTATATATAAAAAAAAGTTGTGATCATATTAAAAAAATAGTATGGCTAAAAAGGCTATGCTGGCGATACCAGAAAACTGGAGGGAAGTTGCTTCATTCTGTCAGACCGTGATAATCCAGAAGGAGGCCGCTGAGCGGGATCGTGAGAGGGCCAATCCCACACGAAGATGCCTTCGCATCGGGCACTTGCATCATTCAATGCAGGTGGGACTTTGCTCACCCATCGAGTGATTCCAGGAAAGATGATGGACAGTAATCACATGCTGCCGTGCACCATGAGGCTCGGGTAGACTGTTGTACAGTCTCCCCTGTTGTACAGTCTTTTCAGGGATGTAGAGTAAACAGGCTTTGCACGGGGGGTTCCGGTGCGATCTGTAAAGAGTTAACGGGGGCACTTCTATGTGCTGATAAACCGAGGTGGTTTCAGTGAGGTAAAAATTCCACACTCCCCAGACTTGTTCCCAAAATCTGGGCGCCTTAAGGTCGCAACAGCTGCTGTAACATGCCTAGTTCTAATTTTCAGTTTTATGTAGATTTCTCAGAAATTAGTAATCATAACAGTTAACGGTTTACACGTATTACCCGAACCGATATTCACAACCCTTCGTGGAAACTACAGTTTGTGCAGGCGAGGTGTATTTTCAAACAAACATTTTCAAGAAATTGAAATTCTGTGCATTCGTTCTCTAAGCCCGTTTCGCATTTTGAATAAAATTTCGAATTCGAATCATAATGTTTTCATAAAATTCATGTTCATGTTTCTGATTGCACGTTTGTCCAATTTTATTGGGTTTACACCTTCTATGTTGAGTTTGTATATCAAAATTTTATATAAGAACTTGAAAAGAATATTCGGGTAGTCGTAAATGAATGTGTGTACGATTAAAAATATTGTCTGGGTATTCATACTGTTAATGTTATGCTAAACGGACATTAATAAATCACACTAATATTATAAAGGCAAAAGTTTGTGCGAGGGTGTATGTATGTTTGTTACTTCTTCGCCCTTGAACGGCTGAACGAATTTGTATTAGAACACTTTTTATCCCAGAAATAAATTTTTTAAGGACAACTTACTACTTTCACGCGGAGCCGCCCGCAGCAGCTAGTGTTAGATATATTGTAATGATATTCTTTTCAAATATGATGATTTAGTTCCGATTGATTAAAATTGCAAAAGACTCTGTAGACATAGCTGGTAAGGCATGCACCTTATGTTTAGGAAAAAAAACATGAAGTAAACGTTTACAAAATGCACGCTCCATATTACTTTTTGAGCCTAAAAAAAAACTGTAAAAATATCGCAGAACATCGGACTGACCATTACAACGAAGTAGCGAGGGCGTATATTGCCATAATCGGTGCTCATGGCAGGGTATAAAACAGACTAAAAGCTGTGGTCCGTCTGAGTGGAGCCTAATAGTTTAGCAAACACAGTTAATTCCGCTTTACTGGCATTTGGGTAACCACACGTGACCGCATACATATGTAGCTAGCTTAATATAATGATGGGTTCCAATATTCCCCTAACTGAACGAACACTTTTTGTGTAATGTTAGTGTCGGAAAGTAATGAAAGGCTTTTTGCATCTAATTATCTGGTTTAGTCCTAGAAGCACTACATTTTATCGTATTTTTAAATTAAAATTTAATTCACATAGCGGCTTAACAGTCGTTCTAACTCATCAACATCATTTCAGCCAAAAGACGTCCACTGTTGGACATAGGCCTCCCTCAAGTGTCACCCCAATGTTCGGTCCAGTGCGTCTCGCATCCAATGAATTTCCACGACCCTCACCCTGTCATCGATCCACCCTGTGGGATGCCTTCCAACGCAGCGTCTTCCGAACACATCGAAATTTAAAAAAAAAATCTTTTATCTATCAAGTTTAAACACCTACTCTATTTTAGCATAAACCTTAAAAAGTATAATTATCTTGCCAGTCCGCAAGCTGCAAGTTAATAAAATCAATACCACATGCGATTTTTTTATATAAAGTTGGAGAGACTGTTTACTACGGATTATATTCTATGTCCTATTGAAGAAAACTTCCTCCACTCCCATCAACTCAGTAAGAAAAAAAGAATAATATAAATGAATGGATCAGAATTTTGGGCTGTGAAAAAGACGGATGAAAAAAGATTGCATGTAGCGGAGATGAGAATGTTGAGATGGATGTGTGGTGTGACGAGAATAGATAAAGTGAGAAATGAATATATTACAGGAAGTTTGAAAGTGGCGCCAGTGACTGAAAAGTTGAAGGGGAATCGTTTGTCTTGGTATGGCCATGTAAAGAGGAGAGATGAAACGCATGTTACTAAAAGAGTTATGAGTATACATGTGGATGGGTGGAGAGGGAGAGGGAGGCCAAAGAAAAGATGGATGGATTGTGTGAACAGTGATATGAAAG
Source organism: Mythimna vitellina (assembly GCA_949316375.1). Lineage (NCBI taxonomy): Eukaryota > Metazoa > Arthropoda > Insecta > Lepidoptera > Noctuidae > Mythimna > Mythimna vitellina. Next base: position 12,160,065 of record OX438686.1, read on the forward strand.
AAAAGGAAGTTAGTGATAGTATGACGGTTGACAGGATAGAATGGAAGAAAAAAACGTGTTGCGCCGACCCCAAATAAGATAGGACAAGGGCAGGAAGATGATGAATAAGACAAAAAAAAAAGAAAAAAGAAAAAGTTTTTTTTTGCCCGACATTAAGAGTCACTCCCATATCGTGAAAGCATTAAACACATAAACTCATATACAAAACAACTACCTGTAGCCCATACAAATATTTATTCCGTTCGAGAATCGAACAAACCACTGCTCCAACCGTAATTTGATTGAATCTAGTGGATAAAATGACTCAGAATGTAGGAGTGAGACTCGTTAGTTCTAAATGTAGGTACTTAATCTTATCTTGAATCTTTGTAGTTTGGTATCCGAACTCAATCCACGATGGACCATTGTATGTCTGTAATGTAGGTCTGTACGTATCTATATAGATATATAGATACGTACAGACCTACATTTCACGGTCAGATAGAACTACGGTAGGTACGGTCGGTAGATATCTATCTACATATATTGGAAAGGAAAAACTGACCGTGACCGTGAAATTTTGCACATGGTTTCCTTTTATGACGTAGGCGAGCACTAAGAGAGGATTTCCTAAAATTCACTTCCTAAGGGGATGAAACGGGGATCCAAAGTTTGTATCGAGAAATCTACTTACACGCACAAGCTAGTCTTAATAATAATAATAATTCTTTATTTTCAGGCAACTAAGGGCCATAGACAGAATACATAGAATAATCTTAAAAATAATAAACTAATACATATTAATAACGACACATTACCTTATCTATTTTTCTTTTTTGCATTATTCCACGAAATTGTCGATACACGCCACCTTTCGGCCAAAACTCTCCTTTGAGGAAGGTCTCCAAGTGATGAGTCGGCACCCGCACCACAAACGTCTTATGGCGCGAATTCAACTGCACGAGTCTCAAAGTCCAGTTTGTTTTTACACGTACGTACTCCACGATCTCCCCAATCTTCGTGGTGATGTAGTCTCGACACGTACAGCTGCGTCGTGGGTATTTCTGGTAGCAGCAGCATGTTGGGTCCTGCCAGCGCGGTACCGCACTGGTTCTGACAAGGAGGTTTCTTCTTCTTCTTCACTATCTTTGTGAAACTATCATCATCGCACGAGCTCTTAACTGGACCTTGTTGTTTCAAGTCCGCATTTTGAGACTTTAAGCTGCTCTGCTTGGCTCTTTTCGTATAAACCAAAAGTGGTTCATAAAAATATGATCCGGCCATTATACGATAATACGATAATCTTATATAAACGACCCGTTAACGCAACTCCCTATTCATTTTATGTCGGTTTATTGAGCTCTCAATATTTAATATAGCTTTATGGAGAAATCACTTTACACTGTACACTTACTATCCATTTAGCACTTAGTGAAGTCAGATAGTAGCTGTGTAAAGTGTAGTTTTGATAACCTACACGCTGGGAACATAATTGCTTTATACTCTATGAAACGAAGAAAAATGCATTAGGAAACCGCTTTCTAATATTAACTCGTAGATCGGATCATAATCCCTTGGTTGTAGCTATCAGATAACACAGACTCCGTTTATGAAATTGCTTACTTACCTACGAAATTATTAATATTATTTGTTATTTTTTTTAACTACATTACGACTATTTTCAAAAGAGATTAAAATAGTAATTTTGATACAAGTGGATAAAGTTTGCCATTACGACCGAGGTGGAATTCGCCCAAGTCACAGGTGAGGGTGTTATGGAGCCGAGTGCAGCCGTGACAAATTTCCTTATGTATCAAACGACGTTTTTCAATACACTTACAAAGAAATAAATAAACGGGAGTTTACCAGCATCTCGTCAGGCCCAGCTTAGCGCTTAGAAAAATATAATAAATTGGGGCGGGGGCGAGCTCGCACACTTTTCTGCACGAGTGCGGAAAACTGTAAATTGCGTGCCTAAAAGCGAAGTTGGTTTTTGAGTAAATATTTAAAATGTTTTAAAGTTAAATATCCTTCGAAAAACTGCATAAACACAAAGATTAATCTATAAATGGATCAGTAATACTCGGGCAGAAGGCTCTAAGGGACTAACAACCCTAACGCTCCCGCAAAGCGATGAACATTATTTATTACTTTCACTAAATTTTCCTTGCTTCATTATTCAACCTGAACTCTTCACAGAACTCATTGCTCAGGGGCTCGTCAGATTCCTCCTTTTGTAAAAACAAAACTGTAGCTGAAGACCAACTGAGAGCCTTTTATTTTAGTCTTTTTGAGAATGTTATGAACTATGAAAGGGTCGTCGAGAGACTTGATAAATGGGATTGAACTAACTTCAATTAACTTCACTCTCGGTATCTTTATTATTTTTTGGATTTTTCGCAGTTCCACATAGCTTATTGTTGAGCTTCTCCTTCAAAATTAAAAGTTTTATTTAGTTCAGTTTTGTTTTATTTTGGTATCAACTGGATGCAATGTACGCTTTATCTGGATGGTTATTGTTTATTTAAATGGCATAATAATAATCTTCTGACCGAGGGACAGATTAGCCAAGTACCCAGGAAATAATGACGGAGCATCGTTTCTATTAAAATTGCATAATCACATTACCAACCTCTGGCACCCAAACTAAGAGTAAACTTGTGTTATGGGTGCACGGGGCACTCTATTTATTACATTTTCAATTTAAGCAAACAGTTACTAGTAATCATTTGTACAAATCATTCAATTTTTCAATCATTAAGATTATCAAAAAAATAATATAATGCATAAGTGTGTGTGCAATACACAAAATTGAATGATTTTTACAAATGATTACTAGTAACTGTTTTGACTGGCCTGTTGGTCTAGTGGCTAGTGGCCCTGACTGCTATGCCGGAGGTCGTGGGTTCGATTCCCACCCAGGACAAATGTTTGTGTGATGAGCACGATCATTTGTTCTGGGTCTGGGTGTAATTTATCTATAATATGTATGTATTTAGAAATATATAAGTATGTTTATCAGTTGTCTAGTACTCATAACACAAGCTCTGCTTAGCTTGAGACTAGACGGCGTTGTGTGATAGTTGTGGAATATTACTATTACTATAGTGGTTAACTATGAGTTACCTTTCTCTATAGTCCGATAAGTCGAACGGCAATCCGACACGGCTGTAAAGAGATTAGGCGTAAGCTTTACATGCTTTTCTAGTCATGGGGGTGTCACACTTACAACTCCTAAACTCGTCTCATAAAAAAACCCTATCGTTTTTACGTAACGATTTTTTTCTGATCACTTTGTGCTTTGGTATAGGTACTTGACTCATTTTCGTCAAAATTGGACTTGTACCCTTTTTCACTAATGCCACAGAAATTATACGCACAAACCGAAGTAATCGAGGGTTTGTACGAATAATTTCTCTTAATGTGTACTGCATCAAAATCCGTTACGTAGTTTAAAAGGAATTAGCGTAAATACAGGCAAACGTGGAAAGCGGCTTTGTTTTATACTACGTAAAAAGGTAAGTGAGGCTCACTTACCTAAAAACTTTAACCCAAGTTAGGTTCTACTTGTATGAAAGTATTCTCAAGCACCAAGTAGCTTGTAGAGACACTAGAAACAGTTAAAGCGAGTGGTTTCATCTAAGAATAGTCCACGCTACTCGTATGTCATTGGGTGAGTGCTGAGCGAGATAGCAGGCTTTAGTTGCTTTGAACAGCTTCTTTCCACCACTATCCTTTTCTTTTTTTTTAAGTGGTAAGTCATCAAATAATTTCTTTCGCTCTAGATGGAGCAAGAGGATGTGTCAGACTTTTACTGACTAAAACTGTTCAGCTACTCTTTGCGTTCCAGGGCCACGGTAACTCCTTCGATCTTTCTCGCAACCCTAGCGGGTATCGGCTCTAGTGGGCCCCGTCCACTTTGCTGACATATCTTTGCGGCGCACGTGGAACACAACGCGCTGACTCAGGCTTTGTCCTTAACGCATGGCCGGACAGCTACCCATTGCTTGTCGTTCGCAAGTAGTAACTACTCTTGGATTAATACTTAATTCGAGATAATTTCACTCCATACCCATTATCTAAACTATCGACTTAACCGGTGTTTTAACTACGTAAATTTTTAATTGACCCTTTTAATTAAAAAGGTCGCGAGATGTCTGAAAGAACTTGTATGAAACCTTTCCCAGCAGTAGACTTGAACTTGGTCATGTATCACATAGAGTCTGTTGGTCAAAAGTTGATAATTAATTATCTCTTTAACTTTAAATTCAAACAGAATATATTAATAGGCTTGAATAAATCATGAAGGGTCCATTTAAGCCTATAAACAATTCGGCAAATTGATATCGGCATCAGTAATTACGCGTTGGAACAAATACCTTTCATTTCGATACTGTCCGAATAGTTCATGTCAGGGAGAGGAAGGATTAACTCGTCAGTGCCATGTTGGTATAGAGGGGATGACTGTCAAAGGTGCGGTACACATTTCCAGAGGCAAGTTTGCTAATTCAATTGATCTAGAATGGCCGATCATTGACACCTTTGAGAACTTATTGTTGAGTTAAGCGCGCCTTTGTAAATAAATGAGTACTTTGTTAAGTTTTTGTGTAATCATCATATCATCATAATTAGCCCTTCAATGTTCCCACTACTGGGACTCTGGCCTCCTCTTTAGGAGAGTGAATGGGCCGTAATCCACCACGCGGGCCCAATACGGGTTGGTGAATGTCACATGTCTCCGAATTTTTGGTTCTAGGACATCCCGGCTTTCCTCACGATGTTTTCCTCCACCGTTTTGTGAGCAGTGGTGATGAAGTAAATTACACAAAGTAATGGCTGCGTTTGAACACGCGACTTACAACTCGTAAGTCGGAGCCGTTACCACTCGGCTACCACGGCTCTTTTTCAGTTTTTGTGTACAATAAAGAATTTAAATAGTTTCGATCGGTTTTGATCTTCTATTTATTGACAGGCGAGATTATAGTTGTCTAATTTCGTGTTAACACTCCGTTCAAAGCTCCATAAACTGCGAAAATGTTTAAAATTTGTGGTAGTTTTTCGAAAATCACTTTGGTGAAAACATACTTTGCTATAGCAACTTATTAAGTATTATTAGGCTGAGCAAGGTGCATTGAAATTAGAATTATTTATCATTCTTGATAATTATTTTTGAAAAGAGAACTGCGTTCTGAAATACAGTCTATGCCTAGCTCAGATACATTTGCACATTTTTATTCTTGTGTATCACGACAATTTTAATTCATGTTTTTTTTTTAATTGTTTATATATTCTTAGCATCTGGCTAAGTCAACTCAATACCGTGATGAATTTAATAGATCGATAAAGTAATAACAAAATTGCGTTCTGAAGACGATCTACGGAAACAAAGCCCGGCTCCACTTTCATGTACCTAATTGAAGGGGACACGTCCGTAACAGTCACTTGTTTACCAACTTTTGTTTAATATTGTTAGAAAATGACTCTATAGAACGGCGAACAATCTTTAAACAAATTATCTACATAAGTGCCAAGTTACGTTTAGTTGGAAAACCATTTAGCGATACAGAGCCTTTAAATATAAAAACTAGAAAAACTATCGCTATATTTTCTCAACTTTAGGCCGTTCTTGATTTAAATACAGCTCTCTACTTAAAATTGTTTACAATCTGTTTTATTTCTTTTTTTATATCAGTGATAACACTTGAGTGTTGCCATCATTAATCATTATGTGATTTATAGCGTCTATTCGCAATTAATGACACCATTACACTAGGTCTACCCGAAATAGTGTGCTGACGTTGCGATGGATGTTTTATCCTTTAACCCCAATGTTGAATGGCCGGATTGAGAGCGACTCTGATATCCACATAGGGGTCAGTTGTAACACGGCGACCGGCGGGTAGCAACTTATTGCAACTACGGAAACTAGAACCAGAATACATTTCGATATTTGACCTAAATTTGCATGAAATGCATTTTAAAAGAAGTACAGATTGTAATTAAAATTTACTGTTATACTTTGTCGAGCACCGAGTTCATAAAACTTCATCGATATTTTGGTAGTTCTTTATTGCTAATAATATATTTTGATTCCAAAGAATGAAAGTAAAAAATAACATTATATTTCAAAGTTGTAAGTTGTTGCTAAAAAGCATAGTTAACTCATGAATGATAGATTACATATCTGTTCATCTATATATTTCCTATGTAAATTGATATTTTATATACATACATATAATATATATACCTACACACACACATATATGTGCATAATTTTATTTTATGATGTAATGAGGGGCTTGCAAGAGCTCTAAAATGCATGGCTAGTCTTAGTTTAGATTCCAGATCTCCCACAATGTCAATTTCTTGCCAAGTTTTCTGTCCACTTAAATAAAAAACTAACAAATATAAAATTAATATAATTTCACACTTACATACATATCCCGTTAATATTATAAAGGGCTAGAGTTTGTGAGTGTCTATGTGTTTGTATGTTTTTACACCTTCACACTGAAACTGCTGAAGGGATTTGAATTTTGAAACACGAGTAGAGCATGTCCTGGAATAGCTAATAAGGAGATGTCCCGGATATCGGGCCTTTCGAAGGGCGATCCCCAGTCACCGTAGGCACAGGCTTGCGGATGACGAGCAATGGGTCGCTCGCCGTCTGCCTGTTCAGTAACGCCTAAGTAGTCTACGGCGCGTTGTGTTCCACGCGCGCCTCAAAGAGATATCAGCAAAACTGTAGGGGCCTAGCAAAGCCAATGCCTGCTAGGGCACTGCACGGTGTATGATTTCTGAAAAGAAAACCTGTGGTCCTAGAACGCAAAGGGCAACTAAACGACACAGGTGTGGTCGCTTCTTTTTTTTTTCAAAAAGAAAAAGGGAAGGGTTCATTCAAAATCGCAATGAAGCTTATGCATTAGTTTCTGAAGTTTTATAAGAGGACACGTTGTGATATGCGTAAAAAAAAATCATCATAACTAGTCATAACGAACGACCTTTTTTCGAAAATGTGTTTTATACCTTAAATTGTATCATTTGAGATAAAAAAAACGCATATCGATAAGTCGGCAGTAAGGGCCCCACAACAAAAGATTATAGAATCACGCCTGTATTTCTCGAAGGGTGAGACAAAGTTGTGACATCAGTTAACAGTGATATAAGATGTAAAATAGATCTTGCAAACACACAGCTCAATTCGCAATTCAATTAATAGCCTAGACTGATAACTAAACGGTGCCGTTCACCTAGCGGCTTAAAGTATATTCAGCCGATGCGTCTTATACAACATTTTATGCACTGGCTGCATGGCTAGTAATAAGTGTTTAGGCCATTCATACAGTAATTTGATCAAGTTATGAATTTTTTTTAGGGCACCGACATGGACAGGTTAGGTTCGAGGTAGTTTAGCTCATAGCATAGCATAGTCGGCCTTATAATGTTCCCATTGCTGGGACGCAGGCCTCCTCTCTAGGAGAGGGAATGGGCCGTATTCCACCTCGCGGGCCCAGTGCGGGTTGGTAGTTTAGCTTGCTCGCTTTCTTTAGACCCATCATTTCATTAAAGTTAGGTTTCTTTAAACCCTGCATTCAAATATATGGCACCCCACAACGGAACTCCGTCGGCTTATCTTACTTACGACCGTCGTCAACACATTGCCGTTTGGCCGGCAAATCAAAATTAATTTTACGACTTTGCAGTCTCTCTGTAATGCTTGGGTTTGCCTAGCTGTTTGATTGAATGGCTAAATATCATGACGGAATTTAATCGCCATTAGTTTTTCGTCAATCAAAAAATTTTTAGGCAAGGCTAGGTTTTGCTGTCAGTTTTGCCACACTCAATTTTTTATTGACAGATAGGTTTCATTCAGTAAAAGTTGAGAGACACTCCCTCTCGCTTCACCCATAGCGAGAGAAGTCATTTGATTATTTCCAAAAAAAACGTTATACCTTTAAAATAAAGATTAAAGTTGCATTGTATGCATCGCCAGCTTCAAAGCCCTCGTGATGTCGTCTCGATATTTAATATATTCACTTTGTATCGAACGTCACAGCTCTGCTTCGCTGACACATTCATGGCATTTTAGCTGAATTAATTAGGAACAAGCGTTTTTTTAATAAGACGACTTCTTGTAACTTGGTTTAAGTCTTAAGTCGTTCGTCAAGGCATAGCAGGCAAGGCATGCAAATATAACACATATTTCTACTTTCTTCTTGTACACTTCCACTATCTAATTTTATAATGAACTAGCGACCCGCCCCAGCTTCGCATGGGTGTTACAACCAGAAGGACACGGTGGAGCATATTGTGGAGATGTATCCCGCTTGGGTGGAGCAACGCCGTATCCTCGTAGAGACAGTCGGTGGCAGCGACTTTACGTGCCGGGCACTGGTTCAGGCTATGGAATGGCAGGCGGCTGTCTCCTTCTGCGAAGCAATAATGCAAGCGAAGGAGGAGGCCGCACGCGTGAGAGAACGACATCCTAACATCCCAGTCACCGAGACCCCGACCTCGACTACCAGCCATGGTAGATACAGGCTTGCGGACATTGAGCAATGGATAGCTCGCCATCCGGCAGTTCGGTAATGGACAGGGCCGAGCACCAGTCGTCAACAGCGCGTAGTTATCCACGCGCTACTCAAACAAATGTCAGCAAACCGAAGGGGCCCACAGGGCCAATGCCCACTAGGACCGCGGGGATTTTCTGAAACGGAAACCCGTAGAACGCAAAGGGCATCTGAAGGACACAGGTGTAGTTTTAGTCCGTAAAAGTCTGACACGCCCTCACGCTCCACCCTGACCGAAAGAAGTCATTGGGTAATTTAATCCCACCTTGAAAAAAACGGAAGTTACAACTTTTTGAATTCTCGGCTTTCCTCTATTATTAGTATCGGTGTATTATACCTATATTTAAACCTTCGTTGTTTAATCACTCTGTCTATTAGTGAAAACCACATGAAAATCCTTTCACTACTTTATAAATTTAGGTTTGTGGACTTTTTTTTATAATATGTATTGAATCTTTGTATGTTTGTCGGTCATTCACAATATACAACCTCGATTAACCTTTCGAATACCTTAATAAGAGACAATAGAAAGACAACGAGAGAGCGAACGCCGGCGTTCGCTTGGGGTTTAATTATATAAGATATACACGTATGTTACCTATATAATCTCAGCAGTTCTTGTTGAATAATTATCGCTTCTCATGCAAGCAAAGTGCTAGTTAATTCCACAAACTTTGAATCCATCGCAAAGTCACAGAATTTTCTCAATACCATCCCTTTGTTTGTATTCAAAACCTTTCAATGTTATTTATACAGGGACGTAATGATTTATGTTCTTACTTGGCCCTTTATCTGAAAGACTATAGCGTTATTCACTTAAAATGATTACTGTTTAAAAGTTGTTAAAGTTTATAAAAGACGTCCATGAAAAGTTCAGATAAAATTATTTATCCGCTTGGAAATTAAAATTTGTCGTGTAATGTTCCTCTGAACATCATTTAAGGTTTGTTTACATTATATAAAGATCTAAAGATATATTATATACACAGTATGATCAAATAATAAGGTGACTTTTCATTTTTAATAAAAAAATATTCATTTATACATCCAAAATTATGTTGCCCTCCTCAAAGTAATCCCTCTTTAATACAATACACTTGTGCCAGCGCTTTTTCCAGTCGTCAAAACACTTATGAAATGCGATTTTAGATATTGCCTGGAACTCCTTCAGCGATGCAGCCTTAATTTTCTCAATCGTCACAAATCTTCGTCGATTCATGGGCCTTTTCAATTTTAGGAAGAGGAAAAATTCGCAGGGTGTCAAGTCTGGTTAATACGGTGGCTGAGGCATGATGGTATTGTTTTTTGCCTCTGGCATGCGATTCTGCTTCTGATAAAAATTAAGCAATTTTGGAACGAATTTCGCTGACACGTGCCATTCCCAAAACATCCGTTAAAACGATTGGCATACGTCAAACAATATGTTAAGATTGTCAGCTATTTTTCTGACTGTATTTCAAGGATTTTTCATCACAATTTCGTATATATACTTTCTGAACATTTTCATCAGTTTTTGCGTCAGGAGCAAGGTTGATCGTTAACAATTTCTGGGCCCTCTTGGAATAATTTATACCACTTACAAACATTCTTTTTTACTCAGAGTTGACCTTTTGTACGTCAAAATTTCAAGAGTTTTTGAGCATTTAATATTATTTTTTACACAAAAAATAATACAAACTCTCTGCTCCGTTATTGTCAAAAGCAAAAATTCGCCGAACACGCAAATACTAGTCTAACCTTTATACCTCTCACAAAAAAACAACAAGATGTTATAGTCGAAACTGTGAAAATGCAGTCGTGACGGATGTACCAACACAAAAAAATTATAAACTTGAAATTAGACTGTACAAAGCGCGCGAAATTTATACAGTCACTTTATTTTTTTTTCTATATAGGTATATATTATTATATAACCTTCTTTTGAACACCTGTATCTATATAGCCTCTGTCAGAGCTGCAAGATTGTTTGAAAGAGTTATGGCCCTTGTAAAAGCCAACTTAAACACGATCGATTTTAGTCAGTTTATTCTGACTAAAATCCATCGTGTTTCTAGAGGTTTTCTAGGTGGAGCGAGAGAAGTCATTTGATGATTTGACTTATGTAAGCATGTTGTTTATTGTAACCTGTACAATCGTGAGTCAAATGAGACACTTTAGTGGCCCACTTTTGACCATCTTGTGGTTTAATAAAATTTATGACAATATAAAGTAAGTACAGTCACGAGCTTTAAATATCAATAGGACATCAAAAACAAGTACACTTGTTTTAGATATGTTTGTCCAAAACAAAATGTTTTAAATACATTGAGCGGATTAACCCAAAATCGAATCATAAATAATTAATTAATATTATGCTTTCATAAAACAAATGACAACAAAATACCACTTAATTTTCCCAATAATGTTCCATTGGTGAATCTCCACTATAGTTTAACCGCAGTTGAAATTGCTATTAAATAGTAAAAGCAAGTCCAAAAGTGCCAACCTAACAGAAACAAAGCGCGGCAAAGTTTGCGCGGCGCGGGTCCCTTTTGTATCCCACTTTACGTTACATTCTACGTAAAGCGAGTTTTAAACGAAGTGAAAAGCTCGCCTCTTATTTACTCGGACATGTTAAACTCAATTAATTGTTTTGTTAAAATAACCAGTTATATCCTGAAACTGAAGTCGGAAATTATATCAAATGTATTTGAGTATGTGTTATTTTAGGATAGGCCGTTATTGGCCATTCATTATGTACATGTCGTAGCCAGATCTTAGAAGTTGATCACTTCATGATATGGCCAAGTAAAACTGGCCAGATTATTTTAAACGTTACAGTTTGATGATATTTTAATCTTCGTTTGGCCTACTTTCTTTAGAACTTTTATTATCATTGAAATCCTAGTCAATGATATGGTCATACGAGGATTGACATATCATCAAATGTTAACGTTTAACCGATTTGGCCAGTTTTTGTTGGCCATATCACGAAGTGATCAATTCTAAGATCTGGCCACGACATAATCATTATTTTCTACTAGCGATTAGCCCTGCTAATCTACTCGTAGCACGGTTTTTACTCTATAACAAAGCTGCAAGTTTTTACTCTATAAGACAGTTAAGAAACTTTTTTATTTTTTATTTAAAACTGGTTGCTGCCAGCGAAATCGTATGTATCAAAGTAAAAAATTGTCTACCTGCTGTTCCAAATTTTATCCAAATTCATTCAGCCGTTGGATCGTGAAGAAAATTTAAAGAACATACACACAAGTTTGGTTTTTATAATAATATATATATATATATAAGTGTGATTATTATAGAAGGCCCGCAATGGCTGTAGACATGCGTAAGTGGAATAGGGAGAGGGATGCATTTGCCCAGCAGTGGGGCATAATGAGCTGACTGATTAGATAGATTAGTATGTTACTGTTACTGTTGGGACTCAGGCCTTCTCTGTAGGAGAGGGAAAGGGCCGTAATCCACCACGCGGACCCAATGCGGGTTGGTGGATGTCACATGTCTTCGATTTATTTGGTTCTAGGACATGCCAGTTTCCTCACAATGTTTTCATTCACCGTTTTGAGAGCAGCAGTGATGAAATAAATTACACAAAGTATTGCGCCTGGCTGGGTTTGAACCCACGACTACAACTCGTAAGTCGGGGCCATTACCACTCGGCCACCACTGCTCTACGAATATACTTTAGACATAAACCTTATGGACTTTGTTCTGTATATGACTGTAACTAACAGCATCAAGGGCCGTTGCGTAGTTAGGATGTGGGTCATACTGACACATAGGACAAGTGTCAGTATAATACGTACTTTATAATACGTACTTGTTTATAACATCCTTGGACGGCCTTCTACGAGATGGACCGCTGACTTGGTCGTGGGAATCCGATGGATGCCATACGTACAGGACCGGTCGTTGTGGCGACACTTAGGGGAGGCCTATGTCCGACAGTGGACTTTTTCGGCTGCTATAATAACAAAATTACATGATTTCATTTAGATAATATAGTATATTTTAAATTTTCTAACTTATTTGTCTGTACTGTGTCTACATCTGTCATCCAACTCTTATGTCGCAGGTCTGCTGGAAGAAATTTCATTTGAAATAAGCAGTACCTTTGTGCTCTTCTATCTGCTTTTGTTTTTTTTTCTTGTTTAAGTGTTGTGTATTGTGTGTACATAAATCATCATCTTCCTGCCCTTGTCCCGTGTTATTTGGGGTCGGCGCAACACGTTTTTTTTCTTCTATTCTGCCTTGTCACTCGTCATGCTATCACTAACTTCCTTTTCTTTCATATCACTGTTCACACAATCCATCCATCTTTTCTTTGGCCTCCCTCTCCCTCTCCATCCATCCACATGCATGCTCATGATTCTTTTAGTAACATGCGTTTAATCCATTTCATTTCATCACGCCTGTCAACAGCCATTGCGGGCCATCTATACTAATCACAATAATGTTTTAAAAAACCAAACTTGTGTGTACATAAATAAATAAATAAAATTATATTAATAATACATTCATATAAAATAAATTATTTATAAAATAGGGTACATTTACAATAAAGTACCCTTAATATTAAAAAGAACTCAGTCGCTAATTTGCCTGTAGGTATAAGGGTGAACTTGAGCTTCAGGCTAAAACGTGCTTGGAAACAAAATAATAAATTAATATAAAATAATATGACGATATTAACTTAACCACTACTGCTCTTAGTGAGAGCAGTGGTGGCCGAGTGGTAACGGCCCCGAATTACGAGTTGTAGGTCACGGGTTTAACCCAACCTTCGCATTACTTTGTGTAATTTATTTCATTACCACGGCTCTCAAAAAGTCGAAGACAAGTGACATTCACGAATCCACACTAGGTCCGCGTGGTGAATTGCGGCCCCTTCCTCCGAAAGAGAGGAGGCCTGAGACTTAGCAGTGAGACTATTAAAAGGCGGATTATGCTATGGTATTAACTTAACTAAATTAAATGATACGGCGTGTTTTATTTTTATTAGTATACTTCCTGTAAGACCTACTCATATTCTGTCTGTTTGACTGACTTGTTGATATCGTGGTCGCAAGCGCGACTGCTGAGCGTGGGGTCATGGGTTTGATTTTCGGATCGAGCATAACGTGCTACTAGGTTTTTTCCATTAGGAATTACTCTGTAGTAGACCGGAGTTCGGAAGTTGATGATGTGATACCCTCGTGCCTCAAAAAGCACGTCACGCCGTTTATGCTGCGCCTGATTTTTCTCCGGTCGTGTCAGATAGCCGTCCCATCAAACTGTGAGAGTAATAGAACAGAGAGGCCACTTGTGTTTGCGCACATGCCTGAGCACTATAATACTTCCTGCGTACATAGTTAATCTCTGTTGAAATTGGCCACAGTGACCGAAATTCGGGACGAGTAGTATTCTTTCTATATAATGATGTGCTTAGAAAATATCAATTTAAAAATATTAATTTATTTATCTTTTACATCTACTATAGTTTTATAAGCTGGCAAACAATCAGCACGTTACAGGATTTGTATAGCAGATCTGTGGGATAGAGGAAGGGCAGGAAATTGGCTACTTTTGAAATTGCTTTCTGAGCTCTATCGAGAGGCGGTAAGTGAGTTTTAAGTGCTCCACCCCAAGACGTGATACAGTATTGGATTTCAGATTGACCTAGGGCCAAATAAATCTACCATAGTAGCTAGCAATTTTGAAAAACAAAAGATTAATTTGTGCACTCTTTTAACCAGACTTTCAATGTCCAAAAGAGAGCTTTTCGTCTATTATACTCATAAATCCGAGATATTTAGTGGCGTAAATTGAGGATACAAGAACAATACTGGGAGTGCGGAATTCACATTTATGGGCATACAGATTCTGATAAGAGTTAGCAATGTTAAATTGAGGCGCATGCAATAATATAATAATTATTTTCAGGCAACAGAGGCCCATAGACAAAATACATAAAATAATCTTAAATAATAATACACTAATACATATTGTAAAAACAATGCTTATTTAACTACAATTAAACACGTAATGTAGTCGGCGTCGTGTTGCGCTGCGTGGTGTCGCATAACCGTCCTCGGAAACGTCGGTATACGACACCTTTCGGCCAGAAGTCCTCTTTTAAGAAGCTGTTGGGTTGGAACTTGTACCACGAACGACTTGAAGTTGACGTCGTGGCGCGCCTCCAACCTTACGACCCTCAGAGTCCAGTTGGTCTTCACCTTCAAATACTCCACGACTTCCTCAACCTTCGTGTAGTGATGCAGGCGTGAAATGTAATAATGTAATGTATAATGATGGTGATTATTTATTTACAAGCAAACACTTGAACAACATTACAGAGGATGTTCAAGGCGTTGTACATTAGAAACTTACAAACTAAAAATACATTATAAAACAATAATAACCTAATATCAAATTGAAGAAAAATAAAAAATAAACTGATTTTGATTAATGATTATTTATTAATAATGATTATTAGCTGTAGGTAATACCATTTTTTTTAAGTAGGAAGTCTACAGATAACTTCAACCACTGTGGTGATGCGAGAGGAAGTGTCAGACGTTTACTGACTAATAATAAAAATAATAATGTTATTTTTTGTATGATTTGGTTTAAAAAAAAATTAAGGATGTAATTTATATGTGTTTACAATGAATAAAGAAAATAATAAGAAACAAATCAAATATCTCGACTTAGCACACGAGATTGTCGACATGTAGAATATGGACCCGACTATCATTGTGCCGATTGTTGTGACCGCCAATGGCCGTATAGCCAAAAGCTTCAACAACCATCTGTCGAAGCTACATCGTTACACGGTTGGATCAAGCCTGGCCTGATACAGAAAGCAGTACACCTCGATACGGCTCGCATTGTGAGGAGGTTTCTGTCTCTAGAGCCCTAACCACCGGTAACTTGGACCCTGTTCCCGACACCGACGGACAACTATTTTTTATATTATTAAATGGTTTTTTTAAAGAAATATTTAAAAATGTAATTGATATGTATAAAAAATAAATAAATGGAATAATAATAAAATTATCAAAATTTACAAATAAATAATTTAATAATAATAATAATCTATTTATTTTAGGAAACAGTATAAATACCTTATAGACTAACATGCATACCTACTTATATTTAATATATATACAGTAATTTGTTAGTAAACATGATTTAAAACTATGTTAGTAACACTTCACTTTGCACTATTTTGAATTGACCTACCTTTCGTAAAGCTAAAGCAACTTAGAATCTATGTATTATTAATACCGTTACCGGATTCCATCACTCCACATCCCTAGCGGATAAAGGCTCGGTTTTATTTTTTATTTTTGTACAAAGTGCAATTTCCGCCAATACTTTCGGAACTTGCAGAATGTTGAAACAAAAGAACCAATAGGGATCTACGTTCATTACTATGCTTGAACATTTGCATGAGAAATGATGTATCTCTATCTAAAGAAGAATTTTCTAGAAACGTATGATGCGAGGCAAAAGTTTAAAATTATTCAATAACTTCCCTTGTTCTACTGTGGAGTGGGAGTGTTAGACTTTTATTGACCAAAACCACACCTGTGTCTTTCAGTTGCTTTTTGCGTTCTAGGACCACAGGTTTCCTTTACAGAAATTTCTCGTGTTCCTAGCGAGTATCGAGTCCGTTGGACCCTACGGCTTTGCTGTGTGGGTGATCTCTTTGAGGCACGTGAGGTACACTACTCGCCGTCAACGGCGGACAGATATCTACCCCATTGCTTGTCGTCCGCAAGCTCACGCCTATTACGCCCGGGGCGTATCCTGTAGCGGTGGCTTAGGCATGAAGTTATCCGTTCCCTCTTGTTTGCGGCCATCTCCTTCGCTAGCATTACTGCTTCGCAGAATTCCTTCTCGCTCCTGACCATGGGCTGAACGAGGGCCGCCACCGAATGCGTCCACGAGGACACGGCGGTGCGGCGGCACTGTATACTCCGTACATGTAACACAAGAACCTTCCGAACTTGCCGTGTCCGGTGAGGACCTGCATCATTCGGAAGGTGAAAACGCCGCGGCGCCTCTCCCACCACTCTTCAAAAAGGGGTCTTATCGCCTCTACAGTGGTGTGCCCAGCCTATTCACAAATAAATTAATTGGATAGTCAAGACTTTATTTTTGCCCTTTTTTAAACAATTTTGTCTGTAGCTAGGAATTACTCCTATATCGTAGGTGCATTTACAAACGGTAAAATCACATACATAAGACACCCAGACCCGAAACAACTACTGCCCCCCTAGCCAAGTTACAAGTACAACCGTTTCGTTTCGATTCTCTTTTCGTCAATCGCCTCGAGTCGGCCACGCCTCTGATTCCTTTGTTCTGACGTCGTCATCTCAACGCTTAGTCACGTGGTCAGAACAAAGAAATAGGAGGCATGGCCTACTCGAGGCGAAAAGAGAAACGAAACGGTTGTAACTTGGGTAGGGGGGCTGGTGCTTTTTGTTTCATAGACATAATGATCTTTTCGAAACCTACGACCTATCATTGCTTTATAGGCTTATGCCTATGTGGGTCCATGCTTGTTGAATTATCGATGCTACAGTCTTTAATCAGGTAAAATGTAGGTTTATTGCGCCTACGGCATCTTGCGATAGGATAAAAGTTTACAACCTCTTTCTTCTCTTACAAACACAGCGTAATCTAATCATTCTTTTTCCTTAATAATAATGCAGGTGCTCTGTGCCAGTAACTACATAAAGTGCACGTTGTGTGCAAGACCACTAAAATACCCTCGTATAAAGTACAGAAAAAAAAATTCTTTGTACCTCGGAAAACTGTAGTTAATTTTCGCTTCATTATACCTTAAGGCATTTACCCAAACCCACAAGAGAGATTGGAAATTTATAGAGTAAGCCGTTTTTGTCTTAATTAGTTGTGAAGTAGTTCACTCCTCTGAAATGTTCGAGTCGATCAATATTCCATGTGGAAGCTTAATTGAATAAATACCAATATTGTTGGTAAATTACGGTGTATATTGAAGGCGAACATGGCTGGCTGTTTTAATTTAATTAATCTGATATACCACGCCCTTATTGGCTTATACGTATATCTTGAAATTATTTAGTTATAGTGATCCGCCCCGTTTCTAGCAGGGGTTACATCAATTTATCTATAACCTGTTGGCTAATATCAGCATATGTAATTTTCACGAGAAAGAGCTTTTTTTTCGGTGGGAAAATTATCTTATGACATCCCCCGCTCTTGGGGGGAGCGGGAGATAGTATCCGACTTTTACTGACTAAAAAACCAATCCTGTTCGGGCGACCGCAGTGGCTGGCAGGAGTTATAAAATACGCCACCCGTCTTTCGACCGCATGTCTTGCCATAGTCGCTCGCCAGGTTTGCGAGTGAAAATTGCAACTGCGACCGCTGCATAACCGCACAAACCTGCGGTCTCGTGAGTATAGAAATAAAACAGCTGTCTCCTCCACCGCGGCGGACGCATGTGAAAACCACTTCGTGTATTCCTTACTCTTTCGAAGAATCCCGCAGCCCTGGCAGGCACCAGTCAGTCAGGAGGACACGGTGGAGCATACGGTGGAGGTATGCCCCGCCTGGGCAGAGCACCGCCCTGTCCTCGTGGGGGCGATCGGCGGCGGCGACCTCTCGCGTCAGGCCATGGTCCGGAGTGAGGAGGAGTGGCAGGCGGTCGGCTCTTTCTGCGAAGCAGTAATGCTTGCACCCCAGCCGCCGGGATTTCGATCCCGATTTCCGGCCACCGTAGGCGCGGGCTTGCGGACGGCAAGCAATGGGTAGCTCGTCGTCCGATCGTCCGGTAACCGTCCGGACCGAGCCCAAGTCGTCGACGGCGCTTATCTAAGAGATGTCAGTAACCTTAGGGGCCCAGCAACCGTAGAGACCCAGCAAAGTCTACTGGGACCAAGGGTCTGGTATGATATAATATATGATGAAATGGGCTATCTAACACTGAAAGAATGTTTCAAATCGGACCAGTAGGTCCTGAGATTAGCTGGTTCAACCAACCAAACAAACAAACAAACTCTTCAGCTTTATAATATTAGTATAGATTTATCTTTCTTTATATTAAAATTATATAGCCAATGTCTATCTGGAATAATGTAGCTTTCTGGCAGTGATTTTTTCTTTGGATCATTCGTTCTGGAAATTACCCCCTACAAACAAATAAATTGGACAAATGACCTGTACTTTCGTAAAAAGGTTTAAGGTCTCCCACGACAAAAGTCACATAAAATAATTTTTCTAAATAAAATACTTATAATAAAACCTACCAAAGACCTTGTCCTTTGAAACGCAAGAACAATCCTGGAGTAGTCAGTTTGTAACCAAACACTCGCGTCCCGGCCCTCCGTCCGTGACTTGCAGAACATCTTCAATGGCTCATTAGCACAAAACAAGGTCTAGTTTAACCAACCGTTTGATTTCTCTCTGATGCCAAATCCAAAGATTCTAAAGTTTTAATTATTCTTCGAGATTAGTTTTTGAAGTCTTCAGATTGATTTCGAGGTAAGTCGATTCTAAATCACTGAAAATATTTGTTTGATCTAAAGTTACAGTTTTCATTATTTTAGAAATAATGGCGGTTGATAATTTTAACTTTATCATTTATAAAACGGAGTCGGACCCGTCGGTAACCCGTCGCTAAACGTCGACGATCAAACGTAATTTATTTCTTTCACCGAGTTGACTTGACCTAATTTATTGCCACCACTTTTGCTTAATTTTCGAGACAAGTGTTTCCTGAAACAAATGCTAGTATTGTTCCATCGGCTTATGCTGTAATCTCAGCAACACACAATTCAACACGCCTGTACTACAAAACCACGTTAAAACAACAAGAAAAATTGGTCTACGTTATTGACGTTAATCTCACTACTTTAGAACGAACCTTTTTTTTTATGAAACTTCTATTCTAGAGACGAAAGTTTGTGCGTATGTTTGTTACTTCTTCACGTTCGAATGACTGAACAGATTTGGATAAAATTTGGCAGACAGCTAGATTGAAAACGTAATCCCAGGATTATGTTCCCTTGGGACAAGTTTCTACTTTCACGGCCGCTGGCGGCATCACCCCCGTAAATTCGAATTTCCCAAAATATCAATAATTCAGCATTACACAGAGCAAGAAGGATTTGTCGTAGAGAGATCTTTGCCCTGCGGATGGACCACTTGTGTTAAGTGGCTTTTAAGAATAACACTAACAAAGATCATTTGAAACATGAATTATGACATAGTTTATATTTTCGAACATGAAACATTTCAGCGTTGTTTATACTCCAGTGTTTAGTCGATTCCAAAGCAATCTAGCATAATGACACGTCGCATAAGATTTGGGAAACAATCTATTAGCAGGATCAATATTTGAATCTGAGGTTGAGACTTTAAATACGTAACTATGTTTGCTTAATCACTTGATAACGGTTTGACGGATTTGGTTGAAAGGTAAATCAAAATGATTTTACTCTAAGCAGTTTCCATCTTCAAAATCTAAACTATTAAGTAAACAATCATGTGGCCTTAAATTAAAATAATCATCATCAATTCAGCCGAAAGACCTCCACTGCTGGACATAGGCCTCCCCTAAGTGTCCACTCAACAACCGATCTTGTGCGTCTCGCATACATCGGATTCCCTCACCACGTCATGGATCCACGTTGGGGAAGGCTTTTGGCCCCATCGACCATCTGTTCTGCGAGCAATTTGCTCTGTCCCCACCTCTTAAATTTCTTAGGGCTATATCGGTAACCTTTGTCCTCCAGCGGATATAAAAACACAAGTAAAAAATTAAAGGACGTTAAATGACATCAAAATACTGAAATTTATCTTCACACCTCATTTACTCTGGTCAATTTTCTTTGTCATTTCCGTTGCGTGCTAATTGATGGATTGATAATACTACCGTTATCTGAACTAATAGATGAACAGCTATTATTACTGGATATGTGGGCTGAATCATATAATGTTACAACGATATGAGAATATAGTATGAATACTGATGTAGTTGGTAAACCTGCGGGTTTCCTATGTAAACTCAGAGGGTTATGGATATTTCTATAAGTTTTTTATTGTTGTTTTGTGAATTAATTATGGATTGTTATTCACATTTTTACAAGGAAGGTCGTTTGGTGATGAATTGTTTGTCGAACAACTATAGATGTACAGACAGATAAACTCTTTTTTTGTACACCATAAAAATTGGCCAATGAGCGGTCTTATCGTAAAATATTATTCATGGACAACCATCCCACTATGTTTGTTTAAGAAACAAACTAGGTACTATTGTCAAAAAACTGATTTATAGACATTTTATACATCAGTTTTATACATCATCTATCTACCAGCTTCCATCTCATTAAAAAATACTAGCTTCTGCCAGGAGCTTTGCCTGCGTGAGAATAAAAAATATATAGCCTATATGTCACTCAGTGTTAAAGAATCGGTCCAAAAGTTTTTGAATTTATTCAATAAAAACAAAGATACAAATCTATCCTCTTTATAACATATAGATATGTTCTATTATTTTGTAGTAGGCACGTGCCATTTCGTAGATTAATTGGTAATTTTAGGATCGGCGGTTTATGTAATGTATTCAGTTTCATATAGCCTACACGTGGCTTTAGATTTCATGTACACATATTTGCTTGATTACAGGAAATAATGGTTATTATATATGAACAATCTATCATGCTATATCACACTTGCCATCATATTAGCCGACAGGCTGCACGATACATTATTTACTTTCCACTTCAACGTGGTGTAAAAGTCACCCATATTATTTTTGTGAATGGAAATCAATGACTTCTCGCGCACTAGGGTGGAGCGAGTGGATGTGACTTTTACTGACTAAAACTCACCTGTATCCTTTACTTATCCCTTACGTTCCAGGACCATAGTAACTTTTTCAAAAATTCCCTTAGCTCTAGCGTTCATATGCCTTAAGTAATACCACCATTGCCCATCGTTCGCAAGCCAGCGTCAATCGGTTTAGCCTTTATATACCTGTTTTAGGTGGGAGATCATTATGTGACTCCTCGCGCTGGAGGATGGGGCGAGAGGTAGTATCAGACTTACTGTCTAAAACCCACTAGAATAAAATAGAATAGAATAGAATCGTTTATTTCTGAGTACATACATTATAGCTTCTTGATTTGCCCTATGCGTTCCAAGGTCATGGTAACTAAGCCTTTACATACCTACCTATGATGATGCTGACATCTTTTGTATAGGATTTTAGTCATCAAAGAACAACGAAAGAATGAGAAACCAGGCTCGATGGACCCACCCATCGAGCCTGGTTTCTCATTCTTTCATTTTCTTCGTAGTAGTTATGATTTTTTATTAAATATTATTTTTAATTATTGATAAATTTGTGCTTGACTATCTCACCTGATGGTCAGCGATGATGTGGATGATGATGGAGCGTGATTGCCTAGAAATTGACTTAAAGACCCCGTGTGGTTGTAGCCATATAAAAGACAGACTCCGACAGAAATTCCGATCCTTAGCTGTCCGCAAAATGACTATTACTACTGTTTTCTTGAAAACTTTGCATTCCAACGAAAGTAATCTATTATGTGCACTTACGATGTTGATATTTATTCACTTCTTTCTTTCACTTGATTATTTTTTGGTCTTTCTTCAACGCCACAGTTTCCCGTCCCCTCTTATTTAGGTGAAGTGTCTCCGACACAGTTATCCTCCCCTTTTCCACTTCAGATTATTTTTTTGTGATATTATGAAGTTATACATCCAAGGATTTCGGTGAATCTATATGATTGAGTTAAAACTTTTAACAAGAACGAACTGTACAATTTTGTAGTGGAATCTTTTTCTGTTATATTTCGCTTACTCGTGCCTTTAACATTAGAAGCCACGTGTATGGATATTTCTCCCTTGGAGACATTTTATTTTGTGTGTACCAGACCAGTGAAAGACAATGTTGACAGAACCGTGACCTCACTCTGCAATACGTTTATTTAAATCTACTGGCAACATGGGAGGGTCGAACAAAGTAAAAATGCAAATTAGATAAATTCAATTTCATTTAGATACTTATTATATACAAACTAAATCCTTTACATAAAACAGCCTTTAGTAGGATTATGTTAGTGTAGTGACAATTTTTGAGGTCATTTCCAGTTTTAATTGAATTGTCAGACCTTTGCATAACCCGATAGTTTCTGCTAGAGAGCTTGGCATGGCGCCAGGACAATCACGTTTCCAGTGATTGTGTTCACTTTCCACTCTTAGCAGTCTCAGCTAATTTTCAACTCTAAAATAAGGTAGAGTACTGCGACCTTTGTCGTAGATTTCACCGGCGGTAGGCAACATTTTTCTTTTTACGTAATATGGTGCCGAAACGTTAAATGTAGCCAGAGGCGACTCTTAAGTTAACCCTCTTTTGAGAAAATCGTTTTGATTTCAGCGGTCTTGGTGTTTTTTTTTTCTTTCTTTTTTTACTCCTATAATGTTTAAATAACAATAAATCTCATTTTGTTTTCATGTACATAGCCAGGAAATACCTAAAACATTATTTAATCTTGATTGAGTGGCTCTTAGTTTCGAATACATCATCGCTTTCCATCAGGTGGAAATAGAGGTCAACATGAGCCTATCAATAAAGTCTATAAAAAATTGAAGCATTTTATGACTAAAAGTCAGTCATAACTATTTTTTTTTTTCGAGACCGAAATTCGCCTAGGTTTATGGATAGTACAAAGTGGTATGACAAATTCCGTAATATATTATTTGCGGAAATAATTTCGTCATTTCCAGCCCTCGGGCCTGGAATACTTATTGCAGGGGTCGCGTGCCGAACATCGAATAGGTATGAAAAAAATGTTAAAGATCGTAAACATTTATTGGATTGGCCATCACCTCCTCTTTTAACCAATTGGATGTCGTTTATTCTTATGGGGTTTAGGTGTCGTCAGCGGTTCAATTTAAAAGGTTCATGGGGTTAAATGATAAATTCGATCTGTGTTTCGATTTTTGTTGATATTGTAGTGTATTGATTTATGACGATAGCTTTTGTTATGGCTGCGAAAACGTTTGATAACTCTTTCAAACGTTCTCGCAGCCATAACGGTCTTGCTGATGGTGGCACGTGATATTTGGTCATTCAGTTCCCTTCAAAATGGTTGAGCAGAGTGGGGCGATGCACGCGTCATGTTCGTGAACGGGTGCCATCAGTTGAGACTGGTGATCTCCAAGCTGCCAGTGGCTTAATTCAATTTCTATTTTCTTTTAAATCGTTTTTTTTAATTATTATTAGTTATCTAAATTGTGCTCACATATTAAAGCGAAGAAATTAGAAGCGACAAGAAATATGTAACCAAGATTTATGTAGCTTACAATATGATTTAAAAAAAAGTCCATGGAGTTTCTTGCACGTTCTTCTCCATAGAGATCTACGCTTTGAAACGTGCAATTTAGCTTCACTTTTATTTTTGACTGACCAATATTTTAACAATTCAAAAGTGCCTTTGATTGGTCTATTTGAAATAAATGTTTCTGATTTCTGACACACTCTCTCGCACCGACCTAGAGCGAGAGAAGTCTAAACGTCCACAGTGCATTTTTTAAGGACTGTAACAGAAAACATTCTGCAATTTCTGTTTACTCTTTTGGAAAACAGGTGTGCGTGTATGAAAGGCAAGTATGTTAGAGTACTATGAAAACGCCAAACGCGACGTATTTTTCTTCATTTTCATTTTTGTTCTGAGATAGTTGTTTATTTAGAAAAATAAGGACCTGTTGTCACAATTATTATTCCGAAGATGAAGATTGAATACGTAGCAACGAACAGCTGCCAACAATTAGTTCTAAAAGTGTTTTATAAATATTGCTTTGTTATACTTTTGTGGACGCAACTGCTGACTGTTCACACAGACTGGTGTAGGAGTATAATGAACCATAAAACTCACAGTAAACAAATTTCAATATTACTCCATCTCAACAATTTTCAAGTTGAACATAAAGAAAATAATAATTTAAAAACTAAAAACACAGAATTATTTCTCTATTCATAAAGTTTAGTACTTCTGTTTTATTATAAACCAGATTTTGCCCGCGACTTCATCCGCGTAGAAGTAGAAAATGGTTTTATTAGGTTTTTTTTTAGGTTTAGGAGATACGAAAATATGAAAAATTATTTATTATCTTCGACGTGTGCAGCGCCCCGTCGTGAACTCCACTGCGGGTGACGTAACCTACGACAAACTTATTATTTGCGGTTGGTACAGTAATCGGGTGTAGGTATCGAATCGCAAAATTAAGTTTGTTTTTTATTGTATATACTTTTCCGGGATAAAAAGTACCCAGTGTGGTGCCCAGGATATTAAAGAATAATTATACCAAGTTTCATCGTAATCGAACAGCGGCAGTTTTTGCGTGATGCCTGAACAAACAGACAGGCAGACAAAAAATTTTTTAAACACATTTTTGCGTTCGGTGTCGGTCTAGTAACACCCCTTGCTATTTATTTTTTTGATACTTTCAATGTACAGAATTTTCACTTCTACAGATTTATTATAAGTACCTATAGATTCTGTCGAGTCCGATTAGAATGTTGCTCTACAAAGCATAGTTTAGGTTAATACTTTGAAAACAAAAAAAAAAACATTAAGAGAAATGAAAACTAAATATGGAACTAGAATGAAGCTAGAGTTAATTGAATAGTTTATGTTGTGAATAAGCTGGATCCATAAT
Source organism: Mythimna vitellina (assembly GCA_949316375.1). Taxonomy (NCBI): domain Eukaryota; kingdom Metazoa; phylum Arthropoda; class Insecta; order Lepidoptera; family Noctuidae; genus Mythimna; species Mythimna vitellina. The sequence goes on from OX438686.1 coordinate 12,185,336, forward strand.
TCCCACGTAGATACGGTAAGTTAGGCATTTTCAATCCGTGTTCATAAATCTGTGTCGGGGAGCTTGGGAGACGGAGTAATGTCCGACGCATGCGGCGGATATAGTCGAAAGAGTTTGGAGTACCGCCAGTGCATTCAGGTGGAAACAGCCTCACATGCTGGCCCAACAATACGTGGATCTGTGTACTACAAATATACTTACGTGGTATTAGTACACTCAAATTTACGTGTTGTCCATGCCATATGTTTACATTTACTAATCTTGTGGATGCTGTAGTGAACGACTTCATTTGTCTTCCCACGCTAATATTATCTCGAACGTATCTTGTTTTCGCGTTGCTGTCTGAATTTTCGATCTTTCGGTATTGGATAAATCACAATTATTATGAAGTTAGATTCTTAAGAGTTCTTCACTCCTCCTCTATGCTATGCCAATCTGAGGCCTCACCATGTCGTGTTAAAATGTAAGTCGAGCGAGCTAAAAAGAGAGATGAAGCTATATAGGGTTTATAGCTCTATCCCCCATTTACACATTTATTTAGTCTGCGGTCCCTTGATGCTGTGAAAAAATCAAACTTCTAAGTTAACGAAAAAAAAAGATACGGTCGTTTATGTCGCAAAAAAAACGTATATTTCGACACTCCCAAGGAAATCAAAATTCATAGAGTAGTTCCCGTTGACCCAGAATCTTGAAATCAGAAGTTTGATTTTTTCACAGCTTCAAGGGTCCGCAGACATGAGTATATCGTTTTAATTTCAACTCGATACTTCCACACGTTCCCGAGATAAAGGGTCTTGACAGACAGACAGATGGGCAACAAAGTGATCCTATAAGGGTTTCGTTTTTTCCTTTTGAGATTCGGGACCCTAAAACGGAGTTAATTCCAGGCAAATTTTTTATTCTTTGGTTGCCGCTACTCTGCCTTCTTACAAGTCATGATCTATTTCATTAATTGGAAGACAGTATTTGCGCAAAGCCTTTACTGCTGCAAACTTCCTCGCAATGTTTTCGTTGGCCGTTTGAAGCTGGTAATAAATTTTAATTGTGTTTGAAACATTATTGGTACAACGCCCCTTACAACTTCTCCATAGAGCCATTACTTCGCTGTATCAATAAACTTTACTAAGAATATTTATAGAACTGCGGTCAAAGGAAAATTACATAAATCATTTAACAGTAAGAACGCTTCTATCGTTCGAATTAAAAAAAAAAAAACTTCACATGTGTTTACGAAGATAACATAAGTAAACGAAAAATAATTAGCTAAATTAAAAAAAAATTACAAATTTCAGTGAGGAACAACAAGTACCGAGGCACGATCCATTTGACGACCTGTGGGGTTACCATGACGTTCAAAGTAAGATTGTTTCATTCTTATTTCAGTGTGGGTAAAAGACAGAGCTATACAGGTTATCTAGCGCCATCTCTCACCCACACTGGAAATAAAAATGAAAGAATCTTACTTTAAACGTCATGGTTTTGGAAGGTTCCTGCACCGGATTCGTGCGGAAGAAACGCCTGGGTGCCGCCACTGTGTGGACCGTCCAGAGGACACGGTGGAGCATACGGTGGAGGTGTGCCCTGCCTGGGCAGAGCACCGCCGTGTCCTCGTGGGGGCGATCGGCGGCAGTGATCTCTCGCGCCGGGCATTGAAACAGGCCATGGTCCGGAGTGAGGAGGAGTGGCAGGCGGTCGCCTCTGTCTGCGAAGCAGTAATGCTAGAAAAGGAGGCGGCCGATCGCGTGAGGCAAAGGTCCTCACGCCCTAACCGCCGCCGGGATTCCGACCCCGATTTCGGGCCACCGTAGGCGCGGGCTTGTGGACGGCGAGTAATGGGTGGCCCGCCGTCCAACCGTCCGGTAGCCATCCGGACCGAGCCCAAGTCGTTGACGGCGCGTGCTGTTCCACGCGCGCCTCAAGGAGAGGTCAGCAGCTGTAAGGGCCCAGTAGGGTCGAAGCCTACTGGGGCCTCGGGTAGTGTGAAAGCGAAGCCCGGGGCCCCGGGATGAAGGCAAGGAACGAACAGGAGTGGGTTTTTAGTCAGTAAGAGTCTGATACTATCTCACGCTCCGCCCAAGAGCGGGATTTGTCATAAGATGATTTTCCCAACTAAATAAAAAAAAAAAAAAAAAACGTGGTACAGGTCCTGAACTGAGTTCAGTTTAGGTCGTGAAATGGATCGAGTTAAAAGCAATAAGACATAAGAGTTATCAACGACCGGTCATGAGTGTCTTATATTCATCGTATTACCGCGACCCTTACCGGTCATCGGTCCACCTTGAGGCCTTGTAGAGTCAACTGTCACACTTAAACTAGCTGGCTTGAAAACTGATACGTGATCTATGATCCTGTTGTCAAACGTTAGGCTGTTATGATTTGTTGAGGCAAGTAACATCGACCAATCATGTCACTTGACGCGGATATTGAGTGAAATGGATAAGGTCGCCTTCCCGTTTGTTGTGACGACAGATAATCGTGTAGTTTTTAGTTTCGTGGCTTATTATATATTTAATTGGAGACGTTCACATGTAGAACGCCACGATTGACTGTCATCTACGACTTTTTTATGGTGTCAAGAGATTGTCATGGTTAGCACGGCAGTCATAAAACGATAATAAATTGTCAAAACTGAATCGTAACGGTAAATCATGTGTCGATGTTGCGACTATCTGTTGTGACTACGACCAATAATTGTTCTAATGGCAACAGATAGAGATGATAGTCTACAATATACTGGGTACACAGCCTTACACTTCCAGAGACCCCGGTTACACCGTCAATTTGCCCGGCTTAGCGTTAAAGATTAATCAGGGACAAAAAAAGATATATGACAATCATTTACGTTTGTAAGATCACGAGGGGACATTAAGTAATTACGGCTCGTTCATCCATTAAAACAAGTATCAATCTATGTCATGAAAGACACAATAAATAGAAGGTTGGAGATTCGCCAGTGCGTTCGAACTATTCTGAATTGTTTACACGCCTAATAATATAAATGGAGTACTTATTGTATCTTGAGAGGCTGGTTAGCTTCATAATATATATTTTGCAATGTGGGTCAACCCTAGCAAGTACGTAGTTGTAGTTGTAATTATGAGTTTGGAGGTAAGCAGAACAGGGAGTAAAGTCCCGCAAACCTCCGTTGTAATGGGAGGCTTCTCCGACCAGACGGGTGTTATGTCTGATGGTCAACTGCCAATTAAAAAAACAATATTAGTGTGATATGGGGTTCAAAAGGTGACCTCCGTTAACTGTTATTTACATTTACAAAAGATCTTGGCGAAGTCCCGAACAAAATTTTGCTGGCATTTTTTTAGCGTATAGTGATTAAAAATATATAGATTAAATTTCTAAACAATTTTGTCTTAGACATTACTATTAATAGACATTGCGTATTAAAGATATTCCAGTCTAAAGTTAGTGAGATTACGTATATTATGTCAATAATACCTACGTTCCTCCTTAGGAATTTTAAAAACGCATTTTTGAACGAATGGCAAAATGTAATGTCAAATATTATGTTTCCTTTTGACTATTACTATCCACTACACCCTCGTGAAAGTGGAAAACTCTCCCAAAGGAATATAGTCCCGGGACAAAAAGTATTTTTTTCAGGACATGGTCTTCCAGTGTGCCAAATATCCAAATAGGTACGTTCGGTCGTGAAGATGCAACAAACATACACACTCACAAACTTCCGCCTTTATAATATTAATGTGATTATAAAATAGTCATTATTAATGTGTTAAAAGATATTATTATAAAATAATAATTCACTTGACTTCTGTGCTAAATCTGCCGAAAATGTCTGTCATCCTGCTAAAACATTTTCGGAGCTTTTTCCCGAGCGGTTCGCTCTATTTCCCGAGGGTGCTGTTAGTGTCTGGCAAGGGATTAAATTTAAATCAGGCATCTAAGTGATGTTGTGACAACAATATTTTCTCACTGAAAATGCTCCGTATGTAAAAAAAACCCCGCAATAACATGAATGAAAAAACCACTAGCGAATAAGCTTTCGACGCCGAGATATAATCCCGGAAAAAATCATCGGATTCGACTGGGGTCGCAAATGGATTAAAAAACTGATGTAATAAAGAGCCGTATAACTGTACAGTTCTCCATAAACAAAGATAACAAATGATTGTTCGAGAAAAATTCAGTTCTCCTATAGCAAAAATATTAACCTCAAATGTTGGACAGAATTTATTTCTTTGTTTGTCTGCACTTTATCTGTAATTGCCGTGAGTTTTTTGTAAGATATTTGGTTTTGTCTGACTTTGTTTTTACACCTTTCTACTTCTTCTTACATAACGTAGCATTAGATATCTAAAGTATGATGAACAGAGCTACTTTATACAAGAACCCATTCATTTGCAGTTTTAAGTCCGTATACTTTATCAATATTGCATACAATTTAAGATGCATTGTTTCCACGATAGAACTCATATTCCAAAACAATACGTGTTAAAGTAATATATTTATTTATTATTTATTTATTTTTTATAATTTATGTACACACAAGAATAAAGAAAGAAGATACATATTCTATTTCTTAGATTTCATACAAAAATAGTTGACAAAACACAAAAAAATATAATATAATTATAGTACCTGTAAAAAGTTTATTTGAACTTGTGATTCCGAGTCAATCCGATTATATTATCGTTACAACACTAATTTCATAGGTAAGGACCAAATATTTAAAATATTACGTGATCTAGATATTAACAAGCAGGTACCTTAAGTAAATAAATCAAGTATTTAAATATGTAGTTACTTGCTCTGAGGAACGGTAGAGAAGAACAACCCTCTGTCGAATTATTTTCTAAAGAACTAGTTCGCTTCGGAACTTTTTCCATTGTAAAATTTTCTGTTTGCTATAAAGGCAAGTACAGTTTGGTTTTGCTTTGCTTTTTATCGCGAATTTACTTTATTTGTTTGGGAAAACAAACGGTGGTATATTACAATTTTACAGTAAACAATACAATTCAATAATTGAGATAAATGCACAACCAACAACATTTTCCACATAATATAATCATTTATATTATATTTTGCATACTAATGTATGCAAAATTGAAATTCAGTATGTGCGAATATATAATATTTTCGAACACTAAAATTAAATTAAATCAATATTAAGTCAAAATCAAATCCAAATTAAAATAAACTAAAATAAAATAAATAAATTAAAAATCAATTGAATTAATACTTAGAACTAAGATATATTGTACATAAATAAAATATTACATAAACATTAATATCACAGTGTATCAATCAGGCAATGATCGTTCATTATCATAATAAGTAGGTAGATATATTAGGTACAATAAACATTGATTCATTATAAGAATAATAATGAGGTATAATAATCATGCATTTGATATTTTATCATAAATTATTTTTTCAAAATGTTGAGCGCCAAAGATTATTTATTTAACTGATTCGTAGTATGACGAAGGGAGACCGTATTTGTGCGACAAGAATTAACAGCGAATAGTGGCGGGGCGCGCACTCCACGACTTATCGTTTTTCGTGGTGTTACTTAACGAACGTAACGGAAACGCATGGCATTAAAAAGAATTGTTTTAAACTCGTTCAATCATATCTGAGTACTTGCTATAAAAGGGATTCCATACAGGGAAGCTAATTCGGTCGCAATTAGAATATGCATTCTAATTGCGACCGAATTAGCTTTTTATAGAGATTTAGGTTGGTACGGGCGTGAGAAACTTATGATAGACCTCATCACAAAACCGTACATACGGAAAGCATTGTTTAAAATTTTACCAATATGATGCTCAAAGTGTAGTTTTTCATCCAAAAAACGCCTAAGTCACGCACTCGTGTTTCTCTTTCGAGTGCTGTGTTATTTAGAGAATATTGGTATCTAGTAACGTTTCTGTTTTTAGTACAGCTTATACAGCAACATTTAGATGGGCTAAGTTGGAGTTTGTTAGATGAACAGTAAGCATTGAATCTATTTAGGTCTTCTTGTAAGAGGTGACGGTCAGTCAAACTACGTATAGGTCTTAATATCTTCAGATCAAAGTATTTTTTAAGTATAAAAAAATATTTTTGAGTTTTTGAAACACTTATTGACATCAAAATTGAATTATTCGCATTATATACTAAGTATTGACGAATTTTATCGCTAACCGGAACCTAAACCTTCATTAATTATGGATTCTGTTAAGGTAAATAAATGAATAAATTCAAATTGAATCCAAGAAAAATATAATCTAAACAGATAAAGCGTACGCTCCGAAGAAGTATTACACAGACTGGGTAAACTTTCTTAAATGTAAGATTTGCCATTTGCATGAGACAAAAACTTTTGTATTTCATAACAAGATGAGCAACAGCCTACATATTCACTACAAACCTATACAAAATAAAAAGTTATTATTAATTGGAAAAAACTTTGGCTAATTGAAAGATTTTGCACGTTTAACTTTTTTTAACAACCTTCTTTTAATGAATTTGGAATCCTTTATAAATATTAAGTGAAATATTCCTTTGAGCAAAAATAAAACCGTTATAAATTTTATTAAATATGAATGTCTAATACTTTTAAGCGTTCTCGAAGCGGGAGTTTTTAACAGTGTTATCCCTCGTCAAAATTAACTGCCACCGCCGCGTTAGGTCGACACTCGTTCTTTATTTGTTTAGGGCGATCATTTTACTATATGTTAACTTTGAATAGAGTTTTGAAAATAGAATCATTGATTGTTAAACACTGCTAATGCGTGTTAAACGCGATAATCTTTGAATAAAATATATTTTTTTTAAGGAGTTCTTAGCTGTAGGTTTCCCTAGGTTTTTTTTTTTTTTTTTTTTTTTTATTGGGTGGGAAAATCATCTTATGACAAAACCCGTTCTTGGGCGGAGCGGGAGATAGTGTCAGACTTTTACTGGGGCGCGCGTGGAACAATACCCATTGCTCGCCCTCCGCAAGCCCGCGCCTACGGTGGCCGGAAATCGGGATCGGAATCCCGGCGGCGGACAGGGCGTAAGGACCGTTGCCTCACGCGATCGGCCGCCTCCTTTGCTAGCATTAGGTGCTGTTTTTGATATTTTGGACAGAGAGAGAGAGTAATGCATTCTTTTATAATTTCGACTTTTACATATATTAATGGGATAAAGTCCAAAACAATAATCTCTATACAAATTAGCCATAGAATGTAATATAAATTCTCAAAGGTACCTTTTATAATAAATAGCATAGAAATCTGACGTTCTGAGGATGAAACACAATATGCCGTTCCAAGCAGCATACCAATGAACACTAATATGCCAGTATGTTTCCGCAAGCAGGCTTTATATTTTATAATAATGTGAAATTATGTGCCGGTACCTAAGTCTTCATAAAGGTACGTACAGATGTACCAGCTTGCAGCTTGCAGATTTTACAATTTCAATGAAAACCGGATTGCTGTAACAAATTACAAAATGATGAAATTACTTATACGTGTTACGTGTCTCACTAAACCATTATAGAATGTTCATGTGACTAAAGTATTTCCCCTAACCATTATTAATTTTCAACGCCAGCCTGTGTTACTCACAAATGTAATATTGCGTTCTAATCAGTAACATGAAACGCCACTATTGTAAACATATCACCCCTAGAGCATTGAACCTCAAACAACCAGTAAATTAAAATCACAATTCCATCATATGTGTACTTTCCTTATTAGATCGAGTTATTCCTTTGTGACTTGACTGGTAGGTCAACCACCGTGCCTACTGACCTTTGGTGATATGCTCCCGACCCGAGTATGTACCCTCGTAGCTCTTAGCGGATGGTACCGACTGTTTAGGGATGTGCCCCTGCAAATTCCGTCCCCGACTCGCTTGCATCGTGACCATGATTAAGCCGTGCTCGTGCTTGTCCACAGTTCGCCAGGAGAACGAGCGCATGATGCACGACGTCCTCCAGGCGGGAGTCTTAAATCGCACCCAGTCGTCGGCGTTGCGCTGACGCCGCGCTACTCGCCGCGGCCGCGCCTCGACAATGTGCGTCCGGCCGCCGCGCCCCCCGAGGAGCCTGCCGAGCCGGACCCCGAGCCGTCGAGCACGCTGGAGCCGGAGCCGGAGGCGGCCGCGCGCCGCCAGCACGTGAGCACCGCGCCGCCCGGTCCCACGTGAGCCACGAGTCACGCACTCACTGCGCTAGGCGCACCACGGCTGTGACGCAATGGTATGTGAACTGAGAGAATATTCATAGACATAGATAATTTACTCGTTCACGAATTGAGAATTTGAGAGTGACGAAATGGACGTGTAGGTAGCCAATGTGAAATTGTGAACAAATAGAAAAGAATGAAAATGTTATTGTTGAAACGTATCGGATAGGATGTAAAAGACAGGAAGTCAATAATCCACGATAGTTATTAAATATGCAATTGTCTATGTTAAGACTACATTATGTGGAACTAAAGGAAGAAATATAATTTGCTGATTCAACCGTGTATCGCACTTCAAATGAAATATGAATGTCTAAATTATAAATCTAAGATATTTAATGAATACGTGTCTCAGAGCTGTGAAAGAGGCTGCGGTTAGAATGTTGGATATTTATAGATTTGATAGCATAACTATGTATTGCGACACATAACATAATGATACAAGTACCAACTTCAAACGGGAACAATCATCAATACAATAAGGACAAGTTAGATTTCTTTCTTTATTTGAATAATTATAAATTAATGTTAATATTTGGTGGTGTGGAAATAGTGCCATTATATGCACAATGAAGTAATTTAAAGCCCGCATGTTTAGATAACTCCTTTAGCTGTCAAACCTGATGATGAATTTAATGGGCACCTTTATTGACGTATGTATAACTAAAAAATAAAGCCTATAATTTAATCAATGAGCACAATATAGTATTATTTTATCAATCACAGTACAACACACTAATGTATCTAATAATTCTTACTGCTTACCATACAAGTTTATATTTCACTAAGTGAGTCTTAACTGAGCTTGAGCACAATAATTTTGAGTTACTACTATTAATATTGAACTTCTCGTTCAACTCTAATCAAGAGCTTTCGAAACTGCGCTTAAAATAATAAAAAATCTGTTATAAAATAAGAGCTTTTTGTATAGTAGTTGTTGTAGTATTATTCTTACGACAAGAGCATTCTTGTACGATTATGTAAAATAGAGCTGCAGAAATCAGTGTCGTTCGCTCCGATGGGTTTGTCGTATGTAAGTATTAACTTAGATGCGGTGACGCGAGCGTTTAGGTAGAATATAATTATATAAAATATGTTAGCGTTCTTCGGCGCGGCCCTGTATGCGTCTGAACACTGCGAGTACTGCTTCACGCTTCACCCTGTATTTCAGCGATTAACAGCTCTTGAAACAAGTGTTAACAGCCTGTATAATTATATACGCATGAAGCTCACAACATGTAATGTCAAGCCATTGCCTTTATTACATTATGGGTGACTGTCTCTCCAAGTAATGACGTACAACGTAAATGTAATTTAATTAATTTATGGAAAGCAATTCAATTAAATTTTCAGTAATAATACAGATTATAAATAACTTGATTTATTATTGACAAGGTTCGATGTTTAGTAGTTGATGTGCAAACATTCAAAATTAAATCAAAAAATGTTTATTTGTAAAAATAATATGGTATAATAAATGTTATAATATTGGTTCTAGCATATCTTGCCATGATGTTGGGTAAAAATATTTCTGTAAAAATGAAGGCTTTTATTATTAATTATGAATCAGTGAAAGAAATATAATATTATTTTAATAAAATTGAAATTGTATTGATAATTGACTAAGCGATTAATATTGAATATGTCATTATCGACAAGCATCCATGAAGGTTTCTACTGGTCACAGTAATCGCTAACCACATTTTCCGATCTCAGTTTTACAGGATGAAGTGCGAGCCGGGCCGTTTTTGCCTACTTAGTGTTTTCCTTCTACCAACAGAAAGGTTTTAATTAGACTATTTACCCAACTAAAAATATCTTGGTATAAAATAATCTACTAGGCTTAAAGGCTCTTATATACTTATGTATATTTCTATGTACTATTAAGATCCGCAAAGGATTTTGTAAATAATAACTAGTTTGGAACAGTTTTCTGTTCACATGATGTAAATTAACAATAAATATAGGTAACTCACAGCTCCTGTACCCAGCTTCGCTAACATTTACTAGGCCGGGCTAATGAAGGCTTATTTTTCAATAATTATCAACATGTCTCTGTTGTTTACCTTTAAGGGAACATTGTTCAATATTCAAATAAAACCCACCAAAAGTTTATTCACACGTAAAGGTAAATAAATTTAAATTTAAAATCATTAATTGGAGAAATAAATTCAAATTCACGATTCAAGAAAAAAAACACTTAAAAATGAATGCAGGATTTACCCGGCCTGTATTTTGACTATATTTAAATGTACTTCTATGATCATTTTCTCGCATTTATATTGATTACAAAGCCCTATGGATCAATGTAAAAGTCCCACTGAGATCCGTCCATTAGTTTTTCTGCGCCTGCACAATACCTAGTTTGAATTTGTATAAAACAATTCTTACTAATTTCCAGTTTTTTTTTTTACCCATATTATTATTATATACTGCATAAACAATATAATATATTATAACAATTTCAAAATTATACACACTCCTATTTTTTAATTAGTACAAAAATAATGGGGCTCTATTCGTACGTACATTACTGATCATATTTTTGTAATCTAAAGTAAAAAAAAACGGAATTCCAAATTGTCCACAAAAATTTGTCATAATTGGTAAATACATAATAAAACCAATGAATCATAACAATTGCTACTAGAAAACACTACGCGCAGTATTTTTCCATTTTCATCAATAGCTTGTACAATATTTTCATAAATTGAGTGACATTTTGGAATATAAACAAACGTAATAACTTTGCTAATTATGAATATTATTCATTAAGAATTTTCTTAAATAATAACAAGACTTTTTCTAATAAGCCTTTTAAGTATTTGTACTAAATAAAAATTAGTGGTGTATATTATATTTTAATATTTGTCGCTAACTCAAAAGTTAATCACTAAAACAAATGCCGATCATATATTCTATTTCATATTGCATTTGCAACATTTTATAAGTTTGAATAATAAAATGAATAAAGTTTGTAGGTCAGGATGCGGATTACCGTTATTTTATTACCATCCATGCGAAGCCGGGACGGGTCGCTAGCGAACATAATCCGGATTTATACAACAACTATCTGCGATATTGAACATGATTTTAATCTTAAACTATTCGACTCGGGTCGAATCTAATTTATTATCCAGTAATAAATTAAACTTCACTCTGTATATCTAAATTGTATGAACTTTATATAACAATTTATTTTGTTAAAATGAGCCTTGCTTGAAATGTGGACGTTAGATAACAAACCACAATGCTGGTAGCAAGAAAACACTGAGTGAACATTGCTGTTCCATGTTACGAATATAATATTTAAAGGGGGCTAAGCGTGTGTGTGCCCTGCATAGTGCTCATTTTCAGCCTGTCCCTGTTTGTTCGAGTTCCATCATAAATATATATTTTGACCAATTTAGATCACAGTTTCACATATTTTCCGGCAACAGCCGAGGTAGACTAGCATACCACCGGTGCATCAACAAAGGGAATCTCAAGCTTGCGACCGGCTGCAAATTCGCACTGTGAGGAGCAAGGCTAACGCTGTGCAACTACTAGTTACGAATATGTGTATCGACAATTAAATGTATGTACTAGTTTAATTGCGATCCGCATCCCCTCCCATCCTCGTGTGATACGATATGCTACGTGTTCAAATGTTATCGTTTGATTATCTCTAAGGTTCGCCACTGAGCGAGAACTGTCAATGCATCTATTCGGCTATACTAGAGATCAATTCCAAATATTAAACTGGACCTATTAACGTAATTAGTGTTAGAGGGAGATACAAAGAATTTTATAGTTGTTTGTTGTAAATGTCAGTTTTAATTAATCTATTTTACAGAACAAAATGTTTAATAAAATATCTTTATAAAATAAACGGTTGTATCATTTGCTCGTCGAGTGCGTATTATATTTATGGAGCGTTGGGGCCTTCTGCGAGGCGTCGAAGGGTTAAGTTGATGTGTGCACAAAAGCGTGCAATGTATACCTACAAGTTGTGCAGAGGAAAGGTAGGGTTTGTTGAGGTGGGGCAGAGAGAGTGGCATTCCTCCCGGAGCGCCCTCCGAACTATGCGGCCGCTCTGTTGCCACCATGCAGCCTCCCAAACAATTTGTACTCAAAACTTGTTATACTCGGCTTTAAATTAAACTGTTTGCACGCAAGTTTGACAGCATAAAACATTTGTTAATACCTTAACACCTCATGTTTAAAATATATTTTAATAATCCTCTGACAGTTCATATCCACCGTCGGTTAATGAAAGAAAACTTTGAAGCATTTATAGCTGAAGCTGAAATAAAAATTGTAGGAAGTCGGTAAGTAAATGCAGTTAGCAAGCTTTTATCTCTGTCGACATTCACAAAGCTTGTTGAACTTGTGAGATTAGTCATAGTCACTGTAGTTCAAATGAAATGATAAAAAGAAATGCATTTATCGTTAAGTAGTTACCATCAGTTATGTAATTTTTTTTAGCCCATTTTAGCGTTCCTTACCCGAATGTTGCTAAGGGATATTACTAAGCCTCCGCTGTCCGTCCGTCTGTCTGTTTTACTGTCTGTCCGTTTGTCAGTCAGCGGGCTGTATCTCATAAACCGTAAGAGGTAGAGAGTTGAAATTTTCACAGAATGTATATTTGTTTTGCTGCTACAACAATGAATAATAAAATTAAAACTTCAAGAAGTTCCCAATACAAGCAACTTTATTTGGTCTGCGTTTTTTGCTCGATTTTAATTTTGTAGTACGGAACCCTTCGTGTGTGACTCTCACTCCCACTTGGCCAGTTTTTAAATACTCATACATGATGCTTCTGTCATGACGGGTATTCATTTCAAATAATTATAAAAGTGTTTGTGTGTACAAGTGTACATAAATAAATCATAATTAAAATAATTATGTTTTTTTTTTGTTAATTAACAGTTAAACTAAAAACCAAAATTATTTTACGTTGCAAGGAGGACAGCTAAAACCTTTACAACGAGTACGTCAACAAGAACATTCATTTCACGTAATAAAGTATAGACATTCTTCTCGAAATAATTCATGTAGCACAGTGGAGTTATGTTAATACCGCATGTAAACCTGCACGACTTAATATAGTTATGCGTATACTTGTAAATTCTCTCGGTTTATTCGAGGGTTGTGTGTGAAGAAAAACATCCTATATACAGGAAAACACGATAATTTTGACTATCATAGGTAATCGTAACACACTTCTAAGTTAATACTAAAAAAGATAAAGCACATCTTAACTACTCTGTTTAACATTCATTATGCCAGTAAATAAGCTTGGAAATCTCACACTAGTCTTGTCAAAGAGCGCGGTTACGAGATGATTTTCTACATTCACAAAATAAACGATAGTGACATTACCTGTTACGTACTTGTCATGTGAATTCTCTGCAGGTAATGTCATTACCTGCTTGCACCACAATCCGTAACGACGCAACTTTGGAAGACTGGTGTCAGACTTCCAAGTTTACCGTAACCGTGGATTTATGGCTGGTTCTTCTCCATAGGAAACGAAAATTGGAACCATTCCCTAGCTTCTGACGAGATATTTACATATTATCTAAACAATTTTCATCTAAAACTCGACGAGGAAATGACGTAGCGCATCTCAAATTGCAAGCTAATTCACTTAGAACTTTCATTTCATAAATTACAATTTTTCATTAACTTCTATAATCAATTTGAACTCTTATGAACAATTTGGAGGTTATTACTAAATGCAAAACACATGTTAAACAAAGTCTGGTGGTGTCAAAACTAAAATTTCATAAAGCACAAAGTGGATTAAACTTGAAATTAGCGTCAGTTACAGCTCATTTATTTTTATAACTATTTTACTGCCACGCCTAGAGCTTCGTACGTACTCCTGTATTTGCATTTCACGAAAGAAAATTACCTACACGTCGACTGTAACTGTAAACTTTTCTATCAAAGTAATGAGGGCGTACAATGCTTTCAAGCTAATGATTCTTCGCTTTTATGGTTAGGTAGAATTTATTTTATGTGCAATTAGTCTATAGGTAATTAAATTAGCTGATTGCTTTCGTTTACCTGTTAGCAATTTATCGTAATGAAGTTTTGATGCGAGTACCTCCATGTCAGTCAGGGGCGATGTCTTCAATCGTCATGAAGTCTATGTGAGAAAGAGATAGTTTTGTATGACCAGTGTAGCTCCGTCTTTCTCTCCATTATGATGTTTTTAAGACTTATGAGTAGAGTTCCAGATCTGTCCTACCTTGAAACCTATTGGCACAATTGGCAAATGTGAATGTACAACTGAAGTGAAGTTTAGGCAGTTACCTATGTATCAAAACTTGATTTTAAGACGTCCAAGAGAACCCCAGTTGTGCCCTTCGTTAAAACCTATGCATGTAATTGGCACATGTGAGTGTACAACTGAAGCCTGCCCCTCTAGCCAAGTTACAATCGTATCGTTCGCTACGAACGCCTCGATTAAGTCACGCCTCCGATTCCTTTGTTTTGACGTCATCTCAACGCTCAGTCACGTGGTCAGAACAAAGGAATCGGAGGCGTGGCCTACTCGAGGCGTTCGGCGCGAACGAAACGATTGTAACATTACTGGGGGGGTTGAAGTCTTACACTGTCTTCATTAAGGAGTATTTACACTTTGCGTACTTACCTATGCCTTAAACTTACCAACAATTATTTACAAACCATCAAAGAACAGTTACCAATTTTCTGGAAATGTAAAAAATGTGATAAAGGCCAATTTTTATGACTAAATATTTGGTATAACGTTTGGTTTCTTATTATTGATTTTATAGAATATTATGTAGATAGAAAAGCAATCATGATTTGTCTTTAAGTTCGATTAGAACTGAAAATAACGTTCTTAGTGTAGATTTTCCGAAGACTTACACATTGTCTAAGAAAGTTGTTGAAAATTTCCAACTTATAGCCGCTCCGGTGCGAATATGTTCTTAAGTTGGAAAACTTTCAATCCATAGCACCTCGTAGACACTTAGGAAGTGCTCGCCTACTTAACAGTTCTACCTGAAATAGAAGTGACGGAAATGTTAGAGTTATGTCTTAAGTATTAAGTAATGCTAAAAGAAAGAAAGGAAACATGTTTATAAATAGAAAGATAGTTAGATAGACACAAAGTCACATACAACGAAGAATCAAGTATGTAGAAGAACCTTAAATAAAAAAAAGAGGTAATTTTGTGTGTGGTCCAGTTCAGCATAATGCCAGACACATATGCTAACGAACTTAGCTAGCAAAAATAGGCTCATTAATAAAGCATGCTTTGAAGAATAATTAGGAAACCAATTCGTTATTAAGAAGGGCAATACATTTTTTTTTTCGAAATTAAATTCAATACATATTCAGAATCAGATTGTTTCCTAATTCCAAATATGTATTTAACTTAATTTCGAAAAAAAATGTTAGTTGGGCCCTTTTTATTAATAACTACGGCAGAACTTGCAAACTGGCAAGGTAATGATGGTAAAAACTGGCCAAAAGCGTGTCTGGCAACGCTCAGTGTAGGGTTTCATAGTTTCCCGTCCGTCACAATAAGTGTCCCCACTTAACGACAGACAACGAGCAAGAACAAACACCACCAATGCCAACGAGACACCAACCGACCAATTCGACAATATAATAGCACATACCCGTCCCGACCCCATCAACTCAAGAAAATTCTTAACAGCGTGAAGTAGTTGAATTTGGTGTGCGTGTTTTTATTGCTTTTATCATCTGAAAATGTACAAATATTGCGACCAAACTACTAAAAGATTACCAATTCAAGATGTTGAAGCGCATTTTGATGCACTCAATAACAAATTGTTACTCGCAACAAACCAAAAGAAAAGTAATAAAGTGCTCACTTTTTCACTAACGTTAACGTGCTCAATGTTTTTGTTATTGGAACGAAATATTTGTCCTATTTGAAAATACATAACATGACAAGTTAAATGCTTTAAAACAAACGTCTCGACACATCGGAATTAAAATATCACAGAACAGAATTTATAATATGGATGTAGGTAATGTTCTATGGTTAATAAATACGACACTGCGCTGCAGCTTTGATATTCACCAGTAAATAAGTACCTACGTCACGAAGTATGTACTCAATTACGTTAATGGACATCTAAATATAAGTGCTCTCTCGTAAAATCATAAATCTGAATATGTTCTTGACTATATCTTCAAATGATTTTACTTTACTGCGGTAGCGACGCATATTTAAAAATATTTTCTGAATAAATCTTCCTGTCCTCTTATTTTTTCAGAAAGGCTACTACTTATAATGTTTAAAGGCACGTGGGTGTATTTGTGCCGGAGACGGGCAACTATAATAAGCGGCCGATTAGAAAGGAGCCCAATTACGGCAACCCCTTTACGGATATTGAAATAAGCCTCGGGCACATTTAGTGAGTTATTTAGGGTAATCCGATTATTCTGCGAAGTATTAAAAAGTGTACTAAAATTTTTGACATATAATAGTGTACAAAAATTTTACTTGCATGTTTTTTTTTTAAATTTATTGTTCAATACATTAATACAGTAATATTACAAATATGACATTGTGTAAAACCTTTAAAGGTTTTTGTGACAAAATGGAGAAAGCAAGCTCGCTCACTACATCGGCTGTCCAAAATCAAAACCTAGCAGGAGCATCTAAACAAACTTTATATAAGTAAAAAAACATCTTATATGTACTGTTTTCATTTTGATATTGATAAATACAATTTGCTTTACATTATAAACTAGTTTAACGCAATTTAATGGGTACAAAAAGTCCTGAACTAAAAACTGTTATTCTATGTATTTTTCAAGTACCTAGCGTGTATGTAATTAATTAAACACGTACTTATTTAATCGCGATATTATATATATTTATATAAAGCGATTGTAAATCAGTCTCGGTATCATAGTAAAAGTTGTAATTACTTGATTTTCTCTTTTCTTCTAAACAAGTTGTAACTACTACACCGCAGGATAAAAGCATGTTATAAAACAATATTTTTTTCAATAAATTTTCTCAAAAACTCGCTCTTATTCCTACCGCTTTTGGGCTCGGTATTTACTGTTTTCCGCATTAAGTTATCTCAATATTGTATAACACCAACAAAATCAACAATTAAATGCTCTTACAATATCAGTTTTGCCACACCCACGCGTGCACATTGACCCGTCTCTCTCATAGTCTGTTACAATGTACGGTCTCAAGAGAGCATTGTTATGATTTCCACGCTTTGCAAACGGATTTATACCCAACCTCGACACATAATCTCATCACAGCATTTTCTGTACCCGCGGGAAAAACTTTTGCTATGAAGAGGATGTTGTCTCTACTAGATTTTCTTTTTGTAATTCTTTGCTTTGTGGTGTCTAACTATTTTGAAGCATATCAAACATTATATTGTATGAAAAAAAAAACAGTCGCTTTTTTGTGTAGGAAAATGGAAAAAAGGAAAGAAAATAAACCTGCACTACTGCCTTATTTTGGTGTACAATAAAGTTTATTCTATTCTATTCTATTCTATTCTGCACCAGTTTTTTATGAACCCACCTAGTGTTACCGAACCTACCGAAATAGCCGTAAAGTCCAGTAGTACATGGTCAAATACTGATCGTAGATTGAAGACTTCGAAAACCGATAAAACCCAATCAGCCTTATTTCGTACAAATATGAAATCCAAATCTATACTATCATTAATAGCGTAACTTTGATTTTCGAATGCAAACAATGGAGCAACAATCAGGCCTTACGTAGCTTGGTATCGAGGCTGGTACAAGGGTAGTTCACACTCGACTGCGACATCAGTTCCGCTCCGTCGACCATCCATTGTACGCCGTTAATGAGTCTAATCGGGGACCATAAGCCACTTTATTATATCATTAATCACTAGCCCAAATTATTTAATTAGTCCGTAGTGGATAACGATACTTGAACCATTTTACGGTCACGGAAAACTGCACCATATTTTAAGTTTATAACTCTAAAAAGTTTCGCGGTTCGACTTAATCTAGTTTCCTCTCCAACGCTCCAAAGGAATTTTCCTAAACTAAAACACAGAGAAAAATGTCTCAAGTGTATCCAATGTCACTAACACCCATACCCATTAAAACCAGAACACAACAATAGTGCCAGACGACAAGAATAGGTACCTACATTATATGTATTGTGACAGTAAAGTACCACTTCCGGACAAACCAAAAGGGTTTGACAAGGAGCTCTGAAATAAGTAAGGCATAACGACCACCAGAAACTACACTTATGTATTATCTTTAATACAGTCCTTTTTTCTAGTCTTAGATTTTTTTTGAGGTGGAAAATCATCAGATAACTGAGTACTTCCCGTTGACCTATAATCTTGAAATTTGGCAAGAAGCATGGATTCATAGCATACGTAAAGCAAACAGTCTGAAAACCGCAAATTTGTAGTTACGTCACAACATAAAACTTTAAAACTTCGTCTTCATCACAAAACTTTTTTGAGATTTGGAAAATCTTCGAGACTCGATTTGGAAATCATCGTATCTACTACCTAAAACCCACTTGTGTTCCTTCTGTTGCTCTCTGCATTTCAGGACCAAAGTAACTCCTTCGAACATTCCAGCAGCCTATCTACTCCTAGCTTGTTAGAAACATCGTTAGTGACGACCTTCAGTTTAATTAGATGCACTTAAAACATCACTGTTGGAACGGGGTGCGAGGGCTATAAATAAAGACCCCGCAAATTATTTACATGGGTATCGACATTCTTAGGTTGACTGGACTGACAAATAATGACTTCTATTTAGTTTGTCAGCATAATAGCAAAATCAGCCTTTTAATGTTGGCCACTGCTGGGATCCAGGCCTTCTCTCAAAGATAGGGAGTGAATGGTCCTTAGTCCACCACGCGGGCCCAGTGCGGGTCGGTGGATGTCACATGTCTTCGATTTTTTAAGTGCTGGTACCTGCCGGTTTCCTCACGATGACGAAGTAGTGATGATGAAATAAATTACACAAAGTAAAACACCTGGATTTGAACCTACAATGTTATGGGGGCAATCGGCGGCGGCGATCTCACGCGCCGGGTCTTGGTTCAGGCCATGGTCCGGAGCGAGGAGGAGTGGCAGGCGGTCGCCTCCTTCTGCAAAGCAGTAATGCTAGCAAAGGAGGCGGCCGATCGCAATGGGTAGCCCGCCGTCCGACTGTCCGGTAACCGTCCGGACCGAGCCCAAGTCGTCAACGGCGCGCCTCAGGGAGATGTCAGCAAATCGTAGGGGCCCAGCAGAGTGGAAGCCTACTGGGGCCATGGGTAGTGTGAAAACGAAACCCGGGGCCCTGGGACGAAGGCAACGAAGGAACAGGAGTGGGTTTTTAGTCAGTAAAAGTTTGACACTATCTCTCGCTCCGCCCAAGAGCGGGATATGTCATAAGATCATTTTCCCAAAAAAAACCTACAATGTTATACAACTCAGAAGCCGCCAGTAAGCCGTTGACACTGGGACACCACTGCTCGTTAGTATGTTAAGTAAGAACTAAACAGTCTAAACACCTTCTATCTACTGAATGACTGAACCGAAATCTAGAACGCTGGTTTTGTTGCTACGTCATCTATCTCTAGTGTCGCCAGGTGTCCCAATTTGCACGGGATATCCCGATTTTGAGGGGTCTGGGGACGCGTCTCGATTTTCGCCTGATCGGGATGCTAAATAATTATCTCGATAAATCAATAAATTTATTAAAAGACATTATAATTACTTAAGTACTATAAAGTAACATAAATCAGTCACATTCGCATTGTGCGTTCAAAATGATACACAGCACATCACTAGCTTGTCTCTCTCTCGCTCAGAGCCGCGTCGTCTTCGTCCGTCTTGATTGTCTTCAACTTCACTTAATCCACATAATTATGAGTAGGTCTGCATCGGGAATCACAAAGCGATTTCCGGCCACAGTAGGCGTGAGCTTGCAGACGACGAGCAATGAGAACCTCGACGTTCGACCGTCCAGTAAAGACCAGGCCCGAGTCGGTGACGCGTCGTGTTGTAAGCGTTCCTCAAAGAAATGTCAGCAAAACTGAAGGGGCCCAGTAAGGCCGATGCCTGCTAGGGTTGCGCGGGAACGTTTGAAAGAGTGACTGAAGCCCTAGAACGCAAAGGGCATTTGAAGAACATAGTTCCTCCCTAGAGCGAGAGAAGTCATTAAATGATTTTTTACCCAAACAAAAAAATATATATATTTCTCTCGATTTAAAACTCGGGTCGGCTCTCAGCCCTTACCTCTTCCTGATGATAATGGACGCTCTGACGTCGGACATTCAGGAAGAGGCTCCCTGGTGTATGTTGTTTGCCGATGATATTGTGTTGGTTGCTGAGAGTGGCCTAGAGGTCCAGAACAGATTGGAGGTGTGGTGGCACAGACTGGAGAGTGTTGGCCTGAAATTGAGTAGAACCAAAACGGAATACTTGTTCTGCGATTTCGGCGGTCTCTCCAATCCAGTGCCTTTAGCTCTAGCTGGAACGCCCATACCGATCTGCTCTGACTTTCGGTACCTCGGGTCACTCATCCAAGGGAATGGTGAGGTAGACCGGGACGTAACACATCGGATCAACGCAGGATGGATGAAATGGAGACAGGTCACGGGAACAACTTGTGACCCACGGATGCCCCTCAAGTTGAAGGGTAAAATCTACAAGTCCGTGATAAGGCCTGTCATACTGTATGGATCAGAATGTTGGGCTGTGAAAAAGACGGATGAAAAAAGATTGCATGTAGCGGAGATGAGAATGTTAAGATGGATGTGTGGTGTGACGAGAATGGATAAAGTGAGAAATGAATATATTAGGGGAAGTTTAAAAGTGGCGCCAGTGACTGAAAAGTTGAAAGGGAATCGTTTGTCTTGGTATGGTCATGTGAAGAGGAGGGATGAAACGCATGTTACTAAAAGAGTTATGAGTTTACATGTGGATGGATGGAGAGGAAGAGGGAGGCCAAAGAAAAGATGGATGGATTGTGTGAAGAGTGATATGAAAGAAAAGGAAGTTAGTGATAGCATGACGAGTAACAGGGCAGAGTGGAAGAAAAAAACGTGTTGCGCCGACCCCAAATAACACGGGATAAGGGCAGGAAGATGATGATCTCTCGATTTAAAACCCTAAATCCCGATTTGTTTTACCATCGGTCCCGATTTTAATCAAATCGAACCTAGCAACATAATCTATCTCCCACTTCGTTGGCTAATCCATCGAGGTAGGCCGCCATGTTCGAAATTAGGAAAAGAGGATTATATCACAACTATTTTTTACCCCCAAAGTTTAAAGAGTAGGTTCTGAGTTTGACGGCAATGTATTTCTATGTGTATCGGCCTATAGCATCGTAGCTCCTTAACAGATGGCCCAATTTCAATAAAAAACTTTAATAATAATAAAATGTATATTTTGGGAATATATGTATTGCACCTTGATGGTTGTTTGATTTCTTCATTTATAAAGTTCAACACTCCTCGACAGGAGAATCTTACTATTATTTAACTGAAATCAGGAACGCTGGTTTTATTTTTATATTATGCTGTGAAACACTTTGTAGTTTCGATACTTAAATAGCCTTAATGTGATCTATCTGGCAGATATGATGGTCAGGCATAATGATCACGTTACCTACTTACGATATTTAAAATAACATTTTCAGATAATAGCCTAGTTTTCCCTGATTATAAAGAAATAATTGGTTATTTCATTAGCCCTAGACTTACTTTCTTCAACATGCTGTAAGGACAAAAAGGTAGGTTTGTAAGTATTTATTTACCTTACTTAAAAACTATGTTTTACGTAGCTACGCAAAAATCAAGGGTATCATTATTAAGAAACCATGAAATAAACTGGGAATCATATAAAAAGGGAACTTCATTACATCCCAAAGATACTCCTTTCAGATTACATTTGACCGTAAGCTAGGATTATCCACATAAGAGCATATCTCCCGGGAATTTTCCGAGAAGATGAATTAGGACAAACTATTGATATTGGTCGGAGCAGTCACGTAGCCAAAGAGACTGATTATA
Organism: Mythimna vitellina; assembly: GCA_949316375.1. Taxonomy (NCBI): domain Eukaryota; kingdom Metazoa; phylum Arthropoda; class Insecta; order Lepidoptera; family Noctuidae; genus Mythimna; species Mythimna vitellina. The sequence goes on from OX438686.1 coordinate 12,207,560, forward strand.
TGAGCGCACATGTTGATCGTTCTGATGTTTGTTTAGCATGACAAATAAACGATGACGTAATAACGATGAAAATGTTGTTTGCATACTATCAAAGGGAATTATTTATTTTGGCGAAAGCCTCATCTCTTATACACGATCCGATAATGTTCACGGTCAAAACTTATCCAGAGGTTTGGTGGAGGTTTTGCCCAGAAATGGGAACGAATATAGGGTAATAGAAAAAAATAAAAATTACTAGAACTTTGTTCGGAACTTCGTCCTCGCGTATTTAGCACAAACATACATTTGGACACACCCTCCTTGTTTATAGGGACTTTTAAAATAATCGACGATAATAAACCAAGAACAGAGGTGACTAGTAACGAGAAACTGCTGAGTAGGGGGCGTCCGGAGGCCGATTCGCAGGTCAGATAGAGAGGGGATTTTTCCATTAGGAATTTCACAATGGTACCCAAGTAAAAATTTAAATATTCCATACTAATTTCGATCAGATAAATTTGTATTGACCACTTCACAATAAACGGTTTTTCATTGTTATGGGCAGAAGAAGAGGGTGTAACGGAAATGAGTGGTCATACACTCATTTCCGTTACACCCTGTATATAGATTATACTTTAATACACCAGTAAAACTGTGGGTCAAAATGACCGCTCAGTGGAGCCCTGATACAGCAAAGCGGCATAGAGGCTGATCGCGAAAGTGATGCTGGCAGTACGAGCTGGGGCCTATTTAACATAAGCGACAACACGTGACAATTCGACAATTTTTAAGTGCCTTTCATACATTTTCTACTTTAGTGAACAGTACCTGCCGCAAACCTTTGACAAATATGTGGCATTGTCAGTTATATACATTACATCACCATCATCATTTCAGCCGAAAGACGTGTACTACTGGACATAGGCCTCCCCCAAGTTTCGCCTCAATGATCGGTCTTGTACGTCTCGCTTCCATTGGATTCCCATGACACTCACTAGGTCGTCGCTCGCAGAACAGATGGGCGATGGGGCCGAAAGGTTTTGGAGTGGTAACTACATACTGGAAGACACAGCGTTGGAAGCTGGACACATGGTGGACATATTACATACACAGATTTAATAGGGACTGGACATCTTTATCTCAAAACTATGCTGTTTGTAAATCAAGCGAAAGGCCTTTGTCAACTTTCTGTGGGTTGTTAGAACGAAAAGTGTGAAATACAACTAACAATGTATACGAGCAGTCAGCTTCATATACTCTAATAAAAATGTGTTTAATGCATATTTTAGAAAGATATTATAAAGTGGAAAGATTTTGTATTTTTGTTTGTAACAAATAAACAAAAAAATTGCTGCTGATTTTAATAATTCTTTCATAATTTATCACTGAGAGACATAGTCACATATTTATTTTTTTTCACGCAGGCGAAGTCGCTGATAGAAGCTATTGTTTCTTCATAATTGTTATTATATAAATACATGTAAGTACGGTACCAATATTTACATATTTTTATATATTAGTAAAGAAATTATAAGTGTTTGTATAAATTGGTTTTTAGTTCATAGATTGTTGGCTTGCTATACGCTTTGGTGCATACTGTAAGTATAGCAAGAAAAGATTCTAGCATACAAGGATTTCAACATGTTAACCCATCAGTTTTCTATATGTATGTATGTACATATATAGGTACCAAAATGCTGTGTACGAAACGTAAAATAAAGTATAAAAATAAATTCAACCATTGTCGCAAGCGTCGTAACTATCTATATGGTGACTAAAGGATTATGTTAGAAAGGAAGGTGCCTATCTGTAACAAAGAGATAGCATCGTGATACGGAAACCTGATTTCCGCTTCCCGATTTCTTCCAGAACGCTTACCGTAAGGAATGAAAGATGGTTCACGTTTTTCCGCTTGCTATTTACAAGCACCACGTAGGTAGATGAACAGGCCTAGTTAATATTACAGGTAACGGGTAGATGTTTAAAGTTCCTACGCTAAGTGCATTGATTAACTGAGCAACGTATTTTTAGGGTTCCGTACCTTGAAAGGAAAGAATGGAACCCTTATAGGATCACTTTGTTGTCCGTCTGTCTGTCTGTCAAGACGCTTTATCTCGGGAACGCGTGGAGGTATTGAGTTGAAATTAAAAACATATACTCAAATCTGCGGTCCCTTGAAGCTGTGACAAAATGAAAGTTCTGAGTCAACGAAAAAAAAAGATACGGGCGTTAATGTCGCACAAAACGTATATTTAGACACTCTCAAGGGAATCAAAATTCATAGGGTACTTTCCGTTGATCTAGAATCCTGAAATTTATCATGAAGCAAGGTCTTATAACACAAGTACAGGAAAAAATCTAAAAACTGTAAATTTCTAGTTAAGTCACAAAAAAAAAATTGCGATTCCAAAAAATCTTCGTAACTCAATTCGGGAATTAAACTATTTTCATAGGTAAGTTTGTACGGAACCCTCAGTGCGCCGGTCCAACTCGCACTTACCTGGTTTTTTTCTTTAATTAGCCAGCTCCTAACCCTGATGTGTCATACATAGTTATTTTATTTCTTTATTTTTTCTTCAATGTGTATGGATTTATTATTAGGTTATTATTGTTTTCATTAAATGTCATGTCAACGCCTTGGACATCCTCTGTAACATTGTACAAGTGCTTGTAAATAAATAAATAATGAAAAGCGATGACCAGAACGTCCCTGTTCACTCTTGTTCTGAAGGTTGGCTTGTAGATGTCACCGTATAATTGTAAATACCGTTAGATTACTCGCGAAATTATAAACCATCGAATGAACGAACATAGCGACCATCAAACCGGAACATACAGTTTACAATGTAACGCATTATTTTTCGGTGGATTACAATCTATCGAAGTGAAACTGTTAAATCACAATATATTGCGCGTTAGATTTTCAACTGTCCGAAGGCTGTACCTGACTGGTCGATTTTACAGTAGGCCGTTCTGTGCTGAATATGTTTGGCTATCTATCGAAAAATAAAATGCGTTAAATTGTACGGTTCCCAATCTTTCGATAATTTAACGGTATTTACCATTTTACTGTGACATGGATAAGTAGGGCGGAAATTAAAAGGGCGCACTAAGCGGTCGGGTTTAAAAGAATATTTTTTACAGCAATAAACAAGATGTTTTACTATGATTGCAAAAGCAATGCAGCTTTTGTACAACACTTCAGTTGATTGTAAATGTCTTCAGAAATGTAATTCTACGACAAACCACAGATTCTATGAAGCTAGCATCTATGAGCTTCCATGAACACAAAAACGTTATGCATAAAAATAGAATTTTATTACCTAATTCTTTGTTGTGGAATATCTGGACTTGTAGAGTAATCCTAGTTTAATATAAGGGAGCGGTATGCTGCTCTGTTTACTGTGGCGGATCGGGCGGAGCCCACAAAGGGATGAGTGCGGAGATGACGCTAAGCGGCAACCGATCATCATTGTCGGATGTAATACAGTGTGAAGGACTCTCTCTAATCGTTAAGACAAACTCAGGCTTACGAGATAACTTTCTGATGTAGATATTAATATGTGCCATAATAAAATATTATCTTGTAACTATTATTATTTATGTTTTATGTCGAAGATTTATGTAGGTATAAAAGATAACAAAAACTATTACTTTTTCTGTATGTCTCTTTGTGTCATATAGCCTTCGTTTTCCGCACGTGCGAGGGAACGGCCCTCACGCCCCTGCTACCGGCATCCCGATCCCGATTTCCATTTGCACCGTAGGCGCAGGCTTGCGGACGGCGAGTAAGAGTAGCACGCCGTCCGGTCATCCAGTAACTGTCCGGACTGAGCCCAAGTCGTCGACGGCGCGTAGTGTTCCACGCGCGCCTCAAGGAGATTTCAGCAGGGTCGAAGCCTAATGGGGTCATGGGTTAAGTGAAAATGAACCCAAGGGCCCTGGAACGTAAGGCAAAGAAGGAACAAACGAATGGATTTTAGTCAGTAAAAGTCTGACATGATAGGGCGGGAGATGTCATTTGGATGATTTCCCACCTAAAAAAGCCTTCGTTTTATTACCCTTTTTTTAAGTTGAGAAATCTTCAAATAAATTTCTCACTCTGGACAGAGTCAGACTTTTCCTGACTAAAACCCACGTTTGTTACTTCAGTTGCCCTTTGCGAACTAGAGCCACGGTAAATCTTTCAAACTTTCGCGCAGCCCTAGTGTAACACTAGGTAGGGTACCCGTAAAAAAATAAAAATGAGAAACTTATTTCAGCAGTTGTCATCACTTGGGATACAGCAGCAAGATATTATATTTCATCGAATCGGGGCAAAACGGAATGCGTTGACGTTCCCTCTATTCAAAGGCGGTAAGTAAAAAGAAAAAATCATTTTAAGTAACAATTAATATTTCGATTGAAATTGGACTCTGGCCTTTCTTTAGCCACAGCTAAGAATTTAGGATCGCGTATCTAAATTGAGTTAAAGGAGGGTCTTATAAAGTATGTCAAACTACATTGTTATATAGAACTGACGTTGTTTGGTGGTTTGTTAATACATTTGTAAAGTATCGGGGCCCAACAGGATCGAGACGTACTGGGGCCATGGGTTGTGCGAAAGGGAACTCCTAAGAAGGAACTCAGGAGTGGGGTTTAGTCAGTAAGACGCCCTCACGCACCGCCATAGAGCGATACAAGTCTTAGGATGATTTCCCACCTAAAAAAAACGAGGCCCTGTGACGTCTTTAATTCAATATAATTCGTGTGTAACATAAGAATAGAATAAACTTTGACAATTTCACAGAAATTTAAATCTAGGGGTACAATGGCGATCTTATAGCTGACAGCGATATCTACCAGACAACCTCAGGATGGACTATAAGAACTGCAGAGTCTGCGGTGTACTGCTAGCAAATATTAATCAAAAAAAAAATACGATTATAGATAAAAAATATATATGTACAAAAATAATACATAAGCTTAAAAATATATACGTACAGGTATATAATTATATATTTTGTGTTACACAATTAAATGGAAGTGGAAAAAGAAAAAATAAAGGTTAGTTAGCGATGGAAGAAATTAAATTAGGTAGAACCAGAATAATATTAGAGATAAAAGTAATGTCTTTGACAAGGTTTTTAAAAGATCCTAGCGACTGGGCTTGCCTAACTGACATCGGCAACGCGTTCCATAATCGCACCGCCTGGCCCCCTAGCCAATTTACGCCTCCGAATCCTTTGTTCTGACCACGTGACTGAGCGTTAGGATGACGTCAGAACAAAGGAATCAGAGGCGTGGCCTACACGAGGCGTTCGGCGCGAACGATACGATTGTAACTTGGGTAGGGGTGCTGGACTGTAAACGATTTCTGACAGAATTTGATAGAATGCGAGGGCATCAAAAGTTTCAAGTTCTCCGATGATCTCAAGTGTCTAGAATGTGTATCATGAAAGAACTTAAAACGTTCTTTGAGATGTGACCCCCAGGACATTATGAAATAACGATAAGATATGGGTCTTCGGCGAAGGGGAATCGGCAGCCACTTGACAGCTCCTTCTCTCTCACACATCGAAAAGATACCTTTTAGAACGTCATACCTAGTAGGGCCGGATTGTAAGGGCTGCGTGATTGTTGGAAAGAGTTTTGCGGTCCTGAAAAGCAAAAGGCAGCTGAAGGAAAATAGTTGGGTTAGTCAATAAAAGTCTAACACTTCCACCTAAAAGGGGGAGAGATTATTTGATGATTTTCCACCAATAAAAATACGGGCCCTTGATACGAATAAGACAACTTTGATAGCACGGTTGGCGCAGTACAATTAATGTCGCAATTAATGTGCTGCGCTGCGAGTCGCGGGTTCGATTCTCGCACAGAACAAATAGTTGTGAACAGATAATTGTTCCAAGTCTATCTTGTATACGTGAACGGACTGACAGGAGTAATTCGTAGTATGAAGCGTTACCGCACACTACAAAAAAAGAACGATATCTTTTCCCACTAGTGGGAGAATATAGGTAAGTTACCGATTGGTAAAATAATCTAGTATTTAAACGTTACTGATCCGATTGACACAGTGACTAAGCACCGGCTTGCGCGCTAAGGGTCGAGGGTTCGATCTTCGCGCAAAACAAATATTTGTCGGTCCTTCAGATATTTGTTCAGCCTGGGTGTTTGCGCCAATGTTTAAGATCACAGTAGTAAGTATGTGGACCACCACAGAAGAAAAGTTGAGCGATTCATTTTACACAACCTACTCATTGTACTTACACAAGCTTATAGATAGGTATAAGATTTATTTATTTAGTTAATCTTCATGTAACGTAGAGACAATATGGAAGGTGCATAAAAAAAAGAAAATATTATTTAGAAAACTAGATTTAAAAAAGTATAAATATAGTTTAAATAAACATACACTTACACGTAATATAGAATAGAATAGTATTTATTCGATGCAGGCAATACACAAAACAACACAACAACACAAAAAAAAAGTACAGGGCACATTCATAACAACAACATACATACACACATACAGACACACATGACCACGCATGACCACGCATCTACATACATTCATATTCATTCATTCGGAACATTTCTTCTATTATATTGAATCTGAAATAATATTATTATTGCATTTTTTAATTTGTAATTAGAGTCAATTGTTACTTTCTTTTCTTTGTCCATCTTCAAATTGGTAAACGAAATGAAATTTAATTAATCTTATTTTTCTATGGTACCCATTGGAAAATAAGATTAATTACATTTCATTTCGATTATCCAAGACTGAAATGACTGAATGTATTTTTTTAAAGGGGGTTTCGAGACGATTATGCTATTTGTGTAGAGAATAATTTTGCAACTTACGTTTAAATACATACTGACTCGTGGCCGTTAATATTTACCTTCTTTTCTTATTTTGTGACTAATGCAGGATCTTATGAAAACCTATTTTAATCTTCCTCACTTAGTTAAACTTCGGTTTAGGATTGTAGTAACTTTGTAGAGAGAAAATAAACGTTTCATTTTATTATTACCCACTGAAATAGGTAATCAGGAATCTTTAAGATCTCTACAGTCTGATTTGTAATCCATGTTATAAATGGAAGCGAAAATGTATACGACCGATCGATTTACCTTAGGGGAGACCCACAAATGTCACCATACAATCCCTCTTGATAAGTCCTCTCTTTGAGGAGTGGTTTCTCTTTGACCGGTGAGGAATTGCAGCCAGAGCGGCCGCAATTTCTCACCGGTCATGATTGTTTCGGGAGATCCCTGTGTCAGAATTGGAAGAAAGAAATGCCTGGGCGTCACTATTATATGGGTCACCCGACACAGAAACATTATATATTTAGTTTAAGTATATATTTTATTTACCCTCGTCTATGCGTCACTGCGGGGTTCCAACTGAAAACCAGCGCTGGGTGTCTGACAAATGCCCTTTCGTTGCGGGCATGACTGTTGCATTCTGTACTTTTATTCTATTCTATTCCATTCCATTCCATTCCATTTCTTTCCATTCCATTCTAGTCCATTTGAAACTAAACAACTATATATCAATGGCAGAACATGCACACAATGAGTAGGAGGTCTATCTCTCAAAATCATTTGACACCTCACTGGCACAGTTAAAAGGCCACGAGACGTGATCACTGATCGAGTCACGTCAGAAAATAAGTTAAATTTATTATCGCGGGCTCTTCCCGCAAATTCATCGCAATTTCAAGCTCGTTTAATACCTGATCATACAATAAGGATTAACATAATCCCAGAACATCCAATGAATATTAATCGTAGCATACACATAAATCTATGTACCCAGTACCTACAAAGTCAATTATCTGTCTCTAACCTGATGCAGCTGATTTTTTTTTTAATTGCTATAAACCAGTGCTTGACTACGATCCCACCTGATGGTAAGCAGAGAGGCAATCATTGATGGTAAAGCGCACTAGTTTATTAAGAGCCTATTCACTTTAGCCTTAAAGACACCTAAATTATAGTTTGACGGGAAGACCGCAGCAGGCAAATTGTTCCAGTTCTTCGATTTACGCAGTATAAACGACGAAGCGAAACGCTTAGTCCGGACCCTTGAATTTTCAACAACGTAAGGGTGGATACTCGCCGTATGTCGGGTTGTCCGATGGTAGAAAGGAGATGGCGGAATCAAGTCATGCAATTCCCGCGCACACTCTCCAAAATGTAACCTGTAAAATACCGATAGGCTGGCTACCCTGCGCCTGTGCTCAAGGATTTGTAGATTGGACTTAACCAAATCTGGATCTCCAATTAGCCTCTTCGCACGCCTGAATAAACTGACTGATTAATAAATCTGTAACATTCTGGAGTGACGACCATGTACCAGAAGACGCAGCTTTGGAAGGCCGATGACCTGGTGAGCGTCGCGGGAATCCGATGGATGGGAAACGCCTACCACCGGTCATTGTACCGACAGTTAGGGAAGACCTTTATCCTACAGTAAACGTTAAGACGTAGAGGTGATGAGTCAGTCATTATCATTTCAGCCAAACGTGGCTGAAATAATGATGATAGGTACTAACTATCTGACCTGTGGTTTAAAAGCTTGTTACTTCATCTACGCAATCCAACGCGATGTTTAACGTAAAAGCAATGCGAAAAAAAGAGATAACTCCTGAAAACTCTGTGTGCATTCGGTAATCCCGTGATTTACTCGAATATTTTACGAAACTTGTTCCAGGAAATAAGTGATTTTTTTAAACCCCTAAAAGTTTTTGAAATAATTATCGTCATTCAGAATCTTGATTAAATTTGCAAGGCTTCTATTGTTATACTTATTTGACTTTTTAATTTTTGAGTAAATTATGAAGTGTCAAAGTTCATGCAAAATAGCAGATTTTCAGAGGTGTTTACTGGATTAGTTTTACACAGATTTATAAATTGATTTCAATAGAAGCCTAGATAATATTCACAAGATACTATGTTTCCAAAACATCTAATGAGAAATGTTTAATAACATCATAATCGCGTAAGAGCCGTTGTAATAACAGTAAAAATGTATATGATAATACGTACGGGTAAAAATAACGTAGTCTCTTAAGGGGGTGCAACTCGACATAGTTGCACCCCCTTAAGAGACTATATTATTTTTTCTCAATTATATTCTGCTGAAAATGCCGTGGGAAAAAATAGAAGGTAGTTCAATATTACATATTGAACCACATTCTATTACTATTTCATACTATGTAATTCATAATGTGGAACTGTTTATTTTTCCAAATAAATAAAAATAAAATACATACTAGTGTATGTAGCCTCTAATGCCCGTAAGTAAATAAAGTGAAAGAACAAAAATGCAAGATTTTCCAAGTCTTTAAATGTCAAGCTCAAGATCTGACGACGGTTGACGACAAATGGATGGCGGGATAACTACGAGAATCTAACTGTCACTTCAAATAGTCGAACGCGGTAACGGGTTCACTCTGACTGTGTAATGTGTCCCTAGACAATATTCAAAATCAATGACAAATACTGTTACGTGCCACGGGTAGTGTGAAAGCGAAGCTCGGGGCCCCGGGATGAAGGCAAAGAAGGAACAGGAGTAGGTTTTTAGTCAGTAAAAATCTGACACTATCTCCCACTCCGCCCAAGAACGACATTTGTCATTAGATGATTTTCAAACCTAAAAAAAAAAAATACTGCCACGTAAAACTAGACTGTCTTGTGTCAACTGTAGTGACATCTGCTGAAAATTACGCCACTGACAGTAGCTTCAATGGTTTTTTTAAAAGCTATAACCGCCGCTTATGGAATATGAGGAGCAAGCAATCCTCATTCCCCGGCCTCTGCAAGAGACGCTTTAGGCGTCGGGAATCACAGTGTGACTCGCAGCCACCACAAGCGCGGGTTTGCGAATGGTGAGTATTTATTTATTACATACTTCATGCACATACAGAGGTGGAATTAATGCCTTAGGCAATTTCTACCAGTCAACCTTTAGGTGATGCAGAGAAGAATAATGGTAGGTGCAATAAAAGAGAGAGAAAAAAACAGGTTAAAATAAAAAAGATATACAAATGAATCACAGATACAATACAATATAGGTGAATACGAGTATAATATATACATAATTTAAGGTTAATATATAGCTCATCGTTCGATAAGCACCAAACCCGGTTCGACGGCGCACCTTAAGGTCCTAGCTCCCGAGCACTGCTATAAAACAGTGACTTTCTGAAGCCTACTCCTCGGTAACCGCTAGGTTAATAGGTCTGAAAAAAAAATATTTTCATTATAGATTCATGTACAACATTATTAGCATATGATTTTTTTGTATGACTAATAATTTAGCAACAAAAAAAAAGTTAAAGACATGATATTTGTTCGCTTGTGTTCCCTACTATATTCAAACGGCTTTGATCTTTTGAAATATGTTTACACAAAATGTTGCTGGGTAAATGTTCTTGAGAATGTAAATAGATGTATTATATCAATCAATATTACGCAAACAAAATATTTTTAAAGATCAGCGGGATCTCTATGCGGGCGCAGGCGGCAGTACGAGTATGTTTGCATTTAACTCTGGCCAGATATTCAAGGGACTATACGCCTTAAAAAAATGTCACCATAAATTGTCGGGACTCAACTTTCGAAAAATCGAGCGAGTAATTCTTTCAAGTAAAAAGTGACTGAAGGACTTAGGTGGGTTTTAGTCAGTAGTCAAAAGTCTGACACGCCCTCTCGCTTCTCCCTAGACCGGGAGAAATCTTTTGATGATTTTCCTCGAAACCCGGGGCCCTGGGACGAAGGCAACGAAGGTACAGGAGTGGGTTTTTAGTCAGTAAAAGTCTAACACTATGTCTCAGTCTCACTATGTCTCACTATGAGAGCAGTGGTGGCCGAGTGGTAACGGCCCCGACTTACGAGTTGTAGGTCGCGGGTTCAAACCCAGCCAGGCGTATTACTTTGTGTAATTTATTTCATCACCACTGCTCTCAAAACGGTGAAGGAAAACATCGTGAGGAAACCGGCATGTCCTAGAACCAAAAATTCGAAGTCATGTGACATCCACCAATCCGCACTGGGCCCGCGTGGTGGATTATGGCCCATTCCCTCTCCTAGAGAGGAGGCCTGAGTCCCAACAGTGGGAACATTATAAGGCCGACTATGCTACTATGTCTCGCTCCGCCCAAGAGTGGAATTTGTCATAAGATGATTTTACCACCCAGTAAAAAAAAAGTGTCAGACCGTTACTGACTAAAACCCACCAGTGTTTCTTCAGTTGCCGTTTACGTTTCAGAGCAACGGTAAATTTTTCGAAAAATCCCGCAGCGTATTTAATATTAAACACGTGCAATAGGACTTACAGAACCTGTCAAAGTCCGTTGCCAAGCGCCTCAAAATATGACAAAGCCCTTTATCCCCGGCTCAACGCGCTGACTAATCAGAATCATATACAAAGATAAAATAAATTTATTTAGATATGATTATAATGTGCCTAACAAAGCCTCAGTTATAATATCATAAATAAAAATACAACGCAATGGGGTCAGCGTTATCGCATTTATCAGCGTCCGTAAATTAAAAACCAAGTTTTTGTATAGGACTAGCTTCTGCACGCGTGTTATGTGTTTTAATATTCCAAAAGAGCTTAGAACCGGGAACAAAAGAATCCTATGTCGTTAATCAGTTCACATTCTATCCGTGCGCAAAGTTTAATCAAAATCCGTTTATAAGTTTAGACGTGAAAACGTGACGTACACACAAACGTTAGAATGGATGCTGCTGAAGGAGATACCTACATAATTAGATCACTATCCGGACTTTATGCTATATGTCCAAAACAAACATTTCGTCATTAGGTACTGCAAAATCATATTACAAAGTGCTTTACACCCAGACTAGCTAATATTACCATCTGTTCTCAGTAGTTAGTTCCAATTCTCGTTTAATCTTTCTGTCTTCCGCTTGCAAGGAGGTTGGAAATTGCTTTTTCTACAGCTGCCATTTTTTTTCCACGATTGAGTTCACTGCAACCAAGTATGCATTGCCTGGGATGTTCTAAAAATGAGAATTATGTCTGTTTACTTTTTAGGTACTAAGTTAGGCAGGTAGTATAGCAAAACTTGGTAAAAAGGAATGCCTATCCCATACAAAAATCAAACAAAGATGAAATATTGACCAACTTGTACTTCAAATCAAAGGAAACCCATTAAATAATAAATAAATTTATTTGATCCAATAACATCCAATTAAAAAACAAGAACTAAACAATCTCGGGTTATAGGTAGGTACATAGTACATATAGACTGTGAACAGAATCTTACGTACAAAATCGTTGTATCTTTTAGTCAGTGCATATACATATTTAGTCGAGACCATTTGGACCCCAAACTAGGCAAGAAATGCCTGTATTTTTGAAGAAGATTTAGGAGGAATCAATTCCTCCTAAATCATAAGGTCTTACTTATACTATTTTATAACATAAATATATATTTTTACATGTGGGCTCTTATACTTTGAACTAATGCTATCCTTATAGTATGTATATTCTTTGAAACCGTAAAACAACAATGAAGCTACTTTACAACAGCGAGAAGATATTACAATTTTAATAATTATCCCACCAAAAACATTTCATGTAAAATGTTGCCAAGACGGTCACATAAGGTTTGCCCTGTTAAAGATATCAGATCTCATGTAGAGTCAAGCTTCTGAATCTACACGGCTCAACTCTACCGACCCTAAATTCACAAATTCTACATATCAGTAAAAATTTATGGCTTCGCCGTTTCGCTACCATCGTGGAGGTGATGTGTATAAATATTTAGTTTCTGAAATAAGTAACGAAACAGCCTCTAAAGTATTAATGCTATTCAATTGAGACTTTGTATGTTTAATTAATCTATTATTGACTAGCTGTTGCCCGCGACTTCGTCTGCGTTAAGTTCGTAAAACTGTACAATCTCTCTGTGCTTGCAATTCATTCCGAAAGCATCGCAATAATTTATTGTACTTTAACATAAAACGGTTAAAGGTAAAAATATCCGAATTGAGAACCTCCTCCTTTTTTAGAAGTCGGTTAAAAACACAAATTACCTTCAGGAAACATGTTATGTACTCGTCCAGATCCAGATGTATGAACGTATTGACGTTCATACATCTATCGTATCGTTCGTTCATATTCATTGGAATAGAAAGAGTATGGGTCGTAGCAGTTGGCATTTCTGCCTACCCCAAGGGAAAAGTCATTAGTTTATGTATGTTTCTGGTTTATGTTCTGGTAAAACAACATTGTATGATTTTAACCCCTCGCCACAGTGAGCACGCCACAATCAAATCGCAGCGGTAATGCCTGTCTTTGAGAAGTGTCTACAGAGGCGTCACGGCATCCTCTTTTTGTGCAGGACTCACCGGTTGTGGGTGTTTCGGAAGGTATCTGTGTCGAATTCAGCGGGAAGAAACACTCGGGTTTCGCCATTGTGCGAATCACCCGGAGAATACGATGGAGCATACGGTGGAAGTCAGTCCCGCTTGGTCGGAGAGCCGGCGCCGCCTTGTCCTTATGGGGGCGATTGGTGGAGAAAATGACAACCAGTAGCCTCCTTCAGTGACGCACTACGATCAAAGAAGGTGGCTGAAACTATGAGGGATAGGACATCCTAACTCCTCAGCGGTCGCTGCAAGGGACACTCCGGGTGTTGGAAGCCGCAAGGCAATTCCCAGCCATTGCAAACACGGGATTGCGGTGGTGCTGTCCGGCCGTCTGGTCAAAGCAGTCCTGAATCGACGGCGCGTAGTATTCTACGCGCGACTCAAAGAGATTTCAGCAAATGGATAGGGCCCTCTAGGGTCGATGTCTGCTAGGGCTGCAAGATTGATCGAAAGAGTTATTTCCCATAACAATTTTCGCCTCAATAACTTTTCACTGAAGAGTTTAAGCAGTTAGACAGCTTTGATAGAGGTAAACGAAGGAGCATAATCGGGACACCGACCTTCAGCTGGATAACGTGCACAGATAGTGAAAAGCCTTAAGTGAATCCCAAAACTACCATCATCATCATCCGGCAGGCATTAAGTCCGCCGCTGTACATTTGTGCATAAAGGATTAAATAAATAAATAAATAAATCATCAACTATCTTCTTCCACAACAGTACTTATGAAGAATTTGCGAGAGCATGCTTGCATTGATTATTGCAGTTTGATCATTTTAAGCGTTAGAATTACTTGTTCATTTACCTAGGATATTTTGGTGTGTATTTAATTGATATCCCCGTATATAAGACAAATGATTTTTCCATAGTGGGAACTACCTAAGAGTCTCCAAACTTATGAATGAACTACGGCGAAAACTTGTGCGCGTGTATCCCCGTTCAATCGAACTCGCATATTGATGGCCAAACCGAGAAATTACTGACACCGATTGCCTCTATGAGGACACGGCAGTTCACTCAAGATGGATAGACCTCCACCGCATGCTACACCGAGTCCTCCAGGCGATTCACAAAATGGTAATATCAGGGTACTTTCAACCGAACCCAGAACAGAAACCGTTCGAAACACCCACAACAGTCCTGAGCTTATCCATAAAACAATGAAATTACGGTTAACAAATGTAGCAGCCGATAAGTGTTATCCCTGAGACTGGCCTCCCTTAGAGGGTTGTTCCAGTGTTGGTCACCACTCATTGCAAAGAGGTAACGTCCAGATATCGACGTAAGGCAGCAAGGAATCTGAGATACATTATACGTTGTCAAACTGTGATCAGAAAAACACATTCGATCCCGTTTTATATGAAGCAGTGACTGTAAATAATAAAACACACCATTATTAATCCGCAAGGTGCCATCATGCCGGAGGACACAGTGGAGATGTGCCCTGCAAGGGCGGAGCACCGCCGTGTCCTCGTGGAGGTAATCGGCGTCAGTGACCTCTCGCGCCGGGCTCTGATCTAGAGCGAGGAGTAATGGCAGGCGTTCGCCTCCTTCTGCAAAGCCTTAATGCTAGCGAAGGCGGAGGCCGCACGCGTTAGGGAACGAACGGCCTCACGCCGAGCCGAGATTCCGACCCCGACTACCAATCACGGTAGACGCGGGCTTCCGGACGTCGAGCAATAGGTAGCTAGCCGTCCTGTAGTTGACCGGATCGAGCCCAATCCTCAACAGCGCGTAGTGATAGACACAGGTGTAGTTTTAGTCACTAAAAGATTCTGACACTATCTCCCGCCCCGCCCAAGAGCGGGGGATGTCATAAGATGATTTTCCCACCGGAAAAAAAAAGTCAGTAAAAGATTGACACGTCCTCCCGCTCCAACCAGAGCGGGAGAAGTCATTGGATGATTTCCACCCTTAAAAAAAGAAAAAAGGTGCCATCATCATTATTATTATTTCAGCCGAAAGACGTCCACTGCTGGACATAAACCTCCCCAAGTGTCGCTATAATGACCGGTCCTGTAAGCCTCTCATCCATCGGATTCCCGCGACCCTCACCAGGTCATCGGTCCACCTGGGGACCATCCAACGCAAGGTACCCTGTAACCCCTTCCGAAAATGTGGCCGTGTTATTTTAAAGTGAATAATTAAATACATATAGGTATTTACTTTTATCGTCTTTGGATGGTATCCCTTGAATAATCACGGTCAATTAGCTTGCTACAATAATGGGAAAAAAATAATAAAAATAAGCAGTAGGATTGTTAAAAATGCCTTCGTCTTACACCAGTTTAACCATAACTGTAAACGTGGGCGATGGCCATTCTTCTGCCACTCAGAAAATTACGTAAAATACGCAATGCCATCTATCAAATTTAATATGAAGTTCAACCGTCATTGTCATCATTATTTCTACTTTGAGTCTTTAGATGGCGTTGCGAGTATCTGAATTGCTTATGGTGTCATATTTTACTTCTCGAAAACTTTGATTTCATACCGTTTGTCTTTCATATGCTTTGTTTCATTGCGATGAAACAAAGCCTAAGTAAGACAATTATCAAGTTCCAATTCCAACAATTTAAATGTATAAAAGTTATCTACATCGATTTCTAAAATTAATAATACGCACTTCACTAAAAATTTCTACAGATATATTATATACGTAGATTTATAAAAAAAAAATTGTAAGCATGCAAAAATATATAAAAAAATCTTATTCACGATGACAAAATAGAACAAAAATTTCTCCTAAGAGAGCCGTATGGGATTTGAACCACCTTCACATTACATGAAAGTCTAGTTACGAAACCACTGTGCTGCGGTCTTCTATGAATAAGTTATAAAATAGACGTTCTTATATAAACGTCATAATTGACTGGTTGGCTCCCTAACGATGATAGCGTGATGATTTTCGTTTTAGAAGTTAAATTTGCAGCTAAATGGAATAATGTAACATTATAGTACGTGATTTTACTCGTCGCTTTGATTTTATTATGTGTTTTGATTAGTTTTTACAAAATATTTAGAAGATATCGAATAGAAATGTCAATTTTATTTTGAAAAAATGGTAAAAGTTATTTTAATACAAAAAAATAAGACAAAATAATGTCAACATTTTTAACTGTAGCTGGGAATTGAACTCGCGGCAAATGTCGTTCAATACCTACATTTTGGATTATTGCTCACCCCACATAGCAAATAGCGTGATAGTTTATAGCCTATCAGTTGCCCTGACCTATAAGGATTGTGTATGCAAAATTTGAACAGGATCGGTTCAGTAGTTTTTGCGCCAACTAATACCATCACAAAAGAATTTTACTGTTTTATTATATGTATAGACATCATATCCTGAGAATATGAACTATCTAGTACATCGGAAATCAACTCTATGAGGGTTCAAAAAAACGACGAAACACTTCGAGAAAAGGTTTTCGCTTGGCTCGTCTTGATGGGGACACTGCCGTGCCCCCAGATATTAACAAAATACTAAGTAGATGCCAGGTTCAAACATTTTTTTCTAAACCAGATTCAATTCCGTGAATAAAAAGTCGTCGTTTAGGCGGCTCCAATCTAAGTCGGTGTTCAAAAAAAGGACATCGTGTGCGAGGGAAGTAAATTCCCAAAAATGACAATATTATTTTGTAGTAAGATTACGATACATATAATATATGTCGAATCTTATTAAATTCATGTCAAATGTACACTGAATTTATTAAAATTTTTGTAAATGAATTGATAATTTTTGTTTGGTTGAATATCACCTAATCAAAGCACATACTTTAATTTCTGTCGGGGTTTAATTTTGTTTCGTCATTTTTTGATACCGACTTCCGAAATTATAGTTATTTTGTACATTTTAGTTTGTTCTTAAAGTCAGTTGTTTTTTTGTAAAATTAAAATCTTTTCTTTTTCTTTTTAGTCGTGGTATTCCACAGGTAAAACTCAATAGTGAGCAGCATCATTAAATTATTTCTCCCACACTAGGGTGGAGCGAGAGGACACGTCACACTTTTATTGACTAAAACTCACCTATGTTGCTTCAGTAATGAAATTACTACAGAGTTTGAACTTAACCCAACACCATTTACAATATCGGTCCATTAACCAAAAAAGTTATGCGCGAATCAATAACCCCAAGAAGATGAAATTTGAACATAATTGGTAAAATAAATGAGGATTTACCGGTGTGAACTTAACACATCTATGGTTCCCCTAGAGACCGTACCGGTGTGATGTTATGTTATGAAATGGTGTTAACAGTAAACAGACATGCAATTCCAGCAATCACAAAAAAATTGAAGAACTGTTCCATGGTCTATCTCCAAAGTTTTTCATCGAATCTTCACCAAAAAATAGAAACACTTGGTAAAAAGAAACACTCTTCACAATACAAAAAGAATTACCTATAAAGATCGGACAATAAGGGCAAAGGCGCGCGAAGAAATTATTCATCAGATCTTCACCAAATGTCGCGTGTGCGAAGCGTGTGAAAGCGCGTGTGTGATACGTGTGCGAAAAGTATGCAACATTTTTAAGGCTTTCGCATTGTACCAACCACTCAATGATGTAAGTATTCTTGTATTATCCTCGTTCGATAAAATATGTATGTCAACCCATAATCCCGAACGGAAGACGATATGCACATTGCAATTCCAAGATAATACCTTACATTGTACGGTCTAGCGACAGCAAGGACGCAAAATGGAACACAATTAAAGCCCCTATTAAAGTAGACGTAAAGACGCTAATCGCATCAATTAGCTATGGTACATTAGCCAATTATTGCAAGATCGCGTCGGAGCCGACCACGCGGCATACTGGGCCCGTTTGACGAAGGATTTATAAAGTTGGAACATTTTTGCAATGTACATAACGAGAACGGTCACAATTTGTGGAATGTCGCGACTTAGTCGTACCGATGGAAAAGTTTCAGCTTATATTCGGTGAAAAATGCCAGTTATTCGACATTTTCTCTTCCACAGACTCTGTTCTACTAACCGATAACAATGATATTTGACGTTCGTTTTATGTTGTTTTTGGTGATCGAATTTTCTGGAAAATTAGTTTGTAAATACTTTAACCTTTTACACAATACTCATGCATGACTTCTTTGGGCTGAATGATGATAATCATGGCATCAATCAAACATCTCATCGGTCATAGGCTCATCACATTATTTTGCTAATTCTTTTTGACTCAGGAAGCATCTAAATCTATCTAATCTAAACTTATAATAAATCTGTAGAAGTGAAAATATCAAAATAGTAAATGGCAAGGTGTGTTACTAGACCGACACCGTACCCAAAAATGTGATTAAGAAATTTTTTGTCTGTCTGTCTGTTTGTTCAGGCATCATGCAAAAACTACCGGTTCGATTACGATAAAACTTGGAATAATTATTCTTTAATATCCTGGGCACCACACTGGGTACATTTTATCCTGGAAAAGTATCTACAATAAAAAACAAACTTAATTAATTTTGCGGTTCGATCCCAAGACCCGATTAATGTATCAACCGCAAATAATAAGTTTGTCGTAGGTTACGTCACCCGCAGTGGAGTTCACTAAGGGGCGCTGCACACGGCTAAGATACTATAATACTTTATTATCTTAAGATACAATATCGCTCCATACAATTCAATGGACTATCACACACGACGAAGATAATAAATAATATTTCATATTTTCGTATCTCAAAAAACCTAATAAAACCATTTTCGACTTCTACGCGGACGAAGTCGCGGGCAAAAGCTAGTATAAAATAATATCCCCTATCAACTTTTAAGATACTAACAAAATCCACAAAGCATATACGTATGAATGTATAAAGTTGAAATTAAAAAGGATAGACACTCACACACGCTTACATGTATGAAATGAATGGTTGTAGCCTCTATCTTAAAAGAACAATAGAACGAGCTACACTACAGCACGCGCTGAAAGCTTTGCCACAATAATAGTAAAAATAAACAAATGACAAACCCTGCACCCATTGTCAACTGCCCCTGTACCAAAACAGATAAACGAACCCTAATTCAACGAATAGGAAGGATTCGAATACGTAGTAATTAAATTAATAATCCTGATTAGTAGAGATTGTTGATAAGAATAATTAACACGTGGAACAAACGCCCGTTGATAACCCTTGACAGATTAGATCGACGGGTTAGACATGGCAATTTTACCGTGGCGTCGTTTACTTGACTTCAGTTTTATTTGCCGGTGATTTTGGTCGTTCAGGCTAATGGATGGCGCCGTGGAGACCGACCAAGAAAGAAGTGGCGAGGCGATCAAAATAATAGATGGAAGATCATTTTTAGGGGACACCGTTGTCCAGCTGTGAAAAAATCTGGACTGAATAAATAAAATTGAACTAATTGGTGTTCTTTAGCTCAACCAATAGAATTTGAATTATATATTTTTACATAGTGATGTTAGATAATTCTATTACTAATTCTAAATTCTTATACTTATCAGTAATGCTAGAAAGGAGCAGGCCGCACGGGCGAGGGAACGGCCCTCACACCCCAGCCGATTCCGATCTCAATTTCCAGCCACCGTAGGCGTTGGCTTGCAGACGGCGAGCAATGGGTAAAAAAAACTGGCCGTGCAACCATCCGTTTACCGCCCAGACCGAGCCCAAGTCGTCGACGGCGCATAGTGTTTCACGTGCGCCTCAAAGAGATGTCAGCAAAACCGTAGGGGCCCAGCAGGGTCGAAGCCTACTGGGGCCATGGGTTGTGAGAAAGAGAACCCCGGGGCCCTGGAACGAAGGCAAAGAAGGAACAGAAGTGGGTTTTAGTCAGTAAAAGTCTGACACACGCTCCCGCCCCGCCCAAGGGTGGGAGGTGTCATTGGATGATTTCCCACCCATAAAAAAAAACGATACATTTAGAAGTCGAAGTACTACTCGGCATCATTGTCATCCAGAAATGTACCCAGAAAACTGCATGACAACATTGCCACGTTGAATGGCAAAGCTAATTATTTGAGCAAAAAACAAGCCATCTCCACCAATCATTAAACTTGTACTACACATGACACAGACGCTACATCATAATTTACATCACAAATACTAATTACTACATGTAAAATTATGTAGAACAATTTTCTATTTCTCCTCCCACGGAAATTAGAAAAGGAAACTCGATTATTTAATGTAAAACACAAGGAATGTTTTGAAGTTGTGAGATATATGTGTAGGATTACCTATTAAATACTTGGTAAGTATGGATGGCAAAGTATTGGGCCGCACTGGGTCCGCGTGTTGGATTACGGATGGCCCTCTTTCCCTCTTACGAAAAGGACGCCTGAGTCTGAGTGCAGGCGGAGGGCATTATACGCTGATTATAAATAGACGTATCCATTTCATTGTAATACTGAGCGCATATTCTGCATTATATGGTAAATTATAAAGTGCAACGTTAGTATTTCTGGCACCAGAATTAATAAAATCAGTATTTTGTTCAGTTGATTACTTTACCCTCGATTTAACCCAATTACCTTATATATTTTATATAATAATAAGATTTATTTTCTCACCACAGTATAAGATACATTTACATAGTATAAAGAAAGCAATACATAACAGACTGCACTTTTACAATTACAATATTATATTGTGGGAGACTGGTGCCTAAGCTAGACGTAAGGCCTGTATTTCAGGACACCAGGAATCCCTCTCATTCGGAGATAGTAACATTTTTATACATTATGTACTTTCACATTATTAAATGCGGTAGGTTACTTATAACAGAGCATGTTTAGAATAAAATTGTTAAATTCCGTGTTAGTATTTAAGTGAATATAAGTTGTGTTTGGGTGTATGTGTGTGATGGTATGTGAGGGTGTGTGTGTGTGAGAGGGCAAGGGTGTGTGTATGTGTGTTTATGAGGGCATATGACTGAGATTAGGAAAATTATTATTCGAATAGTGGGTTGATTTATGAACAGGAGGCAATTGAGTAAATTTAAAAGAGAATAACAACATGAATGTGTAAAATCAGAAAAATATGTTAAAATCATCCATCAATCAATCAAAGAATTTATTTCAAACTAGCTTTTGCCCGCGGCTTCGTCGATCAAACTTTAGCTCTTTATAATATTAGTGTAGATAAACCATTTACTTTTGCGTTCTCAAGAATTAAGCCAGTCAGAAAAATGATGCCAATTGCACATTCCAATACGTAGATCTCTACTGGAGAAGAATGTGCAAGAAACTTCATGGACACTCTTTTAAATCATGTATCACAAATACCTTGGTTAAATTCAAAAAATATATAGAATGTAACAACTAGTTGATTTGAGAATTATATTCCCAAATTAAGAACCATAATTCCGGTGTGAGAAAAACAAAAGTTCTATGTATTCATCCTGTATAGCTGAGTCTCTTTCTCACTCAAATTTTAATGATTTTAAGACGTCATGGTAGGGCTGGATTGTTAGAGGAACGTAAAAGGCAACTGAAGTAACACAGGTATGTCAGGCTTTTAGTCAGTAAAAGTCTGACGCACCCTCTTGATCCAGAGCAAGAGACGTTATTTGGTGATTTTCAAACGCATAAAAAAGCCGTTCTCGAAAAATGTCTAGTCGAATTCAAACGAAATTTCATAAGAAATCGGTAAATGAGATATCATGATGATGAAAGTTACATTCATTCCTTTGAAGCTTTAAAGCAATATATCATTGGCAATATATGTTAATAACTTCGAGGGTGTGATTCGAGACACAAAATACTTACTTTGAATTAAGATTGACAAAGTTTCCGAAATCCGTATTCGAAGGTTCTCATATTGTCAATTTGGTGAAACTCTCGCTGGAGAACGATGCTCGGGTAGATGGGTGCCGCTTTGACACAGGATCCCCTGCCTTTAATATAAACCAATTTCTTTTCGCTCATACGACTTGAAGAAAAGAATTTATATTTGAGGTAAACCAATATTAAAATGAAATTATGTAAGTCATTGCAATTTTGATTTTCATTAAAGTGTTCAAAAAAAAAAACATCCGCTGTGAAATTTAAAGACTTTTCAGAAGCTGGTTTTGTATGTAGCCCAGTTTAGAAGTGCTTTAGAGGTCAAAAAACTCATAAAGAACTTTTTTTTTCGTAGTAAATCACTAAATGACTCCTCCTGTTCTGGGAATATCAGACTTTTACTGACTAAATAAATGATAAATGGTATTTTATTATGGTAGGTTTTAAAAAAACACTATTATACGTATTTTTGTTTCGTCTGTTTAAACTAGATGAGGACGGTGTTTGCTAGCTGACTACCCTAAGAAAAAACACCGAAACAAACTCAGGGGTCAAAAAATAACCATCTATTGAATTCCATCTACGTTCCTTCAGTTGCTCCATGTTGTCCAGGGCCACGGTACTTCTTACAAATAATCCCGCAGCCCTAGTAGGCAAGAGCCATTCCGGGCCCCACCTATCTTGCTAGTCACATCTCTTTAGGGCACGCACAACACAACGCGCCTTCAACTCCGGCCTGTTTCTCATCGGATGACGAGCTACTCATAGCTAGCTGTCCACAAGGCCAAGCCTGCGGTAGCCGGGAATCACCCTGCGGCTCCTGACGCCCGGAGCGTCTTTAGCAGAGGCTGGAAATAACAAGTACCAAAAACGAGGAAATAAGAAGTAACAGAGCCTCGATACTTAATAAATTTAGTGTAATGTAATGTATTATAATTATTATTCCTACATACCTTAATTTACAAACATTTTCAGTAATATTAGGTATCTTCGTAATAACTTCTGCTCTCCGCTTCGCCACCACGAAGACTATTTAGTTATATATATAAGGAAACATAACAAACTAACTTTTTTGTGATTATGGTGTCCCTCATCAAATAACTCTGCTTTAGATGGAGCGAGAAGGTGTGTTAGACTTTTGCTATAAAAAACTCACCAGCTTTTCTTCAGTTTCCTTGTGCGTTCCAAGGTACAGTAACTCTTTTCTGCCCACGTGACTGAGCGTTGAGATGACGTCAAAACAAAGGAATCGGACGCGTGGCCGACTCGAGGCGATCGACGAAAAGAGAATTGAAACGAAACGGTTGTGACTGGGCTAGGGGGAAGGCGTGAAAACATATCAAACAATCGGACAGACACTGCTTGTTCCGCATTTATAATGTTACTATATCGTAATAACTTATTAATAAACCTCATTTCAGTCTCGTCACTAATATGGCATTACCGATATTCCATATAATCGATTAGGGTCAGGTCACAACGAGCAGCAGACTAGATGCGGTTTTTTAAAGAGTTCTTTAAGGAGGAATTTTATTTTAACCTACGAAACAAAAGTGTAAGTACATATTTCAGTGAGAGAATCAAAAGAAAAAAATCACTCAGTGGCATCGCGCTGCACTTCGAAGGAACTCGAGACAAAGCTTGAAGCAGCGAGACATCACTCGTATCTACTGTGTTTCGCGAATTCGAATACGCTCTGCGCCATCATGATATTTTTGCAGTGCTGAGTTTGTGGGGTGCTAACTACTAGCCTAGTACCGTCGCGTCTCTTTGTGAACTGACCCTTACCTACACGGATGTAAGCGTAACGCAGTGTGCACGTCCCTATAATCGACTATTCGGATAATCGCATCATTAACCACGTACAAATAGCTTGTTTACCCTCCAAATAGGTACACGACTACGCGGGAATGTTCAGTAAAATCCCGAAACTAGGATAATGGCATGACTTGTCTCGTAAAATTGCATGATTTCTGTTCTAGTAAACACATCGAGATGTATTGATATCTTCTCCTTGTAAACATTTACTCGAACTCAAAATATAGCGTAAGTATGATAGGTGTTGTTGATTTAGAGCTTGTATTCGGTCAATATCAAATGTGATGGGTGGGTTATGAAACTTTTCAGTGTAACCCCTTTAACATCTGTATTGATTTTCCTAAATAAACAAACTAGATGGATTTTGCCAGAAGTGGAAGGAGGTTGGGTAGGCTCGTGGAAAGGAAGAAGTGAAGGGAGGAATTTATCTAGGAGTGGGACAGAACATGCCAACAAAAAAAAATTACCACTTTATTGCTCCATAACATGAAGGCTTATTACATAGTTTCATCAAGATAAACCAGTTTTATAAATGTACCGTTTCCAGCAAATAAAATTCTCCATTTTCTGCTCACTCAATTTCCTTAAACAAAGTTATTTTAAACAACACGTACTTTTTGTCAAAGCATACAGTGTACGACGCGCCCTGCATAAATATGTAGCAGAAAATTCCTTACAGTGCAAATCGAGCCAAGTACATAATTTGTTACATCAGCGCCTATGAAAAATATGAAAAAAAAGTATGAAAAGAAAACCAAAGTAAATATACTTTGCAATAATCAGGTGAGATACAATTTTCTCTTTACCTAAATTAATTACCTACGTCAGTCAGTGTATTAACATCGACGATTTACATAATTAATGAGATATAAGAAATAAGAAACTCGCAACGTTGAAAATTCAAAGGCTAAGAAAAAAGAATTCCTTTTTTAAAATTTATCTTTATCTTAGACGCGGTCTTTTTCATTAAGACGCGAGCAATATTGCGGGTCGGCAAAGCGATAGAAAGCCGAGCGTCTCCTAATATCGTGACCGACGGCGCTAAGCATAAAAAAGAGGATGATATAAAACACTAGAGGAATATTTCACGTCGTATTCGTGAGCCTGCGTGACGGGTATATTTGCGACACCCTCTCAAGGGACATCTGTATTGAGAACATTCACCGCTGAATTTTGTAGCGTAAGCGGGATGCAACCAGAAAATACGTGTTCACCTGAAAAATTACCTAACGTTAAACATTTTCACAACGCTACCAGCTAACAAAATATTTATACCACACAATACAGATGAAACTATTTTTAGCTGATAAATGTACAACTATTTATCAATTTTGGCATAACACACAATATTTAATGGTTACGCGAGTACTTTACGTGTGGTTACTGGGTTTAAGTGTTCTTACTTCGAAAAGGTGCAAGTGCATAAATAGATCAGCAAACGTATGTCGGTTTCTAACAGAGGTTTAACTCATAAGGAACAAAATAGAATATTATATTTATTGTTATTACCGAAGGTAATGGTATAAGTGGATAAAATAATAGATGAACCTTAACAGTAGAACTATTTTTTTCGCATGAGAAATTATCATGTAACTACTCTCAAAAACTAAAACCCACCAGTGTTTTTTCAGTTGCCTTTTGCGTTCCAGTACTACAGCAACTCATTGGAACATTCTCACAACTCCAGAAACGGTATTTTTTTAAAGAATCCTGACCTTACCAAGCTAAAGTAAAATAGACATGTGTAATTATATTAATTATCTCTTGATCTTAATTAAACATGTATCCAGGTGGTAACGTTACTCCTTAACTCGCTAAATTAATTATTTTCACTCAAACAAGGGTGAAGAAATTTCAAAGTAACAAAACAATACTGTTTGTAATTTTATCTTTTCATTACAATAAGCCCTTTCAACAACTTTGTGAACATTGAAGTTCGTTCAGACAACATTCCAGTCTGGGACTATGCATTGTTTTCATTTGCTGGTTTAGCTAAATTACTGTTGAATTCGGATAAAATTGGTTCCGTTAAGATTTTCCAAAAAAGTTTGCAGTCCTAAAATATATATATTTCACAGCTGAAAAACCTTTTAATTAAAATTAAGTAACAGTAAAAGATTTAAGTATACTCTTTGAATGAAGCTTCTTATTTTATAGAAAAGAATTAGATTTTAGTGAACCTACTTTAACATTTTGGACAAGACCCGACAAGAAAATTTAATGTAGAAAGTATTTTTATTTAAGTGACCTAGAAACCAAAAAAAAAAAATATAGGAGAGACTTTTAAATCTTGTAAAGTCTAACCGCTTCTGACTTGGGACTTGTTTCTGCTGTCGCGGACTATTTATGGTTTTGAAAGAAACCTATAAAATATCGTAAAGGATGAATACGTGTGCGTTAAAGTCAGATATAAATTAATCAAATCTACATGTTAGTACATAAATGTGACATAAACATTGTGTGCCTATAAAAAAAGCTAAGTATAGCAAAGCCTAGGTAAAACCTGGCCGTTAAAAGGGCACATCAAGTTTTACAAAAACTCGCTGACAAAAGTGACAGATGAGTGACAGTTACGACTTAATACAAAGCCTAGCTTTCTACAAAAAAACAACGTGCCATTTTTACGGCCAGGCACTGTAATCGAAGTTCCTGAACCGTAAGTATCAGATAATAACTAAACGTTTACCGCCGTCACGAGTTCTACAATCTACATACATTGTCGCGCACACAATACAATGTCGAGCAAGCGAAATGGCCCAGTAATGTGGCACTTGTTGATCATTCTCCGTGAACGGTTTATTTATACCAACCTAACAGAATCTACCGTTACTTTTAGCCCCAGAGAGGGTTAGAAATGTGTCAATTGATACCAACACGCTGCGTGACACGTGCAACAGTTGAGAGTGATGTGCATTATCTATCTGTCCTAGAAATTATAAAACTTTTTTAAATGGTTTGCAGTCTAGTATTATTTTTTTATATAAACATTTTTTTCTCACTTTTCAATTTTCCTCGCAACTATAACTAAATAGGAATGACAAAATACCCATAATGACTATCTACACATTCTTTTAAGATTGTTACGAACCTTTTCGTGGAAAATTTGGATAAAACTGAAAATGCATTTTTACTAACTAATAGTCTCGTTTGTGTATACAGATACTCATTGTTTATGTGCTTATTTTGCCTTATAATAATAATACATTTATTTCGAATGATATCTATATTTTAAAAACTGATGTTAGTAGGTTAACAACACAACTACACTACAGCATGAAGCCGCACCCATCTTTGCAACATGGGGACTCCCTATCTACAAAAACACTCAGCAACTTACCTGGTATATTCTGGCCTTCATAAGAATACTGTCGTTTGTTTCTAGTGAGTTTGCACTTTTGTATAATGATTCTATCTATCAACATAGCCATAACATAAATTCTTATAGCATAGCATAGCATAGTCGGCCTTATAATGTTCCCACTGTTGGGACTCAGGCCTCCTCTCCAGGAGAGAGAATAGGCCGTAATCCACCACGCGGGCCCAGTGCGTGTTGGTGGATGTCACATGTCTTCGAATTTTTGAGAGCAGTGGTGATGAAATAAATTACACAAAGTAATGCGCCTGGTTGGGTTTGAACCCGCGACCTACAACTCGTAAGTCGGGGCCGTTACCACTCGGCCACCACTGCTCTAGTCGGGGCCGTTACCACTCGGCCACCACTGCTCTTATACAACATACATATAAAGCAGTTCTCTTAGCCTTTGGTCAGCGCAGTATCCATAACAGAAATAAAAGTCTACTGCCAGAGTAGTATACATCTCTAACTATTCCCTGGCAGCGCTTGCATCGTTCAAGCCTTTGTCTCTAGCGGTAAAAGCACTAAGATCCTCTTTGAAACTAGTGGTAGTAACGAGTTCAGTTTAGAGGCAGTGCGAAAACGTCAGAGTACTTAGTGTGGCCAAAAGGATGAGAGAGAAAATAGGTTTTTAGTTTTCAAAAATTTAGAAGACCAGTAAATATATGAAGTAAATATAGGTGCTAGAGAACAGTGGTGGCCGAGTGGTAAGGGCCCCGACTTGCGAGTTGTAGGTCGCGGGTTCAAACCCAGCCAGGCGCATTACTTTTTGTAATATATTTGACTGGCCTGTTGGTCTCGTGGTCAGTGGCCCTGACTGCTAAGCCGGAGGTCGTGGGTTCGATTCCCATCCAGGACAAATGTTTGTGTGATGAGCACGATCATTTGATCTGTGTCTGGGTGTAATTCATCTATATATGTAAGTATTTAGATATATATAACTATGTTTATCAGTTGTCTACTACCCATAACACAAGCTCTGCTTAGCTTGGGACTAGACGGCTTTGTGTGATAGTTGTGGAATATATTATATTATATTTCATCACCACTGCTCTCAAAACGGTGAAGTAAAACATCGTGAGAAAACCGGCATGTCCTAGAACCAAAAATTCGAAGACATGTGACATCCACCAACCCGCACTGGGCCCGCGTGGTGGATTACGGCCCATTCCCTCTCCTAGAGAGGAGGCCTGAGTCCCAACAGTAGGAACATTGTAAGGCCAACTATACTATACTATAGGTATAATGTATATTGTACCGGTGCTTGATATTTTTACGTGGCAATCACAGCTGATAATCAAGTCATGGAGATACGATGACTTTATGTGCCTTTACTCTAGTCATAAAATTACACAGAAAACAGTTTAAAAACAATTTAGTAAAAGTATAGTACCTACCTATTTGGTTACTGTTTTTTTCTGAATAGGTCTAGGTACTCAGTGATTTTCAGTTTCAGGAACTTAAGCTCTTTACTGAAAAAAAGGATAGATGGATATGTAAGTCGATACACCTATTCAGCTGATTATTATCCTGTAGAACTTGTCGATTAAGACGGAGAGTGAAATTTTATGGCCCAGTGGTTAAGGCCCCCTTAACCACTGGGCCATAAAATTGCATGCATGAGGTTGCGGGTTCGAAACCAGGCAAGTACCAATGTGAATTTTTTAATTCATATGTATTTTTCAAGTTTATCTAGAATATTACTGGGAAAGGAAGGCCAAAGAAAAGATGGATGGATTATGTGAAGAATGATAAAAATAAAAGAAAAGAAAGTTAGTGATAGCATGACGAGTGCAGAGCAGAATGGAAGAAAAAAAAAGGTGTTGCGCCGACCCCAATTAACACGGGACAAGGGCAGGAAGATGATGATCTAGGATTTTACTAACACCCTGTGCCTCGAAAAGCACGTCTTTACGTGCTAAGTAAAAGTGACAGTCATTACAGATAGTCAGACGCCAGCAAGTCTGGCCATCAAAGGAGTATGGTGTTGCCCATTAACTGGTTTGTGGGTTGTGGAGATCTGATAGGCAGTCTTTCCATGTCAAACAAGGGTATTCAGCCGCATATGGTTTTTTTTTCGGGTGAGAAAATCATCAAATGACATCCCCCGCTCTTGGGCAGAGCGAGGGATAGTGTCAAACTTTTACTGACTAAAAACCCACTCCTGTTCCTTCTTTGCCATTTTTCCGAGGCCCCGGGGATCTCTTTCGCATCACCCATGACCCCAGTAGGCTTCGACCCTGCTGGGCCACTACGGTTGCTGACATCTCCTTAAGACACGCGTGGAACAGTACGCGCCATCGACGACTTGGGCACAAGCCGCATCCGGTAGGTCTGGAAGTAAACACTGGCATGTTCACTCCCTAATATATATACCTATAATATAATAAATACCTAATGATCACACATTTGCAGTTCGACCGGAATAATGCTGTACTTTGTAATTTTTAAACACACCAAACTGACAAATTTGTTGGTCTATGTCCAATATTACAAAATTACAAAATACCTTTACCGCCATTTCGATTTCAACTTCGATATCATCCTATGGAAAGCGATACACGAGGTCAACGATAGAATGAGAGCTGACCCAGAGGAGCAATACTGCACTCGAACAATATGAATAATTTACTTTGAGAACAATTCATAATCGATTCGATCAGCTGTCGAACGGTTTCGAATCGAACAGAGACCGTACCAATGATACTCGTGCAACTTTATGAACGTAGCTATTTTGCTCTATACCCTGTTCATCTGGGCTTGAGACAAAATGTAAACAAAGAAAACTATGTAGGTACCTTCGGCCAAGTTTCTTCGACGTGTTTGAATACGTTAGTAACAGTTACCTTTTCTGTTGAATGCATTGGCGTTTTCTTTGCACGATTTTTCTTCGGCGAAGAAAAAGTGCAAGCGTGCAACACTTTTTATGATTTGTTTACCTTTTGTCTCACGGCTCCCTGAAGAGGGTAATGGGTTCCTTACGCTATTTACAAAACAAATAATTTAAATTAATGAACAAGACTCGGAAAACAATGTTAACCAACGTAACAGGTGTAAAGTAATGTCGGTACACCGTACATTTAAAGGAGTATTTTGATTCCTTTGCGAGACCCACAATTATCCTCTCGGGATGTGTATTTAAAACTCGGGTTTTGTGAGCCTTTCGTTTCGGTCTTCGTCTTGTTTGTATTTTAGAGGATGTCGGGTACAATATATGCATAACGTTTGTGCTGGAGAAGTAATAAATATTTTCATCAAGTTGAGTTGGTGATACTGAAGCTGGTAACTTGGGCTTCATAAGACTAAAATGCGTCATCAGACATTGTAGCAAAACAAAGGACATGTTGGTTTTAACGATCATTATTTTAAGACATTTGTGTCTCAGTATATGGCTTGGTCACTCTCAAAATATGTAGGCTAGTTTACAAATGGTATTGTAAACATTCGTATCTGCTGTTAATCACCACTTCATTGCAAAAACGGCAGGAAATAACATGACAATATTCACCCAGTGTAAGCGTGGGCACGCCACAATTATGGCGGTAAGTCGCCTCTTTGAGGCGTGGTTGGAAAGACCTCACGGCGTCTTCACCTTCCGCATGACGCAGGTTATCACCGAACACGGTAAGTTCGGGAAGTTCCTACACCGGATTCGTGCGGAAGCGACGCCCGGGTGTCGCCACTGTGTGGACCGCCCGGAGGACAGGGTAGAGCACACGGTGGAAGTGTGCACCGCTTGGGCAGAGCAACGCCGTGTCCTCGTGTTAGCGATTGGCGGCGGCGATCTCTCGCGCCGGTCCTTGGTATAGGCCATGGTCCGGATCGAGGAGGAGTGGCAGGCGCCTCCTTCTGCGAAGCAGTAATGCTGGCAAAGGAGGCGGCCGATCACGTGAGGCAAGGGTCGCTGGGATTCCGATCCCGATTTCCGGCTACCGTAGGCGCGGGCTTGCGTACGGCGAGCAATGGGTAGCCCGCCGTCCGACCGTCCGGTAACCGTCCGGACCGAGCCCAAGTCGTCGACGGCGCGTATTGTTCCACACGACCCTCATGGAGATGTCAGCAAATCGTAGGGACCAGCAGGGTCGAAGCCTACTGGGGCCATGGGTAGTGTGAAAACGAAACCGGGCCCTGGGACGAAGGCAAAGAAGGAACAGGAGTGGGTTTTTAGTCAGTAAAAGTCTGACACTATCTCCCGCCCCGCCCAAGAGCGAGATTTGTCATTAGATGATTCTGCCACCTAAAAAAAAAAGAACCCAGTGATTGATTGAGAAATACGTTCACGTCGCTACCGAGCAGTCGTAGGAAACTGTCTTTTGTCGACTTCGGACGGAATGCTGGCTTTGTTTTATCAAAAATGTACTGTATTCGCATCGTTGGATGTACGAACAATTGAACGTCTGTAGGATGTGGAGACTGGGGCATGCTGGAGTAACAAATTATGTTGGAACATTGAAAAAGAATAAGTGCCCATAATACAAGTTAGAGAAGTTCTTATAGTAATAAAAAACTATTTAACACAAAATGAATGTTCGTGTAGTTATTCCAAAAAACTGAAATTATAATATAATCTCTCAATTATACAAGCTTCATAAGATAGAACATCAATGGATTGTTAAAAGAGACAAATACGAAAAACTGACTCCAAAATGCTTGTATTTTTCGTTAGTAAACAAAGTCAGTAAACAAAATCCATTGCAGTATATCACGAACATTGGAACGGCGCCTGAAATTGACAAAATAGAGTCAACGGCAAACAAAGCCA
This sequence comes from Mythimna vitellina, assembly GCA_949316375.1. Taxonomy (NCBI): domain Eukaryota; kingdom Metazoa; phylum Arthropoda; class Insecta; order Lepidoptera; family Noctuidae; genus Mythimna; species Mythimna vitellina. The sequence goes on from OX438686.1 coordinate 12,239,626, forward strand.
TGTGATCCAACTCTGTACACTTTCGGTCACAAGTTTAGACCTCCAAAAATAGCAAACTATAAATATGTAAATAGAAATTTCAAGCTGTCAACAAGTACATGCGTTGTGCTGTTGAATCTACCTACAAAAAAGTTTCCATTGAGTTTCTGACACGTTGGAATTGGCTTTATGTTTTTCTGACTGACCAACTTCTTGACAATTCAAAAGCGCAATCTGAATGTGCAAATATAGTTTGGTATTTTTTTATTAGGTATTAATAGGCTCACGCTTGACCCTTATCTCACCAGATAGTAAACGACGATGTGCTCGACGATGGGGCACCCTTGCTTAGAAGTAACCTGTTCACTCTTGGCTTAAGAGGACCCGTCCCGGTCCGTCTATCGTCCACGTGAGCATACTTGAAAAGATTATTATAATCCAACAAACCTTTGAAAAAGAGGCAACGCGAAAAAGGAGATAGCGCTTGAACACTCGATTGACATTCGGTAACTTCCGTCGCTTCAAAACTTGTTTTAGAAAATATGTGATTTTTAAAAACATTAAAAGTGCTTTTGAAACATTTTCGTCATTCAGAATATCTAAAGGTTTTTCTAAATATATGTGTGTTTTAATTCAGTCCATCTTGTGGGAGGCCTTCCAACGCTGCGTCTTCCGGTACGCGGTCGCCACTCCAGAATCTTTCGGCCCCAACAGCCATCAGTACTGCGTTTTGGCGACGCTTAGGGAAGGCCTTTGTCCAGCACTGGACGTCTTTCGGCTGAAATGAAAATGATTTTTTAATTAACTTTTTTAATTATTTATAATATTATAGAAAATAGCAGATTTTCAGGTTTATGTTTTGGTTTCAATACCTAGATAATAACCATAAGATTTGTGTTTCCAAAACATTTAGAGAAAGATTTGTAATAACATCATAATCACTCTTACGTTATTCGCTGGTCGTATGGAAAGTATCACAGGTTGGGCGCTCTTAAAGACCCCCAACTTGTAGTTATCAAGAAACACTAGCTGTACACAAAAATGTGTGTGTCTTGAAATAAATCCTTTAAGTTTTATTTTACATGTTCAAGGTTTTCGGCCTTTGAGGGTTCATAGATGAGTCCCAGGGCAACTGAATGTGAGGATACCGTCACAACTCACTACGTACACTGCTTTCAAAAATTTAAGAACATAAGATATCTCAGACTGTAACTTCTTGTATTTCTCAGCATTTACGTCTACACACATCCCTTATCTGCTCTATAATGGACTGGCAGATCAGGCGATATATGTATATAATAACTTTTTTTTTACTTTTATAAACATTTAGGGAAAGTTGTATGTACCTTTATATCACAAGGAATTTGCAAACGCTGCCCGTAATATTGCAAATATCTCGCGAAAGTATAAACATTTTTTTCTTCTAAATAAGACACGGTTATGTTGGAAACTAATGAGTTTGGATGTGATTTACTATAAAGAAAATGACTTTTTCATAATATATCGAACCAATTTAATCTAGTAAAGATTTAATACAATTATAAGGAGATTGTTGTGATTTGCCGGTGACATATATGCCAAAAGAATGAATAACAAAACGTCGACCTTTTTTACGTTGTCGTCTTCAAATTCTTCCTGAACTATTTTGAGAAAACAGATAAATTAGAAGGAAATACTCTGCCATATAGTGATTATTATCGTTTCACATCATTGTATACGTACAATAGGTACGCTAGCACTACGTAGTTGCCAAATATCATTATTATTATTAACAGAATAGCTGGCATGTCAAACAGCAGAGACGTAAACTTATTTCAATAGGCAGGCATCTGATTCAAGACATGTCCAATAGGAGTGCGACGACAATACGACCCTTGTCACGTGGTACCACAGTAAGTATAAAAATGTTTGTTACTTAGACATGTACTGCTTTAGGCTTACTTTACATTGGCTCAAATATTTATTTTTGAGAACCTAAATGTGTATTTCGAATTACTGAGAACTTAATGCCATTTTTGTTTTTTATTTTTTATTGGAAATCATCAAATAAGTCTGATTGGAGCGACAGGATGCCCCCAGACATTTACTAACTAAAACCCGCCCATGTGCCTTCAGTTGCCTTTTACTAAATAAAACTCGCCCATTTGCCTTTAGTTGCCTTTTACTAACTGAATCCCGCGTATGTGCCTTCAGTTGCCTTTTACTAAAAAAAAACTCGCCCATGTGCCTTCAGTTGCCTTTTACTAAATAAAACTCACCTATGTGCCTTGAGTTGCCTTTTACTAAATAAAACCCGCCCATGTGGGTCGCGGTAATTCTTTCGACTAATCCCGCAATGTAAGTAAAGCCTTTTTTATTATTATTATTTATTTATTTACTTATTAGCTAAGCCCCACAAAACCTTTGTTATGGTTTGACTGTGGGGTCGGTGAGTCTCTACACATACTTAAATGTACTTAAAACTAAATATTTTGGTAAAATTATTCAGTTTTCAACATAGATCAACACTATTTATAATGTCGATATACATATACATATATGTATATTTGTATGTACCAGTTATGCCTATAGTTTAAACAAACAAACACTAAATTCCATACCTACTAATTTTCAGCAAACGATTAGCGAGGAAAAGAATTAATTTAAATATACTTAATAGCTATGTAATTCATAAGTTTTAAAAAAGATTTTTTGTTTTGAAGTATTAAATCATCAAATTTCTTCTCCCACTCTAGGAAGAAGAAATATGATGATTTAACTGACCGAAACCCACCTGTGTTCCTTCCTTTACCCTTCCCATTCCAGAACCACAGTACCTAACTCCTTGGGACATTCCCGCAGACATAACGGGCATCGCCCCTGCTGGCCCCCTTACATTTTTGCTGACATCTCTTTTCAAGCTACTCATTGCTCATTGTCCGCAAGCCCGCGTCTATAAGAGCCAAAAGGAATACACTGGATACCGTTGAAATGAAAATGAGGAGAAAATATATTGTAAGCCAACCAGTCAAAACTTTCACACACATAGCTATAAATAGATATTTAAGCCTGGACACTTTCTTTATAAGAAAAAAAAAATCATAACGTCTCACAAATAAATAAAAAGTCACCTAAAATGGTATCACATTTTTGTGTTAAAAGGCAACTCTATATACCTGACGTGTTATCAGTGACAAAAGTGAAAACGGATCCCGCATATTCATTCACTCGAACCACATTGACATATAGGACGCCATGTTTCTTTATTATTGCGGGATACAAATGATCAAGAAAGAATCTCTTCACTTCGCGTCACAAATAAGAATGTACAGGGGGCGTAACGTCGTACGTCTCTTGAGAAATTGTTGTTTTTTTTTATGTTGTAGTTAGGTACTAGATTTTGGCAGCGGCTTTGCCCACGAAACTCGTGATATGAAAATAATTGATAACCTAGATCACTACAGTTACATTGCGTTGGCAAAAGATTTTTTTGAATCATTTCAGTACTTTCAGAGATCACCATACAAACTTAATACCTCCTTATAACATTAGTATTAATTTAGATTAGTTAATACTACTTTCTTCATAATTAATTGCAATTAAACTAATTTATTTTAGTTTTTATTGCAAGTACATTTTTTTTAATGGGAAATCATCTAATGACATCTCCCGCCCTTGGGCGGGGCGGGAGAGCGTGCCAGACTTTTACTGACTAAAACCCACTCCTGTTCCTTTTTTGCCTTCATTCCAGAGTCCCGGGGTTCTCTTTCGCATCACCCATGGCCCCAGTAAGCTTCGACCTCGCGGAGCCCCCACGGTTGCTGACATCTTCATTCAGGCGCGCGCGGAACACTACGCTCCGTCGACGACTTGGGCTCGGTCCGGACGGTTACCAGACAATCGGACGGCGAGCTACCCATTGCTCGCCGTCCGCAAGCGCATTGCAAGTAAATGTGGTTTTCAATGAAATTTATCTATGTTTTTAAATTATTTATTTATCTATATATCTGGCACTATGATGGATGACGCCTCATTTCGGCTCGCAATTTGTTTACGCTTAGGCGCACCTTGTGTTGCTCCACATCGGTGCCACTGTGCCGAAGCTGTCGACAACCTCGGACACCATGGATTGTCCTGCTCCAGGAGCGCTAACGCTGTCACCGCTGGCGTACCTGTCGTATTAGAACCTAACGGCTTGGTACGTTTCGATGGGAAGGGACCAGATGGTATGACGTTGGTGCCGTGTGGAAGGTGGGTAAGTCTCTGATGTGGGACGCAACCTGCGTCAACACCCTTGCGCCATCCCATGTTCTCTGTATCTTCAGTCAGTCAGAAAAAATGATGTTAATTGCACATTCCAAAAGGTAGGTGCAAGAAACTCCGTGGACACTCTTTTCAATCATGTTATGTAATTACAAATATCTCTGTTACATGTTTCTTGTCGCTATCATGTGAGAACAATGTACATAACGTAAAAATAAAAACTAGGCTGCTAAGAGATGTCAGAAGAGAGTCAGAAGCTAGAGTCTGGCCAAAGGTCACCCAATAGCTATATTGTAGTAGTCAGATCGCGCCATTAAAATGTTGATATCTGTTTGCATTTGGAATTCTAGATATCAGTTGCATAATTTAAAAAAAGATTAGGCATAACGATTACAAAAATTTCAATATTGTGTGAAAAAATGCACGCATATTTCAACGCCCTGTATCATACGTCTAGGTAAAGGATACGTCATACATCTTTTGTAAAGTGAGCAACTCATTTCAGGCGTCACATGATCGTGATCCGATTTTAACGTGAGATTTATTTATGACTTGAATCTCCATCTACAATGAATTACTATTATTATTACTGATTATTAGTATTATTTTTACTAAAAGTATATTTAGGTCTGATATAATAAATAAAAAAGTGTTGAGCTGCATATATTATTTTTTGATTATATTTAACTAAACTTTGGGATTCATTGTTCATTGTTAAAATATCTTAAAACTATTACATAATCATTAATGTTGTTGTTACTTTAATTTAAGATATCACAAACTCTTCTTTTCTTATTTTTACGTACTATCGCCTACATTGCTTTTAATTTCTCCTTTCGCAGGTCTGCTGTTTATTTTAAAATAAGCAATACCATTCTACAATCTACACTAATATTATAAAGAGGTAAAGTTTTTTTTCTTTTTTTTATGTTTTTATTCTGAAAGTACTGGTCCGATTGCAAAAATTTTTTCACCGATAGAAAGCTGCTTTATTTCTGAGTGATTGAGGGCAAAATCAAGTTTTTTATAATGATTGAATTGAATGTCTTCTTCGATAATATATATGTTTACATAAATTATGAAATAAATAAACCTTTTTGTTTGGTGTTTATCCAGTAAATCACTAAGACAAGAATCTTTGGCGGCACATCATGGTCACATTATTACATTTTTATGGTATATTAATAAAGGTTCACCATCCCTGCTCTAAGCAAAACGAAATGAAGTTACATTAACCTAACGATGACATCAGATGAGCTTACAGCAAACACATCACATATCAAATACCTATTTGCCTCACATTTCCAGAAGATTGCGATCGTGATAAGATCACGAATACTTCAGGAATAGGCACTTAATATGCGGACATACTCATTCTGGTATTCAAGACCCACATTCAGTCATGAAACTGATTTGAATTAAAAATAGTTGTTAATATTATAGCATATACCTGTAGCAAAATGCTGGGACTCAGGCCTCCTCTCTAGGAGTCCTGAGTCCCAAAAGCGAAATCCACCCCGCGAGCCTAGCGCGGATATTAGATATAGGCGGTTTGCTCACCATATTTTTCTTCACCGTTTAGAGAGCAGTGGTAATGAAATAACTTAAACAAAGTAATACGCCTGCCTAGGTTTGAACCTACTAACTAAAACTCGTAAGTTGGGACCGATACCGCTGGGCCACCACTGCTCTATATTAATAAAATCGAGAGAATTTAAAATATCCTCTACACAGTAAATCCTAATATTCTCAGAATAGTGTTAAGCAGTGACATTGACGACATACGAAGCTAACAAATACATGCCATTGAGGAAATATAATTAGCTATAACGATTGCATATCAACTAGCCCAAAATAAACCTCTATAACATTAAAATGTGATGTGTTAATTAAGAGCCCCAGGGCAGTTAGCCCTGGTACGTCCTGGCCGACTCACCAACTCATTAAAAGACTGATTTGCTATCTTACTGGCTCGCCATGGCATGAGAAATTTTCTTAATCGAGATTCAATACCTCACATTTACATACATCAAATAATCTAGAATATGCTCTAACGTTCATATGAAAACAAAACAACTATAAAATATGTGAGACGAAAATTCCTTCAGCCCGACTCTGCTTCGTTATTATGACGCCAATGTACGAGTTACGCAGGGGATCCACCGTGACATTTCCGTCGTCTTGTTCTAGGCGTGGGCAAAGTGTGTCATCTTTGCGATTGGAACATTTGCATCTGAATCACTGATATGTTCCGGAACAGTGATATGCATCATTTGGAACATTTGGAACATCGGCTTAAAAGATACAAACGGAACATTTGGAACATCGGCTCAACTGAATCGTGATCTGTTACGTCGCGTCATAAACACTAACAGTTTTATGTAATTGAATTTTGATTTAAGAATAAATTGAAGCAGATGTTTTTACTTTAGGTCATTAATTATATTTACGCTATTTACGTTTTAATTTGAATTTTAAAAAGACCGCAGGTCACTCAAAATAAAGAGTGTTTCAGGGTTCCAATTGTTCCAAATAATGCATTTAAAACATTACTGCTGTTCCAATCTTTTGGAACACTAAAATGTTACGGAACAGTGAGTCGGTTCAGTAAAGGATTACACAGGCCTATCTTGTTCATACTTCGACAAACGCTAAAGCTCTGTACACGGTTGTGACGTATTTTAGATTTATAGCAAACCAATATTTTGCAAACAGAATTCTTCCTCTTTCCCACTGATATATGTATAATGACTGATTTATTTTCTGGCAAATAAATCAGCTACACTAACTTCTGCCAGCGTCTTCTCCCGCAGGTTTTTCCATACTAACTTTGAAATCCCGTTTCGACCCTTTAGGGAGTGAATTTTGGAAATCCTTTCTTTGTACTCGCCTACGTCACAAACGGAAACCATATGCAAAAATTTACGGTCCTAGTCCCAGTAGTTTCGGCTGTGCTTTGATATATAGTCAGTTTCTATTTTTATATATATAACAATTAACTTAGGTAACAATTTTTATACGGTCACGATTTTTTTTTAGGTGGGAATATTATCCAATGACATCTCCCGCTCTTGGGCGGTCCGTAAGAGTGTGTCAGACTTTTACTGAATAAAAACCCACCCCTGTTCCTTTTTTGCCTTTCATACCTACTGATTATGAATGAAAAATAACGGAAAATAACTGCGCTTAGTATTTTCTGGTAACAATTGTTATGAATGATTGATTCAATTACGAATTTACCAAATATGACAAATTGTCATGGACAATTTTGGGATTTCGTTTTTTTTTACTTTTGACTATACAAATTTGGTCAGTAACGGGTACGGTTAGAACCCCATTTTTTTTTTTTGTACTAATTAAAATATAAGTGTGTACAGAATTGATTTTATTAATACAGTCAAGATAATGTATTTATTACAATATATTAATAGTTAATATTCATAATTGGATATATTGCCGATATAAAAGTAGCGTATGTCAATATCATCAAAATAAATTCAGCCTTATAAGCGTGGGCACGCCACAATTATGGCGGTAAGTCCCCTCTTTGAGGCGTGGTTGGAAAGACCTCACGGCGTCCTCACCTTCCGCATGACGCAGGTTCTCACCGGACACGGTAAGTTCAGGAAGTTCCTGCACCGGATTCGTGCGGAAACGACGCCCGGGTGTCGCCACTGTGTAGACCGCCCGGAGGACAGGGTAGAGCACACGGTGGAAGTGTGCACCGCTTGGGCAGAGCAACGCCGTGTCCTCGTGGGGGCAATCGGCAGTGGCGATCTCTCGCGCTGGGCCTTGGTTCAGGCCATGGTCCGGAGCGAGGAGGAATGGCAGGCAGTCGCCTTCTTCTGCGAAACAGTAATGCTAGCAAAGGAGACGGCCGATCGCGTGAGGCAACGGTCCTTACGCTTCAACCGCCGCCGCCGGGATTCCGATCCCGATTTCCGGCCACCGTAGGCGCGGGCTTGCGGACGGCGAGCACTGGGTGACTCGCCGTCCGACCGTCCGGTAATCGGACCAAGCCCAAGTCGCGTACTGTTCCACGCGCGCCTCAAAGAGATGTCAGCAAATCGTAGGGGCCCAGCAGGGTCGAAGCCTACTGGGGCCACGGGTAGTATGAAAGCGAAACCCGGGGCCCTGGGACGAAGGCAACGAAGGAACAGGAGTGGGTTTTTAATCAGTAAAAATCTGACACTATCTCGCGCTCCGCCCAAGAGCGGGATTTGTCATAAGATGATTTTCCCACCCAATAAAAAAAAAAGCCCTATAAGCGTGAAAGAGTAACGAACACAAATACATAGTGTGATATGAAAGACTGTACATTTGTATGGGTGTCTGTTAGTCTGTCACGCATTCATGCCTCAACGACTGGACTGATTTCGATGAAATTTAATATACAGGTCGATACTATGTCCTGGATTAGTACGTAGTAAACCTATTATCCTCTTTATCGGTGGGAAATCACTAAATGACTACGCTTTTTTGTGGAGCAGGAAGCAGTGTCAGATTTTACTGACAAAAACCCTCTTCGTTCGAAACTCTTTCGAACAATCCCGCAGCCCTGGCAACTTCTTATCCTGGTAATATATTCTCGCCGAAACCATCGGAAATGTAAAAAGTTAGTTTATACCAAACCAATACAAGTATATAATAATGTAAACCCGTTTATGCGTGTGTATATGTGTAATATATCTTCTTACTGAAGTTACTAAGTAAGTTGACTACATTACTTCGTTTTCTTCAAAAAAAAAACAAAGCATTAATTTTTTTTGATGATTAACGAAAACACGAATGAGCTTGCTTCATGTTTTCCAAGTTCTCAAAACCAACGTAAGAATCCAGTCTACTGCGCTTACAAACTTCTATTATGCTATCTTGCAGAACCAACTGTCGAAAATTCCAAATACAACTTTATGAAGAGAGATTTGAAACATAAACAAAACTTTTTGGCAGCTTAGTAAATATCTACATTATGTTAACGACTAGTTTTCCGCTTCGTGGCGTCACCCGCGGTTACCCTTTTACGGGTTGAGTTAACCGTTTTTGCTGAACACCTTTATAAGAAACGTCAACGTTTTGGGTCTCGTCAAAGACAAATTATCACTGAACACGGTTAACAGTACAAATAATGATATTGTCAGTAAACAATGGGGCGTAGCTCGTGTGATATACGATCGTTTCTACTTGATAAGTTCGCTGTTGTTGCCATGATATAACGAATCTAATTTTAAAACAACACATTTGTTTTCACTGTATTTATGATGTTTGTCTTAACGCCAAAGTTTATTACGTTCTTGTTTATGTAATACAAATGTAATCTTTTTTGCGCTTAACATTAGAATCTTTAGGATTTTATCATCTACCTGCCCTTGTCCCATCCTCTTGTTACTTGCAGTACAACACTTTTTTTCTTTAACCTGTCCACTCAATAGTCACGCTATCTTATCACCGACTCCCTTTTCTTTCATATCTCTCTTCACAGTCCTCACACAATCCTTCCACTTTTTTGGGCTTCCTCTACATTCCTCCACATCACTGAATTGTCCTAAAAAATCTGAAAAATAAAGATTTGTTGTGAATCTATGTTATGTCAAAACCGTAGCCAGGTGATATTCTGTATGTCTGTATGTCTGGAGTACCTATAAATTGAAAAAAAAATCGCCTCAATTTTTAACCGACTTCAAAAAAGGTGGAGGTTATCAATTCGGCTGTATTTTATTTTTTGTTTATGGCCTCACACTCTTGAAAAAATTTGCGCGCGCGAGGGAGCGGCCCTCACGCCCCAGCCTCGGGTCTCGATCCCGATTTCCGGCCACCGTAAGTGCGAACTTGCGGACGGCGAGCCATGGGTACAATCGCCGTCCGACCGTCTGGCAACCGTGCAGGCCGATCCCAAGTCGTCGACGGCGCATATTGTTCCACGCACGCCTTAAGGAGATTTCAGCAAATCGTAGGGGCCCACGACAGTTCTGAATAGTTATGTTGAAAATGGTATCATCAAAGTGACCTGATGATGATGATGGAGCCGGAAGATAGGCACCGGAAATCCGTAATTAATAAATGTATGCCGTGTTTGGGCTTATTAGAATTGTCACGAGATGCACTTTGGCTATAAGATACTATCGAACTGATCTGATGATGGCACCGGAAGGTGGAAGGGAGACACGGGAACTTGATAATAAAACAATGTATCCTAGCAGTGTCTGGGTTAATTGGAATTGTTATGAGAAATAGGCACTCTAGTTATAAGTGTATATCAACTAAAAAGTGTGAAATAAAAAACGTTTTCAAAAAAAAAAACCGACTTCACTAAAAAGTGTTTTTTTAGTGAAGTCGGTTATTTTCGGTAGTCTGTGTTAAATAAGAAACAAACAATACCGAGAAAAACCGACTTCCGAAATTAAACTTATTTTTAGGGTTCCGTACCTCAATAGGAAAAACGGAATCCTAGAATCACTTTGTTGTCCGTCTGTCTATCTGTCAAGATCGTGTCTATCTCCCTTTATCTCGGGAACGCGTGGAGGTATAGAGTTGAAATTAAAACCACATACTCAAGGCCGCAGTCCCTTGAAGCTGTGAAAAAATTAAACTTTTGAGTTAATAGAAAGATACGGCCGTTTTTGTATTCGGCAAGCTTTATTACGTGATAGAGCATAAGAGTAGGTAGTAAGTGTAAGAAAGTTTCGGTTTCGGTCGGAACTGAAACTGTTGCCGAAATTTAGTTTCAGTTTCGGCCATAAGAACCAGTTTCTCTCGGACACTAAATTTGACTTAACAGAACTACTTTTGCAGGGTTTACAAATGTATAAATATTAGTCTCCGACCGAAAGTTCGGTTTTGATTTCGGTCGAGTTTCGGTTTAGTTTCTATATGCCTAACTCCCGAATGCAGTTTCGGCAGGTTTGCTGCCGAAACTGCATTCGGGAGTTATCGTACTGTGATCAGTCATATTCGAGCACAGTACTTATATAAATACCTACTTAAGTATCCATATAACAAAATTAATATTTCATTTCTCTTTTCGATATTTAAAACCAACCCCAAAATTAAAATCATAGGCAATAAAATTCATGATAGTCAAGAAATTTAAATACCTAAAGTGGAACGAAACTTTTCCCATATATTGCAGGCATATATTTTTTTCTTTTCGCCAAAAGTGAAGCCTAGGCCGTACCTTAAAGAACTATGAGAAATCAATAGCAAAAAGAATTATGTCCACCAACCGTCACCAAACGAAATTAGAGATTATTTAATATATTGCTATAGTTTTTTAATAGGTGTTATTTGTCTTAAATAAAAATACTCTACGTCCGATATTTTAAGTTTCCCATTGTTAAATATAGTTCAGATTTCGGTGTTTAAGGTATCAATCGCTATTGCAACACTGACGTGAATCTTTTCGATTCGTTTATCATTACCTACCTACTACCTGCGAATCTTTTCTACTTTCTCTGTCAAATCCATTCAAAGGTTATCTGTAAAAAAATACTTTGTGCCGTAGCCATTGTGACACCCTATTAATTTTAAGCTTCTACTGTAATTATATTCATGGTGTAAAATAAAAAGTATATCTATCTATCTATCACTATTTTTTTTGCTAGTTACTAAAGTAATGAAAAACTGCGAGTGTGAAAAAAATATAACACTAATAACCAACTTAATCTATTTTATCAATGGAATTGTGGATTAAGCTCACTTGTGTACATCACCAGTTCTATTTTTCATTCATTGTATAATTTGTGTACAATAAAGAATATAAGAAACCTCAAAATATTACGTATTATATCTCCATTTCATTATAATATAACGTAAATAGGTAACACCTGACCAAAATATACTAGCAATGCTTCTATAGGTATTTTCATTCGATTACGGCTTCTGTTTTGCTATTGATTCTTCGTATTGGCCACTAACATTTATAACCATGGTTTCATTTCTGGCGAAAAAAAAAGTAAATCATGCCAATAGTTTGCATTAGCTTTTAAAATGCATTAAGTTTAAAATGCACACCTAATAGACAATCTTTCTTTTATAGTATTCAATCATCAATTTTGAAAGAAAAATGTCGTTAAAAAACAACATTTGCCTATTTTTCGAAAAAGTTCATCTGATTAATCTAATTTTCGTTATTTTTCCCTCAAAACACGATCTTTGGAAGATAGTTTCGGTTTCGGCCGAAATTGAGACTATTGCCGAAATTCACTTTTGGTTTCGGTCTGTTATAAACGGACTTTGTAACGCATCAAATGCTGACTATGATATAAACCCCGCCGCTTCCATATTGTTACCAATATTATAAAAGGGCATTTCCATGTGCTCAGACAGACAGTCATAGCCATTTCGTAGTACATACAAACATTCCGTGTCGAGAGTTCAGTTGTTGTGTAACCAGTGTGTCTTAGTGTAACCTCTGTTCATTAAATATTCTTTTAGCAGTAACAAGTGTTTTTTTTAAAAAGGACCCACGGATCGCCATCCTAACAAACTGGTGTCAGAAGTGGGATCCCAGGAAAATCGTTAAGTACTGGGATCCATTAGGTGTAGGCGTCGCGAATATTTCCACGTGTCTGCACCATTGTTGTTTGGTCCGTGGTCGATGGTCCTTTGCAAGTGTCGTGGTCGACGGTAAATCTTAGGCTCCCTAAAAACGCCTAAGTCCGCGCTGCTGCTGCTGTGATCGACGATAAGCCTCCGCTGTGTAGCGTGAGCCCGCATCACCCCCGAACACATCTGCTACCACGTGGTCGACGGTCAGCCTCCACTTTCGAGTGTGAGCCCGCATCACCAGGTCAACACAAGATCTCTGAACTGCATCAACATCTCACGCATGGAATTTGTGGCTGTCTCTCCATCCATCATCAGCCACGTGTTTTGAGCGCACCACGTGCAGGAACTGCCTGCAATACGACTCTCTGGGTCGCCAGGCGCTGGCGCCGCGTGCTTCGTGACGTCACCTTTCCAGAATGTTCACGTGTGCGACTGCTGTACATCTGCTAATGTGAGTTTTTCAAATATTATGAAAGTGCTTTAGTGAAGTGAAGTGCCGTTTCCCAAATATTCAAATCACTCGTATTTTATTTTTAAAAATCTAATTTAGAAATTTTATTGTGCACGCTTTGTTTTATCTGATGTTCTGTAAGTGCTCTAAATAATAATCGTATTGTTATTTTAATGTCTTTAAAGAAAGAAAAGTCAGAAGAAATCGCATCTTCATCCAGTTCAGAATCAGAGAACATTCCAGTAAAACATAAAACTAAAATGTCGGACAAAATCACCCTCAATGTTCTCACTAAATTCATTAAGCCCTATAACGGGGATCGCGAGTATTTACCCGCATTTTTAACAAACTGCGAGAGTGCGATATCTTTAGCAACTACAGAACAACAGAACTTTTTATGTAAATACATCATTTCGCAGTACATATTGTACATTCCGTGTCGAGAGTTCAGTTGTTGTGTAACCAGTGTGTCTTAGTGTAACCTCTGTTCATTAAATATTCTTTTAGCAGTAACAAGTGTTTTTTTTTAAAAAAGGACCCACGGATCGCCATCCTAACAGGTCGTAAAAACCAGTTTCGGTCGGAGACTAATGAATATAATATACTTCTGTAGCGTTGTTCTCTGATTAATATTTTCCTTTCTTTTCATGCACCTGCCATATTATCTCTACATCACCCTAGTTTTGAGTTAGAGAGAATGCCTTAGGCACCAAGGTCCACCTTTGTACATTTCTGTTACATGAAAATTAAATAAATTTATAAAAACTGGCAGTACTAAGTACTAATTCTAGAATGTTAACTATTTTGTTTTTTTGAGGAGTCAGATATGATTTCTCAACTCAAAACAAAAAAATAGCCTCGATACGTAGTAAATATATTTTGCCATGCTATAACTTGTGTTTTACTACACATATTGATACTAACAGATCCAATTAGTTTATACTCTGGTCTTACTTCAGCCAGTAAGCCCACGAGAGTGACGCAAAAATTTCGTAATGTTTATTTTCTTTCCGTCAACAAGATTACCAAGAATCAGATTGCGTTTTTACGATATTATAGTTTTGCGTGAACGTAACATACGTATGATTCGTAATAGAAATGGAAAAGACGTATTACACACTATTTTGGATTTAAGTATATCTAAATAGACTTTTGAAAATACTATGAAAGTTACGAAAATTGATAGGTAAGTTACCGCAACTTCTAAACATAACATAAATATTTCTTTATTATTTATTAGCTGTCTATTTACATGAATAGTATTCAGGTATTTATTATTCCTACATTACATAATGGTTTATTCATTATTTAAACAGATACTAACTAATACTACTAACTAATTTCATCCTTAATTATTAATATATATAAATAATAATGATTATCAAATTCTTTATTAAATGAATTAAGTCGAGGAAATAAATGGCATACACAGGCCATTTATTTCCTAAAAGAACTCATTCATTCATTTAACTTTCACATAAAACGTTAAAAAAATCTGCTAAATATGATATGGTTATAGGCAACATTTTTTTGACCGTCAAAGCAGAAATACTATATAAGAATTGTAGTTAAAAAAAAGACAAAGTAATGATATTAGATATTTTCTTGCATACGAAACATACACTCACAGAGAATTGCATGCAATTGCAGAAGCTCCGGGTGTTACCATTGTACGGATCGCCCGGAGGACACAGTCGAACGTGTGTTGGAGGTCTACTCAACTTGGGCGGAGCACCGCTCACCGTCATGGAGGTGAAATCTAAATGTTGGCGTTAAGCTGCATAGAATTTGGGATTCTTTACGTTATCAACTGTCCTCAGGAAGGCAAACGGCGTTGAACCCCGTGCTGTGTGAAGATATAATCGCAAATTATAACAATGAGTAATTTTTCATCCACGTTGAAAACTTCATCATGAAAGTTCTCGATTCCCGCCCTTTACGAAAATCTGAAGCAAGAGTCTTCTCCCGCCATCTATCCTCAGTCGTGATAATTGTAAGTACTGTAAGAGGGGAAGAAAGCTCTCAAAGAGTGACCCTCTTTTCAAACAGCAAAAGGTACGCTATCTAATAAATGCAAACAGTCTCCCGCTCAAGTATTTACATCGTACAATGCCATCTAGCGGTGGAAAGCGGAACGTGGTGAAAACTTTCACAAAGAGAGAAGGTGTAGGGTTTTACGTGTAAAAGATGGTATTTTCATAAATCCACTACAACGCCGTCTAGCGATAGTGATGTTTAAATTTCATTTCAAACATAAGGTAGGTACGATAAAATACAGTTTCTCTATGTAATGTCCCGTTTGTTTGGATTTTCGGAGATCGTCCTTTCCTAGATGTATGATAGAGTGCGCTGAAAGCTGGGATAAAATCAAGTCATTTTAATGTAGGTATTTCTACTTTCCACCTTATATTCACGATCGTTACTGGCTGATATAATAAAATAAGTGCATGTTAGAATGCAAAGAGGGATGAAGGAAAGGAATGAAGTGCAAAGGAAAAGACTTAGCCATAGATTGTTGTAGTTTAAGGATGATATTATTATGATAATACTAAAATGCTACAATGAAAGCAAATTGGTACTATGACGCTATTACAACAGGAAATCAAAATGGAATCAGAACTTACGTTTAACAGAGATTGTATCTTTTATCAGCAGTTTTGCATAAGGTGATCGATATAATTATAATAGCTAGTTGTGCCTTTATAGCAAATAAAACTGGTCAACTATTTTTTGTTTACAAGTAATTCACAAAAAATATCAGAAGACATGGTTATAGACATTCCATATTTAATTTGTTGCAAGCAACAGAACGCTTTTAAATGTGAAGTGGTTTAATTTATCTATTTTACAATTTATCTACATATGACTCTAGGGTGCACTGGTCTATGAGTACGCATCCAATTAGTGTGCGCAATACTAATAACAATACGCAATACGTGTCGTCATTATTTTGAAGTAGATACGGGCTAGTAAATAGTAGGTAGGTACTATGTGAAAAAAAGAAAAACCCTACAAAACACAGAAATGGTGTAAGTTTAAACATGTTTTATCTATTTTGATAAATAAGGTAAGCGTATAATTACGATAAAAATTAAAAAAAAAAATTAGACTGCTCGGTCGGTAAAAAAATCGCCTAATGACAGTTATTTAGTTCTAACTGAAGTACAGCTAGACAAGCTAGACCGTCTCCAAAACTTTTGTATGAATAAATGATATTTATTTTGCAAAATAGGTTTTTTTAAATATTTTACACGTCAATTTTTTTGTCAATTTAAACTAGATGAAGCCGGTGTTTCCTAGCTGACTAACCTGAGAAGAAACACCGAAACAAACTCAGGGGTCAAAGTCTCTTTTAAAGTCCATACAGCAATCATGTAATGGTCAAATCATATGAGAACCATGCAGATTGGAGTCTGAGATGGACTTTTGAAGAAAAAACCACACAGTTCTGAGCGGACCTGTCCAGTCAGTGCAAGCATTTGTTAGTATTCGTGTAGCTCAACTCAGAACTACTAAGGAGCTCAACGACTTGACGAACAATACCAAAGAAAGGACATTTGGGTAGGCCGCAAAAAGTGCTCAAAACTGCCAGACGTTATGTTATAATTAAATAAAGAAAAGACGACTAAATTTACATAGTCCCAACATTCACAATAATAAAGTTTACAAAAAAAAAAATATTACAAATTGTAAAAAAAAAAAACAATATATATCTAAAAGTAATTATCAAAGTCAAATTCTAAATATAAAACATAAAAAATGTCATAATTGTAAAAACAATTATAATATATATATACTTATATACAATTTCATAATTGTAAATAACATTAATCCTCAATTTAAAAAATAATAATAATAAAAAAGTTCATTTAGAAAAAGAAAAGAAAAAGAAACGACAACAACTATAGTGAGTACTGGAGCAGGTCAATCCCAAGCCGTTTTGTCCTCAAGATACTCTATTACAGTATAAAAAGCCTTCTGGCAAACTTTTCGCTTAATAAATTATTTGAATTTATTAAGGCTAAATTCCTGAATAGGACAAGGATGCTTATTATAATAGTGTATACATTGGTATCTAAATGAGCCTCCTACTTTTTTGAGCCTGGTTGCAGGAACCACTAACTTGTGTTTGTTCCTAGGGTTAACGTTATGAATATCACTGTATTTTTTAAACATGTTTTTATTTTTATGAACATACAAAATATTTTCATAGATATACTGAGATGGCATGGATTTGGATTTGGACGTCGGAATCACCGGGGACACCTATTGGCTAGCTTTATGGAGAAGGAGGGCCTCTACATGATAAATTCCTTCTTCAAAAAGCGTGAGCATAGGAGGTGGACCTGGCAAAGTCCTGACGGTGCAACTAGAAATGAGATTGACTTCATCCTGTCGACGAAGAAGCAAATATTCAATGATGTCTCTGTGATCAACGCGGTGAAAACTGGAAGTGATCACCGCATAGTAAGAGGCACATTTAAAATTAATATTAAGCTTGAAAGGTCACGACTGATGAAGTCTACGCTCCGTCCAGCACCGATCCAAGTCCAAAACCCCGAGAGCTTTCAGCTCGAACTCCATAATCGTTTCGAGTGCCTAGGAAGCTCCGTGGACGAATATAACGATGGGTTCGAGGAAACTGTCCATACGGTCGGGTCTAAGTTTTTCAAGACTCACCGTACAAATAAGAACAAAAAGCTCTCTGATCCGACCCTCGAGCTAATGAAGAAGAGGCGTGAGATGATTCTGCAATCTTCAGACGATGCGTGCATATACCGGCAGCTCAATAGACAAATATCGAAGTCTCTGAAACGCGACCTTCGCCGCTTTAATACCGCAAGGATTAAGGATGCAATTGAGCGGAATAAGGGCTCTAAAGTATTTGCACGAGATCTGTCTATTGGGCAAAGCCAGCTCACGAAGCTGAAGACCGACGATGGCAGAGTCATTTCCGCCAAATCGGAGCTTCTGGGAGAGATCGAGACTTTTTATGGACAGTTATACTCGTCTATCACTAAACCCGCGGCAAATCTAGCAAACGACCCAAGAGCTAGATTGACTCGACACTATACCGAAGATATCCCGGACGTCAGCCTGTACGAGATTAGGATGGCTCTGAAGCAGCTAAAAAACCACAAAGCGTCGGGTGAGGACGGAATTACGGCTGAACTCCTGAAGGCGGGTGGAAAACCCCACAGGCGTGGAGCAGAGGCGTGGTGGTACTCTTCTTTAAGAAGGGCGATAATGCCCTGCTTAAGAATTACAGGCCCATCTCGCTTCTGAGTCATGTCTACAAGCTGTTTTCCAGAGTCATCACGAATCGTCTTGCACGCAGGTTTGACGACTTCCAGCCTCCCGAACAAGCTGGATTTCGAAAAGGCTTCAGCACCGTGGACCACATACATACGCTGCGGCAGGTTATACAGAAGACTGAGGAGTATAATCAGCCTCTCTGCTTAGCGTTTGTGGACTACGAGAAAGCCTTTGATTCGATTGAGACTTGGGCTGTACTGCAGTCTCTCCAACGGTGCCAAATTGACTATCGGTACATCGAAGTGCTGAAGTGTTTGTACAAAAATGCCACTATGTCAGTCCGACTACAAGACCAGACTTCGAAACCTATCCTCTTGCAGCGGGGCGTGAGGCAGGGAGACGTAATTTCTCCGAAACTGTTCACGGCAGCAATGGAGGATGTCTTTAAGGTTCTGGAGTGGAGAGGGCTAGGCATTAATGTCAATGGCGAGTACATCACTCACCTTCGGTTTGCCGACGACATAGTAGTCATGGCTGAGACTACGGAGGAGCTCAGTACAATGCTTGGTGACCTCAGTAGAGCTTCCGAAAGAGTGGGACTTAAAATGAACATGGATAAAACCAAAGTCATGGTAAACAGCCATGTAGCTCCCACTCCTATCAAGATCGGGGACTCTACTCTCGAAGTTGTGGACGACTACGTTTACCTGGGACAGACGGTCCAGTTGGGAAGGTCTAACTTCGTGAAAGAGATCAATCGTCGAATCCGACTTGGCTGGGCAGCGTTCGGGAAGCTGCGCGGTATCTTCTCGTCCAATATACCACAGTGTCTCAAGACGAAAGTGTATGACCAGTGCGTGTTGCCAGTAATGACATATGGCTCTGAAACGTGGTCGCTTACAATGGGCCTCATCAGAAGACTCAAAGTCACCCAAAGGGCAATGGAAAGGGCTATGCTCGGAGTTTCCTTGCGTGATCGAATCAGGAATGAGGATATCCGCAGGAGAACCAAGGTCACCGACATAGCACGAAGAATCGCCAAACTTAAGTGGCAATGGGCAGAGCACATTGCTCGCAGAACGGATGGCCGTTGGGGCCGAAAGGTTCTGGAATGGCGACCACGTACTGGAAGACGTAGCGTTGGAAGGCCTCCTACAAGGTGGACCGATGACCTGGTAACGGTTGCGGGAGTACGATGGATGCGAGACGCACAGGACCGTTCATTGTGGCGGCACTTGGGGGAGGCCTATGTCCAGCAGTGGACGTCTTTCGGCTGAAATGATGACTGAGATGGCATAGTCAAAATATTAATATTTTAAAATTTATCTCTGAGGGAGCATCTGGGACCTAATTTATAAATTGAACGCATAGCCCTTTTCTGCGAAACAAAATCGTCGGGATATCGGCGGCATTTCCCCACAAAAGAATACCATACGACATCATGACACTATGAAAATAATAATTTAATATTAGATTCATATTTGGCTTGCGAAAACATATTTCTGAATTTTGTATTAAGCTCAAGTCACTGCCAATTCACCTTCGCCGGGATGCTTATATTTTATTATTGCCGGTCACAGTAAGAGCGACTTGAATCGATGTGAATAGACGGCGTTGCACGTTGCATGATTAAAACATCGTGAATTTGTGCAAGGGCACTTGAGCACGTTACAATAGAACACGCGCATGCTCAAAGACCTCCATTGGCCTCAAAACGAGTTCCAAAGATAACAATAAAAAGGATTGAGAAAAAACCTTTTCAATTCCCAAAGAAGGCGTCTAAATAGACAATATATACACACACAGTTAAACCTAGGTATAGGTAAGTGTAGCTAAGTATAGGTAAGTAGCCCCATGTTTACTTCATCACATAGTGGACATTGAAGACTGCGAGGAGTGGTGGCATGAAGCCTGTACGAGGTATCAAGGTTATAAATGATATTTATTTTGTAAGTAGGTTTAAAAAAACACTTTTACACGTCAATTTTTTTTTTCGTCATTTGATACTAGATGAGGCCGGTATTTCCTAGCTGACTACCCTGAGAAGAAACACCGAAACAAACTCAGGGGTCAAAGTCTCTTTTAAAGTCCATACAGTTAATATGTAATGTTGTGTGAACAGTGATATGAAAGGAAAGGAAGTTAGTGATAGTATGACGGCTGACAGGATAGAATGGAAGAAAAAAACGTGTTGCGTCGACCCCAAATAAGATGGGACAAGGGCAGGAAGATGATACAGTTAATATGTAATGGTCAAATCTAATGGTCAAATCATATGAAGGTACTCTTATCACCTCACATACGTACTTTTTATCCAATGCTTTCTAAGAGTACGCAATTATCACTTTTATTATTTGTATTATTTTCCATATCTTTGGTATATTTGTTGTTGCATTTTATATTACATGAAAAAAGACGTCATTAAGAGCAAAATAAAACTTAATCTGACTACCCCGCCTAAATTAAATTTTAAAACAGTTTGAACTTTATTTGGATAGGTACTTCAAGACCAGCTTACCCTCTATGAAGCGGTCTAAGGAGTGGCTAAATAGGGATACAATAATCCCATATAACGTACATAAACAGTTGAAATAATCAAGTTATACAGCCAGTGCGCTTACTCTGTTTCTGTACGAGGTGTCTTTGACATCGACGCACAAACGAATACAAGTATCCAACGCATGATTCTGAACTCACCAGTAGTGGAATTTTTCGTCGTCTTTTTCCATTTTTTTTAATCTTTAAGGTTTTTAATTTAAACGGTATAAAATTGTTATTCTAACATTTTTTTAATAAAAATATCATCGGGGTTGCTTAGTATGACGATTTTACACAGTTTAAATTTAAAAAAGTACAGATTTTTCTTTTTAATTAGTAAAAAGCCGACGAAAATTTTCACGGACGCACAAACGAATACCACGGCTTCGTTTGTGCGTCCGTGGAATTTTTAAAGATACCGTGTACTTCTTAGTGGTATCTACCTTCTGCGAAGCAGTTATACTAGCAAACGAGGCGGCCGATCGCGTGAGGCAACGGTCCTTACGCCCCAACCGCCGCCGGGATTCCGATCCTGATTTCCGGCCACCGTAGGCGCGGGCTTGCGGACGGCGAGCAATGAATGGCTCGCTGTCCGACCGTTCGGTAACCGTCTGGACTAGGGATTGCAATCCGGATTCTTCGAAATACGAAAATAATTGAAAAATAGTTTATCTTGACATTTTGATTTTTCGGTTTTTTGGCCTCGGAATCTGATTTTTCGGATTTTAGTAAAAACCGAGTCTAAAGAATAATATCTGCAGTTACCCATAAATTTATATTAAAAGTAGTCCAAAAGATATTTGATTTGGTAGGATTATGTGTAGTGTAGTGTATTTGCGCGACTTTGGCTCGCCGCAGAGATGCCACTATTCTAACGAGCGATATAGCTTTAAAATTTTTGATAAAATCATTAGACAGCCAAGACACGATATCTGCAAAGCAACTGGCAAATCCATTGAAAAAGAGAATTAAAGAGAGACGGCTCTATACTGTTGTGTGGTGCCTTACAATATTTACACAACCCTAATGATATTTTTTTAATTATTTTAGGTTGTTTTCTTAATTATCTAAAGTTTATGTTAATGTTATATTAAAAATGATTACGTGAATTTATAATGGAAAAAATGACTGATGCCTAAAAGTTTTGTGGATTATTTAAAGAGTAGTTGATTTTATTTTGTCATGCTGTGAATTGAGCGAATAAATACATATTTTAAATTATTTATGCAATTTATTTCAGTTTAAATATCAAATCAACTTAAAACACTCAAAAGTTTAAAAAATCCGGATAAACTGGACTTTTATTGGACGAGAGTACAGAAATTCGGATTTCTAAAAAGTCCGGATTTTGCAATACCTAGTCTGGACCGAGCCCAAGTCGTCAACGGCGTGTATTGTTCTACGCGCGCCTCAGGGAGATGTCAGCAAATCGTAGGGGCCCAGCAGGGTCGAAGCCTACTAGGGGCCACGGGTAGTGTGAAAGTTAAACCCGGGGCCCTGGGACGAAAGCAAAGAACGAACAGGAGTGGGTTTTTAGTCAGTAAAAGTCTGACACTATTTCACGCTCCACCCAAGAGCGCGATTTGTCATGAGATGATTTTCCCACCCAATAAAAAAGTATTATCTAGAAAAACCTTAATTGACGGTAGATAGCTTATCAAGTTTCTTAGAAAGGCGAATTGATATGCTTGCATAGTTGCACATATTAGAAGTAATTCAAAACTCTACTTACTACCAACCTCTACCCTACAACCATTAAATAAAATCTCCGCATGTTTTTCCTAACCATACCGCATTAAGCATCTCGGATCATTTACAATAAATCACTTAAATCTGCGACATTAATCAAACAATAACCGGTAGAAATTGGATCCTCACCTCATCATAAGCTTTTAGAGATCCTTTGTGAGCTAAAGAGCTCTGACATAACGTGTTATCAAATAAAAGAAAGGTGTGAATTTTCACAGGCGGTAATCGAGGCCCCTCCCACCTAAGATGGCGCTATCCCCTCCACTAGCCAAGTAGCCAGTAGCGTGAGAGCATCTCATCTCGTTCATACCTACAGCCACTGCGGACCATCTCTTGGCACCACCTATTTTCGGATGCAATTATCAGTTTCCGACAAACCTGAAGCTAAGTTTAGTCTGAGTTTTAATCTCCTCGGCACACGTTTGAATGTTCAGTAAAGTGACATTTTATATAAGCGTAAAATTGACGGGTGAATTGAACTTAAGATAATAAAGTCATAAAAATCAAATGTGTTTTTTTAATAATGGAAACGATGGAAGATATATCAAGCACTTGCGAAAATGAGTATATTACAAACGCGGAAAATAATAGTGTGGTGTGCAGTGTCGAAAGAGATTCAAGTTATGACTGTGAATCGGAAACTGAGTATGATAGTGAGAACGAAACAATAGATATATGTGATAACAGTGAACAATCAAGCCATCGAAGCACCGAAAACAAAAATATTAAAACCATTATAAACCCTTTACTAACTTCTGATAAAATATGTTTTTATGAACAGAGTCGAGTGATATTTCCAACCAAAACATTTGAGAATATTAGAAATATATGCAATAGCAGTGAAACTTCCCAAAATAGTACAAAAGATTCAGTGAACAGTGTCATACACGGCAAGAGTAAAACGTTTCTTATAGACAGTATATTAGGCAATAATAAAAGTAATAGTACAAAGCTTGTTGCTAATATTCGTCCAGATGATGATGACAACGGTGAAGAAACTGCTGATGAACATAATGGTAAGACATTTGGTTATTTAATCTTATCCTATATTTAAAAAAAGCATATTTTACACTTTCGGATAAGTAAACATTGGCTGGAGGTTTAAATTTAGCTAAGATCACTACAGGCAAGGTCAGTAAGATGACAACGTCAGAGGTTGACCTACGAGAAGCTATTCAAATAAATAAAATAAAAAACTTTCGCATATGCTTTCACTACCTTTGGGTATAGCATTTGCCTGCTGCGGAAGACCGCATCCGATTATAATTTAGGTCTACAAGGCTGAAGTGAATAGGCTCTTAATAAACTAGTGCAATGCTATCAACGATTAATTTACCATCAGGTGACATCACAGTCAAGCACTATAGTTTATGACAATTAAAAATAATAATATTACCGTTAAGTCTTACCCACACCGTCGGAGACCGACAAGGAAATCAACAATCAAGTTTTGATAACTCTATAAACTTTAAGTATATAGGAAAACTTCAAAATACGCACACACTTTTTTCAGTTTTTTTTTTCCACACTTCAAAATTCTACTGTATGTGTGAGGTACGAATAAACGTTTTTTCTTTCTTTCTTTTCTTTCACTTAACTCAATAACGATACTCAAACATGTCTTACATTATTTGCAAAAAGAGTTTTATTTAGTCCAAATCTTTTCTCTACGATTGCGTATCACAAACCCATACAAAAGTTTTAACGGTCTTCCAAAAGACTGTTTTCATCCAACTGCGGCAAAATTAAAAGGGAGCAATGATTTTAGCAGTTGTATCATGTTCCACTGTAGCACTTAAACTCGTGAGCCGATTTTGATACAATAAATGTCAATCAATTTGTTATTATTATCCGGAAGACATGGGCTGCAATTATACAAAAAAGAAAGCAATATTACGATTGTGAAGTCAAAAAAGTGGGGTTTCTTAAAATCTTCTCTCGCAATAGTGTTGAGTGGGATATTTTTAAGAAAAGATAATTCTCAATTCAAGAACAGTAGTACAAAATAAAATTAAAATATTCCAAGTGATAGAAAAACTACTTAACAACATTTCAGCATTTATTAATACTATTAAAGAAGTTAGCCATCGACAATTTTAAAAATCAATGGTATTCATTTTAAATAAATGGTATTTTACTTCTACTTGTTAAATTGTCAAAAATCATCAAAATGCTCAAATTCATCTGTACCCTTAAAATTACGTATTATATTACCTCCGAAGACTGCCAAAAGACTTTTAAACGATCGATAATAACAAAATTCGATTTATTACACAATTTCTAAAAACTATATCATATTGCTATCGTTCGTATCATTTTGTATCTTTTTCATAGTTTTTAGAATATCTTGCTTTTACTACGCAACGCTCTCTCACAGAAAATATTGAAATTAAAATACAAAACGCTTAGATACCGCTTCTCAAATCCTAATTCTTATTTGTGTCCTAGAAAAAGTTTTATTTATCATCGCAGGAGGAATTAAAAGCTAACAAGTCTTGCGATGCCCCTGAATCTAGAATATTTTAATAATAGCTTAGAAAATCTTATAACTGGGACTCGAGCCTCCAATCTAAGAAACCACCACGTGGCCTGAAGGTTGGTAAATATTTAATTACAAGCTTTTTCGAACGCGAAGTCGAAATCAGATAAAATGTATCCTATATCAATATCAAAGGAGGCTATCTGCTCTATACAAAATTTCATCAAAATCCGTTCTGTAGCTTATGTGTGAAAACAGCAACAGACACCGACATCGACAGAGTTACTTTCACATTAAGTATGGATTTCGAAACGTGGTCGCTTACAATGGGCCTCATCAGAAGGCTTAAAGTTACTCAAAGAGCAATGGAAAGGGCAATGCTCGGAGTTTCCTTGCGTGATCGCGTCAGAAATGAGGATATCCGCAGGAGAACCAAGGTTACGGACATAGCCCGAAGAATCGCCAAACTTAAGTGGCAGTGGGCAGGGCACATTGCTCGCAGAACAGATGGTCGATGGGAACGAAAGGTTCTGGAATGGCGACCGCGTACCGGAAGACGCAGCGTTGGAAGGCCTCCCACAAGGTGGACCGATGACCTGGTGAGGGTCGCGGGAATCCGATGGATGCGAGACGCACAAGACCGGTCATTGTGGCGGCATTTGGGGGAGGCCTATGTCCAGCAGTGGACGTCTTTCGGCTGAAATGATGATGATGATGATGATGGATTTCAAACATGATTATCAATTTTCAATCCCTCAATCCAAAGATATGTTTATTTAATTTTACGTTGTCCCACACTATGATTTACTCCTGTATCGTGGATGCATTCACACACACAAGACACCCAGACAAGAAACAACTATATGTAGGCCACACAAATATTTGTTACGCGCGAAAATCAAACCCGCGACACACAGCACAGCACTGTGCCAATCGTGCCGTCAATTTTTGACAGGCCTGTTGGTCTAGTGGTTAGTGGCCCTGACTGCTATGCCGGAGGTCGTGGGTTCGATTCCCACCCAGGACAAATGTTTGTGTGATGAGTACAATCATTTTTTATGTGGCTGGGTGTAATTTATCTATATATGTATGTATTTAGAAATATATAAGTATGTTTATCAGTTGTCTAGTACCCATAACACAAGCTCTGCTTAGCTTGGGACTAGACGGCGTTGTGTGATGGTTGTGGAATATTATTATTATTAATCTCAATAAAAGTGTGTGGACAGATGTACATCAGTTCTTTGAAAAAACCGAAGTTAATTTCGAATTGATGTCAAAGACATCAACGAGCGACAGCAGTAATTAAAAACAAATTTTCACTTTATTTTTCTTTTCTTTTTATAAGCCCACCAATCATAAGTATCACAATGAATTTGCAGCCGTTGCCATGTGGCCTTTTCTTCCATACTACACTATTAATAGTCAACCCAGCACTTAGGCTTCCTTTCCAACTATGTATTTTTTTTTGTGGAAAATTATCCAATGACTTCTCTCGCTTTAGGGCGGACTGGGAGAGCGTGTCAGACTTTTACAGACTAAAACCAAATCTATGGTCCTTCTTTGTCTTGCGTTCTAGGACCCCGGGTTTCCCTTTCCGAAGTAAACCCATGATCTCAGTAGGCTAAAGCCCTGTTACATTTAGTCCATCCATCGTTCCTTTGGTATTTCCCTACTCCTATAGCCATCCCACACTAGCGGTTTTGATGTGAATATCAATACTCTTTAACTCCTGTTCGTGTCGAATTGTCTGACTAGTATTTTCGTGACCTATTCGCCATGACCGTGTATTTACGACTAGGTACTCCATCTCGTTTAGCTCTTCAATCTCCATAGGGGATAGAAAAGCTGACGAGATGGAGTATTCGGGCGTGGATGTGCGACCCTGGTGGAATAAACGCGAGAGTTTTTGTCGGATATGTCCGACCTATGCAGTAAAGGTGTTAATATATTATCAATAAACTTTCTTCTCGACATTTTGCTCGTTCCTGGTCATCGGATATTCTTTTCCATGACAACAACTTTTTGAATGAAAAATCAGAATATAAATATAACTTAATCAAATAAAACTAACCATCCTTCTAACCAAACACAAACTTTCTGAAATGGAAACAAGAACTGCCTAAACTACGTTAGGTACGTAGTACTAAAACTACTATTGAAATAATTTTACTACTTTTTCTTACAATAATGAAATATTTTTGTGATTAGTATCATCAACGTCCACATGTCCGGAGCTGAGTGCGCTGAACGACGCGGGGCTGCTCGCCGGCCATGCGTACGCACACTGGCTGGCTACACACCAACCATCTGCTGCACTTTACGGTAAATAAAAAAAACTTTTCATAAAGCTCATATAGCCAAACCGCATCCAGTAGATTTTTTTTTAAATCACGTATGAGTCCATTATGATTTCAAGAGCTTCTCCTTGACGATGCTTTGTTCCATTTACTCCTACTTTCAATAATGCGTGTCTTCCAAGGTTTCAATTAATCCACTTGCTACTGCTGTACTTTATAACAACGCTTAGTAATGCCAATGTTCTATCTAAATACAAGCTTCAGCATTAACAAGTTCGTCAAGTAAATAAACATGGATAAAAAAATTAAGACTCAATAGTTAAAAAAAATAGTTTTTAGTAGAATACCGAGCAAAACCTACTATAATTTTAATTGAAAAACTTCACTACACCACCACGTACACCAGAAAGATACCTAGTCTGATGACCGAGACAAAGGAAGCCTATAAACTGTCTTCCTACACTGACAGTAAACTAATAATATCTATGCGTTTGTACTATTTTTGATTATTTTCGATGCGGCTGAGAAACACTGGCACAAAAAGGTAACCCACTATTTCTGATTTAAGCATTTGAAGTTGCGTATTTCTCAAACTTTAGTCTGAAAACTTGGCAAAATTTAGCATGCAAGCGGTAAAGCGAGATCCCGTGGCTGCCAGACTATCGTCATTTTATAAAAGCCGATAGTTTGTCAGTGCTTGCCCCAACTCAGATAAAAACGATGCCCTGCTATGAAGTTTAAGTTATGGTATTTTTGACAGCTAACAAAAGTGTGCAATAAAGCAACCAACTTTTATAAAATGACGAAAGTCTGGCGGTCACGGGCTCTTAGGAGTTTAAAACGTTATTAATTCAAAATACTCAATTCAGAAACCCGCTCTAACGCTTACAATTTTTTAAAGTAATAACCGTGAGTCGTGACACCCAACCGCGTCGAACACCACATTACCATCATCACAATAACGTTACAAGCATGCGTGTTTCAATCGCGTGCAGTTACACCCGGTGTGATACTTCACACGCCTAATTCGCACGCAATCATCCCTCTCACATAATATCTAATTAGCTATTTTATTATTACTATTATCATTGCTCAAACCATACGAATGAACCGAGTAGATTGGAAGTTTTTGATAACGCAAAACTTATACTCTATCGACGAACATGACTAGCGTAATTAACGTAGGTACCGACGTTTGTTTCCTGATAGCTACCAACAACCAAATTCGTAAAGTATAAAATGAGTTGGGTATTTGAGTTTTATATTTTTTTACAATATCTTCTCCTTTCCGAGGTCTGTGTTTCCTGTTAGCTATGGGGTCTTAAGTCAAGAGTGAATCGGTTACGTCTAGGCAAACGTGCTCCATCGTCGGCTACATTATCGCTTACCATCAGGTCAGAGAGTGGTCAAAACGTGGGCCCATCCATAATAATTCCACATCCATTATTATAAGCCACTTAATTTAATGATACTACATTCTATTTCAAAAATATCCGTGGTTTATTTATTGTGCACACCTACCACAGTTTTGTCTTTTTAACCCAATGGTTGAATGGTAGAGAATGCTTTGTGGCATTAAGTCCGCCTATGTACCACCACTGTACATGAAGTTTAAATAAATAAATAAATAATAAAAAAACTATAGTACTGACGAAAATATAATTAGACATATTTATTTAAAATACATTCTAAAAAATTAATAATTTATTAAATCCCAAGCGAACGACGGATTTCGATTGGGGTTACGCTCATTGTCTTTTTTTTTGTGTCTCTAATTACGGTACTCGAAAGGTCAAATCCTAATTCTAGAAGTAGAACAGTAGATAGACTATTTGAATATGTTCTTTATCTAAGAAATGTCGTTGTTTGATAAATAATCAAGCTAGCAGTTACCCTGCAATTGACAGTAATGTAAATTACACCACCAAAATTCCATTGACAAACTCGAATGACTGATGGCGGTGAATCATATCTAACGTAAGTCAAATACCAAATTTTCAAGTAGATCTGTATATTTAACATGAGTTTTGTCACATTTGTTAGTTCGGCAGCGAGAAGGAATTTCGGTGGCTATAAAATTAGTGTGAGTGTGTAACGTCCGGGAATAGCGCGGGGGTCCAACACAAACTTTCTATGTCCACTTGAAGTGACACAACCAGTGTCACTTTAAGTTGACATTTGACATTCTTTCATTACATGTTGTGTTGATAGGTGTATGAACATCACTATTTTATTGTGCTAGCACTGTGTCTTATAGCTCAGAAACAGTGCTGGTACCTAATAGAATCGTGATGTTCGTACTCTACTTTTTTCCTTAGAAATCTAAACTTTGATGCATGTGTTCCTTTTTTGGTCGTGACAAAGCTGTATTTTCAGACAAACAAAATCATGTTTAGCGATACAACCGCAAATTGGGCTATTATCAGTTCTTAAAAATACCTATTTGTATTTCGCAACTCAACAGTAGAAAAACTTTTGCAACATCCTAATTACAGGAAATGGGCAATAAAGGAGATAATCATTTGTAAATCTGTGAAGATATTAAATTCAGCGACACACGCAAGCGTGTCATGTAAAAACTGGTGTTAACACGATGTGTTGACCGTTCTGACTAATTGTAACGCCCAACAACTTGGTTACACATAGCGTTATGGTTCGCGCGATTAGTCCGAGGGCACATTCGTCGAAATGTCGCCAGTACTCGCCAGCCGTCGGACGGTGGTCGCGACTTCGCACCGAGGTGTCGGCAAACAGCTGCCGCGACGATAATTACCAACAAAGCTCTCGTGTTTGTGCATCGCCTTAACGCGGACCCTGCTGTGATCGATCTCTATCCAGAAACTGAGTTTACACCAGCCTCTATGCACTACATACCGAGAAATAGACTTTGTCAATACTGCTATTGGATTTTATAGAAATTCTTAAATAGGAGCTCATGTTTAGGTGCATATGCACATTAAGGTTACATAATGGTTTCTAACTCTAATTTCCAGTACATTATCTTAAGTTTGAGAAAAAGTAATACTAAACTTAAGGTAAAACATATCCATAATTAAACGGTTAACAGAAAATTTCATGATTAGTACTAAGTCATCAAATACATCTGTCACGCAAAACTACTAATGGTCAAACAATACCTAGATACAACAAAACAAATTTGACCCATTTTTATTTGCGTTTTTATTTTGCAATTGGGAATCACCATACCAAGCAAGCCATGGATTCTTTACAACCTCAAGTAGGTATAATGACAAAAACAGAATGGATAGAAACTAGGTGGTCGTATAGCCACCACACTGTCCAAGAGTTCTCTAACCAAAATGCATGGTTTTCAAAAACGTGTTCAATCTAAAATAAAATCTTTAAAGAGCGTTAAGAAATGACTCACTTGTTGGGAATAAATGTTTCATTTAACATAATTATTCTTTATAACAAGTTTAAATTGTTCTGAAAAACCTGGATGATCGTAAAACTTACGTAAATAGTTAACAGTCGGTTAGCACGACCATCGCACATACACCGAGCACAATGCTGTGTTGACACGCGAGATGTCAAACCGCGCAGGCGCTGCACAAACAGACAGATTGTGTTTATAGCCACTTAACGAGAGCCTGTGACAATTCCGATTAGTGTTCGAAAAAACTTTACTACGTATTTGTTTTAGCGAGAGCAGCTACTTTGTAAATGAAGAAGACGTTTTTAAAACCTCAGGACTATGAAGTTGCAGTTTTTATTCACACTTACAAAACACACATTATTTCAACAAAATTGCTTATCATGTAATTTTCTTTGTAGATGACAAGAATAATAGAAGACCACGTCGAGCTGGGCCAGAGAGAAAGCCGCGGCAAGCATACAGCGCGAAACAACTTGAGCGTCTCGAAGCTGAATTCAAAATTGACAAATACCTTAGTGTTTCAAAGAGGATGGAACTGTCAAAAGCTTTAGGACTTACGGAGGTACAAATAAAGACGTGGTTTCAAAACCGACGGACAAAATGGAAGAAGCAGTTGACTTCAAGATTGAAAATAGCTCAGAGGCAAGGACTGTTCCCGGGGCAGATCTTTGGACACGCTCCGCCGGCATATTCACTGTTGAACCCGTATGCGTATGCGCCTCTTAGCTGTGTTTTTACGCCTGTAACTTTACCATCAGCACCGCCTTAGAAAACTAGCTAGTTACATGCATTTAAAGCAGACAAAAATCTGAATATCATGATCTCGAAATTTATAGGTAATCTTTTTGTACAAAACATTGTCTGCTGCATATAATTTCTTTCCCGTTTCATTTTAGAAGGGGCTCATTCTTCTTCACCAGCTTTATCAAATTAACCCTTTTCACCATATTATTGCAGAGCTCATTTACTCTTTCAATCAATATCTTGCAATTATTGCGATTATCGAAGTCTTCTCATTCATAAGCCAATGAAACCATTGAGTACTTCACTGTCCAATATAGATTCATTGATAATTCGAAACATATTTGAACATGTTCTAAACAGCTTCACACATATTTTAATAGCCTAACATTTCGTCATTCGAGCACCAGGTTTGGTCTATTTTTAAATAGTTTAATAGCGTGTTAACTATTTTGATTGCTTCGTGAACTGTACATAATTACTTGTTGCTACTTTTGACACTTCATACCCATCGTCCTATATTGAAGGTGTCAAATATAACACACATAGGAACATTCTGTTGTATCTACGTTAAAGTAGTAATAACATTAGATTTTGTTATTTAAAAATAATATGCTACTACATATTAAAACGTAGTTATTGTAGATTTATTAAATTTATTACATATTTAAGTTAAAAGGATGTCCAAAATGTAAATATATTATTAGTTTTAAAACTTAGTAATTACATAAAAAGCAATATCGTATGCAATAAAATATTAGTTACAGTATAAAAAATTACATATTTTCGTTCTAAATCCTTAAACTAAAGTAAACCTTGTTTCTGATAATCTAAAAAAGTGGTTCCTAAGCTGTGGTCCGCGGACCCACTGGTGGTCCGCAAGAGCTAAAATATGGTTAATAAAAAGTTTAAAACTTTCAAGGTAACGTTGATGCGAACAAATTTTTAATTTCCATAACAAATGTTCTGTTTTCTATGACAATACTAGTTATTATTGATTTTAAAGAATAGGTAACATATTTGAGTTTACTATATTATTAAATTATAAATATAGTTAATTTTTTCTGGACCTTACTGACAACAAAGATACCAAAGTGATCTCCGGTCATAATAAGATTGAGGACCACTGATCTAAAGTAACATAAATCTAATAAAATGCTGTTAGTCAAAGTTGTAGTGCTCATTACTGTAGAACGTCCTATTGGTTAATTTATTGTAGAAATTCAAAAACGATCAGGCAACGTCTGTCTAGTCAGCTATGATATAATCGTTTTGAGATACTAAGTGTTGGAGGTACAGTGCGCCCGAGGGTAGTGGCTATCGCAGTCAGCTCCACCAAGTCCAAGAATTGCAGCTCTTAAAGCACCCAGAGCTCCGCCACGAGTCCATGCGACCCCTGCACTACAACATATAGATTGACGATTAGGAAATTTGATACATAGAAAAACATAGGCACATGATAGGCACACAAAATAAAGAGAGTATCATGACGTCATCAAGAATCACTACAAGACACGGAACACGCTTGTGATAATTATATTTACTCATCCATTAGACAGTATTACAGCTCAGCTTGACATCACTTCAGTAACTATTGGTGGTCCATGATCTTATATTTTATGACTCAATTTATTACGAGGAAACCAATGCTGAGAATCCTACATTTATTCCGTTCTTTCTACCAGATACAAACGACTTTATATTCAAATATTATAAGGTTCATTTCAATGCCACTTATCTCCATTCGCAAGAAGATAGAAATTTAACAAACTTTTTTACCCGACTGCAAGAAAGGTTATGTTTTTCGCACGTATCTTGTACGTATGTAATATTCTTTATTACCTCATATCCAAAGAATACAATGGGCCTCATCAGAAGGCTTACAGTCACCCAAAGGGCAATGGAAAGGGCTATGCTCGGAGTTTTCTTGCGTGATAGCATAAAGAATGAAGATATCCGCAGGAGAACCAAGATCGCCGACATAGCCAGAAGAAGAATTGCGTTGGTGGCGTGACAAATGGCGGTTGCAGTAAATAGTTGATATTGCAACCACTTTTTTTTGCTTTTAATGCCATTCTTTTTTCTACGGAATAGGAGTCAAAATCGCTTGAACAGACAGTAAAAAAGATTTGTTAATATATCTCATCTTTTTGCGGATGGAGTATACTTACTGCCAAACCGGCAACCAATACCAGTTGCCATCCTTTAAATTCCGAGCCTGCTTATTCCCCACACATAAGGCTCGGTACAAACAAGGCGTGGAGCGTGGTCTCAGCGCTAATAACGCGTAGCGCGCCATCTTGTTGACAGCAGGAACGGAGGTGGTCGCTGGAGGATCGTGTGTATCGCGCTTAACTCGAAACACATCGTCAACATTAACTGTGTCGCCGCCACTGTCTACCATTTGCATCACTTGAGGTTGTTGAGGATTCTGAAAAATGTATGAAACTGTAGTTGGTTCATTTTGTTTTATTATGTCGACTGGTCAAAAGGTCTCCTAACTATCAAAGAAGCAAGAGATTTAAAAACTTTTAAAGTCCGTGGAAAATGAAATCAATACATCATGTCATGTGTAATTAGTATCTACTTGAAAATTTCACATCAAAATATGTTTAGTAAGTCTATAAAATAACCTAGTTTCTACATGACTAACCTCTACTCATCTCATACTCACCATAGTAATGCACATAAGCACTTGCAGTATAAACATCCCAAAAGACAAGAAAGCGATCCCAGTCAACGATATATCGAACAGATCGGCTAACCCCAGGCCATGGCTGTGATCAGAGTAATCCTCCGCTACATGAGGCGACTGCACAGCTGCTGGGTGGTGGTACAGTGGCGGTGGCGGTGGTGGCATCGAGTACTCGTAGCCGCCACCTGATGATGACGGAGAAACTGTTCTAATTAGATAAATCAA
Source organism: Mythimna vitellina (assembly GCA_949316375.1). Classification (NCBI taxonomy): domain Eukaryota; kingdom Metazoa; phylum Arthropoda; class Insecta; order Lepidoptera; family Noctuidae; genus Mythimna; species Mythimna vitellina. The sequence goes on from OX438686.1 coordinate 12,274,222, forward strand.
TATCTATAATGTAGTGTTACAGTTGGTCAAGGACGATAAAGATGTAACATAAAATAAGATGATGTTAAAAGAATTAAAGCCTCTTTGTAATTACTACGAGATCAGCTAAAGCTCACGCGTAGCTGTGACAACATGTGACGGCTGCACGACTGCTGTATACCACCGCACAGTGGCGGTGACAATGGAGGCATCAGGTACTCGTTTTTACCAAGACGTGAATAGAATTACGAGTAAGACCTTTTTAGACCTATGTTCTGACCAATACTGCATTTTTTCTAGTTTCCTGAATGTGTTTCCTACAATATATAAAAGTGTCTAGTGACTGACTAGGTATCGATACCAAAAAACGTCGCAGGAGCAATAAAATCCTGACTAAGGGCTCCCACACAAAACTGCAATGCGATGTGAAGCGACTGTGCATCGCAGGATGCGATTTGATGCGCTGCATTTTCATGCAGCAAAGCGATGTTCAGGTATATATTATCCATACTTACAATGTGTGATGCGAATCAATTCGCAAGTTCTTACGACGCGACGCGGCGACTTGTCGTATCGCAATTTTGTGTTTGGGTCTTTATTACAAACTGATTAAAATACACACACGAATATATTGTCTCGTTTCAATATTTTCCCAATTTTCGTCATAACAACCAAGTATCATGTTTTCCTCGGTAAAATATAAATGTAGGTGATACCTACGGCTATTATCTTCGTCGCGTTTAGCGGTCTATTGCGCTTTTGTGAGTGCACCGTGCACGGAAACAAGCAATCATAGAAAAACAGACAGGTTTTGACGAAGTTGTTTTAAGGTTTTTTTGCATCCGTGGTACATACATTGGTCACTTTTTTTGTATTTATGAACAAATTACAAGCATTTTTACAAACGTTCTTATGCCTGCGACTTCGTCTGTATGAATGTCGTGACGGTCGAACGCGAGGTCGAAGTTGAAGTTAGAAAATAAGTAGCCACTTAGCCAGGGATTCAAACTTATTCCGTGCTTTCATCAAAATCGGTTTAAAAGTTTAGGTATAAAAGCGTAACAGACAAGCAGAGTTACTTTCACATTAATAATATTAGTATGGATGTACACTTAAAAAAAGAAAAATAATACGTTCAAAAATTTAGTAGAACGATAATGCTTATTTCAAAAGAAATTTCTGTGACCTGTGAAAGGAGAGTCTGTCTGTTCCTGTTCTATTTAATTATTGTATGTTCTGTTTGTTCATTAATTACGTAAAAAAAATATTTTGACGTAATTATTTAATCGACTTGGTATTACATGGATATCACAACTTTTTACGGTAGAAGAACTGAGTTACGAGCCTTGGTTTTTTTAAAAGTAATGTTTTTGATGGGATAGAATTTACTATGGCTGCTAGGCGTTATGAGACGTTATTGCAAATAATGACATATTTTTATTGGATGTGATTAGACGTTAACAAAAAAATGTACAAATTTATCGTCATAGGACGTTGCTGTCTTGGCTTGTTAATCACAAGAAGATAATGATATCTACTTTAACCCTTACTGTACTTAGCAATATCTGGTGTTGCATCTGGAGCTGAGTATCCTGTTAACTCCTTGCCTCCTTCGTAAACTTCATAGCCCTCCCTAGTTTGCAGTGATGGTGTTTGCTGTGGTGTTGTTGGCACCCCAAGCAGTGTCGTATTGCCTGCGCCTGTGTTCGTTGCTACACCGATGTTGGCAGCATTGTGGACGTCGTTGAGGGCTGCTACCCTATAATTTAATACGTAGAATACGAATGGACGAAGGCGACGATATAATAGAATAGAATAAACTAAATTATACACCAATAAATTTTACACAAATTTAAATCTATGGGTACAATTGCGATAGAGCGCCCGAACCCAGAAAATGCATATGCTTGCAGTGATAGGGGAACATAAAAACTGGCAGACAGCTACTTACATTGTCCGTGCGTATAAGAAACATTGAGAAGAAGAGCTTAGAGCGAGTAGTTGGCTATAATACCAGCCTATTTCGGATACAGTGCGCCCGCTCGGTAGTGAAAGAGAGCGGGGGCACACTATTCGTAAAAGAAGAAGTCCAACACGCAAGCCTGCGTTGATGCGTAAGGCTGTGAAGTGATATTTGACCAGCACCTTGAAACTTATAAGCTGATGAAGATCCATCAAATCAACTGCAGCAAGTTGGTTTCTTAACATTATTATCAAAACTTACTTCGCCAACCATTCTTGATAGTTAGCTGAGCCGACATCGAACATAACATTATTCCTCATATCTTGTCTTCGCATCAGCACGTTATCCTTAACTTCAGGGAAAGGTTTTCCGACTCTATTTTGTAGGGCACTTTTACCCATTTCTTCTAAAATTTGGTCAGCAATGTAATTGCGACAGTGAAACTCGTTCATCATTTTTCTGAAAGCAATCTTGTAAGTATTAGTACATAAGTATTTGGTTTACTTTTAATTTATCTTTTTATTTATTTGTTTTAACAAATTTTAAGTTACTTAATCTTTGTTTGGTTTTTATTTCATTAGCCGTCATCACTTTTTTGATATTAATTATTTTTATTGGTTTAATAATTAAAATTTTTGTAAAGACGTTTTTTCTAACTTCGTGTAATTTTGTATTTCTTAATTTTAAATATTTATTTTGTATATATAATTAAAGTTCTTCTATTAAGTAGAATTGATTTCTTTATTTGTTACATACTACTCAATAGTCAGGGTTTCACTTATTTGTAATCCAGTGTTGTGTTAATAAAGGATTCATTATTATTATTATATAAGTAGCTAAAAAGTGAGACCATCGGGTAACAGTAGCCTCCACTACCACAGATCACTAACTTATTCATCAGTATTTATCATCCATTCATCTCCTATTTAAGAATATGTATTTTGTTTATATCTACGTATTGCGTTGTCATTTTGCGTGATCCTAGAGCTAGATTTTATCTTGGACAGAGGATAAACACTGCCAGATAGAGCGACAATGCCGCCACATTTTTGGGTACATTACCAGTCAACAAAGGAGTTTGGGAACGCCACAATTGGTAAATCCCCTCTTTGAGGAGTGGCTGGAGAGGCCCCGTGCTTTCCTCACCTTCCTTTCCTCACCTTTTGACGCAGGTCTGCACCGAACACGGAAAGTTCGGGAGGTTCCTGTCTCGGATTCAGGCCTGGTGCGACCTCTCGTGCCGTTTCCTATTTCAGGCTATGGTCCGGAGAGAGAGAGAGAGAATGGGAAGCGGTCGCCTCTGCGAAGCAGTAATGATAGCGAAAGAGATGGCCTCAACCATGAGAGAACGGATGTCCTCACGCCACAGCCGCCACTGCAGGAGACGCCCCGGGTCTCGAGAGTCGCAGGGCGATCCCCGACCACCGTAGGAGCGGGCTTGCGGATGACGAGCAATAGGTAGCTTGCCATCCGGACGTCCAGTAAGGACCAAACCTGAACTGTTGACCATACGTAGTATTCCTCGAGAGCCTCAAAAAGATGTCAGTAAAAGCATAGGGGCCCTAAAGCAGGGCCGATAACCGCTAGGGCTACGGAAATTTTTAAAGGGGATACTGTGGTCCTGAATCGCAAAGGGCAACTGAAGGATAATCAGGTGGGTTTTAGTGCGGGAGAAGTCATTGGATGATTTCCCACATCGAAAAAGCACTCTCATTTTAGCCGAGACATATCCACAGATGGACATAGTACTTCCACAAGCAATGCCACATCAACCGGTCTGACTAAAGACATTTTGACGCTTAAGTATCTATGTAAGTATAAAGCTATCTGAATCAGTTTTTTCTGCTTTCTTCACTTTTTAATTGCGGTGTTTCCTGTAAATAAGATCTAGGTAACTAGTCTAACTACATGTAATGTCTGCCTACTAATATCCAAAAAATGATTTAAAAAAATATTACCTGTGATAATCCAGTGTAGACAACGCTGCATCAATGGATCCATTTACCGATTGTCCTAAAGACTTACTTACTGTATTATTCACGCTTTCAATGCTTTGGTTTTCACCGTCTACCATGAAATACGTCGGCATCAGATCCGAACGGAGAATATCATTGACATTTAATTCACTCTCAAACATTTTTGCTGACACTGCAAAATATCTCACGATTAAAAGTACTATTATTTTGGCCATGTTGTTTGAAGACAGATCTATGTGTTACTAGGCAAGCAGTAAGATAACAAATGTCACACCACGAGTAAGTTGGACGAACGTATTATTCGAGTTATAAAGCAGAAAATGGTCCGCGGGCATGCGTTAGAGTTTTGATATTATCTTCAGTGTTCATAACTGTAAGTAAATAGGCATGATCATGGAAGATATAATTGTGTCTAGGTTCTAAGTTATTTAAAAGCTAACTGGACAGATGAATACAAATGTGTATATCCATTCTACCCACTAATATATCCCACACTATTTGTATTGGGTATGGTAGGGTATAATGAGCTCAGGGTGCGTCGGGAATTCAGTCTCGTCGTGTACCTATATATATAGTGAAGTTTCTACGGGGCATAGTGTATTTATTTTTATTTTATTTTTATTTAATTAACAGAACGACCGAAGCCAATTAAACCATTTAAACACATGCAGAAAAAATATAAAACAATAATTAAAATTAAAAACAGACCTATACAGACAGTATAATCCGGGAGTACTGCGTCACCTAAAACTCAACGTACCGGACAGGAACGTGTGGAGGAGACGACGTCCGCAACTACTGAATATTCCGATAGCCAGAACCAAGTTGCTGGCGAAAACACCCCTCACCAGAATAATTCGTATTGTGAATGAAGTTCATGGGCGATTTGATGTATTCTCGTGCATTTTGAGTAAATTCGCAAGAGTTTTATTTAATATAATATAAGTTAGTTATGTGTAAGACAATGTAAGTATCTAAGTTTGTATTTAAGATTTATTTTTAAGTATTTTTTTTTAGATTTTATCATAAATTTATGTTTAGGTTTAAGTATAGTTGTTAGCTGCACTGTCGCATTAGGTTTTAAGGCCTGTAAAGATAGGTGTAAAGAGGATAAAACAAATAAATAAATATAAAAAAAAAAACAGTATCACGAAACGTTTTGGAAATAAAAAACATTTACTATGCGTACAGCTAAATAAGTTTTAGGTAAGCGTGCTCTAACGTCAACCATTATTATCGCTTACCATCCAGTGAGATAACGGTCAAACAGGAATCTATCAAAAATTTTAAAAAAGATTGCAAAAAACCATAGGAAATGGCACGAGTGAAGGATCCTCTACAAGCTACCATAGCATATATTAATAGCATAATCAACCTTATAATGTTCCCATCCCACTGCTAGGACTCAGGCCTCCTCTCTAGGAAAGGGAATAGGCCGTATTCCACCATGCAAGCCCATTGCAGCTTGGTGTGATGAAAACCAATATTTCGAAATTAAATGGGGGGTTAAAACCACCAATTTTAGTGGAAAATCCGCTAAATTGGCAACACTGGCCGTACGCCGCTAGACTGTTTTGTCTTGATAGTATGTGCCGTGACGTAGACAAAACAGTCTTGTCGCAGACAAGTCTGCGACGTCGTAGACAATTCTGTCTAAGACAGTCTTGCCCCAAGTGTGCGCAAGCTCTAATGCGCCTGGCTGGGTTTAAGCTACTGAAGGGCTGGTAAAAGTGGCACTATTAGAGTAAAGACACCATGTATGTGTGAGTAAGGTGGTAGATACTACTCTCATCGTCGATCACCGATCTATATATATTCCTTTTCTTTACGTAGGGAATCATCAAATGGTCTCTTCCACTCTGTGTGGGGCTGGAAGTCAGACTTTTACTGACTAAAACCCACCTGTATTTCATCAGTTGCTCTTTTTAAGGGTTACAGTAATTCTTTCGATCGACCCCGAAGATATAACATGACCGATCTATTTTCCTAACGTGTTATTATAGTTACAGTTATGGTTGTTCATTGGTGGAATTAGGGACCTACTTGACTAATTTTTTTTATTATTTGTATCAAAAAGTAATTTTATCCAAAATCGCAAATAGAAAGTTTTCAAATTCGTCGAAGCTAGAAACCTTTTAAATCTGATGGACGGAGAAATAACAGTACCTATACGGATGTACATACTGAAATGTGACGTCATCGTCATTAGGTTACATGTGCCCAAGACAGATAGCGAGATATTCCCACCACGCCCCCACTCTTCCTAAAACCAAAATTTGGAATGCGAATTGCTGCTTCATTTAAATCCAATTTTGATGCTGTTTTTAGAAAAAGATTTCTTTTTAGTTTTTAGTAGTATAAAATATTATACAAAAATAAGCACACGTACCTAATACCCAATTCTGGAGGGTGACACTAGATAAGTGTGTGTTGTCCTCTGTATTACCTTGCGCAGGTTCTCCAAGGCGTTTGCTTAAGGGCATGCAACTCGACAGACATTTTCACTGTTTTTTATAAAACCGCTCTTACGCGATCACAGAGTCAATAAAAGTCTGTGTACGCTATTATGACTTTATTACACATTTTTCATTAGATATTTTGAAAACACTAATCCAGTAAAGACTTCTAAAAATCTGCTATTTTGCATGAATTTTGATACTCCATAATTAACGCAAAAATTAAAAAGTCAAATAAGTATAACAATAGTAGCTTTGCAAATTTAATCAAGATTCTGAACGACGACAATTTTTCAAAAGCTTTTAAGGGTTTAAAAAAAACACGTATTTCCTGGAACAAGTTTTGTAAAATATTCGAGTAAATCGCTAAATTACCGAATGCTAACAGAGTCTTTAGGCGTTATCTATCTTTTTTCGCGTTGTCTTTTCGTCAAACATGGCGTTGGATTGCTTTAGATGAAGTAACAAGCTTTTAAACCATGCTCGATGTTGACGATAGGATTGACTCTTAAGATTGACTGACGATGTAGGTATGTTGTTTACACGAATATGTAGGTAAGTGATCTTCGCTGTTTGTGAGTGGTGTCTCTGAGTGCGGCTATTAGGTATGACTACATTTTTCAACTTGGGTTTATACATGTAAAAACAATTGTGCGATTCAAAAATAGATTATTTCTTTTTTATTTATTTTTTTATTTGATATAAACCAGTTTATTAAGAGCCTATTCACTCTAGCCTTGAAGACACCTAAATTATAGTTGGACGGGAAGACCGCAGCAGGCAAATTGTTCCAGTCCTTCGATGTACGCGGTATAAACGACGAAGCGAAACGCTTAGTCCGGACCGTTGAAGTTTCAACAACGTAAGGGTTGATACTCGCTGTTCCTCTGCACTTGGTGTTACTATGTTCGGTCTATGCTTAGAATGGCCAAGTTCTTAATACGTTCATGTGATAGAATCGATAGGGTTGGTCCTTTTTATGTTCTTTCCACATTCTGTCTCTATTATCTAGTAACTACTTCAAGGTATCTAAATAATAAGAACTAACCCTTAAGTAAGTAGCCAGTCAAAAACAATACCTACCTAACCAATCTTCGAATCCAAAGTAAAATAAACTTGCCTACGCAATAGTGTGTCGACATTAACGCGGCCGGTACACAGTCCATTATAAAGCACCCCAACCCGCCCCCTGCTGCTCTTAATACCTCTCTGGGGTAAAAGGATCCATTGTTGTATTACAAATGTTCGGATGTCATATCAGAGACGTTTGACGTGAGAACAAACCATATTGCCTCACCATTAGGAAGCATTTTACCTGCGCCGGGTAAACAGATTTTGAGAGGGAGTTAAATTAATTGGTCCTAGTATAAATTGATGTTGTTATTTGTAAGGTGTTACTTAATTTATTACTTTGAAATAGATCGAATGTTCTAGCGAGATTTTATTTTTGATACATATATCTACTAGTCTAAACTAATGTTTTAAAGATGAAAGTTTTGTTTATTTGTTTGTTTGTATATTACGTTTTACATAACTCAAAAACTACTTCATTACTGAGTAACATAGGCTATATTATGTTTTAAGATAATTCTACCAACACGCGAACAAAGCTGCTGGCAGCAGGTAGTAGGTAAATTATATAACTAATAGTGCCCCGCGGTTTCACCCGCGTCTTTGGTATCGTCATGTTATGAATCTGGCTATCACATACAAAAAGATTTATTCCAATCTGATTGGTAGTTCCAGAGATTAGCGCGTTTAAACAAACAAAAAACAGTTCTGCTTGATTATATTATATAACTAGCTTCTGCCAGCGGCTACGCCCGCGCGAAAGTTGGTTTCTCCATACAAAAATCCAACCCTCGTTTTACCCCCTTAGTGGTGGAGTTTCGTAAAATCCGTTCTTAGCGGATGTCTACACCCTGTAAGGAACCTGCAAAATTTTAAGTTTGTAGGTGTAACAGTTTCTGTGATTCAGTGAGTGGTATTTCGCTTTTATATATATAAGAGTATTGTATAGGCTGCCTCGTTCCAGTACCGTAACTAGGGCGGTGCCAGCGGTACCCGGGCACAGGGCCCAGACCCTGGAGGGGCGCAGAAATTATCAAAATCAGGGCCTAAGCTTTGTATTATGCTTGGTAGTTAGTAGCATACATACCTACTATAACTATTATTTATCGTGTAACCTATCCTAGGCAGACTGTTAAAATTTTCGAGCTCGCTTCGTTCATTCTAGTACTGGTAAAAGAATTTAGCTAGGTAATATTAAAAATTCAAGGGGCGCAGTTACAGAAGCTTGCACCGGGCGTATAAAAGGAAAAAAAAAAGAAAGAAAATATGTTTATTTGGCAAAATAATTGATTTACAACTAAAAAAAATAAAATAAAAATAAGGAGAAATAAAATTAACAATAAAAAGAAAAAAAAATATGTCTCACGGCTACGCCAAATAGGTCCAGTTCAGCATAATGCCAGACAACTACGCAGCAGTGGTTTTCAACTGAACCTTAGAGTGCTGATACGGATGAAAATCAGTTTCTTATATGGGAATTAAATAAATAAATATATAGTAATATAAGTATATATATATATATATATATATATGCATATATTAATATATAGAAAGTCATAAATCATACATAGATGTAAAAAAACATACATAGGTGTACAAAAGGCTAGTTACGGCACCGCCTCGTTGGTCATGGATTCAATTCTCGGGACATATATGTCGGCGCAAGGATGCCGATCATCATTGAAGCTCTGTCCAGGGAGGTTGGTTTTGTGGGCGATGGCTGGGTATCGAGCAATAAACAAACTATTCCAGATCATACAACTGATTTATTATAATGCAAGCTTTAGGTATTCACTTCACACAACGAGCCGTAAAACAGTCTCCGAGAGACGATGTTGTTGGCACGACTGCCGACACAGGAAAGAGCTTCAATGATGATCGGCATCCTTGCGCCGACATCAGAATTGGGATTCCGAGCAAATAAACAAGCGCAGCACGAAGGTTACGTAACGTCGGTCATGAAGAAAATGGCAAGAGCGAAGACAAGTGGCGGTCATTATTTGAAATGGAAAATTAGAAAGTGAATACCTAAAGCTTCCACCATAATAAATCAGTTGTATGATCTGGAATAGTTTGTTTATTGCTCGATACCCAGCCAGCGCCCACAAAACAGAGTCCCTAGACAGAGCTTCAACGATGATCGGCATCCTTGCGCCGACATATAAAGGCTGACAATTCTCAGCAGCAGCCCAGTCTAAATATTATATACACAGATGATGACAATGGGCTGCCCCTTCTTACATGGAACTTTAATGTAACTAATGAAAGGTGTCTTAATTTCAGTCAATATATAACAGTAATCTATACTATTAATATAAATACGAAAATAACTCTGTATCACGTCTTACTAGAAGGTATTTCTAGTTTAAACTATAAACCCTGTAGTAGTAGTAGTGTGTGTATCTTCGAGGTAAAAAATAACTAATCTCATCTACCACACTCAGAGAAGTGTCTTGTGTACTTAAGTTAGTTTTCATTTTCGTGATCGCAGCCACGATACTTGAGTAATCCCTAGTGTGTAACTTTAGATAATAGAGTACTCGTAACTTACTGTATTTTTTATTTATGTGGTGTACAATAAACAATATAATAAATAAATAAATAACGTTAAAAAAATATAAGCAGTATCGAATACCTTACATAGGTCTAGGTACTTAGACTTCAGTCATATTCTTACAATAAACGCGTGCCAGAGGGTCATGGCCATACGGATGGTGCGGGGATACCATACGGTTTCACGCGAAGCGGCGCGCCTCCTTGCTGGCCTCCCACCATGGAATCTGGAGACAACAGTCCTTGCACGCATGCACGATTTGCGCGTGGAGATGCAAAACCCGGGGCGAAACTCCGCTGCCGCGACAAGTCGCGTCATGGCGGGCAGAGTTCTGGCGAGATCTCATGGTGTAAAGGCGACAGCGAATTATGGCGGTAAGTCGTGCGGAAACGACTCTCGGGTGTCACCACTGTGCGGACCGCCCGGAGGACACGGTGGAACGCACGGTAGAGGTGTGCCCTGCTGGAGCAGAGCACAACAGTGTCCTCGCCACCATAGGCGCGGGCTCGCGGACCGCGAGCAATGGGTCAGTCGCCGTCCGACCAACCGCTAGCCGTTCGGACCGAGCCCAAGACGTCGACAGTACGTAGTGTTCCACTCCCGCCTCAAGGAGATGTCAGCAAACCGTAGGGGCCAGCAGGGTCGAAGCCTACTGGGGCCAAAGGTCTGATTCTGAAAGGAAGACTCAGCCCTGGTATGAAAGGCAACGAAAGAATAAGGGTGGGTTTTTAGTCAGTAAAAGTCTGACACTAGAGCGCGGGATGTTATAGGATGACTTTACCACCGAAAAAAAAAACATAAATACGAAAATTTGTTTGCCAGGCGAATAAGTTTAAGCCGCCGATCAGATTTTTTTTTCAATTCATTTAAACTAGTGCATGACTGCGATCCCAACTGATGATAAGTAGTAATGCAATCATTGATAATGAGGTGCACTAATTTATTGATAGCCTATTCACACCTAAATTATAATCGAACGGGAAGACCGCAGCAGGCAAATTATTCCAGTCCCTCGATGTACGCGGTATAAACGACGAGGCGAAACGCTTAATTTAATGTAAGGGCTCACAATTTTCAAATTTCCGCAAACATTTGAGGCAAATGGTTTTGCAAATGAAAAATACTGCTAAACCCGGACAAGAATCACGCCATCGTTCAACCACCCGCCCGATCTGTATGTATGACAAGAAAATTCTTTGGGAGCAACAAGCCAAATAACTTGGTGTAGTCCTCAACTTGCGGCTTGTTGGCATGCCGGCTTTGGTCAAAGTAATTTCCATTAAATCCTGACCACCCGCAGCAAACGGTCATTTAGGTTTAAATATCACATCATCCCCGCGGTCATTCGTCTCATTATGTGCTACGCTTACGCTGTCTTTACACACGCTAAACCCCAATACCTCCATAGGATGCAAACGTTTCAGAACCGTTTCCTCCGCAAAGTCTTGTGAGCTTCGTATCTTAAAATCCCCACCATTCAGCAGTACATTTAAAGCTTACCGAGCATTGTTTTGACACTGCTATATAACACCGAAACCCTCTAATGATCGGCTGCTCGATACGAATCTCCTGCATCTCTAAAATTTACCGTCTCAGGCTAAGTGACGTGACGCTATTACCATGCTATAAGAGATCTGTGAGACTCTAGGTAAACCCAGACGCCGCCATCCTCCCGTCCTCGTAGCTTAGGTCCGCCAGAATAAATTGTGTTTTTTTATGACCTATAATGATAGTACTACATTTTTTTTATAGCAGAAATCGAAAAAAGAATAAGAATATCACCAATCCTTCCAACATGTTTACTTCATGCACACACTACCTGTGTAAGCACTCCTTTACAAAAAAATATGTAAAATCCATAGTTATTTATAATCTATGCTAACCCGGCTAAAAAAAAGTAGAGCTGTCTTAATTTTGTCTTTGGTTCAGATTGGATTGTCTGTGGTGCCATACAAAGTCGAGAAAACTTAGAATTTCTTTTTTACAAAAAATCCTATTAAATCGGTTTTTTTTCTGATTCTGAAATGTGAAATCATATTATGAATTCAAGATATTCCATAAACTATTAAAAAATGGGCACCAACGGCAACGGTCGGCGAGGAGGAGCAAAAATACCTGATGTTCGCCGCCCCATGGAAGAAGGGGATTGTGTTAACGACATGGAGAGCCCCGAGCTCGACTTCATTTACGATGATTGTGATACTCAGCAAAACGAAATAGCTGAGTTATATAGTTACACGGAACATCCAGAGTATCAGCTTAACGTCAAGGCATTCGAAGACATAATGGAAGAATTTAACTTTCTACCAAGTTGGCAAAGATTGACAAATAAACAGCAGCGGACTGTGGTAATGAAATTATTGGAGCATTTGGATGTCGCAGTGAGTGAGATTCGTATGCGTGCAACTCGCTGTATACTGTATTTAGCCCAGGGCTGCTGGGCGGAGATGCAGTCGGATGCTGAACAGGCACATTGGGCCCGCGTCAACGTAATGATGCTGTACGACATGGGAACGTTTTCGGCTTTCGTTGAATTATTGAATCTCGAGATTGTTCGGAGCAGTTCTGCAATAGCTTCCAGGAAGCTTGCAGAATCTCTTGCGGACTCCACTAACTTACGAGTTATCCTGTCTGTTCTGTATCTTATCACAGAATATATGAGAACTGAAAAAGACAACCCTGAATCTGAATATAAACATTTAGTTAAAAACTTTAAAGAAGAACTGGGAGCACCTTTTGGAGAAGAATTACTGCCGGTTAAACTACTAAGCATGGTGACACATCTTTGTGCAGGAACAACTCCCCACTTTCCTATGAAAAAAGTCCTACTACTTCTGTGGAAAGTGTTGCTTGTTTATTTAGGAGGTTCAAAGGAGTTGAAAGAGAGAAAAGCTAGGCTCAGGGAGAAATATGAACTACCAGCTTTATCAGAAGACACAATTGAGATTATAAAAGGTATGAGAGCAAGTTCACCTCCTCCCAGTGCTGCAGATATGCTAGAGAACCAAAATCCTGGACAAAGGAAACTACTTAAAGAAAATGAAAGGGAAGTAAAAATCCGCAGGCACCTTTTCATGAAACAACCCTCACTTTATGAAACTGATGATCAAATATTTAATCACAAAGAAGAAACTGGAAATGGCTCTGAAGATTACTCAATGGAGTTTCAGTCTATACCCAGTGATGTTTCACAATCTGAAAACAATCCTGATTGCCCTTATTACATGTACTTCAAACAGTTTGACAGTCCACCCCCACCACCTCCTCTTCCGAGAAGTCTTCCATGGCAGTCTAAAGTGCGGCAGAAAGACATTGACATGTTTCTTGATAATGTCAGGATCAAGTTTGTTGGGTATTCTCTTCCAGGAGATCGACAAACTACAGCAGGGCTACCACAGCCCATACATGAAGGAATAGACATACTGAAGAAACATGTTTACACCAGCCTTTCAGAGTTACAAGCTGAAAGAGAACTAGAAATTGCTCGAAGCCCTCTAACAAAAGGAGAAAGAGAAGTTGAAGAAACAGAAGCAGAAGTCTTATACAAAGCAATGTTGCCAAATTTGCCACAGTACATGATTGCACTATTAAAAATTCTTTTAGCAGCAGCACCTACATCAACTGCTAAAACTTATTCTATCAACATAATGGCTGACTTACTACCAGAAGAGATGCCCATGACTGTTCTTCAGTCCCTCAAACTTGGTATTGATGTGAACAGGCATAAAGAAATCATAGTAAAAGCAGTCACTGCAATATTGTTACTCCTTTTGAAACATTTAAAATTAAATCATGTATATCAATTTGAGTTTATGTCACAACATCTTGTGTATGCTAACTGCATGCCTTTAGTACTAAAATTCTTTAATCAAAACATTTTGTCTTATGTTGGAGCTAAAAACACAATACCAATATTTGACTTTCCTGCTTGTGTAATTGGAGAACAACCAGAGCTGACAAAGGAATGTCTGGATATTGGAGACTCAACAGTTCCCTACTCCTGGAGAAATGTATTCTCATGCATCAATCTATTACGGATTTTAAATAAGTTAACCAAATGGAAAAATGCAAGGATCATGATGCTTGTTGTTTTCAAAAGTGCCCCTATACTGAAACGCACATTAAAAGTTAGACATGCTTTAATGCAGTTTTATGTATTGAAACTACTAAAAATGCAAACAAAGTACTTGGGAAGACAATGGAGGAAAACAAATATGAAAACCATCAGTGCAATATATTCCAAAGTGCGGCACAGGTTGAACGATGACTGGGCATTTGGCAATGATGTTGATGCAAGACCCTGGGATTTTCAAGATGAAGAATGTGCCCTGAGAGTAAGCGTTGATCGATTCAATAACAGAAGATATGGCACTGGTGGAGATCAAGAAATTGATTTGACACCCCTTGAGACAGATATAAATAGTGTATTAGAAGCAAATATTGAACTTGATGAAGAGTTTAAAGATAATTATGAGTTGTGGCTTGAACAAGAGGTTTATAATAATGAAATAAACTGGGATGTATTATTGACTGCATGAAATTTTATACTCAAAACCATCTGATTTCATGTAAATCCTTTATGTTTTTGTACAGTTAGTTTATAATTTTGAAATATCTTTTTTTTTCATTCAGAAATGTTTTATCAATAGATAAATTTCATATCTTTCATAACATGTTTTCTTATAAATTTGTCTAATTATTGTAGTTACTTAAATTAAGTTACACTTACTTATTGTTTTGTATTTAAAATAAAACTATCATGACAGATTTGTTATCATGTAAAAACAGATTACATTAATATTAACTCGCAAGGTAAATTATGAATAATTATGCATTATTTTAGTCAAATTAGACGTAAAATGTGTGTATTTTAATGTAGTTAACAGTTTAGAGCTTGTGGATAATGAAGTATAATAAATCATGTATTTAGTAAATAGAACTTACACAAAACAGAACTGAACATAAAATTTGATTTGTGAGACAATTTCTGCTACCTATAATGAAATTGGAGGATTTGTTAAAGTTTTAGTATTTTCAACAAGCTTAATACATACTTACGTATATAAAATAGTAACATTTAAATAAAATTTTAATGAAGATATCAAATTGGTGTTTTTGATATGTAACATTGAAATACTTGAAATATTTACCCAAATAAAGTATATAAACTTCTAAATATATTAAATTATTCTTTAAATATCACACCTGCCTAGTAGGTACACCTTGGGGTTGGGGTGAGCAGGGTTTATCGAAATAAGAGTTCAAAACTAAATTGTATCATAAAGATACAATTTAGTTTTTTATTTAATTTAAATAAAATTGAAGTGTCTTATAAAAGTATATTCAATACCTATAACAAAAAATCTTTTTTTTTTGCATTTGATCTATCTGTTTCTGCTAATCTTCGAAACGGCTGGACCGATTTTGACGGGACTTCCACTGGTAGATAGCTGATGTTATACGGCGTAACTTAAGTTATTTTTATTTTAGAAAAAGAATTAGGAGGCATTGTGTTGTATATAGTTCAACGCGGACGAAGTTCCGGGACCAGCTAGTTATGTTATAGCTAAGTACATGTGGTACCTATTTAACATATAAGAGATTAAATCTGAATAGTGTTGAAGTCTAGGTAGACAAAAACCAAGGCGCAATAAGTCACCGAGCTGAAAGCTAAAATTTCGCATCGCGGACAGACAACAAAATATGCGATTTGCGATGCAGAAAATTCATTTAATATGTAGTGGTAGCAAATGGTAAATCTCTCAGTATTTCATTCACATTGTATATTAATGCTGTGGTTGAGTGATTGACTATTATGCTGCGTGTCGCAGGTTCATTCCCGCACGACACAAATATTTGTATCGCCTACAGACGCTGGGTGTCTTGTGTCTTCATGTTTATGTGAGTTCATATTATGTTTGTGATCATAACTACGATACAGGAGTAATTTCTAGTATGGGGCAACGTTTTCTTTTAAATTAATGTGTTATAAAACTGGTAGAGCTTTTAGGATTTAGGGACAATTATTACAATTCAGATCATTTTGGATAAGTAGCGTCATCAAGTGGCAATTAATGAGAAAAAGCCATCATTATGGTTTGTTCTTTGTTCTAGTGACATAGATGTCGCTGCGAGATATATCTTCGGTTCTTTTTGTGTATATGTTTTTGGCTTGGATACTAAGTCCTTTAAGTTTCGTACGAATAGTTCATTAGTTTACTATTCAAATTCTGGTGCAAAACAGTCTAATGTTTATATAGTATTTGGCAGCAAATGTATCGAGTCAGCCTTCTCGGCAAACTTCGCTGAGGTAGCCAAAACTACAATAAAATTAACACTTTCATTTTATCGTGATCTCCCCTGTTTCAATAATTCTACATATTGTCTACTAAAACTACACCAATTTTACATTACAATATCCACTAGGAATCAAATTGCAAATAAAACAGCCACTAAACTTCACTCGAAGAAATCCCGCAAAAATTCCCCTAGTGGCCGATATCTTAGATCTCTAGGATTTAACTTAGGGGTCTAGTCAAGAAAGTGCTTCATCGCCATTCACATCAACGCTTACCATCAGGTGAGATAGTAGTCAAACGCGAGTTTATCAATAATAATAAAAAAGTTATTAGTATTATTATAATGTTAAATTTTTTGTAACCTATGATTTTTTTACAATACTAGCTTCTGCCAGTGGCTTCGCCCGCGTGAGTATATATTGTGTTCTTCGCGGCCCCGCATCATCCCTTTAGGGGGTGAATTTTGGAAAATCCTTTCTTATTGCTCGCCTACGTCATAAAAGGAAATCTTGTGTAAAATTTCACGCTTCTAGTCCCAGTAGTTTCAGTTGTGCGTTGTTATGTCAGTCAGTCAGGTTGTCCTTACAAATATTTATATTAATAATAATTCTAGATTTCCTTCAAGTTGTTTGATGTTTTTTTTTTTCGCTTTGGTAGGGTTACTTATTAAATTCTGTGGCATATTAGGCAATTCATTGGCAACCCTGCGTCTCTAGTCATTGCAACGTCCCACCCAAGACTCAGATTATTTTGTGTTTTTCTGTAATTTGTAATTGTATCTCGTACATTTACAGATTAATTTTATGTTATGATTGGTCATGTGCTAATATAGATTAGTGTTTACATAGAATTTATAGCCCAGGGTTACTGAGAAGGTAAAGAGTTGTTCCCCTTCCAAACTTCCTGTGGGTCGCAAATTCACAACTGTGTCTTATTCTACCCTGTATTTGTGTATTTCCGCTAATCAAGGCCTACAATAGATATTGTGTATTACTTCCGTATAGTGTAAAAATTTCTAGTGAATGATTTTAGGACCATCAAAATGGCCGAGTTAGCAGCGTTGCTCCAAACCGAGATTCCTGAGGGGCGCAGCCATCTAACAGACAGCCACACGAACCTCGAGCGTGTAGCTGATTACTGCGAAGCTAACTACTTCCAATCCGAGAACAAAAGGCTCGCTCTAGAGAGCACGAAGAACTACACAACGCAATCTTTAGCCAGTGTAGCATATCAAATAAATACTTTGGCATACAACTTCCTGCAACTATTGGAGTTACAAACCATGCAGTTGGCTGAAATGGAAGGGCAAATGAATCATATTGCGCAAACTGTCGCCATTCACAAGGAGAAGGTTGCAAGGCGAGAGATAGGAGTGCTGACTGCTAATAAAGTTACTAACAGGCAGTACAAAATCATTGCTCCTGCCAACCCAGAGAAACCTATCAAATATGTGAGAAAGAGTATTGATTATACAGGTATGTATACAGGTGTGTCCTTTATGAATACCTTATAATTTTTTACAACATATCTTTTAGTTGACTGTACATAGTATGTTTTCTCGAGATAAACACTTTTTTCTCATCAGCTCTGGATGACATTGGACATGGTGCCCGCTGGAATGGGGCTACTAGTGGTACTCCTAGAGGCCGTCGGTCAGGATCTGCTCCAAGTACAGCAACACTACCTGCACCAACTACTAAGCCTCCTACACCACCAGCGGCTGTGCGAGCCGCTGCTGCTGCTAACACTGGAACATTGGGGCGAGGAACACTTGGTGAGCCTGTCTATAATCAGAGTATAGGTATTATCAAAATTACTATTGAACACTGAAGGTACTTTACACAAAGTGGTTACTGTGTTTATTTACTACAGACAGTGTTTTGGGCACTCTGCTTGAGTGCATCACAACAATTCGCGATCTTTGTGTCACATTGGACACCGAGTTGACCTTCAATGACCACATAATCAGTGTGTAAGCGAGCACACCAATCCCTAGAGTTTGTCATGAGACAGTTGGCTCGGTTCACTTAGCAGACATGCAATTGTTGCCATATTTTTTGCATTTGTTTGTAGCAAGCCTGAGTTTAATTTGATTGTATGGAATCCACACAAATCAAAGTACATTCTTCTATTAGAACGGGTGTAGCGTAAGCTCTGACGGTACCTTTACATGAAAATGTATGGGTACTATCCCTGCTTGTATCCCTCTGTTCATCTCAGGAATGGTGGGTATTGATACCCTCGAGCTGAGATGTAAATGTGTGCTCCTTGTGCATTATTTTTTGCCATTAAATGGTAAAATCGATAACCCTGCGGCGCGGATAGACCACAGGGCGACCCTGTGGTCTAACCGCGCCGCCACAATACACGCGACTGCACTCGCGCGTTCTGCTAGCGACTCCCAGGGTTTGGAATCGTATTGCGTTTGACTGGCCTGTTGGTCTAGTGGTTAGTGGCCCTGACTGCTAAGCCGGAGGTCGTGGGTTCGATTCCCACCCAGGACAAATGTTTGTGTGATGAGCACAATAATTTGTTCTGTGTCTGGGTGTAATTTATCTATAATATGTATGTATTTAGAAATATATAAGTATGTTTATCAGTTGTCTAGTACTCATAACACAAGCTCTGCTTAGCTTGGGACTAGACAGCATTGTGTGATGGTTGTTGAATATTATATTATATATTATATTATTGCACAGTATGCTGCAAAAAATTAGGCAGTGTCATTGCTCAACACACAGACTGCTCATCTCTAGTGTGCTATTGTTTTTGAAGAGGTGCATATATCATAAAACTACAACTCATGGAAGCGGAGCAGTAATCAAAGACAGATGAAACTGTGGGAGACAGTCAAAGAATCTATACAAGTCTATCAAAATGAGAATTCAAACAAGCTAAAATATATTATACCTTCAATTTAGGAATTGATTAATTTATCTTTGGACTAGAATAGCACTTATTTTAAGAGCAGTATAAAGAAACATGCCATACCCTTTTTACAGGTAAATCTTCTCGTGAGTATCGTACACCACCGGCTGTGGCACCACCACAAGTGCCTTCGCACTATGCACCAAACTACCCACGTCGCCCTCCAGGGTACTCCACCTTGCCAGTAGCGCAACCCCAGGTAAGGGTGCCAGCATGGGTTTCAGTTGGATAATTTAAGTACTCTTGGATATGCTGATATAATTTGAGGCTTTTTTACTTAATGATTTTATTGGAAGTGTAAGTACACCTTCTTGCACCCTCTCCTGGCGTCTATGTATAACATAAACTTTGACTGGCCTGTTCCTGTTGGTCTAGTGGTTAGTGGCCCTGACTGTTATGCCGGAGGTCGTGGGTTTGATTCCCACTCAGGACAAATGTTTGTGTGATGAGCATGATCATTTGTTCTATGGCTGGGTGTAATTTATCTATAATATCATGTATGTATTTAGAAATATATAAGTATGTTTATCAGTTATATAGTACTCATAACACAAGCTCTTCTTAGCTTGAGACTAGACGGCAGTGTGTGATAATTGTGAAATATTGTTATTATATTATTTATTAAAAGGGTTATACTCAAAGATAGCCTACAAAGTTTAATTTGTTTCTTAAGTTTTTTTATTTGTATTTTGCAGGCCAGTGTCAAGTTGTATGTTGATTAATATATGATTGACGGGCGTAATACGTATTTATTTCATGAAAAAATCATTAAGTAGGGTAAAACGAACCAAGAGGGTAGTATTGATGACTTTAATGAACATAGAATCGAAAACTGATCCACAAAACGAAAAAAAATAAAATTGAATTATGCAGGCTAAGCTCCAGCTTTTACCTAAGAGCCATCATTCATCATGTTTATTATAAGCACAACACATTTACTTCTATTCTGTTTGATTCTAGGTGGGAATGGTACACCCTAACCAGCATCAAGCTACTTCCAACTATTCCCAACAAGACTTGCATTCCAGTATGCCACGTTAGTATTTGCGACGCTTATATCAGTTTTCAACCGAAGCTTTAAAAGGAGTAAATCTCTGGTCACACTGAGGCAACATCAGCATTGTCTGTTGTTTTTTTAATGATTAATTGTGGTGTCGTTCTGTTCCGCCAATGCCACGATTTAAACAGATTTCATCCCGTGCGGTAGTTGTCTCAGTTTCAGTTTATTAGCCTAAATACACAGTGCAACCTACAATGATTAATTTCTTCATAAATTCGTTATTTTTTTCTATTTCAGCACCACCTTCTCCTTTGATTGGTTCTGACGGTGAGCACAGCCAACATTCCATGAGCCTGCCTGGACAGGTTTGTATAGTTTCTTTATTAGATGCTGTATTACTAAATCTGTTATTTATCTCAGCTTCTGTACCTGCATCACATTGAGTACATAATAATATAAAAATTTGGCACCACCTCCACAGGCAATTGTGTCGTAGAAATGTTATCGTCCTGCCACTACATTCTATATCAACTTACACTCGTTCATACCGTGGAGGTTGCGCCTATTGGCTGATGGTGACCACAATTCTTGCCATCTTAGTACAACATGTGAAGCAAGTACAAAGAAACTAATTTAAATGTTGGTTAATTTACCGAAATTTCTTTTGACTAGATTGAATAACCCAACATCAGCGATTGGGAAGTCGTGAGTTTAAATCCTACCCCAATCAATCGTAATTGTAGTGCTCCCTTTTAGTAAAAACTGTTACGGACGAAATCCGAAGTGGGGCTATACCTAATGTTCCATTCTAGATAGTTTCTCGTCTCATTTGCTTATGAAATATTTTTCTGAAAATGAACCTTAATTTAAAAGCTATAAGTGCGAGAATCGTGTGATAAGTGAAGCGTATGTAAACTCTCCATCTAAATGGGCCTCAAAGCTGGTTAGAACAAGGTGTAGTTTATGTGTCGTATAATACATAACCAAATCATTGTCGTATCAGTGGTTGACCTAATTTTCTGTTGTAATGTGATCAAGTCAATCCAACACACCTATTGATCGAATCTTTCAACCTAACCCAATCGTGTTGGTCTACCGCCATGTGCTCCTAGTTCTATCTGGCTTTTTCTGAGTAGGTATAGCTGCCCTTCTGTTGCGCTGTAAAAAATATGCTTCGGTTATTTAAGAGGCTTGACATAAAAAATATTATCGTTATCCGGACTGAGACATAATATATCCACTGTCAATGATATCATGCTTTCATTGTGTGAGAGAGACACCAGGAGATATGGCATAGTGAGACTACTTGCAATACCCCATTTTACAATCATATCATGGGGTACAAAGGTTTTAATTAGAGATCGACCGAAGATTTGGTTTCGGTCAAAAATCTGATTATGTAGGAACTACTTAATTGGTCTCATTACGAAAAGATAATAAGAGTTTCTCGAAACTGTCAAGACTCAACTTATAATAACCGGAGTATACTACCAACATAACCACATAACTAGCATGTATAACAATTGCAGCGTGCGTCATCGTCTTCGGCCGGAGGAGGCTCCATCCGCGGCGGTTCTGTATCCCCGCCGCTGCCGCCTCCACCGATGGATGACGAGCTGGCGCACGACAACTTCGGCAGACCTCACCATATGAATGTATGATTTTGTGTTTTACTTGACAGTCAAAAACTTGTTGGATAGGATATTGGCAATTTAGGATTTAGCTCAAAGCCGTACACGTGTAGCTACGTTTTACTCTTTGTCAACGATGAAGAACTTGACCTTGGTGCACAGTTGTAGAAATGAAATTCGTCTGACCTCCGCTAATCCATTTACTAGGGAGTATCGACTTTCTAAGGTAAGTATCGGTTATGCGTGTAATTGAAACTTTTTGAACAAAAATGGCACCGATTGCGCGATTTACACCTTTACTAAATATCATCTAAAATCCAGGATTAGTAAGTGGTTACAGGACTTAACATATGAAGCGACTGAAGATCTTCTCGCTGTTGTGAATTAGCTTCATAGTTGTTTTTCGCTTTCAAAGAATACCTACTATAAGGATAGATAGTTCAAATGATGTAAGCCAACATGTGAAAATATATATTTATGTTATAAATTGGAATAAGTAACTCATTGTGATTTAGGAGAAATCAATGGACTTCCAAAATACAGGCATGACTTGCCTAGTTTGGGGTCTAAATGGTCTCAACTAAAAAAATATATATGATTTTATCCTTTAGACTTATAGTATGGAAACACGCCCCATTCATTCCTCAAATAAAAATCATATCCGTTTTTCGCGCATGTTCATGATTTTGCCGACTATTGTACAACATTCTACATAACTTAATTAATTGTTGGTCCATAATTTTAGAACAAGATGAATAGTATGGGTACTCCATACACAAACGCCGTTCCTGCCATAGTACCAGACGAGGAAGATTTACCTGGATGGGTGCCCAAGAACTATATTGAGAAAGGTAAAAAGTGTTCTTTACGAAAATGTATTGTACTAGCTGCTGTCAGCGGCTCCGCCCGCTAAATGATACAAAATTATCCTAAGGAAACATAAGCATAGGATAAAAATATCCTATATGCTGTTTCAGGTACTTTCATCCAAATTCTTTCAGTAGAAGTTTCGGTGTGAAGGAGTGGAGTAACAAACTACACACAAACTTTCGTAGTTAGAGGGAGGGACATTTTTATTTACTTTTGGAGCGATTATTTCCGAAAATATTGACATTATCGAAAAATTATTTCAGTAAATCCCTATTCATTTTTAAATACCTATCCAACAATATTTAACACGTTAGGGTTGAAATGAAAGATATCACTCACCACTTTACGTGTAGGGTAAACATTTTTTTCCACTTTTTATTTTACCACTTTGTCGGCGTGATTGATATACATATTGGTACCAAATTTCAGCTTTCTAGTGCTAACGGTCACTGAGATTATCCGCGGACGGACGGACAGACAGACAGACTTGGCGAAACTATAAGGGTTCCTAGCTGACTACAGAACCCTAAAAAAGAATCAGAGTTTCCTAGAAATCGTAATTAAATTCTTCGAATAATCACAATTTGTGAGCAACTTCGTTACTTCAACGGCATAATCTATGGCAGCGGAGAAGCCACCTTGCATGCATGTTTTGGAGTCCAGAGGGCGGGATATGTAATTAAATTGTGTAATACTGTTACAGTTGTTGCCATATACGATTACTACGCTGACAAAGAGGACGAGTTATCATTCCAAGAGAGTGCCGTGATCTACGTGCTGAAGAAGAACGATGATGGCTGGTGGGAAGGCGTCATGGACGGAGTCACGGGTCTCTTCCCAGGAAACTATGTGGAGCCTTGCGTATAATAATGCTACATTGTAGCACTGTACCTGTATACATTCTATTATCACTAGACGACGTAAGCATATATTATACAGATACCGGCACGGTTCTTGAGCGCTAACTTCTACAGTTCTACTTGCGCAGAAGCACGCAGAAGTGAAATATCAGGTCTCTTTAGTGGTATAAAAAGTGATGCGGGGGCGGGGAGTGCAATCCTTGTACAGTGATTTACTCGCCGATGTGTACGATGCGCAAAGCGATCCCAACTCTTTCGCCGAGCGCTTAAGATTCGTGCCGCTATCTTTACTTTGCACACGACAAATTAAATGCTATAACAGTAGCTGAATGAAATATTTTGTGTTCTCTGTTGCGGCATACACAAGCAAAACAAGTCAAGAACACTCAGAGAATTGGTTTTGTCTCATCGTCGTTTGTACAAGTTCATTTAAAGACAGTAGTGACTAGCGGAATATACCCGGTTTATAATCTGTAGATATCCTTGGATTTTATAAATCATGTCTATAATCTTTTTGTGGTATGATCTCTTCCAAATATCCATTAATTCTATATTGTTAAAGTCTTAAAATACAACGTAAGGCCTGATTTTTCAATAGATAGCCGAATAACTTACATGAATAAATAATATGACTGTTTGACATATTTTCTACTCAAAATCGGTCAAACCGCCATTTTTATTTCAGAGTTAAAAAATAATTGGCTATTGAAAAATCAGTCTTAAGTAAATAATATTTTATTGAAAGGATCATGACCAACGATGTATGGAAATCCGTCTTATGTTGAAACACAATAAATGTTTATTTACTATAGACTACGCTTTATATACTATTAAATAAAAGTGTTCATTTTCATAAAAATACACGAGTTTTAAAGTAATTAAACAAAAACGAAGATAACCTACAAAATATGCCTAACTCACTCACAACTTATAGAATGACCACAGATCACTCATGTATGTACAAAACAACAATGTTAGTTAAAAACAAAACAAGAGAACACCTGCTAATTGAAAAATAAAATGTAATATTCATGCTTTTTATGGCCTTGTAGCTTTGATGTGACAACATCGAAATAAAACGACCAATTCAGTCAGATAGATTATTTATTAACTTCAATTTATCTCAGATCTATACACAAATAAATAAGGTACCTTCCTAATGTATATAATGGTATGAAACACATAATTATAGACTTTTCATGTAGGTAGTCATTAGGTATTTAATGTTAGAACAAGTATCTTTTATGGTTAAGTGATTAAATCCCATGCATCAGTACAAACTGTCTTGTTAGACACTCTCTAGCTGAATTCATCCAGTGTTTTAGGGTAGTTTGTGATTTCTCGAATAGTGTAGCCAATCTTTCATTACTTTCACCAGTTCTCAGCTTATCTAAATACATGCACAAAGCAATAGTAGCATTAGGTACAGTTTGATTGACTTGATATAGAATTTAATAAATCATAAAATAGATAAGAGGTCATACCTAACCAGTAATGACATAAATATGCTGGCATAGTTGCAATATTCGAAAAATCAATGTGTTATTTGGCAGCTCGCTGCAAGATATTTAAAATGTTGTCAAACTGTGTACTTGTAAAGTCTCTTAACTGGGAGGTTAATTCAGTCCACTAGCCATGATTTAAGTGATAATTACATATTCATGCTCCTGGTGGTATATAAAACCTGTGATTTAAAAGTAAAAGCTCCTTTATGGCAACAGGTATAAGTAGACGTTTTGATTCGAAACAGTCAACAAATATGCAATAACTAGCTGTATTAGCAGCATGTGTATACTGATAATAATATTTTATCTCTTGCTTGCGGAAGGAGTGGCGGTGCAGGTGTATGTGTAAATTCCCCACTCTTTCCTACTTCTGGCAGAATGGGGCGATTGGTGTCATGTTGGTTTTGACGTCTCACTTCCCTATAAGCTGCCAACAAACAAGCATTGAATACTCTTTCCAATCTTCTTCTTCTTCTTCTTTTCAATTCGATTTCCAATCTTGAAACCTAAAAACGAACAAATTGACATACTATATATTCAGTATAAAAATAAAACAATATGTAATATCAGCATTATCATTTTAGCTGAAAGACATTCACTGTTGGACGTATGCCTCCCCCAAGTGTCGCCACACCTAACAGTTCTGTACGTCTCATATGTATCGGATTCCCACGATACTGGCCACGTCATCCATCCACCTTGTGGGAGGCCTCTCATTGCTGTACTGCTAATGTTAGCACTAATACAATATTATTATATGGGTCAGTATATCTCAAAACTCTGAGGTCCTGGACCTTTGGAAGGTGTATGAGGAGCCGAACCAACTTGTAGAGGCTCTTTAGACACTTTTAATGGAATGTGGTAGCAACCAACGATTAGCCCTGAATGCGCTATACTGTGCACCCAAGGACAATCCCGGTTGGTGGGAAACTATGGCAACATATGAAAAGAAAGATAGTAGGCAATATTATTATTTTTTTAATTGGAAATTACCGCTAGCTTTGACACACCGGTGACCTTACACACTCACAGAAACAACATAGTTGTTTTTTTTGCAGTTTTCTGGGTGGAGGTGAATTTCCCCAAGAATGAAAATGAGCATTATAGAAATATGTGTAAGTCAAAAAATATTTACCAAGTGCAATGGAACCTTTCATAATATAATGATCACATCTCGCAGCATGTGTTCTTGATGCACATGAAATAGACAGTCCACAAGAAAAGCATATACTTCTGTGACCAAAAGCAGGCAATTGTAAAGTATTTCCTCCATCAATGAATGTGTCTGCTTGAAGTATTACCACTATTGTATTTACGCACAAAGTACACTTTCTGATGAAAGCTGAAATAAAAGAAAATAAAGTCAGGTTATACACCAATCATCATTTAATCCTCACATATTATAAAACAAAGCCCCTCACTGTGTCTGTCGGTCTGTATGAATATGATACACTCAATTCATTATTTCAAGATTTAATTAAAGGATCAATAGTAAAATCATAGTTAGGTTCTACTGTGATGGCAGTCTGACCATAATATCATACATAATATTAGTTGCACCACATTAAGTTTATAGGATGGTAGTCACCTATTCAAAAGTACAGGATGCTGGCATGTCTGATAATCTAGAAGTAATATAATATTATGAAACTTACCTCAGTAGGAGTTATCCAAGATCGTAATATAGTAATCATCGTCGTAGACGCTTGTTGTAAGGAATGCTGCACGAGATTTCTGGGTATCAAAAGGTTCACAATTGACACATTGGCTTCTCATTACCACCGGTATCGGTTGATCAGAATCAAGCATCGACATGATTACAATAGATAGACTCAAGAGTTTAGAAATAACACAATAACGTCCTGGCGTAATAAAACACAACTAAATATAAAAACGTCCTGTCGTAAGTTACATGAAACACGCTCAGTAGTTTAAAAGAAACACACCAAGGAATTTCCGTAAGTATTACTATTTATGTGGAGAGATTATCACGGTAACTATTCTCAAATTCTCAATCGACACATATTGTAAACAGTAATGGCTTCCGCACGGGAGCCGGCTTAGGGATGGTAATCTGAAATCGATTTATTAGATCAAGTAAATTGATTTTTTTTTCGATCTTAAACAATGAGATTCTTTAAATCGATTTTAGAAAATTGAAAACGTGCTCCGATTTTTTTCTTGCGGAATGCAACTGTTAGGTTTTGTTACGTATTTAGATTGTTTATTCTGTTTTTTGTAACCAAGAATATTATTTAATTTATTTTGTATTCGATTATTCATTGAAATTGACTAATTATGCTGGGAACACTAAAACGAATAAGTAATAATCGGTAGTAAAGTTATCGATGTAGAATAATGGCGGGAACAGCTTTCTGGTTCAGTCAGCGATCGGATGCACAATTTGTCTCTTGCATTATTGTAGCGACAAGAGGTGTAACCGAGATATTTTAGATACATATCATGATTTATAAGAGCATCTGTGGAGTTTCTTGCACATTATCCATAGAGATCTTTTATTTAAGGTTTGAAATAATACAATGACTTCTCCTGCTCTGGGTGCAGCAGGAGGGCGTGTCAGATGTTAACTAACTAAATCTAAAACTTTGTCCTTCAGTTGCCCTTTGCGTTCGGCCCTACGGTTTGTTAACATCTCTTTGAGGAACGCGTGAATCACTACGCGCTGTCGACAACTTGGGCTCGAATCGACCGTCGATTACCGGATGGCCGGACGGCGAGCTACCCATTGCTCTTTGTCTGCTACCCCACGCCTGCGGTGGCTGGAAATCGGGGTCGGGACCCCGGCAGCTAGGGCATGAGGATGCCCGTTCCCTCACGTGTGCGGACGCCTCCTTTGCTAGCATTACTGCTTCGCAGGAGGTGACCGCCTGTCATTCCTCCTCGGACTCTGGACCGTGGCCTATACCAGGGCCCGGTGCGAGAGGTTACCGCTGCCGAACGCCCCCACAACGACACGGCAGTGCTCCTCCCATGTGGGGCACACGTCACCGTATAGTCCACCGTGTCCTCCGCGCGGCCCTCACAATAGTGACTCCTAGGCGTTTCTTCCGCACGAATCAAGTGCCCGGAACCTCCAGGACTTACTATGTCTAGTGAGGTTTTACGTCATGTGGAAGGTGAGAACGCCGTCACGTCTTCCCAGCCACTCTTCATACCTCTATGAGTCTCCACGGACAAACCGCTATGATGACGTGCCCACGACAATTTAAAGGAGATTGATTAAGTAATAAATATATTATTTTATACTAAAGCGAGTTGTTTTATTACACAACCATATTATTATTTAAATGATCAAAGAACTTATTTTCCATAAGTTAATTTTTAAGTGAATGTTGTAAACGATTATTCGGCAGTCATGACACACGTGCATTGATCCACACGTCGATCATCAGTACCTACCTTGCTTTTTAGGATACAGTACCTGCAAGGTAACCAACGAATCTATCTTTAGTAAATCGATCTATTAGAACTCGATTTATTACTGAATCGATTCTGTAGACTTCGATTCGAATAGATTTAAAAATCGATCTGGTTTAGGAGGAGTCGCCATCCCTATCGGCCGGTCCGTCTGTCATCTGGTTAGACAGTTGCATCTACGCGAGACGAAACACAAAATAAATATTATCTTATCGCATCGGCTCGACTGTATAAGTATTTTAACATATACAGTACTTTATGGTTATGGTATTACTAATTATTTAGCTATTTATGAGTTTGATATCATTTTTGTTATGTTTTGGTCTAAAGGTTCATCCTTACGTAACTCATATAAATGAAAAGAACGAAACGTCACCCATGACTTTTTAAGGAAATGTACCTAGCAATCGTTAATTTACAGTTTATCTTAAAATCATAATTCCGGATACGAAAACAGAATTCCTGAAGTAAAAAGGTTGTAAAAAATAAGCAAATAATTTCTATATTAGTTTGATTTTAGTTCTCGCATCTTTGCTAGACTGCTTTTGGTCAATGTCCTTTTATTATTTAAGAATATTATGAAGTGTAATACTGAACATTATAATTTAGACATAGCATCTTATATTATTTATAGTTGATAGAATATATAAAAACAAAGAGAATTTTGTAAAATAATTCGATTATAAAATAAAGATCTTTATTAGTATTTTTCATCATTTTTATGTACATTTAACTAGTTCAGCGCCACCAGTCCACCGAGTTCCTACGGAAAAATAATTGAGGGTAGTTTTATATTTTAATTAAAAGGTTTAAACGCACAAGCAAGTGGTTTGTTTACCGCTTCCATTATCAGGGTTATAGTTAATTAAAATAATAAAGTGTAGGTATAGTCAAAATTGATGGTAATAAGAACATTTATTTTTATTGCCCTACCAACAATTGTAAACATTCGGACGTTAAAATAATAAATATTAAAATTGAAATTAGAATTGTAAACCTAATTTAAAAAAAAAAAAAAACAAATTGAAATCAAATTCACAATTAAATATGCAAGTCGTTTTGACTTAGCAGTAACTTGTTTGTACCCATACATACATACACCAACGCTTGTTTTAACGATCACATGAGGCCGGCCGCATGTGTGAGGACTGAATAGGCAGTGAATGTTATAGGGTCAGAACTTGTCGAAATCTCTTGAGAAAACAAAAATTCTTATCTCGTAAAATGAAAATACCGGCTAGAACGCTGTCGCATATCATCAAAGATCTGAAACTTGGTGCTTACCGGCGACCCTGCTACCGCGGCAGACCATAAACGAGCCGCTTAAATTAAGGTGAGTGGAATTTGGAAAGATCAAAACGTTAGCTTATTCTCAAGGAACTTTACAACCAGCAAAACGATCGGGGCATGCTCGTAGCTAAGCAGCTTCTCAACTGATCGGTCGAGTCCTGTCCGTCTTCAATAATTGTTTTAGTGGTTGATGTCCTATCGGAGTGACGAAGGTCCATTTTTGAGAGTGATGATAAATTCAGCTAAAATGTATCAAAATACTGTCACAAAAGGCATAATACCCTTTTTAATAAGGTTCAGCACCCCGCCATAAGGCGCGCACCATCCAAGGCTTGCAGCCAATGTTCTAGACTTCGGTAACTAAAGCTGACGATTGGCCCTTGGCTAACTCAGACCCCAAACTCTGGAATCGCTACGATCCAAAGAGATACAATAGAGCGGCTATCAGGAGAAATGTCTTAGAAAAACTGTCATCCTATGTCTCAGTGACAATATCTATGTTGCTTGTAATAGCTTTCAATAGCTACGTTTCCACGCTGGTCCATTCCAGCGTCGTCCAGCGTCCAAAGTTCTGGTCCATCACAAACGCTCGGTTGCCATTTACACGCTTGCGAGTGTGTCAGTTTGTTTCGGACAGGCAAGTATGGCAAAAGTAAATACCTTCAATTTTAAAATAACTCAAAAATCGAAGAGAAAAATTTAATATTATAAAAATACCGACTTCCGAAATGACAAGTTATTTTGCACTTCTAGTTCTTTTTTTTTTACGGTTTGCCTGGACAAACCGTATCCACTTTTCCCGTTCTTCGCTATTGACATTGGGAAATCTACAAAATAACAGAAACCGACTTGAATAAATAGACCTTGTTTCTTTAAAATTAAATAATTAAAATAATTTCAATTATTTGCAACTCGTTCAATTTTATCGATAAACAACATTACGTCTCTAATCGCCAGCGTCCATGCTTGGCAAGGTTGTAAATGTGGTATTTGGCATGGCTGATTTAAGCTGATCGCCAATCTAGGCTAGTGTACTTACTTCTGCCATGCTTGCCTGTTTGAAACACAGACGCACGCATTGACGTACTCGCATGCGTGTAAATGTCAAATTTTAAGACGCTGGACTACGCTGGGCCAGTATGTAAACGTAGTATAAGGTTTAAACTATTCAGCAACAGATGGCGCTATTACCAAATCTGTAAATTTTCTAGGACTATTTGCGAAAACTATTGAATTCTAATTAATTACTGAGTAAATACGAAAATAAACCGAAGTTAGGTCCAGCCGTTTTGCCATAACGCGATTTACAATCGCGCAATGCGCAACACGGCATATTTCTTCAGAAAAATATTTTCTTTTGGTGCCTACAACGGACACAATCGCGACTTGACAGGAACGGGTGACACATTAGACTGAGCGACTTATGACCCCCGTGTCATAAGTATCGGATTACGATTTTGTTCGCTATGTCCATTGGTAGTATATATATATATTGAATGTCTTTGCTACGATCAGTAGTGGACAACTATCAAATACACACAGTGTTTAAAGCGAGAAAGGCACCTATTAATTTTATTCTTTAGATTCGTTTTCTAAGAACATTTCATTCGTTTTTATGAAGTTGTGATTTTTTTTTGTTTGTAGTATTTGGGGGTTGTATTCCACACAACCCACATTTACGTCTCAAAATCATCGTAAAAAAAAACTATTCCTATACCTATATATAATTAGTTCATAGACCAAGTGGGAACAATCGATTTTGTATGGAATCAGAGTACGTAAAGCTGGGAATCATAGAAGATTCGTGTTATTCTGGTCTATAGCCCATTCGCGTTTAGAAAATATCGATGTCATCGTTGTCACTCGGCTAAGGCACGCCCTTGATCAACCAGATTATAGTAAATGAAAAACCCGTTCACATTGATCAATTAAAGTAAAATGAGTAGGTACATCACCTCAACATTTAAACTTGATGTAAAAAAGTTGTTTAGGACAATAGCAACAATAGATTCAAACAAATTGAAGAAATGCTGACAAATGAAAGAAAAAATGTAGAACTTGGAGAATGTTAAGGAACTCGCGGAACAGGAATCTTTTATTATACTTAATGTTCGATTTTGAAGATTCTGTTTAAATTTTAATTAATTTACCTAATACTAATATTTTTTAAATACAGTGTGATAAAAAGTGAGAATGAAAAGAGTATAAATGTGGATGGATGGAGAGGGAGGCCAAAGAAAAGATGGATGGATTGTGTGAGAAGTGATATGAGGGAAAAGGGAGTTAGTGATAGCGTGATGGGTGATATGACAGAATGGAAGAAAAAGTGTTGCGCCGACCCCAAATAAAACGCGGCAAGGGCAGGAAGATGATGACCGTGTAATAAAAAGGTTGCTTTAATTTTTACCCCAATATGAATACGCCTTTACTCTCAGTAGGACTGATGACGTCACCTTTTTTTTATCGCGAATAGGGTATAGTGACCCGCCCAGCTTCGTGCAGGTGCAAATTATATACACAAACCTTTACCGTTGATGGCGATCAAAAAGGCTTTACCAAAACCCAAGCGAACGCGTTCGCAAATTCGGTGGCACCGCTCTTCAAAGGTTTTACATTTTTGTCTTTATGGCATTCCAACAGATGTTAACATCTATAACGGTGTTTATTTATTGTTTAACTATCTGATGCATCTTCTTAGCGAGTTCAATATACAGTAAAATAAAACGTATTTTAGTAATTTGTGAATCTTGTATTATTGCATTTAAATGCACAGAAATTCTTAAATCTAGTTAAATAAAAGCAC
Source organism: Mythimna vitellina (assembly GCA_949316375.1). NCBI lineage: Eukaryota > Metazoa > Arthropoda > Insecta > Lepidoptera > Noctuidae > Mythimna > Mythimna vitellina. The sequence goes on from OX438686.1 coordinate 12,306,845, forward strand.
TAGAATGCTTTAATCCACTACTACAATAAGAAAAGTCACACTTACTAAGATACAAAGTAATTTTGGTAAACACATCAACATTGAAATGTGCGAACTGACTATATAATGCCCAGTTTACACGTGGGCCCAGTCTCGGCCAATCTCTATCCCTATTGTGTAAACGGGGAAATCTCGTTTAAACAATGGCGATTGGCCGTGGTTGGGCCCACGGTAAACGCACCACGATTTTTTGTAACAATAGGTATTATTGTTAAAATTTTATTTGCCAAATGGTAAATAAAACCAATACTTAAAAAACTTCTTAAAAAAATAGAACTCTGGTCTAAACGAATGTATTTAGATAAATACATTATATAATTACTGATCAATTTAATTAATGCCTTATATTTTCATATCACTATTGCTGTACCAAAACATTACAGCATCAGTATTTAACCTGCCGTCTGCTAAACTATACGACCAATTTATATTTTTAGGCCCACAAATTTACTGCGCTGTAGTTAAAACTCAAGTGGATTTGTTCTAAGAACCAAGGTCACAATAATATTTAGCACAGTAGAAAAGACTGCACGACCGCACAGTTATCAAAAAACCCTTTCGATCTTCATACAAATGTAATTATTATAACAATCATAAATGCAGATCAAAAAATAGGTTGAATATAACAGTACCAAGTTTCTTTCCTGACACTTTTGGAAGAAGTTGACAAATACAAGATACATAATATAATATACTCTAAACCTTCATAATTATGTATTATATTTAAGACGCTGGTATTGTAATTGAATACATTTCAAGATTATTTATTACCTAACACTGAATTAATAATAAGTATGACCTAGGAGATAGTAACCTAAACATGACATTCAAACTACTACAATAAAGTTTCACTTTTGGATATTAAAACCGGTTTGTATTCAGTTCAGTTGAAAAAAAAGTAAATTGAGACACACCTAAGGTACAAAATATTTGTATTTCCACGAGATTAATCTTATTCCTTATCATCTAAATCCATATTTTCCGCCGTACTTATTTCACTTTCTTGTGTTTTAATCTCTGCTTCCGCTTTTGTCTTCTTGTCCACAACATCCTCTTTATCCTCAGTTTTTTGTGCTGGCTCATTAGTGGCTATAGTTTCCTTTACTTCTTTTTCAGCAAGCGCTGGTGTTTCTTTTTTCAATTCCTTTTCCTTTGCACTTCTGTAAATCAGTTTCCATAAATGAGATTACATTTACATTATAAATAAATTGTCTAAAATGTTAATATAACAAATTTATCTTACTGAGTGGCTGGCCCATTGACAATTTCCACGACATCGTCATCTTCATATTTTATGTTGACCACAGCCTCGACTTTGGACTGAATGCTCTTCAGAGCTGAATGGAATATTTTTGAGCTAGCCTGAAAGTTAAAACAGAAAAACAATTAGTAACAAAAAATTAACAATTAGCTTTTATTTTGAGCTATTAAAATCGTTTAATCCGACCTATGTACTACAGGTTCATATCTGTATAATGTTTAAAGTTGTTGCAAAATTGATTGTGAAAACTGCTGCGCTTTAAGGGGACGCTTGCCAGGGCCATCAAAATAATAGTCAATATACAACTATCATAAAATCACATTTAAAACTTAAAAAAAGGCTAGGTGCTGGACTTGAAAGTTTTTAATTGTTATTCAGTGTGTCGACTAGCTAGATGATGATGCGAAAACATACCGTAAGCGAGGCAATCCTAGCACGAGCGGCAGAGAGGCTGGCGCTGAGGTCGGACACCTGCGTCTGCGCGCCGCGCTCGGCCTGCTGCGTGCTGGCGGCGGCGGCGCGCGCGGCCCGCAGCGCCGCGCGCGTGCTCTCCAGCGCCGCCTCCAGGCGCGCGCGCCCCGCCGCACTGCGCGCTTCGGCCTTCACTAGCGCGCCCACGTCCACCAACCGAGATTTGTACATTACCATGCCTGTAACAGTAAAAAAATATGCATGTGGTCAGACTACGTCGTCGTCGTACGAGTCGCATAGATTACTAAGAAAGAGGACCTAAACTGTAACTTTCAGACTAGCTGCTCCTATTATGTAGCTCTTTTACAGGAAATCAAACCAACTTACTGGGCAACACTACCCTTTCGCGACACACCGAATGAGTTCCGACGAGCAGGAGAAGCCCTGGGCATCAGGCAGCCACCGAAGCTGCGGACTTGTGGACGGTTAGAAATAGGTAACTTATTGTCCTAGCTTGTTGTATTAAGAAGAGATGTTAGTATAATTGACAGGATTCATCAGCCCAAGACCAATCAGATTGTTCGAAAGAGTTACCGCGGCGCTGGAACGCTAAGGGCATTTGAAGAATTACAAGTGAGTTTTAGTCGCGAGGCGTGAGAAATTATTTGATAAAATGTTACCTGAATCACTGACATCCCTCGTTTCACCAGACTGCTCTTCAGAATCACCACCGGGTGCATTGAAAATTGGTAGCAAGTTGCGGTTGCCTGCTGCAATTGCTTCTTCTAATTCTGCAATCTATACAATACATTTTCTCAATTAAATGTTTTAGTCAATTTATTTACGAATTTGTTCCTAGGTGACTTAGCATGTAGATTGACCCACTTTCGGTTGAATTACTTACATGTGTTGGCACTTCACTTGTCATGATTGTGCTGTCTAGCGGGAAGTCTTGTATCGCCTCTGGCGATCCCGACGCGACATCTCTGATTGTTTGAATTAATGACCTAAAATATAATATTTATTTTGAGCATGAGACACCAGATTTTTAAAAAACCTAACCATATCCATTTGGCACTGGGGAGATATCCCTTATTTGAAAGACTTGAGGTAATTCAACTTACTTATAATTAAACATCTCCTTAATGCACACTTTTTCGAGCACAGCTCTGATTTGTGAGCGGGACAGCTGTAGCCCAAGGCTCATGAACAAGTTCTGCAGATCTTTCTTAGTCATGCTGCCACCTCGTGCCGTGTCGAAGTACACCAGTGACAGCAGGAGGTACGGGTCAGGGGGTAGCTCGACGCCGCGGCTGCGACGCTTAGGGGAGCCGCTGCGTTCATCATCACTGGGACTTTCCTGCTTCACAAAAACATACAAGGGTAAAGGATTGCAATTTGAATTAAATAACATGATTAAACAATACCTTGCCAGTTTCATTCTGAATTTTCAGTTTAATGTGTTAATAGTAATATAGTTTTTATTTGTAATTGACAAATTACAGGTGACGACAATTAAGGGTATTCTTTGCAAGGTATAAAATACATGGTCAATGACACCCATGCTAGGAAAACCTGTGTTACTGAGGTCATACATTCTCAAACTTGCTTTATAATATCAGTGTGATTTATTAGTAATTTTATAATTGTCGTCATCATCTTCCTGCTCTTGTGTTATAAGAAAGAACCACACAGATTTGTGGACCAGTCAGTGCCAGCAGTCAGTTCTACTCAAACATACCTTCCTATCCCGCCTGCGCGAATCTCTCTTATCGTCGCGCCTGTCCTCTCTTTTATCGTCTCTCTTATCCTCGCGTTTTTCGTCTTTCTTATCGTCTTTTTTCTCCTCTGTCTTCTTTTCAGCCTTATCTTCTCCTTCTTTCTTCTCTTTGACTTCTTCAGCCTTTTCAGGTAACGTGTATAATGTCTTGTAAATGTAGAATCCGAAGTCCCGCATCAGCATCTCGTTGAATAGCTCCGCGAACACAAATAACTACAGCAGACAAAGTTTTATGTTAGGCGAGTCTTCAAGAATTTTTGAATATGTTCGTAATGCTTGACTTTATTTGTACAATTTAACATTCAATATGAAATGAAATCATTTCAAGACTAATTAGTTATAAGTTTTTAAAATACCAACTCTAAATAAGGTAAATGATTCAAGAAAAAGTATTTGATTTAAATAAAATCAAATAGTTTTTTATTTGTGGTATACTTATCAATCAAATCTATGATAAATAAGCAATTACCCCAAAAGCAATTATGGACTGGCGTTATTCATGACACACTATTTACATCCCTAGAAAAGAAGTTATTTTCCTGGAATATTAAGTAAATGATTTTTATAAAATCTGCAATTTAAACAAACCTCAAAGCTGTGTTCCTTATTGTCAGTGATGCGATAGTCCAACAGCAGTGATAGTGTGGCCACATTACAGTTGAACTTGCCGCCCTTAGCCGAGTTTGACGGGTGCACCAAAATGTGAGGCGTGGGCGGAATGTCGTAGCGATTTTTACGTAATTGCTTCTCTTTTTCGAGCTGTGAAATTGTTAATTTACTGTTGAAATTGTTAAAAAGTATGTGTGCAACATTAGGTAATACACAATGACAGATACTATAATAGATAACACTAGCTCCTAACAGCGGCTTCACCCGCGTAAATGTAGAAAATATATTACCTATGTCACTTAGTGATAAAGTAGCATTCAACTGGTGAAAGAATTTTTAAAATCATGACAGTAGTTTTTGAGCTTATTCATTACAAACAAAAATACAAATCTTTTCTCTTTGTAATATTAGTATAGATGACATCCTTCAAATCATTTCAAACAGACTAGGAAAATGCTGTTGCTTGCAACTTCTTCCATGTGAATGTTGGTTGTTACGGACTTGAAGTCACATAACACACAGCCTTTATCCTTCTTTGTAGTTTAACTCTGTACCAAACCTATGTCCTTCTTTGTAGTTTAACTCTGTACCAAATTTCGAATCAGTAGTGTAACTGCTAAAGCCTAATAGATAGAGTAACTTCCATATGTATAATATTAGTGTAGAGTCACTAACTTGGGACTCTTTAGTAGTTTTATGAGAACTACATCAGTAGCTGGTGCCTGAAATACTGGAAAATCAAGAAAAATAATTTACCTTTCTTTTCTCTTCTTCAATCTCTTTTTCAGTTTTCTTTTCTTCAACCTTTTCTTCTTTCTTTTCAACTTTATCAGTTTTAGGTTCAGGTTTCTTCTCTTCCTCCTCATCTTTAATTTCAATTTTGTCTTCTTCCTGAGAGTCTGGCTTTTTATCTAACTCCTGTTCATCATCTTCAAGTTCCATTACGTCATCACCTTTTTTATCTTCCGACGCTTCTTCCGTCTTTAATATTTTTGATAGACGAGATACAAGTTGAGATCTAAGCCCTGATGAAAAATATCAAAAATTGAGGTACATGATATTTGTTTGTTTACCAAATGAAAAATATGTTGTATAAACAATTTCTTTAGAAAAAATCTAAATATATATAATAATAAATGTTCTATGTTACCTTTACAACTAACATTCCGCGCACGTAGCTCTTGCCTTAACTGCTCAACTTTAAATGTTTTGAGATCTATTTTTGAATAATGTGTTGGTTCTGGCTTTTCCTCATCATCATCATTCTCATCAATTGTTATGGTGGTACTATCCAGATCTTTCTCCTGCAAATTTTACAGCTCCGTTAGTATTTTTGCCAGGTTTACAACAGGAAACTCAGGGTTTAGGTCAATGTTTCAAAGCTGAGTTTATTAGATTTTAAGATTTTACTTTAGTTTAGAAAATTAAATGAGGATGTTTTTATTTTAATGTAATTCTGTGAAGAATAAAAAGGTAGTGATTATAATAATATTATCTATTTCCAGGCGATGTCAGCATGGCAACAACACTGCTTTTCGTCGGTAGTACTGGCACGTTGCTCTTCCAACATTTTAGTAGCGAGCAGCCGGAATCTTAACTAAACAAAACTGGGAACAAACAATTTGCGATTTGTCCGCCGCAGAAGTGTCGGCCGCTACCGCCACTTGCTGCTCGGCCTTGCTGGACTCCGGTAGATCGCCGTCGAGTTTTCGGATGGCCACGTCACAGGCTGCCTTATACTGCTCCTGTACGGTGGTCCAGTCGATACGCGACGGTTGCGCCGACCACACGTCCGGCAGGAACAACACCACACACTCGAGCCGCGACTTGCCGCCGCTGCCCTCGCGCCAGTAGTAAAACTCCACCATTCGGTACCTGCATGGGTAATACAGTTATAGTGGTATACTCACAGCGCATCGCGCGCGCCGCCCACCCGACTGCACACATGGAAACGACACATCCGCTACGAGAGTAAAACAAACTGCTGTTTTGGTACGTGGTACATCGAGTCTGCATCCAATGAGTTGCGCCATCCAAGATGTACTAACGCCTCCATACTCTCACATAAGGAATGTGTGTGCCATGACTAATATAAGGAACAACGGTGGGTTAAAGCTTCTTCTGTCTGTTGGACACTTGCCAAACACTCAGTAGGATTTGTTATAATACTGCACCAACAATTTCAAGAAGCCCAGAAGAAACTCCGTCCCCGTCATAATAACTCTACTTGAAAAAATACCAGCATAGCAGGGCAGTTAGGTGACCTAACAATGATGATAGGACACTTACCATTGAGTGCATGATGTCAAATCCACTCCTGTGAGGGCTTTGCAAGTACGTATTGCAGTCTTTACCAAAACCTTTGGATCTGACTGAGGATTTTCACCATCTAAAGAAGGACTCCAAGGTCCACCTATAGCAAAATTTTCACCACCTTTTCCTTTCTGACCAACAAGGAACTTGATCAGTCTGGTTGGATGCAGTGGATTTTTACTGGAGCGTTTATCCTTTTCATCAACTTTTGTCAGTCCACATTTTTGATACAGGACCTCCAATGTTGGCATGCTGATTAACATCACCTGAAAATTATTATTCAATGTTTATTTATATAAATAAACCTTTAAATGATCAATAAAAAATAAATAATATATTTTAAAATATAAATATTAGTAGAAATTATTTAAGAATCAATCAATAAATTATCTGACTGCTATTTTCTGGTGGTGTTCCTAATAGTAATAATAATTATAATATTCATCATTTATTTGTTAGGAAATGATTCCCATACCATAACAGTGTTTTAACACTAATAAAAAAGAACTTACTTTAGCTGAAAACCTGTAATCTGCATCTGGTGGTTCTAAAACTGCATCATTGGCATTAGGGTTCTCCACTTCCTTGTTCATGATATGATAAGCACATGGGTTGTTTATCGAAAATGGTGTCTGAGGTGGGAACGTTTCTCCCCATTTGACTTGAGCATTGAAAAAGTCAGACGGCACATACAAGTTTGTATATCTTTGTGACAATGCAGGCACATCCATTCTCATACTAAAAGAAGAGAAAATTTGTTTATCAGTGTTGTTGGTTGTTTATAAAGAAACCAACCAAGAATGCAGGATAGACAAAATACATCCATTGGTTTATAAAATATTATAATATAAAATAGACATATTATACTTTTTATGGTCCACCATAATAAATTACAGTTGTAGCTTAAAATTAATAGAGCACTATTAGGAGTTATTAATGTACTATATAAAACAAACAACTTACATATCAAGTGGCATCCTAGGTACTCGCACAACATATTTGATTGGTGACGGTTGGTGCACAACAGGGCGCTTGCGCAGGGGAGAGTCCCGGCGGCTACGGCTGTCACGGCGGTCACGTGAGCGGGAGCGAGTCCTTGACCGTGATCTCTTTTGTGTAAACTAGTCAAAATAAAAACAGACAAATATTTATTTCTGTATTAGTTTTTATCAGCAGTTACATCCATATGCAGTTTGAAAATAGTGCCATGCGTACATACTAACAGGATAAAAAAAGGATTCTAAAACGGCATGGTCTTTTACATTTCTTATCTCGTAAAATCGGAAGCAAAATTGATTGACAAACATAATAAACATTTATACTATTAGTAGTTGCTTGTTGGCTACCCTTGAGGAGCTGGGGTGTATGTATAATATATGCTTTAGACATGGAGTTGCAGACACCAGCCCAATATAAAAATACAATTCATAGCATAACTTGATCATCCATGAAAGACAGTATAACAAATGGAGATAGGCCAGCTATACTGCTAGGAGAGACAAAAATCAGTACATATAAGCGTAATGGTAGTGAGAATAAGAAAGAAGGTAAAGCTCCAACAAAGCTGAAACAGGGAAAATGACTGGAAAAGTTTGTGACTACTCTAGCAGAAGAAAGGGTATATTGGTAAAATTTACCTTTGCATATTTATGATAAAAATGTTTAGAATAGAATAGAATAGAATAAACTTTATTGCACACCAATATAGTAACAAAACTTTAGAGAAACTTAAACCTATTTTTGTTATTGTTTCTCTGATATAAGAATACAAATACACTAATATTTGTCATGTTGTTTGATCATTTAACCAATAATGGAAACATACATAGTATGTCCTTGAAATGATTATGACACATTGAAAAGATATTATTCAACAAAACCTTATAGCGCTGAGGTTATTTTGTTACCTATTTCTACTTTTGATAAAAACATTATAAATATGTTACCATGGGCATTATTATGTTTTCTAAACCTGCATTCCCTATATTTAACTGTACATAAAATTCAATTATTGCAATTGGTTATGCAAGATATGCCTAAAGTTCAAGGGCATACAGGTGTGTTATTTTAGCTGTGTTCTATAGACTTGAATTTCCTTGTTTTTATCAATTAAGCGACTATGAGGCAGTGTTGTTCAGAGACATTCACTCATCAACATTATTGCATTCACAAATCTTACCCTTTCATCCCTACGAGGAGGGCGATCATCACGGCGCGATGGTAACGACTTCTTGTTAGCCGGGGGTGGTACAGCATTGTAATTGTTACTCTTTTGAGCATTATTTGATTTCTGGTTAGGCCCAGTTTTAGGGAGAACTTGAACGCGAGTTGCATTCCATTTAAATGGCATATTAGGGTTGTAAGTAGCTTCAACAAGTACTCTGTCGTTTACTTTAGGGATAATACCCTTAGCGCATACTGATGTTTGGTAAAACACATCATGGTCAACAAATCCAAAATCGTTGTGAGTTTTAGTTACAGTGCCGGTAAAAACACGCTGGTCAGTGCTATTTGATGATTGGTTCGATTGAGAATTCTGATACATTCCAGGATTCATAGCACGAGGTGTAGGGTACGCCACAACATTACCAGGATACATCTGACCCTGAGCCATTTGGTTCATTGGCATTTGTCCGGCCATTGGCATTGCCATGCCGCTTTGTGCTTGCATCATACTTGGATTAAACACAGCTTGTGTTTGCTGAAACTGCATCATCCCTTGTTGTGTCATCATTGCATTTGGATCCATGATTTGCGGATTCATGCCGGTCATGTTTGTGTTCACGTTTGACCGGGCCCATGGCGGATTTTTAGGACCACTTCCTGATTGCATACTACCACTTGTAACGTAAATCACAACATAAACACACGAATAAAATTACTTAATCTTTATTACGCGCACAATTTAGTTGTAAATCACACTTTTTAGTAATAAATCCACTTCGTCTATGGAATAACGAAAATTTGCATTCGCAAATGGTGGATTGCGGATCTCAGCGTCTCGGCAGCGGAAGCTAGCGGGTAGAGACAAGATAGAACTAAACCACAGAGTTCAGATATACTAATTAAACGAGAATTACTAGATAGCTTATTGTACACGCTATCGATAAAAATGTACTAAGTATTATCAGAAGTTTAATTTTGTTTTAGTCTCGCTTTTCACCTCGCGCACTTTGTACATAAATTATATAGTTATAGTTATAGTTATCGGCACGGATCTTGAGCGCTCGGCGAAAGAGTGGGGATCGCTTTGCGCATCGTACACTTATGGCAAAGAAAATGTACACCAGCTTTATTTTATTTTTTCTTTTACCTGTTATCTTCTTAATTCTGGTTGAAGGTAAAAGTAAAAAAAAATTGTCTAAATCAAAGTCGCTGTTTCTATGTCTGTTTTTCCGTTTACTTAATAACCATGCAACAGATTTTCATACGCTTTAATTTAATGTTTTATCGAAGTTCGAACAATTGCTAAGTAAATGGGAAGGCGAGTGTTGAACCGAATGGCGAGGCGGACGGCAAGCATGAATGTGTAAACCCAGCATTATATTGCGCTTAGCTGCGGTCACAGTAAAGTTAAAGGAACAGTACGGAAACTGCTTACAAACGGTCGGAACGGCACACTCACACAAACATACGCATCTACGAGACCCCAAAGCACAGTATAAATATGGAACAGTACAGAAACTAAGCCTAGTTGATAAAATAATTACCTACGCTCCATTAAAGCAATAGGGCTGTCACTGTTACTTAATGTTTTTGATATGGTTTATTTTTATGAAAAAAAAAGCGTTTTGTAGTGATCATTCAATCGAACAGAAATAACTAGTTTACAAATAAAATTTAAATACGTAATCTTATGACATCGCATCAGTTAACCTGAGCAAAAGACGATCATATCACAGCCCGCCATAAAAGCAAATTCAGAAGTATTTCAGTTTTTTTGAAGTAACATTTTATACTGTTTTATTATTAGCCCCTTTTTAACACTCTCGAAAACCGCGAAAACGACACCCATGACGAAAAAGTAGATAATTTTTTGCAGCCGCCATCTTAGATTTCCATTTTGACATCACTATCGGATTTAACACTCTCGAAAACCATGAAAACGACACCCATGATGAAGAAGTGGATAATTTGTTGCATCCGCCATCTTGGATATACATTTTGACAGCACAATCGGATTCAACACTCTCGAAAACCGCGAAAACGACACCCATGACGAAAAAGATGATAATTTTTTGCAGCCGCAATCTTGGATTTCACTTTTTGACACCAATAGTCATATACTAAATATCCATATAGTCATATAGTTTTAGACAGAGAACTTTCATTTTTTTTAGCATGTAAGAAACAAAGGATTGTTTCTTACATTTTCACTATAAAAACGAATTGAAAAACTCTTACAAATGTTTTTTGGTAAAAAAAAAAATAGTTTCTTTGCCTAATGTCCCCATATTTCATAAAGTATTTATATATAATATCTTGTAGGTAGCCAAGTGCTTGCCTATTATAACTATTATTGAAATGGTCTTTTTCCCGGAACCAAAAATATTAGTATAAAGTTTTGAAAATATCAAAATATCGTTGAGTCTCGAAATTTCCGAGACCAAGATTCCCGGGACGAAACAAGGTAGGTACTAAATGGAAAATGAAAATAAAAAGTACTATTCTATTCTATTTTTTATTGATGGCAAATAGAGCCGATGTCGACTAAAAAAGTACATTATTATCTTAAGTTTAATTTAATCGCTTAGTGCTTGTGGTAGGGTTGTTGCTGATGGTCCTTGAAAATAAAAGTCAAATTTAGGTGAGGCTGGACTGGGTTCAATGTTAAATTCTGCTATGATTGATCCACCAGCCGCCATTAGGGTTGGAAAGGCAGCTGCGGGGTAGACGATGGACGATGTTCCAACAACAAGGCACACGTTACATTTCGACATAGCGATATCTATGGACAAATGGATAGATTAACGAATTCGTTTTTGTAATGCAATGTCTAAACTTATAATTAACTATGTATCAAGATGTTTAATCACCAGTTTTTTCCAAAATAGAAGTTTCTAAGACTTCGCCGAACCAAATGATGTGTGGTCGCAGTAAACCACCACAGTCGGGTTTTTTGCAATGAGGGAGATCCTTTTCTTTGATGTCAGAGACAAGCTTATCAGAAGTCGGAGATCCGGTTCCTGCTAGTGCCTAAATACAATTCATGTAGGTATTATAAGACACTAAAAGGTGAACCAGATGGTTGCAATCTAACGTAGCGTTAGCGTTAGAGCTTGGTTTGTGCGTTTGGTTTGTGTTGCGGCTACACGGATTTAATCGACGCGCAAAGACTTTCGCAAATCAGTCACTGTAGTTGGAAAACGCACCTCCCAACCAAGGGCGTTAAGGGTCAAGTTTTATAACTGCTATCTACACGTATTGAAACTAGCAAGGTCACCCCTGTTGGGACGCTGGATTGCAACCATCTGGTCCATGCTTTAAGCCATCATCATCATGTTTTATAAGTAGGTATAGACACACTTATTATCTACGCTTCTACCTACCGCACATATAGGACTATCGGTGTTTACCAAAACTTCATTGCATTTAGTGCAGCGTGTCTTGAACATATTTCCATGGAGTTCTATTAAGTTTCTAGTCCCTGCTCGAGCATGTAGACCGTCCACGTTTTGGGTTAATACGGTCACCAACTTTTTTGATGCGTGTCTTTGTTCATACTGAGCTACAGCTATGTGACCCTGAAAGAAGAGACTGTCGCATCTATGGAGCTCGGTTTTTATTTGAGGTGGGACTCATCAAATAACTCGTCCCGCTCTGGGTGGACTCCCTCAGGAGTGTCAGACTTTTACTGACTACAACCCATCTGTTCTCTTCAGTTCCCCTTTTGTTCCAAGAGTGCGTCAAATCTTTCGAACAATAGGGCAAGGGAGCAAGGTTGAGATGCGGATGCATTGTATAGGTACGCCTGATAAGTATTCAATTTCCTTCGTCTAAAGTGCTACAAACCAGAAGGAATATATGATTTTAACCTAGATTCTTGTAAGTCGGATGGGCATCTGTAATTTGGAGGACTTAAAGTCACTGATGCTGGAATTAACGTAGCCATTTACTAGGCCCAAACAATCTAAGAAGTTTGTTATCGATTCGAAAAGAAGATCCAAGGAACCTAATAAGTGTAGTTACTTACTAAGCAACGTAGGAAATAATATATTACCGGATATTTACCTACCTATGTGTACTTATAGGTAGGTAAATTACTGAAAAATTTACTGGATTTTTATTTGTGTATACATATATGTTTAGTTTTAACATACAGTTCTTTGTTATTTTTACCGCATTTGGTTGTGTTTTCAACACCAGCTCCCTAATATAATGGTAGTACTCCCAAACCAGCCCAGGGTCTTCTCTAAATGTTACAGGGTTATACAGAATTGAAGCTTCTAATTTCCTCCACAACCCTTCGGGCTCTCTGAACGTTGGGACCCCCGATTCCGCACTTATACCGGCACCGGTTAAAACAACGACTTGCTTTGCAGTATTCAAAAGGTATTTCAATTTGGCAAAGTCATTTTGAGATTTTTTTAGATTTTGAGAATAGAATTTACGTAAATAGTAAATTGGTTTGGAGGGTTTGTAAAAGGAACGTGGATTAAAGCCCATTTCAAATGATTGTACACTCATAAACTGATAAAATTAATGAGCTGATCGTTTATTGTAATGGCAAATGTGCTTTAGAAATAATTAAAGCATATTGATTTTTACAATACGGTTATTTACAATTACTAAAAGAGTATAGTAAATATAAATAATTATGACGAAGACATTGACATAAGTCAGTTATAATATGAGCATAGACTAATACCATAACTTCAACGAGAGTGTGAAAGAAGGAACGAAGAAGTAGATTGGTACTCGTGAAATTCGTCAAAAGAGTGGTAGGTAATAAAGGATCTTTACTACCCTGTCTACAGTGAGACTGTTAAATATTTGTTTGTGACCGGATTTTTTTACATGCTAGATGTCGGGAGTAGTCACTCGGGAACCGGTAGCATATAAGTTTAGGAATTACCTAATTAGAGATTTACTGTTGTCTTGAACAATACAGGCGAAGTTGAAGTCGAGGCCCGAGGAACAGAAGAAATTGCGCCCGCTTGTATCAACATATTCCAAATGATACAATGATCATTGGCAATGATGCACTCGTTGAGTCGAGGCTCCAAAGTCTTGAGCATTGATGCCGAGTTGCTAGCCTGTCGGTTTTCTACCAGTTGCATTTCGGGGAGTGTGCGTCGGAATTGCATAACCTAATTCTGCCTAGCCCATTCCATCATCATACCACCAGGCGTACGGCAATGCGCCACCGGTACATAGTAGATATCCCACTTATACGCACAAAACGTTTTGGGAACACATTAATTGTGCGTACAGCTAAGAAGTGGAATTCCTTGCCGGAATCTGTGTTTCCTGATGGCTACAACCCGGGAATCTTTAACTCAAGAGTGAATAGGTTACTTCTAGTTAAGCGCGTTCCATCGTCGACCGCATCGTCACTTTCCATCAGGTGAGATAGCGGTGAAGCGCGAACCTATCAAAAATAAAAAATAAATGATACAACAGGTACAGACTCTATTCACGTCCAACATTTACCCATTCCTACGTGCTTCACTGTTTATAATAGTTGCAGCTCAAAAAGCGTTCAGCGGCTGAACTGTTTTCATAGATCGAAAACGCGAAAGCGTATTGGTTGATCACAACGTTTATTTCATATTCAAAGATATATGAATGTTATATTCCTTTTTGGAGGGGATGCCGTTTGACGTTTATTGACGTTTGGGCTACTATTACAGGTCGATGAAAGTGTTTTCTTACCTACCTACTATAGGTGTTTAATACGTTTTTTAGGGTTCCGTACCTCAAAAGAAAAAAAAGAAACCTTTATAGGATCTCTTTGTTGTCCGTCTGTTTATCTGTCTGTCAAGAACCTGTCTTGGGAACGCGTAGAGGTATCGAGCATATATTGACATATATTTAGGTCTGCGGTCCCTTGATGTTGCGAAAAAATCAAACTTCTGAGTTAACGGAAAAAAACGATACGGCCATTTATTTATTTATCAAAACTTCATGCAACACAATAGTACAAAGGCGGACTTAATGCCTTAGGCATTCTCTACCAGTCAACCTAGGGTGGTGATTTGTGTCGCAAAAAACGTAGGTATATTTCGACACTCTAAAGGGTATCACAAATTAATAGGGTACTTACTATCCGTTGACCTAGAATCCTGAAATTTGGCATGAAGCAAGGACTTAGAACACAAGTATAGGAATAAATATTATTATTTTTTTGCGTTTTGTAAAAAACTTCGAGCCTCCAATCAGGAATTGAACTCTTTACATAGGTAAGTTTGTACGAAAACCTCAGTGCGCGAGTCCGACTTGCACTTGCCCAGTTTTTTTTTAATCCACCAGCATTATAGGCAAGTTACCTTATGTAAACTGAATCTCCTGCCCTCATCACAATTTATTCGCTGTCAACGCACCACACCAGTTTGTGCCACAGCAATCGATCTGCCTAGCAATTATCCTTGTTTGCATGCTTCTTACTGAGACCAATTAAAACCACTTTTGTTCTTAATCAACTGTATTATTAAGTGTAAACAGTGGTATAATTAATGATAGGTTAGAATACTTATTATACTACTAATACTACTTTT
Organism: Mythimna vitellina; assembly: GCA_949316375.1. Classification (NCBI taxonomy): domain Eukaryota; kingdom Metazoa; phylum Arthropoda; class Insecta; order Lepidoptera; family Noctuidae; genus Mythimna; species Mythimna vitellina. The sequence goes on from OX438686.1 coordinate 12,321,975, forward strand.
AATACTTCGAACAAATGTTGTTTCGGCTAATTGTAACATAGGTGAAAAGTTTTTCGACTAAATGAAACGTCGGAGTAACGAAAAAAATCGAATGAGGTCAATTGATACACTGGCAGAAATTTTCAAACTTTAGCCTTCTTCTATTTGAAGGCAAAAAGGTTTAAATTAGCAAGGAAACCCCTATGTATATATTTGTTGCATAATACTGTCAAGATAGTTTAGAAAATTCATTATAAAATGATTTATTCTAAACTTATTTTTTTCCAAAAGAATATAAATATTAAATGAAAAATGTATAGCAAAGCAAAGATGGAAGAAGGTTATCAATAGAAACATTAGATGATTTACAGAATGGAGTGTTGGTGAAATACATATTAATGAACCCTTCGCGTGCTCTAGGGTGGAAACTAGGGCGTATCAGACTTTTACTGATTAGAACCTACCTGTGACTTTCAGTTAACTTTTGCGTTCCAGGACTACGGGATCCCTATCAAAAAATTCCCGTGGCCCTAGCGGGCATCGACCCTACAGGGCCTCTACGGTATTGCTGACATCTCTTTGAGGCACGCGTGGAACACTACGCGCCGTCGATGCCTCGGGCTCGGTTCTTATCGGACGGCTAGGTAAGTACAGATCCATCATCATCATCATCATTTCAGCTGAAAGACGTCCACTGTTGGACATCGGCCTCCCCAAGTGTCGTTATAACGGCCGGTTCTGTGTGTCCTGCTATATATTATTTAGCTAAGAGGTTCTCTTATGTAATTACATTTACAGTATTACAAAGGTTATAATACAGTCCAGTTAGATAAGACTGCTAACATAAAGTGACGCCGGCAGTGAAAATAAAACGCTTTATTTTCTGAACACGCAGAGGCTGTGAATTGAGCTTACGTAATCACTGTTCATTATTATTTTTGCCTCAACAATGAGAAGTATGTTACTGAAAGGCATTTACAATATTCATTCGTTAAGATTCAGAGCAAACGTGCACACTTGACAACGGAGTGTTTCTGTTAATTAGTAATGCCTATAATTAGGTAGGTAGGCCAACTGAGCTTTCAGGTTTGTATTTTCGTGAAATATGGTTGCGTACTTACGAATAAGAGCCTGGTAAAGCTGGTGAATTGTATGCAAAAGATAAAGTTAGCTATCTGTCTTCAAAAAGCTAGTTAAAGAAGTCAAAGTCAAAGTCAAAGTCAAAAATTTTTATTTCATATAGGCCTACATGGGCCCTTATAAAACGTTAGAAGCTAGTGCACGGTTCCAAATTGGTCGTTTCCTATGGAGAAGAACCAGCAAGAAACTCCATGGTTACTCTTTTAAAAAAGAATTATAAAAGAATTATAAAAGATTACCTCTCTATCATTCCGTTATGCTATGTTTATGTTTGATAAGTACCTATGTATTTTTTTAAACTTGACATTAAGTTATGGGGGATGCTTCACGCATATTTTGCAGGCCAGTGTCAAGTTAGTTATGATTAAAACATTATTTGCAACTGTTACACGTATTCGTTTATTTACGGAATAAATCATTTAAATCATCAATATAAACTTTTCATTTCATTTCGTCTAACTCAATTGGTGTTTATTACTTAAATGAAAAAGCTTTCAATGATTATAAGTGAATAATTATGTGTTACGTACTCGGGCTACCCTGGTGCTTTTGGGTATTATAGTCTGTTTCAAGTATTTTTATTTATACACACTTTATTTACATAAATCTCTCCTGTTGCAGGACTGCTGTAAGAAATTTCTTTCGAAATAAGCAGTACCAAATTGCTCTTCTGTATTTGTTACATAAATTAATAAATATCTTTGATATTTCTCGTTGTTCTCGGCTCTTGATATTGTTATTTGTCTATAATATTTTACATTGGCTTTCTTTTTACTTTAAGGTGATTGCTACTAGTTGTTCGTGGCCATTTTCCCGCTAGATGGCGCTGAAGTCAACATTTTCAGTTTTATTTTGTTTTGAGTGTAATTGAAACAATATTAAGTCACAGAAATAGTACAGCGTAAATCGGACATTCCACTTTATCGAAGTTAGTCAAATTATAGTCTCAAAACCCATCTGATTCGCCATTTTTCGAAATACTAATATCCAACTCTGCTTATAGTATCGTTTAAACACACATAGACACGAACGACTACTTTAAAATCTAACAAAATTACCACTAGATGGCGTGCATTTAAAAGTTATAAGCCTGGTTTCTGTAGAAATTATAATTATGACTGGGGGAGTACCTGTTATGATTATATTATAAAAATAAAAGGCGGTATTTCAGGTGTAAACTATTTAATTGACCTCTAATTTTGTGAATCAAATGAATGTCAAGAATGCATTATAAGACAGTTTTATTTTATTACCTTTTATTACATTATTTAAAATAACATATATTCCAACTAACAATTATTACAAGTAATTATAGAGACATAAATGCTTGATACATGACCATTTACTAAAAAACAATCTTTTTCAAAATTAATTACACACCAGTACAAGACAAACGCAAGAAACTCTATTTCATAAATCACAACAACAAATCTATAAACTTATGTAAGGTCTAAAAATAAACTTATTACTATAATATTATTTTTTTATAATATACCTACTTGTTACACACGCTTATCTTATACATACTTGATTACATTAAGATATATTTTTTACGACTATGGATTTAGAATTGGTGGGTAGAGTTTGGGTATGGAGCTCTTGTTGATCTCCCACCTAGAGTCTTCACTAACTCCACTAGCGCTTCCACAATTGCGGTATCTCGATGCTGCATGGTCCTCTTGAGGTTGTATTGGACGACCACTTTAGAAGGCGCATCCATCGCTTTCGTCGGCAATGTCGGCATCATCGGTGCAGTACACATAGCTAACCATGTGTCTCGACACTGCAACAACTGCGTGGGAGATGCTGTCGTGGATCTGAAGCCTCCTTGATTTGATGTTTATTATAATACCGCTGTCGCAGGTCAATCCCTGAGCTGCGTGGATGGTCAGAATGCGCGACTCTTAGCCCTGGTCGGCAAAAGAGGCTCTTTCTTCCTGCGTATGGACCTAGAATAAGATGTTCTGGGCGGTTATCGGTAAGCACGTTCCCGTGAACCTTTCCACTTTCAGGGAGTGGACCTGCGACAGCGACGTCTTGGAGGAGTATATACCGGGCTATATCTCACTCAGGGTCAGTGCTATGTCCATTGGGCTACGGTACGTACAGAGTAACTCCTGGGTGATGCCAGCCATCGAGTTTGGACGGGTGTACCTTAACTCAAATAGATTCTCTCTGTCCAAAAATGGTAGCTGATTCACGTCTCCGATGAAAACGACCTCACTCGCTCCAGACAACTTCACAGCCATAACTCCATAGTCAACCACAATCCATTGTCGAGGACGGTTGACGAAGCCCTCATGAAATACTTTGGGGATGGCCCCAATCGTAAGGCGACGGCATTTCTCCTCTGGTCTGACCTCGTTGGGTAAAATTTAGGCCATAGTGTATACCTTTGTCTTAAACGATTTCCTAATCGGTGCGCTAGCTTCTCTTTGAGATCCTTAACAGCTTCAGTTGTTTTGGTTACTTCTGGTTGGAATCGTCTGTTGGTTTGTCCTTGTTGTTAGTACCGCTAGCGCTATCACTGGTGCTGGTTGTGTGTTTGTGCTTTGACTTAAGTTAGGTTTTTTTTTTTTTTTTTTTATTTGGTGTGAAAATCATCCTAATGACATCCCCGCTCTTGGGCGGAGCGGGAGATAGTGTCAGACTCTTACTGACTAAAAACCCACTCCTGTTCCTTCGTTGCCTTCGTCCCAGGGCCCCGGGTTCCGCTTTCACACTACTCGTGGCCCCAGTAGGCTTCGACTCTGCTGGGCCCCTACGATTTGCTGACATCTCCTTGAGGCGCGCGTGGAACAATACGCGCCGTCGACGACTTGGGCTCGGTCCGGACGGTTACCGGACGGTCAGACGGCGAGCCACCCATTGCTCGCCGTCTGCAAGCCCGCGCCTACGGTGGCCGGAAATCGGGATCGGAATCCCGGCGGCGGTTGGAGCGTAAGGACCGTTGCCTCACGCGATCGGCCGCCTCCTTAGCTAGCATTACTGCTTCGCAGAAGGAGGCGACCGCCTGCCACTCCTCCTCGCTCCGGAGCATGGCCTGAACCAAGGCCCGGCGCGAGAGATCGCCGCCGCCGATTGCCCCCACGAGGACACGGCGTTGCTCTGCCCAAGCGGGGCACACCTCCACCGTGTGCTCTACCGTGTCCTCCGGGTGGGCCACACAGTGGCGACACCCGGGCGTCGTTTCCGCACGAATCCGGTGCAAGAACCTCCCGAACTTACCGTGTCCGGTGAGAACCTGCGTCATGCGGAATGTGAGGACGCCGTGAGGTCTTTCCAACCACGCCTCAAAGAGGGGACTTACCGCCATAATTGTAGCGTGCCCAGCACGGGGTTGCGACAGTCGCTGTCGCCATTTCTCCATGAGAACTCGCCGGAGCTCTGTCCGCCATGCTGCGACTTGTCGCGGCAGCGGAGTTTCGCCCCGGCGTTGCATCTCCATGCGCCGTTCGTGCATGAGTGCAAGGACTGTTGCCTCCAGATCCCATGGTCGCTGGCCAGCAAGGAGGCTCGCCGCTTCGCGGGAAATCGTCCGGTATCCTCGCACCATCCGTATGGCCATGACCCTTTGGCACGCGTTCAGCCGGGCCGCCGGCTGCTTCCGCAGCCCCGGCGCCCACACCGGTGCGCCATAAAGGGCCATGGACCGAACGATCCCCGCGTAGAGCCTCCGGCAGGAGCCGCCCAAGGGCAGCCCCAGTCCGATTTAGTTTGGGAGCCAGACGTCGGAAGTGCTCGTCGAAATCCCACCGGCTGTCGAGAACGAGTCCCAGATACTTCATCGTTGACCCGACGCCGATGTGGACTCCTCCCAGACTTAAGTTAGGTCAGGTTAGGTTAAAATAAAAATATTTTATATAACCTAAACCCCTTTTGAGATATTCAGCCATAATAAAAAAAACTTTATTCAACTAGATGCTTCGAATGACACCTGTATCAAATCTATTGGTGGTTGTGACACTTTCACGCAATTCCCTTTCTTTAATAAATGCGACATTTTGAAAATTTCCGAGACAATTTTAGGATTACAGTTCTGTTTTCTGTATTACCTATGTCTACTTTTTGTGTGTAGGTATGTTAAGGGAAACTGCTACATTTTCGCAAATCTCAAATCTAGCGTAAAAAACCTGATGTTCTATAACAAAGTTGGTATGTATCCTATGGTTACCAAATTTTTTAGAAGAAATACGATATACCTGGTCTTCGAAGGGGAAAATGAAGGGTACATTTGAATTGTTTAACTTTTTGTTAAAAAACATTTCGTTGTTTAAAAAATAGTGTTGCAACTACCAAATAAAGGTGCACAAGGTTATTTTTTTATCGCAACTTTGCATTTCCTGGATTTTAAAGTACTCCACCTAAAAATAGAGTGCAATACTCTATATGAGAGTACAATGGCCAGCCCTATATGTAGGTATCTTAAGTTGTTGACCATACCGAGGTACCTTACTTGTTGAGCGGCTCGCCACACTACACTCGAGGCAATTTCCTTTGAGGGTATTACATAGTCGATGTTCGAGTCCTACGTCAAATTTTTAGGGCCGCCCGGCCCTTTAATTGAAAAGGATGTGGATTAGAACTTTGAATGTTTACTTACTCGTTCAATCAAAGGATCTTCCTTTCATGTTGTTTATGGCTTGTTATATAAAGGGAAAATAAAATAAAGAACAATCTATTACGAATATGTTTACATTAAAGGGAAATCGTAACGAAAACATCTATTAATTAATCAATAAATTGATTTAGAAACCCAGGTTTGAAATTAACACATTTGGCTCGGTCCCAAGTCACTTAGGTATGTCATTATCATCATCATCATTTCAACCAACGGCCAACGTCCACTGTTGCAATAGGCCTCCCTCAAGTGTCGCTATAACGACCGGTCTTGAGCGTCTCGCATCCATCAGATTCCCGCGATCTTCATCAGGTCATCGGTTCACTTTGTGGGAGGCCATCCTGGCCGGCGCTGCGTTTTCCAGTCCGTGGTCGCCACTCTAAAATCTTTCGTCTTGTTCTGCGAGCAATGTGCCCTGTCCACTATTACTTACTGCACTGGGCCCGCGTGGTGGATTACGGCCCATTTTCTCTCCTAGAGATATGCCTGAGTCCCAGCAGTGGGAACATTATAAGGCTTATTATGCTATTCTAGTAATTATGTTTATTTAAGCGTTGCCAGTTGATTATTATGTAAGCATGTTTCATTTCGTTTGCTAAGTACAGAAGTTCAATCCACGAACTTAAAAAAGTGTCGTTGCTGATATCATTAAAAAATTGTATAGGTAGAAAAATTGTTATTTAAAAGGCCGCTATGAACTATATGCACAACACTGTCCTCCATAATTTAATAAAACAAAGTTGCCTAAACCTTTCAGTTCTCAGAACAAAAACGCCAAAGCAAAATCACTGTCAAAACTCCCTCTTAATGGGTTTAAATGAGGTGTGAGGTAATCACGATGTTGGTTACGTGGTCCACGAATTCTCCTTTTAATCTTGATCGAAGCCAAAAAGTTTAAAGAAAACCAATGTTTATCTGAAAAAGTAAGTAGGTAACTGTTTTTAGCTCTTTGATTGTTTTTGATAGCATCCAAGCGATTCATTCATAAAAATCATTCCATAGCTTCTGAATAGAGGTATCAAGTTATGAATTAAACTTTAGGTACCTACCTAATGAAAATACAAACCGATGGAAATTTGTTCTTTCGACAACGTAGTTATAAAGTAAATTAAATATTCAAACGATTTACATTACTATCGTCTTTTAAGGCTTTTAAAGATTCACGATCAGGACTAGCTAGACACCTTAAAAGTCAAACTCTTTCTATTTCTTGTTAATTGCTATGAAGCTCTCTTTGCTAGTTCTCCTTATAAATCAAACTGTACCTACCTAGCGTAACCTAAAAAACTGCAGTCTAACTTAAAAGCACTTTCACGCGGTCGCGCCAACTGCGGTATATGATGAAACACCAACCTGTATGCTTTTTGAACGAAACCATTGACGTCATAGGGTCGCACATGCGCCCTGGAGAGCGTCGCCATTACTCCGTTCGCGAAGGGGAGTGAGAATCTGAATAACACAACGCGGCACGCTCTGATAGCGGGCAGACGTATTGTGCATTCGCCCAGAAGACAAATAACGCGGGAATACGACCCCGGTAAGTAATGACGTAGTAATAATTGCAGAGATAAAATTAACACGTCAATCTCCCTCCTTTTTGATGGAAACTTTTTCAACTTTTATTCTTGCTTTCGGCTGTTACAGTCCGTATTTATAATTTCAGTTTCCACACTTTCCACTCTCATAATTCATTTGTTGCGCCAATGTTTGTTAGTAGTTTAGTAACTAGATTTTTGTTTTATATATTTTTTTAAGACCCTATTATAAGTTTTATATGGCGCTGTAAAAGTTTTTCATTATATTACGAAGCTCTTTGAGATTTGTATTACTTTTAATAAGAATTATAATAAGATTGGTATTCGTTTTTTAAAAGCTGGTCGTTTTGTATTTTTTTTTTTCGTAATAAAGGACCAGTATAAGAATGTATATTTGGTCCTGTTATCAACCACCAAGATAAAATACATTGATGTTGATAACGATTTTTTCCTGATAAATTAATATGGTATGGTAACAACATTTCAAAATACAATGTTATTGTTTTATGATATAATAACGATTATTAAAGATTATTTTATTTAGTTTTGCTCGACTCTTTCGATGAGGGCAGCACATAATAAGATAGGATAGGCCCATTCAATGTCGATTCAAAAATGGGTTTAATAGATTTTGGAACGTGCAACAGTTACTATATCTACCTACTGATATTACATATTTATGTACAATTACATTCCCCAGATTACAGTACCTAATTGTAATTGGTTGGCTACACGTACGAAAAACAGATCTTTATTAGGGTTCCGCTGGTATCTAAATAAGTCACACAATAAACTAACACACTGGTCCTTTATAACCGACTTCAAAAAAAGGAGGAGGTTTTCAATTCGGTTGTATTTTTGTTTATCAACATTTTTTTTTGTTTGTTACTTCAAAACTCCGCCGTTTATAGTCCGATTTGCATATTTTTTTCCATTATGCTTCCAGATTGGTTCCATTGTTTCCAAAATCCAATTTTGATGATGGATACCATGAGGAATCGAGGGAACTCCTCAAATATTCTAGGCAACTATATAGTGATTTTGGTATTTTCATCAAGAATTTAAGCATTTACAGTCAAAAAGTAACATTTGATGATGTGTAACTGATGAAGATGACCAGAAATGGCCAACGGAACTTCACCCTCACATAGATATCACAAAGAAGATAAAGGTACTGGAACTCCGTAATTAATCTATGTAACCTAGCCGTGTTTGGGCTTATTAGAATTGTCATGATATTGCACTTTGGCTATAAGATACTATCGAACTGATCTGATGGTAGAACCGGAAGGCCGTAATTAATCAATGTATCCTAGCCGTGTTTGGGCTTCTTAGAATTGTCATGAGATGCGATTTGGATATAAGGTACTATTGAACTGACCTGACGATGGGGCCGGGAGGTAGATAGTTTTTGTTTTTGAATTTTCATGAGAAATAGGTACTCTGGCTATATGAGTATCACAACTAAAAAGTAGGAAATAAAAAACTTTTTACAAAAAAAGATAAGCAAATTCACTACAAAAAAAAAACAAAACAGTTTTAGTGTTTTGTTTTTTAAATAACAAGCAAACAATACCTGAAACACCAACTTCCGAAATTAAAGTTATTTTGATTGTTTTGTTTTTTTTTTTGTAGCGAAATCAATCGTTTTTTTGTAAAAAGTTTTTTATTTTGTTAAGACACTTTAGCACTGTAGTGGCTCATAGAGCCTACTTTTTAGATAAAGTAGTTTTTTTTTTGCCGGGAAAATCATCTTATGACATCCCCCGCCCTTGGGCGGGGCGGGAGATAGTGTCAGACTTTTACTGACTAAAAACCCACTCCTGTTCCTTCGTTGCCTTTCGTACCGGGGCCGAGTCTTCCTTTCAGAATCAGATAAAGTAGTCTAAGAGGACTTTTTCAGATTCATCTATCGTCAAGATAATCGTGGTTTAAAAGCTTGTTGCTTCATCCACCGCTATCCAATGTAATGTTCGATAAAGAGGTAACGTGAAAAAAGAGAGATAACGCTTGAACGCTCTGTTGGCATTCGATAATTCAGTCACTTTAATATTTCACAAAAAATGTTCCAAAAACACTTAGGTATAGGGAATACCTACGTGTTTTTGGAACAATTTTTAGGTAAGTAGGATTCTACGTAATATCTATATGTTTTTTTAAAAATTATAAAAGTTTTTGAAATTTTTCGTTTTTTATTCGGAATTTCGATTAAATGTGCAAGGTGTCTATAAATGTATTTTCTTTTACTTTTTAAAAAATTTATGAGTTACATTACAAAAGGCCAAAGTTCACGCATAGTTGCAGATTTTCAGAGGTCTTTATTGGATTAGTTTTACACTTTGAATTCAATGGAAACCTACATAATATTGACAAAATATCTGTTTCCAAAATATTTAGAGAAAGATAAGTATACACCACTAATTTTTAATTAGAACAAATACTTAAAGAGTTTATTAGAAAAGGCCTTGTTATTATTTAAGTAAAGTCTCAATAAATAATATTCATAAATAGTAAAGTTATTTACGTTTGTTTATATCTCAAAATGTCACTTAATTTATGGAAATATTGTACAGGCTATTGATTATGAATTAATAAATGACGATCAAAATGGAAAAACACTGCGCGTAGTATTTTATAGTAGCAATTCGTATGATTCATTGATTCTATTTTGAATTTACCAATTAAGACAAATTTTCGTGAACAATTTTGGGATTTCGGTTTTTTTTTTAACTTTTGACTACAAAATTATGATCAGTAACGGGTACGGATAGAGCCCCATTTTCTTTGTACTAATTACAAACTAGGGTTGTATAATAACGTTCAACATAAGAGCGGTTCTATAACCTGAAATACATTTCATCTCAAGTTAAAACAATCAATTAAAAATATTACTTAAAAATCTATATTTTTGTGAGAGCGGAAAATCATGAAATGACTTTTTCCGCTCTGGGTAGAGTGAGACAGACTTTTATTGATTAAAACCTACCCGCATCGCATACTCCCGCTGACCTGGTACTTAAATAAATTTTCAATACACTTATTTGAAAACCCGTTCCACCCCGTTCCCGTTCTAACTCTTTTAGGCACGTAATTTACTGTTTACTACACTAGTGCGGAAAAGTGCGCGTGCCACAATTTATTGAATTTATCGTTGTAACCCCCGTTTATTTATTTTTTCGTAAGTGTATTGAAAAAAATTGATTGATACACGTGGAAATTTGCAGCACTCGGCTCCATAATGCCCTCGCCTGCGGCTCGAGCGAATTCCGCCACGGTCGCAGTGACAAACTTTCTCCACACGTATCAAAATGTGCTATTTCGATGCTTGTTTGAGGTAGGTATTACTTTTCTCAGGCCGTCCATTCCTTGTCTGATTAAGAGTGGTCCAAGTCCCAGGCGGGTGATTGACACTGGTAAAAGCTGAGAGGCAGACATTCAGAAACCTGTCGTAATATTATACAAATATTTGATCTTAAAGATTTGTAAACTATATAGAAATATGTGTTAAACTTAATAGTTTATCACCGTTATCGTTTCCATTTTGGAATAATTCATAACCCCATATTTTTCGTAACAAAATTTTCATCAACCTTACCGTATTTTTCTTAGGAAAATCAACGGGTGAAATTTGCTTTTTTGCTTTAATAAAAAATAATAAAACTTACGCTTACGCGTAAATATTTTTTTTTATTATCGATAAGCTCGCGCTTGACCACTGTCGTACCTGAGGGTAAGCGACGATGTTTTAGACGAAGGAGCACGCTTGCCTAGAAGTAACCTTCTTTTCTTCACTCACTTTCAACTTAAAGTCTACCAGGTTATAGCTGTCAGGAAGCACAGACTCCTGCAGGGAGTTTCACTGCTACTGTACGCGCAATGAATGGATCACATTAAGTCTTGGGGGCCTGGTGACCCGTAACACAGGTATTTTATGCCTATTTCGGGCACCAGTCACTCACAAATGTCTACATTTATTGTATTTTATTCATCGTAACATTTGTGATGAGAAAATAAATATTATTATTATAAAGTCATTAAAGAAACATTTCTTTGAGACTCGCACAGGAAAGGAAGTTTTTAGTTGTGCGCGCATCACGTAAAATTCACGAAATTGATGTATATAACCTTTATACATTAAAATTGTGTGTAGCTTGATATATTACTTAGGTTTTGTTTCATCACAATCGATTGATTACATCGAAAGATATACTACATTCATTGACTGTTAGACGGTACAAAGTTCGCCAGGTCAGCTAGTACATTAATAAAACATCAAAAAGAAAAAAAAAGAGCAGTGAGGTCAAAAAGGTTCCTATTTCAAATTTATAGAGAATGGATGGATTACGAATCATTAATCTAATCACGTTGATACTACAAAATCATAATGTGGGTAAACTGTAAAGCCTCTATGAATATTAATGACGATCAGACACATCAGAAGCAATTACTGAGTTTGGTAACATTATCAAAGCATGTTGATATTCAACTTTAAAAAATGTCAGGACACAGGAAGAGAAGCTAGTGGCTAAAACAATAGACGGACGGTAGATCTCCAAAGTTAAGCATAGCTCCCGAGGACGGTCTGTATAGGTCACCATCTTAACATACTGAGATTTATCTGCGCCGTGGAAGGCACGTTAAAGCATCGGTCCCGGGTGTTATTTGTATATCTTTGGCAGTCATTAGCGGATAGTCAGAAGCCAACAAATCTGGCACTAGTCTTGTCAAAAGGTATCGTTTTACCCAATTTATACTAGGTTGTGGAGGTTAGATAGGCAGTCACTCCATATGAAACTGGAAGCCGACCTCAACATGGTTGGGAACGACGCGACGCGGCGACGGCGCGTAGTGCCCCACGCGTGCCTCAAAGACATTTTATTTTATTTATTAGGGACAAAAAAAAATTAGATAACATAGGTAAATATATTTCTATATAGATGTTAGCAGAACCGTAGGGGTCCAGCAGGGCTGAAGTCTACTGGCGCCATGGGTTTACTTCCAAAAGGGAAACCCGTAGTCCTGAAACGCAAAGGGCAAAGAAGGAACGTAGGTGTGGTTTTAGTCAGTAAAAGTCTGACACGCCCTAGAACGGGGAAGTCATTAGATGATGTCTCAACTAAAAAAAAATAGTTGTGAAAAGTCCAGACAGACTGATTAAAGGTTCAGGTAGGGGAGGTAGGTAGAGAGATTTTGCATGATCCGCGTATTGTTCCACGCACGCTTGCGAGGAGCAATACGCGGAACATGCATCACCTGTTGTAAAGGGCCTATTACACTACTCGATATTCAGATAGTCTTAGTCGATGTCGCGTAGTGTAATAAGGGTTAGACCGATTTTACTCGGAACAAAAAATAAGACGATATATCGCGTAGTGTAATAGGCCCTTAACTGCCTTTTTTTAGGGTGGGAAATCACACATAATTTTTACTACTCAAGGTCGGAATGAGAGGGAGTGTCAGATTTTTACTGACTGAAACCTACCCATGTTCGTTCCTTTAGTTACCCTTTGTGTTCCAAGGCCGCCGAAAACTCTTTTTTTCTTTTTAATGTTGTATTTTTAATTTTAAGTTATTAAAATATTAGTTAACATTTGTTTTTATTTTATTGTTGTTTGTCCTGTGTGAGTCACAAATAAATGTTTTTCTTTCTTTCTTTCTTTTCTCTTTTTGTTAAAATAGGCATAACGTTAAGAAATGTCAGGTAATATTGTGTAGTTTTCCAGTCTAGTCATGAACCAACATATTTATGGGAGGCGACTGTTAGCATTTAATAAGTTTTAAACTAAATTCTAAGTTGGCCGGTAGTTTCCTCCCTGGGGCCGTTTGTACAAGTTACATATTTGGCCTAGAAGAATTTGAGAGGGTATTGTTTAAGTGGTCCATTATAAATGTTTACATAACAATTTAACTGAACGCTGCTGTAGACAGTGGATAAAGTGTTGAGAATTGTTTGAATTGCAAAGAATAACTTTAGTTACGTGTATGTTAGTGACAGTGGCGTAACTAGATCCAAAAGGTAGTCCCTTTTTTTGATGATAGATGGGAAATCTTCTAATGACATCTCTCGCCCTTGGGCGGAGATGTCAAACTTTTACTGACTAAAACCCACTCGTTTGTTCCTTCTTTGTTATGCGTTCCAGGGCCCCGGGGTTCCTTTTCACTTAACCAATGGCCCCAGTAGGCTTCGACCCTGCTAGGCCCCTACGATTTGCTGACATCTTCTTGAGGCGCGCGTGGAACAGTACGCGTCGTCCAAGACTTGGGCTCAAAGGGAAGGTCCCTAAAAAATGGGGTTTTCGAAGTTTTTATTTCGAAGGATGGAAGAAGTGGTTTGGTCATCATGTAAGATCAAGCTCTTAAAGAGGTTTACTCTACCTGGGAGAGGATAAGGTTTGATAGATAATAAGTTTGTTTATTGGAGTATGTGGACTATGATAGGTTAAGTTTTTATTGTGATTTTATGTCGAGAATGCTCAAACGAGCGGGGCGAGTTAGAAAATTGAAACATCCTATTATATATCCATTATTTATTATTATCTTATCAATAAGAGAATTTAATCTCTATTGAGATTCGATGATCGACACTCGGTCGGGATGATTATTTTTACATAGGTTAAAAGTTAGTGACAAATTTAAAACCTCGTAGGTACTTCTATCGATGGTAAACAAAAGTAGACTAACTATTGTTAAGTCTGAATATAAATTTTTGGGAGGTCTAATGACTGGTCCTGCTCTAGAGTGGGGCGAGACGGCGTCTCAGACTGTTGTTGACTAAAACCAACCACCACGGTATCGCTTTCAGAAAGTGGAAATCGGCCCTACTGCTATTGCTGCCCGCAATGGTTTTACTGACATCTCTTTGCACATTCAGGCTCGGTTCTAAACGGACGGCCTGACAGCTACCCATTGCCCGTACTCCCCAACCCCGCGCCTACCGTGGCCGAAGATCGCCCTGCGACTCCCAACGCCCGGGGCGTCTCCCAACAACGTAAACACGAAAACATGTTGCACAACTTTTGTTTACAACATTATTACACACATGGTACAGAATTTCATCTGATAGATATAGGTACTCAATTTTTAGGGTTCCGTACCTCATAAGGAAAAAACGGATTTATAGGATCACTTTGTTGTCCGTCTGTCTCTCTGTCTGTCAAGATTCTTTATTTTGGGAAAGCGTGGAGGTATTCAGTTGAAAATAAAACTATATACTCAATACTTCGGTCCCTTGAAGCTGAGAAAAATTCTGAGTTAAAGAAAAACAAAGATACGTCCGTTTATGTCGTAAAAAAAAGTGTGTTTCGACACTCAAGGGAATCAAAATTCATAGGGTACTTCCCGTTGACATAGAATCCTGAAATCCGGCATGAAGTAAGGTCTCGTAGCACAAGTCTAGGAAAAAATCTTAAAACTGTAAATTTGTTGTTGCGTCACAAAAAAAACTTTTGAGTTTCGAAAAAATCTTTCTAACTCAATTTGGGAATTGAACTGTCTTCATTGGTAAATTTGTATGGAAACCTTAGTGCGAGAGTCTGACTCGCCCTTGCCCGTTTTTTTTTATATTGAAGGATAATAAGAAAAGAAGCTCTCTTGAATGGACGATGGATATTGTTCACTTACAGAGGATTCTAATAATACCCAAGATGAAAGAAATTAATCTATTTTCATCCGAGCGTGGTGTCTCATGGTGAACCGAGATAGGGAGTGCGGAGGACATATTGTTGTGTGTACTGGGCTATCTATATTGTGTACCCCATATTATGTATGAAAATGTACTTGTATAGGAGAGATATGAATAAAGTCTATTGTCTTGGGTTCTTTTATTTGTCTCGCATAGGGGAGCTGTTTGTTTTAAGCCCTTTTATTTGTAGGCGTGGCTTATCGAGTTATTGTTTTAAGATGTAGAAAAAAAAAACAGAGCAAGTGGCAAACAGCCCGCTCTATTTATATAAAAAAGAACTAATAATTTCTAGTGAATATTGGCAAATGGCGTATTTCTTAGCAGAGATTACCTATGTAGATGGGTTGATGAGGCACGATTTATTTATTGAAGCACATTGGTCTCCGTAGGTACTACCTACTTGCTACTGTTATTGTTCAATATGTACCCTTGAAATGAAAGACCTAAATCAAAATACACCAACCAAAGTCAACTCTAAAACCCTGTGGAAAAAAAGATTCCGAAATATGAGTAAGAAAGATTCAATAAAATACATTATACTCATATTATTATCTGTATCTACTTACATATTGAAAATTTTCCCACAAATAACAATTTTTGAATATGAGTTCTGACATTCTAAAGATGTGATGTGTAGTCATATATATTCTATATGTTTATATAAAAGAAGACGATAGACGCCAGTCACCAGTTTCTTCTTTAATATACGAGACGTTTTTATTACGTTTTTATAAACGGGACAAGGGCAGGAAGATGATGATGATGTTGATATTGGCATATTGTTGATATTGGTTTTATTTGGGGTCGGCGCACTTTTTGTCTTCCATTCTGTCCTGTCACTCGTCACACTATCACTAACTCCCTTTTCTTTCATATAACTTTTCACACAATCCATCCATGTTTTCTTTGGTCTCCCTCTCCCTCTCCATTCATCCACATATAAATTCATAACTCTTTTAGTAACATGCATTTCATCCCTCCTCTTCACATGATCATACCAAGACAAAGGATTCCGTTTCAACTTTTCAGTCACTGGCGCCACTTTCAAACTTCCCCTAATATACTCATTTCGCACTTTATCCATTCTTGTCACACCACACATCCATCTTAACATGCTCATCTCCGTTACGTGCAATTTTTTTTCATCCGTCTTTTTCACAGCCCAACATTCTGATCTAGACAGTATGACAGGCCTTATCACGGACTTCTAGATTTACCCTTCAACTTGAGGGGCGTAGGTCACATATTGTTCCCGTGACCTGTCGCCATTTCATCCATCCTGCTTTGATCCCCCGGTCTACCTCTAACTGACATATCAACGCACAACCGAAACTACTGGGACTAGGAACGTGAAATTTTGAACAAATTTTCCTTTTATGACGTAGGCGTGCATTAAGAGAAGATTTCCCAAAATACACCGCTGAGGGGATGAAACGAGGGTCCAAAGTTTGTATGGAAAAACTTACTTTTACGCGGGTGAAGCCACTTGCAGAATCTAGTCATGCAATAAAGAAGCAAATCACGAATATACGCTCTTTTCACTGTGTGTTGAAACATAACTACTACTACTACAGGTAGCATTTTGTTATTTATTACGTTCCTTTAACTTTTTCCCGTGCCTCTGTTCCCGCAGGGACTGAAACTATGATTTTTTTCTGTGAAGCAGCAAATCGCTTTCGTTTTTGAAATTGGATCATTAATTTCTGAGATTATTTCCTACAAACTCACAAACAATGTTATGTTAAGTGAAAAACCGTGTTTAGTCGTCACTGGTTCCGCTTCTGAATCGCGCCGGCGGAGATTTTTAATGGCTTTTTCTTTTCATCCCTATAATAAGATACCGTAAGAAAAGATACTAAGAAAGTAACTAAAATAGACTAGTTTTGCGGTATCAACATCCATAAATTGGGTAACAGCATTATGCTGCCGAACTTGGCAATCCTATAAAAGATGATAAATGATGTCCCCATTGTAGCCTTAACTCAGTGTAATCCCCAGGAAAACCTTTTATCGACATATTCAAGTTTCTCTTTGTTCAATATTATGTCACAATGACTGGCTTTGACATACAATACTGGGACGCATTCTGATATTTATTACTTGAAGAAAATATACTTACACAAACATTTTCCCGTGACTCAGCTTCATACTATCGTCCAATGACTTTTCTCGTTCTAGGGTGGAGCGCGAGGGCGTGTCAGAAAATTTGTCAAAGAAGGATCTTTGCCTTTTGTACTCTGGGTTTTCCTTTTAGAAGCGAAACCGTGGCCCCATTAGGCGTTCCTGCTGGGCCCCCACGGTCTTTACTATATTAGTTAAGATAGGTTTATAGTACCTAGCTAAAGAAACAGTATGCATTGTCATCCATTAGGAAAAATAGAGACTTATTCACAAGACAAATGATCTTAGAAGGTGAAAAATTTGTTCTTTTCAAAGATTTGGATCCATGTGGCAGATTAATAACGCGCGTCGCTTCTTTTAAATAATTTTGATTTAGATTATAGCTTACTTCAAAGATTAACTTAGCTGTCAGACTAGAGATCAGCCATAAATAAACATTTGATTTGTAAGTAAAACAAATCAAATATTTATTAATATTTAGTGTAAGTGGATAACAGTTATTAGTATATTTAATTATATAGTATAATAAATATATGCGCGATTAAAACTAAGCACATTCGTGAATGTAGTAATATGGTATATATATGTAATATATAGTATATCTCCCGCTCCGCCCAAGAGCGGGGATGTCATTAGGATGATTTTCCCACCCAATAAAAAAAAAAAATGTTGTGGAGAGTTATGGTAAAACGTGCAGTTTTATAAAACAATAAATGTTTATTAGTGAAATTATTACAAAATTAAGGTGTAGATTACTAATAATATTAGCTCTTGTGTTCTTGTTAGATATTCCAAATATGAATTCGATAAATTAGATACACTCATAACTGACAGTCTTCGATTCGTCGAAATTAAATTTGATTGATGTTAAAATTAGGCACTTGTAACTAACTCTTTGAATTCTGAGAACTGCCAATTGCCAGTTTTGATTACAGCCTAATTAAATTGATTAAAGGTGTTCCTTTTAAAGTTTCAACGTGATTGGGTTGCCGGATATACTTAACTACATTTACGTATGAAATTGTATATTAGGTTCGCTATAGAAATATACTGATTCCCTGGTATCAAAAGAAATTCTGAGAATTTTATCACATTACCTTCACATAATTTCCTCATGTTGGTGAATACTTCAGTGAAATGAAATTTCGAAGAGGTGACATGAGCCGACTAGGCTACTATATGGGAAAAGAATGCGTATAAAAAATGTTGAACCTTTTTGAGGCGTTACTGCCTACATATTTATAATGTTTGGCCCATGAAAACAGTCCGATAAAAATCTAAAGGTAAAATTCTTCAAGAGCCTGTTGCGTGAGGTACCTATCAGGCGCAACAGGCTCTCGTAGAATTTTCCCATTATTTTTTCGCAGATTTCCAGGCGTCACCGTTTTAGGGATTAACGCGAATAATTCCCACTCTTTCGTTCGTTGAACTGCGAAATGGGCCAGATTGGCAATCAATCACTTTCACACGAGTGCTTTCTATATTATATTATTATGTGGTTTCAAGACCATTATCAGAATTGTGTTTGGCGAGGTATAGTTTAGGAGAGCTTGTGTCCTGTTTGCTGTTTTGGATTTTCTTCGGTGATTGATAGAGCCAGATTTTGTTGGAACGTGAGAGAGTGTAAAACTAAAACCTACCCGTGTGCCTTCAGTCGCTCTTTACGTTTCAGGGCCTCGCCTCGGAGTCACTTTCAAACAATTCCGCCATCCAGATTTTTGTCCCTAATGTATTTTTTAAATTATACGATAGGATTTTAGTCCAGAAGGATGAGCAAGGGATCAAGATAAAGCTTCGTTTGCGCAGTGGTTTATAATTGGCTGCTGCGCTGTATTCGTTTGCGCAGTGGTTTGTAATTGGCTGCTGCGCTGTATGTCGCGGGTTCGATTCTCGCACAGAACAAATATTTATATGACCTACAAAGACTATGTAACTCCGGGTCTGGGTGCCTTTTTATATGAGTTAATATGTTTGTAAACGCATCTATTTATACTGTAATATGGAATTATTGTAAAAACATTTTTTTTTTAAATGGAGTTTCTTGCCGGTTCTTCTCCATAGGAATCGACCAATTTGGAACCGTGCACTAGCTTCTGACGTTTTATAAGTACCCATGTAGGCCTATGTGAAATAAAAAACTTTTGACTTGACTTGACACTCACGATACAAGAGTTGATCACAGCGAGGGGCAATTTTTTTACAATCATGTTTAGGCAATTAAATGGTAAACCATCAACATGTAACTTATTTCGATAGAGTTTGTAATGAAGGGCCCAAGAAAAAAAAACAAGAAGTAGCAACAATACTTGGCTACACAGGGTTACGTCATATTATATTGATCTCAAGAACTAGGTACTAAAACACAATACCTAATCTTCCAATTTAGAAGCTGTTCTCAATTGTCCAGTTTATTGTGGAGCCCATTCATTGACAATAAGCTAAAATCCTTCTTCCAATTACGGTTTAAATTGCATGTTTCCTTCTTTTCCATCTTATGATTAACTAGTGATAAACTCTGACTTGGCTCGCATTTTATCGTTTATTTTTTGTAAGGCCGCTTTTTTAATGAAATGTGTGTGCGGAAAATTGGTAAGATATATCCATTCGAAGAGATGATGTTTTTTGTCGCCTACCCATAAAATGATCTAGATACTATGCTATCTATACCATAATTTTTAATGAGATGGACCGTGATCAAAACTGATAGGGGATATCCCGTTGACCTAGAGTCGTAAAAATTGGCAAGAAGCAATGTCATTAAGCACAAGGAAAAAAATCCGAAAACCATAAATTTGTGTTTACTTAGTTGTTGTTTGTAAGGAATCCTCGGTGCGTGAGTCCGACTCGCCATTGGCTGGCATTGCGTCATGTCAACTGTCACGGTATCCCTGACTCCTTTTTCTTTCATAAATGGCCTATGATCCTGTGCTTCTCTATCTTGCTTATAAATAACGATTATTAACTCATCTTCCTGCTCTTGTCCCGTGTTATTTGGGGTCGGCACAACACGTTTTTTTCTTTCATTCTGCCCTGTCACTCGTCATGCTATCACTAACTTCCTTTTCTTTCATATCACTCTTCATACAATCCATTCATCTTTTCTTTGGTCTCCCTCTCCATCCATCCACATGTAAACTCATAACTCTTTTAGTAACATGCGTTTCATCCCTCCTCCCAACTGACAGCTGATAAATGAATATCATCTCTATAATTGGGGTCTATAACCTCGATTGTAGGTCACTTACAGAGTCCATACAAGTAAATATTAGGCAACTGTATGAAACTGGACTATCGGCTTATCCGTTTTTAATACGGATTAGTGGAAGTAGGAAACAGATTAAGGACATCGGATAAAAGTAAAAGCTGTCGCTCAAAGCGGGGGAGGTTTTTAAGTTACTTTGATGTAGAAAAACCGGGCATGTGCGAGTCGGACTCGCGCACTGAGGGTTCCGCACAAACACTAACTTTCGTCTTCATAATATGAGTATGATTTCATTCGTTAGTGATTTAGTTTATACAATTATCACATGACGTTATATGGTCTGACGTTATATGGCTTCTGACAGCGGATTCGCCCGCCTAAAAGTCTACTTCTCCATACAAAGTTCCAACCCCCGTTTTACCCCCTTAGGGGTAGAGTTTCGTAAAATCCATTCTTAGCGGATATCTACACTCTAGGAACTTACTTGCCAAATTTTAAGTTTGTAGGTGTTATAGTTTCTGAGATTTTGTAATTAATGAGTGAGTGGTATTTCGCTTTACCATAGAACATTTTATGTCTTAACAGAGTTGAATATTTGATTACAACATTAGATGAAGAAAGCTTAGGGGGGATTTTTAAAGTGTTACTGTGGCCCTGGAACGCACAGGACAACTAAAAGGCACAAGTGAATTTTAGTCAGTAAAAGTCTCTCATTTCAGTCTAGATAGAGAGAAGTCAAAAAAAGGATTCTTTTTGACTTTGCCCTGCAGTGAACGTCTTTCGACTGAAACCTAAAGATAAGCATAACTTTCTTGAAAATTATCACAAAGAATTCCATTTAACAAACAATTTACCTCCAGAAAACAAGAAAAGTACAGAAATAACTCAGTGTTATCATTTGTTATTCAGTTAACGGTTAAAACACAGAAACTTTGTAATGAAACCTGAACAAGTAAGAAACATAGTTTAAAAACTGTAAGGTTGCTCTCCGAACAAGTTTCAAAGCAATTTATGTTGTTTTCATAATATTATGGCATTAATATTCATTTGATGCCAATCGAGAATAGCTCTACTAAGTTTAATAATAATAATTTAATTCAGATTTCTCCATATAGATTGTGAGTAACTGAACTGAAACAAAACAGAACACAATTAATGAGACGGAGACAACATTTGTGAAATAATGAGTTTCGAAAACAAACTGCTATGATTATATTATTTATATTATCGTGACAGTTTAATTGGTTAGTGCATAATATGATAGCTCTTACAATAGATTTGCACTTTTTAAATCTTTTTTTATAGCCTTCTGCATCTTTTCACACATAAATTTAAAATCTTTTTATTTTATACTAGTTTTTAGGTAACCTATGTCACTCAAGAATAAAGCAGCTTTCTATCGGTGAAAACAATTTAGCTATCGGACCAGTACTTTCAGAGATTACTTCCTACAAACAAAAACAATAAAAAAACAAGCTTTACCTCTTTATAATATTAGTGTGTGTGTTTTTATTATTAGTGTAGATAGGCTTACATGGGCACTTAAAAATCCTTAGAAGCTGTGCACGGTTCCAAATGGTTGTTCAATGGAGCAGAGCTAAGGGTTGACTTCTGAAAGGGAAACCCACAGTTCTAGAACGCAAAACGGTAACTGAAAGAACAAAGGTGTAGTTTTAGTCAGTAAAAGTCTGTCGCGCCCTCCGCTCCCGTCCTAGAGCGAGCGAAGTCATTAGATGATATCCCGCCTTTAAAAAAGAAACACGTATATCAAAAATGCATTTTTTTTTAACTTTTGTCTGTTTGTCTGTCGGCCTATTTGTCTGTCTGTTCGTTCGGCCTAATCTATGAAACGGCATGAACAGGTATACAGATGTTGTAAGGAGTAACTTAGACTATTTTTATTTTAGAAAAAGAATTAGGGTACCGCGCAAAGACAAATCTCAAAATTGTGGCCAAATGGCTTTGTGCTGGTTTACGTGTCTGACGTGGACGAAGTTGTGGGTACCCGTTAGTAACTATTTATACGAAATCCACGTTAAGTTCTCTTGATTTCTAACTGCGTAACTCCAAATGAGGTTTGGTCAGATAGCGGCATTACGGTTTGTGGATGGCAGACTAATTCAGCGATAAGACCGCCATTATAGGTACCCAGAGATTTATGTTTGTCTAAAAGTTTTGTTACTATTTTGGTGTAAGTGCAATAAAGTAAACCTATATCATTCTATTTTAATCAACAACAGAGCCTAGCAATTATGTTTGAGATCTTTTATTATATTTGAGAGTGGTCTCAACGATAATTAGTGAGATCTCGTGGTAATTATTCATCACAATAAGAAGTAGTTGATTTGGTGGGCGATCTTCGTCGGTAAACACAAAACAGAATCAATTTACAAGATGTAAATTTACTTTGATAATTAAAATCACTTAATTAAACGTGTCTAAGACACTTAATCAAAAAGTCGGTTTTTTTCAATAAATCCCTTGAATTTCGCTACTCAATTTCTTGTCTCACAACACTTGCGAGATCTTGAGACCTATCAAAATCTACTTTGTGTACATGCTGACAAGAGTAGGTACTCGATAAGCGCCATAGTGTGGGGTTGTAACTAAGTCTGACGCCACCCCAGATTGTCGCTGTCTTCAACATAAGCTGAGTAGGTAAATCCTCAATCAAGGCAGAAATTGTTAGCACGGTTCAACATTGTGTTCAATATTGGGTCGTCATTTATTCAGTCACGAACAAACTACACCATTCGATTCGGTTTCCAATTAATTTTCCAATTGAATGATTAAGTAAAAAAAACTTTCTTTGATCGGAATTAAATAATAGAACCATTGAAATTGGTTAATAATTCAAATTGAAATATTCATTTCAATAACTGTAACTTATTCATAAGTTTCAAAAGTACGAATGCAAACTTTAAAGGAACTGTAAACAATTCGGTACCACAAAAGCTTTGTGGTACCATTTTAGGTACACTCGTGCTTTGCACAAAAACTAAGATAATTTCAAGCGTTGTAACGAAGGACATCTGAAGTTTGCAAAAACTTTGCTTTTTACATTAACCATTCATGGTAAGATTAAAATTTTGCTGCTGGGTAAATATTTGTGGAAGACCTTTTATTATTTCTACAACGTTGAAAACAAAATTTCTTATACGTATAAAATACCTCTATGTAAGCCTTAATTTGATTAAAACGAAAATATTGGTGGATTTTTATCTAAAAATAACTTAGAACTTAGAAAAACTTTATTTTTTGTTATTATTATTATTGATAGGCTCGTGATTGACCACTATCTCACCTGATGGTAAGGGATAATGTGATCGACGATGGAGCATGCTTGGCTAGAAGTAAACTAACCAGTTATCAGGATACATAGACTCCAGCTGTTTTTATAGTAATATCAATAAACTTGGAAATCTAACACAAAAATCTAAGAAACGGATCACAGAATTCGATTCTGTTTACTCGCTTTGTCACATAGAAACTTGTAAGACTATCAAAGTCAAGATATAAGTAGATATAAATCCGTTCAAATAAACGTAATATTACATCCCTTTTGTCTGACATCCATTTTTCTTTATATGTACCATTTTATTTTACGGTTATAAGAAGATAATACGTTTTTGTGAGTTTGTACTTTGTGAATCTGAAAAGGAAAATCTGTTCACTTGCCTCGCTTTATAAATAAGTCTAACTATTGCCCGCGGCTTCGACCGCGTCAAACACGAGAAACAGCACAAAAGCCACTTGACCATAGCATAGCATTATCGGCCTTATAATGTTCCCACTGTTGGCACTCAGGCCTCCTCTCTAGGAGAGGGAACGCGCCGTAATCCACCACGCGAGCCCAGTGCGGGTTGGTGGATGTCACATGTCGTCGAATTTTTGGTTATAGGACATGCCGGTGTCTTCACAATGTTTTCCTTCACCGTTTTGAGAGCAGTGGTGATGAAATAAATTACACAAAGTAATGCGCCTGGCTGTGTTTGAACTCGGCTACTACTGCTCTATGCCTATGTAAATAGTTCAATTCAAACTCAAAACATTTATTTCAAAAACCTTCACAGGCTCTTTTGATTCGTCATCACAAAAAAAATTAAGCTAGGTATTTGCACCGATTCTCTAATCGAGTCCCGAAATTTTTCCGAATCGCAAAAAGGTGATTATCTTGTGATGTAGTTACATCACAAAAAAAAAAAACTAAAATTGTATTAGGCTGATAGGTGGGACTCTCCGATCTTGGGGCGGTGGATACGACTGCACGTGGTCAAATAGACATTCCCCAGGTTCGGTGCGTCTCACCCAGCTTAGAATAAATACCTATTTGTTTTTTATGTTACTAACACTAGTTCTAAGTTTAAATTGTTACAACTCGTAACACGATATGGCAAGTTTCGAAATAAACGTTTTATTACTATTATTAACAAATTTACAGTTTTCAGATATTTCCATTACTAGTGCTACATGGCAATGCTTCTTGCCAAATTCCTTGATTCTAGATCAATGAAAAGTCCGCTATAGGTTTTTTTTTTTTTTTTTTATTGGGTGGGAAAATCATCCTAATGACATCCCCGCTCTTGGGCGGAGCGGGAGATAGTGTCAGACTCTTACTGACTAAAAACCCACTCCTGTTCCTTCGTTGCCTTCGTCCCAGGGCCCCGGGTTCCGCTTTCACACTACCCGTGGCCCCAGTAGGCTTCGACCCTGCTGGGCCCCTACAATTTGCTGACATCTCCTTGAGGCGCGCGTGGAACAATACGCGCCGTCGACGACTTGGGCTCGGTCCGGACGGTTACCGGACGGTCAGACGGCGAGCCACCCATTGCTCGCCGTCTACAAGCCCGCGCCTACGGTGGCCGGAAATCGGGATCGGAATCCCGGCGGCGGTTGGAGCGTAAGGACCGTTGCCTCACGCGATCGGCCGCCTCCTTAGCTAGCATTACTGCTTCGCAGAAGGAGGCGACCGCCTGCCACTCCTCCTCGCTCCGGAGCATGGCCTGAACCAAGGCCCGGCGCGAGAGATCACCGCCGCCGATTGCCCCCACGAGGTCACGGCGTTGCTCTGCCCAAGCGGGGCACACCTCCACCGTGTGCTCCACCGTGTCCTCCGGGTGGGCCACACAGTGGCGACACCCGGGCGTCGTTTCCGCACGAATCCGGTGCAGGAACCTCCCGAACTTACCGTGTCCGGTGAGGACCTGCGTCATGCGGAATGTGAGGACGCCGTGAGGTCTTTCCAACCACGCCTCAAAGAGGGGACTTACCGCCATAATTGTGGCGTGCCCACCATAATTGTGGCGTGCCCAAAGTCCGCTACAGGTTTTGATTTTTTTGCGAGAGCCTTATTTAAGTTTGATTTTTTCACTGTTCTAAGTTATAACAGACCTCAGTATTTAATATTAATTTTAGCTCGATACGCGTTCCTGAGAAAAGTTTTTGACCGACGGACGGACAATAAAGTGATCTTTTAAGCATTTAATTTTTGATGACGGAATCCTAAAGAGATTTATTTTTTGGGCATAGTATAAACAAATGTATATAAACATAGTAAAAAGCTGTTTATATATTTAACAATTTATGTCCACACAATAATAAAAGAAAAGAAGAAGGAAACAGAAGAATAGTACAAGGGTAATGCTTATTTCTAAAGAAATCTCTTCCAGCATATCTGCGAAAGGAGAGTTGGAAAAAATAGAGATGTAGACACTGTGTGTAGAAGTAAAAGGAAAATTGGTACACACAAAATACATAGTTAACAATGAAATAATATAACATCCGAAAAAATAAATAAAAAAAGATATACTATTATAACTGAAAACACTGACTGCTGTTATTGACTTTAAAAACAGACACTATTATTTATTTATATATAAAATGTGTGTATCAACCGATTTCTGATTTAAGCATTGAAGTTGAGTATTTGTCAAACTCTATTTTAACCAGAAAACTTGTAAAAAGATGGCATTAATATTTTAATGTGGGTTTGAGACTTTCTTAACTCAATATAGGTACTCATTTAGAAACTCGCCCTATGTATTGTATTATATGATTGGGTGTCTGTCTGTTTATATTACCTATATTACATATATATACCTACATATTTTACATTTAATAAAAGCTCATACAGTCAAACGAATCTTACAGTCAATTGGCAATGCCTCATATAAAGATGGCTCTCCTTGAAGCGGAATCGGAGTCAGGCAAGCAATGCTGTGTGGGAATTTAGCAATAAAGTAGCAGGCTCCACTCTTCCACATCTGGTTTCCGATCCGTTAGTTCCCATTTTGCTACGTCTCAATGGACTCTAGACTAGCAAAGATAGAGCCGTTTATTAATTACTTGTTCTGGACGTAGCAAACCGTGGTTTGTAAATAGAATCTTCCAATTTATTGTTAAACTCTGACTAAAACTTTCTTCTCATTCATTGATCACGTTGAGTTTAATTAAGACTACAGTACTACCTACAGAACTAAATAAATAAATCCAAGGGTCTTGTCTGCGTAATTATTCAATTTAAAATCAATTGTTGCTAATTGGTTAGGTACAAAGTTTCCCTTCTGGGTGCTAGTTTTGGGTCAAAATTATCATATTTCATATCTGTGACACGTTTTATTTCCCACCAGCTAGTTCTGTTGAATTTTATCAGACTATAATTATAATGGTCTGTATGCTGAAAGATCAAAAAGTATGTAGCAATCTGAGTTTTATATTAATTTGATGAATGTAAAAATTCATTTACTCAGTAATAATGACTTCTCCCGCTCTGGGTGGGTGGCGAGAGGGTGTGTTAGACTTTTGCTGACTAAAACCTCCAGTATTTATTTGTCCTTTGCGAGGACCACGGTAACTCCTTCGGATTTAGAAAAAAAAACGGCTATAGTTGGTTCTAGCTGGCTGACATCTATTTGAGGCGCGTGTGGAACACAAGGTACCAACGACAAGGGTTTGTTCATTACCAAACTGGACGGCAAGCTACTCCTTGCTCGCCGTCTACAAGCCCGCGCATATATAACAACACTTACGCTGCAAGGCCACGTATTGGCCACAAAGTAGTAGTGACGTACGTATCGTAAATTGGCGGGGAGATTTTCTGATCGATCCGTTTACATTTACTGGAAATAATTGGGTATGATAAGGCAACATTAACTCAGTGTATCGCAAATGGTCCTCACTACACAGCTCATTAGAGCACAATCTCTCTTCCCCTCCTCGAAACTGTTTACATAACACATTAAGTTCGTCTACAGCACATCTTGAACACAAGGGACTGATTGCACAGTCAATCTTGTTCCAGACGGTGGCACACACACATTGGGATGTCTCCGAATCGTCTGTAAACGTCTGCAGTACAGAATCGTTTCCATAAAGTTAAACTCTAAAGACACACGTTGTTAAATGTGCTGTGAATATTGATCGTCGAATGATTTTCTTAATATATAAGTGAATTTGGTGTACCATATACTTTAAAATAGAAGGTACATACATGATTGTAGAGTTAGCGGAGTGGTTGAGCGATCATCTGCTGTGCTGCGTGTCGCAAGTTTGATTCCCGCATGGAACAAATTTTTGTATGGCCTACAGATAAGTGTTGTAGGTCTTGGCGTCTTGTGAATGAGTTTACACGCTTGTGAACGGACTTACGATACAAGAGTAATTCCCAGTGATTTTTTAAGGTGGGAAATAAATCACACCTATGTTCCCTCTATGCTTTTATATTTGCACCAAGTGCAACCCCATTTAGTGTCCAGGCAGTCTCTATCCATTCTGGGTTGCCTGGAAGAAATCACCGAGTGCGATAAGGCTGCCAAGTGTATGTTTTTTTGTTTTGTATTACAATTTCATTTTAAAAATTTGTAATCTTGGTATACAATAAAGTATATATGAATAAATAATAAATATGCCCTTAGGAGTTATTTCTAGTGTGGAGCAAAGGTTTTCGAAAAAAAAAAAACAATAACTAAACATAACTTAAATATTATCTCGTGTACATTATCATACAAACTTTCTGATCAAATTTATTTCAGTTTGTTGGTTCCCATAACAAACTACCCATTCATTATCACATATCACTGGGAAATATTCATAATGTATGTTGAGAAATCTACAATGTGTTTAATAATTCGACTGAATGAAATCTTCATAGCAGATCCCGTTGGATAGCAACAATTTGTTGCCAACCGCTTTTATATTCGAATGTCTGCCATCAAATAACTCTACCATGATATCGACATACGGCGCGCCGTATATTTTCTCGTACTTATGAACAGAATTTTTCTGCTTCACTAGATATTATAAACTTAGATAATAGGGGTTAAAGTATGAAATTGTCGTTTTTTAAAACGGGTTGCTTTGAAGTGCATCTTTGGATTGACTTGGAGTTATAAGTTCAAATAAACTTTATATTATAGGCACGTTGTTTTTTTTTAATTAGGCATTTATTGTTTTTTTTGTGTTTTGAATTTTCTATAATACCTTTACGGCACGATTGGCGCAGTGGTTGTGGTTGTGCCATTGGCCGCTGCACTGCGCGTCGCGGGTTTGATTCCCGCACGGAATAAATATTTGTGTGGAGGTCATACCTAGTGTGGGGAAAATTAAAAAAAAAAAACATCTCTTTAACCGCTTGCGTCAAATTGATCCGACGGCGACGCGTGATTTTGTGTCCTATTCGTCGGGGTCGTGTGTTTGCGACTGGGTACTCCTCTACATCGATGTCATCTGAACATGCTTGAAACGTGCCCAGAAGACTGATAGCATTACCACGATTTATCGTTTCTTTGGCATTGCTATTCGTAGCAATGCGAATTCTTCTCAAAATCAGAAACTCGGGATCATTAGGTTATTGTCAAAAACTTGGAATCAAAAATCAATAATGGGATTTTAGAAAAGCTAAAAAGAGTTTGTTATTACAAACTCTCTTTAGCACTATTTAGCATTATTTTGCGTATTCGCAAAATAATGCTAAATAGTGAAAGTGCTAAAGTCATGAACACAGAATTATATAGCCATGAATTACTCCTTTCTACACAGTTGCTCTATTCAAGAAGACAGATGAAGTTTAATTCATTAATTTATTACAGCTGCTAAGACAGTCTCCAGACAAACGTATAACGTGCTGGTATCACTCCGTCTATATAACATTAATTTGCACTACCTTTAATGAATTCTCTAAGTTATCAAGTCGTTTGTACAATACGGTGTGTTAGTATTTCTGCATGAACTAAAGGAACTGTGGATATATCCAACTTGGAATCTATATTCTGATGAGATTAATTGCCATGATCTCTAAAGTCGAGAATATTATTTCCCATCAGCGGCTTTTAGCATCAAACTACTCTATATTCCACACACACAAAGCAGCGAAAATTCCATAAAAATCTGCTCCATTTAATAAATTTTCCTTACGTTGAAAGTTCTTGGGTAACCAACCAATCCGCAACTATATTGCATCACAGCAATTTTAATCACGTTTCGATCAACCGTTGCAGGAGGTGTCCCAGTCCCGGGACACAGGGGAGCGGGTTGAGAGGAGAAAGGGGAACAACCGCTGAACTAGGTCACTAAACCAGACCAGTACGGGACCTACAAATGATATTGGGATGCGGAGATCTGGAACTGGCATTTTTTGAAAATACTAGGCCATATCCTTGACGTTCTGATTTTGAAATTTGTTTGGCGGGAGTTTTGAGTGATGCGTGACGATTTTTTTTTCTGACGGGTCATGCAAAGAGTAATAACCTCTGAACTGGGTCACTGGACCAGAGCACGTTAGGACCGATATTATATAAATCGGGACGCGTGCTTTAGTGGTCGTTGTGGTTATCCCGGGCCATTATAGCTTTGTTGTGCTATCTATTGGTATTTGCATTTGTTTTGTTTTGTGAATGTGACAGAAATAGTCATCGAATGGAATTTTATGTCGTCTCAACGATAAAAGTAAGGGTGTATTTAATATTGTGCGGATTTCATCACGCAAGCGGGATTGCATCGTACGCCTAGTCCCCGCCATGAATACTTGTATGAAATGAAATCCTTTTCATACAAGTATTTATTGGAATGCGTGGAATACGCACGCGGCATGCGGGGCGTGATATCGGGCAGTTGCCCCGCATGCGGAGCAATTCCGCATGCGTGATGTCATCCGCACGATATTAAAAACATCCTTTTTTGGATACAGCTATAACTTTAACGACATGTATTTTTTTATTTGCGAAATCGTTAAATAATTCCTCCCGCTGTGGGAGACTTTATAACTGACTAAAACCCACAAATGATCTTCCAGTTTCCTTTTACGTTCCAGAAACGCGGTAGTGCTTTTGAACGCTTGTTATGTACCTATGTTTTACAATGAATAAATGAATCTGAATCTGAACAATCCCGCAGCCTTGGCAGTTATCGGCCCTGGTGGTCTCTGTCAATTTTGCTGACAGTTTGCTCTTTGAGGCGCGCGTAGAATACAACACGCCGCCGAACCGGAATTGGTCCCTATAGGACGGTGTTCTACCCATTGCTCGCCGTCCGCAAGCCCAGGCCTACGATGGCTGCGAATAAACTTGCCCTGCGACTCCCGAAACTCAGTGCGTCTCCTGCGGCGGCTGGGAGGATTGTGTGAGGATTACCTACACTTCCTCACGCTTTCTGTCAAATCCTTTGCTCGCATTACTGCTCTGCATCTCTCACTGTCATCTCACTCCGTACCATGACCTGAAGTAGGGCCAGCCGCGTGAAGTGACGGCCGCGAACATGAATGATTACAATATGTAGTTGAAAATGATGATGATGACGATATGACTTTAGTAGCCAGCAATCCAGCATAGTAAGGAGTTCAAAACTATATTTCTCGGTCGTAAGAAGATTAATTTGTTTCAAAATTAAACCAGGTGTTAGAACTGCGTACAATATAACAGTTTCCTGGCTGTTCGTATTTCATGACCCCCGTGAGTAATGTTTATGTAGACAAGACTAACAGCTTTGCTGCGAACCCGCTTTTAATTATGTACGTAAATTAATAAAAACAGCAATATTTTTTCTGAACAGCTATTTAATTTAAATAAAGCTGTATTTTTCTCCCCAATTTGATTATTTCCTTCATGAAATTATCAGTTGTCGCAGAAAGTTATGGAAATGACGTAGCTATTCTGGTAACATGGGGGAAGTTGGGGAGTATTGTGCTATTTATAGGTATTTTATTAATTGAGTTGACATTGCTAAAGTTACGTAACGATAGTACTTTAAGGGGATGCAACTCGACATAAATTTTCACTGTTTGTCATACAACCGCTCTTACGCGATTATGACGTTATTACAGATTTTTCGTTAGATATTTTGGAAATACAGTATCTTGTGGATCTATCGTCTATTGAACTCAATTTAAAAATTTGTGTAAAACTAATCCAGTAAAGACCTCTGAAAATCTGCTATTTTGCATGAACTTACTGACTTAAAAAGTCAAAAAGGTATAACAATAGAAGCCTTGCAAATTTAATCAAGATTTTAAATGACGACAATCTTTTTCAAAAACTTTTAAGTGATTAAAAAAAAACACGTATTTGCTGGAACAAACTTGTCAATGTTTGCATCACTGCTTACCATCAGGTGGGATCGCAGTCAAACATTGGTTTATATGAATTAAAAAAAAACAAGGCATGTAAAATACTCGAGTAAATCACGGAATTACCGAATGCTTACAGAGTTATCAGGCGTTATCTCTCTTTTTTCGCGTTGCTCTTTCGTCAAACATCGTGTTGGATTGCTTTAAAACAAGCTTTTAAACCATGTTCGATGTTGATAATAGGCGAGTGAAAAGTATTATTAGGGTATTATATAGTATTATATCTTATAAATACCTAATATTATTTTTAAGAGAAAATTAAAGTGATTAATAAATTTAATAAATTTTTCTGCTGCGATCTTCCCTTCCGATTATAATATCGAAGTCTTCAAGGCTAAAGTGAATAGGTTCTTAATAAACTAGTGCGCCTCACCTTCAAAGATCACCGCTGACCATCGAGTGGGAACACCGTCAAGCCTAGTGCTTACTTTTTATCAATTTAAAAAAACAACATAAAATGATGTTCAGGCGTTCTTTCTGAAGGTATCTCATCCCTCAGAAATAACGCCTGAACATCGTTTTATTTGTCAAAAGTTTAACATTTTTTTTAAATAACATTATTCAAATGTCCTTCACGACTCTGGCACACTTCAAAGCCATCTCTTATATCAATGAAAACGCGCCTCAGAAGTTTGTTGATTTCTTGTCTAATATTTGTCTTGTTGGGTAATTTTCCCATATTTCCAGTTTCTGATTTTGTAAATTAACGCGTATAAATAAATATATTTGTTATTTTTTAAGCTTATACACAAAAGTGAATTTTTCATAGACACCCTGTATGGTGTGAAGGGTGCAAGGAGAAACAATGAAACAGTGTCAGTTGTAAAAAACCAGGCAAGTGCGAGTCGGACTCGCGCACTGAGGGTTCTGTACAAAGTTACCTATGAAAACAGTTCAATTTCCGAATTGAGTTAGAAGGATTTTTTCGAATCGCAAAAAAATTAGGTTTTTTGTGACTTAACTACAAATTTACGGTTTTCAGATTTTTTACTATCCTTGTGCTATGAGACCTTGTGGAGCAATGTCGCCTTTTTTCAATTCAGAAATTTGATTTTTTCACAGCTTCAAGGGGAGAGAATTTGTTTAGAGAATATTTCGAATTGAATTGAATATAATCATTTATTTACAAATAGTAGAGTATGTATATAATATTTATATACAAAGTATATACAAACTAAAAACAATGCTAAATTAATAATAATTTGAGCTATTGAAACTAAAAAAGCTGTGTAGATGCTAAAATCAATTTCAACAATTTCATCTGACAACAAAAAATGGGTTGTCTTTTACTTCTAAACTTACTCTTAGACATGTCAGCTCCACGTCAGGGGCACTCTCCGTGACGAAGGTCTGATATCAGAGCTTAACATCTATCTAATCCGATATTATACTGTTAAAACTCCATTACCGCAAAACTGAAAGAACTTTGACTTTGAATTGAGTAAGTCCATTCAAATTAGTAAGGCCAGGCCCTTAACCAGGACTTCCAAACAATCGTGCGATTGTTGAAAGAATCACTATTTATCTCTGCATCACCCTAAGGTTGACTGGTAGAAAATGCATAAGGCATTAAGTCCGCCGCTGTACGTTTGTGCATAAAGTATTTAATAAATAAATAAATCATAGTAGCCCTGCAAGGCAAGGAGCAACTGAAAGAATTCGGGAGGTTTTAGTCAGTTAAATTATGACACTCCCTCACGCTCCACTTCTGAGTGGCGAGAGGGTGTGTCAGACTTTAAGTGAGACGTAACGCGTGAGACGTTATTTGTTGGATAAGCCTAAAAAAGGGGTCTCTAAGTCAAGAGTGAAGTGACCACATCATCGCTTAACATCAGGTGAGATAGTGGTCAAACGCGAGCGTATCTATAATAAAAAAAGCCATTTTATTCGCGGAGTCGCTGTTGACTAAGGTTGAATCCTATTAGCTAGGTTTTTTGTTGCTAGAAGTTAATCAATCAATCCTAAATGGCTAGATGGATTTGGCTGAAATTTGGAACACACATCGGTAGATTATCTAGATACCTTAGGAACTGAGTAAATTCTGGTAGTACAGTTCCGTTGGTAATGACTTCGACGCGGACAAAGCCACTGGCAGTTGGCTAATAGGTTTAAGAAATGTTGATGTTTTTAAGTTTAACAATCCTCCAACTAAGACACAAATGTAAGTTAAATACCTATATTGGTTTATAAGAGACGCAATCTTATGTAATAGGGGCCCATCACTTACAAGTAACTACCATTAAAGTACCCATCAATATTGTTCATGGAGTGTTAAAAGTGATAAAAACTGATAAATCCAATATAACACTGAAGGCAATATTTTAGAATTACAGACGATAAAGAACTTTTATGCCAATCACTTTTTTTGGAGACTACGTGACTTTTTCTCAGATCAAAATAAGTAACGTGAGATCGATACAAAGACATGAAAGGAATAAATCTTATTTATTTCTTCGAAGAACTTCGTGACGTGTAAATTTTTTAGTAGGTAGAAGTTGTCGTGTAAATTATGTTCGAATAGATAAGTACGTACGTAGGTACTTACTTATTATTTGATTCCACTTCTAGGCCATATTTGTTTGTTGTTCTATTTAAGCCGCTTCTTAGTAGCTTGAGCAGTATTATTTTATCCTAAGAGTAGAGTAAATTTTATTTAGGATTTTTGGCAATATTCGGTTTCTTGCGTAGCTGTTTCTGCTAGAAACTAAATAAAACATTTAGCGTATCGTGATTATGAAGAGTGTAATGAGTCAGAATTGCCTACTTTCCAGTAGAAAATAAATATAGTACGGTAAATAAAAGAAAGAAACCTATTTTCTATCCTCTGTATACATGTTTGAATGTTTGCTAATTAATAACACCTCAATGGCAGGTCAGATTGTGTTGAAGAAGTTTGGCATCCGACCTATATTGAGACAAAAATATTAAGTCAAAATTTTTAATGTTTCAGTATGTATGTGTACGTTTCAGTAAACAGGTAAAGCCGTAGGTCCCGGTTATCATTTATAATCTTTGACATTCGGTACAGGTTAGTCAGACGCCAGAAAGTCTGACCATAAGTCTATCCAAGGAGTATCGTGTTGCCCAGTAACTGGGTTGTGTAGGTCTGATAGGCAGTCGCTCCATGTAAAACCTGGGTATAATTCTTTAACGGGTTAAACTGGATGCCGACGCTCAGCTAGTTGGAAAAAAGGCTAAGTAGATGACTAGTACGCAAATTTCCGTTTAATAATAATTATCCTAGTTTTAATCCGGCGAAGCTGTTAGCAAAATCTTAAGCTTAACAAATAAATACTAAAGATATTAAGAGCTTTCGTTATAAATAGATCGTCTGAGGGCATTGAACACTAATAAATCAAGCCAGCAAGCTTTTATGAAAGAAAACACACGAACAGCTACAATAGCCTGAGAATAGATTGTCTGACACACCTGTTGCTTGCTACTTACCTTATACTCAAG
The DNA here is from genome assembly GCA_949316375.1 of Mythimna vitellina. Classification (NCBI taxonomy): domain Eukaryota; kingdom Metazoa; phylum Arthropoda; class Insecta; order Lepidoptera; family Noctuidae; genus Mythimna; species Mythimna vitellina. Next base: position 12,357,330 of record OX438686.1, read on the forward strand.
CATAATTATGTATCTAAGCAATTTGTTACCGGGTTTGACATCCCATTATCTCCATCATTTATGCTCCGTTGTCATACAACATTATGCACTCATTAATATTAGGTTGTTTTAGTATTGATAGGCTCGCGCTTGAAGACTAGCTCATTTGATGGTAAGCGATGATTGGGCACGGCAAAATCGAGGCGGTAAGTCCCCTCTTTGAGGAGTAACTACAGAGGTGCCACGATGTCTTTCGCGTGTTTCGGTAGGTAGATTCTGTTTCGGATTCGGCGGAATGAAACACCATGGTGTCACCATTGTGCGGTTCGCCTGGAGGACACTGTGGAAACTTTCTGCCCCGCTTAAACAGTCCACCGGTATGTAGAGGCGATCGACGACAGTGACCTCTCGCGTTCGTCACTGGTTCAGGCTATGGTATGCAGCAAAAGGGAATGGGAAGCAGTCACCTCCTTCTTCAAAGTAGTGATGCGTATAAAGGCGGTGGAAACTGTGAGGGAGAGGACATCTTCATGCCCCATTCGTCGCTGCAGGAGACGCGTCGGGCGTCGGTAGTCGCGGGTGTTCCCGATCACCGTAGGCGAGCAATGGGTAGCTCACTGTTCGGTGAGGACCAAGCCCGAGTCGACGGCACGTTTGGTTCACTCGCACCTCAAAGAGATGTCAGCAAGAAGGATTCAATAGGGCCAGATAGAGTTACCATGGCCCTGGAACGCAAGGAGCAACTGAAGGGACGTGGGTTTTAGTCGGTAAAAGTCTGAAACTCCTTATCGCTCCACCCAGATTAGGAGGAGTTTGATTCGATGATTTCCCATCTAAAAAATAAAATGATAGGTAAATAACTTTAGTACTAGGCAAGATGACGTGCTTTCAGAGTCACGATGGCGAATGACTTTATTTTATAATATGTTATATTTATTATAGTTATTTATGTGTTTTTATTATGATGTATTCTATGTGGAATATCCTATAATAATAATAATAAAAATGTTTAATTCGGAACTTGCTATATTGTGTTAGTAACAATTTAAACTTAGAACTAGTGTTAGTAACATAAAAAACAAATAGGTACTTCTTCTAAGCTGGGTGAGACTCACCGAATCTGGCATAATAATAGGCATAAAAAGATTACAGATACTACAATTATGTTCCTACCAATTTTGAAATAAGCACCTACACGTACAACTACGGAACAAACATCGTTAAAAAACCCGACAGTCTGTCGTGTCCTCACGAATCACTTCACTGTGGAAGTTTATGTCGTATTCGACCATTATTAACTTTACGGAAGGAAACAATTTTTCTTTTTTGGAACAGATAGAAATGTAATACCTATAAACGTTTTTAATAGTGCCAAAGTCTCTCGAAATCAATCTGTGTGGACGGAGTTTATCAGTTTTTTTTTTACTTTCACGTTTAAAATAATACTTACACGACGATAACTAATATAGCAGACGTTAACAATATAAATTTACGATCTACTAATTACTGAATTAAATAATTACTAATGCATTTCTTATCATAAGTTACTTGGAGATAATTTTATTAAGTATAGCCAAATTCTTCAAAACTTAATTCATTTCATACGTCTTACACATAGCACACACGAGCAACTTTTGTCTCCGCAATTAATTTGTTCCTCACATTAAGTTGCGGGTTTATATAAAAGTGCGACAGCGACTAAAACAAGTTGCTGAGCAACTTAGTTGTTCGTAGTCGCCCGCCCTTAATGACCATGTAATCAATTAATTTCGCAGTAATCAAAGTTTGAGACGTGTCGTACAGAAGTCATTCAGTCCGAATCTCTAGTCAGTCCCAACAACTTTAAATTGGGGATAATTGAGTCTGCAAAATCCATCAAAAGTTGGTGATTGATTCCTATTTTTAACAAGATAACTTAGAAAAATCTTTCAAACATTACCGATTTTTTTAATATATATTGAAAAAAATAATGAGGCTCCATCGAGAAATATTAAAGATTCAGCGAAGTTATTAATTAAAAGTTTTCAGTTTAGCGTGTAAATCAATTTTCTGGAGTCTGATACTGGACATGTAAATCACTTAACGGCCTCGACTTACAGTTTTGTAGATCGAGTTCAAACCCCGCTTTAATTTTTGTAATTTATTTCATCAAAAAGGTCAAGGAAAGGACCGACATGTCTAAGAACCAAAAATTCGATGGCACGTGACATCTATCAACCTGTACTGGGCCCGCATGGTATATTACGGCCCATTCTCTCTCCTAGAGAGGAGGGCCGAGTTCCAGCAGTGAGAACATTATAAGGCTGATAAGATGTACATTACTTTCGTTACTGTATGGGTCTATCATAATCACAGTTTTTACGCTTTTAGGGTTCCGTAGCTCAAAAGGAAAAATCGGAACCCTTATAGGATCACTTTGTTGGCTGATGTTGATTCGGAAAAATCTTCGCAACTCGATTCTGGAATTGAACTGTTTTTTTTTAGTTTATGTGTGTTTAGGGCAAATTTTGCAAATGAATTTTCTAACAGTTACCCCTAAACAATGACAATGCATTAATATGGTACCATGGAGCTGGTCGTCTTATGATTAAGTTGGATAGTGACCACAGGAACTATTAGATACAACAAATCAACCCCATCGTATTTGAGCTCTTTAAAATGGTCTTGATGAGTACCTCGCGATAAAAGCTTGTTGTGACAAATATGACTTGCGGTAAGCCTCATGTAACCATTTCTTTTTCATTTTAAGCATTCTATTATATTTTAATTCTTACAAAGAAGCTACTTCAACGTCAAATAGAGTCTCAAAGTCACAATGGTGTGATGTGTGATTCAAGCTTTGAATCTTGTTGGTGTTCAACAAACATCAATATATAGGTACTCGTACATATACTGTTTATCTTCATTCTGGATTAATTAAATAAAACTAGGTTTATTTACCCATTGCTGGCCAGAAGTCTATCCCATGTAGCCTGAGATCCTTGTCGGTGAGTGTACCCTTCGGCTAATCTCCCATAAACAAAGCGTAGTTAAGCTGTGTTTATGGGAGATTAGTAATTAATAGTTATTTCACTATGCAGTACTTCGCGTATATTATTCTACGAGGAAGTGTAAGTGTCTCTACTTCACAATCACATTAATATTAGAATGGCGAACGTTTGTATGTACTTGGGTATGTCTGACAGACATACCTAAACACACACTTACGTGTGTCTATGTTTATTACTGTTTTGGATGAAACTTGGCACGTGGGTAAACTATGTCCTGGAATAGGACATAGCATAATCAGCATTTTAATGTTCCCACTGCTGGGACTCAGGCCTCCTCTCTAGGAGAGAGAATAGGCTGTAATCCACCACGCGGGCCCAGTGCGGGTTGGTGAATGTCACATGTCTTCGAATTTTTGGTTCTAGGACATGCCGGTTTCCTCTCGATGTTTTCCTTCACCGTTTTGAGAGCAGTGGTGATGAAATAAATTATACAAAGTAATGCGCCTGGCTGGATTTGAACTCGTGACCTAAAATTCGTAAGTCGGGGCCGTTACCACTCTGCCACCACAGCTCTCATACATCTCAATAGGACATAGGAGACTTTATATTCTGGGAGTATGTTTCCTTGGGTAATTTTCGACATTTACGCGAGTGATGCCGTTAGCAGAAGGTATAATATATATATATATAAACCAGCTGACTCGGCATACGTTGTTCTGTCATTTAAATTTACTATCAAAGAAAAAATGGGAGGTGGGTGAAGGATGGTAAAAATAGCCCACAACCTATTCTCAGACCTACTTACAATACACAAAAATTTTATAAGAATCAATCAAGCCGTTTCAGGAGTTCGATAATAAATACTAGGACACGACATTTTTATGTATTAGATGTATAAATAAATCGATAATCTTTGCTTTGTACTTATAAGTCTTCAGTTTCCGACCCTTACCAGATTTTTCCTTGGCTTGCTTATTTTCTTTGAGTGTTTTTGAACGTATTGGCTTCTGCGGTTTCATTTACTTAGGCTTGTACTTCCTAGGCAATGAGTGTGGTAATATGAACCAATAAGGATAATGATCACCACGGTTACTACGGTCTAGACCAAGCGTTTCGCCTCGTGGTTTATACCACGAACATCAAGGGACTAGAACAACTTGTCTGCTGCGGTCTTCTCGTCCGATAATAATTTTGGTGTCTTCAAGGCTAGAGTGAATAGGCTCTTACAAAACTAGTGCGCTTCACTATCAACGACTGCATCACTACTTACCATCAGGTGGGATCGCAGTCAAGCACTAGTTTATAAAAATGTATTGGAAGCAATAAAGTTCTTACGTATTTTTTGATATTTTTATATCATATGGAATTTATATTTATAATATCTATATCATGTGTTTGATGTTCAAAAATACGAATAATTTATTTGAAATAACAATTTTGGTCCTTATAGCATTATATAACGTGGCCGAACTTCGATGTATACCATTTTTTTTTAGATCATTTCTGATGTTGTTTAATATCCATTTTTTGTAAACAGCTACAATTTGAATTTGGATAGTTTTTAAGACATAATCAGGGTATTAACATAAATTAAATGCAAATTAATAACCAACTTAATTGTATAGATTAAAAAAGAAAATTGTATCTAACTAATCTTACTTAATGATTCTCAAAGTTGGGAAATTCAATAGGTTCTGATTTTTTCTATAGATTTATCTACAAGGACGAGTTGTAGTCAATTTTGAACTCTATAAAAATATTTTACAAAAAAAAGCGACTTCCAACTGACTTTAATTTCGGAAGTCGGTGTTAAATAACAAGCCCACAATACCCGAAATAAAAGTTACTTTAAACGTGATAGTGTTTTTTCTTTTTGTAGTGAACTCGGTTAAAAAGCAGAATATTTGTGATTTTGATAGTGCGCAAACAGGTGAATACAAAAACAAAATTGCAAAATATGAACATTTTCGTTTGATAAAAAATATCTAAACAATACGTACATACATCCAAGTAGGCCACCGTGTATTTTGTCGGCATACACAAATTAGCTGTTAAAATAAAAAGTACAGATTGTCGACTTCTTTTCGTGTCTTCTTAGTTCTACAGTTTATTTTTTGCAAAAACTAGCTGACACCCGGGTTTACCTCCGTAAAATTAATACTTTCCACCATAAATAGGCAAATCAACTGTTTTTTGAGTTTTCCCAATTTTTATTTTATTTTAAACTACTACTGTAATAGAGCGTATAAAACGAAAAAAAATCAAATTCATCAAGTAGTTTTCAAAATCAAATTATTCATGCCGTTTTTGAGTTTTAGTGAAACTAGGGAATCCATCCCGCAAACGCGGGATCCCGCAGGATTTAATTTTTTTGTTGAATTCAGACAATGCGCCGTTCTGACTATGTGTTTATCACACCTAGCACAGCGATGTAAAAACTTACGTGGAATTCGTAACTTTTCTATAGAATTCGTATGAAAAATAATTTTTTTATCCCCCCATCTCGGAAAGAGTATTTTGCTCATCAACGTGCATGTAAAAGCCGTTTTTATCCGCTAGAGGAGAAAGTAAATTGAATTTAGAACATCTTGTGCACTAAGTTTGTGAATTCAAAAGATCATTCACTTCTCCTCCATGGTGCCAAATTTATCATACAGTTTTTTTTTTGTAATTTGTTAAAAACTCAGACTCGATACCTCCTTGGTGTATCTTTTCAATTTCCTTTGCGCACGCCATTTTCTTTTCACGTCATATTGTTAAAACATTAGGTTGAAAACAAGTAAAAACCTTAAAAGGAGTGATTTTTAGCGACGAAGAAGGTTATGTGACGCCGACAGAATTGACTGAAACTGATAATAATGAGCAATGAGCAATGAGCAAATGAGCTTTCTCCCTGAACAATCACGCGAGAAGTATTTGAAACAGAACGATATGTTTAACACGAAGCCAAAACTTTCTCACAAAACGTTTTGCTGGCATATTTTATTGAATTATCTGAGGGCATGAAATCAAGCACTCTATGGACTACGTATTCAATGCTAAAAGCAACAATAAATATGAAAAAAGACATACATATCGACACCTATTCAAAACTAGTGGCATTCTTAAAAAGATCCTCTTCTGGTCATTAACCAAAAAAATCGAAGGTTTTCACAGCATCTGAAATTAAAGTTTCTTAAAGAAATAACTGATTCCGTACTTTGGCCGTAAGTCAGTTGCAAATTCAGTATCTACTATATTAATCAACTACTTACCATAATTTAATACGTACTTAGTAGATGTTGATAGGCATAATTATGCATGCATATCAATTTGATTAATATATCTACTTACTCTTTACGTTACAGGTTGGTCTTATTATTGGTATAAACGAAGCATGTCGAACTAATGAACTAACACCACTTAATGTCAAAAACATTCAGATGACTAACTAGAATTTTAGTTTCCTTTTTAATTTACCTAATAAAAGACTAAGAAAAGAGACCGCAACTTCGTCATTCGCAAGGAATACGTAACAATTGTTGAGAAATAGGTATCAAGCCTTACATTCGTCTACCACTTCAATCAACCGATTTTTTCTACAATATCGCAACGGAAATTGTGCCAAACAGCCTATGGGTGCTAATAAAATTGGCAGTATCCCACGAGAAATAGCAACTTTTCTTAACCTTCTTGAACTGCCCCACGTTTCAACCAACATTACAGTAGCTAACAAAAATATTACACTCAACTTAAGTAACTGTAGCAATGTTACTTTCAATTTTTATTAAATATACTTTAAGTTTTATCTACACTAATATTATAAAGAGGAAAACTTTGTTTGTTTGTTTGTAATGAATAGGCTCAAAAACTACTGGGCCAATTTTAAAAATTCTTTCACCATTCGAAAGCTACATTATCCACGAGTAACATAGGCTATATTTTATTTTGGAAAAAAATAGGGTTCCGTAAGATATTTGAGTTTTTCGGACACAAGGTGTAAAAAGTCAACCAGTAAAGTTACTTATTTTGCGTACACTGCCTAAACTATAAAAGATAGACACATAAAATGTTATAATTAATTGTAGATCTTATAAATATCTACCAAAGTTTGTTAGGAGAAACCTACTTTCACGCGGGCGAAGCCGCTGGCAGAAGCTAGTTTGTTATAATTTAAAGATTATTCTGTATCTACCTATCATAATGCAGTAGTTAATACCTAAACTGAAATAAAAGTATCTTATGATTGTAAATGTTTTTTTTTGCATGTAGTCCATTGCCCCGCTTTTTTTTTCGGTGGGAAAATCGTGCAATGACATCGCCCGCACTTGAGCGGAGTGGGAGGGTGTGTCAGACTTTTACTGACTCAAAACCCACATCTGTTCCTTCGTTGACTTTCATACCAGGGCCGAGTCTTCCTTTCAGAAGTGTACCCTTGGCCCTAGTAGGCTTCGACCCTGCTGGGCCCATACGGTTTGCTGACATCTTCTCGAGTCGCGCTGTTGACGATTTGGGCGTAGTCCGGACGGTTACCAGATTGCTCGCCGTCGAGCACATTGCTCGCCGTCCGCGCCTAAGGTGACTGGAAATCGGGATCGGAATCCCGGTGGCTGGGGCGCGAGGGCCATTACCTCGCGCGTGGACGTGCGGCCACTCCTCCTCGTTCCGGACCACGGCCTGTACCGCGGCCCGGCGCGAGAGATCGTTGCCGCCGATCGCCCCCACGAGGACACGGCGGTGCTCTACCCATGCGGGGCACATCTCTACCATATGCTTCACCGTGTCCTCCGGATGGTCCACACAATGGTGACACCCGGACCGTTTGAAACCGAGAGAGTGTCTCATTCATGTGACCTAGTTTTTTCGTTACAATTTCATATTTTTATTTGCATATTAGTTTTCCCCTCCGATCACTAAATGTGTCACTGGGCGCAAATGAGTACTTTTTAAGCAAAAAATTCCTTGCAAAGTACTCATTTGCGCCCAGTGGCTAACGACATAAAAAAGATAGGTACGAAAACTAGGCCATGTGAATAACACGCTCTCTCGGTTTCAAAGAATCTCCCGCCATAATTATGGCGTGGTCGGCCTCGCTGAGGTGGGATAAAAAGTTACGTGTTGTACTTGAGTGCAGAGAATTTTCACCTCGTGCTCTTTTGATTCCCTCGCTGACGCTCAGGATTCTAATTTTTGAATCGTCCGCTTGCTTTGTCATCAAAATTGAGCACGCCGTTAAAAAGCAACATTGTACTCTTGTGTAACAAATAACTATTGTTTTCAATTTTTACCCTACAGCAAATTTTTAAAATTTCGTGTGTCGTTTGTCGTAAGTTGAACGGAACGTAATCATTACCAGTTTTGGTAAGTATCTACTCACAATTTTTTTTGGGGTTGTAAATTATTTAATGACTTCTGCTCTAGGGCAGAGCGAGACAGTCATAGGCGTCTGAGTCAGGAAAGTCTGACACGCCCGTGTCACCCCACCGACCGTGTTCCCACGTTGTCGTCGTGGTGGGGCTTGCGTGTCTCTATGACCTTGAGGGCTATGCCGGTAGAGCTACTCATGCCGGAAGGCCTCAAGCGAGAGACCAGACCAAGAGGAACACACAGGCGGAGTCCAGACGGACCGCCACGGAGGGTGCACTGTCCAGAAGCATCGGCACCAACAGCTGTTGGTGTTTTTGGACAGTGGTTTTGAGAGAGTGGGTTCGCCTCGGGTACGCGTCTGCTTATCAGACGTGACCACGATGGCGAACGTGGTTATTGGGGACCCCACCCCACAAAAAAGGCAAAGCTGTGTTCAGCAAACTATGGACACGTCTCATAAAATAGTATTACCCCAGGAGGGTACCGCCTGCACCGCAGGTGGAGAATCCCTCCCCGAGCAGAGCTCGGGCTGCCCCTCGTATTCTGGGGGGGGCAAAGAGCGCGTCAGGTCCCCTAGGGACCTGTTACCGTCCCTCGTGGACGCACGGAGCCAGGGTGGCTCACACCCACCGGTAGCGCGGAGTCCCTGGGACCTGTTCCCAGCACGTCCGCTGCGCCGGTGGGTCCTTCAGAGGCCGGCAGGCGTTTCGGCCTCAGGGAGGTGAGCGGAGACACGGCGTCGGACTCAGATGCCGCGTCTTCGCTCAACTCGGAGAGAATGGAGGTGGATGAGGCCACCTCCAGGAAGAAGAAGAGGAACCCGTTCCTCAAGCGTCCCATATCCGGGGACGGCCGGAGGACGTCCTCCGACGATGGGCGTGGAGCTTCGGCCCGCAAAATCTCCACTGCTGGACGAGGTGCGGGCCGAATGACGGGGAAATGGAGGAAGCCCACCGCCGAGGAGGCGACCCAGCGGTCCCTAAAGATTGGTAGGGAGGAGCGCCATCCCGGGGCAAGCAGTGCCCAGGTCAGCCCCTCAGAGCCGGAGCCTTCTGGCAGCGAGCCGGAAGGCATGGAGGAGGCGCTGAACCGTTTTACGGCGGTCGTGGCAGCTGCCATAATGGGCGTGGCCAAGAAGAGGGAGAGGGTCGCCAAGAGGCGGTCCATCTCCCAGGCCATGACCTCAATCACCGAGGCACTGGGGATCGTCCTAGAGCCGTTTAGGAAATCCCTCAACAAGAGGGTTGAGCGGCTCGAGGCAGAATTGGCCAGTGTCCGGGGCGCTGGCCATGAGGTGGCGCCAAAAGGAGGACGCAGGGAGGGGCAGGGTCGGCCCCAGCCCTCGCCCCAGATGGAGAGCGAGGTGCTGACTCTGCTGCGGCAAGAGCTGGCTGCCTTCCGGCAACAGCAGCAGGAGCAGCAGCAGCAGTTCCAGGAGCGAGTCCAGAGGCAATTCGCAGTCCTGGAGGGCATTGTCCTGCGCCCCCCGCTTGCGGCCTCCGGCCTGAAAAAGGCGGTTTCTTACGCTGCCGCCGCCGCGGCTGCTGCACCCAAAGCGGGCCCGTCCGGGCAGACCGGGCGTGGAGCCCAGGTGTCGGAGCCGGCGAGGCCAGTCCCGGCGGCCAAGCAGCAGCAGCGGCAGGGGAAACCTGCCCCTCCCCCGAAAGGCAGAGCGGTGCCTGCCGCTAAATCGGCGGGGCCTTCCGCGGCGGCAGCGATTAGGCCGCGCCTGCCGCCTCCCCTGCCCGAAGAACCCTCGGCTGGCGCCGAATGGACGGTCGTCGGCGCCAGCAGGAAGGCGGGCAAGGCGGCTAGGGTGGCAAAAAAGCGCGAGCGGCGACAGCAGCGCAGGAAGCGGGCCATGGCGGCCAGGCTTCGCGCCCCGAATTCCGCAGCTGTAGTGATTACACTACAGCCAGCTGCGGAAAAGAAGGGCGTGACGTACAACGCCGTCATGGAAAAGGCGAAGCAGGCGGTGGTGGGCCACCTTAGCGAGTTCGGAGCCACTGAGGGCTTCCGAATGAGGCGCACCGCAACCGGGGCCCGAATATTGGAGGTCCCTGGTGCGGACAGCGGCTCTGCCGCGAACGCCCTGGCCGCAAGGATCAGGGCGTCTATGGACGCTGAGTGTCCAGGCCCACAAAGTGCATAGACATGCGCATCATGGGCCTGGATGACTCCGTCAGTGTGGACGAGGTGGTGGCCGCCGTCGTCAGGGCGGGAGGGTGCCAGGCCGATCAAGTGCGGGCTGGCACCATCCGTGCTGACAGCACGGGCATGCGAGCCGTTACGGTTAGTTGCCCCATGTCAGCGGCCAAAGCCATCACGGCTGAAGGCCGAAGGCTCTTGGTGGGCTGGGTCTCCGCGCAGGTAAAACTGCTGGAGCCCAGACCTCTGCGGTGTTACCGCTGTCACGTGGGGCACCACGTGGGGGCCCATTACGCCGCGGAGGTGGACCGCAGCGACCGCTGCTACCAGTGCGGTCAGGCCGGTCACAAGGCCGTCGAATGCCGTGCAACGCCGCACTGCTATGCATGTGCGGCGGCAGGCAAGCCGGCCGACCACCGGGCTGGGGGCAGGTCCTGCGACCCCCCTGCCAAGGCCAAGGGCAAAGTACGGAGGCCCATCCACCCGGACGTACTCACCGCCGCAGCCGCTTCCTTGGCTGCCGCCGCTGTCGCCGTCGTACACCCGCCGCGGCAGGGCCCTCACGGGGGGCTCGGGAGGAGACTGTAATGGACTGTCAATAACGACCCCATTACGTCTCCTCCAGGCGAACATCAACCACTGCGCCCCCGCTCAGGATCTGTTGCTCCAGAGCATGGCGCAGTGGTCGATCAATATCGCCGTGGTCTCCGAGCCGTACAATGTCCTGCCCAGGGGAGACTGGGTGCGGGACCTGGACGGCTCGGTGACCCTAATTTCGTCGGCCGCCGCCGGTACCCCGACCCTCGAGGCCGTCACGAGGGGACGGGGTTGCGTGGCAGCACGGTTCGGGGACATTGCAGTGGTAGGCGTCTACCTGTCCCCGAGCAGATCTCTCGGCGATCTTCACATCTCCCTAATGGAGCTGAAAGCCGTCGTCGCTGGGTTTGGTTCCCTCCCCGTGGTCGTTTGCGGGGACTTCAATGCCAAGAACTTGGCTTGGGGTTCCCGGCTCACGAACCAGCGGGGTCGGATGGTGGAGGACTGGGCTCTGGAGACAGGCCTGGTCGTCCTAAACCGGGGTTCTGTCCCCACGTGTTCCCACCGATGGGATTTCGACGAGCACTTCCGACGTCTGGCTCCCAAACTAAATCGGACTGGGGCTGCCCTCGGGCGGCTCCTGCCCAACCTTGGGGGTCCAGACGCCTCCTGCCGGAGGCTCTACGCGGGGATCGTTCGGTCCATGGCCCTTTATGGCGCGCCGGTGTGGGCGCCGGGGCTGCGGAAGCAGCCGGCGGCCCGGCTGAACGCGTGCCAGAGGGTCATGGCCATACGGATGGTGCGAGGATACCGGACGATTTCCCGCGAAGCAGCGAGCCTCCTTGCTGGCCAGGAACCATGGGATCTGGAGGCAACAGTCCTTGCACTCATGCACGAACGGCGCATGGAGATGCAACGCCGGGGCGAAACTCCGCTGCCGCGACAAGTCGCAGCATGGCGGACAGAGCTCCGGCGAGTTCTCATGGTGAAATGGCGACAGCGACTGTCGCGACCCCGTGCTGGGCACGCCACAATTATGGCGGTAAGTCCCCTCTTTGAGGCGTGGTTGGAAAGACCTCACGGCGTCCTCACATTCCGCATGACGCAGGTCCTCACCGGACATGGTAAGTTCGGGAGGTTCCTGCACCGGATTCGTGCGGAAACGACGCCCGGGTGTCGCCACTGTGTGGCCCACCCGGAGGACACGGTGGAGCACACGGTGGAGGTGTGCCCCGCTTGGGCAGAGCAACGCCGTGACCTCGTGGGGGCAATCAGCGGCGGTGATCTCTCGCGCCGGGCCTTGGTTCAGGCCATGCTCCGGAGCGAGGAGGAGTGGCAGGCGGTCGCCTCCTTCTGCGAAGCAATAATGCTAGCTAAGGAGGCGGCCGATCGCGTGAGGCAACGGTCCTTACGCTCCAACCGCCGCCGGGATTCCGATCCCGATTTCCGGCCACCGTAGGCGCGGGCTTGCAGACGGCGAGCAATGGGTGGCTCGCCGTCTGACCGTCCGGTAACCGTCCGGACCGAGCCCAAGTCGTCGACGGCGCGTATTGTTCCACGCGCGCCTCAAGGAGATGTCAGCAAATCGTAGGGGCCCAGCAGGGTCGAAACCTACTGGGGCCACGGGTAGTGTGAAAGCGGAACCCGGGGCCCTGGGACGAAGGCAACGAAGGAACAGGAGTGGGTTTTTAGTCAGTAAGAGTCTGACATTATATCTCGCTCCGCCCAAGAGCGGGGATGTCATTAGGATGATTTTCCCACCCAATAATAAAAAAAAAAAAAAATAACACGCCCGTGTCAGACTTTTACTGAATAAAACCAAAAAAAACCAAACATGTGTCCTTTATTGCCCTTGCGGTCTGGGACCGCAGGTTTCCTTTTCGGAAATTCTCTGCGGCCGTAGCGAGCATCGGCCCTCCTGGGCCACTACGGTTTTGCACGCCTACCGCGGCTGGTAGTAGAGGGTCTTGGTTGCGGTAGCTGAAGCGTGAGGATGAGGATGTCACCCGTAAGGCCGTCTCCTTTGTTAGCATTAGTGCATTAGAAGGACGTAACTCCCTCTCATTCCGTCTCGCTCCGGTCGATCGGTTTTTTGTATATTGCTACTTAAAATAAACAATTATTTATAAAATCTCAATCTGACGATGACTTCAATCCGCAGGCTCTTGGGATCGTAATTTTGATGCGGGATTGGATTCCTTAAGTGAGACTAACGAACTGCTATTGGTTTTTATAAATAAGAAGAGATGAAATTAGTATTAAAAGGTTTCTTCAAAATAAGTTGTATGTACTTTGACTTTCGGCAGTCATCAATATTTTTTTTCTTTTCATTGAAGTTGTGAGAAAAACTTTCTATAAAACATCTTGTAATATTTCTAATATACCTTTCCCTCTTTGTCAACAGATCGAGATGGCAGCAACTTGGTACATTATATTGGCGCTGGTCCTCGTGAGTTCGTCTCACGTGTTTGCCGCTCCAGCACACACAGGTAATATTTAACTTACAGTTTCAACAGAACCCAACTTACCGAACACTTCAAGGAATTCATAAGGATGTTTGAAACTCTGTCTCGAATGTAAGGTCAATATCTTAAAGTTTTCTTGGAGAATTTCTTGGGAGCGGATTTAGAAAATGTATGATTGATTTCTTGTATAAAACGTAGCAATAGTATCTATAAAGTATTATTTAAATTATGTCAAAATCGCTAAATAACAATAATAACCTAAAACTAAAGCACTGCTATTTAAATTAATAAGCCCAGGAAAATACCTGAAATAACGTTTTAAAATGGGTATAATTATTTTAAATATCTGAGCAAAAAGGCCCGTGCTCCGTTTTGCATTACTCTTCACTTCTTAAATGCTAATTAAATTACCTGAAATGGAATCTTTACATTTTGGGAATCTGCAAACGTTTAATATAATGAGCGAGAAATGCAAAGTTAATCGTGTTTCAGCAAAGAAAGTAATTTAAACTTATGTTTTAATTAAATCGGAATGATCATAGTTCTTTTGATGATTCCATTTTTAATCATGAACCTCGTCTAAAAAACATTCAGATATACCTAATATAGCCAACTTAAAAAAGTAAACATTCATTGTGCGTACAGCTAAGGAGTGGAATTCCTTGCCGGAATGTGTTTCCTGATAGCTACAACCCGGAAATCTTTAAGTCAAGAGTGAATAGGTTACTTTTAGGTAAGCGCGTTCCATCGTCGTCCGCATCGTCGCTTTCCATCAGGTGAGATGGTGGTCAAGCACGAACCTATCAAGAATAAAAAAAAAACATTTATTAATTTATCAAACCATAATTATTATACTATTTTTATAAATTAATAGGTTATTACAATCGAAAATTCTACAAATATCATACCATAAAATTGCTGTTCAGAAACCCTAATTATTTTCCATTAATGTCCTTTATAGTATTTTTAAGTACCACTGTTTAAATGTTGGAAGATAAATATCGGTCGGTGATATTCTTTTAATTGAAGCAGCAATCAATGAACGGCTATTCAGAAATATAAAATTGAAAGTCTGTCATTCAAGGTCGTCTATTAATGTTTCACTATTTTTTTTTGCTGTGGGTGGGCCATGGTATACAGGGTGTCTTAGACATCGACGCACAAACGAATGCGATGGATCCAGTACGCGAATCTGGACACCCCAGTGGTGAAACTTTTCGTCGGTTTTTTCCTTTTTTTTTTAAACAATCTTTACGATTTTTTATTTAAACTGTATAAAATCATTAATCTAACATTTTTAGGGAAAAAATGAATTAATTAATTTTAAAATTAAAAATGTCTTCAGGGTTGGTAAGAATATCGATTTTATCTACACCGATGACTTTACAATTAATTAATTGTTAATTCAATTTTTTTACAATTTTACACAGTTTAATTTTAAAAAAGTTCAGTTTTTTTTCTTAAATAGGAAAAATCCGACAAAAAATTCCACCACTGGGGCTCGAAATCATGTACTGGATCCGTGGTATTCGTTAGTGCGTTAATGTTAAAGACACCGTGTATAAAAGGTACGAGATCCTCAAACATGTACGCAGTTTCGAAACACAAACTGCCTTCCAACTTTGAAACTTCTCCAGTCCTATGTAAATAAGTTTTCTAAGTATCGACCTAACCCCCCACAAACCGATAGTACACCACTATCCCGTTTTCCCGGACTTACAAACTTCAATTGTATTTTCAGAGACGGGTACTACTAAAATAATACCGGAGCTAAAAGGTGCATAATGGTTTGATGAACACCAAAGGCGAAAAAGTCTAAATTGAAAGCTAGAAAAGCGAAACCGAATATGTTGGTACACTTTTTCATATTATTTTTTTACTAGTTTAAATTGCGACATATCTCTGTTGATCCAAGTGGAGTAAGGTTTACGTCAACTACATTATCCATACACATCGAATTAGATTTATGGCATTTGACAACCAATCTTTTGATATAATGGAAATTTGGCTTTATTCCAATAAGTTTTTGGTTACATCCAAAATTACTTTATGATTTTGTAAAAGAGTTATTATAAAGTAAAATTTGCATACTGTTAGAATTACATTAAAAGAAAATAAATAAGCGTTGACGTGAAATTCAACAATATTTGTATCATAAATAATTTATCTTTGCTGATAAATATTCGCTGCGAGACATTTCGACAAAATATTAATTTATTCCAAAATAATAATTTAAATATATACAATTTCTTTAAAGATACATGTATTTACGTTGTAAAGTACTTACTATCAAAATTTATTATAAGTCATTTTAAATTTAATTGGCCAAAACAATGTTTCAATTGTTCTCTACGATTCTTCCTAAAATCTCTATAAACATTTTATAGCACCGAATTAACTTTTACTATCGTCAAGACTTTTGGAAAACATTTTAAGCTGGTTGCAGACCAAGACCTTAGCTAAGTTAGTTTAGCTTAGCTCGCATAGCTTTTTTTTTAAGTGGAAAACCATCAAATATTACTTCTCCAGCTTTGAGTAGAGTGAGAGATGTGTCGATCTTTTAATGACTAAAACCCACCTGTGTTCCTTCAGTTGCCCTGTGTGTTCCAAGTCCACAGTAGCAATACCACAGCCTTAGCTTGTATAGCTGAGATCGATTTTCGTATTTCCACAGCTTGTGGTCTGTTTGTGGTCTGTAAGTCTACACGTTAGTACGTATTTGTCGGCACGGTTGGTGTAGTGGTTGAGTGATCGGCTGCTGCTTCGTGTGTCGCGGGTTCGATTCCTGCACGGAACAAATATTTGAATGGCCTAGAGATTGTTGTTCTAGGTCTGGATGTATTTATTTTGGGTGTGTTTTAAAAATATAAAGAACGGTATGAAAGTTTCCTTAACTCTGCTAGCTTAGTTTAGTTAAGTCTGAAATCGGCTTTAGACCTGCGGCATAATAGACATAACTATGACATAACATACAAAACAATACGAAAAATTTCACAAATGAATGACATAGATATTGACCTTTTAGCGGTAGATTGTGTTGCCGACCTTTTACCGGTGTTACCAACTGAAAAATCCGTTCTTAATCCCTGGGATTATTTTTACGTAATCATGGTTACGGCTTGTGTCATGTCCTATTGCTCTTGACAATGACTCTTTTGCAGGGTTAACTTATGTATACATAATATATATATTGTTGTAATATTAATTACACAAAGGTATTACGCACCTATGGATGTGGTCGAACATTCCCGACGGTTTGTCGATCGTTTTTTGTCTCATTACATTTGTGTGACAGGGGTTGACGAATACATAAATCATATGATGTATGAATACGTAATTAAAATCCATTTTTTATATCTCGCTGGCAATTTAGCCGCGTCCGGTTAGGTTGGAAACCGATCCCAAGTTTGTTTGTGAAAGACTAGGGCGATAAAAATACTAGCGGGCAAATTTATATAACTATATATCTTTTTTTTCTTTTCTTATATCTATATATCTTTTATTATATGAAAATTGGACCTAAAAAAATTATTCTTATTATAATGATTAAATCGAAATTTATCGCCAGAGTATGAATAGATTCTAGATTCTGGAACTTTGCTCGATCATAGGTCGTTGCATCATTTTTAAACCGGGAATTTCATTGTAATCCCTAATCCAATCTAGTTTTTGATCGACATTCATACTTGGGCACCGTTCCAGAATACGGGTCTTAAAACTATGTAAAGTTCATTTTTATTAGTACCTAGATATTAAAATGAAGAATCTCATAAAGCTTTAGTTCACTTTTGATTAATGAGATCTGTTGGTAATATAATAATAGTATGCTGTGGTCTACCACGCTTTTATGACAACCACGTACTTAAAAGCAATTATAAGTTTAACTTTATGTAATAAAGTGCATAAAACACGAGGGGGTACACCCACTCACTGTAGCGAGTGGGTAGGTTCTTATGTAGGGAATCCAATCCCGCATCAAAATGGTGAAATCATCAATCCCGCGGTACCCGCGGGATTTACGGGATTAATATTAATAATTAACTATTGATAATTATATTTGAGAGATATAAATAATTAGCTTCTTTTAAAGAATTAGTATTGACAATTCATTCTTCCTTCTTGCGTCATTTATCCTCAATGCTGAGGGTATTTACTGAGACTGCCTTTTGAAAAATATGAACAATCAAACACTTTCACTATTTTATAATATTAGCTTAGGTAGATAGATCAGTAGGTGGGCTCTAAGTTTTTCTCAGCGTTATCAGACCATATCTAACTTGAAAGTGACAGAAAGCTAATTTACTTGAGTTTGTTCTTGTTTCCAGACTTTACCACTAACACTGACTGTCAGTGACAGGCACTTGTAATTTATTTAAATAAAAATAAACTTAGTAGTCGGTACCGAAATAAGACAAAAGATTTTTGCGTTTTCGAGGCCGTTTTCACTAAAATCTTACTTTGCAAAGAAAAAGACAATTTTGGTTTGAATATTTAAATTTTCAAACATCACATTTAATATATCCCTGAAAAATGCCATCTTCGTAAGCCAGTAATTGTACAGTTATTAGATCATGTTCAACTTGAAAGTGTCAAAAGACTTACTCAAAGCTTATCACAATTGTCTAACTTAACGTTAACTTAGGAGACACTTGTTATTCACTTAAGTAAAGATAACTTAGGAAATAAGAGTTCCTAGTAAATGATAACACTGAAAGATTTTTGCTTAAGTTTTCTGCTTGTTCATTTTTTCAAGGATTTCTTCTGAGGCTCAGGCATTTTAAAAAAGAATATTTGATTACTAAATGTGTTTGAACATCACATTTTAAACAATAAGAAACCAAGATCATTTGTACAGCTATTTTATGCCAAATTAACATACGTTTAGCCTGTCGTTTTGCTTTTGGCTAAAATATTGTATGGTTTACACTGTCCTTACATATCTATTAATATTGTAATATTAAAATTATTGTAAAATAAATCATTTTTAAAAAAAAAGTAGCCATTGAGTTTCTTGCCGGTTCTTTTCCATACGTACCCATTGGAAGCGTGCACTTACTTCTGACGTCTTATAAATACCCATGTAAACCTGTGTAAAATAAAAACATTTCGCATTTTGAGATGTTGAGAAACTATGAAAACTGTTTATTAGGTACTACATATCCGACGTAGGTAAATACATTTGCAGATTGTTAATAACCTTGGCGAAGCTCGAGCGTTTAATTAAGCCATCAATGCTTTACGGCGTCAATGGCGCTGACGTAGATATGCAAATTTAACTTCGACATTACAGACGGACAGAGAGACACCTATGAAGCGCTCAATAGTTTTCTAATTAGTAAATCTCTTTATTTTATCGACTCTTTAAATTATGAGTTTACATGTGGATGGATGGAGAGGGAGAGGGAGACCAAAGAAAAGATGGTTGGATTGTGTGAAGAGTGATAAGAAAGAAGAGGAAGTTAGTGATAGCATGACGAATGACAGGACAAAATGGAAGAAAATAACGTGGTGCGCCGACCTCAAATATCACGGGACAAGGACAGGAAGATGATGATGATGATGATGATGATGATGATGATTGACTATTTTAATTATATTTTTTATTTCTGACAACTAGCTAACGAGAACAGACTGAATTTAATGTTTTTTTTTTTTTTAATTGATATAAACCAGTGCTTGACTGCGATCCCACCTGATGGTAAGCGGAGATGCAATCATTGATGGTCAGGCGCACTAGTTTATTAAGAGCCTATTCACTCTAGCCTTGATGTTGAAGTTAAGGTGTTTTTTTTTCCTCCGCTAGCATTACTGCCTCGCAGAAGGAGGCCTTGCCATTCCTCTTAGCTTCGGGCCATGGCCTGTACCAGGGCCTAGCGTAAGAGGTCGCTGCCGCCGATCACCTCCACGAGGACACGGCGGTGCTCCATTCAAGCGGGGCACACCTCCACCTTATGCTCCAGCGTGTCCTCCGTTAAGATAAATGCTCCAAGATAGGCCGTGAAATTCAAATTTGCAATTAACAGCTCAGTGTCGGATAGTACAACAAAATATGTTTGTGTTAACGACATTAATTACACAACTATACTCATTAAAACCCTTAACTTAGAGACACGGTAAAACGTTAAGTTTTTATTAAAATGGCACATTTTAGCTCTTCTCCAAGTTAAAGAGTTATGTTAATGGTTTTAATAAGTATAATTGTGCAAAAACATACATGCATATAGCCCTTATAATGTTCCAACTGTTGGGATTCAGGCCTCCTCTCTAGGAGAGGAAAACATACGTGTCATTACAGCAAATTTTTTTTTTTACTTTACTATCCGATACTGAACAAATAGCAAAACACCTACGAAAATTTGTAGGTTACTCTGAAGCCTTGACCTTAAATTATACAATACTAGCTTCTGCCAGCGGCTTCGCCCGTGTGAAAGTCGGTTCCTCCATACAATATTTGGACCCCCATTTCATCCCCTTAGGGGGTGAATTTCAGAATATCGTTCTTAGCGGATGTCTACACCCTATAAGGTGTCTATAACTTGTCAAATTTTAAGTTTGTAGGTTTTATAGTTTTTGAGATTTCGTGATTAATCAGTGAGTGGTATTTCGCTTTTATATATATAGATTTATAAACAGAAAGGTCAGATATAATCCCAAAAGTATGACAAATTGACAACTAAATTAATGGCCGACTCTCGGGTGGTTGATTACTGTCATAGAATAGATACAGTTGCCAACGGTTCAACAAGGTTGCCAACTCACTTCAGGTTCATCATAAACAATAGTTTTCGGCCACATGTTCACTTGTCATCAAGTGACGTGCTTGTTTATCTATCGATTTGTTCGCGATTAACTGAAAAACTCCTGAATGGATTTTCACTAGTTGACAAAGTGATACATGAGAAAGGTTTGTTTGTACTTTAATAAATGCATATTTTAGTAAATAAAAGCGGAGAATTTTAATTATTCGAGCCGTTAAGCTGCGGGCCGCTAGTTCTAAATAAAACCAAAGTACTATTAACTTCGAAGATCAACCCGTCCAGAGGTTATTTAGCTACGATTCAAGTCAAAGGAACAACAAAACCTAGTCTTGTCTTATTACTAACAGAAAGAAAATAGCTCTTATTGACGTTAGTGGGTTAAGGTAAGAGGGTTCTAAGAGCTCTCCATAAGTAGATACTTAGGCGTAGTGTAACTTGAATATTTGTGAAAACAACGCTTATTATCTAGAATAAAACGTGAATGTTAATAACCTGTTAATTATATTTTGAGAGCTAGAGTCTGTAATTATTTGAGATGCGTCTGCCGTAAAAAACGACCTCTGCAAAATTTCTTGAATGATGTTAGTTACTCCTGAAATAATTTTAATGTCGGCGGTTTACGCACCTTTCTACCTGACTTGCTTTATTGTGGGGGAGCCCAAAAAAACAGCCACGAGTTAATTCTAAAAATGGATTCGAAATTCTCCTAAAGAATAACAATGAATATAAGTTATTTCTCTTTTAAGAAATAATGAGTGAGAGCGGTGGTGGTCCTGTGGTAACAGCCCTGGAATGCAGAAGGCAACTGAACGAACACAGGTGAGTTTCAGTTATTAAAGTCTGACACTTCCTCTCGCTCTACCCAGAGCGGAACAAGTTATTTGGTGTTTTCCTATATATATATAAAAAATACCTCCACAAACTCAAACTGGGCTCTTGTGCTAGATTACCTATTTCCTTTCACAGAGAGGAGGCCTGAGTCTCAGGAGTTGGAATATTATAAAGTTAATTATGAGTAAAGTACTTATAAGCACGGCTCAATGCTATGTTGTCGTGAAAAAGTACAGAGAGTAGTTGTGTAGTGCACCTTTCTGTTAATAACAACAACAACAGAACATCTAGGACAGTGTGTTAACAACTAGTACGTGAACTACTCCATTACATTTACTGGTTAATTTTACGACTACTTTTATTATCTGCGGTTGCGTAGTGGGAAGGTAAGGGTTTAGTGTGAGAATGTTCACTGACAGACTCGGTTTTTTTTTTGAGGAACTTCTCTCACTCCAGTATAGGGCGAGACAGTGGGTCACAAAGTCAAAGTGAAGTCAACGTCAAAGTCAAAAGTTTTTTTATTTCACAGAGGCCTACATGGGCACTTATAAAACTTCAGAAGCTAGTGCACGGTTACAAATTGGTCGTTTCCTATGGAGAAGAACCGGCAAGAAATTCCATGGTTACTCTTTTAAAAAAAATTGTTGTTGCAATATTTCCATATTACAGCATAATTAGATATTATATAAGGACAGTGTAGACTGGTCAATATTGTACTAAAAAGTACAATGAAAATAATTATAATAAAAAGTAACCTAAGAATTCGTGGAGTCTACAGTGTTCTCACATTCACATTATAAAATAAAGAGGCTATATAAATAAAAGCAAGTAAAATAAATAATTACAATTATTAATAATTGATACGTTAACAAAATCAATAATTATGTAATAACACATTTTTTGATATGTCAGCTACCGAAATGAAACTACTGTTGCACACAACATCTAATTCGATGGCGTTGTGGGAACGAAACCCGGCTTAAACGCAAAGGGCAAATGAAGGAACATAGGTGGGTACCTATGTTCCTTCATTTGCCCTTTGCGTTCTGGGGTCATGGAATGAGAGCTGCGGGGGCGTTTGAAAAAGTCACTTTCAAACGTCCCCGCAGCTTTCATTCGAATCGGTGATGACAGAAATTAAAAGGCTAAGTAGGTATATCTTTAAGTTGGTTCGAGCAGTTTGATTCAATTAACAGCTTAATCTAATATAATTTTAATCCAGAGTTATTTTAGTTCTAATAGGCGTGTACATCCCACTTCTGAACTGTAATAACATAATATGTATATTAATTTACGAAATTGTGATATGTTTATGTAAAACTTAGCTAGTGTGGTACTTAAATTACACGGGTTTCATTAACAGCTTTAAAATTGTCTAAGTTAATATTATCTATATTATTATTTGGTAAGATATGGTATATGTAGGTACTTTCTCGGAATTTGATTTTTAAAGGATTGATCAATCTGTCCAGCCTTTTCACAAGTATTTAAGAGTTGAGACCACTATTTCACATGGAGCGACTTCCTGTCTCACCTCCATAACCCAGTAACTTTTTAACACAAAACCCTTCGGCAATGGTGTCAAAACTGGCTTCTGACTATCCATAACTAGTGTCAAAGATCTATAAATGACACCTGGGACCAACAGCTTAGCATACTTACTGAGGCTCGGAGGACCCTCGATATGAAACGTTAGTCACCCATGTATGAACAAACCTCGGTAAACGTTGCTTAACCTTAGGGATTGTCCGTGCAGCTGTTTTCGTTTAGAGCTCCAACCGATTTTTTAAAGATAAATATTTCTTTATTAACTTATAATAATAATTTATTACACCAAAAAATACATATTACACAATTTGTCTGTGCTCATAATTATGATATTGTTACATTACATAAAAAAAATTGCCTAAATTCACATGTGCTGCCGAGCCTATATTTTGGCACGCAGCGCCTCTAGCCCTGGAAACTACTAGAACATTAGTGAATTTATACAGGTCTTATAAATGTAATAGTAGTTTTTGTTTAGCCACTTGGGTATGGCGTAACAAAACAGTTTAGGCTTTAATATAACAAGACAAATTATTGTACCTAAAAAAACATTCAAATTAATCTCGCGTTTTCATCTCAACGATAGTTAATAAAGGGAAATCAGAGGTATTTTTGACGAATTACGATATCTTTTTTCTTTTGAAAGTAAAAAATAAATAAATAATAAAGGCGACAGTTTGTGATTTTGTACATTTGTAGGTTTGTTACTAGTTCACGTTAGAGCGGCTGACCGGATTTCAATGACCACGTCAGGATGCTTTTTATTCCGGGGGTATGCCTTGGGATAATTCTCTACCATCATGGGGGCGACGCCGCTCGCAGCAGCTAGTAGATGCATATAATTCTCTACCATCATGCGGGCTACGCCGTTCGTAGCAGCTAGTAGATGCATATAAATCTCTACCATCATGCGGGTGATGCTGCTCGTAGCAGCTAGTAGATGCATATGATACTCTACCATCATGCGGGCGACGCTGCTCACAGCAGCTAGTAGATGCATATAATTCTCTACCATCATGCGGGCGACGCCGTTCGTAGCAGCTAGTAGATGCATATAAGTCTCTACCATCATGCGGGTGATGCTGCTCGTAGCAGCTAGTAGATGCATATGATACTCTACCATCATGCGGGCGACGCTGCTCGCAGCAGCTAGTAGATGCATATAATTCTCTACCATCATGCGGGTGACGCCGCTCGCAGCAGCTAGTAGATGTATATAATTCTCTACCATCATGCGGGCGACGCTGCTCACAGCAGCTAGTAGATGCATATAATTCTCTACCATCATGCGGGCGACGCCGTTCGTAGCAGCTAGTAGATGCATATAAGTCTCTACCATCATGCGGGTGATGCTGCTCGTAGCAGCTAGTAGATGCATATGATACTCTACCATCATGCGGGCGACGCTGCTCGCAGCAGCTAGTAGATGCATATAATTCTCTACCATCATGCGGGTGAAGCCGCTCGCAGCAGCTAGTAGATGCAAAAATTACAGTTATAAATTTTCAGTAACTTTCACAAACCTCAATCTTAAAACCCTGGTTTTGTGTCGAAAAGTTGTAAACAAGAACTGACAACTGTTGAGGAAAACAGAATGATTTCTTGTCGGACCAATAAAAAAGCAATTGACGAATTTGGTGCCGAGAAAAACAACACGGCCACAGCTTGAGCCTTGTAAACAGAAAAAATAATGACATTGAAACACAGTTTCATCAAAATAATTTCCTTTTCATTGAATCCTAAAGTAAACACAGATTTAAAGCCCCAGCTGCGCCGCCACGGGAGACGTTCCCGGCGTCGGAAGTCGCAGGGTAATCCCCAGTCCTCGTAGGCGCGGGATTATGAACGACGAGCAAAGGGTAGTTCGTCATCTAGCTGTGCGGTCGACGGCGCGTAGTTTTTCACTCACGCCTCAAACAGATGTCAGCAAAACCGTATAGGCCCAAAAGCACGATTGCTCGCTACGGCCACAGGAATTTGCGAAAGAGATGCCTTGGTCCTGGCAGGTAAAGGGCAACTGAAGGACAGAGGTGGAATTTAGGCCATAAAACACCACCATAGAGTGAGAGAAGTCATTTAAAGATTTTTTACCGCAAAAAAGCCTTAAAGCTTGTTTTCTAAAATCGATTAATATTGTTTAAAGAACATAGAGTTGAATAGAACAGAATAAAATTTATTGTACACCAAAATAATAGCAAAACTTTTTCCACTGACTGAAATAAATGAGTACAATAGTGGTCTTATCGCTGACAGCAATATCTACCAGACCACCTTAGGTTGGAATGCCTTGGCCAACGCCTCTCCTTTTCTTTCCGAAACTCTCTGAATGAGCAAAAAATCCAAAAAAAAAAAACAGTGGGTCGATGCTATCTATCAGAAATTTTTTATTTAAGTGTTTTGAGTCTCTTTTATCGTCAGCAACATTCACAGTTGATCTGTTCTCATCTAAATTCTAGCCACGGCGGGGATCATCTGCCCATTTCACCGCCGGATAGCCAACATTACTTACAATCTTTGTACGATACTGGGTCACTGTATTATTCCCTATAGAGTACCTTTAGCCCGCTTCCAAATACAATAATTAATTATTAATAGACTCAATATTTGTTATTGTAGTAGTATTATTAAAGCTGCGTACTGAACCATTCAACAAGTGTATTACTAATATTTCTGATTATTAATTTAACACGTGGAACTTCGATCAAGGCATACAATATTTTATCTAACTTGTTCTTCGTTTATGATTACAGTCAGTCTTAGTTAGTTATTGATAGGTGTTCTGAAATTCGAATATAAAGAGCCAAATCAATAGTATAACATATAGTATCTTATGTTAATTGATATGATGTGGCCAGATATGCGAATAGAAAATTTTATGACGTGTTCAATCATTTCATGAAATGTTCAATGAACAGTGTCCACTAGCCAAATCAAAGGTCAATCTCCGTTTTACGATATGAACAGCAAATGTACAACATTTTATGATATTGTGAAACATTCGTAATAAATGATACTAATCCGTCACATTATCTCTGGTTGTTCTCGTCTAGCTAACGGGGAATACTTGCATAAGCACAACCTCTCAGCACTGTAGCCAGGATTATCCATCATCAACTTACTCTGAAATAATGTCTTGTAGAATCGGAGGTATCATAATACAGGTATGTGTCTGACCCAGTTCTCGATAATGGCGATATCACAATGTACTGGGATCGGTCTATCATCACTGACAGGACTATTTTAGTCAATAAGCCTGATAGCGGTGGTGGACCGAAGCGAGAGGCGTGCAATGATTATCGACATATCCGTCACATATGACAACAATCTCGTGAAAGCCGAGAAAGATAAACAAATCAAGTATATTGACTTGGCTAGGCTAGGCTAGGCTAGGTTGTCGACATGTGGGAAGTGAAATCGGCGATCATTGTACCGATAGTAGTGTCAGCCAATGGCTTAACCCGTTGTATGAACGCAGATCTACGCTTAATTGTGTTTCTAATTACGGTATACGAACGGTTAATAGCCACGAGCCTCGACCATCATCTTAGGAGGCTCGAATTGTTAAGAGGCTCCTTTCTCTGGAGTCCTGACCTCCGGTAGCTTAGACCCTGATTCCGATGCCGGTGGGATACAATTTTTTTTTTTTTTTTTTCTTATTGTTTTTTAAGAAATATTTAAAAATGTGTTTAATAAGTTTAAATAACTAATAAAGACATAATAATAAAAATAAAATATGTTTATTTCTCACCACAATACAATACATCATATTTTAAAATGTTGTGGCAACTGTTTTATTATTGTGGTGCCTAAAGTAGGCTGCCACCCTGTATTTCAGGACAGCAGGATTTCACATAAGTGATCATCATATCCTCAAATCATCACGGTTTCCACTGGTAGATGTTTGAAATCGATATGTTTTTGTGAACTCTGCCTATGTATTTTTGTGTTCACAAAATCTTAAATAAATTCTGTTCACATACGAGCCATTGTAGTAAAAAAACCTATTAGCTAAAATTTCAAGCAAGCGACCAATTTCATCTAACCCGTGATGTGTTGCAGGCAGCTTCCCGACCACTCGGTTTAGGTACAAAACCCCATCTATTTTTAGTTATACCGACTGGCTTGAAATTGAAAATGGCCGGCACACGGCGATAGCCTTATTTCCTGACTTCCTGCCTAAATGTGGAACGCTTCTAACTTCATCATCTAACTGTGGGAACGTTGAAAACGTATTAGCTGACTTATAAGAAATTGCATACATATATTATGAAATCATTAATAGGTAAATTTATTCGTATCTCTTGTGTTAATTTATTTCTCGTAATACAAGTTCATTTTTGTATAATAAGCTTTTTAAGGTCAATTAATAGCTAAACAGATACAGAACTTACTCTGCACGTGGCTCGACACGCACTTGACCAGTTTTTTTTATAGACCTATTGCATTATTATATAGGGTCTTCTCACCGTTAAATATTTTACGTCAAACTTATTCGTTAAACCAAGTTCCAATACAGTATTTTATGAATTAATTGATAAGGGCTATCAAGGGTCATATCACTTTAATCCTAAAACACACAAACAAATTTTGCACTTTGAAGTAATTAATACTTTATAATTAATGGGCAGGCACAACTTTCCATTACAGTCTGTAGGCTTTTATGCTTAACAGCGTCCGTCTGTTTACTATTTTTATATTCAAACTCTCGGCTACGAAACCGCCCTACTTTGCTACGCGGCTACAGTGTAGCAAGCTCTACGGATTTCGTAGAACATTCGCGTAGCATTCTTTGTTTTGTTCATTACGTTTGAAGACGCTTGATACAAAAGTTACGTGGTACATTTCTGTAAAACAATAGTAAGAAAAATGTGAAACGTATTTTTATACTCAAAAGATTCTTCTTTTTTAGTTTAAAATAATTATTTTTTCTTGACTGTTTCTTTTTATACTGTAAAAGATTATCTTGAGGATAAAAGGCTTGGGATTGGGGCGCTCCAGTTATATACGCTAAAAATGGATGTAATTTTTTTTAACATCCTTTTGATTTTTTTTATACATTTTAACATTTGATGCAAATTATTAATATACAATTTACCATTTCATAAAAAAACTGTGACATTAATATTTACTTTGTAAAGTAGGTATGTATTACTGTTTATTTTATTAATATTTATAACAATTTTTCACCTGTGAAGTCATGTTTGATTATCAAACATGCGGACTTTCTTATTTATTTATTTTTTTAACAATTGCTATGCTTACAACATCCGTTGTCGTCTTCACTTTTATTTTAATATAACATTCTTTTTCTACTATGTACACTACAAAAATTTCAATCGTTCCTAACAAATTATTTCGGTTTCATTTACAATTATACATTTAGTCAATATATTGCACATAACATAAAAAAGTAACTTAACTAAAAAGTAACTTAAATTTACAAAAAAAAAACTCCACAAAAAAAAAAACTAAAATCTTATTAGAATGATTAGTTACATTTGTGCAGTTTTACGATTTCAACGTGGACGAAGTCGCAGGCTACCACTACTTTATAATATTAGTAGAATTAGTATGAATTTTTGACATGTACATTTGTTTACTACGAAATAGATTTATCATATAATCTATTTTATTTATTTATGGGAAAATAAACAGCTACATTATAATAGGTGTATACAAAACAAAAGTGTGTAAACGAGCGTTTACAAGATTGCAGCACGCTGCATTATCGCCGAAAGCCGCTGGATAAACAAATATATATATGTACTATACATCAAATCATTATTATTACAACACACAAAGTTCACATTCAATAATTATTATAATTATGGCCATTGGTTCAACTTCCTTGTCTGAACAAATACATAACTACATGTATATCGATACAATATTTCTTTAATAGCACTCCCAATGTTATTGAAAATCCCAGCATGAGGCTTCAGTAGGAAACAATTCTGACATTCTTCTATAGTACCTACTATTGTATGTTCATTTTATGATGATTGATGTGACATATATCAAAACAACCTTTCACAGATTTTCGGCTTTATAGAGCGTATGACGTCGTAATAACTTTTATTTTATATCACAGCTCTAAATGGTATGCTTTTAGGATATGTCAATATCAATCAACATTTTACATATTATTATATCAAAAACGACATGCAGAATACAGTCATCATCTTGCTGACCTAGTTCTGTGTTATTTATGGTCAGCGCAACACAATTTTTTTTCTTCCTTTCTGTCCTGTCACTCGTAATGGTATCACCCTTCCCTTATTTTTTCATTTCATATCACTCTTCACGTAAACCATCCATCTTTTCTTTGACTTCCCTCTCCTCCTTTCCCATGCGAAATACAGTAACACCCTTAATTAAATATGCAATTTGCATATTCATTATCATCACCAATTCAGACAAAAGACTTCCACTGCAGAAACAATGCCACATCAACTACTAGCATTTTATTTATGTGCGTAATTATCAAATAAGTCCTCTCACTATAGGTGGAGCGAGGGAGAGTGCTAGATTTTTACTGACTAAAACTCACTTGTGTTGCATCTATTGCCCTTTTGCGTTCAACGGCCGTGGTGCCTCTTTCGAACAATCTCGCCGCCCATTGCAGTATACCTATTGACAGAGACACACGTATTGAAAGTGGCATACCTATTGACAGTGACATACCTGTTGACAGTGACATATCTATTGACAGTGACATACCTATTGACAGTGACATAATTATCTATTGACAGTGACAACCCATTGATAGTGACATAATTATCTATTGACAGTGACAACCCATTGATAGTGACATACCTATTGACAGTGACATACTTCAATAATGCATCGCTCATGACGCTCGCAATGCTCATGACCTATTGACTGAGGTTTCTACAAAAAAACACCAGATTCCACCCAGTTCAACAGTTTCCCTCAGTATTTTTTCACGAAATTGTACACGAGCTTTCAAGTTGTAACACTTTAATCAGCGTCAAAGGTTTTCCCGTTAGAATTAATAATGAAAAACAAAATTGGCAATTACAAGATGGATGCCCAATTTCATCAAGGAGTAATTTATAATTACAGTGCGGAAAATCTACTTTTAATTATACTGTACTGGATTTTTTTTCCAAAGTGTCTTGTTGACGAACGTTGACTGGCTTAGGGTTATCACGGGTTAAATGGATGTTCAGTGGATCTTCCAACTTTGTGTTTGTTTTGAAGATGGTTTATGTATTATGAGTAAACCTTTTAGGGTCGGGTATTGATACTCTATGTTCGGTTTTCTTAAAGTAATTAAGAAAGTATACAACATTTAACGGGAATAATGTATCCCTTATATACCCTAATTAGAAAATATACGTCTTTATAGGGATCGTGCAGGAAGGTGGCAACGCAACGCCGACACAAAAGACACGGTGCGGACAAAAAAATAAACTTTTCCTGTCATCATGGTCGTGAATACGATATTTTTTGTAGTATTATGTTAAAAATAATACAATTCAGGTTCCTTCATATCAAAACAAAGGTAAAAGGAGTAGTAGGCAGACGCCTCCTTCTGCGAAGTAGTAATGCTAGCAAAAGAGGCGGCCGCAAGCGTAAGGGAACGGCCCTCACGCCCCAGCCGCCGGTATCCCGATCCCGGTTTCCAGCAACCGGAGGCGCGGACTTGTGAGAAGCGAACAATGGGAAGCTCGCCGTCCGACCGTCCGGTAACCGTCCGGACCGAGCTCAAGTCGTCGACGGCGATAATTTAATGATTGAAATTGACTATATGATAAAACACAAATCTCATAAAATTGTGGCAAAGACTTTATATTCGTTGAAATATCTGTAACGTCAATGATAAGCAATAATGTTTAACGATTCTAAACAAATTATTATGTGACTACAATTACTATTTATTTTTCAGTAGTGAGTTTGGTACATACAGTAAAGTAATATATCGGGTATCATTGTGATATTTATAAAAGATAAAATATGGTCTGTATTCATCACACTAATAACACTAATATTATAAAGGCGAAAGTTTGTGTGTATGTTTGTTACTTCTTCACGCACAAACGGCTGATCCGATTTGGATGAAATTTAACACAAAGACAGACCATGTTCTGAAATGGAACATAGGATACGCTTCTTATCCTAAGAGTATGTTCCCTTGGGATAATTTTCTACTTTCAGAGCGGGAGAAGCTACTGGCTGAAGCTAATATGTACCTTTCTGATTTAATTTTAACTTATAGCATATCATTATCAGCCTTTTAAATGTTCTCATTGATGGGCTTCAGATCTCTTCTCTAGGAGAGGGAATGAGTGGGATTATAGATTGGTGGATGTCACATATTTTCGAAGTTTTAGTTTTACATGCCGGTTTTCCGACGATGTTTTACTTCACCGTTTTGAGAACAGTGGTGATGAATGGGTTTGTATCCACGGCGTGCAACTCAATATCTATCTTTTGTGGTCTGATTTGCGCACTTAGTTCTTAGTGGACCATTGACCAGTGGACATGAGCCATGGTGGTCTTCACTCCAACCAGCCCACCTCACTCCAGAAGTAGATGAGTCTTTTCAGTCTGCTCAGGGCGTCTATGAATGAATTCGTTGCTCCTAAGGTTCGTGTTCTTATTTTGCTGTCGTCGGTGTACTCGAGGAGCACCTGCGCGACAGTTTCCTCTAACTCTATGCATTCATTGTG
The DNA here is from genome assembly GCA_949316375.1 of Mythimna vitellina. Lineage (NCBI taxonomy): Eukaryota > Metazoa > Arthropoda > Insecta > Lepidoptera > Noctuidae > Mythimna > Mythimna vitellina. The sequence continues at coordinate 12,388,628 of OX438686.1, forward strand.
AAGAAGTGTTTGTTCAGTGAGCAGTGTCCGGTGATGGTCACCGCCACCAGACGCAAGCCACCTCGGTCCAAACGCAAAAGGTTGCTGGTTAGGGTTTTATTTAACTATGGCATGGCTTCTTTAGCCTGCCTACAGCCCGGTGCCAGGGACCACCACCGTGCCGCTTGTGTGTTGGTGTGCTCACGTAGCCAATCACACAGATGACATGATGGGTTCAGGCCCGAAGACCACTGTATCAGACCCCTGCCTTGCCAGCTCATCAGCTGCGTCGTTGCCCGGTGAGCTTTGCCCTTTTATCCACTGCAATGTCATGGTGTTATTGTTTGGCACTGTAACTGAACTAGGAAGGTGCAAAGTATCATTCTTGTATGAGTTTCGAGGTTTTTCCAAGTGATTGTAGTACTGAGGCTTTATCGGAGATTATGTGGATATGAGTGCGTACAAACAACACATAAGTCAGGGTTGTTACCTCTGGGCCACCACTGCTCGATTTTATTATGACCGACTAAAAACTTTAGATGACATTAATATAGAACTAGTAAATTGAGAGATCCCTGCAGACTACATAGTTTTTTTTTGATACAAAGTCAATTATTTCATACAGCCAAACACGTTTTGCTCGCAGTCTTGAAATATTCATAACACGACTACCACTAATGGTAACTGAGCTTCAACTGAAATATTTCTTTCGTTACCTCATGCGAATGTAATTCAAGAGTCAACACTACTTTCATCCATTGAGAGTGATTTTGTTGAGTTAACATAGTTTGAGTGGAAATATGGATCTATACATATAAAGTTATGATAATATAAAGCTGTTTGGTTGGCTGTACGCGCTAATCTCAGGAACTACGGTTCGAATTAAAACATTTTTTTAGTATTGATTAGCCAACTTATCGAGGAAGGCTATAGGCGATTATAATATCACAGTACGACGAAAAAAGCAATATAGATACAGGTGAAGCCGCAGGCTGGGCCCTGGTATAGGCTATAGTCCGGAGTGAGGAGGGATAGCAGGCGGTTGCCTCCTTCTGCGAAGCAGCAATGCTAGCGAAGAAGGCAGACGAACGCGTTAGAGAACGGTCTTCCTTACGCTCCAACCGCCGTGTTCGATTTCCAGCCACCGTAGGCGTGGGCTAGCAGATGGCGAGCAATGGGTAGCTCGAGTCGTCGACGGCGCGTTGTGTTCCACGTGCGCCTTAAAAAGATGTCAGCAAAACCGTAGGCCCAGCAGGGTCAAAGCCTATTGGAGCCATTGGTCGTGCGAAAGAAAACCACAGGGCCCTGGAAAAAAGCAACGAAGGAATACAGGAGTCGGTTTTAGTCAGTATAAGTCTACGTCCTCGCGCTCTGCCAAAAACCGGAAGAAGTCATTGGATGATTTCCACTTAAAAAAAAGGTAAAACCGCAGGGGACAGCTAGTTCAGAGATCGAGATAATATACTTATGAGTAATGTTTCTCTTGAACTTGGAGAAATATAATATCAAAGTCAAAAGTTATGTAGGTGCGAACGAAAATGACTCACTGGATATAATGGCAATATTATTAGAAAGGCGAAAGTTTAAACGTATGTGTGTGAGTATGAACACATTTGGATGAAAGGAGACGTCAAAAATGGTTTATTATTCCGAAAAAATTTGAACACCAATTCGATATATCTTATAAGAAAGAATATTTATTACGCTACTCGATTATAATTAAATACGAATTTTTCAGTCCTCCATTTTTGTAGAAAGCTGAAAAATTATCCAATAAAAACAAAATGCACATTTTTTTACACACTTACACAATATAAATATTTAAAATATATCTATAATTTCCATCAAAAATTTTAAGTTTTTATTATGATTTCAACTGCCGCTTTATGAAAGAAAGATAAGAAAGTGAAATCCGTAAACGCCAGATTGACGTTTTGTCAGCTTGACGTTTAACATTGAAATAAACACATACACACAGATACGCGATACATCATTGAGATACACACGCTGTTACAAAGTTATACTGTCACGTACCACAGGGTTGCTAACCATATAAAAAAAAATTACGTGTAAAAGTGTTTTTTTTTAACCTACTTACAAAATAAATATAATTTATCAAACAAAGTATAGCGATACAAGCTTATATTTTTTTCAATTTTCTTAAAATAAAACGGAGGAATGTAAAATGTTATTTAATGCTCAAAAAATCAAGATAATTACGGCTTTCAGCTTATATAACTCAATTGTTGTTAAATTTTTTCATTATTTTTAGCCCAAGCTCCATTCATTTATTGAACGTTTCCATTGGCACACGGGTGTATACCGGGAGTTCCTTTGGGATAATTTTCAGCCGCTGGCAGAAGCTAGTGTATGTATGTTATAGTAGAGAAAGACCGTGGTATTCAAAGATTTTGGACACCCGTATATTTTATGCAACGTATATTTTTTTGATGTTTTTCTCTTCTGATAAATCCTTAAAGGTTCTAAAAGTGACTGCATAAGTCGTACATGTCTGAAGTCTAACATACGTGTACACTGTCGTGAAGTTTTATCTCAGAGCGCTTCCTCGCATCAGTCTTAATGGCCGCCATCGTCGCCAGACGGGGCCATAAATTCCTCAGATTATTGACGATCCAGCTGCTGGAGTAGGGTGACTTCCTGATGCCGTGCTTATAGACCGTAGATTTTAGACGTTTGTCATAAAATACGAAGAGACTTCATGGATACACGTGTCGTTTCTGTGTGTGTGTGATTTTATGATGGCCAATTAATAAGGGCATTAAAATACTTGACATTAATATGTCAAGTATTTTAATCGCACTCATTGATTTTGTTCTTTAGTTAAACTATCTAGTTTACGTAGTGTTTTTTTAGTTTTGTAAACAACACAAGTCTTGTTTACAAAATAATTTATTTATATCAATTTGAATAATTGACAATCGAGTTGATACTTTTCCTATTTCTTAGAAATTTAAGTATACGTTAGCACAAAAGTATGTGTGAACGTCTACTTTAACCTAATAACCTGTAGAACTAAGGTTTTTTTTTATTTTAATTTTGTACTTTTAATAGTAATCTAATCGAAGTTTAATTTATATTTAAAAATATTATGTATGTACGCAAAATGTTTGAATGATGTGTACGCCTGTAATTGGTTTGTTTGCACGGGACTATTTTCTAAAAATTTTATGCAAATCTGAAAACAAATGGTTGGTGTGCCTTACCAATAAAATAAAAATAAAATATAAATAAAAGTGCCAGAGTAGACACTGACTAAGAAACCTGACTGACTGAAGAGCGGAAGAAGTCATTGGATGATTACCCACCTAAAAAAAACACTGACTGGCAAAATGTAAAAACTTAAGAATAATTAAACATAAACGCGAAAACTTAAAAACTTCGCGGGCTACCCTGGCGGTTCCACCTTGTATAATATTAGAATACAATACATTACAATACAATACAACGTACCATACTTATAGAATTATAGGCTGTTGTTAGGTTTCGTACTCTAAATTGTAAATCTAAAAATCCGGCATTTTATTTCTAATAAACCATTGTTTTCCCAAATTAACACATACTATTGTAGGTAGGAAGAAAATCTGCTCTCAACTACTGCCTATGTTAATGTGAAAATTTCTTTCTTTCTTTCTTTCATTCAAAGGGCGACTGAAAGAACACATATGGGTTTTAGTCTGTAAACATCTGACATGCCTTATCACTCAACCCTATAGGGAAAGTCACTGACGATATCTCATCTCGAAAAAATATATATACAGCTGTGCAAAGATTAATAGGGCTAGAACTATATTGCGCACACTCGCCGATCTGGGTGCGTTGGCTGCCACACATTTTATATGGAAACTAGACCTGTAGAGCTACACTTGATCCACGTCACGCGACGTCGTTCTACGCATAAATCAGGCGTATTACACGTGTGCGTCGGTCTAATGTAGTTCTGGTTTAAGCTAATCTATTGTTAAAAAAAAAGTAAATGTTAGTAAGAAATCATTGTTTCCAAAAAAGTACATAAACTGAAAGAGTAAGCATTGATGTTGAAGACTACGTATACAAAGGCGGAAAATGAAAGGAAATTCGTGTGAGGAAATAAAGGGTTCCTTGTAAAACATTATGTTTTTCCATTAGGTAGGCATTCAGTTTGTATATCAAAGGATCTATTACAGTACTTAGATATAAACCTGTTAATGGCAACACTTTTTTGACAGGTATAAAAAATAAAGGGATTTTTTTTTCTTTTGCTTGATACGGTTAGTGCATTTAGCCAGTGTCAAGTTTGGAAAATATTTAGTATCTATATACAATATACCGGCGGCACGTGTTTTCCATTAGAATGCATATAGTATACAGTTTAATCAGCCTTATAATGTTCCCACTGCTGGGACTCACGCCTCCTCTCTAGGAGAGGGAATGGGCCATAATCCACCGCGCGGGTCCAATGAAGGTTGGTAAATGTCACATGTCTTAGAATTTTTGGTTCTAGGACATGCCGGTTTCTTCAAGATGTTTTCCTTCACCGTTTTGAGAGCAGTGGTGATGAAATAAACTACACAAAGTAATGTGCACTATAATACAATGCAGATGTAACATATTCTAATGTTATTGCAATATTTGGCAGCAAATGTCGAATCAGCCTTCTCGGAAGCTTACTGGGGTAGTCGCAATAAGCACAATAAAATAACAACTCCATTTTACCGAGATCGCATTTGTTTCAATAATTTCACATATTATCCAGTTGTTAAGACACTTAGATACAAAACTACACCAATTTTACATTACAATACTAAGAATCAATTTAAAAACAATCAAACCATTCACTGAAATTCGCACGAAAAAAGCTCGTCAAAAACCCAAAGTAAAGCGAATCTTGGGCTCTGAACACAGTGATATTAGATTTTTGTCAGCAGTTGTCTAAATGCTAAAATATTTGACCACATTCTTTAATCATTATGATTAACCACGTGACCCTTCGCTAGCACATGTTAATCAAATACAATTTATATTTTTGGGCAAGTCACGTTGTTTAGCCCTGTTGACTGTAAATTAACAGGTCCTTGAACCCCACCAAGTTTCTTAAGGTTGTGTATTTGAAGTCAAAAGAAAAAGTAACAAACCGATAAAAATAATGTAAAATCCTTTGTGAATAAACTGATGCTCCTGAGCTGCATGCCGAGCAGTCTTAACTTTATGACCCAGTTGAATATAACCGCATCAGAAAAGACAAAGTACAAATAAACGGAATTGTTATCCAATATTATTAAAAGCACACACTAGCTTAAAAATGATATAAAATAGTTATGTCCTGTTCTGTGCGACGGTAAAACTTGATGGGTTATTAAATTTAACGTTTCGTGCACGTGATGCCACTCATAAAATAATTATAATTGTTAATTGTAGCACTTAAAATTTAATATATAATGACTTTATAGTGTAGTGATGTATTACAATATTAAATGGGTATTACCTAATTTATACAAGCCAACGATACATAAATTAGGATCTTTATTTTTTTCCATTCTCATATTCATATTTTTAGATTTCATTTATAAATGTATTTATTTATTATATATTTTATTGTACAACACGTACAACAAACACAACGATTGACGGCCTTATCGCATTTCATGATCTCTTTCAGGCAACTTGGAATTGAAAGTAATACTCAGGACATACAATCGGGCTGTCATTGATTTGAGCATAAGTGCCTATGAAATGTTAATGTATCTATCTAATATAAATATAATCTGTACGTAGAATATAATCCACTAAACGACACGTGATGTAGTCATCTGCATTAATCTAGAAGATGTTTGAAAATGAGAGAAGATGAGTGTCCGAATATACGACCCTTTTTTTTGAGGTTGGGAATCCTCAAATAACTCCTTCTTCATTCTTGCGAGGAACGAGTGGGAGTGTCAGACTTTTAGTAGCCTTTTTCGTTTCAACGCCGCGGTACCTCCAGCAGTACCCTACAACCCCGCCAACTATTTTAAGAAACTGGTAAGTAAACTATTCATGAAAAACATCGGGAAAATGTATGCCATCCCCTCCAATTAGACCGCAAACAGTCTATAAACTTATGTCCCATTTTACGATGCATGCTGTATTGATTTCCAATTCACGCCCACGCGAAGTTCAACCGTGTGACTGATAGCTGAGTGGTCAAGGTTGAATGTCGTGGCAAATAGTGTACATAATTGAAAAGTTTAGCTAATTTATTTACTACTAGTGACCTACCCCAGTTTCACACGGGTATAAATTTTATACATAAACCTTCATTTATCACTCTTTTAAAACTGCATTAAAACCAGTTGCGTGGTTTAGAAGGAAATAGTGGAAAAACCGACAGAAACGGAAAGGGATTTTGTTTTATACTATGTAAACATTTTTGCAAATGGAATCCAATGGAACAATGTGAAAATATTTTCGGATTTAAACTCAATTAGTTCTCGGTTAAGTTAAAAATGTTGTTACATATCTAATGTTATTTGTGTCTTTCAGTTGTCCTTTGCATTTTAGGACCACAAGTTTTCTTTTTAGAAATTCGCCGTGGGCCTTGCGAGTATCAGCCATGCCCATAAACCAGTGGAGTGGCTATCACTTTGTGCCTTCTTTGATAACAATTCAATTGCAATTTTCCATCATACGAAAATTAAATTGCCAATAGGACTCTCATTTTAAAAAACAAATTTACTGTTGAATTTGTATTTATAAACGTTACTAAACTTCAGTTTCAATTGCTGCTACTTTAGTGTCGATACCACCAAAAAATACCTTATCACAAAAAAAAAAAAATCTAAAAAGGCAATCGATCTCAATTTAGAAGTCTTTTAGATTTTTCTCGATAGCTGAAGACACTTTTATTGCTTCTGAGCTTTATAAAAACTTGATCAAAGGGGAGAACGTCTCTTGGAATGAAAGCTAAATGGACGATAACTACTTCAATAACTCCTTCCACGCTTGATCGGAGGTATTAAGTCGAGACAGGCTATCATTTTGATCGCTGTCGTTTCATGAAAAATATATTCTTACCGATTGTTTAATGGGCCCGTGGAATACACGCACGACGGGTTCGCGTTTACTGTGACTACGTCGTGCGATCCACAAGGGAGATAGTCGAAGAAGGCGCCTAGAGCCGGGAACAATGGAAGAAATGGAGAGAGGCCTTTGGCCAGCCGTGAGACAGTACAGACTAGATATAATAAAAATAACTTTAGGAGGCTCTCATTAGGCTGGATCAAGGGCTTGATTCAGAAAGCTGTACTTTTGGATACTTTATTTTTAGGAGGTTCCTTCCTCTGGAGCCCTGACCGCCGTGCCGTTAGCTTGGACCCTGTATCCGATATCGGCGGGATACTGTTTTTATACTTTTTAACTATTAGTTTACTTTAAATATTTTTTTTACGTATATTACAATGAATACAAAAAATCATAATAATAATAGAGACGTTAGCTTCGGCCTCTCGTACGTCTTCTAAAGGTCCAGGAAATAATATTGATACTAAAAGAAAATAAACAATTGTATTGTCAATTTAACTACACAATATTGTTGTTAAATCAGCACAAAAACAAAATGAAACTGTAAACACAATTTACAATGTACATAGTAGGTAGCGGTACCTCAACAACAAGCCCCGGTGCTCCGCCATCTGAAACAAAAATTGCATTATATGTAAAGTTTGAGCAAAGTTGCTACAAATGAAATATTTTAGTACCTACCTTCACTATTTCTAGTACAAAGTAGATATCGCTTTTCTTTTGCATACCCTCATTCTAGGTCAATCGTTGACACTTGTAATACGGTTGTATTACCTAAAGAGACAATACTCACTTTAAGTAAGCATAAAAGATTAAAGGTTTACCTTCCATCAGGTCTAGTGTCATTGAAGACTCCGGAACAATCGAACAGAACTAATTATCATATCTCTTGAACCTAAAGGCAAGAACCTTTGAAAAGCAAGCCAACTCGTAGCCTTGTTAGGAATATTTCTTCGACCATAGAATACCCAGATCGTGTCTTGGAACAGCACATAACATACTTTTATGCTGGTAATTTTCCCTAGGGACAATTTTTTAACAGCAGCTAGTATCTCATAAACTATGACTTAAAAAAATACAAACTACGAATTGAGAACCTCCTCCTTTTTAGAAGTCGGTTAAAAAGCAAAAATATCATGAACGCAATAAAATGTATGATATAAAATAACTGTACTTGTTGTTCACTCATGTAACGTTTAAGAGCTCTTTAGATTATTTCACATTTATTATAGGCCCTTAGCTTTTATGAACATTTAAGCTCGGAAAAACTCAGGCAGAAATTTTCAGTTCATCAGTTTTTAATCTTGCGGGTTACAAAACACAAGTTCAACATATCGACCGTAACATACGGGTATATATTGGGCTGCGGGATTGTTCGCTCTGGAACGCAAAGGGCAACTGAAGGAACAAAAGTTTGTTTTAGTGAGTGAAAATCTGACACGCACTTGCGCTCCATCCAGAGCGAAATTTGGAGGATATGGTGGAGCATACAATGGAAGTATGCCCCGCTTGGTCAGAGCACCGCCATTTCATCGTGAGGGCGATTGGCAGCGGCGAACTCTCGCACCGGGCCCTGTTACAGGTCATGGTCCGGTGCGAAGAGGAATAGCAGGTGGTCGCCTCCTTCTACGAAGCAGTAATGGTAACAGAGTCAAAGCCTACTGGGATCATGGGTTGGCTACCGAAAGGGAAACCCTGGGCCCTGGAACGCAAATGGCAACTGAAAAGATACAGGTGGGTTTTAGTCAGTTTTGGTCTAACACGCCATCTCGCTTCACCCATGGCGAGAGAAGACATTTGATGGTTACCCACCTCAAAAAAATAGCATAAGTTTAGTCACGTGTAGAGATAACGACCTGTCGAGAAATAAGCCAGTTTAAAATACTCGTCAAACGTGTTTCTAGTCTGATCCGTGTGGACATGTGCCTCTGACTCTATTATTCACGGATATGGCCATGCTAATGAACGTCCACACAATGGCCGAGCTTGGCACTAGTCTAATGAATAGTGATAGACATTAAACTCAGTATTTTGACGCATTTAATTGATGGAGTGTTTAATGTTAAAATGTTTCCATACTGGGCTTAAATGTACACGAGATAAATCATTTGTTTTCTGTGAAACTGACGTTTTCGTTAATCAAACGAGAACTTATGCTTCAAAGAAGGCGTAATTTTGAATGAACCGAGGGCCTAGTACTATAGCACTTTCTGACTTATCACAATCAATCACAAAATTCTATTCAAAGGAACCATGGCATTAATCAGTTAATTAAATAAGATACAACAGTTTCTAAATATCAAAATGATGACTGATACCTCCTAAAGTTATTTAATTGTATTAATTTTACGGTAATTAAAATGTATTCCTTACCAGTAAATGAATGGTTAAGCCCCTGTTGACATGAAGGGGTAGTAAATTATATGCAATCAAGCTCGTCACCATACGAACCACTCCTCGATGGTGCACTGACTTGGTTTTGTGAGTACACATTCAGTTTGGTTTGTAAAAACATATAATTATTATTTTAACTTTAATTTTGTGCTGCATCATCATGAGTGGTCTTCGTAATAGAGTATTCCTTAACGGATCACAATAATGACACCGCTTTCGCGGAATTCAGGCGTTTAGTTACAATTTAGATACATTTCCCAAAAACTGCTATTTATCACTATTATTTATTTCAACGTATGTGAGAGTCGTGCAATGAACTTATTCTATTCTAGTCATAGCCATAGGACATTTTAGTATATTTATTGTATTTTTTTCCATGAAAAATGTATCATTACTCCGAATAGCCGGTTTTAGTGAAAAAAACAAACTATTATTCGAAATAAAGGTCTGAAGGGCAAAAGGATTTCTATGAAACTCCTACGTAGGTGTTTTTCTACTTAATTATAGCGCGTTTCAGGTTTTTGGTTACTGGCAACATAAATAGATGAGATCGTTAACCTGTCAGTCATAAAAGGTCAGCTTTGATGGGTAGTTTATTGAATTAGACACCACCGAACTTGGCTGAACGAGAATTTAATAAGTTTTGCAATAAATGTCACTTAGCGCCTACAAATTGCTTGTGAAACAGATGTTCGGACAACAAATAAGAGTTGATTCAGACGGAAAGTGGTCAAAGTGTGAAGACGTAAAGGTCGTTTTACTGTTTACTTAGTTACTTCTTACATAGCATGGGTTCTTAACCATGACACGGTATCTTTAAGATGAGAGAGAACGATGGGGTGTTAGCTACGTTGTATAAATCCGACAGCTGTCACCTGTACCATCCTATATCAATTGTAGTGTAGGCAATTTGGAATATTAGATGGTGTTTCAAATTGGAAAATAATCATGATCTGTGGATTAGTCATGTCATTCATATTTATGTTTAAAAACTTTAGACAAAATATCATTATTTACACAAAAATGGTTTTTTATATACTTTTTTAAACTCTGCCCCACACTAGCTTCTGAGGTTTTATAAGTGTCCATGTAAGCCTATGTGAAATAAAAAACTTTTGCCTTTGACTATGACTAAAAATTACTCCTGTATCATGGATCATGTAAATTCAAATACACAAGACACCCAGACCCGGAACAGTTATCAGTACGTTTTACAAGTATTGGTCCGTGCGTCGCGAGTTGGATACTCGCGACACGCAGTGTAGCAGTCAACTGTTCAACTGCTGCGCCAACCGTGCCGTCACCTGAAACAAAACGTCTTGAAAAGTCTTTGTTACCGTCGTGTTGTTTGCCCGTTTTTGTTGTCGTTGTGTTGTTTGTTTGTTAAAGTGTTTGTTTGTTTGTTTGTTGTTGTTTTGTTTGTTTGGTTGTAGTTGTAGTGTTTGTTAGTGTTTGTTGTTTGTTTGTTAGTTTTTGTTGTTGTTTGAATACCTGTGTATTTGTAGATTTTCAAATACAAAGACTTAGAGAACTTTCTCCATGCCAAAGAGTTGCTCAATGCTGATTTCAAAAGGCCAAGTAGTGGTTAGTTTTTAGAAATTAAAATATACTTAGTTCTCAGCCACATCTGTGCTGCTCACGAAGTTAAAACTTCAAAACAAACAAAACTAATGTACAAACTTAAAATTAAATCCTTAGGGTGCGTTTAGACGAGGCGAAAACTTTCTTGCGGCTGTCACGCGGTGGCCGCGTGCTTTCCTCATACTTGTTTGCAAAGCGCGTGGAGGATGTGCTGACGCTGCACAGTTGTTTATCAGACGCGCTCGTCCGCTCGATTCTTCTCGATGTTTTGTATTCTGGTAATTTTAGTACTGCCAAATGACCGCATCTGACAAGTCACAATTCCTGTGTGATTGTATTTGTAATTAAGATGGAGATGGATGATTTAAGTAGCCCGTCCTCCACGCGGCGGCAGCGCATCCTCCACTCGAACGCGCGAGTACGGTCGAGTACGCGCAAATCATATAAACGCGCCATTAGATACTACAGTCATTAAATATTCCTTACGATATTCGAAAGTATCTTAATATAATGCAAAGTTATATTTAAACTTTAAATTAATTTTAAAGTTCGCTTTGTTTTCTAGAACACAATCTTTTATGTATTCACATCACGTAATGTAACTTACATAAAAGCTTTATACGAGTATGAAGTTACTTTCAAAGTTAGTAATATACCTTTTCCTTGTGTTTTCTGTTTCTTTAGTGAATTCCATTTATGAATGTAGGTAGGTGATACATTACGTGTAGAGGAACATAAGTGATACTAAGAAGTTCGGGAAACCTGAAGAATTGTGGTTTTAGTCTTTTTTCTACCTGTATTATGCAAATAAATAATTTGATTTGATTTGATTTGATTTGATTTAGTACATAGGAAGCGTTTGTACCTATATATGTTAAGACTAAATCTAGATCGGTAAATGTTTTTCCATATGACTTTTTTATTATTTCTTTATTTAAACTTCATGTACGGTAGTGGTACATAGGCGGACTTAATAGCGTATCTGTCTTATTTTTAAAGGTTATTCATTTATAAGTAAAGGTTTTATTATGTATGAAATGAAAATATCAGTTACGAGCTCTTTTCTCAATAAACCTGCAATTTCAAATTTACTATGACTGAATTAATAATAATAAATTTCAAAAAGTCATATACACATGGCGGAACTACTGAGCACAGCCGTGCCCCTGGGCCACATACTAGGGGAGCCCTCAAACCTGATTACAAACCTATTATTGAACTAGCTGAAAATTCTCCCATCTTCAAAATGTAAATAAATTAGGTTGCAACATTAATTATGACAACTCATTTTAGTCAGTAAAAGTTTTACACTCCCTTTCGCTCCACCCAGATCAAAAGAAGTTATTTGATGATTTCTCGCGTAAATAAAGGGGCCCGTCTTTTTTCCCCAGGGCCGTTGGTCATCTAGCTACGCCACTGCTCACATGGCTGGTGCAGCTTCTCTACGTTCAATTTATTTGAATTATCTAGTACACATAACAAGGAGTTGTTGCTTAATTATCCTATTGTGTGCATCGCATTGTTCGAATGAATTACGAAACTGTCAAAATGTACTGAGACACGTTGTTAACTAATTCATTAAGCTAAGGGTTCTGTGGAACCGTAATACTAAAACCAATTTGTTTTGTATGTAAATTGAAACTCGTGACGTCATTTGTTACAACATTCAATTTAACTTTCATTTGTTTGATTGAGAAATTGAAAATATGTTTGTGTTACATTTTAGGTCAAAAAACTTTGCGCAAAAAAAGTTTTCCTCGAAAACAAAATGTTTTCAAAGTTAAATTCAATTTAGTATGATAAATTAGTGGGAGATAACAAACTAAATAAAAACGGCAGACGGTCCGTTCTTAATTGAAAAGAATAATTAAGTAAATTGGCGAAAACATTAATCTCACCCCAGCAACAGGCTTCGAGGAAAAAAAGAAAAGAAAGAGCCAGCAACAAGTGAATAAAAATCACTGAACCTTGAACCTTTCAATATATTGCTTAGACAATATGAACCCATTATAGTAATACTATATCATAAAACATTCAATATAATCTCTTACATACGTCAACAGGGCGTAGAAAGAAAATGTTTATCGTCCCTTTCGCGTCGTGCATACAACCGTGACTTATGACGTCACATGTCTGGGCGGCAACTCGTGTTTTACGAGCTGTATCGACAGTTTTATAAGTTTATTGCTAATGTCATGTCAGAGACATTAAGTTGAGTGCTTGTTGTTGCGTTTGTTTCTAGTTTAGTGCGGTTAATTATGTAATCTAAGTTGACAAGCGACGAAATTCAATATTAGTAACTATTTTAGTGATGACTAACTCTGTTGACGTAACAAACATCCACATACCTACCTATTTGTAAATGTTCTTGTGCTAAGTCTAGTAAAAACCAATTAAAAAGAAAATAATGATATAAACTAGTGCTTGACTGCGTTCCCACCAGATGGTAAGCAGTGATGCAATCGATGATGGTTAATCGCACTAGTTTAGGTACTAAGAGCCTATTGACTCTAGCCTTAAAGACGTCTAAATTATAATCGGATGCGAAGACCGCTGCAGGCTAATTGTTATTATTTTAATAAAACTTCGGTCAATTAAGAAAAAAAAACGATTAATTATTTTGGTACCTACTGGTTAAAATTGCGTTATTTCCTCAGCATTCATTAGTTTGAAACCAAATTGGTTAATTTTATAGGTTTTTGTAATACCACCAAAGTATCGGATGATGATATAAAATGTACTTAAACTTTGTTATTATAACCCTTTACTTGGCCCCTTTATGAAATAAACTGTGGTGTGGTGAGTGCTCTTAAAGATAACGATAGGTACTTGTTACTACAAATGAAACAATATTTGGACTTTGTTTTATAAGATGGTGAAAAGGGATCCCTAATATTCGTTACTAAGTACAGTTAAAAAACGCAATTTCGTATTATTTCTTCTTTTTTACTTTTTGAGCAGAAGTCTGCTACCTAGCATGCTTTAAGATCCTAGTGTCCATGTATCTTATTCATTGATAGCGTAAAAATAAATATGATGAAAATATTCATTCTTACTAAAAAACCAGGATTGTGCAATAATTTTCTAACCCTGGATCGACGAGGCTTGGGTTATACAGGCTTGATGCTATATTTTACGTTTATTAAGGCATGTATGGTATGTATCTATCGTGGCCATATCTTAGAATTCATATTCATAATAATATCATGAAATAGTTACATACTAATAATATGTCCATCCACGTTTGGCTATGTCATTAATATAGGATTTCTGTGATAATAATGGGTCAAAATAAGGTAGGAACTTATGTATTGCTCTAGTAAAAACAAACATAAGCTTAAGATTAAAATAAAAAACCTGTGCAAAAAATATTAATGTACATTTTACAATTATTAAGGGACGGATCAGACCAGTTAGGTTAGATCTTATATTAGGGGATCTCTTTCGTGGTCATTTTTTTTAAACCACCCAGAAGAGCATAATTAGTATAAGAACATTTAGTGCACAATTAACATATTTTATGGAATAAACGCATATTTTGTACTAGAAAACCGAATAAATTGAGGATCAGCTAAATACTACTCCAATTTAAATCGCATATAATGTCGTTGGCAAAACGCTATCATAGCTGCATTCAAACTTCTGATTGACTGCAGGCTCTTATTAGTTATATCAAATTACGTAGCTTTGTGTCGTAATTGTATTTCATTACACTTTTATATTCCATTTAAAAATTATTATTCGCTTTTAGTAGGTAAAGAAAGTCTGCCGCCATATAAAGTGACGAAAACAAAGCGGAATCAGCACCTCTACCGGTGGACAACATAACTATTTGACAATATGATCAGTCATGTTTGACCCTATCATGAATAATCATCCGTTTAGCTGTTCATATTGTGGCGACCATGGAGGCCACATTAATACTACTAACTTGCAAACTGGCAAGATATACTTATAAGGTTTATGTTTTAAAAAGTTTAGGATTGATTTGATGAAAAAACAATAAGAGTTAGGGGGATGTCAATAAAAATGAAGACGTAATTTTATATATAAAATGTATTAGAAAGTGCTTCATACAATATAATAACAGTATAATTGAACCAGCAGCTTTTCATTTGCGTCTCCCTTATCACAATATCGTTAAACGCAGAGTGTTCATTGATTTGGCTTGCCTATATCATGATGTGGCCAGTGGGCAAGGTTCTATATCATGAAATGCCACCATTTTATGATATGGTTGGTTATATTATAAAGTGTACCAACCTATGAATGGTATGTCTAAACGTTTAATATATGTCCATGTATAGAGTACCCTTAAACAAAGTTCCGTGTTTCCCAAGCAAGGTCAAAAGCTTTGTAAAGCTGCACTCTACACTCTAAAGCTAATCTTCCACCAGCCCATTTTCCCATTAGCCGTTACAAGCACAGAACACAAACATGTCGCTCTAATCCTATCCACCCCTTTACACGACAACGGTTTAACTGAAGCTTTTGACTTTGTTAACGTCCAACTAGCGTGAAACGGGTTACGGTATATGCGTAATTAAGAGCAGTTTTAGGCCAGTGGTATTGGCACTGAATTACAAGTATCTAGGTCATGGGTTAGTAGAATGTGCGAGATAGTTCGAAAGAGCTATCATGACCCCGGAACGCAAACGGTAATTGAAGGAACACGAGTGGGTTTTAGTTAGTAAAAGTTTAACACTCTCTGTCACACCGCCCAGAGTGAGAGAAATAATTTAATCATGATCCTATTGAACAAATCACTGCTCCGATATAACTTTATCACACATATGACTGAGAGGAACTCCTCTCAGTCATGATACGTTCAGTGTCCCACTGATGTGTACCTACCTTAATTCGTTTCGTTTGATTTTATCTCTTATGTGAAATCATTAGTAAAATGAACGAAAAAATGTATATTCTTATAGGACTATTTTATGCCCTAAGAGAGGGACGTAGTTGATCAATTTCATTCATTAAGACCTGTATTATGTACAAACCTATGATCCACAATAAATATATTGAAGTTGAAGATGATTGCCCAATTAAAAAAAAATTTGGCTTTGTAGCTGTCTTTGTACAAACAAAACTTTCCCTAAGCATGTTTTTTTTTTGCTTCCGAAAAAACAAAACAATTTATCAAAACTGGCATGTCTTAGAACCCATCCATCAATCCGCACTTGACTTACGTGTTGTATTAAGGCCCGCTCCCTCTCAGAGAGGAGGTCTATGTCCCACAATTGTAAACGTTATAAATACTGATAATGCTATGTCGTATAGGCGTACAGATTAATTCGACCATATATTGCAAATCGACAAAAATAAAATTTCAATAATTAATTGAACAATTAGTTGTTTAGCATTTTCTAAATGTCTAAATCGAGTCGGTCGTTCTGATTTTTTACATAAATCAAGAGAAATAATTACTATTATCTGCCTAACGAATATAAATCTGAGTCAATTGTTCGGATATTGATAAGGAAGGAATATTAAAACACCAAAAAATCTAAATGTTATGTGAAAATTTACGAACAGAAAATCCATACTTCCATACTAATATTATAAATGAATGAAATAAAAAAGCGAAACAGACAGACAGTTACTTTTAACTTTGTCTGTCTGTTTCACTTTTCTTTTTTATTTTCCATTTTGATGAAATTTACTGGCAGAAGCTAGTATATATGTATATAATATAATATTCACACAACGCCGTCTAGTCCCAAGCTAAACAGAGCTTGTATTATGAATACTAGACAATTGATAAACATACTTATATATTTCAAAATACATAACATATTATAAATAAATTGCACCCAGACACAGAACAAATTATTGTGCTCATCACACAAACATTTGTCCCGGGTGGGAATCGAACCCACAACCTACGGCATAGCAGTCAGGGCCACTAACCACTAGACATTAGTAATAGTTTTCAATTCCGTTCCAATTTCCCAGTCCGTAAACAAAAGGTAACTATATTTTTTCGAAAGTTTGGTGACTATTTGTACTTTCTTACGTGTACCTAATAAACAAAGCCTAGTTGGTTGATTATTTCTAAGTACTTACAAAGGTCTGAACTGAAAACTCAACGAGAATATTTTCTGAGTACTGTCACGATCTAGATAGAAGTCAACTGAAGAAAGCTGTCGCGTGCTAGATAACTGAATCAATTCTTCCTTCATAAGGAATGAATGGATGAATAGATAGTGAGTTAGATTGATATCGATTCGGTCCACTTTCTCATGCAATCTTGATTCTTCGTCGGTGATAGGATAATATTGCCATTTAAGGATCTTGTGAAATTTGCGGGAGTGTCAAAAAGGTTCGCCGCAGATCTAGAACACACAATATGTCGGTTTTAGTTAGTAAAAGTTTGACACTCCCTGTCGCTCCAACCTAGAGTGGGAGAAGCCATTGGATGATTTCCCACCTGAAAACCTATTGAAACATTATTTTATAAAACAATATTCTGTTGAAAATTCGTAGTTCCAGTCAATCAGCTTCAAAAACTCGATACCTTTATAATTTTAAAGCTGATTGACTCATAAATAATTTAAGTTACAAAACTTGGAGTTACAAAAGTTGGCTATCTAAAACAATATAACCACGAATTATTTTTTTTAAACAACAATAAACTATAGGTTATACCTATAGTTTATTGTTGTTTAAAAAAAATAATATTTATTTATATTTTTCAAGTGATTGCTTTATTGTCATTTGAGTTATTAGATAATTTTCCACTTAAAAATAGGTGTTTGTTTTCACTAAACGTGTCTTTTTGTTAAATAGACTAGTTTGAAGCCCACGTGTTCCTTGAAAATTCAGTTTTCAATGCAAAATATCTCAAGTTCTATTCAATTAAGCTTTGTGTCACAACAGATTGTCAAGCCAATGTCAACGTTATTGTTTTAGGGGAGGTACGTCTTCTTTATTGTTTTAATGTTTGGTTAGTACTTGAATATTCTGTGTATGACGGTTTGTTGGGCATGCCAGCTGTATTTCTGAAATTAAATTAACTTAGACACGTAACAATCTTCAGTAGGTATGTTATTCTTGATTAGGTTATTTCTAGGCAAGCGAGTTCCATTGTCGATTACATCATCGCTGACCATCAGATGCGACAGTGTTCAAGCGCGAGCCCATAAAAAAATATCATATAATTTCTATAATTTTACAAGTACTTAGTTGTCATGTTATATAATTGGTCAGCTCGTTTATAATAATTAGGCGAGCCACTGTAGGCAGATTAAACAATGAAACCTGCGCTAACTCAACGGTGTTCAAAAAATGGAATTCATATTTTTGCCGGAGTTTAAAATATACAAAATAATAATTGGCTGTTGACATTTGGACTGAATGCTGAATGTCGGAATGGCAAGAGGAAAGTACCCATTGAGTCTTTTATTGAAATAAACCAATTTATATAACTTATATCAAAGTCTTCTCTTTTGAAGACAAAAAGTTTTATATTTTACGTATTTTTTCATAAGCTAACGGTGTTAGCAATTATACCTTGTCTGTTAGAACATTTATACTATCGTGTGCATACATGCATACATACACACCATTGAGCGGGGAGAGGGTTTAAAAAGTACTTCGAAATTCACTCTGTGACCAAAGAATCATTCATAATATCGCAACAGTAAAGATTGCACGAGTTATTTATGCGTCCCGTATGTAGGTATTGAGGTGCGCTCAGGCGATATCACGCAAAAAAAAAAATCGGTAATGTATTGACACAATCCAATCGATCTGCTAACCTAACTTATTTAATTCCCATATAAGAAACTGATTTTCATCCGTATCAGCACTCTAAGGTTCAGTTGAAAACCAGCGTCAGGCAACTGCTGCGTAGTTGTCTGGCATTATGCTGAACTGGACCTATTTGGCGTAGCCGTGAGACATATTTTTTTTTTCTTTTTATTGTTAATTTTATTTCTCCTTATTTTTATTTTATTTTTTTAGTTGTAAATCAATTATTTTGCCAAATAAACATATTTTCTTTCTTTCTTTCTTTTCTTTCTAACCTAAAGATTACAATTTTGACCTTTCGGTAATTTTTGTCTACTTGAAAAGTGGTCAGATTGAGTTTTTCCTTTGAAACCTGAAAAAATGAACGATAAACAAATTTTTAAGGTTTTTCGAGCACCATGCTTTTAGCGCAGGTCTTTTGAAGTTTTTTTCTGCAAACTCGGTTTTACACTGTTGTTTGCAATTTTTTGTGACCTGTGATGTTGTAAATAGCTAGCCTATTGGAATTACAATTTATGCAAATAAAGATATGTCAAGAAAAGTAACGGCTAAAGTATTTATTCGACTGCGAAAATGCTGAAAAAAAAACAGTATCTCAGACAAATCTGAATGGTTCTCATGTGATTTGACCATTACATATTAACTGTATGGACTTTAAAAGAGACTTTGACTCCTGAGTTTGTTTCGGTGTTTCTTCTCAGAGTAGGCAGCTAGAAAACTCCGGTCTCATCTAGTTTTAAATGAAACGAACGAAAAACGAAAATTTAAAAAAAAATACGTGTAAAAGTGTTTTTTTAAACCTACTTACAAAATAAATATCGTTTATCATTTATTTTTATAAAGTTTAAATTCTGCTAAAATTCCAATGTTGGGTATAATATTAATAATCTTTAATCTACTCGGCTAAAGGTCTATAATGGCTTCATTCCAATAGTGCAAAGTTCACACTCAATAGGTATTTTCCTCTTGACATTCCGACTTTCAGCATTCAGTGAAAATGTCAACAGCTCATCTTGATTTGCGAAGTTTAAACCCACGCAAAAACAATTGCCCCAAGCCTTTCAACTTGATATCGAACTTCGACGAACACTTTTTTACAAAAAAATTAGCTATAAAAACACCACGGGGATTTTCGGAAAGGGATACCGTGGTCCTTGAAAGCAAAGGGCAACTGAAGGACACAGGTGGGTTTTCAGTCAATAAAAGTCTGACACACCTTCTCGTTCCACCCTACAGCGTGAGAAGCCAATGGATGATTGGATAATGAATTTCCCACCTTAAAAAAACCTATAGATACATTATTTTATAAACCAATATTCTGTTGTGAATTTATGTTCCAGTCAATCAGCTTCAAAAACTCGATACTTCCTTACTTTTAAAGCTGATTGACTTATAAACAATTTGAGTTACAAAACTTGGAGTAGATGGCTATAAGAACAATATGACCTTTAAGTTTGTTAGTTGTTACTTAATAACAATAATCTCAATCTAAATGTTATTGATGTTCATTTAGTTGTTCATCAGCATCTGAACAATTTGAGGTGTTTAAACTTTGTAATTATTATTAATAGGCGGGTTGTTTTGTGTTTCTTAAGTTTATCTATGAAAGCCCTCCTACTACGTTTCTAAGAATTCGGGCGCTGTTTGAAAATGGAACTGTCAACAAGCTGCGTAGGCCTGTAGACAGTTTAGATCTCAAACTGGATTAACTTTCTCAAAATTCAAGGAGTACTTTTTATTTTTTATGTATTTGCTAACAATCTTTTAATTTACTTTTTACGCTGTCAAGTTAATAACTTGTTCTTTTCAGTGAAAATTCCTACCTATTGTATAAATAATATCAGCACGGGTCGATGTTCAAGGTTACGCAACACTTGACGAGATTAGTCCGTGGATGGGTGACTACTTAATACGTTGAGAGAAGAAATCGCGGAAAAAGCAATTTCCTCACCTATATTTAATTCCACCGGTACATCCGGTTCGACGTCTCCGCCCAAACCTCGATTGCGCCGGTCCGACAGAACCCTTGTGGTCCGCGGTGGGCGCTGAGGCAGATGGACCGGGAGCTCCTCCTGGAAGCCGCGACGGTACAGGCCTGGGTGCAAGCACCGGACAGGCCTGTCGACATAGACGTCGAGGCAGAGTGGTTCCGGGAGGCCATGTCGCAAATTTGCGACGCGGCAATGCCCCGAGTCCCTCCAGGACGTGCTCAGCGCCAGGTATACTGGTGGTCGCCGGAGATTGCGGCACTGCGCAACGCGTGCAATGCCGCGCGACGCCGGTATGCCAGATACCGCAGGCGCCGCATCCGTCCACCGGATGCGGAGGCCAGAGAGGCGGAGCTGTACGAGGGATACAGAGCGGCAAAGCGCACCCTCCGAGCGGAGATAAGGCGGGCCAAACTTGAGGCCCGCAACGTGTGGCTGGGGACTCTGAATGGGGACCCATGGGGACGCCCGTACAAATTGGTACGGGACAAACTCCGCCCCTGGGCTCCCCCGCTGACGCAGAGTCACCGGCCCCAGCTCGTGGAGGGTGTGGTGAGCACTCTGTTCCCCACGCGAGGGGAACACTCTCCCCCGCCCATGGCTCCGCCACCAGCGGTGTCCGACGCGGACCACGATGGCGACGACGACGATAACGCTCCAGAGGTGACCGAGGTAGAGATGAGAGTGGCGGTACGAAGGCTGAGTGCCAAAAATACCGCCCCAGGACCCGACGGCTTGCCTGGGAAGGCATGGGTCCTGGCCATGGAGGCTCTCGGGCCTCGACTAAGAGGGCTCTTCAGCGCATGCATGGAGAGGGGCCAGTTCCCACTTCGCTGGAAGACGGGGAAACTGGTCCTCATCGCGAAGCCGGGGCGCCCCGCGGACTCTCCGTCCGCGTACCGGCCCATTGTGCTGCTCGACGAGGTGGGCAAGCTCTTTGAAAGAGTAATTGCAGACCGCCTCGTCGCACACCTAACACGGGTGGGGCCGGATCTGGCGGACGGCCAGTTCGGCTTTCGCAGGAGGCGCTCCACGGTGGACGCCATCATGTGCGTGCGAGCTCTCACGACAGGGGATGCAGTGGCCCAGGGCAGGTGTGTCGTGGCGGTGTCTCTGGACATCGCCAACGCCTTCAACTCCCTGCCTTGGAGTAGCATTGGGAGGGCACTCCGGTATCACCGGATGCCCGACTACCTCTGTCGTGTGGTCGAGGCGTACCTGTCAGACAGGTACATAACCTACCCCGGTCACCAGGGGGTGTGGGAACGTCGGGAGATGTCGTGCGGTGTTCCGCAGGGATCGGTATTAGGGCCGCCCTTGTGGAACATCGGATACGACTACGTGCTGCGCGGCGACCTCCCTGACGGGGTCAGCGTGGTCTGCTACGCAGACGACACGCTGGTCCTGGCGCAGGGAGAGTCGTACCAGGCGGCGGTCGAACTAGCGACACGCGGGGTCGCGACAGTCGTTGGCAGGATCCAAGAGCTGGGACTCGAGGTGGCATTGCACAAGTCCGAGGCCATGTGCTTTCACGGCCCTCGGAACGCGCCACCACCGGGTTCCCGGCTAACGGTGGGAGGAGTCCACATTGGCGTCGGGTCAACGATGAAGTACCTGGGACTCGTTCTCGACAGCCGATGGGATTTCGACGAGCATTTCCGACGTCTGGCTCCCAAACTAAATCGGACTGGGGCTGCTCTCTCGCGGCTCCTGCCCAACCTTGGGGGTCCAGACGCCTCCTGCCGGAGGCTCTACGCGGGGATCGTTCGGTCCATGGCCCTTTATGGCGCGCCGGTGTGGGCGCCGGGGCTGCGGAAGCAGCCGGCGGCCCGGCTGAACGCGTGCCAGAGGGTCATGGCCATACGGATGGTGCGAGGATACCGGACGATCTCCCGCGAAGCGGCGAGCCTTCTTGCTTGCCAGCGACCATGGGAACTGGAGGCAACAGTCCTTGCACTCATGCACGACGGCGCATGGAGATGCAACGCCGGGGCGAAACTCCGCTGCCGCAACAAGTCGCGGCATGGCGGACAGAGTTCCGGCGAGTTCTCATGGAGAAATGGCGACAGCGACTGTCGCGACCCCGTGCTGGGCACGCCACAATTATGGCGGTAAGTCCCCTCTTTGAGGCGTGGTTGGAAAGACCTCACGGCGTCCTCACATTCCGCATGACGCAGGTCCTCACCGGACACGGTAAGTTCGGGAGGTTCCTGCACCGGATTCGTGCGGAAACGACGCCCGGGTGTCGCCACTGTGTGGCCCACCCGGAGGACACGGTGGAGCACACGGTGGAGGTGTGCCCCGCTTGGGCAGAGCAACGCCGTGACCTCGTGAGGGCAATCGGCGGCGGTGATCTCTCGCGCCGGGCCTTGGTTCAGGCCATGCTCCGGAGCGAGGAGGAGTGGCAGGCGGTCGCCTCTTTCTGCGAAGCAGTAATGCTAGCTAAGGAGGCGGCCGATCGCGTAAGGCAACGGTCCTTACGCTCCAACCGCCGCCGGGATTCCGATCCCGATTTCCGGCCACCGTAGGCGCGGGCTTGCAGACGGCGAGCAATGGGTGGCTCGCCGTCTGGCCGTCCGGTAACCGTCCGGACCGAGCCCAAGTCGTCGACGGCGCGTTTTGTTCCACGCGCGCCTCAAGGAGATGTCAGCAAATCGTAGGGGCCCAGCAGGGTCGAAGCCTACTGGGGCAACGGGTAGTGTGAAAGCTGAACCCGGGGCCCTGGGACGAAGGCAACGAAGGAACAGGAGTGGGTTTTTAGTCAGTAAGAGTCTGACACTATCTCCCGCTCCGCCCAAGAGCGGGGATGTCATTAGGATGATTTTCCCACCCAATAAAAAAAAAAAAAAAAAACCTATATTTAATTAATCATTCCAAAAGAACACACTTCCTGGATAAAAAAGCCTATGTGCTATGTGCTATTCCAAGACATGGTCTACCCATGTGCCAAATTTTATCCAAATCCGTTTACTTGTTTGAGCATAAAGGGGTAACAAACATATACACACAAACATTCGCTTTCATAATATTATTGTGATTGTGTGATGGTTCCGTAGTTATGTAAAATAAATTAACGTTTCCTGAAACTGACATAATAAGGTTTACTTTTCCTTTTTTAAGTAATTTGTATGGACGGTGGATAATGAATTACTCACGATCTACAATGTTAATATTATGACATTGAAACTTTCACTTAAATGACTTTTTACTGAGAATATTGATTAAACTATTAACTGCATTTATAGTTTTCTAGAATAGGTATTCAAAGAAACCTTATTTATAACATTTCAGTAACCACGCGACTTGGATTAAGGCCCATTCCTTCTTATAGAGAGGGGCTTGAGTCCTTGCAATAGGGATATTATAAGGCTGATTTATGCTTATATATGCTTTATTCTACAGTGGTAGTCTTTTAGCACATTACAGGGTGTAATAGGGTTCATGAGTATAAGGTGGTCGATCCTGTAAAAAAAATCATTAACGGTAAGGTTAGATTGACAGCGCACTTTAATTAAGTTTTTATATATAAATATAGATAATTAAATAAATAGTAGCGCAAAGGGCAAGGGAAAGGACTATCACTTTCCATTGGCCTTTGGTTTACTAAACTTTGGTTTGCTTCTGTTTGCAAACCAACGTACCTCCTGGCGGGGAAAAACAAGGTATTTTTCTAACATATTATTTATACGTGCTACCGCTCACCACAGACCGCGGTCTGTAACAGAGGCATGTATACAACGTTAGTTTCATGCCACTTTGTTAGTTTTAGTGAGCGCTTCAGATTCTTGACATTGTGGTTTTGGTCAGTCGAACAGAGAATGGCCCAGCTTATTCAAAAGGGTGGAATAATATTTTGTTCTATATTCGCCTGAAAAGGTAGGTAAATTAACATCATCCAATGTTGCTCAAATGCTCACAGGCCTCTCAGTACCCTAGTCCCCATGCTCTCTGTGTGAATAAGTAGGATGAATCAAGTTAAACTCAATTTTTTTATCTTTAAGCGACTGTAACAAATTAATACTTATCCCCGTTGCTACGGAAAGAGCTAATTTTGAAAGAGTTACCGTGGCCCTGAACGCAAGGAGCAACTGAAGAGCACAGGTTGAATTTAGTGAGTTTTTTTAAGGCTGGAAATCATCCAATAACCTCTCTCGCTCTGCGTGGAGTGGGAGGGACTTTTATTGACTAAAGCTTCAGTTGCCCTCTGCGTTCTAGGACTACGGTTTTACTTTTCAGAAATTCCCCGCGATCCTAGCTCGGTCCTGCTGGCCCCTACAGTTTGCCGACATCTCTTTGAAGAGCGCGTGGATCACTACGCGTTGTTGAGGTTGGTTTTAGTCAGTAAAAGTCTGACACGCTCTCTTGCTCTACCCTAGAGCATCTCAGAGAAGTCACTAAACAATTACAACAAAAAAACCGTTTCTTGTTGTGAAACTGGAAAACGTAAAGTTAAATCACACGTTGTTTTTAGTTGTCAAGAAAATTGTTCTATTGATATTATTGATAGGCTCGCACTATATCACTATCTTACCTGATGGAAAGCGACGACGTGGTCGAAGATGGACCACGCTTGCCTAGAAGTACCAAACCTTTAAATTAGTTGCCTTAGGGGCTATAAGCTATGACTTATAGCCCCTAAGGCAACTAATTTAGCTCACTTTTATCTTATCATCAATAAATGAATATTAATAATATATAATAATTACTGTAAATTAATATTTATTTATTAAAACTTTATGCACTAGTAATAAACACTGTACAAAGGCGGACTTAATACCTTAGGCATTTAAAAAAAAAAATTAAAGAAAATACAAACATAAAAATATTGAATATAGAAAAATAAATATTGATAAATATTGCTTTGTTGTTATTGATATATAGAATATTGTTTGTAGAGTAAAAATCTAAGTGCTACTAGAAATGGTCTTATAACAATTCATCGTGTTTGTAAAATGAAGAAGCTATAAAACGCGTTTTTACGATCGGAATTCGTGAGAATCCATCACTTTTTCACGATCTTTATGAACAGACTCCCTTTAACCATGTGCTCCGCTACAATGAATATCAAGAAAAAACTTCACATGAATTTAATATTATTTTTATTAGTTTATTTATTGTATATATGTAAATATTACACCACGAACTACCTACTTATCTTTTTCTCCTTCTCTGTCAAATCCATCCAAAGGTTGTCTGTAAAAAATCGCTTTTTGCAGCGATAAGACCGCCCATTGTGACACCCTATTAATTTTAATTTCCTAATGTAAGTTGTATTTTGGGTGAACAATAAAGAATATCTATCTATCTATCTATTTAATACGTACCTACCTACAGTGAAACATAATAGGTATTTTCTAATCCAGGTCATGGTCAACCCGTATGCCAAGTTTTATGCAAATTCGTACAGCAATTAAACATTCAAATTTACCTACATGTTTTCCGATTATATTTATTGACTAGCATAGTGAAATTGTTATGATATACTAGCTTCTATCAGCGGTTTAGACTGCGTAAAAGTAAAAATACTGGACAAGTGCAAGCGGACTCGCACCCTGAGGGTTCCGTACAAACTTACCTATGTAAATAGTTCAATTCCGGAATCGAGTCTAGAAACATTTTTCCGAATCGCAAAAACAAAATTGTGAAATAACAACAAATTTACGGTTCTCATATTTATTCCTATACTTGTACTATAAGACCTTGCTTTATGCCATAATATTTTAGGATTCTAGTTTAACGGGAAGTACCCTATGAATTTTGATTACCTCGAGAGTGTCGAAAGGTACGTTTTTTGCCACATAAACCAAATTATCTTTTTTTCTCGTTAACTTACAAGTTCGATTTTTTTACAGCTTTAAGAGTACAGATTTGAGTATATGGTATTAATTTCAACTCAATACCTCTACGCGATCCCGAGATAAAGGGTCTTGACAGATGAACAGACAGACAGCCGGACGGACAACAAAGTGATCTTATAAGGGTTCCGTTTTTTTCCTTTTGAGATACGGAACCTTAAAAATATCCCAAAAAAGCATACCTACTCCCGTGATTTTCAAATCCATTTAGCTGTTTAAGCGTGAAAGAGTAACAAACATACATACAAACGTTCCCCTTATAATATCTGTGTGATGATTTTGCGCTCTACTATACATTGTCCCATGTTCGCATTATTGCTAACGAATTGGACCACTCAAACACGAATATTCAAGTATAACTACTGTCACTACAGTATGTTTATGAGAATTGAGTTTCACACACGCATTATCTGAAATGTCACGAACAGGTCATGCATGTAAATAAACATCGATAAGTTCAAACTTGCTGTGGTGTGTTGAATCCATCCAAATCAAAATTGATTAAACCCTAATTGTTATCGACATTGCTGTCCAATACAATTCAATTTTATTTTCTTGCTATTTGAGAATATTCAGCTTTTAATATAAAATATTTCAATTCTAAATTTGATTGACATATTTTCCTGACCATTGCCCCAATACGATTCAGTCTGCGTAGGCGGATGATGATATCTACCTGGCCTATTGAATCTCGATTGAGTAACACTGATATAACTATACCCTGGAGAACACAGCGATCGGAATAACCAATAACATCTGTTTTTGACTTTGATCTCTGACCTTTAGTTCGTCGTTCCGATGCGTCATGCATGATTAGATTGGGGGTTTTCCAGATTTGGTTTCGTCGTGTTTTTGCGGTGAAGCAGATGAAAATTTTCGATACGAGGGTAAAAAGCTTGTTATGCGGACGGGATGAGTTTTATCCTTGCTTTTTTGCACACTGATGTAAACATATATTCTTATGCCTTTTATTTATATAGTGATTTATTGACGCATAATAATAATATAATAATGGAGCCCTGACCGCCGGTAGCTTGGACTCTGTCCCCGATACCGGTGGGCTACTATTTTTTATATTTTTAAATTTTTTATTTTTTTTATTGGAATATTTGAAAATATAATTTATATGTTATGTTAATGAATAAACGAAATATAATAATAATAATGATCTTTTTATTGGAACAGAAAAAAACATTTACAAATTGTTTGCGTACGAAAATAGCTACAGTAGTTAGGAACTGTGTCGCAGCTATTAACGCCCACCTCCAGGAGAAAGACGACAGCGTTCCATTTACAAAATAAAATCAAAAACTTATAATCAATTAACAAATTACATAATGAAGATCACAAAAAAAAATGAAACAATATCTAAAATAGAATCATGAATTACAAACAAAAAATATCAAATGACAAATTATAGAGTACGAAATACAATACATTGAAATTAAATTAAGATTATAGTTAGATTAATAGAAATTAAAAATGTTTGTACAGTGTTGTGTTTGTAGACTTTTATTTGTACGTGTAGTGCATGTATGTAAGGTGTAAGTGTAGAATGGGTTTATGTGGCACTTCCACACAATACCACTCCACGCTACGTGTATGCGGTGTGCATGTCTACAAACAATAAAACATGTTGTAACATAGTGATAAAATTGTCCTAAAAAATACCTTTTTAAGACAATTTTATTTTATTTTAAGCTTAACTTTTCCATCATTAATATTACTACGAAGGTTTTAAACTACCTACGTGGTTTGTATCCTTATAGCTATTGATAATCAAAGTTCAGACTCCATGTTACAAGTTTCTTCTGGATAAATGTCCACCTTTTTTTAAAGGAAATCAACAAATATCTTCTCTTGCTCTAGGCAGAGCAAGTGGGAGTGTCAGACTTTTACTGACTAAAACCGACCCATGTTCCTTCAGTTGGTTTTTGCTTTCCAAGGCCGCGTTGTATCTTTCGAACAATTCCGCAGCCTTGGTAGGCATCGGCCCTAGTGGGCTCCATCAACCATGCTAACATCTCTTTGAGCGCATGGGAGTTAGTAGCTTAACATTAGCACCGCATAATCAGCTTTTTATTGTTCCTACTGCTGGGACTCAGGCCTCTTCTCTAGGAGAGAGAACGAGCCGTAATCCACCATGCGGGCCCAGAGCGTATTAGTGGATGTCACATGTATTCGAATTTTTAGTTCTTGAACATCATGTTCAAAAACTAAAAACGAGATCAAAGTGTTCCTCACGATGTTTTTTTTCACCGTTTTGAGAGTAATGGCCTAACATTATATTTTTTTATTGATGCAAGATTTTTTTTATCATGAACCAATTGTACGTTTGTACAAAAATGACTTAAATATTAACTAACTACAAATATTTAAAACTTCAAATATACAGAAGCCATACTATAGGTTCGAGCTTGAATATCAAGTTTAAATATTTCGTAATTTAAGAAAATTGTTTCGCTGAACGTACTCTCAGATTTGCCGAGTCCATTCAGTCCATTGCAAACATGTCCGTTCCGTTTTCATCACTTTCAATTACAATTGCCGTCACAAGCTCTGACAAGAGACTGCGTGGGTAGATAACACAGTTAAGATTTAATCCATATGCTAACTGAGGCAATTCCTAAAGCGATATTCCATTGTGCCGAGTTTCCTGACAATTGTAATTCGATTTTCATTTAGCTACGTGCCTGAGTTGAATTTCTTATCAAAGTTTCTGCTATTCTAGGAAGAAAAGTATTTTCGTCTCTTATAACGCCAAATTTTATTGCGTTTTGGTGGATTATCTCCTTCCTGCCCTTGTCACATTTTACTTGGGGTCGGTGCAACACATTTGATTATTCCATTCTGTCTTGTCAAAGTCACGCTTTCACTGACTTCCTCTTCTCTTTGGTCTCTCCCTCTCCATCCATCCACATGTAGGTATATCTACTCATAACTCTTTCTATGGATAAGAATAGAAAAACTCTTCATGTTTAGATACTCCTCTAAATTAGGATTCAGACAAAGTGATATAAGTGAAATCATGGGATTGACATCGTGTCACGCAGTAGCTCATGTCGATTGCATACAAATTTATGTACTGCTTACGCGAGCGAGTGCATCGCCATGAACTGACGTTAAGCTCGTCAATGTTACTCGTCAAATCATCACGAACTATATCGTTGTGGAGACACGTCCATAGAGTTACTTCACACAAGAGTGTATTTTTGATCAATGTAGAGTTGTCAATTCCATGAACTTTTGACAGCCACTGGAGCAAATATTATGTCAATTTGTCTAAAAGCCTGCTAAACATTTAGACTTAAGGAGTTTTTGGCAGGAATTTTTGGAGCAAAGTTAGTGGCTGTTTTATTCTAATCGATTGGTAGTATATATTCAAAGTCTTTGATAGTCAATATTGTGATGAAACAATCGTGTACACATATATATTATGCGAAATAGGCTCGATCTTAGTAAGATGGAGCTGAGAGTTTTAGTGTTGACTAACTCAACGAAGCATGCCAGAAAGGCTGACCATTACATTTGTTGCCAAATACTGCAATAACATTAGAATGTGTTACATCCATCCGCATTCTAATGAAAAACATTGACACTGTATCTATGTTCGTGATAAACTTAAAAACTACATGCGCATTTCAACAATTGACGAAGTTTTTCATTAGGAAGGATTAAGTGTTTAATACATACATGTTTTAGTAGGGTCCTACGTGAGGTGATTCGCTAGTAAAGCCGAAGAGTTTGTTTAGTTGTACGTATAAATAGATAGTGGTCAAGCGCGAGCCTACAAACAATAAAAAAAAATATATCCAAACTGAAATAATCTTTTAGTATTGGACAGCCCATTTATCGAGGAAGGCAATAGGCTATATATAAAACCACGCACTACCTACAGAAGCAGAGCAGTAACCAAAGACACGGGTAAAACCACAGTGGGCAGCTGTATAAACCAAATACTTTCTTAACTTGACACTGGCTAAATGCAAAAACCGTAGCAAGCAACAAAAAAAACATGGCGATCAAAAACTGTAGGTACCCATTTGACTTGTAGAACAACAAAACTCATACAAACCACAAGTTTAATTACTGGAATACTAATTGTGTTTATCACTGTGACGGCTGTGGACTGACAGGCGGGCGGGAACCAGGGGTAAGTGGTAAGATATTCCGTCCTTGGCCGGATTTACACAAAATACGCCGCATCGTGACTTGAACAGACTTCTTTGTTCTGATTGCGACCGTCGTTAAAGACTGGAGTAGGTACCTACTAAGGATGCTATTTTTGTTTTTCGATTTTCGTACGAAAAACATCAACAAAGTTGAAGAGGGGCTGAGGTAGGCTTTTATGGATAATCTGTCGGATCTGATTAGGTATGATTAAAATACAGTTCACCTTTTAATTTGGGTACTAAATGTAAAACTGGCTCAACAGTTTCCACTTCAGCCCATTGATGTCTCACTGTTGACAGACGCCTAGGTTTGACTGTTTGAAAAGAAAATTAGTATATTGAAGGCTATTTGAGGTAAAAGCGTATGGTGAAGGCGTCGCCTTCTACAAGAAAAATAATTATAGTAATTGGACCAATAACTTCAAAGATTACCTAGACAAACAAACATTTTTTTTTTGTGTGTGATGTGCACCGTTGGTTGACAGGTAGAGTATGTCAAAAGCATTAATTCCGTCATTGTATCTTTATGTTGCATGAAGTTTTAGGCGCTGCGCAAAAAGAGACACTTTTTGTTCCAGCCCCCGTGGCCAAGTTACAATCGTTTCGTTCACGCCGAATGTCTCGAGTAGGCCACGCCTCCGATTCCTTTGTTCTAACCACATGACTGAGCGTTGAGATGACGTCAGAATAAAGGAATCGGAGGCGTGGCCTACTCGAGGCGTTCGGCGCGAACGATACGATTGTAACTTGGCTAGAGGGGCAGTTACTAACACCGAACACTTTTTGATCGTCATGAGTATGTGTTAAGTGGAAGCAACTGGACACAAAAAAATGTTTACGTAGGCGCAGGGAGCGGATGTATAATTTAATACTGGTTCTATAGAAATCAAATATTCATCGGTAGCTTGTATCTGACACAAGACACACAAGTTTGCGCCCTGCCTAAATTAATAAAACATGAAATCCGACATAAACACGTACGATTTTATCACAGCCATAGACTTCGTGTATTGGCCAAATTCTTCGAGGCAAAAGCGTATTCTAATTAGTGATAGCGTTGCTTTCAATAAGGAAAATAATATTTATCATTGGACCAATAATTTCAGAGACTTACCTTCTACAAACAAACTATTATTCTTTTATATCAAAAACATGAAACACAACATAGGCCTATAAGATTTTTATCACATATCCATAGACATCAAGTAAGTAGTAATAAAATAAATGCTTCGGTGTCCACCTTGTACCATAAAACCGAATAGCAAAAAAAAAAGAACAACATCATTAGGTCAACATCATACGATTGGAGCTGCGATGGAGTGAATAAGGGCGGTTCAGAACGACTGTGTAGACCTGTTGATCGGACTCGTAAATTTTCTACGTTGAGAACGTAGCGATAATTGGCGCGTGAAATATGTGACACGAGTTTTATGACTAAGGAAAGTCTCGAATTATTATAGAGGTCTTTGTAAGAACAAGTAGGTACCTAACATAGCGTTTTTGAAGTTACCCTGAATTTAAATCATGATTATGCCCATAAAAATATTTATTAATTTTTTTTCATACGTATAACAAATAAAATAATAAAAATATTATTTATATTTTTAAATATTGTTATATGTTAATATTTAAAAATGTAAATATATGTCTTTTATAAAGAAAATAAATGAAATAATAATAATAGTTTATTAGATTTTTTTTTATATCTTTATTTTACACAAACAGACTTAACGAGTTGACACTGTTTATGTATGATAATTTCCTCAAAATGTTAAAGAAAACAGAGGAAAATACATTTTCTTACATAAAAATATTTTTTCCTGTACTTACATATTTTGTGTTTTTACTGTAATATTGTAACAGCACTCACTTTTTAAGCGCTGAAAGCTTCCGTTATTTACTTTGCTTTTAACTTAATTTAATTGTGTTCATAATTTTCATGAAAAAAATAAAAACATTCTTTAAACTCGAGTGTCACTTGTGAAAAAAATACATATTTTCTTTGCACGCAGTAGTACCCTAGTCTTTTTGATTTGAATAAAGATTAACTCGATAGAATTTGGATAAGTTTATGATAACATTGTACTGGATATTAACATTAATTAACAACAACTTTACACCTCTTCTTTATTCAATTATGTTGCACTAGTTTCTGGTAGCGGCTTCGCCCGCGTGAAAGTCGAAAATTATCTCAAGTAATCAAACTCCCGGGATAAAAGTATTGTCCTATCCCTAACCATGATCTGCCCATGTCCCAATCTTTACCCCAATCCGTTCAGCCGTTTGAGCGTGAACGTGTGAACGTGTGACAAAAACACATAAATAAACTTTCGCATTTGTAATATTATTGTAATAATTATAATCATAATCAAACAAAAATCTATTTTCAAGTAATGTTAGATCAAAAACCTATTAAACAAAAACTCCAACATAAATCAGAGCAATTATTAAAAAATAAAACTACAATGGCGACGCCTATTCAACTTATAATAACAGCGCCTTTGTTAGGTGAACTTTTTAATAGCCTTATTACAGACTGTTACCGTGACGCTAATGAGGGCTGCCCGAAGCACTTAATAAACCAGTTGCCTTATTTCATTTATGAATATAGGGAAAAGTGGGTCAGGTATGCTCAAGGTAGTTCGCAAGTTTGGCACACGGATTCTCTAAGTTTCCATACTCGTTTAAGGGCACTGGAGTTCTGAACTTGTTGCATTCTTTAAAAGACAGGTACCTACTAGGGCTTTGAATACCGGTATTCTGGGATCCCGTAATACCTGGATATAATTTAGTCTTTTTTCAATCGCAGTATTGGCTTGTCAATAGACAAGTCAATACCGTGATTATATAAACTTATTATTTATATATTATATTATTTAAATTATAAATATTAATGCATACTATTGGAGTTTGTTGTAATAAGTAATAGGAAATTGTAATTATCTATAATTATGTCTTAGTCTTAGGTGGGCCCGTCTTTAAACGTTATCGGCCGTTAAAGTGTTAACTCAATTCAAATTTTCATAGAAAAAGACATAAAGCCTCCTTCTACACTGCGCGGGGTTCGACACGCACTGGCCGGTTCTTATTATAACCACAGATAAATAAACTATTTGATAAAAATAGATTTTTCAATACACTTACTCGAAAACCCGCTCTTACCTCTATCGCTTTTAGGCACGCAATTTACTGTTTTCCGCACTAGTGCGAAAAAGTGCTAGCGCTCGCACCCACCACGATTTACTACATTAATCATATCAGGCTGCGCATCAACCCCCGTTTATTTATATCTTCGTAATTGTATTTAAATTCGTCGTTTGTCACTGCAGCATTCGGCTCTTTAACACCCTCCCCTACGGCTCGGGCGAATTCCTCTTTGGTCGCAATGTCAAACTTTCTCCACTTATATCAAAACGTACTATTGATAGTGTTATAATGACAAAAAAAAGGCCTTTGAAATAAAATATTTACGTAACTGTCACGTTATTGCGTGCCGTTCGCGCAAACCGGGTTTGTCTCGTTTACATAACTAGGTGTCGGTTATGTCCGCTTTGGACGAGCAAACATTTGTTTTATGAAGAGAAGGGGAGATTATTTGGTATTTTGTGAAGAGTGGAAAAAATGTGGAAAATATTCACATTTTAAATAAGCATATTACAAACTGAAACCTGTATGATTTTATGGATTGATATCGCGTTATCTTGAATTATTTTCAGTTACTTTGTCTTGACGAAATAACTCGATAAAATATAATTATGTATCCCAAACCGAATTAAATCAAGATCTTCACAGGGACACCATGATAATCCAATCATCATTCTATCGGAAATTTATCTGTCTTAGGATTTGAGATGAAATATTATTCTCACTTCTCTGTTCTATGTTTCCTGGCTGAGACACAAAATCATTATGAAATCAATTACTTAGTTATAATTTATCTGTTTTGAAACCAACCAAAATGCTTTCGAAATCCATACTTTAATTTAATTTAATACATATAGGTATAACTGTAAAAGTAACACTTTCTGTCTGTCTGTTACGCTTTCACGGTAAACTACTGAACGGGTTATGATGAAACGTGGTACGAAGTAAGCTTAAACACTAAAAAAAACCTAGGTAAAAACCTTTTGATCTGTCCTAAACTTCGAAATCGCGTCCGCAATAACTAACATCCACGCGTACGAATTTGCGGCAAAAACTAGGTAAGAAATAAAATCTTTAGTTTCTCTCCCAGACTGCAGTTTCATACAGACAGAAATTAGTTAATAGATAATTAAGACTCAGACACATTCGGGGGCAAAATGAACCCCGACATGACGCTCAACGCTCAATCTACGTGACGATGCAACGTTGTCCAGTGTCCCGCTACTTGCCCCCAACATTTTACAACGCATTAACGCGATGTGGGACATGTTGTTGGATAATTTGACAGCGTTGTGCTTCATGTTGTGGGACATTTTGCTCCTGATGTAGAACTGAAGCTTTAATATCAACCAATATATAACAAGGCCACAATTTGTAAGGATAAATGAATTAACTGTTGATATAATACCTAATTGAAACACTCAGACCCTAAATAATTAGGTCACAATAAACGAGCCACAATATTGAATATACGTATAACCAACCCACATTATTGTGTTGTGGAATGTTCCTTCATAGCAACAATATTTATTAAGGGAATTTTCTCAGAAAATCTTCTAAAAGATTCTTCGTACGTGCTTTTAATAAACATCATTTATATAAAATGGACGATTCTCTCTACGATTTCTCTTTTATACTGTCTCTTGCACACATGTTATTTGCCTTTGTCATGCAATTTTGTGTACCTACTCTAGATACAAGTATAAGGGTTGCATTTTTCTGTTATTCGTAGTTATGTAAATCGCACTAACATTATAAACGCGAATTTGTTTGTGTGTATATTTGTCAAACGTCTGAATGGATTTGTATGAAACTTGGCACACGAGTAGACCATGTCCTGGAAAAGACATTTAGAACTTGAGAACCTCCTCCTAAAAACTATACTTACTATAAAATATTAACCGGCTTTGGTTAATATTTTGTAGTAAGTATAGTTTTTATAACGGTGTAATGCTTTGGGATAACTTTATACTTCACGTGAGCGAAGCCGCGGGCACAAGCTAGTTTTACATATAAGAGAGAAAAAGTCTCTATACGACTGCAACACAATCGTTACATTCGGGCGTCCATGTTCCGTTCATTCGTACGGGGATCGGTGGTCGTACCGCGCTGTCCGCGCCACTTCCGCGCCACTCCCGCGCCGCATACGCGCCGTAATTTATGTTTTATATCTTGTTTGGCAAAGACAAATAGTTATCAAGTGCGACATACTGATTTTAATTGTATTATTATTTTTCGCTGATGTTCTTATTTGCCTTACACGTCATGATTTATTAGCTATTCTGTTAAACAAACAACAGAAAAGGACACAGTATTGAGAAACACGACAACTATTACAGTATCATGTCTTCCTACACAAGTTTTTAACTCAAGGAAACAAATACTTTCACGAGAAAAGTCGCTTCCACCCTGTACATTTATATTGACAGGCACATACAATTTCGAATATGCGACGTTCATAGAGATATTATGTCCGTATAGTAGGGATCTACAGAAGTATAAAATGTGTCCATATTTTTGTATAGGAAAACCAGGCATACGTGCCCCAGTCGCTAATGTGCCCCACTAGCAAAACTATGAGATGCATTTAAAATTACATAAACTATATAAAGAAAGTTAAACCTGCGGTGTATAGTTATATCGCCGCTTATAAGTATGACTTATAAGCTAACCAGCCAGTAGCAAGTTACAATCGTTTCGTTCGCGCCGAACGCCTCGAGTAGGCCACGCCTCCGATTCCTTTGTTCTGACCACGTGACTGAGCGTTGAGATGACGTCAGAACCAAGGAATCGGAGGCGTGGCCTACTCTACTACTCTATAGGCTAGGTATAATAATGCAAGAAAGAAGAAGAAACAAACGATGCTATATGTAAAATAAAAAAAATTATATAATTATGTGCATTTAAAAGAACAAGTCTGTGAAGTTGAAGTTGAGTCGATGCCTTTTTTCTATGTAGCCAAGATATTTCTTCCGTTTGTGGATTGTCATTTTTTTGTACTGATTGATTAGCGACGAATCATATTGTTTTTGACAATGATGCGACGAAGATCAACATTCGTTTTATATCGATATGTAGATACATCGATATTTTATAAGCTCACAATAGAGTGAGATATTTAAATATACAACAGTTCATAGTTCGTTGCACCACCTACGTTTGACTCGGTCGAAGTGGGACCGCACACCTAATGCCACTTAACAGCACAATGGAACGAGCCTTGACTCTGTGCGAGCACTTACTGACGTCTAGAGGACTTGATAGTTGCTCCATCGACTTCGATTTGTTTGAACAACTCTTGCGATTGATAACGCATTCAACCAGGCTTATAGTCGTATCAGTATTCGGAAAAGTCGTCTGGAAAACTGTGAATATTTTGCATTCTACTTTCAAATTGAGACGGCGAGTAGATTTTATTATACCTATTCTTTATTGTACACCTCATGAAAACACAGTACACACATTTATAAAAAGAAGTATACAAAAAACAGTCTTAGTATACACTCTCTTACAGACAATATGGTACCTAGACGCTAGACATAATCTAGGATATAAAGCCAGGCACCTTAGGCGTGGACATGTGGACGGTGAGCATGTGGACGGTATCCTTCATCCGATAAGTACCAAGCCCGGGTTGACTGTGGGTTCAGGGCGCTTGTAAAGAGATATCGGTAAGATTGACGGGGCCTATTAGGGCTTCAGGTTGTTAAAAAAAGTTACCGTGGCCCTGGAGCAGTGAAGGAACACAGATGGGTTAGAAATAGACTGACAATCCGTTTCAGTCCACCCAGAGTGAGAGGAGACATTTGATGACTTTCAACATAAAGAAAGGAAATAGAGCCGAAGCTCAACAGAATATGTAGACTTGTCCTATCCTTTAGGGAAGTTTGCCTACAGTATCTTCTTTTGGAATACGTTCGTCTTTGAAGAGATATTTAGTGATAATAGTTGGATATTGAATAAGCGGCGCCAAGCAAATCTAGTGTTAAGTTGCGTGCAATAAGAGCACAGAAGGATATCTATTTGCTACAGAAGGATAATGATGAATGTGTTGTAGTGATCTTAAAGACAATCTAATGGACGTAAACATCACCAAACTGAGAGTAAGGAGGGATTTTGGGGATCCATAATATTTTGGAAACGCTATTTTTACTAAAGAACGGTCTTTTTTCCAAGTAACAAAAGAAAAGTATGTATATATGAATAAGTAAACACATTGCTGTATTCTTCGGCACTCTTATTCAACGGTATTCATAAATCTGAAATCTTTTGGTAGCGAATTTTCCTAGTAGCGAAAGTCGTGGGCGGTAAGCGAAGACGCATATATTTTGAGATCTTGTGTTATTTACTACACGGCTATTTTCGTACCCTTTATAGACTACGTTGAATAAATAGAGAAGACCTTTTTGTTGTAAACACGTTGTGTAGTTATTTGTAACTATGGCATTCATGAAACAACAAGTTTTGTTTTAAATACGATCTATATTTGGGTGTGTTTGGAGGCCTACACGTTTTATCATGAATAAAGCATTTTGTTGTACGTATATTTTTATTTCGAGGTTGACTGTGGCGAAGGTGGTAAGATGTTCTGATCATGTTCGTGGGGCAAAGTTGGCCAGAGATCGCCCGAATATAGAGGTATGGAAGGAAAAGGCAGAGGACTTTGCCCAGCTGTGGGAAACAATGTAGACTAACAACAAATAATTATGATATTGTTAGTTATAAGAGGACTTGTACGCTTGAGCTTACATAACCTAGTCGGTAATAAGTAACAACATCAAATAATTTTATTACATATCCAATAAAAATTTCACGTGAATAAGGCTTCTCAGGAATTTACCCGGAACATTCTGTTAACCTATCTTCTAATAATAAAAATCTTGTGTCGCAGTTTTTGTTATTGAACTTCTACGAAACGGCATGCCTGATTTTTATGAAATTTTTGTGTATATTTAATAGGTCTGAGAATAGGTCATAGGTTATTTTTTACCCTCTAACTTGGAGGTTAAAAAATAAATAATAAAGAAAAAATTGGAGTGTGGGCGCTCAATTTTTTTCTTTGTTAATTTATATGGCAGAATAATGTTTGCCAGGTCAGGTAGTACATAAATACAAATTACTGGCTAAATGTGTTACTAACAAAACTCAAGAATGAATGGACCAATTTGGATTTTTTCTAAACTATTTATTGAAGTCTCATGAAAAGAAAATTCGAACAATTAGGTACAAGGAAAACCGTCATTCAACTGTGACTAGCTGTCTATATCAGGGTTAGCTGTCAATTCTTTTTGACAGAACGATGTCTGTCGGGTCAGTTAGTAGATATTACTACCTTCATATTGTTTTTGAGAGCAGTGGTGGCCGAGTAGTACCGGCCCCGACTTACGAGTTGTAGGTCGCGGGTTCAAACCCAACCAGGCGCATTACTTTGTGTAATTTATCTCATCACCACTGCTCTCAAAACGGTGAAGGAAAACATCGTGAGGAAACCGGCATATCCTAGAATCAATAAATTCGAAGACAGGTGACATTCCCCAATCCGCACTGGGCCAGCGTGGTGGATTACGGCCCATTCCCTCTCTTAGAGAGGAGGCCTGAGTCCCAGCAGTGGGAACATTAAAAGGCTGATTATGCTTATGCTATATTGTTTTCTCCGCATGGCATCACTGTAATCCCGAAAGAAAATAAAATAATTAAAATATTCATTTAAAATTACGGAAATGGAAAACTTTTCAACTTCTTCCTAGCCAAGATAAAAAACAGCTACATTCAAAATGGCTTGGCGCGGATTTAAAAATTTTGAATGAAAATTCTCCAAGTCAAATAGTATTGAGGATCAAATATTTAGAATTCTTGCGTAAACTCGAGACTTTCAGACAAATAGAACTTTTTATTTGACTTTTAGAGCAAACGAAACTGTAACTTAGAGACACAGACATAAAGTCATTTTCTTGATGTATAATTTATTCCGCAGTTTGTCGCAGGATGTAGACAATAGAATTCACGCTTGTATAAGCTGCACATACAAAAGCGTGGGAAGCGCAAGATTATATTACTTCAGTAAAGGGTTTATATTTTAAATGATTAAATAAAACGCTACAGTGGAATAACCTCTGGAGGTTAAAAAAAAACAGTTCAAATTGTAATTTGGTAATTTTCGTATTTTAAACAACAATATCTTCCTTTTAAAACTATATTATTTTTCTTAATCGATATGGATTATCAATTAAACCTTTTTGTAAGATCAAATGAATTTATTATTTATTACTGCTTTTGGTAACAATTTCTAATGAATCGCGACTTCAAAATACGTGACATTAAAGTGTTAAGCAATTAATTCATTAATTGTGCATATAGCTAAAGAGTGGAATCCCTGCCGGAGTCGGTGTTTCCTGATAACTACAATCAAACCAAGGGGTAGTAACTTTTTCTTTAAGTCAAAGTTACTTCTAGCCAAGCGTGCTCCACCGTCAACTACATCATTGCTTACCATCAGGTAAGGTAGTGGTCAAGCGCGGGCCTATCAAAAATAAAATAAAAACTGGGCAAGTGCGAGTCGGACTCGCGCCCTGAGGGTTCCGTAACCGTAAACCTATGTAAACAGTACAAATCCCGAATGGAGTCTCGGAAGATTTTTCCGAATCGCAATTTTTTTTTTTGTTGTTACGCAACAACATTACAGTTTTCAGATTTATTCCTATAACTGTGCTATAAGACCTTGCTTTAGGCTAAATTTCAGGATTTTGGGTCAACGAAAAGTACCCTGGGAATTTTGATTCCTTCGAGAGTGTCGTAATATACCTACGTTTTTTGAGACATAAACGGTCGTAACTTTTTTTTGCTAACTTAGAAATTTGATTTTTTCACAGCTTTAAGAGACCGCAGACTTAATTATATGGTTAAAATTTCAACTCAATATCTCCACGCGTTCCCGAAATAAAGGGTATTGACGGACAGACAGACAGACAGACGGATAACAGTGATCCTATAAGGTTTCGGAATTTTCTTTTTGAGGTACGAAAACCCAAAAAAAAGTAGGTGCATGCTTGTGTCCTTTTTGTCTCAACATAACCAATGACTAATCTTCAGCCTTCACAAACACTAAACCTTCCATTAGACAGAAAAAGCCACTAGAAATAAGCCCTTACCTATCTCAAACCCAACTGCCGTTCTAAGGCAAATAAACATCGGTAAATACGCCTGTGTGTACAACTTCACTGAAATGTCCGTAAGGACTCCAAACGCTTACGGTCTGGTAGATTCGAATACATAAAATTATATAGTTGCTACAGCTTGGACCTACATCGTTTTGTATGACGCAATTAAATTCGGTAACATACCGAATTTAATTGCGGGTGGTAATAGAATTGATAGATAATAATATAATAAACTAGCTGCTGCCCGTGGCGTCGCTCGCGCGTTAAAGTAGGTTTCTTCATACAAACTTTGACGAAAAGGGGGTCGTCTCATCCAGTTAGGGGGTGTATTTTTGAAAATCCTCTCTCAGTGCTCGCCACCGTCATGAAAGGAAGCCTTGCGCAAAATTTCACGCTCCTAGTCCCAGTAGTTTCGACTGTGCGTTGATATGTCAGTCAGTCAGTTTCTCCTTTTATATATATAGATAATAATCGAGGGCCTCGTGTTGCTACAGGTCTCTTACCTTGCTCCACCGATATGTACCTATGTTTATTAGCGACACTCGTGTATTCAATTTTATATACTTATTTCATTTATATAACAAGTAACAGCCCAAAGGTATCGAGAACAGGGTCCAAATTACCGGTGATCAGAGGTCCAAAGAGAACCTCTTCACATTACGTGCCGTGTCCAGAACTTACGCTTTCTGTATCAAACCCTTCATTTAACCGCCTATTGAAAGAATTTAATTATTTTTTTGATTATGGCTTAATAACCAATGACACAATGATCGCTTAGCCTACAGGTCGCATGTCGACAACCTCGCGAGTCAAGTCCAAATTTCTAGTTAGCGACATTATCATTGCGAAAGTCCAAACATGAACTAGTACAGATATCAACAGATATTTATTAGTATCTATAAGAGCCCTTAGATTGACAATTTAAAAGTTGATCCTTAACAAACTGCATATCATCATCTTTCTAGCCTTTTTCCCAACTAGCATATATCATAGACTGGAAGCCGACCCCGACGGCCTCCAGTCTAACCTGATGCGGCCGTGTTTTACGTAAAGCCTGCCTATTAGACCTCTACAACTCTATTACTGGTCAACAGACTGCATACAAGAAGTTTGAATCGAATCCAGGTTTATTTTGGGCCGGGTTTATTTTGTCTTCAGTAGATGGGTTGGTTTAAGCAGTTTAACGCAAACTGCGATTGCCTGAAAATTGCTATGTTCAAACAATGACAAATACAAGAGGAACTATCGCCACCAATATTAGAAATAAAAAACTTGCAGTTTAAAAAAAATACTTTCAAGACCGCAAACTGAAATATGATAGCAAAATCCTTGAAGGACCAATTTTAGCGCCTTCTTTTTTATGACTTCCTCCAAACATTTTCCCGCGCCAAGGTTTTTCTTATTCAATTATTTTTCTAACTTTATATTGTTTGTTTTATTTTGGTAATGGTTTAGTGAATTATGTGCCTCTTTAAGAAAACAAATCCTTATCACATGTAAAAAGTGAAATCAATGGAACTTTAATATTTTTCCATTACTAAATTTTCTATCTATAATAATTCTATTACTAATAATTCTATCATTTCCACTAATGAATCACAGGTCTCCTCAGAAGTAGGTATACAGATTAATTATCAACTAAATAGCTAAGTAAGTAAACATATTCTAAACATAGCCTAACCTCAATTTACAACCCAATATCTCGCCAAAAACCAACACATCCACCATTTGCTTTTGTGAAGACATGTCACACGACTAACGCGCAAGCTTCTCACTCCTCGCACGACAAGCCTCGCCCACGCCTGAGAACGTGACATCCAACATATTGGCTCAGCAGTTCAGCTTATAGCGATGCAAAGCACGTTTGCGCGCCCAACGTAATAGAAAATAAAGTTTAAGGTCTTAAATTGACGATGACGATTTTCCTTGTTGGCGCTTTTTATTCAGACTTGCGATTAAAAGTAAAAGCACGTAGTTTGATCTGTGTTCTATGTATATACTTGCGCACTTATTTATGACGAAACTAGGTACTGCTGTCGGCTTCGCCCGCGTTTTAAAAGAAAATTATGCTAAGGCTACTACTATCGGGATCAAAAGTCCTATGCATACTACCAGGCCATACACGTGTACCAATTTAAGTTTCAACCAAATCTGTTAGAGCGTGAAGAATAATCAAACACACACACACACACACAAACTTTCGGCTTTATAATATTAAGTGTGATTTTTTATGTGAAAGATTAGTAATTTTAATATTGAATCCCTTCTACAGTTTATATCTTCATACTTCGGACATTGATACGTTACAGTAAATATTCAAATGCTTATCTATAGTTTCCAGATTAATCACTAATCTAACTGAGCCTGAATTCAAGACATCTGCAAACACTCTAAGTGTCTACTCCTAGGAAATTCCACTTGAAGCCTGTGTTCTACAGAAATGATTATTCACTGTTTGTTTTCGTTCTTCGAAAAAGGCCTCGGAAGACGGGTCGACAAGGGATTAATCAAGCCGGCCTGAAGGGAATTGAAAATAGATTGTCTATTTTCGGCAAAAAATAAACATAAATGAAACAACAGCGCTCTAAACCCGTTCAAATCAAATTTGATTTTATTTTGGGAAAGAAAAACTTGGAGAAGACCTCTTCGAAATGAAAATTCTTAAAGACAAGGATCGAAAAGTAATCTTGCTTTTATCCCTGTTTCCAATAAGAAACTTTTAATATAAATTTATATGAAACTTTTATGAAAAAATAAAATGTTTTTTTTGAGATTGTTGACTAGGAACCAAATAGAATTTGAAGATATATTTATATACTTTGATTGTTCGAAAGCGTTGCTACTGCCCTGGAACGCAAAGGGTAACTGAAGGAACACGGTGGGTTTTAGTCAGTGAAATTCTAACAATCCCTTTCGCTCTACCCAGAGCGGAATGAGTTATTTGATGATTCTTCACCAATAAAAAGTTTATTTATTTGAAGCCCTCCATAAGAACAAAATACTGATACGGAATCCTACCTTTAACTTTCTCGACAGACCAATTCCTTGCCAGTCCAAAATTCCAAGAAAAAATTGTTATAAAGTCAGAAGTTATGTACATAGAATATTATGAAAATTATCTTTATTACATATAGAAAAAAATAGTTGAACTGAAGTAAACCCTCCGAGCTCAGATAGGTATCTTTATTGCACACTAAACGTACAAAGGACGACACAATAAGCTGTCTAAAAATATATTTTGAGCTGGATAACTACAGGATACAGGAAAACTTTTATCAGAATTGACAGAACACACAATACACCACCCTCCTGCGTGGTTTATTGTCCACACAACTATAAGAAAAGGTTTGATAAGGCTTTTTCGCAGATAGATGTGGAAGCACCTTAACAATACATCTATTTATACCACAGAAAAGTGAGGAAAGTTTAACTAAATGTAGCCAAAATATAATATAATATTCCACAACTATCACGCAACGCCGTGTAGTCCCAAGCTAAATAAATAAAATAAATATAAATGTAAAGTACATTTATGTGTAGTGTTAGTCCTGGAATTGGAAGGCGTAGTGGCCGAAAAAAACTTACAGAGGCCCTAGGGTCTACTTCTGAAAAGGAGATCCGTGGTCCTGGGATGCAAAGGGCGTGGTTTTAGTCAGTAAAAATTTGACACGCTCTATCACTCTGCCTTAGAGTAAGCTAACTCATTAGATGATTTTCCACCTTAAAAAAAAACAAAGGCCTTTTACGCCCTTCTCATGGAAGGTGGTACCAAACGACGATTATTCCTGTATGCACTATGCAAGTTAGTTCACCCAAAGACAACCTCGGCTGGTGGGAAACTATATTTAGTCCCTCTGTCGTACGCGTG
Organism: Mythimna vitellina; assembly: GCA_949316375.1. NCBI lineage: Eukaryota > Metazoa > Arthropoda > Insecta > Lepidoptera > Noctuidae > Mythimna > Mythimna vitellina. The sequence continues at coordinate 12,433,577 of OX438686.1, forward strand.
TGTATCAACCTCGACTGGGGGGAAACTATATTTAGTCCCTCTGTCGTACGCATGTGTATCAACCTCGGCTGGTGGGAAACTATATTTAGTCCCTCTGTCGTACGCGTGTGTATCAACCTCGACTGGGGGGAAACTATATTTAGTCCCTCTGTCTTACGCATGTGTATCAACCTCGGCTGGTGGGAAACTATATTTAGTCCCTCTGTCGTACGCGTGTGTATCAACCTCGGCTGGTGGGAAACTATATTTAGTCCCTCTGTCGTACGCGTGTGTATCAACCTCGGCTGGTGGGAAACTATATTTAGTCCCTCTGTCGTACGCGTGTGTACAAACCTCGGCTGGTGGGAAACTATATTTAGTCCCTCAGTCGTACGCGTGTGTATCAACCTTGGCTGATGGGAAATTATATTTAGTCCCTCTGTCGTACGTCGTACGCGTGTGTATATAATAGGTGTTATAGAAATTCATCAAATAACTTCTCTCGCTCTGGATCTGGCGAGAACTATGCTCTTTCAGTTGTCCTTTGCGTTACAAGGCCACGGGAACTCTTTCCAACATTATATATTATACAATTATTAATCATATTGAACTATATATATATTATCATATTTGACTGGCCTGTCAGTCTAGTGGTTAGTAGCCCTGACTGCTATGTCGGAGGCCGTAATTTCGATTCCCACCCAGGACAAATGTTTGAATGATAAGCATGACCATTTGTTCTATGTCTGGGTGTAATCTATCTATATATGTACCTATGTATTTAGAAATATATAAGTATCTTTATCAGTTGTCTAGTAGGTACTTATAACACAAGCTCTACTTAGCTTGGGACTAGACGGCGTTGTGTGATAGTTGTGGAATATTTTATACAGAAGTTTTATGAGCTAACTGATGTAAAATTGTGTTTTCTACTTAACACTAGAAGCTGTAAACTGGACTTCAAAACAATTTCTAGGGCACACGTGAAGTTCAGTAACCTTTTAGTTACACGAATCCTTAACTGGTGAACCGTGTACGAGATTATAGTTAACCCTGGGCTAGGTCATCTTAATCCTAGGTAATTAGCAAATGAGATAGCAACTCAATAAGATATATGTATTTACCTTGCGTACTAGTCCTGCGCTCGTTTAAACACCGAAATTATATCTTACAGAAAGGTCAACTGGGATATAAAGATATCGGTAGGAATTATAACTTGTGCCTAATCATTCAAATTTTCGTCCATGAAGTTGGTACTTTTACCTACTTGGTCCGCGAACTCCAATCTAGACAGTCAAAACCGATGACGACTAACGCTTTCGTCTCGTTGTCAAACTAGCTTCCGCACTATTGATTTCAGCGGCATATATATATTTATCTATATATATTTACACGTATATGTTTTCGTTCTCCCATACTAAAAAATATTTCTGTATCGTAGGTCCGTTTACAAACATGAAAACTAACATATACAAAACCTCCAGATCCGATTAAACTATTTGTAGATTATACAAATATTTATTCCTTTGCATGAATCGAATCCGCGACACGCAGTGCAGTAGCTGATCGATCAACCATTTCGCCAATCATGTCGCCAAATATTCCATTTGGGAAAGGTCGACCTTGTGGAAATATTATCGTTAAGACAGTTTACAGCTATCACATCGTTAAATTCGAGTAAGAGCTCTACCGAGGTCACATGCAATGGATACTTGAAGGTTAATATCGGGATAATATGGGGATCAACAACCGATATAGCTTTCGCCCTGATTTAGCTATAAAAGAACAGGGTCATTCATTTTGTGTGTACTTTTTATGTACTAGCTTCTCTCAGTGGCTTTATCTTCATCATCATTTCAGTGGAAAGACTTCCCCTGCTGGACATAGCCCTCCCCTAAATGCCGCCTCAACGAACGGTTCCGTGCGTCTCACATTCATTAGAATCCCGCAACTCTCACCAAGTCATCGGTCCACCTTGTGGGAGGCCCTCCAACGCTGCGTCTACCGATGCGCGTTCGCCACTACTTTTGTCTTCCTCATCGAACATCTGTTCTGCGAGCAATGTGCCCTGCCCACTGCCACTTAAGTTTGGCGATTCTTCGAGCTCTGTCGGCAGTCTTGGTTCACCAGCGGATATCTTCATTTCTGATGTGGTCATGCAAGGAAACTCAAAGCAAAGATAATGGCGAACCATCAGTAGTTTCATCGCTAAGGTGAATCAGGAAAATTACTCCAATAGGTTCCATTGAAGTAACTTCTGGGGTAAAAAAAGTTCAGTTAACAAAGTTCGCCTTTGTAATACCTATTAGTGTGACTAAAACTCTTTTTAATGTTCAGTTTACATGAGATCTTTCACATTATTATTCATTTAATTTACTAACTACTTAATGAAGGTATAATAAACTAGCACTTTACATATTAAAAAAAAACTCCTTACTATCATTATATATGTTACTGACAATGTGTATAATTCGATATTCTAACACAATTCCATTCCACGTAAGTTTAATATTAATCTAAAGAACCAAGCGTAAATAAGCACTAAATCTATCCAAACGTTTGGAGATCTTCTCTTCGAAGATAGCAGTTTTACCTTGTTTACGGTCCAACCTTGAGACGAGCCAAGGACAGCTGTAACCGAATAATACGATCCCACCTTGAATAATTGGAAAATGGGACGGAAGGAATACGGCTCGACCATTTTCTAGCCTTTATACGAAATATATTAAAAAGAAATTGCGATTACTTGTAAAAAAGTTTAAGATATATTCGTTTTCGAGAGCAGTGGCGACCAAGTGGTAACGCCCCCGACTGACGAGTCGTAGATCGCGGGTTCAAACCCAGCCAGGCGCATTACTTTTTGTAATTTATTTTATTACCACTGCTTTCAAAACGGTGAAGGAAAACATCGTGAGGAAACCGGCATGTCCTAGTACAAAAAAATCGAAGACATGTGACATTTACCAATCCGCACTGGGCCCGCGTGGTGGATTACGGCCCATCCCCTCTCCAAGAGAGAGGAGGCCTTATTTGGTTTCATAAAGGATCAGCTCTTACTATAGATGTTTTAAATTCTAATTTAAGAGAAATATTCCATTAGTAAAGAAATATGAGTACTTATAAGAAAATGTATGTACATATATGAATGACTTAAATATTAACTAACCTAACCCAAGCTTTTTTTGGATCGGTTTTTCATACATATAAAAAAGCTAAATGTTTGACGTCACTTTATACAACGTACCGCCACCATTACCCGACTGATTTTGAGATAGCCGCATCACATTACTGCGACGTTTTTATATCTGACGCGTCAACTTGTAATACGGCGTGTGACACTAGACCATCAACCACTTTGAACGGCACTGCTAAATCCTTTTGCAGAGAGTTATAAAGCTTATGAAAATTCCTGCGTTATCTAGGTCGTTTTGTATAAACGATCCTTATGGTGCTATTACCGTAGGCGCGGGCTTGCGGACGGCGAGCAATGGGTGGCTTGCCGTCCGATCGTCCGGTAACCGTCCGGACCAGGCCCAAGTCGTAGACGGCGCGTACTGTTCCACGCACACCTCAAGGAGATGTCAGCAACCGTAGGGGCCCAGCAGGGTCGAAGCCTACTGGGGCCATGGGTGATGCGAAAGAGTTCCCCGGGGCCCTGGAAAAATGGCAAAGAAGGTACAGAAGTGGGTTTTTAGTCAGTAAAAGTCTGACACTATCTCCCGCTTCGCCCAAGAGCGGGGGATGTCATAAGATGATTTTCCAACCGGAAAAAAAAAATGGTGCTATTAGTGCTGTTAATTTTTTGAACCATATTTATTTACATTAGAACTAAAACATTTTAACAATGTTTTATAGTACCTACTTGTACTTGATCGCATTAAAAATGAAGATATCCGCAGGAGAACTAAGATCGCTGAAATAGCCCAAAGAATCGCCAAACTTAAGTGGCAGTGGGCAGGGCACATTATTCGTAGAACGGATGGTCGATGGGGCCGAAAGGTTCTAGAGTGGCGACCGCGCACCGGAAAACGCAGCGTTGCAAAGCCTCCCACATGGTGGACCGATGACCTGGTGTGGACGTTTTTCGGCTGAAATGATGATGATGACTTTTATAAAATTATTAAGTTGCATATGTACTTACCTATGTATCGGTCTATCCATTAGAACTAATTTGAAAATCTAGGAAATATAAGTGGGTATCTACTTTCAAACGAAACGGTTAATTTTGTTAACTACGAATATAAATTGAATATTATGCGTAAGGATATCGTTTTTTTTTTTCTCCAACACAAACCTATCAACACGTACGCGATATAAAACAAACACAACATGTAAGCGAGACGACGAAATAGGACCCTTTCTTGTATGTTCCTCCAAAGCTTTCTCGTTGAAAGGGTCCTATTCCGTCATCTTCCGCAAACTTTATGCTTGCTTACGTTCAGTTTGTACACGTCGCACGTATTCATTCTATATTTGGCGAATGTTCTTCCTGATTATATATCTGTCACGACGAAAGAACCTCATTCATTTCTGATCTTTTTCTGGTTGTAGTTTTTCTATTACTGCAATTTATACGGCAGTTTAGGCAGCAGAATCGTGGCAGCCTCATCAGAACCCTGAACGCAACAAAGTTTCCTAGAAAAAAAATAAGATGACTTTTATGAGAAAATAGATCAATCAATCTTCTGAAAGAAAATGACTAAAGGTTCATGGTAATATAAGCAAAGAAAAACACCACGAAAACAGTAACTCAATCGAGTGTTTCATACCAACAAGAAAAGTTTCTGAGTGTTTTTTTTTATTGGGTGGGAAAGTCTTCTTATGACATCCCCGCTCTTGGGCGGAACGGGAGATAGTGTCAGACTTTTACTGACTAAAAACCCACTCCTGTTCCTTCGTTGCCTTCGTCCCAGGGCCCCGGGTTTCGCTTTGACACTACCCGTGGCCCCAGTAGGCTTCGACCCTGCTGGGCCCCTACGATTTGCAGACATCTCCTTGAGGCGCGCGTGGAACAGTACGCGCCGTCGACGACTTGGGCTCGGTCCGGACGGTTACCGGACGGTCGGACAGCGAGCCACCCATGGCTCGCCGTCTGCAAGCCCGCGCCTACGGTGGCCGAAAATCGGGATCGGAATCCCGGCGGCGGTTGGAGCGTAAGGACCGTTGCCTCACGCGATCAGCCGCTTCCTTTGCTAGCATTACTGCTTCGCAGAAGGAGGCGACCGCCTGCCACTCCTCCTCGCTTCGGACCATGGCCTGAACCAAGGCCCGGCGCGAGAGATCGCCGCCGCTGATTGCCCCCACGAGGACACGGCGTTGCTCTGCCCAAGCGGGGCACACCTCCACCGTGTGCTCTACCGTGTCCTCCGGGCGGTCCACACAGTGGCGACACCCGGGCGTCGTTTCCGCACGAATCCGGTGCAGGAACCTCCCGAACTTACCGTGTCCGGTGAGAATCTGCGTCATGCGGAAGGTGAGGACGCCGTGAGGTCTTTCCAACCACGCCTCAAAGAAGGGACTTACCGCCATAATTGTGCCGTGCCCAAAAGTTTCCGAGTGTGACAAAAACATTGCGGGAAAACATTTTCCATGCTAATGGATGCGATGTTTTATTTTTGTTTTTGGTGTAAACAATCATAATCAATCATAAATGCTCTCACTGCTTGGACCATAGAAATTAACTAAAAACAAACAACCTTTCTTAGATCTATGGCTAGGCCACACATGCGTCCTTTTCTTTTGAGGCAATATGACATTTTCAGTTAAAAAAAAAATGTTGCAGAATGGTTTAAAAGAGTATATATTGCAGCCTTGAAGTACCAAGGGCAATAAAAGGAACACGGTGGGTTTTAGTCAGTAAAATTTTGCATTCTCTCTCGTTTCACACAGAGCGGGTGAAATCATTTGATGATTTCTTACCTCACAAAAGGGCTTATGAATTATTTGAATGAACATGGCCATCGCAAAGGGAAACTGCAGGAACACAGGTGGGTTTTAATAAGTAAAAGTCTAACACTCCCTCTCGCTCCACCCAGAGCGGTAGGAGTTAGCCATTTAATGATTTCCCAATTACAAAAAAAAGAATCTCTAGAAGCTCTCGGCAGCTTTCATTATACAGGATGAAATTTAATTTATGGGCATCTTTTTAAGGGGTCATTGTACTCATCATTATGAACAATTTTCATTAAGGGACTAAAACTAAAATCGCGAAAAAAAATCAGCTGTTCTTTGTATTTATGTTTACATAACTCCTCAAAATGTAGGGAAGAGCTGATTTTTTTTCGCGTTTTCAGGTTTGGTCCTATAGTAAAAGTTGGTCATAATGATGATTACAATGACCCCTCAAAAGGATGCCCATAAATTCAATTTCATCCTGTATATTTTTCTTTCTCTATTATCCTTCTCTGCAGCAATGCCAATCTATTTCAATTTATAATCTACTACCCACGTAGCCATAAGGAAATAAAAGCATATTGTTTAGCTGACTCCCACGCTAAGACGGGAAATAATCAGCTTCACACCGTCTGTGTTTTCATCGGAGATAAATTAATCTTGAACTGGATCCAAATAGATAAGGTAGGACTTCATTTGTCTTAATATCTTGCGTCTCTTTGTTCCTCTGGGATTCGTAAGTAGAGCACAGTAGAGTTAGCATATAAAGTAAACAGGAATAATTAAATTAGTAGGTAGAAAAGTAATAAAAAATAATAATAGAGAAAATAATAATAAAGTAATATCTGTTATTTATTTATTGCGCACACCTACCACAGTGCTGTTTTTTTTAACCCAATGTTTGACTGGTAGAGAATAGCTTGTGACATTAAGGCCGCCTATGTACCACCACTGTACATGAAGTTTAAATAAATAAGTATTAAAAGTAATTAACAAGGTTATGGCAATACATAAAAATAAAATTTCAGAATGTATAAAACAGCTCTTATTTGAGTGCCAAAATATCGTTAGCCAAAAAACAAATGTTGCACATAAAACTAAAATTGTAATAAAACAACGTTAAATATTTTAAGTTCGTTTAACCAGCTATTTGTTTATGTAAAAGCTACTTTTGGAATATCAAAACTAAAGGCTAAAATTAAACCAAATGTCGTGTAATCGCTGCTTTTATTTCACTCGGAGCAAAATTGCAAACACAATTGTGTAGAATTTAGAACAATATGCTATCATATTTTTGAAAAGGTCTCTTAAATAATAGTTCAACCGTTTTCATAACGAGGCAAACAGTAAGTACCTATTAATATCTTGGTAAACTAAAAAAATCTTGGTACAAGTCCTTAGCGAGATGATAATTATTTCAAATATTGGTACTCACATCAAGCAAGTTAATTGTATTAAATAGGAAAATAACCTGTCGTATGAGTATGTCATGGAATGTGTAGTTGCGCAGGGAACCCGCCATTAGGTCTTAGAAAATTGATAAGTTATATATAGTAATTTGTGTGTGTGTGTGTGTTACGCTGTGGAACATGGTTTAAAACAAAACTAAACGGAACCTGAATTAAAAAGAATAATATTATTTACACGTCATTACTCTTTTTAGCTCGCTTTGGTCCCAATGCGCTTAGAAGACTGACGAAGGTGAGGCGGTAGGTTGACATAACAAGCATATTTTAAGATCTCCAGAGATTGCATTTTACCGCTATAAATTTCTTGCTTTTACACAAAATAACACAATAAAGAAGCTTTCTCCTTAATATAATAGCATTATGGGAAGGTATCAAGTACCAAGGTACATTGTTATGTGGCTGAGTGTTCAATTTCAATGTTCATGCCATCCTACAAAAGGTCAAAACATGAATGTTTGAATAAATCAAACAATTTATTTTGTTCAGGAAAATATTTGATTGAAAACTGAATGCTCGATATTTTATTTCCTAAACGAGTCATGTTTCTTCGCTTAGCTTAAATAGGATTGAATAAGTCGTCCAACGTTGTTTATGTTTATTTATATAAGGAAATATAATATATATAACTGAGTATTTTTGAGCGCTTTTAATGTCAACTGCGGTATTTTTCGAAAGAGTTACCGTGGACTCAAAGAGCAACTGAAGAAATACGGATGAGTCCGTAAAAGTCTGACACTCCCTGTAGTTTTACCCAAAGCGGAACAAGTTATTTGATGGGTTCCTATACAAAAAATAAAGAAAAGAAAAGAAAGAAAAAAAAAATTTGGTAATGCACAAAGCACAAAAAAAAAAATACAAAACACAAAAAAAACTCAAAATACAAAAAACACACACAAATACAGGTCTTCATTCCTTCCTTCAATCAAATGCACTAGTCGCTGAATATAAAGATCCTAAAAATACTATCTAGGACAAACTCCACTTATCTAAGTTTGAAAGACAGTTTAGTACCTATTTACTAGTAATTAGTACTTATTCGTTTGACGAAACGGTTAGCGAAATGGTTAAGCGATTGGCTGCTGAGCTGCGCGTCGCTAGTTCGTTCTCCGTGCGGAACAAATATTTGTATGGCCTACAGATAATTGTTCCACACTGTCTAAGTGAATTTTAATGTTTTAACACACATACAATAAGTACCTTTACGAGTAATTTTCGGTACCTACCTGACCCAGATAAAACATGAATGACCTACAAAGATAAAAATAATTACTTGAAACAAAAAATAACGACAGTTATAGTACGAAGAATTAGGTATCACGTCCAATAGAATTTCGTCCTGAAAATAAAGAAAGCTCTAAATGAAAATAATAATTCTTTTCTAGGTCTGTAAGTAATTATTACGAGAACACTGGACTACACCTCATTGTTGCTAAAACCAAACTAGTCTTATACAATTTCTCTCATTGTTTTCTATCCTCCAAAAATGTAGCATATTATAATGCTTCAAAAAATTTTACACAGCTTCCTTTCTACGTTTATTATCTACGAAAAAATCATAAAAATCCCATCTCAAGTTTAGTCGGATAAGTTAATTTTCCCATTTATATTAATCAAAATTTCATCAAAAAGGTTGTTAGGTATTCATGTTACCTTCATCACTTGACATACCAAACATGTGTACCGCCACCCTTTTAATTCCAAAAGGGATGTTACAAATTCTTCAGTTTTTTTCATGTAAATGTTTAAAATTCGTCCATATGTAAATTGGCTCGCTATGTTGTTAATTTTTTATTAGCATTTCTTTGTAGCGCCCACGTTCACTGTTTTTGGAAGAACTTTATGAGTAAATGTACCAGCTGACTTCAGCAAGTACATTTTTTCAATAAACTCGGTTTAAAATGGAGTTGATCATAACGTTCTTAGCTGTAGGGTCAAATATAATTAGACGCAAGCATCTAGCCTTTTCGTGCACCTATATCATTAACCCATTAAGTGAAAAACATAAACTGACTGATTGGTGTTTTATTTATAAAAGAGTTACTTATTTTCATGTCTATATAATCTAACCAAGTAAATAAAAAATTAAGAAAAAGGGTGAGGAATAAACCCGTGACCTTCTAAAAGCGCTGTACTCGTTTGAGTATAGCACTTTTAAGTCTTTGTATGTCAGTCACTATTTAGCATCTAAGTATTATAAAAAAAAAATTGAGTATCCTTTAGAAAATAGGTGGAGACTCATTCTGTAACACACGAAAAAGGAATTTCGAATTTTAAAAATCACGCTGAATCATATTGTATTTTTGTTACCTTCAATTTTTAAACTATCCACACTTTGATTGTTATTATTTTAATAAACTACTGGTTCCCTGATACTATAACAGATGCGGTAAATAACAAAGAAAGCCTTAAAAAAAAATATAGAATAGTATAGTCGGCCTTATAATGTTCCCACTGTTGGGACTCAGGCCTCCTCTCTAGGAGAGGTAAAAAATAAAATATGTATAACTGCCATCAATTATTTTGCCGTAGGTATACAGATGTATAGCAGTACTGTAACAGATTAATTCACATATGTATTGATAAAGAAGCACTATGCAAATCTCCATAATATGTTCCAAGCAAGAAAGTTTATGGGAGCAATTCCAAGCAAGAAGGAAATGAGCACATTTTGATCGCAACATCGTTTTCTCACGCAACCTAATCTGACAACACAGGCCTCAGAGTAGACTTTATAGTAGTAAAGGTCTTAAAATAGGCTTCACTGTAATTAGTTTCTACAATCTATTAACTAATTTACTTTTAATTGAAAATTGTAAATAGACTTTGAGGTCAAGAAAAAAATGGTGGTATTAAATATCATTTCTTAGGAAACTAGAAGAAAGTTAATTACGATGTGCAAACAATAAATCCACTTGTAAGAAAATAAATTAAAAACCCTATTTTTTTGTGACGAAATTAGGTAACAAGTTTGCCAAGGGAACAACAGCCTATTCATTATGAGAGGTCCTCCCACACATTTGTAATAAATTATCTTTAGTAAGAATTGCTTTAGTTTTTTGCCTACAAACTCCTACGCTGTGTTGCCTTACACAAAGAGTAGGTTACATCTTACATTAAATGTCACATTTGTTTGGCCTAATTAATTGTTTACCTGTGTTCTCATTATAGTACTATTACACGGTCCAATTATGTTTTTATTTTAAATTTGATGAAGCAACTAAAACGAATCGTTTAAACATTAAAATAAATCATTAAATGTAGGGCCAGATTTTATTGTAGCAATTACCAATCGAAATCGAATTGGTTGAACCATCATCTTCCATGATGTAATATCATTTTTAGTCTCCCAAAATATTCAGAGTCAACCATCATCTTCCAGCTTTTGTCCTATATTACTTAGAGTTGGCGCAACACGTTTTTTTTCTTCTTCCATTCTATTCTGCCAGCAGTCATGCTATCACTGACTCTCTTTTCTGTCATATTACTCCTCACACAATTTATCCATCTTTTCTTTGGCCTCCCCCTCTATCCATCCACATGTATATTCATACCTTTTTAGTAACTTCAATTTCTTCTCTCCTCGTCACATAACCATACCAAGACAAACGATTCCCTTTCAACTTTTCAGTCACTGGCGCCACTTTCATACTTTCTCTAATGTGCTCATTTCTCTAACATGCAATCTTTTTTCATCCGTCTTTTTTACAGCCCAACATTCTGATGATGAATGTTCAGAATCAATGCTCTTTCCAAACACCGATGAAGGCAGTTCTGAAACCAAATTGCTCCAAATTATATCGTGAAACGTCTCATCATCTACCAGGTCAAATTTCAACCTGAAGATGAAACTAAGAATTTCATTAGCAATAGTAGGTGTAATCCATTAACTGGTCAATGACCCGCGGTCGCGTCTGCTTCAATTATTTTAGTTGGTGTTGTTTCTAACGAGAAAATTGTGGAGCAAAGCTAACAGTTGCTTAAAGCGATTATGATTTTAGAAATTTCTTGTCCGTCATCAACTTTTAAATAATTGCTGTGTAAAGCTGTAACGGTAGGAACATTAGGTATAGATTGTTGCCTTTAAAGGCAGCGATACAGATTCTAGTAACTGGCATATAAGTATGCAAGTAGCTTAAATGTATGAGATACACCAATCAGAACTTACTGTGGTACACTGACATGCCTATACACTTTTGTACTCGCACCTGTTACTGGCTTCGATCAACAAATATGTTGTTGTTTTGAAGGTTACAGGCAATTATAACCCCGCTTTTAGTAATTAGCTACAATGGTGTGCCGTACGATTAACATGCTCATTTATACTTTGAAAATTAACTTTGAAGTGATCAGTTCGTCTTCCTTGATGGCATTTTCATTATAATTTCAATCGAGCGACGGTCACTGCTGGACACTAATTAAGAAATCTATGCTATAATACAAAAAAGGAAGAGTATTTTGTTTGTTCAAACGCGCTAATCTCTGAAACTACAAGCCGGGTTGGAAAAAAATCTCTCTATATAGTATAGTCAGGTTTATGACGAATAGGGCGAACGAATATATAAAATCACGCTAAGACCTACGAAAGCGCTGCACTAACCGAAGATACGTGGGCAGCTAGTAATAAATAATATGAAAATTGGTTCATGCCGGGCCTACTAAGTTATGCTGACTCATCCTTCATAATATTTTCATTGTTTCCCCTAAAACTAAGCTGAGCTGTCTCGACACGTACAACTTCATAATCATATATAAGTCTTAGATGTCAAGGTTGATGGTATTTAACTTAGTTTCTGTTCCACGAAGTTATCAGCTCACTTCAGCCCAACTTATGCCAAGTGTGAACCGCTTTCACCGGAAATGGTGTAGCGGTGCAATCTCGCGATAAACTCTGCAAACATCCGGTTTGTCCTATTTGTGGCAGACTGCTGACAGGAATGCGGCCTTGAAAACTAAATGAAATTTATGTTTCATAACTTTGAAAGTGTGGTGGTGGTGAAAGCAAACTGAAATAATATTAAGTTTTAATGTCGACTAGCTTCTCCGGTAACTTTGCTTTCGTAGAATACACAGATATATAAAGGCCACAGGCAGGAGCTTGAAGGTATATATACAAGCCGAAATGATAGTATGTACAAACGCATATAAAAAAAAACCGCAAAATGCATTTATGTATTATTTGATAAGATTAAGATTTCACACTATTGTCTACATTTCTTTTGATTTCTCCTTCCGCAGGTCTGCTGGAAGAAATTTCTTTGGAAATAAGCAGTACCTTTCTACTCTTGTCTACTTTGTAATGTCTTTTTCTGTTTTTGTGTGTACATAAATAGTAAAATAAATAAATAAAAACAATTCATTCGGCATCAAATTTATCCACATTCTGATTATGAATGGAATATGTACCCAGAACGCTGGCAGCATTGCCATGTTGAATAGCCAGTGCTCTTTTGTAAGCCAAAGAAAAGATCAGATAGCAGTTATTTATTTAGGACATTACAAAATGATACAGTATCCATGCTGAAAATGGAATACACTAATATTCCAGAGACGAAAGTATGTGAGTGTGTATGATTGTTACTTCTTCACACTGAAATGGCTGAACGAATTTGGATGATGTTTGGCACACTGGCAGACCAAGTCTTGGAATAACACACATGATACTCTTTATCCAGGGAGTATGTTACCTTGGGATAATTTTCAACTTCGATGCGGGTGAAGCCGCTGGCAGCAACTAGTATTCTCATAATAGAATTTATATTTGCAAATCATCGTCTACTGATATCATCTCTTGTCTCATCTTTAGCGTTATTATGGTACCTTTTTTAAGTAAACGATATCGCAACGTGTTACGTGAGTATATGTTACTATTTTTGAAATAATTGGTATCTTGTTGCTCGCCTTTTTAGACACAAAGAGATAACTTAAAGGATCTATCATATTATTATCTACAGAGGTTATTTTAATTTATTGGCATTTGTTTTAGCAGGGCGAAGATGAAAGATTAGAATGTGAACAATTTTCACCATTGAAAATACCCCCTGAAATAATAACAAAAACAGCGGTTCCACATTTTGTCGAGTCATGCAAACCTTAAGCTGTACCTAACAGGTGATTTTTTTTAACGTACCTACCGTCCCATCGAACTGTGTTGCGCACACATTGATGTATTAGGTATAATCAGCTATGGCGTGTTTGTGTAATCAGTCGAAATCGAAATTGGATCGGGACGATTTTTAATTTGATCAAAGATACTATTTTACTAATACTTCATGACATCAGGTAGTACTCACATAGCTTCCCTTAGCTAACAACACCGCATAAGTCATTTTTACCAACTCTACAGGAAACGAAAAAAACTGTGCGGTGTTGAGAGGCCAGCCGACTTTAACGCTGTCTAGTGACAGCGTGCAAGTCGGCTGGCAAAATAGTTTTTTCGAATTATAGGTTCTGGTTGGCTGAAATCTATATCATGTGAACAATGGATAGACGCGCAATGAGCTGCTCCATCTAAAGGCATTCAAATGTGAAAACCGCCAATTTTCAATTTTACAGGAAACGAAACAAAATGTGCGGTGTTGAGAGGCCAGCCGACTTGCACGCTATCACTACTTTTTCAATTATGGTTTCTGATTGGCTGAAATCTATAACATGTGACCAATGGTTAGACGCGCAATGAGCAGCTCCATCTAAACGCATTCAAAAGTGAAAACCTCCAATTTTCGACTTGAGAAGTGTTGTAAGCTAAGGGACGATAGGTAATTCGCTGTTGCTACAATCATTATCTGAAATTAAACTTCTGCCAGTGCCATGTGAAAAATAATAATTTAAAAGTATGTAGATGTACCTAGGTGATAGTAGTATGTATCCTGATAATATTATTTGACTTGATAACTAAGCAGATAATAGAACAAAATCAATCAGATTCGGTAATGAGTACCTGAAGCAGTATTGACTTGGAGAACCTCTAATCAAGTGAAGTAACGAAGCGAGAGATTCGTAATATTGGAATCAGACAGAGATCAATACTGCCACGTAAAATAAACAGTTAAGACTCTCGAATACTGCAAACACAACGATCCCTTTGTCCATTTTAAGAGAGATTGGTTTTAATTTTCGTGCGTGTACCTACGAGTAAGTATAGACTAAGAAGAAATTGCGATAACGACAAGAGAATGAGATACAAAGGTCCTAACATGACATTTTAAAATTATCATAATTCCGGTGAGAGTGAGACGCAGCCTTTTATCACACCGGATTAATGATGACTTTAAAACGTAATGGTAAGACATCAGGTTTTACAACCCCAGCTAAGATATAAAAGTTAGGCTTTTTAATAAATATTTCCATTAAACATTTATGATGATTTTGCCGTTATCCTAAAAAGCGTTTTCCTCGATTGAAGTGATGATAGATAATAAAATATCATGTAATAAGTAATAATAATGACTTAACAATTTTAATGAAAGGACTAAAAATTAATTTATGATTTTACGATGTTTTAATTATTTTTTTTATTTGATGGTCATTCTATTGCTAGAATGGTGAATTTTCAAAGATCAACAATTGTTATTTCATGTTGTTAATTATTTATTTAATTAAATAATATTGTAGCAATATTTTACGACTACTATTTAATTAATTGAAAAATATTATTTCTATTTTTTGGTAAAAATAAGTTTATCTGTTTAACTATTCTAATGTCTTGTTCATCTTGTTTACTTACCACCTATGAGAGTTTCCAGTAAGATTTTTTTGAGTAAAGTTCAGTGGCAGTTTTAATTATTCGCAAATAAATATCTAGTGAATATTTTGACGTCAAATTGATTTAGTTTTATATCTAAAGGGTCTACACAACTGGGCAATATGTGGAATCATATAACGGGTGGGATCTCGATAAAGTTGAGCTGAGAATTTTACTGTAGTATCGAATACCCCAGCGAACTGCTGACTGAATCCATTTGCTGCCAAAAACTGTAAACTCATTAGAATTTAAACTCATTCGCATTCTAAAAGAAAATAAAGTAACTGTATTCTGTATTAAAAACTTTCTGAACTTGATACTGGCTAAATGGAATAACCGTGAGGAGCTAAAAGAAAAAAAAAAGGTTGAAGTCACAAATAAAGGGTCTGTCATAGAAGGTGAATACACAATTTACAAGTAATTACCTACTACACACTAAGGAGTTTTTAGTAAGTCGTACTTTAAACGTATAATAGCAGCAAGACGAAACATTTTAACTAGTATTGGTTAAAATGTTTCGTCTTGCTGCTATTGTGTGTATGTATGTTCATGCTTGTTTTCTTTCTAAATGATGCCATTATAAGACAAAACAAAGCTATCCTCAGTTTCTAAAAGCGAAACCATTTTGGCGTTATTGTAACTAATAAAAACTCAATTAAGAACCCACAAAGACGTAAATTGCTTGTCATCTAAGTTAATCTACAGAAGTTTTTCGTTTTCTAAAGATATCTGTAGAAATCTGAATCACTTTCACAATGTTTGTCTAATAGCAACTGCGAAGTACTAATAGCAATAATTTTACTAATAGCTGGACCATTATTGGTCAGAAGCTCAAAAGTTTTACATAAGTATTATTTAGTTGAAATCTTTGAATCACAGAATAATGTGAAACGGTAATATTTAGGCCATCGTATAAAATACATATTTTTTTGCTGAGTTCGAAAATCTCAACTTAATTTGAGTGAAGCTTGCCAATGTACAGTCAGGGGTCAAAAGTGCAATTACACTGTAGGACCAATGCGAAAGTACCTAAAATTCATTTTTAGAAAAGAGTCAATGGTTCATGACTCATTTAACTTATAGCAAAATATATAATCTAAAGTATTGAATAAACTAGGTACCATTAAAATTGAACTCAATTTTTTTTATTAAGAAGCATTGATGAGTGCATCTGCACTTATGACCCCTGACAGTATAATTATGAACTCTGTTGTCAATGTACTACTTAGAATTTTCATTATAAACCAGTCCTCCCACTCTAGCGACAGGGAGTGTCAGCCTTCAACTGACTAAAACCCCACCCATTTTACTTCAGTTACCCTTTGCGTTCCAGGGTAACTCTTTCAGACAATCTCGCAACCCTGAATACAATAGACATAGCCTGTCAGGTACTTTATCCTGGAAATATGCGTTAGTGTTAATAGTAACAGTTAGAACAATTGTAACTAGATTTCTAAGCGTAATATATTCCAAACCGAGTCACGTAACACTGAAGCTATCTATGAACTGTGAAATTTCAACACGATAGTGGCTGACAGCTATTTGTTAGTTTCAGTCCAGCAGACATGTGTTCGCGGTTTTACCATTACGCAATTAGAATAGAATAGAATAAACTTTATTGTACACCAAAATAGTAACAAAACCTTTTACACTAACTTAAATCTATGGGTACAAAGGCGGTCTTATCGCTGAAAGCGATATCTACCAGACAACCTTAGGGTGGAATGTAAGAATTTGAAATAGAAAAAGGGGGGTAGTCTGCGGTGTACTGCAAATTAATAATGTAAATATTAGATTAAAATTATATACCAGACTATACATAGACTTATACTAGCAATTGAGAGTAAGTGAAAATCAATTTGGTTTAGAAACTTTTTATTCACGCTTGTAGTCCCAGTTGGCACGCACAAGGCAGGTAGCGTTGCTTTAGTAAAGGAGGTAAGCCTCATGCCTCGGTCCGCGCCGGAGACGCCCCGAGCATCGAGAGTTGCAGGACGATTTTCAGCCACCGTATCCGTGGGCTTGCGGACGGCGAACAATGGGTAGCTCGCTGTCCGGCCGTCCAGTAAGAACTGCGGATATAACAGCTTACCGTAGCTCTCGCAAAAAGGCAACTGAATGAACATCGTGGGTTTTAGTCAGTAAACGTCTAACAACTCCGCCTAGAGTGGGAAAATCTTTAGATGATTTCCCACGTAAAAAAAATAGAAGCCAGATTCCATAAAACAACTGCTCAAACTTTATCAAGCACAAGTTCGATCGTGTATGGAGTACTGCTCTCATCTTTGGGACGGATCTGCCCGATACCAGCTTGATGCACTTGAGGCAATTGAGAGGCGTGCCAGTGGGATCATTGGCAATGATGCACTCGTTGAGTCGAGGCTCCAAAGTCTTGAGCATCGGCGCCGAGTTGCTAGCCTGTCGGTTTTCTACCGGTTGCATTTCGGGGAGTGTGCGTCGGAATTGCATAACCTAATTCCGCCTAGCCCGTTCCATCATCGGATCACCAGGCGTACGGCAACGCGCCACCGGTACATGGTGGACATTCCACCTGTACGCACAAAACGTTTTGGGAACACATTCATTTTGCGTACACCTAAGGAGTGGAATTCCTTGCCGGAATGTGTGTTTCCTGATAGCTACAACCCGGAAATCTTTAAGTCAAGAGTGAATACTTCTAAGTAAGCGCGTTCCATCGTCGACCGCATCGTCGCTTTCCATCAGGTGAGATGGCGGTCAAACGCGAACCTATCAAGCATAAAAAAAAAACTTTAATCCATAAAAATCTCATTTAAATAACTCATGGAAGATGCTAAGAAAATGCACAAAATGTTGGCTGGCAACATCAATGTCCTTTATATTTAGCTCCAATCTTATTACATATCTGTTAAGAGATTGCGGTCCTCATATGTTACACAACTCCATACAGCGCTTGCACTAGTTTTAAAATCATGTCACCATCCCATCGGACTATGAGAGTCAAAGAACAGAGTACACCTGTGCGCATATTTACGCAATAAGGTCACATACTTACTTTGCTCTCCTCATCTCCGTTGAGATTGGCCACCGTAATCGAAATTCGGACGGTCGGATTATTATTTAAAACCCGATACTTGTGCCTAATGATACAAGTATCTAAGTATTCATTAAAAAAATATAGTAACAATCTTCAGGATACATAAATATTTATCTTCCCGTTTATGTGAATATATCGACGGACGCAATATGTTTATAGGCGGCGTGAGCGCAAACACTTAGGCCATTAGGCCTGCTCTAATTATTTTAACCCAGTGTGAAGTTGACCTATATTTGTAACTACATGACTGATGAATTACACATATCAACCACACATTTAACTATAAACGTCAACACTTTACGTCTGGTAAGTACGCATGTGTTTGTGTGTGTGTGTATGTGTGTTTGTTTCTCCTTCACGCTCAAGAAGCTCAATAAATTTGTATGAAACTGGGCTCATGGGTAGACCGTGTCCTGGATTAAGATTTTATTATCCCAGAGCGATGTGGATACATGTTTTTTTTTACTTTCTATCTCCACTCTTGGGTCTTAGAATTTGTCCAAGCCATAAAAGGGGGAAAGCATAATTCGCACCTTTAATCTAATACCGTGACTAAGTAATCAAAATTCTTCAAAAAAAGAAAACTGTTTTTAACGCAATCTGCATGGTCAGTTTTTTGAAGAATTTCTTTAGTGACGGTATTGGATTAAAGTTGCGTATTAGCATAGCATAGCATAGTCGGCCTTATAATGTTCCCACTGTTGGGACTCAGGCCTCCTCTCTAGGAGAGGGAATGGGCCGTAATCCACCACGCGGGCCCAGTGCGGGTTGGTGGATGACACATGTCTTCGAATTTTTGGTTCTAGGACATGCCGGTTTCCTCACGATGTTTTCCTTCACTGTTTTTGAGAGCAGTGGTGATGAAATAAATTACACAAAGTAATGCGCCTGGCTGGGTTTGAACCCGCGACCTACAACTCGTAAGTCGGGGCCGTTACCACTCGGCCACCACTGCTCCCAAGTTGCGTATTACTAATTTTAAATTTATTATTTATACATTGTTAATTTTATAAATGTATACTAGTATACTTGTGTGCTTTAATGATAATGTTAGCGTAAATACTCGTTCACAGGGTGTACCGGAAAGTTGTCATTTTTTTTTTTCTGCCTATTAAAATGATAGGAAATTTCCAAAAAATCACCGCCTACAAAATTTTAATTAATTGGTTATAATTTGTACGGAAAGCCCAATTTTATTTTTTAACTAGCTGACCCGGCGTACTTTGTACCGCCTAAGAGTCAATTGTGTGTGGTGTGATATTTTACTTCTTAAACACTTTAAATTCATATACCTTTAGTCAACCGATTTCGATGAAACAAAGTCTAAGTGTTAAATCAAGTTACACACAATTTTAATGTATAAAAGTTATCTACATTGATTTCGTACATTTTACGTGATGCGCGCATAACTAACACTTTTAAACAGATTTATTTTATGTATAGATTTCCTTTGACTTTCTCATAGAAAGCTATTTATATGGCTAGACGCAGTTGTTAAAATATGACCACACTTTTCCGTTACAAAGGACTACGTCGACTATAAAACATGAAAAAAAAAGAGTATAATAAGATTATCGAATAATAATTTCAGAAATTTAAAAATTAGTTATCTAGTAATTAAATGCTAATTTGAAGATAAATCAACCTACTCAAATTATAACGCGCCATCTGCGCCATACCTTTAGTACTTGATTTTAATTAAGTTCGGGGTCAAACAATTTCCTTCATATTTTAACTGACATTTTGCGCCGCAAGGAATTTAAATTTGTTTTTAATCTTCAACATATAGGTTTATATTTTTCGGTGGGAAAATCATCCAATGACATCCTCCGCTTTTGGGCGGAGCGTGAGATAGTGTCAGACTTTTACTAACTAAAAACCCACTCCTGTTCCTACTTTGCCTTCGTTCCAGGACCCTGGGGTTCTCTTTCGCATAACCCTTGGCCCCAGTATAGGTCAAAATATAGATCTGTAACGATAATCTTTTACTTTTATTATTATTAGAATTCTTTTATTATTTTTAGGTAGGCTTGTGCTTGTTAACTATCTCACCTGATGGTAAGCCTGATGTGATCGACGATGGTGCACGCTTGACGATAGTATCCTATTCACTCTTGACTTAAAAAATCTGGATGGAGGGAATTTCACTCTTTAGCTGCAAGAGCGGGGATGTCATTGCATGATTTTACCACTGAAAAAAAAAAACCTAGACGTAATGAAAGGATTCCCTAAACGTTTTGTGCGTATAGGTAGGATGCGCAACCGGTGCATACTATAGTCGACCCATGTACCGTTGGCGCATGGCGTACATCTTGTCGTCCAATGGGAAGGGCTTGGTAGAATTAAATTATGCAATTCCGACGCACAATTTCTGATTACATTTCACTGAGTGTACCGAAATTTAAACAGAAAAAAACCGTCAGGTTATCAAGTAACAGTTCCTCAATCGACTCACGCGCGTCAAACCAATCATTTTTAATTTGATCCGTGTAAAATATTGGAAATCATCTAATGACAAATCCAGCCCTTGGGCGAAGCGGGAGATAGTGTCAGACTTTTACTGACTAAAAACCCACTCCTGTTCTTTCTTTGCCTTCATCCCGGGGCCCCGGGCTTCGCTTTCACACTACCCGTGGAAGGTCGACGGGTAGAAAATGCCTAAGGCATTAAGTCCGTAGGCAGTTAAGTAATGTTTATTACTAGTGCATAAAGTTTTAATAAATAAATAAATAATCATACTTAGTATACCAGAGATCGTATTAAGTCCAAGGTAACCAGTAAATATACAAAAATATCTCTAATATCGTGAAGTGAATTAACTAATAAAATCCCTAAGCTCCTGGCGCGCCGACGCCTAATATTCCCTTACCAATGACGTCTTAAATAGATTACCGAAACCGAAACATAATATCAACACCCACACATTACTGGCGCTGTAACTTCAGGGGCCTCTTTTACTTTATTTAGAAACCATATTATGAATATCTAAGAGCTACATAATAATGGCAAAGTATATATCTTTACATGTAGCTGTGTAAGAATGCTACGTGATTTTCCAATATAAAGTGTGGGTGCGACATGCGACCACGTACCTGCCTAACACAAAATAAATAATTTTTTCTCCCGCTCTGGGTGGAGGTAGGGTGTCAGATTTTTCTGATTAAATCCATCTATGTTCCTTTAGTTACCTTTTGCGTTCCAGGGCCTGATTACATAACTGTTAAGCAAACAATATCTTGGTTCTAGATAAAGCTTCTTTGGAATTTTTGACTACCAATATTGCTGATAGGTAGCAAAATCGGTTGTCGAAAAATCTAAAACGTATACATATATATTGACATGCGATACCGAAATGTCATGTCGTCAATTCTGGCAATCCTCACGCACCCGGAACGCCCAGGTCTCGGCACAGGCTTGTGGACGGCAAGCAATAGGTAGCTCGTCGTCCGAAAAGGGGACCAGGCCCGGATCGATGGAAAGAAATGTAAAGAAAAAAAAGCAATTAAGAGTTTATTTACGTCAAACATGGCGCATACCTTAAAAATAAAAACAAATAACAACAACGACTGCCAAAAAAGCGAAATGTGAAATGTCAGCATAATTGACATCGCTAAGATCTGTTGTTGGTTTGTAAGAGTCATCATGCGACTGAAACGCAAAGGGCAACTGAAGTACGGTGGATTTTTCTTAGTAATTAGTCATTAATAGTTTGAAACTCCCTTTCGCCCCACCCTGACCGGGAGAACTTATTTGATGATTCCCCACACTCACACTAAAAAAAAAAAATTATTCTCATATTTTCGACCTCCATTACCTATCGATGATAGAATGTCAATATCAATATTTGTCATTACCCACGACATTGGCTCACTGTGTGTTTATGTAACAATAATTGAATCAATCAATTAAGACAGAACTATAAATAAGAAACAGAATAAACTAATTTAGTTATCAAAACTACAAATACAATGGTTTTATTTAATAACTAGGTATTTTAGGTAGGTACAACAGGCGCACCTATTCACAGAACAACGGTCCTCACGCCCCAACCGCCGCGAGGTCGGATTGAAGGCTACTGGGGCCAAGGGTCTGATACTGAAAGAAAGACTCGGCTCTGGTACGAAAGGCAACGAAGGAACAGGAGTGGGTTTTTAGTCAGTTAAAGTCTGACACTATCTCCCGCTCCGCCAAAGAGCGAGATTTGTCATAAGATAATTTTCCCACCGAAAAAAAAAAACCTATTCACCTAGCCAGCTTTGTAAACATTAAAACAAAGTACCTACTAATTATTACATTATATAGGTATTATCAGCGTATGATATAAAACTATATGAAAGTTATTGTCGCGTGTACGATCAAAGCTTATGCCCTAAATGTGCGGTGGACTGCGAAGACGCTCCTCACAAGCTCAGCCTGCTGGAAACCTTGCACGCATCAAAACAAAGTCTATAATTATGGAACAAACAACCAGATAGAATAGATGTTAATAGCGGCGTCGACGGCGGCCTTTATTCAAGGGAAGGTCGGGAAATATGTATATTATTCGGAAACAAATTATGTCTTACTTTCTTTTTTTTATCGACAATTGTTCAGTACAAAAAGGTGTGATGGTAGCGTATTTCGTAAAGTAAAATATTACTACCCAATTTAAAGCCCTTGAATTAGTAGGTATGCGCTAACTGCTGCTAGCGGGTTCGCCCGTGTGAATATGGAAAATAATCCCAAGGAAATATATTCCCGAAATAAAAAGTCTCCGACGTAAAAGATCCTATGTGCTATTTAAAGTCATCGCCTACTCGTGCACCAAGTTTCATCGAAATCTGTTCAGCTGTTCGAGCGTGAAAAAGTAACAAAGACACACACACACACACACTCACAAACTTTCATCTTTATAGTATTAGTATGACTTTACTAATAAACTTAAAATAAAAGATAATTGAAAAACTTAACAAGCATAAATGCTTTTTTTACATTATCTTTCGAGGGAACAAACGATTGTCGATTAAAGAGTCCTATATGTAGAATTTAATGTAAGTAGGTACGTAAGTATACCTAATAATATCCTCTCAGAATATCTATCAGAGGTTTCTACGAATAGGTACTTTAAATTTTCAGTATAGTCAAATTATAATTAGTAGAAACATGTTACCTTGTTAACTTTTAATTCATTGGCACTGCCTTGGAAATATGTAAATAAATACATCAGCTGATCAGTAGATACATGTTGTGTTCGCAGAATTCCACAATATGTAGGGCCTAGGGAATAGCTGATTTAATTTTCAAAACGTATCACAGTCATGTGTTTTTTCGTACCCTAAATCGTATTACCACTATTTTTTTTTTGTGCTGGGAATTCCTCTAATAACTCCCGCTCTGGGCCGAACGACCAGTAGAACCTTGCCCTTTCCACGGCTGCGGCAACTCCATCGAACTATTCCACAGCGACACAACCTTCACTTCACATACAAATGGTTCATAATTAGTACAGTATGATTACAGTTTCGAGGCTACTATCAGGGGTAAACGAGATCGTTTCTGTGTTATGTCCTCAAGAGTTACTGACGATTCGGACACAGTGCCCGAACAGACACATTTTATTTTCAATATTTTTCACTGATGATTCGGACACCACCAAATTTATTGAAACTATTAAGTTCAGTCAGATAAAAAAGAATCTTAAAATTTAATATATTTAAAAAAATATATATTTTTAAAATGCATTATATAAATTTTTTTTTATCAGAAGTTGTCGCCTTAAATTCAGCCAGTAAAATAGTTTTGGTTCCTAACGCTTCCTTTTCCCCATATATTATTTAATAAACTTTTTTTTTAACTTTTACCTGACTGTACTAAACAGTGTCCGGATCGTCAAAAAAAAAAAAAACAATTCAGACACTGTCCAAATTGTCAGTAAGTCGCCTCAATATTCACCAATTTATTGAAATTACTAAACAAAATTGTAATCTATTTTTATTTTTGTTACAGGCAATGATGGACCAGGCACCAAATCGGTAAGTGACAGCCTAAACTTCTTCTAAGTAGGTACTATACATACCTAATGTTATATTAAAAAGTTATTTTCCTCCAAGGCGCAAAATACCCGTGAGAGGTTCCGTTTCAATTTTATATATTTCGCTTTACATTGCATGTTTAAACGTTATTCAGAAAAGTATTTCTCAATTCCAGTGAACCTAATCTCATTGATCGAAATATATATTTTCTACGGGTATTAAAAATTTCTTCCATATTGAAGTTCCAAGAAGTTCCCGTTATACGCTCTTTCTTTGAAATTTATAAGAATTTTATTGAGTGGGTGTCAAATGATAAGGCAATTAATATCAAATGGTAGCTACACACGTAACTATTTACTTGCACATGTGTAGACTTGCACAAATACACGTTATTTGGAGGAATACATACTGCTCAAATACGCTTGTACAAACATAATTTCTGACAAAGTGAGCGCCCAGGTGTGGTGTTTTATGCGATGGATGATACTTTGCTATTAGTTGGCTTTATTTATGCGACAAAAAGTTTAAAAAGGCACAACCGAAACCGGACAATATAAGACTGGTTAAGAAAAAGAGAATGCTGGCTTTATTTTTGTTTATTAAAAGAATTGAAATTAGCACCTAAGGACTGGAATTGCAAGTTACAAGTTGGGAATCGAAAATTGGGACTTTTTTTTAAACTTGTACAAGTCCGAAATTTGCGCAAGTATCTTCCAACACACGTTACAGTATACTTGTGCAAATCTTAACTTGCGCAAGTAAATCGCTAGATGTGTGGCGACCAGAACAAAATATATAATTTTTAATATTAAAACGAGATTTTTTTAAAAGATCCTTTGTATATATTTCATAAAAAAAATATAATGTAATTAGCTTTCGTGAGATTTAGCACTCATTAGTTTATAAATTCATTGATTTGTCAATGTGTCTATCATATTTTACTTATTGCATTCACTATCGTGTTATATCGTTATTACACAGGCAAACAGTCAACAATTATAACATGGATAAAGTGTAAATAATCAACGAACAGTAATTAGCAATCAAAAACACAAACTTCGATACGTCATAATCGTTTTTGTCGTGTTTTGCTACAGTATAAGTGTGACTTTTAATTAATTTGAAATATTTAAGAGTGACTCCTGAAAATACAAAAAGCTTGACTACGATATCAACAACCATTATCATGTTTTTTTTTACTTATTCCAATTTATTTTGAGTCAGTAATATTTTTTTTTGTCATATCTTTGAGGCAAAAAGACGAAAGTACTCGTATGTCCGTATAACTCAAAGAAATGCTAATAACTGATTTTTTATGTTCGTACTCAGGGCGTAGGAATAGTGGAAGAAGTAGCAGAAGTAGGGGAAACAATAGTAGTAATAGTTGCAGAAGAAGGGGAAGAAGTAGTAGAAGTAGCGAAGAAGTAGCAGAAGTAATAGAAACAGTAGTGAAAATAATTGCAGAAGAAGGAGAAAAAGTAGTAGAAGTTATGGAAACAGTGGTAAAAATAGTTGCAGAAGAAGGGGAAGAAGTAATAGAAGTAGCGAAGAGGTAGTAGAAGTAATGGAAACTGTAGTAGAAATAGTTGTAGAAGAAGGGAAAGAAGGAGTAGTGGTAGCGAAGAAGTAGTAGAAGTAATGGCAGAAATAGTGGAAATAGTGGAAAAAGTAATAGAAGTAATGGAAGAAATAGTAGAAATAGTGGAAAAAGAAGTAAAAGTAATGGAAGAACAAGTAGTAGTAATAGAAGTAATACAAGAATTGGTAGAAATAGTGGAAGAAGTAGTAGAAGTAATGGAAGAAGTAGTAGAAGTAGCGAAGAAGTAGTAGAAATAATGGAAAAAATAGTAGAAATAGAGGAAAAAGTAGTAGAAGTAATGGAAGAAATATTGAAAAAGTATTAGAAATAATGGAAGAAATAGTGGAAAAAGTAGTAGAAGTAATGGGAGAAATAGTAGAAATAGTGGAAGAAGTAGTAGCAAATCTCTGAATATAAAAACCAACAAACATTATTTTAGGGGTAAACTTCAGGGCGTAGTAACCCCACTACGCCCTGAAATTATTCTTGAAATGACGATTTAAAAAATATATATTTATAATGTATTTGCCAGAGCAAGGAAAAAATATCTAGGTACTCTGCTTTTGCTTCACAAGCATTTGCGATTCCCTAGGGAACTCTTCAAGTGAATAAAGACTTCAATTGAGTGCAAGCTCTTTCGTGCAATAAACTTTAACTGTACCTTAGAGGATATTCGAAAAGAACCAAGCGAATATCTATGTATCTGACATAGATCTTCGCTTAGTTCTTACTCATGCTCTTCAGTATCATTTAATAGTATTCTATAAATAAATTTAGGGAACTATCTAAGGATTTCGAGCAAAATGTTACCTATTCAATTTTTAAACGACTTGAACTCGAATGTAGTGGCGCCAAAAGGTACATATGACGCTGTCATGTTGTAACGCTCCCAATACGCCTCCGCTCTCGACTTCTTTGCGTGTACTTGCGTATACTAACATAGATGTTTCACAGACGTGACGACAGACGCCGGCCGTCCGATATATACGACCAACTTTTTTTTTACGAGTTGAAGTCCACATGACTGTCCTTCACTCTAGGATGGGTCGTTGGGTCTGTTAGACCCGTGCTGTTTTAGTCAGCCACAATGGTATTCTCTCGTATACTTGCGTTTTGGGGCTGCGGGTGCGTGTTAACATTTGGTGCCCCGGACTTGTGCTGGTCAAGAGACCGTGGATACACACAATCAAAACCAACCCGCCTTCGTGACAACTGTGCCTTTGATTTTTGTTTTAATGAAAAGTACCTAATTATTTTGATTCATTTGAAAGTGTCGAAATATACATTTGTTGCGATATAAACAGCTGCATCTTTTTTTTTGTTAACTTAGAAGTTTCATTTTTTTCACAGCTTAAAGGGACCGAAGACTTAAGTATATGGTTTTATTTTCAACTCTATATCTTCACGCATTCCTCAGATAAAGGGTCTTGACAGACAGACAAACAAACAGACGGACAACAAAGCGATCCTATAAGAGTTCCGTTTTTTTCTTTTTTAGGCACGGAACCCTAAAAAATAAAACATTTCATTTATTGAATATTTCATAGACTGAAGCAAGAAACCTTATATCATGATATCACAGGCTAGATACTATAATTATTGCCATTATTCTTGAATGATATTGAGTTGATCACTGAAATCTAGTTTGCTAGATAACTAGATTGCTGATAAAATTGATTAATCCAATGGTTTCACGTTGGACTAATCACAATGCTCTATTATTAAGCTTTCAACAGTTAGGCAAAACCATAGAGTTCTTTATTTTGAATTTCGGACTAACCAATTCGAAAAAATTAAGATGGTCCCACTCGTCTATTGTAAACCTGAACATGGTTTAAAAGCTTGCCGGTTCGTCCAACTCAATGTTATTTTGATCCTTTTAGTGTTTTTTTTAGAAAGTCGGTTATTTATTTTTTTGTAAAAAGTTTTTTATTTCACACTTTTTAGTTGCTGTACACTTATAAACAGAATGCCTATTTCTCATGACAATTCCCATTAATCCAAACACTGCTAGTTTACATTGTTTTATTATGGAGTTCCAGTGCCTTCCTTCCGACTCCATCATCATCATCAGATCACTTCGATAATACCATTTTCAACGTAACTATTCAGAACCATTCATTTGTTTGTATTGTCACAGTCGCTTAACTATCTTCATTGTGATATCTATATGAGTATGAAGTTCCGTTGACCACTTTTGGTTTTCTTCATCAGCTCGTGCTCATCAAATATTACTTTTTGACTGTAAATGCTTAAGTTCTCGATGAAAATGCCAAAATCATTATATGGTTGCCTATAATCTTTGAGGAGTTCCCTCGGGAGTTCCCTCGATTCCTCATGGATCCCACCATCAGAACTGGATTTTGAAAAAAAATGCGAACGAATACCGTCATTCACTCGAATATTTCACAAAACTTGTTCCAGGAAATACGTGTTTTCTCTGTAGTCTGACACGCCCTCCCGCTCCACCCACAGCGAGAGAAGTCATTAGATGACTTCCACACTTAAAAAAAATGGTTAAAGTTAGTTGATGCAATCCATCCCTAGAATCGAGAATATTCTCAGTTTAAAACTTGACGGATTAAACAAAACTCGATCTTGACTCAAGGGAATAAACACTGGCAGTATAATTACGCCTACCTTTGTTATGGGTAATTGCTTTCTCCCACCTGTGTGAAAACAAACATATATTACGTAAGTAAATAATGTTTGGATATTAACTCCCTAAGCGTGGTTTCCTAAAAGTTAATACTATTTGCGTAAATTTTTACTTAGCCACGCCTAAGTTACTACATGATAATAAGCATTTTTTTAGCTACGTAGGTAATATGTCGATATATAAAGGTCGAAGTAGCAAAAATAGGCAGTGAAGAAGTAGGCTACGTTTTCAGCGTACTGTTTTAGCGTTTAGGAGTTATTATAATAATATTCCACTCATAACACAAGCTCTGCTTAGCTTAGGACTAGACGGCGTTGTGTGATAGTTGTGTGAATATTATATTATTGTTATATTAATTATTTTATTATATTATATTAATTTTGATGTAATTTCGAGGTTTTAATGTTCCAACTTTGGTTTTTAATCTTTCTTATGGTCAGTCAAAATCTCTTTATATTTTCCTATCTATCTTCAGTAAAATTCTGTCTTAAGAAAAGATGTCTTAGTTAAACAAAAAGATGGTTAATTTTGGTATACCTATACGAAACTATAGGTACACTACACATTTGAACAATTCACTCCACCACCCTGTATAGATAGGTAGGTACTTACCCTTTAATGTGGCGATGGTTCTTCCACTCAATAAACACATAAGCACTTCAAACCTCTATGTTCATGACCTGTCTGGGTATTCCAAAAATAACAAAAACAAACGCTTAATACCAACAATTCTTAAAATAACTGCGGAGTTTGGAATTAAACGATCTGTATTGAGAATGGCAACAATAGCTTTTGTTGATGGCAACATTGTTCAGAGATTCCATTTATGTAACTTTTACTTTATATCTGTAACAAAAAATACAACTCTTCGCTTTTCTGCTGTTTATGGAAGAGTTTCTGTGTTGTTTGATATTTCATTAACGTTTAACCTAATATTTTTATTTGAACCTTAATAATAGGTATTTACCTATGGAAATGCCGTTTTTTAAAACGGGTTGCTTTGAATTTCGAACAAAGAATAACGTACTTTTAATATAAAGTTCGTTTGAACTTTGTTTGAACTTTGAAATCTGTGTGGTTCTTTCTTCAAAAGACCATCTGAGACACTAATCTGCATGGTTCTCATATGATTTGACCATTACATGTTTACTGTATGAACTTTAAAAGAGACTTTGACCCCTGAGTTTGTTTCGGTGTTTCTCCTCAGAGTAGTTAGTAGGAAACACCGGCCTTATCTAGTTTAAAAGAAAAAAAATTTCGTGGCAAAATGATTTTTTTAAACCTATTTGTAAAATAAATATCGTTATCATTTATCATAACCAACATCATAAAGGAGGAGGAGGTAGGCACTCAATTCGTCGGCATCGTTTCTTTTTATGTATTTCCCCGATTACTCTAAGGCCACATTCCAACTTTGTCGTGACGACTGATAATCGTGTAGTTTTAAGTGTTGTTGGCTTAAATATTTAAATGAAGGTGTTGTCATATATGACGACATAAACTGTCGTCTACGATTTTTTTTGCGGTGACAACAGATAGTCATGACAGTGGGAACGGCTAGCAATCTTCGTATCGTTTTAAGACTGTTGAGTCGTAAAACGATAAAAGTTTCTCTAGACTAAACCGTGACCGTAAATCTCGTGTCATTGTTGCGACTATCTGTCGTGGCCACGACAAACAGTTGTTATAATGGGATCAGCTACAAACGAATAGGACGATAAAATAACCGTTACATCATAGTGGGAACGCGGCCTTATACACCAGGATCGTATTTGAAAGGGAATACTTCCCTAGTGGTCTCATGGTCCCAAGGCCTCAAGGATCAGACGATGGGATCCTCGAGAAATTGAAGGAACTCTGTAAATTTTTAACTATTACAAATATGTCTACAAAACTTTCACATTATTTAAGTTTAGCTGAGGGCTATCACAACTAAAGTGTAAAGTATCATCAAAAAAAATATTACCGAATTTAATATATATAAATACACTAAAAAGTGCAAAATAACTTTATATTTCGGAAGTAGGTATTAAATAACGAAAAAAAAACCAAAGTCTTTATTCGCATGAATAAGTCCCGTATTTCTGTTATAAAGAAAGTACAATACGAAAATATTCGTATATCGGTTTCTGATACGGAAAATTGAATATAGAAAGAAAATAGATTATATTTTGAACGGAACATATTATTTTGTTGGTGAAATATGGAATTTATCGTAGGGATCGTATAAACGACTTTGAGGAATCTATTTTCAGAAATATTCATTGTTACAATATAACAAAGGAAATGAAGTGCGTTAAGTAGGCTTACGTACGTACAGTAAATTACAAATCTATTTATGTGTCTGGCAATACTAAGCATTGCGATCGAATAAAATAAATTTAAATGTAGATAGAGTATCCAAAAATAAATGATACTCATTGAAATTTAAAACAGTTGACGTAAAAAGCGGGGATCTCATTGATTGTATATTGGCATTTTCAACATCGTGATTTTTTCAATTTGTGCCTTAAGTACCTACTTGAAATACTTCAGTTTTTCGGGTACTCTTGAAGTGGCTACGGGTACCCCGATTTAATACTTAAGTCAGACAAGGTTTTTTGAAAAAACAGATTTTAATCAGACTAACATTACAAAAGCGAAAGTTTGTTTGTGTGTGTGTATATATGTTACCGGCAATATGTATAATTCAGATATTCCATACAACACCTAGTCAATATATAGAATATCTGGCGCGTCCATTACATACTTTACCTAGGTAATGTATACAATTCCTAGGAATTTTATAGGGTACCTACTGGGTCACCAGCAATTTGCAAAATAAATATATTTGGGTCTATATTTGTTAATGTTAACCGGCCTACTTATAAAATGAAACATGTTCTGAAACTTCTGATATTTAAAATCAATGTGTGCAGAAAACGAGAGCAGGGAAGGAAGTGACGTAATTTTAGGGTACCCCGACACGGACAGGTTACTTTAGAAGGCTAAGGAGGGAGCGGATAGAAATAAGACCTGAGTACTTGTAAGCTAATTACATTATGTTACTTATAGTGAATAGATTGTTTTGTTTCCCGTTAATTTTATAATGTACAAGTACTCAAGTACTGTAACCTAACCTCGCCGTATCGGGGTACCCTAAAATTACGCCACTTCCTCCCCTGTTCTCGTCTTTTATACACATTACCGGCTGCGCATTCGGTATTGTATAGAATACCTAGCTACTAATCTAGAGATTAGTCACATAATAAAAGATGTTCGTAAATTTTATGAGTATTACCAATGTTTTAATTTTTTGTGGAGACACCATGCATACAAATTAATTTCTTGAAGCACTAATCCGATTACAAAGAATAAATCACTGAGAGAAACACTTGTTGAAAGCCCTAACCTAGTTTTTTATCTCGAAAAAATGCATGGTTGCACAGTATGCTTCGAAAACAGAGCCGTGGGAAAAAAAACTAGTTTTAAAAATGGCTTTCTAAATAAAAATGAAAATTATTTTAAATTGTTTGATTTATTACAACTTCATCAAACACCAACCTACAAAGGTGGACCTAATGTCTTACTTAGGCATTTTTTACCTTAACCAAGGGTGAAGAAGTATAATAAGACAGGACAACAATAAAAAAGTATTATTATGAAAAATATTTATACACATTTATCTCCTATTGTCGTGGTTTCTCTTATCTATCTTTGTATCATTAAAAACAAGTATAAAGTCAACGCAATGCCCTTGAATAACAAATTAATAGCAGAAGCCCTAAAGCCTAAAATAAAAGGGCCCTTCACACAAATAGGTCCTTCTTAATATTCAAGTCAGTGGTTCGCGCAACATGCAAATAGGTTTATATTACTTTAGCGGAGGATATTTTGGTGTTTTCGTCGGCTGAACGTAATTATCTTATTTGCTTCTAGGATGATGAAGATGGAATTTTGATTATTTTTTACGTGTTATTTGACCTTTGGAAATTTCAAATCTTGATGTATAAATAGATTGAAGTGTTTGATGTGTTATGTTTGGATGCTTGCGTTCAATGATTATATACCTATTTTCGTATTGCCAGTACATGTATGAGATCGCATTAGATACCTACATTAGAAGGGAAGTACCTTACACTTATAATAGGAATATTGCGTCGTCGAATCGATGATTATAAGTTGTATTAGTTTTGAGCAGCTGTGCACAGAGAGAACTATTGCTACGTAATTGCATTCTGATTTTGGGTAAGACAATCGCAGCGGTAAGTGCCCTCTTTAAGCAGTGGACATCCTTTCTGGCCCTCGCGCCCCAGCCGCCAGGGTTAAAATCCCGATTTCCATCCACCGTAGGCGCAAGTTTGCGGTCGGCGTGCAATGGGTAGCTTGCCGTCCAATCGTCCGGTAACCGTCTGGACCGAGCCCAAGTCGTTGACGGCGCATAGTGTTTCACGCGCGCCTCAAGGAGATGTCAGGTACCGTAGGGGCCCAACAGGGTCGAAGTCTACTGAGGCCATGGGTGATGCGAAAGAGATCCCCGAGACCCTAGAACAATGGCAAAGAAGGAACAGGAGTGGGTTTTTAGTCAATAAAAGTCTAGCACTATCTGCCGCTCCGCCCAAAACCGGGGGATGTTATTAGATGATTTTCCCACACGCAAAAAAAAACCCAGATCCCCATCAGACTATGATGTGATTCCTTGTAAAGATATTATTTTTATGATACATCTAAATATGTTTTCATATTTCTCTTTACAATAATATGCTTGACGTAAACTTATCCTGAATGGTTCAAGAGCTTCAAAAATCATCTTCATCGTGTTTAAGTCTGTGTTTAACCCCCGATGGAAAAGAGAGGTGTTATAATAGCTTCAGAGTGTTTGTGATAGCTGAACAAAATGTGTACAGAAACCAAATAAAACGCAAAACAACGAAAGGTGAGGAGAGAAATATCGCATTTCACAGAGGTATCGAGATAGTACAAGTATCTACAAGGCTGCGTACGAAAGTACCAAAGCTCTACAAACAGCGAAGTACTCGCTAATAAGTAATAAGGTTTGTTCGCTTGATCCTCCGCCCTGTTACCTAGAATTCTTCATTATTCAAACACGTAGTAATATAAAATAATTGCTCTATTATACCAAATAATGCTGTGGTTTCTACAAAGGTAACCTTGCTCACAATACATTATTAATGTAATTTGCTTTCGTATGACAATATTTTTACTATATCATTGTCTATGACAATCAATACTACGGCAATATACTTTTTTTTTAAATTGATATAAACTAGTGCTTGACTGCGATCCTACCTGATGGTACGCGGTGATGCAATCGTTGATGTTGAGGCGCACTAGTTTATTAATACTACAGCAATACTCCGGCAATACTATGGAAATACTATGGCAATACTACGACCGCACGGTTGGCGTAGTGATCGAGCGATTGACTACCGAGCTGCGTGACGCAGGTTCGAATTCCGCACGGTACAAATATTTCTTCGCCCTACTTCTTGTGATGTATCTAAATCCACGATAAAGAAGTAATTCCTACAGTGAGAGAACATTTGAAAAAATCAGTATATTAAGGCATAAATGTTTTACAACAAATTTATTTATTAATTTATTAGTTGTAAAACCTCTACGTCACCAAGTTTGAAAATGAAAATTAATTTCCTTCATACAACACACGCCATATTGTCCAATAAAAAGCTAAAAATATTAAATTTAATTTATCTGTACCGCCGGGAGGTGGCTAGCCTTGGCTCTGGAAAACACATGTTGCGTAGCCTCTGGCCTTCATACGGAATAGGGTCAGACGGTAAAACATAGGATTTAACTTAGTACCCTAAGGACTACCTCCAAGTAATTTTATACAGAAAAATGCAAATATGCTGACTGCGGCAAAAAAAAAACTTACTTAAATAGACCATTCATAAAATAGTAAAAAACTAGCTGACCCGGCGAACTTCGTACCGCCCAACATTCAATGAATGTAGTATATCTTTCGATATAGTTAACCGATTACAATGAAACAAAGCCTAAGTAATATATCAAGTTACATACAATTTTATTGTATTAAAGTTATTTAAGTCGATTTCGTACATTTTACGTGATGCGCGCACAACTAAAAACTTCTACAGATTTATTTATTATATGTATAGAAAAAAAATTGTACCACACTTTTAAAACCGCTCTAATTCGAAGTTACCACGAGTTCTTTAGAACCTCTCTTTATATTTGGAAAAAAAAACTTGATGCGAACAAAAAAATCATTGCTACGTAACAAAAAGACGCGTAAGTTACCAGCTTCCTTAGTCAACTTACAACCGTTTCGTTTCTCTTTGCGTTGATTGCCTCGAGTCGGCCACGCCTCCTGACCACGTGACTGAACATTGCGATGACGTCAAAACAAAGGAATCGGAGGCGTGGCTGACTCGAGGCGATCCGTCGATCGCCTCGAGTCGGTCGCTCGGGTTTCGTTTCGATTCTCTTGTCGTCACAAGAGTATCGAAACGAAACGGTTGTAACTTGGCTGAGATAACACATTCCAATACTTCTGTCTACAAAACGACACTGATGAAACAGCACTTCAGACATTATTTCTGATTAAAAAAAGTTATTGGCCAGTAATGTGTTTTAAAACAAACTAACATTATAGAGTTCTTCTAAGAACTAATTAGAATATAAATTGTATTATAAAATAATTCATTCACATTATGTAGGTATACGTCTAACTTTTTGATTTTGTTAACTTTGCAGTTAATCTTCTTAGCGTATCGATGGCAAAACTAGTTAAATTCCTTGCCTGGCCCATTATTCGGCCACGGCAATGCCGACCGCTGATGCTGTAATAAATAATAAATATGTAGTTAATAAATAATATTGATTACTACTTAATAATTTGAACATTCATATTTTTTCTCTCGACAATTTCGAACCATTTCATATTTTAAACTTTCGATAATTCGTAATATCTTAAAAGTCCTTTGAATTTTATGTAATTTAAACGAAAGTCGACTGTATGTTAATTATTGTTAATGTCTTCATATTTATTTTTGCATTTACTCAGTTTCGCTGCTACGTTATAGAATCCTACCAGCTTAGATTTCTAGATGATAATGACAATACCAGTTTGGTAAATAGATACATTTTTTTGGTGGGCAGTCATCAAAAAGCTTTTTAGGTGGTCAATCATTAAAAAACTTTTTAGGTGAGCAATCATTAAATAAATTTTCCCACACTGGGTGGGGCAAAAGAGAGAGTCACCCTCTTACTGACTTAAAACCCACTTGTGTTTCTTCAGTTGCTCTTTGCGTTTCAGGGCTGCGATGATTCATTTGAACCATGCTGTATCCCAAGGTACTAAGGTTAGGTACTAATACTACGAAGATTTTGATACATAAAGATGATATAAAATAAAACATTAATTTCTGTTAGCGTGATTCCACACAATTTACTGCCATTTCATAAGCCTTGAAAAACTACTGCAGTAAATTTTGCGCTCCAAGTATGCTGCTTTAACACTCTACCCTAATACACGCTATAAAGTTCGAAACGCGATGGCTTTCGACTTCATTTAATGTTGATGAAATAATAACACCGGTTTAAATTAGTATATTTTAGTATGCACTCTAAGGTTTATAATACCTAAACTATAACGGCCCATTCACGACCTTGCCGCTGTGAGCGGTAGCTAAGCGAAGGCGGCGAGCGGTAAAATCAAAAGTATGAAAATATTTGAAGCACGCCACGAGACGCCGCTCGTAGCACCTCGCGTCCGCTTACCGATGCAGCCGCTCTCCGCTAAGACCAAAGTCGTGACCCTGACCAGGCCGTAATAGCTGCCGCCAGCGGCGTTGCCCGGTTTCAAGTCGTTTAATATCCCAAGGGAACATACTCCCGGGATAATAAACCCCTCAAAGTGTCAGGCTATTATTGTTGGTAGCTCGCGTATGATGGGTAAAGTGGTGGTTAACTCTCTTCCTCCAATTGTTTTTAATGGTGCCGTCATCCCCATCAGTCCTAGCGTTAAAGATCTCGGTTTGCATCTTGACTCGACGCTTGGCTGGCAAAGTCAAGTTTCAAGTGTCTGCCAAAGAGTCAACGGGACTTTGCGGTATCTGTATCGTCTGAGGAACTTTTTGCCTGCGAAGACGAAAACAATGCTTGTGCAGACTTTAATTTTCCCTATAATCGACTATGGTGACGTGTGCTACTTTGACCTGAATGCGGTGTTGCTAGACAAGCTCGACAGGCTCCTCAACAACTGTATCCGTTACATATTTAACTTAAGAAAATATGACCATATTTCTAGTTACAGATCAGAGCTTAAATGGATGCCCATTCGCCAGAGAAGGCGTTTGCGCGCACTGACTACACTTTTCTCTCTGCTCAACTCTCCCACCCCACCTTCTTATCTTATATCACACTTTCAATATCTATGTTCTTCCCATGCTAAGAATCTGCGTTCTTCTAACAATCTTCTACTGCTTTGTCCTTCTCATACTTCTGAATTTGTTCATTCTTCCTTTTATATACAGTCCATACTTCTGTGGAATGCGCTTCCTCTTGACATCAGGACGGCCACCAGTCAATATGCATTTAAGCGGAAGTTGCGGCTTTATTTTCTACACAAATAGCGAAGTAGTATCAAAAATCCTTTCATTTTTCCTTATATAAATAATATATATTTTTGTATTATATTAAATATTTATGTATGTTTATTTTTTTTTAAATATATATAATATATACATTTGATCCCTTGTTTTCCTATTAATATTTTCTTTTTTTTTTATGCACCTACCATGTTTTCTCTTCACTACCCTTGGTTGACTGGTAGAGAATGCCTAAGGCATTAAGTCCGCCTTTGTATCTTTGTGTTGCATGAAGTTTAAATAAATAATAAGGATGCAATATCCTATTTCAGGATATGATCTACTCATAAGCCAAATTTCATCCAAGCCCGGTCAGCTGTTCGAGCGTGAAGGAGTAACAAACAGACATAATTATACATACTTTCTCCTTTATAATATTAGAAAGTACATTGAGTAAAATTCGAATCATTTGACACGTGATGTGATAAAATATTATCTATAAGGATGCCGGAGAGTGGCATAATACTTCATAATAGATATTTCTCATACGCGATCTCGTACGACTTAGTGAATTTAATGAAAAAAATATGACTAGAAAATCAAATGTTATTTTGATGTTTCACCAAATCTCAGGTGAGTTTTCGTTACTTTATTTTGATTTCAGTTGGATGTTCATAATTTGAAACGCAGAAAGTTTAAGTTACAGAATTTTAAGTAGGTACGTGGCGTACCGCGACCGTGGAACACAAAGGGTAACTGAAGGAATACAGATGGATTTTAGTTCGTAAAAGTTTGACACACTCCCTTTCGTCCCACCCAGAGGGGAAGACATAATTTGATGACTGCCACCCAATAAAAAAGTAGGCTTTGTGTTTTTTATGAAGGACCAGAGATGAACACAGTCTACAGAATTTTTTAGTCTTAACTGTTTATGAAGGTTTTTAATAGTGTATCTACTTCTAACATTTTTTAAGTACCTACCAAGATACCTAGGTTTATCTATATAAATAAAAATCAATGTTTGTATGTTTGTACTCTAATGCGGGTCTAAACCGTTGATTAGATTGTGATGAAACTTTGGTAGAGTGTTTTGAGGACACTGGATGGTTCCTGTTCCAAAAAATGTACATAATTAAAAAAAATAGTTCCCGGAAAGGGCATTTCCGAAACGGTTGGACAGATTTTGACGGGACTTTCACTAACGGACAGCAAATGTTATAAAAAGTAACTTGAGAACTCTTAATTTTTCCGCGAGAATGCGATTTCATCGGTATTTTTGGGACTTTCATCGGGACATAGAGCAGCTAATGTCATAATGAATAACTTAAGCTACTTTTTATTTTCTCACGGAAACGGGACTTAATTCCTGAAGTGGGAGGACATAATAGGTAGAAACTAGCTTTTACTCGCAGCTTCGCCCGCGTGCTCAGGAATACAGGAGCTTTCTATCGGTGAAAAAATTTTAGCAATCGGACCTGTACTTTCAGAGACACAACAAAAAAACAAACTATCTGTTTAAAATCTTAGTATAGATGAATTAACAGAACATCGATTAAAATAGATTGTTTAGATTATTAATAGTTTTTTTTTTAGTATCGAGTGTTTTTAATATCGTGTGGATTTCATTACGCATGCGGGTTTGTCCCACATGCAGAATATTTCAAAATGCAAAAAAACGCGTCCCGCGTGCATATTCCACGCATTACAATAAATACTTGTATGAAATGGACATTTGCGGGGCTTACGCGTGCGGAGCAATCCCGCATGCGTGATCAAAACGCACGATATTAAAAACACCCTTAAAGCCTTGTTAGTTTTTCTACTTCGTACAGATTAAAGATAATCTTTTTAAAACTAAAAGCTAGCAAAAGCAATAACTCAAGATCTTAGTCTAAAAAATTCAAGACTGTTAGATATACATAATTCATTAACTTTATAACTCAATGAACAGAATAGCGTAAGAATGCAGATAGAACTCAAAGAATTCCGTAAGTCCGTTGGATATCTTATCTTCATAAAAAACGAGTTTTATGCGGCGTACATTTTGAAAAGAAAATTCTTCCATCAGTTTTCTGAGTAAAATTAATGTAACGCCTATAAATAGTGATTTCTTTCGCATTTTCTAAATCTCCACATTCACGGCCAACACGTAAGTAAGGTTATCGAAGGCTGCTTGTGAATTTTATTTATTTATTTACCAGGACTTATGGCACCTTTGATAGAATAAAAGCTAATGAACCATCAACGATTGCATCACTGCTTACCGTCAGATAGGAACACAGTCAAGCACTAGTTTATATCATTTAAAAAAATGCATAATGGAACAGGAGTTCACAACATACCTAAAATAAATTCGTAATTCGTATTCGTTATTTTTGTAGATAAATTTATTTAATTGAAATGGAAATTGGAACTTTCTAAATGCTAAAATATCTTAAAATGACTTTCTCTCAATTATTCGGGCCGTGATTATTTCCTTTGTGCTAATGTTTATTAAATAAAAACTTAAGGGAATGATAAGTAACAAGCGATAACAAAGATACGCTTTGGGGAGTTTATCATACTTTAAATGATCAACAAAAATTCCCGGGACAATAGCACACCACATTTCACCATATGAGAAACTAGCATATGCCAGGCTACACCTGCGTGATTGTAGATAATTTTCCCGCGAATACATACTCCCGAGATAATAAGAATCCTATATCTTCTCGTCCAATATACCACAGTGTCTCAAGACTAAAGTATATGACCAGCGTGTGTTGCCAGTGATGACATATGGCTCCGAAACGTGGTCGCTTACAATGGGCCTCATCAGAAGACTTAAAGTCACCCAAAGGGCAATGGAAAGGCACATTGCTCGCACAAGGTTCTGGAATGGCGACCACGTACCGAAAGAATTAGCGTTGGAAGGCCTCCCCGCCTCCTACAAGATAATAATAATAATAATAATAATAATAATTTATTTCCAAAACTTCAAAATACATTACATCAATGTGGTTTCAACCCCTGAACTAGGACAACCTGTATGACAGGGGTTGAGGTATCTCCGATTACAATGATCCGATATGTGTAGACTGTGCGTCAAAAGAAATAAATTACAAAAAAATAAAAATAAAAATTACTTAATAATAACAAAATTAAGCTAATTGCTAAAAGCTCACAGCAAAGTTTATATTATTAAGGAATAGCGATAGTGTTTGTGTGGGTATTTGTGTCTGTATATGTGTGGGTGTATGTGTATTTGTGTGTGTGTGTGTGTGTGTGTGTGTGTGTGTGTGGTGAGATGTAGGTATGTTGGTGTGTATGTGTAATAGTCGTGTCAGTCACTAGGTTAGATTACTGATTAGGGTTTCAGTGTCATCGTAGCTAAAATTTTCCAGCCAAAGTAATATTTCCTTTTTTATCTGGAAGTTACTTACATACTTGACTGGTTTATACTGGCTAATTTTGGTGTAGAGGCGAGGTGCTAAGCTGATATAGTGCTTTCGGGCAAATTGGCTCCTTACTCGTGGAGCAGGATATCTGTCTGATCTTTTATTTTGAATAGTCAAGTAGGGGACCTTAAGTCGGTGATATCTCCGTAGACACTCGTAAATAAATATTTTTCTTACGCTTAGCACTCGTGATTGCTCATACACTAAACTGGTAGGAGTTCTGAAGTTAAGTGATAGTAGGACCTTCAGAACTGCACGCTGCGAACGCTCTATTTCTAACATGTGGGATTTGCCGGCGCCACCCCATGCACAGATACCATAGCCCAGGATGCAGTGACACAGTGCTTTATACGTTTGTATCAGAAGTTTCTCATTGGCAACCTGTCTCAGGGTTTTGAAAATGAAGATTAGTTTGCGTGTTTTTTTTGCTGTGACTGAGATGTGTTGATTCCACTCACAAGATGGACCGATAACTTCGTAACGGTTGCGGGAGTTCGATGGATGCGAGACGCACAGGACCGTTCATTGTGGCGACACTTGGGGACACGTCCAGCAATGGACGTCTTTCGGCTAAAATGATGAATGATGATGATCTTATTCCAGGACATGATCTACTCGTGTGCCAGATTTCCTCCATGACCGTTCAGCTGTTAAGCGTAATGGAGTAACCAACAGACATACAAGTTTCGCTTGTACAATGTTTGGTGTGATGAAACATCATTATCATTTCAGCCGCCAGACGTCCACTGTTGGACAATTACCACCCCCAAGTGTCGGCACAAAGAACAGTCCTGTGCGTCTGGCCTCCATCGAATGAAGCATGGGCACGCCACAATCGTGGCGGTAATTCCGTCTGGCGCTGGTTCTTACCGGACACTGTTGTTTCGGGAGGTTCTTTGAGGTTCTCTCAGCGGGAAGAAACGCCCCGTTATCATTGTGCGGAATGAACTGACGATGGATACATAATTATAGCCTTTATAAGGTACTAACTACCCGCCCTATCTTATACCACACTTTTTTACCAGGTCCTAGGTCCACCTTGTAGGAGGCCTTTTTACGCTGTGATTTCTTGTACGCGGTTGCCACTCTTGAACTTTACGATTCGTTTGGCAATCCGTTTTGCGAACAGTGTACCCTGCCCACTATTATTTTTTGGAATCAAAATTAATTTAAAAAATCACACTAATATTATAAAGGCAAAAGTTTGTGAATATATAAGTGTGTATGTGTGTTTGTTACTTCTTCACACTTGAACGACTAAACGGATTTAGATGAAATTTGGCACACGGGTAGAATATGTCCTGAAACAGCACATAGATTGATTTTTATTCCAAGAGTATGTTCCCTTGGGACATTTTCCTCTTTAACCCTGGCAAAGCCGATGGCAGCAGCTAGTTATATCTATAAGTGTTTGGCTTTGACCCGACCGTTCCAAAAGCTCAGCGTTCTACATAAACATTAACATTAACGAATTAAATAAATTAGGTCAACATTCAGGGGTCACGCAAAGTTCAAGGGCTAGTTCATGTCGTTGATAAACATTGAAGTCTTATAAATAAACTTCTTAGTTATTTTAGGTCTTTATTTATTTAATTCAAACCAACTTTCATTCATGAATTTATTTAACTGTATAACAATAGGTACCTATTACGTAAAATTACGGTGCCTTTTCTCAACCGAAGTACGAGTACTTAATCATACAAATTGACACTGACTATTGCAAAATACTTAAAAAAAAAATGGACGACAGAGCTGAATTCAAAAGAGTTCTACTATATTCGCGATAGCATTAGACAAAAGTTAAAAAAGGTTGTTTTTGGGTACACTTTGTAATAAAAGGACAATATATGTATACTGTGCTTTATTAGAGTTAAGATTGATGCAAATTTTATTATAATCAACGTATATAGCTACGGTTATACTTAAATGATTTCGTTTGAACTATCCATCTACTGAATTTATGAAGCTTTTTACTTATACTACTAGTGTCCGTGATAGAAACCTTAAAGAAGTAGGGGTTATCAGTACCTGGAACGTGTTTAATTATACTATATAATATTATTTATTTATTAAAACTTTATGCACAAGTAGTAAACACTGTACAAAGGCGGACTTGACTTAATGCCTTAGGCATTTTCTACCAGTCGACCTTAGGGTCAATATTAGTTATTTATTTTTGTATGAATGTTAAATAATTATCTTGTTGCCTTTTGTTGTGTACTATTCATATGTTTTGCAAGGAGGAAACTTGAAATAAAGTTGTTTTTTTTTTAAACCATTTCAATTACCTATTTAAGTGTTTAGTACTTACCTTACAATAATCAAATTTATCTAAGTAGGTCATGTTAAAATTTTATATTGAAACCATTATTTATTGAAATTGTTTGAATTTATCTCGAAAAATAAATTTTGTGCACATCTGCTTCTATGAACCTCTTTTGTCTAATGCTATCGTGAATGGAGTATAGGTAAGGTGAGAGGCAAAACAAGATATTTATGAAATCAATTTTATTTACGCAAATTGTTGCCAACAGTGATAATAAGAAACATTACAGTTTTTTTAGGATTAATTTTGACTTAAATAAAATATGTGACTAAAATAGATTAAAAAATAACGTTGTTTTTTCTTCTATTTTTTTTTCTACTACGACTCGGTTAAATAAAGTAAAAAATACCGTCATTGATTCGCGAATAAATTTTCTTTGCAAACCGTACTCTTCAAATAAAGTTTCACTTTAATCATTGACGTTCCTATTCTTATTTGAATCGCATTGTAGATACAATAGAAAATTACCAATTCATTTTGATCAGAACATACCTAT
The DNA here is from genome assembly GCA_949316375.1 of Mythimna vitellina. Taxonomy (NCBI): domain Eukaryota; kingdom Metazoa; phylum Arthropoda; class Insecta; order Lepidoptera; family Noctuidae; genus Mythimna; species Mythimna vitellina. The sequence continues at coordinate 12,476,815 of OX438686.1, forward strand.
CAAAAGCGAACCCAACATGACGCCATCGTGACCTTTAACACTTCAAATTTCCATACATATGCTAGCAAGTAATTAAAGCGCTCGTATAAACTATTACTCGACCCACGCAACCTGCGTAGGACTATTATCAAATGCCCTAGGTTCTTCCTAAGACAGTGCGCACATCAAAGTTAAAATTCAGTGATACCAATTCTTGACCACCTTTTTCTATGGTTCACGTAGTGGACTTATCCACAATCCACTTTTACGAGGTAAAAGTAACTTAAGTAATTTGACACTCAATGTTACTTAGCTTACTATATCAATGAATGACTTCAAATAATTATGAGACAACAATTTATTTTTAAACGTTGCTTCGCTTTGAATTATTCTTGCATCATGTAAAGACATGTTTATGAATACATCCATAATAATATACCTATCACATACAGAAGACACTCAGGCCCGGAACAAGTATCTATAAACAATACAAGTATTTGTTCCGTGCGGGTACCACGCCGGCGGTACGTAGCGTACCAACCAATCACGCAACCCCTTTTTTATTTGATGTGGGAAAACGTAAAATAACCTCTCCCGCTTTTGGTGGGGCGCGAGGTAGTATCAGACTTAGACTGACTAACACTGGTATGTACTCCTTCAGTTACCCTTTGCGTTCCAGGGCCACGGTAACTCTTTCTAACAATGCCGCAGCCTAATCGCTCAACCCTTGCGCCAACCGTGTCATCATTTATACCGTTGCACCTTTGTAATATTACTTGCTTCTTCCAGCGGCTTCGCCTGCGTGAATGTTGGTTTCACCATACAAACTTCCAACCCCTGTTTCACCCCCTTAGGGAGTTTCGTAAAATCCACGGATGTTTACACCCTATAAGAAACCTACCTGCCAAATTTTAAGTTTGTAGGTGTTATAGTTTCTGAGATTTTGTGGTTAATCAGTTAGTGGTATTTCACTTTTACATAATAATTAGCTGACTCAGCGAACTTCGTACCGCCTAATAATGTGATAAATGAAGAACCGCTCGACCGATTTTGTACAAACTTCACATAAACTATCTACTAAATAGTCCGAACAAAGCCTAAACATTTGGTTTGGATAGGTGAGCCCGATCTTGAGTTATAAAATTACAACAAAAAGTGGCATTGATTTTTATATATATAGATATATATATATTACAGTTTAGATACGAAACGGTTTCATTATTAGCAAATCTTTTTCTTTTTTACTTTAGACTTTAAACAGCTTTGACTTATGAGATTTTTTTCTGTATGTCGAATGCGCGCCTTCAATGACTGCCAGTCTTGACTCAAGTCTGCGCAAAGCGTAAGATAAGCCCTAAAACTCCCGTTTTCCCCATTTTATTTTCAAACTAACATTATGCAGGAGCTACTTACTAGTGGTAATGATCCTGAGTGTAATTTCATGTAAGGCTTAAAATGTAGATGGGTCTAGGGCTTATTCTACGAGCATAAATATTAAACAAAGTATTCTTTTTGTTCCAGGACGTACCGGTGGAACAACTCGAAAAACTAAAAATGGGTAAGTCTAAGTTATTTGCTAAGAATTTTCTAGATAGTAGGTTTTAGTTGCTCACTTATGGAGTTTACCTACTTTTACAAAGCGTACGTTACGTGCTTCTGCAAAGCAGTAATGCTACCGAAGTAGACGTCAACGCGGCGGCACGTGTGAGGGAACGGGCATCCTCACGCCCTAGCCGCCATGACCCCAACCCCGACTACCAGCCACCGTTGACGTGGGCTTGTAGACCACGAGCAATGGATAGCTCGGCTGTCCGGTAACCGTCCGTACCGAACCCGTGTCTTTGACGGCGCATAGTGTTCCACGCGCGCCTCAGACCAGCAAAACCATAGGGATCCTGCAGGGTTGAAGCCTACTAAGGCCACGGGTCGACTTCTGAAAAGGTTACTCGTGGTACTGAGATGCAAATGATAATGTAGTCGACCGAGTTTTGTTTACTGCAAAGTTTTAGGTCCAATAAACTAAACATTTTTCAGTAGGAGTAGACAGAAAGTATATAAAGTTTAGCTACAAATGCGATACACGTGCATTGTGATGTTATTAAAAATTCTAAATAAATTTTCATCCATCATCTACAAATGAATAATTCATTATTTTAATGTAACGTTCTCCGCGACTCGAATATTTATTAAATTAATTTAATTTGTTCTTCAGTTAATATAATCAATCAATTTATTCATAAAACATTCATGAATGTAGATAGCTTTCAGTTTCGGTTTAGAAGCTAAAAGTAATAAATATTCTTGTGTTAGCTAGTAGATATGATAATATCTATATTTAGATATAAAATAAGAAAAAGGGTTCTCGGAGTCTGGACCATGGAGGCCGTATTGCGCCTAAAACTTGCTTAGAGTTAAAGAAGTAATACTATCTACATACATAATAATTACACAATAATTTGGTGGTGTTACATAATAATTTGGTGTTTATAAGATTAACAGCAAGCTATTCTGTTGCTGTTACTATATCATAGTTGACGCCGCAGGCGCGGGCTTACGGACCATGAACAATAGGTAGCTCACCGTCCGGCCGTCCGGTAACCGTACAGACCGAGCCAAGTCATCGACGGCGCATAGTGGTCTACGCGCACCTCAAAAAGATATCAGCAAAACCGTAGGGAAAATACCCGCTGGGGCCGCGGAGAGCTTCTGAAAAGAAAACTCTCGGTCCTGGAACGTAAGGACAAGAAGGGCACAAGTGTGGTTTTAGTCCGTAAAAGTCTGCGTTGCATTTCACATGCATTTACCAATACCTATACCTACCGATCACCTGTTGAACAGAAGGTGCTAAATTGACAAATCGCGTGGGCAGTAGGTAATTCACGTCTATGCATCAATCATGATTGATTACCTAACTGCCCGTAAACACCACCCGTGTAACTAACTATACAGTCTCAATGGACTTGGTATAATCGCCGCATTAGCCACGTAAACGGCTGAGCATAGATTAATGTTAATTAACGGTAATCAATATTAATATCCAGCTATGAGATGAGCTAGCTAGCTAGCTAACTAGTTAGCTAAGTTTGTCTAGAAAAACTTAGCTAACTCCTAATGTCCTAGGACATTGCTGACGCCCCGTGCCTCGGAAAGCACGTAAAACCGATGATTCTGATTATCATTTGTAGACCTTTGACAATCGTTACAGGTAGTCAGACGCCAGAAAGTAATAATAATTTTATAATAATAATTGACTTGGCTCGCGAGTTTGTCGACATGTGGGAAGTGGATATAGCAATCATTGTGCCGATAGTCGTAACGGTCAATGGCTTAATAGCTAAGAGCCTCAAACAACATCTAAGGAGGCTCTCGTTAGGCAGCTGGATCAAGGGCCTGATCCAGAAAGCAGTACTTCTGGACACGGCGCGCATTGTCAGGATATTCCTCTCTCAAGAGCCCTGACCACCGGTAGCTTGGACCCTGTTCCCGATGCCGGTGGGATACTATTTTTTATATTTTTAAATGTTTTTAGTATTTTTATTGAAATATTTAAAAATATAATTTATATGATATGTTAATAAATAAATGGAATAATAATAATTCTATAATCTCCTAAAAAGTACACAAAACACAATGACTAGATAACATCACATTACACTGGTTAGTTCCAAAAGTGAGTCAACGACTCCCAAACTGAGCGCTGGCCGTATCTTAGGTAGTCGGCGGTCCACTGTTTATTAGTGCAGTCTGTTTTAGAATGTATTATTCTATTCTGTTGGTGCACAATATGTAGGTATTTCTAGTTAGGTATGTCTTCTAGGTTAGTGCATTTTTTTTTTAATAACGAGGCCGAAAAAATAAAGAAGAAGATAACAAAAAATAAGAATTAAGATAAAAATAAAATAAAAATTAAGCTTTGTAACATCACTTAACGACTTCGATGAGTTTTTCCGACTCATCGTAGTGCAATTTAACAAACTAGATAATTTATTTTTAAAGTTATGCTTATTTTTTTCCCAAGTTATTTATTTCAGGTAAAATGAATACATAAAACACTTAACTAATTAAAACTATATATACACTAAAATCAAAAACTATGCTTATTTAGTTTGTATAGTAAGATCTTTTTTGTTGATTTCATTGTAAAGCCTGGAACTCAATGCTTTGTACCGTCTGATCATCAGTCTATTCAAAGAGTATCGTGTTGCCCACTAATAGGGCTGTGGAGGTCTTTTTTTTTAGATGAGTAATTATCCATCACTTCTACCGCTCTAGAGCGGAACGGGAGGGTGTGTCTGACTTTTACTGACTATAAAAACCCACTCCTGTTCTTTCTTTGCCTTCGTTCCAGAGCCTTGGGTTTCTCTTTCGCACAACCCATGGCCCCAGTAGGCTTTGACCCTGCGTTAGGGTTGTGGAGGTCTGAGAAGCGATCGGTCCATGTAAAACTTAGGTATTCAGCCGCATCCGGTAAGTCTGGAAGCCGAACCCAAGCTAGTTGAAAAGGCTAGGGAATTGATGATGATGAGATGAGGTAGTACTGTAAATAACTGTTCATTGCAGTGGAGAAATCATGGCAATGACATTAATTTTAGTCAATGCGAGCGACTTTTTCAAACGACTTTTTCAAAGAATTCAAGATATGTTAGGTACATGACTAGGCTTCAGAACAGATAATGCAAACTTTTGGTGGAGTCCCTAAATTCTGTGATAAAATCAATCTAGATAACATCTAGAGTTTCTATATTTAGCTATTATTTAAAGCACTTGTTATTGCATTAGTTTGTAACAACACAACCATCTTAGTAGTCGTTGGTAACTGAGCCACAGTTTTAACTTTTGCAGTCAACATCGTTTAACATTGCTTTTTCAATACCGGGATGTGTTTTTGTTCCGAATAAACGAATATTATTATTATTACTCATTTTAATTTCAAAATTAATGGAGGATATATAAGAATTTTTACGCTAAAGATATCCGAATAAGATAATGGTTAACGTTTGACAGCTAAAATAAAAAATAAGTTTTAAAAGTAACAAACTGGAGAATTGTGGGTCCAGCTTCAAATCAACAGCTTGCATCTTATTTTGTAGCAAAAAGTAACATGTGCGAGTTATTGCAATTATTCGCAGCCACATCGCGAAAACTTTACATTAAAACACTTTTCATAAAATATAGAACGACGCTTTTGTAATAAATCTACGTGTGTAATTTGTTGAGAACAATAAACAAGAAACTTTGCCCTTACACTAACTAAACAGATGGGGTTTAATTTACCCAGTAGGTACATGTATAATTTGTATAATCTACTCTGTGTATAATTAATTATTACGGGGATGTTTGTACAATTACGTTTTGCACGGTGAGCTGTTTTGTTTAAATCGTTTTTCCGCAACGAGTTCAATGCCCTTTGTTTATTTTAGCACCAGCTTCCCTTTGAGTGTCAATTTACCCTTAAAAGGGTGTAAGAGGTACTTGTGCTTCGACACAAACAATCAATTTTATTGATTGATTTTGAGTGGATTTCAGCATAGGCTTGATATGTTTTTTTAAACACGAGTGGAGAATGGCTGGTTTTACAATAATTATATGAACAAACTGTTCAAGATACAGAAAAAAAAAACACTATTTTGTCTGAATGACAACGACCGCGCAAAGTAGATACTCGTATTATTGTATTATGTGATATTTGCTTATCGGTGTAGACTTAGTCGGTGCTTAGTACCTAGTATTTTTTTTGTTGCAAATTTTGGTGTAAGGTACCTACGGTAAGGTAAAATAAGGTACACGTATTACACAATACAAATATTGAAATAACTATATTTCGCCAATAACAAGGCATGCAAGAGCATAAAGTTTACTCCACACAATTACAGAAGTATAAAATGTTTAGGTAGGTATATCAATTTATGCTCTAATAATAAGAACTTTTTCAGTTAAAAAAAAATGTTTTCTCATCAGTTTTTTCAGCGGCAAAATGTTAAACATAAAATGAAATTAAAAAAAGGAACCGAATATACCTCTGTCACTTGTATACCTGGAAGGGTGGGCAGGTATTTATTGTGTTGTGGGAATGGGGCATCGCTGGCAGCACCCTAATTTGATGAGAATGGATTCATGATAGCACGGGTTTAAACCTTAGTGGTTTTTGGTTTCTATTTAACCTAGAAAATTCTATTCTTTTGTATTAATTATAATAAATGAATAAAGTTACGGTACTGCTTACACCATATTAAAAATAACATTATTCGTTGTATTTTATAAATGTCCTCATCACATTTGATATTTCCAATATTAATAAAAACGTTCTTGCCAGTATAATACACACGATTCGTACAACACAACGTAGGTACAAGTTGGATCTAGAAGTAGGTCACTGGTGTTCTATTGTAGCGCAATCAACGACAACGGGTTTTCAAAAGTTACTGGATCCTTTGTAGAGTTTGGATAACTACTTATCTATCTACTTAGATACTTTGTTTGTTATGTATTACTATGTTGTAGCAAATTTGACAATGTATTATTTAATACATCATAAGAGTCCACCAGGTCATAGGTCTACCTTGTGGAGGGCTGCGTCTTCCGGAACCTACACGGTTGCCATACCAGAACCTTTCGGCCCCATTAAACATCTGTATCCCACTGCCATTTAAGTATGGCGATTCTTCTGGCTATGTCTATAACCTTGGTTATCCTGCAAATATCAACATTCCTGATTCTATCACGCAAGGAAACTCCGAACGTAGCCCTAATGAGCGTTAATCAATAGAAACAAATCAAACACAGTGTTCCGTGTTCATATTGGTTAATAAGCTTGAGCAGTGTGGCTGTGGAATGCTTTGCCCGTGTCGGTAAGGCAGGCTCAAACACTCACCTACACCTTTCCTCTTGAACGTTTAATGACGACGTTCAAGAGGAAAGGTGTAGGTGAGTGTTGAGTTCATCATTTCTTTGCTTTCATAATTATATATATATATAATATATATATTATATTATTTGTATTATATGCAATTTATTAGTTTAGGTATTGTATATATGTAAATCGTACACCACGAACTACCTGCGTATCTTTTTTTCTCCTCTGTCAAATCCATCCAAAGGTTGTCTGTAAAAAATCGCTTTTAGCGATAAGACCGCCCATTGTGACACCCTATTAATGTTAATTTTCCTAATGTAAATTATATTTTTGGTGTACAATAAAGAATATATATCTATCTATCTAAGCTTGAGCGAAAGTTATACTCCAGAGCTAAAGTAATCCCACTTTACGTACCTACGAACATTTTTATAACATCACACAGTAAACCAGGGAACGCAAATAATTTTTAGCTTATAGAAGAGATTCATTATGGAATACGGGATGCGGGATAAAAATGCGAGCGATGCCATGCGCATAATTTGAAGTCTCTCATTCATAGCATGTGTTCGGCGTTACCTCCCTCTCGAAAATTCTTTTTTCCCCCAATTTAATGTGGTATTTAACGTGAGTTATTCGATCGTTTATTTTCTAAGTGATTAGTATGCGTTCTTCGCGCCATGATCGTACGCAATCGGGGCGTTAATGACTAACGATCTTCGGGTATTTTTTAGTTATTATTTTGCGATGGGCTTTACTTTTAATACTTACTTATACTTTATCTACTAGACAATAATACTTATTAGAAGTAAAATTTTAATAAGTACAATTCGGTACCTATATTATATACCTGTAGCGAACATAGCGATGGAAAAATACCGTGAAATTCGTCTATTAATTATATTGATGATCAAGTTAATTGGATTGGTTTTTGGGTTGGGTTAGGTTAGGTTACACAAAAAATGCCTCAGATTTTATTTCAAAACAAATAAAATTAAACTACGATTCAATTCACTTCAGGTATTCCCAGTAAATAGACCTGACGATTTACTGTGAACATCTGAAGTATGCATAGTTAAAAATAATACAAGTGTTAAATGCCTTAAGTTTCTAAACATTGTTTTCATTATACAATATTGTTTCTAATTGCATTCAACGGGCAATGGAATTGCTCCGTGTAAATGAGCGTTAACACCAAGTTCTGTCGTAAATAAAAACAGTAACAATGCTTAACTGTTGTAGTTTTAATGTTTGAGTTAATTATAGTTGAACATAATTATATCGTTGGCGATGGAGTAATTTTTGTCGTCCATTAATTGCATTGATAACTGATAAATTGACAACTAATTGCTGTTAAATAGAGTAATTATTTATTGCTCAGAACACCATTTGATGTCATCAATTGAAAAATGAATGGTGTGAATGTCTACTTATTGCATTTTGTGAAACGACGAAAACGTATTTTTTTCATAATCTATGTTCTTAAGAGAGTTTTTATTGATACTTAGGTCCTCGATCGCTTTCGTCGCCTTAGAATAAAAAGCTTGGAAATGGCATTTTGGTATTTTTTTTATTAAAAAAAAAAACACCTCAAGACGCACATCCTTATATGATTACTACGCACACCTAAAAAAAAAGAAGCATATTCTAATTTCTACAAAAAAGCAAGCCACAAGTGTCTTTACAAAAAGCTCGTGTGTAGTAGGTATTTGATGTTTTTACGACAGTAACTTGAAATACATAAATGAGCTACCTGGAGCGTCTTTTGTGGCGGCAGTGACGCGAGGATTGCCTCTTCTTTCTTTCCGCCACCTACGCGCTTCCATTACTACTTCGCAGAAGAGATGATTGCTTCCAAAGCCCTCTGGCTCCGTAACATGGCCTGGACCAGGGTCGGACGCGAGAGGTTGCCACCGCCAATCGTCTCCACGAGAGCTTAAATACATCTGGAAATGTATCCAAATTGCAAACATACGCACCTAGACCAAATAGATAGGTATATATAAATAATCTGACATATCGTAATATGGCCTTATACCTTCAGGTATTTGGCCCTTGTAGAACGCTGAAAGATCTGAATGGATCACTAAATAACATAATAAGAACCTTTTAAAAATCTTTAATCCTCAAACTACCCAGATTGCCTTTTACAAAGTCGAACCGCAAGTTCCTAGCTAAAACTTACAAATAGAGTTCTGACGCCGCCGCCACGTTCGAAATCAATCACAACTCGACTTTCCATTTGATCTTATATTCGCAAGTTAATAACAAGAAGAGCTATTTATAGCATCGTAACTTTAGCTCTAATTAGGGGGCACGGTAGTGCCCCCGCCAAGGTGAGCAAAAAAAGTGGCACGGCCGCACCATTCTTTTCTCGAAACAGTTTAGGCCATTTTCGACCCCCTATAACTTCGTTGTGTATAAAACTAGAAGCCTGATATTCCTACCTGGGCTGCGGGATTGTTTGAAAGAGTTACCGTGACCCTGGCACGCAAAGGGCAAATGAAGGAACACAGGTGGATTTTAGCCAGGAAAAGTCTGACACTCCCTCTCGCTCCACCCAGAGCTGGAGGAGTCATTTGATGACTACCCACCTCTAAAAAAAAGCTAGACATCCTTTTCATTATTCGGCGAATCGATTGAACTTAACTTTTTTTTTAAACGGTTTTTCATTCTTATGCGCAGTTAAGTTAGTTATGCCGCTCGCCGCCCCGCGCTTAGCTTCCGCTTACAGCGGCAAGGTTGTGAACGAGCTATTATGTTTCTTCTTTTCTTCATGAAAGCCAAGAGGTACAGCATTTTGGAAAGTTTTTATTAAGTGAGTCACGATTCAGTTATTTTTGGGAACTACAGCTCTAATATTATGTCTTGCACTAGCTTCTACCAACAGCTTCGCATTAATAAAGTAGCATTCTATTGGTGAAAGAATTTTAATAAACGGTTCAATAGTTTTTAAGTTTATTAATGACAAACGAAAATCAAATTTTCCCTCTTTATAATATTAGCATAGATATAGTTGACATGAGTTTGCGGGCGAAAAATAGCCTGTTCATAGAAAATGCGCGAGGTATTGTTATATAGGACGAAGCTCGTAGACAAGCAACGGTCAAGTATTGTGTGAGCTAAAAATAGCTTAGTGTGTGAAAAATAATGTAGAAGATGGGGAGTTACGGCGTAGACAACTACCCCACCCCTTTCCCCCACCCGTGGCTGACGTAAACGCGACTGAGGGATAATTTGAAGTGGTTAGGAAGCAGCATCTTTTTGTAGCAAAGTTTTGCGGTCAACTGTAACAAGAAGGAATATTTTTTGTCATGTTGTTTTCTCATATTGCTGGTCTTCAGTACTAACCTACTTACTCAAAAGAACAATTTGGTTTTGTACATTTTTTTAATACTTACTTCAAACATAAAACTGGAATTATGCACACCCTTACATTCTCCCCACCGACCGTGTTCCCACGTTGTCGTCGTGGTGGGGCTTGCGTGTCTCTATGACCTTGAGGGCTATGCCGGTAGAGCTACTCATGCCGGAAGGCCTCAAGCGAGAGACCAGACCAAGAGGAACACACAGGCGGAGTCCAGACGGACCGCCACGGAGGGTGCACTGTCCAGAAGCATCGGCACCAACAGCTGTTGGTGTTTTTGGACAGTGGTTTTGAGAGAGTGGGTTCGCCTCGGGTACGCGTCTGCTTATCAGACGTGACCACGATGGCGAACGTGGTTATTGGGGACCCCACCCCACAAAAAAGGCAAAGCTGAGTTCAGCACCTCATCATGGACGCGACTCTAAAAAATTTATTACCCCAGGAGGGTACCGCCTGCACCGCAGGTGGAGAATCCCTCCCCGAGCAGAGCTCGGGCTGCCCCTCGTATTCTGGGGGGGGCAAAGAGCGCGTCAGGTCCCAAAAGGACCTGTTACCGTCCTTCGTGGACGCAAAGAGCCAGGGTGGCTCACCCACTGGCAGCGTGGAGTCCCTGGGACCTGTTCCCAGCACGTCCGCTGCGCCGGTGGGTCCTGCAGAGGCCGGCAGGCGTTTCGGCCTCAGGGAGGTGAGCGGAGACACGGCGTCGGACTCAGATGCCGCGTCTTCGCTCAACTCGGAGAGAATGGAGGTGGATGAGGCCACCTCCAGGAAGAAGAGGAGGAACTTGTTCCTAAAGCGCCCCATATCTGGGGACAGCCGGAGGACGTCCTCCGACGATGGGCGTGGAGCTTCGGCCCGCAAGATCTCCACTGCTGGACGAGGTGCGGGCCGAATGACGGGGAAAGGGAGGAAGCCCACCGCCGAGGAGGCGACCCAGCGGTCCCTTAAGATTGCCAGGGAGGGGCGCCACCCCGGGGCAAGCAGTGCCCAGGTCAGCCCCTCAGAGCCGGAGCCTTCTGGCAGCGAGCCGGAAGGCATGGAGGAGGCGCTGAACCGTTTTACGGCGGTCGTGGCAGCTGCCATAATGGGCGTGGCCAAGAAGAGGGAGAGGGTCGCCAAGAGGCGGTCCATCTCCCAGGCCATGACCTCCATCACTGAGGCACTGGGTATCGTCCTGGAGCCGTTCAGGAAATCCCTCAACAAGAGGGTTGAGCGGCTCGAGGCAGAATTGGCCAGTGTCCGGGGCGCTGGCCATGAGGTGGCGCCAAAAGGGGTATGCAAGCAGGGGCAGAGTCGGTCCCAGCCCCTGCCCCAGGCGGAGAACGAGCTGCTGACCCTGCTGCGGCAGGAGCTGGCTGCCTTCCGGCAGCAGCAGCTGGAACAGCAGCAAAAGTTCCAAGAGCGGGTCCAGCGGCAGTTCGCTGTCCTGGAGGGCATTGTGCTGCGCCCCCCGCTTGCGGCCGGCCAGAAAAGGGCGGCATCGTACGCCGCCGCCGCCGCGGCCCCTGCAGCTGCGCCCAGGGTGGGCCCCTCGGGGCAAACTGGGCGCGGAGCCGTGGTGGTGTCGGAACCTCCGAGGCTGGTCCAGGCGGCCAAACAGCAGCAGCGGCAGGGGAAGCCTACCCCCTCCCCAAAAGGCAGAGCGGTGCCTGCTGCTAAACCGGCGGGACGTCCTGCTGCGGCGGCAGCGACTGGGCCGCGCCTGCCGCCTCCCCTGCCCGAAGAACCCTCGGCTGGCGCCGAATGGACGGTCGTCGGCGCCAGCAGGAAGGCGGGCAAGGCGGCTAGAGCGGCGAAGAAGCGCGAGCGGCGACAGCAGCGCCGGAAGCGGGCCATGGCGGCCAGACTTCGCGCCCCGAATTCCGCAGCTGTAGTGATTACACTACAGCCAGCTGCGGAAAAGAAGGGCGTGACGTACAACGCCGTCATGGAAAAGGCGAAGCAGGCGGTGGTGGGCCACCTTAGCGAGTTCGGAGCCACTGAGGGCTTCCGAATGAGGCGCACCGCAACCGGGGCCCGAATATTGGAGGTCCCTGGTGCGGACAGCGGCTCTGCCGCGGACGCCCTGGCCGCAAGGATCAGGGCGTCTATGGACGCTGAGGAGGTCCGAGTGTCCAGGCCCACAAAGTGCATAGACGTGCGCATCATGGGCCTGGATGACTCCGTCAGGGTGGACGAGGTGGTGGCCGCCGTCGTCAGGGCGGGAGGGTGCCAGGCCGATCAAGTGCGGGCTGGCACCATCCGTGCTGACAGCACGGGCATGCGGGCCGTTACGGTCAGCTGCCCCGTGTCGGCGGCCAAAGCCATCACGGCTGAAGGCCGTAGGCTCTTGGTGGGCTGGGTCTCCGCGCAGGTAAAACTGCTGGAGCCCAGACCTCTGCGGTGTTACCGCTGCCACGTGGGGCACCACGTGGGGGCCCATTGCGCCGCGGAGGTGGACCGCAGCGACCGCTGCTACCAGTGCGGTCAGGCCGGTCACAAGGCCGTCGAATGCCGTGCAACGCCGCACTGCTATGCATGTGCGGCGGCAGGCAAGCCGGCCGAGCACCGGGCTGGGGGCAGGTCCTGCGACCCCCTGCCAAGGCCAAGGGCAAAGTACGGAGGCCCATCCACCCGGACGTACTCACCGCCGCAGCCGCTTCCTTGGCTGCCACCGCTGTCGCCGCCGCACCCGCCGCGGCAGGGCCCTCACGGAGGGCTAGGGAGGAGACTGTAATGGACTGTCAATAACGACCCCATTACGTCTCCTCCAGGCGAACATCAACCACTACGCCCCCGCTCAGGATCTGTTGCTCCAGAGCATGGCGCAGTGGTCGATCAATATCGCCGTGGTCTCCGAGCCGTACAATGTCCTGCCCAGGGGAGACTGGGTGCGGGACCTGGACGGCTCGGTGACCCTAATTTCGTCGGCCGCCGCCGGTACCCCGACCCTCGAGGCCGTCACGAGGGGACGGGGTTGCGTGGCAGCACGGTTCGGGGACATTGCAGTGGTAGGCGTCTACCTGTCCCCGAGCAGATCTCTCGGCGATCTTCACATCTCCCTAATGGAGCTGAAAGCCGTCGTCGCTGGGTTTGGTTCCCTCCCCGTGGTCGTTTGCGGGGACTTCAATGCCAAGAACTTGGCTTGGGGTTCCCGGCTCACGAACCAGCGGGGTCGGATGGTGGAGGACTGGGCTCTGGAGACAGGCCTGGTCGTCCTAAACCGGGGTTCTGTCCCCACGTGTGTGCGGATGCGGGGTGACTCAGTGGTGGACATCTCGTTCGCCAGCCCCGCTCTGTCGCCGCGTGTCGTCGACTGGCGCGTTATGGAGGGGGTGGAGACGTTTTCGGACCACCGGTACATCCGGTTCGACGTCTCCGCCCAAACCTCGATTGCGCCGGTCCGACGGAACCCTTGTGGTCCGCGGTGGGCGCTGAGGCAGATGGACCGGGAGCTCCTCCTGGAAGCCGCGACGGTACAGGCCTGGGTGCAAGCACCGGACAGGCCTGTCGACATAGACGTCGAGGCAGAGTGGTTCCGGGAGGCCATGTCGCAAATTTGCGACGCGGCAATGCCCCGAGTCCCTCCAGGACGTGCTCAGCGCCAGGTATACTGGTGGTCGCCGGAGATTGCGGCACTGCGCAACGCGTGCAATGCCGCGCGACGCCGGTATGCCAGATACCGCAGTCGCCGCATCCGTCCAGCGGATGCGGAGGCCAGAGAGGCGGAGCTGTACGAGGGATACAGAGCGGCAAAGCGCACCCTCCGAGCGGAGATAAGGCGGGCCAAACTTGAGGCCCGCAACGTGTGGCTGGGGACTCTGAATGGGGACCCATGGGGACGCCCGTACAAATTGGTACGGGACAAACTCCGCCCCTGGGCTCCCCCGCTGACGCAGAGTCTCCGGCCCCAGCTCGTGGAGGGTGTGGTGAGCACTCTGTTCCCCACGCGAGGGGAACACTCTCCCCCGCCCATGGCTCCGCCACCAGCGGTGTCCGACGCGGACCACGATGGCGACGACGACGATAACGCTCCAGAGGTGACCGAGGTAGAGATGAGAGTGGCGGTACGAAGGCTGAGTGCCAAAAATACCGCCCCAGGACCCGACGGCTTGCCTGGGAAGGCATGGGTCCTGGCCATGGAGGCTCTCGGGCCTCGACTAAGAGGGCTCTTCAGCGCATGTATGGAGAGGGGCCAGTTCCCACTTCGCTGGAAGACGGGGAAACTGGTCCTTATCGCGAAGCCGGGGCGCCCCGCGGACTCTCCGTCCGCGTACCGGCCCATTGTGCTGCTCGACGAGGTGGGCAAGCTCTTTGAAAGAGTAATTGCAGACCGCCTCGTCGCGCACCTAACACGGGTGGGGCCGGATCTGGCGGACGGCCAGTTCGGCTTTCGCAGGAGGCGCTCCACGGTGGACGCCATCATGTGCGTGCGAGCTCTCACGACGGGGGATGCAGTGGCCCAGGGCAGGTGTGTCGTGGCGGTGTCTTTGGACATCGCCAACGCCTTCAACTCCCTGCCTTGGAGTAGCATTGGGAGGGCACTCCGGTATCACCGGATGCCCGACTACCTCTGTCGTGTGGTCGAGGCGTACCTGTCAGACAGGTACATAACCTACCCCGGTCACCAGGGGGTGTGGGAACGTCGAGAGATGTCGTGCGGTGTTCCGCAGGGATCGGTACTAGGGCCGCCCTTGTGGAACATCGGATACGATTACGTGCTGCGCGGCGACCTCCCTGACGGGGTCAGCGTGGTCTGCTACGCAGACGACACGCTGGTCCTGGCGCAGGGAGAGTCGTACCAGGCGGCGGTCGAACTAGCGACACGCGGGGTCGCGACGGTCGTTGGCAGGATCCAGGAGCTGGGACTCGAGGTGGCATTGCACAAGTCCGAGGCCATGTGCTTTCACGGCCCTCGGAACGCGCCACCACCGGGTTCCCAGCTAACGGTGGGAGGAGTCCACATCGGCGTCGGGTCAACGATGAAGTACCTGGGACTCGTTCTCGACAGCCGATGGGATTTCGACGAGCATTTCCGACGTCTGGCTCCCAAACTAAATCGGACTGGGGCTGCTCTCTCGCGGCTCCTGCCCAACCTTGGGGGTCCAGACGCCTCCTGCCGGAGGCTCTACGCGGGGATCGTTCGGTCCATGGCCCTTTATGGCGCGCCGGTGTGGGCGCCGGGGCTGCGGAAGCAGCCGGCGGCCCGGCTGAACGCGTGCCAGAGGGTCATGGCCATACGGATGGTGCGAGGATACCGGACGATTTCCCGCGAAGCGGCGACCCTTCTTGCTTGCCAGCGACCATGGGAACTGGAGGCAACAGTCCTTGCACTCATGCACGAACGGCGCATGGAGATGCAACGCCGGGGCGAAACTCCGCTGCCGCAACAAGTCGCGGCATGGCGGACAGAGTTCCGGCGAGTTCTCATGGAGAAATGGCGACAGCGACTGTCGCGACCCCGTGCTGGGCACGCCACAATTATGGCGGTAAGTCCCCTCTTTGAGGCGTGGTTGGAAAGACCTCACGGCGTCCTCACATTCCGCATGACGCAGGTCCTCACCGGACACGGTAAGTTCGGGAGGTTCCTGCACCGGATTCGTGCGGAAACGACGCCCGGGTGTCGCCACTGTGTGGCCCACCCGGAGGACACGGTGGAGCACACGGTGGAGGTGTGCCCCGCTTGGGCAGAGCAACGCCGTGACCTCGTGAGGGCAATCGGCGGCGGTGATCTCTCGCGCCGGGCCTTGGTTCAGGCCATGCTCCGGAGCGAGGAGGAGTGGCAGGCGGTCGCCTCCTTCTGCGAAGCAGTAATGCTAGCTAAGGAGGCGGCCGATCGCGTGAGGCAACGGTCCTTACGCTCCAACCGCCGCCGGGATTCCGATCCCGATTTCCGGCCACCGTAGGCGCGGGCTTGCAGATGGCGAGCAATGGGTGGCTCGCCGTCTGACCGTCCGGTAACCGTCCGGACCGAGCCCAAGTCGTCGACGGCGCGTATTGTTCCACGCGCGCCTCAAGGAGATGTCAGCAAATCGTAGGGGCCCAGCAGGGTCGAAGCCTACTGGGGCCACGGGTAGTGTGAAAGCGGAACCCGGGGCCCTGGGACGAAGGCAACGAAGGAACAGGAGTGGGTTTTTAGTCAGTAAGAGTCTGACACTATCTCCCGCTCCGCCCAAGAGCGGGGATGTCATTAGGATGATTTTCCCACCCAATAAAAAAAAAAAAAAAAAAAAAAAACACCCTTACATTCTTCTCATTGACACACAATTAGAAAATTAAGTTACAATCATAATTTAAGCTTTGAAATTTTACTTAAACGAAGTGCATTTAGGATACCCACTTTTTACATTAACAAGTAGGATAACTAATTTTTAAGAAATTGGTTATCCTAATTGTTGGCAAAAAATATGGAAATCGTCGCACTACACTGGTAACACATCGTTATTAATATCTATGTACGCACACACACACTAATGACGCAATAAAGATTTAAAAAAAAATTGCGTCATTAGTGTGTTTTTTTCAAAATCGAAAAAAGCTGAAATCGATTCAGTAGCCGATTCTGAGCATACCTAAACTTTCAGGATGTGCGTTTATTATGTAGATTGAACACTAGACACTAAATCCCAGATCTGAATACATTATGAAGGTTATAAAGCAAACCTTTGCACCTTCAGTAGATCAAGTTCCTAAAGCGGGTCAGTAAATTATTTTATGAGATATAAAGTGTGAGATTACCTTTATCGTTTTTTATCTGACCCTTGATTTATGTTTTACAGAATAGGTCCAAACATAATTGGGTTCAGGCGTGCGAAAGGCCCACAGAAATTATTATCTCTGTAGAGTACATTTTATGCCCTTGTTTTTTTTTTTTTTTGTTTATAGCAATGATGTGTATTATTTATACTTTAATCATGACAATCTACTAAAAAGGGTTACAACAATTAATTACGCCTTTTAATTATTTATGAATATACCGACAAGATTTTGCTTTAAATTTTTTGGTATCATTTTAGGTAATAGAAACAATTTATTTTTTACTTAGATAGCAAATATTTAATTTAGGTATTTCATATTATTATTTATTTCGTAAGAAGGATATATAAGGATAGTCCAATATTGGATTTCAATTTTAGACTATAACATATTATTGGTCCTTCGAGGTTATTGGTCCTTCGAATTTATCTCTAGGAAGTACTTGTCAATGTAACGTTTGTGGAAACCCATATCATTTAGGACCGATCACTCATTCCTCGCTCGCTTGATCGATTACCATGTTATTGAGGCTGAACTGGGATATGGATTAAATGTAATCATTTATGATGTGCAAATACTTTATTTACACATTACAAAATGAGTTTTTATCGTTTAAATCCAACAAGCTTACCAATTTGAAGAGGGATACAAATTGCTATGTTCGAAAGATTGCTGAAAATATTCGGGAAATCCACTAAAAGTAATGTAAAAAATATAGGTATGTACACTATGTGTCACACGGTGCCAGATCAGGACTGTAAGGAGGGTGCCCCAACACTCTGACCGGTGTGGTGTCCAGGAAGTCCCTCGTTTTGAGCGCTGAGTGCGTGGGTACGTTGTCATGGTACAGCAGTACCCCGCGGAGCCCGGTGTTCGGTCGATGTTGCTCATTGCAGACAAATTTTTGGCAGGCATTTTGTGGTATACCATTCGGCATTGATGCTGCTTTGGTCTCGTAATGGAATTGAAATCAGATACCCCGCCAAAGTGAAGATACTAGCGATCTAAATTTTTCTTCACTTTCGTAGGCGTTGGTTCATTTTGAAACAGCCAAACTGTCGACTGACGCTTTGTTTCTGGATCGTATTGATAAATCCGGGATTCGTCACCTCACAATGTTGTATACACGCCGAGACAAACCTGCTTAAATTTTTTTAATCATATCACGTCACCACTCCACACGGGCCTGTTGCTGAGCTTCGGTGACCCAGCGGCAAACTATCCTAGTTTGCCGCTGGGTGCTGCACAACCTCAAGCGAAGATGGTCGTGTATAATCTTGTTAACGCTTCCCAAACCAATCTGCAGTGTGTGCTGAATCTCTTCCGCCTGTTTTCTTGAATATTTTTTTTTAGCTTTTTGCTAGCACACTTTCTTCCGTAACAGCCATCGTAGGACAATCACTCGCTATACCAGCGGTAGATGGTTGCTTTTGAAGGTCCTTCATCCATAAAAGCAATTTGAAGTCGATCAAATGACTCATCAGGTATTTAGGCCACATTTAAAATCGTATAAAATCATCACACGAAAATGTTCTCGATGTAGCTCTATTTTTAAATGAGACACGATAATTTGATTTGACTCTCGAAAAAATGTAGAGGTAAACTCAGAATTCTAACAACGGTATTTTTAATTTTAAATAACCAAGTTATAAGATTGTGATGAGATGTGAGATGGTGTCTTCAAGGCTAGAGTGAATAAATAGGCTGTTAATAAACTAGTGCAATTCACTATCAACTATTGCATCAGTACTTACCATTAGGTGGGATCGCAGCATTCGCAGCCTAGCACTAATTTATATCATTAAAGTAAAAAGCTAAAAATGTAGCCAGAGACGGCATTTTCCAGTTTTTGCCCCGCCTCGAAAAAATTCAAGATTCGGTCAATTTTTCCTTTATTTTAACAGTAACCCGCCTTACCTTTTTGAAGTGAAAACTTCTTTAGCGGCGTTGAGCACTTTTTCTGTAATGGGTATAAAATCTTAAACTCGCGTCAGAACACGTGACCTGATCGAAAAAGCGTAAGACGGCCACCAGTCAAATTTTCTCATTCGATTTTGAACTTAACCTTCAACATTTTATGGTTTAAAATCATTTAAAGAAATTTTTAAAAAATTACCAATCAACTTTGAACCTAATGCTTTAGGGATAAAGCTGACAAATCTATTAAATACATTCAGTCAAAAAAGTATCGGGAATGGATGATTTGTTTATGGTTCCAAATTCAAATTTTTGTTTTTTTGTAGTTGTTAGATTGGCACAACTGTTTTCCATTTTGGCGCGGAGTTTGAGTTGCATCTGTTATTTATAATAAATACAGTGCTGGTTTTAGTAATATCATATATAGTGTGTATTGCGAATTTCATAATGGACAAAAATATCGAACAAAGAGTTTGTCTTAAATTTTGCATCGCCAATGGAATTTTGTGTTCGGAGTCACTGAAAATGTTACTTCTGTAACATTTTCACGGGCTTACGGTGAATCGACTTTATCAAAAACTCGTGCTTATGAGTGGTTCAAAGCGTTCAAAAGCGGTCGAGATGTGATGGAAGATTTGCCTCGCTCTGGTAGGCCGTCAACGTCTGCAACTGAAGTTAACATCGCAAAAGTGAAGAAAATAGTGACTGAAAATCCCCATTCAACTCTGAGAGAGATAGCCGCCGAACTTTCTGTATCTCACGAGTCGATCCGTGCCATTTTAACTAATCATTTGGGTATGAAACATGTTGCTACTCGGCTAGTCCCAAAAGATCTGAATTTTCTCCAAAAACTCAATCGCATGAAAGTCACTGAGGACATGCTAGAACGAGTCAGTTCGGACCCAACATTCATGAAACGCATTGTTACTGGTGACGAGACGTGGGTCATGACTTTGACTGTTTTCTTTGACTATCGCGGTGTTGTGCACTCTGAATTCTTACCGGAAGGTCTAACGGTAAATAAAGAATATTATTTGAGCGTTATGCGGTGTTTAAGAGAGCGAATTCGACGAAAAAGGCCAGATTTGTGGAAAGAAAATTCTTGGATTTTGCACCACGACAATGCGCCTTCGCACAAGGCTATCATTGTGAACAAATTTTTGACCAAACACTCAACAAATACCATCCAGCAACCACCATATTCACCAGATATGGCTCCTGCTGACTTTTTTCTTTTTCCTAAACTCAAATTACCACTTCGTGGCACCCGTTTTCAATCGATAGAAGACATAAAGGAGAATTCGCGGCGAGAACTGAACTCAATTCAGGAAGCAGCGTTTAAAAAATGTTTTGATGAATGGATTATTCGTTGGCGCAAGTGTATCGTTTCTAAAGGAGCATACTTTGAAGGTGATAAAATAAATTTGGATGAATAACAGACATTTTGTGTATTATTGATCTTTTCCCGGTACTTTCTTGACAGAGTAGTAAATTGCCACCCGCCGCGCGCCGGCGCAGCGCCGCGAAACCTAGTCCTCTGGCTATCTTCATCGTCCTTAAGATTGTGATAGAACCGTGGTCTTTGGGGGATTCGCACCGTGCTAACTACGAAGGCAATTTACGTGCTATTTACAAACGTTACGTACCTGTAGGTATGTTAGTGTAGCTAAAATTCCGTATTTCCTTGCAATTTTATTGATTGACGCATAATGACAAGAGATTCTAAAATCAATAAGACAGTGTTGTCTTTGAGTTTGCAGCTTTCTTAGTATCTAGTAGCTATTAAAAGTACTTGTGAAGGCTTTTAAGATGCAAGCACAATCATTATAATAAAATAAAAAAGGAAATCGTTCAATCGCAATAAGTACCATCCGAGTATTAAATTGCTAAACATTTTCACTAAGGCGTTTGTTGTTTGGTAAAATAAAGTTCAGTTTATTTAAATCTGCTTTAAAAATAATTTGATTACAAGTATTTACAAGTAAGTTAAAAAGCAAGAGTGTTATTGGTATAGGAAACCGATAAATTCTCAGCTAATTCTGTAGTAAGATCGAATGTGACGTTCCTGCTTACGTGCTTACTAAGCGCCTGTGAAAAGATGTATCGCACACATTTTTATGTGCGACAGATTACTTCCACACTTTTAATTACAAATTCTTTAGGCAGGATTCAATGATAACATAACATCCTGTAATCCCCGAAGGCTCAGGCAGGGGTGCACCGAATAGTACACCCACATTTCGCAAGTTATGTTTTAAGTCTTTTTATTCATTTATTTACTTCATTTATTTTTGTAATCACTGGGATTACAAAAATAAATTGACATTTTTACTTGAATCTGCAAGAAGTTAAGACTTTAGTTTTTAAATGAATGAATTAAACTTGCGGTATCACAACAATCCGCAGTCTAAACTTATGTGTGTAATATCGAAATTGTCATGTTTGTGTACGATAGCGCAATAAATGAATATTGTATTCTACCACATAAATGATAGTACTATTACACTTTTATACTGATAAAGCAATTGGTGCAAAATTATTCCCTAACCATTCCAAAATATCAAACATGCTCAACGTTAATAATCAAGTTTTCACTTCTGCCGGCACTCCCGGAGTGCAACCCGTCTTTTTTTTTGAGGTAGGTAATCATCAAATGAATTCTTACGCTCTTGGATGGAGGAAGGTGTGTCAGACTTTTACTGACTTAAAGCCACCTGTGTCTTTCAGTTGCCATTTGCATTCTAGGGCCACAGGGAAACATTGGGCCGTTGGGGTTGGCCTTTACGGGCCTTTACGGTTTTGCTGACATGACTCCGACGACTTCGGCTCGGTCCTTATCGGATAGCCCGATGGCGTGCTACCCATTGCTCGTCGTCAGCCAGCCCGTGCCTACGATGGGCAAGGATCGCCCTACAACGTCAACGTCTCTGTAACTTTGTATTGCATGCAGATTAAATAAATAAACCTCTATACTACTCTAAACAATAATTCTGTATCCTATAGAACACGAGTAGAGATTCAATAACATTTTCTAAAATGGAATATTATTTTCAATTTCAAATAGAATAAAGAGTTATTGAGATCAGTTTCTACCGTTCGAATGTATCTAGTAGAAAATGGAAACTAATTCTAAATCACATTACAGCGGAGTCCGGCAAGGAGGGCGAGATGAGCAGTGAACACGTGGAATACCACCGACTCGGTAAGTAATACCTAACGTTGTTATATCGATACGGACCAAGCAAACGAATGGGATTCGCCTTTCGACACCGCACACTCGCTCGCCTTCTGCCACGTACAGCTCATAACTCATTCTGTAAAAAACATCGCCGTTTAAACTTAAAGGAAGTCAGTTTGAAATGAGGTGTCAATGTTTTACATTACAATGGAATGTGGTTGGAGGACAATTTGAAAATCACGTCACTTCAAGCTCACTGCGCGCATCGACATGGTTAGTGCAGTGGTTAAGCGATTAACAACTTTCTTGCGTTTGCTTACCGCAAGTAACAAATATTTAAATATGGCCTACAGATAGTTGTTCCGGGTCTGAGTGACGTGTGTTTTTTTTTATTTATTTATTTAACAATTTATGTACACACAATAATAAAAGAAAATAAGAAGGAAACAGAAGAATAGTACAAAGGTGATGCTTATTTCTAAAAAAATCTCTTCCAGCATACCTGCAAAAGTAGAGTTGGAGAAAATAGAGATTTAGACACTGATAAAAAAAACAATTCATTAAAAAACAAAAAAAACAAGACTGCCATGTCAAAAAATAAAAACCAGTAACCAGTGTATCAGTTAACATGTTTTAAAACGCACACACGATACAGGAGCCACGCCTAGGATAGGCAGTGTTAACATAAAATCACCTATGTTCCCGCGGTGAGATGTCAACAAAATAGACAGGCTATTTGGTATTCTGTACAAATATCACCGTGAAAACTAAAGTGAGCAATCATTCCACACTGAAGCTAGGGTTTGACAGTTCACCTCATACTCGGTCCACATAAACTTATACAAGTACAATACAGCCGGTCTTTTGTAAACAAGTCACCGTGAAAATTTAAGTGGAATGAGCTTGAAGTAAGCTACACCCTCTTACAGATAGGACGGTGTTCCGGGTCTAGGTGTCTTGTCTTATGTATGTGAGTTTACATGTTTGTGAACGCTCACACGATACAGGAGCTATTCCTAGTGTACAACGTTTAAAAAAACTGTCATTCCATCTTGTTTCTTTACATTGACAGCTCACGTAAAAAGAAATGTTTTCACTACTGAAACGCAAACGACACAGTAGATCGTTCGCTTAGTCTGTACCCGGCAGTACTTTTCACGCTTAATCTTGTCTACAGAGTTATGTAGCTAATTCAATGTAGAAATCAGGAAGATGAATTACAGGATAATTCGAGGCCTTCCACGAGTAAGTTAAAATGACTTCTTGTAATCTTAACTTAGTTTACTTTACTACTAGTAGGGAATAGGGATTTAATATCGTTGTCTTTTTAAACCTCATTGGCTGTAGGTACGAACTAAAATTGTTATCGGTGATAACAAAATATCTGTTAACTAACTTTTGCCGGCGGCTTCGCCCGCTTGAATTAGGTTTCTCCATTTACGGGACTTCTTATAGTATAAGAATGTATTTTACAGAGTGGTGCCCCGACTGCGATGAAAATTTCAGTTTTGTAAGTCAAGTAGTTTCCGAGATTCCGTGTTTAGTCAATGAGTGACTTTCTTTCACTTTTCTATAAATTAACAAATACAATACAAGACATGGAAGTCGTGTTTTTTTTTTAAATTATTTGTTTTTTTTTATCATTTATATTTCTAAACATGTAAAAACACATATACAAGACACCCACGGCCTCAAACTATCTGTAGGCCATACATTTTTTTGTACGATGGGTGGAGATATTAGGTTTTATGACTAAACCCTACCTATTTTTCTTCAGAAGAAAAACAAGTCCAAGTTCCAACATATTGATATCAAATAGTTCTATCTCTTTCTATATTTAACCTTCCATATCACATGTTACTTTCCAAGTCTGTCAACTGAAACATTAAACGTACTCACTAGACGCACCCAGCGTAGTCCAATGTCACGCTTGTTATCACGCGAACAAAGCTAAAAGCGATACTATCGGAGCTAGATAACTGAACTCAACCACTAATAGCCTCTTATCTGCAACATGCATAAACAACTGTTAGCATATCAGTTGACTAGCTTTTATACGTAACCTAGCGTTGACAATGTTGTTTGTTTCGTCTTTGTTTGAACAATCAAAATGAATGATGCTTATCATTATGCAGTTTTTGTAGTCACACGACTTTGTTGGCGTAGACTTCAGAATTGGAAAAATAGAAATGTATTTAACCCTACTAATATTATAAATCACAATAAATAAATTGTACATCGTACCTAATAGTTGTTAGCTCTAGAAATTTTATTTTTTCATGTTTCTGGTCTCGTCGTACGCCTCGAGTAGGCCACGCCTCCGATTCCTTTGTTCTGACGTCATCTCAATTCTCACTCACGTGGTCAGAACAAAAAATCGGAGGCGTGGCCTACTCGAGGCGTTCGACGCAAACGAAACGATCGTAACTTGGCTAGAGGGGCTGATAGCTTACGAGTCTTAACCGCTTATGATTCCGGCCCTAGAAATACTTCTCATGGTTCTCATCTCCTGGTTGTTTGTGGGTCTTTACAGCTCATGATTTCAACGTAGCTTCGAGCTTTCCCTTCTTCTACAGTCTCTGTTATGCCATTTACCAAGATCAAAAATATTATCCAGGTTGTAAACTCTCTGTGTCTAAATTTTCATCCAAAACCATTTAGCCATTTTCGTATGTTTGTAACACAAATATGCGATTTCATATTTACAATTTACAGAAACGTGAAAATAGATATATTAGATCCAAACTTTGATGTTGCTAGTAATCAATCAGCTATAAGGCTAGACTGTCGAATTTTTATTAGGATGGATGAAACGATGCCGAAAGGAACAAATAGACTCTCGCGTGATTGTGTTCTCGTCGTACCTACTTATGTGTGAGACTTTTAGTATCTACGAGCATTAACAGTAAAGGTCAAAGGTAAACCAGACGTCGAGAACGTTTCGAAGAATGGAGCTACTAATGGCGAGCGATGAGTGCATTACTAGACCTAAAAGTAGATATTCTTATTCTTTATTGTACACAAAATAACTTAGAAGAGCTTAAACCACAATGAAGTTTTTGTTGTTGTTGAAGTGTACAATAAAGAATAAATAAATTTTACTGTTTGGGTTTTGATTATTTGAATCAAGTCGAAGCAAGGCAAACCGTCAGAGTTATAACCTGTTTTGGTGGACCTGAACAGATTTGATCTCTGCATCTCCCGTGAAGTGTATAATTTTCTGAAGTGATACGCGGGTTGCCCTTATTTTGTTTGCCATTGACACGCTCAAAAGTAAAGTAATTAATTCATTCACAAATTGCAACTTTAGATTCTCCATAATACAGTTTATTTTTTATCAAACAGACGCAGTACAAGCCAACGGCGAGCTGGTTTCAAGGCTAGAGCAACATGCGTCAGCGGACGCCGTGGGTGGCGAGAAGCCGCACTTGCACGCGCAAGCGCAGCTGGACGTGCCCTCTGAAGGCGTGCATCGCGTGCTCGTCCAAGATGGCGCTCATGTCAGCGTGCATGACGCCTCCACTACAGCGCCCAGCGAAGAAGTTACTACTAAGGTATAATACAAACACAACAGTTTCGAAAGATATAAGCATTTTTATCCTTTACATTATCCGGCTACAGCAAAACCAAAAGATAGGAATTTTGATTTTAGCAAAAAGTATGTATTTATGTTTATTGCATTATACGTATGTTCCATTGTCACCATAGGCGCGGGCTTGCGCCCGACCGTCCGGTAACCGTCCGGACCGAGCTCAAGTCGTCAACGGCGCGTACTGTTCCACGCGCGCCTCAAGGAGGTGTCAGCAAATCGTAGGGGCCCAGCAGGGTCGAAACCTACTGAGGCCACGGGTAGTGTGAAAATGAAACCTGGGGCCCTGAGACGAAGGCAAAGAAGGAACAGGAGTGGGTTTTTAGTCAGTAAAAGTCTGACGCTATCTCTCGCTCCGCCCAAGAGCGCGATTTGTCATGAGATGATTTTGCCACCCAATAAAAAAAAGTTATATTGTAAAGTTTAAACTACTAAACCAATTTTGATAAATGAGGTGTCATAAGTATAATTTGTATTGAGTAGGTTGTAAATTTTCAATATCTACAAAGCCGTGGGTGTTGAAAACGCACCTTCTGAAAATGTATAATTATAATCCTAGTTATTGTACAAAGAAGAAGTAGTTAGGTACATATTGGCAACCTATTATACAGTCAATTCTCTAATCAAAAGGTCATAACTTCAATAAGCCAACTGCAAACCAACAGAAGTCTCTCATATTTCATACATTCATCTGTTAAACATGCATGAATTCTCAGCATTACAATAGATCATTGAAATGCATTGAAAAATCTATTGTAAAAAATAACATTGTAGACTGTAAATGAAAGTCTATTGGAAATCGATTCCAGATGAGCATAATCAAGCATACTCGAGCCATTGTTGGATCAGATCATGTATAGAATCTACGTTCATTATTATCGAGTCCCAAGTTCCCAACTAGATAAAACAGTATATAAATCACAAGTTACTTCTGTGTTAAATTGAATTCGATTCGTTTGGATGAATTTGAATTTTGCTTGTCAAAATATGTTATTTTACGGCTATTATGTAAAAAATCAACCAATTGGCTTAGTCTATTCCCAACTGTGTTAGTTTCCTTAGGCGCAGGCTTGCGGACGGCGAGCAATGGGTGGCTCGCCGTTCGACCATCTGGTAACCGTCTGGACCGAGCCCAAGTCGTCGACGGCGCGTACTGTTCCACGCGCGCCTCAGGGAGATGTCAGCAAATCGTAGGGGCCCAGCAGGGTCGAAACCTATTGGGGCCACGGGTAGTATGAAAGTGAAACCCGGGGCCCTGGGACGAAAGCAAATAAGGAACAGGAGTGGGTTTTTGGTCAGTAAAAGTCCGACACTATCTCTCGCTCCGCTCAAGTGCGGGATTTGTCATAAGATAATTTTCCCACCCAATAAAAAAAAAAACTGTTAATTTCGGCTTCCAGTCTAACCGTGTTTTACATGGACTCCTAAGCAAAACTGGTGTCAGATTTTTGGCTGCTGAATACTCGGTGCTACGGTCAAAAATCTACAAATGACAGCCAGGACCAACCGCTTAACGCGCCTTACGGGGCACGAAGGAGTCGTTATGTAGATGAAGACATCCAAGGACTGAAGTCAGCAAGGGTTGCTTTATCTAAAAGATCGAAACTTTGTAAATACTTAGCTACATACTCCACCTTTTTTATATGGCCAATCTTCAAATGACTTCTCCTGCTCTGAGGGGGCGAGAGGGCGTGTTAGACTTTTACTAACTAACCATCTGTTCTTTCATTTGCTCTTTGCTTTCTAAGGCCACGGTAACATTCCAGCATTCCCACAGCTCCGCCTAAAACTGAAAATTTATGATAATAGTAAAAAATACGTACGGCGATGCACTACCGGTATATGGTGGACATCTCACTGAAACGCACAAATTATTTTGGGAACACAGCTAAAGAGTGGAGTTCCCTGCCGGAGTCTGCGTTTTCTGATAACTACAACCTGGGGATCTTTAAGTTAAGAGTGAATAGGTTACTTCTAAGCAAGCGTGCTCTATCATCGGCCACATCGTCGCTTTCTACGCGTATCAGATGGGATGGTGGTTAAGCGCGAGCCTATAAACAGTAAAAGAAGTATCATTATCCTCAAGGACTTTAACCCTAAAATGGCTGTAAGGTTAAAGTTCATACCGGAAAATTAAAATACACGTTGCTCTCGGTATAGCTATGTCTGTTTTAATTTTACTTACCTAGGTAAGACGGCAATGGACGATTAACTTGGGTTCAATCAGTGTGGGTGGTGTAATTTTTATACTTGTGTACAGGGTTTAAGGGACAGGTCTCCGCAAACTTTAAGGGCTTGCTCAGTAGATGAAACTGAACAACCTTCCATAAGATTTTTTTTCAGGAAACTAAAAAAAAATCGGCCTCTCCATACAAACTGTCCAATCAAATTTATAATTTTGTACGGAGACTCCGATTTTGTGAGTGAGACCTGCCCCTTACATTCTGTATATTAAAAGTTAATTAGAATGTCAATTTTGTACCGACTTATAAGGGAAGACGTACTACTAGACGCGTGTGGTGGATCATTCGGTTCCCTTCAAAACGGTTGAGTTGAGTTGTTTTGGAAATTGCTCGGAACAAACAACCAGACAGACATATTTTTTTTTGCAATGGGAGAGAAAATAAAAAGAATATTGAATGATATTCGTTTCGCAAAAACACATTTTTATTTATATGTAGTGATTATCATATCGAATATCTGACGAACCCTATGCTAGAATATGCAAATATTTTACTGATTTTTGACAGATTTCATATTATTATTTTTTTGGAAAATATTGTATATAAGTGACTGAGTACAATTTTCCAAAATCCCTGTTTCTCTGCCTACTGAGATTGATTTCTGTTAGACTAGTTTTAGGAAAACCCCAAACTCAATAAATAGAATCGAACACCGAAACTGCTGTGTCGAATATATTGCCCGTATTTCCTCACCATTTATCACTTCGTTCGCAATATCTCGCCTCCGAGCGTCTCCGGTTAAATTGCCAAGCTAAGGTATTTACTAAAACAAAAGGGGAACGACCTTCTTTACTAAAACACGATTTTCATCGTGTTTTTAAAATAGAAGAACAAAGTTTTGTTGGAGGTAAAAAAATGTTCAAAAAATCCATACTAACAATTTGAAGCAGCGTTTGAAGGCCTCCCACAAGGTGGACCGAGACGACCGACCGACCGCACAGGACCGGTTATTGAGGCAACACTTGGGGGAGGCCATATCTAGCTGTGGTTATAAATAATAATATCAATCGTATTTTTTAAAATTAGTTTCTTTCCGGTTCTTCTCCATAGGAAACGAACAATTAGAAGTGTGCACTAGCTTCTGACGTTTTGTAAATGCTCATGTAAGCCTATGTGAAATAAAAACATTATGAATTGAGGCTTTTACGGTTAAACTATAGAACCGATGATTCGGATGCTGTCAAGGATTGGTCTGATAGATTCGGGGTGTCCGTAAACCCCTCAAAGTGTCAGGCTATAATTATTTGTAGCTCACGCATGATGGGTAAAGAGGTGAACTCTCTTCTTCCAATTTTTTTAATGGTGCCGTCATCCTCATTAGTCCTAGCGTAAAAGATCTCGGTTTCGATCTTGACTCGACGCTTGGCTGGCAAAGTCAGGTTTCTAGTGTCTGCCAAAGAGTCAACGGGACTTTGCGGTATTCTGTATCGTCTGAGGAACTTTTTGCCTGCGAAGACAATGCATATGCTATGCATGCACCATAGTCGATTACTTTAATTTTTCTTTAATTATTCGGTGACTTTAATTTCACCTATAATCGACTATGGTGACGTGTGGTTCATCAATTTGAGAAAATGTGACCATATTCAGAGTCTGAGAGACAGATCTGAGCTCAAATAGATGCCCATTCGCCAGAGAAAAAGTTTGCGCGCACAGACTAAACTTTTTCTCTGCTCAACTCTTCCACCCCTCTTCTTATCCTATAAACACTTTCAATATCTATGTTCTTCCCATGTTAAGAATCTGCGTTTTTTTAATAATCTTTTATTGCTATGACCTTCTCATACTTCTGATTTTGTTTATTTTTCCTTTCATATACAGTCTATACTTCTGTGGAATGCGCTTCCTCTTGAGATCAGGACGGCCAGCAGTCAGTATGCATTTAAGAGGAAGTTGCGGAATTATTTTCTACACAAATAGCGGAGTCGTCTCAAAAACTCCTTTCATTTACTTTATATAAATAATATACATATATTTATATATATGTAGGTCTATATTATATTTAATAAGTATTTATGTATATATATTTTATATATTAACATTTGTTCCCTTGTTTTCTTATTAATCTTTTCTTTTTTCATGCACCTACCATGTTTTCTTTTCACTACCCTTGGTTGACTGGTAGAGAATGCCTAAGGTATTAAATCCGCCTTTGTACATTTGTGTTGCATGAAGTTTTAACAAATAAATAATAGCAGTGGCCTGCACACACAATATTAATATAATACTATAGCAACACATCTGGGGCGATCGCACGTGTCTACGCTCTCAAAACGGTGAAGAAAAACATCGTGAAAAAACCGGCATGTCCTAGAACCAACTATTCGAAGACGTGACATCCATCAATCTGTACTAGGCCCACGTGGTGAAGTACGGCCCGTTTCCTCACTATGTAATGGTAGTACGTTATATGTAAAAGTGCTAACAGTTACCTTCATTGTATTTCGTTAGCTAATATATTTTCACCTTATGTAGGTTGTTTATATGTATAACGATTAAACACATAACATATTATTATTTATTCCGGCGAATAACTGTAACGTAGGTACACAGCTCTGCAATGAAACCAATGTATTTATTCAATCAGTGAAATTAAAATAATTGGTTGGACAATAGTTGACCACACCGAGCCGGAATTCCTGTCCAATTTAATTTTAAAGGGTTTATCACATAATTAAAAACACATCGGTATCAGAATATAAAACTATTATGCAAATGCATTAATGACGATATTTTACGAGTATTTACTGTTGATTTATTTTTTGATTAATTGAAGCTCGCGTTTGACCCTTATCTCACCTAACGGTAATAAAGGTTCGAGGACGTATCACGTTCACCTAAAATGAAAAATTCCTAGGTAATATGTAACCGAAAACATAGGAGTCTATGTTTGAGGAAATTCCATTCCTCAGCTATATCTGCGCAAAGTAAAAGTATTCTTGAAACATTTTGTACAACAAAAAAATCAACACACGACGCTCTTTTCTTCTCAGGTGTTCCACGGGGCCGCTCGTCTGGTGCAACCGGGCCAGGCGACCAACATCCCTACAGGACCGCAGCACACGGCTGTTCGAAGAGCTTTCAACGCTGACATTACCAAGGAGACCAAGAACAACGTAAGACCTTCAATTTGATTGCCTACTCAACGAAGAACGAACAAGGCACGTCAGAACTCTTGCATCAGCAACGCCTACTCAGCGGGAGCTTTGACTTAGTATATAGCGTTCTCTTACGGCGGCGAAAATTCTTTATTTTAAATGGAAGCGGTGATATAGTCACCGCCTTGCATTACCCTCTTCTAATTTTCTATAGAGGTCAGGTAAGGGTAACGTTAGGTATTGACTGAACTCTTATCTAAGCGACGCATTTTAGTTTTCAACAACCACGCGAACAAAGTCGCGAGCACAGCTAGTAAAGAATATTAATTTCAAATACCTACTTAGCAGATACCTATAGTTTACGTCCTAACACATATATAGGGTTTTTCAATAGGTGCACACAAACTGACAGTGTTACACTGTGTTTTACGAAGCGGTGCGAATAGTTCAAACAATTGATATTTTATTGCGGTGGCTTACGTGACCAAACGCACATGGGTGCGGTGCGGCGACTAGCGAAGCGAAGCGGACGCGATTAGTTGGTTTGATATTTTCCCGCGAATTCCTGCGGTGCGGTGGCTTGTTTTAAAGAAAATGAAGCGGTGACTTCGCGCACACACAGAACAAAGCTGCCACGTTGCGTTGAACTCAAGAATGATTAAAATTCTGTTTTTAATCATGTTCTGGTTGTCTGTTCAATTTAAACTTAAGTGGTAATGGACAGGGCACATTTCTCGCAGAAGAGATGGCCATTGGGGCCGAAAGGTTCTGGAGTGGCGACCATGTACCGGAAGACGCAGTGATGAGAGCCCCCTACAATGTGAACCGATGACCTGGTGAAGGTTGCGGGAATCCGATGGATGCGAGACGCACAGGACCGTTCATTGTGGTGATATTTGGGGGAGGCCTATGTCCAGCAGTGGACGTTTATCGGCTGAAATGATGATAATAATGATGATGATGATGACGTACAATTTCTTTTTTCGTGCATTCACTGGCCCCTTGAAGTTGGTGTAACTTTTTGCCGCTCGAATATTTTCAGTGAGTCTACGTAAAATCTCTGACCTATTCCAGCAAAGTTCAGACGATTGTATCCCTAGAAGCAAAGCTATCTCGCGTTCTTCAAGAAAAGCTCATTTGTGTGAAGATGTCATCTACAATTGTTCTGTCAGAATACGCAACTACAGCGGAACCGCAAGCAGCATTTTACTTGATATTATATTCCTCACATAATGACATCAAATTCACATTAAAATAAAAAAAAACCGGCCAAGTCCGAGTCGGACTCGCGCACGAAGGGTCCGTAACAAAAAATGAAAAAAAACATATCGTTTCTAGGAGAGCCCCACTTAAATATGTATTTTATTCTATTTTGTTTGTTTTTATATGGGCACCAGAAATACATCATTTGTGAAAATTTCAACTGTCTAACTATCATGGTTTATGAGATACAGCCTGGTGATAGCAGACGAACAGCCAAGTCTTAGTTAGTAATAGGGTCCCGTACGGTACGAAACCCTAAAAAAACACTGTATTCAATTTTAGAATTTGACCACTTTCAATGGAACGCCCTATATATCCATCTAACTATTTATTCCGTTATGTCCACTGCTGGGTCTCTTTTTTCCACACACACCTGTTCACTGCCATCATAGGCTAGTCTTTGCGGTAGGAGTCAAGTTCATCCAACTCAAGGTTAATTGAGTCAACGTCAATACTTTTTATTGGGTAGATAAAGTAGTTCTTTGATTGGAAGTGAAATTAGAAGCACCGAATAACACCAATACTTATTCAGGACCAATAAAAACTTCAAGTGTGCATAGACCATTTCTTGCGCTGCGTCATTCAAACGCCATTTTTTATTACACCTAATTTTCTTCTCATTTCACTCAGCTCGCTTTAACAATTTGCTTAGAAGGCGAAGCAGCGAAATCCATTTTGTTTTTTTATCTAACCCATATCAACGGCAGCTACAGCATTTGAATACAATAAAATGATTTTGCTAGGTACTTACGTAGGTGTGTTAAGCCGTATAATTTTTCTCTCTGTGCGTATTTACCGCTAAAGGTCACCAGCCTAAGACGTACCTTTCGTAGTCGCAATTCGTAGAATTAACACGGAAGCGGATTGTATCAAGGAACTCATCAATCTACTTAGATCCCGTAGCTGTCTCGCGTCGATTAATGAAAACAAAGCTTACAAAAGTAAATTGTTGTATGTAACAAAATCTTCGTGTACTTGGTCGAGTTCACAAACAATTCCTATTGCAGTTGAAACTGTTTTGTTACAGATAGATCATTATGCTGCATATTCCGGCGTCCAATACTCTCCACTGGATATGGCAGAGTATGTCTTCTGGACTGGGGATGAACGTGGAGTAACCACTGCTATTGAAGCTTTCCTTCAGGAGGGAATGGTACGTTTAGAATGTCACTTCACAGTGATATTATATATGACGGCACAGTTCGTGCAATGGTTGAGCGATTGTTTGCTGCATATGGCCTATCTACAGATAGTTGTTCCGGGTCTGAATATCTTGTGTATGTGAGTCAACATGTTTGTGATCACACCCACGTTACAGGAGTAATTCCTAGTGTGGGATTTTTTTAAGTCTTTATTTTTTAGTACAAAACACCAACTAAAGCTTTGGTCAGTTCGATTTCACTTTTAAACCCAATATTACAAACACATACTGAAAATATTTTATCGTCAAAATACGTGTCTTGAAATGGTCAATCGTAAAATATCATATGAATGCTAAAACTACAAATGCTCATGTTACAACATTTTATGATTTTGCTAGTAGTTTGCTGTTCTCAAAGAAGTACCTAACTATTGGAAAAACTATTTGGAGGTAAGGGGAACAGAGAATAAAGTCCCGCAAACCTCAGTTAAAAAGGGAGGACCATCCGACCAGACAAGTGTTATGTCTGGTGGACAACTGCCCAATAAATGATTTCGGGCGGTTCTGTATGTTGAAATCGCGCGGAGAACTTTTAATTGCGTGATGCAGGATTAGTTTTTATGTGACGCAATAGATGTCGCTACAACTTAAAAAAAATAGCTTAGATTTGAACTGTATAGTTTTAGAAACTTCAAGTACCCAACTGTTTTAATTTACAG
This sequence comes from Mythimna vitellina, assembly GCA_949316375.1. NCBI lineage: Eukaryota > Metazoa > Arthropoda > Insecta > Lepidoptera > Noctuidae > Mythimna > Mythimna vitellina. The sequence goes on from OX438686.1 coordinate 12,510,897, forward strand.
ATGACAAAAGAAGAAGCTATAGCTTTCCTGCAAGAAATCAAATTCAACATCGAATACCTTCGAGCACATTACTCTCAGAACTTAAAAGCGGCCGAAGAAAGTGCACAACAGGAGAAGTTGAGAAACATGCTGATGGAGCAAGCTGAGGCTAAGGTAAGAAATTGGTTTCAAGCGATTATGGCCCTAAAGTCAAATCAGTTGTGGGTAGATTGGGGGAATTTGATGACGTCATTCGCACAGCAGCTAAATAGTGACAGCTTGTTAAGGATCTTCTTCTTCCTAGTTAAAACACGACGTCTATTAACTACTCCATCATAGTTTTAATTTAATATTGTCACCGTTTTACTCTCTTGTGACATTTTTTTTGCAATGTTATTTTTTATATTATTCAAGCCACTTTAACTTCGTCAGTAATTTATAGATTTATTTTTATTTTTGTATAGCCTTTTTTTATAATGTAAATGTGAGAACATTGTAGACTCCGAGTATTCATAGATTACTATTTTTATTGTGCTTTTGGCACAAAAAATACAAGGTTGAGCGGTTTACACTGTTCTCTCATAGGTACCTATTAATATTGTAATTTGGTAGAATCAATTTTTTTTTTAAGTCTAAGCATGGGTCTTCCTCATAGGAAACTACCTATTACAACCGTGCGTTAGCTTCTGACGTTTTATAAGTGGGCCTATGTGAAATAAAATATTTTTTAGTTTTCAGTTTTGGTATTCGTATATATATACGTCAAAATTAACAGACAGTTCACGAAAACGCCCACCGTTTTCGTGAACTGTCTGTTAATTTTGACGTTAAAAATGTGCTAAGATCTGGCAATGGATTTTGATACCTACTTACTCACTGATTAGTAGAAACGTACTAAGAATGAAAATCAAAACCAGCGTTATTGTTACGAACTAAACAGAAAACCACTTAAGGTTTGGTACAGGTAAAGAGAATGAGCGATATAAAAAGTACAAATAAAATCCTGACAGAAGTTTTTAAGTGACATACTTAAAAACAAGCTAATGAGGTTTGTTTCAGTAGATAGGTATTCGCTGTTACTTTGTTGGGTTAATTAGATAATACAAAGGTATTATTTTATGAGTTTATATTTGTTTTAAAATATCACAGTAATATTACAAAAGTGAAAGAGTGTGAGTGTATGTTTATTTCTTCCTCATGTTCGAACGGCTAAACGAATTTCGATAAAGCTTAGTTGCTGTTGTGTTGCTATTATAGCACATAGTATACTTATCCGAGGAGGATGTTCCCTAGGAATACTTTTCTACTATCACGCAGGCAAAGCCGCTGGCAGCAGCTGGTGTTACAATAGGTGTGAAACTGGATCAACTGAGGCAACGACCTCTTGCGCCTGGCCCTGGTACAGGCCATGGTCCGGAGGAAAGAGGTATGGCAGGCGGTCGCCTCCTTCTGTGAAGCAGTAATGCTAGTGAAGGAGGCGGCCACACGCTCGAGGTAAAAGCCCTCTCGTCCCTGCTGCTGGGATCTCGATCCCGATTTCCAGCCACCGTAGGCGTAGGCTTGCGGACGGCGAGCAATCGTCGTCTAGTAACCGTCCGGACCGGGTCGAAGCTCACTCGGGCCATGGGTTAAGTGAAAGTGATCCCCGGGGCACTGGAACAACAGCAAAGAGAGAACAGAAAACCCACGTTCTAGTCAGTAAAAGACTGACACGCCCTCACGCCCCGCCCAAGAGTGGGACAAGTCATTGGATAATTTTCCATCGTAAAAAAGCATAATTCACTGAACTAAAAGGTAAATAAATGTATGAAATATTTTATTATGAGTGTGTTCGGCATAGCTAAGCAGCAACCCTGAACCTGAACCTGTTTCTTGCACCTAAACTTCGTCAAGGGCACTTTTTCGTATAGATATGACCGTGAGATTTGCTACATCAATGGTTTTACCATATTTCGTGACATCACATCTAATTAAGCATCGAGGTCCTCATCAGCAGTCAAGAAGGAATATTTAGCTTTAGCTTAGTCCCTTAAAATTCCTACTTAAACTTTTAGATCCTAGTTTTACAAGCAAAATTAATTGCGCAAGTAATTAAAAAGATACCACAAGAAAATAGAAAACCTAATCCGAACAAGATCAAACGGACGCTGAAAGTATTTCAGCTATTTATTATTCCGCCCCATTCCTTTATAGAAGAAAAACTTTGTATACCAATTTACATTCCCTGAAGAAAAGTTTAGTAATCTTTAATTAAAGGCGGGTTTCCGCAAATTCGGTTTATATTGAGATATAGGTATCGTTCACAGAGCAAGGAGATATCTCGGGGGCTGCAAGAATCAGCATTGACAACACTTTGCATACAAACCAAGCAAACCGTGAGTGTCAACGATTACCCATAGAAACAATCCATGACGTTGACAAGTTTGCGTTTCGCTTTTTACCTGAGCATCTCAGCTTAGCAGATAGCTTCTGGTTTTATTTACATTATATTTTTAATGAAAACAGTGAGTTAATTTACTTTAAATTAAATATGTCATTGGGATTGATTAGAAAGGGATTGATTTTTCTTCAATGGTTCCACCACTGCGTGGTCTAGAATCGCACTGGATCCATAGTTCACGTTTGTACATTGATGTAGATGTCGCAGCCGTATGGCACGCCGCATTACAAGTAGACGCGCCGGTTTGAAAAATGTCGCTGTTATGTACTCGTAATGCGGCTACCTAATGTTTAACCAGATTTCGATTCGGCTGAAATAGAGTACACTGCATTGAATGTGCACTTCGCGTACGTCAAAACGGGATCGGAAACGTGAAGCCCACATACAAACGTGCGTATCATCGATACGGCGCTTTGAAAGTTTTAATTTCCAATAATCGCCGAGTGTTGATGCGGACAAGTGATTGTCGGTAAAAAAAAAAACATCGTCCCAGGAACATTATATTATGCTGATTATGCTGTGGCGGATTAGGGTTGAGCTCAAAGCAACCGCGTCAAAGGCGTCATTACTGGGTCCGCCCATCCAGGAGCCAGAACCAGGCGGGTATTTATGGGACCGCCCATCGCGAAGATTTTGCTCTTAGATGTCATCCCATTTGTGTTGCCGTAGATTTGGTCGTATGTAGTCTCATGACCCAAAGTTAATCCGAAGGTAATGGAACGACGCAGTTCGACAAATGAAACGCACGTGTCAGCCTGCTAATGAATCCGGTTTGATTCGATTTGAGCAACTTTGGGTCATTTTAATGTCGTCACGTGCCGGCTGCGCAGTTTTGTAACTCGAGTACGCAGTTATGGAGCTTCGTTTGGTTTCGTATATTCGTGGTATTACAGTCATATGAGTATTCTCACATCGGATTAACACCGACTTCCGAAATTAAAGTTATTTTGCACTTTATGTGTTTTTTTTTTACATTGAAGTCGGTTGTATTTTTTTTGTTAAAAGTTTTTTTACACTTTTTAGTTGCGGTACCAAAACTAAAAAGTACCCCTCAGTCAAACTTAAAGTCATAGCGTATACGTATATACAAAGCAATTTTACTTAACCGACGTCAAAAAGAAGGAGGTTCTATACCTTCTTCTTTTTGAAGTCGGTTAAAAATCAGTCAAACCGTTACGGAGGAGTTCGATAAGAAACATTGTGACACGAGATTTTTATATATTAATAAGCCTTAGCCAAATAAACATGTTTATTAAAATTTAAGCACTACATAAACAAAAATTTTATCAATAACCTAGCAGATTAAAAGTAACTGCTCTTACGTAACTGAGTTTTAATAAAACTGAGTAAAACTGAGTTTTAATAAAACTGAGTAAAACTGAGTTTTAATAAAACTCAGTTTGGGTACATACATTTGGCAACGTGAGGCACGTTTATTAATGCTTAGGTTAAAGCTCAAAAAGTGTAATTAAATGTCACTCAAGATTTTGCGGTAACAGAACAAAGTGCGATGAGAAAAACAACGAAATAATCCCCCGCCCTCAGCCACGTTAAAGTATAGATACGTGGGCGAAATGGCGGGACGCCCACCTAAATACTTCAGGCATAAAGTTAATTGTTTCAACATGATACTAAAGTTTAAAAATATCATACAACGCTGCGGTGAATGTATTTTAAAAACAAAAAATACTTTTTTTGGTGGACAACGTTCGTATTCAGCGATAAACGAGTGAGTTTTCGTGAGCTAATATAGTTGTGCGTCATTTGTTGACTGACTGAATTAGATAAATTCACAGCAATACTAATCTTTAAATGCGCTACAGAATTTCGTAGCAATCGTAGCAAAATGCTACGAGAAGTCTACGCCTCGTAGCACTCAGCTACAAAAAAATTACGTAGTAACGTAGCGCTTTTCTCAATTCGGATTTATTTATTTTTCACTTTCGGTAATTATTTGCCATTGTTTTGAAGGTAATATTAATATTTTGAAGAATCAAAACTGTTTTAATAAGCACTCCACATGGTCGTAAACTTTATTACTGAAGCAGTGACGATAAAAATTAACTGATACCTATCAAATGAGTTCATTTAGTTCTCAGTTCGTACCAGAACGTAAATACTCAATTTTATGAGTCTATTAGGCCCATGTGTCACACTCGCTTGAGGGTTAATGAATGTTTACTGTTCATAAAAGCGTTAGTTATTATATCGTAAACGAATATTATAAATAGACTCAGATTGTTTACATGTTTACCTGTATTATTACTTATCATTGTTCATTACGGTTATGTCAAAGATTTCCAAAGTAAATAGCAGGTTTACAAGTGTCCACTAAGCACCTTAGATAACCTGGTTTTTAAGTGAACTGAAAATAAGAACAAACACATTTTCCTCATGTTCTATCTATAGTTCTAAAATTAGGTTCAATTAGAAATCGGAATCTGAGGTGCAAAATCAATTGGAAGTTCTGACCTTTCGGAATTGGATTCAATCTTCCGTAATATCTTACTACAAACCAGGGGTTTCCAAACTTGGCGCGGGGATACCGCACGGTCTCCCGTGAAGCGGCGAGCCTTCTTGGTGGCCTGCCACCGTGGGATCTGAAGGCAACACCGGGGCGAAACTCCGCTGCCGCGACAAGTTGCGGCATGGCAGACAGAGTTTCGGCGAGATCTCTTGATGAAATGGCGACAAAGACTATCGTAACCTAGTGCTGGGCACACCATTATCACGGCGGTAAATCCCCTCTTTGAGTGGAGTGGCTGGAGCGGCAACAGGGCGTCCTCGTCTTCCGCATGACGCAGGTACTCACCGGACATGGCGAGTTCGGGAGGTTCCTGCATTGGATTTAGGTGGAAGAAACGTCTGTGTGTCACCATTGTGTGGACCGTCGCAGCATACAGTGGAGGTGTGGAGCGCCGCCGTGTCCTTGTGGAGGCAATCGGTGGCAGTGACCTCCCACGCCTGTTTCGGGCTATAGTCCGGAGCGAGGAGAAATGGCAGGCGGTCGCCTTATTCTGCGAAGCAGAAATGCTAGCGATGGAGGAAGCATGTGGGGGAACGAATGTCCTCACGCCCCAGCCACCGAGATTCCGACCCCGACTACTAGTCACGGTAGACGCGGGCTTGCAGACATCGAGTAATGAGCAGCTCGCCGTCCGGCCGTCCAGTAATTGCCCGGACCGAGCCCAGTCGTCAACAGCGCGGAGTGATCCACGCGCTCCAAAGAGATGTAAGCAAAACGTAGGGGCCCAGAAGAGCTGATGCCCGCTAGCTAATACCGCGAGAAATTTCAGAAAAGAAAACCCTTAGTCCTAGAATGCAAAGGGCAACTGAAGGACAGGTGTAGGTTTAGTCAGTAAAATTCTGACACGCCCTCGCAGACACTCGCGCCAGAGTAGAAGTCATTGGATGATATCCTTCTTTAAAAAGTGTCTCCATACTTTGAAGCTTTAGATGATTTTTTCAGTAGGTTCTAATGGCCAGAACAGTTTTAATTTTTCTGCCCTTAACTTAATTATTGGTATAAGTAAATTTGATGCACAACTACAAACTATTGTCGGTGAAAAATCACAACTAATATTTGTTAGTTATTAACATGCTTAGATATACTTATCATTTCCCGAGTTATTATCATTCTGTGTTTTCTTCTTCAACTTATCACAGCAATAGTAACAACAATAAGCCATTGACTGTCGCGGGTCAGATTGATGACATTAATGTCGAGGCTGTCGCGGACCGGATTGACGGCACTGGTAGGCCAGATTTGGCCCGCGGGCTGTAAGTTCGGAGAGTCCTGTACTCTTATACGCCTTCCAAACAATACTTAGTTTAACCTTTCTAACCTTCAGGAGTATCAATACCGCAGCCCGGCCCTCCAGTCGTTCCCGTTCGGCAGCAGCCCTGACATCATCCGGACGATTTCCAACAAGAACTGGGACCTCAGCAATAACCTCTCACCTGTTCCCGCGCTGCCAGTTAGCAGTGAACTGAGGCCTGAAGCCATCAAGAGGACCTTCGACCCAATGTTGCAGCAGTCTATGCGTGAGCAGACAATTTTTTTAAAATTCTTCGCTTCTTTGTCTATACCGCCACATATTGGAACTAAAATTGAAAATTCTGCATCGTGGTATCAGATTTCTTGCGTGATTAGAACACATGTTCAAAAACAACTATGAGGCATTTGGTGGGACCAGATATAACACTCGTCTAGTCGTAGGATCCTCGACCCCTTACAATGGAAGTTTGCGGGACTTTACATCCTGTTTCACATACTTGTTAAAACTCACCTGATGGTAAGATATAGATGAGTACTATGTCTAACTCATGAACACACCAGCGTCTTCTAGACCTCCTTCGGCGACGATGCCAGGGAAATAGAATTATTAGGTATGAGAAGGTATAAACTGCAATGCCAAACGTTAAACTATTTATTATTCTTGATTAACATTGTACTTACTATCATTCTTTTCAGGAGCTCAAGAATACGAGCGCGATACCCAGTCCTTCCCTGACGAGGAATACGAGGAAATTATGGAGAAACTGCAGAAGCCGACCAGCATTCCCTACAATGAATACACGCTTGAGGAGATTATCTATCAGCTGGCTAAGGTAGATATTTTGACAATACCTACATTATTACCATTATCTACTTACTCCTCAAAGGGTTAGGTTAGGTTCACTGGTCCCATGAACACATTGGAGACGGTTAAATACCATAAACTAGGCACGAATCCATACCTCTCCACCAGACGCAAGTCCTGGCCGGTTTGGGAGATTGCTGTTTCGAATTCAAGTGGAAGAAATGGACTGATGTCACCATGATATTGTACGAATCGCCCGGAGGACACAGTAGAGCATATGGTGGAAATCTGCTCCGCGTGGGCACCGCTGAGTCTTCTTGGAGGCGATCTGACCTCTCGCACCCGACTCTGGCGGAAACCTCCTACGTTGTAATCAGTAATAATGCAAATGAGGTGGCCGCAATCGTTACCCAGAGACAAGTTTCACGCCCCGGCCCCTCATAAAGACGAAGTAGGCGTTAGGAGTCGCAGGGCAATTTCCAGCCACCATAAGCGCGGGCTTGCAGACGGCAAGCACTGGGTAGGTCGCCGTTCGGTAAGGACGAAGTCTGAGTCTACAGCGTGTAGTTTTCCACATGCACCTCAAAGAGATATCAGCAAGTTTGACGAGGGCATTTAAGCCCGATGCCTGCTGATGTGCGGAATCAATCGAAAAAGTAACCGCGGCTCTGGAATGCCAACGACAATTGAACGAACACTACACAAAGGTTCCCTCTCGTTAAACCCAGAGCGTAAGAATTTAAGTTATTTAGTAATTTCCCCAATCAAAAAAAAGATCCCTACGTACTAAGAACTTCGAGATGAACAAACCTATAACATTTAAGCTTACCCAATCAAGCCTAGAAAGACCTTCTACTCAGTAATAGCGGTTGCGACTAATAAACTACAGTTTATTAGTCGCAACCGCAAAGTAATCGAGGAGGGTTAACAGTAACAATAGAAGATATCTGACCTACTTACAAGAAAACTGAGGTCATCGCTTCATGGCCTCATGTTTTCCAGTCAGATCATAATGTGTTTTCTTATCAAAACAAATGTACGAGAATTAAATACTAAAGTTCACTTACATTTTCACTTTCCAGATGATGTTCTCCCAGTCATTATCACGAGACCCTGCCTCAGCGCGGTCGGCTACACGACGCTTCATGGCTTTCTTGGAACTCCAAGCAGAGAGGGGGCAACTATCGCGCACTATTGAGAAGAAAGTACTTGGTACGTTTCTTTTCATTTATTCGAAACTTTTACGTTACTAATACATATTTAATATCTTTGCACGTTCATCAAAAGTGTAAAGCAAAATATTTAATTATATGTTTTGGAGCAAAGATCCAGATCGTCACTCACTGGACGCCTGATCAGGATGACACTGCTGAGGTCGCGAAGGTGGTGTGAACGATCTGATTATGTTAGCGGGGCAAATTTGACCAGAGATCTCCCAAGACAGAGGTTTGGAAAAAGGGAGGCTTTTGACCAATAAAAAATAATATTTTGTAGTATTTTGGTAATGAAGGATGCCATAACTGAATTCTATCATCTATTTATGTCCTTTAATAACCATACAAGTTCATCTTTCGAATTCAGTTAGTTTCCAAGTTCCTATTGATTTTTTTTTTACAGATTTGATGATTGCTGCTCTAACAGACACAATAAGCGACCACCCAGAGCTGCTGTCGTCACGCGACGCCATGGCCGCCAACCCAGCTAATAGGCAAACATTTTATCCATTTACTTTAGAATAAAGCCGTAGTGGAAACACATTAACACACACAAGAAAAAAAGCAAAAATCCACGACGAAGTAAGTCCCTAGTACAATTAAGTTGAATTGCAGCAAAAACATAATCTTTTAGTCGGTTATGTATACTGCGACAGAAAAATACACTGACGTTCAAAGAAACTGCATATAAGTACAGCTTTCAAACAACAGGCTTCCGTATTGTCTACTAAGATGAGTGGAAGCAAGAGCGGCCTTACCCGTTACGAGGCCTTTTTGCAAAGTATGTTAATCAAAACTGGGTATTTCTTATAAGAAAGAAACGCAGAGTATAAAATATTATTTTAGAAGATTTATAAAAATAACAATCATAAATAAAACAACCATAATAATTAACCTAGGGACTAAATGCCTTAAAAGATATTCACACGGATTTCAAAATGCAGCTAAAGCACAAAGCTATTGCTTTTCATTAATCTAGTACCTAAATGGGCTTCGTCATTTCTATTTGAAGAATAACAAAAGCTGAAAACCGATCTCGTTTTTTCTTGAGAAAATATATTAATAGAATATTATATTAATTAAAAAAAATAGTTTATACTTTACTATGAAAGGTAAAGGAAAGATAAAATAAAAAGTTTTAAATAATACCTTTTTTTTAATCGAGTTGTTATGCGAGAGCGTAGAGAGCGAGGCCCGGGCGGTTGGCCCTGCTCGCCAATGCCTAAATATTATATTATTCAAATTGGACCAAAAAAATAGGGGTAAGGCTACAATAAATCGCACTCAGCTCGGAACTCCGAGACCGAAACTATCAGATATCCGAAATATAAAAAAAATAACCGTAACGAATATAAAAGTTTCGGACAAAGGCGGACACTTAAACTGGCTATAGGTATATTTGCTTAGGTATATTACTGATTATGAAAACAAATGACCTAGATTAGAAATAAACACCTAATCTGGCTATTTATATTTTCTATAATAATAATATCTGTAATCGAAACTATCCGAAACTAGTGAATGCAAAACAATTTCATATCCGAAACCAATACAATATTATTCCTATATACCCATAATTGGCATAAAGCTAATCTGTACTTCAATGTAGTTTCTATGAATCTGCATATCTTAGATCTACACTGATAAAATATACTTAAAGAATCAAATTAAATAGGTGCTTATATTTAAATCTGTGATAGGTATACCTACATAATATACAGGTAGAAACAGATTTTATTAGCCCCCTTAGCACTGATTTAAAATACTTGGATTTGCTTTTTATTCTATTCATAGCACCACAAGTAGTTTCATAAATATTTTTACAGTTTTTTCACTTTATGCTAACGTCCATAGAAAGTTTTAAACGCGAATGATTTTATAATTTAACATTCCAATTCATTTCCACAGCCAAATGGGACATTTCTTCGAATCCAGGCCAGCCAAACCAAATCTGTCCCGAGAAATTCTTTCAGTTTACAAGAATGAGCTTCTCAAAGGACAACCGATGCACGCTTTGGGTTTCCCAGAGAGAAAATAAACTAACCTGCATAACTAAATAACTACGAAGTTATGGCACTTATTTAAATTAAGAAAGCTTTCGAAGATGTATTGCCTTTAATCTTAGGAAGTGGATGTACGTTTTTTATTACTGGTTTTCGATCATTTTTCAGATTTTGTTTGCATAAATGCCCGATGATAAGGTGGCAAAACGTAAATGTAATTTAATTAATTTTATTTTGTGCGTACTTTTATGGAGTTTTGTACACCTACCCGATGTACAAATTGCCACAAAAGTACGCCCTCTAGAAAATCGTATCGAAAAAAGTTAAAAAATCCTAAGAAAATTTTGTATTGATATATTTTGTATACGGTGTCGTATCTTCGTAATTACTGTTAATCACATACTTAGTACCTACCTACCTATTTATTATTCCATGTATCTAGAGGTGTTTCTTAGATAATTTTAATATTTATTATCCCATAATTAACCTATTCAATCTCCTTGTCAATATTTCAACTAGGTAAAACGGAAGTATATAAAAAGGAACACTTGATCTCTTGTATTTTTAAAGGAGCCAACATTGTTTTAACTTAGTGTACAACCTATATAACATTAGTTTTAGTATATGCAAAACCCAAAATACGTGTCTAGTATTTTTATGTAAAGAATCTATGTAGAAAATTTTATAACTGTATCATGAAAAATCACTAATTTATAAGCTTGCCCTGCTATCTGGTAGTCCGCAAAAATACATGGTTACTGAGCCATCCGGGCGACTGAGGGGTTGTTTTGCTCCCGCACCCAGCTATGTGCTGGCGCCTGAAGCCCGCTATGACTTGCTATGACCTCTGTTGTACTTAGTGTCGGTGGTGTCTAACTTGTGACCTTTTTTAAATATTTTTGGGAACAAATATAACGTGGTGTAAAAAATATTGGAACCGATTCAGTTACTGATTTTGAACAAACTATATTCAGGTTTCGCATATATTATAAAAATGTTCTATAACATGTTAAGGTAAGATGAATGTGAAATATATTTTATGAAATTTCAATCCCAACCTTGAAAAAAAATTCTCTATTTAGGTTGACTAAAAGTTGACCAGAAATTATTAGGTAAGACGTAAGACCATTAAATGTCAAAATTATAGGGAGAGAGAGGCCTATAATCGGCGGAGAAAATAATCTAACCGATGATGATCTCTACACATTCCTTTGATGTCAAAGTCTAAAAGACTATTTATGTTACGTAGAGTCGAGTCTACAATCCTTTATTGTATACCCCATGAGACTTATTACAGTATCATAAATATATTACATCAATTAAATTATAAAATCTAAGTACCTACATTATAAAGGCAAAATATTTGTTAGCTTTGCATGTAAGACCTCGTTTAGCTTGATTTATTATAGAATATAAGTGCTAAATGTAAGATAATATTGAAATATATTTCATAGTTAGACTAATATTTCCTCATATTTTTCTACAAAATATTCTGAACCCTTTCATCGCCACAATGTGCACAAATTATTACCTACCACATAAGATCAAATATATAACATCATGAATATCTCTATGAAGTCACAAACACCACTGTTGTACTGTTAAGTTGTACTACCCTCGAATTTAATTTGCGTTGTCCTTATTTTTACTAAACGTTTACGCAATGATGCATGTTCGTGTGGTGATGAAAGGTGTTACGACAATGTGCAATTTTGTATTTCCTTGTAGAGAAAAATGAGCTTACATGCATACACAAAGATCCACAGAAAATGCATATCAATATTAAAAAACATATCTTGAAATCATGAATCATTGGATCGTTATTGTAAAAAAATATTTTTATAAAAGATGAAATAATTTTAGATAACTATGCCAAAACATTATAAGTATTTACAAGTTTGTACCTACTAGGTTATCTAGTAATGACTACAAACAAAGATACGATACAAAGACGGTTGTCGATCTTTATTGTTTACAAAAGCCAAAAAATTGGCACCAAAGAACAAAAAAAAGTCTCAAAACACCAGCCACAAGGTTTTCAAAAATATCAATAATTTTAATAGCTTTTATAAAGTTCAATCAATTGAACGAAATTCAGTTAAGAGTAACCAAAAGCAATTCAGCTAGGTTCAAGAGTCCCATCGATTGTAGGTATAATGTAAATAGTTAACAAATGGAAACACAAGATTGCACATTGCAAATCTTTGAACTTTCAGCTGCATACCAAATCTATAATGTATAAGTAAATGTATTTATGTATAGTTTAGAACTGTGACTTTCTATTTAAAAAATCACAAAAACATGTTCTGTAACTTTACTGTAAGACTTACATTATATTCAGCATTGTCGGTATATTAGTGGTTAGCAAAATTTATTATATTTATATTATTCTTTTAAACATATTATGGATTTAATAAAAAATGGTTTTAATGTCATTGGACTTTTATTTTCAAAAATATCCTTCATTACAAAAGTGCGATCAGACCTTTCGTTCGCACTTAGAGGCCTTAGGCTGAGGCTACAGTGGCCAGCGATTTCCGATGCGACTGGAAGTGCAAAACGAGTTAAATATGGTGTGGTTACATTAGAAGCGAAAATTTGGCGATGATGTGGCTACATTGCACATACGCATTACAACGAATTAGTTGAGCAATTCATGCGGCTACATTGTGAAAGGAGAAAGACGGTGATTTCGCTGCGAATTCGTATTATTACTAATCGCGACAAGGCGGCTACATAGAAGCGGTACCTACAGAGGCGAAGCAAACGACGCGCGCGGGGGGAGCTAATAATAATAATACTCGTTTCGAAATGTATTATTTGAATAGCTTTGTCAAAACTAAACCTTGTGTTTTTGCCAGAAAATTCTTAACTTAAGTACGACCTACTTTTGAAAAAGAGATTGTGAAATAAATAAAGACCTGTGTCCATTTCCAGAAACATTCTTTGAATAATACAAGAATGCACTCGTACTTCGGACAAAAACAATTCAACGTTTATTGTAGACAAAAATGTTCTTTCGATGCGCGATCAAAACAAACTGATTTGAATACATCGCCGCGACGTCATCTTTAGCGCGATAATGTAGCCACTTAATAGCGAACCTTCTAAAATTGTTATTTTAAACTCGGTTTTGCTTTCGCTGATAATTTGATGTAGCCGATGCTATGATTACAATACTGTTGTTTAAATCGCTTACAAAAATCAAATATTGCTAGTAATATTTGGTTTAAAATGTAGCCACAAAGGTTAATTTCAGTTACTTGTTTCCTTCGCTCATGTATCGCCGGCCACATTGCGGTCTAGTGTAGCCAGCCTCACTTAGGAACAATAAAAAAGGTTTTCTCGATAGTCGATAACAGGTAATGAGGTTTTGACGGCACCGTTGTTGCAGTAGTTAAGCGATTGACTCCCGCACGGAACAAATATTTGTATGACAGATAGATAGATGTTCCGGGTCTGGGTACCTTGTGTAGGTATGTAATTTTACAAGTTTATGAACGCACCCACGATACGGGACTGCAGGAGTAATTCCTAGTTGTTTATATTTTTGGCTTGGATACCTCCTTTAACCCATGTCTTCGCATGAATAGTTAATTTGTTTACCTACCATTAGATTATGGATGTATTATATTCTAATGTTTTTGTACTATTCGGCAGCAAATCTATAAAGTCAACCTTTTCGGCAAACTAAGCTGGAGTATCTAGCCAAAACTACAATAAAATTCTCAGCACCATTTTAACGTAATCGCGCCTGTTTCAATGATTCCACATATGTATCATCCAATTGTGCAGACACTTGAGATACAAAACTACACAATAGTAAAGATGAAAGATAACGTAGCGTTAAATTCTAAGAAACAGCGAAAGTTTGTGAAATCATGAAGAGGTATTAAAAAGTTAATAAAGGTTGGTATTTTCTGAAATAGGGTCTCACTATAGTGGGTCTACAAAACCAGCCCTGATAATATTTAAAAAAAAAGGAAAAATAAATTAAATAATTTAAATATTAAGGAATAACCCAACGCGATGTTTGATGAAGAGACAATTAAAAAAAAAAAGGTATCGCGTAAAAACTCTGTTGGCTTTCGGTAATTCCGTGATTTACTCGAATAATTCACAAAACTTGTTCTAGGAAATACGTGTTATTTTTTTAAACCCTTAAGTTTTTCAGAAAAATGTCATTCAATCTCAAAGAATTAATCAATGAATTAAATGTGCTTCTATTGATGTACTTTTTTTATAGATGAGTGCATTATGGTGGGCCAAAGTTCACGTAAAATAGCAATTTTCATAGGACTACATTTGTTTTACACAAATTTGTTTTGATTTGTATAGAAGCCTAGATAATATCCACAAGATATCTTACACAAACTAAATAATTACTTTAAGTGAGAGAGAATCATCAATTCACAAGATAGCTGTGTAACCAAAATATCTAGAAGGATTTGCAATAATATGCACAACACAACGAAAATGTACCACAAAAAAGATGCTCTTAACATCAAATCTTGCTATTTGCATTTTACCATAATTTTAAAACCGATTTAATATTACTCCTATATTCGTATCCAGATCCAAAAATTATATTTGTTATTCTTATAAATATATTACGGATTTAATAAAAATAGTTTTAATGTCATCGGACTTTGATTTTCAAAAATATCCCTCATTCCCGACATCATAAAAATACTTAAATATATCATACCTACTTAGGCCACTACAAACTGCGATCGGACCTTTCACTCGCACTTCCTATACGTTTACGGAACAGTACTGACTACGGCTGACGGGCCATCCATTGCTCGCCGTCCGCAAGCCCGCGCCTACGGTGGCCGGAAATCGGGATCTGAATCCCGGCGGCGGTCAAGGCGTGAGGACCGTTGCCTCACGCGATCGGCCGCCTCCTTTGCTAGGATTACTGCTTCGCAGGAGGCGACCACCTGCCACTGCTCGCTCCGGACCATGGCCTGAACCAAGGCCCAGCGCGAGAGATCGCCGCCGCCGATCGGCCCCACGAGGACACGGCGTTGCTCTGCCCAAGTGCACACCTCCAACGTGTCCTCCGGGCTGTCCAATAGGTAGGTGGAAAGTTTTCTGTAAACGTTAAGCCATGGTCACCCTATCGCTTCACTCGAAACAGTTTGTTATTATGAATAAAATATAGTTTTGCTTTTTATCGGTAGTACTACGTAATAATAGGTGTTCTTTACAAAAAAGAACTCGTTAATCATCGATATACAATCACGATTAATTTCTACGCGATATCGTACGACAGCTCCTGAAATATAAACCTAGAATTTTTTTGTGTATTTTTATAAGTTTCGACAAATTCAAACCTATGTTTTACTAAAAACTTCAGACCTCTGCAACGCTTCTTCAGTGAGATTTCGGCGATGACGTGTAGTTCACCGTTTCAATAGCGCGGCCATGGATTTTTAGTCGTACAGCTCCTGAAATGTAAACCTAGGATGTTTTGTTGTATTTTTACGAGTTTCGACAAATTCAAATCTATGTTTTACAAAAAATTTCAGACCTCCGATGCTTTTTCAGCGAGATATTAACGATAATATGTTTGTCACCGTTTCGATGGCGCGGCCATTGGGTTTTTGCTTTACAGCTCTTAAAATATAAACCTAGGATTTTTCTCTATATTTTTACAAATTTTTTACAAATTCAATCTGTTATTTACCTGAATTTCAGGTCTTTGTAACGCTTAGTTTTAAAGATCTCTGTGGCCGTGTCATTCTACGCATTTCAATGGCGCGGCCACATTCAAAACCTTTAAAAATTCTAGCAATAAGGCAGTTTTTTTTTAATTATCGTCATGGCCGCGCGGTTGAAACGCTCACTTAAAAGATGTATAGCTTGTAGTGGAGTTTGTCTCACATTATTGGGGTACACATGTGGGGTATTATAAAAGGTCGTAAAACACCAAGGATGCCTCATAAATGTGTATTATTATCTGATACAGTGTCTACTATTGATGTGAATGGATAAATAGTGAAATATATATCTAGGTAACTTTTACGTACATTGTTAACATAATAATTTTCACATAATTCGGTTACATTATCGTCATTATTGACTTGATATTAAAACTTAATTATATTAACTTACAATCCTGTATACATGTGTATTCTATTTGAGGTCTAACCTTAAGAGAAAAAGTACCAGTAATTTCAAATAACTATTGACATTTTATATTCTATGACATACAAGTCGAAATTCAAAATCCAATGTATGTGGAATTTAAAGTACAATGTTTGTATCAGGTCACGAAAGACCTTATAAGCCTACTTTTGTTTTACAAACGATTATCCCATTACATTTGTTCCCACACTATTTTCAACAGTGTTCAGATTTCAAAGTCATTCATTTTGGCACATAGTAGTGTTCCATATTAAAATGAATGAGTTTCGCTCTGGCCAAACACAATATAGTTGTAACACAAAAGTAGGCCGGTGTACATGAATTAAAATCACTGTAACAATAAATGCTTAACCAATAAAATATTCATTAATAACTGTCCATTACAACATAAACTCACTTGTACATAAAAGCAAGTAGTTATTGTCCACAATTTTCTTCACTTCACTGTATGAAAGTACAAAATTCATACAAAAATATTATCTCCTAAAATTATGGTAACATCAGTACGGACCCTACCAGAGGAGCAAGACTGCAGACAATATCAAAGGTTTCACTATAATCTTTGGCACTTCTTTTTTAGTAGGTACAGCATTGAAAAATGCCACAGCAATCATCTGGATGATTTGTTTAAATGCCATTTGAATAATAATGATCTTTGATATTGAGTATTCTTCTAATTTAGAAGAAGTCTGCACATTCATGCTCCACCTCGACAGAGCCCGCGCTGGACTAATATAAACTAGATAACGATGGAAATGCATTCTGCTTGCTCACTACCACCTTCTTGTGTTGGTATGATATGTAACCTTTAATTTTGCCATCATATATCAAGTTCGCCACGATACACTGAGTTTCGTCAGCGTCGACGTCATCGTGTCCCATTAGTTGCAAAGCCGCTTGGAAACTTGCTATATCAATTTGATGGTTATTTTCTGCTACGTAAACTTTTCTGAATAAGTTTCTGTATGCATAGATCTTCAATTTTTCCACAATCAAGTATATACCGGCACTAATAAAGAAGCTCTCATATTTTTCCATTACTTGGTCTATACCTCGAAGATCACCATTCTTCACAGCCAAAACAAGATCCCAAAATTGCATCAATTCATATTTTTGCAGCAAATGTTTAGTTGGCATGAAACCAAGTAACATTTTTACAGGCACTAAGTAAGTGAGAATGAGACGCTTATTCTTAATGCTTCTTCGGTGGCATCTCACAAATGCAAATGACAAGAATTCGTCAGCAGTGCGGTAGTCAGAATCGAACATTGCTTTCCGTCCAACAAAGTATTTGTATGTGATTTGTTGAGCTAATGGAAATTCTTTTTTGACAGTAGAAGAATCAATTGCTCTAATCAAAGGTTTGCATAGATGAAGCTTGTTGATTTTGAAGTATACTTTAAGGAGTTGGTTCACTAGAGTCAACATTCCTAATCTCTTGGTTTCTGCTTCAGTTGTGCGGTTATCGGCAGCACACACCCTAAAGCAGGCCAGTAGACTCTCTGCAGCTTTTTCCAGAATCTTGCCATTACTTTGAGCTGAAAAAATAGAATGATATAATATTTGGTTTGTATGCCAAGAACAGAACAGTCCTTGTTCTTTAAACAGGTTATTTCATTAATGAGCCTTTTCAGGAAGAACATCATATATGTAATTAATGTATAGTTAAGAAGTAATATTGAAAATATGATAATAGTAACTATTGTATTAGATCAGTAGTCATATGAATAATAAGCTATGCATTAAAATATTTTTAAAATGACATTATCATAAATACTTTTTAATTATGTAGGACAAAACTGACTCCTACAAAAAAACTGTTGCTTACAATTTTCTTTTTAAAAAGGGTTTTTATGGTTGTTGACATTCTTTTGATAAATATTATTAACTAGTCTAGTTCGCACGGCTGCAAATTAAACACTAAAATACCCAGTAATCAGTTATTGCTTTATTAGTCCAGCACTTGGGGCATTAAAATCATCAAAACCTCAGATTTTTTTTTACTGAAGATGAAATTTACAATGAAAATTTAATTAAACTTTATGAGCAAGTATAAAAAAACTGTAAAATGACTATAATGCAACATTATGCAGAAGGCACTTATAAAACGTCAGAAGATAGTGCACGGTTCCAAATTGAGCCAGAAAAATAAAATCCTTTTTTAACTGGAATTTGTAGTTTTTCACTATCAGGCAGAGAACTTTTCAACACACCCTTATAAAGACTTAACAGTAAATTGTCCATATTAACATTTACAGTCCTGTTTTTACTTTTTTTAGGTATTTCATAACTCCCAGGCCGCTATGAATTTTAAGACAATTTAAGAAATATTATGTATATTCAATTTTGTATGCTTAGCACAGTAGCAATTTAAGGAAATAAAACAGTTTTTTTAAGAAAAGACTATAAATTAATAGTCAAGAAAAATTAAAAAAAATGATGCCACTATGAACTATAATAGTAGCTGTTACACACAAAAAAATCAAAATCATTTTTCAGTTTCTCTGAATAAGAATTCTTGACTCTTACGTCATTATTAATTACTGTATCCTCACTATAATTTAAGATTTCCTCACAAATAAAACTAGGCATGATAGTAACCAGACTTACCACAAGCCTCAGCCCTGTATGCAATGAGTCTGAGATCCAAGCATACTGTGTACATCAAAGGCAGGCACCAGTTGGACTCCTTCTGTGCTTGTAAAAGTCGCACAACGCAGGCAACACAGGCACTCTGGTATTCAAAGGCTTCCATGAAGTCTTTCATGTATAGTGCCTGAAATATAATGTAGAGTATTATTAGTGTGCATGAAAGATATTAAAATAGACAAGATAAAATAAAAAATGACGATTTTCTAGCTATAAATAGACTTCAAATAATAATTAACATATATAATACAAATACTTAGTTGCTACTTATGTATCAACTTCAAACATAAAGTAACCAAATTCAGTTATGTGCG
This sequence comes from Mythimna vitellina, assembly GCA_949316375.1. Classification (NCBI taxonomy): domain Eukaryota; kingdom Metazoa; phylum Arthropoda; class Insecta; order Lepidoptera; family Noctuidae; genus Mythimna; species Mythimna vitellina. The sequence goes on from OX438686.1 coordinate 12,530,232, forward strand.
AACAGAGAAGTCTATAACCAGAAATTGCTAATGATAAAGATGATCAATAGTCTACCTACTTTTACACATAGCAAATGACTGATGATGATCTCGTCCAAAGGGGCGAGACAGTTTCCTTCCACGAGAGTAGCGATATCACTCGAACGCAGGTTTCTATTAGCAACATGTTCGTCACGAAGGGACAGCAGACGCGCCAGTAAGTTTCCTTGCGAAGTTCTAAACATGCGTTCGACAAATTGTATGTATTGGTTGAGGCTGCCGGTAGTCGACATCTTGATGTATAAACGAAATATCGTTTTGAAGTTATGTAAACATTGCAATATATGAAAAGAAAACTGAAAATTCTTATATTTTCTCCTACAATTTTACAGTTTTATTATTTGATATGGAATTAAAATACTCAAAGCACAAAATTTCATTTTGCAATCGCATGCAAGACGTTTTATTATGAAAATAAATATGGCGAATTGGCGACTGATTTTTCGGGTTGCTAGTTATGGTTTATAATAGCTACCAGAATCAGATGCTGCTATGACAATGACACCTACTTTAAAATATACATTTCTCATCAGAAAAATCGTTACGTTTTTATGGTTTCTGTCCTGATTTAACACAAAATTGTTTTCATTCCAAGAAAAATAAATATCTTCACTACCGTGTTAAGAGTGATGCAATACGTTCAAAAGCGGTCGAGTTAATGTGATGAAAGATTTGCCTCGGTCTAGTAGGCCATCAACATCTTCAACTGTAGTTAACATCGCAAAAGTGAAGGAGATAGTATATGAAAATCCTCTTTCAAGTTTGAGAGAGGTAGCTGCTGAACTTTCTGTGTTTCACTTGTCGATCCATACTTTTTGAAACAATCACTTGCATGTGAAACATGTCGCCAATCCAAAAGACCTGAATTTTCTCTAAAAACTCAATTGCAAAAGAGCCGCTGAGGACGAATCGATTCCGACCCAATATTCATTAAAAAATTTAACCATGATTGGATTATTCATTAGTCATTTCTGGAAGAGCATACTTTTAAAATAAATTTGGAAGAATAACTTTTCCCGTTACTTTCTTAACCGAGTATTATAATGTAATATACCAATAAATAAATCTTTACTCGTTTTTGTATTGTATTGGTTATTATAGCTAACCCATATCGTCCTACTGCACCGGGCAAAGACCTCCCTTACTTGCCCACTTGCCCATATTACAATTCTTAAGGAAGATATACAGGTCGTCCCGCCATCTTTTTCGTATTCTGCCGTGGCCCTGCATTGACTTTGACATCAGCTTTCACTTTAGTGACATGGGAAAAGTGCCTTTAAATAGTGCCTTCATGGACCAGTAGTTTTTCTAGGCATTTAACAGAATTTTTTATTCACTTGCCTTGCCCGGAAAGAGACTACCAAGTAGATATATTCTTGGATGTATTGTATATTCTCACCGCTTACGTGTATGTTTCTTTTGGACCTGTTAGTTATGATTTTGATCTTCGACATGTTCATCTTTAGCCAACCTCAAGGCTCGCATCGCTAAGATCTTATAGCATTTACTCTAGTCATGTGGCTCTAGGGGAGAAAAGGACAATATCATCAGCCAAACATAAATTAGTTAACCTCGCTTCGCCGATGACAATACCTTTCTCTTCCCATTTGACTACTAATATCTGATTCCAGGGTACTGGTGAACAACTTTGGGGACAACGGGTCGCCCTGTTTGACTCCCTTAAGAATTTTAAACATAGGACCTTCAACTTGATGGTAGCTGTGCTGTGGGTGTACATATTTTCCAGTAGCTGTATATAGGTGGATTCTATTTGTTGTTTTGTAAGGGGATTAAATATTTCTGAGTGTGTCGTGTGTGATGCTGTCATATAGCATATAATAGCATAATCAGCCTTCTAATGTGCCCACTGCTGGGACTCAGGCCTCCTCTCTCTAGGAGAGGGAAATGGGCCGTAATCCACCATGCGGGCCAAGTGCGGATTGGTGAATTTCACACGCCTTCGAATTTTTGGTTCTGGGACATGCCAATTTCCTCACGATGTTTTCCTTCATCGTTTTGAGAGCATTGGTGGTCAAATAAATTACACAAAGTAATGTGCCTGGCTGGGTTTGAACCCGCGATCCTTCCACCTTCCGGCTGCATCATCAGATCAGTTCGATAGTAACTTATAGCCAAAGTGCATCTTATGACAATTCTAATAAGTCCAAACACGGCTAGGATACATTGATTAATTACAGAGTTCCGGTGCTTATCTTCCGGCTCCATCATCATCATCAGGTCACTTCGATGATACCATTTTCAAAATAACTAGTCAGAACCGTTTATTCATTTGTATTGTCATAGTCGCTTAACTATCTTCACTGTGATATCTTTGTGAGTATGAAGTTGCGTTGGCCATTTATGATCTTTTCCATCAGTTCCACTTCATCAAATGTTACTAATTTTTGACTGTAAATGCTGTTTGTTGCTATGATATTTAAAGAAATATGATTGCTTATAATATTTAAAGAGTTCCCTCGATTCCTCATGGATCCCATCATCAGAACTGGAGGATTTTGAAAAAAATGGGACCAACCTAGAAGCATATCCTTTAAGAGAAAAAAAAATTTGCAAATCGGTCCATAAACGACGGAGTTCTGAGGTAACAAACATAAAAAATAAAAAAACACAACCGAATTGATAACCTCCTCCTTTTTTTGAAGTTGGTGAAAAATATTCAAGTGTCATAATATTTTTCTCCTCCTATGACAGTAATACCATAATTATTCAATATTTTTTATTTGACCTCATTTTCTGAGGTCGCGCTTTCGATAGACAGACTCATCATATAAAAAAAAGTTAATGACATTTAATTTAAAAAGGAGCTGAATTTGATAAAAATACACGTTACCAATTTTGTAAAATATTTTGAACATAATTAGATGTAGTTCTTTTAGATTCAATCGATTCTTCAATTAGTCGATCTCAGGTTGCTTTATGATTGTTGTTATGTCACATAAAATTAAAAAAAAAAACTTAATACTTCACTTGACTGTATTTCTCTGTGCCCTGTGACATGACAGTGTGACTTGATTGACAGAAGTTGGCGCGAGTGTTGTGTGCATTTGTATTTGTAACTTTGTAAAATACTTTCAATAATAAACATGGAAGAAAACGTAGCGTTAGATTCTAAAAAACAGCGAAAGTTCGTGAAATCAATAAGAGGTATCAAAAAGTTAATAAAGGTTAGTATTTTCTGAAATATGGTCTCAATAAAGTGAGGTTATAAAACCAGCTCTGATAATATTTATTTTACAGAAAAATGAAGGAAAAGCCAAGCCTCAGAAGAAAGATGAGAAGGATGAGCCGAAGAAGCCGTTTAGTATGAAACTAAAAGATGGTAAAGTCAGTAAAAGGAGGAAGCGTAAGGATAGAGGACTAGTATATTTGTCGCATATTCCGCATGGATTTTATGAGGTTAGCATGGTTATCATGTGTTATATTGTTATTATTGAAGCCTTTTATCTATGCAATCAATTTACAACTTAATTCTTAAAATATTGTACTGTATTTTCGTCGTCTATTTATTGTTTTACTTACTCAAATTATCTTAACTTAAAACTATAATATCGATAAGTTATAAAAAAATATTGTTTTTCTTTAAATTCAAGGATCTTAATTTAGAATGTTTCTACTAAAGGCCTCCTCTAAGATTTTCCATTTGTCTTTCTATCTTTTGCTTTAGTCATCCAGCCTCATACCACATTTTTTTTTATTTTATCCTCCCATCTCCAGTTGTCTACTTCTTTGCCTTTTTCCTTTAGGTCCACTTCATGCTGTGAGCCCATATTATAAGTTTAAATGTAGAATTATGTAATGTGATAATTGCTTGAGAGAATTTATAAAGATTTTTTTCACCTAAATAATATTATGCAATGCAATTTCAGCATCAAATGACCCAATACTTTAAGCAGTTTGGTGTAGTCACTAATGCTAGGGTGATCAGGTCGAAACGCACAGGCAACTCCAAAGGGTGTGCCTTTGTGGAGTTCAAAGAGCCAGCAGTAGGGCAGATTGTAGCTGAAACCATGAATAATTATCTCATGGGAAAGAGGTTGATCAAAGGTAAAATGTATACTTTATGTTTTAAAATCCGTTGTATTTTAAAGTACTTTTGTTATTCTTAAGGTATATTTGTTTGAAAACAACCAAATTAATAGAACAATCTTATTTTCAGCTGCTTACATTCCACCTGAAAAGCAAAAGTTGAAAGCTTTCAGGAAAAACTGGAATAGTGTGCAAAATCCTTCAAGCCAACTGAGATTGAAAACTAAGAAGGTATAGTTACTTTAATTTTTAAAAAAAAGTTTTTTAGCTGTTGAAATTTTGTTTTTTATTTGAGTTTTTGATGTTTATGCTGTTTATGTTTTCAGGAATTCAATGCAGACAAAGATGAGATTGGTGAACTAAAAAGGGCAAGGAAGCTTTTGTCCAAGTAAGTGTTTGCACTTTCATCATAATTTTTGTTTTACCAATCATATTAATTGTCACAACAGAACAGCTCAAGATTTTCAGCACTATTTTTGATTCCTGATATTTTTCCAGCTTAAATAAAAATAAGAAGAAACTTAGTGAAATAGGGGTCAATTATGATTTCTTTGCACCAGTAGATGTGCCGGAAGCGCTGCTCCATGACATTGTCAAACAAGAAAAAGAAGATAACAAAACTGTTAAAGAGGAAAGTAAGCCCAAAAAGGCTGTAAAGCCCAAACAGGAAAAAAAAGAAATCACAAATGAGGCTGCACAAAATGGAAAACAAATTAATGAAGCAAAAGGAAAGAAAAATAATAAAAATCAAAAGGATAATAAGTTAGCAGAAGTTCCTCCTAAAAAGGGCAAACCTGCAGAAGCTATAAAAGAAACAGCACCAGCTAAAGAAGAATCTGCAGCTAAAGTAAGCAAAAAAGAAAAAGTGCCAGCAATAGTTAATGAAAAACAGCAAAAAGAAAAAGCAAAGAAATTGAAAGATGCTGGTGTGAAACCAGCAGAATTTATTCAAATAGGAGAAGACTCGGAAGAATCTGATGATGATAGTGAGAGTGCTTATGAATTTGACTCAGATGCATATGACAACATGTTAGAGAAAATGAGTGAGAATTCTGAGCTGTCATTCTTGAGTGATGAGGAAGAGTCTGGTGGTGAAGATAAAAGTGAAACTGATGAGGAAAGGTGAGTTTTATTGAACACTTATAGATGTATATTTTTTATCAAATATGAGGGAAGCAAAGGACGAATCAGTTATAATAAATCCCATGGGGTCACAAAGTTCACTTAATCGGCGTCTTGAGATTTATTGGTTGGCATGACGGCTCCCATGGCTCACATACAATAGTCTTTTTTAAGGAGTCAGTGCAGCCTCTCTAGGAAAGTCCAGTGTGTTCTAGATAAGAATTTTATGTTAATGAACTTGGAAAGATGAATTACCTTATGATAGATATAAACCATGAAACAGATGAAAATAAGTAAAAATCCATGTATTTATTTTTCCAGTGACGAAGAAGAGGTACCTCCAAAGAAGCTTAAAGGCAAGCCATCTCCAAAAGTAGTTCAACCAGTACAGACTAGGACACAGGCACAAAAACGACAACCGCAAAAACCTCTGGTAATGAAACAGGAACAAAAAAAACCTGTTGAATCCAAAAGGAAAGCCCCACAAAGTAAGTTTTTGTGTGATGAGCACAATCATCACAGTGTGATGTTGTGCGTCTGGGTGTAATTTATCTATAATATCTATGTATTTAGAAATATTTAAGTATGTTTATCATCAGTTGTCTAGTACTCATAACACAAGCTGCTTAGCTTGGGACTAGACAGCGTTGTGTGAGAATTGTGTGAATATTATATTATTATCATTATATTACGTTGGATAAACATAAAAGTCATTTATTTTAGTAATTCGAACTTGAATAGATAAACGTTCCTCAGCCCAAGATCTCGTACTTGCTAAACAATCAATATACTTGAGATGCCAGATCATGAGTGCAGACCGACCGGGACTTGAGGTCGTGATTAGCGTAGTGCGAAACATGGAGTTTGTAACTAAATGTAACTTTAAGTCGAATTAATTGTCACGGTAAAATAGAGTACCTACTATGATGCTATTTTATATCTTTTGCGATATTGTTTATTAAAAATGTATATATGGGATTTTTTTTTTTTTTTTTTTTTTTTTTTTTTTTTTTTTTTTTTTTTTTTTCCCGGTGGGAAAATCATCTATATGGGATGCCTTTTGAATTGCCAAGCGAAAATTTCAAAAAAAGATTCGTATTTATTCGAGATTCAGTTTTTCCATAATAGTCTCAATAGTAAAACCCATTAGCGAAATACAATAAGAGGTGTCAAACACCTCTTATTGTATTTCGCTAATGGGTCAGTAAGACACAGCATCGGTATTCTTATTTCCCTATTATTTTTTCTAGTTTCTAAAATTATATTGTTTTAGGTATTTAGTCTATATTATATTATTTAGGTTAAGAACAGAAGGTTACAGTAACCTAATGTGACAAATTTTGTTTTAAACTTCAATATGACGTAACCGTTCACGTAAGCAGAGCTTGAGTACAACGCCTTGAGGTGCTGATCTTGGTAACTGAGATTCTGCACTGATGTGTTTATTAATAAGCAATGATCTTGAGCTTCTGACATCGTATAATCGGGGATCAAATGATATCGCACTTGACGGAGTTGAGTACCGTTTATTAATTCGGGCTTCTCGTGTTCAAATTCTGACCCACTAAGAATTGAATCGGATTGGATCGGCCCGTGCCATAAGATGTGGGGCTGGCCATATGCTCGCTGCCGAAGACTATTTTTAAGTCTGGCATGAAAAGCCGCGCAGGAAAATTTGTATGCAATGCGCAAAACGGCCGCGTAGGATATGCTCAGTATTCGCCCCTACGGGATTACTCAGTATAGTCGTGCCGTCGAGCCAATAGGCCAACTATACTTGTAGTGTAGTCTGAATATGCAGTGTAGTCTGTATGAAAAATGGTGATCGTTGCCAGGTCAAGTAGCAATGATGTTCGCGAGGTAACCCAATCAATGATATATGAGTGACTCTGGATCAAGAGTGATTGCAGGAAAACAATACTGGTTTACAGAAGTAGGCTGATGACGAAACTGTGGTCTCATAATGACCTTAGCTGTAACAATAAATCACTGAAAATTTTGTAAGAACTACAGTATTTTTCTTATTTTAAATGTCTTGTTTTCAGAATCAGCAGTGTCACCCAATAAGGCGAAATTTGAGAAACAGAATCAGAAACCTATGAAGAAACAGTTTAAAAAGAAATAGTATTTTAAATACAATATGTTTATACAAATAATCGAGGCTTTTATTATTTAAATGCACCATGAGACTGTTTTGACATAGCAAAATGAAACATATTTTGCAGGTACCATTTATTCATTGACTTCATTTTCTAATAATATTTGAAATACATAGAAATAACCAATACCATAAAGTCTTATTAAAGGTAAATTGCGTTACAAAACTTACTGATATGTGCGGCGGGGTTCACAGGACGCTACTTATAATTAAAGATTTTAAAACATTCAATAAAAATGTACATAGTACACAACTACAGACATGAATCTACTTTATAAAATGTATGGAATATTGTAGGTATATTGATGAAGTTTGACTTGAAGTAGACTGCTGTAACGTAACATGCAATGTAACACGCAATCAAAGAATTTGCCGTTCTCATTATCGCAATGTATCATTGTAACAGAATTCCCATTGTGTGGACGCATTATCGCGCGAACCGTGGACGCTATGCGCGCGAACAGAGCATTTCAACTATGTGAGTAGATACATGCTCGGATCGTGCGCGCGTTGCGGTTACACATATTAAATGCTCCTTTCATGTTACATTACAACAGTCTGTACCAGGCTTGACTGAGTAGCAATAACATTTGTTCAACTACAATTTGTCTTCAATGGAGAAGTTTCAGGATGTTTTAACTAAACGGAATTAAAATATAGATTAACACTAATAATTCAGTGTACGTATTTTGTTTAAATCCACCAATGAATGACTCATCATCTTCCTGCCCTTGTCCCATGTTATTTGGGGCCGGCGCAACACGTTTTTTTTCCATTCTATCCTGTCACCCGTTCATACAATCCATCCATCTTTTCTTTGACCTCCCTCTCCCTCTCCTCCCATCCACATGTATACTCATAACTCTTTTAGTACATGTTACATGACCATACCAAGACAAACGATTCCCCTTCAACTTTTCAGTCACTGGCGCCACTTTCAAACTTCCTCTAATATATTCATTTCTCACTTTATCCATTCTCGTCACACCACACATCTATCTCAATATTCTCATCTCCGCTACATGCAATCTGTTTTCATCCGTCTTTTTCACAGCCCAACATTCTGATCCATACAGTAAGTATGACAGGTACGGTCACGGACTTGCCAATGAATGACTAAGAAATTAATTATTTAATTTTACGCACAACGACTGCAGTCTCACAGCGCAGGATTGTCGTCTATTTGACCTAAATGAGACACGAATCATTCAAATTCACAAGTTTCTGACTTGCACATGAGCTTTTGCGCTGCACCTTGATACCTATACGTTCAACTGGCTTGTTTTTGATTTACAGGTAGTGTTTTTTTTATATCAACATAGTCATATAAAAAACGGTCGTGTGACGTCACATACGAAACTTTTTTTCAAGCGCGGCTTTGAAGCTCCACAACTTTTTGATTTATCGAGATATTTTGATGGTTATTTCATATATTTGTTATAATTTATTTTATATTTTCCATAATTATAAATAATTTAAAAAAATGGAAACTTCTCCATTAGCAGAAAAAATCCTCCTTTGGACAACTCATTTTCTGTCAAACTTCTTTTTTTTCTAGTTTATGGCCTTACTGAAGCATAGTAGATCAATAAGTTGTTAAAGAATCGTCCTCTCTTAAACACTATTATAAAAATACGGATTATTTCCACTCACATAGACTCCCATTTACAATCTTACTCTTTACACTGCCTCAGCAAGGCAGATCTTAATAGTCTAAGTAAAATGAACTATTACCATAATATAATTATATTTATTTAAGTTAATTTTATTCTGCCTCATTTAGCTGAACAATGACTGGTCTTTCGTCTTCTTCATCGGCATCTAAACCTGTGAAATCCCATTGCAGTTTGTCCGTTAAATTATCTTTAAATCTTTCGATCATCGTGAGAAGACGACCATCGACTTTACTGACGTAAGCAGTACGGAAAAATTCCCGAAGCTTCTTGTATACCAAATTTTTGTTCATTACAATATCAGCTAAGAAGTCCTCTGGCATTTCATCAATTTGTATTTCAATTGTTCTGATAAAATGAAAAAATACACTGCGGTATTTGTGTATGGCGTCGTCGCAGGAGCATATGAGGATCACGAGGTTTTTCCAGTGCTCAAAAGCCTCAAGGGAATGCCCGATGAGGAAGCATAAGTAGGCGAATTGTAGTTCGCCGATTATATGCAGAGGCCTGAAAATAGAAATCATAAGCATGTGTAAATATTTTTCAATCTTTAAACAATTAATAAATTAATAGTGTTTCGAATATACAGCCATACTGTTATGGTACACCGATTGTACGTACGTCGATCTGGACGCGTTGGTCTCCATAAATTTTATATGGCAATTAGGTTAGTAGTACCACTCTACGTACAATTCAGGCGTCACCCGCACACGTGCGTCGGCCTAATGTAGCTCCCGCGTTATCATTGAATGCCTTCAATGAAAATTGTATACATTTATCCTATTCATTAAAACAATAAGCATAACTCACTCATCGTGTTGTGCGATCATAAGTTCCAAAGAATATGATTGGTCCAAATAATGTTTAGTAATCTCTTCTGGCGTTGATCCTGGAGGGAATTTGTCTCGCGGTATTTCTGTGAACCTCATGGACATACCTGAAAACAAATTGATTTTATGAAATTCATCCTCATGCAGTTTTGAAGAAATACTCGATGAACATTTAGGTGCACTGGCCAGTGAAAAATTTAGAAATAACACTATGTTCCAAATTTATTCAGTGATATTAAAATATGAGATTTAATTAATCTATGCTCTAGTCTGACCCTCAATTATTTGGACTTAGGTTACTACAAAACCTAAATTAAGACTTTGGATTTGGTCATAATTATTCCTTTTTAGGGTTCTTTAGTAAAACTAAAAGGTGTGTCTAAGCTCCACAACCCAGTAACACAATACCCCTTGACGAGACTGGCGTCAGACTTCGAGCTTCTTAATCCGTGTTTTGAATGTCAAAGATCTTTAAATGACAGCTTAGTCCAAGGGCCTAACAAGCTTTCCGAGGCATGAAGAAGTCTCGGTGTCATAATAAATTGTTACCGATGCTCGGACTGACCTCGGCATTTCGGCAAGCGTTGTTGGCCTTGAAGATAGATTCGTACGGCTTTTATTATTTAGCTACGAATATGGAGACTTAATATTAAATCTGAAATGGCATCTGCGATTTTGTCGTAGTTTTTATGTGTTATACACATAGAAATTATATCAATGGTTGTACACAACGAAAATGGGCTTCATTTTAAAGATTGCTAAATTAAATTATATAATTCATCTTTAAAATTGTACGTAGTTGGTCAGAGGAAAAAGGAATAGAGACATTAACTATCCCTTGATAGTTAATGTCTCTATTCCTTTTTTCCCTGGCCATGGACACCTTGTTAGTTTCAATAGGGAACCATTTTAATAATAATACTTGCACACAATATACCAATAGCATGTTATGTTTATCCAATGATACGATTGATTTATTAGCGAGTTGCTATTAGTTATTAGTAGTAGACAGTAGGTAGCGTAGCTAGGCGTGAGCGAAGTGGGCCCTCGCCCCCAAAGGGGCCTTGCACAAGCGAGGGCTCTTTAAGAACGAGGGTTTTTTATAATTGATAGGCTCGCGTTTGATCACTATTTCTCCTGATGGTAGGCGACGATGGGGACGAACGCTGGGTTGCGACAGTCGCTGTCTCGTTTTCGAATTTCGCCGCCCTGGAGGGCCATAGAGCTAATCTACAGGACTAAACTTGTGGCTTAGTTCCATTGGCCTCCAAAGTGACGATTTATGAAAGAAAAAGGCCTCACTTATGTGCCTTCGCCCACGTCTAAATTAGTGCACGCTACGCTTATGGTAGTGGAGATAGGCTGGCTACTTATTCCTATTTTATTAACGGTTACCAACAAGTAAACAAGTCAAATATTCAACAAAATACAAACTTGGTACCTACACGACAAATTATCAAGTGATGTATAGGTTACCTACTCATAGGTTACAGTGTACACGTTATTGTATAAACATGCTCCAATTACCTACATAATTAGTCCAATGTACATAATTATCATCATCCACAGCTCGACTTCGCCCATTTCTGAGCACAGGCCTCTCTTTTCTTGTGTCAATCTCCACGTTTCTGTGCCAATCTCATCTAGGTGTACCATGGTAACAATATCGTGCCTAACTCGCCGCCCCAGCCGACCAACATTTCTGCTTTCGGCCCTTGGACGCGTGTCGGAAATGCGGTATTACTCATGTGGGACGGGCGGAATCGTACGGGCGTTTGCGGGGTTGGAACATTTTTTTATAAGGTCAATCATTGAATGTAGAGGAGAGAGCATGTAAGACTTTTACTGACTAAAACCCACGCCCATATTCCTTCTTTGCCTTGCGTCTCAGGACCCCGGGGTTCTTTTTACCGGTGGAGCATATGGTAGAGGTGTGCCCCGTTCGGGAACAGCAACGCCGTATCGCGCCGGGCCGTGGTACAGGCCACGGTCTAGACTTCTAGAACGAGAAGGAATGGCAGGCAGACGTCTTCGTCTGCAAAGCAGTAATTCTAGCGAAGCAGGCGGCTGCACGCATGTGGAAACGAAATTATTCACGCCACAGCCGCCGGGATCCCGATCCCGATTTCCAGCTATCGTAGGCGTGGGACGAAGCTTGTGGACGAAGAGTAATGGGTAGCTCGCCGTCCAGCCGTCCGGTAACCGGACAGCGCATAGTTTCACGCGCGCCACAAAGAGATGATAGCAAAACCGTAGGTAATCGGCTTGGCCGAAGCTGACTGGTCCATGGGTTCGCTTCCGAAAGAGAAACCCGGAGCCCTGGTACCTATGCAAGGCAAAGAAGGAACATAAAAGTGGGTTTTAGTCAGTAAAAGTCTGACACGCCAGTGGAAGTCATTGGATGATTTCCGAAACCTAAAAAAAAGTCTTGCGGGATCGTGTATCGATTTGATTCGGGATTGGATTTTCTAGTTGTGCACCGTGCCTATAATGCTGTATTTATCCTTGATGAGATAAATTGTATTTGAAATGTATCGAGCGAAAGTATTCATAATAGGTATATCAAGAGTTTACTACCGTAAAGTTTATTACAGCCTTATGATGTTTGTAACTGGATGCTTGCCTGTGTTTATTTTTGTTCAAAACAACAAACACTAAAAATAAATCTTTTTTGAAAATTGCATCACAATTGGTTATAAAATGAAGTGCTTCAGTAATTAGCATTTTAAATAGTTCTTTGACATGAGCAAAGCGTTTGATTTTGTTGATCATGACATTATGCTCCAAAAAGCATATGCATACGGTATTCGCGGTATAGCGTTACAAAGTTACCTCACTTATAGAAAACAATATGTAGAAATTAACAATATTAACAAGGACATAGAACTCACTTATAAATCTAAATTATTATATAACAGAGTTGGAGTCCCACAAGGTAGTATATGTCCTTTCTCAAGCTCTATTCTACCTTTGTAACAAATTTCGTCAAAACCGGTTCAGCGTTATAAGCGTGAAAGCGTAACAAACAGACAGACAGAGTTACTTTCGCATTTATAATATTAATATGGATTTACCTGGAGCGGGTTTCAAATGTGGCAACATAGCATCTTCCCTTTCTTCTCGTGTAACTCTCTTTGCTCTCTTAGCATCTGACTGGCCTGCAGCAGGTTCTTCATTTTCTTCTCCCGTTTCTTTAAAGGAGTCTTCTGTACTTTCCTGACTTTCCATAGAAGCTGTTGTAGATTTTACTCCTCTCGGTCTTTCTTCATCGGTCATTGATAGTAGTTCCACTGAAGCTCTGATCATACCATTTTCTGGTGATAGTTTTGCGGCTAGTCCAGCTGTAATTTTTAATAATAAGAGGTATACCTGATAGCTAAGTACGAACAGCTCTGAAGAAGAATGATGACAAGATCCCAAATAATCCTATTCCTATGGGATCTTGTTTATGGTAAGGCAAAGAGGTATAGGAATTACTACTTACTAACAAAGATTTTTTTTTATATAAAAAATTTAAATAAAATTGTAAATAAAAGTTTTTTGTATAAGGTATTGATAGTTATATAAGTATTTATTAGTTTAATTTAAGATTTCACAAACTCTTCTTTGCCTTTTTCTACACACTATAGTCTACATCTCTTCTAATCTCCTCTTTCACAGGTCTGCTGGAAGAAATTTCTTTTTGAAATAAGCAGTACCTTTGTACAAATTTTTATATTAAGATACCTGTCTTCTTCTGTGTGTTTGTGTGTAAATAAATAATAAAATGAAATTGAATAGAAAAGAATTGAGTTAATTAAATAGAATTGTTATATTGTCAATTTATATTTAATAACTAACCTGGTACTTGAGAAGTAAGTAGTTTCCATTTCTGCCATATCTCATAGGGGTATGGTGCAAGATGTCGATCCAAATTAAATAAGTTGTCTTTGAGGCGTTGAATGCTTTCTTCTGTGATCTCATCTTTGCTCATATCTTCTGTCTTCTTGTCCCACATTTTGACTAGAAACTCTTTCTTATGGAAGTAGTGCATGAAGCCTGATCTACAAGTATTTATGAAAGAATAAGTCAATAACAGACTATATATAACAGTTTTTGTATGTAAGGTGGGAAATCTTAGATCTAAACTTTTTTCAACTAGGGTTGAGTGAGAAGGAGTGTTAGACTGTTATTGACGAAAACCACACCTAAGTTCCTTCTTTGCCTTGCATTCCAGGACCCTGGGGATTCACTACTACCCATGGACCCAGTAGGGTTCGGCCTTGCTGGGCCCCTACATTAATATAGAACTGTGTGTCAATTAAAAGAAATGCTATTTCAACTCCAGTGAAATCAGGACAAGGCAGGGATGATAAATGTTAGATAAGTAGGTATGTTATACCAAATACATACCTACATTGTGTAAACAAGTGTTAAACATACTAGATATTGCGGTGAATGGTAACTGTATATATTTTACTTAGAAAAACTAACTTAAAAAGCAGTTTTTAATTTTCTTGTTCTTCTTTATAGTCTTTTTTATTGACTATAACTAATAATCAGGCAAAGTGGACACAATGTGGTGTGTGGTGGCTACAATGTGTATTTCAAGGTAGCCTTCATAAGGTAAAATGAAAATCTCAAGGTTTAGTAGGAGCAAAATAATAATGTATTTTTAGGACCTTGAAAGATTGAACTTGGGCAAATATACTAAAACCAGTCCATGATAACATGATTATATGGGTGATCCATTATCACATTTTGTAATCAAGGTTCAAACACAATCCTTTACATAAATTGTGTTTGTTGTGTTATCTGTTTACAACATGTAAAATATTTATTACTATATTCTGGACGTCATGTTTGAAGCTTTGAAGGAGTTTTTAAAAGAAGTACTTACCTTGGCGATACATCCCCGGTTCCTTTGCTCACTCCAGAGAAATGAATATAGTGTAATCCTGGTGGTATCATCTTGATTCCGCGAAAATCCTCTTCTGTATTCCAACATTGCATATCAATCCCAAATTGTGTTTCTTGAGGCACCCCGAGGAAGACAAACGTTCCTCCTTCAACCAAAAGCTTTTTCGCGGTTTCTTGATCCATTCTGTACTGTTAACTCGACGCAAATCAATAAAATGTGATAAAAATACTACCCATCAATATGTTTACATCCGGGAAATGTCAATTTGTTTGACATTGACATAATATGTCGTGCTCCAGGAAGGATATTGTCCATTATTTTGTAGATCCTTTTATTACATTATTACGACTTGAAGTAAATCCTTAATATTTTGTAACCGCTAAATAACTGACTGTATTAAATGATTAAAATATTAATAGTTTTGTAAATTATTCTGACAATTTCATATAAAAAGTTGCGTGAGCGGAAGTTGATAAGAGACAAACTGATTCTGGAACGCGGCATGAAGTGATGAACAAAATGCGGGATTCAATCATTGTAGAATAGAATAGGATATAGTAGGTACGAAAGAAAGGCTGTAATAGATATTATACAATGTACAAAATTATATTTCTACTAGAAGTATACCTATTTATGTCGTAGCTAGATCTTAGAATTGATGATTTCATTATGTATTCAACTATTTCATGAAATGGTCTATTATATGTATATTAAGGGCTAGCCAAATAACTCTGCATTTAACGATATGTACATCTAAACTCATGTTTATTTTATGTTAAGGTCCAATATCAGTAATCACATAATAAAATAGGTAGTTATGTTGTCCACCGGCAGAGGTGCAGATTTCACTTCAATTTTGTGACGAAACCAAATGGGAATTAAAGGTGTAGTCAAATATCGTAACAACAGAAAGCTGCGTTGTTTAATATAACCAATACGGGCCTGCAGTCAATAAGCAGTTCGAATGAAATTGGTACCGTTCTGCCAACAAAATCCACACGATTTTATGCATCCATGCGAGTGCTCCGATGGAGATTTATTTTAATTTTTAAGCTTATGTTTGTTATTACAAGAACAATACATAAATTCCTACTTTATTTTAACTTTTTATTATCACCTAAAGTTAAGGTTTAAATGATTTGGCCAGTTTTAGCCGGCTATATCATGAAATGTTACAATTTCATGAAATGGTCAATCACATTATGAAATGGTCGATCACATCACGAAATGGTCGATTACACCATGAAGTGACTAATTCTGTTGACAACTCCACCGCAGTGGCAGTGATGAGGAGAACAATAAGGATCGTCTAGACGTAGAAAAGTAGCAAGGCGGTAAGAAGTATCATCGAACAAGGCGCCTATGGTCGATGGCGGTAGTGCGTGAAGTCAGAGACCCGATTCATACTTACCCACAGCTAGCAGGCGCGCATGCTCAACAGCAGTAACAGTTGAGGCATTAGGTTCTTCTGGATTATTTTGAAGGTTCATCCCATCTTTTGTAGGATGATGGGTCGTTGGGCAGGTTCTCACCTCAGTGAAGCTGAATTCTTAAGGCATTAAGTCCGCCTTTGTACTTTTGTGTTTAATTAAATATTAATACTGGCAATTTCACTTCAGTTTCTGACTCGGTTATAATGGTCCTGATTTACGAGTTATAGGTCGAGGGTTCAAACAAACCCAGCCAGGCGTATTACTTTATGTGTAATTTATTTCATCACCACTACTCTCTCAAAACGGTGAAGAAAAACATCGTGTGGAAATCGGTTTTTTTTTTTTTAATTTATTTCACAAAAGTAATGTACAATCACAAAAAAAAGTAAATCGAAAACCATATATCTGATTGACACCTACTAGATGTGATTCTTACATGCATAAATATTTATTTATAAAAATAGCCACATACTATTAAAAAATAATAAACATAAACTTAAAGTATAAATTCTTCACGTTAAGAAGAAAAATAAAAGAAACAATAATTAAACATTAATATTAGCTATAGGTAGTATTAAATCATTTGTGACCCACGGATGCCCCTCAAGTTGAAGGGTAAAATCTACAAGTCCGTGATAAGACCTGTCATACTGTATGGATCAGAATGTTGGGCTGTGAAAAAGACGCATAAAAAAAGATTGCATGTAGCGGAGATGAGAATGTTGAGATGGATGTGTGGTGTGACGAGAATGGATAAAGTAAGAAATGAATATATTAGAGGAAGTTTGAAAGTGGCGCCAGTGACTGAAAAGTTGAAGGGGAATCGTTTGTCTTGGTATGGTCATGTAAAGAGGAGAGATGAAACACATGTTACTAAAAGAGTTATGAGTATACATGTGGATGGGTGGAGAGGGAGAGGAAGGCCAAAGAAAAGATGGATGGATTGTGTGAACAGTGATATGAAAGAAAAGGAAGTTAGTGATAGTATGACTTTTGACAGGATAGAATGGAAGAAAAAAACGTGTTGCGCCGACCCCAAATAAGATGGGACAAGGGCAGGAAGATGATGGAGGTAGTATTAAATCTCTGAAGAGGAGATTTAAAAAAAAAAAAGCTTTTTAGTGGTAAAATCTTATTATAACTTAAGTGAATAAGTACCTAAATGAGAAAGATTTTTTAAGTTAGTTTATATATTTTAAGTTAGTTTAAATATTTCCTTTGTATTAACTTGTATAAACATCATTGTGTATCTATTATTTTAAAATTGTACGTAGTTAAAGTTATAGTATGTTTTTTGCATGCCTACATGGTAAAATATGGCTGAACTTATTACCTATATTTTTCTGTCATCTTTTACTGTTAAACATATTCGCAAAATAAAATTGTCTTTATCTTTATTTGAGTTTAGTTTTTATTGAGGCTACAGAACCAGTAAAGATATCAACTTCGCCACGAATAGAGTTGGCAATGAAAGTATGCGGCATATGGGAGAAAAATTACCTATGTTAGTTCTACAGTGAGGCAGGGCGAAAGTTCTGCGGTTAATTAAGAACAGGCATGTCCTAGAACCAAAATTTTGAAGACATGTGACATCCACTAACCCGCACTGGGCCCGCGTGGTGGATTAGTCCTGAGGCCTCAGCCCAAGCAGTGGGAACATTAAAAGGCTAAAAAAAAAAAAAATATTTTTATTTCACTCAGGCCTACATGGGCACTTATAAAATGTCAAAAGCTAGTGCACGGTTCCAAATTGGTCGTTTTCTATGGGGAAGAACCTGACTATGCTATCCTTATGCTACTGGCAATTTTGTGAACACCGAGTCTGATACGCATGGTAAGAGTAGCTTGACTGAGCTAAACCCAAGCTCGGTTGTCCAGGCCACATTTAAAAATGAAGTAAGTGAATGCCAGATAATTAAGTCCATTTTTTCCAAAACATGAGCATTCTTCTATAAGTGGGAAGTGCGAAAGAATTATATTATGTTAATTTAGGCCCGAATCAGCAATAACGATTCAGGGTGATGGCCAAATGTACCTATGTTCATTGTGAGGAATCTTTCTGAAACCTCATTGTTTAGTATGTTTTTCTTAATGCAAAATTTTGAGTGTCTTTATATAATGCCGATAAAATGGCACTTATTATTTCCATAAAAGTCATGTATTTATGTAACTTGATTTTTTTAAATTTTTATTTGAATTGTGAGGTCGTCTCGACATTCGAGACTTATGGATGTAAATAATAATAATAATATGGCAAAAGTTTAACGACTTTTAAGACCTAAGACATTCCACAAAACAGTTTTGTGGAAACTACAACGGTTATTTGCCCTGGCTATTCCATCTTAAAAATCCATCCTGTACCTATTTCTACTGGACTGTATTAAACACTTCTAGTATCACACTTAACAACATAGTAACTAGTCATTTCCACATATGTATAACTTGTTCCATGTACCTACTGCAAATTTTTGCACTCTGCTATCTACGTATTATATCTGCTTAGGCTCTAGGCATACCTACCTACCCAACCTAAACCGATATTAAAATTCCGCTAAGGGCTCATACATACGTACGAAAATTGCGCTGATCCCAAAGAGGTTTGTTTTCCACTTGTGATTTCGTCAGACGAGCGAGCACACTCGTTCGAATAGTTTGCGTTCGTTGAAAAATTCCCACCGAAAATTTTAGTCTGAATTTTTTTCGAGTTCTCGCGTCGAGAGGTTAACACAGAAAGCTAGATGTCGAGCATTACGCGCAGCACCTGCATTTTTGTTTTAGTACTGATTTTTTTTGACTAATTATTTTCAACAGGTGACGAATTCAGCGTCTCGAGCACCACTAGCGGCGGCGAGACGGAGCGGCAATCAGAAAAGCGCTTTAGTTTACCTGTCGCTTGCAATTAGTGGATTTTATGTACTCGTACCTAACAGTAACTACCTGTCTATCCTACTATAATGAATTTGGGCTTCATTTCGCGGTTTTAATTATCATTGTATGTGTCTTCTAATTGGAAATGTTTTGTTTATTTCCTGACACTGAAAAGAATGCAAAGACAACGTATCATTAAAAATTTAAAAAACAAAGAACAGAAGATGTCAAATGCTGAAATCATCTGAATCTAGTTTTTTATTGACGTATTTGTAGATTTTTCCAAGCCTGAAGCTTTATTTGGAACATCGTCGCTTGAGCGATGTTTGAGTGGCATTAGTTCCACGGTGTCTGTCCGTCAATCGGTCTGACTCTCGTCTGACTTCAAAAATTGGCTCGCTCCAAAATTCATCAATGTTAGTGATGAATATTGAAGTGAACCAACATCGTACATTTTCACATGTCGGCACCTATGCATGTATTTTATTACGAGTAGATAGTTTTTTACCTATGTCTTTAGTTTTAGTTACCTGTATACAATTCTCGAATGGCTCAAAATATGGCCCCCGTACGGTGCCCGTGATTAGCCAATACCATAAAATGCCATCATTTTGTGATCCATATCTGAAAGCTATTCTTCCTCATACTATTTATTCAAGTTCCCGTTTTCATAATGACTATTTTTGAACCTTTGACGTTGACGAAGAAAGACCAGTTTTTTTTCCCATAATTTCATCTATATTACATATAATAAATCTGTAGAAGTTTTTAGTTGTGCGCGCATCACGTAAAATGCATGAAATCGATGTAGATAACTTTAATACAGTAAAATTTTGTGTTATTTGATTTATTACATATCATCGTAAGATATACCACATTAATTGACTGTTAGGCGGTATGAAGTTCGCCGGGACAACTAGTGTTGTACTAAAAATACTTCTGGAGGCCAGTCCAAGCGACTGGCCTCTAACATTCTAAAGCATAGATTTCCCGTATCCAAAAACAAACTTAGTAAAAAGCTGGCATTTGGTAGGATGGCGGTAATCGAATTACAGGCCATCCTTTTACACTACAGGGTCCCGATATATCCGATTTTTGATAACGCTGACGAATAGAGACTCTCAGCGGGTATACACCTGGGAAATTAGGATGTAAATTTCCATTCGCTTGCTCCCGCGGACCTATATTCACGGATTCTTTGTTTTCAACGGAAATTTAAGGATACGGAGTCTCATAGGCCCTTCCTAGCGTAGACAGCAGGATTGGGACCCGAGGGATTATGAAAACTGGCGAAAAACATACATCGATGCCAAAATACGTACTGTAATATCACACCTTCCTTCCCTTACGGGTTTGAATATGTTGCTTCATTAGTGTACATTCTTAAACCTTTGTTTAGATAGTGACCCAGCTTTTTGATGCCCATCAAAAAGTTACGTATGGATTAATACGCTAACGATTCACAATCAATTAGGTATCACTTTTAGAGCATAAATAAAGGTTGCAGTAGTGTAAGTATTTGTACTGTTCGCTGGCCCACTGCTTAATCTCTCTTTAGCCGTATAAAATAGGGAAAACGCATACGAATTATTTTTAGCTGTAGTAAAGAAATATGAAAGAATTTTTAAAATACCTTAATCAACAACGAAGGTATAAAGCTAAGCTGCTAATAAAAAAGAGAAGCCTGATTATGGTATTTGACGTCAAAGTTCATAACGGCCGTACGGCCGCCATAGAAAACGATGTTTAGCGAGTGAGATTGGTATTTATTTTTTATTTATTATATGGAGGGCTTATAGCCATGCCTGTTTGTATTGAACAGAGAAACCTCACGTATACGACATTAATAGATTTATGGTGTAAGCAAAAAAACAAAATGCTTCGCTTTTTAGTTAAGTAAGAAACAGTATAAATCCATGGTTTGCAATTAAATAACTAATAAACTGAATCAATTCAAGCTAATACTACTTGAAAAAGCCTTCCGGCTGAGTTCACACTAATTGTAAATGGATTCAAATCACATTCCTTGCATATATCATTGAAATTATTGCTTGCACGCACGATATAACTGTTCTTTCAATTGTTTTTT
This sequence comes from Mythimna vitellina, assembly GCA_949316375.1. Classification (NCBI taxonomy): domain Eukaryota; kingdom Metazoa; phylum Arthropoda; class Insecta; order Lepidoptera; family Noctuidae; genus Mythimna; species Mythimna vitellina. The sequence continues at coordinate 12,551,391 of OX438686.1, forward strand.
CAATTGTTATATCTTGTTTGCTTTTCTACTGATTTTGATAGGTATTGTTTTCACCGATAGTATGCTATTTTTGTTATGTATATTAGTTGATAGACTGGTTAGATAATTTTTTTTTTTTTATTTGAGACGACAATAAATATTTATTTGTCATCAATGAAATCATACAATGTCTTCAAGCTCTTGGGCAGAGCGAAAAGGCATGTCGGACTGACAAAAACCCACTTGGTTTGTTCTTTCTTTACCTTGCGTACACAACAAATATTTATTGTCATCTCATTGGACTATAGGAGTGAAGGATCTGATAATGCACCTGTGTTTACGAATATCATAAAATGGTACTCTTATATCTCCTGGCCTAGACTTAATTTTACCTCTCAATCATTCTCAAAAACACCTGCAAGAGTTATGTACCAACTACCTACGTCAAACACACATGAACCCATCTCTATAATAACTTAGTAACCTGTACATTAATGTACATCGACGGCACGTCTCGGAACCACTCTGGAGACATGAACACTATTAAAAGTTCTCCTAACTCAGCGAGAGTAGCGACGCAACTAGTTTATGTTAGAGACCTATCTAAACACCAAATAGCCCGGGAGATGTAATTCTTATTGGAGTACAATGGATGTATGTTTGGTAGTTGGACCCCCCGGAAGAAATCTCGGGAGATGGTTGGAAGGTATAGACAAATGTGTTGAATTAACTATGACCATTTATTTTGCAATGTAAGTTTGCTCCTGTTACGGGTAGATCGCTGAAACGACAGTGACGAGAGTAATTCAAATTGTTAGTCCAAAACTTCACCCCTTCCATGGTATCGTCAGTAGCAGCGCTAACGTAACACGAAGGTCGTAATATTATGCCCTCTGTCTTCATATCTATACTGTGTTGGCGTTTTTTTAAGGTAACTATACTTTTAACAAAATGGTGATTGAGTGTCAAATTTTTACTGCTAAAATCCACCCATGTTCCTGTAATTTCCTTTTGCGTTCCAGGGCTGCGGTATCTCTTTTGAATAATCCCGTAGCCCTGGCAAACATTGGCCGCGCCTAGCGGGCTCCGTTTGGAGCACTAAAGAAAATAAAGTTTAATAAATATTGCACCGTACACTTAACCCCCTGCGTCCCTAGCCAAGTTACAACCGTTTCGTTTCGATTCTCTTTTCATGATCGCGTCGAATCGGCTACGCCTTCTATTCCTTTGTTCTGACTACTTGACTGAGCGTTGAGGTGACGTCAAAATAAAGGAATCGAGGGCATGGCCTACTCAAAGCGATCGACGAAAAGAAAATTGAAACGTAACGGTCGTAACATGGCTAGTGGGGCTGATCGGTGAGACTATAATAAGTAGAAAAAAAAGATCGACGCTTCTCTTTCTTCGCTTCGAGGACGAGTTACAGCGCGCAGCGTAGCTCTTCCCGTAGGTGTTGGAACGATTGCGTACACTTCACGCTTTTACATTGTTTGGGATGCTTTATTTGTGAGATAAATGTACGTCTAAGATTTTTTGTGAATGTTCTACTTTACCTCCGTCATATCGGTGATCTAAATTACCTATATGAGTTTCGGTCATAAATCAGTCACGTTGATAATGTTAGAGCTTGCTTCACACTGTTTATGCAGCTGTTGTGCAGAGAGTACGATATAAATGATAAATGATATTTATTTTGTAAGTAGGTTTAAAAAAACACTTTTACACGTCAATTTTTTTTGTCATTTTAAACTAGATGAGGCCGGTGTTTCCTAGCTATATAAGGTGAGGCAGCTCCATAGTCGCATTATTTGAGCGTGGCTTATTGGAGTACCCCCTTCTGAATAAGGTGTTCTTGCGGCAGCCCACCTGGCTACGTAGTCGGACAAAGTCTTACTAGGTACGCCTATTTAATTACGCCTCACCATTAACGTTTGTGTAACTGCTTACCATAAGGTGGGATCACAGGTAAAAAATAAAGTTAGCCATGAAAATTGGAGTTCCGCAGCCTGTTGTCCTATAGCCTCAACCTAGTCAATTAACGAACGATGCCTTTCTTTTTTGAGGCAATCAGCAATTGACTTCTCTTGTTCAAGAGTGGAGTTAGAGGGCATGTCAGACTCTTATTGACTAAAACTTATCGTAACGTTAATAGGGGTTAAAGTATGAAATTGCCGTTTTTTAAAACGGGTTGCTTTGAAGTGTTATATCTTTGGATTGAATAAGTTCAAATAAACTTTATATTAAAGGTACGTTGTTCTTTTTTCAAAATTAGGTATTTATTGGTTTCTTTGTGTTTTGTATTTTCTGTAATATCGCAGCCTTCGCAGCCTTTCTGTTATATCCATGAAAGCTAATAAAAAATAATTCCAAGTCAATCTAAAGGTAAAATACTTCAAAGCAACCCGTTTTAAAAACGGTAATTTCCATAGTTAAAGACCTAATATGTTTAAGATGGAAATCATCCAATGTTTTCTCCCACTCTAGGGTGGACGCGACGGCAAAATACAGCCCTTGAAGGAGTTTACCTGCCGAGCCATCGTTTTTTATTTAGGTAATTATTTTGTGCCGGACATTTTTATAAGCAGCTTTGCATAAACAGAAACAGCCTTTACTTATGTTTAAAACTTTTACCTGCCTCAGCCAAGTAAACAGAACCACGAAACTCTCGTATATTCTAATAAACATAAGCAAAACTCTGAATTTCTTTTGAAACAACTATATTTTACTTAACATATGCAATAAACGAAAGTTCCGTGATGTATGAACAATACGTGTATGTACTGAAAGTTTTGAGGGTAGTCTATTCTATTCTATTCTATTTGGGTTTGGTTTCCGCACATAGTCCTATGTGGACCATTGTACGTGAGCCATGGCGGCCATAACATTAGGTGGGCTCATTCCAACCAGCCCACCTCTCTCCAAAAGCAGATTAGGCCTCTTAGGTTTTTCAGGGCATCAGTAAGGGAATTCAGGGATCCTAAGGTTCGTGTATTTTAGTTACGCCTGTGCAGTCTAGGAACACATGTGCAATCGTCTCTTCCCCCTCCAAACATGCTCTGCACAGAAGACTGTCTGTGATGCCTATTGTGTGGAGGTGCTTATTCAACGTGCAGTGCCCGGTGATGGTCCCCGTCACCAGGCGCAGGCCTCTGTCCAGTCTTTGAAGGTAGTTATCACGTCTCCTTGAATTTGTGTTGTAAGATTATTTTCACTAGCAATAAAAAAATATTAAATTAAAACATTATTCTACCATTATTCTATTTTGCAGAAAGCGCAAATATCGTGCGTACAGCTGTTATGTAGTGGAATTCCCTGCCGGATTCTGTTTCCTTATAGCTACAACCTAGAGTCTTTACGTTAAGAGTGAATAGTTTATTTTAAGGCAAGCGTGCTCCATCGTCAGTCGCATCGTCGTTTACCATCAGGTGAGGTAAGCCGAGCGAAAATAAACGAGCATATCAATAATAATAATAAGGCTGATGATCAAGGGGCTGATACAGAAGGCAGTACTTCCTGATACGGCTCGCATTATGAGGAGGTTCCTGTCTCTGGAGCCCTAACCACCGGAAGCTTGGACCTTGCTCCCGACACCGTCGGACTACTATTTTTTGTATTTTTAAATGTTTTTTTTTAAATTATTTTTTTAAGAAATATTTAAAAATGTAAATTACATGTAAACTAGCTGCCCGCCCCGGCTTCACTCGGGAACAATTTTTTTTTTATATCTTGACAATTTTTTTTTCAAATAAACTTTGTTCTGACAAATACAAAAACAACAGATAAATAATTACAGCTGTTCTAAATTGATGGGTCTAAGTACACATGCATTTGGCAATTAATTTTTATTCATAATATAGAACATAATATATCATATGCTCACAGACAGGCTTGTTCAAACTTAAGCGAATATCGCTACCTCTATTTGTAGCAAAATTTCCTTATTTTTTAATTTCATTGAATGACTGCCCAATCTTCAAAGTCAAAGTCAAAGTCAAAGTCAAAGATTTATTTGCAGATAAATATGGTTATAAAAGTTCTTACAATGGTTATATATATAATAGTAGCTTAACATATTTAATCATAACATAATGACATGCCAAAATTTGTTACAGGTAATTAATTAAATATTATTTCAGTTGTAGTACAAATAAACAAATTATTATTAATTAAATTTGAACTGAAGGAATTCTTTTATGGTATAAAAGGGATTCTCAATCAACCAACTGCGTAAAGCCCTTTTGAAGCGGACCATTGGAAGTTCCTTAAATCGGTCTGGAACCTTATTATAAATTTTAATGCACATTGGGTAGCAACTTCTCCTATATAGGTCCGTTTTCATTTTAGGATTAATCAACCTATTAGGAAATCTAGTTCTGAACGAGCATTTATCTCCCAGTTTTTCAAACATCTCAGGATGAGATTTAGTAAATTTACAATGTTCTTTGCGCTTCTCTGTTCATGAAATCGTTCTTCCTTATATTCCTAGTCCAACCTCTATGAAATATCTTCTTTTTTGTGTTTACTCGTTTTATATTTAATTCATTTAGCATAGCATAATCAGCGATTTTAATGCTCCCACTGCTGGGACCGGGAATGGGCCGTAATTCATCACGCGGGTCCAGTACGGGTTGGTGAATGTCACATGTCTTCGAATTTTTTGGTTCTAGGACATGCCGGTTTTCTCACGATGTTTTCCTTCACCGTTTTGAGAGCAGTGGTGATGAAATAAATTACAATTACACAAAGTAATGCACCTTGTTTGGTTTGAAACCACGACCTACAACTCGTAAGTCGAGGCCGTTACCACTCCGCCACCACTGCTCTCATTTAATTCATTTAAAATAAAATTAAGTTGTAACTATTTGAACCGGAGTTTTTTTTTTGCCCTGCTTTAGTCCATGGTCCAGAGCGAGGAGGATTGGCAGGTGGTCGCCTTCTTCTGCGAAGCAGTAATGTTAGCGAAGGAGACGGCCGCATGCGTGAGGAAACGGACAACCGCACGCCCCAGCCGCCGCAACTTCGACCCCGACCAGTCATCCGGTAATCGACCGGGCCGAGCCCAGGTCGTGCACAGTACGTAGTGTTCCACGCGTTCGTCATAGAGAAGTCAGCAAACTGTAGGGGCTCAGTAACTGTAGGGTCGACGCTCGATCGGGCCACGGGGATTTTCTGAAAAGGAAACCCATGGTTTTAGAACGCAAAGGGCAACGGTAGGATACAGGTATGGTTTTAGTCAAGAAAAGTTTAACACGCTCTCCCGCTCCACGCGGAGCGGAAGAAGTCATCGGATGACTTCCCATTTAAACATAGCTTTCCAAACTAACTTTTGACTGTATCACAGACAGGCGAAATTGTTATTTATTCGTGAAGTGAGAGTTCCGATATTAAAACCACCTTCAAAACTAACTCTACCTAGGCAATATAAGGCAGAGGTTAGATGATCATTAACTACAGTGAGCAACTAACAAAATACTAGTTGGAACTTCAGCAACTGGGTCAGTGACCGGACCGCTTTCAAAGCGGTTAACGTAATTAACGTGAGTTGGACCTTTAGTTTAATTGCTATATTAATTTATTAGAACAGCTTTCGTGATTGACCACTGTGGTTAAATTTCAACGAGGAAAGTGCTTTTCAATTTATTTGTAATTCTAGCATCAATAACTATAATTAGTGTGTGAATAAGGAAGTTTTAATTTAAAGAAGAATTTATTTTCGTGTTACATATCCCGTACATACAAAACGTTTTGGAAACACATTTTTTATCCGTACAGCGAAGTGGAAATTCCCTGTTGGAGTCTGTATTTCCTGATAGCTAGCTAGGGGTCTTTAAGTCACGAATGAATTGCTTACTTCTAGGCAAGAGCCAAAGAGAATAGAGCGCTCTGTCATCGATCACATGTTATGGCTCATTTCATCTTACAGAGTTGAGGTCTATGTTTTTATTTATTTATTTAATACTTTATGCCCACTAAAGTACAGAGGCGGACTTAATGCTCAGCAGTAGAATGACAAGGCTGATTATGCTTATGTTATGCCATGGTGTTACGTTATGTACGGAGAAGGTTGCAGTTTCTCTGCGTGATTGAATCGGAAATGAAGAGATTTGTGTTGCAATATTATTCGAAAAAGTCACCGCGGGCTAGAACGCAAAGGGCGACTAAAGGAACACGGGTGAGATTTAGTCGGTGAAATCTGACAGTCCCTTTTGCTGTACCCAGAGTGGTAGAACTTAGTTAAAAAGCAAGAGGGCGTGTCAGACTTTTACTGACTAAAACCACACCTATGTCCTTCAGTTGGCCTTTGCGTTCTAGGACTACGGGTTTCCTTTTCAGAAATTCCCATCGATCGTAAATAGCGGGCATCGGCTCTGCTGGGCCCCTACAGTATGCTGACATCTCTTTGAGGAACGCGTGGATCATTACGCGCTGTTGACGACTGGGTTCGGTGCGGTCAGTTACCGGACGGTGAGCTACCCATTGCTCGACGTCCGCTAGCGCGTCTACCGTGGCTGGAAGTCGGAGTCAGAATCTCGGCAGCTGGGGCGTGAGAACATTCGTTCCCTCAAGTGTGTGGCCTCGTCCTTCGCTAGCATTACAGCTTCGCAGAAGAAGGCTACCGCCTGCCATTCCTACTCGCTCCCGACGCCCGAAACAGGGCCCGGCGCGAGAGGTCACTGCCGCCGATTACCTCCACGAGGATACAGCGATGCTCCACCCAAGCGGGGCACATCTCCCTTCACCGTATGCTCTACCGTGTTCTCCAGGCGGTTCACACTGGTGACACCCGGGCGTTTCTTCCGCCTGAATCCGATGCAGGGCCCTCCCGAACTTGCCATGTCCGGTGAGAACCTGCGTCATGCGGAAGTTAAGGACGCCATGTTGCCACTCCAGCTACTCCTCAAAGAGAGGACTTACTGCCATAATTATGGCGAGCGAAGAGACAATGTAGACTTAAGATTTGCTGAACTTAAGTTGTAGTGGCAGATATGGCTAAGATGGTCGATAAAGCCGAAAGGTTCTGGAGTGGCTACCTGCTGCCCTCTCCAGACTCAGGAGACCAGGAGACTTCCCATATGTTCCTATGAGGAGATCCCTGCAGTAGCAGTATGTTGTTGTTTGCTGGATGTGAGACGCAGTCAATGTTCCAACGCTTGTCCTATGATCGACAGTCATTCGGCCTATTAATTATGTTGATGATTCCTTAGTCGTGACTTCTAAGTGGTCTATTCTATTTTTTCTGTTAAAATCTGTGTCTTTTTCGACATACGTAATATGCTTTACTTCTTTGTTGGGGAGTAGTTACAAAACGAACGAGGAAACGTACCCTACGTTTCCTCGTTCGTTTTTTTTGAAACGTACCCTACGTTTCCTCGTTCGTTTTTTTTTTAAACGTACCCTACGTTTCCTCATGAGAAAAAGCTTGAGTTAATTTTAGTATGGATTTATGTTTGTTAAACATCGGTTTAAAGTCTTTAACAGCGATGTTTGTTCAAAGGATATTTAAAATCGTACGTTTATGAAATATTGGAATATTTATTTAATAAAATTGTTAATCTTGTTGAAACAGCTAAATAAAACCAATAACCAGAGTTAATTAATTTCCAAGTACCTATTAAACAGATGCTATTCCTTATACGACCCCGTTCAATACTTTCAAATTGTTTTTACTCAAAGTTTTGTATTACATTAGGGATGGGCTGGGGTTTATCGATAAGAATTTGTAAATTGATAAAGTCTTGTTGTTTAAGATATCCTTTTTACTTGACTACACAACAACAAACACATGGTTATGTTTTTTAAACAATCTTAAAAAAGGTGGGTTTTTGGTGGGATTTTGACGAGTGGAATTCAGTGTCTATTTTAGCTATTCGCAAATTGATTTCTAGTGGATATTGTGATGTAAAAAATTGTTGTAGTGTTGTAGTTTAGTCTACACAAGTGGAAAATATATTTCATAGAATATTCGATGAAACAGATGCGATCTCGGTAAACTGGAGCGGAGAATTTTTATTCTAGTATTTACCTATCTACTATTTTTAGCTTGCCGTAAAGAGTAACTTATTAGGTTTGCTGGCAAATATGAATTGAAAACCAATTAGGTTTTGTTACATCTACATCCATATTCTAATGGAGCCTAAAGATAAATCAAAGTGACTATAAAAATTAAACAATTTCTAAACTTCACACTGGCTAAATGCACAAATCGTGCGACGCCAACACAAAAAAAATCAGGCAAGCACCAGTCGGACTCGCGCACTGAGGGTTCCGTACAAACTTACCTATGAAAACAGTGCAATTTCCGAATTGATTTTCGAAGATTCTTCCGAATAGCAAAAAGTTCTTTTTTGTGACGTAACTGCAAATTTACAGTTTTTAGTTTTTTTCCTATACTTGTGCTATGAGACCTTGCAATGGTTACTTTGCTAGGTCTTTGGTAGGTACTTTAACTAAACTGCATGGATCAAACGATCATCATCATTTCACCCGAAAGACGTCCACTGTTGGACTTAGGCCTGCTCCAAACGCAGTCACAACGACCGGTCCTGTGCGATTAAACAATCCTTTTCCAAAATAAACTCAACTTTGGACTAGGGTTGTACATCACCTACATCTCTACACTGCCAGAAACACTAAGCTAAGGTATCGATAAAATAATATTGTAACTAATAATAAAGAGATCAGTCATTTAACATAGCCTCCACTTCTGCCCCGACAAGTTGTGTTTACGACGATCGGCTGACGCTATGTAAGTAACTGCATGGTTTTCTCCACAAAATAATTTTATGGGATGTAAAAATACTTCGTACCTATTTTCTTTTTATATGATGTAGATACTTTCTTTCACGAGGACGTGTTCGTCATAGTAGTGTGTGCATATTGCTTCTGTGTTCGTGAGCTCGTTTTAATGTTTAATGTAGGACTAATGGGATTTATTTGTATAATTCAATAAAAACACTTAACTAATTAAAACTATATATACACTAAAGGCAAAACCTACTAGCTAAAATATGGCGTCATAAAACTCCTCCGCATTGCTGTCAACTGGAAGTGTGCCCAAAAGGCTGGCGGCATTGCTATGTTGTATGGCAATGCTTAATCACTGACCGAGGTAAAAGCCGGGTCACGCGAAGTGTCAACTAAGCATTTGGATAATTTTTCGATAAGCGGATGAACTTTCGGAACCCACGGCCCAAGAGTGAAACTACTAATAAACTGAAATTATATTATGGGCATGCGACATTCGTGGCGATAAGTTTGCTTCTTGATGAGTGGTTAGAAACGTATCACGGGATCCTCACTTTCCACCCGATGCGGGTTTTCACCGGACACATTAGACATATCATTCTAATTATATCTACTATATTGGTTTTGCAAGCGTGTCTTATTTTCCTGAGTTTTGATTGTGCAAATATACTACAGACATGTGCCATCCTCTTACCATGAAGCATCTAGGTTGGTCCCAGACTAAGAAGTAATTAAAAGTTGCCAACAGTCTAGTCCACGCAACCCGTCTTTAAATATTATCTATAATTTAGATCACTAGGTAAGCAATGAAGAGTGAAAATATAATTTTAAAATAGCAGTAAAGGGTTTTGGTTATTATTATGAGCCGTTGTATCCGAAGCAGGGCAAAGGCCTCCCTTCCGTTCTTCCATTCTTTTCGGTCCTTTGTCACTTCTGACCAATCCTTTAGGTAGGAGTCCAAATCATCACGCCATCTCTTTCTAGGCCTACCGCGTTAAAAAATCAAAACTAAAATGTTTTGTATTTCATACTAGCGGTCCCGACAGTCGTTATACTGTCTAAAAATTGGCTTTTTGTCAGAAAAAAAAATGGAGAACCCGATGACAGCGCCTCTTACCGGTTGCAATTGTATTTTCAAACCAACCAGGGTCACCCACTTAAATATATACACATCATTTCATCCAAACCGGTCAAGCCTTTTAAGAGGAATTAGGTTATGTCGCAACAAACATACGTACAAAAGAATTATATATAGCCTACATGGGCACTTATAAAACGTCAGAAGCTTGTGAACTTTTCCAATTGGTCGTTTCTTATGAAGAAAATCGGCAAGAAACTAATAATAATAATAGTAATAGATCTGAAATACTCAACTTACATTACCCTTCAAAAGGCTGCAATTTTAAATACCAGCAGAATAGTAAGAAAATTCATGCAGATTAAAGAAAATGAAATTTCTTCACATAACAGTCATTCTTCACCTTAAATTTACTCACAACACGCTACATTGACTTGGCTTGGCCCGTTAATGTAGCTTAAAAACTAGCCCAGATCTAAGAAAAACTGCACGTTTTCCTAGATAATAATATTGTCTCCAATTAACAAAATACAAAACAAAATTATTGTAGACCTTGATAAGATTCTACTTAAATTCATATGATTAGTGAGGAACCTCTGTGTCTGAATTAGATAATAAATCCGTATTTCAGACATCAGCACTCTTCCCTAGATCTATGCAACACTATGCAAATATATGTAATAAGAACGATAGATTACAACTTTAGGTTATAGGGACCAATACACGACAATTTAAAAAAGCTATTAAACATTAAAACAATTACATGCATTAGAAATTAAAATTACAATATAGAATTAAAATACAATAAAAAAAAATAGAAATGAAATTAAATGATTAAATAAATTATTACAATAAATTAAACTCCACGGTCACTCTTTTAAAAAAATATTGATTTTACAATATAGGAAATAATAGTCATCTAAAATCAGCTTGTATTTCAAAGCGTCGTATATCTCAATGCTCGTATTTTTAACCGGAGTGGTTGGACATGTTATTGTTTCAGTTATCGACGCGAAGAAAATTGAATTCGTCCACAATCCGCGGGATTGCAGGATCGGATCCGACCCGGAATCGAACGGTTTGTTTCCCAATAGTAACTGCCATTTGTTCTGAGGACTATTGTTACAATAGCAATAGATTGATTGGTGTTATATAACGGTTTGGTGGTATAACACCATGATTGGATTGGCCCGGATGCGATTTAGATGTATTTTGTTAAATTGAGGGTTTATTATATAAGTTACAAAGCCGTAGCTTGGAAGTAAGGCCATAATATAGCTTAGAAGCTAGGCCATAGGATAGCTTAAAAGCTAGGCCACAGATAAGCTTAAATGTTAGGTCATAGCGTAGCTTAAAAGTTAAGCCACCTAAGCGTAGCTTAGAAGCGCCTAGCTTCTATATCATAGTAAAGTTTAGACGCTAGACTACAGCGTAGCTTAGATGTTAGGCCATAGCGTAACTTAGAAGTTAAGTTAGGTCATAGTATAACTTAGATGTTAGGCCATAGCATAACTTAAAATTTAGGTCATAATGTCGCTTAAAGGCTGGGCCATCGTGTAGCTTAGAAGTTAGGCCATATCATAGCTTAGAGGTTACGCCACTGTGTAGCTTAGAAGTCAGGTCATATCATAACTTCTAAGTAAAGCCATAAAATAACTTTAAAGTTAGGCCATAGTATGACTTAGGTTTGGGTCATACAATAGAAGCTTAAACCAAGGCTATGCCTAAGCTTAAAAGCCCTACCTTTTAAGCTTAGGCTTAACTAACTTTTAAGTTTAGGACTATGGCCTAACTTTTAAGTTACGCTGTGGCCTACCACAGCGTAACTTAAAAGTTAGCACATAACGCTATGTGCTTAGAAGTTAAATCAAGACTTTTTATCATTTCTACTTTAAGGCGTACTGAAAGTAAATTGTTAAAAATCATTGTCTCTTTTCCAGATAGAACGGGGTTTAAACTTGAAAAAAAAATCTTTCAGTATAGGTAACAGGAATTTGAAAATGCATCAAATAGTATTGAAAACTGGAATGTTTGAACGAGATGAAAACAAATGAAATTTTTATCAATTGTCCGTTAAACCTTGTCCATGTTTTATATGCTACTTCATCTGAAATTTCCAAGAATTCATAAAATATGGAATGATACGTGCTGTTCTAGGTTATGGTCTTCTTATATACCATGATTATGTACCTATAGCTTCATTCGTTCCACGATAAAGACGGGATTGCCAATACTTTTGAATTTACAATAAAGAATTCAGATTGGCATTCTTTGAATTGAATTCCAGTTTATACAGTTTAAAGTGAGGAATTTTTATTAAAGGGATTGTTAACGATCTGAAAAGGATATTAAATGGTAATAAGAGTTTTCTGAACAGTTTCTGAAGTAAAGTTCTCAATACAAAAGAAAAACAAACAGAGTAGGTACTCGTAATACGAAAGACCACGTGCAAAGTTTCTCGCTCAAATTGTGTCTAGCTGTAAGATTTGTTGCTATAGGTACAAAAACTTTATGTTAAAATAATATAAAAAAATGGTTAAAGACCTATACATAAATTGACACTATCAGGCCCTATCCGCTTGATATTTAAGATAATGTTTAGCTTATTTGCTAGGAGACTTAAAAAAAAACGAAAATAAAAAAAGGGATTGTAAAAAAATCTTGATCCTAACGCAACCATGACTGGTTAGTCCATTCTGACAGCGGTAGAGACAGCAAAAAAATTAAAAGGAAGTCCGGAATAAAAGGACTCGATCAAGTTAATTAGTAAGAACGTTTTGTAGAACACTAATTGACTATTTTTTGCGCTGGTGGCCTTTTGAGGACAAAAGTTAAAGTAGATGGACTCATTAGTGCTGAAATAGTCTTACGCCGCCGCTTTTGTGTTTCTTGTATAATGTACGTTAATTTTATTGTGCTTCTAGTGGTAATGCAGTAATGGTGATTTCTTAGAAGGACGCAATGCCGACGTGTACGGAGAGGAAAATATAAATCTCAACTGACGACTATTTCCTTTACCTTTGCCGTAATTCTTGAATTTTTTTTATTGCAAATTTGTTTGTTTTCCTTGCGTAGTAGGAAAACTAATTTTAAATCTTAATATATAAATTCTATCGCATGTCCTAAGAACAACAGTTTCTTTGAGGTAATGGGAAAATCATCAAATAACTTCTCCCGCTCTGGGTGAAACGAAACGGAGTGTCAGACTTTTACTGATTAAAATATACCTGTGTTCCTTCCGTTACCCTTTGCGTTCCAGGACCATGGTAACTCTTTCGAAAAATTGCGCAGCCATAGCAGGCATTGCAGCCGTCTATTTTACTGACATCTTTTTAAGGTGCACGTGTCGATCGTCGTCGCACCGTCGACTCAGGCTTGGTCCAGACCAGACGGCCGGACGGCGAGCTATCCATTGTTCGTCGTCTATAAGCCCGCGCCTGCAATGGCCGGGAAACATCCCAATTCAACTAGTCAATGTGTATAAATAAACATGAAATCGAGGTAATGTCAATACTATTCAAATATAGCACAAGAAACGTAACCCAAAAATAGTTTATCTACAATTATTTGAGAATTCGAGTGAGCTTTTACCCTGACCCCGAAATCAAACATACAGAAGGAAAATCTATTATACGAGACATCGGGGTTACGTTGCAATATATTCAACATTAACATTTTGTTCGTCTGTAGACTCTAGATTCTTCATCTCATTTGAATTCAACATTATATCTGTTACAGTCAAAACTGTCACTCGGTCAAAACCACTTTTGACTATTAAAAACTGCTTTTGAAAAGTTAAGACGGTTTTATTAGATATACTCGTACATAAGGAACTGAAATATTTCGCAATAATTGACTTTTAAATGAAAAAGATACGCGATAAAACGTTGTTGACTGAAACCAATAAAAACGTTTCTCAAAGCAATTTGGTTATTGAAATGAGGTGCACAAATTTTATTTTAAAAATGAAATGCCTATATGATTTTTTTTTTAAGATGTTTGGACATTGTTACAGGTAAAATTAATTCATAAAACACTTAACTAATTAAAACTATATATACACAAAAATCAAAAACTACTAAAGAATTATCCAAACGCTTAGTAGACTCTTCGTGTGACCCAAGGGCTGGCTTTTACCTCGGTCAGAGATTTTGCCATACAACGTGCCATTGCCATACAACGTGGCAATGCCGCCAGCCTTTTAGGCACACTTCCAGTCGACAGCGATGCGGAGGAGTTTTATGACGCCATATTTTAGCTAGTAGGTAGTTTTTGATTTTAGTGTATATATAGTTTTAATTAATTAAGCGTTTTATGTATTCATTTTACCAGTAAAAACAAATTTTGACCGATTAAATGTTTTGACTATAACGTAAGTCAATGACTATAACAAATACAATATAGTTTGCCAGTTTTGATGTTTAACGTCTAGACGGAATAAATTGAAATATGTACTGTTTCAGTGCCTACTAAAGGCACAATTCCGCTGAACAATATCAGATCGCAGAAAGGATAGGTCGAGTAAAAATATGATTTATGTACTCATAAAAAAAGCATGTTATTACAATGATTCGGTTTTCAGTTAACAGTTCTAGTTTTATTTTCATCTACTTACCGTAAAGTCCTTTGGCCCATGTTCGATAACCAATAGGACCACAGTAAATTAAGTGTCCGGTGTTCCTATTGGTTAATTAGTTTGGGCCAAAATTATATACCACAGTGCCAAAGTAACCAGAATTTACTATATGTAAATTTAGTTAGATAGTTAGATTACTCAGTAGGGTCGTAGCCTTTATGATACTCTTACTTCATCTGATCAGTCTCCGATCGTGTACGATTACCGTCCTGCCTGCGGCGTGATTCTGTAAAGATCTCACTGTGAAAATCGGCAGTCACAGAGCGATCTTCGGCCACCGTAGACGCGGGTTTGCGGATGACGAGCAATGGGTTTTTTGGATGGGAAATCATCCAGTGAATTCTCCGCTCTAAGGCGGTGCGGGACCCCTCCCGCACCGACCTGTCAACACAGGTTGGTTTTAGTTAGTAAAAGTCTGACAAGCTATCTCGCTACACCCTAGAACGAAAGTCATTAGACGATTCGACCCTCAATTCATACTTTAAGTTAGAATGACATTTCGCTTCACTCTCACTTCACCTACATTTATACGGTGAGAGTGAGAGAAGAGTCAGAGCAACTACACATATGTGTGCACTATCCCGCATTGCTATTCTCCGCCGAAATCGGTCGCCATGATCGAAGTTTAGTTCGGACTTTTAAAACCTCTAGGAACCACAAGTATATTGGCTCACGAACTCAGGTTTTGCATACAAACGGAATTTCCAGAGATAAATCATTAAATGACTTCTCTCGTTCTAAGGTGGACCCTTTCCTCTTCCTTAAAGGTTGCATTTTCATCAGTCATAAATGGAAGCCATGTGTAAACTTTATTTATTATTATTTATTTATTTATTTAAACTTCATGTACAGTGGTGGTACATAGGCGGACTTGATGCCACAAAGCATTCTCTACCAGTCAACCATTGGGTTAAAAAGACAATACTGTGGTAGGTGTGCACAATAAACAAATAACAGATATTTCACACTCACATTCACACTCTTAACACACACACACTTACTTTCACATTCTTAGTCCCAGAAGTTTCGGCTGTGCGTTGATATATCAGTCAGTTTCTCCTTTTAAGTAGGTACTAGCGATGCGCCCCAGCTTCACACGTGGGTGTTAGACATCTTTAAAATTCTCGTCTTTTCACTACTATGATCTGCATCTATTATAAATAAAGCCTTCCTAATGAATCACAATATCTATTGGTGAAAATCGCATGAAAATCCGTTTGATAGTTTTGGGGTTATTGTGAAAATACAGACAGAAGTGGTGGTGGACTTTAATTTATAATATGTGTGTGTGTACCAGTAATAATAAAAAAAAGTAAAGATGTGTGGGACACAACGCTCGGAGATTCAACAGCTGCAGATGCACAGGCGATCATGTGCTCTGTGTTGCTATAGGAGTCCCTGAATTCGGTACACTTGTTTCTTCTAGGATACCGGCACTACAACCACTAGTTCTTTTGATAAACTTTAGAATAACATGTCCCAAAGAATATTCTCCATCCACAATTTTTGTCGGACAAAATGCATGCGTATCATTACGCGTAGTCTACATAGTGCTGACTAACGAAGTAGTGTTAGCGCGAAGAAATGAATGTATCGTATCGCGCCTCATTAGGCTGAGGCTCGATTCACGCGTGCTGTACAAAAAATGTATGGAGCTGGAGGATTTGGGGCGGTGTACACTGCCGTGCTGATATACCCATGCTATATACAAATATAAATAAAACCATGTTATAGTTGTCTCCCGTTTAATGCTTCTGCTCTTTAATATAAGAAAAGTTACTAGTACTCTTCTATTTTTAGGGTTACGTACCTTAAAAGGAAAAACGGATCCCTTATAGGACTACTTTGTTGTCCGTCCGTCTGTCTGTTAAGATTTTTTATTTCGGGAACACGTGGATGTATCGAGTTGAAATTAAAACCATATACTCAAGTCTGCGGACTCTTAAAGCTGTAAAAAAATCAAACTTGTAGTTAACGAGAAAAAAAGATATTTCGGTTTATATGGCAAAACACTTACATTTCGACACTCTCGTGGAAATCAAAGTTCAAAGGGCACTTCCCGTTGACCTAGAATCCTGAAATTTGGCATAAAACAAGGTCTTATAGCACAAATATAGGAATAAATCTGAAAACTGTAAATTTGTTGTTACGTCACAATTTTTTTTTGCGATTTGGAATAATCTTCCGAGACTCCATTCCGGAATTGAACTATTTACATAGGTAAGTTTGTACGGAACCCTTAAGGCGCGAGTCCGACTCGCACTTGCCTAGTTTTTTAATACTCCGTAGACTCACTACCGAGTGATTATTTATTTTTTTACTCTAAGGAAGCATTCGGCTAAGCAAGAAAAATAAAAATCAAACTGCATTAAATCATAAGAAATATTACACTAAGAAATAGAAATTCCCTGTTTTGTAAATTTGCATAATATCCACTGGAAACTAACATGACTAAAAGTAAGTTGCATCAAGAGCTACGTTATAGTTTTCGTCAAATTTTAATTTAACAGTGACATTACCAAAACATAATTGAATGTTTCATCTGCTGCATATTCTTCAAATAACCACTATAGTCCTTAAACGGTCGAATTTCAGCAGTAAATAGATATTATCATTATTTGTGACGCCATTTTAACAATAGCTAAATTGGTGCAATCCATATTTCGCTTAACCAGAGGTACGACAAATGTCGTTACTGGGTATATATCGTTAAAGTTAGGTAGTGCAATCCACTCTAAAATCACCATTGAATTTTACTATCTACCGATGTACCTACCAAGTTAAAGTTTTTTTCAAACAACATTTTTATTTGTCATCTACTTGAATAGAAGCTATAGCCCTTAAGTACCTGAATTTGAGCAGTTAATTTTAATCGTTATTTAAAAGTAAAAGTCAAAAGTTTTTTATTTTACATAGGCCTACATGGGCACTTAAAAAACGTCAGAAGCTAGTGGACGGTTCAATTTAAGACACTTTTTGAATCATTACTAAATTGGTGCAACCTGTATATCGCTTAACCAGAGATTTGACGGCTGATGAGGCATAACTATCGTTAAAGTTAGTTGGTGCAACTCACTCTTAAACAACTATTTAGAGCCAAATCATGTAGTTTTATTAGCTCAAATCAAGCTTAAATCGCATCGCTATCACTGTGTTTTAAGATTTAAATTGTGTTCTTGCCGACGCTATAATATTAGCGCCTTTCCTCTTGAAATTACGAGTAGCTTTACCCGGAACCACAATAATTAAGGACATCTATATGTACACAGTTATAATGTTTGCCGTTTGTTTTTTGCAGGTTTTTGTTTTTTTCTCTCCATGGAGAGTAGGAATCTCAATTTATGAGTTACATAGCGGGAGAGTTATTTTGTTAAATAATTTAAAAAACCTACAGAACCTCTTTCATTTTATCGTAAATATATAAAATAGAGATATTGCTTGTACTTTAGTGATTGGAGATAATTAAAAAAAAATATATTTGCGTATTAGTGTAGGATTCATTGCTACGTAATTACTCTTTTACATCATAGTAATTAAATAATAAAGACGAAAGTGGGAGAAAGTTATTGTGAAAAGTCACTCGTGCCTCGCGAGTGACGGCTAGGCAGCCTTCCTCTAATCTATTGGACAATATTATTTATTTTAAAACTCGAATTTATTTATATATAATTTATATATACTTCATGCAACACAAAGGTACAAAGGTGGACTTATGCCTTAGCATTATCTACCAGTCAGCGAATTAGTGTTTGTTTCTTATTTATAGCACGTTGCTATTACTTTTTAGACCATTTAAAGAGGTCCTGTAAAAGAGTTCCTACAGTACCTACCTGTAGCGATATCTATGGCGTCACATAAGAACTAATCCTGCATCGCGAAATTAAAGTTCTCCACGCGGTTTGTACATATAGAACAGCCCGAAATCATCTACCGGGCAGTTGCCCACCAGACATAACACCCGTCTGGTCAGAGGATCCTCCTTTTTCAACGGAAGTTTGCGGGACTTTAATTCTCTGTTCCGCTTACCTCCAAATACCTTTTTATGGGAAATCATCCAATCCACCCTAGTGCGAGAGAAGTTCTCGAACTAAGGCGGAGGGAGAGGGCGTGTCAAAATTTTACTGACTAAAACCCACGTCTATGTTTCTTCTTAGCTTTCTGTTCTAGGACCCCGGGTTTTCATTTCAGAAGCATGGGTTTGCTTCCTTTCAGAAGCATGGGTACAGTACCTGGTTGCAAAGATCCTTGCTTGCTATCAAACTATAAACACATCTCTCCCAGGATACTTCTCAACAAAACTAAAAAGAAAATTCATTACGGAACATATTTCAGTGCCAGTTGTAAGTAATTCATTACCGCTGTATTTTAATTAAGCCTTCCAGTTTCCGTGGGGAGCGACACAATATTGTAATTCGTGCTTGAAAAAGCAGTACTCCTTTACAAGAACAACTGCTGTGAAAAGTAAATATTTCATGAGAAGAGAAGTACTTACGTATACACACAACGCTTGTTTCAAAATAATGCTCTAATTTAAATTCAAAATTCAATATCCTTTTATTTCACGTAGGCCTACATGGGCACTTATACGACGTAGTAAGTGAACGTAAGCTTAGTCCGAATGGTCGTTTATAATGCAGAACCGGTAAATAACTCTATGCACAAATAATAGAAGCGACAGGAAATATGTAACTAAGATTTATGTAACTCATGATGATTTAAAAGAATGTCCAAGGAGTTTCTTGCACGTTCTTCTTCATAAAGATCTATCCTTTGAAACGTGCAATTTAGATTCACTTTTTTTTTTGACTGATCGACATTTTGACATAAGTGCCATGGTCAATTTGAAATAAACATTTCTGGTTTCTGATTTCATAGTAACTGTTTAAAAAAAACTGGTCAAGTACGAGTCGGACAAAGGGTTCCGTACAAACTTACCTATGTAAATAGTTTAATTCCTAAATTGAGTCTGGAAGATTTTTCCTAATCGCAATTTTTTTTTTTTGTGATTTCTATATATCCTTTATCAGTGCTATAAGACCTGCTTTATGCCAACTTTTAGGATTCTGGATCCCTATGAATTTTGAATTCCAAATAACATTTTTTTTGCAATATAAACGCCTGTATCTTTTTTTTTCATAAAGTTGGAAGTTTAACTTTTTCACAGCTTCAAGGGACCGCAGACCAGAGTACATGTTTTTAATTTCAACTTGATACCTCCACTCGTTCCCGAGATAAATAAAGGTCTTGGCAGACAGACAGACAGACGGACAACAAATTGATCCTATAAAGGTTCCGTTTGAGGTTCCTGAAAATCGATACGATTTTTTGTGGGTTTGCTCACATTCATGTAGGTAGTTATTCTAAAGTAAAATTTAATGGAAGGAAGAAATATTCTCTATACCTACACCGCTCTGAGTAATCCCCAACATCGATGTCATCCAACTAAATCCAGCGTCACATAAACAGACACACAGCTTCGTATATAATATTTGGTAAGATCCCAAACTAAACGTGCTATAAGCATTTCCAATTGCCTTGAGGGACGCCTCTCAGCCACAGCCGACCTCTCGACGCGCGGCCGTGAAGACGATAGGGCACACTCTCTCTGTGGCCCCCACTTCAATCCCCCTTATTATCCCCTTTTGTCCTTTTACCTTTTTGCACCTGTCTGGCTGAGTGACGTGTTAAAATGCAAAAAGCTGTGTTGACTATACTAAAACTTAGAAAACGTAAATGAAAGGGATTTGGAATCTAAAAGGATCGGTAAAGCTCTCTTGTAGATGCAATTCCTATTCAATATGTTGACTGGTGAGAGTTGAGAACTTGGACATATTTAAGTTATACTAGCTTTTGCCCGCGACTTCGTCCGCGTAGAAGTCGAAAATGGTTTTATTAGGTTTTTTGAGATACGAAAATATGAAATATTATTTATTATCTTCGTCGTGTGTGATAGTCCATTGAATTGTATGGCGAGCGATATTGTATCTTAAGATAAAATATTATAGTATCTTAGCCGTGTGCAGCGCCCCTTAGTGAACTCCACTGCGGGTGGCGTAACCTACGACAAACTTATTATTTGCGGTTGGTACAGTAATTGGGTCTAGGGATCCGCAAAATTAAGCTTGTTTTTATTGTATTTACTTTTCCGGGATAAAAAGTACCCAGTGTGGTGCCCAGGATATTAAAGAATATTTATACCAAGTTTCATCGTAATCGAACCGGTATGTTTTGCCTGAACAAACAGACAGACAGACAGACAAACATTTTTTTAATCACATTTTTGGGTTCGGTGTCGGTCTAGTAACACCCCCTGCCATTTATATTTTTGATATTTTCGATGTACAGAATTTTCACTCCTACAGATTTTTTATAAGTATAGATATAAAGAAAGAAAGAAAGAAAAGAAAGAAAATATATTTACTATTATTATTTACTATTTTATATTTTTTATTATTATTTATTTATTTTTATATAGATTCTACGGAATACAACTTGTGTAGCATATTAATAATCAGCCTTATAATGTTCCTACTGTTAGGACCCAGGCTTCTTCTCTAGGCGCGGGAATGGTCCGTAATCCACCACGCGGGCCCAGTGCGGATTGATGGATGTCACATGTTTTCGAATTTTTGGTTTTAGGACATTCCGGTTTCCTCACGATGTTTTCCTTCACCGTTTTGAGAGTAATGGTTAAGAAATAAATTACACAACGTAATGCCCTTAGCTGAGTTTAAACCAGCGACCCACAGCCCGTAAATCGAGGCCGTTACCATTGGGTCACCACCGCTCACAAACTTGTGTAGAAGAAACAAATCCAGAGTACTTCGCAATAAATTCCTACTTCAAAAGTAGGCAGAATGTCACTCACACCTTGGTGTGAATAATAAGAACATGTGTCAATGACGAATAATAATCAAAACAATTGATTTAAAAGCAAAACCACTGCCAATATTACGAGTAAGGCCACGTTCGCACTATGTCGTAACGGTTAATTTATCGTCGGACCACTATTGTTTCTAGTTGTTCCCATTATAACAACTGTTTGTAGTGGCCACGATAGATAGTCGCAATAACGACACATGATTTACCGACACGGTTTAGAGCCTGTGCACACCACGTTTTTTAAATGCACCGTTGACGCCCGTTTTAGAAACGTGCGTCGACGGCGCGCTTTTATTCCATTAAAGGTCTACAGGCTGCGTCTGACTCGCGTGCGTATCGTGTCTGTATCGCTACAAACGAGCGTTAATGGCGCGTTTAAAAAACGTGGTGTGCGCAGGCCCTTAGTCTTGACATTTTTTTCTCGTTCTATGACTGTCGTGCTAGCCGTTACCACTATGATGACAATCTGTTGTCACTGCAAAAAGAGTCGTAGATGATAGTCTTGTCGTCCTATATGTGAACACCTCAGAAAGAAAGAGCTTATAAGTGCTTTTGAAACCTTTTTCCTACATCATAGTTTGGGCGTAGTATACACATATGCATACTTTACGCCTTTATAATATTAGTGTGATTAGTATGATACGCAAATACGGCTATAAAATACATGTTCCCACAAAATATTTCAGAAATCCGTCTCACAAAGTCTTGCGCGAAGATATTATCGCATGCAAATGCTTGAAATAAAGCAATATCTTGAACAATAAGGCTCAAAGACTTGCAACATGAGTGTGGATACAGGTATCCGTCTTGAGCACAAAGCTTTCGAGAATACCTTGTTGTTAGTTCATTGCGCCGGAAAAGAAAATTTGTAGGACACCTGTGTTTACTGGGATGTAACAATGTGCACATTTGTGACGTAATTTGTTGTATAATGTGTCTTCTGTGTGCTTTTGTAGCAAAAGCAGGTGTTTTGGAGTTGTCGGCGAGACGATTTCGAATTTTAAATTGCCTTTATTACATTACTGTTGCGTTTTGGGCAGGAGTAGCATTTTTCTTAATTTCGTTAAGTCCGTACCATCAACTGACCACCTACTGCAGCGACACGCCACCAGGACATGGTGGCGTGATATCCCACCAATACATATAAAATGTTTTGAGAATACATTAATTGTGCGTAACTGCGTACTTACAACTAAATGATGGGATTCTCTGTCAGTTTTTCCTGATAGCTACAACTAGAAATCTTTAAGTCAAGAGTATTTCTCGACGACTACATCATCTCTTATCATCAGATGAGATAGTGGTTAAGCGCGTCCTAAAAACAAAAATTAAAAAAAAAACGCTTCAAATCTGTTCATGGTTACGATTTCTGTAAAAAATCTATACACAACGAGTTTACTATATTAAACTGTATTTCAAGTTTATAATAAGTAGGTATACTAAATTACTTTTAAATAACATTTAAAATCTAGTTTCTCAGTATTACTTGAAAGCTAATACTACCATTTAAATTACAAAACGAAAATTAACAGACTTGACTCGTTAATTTATTTCAATCTTAAATTTGATATTTATCGAAACGAAATTGAAATCTAAAATAAACAGCTTTTCAAAGGGCGAAAGAATTTTAATTATGATATCGAATATCTTGGTTTTCGAATGTTCAAGCTCGTAGAAAGGAGGTTGGCAGGTACCTACTTATGTAACAGTAGAACCTATATTATAGATTAGTAGGAGGTAATGCTAGCGTTCTATAAGCCGATATAAGCCTAGTCATTCGTCAACGCCCAGTCACCGACGGTAGAAACTTGACGTGTGTAATCTCAGTCCTAAGTCAGGGATAAGAAGGGGTTGGCTTTGAGATGTTAAATAGCAACGTAAATTTTAACTGAAGGTTCAAGTACATGTAAAGGACATTGAAGGGTAATTTACAAAAAAAAAACTATTAAAAAAAGAATTATGAATTATTTTTTAGTTTTTATTAATAAAGAACTCCTGGTGGCAGATTATGATAGTTTCAAGATGCTATCATGGGTTTTCACAAAAGCTGTTCTTCGGGTGAAAGCCTTTTTAAGCCGAATTGAGAGGGTTGTATAATTTTAATGTTTATTATAATTCATATGCATTATATGTATATGTTATAAATATATGTTAATAAACCTACAAGTTGACACTGCCCTTCAAAATGCAAAAAACTGCAATTTCGCAGCCCAGAGCATCCCCCGTAAAGAAAAACTCCTATCTACTTATGTCGTAACCAGTTTACTTAGTGACACTAAAAATTTCGATACATCTCTCAGAATTATTGTAAAGGATTTTGTGACGTTATCATTCAAAACCGGCGCCAAGGCATGACACTGTCCGTTATTCCCAAACAGTATCTCCATTGAAATATTGGATAGATAATAGTGTTGTATCCTGTGATATAAAGCGTCGTCGGTTACCGGAGCACTCCTTATCAGGTCTCATTTTATGACCGCGTAAATAATGGACATTTTCGAGAAAATTTTATTCAATTTCCTGGGTCTCTGCTTTGAATAGAGTATGTTTTACATAATAGTTTGCGGTTTGGCCTGTGTTAAAAATGTTTTCGCTTACTCACTGCTTTGACAGGCTTTCTATTTGGGTCTCCAAAATGCTGACCACCTTCTTATCAGTCGATTAGAAATATTCTTTCACGCAAAATCAATGTATCTTTTGGCTAATAATTCTTGTCTAAATGTTAGCTTCCCCAGCTTCATGTTTAATACCTCCCAGAAATCTGACAAATGGCTGTTCTCAATCATCTTCGATCTCACTGAATTCCTAAGGGAACCCCAAAGATATCCAACAGCTCAAATTAACACAAGGGATGTGTATTGATTGCATTACAACGATGCAATCATTAGGTGTTCGTTCGTGTTCATCTCTGGTGTTGGGCGTGCTTGGAACTTAATTACAATGCCCGTTGGACGTATTGACTTGGAGGATTCTAGTAGGTACTTCACTTGCATTTGATAAATAACATCGAGAATTTAGCAAGGCAGGATGCATGGTTTCGATAATAGTATTTAATGACTAGGCAAGGTCTATAGAGTGCACAGTGTATTTATTTTTGAACCCAAAAGAGTGACATCTGCCTTTTATTGAATATTAATAATCAATAGGTTACTAACAAATGCATGAGTGGAACTTCCAAGTGTAAATTTAGCATAGGTTTTTTTTTTAATCTTAAAGTTTTTCTTACCATAAAGGTAAACCCCACCGACCGTGTTCCCACGTTGTCGTCGTGGTGGGGCTTGCGTGTCTTTATGACCTTGAGGGCTATGCCGGTAGAGCTACTCATGCCGGAAGGCCTCAAGCGAGAGACCAGACCAAGAGGAACACACAGGCGGAGTCCAGACGGACCGCCAAGGAGGGTGCACTGTCCAGAAGCATCGGCACCAACAGCTGTTGGTGTTTTTGGACAGTGGTTTTGAGAGAGTGGGTTCGCCTCGGGTACGCGTCTGCTTATCAGACGTGACCACGATGGCGAACGTGGTTATTGGGGACCCCACCCCACAAAAAAGGCAAAGCTGTGGTCAGCACAACAATGGACGCGTCTCGACAAACATTATTACCCCAGGAGGGTACCGCCTGCACCGCAGGCGGAGAATCCCTCCCCGAGCAGAGCTCGGGCTGCCCCTCGTATTCTGGGGGGGGCAAAGAGCGCGTCAGGTCCCAAAAGGACCTGTTACCGTCCTTCGTGGACGCAACGAGCCAGGGTGGCTCACCCACTGGTAGCGTGGAGTCCCTGGGACCTGTTCCCAGCACGTCCGCTGCGCCGGTGGGTCCTGCAGAGGCCGGCAGGAGCTTCGGCCTCAGGGAGGTGAGCGGAGACGCGGCGTCGGACTCCGATGCCGCGTCTTCGCTTGGATCGGAGAGGATGGAGGTGGAGGAGTCCACCTCCAAGACCCAGTTCCTCAAGCGCCGCATGTTGGGGGATGGCCGGAGGACATCCTCCGACGACGACGAACTGGGCGTATCGGCCCGCAAAGTCTCCACCGCTGTGCGGAGTGCGGGCCGAAAGATGGGGAAGGGGAGCCGGCGCACCGCCGAGGAAGTGGCCCGGCGATCCCTCAAAGTCGCCAGGGAGGGGTGCCACCCCGGGGCACTCGGTGGCCTGGTCGGCCCTCCGCAACCGGAGCCTTCGGGCAGTGAGCCAGAAGGTTTGGAGGAGGCGCTGAACAGGTTCACGGAGATCGTGGCAGCTGCCATATCAGGCGTGGCCAAAAAAAGGGAGAGGGTTGCCAAGAGGCGATCCATCTCCCAGGCCATGACCTCGATAACGGAGGCACTAGGTATCGTCCTGGAGCCGTTTAAGCGATCCCTCAATAAGAGGATTGAACGGCTCGAGGCGGACCTGGCCGGTCTCCGTGGATCTGGCCCTGAGGTGGCGCAGGTGGCGCAAAAAGGGGGATGCAAGCAGGGGCAGAGTCGGTCCCAGCCCTTGCCCCGGGCGGAGAGCGAGTTGCTGACCCTGCTGCGGCAGGAGCTGGCCGCCTTCCGGCAGCAGCAACTGGAACAGCAGCAGCAGTTCCAGGAGCGGGTCCAGCGGCAATTCGCTGTCCTGGAGGGCATAGTGCTGCGCCCCCCGCTTGCGGCCTCCGGCGTGAAAAGGGCGGTGTCGTACGCCGCCGCCGCCGCGGCCACGGCTGCTGCGCCAAAGGCGGGCCCGTCGGGGCAACCAGCGCGTGGAACCCAGGTGTCGGAGCCGGCGAGGCCGGTCCCGGCGGCCAAGCAGCAGCAGCGGCAGGGGAAACCTGCTCCTCCCCCGAAAGGCAGAGCGGTGCCTGCCGCTAAATCGGCGGGGCCTTCCGCGGCGGCGGCGACTAGGCCGCGCCTGCCGCCTCCCTTGCCTGAAGAACCCTCGGCTGGCGCCGAATGGACGGTCGCCGGCGCCAGCAGGAAGGCGGGCAAGGCGGCCAGAGCGGCGAAGAAGCGCGAGCGGCGACAGCAGCGCAAGAAGCGGGCCATGGCAGCCAGGCTTCGCGCCCCAAATTCCGCAGCTGTAGTGATCACACTACAGCCAGCTGCGGAAAAGAAGGGCGTGAGCTATGACAAGGTCATGGCGAAGGCGAAGCAGGCGGTGGTGGATCACCTCGACGAGTTCGGAGCCTCTGAAGGCTTCCGAATGAGGCGCACCGCAACCGGGGCCCGAATATTGGAGGTCCCTGGTGCGGACAGCGGCCCTGCCGCGGACGCCCTGGCCGCAAGGATCAGGGCGTCCCTGGACGTCGAGGAGGTCCGAGTATCCAGGCCCACAAAGTGCATGGACATGCGCATCATGGGCCTGGATGACTCCGTTAGGGTGGAAGAGGTGGTGGCCGCCGTCGTCAGGGCGGGAGGATGCCAGGCCGATCAAGTGCGGGCTGGCACCATCCGTGCTGACAGCACGGGCATGCGGGCCGTTACGGTCAGCTGCCCCGTGTCGGCGGCCAAAGCCATCACGGCTGTAGGCCGTAGGCTCTTGGTGGGCTGGGTCTCCGCGCAGGTAAAACTGCTGGAGCCCAGACCTCTGCGGTGTTACCGCTGCCACGTGGGGCACCACGTGGGGGCCCATTGCGCCGCGAAGGTGGACCGCAGTGACCGCTGCTACCAGTGCGGTCAGGCCGGTCACAAGGCCGTCGAATGCCGTGCAACGCCGCACTGCTACGCATGTGCGGCGGCAGGCAAGCCGGCCGACCACCGGGCTGGGGGCAGGTCCTGCGACCCCCCCGCCAAGGCCAAGGGCAAGGTACGGAGGCCCATCCACCCGGACGTACTCGCCGCCGCAGCCGCCTCCTTGGCTGCCGCCGCTGTCGCCGCCGCACCCGCCGCGGCAGGGCCCTCACGGGGGGCTCGGGAGGAGACTGTAATGGACTGTCAATAACGACCCCATTACGTCTCCTCCAGGCGAACATCAACCACTGCGCCCCCGCTCAGGATCTGTTGCTCCAGAGCATGGCGCAGTGGTCGATCAATATCGCCGTGGTCTCCGAGCCGTACAATGTCCTGCCCAGGGGAGACTGGGTGCGGGACCTGGACGGCTCGGTGACCCTAATCTCGTCGGCCGCCGCCGGTACCCCGACCCTCGAGGCCGTCACGAGGGGACGGGGTTGCGTGGCAGCACGGTTCGGGGACATTGCAGTGGTAGGCGTCTACCTGTCCCCGAGCAGATCTCTCGGCGATCTTCACATCTCCCTAATGGAGCTGAAAGCCGTCGTCGCTGGGTTTGGTTCCCTCCCCGTGGTCGTTTGCGGGGACTTCAATGCCAAGAACTTGGCTTGGGGTTCCCGGCTCACGAACCAGCGGGGTCGGATGGTGGAGGACTGGGCTCTGGAGACAGGCCTGGTCGTCCTAAACCGGGGTTCTGTCCCCACGTGTGTGCGGATGCGGGGTGACTCAGTGGTGGACATCTCGTTCGCCAGCCCCGCTCTGTCGCCGCGTGTCGTCGACTGGCGCGTTATGGAGGGGGTGGAGACGTTTTCAGACCACCGGTACATCCGGTTCGACGTCTCCGCCCAAACCTCGATTGCGCCGGTCCGACAGAACCCTTGTGGTCCACGGTGGGCGCTGAGGCAGATGGACCGGGAGCTCCTCCTGGAAGCCGCGACGGTACAGGCCTGGGTGCAAGCACCGGACAGGCCTGTCGACATAGACGTCGAGGCAGAGTGGTTCCGGGAGGCCATGTCGCAAATTTGCGACGCGGCAATGCCGCGCGACGCCGGTATGCCAGATACCGCAGGCGCCGCATCCGTCCACCGGATGCGGAGGCCAGAGAGGCGGAGCTGTACGAGGGATACAGAGCGGCAAAGCGCACCCTCCGAGCGGAGATAAGGCGGGCCAAACTTGAGGCCCGCAACGTGTGGCTGGGGACTCTGAATGGGGACCCATGGGGACGCCCGTACAAATTGGTACGGGACAAACTCCGCCCCTGGGCTCCCCCGCTGACGCAGAGTCTCCGGCCCCAGCTCGTGGAGGGTGTGGTGAGCACTCTGTTCCCCACGCGAGGGGAACACTCTCCCCCGCCCATGGCTCCGCCACCAGCGGTGTCCGACGCGGACCACGATGGCGACGACGACGACAACGTTCCAGAGGTGACCGAGGTAGAGATGAGAGTGGCGGTACGAACGCTGAGTGCCAAAAATACCGCCCCAGGACCCGACGGCTTGCCTGGGAAGGCATGGGTCCTGGCCATGGAGGCTCTCGGGCCTCGACTAAGAGGGCTCTTCAGCGCATGCATGGAGAGGGGCCAGTTCCCACTTCGCTGGAAGACGGGGAAACTGGTCCTCATCGCGAAGCCGGGGCGCCCCGCGGACTCTCCGTCCGCGTACCGGCCCATTGTGCTGCTCGACGAGGTGGGCAAGCTCTTTGAAAGAGTAATTGCAGACCGCCTCGTCGCACACCTAACACGGGTGGGGCCGGATCTGGCGGACGGCCAGTTCGGCTTTCGCAGGAGGCGCTCCACGGTGGACGCCATCATGTGCGTGCGAGCTCTCACGACAGGGGATGCAGTGGCCCAGGGCAGGTGTGTCGTGGCGGTGTCTCTGGACATCGCCAACGCCTTCAACTCCCTGCCTTGGAGTAGCATTGGGAGGGCACTCCGGTATCACCGGATGCCCGACTACCTCTGTCGTGTGGTCGAGGCGTACCTGTCAGACAGGTACATAACCTACCCCGGTCACCAGGGGGTGTGGGAACGTCGAGAGATGTCGTGCGGTGTGCCGCAGGGATCGGTACTAGGGCCGCCCTTGTGGAACATCGGATACGATTACGTGCTGCGCGGCGACCTCCCTGACGGGGTCAGCGTGGTCTGCTACGCAGACGACACGCTGGTCCTGGCGCAGGGAGAGTCGTACCAGGCGGCGGTCGAACTAGCGACACGCGGGGTCGCGACGGTCGTTGGCAGGATCCAGGAGCTGGGGTTCGAGGTGGCATTGCACAAGTCCGAGGCCATGTGCTTTCACGGCCCTCGGAACGCGCCACCACCGGGTTCCCGGCTAACGGTGGGAGGAGTCCACATCGGCGTCGGGTCAACGATGAAGTACCTGGGACTCGTTCTCGACAGCCGATGGGATTTCGACGAGCATTTCCGACGTCTGGCTCCCAAACTAAATCGGACTGGGGCTGCTCTCTCGCGGCTCCTGCCCAACCTTGGGGGTCCAGACGCCTCCTGCCGGAGGCTCTACGCGGGGATCGTTCGGTCCATGGCCCTTTATGGCGCGCCGGTGTGGGCGCCGGGGCTGCGGAAGCAGCCGGCGGCCCGGCTGAACGCGTGCCAGGGGGTCATGGCCATACGGATGGTGCGAGGATACCGGACGATCTCCCGCGAAGCGGCGAGCCTTCTTGCTTGCCAGCGACCATGGGAACTGGAGGCAACAGTCCTTGCACTCATGCACGAACGGCGCATGGAGATGCAACGCCGGGGCGAAACTCCGCTGCCGCAACAAGTCGCGGCATGGCGGACAGAGTTCCGGCGAGTTCTCATGGAGAAATGGCGACAGCGACTGTCGCGACCCCGTGCTGGGCACGCCACAATTATGGCGGTAAGTCCCCTCTTTGAGGCGTGGTTGGAAAGACCTCACGGCGTCCTCACATTCCGCATGACGCAGGTCCTCACCGGACACGGTAAGTTCGGGAGGTTCCTGCACCGGATTCGTGCGGAAACGACGCCCGGGTGTCGCCACTGTGTGGCCCACCCGGAGGACACGGTGGAGCACACGGTGGAGGTGTGCCCCGCTTGGGCAGAGCAACGCCGTGACCTCGTGAGGGCAATCGGCGGCGGTGATCTCTCGCGCCGGGCCTTGGTTCAGGCCATGCTCCGGAGCGAGGAGGAGTGGCAGGCGGTCGCCTCTTTCTGCGAAGCAGTAATGCTAGCTAAGGAGGCGGCCGATCGCGTGAGGCAACGATCCTTACGCTCCAACCGCCGCCGGGATTCCGATCCCGATTTCCGGCCACCGTAGGCGCGGGCTTGCAGACGGCGAGCAATGGGTGGCTCGCCGTCTGCCCGTCCGGTAACCGTCCGGACCAAGCCCAAGTCGTCGACGGCGCGTTTTGTTCCACGCGCGCCTCAAGGAGATGTCAGCAAATCGTAGGGGCCCAGCAGGGTCGAAGCCTACTGGGGCCACGGGTAGTGTGAAAGCGGAACCCGGGGCCCTGGGACGAAGGCAACGAAGGAACAGGAGTGGGTTTTTAGTCAGTAAGAGTCTGACACTATCTCCCGCTCCGCCCAAGAGCGGGGATGTCATTAGGATGATTTTCCCACCCAATAAAAAAAAAATAAAAAAAAATAAAAAAAATAAAAAAAAAACCATAAAGGTAAAAACACAGAAAATAATTCGTACAAAACGACTTATACATAATTGACCTTTTTTGTATTAGGGGTTTATTCATGAAGCAATTCTAGGAATATAATTATCCCATTCACAAAATACTGTTCAGCGTGATGGAATTGAGCAGGAAAATCTGCTTTGATTCATCTCTTTGGTGTCAATTCGTATGAAGAAGGGCTTATGGTTTTAATTTGGACAAGTTTGTCACTATGGCTATTTGGGTGAATATTTTTTTATGCTACTTTCAACAGGTTTCTCGCATGTGTCAAGATTATAGCACGGTTAAGCAAATAAGGTGCCATAAGTTTAATATAATGAGGTATGATCGATGAAACTACTTTAGCTACAAAATAATTTAAATGAGATGAGATTATAATCAAGAAAGCAGAGATTGAAGGGAATTAATTCAATAATGTAACAAAAGCTAGCACTGTTAAAAAGCCTGCACTTGTTAGATGAAGAATTTGCGAGAAGTTACTAGAGCCCGCTGGGAAATCATATAAAGTGCGTTACTAATTGTTCTCATGAAATAATTTCTCGCATTCCTCGAGTCATTTCGTCAATGCCGAGAGCAATTTCTCGGGGATAGTTCTGAGGAATTCTTCACTCATGAAACTTTGAATTTCCCAACGACATTTTGTGTAAGTAAAACAACACTAATATGATGGCCAGTTACCCAGAATCCTTGGACTTACCCCGCTAAAATCGTCTTTACTACTAAAGCAATACATTTCAAATTCCTGTGGCATTTTCTGTCGTGTAATTTGTCCTGTGGGCAACCGTAGGAACCCTATGTAACTAAGAATGCCTAATATCGTACACTCGGTTAGCTCGTAAACTGGATGGTACGGTAATAACCCTACAGAAAGGATTCAGAGGGTCTGTTACAAATATGGTAATTATTTTTACATGACAATGGTGACGCTAAGAGAGGTCAATTTTACGTTTCGTTGGTTTAATAGTATGTTTTGTGTAAAGACTAAATAACTGAAGAAATTGGTGCTGCTGATGTATAGTTACGATGTCTGTCATTCTTAAACATAAAAAAACTTTTTACAAAAAAAAAAAACGACTTCAGTAAAAAAAAAAACTGGGCGTACCGACGTACGAGTCGGACTCGCACACTGAGAGTTCCGTACAAACTTACCTATGAAAACAGTTCAATTCCCGAATTGAGTTTTGAAGAAGAATCGCATTTTTTTTTTGAGACGTAACAACAAATTTACTGTTTTCAGATTTATTCCTATATCTGTGCTTATAAGTTGATTTATGCCAAATTTCAGGATTCTGGGTCAACGGGAACTACCCTATGAATTTTGATTTCCTTGAGAGTGTCGAAATATATTTATAATATATATGTACGTTTTTTGCGACATAAACGACCGTATCTTTTTTTTTCGTTAACTTAGAAGTTTGATTTTTTACAGCATCAAGGGACCGCAGACTTAACTATATGTTTTTAGTCAGTAAAAGTCTGACACTATCTCCCGCTCCACCCAGGGGCGGGATTTGTCATTAGATGATTTTCCCACCGAAAAAAAAAACTATATGTTTTTAATTTCAACTAGATACCTCCACATGTTCCCGAGATAAAGGGTCTTGGCAGACAGACAGACGGACGGACAACAAAGTGATCCTATAAGGATTTCGTTTTTTCCTTTTGGGGTACGGAACCCTAAAAACACTAAAAGGATCAAAATAACTTTAATTTAGAAAGTTGGTGTTTTCGATTCATCATGTCAGGTCACTTCGATGACACCATTTTCAATATAACTATTCAGAATCATTTATTTATTTGTATTGTCATGTTGTTGTTATTTCTTAACTATCTTCATTGTGATATCTACATGAGTATGAAGTTCCGTTGGCCATTTCTGGTCTTCTTCACCAGTTCCACTTTATCAAATGTTACTTTTTGACTGTAAATGCTCAAGTTCTCAATGAAAACACCAAAATCACTATATGGTTGCCTATAATATTTGAGGAGTTTCCTCTATTCCTCGTGGATTCCATCATCAGAACTGGATTTTGAAAAAACTGGAATTAATTTAAAAGCGTATCCTTCTCCTTTAAATATATGTAAATATGATGATGATGATGGAGCCGGTCGCGTTTGGGCTTATTAGAATTGTCATGAGTGCACTTTGCCTATAAAGTACTATCGAACCGACCTGATAATGGATCCGGAAGGTGGAACGTAGACAAGGGTATATATTGTAAATCTGTACTTTTTTTTGTTTTGTTGCCTATTGTATTGCCTGCATCGAATAAATCCTATTCTATTCTATTATATAAGAGAAATTCATAATAAAACAATGTAACCTAGCAGTGTTTGGGTTAGTTATAAGTGTATCACAATTGAAAAGTGTGAACCAAAAATCTTTTTACAAAAATTAACAAAGAAACAGAAACACCGACTTCCGAAATTAAAGTTATTTTCATCGTTTTAGCGTTTTTTTTTGTAGTGAAGTCGGTTATTCTATCATACAAGAGAACTCAAATATGCACTGACTTGAATTATTAATGCCAAAAGATTAATTTATTAACACCAAGTGGAACCAGTGGTTGTGATAATTTATTCAAACTGCTAATTGATTACTACATTACGGGGGTTAGCCAGTCTGTTTAGACGGCACGAGGTCATTATCCCAGCTTCCTTTGAATACACATACCGTATTTAGTCATTATTCACATCCTCTGATTGCTGTTTAGGATGAGAATTATTCAACCGGTGCATAGTGCAATATTTGTTGCTTTAATAAGAGACGTTTGCAAAGAAATTTGTAGGTATGGGAGGTCTTTGGACAGTTGTAGGTACTTGGACAGGTGCGATTTTACTTCTGTTATTGATTTGGATTATTATTAGGAGCCTGTTGCGTCCAACTGCAGGACAAAGTCTTCCCTTCCACTCTTGGATGTGATAAGCGACTAAAATATGTAAGACGTACAGTATGCATGAATTGTTACACATACACACACAACCTGTAATTTCCAGGATTTTTACGAGGATAGAGTTAACCTCCAACTAGGAATCTAGCAACTCGCACTAGGCCCGCTTAGGGCTGAATTCACCAATAAAACTAATCGCGTTTTAACGTTTAGCTCCCATAATCGTATTTAGCCGCTGTCACTAGTGTCATTTGTCTGTATATTTCTTTTGTTGTATTTTTACAAGTAACACTAGTGACAGCGGCTAAACGCGATTATGCGAGCCAAACGTTAGGTTTGGTGAATTTTGCTTAGTGGATTTCGGCTCGTTTCCTCTCCTAGAGAGAAGGCTTCAGTCCCAGCAGTGGGAACATTGTAAGACTGATTATGTTTACCTATGTTTAATGATAGATCTGTACTTATAATTATGTAGGTTTCTAAATACTTATATGATATTTCATAACTCATTTTGGTGTACAATAGACAATTAAGAAGCAGAAATTGACCAGTAACATTTATAAGAGCATTAGAGAACTAATAGTTTTCCAATGCTCGTCTAATTTTTAATTTATATTCATCTTTCTTTAAAAAAATATAAATGATTAAGGCCTATGTGAAATGACAGCTAAGTTAATAAAAAACATGGCTACTTAATAAAAAAATTATGTGTACCTTCTAATAAAACATGTATACAAAGAAAACATGGCTGACATTAAACAGTTATTTTTAATTTCGTTTGTCTCCGACTGTGAAATCAAATTAAGTCCTTAAATAGGTACGTACGGAAAGAGAAAGGCGAATATCCCGTCAAAACAAATTGTGCGTAATCTTTGCGACCACCACCCCGCAAAAAGGTGAGCTTCCTCCATTATGAATAACTTCCACAGCGTTCATCTAATTTAACTTGTAAACATTACAATTTAGTCGCCCATCTCGACTTGATGCCTCCAAAAGTACTATTCGCTACCTTTATTACCGGAATTTTTATTTCGTATCTCGCATTTTGTTCACTTGTTATTTCTTTATGAGTAACCTCGTTTACGCTTACGAATGTTGCAAAGAATTTTTTATATTCGTTTTAAGTTCTTCTATAGGTATATATAGATTTATTTTTAAACACTTTTATAGTTTTTTTATGGTGGGAAATCATTAAGTAACTTCACCCACTCTGTGTGGAGAGTAAATGTTAGAGTTTTATTGACTAAAACCCACCTGTGTTCCTTCAGTTGCCCTTTGGGTTCTAGGGCAGCCGCACTATCTCTTTCGAACCATACTGGAGCCCAAAACACAGTTCCTAAAAATATTATTCACTTGTTTTATTTATGCCTAACGTTTAAATATCAGAACAGCACGCTTCAACTTATTCTTCAAAATTAATGGATAAACGTATCGCTACGAAAAAAACCACTGCAGATACCAGTATTTGATATCAAATCCAGCCTATTATGTTTCAATTACACTGAAAGTCGCGGCTTTACCGATATCACTGTCGCATTGAAACGCTTACATCCCTAAGAAGCTTCATCCAACCGAGTAGGGTTACTAGGGTTAGCAGGGTTTAGCGTTCAATTGGATACTGGAAATACCTTTTGTGCAAATTGGCCGGTACCTAGGTTCTCACAATGTGACCGACGCGGCATTCGGCTAACATGGCAGTTAAGGGTGTAATTGCATCCGTTACAGACGATGTGCTGCGATCGGTGACCTCTGTTAGAGAAGATGCATTGTTAGTACTAACGCTTGCCCTTCGCTTACTTAGCTGCCAGAGTTCTGATGTTAGTTTTAGTTTGTAACTGTACATTGTATCTGTGTATCATTTATATCTATCACCAACAACGTGATGGATATAAATGTATTCTAATATAGACACAAGAAATACTCGTAGTACCAATTCAAATCCGATTGATTTGAAAAACTGCGAAGAAAAATAAGTGTATTTTCCGAAAGCTTCCGCTTTCTTGGCGATTCCTGACATGCTGTCCGATAAATTAACGAAAACTCATTTAAAAAAAAAAATTGCTGAGAAAATAACAAACGTGTTGGCGAAAATTAATAGAAAAAAAATAGCAAATTCGAAATGAATCGAAAGTATTACTTAAAACCAACGAATAGCACTACAGAGAATTTGGAATCAGAGTCGTAAACTGTTTATTGAAACAAGCGATACCTTTTACCGTTAGTCGTGGTTCACGTGTGGCCGGTGGATGGCAATATTGGCTATCTGTATGCAACGACGTACTCACGAACGCAGCGGCCAGACAGCAAATTGGTACTGATGTGTAGTCTTACATTTTATTAAGCAGAATCAGATATTTTTGGACGTATGCCTCAGTGAGAGATGCAATGCAACAGTTTGTAAAGTACAGTGTGAAAAAAAAATATCTATGTGGAATTCATTGCGTTAAATATTATTTTATGGTTTCTACATAGGTGACTAATTGAGCGGAATTAATTATGCAATATTTTTCTGTTTTTGTCTCACATTTAATATTACTCCTGCATCCATAGCCAAGTTGATAATCTGCAATCGTTAATGCTAGTCGAAAACTAATCAAATGTATGGGAAGGTCATCATCTCAACGTTAAGTCACGTCATCAGAACAAACGAATAGAAAATTCGTAGCCAAGTTTACATCATTCAAAATGATAAAATGAATTGTTATCGTTTCTACAATGTTCAACGCTACAACCCTTTGTTATTGTAGAACGAACGGCCGACTTAGGCACGTCAACCAACTTATCGTTTTCTACAATCGTTGACACCGAGGTGTTATCGATTGGAGAACGGAATTCGGCGCGAAACGGTTGTAACTTGGCTAGGGGGGCTGTATCGTCGGTGAATTCACAAACATGTACATTCACATACACAAGACACTCATACCCGAAACAACTATCTATATATACTAATATTATAAAGAGCTAAATTTTGTTTTTTTTTTGTTTGTAGGAGGTAATCTCTGCAAGTACTGGTCCGATTGCTAAAATTTTTTCACCGATAGAAACCTGCTTTATTCCCGAGTGACATAGACTATATTTTATGTACGAAGGCAAAGCCGCGGGTATAAGCTAGTAGGCTATAATTTTTTTTTTTCCGTGAGGCAATCTAAATTGTGACCCTCAGCACAGTAGCCAATCGCTCAACCACTGTGCCAACAGCACCGTATGATCGACCATGATAAGTTTAGTCATCAAATATAATTTTATCTCTTCTTAGAGTATTGATAGCAAATTTAGTTTAAGAGCTAGCAATATTTCCAAGCAGTATGTTGATAGTGTGAAGGCAAGATTACATAAATTCAATTTGGGCACCTCAGAGAGCTTTGCAAATTGCCTCGTCGGCCAGCAAGTGGAGTTAACCCTTTGATGCTGATAGCTAGCGTCATTCCGTCACCCGAACACTCCGGGAAGCTTTCAAACGCTCCATAGATATTGAGTCAAAGTAACCCACGTTCGAGAGAGAATTTAAAATTCTCGATAGACATTTGCCGGACGAAAGCTAGACCAATCCTGAAATTTTAAAACGGACTAAAGTGAACTTAGAATCTAGTATGAGTATATTTATTTGAGGAAAACACTTTTAGATTCAAATAAAAGAACTTAAAAAAAGGAACATGTTTAAATTAAATCTAAATTTGAATATTTCTCTCAAACTACCCAACCAACTGAGAGTCCTCATTGACAATATTATCATACGTCGTTGATAATATCAGCAGTGGCATATACTATTCTCATCGTATTCGTGTACCCTGATCCTTGTCTCCAGCCAGATACTATGACAATTGGATCGCCAATCCTTATGAACCCTCTTTCGATGCCCCAGCTGATAGCGAAGTTCACACGTTTCTCAAGATTTATTGACCACTCTGCGTCCAGAGGTGCTAAAAAAAAAACAAGAATACATTATATTATGCAATGGGAAATTATATTTGAACTACCTTTTGCACGCAACGTCGCCCGTGTTAATAGTGTTTTATCATCCTTAAGAACATCATTTTTGGTATGAAAAGTACGAGTATCTTGTCTTTAGTTCAAAGTTTATTTGTGTGTCAATACTGTGTACCATGATAATCCGTTCATCGCATTATTTACATTATTTAAAAAGTTAGTTGGTTACATAATAATACTCGCGATTATATCATAATAATAAATTTTATTGATTAATTGTATTTGGTATCATCATCATCATTTCAGCCGAAAGACAGTGGACTGTTGGAAATACTCGTAGATCCCGTCCAAGTATCGCCACAACGAATGGTCATTAGCCCCCCTAGCCAAGTTACAATCGTTTCATTTGCGTTGAACGCCCCGAGTAGGCCACGCCTCCGATTCCTTTGTTCGGACGTCATCTCAATGCTCAATCACGTGGTCAGAACAAAGGAATCGGAGACGTGGTCTACTCGAGGCATTCGACGCTAACGAAACGATCGTAACTTGGCTAGGGGGCAGGGCATTAATCCATCTTGTGAAAGGCCTTTCAATGCTGTGTCTTCCGGTGCGCGGTTGCTACTCCAGAACCTTTCGGCCCCATTTAGTATAATTTACATTGATTTGTTGACTTATAATGGGTAAGAAAGCTACAAAACTTACCTTCAAAAATTAAAGGCATGACTCCTCTCCACTGATGAAGCTGCCGTGCTACAAAACCGTACCTAGTCACTGCTATTATGGGGCAGCGAGGCCTGAACTTCGCGACCGTCTGCGCTGCCTTCCCTGATGAAGTCACGACTACAATGGCAGCTGCTATAGACCTTTGAGCTGCGATCACTCCTGCCATGGCGGATGCGGTACACTGGTCGCAAGGCAATGGCGTCTATAAATTATAAAAAATATAAGGAGTATTTCAGTTGTTATTTTGTAAGTGGTTATGAAATAAAAACGAATAAAAGAAAACAAAAAATACATCACATGGCGTATCCACCTTAAAATAAAATGAGATAGGGCAGAAGGTTGATCAGGGTACTGATGTTGTATAAAATAGACTCAATGATCATTAGGCTGATAGTCATTAGGTACAGATAGGAGTGTGCATCGAAATTGCACAATTTAATTCCGCCAAGCCCGTTCCATCATCGGACCACTAGACGTACGACGTGGCGCCGTCGATACATGGTGATCATCCCAACCATACGTACAAAAAGTTTTGGGAACAAATTCATTCTGCGTACAGCTAAGGAGTTGGATTCCCTGCCATAGTTTGTGTTTTCTCATATTTACAACCTAGGGATCTTTATGTCAAGAATTAATAGGTCACTTTTCGGAAAGCGTGCTCCATCGACGGCCACATCACCGTTTCAACACACAGAATAAAAAAATACAAGATAATGATAATAGCTAAATAAATCCTATGTTAAAAATATTAATATAATACTGTGCCTCCTGTGAAGAGTGATACTACTCGACTTATATAATTTTTGAGACTTTTCCGGAAAACTTATAAAAAAAACAACGTTTTTTATGGTCTTACTCACGTTCTTATATATTTAAATTTGTTACCCTTATAGGTAATTTGTTTTACACATTTTTCGTGCTCGATACATCGATCGATCATCGATTTCATTTTTCGTGATAAATACGATTAAGTATATTAATTTCACATTTTATTTTTCAATATATTTATCGTGAATATTGATATACTTAGAGTTATATCACTTTGAACAAATTTTTCTCAAAACTCATTATCAATATTTTTTTTTGTTTTTACAATGTAATATTATCTAATCATTTTTTTAGTTCTCGGGTAGAGCGAGGTGTGTCTTAAACAGACAGAGAGACTTTTACTGACTACAACCACACCTATATTCCTTGGTCGCAATGAATATATGTGTGGATTATATTATATTTTAGTAAGAAGTATACTAGACTTGTATTATTTAACACATATATTTCAAAAGACTTTTTTTTGCAAACTGAAACAATTCAGTTTTATTTTGACCATAG
This sequence comes from Mythimna vitellina, assembly GCA_949316375.1. NCBI lineage: Eukaryota > Metazoa > Arthropoda > Insecta > Lepidoptera > Noctuidae > Mythimna > Mythimna vitellina. The sequence continues at coordinate 12,590,908 of OX438686.1, forward strand.
GGAGGACTGATAAGTAAAAATGTCTAATCTTTGGGGTAGTATATTTATCATTAGTTTGAGCAACATTGCGTTAGTAACATAATTTAGAGTTATTAGATTTTTTTCATGTATTAGTTTACACAAAGACAACATAGAGGTACAACATGATTTAACTGTACTTGTATTATAATCACGTAATATTAGCCCACATTAGACACAGAAAAAGTTCAATTCACAGGTTTTTTTTGGATTACTTTAAAACTATAATATTAATCATAAAAAATAAGGTTCACTATGAAAGTGAATGTTTTTATTTATAAAAAAGGTACTTAAATTTAACTTAGCCCACTTAGTTCACGAATTAAGATTAAACTTGATTTTTTTTTTCTTGTAAAGTGAAGATTTTTTTGTATCATTTGTCACAGGGGGCACAGAATTATAATTAGATACACACCTTTTCAATAAAATCATAAAATACTTGTTTGGTCCATACACAAGCCTCAGCTTCTTTGCAAGCGATACTCAAAGTTTGAATGATTTCTACTGGGTACATGCCTACTGCTGTTTCAGCACCGATTACCAAGTTGTCAGCACCATCCAGAATACAGTTGGCTACATCGAGAAGTTCACCTCTTAGAGGAACCTTTTTGAATCTCATGCTACTCAGAAGGGCAGCGCTTATACAGCTTGGAATATTGAGCTGCAATGATGGAAAACTTTATATAACAAGGTAAATGCTGATAACCCGGCTAAGTAAAAAAAAAAATGTTCGTAATAACTTTAAGATTATTGGGCTTGCGGACGACGAGCAATGTGTAGCTCGTCGTCGGGCCATCCGGTAACCGTTTGGACTGAGTCAGAGTCGTCGACGGCGCATAGTGTTCCAAGCGCACCTCAAAGAGATGTCAGCCAGGGCATAGTAGAGGAAGTCTACTATCACTTTATCATTCACTAGCTTTTGCCCGCGGCTTCGTTCGCATAAATAAAATATCAATCAAACCAATCATCAAGCAATCAGATCAGTACTTTCAGAGATTACGTGTAAGTACTTCCTATAAAGAAAAAAACAAAAAAACAAACTTTATAATATTAGTGTAGATGTAAATATCATAATGAATATATCTATAATTATTTTATGCAAGTTACTAACTGTATTCGCTCGAGCTAACATATTCTTTTGAGCTACAATTAGTTTCTTCGGAGTAATGTCTGAACCCAGTTCTTGTCGCGTTATCATTACACCATCTGTTACCTGAAATCGGGAGCCAACAGGATTTATTACTTATCTAAAGCTAGCGTGGCAAGATGGGCAGATGATGTTGTTGCCATTGCGGGCAAAACCTAGATGTGGTTGACTTAGGAAAGTGAGGGGTTGGCACAAAAAAAGAGAGGTGTATACCCAGCAGTGTATTTTAAGCTGCGGATGATGATGACATTCTCAGCTTGCTTGAATGATTTTACCGATGTTCTAGAGACAAATAAAATATGAAACACCCACAAAAACCTTAGTTTTTGTTTGTGATGAAAATGGGAGGGCCATATAGTAAAATCATGTGACAAAAAGTAACCCAAGCAAATGGCAAAGTGCAAATGCAGACATAAACGACCCTAAGGATGATCTGATAAGGTCTCGTCCGATTATAATTTGGGTCTCTTCAAGGCTACAATGAATAGGCTCCTCATAAACTAGTGCGCCTCATTATCAACGATTGCATCACTGCTTGCCATCTTGTGGAATCACAGTCAAGCACAAATATATCAGTTAAAAAAAGTAATCTAATTAAAGTGGCTGATTAGAAATGGCTAACACTGGTAAAAGACCGGAAAAATTAGTACAAACTGGACGAAGGTTTTATCCATAAACCTTAATCAAACAAAACTAATTATATTTTACGATAAATACCAATAGCATTTTATCATGTAAAATTGTTATAATGGATTATACTTACGGGCTTTTTATTTAATTTATTTAGCTGTCTCCTGAGATGGACTGAAATTATTCATTAAGATTCTAAGTAGCAGAAATAATCACATACCTGTAGTATAGAGTCAAAATTCCGAAATCCTTCGAGCGTTTGTATATTTGACATTATAGCAATTTTTTTACCCTTTTCTCCTAATAAAGATTTTAACTCGAGGACACCATCGGCAGAGTTTACAAATGCCGCAATTAAAATATCGATCTGAAAAAAAAATTGTTTTAATGCTGTGGATATTTTATATTTTCTGTGTAGGAGTTTACTATGGGCAGATTCACATCGGAACGGCAGCGGCCGGCAGTGTCGCAAAGAGCTGACGGAGCTGGCCCCGGCAGTCAGTCGCTGGCAGTCGCGCACGGCCGCTGGCAGCCGCGCACGGCCGCTGGCAGCCGCACACGGCCGCTGGTAAGACTGCTGAAACTGTGCACTGTGCACTAGCTTCTGACGTTTTATAAGTGCCCATGTAGGCCTATGTGAAATAAAAATCTTTGACTTTGACTTTGAAAAGACGCGCATGGCCGCTTGACTGCTCGCTGAGCCGCGAACAGCTTCGCGCCCTTTTTAGACCTTCCAAGCGATACTGGTCGTTTAGAAGATAAAGTTTATAACTATTTCATTCTAAAAGTACTCGCCGCTGGCCGCTGCCATTTCAGTATAAATCGGCCCTATGATTATGAGTACCTACGAACATACCTGCTGTTGAACGCCCATTTCAATATCGAGTTTGTCTTTGTCGGTATAGTTTGGCATGTCCAATACAACGTTAGGGACAAACACATCCTTATATGATCCCAGAAATCCTCCTCTTTCAATTTTACATGTTAACGTTGTTGTTGATATCACATCAACCTTCAACATGATGGTCTCATTGTCCAATAAAATGTAATCATTTTTGTGTAGTTGCTCGGCAAAGTACATGAAATCTACGTAAACCGTGTATGTAGAACATCTGTCTTTGTATGTTTCGTCTGTTGTCAGTCTTACAACTTCGCCAGTTTTTAGTTCTACATTATCTCCGAAAGTCTGTATTCAAAAGAAAGAAAAAATCTGAAAACATTATCTAATTAGAGGCTTGAACCCGACCCGAACGAGATTTCTGTTTAACCGACTTCAGAAAGAAGGAGGATCAGTATTCGGCTGAATGTATTTTTTTAATTGTGGACCGATTTTGTAAATCATGTTTTTGATTCAAAGGATTCTTTTTTTTAATTTTTATTTAGCGTTTAATTTTTCCTTGTACATATCAAACCCATTGTACTAAACAATATCTACATCACTGAAAGGTTATTCTTCCAATTTGGTTCCACAGAAATATTGTTATGATCTGATGATAAACTTCGAAGATATGGATCGGAACTCCTCAATACTCAATACTTTAAAATTGCTTTGTTTATGTTACGTGTAGTACTTTTTGGTTGTGGTACTACAACTAAAAAGTGTAAAATAAAAAAATAATTACAAAAAAAATACAACCGACTTCAATTAAAAAAAAAAAACACTAAAAAGTGCAAAATCACTTCAATTTCGAAAGTCGGTTTTAAATAATGAACAGACATAACTATTATTGAAATATCGACTTCAAAATACAACCGACTTTAAAAACGTTTGTATTTTTTTTTTACTTTTTATTATTTCTTCTCCTCGAATAGATGGTTTTCTTTTCCCTCGGGTCCTCCAAAGTGCATGTGTAGGGACACTTTGGGCACTCTAGTAAGTGGGCCATCGTCTGGTCAGGAGCACCGCATTCGAACTGGGTGTCGGAGAGGTCGATAGTCCCCCACATAGCCAGGTTGGTTTTTGGGGGCTGAGTCACCCGCGTCCGTAGGAGAATACCCATAGCTAGGCCCTACACGTGGTCCCCGGGTGGTGCTAATCAGGTGACACTGACGCTTGTGACCACCCACTGGGCAAAAACGTACCGCCAAACGGCCTAGCCGTGTTCCGGTACGATGCCCAGTGTAGCCAATTTAGAGGAGTTGGGTCGAAGTGGTGGTTCTATGTATGCAGACCAGCCGGACCCGCGCTGGTATTGACGTATCGAGAGACTAGTCGTGGAGGGTAGCGGGATCCGAGGCACGGTGCACCGCTGGCCGACCGCAGTTAGTTGGGGGCCCAAGTAATGTGCTAGCCACACATGAAAGGCTGCCCCGCCAACTGACGAAAAATCCCGGAATGCACCATCGTGCTGGTTGGCGACCAGATGAGAGGGCCCGATGGTCATCTCCGGGGGGGCTCGGGCGTCCCCGCAGTCTCCAGACTAGTATCCCAATGATGCTGTCCTGCCAGTGCGTGACTGAAGGTTAGCAGCATGGGACTCCATTTCACTTCCTTCTCCTCTCCTACTTCACTCACAATATGCCAAGGATGCAAAGGAAAAAAGTTAGACAGCGGCTGCACTCCCTCTCACTAAAAGTGCACCTCAGCAATATTAGAGGTCTGCACTCCAATCTCGCAGCAGTCCATCATCACCTGGAGACTGAAAAACCTTCTCTCTTTTTTCTTTCGGAGACGCAGATAAGAAGTCCGTCAGACGTGTCGTACCTGTCTTACCCAGGGTTTACCCTGGAGCACAATTTTATACCACACGCTGGTGTGTGTTTGTACGCCAGGGACGACATATGCTATCGGCGTCTCCGCAACCTTGAAGATTCCAGGTTCTCAACGCTTTGGGCACTGGTGGACACAGGCATGGATAAAATTATCTATGCTTGTGTCTACCGTTCGCACAGTGGTGATCAGGAGACGACCAGGCTCACACAGTACCTCAGTGAGGCGGCGGATGCGGCTCAACAGAGGTACCCTTCCGCGCAACTGGTGTTACTGGGGGATTTTAATGCCCACCATCAGGAGTGGCTTTTCCCATACCAGTGCACAGACCATGCTGGTCGAGAGACGCGTAAGCTTGCGCTAGCGTTAAATCTCACCCAGCTGGTCCAGGGAGCTACGAGGGTGCCGGATGTTGACTCGCACACGGCCAACTGCTTGGACCTTCTGCTGACAACGGATCCAGACCGCTATTCAGTGTCGATATCATCGCCGTTAGGTAGTTCCGACCACTGTCTGGTGAAATCTGTATCAGTCTATTCTCCGCCCGATCCCTGCCCTAGAGGCACCAGGCGGGTTTGGCGATATAGGTCAGCAGACTGGGATGGCATGCGATCTTTCTTCGCATGTTATCCTTGGCAGCCTACTTGCTTTTCTTCGGGTGATCCATCGTCGTGCGCGGATGCTGTGACGGATGTGTTGCGGCGGGGGATGGAGTACTACATTCCATTCTCTGACGTAACAATGTCTGGCCAGGCTCGCCCTTGGTTTGGTGCGGAGTGTGATCGCGCTAACAAGCTTAAGCACACGGCTTACCAGGCATGGGCCGACGCTCGTATGCGCAAGGCAAATGACGTGGGTCAGAAGAAAAAAGCCTTCAACAGAGCTGCCAAGTCTTGCAAGAAGGTGATGCGGAGGTCTCGGTACAACCACATTAGCCGCATCGGGAACAAACTCGCTTCATACCCTGCTGGTAGTAAGGCGTTTTGGTCCCTGGCTAAGTCGGTTGAATTGAACTTCTGCCGTCCCTCACTGCCGCCACTGCTGAAACCCGACGGATCGCTGGCCCATACCGCTGAGGAGAAAGCAAATCTGTTTGCCTCACTCTTCGCGGAATCTTCGCGTCTAGATCTTGGTGACGCGCGGCCCCCTGTTAATCCTGTTGGATGCGACACGAGTATGTCGGATATTCGCATCCATCAGAAGGACGTCCGCAGGGTGCTGCGTAACCTTGACGTGAACAAGGCTAGTGGTCCAGACGGGATACCAGCAATTGTTCTGAGAACGTGCGCGCCTGAACTGTCTCCGATCCTGACACGCCTATTTAGGCTTTCATTTGAGGCTGGAAAAGTGCCGATTGCATGGAAGCAAGCTAACGTACAGCCCGTGCCCAAGAAGGGTAGTCGGGCTGACCCAGCTAACTACAGACCAATCTCAGTAACGTCCATTCTCTGTAAGACTATGGAACGTGTACTCAACACTAAACTCCTGACATACCTAGAAGCTAATGACATCCTAAGTGACCGACAATACGGCTTTCGCCGAAATCGGTCAACTGGTGATCTTCTAGCGTATGCCATCCACATCTGGAGTGAGGCCATCGAGAAACACGGAGAAGCGCTTGCTGTCTCCCTCGATATCTCGAAGGCTTTCGATAGGGTCTGGCACGAAAGCCTTATTAGTAAGCTTCCTTCTTTCGGTTTACCTGCTGGTTTGTGTGCTTGGATCGCAGACTTCCTGAGTGACCGGTCCATCCGAGTGGTCATCGATGGTTGCTCGTCCGGTCAAATGGCCATTAATGCCGGGGTCCCTCAGGTGTCAGTGCTCTCGGCAACGTTGTTCTTGCTGCACATTAATGATCTGCTTAAGCCCGGTACCTTTGGGTATGCAGACGACAGCACTGTTGCTGAGAGTTACACATCCAGCGCGCACGCTAGTGGGTCACTGATCCAGTCTCTTCTAGCCTCTCGAAGAGCTGGTCGAACGCTTGAACTTGTCCTTGGAGGCAGTCTCTGAATGGGGCGATGCCAATTTGGTCAAGTTCAATGCTGCTAAAACCCAAGCGTGTCTCTTTTCCGCTAAAAGGAGCCAATTCAGCCCTGCTCCAACTTTCCGGGGCGTAACCGTGCCGATAACCGACCATCTTGATCTTCTTGGTGTTACGCTGACGTCAACACTCAACTTTGGGCCATACATTGAAGCAAAGGCTCAACTGGCTGCAAAAAAGCTGGGTATCCTCGCTAAGGTCAGACAGTACTTCACGCCGGAACAGCTGCTCAAACTATATCAAGCACAAGTTCGATCGTGTATGGAGTACTGCTCTCATCTTTGGGACGGATCTGCCCGTTACCAGCTTGATGCACTTGAGGCAATTGAGAGGCGTGCCAAGAGGATCATTGGCAATGATGCACTCGTTGAGTCGAGGCTCCAAAGTCTTGAGCATCGGCGCCGAGTTGCTAGCCTGTCGGTTTTCTACCGGTTGCATTTCGGGGAGTGTGCGTCGGAATTGCATAACCTAATTCCGCCTAGCCCGTTCCATCATCGGACCACCAGGCGTACGGCAACGCGCCACCGGTACATGGTGGACATTCCACCTATACGCACAAAACGTTTTGGGAACACATTCATTGTGCGTACAGCTAAGGAGTGGAATTCCTTGCCGGAATGTGTGTTTCCTGATAGCTACAACCCGGTAATCTTTAAGTCAAGAGTGAATAGGTTACTTCTAGGTAAGCGCGTTCCATCGTCGACCGCATCATCGCTTTCCATCAGGTGAGATGGCGGTCAAGCGCAAACCTATCGTGAATAAAAAAAAAAAAAAAAAGTTGTGTTTGCAACGGCCTACTTAAAATTATGTTATATGTGAGCAATATTATTATATTAAATATATGGACACATACACCTCCCGAAATAATCTTCTTAAAGATAGAAAACCACGTCAGAATCCGTTGCGTTTTGAAAAACACACACACCTATGCGAATAGGGTAAAAGTTAGAAACACCAAAAAACGCAGTCATTATCGCTAGAAACATGTGTTGTATAAACCCCGTAATGAGTATTTGAAAATTTACATTGAAATCAAAAATACTTACCTCTGCAATACGTCCAGTCCTTATTTTCCTACCGGAGAGTCTCATAGCAATTGCTAATGGATAATTTCTGCCCATTTTAATGCTTAAGTTTTTGCTAGCCGCTCTGGCTAGTTTTATAGCTTCCACATGTTCTTCTCGTGGCCCGAAGTTCATATTAAGCATTGCTATGTTCATGCCGGCTGCCATCATTTTCTCTAGTATATCAACGTCATAACATGCTTTTCCTACATTAAAGTAAAATTTTAAATTGTTTTATTGTTAAAAATTCTAGTGAAATTAACAGATCTCCAAACCTAATTTACTGTGGAACGTCCGGAGGACACGGTGGAGGTGTGCCCCGCTTGGGCAGAGCAACGCCGTGTCCTCGTGGGGGCGATCGGCGGAGGCGAACTCTCGTGCCGGGCTTTGGTTCAGGCCATGGTCCGGAGCGAGTAGGAGTAGCAGGCGGTCGCCTCCTTCTGCGAAGCAGAAGCTTCTGCTGAGGCGGGCGATAGCGTGAGGCAACGGTCCTCACGCCCTGATCGCCGCCGGGATTCCGATCTCGATTTCCGGCCACCGTAGGCGCGGGCTTGCGGACGGCGAGCAATGGGTGGCTCGCCATCCAACTGTCCGGTAACGGGTAGTGTGAAAGCGAAAGCCGGGGCCCTGGGACGAAGGCAAAGAAGGAACAGGAGTGGGTTTTTTGTCAGTAAAAGTCTGACATTATCTCCCACTCCGCCCGAGAGCGAGATTCGTCATAAGATGATTTTCCTACCTGATAAAAAATATAAAATATTTGATACTAACTACTTTTTCTCAAACTATTCACTGACCAAAAACGAGGCATTGCATGTTTTATTGATATGGTAAGTAAGTACAGATTTCACAATTTATGTTATTTATATGGTCGTGTTACTAAAAGAAAGTAAACATAAGGATGGATAGAGAGGGAGGTCAAAGATAAGATGGATGAATTGTGTACGAAGTGATATGCGAGAAAAGGAAGTTGGTGATAGTGTGACGGGTGACAAGACAGAATGGAAGAAAAACACGTATTGAGCCGACCCCAAATAACACGCTACAAGGTTAGGAAGATGACGATGATGAAGATGATATGGATACTTTTCATAATCAACTTATTTCAATCAAATCAAAGACTATCTAATTTAAAAATTTACCAAGTGACGCAGTAATTCCTGTCATTCGTGTGCAGGCGGCAGGTGCTCTGATGTCCAAGTTTAACACATGGTCCAATGGTGTGGGAGCATGCGCTGATAACAGCTGCTGGCCAGGGAGCACCATGGCGTCAAACTACAATAAATATTTACATTCAGATGTTAAAGTTCTGAAGCGGCAGTGTTAGAGCAATTTTTTTAAGAGTGGTTACATAAATATGGAAGTTATGGAAGTAAAAACGTAGATCTCTATGGAGAAGAAGTGCAAGAAACTCCAAGAAACCTTCTTTTAAATCAATAAATAATTAAAAAGTTAAGATTACAACTAACACTTTTCCCGCGACTTCTTTCGCGAAAATGTGGTCATAAAAAATGTAACACCCCTTAATCTGTATTTTTTTAGAGTAGTTTAAAAAACGAATAATGACAATCTTTATTATTCATTGCGGTTAAGCTGTGTGCCAATATTCAAGTTTATTGATCTAAGAAATAAAATCTAAGGAAGGTTGTTTATGTTGAAACCCCCTAAATTGTTCTATTGGATTTCTTAAAAAACAAATAATGTCAACCTTTATTAAATATTTAGGTTATAATTTGTGATAACTATCAAGTATCAATAGTCCGATTTAAGGCGGTTTTTCATGGCGATATGGTATATACATATACGAAAGCGACTGTCGCAACCCAGTGCTAGGCACTCTATAAGCATGGCGGTAAGTTCCCTCTTTGAGGAGTGCTGGAAAGATATCACGGCGTCCTCACCTTTCGCATGACGCAGGTCCTTATTCGACATGGTACGTTCGAGAGGTTCCTGCATCTGATTCGTGCGGAAGAAACGACCTCGTGTCACCATTGTGAGGACCGCCAGGAGGGCGGTGTGCCTTGCCTGGGCAGAGCATCGCCGTGTCGCGTGAGGGCGATCGGTGGCGGCGAACTCTCGCACCGGACCTTGGTACAGGCCATGGTCCGGAGCAAAGAGGAATGGGAGACGGGCACCTCCTTCTGCGAAGTAGTAATGCTATCAAAGGAGGCGGCCGCATGCCTGAGGGAATGGACTTCCTTACGACCCAGTCGCCAGGATTTCGACCCCGATTTCCAGCCAGAGAAGGCGTGAGCTTGCAGACAACGAGCAATGGGTAACCGTACGGACCGAACCCGAGTCGTCGACAACGCGTAATGTTCCAAACGCGCTTTAAAGAGATGTCAGCGAAACCGTAGGGAACTAGCAGGGACGAAACCAAAAGGGGCCATGGGTTGGCTTACGAAAGTAAAGAAACCCGGGGTCCTGGAACGCAAGGCAAAGAAGGAACATAGGTGTGGTTTTAGTCAGTAAACGTCTGACACGCCCTCGCGTCCCGCCCTAGAGCTAGCTATGACTATTCATATCATTGGATGATTTCCCACCTAAAAACACGATTTTAATATGTCCAGTGAGGTTCTGCGTCATGCGGAAGGTGAGGACGCCGTGAAACTTCAGCAACTTCTCAAACAGGGGCCGCCATGAATATGGGTTGCGACAATCACTGTCGCCATATCGCCATAAGATCCCGCCGGAACTTTGTCCATCATGTCGTGGCAGCACTAAGTATAATGGTAGAACCACAAGAAAAAAGCACAACCACATTTGTTTGAATAGCTATTAAATAAGCCAATACAATTCGAAATGTGGCACAACCATAACATGATTTTGCTTTTTTATTTCGATGGTCATAAGGTGAAGCTTACTTCAGAAAGTTTGACATCATTATCAGTTGGCCAGACCATGGTTAATAGTAAAATAAATTACAAATCTTAAAATAAATTATATTCGAAAATTCACAATTTATACAAACTTCTGAATAAGTCTATCAAACAGACATTTTACTGTTTGACATTGACAAAGAAATGAAGGAAGTTCAGTTATATTTTTATTTAGAGTTTGGTAGCGTTCTCCTTTACCATTCAGCAACTCTCATGTGTCACTCTTTTATGTGTAAGGTAAGAATAAACGTTTCTAGGGTTCCGTATGTCAAAAGGCAAAAACGGAACCCTTATATGATCACTTTGTTGTCCGTCCGTCTGGCCTCCTTTTTGTTGTGCTATCTTCCGTTGGCCAAAGTCTATAATAATATACTGTACTATTTTATACAATAATCATTTGAAACACGGTAGGTCGCAAAAAATTGCACTGAGCTGCATTTTTGGGATGTTTCTTGGATAGATTCAACAGACTAAATTTTATAATTTTCAATTTCGAATGTAATGAGAGCTTGAGAGCTAGGTACCTAATGATGGTAACTCTATTCTAAAGTCTATTAAACTTACCGACCTACTGTTCTAATGAAATCATAGCAAATATTTCATTTAAAAGTAGACTGAGATTTTCCGTAAGGTGTGATTGAAAATTTTGAGATTTTTCGAAACCACGTAGTTATCAGGTCATTCGAAAGTGCAAACTTGTTTTTATACTGTTGAATTATCTATCAACAACCTCCTATCAAATCAGTACAGTGCAATCATTTACAACCAAAAAAATTAATCCGGTATGTAGATAGTATATTGTTTTTGTTTGAGTTTTTTGTTAGGTTGATTTTGTAATCGGCCTAACTAATAGGACAAAAAACTAATGAAACTAATTTATCTAAATAGTGATTTCTTTATCATCATCATAATCATACGTATTTCGGTAAGCCTAAACACTTAATACCAATTACAGCTGGCTTCGCATCTTTTGAAAGTCAGCGCTACCTACCACTGCACTGACCCCACGTAGACCCAAATTAGCCTTAACATAAGGTCAAAATTTTCGTGTATCTGTACATAGCTTAATAGATTATATCGATACTTACTACGTAACTACACTTCAATACAAAACAGCAAAAACGTGCCAAAACTAAGCCTTTATTTACAACGATTAGTCTTTCAAAATCCAAATCCCTTTAGCGAAATCAAGGATTAGAGTGTAACAAAAGTCAGGTGAGATCAGTACCATCCCAATTGGGGGTAAGCTGAATGATAAACAAGTAGCAGCCACAGCTGCCGCTAACAACGGCGACAAAAATAAATAAAGCTCAGGTAGATAAACAGAGCCGAGTTTTATTTGTGGTGGAACCATTAGGGAAAGGAAAGATAAACGTGTCAACATAGGCGAGATGCGAGACGCCTACTGGGGTAGACTTTTCAGAATCGTCTTCTTCTGAAATATTTTGAAGCTTTTTTAGGACATGATTGAATTTGTTCTACGCGTTGACAAGTAATTCTTAAAACAAATCGAATTTTATTGTTGTGGTGATTTTGTTTTTCCTCTATAATTACTTAGTATACAAAGTATATATAAAGTATGAAAGGACATTGAGAAATATCGTAATGTTTCAATTCCCATGAGCAGTGAGTTCATTGAGAGGTCTCCGGATATCTACCGATATCTATCCGAAACTTTTCGGTTTGAAAATTTTATATTCTTTGTAAAATTGTAAACAATATGTACACAATGATTTCCTTGTGGTCTCCAATTTCTAATACTGACGCCAATTCGTACATGTCTGATAGTATCATGGGCTCGAGGGAAGTACAATCTATAAAATTCTCGTCCTCCTGATACGAAAACCTTTTGTATTCAGACTCTCACCGACTCCCAAAGGCCCACATCAAGAGTTACAATGAAATTCACGAATCGTGATGCGAAAATATATTCAAGTCAAATATATTCCACTTTACGGTGAAAAGGTAGAGAAAATGCTCGCTTCATATTTTAAGATGTGAAATAAGAAGAATGTGTGAAGACCTATCAAATGCGTCGTTGTTGTAAAGTTATCTGAACAATTCAAACAGTAGACCTTAGTGTTAGTATAAGTACAAGTGCAGTACACCTTAGTATTTTCGCATGACCCAGGTCCTCACCGGACATGTTAAGTTCGGGAGGTTCCTGCACCGGATTCATGCGGAAGAAACGCCTGGGTGTCACCATTATGTGGATCGCCCGGAGGACACGATGGAGCATACGGTAGAGGTGTGCCCCGCCTGGGCAGAGCTCCGCCGTGTTTTCGTGAGGGTGATCGGTGGCAGCGATTTCTCGCGCTGGGCCTTGGTACAGGTCATGGGCTGGAGAGAGGAGAAGTTGCAGGTGGTCGCCTACTTGCTAGCAGATACGGCAGCCGCACGTGCACGCGTGAGGCAATGGCTCCCGCGCCCCAGCCGCCGACAGGATTCCGATCCTGATTTCCGTCCACCGTAGACTCGGGCTTGCGGACGGCGAGCAATAGGTAGCTCGCCGTCCGACCGTTCGGTTATCGTCTGGACCGAGCCCAAGTCGTCGACGGCGCGCAGTGTTTCACGCGCACCTCAAGGAGATGTCAGCAAACTCAGGGGCCCAGCAGGGTCGAAGCCTACTGGGGCCAAGGTTCTGATTCTGAAAGGAAGACTCTGCACTGGTATGGAAGGCAACGAAGGAACAAGAGTGGGTTTTTAGTCTATAAAAGTCTCACACTATCTCTCGCTCCGCCCAAGAGCGGGGGATGTCATTGGATGATTTTCACATTTTTCTCTACCATTTTTTTGAAGAGGGAAATCTAATATTAAATAAAAAAAAACAAGAAAGTAAACTGTTTTGCTGTAAGTTATTTAGTACCTTTAAAATAATAATATAACCTACGATACAATATGTTCAAAACTACGCTATTATTAAAATAGTTTGTGTGACATCGTGGCAGTAAGTAGACAGGCGTAGAATAGCTAGTAATTAGAGGTCATTCCATTTACAAATCAGCATCATTATCATAATCACGCTTTCAATATAATAATATATGTTTATAAAACCTCTCAAATTCCAATAGCAATCAATACCTACATGAGAAAAAGTTCAACGATATTGTAATATTGTAATTGTTTTACTAATGTTTATCTTGTGCTTTTTGATTTTATTCTTTAATATTTTCGTTTTCTCCTTCAACTTCTTTTTTCTTTTCTTTCTTATCTTCTTCTTTCTTTTCTTCTTTGACCTTTTCATGTTCTTTATCTTTTTCTTTCTTTTCCTCTTTGACCTTTTCATGTTCTTTATCTTTCTTTTCTTCTTTGACCATTTCATGGTCTTTATCTTTCTTTTCCTCTTTGACCTTTTCATGTTCTTTATCTTTCTTTTCTTCTTTAACCTTTTCATGGTCTTTATCTTTCTTTTCTTCTTTGACCTTTTCATGTTCTTTGTCTTCTTCTTTCTTTTCTTCTTTAACCTTTTCATGTTCTTTTACATTTTCCTTTTCTATAGATTCGTTTTGTTCTGTTTCAATGACTGTTTCTTCAGTTTCCTTCTCTTCACTATCTTTACCTTTTTCTACTACTTCATTCATTATTCTATAAGTACCTGATTTTCTTGTTCTGGGAATTGGTTCAGCAAATGTATTGATATCAAAGTCATGATATGACTCAGGACATCTGAAAAAAGTAAATTTATACTATTAAATAGTATAATAATACATATTTTTTTAAATTTGATATAAACTAGTGCTTGACTGCGATCCCACCTGATGGTAAGCAGTGATGCAATCATTGATGGTGAGGCGCACTAGTTTATTAAGAGGGACTATTCACTCTAGCCTTGAAGACAACCAAATTGTAATCGGATGCAACAATTTGCTTCAACAGGCAAATTGTTCCAGTCGTTCGATGTACGCGGTATAAACGACGAGGTGAAACGCTTAGTCCAGACTGTAGAGGTTTCAACAACGTAAGGGTGGATACTCGCCGTACGTCGTCGATGATTATTATTAAAGACTATCGGCCCGTCTCGGCTTTACACAGATGCAAATTATACCTTCTCTTATTACTCTTCCCCGTTAACAAAATCAAGTCAAAAGCGGTCGCGTTCTAGGAGGATTAAAAGGCCTATTACACTACGCGATATTCAGCACACGATATTCAGACTGTCTTATTTTTTGTCCCGAGTCAGACCGGTCTAACCCTTATTACACTACGCGACATCGACTAAGACTGATTGAATATCGAGTAGTGTAATAGGCCCTTCAATTAGCGAAAATTATCGCGGACCCAACTTTGTTTTATAGTATGTAGAGATATATCAAGTGAATAGTATAAACTCGACAGTGGAAAGGTAAAATAGCTAAACCGCTACTCTGGTCAAAAATAACTGATGTAACTGAATTCGCTTATAATAAATTATAAAACTTATTTTCGACCAAAGTGGCGGTTAAGCAATTTTACCTTTCCACTGTCGAAATGTAGATTTTTCTAATTTGTGTCTAAATTGAGTAGACAGCAATAAACAAAAATGTGAGCGCTATTTTAATAAACTAGTTTTTGCCTCACGACTTCGTTCGTGTCAATGTCGGTTATTGCAGACACGAAGTCGAAGAAAGATAAAAAGTAAGCTAGCAGTCTAATGAACCACATTGGTTCATTGGGCTTCTATCTTACTCCGTTTAATTTAATTAAAATGATTCAGTAGTTTAAGCATGAAACTGTAACTAACAGACAGACAGAGTGACTTTTACATATATAATATTAGGATGAAAAACACCTTTTGAAGTTCAAAACTTACTCAATTTTCTTCCTTTTATTTTTTTCAGTGACAGTCCATATCCGAACAGCATCACAAAAGGAACTTTCTTCATTTGCCTTTTCCAGTGAAATGTAACTATCACCACAATCGATCCATTTTTGCTCGACTGCGTATTGTAGTGCAAAAGTTATTCGGGCTTGAACAGTGTTAAACCATATGCGACGAGGTGGACCTAAAAGCAATAACAATATCATCATCATCACTTCAGCCGAAAGACGTCCACTGTTTGACATAGGCCTCCCCCAAGTGTCGCCACAATGACCGGTCCTGTGCGTCTCGCATCCATCGGATTCCCGCGACCCTCACCAGTTCATCAGTCTACCTTGTGGGAGGCCTTCCAACGCTACGCCTTCCGGTACGTGGTCGCCATTCCAGAACCTTTCGGGCCCAACGGCCATCCGTTCTGTTAGTAATGTGCTCTGCCTATTGCCACTTAAATTTGGCGATTCTTCGTGCTATGTCGGTAACCTTGGTTCTCCTGCGGATATCCTCATTCCTGATTCGATCACGCAAGGAAACTCCCAAAAACAATAAGCAATAACAGTCATTGCTAAATTAAAAACTAAGCTTTCTATGAGACAAATTGACAGAAAATATCAAAGAGTGGTATTTACAATCTAAAATAGCCAATAGATTATCGACCACGTTAATCTTTCAGTGATTTGGGGGTAAATGTCACTTGCACCACAAAAAACGACAAGTAATTTCCATATGAATGAAAATTCTATTTACTTAGATTTGTGTCTAAAGCGGTAAAGAAATGACAAGGTCGATTAAGTTTCTCAATATGAATGTTTTCTATTTTAAAATATAGTGTAGCAATACCTTTGTATAAGAGTGGTACAACACTTCTGTACATTTTCAGTAGTCTTACAGTCTTGATTTTGGTGCTGACGCCGATGATAATGCTGTTGGGTCGCAAACAGTTAAGGAGGTAGGCAGTACGCCCACTAACCGTCGGCAGTATAATGACTCGAGCATTGGTCTGATTGGCAACGACTGCGCACGAAATGGCACTGGCTTCGGCAGCATTCACTGGCATTTTGGCCTGAAAACATTGTTTTTTTTTAGAATAAACTTTAATGATATGTTTCTAGTAATGTGCCCTTGGAATACTTTGAAATCACCATCTCAGGCTGATGTGTCCAGAGGGGCAAATTTGTTTTGGATCCTTGGATCTCTACTATAACAAACTCTACACAGTATAGAGAATGTGCACAACGAAGGTTCTGCCGCCTGGTAGTGCAAATCCGAAAAAAATATCATTTACAATTTGTTTGATTTGACGTTTCATGTTTATATTGATCGTATACATCTAATGTTTTTTAGGAGTGAAAAATAACGTAAATTGTGATTAAAATACATTGTTGCATTTGATATAAAATTTTATTACTTTCCAACCAATAATACTCATATGCCATAGTTATGTGAAAAACGACATAAATAGATAAATGCAGTAAAGAAACATACGTAAGTTGAGTTTCAAAAGTATTTTAAAATATCTAGTAATGTTTTATTGTTAAAATAAATATGTTTTGTAGTTATTTTGCAATACAAACATCATCATCATCATCATCTTCCTGCCCTTATCCCGTACCTATTATTTGGGGTCGGCGCAACACGTTTTTTTCTTCCACTCTGCCCTGTTACTCGTCATGCTATCACTAACTTCCTTTTCTTTCATATCACTCTTCACACAATCCATCCATCTTTTCTTTGGTCTCCCTCTTCCTCTCCAAACAAAGCAATACAAAAAAAGTCTTTATATAAACATAATCTCAAACAATTTTATTTCTGCAAACGTCCATTTAACTGGCTCCCATCTAAAAATACTACAATATGCAGCGCCCACTTAATTGGCAACAAAAAATCATCATATGTTCCCACAATTTTTCCTGGTGAAGAATGTAATTCGAAAAAATTGGTTAGTAGAATACAAAGATTCAAAAGACAACTTCAAATGCAACGAGTCAAAATAGAAGAATTAATTTTGAGGATTCCTATTAAGAGCTTAGTGCTCAACATAGTGTTGAACTTGAAGAACCAACTCATGTTTTTTTGAGTTGTTCTTGGTTGCCAAAGTGATTCATCATGTGAAAATCAAACAGATGTTTTATATTACTTCTGCTATTTGATTAAGTTTTGACCACGCTGCCATTCGTTGTTGATAGGCAGGAACATATATTTTATAACTTTTAACATAATATTACAAAAAAATATCACAAAAAAAATATTTTCTTGTCTGGACTGTGTCTTTTGTGTCGGCGTTGTGCTGCCACTTATAGTTCCTTCACGTTCCCTTTAGAACAGCATAAAACGATTTACATAAACAAAAGTACCTAACCATTATTAGAACAATTAGTTCTACTTGTTCGTTTAATTGCATGCTTAGGTAACAAACTAGAGATTAGAAATTGTAGTTCGTGTACCCTTTACTTACTTGAGATACGATGTGCCAAAAATCAGTCTTGCTCACACAAAGAGGTTCCACGCTAGTGCATACATCATTCATAATGTTCATAGCACTACACATATTATTTATATCGCTACATTCACTAAGGACGAAGCCAGAAGCACCTTGCAGTATAGCGTTAGTCACATCAGATATTTCTCTGGTACACAGATTGTCATCCACAAGTGTTTCTTTAAATATGTCACCTGATATGTATAATGGTTTGCCAGCCTGATAACATAAAGAAAAAATTAAAATAGGGACTGCGGTTCTTAAATGTTATTAGGTTATGATGTTACTGGTACCTCACGACATTTACCAGCTACGTAGTTTTGTATCAGAAACATGCGATTATACAATGCTGGTTCCAATTCATAAGGCAGAAACTCTCGTGAAAGCATAATGCCATCGGCTTCCTGGAAAAAGTTTTATATACAATTGTTAGACCAAAAATAAAATAATCCTAACTTTTATGAAACTCCTAGTTACTTTATTCTAATTCAGGTATCAAGGCCTACGCACTATGTAGTACAAATTAGAGTTTTTTGTGAACTCATTCTTACCCTAACTAAATCGTCTATGTTCATTAATCCTTCTTGGGTAGATATACCAGCAATAAGCATAGGCCTCTTTACTGCGCTGTATCCAAGGAATTTTTTTATATTTAATATTGTATCGATTTTTCGTGGATAGTTGATTATGATCATGTTCACCTGAAAATCATATATTTATATAATTGTAATTTGGTCTTTATAGTTCCAGTGGTATTAAATTATTGTCATTTCAAACATTCGCACTTGATATTCCAAAGCAAAATGTAAAAGGTGTAAGTCCTTCTGCGATACATCATATGGATGGCTTCGTACAGTACCCTTCATGCAGACATATGCCATATTCTCCAAATAACCACCCTTTACAACAGTACATTTAATTGACTTCTCTTCTTTTTCCGTGCACACTAAAATGATTTCGTCTTGACTGATACTAAGTTCCATTCCTATTTTAACATCTGTTGTTAGATAAGGATTATCAACGAATATTCTTTTATTAGTGCATTTATCAAATTCGGATTTGTCATTAGTTAGAATTATTTCTGTATCAGGGTCTATTAGTATTTCATGTACGTCCTGAAAAATAATAAAACCAAATTTGTTTCATATTTATGAGAGGCAATTGAAATTTCATACTTAAAATCAACAGACGATTTAAAACCAATTTTGTTTCATATTTATGTGAGGCAATTGAAATTTCATACTTAAAATCAAGAGACGATTCTTTAAAAAAATACCTCTTCTAAAAGCCCAGTTTGTGTTATACATGTCTTCAATTCGATACATGTAGCACATGGCCATTCGTTAAGGAGGCCATGTTTTTTAGCCAAAAACTTCGTAGCTTGATCAATTCTGCTAATCATTCTTATTCTGTCAGCTGTAGTGCAATGAGAGGTTTTCAGTCGTACCACGTTCATTCCCTTTTCCATTAATTTCTCAAAATCGACTAGTTGTATTTGTGGATCAGCTAAAATAAAGGTACAAAGGTAATAGAAAATCACTGCTCAGGTTTGGCGATGAAACGACAACTTATCTGAAACAAGGCATGGCCATTATGCCATATTTATAGACAATATTGTGCTGATTGGCAAGATCTGTCCACACATAGGAGTGCATAACGCTGACAAGGCAGTGATTGAAGCAGTCACCGTATTTCACGAGGAATGAGGTCCGCACACGCAAAGTAGGTACGAAACCTGAGCATTCTGGGACAACTCTTTAATGGATATCTGGATACAATTATATTTATTGGTAGAAAACGCACCAAAAATATTTTATCTTAGGATCGCTTTTGGAACAAAAGTAGAATTGACTACACTCAATTAAATATATAATATTATCGGGAACATAATAATGTATCAGGTAATCAGGCATCTTGTTAACTTGAATTCTTTATAATGGCTTTTATCGTACAGATACCACAATTTTGCCAATATCACTTAGAAAATATGATATTGCATCAAAAGCGTGGTCTAAGATCTGGCATTTATCTTGGACAGAATATAAGCATTGCTATAGAGCGCAGCAATGACGCTAGTCTGTTGGGTAAATTACCAGTCAACAGGACGGAAGAAAATTTCGACTTCGTATTTTTTTTTTGTATTATTTAAATAATTAAAAATTGTAAAATAAGTATGATCAAAACTATTAAACGCTAGGGATTAATCAAAGAATGTTGTTGTTAGAGTACGCCATATAATAAGGCAATAATGTTTACCGATTGTTACAATAAGAAGACTTCTTCTGTGTGCATAATTATTGTTTTCCACATATTTATTATCTGTAATGTCGATATCTTTAAACTCAATCGTATCTGCTGTCGTATCCATTACTATAAATCATTTACAGCACTCAAAATACTTTAAAAACAAAATAATCTGAAAAAATACTAATTTACGATACAAAGTAGAACTTTCAAAAATATCTGCTTCTTCATTTTACATTGACGTTTACTCTATGGTGAGTTTCATAGACTTGGATGTAAAAAAGAAGGTTGCTGTCTCAGTTCTAGTCTCTCGAATCTTCTTTCTGGTTCTTCTAGGGTAGATAGAAACCGAATTGAAAAAAAAAATATCGGTCGTATTTTCTATTCTGATTTCGTTTATGGATGTACCATATTTTTCTAAGTGAATATGTCTTCAAAATTATTTATATAGGGGGGGAGGCAACTTACAAAACAAAAATGATCAAAAATCATCTTCAAACTACTTTTTTTTAGGTCGAGGTAAGCGTATTACAATACTCAGATCTCAGCCACCTTAAATTGATTAATGTTTCTTTTTTTAACATCTCATTTATTGATAGTTATATATAGTTAATTTTTTTCTTTCTTTTGTATAGACTCTTTTTTTATAATGTGAATGTTAGAACACTGTAGACTCCGCGGATTCTTTTACTATTACTTTCTATTACGGCCCAATTTTTATGGTTATATATTTTTATTGTGCTTTTGGGTATAATATTGACTGATATAAATTGTCCTTACGTATCTATTAATATTGTAATATGGAAATATGCATTATTTTATTAAAAGAGTAACAATGGAATGGTTTCTTACTGGTTCTTCTCCATAGGAAACGACTAATTGGAACCATGCATTAGCTTCTGACGTTTTAAAAGTGCCCATGTAGCCTATATGAATCCACTAAGAGGGTGTCTTAGAAGAAAGAGTGCGCCTATAAATTGGGTCCTTTTCCGTTGTTATAAGAGCTTACTATTCCATTAAAATACTAAAAAATAGTGGTTCCAGGATAATGTTGGCTTGCTTTTGGAAGCAAACCCATGGCCTCAGTAGGCTTCGGCCCTGCTCGGCCCTTACGATTTTGCTGACATCTTTTTGAGGCGCGCGTGGAACATTACGCACTGTCGACGAATTGGGCTCAGTCCGGACGGTTACCGGACGGCCGGACGGCGAGCTACCTATTGCTCGTTGCCCACGCCTACGGTGGCTGATCGGGGTCGAGAACTGACGGAGGCTGGGGCGTGAGGAAGTCCCTTCCCTCAAGCTTGCAGCCTCCTTCGCTAACATTACTGCTTTGTAGAAGAAGGCCACCGCCTGCCATTCTTCCTCGCTCCGGACCATGGCCTGTACAAGGGCCCGAAATGAGAGGTCGCTGCTGCCAATTGCTCCAACGAGGGCACGGTGGTGATCCACTCAAGCAGGACAACCATCCATGCGGGCTCCTTCGGGCATTACATTTGTAGCTGGGGTGGTTGTTATTATGCAAGTGAATGATGAAATCGCTTCTATACCGACACTGGGCTGTGTAAGTGTAGTATCGATATTACCCGTTACGTATACGTTTTTCTGTACAACACGGCCGTATCTATGTCACAGCCAGACTCCATTTTTGTTTACTGTACGAAGCACTGACTGAAACAAATTTAAGTAATGTCCGTTGAAAAAGTGTAAGACTACACAACAAAAACAAAGCACCGTAACAAGAAAATTTTATCAAAATGCTAACAAACATTGTCAACGTTTCTCGGCTATTCTTTTCTTATTTGCACAGTTAGCGGCAAGCTAATGGACAAACAGGGGTCGCGCCAATGTTGATTTTCAGTTAGACCGTGCAAGAACGCTTGTATCTTACAAGATTTATTTACGTCGCAAGCGTCTGCTTTGGTTTATAACTTCTACTATATTGAAATAAGAAAGTATTACTTACACTTTGAAGAAATTGTACGTTTCTTTTCGGGTAGGAATTCTTCCATTCTTAGTAGAGCGAGACGGAGTCTCAGACTTTTACTGACTAAATCTATCTGTGTTTATTTAGTTGCCCGTTGTACTCCAGGGCCACCGATCCTTAAGGTCCTTCAGAAGCTGTTTGATTCGGACATTCTCGAGGGAAAAACACCACAGGTATGGAGCGGAGGTGTGGTGGTACTCTTCTTTAAGAAGGGCGATAAGGCCCTGCTCAAGAATTACCGGCTCATCTCACTTCTGAGTACATGACTCAGAAGTACGACACGCTGTTTTCCAGAGTCATCACGAACCGTCTCGCGCGCAGGTTCGATGACTTACAGCCTCCCGAACAAGCCGGATTCCGAAAAAGCTTTAGCACCTTAGACCATATACATACGCTAAGGCTGGTCATACAGAAGCCCAAGGAGTATAATAGAGCTAAGCAGAGAGCTGGCTCTTTGCTTAGCTGTAGCGTGTGTGGACTATGAGAAAGCCATTGATTCGATTAAGATTTTGGCTGCAGTCTCTCCAACGGTGCCAGATTGACTATCGGTACATCGAAGTGTCGATATTTGTACGAAAACGTCACTATGTCAGTCCGATTTCAGGATCAGACCTCAAAACCTATCCTCCTGCAGCTGGGTGTGAGACAGGGAGATGCCATTTCTTCAAAACTATTCACGGCCGCGTCTTTAAAGTTTTGGACTATAGTGGACTAGGTATTAATGTCAATGGCGAGTACATCACTCACCTTTGGTTTGCCGTTGACATATTAGTCAGATCCGTTGGCTGAGACTATGGAGGAACTCAGTACAATGGTTAATGACCTCAGTAGAGCTTCCGAAAGAGTGGGATTTAAACTGAACGTGGTTAAAACCAAAATTATGTTAAACAACCATGTAGCACCCACTCCTATCAAGATTGGAGACTCTACACTCGAAGCTGTAAACGACTACGTCTACCTCGGACAGACAGTCCAGTTGAATAGATCGAATTTCGAGAAAGAGCTAAACCGTCGAATCCGACTCGGCTGGGCAGCGTTCGTAGAAGGCCTCCTACAAGGTGGACCGATGACCTGGTTAAGATTGGAATCCGATGGATGCGAGAAGCACAGGACCGTTCATTGTGGCGACATTTGGGGGAGACCTATGTCCAACAGTGGACGTCTTTCGGCTAACATGATGATGATGATGATGATGATGGGCATCATTACGGTTAGGTATGTCTGTAATTGAGTATGTAGCTTATCTACTAACAGCTGGGGAAGGTCTATGTCCAGCAGTGGACGTGTTTTGGCTGAAATGATGATGACAATAATGTGGGTAAACATTTATTGAGAAATTGTCAAATACTTTATAATAAATTCCTACGAAAACCTTGCTGGTTAAACCATAGGAGCATATTGGGCAGGTAATTTTATTTCAGACGAAGCAGTGATTGGCTTTTGTACAAACTACCTATGTTTCTTTATTTGACTTTGGATTACAGGGCCATGGTAACTCTTTCAAGCGACTCGCAAATAAAATCGTGCCTATTAACAAAATGATGGCATCCGAAAAAATCGATTAATTACAATCGACTGAAATAAAACCTGTCGAAATAATATTGCAAATAAAGAGTTGAAAGTGCTGTAGAGACCTATTTAACAAAATATTACCATAACAGTGCCCCATGATGACACCCTTTTATCGTTTATTGCGCAATTAGAATGGCTCCCATGTTCGCTCGTATTAACAAAACTAATTATACGACGATGTACGGAGCCAACAGAAAATTACTCTGTAATTGCGGGTAATGTCTTAATTTGTACCAATTATCGTCATTAATATTTATTAAGAAAGTAATTTTATATTAATTTGATTAATTAGATTAACGTAGCCGGATGTTCTGACTTGAACTTTCCAAATAATTTATTAAGCTGTATTTTTATTAATAAAGATATGTGTACTGCTACTTTTTACTTTTTAAAGAGTAACTTTACTTATAGAGGTTACTCATAATTATCATCATCATTATCGTTTCAGCCGAAAGATGTCCATTGTTGGACATAGGCCTCTCCTAAGTGTCACTTTAATGCCCAAAGGGCAATGGAAAGGTCTATGTTCGGGGTTTTCTTACGTGATCACATCAGAAATCACCAAGCTTAAGTGGCAGTGGGCAGCGCACATTGCTCGCAAAACAGATGGTCGATGGGGACGAAAGGTTCTAGAGTGGCAACCACGTACCGGAAGACGTAGCGTTGGAAGGCCTCCCACAAGGTGGACCGATGACCTGGTCCACCTTGCCGCAGGATTCCGATGGAAGCGCCGACGTACAGGTCACTCTACCCATAAGTAAAATTCTGTTTATTTTAAACTCTGCTTTCAGTGTAGAGAAATTCCTATACCTCCCTAGTTTACCTAGTGATATGTGCATGATATACCGTGGCCTCCTATAACTAAAGGGTGAGTGCTTCTTCGGATATAGGAGACCATGAGTGCTAAAGAGACCTTTGAGTTACTGTAATTTTCTTTTCGTTTGTATACCCTTTGTCGAAGATCGCCCTGAAAATTTGAATAAAAAATAAATATGAATCTTTGAATTCAATTAATTATTAAAAAAATACAACTACTTTTTGAACTAGCATTATTTTTATAACCAAACTTTCAAAAACATCCACTCTGCTACTTAGAAAAAAAAAAAACATTATAAAAGTTAGATTACAAAGGGTGACTTCGGATCCTTTTTTCCATAACTGTAGACGATACTCCTGGAGGAATAAACGGTTTGATATCATCGGGATCTGTGAAAGTTTGTAGCCCTAGGGAGGTGCGGGCCAGTCCTGTCTCCGTCTTATATTGTCCAACTTGTATTTAGTTTTATATGAGTGGTTTTCTTCTTGGTTGATAGTTAGGTAACGAGAAGGTCAAAGGGTGTTTATTTGTTGGGATTACTTACTAGTTTTCATATAGATCCATAGGTTTGTAGGAGAAGATATTTTTAGTTTCCATACGAATTGTGACGAAGCAACATAAGCACAATTATAATAAGTAACAAATCACTTAGAATCTTAAATCATCTGTTTGTTACGTTTAGTTTGCACAATTTCATACATTTATTAATGTAAATAACAGGTTCCTGGAAAATTACAGATACTGTTAATTCAGGAGAAGACAATAGGTGGAAATAAAAGCGAAATGTTGAATACCTAGGTAACAATACCTTTATTCAGGTGTATACCATTACTGTTTTTATTAATAAAGTAGGTACTGTTGACATTATGAAAACATTGTTCAATAGAGACAAAAAGCTGGCATTAAAAATTTCGTTTGATTTCTGCCTTTGTTTTCACAGAAATATATTAATACAAAGTAACAATTTCATATTTACACCTGACTCTTATTATATTTTTGAATTTAATTGAAGTAAAGGTCAAACATCAATGAATAATGTTTACAAAAACCTTCGTATCGACTTTTTTTTGCAAACAAATAGGCCTGGTTGAATTAAAGGAAAAATGTTTGACAAAATTGCCCCTCGGGGAATTGAAAAATTGGGGCTCGTCTGTGTATTTCAATTGGCTTAAAATTGAAATAAATTCTTCCAATTTTATAGCAACGAAGACCCAAGGAGATATACTTATTTGATTTATTGATGTAAACTTAACATAGCTGTCTGAAGATTACCGTACTAAATTTAAGAAAAAAAAAACCCAACTGCGAGAAAAGCTAACAAGTACTTTTTTTAATTTTCTGTATTATTGTCGTTCATATATTATAATCGACTCCTCAAGGCCTTTATTGCTGATAAACACATTACCCTCATTTGCGTTGCGCAGTTGGGTAAAACGTACGACTGGTAACTCAGTGGCAAAAGAATGACAGAGTTATAAAAAATATTTTCAATACACTTACTCGAAAACCCGCTCTAAACCGCTTTCAGGCACGCAATAGACTGTTTTCTGCATTAGTGCAGAAAAGTGCGCGTGCTCTCCCCGCCACAATATTATTACATGTATTGTATCAGGCTGGGCACGCGTCGACCTCCATGAGTCGCCGGTTAACCCCCGTTTATTCATTTCTTCGTAAGTGTATTGAAAAAAGTCGTTTGATACACGTGCAATACACGTGCATAACACATTTGCCTACGCTCGTGTGAATTCCGCCTCGGTCGCTATGACAAACTTTCTGCACTTGTATCAAAATGTACTATTTTAGATGACTTGTTTTAACTTATTATGCTTATTTTTCATTCTTTTGTACACCAAAACTTAACATAGTATCTACAAAGGGATTTAACAATTAATGTTGGTACAAAGACGAGCACAACTCAACAATGAGGTTTTTCCCAGCCAATCTTCGAGTCAATTTGAATTGGTAAGGATCACATTAAAGTATATAATAAAAAGTGTATAAAAATCCTTTCCAAATTTATTTATATAGTAGCTTCTACCAGCGGCTTTGCCCGCGTGAAAGTCGGTTTCTCCATACAAACTTTGGACCCTAGTTTCATCCATTCAGGGGGTGAATTTTTGAAAATCCGTTCTTAGTGGATGTTTACACCCTATAAGGAATCTACTTGCTAAATTTTAAGTTTGTGTTATAGTTTCTGAGATTTCGTGATTAATCAGTGAGTGGTATTTCGCTTTTATATGTATAGATTTATAATGAACCTTAGCCCGAATAGTTCAATAGCAGGTGTATTAACCCTCACATCCAGTAAAAAAAAACATATTAAAAACTGTTCCTTCTACACAAAAAGCCTTACTATGACAAAGGTTGGCAAACCATTTCCAATAGGCGACCACGCTATCCGTCCGGAGCACACCATCTACATAGCACACATAAAATATTTGCAGGGGTTTTCACATGGGCAGACGGGGCTTTCAATCAGCTGGTGACAGTTAGATTGAATCCAATATGGAGTGAAACCGACGGAATAACAGTAATTGACGGCCAGTGAATTCTTTTCATGGTAAAATAATCCTTCTTTACATAAAATTGTGAAATGAATATTTTGAGTCTGGTTTGGAAGAGATATTACAGTTAACAATGTTTGATAAGTATTGTGCTTTAAAATTTTTGTGAGTTAACGCTGATTGGTCATTTCTAGCAGAATTAACTGGTAGCCGTCTTTACAGAATTAGAAACTACCTAATTTATGAATCACTAACTCTTTCCCGCTGCTTCGTCCGCATAAAGTTCGGTTTGGTTAATGTGGACGTGAATTCTAAGTCAAAGCTAGGTGAAACGTTTGCGTATGTCTTTTCATGGGGCATAAGTTGATTTCGTACCAAATTTCATTAATACTGGTTCAGTAGTTTAGCAGTGATAATATTAAAATACATATGAGAGAAGTTTTAGGTTAAAGTTATTAAGTGAGTCGACTCGGGGTTGGTCCGGACGGGCACCGGACGGCCAGACGGCGAGCTATATACGTAGTATTAAGTGTGAATTATTATTAGTGCAGTGACAGCCAAGTAAACCCATCCGTCAGCGTAGAGTGCTAAGAGCCTTGACAACGCTGGTTTCTTTTCTGGATAAACCTTCTTCTCCTTCCTATTTGATTTCTCAAAATCAATTTCTTTGCTCTGGTCATAATAAAAATCTCCGATCTATCGCCTACTACGATGATACATCGCTCTGGGTTTATCCAGTCCTCTTTCATTCTTTCAAAATGGTGAAGGAAAACATCATGAGGAAACCGGCGTGTCCTTGAACCAGAAATTCGAATTTTCTTTCATAAAGCGGACGGACGCAGCGAGAAAATTATAAGGCTTCTTATGCTGTGCTTATTCTAATTACTTCTAAGAGTCGTATTGGCGATGTATTTTAATAATTGTTATGCAAGCTTTGAAGTGTCCGAAAGTACAAGTGGACACAAAATTGTAAATATCAAGAGGAGAGGAGCCGTTGTGGGACAGTTTTGTTTTTATTTAATGTATCTATAATGTAATATAAACAGAATTAGTTCAGAATTTGATTTTGTTTATAGCGCTTTGTCGGTAATACAAAACAAAACACAAAACCTCAGAGACTATGACAACAAAAAGTTGTTCTCATAAACTAAAGGGGAGTAGGTAAAGTATACATAATTCAGTTACATCGCAGAAATAGGTCAGAAGGATGTGACAGCAGCCTAAAGTAAGGCCGTAATGGAGTTGTGCACTTAGTCGGCTAATGTGTTCCGAGACTATTTATTTGTATTGACGCCTATCGGTTAATGTTCTGGTAAAGTATTGGTAAAGACGCATCCTTTATTTAGGATAAAAGTTGATATTGCTACTTGAAGTAGGTAAGTGAATTTACCTGAGTTGGGTTGTGGTTTCCAAAGTCATTGTATTCTCGTAAACTTATGGCAATTTATTTGGGATGAGTGCAACTTGTTTCTTTGCTTCATACTTCGCTATCACATTTTAATGGAAGGGAAGTGTATAAAGGGATTGACGTACCACGTTTCATGTGGTCCAGCCTTTGCTTTGTTGGTCTTCCCATACTTTTATCCAACCAATTCTTTATTCTGTTGTAACCATCAAAAAATTGCTCTCTCTCTGAGTAGAGCGGAAGTGAATGTCAGATTTTTACTGATTAAAACCCATAGTGCTCCTTCTGTTGCGAGAGAAAAAGAAAGTAAAAAGTGAACATGGATTTTTTTTGTCGTTTTTTCCAATCGAGTTTATTGAATATTGAATTATGTTTTAATCAGTACATGCTTCCAGAAACAAATAATATTTTCTTCTTAGAATATTCGTTTAGTTTTTCATAAGAACCACAGAATAGCTTATTTTGTAGGACATCTTGAAGATATTTTCATTATGAAGATAAGAATTTCATAGCTTTCATCCTACTATTTCCTAGGTGTTGCATCCATCCTACCATGCAACGATATTACATAAATATTAAAAGAGAACAGCTGCGGTAAGAGTAGCTCTTGCCAACAGCTTCTAATGTGAAATATCTACTAATATTAATTATCTTATAATGTGGTTGACAGAGGAAGTAGGAGGAGGGAAGGGAGGCCTTTGCACTGCCATGAGAGAACACAGGCGAGAGAAAAGAACAGAAACAGAGGCAAAAGAGAGAGATGGGAACTCCATTCCTCGTCAGTGTTCACTACGGCTGGGCAATAAAGGTAAACTGGAGATGAGGAACAAAATTCTCCCGAAGATCATGTTTATGGGGTCGTTAATGCCCAACAGTTTGGCACAAAATTGCCTTGCGGATGGTATCCCTTTTAGTCTGGCCCCTCACCTTTGGAATGTTGCGGCAAAAACCTATCAATACAGATCTATGGTTCATTGAGGTGCGCTGCCCTCAGCACGATGACATTGACATATAGTTATTTTTTAGAGTTCCGTACCCCAACAGGAAAAAAATGGAACCCATATTGAATCACTTTGTTGTCTGTCTGTCTGTCTGTCTGTCATGAACCTTTATCTCGGGAACGCGAGGAGGTATTGAGTCAAAATTAAAACCATATACAAGTTTGCAGTCTCTTAAAGTTGTGAAAAAATCAAATTTCTAAGGTAACGAAAAAAAAGATAGTGCCGTTTGTGTCGCAAAAAACGTGTATTTCGGAATCAAAATTGTTCTTGGAGTTTCTTGAATATTCTTATCAAAACCTTTATGTTTTGTAACCTTCGTCTCTTGAATTGTCAAAGTCAACCATAACAATTAAAAAGTGCATGTAAATGGTTTAATGTATAAAAAAAATATATTATCGTGATCAAGAATAACCGATTTAACAATTTCTTTCACATTTTTAATATTAGTAGGAGTACTGTAGAAGAAAAACACTACTATTCCACTGTAACATCAAGGGATTAACCGCTATCCCGTCACGATACAATTTCTAAAAGTAGTTCACGGTACAAACATCAACATACAAGAGACAATCTAGCTGACGGGACCAAAGGTTCAGTGCCAAACTTGTCTAGCTGCCCTATATCACGAGCTCGTAACGCGGTACATTTTACGACCTAAATTGAGATGTTAAGGGGATCGAGCTATGTAGGGTGTATAGCTCCATCTCTCTATCTCGCTCGCACGACTGAAATTTTAACAGGTTATGGTAGGGCGCTTGACGACCTTGTGTTGTTGTATATAGTTGTGTATAAATGTACGTATGTAGTGATTAAAACTTCAAGGGTTGGTTTTGGTTGGATATTGTCGTCTTTGTTGCGTATATGGAACAACCCTTGTGAGAGAAAGCCGGAGCGTTACTGTAAAAACAACAACATATTTTTTCAAAACGTACTTAACCCTTTGAGTAGCGTAATTAGAGACACAATAGAAAGACAATGACCGAGCTCGATGTTTAATGAATTAATGATGGTATTGATAGGTGACAAAATCATCCCAATGATGTCCCTCGCCCCGGGTGGGGCGCGACGGCGTGTCAGACTTTTACTGAATAAAAACACCTGTTCTTTCTTTGCCATCATCCCAGGGCCGAGTTTTCCTTTCAGAAGCAAACCCTTGGCCCCAGTAGGCTTCAACCCTGCTGGGCCCTTACGGTACGGACAGACGGTAGGGGGACACGGCGGTGCTCTGTTCAAGCGGGGCACAAATCTACCGTGTGCTCCACCGTGTCTTTCGGGCGTCCACACAGTGGTGGCACCCGGGCGTCACTTTCGCAAGGATCCGGTGCAGGAGCTTCCAGAACTGACCAACAACGCCTCACAGGCGTCATGCGGAAGCTGAGGACGCTGTGAGATCATTCCAGCCACTCCTCAAAGAGTCATAATTATGGTGTGCTCAATTGGTATGTCATAGTAAGCGTTTCTGTGCGTTAGATATACTTACTGGATTAAAAAAGTTTTATTGTAAGCTTTAGGAAGAATGACGTTTGGACATGGGCAGTACTTTTACGTTTTACATTTGTTATCATTTTCCATTTTCTCTACTTTTTAGTATGAATCAAATTACAGTGTGGCTGGTATTGTCGCTTTTACCTGACTGCGCAATAGAAAATATATGAGAGTTTTGATTATTTTCAATTATGATTCATATGAATTAATTGTATATGAAAATAAATAAATGTGCGATTAGTATTATGATTCTGATTTAATACAATTATAATTTTCATGGTAAGTTAATATTAACAGCATTACACTTATATTAGTTAGGATACTTCGAGTACCAAAACAACACCCAAAACTTTGGTACCTTCAAAATTCCTAAACACACACAGACCTCGTTTGAACAACTCAAATTATTAAATGAAAACCCAAATATTGAAACTTACAAACCCCAATTATTGCTGCAAACATTAAGGAAAATTGAAATTGAATTTGAACACTGTCGAATCAATGCAACTTTATTCTAATGTTCCGTTGGTTGTTAGCCAATTAAACAATTGCATAACTGGATTGTTTGGTTGACGGGAATGGTTTTGAGTTTAGAACAATATGGCGTGGCGACCGTTACATTTAAACTTGCATCGTTCGTTTTGAATTGTTATTGTGATTAGTTATGCTTCTGGGAATATGTAGAGAATACATTAAGGTAATATTTTTAAATAAATTTGTATTTTGTAATTTAAAAAAAATGTATTAATAATAATATTGTTTATAATTTTTAAAAAAATAATACAGGTCACACAGGTAAATAAGCGATTCAATCAACCGATTCAATGGCGTCATGGTCAACCAATGGATTCAACTTTTGTGTCTACGGTTCTGCAATTCATTCCCGAAATATTTTTTACCGTATACGTTATATAAATATTGGTTTACCTTCAAATCAGATAAATACTTTAATTTTTAATTTGAATTTCTCATTTAGGTCTTGCTTTACATCGCTATTTACCTTGATATCGCTACTAATATCATATAATTAATGTAACCTTATGTCTTATGATAAAAGTATGTTATTTAGGTCGTCACTTGTTCGTTATGCGACACTCTACGAATTCGATTTCAGCCACAGACAAGTTCTTGACAGTAAATCAATTTCGCTTCTTTTAACTTGATTTTTTCTTATATTTTTACAAGATAATTATTATAGCGACGTGATTTTTAATGAGCTATCTCATTAAAAATCACAATATTTCACAGAATAGTTACAGCCACACGGGTCGATATCTAAAGTGAAGTAATGCTCCCAGAAGGGCATTGCCTGCTAGGGTTACGGGATTACGGGGACGTAAAATGCAACTGAAGGAACACTGGTTTTTTTTTGGGTGTGATAATCATCAGCAGGAACTTCCCGAATTAACAGTGTTCGGTGAGTACTTGCGTCATGCGGAAGGCATACAACACCTCAAAGAGGGTACTTACCGCTATAATTGTGGCGTGTCCAGAAGGAACACTGGTGAGAGTTAAATTCAAAATTCGATTTTTTTATTCCAGATAGGCCTGCAGGGGTACTTATAAAATGTCAGAAGCTAGTACACAGTTCCAATTAGTAATTTCTTTTGTAAGGTACTATTTTAAAATAATATTGATTTTACAATATTTCTATATTACAATATTATTATTATTTATTTATTTTGTTTCTGCACCACCCTAAGGTCGACTGGTAGAAAATGCCTAAGGCATTAAGTCCGCCTTTGTACAGTGTTTACTACTTGTGCATAAAGTTTTAATAAATAAATAAATATTAATAGATGTGAGGACAGTGCAGACCCGACAATATTGTACTCAAAAGCATTTTTTAGTCAGTAAAAGTTTGACACGCCCGTTGGTTACACCCAGAGCGGGAGAATTGATTCGATGATTTCCCACCTGGAAAAAAAAGGATAAGCAACACTTGTCAAGGTCGTTCTCTGGATAGGTGACCGTCTTAATTAACATAACGAGATCCCTCCGTGACTTGGAAAACATGCTAACATATTGGTATCAGTTGTCACTTATAGATCATTGACAGACAGATAGACACACCAGTTCATCCAGTTTACTGGGTTGCGCAGGTCAGATAGCTAATCGCTCTATGTAAAATACTGGTGTTTAAATGCATCTGGTTAGACTGGAAGTCAATCCAACATAGTTAGGAAGAGGATAGGCAGTATGATTGGAAAGATTGTTGTAAACTGAAATGTAGATCTGAAAACTGAGAAAAGCGATATTTTGTCAGCATAAACCTTCGGAGTATACAAGTTTGAGGTTATCTGAGTCAACCGGTTCCAATTCAAAGTTTTTCAAAGTTTCCTTACTGCCTTTTCAGCGACAGTATCACGGCGACGCCTCTTAAGTTTCTACGGCGAAATTGCTATTAGAGAGATTCGCGCCTAATGGACGCGTAATTGGCTGCTTCGCAAACTAATGGACAATTATGGCGATAGACGTACATTTTACGAGAATTATAATATGGTTACGTCGCCTTTATTATATGCTGATATCGATAAGTCAAGGTGTGACGTTGAGTTTTATAGGTCAATTGGAGATTGGTACATCAGTCTGTGGATGGTTTTGACTTTTCTAGCTTGTTTGCCGTTTATCAGAAGTTTTAAATATGTTTAATGTAATGTATTTTACATTAGTTTCCCCTTGGGCGCGCTATAATTATGGCGGTCAGTCCCCTTTTTGAGAAGTGGCTGGAAAGACGTAGTGGTGTCCTCACTTTTCACATGATGCAGTTCCTCACTGTATGTTCGGAAGGTTCCTGCACCAGATTCGTGCAGAAGAAACGCCCGGGTGTCACCATTGTGTGAATCACCCGTATGACACGGTGGAGCATACGGTAGAGGTGTGCTCCGCTTGGGTGGAGCAACGCAGTGTCTTCGTGGGGGCGATCGGCGGCAACGTCTTTCGCGCCAGGCGTTGATATAGGCCATGGTCCGGAGCGTGGAGGAATGGCAGGCGGTCGCCTCCTTCTGCGAAGCAGTAATGCTAGCGAAAGAGGCGGCCGCACGCGCGATGTAACCGCTCTCACACCCCAGTCGTCGGGGTCCCTACCCCGATTTTCAGCCACTGAAGACGTGGACTTGCGGACCCATTGCTCGCCATCCGAACCGAGCTCGAGTCGTCGATGGCGCGCGTAGTGTTCCGCGTCCGCCTCAAGTAGATGGCAGCCGTAGGGCCCCATCAGGGTCGAAGACTACTAGGGCCATGGGTTCACTTCTGAAAAGAAAACCCGGCCTTGGTATGAAAGGCAAAGAAGGAACAGGAGTGGGTTTTTAGTCAGTAAAAGTCTGACACAAAACCCACCTGTGTCCTTCAGTTGCCCTTTGCATTCTAGGGCCACGGTCACCCTTTCAAACGTCCCCGCGGCTTCTGTTGAGCCTATATCTTTGCAATTAAACAAAAACGTGTAAATAAATAAACCTACGATCAAAAATACGCCATGCTCATCAGCTTTAATATATAGTTAGTATTACTTAACATATATATATATAATGATGACATAAGTTTATATGTAGATATAGGTACCCCACATTATAACAAAGTACAGTGAATCAGTTTCCATAGATCTCGTTAGTGACACGGTGGATACAATGGTACTCATTTATCACTAAGTTTAAATCCAATTAAGCAAAACTGTTTATCTACGCAAATGCGGTTGCATATTCGTAGGTATGTCCTCGTTATCCTGAAACGCTTATAAATTCAACAAATTAAATTTTATTTAATGAAACTTGTAGATTATAGTTGCCATGACTTTAAGTTACAAGTGTTGAATTATAGAAAATTCCTTAATAAAGAATATTTCATAAGATGTGCAAATAGTTTAACTCGTTGGTTTGGTGGTCGCAAACGGTACAGCCGGGCTTGGGATCCTAGGTTTGATTTCCGGGTCAGAAAATATGGCTTTTCATCTGGCATTTCTTAGTTGAGAATCAGGACTACTAAGAAATAAATAAATGATAATAATAAAAAAATCATTACTTTGAAAGTAGTCTTGAATAAATGAATATTATTTTTTTCACCTGTTCCACGCGCACCTCAAGGAGATTTCAGCAACTGTAGGGGTCCAGCAAGATTGAAGCCTACTGGGGCCAAGGGTCTGATTCTGAAAGGAAGACTCGGCTCTGGTACGTAAGGCAACGAAGGATTAAGAGTGAGTTATTAGTCAGTAAAAATCTGACACTATCACCCGCTCCGCCCAAGAGCGGGGGATGTTATAAGATGATTTTCCAACCGAAAAAAAAACCTTCCAAAAAAAACTTACAACCTCCCAAAAAAATACGGTGTTTATCTGGGAATATAGGAACGATCTTATTTCACAATCTACCTTCCTACACGAATATTCAAGTCACTCTACGACTAAACACATTCAAACAAAGTTCATTCTCTGCAACTATTCACAGTACTTCAATAAAAATCTCAGAGATAACTCAATACCAAACGAGTAGAATCAGTGACGCTCGTCAATATTGCCTGGCACTCAAGTGTTCCTGATGCGTGACCTCTGTGGATTTCCGATAGAAGAAGTCGAGAGCTGTGTCCATACGGTGTGGCAGCCATGTTTGCTAATCTCAGTGTGTGCCGATTATCCGTCATATTTGATCGGCTCTGTACACTGTTCGTTCGTTGTTAGATGTCGAGATATGAGTGTGACAGTGGGTGTATTTGGGTCTTATATGATGTTTGTTTCGTGTATTTCTATATCAGGTCAAAATAGTTAGTATTTATCTTGTATATTTGCCTTTGCGTGGTTGTCATGTGTGAGATTCTCGTTGGTGTACCTCGTAAAAATATATTATGGACCAATTTGTTGTTATCGCCAAGACACTAATTCAATAAACACAAAAAAATAAACGTTCTTTAGGTAAGAAGACTGCTGTAAATATTTTGGTATTAAATCATTGACGGCTAGGTTTCGAAAAGATGCACCCAAAGGGCAACTGAAAGAACATGGAAGGGTTTCAATTAGTCTGTAAAAGTCTAATACTCCCAAAAAAAGCTGTGTCGGTCGTTGTATGTATGATTGCTATAATTTTTTACCGATTTTTTTTAAAAAAGGAGGATGTTATCAATTCGGTTGTATTTTTTTCATCATCATATATTTTTTTTAATGTTTGTTACCTCAGAACTCCGTCGTTTATTGACCGATTTGCAATTTTTTTTTTCGCTTAAAAGGATATGCTACCAAATTGGTAACATTTTTTTTCAAAATCCAGTTCGGATGATGGAATCCATGAGGAATCGAGGGAACTCCTCAAATATTATAGGCAACCATATAGTTATTTTGGTATTTTCATCGAGAAATTAAGCATTTATAGTCAAAAAGTAACATTTGATGAAATAGAACTGATGAAGAAGACCAGAAATGGTCAACGGAACTCCATACTCACGTAGATATCACAATGAAGATAGTTAAGAGACTGTGACAATACAAATAAATGAATGGTTCTGAATAGTTGGTATCATCGCAGTGATCTGATGATGATGATTGAGCCGGAAGGTAGGCACAGGAACTCCGTAATTAATCAATGTATCCTAGCCGTGTTTGGGTTTCTTAGAATCGTCATGAGATGAACTTTACCAATAAGGTACTATAGAACTGATCTGATGATGGAGTTGGAAGGTGGAAGGTAGACACAGGAATTTCATAATAAAACAATGTAACCTAGCAGTGTTTAGGTTAATTGAAATTGTCATGAGAAATAGGCACAATGTTTATAAGTGTATCGCAACTATAAAGTGTGAAATAAAAAACTTTTTAAGGATCAAAATGACTTTCAATTTCGCAAGTCAGTGTTTCTCGGTATTATTTGTTTCTTATTTAACACGGACTTCGGAAATTAAAGTTATTTTGATCCTTTTAGTGAAGTCGTTTATTTTTTTTTTTGTTGTAAAAAGGTTTTTCATTTTAATACTTTTCTGAATTTCTGCGATCAACTTGCAAAGCTCTCGATCAAAGGTTTTCATGAAAATCCTTGGTCTAGCTAGTTACTCGTATTATATGGTTTTTAGAGATCGTATTTTCAGTGGCTAGCTCATTGTCGCTACTGGATACAAGTTGTAATTATTTTCCCATGAAACATTTACTATCATAACTTTTGCTAAATTATCTTGACACCAACCAACTAAGTTACTATCTTGGTAATAATTCATACGATTAGTCAGTGACAGTTTGATAATGTGATGATGCATTAGTGTGGCGTAGTTTATAGTGTGATAATTAGATGTATTGCCTACAGTAATTTCCGTAAGATAAACAATACCCAAAGATAATGTAGTAGAATAACAGCGATTTCCACTTGATTTGGAGGTACATTGTTTATGAAACTTTTACTGCCCCTTTTCTGTGACAGGGCGTGGGTCATTATCTACCATACAGACCCAGTACCAATCTGTGCGAGTTAGATTTCACATGTTTAATAATTTGGATTTGTTTTTTTTATTTTGTTGTGGTAAAAGTCGAGCTAGTTCAGTTAACAATAGAGAGCACTTTGTCATATAGCGATTGTTTAGAAAGAGGTACCGATGAGAAGTAATGGAACAGTATTGATGTTGAAAAGAAACACTTTT
This sequence comes from Mythimna vitellina, assembly GCA_949316375.1. Classification (NCBI taxonomy): domain Eukaryota; kingdom Metazoa; phylum Arthropoda; class Insecta; order Lepidoptera; family Noctuidae; genus Mythimna; species Mythimna vitellina. Next base: position 12,628,289 of record OX438686.1, read on the forward strand.
AGGAAATCTAGGTCACTTTTACTGCAATGGCTTAACTAATTTAAAGTCCTTTTAAGCAGTCCTCAGTCTTTGGTTACTTTAAAAACTCATGAAATATTTCTTAAGAAGTTATCACCACTTTAAGTCCGTAAAGTGCTAAATACTAAATAGTGTGGGCGAGATATTTATTACATGAAATGAACATTTTCTTGAGTTTCACAAAACTGTGAATTACTTGAAGAGCTCTTTGGTCTACGTTATTTATAATTTTAATTGAGCTATTTAACTTTGGGTATAAAAAATATAACTCCTTTTTGATCTAATTTTTTTTTCAAAAATACCTTCAGCTATCAAATTAATAAAATATGTTATCATTATTTTCTATATTATTTTCATTTAGTATGCATTTTTACTATTAATAGACAAGGAAATTGTGAGTGGCGATACGGGGAGACAACATTCTGGAAGGTCATATAACATATCCGTCATATTTGATTGAAGGAATGAATTCTGGAAGTTCGTTTGATTTGAATTCTGGAAGGTCATATTGGATAACATGCGTGCTTATACGACAATATTATGAACATAAACGAAGCAAAAACAGTATACAAGGACCGTAGCTAGCATTCTGAAGTTTCTGTATACCACCATAGAAAAAAAAGCTGTGAGTTTTTGACTTATTTTTAATTTTCATGTAACAAAAAGCTACAAAGACGGACTTAATGCCTTTTGCATTCAATATTAATCAACCAAGGGTAGTGGAGAGAGAATATGGTTGCATAAAAAAAGAAAACATAATTTAGAAAACAAGGGTACCATAATAGTGTACAATTTACTGTGCGTGATAAAGAAAAACATTTCAGTATTATTTCAGTACTATAATAAAATCTAGCTTTTGCCCGCGGCTTTGCACGCGTACATCAAATATAGTCTGTCACTAAGGAATAAAGCAGCTTTCTATAGGTGAACAAATTTTTAGCAATCGGACCAGTACTTTCAGAGATTACCTCCTACAAACAAAAAAACAAAAAATCAAACTTTATCTCTCTATAATATTAGTGTAGAAGTGTGGATAACAAAATATAATAGGAATATTTCACAACTTTCACACAATGCCAGTCCCAAACTAAGCAGAGCTTGTGCTATGTGTACCAGACAACTGATAAATATACTTGTATATTTCTAAATACATACATATTATAGATAAATTACGCCCAGATACAGAACAAATGATCGTGTTCATTATACATATTTACCTTGGGTGGGAATTGAATCCAGGACCTCCAGCATTGCTATGATAATGAAATATTTGACTAGACTATTGGTCTAGTGCTTAGTGGCCCTGACAGTAGACCAACCACCACTAGACCAATAGGCCAGTCAAATATTTATATCGGGTATAACCATATATAACTACTTCCTACTTCCATTTTACAAAGACAAATAAGTAAATAGTTCCATTTACTAAAGATGATCTTCCTTGTAAAAGCAAAAATACTTTATGCGTCCCAGTTGGTCGATACGGAATTCTTAGAAACTGAATTATCCACTGGGGAGAGAGGGTAAATAAAACCCACCCCAAAATAAATAGGGCTAACAACGTACACGTAGGCAATCATTTCGTTAAGAAAGTACGAGTCAAGTTATTTCTCTTGGGTGTCAGCGGGAGTGCGGGGAGGCTAGGGAAACTTGGACCACAAATCACTATTATGTCAACTTGTAGTGGACTGTGAAAGCCTTTGCGTTTTTCGGGGTGCATAGATTACTTTAGTTTCAACTATATTTTTTCTAACAATGTCGCTGTTAAACATTACTTATTCAGTTTCCCCTTGTCTATAGAGAGGAAGCTGGGTATTCCTCAATGATTTGGGTGGGTGTGCTATGTCTATTGTCGTTAGTAGTGAATTATGAGATTGGAAAAGAATAGTGACACTGTTTTATTATTCAGTGGAACTGTATAGATGGTTTGGGCCAGTTTAAAGCTCTGAGGGCGTTTCATGACGTGTTAAAATGGTAATCGTGCAAGTGAGAAAGTGCGATGGAGCTATACACGCTATATAACTCCATCCCTTTGACAGTTCAGTTTAGATCTTGGTTTTGACATTCACTTATTTTAGAATAGAATAGAAATAGTTTTATTCGGGACAGACACAGCACTATGATTATAAAAACGAAAGTAAAAAAGAACAAAAGTTCTCTTCCGCCTAGCATTCGAGATTTGCAAACGATTGAACTCTTCAAATCTAAAGTAGAAGAGCACTATCTTTCCTCTCTAGTGTGGTAATTATATATGTATATACATTATGTATTTTTTTTTAGTATAAGATATATATATATAAGTATATAAGTATTTATTATTTTAATTTAAGATTTCACATTCTTTTCTTTTATTACTTTTACGAGTACACACTATTGTCTACATTTCTTCCTATTTCTCCTTTCGCAGGTCTGCTGGAAGAAATTTCTTTTAGAAATAAAAAGTACCTTTGTACAATTTTTATAAGAATGTATCTTCTTTCGTATTTATGTGTGTACATAAATTATAAAATAAATAAATCATAAATAAATAAAAGCGCAAAGTGTACATATTTTCATCGCGTAAGTAATACATTAGAGTCCAAGTAGGTACCTATAATAAAAGCGAAATTAAGGTGGAGTTCAAATCACCACAAATAGTAAAAAAAAAAAACAAAAAACATTCGAGAATCATTCTAAAAGCGATACTAAATTGCAATAGTGTCTCCATTATGTGTAAAAGCCATTAGGTTAACCTAATAATAGCTGACCTAGAAGTGTTACCTTGGAAAATGGAGCAGCTTTAAGCTGAACTATAATTACCATTACACCGTACCTGCGGGACTCGATTAGAGTGAAGCTAGGAAACAGTGAATGTTCCAGAAAATTGTGACTCGCAAAATTATAATCGGCTCTTTTGGAAATAACATTATTATAAAAATTAAAAAAAAAACTTGATAAGTAGCGACATCTATGGCGTCACATAAGAACTAATCCTGCATTGCGCAATCAAAGTTCTCCGCGCGATTAGAACATATAGAACAGGCCAAAATCATCTATCGGGCAGTTGCCCACCAGACATAACACTCGTCTGGTCGGAGGATCTTCCCTTTTCAACGGAGGTTTGTGGGACTTTACTCTCTGTTCTGCATACCTCCAAAACTACAACAGTTTAAAAACTTTTTGTGCAAAAAGTACAATTTTGAGAACATAACTTCAAAAATGGGATCACAATATTATGGAGAGTTGGCAGATAAAGTCACGAAAATGAATTCTTAATCACCTTAAGTTTGTATTTCTTTTACAGAAAATCTACTTTTTATTTATTCAAGTGTTACATAATATTAAACCTCCATAACATTTCAATTTATTGCTGTCAAATACAAAATAAATAAAACCTCTGACTATACTTATCTTAATGAAAAGCGTGTAGGTAGTATTTTGGTTTCATTTAGCAGTTAGGAGGAGGAAAATCTAAAATGGCGGCTGTAGGTAATTTTTTTAAATTAATCATTTACTGTACTTTTTTAACCTTTTGAGTAGCGTAATTAGAGACACAATAGAAAGACAATGACCGAGCGAATGCCGGCGTTCGCTCGGGGTTTAATGAATATATCCTAAAATAGGAATATACGACGCATGCCACATCCATGACATAACATTTCATAGATCAGCCTGCTTCCCGGTACGCCAGTTTCCTAAGTGACACACATAGAGTAGCATCTCTGCATACGGGCAATATAAAACGTGCTCGAAAACTTATTACTTTAGATATGGCTACAATACTTATGACATGGCTAGATTTCACGCCACACTGCATTTTAAGATGCTGTGTTTGAATAAATCTTATTTGGTTTGTCAACTTAGTGTCATGTTGACTCACTTGTTTTTAACCAACTTAAAATAGTACACTACTCATATGATATAAGTGTATAATATTAGTGATTACCGTCGAGTCGGTATACCCGAGCCGTGGCGAGAGTCTTAAGAGAGCCAAGAACGTTAATCATTAATTACTCACGTATGTCATACGACGTTTTTCAATACATTTGTGAAGAAAACAACAGTAAAATTTTCTGTGACATGGCGGTAAAAATGTGTTTTCATAAGCGCGCGCACATATTTTTTTTATTTACCCCTTTATTTAGAGGAAGGCTAAGGTATTTTGATAATACTGCTTAGTCTTACGTTTATGTTTTCTTGCGTGAAAGTTTTTACGATAATGTCTTTAGTAGTGACAATAGAATACGGATGTAACATTTTCTAATAATTTTGTAGTATTTAATTTTATTTAATTAATACAGCCACTGAACTTCAATGGAATAAAAAAAAAACACGCCAAAAACCGCGCGCATCTTAAAATGGCGGCCATAGACCACAAAAAAAAACAAATTCTATTTGAATGGGAATTTTATTCGAATCCAAAATTTGTTTTGCCAACAAAGAGGTTGAACAAAAAGGTTTTAACTACATTATAGCACTAGCGCGTAACAGTAATCAAAATGTCACAGTTTGGTAACGAGTGCCATTGTATACCTAAGTGCAGTGCAATAAGAGTCACTTTCTGAACAAGTGTGTTGAAAAATAAATATTATTTAACATTTACTCGATTTCTTTGCTTCGGAGTAACTGATTAAAAAACGAAATTTAACCTCTTAAAGGTAGTACTATTAGATTCCTTAGAGAATGCGCTCGAAGGTATATAGGTATTAATTATAGAAAAAAAGAAAAATGTGGCGCCACTGAAAAGTTGAAAGGGAATCGTTTGTCATGGTATGGTAATGTGAAGAGGAGGGATGAAACACATGTCACTAAAAGATTATTTTTTTTTACATATTTATTTATTTAATAAATACTTATGAACATAATAACAAAGAAAAACTTATATCTAAAACACAATAGGCAGCCTTATCGCATTCCGCGATCTCTTCCAGGCAACTACGTATTTATTTAAACTTCACATACAGTAGTGGTACGTAGATAGACTTAATGCAACCAGGCATTCTCTACCAGACAACCTTTATGTTATGAGCATACACGTGGATGGATGGAGAGGGAGAGTGAGGTCCAAGAAAAAATGGATAGATTGTGTGACTTGAGTTTTGATCGCCACGTCAAATAAGTTAAAGCGTGCAAATAACAAAAACAATATTTTCTTATTACCTTTATCACCATGTACGTCTGTGCCTTCTCCCGCTCTAGGGTGAAACGCGAGGGCGTGTCAGACTTACTGACTAAAACCCACTCCTATATTCCTTCGTTGCTGTGCGTTCCAGGACACTGCGTTTTCCTTTCACAAGCAAACCTATGGCCCAGGTAGGCTTCGCCGGTAGGTTTTGCGGACTTCTCCTTGAGGCGCGCGTAGACTTGGGTTGTCATGTAGTGGTGTGTTGGACATATTTTGCTTTGTTTCGTTCGAAGGATTAAGTACCTGCTGCGTCAAATTAAATTTAGTTAGTGACATTTCAAAGAGGTGATGACTATTATTGATATCTAATTAGATATCAATGATAGTCACCACCGTTCAGTGTTATTATATTAGTGTGGTAATTACCACACTAATGACGATAAAAAAAACATCTTTTGATTTCAGGTACACACAGCTGCAAAAGTGCCTGGATAGTACAGAAAAAAATCGTGCGAAACGAGAAATGACGCCATTAAGCGTAAAACCAGATTGAAATGTTGTTGTCGACTAACAACATTACATTATACTGTTACTAGAAGGCTTTACTGAACTTCAAACGCATATGCTTAATTAATGTTTATTTTTGTAGTTTCTTTTTGTTTCTTCTATTATTAACACTTATAATAATTTACAATAATATTATTAAATAATTCGTTGATATAACTCAATAATTTTATCAATGTTTCAAAAAGTCACACGTCAATATACAACCCGCCCCTGATCGTTCCCGGTGCAAAAGTGCCCATAATACTGGCCGCATTACCTCGCTGGATAGCGATGGCCATCCTTTGCACCAAGAATGACCCGGACCGGGAGTCACCCGTTGCCTCCCAGAGCCTACGGCCTAAATCCCCCAATTCTTCTATTATTGAAATAATTTATGATTAGCTTTTAAAGAGATGAAGATTTTAAAATTGAATGTCAATTTATAAATGTCTGATCTGGGTAGGTTGAGGATTTATAAATAAAAACTAGTAGGTAGTATCATCATCATCTTCCTGCCCTTATCCCGTATTATTTGGGGTCGGCGCAACACGTTTTTTTTCTTCCACTCTGCCCTGTTACTCGTCATGCTATCACTAACTTCCTTTTCTTTCATATCACTCTTCAGACAATCCATCCATCTTTTCTTTGGTCTCCCTCTTCCTCTCCATCCATCCACATGTAAACTCATAACTCTTTTAGTAACATGCGTTTCATCCCTCCTCTTCACATGACCATACCAAGACAAACGATTCCCTTTCAACTTTTCAGTCACTGGCGCCACTTTCAAACTTCCCCTAATATATTCATTTCTCACTTTATCCATTCTCGTCACACCACACATCCATCTTAACATTCTCATCTCCGCTACATGCAATCTTTTTTCATCCGTCTTTTTCACAGCCCAACATTCTGATCCATACAGTATGACAGGCCTTATCACGGACTTGTAGATTTTACCCTTCAACTTGGGGGGCATCCGTGGGTCACAAGTTGTTCCCGTGACCTGTCTCCATTTCATCCATCCTGCGTTGATCCGATGTGTTACGTCCCGGTCTACCTCACCATTAGTAGTAGGTAGTATAAATAATACTTAAACCGAAGAGTTATATCTGGGCTCAATTGATTGTTCCCTAAGTTTATTTCGATTATCTTTCGCTTAATTTTCTTTTTAATCAGGTGAATTGTCTACTTATTTAACTAAAATGAGTATGCATTGCAATGTTGATTTAGTAACAAGAGCTCAAATTATTTCTTTGCGTAAGTCTATTTTCTGTCTAAACGTCAAGTTTAGTTTATGCTTTGTGAGAATGCCTAAGGTCACCATTTAACTGTGGAGAAACCAACACTATCTAGTTTAATTTTAAAAAAATTGAACACTAACGTGCAAGGGTAAATAGGCTCTAAGGTATCCAGGCAAATTTGCTGGCGTGTGTACTTTAAGCTGACCTGCTGCGGGATTGTTTGAAATAGATACTGTGGTCCTGAAACACAAAGGGCAACTGAAGTGGGTTTTAGTCAGTAAAAGCCTGACACTCCCCCTCGCTCCCAAAGCGGGTATTTGCTGATTTCTCACTGAAAAAATAGAGCCAACAGCCGGTGCTGGAATTTCGCTACCTAATTTGAACCTGTATAATAAGTAGTTATTTACAACGTTGATAGAAGTAGTATATTTTTTCTCATATAAACAAAAAATTGCAAAACAGACAGAGTATGAAAATGTGTTGTGCAATGTTAACCCGCTGAGTGATGGTCAGAACGACGTGTTATTTTTCACACATATTACGTCATTTATTACTTTGAGGTCTGTTTATTCTCATTCAAATTACACGTTGTAATGTGGTGATAACGAATCACAAAGCTAGCTGTATCAAAAAAAAAAATACACTAAAAAGACTTACATAAACAGTGCGTTCTAAAACCTAACTTTATAAAAGGAGAAACTCACTGACTGGCATTACATTGCACAGCCGAATTTACTGGGCCTAGGAGGGTGAAATTTTGCACAAGGTAGGAAACCTTTGTGTCGTAGGCGAGTACTAAGAGGTGATTCAAAATTCACCACTAAGGGTTTTTTTTTTCGGTCGGATAATCATCCAATGACATCCCCCGCTCTTGGGCGGAGCGGGAGATAGTGTCAGACTTTTACTGACTAAAAACCCACTCCTGTTCCTTCGTTGCCTTTCATACTAGGGCCGAGTCTTTCTTTCAGAATCAGACCCTTGGCCCCAATAGGCTTCGACTCTGCTGGCCCCTACGGTTGCTGACATGTCCTTGAGGAGACGTCGACGACTTGGGCTCAGTCTAGACGCTTACCGGAAGGAGCAGTGGGTAGTTCGCCGCCCGCAAGCCCGCGCCTACGGAAGCCTGAAATCAGGATCGGAATCCCGACGGCTGGGGCGCGGGGGCCGTTGCATCGCGCGTGCACGTGTAGCCTCCTCCTTTGCTAGCATTACTGCTTCGCAGAAGGAGGCGACCGCCTGCCACTCCTCCTCGCTCCGGACCATGGCCTGTACCAATGCCTGGCGCGTGATATCGGGGTAGAAACGGGTTTCCATAGTTTGTATGGAGATACCTACCTTTAAACGGGCGAAGCCGCTGGCGGAAGCTAGGTGTTTAAATAAAAATCTTAAGACATCAGGGAAATCATCAAATAAAGATGTTATTTGATGTTTGCCCTACCCTAGGTGGAGCAAGAGGGAGTGTCAAGTTTTTACTGATTAAAGCCCACCTGTGTTCCTTCAGTTTTTCTTTGCGTTCTAGGACCACAGAAGTCCTCCCATAGCTTTAATAATAATTGGGCCTGCTGGGCTTCTACGGTTTTGCTGACACTTTGAGTCGCGCATGGAACGCGTTTACGACTTGGGCTTGGTCCGGACGATTACCGGACGGCCGTACGTCGAGCTACCCATTATTTGTTTAGTAGTCGGGGCAGGGGTCCCGGCGGCTGGGGCGTGAGGACGTCCGTTCCCTCGCGCGTGTGGCTGTTTCCTTCACTAGAATTACTTCTTTGCAGAAGGAAGCGACCGCTGCCCATTCTTCCTGGCTCCAGACCATGGCCTAAACCAGAGCCTGGATTTCTGTGTATCTAATTAGAATTTTGAGAAACTCCTCAATTTCGAATGACGACCGGCCAATTATATCTGCAATTTACCAAATTGAGACTTTAAGAACACGTCAAACATATACGTTTTTGTTCATTCGAAAGTAATTCCTTAAATACAGGTCCTTCACTATCTCTGTCTTCTAAGATAAAAAATTCCAATCGTAGACAGTCAGTCGGGATTTACTTTGTTACGTAACCACTACGGGGTGTCTTATTTTCTCAAACCACCGTACTGGGGACCGCATTAAAGAAGCTTACACAAGTGTATAGCGTGAGCTTGCATTGTAGGGACTCCATATGTTATCCTTGAAGGAAATATATCCCAAAACTTTATCTCCCTCACAAATTGACTTGAACTTCGGAAGGTTTATTCACTTTTTTGCCTTTCATCGGGTATTTCAGATAGGGAAGGCTTGGAAATATTTGGATGCTCGACTTTGGTTTGACCTTTCATAGATGTAATAACTAGCCCACGGTAAAGATGGGCCACCAACAAAAATACCAAGCATTCAATAATCGCTGAGCGTTGCTAAAAAAATTATTCGAATTCTAGCTTCTGCCAGTGGTTTCGTCCGCATAATTATAAGTACAAAATTATCCCAAGGAAACATACTAAACATAATACTCCTTGGATATGATCTACCAATGTACTAAATTTCTTCCAAATCCGTTTAGTGGTTTGAGCATGAAGGAGTGACAAACATACACATACGTTTACATACACACATACAAACTTTCTGTTTTAGGCTTCCATACCCAAAGGGTAAAACGGGATCCTATTGCAATGACTCTGCTATTCGTTTGACTGTCTGTCTGTCATCAGGCTGTATCTCATGAACCTTGATAGCTAGACAGTTGAAATTTATAAATGTATTTCTGTTGCTGCTATAACAACAAATATTAAAAACAGCATCCGGGACCCTTCGTGCGCGAGTCCAACTCGCACTTGGCCAGTTTTTAAATATTAGTGTGATGCTATTTTGAAACTGCTAACCCGTAAAAGGGTGAACCAACAAAAGACAGTTTATCACTCTTCGGCGTCCACTGAAGCACGAAAATTTACTATAAAACATAAACACTATGTTTACTCTTTCCAATCCTGTCCTGTTCAGCAATTTCCCAAGTCCAATTCCGTCCAAACCAATAAATTCTTAGCGTCCCCACTAAACCGTAAAGCTGGTATAGCAAAGTTAGTGGACTCCTTGCTAGACACAACGTGGCAGCCGAGTTGGAAGCCACAAATTGCTCAGGGAACTTACCTCCGTTCGGTGACTGACAGGAACTTTGTGTCGCGCAGTTTACTTAAGACTTTAATGAATACCTACAGTTGCTTAGATCATTTACGGTTCTTGCTAATGTTAGTTGCCTTGTGCCTCGTTGCTTATACGCCTTCAAAGCCTTTGTTCAAACTTACAAGTTACATGTACCTATTCCGCGGTAAGGATTATTATTATAATCGTATCTTGGTTGATATTGTTGTGACATTGTTAATTATACACTAATTAAGTTACGTTTTCGGTTGATGTATTATAATTTGTGGTAAATATAGATTTCGGCTGCGATGATGGAGATTAGGATATGTCGGTATGGTTGGGGCAGTGTCGCGGGTTCAATTCCCGCACGAAACCAATATTAATAAGTTTAGACAATTTAAACAAACCTGTTTTATTGTTCGTTCAACTGATTTTGATTTTTATTGGGTTGGTGGCGTGACAAATGGCGACTGCAGTAAATAGTTGATATTGTAACCACTTTTTTGTTTTTAATGCCATCCTTGGAGAGCAACTACTGCTCTCCAAGGATGGCATTATTTGGTAACGGCCCAGACTTACGAGTTGTAAGTTGCGGTTTCAAACCCAGCCAGGCGCATTACTTTGTGTAATTTATTTCATCACCACTGCTCTCAAAATGGTGAAGGAAAACATCGTGAGGAAACCGGCATGTCCTGGAACCAAAAATGCGAAGACATGTGACATCCACCAACACGCACTGGACCCGCGTGTTGGATTACGGCCCATGCCCTCTCCAGAGAGGAGGCCTGAGTTCCAATAGTGGGAACATTATAAGGCCGACTATGATATGCTAATGCCATTCTTATATCTACAGAAAAGAAGTCAGAATTAGATGACTGGACGGTAAAAAAGTTTTGTTAATCTTATTGCAATTGCGATAGTTGTTCCGGGTCTGAGGTTTTTACTGAATGTGAGTTTACATATTTGTGAATGCACTCACAAACGATACAGGATTATTTTCTAGAGTGACAACGTATTTTTTTTCAAAATAATAATAAAGTTAAATAAAGTTTGAAAGTGGTGCCATTGACTGAAAAGTTGAAGGGGAATCGTTTGTCTTGGTATGGTCATGTAAAGAGGAGAGATGAAACGCATGTTACTAAAAGAGTTATGAGTATACATGTGGATGGGTGGAGAGGGAAGCCAAAGAAAAGATGGATGGATTGTGTGAACAGTGATATGAAAGAAAAGGAAGTTAGTGATAGCATGACGGTTGACAGGATAGAATGGAAGAAAAAAACGTGTTGCGCCGACCCCAAATAAGGCGGGACAAGGGCAGGAAGATGATGATGAAAAATAATAATAAAGAATAAATTATTATCAACTCACACAAATTGGTACCCGTGGAATTATATTCTGTTTATACATATTATGTTACAGGTAAGTTTTGTGTTTTAAGAAGAAACATATATAATGTTTCACATTTTACGTCTCAAAAATAAAGTAAAATTTCTACGTTAAATAAATAATTATCCACACGCGAATCGTCGTTAAGCTTGTTAAGCTCTTTAAACTGTTGGGTAACTTCATAAAAGGGTATTAAACTTTTGTTACACATGGGATTAGACAAATTAAGGCTTTGATGTTACTTTAAAAGATTTGCCGTTATTTTTAGCAGTTAAATACCTTCGTACATTGCACACATAGTACTTTTTTAGTCACTTTTAATATAAAAAACAAAAACACACCTTACTATTTTTAAAGGTGGGAAATCATCCAATGGCTTCTCGGGCTCTAGGGTGGAGTGAGAAGGGCTGTCAGATTCTTATCGGATTTCCCTTTGGGTAGTTAAACTAAGATCACAGTAGGCTTCAGCCCTGCTAGGCCCCAATGGTTTTGGTGAAATCTCTTTGAAGTGCGCGTGGAACACTGCGCGCCGTCAACGTTTTGGGCTCGATCCGGACGGCCGGACGGCGAGCTACATTGCCCCATACTGAAATAACTCCTGTGTTGTGGGTGCGTTAAAAACATGTAAATTCACATACATAAGACACTCAGACCCTGAACAATTATCTGTAGGCCATAAAAATATTTGTTCAGCTCTGAATTACTCCGACATGTAAAACCCACGACACGTACCGCAGCTCGACATTCATTGTTTTTTAAAGTATATTCCTTCGCAATTCATGTATTTTTACATTCGCTCAAACTACTGTACTAAGCAGTTGGACCAGTATTTTTTTTGGACCTCTTCAATGGCTTCATGGAAAGCATTCACAGCTGATTCAGGGCTTGTAAAACATGTGCCTCTAAGTTTGTCTTTAATTATTGGAAACAAATAGAAGTCGTAGGGTGCAAGGTCCGGTCTGTAAGGTGGATGCGTTATCGTGGTGGAGGAGTACATTGCTTCGAGGACGATTTTCGCGAACTGTTTCTAAGACTCTGAGCAAGCAAGTGTTATCTGCAGTCACTGACCTTTGATCTTCAAGCGATACTGTAGTGTAATATCCTGATTTGCCGAAAACAGAAGCAACCATTTTTTACCAAAACTTCAACTTTTCATAAATTACGTTAACAAATCTTCAAAATCAACGACCCACTCTGCCGACTGGCTTTTTCTTTCGGGTTCTAAGCAGTACACCTAGGTTGCGTCACATGGCACAATATTATAGGCAGCCAATGACTGTCCTCCATTAAACTTTTTATCATTTTACAGCACCACTAGACATGCAATCGTTTCTGGTCTTCCGTTAAGTCATGTAATCATCGAGTACAAAGCTTCTGGACCTTCAGATGCACATGTAAAATGTTTTGCACTTGTTTCATTCCAATGCCTTAAAAAGCACGTATTTGCTGGCAAGTAATTTTTTTGTCAATTTTGATAAGTTATTTATTTATTAAAACTTCATGCAACATAAAGATACAAAGGCGGAGACGGTGTCAATATTCTAGTCTGTAACCGCAGTAGCCGGCCGATCTTCACGTATCTCGTCATAGAGATGATCACGTCCACGTCTAAATTCTGTAAACCACGAATACACACAGCTGCCACATGGTGCTTCATCACCAAATGCCAATTGAAGTCTCTGATAACTCTCTTGTTGACGTAAACCACAACGAAAATCATAAAAAATCATTGAACGAAAATGTTCACGAGGTAAATTCATTTTGATAGCGACACACAATCTTCGAAAGGACGCTACAATGGAAAACAAATGACAGTTTCGTAAATTAAAAAGTAACTTGCTCGCAAAGAGTTCCATTTTCGAATTCTATAATTGGGTTTCATTCTTTTATTGTAAGCGGCCAGATCCAGAAACTTTCAGTATGCCTCACGTATATTACCTAAATGTTTTGGAAATTCATCTGTACGTACAAGAAAAGTTTGATTGTTAGATATGTTAGATATTGTAAAGCCCGGAGATCCAGGGCTGAGGTTTTGTTCCAAAGAGTAATCGTGAAATTGGTAAGTAAAAGGCAACTGAAGGAACAAAGCTGGGTTTAAATTTGTAAAAATCTGACACTCTCTTTCGGTTCACACAGAGCAAGTTGCGTTTTTAACAAAAGTTTTATTTTTCGAAAATCATTCTTTTATCTTTGTATATATAATTCTTCTGTACGTGTGTTTTTCACCTAACTCCTCCTAAACGGTTTGACCGAAATGGATAAAATTTTGTGTGTATATTTCAGTGGGTCCCTGAATTGTTTTAAAATACAACTGAACCCGGTAGAAGGCGCTGCAATCGTGTTCGTAAAGCCAATTTTAACTCAGGACATCATCAATCGAGATCGTTAGCATAATTGTAAAAAATAACTGGTGTTTTTCGGCCTGACAGCCATACTATCACTGACATTATTATTATATTTTAATATTAGCATTGGTCTTCCATGTGTCATAAGTTCTAAATCATTTAAAGCGGTCCTGATGAAATATACTTCATTATATCTTTCTTGGGTTGTAAAGTCATGAAAGGTAAGTGTTTTCAGAACAATAGGTTTTTTGTTGTGTGAACAACAAGTTACAGGGGGGGGGGGACATATTTTACCACTTTGAAAGTGTCTCTCACGCAAACTATTCAGTTTAGATAAAAATTATATTAGAAACCTCAATATAATTTTTGAAGACCTATTCATAGATTATACCCTTACATGTAAGGGTTTCAGGAAAAAAATTTTTTAGTTTCAGTTCTAAGTATGGGCAACCCCCAAATTTTTTTGTTTTTTTTTTTCTATTTTTGTGTGAAAATCTTAATGCGGTTCACAAAATACATTTACTTACTAAGTTCCAACAATTTAGTTCTTAAAGTTTCAGAAAAAAGTGGCGGTGACGTACGGACGGACAGACAGACAGACATGACGAATCTATAAGGGATTCAATTTTTGCCATTTGGCTACGGAACCCTAAAAATAGATAACAAAAGAATTACTTTGATGATATTCGCTATACAATGATGATAATTACAATAAGTATAGCCAAGCACAGTTCTAGAATACCTTCCTGAAGACTCTCGCAGACAGTCATAATGCGATATCGATTTAACGGTTTATAGAATTTGTTTTATTGATAGTAAATTATGTACATATAATATATAAAGAGATAACTCCGATTTCGAAAACGCGTTGTGACATCGCTGTCGCATAGTCGCGTCAAGCTTGTCTGAAAGTCATTTTTTATTTTATTGAATACCACAAAGTTCAAACCTGTAACAAATTACTGAATAAAAGACTACTCTTTTCCAGGAGCAACTAAGGTCGTTCGACATCAGTATGAAAAATGTGAAAATGGAAGCAATTGATACTAAGTTACTCACAGCGGCATACCATGGGGACCCACTGACGTGAAGATATTATACTTTGAAATCAATTTCTCTTCAGCACATAACCAGAGGGTCGTTAACCCCTTTACATAGAGGGTTGAAACTTGTGCAAGCGCTCTAAGAGTAATCAAAGAGATCAGAGTAAACATGAACTTAGACTGCCATGCGGGTATGTATGTATTTCATTAATTACTATTCAACATATGTTTGTCTCTTTGAATTTATTTAGTACAAAAGCTTTTGGATTTAATTGAAATAATGGGGAGATAATGTTACTGTGTATGATGTTTATACTGATTGTGTTATGAAGAAAATTATATATGGTTTTTGTTTTTGAGAGAGTGTTGTTTTTAATTATTTTTTTATTTGTAAAGATATGAACATGTTTAATTTTAGGTACATCAGGCCAATGTGCATTGTACATTGCAGTGACGACTTTATTTAGATTCTTTTATTTACACAAAAGGAGGGCAGTGGTGGCCGATTGGTAACGGCCCTGACTTACGAGTTGTAGATCGCGGGTTCATACTTAGCTAGGCGGATTACTTTGTGTAATTTATTTCATTACCACTGCTCTCAAACTGGTGAAGGAAAAGATCGTGAGGAAACCGGCATGTCCTAGAACCAAAGATTCGAATACATCTAAAATTCATCAATCTCCACTGGGCCCGCGTGGTAGATTACGGTCTATTCCCTCTCCTAGAGAGAGAAAGCCTGAGTCCCAGTAATAGGAGCATTAAAAAGGCTGATTCCTAAACAAATGTAACATTATGGACTTAACTATTTGTGTTTGAACAATTGAGCCTCGTTGGTCGTGAAGTGACTGACGTATCTTCTACTTAACTATATAATTGTGTAATATGTAATTTGCTTAAATGTATAAATATATTTAAAAAAAAACGTTGTCCTATACTAGGAATGACTTCTGTATCGTGGATGTGTGTAAACGCACAGTCCCAGAACACCATCTGTAGATCATATAAATATTTGTTCCATGCAGGAATCGTACCCGCGATACACAATGCAGCAGCTACTGCGTCAACCGTACCATCTAGATGTATATATTTGTAGGACATAGTTTTACTGTAATATTTTGGTCTATTCTTTATCTTTTAACGGGACTGATCGGCGCCTTGACGGTGATGTGACTGGTACATGACCATTTTAAAGCACAAAACAGTATTTCTTTGCTGCCTCTATTACTTTCGAGCCATAGCTAAATCAATTTAACTCAAACTAAATCTAAGCAAAGCCCATAAAATCTCTGATACTCATTTATCTATGACTCAGGATGCTGAGCTCTGTTACAACGCCAATTTCTGTAGTCATTCGCTATGCAAGACGATGTGCCCGCCAATACAGCGGCGAGAGATTTAATGGAAGAGACAAATCTATATATATAAAAGGAAAAACTGCCAGACGGACATATCAACGCACAGTCGAAACTACTGGAACTAGAATTGTAAAATTTTGCATAAGGTTTTTGTATGACGTAGGTGAGCACTAAGAGACCAAAATTCACTCTCTAAGGAGATGAAATGGGAGTACAAAGTTTATATGGAGCATCCTACTTTCACGCTGGCGAAGCCGCTGGCAGAAGCTAGTTAAACTATATATATATTATAAAAGTGAAATTTTGTGTGTATTTGTATGTTTGTTACTTCTTCACGCTTGAAAGGCTGAAGGGATTTCGATAAACGCACGGGTAGATCATGTCCTGGAATGGCACATAGTAAACCTTTTATTTATTTATAATAAGCACACCAATAGCACAGTCACTTATAATTCAAAAAGAAAAGATGTAAGTTTTACTTACATCTAAAATTGGCATTTCAGTAACCATGCAAATAACATGTATGCATGACATTGACTAAATGAATATTAGAGACAAACTCAGAACAAAAAGTAACCCGTTATCCCGGAAGTATGTTCTCTTGGGAAATATTTTTACTATCGCGCAAGTGAAGCCGCTGGTAGCAAGCAGCGGCTTCACTAGTGCGATACTGAAACGTTGCTACGTTACTTTACTAGTGGTTTCATAAAAGCTATCAACATAAACATGTTCTAACTTTTATGTACGCCATCACTTTTGTGTAACATTGGATTTGTGAATTACTGACAAAAAGGTTGCTAGGCTCAAGTAGAATTAGCTGCATACGCGTTGACCACTATGCATGAGTCTCAACGCAATGGGTTGCTCAAAATGGAAGACGCCGTTGAGGCTGGCCCAAAATGAGGTGGCGAGGTGATTTGGAGGCGGAGCATGAAAGTTGGTTCGAGAAGGCGCGAAATAAAAATATTTTGAAGGACGTGGGCTTAGCCAGTTTTGATGGCTTATTATAAGAATCATGTTGAATGCTGGAATTTGAACTAATCAGAATACTTATCTAAAATGATTACGAAATATTGTCTTCCAGTTTTGATGCTCATCGTATCGATTCCTTATTAGCTTTTACACTAGATCTAAAAAGAATGAAAGAAAAAACGTTTGTTAGATCAGAAAGGAATGATAGTTAAAGGACTACTACGTCACACAAGGGGACTAGTGCAAGCTACAACTCATTGAAGAGTGGCCATCACAGCTAGTGTCGCACAATTTTTCATACTTTTTAGGGACTCTGTGTGTGACTTGCCGAATCCGAGTGAGAAACATTGTGACAAAGTGACTGCTGCATCTAGTTGCCCTCGTTTTAAATGATAGTGTGGGTTGAAACTGTTTCAAATGAAGACTATATCACTATTTATTTGTTTTTTTCCCTCATCTGCATGTCTGCGCACGGTTTGTGCATTAAGCCAGTGTGTTCGAAACTAGTTTAGTGACTTTGTTTTCCTTTAGAATGGGGATGTAACAAATTCTAAGGTTTTTGCGGTCAAAGTAAATGATAATATATTCCACAACTATCACACAACGCCGTCTAGTCTCAAGATAAGCAGAGCTTGTGTTTTGAGTACTAGACAACTGATAAACATACTTATATATTTTTCTAAATACATACATATTATAGATAAATTACGCTTAGACACAGAACAAATGGTCGTGCTCATCACACAAACATTTGTCCTGTGTCGGAGCTCTGCTTAGCTTGAGACTAGATAGCGTTGTGTGATAGTTGTGGAATATTATTATTATATTGCATTTTTTATATACATTTAATTTACATTTTAAAATATTTCTTTTAAAAAAAAACAAAAACAAACATTGAAAAATATAAAAAATACCGGTAGTTAGGGCTCCAGAGACAGGAACCTCCTCACAATGCAAGCCGTATCGAGGAGTACTGCTTCTATATCAGGCCCTTGATCCAACCGCGCAACGACAGCTTCGACAGATAGTCGCCGAAGCCTTTGGCTATAAGGCCATTGGCGGTCACGACAATCGGCACAATGATAGCCGAGTCCACATTCTACATGTCGACAACCTCATGTCGCGATATTTGATTTGTTTCTCTTTCTCAGCTTTCACGTGATTCTCGTCATGTGGAATGGTGACGTTGACTTTCATTGCGCGGCGCGCTTATCGGTCTTTCACCACTATATCCAGCTTATTGGTTACAATAGTCCAGTCAGTAAAGATAGACCGATCCCAGTACAACATGACATGTTCATTTTCGAGAATTGAGTCGAGCACATACCTGTAATATGGTACCTCTGAATCCACTAGATTGTATTTCAAAGCAAGTTGCTGGTGAATAATCCTGGCTACTTGGTTATGCCTGTGCAAGTACTCGCCTTCAGCCAGACGAGAATAACCAGATATAATATGTCTGGTATATATTATTATTATTGTTAAAAATATATTGTCAGTTCCAGTATCCTTAACATCAAGCAGTGTTACCACAAGATCGGCTGATTTAATATGCATCCAAGGTGTCCAAGAGGTTCAACGTTTTAAATTGACTCGCGGCTCTGAATACCAAAGTATAGTTTAATTACATTGTCTTGTACGTTATACTACTAGGAAATTAGTTAAGTGAATTTAAGAAATGAGTTAGTAGCTTTCGCTTTGAAGGCTGACTTTGTAATAGGAGTTTTCAAAAATCTTATTTCGTAATTTATTCTGTTTTGTAAAGTCATGCGACGTAAATTCATACTAGTTCGTAAATGTTTTTTAGAGTTCCGTACCCAAAGGGAAAAACAGGCCCCTATTACTAAGACTCCGCTGTCTATCCGTCCGTCTGTCGGTCTGTCCAACTGTAACCAGGCTGTATCTCATGAACCGTGAAATCTTCACCGTTAAAATTTTCACAGATGATGTATTTCTGTTGCCACTATAACAATAAATACTAAAAACAGAATAAAATAAATATTTAAATGGGGCTCCCATACAAGAAAGGTGATATATTTGCAGTTTTTTTGCTACAGACGCTACGGAACCCTTCATGCGCGAGTCCGACTCGCACATGGGTGATTTTTTAAGAAGCATTAGCCCTGAAACGTCGCTCAGATCAATATTACCATTAGTTTTACAAAAAATTATCTAATGATGAATAGATCCGATGTAAAACGTTCTTAATTCGAAAGGTAGACACCGAAAAGTAAAGTATAACCTTATTAAATACTAAAAAAAAGAAAAAAAATGAAGGCATAAAATCGGTGTCTGAAATTCATTTTCAAGGTCACGTTCAATTTACTCCTATATTTCCATCTCAAATGAAATTGGAACACTTCAATAGCTTTCCAAGATCAAATACAAAGGCAATTACAGGATACTTCACTTAAATCTATCAAAGAAGACGGACTTTTAGCACCAATAAACACTTTATTGTGACAATTAGTGATACTCAATTCTGTATGGAGCTACGGCGTAGTAATAAATCTCGTAGCCACGTAGCCGCGTAGCTCGTAGCACTTCTACGTGTCTACGACGTCTCAAATACTTAGTTTATTTAAACACTTCCACGGCGAAAGCGGACCAAATAAGCTCCATTCTGCTGGTTACGTGACGTTGAAAAGTTTTATTACTTCTTAGGTCGAAAATATAAACAAGCTGGAGTCCAAAATACAATGTCAAGGTCTTTTTTGAGGAGAATAGAAGTGTTGAAAGAAAAGATACAATTGAAAGAATGACGGTATACTTTTCGTTTTTTTTTTTTTTTTTAATTGATAAACCATTGCTTGACCGCGTTCCCACCTGATGGTAAGTAGTGATGCAATCGTTGATGGTGAGACTCATTTAACCTATTTAGTCTAGCCTTGAAGACACTTAAATTACAATTGGATGGGAAGAACGCAGCAGGCAAATTGTTCCAGTCCTTTGATGTACGTTTTGTGGAAAGATAAAAAAAATATTTGATTTCAGTTATTTTATAATGTAGTACTTAGTTTTAAATCATAACTTTTCATTTGCCGTGATGACAGGTTCAATCAATTTTCTTGTCATTTCTTTAATAAAATCTGAAACGTACAAAAATAAACTAACGTAACAAAAATAATGAATTAATAAAAATTAACCGCAAAAAGTAATAAACAGTAAACATAATTCCACTTAGACTCATTTCATATAGTTCGTTCTTACGGACTTAAATACTTTGTGTTCTTACACAAAATATTTCATCATCATCATCATCATTTCAGCCGAAAAAGTCCACTGTTGGACGTAGGCCTGCCCCATGTATCGCCACAATTACCGGCCCTGTGCGTCTTACATCCATCGGATTTCCACGACCCTCACCAGGTTATCAGTCCACCTTGTGGGAGGCCTACCAACGCTGCGTCAACACGGTCGCCATTACAGAACCAAAATATTTAAGTCATAAAAAAAAGTTAATATTGTAATCAGTGTATTTAGCTAAATAACAAACTACAATAATTACGCGTTACAAATGCTTATAATTAACTTTATGAGTAACTTACTTAGTTTTTTTGACTGGCCGTTGGTCTTGTGGTCAGTGGCCCTGACTGCTATGCCGGAGGTCATGGGTTCGATTTCCACCCAGGACAAATGTTTGTGTGATGAGTACGATCATTTTTTCTGTGTTTGGGTGTAATTTATCTTTATTATAGATTAATTACACCTTTGTATGTATTTATTTAGATATATATAAATATGATTATCAGTTGTCTAGTACTCATACCACAAGCTCTGCTTAGTTTGGGACTAGACGGACTTGTGTGACAGTTGTTATATACGAGTATTATTATTACTAACTATTAAACCCTTGTGACTTTGCCTGTCAATACATGGACATAAGAAACATGAAAAACTCACAGAATTTCGTAAAAAAGCAATTATTCAGTATTGCTGAAATTTAAAATTCATAAAAGGAAGTTTTTCATGAAAGTTACACACTCTCGTTTTACAAACTTTCATCTTTATAATATTGTGACGTTTTTTTTATTCTTGATAGGTCTCTCTTGACCGCTATCTGACCTGATGGAAAGCGACGATGTGGTCAACGATGGAGCGCCCTTACCTAGAAGCAACCTATTCACTCTTTACTTAAAGATTCCCGGGTAGTAGCCATTAGGAAAAACAAATTCCGGCTAGAAATGAATGTGTTCCCAAAAAAGAAAGAAAAGAAAGAAAGAAAAATATTTTATTTGGCACACGTACACAAATACCGACAATGAAGAAACTACACTTAAGATAAAAAATAAAATAAAATAACTAAAATTGTGTGTCTCGCGCCTGCACTAAATAATCCAATAAAATAGTCTAAAACGTTTTGTGCGTGTAGGTGGGATGTCCACCATTGATGTGTTCCTATTTACGAATAAACTTATAAATGAGGATAATCAGCCTTATAATGTTCCCACTACAGGGACTTAGGCCTCCTCTCTAGGAGATAGAATAGGTTGTAATCCACCACGGGCCAAGTGTGGATTGGCGGATGTCACATGTCTTCGAATTTGTGTTTGTAGGACGTGCCGATTTCCTCACGATGTATTCCCTTCACCATTTTGAGAGCAGTAGTGACGAAATAAATTGCACAAAGTAATGTGCCTGTCTGGGTTTGAACCAGCGACCTCATAAATCGGGTCCGTTGCCACTGGGTTACAACTGATCGTACGTATAAATAACTATATATAATATCACTTTATATCCACTAGACATAAGCCATTCTCAAGCAATGTCCATCTGCTAAAAGGCTATCTACTGATATCGCAAAACCAGGTGCATACCAGCTCTTAAAACAAACTTTAACCGATTTACTCCACCACTAATTGACGGACAGACACGGACAGAAGCTCGAAGACACTATTGTCTTCCAAAGGCCCGTACGATCAATAATTCAAACGTTCGGTGTGTACTCCGCTTTACCGTGCCGCGTCTAATCCGTATTTATTTCCCCAAAACAGCGGAACAGCTGGCTACAGTTTGCGTCCCGGAATTTATGTCTGTGCTCCTTGCGTCCCTGGGAAACACGTACGGCGGGGGTCGAGTCTTGTGGCGAGAGATATACCTTGAGAGATAATCTTTCGAATGATATTGTATTTTTGGTGTTAAATTGAAACCCACAGGAAGTATGGGAGATAAAGTAATGTTTCGCCAACCCCAAGTAACGTGGGAAAGGGCAGGAAGATGATGAAGGGCAAGCCATTTGCTTTCATATATAGGTATGTAATTATACCTATATTATTTATGTATAGTATATGTATATTATTAGTTATGTATTTTATATTTATAATAATTTATATATATGGTAAACCACAAACTACCTGCGTATCTTTATCTTTTTCTCAATCAAATCCACCCAAGGTTATCAGTAAAAAATCGCGTTTAGCGATAAGGCTGCCCATTATTACGCCTTTTTAATTATAAGCTCCTACTGTAATTTTTATCGGTTTACAATAAAAAGTATATTTATTTATCTTAATCATGAGATTCTTTGACATTCAGTGATTTAACGGATTTAACGTTATTTTACTGTGTCGTTCAGTTAAAACCGTTTTAATTATCAAATAAGCTGAATATTCGATAGAATAATTGTCTGGTACATAGAAAATATATAGTACAACAAGCGGTCCTAGCAAACGTTGTAGAGTCGGCTGCAAGCTGGAATTTTGTCAGAAAAAAAATTAAAACCCGATTGGAGTGCCACCTAACGGGTCCAATCGGATTTTCAAACCTTTCAAAGACCCACTCATATACACACAAAGTTATACCCAAATCGGTCTAGCCATTTAGGAGGAGTTAGGTGACAAACACACGTACAGAAGAATTATAAATAACTTTAATTTCGGAAGTCGGTGTTTCTCGGTATTGTTTGTTTCTTATTTAACACTGACTTCCGGAATTAAAGTTATTTTGATCCTTTTAGTGTTTTTTTTTAGTGAAGTCGGTTATTTTTTTTGTAAAACGTTTTATTTCTCACTTTTTAATTGCGATACACTTATAAACAGAATGCCTATTTCTCACGACAATTCCAATTAACCCAAACACTGCTAGATTACATTGTATTATTATAAAGTTCCTGTGTCCACATTCCACCTTCCGGCTCCATCAACAGATCAGTTCTATAGCATCTTATAGCCAAAGTGCATCTCATGACAATTCTAATAAGCCCAAACACGGCTGGGATACATTGATTAATTATGGAGTTCCAGTGTCTACCTTCCGGCTCCATCATCATCATCAGATCACTTCGATGATACCATTTTCAACGTAACTATTCAGAACCATTCATTTATTTGTATTGTCATAGTCGCTTAATTATCTTCATTGTGATATCTATGTGATTATGAAGTTCCGTTGACCATTTCTGCTTCTTCCTTCTTCAGCAGTTCCACTTCATCAAACGTTACTTTTTGACTGTAAATGCTTAAGTTCTCGGTGGAAATACCAAAACCACTATTTGTTTGCTTATAATATTTGAGGAGTTCCCTCGATTCATCATGGGTCCCATCATCAGAACTGGATTTTGAAAAATTGGGACCAATCTGAAAACATATCCTATAAAGGGAAAAAAATTGCAAATCGGTTAATAAACGATATATAAAAGAAAACAATGATGATAAAAAAAATACAACCGAATTGATAACCTCCTCCTTTTTTTTGAAGTCGGTTAATAAATTACCCTATGAAAAAACTGGTTACCTTACCTTCTCGAGTACCACCGCAATATGCCCCCACACCTACAAGTAGACAGTGAGTGCGGTTCTATGTTTTGCTTATATTGTAACTGCCGAGTCATCTGGCGTGACACGGCTGAGCCGATAATGCGTAACCTACATGTCAGGATTACGAAACGCGTAAACTTTTCACTTCAGCTCATTTTCCGAGCCTAGATACAGATTTGGATGTACTAAGAAGAGATTTTTGTTGGAAGAAAGTATTACAGTTCTTGGAAGAAATGGGTTCTTGTACGGGTGGCATTTGGTGGCCGTAATATTGCAAGGAAATATCGCTGTGGCGTATAAAAGGAGGCTACCATGATTGTAAAGTCTCTGTTGAGATTAAAGGTTGAGTATTGAAGTTATCAAGAATAATTGATGTATACTTAAAGTTTAAAAAAAAAAAGCTATTTTCGGTGGGATGCCGTCAAAGTTGTGGGCTCTTATAACATTCTTGTAGCGCTTTCTCAAGAATTGGCGTGAAGATATACAATACAGAGATGTGTGGAAGGAAAGCTGAGAGGCCGATGTCCAGGGGTGGGACATGGTGGAGTCCGTAAAACTTGGTGGAGCATACGGTGAAGAAAATATGGTAGAGATCTGATTCTCTTGGGCGTCATGTCCTTATGGAGGCAATCGGCGGCGAGGGTAATCCCGCATCCAGCCCAATTTAAGGTCATAGTATGGAGTGTGGGAGAATAGAAGGCAATGCGAAGCAGTAATGCAAGCAAAGGAGGCCGCCAAAACCTTGATGCGGAGACAAGCCTCATTTCCTATCCCCGACAGAGACGCCCCAAGCATCGAGAGTCATTGGACGACTACCGGACACCGTAGGCGTGGGCTTGCGGACCATCCGACCATCCGGTCCTTAGCGGCGTCACCGGAAGTCGTCAACCCGGTTTAGGTCCTTACCAAACCTGGGTCGACGGCAGGTTGTGTTCCACGCGCGCCTCAAATAGATGTCAGCAAAATTGATGGGGCCAGGCAGGGCTGCCGATTGTTAGAAGACGTTACCGCAGCCCAGGCAAGGGCTACTGTGGGTTTGAGTCAGTAAACGTCTGACACTTCCACTCCACCCAGAGTTGGAAAAGTTATTTGGGTGATTCTTTGAAACCGATAAAATGTCTCATTCATCTGGCCTAGTTTTCGTACCTATCTATTTTGTGCCGTAAGCCACGAGGGAAAACTAATAAGCAAATAAAAATATCAAATTGTAAAGAAAAACTAGGCCATATGAATGAGACATTCTTTCGATTTCAATGATGATAATTCGAATCACCCATTTTATGATTGCTCACGTAAAACAGAAGGAGGACTGTCCCACCTTCTTTTTCGCCCAGGCTTGAAAAATAAAACTCTATTGACGTATCAAATGATTCTCATACTTGTTTAGAGACAGATACTTACATTATTTTGTAATTGCTATCATGAAAAATTTTGATTTTATTAATTGCAATTTTGTTTTGCAATAAGTTTAGTTATTATCATAATATAATTCCCAGTGTAACTAGGACAATAATATTTGTGTTTTGATTTCACTGTTTCATCTATCCTTCCTTGTATTAAAACCTTAGTTGCGTTTTATGACACCCATGGGATAGAAGGATGCGGCCTCTGTAATGGCGGAAACCACAGAGTATCATATGAGTTAATTAACAGACAAAAGGGTCACGGAAATACGACAATAGGAGTGCTAAGTTGACATATTCACAACTTGCTACTTTGAAACACAATTTATTAAATAAGTTAGAGTTGCCAACTAAGTAAATTCAGAACTGTACACAATTTTAAGCAATTATCTGATAGTTTAGGCCAATATTCTTAGTTATTTTAATAGAAACTTAGTCCACTTCATTTTAGTCAAAAATCATGAAAAAAAAACCTCGAAATCTCAAGAAATAACGAGCTGTAACTATAGATTTCATCCAGTCAAAGTTCAGGAAATGACTTGAATAGACGTCGAGGAGTTGACACCATTGGCTCAGTGGATAGCGATTGGCTGCTGCTGTGTATGTCGCGGGTTTGATTCCTGTACGGAACAAATAAGTATTTGTATATCCTGCAGGTAGCTGTTCCGGGTCCTGGTGTTATATGTATGTGAGTTTACATGTTTGTGAACGTACCTATGATACAGGAGTAATTCCTAGTGTGAGGCAAAGTTATACTTGAAAAAAAAGTGGAATAATTTATTTATATAGAAAAACTTTATGCTTTGTTCATTAACAGTTTTCAAAGGCGGACTTAATGCCTTAGGCATTTTCTAACAGTCGACCTTTTTTTTTTGTAGTTGAAAAAATCATCCAATGCCAATGACATCCCCCGCTCTTGAGCGGTGCAGGAGGGCGTGTCAGACTTTTACTGACTGAAAACCCACACCTGTTCTTTCATTGCCTGTCATACCAGGGTCGAGTCTTCCTTTCAGAAGCAGACCTTTGTAAGCTTCGGGCCCATACAGTTTACTGACATCTCTTTGAGGTACGCGTGGAACTGTACGCGCCGTTGTCGACTTGGGCTCGGTCCGGTCGGTTACCAGAAAGTCGGACGGCGAGCTACCTATTGCTCGCCGTCCCCAAGCCCAAGCCTATGGTGGCCGGAAATCGGGATCAGGATGCCGGCGGCAGGGGCGTGAGGGCCGATCCTTCGCTCAGACACGTGCGGCCTCTTCCTTTCACTCCTCCTCGACTAGTCGACTTTAGGGTGGTGCAGAAACATAACATGGTAGATGCAGCTTAATGGTAAAGAAATAGAATAATAAATATTTACTTACAATACAAACATAATATAATCGACTTTATATTTTTCATTTTTTTTTTTTTTTTTTTTTTTATCACGCATGTCTAGAAGTAACTTGTTCACTCTTGCTTTAAATATCCGATTCGAAAGTTTGGGTCAAATCGTACCTGAGACATATTTCTTCCAAACACATCGACATAAAACTTTCTTTTCCTTCCCGTTCCTTCTTTCCAACAGCACTATTTCTTTGCAGCGCATAACTCAGTGTATAATAGATCGGCCTTGGCGCATTCATGGCTATCTGAGACAACATTCTAATTTAAATAGTTTGTGGGCACCGATAGGGTCGCTCCTCTCTATAAATCACTGGGAGGACCGCGGCCAAGCATTTAAAAAGTTAAACTGAAACGTTCTGCTCTCATTCTTTTTATTAACTCCATTTAGGGAGCGAGAGTTTCTTTGTGTTTGTGTGTATAGATAGAAAGGAAGTATGTTTATATAATTGTCGAAGTGTTTATAAATTTGGTCAGAGGTCAAAATAAATTGACTGCTTTCACAATATTTAAAAAATATTGTTTTGTAATGATCATAAATATTTAGCTGCTGCTAGCGGCGTCGCTCGCGTGAATGCTGTGATAAAAAGAAAAAGAAAATATGTGCTTCCAAGACATGTTTTACACGTAAACAAAGTATTATCTAAATCTGCTAAGTCCTTAGAGCGTGAAAAAGTAACATACATACATACATATTAACAAACTTGTGCTCTTAGAATATTAGTGCGATTTTATTTAGTCAAAAGCTTTGAAAATAAATTAACCATTAAATTTTAATTGCAGTATCCGTGTACGTTAAAGTATTTGTATTTCCGAGGTACAGGACTCGTCTTAGTACGGTAACAGATGCTCCTACATAATAAAATAATTTTATGTACTAACCTAAACCAAAGTCTATGTAATTCGTGGTAATAGTTTTGGAGAAATAAATATTATTATTATTTTGTTTAAATAGAAAATAATCTATGTGTCGTTGGAGTCTACAGTGTCCTCACATTCAAATTATAAAAACCGGCCAAGTGCGAGTCGGACTCGTGCACGAAGGGTTCTGCACTATCCGTAGGAAAAAACGGAAAAAAATTACATTTGTTGTATGGGTGCCCAACTTAAATAATATATTCATTTTATTCTGTTTTTAGTATTTGTTCATATAGCGGCAACAGAAACACATCATCTGCGAAAATTTCTAACTATCACAGTTTATGAGATACAGCTTGGTGACAGACGGACAGACATACACGCGGACGGGCAGTGAAGTCTTACTAATAGGGTCCCGTTTTACCATTTGTGTACGGTACCCTAAAAAGAGACTATATCTATATAATAAATTTTGTTGTCAACATTATGTATAATTGTTTTTTTTTAATACGTTTTTAAAATTCTATGTAAATTAATGTAAGTATGTACCGTTTTAATTAACTATAAATAAATAAATAGTATTACCAAGTACCCAGTACAGCTATTATTCTGTAATTACCTATATATCAAATATCTGCTTTGTATTATTAGAGAATCTGTCAGGCTTAATCAATTTAACCATCTTCAGTGATATTGATCACAACGATTTCCACGAAGTCTCTTCACCAAGGACGTAGAATATTGTATTAACATAATAACCTTATACATAGGTACGTGTAGGTAATTATGACTTACTAGCGACCCGCCTAAGCTCGGGTGTCAAAAATATTTGGATCTTTGAATTCTCAGTTTTCCTCTAATATAATATGCATGTACACATTACATTATTGTTTATGTATGCATTAAAACCTTCCTAATAAATTACTCTGTCTACCGCATTGCATGAAAATCCGTTCAGTGGTTTCTGAGTTTGTCGCGTTCATATAGACAAGCAGACGCGGTGAGGGACTTTGTTTTATAGTAATTATATAAAATTTTCAGTAAATGTAAGCGACCTGGTGCAAGCCACAATCATCTTCTGGATACATGAAGCATAGTAAAAGAAATACGTTTGGTGAAAGCCAATTTTTATCAGTGGACGTTTTTCGGCTTAACCCCTTAAGCACCTATCTGCGTAAAACGCAAAAAAAAAACAAGCAATTTTGAACCCACAGTTTAGGAAGATACGGTGTTCGGTTGACGCTTCGAGCTTTGTCTCTTACGGCGACAAAGCTCGAAGCTTCTTCAGGAGTTAAACGGTGATGAATGGAAGCTTTTTGAAAGAAAGAATGAAAATGAATTTATTTTGTCACAACGCAAGGCACACATCAATATAATTATGTAAACGCGAAACCAAACAAAAGAAAACCAAAAAAAAAATTGCGCCTCACGTCTCTTGTCTTTCTCACACTTAAATAAATCCTTCACTTAGCATAATCATAGCATAATCAGCCTTTTAATGTTCCCACTGCTGGGACTCAGGCTAGGGAATAGGCCGTAATCCTCCACGCGGGCTCAATGCGGGTTGGTGGATGTCACAAGTCTTCGAATTTTTGGTTCTAGGACATGCCGGTTTCCCCACGATGTTTTCCTTCACCGATTTGAGAGCAGTGGTGATGAAATAAATTACACAAAGTAATGCGCCTGGCTGGGTTTGAACCCGCGACCTACAACTCGTAAGTCGGGGCCGTTACCACTCGGCCACCACTTTTCTCCCGAGAGCAGTCTGTGGTGGCCGAATCCTTCACTTACTAAAAGTGAACTTGACAAACAAACCTACGAAGCAGCTATTACAAAATAAAATTTATAATCAGAAGTAGACAAAAGAGCAAATACACTCGCTTATCGGAAGACCGGAGCTTTTAAACTGCAAAGGTGGGTAAATGACAAACATTGCGAGAGATAGACACAGAAAAAAAACAAAGGAATAAATGAAAAATCCATTACGTGGATAAAGGGAAACACCTCAATAACACTCAATGTTCTCGATAGAGAATCGATTACCACCGGTTTTAACAACACAGGGCAATGCTTGAAACGTTCGAGTAAATGGAGAAATGTCTATATGAGACTTCCCTCTAATTGTACGAGTGAAACTAACAAGGATAGAGGTAATACTGGACTTTTAGTGGTGCTAAGGACGTAAATATAGGAAGATTTCAATGATTGTAAATGGCCTGAATGATTGTTATCAGCTGTCAGAACAAGCGTTTTTTTTATAGGTTTGACTACTTTCTCACCTGATGGTAAGTGATCATGTCGCTGACGATGGAGCACACTTGCCTAATAAAGTAACCTATTCACTCTTGACTTAAAGACTCTCCGGAAGGGAATTCCGTTTCTTCCGTACGCAGGTGGGTGTTAATCAGTAAAAGTCTGACACACACTCTCACCCTAGGACGGGAGAAGTCATTGGATGATTTTCTATCTTTTCGGGCGCCGTCGGTTACCTTTGTCTTACGCCGGGCTGCTGTGCGGGAGACGCGAGGCCTTGGGCCCACCACACATACTCGCGCATACTCCAAACACTTACCAATATCGAATGCTAATGTAATTATTCTGGATTATATTCATTTCAAATTACAGTCCACAGTCTTTTAGGTTTAGTCCATAGATAGGTCCCTAACACCATCCGAAAAAAACTAACGTGACAGATTACTAGTGACTAAATGCATGTTAGTGTATATAGGCCACGTCTATATAACCTATATCCCTATTACCAAGATACCATAGTACCCCGTAAAACACATCCAACTTGTAGAAACTCGTTGGGGCAATAAAAACTTTGCGCGTAAAACAAAAAAACTTTGGTGGTAACAGCAAAAAGTTAAACTGGTTTGTTATAAATCTGGAGATTTGATTGTGTCCGTGTAATAGCATGAAAGTTAGTTTTAAAAACATGAACCTACGCATATGTCACTATGATGCGCAGCAGCAGAGATTGCAGACTATGGTGGCATTCAAATCCATTATACGCCATCATAGTCATATGATATAACTACATAGCACTAGCATACTCATGCATAACCAAGCATACATAATGCATACTCTCATAAACAGACGCGAGCAACCAAACTCTCACACATCACATACACAACACACACACGCACAGACACACCATAACACATACACAAACACACCATAACACATGCACAACACACACACGCACTCACGCATAGACACATAATATATATATTGATTACATTGCATCCACCAATGAATTGTAACGAATTCACTCGCCTCGGGAGGAAGACCTGGAGTCCTGAAATACAGGGCTACCCTAGTTTAGGCTCCAGTCCACTCCATTTATTATACTGTCTGTACTGTGTTACTTCAATGTGGAAAAATAAATGATTTTTTATTATTATTTATTATATAACGTATACAAATTATGCGTAAACGTTGCACCTCGATCTTAACTCGAAAGCGAACTAGTTTCAACAGCATCTTGAGTGTATTGACGGACCAGTGGGATTCTCCTATGCTTGAGCGCTGGATACGACTGCACGCAGTGTAATAGCATGTTGTATGCGTTCAGGTGTCGGATTCTCCTAAAATCTGTTTTATTTTGTTTTGTTTACTAACATTAGCTTTTAAGTATTTTCGTGTTACTAACAATTTATATGGAAAAATCTGAAATAAATTATGTTATTATTATAGTCTGAAAATTCTGCAAAAAGTCATAGGATAAGCTACCGGAGAATTTGGATGAAATAAGATATACCTAGGTACTTATACACCTTTCTTCTATAACCAAAGGGCAAATGCATTATAAGCATTAGCATACATAATCGGCCTTTTAATTTTCCCACTGCTGGAATTCAGGCCTCTTCTCTCGGTGAGGGCATAGGCCGTAATCTACCACGCGGGCCCAGTGCGGATTGTTGGATGTCACATGTCTTCGAATTTTTGGTTATAGGACATGCCGGTTTCCTCACTACGTTTTCTTTCGCCGTTTCGAGAGCAGTGGTGATGAAGTATATTTCACAAACTTATGCGCCTGGCTGGGTTTGAACCCGTGACCTACAACTTTTAAGTCGGGGCAGTTACCATTGGGTCACTACTGTGGATCTCGTGACTTGAAGACAACCTGAACTAAAAAAAAGTATGTTGTAAGTCAGCGTTTCAAAAGATTACCTTACCATCCATAACTTCAGCAGTAATTTGCAACAATTCACATTTTTCAGAACATGGCTTTTGTTACAGAAATACACCAACCCATTTTCATAATGTAAATAAAAGGTAGTTTAGGAATCTGCAAACAAAATGCAGATTCTTAAACCTTCTTCTATTAACCAAAATATATTACTCTCCGTTAACAATAAATAAACAATTCATTCCTCTGAACCCCTAACTTAATTAACAAAATCTTAACCAAACCACTACCGCAAAATATACAACACTCCGTTAACCCACTTCTCAAGTCCACTCCACATTATAAGAAAGCTATACATTACGTTTTAAGCATCTCCGTATAGAGCCCCAAGGAGCGTTGCGCCTAATACATTACCCAACTTATGGTCCGCACTGTAGCCGTAAACCTCAGAACGTATGGAAACTATTGAACACAAAGGACCACAGGGAATACAGGTCTAAGAGGTAGAACTGCACTTTAGTAAAAATGGAAGCAAAATTAATAAAATTCCGATAAAAATTTCATTTTTATGTTGCCCAAAAGTTTTCTAATCGGATCTTTGTGGGAAGGGTATCGTAAAATAGTATAAAATCTCAGGAGAAATATTTACCATAATTTTGTTGTGGAACCTAGCTTTCGCTTTAAATCGCGAGAAGTGTATGGGAGCTGAAGAGTATTGTATTTTTGTGGCATGGAGTTAGACCTATTGTCCACGGACGCGTAGCTTCATAGACGCGTATTTGTCAATATAGGTAAGCTTCGTTAAGACGACACGATACAATGGCACGACGTTACCGCTTCGTCCACAGAGTTTTATAGTTTTGTATGTAAGCTTCACGCAGGCGTACACCACATGTATAATGATGCGTCTGTGCACAATAGGTCTTAGTCAGTTTTTAAATCAGCTGTATGTATCAGTAATTAGTTTGAGACTCTTTCTATAGGGTGAATGTTTCAAGTGGGCATGGATGGCAAAATCCCTAAATTAAAATATACTCAAACGATTCTTGAACCTAATTTTGATTTTTTATCAAAATTAGGTTCAAGAATCCTTTGAGTTCATTGAATTATTATCCACAACAGTATCATTGAATTTTTGAAAAGTTTGTATACCCGAATCCGAACACGTAATTTAAAAAAAAAAATTGAAAAAACGAATGGTGTTACAGACACACAGCTTTACAGTATACTGTACCATTGAAACTAGGATCAAAATCAAGAAATTATTAATGTTATACGGTAAACTTAAGGAAAGTAATGTATTTATAAACCAAACAAAGTACTGTTTACGAAGTCTATTTTATATCTTTAAAGATACACCTGAAGCGGATCTAACTTCACAACATTATGTTCTAATTGAAATCGATTTTATATCTTGTCGATTAACGAAAAAGCTATCTAGTTGTAAATAATTTTATTGAACGTAACTTAAGTAAAGTTAGAAAAATATTAAAGTATTTTCTTAAACAATACTTTAATATATAAATTCTTCCGGTTTGCTATTTGTGACATTACTTCCCAGAATTATATCTGAATTAAAAAATTCACATTGTGTTCTGTCACTATAGCTTTCACTTCTCCGGTTGTTGTTTTCACAACAAACCCTATTTAATATCTCTATATTAAATATTGCATCGTCCATTGTTCCACTTGTATAGAACACGTCCATCAAAGTAGTTCAAGAAATTAATATATGCAATTAATGAATGCTACAACAAGAACCATTGTCAGTACAACCCATTATTCTGAACAACTCAAAACCAATATTCGACTTTATTATCCACCTAAATAAATAAATCGAAGAGATAACATTAACCAATCAAGAATTTGAAAGTTAAACTTCTTTAATTAATGTTAAATTATTCTAAAACAACATCCAAGCCTATTAACGGTCGGTATCAGAAATCTTGTAACTTTTCGCCTTTAAACTTATGAAAGAAAAACGTTCCCGAAATCCAGTTGAAAATAAGCTTCCCGGTCTCGGAGCGATTACCATAAAACTTGTTTAAATGGTAATATTAGAAGACGTCACTTGCCGCAATCGTCTCCCTTAGGGATTTTAACCAAATCTATCTCAACAAAAATACATACACTGATAAAATTCTATACTTCAACTTGTGGTACTGCGGATCCATTTTTAGCTTTGGTCGGGAAAATTTTATGCTGTGACAAAGTGACATGACGATTTTTACGAGTCGGGACTTTTCTATTTCAAGGTGGTCGGTTTCGTGATGTCAGTTTGACGAAGGACTATTATGAAATTCTGAAGTCAGCCCGATTTTCAATACTGAATGGATTTGAAATGTGTGTTGAAATAGATCGGATATGTGATAGATTTTAAAATAAGATTGGATATTTTTTTATTACATTTTGTGATATTTTAATCTTTTCGGGTCGCATTGATTTTTTGACGATTGGTTAAAGATACTTTGCCTATTTTCCACCTGAAAAAATAACACGGCGCTTGTGTAATATCTAGATTAGTAATATTTACGGTGAAAAACGGGTAACATTCCATGGGATTCACATCAACTTTTTTAGTTTAACGTTCAAAGATTTGATTGAATGGATTGAAAGGAGAGCCGATACCTTTATCCTATCTCGAATTTTGATTACTTCTACAAAAAGTCCTTAATTCTACATTAAAATGTTCTAGGTATTCTATTCAAATATCCAGATGAAAACCCTTGTCACGGCGGAGAATTAATCTCGGAGTTTGAGAGCTGAATGGGACATTATGGAAGTGGGTCAAAGGTGTACTTCTATAAGAATAGCCATGTCCTGAAAAGGATTTAACGTGAATTGTTGCAAATTACTGTTAAAGTTATGAATAGTAAGATTATTCTTTGTAATCAGAATGTTTTAAAATGCCAATTACGACAGATTTGTCTTTACTCTAGGATGTCTTCAAATTAATAAGCGAGGCCCTTTGGTATGTGACTGTGAGATTGTCTGAAAGAGTTACCTTGACCCTTTTTTTAAGGTGTCAAATCATGCAATGACTTCTCTCGCTTTGGGTAGAGCAGGAGGGCGTGTTAGATTTTTGTTGACTAAAACCACATCTGTGTCCTTCAGTTGCCCTTTGCAATTCAGTTGCCTTTGCGTTCTAAAACCATGGGTTTCCTATTCAGAGAATCCTCGCGGCCTTAGCGGGCATCGGTCCTGCTCCAGACAACTGCAACTTAGCTCGTCGTCCGAGCTCAGTTGCTAACACGGGTGGGTTTTTAGTCACTATAAGTCTGACACTATCTCTTACTCCATCCAGAGGAGAGGTGAAGTTATTTGTTTATTTGACACTTCAAAAAAAGACCCTTTGATCTTATACCCAGGTAGATAAGAGTACCTATTACTATTATCTATTATTGTAGCTACAAAATACATATTTTATTTTATAATTCGGTTTTATTAGCGACCTCCATTAGTTGTTAGCTTTTAGAAATGCAAAATAGTTTCTTGGCTGATCCGGATTAAATTCAATACTGAGTAGGTATATAAACAGACTGACCTACTATTGAATAGCAACATATAAACAGTCTCCATAAAAATCTATTTTCAATTATTCACAGATTATCAAGCCACTTTTACTTTGACTAAGAACTAGCTTTGTTGTCAGTAAAACATTATCGAAATAAAAAATATCCTAAGGTCTAATTCACTAACCTGCACAGAACCCGCGTGGTGGATTACCGCCCATTCTCTCTTCTAGAGAGAGTCCTTGTAGCGGGAACATTATAAGGCTGTATTTTCTTAAATGGTTTATTCAAGTAAATGTATGTGATGATTATAGAATAGCATAGTCGGCCTTATAATGTTCCCACTGCTGGGACGCAGGTCTCCTCTCTAGGAGAGAGAATGGGCCGTAATCCACCACGTGGGCCCGGTGCGGGTTGGTGGATGTCACATGTCTTCTAATTTTTGGTTCTAAGACATGCCGGTTTCCTCACGATTTTTTTCTTCACGATTTTAAGAGCAGTGGTGATGAATTGAATCACACAAAGTAATGCGCCTGGCTGGGTTTGAACTCACGACCTACAACTCGTAAGTCGGGGCCGTTACCACGGCCACTACTGCTCTTACTTGGCCATCGCTCTTGATGTGATGATTATGCTATGGTCTAATGCGGATAGTTGTTTATCTGTGTTCCCATCCGGATCCGATCAGTCGAGGATTGATTGGTTAAAAAACTTCCAGATTTTCATATTTATAATGAACTAGCATCCTGCCACAGCTTCATTTGTGTTACACATTTTTGCAATTCTCGGTTTTTCTCTTCTATAATAGGTATGTGTGTATCTGAGATACATGTATTTATTTTACTTAGTTTAGGAGTCAAATGTTCATTTTATTTCCACTGATCAGTGTTTGTACAACTATTATATCTGTTCATGTCATTATATACTATTACTGTGTGTGTTAAACGTACAAAATAAAGATTATTATTATTATGTGTGTAAAAAATATCATAAAAATTGGTCAAGGCGTTTCGGATGTGTTCGATAACAAACACTGACACGAGTTTTTAGTATAGGTATTAGTGATAATAATGTTTTAATGTACAAAGATGTAAAAATATGGGATCAGGATACCTATGTAAGGTTGACATAGGTTCTGCCTAGCTTTTTCCTATACATCACTATTTTATATGCGCAGTGTTTTTCCATTTTGATCGCCATTCATTCATTCATAATCAATAAACCTTTACAATATTTAAATAAATTGAGTGACATTTTGGGATATACACAAACGCTGATAACTTTGCTGTTTATGAATAATATTTATTGAGACTTTATTTAAATAATAACAAGACCTTTTCTAATAAGCCCTTTAAGTATTTGTACTAATTAAAAATGAGTGTTGTATAAGTTGGGTTCGGCTTAATTTATAATATTAGCAGGATTTGAATATCAAAGTCTGAAATATCATATTTGTGTAGAGCACGTCGTTCCCTAATTCTTAATTGTTATCTGGCGTATTTATGAAAAATGTTCGTATATAAATAGCAATTAACCGGCTTACATCCTAGGGGTGCAATGACTTATAAGCTAAAGTCGTGACTGGGGTGCGGGAATCTTTACTTAATAGGTACGCACGTGATCTGACTTTTGTTAAGATTTTTGAAAAAGTATTTTGTGACTTATTTTTGTCCGGGTATCATGACAAGTTTAAATTTAAACCAGTGAGGACTGAAATTTCAAAGATATGTTTAGAAGATAATGTTATAGTGGAAGAGGTACTAGAATGCAAAATGAGCTCAACCCGTAATTAAGTCTTAGAAGGAGGTAAAAGTAGGTCATCATCATCATCAATTCAACTGAAAGACGTCCACTGTTACGACGTACAGTAATTGTCGCCAAAACAACTTGTCCTATGTTTCACACATCCATCGGATTCCCGCAACTTTCACCAGGTTATTGGTCCACCTTGGTTATTGGTCATACGTGGTCACCACTACAAAACCTTTTGGCTCCATCGACCATCTGTTTGGCGAGCAATAATCCCGCCAACAGCCGTGACATTCCAAATTTTGATACATGATAATAAGATCTTCAGTTATTTGGGAGATGATCGTTTAGTCATGTTTTAGCGTAAAGATGTATTAAAGAACATGACTGACAAAATTTAAAAGCCTTTCGACTGTAATTTGGAGTAATTTATCGGCTCTTTTAACCTCTATCTATAAGACAGATGAGGTTTATTTAGATGAATATAAGCGATCACCAACCCACACTGGGCCAGCGTAGATATTTATATATAAAAAAAATGTCGAAACTGTTGTTAGCTAAGTCCCTAAGGAACCTAAACGTCTAGACGCACCTTACTCAAAGACCACCACTTTTTCCACTTTAACGTAGGTACATTTGAACGTCACCCGTAGAAATTCACGTGCAAGATAGTGCTGTACACCAATGATAGTGTAAACGTGTGGAAGATGGAGTGGTAACTGTTCTCTAGGGCTTTGAAAGGAGCAAAATTGTACTGGCGTACCTACTAGGAAGAGGTAGTATCAATATTTCTATATGGCATAAATAAGCTTCAAGAATTTATATATCTACTACATATATTTATAAATATGTATATAACGTATAGTTATGAGAAAACAAGTGCGAGTCGGACTCTTGCACTGAGGCTTTCGTACAAACTCTATGAAAACAGTTGAATTCCCTAATTGAGTTTTGGAGGTATGCGGAACAGAGTGTAAAGTCCCGCAAACCTCCGTTGAAAAGGGAGGATCCTCCGGCCAGACGGATGTTATATCTGGTGGGCAACTGCCCGATAGATGATTTCGGGCTGTTCTATATGTTCTAATCGCGCGGAGAACTTTGATTGCGCGATGCAGGATTAGTTCTTATGTGACGCCATAGATGTCGCTACAGAGTCACGAAGATTTTTCCGGATCACAAAAAAGTGTTTTTTTTAACCAATTTACAGTATTTAGATTTTTTCCTATACTGAGACCTTGCTTCATGCCAAATTTCAGGATTCTAGGTCAACGGGAAGTACACTATTAATTTTAATTGCCATAAATTGTCGAAATATAAGTTTTTTGCGACATTAGTGGCCGTATTTTTTTTCCTTTAACTCAGAAATTTGATTGTTTCACAGCTTCAGGGAACCGCAGGCTTGAGTATCTAGTTTTAATTTGAACTCAATAACTCTACGCGTTCCCGAGATAAAGGGTCTTAACAGACGGATAATCAGGTGATCCTGTAAGGCTCCCATTTTTTCCTTTCGAGGTACGGAACCTTAAAAAACAAATAAGCAAATATTGTCTTAGAATTTTTATAATAATATGCTTATATGATCACACTGTATAATATACCACTTCACAAAAAAACCTTAACGACTCCACACGATCAATGATCAATTAATAAATGAAGTAAACAAACAACCGATTAGACCTAACAAGAGCCTTCTATCACTAAAAACACACTTAGCACGATCACTTGTACAAACAAAGCAATTCGTTTGGCGAATTAACGATATCGCTGTAGGGTGCCTTCCGCATAGTAAGACGTAAAGAAATTTAATTAGCGTTCATTGAGATAATTCACTGCTTCCACAATGGGCCCGCGAAAAGACAACTTTCACTAAGTATTTGGACACACGGTCGTATAGAATGACAAGCGAATATGGGGTTGTATTTTACGGACATAAAATATAGACACGTAAAATCCAAGTAACTATTTATGTCATCGCTGCAGACTTTTACTGACTAAAACCTACCCGAGTTATTTCAGTTGCTCTTTGCATTTTAGGGCTGTGATGACTCTTTAGAATTCCGCAGCCCAAGATGAATCTGGGTGGCAGACTTATCTAGTCTAGTACCTTGAAAGAAACTTTTCAAAGGAAAAGTTAAAAAAAAAAAATGTTCTAAGTTTAACGGTAAGAGCATGCATTCAATTACCCTTTGTGTTCTAGGACTACGGGTTTCCTTTTCAGAAATTCCCCGCGGTCTTAGCTAGCGGGGATCGGCCCTGCTGGGCCCCTACGGTTTGCTGACGTCTCTTTGAGGAGCGCGTGGATCACTACGCGCTGTTGATGACTGGGTTAGGTCCAGTTAATTACCGAACGGCCGGAAGGCGAGCTACCCATTGCTCGACGACCGCAAGCCCGCGTCTTCCGTTGCTGGCAGTCGGAGTCAGAATTACGGCGGCTGGGGCGTGAGGATCTTCGTTCGCTCACGCGTGCAGCCTCCTCTTTCGCTAGCATTTATGCTTCGCGGAAGGAGGCGACCGCCTGCTATTCCTCCTCGCTCCAGACCATAGCCCAAATCAGGGCCCGACGTGGAAGGCTGCTGCCGCCGATGGCCACCACGAGGACACGGCAGTTCTCCACCCAAGTTTGGCACACCTCCACCGTATGCTCCTCCATGTCTTCTGGGCGGTCCACACAATGGTGAAACCGGGCGTTTCTTCCGCCTGATTCTGATGCAGGAACTTCCCGAACTTGCCGTGTCCGGTGAGGACCTGCATCATGTGGAAGGTGAGGATACCGTGTTGCCGCTCCAGCCACTCCTCAAAGACTAGACTTACCGCCGTGGTTATGGCGTGCCCAGCACTGGATTGCGACAGTCGCTGTTACCTTTCCGCCATGAGATCTCGCCGGAACTCTGTCCGCTATGCCGCGTCTTGTCGCGGCAGATGAGTTTCGCCCCGGTGTTGCATTTCCATGCGCAAATCGTGCGTGCGTTCAAGGACTGTTGCCTCCAGATCCCACGGTGGCAGGCCAGCAAGGAGGCTCGCTGCTTCGCAGGAGACTGTGCGGTATCCCCGCACCATCCAGATAGTCATGACCCTCTGGCAGGCGTTCAGCATGGCCGCCGGTCGCTTTTGCAGCGACGGCGCCCACACTGGCGCCCTGTAGAGGGCCATGGGCCGTACGATTCCCGCGTAGAGCCTCCGGCAGGAGGCGTCTGGACCCCCGAGGTTGGGCAGGAGCCGCTTGAGTGCACCCCTCGGTTCCAGTTTGGGAGTCATACGTTGAAAGCGCTCCACGATGTTCCACCGACTGTCAAGGACGAGTCCCAGGTACTTCATCATTGACCCTACATCGATGCGAACCCCTCCTACAGTTATTCAGGAACCCAGTGGTGGCGCGTTCCGAGGACCTTGAAAACAAATGGTTGACTGGTAGAGAATGCTTTGTGGCATTAAGTCCGCCTATGTACCACCACTGTACATGAAGTTTAAATAAATAAATAAATAAAACACACGGCCTCGGACTTGTGCATTGCCACCTCGAGTCCCAACTGCTGGATCCTCTCAACGACTGTCGCAACCCTGCGTGTCGTAAGTTCAAGTCAGGACCAGCGTGTCTTCTGCGTAACAGACCAGAAAAAACATGGGTAGGTTTAGCCAGTAAAAATTTGACACGGGACTTTGTTATTTGGCGATTTTCCACCCAAAATAAAAAAAAAACTTTTTAATTACTAAAATTTAAAAACGGTTACAGTTCTCAATACTTTCTTTTTAGGATGGGAACTTTTCAAATAATTTCTTTTGCTCTGGGTGGAGCGAGACGGAGTGTCAAACTTTTGCTGTCTAAAACTCACCTGTATTCGTTTAGTTGCCCTTTGCATTCTTGAATGCAATGGGCAATATAAATATATTTTCAATGGTCATCCCGCTACCCAATAAAAATAACTAAAAATGTAACTGAAGTCGTATCTAAAAGTGGTTTCTTTGCGCATTGTTTGAAGTTTTCCTTATTTATTGTTAAATTGGTACCACTTTTTGTACGACAATCTTCTCACCAGTGATTCACACTGTTCTAAACAACAGATCTTGATCCAATTATCTAACTCTAAGAACAGATAAGTAACAAAGCTGAGACGAAACACTCGGAACACTGGTTGCGTATCAATTATTCAAGAGCTATTTATTGTTTTACTATACAAGAATAATATTAAGTGGGAAGTTTCTGTTGTTCTTATTAACTGATTGCAATGCTGGTAGGGTAAATAGATTGTTAATGTTTTGGGTAATACAAGATTAGATAGTAAATAATAGGTTGGCGTGGAAGAATGGAAGAAAAAGAAAATTTACGGCCTCAAGCAATGGGAGTTTTGCAATCATTTGTTTCAAAACGCTGTTCAATCAGATATTGGTTTCCCTAGCAAAAGGTTATTATTTTGTGTTGATGTGAAAGTTCCTTAGTTTTTGTATAACCTTAATTCTAATAAACCAACTTCTTCAAGTTAAGGTTATATGTAATCATAGTTTTTGCCCGCGACTTCGTTCGCGTAGAAGTCGAAAACGGTTTTATTAGGTTTTTTGAGATACGAAACTATGAAATAATTTTTATTATCTTCGTCGTGTGTGATAGTCAATTCAATTGAATGGCGAGCGATATTATATCTTAAGATAAAATATTATAGTATCTTAGCCATGTGCCATGTGCGACAAACTTATTACTTGCGGTTGTACAGTAATCTGGTCTAGGGATCAAACCGCAAAATTAAGTTTGTTTTTTATTGTATATATTTTTCCGGGATAAAATGTATCCATTGTGGTGCCCAGGATATTAAAGAATAATTATGCCAAGTTTTATCGTAATCAAACCGGTAGTTTTTGCGTGATGCTTGAACAAACAGACTGACAGACAGACTGCCAAATATTTTTTTAATTACATTTTTGGGTTCGGTGTCGGTCTAGTAACACGGGGGGTGTTACTAGACCGACACAGCCTGCCATTAAATTTTTTGATATTTTCAATGTATAGAATTTTCACTTTTACAGATTTATTATAAGTATAGATAATTGCAACAAAAAATTGTATTGTTAGTCTAGCGACTAAACTCTGTTCCTATTTCTTTTTCCACTTGTGAAACGTTTTTGGAACACATTCATTGTACGTACAGTTAAAGA
Source organism: Mythimna vitellina (assembly GCA_949316375.1). Classification (NCBI taxonomy): domain Eukaryota; kingdom Metazoa; phylum Arthropoda; class Insecta; order Lepidoptera; family Noctuidae; genus Mythimna; species Mythimna vitellina. The sequence goes on from OX438686.1 coordinate 12,670,348, forward strand.
GTGGAACTCCCTGCTGGAGTCTGTGTCTGTGTTTGTGATAGAAAAAAAAGTCAAGAGTGAATAAATTACTTCTAGGCAATCCTATTCTACCGTTGACCACATTATCGCTTACCATCAGGTACGATAGTCGTCAAGCGCTAAGCTATGCATAATAAAAAAAAAACTTATATTTGTATCATCATCATTTCAGCCGAAAGACGTCCACTGCTGGACATAGGCTTCCCTCAAGTGTCGCCACAATGAACGGTCCTGTGCGATTCGCATCCATCGGACTCCCACAACCGTTACCAAGTCATCGGTCCACCGTGTACGAGGCCTTCCAACCCTACGTTTTCCGGTACGTGGTCGCCATTCCAGGACCTTTCAACCCTAACAGCCATCTATTCTGCAAGCAATGTGCTCTGCTCATTGCCATTTAAGTTTGGCAATTCTTCATGCTATGTCGGTGACCTTGGTTCTTCTGCGGATATGCTTTCCAGCGGATTCCTCATTAGGAATGAGGAGACACCACCAATGTAACATCATCATCTTCCTGCCCTGTCACTCGTCATGCTATCACTGACTTCCTTTTCTTTCATATCACTCTTCACACAATCCATCCATCTTTTCTTTGGTCTCCCTCTCCCTCTCCATTCATCCACATGTAAACTGATAACTCTTTTAGTAACACACAACTACAAAATTTCGAACATGCAATTCTGTAACAAAGAAGTAGGTACAGTACCCAAGATTTCTCAGAGCACAACTTTACGATGGCATGTCACACCGTATAATATTTTATAACCAATTCGAGCTATCCTTTTAGCGTACGTAATATATGCATAAACAAGCTCAGACGCCATAATATGAGTTACACCGCAATGCACTCGAATATTACACATTAACCTGGAGCTTAGAAGATTTGGATGTGACTTCGATTCAAATTCTTTCTTTCATTTTTTTTAAATTATTTATTGATAAACTTGCGCTTCATCACCATCTCATCTTGTGAGCGATGATATGGTTGACGATGGAGCATGCAGTAGCCAGTATTTACTTTTGACTTAAAAGACCCCTACATAGGTATTTATAGGATATTTTATCTTGCTAATGAGAAGCAGGCACCTCCTGCGAAGCAGTAGTGTGAACGAAGGAGGTGCTTGAAACTGGAAGAGGACATCCTCAAATACCTGCCGCCACTGCAGGGGACACCCCGGGCGCCTGGAAAAACCGACTTAACTAAAAAAAAAACTGGGTAAGTGCGAGTCGGACACTCCCTGAGGGTTCCGTACAAACTTACCTATGTAAATAGTTTAATTCTCGAATGGAGAATGAATGAATGAATTTCCTAATGTAAGTTGTATTTTTGGAGTACAATAAAGAATATCTATCTATCTATCTATGGAGTCTCAAAGATTTTTCCGAATCGCAAAAAATGTTTTTTGTTTGGTAACGTAACAACAAATTTACAGTTTTCAGATTTATTCTTATAACTGTGCTATAAGACCTTGCTTCATGCCAAATTTTTGGATACTGGGTCAAAAGGAAGTACCCGAATATATTGTATTTTGATTCCCTTGAGAGTGTCGAAATATATTTTTTGTTACATAAACGGCCGTATCTTTTTCGTTCGTTAACTTAGAAGTTTGAATTTTCACAGCTTCAAGGGACCGCAGACTCAAGTCTGCGTTGTCTGCAATCATATACAAGTATATGATTTTAATTTCAACTCGATACCTTCACGCGTTCCCGAGATAAAGGGTTTTGACAGACAGACAGACAGACTGACTGACAACAAAGTGATCCTATAAGGGTTCCGTTTTTTCCTTTAGAGGTCGAGGAGGAAATTCTAAAAAAAACATTAAAAGGATGGTGGGTGGGTATAGTTTTACGCAATGTCCTTTGTATCCCTGTCTAATAAATAGGTACCTATGTATAAATAAATAAGAGTTTTTCGTCGAACTTATTTACCTACCTGAAACTTAAAAATAATAAATGTCACCTCCACTCCTTCGTAATCAAGAACATAACCCTTTTAGTAGTTCCACGTGATTCCACAACAGGTCGGCTAACTTCATGTTGCCGTAATGTAAAACGTCGTGGTCGCGTTATTATTATTTAACTTTGTAGCTCCGAATGTTATTCCCGGTTGTTACCGACAACCGGCGAATGGAGTTCCAAACTGTGAAATTACTTTTTTCTGCGTTAATATTTTCTGTGTGTTGTTATGTCAAAAGAATCTAACTTTGTGGGAGAAAAGGGGTTAGTGTTTTATTGCGATAGGTTGATAGCTTGAGCCAACTTTTAAAGCTCGGTTTTGGAACGGATAACGATTGTGTTGTAATAGGAGGTTATCCTACTTCAGCATCGGCCGCAGTATACCCGTGTGTGCACACGACAATGCAGTAGTTTGCAAGATGCATTTTTAATGCATAAAAACTCATTGCAGTCACCAGTTTTCTTTTTCAATTTAGAACTTTTCCTGGTTCAATCATGGAAGCATGCTTTAGTACCTATACATGAAACTACTCCTTGCAATGTTGAAAATTGTGTCTTATTGAGACCCGTACGAAATACATTTTTTTTTGAGGTAGGAATCATGTATCGACTTTTCCCAGTCTAAGGGCACAGGAGGCGGTGTCAGACTAAAACCAAATCTGTTTCCTTCAGTTGCTCTTTACGTTTTAGGGCCATGGTCACTTTTACAAACGTTCCCGCAGACCTTTCGCGCCGGGCCTTTATACAGGCCATGGTTCGGAGCGAGGAAAAGTGGCAAGCGGTCACCTCCTTTTGCGAAGCAGTAATGGCCCGATCACCATTTTGCCGCTGTGAGCGGTAGCTAAGCGTGGGGCGACGAGCGGTGAGAACAAAAGTATGAAAATCTTTAAAGTACGCCACGAGACGCCGCTCACATTGCCTGCCTCCGACCCTGATTTCTAGCTAGGCGTGGGCTTGCGGATAGCGAGCGAAGGGTGGCTCGCCGTCCGGCCGTCCGGGAACCGTCTGAACCAAACCCGAGTCATCGACGGCGTGAAGTGTTTCACGCATGCCTCAATGGTGGTGAGAGGTGTCAGCAAAATCGTAAAGGCCATGGGTTCGCTTCTGAAAGGAAAACTCAGGGTCCTAGAATGCAAGACAAAGAAGGAACATAAGAGTGGGTTTTAGTCAGTAAAAGTCTGACACATCCTCCCACTCCGCCTTAGCGCGAGAGAATTCATTGGATGATTTTCCACCTAAAAAAAGCCTTAGCAGGTTGTAAAAAAATAAATTTCATTCAAATTCGTTCAGCCGTTTGAACGTGTTCTATTTTATTTATTTTTTTTTGTTTGTAGGAGGTAATCTCTGAAAGTACTGGTCCGATAGCTAAAATTTTTTCACCAATAGAAAGCGGCTTCAATCTTGAGTGACATAGGCTATATTTTATGTATGTGGGCGAAGCCGCGAGCAAAAGATGAAGTAATAAACACACCTGACTGTATTAGTGTGATAAACAAAATGTAAATAATGAACTTTAAAAGTCTCTTTTTAGGTGCTTGTATTGTAGGTAAATAAGTTTAATCCACCTTTAAAGGTCGAAACGTGGCAAACACCTGACATTTCATACTAGACTTGTTTACAGTCTATTTAATAAGACAACTCCTCCAAATTAACGGTGCGAGACTGAACGTAATCAATAATAAGGATCCTAAAGATGAAGTTAAAACAGAGTTTCCTTTACATTGGGGAAGGTCGAGCACCCTTGGTGTGTAGATGGTCCTTAAAGTGAGGGATAGCTCGATACACGGACATAGTAGGTAGACTTTTTGATTTTCGGGGATACAAAAGCAGTTTTCCGTGACATTTTATTTATTATTTATTTTATTTTACAGAAGGCTTGCAGACTAATTAACCAATGATATAAAGAGTGTAATATTAACAAAAATAACTAACAACAGGATTTCACACAGTTAAGAAAAAATCTATTAAAATAAAGTACATACAAGATTATTAATTAGTTAAGAGAGAAGTGGGCTAGCATTGGAAAATGAGGTTTCTAGGAAGTCTATTAAAATTATGTGCACGTCTTATTGAAAAAGATTCCTCGCGTAATTGGTTTGAAAAAGAAATATCATTATAATTTTTTTTTCTAATATAGAGCCAGGTATTCATGCGCCAGTAGTGCCTAAAGACTGAAACTAACTAAATAAAAGTTTTGGCTGTTAGATTCATATTCAAAATTGTCATTGGCAGTCTGTTTCTATAACTCACTGACTGACACGCTTGGATTATATTGATGCTTTTACAAAGCCGTCACTAGCAGTAGCCGTTGTCGTCGCCGAAGTTCTCACTAGGCTATATGGAACCTAACGATTTAGAAATGTTGTTAAAAATGTTTTGATATTGTTCAGATTAAACCGTAGTTAAATCAACCACGAAGTATCTACTTCTCCGGTTTCCACACTAAGATTCCCTGTGTTGTGGAGGCCAGTGTCTTTCATAATGGTTCAAAAAGTACAATGTAATACATATCTACAAATACGTAGCGTAGGATGAGTTAAATAAAAAAGAACATTCTAAGAGGAATGCATAGCGTCTGGCAGAGTGTGCAAAAATGTGAGTCGTATTAATTGGTGAGTATTTGAATGTGTGTGTGTAGACTAAGATCAAAAAGACAGTACAGTAGAAGATGTACGTACGCCTTTTAATCAACCAAACTAACTTTTAAAAGTTTATAAATCTGGGATTCTTCCTTCCCAAAAACGATACTAAGCAACCCAAGATGAACGTACATTCGTCGCATGCTGACGAAGACTCTTGCCAAACTCGAGCAGAGAGGCGGATGTCGCGACTCTGTCAAACTCGAGAACAAAGACCTGATTATGAATACACCGATACAGGGTTATGCTTACGTAAATTATCGTCTGGTGGATGGCATATCGCTTGAGATATTTTATCCTGACTATGGCGATGAAATTGTTGTGGAATACCAAACAGATAATATTAAATTCATTTTGTATACTTAATTGGAATTTTTGGGACATAAGCATTGAAATTACAGTATTTAATTAATTTATTAATACACATAAGTGTAATCACAATTTACAACTAACCATTCAAATCGTAAAACACACATATTCAACTTTCAATAAGCATTATTTTATAAAAGTAATATGAATTTATTTTCGCATGTTATTTCATTAACGTTAATTCGAATTTTGCACTCCATTTTCACAGTCTAGCGCGAGTTATTACGATCATCCGAGTAAAAATAATATGACCTTAAATAAGCATGAGTTGGAAAGGGAATCCATTGGAATTTTTATTCAAGATTAAATCAAGTGTGAATTTGATCTGGGTTCGACTTATCTCAACATGTCACGTGTAAGTCGGGTGCATACGTTTTTAGGAATCAAATGAAAGGACTTTGGAAGTGGATTGTGACATGGAAAGAATAATAAGTAATGTTTTTTTATCTTGTTGGCAAGCAGAGGCATCCTTTTTAAAAGTGGCATTGTGTGGCACCACTGTTTTTAATAGAGAAACTCTCTCAACTACATAACATAGCAAGACGTCACCAAAACAAATTTATTATATTTCAATTTGATATATCTGAAATAAAACTTCAATTGGTACAGTTGAAATGCGGTCAAGTCAATGAAAATGAATCAGAACAGAATAGAGATTTAGCGAATTTAACCGGAGACATATTACCAAGGATTGACGTTCTGTCTCGGAGCTTGGGTCAGAAAGTGCTGACTGAATAGTTCTTGCATTTTCGTTTCGTATTTTAAGTTTAAACGAGATTGTATTTTGTTCTTACGTATTTATATGTTTGTATTCGTATAGCCATGAATTTAATTGAATAATTGTTATTTACTTACTAGCTGTTTGCCAGCGACTTCATTCATGAGAATAATTTCATATTAACTTAAAAACGAGATAATTAAGTTACAATCATAATTCAAGCACTGAGATTTTACTTTTATGTACTTAAGTAGTGTTTTTAAGATTTTTTATACTTATTCTAATTGTAGGCAAATAACATGGGAACAGGCACGTTACATAGGAAGCGCATCAGTATTGGTATCTACGCACGCAGACACAAAACACTCTAATGACGCAAATAAAAATGTATCAAGAATTTATGACAATAGACAAAATAATCATGATTTATTTTGGGATTAATCCTCAAATACATCATGATTGTTTTAGGATAAAAAAATATTTTTTTTAAAACAGCTGAAACCGACTCAGTATTCGATTCTGAACATACTTAGGATGCCTTTATTATGCTAGATGTTGTATATAAAAAATCTACACATGTGGATAAGGAAAAATGAGAATACCATGCATGTGATATCGCAGAACTTCACAATCTGCTATTGTCTATAATAACTTGCAAACTGGTCAAAAGGTACCTTTTTAAGGTTTATGCTGTATTTAGAATAGGTGTCTGAATTTGGTAGGAATAGATGGTTAGGTCGGTTATCAAGCCGCTAGGCGGATTAAATAATTTTATAATTAAAAACATAAAATAATTTTAATCATTTGCAACACATATTTCATTATAGCTTCCGCTTATCCCAGTATGTTGTACCTAAAAAAAGAGAAATGCATGGTTTTACAGATTTAGTGTGTATTCGAGTCGTTTTCAGGGACCCCAATTTAAATACAAAGTAATACTTAAAGAATAAGCTATTAAGCGTCATTTTAATTACAATGAGTGCTTCATAATTTTAACTTTTTTATTTCACGGCGGCCTAACATTCTGCATAAACAGTTCTCCACAGAAAGCTTTAGCAAAGCTTTTAGAGGAGATCGTAACTCCTTAAGTACTGCTTTAATGACGTCCCTTAGTGTTTTATAATTAGCCTGAATATACCTCAATGTATTGTTACAGAAATATGGCGCATTCGGGGCGACTTCTTCGTTGAGTTTTGTTTTAGTCGTGATTGAATGTATTATTGTGTTGGTAATTTTATATATTCTTGAATGACTGCGGCCCGTTTTTGTTATTAAGTTAGTGGGTTGAAATCTAAGTTACTAAAATTGACAACCCAAGGCAGAATGTTCTGGCGTAGAATTTTTAGATCCGTCCACAGCTAATGGGAGCAAGAACGGACAAAGAAGAAGAAGAAGGTTGAATTCTAAATCTATACCCATACCAGCTGACTCAGCAAACGTTGTTCTGCCATATAAATTATCAAAGAAAAGATTGGGGAAAGGACTAGGCGGGTACAAAATGGCTTATGACTCAGACTTACCAAACATACACAAATATTGCATAAAAATCGGGCCAGCCGTTTCGTTAACAAACACTGTGACATGAGATTTTTATATATTTTTAGATTATAAAGCTGAAAAGCTTGTTTTTTGTTTGGTTGAACATGCTAATTTAAGGAACTTAGTAGTTCGTTAAAACTTTAGATATCCCATTTACTGACGAAGGCTACATGCTGTGTAACATCACGCAAGGACCTCCGGGAGCGAAGCAGTAACTAAAGACAGGGACAGTTAGTTATTTATATTTCTTTTTACATACGTAAAAAATAATCAAATTGATGATCCAATTGATAAAAAATAATCTCACATGCGATAAATTGATTAAATAATTAAAGAGAGCTTTAGTATGTTGAGGGCTGAATACTTTGAAAATTGGTGAAAATCAACATGTGAGTGCTTACGTTATTAAAAATACCAGTTAACATATTTTTAAAACGCTATTAATAATATTATTTATTGGCAATTTTAAAATTAACATTGTTTTTGATTGGGTCGGAAAATCATCTTATGACAAATCGCGCTCTTGGGCGGAGCGGGAGATAGTGTCAGCCTTTTACTGACTAAAAACCCACTCCTGTTCCTTCTTTGCCTTCGTCCCAGGGCCCCAGATTTCACTTTCACACTACCCGTGGCCCCAGTAAGCTTCGACCCTGCTGGGCCCCCACGATTTGCTGACGTCTCCCTGAGGCGCGCGTGGAACAGTACGCGCCGTCGACGACTTGAGCTCTGTCCGGACGGTTACGGTTAGTATTTGATAATTTTAAAGTCAAAAAGTTTACAGACTTAATTCTTCGAACTTTTCGACCTTAATTTGAAGGTCAATGTAACCGCAGTTTTCATATAATTTAAATATGACTTAAAATAGGTTCAAAGTAATTAACATTTGGGTACCAGCTGTAAGTTTAAATACTGTTTCTATAATTCTTAACTCAGCACTTGAAATAATATTTAAGTTTGATTTAGTTAAATTAAGTATTCCCTCCCAAAGGACACTAAAAACTATCAAAGACTGTGATAGAACATTTTCAGGTTCAGACAAAGTTTTCTCATGATTTTACATTATTTATTACATTTAAGTAGAGTTTTGATTAGTTACTTTTAGAGTTTTAGAATCAGTAAGGGGTTTGACAAGACAAGGACATTGTTTGAATTTTCGTGGCGGCTTCATTCGCGTGAAAGATGCTTTCTCCATATTTTTCTAGCTTTGGACCCCCTTTCATCTTATTTTGCGATGAATTTTAGAAAATTCTTTCTTGTTCTTCATATTCACCATAAAAGGAACCTCTGTGCGTTCTTGGTCCATGGGCTTGGGCTGGGCAAACCTTTCGTCCCCATCGAAGACACGCTTGTTTGGCAATGACTACTTCTGTACATGTGGCCCCCTGGTAACTCATTATTATTGTGTCTATTATAACTGCTCCATGTTTAAATCATTATTATTGTGTCTATTAACTGCTCCATGTTTAAATATACACATTTTTTTTTTGTTAACACATTGCTTTTGCATTTATTTTTAAATTATTTAGACTTCAACTACCTTAAATTCGTTAGTAATTTGTTTTATTAACACTTCATTTATTGATAGTTGTAATTATTCTTATTTTTATTGCTTTCTATATAGCCTCTTTTTATAATTGAATGTGAGAACACAGTAGACTCCACGAATTTTTAGATTACTTCCTTTTATGACTAACTTTTTTTTTTAAATATGATTATTTTTATTGTGCTTTTGGGTACAATATTGGCTGGTCTACACTGTTCTTACATAATATCTATTAATACTTTAATATGAAAATATTGTAATAACCACTTTTTTCAAAAGAGTAACCATGGAGTTTCTTGCCGGTTCTTCTCCATAGGAAACGACCAATTTGGATCCGTGCACTAGCTTCTGACGTTTTATAAGTGTCAATGGAGGCCTATGTGAAATAAAAATATTTTTGATTTTGATTTTTGATCGACCGTTCTGCGAGCGATGTGCCCTGCCTACCGCTACAACCGTGCTGCCGATTGATAAAAAAAATTAAGTCAAACAAGACCGTTAATCAATTTACTAATGACACCTATACGAATTTAGATCGAAAGCTTTACCCAGTCAGCAAAATCGATAACATGACTAACTTTAATCATGATTAATGTTGAGACTTTGACAGCGATCCCAAACTGATATTAATTTTAATTTGTGACAAAAACTAACTTACCACTCCGCCTAATTAATCAGGATTGCTGGAAAATTTTTACTAGGAGCGATAAATTCTTTAGTTTCATTCCGGTTTTCTAGTTACGTACGTTATGTTTATAAATCTTTATTTTTGTGGTGGACTTTTCTGTATGCATTTAACTATTCATGTGTTCAAAAAATTTAGTAAATTAAATAAATATAAAATAAGTAGTTGCTGAATGCGGCTTCGCCCGCGTGTTATTAGAAAAGTGTCTCATGGAAATGTACTCCAGGAATAAAAAGCATCCTAACTACGTGCTATTCCAGGACACGGCCTTTGCGTGTACCAAATTTTATCCAAATTCGTTCATTTATTTATTAGTTACGGCACTCTAACGAATAGTTCGCAAAAACATTTACAAAAGAATAATCTTAACAATAAACAATTATCACAGCGAATTCTTCACTTAAAGGTGTGCGCAGCATTTACAGAATTTAGTAAACTAATATTATTTATTTTTCATTCACATTTAATAAATAATAACAAGGTACAAAACGAAAACAAAGACAATAGAATCAATAAAATAAGGTATTATTATAAATCAATCATTTAAATAAATTACGTTAGATTGAATTAAATTACATTATATTAGAATCCATTAATTACATGATTCAGATTAAATTAAATTATATTAGAATGCATTAAAATACACTAAATTACATTCAATGGCAATAAATTACACTAAATTAAATTCAGGCAATCCAAGCTCACAAACTATTACCTTTATAATATTGGTGTGATTATCTGTTGATATTTATAGGTTCATACAGCTGTTTGATTATGTTCTGAATTTTTATATACAACAGCTTAGCATTTAAATGTTTCTCTTCCATATTGTTAAAAACTCTAACTTTGTCTCGTTTTAGTAAACATAGAACATTTAAAACGCTTTCTAAAACGCAGCTAGTTTCGCACACAAACCCTCAGTGGCATCTTATCTAAATCTCAAAGAAAGAGAAGCAAAACAAAATATTCCTAGAGCACAGCAGAATATTTCATTCGAAAAAAATCCTTGCTTGTTAAGGACGATACATGCAGAGTCGAAAGTGCGCGTCAAAACGTTAAGAGCATAAAATGTAAAAGAAAAAATAACGCTGAGGATCCTCGAGGCAGCAAAGAGTTCAGCAGCATGCATACAAATGTTCAGACATGTTGTGTCTACTTCAAGTCTTAAGGCTGGAAGGTAATGTGCTAAAGAATGTGTCACGTGCAGAAAATATGATGATTTTGGCTCCTCCATGTGTTCTGATTAAGTTCTATCGTGGAAAAGTTTAGGTTGCGGTATTAAATACGGAATACATTTAGACTACAGCCACTTTATCCTCATTAGAAATTTATTATTGTAAACATATCATTTATTGATACGTTTCATTTTTCATATTTTAATTTTTCTATATGTGGATGTGAGAACACTGATTCTGCGGATTCATAGATTATTATTTTTATTTTATTTTAAATTTACTTTTTTAATATAATTTTGATTGTGCATTTGGAATTTTGACTGGTCTAAACTGTCCACTCATACATATAAATATTGTAATATGGAAATAGTGTATAAATCAAGCATTTTTTAAAAAGAGAGTGACCAGAGTAGCGTTTCTTTCCCATTCTTCTCCGTGGTAAAGGACAAATTAGAATCGTACACAGCTTCTAACGTTTTGTAAGTGCCCATGTAGGCGTGTGAGTAAATTACCAAACGAAGTATATTGGAAAGGACGACCTCCAACGCGGTGTAGTGATGACATTGTGGCTATAGTCGGCAAGGACTGGAGTAAGTAAGCTGAAGACAGAGGCAAGTGGAGAAAATTGGAGGAGGCTTATACCCAAAGTGGGGTCTATATCCAACAATACGATAGTGAATAAAAAATAAAGAAAATCTATATATAAGTGAAATTTAAATTTATTTACATATATGTAACTCTTAGGTGATGGGAAATAAAGAGGTGTTATTATTATTATAGTTTATTACATACACCGTGATAGGCTAGCTATAAGCTGTAAGCGGGGCAGTAAACGTGTGTTTTTTTACTTTAAAAAATTGATATCAATACTTTAAACGATTCCAACGAATCCAAATAGGTAGCTAACTTTTATCTGATTTTTGATACCTATTTTGTAAATAAACAAGGCCCGATTCCTAAAAATGAAATAATATTTTTCCAATCAACCTTTATCGACACTTCTCGTGTCCACCACAGACACCTACTTATTTTTGAGTCCCTTCGGTCTCTAATGATTATTTAGCGAGCGTGACGTGATTGGCATTGTCCCTTTGTTTTTGCCCCAATTGTCCCCACAGATGGCGATGTAATGAATGGGCTAAGGGTCCATCGATGTCAACCACTGTCGGGTCTATTGACGTAAGAAAGTATTTACTCATTGGTATGTATTTAAGGGATTATGTTGAGAGGATGAGTCTGTCTGTCGAAAATAATTTTCCTCTTTTTTTTTTTGTTTTGTATTTGAGTTTTGTTATACAGGATGACATTTGATGCGTTTTTTTTTTATTTGGTGGGAAAATCATCCTTATGACATCCCCGCTCTTGGGCGGAACGGGAGATAGTGTCAGACTCTTACTGACTAAAAACCCACTCCTGTTCCTTCGTTGCCTTCGTCCCAGGGCCCCGGGTTCCGCTTTCACACTACCCGTGGCCCCTGTAGGCTTCGACCCTGCTGGGCCCCTACGATTTGCTGACATCTCCGTGAGGCGCGCGTGGAACAAAACGCGCCGTCGACGACTTGGGCTCGGTCCGGACGGTTACTGGACGGTCAGACGGCGAGCCACCCATTGCTCGGCGTCTGCAAGTCCGCGCCTACGGTGGCCGGAAATCGGGATCGGAATCCCGGCGGCGGTTGGGGCGTAAGGACCGTTGCCTCACGCGACCGGCCGCCTCCTTAGCTAGCATTACTGCTTCGCAGAAGGAGGCGACCGCCTGCCACTCCTCCTCGCTCCGGACCATGGCCTGAACCAAGGCCTGGCGCGAGAGATCGCCGCCGCCGATTGCCCCCACGAGGACACGGCGTTGCTCTGCTCAAGCGGGGCACACCTCCACCGTGTGCTCTACCGTGTCCTCCGGGTGGGCCACACAGTGGCGAGACCCGGGCGTCGTTTCCGCACGAATCCGGTGCAGGAACCTCCCGAACTTACCGTGTCCGGTGAGAACCTGCGTCATGCGGAATGTGAGGACGCCGTGAGGTCTTTCCAACCACGCCTCAAAGAGGGGACTTACCGCCATAATTGTGGCGTGCCCAGACATTTGATGCGTTGAAAATTATGTAAGGTTTGAGAGTACTCATCTACAGAATGACCTCGGCAAGGGTTGCTTAACTTTGGAAATCTACACATACGGGTTTTGTTATTAGTCTTACCACCTTTGTGAGGTTAATCTATTCTTGTATTCTAATATGTAGCTACACTATACCTGAGTGCTATAAGCTATACATTATTTTCATATCATTAGTTTTATAGTACTAATTCTACGCAAGCAAAGCCGGTATCAGAACCAAGTATAATTATAAAATAAATAAGATACCTACCAATAAAAATTAATACATTAACTTTCATAAACAAGCAAAGCTACAGAGTAAAATTAATTCAAAGCAACATGAAAATTACTTCTTCCACTGAAAAAAAAAATGTTTACTTTGGCGTGTCCATGGAAATGATTTTTATGTTCCTAAGTAAATACTTATCATTTAAATTATTTGTTGAGTAAACTGCAAATGCGTCGGATAAGGGGCGAAGGCAAAATATCGTAATAGAGATAATGTTTAGAAGTTTAACTTAGAAAATATGTTAATTCGAATTCGGGGTTATAAATGATGCTTTGAAATCACGCGTGAGGAAACGGACTTCCTCACGCCCCAACCGCCCCGAACCCCGACTCCGATTTCCAACCGCGGACTTGCGCAATTGCGCGAGCGTGCGGATGACGAGCAATGAGTCTGCCGTCCGTCCGCCCCAAAGAGACGTCAACAAAACCGTAGGGGTCCAGCAGCGCCAAAGCCTACTGGGGTCATGGGTTGACTTCCGAAAGGGAAAACCAAGGTCCTGGAATGTTAGGTAAAGAAGTAACATAGGTAACATAGGGTTTTGTCAGTAAAAGTCTGACATGTCCCCCACTCCGTCCTAAAACGGGAGAATTCTTTGGATGATTTCCTACCTTAAAAATAAAATGATGCTTTGATTTTTTCAAAAAATCACGTTTGTTGTATATAGGAGCCCACTTAAATATTTATTCTATTCTGTTTTTTAGTATTTGTAGTTATAACTTAAATAGAATGACATCATTTGTCAAAATTTCAACTGTCCAATTATCACGATTCATGAGATACAGCGTGGTGATCGACCGACAGACAAACAGACAGACGAACGGACAGAGGAGTCTTAGTAATAGAGTCCCGAATTTCCCTTTGGGTACAGAATCCTAAAAAAAATATCACCGCTCTATTGATTGACTGCAGAGAAAAAATAAATGGTCCTACTGTTTATAACGTTGCCATTCAATCACAAGGTCGCCGACTGATTATTATTCATGTTCTAGTTAATTTCACCCAATCCGTGTAATTAATTTCCTGTGGTTTTACAGATAAACACAAACATGGATTATAATCAAGGAAACGTTTTCGTCTGTTTGTCTAGCACTTTTGATGTAAACGTATTAATATTGTTCTGTTTATCGTTCGAGTTGCTATTAAAGCGACTATTTAGGACGATAGAATAGGATAAAACTTTATTCTACACCGAAATAGTAACAAAACTTTTAAACTAACTTAACCTATGGGTATAATGGCGGTCTTCTTTATCTTTGTTGGCTGAATCTTTTTTAAAAGAACATTTCACTAAGGATTATACCTTTGAATTTAAGCGTATCTCTGTTGATACAATTATAAAAACATTTAAGTCTTAACATAAAAAAACACTGAAGACTTATGGGGTATATCCGTTAAGGTTATTGGAGATATTATTGATAAAATTGTTCCTGTCCTAATAGGCATATTTAATCAATGCTTACGCAGCAGCGGTACGTTCCCTGATTTAATAAAACATAGTAAGTAGTCCCAATTTTCAAATCAAGTAGTAAGAGTGATCATCTAACCTATATCTGTCCTTCCAGCATTGAGTAAAATCTATGAAAAAATCATGCTCGACCAGTACACTTAACTTAAAAATCATTTAAATGTGCGTGAATTTCTATGTCTGATTTAAACTACCAAAGTAAAAATTAAATACTGGCGCATATTAAAGTAACGTACTTGAATGTTTTAATTATTTACAAAGTCTTCGTGACACGACCCGGTTAAAATATTAAAATATGTTCTGTACAGTTGGGAATGAATACTGAAGTCGCACAATGTTACCTAAAATAAAATAAACGTTAGAGATAAGAAGCCAGGAGGATGAATAAATAAATGTTAGAGGCTTTGCACGCTTTGAAAATAAATAAAGAAAATCACGCTTGAAAAATCTTTTTACGAGTAGCCTGTAGTTTTGAAATTAATATCACTGTGATTTATTTATTCCTTGAATATATGCTACAGAGATGATAAACCTAAATTCTTTTTTTTTTATCTTTTACGTGTAATTGGCAACACAGCAGTAACAATCATTACTTAAAGCTTAAATAGAGTTTTTTTTTTTAAGAAACTAGTTATGCTAGTTGTTGGATTATGTAATAATAGAAATCTACGCACTATATCGGTAGTATATCTATAATGGTATCTATGCACGTAGAACACAAAAACGCTTTTGACATAATCAAAATTTATTGAAATAGGTAATCTTATCCTGTTTTGATTTTTCATTCTTGATTAAGAGAAAAAAAAATACCTAGTTTAAAATTAGCTGTAATCGATTCTCGTCATACTACTTTCAGGATGTGGGATTATTATGATATTTTGTGTATCCAACATAGGTCGAATTGTTTCGGTAGCTTCAAACAATGCTGGTGTATAATAGAACAGAGATTCTTTCACCTCAAAAACGAAAAAGAATCTTTGCCCCTTTGTTTAAATTCCGTTTGTGGTCTACATGTCATTCCTACACTGCACCACAAACGAAATTTAAAACAAAGCCGCCCCGGTACCGTAAACATAATCGTATAACGCCAAAAACATTCCATTACGGTATACTATTCTGAGTAGTCTGTCTCTCTCATTATCTGTGAGACTGTGACGCCGATTCCTTTTCTGAAAAAAAGCTTTCAGAGTCTCACACACGTTGTGAAGGCCTCTCAAAAATTCATCGCCCGTCTACGAACCCTGAATGGGTTTCGCAGTTGGGGCCGCCTCGGCGTGCCCGGTAATCTACTTAATAAGTAATCTTGTAGGGGCTCTTATCTCTGTTAAGTTTGGATAAGAATCCTTTTTCCTTTGTTTTTGATGTGTCGTTGGTGTGTCCTGAAGACTATTTTGAATAATAGTGTTGGCACAGTGCAATTCTATATTGTTATTTATGTGTTTCCTATGGGAGAATTATAAATTTGTGTTATGATTTTCGTAAATTTATTGACATTTGATTGATAGTCACAAATCCTCCTGTTTGCGTCATATTTCTCATTACTGAGGGTTGTGAAGTTCCTGTTGAATTAGCCTTTTACTGTCGCGCCATCTGTGTCAGTCTCTGGCGTCGTGTTAAGTAAAGTGAAATGGGTGTTCAGTATAGAGTGGACGTGATCTGCCCATCTATTTGGGCTGCGTCCTCTTGGTCGTTTACCATCAACCGTGCCGGTTACGATGAGCTGTTCAACGTTGTAGTCATTTTTTCTGGCTATGTGGCCAAAAACTCTAGCACTCTACTTATTGCTGAACTGCACTCTCTGATAGTCACAAATAATATCACTTTATTGAGAATAGTAATGGGAGAGGAAACCGTTACTTGGTTCGGAGGGAAGATTTATTGGTTTCTCACTCCAAATACCATCGTAAACATAAACGAATTAATTAATAACGTAAATATTTATTTTTTATTTATTCCGTAGTTTAATTCATTTCATTATTTCATCAACAAACCGCGTTTCGACGCGCAGACATATAAATAGGGTGTGTAATCAAAAAATGTAAAGTGCTTATACGTGATACAATTACTAGCAGAGTAGACGTCTCTGTCACTAAATAGATGGGTACAGAAGGTCGTCTCAGTAGTATGGGCGAAAACGCACTCACACTTAGTCACGTACTTATGGCGAAGTGTCGTCTCATGTCCAACAAAATCAAATTAAATATATGTTTCAACATAGTTGAAAACCCGTTCCGGCCACCACCGGTTTTAAGCTCGCAATGTAGTGTTTTTCGCACTAATGGTGAAAAGTACGTGACCTAACCCCGCCATATACTAGGATGGTCGTCGAACAGTACTGGTCGCTGCCGAACTGGTATTATGTTTATAAAGATTTATTTATTATTATCGAGGAAGTGTGTTAAAAAAACGACGATTGATACACCTGAGTAATTGTCGTTGCAGTTCACGACTCTAAAACGACAATATCTTCTGCTCCGCAATACACTTGGGAATATACTTTTTTCCCGAGTGCCTTAACTGGTATGACAGTTTGGCTACTTATATCAAAATGAATTATACCATATACGCAAATTGTGTTGTTTTACGTGTTCTTATGTTGTATTCTTAATTTAATTTAATATATCTCTGATCAGATTTCTGTTCCTATAGTAATCAAATAATTTAGTAGTTTAGTACGAGTAAGCTCTTTATTTGCATGTAAAAATTGTAATTAATTCTTTTTGTATGCACACATTAATCTAAAACATGTCCAACCACTGTACCTACCTATGTATTACAAATAAAATATTTCTGATTTCTGAATGAAAGACTCTGGCAAAGACCTCTCTGCCCGGGAATATTGTTGTGTTGAGAAAAAACTTTGATATAAATAATTAGCATTTGTGTTTTACATATAGTAATGGAATATGAAATAGATTATTCATTTTATAGGTCTTTAATAACATAAGGTAAAGTAAACAAAAATAAGTCTTATTCTAAAATGTAAACTAACTTAATACAAAAAAAAAAATTGTTAAGGAGGCTCTCTCGCCTCTTTAAACATACACGATATAGAATGATCGTATATAGACTACTAATTATTTAACAAGAATCTGATTTTATTGTGTAGTCTTTGCACACCCACATTTTTTAATTTATATTCTATGCAGTTTTTCAGCGAGTAATAAATAATATTATTCCACAACTTTCTCGCAATGCCATTTTATAGGCGGACTTAATGCAACAAGGCATTCTCTACCAGTCAACCTTTGGGTTAAAAGAGACAACACTGTGGTAGGTGTGGACAATAAACAAATAACAGATAAATATCAAGTGGAATGTAGTATCATTAAATTAAGTTACAATAATAAAATATTTATATATGCTAATATTATAAATTAATAAATACATTATAATTACGAGAACTTAAAAATAAAAATTCTGACGAAAATCAAACTAAGATTGAGAGGACTTGAAGTAGTAGTTCCGAATTTTACGCTTGAAGGAAACTTTAGTCCTAAACTAAAAAACTGATATGATTACTAGACAACTGATTAACATACTGATATATGTCTAAATACATACATACATTATAGATAAATTACACTCAGAACAACTGATCGTGCTTATCACACGAACATTTGTCCTGGGTGGGAATCGAAACCTCTGGCATAGCAGTCAGGGCCACTGACGACTAGACCAATAGGCCTGTCGTATCTTTTGTAAGTGGACTCATGTTTATGTGTGCGTGTGTTTTCGTTCGTATTATAGAGTCGATCTTCTGTATATATTTATTCCGTGTCAGCCTCGTTGACGGGATAACATAAGAGATTAAAAGTTTGTTATAACTTGACGTAAGGTAAAAGTTATGAGCGTTCTAACTTTGTTATTCGTTTTTACGCGAGGATGAATAAAATTTGTGGGAAATAGATGAACATACACAGTTAATTTTGGGGAGTTAATTTAGATTTAACTGAAAATTAATGGTAGTACTCTGGATGTTTGTGATATTTATTATTTGGTTGAAGAGAATTATTGTTATTTTCAGTTTATCCTTGCCTATAATAAAACAAAGTCCACGATTACGTCTGTCTGTGAACGCGATAAACTCAAAAACTACTGAACGGATTTTCATACTGTTTTCACCAATAGACAGACTAATTCATGAAAAAGATTTAATACCTATATGCATATTATGATAGAAAAAAACCGAGAATCACAAAGATTTCAAAGGGTCGTGCGAAGCTGAAGCTGTTCATCCGTATTTCATTCATTATCGTTATAAGAACACAAATGTATTATAATCAAGAATATAAACGGCTTCACCAATTTAATTATATTTTTTTATGTTTTGTTTCTTTTAATAAAGGGATGATTTAAAAGAAAATAAAAATAGGGATAATCTAGAAAAGAGCTGCAAAATTGAATAATTGAGAATTAATTAATCAGTTATTCAATTTTGCTTCTAAATACTTCTTATATGCAAAAAGAGCCTACTAACTTCATGAGGCCCCTAGGTGGCAGTTAGTAATTTTATATATTTGAAAAAAAAAATAGGTTCAAATAATGTGAAAATACGTAGTTTTAGCAAGTACAGTATTACGGTATTACGCCGTATACCTTCTTTTTTTATTTTTATTTTTTGCAACAATTTCCATTTATTTTTACTGAACAGAAAAGGAGATACATATATCTCTGTCACTTTATATTCAACGCTACAAATTTGTTCCAAGCTGCAGTTTCACAGTCTCCGACAGAGCAATGAATACTTGAAATGCAATCTATACAAAGTTCTCGACTTTTGCTTTCACTGTTTTTCCAATCGTCCATATAAACTTTCATGTATGTTTAAATCTTGCAAGTTGTGGACGAAGAATGGGGTCACTTCCAGACCCAGTATTCTGTTGACTACGCTTTTTTGCAGAGCTATTATTTTCTTGTAGCATGAAATATTTATAACCAGCGGTTTCGTGTTAAAGTAGAATGTCCCAAGGGAAGAAATCTACTGCCGGGATGAAAGGTATACTGTGCTTTTTCAGGACATGGTCTAGCCGTGATAGCGCAAGGGTAACATACAAACATACGAACAGGCATGGGTAGCTCGCCGTCCGACCGTCCGGTAACCGTCCGGACCGAGCCCAAGTCGTCGACGGCGCGTACTGTTCCACGCGCGCCTCAGGAAGATGTCAGCAAATCGTAGGGGCCCAGCAGGGTCGAAGCCTACTGGGGCCACGGATAGTGTGAAAGCGAAACCCGGGGCCCTGGGACGAAGTTTTTAGTCAGTAAAAGTCTGACACTATCTCCCGCTCCGCCCAAGAGCAGGATTTGTCATAAGATGATTTTTCCACCGAGTAAAAAAAAAACGTACGAACAGGCACACACCCATATACACACTTTTACCTTTATAACAGAAATGTGATAAGAATTATGCTAAAAGTCGTGGAAAAAATTATTAGATAATTATCATGTCATTTGATGGAGAATTTCCAGGGTTAGCTGGTGACACGTTTACCCAAGTACATACTTTAACTTCAAGATTATCCAGTAAAGTTCAACAAAGTCACATTTCATTTTACAGTAACGAGAGTTATGTGGATTTATACCATTCTTCGTCTCAGACTAATAACATTCCTAATACCCTACACTGCTCATCTCACAAATTCAAAGATAACAAAACACTCGCGTCCTCATCTCTCATTTTAAATGCAATCATAATTCGAGACGTCTCATCATAAACACGTCGCTTCACTCGTATGTCGAACTGTATGCAAACGAGTTTTCTTTTTTCATACGACACGACACCACAGCAGATTTTCATCCGAAATATGCGCCCCGGTCTCACACGGGGCCCTCAAAAATTCAACGACGCGGCCCGTCGTCGGCTTATTCTGTTTACCTTACTTTTATTTCGAGAAAGGTGCATTACTATAATTGCTAGTTTTTTTTTGTGAATGTAAAAAGAGAATTTTCGATTACTCACGGGAAATGCGTTGATGATGTTAATGCGTGCAGTTTGTTTTTAATTTCGGTTTTACTCTCACTATCAGAGACGAAAAAATTGTTTAAGTCGGAAGTAGATGTATCTGGTTTTTTTTTTATGTGGAAAACCATCTAATAACTCCTTCCACTCTTGGTGAAGCAAGAGGGAGTATCAGACTTTTACTGACTAAAATCTACCCGTGTTACTTCATTCACTCTTTGCGTTTTAGGGCTGTGATGACTCTTTAGAACAATTCCGCAGCGCAAAATAAATCTGGGTGGTAGACTTATCTAATTCAGAACCTTGAAAGAAACTTTTCAATGGCAACGTTTAAAAAAAAGAGGTCCTAAGTTTAACGGTAAATGTATATATTTTTCGCTTTGTCATTTTGTCGCACTGAATATATCCTACGTTATGTGTAAGGAAATTAGTCAAATGCTTGCTAACGAACGCACGATCAAAATTGCAGTAGTATCCTCATGTCAGCTAATAACAAGGTAGGTGCTTGATCACTAATCACTCATTCCGCTGGCGTACTGATTATACTCGTAGCAAAGAGATGTCTCATCAGCCTTCAGCATAATTATGGTTCTAAATGAATCTCCGTACCACCACGCCACTCATTGGCAAAATTATATTTGCGTTTTAATTTTCAATCCATACTATCAGATCGTCTGAGTTTACTTTAATCACTTTTCTATACCTGATTATCTCAAAATTCTATGTCGATTTTGTGAAAACGAACACTGAATCAGGCTTTTGGTATCTAATATTGTTAATGTATCTTCCGTTGGCTTTTGTTACACACGTCCTCTCTATGGCATAGATCAGGTCGTAATACACCTCACAAGTTTTATAAATAGTGGGTTTTGTTACAAGACGTTTTCTTTCATTTGCGGCGGTAAATACAATCTCGAATCTGCCAATCTCTAATCCTAATAAAAAAAAATGGCAAATAACGAGACAATGTATGTAAAAAATCATAATAAGGCAGTTAGGAGGTACGTTTTTGGGGTGGTAGCCATGTAGCCACGTCGCCAGGTCTCCAGACGGTTGCTGATGAATATTTCACTTCATTATAACAGTTTGCTGAACTGTAGGTACATATGTAATATAAAACGAGATGACGGAGACACAATGGACGCGTATGTCATACCTTTGATCTTTATTTTGTTGAGAAATTGTTTGCTGTGTGAAATGAATAAAGATTACAGAGATTTCTTTTTGGATTTTTAGAGCGATAGGAGGTTGAGTTTATTTCAAAGTGAGTGTTTTTTATAAGACGAGTAAGTGAAAAGTGAAGATGAGAAAGTGATGATGGTGTGGCTTCTTCTTCTGTCTAACCTTTTACCAGCTGTGATTGAGGACATCACCATCTCCCTAGCCTTTTCTCAACTAGCTTGGGGTCGGCTTCAAGTCTCACTGGATGAGGCTATAAACCCATTTTTTTACGTGGATCGATTGCCACTATCATACTTCCACAACCCAGTTACTGGGCAACACATATTCCTTGGATAGACTGGTGGTCAGGCTTTCTGGTGTCTAGTCAAACCTATTACGACTATCAAATATCTACGAATGATAACCGGGATCAACTGATTTACGTGCTTTTCGAGGCGCCGGATGTCAATAGTATCCTATATAAACTTAGAAAAGTACATAATATGAATTGAAAAAAAAAAACATATTTGTGCTTGCTCGGTTTTAAGCCGCAACCTCATGCATGAGAACCTTACCTTAACCTCTAAGTCATCACGACCTTTTGACTGGGGATATATTTTGTCGAAATCTATATATATAGAAGGGGAAACTGACTGACTGACATATCAATTCACAGCCTAAACTACTGAGACTAGGAGAGTGAAATTTTGCACAAAGTTTCCTTTTATGACGTAGGCGAGCACTAAGAGAGGATTTTTCAAAATTCACACCCTAAGGGGATGAAACGGGGGTCCAAAGTTTGTATGATGAAAACCCTTTTTCAAGCGGGCAAAGCCGCTGCATAAGCTAGTTCTCTATATGTTAAAAGGTTTTTAATGTGAGTTAATGCGTAAATCCAATCGGATGTCGCCTAGATTTATCAAAGACGGACTTTAAATTTAATAGAACGAAAAAAAGAAAATGTACGTTTTCAATACCATTTGGGTCCGTCTTGTACCTCTCTCTTAAATAATCGTCCAATTTTGTTACACTTTTTTTTTCTTTTCATCTATAAAGGCATTTTTTTCGCTGAAAGTTAATAGGGCCAAATGAGGTTCTCTTAGAGTTTCTATTAAGGTAGCCTGACGTAATAGCCTTGTTGCTTAGAATAGCGCTACTTAAGTAAATGAAGATACCTAATGAAATAATTGAAACTTACAAGCTACAGAACTATTCAATTAAAATTAATTGGCTTGAATTGTTGGGTTAATTCAGTGTAACAGAATTTAAGTTTATTGGAGTATAATTTTGGATGCTCAGTTAAAGTTTGAGGCATAAGGGTTATGTCCACAAATTAGCTTTTCCCGCTTTCCTAAAGGATCCTTTGAGAAAAGTTTTTCTCGAGCCTATTTACATGCGGGCACGGAACCTATGGCTCAGTTATGGCGTCAATCGGGTTAACAAAATGGCGGATAAACTAATGAAAACATTCAGAAAAATAAAGCTGTACATTTCTGTTTTCCGTTTTCATCTGATCATGAACTCTCATTTTTTTACCTTTTTTCTACTTTTTTTTTATTGGGTGGTAAAATCATCTTATGATAAATCTCGCTCTTGGGCGGAGCGGGAGATAGTGTCAGACGTTTACTGACTAAAAACCCACTCTTGTTCCTTCTTTGCCTTTGTCTTAGGGCCCCAGGTTTCACTTTCATACTACCCGTAGCACCTTTCTCTACTTAAGCTTTTGCAAGACTAAATTATGTCTCTATATTTATTGTTTAAACATAAAAATATACAACATGTAACAGGAATAATGCGGTGTGCCTGCTAATTAGAAAATTAAGTTACAATGATAATTTAATTCAATCACATTATGAACTGAACTTCTTCTACACACAAAACATTAGTACCTCTCAAGTTACACTTACACTCCCACACTCCATTTCATACACAACGCTCTTACATTTCATTCTCATACATTTTCATATCACACAATAAGGAAGAATGCATGTTTTTATTATTAAAAAAAAAATGTTTTGTTGTTTATTTTTGTTATTTTGCTAAATATTGATATGATTAATATAGGTAATAGTTATTCAAGGGGAATTGTTCTGATAGTCAAAATACAGGCGTTGCCTAGTTTGGCTACAAGTGCTACTATATTAATAATAATATAATATTTTTATTGACACTTCAAGACATAGTTATCAGTCTAGCTCTGACTCTTTTACTAGGATTTAATGTATCACAAGAGCCAGACCTCTCAATATACAGGGTACAATAACAGAGAAGTACAATAGACAAGGTTAAAGGACAATTACAGGATTAAAGAATTAGTAAAAGTAGTATTTTTTTATTAAAAATATAAGAAAAAGAGAAAAAATAAATATAAATAAGAAGGTACTCCATGTGTAGGGCATGATCACGTGAGGGTAGTGTGTGTGTGTGGGTGTGTGCATGAAGGTGAGTAGTGTATGTGCGTTAGGGATGAGTGTGCGTGGGGGTTGAGAAGTGTACTAGTCATTGTGTCATTTAATGTAGTCATAATTATCAAGCCAGTGCATTATTGTTTGTTTGAATTGAAAGTTGGTTAGGTGTTTAAGTTTTAGTTGATTGGACCCTTTGTCTTGACAGATTTTGTTATATAACCGAGGAGCGACGTATTAATAGTGTTTTCTGGCAAAGTTGCTCTTAGTCCGTTCAACAGAGGATCTGTCACCACTCCTGGACGAAACAGGAACGCTTGGAACGGTGTAACGGTGGAATCTTCTCAAGCATTCGTATATAATGATTTTTCGAACGCTAAGTACTTTATCTACTTCATAAACTACAGTAGTGGGTGTCCGGTACTTTAGTAAGAGAAGGAATTTAAGCACCGCACGTTGAGCCCTTTCCAGATCAATTAAAAGGGTATTACCAGCCCCACCCCAAGCGCAAATTTCATAACCCAATACACAGTGGCATAGTGCTTTGTAAGTTTGAATCAAAGTTTGGGACTGGCCGCCTGCCGCAGTATTTTAAAAATATAGATTAACTTACGCACTTTTTTGGATGTTCCTGATAGGTATATGTGGTCCCCATTTAAGGTTCTCGTCAACGATTACTCCAAGATATTTGACGCAATTCACTCTGTTCAGCCTAGGGCACGTACAGAAGTCTAAGGTCGTGTGATTCCTGTTGCTAAGGAAGATGTGGATACTAATTTCAAAGTTTTTAGGACTTCTTGCTCTAGTCTTGCTATATATTGTTTATGTATTTAATTATTTACTTACCGCACCACATCATCATCTTCCTGCCCTTATCCCGTATTATTTGGGGTCGGCGCAACACGTTTTTTTCTTCCACTCTGCCCTGTTATTCGTCATGCTATCACTAACTTCCTTTTCTTTCATATCACTCTTCACACAATCCATCCATCTTTTCTTTGGTCTCCCTCTTCCTCTCCATCCATCCACATGTAAACTCATAACTCTTTTAGTAACATGCGTTTCATCCCTCCTCTTCACATGACCATACCAAGACAAACGATTCCCTTTCAACTTTTCAGTCACTGGCGCCACTTTCAAACTTCCCCTAATATATTCATTTCTCACTTTATCCATTCTCGTCACACCACACATCCATCTTAACATTCTCATCTCCGCTACATGCAATCTTTTTTCATCCGTATTTTTCACAGCCCAACATTCTGATCCATACAGTATGACAGGCCTTATCACGGACTTGTAGATTTTACCCTTCAACTTGAGGGGCATCCGTGGGTCACAAGTTGTTCCCGTGACCTGTCTCCATTTCATCCATCCTGCGTTGATCCGATGTGTTATGTCCCGGTCTACCTCACCATTCCCTTGGATGAGTGACCCGAGGTACCGAAAGTCAGAGCAGATCGGTATGGGCGTTCCAGCTAGAGCTAAAGGCACTGGATTGGAGAGACCGCCGAAATCGCAGAACAAGTATTCCGTTTTGGTTCTACTCAATTTTAGGCCAACACTCTCCAATCTGTTCTGGACCTCTAGGCCACTCTCGGCAACCAACACAATATCATCGGCAAACAACATACACCAGGGAGCCTCTTCCTGAATGTCCGACGTCAGAGCGTCCATTATCATCAGGAAGAGGTAAGGGCTGAGAGCCGACCCTTGATGTAAGCCAACTGCCACATTGAAGCTGCCAGTGGTGCCCACTGTAGACCGGACTTGGGTACTGCATCGACTGTACATCGCTCGGATCAACTGCACATACTTCCCAGGCACACCTTTCTCCTTAAGGGCCCACCACAGAACCTCACGAGGTACCCGGTCGTATGCCTTTTCGAGGTCAATGAATACCATGTGCACGTTTTTATGCGCACAGCTGGCGTATAGCAAAAATGGCATCCGTTGTACCCCGACCAGGCATAAAACCGAATTGGGTCTGTGAAATTTCACTCTCTTCTCTCAGCCTCCTTTCAATAACTTTCTCCCAGGCTTTCATAGTATGTGACATTAGCTTTATTCCTCTATAATTGTTGCACTCAAGCACATCACCTTTGTTTTTAAAAATCGGCACCAAAGAGCTATTGCACCACTCATCAGGTATGGCTTCTTCCAGCAACAACTTATTGAAGAACAAAGCTAACCACGTCCATCCATCCACTCGCAATAACTTCCACACTTCAACTGGTATTCCATCTGGACCAAATGCTTTACCATTCTTCATTCCATTTACTGCTATTCTGACTTCATCCATATTAACAATTCGCACTAATCCCACATTCACTGGTTTATTCTCTAACGCCCCACTCCAATTATTTTCCTCATTCATCAGTCTTTCAAAATATTCCTTCCACCTCTTTTTGATTTTTTCATCATCCGATAGAACCATTCCAGTTTCATCTCTCATGCATCTAATCTGACAAACATCCCTCGCCTTTTTCTCTCTTATTCTAGTAAGCCGGTATAGCTCTTTTTGGCCTGCAGGACTGTCCAGTGTGTCATATAGTTTGTCCTGGGCCTTTGATTTTGCTATTGCCACGGCTTTCTTAGCTTTCTTCTTTAAAACGTCATACTCATTCTTTTTTTCAGCTTTTAAACTAGCGTTTCCTGGCTCTACACACTGCCATTCTTTGAATTTTTTCTTCTTTTCTTTCAACACACTCTGAATTTCTGTCGACCACCACCATGTATCCCTATCTATTATGCCCTTTCCTCTCGTCTCTCCCAAAATATCTTTCGCTGCATGCCTGATACACCCAGCCATCTCATTCCAGCTTTCATTTATACTTCGATCATTCATGTCTCCCATCTCTATCATTTTGTCCACCACTCGCTCCCTGAACTTCTTCGCACAATCATTCTTCTCTAACATATGCCATTTTATTTTAGGGGGAGGACGCTCTTTGTATTTGGTAGACAGTACTTTGACCACTGATGTCATAACCAGGAGTCTGTGTTGTGAGACTAGGTCTTCTCCTGGCAGTACTTTGCAGTCTTTGACGTGCTTTAAGTGGTTGCGCCGAACTAAAAAGTAGTCTATTTGGGTCTTATGATTACCACTTTTGTACGTGATCATGTGTTCGTCTCTTTTCTGGAACCACGTATTGGCTACTGCCAGGTCAAATGCAGTAGCGTATTGTAGCAATGTCTCTCCTTCACTGTTCGGACTACCGAAACCCCATCCCCCATGTACTCTTTCATAAACACCTTTCATTCTTCCCACATGTCCATTAAAATCACCTCCAACTATTAATTCTTCATGAACAGGGATGTTCATTAACGCTGTATCAAAATCCTCCCAAAACTTCTCTTTCACCGTTTCATCACATCCTACTTGTGGTGCATACACACTAACTACATTCAACATCACATTCTCTAACATAACTTTCACAACTATAAATCTATCACTAATCCTTTGTACTTCCATCACGCTTTCTTTCAATTTACTGTCTAACATTATTCCTACACCATTTCTTTTTCCATCACTTCCACAGTAGTAGAACTTATATCCCTCACCAATTTCTCTCGCTTTTGTTCCTCTCCATTTAGTTTCCTGCAAGCATGCTATATTTATCCGTCTTCTTTTCAATACTTCTGCTAACTCTCTGGCCCTTCCAGTCATAGTCCCAACATTCCAACTTGCATACCTCAATCTCATTTCCCGAGCTAGCTTCTTACGTTGCACCCGCCCGAGGTGGTGCAACAACCCTAGTCCATTTCCCACAGGAGCCGGGTGCTGCCCCTGCGCGTCGCCTGTGGGGTACGCCCTAGCCCTATCGCGCATTCTATTATGACCGAACATGTTGCAAAGGGATTTGGCTAGTTTTATTTTAAAGTCGGCCGCCAGCCTGACACCAACCCTCCTTGGGAATGCTTTTGTTGGTAGTTTACCCGACACCACGGGGTGACCTAAGGTGCTGTAGTATGCACAGAATCTAAATATCCCTTAGTCGCCTCTTACGACACCCACGGGAAGATATGGGATGGTGCTATTCTTTATGTCCGACACCATACAGACCCACATATGTACGTAAAAAATTGTTGCAATTTTTTTTTGGCAAATAATCATTATTATAATCATAAGCATTGAAATACTTAAATGCACTTAGGTAGTTTTTTGTAAGAAATTAGTTATATTACTAATCGTAGGCATATAATTTGAGTACGGATGTACTAAATTGGTAACGCAACGGCGCAAAACATTACCTATTTTAATAATCGATGCAGTAGTCGATCCCGACATACTACTTTTAGGATACGTGTTTACTATGTTTTTTTTTATCGATATAAACCAGTGCTTGACTGCGATCCCACCTGGTTGTAGGCAGTGATGCAATCATTTATGGTGAGGCGAACTAGTTTATTAAGAGCCTATTCACTCAAGCCTTGAAGACATCTAAATTGTAGTTGGACGGAAAGACCGCAGCAGGCAAAGTGTTCCAGTCCTTCGATATACGCGGTATAAACGACGAACATGTTACATGTTGGATACTCTAAACATTAAGAAATAGCATAACAGACAGTATATATAACTATATACTGTCTGTTGTTATGAACCAAATGCTATTATATACTAGTGTATATAATAGCATTTGGTTCATAATAACAGTTTGATAGTAGTGATGTCTAGTATACTAACACATCATTAAACCTCAAAAACTATGACACCTACAAATTTAAAATTTGGTAGGTAGGTTTAGGTAAGATTTATGGATTTTACGAAACTCCACCCTTAAGAGGGTAAAACGGGTGTTGGAAGTTTGTGTGGAAAAATCCATTTTCACGCGGGCGAAGCCGCTGGCAGAAGCTAGTTCCTGAATATAAGGGAGATCAGTCTCAGAGTGTTAAGTCTTGGAAGGCACAGTTCAAGTTTAAGTGTTTATCGTAATATTTATTTTTCAAAACTAAACAGTAATGCAATATAGCGCATTCATCGTCCTTAGTCCACCCTTTTCTCTCACGGTAAGACAGTAAAAGCCTTTTTCTAGAAGTAAGCCACAAGCTAATAGCGATTCCTGCCATTGGAATAGTTCGAAAGAGTGACCGTGGCCCTGGATCGCAAGAGGTAACTGAAAGAACACAGTTTTATTCCGTAAAAATCTGACGCACCCTCTGGTTTCACCCAGAGCGAGAGCAGTTATTTAATATATTCTACTGAGAAAAAAAGCTAATAGCGTTTAAATACCTGAACGGAACACCATCGATCTCCGCTTGAATACAAATAAGTTTGCTTGTTTATTTTCAAGTTGATTTTGGTTTTTTTAAGATGGGAAATTATCCAATGACATCTCCCGTCCTTGGGCGTGGCGGGAGGGCGTGAGAGACTTTTACTGACTAAAAACCTCTCCCATTCCTTCTTTGCCTTCACTCCACGGTCCCGGGGTTCTTTTTCGAACAACCCATGGCCCCAGTAGGTTTTGACCTTGCAGGCCCCCTGCGCTTTTGCTGACAGCTCCTTGAGGCGCGCGTGGAACACTACGTGCCGGTTACCGGATTGTCGGACGGCGAGACACTCATTGCTCGCTATAAAAATACTTTCAAACAAAGCCGTCAACCATTCACAGATGGAATAAAATAATAAAACAGGAACTTGATAAAATAGTCGAGAACTAAAATAATATTTATTCTGTAAAATAGAAATGGATTTTATACCAACACAAACTGAATTTTATTTAAGCGCTGTCAAGCAGACGAAGTTTCCAACGAATGTTTGACCAGTATTTTAGTGACACAAATACCACTTTATGTTTTTCATAGGCAAATATGAGAATTCAATCAATTCATGAAACATTTTGTTTTTATTTGAAAATTTTGTTTCGTAAAAGTTAATAGTATTTATATTTATTTTCTAGTAGTTATTTCATCGCATAGAATTTCATTTGTCGAGGGATCTTTGCGTGTCAATCTGAAATAGCCTTTGCGATTTCACGTTTAATGCACTCCGAACAATTAACCACCATCTTGCTCATTGCTAACCAATAAGCTATTGTTATTACAAAAAGAGATCATATCTGTTCGAAAATGGAACGATAGCAGCTGTAGTAAATGAAAATGTTGGCCTGTCGATATTGGATTTGATATGCACACTGTTGTCGTAGAACGCTTACCACTTAAAATTTAACACCTTTATCTTTGTAAACAACACGCTCCCTTTTCATTTTTAAACCAAAAACTCAAGATACGTTCGAAAGGTGGCGTACGTAAATTCCATTTACTGCTGGAAAGTGCCGAGCCCGGCCCCATCGCAAACTCCACTTAATTACGCGCATAAATTCAAGTGCTCTTCCGTACACGATGGATGTAGCCACATTTTAACTCATAAAATATCGTTTCTTTGAAATTTACACAGGATTGGTACGCCATAATTGATCATGAGGGTGCATTGGTATATGCGGTCATTTTATTTCAGGTGACGCTTATGGTTGAACACTGAAAATTTAATGCGGTGGTCACATTTTGGATGGGATTGTACCCGCAATTTTATCGTGCATCGTTGCGAAATCAAGTTTCCGCAATTCCGCATTTAAATTAACACCAAATAATAATTATTTTTGATGCCATAGGAGAAACGTAAAGAGATGAAGAATTATCGAACAGAGCGTAGTGCAAAAGTGTTCGATCTTTCTGAAATAATATTTGAACCATTTCTGAATTAAATCTGTATGGTTATGGCATGTGTGTCAAAACAACATTTAAAACATTAAATAGTCCAGGAAAATCATCAGCTATTTCCTAAAATGGTTTGGTGGATGCATTATAATCCGAGTAAACGCAGGGAGGGAGTAAGTGCCAATAATATGTTCATTTTTATTTAAATAATAATGCTACGCACAGGTAGGTTTCAAAAATGAAACATCGATGTCAGTACAGCATATTTTTCAAACCAAATGTTTAAAACATTAATTGATGTCTACAATGATATTTAGCTCTAAGCCTTCGTTTGACATCTATCACAAACATGTGGAATGGCAAATTAATGCGTGCGTTCGCGAAGTTCACCTTTCTAGTTCTCATAATGACCAGTTTTTTTGCCAGAAAATAATCGCGCATGTGCTCCTTGATTGCACACACACAGTATCACTGATACACGAATACGAACCCTAAGATAACCAAATTTTCTCACAGACTCCCTGAAAAATCTGGGAGGCCTCATTTGCTTTTGGAGAGAGGAGGGCTGGATGAAATAAGCCTACTAGATCCTAGAGCCCACACACAATGACCTACCATGGATAAAGTGCTAAAATCAAACTTCAATAAATATAATTCGTTATTACCGCGTACATCGAAGGACTAAAACAATTTGCTCACTGCGGTCTTCCCATCCGGTTATAATTTGGGTGTTTTCGAGGCTAGAGTGAATAGACTCTTAATATACTAGTGCCCATTACCATCAACCCGTTTGGGCAGGGCACCATCGTGTCCTACTGGAGATGATCGGTAGTGACAACCTATCTGGTCCTAGTTCAGGCCGTCATCCGGAGCAAGAGGGAATGGGATACAGTTGCGTCCTTCTGCGAAGCAGTAATGCTAGCGAAGGAGGAGGCCGCAAGAGAGAGCACAACCCTACGCCCAGCCGCCTCAACAGAAGACATCCTGGGCGTCGGGAATTGCAGAGTGATCTCTGGTCATCAAGGACCCTAGGCGCGGGCTCGCAGACAACGAGGAATGGGTAGCTTGCCATCCGTTCGTACTGTAAGGACTGATCGCGAGTTGTCGACGGCACGTAGTGTTCAATGCGCGCATTAAAGATATTTCAGCAAACCGTAGTAGGGTCGATGCCTGCTGGGGCTATGACGAGAAGTACGAAAATGACACCCGTGGTCCTAGATCGCTGACTGCTTACTGTCAGATGGGATCGCAGTAAAGCACTAGTATATCGATTTAAAAAAAATATATATATAGACCGATTTCTTGGAAGGAAGCAAGGCATGATGAATTAACACGTTTTACTAAAGTTTGGTGCAGATTTTAGCATTTCAGATAGAAATAAAACATTATGCATTCCTTTAATTACGAAGTAGGTCACGGGCTTGCTAACGACCACACAGAAAATTGTATGGTTTAATTTCCAGGTACACTTTGGTTTGAAAACTCTAAGAGATATAGTTTACCAAACGATCAGCATTATGTACGACTGCCGTAAGTACCTAATTAAGTTTTAATTGGTTAACCTTGCATTAGCATTTAGAGGTATGCAGAACAGTGTGTAAAGTCCCACATACCTCCGTTGAGAAGGGAGGATCCACCGACCAGACAAATGTTATGTCTGGTGGAGCAACTGCCCGATAGATGATTTTGGGCTATTATATATATTCAAATCGCGCGGAGAACTCTAATTGCACGTGCAGGATTTCGTATTTTTTAGTTCTTATGTGACGCCATAGATGACGCTACAAGCACATAGCATAGACCTGTATTTGAAATACTTATTACTGTATGCTAGACCTAAGACACAGATCTTCGTTAATACGATGTTGTTTGTATGCTTTTTTGACACATTTGATTAGTTGATTGACGTCACTACCAAAAATGGTTATTCATTAGTACAGTAATAGACTAGTGAAATATTATACAATTTTATCCTAAACATTTCTGCCTTGTGACCATTAAATGGAAGTACCCTGAACAATCTGCAGAACTGGTGACTCTGTAGTACAGACTCACATTTGTAGTTTGTTTATATCTTTTGGTTTTCTCCTTTCAGATGAGAATTATGACGGCTATGATATACATAGTCTAACTAACGTTGGAGTTAACATCTTCAATATTGATATGACAAAACATGATGTTGAATTCTTTAACACTATCAGAGATGCTATGGCATTTTCGGCTATTATGCCAGAAATGATTCCATCAGCTTACTATACACCTGTTGCTATGTGTGTCACTATGTCTGTCAATAACCCTATTGATGTTGATGATAGGGTAAGTAAGAAGGCTAATAAGGTGTAATATTTAGTTACTTATTTATTTACATTTTATAATTACAGTAATTGTTCTTAGGTGGACTTGAACAAAATAAGGCATTCTCTTCATTATTAAAGTGCAGCAGTATACAAATGATAAAATTATACTCGTATCTTATCGGCTTAATGAATTGTAGTGCCAGCGCCAGCGGTATATTATTATTACAGCTTGTAGGTACAACAATGAGGTACATTCGAATCCTCACATTTAGCCGTGCCATTATTGTCACAGTTGTTTTAAAAAGAAAGAGAGGCAGATATCAGTGCGTATGCAAAAATTGTACACATTAACTGTCAATGAGAAAAATGCCCAAAAAACTGACAGTATTGCCATGTTTAATGGCAACGCTGACAATGCTGATCAAGACAATAATGTTGTCCTAATGAATATGGATGAAAATTTTGTTATATTACTCTCGCTTGAAAAAAGGACATTTTCAAAGAAAAAGTAATTGTTTTAGCCAATTATTTAAACACTTTGTTCCAGGTCGATATAATAGTTTTAAAGGATGTAACATCAATGAACCAACTGCGGCAATTCAAGAAAAATAATATGAAAATTGCTTCCATGCCAATTTTATTTTGGCCTCCAACGCTCGAACTTAAGGACCTTAATCAAATAATTAAGGTTAATAAGATATAAAGTTTTATAATGAAAACGAATAATGTATTGTTACATAAGAATTTTCTCTTTATTAGATTTCAGCTGGCATTGTTGTAGATCCAAAGTTGAGCAATATTTTTGGAAACTTTGACGAGCTTTTGCGAAGATGCAGAGAGGTGATTATGTTATTTTAATAATATTATTTGTCTAAAAGGTTTGTATTTACTGGTTTATGTTTATACTAACTCCTGTCAGCGACGTCGTCCGTGGAAAAGTTGCAAAATCTTAAGAGAGCATACTTCCAGGATAAAAAGGGTTCTATGTGCTAATCTAACATATTGCAAATTATTTGGCTATTGTTTTACAGTCTGCCGCCTACCATGCCTGCTATACCTGCATGTATTATGGATGTGTGGTGTGACGAGAATGGATAAAGTGAGAAATGAGTATATTAGAGGAAGGAAGTGGCGCCAGTGACTGAAAAGTTGAAGGGGAATCGTTTGTCCTGGTATGGTCATGTAAAGAGGAGAGATGAAACGCATGTTACTAAAAGAGTTATGAGCATACATGTGGATGAATGGAGAGGGAGGCCAAAGGAAAGACGATGGATTTTGTGAAGAGTGACATGAAAGTGATAGCTTGACGAGTGGCAGGGCAGAATGGAAGAAATAAACGTATTGCGCCGATCCCAAATAAAACGGGACAAGGGCAGGAAGATGATGATGTGCTATTTTAGGACATAGTCTAGACCCTTGTGGCAAATTTCATCTAAACCCATTAAACCTTTCGAAAATAACAGAGTAACAAACATATTCACACACATACAGACAAACTTTTACCTTCGTAATATTCTGGAATCTGGAATCTAGGAAAGTATACTGATGGCTTTCACGCCATCATGCGTAAGAAAGCGGCTTCCTTACTGCAACGCTTGTACAACACTTCTGACAACATCCTGAAAATGATTGCTGACAGGCCGGATTACCCCATCCAAAGACACAAGGTGGAATTAGCTATAGGTTACTTATAACACTAGTATAGTATATAAGCACTTTCTGTTATTAACAAACTAAAAATATATGGATTATTGGGTCTGAAAAAAAGTGGTCATAACATAAGTATTAAATATATATATATTATGACTATTGTTCTTAACCACAATACTTTCCAAGTTTTATTGGAAATATATAAAATTTGGAGTAACGATTTTAAGTTCTCTGTTCGATTAATATCGATTTTAATTCATAAGTTGTAGGGAAGTTTAAAATTCCCGACCAATAGTCTGGATGTTAATTTGAGCCTAACATAGACAAAAGCTTGCTAGTTTAAGGTCAACTGAAGTTTAATTACTTATTGTAGGTAACTAGTTTATTTTAGCTTTTGTTTTAAATATACAGAAATTTTGATATAATTCATAACAAATACTATTTTAACGATAGCGACTATTTTAGTAGATAGCATTGACGTTTAAAAAAAACCATTGAAAACTACAAAACTAATAAAATTTTCGACATTTTCACGTTTTAAAGCGCTATTTAAACATATACTCGTAGTATTGATGCGTTCCATAGGATGTTGGGAAACCTTAAATTCCGTATTGAGTTGTACGTGACTGCGAGTACGTAATAATAATTATTGCATAATTGAAACGCAGCAAAATTGTCTTAAAATGGCGGACGTTACACCACGTGTAGTAGAGGGGGTTCTCCACTACACGTGATGTAACAGTCCTCACTTAGCGTACTGAATTCTTTGGTATTTTAGCTATTCAGTGATTTTATGTATGTATTTACAAATATTTAAGTATGTTTATCTGTTGTCTAGTACTCATAAAATAAGCCCTGCTTAGCTTGAGACGAGATGGCGTTGTGATAATTGTAGAATATCTTTATTATTATTATTAATGATATGTGGGATGGATATGATAGATAGGTCCCTCGATTTTGTTTACATTTGTTTTTTGAATGGCCTCCCACTATGAAATCAATTTTAAAGTTGTATTAACGTCAAAACACTATTATTTCAGGATCGCAAACCTATCTTTTACATGAATCCGACATTAGTGGACAATTACTATGAAGAAATCACCAATGACAGACAGTTACTGATACAAGTTAATGATTT
Source organism: Mythimna vitellina (assembly GCA_949316375.1). NCBI lineage: Eukaryota > Metazoa > Arthropoda > Insecta > Lepidoptera > Noctuidae > Mythimna > Mythimna vitellina. The sequence continues at coordinate 12,706,099 of OX438686.1, forward strand.
GATTAAGAACAGATTAGATGGTGTTTTCTTAATGGATGATCGTCGTGGAAAACCTCCAATAGAGTTTATTCAGGCTTTCATAAGGGCTACAGAAATAATAGAAAGGGATTACGTTGCTGCTGAAGATTACTTTAAACTGAGTTTCCCGGTATGTATTTTGTACCAAACAAAAGTTTAATAGTTAGTTTTATGCAACCAACTACAATATGATCTGTTTTTGGGGGTGGCAAATAATCAAAGAACTTTTTAAACACACTTAACTAGTCGAAAACCCACTCCTATCCCTACCACTTTTAGGTACGCAATTTACTGTTCGCAATTATCTGCACTTGTGCGTCCGCACGAGTGCAGAAAAGTGCTGGCACTCGCCCCCGTCACAAGCTATTGTATTTAACGTATTAGTTTGGACGCTAAGTGACTCCCATGAGTCGCTGGTCAACCCCTGTCTATTTAGAGCGGTGCCTGACGCTAAAGCGGCGGGACGTCCTGCGGCGGCAGCGACTAGGCCGCGCCTGCCGCCTCCCCTGCCCGAAGAACCCTCGGCTGGCGCCGAATGGACGGTCGTCGGCGCCAGCAGGAAGGCGGGCAAGGCGGCTAGAGCGGCAAAAAAGCGCGAGCGGCGACAGCAGCGCAGGAAGCGGGCCATGGCGGCCAGACTTCGCGCCCCGAATTCCGCAGCTGTAGTGATCACACTACAGCCAGCCGCGGAAAAGAAGGGCGTGACGTACAACGCCGTCATGGCAAAGGCGAAGCAGGCGGTGGTGGATCACCTCGACGAATTCGGAGCCTCTGAAGGCTTCCGAATGAGGCGCACCGCAACCGGGGCCCGAATTTTGGAGGTCCCTGGTGCGGACAGCGGCTCTGCCGCGGACGCCCTGGCCGCAAGGATCAGGGCGTCCCTGGACGTCGAGGAGGTCCGAGTGTCCAGGCCCACAAAGTGCATAGACGTGCGCATCATGGGCCTGGATGACTCCGTTAGGGTGGAAGAGGTGGTGGCCGCCGTCGTCAGGGCGGGAGGATGCCAGGCCGATCAAGTGCGGGCTGGCACCATCCGTGCTGACAGCACGGGCATGCGGGCCGTTACGGTCAGCTGCCCCGTGTCGGCGGCTAAAGCCATCACGGCTGAAGGCCGTAGGCTCTTGGTGGGCTGGGTCTCCGCGCAGGTAAAACTGCTGGAGCCCAGACCTCTGCGGTGTTACCGCTGCCACGTGGGGCACCACGTGGGGGCCCATTGCGCCGCGGAGGTGGACCGCAGTGACCGCTGCTACCAGTGCGGTCAGGCCGGTCACAAGGCCGTCGAATGCCGTGCAACGCCGCACTGCTACGCATGTGCGGCGGCAGGCAAGCCGGCCGACCACCGGGCTGGGGGCAGGTCCTGCGACCCCCCCGCCAAGGCCAAGGGCAAGGTACGGAGGCCCATCCACCCGGACGTACTCACCGCCGCAGCCGCTTCCTTGGCTGCCGCCGCTGTCGCCGTCGCACCCGCCGCGGCAGGGCCCTCACGGGGGGCTCGGGAGGAGACTGTAATGGACTGTCAATAACGACCCCATTACGTCTCCTCCAGGCGAACATCAACCACTGCGCCCCCGCTCAGGATCTGTTGCTCCAGAGCATGGCGCAGTGGTCGATCAATATCGCCGTGGTCTCCGAGCCGTACAATGTCCTGCCCAGGGGAGACTGGGTGCGGGACTTGGACGGCTCGGTGACCCTAATTTCGTCGGCCGCCGCCGGTACCCCGACCCTCGAGGCCGTCACGAGGGGACGGGGTTGCGTGGCAGCACGGTTCGGGGACATTGCAGTGGTAGGCGTCTACCTGTCCCCGAGCAGATCTCTCGGCGATCTCCACATCTCCCTAATGGAGCTGAAAGCCGTCGTCGCTGGGTTTGGTTCCCTCCCCGTGGTCGTTTGCGGGGACTTCAATGCCAAGAACTTGGCTTGGGGTTCCCGGCTAACGAACCAGCGGGGTCGGATGGTGGAGGACTGGGCTCTGGAGACAGGCCTGGTCGTCCTAAACCGGGGTTCTGTCCCCACGTGTGTGCGGATGCGGGGTGACTCAGTGGTGGACATCTCGTTCGCCAGCCCCGCTCTGTCGCCGCGTGTCGTCGACTGGCGCGTCATGGAGGGGGTGGAGACGTTTTCAGACCACCGGTACATCCGGTTCGACGTCTCCGCCCAAACCTCGACTGCGCCGGTCCGACGGAACCCTTGTGGTCCGCGGTGGGCGCTGAGGCAGATGGACCGGGAGCTCCTCCTGGAAGCCGCGACGGTACAGGCCTGGGTGCAAGCACCGGACAGGCCTGTCGACATAGACGTCGAGGCAGAGTGGTTCCGGGAGGCCATGTCGCAAATTTGCGACGCGGCAATGCCCCGAGTCCCTCCAGGACGTGCTCAGCGCCAGGTATACTGGTGGTCGCCGGAGATTGCGGCACTGCGCAACGCGTGCAATGCCGCGCGACGCCGGTATGCCAGATACCGCAGGCGCCGCATCCGTCCACCGGATGCGGAGGCCAGAGAGGCGGAGCTGTACGAGGGGTACAGAGCGGCAAAGCGCACCCTCCGAGCGGAGATAAGGCGGGCCAAACTTGAGGCCCGCAACGTGTGGCTGGGGACTCTGAATGGGGACCCATGGGGACGCCCGTACAAATTGGTACGGGACAAACTCCGCCCCTGGGCTCCCCCGCTGACGCAGAGTCTCCGGCCCCAGCTCGTGGAGGGTGTGGCACTCTGTTCCCCACGCGAGGGGAACACTCTCCCCCGCCCGTGGCTCCGCCACCAGCGGTGTCCGACGCGGACCACGATGGCGACGACGACGACAACGTTCCAGAGGTGACCGAGGTAGAGATGAGAGTGGCGGTACGAAGGCTGAGTGCCAAAAATACCGCCCCAGGACCCGACGGCTTGCCTGGGAAGGCATGGGTCCTGGCCATGGAGGCTCTCGGGCCTCGACTAAGAGGGCTCTTCAGCGCATGCATGGAGAGGGGCCAGTTCCCACTTCGCTGGAAGACGGGGAAACTGGTCCTCATCGCGAAGCCGGGGCGCCCCGCGGACTCTCCGTCCGCGTACCGGCCCATTGTGCTGCTCGACGAGGTGGGCAAGCTCTTTGAAAGAGTAATTGCAGACCGCCTCGTCGCGCACCTAACACGGGTGGGGCCGGATCTGGCGGACGGCCAGTTCGGCTTTCGCAGGAGGCGCTCCACGGTGGACGCCATCATGTGCGTGCGAGCTCTCACGACGGGGGATGCAGTGGCCCAGGGCAGGTGTGTCGTGGCGGTGTCTTTGGACATCGCCAACGCCTTCAACTCCCTGCCTTGGAGTAGCATTGGGAGGGCACTCCGGTATCACCGGATGCCCGACTACCTCTGTCGTGTGGTCGAGGCGTACCTGTCAGACAGGTACATAACCTACCCCGGTCACCAGGGGGTGTGGGAACGTCGAGAGATGTCGTGCGGTGTTCCGCAGGGATCGGTACTAGGGCCGCCCTTGTGGAACATCGGATACGATTACGTGCTGCGCGGCGACCTCCCTGACGGGGTCAGCGTGGTCTGCTACGCAGACGACACGCTGGTCCTGGCGCAGGGAGAGTCGTACCAGGCGGCGGTCGAACTAGCGACACGCGGGGTCGCGACGGTCGTTGGCAGGATCCAGGAGCTGGGACTCGAGGTGGCATTGCACAAGTCCGAGGCCATGTGCTTTCACGGCCCTCGGAACGCGCCACCACCGGGTTCCCAGCTAACGGTGGGAGGAGTCCACATCGGCGTCGGGTCAACGATGAAGTACCTGGGACTCGTTCTCGACAGCCGATGGGATTTCGACGAGCATTTCCGACGTTTGGCTCCCAAACTAAATCGGACTGGGGCTGCTCTCTCGCGGCTCCTGCCCAACCTTGGGGGTCCAGACGCCTCCTGCCGGAGGCTCTACGCGGGGATCGTTCGGTCCATGGCCCTTTATGGCGCGCCGGTGTGGGCGCCGGGGCTGCGGAAGCAGCCGGCGGCCCGGCTGAACGCGTGCCAAAGGGTCATGGCCATACGGATGGTACGAGGATACCGGACGATTTCCCGTGAAGCGGCGAGCCTTCTTGCTTGCCAGCGACCATGGGAACTGGAGGCAACAGTCCTTGCACTCATGCACGAACGGCGCATGGAGATGCAACGCCGGGGCGAAACTCCGCTGCCGCAACAAGTCGCGGCATGGCGGACAGAGTTCCGGCGAGTTCTCATGGTGAAATGGCGACAGCGACTGTCGCGACCCCGTGCTGGGCACGCCACAATTATGGCGGTAAGTCCCCTCTTTGAGGCGTGGTTGGAAAGACCTCACGGCGTCCTCACATTCCGCATGACGCAGGTCCTCACCGGACACGGTAAGTTCGGGAGGTTCCTGCACCGGATTCGTGCGGAAACGACGCCCGGGTGTCGCCACTGTGTGGCCCACCCGGAGGACACGGTGGAGCACACGGTGGAGGTGTGCCCCGCTTGGGCAGAGCAACGCCGTGACCTCGTGGGGGCAATCGGCGGCGGTGATCTCTCGCGCCGGGCCTTGGTTCAGGCCATGCTCCGGAGCGAGGAGGAGTGGCAGGCGGTCGCCTCCTTCTGCGAAGCAGTAGTGCTAGCTAAGGAGGCGGCCGATCGCGTGAGGCAACGGTCCTTACGCTCCAACCGCCGCCGGGATTCCGATCCCGATTTCCGGCCACCGTAGGCGCGGGCTTGTAGACGGCGAGCAATGGGTGGCTCGCCGTCTGACCGTCCGGTAACCGTCCGGACCGAGCCCAAGTCGTCGACGGCGCGTTTTGTTCCACGCGCGCCTCAAGGAGATGTCAGCAAATCGTAGGGGCCCAGCAGGGTCGAAGCCTACTGGGGCCACGGGTAGTGTGAAAGCGGAACCCGGGGCCCTGGGACGAAGGCAACGAAGGAACAGGAGTGGGTTTTTAGTCAGTAAGAGTCTGACACTATCTCCCGCTCCGCCCAAGAGCGGGGATGTCATTAGGATGATTTTCCCACCCAATAAAAAAAAAAAAAAAAAAAAAACCCCTGTCTATTTATTTCTTCGTAAGTGTATTGAAAAACGTTGTTTGATACACGTGGAAATTTTTTAACGCGGCCTTAGGCTCCATAACACCTTCGCTTGCGGCTCAAGCGAATTCCGCCTCCTCAAAACTTTTTCCACTTGTATCAGAATTTACTATTTCTGCTCTTGGTGGAACAAAAGGTGGTGCACAATGCATAGCATAGCATAGACGGCCTTGTAATGTTCCCACTGTTGGGACTCAGGCCTCCTCTCTAAGAGAGGGAATGGGCCGTAATCCACCACGCGGGCCCAGTGCGGGTTGGTGGATGTCACATGTATTCGAATTTTTGGTCCTAGGAGATGCCGGTTTCCTCACGATGTTTTCCTTCACCGTTTTGAGAGCAGTTGTGATGAAATAAATTACACAAAGTAATGCGCCTGGCTGGGTTTGAACCCGCAACCTACAACTCGTAAGTCGGGGCCGTTACCACTCGGCCACCACTGCTCTTGGTGCACAATGGCCTACTCCCATTTACAACGACGAGGTCTGTGCAGTTGAAATATTATAGGCTGATTATGCTACGTCATGCTTCTTTGTTTTAAGGACCAGTGCTTGACAAAGATGACTTTATAAATAGCCTCTAATGTCATGTAATCTTAAAAAGCCTTGTTATTAAAAAAAGTATTAGGTCCTATGTGGGAAATGAATACAAGTTAACTTAAGAGTAATTTGTTGTAATTTTTATATAACAGTTGAAAATACCAGTCCTTCAGCCCTACGCCGTAGCCCTAGCTGCTTCTCTCGCAGCTTTCCATAGTGAAGCCAGTGCTATCATAGTGTTGACGACAACAGGCGCTTCTGCCAAGATCCTATCCTGTGCAGCGCCACCCTGTAAAGTTATAGCGATCACGAGGCACAAGAAGACTGCGAGAAGATTGCATTTGTTTAGGAAGGTTATGCCGTTGCATTATAGAAGTGAGTTTTTAAAGTTTTTTCAAGTTTGTTCAAGTGAAACCGTAGGGATCCAGCAGGGTCGAAGCCGACTAGGGTCATGAGTTTTCTTCTGAAAGGGAAATCTGCTGACCTGGAACGCAAGTCAAAGAAGGAATATAGGAGTGGGTTTTAGTCAGTAAATGTCTGACACGTCCGCCCGCTCCACTTTAGAGCGGATTAACTCATTGGATGATTTCCCACCTTAAAAAAAAAAAAACTGATTAACATTTATTTATTAAAACTTCATGCAACACAAAAGTACAAAGGCGGACTTAATGCCTTAGGCATTCTCTATCAGTCAACCTAGGGTGGTGAAGAGAAAATAGGGCAGGTGCATAAAAATACAAAAGAGTATTAAGAAAATAAGAGTTCAGAAGTATATATATACAAAATAAACATTCATACACTACATGTTTGTACATAACATGTTTTTTGTATTAATAAATGCATCCATTGGTAAAGTAAATACGTGCTATTATTATTCTGCTCTATTGTTGCCCGGCCAGGGTGCTATGAGGAGTTTCAGGATTGGACGAAAGAGACATGGCGGCGCTGGAACACAAATGGTAACCGAAGCACCAAAACTCTGATACTCCTTCCGGATCTACCTTTAGAGCTGGAAGAGTTATTGGTTATTTCCCACTAAACGACAAAAAAAAGCCCTAATGACCCGATCTTAAAATCTAAAAAACAGCCCCACATTAGACATTAGCATAATGTATTGCAATTGCAGAGAGTCGTTTCGGTTCCTGGCAAGACGAGAGCCTGGCCCGTATGGCTTTTGGCACCCAGTTCGGCCTCGACACCGGCCTTTTCAACATCTGCGCCAAATTAGTGGTACTTGCGCCGTCCGAAGAAAGAGTCGTGTACTGCAATAGCTTCCAAATATTCACCGTTAAGCATATTTTGCATAGATATGAGTGCGGGTTCTATGACGACACAACAGTGTAATCATAGACATACAACACACAATTTATAAACATATAAATTGTGTTGATAGTATTGTATTGAAAATGTCCTTGATAAAATAGTGCGAGATTATTTTATGTGCATTTGGTTGACTTTTCTTGTCTGTGGGACGAATTGAACAGATTGCATTATGTTAATATACTGTTTTAAGTTACTCTTTTTTATTTACTAAGTGCAAATAAAAATAATTGTGATTATGTGCATTTTTTTTACGCCAGCTTGTCTTATTTATTTGGGATTTACAATAGCGAATAATTTAAAAATAAATTATGTTTAAAAATAATAGTACCTACATGATATTATTATTGGGTTCTTACGTATGAATTTGGCGTTTTTGAAACGGGTTATAAATATTGCATACCTACCGTTTGAGACGCATTGTTTTTACAGTAGAACTCACACTTCAAAATAATACGAGCCTTCTTAGAATTCGTACAAAAATGTTTATAACTGGTTACTTGTAACTAGTTATATAGAAACCAATATATAACTAATTACGTAAAAAGAATAACGTAGCCAACTTTAATTTAAAGCGTAAATTAACTTATGATTCCAATCCGTATATATCACAGTACAAAGAAAACCGTTAAAAAAAAAATTGGCAATTTCAGAAAAAAAAAACAAATTCAAATGTTTTTATTTCACATAGGCCTACACGGGCACTTATAAAACGTCAGAAGCTAGTGCACGGTTCCAAATTGGTCGTTTCCTATGCAGAAGAACCGGCAAGAAACTACATTACTACTCTTTAAAAAAAAAAAATTGTTCATACAATATTTCCATATTACAGTATTAGTAGATATTATGTAAGGACAGTGTAGACCAGTCAATATTGTACTCAAAGGTAAGGATAGGTAATAAAAGTTTCAGATTAGTTGTCTTATTCAGAAACGGACGGACGAGACAACTTACCATCCTTTTATCGTACAGAGTGATATGTCAAAGGGAACAAATTGGCCGTTTGTTCGTTTAATATGGACTTATCTCGTAGTAAACAGCTCTAGTTTCAGGTGCTGTAGATATACCTGTAAGCTTGTTAGCTTACACCAAAAGGTATAAATAGTGTTTTCTGGGAATTTATTCTACAAATTTAGCCCTTAAGAATATGAGATGAAACTGTTTAGTTTTTTAAATAAATGTTTTTTTTTTTGTTTACACTTCAATTACTCGACTTTTTTTAGGGTTTCGTACCTAAAGGGTAAAACGAGACTCTATTACTAAGACTCCGCTGTCTGTCCGTCTGTCTGTCACCAGGCTATCACCTGTACCATGACGGTTAAAGTAAGATTGCTTGATTCTTATTTCCAGTGTGGGAAAGAGATGGCGCTAGATAACCTGTACAGCTCTGTCTCTTACCCACACTGAAATAAGAATGAAACAATCTTACTTTGAACGTCATGGTAACCCCGTATATCTCGTGAACCTTGATAGTCAGTTGAAAATTTCATAGACGATGTATTGTATGTCAGTTGCCGCAAAAAAAAAAATACTAAAAAACAGAAAAAAAAATAATTAAGGGGGCTCCCATAAAACAAAATTGATTTTCTTGCCGTTTTTTTTTGCTATCGACGATACAGAACCTTTCATGTGCGAGTCTGATTCGCACTTGGCCGGTATTTTTAAAACGTCACTCCACTCTAAGAATTACTTCTGTACCGTGGATGCGTTCACAAACATGTATATACTACTACACAAGACACCACACCACCACACATCCGGGACTATCTACAGACGGTCTGTAGATTATAAAAAATATTATTACTTGCGGGAATCGAACCCGGGACACGCAGCGCAGCAGCCAAACGCTCAACCAAAACCAAAAGCTAGCCAAAAGCTTTGGTTTATTATATTAAATTAAATGTTTTCCATTCCTGTTTCCCCCCACACTTCTCTCCCTACATTTCATAATTAAAACTATTAGAATAATTGATTAGGAGCGTCGCTAACCTGATGAGCATGTTTGTTGTATTAATAATGCATCCATTGGTAAACTTAATACGTGCTACATTGTGATGTGTGGTGGGTCCCAGTCAGGGTGCGGGCACGAAGCATCAAACATATGTTATGAAGCCATTATGCCAGTCAGAAATTGTTAGTGCGGGATGGTTCGAAAGTATTACTGTGATTCTTAAACGGAAAGAGCAACTGAAGGAAAACAGTTGAGTTCCAGTTAATAAAAGTAGTTAATTTTTTTTATTATTTGTGGTTGTGACATTTTTTATATTTTTAGTTTTGACATTTTGTATGTGTTAGTTTTTCACATTTTGTATTTTTTAGTTTTGTTTTTCTTTTCTGGGACATTTGTTAATTTATTGAAATTTAAATAATTTAATTTGTTTACATTTTTAATTCGAGTTGTTTTAATTTTTCAAGTATAAAACATATATATAGAATTTTTTGATGTAAATAATTGGAGTCAAACCCATTCATATTAAATTTGCATGCTGATTATGAGGCGAAATATGAAGAAACTTATTGTATTTTAAGACCTGTACTTACAACCATATTTCAAGCAAATAAATGATATTATTATTATAAAGTCTGACACTCTCTTTGGCTCCACCTAGAGTGGGAAAAGCTATTTGATGACAATCCATAAAAAAATGAGACCACTGTAAGTTTATGTCCATACTGAAGTGACTAGTGTGGCGTCCGCCTTGTGCGTCGCGATGGAGCGGTTTCACAAGCGAGCGATTGTCGTTTGTTTTACCTTGAGGAACCATTTGTAGACTTTACTGCAAACAGCAACCACTCGCGAAGCACTATGTCCAGGTGGCCATTAGGTAATCGCGACCGCACACGCCCTTGTCACTGCGCGTTTACTCTGAGCAAGGCCTAACAACTATTTTCATTTGACAGCTTCGGGAGGCGTGTTGTGTTAGTGCAACAAAAACAAAGGTTTGCCGCTAATTGCTGGTTCGCAACAACACTGTGTTTTGTAAACAAACTATTTGCGGAATCAGTTAACCAATTATATCACTTGTAGAATAGATTGGGTGCTAATTATAAAGACGTCTTTTCAATAACATTATTTGCCTCTAAAAATCTACATTGCCTTCTAAATTACTAAGTCAGTCACAACGAGTGTCTAAATGATACTATCTTAGCTTCTAGTTATCTTCTAAGTTAGCAACTTTCTGGGTAGTTATAAAAAAATAACGTGTCGAGAGAGCGAAGTGAGCTCAGAATTGTAGGACACTCACAATTCCGAGCTCACTTCGCTCTCTCTTGGACTAAGAATATTTAGCTGGCATTGTAAAAAAAGACGAATTAGTTTAATAGATCTCATTTTCTCGTTGTTTAGTTAAAAAATAAGAAGTTAGATTATGTGGTCACTGTAGAAATGTGTGGTATGGTTTATAATTTCTCAAATAGATTGGTCTAAAAAGTAGGCTCGTTTATGTGCTCAATGATTAGCTGAAGTTAGACTTTTAACTTCCATGTTTTATTTATGTAAACAGTACAGTAGTGATACTTACGGACTTAATGCAACCAGGCATTCTCTACCAGTCAACCTTTGGCCTAAAAAGATAACATTGTTGGGTGTGGTGTGGCTTTCTTTCATTTTGTCAAATTCTGGTAGTAAAGTAGCCACCATTTCACAGCAGCCGATCTGCCTAACTTTTTTCCAGCTGTTAAGGACTGGTTTCTTGCTTATTCTGGTGTAGTTGAATATCAGAATTTTACCACAACAATGATAAAATAGACCCAAAATACAAAGATTTGGAGCTACGAGTTGTAGTAGAAAAGAAAAGGCTGACTGCAAATAAAAACACTCAATTTGCAAACAAATATAAATTGAGATTTACAAATAAACTAGATTAAATTCAACGTGATAAACTCTTCAAAATAATGGCCGCAATAAAGAATCTATAAATCAAAGCCGTCAAACAAGTTACAATGAAATATTAAGTCTCAGTCACAATCAGCTCTCAAACTTAATTAAAAACAAGACTCTTGTGTATAATTATTGCAGGAACGTGCCCGATACTAATTGCTTAGTATAATCAGATTATAAAATGTATGAAAATGTATCCATATGAAGTATCTGTTGTATGAGGCCTCATTAGAGGACGCAGGTAACGCGACACTAAATGCATTTCATATTCTCATACAAAGGATATCGCATCTTGTTACAAGAAGCCTTTGCATTCAGATGCAGAGTCCTAAATTCGTGGGTTATTCTGCAAAAGACCGCTCGAATAATAAAAAAAATATTATTATAGTATCACTGCAGGGCAAAACTCCCTCCCTTATTTCGACTGACTCACTCTTATAAGTAGGAGGCCAATTGATCTATTTCATCATATCCTTTTGGGCCTACCGTGTCACCGGTTCTTGATGTTTGGGACCCTACCCGTGGCCTTCCTTCAGTTCTCTTGTGGAATGAGGTAGATATGATAAGCAGATAAGTTTCACTACAATTTATCGGCTGTGGTGACTACATTTGCAATTTGACTTTTGAAAAGAAATATATTTTTTCTTATGCGGTCTATAATGAATATTAAGTTTATTTTTACTTGCATCTGCATATTATTTTTATTAGGACGTATTGCTTATAGTATACAATGGTAATTAGTTCCAAAAGGCGATATGCACATGCTATGTGGGACGGAAGTTTGAATATTACTTAATATATTTGCCTTTTGACAATTTATTAAAGTACTTTGACTGGCCTGTTGGTCTAGTGGTTAGTGGTCCTAACTGCTATGCCGGAGGGCGTGGGTTCGATTCCCACCCAGGGCGAATGTTTGTGTGATGAGCACGATCATTTGTTCTGTGTCTAGGTGTAATTTATCTATAATATGTATATATTTAGAAATATATAAGTATGTTTACCAGTTGTCTAGTACTCTAGTAACACAAGCTCTGCTTAGCTTGGGTCTAGACGGCGTTGTGTGGTTGTTGTGGAATATTATTATTATTATTATATTATTACTTTATGACATTTTAGCAAAATGTATCTGGTAATCAAAAACGCTTAAACCGATTAGTACATCTCGAAATAATACGAGTAATAACTGTAAGTATGAATTTATATCAGGCTAAAATTATATCAGTAAATTTTGTTGTTCATTCGATAGTAATTAAACTGAATTGGATACTAGCTAATGGATATTGGAAATGATGCCTAGGCTGAAACGTGTACCTGAATAATTTATTAGAACAGCTTCCAAAGTTTTAATTAAATTTATTTGTAAAAATAATCATGCAATTGCAATTAATTTCGTTTAAATGAGTTTTATTCTCTTATTATTATCAAATAAATCAGGGTCAAATTATGGTAGATATCTATGTATGTGATTTGTGGGTAACATTTTTTTTTTGTTTTTGGTGGTGGTTTCATTTTATATAAGAGCTATTTACTGCTCATAATGTAATGCTTCTAGACACAAGGTTCAGCAGTCCGCAGTCAGGCAATTAATGAATCTACACTTGTTATTATTAAAATGAAAATGTGGTAAGGTTTGTAAGTTTTTGAGTTTATTTGTAGAAACTAGATAATTATTGGATCTACTGAACCGATCTTTTAAATTCCCTCTCCAGTAGAAAGTTACATTGTTCCTAAGTATCATGGGATTTATCAGATTCATACTATCTTATACATACACTATTTATGTGGGCCCGTGACAGCTAGTTAAAGATATTTATGAAATAGGCTTTAATATGGCATCAAAAGATATTTAGTTAGGAGTTTTGTTTTTAAATGTAAATATACTATAGTAATTTAAGTTTTTTTAAAACAATACTTTTATTTGTCAATAAAAAATAAATATTTACTAAAACTGTAAATTTTAAACAATAATCCAAAATTTGCAGAATAATCCACGGCTTTGTTCATTCGTCGAGGACCCGCTAATGTCACACGAAATAAGACTAAAACGCGGATATTAAGATGCTCTCATTTCATCCGCCTTTGAAGGATTGTGCTGCCAAAAAGAGTAGAAGCAGTACTCTACGTCATGTTGAGAGCTTCCCATTGTCAGTGACGTCATTCAAAGACCCTGTTTGAAGCAGGCATGCAAACAAGGGTTTTCGTATTCGGTTTCATGTGGAAGATTGAGAATTTTTACTTACGTATGTTTTTGTTTATAGCATGCTGTTTTTGCAATGAGAAATCGCTGCTACTTTTTAAAGTCTTTGCCTAAAGGCTCGTTTACATGGAGAGTTTTTACCCGTTTTGAGACGAGTGTGGTATGGTATGTTATATTAACGAAAATGTACTGAAGAAATGAAAAATGATGAACATTAATGTAGAGCGCATCCACAAGGTCAAAGGTTGTGTTTTTCCGCGGCATTTCCAAGTATAATAACAAAATATTTAATAAAGTGGTAGGTAATATAAATAGCACACGTTAAATTCTGGAGAAACATTTTATATTCAGACAATGCGTTTTGTATTTTACCAAATAGAATGCAAAGAAGATATATCCCTTTTATTACTTGTGTTTAAAGTAATAACTGTACTAGAACTAGATTTAAGTACTTTGTATTTAAAGCTTACTCTTCATATGGTGAGCACCTAATAACTTTCATACTCAGTTTGTACGAAGCACAAACGATCTGCCAAGTTGACTGCTACGTTTTTATAAAACAATAGCCGCAGCTTAGATTATATCGAAATAAAAATCGATAAAGGCTTATACAGAAAACGGTATAAAAGGAAAAACAGTTGAATTTCCCAAACGGCAAGCGTTTCAACCGATCCGTCCATTGTTTCTTTAAACGGTTCCAATAAAAATGCAAATATACAGTCTATGCGTTGTGTGCGTTGTCCGCTATCGACTTTCAAACTAGTTTATTTAGTTTTAACTCTGTCGTCGGCTCTATTTACTTCCTATGTTTGTCGTGTGTCTAACGTAACAACTGTTCTCTTTTGTCTCAGTTTTGTAAAGTGAGTTTTCCAGAAATATTTCATTGAGTTTTGATTGTTTTCAAAATCGAGACTACAGTATAGGGTAAATTCAGGATAGATGTCCTAAGGGTATAGATGCCCTGTTTGTTTTTACTATAGTTTTGGAAATGACTGACGTGTTGTTTTAATTAGATAGAGATACTCTTAAACTGTCACTATGGTAAACATATCTGCATTTCAAAACAACTAGTTGTTGATGTAGTTAGCCTATTTTGTTCCAGACCTTTTTTTTATTCTTGATAGGTTCGCGCTTGACCGCTATCTCACTTGATGGAAAGCGACGATGCGGTCGACGATGGAACGCGCTTACCTAGATTCCTATTCACTCATGACTTAAAGATTTCCGGGTTGTAGCTATCAGGAAACACAGCTGAACAAATGCCTCCCTTTCCCCTTTCCACACACGTCTATCCCCGGCTATTGCAGGCCAGTCTCTCCGGTAGATGTCAAACTTATCTCTTCACTTTCGCCTTGGTCTGCCACGATGTCACCTTGCGTTTAACGGGACCCAATAAGTGGATCCTCTAACCTACAGCTCATCTGACATGCGGCAGACATCTCCGACCCAATTCCACTTTAGAGTAGCAGTTTTTCGGGTAACACATTTTATGTTAGTTTTGGCGCGCAGTATTGTGTTCCTTACGCGGCGTGGTCGGAATTTCGAACACCCAGGATACTGCGCTCCATGGCTCGCTGACAAACTTCGAGCCTGGGCTTCTGCTAACGTATCCAGGTGTGTGCTCCGTACGTAAGTAACTATAGGGAGAATGCACATGTCCATAATTTTCATTTCATCGTACAAGGCAATGTGCAATCAAAACTTTTGCGGGATCTTTCTCGCAAAAAGCTGGACATAGATTCCAGTTTCTCAGCGGTTCATTAATCTACATCTACACTTATATTATAAAGAGGTAAATATTGCTTTTTTATGTTTTTTTTTTGAGTTATGTAATCTCTGAAAGTACTGGTCCAATTGCTAAAATTTTTTCACCGGTAATAAGCTGCTTTATTCCTGAGTGACATAGGCTATATTTTATGTACGCAGGTAAAGCTGCGGGCAAAAGCTAGTCTCAAATAAATTTGTGGATGAAAAAGTTCTCGGCAATTATAAATTTTTGTTACTGCTTTTAATACTGTGAGATCTAAATTGGATAGGTAGGCTTTGTGATTGATTGAAACAATATACAGAACATCGGTTATGTGAAACACAACAAAGTTAAACGATGCAATATTTTTTATTAATAAATTTGCGGAATATGTAAAAAATCATATTCATCTTTCCTATAATTTACCGTAGTTTTATCGGAGCGAACTGAAAAAAATACAACACGCAAAATTCGGTGGAGTGACGATCATACAAATATTTTATATTCCATAATTTCCCTAGTGACGACGGGACTCGGTGTTCGAAAGATACGTCTTTTTTATTTTTTGTCATGTTCATTCTCAAATATTGTTTTTCTGCATTTCGGTAATTTGTGACACCTACTTCGGATAACGAAGTAGTAAGTGAAATATTGCTGAACTCAGGTTGATATGGGGTGCTGAAGTCTCAACCCCATCAAAAGTTGCCTTATAAAATACGTACTTAAGGTGTTAAAAAAGCGAAAAAAAATCAGCTGCTCTATACATTTTGACGAGTTATGCGAACATAAACGTAGGGAACACCAGATTTTATTTCGCCAATTCAGGTTTGGTTCCATAGTAAAAGTTGTTCATAATGAGGAGTACAATGTCCCCTCGAAATTCTTAAACTTAATTTTTTAACACCATAAATATGATGATAACCTATCAGGTTATCTACTATAATTTATTAAACAAGAGAAAATCTGCGTAGCTGTGATATTGGTTGTAGAAATGAAGTAATCTCCACTTTTACTGCTTCAACGCTCAAATTAATGTTACAAAATAATATCTTTTTATTACTATACTAGCGGCCCCACGAATGTTGTACTGACCGAAAGCTGGCTTTTTGTCAGAAAAGAAAATTGAAAAGCCGATTGCAGCGCTACCTACCGGGTTCGAATTTCAAACTATCTAGATACCCGCACAAATATGCACACTATGTTTCATTCAAATCAGTCAAACCTGTAAGGAGAAGTTAGGTGACAAACACACGTACAGAAGAATTCTTATATAAAGATAATAAAACTTGCTTGCATACACCAAGAGATAAAGTATCATAACTCAACGTGTTAAACTTCTAAAGAAGTTTGTCTTAAGAAAGTATAAGATTGATTAACTTGCAAACTTCTCGTCAATAAACGTATTTAACTGACAGAAAATAGTTTCCTAGAAGCTGTGGAGGCTGATTCAACATAAAACAGAAATCTTATTTAATACGCCACAGCGCGCCGTCTTAAGACTGAAGTACGGCAGTATGAAAGAAAACTTTGCTTTAATTTATATATAAATCGCTTCAGGCAGTTGAGTTGCATATTGAACATGAAAGCTGTTTTGTTCAAGCTATCTTGAAAAGGCATAAGTTCAGAAGCAGACTGAAATATTTTTTTTTACATTTTTCTCTGTTACTACTTACCACAGTGACCAGTAACCATCAACACATAGTTCTCTTAACCTTATAATTGTTCTGTAGTGGCACCTAAACCATTACATAGGAACTTTTCAACAAAATTCAGCATATATCAGAATTTTGCGCACGATTTGAATGTATGCAACACTTCAAAAAACAACTATCGGGCAGTAGACCGGACTAGACATAACTACCG
This sequence comes from Mythimna vitellina, assembly GCA_949316375.1. Lineage (NCBI taxonomy): Eukaryota > Metazoa > Arthropoda > Insecta > Lepidoptera > Noctuidae > Mythimna > Mythimna vitellina. The sequence continues at coordinate 12,722,708 of OX438686.1, forward strand.
TTTTGTTCGAGAATCATTCCTTTTAGTCGAGGTTTGTGGGATTTTTCACCTGTGTGTGCCTCTTGTCTGTAAAGTCTTGCCATATTTCCAAATTATTTAGTAGTAACATATTCTTCCATATGTATCTAATAGTTATTATCTGAGTAGTCACCACTTTTCTAGAAACGCCAACTTTCGAACAATCCATTAATTTTGCCATCGTCCACATCCACATTCATACTATTAAAGACCATTTCTCCAACATTTTCTAAGCCATTTTTTTAAAGTCCTTAAAACGAAAATCCAACTTTCCATTCTTGAAAGTCCAAAAATAGTTTCCTAGAAACAAAAGTAGTCCCCACAATTTCACATTTAGTCTGAGCAGCAGGATTGGAAGGAGTTTGTAAGAAGCGTTCATCGCATGTTGCGGTTTCAGGAGGATGAGACGGGGGTCGGATCAAATTAAATTGAAGACTAAGCGGAAAGCGCGCGGAAGTGACCGGACCGCATTATAGCTGCTGTATGTTACAGGTTTAGTTGCAAATTTGGGTGTTTTGAGTTATTTCCAAATACAAATCTCGGGTAAAAGTCTATAACGACGGCTTAGAGTGAAAACCTCGGGTATGCAATTTTAGGTAAATTTATTTTATTATAGATAGATAGATAGATATTCTTTATTGTACACCAAAAATACAATTTACATTAGGAAATTAACATTAATAGGGTGTCACAATGGGCGGTCTTATCGCTAAAAGCGATCTCTTACAGACAACCTTTGGATGGATTTGACAGAGAAGGAGAAAAAAAGATACGCTGGTAGTAAAAATAAAAAAAAATAAACGATTGAATTTGATAGCATGAATATACAAAATTATGATAATCTACCTTTATATTATATATTTCAATAATAACTGTTTTGTTTGTACTTTTCTTTTTTTCCTATTACTCTTACACATGGTTCCTACATCTCTATTTTTCAACTCTCCTTTCGCATGTATCCTGAAAGAGATTTTTGTAGAAATAAGCATCATCTTTGTAACTATTTTTTTCTGTTTCCTTTTTCTTTTCTTTTATTATAATATGTATATAATGTTAATACATATTTTCTACCTTACTCTTGCTCTGGTTTGATGTGAGAGGAAGTATCAGACTCTTGCTGACTAAAACTCACCTGTGTTCCTTCAGTTACCTTTTCTTTTCAGGTCCACAGTTGCTCTTTTGAATAATCCTGCATTACTTTTGTTACCTCTGAGTCTGTAAAGCAGTTTAAAGTATCAGAAACAATTAATATCTATTAAATATTTTTGAATTCATAAAAATTTTCCAGGTATTTCAAACATTTGCTGAATTGAAAACACTACAACTAACATGATATTTTGTACTTTTTACAATACTTTTTACAGCCGATTGGACGAATCTCCAGTGTTTGAAATATATCTGAAGGAGAATCTGCGGTGGCAAATGAAATTCGAATTTCTAGTGAAGTGCAGCGAATATTGAATGTAACGAGTAAAGCGTTGCAGGTTTATTCGTTGCTTTTTCCACTTTTCGCACCAAGAATCCAAATGTTGAATTTACTTTGAAATTCGCAAGTCAAGCGAGTCTTCCTATAATGCTTTTGAACTAGGAACATGGCTTCGTAAACTATGCGATAACGATGGTATTATGTTGCAGCGTGTTTTAGAAAACACGGTTAGTTAACTGTATACCGCTTTATAAATGCACCCTGTAAATGTGGTAAACAAGTAACTTAATTTGTTATTTGGTTAATCGCCTAGCCTGATAACTAAACGGTGCTGTTGAACTAGCCCGTATGATATTCTGCCGGATCGCCTAATACTATAAGTACAACATTTAATGAACTGGCTGACTAATATTGAGGTCATGTAGGGCCATTTATAAAGACAGAAAAAGGAACCCCGCGGTGTGGGTCTCTGTCGGTTTATCTTACTTACGACCGTCATCAGCGCAGTGCCGATTGCGGAATATTCTGCGTAATATAAGGTGTTAAAAATTGTTTGTTCTATTTTAAAACTACATTTAATATTTTGTGGAATGTTAAACTCAGGAACAATATCTGGTTTCATCATCATCATTTCAGCCGAGAGACGCCCTCTGTTGGACATAGGCCTCCCCCAAGTGTCGCCTTAATAAACGGTCTTGTATGTCTCGCATCCATAGATTCCTGCAACCTTTACCAGCTCCTTCTAACGCTGCGTCTTTCGCGGTTGCCACCCAGAACCTTTAGATTTATAGCCGGTTTATATAATTCTGAGTATAGCCTTTTCCATTGCCCTTTGGGTGACTTTGAGCCTTTTTGAATCTGGTTTACCAAGCCGTAAAGAACACTGCTTTACTGCTTGGTAAACCAGATTCAAACTGCTGAAGGAACAGGAGTGGGTTTTTAGTCAGTAAAAGTCTGACACACCCTCACGCACCGCCTAAAAGATGAATTTGTGTCATGTCATATTTTTATTTTCGTTCACAAATCAGTATTGCCAATGCACCCAGTGTGTTTGATAATATGTTTCTTTTATTCATTTTCTATGATAAACAATTTATTCAGTGTGTATTTATTTGTTGCCCGGATAAAGAAAATAAATTGTTGTTTTCTTTTGACGGTTTTAAAGCCCGTTACAGATTGTTAGCATTAGCACTCCAGTGACGGATTTGATTTATTGCACGTTTTATATTTTATTTTATACTCAACACATTTACGAATACACAGTTTAATTTTATTATATTTATATTACTTTTTTAGGAGCAGTGGTGGCCGAGTGCTAACGGCCCCGACTTACGAGTTGTAGGTCGCGGGGTCAAACCCAGCCAGGCGCATTACTTTGTGCAATTTATTTCATCACCACTGCTCTCAAAACGGTGAAGGAAAACGATCGTGAGGAAATCGGCATGGCCTAGAACCAAAAATTTTTTCGAAGACATGTGACATCTACCAACTCGCACTGGACCCGCGTGGCGGCCCTCTCCTAGAGAAGAGACCTGAGTCCCAACAGTGGGGACATTATAAGGCCGCATTGCTATGCTATTACTTTTTGTAGATATGTTAATAAACAATGACGGCGACACCAAAGGTTTTTATCAGCTTTGATAATTTATCGCCCTTGGTGGACTGATTTAATGTTAGTTTGTGGATGTACCTACGAACTTCAATATAATCCAAATAAGACTTCTCCCGCTCCGGGTGGACAAGGCGTGTCTGACTTTTACTGACTAAACCCACCTATGTTCTTTCAGTTGCCCTTTGATTCAAGGGCCACTTTCGAAAGATCCCGCAGCCCGGTCCATACAAATGCATAAAGTCCTTATTTCAGAGTTTTAGCTAAAACCATACTATTCAATTTTTTATTCCTTGCCGGGTTTTTAACTGATAAGAAATAGTCAGGCGCGTGGCGACTGAGGTGGTGTTATCATATAGTTTCCGCCCGCAAATTTCTCTACCTACCTTGGATCAATATTTTAATTAACAAACCTGTCCATTCTATCTTGAACTACAACATATCACTTCCCAAACTGGGATCCCTCACTTTTGGAGCTTGCCATTATCTCCCCAACATATCAGCAAGTATGGCTACTGCGTAGCTGACAAATGCCACTAAAATAATTGCACTTGCACAGTAGTGGTTCCATTGTTGTCCGAAAATTAAACAATTTATTATTATTATTATTACAGTCCCTTTTAGTACCCATCCTTGATTACGTTGACGTCAGTTATCATGGTCTCACTAAGGCAGAACTGGATACATTTTAGTGACTTTATTTATTTTTGGCTTGCACAAGTATGATCACATAATACCTAAATTTCTTATAAAGTTTAAGTGGCTTCCCCAATATATCTTTCACCGTAAGCTATGTATTTCGTCTCTGCACTACTGTGTTGCTGTGTTCAATCCTAGAATCGAAGCTTGTCTTAAAGAATGTTTAAGTTCTTTCACACATACTAGATATTTAAGGTTTTCGGAAAACCTGAAGCTAGAGCTGCCAAACCATTCCAGTAATTTTTACTATAATTCGTTCGCAGTTCAAGCAGTGTGACTTTGGAATGCGTTGCCCTTGTCAGTAAGACAAGCACATTCTAGTCAAATCCATCCAAAGGTTATATGTAAAAAACGCTTTTAGCGATGTAACTGCCTTGGGTGTTACATTACTAATTTTAAGTTCCTTCTGTATTTTTTTATAATGTTATTACACATGTAAGAGTATTTTTCTATCACACAAAAATATTCTCATCATTGTGAATGAAATTTCTAATCACTGTGTACAATGTCAACTCTTGATCACAGTTGCGATCTAATATTACCAGCCTCTCTCAAATGCTTCGGCTAGGTTAGTAATCAGTTCGGCTGCAGTGACCTCTCTCGACCGTCTCTGCGTCATGCTATGGTTCGGAGCGATAGGGAATGGAAAGTGGTCGCCTCCTTCTGCAAAGCAGTAATACGAACCAAGGAGTTGGCCGCAACCGTACGGGATTGGACACCCTCACGCCCCAGCCTCCGCCGAAGGAGAGTCTTGTCGGGAGTCGAAAGGCAATTTCGGTAAGAACCGAACCCAATTTGTCGACAGCGCATAGTTTCTATTCCACGCGCACCTCAAAGAGATGTCAGAAAAATCGTAGGGTTCCAGCAAGGCCAATGAAAGAGTGGCCGTGGCTCTAAAACACAAAACGTAACTTAAGGATGCGATATGCACTACCCGTGAGCCAAATTACATCTAAATTTGTTCAGCCGTATGAGCTTGAAGGAATAACACAAACACACACACACATATATACCAATTAAATTACACATTTACTAAACAAACTTCAAACTCCAAACCCCTTTCAAGATAACGCTGTTGTTTTGTAATTAATTAACTTTAGACGTTTTATCCTAGATACATACCGTACACTGCTTCAGTTAATTACATATATCAGGCTGTTTACGTTGAAAATAGTTTTGATAGAATTAAATAAACGCGAACAAGTTGAGGTTTTTAATGAATATTAATGGTTGAAACTCTTGGAATCAGGCTTGACATGGGCCCGCGAAACTCCTGGCCTATTATAAATCACGCTTACTCCAACCTTTAAGTATCGTTCCACTTAGGACTTTCTATTGTTGCCTCTTAAAGATAACGATACTAAATCACTGAAGGACATGTTCAATTGAATGAAGACATGGTTTTGAGTTCAGATTTCTAAGTAAAAGGTTTCGAATTGTAGATGATTGTAGCATCTGTCTACCGGTTAGGATTGTTGGCATGTTTATTTGTCAACAAAAGGTTAGCTACATCTTTTTTTTTTGAGATGGACAATCATCTGATGACTTATCCCGTTCTTGGGTGAAGCGGGAGAGCGTGTTAGGCTTTAACCAAACCTATGTTCCTTCAGTTGCCCTTTGCGTTCTAGAACCACGGGTAATTTTCACAAGTCAACTCATGGCCCTAGTAGGCATTCGCCTCACTGGCCCCCTACGATTTTGCTGCGATCTTTTTGAGGCGCGCGTGGTAAACTAAGCGTCGTCGATGACTCGGGCTCGGTCTGGACGGTTACTGCCCCCCTAGCCAAGTTACAACCGTTTCGTTTCGATTCTTTTTTCGTCGATCGCCTCGAGTAGGTTATGCCTCCAATCCCTTTATTCTGACGTCATCTCAACGCTCAGCCACGTGTCAGAACAAAGGAATAGCAGACGTAGCCGACTCGAGGCGATCAATAAAAAGAGAATCGAAACGAAACGGTTGTAACTTGGCTAGGGGAGCAGGACGGCCGGATGGTGAACTGTCCATTGCTCACCGGTTAATAGTCACACCACTCAAAAACTATGTTAGTAAGTAGTAGTATATTTACTGTTTTATAGTTTATACCGAGAACTAATAAAGTCGCAAGTGGAACATAACAAAGGTAACTTTGTGAATAGTAAAGATATAATTTTATATTCCACAGCGTAATGAAGACTAATCGATTGTTCTAACAAGTCGCCATTTTTATCACGCAGTTTTCTTGTTCAGCGCTTTTAAGAAACCTAATACGTCAACGAAAATGAGCTTAAAAAGCGTTTTCAGCTAGTTTTATGGATTTTACGTTAAGTTTTAAGCCTTGGTTTGTTTGTTAAAATTGTATTCAAAAACTTGTTTTGAGTAAAGTTTTTTTTTTATTTATTTATTTACAAGCACTTGTACAACGTTACAGAGGATGTCCAAGGCGTTGTACAGTAGAAACTTACAAACTAAAAAATACATTTAATAAAAACACTAATAACCTAATATCAAATCCAAACACATTGAAAAAAAAAGGCTGCAGCTATCGAATCACAAACAAATCCTCGAAGCCAGCTCAACTCTTGAACATTGTCCCCGAAAAGAAAAATAAAGATACCTGGTGAATTCTGAACAAAAGTCATTTTTTTTTTAAATTTGCTAATTGAATAAAAATGACTCTATTACCAACGTGTTTATCCCATCCAGACAATCTTCGTCGATCATAAGATTAAACTTCAAAACAAATTCAAGCAATTCCCAGCAATATGTCCTCTTTGCTTGCGTGTGACACACGAGTTAACCACTTCAGACGCCACTCCTGGAGATCATCCTCAACGCGTGGCTCGAGTTAACGGAATGCTAGACATTCTTTTGAGGTGAACTAAAGGAGATTATATGAGTAGGGAGAATTTAAGGCCTTTTGTGAGTATTGACAATCTGAAAATATAATGATGTAGATGTCAACGTTGTACAAATCAAGTGGCAGTCAAATTTTTTTTTGATGGTATAAAATTTTCTTTGGCTATATTTTTTCCAAGTAAGTAGGAGCTATCAAATCAAATCCAAATTAGGTGTCATAGATATGGGTAAATAAAAAATGCGGCGACCTAAGTTTTTCCTCCAGGCAGACCAGGCATGTTTGTGTTGGGAGCTGCCTTTTTTGGATTCGTTGGAAAAAACCGTTGGTGTTACCGTTGTCCAAATCGCCCGGAAAATACAGTGGCAGTCTGCCCCGCTCTGGTGGAGCATCCACCGCCGTGTCCTCGTGAAAGGTTAGGCGGTGGTGACCTATAGATTCCGGTATTAGTTCAGACCATGGTAAGGGAAGTAATAAGTAAGCAGTATTGCAAGCAAAGGAGGTGGTGGAAAGTGTTAGGAAGAGGACATTCTCACACCGCTGCCGAAGGACCAGGCTACGGTCGAGAATGCGTCATCTTCCATGCACGCTTCAAAGAGATGTTAGTAAAGTAGGTCCAGTGATAACTGCCAGCCAAGGTTATGGGATTTTTTGAAAGACTTACCGTGGTTATGCGACTCAAAGAGAAACTGAAGGAATGGCTTTTACTAAGTACAATTCTGGCACACTTTCTTGCTCTTGAACTTGGCCTCCTCTCTAGGAGAGGAAATAGGTAGTAATCCACCACGTGGGCTCAGTACTGGTTGGAAACATTTCTACGAATTTTTGTTTCTAGGACAAACTAGTTTCTTACGAATTTTTCCTTCACCGTTTTGTAAGTAGTGGTATAGAAATGAATTACACAAGTTAGTGATATAAATATCCCCTCGCGCGTATAGAGTTATTATTATTACGTAATTGTGCATCACCAGAAATAAATAATTTAAAAAAAAACTGTATTTTGTAGGAAAAACGACATTTTAGAAAAAACTATATAAAGACTTGAATTTTCGGTCAAACAAAATTCGTACACCCGTGTGTACAAAAAGACAACTAAGCGTTTTTCAAGGTCACTCAAGTAGTACAGACGTATAAACAATCGGCTACGATATGAATTAAGTTTCTTTTTCTTCTACTTGGATTGAATAATGTGCTGCTAATAAAACTGCTTCCAACTTTTCCCTCTTCTAGAGAGGAGGCCTGATTCCCAACATTGGGAACATTATAAGGCCGACTTTGCTATGCCATGCTAATAAAACTGCTGATATTATAGAAATTGCTACGTTATTCTATAAAAATGTAGAGAAATACTCAAGATTCATTAAGCTCAATTTAATTACAGTACACGGTACTGTAGTTAATTACATTCCGATGGTATTCAGAGTGAATTATGGAGGCGAAGTTTTCGTTTGCTCCCTGGGAAACGGAAAACAACAACAGTAATTAAAACATGAAATTATTTAGTTCTTATTCGTACTTAGGTTGGTATCTACTATTTATTATAGTCGAAAAAAGTATAGGTGTAAGTGCTCAAGTTTTTCTGAAAAGTTAAAGGGGAATCGTTTGTCTTGGTATGGTCATGTAAAGAAGAGAGATGAAACACATGTTACTAAAAGAGTTATGAGTATACATGTGGATGGCTGGAGAGGGAGAGGAAGGCCAAAGAAAAGATGGATGGATTGTGTGAACAGTGATATGAAAGAAAAGGAAGTTAGTGATAGTATGACGGTTGACAGGATAGAATGGAAGAAAAAAACGTGTTGCGCCGATCCCAAATAAGATGGGACAAGGGCAGGAAGATGATGATGAGGTGCTCAAATTTTACTGCTAGAGAGACATTCTATTTTTAGGTAACATTTTCACTAGATTATCTTTTGTTTTTTCACAACGTTGGTACGCACTAGTAATTTCTCCTTGTATCGTGTATGCGTTCACGAATATGTAAACTAACAGACACAACATACCCAGATCCGGCAAAACTATCTGTAGGCCATACATATATGACCTGTTGGTCTAGTAGTTAGTGGCCCTGACTGCTATACTGGAGGTCGTGGGTTCGATTCCCACCTAGGACAAATGTTTGTGTGATGAGCATGATCATTTGTTTTGTGTCTGGATGTAATTTATCTATATTATGTATGTATCTAGAAATATATAAGTATGTTCATCAGTTATCTAGGACTCATAACACAAGCTCTGCTTAGCATGGGACTAGACGGCGTTGTGTGATAGTTGTGGAAAATTATTATTATTATGAATTACATATTTGTTCCGAACCCCTGATACGCCGCGCTGCAGCTAATTGCTCAATCACTGCACCAACCGTGCCAGCAAATTCAATTATATCTGTTACTTAGATGTCCAGCACCTTGCATAGTTTTATGTTGTCAAGCTCATTTCATGATTGGACCACTACAAGCTCGACGATGCACCACCGGTACATGGTGGCTATCCCACTCATACGTATATTTTGTGAACACTTTCATCTTTTGTACAACTTTTTTTAAGGACTTCTCCCGCTCTAAGGCGGAACGCGAGGGCGTGTCAGATTTTTACTGACTAAATCCTATGTTCCTTCAGTTGCTTTTGCGTTCTAGGATCACGGGTAACGTTTTGAGAAGTCAACCCATGGCCCTAGTACTCTTCAGATCTGCTAGGCCCCTACTGTTTTGCTGAAATCTCTTAGAGAGGAACACTATGCGTCCTGCTCGATGACTCGGGCTCGGTTCCGACGGTTACCGGACGGCTGGACAGCGAGCTACCCATCGTTTGTTGTCGTGGCTAGTAGGCGGAGTCGCAGTCATGGCTGTTGGCGCGAGTATAACAGTTACCTTACACGTGCGGCCGTCTCCTTCACTAGCATTATTGCTTCGCAGAAAGAAGCCCCCGCCGCCCATTCCCCCCGCTCCAGGCTATGACTTGTACCAGGATCTTGCGTACAGCTAAGTAATGGAATTCCTGACATCGGAGTCTGTCTTTCCTGCTAGTTGTAACCTGTTGTTTTCAAAAGGAGTAGTCAAGAGTCACTAGGTCAGCGTCTAGGCCAACGTGGTCCATGGTAAGCAATGATGTAACTAACGATGGCTTGTCAAGGAAGAACTTAATAATAAACAACAAAAGAAAAAAAAAAATGTACTAGGATGACGAGATTCTGTCGCCATGCAATCCGGTGTACTGAGATAACATGTGTGAAGAAGCAACGAGCTCAGAACAGAACGATATAAAAAAAGTTATTCCAACTCCAATCTCCCCTTCCCCATCTTCATTACCACTCTAGTACTTATATCAGCTACAAAACGTTAATTATAACACCCGATCTCAAGTACTTCACGCCAAGTGGTTGATATATTTCGGTCATTAGTAGTTAATGAATTATTTAACTAACGAGTCAAGTCTACGAGCACCCTGTTATTGGCTGAATAATTTCTACCTTTTCTGCTTTCGAATAGCATATTCCGTTAATTGCTGTCTGACTGGAGCTCACTAATTGCTTAAGTTCAGGATCTCCTGGCTCTTCGGTTTAAATAGTCGACTACTATTAAAGTAAAAATTTCTTAAGACTGTTTTGAACTTCCCGTTCATTTTTTTTTATCGAAGCATGAGTTTGCAGACGTTGAAAAAACAAGGGCCAAGTGCGGTCAAGGGGGATACCCCGGATGTATTCGGGGGAGATATTCTTGCAGTTTATTTTAAGTTTAGTATATATGTATGTATTTAGAAATATATAAGTATGTTTATCAGTTGTCTAGTACCCATAACACAAGCTCTGCTTAGCTTGGGACTAGACGGCGTTGTGTGATAGTTGTGGAATATTATTATATTATTATTATATTAGTTTATCTTTATTACAAAAATATAAAATTTATGTCTTACAAACTTGAAGTCACTGAAAATATACATTTTATCAAGAATAGAAGAAACATAAAATTGCTATTTGGTGCTGATAGATATAGCTCAACACATAATGTAGACTGGCCAGTTTGCAATTTTAAAGCTCTATAAACGAATTCAATTCATAATTATGTTTTTGATTATTTCTAAAGTAATCAAAAACATATGGTCTTGCATATTGCTTGAATTTAGAGGTATAATCTTGAAATCTAAACATGAAATAATTAAAAGGTTATATTTCAGCTTTTTTTTGAAAAAATATAGATCCAAATCTAGTGATCTAAAGATTAAATAAAGCGCTTCGTGTTGCGGGTTCGATTCCCGCATGGAACAAATATTTGTATGGCCGACAAATTTTTCCGAGTCTGGGTCCCTTTTTTTTTCTTATTGGGTGGGTAAATCATCTTATGACAAATCGCGCTCTTGGGCGGAGCGAGAGATAGTGTCATACTTTTACTGACTAAAAACCCACTCCTGTTAAGTATGTCTGTCTGGGTCCCTTTAAGTATGTGAGTTTACATGTATGTGAACGCACCCACAATATAGGAGAAGTTTCCTAGTTTTCAAATTAGAAAAGGTGTTGCCCTAACATCTTTTCTAAGTTAAAAAAAGTAGATTCCATTTTAGAAAGGGTCGCCTGATAAAATATCTATCTTAAAGGCCAAGTCTCATCTTTACAAAGGTTCCATATTAACATATTGCCATTTCGCAGCAATAATAATTATGCAGTAATTACAATACAGCACTACGGAAGTCTTGATTTACAACTACCGCCGCCTGCAACTTTAGTGTATGCGGTAGTAATTTCCGTATTGTGTTAACTGTTAATAAGTTGAGCTTACACATACACATGTGTTGGTAAGAGTGAAAATTATATGTTTCATGTTGTATCTGCCTACATTTATGTTCGCAATGCCCGATTTCTGATTTAAGCATTGGAACTTACTTTTGACTGAAAACCTGTCGAAATAAATAATTTAAAAACGTTTTGCGTCGACCTCAAGTAACATAGGACAAGGGTGATGATGAATGAAAACTTAAAAAAATCCAGTAGAATACTGCTTTATCACTGAGTGATATAGGCTATATATTTTCTACTTTCACGCGTGCGAAGCGGTTAGCAGCAGCTATTGTTCTATTCAATTATCGTCACTTCTTTTTAGCGTATCGATGGCAAAACTAGTTAAATTTCTTGCCTGGCCCAGTGTTTGGCCATGGCAATGCCGTCTGCTGATGCTGTCATTAGGTTCCTACATGAACAGGTAACAGGGCAAGTGATGCAGGATCGAAGGTAGGACATGGTCTGCGGAGAGATGCCGCACAAACATTGAAGATCGGAACCGTCCGAGAATACTCATCTGTGGAGATTGTCTTTGCTGCGCCCAATCTGGGTTCGGAGTCTGTTTAGAGATTTCCAGGTGGGCAATGGCAACTCGTGTCCAGGAGAGAGGCTCTCCAATGGCACAAAATTTACATCATTGTAAAATCTCCGCGATTAGGAGTTACTAGCTATATGACTATACAGTGACATTCAAAAGTATTAACTCCATCGTCTTGATATTGTTTCTACCGTATCGGAAAACACAGCGTTGTAAGGCCTCCTACAATGTGGATCGAAGACCGAAGGCGACACACTTTGGAGCAGGAAGTCATTGGAAATGACCTAGGTACACAATAAATATCTGTAAATAAATGCAAGTCTCCTTAAATAATTCAAGTCGTCTTGTGTCAATTCTAAACTAAAACACTCAAAAGTATGTAATGTACTACTTACAATTAAAATAGGAAACTCCCAACTGAAAAAAAAATGCATCTAATCTCTAAAAAAAAAACCTGGCACAAAAGTCAATGCAGCGAGGTAGCCAACGAAAATGTAAAAGATGAAAAAACGTCGCAAGGAGCACACGAATGAATAGGAGTTGTCCTAGAAGCGTCGGTCGCCGTCCAGATGTTTAACATTTTATGCGGGATTTCACGTGCCCCCGTACTGAAGGAAAATCTTGAGGCTGAGCGGTTTTCAACTGGTTTTTAGAATCTGATGAAACGTTTTGGCCTGAGATTTGAGAGGAAAGAAACTACGTGTTAAGTAAATAACTAAATAACTTTTTATTGGATTATATGATAAATGATATATGTATATTTTGCAAAAAGGTTAAAAAAAAACATTTACACATGTCAATTTTTTCGTCAATTTAAGCTAAATGAGGCTGGTGTTGCCCAGCTGACTACCTATAGTATAGTCGGCCTTATAATGTTCCCACTGTTGGGACTCAGGCCTCCTCTCTAGGAGAGGGAATGGGCCGTAGTGGATTACGGCCCGGTAGACCGATGAACTAGTGAAGGTTGCGGGAATCCGATGGTTGCGGTTCATCAGCACTTAGATGTTTAAAGTATATTTTAAAGATTGATTTGACCTGGCCTTACTCCAACAGCAACTCATAGTTTTCAATGTTCCCAGCGCTGGGACTCAAGCCTCCTGTGTAGGAGACGGAATGGGCCGTAATCCATTAGGCGGGCCCAGTGCGTGTTGGTGGATGTCACATTTCTTCGATTTTTTTTTTGGTTCTAGGACATGCCGGTTTCCTCACGATGTTTTCCTCCACTATTTTGAGAGCAGTGGTGGTAAAATAAATTACACAAAGTAATGCGCCTGGCTGGGTTTGAACCCGCGACCTACAACTCGTAAGTCGGGGCCGTTTTTCTATAACGCTCCCGCGTTATAGAAAATAAAGACTATAGTTCATTCTCAGAGTAGAGAATTTTGTTTGTTTCAAATCTCAAAATATATCGATTGATACACGTAGTTAACATTAACTGGCAAATAATACTTTTATTTTTCTTTTTTCTTTTTCAGTGTATTTCACGTTGGCGACGCCATTGAAATATTATACATTTATTTTAATTTTTTTTGGAATGTTTTTTTAAACAGACATTACCATTTAAATTAACAAAATATTCTAGGCAACATTTCTTGTAATTTTTCGGTTAATGGAGACTCACACGGAATACCAGAATAAAGGTATATGCGTGAACATTTATTTAATTATTTATATCACTTGCAAACACGAACGAAACCTAAGCAACGCGGGAACATGCCAGCTGAACATTATGCATGATGAATAAAGAGAATACCTCACGTTAAACTGGAAAATGTCTTCAAACTTTGAAAACGTACTGCGAGATAATTTATATGAAGCACCTAGGTACTCGAATAATGTTACATAGCTCATAATATTTTCGTTTCATTACATTTCTTTGCTAGTTGTATTAAAGTAGTCACTATTATTTTGAGAGCTTCGTTTTATGCAGCTGTATTTATTTTAATGTCTTTGCTTTCATTTTCATCTACATCGTTGGGAACGTATTATTGTCATTGGTTGGGAGAGTAAAGATTTACAAAGGTTTACAATAGATATTATTTATTTCTTTACCGAACTGGAAAAGAAATAAACAACTTAAATAAACACTTCGACCCAATACAGCTACAAGCAAAGGTGTGTCTTAATTTTGGAACAGTAAAGGTAGTTTTTGTAGGCTTACTGCGATTGTTCACACATACATATTTGAATGGGTTTCTCTGCATGTCGTGACCAAGGCTTGTAAAGTTTAGTATTGCTGAACTACGTGGAAAGGGTAATAGAATAATCATTAGTAGGATAATTGAGAAACTAGGGATAAACATTTGAAAGAGCTACCGTGGTCTTAGAACACAAAGAGCAACTGAAGAAGCACAGGTGGGTGTTAGTCAGTAAGAGGTTTTTTTTTAATTCTTGAAAGGTTCCCGCTTGACCGCTATCTCACCTAATGGAAAGCGACGATGCGGTCGATGATGGAGTGCGCTTACCTAGACTGACATTTCTCGCTCCACCCAGCCCTGCTTTCAAAAAAGAGGTTAGAGTTAACACGAATGACGTCATCAGGTTAGATACTCAATGCTCGCATTTTTGAACGCGAACGTAGAGTTCAACTGTCAATGCCAAGCAACTGTCATTCCTGCCGTTTACACCAATCTACCCAGCTCGGAGTTAGAGTTAGTTGGGTTAACTTATATATTGAATGTCTTTGGGTTAACTCTAGGGTAGCTACTCGAGTTAAAAAAGAACGACTCTGGGTTGCAACTCGAAGCATTTTTGAACGGTTAGAGTAAAGACCCTACCCTACTCTGGTTATTTTTGAACGCAGGGCTGAGCGAGTGAAGTTAATGATGATTTCCCTCCTCAAAAAAAGGGCTTCTGGATTATTCGAAAGTGTTACCGTGGTCCTTGCAAAGGATAGCTGAAGGAACACAGGTAGCTTATAGCCAGCAAAAGTCAAAAGTGTATTTCAAATATCTGTTCTTTATTTATTGTGCAGACCTACCACAGTGTTGTTTTTTTTAACACAATGGTTGACTGGTAGAGAATGCCTTGTGGCATTAAGTCCGCCTATGTACCACCACTGTACATGAAGTTTAAATAAATAAATAAAAACCTGACACTTCCTTTCACTCCACATAGAGCGGTTGAAGTTATTTCATGATTCCCCACGTAAAAAAAAAGGATAATCGAGAAAATACCCAGTCAAAAGAAGACTCATCGGTTCTCTCTCATAAAATATTTATTCTAGTATTCAACTAGCGACTTCAATGTATAGTAACTCAAACTCATTCCCTACAAGCCGCCGTAAGGACCCAGACCGACCCGTAAAACGTTTTCATAAAAATGCAAATCTTCCGACAACGTATTGCCGACGACCAAGACGGGAACTTCACGGGAACTTCCTTCATCGAATTAAAATACTTTCTCTGAAGATAATGTCATTTTCTGGCAACTTTTTTACGAGGCATTGGCTATGCTGTGACGGAGTGATACAATGAAATGATGTGACAAAGGTGTTTCCATTCAAGTTGTCGCTTTTAGAATTTTGTAAGGAGTGCCTTTTTATTATGTTTATTTTAGAACTGAGCGGAATATTGTTACAAAACGTCGTTTAATTTTTTTCTGCGAATTAGTTATCTACTCAAATGATTTGATGAAAACAAGATAAGGACTTGGTAAAAAAGTATTACGTTTTACTATTGCTTAATTTTTTAATGCGAACTCAGCATTAGTGCCCAGATACAGCGACATGAGGCAGCAGCAGTCCACAAAGGAGGTGGCGAGACGACCTGCACGTTGTGCAAAAAGAAGCGAGAAATCATGATCGTTGGAAGAAATAGAGAGGCTTTTCCTAGCAGTGGGGCAATTTGAGCTAGTAATAATAATAATAAATAAAGGATACTAGTCTTTATGAACGGTAAAAAGAAAAGCTTTTAGTTGCGATGTTTCTTTTTTTACCTTAAGTACTTTTTACTTTTCAAAGTCAAAGTCAAAAGTTTTTTATTTCACATAGGCCTACATGGGCACTTATAAAACGTCTGAAGCTAGTGCACGGTTCCAAATTGGTCGTTTCCTATGGAGAAGAACCGGCAAGAAACTCCATGGTTACTCTTTTAAAAAAAATTGACGTTACAATATTTCTACATATATTACACAATATGTAGATATTATGTAAGGACAGTGTAGACTGGTCAATATTGTACTAAAAAGTATAATAAAAACAATCATAATAAAAAGTAACCTAAGAATTCGCGGAGTCTACAGTGTTCTCACACTTCTCACATTCACATTATAAAAAAGAGGCTATATAAATAAAAGCAAGTAAAATAAATAATTACAATCATTAATAAATTATACGTTAACAAAATAAATAATAATAAAAATAAAATATTGCAAGAGCAATGTGTTAGAAAGAAAAAGTTTAAATAAGTTTTCACTCTAAGTTAAGATTCACTCATACTGTTTTAACCATATTTATCACACATTTTTCTTTGATCTTTTACATGGAACTTAAAACTGAAAATGCTTTCAGACATGCAATGAGCCTCGGGGCAAGGAAAGTAGACCGCATCATCCTTTTGGCTTTCGCTTGCTCCGCAAACGGTGTTAGTTGGGGCAGCTTTGAGGGAGTCACTAACAAATAGCTACTTTGCTATGACCGCTAGATCTGACAGTAATTCATGTTCCGTAGAAGTGACACGAAGACAAAGTATGCAGTAAGGTTTTAATATTCCGGGCTGTGGCAACGTTCGAGAGAGTTATAGTGGCTCTGGAACGTAAAGGGTAATTGAAGGAATAAATGTGGGTTTTAGTCAGTATAAGTCTGACACGACCTTCAGTTGCCTCTGCGTTCTAGTCAGTATAAGACTGCCACCACCTTCAGTTGCCTCTGCGTTCTAGTCAGTATAAGTCTGACACGACCTTCAGTTGCCTCTGCGTTGTAGTCAGTATAAGACAGACAAGACCTTCAGTTGCCTCTGCGTTCTAGTCAGTATAAGACTGACACCACCATCAGTTGATTCTGCGTTCTAGTCAATATAAGTCTGACACGATCTTCAGTTGCCTCCTCGTTCTAGGACCACGGGTTACCTTTTCAGAAATTTCAGCCTTACTGAGTCCCTACGGTTTAGCTGATATCTCTTTGAGGCGCGCGTAGAACACTATGCGCCGTCGACGATTCGGGCTCGGTCTGGAAGGTTGCCGGACGTCCGGACGGCGAGCTACCCAATGCTCGTCGTCCGCAGAGCCACACCTACGTTGGCTGTTTGATGCATAAATATTTTGAGATGCACCGCCGACATTAATTCTTCAATAATATTGACTAAAAGAATTATGTAAAAATACACTCACAAACACCCACACGACAGTCACGCACACATCCAACACACAGCCTCACACTACACATCACACCACACTTCTAACATACAAACCTTCGCGCTAAGAGGCGAATTAGCGTTAAGCTACTAAATTAATATCTTGTACCAACTAAATTCTAATATACGTGTCCCTATTTAAGTTTCTTTGCTAAGTTTTACCGGATTTCGTGGGGGTGAGGACCTGGTGATCTGTAATACAGGTATATACCTATAATAGACACCAGCTCCGCACATACACTTGACTGAAATTGTTTTTGTTATGTTAGTTAATTTTTATCGTATAAGTTTTGTTTCTGTGGGAGAAAATAAAGATATTATTATTATTCTCCTTTATTCACTATATACACATATTAATTACATTTTTAAATATTTTATTTTTATTATTATTATTATTATTAATAATAAATTGAATACTCCTGTAAGATAGTTTATATACAGGCTGTTTGGTCTTATTTTCATAAAACAATAAAAAGTCAATGAAAAAAAATCCGCAGGGCATGAGAAGTGTTTAGGGGTCTGAAAGGATAGCAGATGACCCTTCCCGTCGACCATTTCAATTTGGCATATGATGCACCTAACACCTTGTATAATAGATTTCATTTTTTATTTTAAACGTGGGTGATGTTTATTACGTATAATTTTCTACAAAGACAGGTAATAACGCTATTGAGTCTTTAAAACTGAGTTCCAGTTGACACGAACCTATATAATTAAAATGTATTTAAATATCTAGAAGGAAACACGAGATACGATGTCTTCCACATCTGTTGGCACATGCTCAAGACTCTTTCCAGCTCAGAAAGCATTTAAAGACTAATTGAAGAAACATACAGCCAAGTTTTCATTTTAATCTCATCTTCAATTACCTTCTTGGAATAAAATTACCACGATTATCAAAAGGGTGATAACCATTTTTTTTAGGTGGAAAACCATCCAAAGACATCTCTCGCTCTTGGGCGGAGCGAGAGGGGGTGTCAGACTTTTACTGACTAAAACCCATTCTTCTTTCTTTACCTTGATTTTTGCCAGTGTTCACAGGGTGATCATCATGAGAAGTAGAAAGAAAAGTACTGCTTGTGTTTTTGCTTAAATTTTCATAATTTTCTTTAACAAACACAATCTCATCGCCCAAGGCTCTTCCCAACCACTTTAGCCCTCCAAAATAACATTTACGTTACCTCCCTAAGATATATTAAAACACAATAAAACTTTTATAACACAATCAGTGGGAGCAATCTCAGGAGCAACACACATATAATGCGTTTAATTTTGGTAGGTGTTACGTTTGCACTTAATTAAGTTTACGAGTGCGTCTCCTTAAATTGGCGTCATAAAATCTAAGGAGCTGCGCGACAATACTTAGGTATCATTGCTGCGTTACTGCTATAATAAACGTCTTTATTATTACTACTAATTATACGGACGGCACGTGTGGGCCCTGGAGATGTGTTTATCTGAACGGCGTTTTGTGGGACACAATGTATTAAATTAATTGAAATTATTAATTATTAGGGAACTAGCTGCTGCCAGCGGCTTCGCCCGCGTGATAAAATAAAATTATCCCAAGGGTATAAAGTATCCTATATGCTATATCAGGATTAAGTCTACTCCCGTAGGCGCGGGCTTGCGGACGGCGAGCAATGGGTAGCTCGCCATCCGACCGTCCGGTAACCGTCCGGACTGAGCCCAAGTCGTCGACGGCGCGTATTGTTCCACGCGCGCCTCAGGGAGATGTCAGCAAATCGTAGGGGCTCAGCAGGGTCGAAGCCTACTGGGGCCAAAGGTCGACTTCTGAAAGGAAGACTGAGCCCTGGTATGAAAGGCAAAGAAGGAACAGGAGTGGGTTTTTAGTCAGTAAATGTCTGAAACTATATTCTGCTCCGCCTAAGAGCGCGATTTGTCATTAGATGGTTTTTCCACCTAAAAAAAAACCCTTGTGCTAATTTTTTTCAAATCCGTTTAGCCGTTTGAGTGTGAAGAAGTAACAAACATACACATACTCACAAATTTTCGCCTGTATAATATTAGTGTAATAAACAATAATAAATTATTATCTGTACTTTAATATCTAAAAATGATTTTGCTCAAATTTTAATAGATAGGTGGAGTTATTGATAGTGTGACGGGTGACAGGACAGAATGGAAGAAAAAACGTGTTGAAACGACCCCAAATAAGATGGGATAAGGGCAGGAAAAAGAAGATTTTTTTACTTCAAATTTTGTGTAAATAATGGTGGTTTTAAATGAGAATATTAATAACCTGATTTAGGTCCTTTTTTTAATATATTTTCGTTTTGAAAAAAAAAAAATATCGTCAATCCATTATACAACACTAATTTTTAATTAATAAAAATATTTAAAGAGCTTATTAGAAAAGGTCTTGTTATTATTTAAGTGGTCTCAATAAATAATAGTCATAAACAGCAAAGTTCCAACAACGTTTATTTATATTCCAAAATGTCACTCAATTTATGGAAATATTGTACGGGCTATGATTATGAATGAATAAATGATGATCTAAATGGAAAGCAATGCGCGTAGTATTTTCTACGAGTAGTTGCAATACTTGTTCTGCGATTTCGGTGGTCTCTCCGGTCCTATGCCCTTAGCTCTCGCTGGAACGCCCATACCAATCTGCTCCGACTTTCGGTACCTCGGGTCGCTTATCCAAGGAGATGGCGAGGTAGACCGAGACGTATCACATCGGATCAATACAGGATGGATGAAATGGAGACAGGTCACTGGAACAATTTGTGACCCACGGATGCCCCTCAAGTTGAAGGGTAAAATCTACAAGTCCGTGATAAGACCTGTCATACTGTATGGATCAGAATGTTGGGCTGTGAAAAAGACGGATGAAAAAAGATTGCATGTAGCGGAGATGAGAATGTTGAGATGGATGTGTGGTGTGACGAGAATGGATAAAGTGAGAAATGAATATATTAGAGGAAGTTTGAAAGTAGCGCCAGTGACTGAAAAGTTGAAGGGGAATCGTTTGTCTTGGTATGGTCATGTAAAGAGGAGAGATGAGTTATGAGTATACATGTGGATGGGTGGAGAGGGAGAGGGAGGCCAAAGAAAAGATGGATGGATTGTGTGAACAGTGATATGAAAGAAAAGGAAGTTAGTGATAGTATGACGGTTGACAGGATAGAATGGAAGAAAAAATCGTATTGCGCCGACCCCAAATAAGATGGGACAAGGGCAGGAAGATGATGATGATGATGATGAGTTGCAATTGTTTAGAATTATTGATTCTACTATGAATTTACCAATTATGACAAATTTTCGTGAACAATCTTGGGTTTTTGTTTTTATTTTTGAGTACATGAATATGATCAGTAACGGATATGGATAGCGCCTAATTTTTTTTTGTACTAAAAAAAAAATAGAGGTGTATAAAATGTGCCAAAAATTCGAATTAATACAAATTGAAGCGAAATCAAAAGAGTACTCCATATTCCCAAACACTAAAGTTATTGACATTAATAAGCAATGTGTGAAACATAAATAATAATAATAATCGTAAAAAGTATATTGATAGCACACTTTACTTTTTCAAAGAACAGAAATATAAACGTACTGTAACGTTAAAAGTATTGCAAATTCTATCATTTGACCTAGCTGGCGGGCTTTCATATTAGGCCAAGCTACATAGATTATATCTTAGGCTAATCAGATTATGTCTTGTCGGGAAACTTCTTACTTATCTTGCATATAACAAATTCAGTCAGGAAAAAGATTGTTTTTCTTGAAACTGGTTCTTTTCTGAGATAAACTGTTGCTATAATTTCACATAAAAATTACATGATGTCTTAGATAAGATCTCCCTGTTGGTATGTTTGGTTTTTCAACTTGCTTTCGACCCAGTCCCAAAAAAAAAGGTCAAATCTATTTTGTACTAATACAGTGGAGAAAGTTTGTCATTACGACCGAGGCAGCAATCGCACGAGTCGTAGGCGAGGGTGTTATGGACCCGAGGGCTGCAGGGACTTTCCACGTGTATCAAACGACGTTTTCCAATACACTTACAAAGACAAATAAATAGGGATTGACGTGCGATTTGTGGGGGTCGCTTGGCACCCAGCCTGATACCATAAATGAAATAAAATTGTGGCGGGGGCGAGAACGTGAATTTTTCCGCACTAATGCGAAAAGTAGTAAATTACGTGCCTAAAAGCGGTAGGGATAAGAGGAGGCCCACGTCCAGCAGTGGACGTCTATCGGCTGAAATGATGATGATCTCGCATCCATCGGATTCCCGCAACCTTCAACGGGTCATCGGTCTACCATGTACTTTAGTTTTGTCCATGTTCATTTTAAGACCCACTCTTTCGGAAGCTCTACTGAGGTCATTTTGCATTGTGCTGAGCTCTTCCGTAGTCTCAGCTATGACTACTATGTCGTCGGTAAATCGAAGATGAGTGATGTACTCGCCATTGGTATTAATACCTAATCCACTCCAGTCCAGAACCTTGAAGACATCCTCCATTTAGCGGCCGTGAACAGTTTTGGAGAAATGACGTCTTTCTGCCTCACAACGCGCTGCAGGAGGATAGGTTTCGAGGTCTGGTCTTGCAGTCTGACTGACATAGTGGCGATTCCGTACAAACACTTCAGCACCTCGAATCAAAGGCTTTCTCGTAGTCCACAAACGCTAGGCACAAAGGCAGATTATACTCCTTGGTCTTCTCTAAAACCTGCCGTAGCGTATGTATGTGTTCTATGGTGGTGTAACGTACTTAAAAGCTAGGATGTGTAGTGTCATTTCTGGTGTTAATAATATCGTGTTGAATGTAGTGGTTTTAACCTCTAATAAATGCTTGTGAGAATTATTCATTTCATAAACTACCTTACATGACCTAAAGATAATTAATAATTCATTACTTAAAATACGTACACTAGCTTACTTGACCTTAAGCATTGAATTAATAGTATAATATTTAAAATTGAAGGACTAGAACAATTTACCTGCTACGGTCTTCCCGTCCTATTGTAATTTGGGTGTCTTCAAGGCTAGAGTGAATAGGCTCTTCGTAAACTAGTTACGTTTAGTTAGGCGAACGATTGCATCACTGTTTACCATCAAATGGGATCGCAGTCAAGCACTAGTATATTTTATTACAAAAAAAAAAAAACAAATCGTGATTGTTTTAGATTTTAAGTAACCTTATCCATTTTTGAGTGTATCGAGAACATGCTTCATATTTTGCAATAAATTGTAAGCATTATGACGTCGTGCATTTCATTATTTTCAATGCAAGCTTTAAGTTTCATGTAGGTAAAAAATATAACTGGCAAAATGGTCTGAGCAGGGTTACAGCTAACGTACATTAGATATAATCCTGCGCAGGCCTAGCCATGCACATTACTTTTTTGTTCTTTATTTCATTGCCACTGCTCTCAAAGCAGTGAAGGAGGAAACGGTCCTAAAGCCAAAAACTTGAAGACATGACCATAAGGTCCAGTAACCCGCACTGGGCCCGCATGGTAGATTACGGTCCATTCCCTATCCTAGAGAGGAAGAGTTAGTTCCAACAGTGGAAGCAACATAAGGCTGATTAAGTACTTAACCTTCGAAGAATACAAGTCTCATTTTGTGTAATGTTAATACTACAAAAGTATTACTATGTAACCGCCATCATATTAAATGAAATTTAATTTCAATTTGTCTTCTTCCATTTTGATGAACCTTGGCGCTGCATAAATAATTGATATACAAATTATTTCGCACATTGTAAGCTGAAACTCGTTAGCTTTTGTAATTTACACAAACCGTAAAGTTTAACAACTGAGTTTAATGTCGGAAATTAACGATTGAATCGTGAGAGAATAGTTTTCATTGTTGTTCTTACTGTTACATTTTGAGCTATGTTTCAATAAAATAAATTGTTTTTTTACTACAACAAAAGATAGATTATATTTTTCAAGTATGTGTATATAATATAATAAATGCACATTTCTTTAGCAAGCCTTGGAGTCTAAACAACTTGTTCCAATTAAGCTCGAGAAGTGTACAAAATTATACAAAACAAAAATAAAACAAATTACATCTTTCTGGTGTTAAGTTATATCTATGTTTTTTCGTGACATAGTCAAGTGTGTATATAATGTAATATAATATATGCACATTTCTTAAGCAAGCCCTGGAGCCTAAACCACTTGTTCCAATTTAGCTCGGAAGTGATACATCCCAATTATACAAAAAAAATCTGGTGTTAAATTATCTATGTTTTAAGTGACATAGTCACGTCACATAGTCAACTCTTAGTTTCTGTTACGTTAGTTGTCTCGGGTAATTAGGATTTATATTTTTTTTGAATATTTTCTAATGTTTAATTCAATAAAAACACTTAACACACACACACTTAAACACTTAATTAAAACTATATATACACTAAAGGCAAAAACTACTAGCTAAAATATGGCGCCATAAAACTCCGCATCGCTGTCGACTGGAAGTGTACCCAAAAACAGCATGAAAAAAGCATTTAGAAGTGGTGATTGTAACTCAAAATGTATAAAAAAGATTTATTTTTTTTCAAAATACTATACGAGTAAAACTTATCTTTCGACCCTCTTCTATGTTCAGTTTATTCAGGCTGACACAAAATCGCCATATACCCAATATGAAACTGATAATAAAATCAAACTACCTACAAACAATTTACTAGGGCATAATGAAGGGTGAATGCCTCGCGAGCCCTCCTTTGTTTTTTTAGGATAGGCCAAATTATAATAGAGCGTCACTGGGCCCGCTTCAGGACTAAACTTTCATACATTTCCCTCAATCTCAGGCATCGCTTATATGTTTGTTTGGTATGTTCGTGAAGGCATGTGGTTGGTCAAAAGGTTCAACGATATGGATGCAGTGCTCAGTCCTCTATTAATATCTCGTGAACCGAAATAAAATTCCCAAAGATATGCGCGAAGCGCGACTATGTAATAACGCTGCGTTTTTTTTCTATGGTCACGTCGTGGTCGAGTTATTGTCGCGTTGTGGATGCGTCGTTGTCACATCGTTGTCGTGTTGTCGCGTCACATATGTCGCTTTTTTGGCGGGAAAATCATCTCTGACATCCCCCGCCCTTGGGCGGAGCGGGAGATAGTGTAAGACTTTTACTGACTAAAAACCCACTCCTGTTCCTTCGTTGCCTTTCGTACCGGGGCCGAGTCTTCCTTTCAGAATCAGACCCTTGGCCTCAGTAGGCTTCGACCCTGCTGGGCCCCTACAGTTGCTAGTTGTAGGTACATGCGGAAACTTTTCGCTTCGTCGTTTATACCGCGTACATCGAAGGACTGGAACAATTTGCCTGCTGCGGTCTTCCCGTCCAACTATAATTTAGGTGTCTTCAAGGCTAGAGTGAATAGGCTCTTAATAAACTAGTGCGCTTGA
The DNA here is from genome assembly GCA_949316375.1 of Mythimna vitellina. Lineage (NCBI taxonomy): Eukaryota > Metazoa > Arthropoda > Insecta > Lepidoptera > Noctuidae > Mythimna > Mythimna vitellina. Next base: position 12,747,353 of record OX438686.1, read on the forward strand.
CCATCAATGATTGCATCTCCGCTTACCATCAGGTGGGATCGCAGTCAAGCACTGGTTTATATCAATTAAAAAAAAAAAAAACTTTGTTGACATTTACCAATACAACGTGTTTTTTTTATATGAGACCATATCAAAGAATTAACTGGCATATAAATTATTATTCAGAGATCTTTTTTTTTGTTTTCATTTACCATACAAAATAATTCGATAAATTCACGATTATTTAATGTAAAACACCCTTACGTGAAATATGATAGCATAAATATGCAATGTCATTTGTTTATTTGCAAACTACTTTAGATTTCATCGATGACTGGCAACGTTATAAAACTAAAGATTTGTCATACGGGTGTAAATTTTTGACCTAAATTAATTATGATTGATAATATCTTCGAAACCATGTTTTTTTGGATCACATATTCTAGGATCTTTAGTATTATTTTTCCTTAGAGAATATGAACCTTGAGTTATGGGATATCAAAAACAACATATTATATAGGTAAGGGTCGAAGCCTACTGGGGCCAAGGGTTTGCTTCTGAAAGGAAAACTCGGCCTTGGTATAAAAGGCAACGAAGGAACAGGAGAGGGTGTTTAGTCAGTAAAAGTCTGACACACCCTACCGCCCCGCCCAAGAGCGTGAGATGTCATTGGATGATTTTCAGACCTAAAAAATAAAAAACTTACGAGTATGTACCTACCGTGTCTTTAGACACAGAACAAATGATTGTGCTCATCACACAAACATTTGTTGTTTTTTTGTTCTGCTGGTTGTCTAAATCAAGGTGACCATTTACCACCAACGGATTGGATCCTGTTTGACACCCAATCATACTAATATTATAAAGTCGAAAGTTGGTGTGTATATTCGTTACTCCTTTACAATCAAACAGCTAACGGATATATATGAATTTCAGTACACGGGTATACTTCCTATGTGGAATAGAACATAGTATAATTTTTATGTCTGAGGTATGTTCTCATGGGATTATTTTTTCTTTCGCGTGGGAGAAGACGCAAATCAATACTAGTGACATAAAAAAAACATTTAGCATTTTTTCTTTTACCAGTTTTACATTAATGATTCAAGTTCCTAACGTAATAACCTCGAAAAACACAATTTAAAATCAATCTAGAAATCAAATCAAACTACAGGCAAATCACGTTGCCAAAACGAAATCCGGAATCTTTGCGTCCGTACCTCTGTTTTGATAGGACGGCCCATTTAAATCGCAAATGCCGACGAAGCTGACAGCTTCCGCATAAACGCCGAACAATTTCTCCTTTTTATACCTACTACTTAAAAACTGTTAATTTTAAGAAACCTTTATAAATTCAGTAATCATTCTCGTAATTTGGTATTTGCTAAAATAAATCTTTATTCTAGGAATGAAGAAACTAAGTTAGCCAGCTCTGTGATTAGTTTTTTATCGAAGGAAAGTTTTGATTACTTTCTGAGATGAAAGGTTTGGCTGGGGGAATAAGGTTAATGTAAGGATCATAACTTATATTGATCAAGAGTTTTGTAAGTCAACCCGACATGCTTACCAGTACTGCGGGATTGTTCAGACCAGTCACCGTAGGCGTGGGCTTGCGGACGACAAACAATAAGTAGCTCGCCGTCCGGCCGTCCGGTAACCGTCTGGACTGAACCCAAGTCGCCGACGGCATGTAGCATTCCACGCGTGCCTCACAGAGATGTCAGCATAACCGTACGTAGCAGGGCTGAAGCCTACTGGGGCCATGGGTTGACTTCCGAAAAAGAAACACGCGGTCCTGAAAAGCAAAGGGTAACTGAAGGAGCACAGGTGGATTTTAGTTAGTGGGATTCTGACATTCCCTTACGCTGAACTCGTTAACTACGCTATCTTGAAGACCGTGCCCGTGATTATGACGCAATACAAATATATCAATAAAAATATGTGATGGTTATAGGTATGTTATAAAGGTAGCTAAAACTGCAGGAAACTCAACTGCACGTTCTACCCTATCAATAACCCGGAAAAATACTGGAGAAAACCCAAAGACGAGCAACATTACCCCATATCTTGTGAAAGAACGATTTACAACCCCTTAGGGAGAAGAACGTAAACTATTGGGGACGCTTTTAAAATTCATATGTTGGTATACGTGCGTCGTAGCAGGCATAACTCTTGCGGCACAAAATAAAAACAAAATAAAAAAAGTAACTTAAGAAAATTCTCTACAAGAAAACTCGTAAGTTATTTATCAAGTAATCACTTAAATTAAATTCAAATAAAACTATGTCCAAATTCGAACTGCCTCGTGGGACGGAAACCAGCATTCACAACTGTGCACCGTTGGCAATTTTATATCCATATTTTTTTTATTTTCCACGAATAAGAGAATCCGAGATAAAATACGACTTCTCGTAGAGCCGAGGTGCGGGGACGTGCTGTTATACAAGACAGCATCTTTATTTATGCCCTCAATATTTTACAAACCATAAAACTTCTTCGCCTTGAAAATAACGAATGTTTTATGTTAATAGGTTTTTTCGGAATTCACACCGGGCCAAGTAAAATTTTAATTGATCAAACTTTCCAAGGTGCAATATGAGGAATTGCAAAAGAAAATCGATCGACCGTGTTTTATGGAAATCATAAAATCACACTGATTTGATAGGTTCGAGGTTTTTACGATCTTAATATACCTATTGATTTTTTTATGTCCCACTTTATTTTGATTCCGTCATTTCTCAAAGTTTAAGGTGAGTGTTACAAAATCAGAATATAGTAACTACGTGCGAACTGCGCTACTTTATAAGAACGAACCGTACATTAAGTTACAGTTCCGAGAAGTTTATTTTTTCAGAATTTCAGCCTATCAAGCAAAAAAGAGACGTAAGTTTTTAAAAGCTATATATGTTTCTAAGTTTAGGACTGATCTTGCAAATAAATGAAACAGTTACCACTAATCGATTGACTTGAAATTTTGCAGACATGTTCATTTTGGATGACAATCTAATGGAGACGTAATTCTGAATCTAATATGGCAGATTCTTAAAAAACAGCGGACTAGTTTTTTATGCACCCCACGATATGGGTATTAATAAAAAGATTGAAACTTGTCCAGTAATAACTAAAAAATAAATTAATGGTAAAAAAATAATTTAATTATTTGGGTGACTTTAAGCCTTGTGATAAGGTCCATTGTGAGCGACCATGTTCCGGAACCATATGTCATCACTGGCAATACGCACTGGTCATAGACTTTCGTCTTGAGCCGACTCAGACGATTGAACTTTTTCTTGAAATTAGATCCACACAACTGGACTGTCTGTCCGAGGTGGACCTAATAGTCCACAACTTCGAGTACAGTCTCCGATGTTGACAGGAATGGGTGCTACATGGTTATTTACCATGACTTTGCAATGGGCAACGGAAAGGGCTTTGCTCGGAGTTTCCTTGCATGATCGAATCAGAAATGAAGATATCCGCTGGAGAACCAAGTTGCCGCCATAGCACGAAAAATTACCAAACTTAAGTGCCAATTGGACGTTGCTCGCAGAACAGATGGTCGTTGGGGCCGAAAGGTTCTGGAGTGACGGCAACGTACTGGATGACGTAGCGTTGGAAAGCCTCCTACAAGGTAGACCGATGACCTGGTAAAGGTTGTAGGCCGATGGAAGCGAGACGCACAGAACCGTTCATTGTGGCAACTCTTGGGGAAGGCCAATGTCAAGATTGTTTATTCATTTACACAAGAAAATATAAATAATAAAACGTAGTAATTTGAAGTTTATTTTCTCCTTTAAAAAGCATTTAAATAAAAGCGTGTTTAAAAAACAATTTTATTATAAATCATAATTTATATTATTACTATGTTACCATAATTTATTTAATTATGTTGGAGAAGTTACCTAATCATTGCACAAGAACATCGAGTCATTTATAAATTACATAAACAATTTTATCTCAGCTTTAAAACTTATTTTATTTCATGCGAGTGAAATAAACCTGCAGTGTATCACTACTACTTACCACTTGTTGTTTTTCTATTGAGGTTGTGTAGCATCAACAAACTAAGGACTCAACTCCCTTTCATCTTTCATTTTAAAACCCGCTCGTTGCCACTGTATGTGACTTGAAGGCTTAATCGTAAGAGGAAAATGCTAAAGAATAAGTATGTTTTACTGCTTCAAGGAAACTTTACAAAGATATCGTTTTTCAAAGACTCACAAGTCACAGTATTTCAGTCGGCGACACTTATTTATCGAAGTCTGTGACGTTTAACCGCTCCTTTCGCCGGATTATGTCTTCGTATAGTAAGATTAATAGTGAGGTGCTTCATCAAAGAAGAAAAATGCAATTTTCTAGCGTGATTGAAAAATCGTTCGCTGTACTACTAAGCTTGGATTACGTGCCGAGTTCTTGAAAATTTAACAACGGGTCCTGTGCATTGTTATAATATAAAGATCATATTATTAGACTTCTTGAGGACAGAAATATTATAATAATGCAGTAAGCCGGTCTTTTATCCCAATTTTCTGTTTTTATTTATGAAAGAAAGAAAGAAGAAATGTCTATATGTTACTGTAAAAGTTCAAACCATGTTGTATCCTAAGATTTGCCGGCAAAACCTAAGATTTAACAAGTCTTATCGGTAAAAGTGAGACTTTATTACTTATTCAATTACTCATCATTCGCTTATTAATCAATTTACTGAAACATAGTGAATGTTTTTTACGAACACTGGGACGTAAGAAATAGTCACTTACAATCTATAAACAATTCACCCACTTTGGTGATGGTTTTCTTTAGAACGTGGCTCTGAGGCAAAAGTGATTGCAAGTAAAAGTTCGAAATTAGCGTTTATAACAAAACAGTTCGGACTTTTACCAGTAATGTTTGGTAAGTTTTAGGGTTTACTAGAAAATCTTGGGATTTACCATTGATCAGTTTTTTACAGAAAAATATCACAAATGTACTGTCTACTATATTCATCAAAGTCTGGCATAAAAAAGCGTTGTCATTTACCAAACAATGTCCTCAACACGGCAGTACGTTCTATGGAAAAAAATATGTTTAACATCACGAAAATAAAACTCAATCCCATTATGTCTACGTTTATATTGTCGTCCGAATATAATGTGTGAATAATGTGGACCTTCCATTCAATAAGGGTGGCACCTTTTTGTCGTGTACCCCTAAAAAGATATCTACCCTTTAGATGTATTAAATTATGGACTATATTTTGTGCCCTCACTTCCGTTTGACCTGTGCTCTTTTACTTAAGTAATACGGTGTACCTGAGAGATTTGTAGGACCTTTTCGTCGTAAGGTGATTAAAGGAAAACCGTGTTAGGCACCGGACTTGCTGGAGAAAAATATGATTTTGTTTGTCGGATAAAATAATTTTGTAGATCTTTAGAAGACTTTGCTCGAGATTTTTGCAATATAAAGACAGTTTTTATTTTGCTTCAAATTGGTTTAGTTACTAGTAAGTTAAGTTACTGTTTCTAAATTACATTTAAAATTTCTAAATATATGTGTAAAAGAAAAATACTTTTTTTTTTTACAAAATATTCTTTCTGTACTTATGAAACGTAAAGTATCCAAGCTAGATACGTAAGCAATGTACTTCTCAGCTCATTTCCCGTTGCAAGGATTTCAGTGGTCGTACGTACACCGTGCGACGGGTACAAACGTCCACTTACATTGTAAGTACAAGTACAAAATGACGGTAAATGTACTGTGAAGTTGAGGTTTATTTGAGTTGCGGTAGCTTTTATGCAGATTTTGAACGTATGTTTCAAAATGAAGTGCCGTTGCCATCTATATGGAGTATTATAGTACGTGTACTTAACCGTTGGAACCTTAATTACTTACTGGAAGTGGTATTTTAAAAGACTAAAATGCGTTTGACTAATATTATTAGTAGGTTGGATTTTTGTGGAATGTCTTAGTCACATTATCAGCTGTTCTGTATTCTATTTATATTCAATAGGTGCGTGGTTTTGAAACGTGGTTGCTCACAATGAACCTCATCAGAAGGCTTAAAGTCATCCATAGGGCAAATGAGAGGGATATGTACACAAAGAATCGCCAAACTTAAGTGGCAATGGACAGGGCACATTGCTCGCAGAACAGGTGGCCGTTGGGGCCGAAAGGTTCTGGAGTGGCGACCACGTACCGGAAGACGCAGTGTTGGACGCCCCCTACAAGGTGGACCGATGACCTGGTGAAGGTTGCGGGAATCCGATGGATGCGAGACTTTCGTATCTAGCTGTTTTTTCCATGCCCATTAGATCGGGTCGATTTTTCCGTTTACGGCAGTTGTTTTGTCGTTTGCACATCAGTAGCAAGCTATGCAACACACAGCTGACATTTTTTATCGTTTTACGACTGCCGTGCTCGTCGTTTTCACTGTCATGATGTGGTTGTCACCGCAAAAAAAGTCGTAGACAAAAGTTAGACGTATCGTCCTATATGTGAACACCTTGGGCACGGCATAATTATGGCGGCAAGTCCTCTCTTTGAGGAGTGGCTGGAAAGACCTCACGGCGTCCTCACTTTCCGCATGACACAGGTTCTCACTGGACATGGGCAGTTCGGGAGGTTTCTGCACCGGATTCGTGCAAAAATGACGTAGGGTATGGTGGATCATATTGAGAGGTGTGCCTCGCTTGGGCAGAGCACTGCCGTGTCCTCGTGGGGGCGATTGGCGGCAGTGATCTCTCGCTCTGTGCCTTGGTACAAGCCATGGTCCAAAGCGAGGAGAAGTGGCATGCGGTCGCCTTCTTCTTCGAAGCAGTAATGCTACCAAAGGACGAGGCCGCACGTGCACGCGCGAGGGAGCGGCTTTCACGCCCCAGCCATCGCCGTCGGGATCCCGATCCCAATTTGCGGCTGCCGTAGGTGCAGGCTTGCGGATTGCGAGCCGACCGAGCTCAAGTCATCGACGGCGCGCCTTAAGAAGAAGTCAGCAAACCGTAGGGGCCCAGCAGGGTCGAAGCCTACTGGGGCCAAGAGTCTGCTTCTGAAAGGAAGACTCAGCCCTGGTAAGAAAGGCAACGAAGGAACAGGACTGGGTTTTTAGTCAGTAAAAGTCTGACGAACCCTCGCGCTCAGCGGGGTATGTCATTGGATGATCTACACACCTACAAAAAAAAAAAAATGTAAACATCTCTACTTAAATGTAGCTACGACACTAAAAACTACACGATTACCTGTCGTCACAACAAAGTAGGAACGCGGCCTTAGACATTCCCGTAGCCTATGATGATTCATCATACAATCTCATATTCATTTAAAGATACAGGTTATACGTTTATTTACTAAAATATCTAAATTCAATTTTTTTAAAATATGTTGTTTGGTATATTTTACTACATTTAAAGTAAAATAAATCAACCTATCTCATTTTACGGCAGGTAGGTATCGGTTTGAGAATACGAATATTACCTTTAGGTTTATTAAGTCACAAACTATAAAAAGTCTTGTTTGATTCAATCTTAACTTAGTAAAAAGAAATGTAATTATAAACACAGCCTGAACTGACTAGACGCTGTCTTTGTGTAAAGTTTAATATGGCAATATTTAATTTATTATGTTTTAAAAATAAACTTTAGTTTTGCACAAAGAGTCTGTAACTTTTTTATTCTGCAATTTACGACTTCATGCCCTTTGGGTTTCAAAAGAAGTTAATAAAAATTAAGCATTTTCTTTATTTGGTCTATAACGTTTTATTTTCTCTAAGTTTTATGATTTTGTGCTTTATGAATGTTTCAAGTTTCTTCAAGTTTTGATATTTTGAAATTTCAACTTTGAAATCGGATATTATCAACTATATCATCATATTCATATTTTAAGAGCACCGTAGCTCAAAAAGGAAAAACGGGGCCCTTATAGGATCAATATAAGGGTCGGGATCCTTATAGTGATCCTATAAGGTAAAGGAAAGAAAAAAAAAAAACTGGGCAAGTTTGAGTCGGGTTCCGTAGAAACTTATCTACAAATAGTTAAATAGTTCAATTCCCAAATGTAGTCTCGATTTTTTTTTCGAATCGCAAAAATCTGTTTTTTTTTTGTAACGTAACAAAAAACGAGAACGAGAAGTACCCTAGGAATTTTCATTCCCTTGAAAGTGTCGAGATATACGTTTTTTTGCGACATAGGCCATATATATTTCTTTAGTTAACTTAGAAGTTTGATTTTTTCACAGTTTGAAGGGAACGCAGGACTGAATATATGGTTTTACTTTCATCTCGATACATTTTTTTGTGTTCTCGAGATAAAGGGTCTTGACAGAAAGACAACAGACCGACGGACGACAAAGTGATCCTATAAGGGTTTTTTTTTTTTTTTTTTTATTGGGTGGGAAAATCATCCTAATGACATCCCCGCTCTTGGGCGGAGCGGGAGATAGTGTCAGACTCTTACTGACTAAAAACCCACTCCTGTTCCTTCGTTGCCTTCGTCCCAGGGCCCCGGGTTCCGCTTTCACACTACCCGTGGCCCCAGTAGGCTTCGACCCTGCTGGGCCCCTACGATTTTCTGACATCTCCTTGAGGCGCGCGTGGAACAAAACGCGCCGTCGACGACTTGGGCTCGGTCCGGACGGTTACCGGACGGTCAGTCGGCGAGCCACCGATTGCTCGCCGTCTGCAAGCCCGCGCCTACGGTGGCCGGAAATCGGGATCGGAATCCCGGCGGCGGTTGGAGCGTAAGGACCGTTGCCTCACGCGATCGGCCGCCTCCTTAGCTAGCATTACTGCTTCGCAGAAAGAGGCGACCGCCTGCCACTCCTCCTCGCTCCGGAGCATGGCCTGAACCAAGGCCCGGCGCGAGAGATCATCGCCGCCGATTGCCCTCACGAGGTCACGGCGTTGCTCTGCCCAAGCGGGGCACACCTCCACCGTGTGCTCCACCGTGTCCTCCGGGTGGGCCACACAGTGGCGACACCCGGGCGTCGTTTCCGCACGAATCCGGTGCAGGAACCTCCCGAACTTACCGTGTCCGGTGAGGACCTGCGTCATGCGGAATGTGAGGACGCCGTGAGGTCTTTCCAACCACGCCTCAAAGAGGGGACTTACCGCCATAATTGTGGCGTGCCCAGCACGGGGTCGCGACAGTCGCTGTCGCCATTTCTCCATGAGAACTCGCCGGAACTCTGTCCGCCATGCCGCGACTTGTTGCGGCAGCGGAGTTTCGCCCCGGCGTTGCATCTCCATGCGCCGTTCGTGCATGAGTGCAAGGACTGTTGCCTCCAGTTCCCATGGTCGCTGGCAAGCAAGAAGGCTCGCCGCTTCGCGGGAAATCGTCCGGTATCCTCGCACCATCCGTATGGCCATGACCCTCTGGCACGCGTTCAGCCGGGCCGCCGGCTGCTTCCGCAGCCCCGGCGCCCACACCGGCGCGCCATAAAGGGCCATGGACCGAACGATCCCCGCGTAGAGCCTCCGGCAGGAGGCGTCTGGACCCCCAAGGTTGGGCAGGAGCCGCGAGAGAGCAGCCCCAGTCCGATTTAGTTTGGGAGCCAGACGTCGGAAATGCTCGTCGAAATCCCATCGGCTGTCGAGAACGAGTCCCAGGTACTTCATCGTTGACCCGACGCCGATGTGGACTCCTCCCACCGTTAGCCGGGAACCCGGTGGTGGCGCGTTCCGAGGGCCGTGAAAGCACATGGCCTCGGACTTGTGCAATGCCACCTCGAGTCCCAGCTCCTGGATCCTGCCAACGACCGTCGCGACCCCGCGTGTCGCTAGTTCGACCGCCGCCTGGTACGACTCTCCCTGCGCCAGGACCAGCGTGTCGTCTGCGTAGCAGACCACGCTGACCCCGTCAGGGAGGTCGCCGCGCAGCACGTAATCGTATCCGATGTTCCACAAGGGCGGCCCTAGTACCGATCCCTGCGGAACACCGCACGACATCTCTCGACGTTCCCACACCCCCTGGTGACCGGGGTAGGTTATGTACCTGTCTGACAGGTACGCCTCGACCACACGACAGAGGTAGTCGGGCATCCGGTGATACCGGAGTGCCCTCCCAATGCTACTCCAAGGCAGGGAGTTGAAGGCGTTGGCGATGTCCAGAGACACCGCCACGACACACCTGCCCTGGGCCACTGCATCCCCTGTCGTGAGAGCTCGCACGCACATGATGGCGTCCACCGTGGAGCGCCTCCTGCGAAAGCCGAACTGGCCGTCCGCCAGATCCGGCCCCACCCGTGTTAGGTGTGCGACGAGGCGGTCTGCAATTACTCTTTCAAAGAGCTTGCCCACCTCGTCGAGCAGCACAATGGGCCGGTACGCGGACGGAGAGTCCGCGGGGCGCCCCGGCTTCGCGATGAGGACCAGTGTCCCCGTCTTCCAGCGAAGGGGGAACTGGCTCCTCTCCATGCATGCGCTGAAGAGCCCTCTTAGTCGAGGCCCGAGAGCCTCCATGGCCAGGACCCATGCCTTCCCAGGCAAGCCGTCGGGTCCTGGGGCGGTATTTTTGCCACTCAGCCTTCGTACCGCCACTCTCATCTCTACCTCGGTCACCTCTGGAGCGTTGTCGTCGTCGTCGCCATCGTGGTCCGCGTCGGACACCGCTGGTGACGGAGCCGTGGGCGGGGGAGAGTGTTCCCCTCGCGTGGGGAACAGAGTGCTCACCACACCCTCCACGAGCTGGGGCCGGAGACTCTGCGTCAGCGGGGGAGCCCAGGGGCGGAGTTTGTCCCGTACCAACTTGTACGGGCGTCCCCATGGGTCCCCATTCAGAGTCCCCAGCCACACGTTGCGGGCCTCAAGTTTGGCCCACCTTATCTCCGCTCGGAGGGTGCGCTTTGCCGCTCTGTACCCCTCGTACAGCTCCGCCTCTCTGGCCTCCGCATCCGGTGGACGGATGCGGCGCCTGCGGTATCTGGCATACCGGCGTCGCGCGGCATTGCACGCGTTGCGCAGTGCCGCAATCTCCGGCGACCACCAGTATACCTGGCGCTGAGCACGTCCTGGAGGGACTTGGGGCATTGCCGCGTCGCAAATTTGCGACATGGCCTCCCGGAACCACTCTGCCTCGACGTCTATGTCGACAGGCCTGTCCGGTGCTTGCACCCAGGCCTGTACCGTCGCGGCTTCCAGGAGGAGCTCCCGGTCCATCTGCCTCAGCGCCCACCGCGGACCACAAGGGTTCTGTCGGACCGGCGCAATTGAGGTTTGGGCGGAGACGTCGAACCGGATGTACCGGTGGTCTGAGAACGTCTCCACCCCCTCCATAACGCGCCAGTCGACGACACGCGGCGACAGAGCGGGGCTGGCGAACGAGATGTCCACCACTGAGTCACCCCGCATCCGCACACACGTGGGGACAGAACCCCGGTTTAGGACGACCAGGCCTGTCTCCAGAGCCCAGTCCTCCACCATCCGACCCCGCTGGTTCGTGAGCCGGGAACCCCAAGCCAAGTTCTTGGCATTGAAGTCCCCGCAAACGACCACGGGGAGGGAACCAAACCCAGCGACGACGGCTTTCAGCTCCATTAGGGAGATGTGAAGATCGCCGAGAGATCTGCTCGGGGACAGGTAGACGCCTACCACTGCAATGTCCCCGAACCGTGCTGCCACGCAACCCCGTCCCCTCGTGACGGCCTCGAGGGTCGGGGTACCGGTGGCGGCCGACGAAATTAGGGTCACCGAGCCGTCCAGGTCCCGCACCCAGTCTCCCCTGGGCAGGACATTGTACGGCTCGGAGACCACGGCGATATTGATCGACCACTGCGCCATGCTCTGGAGCAACAGATCCTGAGCGGGGGCGCAGTGGTTGATGTTCGCCTCGAGGAGACGCAATGGGGTCGTTATTGATAGTCCATTACAGTCTCCTCCCGAGCCCCCCGTGAGGGCCCTGCCGCGGCGGGTGCGACGGCGACAGCGGCGGCAGCCAAGGAAGCGGCTGCGGCGATGAGTGCGTCCGGGTGGATAGGCCTCCGAACTTTGGCCTTGGCCTTGGCGGGGGGGTCGCAGGACCTGCCCCCAGCGCGGTGGTCGGCCGGCTTGCCTGCCGCCGCACATGCGTAGCAGTGCGGCGTTGCACGGCATTCGACGGCCCTGTGACCGGCCTGACCGCACTGGTAGCAGCGGTCACTGCGGTCCACCTCTGCGGTGCAGTGGGCCCCCACGTGGTGCCCCACGTGGCAGCGGTAACACCGCAGAGGTCTGGGCTCCAGCAGTTTTACCTGCGCGGAGACCCAGCCCACCAAGAGCCTTCGGCCTTCAGCCGTGATGGCTTTAGCCGCCGACACGGGGCAGCTGACCGTAACGGCCCGCATGCCCGTGCTGTCAGCACGGATGGTGCCCGCCCGCACTTGGTCGGCCTGGCATCCTCCCGCCCTGACGACGGCGGCCACTACTTCTTCCACCCTGACGGAGTCATCCAGGCCCATGATGCGCATGTCTATTCACTTTGTGGGCCTGGATACTCGGACCTCCTCGACGTCCAGGGACGCCCTGATCCTTGCGGCCAGGGCGTCCGCGGCAGAGCCGCTGTCCGCACCAGGGACCTCCAATATTCGGGCCCCGGTTGCGGTGCGCCTCATTCGGAAGCCTTCAGAGGCTCCGAACTCGTCGAGGTGATCCACCACCGCCAGCTTCGCCTTCGCCATGACCATGTCATAGCTCACGCCCTTCTTTTCCGCAGATGGCTGTAGTGTGATCACTACAGCTGCGGAATTTGGGGCGCGAAGCCTGGCTGCCATGGCTCGCTTCCTGCGCTGCTGTCGCCGCTCGCGCTTCTTCGCCGCTCTGGCCACCTTGCCCGCCTTCCTGCTGGCGCCGGCGACCGTCCATTCGGCGCCAGCCGAGGGTTCTTCAGGCAAGGGAGGCGGCCGGCGCGGCCTAGTCGCCGCCGCCGCAGGAGGTCTCGCCAGTTCAGCGGCAGGCACCGTTCTGCCTTTCGGGGAAGGGGTGGGCTTCCCCTGCCGCTGCTGCGGCTTAGCCGCCGGGACCGTCCTCGTCGGTTCCGACACCACGGCTCCGCGTCCAGTCTGCCCAGACGGACCGGCTTTGGGCGCAGCGGCCGCGGCGGCGGCGGCGTACGAGACCGCCTTTTTCAGGCCGGAAGCCGCAAGCGGGGGGCGCAGCACTATGCCCTCCAGGACAGCGAATTGCCGCTGGACCCGCTCCTGGAACTGCTGCTGTTGTTCCTGCTGCTGCTGCCGAAAGGCAGCCAGTTCCTGCCGCAGCAGGGTCAGCACCTCGCTCTCCACCTGGGGCGAGGGCTGGGGCCGACTTTGCCCCTGCTTGCGTCCTCCTTTATTCGCCACCTCAGGGCCAGCGCCCCGGAGACCGGCCAGGTCTGCCTCGAGCCGTCCAATCCTCCGATTCAAGGATTTTTTGAGGGGCTCCAAAACTATCCCCAGTGCCTCTATGATTGAGGTTGTGGCCTGGGGGATAGAGTTTCTTTTGGAGACCCTCTCCCTCTTCTTGGCGACGCTCTGTACGGCAGCCGTCACGACCTCCTTGAACTGGGCCAGCGCCTTCTCCATGCCTTCTGGCTCACTTCCAGAAGGCTCCGAGGGGCTGGCCTGGGCACTGCTTGCCCCGGGGTGGCGCCCCTCCCTGGCAATTTTCAGGGACCGCTGGGTCGCCTCCTCCGCGGTGGGCCTTCTTATTTGTCCCTTTCGGCCCGCACCCCGTCCAGCAGTGGAAATCTTGCGGGCAGAAGTTCCACGCTCATCGTCGGAGGATGTCCTCCGACCATCTCCCGATATGGGGCGTTTGAGGAACTGGGAGTTCCTCTTCTTCCTGGAGGCGGCCTCATCCACCTCCATCCCCTCCGAGTTGGGTGAAGACGCGGCATCGGAGTCCGACGCCGCGTCTTCGCTCACCTCCCTGAGGCCGAAGCTCCTGCCGGCCTCTGCAGGACCCACCGGCGCAGCGGACGTGCTGGGAACAGGTCCCAGCGACTCCGCGCTACCGATGGGTGAGCCACCCTGGCTCCTTGCGTCCACGAAGGACGGTAACAGGTCCTTTTGGGACCTGACGCGCTCTTTGCCCCACCCAGAATACGAGGGGCAGCCCGAGCTCTGCTCGGGGAGGGATTCTCCACCTGCGGTGCAGGCGGTACCCTCCTGGGGTAATAATCTTTTTTGAGACGCGTTCATGGATGTGCTGGACACAGCTTTGCCTTTTTTGTGGGGTGGGGTCCCCAATAACCACGTTCGCCATCGTGGTCACGTCTGATAAGCAGACGCGTACCCGAGGCGAACCCACTCTCTCAAAATCACTGTCCAAAAACACCAACAGCTGTTGGTGCCGATGCTTCTGGACAGTGCACCCTCCGTGGCGGTCCGTCTGGACTCCGCCTGTGTGTTCCTCTTGGTCTGGTCTCTCGCTTGAGGCCTTCCGGCATGAGTAGCTCTACCGGCATAGCCCTCAAGGTCATGAAGACACGCAAGCCCCACCACGACGACAACGTGGGAACACGGTCGGTGGGGATCCTATAAGGGTTCTGATTTTTCCATTTAAGGTACGGAACAGAGTCACGGGAATGCAGTGGATGCAAGACGCACAGGATCGGTCGTTGTGGAGACGTTTGGGGGAGGCCTATGTCCAACAGTAGACGACTTTCGGTGATGTTGATGATGATGATATATATAGATATACAAACAATATTATATACATGCACGACTAAATCATTTATTGCAATTATATGATAGTACATCGATAAAATAGCACTCGAGATTAAAACTAGAATTTTAGAAGGACTTAAAGCCTTTGGCTACCTACCAAAACCAACATTAACTTAAAATATTCACCCAAACAGCATTCTTCGCAAGCATCTCCCTTAAGTACTCCAACCTCTCAGTTATTTTAATGTCCATGTTTTCCAATAGGACAACTTTAACTGCCGAACTATAAAGATAGGATATCTTCAAAAGTTTTTTCAATATTTTATGAAAGTTTAAAATACTCCGGTGTCCAATACTGAACGCGTTGCAGTAAGAAAACTAGGCGATGCCGTGGAAAGTTTTCGATTAGCATAAGGGAGATAAAAAGGGAAGTGCGATTGTTTGAATGTTTCCCATTTTGATAGTACGTACTTATGACGGTGAAGATTTCGGTGCAAATATGGTTGGCGTTGATTTTGTTTAGCCTGATATGATGCGTGTTGTTTGTTTTTATTTTCTTTTGGCTTCGCTCGGTTTAATTGTTAGCTAGTGTCAAATATAGGAATTCGGAAGCGCCTACTTGCACTGGGTTTTATTCAAGCCATGGTTTGTAGCGAGAGGGAATAGGATGCAGTTGATATATTCTGCAGAGCAGTAATGAGCAGGAAATGGACAGCAGAGCCGATGCCTGCTTGGGCCACGGGGAATTTCTGAAAAGGAATCCTGTGGATACAGGTGTGGTTTTAGCCAGTAAAAGTCTGACATGCCCTCTAGCTCCATTCTAGAGCAGGAAAATGATTGGATGATTTCCCACCTCAAAAAAAAGTTTAGAAAGTATTTAGTTTGTGATAAAGAATACAGTCACTTTGCTTTCTATTAGAATGTGGGTGTAGCATAATACCTTATAATGTTTTGCAGTATTTGGCAGTAAATGTATCCAGTCAGCCTTCTTGGTAATTTTAGTTGTGGTAATCAATACTACAATAAAATTTTGAGGTCAATTTTACTGAGATAGTGCCTGTTTCAAAAATTCCACATATTATACATTTGTGTAGACACTTGAGATTCAAAACCACACAAGTTTAAAAAAAAACACAATATCCATTAGTAATAAATTTACGAATAATAAAACAACCACTGAACTTAACTCAAATTTTTCAATTACGAATTTGTAGTTGCAAACCTATACTGTTAAACTCTTCCAGACGTAAAAATAACAAACCAATTTTTACATTCTTTGGTCCAAAATTCCGTCACGTCTAATTTTTAACTTAACATTAGACATTTCTCGAAACATATTTGGCACGTATTCTAAACATTTTGAATGCAATTCGAAATTTAATATACAATTTTGTCAGCACCGTTTGAGAACAAAGTTTTGTCTGAAACTTTATATGCAACGCTTGGCGTTGTTTAAACTTCGTTACTAAAATCTGTAAGCGTCCATGATAACTGCTTTAAATGAATAATTTGTAGCAAACTTTATTGTGAGTTACAAGTTGCTTACTGTAGTGTGCTGGGGTTAGGTACTAGGTTTGCGAGAATATTTGGAAGATTTACCGTGGCCGTGAAAAATAAAGAGCAATAGAAGAAATATAGACGGGTTTTAATCAGTAAATGAGGAAAAAATAAGTTCTTTGGTGACTTGCCACCTTAAAAAAGAGGTGAAGTACTATTATGGCTTAACCAAGAGTTGATTTAGGATTTATTCCTATAAATTACAACATTATTATAAAAACACTCGCCGAAAAAATTTGCTCGTATGTCTTTTTTGGTTCAACGTGGGAAATCATCCAATGATTTCTTCCACTCTTGGATGACTTAATTTAAATAAAACCCACCTATGTTCCTTCAGCTACCTTTGCAGTCCGTTTAGGACTACGGGTTTCCTTTTCAGAAATTATGGCATCGGTCGTAGCTGTGCAGATATTATTAACATTATAAGATTAATATATATCGAGCTATAACAAATCATATACTAATAAAATATTTATTAATTTATTACCTACTTCTTCATTTTATTGCCACACTATGAAACTTGACAGATAGCAATCAGGAATGTTGTCAATAGGGCAAAACGAATTGGGTCGCCAAGAATATCGGCCAGGCAAAAGGTACCGGACCCAGAATCATAAAACGATTTTCTATTTCGGAATCAATCCTTGTTTTTCTGCGAATCCAATTTGTTGTACACTTGCAAGGGACCTTTCTAATCAGGATTCCTTCGCAGCCTTAGTTTACATTAACGGTACGTTTTGATCGTGTTTTCTCTACTAAAATATTTTTATACCATAATTTTGGATTTCGTCACACTGCTATGTAACGTAAAAGTAAAAAATACGTTGAAATATCATCACTCGTCACTATCCCGCAGATTTCATCAGCCCACCTTGGTGTAGGCTTTTTTGTTCGCCTAAATGGACCAAAACTTAGAGATCAGCTAATGACTTTTTTAAGGTTTGTCGTGTCTTATTTATCAATATTACAATATCATTAAGCAAATCTAAGTTTTAGTCTATTTAGGCGAACAAAACTGTACGGCTTGTCTTATTTATCAATTCAAGTTAGGAAAAAATTAAAAATTCATAACTAAGAGAGTATTTGTGATCTTCTGTAGGTCGTCTTATTTACTTGAGTAGATTTGGACTCCCACGGTAGTAAGTAAACTAAAATCGAATTCTAAGAAAAGTAGTAGAAGTATATTTTATGGAATTAGATAACAATATAATGAGTTTTATACATTAACCTTTCGAATACTGTAATTACAGAGCGAACGCGCGTTCGCTTGGGGTTTAATGATTTAAAATATGTACTTACATTAACGAAATAAATACAAAAAATATTTTTATTTCTGCTACAAAAAAGGTAAAAGTTTTTTTACACTACAGTACGGTATTACTGAGGTCCTAGTGTGAGTTAACTTGATTTCAGTTTTCCTTGTCGCAAAGCGTTGGAATTGAGTTTTTGGCGCCCATCCCCTTTTTGCTTAAAAGACTTTCATAGCATGCCGTAATAAATACAGATACATTTGGGAGGTGAGGGCTAGAACTCGGGCATGTACCGAACAAATTGCTGGGGATTTCACACGCACCATAAAGTTGTTATCGCTGCGTGCGATACAAGAAAATATTGTGATGAGATATTTTATATTTTTTTCCTACCAGCTTAAGAACAACAGGTTTTATGTTTAGGTGTTGAACGTGTGCTTGGTTATTATTTTATAACGCCCTAAGTATTCTATCCATTGTGTGTAGGTAGATTATTGTATCATCAGAAGGCTCAAAGTCATCCAAAGGACAATGGAAAGGGCTATGCTCGGTAGTTTCGAAGATATCCGCAGGAGCACCAAGGTTGCCGACATAGCACGAAGAATCGCCAAACTTAAGTGGTGATAAGCAGGGCACATTGCTCTCAGAACAGATGGCCGTTGGGGTCGAAAGGTTCTGGAGTGAAGACGCAGTGTTGGAAGGTCCCCTACAAAGTGGACCGATGACCTGGCGAAGGTTGCGGGAATCCGATGGATGCGAGACGCACAGGACCGTTCTTTGTGGCGATATTTGGGGGAGGCCTATATCCAGCAGTGGACGTCTATCGGCTCAAATGATGATGATGATGATGAGATTATTGTATGTCATCATTATCATGATTTGAGTTGAAATACGACCACTGTTGGACATAGGTCTCCAACATAGGTCCTATGCATCTTGCATCCATCAGATTTCCGCGACCACCCAGTCTTCGGGCCACCTTGTAGAGGCCTTCCAACGCTGCGTCTTCCGCTACGCGTTCACCATTCCAGTACCTTTCGACTCCATCGACCAAAAGAATATAGAATATTATTAGAGATATTCTGCGAACAATGTGCCTTGCCCATTGCCACTTAAGATAGGTGATTCTTTAGGTTATGTCGGTAATCATGGTTCTCCTCCTCCTGCTATGATTATTACTGAATACGCGAACCTATACCGAATTTATGTCACTATAGTTGGCCTGTTATGGACCTACATCAAGCACAAACTTCATTACGGATTAGCCTGCGCAGGCCGGTTTATACACGGAACATCGTGTGTGTGGTTAATAAAAATAACACAGTTTTTTACATAAAATATAAGTATCTAGCTGAACCGACAGATGTCGTTTTGTTAGTTTAAAGTAGTTTTCAGTAGGGATTGCCAGCTAGGATCAGCTCAGATGGAACAGTTTGAATTTTATAAAGAAAAATGTGTTTTTACGGTAGGTATTCCGTGATTTTTTTTCAATTTTATCTTCTAATGAGGAGAAAACAACATAGTCATTCATAAAAATGTAGATATAAGTAAGTAGATAGGTTCTCCATTATAAATGTATATAAGCAGGGTGGTAGATTTTAGTCGTAGAATATAATTATATGGAAAGTACTAACTTAGGCTAATTGGTTTTTGGAAATAAGCCAAAAGTGCAAAACGAAGGTGGGTTTAGAACTTGTTTTTCTTCGTGTGTCGTATCAATGATTCTAAAAATTAAATTATTCTGACTGAAATTCAGCCACTTCGACAGTTTGCTTCATAAGGATATTTCATAGGGTAGACCGTGATGTTGCACAATGACCAAGAACAAGAAATGAGGCATTGTTTGGGTCGTAGCTCTATAATCGCACTGTGGGTCATCGGAGTACCCCCATCTGACTAAATTTATGCCTACAGCGACCCACCTGACTTTGCAGTCAGTTTCAGAATTTAATTTTATATTTTCTACGGAAAACGATAAGCTTTCCAAATGGCACATAGCCATTTTTTTTGTCCTAGTTTCTGCCTACAGTTTTACCCGTGTGTAAAGATTTTTATTTACTTATTATAAGATAAAAAGTATCCTTTGTTCTAATCCAGGTCTATCGATACCTAAGGTTTACATCCCAATTTGATCAGGTCCCTCAATACCGTCTTGAAAGACTTCTAACAAAAGTAACCTGTGCTCTTAAAATGTAAAGGGTAACTGAACGAACATAGGTGTGGTTTTAGACAGTAAAAGTCAGACACGCCCTTCTGCTCCGCCCTAGAGCGAGAGAAGTTATTAGGTACATATTTCCCACCTCAAAAAAAGCGTAATTGATTAACAAACATCCATACGTACCGAATCTAATCTTAACTTTCGGCTTGCAATCCAATCAACAAATAAGTGAGTAAGCCGCAACGTAAACAGTAAATTCAGCGAAGATGACTTAATACGTAGCAACGAATTATCGTAAATATCGAACCGTCACAACATGTCGGTAGAAGTACGGAACAAAAAGTTTTCTGAACGAAACAGATAGGAACATTCGTCGGAATTGCCAATACGAAGCCGAAGCGAGTCCCGGATAGTTCTCAAAAAGGAATTCGCCCGGGAGAAAAATTAGATTTGCGAAACAGAAACGTGTCCGAACTGAGATGCAAGGTTAGTTAAGAATTATCTTGTGTTGACGGGAAAGGAAATGACGGCGTAAAAGGTTTACGATTGATTAGAGGGGAGTGATTGGATTTTTGTTTGTTGCTAGCCTTAACGTGTGCTGGAAGATTTAGAGCGGTGTGTGCAATAGTTCTCGAGGGATCCAAAAAAATGTATGAGACTGACTGACTTACCAGTTGGTTGTGCTTTTTCTGTATGAGAAGAAGCCTTTAACTGCAAAAAAAATATACTTATAAAAAAAAACCTGGCTTTATAAAAACCAGCCATTTTTAATGGGCTGTAATTGTTTTATAAAATTATTATGAACTAATTTTTATTACACTTATAATCTAAAGGTTAAAGAAAACATGGAGATTAACTCTTGATAGCGATTAGACACTTATTATCATCTAAAAAAGTAATCAGAAACTTTTTAGCTAAAGAAAATACTATCGTCGCTATTTACTCCACCTTTAGCCCAGAGCTAAACAAAATAATAATAAAGTAAAACAGTAATTAATAAAGTTGTAACAAACAATTTTTATTTTTGAATAAAAAAGAATTTGTATTATACTTTATGGGGTCGAAGTTTAAATCACAAATTATTCCTGAAGGCAATGTAAGTTCAGTTTTTGAAGTAGTATAATCAAAATTTCGAGCAACCACTTGGAAAGTCTTTTGATCTTAGAGTTTTACTGAAACATTCAGTGAAAGGCACCGTAATAGAGACTTTCATAACTGACAGTTTAAGTTTTAATACAGGTAGGGTTGAATATAGAAGACTGAATATTTTTTTTCTTATATATGTCTTTGTATGAATTTTATACTTCCATGTACCGGGAGCTGCAGCTTTGGACGGCCTCCCACAAGGTGATCCGATGATCTGGTGAGGGTCGTGTGAATACGATGGATGCGAGACGCACATGAGCGGTCATTGTGGTGACACTTTCTTTTTTTTTCCGGTGGGTAAATCATCTTATGACATCCCCCGCTCTTGGGCGGGGCGGGAGATAGTGCCAGACTTTTACTGACCAAAAACCCAATCCTGTTCCTTCGTTGCCTTTCGTACCAGGGCCGAGTCTTCCTTTCTGAATTAGACCCTTGGCCCCAGTAGGCTTCGACCCTGCTAGGCCCCTACAGTTGCTGACATCTCATTGAGGCGCGCGTGGAAAAATACGCGCTGTCGGTAACTTGGGCTCGGTCCGGACGGTTACCGGACGGTCGGACGGCGAGCCACCCATTGCTCGCTGTACGCAAGCCTGCGCCTATGGTGGCCGGTAATCGGGATCGGAGTCCCGGCGGCGGTTGGGGCGTGAGGACCGCTGCCTCACGCGATCGGTCGCCTCCTTTGCTAGCATTACTGCTTCGCAGAAGGAGGCGACCGCCTGCCACTCCTCCTCGCTCCGGACCATGGCCTGTACCAAGGCCCGGCGCGAGAGATCGCCGCCGCCGATTGCCCCCACGAGGACACGGCGATGCTCTTCCCAAGCGGGGCACACCTCTACTGTGTGCTCCACCGTGTCCTCCGAGCAGTCTACGCAATGGTGACACCCGGGCGTTTCTTCCGCACGAATCCGGTGCAGGAACCTCCCGAACTTAACATGTCCGGTGAGGACCTGTGTCATGCGGAAGGTAAGTACGCCGTGTTGCCTTTCCAGCCACTCCTCAAAGAAGGGACTTACCGCCATGATTATGGCGTGCCCATTGTGGTGACACTTGGGGGAGACCTATGTCCAGCAGTGGAAGTCTTTCGGCTGAAATGATTATGATGTGAACTAACTGTTCTGACACTGCATGTCAATCTAATAAAATTTGCATATCAGAACTGTTAGCTTCAAGAATCTTTGCGTAAAGATAGTAGATAAAATGTATGTATTTATGTATGTAAGTATGTATATGTATTGTTTTTTTCATTGTGCACTGGATCTGAACCTCTACTGTGATCTCTCTCGATCACTCAATGGTTTGCTGGAAGAAAACTCAACTTTGAGTTAAGCTCGCCTATGTACATGAACTCTGATATCCACATTTTTTGTAATTTATCATGGTGTACAATAAAGAATAATAAAACCATACTAGCAAATATTATAATGGCCAAATATTGTACGCGTTGTGTGTACCTACGTGTATTTCTGCTTCACGATTCACTTCAAACAGCTGTACGGATTTCACCCAAATCCATACGGCTGTTTACTTTGTTAAACACACGGGTAGACTATATCTTGGAATAGAACATAAGGTGCTTTTTATCCCAGGAGTATGGCCCCTTGGGAATAATTTTCAACTTTGCCGCGGGTTTAGTAGCGGCTTAGCTAGTTTAAAATATATATCTTCGGGTATAAACGAAGTTGTATTAATACAGTTACTATAACCACGTCTCGGTAAAATATAAAGAAATATTCCCGAAATACATCCTAATGCTAACTGCAGACGTTTGAATGACCAACAAATGCTTAAACCAACGAAAAAAGTCACTACATTCAAATTAAAAGCCTTGTCCAACATTCTAAAGGGTCTGACTTACTAAAAAACATTCTTGGAGTCTGATTGTCGAAAAAAAAGCACGGATTCCATCAAAAGGTAGCATTCGTAAAGTGCTAGGAGTACGCGGTTGCAGTGGTCTGAATTTTCCCCAACTCTGAATGGGTATTCACTAAATGCAAGCTCTTTCTTTCCCTTTTATAACTTGGAAAGACGCGAAGCTCATTCCTTCTAAGATTCCCTGCTTTTTTCTCATAATGCAATCATTAATATTTTTCGGTTCTGTTAATTTTTTGACGTTGGCTGTGCTGTTTTTAAAAGGTTTTTGGGAAAAAGTCTGCAAGCCTAGTTGTTCAAGTAAAACTGAAAAAGCTTTGCAGTTTCCGTCTCAACTCTCAACACCACTAAGACTATTCACTTTATGGATGCTGTTTAAATAAATGATGTCCATTCGTACTCAAGCTAGGAATAATAATTACGTAGATCTGCAAACTATGAGTCTTTGGTAAACGGGTCCACGTGAAATGGACCCACGGAATCACTCAACATAATCACATTTTAAGTAGATCGACTTGACCCACTGCCCAATTTTATTATTAATCCATCATGGAGTGAAGCAGACAATAGTTTTCTAATGGCAAAGTTGAATTTTTCCTTCAGTATGTACAGTTTATCTTTTTGTTAGAAGACTTGATCGGTACGATTCGGTAATCGAACTACTTATGTCGGTAAGTTGGTACGGAACCTTTGGTGCGCGAGTCCAACTAGCTTTTGGCCGATTTATTTGTGTTATATTTGAATATTATATTTATCCATTTTCCAATTATAAAAAGGTCAGTCTTGATATTACTTATAAATGTACAGTCAGGGGTTAAAAGTGCAGTGGCTCAATGCTTAAGTGTCTGAAATATCTTTGTAGTAAGTATTAAAAATTTTGGATTTCATGCTACAAATTAAATCAATTATGAGCCATTGACCCTTTTCTATAAAGAAATTTTAAGCGCTCGCACAAACAGATGAACCCAGCATCAGCACTTTTGATCCTGACAGCACATAATTTAAAAATATTTTGATTGAGATTAAATGATTAAACTTAATTGAATTGCGTTTTATTATATTATTTTGACGAACCCGTTTTAATCCTCGACTAAGTTTAGCAGTATAGCTTTAAACAATAGGCTTATTTAAAGTACGAATTTGGGTCAAGTTAACCAATGAAAATACAGAAAATAAATCATGTGGTCAATTGGACCGACGGCTCCAGTAACGAACGGGTCTAGTTGATTGAAGACTCGTATTTAAATGTTGGCTCAATCAAAATCCTTGAAGCAAAATTTGGGTATTTGTGTGATAATAACGTTCACATCGAAAATTAAGTCCGATTTACATTAAAAAGGGGAAACAAATTAACCTTAGAATTGTATAACTTATCATAGAAACCACTGTTCTTGCATATGAAATTCAGAAAGATAAACCAATAACTAAATATAAGATGAAGAAAACAGAATAACATACATACGTGCACGCATAAAAATAAGATATTTCATTCCATATACAAATGCAATAAAGAAAAACAACTTTTTCTTAACAATTGTAAGGAACTCCCCCGTTCGGAATGTGTACTTATATTCCCCCCCCCCCTCGACTCGTACAGTTTGAAACGGGGAGAGCTGGGAAAAGCACAATAAAGTATTGATTGGTCCATTTACAGATCCTCTCTCTATTAAACTTTTACAATAAAAGAGGGAATGGTTTGTAAACTTGCCTTTATGGGGGTTTCAGAGTACCTCCGCGACACGGCGGTGGATACAGCGTTTTGTGTTTTGAATTAGTTGGTCGAGTGGTAGCCACTGGAATAGTGTTGTTTGAATAGTTTTATGTTTTGTGGGATCTGTGTTTAATAGAAAATTATTAAACGTTGTCTTCATGAATCGTTCAACGAAAAAACATTACAGTCATACTTAATACTTCAATACCCGTTAACAGGGCTGATGTTTTCTGACTTGATATATCTCCAAATTTAATCTACAAGAAAACGGTAAACGCTACCTTACTACCTTCGTTTCAAACTCAGTTATAGCGAAATGTGATGTTGATGAAATGAAATGTTTTCCATAAATTTTCACAAATGCCTTGCACTTGTGAAAATTTATGGAAAATATAAAAATACACTAGCATATTATTCCGATTATATGAAAACATTTTTTTTTTTTTAATATGTTGATCCTAAAAATATACCTTGACAGAAGATGTATTGAAATTTATTTGAAATAAAAGAAACGTAATGCCCCAAAACTGAAAATTGTTGTGACAGTATTTAATAGTAAATTCGTAACTCATAAATATTTGTTTTTAGCTTCCCAAATAAAACTGTTTTTTTCCTTAAAACCTTTGTATCAAAGCAAAAGCCTTATAAATACTAAACTCATATTTTACTGGTCAAAACAAACACCAAAGGCACCAGGCTCTCAGAAAGTTGGAGGAGAACACGCGTCGCAATAATAATTTATATCTCTCCTCGTCTTTATGATGAGCACGACAAATGGAAAGCGAGCTGTGGGGCCGAGATAAAGAAATTATACCAGTGTATACAGACGTGTTTTATTACCTCTCCTTATATCTGTCGCGTATAAGTATTAAGAAGGTATTTGCAGGCGTGCCGTTAAGCTGTACTTTAGATTGACTGCTACCATTGTATTTGATTAAATCAATTCATTTATTGCCTTTGGCACTTTTTCTCAATTTTGCCAAAACCTTTTTTTCAATGTACTTTTTTAGCTTTACCCTTATCATTTTCGACCTTATCGTTCTTAGTCTGAAACTCTCAATCGTAAAGACGCCTACAAAATTCATGATTACGTAGCAAAAGGCTGAAGTAAAAATTCTCTTAGCGCTTCGACTACAACTCCCATAAACTTTCAGAGACAATCAGCCTTAAAAAATCGCAAGTAATTAAACAAAAAAAGAGGAGAACGTAGGAACTAAATTAATTTGCATTGTATCGCATCCGAGACTTGGGCCAGTGTCGCTTAGTTAACTTCATTATAGTTCCTCTCTCAGTTGGGGCTTCGAGAATGTTCTTAACTAAACTATTACGGCCATTGCCTGAGCGCATCCGGAATGGTTGCCAGCTAAAAAGTAGTTTTTATCTTTATTTACTTCGTTTAGTTGAAGAGTACATTTTTATAAAATTACCTCGCAATAGAGTACTGTGGCACACGACTGTACTGCATTGCAAGGCTCATACCATTGGTACGACATTTGAACCACACCTTTTCATATTTATTGAAATAACATGTAGCTTAAAGCAATAAGTAAACACCAAAATGATTTAGTGCTAAAGATACTTACCTATCGTAACTATAGATGTAATTAGTGGGAAAGCGTTCAAGTTAACGGCCCGATCACGACCTTGCCGCTGTGAGCGGGAGCTAAGCACGCTACGAGATGCCGTTCACAGCACCGCGCAGAAGCGTAGCGATGCCGCGTCGCTCGCCGCGCCGCTCGCCGTTAAGACCAAAGTCGTGAACAGGCTGTAAGGTTTCTGAAGACAAGCATGTCGTATCGCGCCTGTCTTTGGAAGCCTGACGCAACGCAACGATTTTTATCAGAAATTGTTGAGCAATTCTGGAAAAATTTTCGTCAAAAAAGCGTAGCTGCATCGTAGTCACATTGTCGAGACTGTGTTTAATAACACTAATCAGTAAATTTGGTACTTACGTTGAACATAGAAATTAACGCATAGTAATTTTAATAGATTAGATGATTTTTCAAGGCAGGTCCGCTTAATGATAATTATGCTGGCGTCCTGCCAGGACAAGATTTAAAAACAAAAAATTTGCTCCTAGAAAAAGTTTCCACAATATCGGAAATCATTTCACATTTTATTCGACACCATATTTTGTATCTCAAACTATTTTTCCGATATTTTTAGTAAAACAAGTGCTTCGGTGGATTTTCATTGGCTCTTAGAGAGTCTTAACTCTTGAAGTGCCTTCACATTACTACTTGAAGGCGACTTGTGAAAAAACTGTAACATAAAAAACATTTTACTTGGAAAAGCTTTGTAACTAATATTTTTCTCTATCAAATAAGGGACTCTCACAAATAATTAGGTAGACTAGATATCTGGTAAGGGCACTGCAGTCCACAGGATGCGAGAAGTACAGGACGCCTGGATTCCTAAGTCCGTTGAGCAATGAACACTTTTTAATAAATCAGTGCAACTCACTACCAACGATTGCATTAATGCTTGGTGGGATCGCAGTTAAGCACCGGTTTTTAATATAAAAAAAAAACAAATACTTTTTTTAAGAAACACCTTTGCCCCACAACTAAAATTACTTCTGTACGATAAGGTGCGGTCTCAATCATATAAACGTGCATGTACACGTCACCCAGACCCGGAACAAATGCAGGCCATACAAATATTTGTTCAGTGAACGAACTCAAGACACGTAGTGCTGCACCCAACCGCTCCATCACTGTGTCACTAAGAAAGTTTAACTTATAATCGTTTTGAGAGAATAAAAATAATATTATTAGATGAATATAGTATATGAATATGTATTACTATTATTACTACTATTATATTGCTTTTGCCCCGACTTCGTCCGCGTAGAAGTCGAAAATGGTTTTATTAGATACGAAAATATGAAATATTATTTATTATCTTCGTCGTGTGTGATAGTCCATTGAATTGTATGGCGAGCGATATTGTATCTTTAGATAAAATATTATAGTATCTTAGCCGTGTGCAGCGCCCCTTAGTGAACTCTATTTGCGGTTGGTACAGTAATCGGGTCTAGGGATCGAACCGCAAAATAAAGTTTGTTTTTTATTGTATATACTTTTCCGGGATAAAAAAGTACCCTAGTAATAATTATATCAAGTTTCGTCGTAATCGAACCGGTAGTTTTTGCATGATGCCTGAACAAACAGACAGCCATTATTTTTTGATATTTTCAATGTACAGAATTTTTACTTCTACAGATTTATTACAAGTACAGATATAGATTTATACCATATAGTACAGTTTCCGAAATATTTGCCGCAGTATCCATAACAGCATTCACGAGGTAATATGAGAAAGAGACGGTTCGTGGAAAAGTTCTTAGATTAAAAATTCCATGCTCCAGTTATACCACTAACGCATAGAGAATTTATAATGTACAAGATATGAACATGAAAGTTTCTGAAATTAAGATAGAAGTCTAGTTTCAAGCTTGTTTCAAGGAAAAAAGAAAAAATCTTCTAGAAAACTTGCCACTTTACAGAAATGTTATAAAATAATGTGAAATGTTATAAAGAAAAGAGAGTGAATTTCTTCTAAAAATTTTGTTATTCTAAAATTGCCCTTGCTTTGTAAAATTTTTGTGACATTCCGTTCGTATATTTTTTTATATTCAACTCATAACTACATTAATGTACCACCATGGGATCTGGAGGCAACATTCCTTGCACGCATGCACGATCTGCGCGTGGAGATGCAACGCCGGGGCGAAATTCCGCTGCCACGACAAGTCGCGGTAATTCCGGCAGGATCTCATGGCGGAATGGCAACAGCGATTATCGCAACCCAGTGCTGTGCAGGGCTGGGCACGCCATAATTATGGCGTGCCCAGCCCTCTTTGAGCAGTGGCTAGAAAGGCAACACGGCGTCTTTACCTTCCGCATGATGCAGGTCCTCACCGGACGTGGTAAGTTCGGATGGTTTCTTGAGCTTGACATATTTCAATTAATATAATACAAAGTTTCATGTTTGTCTGTCGGTCTGTTTACGATGAACTTAAAAACTACTGAAGGATGTTCATGCGGTTTTCACAAACAGCCAAAATAACTCATACACGCATTTGCACATTATAGTAGACAATTTCAAAGATTTCTAACAACCGTGAAGCGGTGCACTAGTTTTTAATATAATGATAACTTCAAACATTCAAAATCACAAGAAAAAAATAATGTTAGAAAACCAAAACTAAAAATTCTATCACTATTCCAAGTTCTCCACGGAACGTCATCCATATTCTGCCCAATCCAACCCGTCGAATACGATCGGACGTTTTGCCAATGACCATTCAACATACATATCAATGTGATCGCTCACATTATTATTTCGTCGCCCAACGGCGCGTTTCCGGAGCCGTCGCGCTAACTTTTTCACCCGTCATTTCGGACCCTCCTCAATCCACGGTGCGCAAATTGAATGTGATCCCTAACAGGTTCACTCGATCGTTTGTCTCTGCATTGACGGGTTGTTTTATGTTTTTTATTTTCTCGTTTTTATTCGCGTGTCAGTAGTCAGCAGATGATACATCAAGTGTGTGTGAGTCAGCGGCGTACAGTTGTTGATTAATAATGGTGGAGCAATTTTGCTGTTGAAACTACTGGCTGTTGCAGTTCAAACCACTAGTTAATTTAATATTTGACCTTAGATTTTTTAAACATTTCATGCCAAAAAAATATAATGTAATAAAATGCAACGCCTAATTTTTATCGTTGAAAATAAGTTCTTATTCAGGAAGATACATATCTTCTAAATAAAAATCTTAGCGAGCTTTATGCAGGAGTAAAAACGTTAAGATAGCATTTCAAAATCCATCCTTCACCAGACTCAAATCCACCGCGCAATATACTTTGAAGAGCTTTCTTTTCACCGCAGACTTTGATTTTGTATTTTTTTCCAGGTTCTTCAACACTTAAAGGCTCTTTACCCCACCATAGATTCAATGGTTCCATCGGATAGGATCTAAATTACTATGGCTATGTACATTTGAGATTAAAGGGGTGTCTGGAGCCGGAAGCAATTCATGGGAACGTTGATAGACAGGTAGTTAGATAGATCTATCTATGTTGAAAGCGTTTGAGTGTCGTACAGGCTTTATCGAAACAAGAAGTGAAAAAGCTAGAGTTAGGGAGGTAAGCAAGGCAGTACTTACAGAACATATGTCAGTACCTAACAATTTCGAGTGTGTTTTAGGGTTGATAATTTTAGGGTTGAAGATTGTCAGAACCACAAAATGAACTTGCAACAGGTTGCAGCCCGTTGTCAATTAGATTTAGAACTGTTGCACTAAATAAAACAATAGTTACTAAAAGAGCAAACATTTTATACAAAAAATAACGAACAAATTTTCACCGTAATTTTATTTCAAAGAACTTCAGACTTAAAATTAATTTTAAAATGCTTTCTTGAAACATATTAAATACGTCTTTCAGCGCATAAATAAATAAAGTTTAAAAAGAACTTAGTGGACTGTGTGTTGTTTGGTGTAATTGCTTCGAGTAGTCGCAGTTACCAGTTCAAGGAGGCATGAGAAGTTGGAGCGAACAACTTGGAGGACCGCCGGGAAGCAGACTTATTACTGTCAAACGTGCGAGCTCAGGACTCACTGAAAGAGAGAAAAAAGTTTTAAAATGTTATAATATTTTATTTATTCAACAATTCGTGTACACACATAAAATAAAAAGAAGAGAAGGAGGAAACAGAAAAATAGATACAAAAGTGATATTTGTTTCCACAGAAATCTCTTCCAACATGCCTACGAAAGGAATTAGAAAAAAAGAAATGTAAACCGTGTTTATAAGTAATAGGAAAATAAGTTCAAACTAAACTGTTATCTTTGAAATAATATTTACATACAATGTGTGTATATGTGCATGTTTATCGGAATCAGGAATAAGTTAGTAAACCTTTTACTTCCTAAGGTGGCATATAATCTCGTGTTCATCATCCTTAACAACGTATATCTTGGTAGACGTATGTTGGAGAATTTTAAATAGTTTCCTTTACCTGTATGCCCCATTGGAAAATTCATTATAAAGCTTTCGTTAATTAAAATCTTGTTTTGTTAACAGTGGTCAATTTTGAAAGACGAAAAAAAGGGCTAATCACCATCTTAACGCCGTCAACTGCTGGACATAGGCTACTCCATTTTTTATGTCAGAGTTTTACCACAACTGTGTTCCTTCTTTGCCCTTGCGTTCCAGAACTATGGGTTTCCCTTTCAGAAGTCAACCCTTGGCCTCGGTAGGCTTCGGCCCTGCTGGGCCCCTACGGTTTTGCTAAAATCACTTTGAGGCGCGAGTGGAACAGTACGCGCTGTCAACTAAGTATGATTCAGGATAAGATACCCCATAGCACACCATTCAACGCTATTCTCAGCAATTCTGTTTCAACTGTTATCAGCTATCCTACAAAATTCGTCGTTCCAGTTTACTTGTTCTATCTTTCTTTTGCCAATATGTGGTATCCACTCGAAAATATGTCTACAAAAATGAATATTTAATGAGTCTCCCTTAACCCAAACTCGCTGCCACAGCGCCCCCACCATTATTACTGTCAAACATACAAGTTCGCGTTGAGACGTAGCCCGTTCACTGACGCTGCTGAATTTAGATAGCATTATCGTCTGCCCGCATTTCAGTTATGGCTTTATGCATGTAAACTATCTAAGAAACTTTCTCTCGCTAGTGTTTGAATGCATACATTTGTGTTGTGTTTGATTGTTATAATACCACTTAACAAATGAGGCAATTAATCTTAAAATTCGATCAGTCAAATTCTACATCTGAGGCCTTAGTGAGAGTTGTTTTTAGATTAACGCGATCGAAATGTTTACCGCATTTGGCTTCGTGATTAGTTAGGAGCTTGGAGCGGGCCAATCGGAGCGCCAAACGTGGTAAACGTGTCGATCCCGTTAACGTAAAATAACTCGCACTGGGCATTATGATCCTGTGTTAGAATTTTAAGCTTATTACTGAACAGGTTCAACGCATATTGTTCGCTACCTATATTACAAATTATATGGGTACTATCCCTATTGCATACAAATACATCAACACGCTAGAACTGTGACGTAAATGTGCGCTATTGATGTATTACTACCAGCTACTGAACGATAATAGCCTTTGCTCATGAATTGTTAAATCACTGTTTACTATTTTAAGTTTTTGTGTACTTTAAAGAACTGAGATTGATGGCACGTCCACGCTAGCTGGTTGTTTACTGGTTACTCCGGACTAAGTGCGGGTGTCGATGTCATGCACCTGTGTCTTACAGTCCCTGTTTGTGTTTCCACTTCTTCGAGTACTCTAACTACTCGATATGCTCCTCTAGCCCAGGTGTTCAATCTGCTAAACGCCTTGATTGTTCAGGAATCTAAATTTTACATATTTATATGTAACAATAAAACTATGTTCAATATTTGTATTTTTGTTTTTGTATAAGATTATTGGGTTACTGTATGTTTTGTTACAAACAGTAGGTATAGCTAACAAATGTTTAATAAATACCGAAATAATTGTAATAAGGGGTTCGAATGCAAAATATAACATTACCTTATTTTTGTATCTTTTGAGGCTCGACTCCAATCAGTGTGTTGTGTCTCAAAAACAGAACGGACAAAATATGGATGAGCTACCTTTCTAGGAAAACTGATCGTGTTATTTAAAAAAAACATAATTCATCAATGTGTTACCAGGTAAACATATCCAAAAGTTTCTACATTCGGTGAATTCCACAAAATATTGCTTTTAAATAGTTTGACTGTAAATCCGTTATCATCCATGGATAATCAGACATTTTAACATAGTACCTATCAAAATGTTCAACTTCAATGATTGTGAACCTGTAATTGGCATTTTGAATTCAGCTTAATTTTGTTATCAGTTACAATATGTTTGAAGTATGTTATAATTTCTTTGTCAAAGACTTTTCCATCCAATTTAAGTGCCTTTGAAGCATTTTTACATCACAATATAAACATTAAAGCGAAATAGACACAATCTTGAAATAAATTGATACGAAAGTCACTGATCTTCTCGTAATTGTATTTTCTTTTTCAATTCCAGAAAAATGCCATTTATAAAACGTTATCACGCTTCTTTGTAGCGTCGAAAAGTTTAATTCCAAATTGTTAATGTTCATTGAACAAAATAAATTGGGCAAAGTTTCAGCTGAAGATAAAAGAGATTCACTTGTGAAGAACATCAGATACACACGCTGCGTGCACACTTGTGACAAAAACGTATATTGTGCTTTGCAGCTTAAAATAATATTTAGCTAGAATTCAAAAAATATATGTTCAAATATTTTTTTATACAGGATAGTTGTTACAGAAATATGTGGTCATATTTAAGCCAAGTTGCTACCAGCAGCTTTGCCCGAGTAATTGTAGAAAATTGTCCCAAGGGAATGTACTCCAAGGGTTTTTTTTTAGTTGGAATAATCATCTTATAAGAACGGCGGATCGGGAGGACGTGTTAGACTTTTACTGACTAAAAACCCACTCCTGTTCCTTTTTTGCCATTATTCATCTTATCATTATCATTATTATTATTTTCTTTTTATCATTATTTCTTTGCCTACGGTTGCTGACATCTCTTTGAGGCGCGGCTGGAACCATGTCCGGTGAGGACCTGCGTCATGCTGAAGGTAAGGACGTCGTGTTGTCTTTCCAGCCACTCTTCAAAGAGAAGACTTACTGCCATAATTATGGCGTATCCAGCACCGGGTTGCGACAGTTGCTGTCGCCATTCCACTACGAGATCCCGCCGGAACTCTATCCGATATGCCGCGACGGCGTGGCAGTGGAGTTTTGCCCCGGCGTTGTATCTCCACGCGCAGATTGTGCATGCGTGCAAAGACAGTTGCCTCCAAATTCGACGGTGGTAGGCCAGCAAGGAGGCTTATCGCTTCGCGGGAAACCGTGTGGTATCCCCGCACCATTCGGATGGCCATGATCCTCTGGCTGCAAGGATAAAATTATCACCAAGTTTCCTCCCTTCAGCCTTTCGAGTGT
Source organism: Mythimna vitellina (assembly GCA_949316375.1). Lineage (NCBI taxonomy): Eukaryota > Metazoa > Arthropoda > Insecta > Lepidoptera > Noctuidae > Mythimna > Mythimna vitellina. The sequence goes on from OX438686.1 coordinate 12,780,644, forward strand.
CAAGATGTAACAGGTACACACACACATACGTAATAAAATTTTGCCTTTATAATATTGGTGTGATACTGCCTTGCCCTTGGAAATCGACAATTTTCTTTAAAGTAAATTTAAAAAAATGCTCTTCTATTACTTTGTCGTCAGCTGACCATTTGTCTGAGATCTCTAATTTTTTTAAGGAATCTTCTATGAGTTTTTTGGAGAAAGTTATTCATTTCTATAGACGGACGCATTATTTAAAATATGTCGATTAATTTTCATTACATCCTGAATAATTAATAGTTCTATTAAATGTATTGTGTTATTTATGTAGTAAGAAACGACCGCAAAAGCTACCGGAAAAAAACAAAATCGAAAAAAAGGAGCAAGTAGCTTCTATACTCGTCGTCGTACGTAATGAACGTTTTATATGAAAACAGTATTACAAAGAAAGCCTAAAAAACCAGTCAGGAACATTTGTTTTCTCAAATCAAAATATAATAAGGAGGAGTCTTCTCTATAGAAAATATTTCAGTGCCCGGGGCAAATGAGATCTCCAGACATTCGTTCAGCAGACAGTCAATTAATGTGGACTGTATCTATACTTAAGTTTCCCTTGAAAAACAGGAGTAATTGATATTTTGCTAGCGTCATAGGCAGTAGTATCTTCTCCAGGTTTAGTAATTTAAATATTGTAGAAATTGTGAACTCGAATATTTTTTATTTATAAAGTGAACCATTTTAATACCTAGGTAAATTATTATCATTGTAGTTGGGAAGTTTATTGTATCTTAGGTATAGGAACCATTTTACATGAGTGTATACTCATGTATATCTGAAAAAATCGGTACGTCCAACGCGTAAAGTACATATAAAAATATGTACTTTAACACCGAGTATTGTTATTTCTTATTACATCTAACAACTGGTACTGTGATCTTAAACTGAATATTGATTACGTAATGCAAAAGCATTGGTTAAAGTTTCACGAATTACTTATATCATTAATAATTAGCCCGCCGTCCGACCGTCCGGTAACCGTCCGGACTGAGCCCAAGTCGTCAACGGCGCGTATTGTTCCATGCGCACCTCAGGGAGATGTCAGCAAATCGTAGGGGCCAGCAGGGTCGAAGCCTACTGAAGCCATGGGTAGTGTGGAAACGAAAGCTGGGGCCCTGGGACGAAGGCAATGAAGGAACAGGAGTGGGTTTTTAGTCAATAAAAGTCTGACACTATATCCCGCTCCGCCCAAGGGCGGGATTTGTCATAAGATGATTTTCCCACCCAATAAAAAAAAAATATATCATTAATAATTACGAAAACGAACTTCACTGAAAAACATTCACTTTTTTGAAACGCCTTTCGACCTTATAATACGTTGGAGGTATCGAAATATTTAACCAACATGAAACTGACGACTAGTGTTAAACCTCGACAAACTTTTCTTCTGAGAGTGTCATGTTTTAATGTTGCAATGAAAATTGAGTTAATACAAAAATACTAAAAGTGAGAATCCCTTCTTTTAGACTATAAAAACCACGTCGTGAGTCGTTAAAAACCAAGAACTCAGAAACAACCTTCAGGTTCTATGAAATAACAACGAGAGTATAATATTCAAGGTATTCACACACTTCCAGCTTATATTACCAAGTAAGTACGCCTGGAGTATCTCTGTTACTGAAAAATTCTTTGCGTTTACGTTTTAAAACTGGCGTTTATCCACGAGACGTCTCCCACGGGGCAGTTCATACAATATTCATACACTCCTATATAAGGCTGATTGCAGACTTAAACGGTGGTTTGATCAAAACGAGACGAAAGGCGTTCTGGGACTGTGTATGGGGATATGACGGGTACAAATACAGATTGAATGATGGTTTAGATTAAATATTTTTTGTGTAAAGAAAAAAGTATTTAAAAAGAAGGAATAGTTTAATATTCTTCTGATTTTTTATAAGTGCCTGTGTAGGCCTATGTGAAATAAATCATTTCTGAGTTTGAATTTTTTAAGGGTTGTTTTTAATATACTTTTTAATGTTCGTTTAAAAAAAATTGGAATAATCGTCCCCAAAATAGATAAGCCTTAAACAATACCCTCGTTTATTGTTTTCGGTGCCAAGGGTCTAGATTATAAGTACGTACAATAAAAGAAAAAACTACGACGGACGCTAAGCATACTTAGATTTAGGATTTGTTAGTCGAATACTGGATATGAACACAAATTATCACACGCAACGCATAACTACAACTCGGGACATAGACTGTGTGCATACAAACGAATTTTTCTGTTTTTGGCACCAAAAATGTAAAAAACTAAACGTGTACTTGAAAATCGATACAAGAAAAAAGACTCGTAGAATCTGCGATTGTAAACACATCTCAAAAACTAGTCTATGCCGACCGGCGCTAGTTTGAAAGCGTTCCGTGTGTTTGCGACAAATACCCCTGTTATGTTTCCTTTTGCATGTCAAACAGCTCTCACAACTCATATGAATCGATTCTGTCAAACAGAAAGTGATACAATGCGGGAAAGGGCCGTATTCAATCCGCCATTCTAGTCGCTTCTATATAAATAGGATTTTTGTTACAGTTCCTGTTGAATGCGAGATGCACAATATATCTTTCCTGATTTAAAGAATTATCTGTCTTTTTTTGAAAAAAGAATTGCAATTCACAGTCGCAATAAGGTATAGATTCTTAAAAATAATTATTTGGTTCTTCAGTTATATAGTTCTTACTTGTTTTTGCCACGTAAACAAAAGGTAAGAAAAAAATATATTGCGTTTAAAATTCACGTGACATCACGCTTACGTATCTTAACAGTGTATTTTTTTTACTTCGAAGGGACGTAACAAGCCTCACTACTAAATTATGATTCGTTTCAGATAGAAATCATGTATAACTTAATATTTTTTAACAACTAAAAACTGATTTTTTACGTTTCTATAATAACTAACTTTGCGACCACCTAATTTCAGAACTTATATTATAACATCGTCCATGTAAACCACAGCGTCCAATTCCCCAATCAAACATTAATTTACAATCCAAGGTTCACCTTTTACAACGGTTCACACGTAATTTAGAAGTAATAACGAGTCACTCGACAAAACAATTTTAGCTTTTTAACCGTCACGCTGAACTACATCAATCATCGGGAAACACGTTTGAAAAACATGACTCAAACGATTCATCACGGATGGTAATTATCCTAACTGCTGTTTTCACTGTAAGACGTTTTGTGGTTCCGGTCGGCGGACCGTGGATGCTTTTGATGTTGCCTAAGTTGGTTAATGTGTTGTTTTGGTATTTGGAAGTATTTATGAGGATCTGGTGATACGCCGGCTTAATAGCAAGGTGATAGAAATACTTAAACAGCTATTTCGACTTAATGGGCTGATTAAATTTGAACATTTATGATGTTTGTGATGTCTAATCTCTATTTTTAGAGTATAAAACAAAGTCACCCGCTGTCTGTCTGTCCCTTTTTATGCATAGATATTTAAAACTAGGCAACGGATTTTGATGTGGTTTTTTTAATAGATAGAGTGATTCAAGAGGAAGGGGTTTATATATAATACGTACATAATATAGTAGAGAAACACTGATAATTTTAGAGGTTTCTAATGTGATGTCGTAAATAAACACATTTTTGTGCTTACATTGCAAACGCTGGCTAAACCCTACGAGATAGATCAAAATAATGTACTACAGTATTATATACCTTAAAAAGGTCTACAAAAAATCTGCAAAGGTATAAATCTATCTCTTAGGGATAACCCACAATAACCATTTTTTATCACTTTACTTTTTACGAGAAATAATGGCTTATTTACAAAGCGATTTTAAGCAATAAAGCATTAATCAATATCCAATTAAGTACGTTAAATACATTGTGCATTTAATATACATTAATATGGCACTTTACAGCATGTAATTCAAATATATGATTTCGAAGATATTACAGATATAAAATGCAGGGACATAGCGTTTGCGGTGGTACCGGCCGGAGGGCCGGCGGCGCGTGCCTATAAATATAATATTTTATTAAAAAACTTAAATCTCTCTCTAAACATTGCAATGGCTCACATTTGCTGGTAAAATCACTAAAAATTTTCATAATAGAATTAACAATACTCACCGTAGTACCGGCGGGGAGGGTTTGATTTATTTATTTATTAAAACTTCATGCATCACAAAAGTACGAAGGCAGACTTAATGCCTTAGGCATTGTCTACCAGTCAACCAAGGGTAGTGAAGAGAAAACATGGTAGGAATTCCCCGAATTCCTCTGATACCATTGGATTTACCGTTCCAATTTAAAGGCCTACAATTTCCAGTAAAAATATCTTTTTTAATGCAACCAATAACAATAATTATACTAATAATAATAAACAATTAGTAAATTTGACCATTGAGTATTTTTTACATGGCCATTATATGTCGCTCTTTCAAGAGTAACATAAAAAGAAAACTTGTTTGTGCTGTCTAATGACAAAAAAGCTGTGAATAATTTTATTTAGTATCAGTATATTATTACATTTAGAAATAATATACATTAAGTATCAGCATTGCAACCGTGCAAAGTCAGGGCGGGTCGCGAGCCTAAAATAAATTAGCTTTATTGTTTTTTTATTAAAACTTATATATGCACTAGTAAATAACACTGTACAAAGTCGAATTTAATGCTTTAGACATTTTTTGCCAGTCGACCTTAGGGTGTTGCAAAAACATAACTTAATAAAGGGAGAAACAGAAAAAAAAGGACAATAATAAATACATAGTTACATATAAATAAGCAATGATATTGTCAAAAATAAGAGAAATCTAGCCAACATCCTGACTTTTAGAGGGAGAGTATTCCAAAGAGACATCGCCTGGACACAAAAAAAAGGAGTGGATAAACCCAGAGCAATGTGAGGGACACCGTAGAAGATGATTATTGGTTGTTTTGCCAATATCATAAAATGATGTAATGCAGATGTATATTTATCTATATATGTTTGTATTTAGAAATATATAAGTATGTTTATCAGTTGTCTAGTATCCATGACACAAGCTCTGCTTAGCTTGAGACTAGACGTCGTTGTGTGATAGTTGTGGAATATTATATTATATTATATTATGTGTTGTCATACTAAAACTAAACTTAGCTGGACGCCCTAAGATAATTTCAGCACAAAAATGGCGACAGCATTGTTAAATGGTGATGAAAACAAAACTTTTTGAAGTAATCAACGTTAAACTACAAACTCAATCTGTTTAATCTTACTTAACTAAGAAAATTTACCTAGCAACGCACTGCAATGCGGCTAATTTCAAAATAACTTCGCTCCGAAAATTGTAGGCTTAAACGGACTTTAGGCGTTCGTCGATTTACGTGACCACCTTAATTAGGCGGATAGACCTTCTTGCACCTGCGGAGGGAGGGGATTTACGGCTTAAAGAGGTACCGAGTCTAAGAACATTCGGCGGTTACTAGTATACATAGCTTATTTACCTACTCCATTCCTAAGTAAGGCCTAGACTTTGCTTTGAGAATATTAATTAAAGGGTAATTTATGACGGCGATTCAATTGAATACCTACATAGAGATACCTACTTGCAGATATAGTTATTTGGGTATTAATAAAAAGGTTGTATTTTAAAAGCCACTTACCTCAAATGTGTTGCCAGTGATACATACGGCTCTGAAACGTGATCGTACACAATGGGGCTCATCAGTAGGCTTAAAGTAATCCAAAGAGCTCAGAGTTTTCTTATACACATAGCCTGAAGAATCGCCAAATTTAAGTGGCAGTGGGCTTTGTAGCGCTCATTGATCGTAAAATACATAGTCGATGGGGCCGAAAGTTTTTGGAGTGGCGGCCACGTACCCGAAAACGCAGCGTTGGAAGACCTCCCACATGGTGGTGAGATGCACAGGATCGGTCGTTGTGGTAATACTTGGGGTAGGCCTTTGAAGGTCTTTCGGCTGAAATGATGATGATGATTAAAACTCAAACGATTAAACTCAAACGTTTGACAATATCTATAATGTGCGGAATGTACCGCGTACCGGAAGACGCCGTGTACCTTGTAGGGCCTTCTAGGCCCTACAAGGTGGACCGATGACCTGGTGAAGGTTGGACCGTTCTTTGTGGCGACATTTGGGGGAGGCCTATGTCCAGCAGTAGACGTCTATCGGCTGAAATGATGATGATGACGGATAATGTACGGAATAACCGTAATATCAGTCAGTAATACTGCCAACTGTCCCACGGCTGAGCGTTGGACTTTTCTCGTATAGTTTGAGCATGTGTGTATTAATTACCAATATTTTTTTTTTCATCATTTAATCATCAAATAACTCCTCCTGCTCCGGGTAGAGCGAGAGGGAGTATCAGACTTTTACAGAATAAAACCCATTTGTGTTACTTCAGTTGTCCTTTGGGTTCAAGGGCCGTGATAACTCTTTAGAAAAATCTCGCAGAATCACCACGCACAATAAGTTACAAGGCTATTAACATAGCAGCTAGGTGTAATAAACCTTTCTGGATTTCTAAGTTAAACTTAATATTAGAAGTTAATTAAAAATTAATCTTGCTGAAATCAGCTTAGCTTTTATGCCATTATAATGTGTCTGGAAACAAAACGAGGAGGCGGGACGAGAACAAGACATGAAATACGCTGCTTTACTAATTCTCCACAATGCAGAAGAATTCATCAGAACGCTTACCCGTAGAGTGGTCGCCTATGATACGGCACGCAAATCGGGGAACCAAGAAAGAAAAAAGAAGGTTTTTTTTAGATATGTAACTGAACCAACATTTTTATTAGGAGTCGTTTACTGAATTCAGTTGAGAATCAAGATAACACTTTTTTTTCAGCTGATGACTAGGTAGAGTAATATTATTGCTCCGTAAGCTACCATCCTCAAGGAGATGTCGGCAATTGTAGGGGCCCAGCAGGGTCGAAGCCTACTGGGGCCAAGGGTCTGATTCTGAAAGGAGACTTGGCCCTGGTACGAAAGGCAACGAAGGAACAGGAGTAGGTTTTTAGTCAGTAAAAGTCTGACACTATCTCCCGCCCTGCCCAAGAGCGGGGGATGTCATAAGATGATTTTTCAACCGGAAAAAAAAATCGTCAAGGATTGATTTTTTTGTTGTAAAACTGACCAAAACAAGGGATATTAATTATGAACCTGAAGGTTCGCTTGTTACCATAATGGACCCTATCCCGTAATCAGTGACCTGTGGAAACCTTACAAAACCTCTCAGACATCAAAGGTAAATCCAGAAACATAATCAAAGATTTAACCCACAGACAACAATATAATATTTCCAAGAGGTTCATCCATAATCGTACCCACGATCCCTCTTGTGATTTTCATCGTGTTATGAGAAAGGCTCCCCGGGCTAATGAGAATGAATTGCACTTGGCGTTGGCGAGGCCAACATTACTTTAAAATTAGTGCATTTTTCACTCGCCCGCCTTAACGTGATCCGTCTTAGTTTAAACTCGGATTTATTAGCGTCTTAAATTGATTTAATAATGCTTGCATAGTTTGTTGCTGGTAAAGGATTAGAAAAATTATCTTTTTTTTTTTAAATTAATTTGAATATATGCTATGAAGGTTTAAATATTACTAGGCTTAAAACTAATGTCGTGCTCATGTCATGTTTATTTTGACAATAAAAAATCGGATATATTTGGCCTTTCTTTGTGATACTGAATATAAAACAGCATAACTTATAAATTATTTAAAAACTTACTCTTTTTCGGCACTACATCTTCCATTACCTATCTTAAAGTTTTAGTAGCATATGTTTTCGTGGTAGTCACAAGAATATCTTTTCGCATATAATTATAATGGAACTAAAATTGCACAGTTAAAACAATAAACACAATATTAAGAATTACCATAAGCCACGTTCGTTTGAGAGCTTGGAACGACGGAAACACACGGTGCCTTTTGACGACGCGACTGTGAGTGCTTTATTTAAATAGTGTCATAATTAGGTGCCATTATGCAGATAATTATATTACTTGGGCATTGGAAAATTAATGTTTGGTCAGTGAAAAATCCCGCGTGGTGGATTACGGCCCATTCCCTCTCCAGAGAGAGGAGGTCCGAGTCCCAGCAGTGGGAACATTAAAAGGCTGATTATGCAGTGAAAAATTATTATTTGGTCAGTAGAAAATTAATACCAGGTTAGTGAACATTTTTTATTTGGTCAATAGGATTCCTATGAAATGCAGTTATTTTTGTATATTTATCATTGGACAGAAAGCAGATTTTCAGATAAGGCATTTCCCTTTTTCGATAAATATCGTAGTTTTTAATTTTAGTTACTTATTATTAAAATTTATCAAAAAAAAAATAACTGACCAGGTTAAACTATTAAGCCTATATTATACCTATGTAAAAAAAACTTTAGTATCAAGTCAAAATGAAAAAGACATTCTAATTCAAGTCGACCTTTCATAAACCCCAATCACTGCTGCTGTATTACTGTTTTTGTTATAAATATTTTTTTATTAGCTTTCTATGACGTTAATTTAAAAACTACAAAATATCACATAGATATATATCACTGATCATAACATATTTATTTTTTGCTGACAGCTAGAAGCAGCTCCTTTCTCTTTGTTTGCTGACCAAATATATTTTAGAGCTGAAATTTTCTTATTTAGCTTGTTAAATGATATACATTATAAACGATTTGAAAGTAAGTGACAATGGTATCATTATAAGAGGGTATCAAGACGTAGCGTGACAATCTAGATACCTGCGTACCACAATAGTTAGATTGAGATAGCTGAAAAAGAATAACTGGAAGAATTCCTCCGATTAATTTAAATATTTTTGATGGCACGGTTGGCGCAGCGCAATGGTTGACCGATTAGTTGCTGCGTGTCGCGGTTTTGTTTCCCACACGGAACCAATATTTGTATGGTCTACAGATTGTATTGTATTTGTATTGTTGTTCCGGAGTCAGGGTGTGTTGTGTTGGTATCTCTATGAGATTACATGTTTGTGTTTTTCAATTGCCCATGGTACTGGAGTAATTCTTAATGTGGTAAAACGTTTATTTAAAAAGATAAATAAATAAATTTGAGGGTGGTTATTGCCCTCTTATGTGATAGTGTAGGTTTCGTAGAAAAGAATATATGGAATGGATTCATCTCTAATTAGATTTTTTCTACGTAGAATTGTAGAAAAGGATTCAATGTTAAGATAAATTCTTAGATAACATTGTTAGGGACTGAGAAAAACTACTCGAGAAGAAAATAAAAAAAGATCCTGATTTTTTTAAGGCAGAAAAATGTTACTAGGACTGTAACGTAATAGATAGGAAAACTGGAGTAAAATTGGCATTTGACCGGAAAAAACGGACGACGCCTTAAGGTCGTGAGGAGTGAACAAAAGCTGATAGCAATAATGATATATAGAGAAGAATTTCACATGCCATTTAGTAAATAGCTGGATCGCTTGTTATAGATAGGCATTTCCTTCATAATATCCTTCTAAGCTCAAGTTATTTTAGTAAAAGTATGTTATTTTGGGACAAACGAACAATATAAATTCACTGCCTAATATAGACATTGAAAGTTGATACCATAGCTACATGATTTCGATCTTCTTCGCCGCTGTTACGTATATACTGTCTCAAAACTTTCAGTTTATCGAAGGCTCTTTGAATATTACTCGAGCCGTAAAAACTGTAGCAGTAGGTACACTGGGTTATCCTAAAAAAGGTGTTCAATATTCAGAATCACAGCGGTAACGCTCGTGCGTGTCTCTCGTATATTTCTATGGAGGGCCCCGTTCCTCGCACATGTTTATCCAATTTGGCGTAGTCTGCAAAGTTGCGAGCTCGCAACACGTGTGACGCTCAAATTAGAGATTCATATTAATTTAGGGCTTACAGTGACAGCGCTTTGCGCGCCCGCACGCTAAGACACCGAACGACAAACTTACATTGAATTTGTAACACTTTGGTGTTGTTGTGTGGGTGTTATGTCACACCTTGTCTAAAGTTTAGTTTTTCATCAGAATTTTGATTTTTATAGATACCAACCTAAACTATCTGTTAGTAGAGTTTTTTTGTATATATGCTGTAACTAGTGCACCACCATTAGAAAATTAAGTGACAATCATTTTTTAGAGCCCCGTACCTCAAAAGGAAAATTTGAACCCTTATAGGATCACTTTGCTGTCCGTCTGTCTGTCTGCCTGACTTTCTGTTAAGACCCTTTACCTCAGAAACGCGTGGAGGAATCGAGTTAAAATTGAAACCATATACTCAAGTTTGTGATTCCTGTGTGTGAAGCTGTGAATAAATTAAACTTCTGAAATAACGAAAAAAAGAGATACGGCCGTTTATGTCGCAAAAAACGGATTTTTCGACACCCTCAAGGGAATCAAAATTCATAGCGTATTTCCCATTGACCCAGAATCCTGAAATTGGGCATAAAGCAAGGTCTTATAGCCCAGGTATAGGAATAAATCTGAAAACAGTAAATTTGTGGTTACGTCACAAAAAAAAAATCGTCGTGCCTCCATTCGGTAACTGAACTATTTACGTGGGTAAGTTTGTATAGTTTTGTTTGTATGCTCAGTGGGCGCGTTCGACTCGCACTCACACAGTTTTTTTTTTTTAATTTGTTGTCCTAATCGTAGGAAAATAATATGGGCATCGACACACTACGTTGTTAGCGCATCGATTTTGGTATCTACGAATGTACACAAACACGCTAGTGACACAATCAAGACTTATTAAAAAAATTATCTTAAATTTTATTTTTTTTTATCCTAAAATAATCAAGCATTATTTTAGGAATTTAAAAGTAGCTGAAATGGATTCGGAACCCTATTCTGAACATACTGCTTTCTGGATGTGCGTTTATTATGTCATATATTGTATACATACATATTGGCTTCTGCAAACTGCTTCCTCCACATAAATGTCGGTTATAACGGATGCGAAGTCGAAGTAAGAAAAAAAGCAGTAATTGCCCTTCATTGGGGTACAAGCTTACTCCGTACCTTTCATCAAAATTGGTTAAATAGATTAACCGTGAAAAAGCAACAGACAGACGGAGATATTTTCATTTTTATAATATTAGTAATGATTGTCCTTTTTAATGACAATGCCAACTTCTGGGTTCAAATTAGTTCCATGTTGAAAGTCCTACGGCACACCAAAACTAGTACCTGGGAGATAAACCATAAACTAGTTTCATTTAAATGATCCGCAGAATTTGCGCATTGCGAAACGGTATGAGAACTTTTATTACTATAAAACTTTTTAGTACATCTGAAGCTAAGCTAAATTTAATACTTCAGCGAGAACCTGGGATGCATAATTTGCAATTTGTACCAAAAATTGTTGCAAATAACACATTCTCGTTCTACGCATCTGCATATATATTCAATTTATGGTCTCTCTTGTCGGCTTTAATACCAATTTCCTCTACAAGGCATAACTACGTATATTGTTGAACAAACTCAATAAAGTCTCCTGCCGGATTATCTGCATTGATATGCTGCGCAGTAACTCATTTGAATGCAAGGCACAAAATTAGCCGAAATAAATAATTCCCGGACTGCACAATATAGAGCGTTAGCAAATTTGCAAGATGGTCGCTGAAGTTTGGGAGATCTATTTATATTTGAGTTGGTTCTCTTTATTTGAAACGTAAAATGAAGACTGTAGTAAAATATAAAAGGAAAAATGTACAGCAGAGCAGATGAAGAAAATAAAGTAGGTAATAAAGGACGGTATAGTTCTATAGTCCAAAGAAAAAGAAAATGCTTCATTTTGTATTACACGTTAACCTTATAACACTACATTCTATAGATCTCATTTCCCTACCCTATCATTGTTGTGATATCCAACCATGGAATTTGCATCCGACTAACATGCACCGTGTTGACATGTAGTTTATAAACAGTCATCCATCATTGGTGTTTCGATTACATGCCCAATCCACACAACTGTCATGTGAGTACGGGCTAACTCAGTTGTCTTTCCATTATGAAGTCTCCCGACCTCTGTCGTATTCCCTCCTCATTTTCATTATGATGAAGTGTTTTATATGTATATATAATATTCTGTTTATCTATTTAGTCTAGTTTAATTATTTAATTATAAGCGATAATTTTGTACAATTTTAAAAGGTACGATGAGGTTGGTATATGTATGTATTTAGATAAAAACCCCAAAACAAATAAAGAGAAATCTTCGTTACGGCCTCTTGAATCAAAAAACTAAATAAAAATTTTTCATCATCTTAATTTCTTCAACCAAATTCTTCCAAACAGTTCGCCAAAACAGTCGAGACAAAACAAAATCAAAAACAACAAGACTCATTTAGAAAATTCCGAGCTGCATATTCGAAACACTCGTTACATCTAACGCCTCCGGAAAATCACAAAAAAATATATGAAATTATTTTAATAAATTCTTCATGGCTCGTACGTTCAATATTTTAAGTTGGGCTTAATTAATACGCGGCGACACTCCATTCGTTGAAATTAAGTACCAGCAAAATTTTATTAAATGTGCCATGCGTTTCGGTAGTCTGACAAAAATCACGTTACAGCGTCCATGGATGGTGGGTTACTAGATGTGCTTTCTAAGACTTACCATTTTTGAAAATTTTTTAAATGTTCCACGAGATCTCAGATATTTTTCTGCAGAAACATTATTTTCTAGTCTACGTTTTTAATGTTGTATTTTATTTATTTATTGTACTCTTCATAAAAATGGAGTGAAAGTAATGCTCCTTCACCATTTTTTTTACGTTGACAACGTTTGAGAACTTTTGTGTTGATTCAAGAAAAATTTACTATTAAATTGAACATTTTTTTCATAAAAAATACTGATTTCATTTAAACTGTACCACTCTTATTTTACACTAATAATTTAACTGAAATCTGATTAGATACTATGAAACCAACATTTTTATTTGCGAAATATTACATTAATATTACACTAAGCACAACAAAATGACTATCCATTCTACATCGTAGTCAAATCCGCATTATCCTCAGACACATTTCACAAAATCATCCATCAAAAGCTAACTGACCATTTATTCAAAGTCCCTTAATCCGTAGTTCCGTGGCACATCTAGTAGCGTATTCAGGGAGGCATATAGACGGCAGGAGGGGTGCAGTCTCGAGGGCCGTCTGCCGTAAAGTATCGTTTAATGACGTGTAACGAGCGTGGTCTCCGCACAGAAGTTGCATGTACATGAGAAAAAAACGGAAAAGTGCAAACTTCAGTACTGTTCGGGATCCGTACGGTTTTTCCCGATGCAAGTTGTGTTTTACTGCAAGTCAGCATCATTACTAACATACAAGTTTATTGCTGAATAAGGTTTGTTTGGGCTGCGGCCTGAATAACTATTTAGGCGGCAATGCTGACGCTGATGTATTTTTGAGGATTGTTAAATTTATGCTAGTTATATTTTGCTTAACATCCGTATATACATATAATTGTTTACTTCTTCTTCTTCTCCTTCCTCCTCGTCTGTTCTCTGTTCTTCTTCTTTATCCTTAACTCATATTACCTGGAGTCGGCGCAACACGTTTTTATCTTCAATTCTGTACTGTCAATAATCACACTAACTCCCTTTTCTTTCATATCACTCCTCACACAATCCACACATTTTCTTTGGCCTACCTCTCCCTTTCCATCCTTCCACATGTATACCCTGAACTCTTGTAGTAACATGCGATTCATTTCTCCTCTTCACATGACCATATCAAGACTAACGATTTACTTTTAACTTTTCAGTCACTGGCGCCATTTTTAAACATCCTCTAATATACTCATTTCTAACTTTATCCATTGTTGTCACACCACACATCTATCTCAACATTTTCATCTCCGCTACATCCAATCTTTTTTCATCCGACTTTTTCACAGCCCAACATTCTGGTCCATACAGTATGACAGGTCTTATCACGGACTTGTAAATTTTACCTTTCTACTTGAGGGCATTCGTGACCTGTCGCCATTTTATACATCCTGCGTTGATTCGATGTATTATGTTTCGGTCTGAACCGAAAGTCGGAACAGAACGGTATGGGCGTTCCGGCGAGAGCTAAAGGCACAGTATTGGAGAGCGCCGAAATTGAAGAATAAGTACTCCGTTTTGGTTCTACCCAATTTCAGGCTAACACTTTTTAGTCTGCGCCACCACACCTCGAATCTGCTCTGGACTTCTAGGCCACTCTCAGCAACTACCACAATGTCATCGACAAACAGCATACACCAGGGAGACTCATGCTGAATGTTCAACGTCAGGGGTTTTCATAATCAACAGGGGAGGTAAGGGCTGAGAGCCGACCCTTCATGTAGACTTCCTAAGCACACCTTTCTCCTCAAGGGCCCACCACAGAACCTCACAAGTTACCCGGTCGTATGCCTTTTCGAGGTCAACGAATTCTATTTATTCACACCTCTGTATTTCTCGCACAGTTGGCGTATAGTGAAAATGGCATCCGTTGTACCCTGACCAGGCTTAAAACTGAATTGTTTCTGTGTCAATAACTTTCTCCCAGGCTTTCATAGTATGGGACATTAGCTTTATTCCTCTATAATTATTGTACACAAGAACATTACCTTTGTTTTTATAGATGGGCAACAAAGGTCTCTTGTACCAATCATCAGGTAAGGCTTCTTCCCGCAACAACTTATTGTAGAACAAAGCTAACCACGTCCATCCATCCAATCACAATAATTTCCACACTTCAACTGGTATTCCATCTAAACCAATCGAACCCTTAGTAATATAAAGATTTAAAACAAAAATGTAGTTTTTTGGGAATACGTGTTTAAAGATTTTGAATTGTTACATTCCAGCTTATTTTGTGTCATTGTCATCAATGTCATTTTCTTTAGATTTATTAAAATAAAAATAAATAATAATATGAAATTCCATAAATTATACGTTTTTTTTTGCCCATATAGTACATAAAAATATAACAGTAATGTCTTCAATAATCTCTTTAATATCTTTACATTTCGACAATATAACGATCTATTATGAATTAAACCCAAAAATATTAGTATGTTTTTATAATATAACGGCGGCAGCAACTACAAATTGTTCTATATAGTACAAAATGGTTAGAACAAAACTCATCTGTTTTATTTTCATAGAAGAGCACAAACACGAACTGCACAATGTTTGCCTTGTCGGTCTGCCTTCGACAAGTATGGACACGTTATTGGTTACGACCTTATATCAGTAAGAAAAGGAGACTAGCGGGGAGAGTGTGAGAGAGACACAAATATAGTTACCGAGTCGTTAATTTACTTCTTCTCTCACTGTCAGCGGTAGCTGGTAGATAATTTCGTTTTGTGCCCTTAACATTCAAAATCAAACTTTAAAAAAATATCGACTTGAGCCCTCATTTTTTTTTTCTTGATAAGTTCGGGCTTGTCCGCTATCTCACATGATGGAAAGCGATGATGTGGTTGACGATGGAGCGCGCTTACCTAGAAGTAACCTATTCAATCTTGACTTAAAGATTCCCGGGTTTTAGTCATCAGGAAACATAGATTATAGAATATTATTAAGGGTACGCAATGGCCTTATCATTTTTGATTCCATCTACTCATTTACTGCTATTCTAACTTCATCCGTACTAACCATTCTCACTAACCCTACATTTACTATTCAAATATACTCATTCATCAGTCTTTCTTCAGTAGTCTTAATAATGTGTAAATATATCTATACATTTAAATAAAATTGTTTGTAATATCAAAATGATGATATGTTTTTACTAAATTCATATGAATCTAGATATAATATCTGTTTTACATTATTGTTTCATTAACATTATCTGTCTGTCTGTTTGTTTCGACTAATCTCCGAAGCGGATGAACCGTTTTTCACTGGTAAATAGCTGATGTTATAAGGAGTAACTTAGGCTACTTGTTTAATTTTAGCATAAGAATTAGCAAAAAAAACTTTTTGAAATTATGACCAAATGCCATTGTGCAGGCTTTATAAGCATGACGCGGGTGAAGTCGCGAGCACCAGCTAGTATGTTATAAATCTGTTATTTTCAAGGGTTGCTTATTTAAACTAAATCAGTTTCATTAGAAGTATATTTTATACATTGATCTCTGCTTAAAGAGAATGCCGTTTTTTATTCCAGATGTTCACATCACGGGTCCCTAAAACTGCCGACTAGTACCGAAATGAAAGGGATCCAAAGCGGCGATTTGTTTGCGACATTTTAAGAACGGTTTTAACATGTGGATGGTCGACGTTATCCATGCGGATTTTACAATGGACTAGCTTCTGCTCGAAGCTTCACTCGCGTGAAAGTAAGTTCCTCCATACAAACTTCAGAACCCCGTTTCCTACCCTTAGGAGGTAGCCATCATAGGCATGGGCTTGCGGACGGCAAGCAATGGGTAGCTCGTCGTCCGTCCGCCCGATAACTGTCCGGCTCGAGTCCGATTCGTCGGCTGCGCGTAGTGTTCTACGTGCGCCTTAAGGAGATGTCAGCAATACCGTAGTGGCAGTAGGGTTTGTTTCTGAAATGAAAATCCGGGGTCCTGGAATGCAAGGCAAAGAAGGAACATAAGAGTAGGTTTTAGTCAGTAAATGTCTGAAACGCCCTCTCGCTCCACCCAAGAGTTCTAAAAAAAAGCCTTAGAGGGCAAGTTTTGGAAAATCCTTTCTTATTCTTTTTTCACATTATCAAAGGAACCAGTTCAAAGATTTGAGTTGGACGTTGATGAGTCAATTAGTGAGTCAAGACTTTGCCTTTTATATATTACTAGCTTCTACCACAGTCAAACTAGGTTTCTCCATACAAACATTAGACCCTCCTTTTATTCCCTTAGGTGGCGAAATATATTAAATATTTTCTTATTCTTGGTAGACATCATAAAAGGAACTTCTACGCAATATTTCAAAGTTTTAGGCCTAGAGTTTTTCGGGCAGGGCGTTGATGAGTCAGTGAGTGAGTCAGAATTTTGCCTTTTATATATACAGATAAGGTATACAAATATCTAGATTACACCTTTTAGTTAACTTTGATTAATTGTCGAAAGATTCGGTAGGCAGTCGGTATTTTTTCTTAACAATCTAAGATGGATGGATTGTGTGAAGAGTGATATGAAAGAAAAGGAAGTTAGTGATAGCATGACGAGTAACAGGGCAGAGTGGAAGAAAAAAACGTGTTGCGCCGACCCCAAATAACACGGGATAAGGGCAGGAAGATGATGATGAATCTAAGATGCTGAGACCTTCCATAGTCTGTGTTTCCGAATAACTACAATATGGGGATCTTTAAATCAAAAGTGAATTGGTTAATATTGATTAATCACTATTGGTTAATATTGATTAACCACTTCGTAGTGGTTAATATATATGTGATACTGGTCTAGTCACGAGGTTATTAATATAATAATAAATAAAAAGGTTATAATAATAATAATCAGACAACCACGTCCACGTTAGTCAGACTTTAGGGTCACGGGTTAGTCCCAAATAACTTAAAAACTATGTTAGTAAGAAAAAAAAAGCAATATAAAATATGAAATAATTCTCAAAAAAGATCGTTCACTGATACATAATTATGATATACTCCTTATTATATTACCACACTTTCACTTAATGTTGTACTGCAAAATCATTATATCTGTAATCAAAATACGGGTCTTAATCAAAAACTTTTAAATAAGAGGCAAAAAACTTTGGTTCACAACTTTTCATGAAACATAAACCACAATACTGAAAACCATAAACTCCCCATTTTCAACACGCTCTATTTATTTGATATCCAATAAAATATTTTTATATCGTACCACGGTTGGTTACATACCAAAATACGATGAAGTAAAAAATAATTGCCGTGTGAAAGGCCGCGCCTCAATCACGGGTTATTCGGAAACAAGTGGAAAACTATGAATTTCAAAAGCTTGTAAAATGCGGATTGTGTAGGTTAAGTCTTTTCCACACAAGGACACATATGCTGGATGGATAACTTTCATTATTCACATTTAAATTAGTTTCAAGGATTATTTTTTAAGGTAGGAAATCATCTCATGACTGCCGACAAAAAAAATATGCCTTCCCGCATTGCGGATTTTTTTTAAATCAAATTAACTAAAGCCACACCTACGTTTCTTCAGTTTCTTTTTGCTTTCTAGGATCACGAATATCCCCCTTCATACTTTTCCCCATGGCCCTAGCAGGCATGGGCCCTGCTTGGTCTCTATATATATATATATATCTATATATATCGTCTAATGACATCCCCCGCTCTTGGCCGAAGCGGAAAGGCGTGTCAGACTTTTACTGACTAAAAACCTACTCCTGTTACTTCTTTGCCATTGTTCCAGGGCCCCGAGGATCTCTTTCGCATAACTCATGGCCCCAGTAGGCTTTGGTCCCGCAGGGTTGAAACCCTGCTGGGCCCCTACGGTTGCCGACATCTCCTTGATCTTAATAGGTAAGGACATACATACTGAATGGATAATTTTCATTATTCACATGTATATTAGTTTTAGGGATGTTTTTGTTGTTTTTTTTTAAATGTGTACTAAATTTCGTTGAAATCCGTTAAACGGTTCTTAGACACATACTCACTCCCAAAATTTCGCCTTTATAATAATAGTGTGATTAAAAATTGAATACTTTTCCCTGCCAAAGTTGCTTGGCGCAAAGTATGTTGCATTACATCAAATCTTTCGCATATTCAAAGTCAGTTGAAAACTTTCATATTAAGTTCATACGTTGGAGTGTGTGCGTCATCACTAGAAAAGCGAATCCATTTTCCGTTTCCCACATTCCGTTTACTGAAGTACTTAAGTAAAGTTTGCGAATTGAATCGAAAAAACATTTCTACGTTATTTTACTTCTGGTTATTATGTAACCGTATATAAAACTTAATAGGTACGAGTATAGCATGCAGTGCGGTATTTATTCATATTCTAGATTCTAGATTCTAGGGAACTCAAATAGTTCGTTTCGGTTGTAGGTTTTTGGAAAGAGAGATATCAGCTGCCGGTTACTATTTTTGAAATACAGTTCCTCTAGCTCTCGCCAGCGGTTTTCCTTGCGTGAAAGTAGAAAGTAGAAAATTATCCATAGGATAATTTTTTTGAGGATAAGAAGAATAAGGAGGAAGCAATGATGCTTCTTATCTCATCTTTGGCACACAAGTAGTCTATGAACTACCCGTGTGTCAAATTTCATACAAAACGTCCAGCCATTTGCGTGAGGAGGAGTAACAAACATACATACAGATATATGCGTAATTATAAATGTTCACCTTTATAATATTAGTGAGATTTGTGTTAGAATCTAAATTTTTGCGCAGCATTTAAAAAAAATAAACATCTGTAGGCGCAAAGGTGGATAGTAAATGGTGCAGTTTCATGATAATTTGCAAACCGTTTCTTTGCGCAGCATATAAAAAATGAAACATTTATAGGCCCAAACGTGGATAGTGTATGGTGCAGTTTCATGATAATTTGCAAACCGAATTTTTGCGCAGCATTTAAAAAAAATAAACATCTGTAGGCGCAAAGGTGGATAGTATGTGGTGCAGTTTCATGATAATTTGCAATCCGTTTCTTTGCGCAGCATATAAAAAAATGAAACATCTATAGGCCTAAACGTGGATAGTGTATGGTGCAGTTTCATGATAATTTGCAAAACCGAATCTTTGTGCAGCATTTAATAAAAATAAACATCTGTAGGCGCAAAGGTGGATAGTAAATGGTGCAGTTTCATGATAATTTGCAAACCGTTTCTTTGCGCAGCATATAAAAAAATGAAACATCTATAAGCCCAAACGTGGATAGTGTATGGTGCAGTTTCATGATAATTTGCAAATCTATTCTTTGCATAACATGTAAAAAAATTGCTGCTGCCAACAAATTCGTCCGCGTGAAAGTAGAAAATTGACCTTTTTTTTATTGATTGATTGAGAATAGAATAAACTTTATTGTACACCAAAATAGTAACAATTTCACAGAAATTTAAATCTACAACAATTTTCTATAGTTCTAGTTTTCGTTACTCTCGGGATGAAAAGTATCCAAACCTAGCTAAGTACATGAGTGCCAAATTTCATCCAAATTCACTTTTTCCTTTACAATTTATTAGTGTGATACACAAACTACAATAAGTATAATATGTAGTTTTTAAATATTTAATGAATTTGCAATGTCATTGTCTCATCCGATTTCCCTGCAACCGCTAATCAAAATCATTAGAAATTCAACATTTTCCATCGGAATGATTTAATCACGAGACTCGAGGCTGCACAATCTCATTATCTCGTCTCGTTCGCCACTCAGCAAGAGACGACTTTTTCGTCAATTTGCATACGTAATTAATTAACTTTTTTTTCAGAATGTTTTTCTTTTTGTCCCCACAGCAGGTGGACGAGATAACAGTATTCTGCCTGAATACGGGTACGACAGATGTTTAATTTAATTTATTCGGTTAGTATTATAAGAATGGGTTAGTTGCTGGTTGTTTTATCTATATATTTAGAGACCCCAGACTTTCGATTGGCTGATAGTTTGTTAGTATGAAAGTGCGCACATAAAACAATTCAGAATCGGCAGACAAAAAAGTTTAGCTTCATATTGATTAAGCATCCAACCAAATTATCGGCCGACCGAAATTCTGCAGTTTGACCTTTAAAATATTTCGATTGGCCGATAGTTTGGCTGTATGAAAGTGCGCACATAAAACGATTCAGAATCGGCTGACAAAAAAGTTTAGCTTCATACTAATTAAGCAATCAACCGATAGTTTGTTGGCCGATCGAAATTCTGCCGTTTGCCCTATAAAATTAGAAACTGACTGGCTGACATATTAATGCATACTCGTAGCTGAAACTATTGGGCCTAGGAACGTGAATAAAGGACTAGAGAGGTTTTTCAAAATGTATCTCCTAAAGGAATGAAACGGGGGTCCAAAGTTTGTATGGTAAAACTTACTTTTACGCAGGTGAAGCTGCTGGTAAAAGCTAAGCACAGTGTTTGTTATCGAACTCCTCTGAAATGACTAGACCGATTTTTTTGTGTATTGTTACAGATACCGCCATGGATCTTGAGCGCTGACTTTCACTTACACAGAAGTGAAATATCGAGTCTCTTTAGTGGTATAAAGTGAGACGCGCGGGCGGGTAGTGCAATCCTTGTACAGTGATTGGCTCGCCGATGTGTATGATGCGCAAAGCGATCCCCACTTTTTCGCCGAGAGCTCAAGATTCGTGCCGTATCTGTAGGCAATTTTTTACCCCTCTATCCCCAACAAAATTTTTTTTTTGATGATTTATATGTCAGAACAACGTTTGCTCGGTCAATTAGTATTTCTTAGTAAATACTAGTGTTTTATTCCGATTATGTCGAGATCTAATTCAACAGGTAAAAAACTGCTGACATTTCTTTGAAGCGCGCGTGAAATACTACCTGCCGTCGAGACAGTTCGTCGAATCCTTATTAGACAGCGAGCTCTGCGTTGCTCGCTGTTCGCAAGCCCAAAAGACAGTGTGTTATAAAATAAAATTTCAGTCGTTTTATCTAGTTCGAATTCAACAGGCTATTGTACTAATATTTATTATAATGCAGTTAAAAATGTGTACTAATCAAAATATGCAAAAACTCCATCCTTGTTTTTCATCGAAATCACTATAATATAATAATATTTACAACTATCACACAACGTCATCTAGTCCCAAGCTAAGCAGAGTTTGTGTTATGAGTACTAGACAACTGATAAACATACTTATATATTTCTAAATACATACTTAAATATTACAGATAAATTACACCTAGACACAGAAAAAATGATCGTGCTCATCACACAAACATTCGTCCTGGGTGGGAATCGAACCCACGACCTCCAGCATAGCAGTCATTACCACTAACCACTAGACCAACAGGCCAGTCAATCACTGCTTGACATAACATTACTAAAGAAGATTTATAATAAGCATATTAATATTGAAGGTGACCGCGTTGTTTATTGAAATACTCTTGTACTCCATATTATATCGACATAACACAAGAAGCCTCAAACCTCCGCTCATCCTCCAGGGGTCTGTTAAATAATTTAACAAATTGGTTCTCAAGGTAAGTTTAGGGCTGCTCACATGACCACACACCCTTTCAACAGCGGAAGCCTCTAAGAGGCTCGCCAGACATCGCGTTCCGTAGGGACGAAGATACAAGTGAGATTCTTATTAAGGTTAGTGTATTAGCAGCTTTTAATACTGTTTAGTATTTCATAATACGGACCGCGCACTGGAAAACGCAGCGTTGGAAGGCCTCCCACAAGGTGGACCGACGACCTGGTGAGAGTCGCGGGAGTGCGGTGGATGCGAGATGCACAGGATCGGTCGTTGTGGCATCGCTTGGGGGAGGCCTATATCCAACAGTGGACGTCTTTCGGCTGAAATGATGATGATGATTTCATAATAATTCAGAGAACGCATCGCAA
This sequence comes from Mythimna vitellina, assembly GCA_949316375.1. Classification (NCBI taxonomy): domain Eukaryota; kingdom Metazoa; phylum Arthropoda; class Insecta; order Lepidoptera; family Noctuidae; genus Mythimna; species Mythimna vitellina. The sequence continues at coordinate 12,803,108 of OX438686.1, forward strand.
AGTAAACGACCGCCCTAACACGAATACTATAGTAACTTACTGGGGCTGTCTAAATTTATTTATAGTCGCAATATTATAGGTGAAATAAATATTTTTGTATATTTTTTAAAGCAACCCATCACTTGTTCGTTAATATGCGATAGTCGCAGAATTTTGTTCAGGTCGATATTTTTAAGTTGATGACGTAATATTTTTGGAGAAGTATTTAAATCAAGCCGGGGTTATAGTAATTTCCTACCGAGTACTTCTGAAAATTTATTTATTAATGTTATACGTACCAACCTACTTAACCTGCTTTTTACTTTTTTATCAAATAGTTAAAGTAATACATGAACAATTTTTGTATCTTCTTAATTAATTTGTGAACACACGTACTCATTAAATGACTTAAGAAAAAATAAATAAAATAAATAGTATCAAAACCACTGTCATAAACGGGAATACTAACGCGGTAAGAAGACTACACTAGCATGCGGTTTCGGAGTAAAATTACATCAAATCAGCTGAATTATTAAAAAGTTCCAGTACACGCTTCAGAGTTAGCGAGTTTATTGGGGTTTACAGTCTTAAGGCTTACCACAATCTTTCATATGTTAGAGATACAACATTAATGTACATTATCTTCATTAACACAATATTTTATAAAGCTGTTTACAAATTGTAAAGTTGCAAAGAGCAGTTGTAGCAAGCTTATAATGCAGTTAAATCGATAGTGTTCAAAATCAATGCCACTTTTCGTTGTAATTTTATAACTCAAGAACGGGCTCACCTATCCAAACCAAATGTTTAGGCTTTGTTAGGACTATTAAGTAGATGGTTTATGTGAAGTTTGCACAAAATCTGTCGAGCGGTTCTTCATTTATCACATTATTAGGCGGTACGAAGTTCGCCGAGTCAGCTAGTATATTTTAAATGTTGTTTTGATTTATTTTATTGAAGCCATGTGAAGAGAAAGGATGAAACGCTTATTACTAAAAGAGTTATGAGTATACATTTGGATGGATGGAGAAGGAGAGGAAGGCCAAAGAAAAGATGGATGGGCTTTGTAAGAAGTAATATGAAAGAAAAGGGAGTTGGGATGGTGCAAAACATTTTTTCACCTGATGGTTTTTTTTTAATTGTGGAAATTATCTAATGACTTCTCGCGCTCTGGGCGGAACGGGAGAGCGTGTGAAACTTTTACTGACTAAAACCACACCTGTATCCTTCAGTTGCTCTTTGCGTTCTAGGACTACGGGTTTCTTTTTCAGAAATTCCCCGCGGCCCTAGCTAGCGGGCATCGGCCCTGCTGGGCCCTTACGGTTTGCTGACATCTCCTTGAGGAGCGCGTGGATAACTACTCGCTGTTGACGACTGGGCTAGGTCCGGTTAATTACCGCCGCAATTACCGCGGCAGGGCCCTCACAGGGGGCTCGGGAGGAGACCGTAATGGATTGCCAATAACGGCTCCACCACGTCTCCAGCAGGCGAACATCCCACCTGATTGTTAGCAGTGACCCAATCGTTGATGGTGAAGCGCACTACTTTATTAAGAGCCAACTTACTCTAGTCTTGAAGACACCTAAATTATAATAGGATGGGAAAACCGCAGCAGGCAAATTGTTCCAGTCGTAAGTAAAGTATTTACAATAAAATGCTCGCAAAAGTTTGTATTCTCATAAATTACCATATTTTCTGAAAAAAATTAAATAAATAAATACAATACAAGTTATGTTGCTTCAAAGAAAATCCATGTTAATCTTTCCTGTATCGTTCTAAATATAAAAAGGTAAAATAAAACAACAGTTCTAAATAAAAAAATATTTCCGTTTCCAATAACCTTAGGTTAATATCTCCTTAAGCTTAGTGAAGGTTGAGTAATTCAGAAACGCACCTTACAACGGTTGCCGGTAGGTAATTAATTTTCAAGGGATTACTCTACAAATGCCGAGGATAAAGGAGGTTCAGGTCTGGCCTTTGCGCCGTGTCGAATTAAACAATTTTGCCTAAATAAAAATACTTGAGATTTAACCATTTGTGTAATCTTTTTATTTTTGCTAAAAACCATTTACTTTGTTTAAAATTGTATTTTTCTTTTCTTGTAGCGATTTTTTCTCAAAGTGAAAGCTGTAGGCCTAAGTGTAGGCAGGTTCTAACTAGATGGCGTTGAAGTCAATACTTTTAGTTTATTTTGTTTGTAGTGTATGGGAGTGTACTAGTAAGTCAAGGAAATAGTAAAAATCGGATAAATGATGAATGAATATAATGTTTATTTTCAAATCACACTTATATTAATTTCAAATATAATGGTCAAATCATATGAGAACTATGGAGATGAGATGGTCTTTTGAGGAAAGACCCACATAGATTTGAGTGGACCTGGCCAATCAGAGCTAGTATTTGTTACTAGACGATGTCTACTTTATTGAACTTAGTGAAATTAATACCTTAAAATTTTCCTGATCCAGACTGTTCATGACTCTTACTAAAGTGCTTAAGTGTAGTGTTGTACTTAAGTACCTATACTATAATTAGTAACATAAGTTGAGTTTAGCACCATCTATCAAAAGCAGTGCCACGTTCAACCTTGTTACTTTCACCTTAAATAGCCTCATAATAACGATTTTATTTAATTTAATCGTAGAAGAATCAACAGCTATAACAAATGGATAATAATTGTATATGAGACATTAAGCCAGTTACAGGTTCTCACGGGTAAAAACAGTAGAAAGAGTAATAGAAAATTCTCATCTCGGATCATTAACAGGCCCGATAAAAAAAGAATATAATTATACACTTAAGTACAATTAGCACTATGCACTCTTAAAAAGCCAGCATTCAGCTGAGTGCGTGAAGAGTAGGTTTTAGTGGTAAATGAGAACTCTTTACAAAGAATATTAAGGTTTTTACTCACTCGCACCATGTATAAGTTTTGTCTTAGTTAGAAGAGGAAGAAGGAATGGAGATAGGCGGATTAAATGTAACCAATCTCTTGGGGATATTGAAGTGCAATATAGGCAGTATTTAGCAGTAAAGATTCTTTTAGTGACCGTAAGATTGGTTGTAACGTCACGCATATTTATGCGTAATCGTGACGAGCGCGCCATCTAGTGAGCGTAATCAAGACAAAACCAGCTTGCTGCCATAGTTCTCCCTAAAACAATAAATTTTAATTGCCGTCGTGAAAATCGATAAATCAAGGGCAGTTTGTATATAAAACTATGTTGTGTAACTCGTGTGCGACTCCACTCGATGTACTTCAAGAACAAATGCTAAATTAGCTGCTTTAGCGAAAGAAGGTAAGCTATGCTTTGGATTTATATCGTTGTTGAATTTGATCTTCGATGAGGATGAACTGCAGCAGCTTGGTTCAATACAAAACAGACTTTTTCTAATCCAGAACCAGTAAGTGCGTTTTTACAGTCCACTTATATATTCTACAAACCTTTTAAGCGGTTATCTACACTAATATTATATAAAGGTTAAAGTTTGCTTTTTTTTGTTTGTAGGAGGTAATTTCTGAAAGTACTAGTCCGATTGCTAAAATTTTTTCACCGATGGAAAGCTGCTTTGTTCCTGAGCGACATAGGCTATATTATATGTACGCGGTCGAAGCGGCGGGCAAAAGTTAGTTTTAGGTAAGCTCGCAAATCAGAGATGAGTATGTTTTCGTACCTGTTATGTGCAGACCACACAGTAAGCTGTCAATGTAAGCCTAAGTTCACACGGCATTGTACTGCACGTTTTCTTTAAGTGTAATGCTGGGATCGAAGATAACAAGACTGTAGTTAATATTGAAAAATAATTAGGTGTAAAGACGGGATTTAGGTGTTCCCAGTGAACCAGTAAACATGTCGATCTCTGTAGGCATGGGTTGATGATTTCCCACCGAAAAAATAAGTTTGGTTTTAAACCAATATCTTAGCTATGCGAGCTAAGCTGAACTCGCTTAGTTTAGTACTTTGTTTATCGTACTTATAGATATTGTTTGTTATTACTTATTACTTGTAGGTATTGCAGCCAACAAAGATGGCAGTCTCCGTAGAATTTCCTACAATCCCTTTCAGCAAATCCAGATAGAAACGATTCGCTGGAACAACTCAGCGAGCCGTGAATTAACTGGTTAGTTCATGTTCTTCGTACCACGTGTTTCAAAGAGGTCAGGCTATATTATAAAACAAGGAGTAGTAGATACTACCTACGGCGTTTTGTTATAGACACAATTGAAAAAAAAATGCGCGAATTAATACCTATAATCAATTACATATTCGATGACATACAAATGAGAATGCAATTTTTTTTTATCGTCAGATTGGTTCCATTTTCATATGATAAAAAAATGTATAATTAATCATTTTAAATTCAGTCCTACTAGTCTTTTAATGTAAAAATCATAGTATAGTATTTCATATATTAATGTTGCAATTGTCTATAAGTGTTGCAGCACTATAACAGTTTTAAAATAATGTTCCATTAATATTCCGGTGATTCTAATTTTGAAGATAAATAAATAACGTCAATAGGTTTGGTTTGTTAACCAAATACGTAACAAGAGCTGAACAAATTCGGATGAAACTAGGCATATAGATTTTTGGTTTGAAACAACATGGCTCTCATCCTATGAGTACGTTCCCTTGAATAATTCTTGAGTTTCAGAACCTAGTACCTCATAAAAGTCACACATATATACTGAAACGACCCAAAACCGAGTACTAGATGAATCTATTTTATTCACAAAGCGAAAATAAGACAGCTAGCAAAATTATGCAGTGTCACCAAACTTCAAAGAAAACCGCGGCGCCAACCGCAAAACGAAAATGAATATCAAGTACTGAGGTTGCAGTAAAGCGAAGTAAAATAAAAAAAATAAACACACTACATTCAATACAAACAAATCTGTCTGAGGCGTCGTACTTTCAAGTTCTAGTCTCACGAAAGCTTTTTCCACCTATCCTCTGTACAAACAAGGACGCCCACAAAAAACGTTTCTATGTAAATAGGGGCAAATAAACCGTGTGTGAGTCACTCGCGAGGGATGTAGGCCAACTAGATGTGCTCGTCCCGGGATTTACTGCTTGATGTTATGTGACGTGCGCTGAGAACGAAGTTAACGTGGAGGAAAGGCAAAGAAATGTAAAGTGGAGGGCATTGTAAGAGCTAAATTGTTTTTAGGCTCTGTGTTGGTTTTATACTATGGAGCTTGTTTTATATTCACAATGTCTAATCGTCATTACTATCAAAGGGCTCCAAGATCCATTTCTAAAGAAGTCTAGCTTTCACTTTGACTGAATGTCATTTTTCTAGCCTTTTCCCAACTAACTGGGTCGGCTTCCAGTCTAAACAGATGCGGCTGAATAACCGTGTTTTTTTCTATCAGACCTCCACAATCCAGTTACTGGGCAATACGATACTTCTTGGAAAGACTGATGGTCAGACTTTCTGGCGTCTGACTATCCGGAGCACCCCGTGTTTCAGTAATGTCTTAGAAAAAGTTAGAAAAGTACATGAATAGAAAAAATCATATCAGTACTTGCCCAATTTCGATCCCGCAACCTTATGTATGCCGGCCGGTGCCGTAACCACCGGGGCATCACGACACTTGACACTTTGATTGAATGAGTTAGGGAAATCAGAAGACTGAAAACCATTTTATCGTTACAGTCAAGTGAACATGTTGCTGGTTGACCTTTGATCATGTTTTTAATACATGATGATTAATACATACATACAATACTTGAGGAGTGGTGGCCGAGTGGTAACGGCTCCGACTTACGAGTTGAGGGTTCCAGGGTCAAACCCAGCCAGGCGCATTACTTTGTGTAATTTATTTCATCACCACTGCTCTCAAAACGGTGAAGGAAAACATCGTGAGGAAACCGGCGTGTCCTAGAACCAAAAATTCGAAGACATGTGACATCCACCAACCCGCACCGGGCATATTACAATACTTCTAAGCTATTAATTCTATGTCATTTTAAGTGAATTATATAATAATTGTTCTTATGAGAATACATTTTTTAAACCTGTGATGAGAAATAGAAGGATCCCAGTGTCGCAACCCTTACCATAAAGCGATATGAGCAAGGACACTAGATTGAAAAAATATTGCAAAATAATGAAATTATATAACACTGAGTTTTGTATAAATACCTCAAGAACTAGGTACAGAGGTAGTGTTAGAGGTACTTATACAACTTCCAGCATCTCACTAAGTCCCTGTAAAGCACCTTCTCTCCCACAAGATCGCATTTTCGGCGGCATTTTATACGCGACGCATGCTTGATTCCCACTATACATATTTATGATGTCGCCCGGTTTGCCAGAGAAACGGGAAAAGAAAGAATTTTATGGCCTCTTACGTAGGTGACCGTGCAACAATTACGTGTGCTTCGTTTATTACGGTTGTGTAAAGTTTTTATTATCATTCAGGAAGAAAGTAGACCACATTTTTAAATTCAGGTAGAAGTTACCTATGAATATCAATGATGTAGAGTCTTCAAACAAATATAGCCATTTTTTAAAGTGACAAACTCCTTTAGGTGTGCTGAGCACTTTATTTAGTTAAATGAGATTCAGCCGTCACTTACGGTTATTCTTTTTTATTATGGTGAGAAATCATCTAATGACTTCTCTCGCTCTAGGGTGAAGTGAGAGGGCGTGTCAGCCTTTTACTGACTAAAACCACACCTATGTTTCTTCAGTTGCCTTTTGCATCCCAGGACTACGGGTAACCCATTCAGAACTTCAAAAGTCGACCTATGGACCTAGTTCGTTCGGGTACGATCAGCTTCAGTCGTCTAAGGGAGCGATACGTACAATAAAAACGATAAGATAAAAAAATAGTTGAATTTTAGATTATTAACAGCCTTGACGAAATATTTAATACTGCTTTAATACATTTGCATTAATACTGCTGTGTTGTCTTAGTCAACCACCGTTTTAAATTTTAGTTTGCTCGCTAACACATGAAATGCGTTTGCGCTTAAAGCTAAGAAAAGTAATTCCAATGACTGAAGTTAGCAAGTTTACCACCCAAGGTAATACGTCGAAATTGAAGAGCAGGAGAAATTCGCAGTCGCAGTTTGATTCCGAACGGATATTCGGATAAGTAGAGCAAACACTTCTCGGGTTAGAACGTCTTAAGACGAACAGTTCGCTGTAGGAGTCAGTAGTTTGTTCAATCAATCGCAACTTGTACGATAGATTGTGTACTCGATGGTACCGTTTCGCGGCTTCGGCATTGAACTACTAATATTGGAATTGTTTTGTTTGAAATTGATGCCCTTTGTCTGTGAAATGCAGTGGATCGTTCCTACGGAAGATAGTAGGATTAAGTTCATGAGTTCTAATTGATGTTAGTGAGGTGTTCTATTGCAGTGTGTGAAACCTCAATAAAAACTGCTGAATGAGTTCAATAGTATAGAATACATTCGTGAATTTCGAGGCTCAAATACTCCAAGCTTAAATGACGCTAGTTAATGTCAGTCTATGGATGGTTGCCCATCTTATAATAAAATACTGAAATTCCAAAGTGCGTCAGAAAGCACGTTATGCTGTTGGTCCAGGCTGTCAATTGTAGACCTTTGAAAATCCAAACTAAAAAATTAGGGATGTCACAAAAGTTATTACATCGCAACCGATTTGTAAGCGGATTTTTTGAATTTGGTTTATTGGAATCGAAACCAGAAGCGGAATCAGAACCGGAATCGGAGGCGGAGACAGAAACATCAAATGAAACACTAATAAAACTAATAAAAAACTTTGTTAAATAGGAATGAATGAAGCGCGAACTTACAACATGCCAAATACGAAATTAAATAAAAAGTGAAAAAGTAATAGACAGAAGGCACGCGGCCGTAAATTACCGCGACGAGTATAAATTTGTTTCTCAATATAACTTCCGATTAAAAGTTATCGGAACCTCAATCTGAATCGGAGGTGCAAAATCAATCGGATCTTGCAAACTTTCAAAATCAGAATCGCACCGCCGTAACGTCTCTGGTCACAAGTCAGGGAGTCTAATACCAGTCTTGCCAAGGGATATCGTGTGGCCCACTAAGTTGTGGAGATCAGATAGGCAGTCACTCTATGTGGAATACTGGTATTAAGCTGCAGCAGGTTAAACTGGAAGAAAGCCCTGACATAAATTGGAAAAAGCTAGGCAGATAGTACCTACAGAATGTATTCGGTAGTTTCTTAACCATTGGTAGGAACATACACGTTGGAATGACTTGTAAAACTTGTACACGCAATACTAAAAACTAGTCAACCATGTCTGCACATGATTTTGCAACAAGATTTTTTTCTGGCCGACTGATTGACACTGCGTGATCAAAAGGTTGGCTGATGTTTTGCCCAAAAAATTAGCATTGTCAGTCAACGTAGTAATTATGGATCAAATAAAACAGTAGTAGTCATGCTGTCAGTTTTTTAAACACATTTCTTGATAATGATGATGCGGTCCTCCTTCGACACCTGCACCCCTAAATAAGTTGATAATCTGCAATCGTTAACGCTAGTCGAAAACTAATAAAAATTGTATGGGAATGACATCACCTCAATGTTAAGTCACGTGGTCAGAACAAACAAATAAAAAATTTGTAGCCAAGTTCACATAATTCAAAATAATAGAAAGAATTGTAATGGTTTCTACAATGTTCAACGCTACATCCTTTGTTATTATAGAACGACATTGTAGAACGAGCGGCTGACTCAGGCGCGTCAACATGGCTACCAACTTATCGTTTTCTACAATTGCTGACACCGAGGCGTTACCAATTGGAGAACGGAATTCGACACGAAACGTTTGTAATTTGGCTAGGGGGCTAAGTATATTTTGTTTTTGTATCTTCTGTATAAATAAAAGGCAAAGTCCTGACTCACTCACTTACTCATCAACGCTTACCCTTGGACCTAGAATGTATACATAGAATAAGAAAATATTTTCAAAATTCACCCCTAAAGTGATGTAATTGATCCTGTTTTTATCCTTTGAGTACGAAACCTTAAAACAGTAATATAAAAACAAATATTGTTGCGCCCTAGATATGTTCGAATTTATATAATTATTATTATTTAACAAGACCTTGAAAACGAATGAAGGTAATAAATAACTAATTATAACAATATCATTCCCAATTACAACTTGAGCTTTTACCGCACATTACTGTTTAGGTATATTCTGCAATACAATTTCACTTACAAAGCGTACAGATGTTACCGAATGCAGCAGTCGTCGGAACGTAAACATTGTTCACATCGCTAATTTACCACCACATAAAGGAAAAACAGACCTGAATTAAATGCAGGTATTCCGTACACTTGGCCCTGCAAACAGGCATTCCCACAAATGGGAAATTCGTAAGCCTATGGACACAGAAACATTGAGGAAGTTTGAACGCACAAATATAAAGGATATCGACGCGACATGCATTTTTTCCATTTGAATTCAAGAGCCTATGAATACAGCTTTCAGGAATCAATTTTTATTTGGTATTTCTAAAAATTTTGTTTGGTTTGGGTGGATTTTCTAGAACCAAACTAAAATTGTTTTCATTGGTTTTTACCAATGAAAAAATTTTTAGTAATCAAACAAGTTCCAAAACTATTTAGAATTTCTGTTCTGAATAGTTTTGAGAATTTCGTTGATTTCGATTCAGCTCGTTCATATAGAAATGTACGGTTACTTAAATCATGTAGATTTTATATAAAATTATGGTCTCATGGTGTTTGTATCGAACTCCTTCGAAACGGTTTGACCGAACATCAAGATTTTTTTAGTTTATGTTAGGTAGGTCTTCTTTTTTTTTCCGGTGGGAAAATCATCTTATGACATCCCCCGCTTTGGGGCGGGGCGGGAGATAGTGTCAGACTTTTACTGACTTAAAACCCACTCCTGTTCCCTCGTTGCCTTTCGTACCGGGGCCGAGTCTTCCTTTCAGAATCAGACCCTTGGCCCCAGTAGGCTTCGACCCTGCTGGGCCCCTACAGTTGCTGACATCTCCTTTTTTTATTGGCTGGGAAAATCATCTATGACATCCCCCGCTCTTGGGCGGAACGGGAGATAGTGTCAGACTTTTACTGACTAAAAACCCACTCCTGTTCCTTCGTTGCTTTCGTCCCAGGGCCCCGGGTTTCGCTTTCACACTACCCGTGGCCCCAGTAGGCTTCGACCCTACTGGGCCCCTACGATTTGCTGACATCTCCTTGAGGCGCGCGTGAAAAAGTACGCGCCGTCGACGACTTGGGCTCGGTCCGGACGGTTACCGGACGGTCGGACGGCGAGCCACCTAAGAATAGGTCATAGGGTATTTTTGCCCTCGTACGTGACAAAACAATGTTTGCAATATTAGTATTTGTAGAAATGTATGGTTGCTCGTTATATATTATTGAGTCTACCTCCTCTCTACAACAGCATCCAATAAAATAATAGCTTTAACAAAAATCACGTAGCGTTACAATGTGTGTACTATTCGCCATTAAAACCAAAGATTCGCAGACAAAAAAGATACACGCACGCATTTTTAAACATTTGCAGGTAGTCCTGTAACAAAATTTATGTTTCTGTACCAGTGTTAATAGGATGCGCAGAATTTCATGGTTGTTTTCACAGATTTCCACAAATTCAAGCCATTGTTTTCTTCTTTTAGCTCCACGTTTAAGAGAGCATTTGTTATGTTAGTGGATACTAGGAATTTGTTAACAGTTAAAATCCGAATTTGAATCAAACTTCTAAATCAGGTTAGGTTGTCTGGTAGATATCGCTGTCAGCGATAAGACTGCCTTTGTACCCACAGATTTAAGTTAGTGTTAAAGTTTTGTTACTATTTTGGTATACAATAAAGTCAATTCCATTCCATCAACGTAATATAAAGAGATTGCGTTGATTTAGAAGTTTGATTTTTTGACTGCTGCTTGGGGTAGTCGACTTGGGTATTTGATAGTAATCTCAGAATTATACCTACACATTCCTGAGAAAAAGGGTCTTGATAGACGGACAAATGGACAGAAGGACAACAATGTAATCCTTTTCAGTTGGATTCAGGATTCAGTTATTTTTCGACTTACATATGAAACCCTAAAAACACTTGTTTTCTTTTTTGTTGTGATACCGTAAAATTAAAATTAGTAGTGAGTAACTTTTATGGTAAAGTACCGAAAAGATTAACATAATGGCCATTAGAACTCAATACACCTTTGTGCTGTTTGTTAATGTTATATATATATGTATAATGTAAAAAAATAAGTCGGGCCATGGAGGGAAACTACCTTAAATCCTTAAGTTGGCCCATTTTATAAAAGGAGATATTAATTTATTTTTAAAAGAAACAAAACTGCATTCAAAGGTTTTCTAAAACTTGCGTGAAAAATGTTTGTTAGAGAAATTTTATCCTGAATTGAATCCTATCGATTAGTTTAATAAAATAGTGAGTGTTTGTTTTTTTTTTTTAATTTTATTTGTTTCGAGTCCCGGACGAGGCAAGCGAGTTATAGAAAATCTTTGAATGCAGTTTTGTTTCTTTTTAAAAATAAAGGAATATCTCCTTTAAGAATTTAAGGTAGTTTTCATCCAGGGCCCGACTTATTTTTCTACACTGTATATATATGTGTCAACATTGTGTATCTGTGTGTTGGATGCGATTTTGCACTGGTCTAACCTACGAATAAAACAGTGTGCTTTTAACTGTCAGTAGTTTCACTAGTGTCCATACGCACTGAATTTGACAGAGATTTATAAATTTGGTACAGGTACTATACAAAATTTTTGTATAGTAGACGTTCAATGATCCATAAGTCGTTTATTCAATACTTTAGATGCTACGCTATAAATTAAATAATTCATAAACCATTCTCACAACACTCTTTTATAAATTTATGTTAGGCACTCTAGCATTAGTAGAGTGCAAATACAATTTTTACCTCTGACTGTACGTATAAAAATAAATTTTATTTACAGGACCTCCTCCCTGGCCCTTGTCACAGCTGGTTCATTTTTGAGACTTCCAGTCTCTGGTGTTGAGAATATTTTGCAATTAATAATAATAATAATATTGCTCTGAAGTACTCTCTTGTGGAATCGGAGGTACCGTACTACAGGTATGTGCCCGACCCCGTTCTCGATAATGGCGATATCACATTGTACTGGGATCGGTCCATCATCACTGACAGGACTATTGTGGCCAATAAGCCTGATATAGTGGTGGTGGACCGAAGTGAGAGACGTGCAATGATTGTTGACATATCCGTTCCGCATGACGAGAACCTCGTGAAAGCCGAGAAAGATAAACAAATCAAGTATATTGACTTGGCTCGCGAGGTGGTCGACATGTCGGATGTGGACTCAGCGATCATTGTACCGATAGTCGTGTCAGCCAATGGCTTAATAGCCAAGAGCCTCGACCAACATCTCAGGAGGCTCACGTTAGGCGGCTGGATCAAGGGCTTGATTCAGAAAGTGGTACTCCTGGACACGGCTCGTATAGTTAGGAGGTTCCTCTCTCTGGAGCCCTGACCGCCGGTAGCTTGGACTCTGTTCCCGATACCGGTGGGCTACTATTTTTTATATTTTTAATGTTTTTAATTTTATAGTGGAATATTTAAAAATATAATTTATATGTTTTGTTAAAGGAATAAACGAAATAATAATATAATAATAAAATAATTTATTTCCAGAAAAATATTACAAAGTTTGTCGTAATTATTAGCTAGTAGAAAACAACGGTTCAAATATATATAATAGCATCCGCTGCCGAACTAGGTTAGGACCTGTATTTCAGCAAACGGCGCCACTCCCCGTAGCATCAGAATTTAGAAATATTAATTTAACACAGTTGTTCCGAATATAGTTTTTACGAGTAAACTCTCTAACATAACATTTAAAAACCGTATAATATACTATGGTTAAATGGCACCAAAAATAATATAAAATGGATAAATGGTAAGATTGGTTGTAAATAAATGTAAATATATAAACCAAGATTCATAATCAAAGTTATAAATACCGATTAAGTTTCCCAACTTACCCAACGTTTAAACTTACAAAAGATTTAAAATATTTCCTTTAGCAAGATACAAATTTTCACAACAAATAATTGAGATATCTGCAAAATTGCGATTAATTAAAATAGCTTTCTATCTTCGAAGATTCACGCTTCAGAGTATTCAATATTACCTATTTATTATTTTACTTTAAACGATTCTGTATAATCTTGTTTAAATTAACTTTGAAAGAAGCTTACATCATCAATTTGGTATCATACTGTATCTATTTATACTTACTTCAAATGATAAGTAGCTAATTTAACTATGTCTATTATTATAATTACGTCCTTAATGTTCTTTAGGATTAAGGAAAATAGAACCAGTGTGGTTTTAAGGGCAATTTTAGAATCTATATAGTTTTTCTTTTCCTATTTAAATCTACATCATATTTAGTTAGGATTCTGTACTTCTGTATCGTTAGTCATTGATATTCCATACTCATTGAATTCATGCTTCGTTCTGTGTATAGAAAAGTAACCTTGATGCCATGCCCTTCATGATCCGTTCGTGATTAAGTAACAATCTATGGTTCTGACAGTGAATAGATTGACCAAGTATCTTATTCATCAATTTCCCAAAAGACGCAAACATCTAAAGTGGGATTGGGTCGGACATGTCTGCTGCATGTCAGATGAACTGTGGGTTAGAAGAGCCATATATTGGGTCCCATTAAACGCAAGGCAACATCGCGACCGACCAAGGCGAAGGTGGAGAGGTGATCTTGACATCTACTGAAGGAAACGGCCCGCAATGGCTGAAGACAGACGTTTGTGGAAAAAGGAGAGAGAGGCCTTCAGTCAGCAAGTAGAACATAATAAACTAACTCCTACTACTACACAAACATCGCCAAAAAAAATTAAAACTTCACCTACAAAGATCCAAAAGAGACAGAATTACACGAAATCGTTCACAATGAAATAATGAACAAGCCGAAGGAAATTAAGTTTCCAACGGTAGATGTGAAAGACAGAAAACGTTCAGTATAATTGCCGTGCGGTTAACTGAGGCCGTCCGGTATTACACGAACAATGAGAGCGACGACTGTAGTGACCATTTTGTTTCACGTTCGGGAGTTTGAAATATAAATACATTTTTCTGTGGCGGTGACGAGTTGGGATCTATGAATTTGGTTGTGAGTACTGGTGGTGTCATTATTTTTGATATTTTTGAGTCAGCATGATTTTGTAGTTTTCCATCAGTAAAATATTTTCTATAATCGAAACAGTACTAGATGTAGAAGAAAGGTTACAAAATAAAATTCCAGTTTTTTTTTAAATATATTATTTTAAAAGCTATGTCTTGATGACCCGAAAAACCAAAGCCTGCAATAAATTATTCACTCTATCAAACAAATCAATGAAGTCTAAACTTTCAAAACTTTGTACGGTTTTAACCCTTTACCCGCGTTCAATGGCTTTCTCTTGTTGTGAAAAGAGAAGGCGATTGATCCAGGCTCCTTACGAGAGTTTACAACATTTGGCAGACGGGTTGAAATCACAGTACTCTACAAATTCACCTAGGCCTGTGTTAGGAGGTGTCCCAAAAGTAACGACCCTTTACGTATCTGCTAACTTCAACGCATTCTGCTCATTATTTTGACTGTAACCATTAAGAACCGGTTGTAGTAATTCAGCTTTTTGTAGCTGACCCGGGTCTATGTCAACTTCGCGGCCACATAACTGCACTTTTATTTTTATTAAAAAAATTGCAACTATTCAAGATTTTTGTTTCTGCCAGACCCTTTTAAAAAAGAAGCTTTATTATTTTATGTAATTTTTAAATATTTCCGTGACGTAATCTCGTAGATATACACGTTTGAAATCGTAAGTTAGGGGCAGTTTTATGATTTTTTTTTTATCGAGCCATCTAATTTATATCATGGTTTTCACCCAGCGGTTAGTCATATGGTCAATTTTAATAAAATATTTCAATGTGTTCTCTTATGTATTTGTGGATTTCCAGAGCTTAAAAAAGTTCCTATTCCTATACCTTAAGATCTATTTTGCGCACAGGCAAAGTGTGTGTGTGTGTGTGTGTGCCAGCGTTTCCCTATCACATCTTTGTATATTTAAAAGGCAAAGTCGTGACTCACTTATTGATCAACGCTTAGCAGTAAACTCTTGCACTGAGAACGTTAAAATGTTGCTTAGCAAGTTTTTTAT
This sequence comes from Mythimna vitellina, assembly GCA_949316375.1. Classification (NCBI taxonomy): domain Eukaryota; kingdom Metazoa; phylum Arthropoda; class Insecta; order Lepidoptera; family Noctuidae; genus Mythimna; species Mythimna vitellina. The sequence goes on from OX438686.1 coordinate 12,818,290, forward strand.
AATATTTACAAAGAATAAGAAAGGATATTTTGAATTTTAATCAAATTTCAATTTCTAAAATTGAAATTTCATACCTCCGTACAAATTTTGTATGGAGGAACTTACTTTTGCGCAGGAAAACCCATTGGCTGAGGTTGAAAACTACATGTCAAATCTTTCGCTTGTTCAATCGTAGAACTTTCACAGGTGTAACTGAGGCTTAAAATGGGTTCAATGAAAAAAAAAACATATACATCAAAGGTAAGCAGTCGAAACAAACCAGTGCTGTTACAGTGCAGTACTCTGTAGTGTGAATTTTAAAGTCACACTACAGAGTTGTTCCAAAATAAAATCTAGTTTTAGATAAAATAATTCCAAATGATGGTAACCCTATCGTTGACGTTTGCTCACTGAATGCAGAGACGGAGACAAGATAAAAATGGTAAATAAAAACAGCGGTAATAATAGGCATCGTTTTAAACAAGAGATGTTTTTTTTTATAACGGCGTGAGGATGCTTTTTGTATCTATATAAAATAAAATGTTTGAAGAAGGTATAGCAGCTTCATAAATAATGATGTACTATTTTCGTGTGGTCACGTGTTTTTTGAACAGCGGATGTGAGGTTTAGCTATATCTTTATTGGTTTATGTAATATAGCTTCACTTTTTTTTGACTGACCGACATTTTGACAATTCGAAAGTGCCTGTAATTGGTCTATTTGAAATAAACGTTTCTGTTTTCTAATTCATAGCCAAAACAGAATATATAGTCTCTACAATGGCTATGAATAAGGCAATAACGATACTTACCAGTTATTTTTTTTTTATTGGGTGGGAAAATCATCTTATGACATCCCCCGTTCTTGGGCGGAACGGGAGATAGTGTCAGACTTTTACTGACTAAAAACACACTCCTGTTCCTTCGTTGCCTTCGTCCCAGGGCCCCGGGTTTCGCTTTCACACTACCCGTGGCCTCAATAGGCTTCGACCCTGCTGGGCCCCTACGATTTGCTGTCATCTCCTTGAGGCGCGCGTGGAATAGTACGCGCCGTCGACAACTTGGGCTCGGTCCGGACGGTTACCGGATGGTCGGACGGCGAGCCACCCATTGCTCGCCGTCTGCAAGCCCGCGCCTACGGTGGCCGGAAATCGGGATCGGAATCCCGGCGGCGGTTGGAGCGTAAGGACCGTTGCCTCACGCGATCAGCCGCCTCCTTTGCTAGTATTACTGCTTCGCAGAAGGAGGCGACCGCCTGTGACTCCTCCTCGCTCCGGACCATGGCCTGAACCAAGGCCCGGCGCGAGAGATCGCCGCCGCCGATTTCCCCCACGAGGACACGGCGTTACGATACTTACCAGTTAGATTTTGATTAAGAAAAATAGCTTGATGAACAGCTTCACTTAATACGATACAATTATGAGAAGTTTACTCTTAGGCTCGAGGTTTTTAGTTTAAATGCAAGCTCAATGATAAAGGTAAGCCTATAATGGAAAATCTGCCCTGAACAACATTGTGACGAATGCTCATGCCATCTTTGTATGAGGCTCTCATACCGTTTATTACCGTTGATAGTATTTACATAAATTATTTACATTTATAAACATTAAGATATCAAAATATAATATTATATTTAATAAGATAAAGAAGTTAATTTATCAATAAACATTTAAAAAGTTAAAAATAGCTACCCACTGGCAACAGTGTCCAAGCTATTAGCAGTCAGGCCCATGTACAAGAGTATAGATTTTTGAATTAAGCCCTTGATCAGCCACCTAACGAGAGCCTCCTGAGGTGTTAGTCGAAGCTCGGGACTCTATTGAGCCATTGGCTAATAAGTCTATCGGTACTCTGCTTGCTGAGTCCATATCCCACATGTCGATAACTACGCTCGTCAATTAGTATCATTGATTTGCTTTACTTTCACGGTTTTCGAGGAATTTTATGTCAAAAACCCCTACACACCTCTCACTTTTTGTTCACCACCACTATATTAGGGTTATTGGCAAAAATTATCCATAAGTGATGACAGTCCGATCCTAGTATAATGTGATATTGTACCTGTGGTACCAAGAGAGTACTTCAGAGCAAGTTGCTGACAGATAATCCTGGCTACATGCTTGTATTTATGGAAGTAGCCCCCCTTATCTAGACGAGAGCAACCAGAGGTAATAAGGCGAGTAGATTTTCCAAGACGGTAATATGCCCGACAGATGTCAACCATGCTGTCCTTCACAATAAATCTCCGAATAGTTATTCGTCATGGCTTCGTCCATAATCGCACTAGCTAAACCTCACACGTTGGCTGCTATTATTTATTTATTTATTAAAACTTTATGCACAAGTAATAAACACTGTACAAAGGCGGACTTAATGCCTTAGGCATTTTCTACCAATCGACCTTAGGGTGGTGCAGAAACAAAACATTATTATCATAAGTTAGTAATCAACCAATATTTGAAATATGAATTCTAATTAAAAAATAATATAAAACTGGTTTTTACACTCTATAGTCTACATTTTAATTTTATTACTCCTTTCTATAGTCTGCTAATATTAGCAGACTATCTAGTATATATATATATATGTACAGACAAAAGTTAGCTATTCTTTTGTACTCATATTTATAATCTATTTTTACTGTTACAAACATATTAATTTGAATAAACATAAATGAACATTCATTAATAATTATTATTAATGGAGCCAAAAAACAATTCAGGTACAACACAGCAAAATTAAAAGTAATATTTATTTTTATTAGTTACTATCAGAAACGTGTACCCGTCAGCATTTTTTCTGGCAATGTTTTCAAAAGCCGCTAGCGTTTTAAAGTCTGCAGATCACAAAAAATAACAAAGAATAATGGGGTGACCGCAGACATGCCATAAATATGTTGGTATAACGTTGTGAATAATTTAACCAGGGTTGGGCCTAAGCAAATGTTGTTACTGGTGTATGGGAGGTTCCGTCACAACCTGTAAGTTATCGCACGAACGCGTGTTTGAGTTCCTTAATACATGTACCTTCGTTATTGACTTTGATTTGGTGCGGGAGTTAATTTCGTTACAATGTCCCACTTGTATTGACAGACTGTAGAACTATTTGAGAAGTGTAACTAGGCATAGTTTGAGGTGCAAGTTTCCTAATTTGAAGGGCTGTTGAGGAATGACGCTTGGTTAAACTTGTTTCTATTTCCGATAGTACTGTTGCATCACGAGAAATAGTTTTAGGTATGCGCTTTTCATGCTTAGAATATGAGACTACAGAACTTGTCTTTTCCGTCTGTAAGCATTGGTCATTATATGATGGCTATTTTATAATCTACCTATTTTGATAGTATCTATGTTATAACGTAAATAATAATTTAATACTTTCAATACAATTTTTTTTTAACTTGTAAACTTATATTTATTTGTATTATCGAAAGTAGTATTTTTTTTTTTAATTTGAATTTCATAAAATATTATGTTTGAAACTTTTTGCCCCGTCACTCGCCATTTCAAGTTCTTTGTAAATCTGGCAACAATGCTGAAATAAACCTTTTTTGGTAGCAGGACACATACAATGCTTTTTCGTTATTTATTTTTTTATTGACTTTCACTTTTTATTTTATTTCTGTTGTGTTTACCTGGTGAATGTCGTCAAATGAATATTTTTTTTTTTTTGCTTTAGATTTGAGTCTATGTGTAAATTTTATTTACGAGATATTCTTAAAATCCTAAAATAGGCTAAACAAACGAAGTATCTGAATCACGTATGCACAGTTATTGGCGCTGAATCAAATGAAACTAGCCATTCATAATAAACAGTGTTCATTAACAATGCGTGTACATTCAATAATTCACACCTAAAACCAGATTTATTGTCATCGCGGTACACTAACCATATTTTCTATTATTCAAATTCAGGAAACGGATATGTTGCAGTTTATAAATTACAAAGCAACATAACATGCCCCAGCCACAATGTCTGATTCACGGTATGAATTTATTCTACTCATAATTAATTGGGCGGGAATGTATTAAAATTATAATAATATGTCACTAAATGTCCTTGATGGCTTTGCGTTTAATTCTGTTGCACGATCTTCTTTGTAAACGCATTCAAGCTAGACAAAGCATTATGTATATCCAGGTGCGTACAAATATACCTATCGTATAATTAAAACGATTTGTTGTGAGATCTTTATTAATATACATATATCTTTTCAGTAATTCAGAACATGTCGGTGGACCAAAACCAGTCATGGTAAACATCCATGTAGCACCCACTCCTATCAAGATCGGAGACTCTACTCTCGAAGTTGTTGACGACTACGTTTACCTGGGACAGACGATCCAGTTGGGTAGGTCTAACTTTGAGAAAGAGGTTAATCGTCGAATCCAATCCAACCAAATATTCTTACTTTTTTTTAGGTGGGAAAATCATCTAATGACAAATCCCGCTCTTGGGCGGAGCGAGAGATAGTGTCAAACTTACTTTTACTGACTAAAAACCCACTCCTGAACTTCTTTGCCTTCGTCCCAGGGCCTGGTTTCACTTTCACACTATCCGTGAAATATTCTTAGTAATCATTTTCACAATATATTATGTTCAAACTGTTTAAGTTCTAGACAATGTTTGACCACGATATTATTTGACTATGACTTGTAAAACTACCCCGAGGTCTTGGTAAACAGAAGTGCACCTTAGAGCCTCCGTTTCGGTTCAAAAACAATAACATTTGCATTTTTATAAAGGGTTCACATCCAATAACCGTTTCGTGGAATTGTTGGCATTTTTAGGGTCCTGTTCGTCAAAACAGAAGACGAATTTAAGTAAGAGTGTATCTATTTACCTCACAATCGAAACTTCGACAACTAGTATGTGGTGACATATAGATCGACATCACTCGTGAATGGTTGGATCAATTTCGCAATTTTTTTTGTTGTTTTTGTTATTTTTATTCCCTTTTTTTTTGAAAACTATTCCTTTTATGTTTTGTTATTGTTATGAGAAAGGTTTTTATTACACATAAAGTTGGGGAAATTGTGCAAAAAATTGAAAATTACAGAAAACTATGACTATTTTAGCCTTTGAGTGTTTGTTTGACAGTTCGCGTGTTTGTCAGTCCATTGCTACGACAGGACAACGTCTGTCAGATCATCTTGTTAATAATAAAAAAATATATACAAATGAATAAAGTTTTGTAGTCGTAGAGCAAGTGTGACCTGAATCAATTTCCCTGTTCAGTGCTTCAAGAGTATTGCATAATCAGCCTTTATAATGTACCCACTGTTGGGACTCAGGTCTCCTCTCTAGAAGAGGGAATGGGCCTTAATCCATCACAGGGGCCCAGTGCGGGTTGATGGATGTCACATATCTTTGAATTCAAGAGTATTCATCGAAATGATTAAATATTATATAAAATATCGTTAATTTTGTGCGGAACCCACGGTTCTAAAGTCAGGGTCTCATGAAATGTTTTTTTAATCTATTATAACAACGGAACATCCCTACGTAACCGGCTTCGGTAAGTGCGCTAAGAATTGGATATTTCTGGTATGCACCTTTTCAGACAAATTAAATATTTATAAATGATTTCCTTCTTTTATTGAAGGTATTGTGTTCAGAATTTGGTCCCATTACAATTTAGGAGTAATACTGACTGTTACATAAACTATACACACCTATTTTTAATTAGTACAAAAAAGGGTCTCCATCCGTACTTTTTACTGATTATATTTGTATAGTCAAAAGGTAAAAAAAAATGACATCCCAAAGTTGTCCACGAAAATTTGTCATAATTGGTAAATTCATAATTAAATCAATCATTCATAACAATTACTACCAGAAAATACTCTGCGCAATGTTTTTCCATTTTTATCGCCATTCATTCATTCATAAATCAATAGTTTGTACAATATTTTCATAAATTGAGTAACATTTTGGGATATAAATAAACGCTTATAACTTTGCTGTTTATGAATATTATTTATTGAGACTTTACTTAAATAATAAAAAGACCTTTTTTGATAAACTCTTTAAGTATTTGTACTAATTAAAAAATAGTGGTGTATAACCTATATGTATTTCATAAATTGGTCATCATTTGCAACACGATTGTAGCATTGTAAGTTAACCAAGAATAAACCTCAACAAATAAAAAAAAAACACAAAATATCAAAAAACACAAAACAAATAATTAGAATTATTTTAAAGATCCAAAAGTGTAACCAACAGGCAGCACTAAGCCTCTGCCGGCCGCCTTTCCATGTCCATGTTTGTCTCTTGAAAAATAAAAGATCAGTTGTAATTTTCAGAGTGTTTAATTCTATTACCACTATAATATCAAAAATAAAATTGTATGGAACCTTACTATGTGAATCAAACTCACCGCTGACCAGTATCTTAGGTTAACAACAACAAAAAATGGTCACATTTTGCACAAAGATAAAAGTAGCCTTAAACAGTAAAATCACAAACAATTTCACAGTTGTAACATTGCATAACAAAAATAAAAACACCCGAAAAGTGATAACAGGAGACTTGGAGCAATTAAAGCTGTGCAGCCGTATATTAAAAAACGGAAAAGCGTAAAACAAACGGCAGAAAAGGCAACGGAATTTGTACAATAAAAACAAACTGGCCTGTGAAAATAGGATTCTGGGGCGATCCCCGTAATACAGTTTGCTTTTGACTCGTTGTTGATTTCGGATTTTACTTTATCAACCTCCTGTGATGAGGGGAAGCGGTGTTACAATAGCGTGCATCAGAACAAAAGCCTACTTGTTGAGTTGACGTATTATTTTCATTTACTCGCAAGTTCCATTTTTCTGCTTCATTCATCGGCTACCTTATCGTTTTTACCATATATACTGTTTTTAAATTTAAACGCGTTTTATAAAATAAATTGACTTAGTTCTGATTTATGGTATAAAGTATGCTGTCGTTGGATCTTAGTACTGTTTTGTTGAAATGAGACGTAAACTTTATAGTTTTTACTCAGCTGAAAATTGATTTCAAAGTGATGATTTGTCGCAAGTGTTGCAACATTTACTACAGCTGCATCTTGGAAATCATCTTGGCTTATTAGAAAAACACAACTAAATTGCCAATAAAAATCGTAACACTACCACTCCATATTACTGGGGCCACGGGTAGTGTGAAAGCGAAGCCCGGGGCCACAGGTAGTGTGAAAGCGAAGCCCGGGGCCCCGGGATGAAAGCAAAGAAGAAACAGGAGTGGGTTTTTAGTCAGTAAAAGTCTGATACTATCTCACGCTCCGCCGAAGAGCGGGATTTGCCATTAGATGATTTTCACAACTAAAAAAAAAACCTCTTCATATATCTACTCAGAAAGTCTCAGGATACTGACCATACATGCAATTCATTATGGCGATGGCGCCATGCAGTATGGCGTTTACGTAATCAATTGTGTGAACGTAATGGAAATCTGCTCCCCCAATGTAAACAATAACCATAATGTAACCGAAAAACTGTCTAAATAAACTTCCGAATTATTATCCGGTTTGACGTCATCAAACCACACGAGCGAAATATCCAACAGTCCGGAACCTTTGCTCGAATCATTTTCGTTGTAATTTCTTTTTACATTCTGTTTTTATCGTTTTGAGCGCATATTTAATTGCCATCACTACTCCTTCAGAAAGCGGTTATGGTCCATTTAGTTAAATCGTAACTGCTTTATTCGTCGCTCTTGAGTTTTGTAACAACAAAGGGTTCTTGAGATAAAACAAATAAATTGTTACCCGGAGGCCAACTTGCAAAATAAGTGCTTTACTGATGATTTTTTTTTTCGCAAATTGCTTTCGGAAAATTGATTTTCAACTACGGATAAATTTATTTTTTACAAGCATTCATTTTCTTATGTCGGTAAATGTATCGACTTTCAGAACTATTCTAGCACAATTTGATTTATACTTTAATGTTCCTTAACAAAGAAAAAACGTCGCTTCTGAATAGCGACGTTATTACTCAATTTTTTTTTAAATTATTCAATTTTTATTTACAATAAAGAAGAACTCGTCATCAACTGAGGAAAGAAAACTAAAACCGAATTTATCTGGATACTAAATTCATTCATTGTTTCTTCTTTTCTTTTAAAATCCAATTTCTCTCATCTCACAGTATAATGCAATCCTAAAGTCATAAAGTTTGATTTAAACTCTGCTTATGCAAAGTTGGTGCTTGAAACGATAAACGACAAGTTTCTTGCAAGAACTTTGAAGTTTTTAGTAAAATCGCTATAAATTTATCTCTTATTTGCAGCTTTACTTACCAATATTTTTTAAATTTAGTTTAACTGAATTTGTATTATAAGTGAAGAGTGAAGAAGTAAATGCTTCTAAAGCTAGGCCACACAGCCCACATAAGCCGCAAAAAGTAACCGCTAGCCGGCCATCTGACCGACTGCTGGTTACGGAAACGACAATAGAACAGTTGAAAAGAGATCGTGTAGCTGACCTATTTTAAGTCGATTTCCGACGTATTTGTTAGACAATTTATCGAACCGAGGAAAATCTATCGTTTGCGGTTCTTGTTTAAGTTTTAGTATGATTTATCGCTCTATTTTACCAGTGTTAAATAAATTAGGCCAAATTGTTTAGGATTTTGATCTGTCTGTGTCTCTAAATGTAATACGGCTTTTCTAAAATTTCGTCAAATTGTCGTATACATTTAGACCTCACATGAGTCTGTTTACATTCCACCTTCGTTGAAACGAAAAATCTAATAAATAATATATACGAGTTTAAAAAATGAATCGTGGAGGCGAATCTCGTGGCGCATAAATATTGTATGAAGTGTTCCGTGGACAACTATTGGACGGTAAATGCTGTTTTATGGGATAACATTTATTGTTTTAGCGAGCTAAGTCAAGATGGTTCTTTATTCCAAACCTATTGTTTATGGAGCTTCGAAAATGGATTTATTTTTGTTCTTGCAATGTTTTTATTCGATAAATTATTTATAGAGACGTTGTTGGTTTTGGGGTTATGATGAAAAATGGTGCAGTGGTTTAGTTTATTATTAAGAAGAAATTGTTTTATTTTGGTAACAACGAGCTGTTTCATTTACTTTTGGACTCATATATTTTGAGTTTACTGAAGGACTCAATGAAAAATGTAGCACTTGGTTATAATAATTTTATATGTAAACTGTCGTGGGCCGATTGACGCCTGCCTTACCAGTGTTATTAAAACAAGATTATCAAAGCTCAAGGTTGTTGATTTTAAACTGAAACGAGGAGTTAGATAGATAATTATGCACTCTTTATTTATTTATTTTATTGTAACGGTAAATAGTTTAATTCCTTTAGTAAATAAAATACCTACATGATTGTGTAGATATATAATATAGTTTATCGGCTTTTAGAATAATTATGTTCCACGAACGGTGGATCTTATGTATTTCTTCCTGTCAACTTTTCAGTAATCAGAATTAGGCGATGATAGAAATGAATATTATCCTTGGACAAAAGAGAAAATAAGGACTAATTTAATATTACATTTTGTTATAAATCTTTGTGATTATCCACGCCTACATTTAGAACTTTCTCAAGAGGATATTATACTGGTAAATGATTTTACAGCTAAGACTTAAGACTTAGGGCCTCCAAAAGCTGGGTTAATGCTTATTTATGATCCTATTTAGAGGGTATTTCATTGGGAGTTCTAAACATCACAGACCTTGTCAAGATTATTAGCCGAATTTTGCTTTGAAATTAATTAGATAGTGAAATTGGCATAGATTTGAGATTGTTGGCATGGCTTTTCATTGTGAGATATGATTTCTTTGATTAGATAACGATTTGGAGAATATACTCAAAGAGATAGCACTGTTTTATTATTCTCTAGGCGGTCCCAAAACGACTAAAAATAAGATAAAAGAGACTGAAAATATTAAATTCAAGTTCTTATCTATCAAGTTCTGGTCTATTTAAAAAAATCGTAATTTAGTTACTGATTTCTAAGACAGTTAATACCATTTAAAACTTATATACCGGTCAGTCACCAGTGTATATAGATATTCATACATAACTTTACTTGTTGTGGGCAGTGGTGGCCGAGTGGTAACGGCCCCGACTTACGAGTTGTTGGTTGCGGGTTCAAACACAGCCAGGCGCATTACTTTGTTTTAGCACCACTGCTCTCAAAACGGTGAAGGTAAACATCATGAGAAAACCGGCATGTCCTAGAACCAAAAATTCGAAGACATGTGACATCCACCAACCCGCACTGGGCCCGCGTGGTGGATTACGGCCCATTCCCTCTTCTAGAGAGGAGGCCAGAGTCCCAAAAGTGGGAACATTATAAGGCCGATTATGCTATGCTATGCTTGTTAAGTTTTATAAAGCACGTGATACTCCTGCAGCGTTGAAAACATTTAAATTCTCATGTACAAGACAACGGAGCAAATATTTGTATGGCCTAGAAACTGAATGTTTGCTATTTCTAGATCATTCAAATATTTGTCCCGTGCGTGAATCGAACCTGCAACACGCAGCGTGGAAGCGACAACCATGCCGTCTATAGATACATAATTCTTAGCTAGCTGTTTCATGAAGTCTAGGAATAGTGTGGATCTGAACTCTAGGCTACACAGGTGACCTCTTAATTTTTGCCTAACTATATATTTAACGCACTTTAATAAAAAAAAAAAAAACAAAGCAATCCTGAGATCGAAGCAATGCTCATGAGAACATATACCAGCAAAGTAAACAACTTATATTTGTCTAAATTGTACTTCTACAGGGGAATTCCTAAAACGTCTGATATACTGTTTCACCGTGGGTCCCAATTTGTGTCTCGTTGTCAAGTGGGACATAAAACACTGGCCGTGTGTACAATGTGCTTTGTTCTGTTTTCGCTCGAGTTCCTAAGGATTTGTAGCTATTTTAAGAAATAAAATGCTTTTGAATAAAAGGAAAAGAATGTATGAAATGCTTGGCTGGGTAAGACGAAAAATCCTGATTAACGTTCTGAAATTTTTGCTATGTAAACACAAAGTTCTACACTTTTTTAGTGTGAAACATCAAATAACTCCTCTAGCTTTTGATGGAGCCAGGGTGGTATCAGACTATTATTGAAAACCCACCTTTTTTTAGGTGGGAAATCATTCAAATTCTTCTCGCGCTCTGGATGGGATGGGAGGGCGTATCAAACTTTTACTAACAAAAACCACACCTGTGTCCTTCAGTAATTGAAGGACACAGGTGTGGTTTTTGTAAGTTTGCGTTCTAAAACTACGAGTTTCCTTTTCAGAAAATCGCCGCGGTCTTAGCGGGCATCGGCCCTACTGGGCCCCTATGGTTTGCTGACATCTCTTTAAGGAGTGCGTGGACTACTCGCTGTTAACGACTTAGGCTCGGCCTGCTCGATTGCCGGACGGCCGGACGGCGAATTATCCAATGCTCGACGGCCGCCAGCCCACGTTTATCGTGGCTGGTAGTCAGGGTTGAGGTCTCGGCGGCTGGGGTTTGAGGATGTTTGTTCTCTCATGCGTGCGGCCTCCTCTTTGCTGGCATTACTACTTCGCAAAAGGAAGCGACCGCCTGCCATTCCTCCTCGTTCCGGATCATATCCTGAACCAGGAACAGGACACCGACTGCTTCCACGAGGACATGGTGGTGCACCGCCCAAGCGGGGCACACAACCACCATATGCTCCTCCGTGTCCTCAGGCAGACCAAAAGCCACCTGTTTTCCTTCAGTTGCCTTTTATGTTTCAAGGCCAATGTAAATCTTTCGAACAAGCCTGCTGCCCTGGAAATTAAACACGTTTGTAGAGAGATACGTTTGCGCAGGAAATATTGCTCTAAAAAAATCTGTATCACAAGAGTAAAACAGGTAGACGTTGTCAACTGGTATCTATTTAATTAAATTAAAAAAAAAGTATTATTAAAAAAAAAAATGAAACAAACCCAACTTATGGAGTAGTATCGAGGATTATGTTCAATTTGAAGCACGCAACATTTCAGCGTTCCATGAATTAATATGCAATAAAAAAAATATGGGTTGAAATCCACCATTACTTCACACCGCATATTATTCTGGAAAGTCAACGTGTGCAACTGACGTGACGCTCACTGTACGTAACCATTATTTTTTCACAGCCCATCACTGACAGAACAAAATAAAATTAAACATCCATTTTTAATTTCAACTCAACCCCTATAATCTTAAAGCTCAGATTATTCAGAGTGCCACCAATGTTATTAATATTGTGCGGTACCTAATGGATCGGACTTTTTTTACGCTTGAATATTTTATTACGTATTTCGGAATAATTAAGAAAAACATTTTTTAGTGATGAATAATGGAATCAATGCTACTGTCACAGAATAAGTAATAGTCAAGCTACTGTGTTATTTATTAATTCTTGGATTGATTGTGATGCTTCTCTACGACGAGTTTTTTTACAATTAAAGACCTTGTTTATCTGTGTATAGTATAGTAGTAGGTTTTGTGTTTGGAAATTATAATGTGAGACGGTGCGCGCACTGATGACTTTTGTCATCGTGACTGTTTCGTCACTCTTATCAAGTCCGCGGATATGTATGGAGATGCGCGCACGTTACGACGTGACAACTTGGTGACATTTGTGTACGCCGGTGACAAAATAATCACTCTCGTCGTCGGTCGTTCGCCATTTGTATTTTCATATATTAAGGCAGGTCCTAAAGTGCGAAGTAATTCATCATAGCTTCTAACACTCATTCGGAAATATCTAAAAAAAATTATTTGGATGTTCTCGAAGTTTATAATACATAGTATAAAACTTTCCATTTAGTAGCCTGTCTCTCCAAAGGGTGTGTACTATTCTCTTTGCTTTCTTTTTCTCCTGAGTCTCATGAATTCACAGAAAATGACCATCTCTTCAAAATTCATATCGGTAAATGACACTTCGGTTTCAAAAAAGTTTTGCCACTCTCTCTCTTCGTGGGCGCACTCCACTTTGGAAACGTGACGTGACAGTGACAAACACTTTAAAGTCACGGTGTCAAAAGTCACCAGTGCGTATACTATCTGACTGTATGGGAGATTTCATATTAATAAAAACCAAATACCAATTAAGAAAAAGATATTAAAAAAAAAATGTAAAGATAACACTTATTGTTAACGCAAAACGCTGCTTCTTATGAAATAAAACATAAACGAAAAAAAAAAAAAACAACAACCCGTGTACCTATAAACGCCAACGCATTACGTTCAGCTGCGCAATAGGTAGAGGGGGAAAGAGGTGTAAGTCTGAATCTCCTGGAAAACTAGTCCCCGGGGCTTTGGATTGATGACCCCGATGCCTCAGGTGATCCGCGGATAAATTGCCACAGTGCCCAGCCAACGGTTTTTGCTTTATGACTTGCTGTTTTGGGAAATATTATGGCGGCTCTGTGTTTGACCTGATACAGTTGGTAGTGCTGATACGGTCAGCATCAAAAAAGAAAACAGGTATGTAACATTTTTTCATACCGTTTAAAGTAATGTAAAGTGATTTGATACGCAGTACTAAGGTATTCTCACTGATTTATTTCAGCGATAAAGTTAAAGTTATGATTTTAAAGATAACTGAAATTCGTCGAATGAATACAGGTACCTTTTTTTACTGCTAATTTTTATTTTTCCGCTCTGAGTGGAACGAGACGAAGTGTCAGACTTTTACTGACTTTTTTTTTTTGAGTGGCCTCTCGCAGGTCAACCTAGGAGGTTGTCAGCTGCTTAACCGGACTTGCCTGTGGCGGCCTCGATTAGAGAATCAAAGCCTCCAGCCAGGACTTACTTATACTAACTTAAAACTAAGCGACTACACGCTAAGGGCACCCCCTGTGGGGTACGGACTTCTCTTTTACTAAGACCCAGTTGGATTCATTCAGTTGCCTTTTTTGTTCCAGGGCTAGGGTTACTTTTTCCAGCAATCCTACCTACAGCCCTGAGCGAATATTCTTGCGTTGGCAAATACCTGCGATTTATATGACACAACACAATTTCGAAAAAGTTCAGCATTGTAGTCGTCTCACATCAATCATACAGGTGTGACGGTTTCTGTCTTACGTCAGCGCAGATGAGTAGGATATTGGGTTTATTATGATTGGTTCGGATATTGCAAAAGACATTGACCTTGACGTTTAGGCTGTTTACAGTAGGTAAGTGGTGTGTGAGGCTGATTTCAAACAATGCTTTGGAAAGGTGTGTATTTTACCCGTCTTGGTGCTGGGACCAAATTGAGTTAAAAGACAATGGTCCTGACCTAGTTGTCCCAGAAGCGAGACCCTTTTTGTATTTTGCTATTTACATATCTGTACAGGATTTCTACCAATTCTTATTTATGTAATTAAATAAATCTGAACTTACCTGAACATCTGAATGTTAGGTGAAACTTAGGCTATTTTATATATGGGTATTTTAGGTTATTTGGTAATATAACTTTTCTGGCTCTGGGTGGGGCGAGAGGGAGTGTAAGACTGCTGACAAAAACCCACCGTGTTTCTTCAGTTGCCCTTTACGTTCCAAGCACACAACTGCGGTACCTGCTCACTTAGGTTACTTTGTGTAATTTGTTTCATCACAACTGGTCTCAAAACTAGGAAGCGAAACATCGTGAGAAAACCCACATGTCTTAGAACAAAAAAAAATCAATTTTATGTGACATCCATCAATCAGTATTCGGTCCGAGTTTTGGAATACGGCCCGTTCGCTCTCCTAGTGAGAAGGTCTCAGTACCAGCAGTGGGTACATTATAAGGCTGATTATGGTTATTTTTATGATGCCGATGGTCATAAGTCAAAACCATAAAAGGTTGATTACGTTAAGATAATGTAATTTTATTGTATACATTTTATTTATTAATTTTACTGTTCATGTACACATAAAAAACAGAAAAGGACAATACAAAATAGAAAATAGTACAAAGGTACTGCTTATTTCCAGAGAAAATTCTTCCAGCAGACCTTTCATTTCGACAGTTTTTTTTCACTGATATATTGTATCTTTGTCTACTGCTTTTATTTATTATTTATTTATTTATACTTCATGCACATAAAGGTACAGAGGCGGACTTAATGCCTTAGGCATTTTCTACCAGTCAACCTTTGGGTGATGCAGAGAAGAATAGCTTTACTATTTAACACACTGCCATTACTCACTGAGATCATTTGAAAAATGTAAGCATTTCGCAAGACAGGGTCGCGGCAAAAGAAATGAAGAGATGAGTTAGACACCGATCTTAATAAATTGCCAAGAGCAGTGGAAGGAAAAGAGGCAAGCCTTTGTTTCAGGATGTCGTCATGTTGGATGATAACATTAACCATCCTTGTGTTATCATCATCATTAATGAGTCTATCACCACTATATCCGACTTATTGGCAACAATAGTCGTAATGTGGTCATTTTGGAGAACTGGATTAGGTACATATTTGAAATACGATTCCTTAGAATCCACAAGTTTGTATTTCAAAGCAAGTTACTGGTGAATAATTTTGGCCACTTGGTTATGCTGGTGCAAATACTCGCCGTTAGCCAGACGAGAACAACCAGAGATAATAATGTCTGATGAACTCAGCCGGACGGTGACATACTCGACACACGTCAACTGTGCCGTCCCAATAATAAGCATTATTATCATTTGACCCATTTCGTCAACGTTTCACATTTTTTTAATAAAACAATGTTTTATTCCGAGCGGCTTCGAATTTTTTGGTACAATTTAAACTTGTTGAACATTTCACCGCTGAATTGTATGATAAATTTTTTGTTTCAATATTGTCGGTTTGTTATTAATAACTGCGACACTTTGAAGTAAATTAATAATTAAAAATGTAATTTATTTTAGGGTGGTATGATGACTTGGACACGATCTGTCAGGTTTGTTTCAAGATGGCGAAGGAGAATAGTACTAGTATCTTTAAGGTCTTAGAATGACTTCCGCATTTATTCAGCAGTGGAACTGCAATGACTAAACAAAACAAGTGCGAGTTCGATTCGCGCACTAAAGGTTTCGTACAAACTTCACCTATGAAGTTAAAGGCGCCCACTGTTGGACATAGGCTTCCCCCAAGCGTCGCCATAACGATCGCTCCCATTGCATCCATTGGATTCCCGGGACAATCGCCAGGTCATCGGTCAACCTTTTAGGAGGCCTGCCGAAGCTGCGTCTTGTAAGTGGTCGCTACTCCAGAACCTTTTCGTCTCTATCGATCATCTATTCTGCGACCAATGTGTCCTGCCCACTGTCACTTAAGTTTGGCGATTCTGCCCTGCCGTTGCTTTTTGATCTCACCTAAGCACATCGCTCACATCGGTCCACCTTGTGAGCGAAACCCTCAGTGCGCGAGTAAATAGTTCGATTCCCGAATAGAATAACAAATATCTTTCCGAATTGCAAAAAGATTTTTTTTGTGACGTTCCCATAAATTTACAGTTTTTAGATTTTTTCCTATCTTTGTGCTTGATATAAAAACTTGCTTTATGCTAAATTGCAGGATGCTAGGTATTGACCGTTGGAGAAGTAGCCTATATGGGTCTTAATTTCCTAACGAGTTTCAAAATATGCACCTAAACGGAGCATAGACGGCCGTTACGACTTAGAAATTTGATTTTTTTACTGCTGCTTGGGGAAGCAAACCTTAATATTTGATATTAAATTCAGCAGCACGTGTTCCTGAAAAAAAGGTTCTTGACAGATGGATATACAGACAGACGGACAGATGGAAAACAAAGTGATCCTGTAAAGATTATTATTTGCCAACTTAGGTACGGAACCCTAAAACCAGCAATTATAAACTAATTTCGAATAACAAAAAGGTACATTAATGTATGATGTTAAGAGAAGTAACAACAAAACCACAATAACACAAGATAGAATATAAATTTTATTCACGTTATTTACACAGAAGAGGTAAAATTAAATGCATTTTATCTGAACTTTGAAAATTAATTTCAGTGCACCAGCAAAGTTTAAAGTTCACAGCCAAAGGTTCACTGTCTGGTATTTGCACGTATTCACCTACTAGGTATGATAAAGTTATATTAGATGAACTTTTCACTAAAACAAAATAGATTGATGTTTGCTGTGTTACGTAGTGTTGATAAATGAGTTTAATTATTGATTATTTTATTAACTTTTGGCTAAATTAGTAGTACCAACTCTGGCCTGATTATTTTCACAGCGGCCAACTTAGGCCCATAGTCAGTTAAATGATTTCAAATGGGGCTTCCTCGACACATCTATAATACATTGCCAGTATGGAGCCACTGCACAGGACTTGTGTCACCTGCTTTTTTTTTGTAGGTGGGATAATCATCCTACGACATCCCCGGTTCTTGGGCGGGACGGGAGGGTGTGTCAGACTTTTACTGACTAAAAACCCAATTCTGTCCCTTCCTTTCAGACCCTTGGCCCCAGTAGACTTCGACCCTGCTGGGCCTATACGGTTTGCTGACATCTCCTTGAGGCGCGTGCGCGTGGAACAATGCGCGCCGTCGACGACTGGGGCTTGGTCCGGACGGTTACTGGACGATCGGATGGTGAGCTATACATTGCTCGCCGCCCGGAATCCCACGATGCGTCACCTGCTATGTTGCCTATCCTGCACAACCACCTGCACTTTTCAGGATTTATACGAGGCCAATAACAGAGCTATACAGTTTGCAAAATAGTGGTTAGTAAAAAAATAATTTGAGTCCATCGGCACGAAAAGAAGATGGAGTACTGACTTTATCAGCAGTTGTCGAACATGAAACAAACGTAAGGACTGTATGTACATGTTTTGTTGCGGGATTGTTTGAAGCAGCGCCCAGAGCGAGAGGAGTCATTTAATGATTTCCCATTGTATAATACATACATTACAAATTATCTATTGTTAGGCTCGCGTTTGACCACCATCTCACTTGATGGTAAATTATGATGTGGCCGACGATGGAGCAGGCTTACCTAGAAGTAATCTATTCACTCTTAACTTAAAGACCCCTAAGTTGTAGTATCAGAAAATACAGACTCCGGCAGGGAATCCCATTCCTTAGCTGTACTCACAATTAATGTGGTACCAAAACATTTTGTACGTATGGGTGGGATGTCTACCATGCACTGGTGGCGCAACGCTGTACGTCTAATGGTCCGATGATGAAACGGACTTGGCAGGATTAGATTGTGCGATTTCAGTGCACACTCCCCGAAATGTAAACGATAGAAAACCGACAAGCTAGCAACTCAGCGACGATGCCCAAGGTTTGGAAGCTTTAACTCGACTGTATTTTAGAGTCATATTTAAAAACATAAATATGCGGTATTTTTAACGTGGGAGTTGGGAGAAACTACAGAACGCCACTTTATGCCAAAATCATTTGTTAGGAACTAACTTGGTCCAGCTTCTGCCAGCGAGTTTGCCTGCGTGAAAATAAAAAAATATCCGAAAGGTACACTCTCAGCATAAAAAGTATGCTATATCCTATCTCAGGAGCATCGTCTACCGTAAAGTCTTTCATCCAAATCCGTTTAAATCCGTTATCACAGTATAACAGGAATAAGAAACATACTCACACGCACGCATATATACTTTCAAACTTTCGCTGTTATTATATTAAGTCTTTAACTATGAAATTCCCGTTTTTTTAAAACGGGTTGCTTTGAAAGATATAATCTTGGAATTGACTTGGAACTATAAGTTCAAATAAAATTTATATTAAAGTTACGTTATTTTTTTTTTTCGAAATCAGGTATTTATTGATTATTAGTATTTTGTATTTTCTGTAATATCACAGTTATTACCAGGAAAGCTAATAAAAAATCGCTTTTTTCATATTAAGAGTTCCAACGTAGAAACGATGCATTTCAAGGGGTAAGCAATATCAATTACGTATACCTACGACTTTCTTCTAACAAAAGAACTTAGTGCTCTCTGTTTAATAGTTTTCGTTTTGGAAATTTTGTCTTGTTGCCACCCTGAGGAGAAAAGTTATTCTTGAGATAAAATTTCCTACGTCAAAGTGGTTGAAACAAAAATAGACATCCCATTCATTACCAGTTATAAGTCCATTTACATCATCAATATTGTATATCGGTATCAAATCTGGTATTTATTTGGGTTCTTTACCCAAATAAATACCTAATTTGGAAAAAATAACATACTTTTAACATAAAGTTTATTTGAACTTAGAATTTCAAATCAATCCAAAAATATAACACTTCAAAGCAACCCGTTTTACAAAACGGCAATTTCATACTTTAGCCCCTATTATTAGTGTGATTTACAATTATTAGTATTTTGTGGTCATTCCAAGTCATTTGGAGTTACTAATTTACACTCTAATTACCGCTTTTAGGCACGCAATTCACTGTTATCCGCACTAGTCCGGAAAAGTGCGCGTGCTCGCCCCCGCCAGAATATTATTACATTTATTGTATCAAGCTGGGTCCTACGCGACCTCCACGAGTCGCACGTCATTCCCGTTTATTTATGTCTTCGTAAGTGTATTTAAAAACGTCGTTTGGTACACGTGGAAATTTGTCACTGCAGCCCTCGGCTCTACAACACGAATGCCGCGAGCCGCCTCGGTTGCAACAAACTCTTCTCCCTTGTATCAAAGTGTACTGTTGTGAGTGATACAGATTTATTCTGCCATTCTTTTCGATTATTTAAGTAGTATGATAAACCTCAGAACTATGAAGTTTTTTTCTCACCATATAGGGCTAAGTGTGTTGAACTACTCAACAGCACCCTTAATGACTAACGACCCTTGCAATTTGTGTGTGAAAATAGACAGCTGATACTACCGTGTTTTTTTTATTTACCGGAATAAGGGTGAATTAATCGGCGCTTCGAAAATGTGAGAATGTAATTAAGTGTTTCAGAAACAACAATGCTACTTTCCATTTTATTCAACGAATATTTTTGGGTACTTACTGTTAAAAAGGCGTGAATAGAAACGCAGAAGTGAACAGAAATATCATTTATTTTTACATTTACTATTATTTTTAAGTGTATAATATCATAACATATGTATATGCATATGTATCTGTGTATCTATTATAATATAATATGTTTAATGCTGGTTTTGTCACACAGCCCCATTTCTTGTCCAGGCAATTACTGTCCATTCCAGGTTGCCTGGAAGAGATCGCGGAATGCGATAAGACCGACCATTATATGTACGTATATGTTTTAGTTTTAGTTTCCTTTTATGTTTGTATTGGTGTACAATAAAGGATATAATAAATAAATAAATAATAAATAAATAAATCAAAAACATCAATACTTTATCGAAACCAATAATAAGTTTTGTTTCTATTCACTTATTCAATCCTATTCAACTCGTTAACATTGACATATAATCTACCGGTTTGTGATTAGGTACGCCACTATCACGGCGGTAAGTCTCCTCTTTAAACAGTGGTTATAGAGGCGCCACGGCGTCCTCACTTTCCATCTGACGTAGGTCCTCACTAGACAGGAATATCGGGGGGTTCCTGTTTTAGAATCAGGTGGAAGAAACGCCTGGGTATCACCATCACCGAACGATTGGGTAGTTTGCCATCCGGCCGTCCTGTAAAAATTCGAGTCGACGGTGTGTGGTGTTCTACGCGCGCCAAATAATATCAGAAAAATTGAAGTGGCGCAGTAGGGCCGATGCCTGCTAAGACTGCGGGAATATAAGAAAAAGTTTTCCAACCTAAAAACGTATATAAAAATGTAGTTAATCCACATTGAGTCCTTCTTCATACACTCAGTGTCAGTGCATTACGATAAGAAATAATAAGGGTTTTGAATAAACGCAATGTATCCTAAAAGAGGTTCCTTGAAGTAAATATGGAAGCTCGTTAAATTTGTTAAAATACCGTGAAATATCGCGCTACGTCGGACACTCTAGGGATTCGACGCGAGATTTATCAGTCTCTTTATATTTTTCTAATACTTTCCTAAGGGGATTTGCATCTTGAATGTGCCACGGTTGAGCGGGTTCCGTTATAAAATGTTATATTAAAATATGCCTATGGGGCACTTTCGATGTGATGGAATTTGGCAAAGGTTCGGAGGAGGTCAAGTTATGACCTTTTTTGTTGTGATAACATACTTTGATAAAAGGGGTCGTATACGTTTATTGATAGAGCAGCTTCTGTGTAAGTTTCAGTTCCTGGTTATTATAATGTCATAATGAATATAGGCATATCTATGCCCATGATCTCATCATCATCATTTCAGACGAAAGACGTCTACTGTTGGACAAAGGCCTCCTTCAAGAGTAACTACAACGATCGGTCCTGTGCGTATCGCATCCATCGGATTTCCGCGACTCAGATCAGGTCATTAGTCCACCTTTGTAGCTACTACATAACCTTTCGCCCCATCGACTAGCTGTTTTGCGAGCAATGTACTCTGCCCACTGCTACTTAAGTTTGGCGATTCTTAGGGCCATGTCGGTAACCTTGGTTCTCTTACGGATGTCAGTATTCCAGATGCAATCACGCAAGGAAACACTGAGCATAGCCTTATTCATTGCTATTGGGTGACTTTAAGCCTTCTGATGTGGACCATTGTGAGCGACAAAGTTTCCGAGCTATATTTCATCACTGGAATATATACCTAATACTTGACAAAGAGAGACAGACCCCAAAAGAAAAATAAATATCTAAGTAGATCCTGAATAAGTATCGACTTGATGCAGTGGTTTAGGAAGTCGCGGATTCGATTATGGTACGAAATAGATAGGTGTGTGTATGGTCTACAGATTGTTATTCTAAGTCTTGGTGTCTTGTGTGTGTGAGTTTAAATTTGTGAACGCAGCCACAATACAGTAGTAAGGGCAAATGTGAAAAAGAAATATTAAAGGGCTCCATGCGGCTCCAAATATGAACGGGTACGAAAACTTTTTAAGCTGCCTATTAATATAGCAACGTATTTTAAGCTCTAAACAAATTCGTAACATATATCTAACGAGCTCGTTTTGGTAGTCTAACTTTCAGGGCAACATGTCAGAAAAGTACTTTCAAAAGGATGAAAGAAAGTACATACCAAACAAAGTACGGACGTGAACAGAATTCGCGTTAGCACGTTTTACAATTTTGTTACATCGCTTAAATTGTAATAAAGCTTCAGAGTAACACATACGTTTGATAAAAAATTGCATGTAACTGTACGAGATTGTACAAAAGAAAATCAACCTAATTGAGAAACGATAGAGTTCAGAATTGTAGATATACAAAATCTGATTTAAGACACTACTTTGTACACAAATCTACCGTGCGAGGTTTATAGAAAGAGGTGTACTGTGAATCCCGGATGGATACAGTTCGTATTCTATTTACCTTAACAGATGCTATCATTATTCCTTAAGCATTCCTTACGACTGAGCGTCGTGTGGAATGAAATTGACAAATTCAGAGGGAACCCAAATGCCTCGTTACTTCTCATGTGTACCTTAGATAATATTTTATGAATAGTGTTTGTTTTTCAATTTGTCGGGAAACAAAAGCACTTACATTTATTTTCGCTCTTTTTCACTTCAAATGTGAACTGAATTCTAAATGGTAACAACAAGTGTGTGAATAATATCGATATTGAATTTATCGATGGAAGGTAATATTTGACTATGTTTGACTATGTCAAAATACACTACTGTTGGACGGCTACTTCGACATAACTGACCTTGTTCACCTAAATCACTTTTTATTTCCGTGACTGGCTCATTATACGATTGACAACAGACTGCTAGAGTCACGCGCGTAGCACATAAAAATAATAAAGTGGGGACCGGATATACCGCCACCTCGGTAGAAACAGTTAACTATTTATCTAAATCAAAACAATCAGAAAAATCCTTACAAAAATATAAATATCTGAAACATTTGATTTAATGTCACATGAAGTTCAAGAATGTTCAAGAATTAAAGTGGTGAATTAAAAAAAAGGACCGTTTGCTGTGGCGACACTTAAGTGAGGCTTATGTCCAACATTGGACGTCCTTCGGCTGAAATGATAATGATGACTATATATGTGTAAGTATGTCGCTTTATATATATAATACATATGTAGGTAACTACTACTATTGGTCTAAACGGAATAGAGAAGGGTTTGTCAATTTCCATTAACATCCTTTCTTTTCTTCGTACGTATGTGTACCTAAATACCTAGTACATACCCGTCTTCTTTGTATACATCCAACTGTCTATCACATTTGTTTTATACAGACTAGAGACGAAATGTCTAACTTGTTCTTTGAAAGTGTTATGTGTTTGAAATCTGAAAGATGAATTGAATATAATATTATGTAGACATACAAAAACTCAAAGTCGAATATGCTTTTATTGGACGTTGAATTTTTTCTTTCGAATGTATATGCTAAGGTACTCCTATGTCAAAAGGACCGGCACTCGGCAGGTAAAAATTCTTTCTTCCATCAATGGTTTAATTTAATATTGAATATTCTTTCAAAATATAACTACGACGTAAAATTCGCTACTATGTCACGTTTGGACGATCAAAAATTCCAATTTCATAAAGTCATATTAATGGTTATTGGGTCCTTTTGTTACCGTCCGTTTAATCAATGTTTCAGTTTATTGCTTTTGAATATTATATAAGGTTCCTACGAAAAGTAAATTGTTCCCGTATTAATGTAACTAAATGGGGCTTCAGGTAATGTTTTCATTTTCCTTCATTGTAATTATGTGAAAGGTCAAAGCTTTTATGATTAAAGATAATATATGAGTACCAACACTTTTTTTTTGTAAAATAATATAAGCCGTGACCTAAGTTGAGAACCGTTCCAAAATATTAAGTAAATAAGTAAATCTATATATATAAAAGGAGAAACTGGCTGACATATCAACGCACAGCCGAAACTACAGAGACTAGGAGTGTGAAATTTTGTACAAGGTTTCCTTTTATGACGTAAACGAGCATCAAGAGAACATTTTTCAAAATTCACCCTCTAAGAGACCCAAAGTTTGTATGAAAAAACCTACTTTCACGCAGGCGAAGCCGCTGACGTAATCTATTGGTACCAGCAAAATAGAGACGCAAAATTCAGTTGATGCAAAATTCTTGCTAGTAGTTTAGTTAAGTTGAAAAGAATATTGTACTATACTAATAATAAATAATAATAATAATTTATTTCAACCAATTAAAATTACAATGTTATTATAGGTACATAAATACTCTATTCGCGATAGCATTAGACAGAAGCTAAAAAATTTTATTTTAAGGAACACTTTGTATTATAAGCTTAATTACAGTTAAATCAATCTTAACTGCAGATTTTTTTATTATCAACTCATACACCAACTGTTATACTTAAATGAATTCATTTGAACTATCTATCTTCTGAATTTATGAGGCTTATATTTAAATAAATTATTTAGTTCTTACTTATACTACTAGTGTCCATGTTAATAACCTAAAAGAGGGGTTGTCAGTACCTGGAACATTTTTCATTATACTATATAATATTAGTTATTTCTATTTATGTTAATGTTAAAAAAATATCTTGTTGCCTTGTATTGTGTACAATTCATGTTTTTTCATGTTTTGTAAGGAGGAAACTTTTTTTTGGTTAATTTTTTTTTGAAATAAACTTATCAACAGATAAGTTTATTTCAAAAAAATTTTTTCATTTACTTTTCTAAGTGTTTAGTACTCACCTTACAACAATCAAATTTATCTAAGTAGGTAATTTTAAAATTTTATATTTAAACCATTATTTGTTAAAATTGTCTGAATTTATCTCGAAAAATAAATGTGGTTCACACCTGCTTCTATGAACCTCTTTTGTCTAATGCTATCGTGAATGGAGTATAGGTAGATCCTTTTTATCAATTCGAAAAGAATTTCCAAAGCGAGACTTAAAAAAAAAAAACCGAAAAAGCGCATTTGGAATTCGGACCCTAAGCCTGTAAAAATGCCATTAGTCCTCAGTGTAATTGCATTTACAATTAAATATGTAATTAATGAGGCAGTCTCAACAATTAATTAGAGTTCTCTATAGCATCGGAGGAATAAACGCCCCGCGAAACGACGCTCGCCTGCTTTTAATAGTCCCAGTCTTCGGGCTGTGTTTAATTACTTATGTACTGTCTATATAAATATGTAACTGTAACTGTACATCTGAATAATTTATTTGTATGTTGTAATTAAGTATTTAAGGATTTTGTGAGGAGTTTTAGAAACAATTCTGAAGGCTAAGTCTGCTCTTGTTAAGGCTGTGGGTTTGTTTAAAATAGTTACCACAACCTTGGAACGCAAAGGGTAACTGTAAGAACATAGGTGGGTTTTGATACTCGGCAAAAGGCTGATACGCCCACTTACGTGAAAGGTTAAATCTGCTATAGGTATGATGTTATGTTTCCTGATGGCTACAACCCGGGAATCTTTAAGTCAAGAGTGAATAGGTTACTTCTAGGTAAGCGCGCTCCATCGTCGACCGCATCGTCGCTTTCCATCTGGTGAGATAGCGGTCAAGCGCGAACATATCAAGAAAAAAAAATGGTATATCTATACATATAAAAGGAGAAACTGACTGACATATCAACGCACAGTCGAAACTACTGGGGCTAGGAGCGTAAAATATTGCACAAAGATTCCTTTTATGACGTAGACGAGCACTGAGAGAGGATTTTTCAAAATTCATTCAAGGGGATGAAATGGGGGTTCAAAGTTTGCATAGAGAAATTAACTTTTA
Organism: Mythimna vitellina; assembly: GCA_949316375.1. Classification (NCBI taxonomy): domain Eukaryota; kingdom Metazoa; phylum Arthropoda; class Insecta; order Lepidoptera; family Noctuidae; genus Mythimna; species Mythimna vitellina. The sequence goes on from OX438686.1 coordinate 12,843,936, forward strand.
AGCGGGCGAAGCCGCTGGCAGAAGCTAGTGATAGTAGGTATATACAGCGTGGAAAAATAAGTCGGGTCCTGGAGGAAAACTACTTTAAATCCTTAAGTTGGCTCATTATACTTAAAGGAGACATTCCTTTATTTTCAAAAAGAAAAAAAAAACTGCATTCAAAGATTTTCTAAAACTCGTTTGCCTTGCCCGGGATCGAACCAACTAAAATTAAAAAAAAAAACAAACACTTGCTATTTTACCATACTAATTGATAGGATTATTATTCAGGATAAAATTTCTCTAACAAACATTTGGTCTTACTCTCGTCTGTCGTGCAAGATATCCATGCAATAAAGGACTAAAGAAAATGTTATTATAGGCGTACATCACAACATTTTGCTGAAGGCTACTAGAAATGAATTTCAACGGAGACTAAATTTATGTAGCCGGAACGAGTTGGCTTATTTCGAACAATTTATCAGTTAAATAATTTAAGTGTAACAAATTGATAATAAAATAAAGTTAATGTTAGATTTTCAATCTTTCTATTTTTAAGACCAAATGTTTGTTAGTGGAAAGGATATAAAGTAGTTTTCCTCCAGGGCTCGGCTTATTTTTCCACACTGTGTACTTATACAAATGGCTATCTAAATATGGATACAGTTATAATATTCCTGCTTCACCGACTGCTCACTTATTAATCAAACATGTAGTTTCTTGAGAATTTATATGTTAAAATTACTGCTACCTATTTTGAATCACAAAGTTTTCTGTCTCATTCTATTTCTTTTACTAATGCTTGATTGCAATCCCACCTGATGGTAAGTAGTGATGGAATTGTTGATAGTGAAGCGTACTAGTATATTAACAGCCTATTTACTTTAGCCTTGAAGATACTTAAATTATAATCGAACGGGAAGATCGCAGCTGGCTAGCCAAGACTTAGACACCTATCTTCCTAAATTGCCAAGAGCAGTGGAAGCAAAAGAGGCAAGACTTTGTCTCGGGTTCTCGTCATGCTGGATGGTAACATTGACCATCGTTGTGTTATCAACATTATTATTGATCTATCATCACTATATCCGGCTTATTGGTGGCAACAATAGTCCTATCAGTGATGATAGACTGATCCGCTTTTCTATATAGGTAAGATATCATTACTTCAGCTAGAAGATAAATAATGCTGGATATAAGTCTCTTATATATGGATATTGTTCTTGTGCTTCTCGCATCTATCAGACTCTCGCGGATATCACTTTCTTTCTGGACGTGGTCACTACTCCTTAACTATTTTGCGAGCGATCTCACTGTCATGCTTGTGTTAGTCAATATTATTCGGTCAGTGTGGTTACAAATCTTGCAGCATGCAGGCTAGCATGAAGGGCTTCTGGCCTCTGGCTATTTTTGAATTCTTATTCGAATTTAGAGTAGGATTTAAAATAAGACCAATGTAATTGTGAGGGGGCCGGAAAGGCTTGGGAGTGTTTTATGTCAAAGTAAAAAGTAATTTCATAGGAATAATTTCTATAATACGCGAAAAGCCCTGATAAAAAATGATTACATGGAGCATACGTACGAGTCAGAAATGAGTATTTTAGAGAAAGTTTGCAAGTGGCAGCAGTGACTTAAAAGTTGAAAGGGAATCGTTTGTTTTAATTAATGGTCATGTGAAGAGGAGGAATGAAACGAATGTTATTAAAAGAGTTATGAGTAGGTATACCTATATTTGTAAATGGATGAAGGAGTGAGAGCCCAAAGAAAAGATAGATGGATTGTGTGAGATTGAAATCTATACCCAAACACCAATCATAATCATCATCATTTCAGCCAAAAGACGTCCACTGCTGGACATAGGCCTCCCCAAGTGCCGCCACAATGAACGGTCCTGTGCGTCTCGCATCCATCGTACTTCCGCAACCGTTACCAGGTTATCGGTCCACCTTGTAGGAGGCCTTCCAACGCTACGTCTTCCGGCACGTGGTCGCCATTCCAGAACCTTTCGGCCCCAATGGCCATCCGTTCTGCGAGCAATGTACCCTGCCCATTGCCACTTAAGTTTGGCGATTCTTTGTGCTATGTCGGTAACCTTAAACACCAATAAACTTACAGAATCTTATAACCACACCACATTTAATATTCTGCGTAGACACAACAACCGAACTACTTAAACTAGGGCGCAAATTAGGACATTAATGTGGTTTCGTAAATAATATTGTACTACAGTACATTACGTACTTAATACTGTGCGAACTGTGACTATATTAGTTTATAAAGTACACGACAATCAACAATGTATTACGTGTAGCATATAGAGACGTAATGTGTCTTTATGAAACAAATTTACAGCTGTTATTTAATGTATACTAAACATTGGTTCGAGAACTGTTTTATTTTGCACTGTAAAACGTAATATCATGATTATGTCATATTGTTAAAGTGCACATCATCATTGTAATTAACTTTTTTTTTGTTTTTTTTTCTATCAAGCATGCTCTTCTAAAATAAATAAAATACATTTTTACGTATTGAATGAATTTATACTCAAGCGTAATTGCTGAGAAATATATTTACAAAATTAATAATTTTCAGTAATCTGTTAGCAAGATACAACAAAATTGAAAAACGTGTTTCGATACGTACGTTTGCCCCGCACGGCCCCCCAGAATCTGAGTTGTAGGTACTGGATTCTTTTTCAATGTACCTGTGTACTTTTGAAGAAATATGTAAAAAAAAGGTGGCCGTGCCCGCCAAACGTAGCATGGAAAAATAGCCTTAGAAGATTATGTTTCCATAGTTGGGACTCGGGCCTTTTCTGTATGAGAGACAATGGGCTATAATCCACCACGTGGGCCCACGCGAATTGGTGGATGTAACATGTCTTCAATGTTTCAGTTCTAGGACATGCCGGTTTCCTCACGATGTTTTCCTTCACCGTTTTGAGAGCAGTGGCGTTGAAATAAATTACAAAAAGTAAAACTATGGATTTGATTTACTGACGTACAACTTGTAAGTCAATGGCTCAAGTAGCACTACGTTAATTAATTCTGGTTTGTTTTAGTTATCGATAACTAAAAACTGCTTCTTGTTTCTACAAACACAATATCGGTTTAAATCACTTTGATGTAACAATATAGGTACCTAAAATCTATTTTCCTTGAATAACAGAATCCTCAAGGAACCAATGGGCAAATATGTGAAAAAAGGTTATTTGGGATTTTCTTTAACAATCCAATAATATGAGGAGACCCGGCAACGCGTGCTACATTCCCAATGTTATTCGTCCTTCAAAGTTGAGTTAATGTTAGGGTAGGTTCGAGATTTTGTATTCAGTATGGTTAGGAGCCTTTTGATAACTCAGAAAGCATACAAATAAACTTCTTATTTTTCTACAAGTAGCACTAAGTAACAGTAAGTCGTTTTTTACATAGAATTGCAAAAGACGAATTTTTGGAATCACTTAAAAGATTATTATTATATAACTTTATTGCACACCTTAACATAATACAGGACAAACATTTATATAAATAAGTGTACAATAGGCGGTCTTATTGCACAGGGCTATTACTACCAGACAACCTTTGAAGGGACTGAACGAAAGGAAAAGATTTCGTGTACACACTGACAGCCCAAAATCTTATTCTCTATGTTGTTGTAACAACATAGAGAATAATGCAAAAATGTAAGAAAAAATATTCTAAAATGAAACTATAAAGAAAAAATCTATTCGTTGCTCATTTCATCGTCGTCATCACATTTCAACCACCGTCAACTGCTGGACGTATGGCTATCCCAATTAAAGACTGTGAAGTATGTTAATATTTAGAATAATTGGGTAGTAAGCTATTACTTTATATTGTAACCACCGCCGCGCCAGTCTGCCAAAATACACTGTGCTATCGAGACGTTCCGTGTTGTTTTATTCTGCTCCTGACAAGCCACCTACTTTCATATTTCTCAGTGGCAAAAAGAACTGTGCGCGTGTGAAGTCAAGTGTAAATATGACGGTCGAAAAATAGCCTAGGTCAACTTTCACAAAGACAACTTTTTTTTTAGGTGGGAAAATCATCATGTGAGATCCCCCGCTCTTGGGTGAAGCGAGACGGCGTGTCAGACTTTCACTGGCTAAAAACCCGCTTCTGTTCCTTCTTTGCCATTGTTCCAGGGCCCCGGGGATCTCTTTAGCATCACGCGTAGCCCCAGTAGGCTTCAACCCTGCTGGGTCCCTACGGTTACTGACAAATACTTAAGCGCGTGGAACACTACGCGCAGTCGATGACTTGGGCTCGCTCGCCCCCCGTGTAGCGGTGGAGATCTTACGAGCCGAAGCTTCGTCAGAGGACGATCCCTGACCGACCCCCGACATGGGGCGCTTCCAGAGGAACATAACATAACATATAAAACTAAACATAAACAACAGAACATAACATAGCATAACAGCTTACGCATAATTTTTTAAGCATAATTTCTCTAACCATAATAATGACTAAGCATAATATTCTAAAGCATAAATTTATTAAGCATAACTTTTATAAGCATAATATCCTAAAGCATAAATTTATTTACGCATAATGATATTAAAGCATATTTCGCTGTATATTTAGGTGTGAATTTTTTTATTTCGCTGTAGGAAGCATGAAGCAAGCAAGCATACAGCAGCAAGCAAGCATACAGCATGCAAGCAAGCATACAGCATGCAAGCAAACATGCAGCATGCAAGCAAGCAAGCATGCAGCATGCAAGCAAGCAAGCATGCAGCATGCAAGCAAGCATGCGGCATGCAGCATGCAGCATTCAAGCGAGCATGCAACATGCAGCAGGCAGGGTTTCTGTCACGGCTCCGGCGCTGCGGGCCTCCGGCGGCCCCGCGCGTTCTAATCGTCGCAGACGGCTTTCGCTCACCACCGCAGCTTCGGCTTGTTGGCCGGCTTCGCCGGCCAGTTTCAGCCACGGTGGCTCGCTCGCAGCCGCCTGCTCCTCAGCCCGCGGGTCGCCTCGCCCCTACGCGCCTACGCGATTTTAAATTACACTCTAGGGGTAAGACAAACAAGACTACGTGGAGTCGGTTTTGCAGCAATTCGGTTCTGTCACTAACTTTTGTTGCACAGCATATTAAATTTTTAACCAACAATATTATTTAATTTTTCGTTACTAACGTTATACTAATAGTCATTAGGCCTACTAACGTTATGCTAATAGTCATTAGGCCTACTAACGTTATGCAAATCAAATTTATGCCAAAACAAATTAGTCTTTAAGATGATTATGCCAACATAAAATGTATGCCTAAAAAAATTATGCCGAAGTATTATTATGCCAAAACAAATTGTGCCAAAATCGTTATGCCGAAGTATATTAGGACAAAGAACATTATGCGAATAGAAGGGATCCCGTACCAGAGGCAAACCCACTCTCCAAAACCGCTGTCCAAACAAAACAACAGCTGTTGGTGCCGATGCTTCTGGACAGCGCACCCTCCGTGGCGGCTGGTCTAGACTCCGCCGTGAGTGTGTTCCTTTCGGTCTGGTCCCTCACTTGAGGCCCTCCGGCATGAGTAGCTCTACCGACATAGCCCTAAAGATCTCAGAGACACTCAAGCCCCACCACGACGACAACGTAGGAACACAGTCGCTGCCACGCGTCGGCTTTAGCGGGCCCGTTCCATGTACTGACATCTTTTTGAAGTGCGTTCATCTGTTTCGAGTGCTTTTTGTTTTGTCCTTTACCCTGTTTATGAGTTATAATGCTATTTAGATATAAAACACTTTTGATTTCTTTACTTGACCATTTCAATTCATTTATTTACTGTGAATAACTTGTCCATCAAAAATGACAAATCTTTCCCGAACCTTCGCACCGGATACATCAATTTGTCACAAAATGAAAAAGAAAACGAAGCAAACTTAGGGACGCAGTTTATTTGGGTAATGACCTTTTCTAAATCTCTTTTAGGTGACGCTCGGTTCATTTATATTATTTTTTCTGTCCTCTTTATCCGTTTCAACTCGATCACATGTTACATATTACTCAGCGTCACTTTAAAGCGTTATCGTTCTGTCTCGTGTGAAAAACTGCTATTTGTCAACTTGAAAGTTCGATGGAATTCTTAACGAGTTAATGGAAAGTTCTTTCTTGAAACAATCTTGCAGACGAAGGGGAAGTGCTGTTGGTTTTATCGTGTATCGTTATCTACTGGAGTTGATATAAATTGTTTTGTTGCAGTAATTGAATTAGGATGAGTAAACGCTTTTTCTACGTGGAAAGTTACCATTCAGGGCTGAGAGATTTTTCGAAAAAGTCACTACAGTCCTGTAATGCAAAGGGCAACTGAAAGAACATGAGTGGGTTTTAATCAGTTAAAGTCTGATACTCCTTCTCGCTCAACCCAGAGCGGAAGAAATTACTATTAAATACAGTCAAAATGCAACAGAGAGGCCATACATATATAACAAAACACCTAAGGTCATAACTGTTGCATTTTAAAAATAAAAACTTGTAGACTAGTGTTACCTTCCCAATAAAAAATTCTGATGGTTGTATCGATGTGAGGATACAACTATACTAACTAACTAACTAGACATAAAAGTACATCGCAATTTTTCTTTTTCTCAAAAAAAAAAAAAATTCGGGGAGTGTGTGTCGGAATTGCATAACCTAATTCCGCCTAGCCTGTTCCATCATCGGACCGCCAGGCGTACGGCAATGCGCTACCGGTACATGGTGGACATCCCACCTATACGCACGAAACGTTTTGGGAACACATTAATTGTGCGTACAGCTAAGGAGTGGAATTCCTTGCCGGAATCTGTGTTCCCTGATGGCTACAACCCGGGAATCTTTAAGTTAAGAGTGAATAGGTTACTTCTAGTTTTGGGAACACATTCATTGTGCGTACAGCTAAGGAGTGGAATTCCTTGCCGGAATCTGTGTTCCCTGATGGCTACAACCCGGGAATCTTTAAGTTAAGAGTGAATAGGTTACTTCTACGTAAGCGCGTTCCATCGTCGACCGCATCGTCGCTTTCCATCAGGTGAGATAGCGGTCAAGCGCGAACCTATCAAGAATAAAAAAAAAAGCGTGAAGGATTTTGTTCCTGACTGTGGACCCCTGACCATACACGTTTTTTTGCATAATCTGTGTTCCTAAAGTATAATGGTCACACTTTTTTGTACTGCATAGCCCCATCTCCATAATATATCACTATTTTCTTCTCGGTGCACTTGGTAAAAAATATTCCCAAGACAATACGAACAAAAACAACGCGCAACGGTGCTCTTTTAGTAAAAGCAGAGCAAATTTTACAAGAAATGGGTATAATTCCAGCGGCTGCAAGTTAAGATAGAAAATAATAAGCTATAACAAATAGGAAATGTCCGAGCATCGTGTAATATGGTACACTAGAGACTATCTACAGAGCTATGCATTCCTGGTAGGTACGTTGATTTATCTCTCCTTTATATTGAATGAACTAAAAGAAGTTCGTTTTAAAAGCTAAGGAATAATGATTTTTTTTTGCGTACCAGTAGAAGCAGCGTTGGAAGGCCTCCCACAACGTGGACCGATGATCTGGTGAGAGTCGAGGGAATCTGATAGATGCGAGACACACAGGGCCAGTGATTGTATGACACTTAGTGAGGCCTATGTCCAACAGTGGACGTCTTTCGGCTGAAATGATGATAATGAATGGATTTTTATAAAGAAGTATGTTTAATATTAACAAAGAAACAATTTTTGCCGGCATGGTTGGTGTATTGTGTCATGAATTCGATTCGCGCACGGAACTAATACTTGTTCCGGATCTAGGTGTCTTGTGTATGTGAGTTTACATGTTTGTTAACACACCCACGATACGGGAGTTATTCCAAAAGAGGGGAGACGTGATAAAAAAGTACCAGGCAAGTACGAGTCGGACTCTCGCTATGAGGGTTCCGTTCTATGAAAACAGCTCAATCTCCGAATTGAGTTACGAAGATTTTACCGAAACGCAAAAAAAAAATTAAGTTTTCAGATTGTTTCCTATATTTGTGCTATAGGACCTTGTTTCATGCCAAATTTCAGGATTTTAGGTTAACGGGAAGTACCCTATGAATTTTGATTCCCTTAAAAGTGTCTAAATAGACATTTTTTGCGATATAAACGGCTGTATCTTTCTTTTTTCGTTAACTCAATAGTTTGATTTTTTCACATTTTCAAGGGACTGCAGACCTGAGTATATGGTTTTTTAATTTTAGGTTAATTGCAACTCGATACTTTTACGCGTTCCCCAGATAAAGGGTGACTTGACCGACTGACAGACAGACAAGAAAGTGATTTATTTGTTGTCCGTTTTTACCTGAGATTTAAACACTGGCAAAATTTGGGTGAACTAAGTATGTAGTTACATCACACACTAGCCTTTTAAAGAATGTCCGTCATCACGCCTGTATAGATTTATGATTATTGGTCCGTCCTACAGTAAGACGCAAAAAAAAATTATTTAGGGCCGTGATATTATATCGTATTCCACGTGATTGTAGCACAATGGCTACGACGTAGCATGACTCGTAGTACCGTAGCACTGATTTCTAGCGCGATGCTTATCAATTTTGTATTTTGTGATCACTAAGGCCATAAATTAAACTTAAATCTTAAACTAATGCGCTTGACTATCAATGATTGCATCACTACTTACCATCAGGTGGGATCGCAGTCAAGTACTAACTTATATCATATGAAGAAAAATTGAGCTACCAACAAAGTCAGGTGCGATAACGATAAGAATATGTGTGTACACACAGGTTCAGTCGGTTTTAGTCAGTAAAAGTTAGACACGCCCTGCCGCAACACACGCAAACATAATAATTCATCTCAACAGATTAAATGACAACTGTATTATAATACTTTTACATACAAACTATGAATCCAAGCTTAAATCAAAGGATTCTGATAAAATTATAATAATCTCGCAAAAGACGCGTCGAGATTGAAAGTATGGATCAGACGGCATTAGCATTTATATTCAGATTCGAGGTAAAAGTTACTCATTATTGCTTAGCATTCTCTTTTGACTACACTCTGCAGAAATTCTGTATTTAAATCGTGGTATATATTTATGAATTATTTTCTACTTCGCGGCGTTAGAAGATTAAAGATATCAATGTTTAAGCAAGCTTTTGGCTTTCTCACTTATTTGTTTGGAAAGTCTCGATATTCTGAATTAATAAGTTGTCTTCCGTTCATATTGAAATTGAGACCCCTACCTACAGCTGCATTTCTGCTTTCCTGGTATACAAAAAAGTTTGGCCCGTATCAGTTATTTATCGCAGTTATTCATTTTTATACACATAAACTCGTTAAAAAATAAAAGGATTTTTTTGACATTTGAGAAAAACCCTAGAATGTAACTTGGAACGAAATTGAAAGAAACAAAATAATAATTACTAAGTGTTTAAAAAAAAAACACGTTTTATTTTGCCTTTAAATAATATGATAGTGTATATTGCGAGTCTTCTTTTTGCGTATTTAAGTATTCGTTTTGACAGATGTCAAAACGGGCCTTTTATTTTTAAACAACTTAAATATAAATTATATTTTTATAATATAAAAAAATTATATAAAATAGTAGTCCACTGATATCGGGAGCAGGGCTACGTGGTGGTTTTGTGGTTAGGTCTTCAGACACAAGAAGCTTTTCACAATGTGAGCCATATCTGCTTCTTTTTAACCAACTATAATATTTTTTTCCCCTAAAAGGATGTGCTTCCAGATTGGCCCCATTTTTTTTCAAAACTCTGTTCTGATGATGGGATCCATGAGGAATCGAGGAAATTTCTCAAATTTTCTAGGCAACTATATAGTAATTTTGGTATTTTCATCGAGAACTTAAGCGTTTATAGTCAAAAAGTAACATTTGATGAAGTGTAACTAATGATTCTTCATTAGTTGCCAACGGTACTTTACCCTCACATAATAGATATCACAATGAAGATAGTTAAGTAACTATGACAATACAAGTAAATAAATGGTTCTGAATAGTTATGATGAAAATGGTATCATCGAAGTGATCTGATGATGATGATGGAGCCGGAAGGTAGGCACAGGAATTCCGTAATTAATCAATGTATTCTAGCCGTGTTTGGTAGATGCACTTTGGCTATAAGGTACTATTAAACTGACCTGATGATGAATCTGGGAGGTGGATGGGAACTTCATAATAAAATAATGCATTCTAGCAGTGCTTGGGTTAATTTGAATTATCATCAGAAATAGGTACTCTGGCTATAAGTGTACTACAACTAAAAAGTGTAAAATAATAAAAAAAAATACAAAAAAAAAACACCAACTTCACTACAAAAAACCAAACACTAAAACGATCAAAATAACTTCAATTTCGGAACTCGGTGTTATATAACAAGCAAACAATACCAGAAAAACCGACTTCCAAAATTAAATTTATTTTGATCGTTTAGTGTTTTGTTTTTTGTAGAGAAGTCGGTTATTACTTTCTTGTTAAAAGTTTTTGTACCTAACTCTTGATCCAATTACGCAACAACAGCTTTGTCAGGTCAACATTGAGGCCTTTGGTCATCAGGCTGTTGGCGGTAACGAGAATCGGCACAATGACAGCCGAGTCCACATTTCACATATGACACATCTTGTATGTTGCCGAGATATTTGAATAGCTTCTTTGTCATCAATCACGAGGTTCTCATTTTGTTCTGAAAGGGATAACACTTTCATTAAAAAAGTTACATAAAATTGCATAATTTAAAAAAGTTACCAATCTTCCGGATCAATTTTAGAAAAAGCATCGTTCAGCTAATTCCCCGCCACAGCAGTATAACATCATCCACTTTATTTTTCATTGCGACTTGTCTCACATCTGTAAGGGTCCGTCTCCTCCAATTTGGGCCACAATTAAACGTAAGCATTAATTACATTGGCCCCTACCCCCACCGTTTCTGCCTTATTTCCCTTTTGCTTATTCAGCGGGAGCTATCACGTTTTTATAATGGTTACTAGAAGTGGCCTGTATTTTGAAGGTTAGATTCATTTATCAGTATGTATATATATTACAACCACTTTTCCAAATAGCAATTTTTTTTTGTGACGTATGAAAAATTTACTGTTTCCAGATTTATTCCTATACTTGTGTTATATGACCTAACTTTATACAAAATTTCAGGATTCTGGATCAACGGGAAGTTCTCTAGAATTTTAGTTTCCTTAAATATCGAAATATACGTTTTTTGCGACATAAACGGCCATATCTTTTTTCCGTTAACTTAGAAGTTTGATTTTTTCACAGCTTTAAGGAACCGCAGACTTATCTTACTTACTTAGGCGTATTTGGTTTTAATTTCAACTCGATACGTCCACGCGTTCCCGAGATAAAGGATTTTGTCAGACGGACAAACAGACAGACAGACGGACGGACAACAAAATGATCCTACAAGGGTTCCGTTCTTTCCTTTTGAGGTACGGAACCCTAAAAAAACTGTATTGCGCCCAATCTGTTGCAGCCTAATTGGGTGTGTTGAAATTTAATATATACTAGTACAGCGATTAATCTGTATGATCTATGGAATGTAAAGTTAAAAAATAAAATGTTTTTTTTTAGGGTGGGACTAAATACAACAATTCAACACAAGTAAATAGCCAACTAGGCATTTCTTGGCAAGACTAGTTTCAGATTTTCTGGCTGCTGATTTTCAGCTTTTAATACTGACCGTACTTAGATCTTCAGTCAGCCACCATGTCACATCCAGTCATTTTACTTCAAAGACAATGTTACGATTTTATTGTAGGCAATTTACGGTGCGATATACGCGTCCCTTTAACGCCTACCCTCGTATAATTTGGATTGTGGGACTAATAAGAAAGAAACAATGCTAATGAAATAATACCTATTAATGAAGTGTCTACGTATTATTTTAATTAAAATTTCAATGTATTACGGTCAAACAAGTTATTGTAATGAAGGTAGGTGTTATACAAGGCTTTATAATATACAATTTGTACTTTTATTACCGAATCATGTGGATAGAAAGGTTGTAATATTTTTACTTTAAGCTTGTACATTAATATAGTTTAGAAAAATAAAAAAATAAACTTGGTTTACTATAGGTATAGGTACACAAGAGGCCAAGAAAATTGGTAAAACTTTCGAGCAGTATAAAAAAATTTGAATTTCCCTAATTAATTACTACAAAAATTAATCAGCAAAACAAATTATTCAGTGTTCCCTAAAAGGAACACTCACGTAATTACGTACTATCAAGACGACAATAATTTATACTTTCATAATTCTTGTAAATAATCAAGTGACCTTTGGGTGGTAGTCACAAATTATGCGCAGTTCGTAATAAATCACGTCCCACGGGTGCCAGTAGCTCTGCCTAATTGTATTATTATTTATGGGCCTTATAGCAATATTGTCGTGTTTGCACAGTTTTGTGCAAACACTTCGCTGGACGCTTGTTTATGAGATCAGCGCTGGATTAAAATTATATGGAGATGGATAATTCTTGGTTGTTCATTAGGATTTATGATTTAGGTGAAGGAATTTTGGAGAAGCAGCAACCTCCTACTCCGCATTATATATTGGAATACCTTACAAATGTAGTAAAAAAAAAATTAACGAATGAACATAAATATATATACTATATATATAGATTTGAAGTGTTTTTTTTTTTAATAGCAGCATTTATTCCAAGGAAAAACATTCATAGATAAAATTATTATATTGTAAAAACTCACAATTTCCTGAATTTTCAAAATCAATTACTGTAATTGACGTGTAATTTAATAGTCGAATGAAGTATTTAAACTTGTCAATATTAGTTAAACCAGGGAAGCGGGGGGTTTCATCAGGCGTGGTATTGATATTTAATTTAATAAGTCTGATACTTGGGGAAACACTCAAGGTAGTAGGGGAAATTCTCATCGCTTACTACCTTCAGCAATGTTATAATTTCATTGCTTCTTGCATTTCCTTCTGCAAATGTGCTATTGGTGGTAGCTCATTAATTGTATCGGTTCCATATTTGGTTAATTTTCTTGCTTTTTTTTTTGCTGTGATTTCTAAAGATTTTTCTGTGACTAACTTGAGCCCCCTTTGGCAAGTTACAACCGTTTCGTTTCGATTCTCTTTCGACGTCATCTCTACGCTCAGTCATGTGGTCAGACCAAAGGAACAGGAGGCGAGGCCGACTCGAAGCGATCGACGAAAGAGAATCGAAACGAAACGGTTGTAACTTGGCTAGGGGGCGACAATGATTTAGATTTATTAGTCTTCATAGTCCATACTAATAACATTATAAAAAGGAAAGATTTGTATTTTTGTTTCTAATGAATAAACTAAAAAACTAGGTACTACTCATTTTTCATTAAGTGACATAAGCTATATATTTTCTACTTTAAAGTGAGCAAAGCCACTGCCAAAAGCTAGTGTTATATCGAAATCAGTTCAGCAGTTTCTGAGTTTATTTATTACAAACAAAACTACTAATCCTTCTTCTTTATAATATTGGTATAGATTTATGATACCTAAGCTTCTTTTTTTTTCTAATGTGAATATCTGCAGTAGTCTCATTTTTTTTTCTTGATAGGTTTGCGCTTGACCGCTATCTCACCTGATGGAAAGCGAAGATGCCGTCGACGATTGAGCGCGCTTACCTAGAAGTAGCCTATTCACTCTTGACTTAAAGATTCCCGGGTTGTAGCCATCTGTAGACTCTGTCGACTCATGGATTATTTTCTATTCTGGTCCAAGTTTAGTAAGTTGATTGAATTTACTTATTAATGACATGAAAAAACATATTTTTAAAGAGTAACCTTGGAGTTTTTTGATTGTTCTTCTTCATACAAAACGACCAATTGGATGTGCACTAGATTTATGTAGGCCCCTGAGTTTATCTAGGTAAATTTTGAAATGAATTTAATTACTTTTTCTTCTAAATTAGTAGAATAAAAATTATATTATAGAAGAATGAAAGAAAGAAGAAACAACTAATTAATTTCTAAAAATATTTTCAACCTTACTTACAATATTGTTGCTCCCTTATGCGCTGTTCCAGATCGGTACCAAGATGCAATTTCAAATTAAGTTAGTCTGCTCTGTTTGCTTCGTTTTTATGTCATCTTTAGAGAAAATTTTATCCACGCTTTGGAAATGAAAAATCCTAAAAACTACCTTAAAATATTTCATTCCCCATTTAACGCTACGTGCTTTCATATACAAAATTCCATAAATAAAACCGTTAAGGAACTACGGGACCCGTACACGGAAATGCATAAACGAGCAAAATAAGCGCAGAGCTTAGTATGCACACAGTTATGCTCAGTTGCCCGTATTCGCCTGCGGTTAAGATAAGGGGAGGTTGCGATGCCCGTTTCCTCTTCTGAACGTGTCTTTCACTATCTAGAAATTTTGAAGTTGCAACTGCATGAAGCGAATAATAATCCGGCCAGCATCATTATTTTGTCGTTTGAAGTTTTTTTCCTTCGTTTCATGTTGAGTATTGAGGTTCTTTTTGGTGCAGTTACAGTCTTATAAATTAAGGTAATTCTGGTTCGCTCCGTGTTTCCTTACAAGAAATAGGTCACCTCCCTGCGGACGTGCTGTGCTAAAAGGAGACTTAAATCTTTCAGTGTTTTCTAAAGTAGGTAACCTATAATACTCTTATGTAGCTATGGTGCATTGAACTGGTCATAGCGGCGATGCTTGGTCTTCTGGATCCTTTGTCTAGCAATGAATCCTTTTCGGCTGAAATGATGATGATGAGTTAAGACAAAATAAAAGGTACAGAAGAATTTACAAACTGACTGATTGATTGACTGGCCTGTTTGTATCGTGGTTAGTGACCCTGACTGCTATGCCAGAGGTCATGCGTTTCCCGCCAAGTGAAATGATTATGTAATGAAAACGATCATTTGTTCTGTGTCTGGGTGCAATTTATCTATAATATCATAAATATTATATAGATACATTGCGATCATAAATAATCAGAAATGTACAGGTATGTTTATCAGTTATCTAGTACTTATACCACAAGCTCTGCTTAGTTTGGGACTAGATAGCATTGTGTGAAAGTTGTGTAAAAAAATTGGTTCACTTCAGTAAGGCATCTACGAACAATACATAGATTTGAAACAAAAAGCCAAATTACATCAATGTAACTTTCTCGCAATTCATTTAAATCTAATATAAATTACTTTGACTGAGACAAAGGGGTTCCAAGGAATACAGGGAAGAAAATCCTGCCACGTCTAACTTAGTTTCAAAAAACCGATATCTAAGTCAGGCTCCATTCTGCCCGCACCCACGGCATTCAACCACAAACTTTATAAAACCTTCTAGTTTAAGTTTCACAACGAAATTTCCTCTTCAGGCGTTACCCGATACACGTTAGCTTATCTATTATAATATAAAATAGAAATTATGCGAAACTAGTTCTCGCGCAAGCCAGTGTACGTCAGATAAGCCCAGTGCGGTTTAAGTTTGAAGTCTTACTAACATTATATGGCAATTGGGAACAAAACGTACGAAGAAAATCTAATACGTTTCCAAAAATGTTAAGGTTCCAAGTAGGTTAAGTAAGGGTTGTCAATTGACTTTAAAGTAGTAAAAGCCTGGGATTTTCTTTTATCGATTACAAGTGTATGTTGAACTTCGCAGAAATCTTTAGATGAATTTTTTTGGACGATAACAGAATTTCACCGATTTATTTCAATGTTTAGAAATCCATCTCTAAATGATTAAATACCTACGAGTTACTTATTAACCAAAATTCTAAGTTATTTTAATAGAAAAGGGTATGATGTCACTACTTGACTACCTGCGATATGAATTCATTTAACCTGCTTTCAAAACCATCCTTGCCTATTAGGCAAACACCATCCGAAAATTCAAATTACCGACCAAAGAAAACAGGTCCAAAAGTTTCTCAAATAAGATACCCAATTTAGAGGGATCCCACTTAAAACTGTACGGCTCGATAAAAAGGTCTGATTTCATTTAAACGGAATTTATTTTTATTAAAAGTCGATACTAGGTCGTGTTGTCCGGAGAAAAGTACTTTGAGAGTAATCTTGTGGATTGGTAAAATTCAATTTGCTCGTTGCACTAACAAAACAATAAGCTATACACCAAGTTTCGATACGAGCACTGGTATCGATATTCGATAAAAAAGTTGTATCATTTGTGCAAGATAGTTGATTGAAAAAGTTTATTTTAAATGCAATTCGGATGCGGTCGATTTGATCTTATGGTAACTAATGAGCCAAGACTGCGGATTGTTGTTAAGAGCTACCATAGCCTTCGCAAAGGGCGACTGAACGAACACAGGTGAGTTTTAGTCAGAAAAAATTTAATTCCCCCTTTCGGTCCATCCAGAGCATAAGAAGTCATTTGATATAACCGGTCAGGGGCTCGCCCCTCAGACTTGCGGACCAAAGGGTCCCGTACAGACTTAGGTACTAGTATATAAGTAGTTCGATTGACAAATCGAGTCTCATAGATATTTTCGAATCGCAAAAAAAAGTAATTTTGTTATGTAACTACAAAAATACAGTTTTTAGATTTATTAATTTATCTATGCTATAACAGCTTTCTTTTTACCAAACTTAGGGATTGTAGGTCAACAGGAAGTACCCTATAGGTTTTGATTTCTTTGCGAGTGAAATATGTACTATAAACGGAATAAGAACGGCATTATCTTAGAAGTTTGATTTTTTCACTGCTCCAAAGAGCAGCAGAATTGAGTATTTGAAATTAATTTTAATTGATGACCTCCACGCATTATTGAGAAAAAGATTCTTGACAGATGGACAACAAAGCGATCCTATAATGGTCCCGTTTTAGCTGATTGAGGTACGGAACCCTAAAAAGAAAAAAGGTAACTAAAATGACGCAATGCAATTTGCAACTTTACAGTCCATTGCTCCTTAATCAAAATTTTGCTTGATAATTCTATTTAATTTTCGTATTAATTGTCTTTCAAGCTTTGATCTAATATAAACCAACTAAAATGGACAGAAACTTGAGTGAATGAGTAATCCAATGATAGCGGAGAGAGACTCAAATTCGATACCAATAACATAGTTACAAGATGTCTCACGAAGGAAAATGCGTCACCAGCTTTAGGCGGCCATGACACACAAACTTTGTAAGAAGGGATTTAAGATACCACCAAGTTTTCTTCACTCAATACAATTTAGATTGTAGATTCAGTTAGTATACTTACTTCGATAATTTGAAAGCAAGATAGAATTATCAGTTATTCAAATGTCGATATACATTTTTTTTTTTTTTATAGATTACATTTTAATATAACTTTAAAAAATGTTTTGGTACATATTACAGACATTTCGTCTGTAAATATTTTTTAAAGGAAAATATGAAATACGTTGTCTCCTGCCCGAAAGCTGTCAAGTTATCAGAAAAAAAATAAGAACCTGAATGCGGTGCGTCCTACCGGGTCCAATTATATTATAAAATCATTCAGAGATCTACTCAAATATACACACCAATTACTTACAAATCGATCAAGCCGTCTAGGACAAGTTAGGTGACAAGCACACGTACAGAAGAATTATACAGGTATATAAAGATATCGATAGCAATATTAATTTGATTTTAAATTTTGGTCTGTCTATTTGTTCCAGAAATTTCCAAAACTTCTTGATCAATTTTTAAGGGACTTCCACTGGTAAAATAGCTAATGTTATAAGTAGTAAGTTAGGCTACTTTTATTGAAAAAAAAGAACGACGGTTTGTCCAAAAAAAAACTTCTTGAGTTTTTGCTGTTTTATGAGTCTGAAACAAGCGAAGTCATGAGCATTTCCTAGTATAAAATTTAATGAATGAAGTTACATGATTGACAAATTTTATTTTTTTGTAATTCATACGTTCATTTCCGGCATAGAAATTTTGCATAAGTAATGCCGAAAATGAACGTATGTAGTACTGCGAATGAATTTCTCACAAATGCTCTTTAAAAAGTATCCTCATCCCATTTTCACCACTAAAGACCCGATTTTCATTTGAAACAAAAAAAAGATCGAACCCTCAAAACCTATTGATCGGCATCACATCACTCAATCACAACCATATAATAGGAGCAAGTAAGTCCACTGGTTATCCGTATCCGCATTATCCGCACTGGCGGGACTAGTGCGGATATTGCCCCTCAAATTATCCGTTGACCGCTTGTAATCCGTCCGACGCCACACGCCACGCACCAATGATTATTGGGAACGATGAGCTATTATTACTAATATAGTAGAAATGCGTTAGCATTGTGCCCAGTTTAATTGAGTTGGTAATTGAGTAATTGTACTTATTTTAAGGGCTGTATTTCACGATACTTATCGGCTACCCTTTCGGAACATGGACGGTAATGGTAGCTTATCTGTAATGGACCGTTTTCGAACCTCATAATCTGTCATTTTATTTTATTTTAACAGTTCACACTTTGTCACTTTCTCTCTCTCTCGTTATTTTATGTATTTATACGTGTATGGAAAAGTTAAGAACTGATAACTTTTAAACTTGACTAACAATTATGATAACAGACCCGAGGTCCGATCGTGTGTGGAGTACTGCAGTCACATATGGGCTGGTGCTGCAGAATGCCATCTAGCAGCTTTGGACTCAGTAGAAAGGCGTGTGAAGAGACTAATTGGGGATCCAAATTTGGTTAAGTCCAATCTACAAAGCCTCGAGCACAGGCGCAGGGTAGCATGCCTATCGGTATTTTACAGGTTACATTTTGGAGAGTGTGCGCGGGAATAGCATTGAATTTATGTGTTTTCAAGGCTAGAGTGAATAGGCTTTTAACAATGATTGCATCTCCACTTACCATCAGGTGGGATCGCAGTCAAGCACTGGTTTATATCAATTAAAAAAAAACAGAGAAAAAAGTAGGTATTATAATTAGTAATCATTGTTTTGTTATTCTCACTAAGCTTAGCAATTAATTCTTATTACAAAGGGTGGCCTTTGTCGATATAGACTAGTCAATATAATAATGTAGAATATAATTTTTATTTAATACTAAAATAAATATATGAGTACGACAGCAAAATCATTGCTGACAGTGATATCTACCAGACAACCTTTCGATGGACTGATAGCTCGATATTGGAGCGTTCGTTAATATCAATTGCATCTTGTGACCTGGTGACGGACTCGGAAGCACAAGGATGCTCAATTTGGCGACGCTTGGTTTTTGTCCAGCTCTGGATGGTATTTTAAAGGTTCCGTACCTCAAAAAACAGAACCCTTATAGGATCACTTTGTTGTCCGTCCGTTGTTCTGTCTGTCTATCTGTCTATCAAGACCTTATCTTGGGCATGCATGGAGGTATCGAGTTGAAATTAAAACCTTATACTGAAGTCTGCAGTCCCCTGAAGCCGTGAAAAAATCAAATATCTGAGTTAACGAAAAAAAAGATACGGCCGTTTATGTCGCAAAAAACGTGTATTTCGATTCTCTTAAGGGAATCAAAATTCATAGGGTACTTCCCGTTGATCTAGAATCCTGAAATTTGGCACAAAGCATGGTCTTATAACACAAATATAGGAAAAAATCTGAAAACTGTAAATTTTGAGTTACGTCACAAAAAAAACACTTTTTTGCAATACGGTAAAATCTTCGTAACTCAATTAAAGAATTGAACTGTTTTCATAGGTAACTTTGTACGGAACCCTCAGTGCGCGAGTCTGACTCGCACTTGACCATTTTTTTTTATTATTGATAGCCTTGCACTTGTCTACTATCTCACGTGTTGGAAAGCGACGATGAAGCACGCTTACATAGAAGTAATCTATGTACTCTTGACTTACAGACCAATCCCCTGGTGGTAGCTATCAGAAAGCACATATTCTGGCAGGGAATTCCATTCCTTAGCTACATGAATGATGAGAAACTCCAAGCTCACTAATTGCAGAAAACTTGGTACCATCTTATGCTTTCACTGTATTTCTTAAAACAATGTTGCAGTACCTGCAACACCTGCAACTGCCGCCGCCCATCTAGTATTCATAACACCATTTCGCCATCAACAATAACATAAACTACTCACCACTACGTCCCTCGCGTCGTATCATTAAGCCTCATCTAATCACTGGGTCATGACGCGTGACTGCGACTGATAAATGGATTATGTGACTAAATGTACCTTTGTCATTACGTAGTCCACTTCTAGCTTTATCTGGGATATTGATAGCTTGGTTTCTGTGGTTTGGCGTGATTGCTGGTAGATTTAATTACGAAGTATAGTAATAATGAAAAGTATTTCTCTACCTGCACTAACGTTTCGGTTACGTGTACTAAAGTAGATTATTTTTCAAAAAAAAGTAGACAAAAAAGATGCAAAAAGTTTTGTTGGTTGTTGGTTGGTGTACAATAAAGTTTATTCTATTCTATTCTTGTTTTTTCTTTTTTCTGCAACTTTCATGCAACACCATTTAGTTTCAAACTAAACAGAGATTATGCTAAGTACTAGACAACTTATAAATATACTTAGATATATATTTCTAAACACATATATGTTGTACATAAATTTTAATTACACCCTGACACATAACAAATGATCATACTCATCACACAGTCTTGGGTGGCAATCGAACCTCCGCAATAGCAGTCAGGAGTACACTAGACCAATGACAGTCAGTGTTTGAGGGTATTATATCGTGACATTACCTCTCCTGCTCTAGGTGAGGAGAGAGAGAGCCTAAAATTACTAACTTTTTGCGTATGCCCTTTGCATTCTACGGTACGGTAACTCTTTCAAACAATCCTGTAGCCCTAGCAGGTAACAGTGGAGCATACGGTGGAGGTGTGCCCCGTTTGGGCAGAGTACCGCCGTATCCTCGTGGGGGCGATCGACAGCAACATGGTCCGAAGCGAGAAGGAGTGGCAGGCGGTCGCCTCCTTCTGCAAAGCAGTAATGCTAGCAAAATAGATGGCCAGTAGTAGAGACACTCCCAGTGTCTAATTTTTGCTGAATAAAACCTACCCCTGTTTTTAATTTACTTCAAAAAGAAGGAGGTTCTATGTTCGGCTGTATGTACAGTCGACTCTCGTTAATTCGAAACTCGAGGGATTCTTAAAGTGTTACGAATTATCGAGTGTTCGAAATATCAAATGGAACGAAATTTTCGAAAGAGTATTTTTGAAAGAGTCACAGTAACTGAAACTTAACTAAACAAACCAATTTGTGCGGAAGTGTGTGTCAAACTAATCATTACAAAAACAAGGGCTCGTGTATGATGATACAAGTTTGAACTTGTCTCAAAATTTATTTAAATACCTCTGCAAGTTCTAAAATCTTTTTTTCTCTTTCTCTGCAACTTTGGATTCTCGAGTGTTTGACGCCGATGAGTTCGAATTAACGCCTCATTTTTGTTACGTAACGATGATTTTTTCGTTCGCATAAAAATGTATTGATTTAGTTTGAAATATGAAGAGATTTTCTAGGGAACTCGTGACAACATTGAATTATAGAGAGGTTCGAATTATCGTAGGTTTGAATTAATGACAGTCAACTGTATTTTTTTTAATGTATGTTCACCGATTTCTCGGTCAATTGTAGACCGATTTTGAAATTTATTTTTTTTGATTTAAAGGTTATGATCTGATGATGAAATTCGAAGAGAACTTCTGGAACGGAACTGTTCATAGGATCACAGCAGAACTGTTGTAACAAGTAAAATTGCTTGGATAACGTATACGCGATGACTTTAAGTTTGACTGAGAGGTACTTTTTAGTTGTGGTACCGTGTTGTGTGCTAAGGGACGATATATAAAAAGAGAAACTGACTGACTGACACATCAATGCATAGCTGAGGCTACTAGGACTAGGACCGTGAAATTAAGCACAAGGCTTCCTTTTATGACGTAGGCAAGCACTAAGAGAGGATTTTCTAAACTTCAGCTCCTAAGGGGATGAACTTTAAACCCCCCATTTGGGTCTAAAGTTTGTATGAAGAAATCTACATTCACGCAGGCGAAGCCGCTGGCAGAAGCTAGTTGATTATAATTTATTAATTTATTGTTCTTTGCGTTCCAGGAACGTGGTGACTCTGTTGAATAATCCTACGGATATATACGTATAAATTTTTGTGCAGAACCAATTAGCATCAGCTCTATCTATATATATAAAAGGGGAAACTGACTGACTGACATATCAACGCACAGCCAAAACTACTGGGACTAGGAGCGTGAAATTTTGCACAAGGTTTCCTTTTATAACGTAGGTGAGTACTAAGAAAGGATTGTCCAAAATTCGCCCCCTAAGGGGATGAAACGGGGGTCCAAAGTTTGTATCGCGAAAACTAAATATTCGCGGGCGAAGCCGTTAGCAGAAGCTAGTCGTAGATGTGTAAGTAGAAGTTTTTCGGGAAATTTATTTTTCTATTGCAGCAATAAGTGTTGTTTCTTACATGTTTCATTAAAGTATAGATAACACTAACATTTATAGTTTATGAATGCATAAAATGGGGTTGTCATGCTTATTTTTCTCTTTGACGCAGTAAAATCTTCGCGGATTAAAATTATGAGACTTTTACGAGTTCCGTATTTCACCTCAGCGGATAACGCTATGAAAATTTTATTCTAGCCTGTATCAGCGGGAAATTTGGCTCTTGGATACTTTTTAATACTTTTTCTGGAGTTTAAGCAAGATGTAAGATAAGATTTGAAAAAGTTTATTCGGCTTTACCTTTGTGATTCCACACTCTTGATATATCTATGCTCATCTATAGCTGGTCTTTTTTTGTAGGGTTCCGTAACCAAAGGCTAAAAACGTGATCCTTTTAATCAGACTCCACTGTTCGTCTTTCTGTCACCAAATTATATATTATGAACCATGGTAGCGAGGCAATTGAAATTTCCACAGGTTTGATTTCTGTTGTTGATATAACAAAAAAAATACGGAATAAAATAAATTGTGTAAAAAAAGTTGAATGGATGGTACAGAAACCTTCATGTGCGAGCCCAACTTGCACTTGGCCGGTATTTTAAAATTGTTTACACGTTAATTTTATTTCATAAATTGTAACTTACGCGTCTAGGAAAATGGCTCCACATTCTCCGCTCTCTCTCTTTGCGTTGCCTAATCACGTATATTTGGCTTGCTCCAAATTGTGTCGAACTTAAAGCGGGATCAATAGGTACAAACTTAGATGGTTCAATACTACAAGTTAGTCTACCTGGTAATATGACGTCAGGCTCCTACGCATGACCTATATTGGCAAAATAACAACACCAGACCCTAGAATATAAGGTTTAGGTACAAATTCCACCGAGAGCAGATAACTGTTGTTTGTTTAGTAAATAATTTATGTATCCTATTGAATGGTATACTGACAATTCACGAGGTATGTTGAAATCTCATGTATGAGGGGTCTAGTGTCTTGCCATTAACATAAATATAAATATTAATATAACTAGTGGATACTCGGTGTGTGCTACGCTAAGAAAGAAATAGGTATATTCGTTTATTTGTTGAAAAAATAATGTTTTTTTTTCAATTCATTTATTTATTTATTTATTAAACTTCATGCAACATAAAGTACAAAGGCGGACTTAATGCCTTAGGCATTCACTACCAGTCAACCTAGGGTGGTGAAGAGACAATATGGTAGGTGCATAAAAAGAAAATTTTACACGAAAAACAAGAGCATAAAAAATATATACATATATTTAAAATGCACATATAATATATATACATATATATTAATATAAAGTAACGAAAGAAGTTTTAAGACGATTCTGCTATTGATGGAGCAAATGATTCCGCACCTCATTCATCATTCATTTTTTTAATTTTAATTGTTTTCTGCTCTCAAAACGGTGAAAGAAAACATCGTGAGGAAACCGGCATGTCCTAGAACCAAAATTCGAAGACATGTGACATCCACCAACCCGCACTGGGCCTGCGTGGTGGATTATGGCCCATTCCCTCTCCTGGAGAGGAGGCCTGAGTCCCAACAGTGGGAACATTATAAGGCTGACTATGCTATTCTATTGTTTTAATGGTTTAAAAACATAGGTTTAATTAAGGGCCTATTACACTACTCGATATTCAGACAGTCTTAGTCGATGTCGCGTAGTGTAATAAGGGTTAGACCGGTCTTACTTGGAACAAAAAATAAGACTAAATATCGTGTGCTGAATATCGCGTAGTGTAATAGGCCCTTCAGTTTAAAAAGTTAATTAATATTTAAGTTTATTATGTACATAATATTGTTACGTACCTAACTAATTACAAACAAAAAGCTGAATTTCTATATTACAAGATTAACTTTAAAAATCGTTGTAAAAAACTTAAACCAGCACTGTTCTTTGAAGCTACACATTATTCAGAGGTCTTATTTGCCACACGTCCTCACCTGCTGGCTAATTGCTGGGCCACGTTAACTGGATTTAAGTTACAATCTGGTTACCTAACGTTTAACGAATTCAGACGGAGTTAGTTAGTCCCGTACGTGAACAAGAGCTTTACGAAATCCATTGTTGCGAATTAAATGAGGAGTTTTAAGTAGCCTAAGTGAAGGTTTGGAAGTGGCTCAGTTTCAAGTTTCGGAGACAAAGTAAGTTGAGTTGGTAGTTGAAGTAGTTGCATGTTACATGCATAGTAAAGAGGGGCATGATTGATTGCTTTAGGTCATTTAGACTTAAAAGTTCGCTAAACAAAGCTAAGCTAAAGTTAAGCTCACTTCGCTTAAGAAGGTTTAGATTTTTTTTATTTGACGGCGTGTTTGTTTCACGCGGTTCTCAAAGAGCTGTTAGCGTAATTGACGGGGTCGGGCAAGGTGTAGGATCACAGCGGCTCTAGGCCGTATATGGAAACTGAAAGAACACTGGTGGGTTTTAGTTAGGAAAAGTTTGATACTCCCGCTGGCTCCACCTGAAGTGGAATTTTTTTTTTATGGTATTCCTTACAACAAAAATCACTTAGTTATGAAGAGAACTTGTGGCTAAGAAATAATAGCAACACGAGTAAATCTTTAAAGTTAAGCAACGTTTGCGGAGCTTGATTTGTGAATGGGTTTTATGCTTATACGGGGGTAGATAAATATATGGATATACTATTTATTGTACACCATGAATAAAATTTACAGTAGGAGCTTAACTTATCGAGATTCCCGTGTGCCTCGGGAAGTGCGTTAGGGTGTTGATCCCGGCTGTCATTTGTAGATCTTTGACAGCCGTTAGAGATGGTTAGCAGCCAAGAAATCAGTCTTGCTAAGAGGTATTGTGTTGCCTGGCATAAGTATTGCCAAGAGGTATCGTGCTGCCTAGCATAAGTCTTGCCAAGAGGTATCGTGCTGCCTGGCACAAGTTTTATCAAGGGAAAACGTGCTGCCTGGCATAAGTCTTGCTAAGGGGTATCGTGCTGTCTGGCATAAGTCTTGCCAAGGGGTATCGTGCTGTCTGGCATAAGTCTTGCCAAGGGGTATCGTGCTGCCTGGCATAAGTCTCGCTAAGGGGTAACGTGCTGCCTGGCATAAGTCTTGCCAAGGGGTATCGTGCTGCCTGACATAAGTGTTGCCAAGGGGTATCGTGCTGCCTGGCATGAGTCTTGCCAAGGAGTATCGTGCTGCCTGGCATAAATCTTGCCAAGGGATAATCTACTACTCAATTACTAGGTTGTCGAAGTCAGATAGGCAGTTGCTCCATGTAAAATACTGATATACAGCTGCACTTGATTTGATTTGAAGCTAGAAAATCTAGGCAAATTGAGATGAAATATAGAAGCAATATAAACGTTCTCCGTGTAATTTCAACTATCATTTTACCGAAAAAAAATGTCGTTACACTGTTGGTTTCGATACCTACTAAAATTTAGTCATCATCATCCAATATCCTTAAAATCTCTTCTTAATCCTTTCACGTAAAAACCGATCGAATTGAAGGGTTTAAGTAAAACGATAAAAATGGGATTAGATGAAATTCTTGATTGCTCATATTTTAGCAATTCAACCTACGTTTGCCAAAAATCCACTGACATCAATTCTCGACAAATTCTTTTCACCAAGACAAATATGGGAAAAAAACAAAAAAGCATTTCGCTTGAACGTAAACTGACGGTCGACTGGACGTGTGCCAAGTAGCAGTTTCTGTTCGATTCTTGACTCTCGACGTTCATAAAACGTCGAACAAATGCACCATCGCACTCTCTAGTCGGTGCGAATAAAAACACCCACTAAACTGCTATAAAGACAATCTTTGTCAGAAACAAAGTGGAGATATTCTTTTTGAACGACGTGGTCGGCGAAGTCATGGAAGTTTTCATAAAAATGCAAATTCAACCGCAACGTATTGCCGGCAGTCTGCGTCTGCACTGAGTACTCCTTCATTAAATGTAAATTCTTTATCACGCTCTTTTGACTCGTTCACTGTTAGTTATTAAGGCATACAACAGTGCCATCAAGCCGACATCCAACACGAATATTCATTAGAATTTCAACTTTATGTTCCCACAGCTAGATTTCAATTTTCTTGAAAACTCTTCGGATTATTACGCACGCAAAAATGTACTTACTATTCATTTTATTTGTCACATCCGCAGCATTTTAATTATTACAATACTTGTGTTGTGCCTTCATTTTAAACTTAATATTAAAAAATATTGCATCCAATTTGTGTTACTACGCAGTAAAAAAATGAGGAAAAAACTATTTGAGACCATATTGCTTTTATGCATTTGACTTTACACAGGATATAAATGTCTTTATGAATGTAATACGAACAATGTTTTGATTTATACCAGGCAATTTCTTGACTACGATTGAGTTACCTGTATCGACTTCTTTCCATATAGGATAGATTGTTTTCTACTAGCTTATATTTTTACGTCGTCTTCCTTGTCACTTATACTTGTATTTTCTAATAAAAAACCGTTCTAATAAATCGAAGTACTCAAGCAATATTCCTTCTCGGACGTCATAAAACTACATTTCGAGCGCATCTGCATCAAAATTCCATTCGGCACCCACAGTCATATTTTATCCCTTTTTATCACAACCGCTTGCATAAGTACGGCTAGTATTCTTTTTCAATGACAATGATTCGCTTTCTGAATAGCAAAAGTGGTGAATCTCACTTTTTCAAGAGGCAAGGGTCGTTTCGTTTATCGATTTCGTATCGCGAACGCGGTAGGAATCCCAATCGAGTCTTCCATGAAATTTCTGAAACGAAGACCTTTTTCCTTGTGTATATTTTTTCGTTGCAGCACTTAGAATATAAACGTTTTGATCAGACTAGTTTATTTCTTGTTTGACTACTTGTAGAAGAGTTTATTGTTTTGGTAGTAAGTAGTGATTTAAGATACAATATGGGTTTCATTCATGAATGAATTACGCGTTATGGATCAATGTTGTGTGAAATAGTTTCACGTAATGATGCCATGGTGTTATTTTAGCTTACCATCTGAAGTCTTTTATGAAATTATGATGCTGACTCAAACTTAACAAAATGAAACACAAGAAATACATATTGGACTGTATCTAGTTTTAGGTATTCTCTGCCTACCTCATTGGCAGAAACCGTGAGAGCTTATAAATGCATGCAAAGAATGTTATAGCAACACATTCAGAACATCGGAAACCCTCAAATCAGATAGAAGAATCTTAGACGTGTAACGAATTCTGTTGATAGTCTACATATCGTGATTTCTGTTTACGACTATTACACAGTTCAATAAAAACACTGGAAATAATGCTCATCGTGTCTCAAGGAACGGTAAATGGCTACGAGCCCGTAATGAACATAATCAGAAGAAAAGAGAAGAGAAAAAAGAAAGTATCTATTTTGCAAAAGCAAAACCTAAAGAAGGGAGGTACAGAGACGGTTTCTTTTTTGTAAAAAAAACTGTAACTATGAATAATGTTGTTTCAGCTGATTGCTAGTTACGTTTGTCAACCGGCACTCTTTCTGCTGAGAAACATAAATGTATTTCTGCTTTTTTGCAAGCAATAGGATGATGTTATGAAAGTGAATGATAAAGAAGCTGATTATATATATAATAACGAAAGAATATAGATACTTTTTTTACTTAATTACTATCATAGCAGATCGTAAGTGACGATGTGGTCGACGATGGAGCACGCTTGCCTAGAATAAACCCATTTTTTTTTTCATGTTTATTTAATTCGTTAGGCATTCACTACCAGTCAACTTAGGGTAGAGGAGAGACAATATACTCAAAAACCCCTAGGTTGCAGCTGTCAGAGGATACAGATACCGGCAGGGAATTTTACTCCTTAGCTCCTTACACAATAAATGGATTCCCAAAGCGTTTCATACGTATGTGTGGGATGTCCACCGTCTGGTGGTCCGATGATGAAACGGGCAACATTACTAAGAATATTCTTAACTGTAGCCTACAAAATATGGAAACTTACATTCAATGGTACCTATATTTATCTAACTTTCATTTCACCAGTATTATAAATATATTTCTCAAAAAGTCAGATCAGGACGAAATATTCACATTCTGAAAACCCACTACTTCTAGGTGCTAAATTATTCTGTGACATTTATTCTATGCGTCGTGTATGAAGCAACATTTTCAAAGCATCCACACACGTACGCCAGCAAATAAAACCACATTGAAATGTTTAAACTGAAACTTGAAATCCGGTACCATGTGTACTTTCGTTTAGGAATCTTGAGTTTGAGAAATATAGAACAAGTTGCTTTTAAAATATTGTTGGACGCTGAGTTGTATTGCAACAGTTAGAAGCTGTACTCGGATGTGTGGTTAGCTAAATTGTTATTTGTTTTATATTTATAAAAGATGATGGTTTTTTAACCGACTTCAAAAAGGAGCAGGTTCTATGTTCGGTTTAATGTTTTTTATTATTTTTATTTATGTACACCGATTTCTCAGTCAATTGCAGACCGATTTAAAAATTTTTTTTTGATTGCATGGTTGTGCTTCCGAGTTGGTCCCATGGAAATATTGTTATGATCTGATCATGAAGTTCAAAGATGTGGAACAGAACTCTTTATAGGATCACAGCAGAACCGTTGTAACACCTAAAATTTCTTTGTTTATACGTGTAGTTTATGAAGGACTGAAAGAAGAGGGGAAATATATTGAACTGATCTGATGATGAAGCTTGAAGTTAGGCACCGGAACTCTGTAATAAATTAATGTAATGTAACCGTATTTGGGATTATTAGAATTCTCATTAGATGCACTCTGGCTATAAGGTGGTGGTGTATAATAAAAAAAACTTTAAAACTTAACTAAAAATACAACTGACTTCAATGTAAAAAAAAACATTGAAAAGTGCAAAATAACTTTAATTTTAGAAGTCTAAGAAAAAGAAGAGAAAAAACTATTATTGAAACACTGACTTCCGAAATTAAAGCTATTTTACACTTTTCAGTGTTTTTTTTTACATTGAAGTCGGTTGTATTTTTTTTTTGTGTAAAAAGTTTTAAAAGTTTTTGATTATCTAGGTATACATATGTAAAACTCTGTAGAAGTTTTTAGTTGTGCGTGCATCACGTAAAATTTACGAAATTGACGCAAATAACTTTCATACATTAAAATTTTGTGTATTACTTAGGCTTTGTTTCATTGCAATCGGTTGACTATATCGAAATACATACTACATTTATTGACTGTTAGACGATACGAAGTTCGCCGGGTCAGCTAGTACTCGTAAAAAATAAATAACAATCTATCTAAGATTTTTAGATAACAAGACGTACGGTGATCGGTCATCGGTTTACTTTCGTTTAAGAAATATATAAATTTAGCACAAATTGTTTGTACGATATTGTTTAGTTGAAGCATTTGATTTAGAAAGACATTGTCTTTTGATTAGGAAATATATATATTTCTCTTGGTATGATTGTGCAACTGCAAATCTTTAAGATACATATCATCCGCAATGAGAGCTAATGTTTTCGTGGCCGGTTACCTACCAGATTGACAGACCTCATTTAATCATTTCCGAAGTGTTCTCTCATTTAATGTACACGCAGTACCACGAACAGAGACGGATGGAGAAGTCTCGCAAAAGCCGCAACCGACCTACCAGACGATCCAAGACCACGACCACTCCGCCAGGAGTGTACGACTGAGAAAACGAAAATATTTCTCTACGTTTTTAAACCATGTTCTATACTCCACAGATTTAAAGCATTTTGAATTATCATGTACAAGTCATTCCAGCTGTAGAAAAACAATGAACAAAATATTCGAACTGTGGACTATGAACAGACAATAATATTATAAAGGCGAAAGATTGTGAGTATGGGAGCTTAGTTGTATGTTTGTTACTTTTTCACGCTCGAACGGCTGTACGGATTTCAATGAAACTTTGTAAACGGGTAGACCATGATCTGGAAAGGCATATGTCCAGAAAATGTGTTCCATTGGGATAAGTTTATTATCTAATGTGGGTGAAGCCCCTAGCAACAGCAAGTGTTACAACAACAAAAAAAGATTTCTTTCCTCTACGAACGGACTCTTAAATAAAATTATCTTAAATTTTTAATTAAAATATATATAAAATGAGAAACTGACTGACTGACATATCAACGTACAGCACAAGCACAGGAAATTACTGGGATAAAATTTTGCACAAGGCTAGTTAAGTCTTGTGTAAATTTTAAGACGCAAGCGAGAGGATTTTCAAAAATTCACTTCATAAGGGGATGAAACGGGGGCCAAAGTTCATATGAAGAAACCAACTTTCACATGAGCGAAGCCACTGGCAGAAGTTACTTCGAAAATAAAATGTAACTCTGCAATAACAGAAACTAAGCAATGGAATTATTAACGTGTTCGATGAAATTCCTCTGGCAAATACGATTATTAGAAACGATCACGTTTCAGAAACTTGGTGAACTAAAGCCGTGCAATTTGACAATTCACCTGTCGTTTACCATTCCCGTCTATGTCTGCTATCATGTTACCTTTCCGAAGAGTTAGTAACTCTTGAGAGTGTAAGATAAGGAAACACTGTGTTTAAATAGGACTAAGAAGTTTTACCAGTAGAGTCTTACAAACGAAACGTTTTGGAAACACATTAATTGTGCGTACAGCTAAGGAGTGGAATTTCCTGCCGCGATCTGTGTTTCCTGATAGCTATAGCATAACCTGGGGATCTTTAAGTCAAGAGTGAAAAGGTTATTTGTGACGAGTGTGGTCTATAGTCGAATACATCGTCGCTTTCCATCCGGTGATATAGTGGTCAAGCACAGCCTTTCAACAGTAAAAACAAAAATTTAAACTCAGAGCCTAGTACAGAAAACAAGAACTGACGTGATCTGTAGAAATAGTGGAATAGATTTTTTATTAATAATTATTTTGGTTTGAGATCTCCTTTCTTTATGAGTTTCTTGAAAATAAATATGTGATAAATAAAGATGGAGCTGGAGAATTCAGAAATAAGCAATATTTAAAAACAAACTAAAAAAGAGCATTTATTTTATTATAGAAAAAAAAAACTATAAGTTTTGTAAGCTCAACAAACTTTGACCTATCCAGCATTGTTTATATCCAGGAAAAATCATAACTAAATTGTAGGCGTCATGAATCTACTATTAATACATAGCCGCAAGCCATGCTGCTCCAATTTGTTCCAATTCCAAAGTTTAAACAAACTTTGTGCGAAACTTTGCATGATTCCCGTGATTAAATCGATTTCGGATTGCCGGTGAAATTCCAAAACTGCCGATTCGTCGTTAGAAGTAAACGGCTCACCGAAGTTTCGGCACGTAAAATTTTAAATCCGAACATTATTCGGTTTGGCGCTAACTTTATTTTGGTTTTAATTCTCAAGTTCTCTGTAGTTATTTTTTTTTTTCGAGTTTCGTGTCGTTGTTGAAATAGTTGAGGGATAGTTTTTTAGTTTAGAAACTTTTTTATGTGTATGACTTGCGCATTGCTGGTATTCTTCGCACTATGACCGATGCTGGCGCATTATTAATGCAGGGATGACAGAAAACTTCCAACTCAATCAGCTTTGAGGATTTTTTTGCTTTACTGAAGTAGCGTTCGTGAAAGCCGATTATTCCTTTGAATCAGGCAATCGGGTCTTTCATTTACTACCAAACTACCGAATCAACTAATGGTCTGGTTATGAGTGCAGAAGAATCTAGCCAATCATAAATCCTTGCCAAAGACTTGATGTAGGTGTGATCATAAAGTGAGAATAAAGTGGAAGTCAAAGAAGACTAACTTAATTTACGTATCTGTCTGCGCTTCACACCTCCCATTGACCGTCTGTCTCAATTCCAACAACAGAATTAGATCTGAACCGAACTTGGATTCGAACAGTTTCACTAATAAAACGCGAGTCGGTAAAGTTAGCCGAGAGAATTTGTGATAACGTTCTATTCAGTCAAGTTTGTCTGCAAACTCGAAGAAACTGTGAATCTAATACATTGTTCAATCACGATATTTTTCAACTTCCCAAATACCATTAATGGTTTTCTTCTTATTGCTTTAAAACGTAGTTCTATAATACCGCAATGGATGACTAAAGCAGTTTTTTTCGGGTTTGTATGGTAGGAGGGTTTAGATATTTAATTGGAGTTTTATGGGCGCCAAATTTGCTTACATTAAATGTTTTATTTGGTTATAAAGTTAGTTGTTGGCATGAACTTTTGAGACATCGTAAAAAGGGTTAAGTTTAGATACGGAGGCCAAAAATTTTACAAGATAAATAAATACAAAGAAGACGTTATATTTTACAAACTTTAACTAACTTACGGGATTGGAATGGTAATAAGATAAATAGGCAGGGAATGTTGTATGTAATGATTTTATTTGCATTAATTTGAGCTCTTGTTTGGTAACAATCCACACGTACATTGTCGTTTAAATAAAATAGTAGTTAGGTAAATAATTTAGAAACCACAAACTGAAATTGCATTCCATTTAAATTGGATGGTCCCGCTAAATTGTTTGTCACAACATTAATTCACGATTTGCACAGTAATCCAAGTAATCGTTTTCGTTATGACGTCACAGTCTGGCACATGTGTCGACTGTCGGTCGACAATTCACTTATCAGCGAGATATATCCCAAGAGTAACACGTGAGGCTTTTACACCAGGCGCAAACGAACTTATTGTGGGGGCATTACCCGTACCATTGAGTTGTCGATTTTATAATCTCGTAAAAGTTTCTCGATTTATTTCAGGGTTTCTTAGGAGTTATTTTGGGATTGTGTCCAGATTTTTATCCATATAGCTATTGTACATAAATATTTTTATACTAATGTTAAAATTAACTGTATTGAAACCTATGTTTCAACTGTTACTCGTTGTAATTCTTGGCTGTTACTCGTAGGAAGAGTGTTAGTTACAAATTATTGATTTACTATTCTGCTTATTTTTTTCTGTTTATCTTCTATTAAGTAGCACCTGCCATGTTATATTTTTGCACTACCCTGAGGTCCTAAGTCCGCTTTTGTACAGTTTTGTTTTTGATTCGTACATATAGTTATAATTCATAAATAATTTTAGCTCCTAGTCCCAGTAGTTTCGGCTGTGTGTTGATATGTCAGTCAGTCAGTTTCTCCTTTTATATATATATAGATTTAAAAAAAAAACAAAACTCGAGCAGAAATTCTCACCAAAAACTGAATAAAAAACAGCCGAAAAAAATTAAATAATTTTGGAATCAACTTCAGAAACTTACTCTCAAAACCACTTTTGCCATTTGAGAGTTTCAGACCAATGGAGCTCTGGAAATAATTTGCTTGTAACAGCAGTTCTACCAGGGTTCCATGTCACGTGTGCAGGTTTACAATTCACTTATCTCAGAGTGAGATCCCAAGAGTAGTACGTGAGACTTTTGCGCTAAGTGTGAACGAAGTTATTGTGGATCAAATTGAGTAGATGATTTTTTTTCTTCGCTTCTTTTTGTTTTGGCTTATTGAAGAATGATTTGAGTGTTGTGTCTGGAATTACGGCTGAGGATTTTAGGGTGTCTGTTTAAAGTACGTGTAAATATTTCATTTCTTGAAAGTATTAGCCAATCTAACGTCTACCTATTTTGCCGTCTATAACTTTATACACTAAAGAAAAAATTGCCCAGTGACTTGTAGCCAATAATTTGATTCTTTGACAACTTGTCTTTCATTGGACAATAAAGTAGAAAATTACTTAAATAGTCTTTAAAATGGGCAATGGAAAGGGCTATGCTCGGAGTTTCGTTGCGTGATCGAATCAAAAATGAGGGGATAACCAAGGTTAGCGACATATCACGAAGAATCGCCAAACTTAAGTCGCAATGGGCAGGGCGCATTGCTCGCAGAACGAATGGCTGATGGGGCCGAAAGGTTCTGGAATGCAGATTACATATTGGAAGACATACCTAGCGTTGGTAGGTGGACCGATGACCTGGTAAGGGTTGAATCGAATAAATGCGAGACGCACAGGACCGTTTATTGTGGCGACGCTTGGGGGAGGTCTATGTCCAACAGTGGACGTCTTTCGGCTGAAATGACGATGATGATGATAAGCCTTTAAAATACAGGTTTGTCTTTTTAAACCCAGTCCTCATAATTTTATTGAAACCACATATTTCATTAGACGTAGTAACTACTTAGTTTCATAGCAATGTAAACAAAGTAGCACAATCTCGAAATTAGCTAGACACGGAGCACTTAAAAAAATATTATTCAAAGAAATTACATTCCCCAAGGAATATTACGTTGGCTCGTTTCTTTTTATACCGAGGTAAGTTGGTTGCAACATTAGTTCGCAGACTTAGCTGGTTCCCTTCGTCCAAAAGTGGGGTAATATTTTCCAAAGATAAATTTTAAATGCTCCCGGTTTTGCACACTTAGTTTGTTAGATTATAGCGTCGTTACACAATTTATTGCTTTCGTGTGTTGTAATATTTAATGATCTTTTGTTGCTTTGTTACTTCGGTTACAATGTTCCAGATAAGGTTTATTTGAAATCTGCGAAATAGGTATTCTGGACTTTAGTGTTCTGTGCGCAGTAAACATGCAATTAAACGCACTTGACTGCCGGGGTCGAGTGTTTTCCATTTGCAACATTTGTACGATTACAAGAAAGTACACTCGGATTGCTCGTAAAATTTTATTTCACTAGTTCCGTTTAAACATTAAAATATTCTGGAAACGTTTACTGAAATGAATTTGTTAAAAAAATCACATGTCATACAAATTGACGTTCAAATGCGTTAGTGCGAAAAGTTCAGATTGCGGCGAAGCCAAATCGCACGTGACCAGTTACGGTCTGATAGAAAAATCCAAATATTTGGTGGGACCGTACCCTAAAATTTAAATACAGCATACATCAGATGTAATGGCTATAATCGCATGAATCGTATGAATGAACTCTACAAACGGACGGTCACAGAGGCTACATTGATAGCGAGTTTTAAGTATAGTTATTTAAGGCTAACAAAGAATATTATTTCATGAAATACAAAGTAGTTTCGTTTAAGAAGTAGAATTTAGTAAAATCACACTAATATTTTAAAGGCGAAAGTTTGTTCGTGTGTATATGTTTGTTACTCCTTCGCACTCAAATTACTAAACATATGAACGTAACTTTACAGTCTAATAGATATGTATAAGCTATACGACTGTAAAGTCGACAGAATTTCATTTAGTCTATAATTAATTAATTATTATATAATTTATAATAACATAAATACTGAATGGCAGAGTAAAGAAATCTACGGACGCTTTTTCCGGGCCCTTCATGGACCCGATGTAGACCAACTGGCGTCCGTAGCCTGGCTAAACGTCGGAGAAATTAAAGGTTTTGTCCATGCAATTATGGACGGAGTTATCATGACAAATAGCTACCGGAGATTTATTGTGAAGGACGCCACGGTTGACATCTGTCGGGCATGTCACCGACCGGGTGAATCATCCGTCACATTATCTCTGGTTGTTCTCGTTTAGCTAACGTGGAAAACTTGCATAGATACAACCTTGTAGCCAGGATTATCCATCAGCAACTTGCTCTGAAGTACTCTCTTGTGGAATCGGAGGTGCGTATTACAGGTATGTGCCCGACCCAGTTCTCGATAGTGGCGATATTACATTGTATTGGGATCGGTCCATCATCACTGACAGGACTATTGTAGCCAATAAGCCTGATATAGTGGTGGTGGACCGAAGCGAGAGGCGTGCAGTGATTGTTGACATATTCGTTCCGTGACGAGAACCTCGTGAAAGCTGAGAAACATAAACAAATCAAGTATATTGACTTGGCTCGCGAGGTTGTCGACATGTGGGATGTGGACTCAGCGATCATTGCATCGATAGTCGTTTCAGGCAATGACTCTCTAGCCAAGAGCCCCGACCTACACCTTAGGAGGCTCGCGTTAGGCGGCTGGATTTAGGGCTTGATTCAGAAAGCAGTACTCCTGGACACAGCTAGTATAGTTAGGAGGTGCCTTTCTCTGGAGCTCTGACCGTCGGTAGCTTTGACCTTGTTCTCGATACCGGTGTGATACTGTTCTTATATTTTTCTTTTTTGAAATATTCAAAAATGTAATGAATAACTGAAATAAAGTAAATATTAAATGCACTGATATAAATTTCGAAATTTCTTACACTGACAGAAAGCTCTACTATTATTAAGTTTCATATCATAAGCATAGGCTATTTTATTTTCGACAAATACACGACTCCATTTGGTAAGGTCAGATGGAAACATGGCTAAATTAGGTTTACCAAACTAGGCAATAATAATAATTTTCACCAAAACTGACACGGCCTGCTAGGGCCGATGCTTGCCTAGGCTGTAGATTGTTAAAAAGACTTACCGTAGACCTGTAATCAAAAGGGCAACTGAAGGAACACAAATGGGTTTTTTTATTAACAAAAGTCTGGCACTCCCTCTCACTCGAACTAGAGCGGGGGGAGCCTCACTCCCCGGTCGCCCCCGGGTGTCGGGAGCTGTAGGTACGATTTTCGATCACCGTAGGTTCGTACTTGCGGATTGCGAGCAATGCGTAGCTCGCCGTCCAGTGTACGGTAAGGACCAAGCCTGGGTTAACGACACGTCGTGTTCCACGCGCACTTCAAATATATGACAGCAAAATTGCCGGGGCTACTTAGTGTCGATGCCTGCTAAGGCTGCGGAATGTTCGAAAGAGTTACCATAACCCTCGCAAAAAAGGCAAATGAAGGAAAACTGTGGACTTAACTTAAAAACTTAATAGTCCCTCCATCATTTATTGATTACATTTGATCCCAACCATTTGATGACTTTTTTCGCAAAAAAAACGACAAAGGATTTCAAAGTATTTAAATTTTAAGCGATTTTTCGTCGCTCTCACAGTAACCTCGACTGCTATATATCGCTGGATTTTCCTCTGGTATTTATTTTAACATCAGCTTAAATCCTGACGTACGATTACGACTGCGAGCTACACTGACCGTAAATATTTGTTAAAAACACGAATAAACAATGTAAATAGATTACTGGATTAGGTCACTTGATCCACTGAATTGCGATATACTATAGTAATCATTAAGCGTTTTTTTACTGAGCTTTTATCATGAAATATATTATTATATTGTTAGGCTTTCGATTTTCGGAAACATTTTCTTTGACTTTTATCGTAATGTAATTTTTTAGAAGATTATACTAGTTTACACGATTTTGTGCTCTAGCTTAAAATGGTTTATTAATGTTAATTTAGGATATAGTTAACCAAAAAAAATATAAAAAAGTATGTCACATTTGGTTTAGCAAATATTTATATAATTAAAAATTGTGCTTTGAGTAATTTAAAAGTGGTCGATTTCTTTCTTCTTCTTTGAGTTTTAGATCAGTTCTTCTTATAATAGACTAAAAGTAACCCCGGAACGTGTTTTCATGCCAATCATCTTCATACCAATCGGCAGAAGTCATAAACTCTTTGATGATATTCTAATAAAACCACTCACTTCAGTAGGTATAAAAAAAAATATTTACTACTCAATCCTTTCAATTGTCTAGAAGTCAGTTAGTGAGAAAAGTGATACTAAATGCACATTCCATAGCGTAGATCTCATGGAGCAAAATGTGCAAGAAACTCCATGGACACTCTTTATTCGACTGCAAAAAGAATTATGTTTTTTTTTTTTTTTAAATTACGAATTTATATGCTTTTTGTCACTATAATAACGCAAGACAATTGTGCGTCCCACCTTAATGGTTGCCATTTAAATATTCCTTGTTCGGCTGTCATTTATTTATTTATTTAAGCTTCATGTACAATGGTGGTCTGATATTACTTTACCTTAGGATAAATTAAACAATTCTTTCATTCGACCTTAGTAAAAAAAGTTAAAACTTGTAAACCTGTGTCATTAGGTATTATAGTTTTTGTGGGTATTTATTCATTTATGCTGTAACTAGTTTCTGCCAGCGGCTTTTCTCGCGTGAAAATATCTCCATACAAGCTTTAGACCCCCGTTTTATCCAATTAGGCGGTGCATTTTGAAAATCCTTTCTTAGTACTCGCCTACAGTAATGACATATAGCTTCGAAACGTGGTCGCTTGCAATAGGCCTCATCAGAAGGCTTAAAGTTACTCAAAATGCAATGGAAAGGGCTATGCTCGGAGTTTCCTTGCGTGATCGCGTCAGAAATGAGGATATCCGAAGGAGAACCAAGGTTACGGACATAGCCTGAAGAATCGCCAAATTTAAGTGGCTGTGGGCAGGGCACATTGCTCGCAGAACAGATGGTCGATGGGGACGAAAGGATCTGGAATGTCGACCACGTACCGGAAGACGCAGCGTTGGAAGGCCTCCCACAAGGTGAACCGATGACCTGGTGAGGGTCGCGGGAATCCGATGGATGCGAGACGCACAGGACCAGTCATTGTGGCGACATTTGGGGGAGGCCTATGTCCAACAATGGACGTCTTTCGGCTGAAATCATGATGATGACTCACCTACGTCATAAAAGAAAAACTTGTGTAAAATTTTACACTCTTAGTCTTGGTTTTTTCAGCTGTGTTGTCTGTCAGTCAGTTTTTCCTTATATATATATAGATAAATAAAACCTAGTAATAATAATTACAAGTTTGTCCTGTCCATCGGACATACCATCAGAAGAGCAGATTCATCGCACAGGGCTCTTACAAACAACCTTTATATGGACTGAACGAAAAGGGGTAGATTTAATAAGGTGGGTAATTACGATTAAAAGGGTCGTCCTTTTTTGTTCTATAACACTAAAAAACAAGAGACAAACAATCCCAATTACCTATTAAATTTTTGTAGAATGAAATGGACTGAAAATAATTTAATTGTATTCATCTCATTAATTAAAATATCAATTCATTCTTGTGTACAACTAGCGGAAAAACAGCGTCTGCTATGACGATCAAAAAGAATTACTTACATTTTGTTTATTTATTGGAAACAAAACGCCACCACTGGCATATTTCATAACATAGTTCTCATACATTTTATATGGATTCGCTACTCACGGTTGACGCCGTATGCTACAAATCGCCGCTGCTCGCTTCTCGTGGCCCGCACAAAACGCCGTCACACGCCACTCGCGCATTTAAACCTTCTTCATCAGATTCCATTATGATACTGTGCTTATGGGTTGAAAAAAGTAGCAGCCACCTGCTACAAGTAACTGTCACGCGCTTCAACTTCCTTTGTGGCCGCTTCTAGCGTCTTGTGGCGACGTTTGTGGCTGTCGCGTGTGGTTCGTGTGTGGCGATCCTAAAACCATCTTTCACGGTTTTGCTGACATTTCATTGAGGCGCGCGTGGAACAGTGCGCGGCGTCAACGACTTGAGCTCGGCCCGGACGGTTACCGTAAGGTTGGACGGCGAGCTACCAATTGCTCGTCGTCCGCAATCCAGCGTCTACGGTGGCCCGAAATCGAGATCCCGGCAGCTAGGGTGTGAGGGCCACTACCACACGCGTGCACGTGCGGCCACCTCCTTTGCTAACATTACTGCTTCGTAGAAGGAGGCGACCACCTGCCACTCTTCCTCGCTTCGGTCCATGGCCTATACCAATGACCGGCGCGAGAGGTCGTAGCTGCCGATCTTCCCCACGAGCAGACGGCGATGTTCTGCCTAAGCGGGGTACACCTCTACCGTGTGTTCCGGGTGGTCCACACAGTGGTGACACCCGGGCGTTACTTCCGCACGGATCCAGTGCAGAAACTTCCCGAACTGACCATGTTCGATGAGAACCTGCGTCATGCGGAAGTTGAGACCGCCGTAAGGCTCTTGTAACCTCAGTTACTCTTTATAACATCAGCTATCTAGCACTAGAACCTACAGCCCAGGTGCTCAATCTGCTGAACGCCCTGATTGCTCAAGAACATAAATTTGACATATTTTTTTATAGCAGTAAAGAAATGTTAAATGTTTGTATAAAATTTTTAAGTTCATAGATTGTTGGTTTGTTGGCTTGCTATACGCTTTGGTGCATACTGTAAGTATAGCAAGCAATGAATAAATAAATAAATAAAAGTCCCGCCAAAATCCATCTAACCGTTTTGGGTATTAGCCGGAACTAACAGACAGATAGAAAGGAAGAAAGACAAATATTTTAAATAGCATTTTTGTTATTGGTATCGAATATAAGTTCATTTAATATGCATTTAATAAAAAATATTATTTTGATATTAAAAACAAACACTTCAATTTTATTTATTTGTGTAGGCAAATTTTTCGTTTCTTTCGTCTAATTACAACTACTGACTATAGGTACAGGCACCACCGGGGGACTCAAAACATTTCTTTTGATGTAAAACTTTCCCTTTGTTTTCCGTCAGTGACAGATTTCCTCTCCATTAGACAAATTGTTTTAAAAAGTTTCCAATTCAGAAAGTTAGCTCGAATAATGAAGAACATTTATCAGAACGTTGGATGATCGTGTAATTTTAAGGAGTTTTTAATATTATAACTAAAGAGTATTAGAGATGAAAGTCTAGTCGAGGCTTCAAAGTCTTGAGCATCGACGCCGAGTTGCTAGCCTGTCGGTTTTCTACCAGTTGCATTTCGAGGAGTGTGCGTCGGAATTGCATAACCTAATTCCGCCTAGCCCGTTCCAGCATCGGACTGCGTACGGCAATGCGCCACCGGTACATGGTGGACATCCCACCTATACGCACAAAACGTTTTGGGAACACATTCATTGTGTGTACAGCTAAGCAGTGGAATTCCTTGCCGGAATCTGTATTTACTGATGACTACAACCCGGGAATATTTAAGTCAAGAGTGAATAGGTTACTTCTAGGTAAGCGGGCTCCATCGTCGACCGCATCGTCGCTTTCCATCAGGTGAGATAGCGATCAAGTGCGAACCTATCAAGAATAAAAAAGAAAGTCTTAAATACTTCCTGAAGAGTGAAGTTGAGAGACTACAAAGAAAGCATTTCTTAGCGTTGTAGCGACATGTATGGCGCCAAATAGAAACTAAACTACGAAATCCTGCTGTATTAGAGATCTCCGCATTCATGCGGATGCCCAATAGTTGATTTCGTGCTGTTCTATGAATAGAACAGCACGAAATCAACTATTGGGCAGTTGCCCGGATCAGACAAAACGCCCGTCTGGTCGAAGGATTTTCCCTTTTCAACGAAGGTATAATGTAGGACTTTAATCAATTTCACATAATTCAATTAGTAACCCAATTTTCGAAACAAAACCAGGGATCAAAATGAAAATCAGAGTCGATACACTACAGCTCAAGACTGAAGCTTCGACTCGACAAGTGCGTAATTACCAGAAGTCAGAATTTGGTAGAGTTATTCATGTACTTATACTGATATCATACAGCGAAAGAATAAAGTGGATATGTCTCAAATCCCGAGATTAATTTTAAAGAGCAGATATTTTTTTATGACATAATTAAAAATGTAGCAAAAAAAACCTTGAGTAGGAAGTGTATAAATTTGTTAACCTCCCCTCAATTGGTGTAGAGAGATTTTTTTCAATAAATAATAATAATAAAAATTGTATGGTAATTGTCTTTGTTTTATTTCTCTTATCTATCTCTAGATGTCTTTATTATTATTTATTTGTAATATTCTTAGCCACACGGGATTTTCATTAGAAATCCCAGGAAGATCCATATTAATATCATAAGCAAGTACATGAATAACTCTACTTAATTCTGACCTCTGATAATTACTTTTGAAGTAATGATCCTCTTAGTTCGCTTCCCAATTGACTCAAGAGAATCAAGCTGTTATCTGGCAAACATATCTGATGACAAAAATATCGCTTTCAGGGTTCCGTACCTCAAAAGGAAAAAACGGTACCCTTATAGGACTACTTTGTTGTCCACCTATCTATCCATCATGACGGACTGCGTGAAGTTATCAAATTCAAATTAACATATACTCAAGTCTGCGGTCGGGTACTTTCCCTTGACCCAGAATCCTGAAAGGCATAAAACAAGATCTTATAGCACGCATATAGGAATAAATCTGAAAACAGTAAATATAAAAAAAAATTGTGCTTCGGAAAAAAAATCTTCGAGACTCTATTCGGAAATTGAACTATTTATATAAAAAAGTTTGTGCAAAACCCTCAGTGCATGAGTCCGACAAGCAATTGCCCAGTTTAAAAAAAGAAATGTCTATTTATATCAAAGCTACAAAACAAAACTTAACAGATGCTAGCAATTTATTTGCTAAAAATTCCACGACTTTACATAAATGGGAAAGGTATCAAAATGGCATGCACCATTTCATAAAGTTTAAAACACCGTTCGTTTATATTTTTCACACGTAAATTGGAAATGCATTTCAATCTTGTAAACCAATATATTTGAATCAGATTACGGTCTCAGCCATTGACGGTATTCTTAAAGTTCTTTATGCTGTCTATATTAGAAGCGACAAGAAATATGTAAACAAAATTTATGTAATTCATAATATGATTTAAAAGAGTGTCTATGGAGTTTCTTGTACTTTCTTCTCCATAGAGATCTACGCTTTGGAACGTGCAATTTAGCTTCACTTTTTATTTTTTTGACTGACCGACATTTTGACAATTCAAAAGTGCCTGTAATTGGTCCATTAGAAATAAACGTTTCTGATTTCTGCTCGTAAGTATTTATTTGGTTTAGTTAGTTATTTCATTTACATTTTTTGAGGTGCAAAGTCATCAAATGATTTCTCCAGCTCTAGAGTGGAGCGAGAGGGCGTATCAGACTTTTATTGACTAAAACCCACCAGTGTCCTTCAGTAGGTTTTATGCAATTCGTACTACTAACAAAATATGGATATTTTTCCGAAATAAACGTTATTATTATTAATAAAGTTGTTTTTTTCGTTCTGAAACTACGGGTTTCCTTTTCAGAAAATCTCCACCTGTAAAAGATTCTCGTGGCCAAAGTGGGTATCGGCTCTACTGCGAGCCCACGTCAACGGCGCGCGTGAAATACTACGTACCGACTTAGGCTTGTTTCTTACCGAACAGCCGGATGGTAATCTAGTCATTG
Source organism: Mythimna vitellina (assembly GCA_949316375.1). Classification (NCBI taxonomy): domain Eukaryota; kingdom Metazoa; phylum Arthropoda; class Insecta; order Lepidoptera; family Noctuidae; genus Mythimna; species Mythimna vitellina. The sequence continues at coordinate 12,887,351 of OX438686.1, forward strand.
CTCGTCATTCGCAAGCCTGCGTCTACGGTGACCGGAAATCGCCTTGCACTTTATTTTTTTCTCTTTATCGGAAGAGTACACATTTTGTACGCAACGTTATTTTTCTGCAGAAGTGAGGATATGGAATTAGAATTGCGTGTAAAATTCACTTGCGGCCTTAAAAGTGGTATTATACGATCCAGTTTTCAAGCAAATGTGTTGAAAAGTTTTTTTTTCACTTTAATTTATTAACCCTATTTATTATACATTATGTGTAAACAAAAGTTTTTGGTAATATAAAAGAATTTTACACTTTATAAATGTAGTGTAGTAAAAAAAGGAATCAATTTTTCTGCATTGTAATAAAGGTATATTAAATAATCCTGGTATAATGTTGGTTTAAGTGATAATTAATGGTCTGTACAAAATTAATCGTGGTTGGCTGGTAAACATTGACGAATTTATATGGGAATCAATGTGGCAGTGAAACATTTGTTATTTGTTGTATACTGAAAATATTTGTTAATGAAATTTATATTTTGAATAACTAGTTAAATTATATGATGTAATACCAAAATTACAAAGGTGATCTATGTCAATTTCACACAGTTCACTTCTCATTCTGTATATCACGGATGGCGCGGTGGTGGTTCGATTCAAGGACCAAAATAAAAAAGTAATAATAATAATAAGATACCACGTTCCATTTAAAGCGTCAAAGGGGCCTCTACGAGTTGGTTTCGACTCCTCGTATACCTTCCTAAGGTCCAAGACCTCAGGGTTCTGAGATATAATAACCCATAATAATATAATAATATTTGTACCACCTGTAGATAGATTTTCTAAATCCAGTGGCTGAGATTATGTGTGTATGAACAGACATGCGAGACAGAAGTAATTCCTAGTCTACATCAAGGTTTAAAAAAATACTTAATTATCACATTTATTTTAAAGATGGAACACACAATTCTACTATTTATTCGTTAAAACTTTGGTGACTTAATAATTTACGATTTTTTTTTTCGGCACGATATTAGTAATTATTTTATTTTAATACACGATTATAAATCAATCAAATAGCAACAGTAAAATGACTACAACATAAAGTCTGAAACAACAATATCCACATACAAAAATACAAATACCGCTACATTCAACAGATCGAAGCAAAAACGCAACAAATTTTCCTACCATTCCGTCGGTCAATAGTCGACCACAATATGTATCCTTTTCAAACATCCTGCATTATGGGCGGCTAATAAGACTGGAGCTTACCAGACCTCAATTTATAATAAATCGAACAGGACGTTATCGTTTTCTTGCACACAATGAGACGACGTATCTTCGCCTACAGTCACCGGGAAGGTCCAAACACCCTTGGGCCATAACCTTGAATGATGACCAACGATTTGTTAAGACCCCGTCCACGGTCGTTACGAGCTCTTTTCAGTTTTTATTCCCCTTATGATGTTTCATTTTATGATTGCCTAGTATTAGGAGCGTACGTGACGCTATGAAATATGTTTTTAGTTATTTTTTGTGTGGGTTTCTCTTTTTGGGCGGTAATACCCGTTGTTTCTTTGTAATGGGCCGGATTACAGTAATTTTTTTGTTGCAGAGTTTTCCTGCAAGGTTTTCCTATTTATATTAAGTTTAACACTTCAAAAGGTTAAAGCATATCTTTAACTGTTCACGTTACCTTACAAAGTATTTGTTCTGTTTCAGAATAAGCCATCTTAATTGACAATTTACTTCAAAAATATTTAATAACGTGAGGTAAGATCTTAATCTTATAAGGCGTCCTAAATTGCGATAAAATTGTTCTAACAATCAACCCAGATTAACCTTCAACGCTCCAAGATAAATATCTTTTACGATTATAATATATTACAATGCCTGATTACCATAAACCTTATTCCCGAAACCATATTTACACACTCTATGCTACGCTGCTCCATGAAATTCTAGCTGAAACATTGTAAGCTCAAAACGCTGGCGTCGCCTTGTTATAAATCCGTTTTGCTCGTAAAGAAAATTGTGTAATATATCATCGTGTTAACACCACGTAAGAGAACCCGTTTATCAACTCAAGCCTCCTAATAATATCTCTTATGAATGTTATACCACCTTTTTTAACATTCTAATACGACGCACATGCCCGGGAAATGAAACAATGACACGACGTAATGAAGGTAAATAACCTAATCATAAAATGTTTTTGATTTATTAAATAAGTGTATAAGGATACAAACTGAGGTAAGGACGACGATTGATGGGTAGCTGGCTTTCCAGCCGTTCCGTAAAGACCAAGACCAAAAGTCAACGGCGCGTTGTATTCCACGTGCGCCTCAAAGAGATGTAACGGAGAAGCCTCACTAGGGCTGATGACTGCTAAGGCTACAGGATTGTCCGAAAGAGTTACTGTGCTTCTGGAACGCAAAAAGCAACTGAAGGAATACAGCTGAGTTTTGGTCAGTAAAAGTCTAACGCTCCCTTCTGCCCCACCCAGAGCGGGAGAAGCTATTTGATAATGTCCCACCTGAAAAAAATCTTTCAAAGTTGACACTTAAAGTCAAAAGTTTCGAACTTCGAGTAGGTTTCTTTCTCAGAATAAACATAAAACTGTTTCAATTTCTTTTGTGGCTGAGTTGGTGAACCTAAATAGTACAAATAATGTACAACCGAAGGAAAGTTTTTGCGTTCACTCAGGCTCTTGATTTGTAATCGAAAAAGCGTTTTCTTTTTTATGTAATCCATTCTCAAACATTTATCAATTCATTTTGTGTAGATGTCTAATATTTTTAACAGTGAATAAAATTCTTGGTGTTTGTTTACCGTTCAAGTCAAACACGTCAGAATGGCATATAGTCAGGTCAATATTGGAGTGCGGTCATTATAAAACGGCAACCCGAAGCTTACGAGTATATGTCGGTGAAGCCAATTGTACGGAAAGACGTGTATCTACACTTTGACAGTCTGGCATGACGATCGCAATGTGTCGAGCTATCAAAGAAGTGATCAAGGTCCCAAGAGCTCTCTTGATCTTTGCACTTCGTGTGACAACTGTGACTAAGAACTATCTCTCGGCCTACACCAAAATAAATCAGTTGCGTGGTATACTTTTTTTTTTAGTTGGGAAAATCAACTAATGACAAATCCCACTCTTGGGCGGAGCGGGAGAAAGTGTCAGACTTTTACTGACTAAAAACCCACTCTTGTTCCTTCTTTGTCTTCATCCCGGGGCCCCGGGCTTCACTTTCACACTACCCGTGGCCCCAGTAGGCTTCGACCCTGCTGGGCCCCTACAGTTGCGTGGTATGGAATATTTGTCTAATGCTACCCACAATTATGTTTTCTGGACTAGATTCGCTAATCAACATTCAGAACCTACATAAAAATGCTTATAAATTTTGATGCACCTGACAAGAATGTTTTCAATTACATGAGCATATGAGCAGGGTTTTCAAAATTCAATTACAAAGCCCCTATATCCCCCTGCGTATGTTTTATGAAAACATTTTACAATATTACTACACGTTGCAATGGGGTACTTGGATAGTAAACGTCTTGTTCTGGGGGTAAGAAAATGAAATTTACATTCGTATAACAAGCAGGGGAACCATAAAGTACACTTCTTTGCTTTGAATTTAAATTATGAACGTTTTTATTTTGTAATTTAAAAAAATGTGTAGTGTTGTTCTTGGTCGTAGATTGTTGTTGCTTTTGTATAAATTGAACCCCATGGGTTTCTTCAAAGGTTCAGTTCACGCTTTTTTATAGATCATTATTTTGATATGTTTGGTGAAGTATGGAAGATGATACTGTCAGAATGTATGAAATTTTGTGAGATGAATGACTGTGTGTAATATTTATTAAATAGGTCCCAATAAAAGTCCTGTGCGACTTCTGACTTCTGATTTTAATTTTAATTATTGTTTTATATTTTTTCTGTATGTGTTTAAATGGTGTAATTGGCTTCGGCCGTTCTGTTTAAATTAAAAAAATATTTATAGGCATTTTGATTAATTTGTTTCGTTTGCTTATATATTTTACCTTGTCTAGCCTATATGAGCCTAAAACCTAAAATTATATTTTTTTTAGTATGTCTTTGTGAATTTTTCAGTAACACGTTTTTATTTGAAACATGGTATTCGAATAAATATACCTACTAGGAGCTTTATTCACAAAAGCAAAGTTTGAACTAGGTAATCGTATTTCTTCTTCAAGCACCCTTTCAACATGAATGGCCGGCCATCGATTCCACGAATCGTCGCCAGTCAATCGAAACAGTACTTCAGAAACTTTTTTTTTTGTTATTTTTGTTATTTTTGACCTTTAGTCGTGTACTTGGGTCAAACATTTCGAAACAACCTATCAGCTTTCTGAAAAGCTCTTATAGCATTTTCAATGCTCTTGTTTCTGGCTAATTTGAAGAAAGAAAGATTTTCTATAAAATCATTTTGCTAGTATAGAAAGTTTGATTTTTTTTTGGTTAATATTTCTGGCTTGGGATTTAGTCACTAAAAATGTGACACTCCCTTTCCAAGACTGGGAGGAGTTATTATATATAAATATAGAATTTTCTTCATCAAAAAGAGCTATTCCTTCCAGGAAACCACAAAAGTATATATTTTAAACACACCTACATTATTCAATAAACAGTTTCCTAATTCGACACCGGAATCCCAAGCGTACAGAATCCAACAAAACAAAATATCTAAATAGAGATGTATCGCCTAACAAGTATAGACTCGATACGTTCCCTCTTCAATTTGCGACTGCAAAATTGGATTTGATCCTCAACACTATTCGGATAGTCGTTTATCTCAATTCCGTAGGCACAGAGAAAACGGCAGCATCTCTATTGGTGAGAACCCAAAATATGTACGAGTATCATAAATAAAGCATCGATCACACTCTATACGAGTCTAGAACCAGAATAGAGTTTTGTTAATGTCTCGTCTACTTTTGACATGATGTATCGGTATGTCTGATAGTGAAAAGGAAAATGAATCCTAAATACTGAACAAAAAATTGGGAATAATATTATTTATGACGTATTTATTATCCTATCTATAGACTTATTGACGTTCAATCTAGAACGAGTATTCAAGAATAGAGCTAAGACCTCTATTTTATAGGGTTCGAAAAAGGAACTCTTTGCAAGCATGTTACTTTTTTATTTACAAGACTGTCATTTGTTTTAATCGTAGCGTCCTTTTGAAGATTGTGTCGCTATCAAAATGAATTTAACTCTTAAACATTTTCGTTCAATGATTTTTTATGATTTTCGTTGTGGCTTAAGTCAACAAGAGAGTCGCCAGAAACTCCAATTGTCATTTGATGATGAAGCATAGGCGGCAGTGAACTCTCGCGTCGGGCCCGGGCTCGGGCTATGATCCGAAGCGAGGAGGATTGGCAGGCGGTGGCCTCCTTCTGCGAAGCAGTAATCCTAGCGAAGGAGGAGGCCGCATGCATGAGGGAGCGAATGTCCTCATGCCCCAGCCGCCGAGATTCTGACTCCGATTACCCGCCACGGTAAACGTGGGCTTGCGGACGTCGAGCAATGGGTAGCTTTCCGTTCGGCCGACCGGTAATTTATCTTACCGAGCCCAGTCATCGACAGCGCATAGTTTTCCACGTGCTCGTCAAGGAGATGTCAGCAAACCGTAGGGGCCGACCAGGGCCGATGCCTGCTAGCTAAGACCACAGAGAATTTCTGAAAAGGAAACCCGTAGTCCTAGAACGCAAAGGGCAACTGAAGGACACAGGTGTGGTTTTAGTCAGTAAAAGTCTGACACGCCCTCTCACTCCGCCCAGAGCGCGAGAAGTCATTACATGATTTTCACACTTAAAAAAAAGTATAAACCAAAAAAACCGCTCAGAAAAACATTTTTATTTTTATTATTATTGATAGGCTCGCGTTTTACCACTATCTCACCTGATGGTTAACGATGATGTAGCCGACGATGGAGCACGCTTGCCTAGAAGTAATCTATTCACTCTTGACTTAAAGACCCCTAGGTTGTAGCTATCAAGAAACACAGACCCCGGAAGGGAATTCCACTCCTTAGCTGTACGCATAATTAATGTGTTCCAAAAACGCCTTGTACGTATGGGTAGGATATCCACCACATATCGATGTCGCAATGCCTTACGTCTAGTGGTCCAATGATGGAACGGACTTGGTGAAATTAAATTGTCCAATTTCAACGCACACTCCCCGAAATGTAATCGATAGAAAACCGACAGGCTACATCAGGCGACATCTTACTACATTCACATCAATTTTGTAGCATATTAACGTTAGTTCAAACGTACTTAAAATTGTATATTATTACTATTAATGAAATATATTAATTATAAATCCTATGAAAGACGTAATTACAACAGCAAAAGTGCTACAATATGTGATACAGCGACCGTTCGAATTGCCTGAGGATATTTTAAAATATGAATTCTTGGTAGAACTGAAACATTCTCACCAAACCAATTTATTAGTCGTACAGAAAAGGATAGTTAGGATAGGAAATTCTATTATTTATTTAACACTCTATTTTTATGTCCGTGTAGTGGGTTTAGGTGTTGCTCTTCTCATAATATGGAGAACGGGTCACATGTGTGTGTGTCCAGCAAACACCGGCTACTTTATCATGTATCGTTGTTTGTATAAAATCGGTTTGAAAACCCTACGATAGTATTTATTTAAAATAATACATTTTGGAGAGTGTGCGCGGGAATTACATAACTGGATTCCGCCATCTAAGGAGATGGCGGAATCCAGTCATGCAATTATAGAAATTTGCATTTATAGAATGGTAGAAAGGTCTACCATTGGACAATCCGACGTACGGCAAGTATCCACCCTTACGTTGTTGAAACTTCAACGGTCCGGACCAAGCGTTTCGCTTCGTCGTTTATACCGCGTACATAGAAGGACTGAAACAATTTGCTTGCTGCGGTCTTCCCGTCCAACTATAATTTAGGTGTATTCAAGGCTAGAGTGAATAGGCTCTTAATAAACTAGTGCGGCGCGCCTCACCGTCAATGATTGCATCTCTGCTTACCATCAGGTGGGATCGCAGTCAAGTACTGGTTTATATCAATTAAAAAATCGGTTTAGAATTCCTAATAAATAATACCTCTTTTATCAAACATTAATAAATTACAAAAAAATATCTGATTTATAACGTCCAATTAAATCTCTTTAAACTTTTCTTTTTTTTCTTTTTTTTTTCTTTTTGAGTCCCAACAGTGGGAACATTATAAGGTCGACTATGCTATGCTATGCTAAACTTTTCTTTATGTAACTTTTAACCCAACTAGTATTGTAGGGGATTCCAATGAAACCAGCAATTTCTTGATCTTGTTTATTCTTAATTCACAAAGGGAAATCTTCAGGACCGGAGACGACCACAATCGATAATCTAATTTACTAACATTCTTCCAATCTTTACCTTAACGAGAACCATGTTTTTACAGAGTTTTTTAACGATAGTTTCACTTTAGGTCATACAGATTCGACATTGTTTCTAAACTTTAAATACAATATTGCACTTGGATCTTATCTTTACTTAATTCTAGAGGTTTTTAGCTATCTTTGAGTATTCAAGGTTTATCGTAAAGTTAACAAATTAGCAAATGAGCTTAAATTCAGATTCTTATATGGGCTAAGTCATTACCTCGAGACTGCTAAAAAGGGTTATACAAACAAATCTAACTGGAATACAGTAACAATTCTTATCAGTTAGTGTTCCTGATTATATTGCCCAATTATTCACACAAATTTCTACTTAATTAAGATAAGCGGTTGGCTATTATTCGCAACTTTAGGCTTACGTCAAGGTACTTACAATTATTCATTTGTACAAATCACTTACGTGTCCGTGTCCTTTAGAGTCCTTTTAATCAACACTATTAATCACCGTAGCTATCACTTTTATTTCACTTGATCGCACTAAATCACTTAAATTAGTCTTTGATTCACTCGTCGCCAACAGTCTCCCCCTCGGTGCGCTGCACCTCAGCTGCTTGGGGTGACGAGACGGGAACAATCACGATGAGTCGTGAAGCTGGTCGCCGTAGAACGCCTGCTGATGTCCGCACGTCGACTATCCGCGTTCTGCTGTCAGGTCCGGGGTATGTCGCGACGATCTCGCCGCGTGGCCAGGAACAGCGTGGCAGGGTATGGTCCACCAGTAGGACCACGTCGCCGACGGTGGGATCCCGGTAGTGGGGACCCTGGTAGTACCGGGGCGAGAGTGTAGGTAGGTACTCTCGCGTCCATCTGGCCCAAAAGTGGTCGGCCAGGCGCTGAGACGTCTTCCAGGACGGGGTGCCAATCAGCTCCCTATCGTCGAAAGAGCCGAACAGGTTGGCTCCGCAGGACCTCCCAATGAGAAAGTGATTGGGAGTCAGTGCTTCTTCTTCTTGTGGGTCAGTGCTCACGGAAAAGAGTGGCCGTGAGTTCACGATGTGTTCTGCTTCGAGGAGAAGGGTGTGCAGAACTTCTTCTCTGGGTCTTCTCTCGTGGAGCGTGGCCGCAAGTGCCGTTTTCACGGTGCGCACTAGTCGCTCCCAAGATCCTCCCATATGTGGAGCTCCCGGTGGTATGAACCTCCACACTATGCCGATCTGGTTGGTGGCTGTCTGGATCGCTTCTTGCAGCTCTCGATTCGCGCCGATGAAGTTGGTACCGTTGTCACTCATCATTATCTTCGGTGCGCCTCTTCTGGCGATCATTCTTCTCAGAGCCAGGATCATCGAATCAGTGGTAAGTGACGACGCCAATTCCAGATGGATCGCTCTTGTTGTCATGCAAGTGAAGAGTACTCCCCATCTTTTCTCTACGCGACGTCCAACTGTCACGAGCAGCGGCCCGAAGTAATCGACTCCCACGCACGCAAAAGGAGGGCTTGTTCTGGACAGTCGCTCTTCCGGCAAGTCGCCTTGGGGTGCCAGCTGTGGTGTCCTTCTGCGTACTCCGCACCATCCACAAGTCCTCGCCGTGGTTTTCACGAGATTTCGGAGTCCAGGTATCCAGTACTTCTGCCGGAGTTCATTCATTACGGTCTGATGGTTCCCATGGTTCAGCTTTTCGTGGACGTGCTTTACCAACAACTGAGTGATCCGGTGACGTCCATCCAAGATTATGGGGTTCTTGTATGCAGCCGTCAGATATTTTGCCGCTCCAATGCGAGTCGACAATCTTATGAGTCCATCTTCTAACTTGATGGTGAAGTTCTTGAGTTTAGAAACTTGAGAGTCTTCCTGATTTCGCAGGGTTGCCAGTTCTTCTGGATAACTGTCTTCTTGAACTCGTTGCACCAGTAGTCGTTCAGCCTTTTCCACATACAATGCTGACTTTTCGCGAAGATTCAAGTCTTTTCTTTTTTCCATCGTTTTAAGAACTTTCTTCTCTTGCGAGTTTTGAATCTTCTTCTGAGCCGGATCTTGCTCCTTTCTTGTGATTCTCTTGGTGGTGTTGGCCTTCTGGGTCAGTCTCCTCTTGAACGCGTCTACGGTCTGGAGAAATCTTGCTGTTGCGTGGAGCAATCTGGTCCATCTTGAGAATCTGGAGGGCTCTGGTATGCTAGTAGGATGTATCTTCTTCACGCTAAGCGTTATGGCTGAAGGCTTCTCTTCGCCCGTGTTCGAGGCGGGTTTCTTTTCTTCTGCGGGCCAATTCATGGATTCTTCGTAGAGGAATTCAGGTCCTCTGAACCATCGGTGGTTTTCGTTGAAGTCACTCGGAGCTGCTCTCGTTGCATCGTCGCAGACATTAAGCTTTGTCGGGACCCATCGCCACTCCGTTCGCTTCGTTAGCTCTTCTATCTCGGCGAGCCTGTGGGCGACAAAGGGTTTGTATCTTCTCGGGTCCGATCTGATCCATGCTAACGCGGTCCTCGAGTCGCTCCAGAAATATCTCTTCGACGCTTTCAAGTCCATTTCTCGCTCGGTGCTCGTTGCGAGTCGGCTTCCCAGTAAACAAGCTTGTAGTTCTAATCTCGGGATTGAGGTGGGCTTCAAAGGTGACACTCTTGCCTTCGCCGCCAGGAGCTTTACTTCCACTCGAGGGTATTCCGAACGCCAGTACACTGCACACGCGTAGGCCCTTTCGCTGGCATCGCAGAAAGTGTGCAGCTCTCCCTCGTTAGTGCCTCTCGTAAGGCAGCGTGGGATGTGCAGGTCTTCTAGTTTCTTCAAGTCTTCGAGCCACTTCGCCCACTCTTCTTGGCAGGCCGGTGGTAAGCTCTCGTCCCAATCTATGCCGGTTCTCCACAGATTCTGGAGCATCACCTTTCCTTGGATGGTGATGGGGGCGGCCAGTCCCAATGGATCGAAGACCGTCATTACTGCGCTCGTGGCCTCTCGCTTCGTGGGGGCACGTCTGCCGTCGATGGCTTCCTTCGGAGTGTTTCTTAGAGTTAACGTGAAATGCAGGCTGTCCTTCTTCACGTTCCAGTTCAGTCCCAGTGTCTTCTCGACTTGATCCTTTTGTTCGCCCAGTCGAATGGAGCCATTTTCGCCTTCTGGCTGGAATTCTTCTATAGCTTCGGGGTGATTGCTTGCCCAGCCTCTTAGGTAGAATCCTCCTTTCTTATGGATCTCGTCGACTTCTTTGGCAATTCTTCTGGCAGTAGACACGTCTTCATAGCTTCCCAAGTAATCGTCCATATAGTGGTTACGCTTGATCGCCGCCACCGCCTCTGGATGCCGTTCTTCAAAGTCTTCTGCGTTCTTGTTTTTTACGTAGATCGCTGCACATGGGGAGCAGGCTGCTCCAAATATCAATGATGTCATCCGATACTCTTTGCCTCGCCATAGGAATCGAAGGCTATCCCTGTCTTCTTCATTGATCTTCACGCGCAGGAACATTTCTTTGATGTCAGCAACCACCGCCACCGCATCTTGCCGGAAACGGAGCAGGACGCCGAACAGTGATTGCAGCAGGTCTGGCCCGGCTAGTAGCGCGTCGTTGAGTGATCTTCCATTCGACTTCGCTGCAGCGTCGAAGACTAGTCTCATCTTCTTCTTCTGTGGATGTACCACCGCAAAGTGCGGCAGGTACCATGTTCTGTTGGAAGTGGCTTCTTCTGTCACTTCTTCTGCGTAGCCACTTTTGATGAGGTTGATCACTTGTTCTTCATATTTCTTCTCTAAGTCCTTGTCTTTCAGGAACTTCTTTTCCAGGTTCTTCAGGCGTCGAGCAGCAGCTGTCTTGCTTTCAGGCAGGCTCTCGTTCGTTGTCTTCCATATGAGCCCCGTGCTGAACCTTCCGTTGGCGAGCCTCTTCGTAGTGGAGTCCAGGACCTCGAGAGCTCGCTGATCGATGTCATTTGCTGGCTTCTTGGCTGCAATTCCTAAGGCCTCGATGTCGAAATGATTCTTGATCAACTTCTCCAGGTGGTCATCTTTGGCTCTGGGCTGCGTCACGATGTGGTTCACCATCCTCACTGGGGTGTTGCTGCTCGATCTGGTTCCGTGTAGCACCCATCCTAGTTGGGTTCTCGATGCGACTGGTTTGTTGCGGTCGCCATGCTTCACTTCTTGGGAGACGATGAGATGCCAGTTGTCTTGACCTATCAGCACCGTTGGTTTTGCGTTGGGGTACCTCAATTGATCTTCTATTTCCTTCAGGTGCTCGCATCCCATTAGATCGTTTTCATTAACCTCTTGAGGTGTCAAATGTAGATTTCTCACTGAATAGCCGGTCAGCTTCTCGATGTTACGCCCGTATATTCCGCGGATCTTCACGTCTATCTTCTTGGACTTCTGACTCATCCGGTGACCACCTACGCCTTCTATTCTTAAGTCTTCCTCCGGCCCTTGTGCTCCAATCTTCGTGACTATGTCGTCTTCTATTAGAGTTACTGTTGAGCCTTCGTCTAGTAGTGCGTAGACGCAGGCGTTCGTCTCCGGTCCTATCAATTCCACAGGAATTATCTTCAAGTATGCTCTTGAAATTGTACGAGCAGCGTTGATTGTTGAAGCTATTGTTTGTGCGGCGCTCTCTTGGGGCTTCGGCTTCGTTGCTTCTTCATAATGCAACAGCAGATGATGTCCCTTCTTGCACCTTCCGCATGGCTTCGCTTTGCAGTTGAACCCCCGATGTCTTCTTTCTAGGCACTTGAAACAAGTCCCCGTCTTCTTGGCTTGTTCCCATTTCTCCTTAATTGATGCTTCGTTGAACTTCTTACATTTGAGGAGCGTGTGTTCACCCTTACATTGCGGGCAGGTGATCTTTGCACTATGTTCTGACTTGATATCTTCTTTGCAGGAGCACACCGTAGCTCTGAAGTTCCGTTCCCTCTCTCGCTCTTCTTCTTCGTCTGATGTGTACCCTTCTTCTTCAGAGTTCCTCGTAGTCCGGGCTGTGTGCACGCCTCGAGAACCGATGGGTCTTGATCTAGTATTCATGCCTTCTCTCTTCACTCTGGAGCCCATAAATTCATGCATCTCGAATTGGTCCACCATCTTGTTGAAGAAGTGCATGAGGCTGAGTAGCACTGGTTCATCTTGGTCTTCTTTGGTTGCACGGTACTCGAACCACTTGAAACGCACTAGAGTACACATCTTCTCTATTATTCTGTTCGAGATATCACTGGAGTGCAGGTAACTTTGTTTCTTCATTTGCTTCACTACGCTGACGGTGTTGGATACTGCTCCGGCGTAGCGCACCAACTCTCTTGCGTCTTCAGACATGGCGGGAAGCTTCTCTATGTTTTCTATTTCGCTTCGAATCAGGTAGGCGGGTCTTCCAAAGCGACGTTCCAAAGCGGTGATGACTTCCCTTGGATCCACTTGGGTGAAGAGTAGCGACTTGACTGCTTCTTTGGCCTTGCCCTTGATGGCTCTTCTAAGTCTTCCCATATTTTCTATGTCACTGAAGAGAGCTTGTGTGTCTTCATACGTAGCTTTGAAAGCCATCCAGTCTCGAGGGTCCCCGTCGAATTGATGTAACTCGCTGACGTACTTCGGTGCGCGTTGCATGACTGATGACGCTTTGTTCTCCGCTGCGGACTTCACTGCTTCCATGATAGCTTCAGCCAGCTGGTTGGTGGGACTGGATGTGGCCGGTGCGGTTCCCGAGGTGTGCAGGTCGACATTGCTTGGCTCCCCCTCGTTACGCTCCACATCCTTTGTCTTCGACACCCATGCCGCAGTTGCCTTTGCTGCGGCTGCTTCAGCTTCAGCATCTTCCTCTTCGCTGTGGTCCGAGTCACCTTCAACGCGTACTAGCTCCAATCTGGTGTTCGCCAGCTTTGTCTTCAACTGGATCTCCTCCAACTGTAGCTTCTCAAGTTCCAATCTGGCTTCTAGTTCTTTCTTCTTACTGTTCTTGTTGGAGTTGGATCTTGTTGCCTTCTTTCGCTTTCCTTTGCTTTCGATTAGTGTGACGTCAGCATCTTCAACTACAGTCGTTTCTTCAGCGGTTGTGGTATCTTCCGTAATCGTTTCGGATGTAGCTCCCGATGTCGTTCCTGTAGTCGTAGTGTCGCCACCACTGGTCTCTTCTTCGGTCACTGATTTCGAACTATCTCCCTTCCGGCTTCTCGTCATCATATCTGGGCTTCAAGAAGAGCACGCACTCGATCTTCCTATGGCTTGCTATCTTCTCAGCATAAACTCCGTTGAAGTCTTCGAAAAGCTTCTACTTGAAGTACAAAGTCTTGAAGTTCAATTCCCGTAGTCCTAGTTGCTATTGAATCTTCAAAGTATCTTCAATGTTCCTTCTTCAAGTAAAAATCTTCCAGCTTCCAAGGTGTAACGTCGCTTAAGTACTTCTCAGGTGGGCGCAAGTAGTGATACGGTCGAACCACCGAATCAGTGTTCCCGACGTTATTCTTGAGCGTCGAATTCTTCTTTACGTGATCTTCCTAGTCGAAGTCTTCGAAAGCTTCTACTTGAATCCAAAATCTTGATCCTAGGCTGCTACTGGGTCTTCAAGATGTCTTCAGTATTCTTTCTTCAAGTAGACGGCTCCCGGCTTCCAAGGGGCAACGTCGCTTAAGTACTTCTCAGGTGGGCGCAAGTAGTGGTAGGGTCGAACCACCGCACCAACTGATCTTGACGTTGCTCTTGAGCTTCGATTTCTTCGACACGTAGTTTCTTCACGTTGAACGAAGTTCCTTCACGTTGATATGACGGACGAAGCTTGTGAATTCCGTAGAATAAATCTTGCGTTCTTCACGATCTTCTATGATGAACTGCGATCCTCTTCAGTTTCCAAGCTTCGGTTTCTTGAATCCGGCTCTCGAAGGACCAATATTTTGTAGGGGATTCCAATGAAACCAGCAATTTCTTGATCTTGTTTATTCTTAATTCACAAAGGGAAATCTTCAGGACCGGAGACGACCACAATCGATAATCTAATTTACTAACATTCTTCCAATCTTTACCTTAACGAGAACCATGTTTTTACAGAGTTTTTTAACGATAGTTTCACTTTAGGTCATACAGATTCGACATTGTTTCTAAACTTTAAATACAATATTGCACTTGGATCTTATCTTTACTTAATTCTAGAGGTTTTTAGCTATCTTTGAGTATTCAAGGTTTATCGTAAAGTTAACAAATTAGCAAATGAGCTTAAATTCAGATTCTTATATGGGCTAAGTCATTACCTCGAGACTGCTAAAAAGGGTTATACAAACAAATCTAACTGGAATACAGTAACAATTCTTATCAGTTAGTGTTCCTGATTATATTGCCCAATTATTCACACAAATTTCTACTTAATTAAGATAAGCGGTTGGCTATTATTCGCAACTTTAGGCTTACGTCAAGGTACTTACAATTATTCATTTGTACAAATCACTTACGTGTCCGTGTCCTTTAGAGTCCTTTTAATCAACACTATTAATCACCGTAGCTATCACTTTTATTTCACTTGATCGCACTAAATCACTTAAATTAGTCTTTGATTCACTCGTCGCCAACAAGTATGTATAGAATAAGATAATAGTTTACATAGTCTGAAAGCCTTTTAAAACATTATTAGTAATATTTATCAGTGTTAAGGATTTATCATAAATTATAATCGGTTGAAAAAAAAATCAAGAAAATCGTCAGTGTTTTTGTTTTTCACTCAAGTTTCAAGCGATGCGTAGGCATACACTACATGATATAAGTGCGGTATATTTTCAGCTGTATGTAAATTTATCCCGATAAGATCTAAGCATTCTTGTATCAAGAATAAGGGAGCCACATACGTGGTCTATTGACGAAGGAAAAAATACGATAAAAATATTGTTAAGGTTTTGCAAGCTTGCGTGAGGGGAGGATCGTACCCGTAACTTATTATTTTTATCAAAACACTTCCTTATGAGGATCTGTGTTGTGGGAACGTGAAATTGTGAAGCTTTGTCGTTTGGAGTAAATAGAGATGGCAATTAGGTGTCGTGTATGTATGTCTTTGAACTTCTAGTCGTCAAGGTTCTTCCCAGAGGACACGATGGAGCACACAGTAGAGGTGTGCCCCGCTTGGGCAGAGCAACGCCGTGTCCTCTTGGGGGCAATCGGCGGCGGCGATCTCTCGCGCCGGGCCTTGGTACAGGCCATGGTCCGGAGCGAGGAGGAGTGGCAGGCGTTCGCCTCCTTCTGCGAAGCAGTAATATTAGCAAAGGAGGCTGCGATCGCGTGAGGCAACGGTCCTCACGCCCCAACCGCAGCCGGGACTCCGATCCCGATTTCCGGCCACCGTAGGCACGGGCCTGCGGACGGCGAGAAATGGGTGGCTTGCTGTCTGACCGTCCGGTAACCGTCCGGACCGAGCCCAAGTTGTCGACGGCGCGTATTGTTCCACGCGAGCCTCAAGTAGATGTCAGCAACTGTAGGGGCCCAGCAGGGTCGAAGCCTACTGGGGCCAAGGGTCTGATTTTGAAAAGAAGACTCGGCCCCGGTACGAAGGAACAGGAGTGAGTTTTTAGTCAGTAAAAGTCTGACACTATTCCGACCCGCCCAAAAGCGGGGGATGTCATAAGATGATTTTACCACCGAAAAAAAAATAGTCGTCAAGGGTCTTGCTATAGAACATTAGGCATATTAAGTATCTGATTCTCCGTTTTATGGCATAATTTTTATATCACCGTCTTATTAAAATAAAGAGTGTTGTTTTGCATACTAGTATGTCTTACAAAGACTGTAGACTAATCTACCACTATGATCTAAGTCTTAGTGAAAAGCAGATCAGGTGAAATATTGATCAAGAGTGAACATATCAATAACAAACAACCAGCCAAGTGCGGTCGGACTCGCGTTCAAAGTTTTCCGTACAGTCCGTTGCAAAAAATCACGCTTGCACGGGAGCCCATTTAACTATTATTTTATTCGGTTTTTAGTATTTTTCGTTATATCGTTATATATACAGCCTGGGGACAGACAAACGGACAGTGGAGTCTTAGAAATAGAGCCTCGTTTTTACCCTTTGGGTGCGGAACCCTAAAAAGAGACGTGTACGTACTTCCGCTTAATCAAATAATATGTAGACCATACTTTTCGCGTATTTTCACTACAGATTTAGTCCATACGTGAAATCTCTGGCGTTCAATAAAATCAGTCCAACTTTTCAGGGATAAAAAGCGAAATTAATTCCATAAAAGTCCAGTACCTGTAAATAATTAATTTATTGAAAAGTAAATCGTTCACAAATAATTTGCTTCAGCTAATAGAGACAATTTAATTGAATCAACTGCACATAAGATAATTGCATCATCGTTTAATCAATTGGTAAACGAATAAATCTGGGTTCCATTTATTTCTGTCCGGTATTTTTGCACAGTGGAACGTGAATATTTTAAAAACCGATTTTGGGATTAAAAATGTGATAAATAAAAAACGATGTGAGTCTATGGACAGGTTTAGCTTTTAGATTTGAATACATTTTTGAATATTCGATTTTTATAAATGAAAATTATAAATAATTGAAATAGATTTCGGTTTCTCTGTCCAGTCGTACTGATATATGAAGTGGAGTTTCAAGATACAAAAAGTTACTTTAAAAAAAAATCAAAGTAAGGTCAAGTGGAGAAAGAGCTGTATCCGTCGAAAACCAATGCCTTTACAAGCGTAAGAGTCCTTGAGTGGTAACTGCGAGCTGGCAAATATTGTACAACTTGAAGTAAGTAGCTGGGCTGAGTTTGACTTGAAAACAGACCGCAGATAAATACACGTACAAACTCATTTTTCAAGAAAGAAATAAAAGTAAATTGGAACTGGATTATCTAAGAGTAAAACGACACCACTCCACTTTACTGCAATGATCTATTAAATGAGACAATCGCCACTTGGTTTTCATGTCGAGTGTACTTTGATTTCTGAGTTATCAATCTTATACAGAAATTCGGTACTTATAAGTTCATATCATATCAATTGCGAAGCAATCAAGATATCAATTAAACATTTCTCGTGGGGCCCTACACCACACATAAAAGCCTGGAGCAATGACATGTTTATATTTAATTTCTCAACCGAAATGGAGTCAACATGGCTGTATTTCTGAAATTAATTGTAGCCTCCGTTTGTCAGCTTGGCAATAGTATAGCGGGGACAAGGATGTAGAGAAATATGATATGAACTATGTTAATGAGCGTGGTTGCGTAGTCTCTGGTACGCTGAGGTAAGCCATTTCATATATTTTTCTTTTTTTTATTGATATAAACCAGTGCTTGACTGCGATCCCACCAGATCAGAGATGCAATCATTTATGGTGAGGTGCACTAGTTTATTAAGAGCCTATTCACTCTAGCCTTGAAGACACCTTAATTATATATAGTTGGACGGGAAGACCGCAGCAGGCAAGTTGTTCCAATCCTATTATTTAATCCAGTTATTTAGCTTATACTTTCTTACTGCTGCAAAGGCCGACCCAACCTTTCCAGGTGTTCTTTTCTCGAGCCACCTCGAACCGGTCTTTACGGTAGGCGTCTAGGTCATCTTGCCACATCTTCCAGGTCGACCTCGGTGGCGTTGTCCATCCTCAGGCACTGACTTTGTGGAGACACTTGCTCCGTCCCAATTAAAAAAACTGGACAAGTGCAAGTTGGGACTCGAGCACTGAGGGTTCCGTACAAACTTACATATGAAAACAGTTCGATTCTAAATTCACAGTTTCCAGATTTTTTCCTATGCTTGTGTTATACGACCCTGCTTCATGCCAAATTTCAGGATTCTAGGTCAACGGGAAGTATGCTATGAATTTTGATTCCCTTGAGAGTGTCGAGATAAGCGACCGTAGCTTTTTTCCGTTAATTAAGATGTTTAATTTTTTTTAGCTTCAAGAGACTGCACACCTGAGTATATTTTCAACTTCAACTTGATACCTTCACGCGTTCCCGAGATAAAGGGTCTTGACAGACAGACAGACGGACGGACAACAAAGTGATAATATAAGGGTTCCGTTTTTTCCTTTTGAGGTACGGAATCCTAAAAACGACATTCCCTCACTTAAAAGAGCCACCCAAATTCCTAAACACAAAATAACATTAAAAAATATCCAGTAGACATAACTCCGTGAGTTTCCCAATGCGGTCGACATGGAAATGCCGCGGGCGGTAAATCCGCACCACACCACGTGGCGGCCATGCCACAAAAGTGCTTTTTGATAGACAGCCGTACAGTCCCAAACGTTTAATGCCCCGTGTCGGATACAGTGGAGAATTTTTAATTTAACAACCATACTAGATTAATTACTGGCAATTTTTCCCTGAATGCAAATCTGAACGCTCTGTGAATTGATTCGAATATTTGTTTAGGGACCGTTTTCGTTTATGTTATGTGGCTTTGTTTTGTTTGGTAAATTAGTGTTTGTTGAAGATGGGGAATTTCAATTGTGGGGAATTGTAATTTTATACTTTATTGGATAGGGAAAGAAGAACAAACCTTCTATTTTAAGGGGAGCAAGATGATAGAATTTTTTTTCTACATGATGTCTTATACGAGCAATGTTCCCACGATTGGGGTTTGAGAATAAAATCTCGACTCAAGACCACAAATTCAAGATCTCACTAGATTAGAAATTACAACCTCACGAAAATTTTAAGATCCCAGATACTTTTCAAAACAAAATTTATTATTATTAAGTTCAAATGAAAGAAAAATCTATATTCGATGAAAACAATAAAAGTGTACTGTCACACTGTCAGTAAAATACTGAAAAAGATATTGCTAGTTGTGATTTTGAAAATAACTTCTTAAAAAAAAAAGAGTTTTAAGGGTGCTGTCTGATATGCAGCTTTGTACGTACTGCTTTACTGAAAAAGGTACCGTATCTCATTTCCTCTCGCTCCGGATCATGGCCTGAAACGGGGTCCGGCGCTAGAGGTCGCCGCTGCTGATCTCCTCCACGAGGACATGGCAGTGCTCCGTATAAACGGGGCACACCTTCACCGTATGCTTCACAGTGTCCTCCAGACTGTCCGCACAATGGTGACATCCGGGCGTTTTTTGCGCCTGAATTTGAACTAATAATTCCGGTGAAGACTGGTGTCTCAAAGAGGGGACTTATCGCTATGATTGTGGTATGCCCATCGTCTGCTCTCTAGGGGAGGGGCTGGGCCATTATCAACCACGCGGAACCAATGCAAGTTGGTCGACGGTTTCCTCACGACGTTTAAATTCACCGTTTTGAGAGCAGCAGTGAAAAAATATACTACACATAGTAAAATTCCTGTTTAGATTTTAACCTCGTGGCATATAACTCGAAAATTCGGGGCCGTTACAATCGGGCCACCACTGCTCTAAATTTATTATTGAACTTTCATTCTAACATAATAGCTCTCTCTTGGTTTAAGAAAGGCCCCATTTCGTAAGTTATGCAAATACAGTTTTATTAATGCTAATTAATCCGAACGAAGTAAAGTATTTGACATAGTCAGAATACGTAATTTTCCGGTTCGATACCAGGAAAATAGGTTGAAGAGTAGGTAATTCTGTCTGCAAACGGAATAGTAAAGCTCAACCTCAAAACAAAAAGGAATTTCCTTTACGCTAAAACTTGCGGTACTCTCCAATAACGGTGTTTATATTCTCAGTATCACGAATAAAGATCATGATACTGAAGTTTATTTTATTAGCTGCGTCTTCGGAAAACGGGAATAAGCCGAGATGTACGAACGAAAGAACGAATGAAGTGAACGGAAAAGTTATCACGTTTATCTGAGTTAACATAAACTGCAATTACCCAGTCACCAAACGTTCTTGGGAAGGAAACGGAACGTTTTCTCGGGCCTATGAACGGGGAAAACGAGTGTAGAGAAAAAGCTAAATAGATATTTTATCACTTTTATGGGCCCTTACTTTGAGCTCTGTTTGAATTACAACTCACTGCGACTTTTTGCGTACAAACGTTTTTACTTGTACGTAATTCCGCGTTTCGTTCTAATGGGCCGTATCGAATTCAGTGAACACATCGAGGCAATAATCTGCTTCGTAGAAGACTATACGACACAATCAGTGGCAGATTGCACAATTGCACATTTGCATTTCGTAGTACTTTGAGCATGAGTGATACTACCGTCAATGTGTTTATCAGTAAATTGCTAGTACTGCATCATATACAGGGTGAATTTTAGAAGTAGACGCGGATGGCCAACTTTGAAGCTATTTATGTGGAATAGCGAAAAACTCTCAAGGAGTCTCAAGCCCAATTTTGATGAATCGGCATCATTATATTTTATTGAAACTTATTAGGTAATAGGTTTCAGTAACCTGCGAATTTTTATTTTGAAGAATTAAAATGACAAGTATTGACCTTTTTTGAGGTGGGAAATTATTTAATGTCTTCTCCCGCTTTAGGGTGGATAGGGAAAGTGAGATAGAATTTTACTGACTAAAACCACAATTATGTTATTTCAGTTGTCTTTTGAGTTCTAAGACCACGAGCATCCAAGTAGGGGCCTTGGGCCGGGAACAATGGAAGAAGGCGTTTGCCCAGCTGTGGGATAGTAAAGACTTGATATAATAATAATATAATAATTAAACTACAGGTAATATTAACCGATCTTAGGTACTGTTATAAACTACAATTAAAGTTTTAAATGGACATTTTTCTTTGGTATAAACATGAAAAAAAAAACTTTTTACAAAAAAAAAGATAACTGACTTCACTACAGAAAACACAAAGGATCAAAATAACTTTAATTTCGGAAGTCGGTGTTTCTCGGTAATATTTGTATCTTATTTAACACCGACTTCCGAAATTAAAGTTATTTTGATCCTTTGTGTTTTTTGTAGTGAAGTCGGTTATCTTTTTTTTGTAAAAAGTTTTTTATTTCACACTTTTTAGTTGGGATACACTTATAAACAGAGTGCCTATTTCTCATGACAATTCCAATTAATCCAAACACTACTAGGTTACATTGTTTTATTATGAAGTTCCTGTGTCTACCTTCCACCTTCCGGCTCCAACATCAGATCAGTTCGATAGTACCTTATAGCCAAAGTTCATCTCATGACAATTCTAATAAGCCCAAACACGGCTTGGTTTCATTGATTAATGACGGAGTTCCAGTGCCTACCTGCTGGCTCCATCATCATCATCAGATCAATTTGATGATACCATTTTCAACGAAACTATTCAGAACCATTAACTTATTTGTATTATCATAATCGCTTAACTATCTTCATTGTGGTATCTATGCGAGTATGAAGTTCCGTTGACCATTTCTGGTGTTCTTCATCAGTTCCACTTCATCAAATGTTACTTTTTGACTGTAAATGCTTAAGTTCTCGATGAAAATACCAAAATCACTATGCGGTTTCCTATAATATTTGAGGAGTTCCCTCGATTTCGCCAAAATTCCATCATCAGATCCTGACTTGATGACTATGGGACCATTTGGGAGGTATACCCTTTCTAACAAAAAAATAATTTTTCAAATCGGTTGGCAAGCGACGAAGATATGCGCGAACAAACATAAAAAAAAAATACAAACATCCGAATTGAGAACCTCCTCCTTTTTTAGAAGTCGGTTAAAAATCTCATCATCATCATCATTTCAGCCCAAAGACATCCATTGTTGGACATAGGCCTCCCCAAGTGTCGCCACAACGAACGGTTCTGTGCGTCTCGCATTCATCGCATTCCCGCAACTCTCACCAAGTCATCGGTTCACCTTGTGGAAGGTCTTCCAACGCTGCGTCTTCCGGTGCACGATCGCCAATCTAGAACCTTTCGGCCCCATCGACCATCCGTTCTACGAGCAATGTTCCCTGCCCACTGCGACTTAAGTTTGGTGATTTTTCTGGCTATGTTGGTGACTTTGGTTCTCCTGCGGATATCTTCATTCCTGATGCGAATTCCAAACTCCGAGCATAGCCCTTTCCATTGCCATTTGGATGACTGTAAGCCTTCTGAAAAAAAACATCTTATATAAAATGTGTACCTACTACAACAAATTACATACTACCTTACGCTTAGCGTGTATATTGAACGTAATTTAATTTACAAAAATGTATTCTTTCGTAGCCGAGGCCACTAAACAGGCATACCAACGAGCATACAATAGGCACAATTTATTAAGTCTATTATTTTACACCAAACGCATGACCCAGCTAGATTTGTTTCAAATTTCTTCCGGCTCCGTTTAACCCGGTCACAAGTGAAAATAATAATATTTTCATACGTAACATGACGTAATAAAATGTAGTCGTAAGTCGCATGTGGACTGACCATTTGTAATGTTTGACCGAATGGCGTAATTGGTAATAGAGGGCAGCTAGTGGATTAATTATTATTACCGCTAAGTCACGCACGAATTATAAGCCTTCTGTATTTTTTCTATATTTTCCCTTTTTTCCGCGTAGTGCACACAACACTTATTTTTTTTTATGAAACTTGCTGACTCTAAGATAACAAATGGGTCTTGACCAAATAGACTCTCCAAATAACGTCTAAGGTTGAAGCTCATGACTTTCATTCACGCATGTCATCTGTCATCACTCCCCCCTTCCAATTCTCAGAATAGCATATAAAATGAATAATTTATATAAAAAGGCCGAAACCTTACCCTTATCATGCGATCGACCTTAACTCAGAGAGATGGCTGAACGTTGTAACGACACATCAAGCTAACATTGGGTATAATTCTCTTCGTGAACAATGCCACATCTTTCGGTTAACGATTTCCGAAGCTTTTTTTATTAGGGATGTGCGGACAGCCTGATTAGCCCATTAAGCTGAATACGGGTTTATAGTCAGCAGAATTACGACTGGGAAATGGAGTTTTAGAGATCTCATCACTCATTGATGTAGTGTTGTGGACATCGGTGGTAGTGGGTGTGGTGTTGCAGATAGCAGAAAGATTAGCGTACTAAGTATTTGTAAATTCTTTTAATTTATCAACATATGATTTACTTGACTTGGAACCAACAGTCTGTAGTCCTTCATCACAAACGGTCTTGAGTTTCGCAGTTCACCTCACTCGACGTCATTCCGATTCTCGTTTCTTCTACCAACATGATGCAACATCTTGATGTTGATGTCAAACCTGTGACGGTTAAGCTTTCTTTACCCTTAAAGATTCTAGTCCAACGTATGTGATTGGAATTTTTCTGAAGCGTTTGGCTAATCTATCTCCACTTGCGACGCTTAATTTAAGTACTACTATTAATTTCTCAGTACCAACAGCAATGAAAACCCGAAAAGACTAATAATTAAATTATTATGAAAAAAAACTAACATAATGTTGCTAATTTTTTAAAATTTTTGAGTTTGTCCGAATTTGGATGTTTATTCGAAACACTCTAAATACTTTAAAACTCTGATAATATGAGCAATAATAACGTTTTAAAGTTTCCTTTTCAGAATTTCCAAGCGGGCATCGACCGTGCTGGGCCCCTACAATTTTGCTGACTTCGGTGCTCCGCCTAAGTACGGTACTTCTGTACCATTCCACCTTGTCCTTCGGGCGGTTCGCACAACAATAATAATAAAATTTTATTCAATTATAAAGTAAGTAAAATTATGATTTTAATTAAGTACAATCGAGAAAAAAAATAATTCTAACAGTAATGTAGACCTGCCTAATCTAGGTTAATGAAAACCTGTGTTTCAAGCCAATGGTGACACCCGGGCATTTCTTCCGCCTGAATTCAGTGCAGGACCCTGCCGAACTTACATTGTACGATGTGGACCTGCATAATGTGAAAGGTGAGGACGCCGTGACGCCTCTCCAGCCACTCCTCAAAAAGGTTACTAACCTCATGATATCTATGATAGGCTTGTCATCATCATCATCATCTTCCTGCTCTTATCCCGTTTTATTATGGGTGGGCGCAACACGTTTTTTTCTCCATTCTGTGTTAGGCTTGTAAATTCTTTTTAAATGACCATGGTCAAAAGATGACTCACAAAAGCTCATCATTAAGCAGGCTGTGTATTTTAAGCAAAACATGGCATAAATATTAGTTTGAATCATATCATTACAATGACAATGGGCATGGCACATTGCTCGCGGTACGGATGGCCGTTGGGCCCGAAAGGTTTTGGAATGGCGACCATGTACCGGAAGACGTAGCGTTGGAAGGCCTCCTACAAGGTGGACTGATAACTTGGTAACGGTTGCGGGAGTCCGATGGATGCGAGAGGCCCAGGACCGTTCATTGTGGCGACGACGCTTGGGTGAGGCCTATGTCCAGCAGTGGATGTCTTTCGTTATTACAGTCGGAAAACGTCCACTGCGGGGCTTCACAGAAGTGTTACCATAACGACCGGTCGTGTGTGTCTTGTATTCATCGGATTTCCGAGACCCTCACTAGGTCATCAGTAAACCTTGTGGGAGGCCTTCTAACATACGCAGCGTTGGAAGGACTTTCGGTACGAGGTCGCCTCTTCACAACCTTAGAGTGTGCATGGAGTTTCTTGCACGTTTTTCTCCATAGAGATCTACGCTTTGGAACGTGCAATTTAACTACACTTTTTTTTTGACTGACCGACATTTTGACAATTCAAAAGTGCCTGTAATTAGTCTATTTGAAATAAACGTTTGTGATTTCTGATATGTTTTGAGAGCAACTTGACCTGCCCGCTGCCACTTAAGTTTGGTGGTTCTTCTAGCTATGTCGGTGACTTCGATTCTTCTGCGGATATCTTCATTACGCAGACATAAACTAAGTGACAAAAAAGGTTCAGTCCTAAATCAACAGACTTTTAAATTAATTCTCTCTTTATATAAAAACTAGGTACAAGAAAAGTCATGAAACAAGCTTTAAAGCTTAGAATTGTATTTATTAAAAGAATAAAATAGACGGCATTCTTTCTACAAATCTCCATTGACATTTATGACTATTCAGAAACGCCAGCAGCAAAGTGTGGCCAGCACATCTTCTTATACAAAGTTCCTTCCGTCCGTAGTCTCTGTTACTGTAATTGCCATTTGCGGCATCATGAATAAAACATCTGCTTACTTAGATTCGCCGTATTCGATTGTGGTTAACATATTTCTTGTTTAATGGAGACGAAGAGTTGTAAATAAATTGTCGGTAAAGTATTCTGGGCAGCACTCGCTTTAAGAGTAGAAGATTAAAGAGGCAACACACGTTATCAGCTCCGCAGCGTTATTTACATTCTATTGAGATTTATTCGATTATTTATTGGAGTTTCTGTTCCGCGTGGTTTTAATTTCGTTGTAACATCTTCGTGCAAAAACATTGACTCGTTTTATTAGTATCTATACTCATTTTATACGTCATTTCAAGAAATGCCTGAAGAACATTTCGAATTGAAGCATTGTGTGGAATTGAAACATTCTGGTGTGTGCAGGTCTGGCGAATGTGCCGCTCGCGAGTCGCTTGCAAGCTGCGCGCGTGTTGCTTGCGTGCGGTTACAGCCTAAGTTTAGTGTACCGCTCGTGTGAACTATGTATATGTACTGCGAGTGGTACGTGCGCACCCCCTGCGCCGCTCGAGTACGGCGCGTAGCCTGCGCGCGAGCGGCTTTTTACGAACATAAAATGCACGCGCGCATTTCGCAAGCAGCTCGCGAGCGGCGCATTCGCCAGGTCTGGACACACCTTATTCGTGACAAAGTTATTATATAGAGAGAAGATAGCCTGCTAAATACACGGGTTCTTTCAAAATAGCATTATTATTTTTGTTCACTTTTGGACTCGTAAATTGATTCCCAAATTAAGCCAAAATAAAATAACAATTTCCTCAAAGCTCAATCTACCCAAAGTTCAATTTAAACGCTCCATAGATCTCCAATTAGTTTTTGACAAACGAGAACGTCAATTACATCACAAGACACAGTCAAATTAAAGTAATCAATCATTCTGGCGAAATAATCATAACTGTGATATTTCAAAGGTAAAAATAGAGGAAATTCAGTGACAAATCTCGCTTCCATAATTTGAATTCGCTGCGTTGTAGGGACAGCTGTCGTTGGCGACTGGCGCGAGTGTGCGACTCTTGTTGTAAAAATATAATATATACGTGTCCTACTGTACGGGAATAAGGACTAGAGTCCAGAATAATCATCTAATTTAGGATGAATTCAAATTTAGTGGACCATTGTTTGTTGAATTCGGGTTTACGGTACAGCGCAGCGCTTAAAGCCTAAACGATTGGAACTCAAATTCAACCTATTAATGTAACGAGCTACTAAACAGCTGGTATTTTCCGTTGCCGTTTTCTACGTAATACTGAAAATTCTAGGGAAAATATTGAACAAATGGGTGGGAATTTGTTATCTTTAGGTTAATAAGTACTTAGCAGCTAGCAGATGCTTATACGTAGCAGATAATGAAACACAGGTTCAAATTAATTTGATTCGTGTGAAAGAAACGCCCAGGAGTCACCATTTCCTGGATCGGCCGAAGGACACTATGGCGCATACGGTGGAGATGTACCCCGCTTGGGCAGAGCACCGCCGTTTCCTCGTAGGGGCGATCGACGGCAACGATCTCTCGCGCTAGGTCAGCTAGTACAGGCCATGATCCGGAGCGAGAAAGAATGGCAGGCCGTCGCCTCATTCTGCAAAGCAGTAATGCTAGCAAAAAATGCGCCGTACGTGCGAGGGGACAGCCCTCACATCCCAGCTGCTGGAATCCCGATCCCGATTTCCAGCCACCTTAGGCGCGGGCTTGTGGACGGCGAGCAATGGGGAGCTCGCCATCCGGCCGTCCGGTAACCGTCCGGACCGCACCCAAGTCATTGACGGCGCCTAATGTTCCAACCACGCCTCAAGGAGATGCCAGCAAAACCGAGGGGCACAGCAGGGTCGAAGCCTGCTGGGGCGATAGGTTCGCTTCTAAAAGGAAAACCCATGGCTCTGGCATGCTAGGCTACGAAGGAACGTTCAGTTAAAACGTGAAAAAAAAACGACTTTTACTGACGTAAAACACACTCTTATAAGTATGTTTTAGTCAGTAAAAGTCTGACACGCCCTCGCACTCCGCCCAAGGGCGGGAGTAGTCATTGGATGATTTTCCAACCAAAAAAAAAGATCAAATCAACTTGTTTCGCGAAACTCCACTGACCTAGGTCTATATTTTTTTTTTATTTTAAGTTACCTCTCTACCACATATACTTTTTGTTTTATCGTCTTCAGTATTGACTCATTGTATGAGAAGTTTTGCGTATATTTAAGCTGGTTCTTGATAGCATACATTATGGGCTGAACTGATTGCATCCTTATCCAAATGTACTTAGATTTGAGAAAATGTATCTCCTACATCCTCGTGTTTTCTTTGGAATACAATTTTGAGAATAGCAATAAGTGTGAAGACACAAAGAAAATTTTATTTACTTATTTTACTGCTTTGGCGGACAGACAAGATTGCTCGAATAAAGTGAAATAATTTATTTCAATGTTACTCTGTAAAAGAAACAAAATATAGAGGGGAGTGTGTCACGCAATTCGTACTTTCTTTTGAGTCAATCATTACGTTGATGTTGTCTGTAACCACAAATTATTAGCATGATAATTTGTACAAGGTTTCTGAATAATAAGTCTCAAATCTGCTTCAATAGATATTCTCTTGGCCTTATATATCTTAAGCAATTTTGCTGGTACTGGTGGTAACAGACAAGACTTGATTATTGACACCGATGAAGTAAAGCGAGAAAGACCCTCCCTAACCTAGATATCTATCGTAAACAAAAATCTTAGGACAGACATTTTGGATGTCTCGACAACTCAGAATAGACACGTCTGGCGAA
Source organism: Mythimna vitellina (assembly GCA_949316375.1). NCBI lineage: Eukaryota > Metazoa > Arthropoda > Insecta > Lepidoptera > Noctuidae > Mythimna > Mythimna vitellina. Next base: position 12,915,491 of record OX438686.1, read on the forward strand.
AAATAACGTCGGGAGTCGCCCCAAATAATGGAATACGGCTTAACAATGAAAGAAATAAGGGGTAATATTTCCATGAATGTTTAGAAAGCCAATGTTCACCACAGGACATTTTTGTTCCTTCTGGCAAAAAAAAAACTCATGCAGTATACCTATTTATATTTCATCTTACGAGAACAAGATGAGAACTCCCAAATGAAATATAAATCCAGCTTTAAATGCGTCATTAGGCTTGGATGACGGCCAGTCCGGTACTTATTGTGCCATTTTCTTTTCACTTATATTTTAGTTGAACGACTCTGTTTGTCCGACCGTGTAATCTATTCATAATGTCCGTGTTGGCGATTACGAAAAAGTTAGTCGAGCTAAAATTAATTAGTATGGGTGACGCAGATTTTGGCGAAGAAGTTGTTCAAAATGCGTACAAAATAAGCTAGCTGACGAGAATTAAGTGCTGTCTTTGGTTGAGCTTGTTGTGTTTTTAATTAATGATGTCGGTGTGATGGCTTGTGATTTCTTTATTAGTTATTATTACTGTCTTAATACTAATTTTTGCACTACTAAATGATAAATTATAATAATTATGATTATATTTTAATCGAAACAAAGCTGCTGATTAACTTCGGCCTACTTTACTATGACGTGTAATTGCCATCTTGAAACCATTGAGAAAAGAAGAAGAGATACTTAGTGCTTTGTTTTAAGGTAGGAAATCATTCAATGACTTTTCCCGCTTTGGGTGAAGCGCAAGGGCGTGTCAGACTTTTACTGCTTGAATCCAAACCTGTGTCCTTCAGTTGCCGTTTGCGTTCTAAGGACACAGGTTTCCTTTTCAGAAAATTTCTGAAGCTCTAGAGGATATCGACTCTGCTGGGTCCCAACGGTTTGCTGATATCTGCTCCCGCGTCTACCATACCATGGCTGGTAGTCGGGGTTAGAGTCTCAGCGACTGGGCTGTGAGCATGTCCGTTCCTTCACGCGTACAGAGCTGCCTCTTCCGTTAGCATTACCGCTTCGCAGAAGTACGAGACTGCCAGCTATTCCTCCTAGAGACTCCTATATGTCTTGTATAGCTCTATCTTTGTCTCATAGTGGAATCATGTTAGCATTGGCATATTATGGCAGAGACCTAAGCGCATTTGCAATAAGCTAGCGTACTGAAATACCGCCACGCTGACATACACACACATACCATCACAGATGAGATAATGGACTAATGCTAGCCTATGAATTCCTGTAGCCTATGAATAGTTTAAAACAGTAACCGCGTCCCTAGAACGGAAAGGCCAACTGAAGGAACACAGGTAGGTAAGTAAAAGTCTGACATTCCCTCTCACTCCACCTAAAGCCTTACTGCTGAAAGACTGGACTGGCCTGTTGGTCTAGTGATTAGTGGCCCTGATTGCTATGTCGGAGGTCGTGGGTTCAATTCCCATCCAGGACAAATGGATGTGTGATCATTTGTTCTGTGTCTGGGTGTAATTTATCTATATATGTATGTATTTAGAAATATATAAGTATGTTTATCAGTTGTCTAGTACCCATAACACTAGCTCTGCTTAGCTTGGGACTAGACGGCGTTGTGTGATACAGATACCGGCACGGATCTTGAGCGCTGACTTCTACAGTTCTATTTACGCAGAAGCACGTAGAAGTGAAATATCAGATGTCTTTTTATTAAAATAAAAAGCGGAATAAGCAATAAAAATATTGGAAACGTAGTCAATAGTCATAGTGAATCCTATTACAAAATGTACTAGAGTAATTCTTAGGAAAGAAAGCGAAATCCTTCATGAAGAAAAACACGCGTTGCTTAAACCCCTGTTCAGCTAAAGGGGAACGAGCTTTAAGATAAGAACTATCAATCTTATGCACGTTTCCAATTCTGACGGGTCCTATAGAACTTAGGTGAAGGTATTTGAATTAGTTTGAAAAACTTAACCTTATGGAAAGTTGCTCAAAGGTCGAGTCAGACAGTTTTAAATGAAGATCGATGATCCGGAGTTGTCTCGCAAGCTGTTCTTTCAAATTTTGATGAAAAGACTTTTTTATTGGAAATGGGCAAAAGTAGAATGAAAATTAAAAAGAATTTACCCTTTTGTTAGTTATATCTTAAACTTACCTTCGATAATTTTGGTTTTGATTAATCATCTTATAATGACCCATTAATAAACCTGACCTGAATGAGAACACTGACCTAACCATAGAAGGTATTGATAATTAAATTAGTGAAGTTTATTATTTGACTTTGCTGAAAGTAGGATTTGCATAACTTTTGCTTATTCTAATTTTAAAAAAATCCTCCCGATCGAATGTCAATCATGGTAGTCATTCTCAATGGAAATTAAGCTCCTGCGTACTTGACGCAGAAGACTGCGTACTATCACTATCAGTAATGTACAAATGTGCAATCACAGCGACACTCTTTGTTCCTTTACCTGCATAGTACAGTTGAGAGTATGTCATGCTCACTCAAATGTCTCACTGATGGTGGCGTGTGTGTTGGATCATTCGGTTCCCTTCAAAAAGGTTGAGCTGAGTGTTGCTAATATTCGCGTCATGTCCGTGAACGGGCGCTGTCAGTTAAGATTGGTCATCTCTTAGCTGATAGTTGCTATTTTAATACATAGTTTTTATTTTTTTGACAAGATACATGTAACAGAGAAATTCGTAATTACAAAATATGATTGAAAAGAGTGTCCATAGAGTTTCTTGCACATTCTTCTCCATAGAGATCTACGCTTTGGAATGTGCAATAAGCATCATTTTCTTATGACTGACTGACTTCTTGACATTTCAAAAGTGCCTGTAAATGGTTTATATGAAATAAAATGATTTGCCTTGACTTGACTTGACTTGGGCCGGCAAACGACATGACCGGACAGAGATCAACCATAGGACCAACGGCTTTATATGCTTTTCGAGATGCGGAGGTGTCACACCACCAACTTCCGAACTCGGGCAGAGGAACCTTAATGAAAAAATAAAATAGCACTTTTTGCCCGATCGAGAATTTCACCCAGGACTTTTCACGCAACAGTCGCGCTTGCGACTAGAAGACCGACAAAGCATCAGTTATAACGGTATCAAAGTATAGCATAGAAAACCTGTGTCCATTGATAAATAATTGATTAAACACCGGTACTACAGCCGCATGATATAATTAAATTAATACGATTTCAGGGCCGCCGCGCCGGTCCCAACGGGAGGTCTCGACGGTGGCAATTGACAAATGGACGAAATACCCACTTGACAAACAACCACATACCACGTGCTGGTAATAAAATTAACGGCTGTGATTAATTGTTGGCCTAACGTAACTATGGTTGGATTTAATCAGGATGTTTTTTTTAGTTGGTCAAGGTGTTTTGAGAGTTAGCGAGTGTTATTTAATGCAATTTGTTAGGGGTTTTTTTAAGTGGAAAATCGTCTTATAACTTTTACGCTATGGGATGGCGCAGGAGCGCGTGTCAGACTTTTACAGATGAAAACCACTCCTATGTTCTATCAGTTGCTTTTTGCGTTTCAGGACCGTGAGTCCTTTCAGGACCAATCAAAGCCAAAAGTTTTTTTTTCACATAGGCCTACATGGGCACTTATAGAACGTCAGAAGCTAGTGCACGGTTTCAAATCGCATGGCTTTCTTTTGAGACGTATGTCAGAATCATAGAGGATAGCTATATTGATTATATACATTTAAATATTTCCATCATTGATGGATGTTAAAGTTGTTCTTTAACATCCACACAAAGACAATCTGTGCAGCCTGCGGCGGATAACGACTGCGTCGTCGATGTTAGTGTCGGTGATTGTGAATTGACCTGGGAATCATTTTGCTGACCGTGTCCTTCCTGGGTAGGTTTTTTGCAGCGGTAACCGACATCCACGCGGGCGGAGCCGCGGGCGACCTCTAGTCGATTATATATTAATATGTACCTTATGAATTTTGATTCCCTTGAGAGTGTGAAATATACGTTTTTTTGCGATATGAACGACCGTATCTTTTTTTTTTCGTTAACCTTGAAGTTTGATTTTTTCATAGCTTCAAAGGACCGCAGACCTGAGTAGGTTTTAATTTCAACTCGATATCTACACGCGTTTCCGAGATAAAGGGACTTGACAGACAGACAGACGGACGGGCAACAAAGTGATCCTATAAAGGTTCCGTTTTTTCCTTTTGAGGTACGGAACCCTAGAAACGAAACGATAATAGTTAAAAAGTTTTAGGTGAAATTAAATTCTGTCAAATATTTTTCGAACTTATGATAGGTAACCGAACACGATACACCGTCGATGACTTGTCTAGATCCTTATAGGATGAGCGGACAGCAAGCTACCCATTGCTCGTCGTCTAGAAGCCCGCGCCTACGGTGGCCGGAGATCGCTCTGCGATTCCCGACACCCGGGGCGTTTCCTGACGTTAGTTTGGGGAGGGTCTGTCAGATAAGTCAATTAAAAGATAGAGTTAACATTAAACACTTTTATTTTAATGTTTGCTCTTGTATACTCTCATCGTTCCTCTGCCAGTAATTTTTTCGAGATTTGCATTACAAATCCCAATTCATCAATTGTACAAGTCTTGGTTTGATTGATGAAAGCTTAGGCCAAATAAAAACATACATACATCATTACTTATTACTGTGTCAGAATTTTTTATTATTATGTCAGAGTCTGAGAGTAAAACAAAATATTTTTCGTTGAAAATCACGCCAACAAAAGGAAAATTCTATTCATACACTCAATCGTAATTCTGGTAAGTCGAGACCCTATGAAATAATCAAACGATCATGTAGGCGGCGTCAACTCTTGAACATTCGGTCATCAATAATGTATGAGTTTCAAGCGACAAAGTATGAAGACAAACACACTACGCTTGTAGGGTGGTTCATTTGCACGTGCCAATAGAATAGCACGGTGTTCACATGTTGGAGTTATGGCGCGACCATGGCTTAGTAGATTAGCGGACTCAGTTCCGGTGAAAACAAATATTACCGTACCAGCGATAATATTTGTTTTTTTCACGATTTATTGAATTGAGCTATTGGTATCCTCATGTGGCCCCACCAAGTGGTATGCAGCGGGCAATTGATAGTAATTTTTATTTATATATTTATGTAAATTATGCCATCTAGCCGATTTTGGCCACAGCAACCGCATTCCTTGGCTCCTCATGGCGGTTGTGCGCTCAAATGTGCTGCTCTGTATAAGAATTTATGTAGTGTGTACATAAATAAACACTTAAAAACTAAAAGAACAAATACGAATAAAAGAAACTGAATCAAAACCAGCATCCAACTTTGGTTCCCCAATAACACATTAATTGAAGTAGTAGGTAGTTTTTTCTTGTCTATAGAATTGACAAAGCTTTGTCAAATAACACAACATATTTTGACAAAGTCCAAAAATATTATCAAAATAAATACCTCATATAAATCCTAATTTATATGAGGTATTTATTTTGATAATACTTTGGCTACACCAGCAATGGCGAACTATTCGAGTAAAGTTAGCCGCAGCGTCATCTCAAAGACGTGTCAGTAAACCGCTTCCGCTATCTCTCATTCAAAAATCACGACCTTAAAACTTGGTGGCGAAGCAGTCGCGACTGTACGTGCCTTGCATTTCTAATGTCGGCAAGCGGATTGAATGAAAGTATTGTTCAGGAAAAGATAAAATATAAAAAAAAAAAAACGAACTACTAGGTGAATGGAACACAGTGCCTTTCAAACCCACGAACAGTTGTCTCTTCACTCAAATTGAATAAGTTTTCCCGCAGTACTTTGTTATCGGGCATTCTATCGAGTATTTTTCTACTGAAGTGCTCGTACAAGATTTCAAATATACTTTTGAATGTTGATTTTGAATTGTTATTTTGCGAAATACTTACTTAAATAGTTTTCTTACATAAAATATTATGGTGGGATGTTATTTTTCCGACAGTAATCTGTGAAGGAATATTGGCTGCTCATTCACCCAGTATAATCTTCAAGTAACTATTTACGTTGAGACGAGATGGGAAATCGGTGCGGGAAAAATTTATTGACGTAATATTGGAGACCATAATAGTTCTGTGACAAATTCCGAACAGGTTTATAATAAAATTAAAATATTTTTAGGCATCAAGGCCCATTGTGAGTTCAAATTGACAAAACATAAATAAATATGTTAATAGGTCATCACAAAAACAAATGGGTATACATTATACCATACACTATTACACAGATTTACGAAAAAAATCTTGAACCATCATCAACATAATTTTGACATGATAGTAGCGACAAGAAACATGTAACCGAGGTATTTGTAATACATAACATGATTGAAAAGAGTCTCCATAGAGTTTTTTTGAATCTGCAATTAGCATCATTTTTTTTTTCTGATTGACTGACTTCTTGATACTTCAAAAGTGCCTGTGAATAGTTTATTTGAATTAAAATGCTTTGAATCTTCGGCCTCGAAAAACTGCTGCGGTAATATTCGAAAGAAGTTACTGTAGCCTTTGCAAAGGGCAACAAAAGGAACACAGGTGGGTTTTAGTTAAATTATCGACTCCCTTTGGGACCTCGCCTTTCCTTTAGCTCCACTCAGAGCGGGAGAAGTTATTTGACGACTTTGAAAAATTTTAGTGTAAAAAAAACTTACTGCCAGCCAGGAGGGATCGCAGTCAAGTACTAGTTTATATCAATTAAAAAAAAACCAGGGCGAGTCGGACTAGGGAATTGAGTTACGAAGATTTTTCCGAATCGCAAAAAAAGTTTTTTTTTTGTGACTTCACTACCAATTTACAGTTTTCAGATTTTTTCGTATACTTGTGCTATGAGGCCTTACTTCATGCCAAATTTCAGAATTCTAGGTAAACTTCCCTACCCTATGAATTTTGATTCCCTTGAGTTTCGAAATACACGTTTTTTTGTGACATGCGGTATCTATTTTTTTTTTCGTTAACTCAGAATTTTGATTTATTCAAGGCTTCAAGGGATTGCAGATCTGTGTATATGATTTTAATTTACAACTTGATACCTCCACGCGTTCCCGAGATAAAGGGTTTTGATAGACAGATAGACAACAATGTGATCCTATAAGGGTTCCGTTTTTTCCTCTTGAGGTACGACACCCTTAAAACGAGAAACACTTTCAAGCATGTATCTGATCAGTATCTTACCTGATAGTAACTGATACTGTTGTCAACAATATTTTCCCTCGAGGGCCGATGCTACATACGTCTGCTCAACTTGAGTAACCTCGAAAAACGCTTAATTATCGTTTTGTACACAAGGGTGTACGAAATTTATTCGGTCGAAAACATTGATCTCTATATCTTCGTTTTTTCTAGAAAAATCCAGGAAAAGTGTATTTTTTTGGTGATTTTACGTAAAAACGTGTAATTACGTAATAATAATATCCCTATACGCGCGAGGGGTTAAAAGTAATAGTTTATTTGAAACAAATAAGATTTATAAATAAGTATATTCATGTTTAGCAATCTTATTTATTTCGTAATCATTACCTACTTGTAAGGATATCAATATAAGAAGGGTATGTTGTTTACTTCGAGTTATTGCGTTGTAAAGTGAAAGTGAACCGGAAAACTAGGTAAACAACTGGTTGTACCAGATTTTAGAGATTTCTATCGTGATTTAGAACTCATTATAGATCGTTTACATTAGTCCGTTTGACTGCAGAATTTGTAAGTGTTTGTGATTTATGTGGATAGCGACAGTTTTAAGCATTCTAATATAACCTACTTGAAAATTATCGTTAGAATATTCTAGACAGACGTTGAGCTCCTTAGTAGTCGTGAGTTGAGCTACAGGAATACTGACAAATGCTTGGACTGACTGGACAAGTTCACTCTAATCTTTGTAATTCTTTCTTCAAAAGGCCATTTCAGATACTAATCTGCATGGTTCTCGATTTGACCATTACATGTTTATTTTGTAGACTTTAAAAGGGACTATGCGTTTGTTTCTATGTTTTTTTTCTCAGGGTAATAAGTTAGAAAACACTGGATTAATCTACGAGTAGTTTGAATTGACAAAAAATCAAAGTGCAAAGGTTTCTTTTTTTAAACCATTTGGCAAAATAAAAACCGTTTATTACACCATCGCAATTTTTTACTCTTTTAGAGAGCTTGATAAAAATTCATACAGTGCCATTGAAATGGCAAAAATCATGAAAAAAACAAGCGGATTGATGAGACACCAAAACATAAGACCGCAGAACCTATCGATATAACTGAAATAGAATAAAAGACTTCCACCAATAAAATATCGGGAAAGACTTATCTGCACTTATAGGTACAACTTGGGAGTGAATAGGTTACTTTAAGGCAAGCGTGCTCCATCGTCGGCCACATCATCGCTAAGCATCAAGTGAGATAGTGATCAAACGCGAACCATAATAAAAAAAAAAACTTACAAACGCACAACAAGGAGCTCATTAGCCTGTAACAACACTACGGAGTATATAGTTCTTACCCAATAAAAATCCGATCCCGACTTCCAGCCACCGTAGGCGCGGGCTTGCGGACGGCGATCAATGGGTAGCCCGCCGTCCGACTGTCCGGTAACCGTCCGGACTGAGCCCAAGTCGTCGATGGCGCGTAGTTCCACGCGCGCCTCAGGGAAATGTCAGCAAATCGTACGACGTGACGTTTATCAGCAGGGTCGAAACCTACTGGGGCCATGGGTAGTGTGAAAACGAAAACCGAGGCCCTGGGGCGAAGGCAACAAAGGAACAGGAGTGGGTTTTTAGTCAGTAAAGTCTGACACTGTCTCGCGCTCCGCCCAAGAGCGAGGAATGTTATTAAATGATTTTCCCAACGGAAAACAAAAACCCATAATACATAATTAGATCCTAGTGTGAAAAACGTAGGAAACATTACCCACGTTTAAAAAAAAAGTACAAAGAGATACAGGAGATATTATTTAAGTATACATCACCGACACATATGTATTAGAATCCAAAGCTGTTTTGCGTCAGTTGCGTCACAACCACAGGTTCAGTTGAAAACCAGCGTCAGGTACTAGTTGCCTGGCATTTATGCTGAACTGGACCTATTTTGGTGTAGCCGTGAGGCACGCAACTATATTTTTTTGCTACTGTTTTTTTATATATTTTTGTTTTGTTTTTTTTAGTGTTTAGTGTTATCTAATATTATTTTTGTGCCTTGTGCTGTACCAAAAAACAATTTTTCTTTCTTTTCTTTCTTTCTTCTTTAGGTAGGTAAGATTGATTAAAAAAACCATAACAAAAAAAAAACTTACAACGCACAAGAGTTCATTAGCCTGTAACAACACTACGGAGTTAATAGTTCTTACCCAATAATATTAAAAGTACCAGCATCGATGTTTAGCAGTAGCTAATGATTCCTAAAAGGTTTAAAGTCAGCCACTAATGGGCCCAGTTTCACCTGTGACCCGAAAAGTTTGAGCGTTAATTGCAAACACTTCGCTCGCGGGTAATGAAGGCGAAAGTGCATATCACTGTACATTGTACGCTTTGTAGGGCTGGCGGTTGATGGAATATTACAGTTAGATGTAAAATTTAAACTTCGTGCCATATTATAGTATACTAGCTTCTGCCCGCGGCTTCACTCGCGTGAATGTAGGTTTCTCCATACAAACTTTGAACCCCTGAATTTTGGATAATCCTTTCTTAGTGCTCGCCTACGTCATAAAAAAAATTCACACTCCTAATCCCAGTAGTTTCGGCTGTGCGTTGATTTGTCAGTCAGTCAGTTTCTTCTTTTATATATATAGATTACATAAGTAATTTAGTTTATATTATAACTGCCGACGAGGTTGTTATATTTCCGTCGCTTGAGGTTCTCCGCAGCAGCAGCGGCAGCACCAGCACAGCACGAAGAGCTAGGAAGATGGGATGGCGCAAGAGTAGGTAGCGTCCCACACTAAAGGCCTACCCATCTTTCACGGAAATAAAGACATACCGTCCGGTCTCTTACCATAGTCGCGTGCCAGGCCATGAGGTTCCAAAACAGCCGGAACGCCGACGGTGACAAGGGCTCGTCGGATGATGTCGTTAATATTGGCGTGCCGTGCTATCCATCCCGCGCTTCGACTGCATGACAGGTCGTGGTGACTTAGGCTGTTGACAACTTCGCCATAGTGGCAGCGATGAGGAGAACAGCAAGGAGCGCCTAAGCATAGGGAACAGTTAGGCGGAAAGTAGTATCATCATCTTCCTAGCTCTTCGTGCTGTGCTGGTGCTGCGGAGAACCTCAAGTGGCGGAAATATAACAATCTCGTTGGCAGTTATATTTTTGAGCCGTTTGGGGTTGAAACTCTTGGGCCGTGGGGTCCGAGTGCTCATAAGCTGTTCAAAGAACTATCCAAACGCTTAGTAGACACTTCGCGTGACCCAATGGCTGGCTTTTACCTCGGTCAGAGATTAAGCATTGCCATACAACGTGGTAATGCCGCCAGCCTTTTGGGCACACTTGCAGTCGACAGCGATACGAAGAGAAGAGTTTTTTGACGCCATATTAGCTAGTAGTTTTTGATTTAAGTGTATATATAATTTAATGTATATATGTTAAGTGTTTTATGTATTATTATATAAGTAATTTTTATTACGGTTCCGTACCCAAAGCCTAAAAACGGGACCCTATTGCTAAGACTCCGCTATCCGTCTGCCTGTCACCAGGTTGCATTTTATAAACTGTGATAGCTAGACAGTTGTTTTCACTGATGATGTATTTCTGTTGCCGCTATAATAACAAAATATAACACACACTCAAACAAAACAAACACAAACAGTAAACACACAAACAAAACACAACAAAAACAGTACAACACAACAGACACACAACACACAACAGACACACAACAGTGAAACAGTAGTTTTTGGGTTTCAGTGATGCAATCATTGATGGTGAGGCGCTCTAGTTTATTATGAGTCTATTCACTCTAGCCTTGAAGACACCTAAATTATAGTTGGACGGAAAGACTACAACAGGCAAATTGTTCCAGTCCTTCGATGTACGCGGTATAAACGACGAAGCGAAACGCTTAGTCCGGACCATTAAAGTTTCAACAACGTAAAGGGTGATACTCGTCGTACGTCGGGTTGTCCGATCTAAGCTTTAAGCAGGAAGATTTTCGGCCATTACGATGCCCGAAAATCTTCCTGCGACTTCCGACCGGTACAGGCATGCTGTCCGACCGTCCGACTAGGAACAAGCCCGGATCGACGACGATCTCATTTCAATTTTGCTGACATCTTTAGCGCTGCTGGATTGTTCAAAAGAGTTATTACGGTCCTGAAATGTGAATGGCAATTGGAGGAATATGGTTAGGTATTAGTTGGTAAGCCTAACAGGCTCTCTCGCTCCACTCAATGTAAAAATTTATTTCTTTATTACTTATAAAAAATGCATGATAAGATAAAGCAAGGTCAAGGAAGACGCGCAGCGAAAGTCAAACTGCACCCGCAGCCCCCGACACAAATTTACGAGGGAACACCAGGGTGGTTTTAGTCAGTATCTTATCTTATATTGTATTGGGCTGGCCCTGGGCCAGAGCACTTCGACCCTTCTGGATCTTTTGTGCTGGTCCCGCCTGTCTACTCAACCCCTAGCCCTCCGTGCACCTTCTTCATGAGTCCCAGTATGGGTTTGATGGGGCTGAGCCTGTAGTCCTCTGGTCTTGGATATGGTTGGCCCAGATACTCTATTTTTTTGGAGCCTAGTGCTGTACAGTCGCACAGTAAGTGTAGCATATTCTCCTCTGCATGTCCACAGAACCTACAAGTCGGGTCGCTTGCTAGTCCCATGTTGTGAAGCTGTTTGTTGGTGGTATAGTGCCCCGTGAAGACCCCTGTAATTGTTCGGAGCTGTGATCTGCTGTACCTCCATAGTTTTTGAGTCCAGGCTTGGTTTTTAGTCAGTAAGAGTTTGACAGACCCCACGACTTACCCCAAGGCGGAAAACATCCATAAGGATTTCCATCCCAAAAAAAAAAAATAGTTCTAAGAAGAAGCACCACAAAAAAAGACTATAGCTTACTTAGATTGGTCATCATCATTTCAGTCGAACTTCGTCCACGGTTGGACATTGGGCCAACGACCGGTCTTGAGCGTCTTGCAACTATCAGATTCCCGCGACTCTCACCAACTTCGATAAAATCTATACCAATAATATAAAGATGTAAAATTTACATGTAGAAGAGTATAATCTCAGAAACTACTGAAATGATCCGGTGCGAGAGATCGTCCCCACGAGGACAATGCGGTGCTCCGTCCAAGTAGGCCACACACCTCCACCGTATGCTCCACCGTGCCCTCCAAGTGGTCCACAGAATGGTCACAACCGGGTGTCTCTTCCGCACGAATCCGGTGCAGGAACTTACCATGTCCGGTGAGGACCTGCGCCATGTGAAAAGTGAGGACGCCGTGACGTCTCTCCAGCCACTCCTCAAAGAGGGGAGTTACCGCCAAAATTATGGCGTGCCCAGCACTGGGTCGCGACAATCACTGTCGCCAATTCAGCATGAGATCCCGCCGGAACTCTGTCTGTCATGCCGCGACTTGCCGTGGCAGCGGATTTTCGCCCCGGCGGCGTTGTATTTACATGCGCAAATCGTGTATACCTCCAAAGACTGTTGCCTCCAGATCCCATGGCGACAGGCCGGTAAGGAGGCTCGCCACTTCACGGGAGAACGTGCGATATCCCACTGAAATGATCCTGAATTTTTTTTCACTAATATGTAGTTGGACTATTCCTGAGTGCTATAACATAGCATAGCATAGTCGGCCTTATAATGTTCCCACTGCTGGGACGCAGGCCTCCTCTCTAAGAGAGGGAATGGGCCGTAATCCACCACGCGGGTCCAGTGCGGTGAGTGCTATAGCTTGTAAGTTATTTTCATATTACTAAAATTAGTACAATTTCACCGCTGGCAGAAGCTGGTAACATCTAATTGTCCTTATCAAGTTAAGATTGAGTGAAATGCGAAATAAATTAGATTTACGTTTTCAGTGTCAAAAAGCCAGACAAAAGAACAAAGACATAACTCAATCGCTATTATTATTGTGACGTCAGACTTTTCCCTTTCACCTGTCCCGGAAAAGTGTTCCAAGAATATATCACTGTACCCCCGTAATATTTTCTCAGTTCAGGTGGCAGCCCTAACGCCACCGGATGGTTAGGGAGGTAACTTCGCTCGTTATTTATTATTGAGCCGTTGTCCTGTAACGACTTTAATATGTTACGGCTCATTTCAACACTTTCATATTTCGTACTATGGTGTAGTTTTTTGCTCTAACCATAGAGTATAAAGACTCTTTAGTGGCCACTGTGGCCAGTTTTTTTTTTTAATTCAGTTGTTTCAATAAGAAATGATGTTCCGTTTGCTTGTAAAAATTTACGACCAGTTGAAATGTGCCATCAGCGCAACGTCGCAGCCTCAAATATAAGCAGGAGTGTCTCTGTTCGCTGCTCTCGTGACGTTCCAAGCTCTGTAGTTCTAACCTTCATATTAAATGGAGCGATATTATACTAAAATATAGACCAGTCAGAGAGTAATGGTCGTAGTTCATTATATCGGCCCGTAAAAGTCTGCCGCAGAATAAGGGTCTTTTAGGACCGCTACGATGATCGGTCGCTAGGGAATGTACTTATTTACCTCAACAATTGAAATAGTCTGGGGAATACTACTATGGATTTATTTTCCTACGGAGCGAGCTGTTTCGATACGTTTACAATGTTTTTAATCAATAAAACCTTGTAAATACTCGTACATATTTTACTATAGCTTTTGCACTTCACTTCGTTTGCTTGTATGTCGGTTAATGATGGAAGCAAAATCTTTTAATGTTAATTCCTTTTATAATAAAAAGTAAACAATAATATCTTTAATAGGGATTATGTGGTTTTTTATGTTATTATGAGGTCTTCGTAAAATGATGTAAAAACTGAAAAGCTTAGCGTCCCTACGCACTTCAGCCAAAGAAATCCGCTGCTAGACAAAGACCTGCTTGCTAAACAAGCACAACGAGCGATCCTATATTTCTTACATCCAGTTTTGCTGGAAGGCCTACAACTTGACGATGTATCATCATCTTCCAACGTTACACTTTTCGGTGCGCAATCGCCTCGTCAAAATTTTTTGGTAGAGAATGTTGCTCGTAGAACGGGTGTTCGATAACCATCCGTTCTGCGAGCAATGCTCTCTCCTACTATTTGCAAAGGTAAATTGAATTGCCGTGACACATTATGAGGAATCAATTTATCTATGACAATAGGTACATTGATTCCTTATAAGTATAAAGCTAAGTTTAAGTATAATTCTCTTCATTATTCGCAGTCCTAGTTTAAATCTGTTGGGTACGTACATGCGGAAGAAACGGGTGTCACCATTTATTTATTTATTTATCAATTGCTTGCTATACTTACAGTATGCACTAAATCATTGTATGAACCACCTGGAGGACATAGTGAAGCATAAGGTGGAGGTGTGCCTCGCCTGGGCGTAGCAGCGGTGTGCTTGTGAAGGGGATCGGTGGCAGCGACCTCTCGCGCTGGTTCCTGGTTCAGGCTGGTCCCCGACGACCAGCCACGCTAGACGCGGGCTTGTGGACGACGAGTAATGGGTGGCTCGTCGTCCGGCTGTCCGGTTATCGACGTGCCAAAGTCGTCGACAGCGCGTAGTGATCCACGCGCTCCTTAAACAGATGTCAGCAAACCATAAGGGGATTTTCTGAAAAGGAAACCCGTGGTCTTAGAACACGAATAGCAACTGAAGGACACAGGTGTGGTTTTAGTCTGTAAAGTCGGAGAAGTCCTCCCGCTCCACCAAGAGCTAGAGAAATCATTGGGTGATTTCCCACCTTAAAAAAAATCAAAGTCTGTTAATTATTCGCATTATCATCAGTGTCTAGTAATGCAAATCCCCCGTATTTCGGAGTTTATGTTAGAGTACCAAGTTTAGTTAATGTCTCTTCTCCAGGCAATATCCCAGTAACAGATAGACGCGTTAAGTGCACTTAAAAGTAATATTTAGTTAGTGCTGCACTATTATTAGCGTAATGTATTTTAGTCACTAAAATGTTGAATGAATTATTAAAAAGTTTACTTTTAAAACCTCTGAGTTATTATAATTACGTTCATCATTTCATTTGAACTACCTACCTTTCCGTCACCTACCCGTCGTCCTTACCGTCATACTATCACTAACTTCCTTTTCTTTCATATCACTGTTCACACAATCCATCCATCTTTTCTTTGGCCTCTCTCTCCCTCACCACCCATCCACATGTATACTCATAACTCTTTTAGTAACATGTGTTTCATCTCTTCTCTTTACATGACCATACCAAGACAAACGATTCCCCTTTAAGTTTTCAGTCACTGGCGCCACTTTCAAACTTCCTCTAATATATTCATTTCTCACTTTATCCATTCTCGTCACACCACACATCCATCTCAACATTCTCATCTCCGCTACATGCAATCTTTTTTCATTCGTCTTTTTCACAGCCCAACATTCTGATCCATACAGTATGACAGGTCTTATCACGGACTTGTAGATTTTACCCTTCAACTTGTGGGGCATCCGTGGGTCACAAATTGTTCCAGTGACCTGTCGCCATTTCATCCATCCTGTATTGATCCGATGTGATACGTCTCGGTCTACCTCGCCATCTCCTTGGATAAGCGACCCGAGGTACCGAAAGTCGGAGCAGATTGGTATGGGCGTTCCAGCGAGAGCTAAGGGCATAGGACCGGAGAGACCACCGAAATCGCAAAACAAGTATTCTGTTTTGGTTCTACTCAATTTCAGGCCAACACTCTCCAGTCTGTGCCACCACACCTCCAATCTGTTCTGGACCTCTAGGCCACTCTCGGCAAACAACACAATTAACCTGGCATCAGTATGGTACACAAAAAATTTCAACAAAAAAAAAATAACTGACTTCACTAAAAAAAAACACTAAAATGATCAAAATAACTTTAATTTCGATTTTAGTGAAGTCAGTTACTTTTTGTTGTATAAAGTTTTTGATTTCACACTTTTTATTTCCATTCACTTATATATAACCAGAGTGCATATTTATCATGACAATTCCAATTAACTCAAACACTGCTAGGTTACATTGTTTTATTATGAAGTCTGTCTCTACCTTACACCTACCGGCTCCATTATCAGATCAGTTCGATAGTACATTATAGCCAAACTGCATTAATTCATGACAATTCTAATAAGCCCAAACACGGCTAGGATACATTGATTAATTACAGAGTTCCGGCGCCTATCTTGCGGCTCCATCATCCCATCATCATCATCAAGTCACTTCGATGATACCATTTTCAACATCAAAACCATCATCATTTAACTTTCAAGTGTTGGTGCGTACTACAATTTTCGAACTGGCGCAATTTCGAAACTGTCCTGCGAAACTTCGAAGCCTGTCCGAAAAGAAGGGAGCACAAATCCTATAGCAGGGATGACGAACCTTTATTGGAGAACTTGCCATTAAATATTGTAAAAAGAATGTGGTCATGACATGCCGCCAAAGAATATTGACATAATGATTTAATGGACAAACATTTAAGCTAAATTTTGACTGGACTGTTGGTCTAGTGGTTAGTGGCCCTGACTGCTACGCCGAAGGTCGTGGGTTCGAATCCCACCCAAGCCAAATGTTTGTGTGATGAGCACGACCATTTGTTCTGTGTCTGGGCGTAATTTATCCATAATACTGTATGTATTTAGAAATATATAAGTATATTTATCAGTTGTCTAGTACTCATAACACAAGCTCTGCTTAGCTTGGGACGCATAGTTGTGGAAAAAAAATGCTATTAATTCGTAATTACTAACCCATAATTTAATATTTGCAGTTATTGTTTATTTAATTAAATAAAAGAAAAAAAATAGTGTGTTTACTGGTATTTCAAAACACATGCACGTTGTAAATATTTCACCACCATTGTCCAATAGGTTCACTCAAGTGCTTCCTCAGATGCGTGCTCATCTCCTTCTGTGAGACCGTGATAGTCCAGAAGGAGGCCACCGAGCGGTTGCATAAGAGGCCAAATCCCATTCGGATAAGAAAAGGTCGGGGAGGACTATAATTTTTAAATATATTAGTCTGTTTCATTTCTTTTAATATTCTTCAAGTCAAAGTCCAAATGACTTACGACTAAGTAAACTTTAAAAGAAAACTCCCAGGACTAAGTCATATGTCTTCGAAACTTTCCTTCTTCACTTTTGCAGTTGGCTTGAGAAAATATCAGAATTGAATACGTAACAGTCAACATTACAAATTGCGAGCAATATTTTAGTTTTGAAACTCCGACGAATCTTTGTTCTAAAATCCCTACTAACTGATATTTATAGTTATTAAATTTTATTTAATTAAGTATAAGATTAAGTTGAACATTTTTTGTAAGACATATCTCATATATACATTATTAATTATTATGTTAAAAGTAGATAATAACTTTATTGTAAGTATTTTTTTGACGTTAAATAGGTGTAGATAGCTGAACATTTTTCAGAATTGCCCTAGATATGTATTTTACGATTTCATTTTAAAGTTATTTCGTTTTTCAATAACAGTCGAGAAAACACGAAATTATAGTCCACCGCTGAATTACTTTTCCATTGGCCGCTACCGTTGTATCTGTTGAAAACTACAAAATGGAAACTGCAAGCAATGTTCGTATTTTTCCAATTCCGCCGATACTGTGTCATCAGGCTGGTCGGCGTCAAAACACGATGATATATAAACGAGAACCATGGCTTCCTGCCAGACCTGACTGCTAGGAGACACACGGGCGCATCGATCTGTTTGTAATTAGATTAAGTGAATCGTATGACACCTCTGCGGAGTTATGGGAGCCTGGTACCTGATTGGAAATGTGCTGTGTATGTTGATATTGAAGGGATGTTTAAAAGGTATAGTTTAAGTATTTTGCACTAACGTACCAATATTTTCCTCTATTTCCCTCAAAAAAAAAAACTTGTGTTTTATCTCGGAATCAAATCAGGCGACAAGACTTCCAGATCCACTCAATTCTGGGTTAGAAATCATAGCATCCAGTAACGTGTTTGTTCATACTAATAATTTAAATGTGAAAATAAATGTCAGTCTGCTTGTTACCTTTTTATGTCTTAGCGCATTTGGATGGAACTTCTGGCTAGCACATGGGTAGACTATGTCCCGGAATAAGACATAGACTTTTATACCGGCAGTATGTTTTCTTAGAAACTGGTCCTTCAGAAAAAAGTTATCTAGAAATACTTCGATTCAAAGAATCAATGTTGACATTAATAGTCTAGCCAAATTAATAGTCAAGTCAAAATTATTGTAAGCTTAAAACTTTGGCTGTAATAAAATTATTTACTGTATTTTTAATTACACTTTGTATTTTAGAACGCGGTAGATTATTCCCACTTACATTCTTTATTCATTTTAAGTGTTATTTAGATAAGAGAAATAAGTTTTTCCCTTTCCCGTCTAACCTGTTGGTACAATATCTGGAAAACGTATACAGAAAAAATTGCAAATATGACATGGGTAAATGTGTTTATTGTTTATCCCTTTCAAGTATTCCAGTTTGCTCACGTTTTTATCCCAATGTCTGTGTGTCCGTTTATGGATTCAGGCATAAATCCGTTTGCGAAACGCCAGTCCGTACCGTGGCCGTAGTACGCGGAATCGATGCGTAGTTTTGGCGCGCCCGACCCTTGTAACTCATAACGAAATGGCGTATTGCTATCCTTTGTTGACCGTATTGAGGGATATAGTCGGATCTAATTTAGATTATGAGGTAAATGATACTTGATCGTTCGATATTGCTCGATTATTGTTTTGTTCTCCTCAAATAAAATAATCAAAAATCTTGTCTACTTACCTACTCGTATTCCTGGCCTGTTGGCCGAGTGGTTAGTGGTCCTGACTGCTATGCCGAAGGTCGTGGGTTCGATTCCCACTCAGGATAAATGTTTGTGTGATGAGCATGATCATTTGTTCTGTGTCGGGGTGTAATTTATCTATAATATGTATGTATTTAGAAATATTTAAGTATGTTTATCAGTTGTCTATTACTCATAATACAAGCTCTGCTTAGCTTGGGACTAGACGGCGTCGTGGCAGTGGGCAGGGCACATTGCTCACAGAACAGGTGGTCGATGGGGCTGAAAATTTCTGGAGAGGCTTCCTACAAAGTGAATCGAAGACCTGGTGAGGGTCGCGAGAATCCGATGGATGCGGAACGCACAGGATTGGTCGTAGACATAGTCCTACCCCAATAGTATTGTAAAAAAATTTAATCCCCCATTTATACATTACTAGCTTCTGTCAGTGGCTTTGCCCGCGTGAATGTCAAAATTATCCCCAGGGAATAAAATATAAATAATATACTTCCGAATTAAAA
This sequence comes from Mythimna vitellina, assembly GCA_949316375.1. NCBI lineage: Eukaryota > Metazoa > Arthropoda > Insecta > Lepidoptera > Noctuidae > Mythimna > Mythimna vitellina. Next base: position 12,934,890 of record OX438686.1, read on the forward strand.
AATAGGTATCTTATGCTAATGCACACATGTAGACTATGTCCTGAGATAAATCTCAGGACATAGTCTACATGTGTGCTAAGTTTCATCTTAATTCGTTGAGATTTTTCAGCTTGAAGGGTTAACAAACCTACAACAGACACATCACTTTATAACATAATTTTTTTCGCTTTTTTAATATTAGTAATTTATTCAAATAATTATCTTTTAAAACATATCTAATTGAAAATTATGTTTTTTTTTACGTGAGAAAATCATCTAATGACAAATCCCGCTCTTGGGCGGAGCAGGAGATAGTGTCAGACTTTTACTGACTAAAAACGCACTCCTGTTCCTTCGTTGCTTCCGTCCCGTTTCAGTTATGGACTGAGTCACTTACCTGCGCTTAAAAATCATTTAGACTATTTTTTCCAATGACTTCCTGGTTTCACACATATCAGAACATGGCATGTCTAAAGCGCATATCTTTGAATACGGTGACAGTTAAAAGCATTAACCCATTTTAAACGAACATTAAGCGCAATTCTTTTTTGTAATGCGGCTCACAATGGCCAAAGAACGTGACAACGGTCCAATATTGTTTTTACCTCTCAAAAACATCGTAAAAGGCAGTTAACATGGTATAATAGACCGGATCGGACAGTGCTAACCGGACGCGAGCGCCGTTTCTGTTTATGTTTGACGATCCGGTCGTATAGGGTTGCCCAATCATTATCAACAGTTGTATTTTAATGGAAGTTTCATAAATGATCACGATGTTGGTAAAAAATAAAGTTAAATCTCAATATCGTTTTACGGGTCGTCTCTGGCTTCAAAATATGTGGGCGATGGGCTCGTACGTGAAAGGCAAAAAATTTATGATTCTTGAATTGACTCATTCTGCGAATATGGCGCAAACCCTAACATTGTACGAAATGTATGACTTATAAATTCTATATTCACCGCCAATTTTCAAGACAACCACCACCTAATTCCACCATTTACTTTCAGTATTCAAATATCCCGGTATATTACATTTCCACTTGACAACCCTAGCGGTCCGGCCGTCCTTCGTCCGGTTACCATTACCATAAGGCGGGCGCTTTTATTCAAATCGCCGTTTGTTCCGGTCAACGCCTAAAATAATGTGAAATTGTACGTGAAATTTTAGTTGAGTATGATTTAGTTTTGAAATAGTAACACTAGGTGATCGCCACGTTAGTGAATGAATAGAAGCAGTAATCGTTGAGAATCGATCAAAAGTCCCAACAAAAAAATCTTGAAAAATCTCAGTGCACCTTTTGTGAAATTCCAAACTTGTTTAAAGATTAACCGCACCCGCCTTAGCCTACTAATGGGCGTAGATTTCTCTTTTGTTAGGCCAATCTCTTCTTTTTCTTCCTGCCCTTATCCCATATTACTTGGGGTTGCCGCAACACATTTTTTTCTTCCATTCTGTCCTGTCTCCCGTCACACTATCACTAAGTTCTCCCTTTTCTTTCATATCACTCCTCATACAATCCATCCATCTTTTCATTGGCCTCTCTCTCAGGAATATGCGCGGAACTTTTTTAGTAACATAATATGTTTCATCCGTTCTCTTTACATGATCCTAACAAGACAAACAATTGCCTTTCAACTTTTCAGTCACTGGCGTCACTTTCAAACTTCCTTTAATATACTCATACTTTGTCCATTCTCGTCACACCACATATCCATCTCAACATTCTCATCTCCACTACATGCAATCTTTTTTCATCCATCTTTTTCACAGCCCAAAATTCTGATCCATACAGACAGGTCTTATCACGGACTTGTAAATTTTACCTTTCAACTTAAGGGGCATCCGTGGGCCACAAGTTGTTCCCGTGGCCTGTCGCCATTTCATCCATCCTGCGTTGATCCGATGTGTTACATCTCGGTTTACCTTATCATCCCCTTGGAAGATTATTTGATTAACAATCTCCTATTCTTAATTAAATAATAAAAATAATGTATCCATCAAGACTACAGAGGTCCATTATGTTAGTGACATAATCTCTTAACCTATGTTAGTACTCGATGTCCAATAACGATACTGTATATATGTATCTGTGCCACTTTCATCCATGTCTGCCTGTAATCGGAATAAATCGACTGCCAATTTTGCTACCGGACGACCAATATGAGTTCTATCAATCCTCTCGATTACTTGTTTAATAAAATATTTCATTAATTTATCATCATTATTTCAACTGAAAGAATGACGTCCTCTGCTGATACGCCTATATCAACTGGCCATATGCTTTAGCACATGCAGTGGTCTCCAATGGGCTTTATGGGTTATCCTTCTGACAGACCTTCTAAGGTTGGGTCTTCCGGTACGCCGTCAAAACGTTTCCAGCACCGGCCATCCCTATCTGCTATATATTCTGCGACCAGGATCCTACCCACATCCACCGAAGTTAAACAATTTGAATTTGTTAAAATTAGCTTTAATTAAGCTTGACCTGCAAGTTATAATTGGGATATATAATAACTATTTTCTGCCAGCGGTTTTGCCCGCGTGAAAAAATAAAAATGTCCTGGAACATAATCCTGGAATAAAAATCCTATGAGCTTTCTAGGACATGGTTGACACGTATGTAAATTTCATCTAAATTCGCTCGAGCGTAAAAAAGTAACAAACTTTCACCAGTAAAATATTAGTGTGATTTGTAAGTACCCACTTGTCTACTTACGCCCACACACAAAGCTAACTTTATAAAAAATACGTATCAGCCGACTCAAGTAAATAAGTATACTTACGTAAAGACCACTTCAGACATGCTATACAAGTTCGATCGAGAGTAAATGAACTTGATGTCAATCAGGCATGTCTGTCTGATACGATCAGAAGAAAAAGAGATAAATAAGCGTCTGGTCTGGGGATAGCTTCACAGAAAATGTAGTACATATTGCGTAGAAAAATAGTCCTATCCGTACAACGTTCTTACGTCTTCTGAGTAAAAAGAATACTGTTGAAAATTAATTTGATTCCATGTTACTGTCTGGTAGACATTGCTTTATCTTACACGAATAGCTAACTCGTGTAAGATGGCCTATTTATTTATACCTAGTACTTCTGCATGTTTTGTTTGCTTTTCTTTGTTCTTGTTTTGTTCAGTTGGTATACATATATAGATTTTTGAGGCTTGTATTGTATCCTGCATGAAAAGAAATCGCATCCTATTTTTCATTCACTTGTATACGAATAAAAACATTAATAAGGTAATAAATCACACACACACAAATCAGTTATCAATGCGAAAGCTTTTATGCATGTATGTGTGTGTATGTTTAGTACTTTTTCTCACTAAAACGACTGAATGGATATGGATGAAAGTCACATAGTTAAACCACATCCTGGGATAGCACATAATTCATAAATTTCTCCTTATTGAAGTTGATTATAAATTTAAAAATATTTTACTTCACTTATCTGCCTATATGGGTACTTTCAAAATATCAGAAGCTAGTGCATAAGATAATTTCATTTTGAGAGTATATTTCCTTGAGATAAAACCTACTTTCACGCGGGCGAAATCATTGACAGAAGTTAGTCTCTCAATCAGTCAGACAAGCAAGCATAATTTCATAAGAAAAAAGTTTATTTTTCAGTTCTCTCGTCACAAAAGGCTCTTCAACTCGATTACCTATACTCCAACAAAGAATCATCTTGAAGCTCAATTTCACCGTCAAAATAGGTAGCACGTAAGTCTTTTAATCCAAACTCACTTTCACAGTCTAGCGAAACTTACATGCTTATATTAGAAGGGAATCATCTAAGATGGGCTAATAAAACAGCAATATAAGGGTAATCGGTTGTGAGCCATCGATAAACGAATCGATTTAAGTTCCCCGGAGTGACTCGCAAGTCGTGGTAAGTTTAAATTGCTACAGAGGAATTTTGCTTTGAAGGACTCCGGTTCACGCAGAGTGTTTATGTAAGTACTCGTATATTCCTGAAAGAGTTATGTTTTGTTGGTTTTTGAAGTTCGACAGAGATAATGTTTATGTGCCTTTGTACACGTACTTATGTATATCTTATTATAGCTCGGTATAAGGACTCCACCATGATGTCTTAAAATTGTAATTAATCTGTCGAGGGAAAGGAATGGGGTTATACAGTATGTATAGAATTGTCTCTCTCTCACAATGGAATTATTTATTTATTTATTACATTATAACACCTTTACAGATTAGTCGAAGGCGATATTATAACTAACACTTATTATAATATGTACATAGTTATGATATTATAAAATTAATTGGGATGTAATGTCCAGACCTTGATTATGATAATTTTAAGATGTGGATAATGGTAGGGTCTGGTCTTATGTTAAAGGGAGGATATTTTTACGAGTTATAGAAATAACAGAACCAGAGTTTGATACGTGAAAATTAACTACGAAAAGCTTTTAACGAGGTAAACCTATTTTATTCTCTTGGTAGAATTATTTGGAATGAATTTTATGGGTCACACCTAAGAGAAATAATCACACTAATATTATACAGCTGAATAGTTGAGAGGGTGTATATGTGTGTTACTTCTTCACGCTCGAACGGCTGAGCAGATTTCCATGAAACTTGGCACACAGGTAGGCCATGCCTTGAAATATTCTTTGTTCCGTGAGTATGTTCCATCGGGATAACTTTCTACTGTTATGCGGGCAAAGCGCTGGCAGCAGGTAATGAAATATATTTCACATAACAAACAGGGCCTCGTAATAATCAACCGTTAACGTAACTCAAATAAGCACGTGTTCTTCGTGTCACTACCGCAGTAGATACTAGTAGTATACAGTAAATATATCAAACAAACAACAAACCAACACAAAAGTATACAAAGGTCGATTACATGCACCAAAATTTAAAGTACATACTGAGGGTGTAGTTGCTGGAGTCGCACCGGAATGTCAATTTTAAGGCATTTGTGGTACGAGTACCTACCGAACTGTTTTCTACACCTTGCTATGGAAGAAGACTTTTGGCCACAGGGTGTGGTGTTTCGTTGCTTCCGCGGACAAATATCACAGGACAACACCAAGACAAATAGTCCGAAGTGAAGTTTACTAACATAGTTTTAAATCATGTTTACTAACAAAATGATTTATTATAAGTAGTTATGTATATTAGTCTATATAAGGTATTTGTGATATAGGTAGATGTTGCCTGAAATAAATTGATTATTATTATTTATTATTTTTATTTATTCCATTACAATATTTCGGTGTTTAATTTGGTTTGACTCAAACTTTGTTAGTTCCACGGCAGTGTCAGTGACAGCGCAGAGGTCGCTACTGTCGTCAACAAGTGATTTTCAACTTTTAGGGAAATTTATAAGTTCCCTATGATGTTAGTTGGGTTTCTTTTTGAGTAAGAAAGTCATCAAAATTATAACTTCTCTCGCTCTAGGGTGGAGAGAGATGGCATGTCTGACTTTTATTGATTAGAATCCGCCTGTGTTCATTAGTTGCTCTTTGCTTTCTAGAGCCACGGCAATCTAGTTTACAATGCACATATTAGGATATATTCTTGTCACAGTGCTGCATAAAATAGTTATTTCAAAGTAAATGCGGATCGATTCCATCAATAAGCATGTCAATTAGAGAATACCTAGGTATGCCTCTATACGATGCTGATTGAATTACCGATTCTAGGTCATAGACACTTAACCTCACGTAGGCTACCGAGCATTTATCCCAATAATTAACTAGAGTATTATCAGCTCAGGGCAGATGATGTTTTAAAAACATATGGAATAGGTTTCATTGCTTATTCATAGGCACATTACTCGAAGAATACATATTTGATGGGGCCGAAAAGTTGGAGTGGCAACCACGTACTAGAGACACAGCGTTGGAAGGCCTCTAACAAAGTGGAACGATGATGTGATGAGAGTCGTAGGTATGTTATGGATGCGAGTCGCGCATGTTTGTTGTGGCCATGTTGTGGCGATGCTTGGGGAAGGCCTATGTCCAGCAGTGAACGTCTTTCGGCTGAAATGATGATGATGATGAGGTGTCTACCAGAGAGACGTTGTCCTGTTAAGATAGGACAACGTCTGTCAGGTCGGGGTATCGCGCGTTTGACGCGCGAAGATTTTCTCAGTTTAAATTTTTTCTGTCATAAGAACATCTCCCGACAATAACAAACTCAGCAAAAAAAGAATTAACGAAATTGGTCTAGTCGTTCACGCGTGATGACGTGACCATGGGTAATATGGATTCGTTTGTATATATACTGGCGTTCCCGGCAGACATTGTATTGCACGACAGTTGATATTTGGTTTTAAAAAAAAAATTGTGAACGCGATTGCAGCACCAACTACCGGGTTCAATTGTATATTCAAACCATCCAAGGATCCACTCAAATGTAGATGTACAGTTTCAACCAAATCGGGCAAGCCGTTTAGGAGGAGTTAGGTGACCGTAGACGTATAGAAGAATTATATAAATGAAGATTGATTTGCATTTCACTTTTATGTTTTGCTAGTCTTTCTGACACTTCTTGCTGTACCTACTGTGTTATCTCTTGTCTAACGGCTGTTATTTGCATATCTTGATAAATATATTTATTGCTAATACAATGAGGAACATTGAATTTGGCTCTAAGTGTCTTAGTTTGGAACCTTTCTAGTATTTCCATGTTGCTGTAACCAGCTGCTGTACCCCAGAGCTAGATGCCATATGTCCATATTGTTGTCAGGATTGCTTTGATAGTTATAAGGATGCTACGTTATTCATATTTAAGTGTCGTCCTATTTATGTCTAATTCTGAACGCTATTGATGAAATAATTTTAATATCAAAGAATTAGATATATATAGAAGAAAAATTAGCTTTAGTTTTTTTTTTTTTTGAGAAGGAATATTATCTAATGCCTCCTCCTGTTCTACGGTGGATGGAAAGGGTGTGTTATTAAGAGGAACGGATGCAACCATGAAATCGCAAAAGAAAGCGAAGTCAAGCAACTCGGCAAAGTCTTGGGATACCTTTTTAGGGTTAAACGAAAGGTAAAACGGGTCCCTATTATTATGATTCCGCTGTCCGGTCGTCTGTCTATCTGTCTGTCTCTCCATCTGTCACCAGGCTGTATCTTATGAACCTGATAGTTAGACAGTTGAAATTTTCACATATTTATTTTTGTAGCACACCGCGCACTGGAAAACACAGCGTTGGAAGGCCTCCCACAAGGTAGCGGTCTACCTTGTGGGAGGCCTTCCAACGCTGTTACGACCTGGTGAGAGTTGCGGGATTGCGCTAGATGCGATATGCATAGGATCGGACGTTGTCGGCCTATGTCCAACAGTGGACGTCTTTCGGCTGAATTGATGATGATGATTCCTGTAGCCGCTTTAGCAATAAAACTAAAAACAAAATAAAGTAAACATTTTAGTGGGATTCCCATACAACAATCGTGATTTTTTGTCATTTATTGCTACGGACGGTACGGGACTCATCGTGCGCGAGTCCAAATCGCACTTAGCGAGTTTTTTTTCGAATTGCAAAGTTGTTGAGTAGGGTGTACTGAATAGTTGACTTCAAATAGGTAAGAACATAATTATTTATATATTTTTAAATGACAATGTATCTAGATAGTTTCGATCCACAGCTTACCTTGGTGCTAAAGTGCTTTTAGCAAGCACGAAGACCTTTGTAAGGTCATGTTCACAATATAACGAACAAAATGAGCAACATCCATATTTTGTTCATGCATGACTGGCTTTACTTTGCCCTGCAGTATTGGAAATCATAATATTCTGCACATACAATACCTACGTGACGTGAGAAATAAAAATCTTTGCATAATGCGTCGGAATGTTTAGACATCGAGACTGAATGTTTAGAAATCTTGAGTGCTGTGTTTCAACATGGTAGGTATGAGATTTACATAATACAAGAGGTAGGAATGAAGTAAAAGTTCAAAGTGAAGACGTGTAAGTAGGTGTATCTATATTTTATTTATCTATACCCTTGTGTATAATCTCTCAGAATTTTGAGGTGAAGAATTCAAAGCACTGGAGTTTCAGAAAATACTTTTGAAGATATTCTGTTTACAACTAAGGATTTGTTAAGCTAAGTTACTATAAATAGTTACTTTACCTAAATACTTTGTAGATTTGAGGTACCAGATGTCCCCCGCGATTTCACATGAGTTATTGCTCTGTTACAATTGGCCGTAGCGTGATATTATAGGTATATCTTATTGACTCCCTCGATAAGGGGGTGATAAGTGAGCTAAAACCATAAAAAAAAAATCGAATCATTAATTCCAGAGACTAATGCTCCAAATAAACTCTTCTGTTTTATAATATCTATTAGCATGGTTACTCGTAAATATTATACATTATTACTGTATATTGACTGAATACAGTTGAAAATGTGATACAAGTTTCCATGTTTAACAAAAAATAAAATATTGCAGCTTTCTATTAAGCTTTAGTAAATCTTAAAAAAGATACTACGACCGTTAACCACAAAAATCAATTTGATCAAAACAAGAACATTCATTCCTTCATTCCGACCAGTTCCATTTCCAAAAGCGGGCGCCTATCAAATATTTCATAGCAACGTACCTCTGCGAGACAGCAGCGAAGACATCTGGTGGGACAGGCGCGGGCAGAATTCAATTATATAGAACGATAACATCGCGACAGAGTTCGCATTAAAACAAACAGCGTTTCGCAATAACGCGTCCCGGTTTGTGCTCTCTGCATTTACATAGCAAGGTGCACGTGTTGGTAAATGTGTTGGTTCTTTAGATACACAAAAACGTTACTATTGCAAACATATTTAGCATTAATTACCTAAGTAGTTTAAATTGAAACAACTACTAGCTTTAATCCTGTGCTTTCATAGATAATTCAGAGCAAATACGGTAAAATAAAGTGCAGCTCACAGCTAAACAAATAAAAATAAACTTAATATAGAACACGCTGAAGCAGTTGGTTGTGTGCAGACTATTGTGAGGTCTCCGGTACTTCCCACATTGTGCAAGTGAAGATTGGATTTCTTCAGCAAACCTACGTGAAATGTGATCTGCCGCGCTATCTCAGATAAATAGGGGTAGTACTTGTGTGAAATAAATATTTACATGAGCTAGTGCTCGGGGCCAGACAACTGATAAGATTTAGATTTGTCTAGATTTATAGATGATTATGATATATTATAGACATTAGCGAGTAGATGTAAACAATTTTTTCACAGAAACTAAGTTGGTATTTTATAAAATTTCGTTTAATAAACATACTTTAATAAACTAGTATATGAAGTAGGTACGTAGGTACGTATCACTAGTACTTGGTTTTACTACGAAATGAAGTAGGTACTTCATTTCGTAGTAAAGCCAAGTAGTACTCGTTCATCTTGTAGGTGCCTACTTACTAGATACAAGATGTACCTTTTTTTTCGGTGAGAAAATCTTCCAATGACATCCCCGCTCTAGGGCGGAGCGGGAGGATGTATCAGACTATTATTGACTAAAAACCCACCCCTGTTCCTTAGTTGCCTTTCATACCAGGGCCGAGTCTTCCTTTCAGAAGCAAATCTTTGGTCTCAGTAGGTTTCGACCCTGCTGGGCCCCTACGGTTTGCTGACATCTCCTTGAGGCACGCTTGGAACAGGACGCGCCGACGACGAATTGGGCTCAGTCCGGACGATTACCAGCCGATCGGATGGAGAGATACACATTGCTCGCTGACCGCAAGCGCGGGCTTGCGGTACCGTAGGTGCGGACCTACGGTGGCTAGAAATCGGGATCGGGATCCCGGTGACTGGGGCGTGCGGGCCGCGCCCTCGCGCGTACACGTGTAGCCTCCTCCTTTGCTAACATTACTGCTTCGCAGAAGAAGGCGGCTGCCTGCCACTCCTCCTCGCTTCGGACCATGGCGTGTACCAAGGCCCGGCGCGAAAGATTGTTGCCGCCGATCTCTTCTACGAGAACACGGTGGTGCTCTGCCCAAGCGGGGCACACCTCTACCGTGTGCCATCCTTGTTGTTACCAATCGGCAAAGAAGACTGATGTTGGATAAAAATGTCCCAACGGCCACTCTACAATGACCGGACCATGAGAAATTTGCCCTTTTTAGGGTTCCGTATCTCAAAAGGAAAAAACGGAAAACTTTAGGATCACTTTATTATCCGTCTCTCTGTCTGTCTATCTGTCTGTCAAGACTCTTTATCTACAAAACACGTGGTTAATCATAAATTTCACTTTAACACATCAAAATGAATATCATTTACAGATATATTTAGATACATCAGGTTTTATTTCATACGAACAAAAATATGAACATTTAATATTTACTTATTTTCTTCAACACTTTTTAGAACGTATTACACTCAGAAGTGTATCAGTATTATTTATTCAATAAACAGGGAAAGTTGAATCATGTCGGTAAATCCAATATATTCTTCGTTCAAATGTCAGCGACTGCCTATAATATTCGTTTACACGTCGATCTTTTTTGACGTAATATTTTATTTTGCTTCCGTTTCGCCTTGGTAACTCGGAAGTTTGGAGACCTGCTTTCAAAGTAGCAGACTACAGGTTCAATCAAAACTAGTAGAATATTATAAAGTTTCATCTTATTTTGGTCAAAAAAAAAAAAATTCGATCCCGATTTCAGGCCATCGTAGGCGCAGGCTTGCGCACGACGAGCAATGGGCAGCTCGCCGTTCGACTGTCCGGTAACCGTCGACCGTCGACGGCGCGTACTGTTCCACGTGCGCCTCAAGTGCCAGCAAACCTTAGGGGCCGAAGCCTACTGGGGCCAAGGGTCTGCTTCTGAAAGCAAGACTCGGCCCTGGTATGAAAAGCAACGAAAGAACAGGAGTGGGTTTTTAGTCAGTAAAAGTCTGACACACCCTCCTGCTTCGCCCATTGGATGATTTTCCCATGAAAAAAAAAATCTTCGAATTGACATTATAAATATGTCTCCTTCATGGTTTAAGATTTATGAGTGAAACTTTTTTTCTCATGGTACCTATGAGAAAAGAGAAGAACTCTCTTGAAAAATGTGCAACATTCGATTATCGACTTTCAGTTGTTTTTTTTTATTCAGCTTAGACAAGAAAGATGGATACGTCGAAAATTCGAGTGATTTTTTAATACGAGTTCCAACGCGGAACTAACGCGGCAGAAACCGCTTGCAATATCAATGTTGCGTTTAGAGCAGACGAAGGGGCTAATGAACGCACCATGCGATTGTGGTTTAAACACTTTTGAGGTGGAAGCTTTGATTTAAAGAACGAACCACGTGAAAGACCACACACAGGCGGACCAGACACAGGTGAATAAGAATCAATTGAAAGAGATGGTGGAAGCCGATCCGAGCCAAACTACCCAGGAATAAGCGGCATGGTTTAACGTTACCTTACCAATATTGACTCATTTGCGTCAAATCTAATCAAATAAAATAAAAAAATATGAAAAATGGGTGCCTAATGATTTGACAGATCTGCAGAAAGAAACACGGGTTGAAACTTGTTTTGCCTTGTTGAATCGATACAGAAATAAAGGAATATTGGATCTAATTGTGACACGTAATGAAAAGTGTTTTCTTACGATAACCGTAAGCGAAAAATTAAATGACTGACCCCAGGTCAAACGCCGCAACAGTGTCCCAAAGCAAAGCTTACCAATAAAAAGGTAACGCTAACATTTTGGTGGTATCAGCATGGTATTATTCACTGTCTTTCTCCAATCTGGGCAAACCATAACGGTAGATACCAAACTCCAAACAATGATAGCAAAACTAGTAGAGAAGCAGCCCCGACTCATGAATCGATCTTCACCATTATTGCTCCGTGATAACGCGAAGCCTCATACAGCACGAGAAACCGTTTTACCTCTACAGGAACTGCAATTAAAAACCATTCGTCACTCTTCGTATTCATCAGACCTTGCTCTAAAGGACTACCATTTTTTCGTGATTTGGACTATTTTCTACATGATAAAAGTGCTTCTTCTCATGAGGCCGTACAGAATGCTTTCACACAGTTTGTCAAATCTAGATCACCAGAGTTCTATCGCAAAGGAATAAATGACCTTCCTATTAGATAACAGCAACGTATAGATAATAATGGTAATAAGAAAAAAAAAACAATTTTCAGTACAAATCGGCAATTTCATACTTTAACCCCTGATAATTACCTAGTCTTTGGTAAGCTGTCAACACCCGTAAATGAGAGTGTTAGCGTATCTACTAATTAAGTTTTATCGCTCAGCTTCGAACTTACTAATAAAACTTAATATCTCCCTCATTTGGCCTGAATATCGACACCACCAAAGATTTATTTACTTTTCTATTATTGTTGATTGAAATAAATGCGACAGTTTGAAAGATGTGTTCCTGTTTTGGGATACATTGCTGGTGTTACTGGGAAAAGGGGAGTGTTATGTTGTGTACAGCGAGTAATGGATTTTGATCTGTGATGTATGGTCGTCGAATTCGAAGCAATTAATTTGTGCGTTGCTACGATTTGTAAGTTATGAACGTGCGCTTCGCGCCCCCTCGTCGCACGGACGGCGTGCATTTGGGTTGACAAAGAGCACGAAAATGTAGAAGAGACATATCTTTAGGTTTCACAAATTCTTTCTGCTGACTTTGATATTGGAAAGTCTACCTTATCATAAAAACGTCAGTCCTTTGGTTATTATGAAAAGAGGGGAAAATGCTATCAGAGAAAACTATCTGCTCATCATTATCGGCAACTACTGAAGTTCGATTTTAGGTATAGTCAACCATCTAGGTCTTAACTACAGTACTGCACACACCTTAAAGGAAAATACCTAACAAAAAAGATGCTACCCACTCATATTGTAAACTAATTCCACTCATAAGTGAATGTGTTTGGTCCATTTCTATTTATTTTTAATCTCAACAGTTTCTTTTCATCAAAGTAAAACCGTGTTCATCTTTTTTTGTAAAAGAGACAGAAAGATTTCTGTCACACTTGGCAAAAATATTGCTGAGTACCATAGATTAACTTATCCTCCTCCTCCTTATCTTACAAAATGCATATATATTGTAAAATAAACTGCAGTAGTTATTAATCACAGAAAATACCAGTCACTAATATTTGGACCAAAAAATATCAGACCACAAAACTCATCAGTCGTAACTAAGGATCCAAATAAATATTAAAATTTATACGTTTCACTCTTAGTCTTTGCTGTAACGATTGATTTATTCGGGCCCATTTACTTGCGCGTGCGCACGAAACAAATATATCATCGTCGACGCTTTGATGCGCCGCTTGATATATTCACTTTTGTATTTGTTTAATAATTTCTCAGCTTGGTGATTGTTATTTTTATTTCAAACGAAATTGGTTATAATTTACAGTCGTAAAATATTTTGCTTTCAACCATTTGTCATTTTGGTTATTTCGAATTTTAATGATAAAACTTTTACAAAGTGTTGATTAGAATTTAAGGCTCTGTATTTGAAAGTATCAAACGACTGTTTAAAAGCACAAACATTAATTAAATATGATTGTTAATTTAGTCGAACTATTGTTAGTTAAACTACATATATAGGTTTATTGTGAAGAGCAGGGAGTGACATTTCTATGGTACACTGTTCTTTGATCAGAACCTTTAAAATAGTCATCCAAAAACCACACAATAAACTCAAAAGTTAAGTGATAACCCTTTATTATTGCTTCCAAAACTGTTTCCAATAATGCAACCGAAACTGTAACATATACATACCATTGGTCCCAGTTGTAATTCAACCGGGTGTAACTCTACGTCAACGCTCGTCCCCTTTAATCCCCCTTTATGGGTTCAACGTTATAATTTTAACCTGTATTATTTTATATGTTGGACCATTATCGTGGATTAAGTTGAATATAGCGTATTATTTATGTGTTCCGCATGTTGGTAACACGTGTTTATCTGTTCTGTGGTTTATCGTTGAATTAAGGTGAGAATGATCCTATTAAATTCGATTGGTGGAGTATGTTATTACTGCGGTGTTCTGAAGTTGTAACAGTAGAGTTTTTTATAATTAATTTTGGTCTGCCCAAATTTAGACCTGGCCAGGTGGCTTGTTAATCTGTAAGCTAGTTTGTTCCTTATGATCAAAAAAACAAAGATGGAAATCAAAAATTGGGAGTCAACCGAATTCTATAAACTTTTGGTACGTGGATATGTTATAAAATCTCTTGATTGACTGCCAAGTTAAGGAATCCTAGAATTTGAATTTAAAACGAGGTGTGAGGCATGGTGAGACGTAAATCTCCGAATTTATTGACTAGAAATATATTCTACAAACTCGACTGAGATAGACTCTCCAATCTCAGACTCGCGATGGAGATAACCAGGATATGTTAAAAGATTTGAAAACTGAATTTGAAAATGTCGTTCTACTTAAGGATGTATTTCTAAGACTTGTGAATACTAACTTTTCGTGAGTCAACATTGGATAGAAATAATTCAAGTACTCTTAGATACGAGTATACCTATATTTACCTGAACACGAAACCTCCCAAGGGAGTCAAATCCAGTTGGCAAAGAAACTTCGCCACGATTTCTAAGCGTGGGATGTATTCGGGGCTAATAAGCATATTATTCAGGAGTATATCAAACATTTAGCCTAGTGTAAATTCCTTACCAAAGTAGATTATGAAGATTCAATTATAATTGAAATGTCATGTAGATTTTGAGCTGGTTCAAAGGAACCGCTTATGCTCCATTACTGTTTTTTAAATAGAAATGTAAAGGTTTATTCAAAGGCTTTTTTTACTTATCATTATATTAGCATAGGGAATATATTAATAATCCCAAATAGGTTGCCTAAGTAACAACCTTATTTTACGTACTGCTTATTTTGTCCTGATAATACCCATTTGTTAATATTGTCATTTATTTGAAACAATGTTTTTCCTTAACATTTATTTGTACTAGAATTTGGTTTATTTTAGTGAGAGTAATGAATCAAAGAAAACTACATACATGTAATACGAAGTTTGCTTGTAGCTTTAAAATGACAATTGATTTGAACATGCTTATCAAAGTATCAAGTTAATAATTATAAAATGCTTCATTATAGGCTTTCTAAAAACAATTTTCTTGCTTTGGTCCCGACTTTACTTGACTAATTTGTTTGTAATGCTATATAAAAATTTAAAATATTAACCAAAGAGTGATGCAGTCATTCAATATTTTCGACAAACCGCTAGACTGCTAAAAAAGGTCTATTATAAACTGTACTAGACTACCTAATACTTTTTTTATTTTATTTTAATAAGGTTATCTATACTATTAATGCATGTAGTTATAGTGGGGACTTAAATATTAGCTATAAATACTATTACAACTTAACCTAACTATGTACATTTAATACAAAAACACATAGGTAATACACTTAGGCGTCGAAGTAATCCTCCATATTGCTGTCATCCAGAAATGTGCCCAGAAAGCTGGCAGCATTGCCACCTTGAATAGCAATGCTATTTCTTTGGGCGAAGAACGAGCCAGCCCTCTGGTCACGCAAAGTATCGAACAGACGGCGTGAAATTTCCTTGAAAAAGAGACGCGCACTTGGGCCCCATGACCCAATTTTGACCCCAAACGACTCAAAACCGTAATTACAAATAAACAGTTTGCGTCGTCTGAGGGTCTCACCAGCCGCAGCGGCAGCGCCGGCATAGCCGGCCGAACTAAGAACATGGGATGGCGCAAGGGTGTCGACAACTTCCACGGCACTAACGTCATACCATCTGGTCTCTTCCCATCGTCACATACCAAGCCGCTAGATTCTAATACGGCAGGTAAGCCGGCGGTGACGAGAGCTTGACGAATAATTTCGTTGATACTAGCGTGCCGTGCTATGCGGCCTTCGCTCCTGCAGTAGGACAGGCCATTATGTCCGAGACTGTCGTCAGCTTCTCCATAGTAGCACCGATGTGGAGTAACACAAGGTACGCCTAAGCGTAAACAGATTGCGAGCCGAAACGAAGCATCAGCCATCGTAGTGTTTATGGTGGATGACGGGAGTGCCTGAAGCCACAAACTCGACTCCCATTCCTCTACAGCCAGCAGACGCACACGCTATGCTGAGCACTTGACCACGTATTCATAAGGTTGTTCCGAACAATACTGCCGAGCGGCACATCCCAGCGTCTCTACGAGGACGGGTTGTTGGGGAAATCCGTGTTGGGACAAGGCATTTTCCAAGCTTTTAACGCAGCGGACAAGCACGGTACCTCAACATTAACCAGTGAGGAAGATAAAATATTCCTGGTTAAAGTTTCAGTACTGTGCACCGAGGAGAGGAAAGCTGGTAAACTTATACTTGAAATTTTGCGGACGCCGAGGCCACCTAGCCAGATGGGAAGAGTGGCTTGCTGCCATGCCATGCTCGGTAGTTCAAGGCCACATTAGGATCGAAGATAGTGTGTTCCCTTATAATTTGATCGACTTTTCCCAAAAGTTGTGGGTGTTTCCAAAGTTGAGAGGAGCGAAGGCTTTATGTAAAATTTGGCCCAAAACGTGTATAAGCCGAATGCGTGTTAATTTTGAAAAGTCTTTCCGAGACGTCATTAAAATTTTGTATTTTCTGTTCAATGGATGTTGGAAAATATTTATCGTAAATTGGGGAGCCCAGGTATTTGGCGCTAATGAATTTATTTTTTTTAAAGTCGTCTGTCTGTCAGTCGTTTTGAGGAGGAAAATTTCGCATTTTGAATGGTTAATTTATAATCCAATAGAAGTAAATTCCGTAATACCGTGTCTACGTCACCTTCTACGGTTCCATCATCCAAACAGCAGACATTGAATTTAGAATTCAGCTGCCGAATGACAGGATTAATTGACAAACTGAAAAAGACTGGCCCAAGAGGGTCACCTTGTTGACAGCCAACGGCTGATTCCAAAAGGTTTATAAAGTAATTTAGAGTGATGCCTATAAGATTGATAAAGAAAACTGTAAATTTTGGGCATTTCTTTTTGAGCTTCTGTCAACAAGGTGTCCCTGTTCACGGAATTAAAGGTATTCTTAAATTCAACGTTAAGAATGACCTCACCTTCATTGCTATTAAGGTAAGTAGAAAGGGCATGTATCGCAGACTCACAGCCCCCTTTGGATCCGAAACCCAGCTGTAGGGGCTGGAATTTGCTGGCAAGTGCTTCACTATAGAAAGCACACCAAATTTTGACTGCGATATGTAGGTAGGTAGACCCTACTGCAATGGGACGAATGCCGCCATCCTTTTTGCGTAAAGCACATAGCCCCGTACAAGACATCAATGACGGTTTCGTTCAACACATTGCCGCAGAGTATGAGATTAATGAGGGTCGTCAGCTCCTTAAAGGACAGGGACTCACGAACTTTCCCGACGCCTACGCACATCAGGTCCTTGACGAGTTGGTGTCAGGCCGTTGAGACCGCCGGCGGGCCTACTCCGAAAGGAGCACACGGCCGCAAATACTTGCTGGGCTGTAATTTGAAGGGATTTGGTTTCTGGATTGGTAGGATCAGGGAAGGTGAGATCATCTACCGGGGCGGGGTGTTTGCTTTCAGAATGAGAATCATTTATTTTTAAAGATAGGTCAGATTACAACAGTGTGTGAGGTGTTCAAAATAGATAGATCCTCTATGTTTTATACAGAGGCATACAAATATATAGATATGTCTTAGTAAGACATATCTATATATTTGTATTAAGAGCTTGTGGTAGAGCTTCAGTGTGTGGTAGGTACGGTTAAGCTTTTCAGCAATAGATGGCGTTATCACAAAATTAGCTAACGTTCTAGAAGAATTTATAAAAATTATTGAATTCTAATTAATTACTGCGTAAATACCAAAAATATTTACGAAAATAAGCCGAAATTAGGTCCAGCCATTTTACCATAACAAGATTTGCAACAGCGTAATGCGCAACTCAGCATATTTTGTCAGAAAATGATTTTCTTTTAGTGCATAAAGTGGATACAAACACGACTTGACATGTATGGGTGTCATGCTAGACTGAGCGATTTATGACCACTAGGTAATAAGTATCGGATTACCATTTTGTTTGCTATGTCCTGTTTATTGGTATTAAATATTTAATGTCCTTGTTTGTAAAACTTGTTTTTTTTTAAAGCTATAAAAAATGCACTTTAAAGTATATGTACACTGTATGGACTAGATGACTATACAATATTAAAACTATTATAAAATAACTATAATATAACACAAAAAAAGATCACCACATTATTAATTAATTTTTGACATTATTAATTTTTGGTGCCACAGTAGACATTATTGTGAAGTCACAATAATGTCTACTGTGGCGCAGTCACCCTGAGAACAGGCGGCTCCCTGTGCATGCAAGACAACCTTCTTGACCGTTGACCGCCTAACCAGCTCAACAGCAGGTTAGGCTGAGCTGCAGGCGTCGTGCGTCGCTCCATCTTTCCGTACGAAGTCGTTATATGTATATAATATATAAATATATAATTATTATTTTTTGGCGTCCAAGCAAAAAGATACGCATCTCCATTTTTACACAAGTTTAATAACTGCCTTGTACAAAATTTTCGAGATTGCGGCATTTTGTATTTTCACTTGCATTTATGTAGAATCTGCCTGTAAAACTGGGTGAAAACTAATGTCAGATTCCTGCCCTTATCCCTCTCCTGTGGTATTTAGGGTCGGATTTAAAGTTTTCACTTTTATTCTCCAATTAAGTCGTCGCGTATTCAAAACGCCATAATTATATCCATATTATGATTAATTACAATAATTATTTTTATTATATTTACAAAAAATATTTTTCTTATGACATATCCAAGTCATATAATTTATAAAACCTAATAAAATCACTGAAATATTAATGGAGAATTGTGAAACGGGGTAGGCAGTAGACATTTCTCATTATTTCGTTACAATTGATTTCGATTGTGTGCCTTCTAAACAAACGCAGGACTACCTTGACACTAATTGATATTGCAATCAAAATTATATTAGTGGCAACTGGTACTAGAACAAGAAAATAATATTGTGTCTAAAATATAGTACATAATGACAAACGACGTTCATTGAATACGTTATGCAATTTACAAGATAATTTGTCATGGCGTATTAATAAAATTATATTACAAAATCATTTTAGAACATTCACTTGGTGATAATAAATCTAATTATGATCCTGTCTCATTTGATCTTGAAAAGGATGAAAATAATTATGCTGATACAATATTAATAATAACGGTGAGTGAAGGAGGAATTCTGTCTTTTGATGAGACAAATGTAGTATTAATGAGTCGTTGGTAGATGGTTGTTGAATGTAGATGACTGTGAGATTATAGAGAATACATGTGAAACGCCAAGTCGTGGGTGTTGAACTGTTGACGTGCCGCATGCATGATTAATTCTGTGATGTGCTTTTAGATTTGTTTCGCAAGATTAACTTTGGAATAATGTTTCAAAATTATTTAGAATTGGAAGTTAAATTCTGTTAATTTATATCCTTTAAAAACTATCCTTTTAAAACTGCCAATCAGTTTAAGATTTGTATCCTTTGTAGCGTATGGTTTTTTATTAAAGCTGCCAGTTATGAAAAAAAATTGTCGCTATGCGTAGGTTTCTATTCTATTTAGCGGTTTGAAAAACATTATCATTTTTTTTTTAGTTTTGTTAAACTATTGACCCTCTATGTCATGTTTACATTTCCAATACACAGACGCCACTGTACTTTGAAAAATAGAATTATTTACCTAATCCATCACTTCTTCTTCATCGCTACGATATCCTATATTAACATTTCTCTTACCAACAAGATTCTCTTAAGTAACCTCTGTATCATCATTAACCTGCGCCGCACGCGTCCAGTCCAGGGTCCGGAGCTCAACGCGCGTGTGACGTTTAATTTTGTACCCTCATGATTGATGGCCCACCTCGTTCATTTTCATACTTTTGTTATATTCGCAAATCTAACTGGAAGGACTATGTTCTGTAGGTGTTGTTGCCAATTGATTTATGAGCGTTGTTTTGAGGTGTAATGTAGTGAGTGTCTTTTTTATAATTTGTACTGATTTAGTGTGTTGTTAGGGAAAGAAGTGTATTGGACGCATTTACTATTGACTGATTATTTAACGAATTCTTATTATAAAGTGCACACTCAAGGTACGC
Source organism: Mythimna vitellina (assembly GCA_949316375.1). Lineage (NCBI taxonomy): Eukaryota > Metazoa > Arthropoda > Insecta > Lepidoptera > Noctuidae > Mythimna > Mythimna vitellina. The sequence goes on from OX438686.1 coordinate 12,955,014, forward strand.
TTTTTTATAGGAAATCTTGAAATGATTTCTCTCGCTCTAAGTAGAGTAAAAGGCAATGTCAAACTTTTACTGAGTAAAGTGCATGCATGTTTCTTTAGTCGTCCTTTGTGTTCCAGAATTACAGTAACTTTTTTAAGCAATCCCACTGTCTAAGGGCAGTGACTTGTGTCCAAACACAACGTATGCTACAAACGGACAAACGAACGAAGTTAATGTAGGTAATTTTACTACTAGTGTCCCTGTGTTATGATATTTTAAAACGTATGAGCTTTCAGTTCAGTGTTTAAGGAACAATAATGTATAAATAAATGTGCATAAATACAATTCAATCGTACTCGAGTAGACAGGACGGACAGGTTCGTACGGCTTCTTTATAAATAATAATACATACGACTGTGGAAACCTTACAAATCCAAACAACTTTGTTCGTTTGGCAAACCTACAAAACGTCTAATAATCTTTGTAGGTATTTCTATTGTTTTTGTACTGGCAAATAATTGCAGGTTTTAACTATTTGTTCTGCTTATATTTTTCCTTTCATAATAAAACAAAAGAATCCTGTTGTCGTAGGCATATTTCGGGTCGCTAAAAAAAACAATTAATAATTATGGTAGTCTTACTAATAATATTATGACATGTAATATTTTTTAAATTGTAATGGGTAAAGATTTTTTTTTCCACAACTATCAAACAACGCCGTCTAGACTTAAGCTAAGCAGAGCTTGTGTTATGAGTACTAGACAACTGATAAACATATATACTTATATATTTCTAAATACATACCTAAATTACACCCAGACACAGAACAAATAATCGTGCTCATCACAAAAACATTCGTCCTGGGTGGGAATCGAACCCGCTTCCTCCGGTATAGCAGTCAGAACCACTAACCACTAGACCAACAGGCCAGTTTGTAAATGTGCATGTTTGTAGTAACAAACATACACGTCTACGTGAAGGATTACCTTCACGTACAAAGGTCTGAACAGATTTGGGTGGAATAGCACATAGGATACCGGGAATGTTCTTTTTGACAATTTCCTATTTTCATGCGGACGAAACTGACAGCAGAAACTAGATGTACTAACACAAACAAAGTTATGTATGAAGTATTTCCTGATAACATACTACGAAATTCTTTGTCGTAGTGAGGGCTCGTAGCTAAGTCAACAGCCGTGTTACTCAGTAACTGGGATGTGGAACACAGATAGTCAGTCCTCCATGTAAAATGCTGGTACTCAGCTGCATCCGTTTAGACTTTAAGCCGAACCAAACAAAGTTGGGAAAAGGGTAGTCAGATTGATTGGTATCCACGGTTGACTTTCAATTCCATATCGCTGCTTCAAAACTTTTATGGAAAGATAACCATGTAACTGGACCCGAAACACCAGGGTCTTTAAAAGAAACACCGAAAGACATTACACATGCATTACATTGTATTCATTTGTGATGCGGGCTTGTCACTCATACAACTATTATACAGCCAATAAGCGATTGTATTGAACAGGACCTGATGTTGACATGACGGGGGGCATACGGGCTTGCCCGTCTTATGTCTCATTATACCTTGTTATGTTTGTCACAGAAAAGTGGCCAGGTCGAAATAAATTAATGGTAATCAAGTGGTGTTTAGGCGAGTTGTATGTGGATTGAAGTAGAGGGTCAAAAATTACACGTGATGCTTATCGATAAATAATGATGATAAAGAAACATTTAATAGAGATATTTGTAATTACAAAACATGATTGAAAAGAGTGTCCATGCAGTTTCTTGCACATTCTTCTCCATAGAGATCTACGCTTTCATTTTTCATCATTTTTTTTTCTGACTGACTGACTTCTTGACATTTCAAAAGTGCCTGTAAATGGTTTATTTGAAATAAAATGCTTTTGATTTTGATTTTGATCAAATAAAAAAGACAATACACACTCCGAACAGTAAGGAGACGGTCGCAGGCGTGTTTTTTTTTTGTAATTTTTTTTTTTTGTTATGTGTACAGTGACAGACTACAGACTAAGTCAATCAGCACAGGTTAAACAACATACAGTACGTAAATCTGAAGTCCAATTATTACTGTACACAACACTGAAAGTTTAATATGCTTCATTAGAGACAGCAAAGGTGAAGTATTATGCGAAGCTAATAAAGTACACTAATGTTATTACATTTTATATATACAATTTCTAAATTCATTAAAACTGTTCAAGAAGAAGTCTACCTTAGGGCATATTGTATTATATTCATTGCACATTCTAGATAACGGGTTTTTCTCAGAAACATTATTGTTACTAGCGGGAATACTAAATAATTGTGGAGTGCGCAGAGATCGAGTTGGTATTTTAAAGTTTAACTCGTCAAGTTATTTAATGTCAAAGGAGCCATTAGCAATTTTATGCAATACAGTTAAATCACTAACCCATCTTTTTTTTTTTTTTTTTAGCTGGGAAAATCATCTAATGACAAATCCCGCCCTTGGGCGAAGCGGGAGATAGTGTCAGACTTTTACTGACTAAAAACCCACTCCTGTTCCTTCTTTGCCTTCATCCCGGGGCCCCGGGCTTCGCTTTCACACTACCCGTGGCCCCAGTAGGCTTCGGCCCTGCTGTGCCCCTACAGTTGCTGACATCTCCATGAGGCGCGCGTGGAACAGCACGCGCCGTCGACGACTTGGGCTTGGTTACCGGACGGTCGGACGGCGAGCCACCCATTACTCGCCGTCCGCAAGCCCGCGCCTACGGTGGCCGGAAATCGGGATCAGAATCCCGGCGGCGGTTAGGGCGTGAGGGCCGTTGTCTCACGCGATCGGCCGCCTCCTTTGCTAGCATTACTGCTTCGCAGAAGGAGGCGACCGCCTGCCACTCCTCTCTCTCACTCTGGACCATGGCCTGTACCAATGCACGGCGCGAATTATTAAGTTATTTAATGTCAAAGGAGCCATTAGCAATTTTATGCAATACAGTTAAATCACTAACCCATCTGCTTCTTTCAAGAATCTTCTCTGTACAGATTCTATGTGATCTTTATGAGTGTTATATATTGGACCACACAGAGGAGCAGTACCCCAATATATGATAGTATCGTTTTTTTATTTTTTTCCAAAACGACAACACGCATTAATTTTATATGCGGCGCACATATACAGCAGATTACGCACTAATTTTACGTTCTACTCATTTCTTTCTACGTGTAACTTTCCTGTTGGGGTAACGTACACTGTACTATGTAGAAGCAGTGATGGAGGACAAATCCTCACGCCTTAGCCGATGAGACCCCGAACCCGACTACCAGCCACCGTAGGGGTGGGCTTGCGGACGACGAGCAATGGGAGCGGCGGCGGCGGCGGTAGCCATCCGCCCGTACGGCAGCCATTCGGACCGAGCCCGAGTCGGCCTTTTGTATACTGATCGCTCCAGTCTATCTCATTTCGTTCAGTCCAACCTAAGTTTGTTTGTAAGAGATTACCCTGTGCGATAAGACCGCCCATTGTACACTTAGTTTTTGCAAATGTTAATCCTGGTGTATGTATGATCATGTTCCTGCCCTTGTCCCGTGTTATTTGGGGTCGGCGCAACATGTTTTTTCAATAAATAATAAATATATCTACTAATTTCAAACACCTATGAGAATCTCAACGGATTTCACTATAGGAAAACTCGCTTACTGTTTTTCATACTTAAAATAAAACCTAGTTTTCGAAAGATAAGTCTAATGATGTCTGGTATTATCAAGGTACATCAAGCTTGTTATCATACTACCATACAAATACATACCATAGTTATTTTATTTTAGAATGATAGTAGCGGTTATTGGCCTTTCTCTAATATACTTTCGTGGTAAACCGAACTATATACGTATAGAGGTCAAAATACCTATAGGCTGAAGCCCCAAACGGTGGTCAGATCAAATGTCAGAGCATCAGTATATATGTTTTGGTCTGTATTCAGCCCGTAAATCCACTAGGCTGCTAACAGTTTAAGCGTGCTAACGGCGTACTACGGGGAAGAAAAATTGTTGACAAGTACAAAATGAGTTACGATTCTCAGCAGTGAGATAGCTATTAGGAAGCTAAAGTAAACCGAACAAATAGTAACAATTTTATTTTTACAACATTTTTTACTTGTTAAAACGATATAAATAATAATTGATTTCCCTGAAACTTCAAAAAATTTAGGGGATCAAATTTTGTAGATGTTATTTCTGTACGGCTTTATTTCTCATTAAAACAAAAATAAGATTAACACAAAATGACTGGTAGAGAATGCCTAAGGCATTAAGTCCGCCTTTGTACTTTATGTTGCATAAAGTTTAATAAATAAAATGAAAATACGTTTAGGTCAATGATCGCTATTGCCACACTAAAACGCAAGAACTATATCCAGCTGACGTTGTTAAAACAAATGAGGTTCTTGTTACTGATTGGTTAGCAGAATTCCAAGAGCCAACACGAAAGACTAGATAACGTACGGCAGGGTAAGGTAGCCAATCAGACATGCCAAGTGAACGTCGCCCCCTGATGGATAGCTTCGTAGCCAGGCTGAATAATGTGGTTACTGGCTAGTAATGCCTACGGGGTTCAGTGAGATTTTCTAGTGAGATCTTTCAATAATAAACAGATTTGTGTAAGAGAGGAGATATATCGTATTAATATCGACGTAGTTAAGGCGGATCATACTATTCATAAAACAAAAAGACGCCAGTTTTTTTGGAAGGATCAGATTAGGCTAGTCTACCTACCTCGGCTGCCGCAGAAGCCGCCCAGGGCATCAAGAGTTGCTAAATTCCCGGCCACCGTGTGCTTGGGCTTGCGGACGGCGAGCAATGTATAGCTCGTCGTCCGATAAGAACCTGATCTGAGCCTGTATCCCACGCGTGACGTAAAGACGTGACAGCTTAACTGACGGAATCCGCTAGGGCCGATGCCTGCCAAGACTAAAGGATTATTCGAAAAAGTCACTCGCAATTAAACACCTGGAAAAAAAACACGGTCGTCATTTCAAAGAGGGTTTTCTAAAATGACATTCACCACTTGGCAGCTCTGAGTCGTCAGATTCAGGCACCTGTCAAAACGCTTATGTTAGACAATATTTTTTTTTCAAAAGTATACAATTATCTCTTGGCAAAGTGGCGCCAACTGGTGATATGACATTTTCTGCCCTGATTGGATTAAAAACTAGCTATTTACCATTGTGTAGTCGTCAATGTTCTCTTACCATAACTTTCACTAATCATACACACTTGTGGCTGTTTAAATTGGCCTTAACTCAGGCACGTGATTCACAACTGTCAGCAGCTGAATATGGCCTAATGAAAACCATTTTAATGAACGCCTAGCTAGATTATTATAAAGTGACAACCAAGACTGGTTATATCTGGCTAAATGGATTGGCGATTGCAATAGACAAGAGTCACTTCACTGAATAATGTGAGTACTGCCAAATTAAAGCACATCTGAATCTCAAAGAAATACAACTACTTTAATTATATTTATTTACTAGCTTTTGCCCGCGACTTCGTCCGCGTAGAAGTCGAAAATAGTTTTATTAGGTTTTTTGAGATACGAAAATATGAACATATTATCTTCGTCATGTGTGATAGCGAATTGTATGTCGAGCGATATTGTATTTTAAGACAAAATATTATAGTATCTTAGCCGTAACCTACGACAAACTTATTATTTTCGGTTGATACAGTAATCGGGTCTAGGGCCGCAAAATTAAGTTTGTTTTTTATTGTATATACTTTTCCGGGATAAAAAGTATCCAGTGTGGTGCCCAGGATATTCAAGAATAATTATACCAAGTTTCATCGTAATCGAACTAGTAGTTTTTGCGTGATGCCTAAACAAACAGACAGACAGACAAAATTTTTTTAATCACATTTTTGGGTTCGGTGTCGGTCTAGTAACTAAAAAATTCTGTACATTGAAAATATCAAAAAATTAATGGCAGGGGGGGTGCCATTAATTTTTTGATATTTTCAATGTACAGAATTTTCACATCTACAGATTTATTATAAGTTTAGATTAAATACTTTATGCACAAACGTACAGCGGCGGACTTGACCTGTGGATATCTATAGGTTTATAGAGAATAACGGAAAGGTTTGTTTATTTTCGATATTTACACACTATTTTATGAAGAACTTCTTATTTATGTACTTGGATAAATACCCTATAAATAAAACGCCCAATATTTTATAATCTATGCGGACGCTGGCGTTTATCCTAAATGGCGCGAAATCACGCGCGGACGCCGGCGTTCGCTTGGGGTTTGAGTGTGCCTTAGGCATATATTATTATTTTTTTTGTTTTATTTTTAATTTTATTATTATATAAAGATGTAATTCTAATTTGGTTACTAATAAAGATTAACAGAAAAACACACTTTATCTGATCCGGTAATTGAACTCGGAATCCCTTTTTTTACATGAGAAATCATCAAATGAGTCCTCCAGATCTAGGGTTGACCCAGAGGGAGCGTCGGATTTTACTTTCAAAACCTACCTGTGTTTATTCAGTTGTCCTTTGTTTTTTAGGGCCACGGTAACTCTTTTAAACGGTCCTGCAAATTTCGGGACCCCACGTTCAGCAGCCGGGCACTTACCATGACGCACACAGGCAAAAATAAAAGTTTTTTAACATGAACACTAATACCTGGCATACAAAGATAACAGTCTTATCTACTAAAAACAATAGAAAAGATCCGTTTTCCATTTTCACAAACTGGTCTGAGGTCAATCTGAACGAGTTGAGTTACTAAGTAGCATTTGTGTTCGTGCGTTAAAAAACCTAATATTTTGCAGTTTCCTAACTTGACAGTGTTGAATTGAACTTGTTTTTTTTTTGCTATGGTGTATATTCCTGGGGTATGTACTTTCTAGTTTATATTGAAAAATAGGTATATAATATATTAAATATAGGTTTATTACATGGTAAACTATAGTTTCAGCATCGTTTTACATAAAAGAAAAATAATAAAAACCCACTCCTGTTCCTTCGTTGTGGCCTGTTAGACTAGTGGTTAGTGGCCCTGACTGCTATGCCGGAGGTCGTGGTTTCGATTCCCAGCCATGTTATGAGTACTAGACAACTGATAAACATACATAAATATTTCTAAATACAATCATATAATAGATAAATTACACCCAGACATAGAACAAATGATTATACTCATCACACAAACTTTTGTCCTGGGAATAGTCCACTATTCAATTTACTGTAAAACGATGGTAAATAGATCAGCGATTGAAATACAGTCAATTTTGATTACTAGCTCTTTTCATAGTCGGTTCAAAAGAAACATCACCCGTTCCCAAACCATTACTCATTACTTCCTTAACTTAATTTTAACAATACCCAAATTCATGGTACCACTGTTTAAATACACAGTTGTAAATACTGAACGTTAACCTTAATTCAGAGCTAATGACTAGTTCATTACACGTTAGCTGTGTATTAAACTGTTTATTTCCCTGGACAGCGACGTGGGAAAGCAAATAGTGTACTATGACGTCACGCGATTATACGTGGTGTGTTTTGTAATCACACTAGCTTGAGTGCTTTTGACGCCTAACAGAAAGTTAAATGGATACCTTTGAACTTTGTTAGAGGTATGGATTTCCGCTTTTCAGTTGAAGTTAAAACTCAAGTTCTACCTCTCAACCAGTTGATTTTTATGTGTGGAATGTTCGTAAGAGTTGCTGCTGTTGTTGAATTGAATTTCGAATTGAATTTTGAGCAGAATTTCGAATTGAATTTTGAATTGAATTTCGAATTGAATTTAGAATTTAATTTTGAAATGAATTTGGAATTGAATTTCAAATTGAATTTCGAATAATGTAGGCCAGTGCTGCGTGTGGCAACACGCAGCACTGGCCTACACGCAGTAATGACATATGACACTAAAACTTGGTCGCTCCCAATTGGACCGGCTTAATGTCACCCAACGGGCAATGGAGAGGGCTATGCTTGGATTTTCCCTGCGTAAACGAATAAAGAATGAAGGTACATACAGGAGATGATAAGATTAGGTACCTGCCAACTTGGCTTAGCCAAAAAAAGCCAAACTTTAGTGACAGTAAACAGAGCACTCGCAGAACAGATGGTCGATAGAACCAAGAGAATTTGAATTGACAACTGCATACCGAAAAACTTAGAGTTGAAAAACCTCCCAAAAGGTGGAACCGATAATCTGTTGAAAGTTGCAAGAATTTAATGGATACCACAAGCATAGGATCTGTCGTTGCGGCGACACTTAGGGGAGACCTATGTCAAGCACTGGACGTCATTCGGTTGAAATAATGATGATGAAGTAACGAGCAAAAATTTTTATCTCTTTGTATCTAAAGCCGAAAATGCTATTCGTTGCTTAGAAGTACATAATAAACCTAACATCATGCTCAAGTGCACTTTGTTACTAACTTCGAACACCGCATTTAGAGTAGATCTCTTTAGCTTTGTATTTGTGTCAATCACAAAGTTAAACAGATTCGAAGCCAATCTCTGTACTATTCCTGAATCTCATCAACAAACAAATTAACACGAAACGCCATATTAATGGCCGACGAACGATCGCAAACGGATCATATTGCCGGCTAAATACTACTCCATTATTAGACTCGTCTCTCTAAACGAGCAATGAAAAGCGAATACGAAGTTCATTTCAGAGAAATGGTTGTTACGATGAATTGTCCTTAAAATAGACAGATCCCTATCTGCTTTATTGACAGATAAAAGCTGAAGCTAAAGAAGAAAACGCGTCTTTGTGTATTAAAAGATTTTAGTGTTAATTGAAGCGCAACATCCGTATTTTATGAATCATTATCGATTATCGTCATGAGGATCACACTGGCGTAATAAAAGAGCTGCACCAGTTTGAAGCGGCTCTTGACTTCATAATCAAACCTTAAGTAGGTAGGTACTGTGAAGAAAGCCTGCTGAAGAGAACCTTGCAGCATGCAGGCTGGCAGAATACTATTTCTGGCTTGATTTAAACAGTAATTCGATGTAGAAGATGTAGTCGTCGGTCGCGGCAGACCACGAAGGAGCTGGCAGGACGAAATAGACAGATTTTGCCAGGACTGGAAAAAGGATGCGCGGGCCCCCGAAAGATGGTAATAGTGGAAATGTGATGTGATGTGAGGTGTAGCGTCTGTCCAACTCCTGATAGGAAAAGGCTTCCAGCCTTTCCTTACCAGAGGGGAACAGAACAAGTTAAGAGAAAAAAAAAACTTTACAGTACCTATTGTAAAACAACATATCACAGCGGACGTTACCAGAAACCTCTAAAGATGAATAAATTACCAAAAAGTGGCATTGATGGACTTTCACAAACTGGTAAAGGAATGAACATGATCACAAAATAGAAGATCTGCTACACAAATTGAAAAAAAGAAGTCTTTTCAAGAATCGTTTTCCCAATTCCAACGCGGGCCACTAAAAAACGGACGAAAATATTCAGAACGTTAAATGAAAATCTGTAGCAGTAAATTTGTCGTCATTCGAACAGATTATAAGAAAATGTAGCGTGATATTGAATGGCGAATTCATTTGAACCTTCCCCGCTTCGCTTTATTTATAGCGAATTTGACGATCTGACTTACTCGAAACTTTTTAAGATCCGTGCCATGCCTTTACAAAGTGGTCGTTGCTGGCCCATTTTTTAACCTATTCATTTTTAACTGATCAATGAGGCTCTACGCTAATATATTGTATATCATATACTTTTAAAAATAAAAAAGGGAGATCCATTTTAAATATTTTGGAAAAAATGTTGTACTACTCGTAGTTTAGAAGTTTCTTTTGTATCGTGGGTGCGTTCACAAACATGTAAACTTATATATAAAAAACACGAATACTTGTGTCATTAGGAAATTGAACCCTACGAAGGAACAGGAGTGGGTTTTTAGTCAGTAAAAGTCTGATACTATCTCCCGTTCCGCCCAAGAGCGCGATTTGTCATAAGATGATTTTCCCACCCAATAAAAACAAAAATAAAAATAAACCCTCAGTGCAGCCAAGGTACCTTATTATCAATTTATTCATCGTTTATAAATTAAAGGAAATGTTGTAGTCCTGTTTAGGTCAATTACATAGTGGGACACAAATTGAGCTGGTAATTTTTTTTTTTAAATTAAATGCTTGCAATATTTGATCATCTATAGCTATCTAATAAATACTACAAAAAGACAAAGAAAAACACTTCAATAAACTTAACATTTTCAAATTAAAATAAACTGCGAATATCTTGCTGCGTACTTTACAGTGCTTGTCATAACGAACGTCTCGTTCTCGTAAATATTTCAGTACAAATCTGTCTTCGCCTTTTTGTGTTCTTCGTATTAACGATTATTAGCTTCATAAGTTTCCGCTGGATCAAATAAATTGTTACGATGGAGATTGTTTCATTCTGAAAATTATGAGTTTGAGAATTTAAGACGTGTGATTTTTTATTTTTGAGTTCATTTAGAAATTCTGGCGACAGTGATTAGATTTGCAAGAGACTTCATTTAAAAATTCATAATGTACAAAATAATTTATTTACTGCATAATCAAAATTTTGTTTTTATGAATAGTTAATTATATTCAAACTAGCTGCTACCAGCGGCTTCACCAGAGTGATAGTAGGAAATTATCCCAAGGAAACATAATCCTAGGATAAAAAGTATTCTATATACTACTCTAAAACATGTTTTACCTGTGTACCAAGTTTCATTTAAATCTGTTCAGTAGTTTTTACGTGAAAGGGTAACAAACATCCGTACACCCAAATATATTTAAACATTCGTGTTCTTTTTTTTAATTATAATTGTGCATAGATTCGCGTTTGACCACTATCTCACCTGATGGTAAGCGATGATGTGGCCGACGATGGAGCACGCTTAACCAGAAGTAACATATTCACTCTTGACTTAAAGACCTAGGGGTTATAAATTTTTATAAATATTAGTAGGATGAGAAGAACTTTTAGAAGTAATAATGTTCGGTTTTATTTCCAAATTATTTTAGTCTCATTGATAAATTACTTTCAACGAAAGCTGCTAAATAATTGTTACACGCTCATATAAAATGAGCTCCAATAACTTTACTCTACATTAAAATCAACATTGAACAGTAAAACCGATTCAATAAATGCATAATACCGTTCAAAATCCATTATTGAGAGCAGATGCATTTCACCGTAACCGTATTAGCACGATCGCAGTCACAATGATGTATAGGGAACGTGTCGATAACAATAGGATCGAAAAACTATTGTCAAGGATTCATCCGTTGGTAATAGGTATAAGATCTTAATACCTTACAGTACAAGTGAATCACGTTCCGCAAATAATATTGCAATAGATGGTAATATTTTAGGTTGAATTGGAGTACCTAAGTTTACCGACATAGATCGAAGAATCGCCAAACTTAAGTGGCAGTGAACAGAACACATTGCTCACAGAACAGGTGGTCTATAGGGATGTAAGATTCTGGAGTAGCGACCACAGACTGGAAGACGCAACGTTGGAAAGCCTTCCATAAGGTGGACCAATGACCTGGTGAAGATCGCGGGAATCCGATGGATCCGAGACGCACACCAACTAACCGGTCATTATAGTGACACTTGGGCGAAGCCTATGTCCAGCAGTGGACGTCTTCCGGCTGAAATGATGATGATGATTATGTAGTAAATATTCGGTGAAAGGTGTAGAATAATTTGAAAATCCTAATCAATATCACTGAACTGATCGAGTTGACTTTACTTGATAACTTTGTGAGAGTTATGGGAGTTTGCTGGATGTGAGATGCATAGGATCGGTTGTTGTGGCGACACTTTGGGGAGATATTGGGCCTATGCAAAGCAAAGGACATCTTTTGGCTCAAATATTGATGACGATGACATAAAACCTATCCTTCATCAGGGACAGTCTTCTGTATCAGTGTTCATAGAAATATAAATTTTTGGATAGTGTTAGACTCTTAGGCAAGCAGTAATCAAGAACAACCGCTTTCTTTTCTCAACTCTAATTGATGGTGTGTAAAAAGCACACTGATTATATAGAGGTGGGTCTTCAGACATTATGGAATTTTGGCAGATTGTAACCCAAGCTATAATCTTATTGATAACTCCGTCCGCTGATGCTATTTGCCAAATTATAAAATTTTGCCAATGTAGATGCACCAGTCTATCTCAAACTTTTCATTAGTATTAAATTGTTTTGAAGGATGGCGAGACATAAATTGACTATTACATTGAAAACATCACTGAACCAGTTTATATATGAACCTTACAGACATTAAAGGCACAATGGCACAATATTTAACTCTAACTGTTCACTTGCACAGCTATTTTAAGACTTACTGTGCCCACCCTCAATAGAAAGCATGTATTTATGTTACGAAAACTCCGATTTATGATTTTCGGTTGCTCCGATACATAACGTTTATAATTTTATGTTTAGATTATGCTTCGGCATCGTAAAATCGTTTTACGATTCTATAAATGTGTTCAAGTATCGTGTCTTTTTTTAGGTAAGCGGTTAAATGGAACAATAGGGAATGTAGAGCAAGCTTGTAATGAGATCGATAATGTTTTTTTTTTATAAAACATTTGATTGATGCTCTTTTAAAATGAGAAACTAAGTATTTTATTTTTATCTCAATGTTTCTTACAATCTTTTGGTATAGGTTATCGAAATCACTTCTGTAACAGTAAATATTTACATTAATTCCGAGCCTAATGTGGAAATTTACATTTATTGAATTAATTTCTTGTCTTCTAATCTAACAAAGAACCGAATCCGATAACCAAATTACAAAACAATCAATTTTCCTAAAACGTTTTATCGCAATCGTAAATATTTATTTCGATAAGATACACAAAGAATTGTACCACAATCTTGATTCCATTCTTGTTTTTCTAAGTTGATGGAATTCCAATGACAGTCCTAAGATACTATGGCCAGATTTAAACTTATCATTTCCCTTTAAATAATGGGTCAATTATCGCTAGCAACTTATCAGCCTGCACTTATCAAATACTCAAAGCTGTAGGCTAAAATATTTTCAGATTTGATTATCAACCTTATCTTTGTGATACTCGAGCTTAATTTTACTTGTAATACTTATAACAAGGTAAAGAATGGCCTGACCGGAGTACATTATCAACTTAGTTTAGTTTCGATCGACACAAAACTTTATAACTCGGGCCATGAGATTTATTGTAATGAAATCGTAAGGATAGCATTTTCCTGTTCGTGAGTTATAGATTGCTGTGCGAATCGTAAATAGTACGGTTTGGTTTAATAAATTCTTTGGGTCTTTTGATCGTAAACTCAACCTGATTTGCGGAGGTTTAATATGTTTCCGAAGCTGTATTTAATGATAATTTCAAAGTTTTAAGTACGGTTGTAAAATGATGTGACGACATTGAAGGATTGTCCGTAATTTCGATTTGGTAATTTGACCTGTCTTGTCGATGTTATGACAAGCCCAAGCGTTAAATTTTGTTATGACTTATGTTGTAATTGACAATCAAAGTTTTGATTAAAATCTATTTAACGCAGGGCCTTTAACCGTTTGAGAACTTACAAATGCAGTGGTCATGAAACATAAAACTATTAAATGATCAATTAGTGGGATATTCATCATGATTATTTCAGTTAAAAGAAATCCACTGCTGACATATACCTTTCTCTAGCGTCGTCACAACGAGCGATCCTGCGCGGTTTATATCCTTCGGATTTCTACGAGCTTCACCAAGTACCCAGTCTAACTTGCGGAAGGCCTTCCAACACTGCATCTTCTGGTACGCAGTAGCAATTCCAAAACTTTTCGGCCCCATCGATTATTTGCTCAGTGAGCGATTGCTCTGCCCAATGCACTTAATTTTGCTGATTTGATGTCAGTTACCTTGGTTCGCCTAAACTTTATTTTTGATGCAAACACGTAGGAATCGTCCAATATAGCCTTCTCCCTTTTTGGGCGACTTTAAGCCTTCTGATGAGGTCCATTGTAAGTGACCAAGTTTCGGAAACTCTAGTCTACACTCGAAGTTTTAGACGACTACATTTACCTGGGACAAATCTGCCAATCAATTAAAAAGAAGAAAAGCATTAAATCACTTAGCTGGGCAGTGTTCGGGAAGCTACGCGTTATCTTCTCATCTCACATACGATATGTGTCTCATGACGAAAGTCCATGACCAGTGCGTCCATTTCTCCAGTGATGCCATATGGCATTGAAAAGTGGGCTATTATCAAACAGAGATAGCAGCATTTGCAGAAATAATTAATTGTAATCTCATATCTATAAATAACACATGAAAGGTACCAACCTAGTACCTTCCTATATGAGCAAACGACAAAGGGGACGAGATAGAATTAGTCTGGAACACAGACTGAAGTTGCAGGTCATTATTTTAAAACCGTGCCCAAACTTGAACAATCCAGCGTAATTCAGTTACAAACTACAAACTGAAGCATAATTAAGTTATCAACAATATTGCAACGATAAATTCAGTGGGAGCTACTTTACGAACATCTAATTCATGTGTAACTTTATTCAAACTGTCAGATTGAATCCGAAACTACAGTGCACAAATCACGGCTATATTAGATTCCACAAAATTTATCGCCTCGACGACTGGTAAAAGAGACGGATCGTGTTCCTTCGAGCACACTGAAATGCTGTATCGTTCACTTTTCAATCTTGCTACCGAATTTCAAATGTTACTATTTCTGCTGATTTAAATTTAAATCCATACTTGACAGTGCAATTTGTGCTATTATAAGACACTGTAACTGATGAATTCCAATCGTTAAAATGGATAAATTTGGGAACTGCGGCTTGCTCTAAGTATTGTGGCCGTATCAGAATATGGAGGAACGCATACTAAATATATTTTCTAGGCTATATTTGTGAAGACTGGGGTACTAAGTTATTTTGGCTGTTCAGCATTAATCTAGATGAAACTGTTGTTTGCTGAAGCAGTCCAGATTTCAATTGAATATATTTTAATTAATTGCTACGTGTCTGAAATCTTTTTTTTTTTTTTTTAATCAAGATTTTATTTAGGGGCTTTTGTCCAAAAAGGATATGTCAGCCCCATCGTACCTTATAACAATTACTACACACACATACTTTTATTAACTAATACATATTTACCTAAAATACATTACAGATATTCTTTATATCAGTTTAAGTAAATATACAATATAATATACAAAAACACTTAACTAATTAAAACTATATATATACATTAACGGCTACTCCTAACTAAAATATGGCGTCATAAAACTCCTCCGCATCGCTGTCGACCGGAAGTGAGCCCAAAAGGCTGGCAGCATTGCCACGTTGTATGGCAATGCTTAATCTCTGACCAAGGTAAAAGCCAGCCCTTGGGTCACGCGAAGTGTCAACTAAGCGTTTGGATATTTCTTTAAAAAGGGTATGAGCACTCGGACCCCACGGCCCAAGAGTTTCAACCCCAAACGGCTCAAAAATATAACTACCGACGAGGTTGTTATATTTTCGACGCTTGAGGTTCTCCGCAGCCGCAGCGGCAGCACCAGCACAGCACGATGAGCTAGGAAGATGGGATGGCGCAAGAGTGTCGACACAGGTAGCGTCCCACACTAAAGGTCTACCCATCTTCCACGGAAATAAAGACATACCGTCCGGTCTCTTACCATCGTCGCGTGCCAGGCCATAAGGTTCCAAAACAGCCGGAACGCCGACGGTGACAAGAGCACGTCGGATAATGTCATTAAGGTTCGCGTGCCGCGCTATGCGTCCCGCGCTTCGACTGCATGACAGGCCGTGGTGACCGAGGCTGTTGACAACTTCGCCACAGTGGCAGCGATGAGGAGAACAGCAAGGAGCGCCAAGGCGTAGGGCAACAGCTAAGCGGAAAGTAGTATCGTCGAACAAGGTGCCAATATTCGACGACGGCAGTGCGTGAAGCCAAAGACCTGACTCCCAATTCCCCACAGCCAACAGGCGCGCACGCTCCGCAGTAGTAGCTGATGTTAGCATTAGGTTCTCCTGGACTACTTTGCAGAGCGGCTCATCCCACCGTCTCTGGGAAGTTGGGTTGTCGGGTGGATTTGCATTCGGGCAAGCGAGTCTCCAGGCATCTATAGCCTCGATGAAGCACGGCACATTGAAATCAATAAGTAAGGGAGAAAGGATATTCCTGATTAATTTCTCAGTGCCGTGAACCGAGGATATAAAAGCTGGTAAACTAATACTAGTAATTTTGCGGACGCCGAGGCCTCCCATACGAATGGGAAGGCTTGCTTGAGCCCAAGCTCGGTCATCCATGGCCACGTTTAAAATTGACGTAAGCGTATGCCGGATAATTTGGTCCATTTTTTCCAAAAGATGGGGGTGTTTCCATAAATGAGAAGAGCGGAGAAAATATGTTAATTTAGGGCCGAAACAGCAAAACCGAATTATGGTGATGGCCGAATGCATGTTAATTTCCAGCAATCTTTCCGAAATATCATTAAATTTTTGAATTTTTTCCTCAACGAAATCGGGAAAGGCATCCTCGAAAATAGGAGACCCAAGGAGACGAAGAGAGCTTTTTTCTATAATTTTGATTTCTGGGGCTATTGTGTTAAATTTGGAAAGAGTCAGTTGTCTGTCAGTACTGTCAGATAAGAATAACTCACATTTAGAAAAATTGAGGTCAAGACCTATTGAGTGAAGTTGATTTTTTAAGAAAAGTAAATCATTTAAAACTGTGTCTGCATCGCCTCCTAGGGTTCCGTCGTCGAGATACCAAACGTTGAATTTGGAATTTAATTGTCGAATAATAGGGTGAATGGCTAAACTGAAGATCACTGGCCCGAGGGGATCACCTTGTTGACAGCCAACAGCGGATTCTAAAAGGTTATCCCGATATAATAATTTAGATGGTTGTCTATAACATTGCCAAAGAAAACTAAAAATTTGAGGTACTTCTTTTTTAGATTCTGCCAGCAAGGTGTCCCTATTAACCGAATTGAAGGCATTTTTTATGTCAACCTTCAGGATGACCCCTCCAAAGTTAGAATTTAGGTAGGTCGACAAGGCGTGTACGGCAGCCTCGCAGCCCCCTTTGGAGCCAAAACCTAGCTGCAGGGGCTGAAATTTTTTCAAAACAGCCTCACCATAAAATTTACAGCAAATTTTGGCTGCCATACGTCGATAGGTAGTGCCCACGGCAATGGGTCGGATGCCGCCATCTCTCTTGCGCAGAGCACACAAATTAGCCCCGTATAGAGTGTCGATGACGGCCTCGTTCACTTTGCCTGAGAGCATTAAGTTAACCAGTGCCGTAAGCTCCTTCAAGAGCAACTCACCAGCTTCCCCGGCGCCTGAGCACATGAGGTCCTTCAAGTGTTGAGGACTTAGGCCGTCGAGGCCGCCGGCAGAGCCACTCCGGAAAGATTATTATTTTACAGATATTAAATAGATATTAAAAAGGGCGAATCACTGTTGCAAGACCGCTATTAAACCACTTAGTTTTCTGGCCGCCTCCGATTTCGGTTTTGATAGAATGCTTTGGATTATACGTACATCGAATCTATTTAACTTTAGTTCGCTCAGCAATGCGTCGCGTTCATCTTTATTTCGGGCACATTCCATCAGCAAATGTTGTACATCTTCAATTTGGTTGCAAGTTACACAATTAGGTGAATCAGTCTTTTTCATTAAATATGCAAACTTTGCTGATGGATAGTGTCCAGATCTAAGTCTTAGAGCTAATTTAACATAATGTCTACTTAATTTGGTGTCATCGTGTTTGAAATCTTAAAATGTAAACTTTGCGGTCACATAAGTGAAACATCACACAACCTTTAGAGCAGTGGTAGACAAATGGTAACGGCCTCGAATTACAAGTCCAAACCTGGGTGGGTTCAAATCTGGCGTTAAGGCCTTTTACTTTGTGTAATGTACTTCATCACCATTGCTCTGAAAACGTTGAAGGAAAACATCATGAGCAAAACCGGTATGTCCTGGAACCTAGAAGATTTGTGATGTCCATGTCAACCCCATTTATTTTTATTTTAGTGGGCGTAACCTTCCTAAAAGCTTCAGGTATTACTCTGAGGCAAATAATCGATTACGAGTTTGCTCTACGTTGTTCATTACAAATTAATAATCAAGCATTTTAAAATAAAAGGAAACAATATTCAGTGCTAATTTTACCTATATTTCCCGTAACTTTTTTCTCATTTTGTAACCGTCAACATTAATTTAAACTGACAAAGATATACGATATAAAAACCAGTACAAAACAGGTTATCGGAAAGCTAATTAATCACCAACGTAAAAATTAAGTGTCATTCGATACAGAGATTATGTGGAGCAACAAATTATGCCCACCAAAATCGGTCATGATACTATTAATTAACACCTCGATAATTACTCTAGTGAGCGTAGTCACACCTAATTAGTTCCCACTCCAAAGAACCCATTCATGTAATTATCTCCGAGTGAGTGGAAATGCTTTCAAGACATTCGATACTGAAGCCAAGTCCTCTCAAATCAAAGAATAAAACGAACTGTCATATTTCCTAAAGACACACGAAATATTACTGGAACACCCGCCTTTTCGTCACGTGCCACGATCATTCTTCACGCTGTGTGACATTTGGAACGTCTCACAAAAACAAAGCGTCACTTTGGTGGCGCTGTGTACTAAAAGACCGGTAAACTTGGTCACAGACTAAAAATATTCCTTTGGATTATTGGTGGTTTGTAATATTTACAGACATGAATTTTGTAGGCTATGGCATATCTTCCTGAGTGTAACACTATCTCTAAATTATTCATGTCAGTGAGCAATCGTCGATTCAGTGATGACAAATTTTACAAAAATAAAAGGACATAGTCAGAACTAACGTGAGAGTAGCTTACAAAAAAAATTGTATCTAACGAAAATAAAACCTCTTTTAAATATTAAGAATTTTTATTAGAATGTATTATTTATATATCTATATTTGGCGTATTACTTTTAGAATGGTTTTATTTATTTATTTTTAAAGAAGGCAAATAACAGTTATATCTTTTTTACGTAGGTAATGAAAACTTCTAATAACAATTTTCCACATATATATATATATCTAACTACAAATTGCGTTAACATCTTTTAGGTTTATGATAAAGTTAAAAATTTATTTAAGTAGGTATAATAAGAATTGAATCGAATCATGTAATATTAAATAAGAAGAAAAAGAATACTAGCGTTATCTTAAATAACAACGAATATATATATATGATTGTCTCCAAAAAATTCCTTGCTTAGGATCTTTCTTATATTTTGTACATTGTACATAATATACGGTACTTTTGTGTAAAACCGTATTCTATTTTTAATCCTTCTGGTTTGCTAAACATCTGTCTTATATATATAAAAAAAACAACAACTACTAAAAAGAACATAAAGATACGAGTGAGGTAAATATTTAAAACGGCTGTCCATATTTTAGCGTGTGTGTATCACAAAGAAAGAAAGGTTTTGTGGGAGTTAATTCCAGTGAGCAAGTTTTTCTAAAACAAAGCGTTACTGTGGCTGTACTAAAAAAATAAAATCCCTGTGACATCACCACCTAGTACTAAAAAATAAATGCGACTTTGTTTTAACCGCATTAATTTTCTTGTGTATAGTTTAGCGGATAGAGCGGTGCTAAGTTCTGCATCTAACTTTGGATCGTAGTTAAGCGTCATTGAAACTAAATATATAAAGTGTTAAAAAATTAACTTTATATTTCACTTTCATTCCTCTTTTTCTTTTTAGTTTTATGAGTATTATATGCAGATTACTTTTAATACTTGTAGGTTACGTCACTGGTTAAATTAAAAATACCGTTAGTTTAAGATAAATCACGTAAAATTTTAATTCTTTATTTTCATTAAAATTCAGAAAAATGGAAGACATTTATGGTATTTGAAAAGTGTTTACGTTCCCGCAAGATTTATTACAATTTTACGGTGCTTGTAATTATCCGAAAACATAAAATATATGCTAAACAACATTTCCAAAATCAGTGTTCTCGTTTCAAAAATTTTAGCACACTTCATTCAACTACACCAAGTGTCAAATCTTTTGAATCTTTGACCAAGTGTAAAAGTAATCTGTTCCTCAATCGTGACAAAAGCAGAGCTAATTCGCGCAAGGCATTAACTAAGAACATACGGATATTTTAATATAATTACGGTTTAATATCCCACATTGACATATTTCTTTACTGTTCCGAGAAAGCGGCCATAAAAGTACTTTAACGACGTCACTCAATAGACCTTGGCGGGATTTATGTTTTGAAAATTTATTGACGGCCCAATTGAATTTATTGTCAAAACTAAAAGTTTTATTGCAAAAATTTACATGCATGTATTTGCGAGACGAGAGTTTTTAACGAGCTTCTTTTATTTATGACTAGGTTAAATTCGGCGTTTCATCCGTATTGTTTGCGAAAATGTACCTTTTATTGACTTTTTTATCTTTTAATAGACCCTAACGGGTGTCAGTTTGGGCATTATAGTTTCGAACTGCAAAAGTGCAATATACTTTTGTCTGCTCAATTTAGCAGGTCATATGTTAGTCTACGGATTTGGATGTTTAGATTAAACTTCTATTTTGAGGTTTTGGCTGCACATGTAGACTGTTTTTATGCTACAACGCGCAAGCGCGAGGTTTCACTGGTAGCACAAGTCATGACTAGCTGCAACGGAGTTCTGAGGATGATAGTCGAAAGAATGGACTGTGCATAAATTGTTCACTACTACTCAATTATAGCACACACACATACTACTACAAAATTATAGCACAGCACTTGTAAACTGCAGCTAATTTACACGTGCCGTGCTATAATTTTGTTTACTAATACTTATAATATTATTTACTAATATTTATATTATATAACTGTTTACTAATACTTATATTATATAAGTTTTGTTCGAATTAAAAATTTATGATTTATTCTTAATTCTTTATTGTACACAAAAACATAACATGACTTATGGAGATGCAGACAGTTCATGTACAAAGGCGAGCTTAGCTCAACAATGAGTTTTCTCCCAGTAAATCTTTGAGTTAAAAAGAGAGAACATATTTGAGGGTAGGATCCAGTGCACAATATAAACCTACATATCTAAATCTAATATATATTATGCATACTAATACATACTATATATACTAATATTATGTCATCTAATGAAAGGAAGTGCTCTTTAAGTTTCCTCTTGAAGACTTCTAGAGAAGGGCTGTCGAACAGAGAGTTTGTCAGAGAATGCCGGAGATGCACTGCAGTTATATAGAAGAAGCCAGCGAAGCGGCTAGATGTATGACGTGGACTACGAAGGAAAAGAGAAGAAGTGATGCTACCTATACCAGGGTACACACAACCCTGTTTATTATTATAAACAAATCTAGTTTGTCAAAAAAATCGTCATTTTTATGTCAATCTAAAGCTAAGGGCAAAAATAAGATTCTATAACACAAATACCAGTTTCTATTCATAAACCTGGAACATATAGCTTCGTTAGTACAAACGGAAGCAGATTATGAGACCTTTATGAGGATATGCAGTGAAATGACTTCCTTAGTTTAGGTTTAAAGCTTGCACACGATAAGTACCACTGCGATAACCATTATATTTAAATATAAGTATAGCTCCTTGCGGTACACCGTAATCCTGAGATTGCACTCTATGCTCAAACAGATTCTATATTTAAAAACGGATTTTAAGGTTTTTATTTGTTTCATGATAAGTCTACAATTGCCCTTGATCTCGCCTGATGGAAAGTTATAAATGAAGTCTATGACGAAAGCAATGAGCCTAGAAGCAACCACAAGAATGCAACTAGTGGTATAGTTTTTCATAGAATAATGTTTAAATCGATTATTGAATCTGTACAGCCAAATATATCTTTTTGTATTTAGATACACAGGAGAATTAGTAAGGATTATTATCTTGGGTGTTTAGTGATAAAAAAGTGAGTAGATAGTTCCGATTCTTTTTTCCAATTTTTTTTGGGACATATTGGGCTAGTATTTTTTATTTCAGGTAAAATGAATACATAAAACACTTAACTAATTAAAACTATATATACACTAAAATCGAAAACTACTGGCTAAAATATGGCGTCAAAAAACTCCTTCGCATTGCTGTCGACTGGAAATTCCAATTCTTGAAAACCTTGTCCAGGAAAAAATAAACTTATATGGTCATTATAGTTTTAATTCAAATAAATTGACAGTCATTGAGAAAATTCACAAATATTCATTGAAAAGTTAAATTTAGATTATATCTCGAAGATTTCAGACTGGTCTTAATAAGATAAGTCAACTACAAGTTTGATCATGTCGTAAACTTTATAGTGCCTAACATTAAATAAAATTTATTTTAGAAGTGATTCATATTCAATTTTGAGAGTTAAGTGATTACATCATGTTTTGGACAATGTCATTTTAATGTCTTAATCAAGTTTTACAACTTAAATATAAATCAATTCAGCTATAAAGTTTTATGTTTAATTCGCTAAGATCAAGATAATAGATTTAGATTGAGAGATTAAAATTATTTATTCAATGTAAAATTTTAAAAAATGCATGACTAACTAAAAGTAATTACTTAAGTAGATTAAAATCATTAGGGAAATACTAATAATTATATTTCAAAGCTACCGAGATTATAAGTTAATGTTTTAATTTATTTTTATATATCTTTTTGACGGAAATATATGTTCGTAACTATTTAGGCAGTGTACCTACTGGTGTAATCACGTGTGATATTAAAAATATTGTTATGAAAATAAAAGTAGTACAGTGATTGGTCGATGGGTTTGGAAGGTTCGGGAGTGGTGACTGCTTACCGGAGCATGCAGCGTTGGAAGGCCTCCCACAAGATTGACCGATGAACTGGTGAGGGTCGCGGCAATGCAATTGATGCGAGACGCACAGGACATTGTGGCGTTACTTGGCAAGGCCTTTATCTAAAAATGGAAATCTAATTATCTGCAATAATGAGGATGACGACTGGTACATTAAAGTTTAAAGAACAAAATAAATAACTAAATTGTCTGAAACCGAACGCCGTATTTTCAGGGCAATTAGCAAAAAGCCAATGGTTCTTTGTTACGTGATTCCAAAAGCAAAGGTCTGTTACAAACCATGTATTACCTAATTAGCCTACTGGAACTCAACAAAAGAACGTATTAACACAAGCAGTAACAAAGCGTGCGAGTTCAGTCGTGTTTGTAAACCCGACCGGGGCTGCTGAATCCAGCCTCATTGAATTAAGTGGTCAAAGTGGGGCCGCGGACGCCGCGGCCGCACGTGTGTGGAATGCCTTATAACTAGGGTAACCAGTCAATGAAGCAGAATGTTCCATTTCTAAGAATTTTAAATTTCAATGATTTTTAGAGGTATGGATGTTAAAGTCTCGCAAACCTCCGTTACAAAGTGAGGATGCTTCGATCCGACACGTATTGTCTATACGGATGACATGCATATTTCTGATTGAGCCACAACAGCTGGCTCAATCAGAAAGATGCTGCTGGTTTTTGAGCGGTATGCGGCCTGCAATACATATAATGTCAATAAGAGTGAGTATCTGATCTTTGAGGCTCCCGGTAGATATGTACATTATGAGCCTGTCATTTGTCTCAATGGGAGGCCACTTAAGAAGGTTACCCAGTTTAAGTACTTTGGCCACCATCTCACCGGGGACCTCAGGGATCAGGTTGATATTGAACACTCTGCGTTCAGCTGCAATATGTTGGCTTACAGGTTTGCTCGTTGTAGTAATGAGGTCAAAATGACTTTATTTAAAGCTTTTTCCAATCATTCTACTGGGGCGGTCTGTGGTTAATTTTTTACTAACCCTTTAGTTTATAAGTTTTTTACTAAGCATTGGACCCCTATAGTCTTAGAAATAAAATTATTATTATTATCTCCTTTATTTATTTTTTATACATATTTTACATATTTTTAAATTATTATTGTGTCTGATCCATGCAACTGCCCAATAGTTGATTTTGGACTATTGTACATGTTTCGATAGCGTGAAAAACTCTGCAAAATTTTGAATTTTAGTTCCTTAGTGGCATCATAGATGTCGCTATAACATTGAGATATTGAGGATTGGGAGTATAAGGTCTAGGGTTTGTAATGTCCTAGTCTGGACCCTTTACAAAGTTGGATTGTGGCTGATCGAAGAGAAGATGGCAGGATGCCTTAGATGTCTACTTCGAGAATTGGTGAGATGAAATACAATACTGAGGGAATTTAAAGGAAAAATTTCAGAAGACAAGAAAGGGAAGCAATTCAGGCAAATAAAATAAATATTTTTAAAGCTATAAGATATATATATCGTTAATATTTTTAATAAGTCATCTTCGAGAATTACTAAGGTAATTATTTTATTATTCCAAATATTGGATGAATTGGTAACCCATAATCCTCTCGGGTTCCCGATAATGTAATTACTTAATCCCAAACATAGGATATCCGCAGCGGTAATGGTTCACCCCAAGAGGTATCGGCTCTATAATGCGTTTTAATTATTCCTATTCCAAAACAAGAGAAGGGAAACCTACAGCAGAAATAAACCGGTTTTTATATTTATGAAATTTCAGCATTTTCAGCACAATACCAGTAGACTTCTGGCTGACACAATAAAATCTATATTTCGTTTGAAAACTCCTGTGTGAGGACATTCATCATGACAATAGTCGACCATACACACTAGGTACATCACTCGGCATTATAACTTACGGTGAGAAGTGGTCAAACGTAAACTTATCAATAATAAAAAAAAAGCTTCTAAGAAAAAGTCTTGAAGGTAACTACCACTTAAATACCATTATAACCATTATCCCTATGACACCCTATTTTGGCCAGAGTGCCCTTTACTGCTAATAAATGTAACCATGAATAAAAACGGCATATTAGAGAGATTTACATAATGATGGTCACCCTAGTTATAACGTGTACAGTAAAAAAGTTTGTCTCGATAGCCGTCCTGTCCGTGGTCGTTAGCTCGGCAGTTATGTGAAGAATATACGATTAGTAGCACTAGCTTTGCTCTGATTTGCTGGCAAATTTAGTGGTGTGATGCATGGGACTTTTTGGTGGCCATTTGTTTTTTAATATGAGCTGTTTTATATGCTGTTATTGTAGCGAAGGAAGGTGTAAAAAGACAAGGAAGTGGAGGAGAAATACCTACTTTTCACTTTGGCTAATACGTGAGATAAACCGTCAAGATGGGATAGAGAAAGAAAATTGGAATAAATTGTGTCTGAATTTATAAATTGATTTTTAAATAATTCTTAGTATACGTCTAAAAATCCATGTTGTCTACAGTTATTTTGAAAGGTTTCCGTCACCGGTCGAATTCACAAGGACATAGCGGTGCTCTGCCCAAACGGAACAGACCTTGCACCGGTTTCCGCGGATTCAGACAGAGGAACCTCCCAAACCGCTAAGTACCTCTACTATAATATAAACCTACCAAATACGTAGTATTTGGTAGATTTTTAAATTCATAACCTTCTTGTAGCCTGTATGCCTTGGCAAGCAGGCTACACGAAAGTTACGTAACCACCAACATCATCCCAAAAATAACGAAACATACCCACAACAAAACTATTTTAATCTACCCTGAACAGTTCAGAACAAGTACACAATTACTCAACGAAAAGCTGCTTAACGTTTTACAAACAGGGCGACAGTTCGCTAGATAGTTCATTTATTCTAGCGGGTATCATCTGTTGAATGAAGCAATATTAAAACGTGTTCGCAGTGAGAACGCAAACAAACCCCGTATTAGTTGTTTTGAAAGGTACTATTTGTTCCAGTTCGCTCATTTCCTGAAGTTTATTTGAGATCGACTGGGAGATTACTTTAACTGAATCGCTTTTTATGGTCGTATTAAAAAAAAAATGGATTTCACTCTAATTAGATAGGTACCTAGTTACAATAATCAGTATCTGACGCCAGTGCTTTACGGTGCCTATTCATGGCCTGACCACTGCGTATTCTGCTCGACATATATGCCACTACAGACCGGGCGTCTAATCGGGTGAATTGCACAGGAACCGAAAGTGGACATATTGTTGATACAATAACTCTAATGTAAAAAATCGTATGAAAGGAAATAATTTTCTTCGAATAGGTAGTTAATCAACCAATGATGATGTCGTTGGACGAGCTGAGGTGCAAACTCCTAGTAGCGCCTAACGTGGTTAATAGGTGTCCTAAGAATTAGCATATATATAGCACCTACGCGTAACACATAAATCCAACTTTCAAAGCATTAAATTAAAGTTGATACTCTTAAAAATCACAAAATGATTTTGCATGTTGAATTTTCATTGTATTTTCTAACTGAATAAAACACAATGAAAATGTTTTGATGTTTTTATAGCGTACATAGCATTGTATTATTAATTATGATTCTGTATGTTGTTCATAATGTTACATTTTAGTACATAAATTCTTTGATAAATTATTGTGTAATTTCAATTAATTTGTTTCTGTCGTCATTTTCTTGTCAACATTTAATTGGGGCTTGTAGTGCTACGCCCCGCTGTTTGCTAAGTATATGTTTAAGTAGCGGTTCGGGTTCTATAATATTAGCTTGACATTAAGATTACAAATTTAATCATTATAATAATAATAATAACATTTATTTCAGACCACAAAGAATCCATAGAATAGTGTTAGTAAAAAACTTAAAACTAATGTTAGTGTGTTTAAAAATATAATAAAATATAATTTAATACCTGCAATCGAATTTCACACTATCCACGCAGTATATAATACATACTCGTATTTGTATGAAGTCCAATCCAGTGTCGCAGCATTGGGCAATCCCACCTACCTCACAACACGCTCAGGATGCCGTGGGAGCTGGCACGCACTCGCTTCAGGATCGAGGCAGACCGCTTTCGGATTAAGGCATAAAAAATATTATGATGAGTGGGTATCAGAAATGAGAGTGGGAGTTCCACTGAAAGCGGTTTACCAGAATCTGTCAATCAAATTCTATTTAGGCTGTTACCCCTAATGGGTTAGGAATATTGTATAAAAGATTTAACATAAGAAGCAAAGTTATAAGAAACAAAAGAATAAATATATTAAACTCTGTGTCTGAGCCTTGGTTTCCAAGACGTCATTAAATCTCTTGTTCCTGCCATTTATAACACCTAGCTGACATTTAGCAGGATATATATTACTGTTCAGACAGTTAAGCAGACTTTCAGAGTGCAGACACCGTGTTACCTTTAAATAAACAGTAACCATGCCCGAATTAAACCAGTTACCAGAAGTTAACTCCAGTGAAATGTGTGAGAAACACACGAATCACAGAATTAAACACAGTAGAGCAACTTGTTCTACGCCAGTGCTTATACTTGATGTCTGAACTTAGAGCAGGTGAAACAAGTCTCCTGCAACGAGCTCAATTTCTAGATTACCTTTGCTTTGTATACATACACTGGAAGTTTTGAATACGGTGCTGGACAGAGTTGTAATTTTCTCTTGTTACGTTTATCGTTGTGGTTAAAGGAAACGAAACATGTTAAGCACGTTGCTGAACTTGGTGAGGCCAAGGATCTAAATGGATATCTACTGTTCCCAGTTATCATAATCATCATAATTTCAGCCGAAAGACGTCCACTGCTGGATATAGGCTTCCCCCAAGTGTCGTTAAAACGAACGGTCCTGTGCGTCCTGCATCCATTGCGTTCCCGCGACTCTCACCAGGTCATCGGTCCACCTTCTTCATCAACGATCATCGGCTCTTTTACTCAGCCTATCTTTTTAGCCATCTAACATAGAGGAACACACTCCTTGAAAACGCGAAATCTGAAACTGTAAATATACATACCAATCTTCGAACTCTTATTCGTATTTGATTTTCACTAGACTGCAATACGTCAAAGATTCTGAGACAAGTTTTTATAATAAAACGCTCGAATTTTTATTTTTGTTTTTCACATTGGTTGGCCAGAAACATTGGAAAAATAATATAATTATTTATGACAATGTAGCCTAGCACATTATAATTATTATAACTAGATCATTAGCCATCATTATCTGCAATACCTGGGGCATTAATTATGTGAATTGCCATCCCATCTCCCTTTACGGTCGTAATGAAAAATGCTTTTCATTTTATTATAACTGTATTTGCTTGTCACTTAGCAAAAAAGAAAAAAACATTTAATACATTATATTTTAACTAAGTACAGAACCCTATTCAACTTAAGTGCATCCTCCAATTTCTAAAAGTACGGCTTCAGGAAAGATAGCGGCTTTATGTTTCTCGATTTCCTGTTTTGCAAAGCGAAGATTCTGTTGCTTGGTCCGCAAAACATCTTGAACTGAAATGTGGTTTTGAGTTGGAACTTGGTTTCTGAGTAAGACAGTGCTGTCTTATTCAGAGGCCGAGGTTATCCAACTAATTTACAGAAGTAAGATTCTCTAAGAAAAATACGTACCAACATTGGTTGTGTAAACTGCATCAGGGATTTTTGCTACCTGATAAATTACTTGTTAAGATTCTTACATAGACATAGTAACTGGACCAAACATAATAATATATTGTATTGTCCCGATGTCAAACGAATATGGGTAGAAAGTATGCAAGCTGTTGTCTTTTTCTTTTTTGTAGACCCCCGTGACACTTGCAGCCGTTCTAGCTACCTTCATTGCTACTGTCTATGTCTTTTCCAGAAAATAGAAATATTGATCTCAAGTGTCTCTTTCTTTAGATTATGAGAATGATCAGTTCTCTTCGTTATAATTTCTATGTTAATGATAATAAATGACAGTTTCCAAACCTGTCAATGGTGTCAACTAATTAATATTAATATTCGATATATCTATATATTTAGTAAATTCTAATAAGCTAATGTCAACATTAGCCTATCAGAGGCAACCATATATTGAGCCGTAAATGTTTACCCATTAATCTAAGTATAAGGTCAAAACAATAAAAACACAACTCACGTCAAAACAGAATAGATAAGAAAATATATAATTGTCACAATACAACAATTTACACGTGTCGTCCTAATACCGATACCTTGGGGCGCTATGAGGGTGTTCTTTTGTAGCGAAATATGCCTTTGCTTGATAAGATATTTAGTGTAGGTCTAAAGTGGTGATTACCGTGACACACACGGATGACTTGAATAATTATAGTTCTAGTATTTTAAGTAGATAAAATAGATTATCCGGATAAGGCAAAAACAATAACAAGCGTGAAAAGCCACGGAAGTGATCTTAACCTAGATATAGAACAATACAATTTGAAAAAAAAAGTATAGGCTATCAGATTAATCGTTACACCAAGAAAGGGAATATTCAGTCGTACAATTCTACCTCTAGATAGACAGATACGCACAACAATACAACAGCACAACAACACAAAAGCTCATAAACACATTATTCACATTATTCTAAATATAAGGTCAAAAAGGTCAGAATAAAAACAAAACACACCTAAACAGAACACAACATGGGAAACATTTAATTGTCACTACACAACAATTTACAGGTGTTGTCCTAATGCCGATACCGTGGGACGGAACAGGCCCGGTGTGGTAATCAATCAAGCGCTGTCCCAACTTGGAATACAATTATGAACTTGGTCCGTGTCACTGCAGTAGTGTTGGACTGAAGTGATTAATTAGTGTTCTGTATAAAATTATTATGGATGTGTGTTCTGTTCTGGTAGGACTGTGTTGGTTTTGGTATGATTTGTCGATGGGATTGCTGAATAAAAAGAGTGGTAAGATGTTTTTGCGTAAAGGTCAAGTTTATTCTGTATGTTGCGTTTTATTTCATTTTTTTTCCTTCTAGCCTCTACAATCCCACTGCTGGGCGCGAGGAGGAGTGCCAGACGATCGCCTCTTTCTGCGAAGCAGTAATGCTAGCAAAGGAGGCGGCCGCACGTGCACGCGTGAGGGAGCAGCCCTCACACCCCAGCCGCCGGATTCCGATCCTGATTTCTAGCCACCGTAGGCGCGGGCTTGCGGACGGTGAGCAATGGGTAGCTCGCCGTCCGACCGAGCCCAAAGTGTCGACGGCGCGTTCTGTTCCACACGCGCCTCAAGGAGATGTCAGCAAACCGTAGGGGTCCAGCAGGGTCGAAGCCTACCGGGGCCAAGGTTCTGATTCTGAAAGGAAGATTCGGCCCTGGTACGAAAGATAACGAAGGAACAGGAGTGGGTTTTTAGACAGTAAAAGTCTGACACTATTTTGCGCTCCGCCCAAGAGCGAGGTATGTCATAGGATGATTTACCCACCTACAAAAAAAATCCCACTGCTGGGCAAAAGCCTCTCTTAAGTCATTCCAGACCTTTTTTTGCCCGCACCAGAGTAGAAGAAGTTATTTGGTGACTAACCACCTCAGAAAAGGTACATACTAAATATTTAGTTTTACTAATAGCGTGGGACAACATCAGCATTTTCATAATCCTATGGAGTCATGATAATAAATAAAATCTTCTTCTCAGTCGTACACTCCTGGCGGAGTGGTTGTGGTCATGGATCGTTTGTTGCGGCTTTTGCGAGACTTCTCTATCTCTCTCTCTTCTTAGCATTGCGTGTGTATTCAATCAGGGAAATCTTTGAAGATGATTTGATGAGGTCTGTCCATCAAGTAGGTGATCGACTGCGAGAACTTTGGCCCTCTACTCTACCCTGTACCACTAAACGTTCCAAAATATAAATTACATCAGTTAAATTTCGATTTCGTTAACAGTTTTTTTTTTTTTTTTTATTCATAAGCTTAAGCATAATCAGCCTTTTAATGTTCCCACTGCTGGGACTCAGACCTTCTCTCTAGGAGAGGGAATGGGCCATAATCCACCACTCGGGCCCAGTGCGGGTTGGTAAATGTCGGAAAGGATATGCCGGTTTCCTCAAATTACACAAAGTAATGCGCCTGGCTGGGTTTGAACCTGCGATCTGCAACTCGTAAATCGGGGCCGTTACCACTCAGCCATCACTGCTCTGTTGAATGAATAAAAATTGTGGAACAGTACGCAATTCTGGTGTGTATGTATTGAGAATCCATATTCTACACCACACACCACACATACACACCAGAATTGCGTAAAGATGAACACATTTTGCTGACAACAGATTTAGATTAACCGATTTGGGCCGAGTCTATAACTCAGCGTTTTTTCCAATACAAAATCCTGGGGGATTAAACGATGGGTTTAAAACAATGCTCACTGCAACAACGCGGACAAAACATTGAAAACAAAAACTATATTTATTTTTGGGAACGACGGTATTTTTTAATAAAACCTTGTGACGTAACAGTTGTTCACGAAATGTTCTAATATAATTTCGACCCAATTTTCCATAAAAATAGAACGATATCTAAAGCTATAATACCATTGGCCCAGATTGCTTTATAAGGATCTGTACACACGTAAGTATGTTCTTATTCAACTCAATCTTATTACTTCAATTCTTACAATAATACTTCCTTTCCTTTTATAAGTCGATGGGAGAGGAAACTTTTATCTGTTATTTTGTGTGATACAAATCCGTGTAGCTACCTATCTTAACTGCCGAAATCGTGCCTCAATAACAAGGATTCGGAGCAAACGCTGGTTTGCAACACTAACTTGATATTGGCTAGTCCAATATACACGGGCGTAGGATTATACATTGTGGGAACACACGATCGTGCACGGAGTTAGTTTGTGTACTGGAAATGGCAGTAAAAGCTTTTGTAAACGATTGGTTAATTATATTTCGGTTCTAATCCAAGTTTCCGTCTTCCTAGCTAATGTTGTAAGAGATAATAGTAATTGTTTATGTTTCTACGAGATGAAGATGATAGAAAACTACACTATTATTTAGTATCCTGGGATATTATCTAAAAACCCCTCTCGCTCAGTGCGGAGCGAAAGAAATTGCAACATTTTTACTGACTAAAACCCATCATGTTCATTTAGTTGCCCTTTGCTGCGTTCCAGGGCCGCAGTAACTAGGTTGAATAATTGGGCAGCCAAAATAATATTCTTAAACCACAATAATATTAAAAAAGCATATGAGAATAATAAGGAATTTAGTTATATGTAAATCACCAAGAAAAACCGCAGCAGAAAGTAAAAATAGACAACATATAATTTCCCAAAAGAATTTCCTCAAACCATGTCCAAAGTTTGACCTTTTTGTATTTTGCCTCTCGAGGTCCTTCGTAATTATAATGACATCTAACCTTTAAGGGATTTAACTTATCAAAAAGTTAAAAATGTATGGTCGTTTGTTTATTTAAATGAAACAGAAACTTAATTCTAATTTAAAATACATAACCATCTACTTCTTCAAACCGCTTTACTTTGTTTAATTGACTTCTTCGCCACTGCTCTCAGAACGGTAAAGGAAAATTTTGTGAGAGAACTGGCTTGTCCTAGACCCAAAAATAGAAAACAATAACGTGTTATCCTGGCGGATATCACGTCATTGTTTCATATTGTTGCGGGTTGGAACCCGCACTGTGTTTGCGTGGTGGGTAACGGCCTATTCCATTTCCTGAAGTCTTTTCTGACCTGATTTCAAGCTATGGAAACAATACAAGGCTACATATGTTTAACTATCTCCCTGCCCTTAGGGCCTAGCCTAACGGTTGAGTTGGGCTGTGACCGTGCCTTCGTGGAGGCGGAAACCTCTCGCGTCTAGTCTTGGTTCAGACTATGTTTGATACGGAGCGAGAGGAGATGGGAAGCAACCATCTCCTTCTGCGAAGCAGTAATGAAGTCAAAAAAAGTGGTTGAAAACGTAAGGGAAAGGCAATCCTCATACTCCAGGCACAACAAGAGACAACCTGGGCGTTGAGAGTCATAGGTTGATGCTTGCGGACAGTGAGCTACGGTGACAGTAAGCAATGTGTAGTTTACCGTCTAATAAAGAACATGGCATGACTCATTATGTTTCACGTGCACTCAAAGGAGTATTATTATTTATTACTTACATTATTATTATTAAATTATTATTTCATTTATTCACTAAAATAAAAAGTAGTAGCCCACCAGTATCGGGAACAGGGTCCTAGTTACCGGTGGTCAGAGCTCCAGAGAAGTACCGCTTTCTGAAACAAGCCCTTAATCCAGTCGCGTAAAGAGAGCTTCCTAAGGTGTTGGTTGAGGCTCAAAATAATTATGTTTATAGTATGTGCCTGTCAGTATCAGTGATGGGGCCCACTAGGGTCGATACCTGCTAGGGCTGCGGGAATGTTCAAAACAGTCACTACAGCGCTGACATGCGAAGGGATCTATAGAAACACGAATGGGCTTTGGCATGTAAAAGTCTAACGCTCCTCGCTCCACCAAGTGCGGGAAATATTATTTGATAATTTCCTACTCCAAAAAAAAGAACCCCAAACATGTATATGTATATGTTATTATAATTTAAGACAGCGGGTAACGCTGTTAGAATGTTTTTTAAGCCCTTTGTTCTATGTTACTTAAGGCAGGCGCCATAAGTTTTGTTTATCAAAAAGCAAACATGAAATGACTATGAATAGGTAGATTTTACTAACAGCTTACACAGAACCACCATTTCATTTGACGAGCTTGATCATTAATATTGCAATTTCCTTTTCTAGCATTCACTGTGCAAGCCTGTGTTCCTTATTTACCAGTTATGAATAATTTACATTTAGTTGAATATAATCATACATTCAGGTGGACAAATACTATATTGGTTTGGCTAAAATCCTTTTGAATCAGTTTGTGAATATGGATCACATTTTGTAACCCAAACTAAATAACAGAGTCTATCTGCCTAGCTTTCTCATTATGTTGACCCTTACATAGTACAGCTTTCATTCAAGCCAAATATAGCTGAATATCAGTATTTTTAATAAAGTGACTGCCCATCAGAAATCAGAAACGTTTATTTCAAATAGACAAGTGCAAAAAACACCATGGACACTCTTTTAAATCATATTATGACTTACATAAATCTTGGTTACATATTTCTTATCGCTAATATGCGAGCACAATGTATATAAGTAATAACAATAATAATAAAAAAAACTAATAAAAAGGATTCTTAATTTTAATTACCTACACTCGGTTTTTGGAAATTGAAAATTTTAATGAATTAATACAATAAACTTAAGATTAACATAAACTGAATAGATTATTGTATAGCGCAACATTTGTCTAAAACTAAAAAGTCACACAAAAACTAATTAAAAAATAGAAATTGAATTTTAAGCCACTGGCACCTAAGAGATGACTAGTCTCAACTGACGGCACCCGTTCACGGGCATGACGCGTGCATCAGTCCCACTCAGCTCAACAATTTTGAAGGGAACTGAATGACCCAATAACACGTGCCACCATCAGCGAGACCTTTTAGTGAGCATGACAAACTCTCAACTGCCATGCTTGTAATGTCAAACAAGTTGTAACCTAATAAAATTGCTCTATGGTATTTCACATTCACATAACTTGAAAAAAAGTGCTTGATAAATTATTAATAAGCTCTATTGAAATAAACAAATAAAATAAAAATAAAAACATTCCGAAAACAACAATACAAAAGAGGAATAGTATCTCTTCCAATATTTATAAAGATAAATATATATATATAGTAATTGGGTATTACGAGGCCCATTGGCAAGACTAGTAGTCAGATTTTTCTGGTTTCTCAGTATCCGTAATGACTATCAACGATCTACATTAATGAGACCGATGACTAACATCCTCATGCGCGTTTTGAGTCACAGAGAAATCTCAGTTTGTTACCCGTGCAGGACGAAATTACAGAATGTATCTCTTATAGGTTACGTAGGTACTGTTTTTTTTTTTGAGGTGGGAAATCATGGAATAACTTATCCCGCCCTAGGGTGGTGCGAAAGACTTTTGTTGACTAAAACCCATCTATGTTTCTTCATTTGCTATTTGTATTCTAAAGCCATAGTAACTTTTTGAGGTGTTCCGGCAGCCTCAGCCAGGTATCGGCCCCACTAGGCCCTTTCAGTTTTGCTGACATCACTTTGATGCGCGTGTGGTACACTACGCGCTGTCGACTTAGGCATGGTCCTTAACGGATGGCCAGACGGCAAGTTACTCATTGCTTGTCGTCTGCAAGCCCACGCCAACGGTAGGCGGAAATTGCCCTGTAACTCCCGACACCCAGGGCGACTCTTGTGGCGGCGGCTGAGGCGTGCGGATGGCCGGACGGCAAGCTACTCATTGCTTGTCGTCTGCAAGCCCACGCCAACGGTGGGCGGAAATTGCCCTGTAACTCCCGACACCCAGGGCGACCCCTGTGGCGGCGGCTGAGGCGTGAGGATGTCCGTTCTCTCATAGTTGCAGCCATTTCTTTTGCTCGCATTACTGCTTCGCAGAAGGAGGAGACCGCTATCCATTTCATCTCGCTCTGGACCATGGCTTGAACTAAGCCCAGACGCAAAAGGTCGCTACCGCTGATTGCCTCCACTAGAACACGGTGGTGCTCTGCCCAAGTGAGGTTGACGTGCTCCACCATGTCCTGCAAGTGACTGCATTATTGTGACACCCGGGCGTTTTTTCCGCTTGAATCAGAAATAGGAACTTCCCGACTTGGCCATGTCCAGTGAGAATTTGCGTCAGGTGGAAAATGAAGACGCCGTGGCGCCTCTCTACCTACTCCTCAAAGAGGGGACCTATCGCTGCGATTGTGGCGTGCTCAATTATATGACTGCATGATTCCATTGATTCGTGGACAGTTTATAGTGTTGTTTATTGAAAGAAAAATGTTAAATACTGACTCCCAAAATAAAATGCAGCTATAAATTTTAGCGCAAACATACGCTACGTCAAAATTGAGATCGAAGTATAATATTTTACAGTGAGTTTTTCCTCTGTGTCTATTTACCCACCTTTATGCATACCGTTACTTCAACTAATTCAATTACGAACCAGTCATCATCCATCACCTCAAAGGGCAGGTTTCCTTCAAATCTTCAACAATGAGGGGTCGCAAACAGTCGGCATTAAAACGACCAAGTTTATTATTACTTGTAATTGCATTCTATATTATTATGATTTGCGAACTAATTCCGTTCGCTGACTTGTTTCACATTAATGTCAGGCCTGAGGCTTCCAAGTGCCATTGTGTGCATTATTTTGAGCTTTAATATACGGTAATTTATCAAGATTGGTTGTAAATGCTACGACACTATTATTTGTACTGTAATTACTTGAACTAATATAAAATTATAAGGTATTATTTAGACTAATTTTGATTACGATTACTGTGGAATAGGATTTCATATACTTTTTATTTATTTATTTTTACATTAACATAACATGATTAAAAAGCTAATTATATTTGGTGAAGACATGTTTTGAACATAAAACAAGTAGAAAAAATAATAAAAATACACAGCAATTCTACGCTCATTTTTTCGCTATTCTACGCTTAAGACTTGAAAAACATAAACCAATTCACTTGTTTTCTTAACTCTCAGTAAAGAAAATCCCAAAACTATTATTAACTAATTACAAGTACATTGCTTGTCCCATGTACACATTGGGTTCAAAACCTCACAACGGTAAACAAAATTTAATTGGTAACCCCTGCAGACTTTGTCTAGCCGTCTACACGTTTACAATGCCCGTGTGTTGTGTATCTCTGCATTCTATGCAACAGTGGTTGTAAACCTAGTCATTGAGAAAATAAAATTGAAAGTAAAAACGACTCGTAAATCGAGATTTATTTGTTATGCGTCTAGTAAGTTGTGAGTTAGGTACTTCTGCACAATTATGGGTTACTTGTTATTGGTAGATACTTAGAAAGGTCTTTTGAAAAAGAACTCATGTTAAACTAACATTAATACGTTTTATTATTAATGTTAGTTCAAGTCAAGCTAGAAAATCCAACTTTACTAAAAATGGTGGACATCCCACCTATATGCACAAAACATTTTGGGAACACATTCATTGTGCGTACAGTTAAGGAGTGGAATTCCTTGCCAGAATTAGTGTTTCCTGATGGCTATAACCCGGGAATCTTTATGTCAAGAGTAAATAGGTTACCTCTAGGTAAGCACGCTCCATCATCGACCACATCGTCGCTTTCCATCAGGTGAGATAGCGGTCAAGCGCGAACCTATCAAGAATTTTAAAAAAATCAAATCGCAATAGGTGTTTCAAGAAAACGTTCAAACATATTCCAAAAATCGAGTAAGCATTTCAACTACGAATAACAACCACTTATTCCCTTTCAATGTCTTTTCCAATTACTCAAAAATCTTTGTTCATGTACGTTACTATGACGCAAGCAATGCTGAGTCGACAGTATCGCGCCCGCCAGAAACAATATTTTAGCGGTTTAAAAGTATAAAGAGAAACGTGAGCCGTGTGTACGGTGTACGTAGAACTATGCTCCAACAGAGACGGCAACTCTGCAGTATTCCTCGGGTTTCATTGGGTAATGGTT
Source organism: Mythimna vitellina (assembly GCA_949316375.1). NCBI lineage: Eukaryota > Metazoa > Arthropoda > Insecta > Lepidoptera > Noctuidae > Mythimna > Mythimna vitellina. The sequence continues at coordinate 12,992,456 of OX438686.1, forward strand.
ACTGGCAAGCTACGAGTATTTTATCGTCACCATTTTATGTCTGAGGTCACTAGGACTTTTGTTAAGAGAAAAGCAACAAAATGCTTAGGTTCGGATTAAATTTTCAGGCTAGGTTCGTCTTGAGGAAAATTATGGTTTCGTTCCAGTTCTTGTCTGTTTATTATTGAAATCCATCTCAATTGAAGTACTGTATAACAATAGAAGTAGCTGTGTAGCTTCACTTAGAGCTTATTTTTATTTTTACGATCTCACTCTTATTGTTTATACGATTGTGTGAGTCACAAATAAACGTTTTTTTTTTTCTTTCTTTTCTTTCTCTTCGTAAAGTTTCGCTTCCCTGAGCATGGAATGATTGAATAGAATAAACTTTATTGTACACCAAAAAAGAATGATCATCATTTTGAAAGACGTCCACAGCTGGACAAAAGTCTGCCACCACAATGACCGGTTCTATGGGTTACTGTTGATGAACTTAATTGAATGTCTCTCATAAAGAGAGCTTTTTAAGAGTGCACAATAACAGTGATAAGTCTCCTCTTTAAGGATGACGCCGGTCCTCAATAAACACGGTTCGTTCTTCTTTCCAAGAAAAACCCGAGAGTTTATGAGCAATGTGTAACTAACAGTTTAATAAGGACCATTGGGGTTACCATGACGTTCAAAGTAGGATTGTTTCATTCTTATTTCAGTGTGGGTAAGAGACAAAGCTATACAGGTTGTGCAGCGCCATCTCTTACCCACACTGAAAATAAGAATGAAACAATCTTACTTTAAACGTAATGGTACAGGTCTTAGTCTGGGTCGACAACGCGTTGTGTTCGCGTCTTAAAGAGCTGTCAGCAGAATTGGCGGGGCCCACTAGGCCTTATGGCGGGATTATACAAAAGATTTTACCACAACCTGGAATACAAAGGGCAACTAAAGGAACACAGGTGTCTTATCGTAAAAGCCTTACACCCTCTCTTGCTCCCAGCACGGGAGGAGTTATTTGACGATTTTCATCAAAAAGCTGTGCTTATTAATAATTTAGGAGAACCAAGGTGGCCGCCATAGCACGAAGAATCGCCAAATTTAAGTAGCAATGGGCAGGGCAAATTGCTCGCAGAACAGATGGCCGTTGGGGTCGAAAGGTTCTGGAGTGATGACTGCGTACCGGCAGACGCAGTGTTGGAAGGCCCCCTGTAAGATGGACCGATGACCTGGTAAAGGTTGCGGGATTCCGATGGATGCGAGACGCACAGTACTGTTCTTTGTGGTGACATTTGGGGGAGGCCTATGTCCAGCAGTGAACATCTATCGGCTGAAATGATGATGATGATGAGTAATAATTTAAGTTGAATTAATTTAGTTTTAAAAAGAAATACTATCTTTAACTAATACTGAAAAAAGCTTTAAGTTACAGTCTTTATTTTAAAATCAATTTGTTATTTCCCTGAAAATTGCATTATTCTAAAATTCTAATTTAAATTAAGAATACATTAACTATAATGTCAAATTCAAAGTCAAAATGTATTTATTTGTTACGGGCTGGATTTAAATACGGGTAGACCACTAATGTAATCCTTTGTTCAAATATTACCGCTCTATAATACCTAGCGACAGGTTTGTTACCTCTTCATATAGGGGTAATTGTTTAACAAGAGAGTAATTAGCCAGCTATTGTCTTGTTCGTACAACAAGTGAAAGGGTCAAGTAGAACATTTCCCACAGTTGCTCCAACAGCTTATGCGGGTACTTCAATTAAATTGCACTTTAAACGTGGAACTTCTATAAGTTCATAGAACTTAGTTCTAAGTGTATATCTAAGTTAAGGTGCTCGCTGTAACTGAGCTTAATAAAAGTGTAATGCAAGTTTAAGTTCAGCCATAGCAAGAGGAATTGCTTAAGATGTGCTGTATCAAAATTCTAATGGAATGGAATATTGGTACTTGGGAACTTGCAAGTGGTTACAAGACTTGGAAGATTTTTTTTTTTTGGTTTAATTACTTAAAGTATCAGTTTTTAACTTTTTTGTACGAAGTCATCTCTGGAACTTCTATCCGATTCTAAAAATTCTGTCATCAACAGATTGCTACATTATTACCAAATTATATAAGATAAGTAAATACTCGTGTGTAATGTTTGACACTTAGCAAAGTTTAGCTAGTGCTGTATATTCGCAGAAAGAGGCAGTTACTATCTCTAATTATTTATGCATTTATTTATATTACTCAGGACCGTCTCTCGTGTGTCTGTTTCTGTACCTTTGGAAAGCGTACAAGGGGACAAAACCAACTTGCAGAGGCCCCTTAGACACTTCATGGAGCGTGGTATCTACTAATACTTAATTATTTAATAGTACAAAAAAGGTTTTTATGTGTTTAGGTAACCATAGTAAGCAATTAATTAAGTTCATTGCCTTGCACAAAATGCTTAAAGAAATTACGATTTTAGTAGTTAGGTATTTATTACTCACAATTCAACTGTAACTGAATTACTTTTCAAAGAAACGATAACCATAAGCTTTTCATAATGACTTCTTTTTATTTCACCCATAATATAAAGCAATTAACAATTAATTTCTTTGATTAAATTTCAATGCAAACAATTTATCACAAGAGTTCAATCAAAAATTAAATATTCAATTTTAACTTTACTTAAAGACAATAAGGTCTGAAATTAACTAGCATTTTATCAATGATCGCTTGGACCGTATTTTCAATACACTTAAAAACCTTCGAGCGTTTTCTAATGAAGCATCACTAAGGAATGTTAACAGCTACTAATATGGTAAACAACTAATTTACAAAGACCTGCGCTGAAGTTTTACGATAGAGGAATGTGGCAGAGTTTGCGGGTGCATTTTAAACTGGCCATGTTCGATGGTATTGCAGTATTTCACTTGGAGATGAAAACAATCGGTAAATATTAAAAGAGCGAGTGAATTTTTTACGCCCCCAATGCTCTGATTTATTTTAAGGCCATTATGAATCGATGCATCGGCGTTCTTAATAACGTGTATCGATTCTGTATGGATCGCTTATGAATTTTTCATGTTTGTTGATTCGTTATTATATTTCGCTGATAAAAATGCAATTGTGATTTAAATGAATACTGGAATTTATTCAAATTTTGGTAATTGTAAACGATTTTCAATGAAGATACATGGCTTCCTTTATTTCTTTGACTTCGATTCGAAGAACACTTTGATTTACATGGAAAATTAAGTACTTTTCTATACATTTATTATACCGTTTTACTGCCTCGTTGTCTACGTGGTGGCAAGCGCGACTGCTGAATGTGGAGTCTTGGGGTCGATTCCCGCGTCAGAAAAAAAGTCCTGTTGAGTTTTCATATTAGGAATTACTCTGCAGCAGCCCAGAGTATGGAAGTTCGTGGTGTGACTCCACCGTGCCCTGTGCACGTAAAACTGTTGGCTGTGTATTCGAACTCTGCCCGGTCATTTCGGATTGCCATTTCATCGGACCATGAGAGTAATGGAACAGAAAGTGCACCTTGTTTGTGCACATGTGTGCATACGCAATACCTAATACCTAAGCTAATCTCCTTTGAGACTGGCACTGTTATCAATATGCGATCGCGATGATTAAGTACTATGCCTATTTTAAAAATATATTTGAAAATAAGCTACTGTACTGTCCACAGAACGAGGTACATGTTAAAATATTTAAAAAGAATTAAATAAAAAATTTCAAAGCCACCCTTTGAAAGGGATGAGTACGACCCCATACGGTGCTAACAAGTGCATTGGTACCGATAGCGATCACGCATATCATTATTAGGTAATATAGTTTGTTCACCCCTAATAATGTTTGATTACAATTGCGATTATCTACTGTTAAAGTACTATATGTGTAATTTAATAATATTAGCCCCTCAGCAGAAAATTACACAGACTTACGTTAGAATTGAATAAAGATATATTTAGGAATACGGTCCATGTTTATTTTGCTGTCAGAAATAAAATAACTCCTCCCGCCCTTGGTTAAGCGAGAGGTAGTGTCTGACTTATACTGACTAAAGCCCACCTATGTTCCTTCAGTTGCCCTTCCGTTCTATAGCCACGGCAACTCTTTTGAATAATCCTGCACGTGGTCTACTTTATTTTGGAACCGTGAACAAAATCAAACTTCAGAGCCAACACAATTGAAAGATGCGAACATGCATATTGAGAAATTCACATGATTTCCCAAGAATCAAAAAAGATTTTCAAGAGCAAGAAGCAAGACACGCACAAGTAAAGGATTTTACCACACAATAAAATTGCGATAGCAAAATTACATTAAATTTGGAGTTGAGAATTGACCACGGTCAATTAAAAAAAGTCAAATTGCCGACTTGAAAAGACATGACATTTTTTAAATTACCATATTGTTCTCCAATCCTACTCATCTTTCTGTCTGAGCAATTTTCGGTGCTTTCATAGTTTCAGTTTTATCAGACCCCTTCATATATTGGGCACGCCACAATTATGGCGGTAAGTCCCCTCTTTGAGGAGTGACTGAAAGACCCCATGGCGTCCTTACCTTCCGCATGACGCAGGTTCTCACCAAACATGGTAGGTTCGGGAGGTTCTTGCACCGAATTCGTGCGGAAGAAACTGGGTGCCGCCATTGTGTGGACCGTCCGGAGAACACGGTGGAGCATACGGTAGAGGTGTGCCCCGCCTGGGCAGAGCACCGCCGTGTCCTCGGGGGGGGGGCGATCGGCGGCAGTGATCTCTCGCACCGGGCATTGGTACAGGCCATGGTCCGGAGTGAGGAGGAGTGGCAGGCGGTCGCCTCCTTCTGCGAAGCAGTAATGCTAGCAAAGGAATCCTCACGCCCTAATCACCGCCGAGATTCCGATCCTGATTTCCGGCGACCGTTGGCGCGGGCTTGCGAACGGCGAATAATGGGTGGCTCGACGTCCGACTGTCCTGTAAACGTCCGGATCGAGCCCAAGTCGTCGACGGCGCGTACTGTTCCACGCGCGCTTCAGGGAGATGTCAGCGAATTGTAGGGGCCTAGCAGGGTCGAAGCCTACTGGGGCCACGGATAGTGGGAAAGCGAAGCCTGGGTCCCCGGGATGAAGGCAAAGAAGGAACAGAAGTGGATTTTTAGTCAATAAAAGTCTGACACTATCTCCCGCTCCGCCCAAGCTCGGAATTGGTCATTAAATGATTTTCCCACCTAAAAAAACCCTTTCATATATAGTTCTGTCTCCCACTTAGCCAAATTTCGCCATGACGATGAAATTAAGAGTTTTTATGAATGTTATTGTCATGCTAATACGAAACATCTATAGCCCCTCTGTATTTCCTACTGTCTCATCCCTTGAGGAAATTGCAAAACTAAACTCTTAAGTCAAAGTTAAGTTCAATAGAGAACAGTGATGTACGATCATTTTCTCGATATATTAACCGAACAATAGCTTAAATCAATTAGTTACTTACCTGTCATCAGGCCCATTTTATCTGAGCTGCCAGCTCAATAATATAACGTCCAATTGCACTATCCAACATCGGGACCGATAGTTAATCGATTGTGTTGTGTTGGGCCCTAATGAACGCGAGTATTGGGCAGCGATTATGAATTTTTGGATGGGTGTGTGCCGAACCTATGTAAATGTCTAACTTACCAAAATAGAAGAATCTGAGTGAAAATTTGCATTTACCTAAAATGGATTATTTTATTCACTAAAACAGTTACACAATTCTACACGAACTTAATTTTTTCGGTAAAATCAAACAGTGGTTTTATAGCTGTCAACCTTATTTTACAAAACCGCTTTTGAAAGGAATGAAGGGCGATAGTCTGCAACACATTAAATATTGATATACTCGTAGATATAAAATTATATAGCTATCTATAAAAAATACAAAACATTAACTTAAATATTTTGCGAAAATCTTATTGACAAAATTATCCCGTAAATTTCAGTTTTACATTATATTTTAAACCAACTTATGATATATTTATTATGTGAGCTCAAACATAACCTAACCTAAAACTTCTACACTTGAAAGTTTATGCTTTTGCACGATAGCAAGATTTGTTGCAATAGAGTTGGTGTCTGCAACTGACTTGTACTTAGTAAATATTTACGAATTTAACCGAAGTTCTCTAAGTTTAAGAGAAACTATCTAGCTTTGAAATTGCCCGACGAAACTTACAAACTATATAGAGTGTAAAAGAATAGACTTAAGCACAACTTCTGTTAATTCAGGAGATTTACATAAATCAAAGTTCGTCAGAAAAAGAAAAACAGTGTGTGATTTCGGGCTTTAATATTAATGATGATGAATTTGAATAAGCTGCCAGTTGATCAGATTACGTATTACTATGGCATTTAATAAAAATAAGATTAACTGTTTATGGTTTTCTGTCATGGAATCTTTGAATATTGGGTATGGAAGAAAACGCTGTTTTCATGGCCAAACTCGGGAACAAAAGTTGTATTCACGCAGAGGGACGTTATCACGTCCCGTGTCCCAGCGGGCAGGAGGGCCGGTTGTGAGGGTAGACAGGTTCAACTAATGATGCTAGCTTGCACACATTTTTTTGTTATGTTTTGCTCTGTGTTGGCAATGTTAGTATATTTATAAGTCACAACAAAGGCTTCGGAAAATGGTTTATTGTTCAATAAAATTAAGTCGATTATATAATAATGTTCATTTGAAATAAGCAGTACCTTTGTGCTCTTCTAAGTATTTGTGTGTACATAAATAAATAAATAATATTTCTTCATAAATGGCTTAGTATACCAATAGTTTGTCAGAGTAGTGGTGGCCCAGTTATAACGGCCTGGCCATGACTTACAAGGTGAGTTCAAACTGGTAAGGCAATCGTTGTAAGTGTAATTTAATTTATCACTTACGCTCTTATAAAGGTAAAAGAAAACATCGTAAGGTAATCGTCATGTCCTAGAACCAAAAAATCGAAGATATGTGACATCCATCAAACCGCACTATGTCCACGTGGTGGACAGTCTATTCCCTCTTAAAGAGTAGATCCCAGCACCGGGAACATTATAAAGCTAATTATATTTAAATATAGTTTAACGTTAAGTTGGTTGGTATAGTTTAACTGGAATGCAAAATGCTATTGTTTGAAAACATGACTTGTGTTTGTGCCATGCGGAGAATCTTCCGTTGTTACTAAACTATGATTTCAAGCAAGTGAAGAATTTTCACACAAAAATCGTAAATAACGACAGTGGTTTTACCGATGATATCATTGTCTATACAAAAACGTTCTCCCGTTAATTAACTTACTTTTTTTGCAAACTTTATACACACTGTTAGTGTAAGGGGACAATCATAATCAAAAATTTGTTTCTATTCACGCGCGCCTCAAGGAGATGTCAGCAAATCGTAGGGGTCCAGCAGGGTCGAAGCCTACTGGGGCCATGGGTAGTGTGAAAGTTAAACCCGGAGCCCTGGGACGAAGGCAAAGAAGAAACAGGAGTGGATTTTTAGTCAGTAAAAGTCTGACACTATCTCATTTGTCATAAAATGATTTTCCCACCCACAAAAAAAACCCTTTTTGACGGTATGTGGTATTTTTAACCGATTATGTACCTCTATGGTCCAGAAAGCACTAATTAAAAGTTAATATAAAATGGAATTATTTATAATTGACTTAGGAAGCACCAGTGCCGCAATATCTTTAAACTGACAAACCTTGATTTGGTATCAAAGAGAAAATTCAATTATTTCAAATTCTGAATAACTAATGAACTTGTTAATTAAAGGAGAGCAATAAAGTCGAATATAAAGAGAGTGCAATTAAGATGTTACAGCTATCAAGAAAATAAAATACTAAAGTATTAAGTTTTACGTAAAATTTTAAGGTTACTGGACAGTTAAGCGGCCTAAGGCGCGACCTACTGTTCATTATGGTCTATAAAACAAAGTGAAATTATAAAATTTTGCGAAAATTGCAAGGTCTGCATGATAGCCTCGGGGCTGAACTACCGGGTGCTGACATACTGGCGGAAAGAGCGACCGAGTTTAAATACATTTTTTCGGAAAACCAGCATTCTAGATTATCAATTTCTTAGAACTTACATTGAACCCTGAATATGTCCTACATTCAACATCATAGTTTTATTTTGTAAATGCCTCAGAGCGGCTCCACACTGCACTGATCCGATTGAATGATGATGAATCCGATTTGAAACCGTGACATATTACTCCAAAGTAGCTGTAATAGGACTTCAAGAGCAACCTTTACCGGTTAGCATTTAGGAGCGTTTACGCTCTACAGTGGAGCTGGAATGAAGCTGTCAGCACCTAAGTTTTAATAGAGTGATTTCCAAAGAGAACCGGCAATTAGCCAGGCCTTTAGGATTGTTCAAAAGAATCACCGTAGTCCTGGAATGCAAAGAGCATCAGAAAGAACACAGATTGTTTTTAGCTAGTAAAAATCTGGCACTCCCTCTCATTCTACCCAGAGAGGGAGAAGCCATTCGATAATTTCCCACCATCATTATCTTCCTAGCCTTTTTTCCAACTTGCAGGTCGACTTCCAGTCTAATCAGCTGAATGGTGAATACCCGTGCTTTACATGGAGCTACTGCTTATCATACCTCCACAACAAAAACATCAGTCATTTTAATATTATTACGTACAAAAGTACCAAGTAAATATATCAGAAAATATTTAAAAAAGTTTTGATTTGAACTCCAGGCATCAGCCGTTGTTCGGCTTTTAATTAGATATTAAAATTAATTCCAATTTTCTCCCTAAAATGTAATAATGTCCCTAAAAGTTTGTAATACTTAACTACATTAGGAATTATGTCCCTAATACTCTCTCAGCATTATCCGTACCTAAGTTTGTTATTATAAAAAGTTATTTTTTTAACAAAATCATTCATTATTTTGCTTACTTCTAGAATTTGATTCATTCGTTTGTCTTTTAATTTTCTGGTTTCTAATGGCTATCTCACAGGAATTGTTGATTTTCAAGGATATTAAATAACAAGTTTTAGAAATATCTGTAAAACTTTCTAATATTTGCTATTTGCTTCTCACTTACTGTAGATAACAATCCTACCAGTAACGAATTTCCGGCTTGCCATTCTCAACAACGGTAAGTATCATAAGATCATAACTGTGCTTCCATTGAAGGGGTTCGATCTAAGTCAATGTTTGTCCGAAGATAATACGTAGTTGAAAATCTCACGGCTTGTTGTCGAAGCGAATGCCGCCTTCGCTTAAATAACATGCTGACAACAATAAATACGAGTACCTAGCCATCAAGTCACTTGAATTATTCAAAAGGTATACTTCCATCATCTTCTGGTACCTACTTATTATTATCAAACAGTAGGACAGTATTCATCTTCAACGTCAATTTCTCTAAAAGTAAGGCTAAGAATATGAAAATATGATATCGATTTCTAATAAAGTTTGGTAAAGTAGTGAAGATTTTACTTCTAAAATATCAATAGATTGCAAATTTTGACATCGTTAGTTTACCCTAAATTCTAAAGTATTGTCATGAATAGGTATTTTTTTGGATTATATTTTTTGCTTACCATCAGGTGTGATCGCAGTCCAAGCACTAGTTAATATAAAATAAAAAAGGTACTTAAAACACAAGCCGTCTATGGCATGGGACTTTGAAGCAGCATAAAGTACCTACATTTAGTCCAAAAATAATATTATTTACTATAAAAAAACCACACACTTTTTTATATATTATACGTATACGTATACGTTCTGTTAAGACCAATATAAGAACAATATAAGATCAATATAATCAACAGCCGATCCTGACTAACCAATCGGATATTATAACAAAACAAATTTCCGTAAATCAACGCTTGCAATTGATCTTTCCATCGGATATGTATCAACCAATACCTATTAAGGAAGTATTGGAGCTAGATCGCAGTCCTATTGAACGAAGGGCCAGACATCATTAGGTTAATTGATTTCACGATACTATCGTAGAATGGATAAAGCTTATCACAAGTATCCCTGTCACGACGAGATCAATCGTCTGCCTCGTTACTGACTCTAACGATAGCAATCAGAATAAGGGCGTTTTTTGCCCGTTATTAAAGAATTTTCTTTTTCTTTAAAGGTGTTATTAAGGTACTGTAAACGTCAAAGACGCTGTTTGAAACTAGTTAGCATTATCACCTTAAAGAAATGAATGTCATTTGAAATGAGTACTAATGTACTGAGAAACATCTAGTTTTTTTTTAAATTATGTTGTGAAGTAGAAGCCCAATTTAATTTCATTGCACGATAATAAATGGGTTTAACTTTTAAAATACTTAGATAATTTTTTTTTCGTTTGGAAAATCATCTTATGACATCCCTCGCTCTTGGGCGGAGCGCGGGATAGTGTCAGACTTTTACTGACTAAAAACCCACTCCTGTTTCTTCGTTGCCTTTCGTACCATGGCCGAGTCTTCCTTTCAGAATCAGACCCTTGGCCCCAGTAGGCTTCGACCCTGCTGGGCCCCTACGTTATGCTGAATCTCCTTGAGGCGGGTGTGGAATATGCGTCGTATGTGCCGTTGACGACTTGGGCTTGGTCTGGACGGTTACCGGACTATCGGAAGGCGAGCTACCCTTAGCTCCTCGGACACACAATGTAGAAACAACATGTAAACACTTAGGATAAAAATGTCTCGCGCCTGCTCCAAATAGGTCCAGTTCAGTAAAAATGCCAGACAACTTCATGGTGAACCCTGACGCTGGTTTTCAACTGAACCTTATTAAGAGTGTGGGGTAGAAAAGTAAGATTATTTATTTAGTTGTTAGTGTCAGGTTATTTACCTTACACATATATATACATGTTTAATAAGTGGTAAATAACAAATAAATAAATAGATAGTTATTCAGTTCACAAAATACATAAAACTGTAAGAAAAAAGAAGAAAAACAATTTAAATCTAATCGTGCATCATTCCATGCGCACAGAAAAACCGCTTTAGTAGCATTACTGCTTCGCTGAAGGAGGCGAACGCTTGCCACTCCTCCTCGGTCCGGACCATGGCCTGTACCAAGGCTCGGCGCGGGAGATCGCCGCCGCCGTGCAGACGGGGCACACCTCCACCGTATCCTCCGGGCAGTCCACACAATGGTGACATCCGGGCGTTTCTTCCGTACAAATCCGGAGCAAGAACCTCTCGGACTTACCATGTCCGTTGAGGACCTACGTCATGCGGAAGGTAAGGACGTCGTGAGGCCTTTCCCGCCACGCCTCAAAGAAGAGATTTACCGCCATAATTATGGCGTGCCCAATACTTAGATACTTTAGAATTTGCCGACAAAATATTAAAGTTAATGTTTCTAAGCTTCTGGCAAAATCGACGCAGATTGAGTTTAAATCGCTTAATCCGTAAAGAAAAGTAACGTCGAGATACATATCATAACAGTAATGGGTACGTATGGTAAAGTTATGTGTTATCTTTGCCGTCGTTTCATCTTATGACATCATATCGTTTAGAATTGAAAATTCTGTTATGAGTTCAGAACGTCTGAAGAACTATCGTATCGTCGCTTAAAAACTGACAATGACCCTTCTTCTTTAGCATCAAAACGAACTATTCAAGAACAGTTAGTCTTTGATAATATTTGTTTATAAGAAAAGTGGCAAAGTTGACTGCCCAGGGTGCACCTTATGTGCATTATTACTGAACTTCACAATACTGCTCTAAAGGGGTTCCTTTGGAGCAGTATTGTATTAACTTTAGACAAATCTGGTCAGATTTGCCTAAAGTTAATGCGGTAATAATTTTTCAACATTTTGGCATGCTTCGTGGTCTTGAGTGACTTGCTTGCTGACCATTTGTTAAATGTAATACAAACAACCCTGAAGGTCTTTGGTTCAGAGATCAACATCGTGAGAAAATGAGGACAGTAAACTGATTACTTACAAGCATCATAGGGACCGATGCTTCAGGTTAATAGTTATCTTTAATTATGCAATGTTATGCTTTGGTAAGCTTGGTTTTAACAGCTTTTGATACTGAACGAGCACCTTTAGAGCTTATTTTACATTGAACTGTAAATATTTCAACATAATTAGATACTTCAAACATGGATAGATTATAAATCTTTATAAATTGTAGGAATTAAAGTATGAAACAAACAGATGAAAAAAGATTGCATCTAGAAGAAATGAAAATGTCGAGTTAGATGTTTGGAAAAATGAGAACAGATAAAATGAGAAATGAGTATTTTAGAGGAAGTTCAAGTGAATCGTGTGTCTGAAGTGTGATGTGAAGAGGAAGGATGAAACGCAGGTTATTATGAAAGTTATGAGTATAAGTGTGGATCGTTGGAAAGGAAGAGGGAGGCCAAAAAAAAGATAGATGGACTGTGTGAGAAGTGATATGAAAGAAAATAGAGTAGCTAGCGTGGAAAGGGCGTAAGATGGTAAGGATAAAACGTATATGTTCAATGAATAATTTATGTTTTTTTTTTATCGTTCTGTTTGTTCTTCTGCGAGTGGTTTCATATGATTCAATAGTCACCTTTTATAATAGATTTTAATGTGGGTCTTGCAAATGCTCCTAGAAACAAACGAAAATTGATACCATCTTGAATTTTTCAAAACACTTTTTCGGACCCATCCCCTTTTATCAATATCTAGCATGTGGTTTGTCGGCTTCCCATATTAAATATCGTGAGAGTTCTTGAAAGCAGTACCTTCGTCAAGAGGGGCCACTCTTGACGTTGCACAGAATCTTTTCAATTTGATCCGGGACCCTGATCAGACCTATATTAAGTCTCTAGTGCCTGATTTGCATGAAACTTATTAAAAATAAAGTTATAAGATCCCTCGACCTCAATATTAAGAATAAATTATTCAGCGTCAGTTAAAGATTTATTGAGGTTTTGTTTAATTAATTTTCATTATTTTTTTGAAAATACATGTCATATTTTGTAGTAGCAGCATTAAGCTTTTACTCTATAATTTTCAGAACAAGATGAACGAAAATAACATGGCTTCTCCTTGAAATTAACGTAACCTAATATATGGAACTTCAAATTCCTGCAGGCTGAACAATATTCGAATTTCATACAAAGCGTTACCGGTTTTATCTTAGAGACGTTAGAGAATTTGATAATCTTGACACAGTTACTTTAGAAGTACGTCTTTATCGCTTTAGATAAGTTCGAAGCGAGCACAAATTTTCTTCAACATAGAGGAAGCTGGGATAGTAGCTCGAGGACAAAACATAACAGAGAAATTTTCAAAGTTACAGTCTAGATTCCACTGTGTTACGACGACCCAATGACTTGGAAGTTTTCAAGCTGACTTATCTTTGCACTGTTATGACGTAATCCTACCAGTACTAGGTCACATATGATTTTAAATGTTTCAAACCATAAAACACTCGGCTCATCACAAGGCCTACACCGTAAATTTAAAAGGCTTTATACGTGGGTTTGTGGGGCACCCCTCCATTACCATAAAATTACGTGATATCACTTTCTTTTGATGTGTCGTAAAAAATAAAAACGTGAGTTGCACAGTGAACATTTTAGGCGTACCCCTTGCGGCGTTGTTAATTAAATTTAATTATATTTCCATGCTGATTTAGGTGTCAGTTTATGTCTCAACTGCAGAGATACTGAAGCCTACTAGGGGGGGCCGATGCCTGCTAGGGTTACGGGATTATTTGAAATATTTACCATGAAATATGAACCTAAAATGCAAAATACGACGATGAAATACAGGTCGGTTTTTTTCGCTCCACTAAAAAGAGATTCGAAGGCATTTTTTTTTTGACACTGGGATTACTACGTACTGCGAGCATTCCGTTAAACAGTCAGATTAATCTAGTTAATGCATTGATAGACATGTGCGAGTAGTAACTAACTAAACCGCAATAGATGATGATACCAATATCCCTGCAATCTCCATTACGTAGTGTTGTTTACATAACAATGCCCATTTATAATCAGCTAGCTTCTGCCAGCGGTTTTGGCTACGTAAAAGTTGAAAAAAAGAACATACTCCCAGGATAAAAAGTATTCTATATCCTATTCCATGACAGTGGGCACCACTGGCAGCTTCAATGTGGCTGTCGGCTTACATTAAGGGTTGGCTCTCAGCCCTTTCCTCTTCCTGATGATAATGGACGCTCTGACGTCGGACATTCAAGAAGAGGCTACCTGGTATATACTGTTTGCCGATGACATTGTGCTGGTTGCCAAGAGTGGTCCAGAACCGATTGGAGGTGTGGTGGCACGGACTGAAGAGTGTTGGCCTGAAATTGAGTAGAACCAAAACGGAGTACTTGTTTTGCGATTTTGGCGGTCTCTCCAATCTAGTGCCTTTAGCTCTCGCCGGAACGCCCATACCAATTTGTTCCGACTTTCAGTACCTCGGGTCACTTGTCCAAGGAGATAGTTAGGTAGACTGACATATGATGGTGAGTGACAGGACAGAATGGAAGAAAAAGACGTATGGCGCCAATCCCAAATAAAACAGGACAAAGGCATTAAGATGATGATGTCCTATTCCACAACATGATATTCCCATCTGGCATGTTACATTCAAAATCTATTTAGTCGTTAAATGATAAAATCGTAATAGATAAATTTAAATTCACATTTACATGTGTATAGCTGAGAATAGGCTTTGTACGCAGCGCGTCAATAATGCTTATGTCAAAAAAACTATCGGTTAGTCTACCCTCAGAAATAAACAAATGTATTACACAAAAAAAAAAAAAAAAATGTAAACTTAAGCAATATTTCTTAAGTATTATTTAGGAATGGTTTTACTTATTTAAAAGACCTTAAGATACTAGTAATTGTTATCGACAATAACGTACCCATGTAAAGGGCATTTTATATTGTTCGATATTGAAATAGACTCATGATAGCACAAGTTTAAACCTAAGTGGTTTTTGGTTGCTACTTTATATGGGTAATCCTGTATTCTTTTGTATATATGGGGAATCCTGTATTCTTTGGTAAATAAATAAGCTAACTTAAAACGTATGAGCCAAATATATACAATTACCTATATGGTACTTACTTCGTAATCAGACACATCTACATCAATCATCTTCTTTCTGATTCAGGTCATAAAATTATATCAAACCAACATAAATCATTTTTGACAACGCATTTACCAAGGAAAAATAGTAATTTGTTAGTCAACCCATGAATGCAATGCAAATAAAACACGCACGCTGCGCACGCGCTGCGCATAGGGTCCTTAAAGTGGGCGTGCGTGTCCAGCAAATGTGTTTGATTTCGTCACCCGCATATTGTATTAGGGTTTGATGTATGGCTGCACCCTGCACGTAGACCATTTGTCGTATAAGTTGTGACTCAAATTCAAGTAAACACAATTAAAAGACGGGCAGTGAAGGAAACTTAATACTTTGTTTGGGATCATAGCGACTTCTACTTAAGCATTATTAATTATTTATTTAAATTTATTAAATCTTTATTCGATTATGCTTTGAAACAGGTAGTTAGTATTTACTGAAATATTTACAAAGGATAACTTTTTATTCATTGTTTTTTTTTTCAGAAGGTAATTTTTTAAAGTTTTGTAAATAAATTTATTTAATTTTAGTACCTATGGTATCAACCCATAAACAAAATAAAAAATATATAAATGTGGAATAGAAATAAGCAATGCCTTGCTTATTAATACTTTGAAACTGGTAGTTAGTATTTACTGGAATGTTTACAAGGGATAATAACTTCTTATGCATTGATTTTTTTTTTTCAGGGTGTATTTACAGCCATGTAAGTAAATAAATTTATTTGATTTTAGTATGTTAGTTATAAATAAAATAAAATAAATATAAACGTGGAATAAAAATAAGTTTCGCAAACTTAACCGCAATGAATAACAGATTTTTTATGTTTTTTAATTCAACGTTAAAGGTTTTTTCTAAAGAACTTGTCAATTATTTGAAATTCCTAGTATTTATTTAGTAGCTTTCAAATACTTAAAGTTTTATAAGCCTGTATAACCTAAAAGTTTTAGGTATGTGTAGTTTTGGTTTAAGTCGCATTTTAAAACTTAATACTACAAACCGTCGCACCGTTGTGTTATGTGTGCAAAATGTAAAGTAATTACGAAACATGTTTACCTACTATCCTTAAAACTTTTATGTAATTTGGCTGCTTGTGGTTAATTTGGTTGTGATGAGTTTAGCGTGAGTTTCGTGGCTCCTAATTTGATTTTTAATTACTTTACTTAAAGGTCAAGATTAAATAATAAAAATAATAAGCTATAACAATTAATTGCATTTTTTTTTAATGTGTGAAATCATCCAATGACTTCTTGGGAGGGTGTGTCAGACTTTGACTGACTAAAACCACACCTTTGTCCTTCAGTTGCCCTTTGTGCTCTAAGACTACGGGTTTCTTTTACACCTCCGTATGCTTACAATGGTGACACCGGGCGTTTCCTCCGCCTGAATCCGACCTCTTGAACTTCTCTTGTCCGGTGAGAACCTGTGTCATGTGGAACGTGAGGATGCCGCGACGTGCCACTCCTTAAAGAGGGAAATATAAGTTATGTTTGGAAAAAAGTTTAAGGCTTGATCGGGAAGCATTAAAATTAAAGGGGGAAGCGTTCAAAAACTATAATACTATTTATAACAATCTTTTAATATTAGAAAAAGTACTGCTTAGACTGATCGATGTAGGAATTTTTGGCTGATAACCATAGCAACAAAAAACAAAAACTCGCTAAATGTCACCTAACGGAACTTTAGCTTAAGTACGGCAGCGTACAAACCCTAACGCAAATCAAAAAAGTCACACATCTACAAAAATGTGTAAAAAGGTAATTTTTTTTGGGTTAAATGGGGGATGCAAGTTTGAAGCGAAGTTTTTTTTTGCGATGTAAATCCCATGTAATATATTATTATTTTACGTCATAATGATATGTTATTTTGATGAATTCTAGGTCACGTGTCACAACTTTATGAGAGCCAAATGATAATGTTTTATTGACACTTCGATGCCAAATCGTTATATCGTTGTAAGGTCAGTTTATGGTTTGAAATAAACGTTTATGAGTATAACGTTCACCAATATTTTAAAAGTTACAAATTCGGGGTGTTGCAAAATTCATATCTACATGGTATTCGTTGACCTCGAAAAGGCATACGACCGGGTACCTCGTGAGGTTTTGTGGTGGGCCGTTAAGGAGAAAAGTGTACCTGGGAAGTATGTGCAGTTGATCTGAGCGATGTACAGTCGATGCAGTACCCAAGTCCGATCCACAGTGGGCACCACTGGAAGCATCAATGTAGCTGTCGGCTTACACCAAGGGTCGGCTCTCAGCCCTTACCTCTTCCTGATGATAACTGACGCTCTGACGTCGCACATTCAGGAAGAGGCTCCCTGGTGTATGCTGTTTGCCGATGACATTGTACTGATTGCCGAGAGTGGCCTAGAAGTCCAGAACAGATTGGAGGTGTGGTGGCATAAACTGGAGAGTGTTGGTCGGAAATTGAGTAGAACCAAAACGGAGTATTTGTTCTGCGATTTCGGTGGTCTCTCCAATCCAGTGTCTTTAGCTGTCGCCGGAACACCCATATATACCGATCTGTTTCGACTTTCGTTGTTAAAGGGTAAAATTTGGGTGTAGGTGACAGGACAGGACGGAAGAAAAAAACGTGCTCCGCCGACCTTAAGTAATATGGGATAAGAGCAGAAGATTTAGAAAAAAAATGAAAAAAAAAATGAGAGTGCCAAACTCATACGTAGGAAATTTCGATAAAAATTTAATACGATGTGTTTTTATGATGGTTTTTATTCAGCTTTGGAAAGTAATTTTCTAAAGTAAATAAATATTTCTTTATGCAACGCTAATGTAAACTTATTTAATCATAGTATCCCTTTAAATTTCAAAGAATGTAACTCCAAATGTCAGGAAAAAAAATGCGAATAAGTGATTTTAAGCTTTAAGAGGTTGGGTAGTAAAAAGTATATTTTTCATCGTAGAGCAATTCTAAAATTATAAATTAAGAGAGTGTGAAAAACTGAGTAAAAGAGCATTAAAAGTATATTTCCTTAGAATTAGCTTTACGTCCTGCGTTACGAAAAGAATCGGTGCTATGCAAACAAAATAAAATTCTTTAAAATTATTCATTTGGCCTACATAAGAATATTTTATAGCCAACAATACCTATAATTGTTGGTTTACACTCACACGCTACCGCCAGTAATATCGCCTACTTATACAGAACTCGAAAACGGCCATACAACGACTGTTTGCATCATAAATAATAATTTACCAAAAGCGACCGAATAAAGTAGAATTTCGATCAGTTTTAACATTTTTCACCTAAGCGAAAAAAAAAATCGTCGCCAGTTACGCAAATAAAGGTTAACTTAAAATGGTAATTGGAATGCTGACACGATATCCACGAGTAAATATTGTATGCAAATATGTAAATAAAATTTTAAACTTTTACAGTTTAAAAGGGCAGTTTTATTTGGCGTTTCCCGATAGCTGTGACACGAAGGATGTAGAAAACGTAATTTTTTTTTTCGAATATATTACAAAAATGAATTTAAACTGGTAACACCGCTAACTGTACTGTTCTTTGTCGAGAGAACACCTAATTATAATAGTACAAAACTACATAACATATGACGTAATAAGGTCTGTAAAGTAAGTAGGAGTAAGTACTGTGCTAAACTTTGATTCATTAGCATAGCACTTTGATTGAAATTCTGACTAAATTCAATTTAAATTTACTAGGAGAATTCATATTTGATGTGATGTTTGTAGAGATGCAAGCAAAGCAAGTTATATACAAACACTTCAAACTGCTGAGTCCAAGAATCAACCACTCACTGACTACGGTCAATTTGATTTTCTGAAAGTCAATTAGTAAAATTCCAATGTTAATTAAGTACGAAACAACACAACCGATTTCAATACTAAACACACTGAAAACTGCAAAATAACTGTTGTTGGTGTCAAACAATGAATAAAATCTTCTGGGTTTTTTATTCGTTCGTTTATGACTTCAGAAATCAAAGTTATTTTGTTTTTTAATAAAAAAAAAAAGTTTTGTATTTATTGCTTTTCAATTGAAGTACATACCTCCCAGCTTAATCAAAATATAGATAGTGTGCAAATTCTACAGAATATAACCGTTTCAACTATACCTATAAAATTTGAACCTCGATTTCTCTAACCAAAAGATCAACAGCAAAGTATACCCATCCGAACAAAAAAAAAAAAAGAATTTCCCATATTCATGTAGGTTATTTTGAGTAATTAGTGGAGAGGGAGAGGGAGGCCAAAGAAAAGATGGATGGATTGTGTTAGGATGGATATGAAAGAAAAGGAAGTTAGTGATAGCATAACGGTTGACAGGATAGAATGGAAGAAAAGAACGTGTTGCGCCGACCCCAAATAAGACGGGACAAGGGCAGGATGATGATGATGATGAGGAAAAATCATTAAAAAAAACCGATGAATCGATAACCTCTTTTTTAAAGTCAGTTAAAATTAGATGCATTAATACGAACAGTATCGCATTTCATTCAAATATCAATAATAGCTACAAAGACATATTATTACTTACGTCCTTATAGCCAAAACGCATTGCAAGGGCTGAAGAGCTTACCATTCACAATAACCATTTAATATCTTTTATAACACTGTCAGCAACTCCCGTTTATACTCCTATACTCCCTCTAGAAAAACAATAAAATCCATACAAACACTAGCAGTCTGTTTCCCTATAAAACCCAATATATTTCTTGAAAACGGGATTTATGTCAATGAAGTTGAAAATCGTCCCCTCGGCAGCGCATATCAACACGTCAATATATCAGATCGGGCCTGCCATTTGTCAGCCATTCCTATTTATAGGGTAGATACGTTGCCCAATCGATAGGCTGCGATGTATGTGGAATGTGTTTGGTACATTTGTACTGGATAGTTTGAATTTTTAGTGCACTTGTGCTTAGTAGTTTGATTGGTTATTTTAGAAGATCTTTCTTTTATTTTATTTTTTTAACACGAAGGTAGAAATATATTTTCACACGATATGGATGTAAGGAAGTACGTAAGATTGGGAAGACCTGTGTCACAAAATAGATAGGTACAGAAGTTAATCTACATACAAAGCCCTCTCGAGCAACGCACACATAGACACCGCTCACGGACACGATATCTCGGCTCAATTCAGATCAATGCGTTTGAGACACGCGTGAACTTTTTCGTGGAAAAATTGACCAACAAAAAAAACCTTATTCTTACTGTCGGTTATTTAAATTCAACATTAAACAGTGAATTGACGGTTTTTAGGCTACCAGTTGTTTCAGAGAGGTAAGTAGATATTTGCTTGTATTTTAATGGTTTGTTTTAAGGTAACACAGAACAGGCCCCGCGCTGAGAAAGTGAAGATGATTTTGTGGCCATATAATATTTTACAATTCAGATTAGATAGGCATTTATCACCACGCCCGGTCACACTCGGACAGTTCGACGCCACGCGCTGACCCTAGCGCGATCGCCGAGGTATGAAAAGTGAAGTACATACATGAGACTGACTTCTGTACCTATCTATTTTGTGCCCGTGTTCTGTTGTGGTTACTGAAGGGTCCTGATAAATACCATTATACGCGCATTGTTGCACTAAGTGTTCTCGATGTTACTTACATAAATTAGAATAACAAATGACACTCAGTAAGGGTTAGCCCTTCGTCACAGGTATTCAGGGGAAGAGTTAGTAAACATTTAATTTTAAAATGACCCATAAATGAGTAATTATTAAGATTTTATTTGTTTCTATGGGTATTAGGTATTGTATAATATTATGTACGTATTATGTGCTGTTCACATATTTTTATTTTATTTAAGTAAAGGTATTATTAGGTCATATTAAGTTTTTTTTTTATGCTCTAATATATAGTGTGTTACGTAAATCTATATTTTACCTAAAACCTCTGAAGGTTTGCTGCAAGGAAACCCAAATTCTGGGTTTAGCGCGCCTTAAATTTGCGCATCAACTTTTATTTTATTTTTTATATCGATGTATACTAGCTGTTACCCGCGACTTCGTCCGCGTTAAGTTCGTAAAACTGTACAATAATTAAATGCTTGTAATTAATTACAAAAGTATCTCAGCTTGAGATGATGATCAAATTTCATCAAATCGGTTCAGTGGTTTAAGCGTGAAAGCGTTTGGAAACACATTCATTGTGTGTACAGCTAAGGAGTTGAATTCCTTGCCGGAATATGTATTTCCTGAAAGCTACAACTCGGGAATCTTTAAGTCAAGAGTGAATAGGTTACTTCTAGGAAAGCGCGTTCCATCGTCGACCGCATCGTCGCTTTCCATCAGGTAAGATAGCGGTCAAGCTCGAACATATCAAGAATAATTTTAAAAAAAAGGAAGCGTAACAGACAGGCAAACAGACAGACACAGTTACCTTCACTTATAATATTACCATGGATATGTATGATTTTTGAGCAACAAAAAATAAGACGTTATAAGAATGTTTAAAGGCGACAGTAATATCTGTCAGAATTAAAAAGTAAGCGTACAGCTGTGGAAAACAGAACCTTCGCAACAATAACGGCAAACTACAAAAACTGCTAATACCCATTACAATAAACCAGACGACCATACATAAAACACAAGATTTATCATCCGAAACTCTTGTTATCAGCAAACTAATACAGTTCATAGAATACATAACAGCAATAGTTGCTAATAGCCATTATCACGTGCCCAGTGTATTAATCTCTCATCTAAAGTAATCCACTATACCAAGATAGGGTATCGGCAATTCTGTAGAGGCGTGCCGGACTAGACTCCAATGCCGGAATTGGGAAGGTTTCATAATGGACGATGTGTCATTTTCGATTGTGTGCACGCAATCTTTGGTATCTCTCTGGTGAAATGTGAAACGTTTCTAGTAGTTCGTTTAGATACATTATGTATCTCTTTCAAATAAAACTAATGAAATAGGAGAGATACTCATAAAATAATTAATAATTTATTAATTTTAGTATAATTATATATGTATTTTATTATTATAAATAACTTATTTTTTATTTTATTTTTTCTGTTTGAATTATCTGTTGTTTATTGTGCAAGCCTACCACAGTGTTGTCTTTTTAAGCCAAAGGTTGACTGGTAGAGAATGCCTTGTTGCATTAAGTCCGCCTATGTACCACTACTGTAAATGAAGTTGAAATAAATAAATAAAATGATCAGTTAATATTATTATATAAAAGCGAAATACCACTCACTGATTAATCACGAAATCTCAGAAACTCTAACATCTAAAAACTTAAAATTTGGCAGGTAGTTTCCTTAGAGGGTGTAGACATGCGTTAAGAACGAATTTTACAAAACTCCAACCCTAAGGGGGTAGAACGGGTGTTAGAAGTTTGTATGGAGTAACCTATTTTCATGCGGGCGAAGCCACTGGCAGAAGCTAATATATTCACCGGTCTTGCCAAGAGGTATCCAGGTTTACCAATTACTGGGTGGTGCCGTGGTAGTAGGAAGATAAGCAGTCGCTCCATGTTAAAATACAGCCCCCCTAGCCGAGTGACAACCGTTTCGTGTCGAATTCCGTTCTCCAATCGGTAACGCCTCGGTGTCAGCAATCGTAGAAAACAATAATTTGGTAGCCATGTTAACGCGCCGAGTCGGCCGATCGTTCTACAATGTCGTTCCACAATAACAAAGGACGTAGCGTTGAACACTGTAGAAACGATAATAATTGATTCTATCATTTTGAACGATGTGAACTTGGCTGCGAATTTTCTATTCATTTGTTCTGACAACGTGACTTAACGTTGAGATGATGAATGACATCATCTCAACGTTAAGTCACGTGGTACTACTACTAGTAGTCACCCATACATTTGATTAGTTTTCAACTAACGTTAACGATTGCATATTATCATCTTGGCTAGGGGTGCTGGTACAGCTTCATCTAGTTTCATAAGAAGCCGATCCAGACATGATTGGGAAAAAGCTGGGTAGATTTTGACAAGTAATTGTCAGTACATTTAAAAAATTCTAACAGCAAAATAGATATGAATAAATTCTAATATCTACTAATTTCTCTAGATGATCCTATGTGCTAATGACCATGTCATACACAAACAGGTGTACAAAATAGTTCATACCAAAGTGTGCACGCCAACGATCGTCAAGTATGATATTTTTAAACATTGTATCCTCGCCGAAATGATAATATTACTATCCAAAAGATCCCAAATACAAACTCCATCAAACACTACTATGCTACATAAGTACTGAGATACAATACTCTGATATCATTTATGGTCGAGATGGGTGCCTCTGATAATTACAAACACTCGGTAATTGATCACAACTCATACAAAAGTCGTTAGTCTATTTAGATTTGCGTCGCATACATTGTTTGTGATAATAACGCGTGGAATATGTTTTGTTGAACACTGTTTATCGTTTCCATTGAATGTATTGGTCTGGTTCGGAAACGATTTTATCATTTGTATATTCGTATAGTTTAAAGATTTTGATCATAAATTTTATTAAGTTACACCTAAACCGTGTAGCTAAGCTTTTTAATTATTTTTTTTCATATTTATGTATCGAGAAACATTAGATGTATTTTTCATTATATTCCACTGGTACGACAGATAGAATAGAAATACATAGCATGTGGCTCAGGCAGTAACTGACAGCTCCGTGTCCGTGTTAATCATGAGCAAATGGTGTCGCTTTCGATGTTAGAAATAATGATGATATTATTACGAATAACTTGTTTATTATTTCTGTTATTATTGAGTGCCACCTTTTTTTAAAAGCCTACAATATGCCAAAGATCTATTTTAAGATGCTATTTGAACCTCGGCTGCAAGCAGCATATAAGGCGGATGCACGAAGCCAGCTGCGGCTGCACGACTGGTTTTCTATGTAGTAGTAAGAATTTTTGTTAAAACCATTCCGAACGTAGCGGCGGCCGCACGTACTGCCGCGACCTGCAGTCGTAGCCGATCGTAGACCAGTAGTGCTGCGGCCGTATGTCAATACGCACGTAGATACGTCACTCCAACCTTTTTTTATTTTTTTTTATTTGTGACTGGCAGCGCGTGCAGCCAGCCTCGGAATCAATCCCAGATGCGGATGCATGCAACGGCTGCGTGTCTTGTGTGTGCTAGCTGCATTTGCAGCCTGCATCCGCAGCCTGTAGCCAAGATTCGGATGGCACCTTTATTCTATAAAACACAACAAAAATAAACGCATACGCCCCAATAAATGTCTTTACAAAACACCAAAAGACGGTAACATTCGTCGAAAACCAACAAGTCGCAATTACAACCCTAAAGATTAATCAGGAAACGCCCAAGTAAGCGTTTAACCAGTCCAAATTGCTGCAAAAGGTACACCAACATTGTGATCAATTAAGTTGATAGCCGATTGAGTACCCCACTTTGCTATACCTATGGGTACCTATGCATTGTGGGTGCGACCGCAAGAACCCCAAATTCCTGCCTGGTACTTGGAACGGAACTTTAATTGTCTCGGTAGTAGGATGTAGTTTAACTACAGTTTTCGTTTAAGTAAATAGGTGGTCTTATTCCTTCGGAAACATAGTTGTACTTAATGTTATGTGTTAAACGTCAAGCACGATAAACATTTGCCATAGATACAAGTGTTGATCAGTTGAAGTTCTAAAAAAATCTGTATACAATTTAACGAAATAGCTAGCTATAATATGTCCACTCACTTAATCCTTGTATGATAGTGAACATAGATTTTTCCAAGTTGTACTATCAAGTGTCATATCTTACTCAAAGAACCAAGGTAAAGATAGACTTAAATTCCACGAAATTCTTATCAATAAAATTGGGATAAGAGAATCTTTTGCCGAATATCTTGTCATAATACCTTTATTAGTATTACGTTATACACGAGCCATGAAACGGAAAAGGCAGAATCGGAAATCTTAGAACTATGTGATTGAATTTGAGTAAAATTATTTCTTGAAGCAATATTAGGTAGGTACTTATTTTTGCTAAATCATTTGTGAGATATAATGTGCCCGAATAGTAACAGTTCGATTAGATTAACACTTTCACGGTACATTTTTTCAACATTTTCTTTTTCACAGATAAATTCCTGATTTGTTCTTCTGTTGTATTAAAGTGGCAAGTCATATATGCATCCTGCCATTAAGGGGTGAGAGTAGCCGCGGTGCCAATTACTCTCAGGAACACCGACATCCTAGGGGTGGGCGAAATAAACCATAACATTCATAAAAGGGATAGTGTCGTAGTACATACAATCGGTGCCAATAAAACAGCGAGACCCCACGCAATAAGCAAAGGAGAAATAGCGCGGAAACGGTAGGGGAAACAGTATTAATACTTATGGTTAATTGTACCGGGGTTACGCGGGTGTAAGATGATGCTTGGTAAAGTTATGAAAATAATAGAAGAGACTGAATTGGTTTTGAAAAAAAAAGGTTAACGGGTAGAGAATGCCTTGTTGCATTAAGTCCGCCTATGTACCCCTATTGTACATGAATTTTAAATAAATAAAAAAAGGTCTAAAGCTACAGACACAAAGCTGCACATAACGTATTGCGTTTTAATAAACATGATACTAGTAGCAAATAAAAAATCCTTTTAAAATTAGTACGTAATACGGTTACAAGAAAGTATACTATACTAGACATATACATACATGTGTATATTGTACTCTATATTATTAAATCCAATGTGATATTTATATTTTTGTTTTAGAATGTAACACAAAATAAAAAGAACAAATCACAAATCGAAATTAATAAAACAGACACAAGACTAGCAGCGCAATTTTAGCGCACATCCACTGAAGGGTGACTGTGCTTCCCTTTAAGACGTGTTCGGACTAGAAAATGACTCTCCGAGGTGAGATGCGCACAGTTCATTACAAATACTGCGAACGAACTAAAGAATTTGATGCTTATCAATATTGTGTTATCGTTTTCAAGTGTCGCAATAAAGGCGCCATGAAAATAATAAGTATTCATGTGTGTAGGGGTTATGTCGACAATGCGTTTCATTAAAATAATTGTGGTTTATTTTGTGTAGGAGGTTTTAAGTATCGTTATTAAGTTCCAGTTCGCTTTGTCCGCTTTTGAGATCTTACCACTTTATCTGAATTGAATTTTATTTATTTATCTGTGTGTTTGCTTTGGTGTTATTCATATCATTAATATCAATCTAAATTTACAGCTGTGCGTTACCTAACCGCAAGTTACTTCAATTATATCAATACAATTTTCCTTTATAGAAAATGAATAATGATCTTGCATGAATTTATTTTTTATTTCAAACAGCATATATCAAGGATAAATTCTATAAACTGATGCTGTATGCAGTGCAGACAATTCAACCAATTATATTGAGGCGTGTCCTATAGTGGCTGATAGTCCATAGAAATGTGGATAGTAGATATTCAGAACAGGTCCCAATGCAATGCCTTGCGGTACACACCGGTTCGATATACTACAGCAAGAAAATATTACGTCTATCAGTTTTGACGATAGCCTGCACTAAATATTAGATAACAGTAGAAATATGGCTGTAAAAAAAGCTTACCTCTGAAATGAAGGCTTGCCAATGTTGTAACGATGGCTGGAATGTTGTAATGAATGGAAAGATAACAAATGACGCAATTCTAACAAAATTTCTAGATTTATTTACTTATTTTTTCTAATTAAGCATCTTTATATGATGTACAATCACAACTAGCCAGTATACACTAAGATAATAAATAATGTAATCACGAATCAATACCTCAGATCACGTACCAGAATCATTAGTTTTAACTGCACACACTACTTATAAACGATTAATTATTCATAGCTCACGTTTTCCCACAATTTTCGGCTCCAAGAAATGTTGGTAACTCGGCCTTAAGTTCATACAATACGTTTCAATTTCTTAGAAGAGTACCTATGCACCATGGTACAGTGAGGGGTGTCTTGACAATGTGTTAAATTAGTTGTCTACGTGAGGCTCATCTATACAGCTTACATTAGACTTAGGACGTGAGACGCACTCGTAATAAGAAATGAAAATAAATAGTTTATTATGCCATTCTTCATCATAAAAATAAACTTGGTTATTTAGGCCTAAATTTTGTTCGTATTTTTTGAGATTGTGTTTCTTTTTTTTTGTTTTTTGTTCCATCAATGTCTACGTCTATTGTGAACACTTGACAGTAAATAAAGAGGCAATATTTTTGTTGAAGTCACATATTTACTTTCTTGTAGAACTGGCAACGAAATGTTTTCGTATATTTCAGATTTTTTCAGGTAAGTAATTGCTTTTAGGACAAAATTAAATAAGAGTTGGAGTCAAAACGGAGTTTTAGTACACAATAGTTTTGTAGAATATGATTAAAAATCATTTATTATTGGGTCAACTTAGGAGACCCACTTTCATAAATTGTTATTACTTTGGAACAAGCTTTTTATGAAGCGGTCTAAACTTAAGACTATATGTTGTTGTAGTTGAATGTAGTATCATTTAATTAACCAAATTATAATAATAAAGTACTATATTATAAACTAATAAATATATTTTAATTAGGACAACTTAAAAAATAACAATCATGACTAAGACCGAACTAAGGTTGAGAGGACTTCAAGTATTTTTGAACGAATTTTACGCTTGAACGAAAATTTTCTTTCGGGTTTTTTTATGTCAAGGTGAAGCACATTCCAGAGTTTTATGGTATAGATAACGTAAGAATTGGCCATAAACCCAGTACAGTGAGAAGGAATACGAAGAAGCATGTTTTTGGATGCTCGATGGTTGAAATTATGAGAACTGCCCAATACTTTAAAATATTGTTTTAAATAAACAGGAGCACATGGATCGTTCATTATAGTGAAGAGTGTACAAAGGGATCTGAGGGTTCTCCCGTGACGGATTGGTAGCTATTTAAGCTGAAAATGAATAGAAAAAATGTGATCATATTTACGAAGACCAAATATGAAACAAATACAGTTGTTGAGAAGTCGATCAAATTTGTTTAGAAGTTCTTAGGATAGATCAGAGTAACAAACATCAGCATAGTCAATTATCGGTAATTAATTATAAAAAAACAAGTAATTGGACCAAAGAGGTTTTAGTGCTTGAAGGAAAGAAATTCTTGAATCTAAAATCTAAAGAGATCGCAGCGTAAAGATGACTCTCTGGCTAACTTGAGCAATCTGCTTATTCCAGCTTAACCTATCGTCAATATATAAGACTAGGTCTTTAACGTGTGGTGAGAGAGGAATAACTGTATTGCCGAAAAGAAGCGGCAGTAATAGTAGCGGTAGTAGTAAATAATTGTTGATAATCTCTAGTAGGTAGGTAATGACAGTTTAGTCAACAATTTGAACTATAGTGACGTCGGTCATTCCCAGTAGAACAGCCAAGATTTACAAATATGTCATCCATATATAAAAGGAGAAACAAGCTGACTGATATATCACGGCCAAAACGACTGAGATTATAGACATGTTTTGCATAAAACTACCTTTTATGACCTAGGCGAGCACTAAGAAGGGGTTTTTGGAAATTCAACCTATAAGGAATAAGAAAGTTAGCACAAATAGTAACCAACGTAAATAATAAAGGTTCCATTATTTATTTTCAGAATTACCCATCATCATCTTCCTGCCCTTGTCCCGTGTTATTTGGGGTCAGCGCAACACTTTTTTTCTTCCATTCTGCCCTGTCACTAGTCATGCTATCACTAACTTCCTTTTTTTCCTTTTTTTCAGAATTACCCCCACTACAATAGTTTAGGGGGTTTTTAAGACTGTATGGGGATTCTTATTACTTGGGTTAATAAACTTGAAACTTTGCACAAATTCAAAATGAATAATACAGACTGTCATTATTAGTTTTTCAAAACTAGTTTTTATGAAACATTCTGGCGAACAACGTCACTGACAGAGTGCTACTTATACGGTGTAGTGCATATATTCTATAAAAAACCGAGACAAACTCTTAATAACATTAACAATCGATGTAATAGAAAAGGATCTTGTAGACAAAAAACGTCAATTAAAACATTTTTAACCAAACTAAGATCTCCAATTCCAGTTTCATCTATTTTCTCATCAACTTTTTTATCTCTCCTTTGATCACAAAACGCAATTCTATCCCATTTATACAGTGAAATTGAAAAAAAGAATCCTTGTTCCCCCAAAAACGTCGAGGCTAGTTACGTGTACACATAATGCGCATAAAATAGACCACTCTGTCTCGTGAACAATATCCATTAGGGAAATTTTATCTTTGAGAGCAATAAATTATGTGGAACCCCTCTTATAAAAAGCAGAAACGAAACGCCACCGGAAAGTTGTATTTAAACAAACTACATTACTTTATAATGACCAATTCAGTCGACAATAACTCGAGTTATGTATGATAATTTGATCAGGTAGTAGTCAAGGGGAGATTCCTAACGCCCTCACACAGTTAGGCGAACTAATGACGGCTTAAGCAAAACAACTCCCGATATTATACCATAAAAAGGTCCATTGAAATGGGTACGCACCCCTTCGATTATTTTAAATTTTCCATTGTTGGGCAGATTTCAATGCACGAAAGAACAATGTGTGAAGTCACATACGCGCATGAAAATTTAAAATGAATGCCATGATTATTTGCTTTTTGTCTTTTGTTTTTTTTTTTAGTAGATAAATATTAGTACGGACTATTAAAATAAAAAGTTTATAGCTAATAAAAAATAATTAAAATATGAACTGGCGGTATTAAAGACGACACAAAGATCTCAATGGGCATAGAAATTTGTCCA
Source organism: Mythimna vitellina (assembly GCA_949316375.1). Classification (NCBI taxonomy): domain Eukaryota; kingdom Metazoa; phylum Arthropoda; class Insecta; order Lepidoptera; family Noctuidae; genus Mythimna; species Mythimna vitellina. The sequence goes on from OX438686.1 coordinate 13,022,239, forward strand.
CATATATCTAAACACAGACCCTTTGATCGAAAAAAAGGCAAACACTCTAGTCACGTGACGAGTAGGGAAACTGTTTGATGAGTTCACGAAAAACTCGATGAGCAATCGAACTTCATGGCCCCAGTGATTCAAGACTAAACGGCTCATACATAATTATAATGGCCAATAAGGTTTCAGATTTTCTTCACCAGCAACCGCTGCGACCGCCCTAGGATAGCTCACCATGCTATAAAGATCGGATTGCGCAAGGGTGTCGAAGAACAGATGTATATATTTTTCTATTCATTTACATCATAATGATTGATCTTCAATAGCCTGTGAATCAATTCAGAAAGATGGTTATTTATCCCTTTTTAATTAATTTGTACAGTGTGTGTCAATTATTTGCTGTGTAGGGAATTTGCACCGTATGATTATGACAAAAAAAAAGTGTACTCGAGCCTTGTTAAAGCCAGGTTAAATGAAGTTGTTTGACTAGAAACTTGTTGTTTATTGAACGTAATTCTGCATTTCATCAGAATTCGATTCGAAGACATGAGACATTCACCAAATCGGGCTGGGCCCGCGTGGTGGATTACGACCCATTCCCTCTCCTAGAGAGTAGGTCTGAATCCCAGCAGTGGGAACATTAAAAGGCTATGCTTATCAGAATTCGATGCAACAAGTAGAAGTTTTGACATATTTTGATGACTACCAAATATTTTTAAAGAATTTAAATACATAATTTATTTTAAAAAATTCCTTATAAACGAATAGAACAACAGTTCAACAAAATACCCCTAAGACTTTTCTAACACGATACCCAAAACCGTCACGCTTTCAACTCCTTTTTTCACTAAAAGAAAAATGCAACAGTTCCATTCACGTCTAAAGAACGATAACGAAGGATAAATATGCAACATTTATCAGTACTGTAAATATGCTAAGTGTCGCTCTGTCGTATAGAAGTATCGCTCCGTCCCTACTTCCTGGCTTGAAGGCGTCTGTAATAATGGATTACGAGTCTAGACGCGAGACAAAGCCGTTTCGAGCCCTTAAAGGTGGTGGTGTCTATGGTGATGACAGAAGCGACTAGAGGAGCGGGAGCGAATTAACTACTAAAATCCAAAAAAAATAAATAAAAAACATTATTATTTGGTAATAAGTAGATTAACTAAATGGCAATATGGATTACCTAACTAATTGCTTATTAATAAAAAAAATGTAAGAACAATAAAGCAATAAAACAAAAAGGCACACCGGTTAAGCAGTGTTTGTCGCAGTGTCCATGTTATAAAACTTTACCCTCGAAAATTGCTACTAAAGTAGAAACTAGAACACAATTTCAAAATTATAGCCCATAACCGAATTACCGCCACCGAACAGCTTAGCACTTATATCGTAAAACTAAAAATTAACCCTAAACAAAAGCCACCCAAAGACTTTAAAATACCTGTTTCCGTGTCAAATATCAACGAGAAATGCTCGTTAACTTTTATGCTCGTCGTGTGTGAACAATTGTTATTTTGGGCACATTTTAGTGGCAGTATTTTATTCGCTGTTTTATAACCACTACAATCCGAGCCTTGGCTACGCTATGCGTGCAACCAGCGAACGGCCTAAGATTGATGGTAGGTTCACATGACATGGTTCGCCCTGAGCGGAGCTACCCTTTTGATGACTTCACTAACGGTTATTTATGGAGAGGATTTACTCTGATCCCCGTTTAAAATCCGAACTCTCAAATTTTTAAATCCATTTTTAAACATAGCTTTGTGATTCGATTGAGGTTAGATTCGTTTATTTTTGTGGATCGTTTTTCTGTCAAAAATGTCTTTATCTACTTTCATATCGTAAAGTTAGTTCTAATTATGAAGTCAAAAATAATACCTTATTGACAGATTTGATCCACAGACAAACAGTAATAAAGTTAAAATGTTATTTACTTACTTTTTCTGGTGGACAGAATTACGGTGGGATCCCATGGTAGAATGGTAACAGCGACTGTCGCAACCCAGTGCTGGGAACGCCATAATTATGGAGGTAAGTCCCCTCTTTGAGGAGTGGCTGGAAAGACAAGAAGGCGTCCTCACCTTCCGCATGATGCAAGTTCTCACCTGACATGGTAAGTTTGGGAAGTTCCTGCAAAACCGGATGACACGGTGGAGTATATGGTAGAGGTGTGCCACGTTACGGCAGAGCACCGCCGTGTCCTCGTGGCGGCAAGAGAGATCGTTGCCGTGGCCATGGTCTGTACTGTACCAAAGTACAGTACAGACCATGGTCCGGACCATGGTGAGGAGGAATGGCAGGTGGTCGCCTTCTCCTCAAAGGAGGTAGCCCCAGCCACCAGGATTCCAATCCCGATTTCCAAGCCACCGTAGACGCGGGCTTGCGGACGGTGAGTAATGGGTAGCTCGCCGTCCAACCGTCCTGTAACCGTCTGGACTGAACCTAAGTCGTCGACGGCGCGCAGTGTTCCTCGCGCGCCTCAAGGAGATGTCAGCAAAACCGTAGGGTCGAAGCCTATCGGGGCCATTCGGGGCCGGGTTCGCTTCTGAAAGGAAAACCCAGGGCCCTCGCAACGAAGGAACATAGGGGTGGGTTTTAGTTAGTAAAAGTCTGACACGCTCTCCCGCTCCGCCCAAGGGCGTGAGAAGTCATTGGATGATTTTCCACCTAAAAAAAACTTATTTTATAACATACCTTCCATATCAAAATAATGTCATAAGAAACAACATTTTTCTCATTGAATTGCAACTGAACTACAAAATTATCAAATCATACTTGACGTTAACGAAAACAATAATTAACAACTTAGTAAATTTATGATTTTACACCACTTAGTAAATTTATTAATTTGAGAAATAGGCGACAGCAAAAATAATGTAAAAAAAAAATATAAAACAAAAACATTGTTTTTGGCATAATATGGTAAAATCCAAAAAAAAAATTCGATACTAAACAATAATTTCTAATTAGGTCCATTTCTATATTAATCTGTGGTAGCACATCCTTCGGTATTGGCGGCACATCACTACATCACGGAGGAATGTAAAATTTTGGCGCCATATATTTCCGATATTATAATTTTTTTTTTTTTCTCTCAATTAGGTATAAAAACATTATACAACGTTATACTAATACTAACTAAAACTAATAACGCAAGGCGACACCGCGGCAGACCAAGGTGAAGGTGGAGAGATGAACTTGATAAATACCAGAGGGACTGGCCCGCAATGGCCGAAGACAGACTTGTGTGGAAAAGGGAAAGCCTTTGCTCAGCAGTGGAACATAAATGAGCTATAAAAAAAAACGTTATACTATTATAAAAAGATACATATCATCATTTCAGCCGAAAGACGTCCACTGTTGGACATAGGCCTGCCCCAAGTGTCACCACAATCAACGGTCCTGTGTGTCTCGCATCCATCGGATTCCCGCAATCCTTACCAGGTTATCGGTCCACCTTGTAGGAGGCCTTCCAACGCTACGTCTTTCGGTACGTGGTCGCCAGAACCTTTCGGTCCCAACGGCCATCCGTTCTGCGAGCAATGTGCCACTTAATTTTGGCAATTCTTCGTGCGATGTGGTAACCTTGGTTCTCCTGCGAACATCCTTATTCCTGATTCCATAACGCAAAGAAATTCCTAACATAGCCCTATCTATGCCTATTGGGTAAATTTAAGTCATTTGATAAGGCCCATTGTAAGCGATCACGTTTCGAAGCCATATATCATAACTGGCAAGTCACACTGGTCATATACTTTCGTCTTGAGATACTGTGGTATATTGGACGACAAGGTACCGTGCAGCTTCCCGAACACTGCCCAGCCGAGTCGGATTTGACGATTGATCTCTTACATTTACAAATATCATACTAATATTTTAATAAACTTTGTTAGGTGTGTGTGTGATTCATAGTATTGATCCCTTACTTCATAGAAAAGCATATATCCAATGTATTTAATATCCGTATATGTATAAATATTACAGAACAAATTCTTCTCAAACTTTGGATATACGGACGCAAACTTCAGTACATTTCAAATTCGTATCATAACACTCTGCGTACTTTTGCAAAGGCATAAACAACTCACTTTACTTTTATTCCCCAATCAACACAACAAAGTTGCACGTTACAAAAATATTTCTTTATATTTGTACGAAACATAACTTATTAAATGCGCCAGCGAAACAAGAACAAGTTAGAACACCTAGCACATGCAGTTGGAAAATTTTAAATTACAAAGAAAATAAGCTTCCGACTTGCATACAAGTTAGAAGTTTCTTGCAAACTTACGTAGGATTCGTAAGTTAAAATATAACCGCTTTGTTTATTATAGGTAGGTAACTTTGTTCCTTGGAGATTTGTGTGTAAAAAAAATATGGAGGAGCGTAATAATCCTTCGTAACTTAAATGAATTATATCTAAAGAGTGCCTGTGGCTAACCGATATTTTATAAGGTAAGTCAGTTGCTCGCAGAACAGATATCCGCAGGAGGGCCAAAGTTAATAACGTAGCCCGAAGAATTGCCAAACTTAAATAGCAGGGCACATTGCTCGCAGAACAGGTTGATGGGGCTGAAAGTTTCTGGAGTGGCTTCCGCGTACTGGAAGACACAGCGTCGGCTGGCCTCCCACAAGGTGGACCGAAGTGCGGTGCGGGTCACGGGAATCCGATGCATGCGAGATGCACAGGACCGGTCGTTGTGACGAAAATTGAGGGAGTACTATGTCCAACAGTTGACGTTAAGAAATTATAAAAAAATGAACGTATCCTATTGCGCAAATGTTATGTTTGTTCTGCCAGATGCTTCTCCTATACGAAAGTAGAAAAATATCCTAAAGGAATTCCTGGGATAAGAATATTCTATGTCCTATTCGAGAACTGTTCTACCAGTGTGTGAGTCAAATACTTTCAGCTGTTTGGGTGGGACGGAGTAGCAAACATATACACATACACACTTTGTACGATATAAGTGTAATGTATAACGTTTACTTTTTTTTTACCATCTTCTTAAAGTCGGAAATATATCACTCAGTGATAAAGTAGCATTCTACTGGTGAAAGATTTTTTTAAATCGGTTCAGTGGTTTTTAAACATAATCATTACAAGTAAAAATATAAAATCTTTTCTTTTTATAATATTAGTCTGGATAGTATAGATAAGTTTTTTCATGGTATGATTAATACTTGGCGCAAAATATATATACTGAAAAATTATGTGATTTATGCCGCTGAATTTGAAGTTCTCCTTCAAATATAAAATGGTGCAGTGGTTAAACGATTAGATTGCTGCACTGCGTGTCGAGGGTACGATTCCCGCATGGAACAAATATTAGATGGTTGTTCCGGGTTACGGTATTTTGTGTATATGAGTTTACATCTTTGTGAACGCCCACACGATACAAGAGTAATTCCTAGTGTGGAGCGACGTTATTAAAATAAAGCAAAAGCAAATTCCATGAAATAGGGTTGTAACAAAAGTTTGTACTAAGTGGAAGTTTGCCTCTCCAAGACAGGAGGCCTGAGTCCCAGCAGTGAGAACATTAAAAGAGTGATTATACTAATTAGAAGTCACCACGACAGCAACTAACACGCAGACCGCTGTCTACATAATAATTATACACCTGGTTCATCAAAGGGTCAATCAGAGTAGTTAATAAAGTGGTTGTGGACCGTAATTACTTGATACAACACTTACTGTGACACCACCTTCTATAATAGCTTGTCAATACTAAACATATTATAGGGCATTAATTGCAGTGATGTATTTATAGAAATGGGCTTACATTGGGCCTCATCAGAAGGCTTGAAGTCACCCAAAGGGCAATGGAAAGAGCTACTCGGGGTATACTCGGGGTTTCTTTACGTGATCACATCAGGAATTAAGGTATCCGTAAGAACCAAGAACTCCGGCTTGGCCCGAACAAAGAAAACAAAACTTAAGTGGCAGTCGATGGAGCCAAAAGGTTCTAGAGTGGCGACTACGCACTGAAAGACGCAGCGTCGGAAAGCTTCCCCACAAGGTGGACTGATGACATGGTGAGAGTCGCGGGCATGCGATGGATGCGAGACGCACAGGACCGTTTGTTGTGGCGACGAGACGAGAGCATTAGCTAAAGAAGTATCATTCGTCATTATTATTTCATATGCTTTTTATTTGCGACTGCTCGTTTCAATGCAATTTTATTGTCTTGCAACTGAAACGCCCTAAAAAACAAACATTCCCAATTTAAAAATACAATTTGAGTTCCATGTTTAAATTCATTGCGTTTAAACGGTCGCCAGCGCTGTGACATAGCACGCGCCCTTTCACCGTGGGGCCCGAAATAGAATAATTATTCAGTATTGATTATACCAGACATTAATTTCGTTACTCGAGTACAGAATATTAATGCAGATTTTGCAAATCACAAAAAGAAATATGCATCGGTTTTGATTGGAATATTAATTGGTTCGATTTTTTTGTGATGAAAAATTTGGTCGATCTAAAACGAAAACATGGAGTATCTCGTTTATTAGAAACACATGAGTCATCGGATTGATGAATTTGCAATACGGTGCGACGATGCGTGATCTATGCTGCCGCTATAAAGAAAAAGGGCGCATTTGACTAGAACACCGAAAAAAAAAGACCTAAAATGAACATTTGTTTGTTGAAACCTAACTTTCCACTTAATTAAATCGAGCATGGAAGTTTGTAGCAAAATGTGTAAAAAAATATTAAGTACTGGATGAGCCTTATTTCCGCGATTTCGATTACCTATGGTTAATAAGAAATTTCGCCTAAAAGGACAGATGTGCCCTTTTTCTTAAGATGGCAGTATATACCTCACATTGTTGTGTTTCATACGAACTATTATGGCAACCTATGCTCGAATCTTAGGGAACATAAATAAAAATACCAAAACCGTTCACACTTTTCTGTTTCATCGTCCAACCGTGTTTCAAATTATTGATATCACATCAGGACCACCCTTCCAAATTACAGTGCCAGTACTGTCTAGACCGCAGAGCGGATTGGACGTGTGTACGTGAATAGCATGCTTTCACAGCTCGTTTGGCCAACAGAATTGGCGTGCTATAGGAACGGAGGCGATTTCAGATTGCACACGTAGCAAGACAAAGTGTAGCTATTGTTATTGACAGCCGCCGCCGCCGCAGAGATTCCTTGACGTCCTATTTAAGTTTTTCCGCTGTGCCTCCATTGTTAAAGAAACTGTTGAATTTTGGGTCAGGTTTTAATAAAGTAATACTAAGTTCAGAGAATACTATAAAAACATTAACTGTTACTTTATTCATAACCGTGTGTATTTTGTAACAAATCTCGCATTTTGTATCCTCGATGGATTACGGACAATAGAAATTGAATGGATAGAATGGAAAAAATCATGAAGGATGTAGAATGTGAGATTGCTTGATTTCGTATATTTGTTGTTTACTTGGTACCTATGAGTCTATTTGTGTATTTTAACAGAATTTGTAAATTTAATATCAAATGAGAACAATTTATTGCCAACAAACTATTTTACAGATTGGCAGAATTTATGAATATATTAAAGAAAGCAAATAAAAAAAAAATTGGTGGTGCAAGGGTAGACCTCATCAAATCTGAGACATACTTCAGCATCAATGCCAATTACTTCCAAGCCGCCAAACACAGAGCTGCATGGCGTCGCATCACAAGAGAAGCGGTGGCGCAATCTTCGACTGAGACATGACCACGACCACTCTGTCAAAAGTGCACGAAGAGAAACACTAAGAAGAAGAATAACAAAAAAAAAGATGTTTGTTGATAGAATGTGAAGCTAATGTTTATAACGTTTTTGAAAGGTTTTGAAGCAACCTTTTCATCTACTTTTATATCTAAAAGTCCCAAACACATATCCCTTTTTGTTTATCGTAGGTACACTCGTGTCCACAAAAATACATCCCTTTAACTTCCCCGTCGGTTTTACTTGTCCAAGTCAGATTTGTGTCAGCAAACCGCAATTTTAAGCTGTATTTCGGAATTAAAAGTTCCACACTTACAGGTATAAAACAACTCGGTTTAGAAAAGCAAAAGATTAACGCAACAACTTAGAGATAAAAAGTAAAAACACAAGCCGATTGTGGTGCGAATCAGCTTATTCCCCCTCCGTTTTTTCCTTGTATATGTATAAGGGTATAGAAAGACTTTTAAGGGTCTGGTCCCGTTGCTTATAAATGACTACGAAATCAGGGAGCAGAAAAATTACGGGACTGACTTTTTATAGTTGCTTCTTTAAAATATTTTAGTCTTTAACAAAAATCTTTCATTCCAATTAGACTTGTTTATAGAGCCTTTCCCAAACCTTTGAAAAAAGAAAATTCTCTTTATTATTCTACTGATAAAATATGGATAAGACTCATTTTTATAGTTAGCATAATTATTTCGTTCATCGTCTTCATCATTTTAGCCGAAAGACGTCCATTCTTATATATGATTATTATATGTATGTAGCGACATCTATCGCGTCACATAAGAAGATCCTGAATCGCGCAATCAAAGTTCTCCGCGCGATTAGAACATATAGAACAGTCCGAAATCATCTACCGGGCAGCTGCCCACCAGACATAACATCCCGTCTGGTCAGAGGATCCTCCCTTTTCAAAGGAGGTTTGCGGGACTTTACTCTCTGTTCTGCTTACCCCCAAACTGGTGACCCTCGACAAAGAACGTCAGCGCAGCCTTCGTGCAGCTACTACTTCGTGACGTCATCATCACTTCCTCAAGCTTTCGAGCAGCGAGCCATACAGCCAGCACCCACGGCTTTAAAGGGTATCCTGACCACTAGCATGCCTACCTGGTCATACCTGGTCATCACCCTCAGCCTCATCAGCGACCTTGGCGAAGCACACTGCACCTTCGGCCAGTCACATGAAGAGCAATGAAGAACCTCTCCTGGTCGACGCAAGCAGTCAAGCCACTACGTCGCACAGCACCGCTCCGACTCACTGGAGCCAGCAGCACTACTCCGACTCACTGGAGCCTGCAGCATCATCCCGACTCACTGGGACAGCACCACCCCGACTCACTGGGGCATCACCGCAGACAGTTCCGACTCACCGAGAACTATGCGGCATTCGGTTCCAATTCACTGGAACCAACCTACCACTGGCCTGGCACGCATCAAGAAGCATCAAGAACCATCGATCTCCGATCTCCGGAGGGGAGTGATGTAGCGACATCTATCGCGTCACATAAGAAGATCCTGAATCGCGCAATCAAAGTTCTCCGCGCGATTAGAACATATAGAACAGTCCGAAATCATCTATCGGGCAGTTGCAGCCCACCAGACATAACACCCGTCTGGCCGGAGGATCCTCCCTTTTCAAAGGAGGTTTGCGGGACTTTACTCTCTGTTCCGCCTACCTCCAAATGTACATAGGCCTCCCCCAAATGTCTCCACAATGACCGGTCCTGTGCGTCTCGCATCCATCGGATTCCCGCCGTTTAATTATTTCGTTAGGTACATATTTTATTTCTGGCATCGATCAAGAAACGTTCTGTTTATTTAGTAACGATTCTCTATTCATATTCTTCTATTTTACTACCAAGCTTTTTGACCTCAGATATTTTAATTTATTAGTGATGATTCCCTTTTTTGCAAGTGAAGTGAGAGTAAGAGGGAGTGTCAGACTTTTACTGAGTAAAACCCACAGTATTTTTTCAGTTACTTTTTGTGACGGCCACGGTAAATCTTTTGGACAATCCTGCAGCTTTGGTATTAGTGGCTATTTGTCTTAGGAAATATATTTAATTTGCCTTAATTGCTTTTAAAAACGATTTAACTTAAATCTCCAGCTTATCAATAACAAAAGCCTAAATAATAATAATAATACTATTGCCATAAATCAGGACGGTGCGCTGCATCGTAGTGGGGGGCAACCGTCCGTGCAATGTTGAGACGCCTTCAACTAGCAAGCAACCACGGACATTAATATACCCATTCATCATGCGACTTCATAATTAAATGTCGCAACATTTTTGGCAATGGAATTTGTTTGTAATTTGCTTTTGGCAGCTTTGGTATGTAGTAGTGGTAATTGATTTTTCTTTGTGGAATGTTATCGGTTTTATTCTATTACTAGCGAACCGCCCCGGCTTCGCACGGGCACAATGCTGATACCACCGCAACCTCTATGTCTCTGCATTTTAAATCTGTAATATCTTCGAAAATATTCATTTAAATTACATGCCGTAAAGGGCTATATTGATCTATAATAAATGTAAAGGATAAAAAATGGTTATTGTGGGTTGCTCTTAAAAGATAGACATATACCATCAAGAACTTTTTGTAAGCGCAAAAAAATGTGTTTATTTACGACATCATATTAGAAACCTCGAAAACCAACAGCGTTTCTTCTGCTATATTGTGCGTGTATTATACATATAAACCTTCCTCTTAAATCACTCTATCTAATAAAAAAAAAACGCATTATAATCAGTTGCGTAGTTTTAAAGATCGAAGCATACATAGGGACAGACAGACACGAAAAGCGACTTTGTTTTATAATATGTAGTGATAGACGTCATGATCAAAATATATCAGCGGAAATTGCATACAAAAGTATGTACGTGCATTGTGTACAAAAAGAGTTTAAAAATCTGTATGTTAAAATATTTCAATCGTCACCCTTCAACGCTAGGTCCTCCTAATCAACACTCGCGTTTGCGACCGCAAGACCAAAGGAGTAGTTACAAATGTTATTTTATTACTCATTATGTAGCAAAGGAAGGTGTTGGCAAAAAGCCAAACTATTTTAGATTACTCAGGAAGCAAGCATTTCTTTCTCGGAAATCCGAACAATAATATTGGAATCTCGTACACACTCAAGAAACGATGAAGATCCATGTATACCTACTGGGTATCATAACTACAAAACAAAAATCGTACATTCACGAACGCACAATCCATTTAACGAAATAACCCATTTTTTACAAGTTGCGTAAAAATATTGTATCACATGTCAATACAGATAGGATTACATTAGAATTAAACACATCGGGCCGAGAGGATTTAGAGCGCTTATCACTAGATCCCTTTGCCAAATGTTGAGAGATTCCGTCAAAAATAAATCAGATCTGCGATAGAACGGCAATTTTGTGTGAAATAGTTTAGGGGTGAAATAAATCTTTAGTGGAAAAATGAATAGCTATGTATCTAAGTTGCTTTTAAGAACATTTTAAATATAGGAATTTTGAAACTTTTTTTTTTTTGATAAAAAAAAATATATATCATTGTATTTGGAGTTTCTTGCACGTTTTTCTCCATAGAGATACATTTTTATTTTTCACAACTGTCACACAACGCCGTCTAGTCTCAAGCTAAGCAGAGCTTGTGTTATGAGTACTAGACAACTGATAAACATACATACATATATATTTCTAAATACATACATATTATAGATAAATTACACCCAGACACAGAACAAATGATCATGCTCATCACACAAACATTTGTCCTGGGTGGGAATCGAACCCACGACCTCCGGCATTGCAGTCAGGGCCACTAACCACTAGACCAACAGGCCAGTCCTAGTAACTGAGGTGTAGGTACGTCAATACCGGTTAATTCCGCAAAATGATGACGAACATTGAGAGGGCCACGGTCATGATGAGTAGGTAAATGATTTCTCGTTAATGCCTGGTTAGTAAGATTAGTAACAATCATATATAGTAAGCCATTGATTTTTATTTTACAGTACAAAAAGTACTAAGTAAAATTGAGTCAAACATTGACCCTGATGATACTGTGAAGACTCTGTGATCTGCTTAAATCTTTTTATTTTTACATTGACACGATGTAAAAATCATATCAATAAATAAGATCTTATTATTATTATACTGTTTCTAAAATAATAAAATTATCATGTCTATTTAAATCCGTATAAAGAAAGAAATATTCACATATTAAAAGTTCTCTTTAAATTCTGTATCTTAAATCAGTTCGTCTCATCACAATAACATGACCTACTAGCAAAACTGCTACAGCAGCAGTTTCCCTCGGACACTTAACTTCCGTGATTATCGCGATGCCTGCCAGCCTTAAAAATAACACTAGGAAAAGCTAAAATATGAATACGGTGCAAAACTTACGTTGTAGGAAAAAAAATCTGAACTGTTGCAGAACGGAAGGCCAGATGTTCTATAAATTGTAAGTTTCTTTGTTCTTGGCGGAAAATTTCCAAACTGTACTTCGTAGTCGGCATTCATTATTACTTGGAAATATTAACTAAACTTCACTATTCACTCCACATGGGAGACGGCGCGGTAAAGGCAGGTTTCCGCTCGGTATAAAGAATTTTAATATTCTAACAATTTGCTTAAATATGAATATAAAAACTTTTCTCAACCCTGGAATAAAAGGGCCACAGCTGTTACTTACTTAATTATAATTATTCTAAAAAATATTTGGTTTTTCGACAGTCTGAAAATCAGTCTAGGTACCGGGATTTTTTTTTGTTAAAGTTTTTAAGTACCAAGAGAAAATTATCCATTGGTGCTGTTAATATTCTGCGCTAGACCTATTATTATTATACATTATATTTATTTTAAAAATAGGTTTTAAAAATACTTGTGACACACAAGTCTCAATTAAAGTACAAGAAACATGTAATGGTTAAATCATTATGAGATCCATGTAGATTTACTATCCGGGATGATCCTTTGAAGAAAGAACCACACAGATTTGACTAGACCTGTTCACTCAGTGAACTACAAAGAAGCTCCACAACTTGACGAAAAATAAATACCAAAGAAAGGACATTTAGTAAAATATATATTTAGATGTTTAGTTACTGGATGTTTTACACTAGTCTATGTAAATAAACAGTGCGAAGTTCAATGTCCCGTACATTTTCTAAAAAACCTCCTCCGACACAGAATTAAATATTCCATTGAGTTTTGTCTGCGGTTCTCAGAGTTATCAGACAAACATGAGGTAAATACATACATGCGCATTCCAAATTAGGTGCTATGGTCCTGTAAGTACCCTCAAAGGCTCAAAGGACTACCCCCATCAAATGTCACCTCCTTACGGTGTACATAATAAATTAGACTGCACACACTTGAAAATGAGAATCTGGTTTTTTATGAAGGTTAAAATAGGCGGCAAACAGCCTGGACTATCTCAGTTACTTTAGATTGTAAAAAGTATCAAATATTTATTTGTTTAACTATTTTCGTACCTTCACATATCTTTTACAAATACATTTTTCAATATTTCTTATTCAGATATTCTACAAAAGAAAAAAAAATAAAAATAAAGACAAAAGTAGTCCACCGGTGTTGAGAGATCGGGAGGGTCCAAGCTACCATCGGTTAGAGCTCTAGAGACAGAAACCTCCTCCTTGCTTCTGTATCAATACACGAACCGCTTCGACAGGTGGTCTTCGAAGCTTGTGGTCAGCAGATCTACGGTGTAACAATTTGCACAACGACTGTCTGTCAAGAGTCTCTATTTCTGGAACGCGTGTAGGTATCGAGTTGAAATTAATAGAATATATTCAGGTTTGTAGTCCGTTGAAGTTGTGAAAAATCAAACTTCTAAGTTTATGAAAAAAAAAGATACGGCCGTTTATGTCGCAAAAACCGTGCATTTCGACACTCTGAAGGAATCAAAATTCATTCACCTAGAATCCTGAAATTTGACATGACGCAAGGTCTCATAGCACAAGTATAGGAATAAATCTAAAAACTGTAAATTTGTAGTTACGTTGCAAAAAAAACTTTCTTTGCAATTCGGAAAAGTCTTCGTAACTGGTTCGGGAATTGAACTGTTTTTATAGGTAATTTTGTACGGAACCCTCAGTGTGTGAGTCTGACTCGCACTTGCCCGGTTTTTTGAGGTGGGAAATCATCTAATGATTTCGCCTGCTCTAGGGTTAAGCGAGAGGGATTGTCAGACTTTTACTGACTAAAACCACAGCTGTTTCTTTCTCTTTCGACCCCTTAGATTGGGCAGGAGCTGCTTAAGGGCAGCCCTGGCTCGCTCCGGTCTAGGAGCCAGAGATTGGAAATACTCCTTGAAGTGCCACCGGCTTTCGAAGACAAGTCCCAGGGACTTCATCGTCGACCCGGCGCCGATTTGAACCCCTCCTTTTGGAAACATGGTGGTGGCTTATTTATCGGCCTTCGGGCCAAGATAGCCCATGGCTTCATACTTGTGAAGTCAGTCTTTAGGCCACCTCTAGTCCCAACTGCCGGATCCTCTCCATGTCTGTCGTAACCTCGAGCGTCGGTAGTTCGGCCGTCGTCTGGTGAGATTCGGTAATGGTAACTGTTTGGTGGTTTCAGCATGGTGTTATTCACTATAGCTTTTTCCGATCTGGTCAAGCAATAACGGCAGATATCTACTGTACCGAAATTCAAACAATGATAACAAAACTAGCAGTGAAACAGCCCCGACTCATGAATCGATCTTCACCATTATTGCTCCATGATAGCACGAGACCTCATACAGCACGAAAAAACCTTTTAACTCTACAGGAACTGCAATTAGATTTGCCAAACCTTGCTTCAACGGACTGCCATTTTTTTTCGTGATTTGGACAATTTTCTACAGGATAAAAAGTTTTCTTCTCAGGAGGCCGTACAAAATGCTTTTACACAGTTTGTCGAATCTAGATCACCAGAGTTCTATCGCAAAGGCATAAATGACTTTTCCATTAGATGGCAGCAATGTATAGATAATAATGGTAATTATTTTGATTAAATAAATATGTTAAATTTAAGAAAAATCCGCTTTTAATTTTTGAGTACAAATCGGCAATTTCATACTTTAACCCCTAATATTCCTTATTCTTTGTTTCATCGATATCGGTTGACCATATAAAAAGAAAAATATGAATTAAAAGTGTTCAAGAAGTACAATATCACACCACACGCAATGATGACTGTTAGGCGGTACAAAGTCCGCCGGGTCAGCTAGTATGAAATAAATGAATCTTAGCACTGGTTTATTACAGAACCGCAAAAATAGTATAAAAAATAAAAACCCTTCATTCAACAAGCTTCTGACTACAATTTTGAAACTATTTGATTTAGAATCCTATTTGATTTGCAGCAAATTCTTTAAGACAATATTAACTTGTAGCTGCTGTATTTTAAATAAAGCGAACTTGTTTATAGGAAATGAACACGAACATTGAGTATCGTATTGCAATGTAGGACAGCGCTTTAGCAGCTGGAAAGCAAGAGGATTGCGTTAGACATGAACACCGGCAGTATATTTATATCCCTTTGTGAAAACAGACGTATTCAAGCCATTAGCTCGTGCGACTCGCGAACTATTCGTATTAATTAAACTTAATTGTGTAGAAACGGAGTACGAGATACTCGCATAAATGTTGAAATAAAATAGGGACACTTTACTCCCATCGTAAATTATGCAGCAAAGCTGAAAATATTCATCTTCGTCTAATCGATGTGATTAAATATAAAAAAGTGTCTCGCGCGACGAAGATGATTTTTGCCGAGAAAATTGTGGTCATAATTCACGAGTTTGCATAGATATTGGAGACTTTTCTGTTCTTAGGATCTTTTTATTTTTGAGTGAGAATACCTTGGAGTAGTGTGCATAATATAATCGTAATTTAACGTGTCGATTTTATTTCTATAATTTAGTTTTACTATAATATATACATCTTAACTAATAAATATTATAACTTAATAAGTATTTAAACAAACTGAAAATAATATTGTGTACAAACTGGTAGAAAAAGAACTCATAGGGCATCAAACAACACAGTCCACATCGATGACAATGGGAAAAGTGAAATGATTTAGTTTTCATTTAGTTCTCAAAATTTTTATTTTATTATTTTCTCAAGGCTTTGTAATTTTCTACGTATAAATCTGAAAATCAGATCTACATGTTCATTCAAGCTATTACTTACTTGAAATGAACATGGTTTAGTTAAGATTTATATACATACTGAAATGGCAGTTTATTCAAGAGATATTTCAATTGTTTTAACGTTCAACTAATAACATAGCACTAAATTACCACCTAATATTGCCACATAAAATATATTTCATCTTAAGACCATAATCCGGTGAATATTTTAAGTCACATTTAGGGGATCAAAACTCAATTAGTATTGTTAAGGGGAATCGGCAAGCACCATCTGGCGACGAACACTGATGACAAGTTAGTGCCTTAGGGAATGGTGAATGAGTCAAATATAACTTTGTTTTCAATAGAAAGCACATTAAGGAGGTTGTATTTTGATTCGGATAGAGAAGCTGTGAATGAGAGGGGTTAAATAAAAACTTCCGTGGGCGCTTAACATACATTTGCGCATAAATTAGCAAAGAAATGTTTGATTGGTTTCTTCATTTAAGATCTGGCGGCTGATCAAATCATCAGCAAAAATATTTTGATGTATTATTGTCACTTTAAGAATTTTTTTTTTACAATTTGAGTGCCTTTAAAATAATAATAATAATAACCCTATCGCCGTATCTCTACGTTGACGTCGAGGTAGGGCTTGCGCGCTCAAATAAACTCTAGATCTGTATCGATAACGTTTTCTTTCCATTACATGCCTAGGGTGAGGGGCAAGACTAAGAGAGATACAATCCGCAGGGTGGTTTTGTGGTTCGAACTGTTGGGTATTAGGGATCCCACGGACCTGATCTTTCGGAAGAATTCTTGTTCATCATCTTCGGCTTGCCTTTATTGGCCAGCCGTAGTGAACACTGACGAGGAACTGAGCTCCCACCTGTATCTTGCCTTTATTGGCTGGCTAGAGTGGAGATTAGCAAGAGCAAAAATGCTCGGGAGAAGCAACCGTAGGGGCCCAGCAGGGTTGAAGCCTACTAGTGCCATGGGTGATACGAAAGAGATCCCCGGTGCCCTGGAAAAACGGCAAAAAAGGAATAGGAGTGGGTTTTTAGTCGGTAAAAGTCTGACGCTACCTCCCGCTCTGCCCAAGGACGGGGGATATCATTGAAAGATTTTATCACCCGAAAAAAAAAAAACACTAATCAAAATGTAAACACTAGAATTCAGAAATTTTAAATTTGGAGATCACTGAGTTCCTAAAGAAATTTATCTGCTACTCACAACACAGAAAAAAATATTCAGACTAATATTTATATATAGATAAGACTTCTTATTATATGTGTTTGTACCTATAAAAAATATCCTTACACAGTAATAAAATTCATTCATTAATACACCACGTTAAGGTTCTTTCATTCAATGGTTTTATACGTTTTTCTTGCGAAGCCACACACGAAGTCACGTGTATTTTTGATCTGAAATAAAAATAACTGTATTTACTCTGACTGAAATCGAAAATAAATACGAGTATCATGATACGCTTGTGAAAACAATTTGAAAAGTTTATTTTACAGAGCTCGCTGCAAAGTGTAGTGTGACGTCCTTTTGATTTTGAAAAAAGAAAAAGGTGTTGTGGGTAATTTAGTCTTAAACAAGTTTGTTAAGTATATTTTTAAGACTATACGTGCATTTAAAATTATTAACTTAAATGACTGGTTTAACTGGTTAAGTGTGTATTGATCAATCCGTGTCAAATTTCATCCAAATTCGTTCAGCATTTCGAGCACAAAGAAGTGACAAACATACACATACTCATAAACATTCGCTATGAAAAGTCTTAACATTTTAAAACGATATTAATGTCTACATATTTAGAAGGAGAAGCTGACTGACATATCAATGCACAGCCGAAACTATTGGTATTAGGAACGTGAAATTTTGCACAAGGCTTCCTTCCTTTTATGACGTAAGCGAGAACTAAGAAGGGTTTTTTGCAAATTCAACCGTTAAAGGGAGTGATAAAGGGAAATTTCGTTTGTATGCGAAATCTCATTCCGTGTGCCTCTACACTTAAAAGTTAGAACTAGTTATAAATACTTTTAAATTATGAAAGAAAACACCCCTTCCTGCGAAAAGCATAAACAACATTGGACCCAACAGGTACAATGTTCTCCTTGGTAAGGCTCGAAATTTATTAGATACAAAACATTCATAAATTATTATATTACTGTACATTACATAAATAATATAATCAGCCTTTTAATGGTCCGATTACTTTTAATGGAATCAGGCCTCCTCTCTCTAGGAAAGGGAATGGGCCGTTATCCACCACGAGAGCCCAGTGTGGATTGGTGAATGTCACATGTCTTCGAATTTTTGGTTCTAGGACATGCCGGTTTCCTCACGATGTTTTCCTTCACCGTTTTGGGAGCAGTGATAAAGAAAAAAAATTACAGAAAGTAATGCGCCTGACTGGGTTTGAACCCACGACCTACAACTCGTAAGTCAGGGCCGTTACCACTCGGCCACCACTGCTCTCAAATAATGTACATTACTATGAACTAACGTATGTTTTAAATCCTACTAACCGAAAGATAAAATTATACTTAGAAAGATCGCAGCCAACAACTCCTATTTTTATGACTTATGAGAGGCAAAAACACCTGCTACATCTTATAGGATTAAAAGCACAACGTTTGTTTACTTACCCTTCCAGTCATCTTCCGGCTATGTTAGGTAACTTCCGATAGGTAAGTCACTTACATCTGACCTCTGACCAATTATTGGGGAAGATCAATATCCTAAGGCTACAGCCGGTGGGAACTGTTGAATGTGAATTTCTAACTGCCTGTAACAATTTCTAAAGGTAGTTAGTTCTTCTGAGGCAAGCCGTAAACTCAGTCTGTTGATCACTTTATTTATTGACCTTCAACCGGCTTTATTTCTATTTGTAAATATATATTTTTTTTACTTACAGTATGAGGGTAGATGTATTTTATTTATGGCTTACCTGATAGGACCTCTGCATCGTTGAAAAATCTGCCTCGTTGGTCTTGAGCTCGCAAGCGCTTGTTCAGTCCTGGATTCAGTTCCCGGGATGAACAGAAGGTGCTTTTGGAGTTTTCTATTAAGAATTATGCACCACCGCGCCTCGGAAGCGTGTAGAGCCGTTGAACCTACGACCGGTCGCTCTCCGGTCGCATGAAATTGCTTTCCATTGGACTATGATGGTGAAGGAACATAGAGTTCATCCTATGTTTACGCACCGAATATCTTTGGTATATTTGGCTAATCTCTGTTGAGATTGGCCACCGTGACCGAAATATGGACATAAGGTATTTGATGGGACCTCGTCTCACCACCAATCTTATGATCATCTCTCTGGTATATCATCATATGGTACCTATAAAACTTTCAGTTTTTTTTTGTATTCAGCTTTTTTTTTTAGGTGGGGAAATCATCTTATGACAAATCCCGCTCTTGGGCGGAGCGGGAGATAGTATCAGACCTTTACTGACTAAAAACCCACACCTGTTCCTTCTTTGCCTTCATCCCGGGGCCCCGGGCTTCGCTTTCACACTACCCGTGGCCCCAGTAGGCTTCGACCCTACTGGGCTATTACAGTTGCTGACATCTCCTTGAGACGCGCGTGGAACAGTACGCGCCGTCGACGACTTGGGCTCGGTCCGGACGGTTACCGGACGGTCGAACGGCGAGCCACCCATTACTCGCCGTTCGCAAGCCCACGCCTATGGTGGCCGGAAATCGGGATCAGAATCCCGGCGGCGGTTAGGGCGTGAGGAACTTTGCTTCACGCGATCGGCCGCCTCCTTTGCTAGCATTACTGCTTCGCAGAAGGAGGCGACCGCTTGCCACTCCTCCTCGCTCCGGACCATGGCTTGAACCAACGCCCGGCGCGAGAGATCGCCGCCGCCGATTGCCCCCACGAGGACATGGCAATGCTCTGCCCAAGCGGGGCACACCTCCACCGTGTGCTCTACCGTGTCCTCCAGGCGGTCCACACAGTGGCGACACCCGGGCGTCGTTTCCGCACGAATCCGGTGCAGGAACTTCCCGAACTTACCGTGTCCGGTGAGAACCTTTGTCATACGGAAGGTAAGGACGCCATATGGTCTTTCCAGCCACTCCTCAAAGAGGGGACTTACCGCCATAATTGTGACAAACAATGGTAGCAAAACTAGCGGTGAAACAGCCCCGACTCATGAATCGATCTTCACCATTATTGCTCCATGATAACACGAGACCCCATACTGCACGAAAAACCGTTTTAACTCTAAAGGAACTGCAATTAGAAACAATTATTACAACATTTAATACCATGTTTTACGCAAATAAAGAATTTATTATTATTATTATTATTATTCATCACCCTCCGTATTCGCCAGACCTTGCTCCAACGGACTACAATTTTTTTTTGTGAATTGGACAATTTTCTACGTGTTAAAACTTTTCTTCTCAGGAGGCAGTACAAAATGCTTTCACAGTTTGTCGAATTTAGATGACCAGAGTTCTATCGTAAAGGCATAAATGACCTTCCTATTAGATGGCAGTAATGTATAGATAATAATAGTAATTATTTTGATTAAATAAATATGTTAAATTAAAAAAAAAGAAAACTAATTTCAATTTTTCAGTACAAATCGGCAATTTCATACTTTAACCCCTAATATTTAACCAGAAGCTCATTTACATGCGTCATCGAAGTTACTTTAATAACACACCTAGAGTCATTTTCAGCTTCGAGAGTGTATGTGCAGTCGGAAGATATTAGTCGAGCAGTGTAAACCATCGGAAAATTGGACCTTGTGCGATATGGTTTATTCATGACATAGCCATGTAACCGTTGCGTTCTGCAATTGTATTTCGGTACATTTTGCGATACAAATTGGAATTTTGATGTGGAATTTACTTGACAGTTAGATATTGAAACACCAGGCTGAATGGTGACGATAATGAGGTAGGTAGTTAAGTACCATTAGTAGAAAGTGTTGAGTGAAATTGGATATGAATTAATTTTTGTTTGGGTTTGAAGTATATATTGTGAATTGGTCAGGTTAAGAAAAAATAAAGAAAGTGTTTGTGTCTTTAAATCACACTTTTTCAATGTATATTTATTTATTTTAAGGAGTTTTATGTCCTGTAATTTTACCGAATGCAAATATATTAATTAAACACTAAACACTGAACAGACCTGGATTCAAGTATAATTATGTAATTATACGGATACAGCGACGCGACGTGAGGCCGCGGCAGTCCATGAATGAGATGACGGGACGACCTGGATGTTTTCCTTATGAATTGGAAACTTTCTCTTTCCAAAAGAACCGTGATTGTTGGAAAGATGGTAGGAGGACTATGCCCAGTAGTGGGACAATACGGGCTAGCTATAATAATGTTACTATTGAGTTGTTCTAAACTATTAAATTGAGTACCTTCACGCAGTGATGCGTTAAAGGCGAAGTAGAGCAGGCGTCGATGCCCGCGGGTATGATCGGTAAATAAACAAGCTAGTGGAGTCTGTGGGACTCCACAGGGGTATTTCTGTAACAGCTTTGGCCTATTTACGGTATTTTTTTGTTTATTTTATTTTTATTTGTAATGGTGTTTCGTAATATTATAAACGTCTTCGATGAAAATGCTAAGTCTGCGGTGGACCACTAAGCGACAACAACATGGATAATGATGATCAATAAAACATACCATTGCTAGGAGGCTAGAACTTGATGAGGTGGGGTCTTCAATTACCTGTCCTGAATGACCAGAAATAGCCCTGGAATGGGATCTGTCGATCGTCTAAATAGAAAAACTGCGTATATTTACCAAATTAGTACTAAGCCTGTGTAGCGGTCAACACAAAATCTTAGGGCGGAATTCACCAATAAAACTAATCGCGTTTTAACGTTTGGCTCGCTTAATCGCGTTTAGCCGATGTCACTAGTGTCACTTGTCTGTATTTTTCTTTTGATGTATTTTTACAAGTGGTTTATGGTATTATTGGTGAATTCCACCCTTAGCCTCCTCCAACAACGGACAAGCTAACATGCTGCTACAAGCCCCGAACATACTCGTATAATTATATTATTTAGAGATGTTAAAGTAACAAGAGCTATCAAAAGTAAAGCATGCCGTTTGAATAAACTTCCTATCCCCATCTAATGGTATTATATCTCGATAATATTATAACAAGTAAACTAATACAAACGATAAACACAAAGTTTGTTTTATATTAATGTTTCAAAACTGTTATTGAATACCATTTGAGACATCAATCAATAAGTTATGTTACATTTCTTGGTGCTGATACTTGAAAATGTTATACCACTATAGCAGTAAATTAAAATTTTGAGTCATGTACTTACATTGGTTTTAATCTATCTATAATATAAATGAACAGTTGTTCGTTAGTCTCACTAAAACTTGAGAACGGCTGGACTGATTTGGCTAATTTTGGTCTTGAAATATTCGTGGTAGTCCAGGAATAGTTTAAACGGTGAGAATAAAATGGAAAAAAATTACGATAAAAAAATCCGAATACAAAGCGATCTCTAATTAAAATGTCATTTTAAAATGAATTATGCTGGTTCTGGTCTTGCCAGTAGGTGGCGTTACCCTTTGACAGTTCCGTTAAAAGGTATCACAACATTCATTGACTTTAATGGCGGTACGTAGTTTGCCGAGTAAGTAATAATCGATATAATTGTACAAAAGGAGAAATGACTGACTAACATTAACTCACAGTCAAAAATACTGAGACTAAAAATGTGAAATTTTGTACAAGGAGTCCTTTTATAAGGTAGGCGATTATTGAGGATTTTCCACACACACACAACTTCCAAGGTGACTCCAAACTTTTCTTTCAAGGTGTGAAAAATCCTGAAGGGAATGAAACGGGGGTCTTATTAAGTAATGTCATCATCATCACCTTCCTGCCCTTGTCCCGTGTTATTTGGGGTCGGCGCAACACGTTTTTTTCTTCCACTCTGCCCTATTACTCGTCATGTTATCACTAACTTCCTTTTCTTTCATATCACTCTTCACACAATCCATCCATCTTTTCTTTGGTCTCCCTCTCCCTTTCCATCTATCCACATGTAAACTCATAACTCTTTTAGTAACATGCGTTTCATCCCTCCTCTTCACATGACCATACCAAGACAAACGATTCCCTTTCAACTTTTCAGTCACTGGCGCCACTTTCAAACTTCCCCTAATATATTCATTTCTCACTTTATCCATTCTCATCTCCGCTATATACAATCTTTTTTCTTCCGTCTTTTTCACAGCCCAACATTCTGATCCATACAGTATGACAGGCCTTGTCACGGACTTATTGTTATTAAGTAATGTGTATATTGAAATAATAAATATTTTATTTTGGATTAAAAATATTATCCATTTTGTAGACCTACCAAACTACGTAACACTTTTTCGGCGGGATTAGCGCTTGTTTGTTACATTTCGTTCATATGCAATCTCATAAATCTAAAAAAAATCAATAAATTAACTAAAAAAATAGTGTATTAATGTTAACATCATTTTTGTCAGAATTGGGACAAAGTATATCTATCAAACAGATCTATAAACTGAAGAGTAAAAAAAATAGTTTTAATAACATACATTAGCATTGTAATAAAAATTGCATAACCCATTACCACGCTAAAACTCTAACGTTGTATTCCGAATCATAAAGAATATTACAACAGAGTGCACACAAGAGGAAAAAACATAAAATGCTACCTCAAAAATTGTCAACGCCCTAAGGTTGTCCCCCATATATCATAAGGATTTATTTTCACCTTTGCTACTTTCTCGATTTCTACGTAACGCCTTAATTCAATATTAAATTTTGCTCCTTTCCCGTTTTCATACACGAACAGATGTCTTTACGCGTTTCGTTATTCATATTTCTCATGCACATTACATTATGGATGTAAAAAGGGATGCTGAGCGTAGTATCTTTAGACTATTGAGCATATGCAATGAAGTTGTTTTGAATTAATAATTTAATGTGAGAAAATAGGAATATATTATATCTTTTCTATTCTGTTTTGTTGATGCAAAAATGAGTAAAGTAAGAAACATATCTGAATGAAATAGTGATAAGAATAAAATTACATTTGAATCATTTATTTATCTATTGAAAAAAAAAATGTATTTTCAAACTATCCAAGGATCCACTCAAATATACCCTCAAAATTTCATCCAAATCGATCAAGCCGCTTAGAAGGAGTTAGGTAACAAACTCACGTACAGAAAAGTTACTTATATAAATAATGTATAATGGTGTTTCTGGTATTGTTTGCTTGTTATTTAACACCGACTTCCGAAATTAAAGTTATTTTGATCTTTTCAGTGGTTTGTTTTTTGTAGTGAAGTAGGTTTTTTTTTGTAAAAAGTTTTTTATTTCACACTTTTCAGTTGTGATACACTTATAACCAGAGTACCTATTGCTCATGACAATTCGAATTAACCCAAATACTGTTAGGATACATTATTTTATTATGAAGTTCCCATCGATCTCCCGGCTCCATCATAAGGTCAGTTCGATAGTACCTTATAGCCAAAGTGCATCTCATGAAAATTACACTTTACAATTAGGATACATTCATTAATTACCGGGTTTCTGTTCCTACCTTCCAGCTCCATCACCAGATCAGTTCGATAGTGCCTTATATACGTCTCGTCCAATATACTACAGTGTCTCAAGACGAAGGTCTTTGACCAGTGTGTGTTGCCAGTGATGACATATGGCTCCGAAACGTGGTCGCTTACAATGGGCCTCATCAGAAAACTTAAAATCACCCAAAAGGCAATGGAAAGAGCTATGCTCGGAGTTTCCTTGCGTGATCGAATCAGGAATGAGTATATCCGCAGGAGCACCAAGGTCATCGACACAGCACGAAGAATCACCAAACTTAAGTAGTAATGGGCAGGACACATTGGTCGCAGAACGGATGGCCGTTTAGGCCGAAAGGTTCTGGATTGGCGACCGTGTACCGGAAGACGTAGCGTTGGAAGGCCTCCTACAAGGTAAGCCAATGACCTGGTAAGGGTTGCGGGAATCCGATAGATGCGAGACGCACAGGACCGTTAGTTATGGCAATATTTGGGGGAGGCCTATGTCCAACAGTGGACGTCTTTCGGCTGAAATGATGATGATGAAACACGGCAAGGTAACATTGATTAATTACGGAGTTCCAGTGCCTAATTTCCGGCTCCATCGTCATCATCAGATCACTTCAATGATACCATTTTCAACATAACTATTCAGAACAATTCATTTATTTGTATTGTCATAGTAACTTAACTATCTTCATTGTGATATCTATGTGAGGCTGAAGTTCCGTTGGCCATTTCTGGTCTTCGCCATCAGTTCCACTTCACGTTACTGTTTTGACTGTAAATGCAGTTCTCGATGAAAATACCAAAACCACTATATAGTTGTCTATAATATTTGAGGAGTTCCCTCAATTCCTTATGGATTCCATCATCAGAAATGGATTTTGAAAAAAACGGGACAAATCTGGAAGCCTTTTAGTGAAAAAAATTGCAAATCGGCCTATAAACGACGGAGTTCTGAGGTAACAAACAAAAAAAAAAAATAATGATAAAAAATAAAAATATCTCCGAATTGAGAATCTCCTCTTTTTTTTGACGTCGTTTAAAAATATAATAGAAGCAGCTATAAAAGAGACGTTGAAACAACATGTTACATCTACTGGTCAAAGTTAGATGAGGTTTTTCCGAGCACTCATGAATGAATGCTCGTAAAACTATTGCAGTGGTGCTTTCGTGTACAGAAGTCTCACCTGGTCAGCTAAGCAACACGTAGCTGCAACTTGGTCGCACGTCAATAAAAATAATATGGATGAGTGTGAGACACGTAATCCTAGATAAAAAAAAAATGAAAAGGACATAACACACACAAGAACGAAATCCAGTTATGACAATATGAATCAAGACAGAAATGGAAATAAATTATTCTAATGCTCCAAGGATCTAGACTGTTATCAATCTGTCGCAAACCCCAATATTGAAATGCAAATCACAATACAGATTCACGGCTTCACATAGTGCCAACACTATTGAATTAACTCAAATTCTGTTAAGCATATTACAGAAAAATAACCCAGCAAGGTGTACCTGGAGTCGACGTTTCATACGATTACTGTTTATTTTATTAACATTTTGTGGCATACCCATTAAAATTTCATATCTCTACCCGTTTCCTTCACCAAACTCGAGAGTTGATTACGCGGCGCTATCTTTTTGTAACATCTCTTACCAGTTTACACGATTAAGAACCTTTTATGTACGTGTACGAAGGCAGAAATTCGGTTACCTTCGAACAAATTAGCGAGTTTTTGGAAGACGACGGTTTGGTCACAATGGTAGCCACCCAGAAGCGAGAATTAGGTCGAATCCTACCCAATATCTTCTCACAATATTACAGTTCTGGGTATAACCGAATACAGTGGAAATATAAATGTAGCAGTTTTATCTTATTTAAAGAAATTGAACTTTAAGTAGTAAATATTTATGAAAGTATGATTATTTTTACTAGAGGTTGTTGAAAAGAGGTATCAGTAATATTATATTTTCTTGAACGTTAAGTACTTTAACAAGCATTCTATTTTCTTGCATATGCGTAATGCGTAACTAAATCTCGACTTAATTGCCGTACACTCAAATCTGTTCTTAATTCAAACCAGTTTGATACGAACCGCTAATATGTAAGCAACATGACATAAATCTATACGACATATCACTTACCTAATAATAGAAACAATTACATCGTTATACAATCTACCGCTTCAGTAACTCACGGATCTAAATTTTAATCAATACCAATATAACTTGACCCCTTACTTTGTTGCCAGTGATTTATGTTGAGAGGTCTGGTTATACTTGCAGGTGTGTGCTAAGGCGTGCCGTATTGTATCTCTCATTATATCGTTCCGGTTGACTGGGACACTATCGCACACCGGGCCTGTCAGTAAACAATCAATGTTAGGAAAAATCAATGATAAGAAACTGTTTGAAATGCTCTGATTGACGGCGCGATAACGTAATGTTTAGGAATTGTTTGTGCAGCCTATCTACGAAGTGTGTTCGAGCAGAGTCGACTTTCGTTTGATAAGGATTGATTTAGTTTGTATTGGAGTAAAGGTGAACGCACACTTATCCGAGCCGAAAGCGTTGAACGAAGCGAAAAAAAGAATTTTAGAAATTCTATGAAACCCCGCACACCTAGCCGCGTCGAATCGTCCGAATCTGGAAGGACTCCAGTTTGAACAATTCTAAAATTTTATTCTTTCGATTCGTTCGACGCGTTCGAATCGGATAAGTGTGCGTTCACCTTTAGGGCTTTATTTAGGTATTTGGGCTGTGAAATATCTTCGAAATTTGGATTGTTAACACCTTCACATGTTCAATGTGAAACGAGGTCTAATACACCTCGTAGGTCTCATCTTTGTGGTGCGGCTAGGAAAAACAATGTTCTCTGCTGTAACTTCAATTTGTAGTTTAAAATATGAATATATTCCTAAGATGCCCTATTAAAACAGAATGCAGTGGTGGATCTACTTTAATACGGGGTATTTTTGACCTCGTATCGCACTTAACTAAAAAGCCCCTTACCGTCATAAATAGTTTTCAAACGAGGTCACAAACGCCCCGTACCGCAATATAAAAATGCGTGCCAGTATAAATTAACGTGTCAAGGAATATTTTTTGGGAGAGAAAACATCAGCTCCCGTTTTGGCCAGAGTGAGTTTTATTCACCCATGTTCCTTCAGTTGTACTTTGCGTACCAGGACCGAGGTACCTCTTTCAGTCCCATAGCCCTAGTCCACCATTTTGCTAACTACGGCTACTCAAGTTGGTAGATTCTATATAATATCATCTAATGCTTCAAATATTACTTTATCCATGCCTAAACGTTTTATTTTATCCATTACCTTTATTGAATCGTTATTGCTATTGAACCATTTGGCATAAGGAAATCCATTTGTTTCCCCTCATATCCCAGGACTTTAAAACACGCAAAGCGTAAAATTCAATATTGAAAAAGGCACTGCATTTTAATCAAAATGGCATTAGTATAATCTTATAGGAATGTGCGTAACAATTGAATTTACACACAGATAGAAAGAATCACCAACTTATTATAAAGTTCATTGTAGTTTGTTATCTGTTTAAATCATCGAGCCCTTGATATGTCCGATGTGCCCGGTCTCATCAATGAATCGTACAATAGTCTGCTGATTACATACCGCTTATTGTACACTTTTTCATATAATTTTTGTCCCGTATTATTGTGAGGTGTCATCATCATCATTTCAGCCAAAAGTCGTCCACTGCTGGACATAGGCCTCCCCCAAGTGCCGCCACAATGAACGGTCCTGTGCGGCTCGCATCCATCGTACTCCGTTCGTTCGTTTGTGAGGTGTACAACATAGTAAATAATAATTGCCATCTATTAGCAATATCGTATTTGTTATTAAAATAACTTTCATAACCTACTACTTATATACCTTTAATACCACTCTCAAGGTGAACAAATTGATAACTATGGTGAACAAATTGTCAACTCGGTGAATAAATTGATAACTCGTTCGTAAATGATTTGACATGACTATTATTGTTTAAACTATAAAAAAATTCGTTTATATATTGTCATTTTTTAAAAGCTGGCTAAGAATAACCTTCTCTATATGTAAAATACACACGTTAAAGTAATTTCTCGATTTACCAGAAAAAGTCAAAACATTAATATGGTCGTCTTGACAAATTGCAGTTTTAGACATGTCAACATATTCACGACAGCCACGGAATTAATAAATAAGTTTTTTTTTGTCATTACAATCACCATTACTAACCCAGTTAAAAAAGGATCACTGCTGGATACATGCCTTTCCTAAGCGTTTCCTCATTGAAGGCTCTTGTGCTCTTCGCATACGGCTGAAATACTTGTAGTCATTTCAGGACATCGGTTCAACTTGTGGAAAATGATAATTAATGCAAAACCTGATCCGCCACAAAAATAGTAGATATATTATAAAAGATTACGTTAGTTTAATATTAATATTATTATTTACCAATTAAGTACCTTTTGTAGCAGATGCTTAATAATAGAGGTTAAAGTATGAAATTGCCGTTTTTTAAAATGGGTTACTTTAAAGTGTTATATTTTTATATCTGTCTAAATAGATTAAGTTCACATTACGTTAGTAGCAACCTTTCACGCACACAGTCATACTTCACACACTTAAATGACGTTCATACAGTCCACTCATCTAAAATTAAATTGTAAAGAAAGCAGTGTGCAATAAATACCCTTTTAGTAAAGACGTATTAAAAAGTTTTATTTCACCAAACAAGCCGATATAGACTTTATCGTCGTAGACATATGGTCCTTCGAGCCGGATTTATAGATAAAAAATCTAGTGACCGCGTGCGCCGTCGCGACACCGCGAGAACAATAGCATTCCAGAATTTATCTTTGCTAAATCGTGCGAGTAAATAATACATCATTAGCAAAATAATCATTCAAATCTATATCAATATTGTTTGGATTTTGGAGTTTCAACGTCTACACATTTGTACACCATGGATGCGCTTCTGGCATATCAAAAGGAAGTGCTGGATAACCTGAAGAAGTCGGAGAAAAACTATAAAAAGACACCTAAAGATCGGTTAAAGAAACCTTACTTAGAAACCAGATTAGACAATTTGGAGCAGCTGTGGATAACGTTTAAAGATGGACACAAGTCTCTCATAGGCAAGGTCACCTTGAAGGACAAACAGGACACATACTTCACTGAGGATATGTATGAGGAGTTTGAGGAATTATATGTATCATACAAAACTTTATTGAAAGAAACCCTGCAGCCCTATCTCGCGTCATCAAGTGGAACTTCGTCCGTAACACCGAAAATAAGTGCTGAACAAACAGTCAGTGAGTGCGAGGTTAAATTACCACGTGTGCAGTTACCTACGTTTAGTGGTAAATACGTTGAATGGCAGTCGTTTTATGATATGTTTAATTCGCTTGTGCATTCTAATAAGAATTTGTCTCCAGTGCAAAAATTGCATTATCTTAAAAGTAACCTGTCAGGTGAGCCGGAAACTTTGTTACGTAATTTTTCTATAACTAATGAGAATTATGACGAGGCTTGGAAACAGTTACTTAAACGTTATGATAATAAGCGGTATAATTGTAATGCACTTATGAGATTATTGTTTACGCAAAAACCGGTTACTAGCGAATCTCCTAGTGCCATTAAGCATTTATTAGATACAACTACAACTTGTTTACAATCTTTGCGTAATATGGATATTAGTCCTGAGTCAATTAACGATGCGTTTGTTATTTATTTAGTGGTTTCTAAATTAGATCCTGAATCCATTAAGCAGTGGGAATATCAGTTGGGCGTACTTAGTAACGATTTACCGACATGGACACAATTATCTGAGTTTTTGGAATCGAAATTTAGGTCGTTGGAGATGATAGACTCGAATAAGGTACGTAACAATACCAACACAAAGTCGAAGTCTTTTCATGGGTCCATAGAAAGTAAAAAGAATAATTCTAATATACCTAAATGTTCTAAGTGTAAAGGTGAACACTATTTATACAATTGCAAGGAGTTTAGTCAACTTAGTGTCAAGGAAAGGCAAGATTATGTTAAAAATAATAACTTGTGTTTTAATTGTTTCTCTCCATCTCATCCAGTTTTTAAATGTCGTAACTCAGCGAGTTGCAAGCGATGTGGCAGGAGGCACCATTCATTATTACATTTTGAAAAGGAGGTGAGCAGCGAATCAACGAGTGAGGACGTTTTGGTGCAGAGTGAGTCGGACAAATCCGTGAGTACATCTATTTCAACTAATTTTTCGAGTAGAGGTTTAGAACCGAGTCGAGTTTTGTTAGCTACTGTATCTATTTGGGCATACAGTGAGCATGGATACAAACAACAGTTGAGAGGATTATTAGATCAAGGGTCGCAAGCGTCTTTTGTTAGCGAGTCAGTTGTTCAATTACTTGGACTTTCACGTAAACATGTTAGCGGTACAGTTTCCGGGATAGGCGGTAATGGCCACACTAGTGTGAAGCACATGGTTTCTCTTCGAGTGGTATCACGTCATAACCCTGAGGTTTCAATCCAAGTAAATGCATACGTTTTGCGATCTGTTACGTCATTGCTTCCTTCAACCGAGTTACATACACCTGAATGGCTACATTTTGATAAAATATCACTAGCCGATCCAGGTTACGCCACACCTAGTAAAATAGATATTCTTCTTGGAGCAGAGGTATATAGTGAGATTTTATTGGATGGTATCATACGTCACAATAAAATATTGGCACAAAACACTACCCTAGGTTGGGTATTATCAGGAAGGGTGTCAAAAAATTCAACTTCTGCTAACAATGGAATAATCACCATGCATTTACACCTAAGTGGAGAAGAACTGCTTAGGAAATTTTGGGAAATGGAAAATGAGCCCAACTTAATACAGAAGAAGATGACAGACATAGAACAACGATGTGAAGAATTTTATGACAGGACAACTACACGAGATAAAGAAGGAAGATTTATAGTTAAGCTACCTTTTGATAAAGAAGATCCAGAGTGTCAATATGGAAAATCAGTAGTTATAGCTACAAGAAGATATAAGTATTTAGAAAATAGACTGCAGAAGGATCCTACCTTAAAGGAAACATATAACAATGTTCTACAAGAATATCTTACAATGAATCACATGATACCAATAAATAAAGAAGACATAGATAATCCTAAGGCGGTTTATCTCCCGCACCACGCTGTGGTTAGAGAAGATAAAGACACCACAAAAGTACGAGTTGTTTTCGATGGGTCATGTAAAGGATTGAACAACTTTTCACTTAATGATAATCTGATGGTGGGTCCCAAGTTACAACAGGATTTGAGACACATCCTGATGCGTTGGAGAAGCCACAGGATTTGCATAGTAGCTGATATCATTAAGATGTTCAGAATGGTGAAAGTCGATTCCGAGGACTCAGACTTCCAAAGAATTGTATGGAGACCACAAACAAACGAGCCGCTACAACATTTTAAATTATTGCGTGTGACCTTCGGTACTGCATGTGCTCCTTATTTGGCCGTGAAAACCCTTCAAAGATTAGCTGATGTAGAACATGCAAGGTTTCCTACTGCATCAAGCATAACAAAGAAGGATTTTTATATTGACGATCTCCTGACGGGCTGTGAGACACTACCAGAGGCTATACACATATATAACGAAATGAACAACTTGATGAACAGTGGTGGCTTCGAACTGCAAAAGTTTAGTAGCAATAATCAAGACTTATTGACACATATAGGAGAGGATAATCACAGTAGTGCCGATTCATTAAGATTAAAATCAACTACTGTCATGAAGGTATTAGGCTTAAAATGGAATAAGAATATGGATTGCTTTCAGTATTCACTCGACTTACCCGGCATCAAACAACCTATTACTAAACGGCAAGTATTGTCGGATGTGGCCCGACTATATGACCCGTTAGGATGGATTGCGCCCGTGATAATCAAGGCAAAAATATTTATCCAAAAACTGTGGAGGTCGAAGCTTGATTGGGATGATGTACTGACTGCAGATTTAACGAGTGAATGGTTACAGTTTAGAGAAAGTTTGATATATTTACATAAGATAAACATACCACGATGGTATTGTTTTAGTCCAGGGTCAAAGGTTGAGTTGCATGCATTTGCTGATGCTTCAAAGGTAGCGTATGGGGCTGCTGTATACATTCGTGTTATTAATAATAACAACGAAACATTTGTGAGTTTGGTATCAGCAAAAAGCAAAGTTGCTCCTATTGAGAAGGAGATATCAATTCCTAGACTAGAACTATGCGGTGCAGCTCTAGCAGCAAAATTAGTATTTGAGGTTTCACAAATAATGAACATTCCGAAAGAGAACTTGTTTGCGTGGTCCGACTCAACAATAGTTCTAGCCTGGCTGAGAGGAGGGTCTAGCCGCTGGACTACTTTTGTGAGCAATCGTGTGTCAGAAATTTTAAATATTTTAGACTACAGACAATGGAAGCATGTTACAACTGATTCGAATCCAGCTGACTGTGTGTCGAGAGGCATCGCTACACAAGATTTACTTCAAAATTCATTATGGTGGTCAGGACCTTCTTGGCTTTCACAAGGAAGTACAGAGTTTGATAACGCTGATATTATCGAGGACACTCATGAAGAAGAAAAACCTACATCTTTAACTGCTTTACCTGTATTGGAAAATAAATTCATCTGGACTATGTTTTCATCACTTGCCAAAACCTTAAAGGCTATTTCGTATTGGAGAAGAGTTTTACAGAATTTAAGAGTACCAAAGGAAAAACGAAAATTATATGCGAATATTATTACACCGGCAGAGAAAGATAGGAGTTTAATTATATGCATCAAACAGGTTCAAAGAGAGAATTTTAGTGAAGAGATAAAACAGTTAAAGTTGAAGAAGTCAGTCCCCAAAAAAAGTAAGCTTCGCACTCTTTATCCCTTTTTTGATGAAAATGGGATACTAAGAGTTGGCGGTCGTATTGATGAGTCAGAAGTAACTTATGATACGAAGCATCCCATAGTTATGCCTGCTAAGAGCCATCTTACCAGTCTTATAGTTAGTGATGCTCATCTCAAAACCTTTCACGGTGGACCACAAGCTA
This sequence comes from Mythimna vitellina, assembly GCA_949316375.1. NCBI lineage: Eukaryota > Metazoa > Arthropoda > Insecta > Lepidoptera > Noctuidae > Mythimna > Mythimna vitellina. The sequence goes on from OX438686.1 coordinate 13,055,779, forward strand.
TGTTGTGCTATTTAAAAACGAAATATTGGATATTACGAGCAAAAGAGATAGTTAAAAGTCACTACAGATTCTGTGTAAAATGTTTAAGATATTCTAGGTCTAAAAACACTCAACTGATGGGTCAAATCCCAGATGTTAGGTTGAAACCAACCAGACCTTTTAAATCATCTGGTTGTGACTATATGGGGCCTATTAGCGTGAGATTTTCACCCGGTAGAGGGTCGAAATCCTATAAAGGATATATTTGTTTGTTTATTTGTATGGTTACACGAGCCATTCATTTAGAGGTAGTAACAGATCTGTCATCAAAGGCATTCATTGCAGCGTTTAAGCGTTTCACAGCACGAAGAGGTCATTGTCAAGATTTATATAGCGACAATGGCACTAATTTTGTTGGTGCCAACAGACAGCTTCGTGAGATGTTCGATCGAGCTAAGTCAACTGTGCCACGTGAAATTGAGGAGTTATTGAGCTTAGAGCACACAACATGGCACTTCATACCTCCACATTCCCCTAATTTTGGTGGTCTGTGGGAGGCTGGAGTTCGCAGCGTTAAAACACATTTATTTAAGGTGATCGGAGATAGCACACTCACATATGAGGAGTTATCTACTGTTTTAGCACAGGTCGAAGCCTGTCTTAATTCTCGACCAATCACAGTAATGAGTGATGATCCTAACGAACCTCAAGCTCTAACACCGGGACATTTCCTCATAGGTGAACCGTTGATAAGTATTCCCGATGAAGATAATTCTAATCATAACATTGTAGGTTTGGATAGATGGCGTTTAACACAAAAAATAGTAAATAACTTTTGGAAACGTTGGTATAGGGAGTACTTGGTTAATCTTAATCAGCGATACAAATGGAACACTAAAAAATCTGAACCCGATGTTGGTGATGTTGTAATTTTAAGAGATGATAATATCCCACCTGCTAAATGGATTTTAGGGAAAATAACCAAAAAATATTTAGGGCCAGACAATATTGCACGAGTTGTATCTGTTAAATGTAAGAATGGCGAATTTAAACGTCCCATTAGTAAATTATGTTCATTACCTAAGTGAATTTTATTGTTTACTCACTATTATAATGTTAACTTAACAACTTAACTATGATGTTACAATAATAGATATCTGTGTACCTTGTCCCTTCTTACCCGTTATCAAGAACCGTAAATGTAAAATACCTAAAATATACAAAATGTATAATAACTTTCATACTGCAAATGTTATGTCTTCTTTGTTACATTTCTATGCAAGGTTTTGTTTGCTAAATCATTAGCATTTTGTCGCTTAAATGTTGTCTTTTGTATCACGGTGGGCGGAGTTCTCTCATCATTGTAAAAACGTTAACATTTTAAAATTTTAAAGATATATATTTTATATGCATGTTATTTTTAAGTATAGCATTTAAGTACATACCAGTATTACTAATAGGTACACATACAAAGATTGTTAGACATAAGTAGGTACTCACAATGTACACTTTGATGTGTTCTGGATCTTTAATTTATGTTCTCAGGCTTTTTTGTGTTTTGTATATCGTTTTTTTTTTTTTTTTTTTTTTTTAAGTTTATAAAGTACTACGTCCTTTGGTGGGCGGTATGTCTAAATAGATTAAGTTCACATTACGTTAGTAGCAACCTTTCACGCACACAGTCATACTTCACACACTTAAATGACGTTCATACAGTCCACTCATCTAAAATTAAATTGTAAAGAAAGCAGTGTGCAATAAATACCCTTTTAGTAAAGACGTATTAAAAAGTTTTATTTCACCAAACAAGCCGATATAGACTTTATCGTCGTAGACAATATCTTTGGATTGACTTGGAATTATAAGTTCAAATAAACTGTATATTAAAGGTACGTTATTCTTTTTTCAAAATTAGTTATTTATTGGTATGTTTGTGTTTTGTAATTTCTGTAATATTGCAGTTCTTATAACCATGAAAGCTAATAGAAAAGTTTTTTTCATATTAAGAGTTCCAACGTATAAACTGTTAATTTTAAAGGGCAAGCAATACCAATAGCAATAATAGGTTTTGTTAAAGGAAAGTTGTAGGTATACCTACAACTTTCTTTTAACAAAACCTTTAATATAAAGTTTTACACTTCAAAGCAACCCGTTTTAAAAAACAGCAATTTCATATTTAAAGACCTAATACTAGTCAATCTCCTTTTCAGACTTTGTCCGAGCAAGTTGGCATACAAAGTTCACCAAAGGGCCAGTCCGTATGTATCGAACATTAACTAAAGGGTGCCACGTGGCTGATCGTGCCGACACTATTATGTGGGGACGTGAAATCCCTGGAATTTAACTTACAAAATTGAATATTATTATATTTGTTTGTACTGATTTTGCAGAATATTGAACAGAGCTTGTGTACAGTCTAGATAATTTACAAACTCTTAATTTATTAGAATTGAAAAAATTGCTTGGTCAGTTTTCTGTTTGAACTTTTACAGTTCTGCAGTTTTGTTTTTTTTTTTCTGAACGTAATCAAGTAATAGAATTTATTAAATTTCACAAAATGATCGGTATTTTTATAAGTAAATATTTGAACTTAGGAAGTTGTAAAAGTTCTAATAATATATATTTCACAAAAAAAAAAAAAAACTAGATTACAACGGAAAATACATAAGCATTTCGACTCCTTTTTGCCACACAACACAAAATTTAATTAAAAAACAATTTCTAACAATACGTAACACAACGTAAGCTTTTACTCCACACCAAAAATGTTAATTAAAAAAATATTCATTAAAAATCTTTGTTCGTACATATCGGCATTTCAAAGGGGGGTTTAATCAGAGTTACAAATTCAATTTAGCCCGTCGGAGGCCGATTGGGGACGATATCGGAATAATTTGCATAGTTATTATAAACATGGGTCAGTCCTGCATAAACTGTGCTCGATGACAGCTACCGCCTCTCAAATGCAAATAATGTACACGAATTAGGGTTGATGGATATGACAATTGGATTGGTTCATGTGGCGGTGTGACATGTCTGAGTGCAATAATAGCTTAAATTTAGTAATTAAAACAGATATTTATAGAGAGTTGGCTACGTATCCTCCGCAGGGGACGCCCTGAGCATCAGAAATTGTAGAGTGACTTTCAACCAACGTGGGAGTGGGCTTGCAGACGGCGAACTCTGTGTAGCTTATCTTCCGATAAGGACCAAGTCCGGGTCTTCCATGCTCGCTTTCAAGAGCTGTCAGCAAAATTGACGCGGCCTGCTAGGGCAGATCTCTGTTAGGGTTACGGGATTGGTCGAAGTTATGACGGCGCTGGAACGTAAAAGGCAACTGATGGAACCTAGGTGGGTTTCAGTCACCCAGAGCAGAGAAAAAAAAAAAGCAGTCAGTTACTTTGATGATTTAATAACAACTAAAAATGGCTAAGTAATAAAATTATTCTTACAATGCTTCCCAAATAAGAATAGGATCGATCGCCACGTTGTGACGTCACGTCATACTGTCAAATTGCAAGAAATTAGGCTAAATTGAAGAACTCAGAGATGAGCAAAATTGAAGAACTAGATTCTGATTAAACTATGTTTGTTCACAGTTCGTAAATAAATTAAATTTTAAAAATTTCTTGTTTTGCTCACCATAATAATTCTTCGATTTGACAGTATGACATGACGTCACAATATGGCTATTGATCCTATTCTTATTTTGAACGTATTGTAGCTACCTTTATTTGTTACCGTGGCCTCTTCCACAAGACTTGCGTATATTCGACAACATTGTAGCCTTCTTGAATCTTGAAAACAAAATTGAATTGGATTTGTATCTACTTTTAGAGATTACCTTATACAAGCAAACAAATAAAGCTACCTCTTTTTATAAATTTGTTCAGATTATTATTTTTGAATAGTTTTACTTTATTTTCTTTCAGAATTGCGTTCTTTGCGTTCAATGACTGTAACACAGCGAAACACAAGATATCATACGAGTTGATTCGTTACAGTGAGGGCTTTCTCTAAAGTGCCAATTGCATTTTTTGAATTTACTAAGCATATTTGTTTGGTAGGGATTTTACAAAACAACATGCCATTATTTTTATGGTTATGGCGTTACGCGTGTAATTTTATAGAGGTTGGGAAAAGCATTGTGTTTACCCTTCGTAGGAACCTACACCAAAGTAATACCAACATTGCGAAGGTTAATAACGAATAATATTTTTTTTTACGAACGATAATAGTGTACTATTTTTTTACTCTGGCAATTCCTAATTTTATTGTTAGAATAGGCACTTTATTTCAATGCTAAACAGGTAGATACTTTCACATAATAGACGATCCATTAAAAAAGATTATTAAAAAATATGTTTCAGCCATGACACATCCATCGCCTCTACATTCTAAACATAAAGGGTGCTTACCAGTACTCCAGGTAAACACTACCAATTTAGCTAGAGCCGCGATGAAGCTTTCAATCACCCCTTAACCCTTTGTAATCCAAAGAGGTGAGAGGGGTGGCTGAGCTCTTATAGTCTGGTTGCGGCTAACACCAAAGGCGGGAATACAGAGTAATCGGGGGGTGTGTCAGTCTTTGTATTTCATAATCAAATGCATCACTAATATTGAATGTAGATAAAGTAAGCTAAACTAGATTTTATATTGACAGTTGGAGGCATTTATCATGATTTTTTATGGGATTTCAAATATTTTGGAAAGAGAAATGAGCTGTCTGTAAACTAAGCAGAAGTAATTATGTCTTGAGCCCTACTTCTCGATGGATATAAAGGCCCAAGTCAGTTTGAAGAACCTAAATTCATTCCTACCATGACAATAGAAAAACTCCCTCAATTATCAGTCTGTCTGCCCAGCCTTTTTCCAACCATTTAGGAGCAGGCTTCCAGTCTAAATGAATACACCTGGATACCAGTACAGCGACAGCCTATTTGACCTCCATAATCCAGTAATTGAAAAACACGATACCGCTTGGCAAAATGGCAAGATTGGCGTCAGATGTCCTGGCTTTTGGCTATCTGTGACAGTTCTCAAAGATCTACAAACGAGACCAGCGGCTTAACGTACCTAAAGACACCGTGAGTTTTTTTGTACACGTATGTGTGACACGTTAAGCCGATATCCTAATGCCAATAAATAATAAGTGTATTTTTTTTATAAAATAAACTAGTGCTTCGCTGCGATCCCATCTGATGGTAAGCAGTGATGCAATAGTTAATGGAGAGGCACATTAGATTTTTTTTAGATTTATTAATAAATCACCAGTCGGTGTTAAAAAAACAATACCGAGGAAGACCGACTTCCGAAGTTATTTTGATACTTTCAGTGTTTTTTTTTTAGAGAAGTCGTTTTTTTTTAAAGTTTTTTATTTATTTAAACCATTAAAGGAAAAGTCCAGTTAGAGAATATGTTTTGGAAATAAGAGTTTTTTTTAGGTGGGAAAATCATCTAATGACAAATCCCGCTCTTGGGCGGAGCGAGAGATAGTGTCAAACTTTGTCAGACTTTTACTGACTAAAAACCCACTCCTGTTCCTTCTTTGCCTTCATCCCGGGGCTTCGCTTTCACACTACCCGTGGCATAATAAATAAGGGTAAGTTCCAAGTATTGGTATTCCTACTTATATTAGTTATCATTACAACTTTCATAATTATGAGTCCTTAGATCTAATTTTAATGACTATTGTCATTTATGCTTTTCACACGAACAGAAAAATAATTTAACTTATCAGATCGTTTCAGGCTTACAAAAAACACGAACCTAATAAATACCTACGCTATACATAAATACTCATTTCATGAAATGAAATCAAACCGTTCGATCTGAACGAATTCGTTGACTACTTTTAAATAAAGCACACACACGGTAAAAAGGCAACGCGAGTAATATGAGTTTTTTTTGGTTTGTTTTACGGCTTAAGGGTGGTGACACACCTCAACTTGATTTGTGATAAGTTTAGACAGTTTATTGAAAAATAACATAGACTAAATTATTTTTCAGCTTGGAAAACACCTAATCGAAAAAGAGTGAACAAACTAATCTATGTCTTTAAGAAATTACGAGCAATCTCAGATTCAAAATTGGTGACACAAATTTATTTAGACCTAGGTCAATCTGTAATTCAATACTGTATCACTTCCTGGGGTAGAGCACTTAAAACTTACCTACTGCCTCTTGAAAGAGATCGGAGAACAATTTTAAAAGTAGTCAATTGTCTTCCCTTTCTCTATCCTACAAATCAGCTGTAGGACAAATCCTGTAACGTGCTTACTGTTCGCCAGCTTTCATAATGCATTTAGTATTAAAACAGCACACCATGCTTACATACAACGCCGATATTACTAATAAGAGACGGGATGATATTGTTTGCCATTCTAAAGCGACATCAAAATATGTATTAGTAAAAAGATTTTTTACTGTTTTAGGCCCTTTTCTGTACAATAAATTAAATAGAAAATTAAGTATCTACAAATTACATAACTATAACTGTAAAAAGATTATTCTCCAATATATCTTATGCAGAGACAGAAGACCTACTTGCTGCATATAAATAAAACACGCCGTATCTTTATATTTAACTAAGTTTTTATAATAGTCATATTTAGCGTTAATTTATTATTTTGTATTTAAGCACTCTCTAGCCTGAAGTACAGGTTCACCTTAGTTCAGGCAAATTAAAAACTGTGTTCTTTTTTTTTCAATATTTAATATACTTTATTGTAAATGTGCCTTAAGTTACAAATAAACGATTTATTATTATTGTTTATTATTATTATTTATCCATTTATATATCTCAGGACCCTGAGGTCCTGGACCTTTGGAAGGAGTACAAAGGGCCGAAACCAACTCGCAAAGGCCCTTTTGATAATTTCAATGGAACATGATACCTATCGACGATTATTCCTGTAGCGCTATGTTAGTGCATCCAAGGACAACCACCAGTTGGTGAAAAGCTATTGCGACATATGGAAAACAAAGATAATAGGGCTATGGTTTTTGGAGTCTTAAGTGGACTGGTAATCTATAACTATGTCAAGAATATGGCCCCTGCCGGAACAATGTTATTAATATCCATCGATAAAAGGCAGGGGGTGTCTTGTACACTCAATAAATAGGCCCCCATAAACGACCGCTAGCATCATGCTAGCGACCGCTAGCATGATGTGACGTAGCAACAAGAGGGCAACATATCCTGAAGTGCTTGAGGAGTGGAGAGGTATACCAAGGCTATCAGGACAATCCCGTAAGTACAGTCCAGATCCCTACCAGCACCTTACTGGATTTTCCATTCTTCTCCCGAGCATAATATTTGCTCTTGCAAATCTCCACTCAAGCTAGTCAATAATGGCAAGAGAGAGGAAGGAGCTCTATTCCTCGTCAGTGTTCACAACGGCCGACAAACAATGGCAAGCTGGAGATGAAGAACAAGAATTCACCCGGGAGATCGGGTCCGTAGGGTCGCTAATACCCAACAGTTCGCCACAAAACCGCCCTGCGAATTGTATCTCTCTTAGTCTAGTCCCTCACCCTAGGCATGTTACGGTAAAGCAAACGTTACTGATACAGATCTAGGGTTTATTGGAGCTCACAAACCCCACTACGACGTTAACGTAGAGATACGGTGATGGGGTTTTAACTATTATTATTATTCTCTTTATTTGTCTTTAAAACATATTAAATACTTTTTTAAATATTTCTTAAAAAATAATTTAAAAAGATATATAAAAATAAAAAAAATTGTATTGTTATTATTATTATAATCACTTTTGACACGCCCTTTCACTCCACCCTAGGGCGAGCTCTAGGGTGGAGCGAGAGAGCGTGTCAGAATTTTACTGAATTAAACCACACCTGTGTTCTTCGGTTACCATTTGCGTTCTATAACCACGGATTTCCTATTCAGAAATTGGGAAAAGGTTGGGAAAGGGATATTGATGATGATTAGCAACGTCCAAGTTCACTCACCTGTTTATGCTTCCTTGCACAATTTTTTTCATTCTTTGAGGTGGGAAGTCATCAAATCATCAGGCCTACCATCCGCTCTGGGAGAAATGTGAAGGCATGTCAGACTTTTGCTGACTAAAACTTGAGTTCCTTGAGTAGTTTTTTGAGTTCCAGTGCCACGGCAACTCTCTCGAACATTCCTGCAGCGTATTTGATAGACGTGTCAGACCTAGAAGGAGTTTTATGTTATATTGAAACACGTGTGGCATTCAAACGGAATATCCCTCGTTTGAAAGTGCGACGACTTTACCTTTTGGTTTATCGAGGCTTGACCTATTTTAACTTACACCGTGGTCTACATGGGTCATTTCTCTACGACCTTAAAACCTTTTGTGGTTTCACGACGAATGTATAATTTTAACTGTAAGTAAGAATGTGGTAAGCTTGAGCTAAGCTTAAACTACTACACGGACTGATCGATAAAGATTACGTCAAAAATTCGAAGGTAATAAATAATTGTGCCGTCCAAATCATGGCGACATCCTTTACTTAGAGGTGATGTTAATTTGTTATTTTTATAAACGGAAATGTTGTCCTTTGATTTATTTCTTAGGTAGTTCAATTTTTCTGCACCGGATACGTGCGGAAGAAACGCCTGGGTGTCACCATGGTGTGGAGCGCCCGGAGGAGCGGACGGTAGAGGTGTGCCTCGCCTGGACAGAGCATCGCCGTGCCTTCGTGGGCGCGATCGGTGGCAGCGATCTCTCGTGCCGGGCCTTGGTACAGGCCATGGTCTGGAGCGAGGAGGAGTGGCCCCAGATGGTATTTATCACCAGTTTTTTTTTTTCTTTATTAGTAACGTACCTACCTAAATAGAACGGTGTATTATAGTTTGATCACCGTGGGTACGGACTTGCGAAGGACGAGCAATGCGTGGGTCATCGTCCGCCCGTCAAGTAAGGACCTAGCCCGTGTAGTCGACGTCGCGTAGTGTTCCACGTGCTTCAAACAGATATCAGCAAAATTTTAGAGGCCGTGATAATTATTGTAATTTCTAATTTAAAAAAAAACCTATGGTCCTAGAACGTAAGGGACTACTGAAGGACTTAGGTGTATTTTTAGTCAGTAAAAGTCTGGCAGGGCTTCTTAATCCACCTAAGATGGAAGCGGATGGAATCATTAGGTGATTTTCCACCTTAAAAAAACCTTATTTTGGTGATTAGACCCATAACACTTTGCAAACTTATTAAATTTTTCTCTCATGCATAAACTGAAGTCATTGTTAAGGTAAAGTCAATTCAGGTATTCGTTCTACTGCATGCACGGCACTGCAAGGAAGAACGGAAGAAATTACTTAAGACAAAAAGCATTTATGAATATCGGGACAGAAATACTATACAAAACTAATTAATCTAATCATTTGAAGCATACTCTGCTTCAAATGATTAGATTAATTAGTGTCTAAAAGACATACAGATGCAAACTCTCGTGCAGTTACAGTCATGCAGTGTGCGTGTGTTACAGTGCACATACAGTTTCAGTCAGATGAAAATATCTGACGCCAAATGAAGTCAGTTATCCAACAAAGGACGAGTGAAACGCAACTAAAAATTCAACATTCCATCCTTTAGACCGCTCAAACCAGGCGAAGCAAATTACGGCTAAATCCGAAAACGAGGATAAACCTGATTCTTATCGTCGATTAGATCGCTTGCCTACCTATACATAGACACATTGTCGTGTAAATTGGAGATTTACGCACGCAATAAATCAGTCAAGGGATCGTGTATAAGCCCGCCAATACGTTACGCTCACCGACCGCTGTCCCCCACTGCACTACCTTTGTAAAAATAACTATATCAAACGTGATGTGGGAATAAAAATGTTCGAAAGGTGATTTTGCTGGTTGTGAGTTATGGGCTTTTGTTTTAGATTGTCGGGGTCGGGTTACGTTTTAGATCTGTTACGTAATGTGGCTATAGGGTTAGTTTCACGGGTGAACTGAACAGATATTATATGAGCTTGTGAAAGGTAATAAATATCTGGATCGGTAAAATCGATACTTGATTCTACTAAAAAACGACTCAAGAGAACCATTGGTATGATTGTTATGATGCATTCGTCGTGTTGAAGCTCCATAGTATTGAGCATTGACATCGAGTTGCAAGCCTGTTGCTCTTATATCGAAATATGCATCGAAATTGCATTATTTAATTCCACCAAGCCTGTTCCATTATTGGAGTACTAGACACGACGTACGATCGGTACTTGGTGGACATCCCGTCCATGCGCACCAAAAGTTTTAGGAACACATTAATTGTGCGTACAGGTAAGGAGTGGAATTCCCCGTCGGAGTCTCTGTATCTAGTTACAATTTAGGGTCTTTAAAGTCAAGAGTTAATAAATTACTTTTAGGGAAGCACGCTCCAATGTAAACCGCATCATTGCTTACCGTAAAGCAACGTAGTGGTAGTATATACACGAGCCTATCAACCTTTGTACTGGGCCTAATAATTACAAAAAGATATTCAATTCAGAAAGAAGAGGCAGAAGTTACCTAGGTACAGCACATCGTCTTTAAGTGGCTTAATAGAGCGTTGTCTCTTATCTTTAATCAATCTTACCTACCTGTATCTTCTTTTTAAATGTAGGCAATGTTCTTCTTTATACTTTTTTTTAAACGTGGGCAATGTTTACTACGTTTTTCACACTAGGGTCTAATCCTGTATCTTGGTTTTTTTTTCGGTTGGGAAAATACTCTAATGACATCTCCCGCTCTTGGGCGGGGCGAGAGATAGTGTCCGACTTTTACTGACAAAAAATTCACTCCTGTTCCTCTTATGCCATTTTTCCAAGGCCCCGGGGATCTCTTTCGCATCACACATGGCCCCAGTAGGCTTCGACCCTGTTGAGCCCCTACGGTTGCTGTCATCTCCTTGAGGCGCGCGTGGAACACTACGCGCCGTCAACGACTTGGACTCGGTCCGGACGGACATCGGACGATCGGACGGCGAGCTACCCATTGTTCGCCGTCCGCAAGCCCGCGCCTGCGGAGACCGGAAATCGGCCATTGCCTCGCACGTGCACGTGCGGCCTCACCCTTTGCTAGCATTACTGCTTAGCAGAAGGAGGCGACCGCCTGCCACTCCACGCTCCGGATCATATCCTGTACCAAGGGTGCGCTCACAAACATGAAAACACCAGACACCGAGACCCGAGTTCTATTGGTCAGTCAAACAGATATTAGTTCTAGCGATTCGAAGCAGTTCGGCAGCCAGTCGCCCAACCAATGATTCAACCAAACCAAATAAATTTGATTTCTAAATCTTCATAAGCCATATTAACGCCAACTTTACCTACTAATGTTAGGATAAGGTTAGACAGAAATGTGTTGTTCTGAACTTTGTCTTTAATGATCACTCCTGATCTTATCGTCTCGGAGATATCGAATATTACTTATCCAATTAACGCCAGATAAGCTACACTTTCTGAGAAAGTTGCAAGAGGTGATTCAATGGAGAAGCCTGGTTATGAGTCACTTTCTTAACGGTACTAATTAAATTATACAGTAAAAATATACTAGAAATTAGACATCCCTTACTCTTCGAGTACTTCGTAGGATTTCTGCTTTCTAAACGTGTTTTATTTGAGAGTTAGTTATCATTTTTTATTTCATTTTTTCATTGATATAAACCGGTGCTTGACTGCGGTCCCACCTGATGGTAAGCAGTTATGCAATCGCTGATGGTGAGGCACACCAGTTTATCAAAAGACTTTGAACTCATTATTATGGTGAATTCGTAGCGACTATTACATACGAGTTTTTCTATATTTTGAATTGAAATCTGAAAGTGAGTATACAAAAATTATCCATAACTTTTATTTATAATTCTACTGAAGTAAATACTATGTTTATCAAAACATGAGATTTTTCCAACCTTTTTAAAAAACATGGTTTCTTATTCCTTTACTATAAATTATGATTTATAAGAAAACTTTAACAAAATGTTTGTTTCTGTGAAAGAGCCGAGATAAAAATATTGAGAAAGTTCATCGTCCTGTCATATGTTATGGTCCACAAAATAAACGTACAGGAAAGAGCACTCTCGAACTCATTACGGTTTGAAAGCATATCGCTACATATTATTAAGTTTCCCCCAACTTTGTGGGGTGAAGAAAATATTCTTTAAAGTTTTGTAGTGTGCATATGCTTTTTTTCTCATGTTTGCAACTTATTCATTCAATCAAAATTTCATATGGGTTATATTCACAAACTTTGATAACATATCGTAGTGATTCGTCTTGTATCTCTTTTTTCATCTAATACTGCCAAATTGCAGCATAATGGTCAGAAAATTTAATAGATGTATTATTTTGTCAGATAGTCACTTTTCGTTTATCAGTTCTATTAAATAGCCCTCTGATAGGCGTTATTTGTATTTATAACGTGAATATAATTATAGTACTTTGTATAGATAGTTTGCAGTTATTGTGGTCCAGCGTAGTTTCCTTATTAAATTTTCCACTTTTAGAGAGGTTCTGTGTCCAGTAGGTAATGAGTTAAGCAACTGGTTAAGTAATGACTAATTTACTACCTATTTATGTATCCTAACGAATAGATACAGATAAAATTTAATCGAGATAATTAATTCTAATCCAAACAAGATTTCCTGTAATAACACTAACTTTCAATTTTCCAAATACGTGTTACATTGAGCATAAATAACGCATTTAAATGGTAATCACTCTTTAATGAGTGCCAGAATAATTATAATTATTCCATACTCCTGTTCTTCGGTTGTGTAGTGCGTGACACGGAACAATATTTTAAATTTCATTATATACAGACGTACTAAAAACTTGTGGATGTATTAAAAGTGGCTGATTGTGCGGCTAAAAATTGTTATTACGTTTCGTTTCGCAGTTTAATTAAACTTTTAAATTAAAATATTCTGTAGAACTTTGCATCTGTGTGCGTAAGATTTTTGGCAGTGTTAATAAAACAAAAAAAGTGGCGTTTTAATGAAACGATTCGACGATTTTAAACAAAAGCCGTGCTCGGGTGCCATCGTTTGCGATAAAATGTTTAATTTAAAACGTCTCCAGTCTTCCTTGTAGCTCAAAATTTGCTCTTTATTGTGATTTAAATTCTGTTTTAAAAACTAATTGTTCCCAGCAAAACTTCAATTCTTCGTTCAGAATAAAACACGAAACAAAATATCAAAACAGTTTTGATTACCATGAATTTTGTATGACCACTGAAATGTAACTAAAATAAATACAATAATTTCAGACTAAATTATGAAGTACCTGCCAACCATTACGAAGAATTTATTCAATTACTTATAGATCCATATAAGTTATTGAATAAATTTTGAATATAACACAAAAATAACCATTTCTACTAAATCCCCGTGCCACATATTGAAAATGCCGTAAATATCAGTCGCGTGACCATTCTTCTGCCCTTTTGTCAGGAGACAGTTTCGAAAGTAGAAGCTGTTGCTTCAAAATATCACTTTATGGTAAAATAATGACTGGTTGGTCGAGGAGTGAAATTTTACCATTTTTGTGTTGTGTTTCCATGCTTGTATATTGATTTATTACCTTATTTGTTGAATGAATTTATGATGCGTGGTAAAGACGTAAAGTGTATGTTTTCAATATTGAAAGAGGATCCAACATATAACGTGTCACTTCTGTTTGTAAAAATATATCATGTTCGATATTTTGTCATCCGAAGGAGAGACCTTGAATATTCTTCTTCCTTATTCATTGTAAAACTGCCTAAGATCCAACTTTCAATGAGAGTTCAATTTGCATTATGAATTTATGATTTCATAAATTCTACGAAAAGATACTTAGCCCCTTTTCACTTTTGGTAGTACGCTTTCTTACATCAGTTCAATGAAGAATCTTCATAAGCGTTGTCGTTCCAATAGTAAACACAAAAAATATTTAATCTTATTATGTAGTTTTTGCAACATGGTTAGAGGTTGAGCTATTTGCTGCTTCACTGCGTCTGGTGTTTTTCTTTTTGAGGTGGGAAATCATCAATTTACTTCTCCTGCTTGAGAAGGCATTGCAAACTTGCCTGACTATAACCCACGGTAACTCTATCGAAAGCATTCAACTCGGGCTTGGTCCGTACTGCGTAACCGGACAGCGAGCTACACATTGCTTATCGTCCACAATCCTACACCTACAATGGCCGGAAATCACCCTGTGACTTTCGAGTAATTTCTAGTGCGGGCGTTTTTTTTTTCAATATTTCTCTCCCCTCATTTGTAGAAAAGGAAAAAAATATTACTCCTCTCTGGGAGGCCTAAATGCAGCAGTAGGAACATTTTAAGGCTGATTATACCTATGATAAAATTTTCCAAAGTACCCACAATCCTCATAGAAATTTTATATTTGGTTCGGTCAAAACAGTGGTCACGGTCACTGCTCCCCTTCATTAATTTGTCATGTTTAGATCTAGACATGTTTTACTATCTTTAGACTGTTGTCCTTTATCTTTTAGTTAAACAGCCTGCCTGATAACTTTATTCGTATAACCTGTATTTGTGAATTACCCTATTAACTCCCTCTCGTTCCACCCAGTGTGGGAGGAGTTATTTGAGATCTCGCAAAACAAACCGATGCTAATATTGTATTAGTTTGCATTATAGACATGTTAGCTTCGATTGTACAGTCTACATAAGTGTTTTAGATGAATCTTTTAATTGGATTGCTTTATCGTTCATCTTTAATTGACGGCATATAATTAATAACTATATATAATATGTATTTTATTAATATAAGCACCTAATTGTATTAATAATTCATTCTATTTGAAATATCTGTTATTTATTTATTGTGCACACCTACCACATTGAAGTCTTTTTCAACTCAAGGGCGTCAACCCTTGAGTTGTTAGTAGATAAAGCCTTATTGCATTAAAACCGCCAATATACCACTACTGTTTATAAAGTTTAAATAAACAATTAATTAGCAACCATAACGTTTAACAAGTGACGGCCATTTGAATTCCTCAAACAAGCTATTCAAAAAACTAAAAAAAAAAAACAATTAGAAAAATGATGTATAATATCGATACCATCGTCTTTTTATGTATCGGTCTTATTATAATTTACAAATATAGATTGATAGATGAAAGGAAAAAAATTGGACAATGAAAAACGGTAAAACAAAAGCAAACCATCTACAAATTGTTTTACAAAACAAAATGAAGCCGTCTAACAGCCTCATTATTTTTGTACTCGATTAGATATTTTGATCGATACACAATCTCTTTTGGAATGGAAATAAATCGTAACAATTTTGACTGAGAAATAATTAGGCGTGGATAAAACGCTTCTTAAATGTGTTTTTAACTAAGTACAAAACATTTATCAAGAAGTCGATGTAAAGAATAAGGAACCTTAAAAAACAAATTTTAAGGTTCAGTTTTAGTTGGTTGTCTTTATGGAATCTTAATACGCTCTTATGCATTTGCATAAAAGTTATGTTCATCAAGGAGGCTTGACCAATTCAAGAATGGGGTCGCCCGAAGAAATTTCGCCCACACATGTTTTACTTTTTGTTTGTATGTAATCGGATATTTGTATAAGTCGTCCTGTCCGTTTGTCCGTTAAGAATTTATGTCATTCGCTTTCAAATTACATCTGAGAACGGGCTTGTTTCTTAAAGATCTTGAGCTTAACAAAAATACCTTTTGTATTGTGACAGGGTCGTATCGTAAACTGTTTTTTGTAGTTGAACGGCCACATTCCATATACGGTTGTTATAAATTAAGATATTCTTGTTTGTGTACATTATTATATTGCAGGTGTATCTGTTTTACAGTAATTGCAGATAAGTGTCACGCGGTTTAAAGTATGTTAAAAAACCAAAGTATTTACGTTCTTAATTTTAAATTATATTTATTTTGCAAATAGGTAATAAAAGACTTTTACACGTAAATTTTTTCGACAGTTTAAACTGAATGAGGCCGGTGACTTCTGACTACTCTGAGAAGAAACACCGAAACAAACTCAGGGGTCAAAGACTTTTTTAAAGTCCATACAACAAATATGCAATGGTCTAAACTAAATAACATGAGAACCAGATTGATGTCTGAGATGGACTTTTGAGGAAAGAACCATACTTTGAGTGGACCTGTTCAGTCAGTGCAAGCATTTGTCAGTATTCGTAAAGCTCAACTCAGAATTACTAAGAAGCCTGACTTGAAGAATGACTTGACGAACAATACCAAGGAAAGGAAATTTGAGTAGGTCGCAGAAAATACATAAATTGTCAGACATACATAAAAAAAAAACAATCCACATAGTCCTCACATTCACAATAATAAAAGGAAATATATAAAACCAAATTTACAAAAATGTAATACTTAACAAAGTAAATTTTCAAGTTAAACACTAATTGAAAAGAAAATGTCAAATTATAAAACAAAAATAATAATAACTAATAATGTCAAAATGTAAAAAGTGACGATCATTTACATTGATAACCAAATCGGAAACGATTGTAATTGTGCAAAATATATTTATTATTGCTAATCATCATCATTTCAGCCGATAGACGTCCACTGTTGGACATATGCCTTCCTCAAATGTCACCACAATGAACGGTCCTGTGCGGCTCGCATCCATCGGATTCCCGCAACCTTCACCAGGTCATCGGTCCACCTTGTAGGGGCCTTCCAACACTGCGTCTTCCGGTACATGGTCGCCACTCCAGGACTTTTCGGCCCCAACGGCCATCTGTTTTACGAGCAATGTGCCCTGCCCATTGCCACTTAAATTTGGCGATTCTTCGTGCTATGTCGGAAACTTTGGTTCTCCTGCAGATATCTTCATTTCTGATTCGATCACGCAAGGAAACTCCGAACATAGCCGCGTTCAGTAACGACGACTTCCAGCCTCCCGAACAAGCCGGATTCCAAAAAGGCTTCAGCACCATAGACCACATACATACGCTACGGCAGGTTATACAGAAGACCGAGTAGTATAATCTGCCTCTCTGCCTAGGGTTTGTAGACTACGAGAAAACCTTTGATTTGATCGAGACTTGGGCTGTGCTGCAGTCTTTCCAACGGTGCCAGATTGACTATTGGTACAACGAGGTGCTGAAGTGTTTGTACGAAAACGCCACTATATCAGTCAGACTGCAGGACCAGACCTCAAAACCTATCCTTCTTTGCTAGCATTACTGTTTCGCAGAAGGAGGCGACCGCCTGCCACTCCTCCTTGCTACGGACCATGGCCTGTACCAAGGCCCGGCGCGAGAGATCGTTGCCGCCGATCTCTCCCACAAGGACACGGCGGTGCTCTGGGCACATCTCTACCGTGTGCTCCATCGTGTCCTCCGGGCGGTCCACATAGTGATGGCACCTGGGCGTTACTTTCACACAAATCTGGTGTAAGAACTTCGCGAGCTGACCATGTTCGGTGAGAAACTGCGTCATACGGAAGGTGAGGACGCCGTCTTTTTAGCCGCTCCTTAAAGAGGGGGCTTACCGCCATAAATATGGCGTGCCCAGCACTGAGTTGCGATAGTCGCTGTCATCATTCCATCATGGGAGCCCTGCCCACTGCCACTTAATTTTGACGACTCTTCGGGCTACGTCTGTCAATAACCACGTGACTAAGGGTTGAGATGATGTCAGAACAAAGGAGTTGGAGGCGTAGCCTACTCGAGGCGTTCGACGCAAACGAAACGATCATAACTTGGCTAGGGGGGCAGGAGAACCAAATTGACCAACGTAGCCCGAAGAGTCGGCAAAATTAAGTGGCAGTGGGCAGGGCTCTCATGGTGTTACGTGGTCAGAACAAAGGAATCGGAGGCTTGGCCTACTCGAGGCGTTCGACGCAAAAGAAACGATCGTAACTTGGCTAGGGGGGCTATGGGTATCTTCATTCCTGATGCGATCACGCAAGGAAACTCAGCATAGCGCTTTCTGTTGCTCTTTGTGTTACTTCTGGTTTGGTTGTTTTCTAGAATTGAACCAAAACACATAAATCTTATAATTATAGTTACCTAGTTCTTGAATGAATGTACAAATGCATGTGAACGGCCGTATTAGTGGCTCTTCAAGTACTATGCAATTCTTATTGATTTTTTACGACAAGTGGGGTACGGTGAACTATAATTCCTTTGTTTTCAACGAAGAAATAATTATGTCTTCATGCATGCCATTATTAGCATGATAAGGGAAAGGAATTTGAGAAAATCTATCTTTAATATGTAGATACGCTTACTTTTTACTGTGTGACTTTTAATTGAATAATTAGTCGGTAAGAATAACTTGAATGAGGCTGGTACAGATACGTGGGAAAAACACAAGTCTAGAGATGCCTTTGGTCAGCAGTAGGCGATGTCGGATTGGGGATAGTGATGATGAAAAATAAGTCATTGTGCATTTTGCCAGGATCTCGATCCCGATTTCCGGCCATCGCAGGCGCGGGCGGCGAGCAATGGGTAGCTCGTCGTCCGACCGTCCGGTAACCGTCCGGACAGAGCTCAAGTCGTCGACTGCGGGTACTGTTCCACGCGCGCCTCAACGAGATGTCAGCAAACCGTAGGGCCCAGCAAGGTCGAAGCCTACTGGGGCCAAGGGTTTGTTTCTGAAAGGTAAGCTCGACCCTGGTATGAAATGCAACGAAGGAACAGGTGTGGGTTTTTAGTCAGTAAAAGTCTGACACACCCTCGCGCATCGCTAAAGAGCGGGAGATGTCATTAGATGATTTTCCAAATTAAAAAAAAAGTGGGCAGGGCACATTGCTCGCAGAACAGATAGTCATTGGGGCTGAAAGGATCTGGAGTGGCGACCGCCTACCTGAAGACGCAGCGTTGGCAAACCTCCCACTAGGTAGACCGATGACCTGGTGAGTGTCGGGGAATCCGATGGATACGAGACGCGCAAGACCATCCGATGTGGCGACTCTTGGAGGAGGCCTATGTGCAACAGTGGACGTCATTCGGCCGATTCCATTGTATCATCATCATCATCAATGTCATCATTCGATGATGACATTTTAATAACCCGTATATGATGAAAAATCATTTCGTACCGACCTGGTTAAGCCCAATAATTCAGCGAACAAATTCTGGCTAACGCTGCCCGATCCATAGAATGTCAGATTTTTATAACTTGAATTTCATTGACATTAATATATTTGCATATTCGAAATTTAAATTTAAAACCAATATTATAAAAAAGTTTCTTAATTGCTATTGAGTCATTAATAATATATGTTGTATTTATTCTTTTCGATTTCAGTTATTTATGTGAAATTTTTTAACCAAATATTTTTATATTGAGCAAACCTTATAGTGTATAATATAAATATACAATAATTTCCATACATGTACAATAACGTCCATCTAGTAGCAACCAAGGTATTACAACTATGTTTAATATGTGGAAAATGCAATTGGCTGCAACATTAAAGTGTTATTTATACCACCTACTTAAAGTGTTATTTATATCATGAGCTTTGTATTGTAGCTGTTTGTTAACGCCTCAATAAATAAAATAAAATAAATTAATGACCATTATCTACCATCAAAGATGGATTTCACAATAAAAAGGATTAGCATAGATGCATGGCAATCACGTTGAAGCGGTTAATCGTTCATGCTAAATGAAATTTCAATTCCAATTTTTCAGTCCATTTCCAAAGGCATTAAGTGGGTAGACTTAATGGAATACTTTCTGTATTATGTATATATCTAGTAGCAATTAAAAATTCTTTCACATGGTTAAGTTGTAATGAGATTTAGAAGTAGAAAATATTTTACATATCAAATAGCTTTAGACATTTAAATTCGTACTTACTGTTTCGGCGACCTACTTACCTATCCTCTTGTTGTTGAGGTGTCAACTTACAATTTACCTTCGCTAAAAATTTATCTACATTTTTATTATTTATTTTTTTATTGCACACCTTAACTTTACTTATTTTTTTCTTTTTTTTTGTCTGTGTGGTGATGATCTTAGAATACACTAATATTTTTAAAAAGAAAGTCAGGAAGTGAAAGAAGAAAGCTAGGGCTTACCTAACTAATCCTTACATTGAATTTATTAAAGCCACCAAAGATTAGTCCATTTGAGCAGACAACCACCTCATAAGTTGACCTGCAAGAGGCCCCTCACAAAAAAAGTGGAAAGTGTGGGTGTTTGTGTATGTATATTACTTCTTTACTTTCAAACGGTTGATCAGATTTGAAAAAAAATATAGTGAACAAGTAGACTATTGGATATTTTTTTATCTCTCAAAATTTCCTACTTTCACTCGTGTCAGTGGCATTACACGAGGAGCAGAAGCAAGTTACAAATACAGAACATCATGTGAGTATCTTCATCATTCATTAGTACATTGACTATACTATATCATATAAATTCAAAACATTTGTAAAGCGAAAACTTTGTCAAAAGGCTTTTTACTCTATAAAGGACTATGTTGAGGACGAAAAGGCTTGGGATTGACCTGCTCCAGTACGCACTACAACTGTTGTCTTATTTTTCTCTTTTATTTTTATTTTCAATTGTGCTCTTTATTATTATTATTATTTTACAATTTGATATTGTAGATTATTTTTATTTTGCAATTTGACTTTATTTATTTTTATTTTTGACATCAATATTTACTTTATTAAGTAAATTACATTTTGTAAATTATATATTTACTTTTATTATTGTGAACGTGAGAACAATGTTGATTGCCTTTTTTTTTTCCTTTTCAGTAATTTTAACGTATGTCTGGCAATTTGAGTATATTCTGCGGCCTACCCAAATGTCCTTTCCTTGGTATTGTTCGTCAAGTCGTTGAGCTCCTTAGTAGTCCTGGGTTGAGCTTTGCGAATACTGACAAATGCTTGCACTGACTGGACAGGTCCACTCAAATTTGTATGGTTCTTTCTTCAAAAGACCATCTCAGACAAATCTGCACTGTTCTCATGTGATTTGACCATTACATATTAACTGTATGGACTTTAAAACAGACTTTGACCCCTGAGTTTGTTTCGGTGTTTCTTCTCAGGGTAGTCAGCTAGGAAACACCGGCCTCATCTAGTTTAAAATGACAAAAAAAAATTGACGTGTAAAAGTGTTTTTTTAAACCTACTTACAAAATAAATATCATTTATCATTTATCATTTATCATAAGCATACTTACAATACAACCCGATTCTATTGACAGACACCTTTATTCAGAGACATTTGAATTAACACAATTTAATTAATGAGAAGCAGAAAAGTAATCTTTGCAGAGCAAACAACAGTAGGTTTTTCTTAAGAAGAGACAGATCTTGATTCAATTAGAACTTGGAGACAAAACACAAAGCAGCAGCAGCGGCCATAGATTAGTTAGCTCTCTAGTCGTTGAATTTTAATACCTACTTTCTCCTCTTTACACGCAATCTTAACTTACGCAGAGATGTGTTGTAAGTGCAAAATAGTATCGATAAATATTATATTTAAATTTTTCAAACATAATATCGACTTCAAAATCTTTTTTTTAATTGGTATAAACCAGTGCTTGACTGTGAACCCACCTGATGGTAAGCAGAGAAACAATCATTGATGGTGAGGCGCACTAGTTTATTAAGAGCCTATTCACTCTAGTCTTGAAGACACCTAAATTATAGTTGGACGGGAAAACCGCAGCAGGCAAATTGTTCCAGTCCTTCGATGTACGCGGTATAAACGACGAAGCGAAACGCTTAATCCGGACTGTTGAAGTTTCAACAACGTAAGGACAACAATGTGTCTATTGGATAAAAATACTGACTATTCTAGATATTTTCGAGAGAGATTTTGTCAAGAGCCCTTTTTAACATCTATAAGTTCCCAAATCGATGCTGCTTTTGATGTAAGCACAATTTTATGTTTGTGGACCGATATGGCTTTGATTCACTTTTAATATAATAATGTTAACTTCTTATGGATGTTAAAATAACGTTTTATTTATATCAATTAAACATAATTGTCACAATATATATCACCCAAAAATAAAGTTAAATTGTAAGAAAAATAACCATGCATTTTACCTGAATGGTTTTGTACAACCTAATGTGCAGCAGGTTTTAATAGTTAACACCGGCCTCAATTCTAACACCTACTTACGCAAAATTCCAGTGCTGTCGTTACCGGTACCACTGACACGATAAGAAAGGTTCAAAAGCCACTTGCACATTGACTATTTGACCGCGTTCCTTTGTTGCTGTGTGGTCCACACACTTACCTACTTTAGTTAGGTATTAAATTGACAAGGTACGGCCATAAGTCAGCTAAGTGAGACACTAATTAGATTAAAAATTTAAAAAGGTCGTATTAGTTATAAAATAAGGCTTCGACAGACAGTAATTTTTTAAATTTATAAAAATATGACTTAATAAAACTACAATGTTAATTTAAATTACATAGCTTCTTCCCGTTACTTTGCTTTCGGGCCTATATTATGGAAAGCGTACTTTTTATATACTAAAAGAGAATCCTTGGCGTATTGACATACACAGGACGGATAACTGCGACAGTGCGCTTTATTGGTCCATTATATCTTCGTAAGCAGTCGTATATTTTGCAAAAATCAAATGCTTTTAGGACGTAGTAGCTTAGTTTTTATGTTAGTTTTAGGTTTTTATAAGTTCTGGAAGCTGTAAGTTTATGGGCTATACTGGATGCCTACGATTTTGCAGACATCCTTTTGAGGCACGCGTGGAGCATTACGCGCCTTCAACGACTCGGGCTCGGTGCTTACTGGATAGCTGAACGGTAAGCTACTCATTGCTCGTCATCCGCAAGTCACACGTACATGGTACACGTACATGGTCGGGGATCGCCTTGCGACCCCTGACCGGGCGTCTCCTGTCGCCTGGCAGCTTGGGCGTGAGGATATCGAGTGAGAGATCGCCGCCTTCGATTGTATCTGCGAGGACACGGCTGACGGCGGTGCTCCTGGCTGTTCTTCCACCTGTATCCGAAACAGAACCTTCTAGGTTTATTTGCAAGAAGACAGTTTTAAAAACCCTCTTTCTATGAATGTAAGAATATTTCTCATAGCTTAAGTCCATTTTTTTCAGGTATAATCTTCAACAATCAAAGACACAATCAATTTGTCCTTTATAATCATAAAATTAGGTATTGTACCTAAGCACAAGTCTGCGACTATAATCATTGCATTTAGTAGACAATCGTGTTGTAAAGTACGGAGACATCAATTATTCAACGACGATTCATTTTGAGATGCTCCTTTTGAGTTCGCCTCGCTCGCATTCATTGAATCATAAGGTATTCTGCAATTAATACTAACCATGTAATTAGAAATTGAATAGCATAAAAACATATTCATGTTTTATGAACACGTTGTTTTGATTCTGAAATTTACACAATAATATTGTTTTCGATTTATCTTAATTGGAAAATATTTCAGCGTACCCAATTACACTTTATTGGATTTTCATATAGCATTGTTTAGTTTATTTACGTTAGATTTAATAATATTAATATTGTGTGTACAGCTAAAGTGTGAAATTCCCTGCCGGAGTCTTTGTTTGCTGATAGTTACAACTTAAGGGTCTTTAACCCTCAAGCGTTCGCGCGGCGTCGAACCGACCACACTTGATATATTTACGATCATAATTTTAAAATTTCTCGTCAAAAGAAGGTATCATCTCTAGTTGCTTGTCATTACTTCACTACTGACGAAAATAACTCCATTATCTCTTTCTACACTTCTCCTGAAACACACAGAATGTGTGTGCATAGGTCGCGACCTATGCGCCGCGGCGCAAGCGTATACTCTATATATGTACACTTTCGGCATACTCAAATAAACTCAGTCCGAACTACACGCACTGGATAGACGGGTCCGTATACTGCTGACCGCAAACCGGATGCATCACCTACTGTCGTCAGTGATGAGACTGTACATCCTGCAGAAGTGTGGATGGACGTCGAGGTTTTTTAAACGCGAAGACCCTGCACAATCGCGTGGAGTGCAGCCTCAGAGAATACTTTCATAAAACCGATGTGGGTATGCACCGAGATGTGGTCGTTGTGGACAAGGGACTCCCCCCGTTGTCCGTGGCTAAAGAGAACTGGCACAAACCTGTGGTACTTACAACTGATGACCACATACTTCCTTGCGGTCGGAAAAGTAAGGAGCTCCACGGGCGCTTTTATCGGGCTCTTCATGAGTCTGATGTAGATTTTGCAGTGTCCGTGGCCTGACTACTTTTCAGCAACCTCTTCGGGGAAACAAAAGGTTTGTGTTTTTGTGCAATTATGGACAAAGTTCATCTTAACGAATAAGAATCGAGAAGAATGGAGATATATAATGAAGGATGGGACGATTGACGTGTGTCGGGCATAACATCGTCAGGGTAAGTCTATCAGACATATTATTTCTGGTTGTTCTGATCTGGCTAAAGGCGAGTACTTACACAGGCATAACCAAGTAGCCAGGATTATTCACCAGCAACTTGCTTTTAAAAATACAACCTAGTGTATTCAGAGGTACCGTATTACAGGTATGTGCCCGACCCAGTTCTCGAAAATGACTATGTCACGTTGTACTGGGATCGGTCTATCATCAATAGTCTTAATGTAGCCAAAAAGTCGGATATAGTAGTGATAAACCAATTATCGCGCCACGCAATGATAGTCGATGTCACCATCCCACATGACGAGAATCTCGTGAAAGCTGAGAGAAACAAATTAAATATCTCGACTTCACACACGAGGTTGTCGACTCGGCTGTCATTGTGCCGATTGGCGTGATCGCCAACGGCCTTATAGCCAAAAGCTTCGACGACCATATGTCGAAGCTGTCATTGCGAGGTTGGATCAAGGGCCTGATAGGCAGTACTCTTTGATACGGCTCGCATTGTGAGGAGGTTCCTATCTCTGGAGCCGTAACCACCGGTAGCTTGGACCCTGTCTCGATACTGGCGGACTACCATTTTTTATATATTTTAATGTTTTTTTTTATATGATTTCGTTAAAAAAATATTTAAAAAATTAATTTATATGTTTATTGAATGACTAAAATGTATAATAATAAAAATAATCCCCGTTTTTGGGGTCCATCTTTCCTCCTCCTCTTCTTTCGTGATCCTTTATTGAGGGTGCAAGTCACAGCATGTTTTTTTTTAATGATGTATAGTATATTAATAACATTATTTAAGCAGGGGGCATAGTCTTAACATAGTTGCTGATAACCAATCCACTTAAGCCTCCTTAAACCACAGCACTATGGCCTAAATGTTTGTTTTCTTTAATATCGCAATAGTTTCTCGCCAGACGGGGGTTGTCCATGGGTCCACCGGCATAGCGCGTATAGGGTTAATCGTCGATTGGTACCATGTTCTACGCGAATCGTCTAAAGGGTTTCTGCGAGTTGGCTTCGTCCTCTCATACACTTTCTAAAGGTCCAGAACCCCAGGGTCCTAAGATATACAAACACATAAAAATAAGATGATTTATATCTGAAATTATTAAAACTTATCTACAGATATGTTAGACCTTTAGACCTCCAATTGATTGCACCTATCATGATACCTGATATCTTCAAAATATCCAGGCCACACAAGGAACCAGTAAAACCGACTGATTGTTCAATAATGAAATGAGGCACATAAATAAAATAATTCAATTCACCGTTGATCAGGCAGACGTTTTTAATAACCCCGGTCCGGTGACACCGATCACCAAGTTAACAAATTGTAAATCGAATCGTTGGCTAAACTTGTTTCAGGACTTGTCCGTTGAATACTCCGTTGACAGTTGTTCGATAATTGAACTGGGGACAATTAGCCAACGAGTGGTTAATATCCGTGGCGTTGTCACTACACGATTGGGTCCCTTGGCAATGGACTCTCAACAATGTCGAGTGTTAATCGATTCCTCGATCGAGATGTAAGTGACAAGAGATTTTGGACTGTCACTAGACTTTTAGATGGGTGAAGTGGGTGTTTAAATTTTTTGTTGGTATTATTTAGGAGCAATGATTTTCTGGTATTTTTACATAAACTGTTTGGTGGTAAAAAATAACGAAAAAACGTTTATTCGTGCTTCACACAAACGTATAAACCAAAATAAACAATGAAAAAGAAAGGTTTAAACAGTGCGACGTCATAAAGGCACCTAACTCAGCAAATACTGGTACACAAAACAGCCAGTAAAACGTGTGTTTACTTAAAAAAAAAAAACACTGAAAATCTGAGTATCAATGATAATGTTCTTTCAAAGAAGATTTTTGTAAATTATCTTCATTTCATGCTCTTTTTCTATACCGCCCACCTCATCTATTTTAGCTAAAACAACAGCCCGTTAAGCCGACTATTTCACAATCCAGGTCAGAATTTAAAAGTTTCCACTGAGAATCTTAATATAACATTATTTCTGCACGAATAAAGACTTCTTCAACGTTAACAAAAAAGTAATAAGGACTTATCTAAAAGTTTTAACTTGAGCAATTTTTCATAACTTCAAGCCAGTGGTCTACAGTGACC
The DNA here is from genome assembly GCA_949316375.1 of Mythimna vitellina. NCBI lineage: Eukaryota > Metazoa > Arthropoda > Insecta > Lepidoptera > Noctuidae > Mythimna > Mythimna vitellina. Next base: position 13,082,230 of record OX438686.1, read on the forward strand.
TACTAGAAAGTCTCACGTAACAGACATTAGTAAAAAACCCCTTTTTTTAGGGAATCTAATCTTTTTTGTAGACCTCTTCTTTTTATTGGCTTGCTGACGTTCTATTTTTTCAACCATTCAACGAGCATTCTCTTTTACCCCATTTTTGGTTTGCTACGTTTTTATATATCTGTAAGTTTATTTTTTTGCTTCAACGTTTAATTACTTTTATTTAAACAGTTTCAGGTTTTTGGGATAAAACTCGGCACGAATACGTGGCAAGTATTTTCATTTAAAATTACTTAAAAATTCTGCAAAATCATGGTTCATGATTAAAGAAGATAATGAAAATTCCTTTCATGAACCTGATTTGGTTAAATAATCGCAATGCTTAGTAATTGCAATTGATTTTGATGCTCATTCAACCATTGCCTTCTAATCTATTGATTTCAAAACAAATAAATAAAACGAATATTCTAATGGCATCCATAAGGCAGTCAAAAGGACGTAGGTAAGTTACTCCGTTACAGGTAATTTACTAAACTTTCACACTTGCCAACTACAAACGATGGCTAAACCTTATTACAAAACGCAACGTTAAAACCTAAAAAGTTGAAACTTCCCAGTTAAACATACGCTGGCATGTACGGAGCGTTACGTGAACAATGAATAGTCTTCTTTTTCTGCGCGCCTGGTGAATGCCGTCGAGTTGCGAAAAAATACAAACAATAAAAGACCAGCGGAGGATACGAGAGACGAGTTTTCGCCGCCCTTGCCATAAAATTAAATGGGTAGAGGGCTTTTTGTGGAACGGCTCGCGAACGCGACTTCGGTCGTGAGTTCGGAAAAACGCGTCGGGTTAAAACTCCTCCGAGGGTTGGCTCGCGTTTCGGAGGTTTGGCCGAGTAAGGACTTAAGTGCCGTCGTCGATTGTTGTGGTTTGACACGATTCGCTCTTACGTATGTATGTGTGAATAAACCCGTGATGCTTTGCGTTTTTCTTTCATTGACAAACCGAACGTTTGTAAACTTATTATGCAAGTTGTTATAGGTTTCGATTCGATTAGAGACATATCTACTCAGATTTTATGTAGTGAAACTTCAAATTACGGTTTCCGCTTTGTTTTTATTATTATTATTTGGCTTGCTTCTTTTGTACTGCTACTAATTTTATTGAATTTAAAAATTACCTATCTTCTTCTTCTTCTTTTCGATTCGATGGTAAACTCGTTAAACTGTTTAGGTCAAATAGGTGGCTACATTAATAGCAGCATCGGTAGCACTCATCAAATCCTGCAAACTGCAGGTATGGGCACTTGGGGCATTCTAATATGTGGCTCGTGTTTTGAACAAGAGCACAATTGCCTATCCTAAAACTATAAATTGACTATAAAATAAGTACATGAATTTTTAAGGCCTTAAATCTCATTTTGATACCATCCACCTGTTAGGTTTTAATACGAAATCAAATTATTTAGTCGGTTTTTGTAACCGAGAACATTATTTAATTTATTTTGTATTCAATTATTCACTGCCATCGACTAATTGTGCTGACAACACCGAAACGTATTTGTGATTATCTGTGGTAAAGCTGTCGATGTAGGGTAATGGCAGGTGACAGCTCTAGTCTTCGATCGGCAGCCGTTGATGTAAGACGTACTATTTCTCCCTTGCATTATAATAGCATAAGAAATAATGTAACGATATAATTTAAAAGGAGTGTCCATGGAGTTTCTTGCACATTCTTCTCCATGAGATTTACGCTTTAGAATGTGCAAATATCATCAGTTTTCTGACTGACTTCTTGACAATTCAAACGATTGAGTAACAAATATGTTTAATACTGAAGTGAGCCGTTTTATTATACAACAACCAATCCCTACTAATTTTAAATCCATTTTCTTTTCGAAAGTAGACAGAAGAGTGGTCAAAATTATCGGTTGTTCCGTGACTTATCGAAGTAAACATCGATTAGCAAGATAGCAGACCGGCTAAGTAAATTACATGTTGTAGGACCACCTGCAAGGATGTCGGCAATAAACGCACGTAATCATATGTCTGAACTTGATTCCCTTGGCTAACATTTGTGCGTGCGCCTCGATTCTCCCTTTATTATGATTATGCCCTCTTTCTTAACAGAATCGGTGTATGAAGGCCGGGAGTCAATAAACAAATGTTTTAATCAGGAATGTCTATATTATGCTTGTGTGTCTAAATATCCATCAAATTCGTTACCCTTATTTTCAATTGGGTAATCATATAATGACTTCTCTCGCTCTAGGCCGAAGTGGAAGAATACATTTTCTTCCACTTTGGCCTGAGTGACAAACCATATATATTGACTAATACCATATCTATGTTCCTTCTTTGCCATTGCGTTCCAGGAACACGGGCTTCCCTTTCGAAAGTCAACCTATGGCCTGAGTAAGCTTCGGCCTTGCTGTGCCCTTGCGTTTTTGCTGCCATCTCTTTGAGGCCTGCGTGGAACACTGCGCGCCGTCGACAACTCGAACCTGACGCCAAGATGGCGAGCTAACCATTGCTCGTCGTGCGGACGCCCACGCCTGCGGTGGCTAGGGTATGAGGATGTCCGTGCCCTCACACTTGCCCCTTCGGTAGCATTATTGCTTCGCAGAAGGAGACGACCGCCACTCATTTGCCCTCGCTCTGGACCATGGCTTGAACCGGGCCCAGCGCATAAGGTCGCAGCAAGATAGATCCATCTGAAGATTCAAGTTCCATCTGTTTGTAAACTTCTACACTTTAATGGCTGAACTTAGTTATCTGGATTAAGATATAGAATAATTTTCATTCCAGTATTGTTGTTCCTTTTTATAATAAATCACGTGGGTGAAACCAAGAAGGCAGAAACCAGTTAGAAAAAAATCCACAAGTTTTTATATAATAGTACCTCTATTATATAAAAGCTTGTGGATTATTTCATAATAATAATAAACGTAAATTCTCGTCATATTAAACGCGAAACGTTCAGAATCTGCAACCGAATCGATTTCAGCTATTTCTAAAATAGGCATGTTTTTATGTTTTAAATTAAGAATTATTTTAGGATAAAAAAATACCTATTTTGATTCATTATTGCATCACTAGCGTGTTTTTGTGTGCAACTTAGATGCCAACAATACCGAAGCGCTACCATAATAGTGCAACAATGCTTTTTCTTATAAAAGAACTACCTAAGTGTATTTAAGTACAATCTAAGTGCTTGTAGCTTAATTTTCCCAGTACAGTGATAGCGCAGGAGATATTATTGTACACAAGTGTGTGCGCAAACACAGGTGCACTCTCTGTTCCTCTACTATTAGTCCTGTGGAATGGGAATCAGACACGACCGGAGAGAGATCAGACGCAGGACTAGTGGTGTTATGTGCTTTCCTAGGCACGAGGGCTTCACAATACCAACTTCTTACCTCTGGATTGCTACAGAATACTCTATAGCAACCTTTTAAGATAAAAGCCTTATAGCATCTTTTGTCCGACCCAAGAATGGAATCACAAAAAAAAAAAACACCATGTTAAAAAGTCACGCTGCGAGACAATTAAATGCCGCAGACTTTTACGGTCCTGTTAAAACTTAGATTCATGTAATGCCGACTTCAAGTTAGCTATTAAATATAATTCAAGAAATGGTTTCTTACCTTTTAAAGTCATTTAGTAAACTCATTTATCCTAGGTTTAACTTTGAGAAAATAACTCGAAACTGACTCATAAAAATCAAACTACTACCTTCTAGCAAATAAATCAAAGAACTAATAACGACCACAAACTTAATTTTCAAGCTCAGTTTACTAGTAAAGAGCTTCAGAAAAACAGTAAAGTTGAATATTTAAATATTTATTATTGAAAGCGTAAGTTTACGCAGAAATTATGGCACTTTGAACGCATTAACATTCCGTTTAGACCACCTGTGAGTGCGGGCTGAGATCTGCAATTACCAAGACCTTGTCGATGGCTTAGCTTCGGACAGACTGCTTGTTTGTTTCACGAACTTTTTTAAACAAATTTGTGTGGTCACACTGTAATAATCATAGGCGAAAATAAAAAATCATGTTGGTTTTATGGGAGCGGGAGCCCCACTTAAATATTTATTTTATTCCTGTTTTAGTATTTTTTCTTGTAGCGGCAACAGAAACACATCATCTGTGAAAATTTCAACTATATAGCTATCACGGTTCATGAGATACAGCCTGGTGACTGACAGACGGATAGTGAAGTAATAGAGTCCCGTTTTTAATCTTTGAGTTCGGAACCCTAAAAATGGAAACAACTATGTCATGTGAAGCAAAATTTTAAATAAAGATAGGAAGTTGTTTTAATTTATACTAATTTTGCTTTGTTTTTACCTTGGGATACTTCAGTACGTCTATGCATCTAAAGTGTAAGTTGTCTAAGCTGTAAGTGTGATATCATTTTGTATGATAACGTTTGTTCGTAATCAGCAAAACCAGCTGTCAATTTAAAGTACCATCCTATACTTGTAAACATTAGAATTTATTTTGCAAATTCTATGATCAGTAAAATTGGTTGGCGGTTCCTATAATGATTATCAAATTGCTTGGATTAGATTTGCTTTAAATGCCACAATTTGTAGTGGAAATTATGTAATGTATAAATAAGCACGTGGATAAAGTCTTATAAAATTGATTCGCCTTCAAAGTTATATTTGTAAGCATGGTCATCATAATTCTCTAGGGAAAAAGGCACAGGCAGGCATGGTCCAAATTGTCCCATCATTTATTGATATATATTGGACAATATGGACTCATAACATCGTCACAGCGACTGATCTTAGACGTATCAAGACCGCTGCTAGCTTCAATTTACATATAAGCAATACCAATATTTGAATTACCAACCTGATTTTTCTCTCTAAATCTGAATTCCTCTGCGTTGTACGTTCAACTTTAGTGCCACGCCGCGCTATCGAGTCACGTTTAGTCCCCATAGCTCCGCATTGAGACAAACATTTGTTCCTAGTCTGGATGTCGGTGAATTTGATTTGTGTATGTAATGATGCTGTTTGGCGTTCAGTTCAGGTTAAAACGTATGGAGAAATAGTGGACGGCTGTGGGTTTTATCTAGTTTACAAGATAGATGACTTAAAACTTCTGGTATTCTAGCTGGATTCACAGTTTTCCATTGTTTTTTAACATCATATATATTCATCATCATCATACTTTTATGTTATGTTATGGGTGTCGATTGTAATTTAGGTTTCTTAAAGGTTAGTGTGAATTGGCTCTTAATAAACTAGTACGCCTCACCATCAACGATTGCATCACTGCTTACTATCAGATGGGATCGCAGTCAAGCATTAGTTTATATCAATTAAAGAAAAACAACACTGGCCGAATATCCACCTGAAAAAAAATCCCAAGTCGTCAACGGCGCGTATTGTTCCACGTGCGCCTCAGGGAGATGTCAGCAAATTGTAGGGGCCCAGCAGGGTCGAAGCCTACTGGGGCTATGGGTAGTGTGAAAACGAAAGCCGGGGCCCTGGGACGAAGGCAACGAAGAAACAGGAGTTGGTTTTTAGTCAGTAAAAATCTGACACTATCTGTCGCTCCGCCCAAGAGCGTGATTTGTCATAAGATGATTTTCCCACCTATAAAAAAAACCTGGAAATAGTTGTTGATTTCTTTGAGTGATGATTAGTTCTAGCTAATTTTGAACCTGAAGGTTATGCATACTTTTAAGAGGGAGTAAATGAATTGCAAGCTTTTCTGGTGATACTTAGATCTTTTGTGCTGGTGGTAAAAAATATACCATTTTAAATTCAAAATTGTGAAACTGTACATACACAACGAGTACAAATGCTCAAAGAGTGCAGTATGATCGTCAAGCAAGTAGGTGGTATTTATCAACGTAAATAAATAATGCCATAATAAGCCATATAAATTCTCACTGCTGAGAATCAGGCCTTCTATTGAGATGAGAGGGGTAAGTAATATATGATATAATAACAAAATCTCTAATAATTACAAGATATAACAACTGAACGTAGGGGAAAACCGTAAAGTACTGCGTTTTTTGGAATTTACAATAAGCAATCAAAGTTTTTGATAGAATTATAGTTTAAATTTGTGCTTGCTTTTATGATCCCCACTTCAACAGCTTCTCACTTATGAGGAAATGGCTACGTACATCAATAAAATACAAGCTATTTTAAAATCTTTTCCTTTTACTCTTCTTTCCTCAAAACCTCTCCATTTTTCGCTCTGACACCTCATTCTCTTATTGGACTACCACTTAATGTCATACCTCATCCATAGGCTCATTGCAACATAAACTGTCTGAACCACTCCAAGAGAATCGAACACATCAAACAGCACTTCTGGCAGCGTTTCTCGTTACTCTGGGCCGAAAGATTCATAAAGGTCTATCCTGGCAGCGATGGCATCTCAAGAGCCGCTGAGATGAAGACGAAGAAGGGCGGATAAGGAGGGTGTTTAATAACTTTTTCTAGATTTTTGAAATCTTCGCTATAACCTGGGCAGCATGTTGAAAATCGAACCCAACAGATCGATGAACGCGGTTTGCACGCGCAGGTGGCGTGCAAATTACGTTACCGGCAGCGGGGAACGGAAACGCGGTCGGGCACACGACTGTCCGATGCACCGCGGAAACTTGCTTTCACGGACACCGACGCGACGGACGATGCCTCTCGAATCTTATAAATTAATTATTGTTTGTCCAGAATCGTTGTATTTCTGAAGTATTGATTAACCGCTTATAGAAATACAGTCCACTCATTTACACCCAACCCCAACATTGGTTCTCGCACGCTCGCTTCGCTCACTCGCTTTTACGCTTTTATGGTCACTGTTCTAACCTAACATAACCCGCATGATCCCTTCGTTTGATCGCCATTGAGTTCTAGTGGTCAGTTTTCTAACCTGATCTATTCCAGCCGCAAGACTCTGCAGCCGCATTGTATTACAATAACATTTCAATACGCCGCGCCAACTTGTAATACTAACCGTGTGTTAAACGATACAGCTGGGACAAATATATATTTTAAACGATAGACCTAATGGTTTTCGATGAACTAAACTTTGTAACCAATAATGTTATACGAAATAAGTTTTAGAGAATATAAATATTACATGTAAAGAAATTATATCAACAGTTTGTATATCTCACGTTTATTATATCTTGTGAATGTTATTGAAATGAAAATATACCTAATAACTTTATATGATATATAAGATGCACCTTTTTTCCTATCGTAAAATAAGAATACGAGAAAAACATAACCTTCCTTCTGGCGCAGTCGGATAAAAATGAATTGCCCTGTGCTTCGATATTTCGTTTTTTTTTTACATGTCGCTGTTATTATTCATATTAAAAATATGCATTCTATATTTATCTATAGGTAATTATGTGTCAATTACTGATCATTTTTTCTGTCCGTGTGTATCAAGGCTCCAAGACGGACAGGTTTCTTCATGTTTCTTTTTACCAACTAATGCAATCCTAAGTTAGACTTGGACACGCTTTTACAAGTAGAGAGTTGCTACCAGGATAAGATTCTCATTTAAATTATAGGTATTTAAAGTAATAGGTAATTGTAGGAAGTAATTTTATGCTGAAGTATATTGAGTCATTATGTTATTTACCACTTATGTTGTTTTTCGATGTCTAGAATACACAGAGGCGATAAGTTTTATATATACGTCCATTATCTCAGGTTGCCAGGAGTGATTCTAGTACCTGGTTGCTGATATATTACTAAAATATGAGCAAAACACTGATTAAGGAAAAGAAGCCATTCTTAACCGACTTCAAAAAGAAGCAGGTTCTATGTTCGGCTGAATGTTTTTTTTTATGTATGTTCGCCGATTTCTTGGTCAATTGTAGACTGATTTTGAAATTTTTTTTTTGTTTGAAAGGTTATTGTTCCGAGTGGGTTCATATAAATATTGTTATGATCTGATGATGAACTTCGGAGAGAACTCCTCATAGGATCACAGCAGAATAGTCGTAACAAGTAAAATTGCATTGTTGATACGTGTAGTCGATGACTGATTGAAAGAAGAGGGGGAATATATTGAACTGATCTGATGATGAAGCCTGAAGTTAGGCGTCAAAACTCTGTTATATATTAATGTAATCTAACCGTGTTTGAGATTATTAGAAATTGTCATTAGATGCACTCTCGCTATAAGGTATTTAAGTTTGGTTGAGTGGAACTTTTTAGTGGTGGTACCATAACTAAAAAGTGTAAAATAAAAAAAACTTTACAAAAACAAAATTACAACCGACTTCAATTTAAAAAAAAAAACACTGAAAAGTGCAAAATAACTTCAAAGGAAGTCGGTGTTTCTATAATAGTTTTGTCTTTTCGTTATTTAACAACGACTTTCAAAATTAAAGTTTTTTTGCATTTTTATTTTACTTTGAAGTTCGTTGTATTTTTTTTTAAGTTTTTTATTAGTGCATTGAGGTGTTCACTCTAAATTTAAAGACCTACCAACTGCATAGTTTCAAACTTCAAAATCTGATTTCCCTTACGATTATTGTAACTAACGATGTTTCGAGATTTCATAAAAATAAAGGCGAGTACATCGTTGTTGAAAGAAAATTCCAAACACGTTTTGATTTGACCAGGAAATTCAACAACGCTGCTTCTGTCTTGCTGATATTCAAGTATTCTTTCACGTTTGTATTTTGTTGTAAAGTAGACTAATATTGTGATTTTAAAACTTTATTTCTTATCGTTAAAATATCGGCTTAATATGAGTTGCTACTGATGATTGGAAATCTCTAAGAGGTATCTATTGTATACAGAACAGGCTGCTGTTCTGGGCGCGCCACGATTGCAGCGGTAAGTCCTCACTTTGAGGAGTGGCTGGAGAGGCGCTACGTCGACACAAGGCAAATTTGGGAGGTTCTCGTTACGGAAACCGGCGGAAAAAACGCCCAGATGTCACCATTGCAAAGACCGCCCAGAAGATACGGTGGTGCATACGGTGGAGGTGTGCCCCGCGTGTGGCGATCACCAGACTCTGTTTCAGGCCATGGTCAGGAGCGAGAGAGAATGGGATGCGGTCGCATCAATCGCAAAAATGTGTTTAATGTGAACGTACATCCTCATTCCTCAGTTGCCGCGATAGATGACGCCCCGGGCGTCGTGAATCTTGGTGCGATTTCCGACCACAGTAGGTTTTTTTTTTTTATTGGGTGGGAAAATCATCCTTATGACATCCCCGCTCTTGGGCGGAGCGGGAGATAGTGTCAGACTCTTACTGACTAAAAACCCACTCCTGTTCCTTCGTTGCCTTCGTCCCAGGGCCTCGGGTTCCGCTTTCACTCTACCCGTGGCCCCAGTAGGCTTCGACCCTGTGGTGCGGGCTTGCAGACGACGAGCGAGGTAATAGGTTCGCTCATCCTATAAGAACCAAGCCCAAGTCGTCGACAGCGTGTAGTATTCCACGTGCACCTCAAGGAGATGACAGCAAATGTCGTAGGGGCCCAGCAGGACCGATGCCTGCTATTGCCATAGGGAAAAGTATGAAAGGGTCACTCGTGGCCTTATAACGCAAAAGGCAACTGAAGGAACATAGGTGTGGTTTTAGTCAGTAAAAGTCTTATACGCCATTGTAATTAAGGCTTATTATGCATATTATGTATAACACACAGTTGACTAGGCTAGTTATATAATCATCATCAAAATAATGAACAATTTTGATCTGGACACGTTTTTTAAATGACCTTTATACAATCAATAGAATTAACGCCGAAAAAATCAATACTTTGAATTAACTTAAAGCACGAAAGCAAAATTCTAATCTGTAACTAGGTACTTATTAGCTCAAGTAGATGTCGTAAAACACTGTTAATGTACCCACTACGTCGATAGAACAACACTTGGGAGTTAGGTGGTGTGTACAATGAGGTATTTCGAGGCCAGAGTATGAGTTTGAAAATCTAGGCCACGTGAGGTTAATTCTCTTTGGTCTAATCAAAGTGAAATTAGCCTCGCGTGGAAAAAATTACAGGTACCCAACTATATCATCATGTATATTCTAGATTTAGTAAGGGCCTTTTTTGTCACCTATGATTAAGTATCTGTTAACTTACTTGACAGGTGTTTTTTTTATAGATTTTTTTTTAATTTATTTAGGAAGTTCTGAGTGTTTAAGGGCATTAAAAGATGCATTATAAGCTTTATTTTATTTTTTTCTTATCTCGAACACACCTCCTAGCAGCTTCCACAGGTAGTGTGAAAGCGAAGCCCGGGGCCCCGGAATGAAGGCAAAGAAGGAACAGGAGTGGGTTTCTAGTCAGTAAAAGTCTGACACTATCTCCTGCTCCGCCCAAGATTTGTTATAAGATGATTTTCCCACTTAAAAAAATTGCCTCCTAGCAGCTTAGAGAGAAGTATGCTCAAGCGTTAAGTACCATGTTTTGGCCTAAACAAATAAATTGAAATACACTTACTTCTAATAGAACCGTTAGCCACTGATTGAATAGAAAATAATTTCCGAGATGGTTTTCTTCGTAAGACCTAACAGCACACGCATAATAAAATGTACGACTTAACAGCGTGCATTTCAATGCCTTTAGTGCGACCTGGCTTTTCCTAAGCTTCTTACAATGTTGTTACCAACTCGTAAATACATGCTGTTCTTGGAAAATCGTACAAATGTGGATACGTCACTTACTGAATCCATTGTTTATGCAGAGATACTTTATATAGTAGGTAGCTTGATCGGTTATGAGGTCTGGTTTATGAGGTTTTAAGTAGAAATATTATCAACAAAAGTAAATATAAGTATTTAATTTTATTCTAGAAAATCGTTCACTTATAGTGTTTAATACTCATTAAGATCGAGCTAGGAGAAACTGTACCAATATACCTCTTTATCTGTTTATAACTATATTTTATACTAGCTTTTGCCCGCGACTTCGTCCGCTTAGAAGTCGAAAATGGTTTTATTAGGTTTTTAAAATATGAAATATTGTTTATTATCTTCGTCGTGTGTGATAGTCCATTGAATTGAATGGCGAGCGATATTGTATCTTAAGATAAAATATTATAGTATCTTAGCCGTGTGGAGCGCCCCTTAGTGAACTCCACTGCGGGTGACGTAACCTACGACAAACTTATTATTTGCGGTTGATACATTAATCGGGTCTAGGGATCGATCCGCAAAATTAAGTTGGTTTTTTATTGTATAAACTTTTCCGGGATAAAAAGTACCCAGTGTGGTGCCCAGGATGTTAAAGAATAATTATACTAAGTTTCATCGTAATCGAACCGGTAGGTATCGAATCAAAGGTAGTTTTTGCGTGATGCCTGAACAAACAGACAGACAGAAAGACAATTTTTTTTAAATCGCATGTTTGGGTTCGGTGTCGGTTTAGTAACACCCTCTGCCATTTACTTTTTTGATATTTTCAATGTACAGAATTTTCACTTCTACAGATTTATTATAAGTATAGATATATTTCCAATACTCAGTGTGTAACTTGCTCAACGCTAGAGTCCTGTGAGTATTTAAAACAACGACCATTGCGCTTAGTTTTGTAAATCGTGTGCCGACACTGTGACGGGGCACAATACATTTTGCACGTAGCTGGAAAACCAACATTACACGGTTCGTCCAGTATTACAGTCATTGGCATCGTAAACTAAGTTAAGGGCGATGTTAAGTGGCAATCTCCGATCAGTTAAATGTTTTCTTAGCACAAACATAAAGATGTGCACAATTAAAATACTTTTATTGCTTTTTTATAATGTTCAGTACTTTATTCAACAAACTAATAAATATAACACAATTATTATAATTTTCCGAATTTTCATTGAAAAGTAACCACGGATATAATAAGTTTAGTTCATCATCATCATCATCATCATTTCAGCCGAAAGAAGTCCACTGCTGGACATAGGCCTCCCCCAAGTTTAGTTCGTTGAATATTTATAAAATATAAACTAAATATTCTATAAACCCTCATAAACTCAAAAGGCTGCATAATTATTATGGGACTGGGCAGGATGTCTGCCACTCGACAAACTCTCGATCAAAGTAGCAAAAAATTGATGCCCTAAGAGATGTTGGAATGAACGAGGCAAATTTCACTAGAACTGAAAAGAAGAAGCGCTGGCCCGCAAAAGATGGATGGAATGAAAGAAGGCCTTTACACAAGTGTGAGACAGAAAAAACTAGCTAAAAAAATAAATAAAAGCCACATAAATTCACCAACGTATCATGAGTAAAATTTTTCTAAGTTTCTACTTATAAATGGCTGCAGATATATGTGAAATATTGCTTACATAATTCCCATTAGAAGCAAAGTTTTATCATCATAATTTCAGCCGAAAGACGTCTACTAATGGACATAGGTCTCCCCCAAGCGTCGCCATAACGACCGGTCCTGTGCGTCTCGCATCCATCGGATTCCCACCACCCTGACCAGGTTATCGATCCTCCTTGTGGGAGGCCAGAACTTTTTGTCCCCATCGACCATCTGCTCTGCGTACAGTGTGCCCTGCCCATGGCCACTTAAGTTAATATCTACATTTTTGATGTGATCACGCAAGGAAACACCGAGCATAGCTCTTTCCATTGCCCGTCGTCTCCTAAATGCTAAGCAGAGAGGCTGCTGATACTCCTCTGTCTACAACCTCTATAGCCTGTCGCAGCGTATTTATGTGGTCCACGGTGCTAAGACCACAGAGACATCATTGAATATTTGCCTCTTCGTCGACAGGATGAAGTCAATCTCATTTCTAGTTGCATCGTCAGGACTTTGCCAGGTCTCTTCCTATGCTCACGCTTTCTGAAGAAGGAGTACATCATGTAAAAGTCCTCCTTTTCCATAACCGGCATCCCCGGTTGTACCGACGTCACAGCTCATCACGTTAACGTCCCCCATGACCACGGTGAAGTGAATTTTATAACCATGCATGGCTCTAGATATGTATCTTCATATATGGTCTCTACTTCGTCATCGGAGTGTGTCGAGGTCTGGGCATAAACCTATATGATCTTCAGCGAATATCCTGATGATATTTTGAGTATAAGGTACGCCACCCTAGTCGACACACTCTCGATCTTCACCACATTGTTCACAAGGAACTTGTGGACGAAAAACCCGACACCACCCTGGGACTGCTGGTGTCCCTCCCGAAAATAAAGCAGGTTACCAGATTTGAGAATCATCGTGTCCTCCCTTTGTCTTTAAATTTCAGATAATCTTACAATACTCCATCGTAACCCGCTCAATTCCTCCTCGAGTTCGATGATCTTCTCATCAGTGAAGACGCGTTTTGCTGTCTTGTTCATATTTTGGGGGGTTTGCCATAATCGCCACATTTGGCAAGTGAGTTGGCGATCGTAGTGTGGTTGTTGTAATACACAAAGAATGCTACTGCGCATTCTCTGGTATGTTTCTTAGGCCCCTCTTACGATACCCACAGGAAGAGATAGGATGGTGCTATTCTTTACGTCCGAACACCATACGGAACAAGATTTTCTCAGTCAATTGTGGACCGATTTTGAAATATTTTTTTTTATTGAAAGGTTATGCTTCCGAGTTAGCATAGCATAGCCGGCCTTATAGAAAGGAAGAAAGAAAGAAAACACGTTTATTTGGCACACAGGTACACACAATGATATTACAATATAGAAACTTAAATCATCATCATCATCTTCCTGCCCTTGTCCCATCTTATTTGGGGTCGGCGCAACACGTTTTTTTCTTCAATTCTATCCTGTCAACCGTCATACTATCACTAAGTTCCTTTTCTTTCATATCACTGTTCACACAATCCATCCATCTTTTCTTTGGCCTCCCTCTCCCTCTCCACCCATCCACATGTATACTCATAACTCTTTTAGTAACATGCGTTTCATCTCTCCTCTTTACATGACCATACCAAGACAAACGATTCCCCTTCAACTTTTCAGTCACTGGCGCCACTTTCAAACTTCCTCTAATATATTCATTTCTCACTTTATCCATTCTCGTCACACCACACATCCATCTCAACATTCTCATCTCCGCTACATGCAATCTTTTTTCATCCGTCTTTTTCACAGCCCAACATTCTGATCCATACAGTATGACAGGTGTTATCACGGACTTGTAGATTTTACCCTTCAACTTGAGGGGCATCCGTGGGTCACAAATTGTTCCAGTGACCTGTCGCCATTTCATCCATCCTGTATTGATCCGATGTGATACGTCTCGGTCTACCTCGCCATCTCCTTGGATAAGCGACCCGAGGTACCGAAAGTCGGAGCAGATTGGTATGGGCGTTCCAGCGAGAGCTAAGGGCATAGGACCGGAGAGACCACCGAAATCGCAGAACAAGTATTCCGTTTCGGTTTTACTCAATTTCAGGCCAACACTCTCCAGTCTGTGCCACCACACCTCTAATCTGTTCTGGACCTCTAGGCCACTCTCGGCAACCAACACAATGTCATCGGCAAACAGCATACACCAGGGAGCCTCTTCCTGAATGTTCGACGTCAAAGCGTCCATTATCATCAGAAAGAGGTAAGGGCTGAGAGCCGATCCTTGATGTAAGCCGACAGCCACATTGAAGCTGCCAGTGTTGCCCACTGTAGACCGGACTTGGGTACTGCATCGACTGTACATCGCTCGGATCAACTGCACATACTTCCCAGGCACACTTTTCTCCTTAAGGGCCCACCACAGAACCTCACGAGGTACCCGGTCGTATGCTTTTTCGAGGTCGATGAATACCATGTGCAAGTTTTTTATATATAAATATAGAAACTTAAATACTAAAACTTAAAAAAGTACATTTACATTGTGTGTCTCACGGCTGCGCCAAATAGGTCCAGTTCAGCATAATTCCAGGCCTTATAATGTTCCCACTGCTGGGACTCAGACCTCCTCTCTAGGAGAGGGAATGGGCCGTAATCCACCACGCGGGCCCAGTGCGGGTTGGTGGATGTCACATGTCTTCGAATTTTTGGTTCTAGGACATGCCTGTTTCCTCACGATGTTTTCCTTCACCGTTTTGAGAGCTATGGTGATGAAATAAATTACACAAAGTAATGCGCCTGGCTGGGTTTGAACCCGCGACCTACAATTCGTAAGTCGGG
This sequence comes from Mythimna vitellina, assembly GCA_949316375.1. NCBI lineage: Eukaryota > Metazoa > Arthropoda > Insecta > Lepidoptera > Noctuidae > Mythimna > Mythimna vitellina. The sequence continues at coordinate 13,097,310 of OX438686.1, forward strand.
AGCGTTACCACTCGGCTACCACTGTCTCCAAACAACGAACAAGGTTTACTATTTATTTATTTTCACATTATATTTAAAACACACTATACTAGTTTTCGTATCATATTTATGAACTATTTCGCTGCTATATATTTCGACCCCACTACACATTCAACAAAAAATTTTTTCAAAATGATACATCCTCCTAATATTTATAGCAGCTATAAATTGCCTATTCGCAATTCCCGTCCGGCTATTCAAACGGACCGGTGCCGGTGGTCTGACGGTGTGAAAATAAAAAGTTAATTACAGTGCACATACCACACTTAGGTAAACATGTCTGAACACCCATGTTGTGCCACAGAATGCCACGATACTGTAAACTGATACGTAGTTAGCTAATACAACGTGTATGGGTGTTGATTGTACTTTTTTACACTGTGCGTGTTGAATCTTTCAATGACATTTAAATTGACGAGTGTGGTGTTAAGTATGAGTTTAAGCGTTTTATTTGTCACTTAGTACCTGTTTAGTGATGTTTGGCTTTGACTATGTTTTGTCATTTATTTGTAAGTAAGTAGTCAGTCAATCAGACTTATTTTTGCATTTTCTTTTTTTAGAGCAAAGTCTTCAAATGACTTCTTCCATTTTGGGTGGAGCAATCCTGTGTAAGACCTTTGCTGACTAAACATCGTTCAGTTAATTTTTGCGTTCCAGGGCCACGGTAACTCTTTCGAACAACAAAAAATGTTTTTGTAGTTTGAAACTTAAATTCTGTCGCTATTGGTTTCACTTACGCTTGTTTAAATTTTCGTCTGAATTTCTCGGTGATCAGTTGTGTTTGAAAACTTATTTTTTAAGGGTTTCGTACCTCAAAAGGAAAAACGGAACCCTTATAAGATCACTTTGTTGTGTGTTTGTGTGTCTGTCTTTCTGCCTGTCTATCAAGAGCACGTGGAGTTATCGAGTTGAAATTGAAACTATAGACTCAAGTCTGCGGTCCCTTGATGCTGTGAAAAAATCAGCCTTCTAAGTCAACGAAAAAAAAGATACGGTCATTTATGTCGCAAAAAACGTATATTTCGACACTCTCAAGGGAATTAAAATAGGATACTTTCCGTTGACCCAAAATCCTGAAATTTAGTATTAAGCAAAGTCTTATAGTACAGGTATAGGAATAAATCTAAAATACTGTAAACTTTGTTGTTACGTCACAAAAAAAACTTTTTCCGCTATTCACAAAAATCTTCAGAACTCCATTCAGGAATTGAACTGTAAACCTACATAGGTAAGTTTGTGTGGAACCCTCAGTGCGCGAGTTTGACTCGCATTTGCCCAGTTTTTTTATTATTGATAGGTTTGTGTTTGACAACTATCTTATGATGGTAAACGACTGGGCATGCCACAGTTACGGTGGTAAGTCCCCTCTTTGAGACGTGGCTGGAAAGACCTCACGGCGTCCTCACCTTCTGCATGACGCAGGTCTTCACCGGAGATGGTAAGTTCGGGAGATTTCTACACCGGATTCGTGCGCAAGAAACACTCGGGTGTCGCCACTGTTTGGTCTGCACGGAGGACACGGTGGAGCACACGGTGGAGGTGTGCCCCGCTTGGGCAGAGCAACGCCGTGACCTCGTGGGGGCGATCGACGGCAACGATCTCTCGGGCCTTGGTATAGGCCATGGTCCGGAGCGAGGAGGAGTGGCAGGCGGTCGCCTCCTTCTGCAAAGCATTAATGGAAGCGCAAAGGAGGCGGCTGATCGCGTGAGGCAACGGTCCTCACGACCCAACCGCCGCCGGGATTCCGAACCCGATTTCCGCCCACCGTGGGCGTGGGCTTGCGGATGGCGAACAATGGGTAGCTCGCCGTCTGACCGTCCGGTAACCGTTCGGACCGAGCCCAAGTCGTCAACGTCGCGTACTGTTCCAGGCGCGCCTCAAAGAGATGTTAGCAAACCATAGGGGCCCAGCAGGGCCGAAGCCTACTGGGGCCAAGGGTCTGATTCTGAAAGGAAAACTCGGCCTTGGTACCAAAGGCAACGATCGATTTTAGTCAGTAAAAGTCTGACACTATCTCCCACTCTACCTAAAAGCGGGATTTGTCATTAGACGATTTTTCCAACAAAAAAAACCTGATGGTAAACAATAATGATAATGACAGACGATGGATTCGCTTTTGCTTCAAAGACACCTAGGTTGTAGCTAGCTAGCTATCGAGAAACACAGACTCCGGTAAGTCTATTTAACGCATTAGTTGTGTTGTAAAACATTTATACCAACCTGCATTGGGCCCGTACGGTAGATTACGACCTGTTTCCTCTCCTAGAGAGTCATGAGGCCTGAGTCCTAGTAGCGATAACACTAAGGCTGATTTTGCTAAGACATTTAGGATTAAGTTAGGATAAGCAGATTGATTATATTGTAAGAACATTTTGAGAAAGTTGATCGTAAAGCTAATTTTCATTTTTTTTCAAAAAAAAAAAAACACTTAAGGTTCGAGTTGTACTCACGCACAGAGGGTACCGTACAAACTTACCTGTGTAAATAGTTCAATTCCCGAACTGCAGTGTCGAATCGAAAAAAGTTTTTATTTTGTGATGTGACAACAAATTAACTATTTTCAGATTTATATCTGTGCTATAAGACCTTGATTTATGCAAAATTTCGTGAGTGTCGTACACGTACACGTTTTTTGCAACAAAAACGTATTTTTTTTTCGTTAACTTTGAAGTTTGATTTTTTCACAGCTTCAAGGGACCGCAGATTTGAGAATATTTATTTTCAACTCGATACCTCCAGGCGTTCCCAAGATAAAGGGTCTTGACCGACAGACAGACAGACGGACAACAAAATGATCTTGTAAGGGTTCCGTTCTTTCTTTTTTTTATTCTTGATAGGTTCGCGTTTGACCGCTATCTCACCTGATGGAAAGCGACGATGCGGTCGATGAAGGAAAGCGCTCACCTAGAAGTAACCTATTCACTCTTGACTTAAAGATTCCTGGGTTGTAGCCATCAGGAAACCCTAAAAATAAGGTCAACTGATTGCTATAGTGGCTTTTGATTGACCAAACTAATAAAAGGTATTGAGTTCTGAAAATAATATTATCTTATTTGCCAAATGTATGATATTGGTACACGTACCACTCAAACTTTACAAATTATGTAAATTTATTCATAGGCAGTTATTGGTACGTCCATTAACGAATTCATCATGTGTTGTCTAGATAATATAAATCAACGCTTGTGGAATAGGTGAGGGAAGGTTATTTATTATGAATCAGTTTATTATAATAATAGTTTGCTACTTGTAAAATTAATAGGTGACCAATGAATTTTATGTAGAATATTTATTCAACAATTCATCGAATGTAATTTTTGTGTGAAAATAATATCACATTGTTATCAAAATCTCTCTTGGGAATTATTGTAAAATTTTAAAAAAAAAGGGAAACACCGTATTAAGAGTACCTTGTGAGTTTGAATAAAGATCATTTGAAGAGACGGGGTAGACTAAAAAAAGTGTTTACGGACTTTGTGAATGATAAAATAGCTGAAGAAGCGAAAATTTGGAGTTGGGACACTCACTAAAAGTTTTTTTGGGCGTAGGATTTCATCAATCAACTCCAGCGAGAGTGAGTGTCAGACTTTTACTGATTAAAACCCACCTGTGTTCCATAAGTTAAGTTCTAGAGAAATGGTAACTTTTTCGAACAACACCGCAGCGCAATAGGGAAGTATAGAAGAACAAATGTAGCGGCGACTTAAAAGAAATTGCGACAAGGGCAAGCATTCAAAATCATTGTCATTCATGATGACTTAGGGGGTTTTTAATATCGTGCGGATTTCATTACGCATGCGGGATTGCCCCGCATGCAGAAAATTTCATAATGCAAATTAACGCGTTCCGCGTGCGTATTCCACGCATTACAATAAATACTTGTATGAAATGGACATTTGTGGGGGTTACGCGTGGGCAATCCCGCATGCGTGATCAAAACCGCACGATATTAAGAACATCCTTATGCTCCTTTTTAGTAAACGTTTAATCTGTAGCAAGCAATATTTAATTACTATTAAGAAATCGAGCCTATCATACTGTTAGGGCGGAATTCACCAATAAAACTAATCGTGTTTTAACGTTTCGCTCGCATAATCGCGTTTAGCCGCACCACAGCTCGTGGCTCACGAAGAATGGTAGAGGTAGTGGGACCCCTTTGCCCAGTTGTGGGACATAATAGGCTATCAAAAAAACTGAGCAAATGCGAGTCGGACTAGCGCACTGAGGGTTCTATACAAACTACAACTCCCGAATGGAGTCTCGAAAATTTTTCCGAATTGCGAAAAAGTTTTTTTTTTGTGACGTAGGTAACAACAAATTTACTGTTTTCAGATTTATTCCTATACTTATGCAGATCTTGTTTCATGTCAAATTTCAAGATTCTGAGTCAACGGAAGTACCCTATGAATTTTGATTCCTTTGAGCGAATCGAAATATACGTTTTTTGCGACATAAACGGCCGTATCTTTTTTATTCTTTAACTCAGAAATTTTGTTTATTCACAGCTTCAAGGAACCGTAGGCAAAAGTATATAGTTTTAATTTCAAATCGATACCTCTACACGTTCTTGAGATAAAGGGTCCTGACAGACAGACGGACAACAAAGTGATCCTATATTGGTTTTGTTTTTTCCTTTTGAGGTACGGAACCCTAAAAAAGAATGTCTGTGGTTCACGACTACTGTACTAGTCTAAAACTAAGCTATAAATTAAATCCGTGTGAATAATTGATCACGTTCTATATATTTTTAGACACTTCAGTTTTGATACAATGCAGCAGTTCTACATCTATTGAAAGAATCATTAAATTCTGTGGAGGTATGAACCTTTTTCGGTTTACATTTTTTGCACAACGAATTTTCATGAATTTTTAACGAGACCAATTCGAGGGCATCCTCTTTCAACTAAAATTGAACGACGCAAATATATTGTACCATTTTTTTGAGTACTCGATGTAGGTAACTCAATAATTCAAATCACCGAGATCGAACGTTTAAAAAATGTATTTTTTTCTAAAGTGTTAATAGAATATTCATTTTTTTGTCATGGTTCAAAAATTTAATATTACTCGGAAAATTTTCATAAAAATATTTTGTTATGAAAAATGATTAATTAAGGATTTAAGGCATAGATTTATATTATTGATTTAACAGCAAAAACGTTTGATAGTTTTATCCGCGAAAGAAAAGAATTGCATGTGGCATTCATTAAATGTAAATGATATTTATTTTGTAAGTAGGTTTTAGGTAACCCAGAGGTGGTCGACGTTTCCAAGTTGACTACTCTGAGAAGTAACATACAAATTCAGAGGCCAAAGTCTCTTATAAAGTCCCTACCGTAAACATATGATGGTCACAATAAGGGCATAATTATGTTTTTTTTTTAATTCATATGAACTAGTGCTTGACTATGATCACACCTGATGGTAAGTAGTGATGCAACGGTTGATGTTGAGGCGCACTAGTTTATTAAGAGCCTCACTCTAGCCTTGAAGACACCCAAATTATAATCGGCCGGGAAGACCGCAGCAGGCAAATTGTTCCAGTCCCTCGATTTACGCGGTATAAACGACGAGGCGAAACAGTTGGTCCGGACCGTAGAGGACTGTAGATACTCGCCATTCGTCGGGTTGTTCGATGGTAGAAATGAGATAGTGGAATCAAGTCGCGGCAATTCTCGCGTACACTCTCCAAAATGCATAATGTAAAATACCGAATGGCTGGATACCCTGTGCTCAAGGCTTTGGAGATTGGATTTAACTAGATTTGAATCACCAATTAGCCTCTTCGCATGCCTTTTTATCGAGTCCAAAGCTGCTAGGTGGTATTTTGCAGTACCAGCCCATATGTGGCCGCAGTAATCCACAAACGAACGGACCTGCACTTTGTATAACATTAAAAGCAGTCCCGGTGTAAAGTACCGCCGGACCTTTGCAAGAACGCCAAATTTCCCAGCTGCTACCTTGACTTTGGACTCAATGAACCACCCAAAGTTAAGGTCTGAGGAAATTTCAACTCCCTAGAGCTGAAGGCGGTTGGTGTAATCCAGAGATACATTCTGGAACGCGGGAGCCAAGGTGAACGAGCTCCCTTTAGGGGTGAACAAACACGCTTGAGTTTTGGCGGTGTTGAATCCTACTAGATTGGATTCTTATGGTACTTGGAGACTGCTTGAAGTGAGATATTCGCACGCTCTACCATAGCCTCTCTTTCTGACAGGATTAGCTCCGCACTAGCTCGAGCCCTTAGCAGGTTTCTCTCTACAACTGTGCTATTATCTGCATATCCATAGATACCGTGTATCAGTAGATCGTTGGTATGTGGCAGGAAGAGAGTTGCAGAGAGAACAGAACCTTGAGGAACTCTGGCATTAGTCGTCATGGGCTCTGATGAGCATCCATCGACAACAATTCGGAGATACCGTTCATTCAGGAAGTCTTTCACTCAGTTAATCAGACCAGGAGAAATGCTGTACGCTGGAAGCTTACTCAAAAGGCTAACGTTCTAGCGGACCTTCGAAACGTCTAAGGAAACGTTAATCGCTTCCCCATTCCTCTCGAGGGTCTCGCCTACACAAGTGGGTGGCATAAACTAGTAGGTCCCCAGTAGACCGATTTCGGCAAAACCCGTACTGTCGGTCACTCAGGAGAGCGCGAGTTCAATACACGCTCCATAATCTTGCATAATATGGAGGTTATTGAAATCGGCTGATAGTTGGCATGATCGGCCTGACTGCCTTTTTTGGGCACTATACCAGCCCTAAACGAGAGGCGATACAAGCGCATCAATACAGGAGACAACTCAGGCGCACAAGCCTTGAGAGTAATTATTGTTTGTATGTCGTCTGGTCCACTAGCATTCTTCACTTCTAGACAACACAGTGCTCTCAGAACTTCTTTGTTCCTTATGCGAACCTCGGGCATTGAAGTGTCGTAGTGAGACAGAGTCGGTAGAGTAGCACTGCTAGTGTCAAGACGAGAGTTATGGGCGAAGAGAGATGCAAAGTGACCTACTTTCTCTCTCGCCGTATGACCCAGTATTCCATCAAGTTTAATCAGCGGAGGCAATGAGGACCGACAGAAATTCCCTTCGCTCGACTTGGCAATGTACTAGAATGCTCTGCTACCGGACGGCTGTGCAGAGAGCTTTGTGCTAATATGGGTAATGCGGTCGAAGCGAGCTTTCCTTACTGCCTTTTTGTAGGACTTGGCAGCATGATTGAAGACTCTCTTCTTTGGGCTCAGATTCGGAGCTTTGCAACACAATCGGCGTAGAACCATGGGTGAGCTGAGCCACCGATGGGTAAGTCGCGATAAAGGATGAAATACGCCATAGCTTAAATGTTTCTAAACTTGCGCTTATCATTTGAATTTAGTTATTTATTTCAACTTTGTACCTTAGCTGAAAAAAACGTTGTACAAAGGCGAACTTAATACCTTAGACATTTTCTATGGATCTTAGTGTGGTGTAGAAATATAACATGGCAGGTGCAACTTAACACAAAGGCAAATAGAGTAGTGGTAAAATCAATAGTAAATATATACTTAGATACATACATGTGTATTTAAATGAGCAATTTTAATGACTGCTATGCTTATTAAACCAACTATACTACACTACTATAGCGTTTTGTCAACTGGAAAACTCAACGGAAATAAAAATAATAAAATTTACAGTTGTCGTCTTGCAGACATAAAACGTCTCGTGATTCTGACCTCTCTATAACACAACAGCATAAAACACTATTCAAATTCTTAATCCTCATTAAAATATTTATCGATACGCTACAAACACAGAACAAATAAATAAAATAGCGCCATCCAAAATTTACGACAAAGTGAACGCCTTTAATTTTAAATTTTACTATTCGCGTTCGGAGTTCCCGTCATACAGTTTGCATTTGGACGTTTATGGACACCGTAAATTTTCCGCTAGTCGTAACTTGGTTCCTGTGCCTTCAGAATTATAAATGTATGTGCTGTGTCTTGTACAGTCCACTGGAGTTAATGTTGCGTGTGCGATATCATGCCTTAGGCAAAGGTTGGAAGGTTTCTTGTGCGACGAAGTGTAAACCAGAAAAGTTTTTCTTTAACTCGGTTTTACTTTGGTAATTATTATTATTTATTGATGGATATCAGGTAGGTACTTCTAAGTGACTAATCATTATCTTCATTTCTTCTTGTTCAAAACTTTTTTCTTGAATTCTATGGCGTTTTTTCATGGTGGGAAATCATCTTATAACTTCTCTCGCGTGAGAAGTCATTAAATGATTTCTACTAAAATTTGAAAAAATGAACAGAAGTGAAAGTCTGATGACTTTTACTGACTAAAACGACATCTATGTTCCTTCAGTTGCCTTTTGCATATCCTTTTCATGCTTTTCGCTATGACCCAAGGCATCAGGTTTATGGCTTGACTTCCTGTCGATAAATACCATTTTTAATCAACCTCAAAAAGGAGGAGGTTCTATGTTCGGCTGAATGTATTTTTTTCTATGTATGTTCAGCGATTTCTCGGTCAATTGTAGACCGATTTTGTTTTTTTTTTTTTGTATTGAAATATTATGCTTCCGAATTGGTCCCATAGAAATATTGCTATGATCTGATCATGAACTTTGAAAATGTGGAACAGAACTCCTCATAGGATCGCAGCAGAACCATCATAACAAGTAAAATTGCTTTGTTTATACGTGTAGTCGATAACTGACTGAAAGAAGACGGGGAATATATCGAAGCCTGAAGTTAGGCACCGGAACTCTGTAATAAATTAGTGTTATAAAGGTGTCTTCAAGGCTAGAGTGAATAGGCTCTTAATAAACTAGTGCGCCTGACCATCAATGATTGCATCTCCGCTTACCATCAGGTGGGATCGCAGTCAAGCACTGGTTTATATCAATTAAAAAAAAAATTAAAAAATCTAACCGTGTTTGGGATTATTAGAATTGTCATGGGAGGCTCTCTGGCTATAAAGTATTTAATTTTGATTGAGCGTAAAATGTTTTTTTTTTTACAAAAATAAATACAACGAACTTCAACGTAAAAAAAAACACTGAAAAGGAAGTCGGTGTTAAATAACGAAGAAGCTAAACAATTATAGAAACAACGACTTCTAAGATTAAAGTTATTTTGCATTTTTCAGTGTTTTTTTTTTACAGTGAAGTTAGAGGTATTTTTTTTTTAAATATCTGTATATGTTTATATTATTATCGTCAACATCGAGCATGGTTTAAAAGCTTGCGTTGAGTCGAGGCTTCAAAGTCTTGAACATCGACGCCAAGTTGCTAGCCTGTCGGTTTTCTACCGGTTGCATTTCGGGGAGTGTGCGTCGGAATTGCATAACCTAATTCCGCCTAGCCTGTTCCATCATCGGACCACCGGGTGTACGGCAATGCGCCATCGGTACATGCCTATACGCACAAAACTTTTTGGGAACACATTTATTGTGCGTACAGCTAAGGAGTTGATTTTTTTTTAATCCTGATGGCTACATAACACTCCGGGAATCTTTAAGTCAAGAGTGAATAGGTTACTTCAACGAAAGGGCGCTCCATCGTCGACCGTATCGTCGCTTTCCATCAGGTGAGATAGCGGTCAAGCGCGAACCTATCAAGAATAAAAAAAAAGCTTGTTGCTTTATCTAACGCAATCCAACGCGATGTTTGATGAAGAGGCAATGCACAAAAAGAGAGATAACGCCTGAAATGTCTGTTGCCATTCGATAATTCCGTAATTTACTCGAATATTTCACAAAACTTCTTCCAGGAAATACGTGTTTTTTTTTTAAACCTAAAAAGTTTTTCAGAATAATTGTCATCATTAAGAATCTTGATTAAATCTGCAAGGCTTCTATTGATGTACTTTTTTATATTTTTAATATATATGAGTACCTAGATTATGGAGGGTCAAAGTTCACGTAAAATAGCGTATTTTCAAAGGTCTTCACTAGATTAGTTTTACACAAATTTATGTTTTAATTTCTATAAAAGCCTAGATAATATCCACAAGATAGCTGTGTACCTAAAATATCTAGAGAAAAATGACGAATGATAACATCATAATCACGTAAGAGCGGTTGTATGAAAATGTACCTCGAAAAGGACACTCTTAAAAACACAAAGTGAGAAATCTTAATAATACTGCAATAGACCTCCACAGTACAACATGACGCCATCCCCTGGGTTCTGTCACAAGATTTATTCGCGCGCGAACTAAAAAATGGTCAAAGGAACATGATATAAGGCCCTCGGTGAGCCATCATAAGTCATGGCTTGTATAATTATAGGCGCGTATCACACAAGCTGCGAATCGCTGCGATTAGTCTACGTTTGTGATTTCAGAAATGACTACTTGTATCTGTCTGTTAGATAAATGTGTGATAATGGAGTTGAATCATTAAGAAAATAATTAAATTTTCTATCTTGTTCTAACTTGTATTACATCGTACCTAAAATTCGCTGAAAGGTCAGATCTATAGAATTCCGTTTTTGAATTGAAAGGTAACTAATTAATAATTTTCTAGTTACCTTAATGCCAAAATAAATGTGTTGTTATATACATCAATGACTGTTATCAATTTCTTAAAGATTCCGAATACTATTTGAACATCGATTGAAATACCTAGAAATAATAAAGACATTTCCCAGAAACAGGTGAGCACTCTCCCCAACATTGATGTACTGTCGATATTTATTCACTGCACCGTGGATCTGCTTGTTATCTCTAAATAAATACAGCAATGTACCTGCTGACGACACATAATCCTTATCTTGTATGTGATAAAGTCTACAATAGTTTGGAGTAAAAAGACTAGGAGCGAAATCAATTTCACCGTCTCCACAAATCGTTAATGTATTGCTGTAGCAGAAATACTGATTTGCAATCAATTGAAATAATACTTGGACTCAGATAAAGTGTTCCTCATTAATAACTTGGATAAGATATGAATGTCTGGTGTAATAAACAAGTTTTATGTCTATATAATATTTGTAAATACTTAGATATGATCTATAAATTTATGTACTTACTTACTTTTACGGTAACTCGAAGCTAGTAGATTGAGGGTGATTTATTGAGAAAATAGTAGTTTAATATTACGTGACAGCTTGTTTAAGACAGCATCTGAATTCTTGTTTTCTTTGATAACTTGAAGTTAAATGTGACAAAGATCTATTGGTGTTATTGCTACAAAGTAAACTGACTAATCCATGTTTTTACATCGATTTTTATGAAGTTCGGGAAAAAAAGTCATCTAGTTGCAAATGAACGTTGAAATGAAGTTTTTAGTCACAAGGAACTCAGATTAAAGACGACAAGTAAATACTTCCATTAGACCAATTTATAGCTGACAAATTGTTCAATTTTCATTCTACACTATTTACACAAATCGGTTTCATATTGACTTTATCCGGACACGTCCCATTATTATAGCGGTAAGTCCCCTCTTTGAGGCGTGGTTGGAAAGACCTCACGACATCCTCATCTTCCACATGACGCAGGTTCCCACCGAACATGGTATGTTCGCAAAGTTTCTGAACCAGATTCATGCGGAAGCGACGCCCGAGTGTCGCCACTGTGTGGACCGCCTGGAGGACACGGTGGAGCACATGGTGGAGGTGTCTCCCGCTAGAGCAGAGCAACGCCGTGTCCTCGTGGGAACGATCGGCGGCGGCGATCTTTAGCGCTGGGCCTAGGTATAGGCCATGGTCCGAAGCGAGGAGGAGTGGCAGGCGGTCGCCTCCTTCTGCGAAGTAGTTATGCAAAGGAGGCGGCCGATCGCGTGAGGCAACGGTCCTCACGCTCATTTATTCGCTGGTAGAATGTGTACGATATAAACGCACCGAGAGTCCCTGATGAGGACTCTCAATCTAAACAAACTCAACATAAGTATGTTCCATGAGTTTTTATCTAAACCTACACCTAAACCAGCCAAAATCATACATAAATATATAAAATCATTTTTATATGTTTTAGTTCCCCTAATAATCAATAAAAGTTCCCACCACTGTTAACTTAAGGTCTAGTTGTCATGTTTTAGATTACGATGGAATTTGCGTATCCTACAAATGTAGAAAAATTCCTAAAATAAGTAGAAAAAAAATGACTTTATAATCATCACACTTCTCTATCGTCTTAAAGGTGATGCGAATATTTAGTTTCTGAAGTAAGTAACGAAACAGCCAAGCCATATATTTTTACTGATATGTAGAATTTGTGAAGTTAGAGTCGGTAGAGTTAAGCCGCGTAAATTCTGAAGCTTGGCTCTACATGAAGTCTGATATTTTTTCACAGGACAAACCTTATGTGGTCGTCTTGGCAACATTTTACATGAAATGTTTTTGGAGGGATTTCAGTTCTTTTTGTAAGTTGCTAGGCAGTTTTTTTTGCTCACCTCGTCGTCAAAGGGCGTAAATAACTGAGACCTACCATGAGACTCTTGATACTTACAGTCGATTTGCTCACCTCATCGCCAAAGGGCGTAAATAACTGAGACCTACCATGAGACTCTTGAAACTTACAGTCGATTTGCTCACCTCGTCGCCAAAGGGCGTAAATAACTGAGACCTACCATGAGACTCTTGATTAAGGCGGAGGTTCTTGTAAGTACTTTTAAATAGGTTTTTTAGTTACTGTCTACAGTCCCGTGTAAACTTTCATGTCCTAAATCATAAAATTGGTGAAAGTTAGAAATTTTAGGGGATGTTATAAGTTTATCTAGGGGCACGATAGTGTTTTTTGTATACTGAACCTTGCTTACATACCAAATTTCGGCTTTCTAGCACTTCAGGAAGTACCCTAACATTTTGAAGTCTCATATCCATTTATTCTCATATTCCACCCCCCCATTTTAGGGGATGGGGGGTGAAAGTTATAAGTTTATAATTTTTTTTGTTGGTTGTATAATAAATTTAGATTAAATACCAAATTTCAGCTTTCTAGCACTTCAGGAAGTAGCCAAACATTTTGATGATCATCAGTGTGTTAGTGAGTGTGTCAGTAACGAAATCGGTGTGTTTCAGATATCAATAAAATCTAAAGTATTAAAGCTATTTAATTGAGACTTTGTATGTTTAATAAGTCTATTATTGACATCATATCCTGAGAATATCAACTATCTGGTATATTGGAAACCAACTCTATGAGGAGGAGTTCAAAAAAACGACGAAACACTTCGAGAAAAGGTAGGTAGTGCCCTTGCGCTTCGCTTGGCTCGACTTGGCGGGGGCACTACCGTGCCCCAGGATAATGAAAAAATTATAATCAGCTGTAAATGCGTATTGTAGGCCTAAACAGTTTGTTTGAGACAGGTATCTATGTTGTGTGAAATACTTGAAATAAAAATCAGATAAAATTTTTGGATTTATTTATTTAGAATCCATGTTTGTAAACAGATTTGTTAACTTACACATAAGGTCTGTTTAAAAAAAATATAAATATTGCTACAAAAAGTACGCACAGTTAATTATGTATGGCTAACAGAAATTAAAAATAAAAGTGAATTATACAGCTTAATTATTATAATCACAAGTCTTAAAAACAACGCTATAACCGCAAAACCTATGGATAAGTTCAAATCTACCTGAGCATCTTTAACATAATTTTGATTTTAAATAAATTATATTTTTAACATTGAATTTTTAATAAAGAATTAATTTTATTGAATATACAATTGTCAAAAGAAATATATTCTATCTACAATATACAAGTAACAAACATTTAACTATGTACATTCAATAGTTCGGACTAGTTCGCGATTGTATTCGAAAAGTGTGGAAGATTTCTTTTTTACAAAATTTACAAGAGGAACACCACGGACAGTCGAGTGTGTCCAATTTTGACACGAATGGCTGAGCTTTTACAAATAATGGGCAAAACTCTTCAAAAACATCAAACATAAACATTTAGACATTTCACGTGAAGTAGTAACAACCACAGACAAAATTGAATATTGGATAGTGAACTGACATAAGTTCTTAGATATGAAATATTTTATTGAAATACTCGTAGAACACTGAGACTTTTGCAAACACAAGATCAGAATACAAAATATTGTTCTCCTACAGACATACATCGATATGTATAACGGCACACATTGAAGACAGTTCCACCTTATCCAACAATATTAAAAAGAAAATCATATTATTTAGTACAATATGAAAAACGTAATATTATTTCAACAGGGAGATGCGACAGATTTCCCGGCCTGCGAAACCTAATATTGTTTTGTTCGCGTCTGTAGTTTGACAGTAGTTACAATTTTACGAGAGCCCAGTCACAAGTGTGAAGATCGTAAAGTATGTCACATTGCTTTACCATGACACGGAAGATCGCGGGGTGAAATTCAAAATTTCACTGTTTCACTACATTATCTGTACACACGGCATACCGCATAAAGCTCTCTTAAAAAATTACAAAAAACTTGTTATCAACATATAATAATTAACCTATCTATAATGTATTTACAATTATTGCTATTGAATGTTGCGCTTCCAACGCCCAAGTACTTACACAAACTGGCATATTGCCTCTTCTACTAATACCTAAATACAGTCATAAATGCTTTTTTAAATACTCTGTTCAAAATAAACGTTCGAAATGCATTGAAAATGAATGTATTCTGTATTTTCACTTCAAAATATCATCCTCGTACTTGGGCAATGTGGACATTACCCGGACATTTTATGCACTGCGTACGAATAGACAATATTAAAATGAAATTAAAGTAATTTACTTATGCGAATTAACAGCAAAACTAAACTATTGCAACACATAAAACTGATAGAAGAAACATCAAAAATATTGTAGATTGTATTTTGAACAGAGTAACAAATAAAAAGCCAACTAAAAATTACAATAAATTGCGGCCATCCATGATATGCTTTTCAATTTATAACGGAATGATAAAAAGCGATTTCAAAATCCGCATGTGAAATCGTAACGAGCAACCTATATAAATATCTACAATCCATAATAATATTCCATACTGAAATCTATTTTACGATTGAATCTATTAACATCGATTAATTTATCTTTGTCCACATTGTTTACTTGAATATATCAAAGAAGAAGAGTTATTATAATCTTTACATTATTGCATTTTAACTGTTAATCGTTTCATAAAAATTACAGCACACACAAGTGCTTTGAAACTCAAGTCAGTCTTTAAGTAACAAGTTCTTACACAAAGAATGTTTGTGGGTTTGACATCGTAAATCATTGATATTTTAAAGACAATCGTCTAAGTAGACACTTAATTGCTTCAGTAGAAGTCAAATAGAAATTTACCCACACTTATCTATGATCGCACCGCCCAAAACATTTAGATACCTCATTCTTCCCATTCTTATGCAGAAAGTAAATTTCAGTCTTATTTTGAGTAGATTTAAATACTAAAATGTTTCTGACAAAATATGACGTAATTAACCCTTGTAATAGGAATACTTGGTGCAAAGGTAAATATTGGCAATGCAAGACGATTTTTCATTAAAAATTGTCTGTTAAATAAAGTGAATTATGGGCTTTTAGAATTTGCCTAGCTCATTTGTTTTCAGGTTCGGGCGGCGCTGATGGTTCAGTGTCGGCGGGGGGAGCGGGCGGCTGCGCGGCTTGCGCACGCGCCCGCGCCAGCGCCTAGGCGAGCGCGGGCGCGGCAGGCCTCGCTCAGGGACGGTGGGGGTGGGCAGAACTTAGTGATGAACTACTCACCCCCGAGTCGCTACTTTTCTCCGATGCACATGGCTCCCCGCCGGCTACGAACTTGACTACATTAAGTCGGTGATCGGATTCACAAGTGTCATCTCTGGCACCGCCGGGAAGACCGCCACTTCGTACAGTCGTTCGTTCCGTACCTGTGCCCGGATAGCGTTCAATTCTGTCACATTCCGCGTCATCTGGCTGTCGACGACGAATGGACCGCTTAGCTTGCGGCGCTGGTTCCGGCGGCCTGTGTGTCGGCTCATCAGCTCTGTGGACTAGCGGTGAAGTCCGGACTCGAACGCCACCGACTCCGACACCGGCCTCATAACACCCCGAGTCTCGAGGGAATTGACGTCGGCCGAAGGGAGAGTCACCACCTTCGGAGCTTGAGCCACCTCCGTCAGCTTCTGCTTCGCCTTCGCCACCTACGAGAGTTGATAATTTTCTTAGAAGCTTCATAACATAGATTACTTTATTTGAGATAAGTAGTCAAAATTATGGATCCAACTCACATTCAAGCTGGTGCAGAAGTTGAACAGCAGCGAGAATTCGTGTACGATGTTCAGGAGTCATTATTCCCAAGTAGTCTAAATCTGATGGTTCGATCTCCTTGAATAGTTCTATGTCCTCATATCCATTCCTGGCAAAAGCCACAGCGTACTCCAATAGATCTATTCGTCTCAATAACTCTTCCACTGTGCGTGGTCGAGTTTCCCAAAGCCTTTCGCGACTTTTGCACCATTTGGACGATCTTGAGTGGACTGTGTCCCTTTCAGATAAAACTTCGACATGGGCAAACTTGAAGTTTCCAACTTTATTGTTCAATACGCCTCGCCATATGCCGGATGCATTCATGTTTATCACTTCTATGATGTCTCCTTTCTGTTGACAAATAACACGTTATTAGAAATTCCTTCCTAGACGCGAGCAGCGAGTACGCTTTGGTATTAAGTCGTCTTACCTTGTATCTCAGGGCATCTTTCTCATAAATATTGGGAACGTAATCGACGAGGGCCCGAGCTCGACACAGCATTTGCGGCACGAGTAAACTCCGCCCGGCTGGACTTAATTCTATGTTTTCTTCTGCCGAGAGAGATGAGTGATTACTACCGGCGCGAACCAATGCTTGTGTGCCTGTACATAAATATTCTAGGCTCAGATAAAATAAATTTCAATGTCTACGACCGACGCATTGAAAGTAGAATACCTGTGTACATCTTGTTTGACTGTGAATAGTAGTAGTTTTAGTATTTCAATGCGATGCAATTAGTAGGGTTAGATTACGATGCAAAATTGTGAATTACGTAAATTACAAGAGGGTATCTGTAAGTAACACATGGGGTGTTATGGTACAAAGAAAGGAAAGACCAACTTATTTACAAAACCATTTATATTAACACAAACAAAATAACTCAATAAATCCACTCACTACTGCCTGATCCGCTGGGAAGACTTTCGAAAGAACTATTAGAACATGGAAACGCTTGGTCACCACTCGTCCGTCTGTCACTGCCTTCTGGGCCCCTTTCTTGTCTTAACCTTGATATTTTTCTTTGGACGTCTTGTCTGAGACCTCTCACTTTTCCTGCCAAATTTGACACACCTTCGCATTCTTCAGCTGACTGGAATTAGTTAAAACTCGTTAATTGGGCCAAGGAAATTAAAATCAAAAGCAACATTTTTATCAGCTAATTTATTAACTTACGTTAACTGGGTATTGTAAACAATGTTTGATTGCAAATAACGTACAATAAATGCCAGAATATTTGTTGAATTACCTTGTGCACGGTGGCTATGTGCTGTGAATCAGTTTCACTTTCTTGATCTTCGTAATCAGACGAAGCCGGTGATAAGGGATCAGCACCTATCCGGTAACCAGACATTTGTCGATAACCCCTCCTAGAATCTCGCTCCGACCGGTTTGACTCTAACGAAATGCCAGATAGTCTTGATCCTATGGATTGGATATCAGACGCGGCGTAATCCCCACTCTCTCGATCTCTTGCCGTTCGCAGGGGGATCACGGTGGTCGGGTAGGGGCCACTCTGCGGAATAATTAATCCCCTCCGAGGGGTTCTCGCTAAACTTATATCGCCTGCACTTCTTAGTGATATTACGCCTTCACCTCTTGATTCATTCCTTAGGTTGAGGGTAAAGCAAACGCGTCCATTCTGAAATGAAGCCGCTGGTGCTCCTCCTCCCATCAAGAAGTCCTCAGGGTCACTCTCGTATGGCGGTTCGTCGTACCAGTGCCCTCTTCCAGAGAGCCCTCTTGCTTCGTCGTCATACATATATGTGTCGTCTGTAAACGAGCCTTCTATTAGACCAGTGCAGCTCAGATCCCAGTAATGCAAATAAAAAATACGTGCTAACAAAACTGCCAAAAAAGTTTACCGTAAAATGCCTTCCATATAGTGGCGGGTCACTGACAACACTGCAGTCAAAGCTGTGTACGAACATCGTTAAGCCGTGCGTGGTTGCAAAATATTGTTTGTCCAAAACATGCATTCAGCATTTTTCGCAAAGAAAACATTGACTTGATGAATGATAAATAATGGCTTTGATTTAATTAAGTAACTTTTCTATCAAAGTCTACCGCGCTTATGATTCCAAGCTGCTGCTTACGATAAAATCGAACAACAATAAATAATAATCGATTAAATTGAACTCTCGAGTGAGTTCATGTATTCCAATAAAAAATAAAATGATGAATGGCTGATGCACATCGAAAGCATACCGAATGATCATGATGTCGAACGTGTAATTACATCGTCAAAATAAGCATTCCGCACAATATTGATCAAATAAGTATTCAAAAATCGTGCAAGCATCATGCGTAATCACGGGAGCTCAACAATAAATAGCCAAATCTGTTTGTTTTAATACTTTAGAGACGTTAAAATAGATGTCTATTACAATAAATTCATGATTTTGGTTTACAATTTTAGATCTTTCCCAAAATACCAAAAACAATCAGATTAAAAACGTAAAATTCAGTTCAAAGCACATTTTAAATTGTGTTTCAACCTTGTCCAAACATTAATAAAACATGTTGTTGGACAAGGTTATGCCCGGAATTAATTACAACATACCTCCAAAAGGTCCTCGCACACCGTCTCTTCCCATGTTCATAAGACCATGTCTTATATCTCTTAGGATCTGTAACAACAATGAATGCTTGCAAAAAAATTCAATACACAAGACATGAATATTTTTCGAGAAACTTTTTCCCCCAAAGTAGATAACATTACTTTAATTTTGTAAAGAAACTGAGCTAGCTATTTTGTAGGAGAGAGGGGAAACAAGATAGGAAAATTTTAATTTTAAAAATAATGAGCAATTTTCACGAGTCCGTTCCATTGTGCCTAAACATTTTTGGATTTTCCCACCCGCCGAGTTCATCCCGGTTTCTCCGTGTAAAATAGCAATGCCTTAAGTGAGACGTAAAATCTTTATGGTGTTTATAAGGAAATGAGATGCTTTTATTTGGCAGTGTGTAGCTATGTATTATTGTAGACACGTATAGAGGTAAGAATATTGCAAAAAGTTATAGTCAAGTTCAAAACCAAAGATAAACATTTATTATTGACGAACTTCTGCCAGCGGCTTCGCCTGCGTGACCGTAATATGTATATTGTTATGTCACTCAGTGATAAAGTAGCATTCTACTGGTAAAAGAATTTTGAAAATCGATCCAATAGTTTTTGAGTTTATTAATTACAAACAAAAATATAAAAAATACAATCTTTCCTCTTGATAATATTAGTGAGATGAGGCTCATTTTTCACTTAAATTGACCCTCTATAGGAAGAACATCGTAAATGACATTTTGCGTTTTTAGTAGAAATTCTATTCCTGCCAAAAGTGCAAATTGTCGCTAGTGACGTTCTTCCTGAATCGGCTTGATATTTTACTAAGCAACGCATTTACCTAGAGTTTTGATGCATTTATTTTTAATAATAATACATAAGTCTTACGAAAAACGGGTCGGGAAATCTTTTAAAATGCTTCCTCAAGAAATATTTTCCTGAATGCGTGAACACGATAATAAATATTCAAAGGGGGCAATAAAAAGACCACTTTCTCGTAAGTAGAAAAGTATTGAACATTAACTTAATTTATGCACACTTAGTTACCAAGACTGCGCAGTTTATACACGAAAGGGATTTACGTGTCGCACTGTTTTAGAAAATGAGATTTTAGCACAATTTTACGGGAACATGGTGTAAGAATATGTAATATGAAAGTCTGAAGTAATTTAACTGTTTGACGTTTATTAAAAACTAGTTTCAATCAGCGAAATCCCACGTGCCAAGGATTCTATTGGCACAGTTAAAAAAAATAAAAATATATTAAGTTTTAAAAATGGGACCATATGTCCAATTTTTTAACCCGGTAGCATACTATCGGGATAAAAATTAGATGTTTTGTTCCTGGTCATTGTCTACTACTACTCATGCCTACTCATGTGCCTATTTATATCCTAATCCGTTCAGCCTTTTGAGCGTAAAGGACTAACAAACATACACACATAGGTACAGACTTACACCTTTATAATATTATTGTGATTGTCAACTAATTGTCAATAAAATTCTGAACTACATATACGTTAACAATTTTTTATTTACAAATATCCAATATATTTAATAAACACCCAATATCAGTATCACCAATTTCAGTATTACCGGTTTTAGTATTACCGAAATTGCGGCAAACAGTTTATTGGAACAGTAAAATTTCAATGTTCAATATTCCGAAGTTCGACCCATAGTTTTACGAGTGAAATGTGCTGAGCAAGGGGCTTCCGAAGTTTCGTAGGGAAGCGATACAACTGCCTCTAATAGGCTTAGTCCGAGATTAGGGCACGATTAGCTTGCCTCGGTAGGTGCGTCGAATGGTTGAGCCAGTCAGGAGATTACACGTTGGTGCGAGGCTGGCATCAGATTATTTTCGGATGTAAGCTTTGTGCACGAAGGGAACTTTTCGATTGCATTAACGTATTGTTTTTGAGCGTAGTTCTGAATAAAAAATATCTGACGAAAGCGTTTTTGGTAACACGTTTTGTTGTAGTTTTTGTATCGTTTTGTAATATTTTAATTTTTAGACAAAAAACCATTCCTAGTTTTAAAATTGTCCATTGTTTTTTCGTTTCATGTTTAGGCTTTTGTGAATTGCTTTTATTTCTTTTTTATATTTTACGTTGGGACTATTGTCGTGTTCATACTCAGATACTTACAAAGGTATCACGGTTTTGAATAAACTATTATAAAATATTATCTATATGTACTCAATAAAATAATACTTATATATTACCTCTTCCTGTTCTCTTGCTAGTTTGTCTTTTTTCTTCATTGCTTCTTGGACTTTTAACTGCAACAAGATACATTATATGTTTAATATTTCAGTTTTCATTCGATCCCTAAAAAATCCTTTCTTCTTTGTTCGGTTGTGAAAAAAAAAACTTAAAACAAAAAACATTGAAAATTTTCTGAAAAAATATACATAATCGTAAATAATGTGCATCAAAATTTGTGAAAAAGAGCTTTTTTACGAAATTGGATGTTTTATGATGTTCTTAAATAAAAACATAAAGTCCATCGTGCACAACATGCATTTTTGTGTAATGAATTAACATGCATAACATTTTCTTTTCGTGCAAATAATGCCAAACTACGGAGCTGTGCAAAAATAATAATGTGTTTTATATAATGAAAAGAAAATAATAAATAAAAAATGCTGAAAACTGTGAGAGTTATAAAATATAGTTTTATGCGATATTATACGATTCGTAGAGCCACCTCCAATTCTTTGAGCATGCCGATTAAAAGAAGCCAAAAGTGTTTGATGAGATTTTGAATTTTGAAACCTGTTAATACTCTGTTTGGCAAATAAATACGAAATATCAGAATACATAATATATTTATCACAAAGACTGACCCATTCACTTGACAATTTCAATTTTGAAAGACTTGTAAACAGTGATATTTTAAAAGTAGCATAAAAAAATGAGATGATACAACACTTAATACATAAACTAAAATTTAAGCAGTATTTAAATTATACAAATAAAATAGAGTTATATTATAATTTAACATTATAAAGACATTTAAAAAGCCAAACATAACTAAATTGATATGCCTAAACAAATAAATAAAAAAATAGTCTATACACATATAAATGGGCTAAATATTTTGCCATCCAGAGCATAACTGATTGCGGCATTTTCCTGCAGCACCTTTGAGAGTCAGAGCGTTTTATTGCACAGTTAACCAGAGACATTAACGATACAATATCTTTTCCGTAATCTCTTTTTAAAATGCCATGTTGAGACTGCTTAATTTTTTTCAGCTCGTATTATTTTGGCAAGAATTGAAAAAGTACAGCACGACGTATTTCTAATTTTTTTGCTGAGAAAATTATATGTAACTTGGTAATTTATCTGAACGATTAAAATGATATATACAAGTTACAGCCTTATCCAAAGTTGTCAAAGTCGATTTTTCCATGGCAATTTAAAACAGCTCTACTCCAAAGATTTTGAAGGAAAATGTGCTGAATGCTCACCCTATGTATAGTCTCTTCGAAGGTGTTTGGTTGGGCGGCACTCATTTGAAAGAAGCGGAGGCGGTCATAGTCTCTTGGGTCAACCATAGACCTAAGAGCCGTGTCGGGCCCAGGCCCAAGGCCAAGGCCACTTTGTAGCACGCTGTCCGGTGTGTCCACCTGTTGGAAAGTATCGCTTGTAATTTTGAGGCCAGAACCTGGCTTTTCTACCAAAATTTTCTTATTAATTTTCCAGTTATTGCGGCTTAATTTTTTGTTCTGCAAAGAGTAACGACACTGTTGTGTAATCGTGGTCACAAATGTTATAATTCTTAATTATGTATACATAGAATTAAATATTATAAAAATACACATTACAATACATGTATATGTATGTATGCTATGTATCTTACCAAACATACTCAGTGCGAACCGTCGAACGTTATATCTGCGGTTGAACGGATACTAAATCTAAGTTCTACACAACTTAAATGTAACATAAATTAAGTACCTACTCAGAGCAAAATTTACATCATTTATCATATGATTGGCCAGTCATTTTTCTCATAAAGATTTCTCGCAAATACACTAGCAAGCTACTTCAGAAAGTCTAACTTTTTCCCGAATCACCGTAGCCTCGAGCGAAATGATAAATTATCGCCTCAACTTAGCTGAAGTTTTCAACCATCATAATTTTAGTACAAATAAAAGTTTTGTAAGCAAAGTTTTTATGTAGGTATATGAAATAAGTACCTCCTTATTTTCATTAATTTAAATTCTCATTAATAACTATAATTTTGATAATAATTTTGAAAATAAAAGTACTTTACTAGAATTCAAAAATGAAATACCAATTTCATGAATAACTGTTAACCCTTAACAGGTATCGTGGGGTCTGCAAGGCCTCTACGCATTATATTTTTACATTTTTCTTAGGAACTAAGTATTGTGCGCAGCCTTTGTTTGCGCTTGACCGCTTTCTCACCTGATGGGAAAGCAATGATGCGGTCGACGATGGAACGCGCTTACCTAGAAGTAATCTATTTACTCTTGACTTAAAGATTCCCGGGTTGTAGCCATCAGGAAACACAGACTCCAGCATGGAATGGCACTCCTTAGCTGTCCGCACAATATTCATTGTGCGTGTTCCCAAAACGTTCGGACGAGCGGCTAGTCACATATTATCGACACTGCAGCTGTAGCACTACTTATTCGGATGCAATACGTACTTCTTGAGGACTGCATGACCCCCAATACAAGGTACGATGAAAATGGCGAATCATGTTCCATTGAGAGTGAACAAATACATGTTCAAGGACCCAGTTAAGCAAATAACTACAGAAATAACCAGTAGTTTTTCGTTATGTGTTAAAAATAGAAAGTAGTAAAGCTTATGTTACGTATTCTATGGTTGTTTACTGATGATAATTAGAGGATATAAAATATTTCTTTTTGCAAAATGTTATAAAAAACAAGAATAAAGAAATATACATAGTTTTTGAAAAAAGCAAAGAATAGTTGTAGCATTTTTGTGATCTATTGTAATAATTAAGTACGAAAAATAACATAAATATAATTTAAGAAATTTGATCATACTAAATATGACGTGTTCAATTTAACATTTATGAACTTTTAAACAGTCGCATTGTTGGAACTTCTTCATTAGAAATAACTTTTTGGGGACTGTGTGACCCACACGATACCAGTTAGGTGTATAAAATTTACGATACCAGCTAAAGGGTTAATAAGACCTAAAATGTCAATGTTATTCAATATTTTACAACCTTTCAATAAATATTTAACATGAACAGGTACGTTCATTTCTATCTCCAACGGAATGAGGATATTAACGTTTATATTAGAAACGTCGTGTGATTGAACATCAAAAAGACACCGATGAAAAAAGATAAGGCGACCTTTTTCAGCTGAAAGTCAAACAATTTTATACCTTTAGCAGGCAGGTGAGCACTTAGTTATTCCATATATTCATTCTATATTCATTGCTCTTACAAAATAATATCACTGCGGCAAAACTGTACCAAAAACAACATCCTGCTACAGACGAACTACCAAACTAACATTCAATATTTACCAAAACCTCAACTTCATTCATAAATTCACTATTGTCTGTGCCAACAGCGACAAAGCAAACGAAGTAAACAAACCATCAAAATCACACCGTTCTAATTAGCATACGCTCATAACGTCACTACAACTAGGATGACAATGGCTTTTCATTTATCATTTTCACTTAAGCAAGGAAAAAGCTAAGGATATCTGCATCACAATGAAAGCATGTACGTACGAATCAATTAATCATAGGACCAACAATGCGCGCCCATTAACTCCCACTTGATAAGGGAATAATGCGAATAGCCTACAATAGGAGCTTCTATAATGCGACAACGCCGATGCCCCAAACTCGAACCTCGAACGATTTATTGGCCCCTTATCAAAGTCACACACGTTTTCTTTATGCGAAAATATCGTTTTAAATTGTGTTTGAGCTATTGACGGCTTTAATGGGTTTGGTTTTAGGGATGTTTTTGTGTAACATTGTTTTATTCGGATTTGAAACAATTTTAGGGAAAGGTTGTAGTAGGTACTGATCTGTTCGAACGAAACCTTTTAAAAAGTTTTTGTTTACTTTTCATTCATTTAAATAAATGCAAAACTAATGATTGTATCAATGACCCACGGTATTAGCACATTATGAGGAGTGTCAAACTCATCAAAATTGAGATTTATACCGCCAATGATAACAACACTTGCAATGTAGCACTAAATAATTTCCGACATTATAATAAATCATCCAGAGAAACAAATCAATTTCGCAATTAACATTTAACTTGACACTAAAATGGTCTCTGCTTAGAGATTGATCTATCTATGAGCATTATTCAATAAATAACCTATTTGCATCGCAATAAAATTTAATTTTGATTGGCAGGCGTACCGAGTAATTCAGGACTGCAATTGACACGATAATTGGCGACAAGCATTGAGAGATATTGGATTATTAATTCATTTTATCCATTGTCTATGTTTGATGGTGGAAAGTGATTGGCAGCTTTTTTTTTTTTTTTTTCCGGTGGGAAAATCATCTTATGACATCCCCCGCTCTTGGGCGGGGCGGGAGATAGTGTCAGACTTTTACTGACTAAAAACCCACTCCTGTTCCCTCGTTGCCTTACGTACCGGGGCCGAGTCTTCCTTTCAGAATCAGACCCTTGGCCCAAGTAGGCTTCGACCCTGCTGGGCCCCTACAGTTGCTGACATCTCCTTGAGGCGCGCGTGAAACAGTACGCGCCGTCGACGACTTGGGCTCGGTCCGATTACCGGACGGCCGGACAGCGAGCCACCCATTGCTCGCCGTCCGCAAGCCCGCGCCTACGGTGGCCGGAAATCGGGATCGGAGTCCCGGCGGCGGTTGGGGCGTGAGGACCGTTGCCTCACGCGATCGGCCGCCTCCTTTGCTAGCATTACTGCTTCGCAGAAGGAGGCGACCGCCTGCCACTCCTCCTCGCTCCGGACCATGGCCTGTACCAAGGCCCGACGCGAGAGATCGCCGCCGCCGATTGCCCCCAAGAGGACACGGCGTTGCTCTGCCCAAGCGGGGCACACCTCTACTGTGTGTTCCACCGTGTCCTCCGGGCGGTCTACGCAATGGCGACACCCGGGCGTTTCTTCCGCACGGATCCGGTGCAGGAACCTCCCGAACTTACCATGTCCGGTGAGGACCTGCGTCATGCGGAAGGTAAGGACGCCGTGTTGCCTTTCCAGCCACTCCTCAAAGAGGGGAAGTACCGCCATGATTATGGCGTGCCCAGCACTGGGTTGCGATAGTCGCTGTCGCCATTCCACCATGAGACCCCGCCGGAACTCTGCCCGCCATGCCGCGACTTGTCGCGGCAGTGGAGTTTCGCCCCGGTGTTGCATCTCGATGCGCAGATCGTGCATGTGTGCAAGGCCTGTTGCTTCCAGATCCCATGGTTGCTGGCCAGCAAGGAGGCTCGCCGCTTCGCGGGAAATCGTCCGGTATCCCCGCACCATCCGTATGGCCATGACCCTCTGGCACGCGTTCAGCTGGGCCGCCGGTCGCTTTCGCAGTGACGGCGCCCACACCGGCGCCCCATAAAGGGCCATGGACCGGACGATGCCTGCGTAGAGCCTCCGGCAGGAGGCGTCTGGACCCCCGAGGTTGGGCAGGAGCCGCTTGAGGGCAGCCCCAGTCCGATTCAGTTTGGGAGCCAGACGTCGGAAGTGCTCCTCGAAATTCCACCGGCTGTCGAGGACGAGTCCTAGGTACTTCATCGTCGACCCGACGCCGATGTGAACTCCTCCTAAAAGTGATTGGCAGCTATGTATTGAACAAAAAAAAAAAAAAAAAAATCAGTGCGAATATTTAACAGTGTCTAAATTGTTGATAGATGTTTTCAAAGCACGGGTTTTTTTTTCGCTTTGACTCAACTGAAGGTAAATGAACTGGGGCTGAAGGATTGTTCGAAATAGTTAGGATGGCCCTGGAATGCAAAGAATAATTGAAGGAACACATGTGAGTTTTAGTCAGTAAAAGTCTGACACGTCTACCCACATCTACCGGTTCTGTGACTTTGGAATCCACTGAATAGCATAGCATAGCATAGTCGGCCTTATATTATTCCCACTGTTGGGACTCAGGCCTCCTTTCTAGGAGAGGGAATGGGCCGTAATCTACCACGCGGGCCCATCGCGGTTTGGTGGATGTCACATGTCTTCGAATTTTTGGTTCTAGAACAGGCCGGTTTCCTCACGATGTTTTCCTTCACCGTTTTGAGAGCAGTGGTGATGAAATAAATTACACAAAGTAATGGGCCTGGCTAAGTTTGAACCCTTGACCTGCAACTTGTAACTCGGGGCCGCAATCCACTGAATAATGAGGATCAATGCCAAGGAAAAGACATTCAAGAAACATTGTAACATATTACCTGTTTCTAAACAACTCTTAACCTCTTTAATTGAATAAAATGAAACCAATATGAAATCCTAACCATAAAAAGAAAAATTCTTAAACAGAACAATATAAAACTTTGTACAAAACCGCAAACTAGGCGAAACATTCAAGTCATTTAGTAATGCAAAAATATTCAAAACAAAGTTGCATACAAGTTTCATAGCTAAACGTGCTAGGAAAGTAATCTGCGTCAAAAACAATGGTTCTGAATACATAACAGCGGTAAACTTGATAAATGTGGTGTTCTGCTAGGGCTGCCTCGCGTACGGGCTCTAATCTGGTTTATTGTTTAGGTGAAAATAAAAATACAGAACGGAAACAAAATGAGGTTTTACAAATTCGTATGCTGGTGTTTCAAGACTAAAATCATCATATGAATAAATCTAAAAAAAATCACACGAAGATATTTTTATCCCTTCATTTTATGTCATGTCGTCCAATTTGACTTCTCCTCAAATAATGAAATAAGCAGTTATAACTTTTTTTTAAGGTGGGAAATCATCCAATGACATCTCCTGGCCAAAACCCACTCTTGTTTCTTCTTTGCGCTCGTTCCAGGGCCCCGAAGTTCTCTTTCGTATCACCCATAGCCCCAGTAGGCTTCGACCCTGCTGGGCCCTTACGGTTTTGCTAACATCTATTTAAAGCGCGTGTGGAACACTACATGCCGTCGACGACTTGGGCTCGGTCCGGACGGTTACCGGACGGTCAGACGGCGAGCTACCCGTTGCTCGCCAAACACTTATAGTTTATTATTTCTTGACATTGAGTCCACTTGATAATTTTGTGAGTCGAAAAGTGTAATTTTAAACTATCTTAGATTTTATTTCATTGCATCTAGTATACTTGCGAAAAATTCTTAAAGATTTTTAGAACTTTTCGCCAGTCAAAATTCAGTCACGTGTTACAATAGATAATAATAAATGAACGTCTATATATACCTATCTATACCTCCACAATAACAGCTGCTTTTGAAATTAGAACAAATAATACTAGTTTGTCAAAAAATGATAAAAACATTAAATTAATTGCTAACCCTAGTCACAGCGAGAAACTTCGCTCACTTGTGAAACTTTAATATCGGCTACGTTTTAATCTATTCTACACGAAAATCTTTTTACGATTCATTTGCATAGTCCACGTTTTGTAGTTGAAATTAAATATTATTTAGTGGTACACAACGTTCTTTTAAGTCCAGAATTTGGTTAAATCTTTGAACAGTTGTTCGGTAACTGCTGACTTTAGAAAGTTGGGAAAATTGACATGTTTTGAATTTCTGATTTTGTCCCAAACCACGTCTGTTTCACGCTTTATGACACGAATGCCTTGAATGTAGTTGCCATTTTGATTACATAATAAAACTGCTGCTTAACGGCCCTGGGCAAGCCTAACATTTTATATTGGTGTCAGACAAAAAGTTTAACCTTATAGATAGAGTAACGTCAGCCATGCTACACTGTTTTCAAGTACCCATCATCAGCAAATCCTGTTTTATCTCGTTCTTTATTACCGGTGAATTTGAAATGGGTGCCTAAACACGCAATATACTCGACCACTAAATTGTCTAACAATGCAGCGTGCAATACTCGTTTATCGGTACAAGATGCTCGTATTTACGGTCTTCGAAATGCTAAAAGCGCCTGTAGAGCAACTATAACGTTTTATTACCCTCTATAGAGCACAAACCATACACATAAACATGGACCAATAATACCTCCCACAAGAAGTATCGAAGGCAACGTGCCAATACCGCATGAAGCGAATTGGATGATTACTTTGTTCTTACTAAAATGAGCTGTGGTTAAGTTTAAAATTGTTGTTGCCAAAGAAATTTTTGTTATAGGTAATATAAATTCCAGTAGATCATTTTATCGACAGTAAATAGCTTTACCGAAATACCAATATCGATAAATAGTAACGCTGACAAATTCTTTTTCCTTCATCCATTTTAGTATCATCTTCAAGGTTACATACATATTCTTACATCAAAAACAGCCGACTACTCAGAAACGGAGACTAATCCTATAAATAAATATTTTATCGATACTTACTTACGGTTCCTTAGATATAAAATAAGTAGGTCAAAGATTAAAGAAAGTTGTGTCCCATAAGAATTTTTATTTTCTACTAAACTGCTGATTCCGCAAAATAGCAGCAAAGGCTAGTGAAGTTTATTCCCGGATTTGCCGGCGTAATATCAGGCGACGGGGCATGGGACTAAGCAAAATTTAATTTACCCCAGTGAAAATTGGCCGGACTTACTTTAAAAAGAAAATGCTGCTTGACGCGGCAAAAATGATTTATGTAAGCAAGACATGCTAATTTTGTGTAGTACACAATTGTTAAACAGCCTGACAGTTTAGATACTTTTAATTAAGTAATTATGACTTCCGTAATAAATGGAAATGACTTTTCATTTGGCTCGCATGGTAGATTACGGCCTATTCCCTCTTCTAGACAAGAGGCCTAAGTTACAGAAGCGGGAACATTAAAAGGCTGATTATGCTATCACATAAGAATAGGTTTATGTGATAAAATGAAATACATTTTCTCGTAGACAATTTTAATAAAAAGTTTTTTTTTTAATTTGAACGAATTTAAGAACCTTACTTTGAATATTTTCTTAAATTTTAAATACTTTTTTGGTTGTAATCAATACTTTATCCCCCTAGCCATCATTCAATACATAATCTCAACAAGGCTTTATATCAAACCCAACTTTTTTAAAGTAATGGCCTACTTACAAGCATTACAAATAACGCCATCCACTTCTGATCCCCTAATCACAGCTGGACACGGCTTGGTCAATAAACCGAAAAAGGCGACTTTTGACAACACTAATCCTAAGTGCAACTTGGCCGATAAGGATTATTCCGGGGCTCTAATGGCCTTTATCCCTTGGCCCAACAAACGTTCATAACTCACCGTCTTGGCTTGGCTCAACCGACTTAACTTTGGCAGGCGTCATTTCTCAAAAGGCATGCGGTGACGCACTACCCAGGAGGGGGGGTGGTTCTTCACCCCTCTCGTCTGGAGATTAATAAATATATATAGGTGGACGTGAAAAAATGTAGCACTTAATTTGGCTGAGATGAGTTGCGTATTCGAAGCGTGTATTTCTTGTGTGAGGGTTATTGGTATGTTGAGGAATTCATATTTTTCTTGTCATTTCATTGTGAGCATTGTGGTTGATGGCTCGTATTGTAAAGTATATATTCTTGTTAAAAAAATATTCAGTTTCGCTATGATAAAACTAATGTAAAAATGTCCAATGTATTATTGCTGATCATATCTTCGTCTGTAATTGCTTTTGAGTTTTTGCATCATTTTCATACATACGAATTTCTTGAACATGTGATTATTTGACTGAGGTTCTCCATCAAAATAATTAAGACCTCCAACAAAACCCTTTCATAAAAATCTTCCCGCTGTAACCTCGCAAAACCCAGACGTAAGCACAAACATTCCAAAAAAATTAAGCGTCGCAAGTACGTATTGTATGTACGTTGGTACGTACACACGACGCGTCATACTAATTGCTCAGAGTGCATGTCAAAGGCGTACCGGCGTCGCGCCGGATCCACATAATGGTGCATGGGGGGTTGCAAAAAGGAATGTATGAAAAAAACGCGAGAGACAGACGCTATAAACGTGTACTCAAACTAAGATTCGGTTACAAACAGTTGTTGTTGCTAACGAGAAATCACGACGACAATAGTTAGACTCTCGTGTGGCAAACTTTATTGGAGACTCAATTGTTTTGGACCGAATTTCGTTTGACCTGGATCTGGAGTGATTGGAGACCTGAGCAGCTTCAGTAGCAGTTAGCGATGTATCGTCGCCGTTCGTGTTTTGAACGTTGTTGTCATAATAAAAGCTTTACTGATTCGATTGTGTAGATTGCCTTTACAAATTGACAACTTTTTATTGACGTTTATAAATATTAGCTCATTTTTTTTTTACGAATAATGTATATACTCGTAGAACTGATGCTTTGTTTTGAATTGCACCGATCATTTACTTTTTTTAGGGTTCCTTACCTCAAAAGGAAAAACAGAACCCTTATTTCATCACTTTATTGGTCGTCCGTCTGTCTGTCTGTCAAGACCTTTTATCTCGGGAACGCATAGAGGTATCGAGTTGAAATTACTTAGGTCTGCGGTCCCTTGAAGCTGTGAAAAAACCAAACTTCTAAGTTAAAGAGAAAAGAGATACGGTCGTTTATGTCGCAAAAAAACGTATCAATACTCTCAAGGGAATCAAAATTCATAGGGTATTTCCCGTTGACCCAGAATCCTGATTTATTCTTATATCACAGATCACAGATATAAGAATAAATCTGAAAACAGTAAATTTGTTGAAACGTCACAAAAAAAAACACTTTTTTTGCAATTCGGAAAAATCTTCGACACTCCTTTCGGGAATTGGGCTATTTACATAAGTTTATACGGAACTCTCAGTGCGCGAGTCCGACTCGCACTTACCCAATTCTTTAATTGTTGATGGGCTCGCGCTTGACCACTATCTCATCTGATGAAAAGTCGACGATGGAGCGCGCTTGCCTAGAAGTAACCTATTCAGACTTGACTTAAAGATTTCCAGGTTGTAGTTATTAAGAAATGCAGACTCCGGCTGAGAATTCTACTCCGTAGCTATAGGCACAATGTACTTTATAGTTTCAGTCAGAAAAAAATATAGAAAACCTGCTTTTCAGCCAATAAATTAATTGTTGCATTTCACGCTCTCAATTTATTGAACAATGTAATTCCATCAGATTATTTTGATTGAACTTTGAAAAACTAATATGTAGTTAAATGCAAGAGTCGATTTATAAGCAGCACGTTTTACGAAAGACCTTTTCGGATGTTTTTTTTTTTTCTTCGTAAAGTTTGTGCTAAATGCACAAACGTGCCAGTGTCACGCTCAGAAAATATTTTTTTTTTGTAGTATAAAATACAGTGTCTTGTTTCCCATTAGAATGCGGATATAACACGTTCTAATGTTTGGTATTTGGAAGCAAATGTATCGAGTCAATCTTGTAGGCAAGCCTTGCTAAAGTAGTCAATATTACAATAAAATTCTCAGATCCATTTTAACGAAATCGCGTCTGTTTCAATGATTGCACATATTGTTCAGTAGGAATTCATTTGCGGAAAATTAAAACAGCGACTGAATTTCACGCAAAAGAAATATTTTTTGTTGATTCGAAAAAGTATATACATATAAAAGTATATATTACATTTATTCTTGCGATCATAATGGACATTCACAATTAACATTATCTTAACTTAGTTTCTAAATCTATAATTTAGAAACTAAAATAAGTTAATATTAAATAAAACAATTCATGCTTATATTATTCTAGAATATTGAATTCAGGTATTAGCTCAAAGTTTATTAGTAAAACGTTGTTATTTGAGGTAACACTCCTGGGATTTTATTTATTACAACTGATCAAGTATTTAGTGATGGGATTTTCATGAAAGTTGTTCTTAAAACTTATCTCAAAAAAGCGTTGAGATATTCAAACAATATTTTTATTAGTCATCATCCCTAAATACCTGTGCCTGTTGTCATTTAAGTACATATTTTTAACTCACACTCTAACAATTCTGTTAATAAAATACACAACAATATTTAGGCAAATGCATTCCTCGGTATTGGCAAGCCGATATTTTTACAAGCTATGTTTCATCTATTTTGAATCATTATCTTTACTGTTCTCTTATTGTAGATTTGCTCTAGAAAAAGGCTGACCTGACGCTACGTATTTCCTGAACTCAGTTGCCAAAAATATCAGATTACCAACAAAAAGCTTCGAAATACGATCAAAATACTTACCCGTTGGGGCGGCAGTACTTGTCGTGGACTATGAGTGTGCTTCGGCGAACAGGATCCATGCTTCTCTTTCCTATGGGACTTCAAACCTCGCAGTAGTCTCGAAAACGTAGTCACTTTCTTCTTGGCTGTACCCAAGCAGTTGTCTACAAAAAGAATGCCTGCTTAAAATTAAATTGTTACTAACTACAAAATTAGGTATGGAAAAAGGGAAAATAATATTGATTAAATATTTAAAAAAAAAATGTTAACAGATCATTTCTTCTCTCTTGAGACAGCGTAGGAGAAAAATGGCTGGAAAGACTTAATGGTAGCCTTTGCACAGCAATGAGATATTAATGACTAAGAAATAAAAAACAGATAAGTTTGATTTGAGCAAGAACTGAATAGCAGACTATTTTATAAAGTCTTTGAATTAAGATATATTGAATCAGCATAATAAATAGGTTATCTAAGCATTTAAGCTAGTTATCGGTAAAACTGTCAAAAACTTAATATAAATTTATTGCAGAGAACTTGTACTCATTGACCTGTCTGCTAATAGACTCTTCTCGGAAAAAAAGACATACCTACTATAAAAAAATGCTTTTCACGAATTAGGTCTAAATAACAAGTCATGAGTCGACACGTCTAGCAAACATTAGAAGGTAATAAATCAAGCACTCATGTGCTAGGCAAATTTTAAGTTTTTTCTCCCCATTTATAGCGTGCTTTCAAAGGTCTTTTAATATTGTGGCTTATTAACATTGAGTGACAAGGAAAGTAATAGAAGAAAAATATCAACAACGCCCAGGTGGTGCTTTTTGTTGCATGTGCATGTTATTGCTTTGTTTAACTGTATTGTAAGGTTAATAAAATTTTAGCACCTAACGTTAAATTAATGAGAAAAGTCGCTTTTTTGACGTAGAAAAATTAATGAGAGACTTGCAAAAATGTCTTGATTTCAGTCCCACGCGCTGAACAAATCGTGTGCTGTTTACTTTTCCTAAACAGTTTAACTGATTTAGAGGAAATTTTGTTTATTTGAGGTCCCTGGATCGTTTTAAAATACAATTAAACCCGAAGTGTTGCTGCAATCAGATTCTCAATTTCTGACATAAACCCAGCTTTTGCGCGGGACGTTACCCAGGAGTGCTAGTACCGAAAAATATGTAACTATATAGATAATAATATAATCAAAAACAATTTTAATTCTTAAGTAAATTGCAGATACTCACCGCTTGGTGGGAATTCGTAGAAATATGCCGACCGTGGACTTAGGCAACTGAAACAAAATAAAACAAATATTAGTCTATTATGAATAACAATAATAATATTACTGACACGTACGAAATATGCTTCAAAAGTGTTTGTAATTTTTAATTTATATAGAATCTAGTAACCCAAATTTGGTCACTACAGTTTATTTGCATAATTCTAACACAATACTTTCATAATCCTCCGCAAGCTCTAGATAATTCTACAAATATCATACATCAAAGAAAATAAAATCAAAGAACGAAATCTAAAAGTTGCCGTGAACAGAGAAAATCGCGGAAAACAGGAAAAATATCGGACTAAGCAAAACATTCGGAATTCGGAAAATGGGAAATTAATCGACTCCGGCATTAACAATACTCGCTAATGATGATTGTCCGTAAAATGAGTGGCGGTTAATGAAATCGTAAATTTTGTAAAGAGTTCGTTTGATGCGTCCGCGTCCTTAATCAGCTTCGACAATTGAACGTTTAAAACCGACGTTAATTTTACGAGTATATAATTAATAAGTCTGGTATTTTAAATGTTATTTCAATTTCGTGTCATTGAATCTGAAAACTTTACTGTCAGCAGATAATTAAATATTATTTGAATGAAATGGAAGTCGTTCTTTTGATGGCTTTATTATTATTTAACATTTGTCAGTATTTTTATCACTTGGATTTTATTTACAATTAATTTTAATTTGTAGACTTATGAGTATGAACTAATTTCTAGGTTGTAGAGAACCGATCCCAACACAGTTGGAAAAAGGATTGGAAGATTAACTAAACTATGAAATCAGAAACCTTTATTTCAAATAGACCAATAACAAGCACTTTTGAATTATCAAAATGTCGGTCAATCAAAAAAAAAAGTGAAGCTAAATTGCACGTTCCAAAGCGTAAATCTCTATGGAGAAGGACGAAATAAGATCGTGCGAAACTTCGAGTTTTTTCAAAAGAGTTACCGAGAACTTGAAATGCAAAAGGCCACTGAAGGAGCATAGGCGGGTTTTAGTCAGGAAAAATCTGATACTCTTTCTTGCTTTACCCAGAGTGGTAAGAATCATTTTTGATGATTTCCTGCCGAGAAAATGTACTATATCTTTCCTAGTATTATTTTATCAACTTTTTTTCATAAAGGAAAAAGCAAAACCACTATTATTTATTTATTTAAACCTCATGTACAATTATAGTGGTACATCGGCAGACTTAATGGAACATAGCATTCTCTACCAGTCAAACTTTGGGTTAAAAAGGGCAACACTGTGGTAGGTGTGCACAATTAATGGATACTAGATATAGAAAGTTAGAATGAAGTATCCAAAAAAAGAAAAAATAGAATGTAGTAATACACCCAAAAGGCAATAATTATTGAATTTCAAGACGCGTATTTCCAAACAATGGTTCAATATCGCACATGTTTCAGTTCGCAAACCCAATATAAAGTTGGGATCGGGCAATAAATCACAATGAGTATCATATCGGCACCATGCAATACCGCGGATGCAATGAATATTGATTTTCTCAACAATTTAGTTCTACATATGTAATAAATTTATATTAATTCCGATTTTGTTCGTATGTTCACATACTTTATCAAAAACTTAACGTTCGTTTTTAATCAGATGTTTGATTTACTATCCGATCATAATAAATTTTCATAAGTTTTTTTAGTAGCTTAAATGGTCTTTTATAGTATTATCGTTTTTAAATGAATGATTAAAATCCAATAAAAGAAAATTAGTAGTACTTAAGTATTTACAATATAGATAGTGGCTTTATACATATAACATTACAAAATCTTTAACATTCTAGAAAAAACTATAAATACTTCATTACACAAGCTAGAACTATTTAATTGTCATTCAACACCAAGATTTCCAAAGCGGTCTTCATTTGAAACCCATAAAGTTCAATTTAAAGACGCACGTTATAACTCTCACTCGGTCATGACAAAGCCAATAATTGTCAGGCGACTCATAAAAGTTATACGAAACCGGACCTATGTCGAAACGTAATCGAAGCCAGCCAACAAAGCAGATAGCGAATCAGAAATAACGACGCACCGCGCATTCTACAGCACTTAGATAAATTTTGTCTAGTTAGGCCGCGTATCACGGAGTTTCTCGCGTTTCCCGTATCTCGACGCCCGTAATCGCGTACCTTGTTAGTAGGATTCCCGTCGGTGCGTAGCGTTAATTGAGTAACGAGTACGTATATCGCCCTAAATGCCAGTACTATACAACCTCTCTCTCTCTGTAATTTTAGATGTAGGTAGATATTATATTGATTTTAGTCGTTCATCATCTATACTTATAACAAATCTGTAGAAAAAAAAATTCTGTACATTGAAAATATCAAAAAAAAATAAATAGCAAGGGGTGTTACTAGACCGACACCGAACCCCAAAATGTGATTATAAAATTTTTTGTCTGTCTGTTTGTTCAAGCATCACGCAAAAACTACCGGTTCGATTACGATGAAACTTGGTTTAATTATTTTTTATTATCCTGGGCACCACACTGGGTACTTTTTATCCCTGAAAAGTATATATAATAAAAAAACAAACTTAATTTTGCGGTTCAATCCCTAGACCCGATTACTGTTCCAATTGTAAATAATGAGTTTGTTGTAGGTTACGTCATCCGCAGTGGAGTTCACTAAGGGGCGCTGCACACGTCTAAGATACTATAACAATGGACTATCACATACCATGAAGATAATAAATAATATTTCATATTTTCGTATCTCAAAAACTTCTACGCAGACGAAGTCGCGGGCAAAAGCTAGTTATTCATAATTTTTAATTGATTGTCCATTTTAGTATTCTTTATTGTATTTTGATTTTCAGGTTTCATTGACAATTGAAACTGATTGTGATTTTCATAATTAGAATACGGAAAGTTTTTATCCTATTAATATGATTATATATTTTTTGTATTTTAACTTATACAGAAATACGAGCTACTAACAAATATTATTTATTTATTTATTTAATCTTCTTTAATAATCTTAGGCACAAAGGCCGACTTAATGCCTTAGGCATTCTCTACCAGTCAACCAGGGCATAAATAAAAGAAAATATTATTTATACAACAAGTATTACAAAATTATATATAATGCTAAAACTAAACATACATACATATTTAATAAAATATATACCTATACATACACAGTAAAAGATTTTTGAGATGATTCTGTTATTTGTGTAGTAATTCCGCAACTGACTCGTGGCCGTCCTGATATCAAGAGGAAGTGAATTCCACAGAAGGATGGACTGTATATAGAATGAGGAGAAGGATGAGAAAGACAAAGCAGTAGGAGATTGTTAGAAGAACGCAGATTTTGAATCAAAAGTTGCCTTGTTATTAATAAATTATTATAACATATTCAAACTGAAGTCTTTCCACTGCTGGGACTCTATTTCAGAGGGAATAGGGGCCGTAATCCACAAAGTGAGCCCAGTGCGGGTTGGTGAATGTCACATGTCTTCGAATTTTTGGTTCTAGTCTTAGAACCGAAAATTCGAAGACTTGTTGGTTTCCTCACGATGTTTTCTTTCACCGTTTTGAGAGCAATGGTGATGAAATAAATTACACAAAGTAGAGCGCCTACCTGGGTGTGAACCCATGACATACAACTTTTAAGCTGGGACCGTTACCTTCGGGCCATCACTGCAATGTTTGTTCAATCGGGTAAATATTATAAGTACACTGCACAAAGATGTGTGTACGATCTTAAGAGGACAGGTTGTATTGCTTGTGCCCACATTATTGCAACTCCCGAGAATTTCTCTGATGAAAGCTTGTTGGATCTACTAACGTTGACTAGAGAAAGTATTTGTATACTATTATAAAACCTAGCTATTATTAAAAAAAAAAACCCACGTTTATAAAGACCTACGGAAATGGGGCAAGCAAAGTTAGCACCAAGTTTCAATACAAGATGCATGTCTTCTTTACAAAATATTTTCAATCAATTTTTAACAAGACTTCGAGGATGAACTTTTACGTAGCATAAGGTAAAAATCGTGCAGTTGTTATGCACCTACGTAGGGTTGGAAGACAAACAAATGCTTGGCTCAATGCTGGTCCAGCTCTACTACCACCGGAGTGTAGAAATTTATTACTTTTTAAATTGTTATTATTATTTTTTAATGTTTTTTTTTTCTTTTCGAAATTGTAAAATATTAAGTATAGTTACTATTGTATAATGTAGATAATGTAATTGACCATATATTCTGCGAGTAATATGCTCTGCCAACTACCACTTAAGTTTGGCGATTTTTCAGGCTATGTCGCCAACCTTGGTCCTGATGTGATCACGCCAGGAAACTCCAAGCATAGTCCATCCATATTTTAGTAGCGAAAAGTCGTAAATTTCAAAGAGTTCTAACACTTGAAGCCGGGATGGGTGGATTGCATTGTAATATTCAAATATTATCTCATCATCTTTACGTATGTTAATACCATAGTGTTAAGATCGTTATTCTCAGAGTTTTATTCCCATCAATTGAGACAAAATTATGAATAGTATGTGTCGAATTTACATAATATACACCGTGAAGGTTCGTTAGTTCGTCTGTTTCACTTGTCATATGTAGGCGTGTGTTTATTGTATTTAAACATTGAAATTGTTAGTCGTCAAAGTATCTTGCGTTGATAAAGTGGGATATTTTATTGAAGGGCATCAAGGTTGATGTTTGATTTATATGCCTAGAAAATATTTTAGATTATTTTAGTGTAGAAATAGTGAATTAATATTCATATTATGATGTTTATTACTTGCAACATCGTTCTGTATAATATAATGATAATGTATGTTTTAAATAAATTGGTATTTTGTCAGAAAGTTATTTTGCATTTTCTCATGTATTATTTTCCTGTTGAATCGTCGGTCGTTATTTATGTTTTACATTTACACACATACTTTGAAATTTTACCAATGTTTTTCATTACCTGTGCATACGATGTGTTAATTTAACTGTTATTTTAAGTACCTTTCAAAAAGGTATTTAATAGAAAATATTGTGCAATTATATAATAAGTTTCACAATAATTTTTTTTAATGTGGGAATTCATCCAATGATTTCTATCCTATTCTATTCTCGCGCTCTAAGGTGGGGCGAGAAGGTATCTCAGACTTTCACTGACTAAAATCACACCCATGTTTCTTCTTTGCCCTGGCGTTCCAGGACTACGGGTTTCCCGTTCGGAAGTCAACCCATGGCCCCAAGTAGGCTCTGCTGGGGCCCTACGGTTGGTTGGTTTACGGTTTTGCTAACATATATTTGAGGCACGCATGGAACACTAAGCGCCATCGACGACTCGGGTTCTATCAGGACGGTTACCAACGGCCAGACGGTGGGCTACTCATTGCTCGTCGTACGCATACCGGCGCTTACAGTGGCTGGAAATCGGGGTTGGGATCTCGGTTGCTGGGGCGTTAAGGAGTCTGGGAGCAGACACCATCGATCTACTCAGATACAAAACGATTTTTTAAAAAAAAGTCGCAAAGTTACGCTTTACGATGTGACGATGATTATACGAACGATACGTTTAAAATTGCGACTATACAACGCCAAAGATAACTAAAGTAACACAGATAATTTTAGTCAGTGAAAGTCTGACGGAGGAGTTCAAAATCTCATTGATGCGAAACATCAAATGTCGAAAGTAACAGTTCTGTGACAGCGTCTTTACATCAAAAACAAAAGGGTAACCTTAATTTAACCTTACAAGATAATTTTATATCAAGTTGAGAATTTTCCGCCGTATATTCAACCTAACACAAGCAGAGAGGGGTGTCTTTATATTTTAATACTTTAAGAAATCACCAGCTCTAAAGCTTGGTCGGATGCAAAGAGTTCAAGGTTCTTTAAAGGGATGTCGTTATTTAGGAATTCGTTCATTTATATTTCAGGAAATGTGAGAAAATTTGCAGTTACCCCTAAAACTTTTTGTACATTAATCAGAGGGCAACGAGATATTTTTTATGAAGGGGGCCGGTTCATTTGATTTATGATAGCATTTTTCTGGTGTTGATCTATGAAAAACAAACGTGGAATTAATATTTTATTCATCTGAAAGCAGACACGAAAGAAGTATGGGGACTGGCATAAACAAAGAAAAACCAGTGAGCAAAGTCAAACTTAAGTGAGGACGATTGTGTGAAAGTTTATCCGGGGAAGGAACGAAGGCAAAGAAAGAAAAGGCTTTGGTCAGTAAAAGTCTGACTCACCCTCCCACTCCACCCAAGAGAGGGAGAAGTGATTTGACACATAATTTATTAAATAAAGCGTTTTGCTCCTTTTATTCAAAAAGACGAAAACGGCGTTTAGTCCAAAACAGAAATATTCCTTCCTTCTACTAAAAGTTTAATTAAAATATCAACATCAAAAGTAGTACCTGCGCACATGACCTACATTACCATCAACTCCTCTCCATCAAACCAAGAGATAAATTGGCACTCAGAATCAATTTCCCTAGGAATCAGTTAGCAAGCCGCGGAGCTCGTAAACGTTGAGTTTATAAACTATCAGTTTTCATTACTGCTGCAAATTGGTTAAGCGGTGTTAATGTAACACCGCAAGATGGGTATTTGGAACAAGAATAATTTTATTCAAAGAAACCAAATGTTAAGTATAAGGGGGAAAAAAATGTGTGTGTGTATTAGAGGGTCGATGATGTACCAAAATTAATAATAAGATAGTAGATAATTCGGCCGCCAGGTACATCAACCAAAAAAAAAATCGGATCCACTACAATTCGGAGAGATTGGGCATTTAATCTGCTAGGAAAAAGAAATTAAAACTATAAGTCTAGCTTCAGTCTTTAATTTTTCCGGCCCGCAGTTCATGACTAGGTTCAGAAAGTAAGGAGATATTTATAAAGTGACATTATTTAGAGTAAGTATTAAACATAGTTGCATCTTTGAAGTTAAGTTAATAAAAAAAAATAAAAAATTAATCCTCATAGAGACTCCAGGCGGGGAACTCTAAATAATTCCAAAATTGAAGAATATGAGAAAACAAAAAAAGCAATGGGTAGCTTGCCGTCCGGCCGTCTGGTCACCATTCAGACCAAGCCCGAGTTCTCGACGGCGCGTTGTGTCCACGGCTACCTTAAAAGATGCCAGCAAAACCGTACGGGCCCAGCAGGGCCGAAGCTTACTAGGGCCATTGGTCGACTTCTAAAAAGGTTACCCGTGGTCCTAGAAAGCA
The DNA here is from genome assembly GCA_949316375.1 of Mythimna vitellina. Taxonomy (NCBI): domain Eukaryota; kingdom Metazoa; phylum Arthropoda; class Insecta; order Lepidoptera; family Noctuidae; genus Mythimna; species Mythimna vitellina. The sequence goes on from OX438686.1 coordinate 13,138,876, forward strand.
AAGGGCAACTGAAAGAACAATGTGTGGTTTTAGTTGGTAAAAGCCTTCCCACCCTGTCCTAGAGCAGGAGAAGTAATTAGACGATTTTCGAACTTACAAAAAAGGTAAAATATAGTGTACGGTCTCATCAACCGCACACTTACTTTGTGAACACAGTAACCTACTTGGATGTCGTGCGTCACAAATATTATACTATAATTATTATTTTTTATGTAAGGTGCCTCGAGTCTGACTATAACTGTGGAACTAACTATGTCTATTAGTCAAGAGAAAGAATCGCTACCTATATGCCTCCTTAACCATCTACGTTTGAATATAACTTCAAACTTAACTTCTTTTTCTCTCTGTATCATAATCATCATCATAATTTCAACCGAAAGACGTCCACTGTTGGACATAGGCCTCCCCCAAATGTCGCCACAATGACCGGTCCTGTGCGTCTCGCATCCATCGGATTCCCGCAACCCTCACCAGGTCATCTGTCCACCTTGTGGGAGGCCTTCCAACGCTGCGTCTTCCGGTACGTGGTCGCCATTCCAGAATCTTTCGTCCCCATCGACCATCTGTTCTGCGAGCAATGTGCCCTGCCCATTCTTCGAGCTATGTCCGTAACCTTGGTTCTCCTGCGGATATCCTTATTTCTGACGCGATCACGCAACGAAACTCCGAGCATAGCCCTTTCTATTGCCCTTTCTTTCTGTATAGCCCGTAACTAAACCAAAAATTACAAAGTGTTAATATACACTTGCCACTAACACTTTGTAAATGTTGGTGCCAACCATTGGCTCCTTATAGAGTTATCCAAAAAGTAACTCTAGACTGATTCCCTGTGACTTTCTGCCCGCTTATAATGGTTGAAGTTTACTAGAGGACTACATAACAGGATTGGTTGAAAGAGCCACGAAGCCCTGTAACGCAAAACGCTACTTAGGAACACGGGTGGGTTTCGTCAGTAAAAGTGTGACAGACCTCGCTTCACCCGGAGCGAGAGAAGTTATTTGATAATTTTCAACCCAAAAAAGGAAACTAAGATTGTTTTCACACATAAGAGATATGAGAACATTTTTAAAGGCTGATGGTAAAAACATTCGTCGAATATTTTATGAATGTAAGAATAATTAAAAAAAACCCTTACTAAAAAGAGTTTTATAGCAGGTTTTTCCGCCTATTTTCGATCATATACCAACATAGCTTTCAGGCGTGCATGAGCGAGTACCAAGAAACTAAACATTATTTTATTACAGAGGCTTTATAAGCTCATTTAAGTGTTTCATTAATTTCAAAAAGGTTTATTTCAGCTGGACTCTAGCTGCGTGTCAACGGCAAATGCACCATTTGTTTAAATGGCCCAATAAACTTACTAAAAACAAAGAATTAGAGCAATCAAAGCTGTTAAAGTACTTTTTAACACCTCCTTTTCTCCATTTAGTAAACTGGCCATATTTTAAAAGTTAACTAGAATAACGATATAATAATTAATTTAATTAACTAGCCGTTCGGTTTACCTAATGGGAAACTACTGCATATTATAATTTTTATTGCAAAAGCAATAAAAGATAAAGGAACTGACTTAATGTTGAAGTATTTCAGTTTAATTACTAGAACAGGAGCTGTTTGTGGAATTAGCACGACAACTTTACTATCCTAGTGTTTCTTAGCTGCACTATATTTGTCACATTATCATGCAGCTCGTAAACATCCACTAGCATAAGCATAATCAGCCTTTTAATGTTCCCACTGCTGGGACTCAGACCTCCTCTCTCTAGAAGAGGGAATGAGCCGTAATCCTACTACGCGGGCCTAGTGCGGGTTGATGAATGTCACTTGTCTTAGATTTTTTTAGTTCTAAGACATGCCGGTTTTCTCACGATGTTTTCCTTCCCCTTTTTGAGAGTAGTGGTGATGAAAAAACAAACAATTACACAAAGTAATACGCCTGGCTGGGTTTGAAACCGCGACCTACAATTCGTAAGTCGGGGCCATTACCACTCGGCCACAACTGCTCGACTCGGCCACCACTGCTCTATGATAAAACATCCACTGCTGAACAGAAAACTAGGCTTTTCATAGAGCGTATGGGAGAGCACTGCTTTTAATCATTTGGCTGACGGATTAGTACGAGTATTTAGAAAGTTCATACGACCTATTATTTCTCTTATTACCACATGGCCTGACGACCTGGTGAAGGTCGCAGCATTCCGATGGATGCGAGACACACAGGACCGGTTGCAATGGCGACAGTTTAGGTAGGTTTATGTTCAACAGTAGACGTCTTTCGGTTAAAATGACGATGATGATGAATGATGACTTAAGAAAGATGACATACGAGTAAGACTTGAGAAATTCTAAAGTCCATATTATTGGCACAGACCTGTGCCATATGGGGTACTAAAACTGATCCCAAAAAATTCAAGGGTGCATACTTTCAGTTTTGTATTGTATTTCTTTACGTAAACAATACAGAATAGCTCTGTTGAGAAATAACGATAACGGAATTACTAAAAAAATATACCTGTAATGAAAACTAAATTGTATTCAGTTACCTAGTGTAACTTTTATATTTTAAATAAAAAGTCTAACATTGTTTATCACATTTTATTAAATAGTAATGTCTTTGAGAAAAAAGTCAATCGTCGAATCCGACTCGACTGGGCAGCGTTCGGGAAGTTGCGCGGTGTCTTCTCGTCCAATATACCACAGTGTCTCAAGACGAAAGTCTATGACCAGTGCGTGCTGCCAGTGATGACATATGGCTCCGAAACGTGGTCGCTTACAATGGGCCTCATCAGAAGGCTTAGAGTCACTCAAAGGGCAATGGAAACGGCTTTGCTCGGAGTTTCCTTGCGTGATCGTGTCAGAAATGAAGATATCCGCAAGAGAACCAAAGTTACAGACAGCCCCAAGAATCGCCAAACTTAAGTGGCAGTGGGCAAGGCACATTTCTCGCAGAACAGATGGTTGATGGGGACGAAAGGTTCTGGAATGACGATCACGTACCGGAAGACGACCCACAAGGTAGACCGATGACCTGGTGAGGGTCGCGGGAATCCGATGGATGCGAGACGTACAGGACCGGTCTTTATAGCGACATTTGGGGGAGGCCTATGTCCAACAGTGGACGTCTTTCGGCTGAAATTATGATGATGATAAATGTTTTCATAGTAAATCCCGTCGACCTAGCGTAATCAAATCTACAACTCCCGGACTACCGATTAACAGACGCCCACCAAGTCCATATTACCATAAATAATCTCTATTTGCAATCGAATAACACTTTTACGAGTAATTCATTAGGCAAAGTAGTGGTGCAAAGATCTAATTAGCATTGTAAGACATGCTAGATTGGATGCGTGGGAGCTGACGCGGTTTCCCTGGTACAAATTTATGAGAACACCCCCGCTTGGTCGAGAAAGCAACGGATTTTAATATTCGTGACTATGTTTAGATTTAATTAGTGATAAAGGTTAGTTTATTGATTAACGCAATGAATAATAGAAGTTTCTGCGTAGGTTCAACTCGAGAAATAATTGCTAAAGCATCTTTTGTTGGTGTCAAATTTAGCCTATTATTAGTACACCTAAGATGAAATAGGTATCTAATTAAATGATAAGTTTATTAAAATACGAGTAGTTTCACTGAAAAAACTTGGTTTTGTTTATGTTTTTTATTTAATTTTATTGTTATCTTGATTCTGGCCAAATTCTCCATGCAATCCAAACATTTTGATAGAGGAAAAAAAAGCAAATGGGTACTTTTGTAAATCAGCAGTCTTTTTCTTAAATTTCTATCGTAAAAATCATATCAATACATAGACCACCCTTCAGGCATGAAAACACGATTAGTATGCTTGACAGGTGGGCTGTGATCTGTGCGTAACATAATCAGTGGGCACATGCACGGATGAATATACCGACCACAGGCGTCCACCTGTTAATAATCTTTTCATAGTTGACACCCACCAAGTTACGGTGTGGGGCCTATTTTTCCTGAGAAGACTTGTCTTTTTTGAGGACCAATTTTGAAGATAATTATAGCCGAATAATAGAATCTATTTTGAGGATTTAATTTTCATATCATATTGACACAATTTGTTATCAAGGCTTTACGGAAATAATTTCTGTTGAAACGAGTAATATAAAATTTATAATTAACTAGCAACCCACCCTAGCATTGCATGGGTGTTACATCTTTGAATTCATGGTCTTTTTCTACTATAATATACACTTACACCTTCCACATACATCTTTCTGGATATTGTAGAAAACCGCTTGAAATTCAGTACAGTAGTTATTAAGTTAATTATGATCAGACAGAACGACAGACGTGATGGGGGAGTTTGTTTTATTATATGTATGTAGGAAAGATATAAGGATAAGAATGTTTTATGTACACAAACACTTAAGTGTAATACGTGTGTGTGTGTGTGTAGTGTGTTGTGTGTTGTGTGTAGTGTTCGATTTTAAAATCGAAAAGACCAAATACAGATAAAAGAGCACAAAGGATTTGCTTATTTCTAACGAAATTTCTTCCAGCAAACCTGCGACAGGAGAGTTGGATGAGAGATGTAGACGCAGTGTGTATAAAAAAATATAGAGAAGAATTAAATAGACTATATTATCTAAATTAAACCATATAATATATACATATATATCAATAACAGTAAATAAAAAGCTTGTAATAAATAGATACAAACATAAATTAAATTATAAAAATACATATAACTTTAAGGGGATAAAAAGGTAGTCCAAAGTTTATATGGTGGACACTACCTTCACGCGGTCGAAGTGGTTGCCAAAATCTAGTACTGAATGCTTCTATAATATTGGTATTGTATGTTTGCTTTGCTTAATGAAATGAGACAAGCAAAAAATTATATCCTTACATATTATAAAAATATATCTGTCTTCAAAAAGCTAGTCAGAGAACATTACCTCTCTACCGTCTCCTAAGTTATATATTAAGGAGTAAATTTTGAAAAAATCCTTCTTATTCTTTTAAATCAGAAACATTTATCTCAAATAGTCCATTTACAGGCACTTTTGAATTGTCAAAATGTCGGTTAGTCGAAAAAGAAGGTGAAGCTAAATTACACATTCTAAAGCGAAGATCTCTATGGAGAAGAACGTGCAAGAAACTTCATGGACACTCTTTTGTATACCTACATCATGAAAGAATCCTCTGAGCAAAATTACAGCGATCCAGATCCAAGGGCTTGACTGGACGTCGATAAGTCAGTGAGAGAATCAGGACTTTTCCTTTAATATATAAAGATATAATCAAAAAATCAGAAAGAAGAGACTAAGCGTTTTTGTTAAAAGCTTAGTGTTTTCTTGCTAATCTGATAATAGACAAAACCCCACACATAATATATTGTCAGCCAGACGTGACAGCGTAACAGTAAATAAATAACTATTACTTGAACTATTTCCAAGTATAACAATACACTTTTCAAGCATAATGTATTCATCACAGGCTTACATCATGACTATTATAATGTAGCATTTGTATTCCTCGTGTCATACTCGAACCATTTTTAATCCGTCATCGGAGTTTTATTTTTCTCAAAAGTATTGTAAGCAATGTGTGCACATTATTCATAGTTCTGTTTAACCCTCCGACTATGCTGATGTTTGTATTAAGATATCTAATATATAACACACACACTTTTCACAGTGTTTGTTATCAAAATCCTCCGAAACGTCTTGACCGATTTTTGTATTTTTGGGTATATTTGGTAAATCTTTGAATAGGTTGTAGGTTATTTGGTACTCTCCTACCCCCACCTCCATTTTTGCTTTAATAATTTATATGGCAGAACAATCTTTACCGTGTCATTAAGCAGCCGACAACCTCCTAGGTTGACCTGCGCGAGGACACTCACAAAAAAAAATTACCGTGTCATCATCATCATCTTCCTGCCGTAGTCTCGTGTTATTTGGGGTTGGCGCAGCATGTTTTTTTTTCCATTCTATCTTGTCACCAGTCATGCTATCACTAACTCCCTTTTCTTTCATATCACTCTTCACACAATTCACCCGTCTTTTCTTTGTTTTCCCTTTCCTTCTATCCATATGTATACTCAAAACTCTTTAGCTAGTGTTTTAATAGAAAGGAAAATAATGGGTTGGGTTTTTACTGAAACAACTCCATTTATCAATGACTCAAAAACTAGTAGCTTCCCATATTATCATCGTCTTTTTTAACCCTTGCATATTTATAGCCACATTTAAAGTACGCTTTTCTCATGACGTGAACATTTATTAAGGCAGAAAATAAAATATTTATACCCATAAATCGTCTGCAACAGTTACCTTATTAGTTCTAGTTTAGTAGCCAATAAAGATTGTCCTTCATTTAAATACGGTCTTAACACAAATTTCTTCGAGCAAGCGCTTGGCCCGGACATATCCATCAGTAGTTAATTTGAATTTATTTTACAGCAAGCACCGGTATAATGAGAACTTACTTCAGCGGGACTCAGTGTAGGGACGATTGACGAATATTTATGTATGTGCTCGGTTCTTGTTTGGGGTTAGAATATAGTGTGCGAAAATATTTTCTTTGTTGCTGTGACGTGACTGGTATTAAGCTTGTTTGTCGTCAAACATAACTAATTTAGATATATATACATTTACTAGCTGACTCGGCGAACTTTGTACCGCCTAACAATGTGATAAATGAAGAACCGCTCGACCGATTTTGTGAAAACTTCACATAAACCATCTACTAAATAGTTCGAACAAAGCCTAAACATTTGGTTTGGATAGGTGAGCCCGTTCTTGAGTTATAAAATTACAACGAAAAGTGACATTTATTTTTATATATATAGATTTTAATAAATGTATTCTTTGTTGATAGGCTCGCGTTTGACCACTATTTCCTTTGATGGAAAGCGAAATTTACGTATTTCTCCCACAGAGGTAGCTAGACATTACAGAAGTCCACCTGCTACGACCCTTACGTATTCCTTTTCTGAGTCGCTCTCACTCCACCTAGAGCGCGAGGTGCTCCTTTAGATTTTTGCTGATTAAAACCCACCGGTATTCTTTCTGTTGCCCTTACCATTCCAGGTAACTTTTTTTTACAACTGGTCATTCAAATATTATAACAAAGGATAACTGACGACATGAAATCCGAGAGTAAATTGAATTGATATCAATAAGTTGACTAGTTGACAAATACGGACACAGGTTTTCCTCGACGCCATTTTCCATTCCCTCAAGTAGAATGCAGTATGCCTCTCCCACTAACCGTGCATCACTTTACCTATTCTCAACACGGAGGCCGCTTCTGTCGCCAATCGAATGTCTGATTTCAATTTAGATTAGCATTTAAACATGCAGCGCAAAAGCTTATCTAACGAGTACACCTGTTAAAGTCCAAATAATTTATGACTACGTCCCGTGCTATTCTCGTTATCGTTAACATTTCGTGTAAGCCGACCGCGAAATTTCTAAGTCGAATAGGGATAAAGCTGTTTTGCCTTGCGTCGGCGTTTGCAGGGTTGATTGCAAGTTATTGTTGTAATGATCACCGTTTGAGTGTTCGTGATACTACCGTTTCATTTTATTAGTTGTCGTTAGAGTTAATTGGATATTTAATAAACTGACTTGAGTTTTACACGTCCTGTTGTGTGCGCAAAGAGCTTCAAACATTCTTGAAAATGATTTCTCGTAATATAATCAAGAATTCGTTTCAAAATCGAATTGTCAAGAATGTTTGAATGTTTTCTGCTGAATTGATGATTCATTTCAGTAGACAGTTATTCAGTGCTGGACATAAGCTTTCTCCAAATGTGTCCACAATGACCAGCCCTATGCGTCTAGCATCCATTGGAGGGTCTACGACTTATGCCAAGTCATGTGTCTACCTTATGAAAGGCCTTCTAACATTATGCCTTCCGTTTTCTTTTTTTTTTCACCATAATGCAACTTACATTACATTTATCAGTGATAAATCTATTTAGTAGGTATTGATGATTGTTAAAAGCATTAAATATGGTATTCGCGGTTTTGACGTACCTTGTATATGCAATTGCATTAAGCTGGATGTACTCTGGCGTATACTTGACAGCTTAATGCAGTTGCCAATCCCAAATGATTAAGTTTTTATATGCAAACTCGAGCGAAATTACATATTATAAAACCTGCTACGGTCACGGTGTGGTTCAATTTTATTTTTCCATCGTAATATGTTGCATTATTATTTAAACTCTCTTTTGTTGCTTTCCTATTTTTTTAATAATTAATATTTTCTGTCTTTTTTAGGGTTCCGTACCTCAAAAGGAAAAAACGGAACCCTTTTAGGATCCTTTGGTGTCCGTCTGTCTTTTTTTTTTTTTTTTTATTCTGGATAGGTTCGTGCTGTTAAGACCCTTTATCTAGGGAACACGTGAAGCTATCAAGTTGAAATTAAAACTATAATTATACTCAAGTTTGCGGTCCCTTGTTGCTGTGAAAAAATCAACCTTCTGAAATAACTAAAAAAAAAATACGGCTGTTTATGTCGCAAAAAAAAACGTGTTTCAACACTCTCAAGAGAATCAAAATTCTTAGTGTACTTCCCGTTGACCTAGAATCCTGAAATTTGGTATGAAACAAGGTCTCATAGCACAGGGAAAAATCTGAAAACTGTAAATCTGTGGTTTCGTCACATTAAAAAAAATATTTTGCGATTCGGAAAAATCTTCGTAACTCGAATCAATTCGGGCATTGAACTGTTTTAATAGGTATGTTTGTACGGAACCCTCAGTATGCAAGTCCGACTCGCACTTGCCCGGTTTTTATTTAAATTATGTAAACAGTGCCTGACTGCGATCCCACCTGATGGTAAGCAGTGATGTAATCGATGGTGGTGAATCACACTAGTTTTTTAAAAACGTATTCACTCTAGCTTTGAAGACTTCTAAATTATAATTATAATTTAAAATGCATTCATGCTTTGGTCTATTGCTATGCAGATGATGAAGAGCCTTCGACACCAGCCAAATCAGTTAGCGCGTATAACAAAAAATAAATAGTTTTAAAGGAACTGCGCGGCAAATCGGTACAGTGAGACAATGCCGGCTAACCCAGAAGCCAGAACTAGCCATAGGAGCGTAGGTAGACCATGAACGATGTGAATCCTTGACCTAAACTAAGTAATAAGGGGACAAGCATGGGCAAGGGTTGGATACTTTAGTTCCAGAAGGTGATAAAGTGGCGAGTAGTGGAAAAATATAGACACGATTAGTTTTAACAGTTAAAAACTCACCTTTGATAATTATGTTGCGTATTGTGCATAAGCGGTTGCGTCGGTTGCGCCAACAACAGTTGTTTTTGTTGTTGTTGCCGTTGCAGCATTTGCTTCCCGAACACGCCGTATCCAAACCCGTATATTTCGTCCTCTTCTTTATCTGTGAGGCAGCTTGAAGGCTGTTAAAAAGAAACAAGCTGTTAATAAAAACTACAGAAGCTTTATTTAATAAACTACATAGCACAGCTACGCGACTCTTCACTTGACCAGAGATTTGCGGGGTTACCATGACGTTCAAAGTAAGATTGTTTCATTCTTATTTCAGTTTGGGTAAGAGACAGAGCTATACAGGTTGTCTAGCGCCATTTCTTACCCACACTGGAAATAAGAATGAAACTATCTTATTTTAAATGTCATGGTACAGGTCTTGGGACTTTCTTTGGTCAACGAATCACTACTATTATTCAACGTGGTACCTTATGACCATTAAAAATAATAAAAGTTAATAATATGTAAGTAGACAGATATTGACTGTAGCAAAAGTGACGTTTATCCATATCGTCGATAACTTCAGCAAATTAGATTTATAAGGCAGAGAAAAAAAAATACCGTCTTAAGTTCTGAGAAAAGTCACAATAGGTTTCTTCACAAAAAAAAATCTATATTATCAACAGACTTGATATAAAAGCGAAAGAAACCTTCTGAGGGTAGGTAATCCGCTTTACGCATTTAGAGGTGTTTTCACAAAAAAATGAAATCATATTCACAAAAACGGTTCAAATATCACTGGCAATGTTGAAAGCCTAATATTCCTGGCTAATTTTACACAAAGCGACGATTTGGCCCGCTTAGTCTGATTACATGACATGATCCTATTATTTATTCAGGCCGTTTTATCTGTGGGCCTCCGCGGGGCTCATCATTATGACCTTGGACTTTTGTCTGATGGCCGACAGAGGATTTACGTTCAAGTTCATCACGTGATTTCAAATTGTTCTTGCAAGGTTTTTTCATTAGAGTTTTGGTTTTGAATTCTTTATTACGTATCTTAAAATTTTATTACAGTTAAGTTATGAAGTTTTACTATAGATTCACTGCTTTTATTGTAGGTGAAAATAAAAAAAAAATACTATAATAAAAACTGAACCAAGTAGTGAAAACTGGAAAAACGACAACTCTAGAAGAACTATTGAAAACTATGTCAAATAAAATTGGTACAGATAACAAATCTCGTATGGAGCCAAAAAAGTAAGCTGATGTGGTGCCAAATGCATGCTACACTCTAAAGTGTTTTTCACGAAAAACTTTCCAATTTATGGTTATACGTAAGTAGTTCAAACTTCAAATTCACACTCACTCAGGCAAGAATAACAAACTACAGAAGCCAGCAAATTATAAATGAAAACAATTGCTTTAAATCTACAACAAAATACTTCGTGAAATTGATGACCATTCCCAAAAATAAATGAGAACCTCACTCAACTCACCGAATACTTTCCAGGCACATAAATGGGCTGCGAATGCGACGTGGTCAAGTTATTCAAAGCTAGGGAACCAGGACTTGCCGAAGGTGGAGTTTGGGGTGTTCCAGGGCCTCCGAGAACCCTCATTCGAGGAGACATCTCGTCCCATTCGTGTCTCCGTAACTCTTCGAGGTGATCTAGAACGTCGCCGTAGTGTGTGGAGAAAAGATCTGCGTATCTGGAAGCCAGACCTTCGAGATAGCCTCGGTCTCCGTCCTGTGGAAAAAGAAAAAAATAGGTTAGTTTGCAATGAAAGAATATCTCAAAGATATATTTACAGTACAGTCACAGATTATATGACAGTGCTGTACATATAGTATACATACAGTAGTAAATTCTGTCACGTTTAGGTTTCACAAAAGAAACTAACAACTGACTACAACGTGCAATCCTCATTACGCATTCTGATATTTTTCTTTATCTTTCTTTATTCTTTATTGTACACACAAAAAAAAACAAAACTTAACTAAAATACGAGTACATGGATTTGATAATTTACGTACAAAGGCGAGCTTAACTCAACAATGAGTTTTCTCCCAGCAAACCTTTGAGTGACAGAGAGAGATCACAATCGAGGGTAGGATCCAGTGTACAACATAAACATACATAAATACGTCTAATATATATATACATACATACAGATATAATAATTAATTAGTTAATTTTCTCTTTATTTCTCAAGAGTTTATCTACAGGCTAGCCCCCCTAGCCAAGTTACGATCGTTTCGTTGGCGCCGAACGCCTCGAGTAGGCCACGTCTCCTATTCCTTTGTTCTGACCACGTGACTGAGCATTGAGATGACATCAGAAAATGTCTGCGAAATGGTTCAAAAGTGTTACTGTGGCTCTAAGACGGAAACTATGCAACTGAAAGCATATAATTTTTTTTTAATGTGGGAAATTATCTAACGACTTCTCCCTCTATAGGTCGGGCGGAAGAGCGTGTCAGACTTTTACTAACTAAAACCACACCTATATTCCTTCATTTGTCCTTTACGTTCTAAGACCATGAGTTTCCTTTTCAGATTTCAACCCATGCTTCGGCCTGGCAAACCGTAGGGCCCCACGGTTTGCTGACATCCCTTTGAGGCACGCCTGGAACACTACACGCTGTTGACGACTCGGCTTCGGCCCGGACAGTTATCGGACGGCCAGACTGCGTCTGCAAGCCCACGCAAGAACGCAGGTGGGTTTTAATCCGACCGTTCCTTTCGCTTAACCCAGTGCGGAAAAGTTATTTGATGATTTAACCCTAAAAAGGTTTGATAAGAGACTAACAACAGACTTCATTGGGCATTCCTCATTTTGTGTGATGATACAAACCTTATTTCTCAAGAAAACATAATGTTATGCTACTGCGCCTTAAACTAACACTCACTAAACCTGCGAAACACTTGTCATTCAAGATTGTCTTACGATAACTTTATCTGATGATATAAAACCACACATCTTTTACATTCCTGACACTCGCGGTTTATATGAGGTAGTAAAGCGGTTAAAACAATAAAGAACGAAACATTAATTGAATAAATTAGATAGTTACGGTTTCCCAATAATGATGTATCGATCAAATACCATCTAAGACACGTATGGAACCAGGGCTTTCTTTGTGGGAAATCATAAGTCATTGTGTCAGACTTTTACTGATTCAAACCACACCAGTGTCCTTCAGTTGCCCATTGCGAGCATCGGCCCTACTGGGCCCCTAAGTTTTGCTGACGTCTCTTTGAGAAGTGCGTGGAACGCTACGCGCTGTCGACGACTTGGGCTCGGTCCGGAAGATTACTGGACGGCCGGATGACGAGCCAATGCTCGTCGTCTAAGGGACCAGAAGTGCGGAATTGTTTGAAAGAGTCAACTCGGCCCTGGAACGCACCTAATCAAAAGGGTACCTAATCGAAAACGGGCGAGTCATTAAGTTTGAAACTGTCTCTCGCTCCACCCAGAGCAAGAGAACTTATTTAAAGGTTTACCACCCCAAACAAAAAATAAAGCAAGAATGGAAAAGAAGTATATATTTTTTTACAACAAAAATATATTATTAAAAACTTAACTAACTATATCTTACTCGTATTTTATGCGATTTATTTTTCAGAGTTTTTGTAACATCAAATATATATATATGTATTTAATTTGATATGTGCTTGACTACGATCCCACCTGATGGCAAGCAGTGATGCAATCATTGATGAAGAATAAACTATACAATTAATATCGTTCCAACATTTATTTATTAAAGAAAATATCGAAGAACCAATTCCGACGTTAATTCTCGATAAACACGGCGTTCAATTACACAGTAATTACAACTGACACGGTAAAATTAACGAAATTGAGAAAAAAACTCGTAATTATCCTACCTAGACCTATTTGTTTTAAGTGACTTTTCCGAGCAATTTCCGTTGAGTCACACAAAAGGGGGCGAATCGACGTAAAGTAAGGTAATTAAAAAGCAGAGAGAATTAAAGGCCGGTTCTTAAAATTTTAGGTGTTTGCTGATGCATAATTGGTTTGGCGTGAAGCTTGAAATGTGTCAGACGGATGTACTTTGTTTTACCAACAATTTGTTACGACGGCAAGGTCATAAAAAGGTCAGATTATCCAGTATTTTGCAGGTTGTTTTGACATATTTCTAGTGCGGCTTTCGGGTATATCTAATGGGATTGCTTTGTCAATTAGTGAGTGTACGTTTTGTGGTACGAGTAGAACAAGAATAGACTGTGAAAAACAGTTTTGGACGGAAATTCACAACACTGAAATGGAAATTAAAATTGTTTGCGAAACCTATGCTTTGCGTATTTGCTGAGCTCCAAACTTAAAGCAACACCAGGTCGAATTATTTTTTTATCATTTTATGTGCATCCCATTTTTTTTTTTATTAGGTGGGAAAATCATCTTATGACATCCCCGCTCTTGGGCGGAACGGGAGATAGTGTCAGACTCTTACTGACTAAAAACCCACTCCTGTTCCTTCGTTGCCTTCGTCCCGGGGCCCCGGGTTCCGCTTTCACACTACCCGTGGCCCCAGTAGGCTTCGACCCTGCTGGGCCCCTACCTTTAGGTAATTCAATATAAACATACGCTTTTTAACGTAGAAAACCATCAATAGACTTTTTCCACTTCGGGTGGAGAGAGAGGAAGTCTCAGACTTTAACAGATGAAACCCCGGTAAAACCCTTTCAACAATCTGCAGCCCTGGTACTGCATTGGTCCCTGGTTACTGGATCCATCATTCTCGCCGACTTAATATAAATAAACGCTTTTCTCAGAGTATTGACAATTCACGCAATAAAGTGCGATAGAAATAAATATAAGGTTCCGTTCGTGGATTCTCCGTTCGTGCGGAAGTTAAAATAACAAGTCGAAATAATCTCGCCACAAAACTCTTTCATTAAGATGGGACTGACTGAAGAAGCTAAAGACGAGGACTAAAGGCGGATAATTTCTGAAATTTCTTTGGAGAAAGAAAATAAATTATCCGGTAAAATAGTTTTTGAAGATTATTTTTGCTTTATGAAGTTTTTTTTTTTATTAAATCATCTTATGACAAATCCCGCTCTTGGGCGGAGCGAGAGATAGTGTCAGACTTTTACTGACTAAAAACCCACTTCTGTTCTTTCCTTGCCTTCGTCCCAGGGCCCCGGGTTTCGTTTTCACACTATCTATGGCCCCAGTAAGCTTCGACCCTGCTGGGCCCCTACGATTTGCTGACATCTCCCTGAGGCGCGCTTGCTCTATGAAGTTGTGATAAATTTGAGTTTCAGTATATTTTTATGTTGAAATGACTGAATGTAAAAGAGGTATAGAAAAAAGTACTTTTTGTTATTTTTAAGTAATTAATATATATGACATATTTCCACTTATTTCAGATATCTCTTAAAAAGACACAAAAAACAAAGGTGTTACAGTTCATAAATGTTTTGCACGAAATCTGTTTTAGGTATTTACATAATTTTACAATGTTTACCCATCGCTTTCTTAAATAAATATTTCAGATTGTAAGTTTATTTTTGCGATACATAAGAATTTGCCAAGACCAACACTAAGTCCGTTAACACTTTCCCATACTCAACCACTTCGGTGGTCTTGCTTTCATAACGTGGACATGTTGAAAGTTTCAATGTCTTGCATGTGGTATAATGTAGTCTAGAGTTTCCTGTAGGTACATGGTTCAATGTCTAGATATCCTGTATTACTATTTCCTTTATAACTCATTGAAACTGCGTAATAAATCAAGACCAATCCATCAAATGGGTAAAAAATCGTTGCTGTATCATTGAAGACCGCACTTAGAATTCCACTAGCGGTCGCATTGAGTCAAAGATGGCCGTAGGTTTATTTCCATTTTTAAATGAGAGCGGCTAAGAGCTTTGTCGGCTCGGAGTTTGTGCTCTGCGTTTTAAGTGGATTAAATCGCTCCACGCTCGTAAAACCGACAAGTGCTCGAGCTGAGAATTAAAGTAACCGTTCGACTTTTGCATGAGAAACTGCTCGCGGGACCTTGCCCGTAGTCACTCCACACAATTTGATGCGGCCGATTTTTATTTATTTTCCCCCTGAAGCCTGGAAGCTGTTCAAATGAACTCTGCGGACTGCGACTGCTTTGTGAATACTCAACTAAAGAAATTCATTAACACTATCCGAATGGAGTGCTGTTGATTATCGATGCTTCTCACGCCCGCTCTGCGTCTATCCAAATAGAATAGTCAGTAGTAGAGCTTTTGCTGACTGAAACACTTAAAAATATAGCGGAGTGGGTGAACTAAGTCAAAGAACCGCAATAAAAGACAATAATAAATAGCTCATGATGCCTCAGTAGAAGGCATAGTAACTGCTCTTGAATTTAAATGGTATATTTAGACCACGACCAGTCGTTTAGAGCATAGAAACGGGTTCATTGAATGGTTTGCCAACGGCAGCTGGAATGTTTACGAAAAACAACCAAACGAAAAGTTAGGTAATAGAAACAGAACATGGCATTCAGAGAATTCTTTTATCGTTTTGTTTGAGATTATTCGTGGAATAGCATTGGTTGTCTATAAGACCACGAGTATCTCTGAGCCGTTGTTACTAAATACATTAATGGACTGCATGTAAATGTTAATTACCGTGTGTTAATTTTAAAATTTATTAGTATGAGTGGTTCTCTTCCGTGTTTTCATTAAATTAACGTTGTGTACCTTTTGTTATCATAATGAATAATAAATTATTATAATGATTACAAAAGCATCTAAAAGTGTATATTTATTTTTTACTGTACCTACTTACACATTTTTTTATCTACTGGAAATTATAATGAAAGTTTTATGGTAGATAACAAATATTTACTTATGAAAGTAAATGCCTAAAACACTTCTTAAAAGTTACAGCACTTCCCAGTGAAAAGAGGAAAATATAGAAATTATAATTGGGATATTATCTTACGGAGCAAAATATTAAAATGTCACCTTAAAATATCAGATTACCCAACTCCTTGGCTTAAATTAAACTTGTACACAACAAGTAACAAGGAAGACGAAATTATCAAGTTGAAAAGATCCGAAAAGCGTTAAAATAATCAATTCAGGTCGTTGGTTACTGGAGAAACGTCTGCGCCATCGAACTCAACTTTAAAATGAGTATAAATTGCAAAACTTGGGAATTATTTGCGTCGTCTCTTCGCAGAAATTTACTCAGTTTTTCCAGAGTTTCATTATAACAAGTTTAATTGAAGAGAGCGTCCGGTACATAAATTTAAACTTTTGGCATGCATTTTAATCTGCTTACCGGTAGTTAGTTGGAGGTAATGGCTACTAAATGAGTTTCTAGTTTGCTTTAAATTGTCGGCTCGTTAATAAAATTGGTGTAGTGTACGTAGTTCAGGAGCGTTTGTGGTCGAGCTTGCTTGTTGCCGTTCAGCAACTTGTGTATCATAGGTGCTCTGTGCTCGGGCATTCTTGTTCGTAGGACAGTTTACACGTGTCGGCCACCGCATGGGAACGTTGCACAACAATATGTAAATTAAATATTCAAAAAGTTTTAGCTTTGCATAGTACGGACGTTTTAAAATTTCGCTTTATTAAAAAATATAAGCTAGGAGCTTACCTTCAAAGGTAAAATTTGTTTCAATATTTATTCACGAAATACGCTCTTTTTATAGACTTTTCATTTGTTTTTTTATGTTTTTCTTTAATGAGTTAGCATAGGTACTACCTACATTACTACAACATTATTGTTTTCAATTTAACTTAAACACAGACCGCAGGAATCACTCAACATCGCATGAGTCTAATTTTAGCGCATAATAAGTCTAAAAAAATCTATAAACGATGCACTCGCAGTGAATAAAAGTACAAAATGAATATAATAGGCAGTATAAAATACTGGTTTAATCGGTAATTTATGCTCATCAAGGAACAGATGCGGACAAGCTAGAAGTCACCATTAAGGCTCTGTCATAAAACTGGTCCCGGACGCAGTTATGTAAGTATATGGCTTAGCTTGTATTGTGAAGAATTTATTCTTTAGGATTGTTTATTGGCGGAAATTGGAGTAATGCAGCTGTAATCCACGTAAATCAGATTTTACCAACCAAATCAACTTATCGTAGTGCTATTGAAAGCAATTCCTTCACAAATTAAAAATACCTGAAAATTATTTATTTAAAATCAATTAATTTAATTTAATGGTTTTCTAATTTCTGGTCTCACACTTAAAGTGTGAGAGAGCAGTGGTGGCCCAGTGATAACGACCTCGATTTACGAGTCGTAGGTCGTGGGTCCCCAGCCCAGCCAGGCGCATTACTTTATGTAATTTATATCATACCATCACCATCAAACATCGTGAAGAAATTGGTATGGCTTACACCAAAAATTTGAAGACAGGTGACACTCACCAATCCGCATTGGGTCTGCGAGATGGTTTACGGTCCTTCCCTCTGCTAAAAAGGAAGACTTAGTCTCAGCAGGGGGAAAATTATTAGGCTGATTATATTAAAACTGTGGAACAAAATAAATCTTTTAGGAAACCTTATTAATGGATGCCTCAATGTGTCAAATCCTGCTAAGCGCTTCTGACTAAGCTTTGGTGACGACCCATCAGAAACAAATTGGATTGTCGTAATTCGATCTCGAGAGCTATGTACACTGATTTATTTCGTATTAAAATAATTTTATTTTTATAATTTCGTGAAATATTCGTTTAATTGATTTATATTTTCATCAAACTTACTGTTTTATACGCCATATGTGTTATGTCTCACCAATATATTATAAATTTTTTGTAAGTTATTTTAACCATTCATTAAAGATAATTCAAATTTTATAAAGATATTAAAAGTTTTACTACTAAATCATTATCATGATTAGCTATAAGACTTTTACAAATTTACGTCAGATACCACTTATATAGAATCAAATGGGTTTCTTTATTTAACTTATTATTTAGAAAAAGTTGCACTTGTATATAAGGTGATATTTTTTGTGCTTAATAACGATTTATTAGTTTTCTTTTTGGTATTTTATAATAGTGCAAAAAATCAAAAGTAATCTAATAACCATAGTCCCCTAACAGAGCCAGCTACTTACTTCTCTGCCTCCCTAGTTAGCCGCGGCGGTCTGTGACAGTCCAAGCCTTTGTGAGGCAGACGCCTGTCGGCTCATGTTGTGCCATTACATCCATTGTATGCTGGGTTCAACGGACCCCAAGGTATTCGATGCAGTATTAATTATCCGACTGAGAAGAAAGAGAGTTATGTTCTTTGTCACGTAAGTTTTAAGTCAATTATTATTTTCATTGTGTCTTATTTTACTAACATATTTGAGAGAGTGCTACATGAATTTTCCATTTACTATTTGGCAAAGGAGTGTCATTCTATGATTAGATTACAAAATAGACAAGACATGTCTTCGTATTGAGCTATAAAATGGAACGAAGCTAGTCTTAAAAACAATTGCTAATAAACAATCGATGTGCAGCGCAAATACAGGAAGAAGGTGCCACCCCATATAATCCTAAAGTCGTTTGATACACCACCCGTGGAAAGAGAAGGGGTGGTCTTTTCGTCCCAGTACAATAGGTATTAACAGTGTAACAGGATTAATTTATCCCGGAAGCACGATAGCCAAGGAAGGCTTCCACATAAGATGTACCAGGTATGTAGTAGAGCGAAGAGCTGTTTGTTTTAGTGATCGTGAAAACTTTATGCGACGGACTTGTATTGTGCCTTTACGTTCGTCTGAGTGAACCTACAACTTTAATACATTTATAAACTTGTGACAAAGGGTATATCGACGCCTCCAGTCGGTAATCTACTATTACAGACTTTTAGCTGTTGTATCAAATTCAATATGTACGGACTGGATTACACTTTAGAATTGATTTTGAGATTAAAAAAAATTATAATGACACATATTTTCATTGTGGCGAGAAATGCAAACAAAATTATGCCGCTAAAAATACTGTTCCATTTCTGTAAAAGACAAAAATTAACCTAATATTATAAAAGCGAAAGTTTATATGTATCTATGTGAGTCTTTGTTCCTTTTTCACGATAAAATGGCTAAACGGATTTGGATGAAATTTAGCATAAGGATAGCTTATGTCCCAGGTTAACACATAGGCTACAAACTATAATGCCTAATATTGTATATATGTAATAACTTCAGCTAGAAATGCAGTTCACATAGATAAATCAATGGCAATCGTACTTATTAAAATAGCAAAGATATCTAAATTAGCCTAGTATTTTAATGATGACTGATTCAAAACCGGTTCACAAGATTGAAAGCGTCAAAGATTATGCTGTTACTTTAATTCCTCACATTAATATTGAGTCATTAACATAATTAACTTCAAGTTTAGGAACGAAAACATTCACAGTTTATTTTACGATCGAATTACATGTGGTTCTGTGGGTAAATAGGCACTTTGGGTTTTTTTTTGGTCATGACAAAGCATTGAGATACCAAAGTGTCTAGTGGGCCTTGGTAAAGGCCGGGTACAGGCCATGATCCGAAACGAGGGGGAGTGGCAGGAGGTCGCCTCCTTCTGCAAAGCAGTAATGTTAGCAAAGGAGGAGGCCGCACGTGCACGCGCGAGGGCGCAGCCTTCACGTCCCAGCCACCGGGATCCCGATCCCGATTTCCGGCCACCGTAGACGCGGGCTTGCAGGCGGCGAGCAATGAGTAGCTCGCCGTCCGATCGTCCGGTAACCGTCCGGACCGAGCTCAAGTCGTCGACGGCGCATACTGTTCCACGCATGCCTCAAGGAAATGTCAGCAAACCGTAGGGGCCCAGCGGGGTTGAAGACTACTGGGGCCACGGGTAGTGTGAAAGTGAAACCCGGGGCCCTGGGACGAAGGCAAATAAGAAGTGGGGTTGTTAATGGCGTCTATCTGTGGGAGGTTTACAGCGCTTACTCTTAATTTATCAAAACAATAAAGAAATTTAGAGACATAAATAAAAAATAATACCAAATATCTAATCATCATAATCAAATATCTAATTTATTATAAAAATGGCTCCTTGGATCAACTTTACCATTTTGTGCCTGTTGCGGTGGAGACTTTGGGCAGTTGGAGTACGGAGGCAAAATGTTTTGTGGGGGATTTGGGCCGTAGGCTCGGGGAGGCAACGGGTGACTCCCGGTTCAGGTCGTTCTTGGTGCAAAGGATGACCATCGCTATTCAGCGAGGTAATGCGGCCAGTGTTATGGGCACTGGAAACGATCAGAGGCGGGTTATTTATTGATATTTAATTTAATTGCAAAATGATAATTCTTTTGTAGTGTTAAAAATTACATAACTATTTATTACAAAGTTAATATAAATATTTATAAATAAAATTAAACAATATTAGTGACCCCTGATGTGTCTCTGCGCAAAGGTAGATATAACTCTAGTTGCGTTGCCACATTAAATGGGGCAATAGCCAAACCCTGTTCTAGGTATGACCTTGAGTGGGAGTCTCCACTCACTTCATTCAACCTGCACCCTAATTCGTGAACGATTTTTTTAGCATCTCATTTATTAGGCACATAATTGCAACCAGCCATAAAAACCAATTTACCACTTAGAGCATCAGCCACAGAGACTATCTATTTATTTCTAACAAAGATTTTCTAAGCGCCTTTATTCAGTAGCAAGTATTGGAATAGCAAATACTATTAAGAGATCACGAATCTAAAATAGCATTACAAGCCAAGCCAGATGAACAAAATACAAAATGTGAGACAATGGACTGTGGCGCTACTTAACTTGCATTAGGAATGAAAATTTCTGGAACAGACCGAGCGAAAATACTGTGAAAGGAAAAAATTCTTTTGGTTGGTGTTGATTGGTGCTATTTCTATTCGGGATTAGGAACTTTTTGAGAATAAATATGTTACCGGCAATCTGTATAATTCGGTATTCTATACAAAACCTAGGCAATGTATTTAATACCTATTTCTTTTATTTCGATAAAAACACGAATGAAATAATAAAAATAAGATCTGACAGGAAAGCGGTTAATGCATCAATCCCCCAAGGGAGTGTTATAGGCTGTTTATTATTCCTTATCTATATAAATGACCTTCCTAAAATTATAAAAAGTCCATGTGTCTTATTCGCGGACGATATATCAGTACTCACATCATGCCAAAATGACGACAATATAAACGCCAAATTAAATTCCCTTCTCTCTACAACAGTAAACTGGATGAATAACCATAGCCTAGAAATCAACTTCACAAAAACAAAATTAATTACTTTTCATCCCCATCAAAAACCACCATTAAAATTAAATTTTATATATAATAATACAAAATTAGAACAAGTAAACGAGTTTACTCTCCTCGGTTTGTCTATAGATACCCATGTAAACTGGAAATCCCATATACAGAAAATAAGAGCAAAACTATCAAAATTTTCATACGCCCTTCGCGAAATTAAAAAAACTACCAACCTGCAAACTGCACTTATTACTTACTATGCATATGCCCAAGCATGGCTTAGCTATGGGGTCATGCTGTGGGGTAACAGTACTGATTCGCAGACCATATTTATTTTGCAAAAAAAGTTAATTCGAATAATAACCAATATAGAACAAACAGAAAGTTGCAAACCACACTTCCTAAAACACAAAATACTCACACTTCCCTGTTTATACATCTTAGAGTTATGTAAATTTGTCAGAAAACACCCAGATTTTTTCACAAATTGCGAAGAAACACAAATAAGATACACTTCTCGACACATTAAAAACAAAGTAAACATACCTCGATCTCGATTAAAAATGCACTCAACCAGTCCTTTAGTAATGTCCGCTAAAATTTATAACAAACTGCCAAATGAAATTAGAGAAGTAGGAAAAACACATATATTTATTAACAAATTGAAAGAATTTCTAGAATCTAAGTCATACTACTCGGTAAAGGAATTTTTAGATGATAAGTCGATCGGAAAATAATTTATTTATTTTTTTCTATGTTCAACAAAAATTCTATAAAGACCTTTATTTAAATATATTTAATATAATAGAAAAATAGAAAATTTAATAAAATATAAATTGCCAGATAAATAATTTACCTGATATATTTTATCAATACTTACACACGGACATAATAATAATAAATAATACATAATTGATTTCAATGATTATATAATTTAATAATAATGACAAAAAATACCTGACAAAAATTTACCTACTAAACATTTTAAACAATTTGCCTACTACCTACAAAACATAATAATAATATACATACATAAATTAATTTCAATATTAACAATTTAATAACAATGACGACAAAAAAAAAAATGACATAATTTATAATTACTTATACAAAATTGACATAATTTATAATTACTTAGACAATTACATAGACATAATAATATGCATGCACAATTTAATTTAAATATATACATACATAATTTAATAATAAAGATGACAAAAAAAAAATTAAAAATGTCTGACACAACCTACCAATACTTATACACATACATAAAAATAATCATTAGATCTACCTACAAAAATTAATTCAATGAATTGTTACTTTGCCGCCATACTCTCTCCTACATTTGCTGTGCCCGACAGGGTCCATATCGATCTTGACTATATTTTATACCACCTATGTACATATGGAATGCAATAAAGTATTGAGTATTGAGTATTGAGTACCTAAAACGTGCAGATAATGTATGAAATATTATTTTGTTTTATACTTTGCCTAGGTATTATCTACAATACCGAATGTGCAGCCGGTAATGTGTGTAAAAGACACGAGTAAGGAAAGAGGTGACGTAATTTTAAGGTACCGTGATACGTGACCTCCTTCCTTCCCTGTTCTCGTCTTTTACACACATTGATTTTAAGTAATAGAACGTGTTCCATTTGCCCGTCATTTTATAGGTATGTAGGTCGTTAACATTGATAAATATAGAACAAGGTCTATTTGTTTTACATATATCCGGTGGACCAGCAGGTAGGTACTCTGTACAATTACTAGATATTGTATACATGACCTTAGTAGAGTATGTATTGGACAATAATATTCTAAATATTTCATACATTGCCTGGACGCCCCAGGTATTCTATAAATTGTCTAGGTATTATATAGAATACCTGAATGACAAAGATTGCCAGTAATATATATATTCAAATATGTAGATATGTTTTTTTGGATATTTATATTCCTTCTCAAACTTTATAAACATTAACTTTTTTTTCGAATATTAATTTAGACTGAATGTCTTTTGAAATTCCTAAAAATATTATATTCGTATACCTGTTAGATTTTGATATTTATTAGTTTAATTTCAATACGTGTGTAGTTAAGATTTGTAGGTACTGAAATATAATTTCATTAGCATAACATAGTTGGCCTTATAAAGTTTCCACTGCTGGGACTCAGGCCTGCTCTCTCTAAGAGGGTAATTTCATTAATTCCTATAAGAAATTATGAAACTAAAAAAGGAAAGTTACCCAATATTATGCTTAAAAGTTCCGACTAGTTTTCGTACAGATATTAAGGTGCAGATTTATGGCAGTAAGTCCCCTCTTTGAGGAGTGGCTGGAAAGACCTTACCGCTTCCTCACCTTCCGCATGACGCAGGTTCTCATCGAACATGGTCAGTTCGGGAAGTTCCTGTACCGGATTCGTACGGAAGTAACGCTCGGGTGTCACCACTGTGTGAACCGCATGGAGGACACGGTGGAGCACACGATAGAGGTGTACACCGCTAGGGCGGGAGTAAGAAAATCGGTCACGTAGGTAGGAGGGATAGGATGGGTTGTGAAGGATATTCAAAAGGAGACATAAAATCCAAATGTTCCTGCGAAGACGGATAGGGAACTACTTGAGTTCCTTGCGAAAATGAGAGACGTGATTATACTTGCGTAGACCAAAAACAAACCGAATATATAAGATTTCTATTTTTAATTTATTATTGCCCAACTGGATATTAAGAAACTGACCAAAAACAGTTACCATTAGAAAAACTTTCTTAGAAAGCATTAAAAATTGTTACTAACAGTAATTTATTTTTCTACTGAACAATATAATAAAAACCTTCTTGGAAATATCATTATTTTTCCTAACATTAGACATTCAAGTAAGTTGATATATGTCGTGTGAGTTTTCAATTACTTCCAAATACATGGGTACATGTGGGCGAGAGCTCTCGTCTCAAAACTCTTGGGATTCAAACTTCTCGTTCCGTTCAAGCATGAGTTTGCAAGTGACGACTTTCACGAAAAACTGTGTGTCTTCTTTACTTTGAATAATCACAAAGGGGATATATATTATCCTGTGAGAAGGGTGACTGAGTGAAGAATTCTTATTGGTCCGTGTTAAATAATTTGAAGAAGCAAATCACAAACCGTCGTTCGTTTTTGTTTCAAAAGAAACTTTTAGCAGTACTCGTATATCAAAAATGTTTACAGAAATTAAAAAAGAAGTATTTCTTTCTTAATTTCTGTTTTTGTGTATGCAAATGAATATTATCAATAGCACACAAGATGATAGGTAGGAGAAAACACATATTATTCAATTCTAATTGCAACACAAACCAAATCTACATTTCGCAAACAAGCTGAGCTCCAACATCGAAGATGGTGAATCTAAAATAACGCGTCCCGTCTGCCGCTAAACAAAACAAATGGTCACACAATAAGACGAGGTTCCGCGTGCCACGGAGCCGATGCGACGCTGACACGATTTATATACAGATTCACCTGCCCTCCTCACTTTGTGGCCAGAATAGGCTGAATTCATTCATGCTTTTCTTGTAGAAACTTCTAGATGTAAGTGGAGTGAATCAGAGGGTAGTGACCAAATCGATAGACGGACTGTTTGTTACCTGTTTGCAACTAAACCATCAATGGTTTACTTATAAAAAGGAACCAATCGCTATGATATTTAATAAGTTAGCCTAGAGCCAACAAAACAAAAAATTGAGCTCTCCAGTTTCCGAATGAAAAATTAGGAGATAGAATGTAATAAATTCAAATGCTAAAATATTACAGGTTTTCAGGCTTTAGTTTGACAAATACTTAAATACAATTATTCAATACAGGAACAGGTCATATATTATACATATAATAAGGCAGCACAGGCTAGTTTTTATCTTGAATATTCATGAGTTAAAGAGTTTACATGAGAAAATTTTAATTCCATAGGGACGAAGTCGCGGGCCAAAATAGAAACCTTATTACTCAAACTGATATTATCTAAGAAAAACATTTTTGATCTAATAAGTTCTAAGAACTTATCTATCGAATTTTACTAAGGTAATTGTACCAAGAAAATTTTATGATAATTTTTATCTGCCTAATCAAAAGAAAAAATACGAATAACCTTCTATAATTTTTTTTCTAGCTGTGAATAGATTTTACGAGTATTTAGTTACCCTTTTGCGTAGGCGCTAAAAATAACTGATACAATTTCTCAAAAATTTATTGAGCTCAGTTAAAAAATTAAATTGTATAAAATTAAGTCAGTTTTAGCTTTTTATCATTCCACAGGCATTTACCGAAAATTTATACTAAAATATCAGAATTCTTAAATTTTGAAATAGTTAACATAGGTTTACTAAACGTATTCAGAATCCAAGCAGAACCGTTTAGCGAAGCATTTAATTTTATGCTTGTAGCAAATATTCGGTGACTGTTAAATAGCTATTATGAAAGTAATTGCTTTCACAATGAGTGTATCGATAGTGGAAGGACTAAAATGAAACTGCAAACTAGAAATTCCCCAAACTCTGAACAGTGCGCAGACTATATGCGCAAAACACGATATGCTATTACCAGAAGATTACCCAAACAATAACCCATGAAATAAGACTACCATATACTCGTAAAATTTAATGCCAACTAGTATTGGAAAGTCGACTTAAGAGTTGTATTTCAAAATATTTATCGTGGCAAATGGCACAGAGAAGCACTTTAGCCAAGACGGAAATGTGAAATCTATAACAAATGTACCGAACGGATATTGAGTTTTGATGTCATAGATGATGCGTGTCTGGAGTACTCTCGAGATAATAAAATACTACGCCAGTTCCATCTGATATTATATTACGTTGAGCAAGATATTCCACGAGATATTGATATTGTTAAAAGAAACAAAAAAGATGGCGCGACTTCTAATATAAACTTTTTGTTTAGAAGTCAAGATTGATTTAGTTTAAAATAGACATTGGAAGTAAGCTTTCACATATTTTATGTAGTAAAAAACTGTCAACGACTTAAAGTTAACCCCTTTACTTTAGGCTACCAGTTTAGTGTTATCGATTGTATATATACTAATTGCTTGTATACTGAATGTTTCCGGGATACAATCTTCATTACATTTTTAGATTTACAAAAATAACCTTATTGCGTTTCGGCCCTCACAAATCTGATGAATAACAAATTAATTAAAAAATAAACAAAGTCAAAGAAACCTGTAAATTAATTGACGCAAAAGAACTTGATGAATTTGAAGCAAGAAAGCATTAATTCGATGTGACAGCTTAAGAAATTACAGACAAACCGGAGGTTATTTATTTAATTGGTCGAGTGAAGATTGACAATGACGTATTGTTTCCTCAACCGTTGAACTTGCATAGAACATGGGTGAACGTGGCCCACGCTAGCCCATGGTGATAATATCGGATAATAACACAGTTGTGAAATAACAAGAGATTACGTGTCGTGAGTCATGGGGCTTACGTCGTGATATATATACGCCTGGTTAAATCATGTAGACATATATCAGTAGAGACAAATAGGTTTTTTAATTTTCTTATTTTCCTTAGCTTATATACCTAACATCTGTCCCAAGATTCTCTAAATCCTTCCAGGTTCTGATTCTCGAGCCACTTAGAACCAGTTCTTTAAGTAAGCGTCTAGGTCATCTCATCACCTCCTCCGTCTTACTTACTTTATAGTAAAATATATTTGTTTAATCTCTTAGTATCTCTGCCTCTGCCTAATCTTTTTTCAACTATGTTAAGTAAGACTCAAAATCCACCCCACGTTACTACTCTTACCAGATGCAGTTAATTACAAGTCACTAGGACTATATTTCAGCAGTAGGTATTAAATGCTTATAAAATATTAAAGCAGATACTAAATTAAATCAATATCTTAAATTACTTGCATTGGACACTATTTCTGTCAGATACAAATCCAATGTAGATACAACTCAATTCAATGTATCTATTGAATTGAAACATTGACGATTTAAGTTAAAGCCATGTTTTGCAGTGAATACATTTTAGTCACGTAATCATAATTTATGAGGTGTAATGTCATATTCGCTGGCAAGCAGGTTCTGTTTAATTCAACGCACATTTATAACGACGTTATAATAAATCTAAAAATATCTAAATTAAAGGAACATATTTTTAAAATGATGGACAGAAATGAGTTTTTATATGACAAAAATAATAATAAAATATATATATATATATATATATATTATACTATAGTGCTTATACTTTATTATATTATAGTGTTTTATATTTTTTCATAGCTACTATATTGTGATACCAGTTCCGATATCACATATTTCAGAATATCTCCAATATTTTGATATTTTGTGGCATCCAATAACACTAGTGTTCCAATATTACGAGTTGCATTACTACAATGCTGAGTCATAAAATGTTATACGGGCAAAGGAATTGGATTCAATATACATTATGAAACATTTTACAAAAGATAGGCTATTGTAGAATCGCGGGCGTATTCCGTTGTCCATAAACCACATAATGCATAAACAAAAGCATTTGAATAACACGTGGGTAGAAAGTGACAGCCGAATGGAAGCATGCTACACATTCAACAGAAACTCAATCGTTTGATCGTAAATATTCCCTATTCGTATATTTTACCGCAAACATTGAAACACTGTCCATGGAAAACACATATTGAAATTGATAGTATTGACATCGGAAGTCGAAACGCGTTTCTCGCCATCACTTTTTATGAGGCTGATAAAATCGTCATCTGAGCTTTATTTGCATTCAACTTATACCATAATCATGATATTTCAATAATAATAATAAAATCTTGGCTTGTTGACAAACCTAAAGAAACAAATCCTAAGGCAGCTGAATAAATAAAAATAAACATTAAAATCAGACTATATTTCATTAACGGTTCAAAATAAAGTATGGTTGTTCTAAATATAAATCGTCCAATCTGTCAACGGTCGAGCGCGCGTGTTGTGCGACGACGAATGGTTGCAAACGATACCTACATCTGTTGTCTATTTTCAGAAACGTCACTACTGAGACAACTGTCTGCACCGGAACTCAAGACTCAACTCTTTCTTCACACAAAAACCTCTAACGAAGAAAGGAAATCACGCAATTGACACTTCTCAAACTTCGATTCGATAGCCCATCAATTCAGAAAAGGTCGACACGATCCCCAAATGTTTTGATTAAAAATATCTAAGCGATCTGTCGGAACGAGCAGCTTCCCGGTTTCCACGCTTATCGCAAAGCTTTGTGTTCAACGCATTAAGCTAATTTGAATGGTGAAGGGCCGCTCAAAAAGCCGTTGTTTGAATTCTTCTCTTTAGTCGGGCGGTTGCCGGCCTGATTGTGGGAGCCGACGCTGCATGGATTGCATTCTGTTCGTCGCACAAGAAGACAGGCGCATTGATGGCGGCTTTTTGATTTAACCAACTGTACGCGAGCTGGGAGCCATGTATTTGCGTTGTAAATTTAATGCGCTCATTACATTCCTATGTTTTATATAAATTAGAGGCTGCGGTGCAATTGCGGAACGTTCATGGTACATTTATGGCTTGATTATAAAGCTTTCTGTCGGCGACTTTAAAATAACCAACGTTTGTTTAAGTTAAAAATAAGACTTTCAAGACGATGAAATCAGATAAGCTGGTAATCTCAGGTTGTCATCACAACGACTAATAAGCCAAAGTTATCCAATAAAACCCCTTATGCAGAGTTCACTAAGGTTCATTATATATTTAAAAATGAAGTGTGTTGACGAATGCCCAAGATGTATCGCCGTGGGTGAAACCATTGACAAACGACTTGCTCTGACACACCGGTGATAAATAACTGATTATGTTACACTGCATTTTGCCTTCATAATTAATTGACAAAAGCTATCGAAGCGGCATTAGCGTCTCAAACGATTCTGATTATATTAATCGGACCAGTTACAACCACATTTCATAATTTACTCTTCCATTACAAAATAACTGACAATTATCGCCCAGAATGGAAGCAATTTAACCTCTCCACGGTCGAAACAAGCGCCCCGTTGAGTTGAATATATATTTTTATTGCTTTATTATTTTATTGGCATTGCAAGTGCAAACTGCCTCTCGTTTTTACGATTTACTTTTCGAATGGCTTATGGACCATAAATCTGTGCGGTTTAAACGAGCATACGCCTCGAGCTAGAGAAGCTACCGCATTAATATTGGCCATGATCATTTGTTATTTCTTACAGACGTTCGCACGCTCAGACATTAATAAGAAGCTAGAATTAAACATGCTCTGAATGAAGTCGTTTTAAACGAAGTAACGATCCAACATTGTCTACAAAGTATTTTTCTTTGATGTTTATAGAAGAAGTTAGTTATAATTTGTATATTCCCACTCTAAAACTATTTGTTGACAAAAGAAAAAACGTAAATAGTCAAAATAACGAGCGAAATGATCGTTCACCCGAAATAGTGATGGTTATTCCGGTACCGTCGTCTGGTAGTTAATTGCTGCATTTTTTACGCGGCCGACTGCCACGGATTCCGTAATTTGTCTTCTCAGAAATGAGTCGCGTCGTCGAATGCAAGCGACATGTAGATACGGCTCGCTTTTTTGTAGATACCCCTCGAATTTCGGCTGGCGTAAATTACGTTTTAGTAGAATACCCCGGGGAAACGTTAGACGGGTTCTTTCGTAATTACTGTTTTAACTGCTGGGACAGAAACGTCAAACGTAACTTATTTTTGTGGGTAAAATTTCCACTGATATATTTTATCTTTGGTTTTTATTTCACGATAGCTCGACAGCGTTTTGTACTCGTGAAATTCCCGAACATGGGGTGTGATTAAAAATGTACATAGGTGGCAAGTGAATAATTAAAATTGGGGGCCACAGCATTGCGGTCGCAGTGTAGGGCGATGTAATGCAATCGATAAATTGACGTCCACAGCGCGGTTGTGCTAACGATCGCTCAAAAGATTTACGCTTACCACTCGCGCTATTTACGCTCACCGCTTTTCGTGTTTACGATTACGCTCACGCATATTACGAAACCCTGTCCGTGACCCCGCGATGAAACCCCAAAATACGACAGTACAAAACCGCAACCAGGTAGCCTATATTTCTCCAACGCTTTGTCATTCTAGCTTTACGACTTTGTAATTTAGACTCAGGACAATCAAAAATTGAAAATGAGCCAGTAAGTACGGTCGATATTCCAGTCTTGTTTGTTTGTAGTTGTTTAGTACAAGTTATCGTGTACTTACTAGTTTGTATTCTAATAAATTTTGCTGTTATGATTCACGTGCCAGAACGAATCTGAATTACAGATGTCACCAGAATAGCTCAAGTGTTTTGCAATTAAAATATTAATGACTTTAGTCTTTGATGTATTATGCGGTTTGTTTAGATGGAGTACTCCATATACTTGAAAATGATGAGTTATTACTGGTATTTGTAGTGCGGTTATCTACAAATGCATTAAGTAAAAATAAAAAAGCCATTAAGATTAGAAAGATAAGTGCGGTTTAGTGAAAGGGAAGATATCAATGGGTGTTTATTTTAGTCTGAATACCAGGTATGTAACTGAAAGAATACGGCTAGGTTCTAATCAATAAAAATCATGGCACAACATCTTGCTTCAGATGAACCTAGAACAAAATAAGTTGTTTGATGATTGGAGACAAAAAAGAAACCTATTCCTAACTATCTTACTTCATCCAAATTGGTGATGGCGGTATTCATGGGCTTCAAAAGTGTGAAAAAAATTGTTGTTTAGAATAAAATTGAACCAGTATATATTCCTTCAGAAGACGAAATGAATGAATAAACCAAATCAAATAAAATGGCTTGATTAATCGATCGATTTTCGTTCAATAATTCATACCTACAAAAAATCAACACTAGTTTGATTCAGAGTCCATTTTAGGTAGTCATTATTGAAAGTCTTTATCACTATGAACGTACAAGACAATTTAATGAGTTACTATCAGCAGTTCGTTAAATAAAATATAATTTAAAACATGTAACTATTACGAGCAGAATTAAACCTATTAACTACCTAAGCACTTAACTGTCTGCACTTATAATAAAAAAGTTAATACAATACAGAATGTAACTACAATGTATAATAATATTATAAAGAGAAAAAATTGATATTTTTGTACATTTTTATTTTTGTTTATAAACTCGAAAATCGAATTGGTCCAGTAGTTTAAACAATTCTTTCAACTGTAGAATGCTACTCTATCACTGATTGACATAGGCTATTTCTATTTTCATGCAGGTTAAGCCGCTGACAGAAACTAATATTTTAAATAAAGAAATCACTGAAACTGAAAATAGTAATACATTAATATATTGGACATCCAAATATTCATCCGGTTCATTAATAGGAATGTACCCAAATCCTTGTCAGCATTCATCATGATCATCATTTCAGCCGAAAGACGTCCACTGTTGGAAATAGGCCGCTACAATGAACGCTCCCGTGCGTCCCGGATCCATTGGATTCCCGCAACCTTTACCAGGTCATCGATCCACCTTATAGGAGGCTTTCCAACGCTGCGTCTTCCGGTACGCGGTCGCCACTCCAGAACAGCATTGCCAAGTTGAATAAAAATACTGATACGTTGGTCAGAGATAAACCCAGCCCTCTCATCACGTGAAGAGTCAGTGAAGAGCTGTTTAGTTAGGTATCTGGAACAACTCTATGTGTACTTCTATCTTATGCCTTTTTTTATGCTTTTACCCTGCTGGCCCCTACGGTTGCTGACATCTCCTTGAGGAGCACGTGGAACACTACGCGCCGTCGTAAAAAAACTTATAACTCTCGATAAAAACCCATTCTTATTTTAGACCGAATGAAATAGCAAATAAACGTACAGAAAAACCAACACATATTAAACCTATTACAATAATACAGCTCTGTAAATTACGGTTTGTATCGTACGAGCAATAATTATAGTCCACTATCAACAGTAATAATCTAGACAGCGACACGTTAAAATTGTTTTACGTACCACTCTCTATGATGGATGCCTTCAGACTTCGTGTTGATAGATGTTACGTGGCAGAAAATTAACTGAAAGAGTCATTAAATGTCGATTCAAAAGTTATTGGACTTATTATTCGGTGAGTTGAAAAAATGTGAGTGAAAGAAGGAAGTTTTTTCCTTAATCACCAGCATTACCAGACTAATTTGATATATAATTTTCTTTTTTATTCAGTTTTTTATAGGTAATACATGTAACATAATAGGAAGAGGTCGGCCACTGACTACTTGAGGGCGAACCATCTAATAGATGGTTCGTTATAGTATAACGAACAATGGGCCTAACGCCAGAAATAATGCAAAATAGACGAAATCAAAACAGTTAAGCGACTATAACAATACAAATAAATAAATAGTTCTGAATAGTTATGTTGAAAATGGTATCATCGAAGTGACCTGATGATGATGATGCAGCCGGAAGGTGAAAGGTAGACACAGGAACATCATATTAAAACAATGTAACCTAGCAGTGTTTGGGTTAATTGGAATTGTCATGAAAAATAGGCATTCTGGTTATATATAAGTCTATCGCAACGAAACAGTGTGAAATAAAAAAACTTTTTACAAAAAAAAAATAACTAAAATAGATATCACTAAAAAAACACTAAAAGGATCAAATTAACTTTAATTTTAGAAGTAGGTGTTAAATAATATTTTCAAAATAACCAGGAATTTTTTTACACCAAATTCTTGCTAAATCTTAGTTATTTTACAAGCGTGTTTGTGTTTGTGTGTACGTGCGCAGACCAATACCGATGCAGTACCAATATATTATTATTGTATTATTTACCTAGAAATTAGGAGAACCAATTTCTGTGAAAAATAGTGTCTAAGTGCATTTAAGTAAAATTAGTGTTTAAGTTATGATTGTAACTAAATTTTTTAATCGAGGTACGTAGGTGTGTGCATTATTCCACTTACAAACTAGAAACTTACTTAGAAAGTGTCATAAGAGGTTTGGCTAGCCGTACTTCACCTGTTTAACTTGTCTCTAATTCGGTTAAAATTCTTGAATGAATTTCCTAATCAATGTAAATCTGTAGAAGTATCAAAATGTACTCAAATAATCGTATCGATTATAGATTCTCATCTATGTATGATATTATAAACATCGGTTCATATCTCTTACTGCAACAATAAATTTGTAAATGTATGTGTTTTAATTTAAATAATTCACCTATCATAAAACAATGGCCCATAATACGATAGTAATCTCATTTTTATCACATCTACATGTTAAAAATCCCAATGTTTTTACGATTATAAGGTCCATTATTATTCCATCGACTTTAATAAAACCAATTTCATTCGAAGTAAAGTGATCATTGGAATTGAAAATATTATGTTAGACGGAGTTCTTTAATTTAATCTAATTCTTTTAAGATTCGAACTAAATCTGTTGACATGAGAAAATTTGATGGAATAAATCTAGCAACGTGGTATAATTGAGACGGCTTTGGTTATTCTATCAATTTTATTTTTGTACTTTTCATAGCGAGTTCACGATTCAGTTTAATTTTCATTCAGTTTATTTATTGATACCAATGAAGCTAAAGTAGATAGAAACTTAGTGTATCCAACAGGATAATATAAGTAAATCTTTCAAATCTAAGGTCATAAAAGCCTCCTGGAACCACTTCTAGTAAGGAACAGCAAAATGCTTCTAAAGGAAGTGAAACCACAAGGCGGCTAGACACATAAAATATTGAAATATATCCATCGGCCGTACGAAAGAGATAGCACTACCTGCTTGCAATATTCAGGACCTGAGCAAGTCTTGGCAGACACCTTAGTTTGTCCTGTACTTTATTTAAGCTGAGGTTCTACTGAAATAGTTTCGTGACTGCGACAAGGTACGTCTGAGCTTAGGAATGGAAGTAAATGGTTGGTGGTAGGGTATGTCTACTGAATTATGGGCCTGGAAAATATTAAGCGTCTTGAAAGTAGGCTATAAAATTTAATGATATATGGAATACTTAAAATTCTTTGTTCGAACATTTTAAAACTGAGTTAATAAAGCTTATAAGTTATTTATTTTCGATTACAACAGTGTAACTTGTTATCTCTGCTTAAACTTCAAATTGAGAAAGTACGCGATTGTGCAGATGTTATCTCACTTTCGCGTTCCATTTCCCTCAAAGGATAAAATGGATCTCAAGCGATATTACGAGTCAACAAAAAAGCTGCTTCATTGAAACCTTTCATATGGAAGATTCTAACAGATCAGTAACTTAAATACTTCTACAGAATAAAATATGGAAAGTTCAAGGCAAAAGTTTATAGTACATGTTGTGATTTGTAACTCCTTTCCGCTAGAATGGCTGAATAGATTTGGATAAAATTGGGTACACGGGTATTTATCCGAAATTATGTTCCTTTAGGATAATTTATTACTTTAAAGCAAGCGAAGCCGCTTACAGAAGCTAGTAATCCACTAAAACATTTATTTATTTCAATACTATATAGGTACTTCAGTTCAGACGCTCGATTCAAAGAAACATTGGCTACTTAGAAACGTAAGTATATCTTTTGCGTGGGACCAAATGGTACCCCATTCGATGCTGATAGCATTTACATTTTCTTCATAACTTGATTCCCATCCACGATACATTGACAGTTCATTCCCCCATTCCTTATACTTATAGTGATTACACAATTGTTGGCACGGTTCAATATTGCTACATCTCAGGGGCTACAGTTAACCAAACTCTGCGAAAGCTTTGCCAAATATCTTTAAGTTGTTTTGTAAAAGTAACTACGTAATAATAGTCAGTGAAGCTACAATATTATATTATGAAAACAATAGTAAGATTTGTGTAAGAAGTTTACGCGCCAAAGTTTGGCAATTGAAAATAAAATTGATGAAGAAGGCTCTTGGATTCAAAGTTACTTTCTGGATTATGGTTTGTTTATTTTGAAAGTATTTTGCGATAAACGGGATGAAATATATTATTGTTTTCGTGGTTGTGATTGTTGATGTAGACAGTCGTAAGAAAATACACTTTTTCATTGATGACATCTTTTGGCGTCATTCTCTGGCAAGACTAATTTATTTTATAAATAATGGGAAAAAAAGTCACTAAGATAAGCAAGTATAAATCCAGTTATTATATAATAATGATTTTCTCATATAAAAACTATGTCAAGCAGATTCGATTACATCCCACAAGAAATAATGATGCCTCTTCATTATTTTTGGTAGAATGTAGTTAAATTAGCTTGAATCAGCCACCAATTGTGTCGGTTGTCTAAAATAACCACAAATGAACTCAACATTAATGTACAATTACACACACTTGCCAAGTTAGTTCTAAAATCACATTATCTAATTTGCCCATGCTAATGGCCTGGGACTGCAATAAAAATAGAATGCACGTTGTACAATGTACAGGCATTGTGTAACTGATTGTCCCAAGGGTACGGACTTGGTCGAGGGAAATGGTTACTTAATAGTGCTCCGAGTTACGGTCTAGTGATCTGTCACTTACAGGACAGTACAGGAATATAGTGATCAATATCAATTAAGTAGTCTTGTTTCAAGCTAAATAGATTTTGTGAGGCGTAGCCAAATAATTTATGGATGATTAATATGTACATAGCTAAATAAGACTAATGTGTAACTTATTAGAGTACTCTACATCTGCACTTTGGAGGACTTAAAAAACGCTACTGACCCCGCTATAAACGTGGCACCTACTGGACCCAAAAATTCTGAAGGAAAGAAAACCATCGATTCGAGAAATAGAATAATTAAGAACAGGACTAATACATGTCAAAAGATAAATACAATATTTATAAAGATAAATACAATATTTATAAAGATAAATACAATATTTATAAAGATAAATACAATATTTATCTTTTGTGTGAGAGGGTAAATCAGCAAATAACTTCTCACGCTCTAAGTGAAGCAAGAGGGAGTGTCAGATTTTAACCGACTATAACCCATTTGAGTTCTTTCAATTGCCCTTGGAAATCTGCGATAGCTCTTTCGAACGCTTCCACAACAACGCCAATATGTAATCACCCCTGGGTTTATAAAGTATCTTGATCTGTACACTAATTAAGCTAAAATGATTTTTGTTATTTTTACAAGAGTCCTAAGCACCAAAACGTATCTATCATCTGAACAAGATATTGGCGAACGAATGAAAATAACTAGACTGTTACAACAGATCATGTTGAGGATCAATGTTCCTGTTCAAATATTATATTTTCCGTGAAAATAGTGAAGTCTTATTGCACTAAGCCGGCCTGGGAATGGCTGCCAAATTGCTTCGCGTTGCCTTACACGCGTCATTTAGCCGCCGCTTGTACCCTGCCTGAAGGAGACTAAGCGAAAAGATTAAGCGTTTAGAAGCGTTACGACGAACATTGCTCGTAAGGAGCTGTGATTGTCACTTTTCTGAATAGACACATTTATATTTGAGCTTGGAAAATGGGAAAGCATTTGGTTTTCCCAGTGACTAAATGGCTAATATGTTCACAGACCTTCAATTATGCCAGTAAGTTATATCTCACAACATTATCCCACGAATCCCATAGCTTTGGCATAATTATTACGTTTAACAACAATGCGGGGTGACAAAGCATTCATAGCTCCACAATATGACGTAATTACCGTCACACAACCGCTTACGCTTTTGACTAATTAGTAAAGACGTTCAAGGACCGTAGTCCCAACAATAGGCCGGATATGCGCCTCGACGCCGCTTCCTACCGCTAACAAGAATTTATCGGACCTCTCACCTCTCTCTCATTACTTAAGTGTCAAAAAGAGAAGGATTATTTGTCAGGTAGATGGCTAATTAAATTTTTATACTTTAATGTAAAGTGAATCGATTCAGTACGGTCATCGGATAATTTTCCTAATGTCTGTCATTTAATTAAAAGGCTTGTTTCCATCCGTACGACGTATCAGCTGTGAACCGTAGTTACCTATTCATAGCCCAGTATGCGAGAACCGTGTTTTTTTATAATGGCTTTGAGTTTTTTTTTTTGCGCAAAATTGCATAGTGTGGCAAATTAATACGTCTTTGTCGGTACTGTGTGTTTTTCATGCATAATTTTTGTTCAGTTTTTCTTTGTTTGACGTTTTTTACTTTACTTTTTCCTCTTTTTGTCGGTTTATGAAGGATTAATGTGTGCTTTGTAAAGTACGTGGAGCTTAGTAATTTTTCAGGTATGACATTGACTTTGTTGAGCAGCAGTAATTTATGCTTGAATATGTTTTCTTTTTTTAGGTGGGCCCGATAATCAAATTGAATTTATTATTTATCTAGTAATTAAATTCAGAATTTTTATTATAAATGCGAAAGCAACTTTGTCTATCTACTTTTTTCGTTACCTTTACACGGATTTTGATAAAACTTGGAACAATGTTATACTATATTCTGACATTGGTCTCATAGCCAAGTATGGGAAAAAGTCTGAAAACTGTAAACTTGTAGTTGAATTTATTTTTGCGATTCGGAAAAATCTATAAGACTCGATTCGGGAATTAAACTGTCAGTTCAGTACAGAATTCTCGGTGCACGAGTCCGACTCAAAAGTATTTTTGTTTAGATTTAAATACACTAAAGTTCGATTTCTTTGATATAAATATAGTATAGCAAAACAAAGTTGACCGGGCCAGCTACTTTTTGCTTTTTTTTCTAATCTTTTTCTAAACAAACAAACATTAACCTTCTTTTTAATATCACGTCATTATCCCAGTGTGCTTATTATTAATTTTTCCTATGTCCGTTATTTTACCCACTGTCCAAACCCCGGTCCCCCACGTCGCGTTCGCCCCAGACAGCTTCATTAGCTCTCGTATGACGCAAATTGCGTGAACAAAAGACACAAAGGAAGTTGTTGTGATAAACTAACGATTGCTGAATTGACAGCCACCAGGAGGGTCGATGAGTGCTACGCTACGTGCCTTGAAAAAATATCGTCGGTTGCTTATGTATTATCAAAAGCGTACAAAGAAGCTTTATCACACCTAATATCACCAATTAATTACAGAAATTCTCAAGTTTTTCGCGCATATTACCCGTAATGACGACTAGATGGAAAGATTGCTGGTGCAAGGAAAAATCAAGGATAAAAGCGCGGTGGAGACAGATCTCGTCAAATCTGTGACACACTCCAGCATCAATGTCGACTCCCTAGTAGCCAAACAAAGAGCTGCATTGCATCGCAACACCAGAGAAGCGATCTAGACATGTTCACGATCTCTCTGTCAAGAGTCCGCGACTAAGAAAAGAGAATTATAAAAATATTGCCAAAACCGAAATCTTATACAATCACTACAAAGTCGCTTCCCGCTGTCTGTTTGTCCCTATGTATGCTTAGATCTTTAAAATTGCGCAACAGATTTTGATGTGTTTTTTTTTAGTAGATAAAGTGATTCAAGAGGAAGGTTTATATATGTATAATACATGCATAATATAGGAGAGAAACACTGGTAATGTTAGAGGTTTCTAATGTGATGTCGTAAATAAACACACACGCAGAACATACGGTCGATGGGGACAAAAGGGTCTGGAATAGCGACCACGTACCGGAAGACGCAGTGTTGGAAGGCCTCCCACAAGGTGGACCGATGAACTGGTAAGGGAATCCGATGGATGCGAGACGCACAGAACCATTTACTGTGGTCACGCTTGGGTGAGGCCTATGCCCAACAGTGGACGTCTTTCAGCTGAAATTATGGTGATGGTGATGATGAATTTTAGATTTGAAATCGAATAACCGTCAGAAAAGACAGATTGTGATTGAAAATAGTGTGAACTGGATTAAGCTATGAACAGATCCCACTCAGCTCTGCCCCACAAGTTAACTGTAGAACGCATAAGCTCAATCATTTACTGAAACCCACGGCAACAGCCACGAAAGCCTTCATTAAACTTAGAAATTCTGAACAACTGACGCAGACGTGGGTGTAGGCACGCTTTGCATGCGAAATGCATTGGAGGGACGCGTGCCGGTGGCGGTGTACGGAATACGGACATCGTATGTGGCATGTGCGTGAGTGGCTAGTGGCTGTGGGTATCTTGTTAGAGATTCATAATTGTGTCGTACACGTGTACTATAGAGTGGCTGTTTTTCTTTTTGTGTTAGAAATGATCAAGTAAATTCTCCTGTTTTGGGTCGAGTGCATTAATTGTGCGTACAGCTACGGAGTGAAATTCCCTGACAGAGACTGTGTTTTCTAATAGCTAAAACCTAGGGTATTTAAGTAAAGAGTGGATAGGTTACTTCAAGTTAAGTGTGCTCTATCATCGATCACATCATTACTTACTATTAGGCGAGATAGTGATCACACGAAAACCTACAAAGAAAGAAAAAAAATGGAATGACTCGAGATTAGGCTCAAAAACAATGGCTTTATTGTAATTTTATTTTTAGGGTAGAATAAATCCCTGATGGTAAGCAGTGATGCAATCGTTGATGGTGAGGCGCACTAGTTTACTAAGAGCCTATTCACTCTAGCCTTGAAGACACCCAAATTGCTGAGATAGTGGTCAAACGCGAGGCTGTCAATAATAAAATATATATATATATATAATCGGATGGGAAGACCTGAGCGGGCCAATTATTCCTGTAGTAGTGGATATCCTACGCCTGCAACAAAACTTGATTGACTGGACTGAAAACATAATTAATAGCTATTACTACATTTAAGAGTTACCGTATTCTGAAGACAAACATTCCCGTGGAGGTTTGAATACTATATTCCCTGTTAACATAAAAATCCAATAGCATTTTCCCTGTCGTTTTTCATTATGCTGTAAACCTCTATCAGATTATACATTAAACATAGTAATTACTCTATGCTTAATGAAGGATCTGATTAATAGTTTAATTTCAGTTTCGAAGCACGCTAGAAGACCCACAGCTGTGTTATTAATTTATGCTGTAATAATTATCATTTACGTGACCTCTCATGTTCTACTTATTGTGCGTGTTTGCTGGACAATTAGGTAATCAAACCAGCAGGTGCGTTTACGCTACTTAGTTTAGTGAGTGTAGAAACCTTTTAATTTAACTATTGGCTCTCACGCCTGTAAAATGGTGAAGGGTTAGAGATTTGTCACGCCACAATTATGGCGGTAAGTCCCCTCTTTGAGGCTGGTTGGAAAGAACTCACGGCGTCCTCACCTTCCGCTTGACGCAGGTTCTCACCGAATACCGTAAGTTCGGGAAGTTCCTGCACCTAATTCGTGCGGAAGCGACGCCCGGGTGTCGCCACTCTGTGGACCGCCCGGAGGACACGGTGGAGCACACGATGGAGGTGTGCCCCACTGCGGCAGAGCAACGCCGTGTCCACGTGGGGGCGATCGGCGGCGGTAATCTCTCGCGTCGGGCCTTGTTACAGGTCATGGTTCGGAGCAAAGAGGAGTGGCAGGAGGTCGCCTCCTTCTGCGAAGCAGTAATGCTAGTAAAGGAGGCAGCCGATCGCGTGAGGCAACACGCCCCAACCGTCGCCGAGATTCCGATTTCCGGCCGCCGTAGGCGCGGGCTTATGGACGGCGAGCAATGGGTGGCTCGCCGTCCGACCGTCCGGTAACCGTTCGGACCGAGCCCAAGTCGTCGACGGCGCGTATTGTTCCACGCGCACCTCAGAGAGATGTCAACAAATCGTAGGGGCCCAGCAGGGTCGAAGCTTACTTGGAAAGCCACGCGTAGTGTGAAAGTGAAACCCGAGGCCCTGGGATGAAGACAAAGAAGGAACAGGAGTGGGTGGTATGTTTTAGTCAGTAAAAGTCTGACACTATCTCCCGCTCCGCCCAAGAGCGCGATTTGTCATAAGATGATTCATAAGACAATTCTGCCACCTAAAAAAAAAAGAGTTAGAAATAGTGGGGTCAAGTTTAATGGCCGCCGTTTGCTTGGGATAAAATGACTGATAAAGCAGCTGAATTGATTTAGATGAAATTTAACCCTCAGGTGGTTTATGGTCTGGAATAGAACATAGAATATTTGCTATTTCAGGAAATAGTCTATTTTTCCGGTAATATGTTTCTTTGGTACGATTTACATCGCTGCTTATCATTAGGTGGGATCGCAGTCAAGCACTAGTTTATATCAATTAAAAAAAAATACTTTCATTTGGGCGAAACCGCTGGCAGCAGCTATATTATAAAGGTAAGTTTCTATTTTTTAAATGTTTAAATCGTGATTTAAATGTAGCCTTTTTTTTAATTTAGGTATTTAATTTGAATGCTATTTTTACATAGATGTAATTTTTAATTAGATTTGTAGATGCAAACTTTTACAAATCTAAAAAAAAATACTTGTTGTTAGTTGATTTTGTAGCCTAAATAAATATACCTATTTATTTACGTTTGAATTTCAAAATATTTATTAATTAATCACGCGTCAACATCTAAATAAACGCACAAAGATAGACCATGACTTAAATTAAAACAAGAATAGTTCTCCGATAGTAAGTTCTCGAGGAATAATTTTTGATTTTAACAAAGAACATAAAAATAACAACACAAAGAAAATGAATTAAATATACAGTTTGACAAAGAAAACAAGATGAAAGTAACAACCATCACAGAAGACTTTATCTGTGATTCAAAACAAATGACTGCAAAAGCAAAAGACAAGAAAAATAAACACAACATCATTATTTTATTCATACCAAAATAGACCAGGGAACTACATTGACTAATGAGTTATCACACGTAATACTACTATTAAGTAAGGCACGGTTGCTTAATAATGCACAAAAGACATCATCAATTACACTGGTTCCCTGTGTACCAAGTGTCTCTTTGATCTCATAACAAAAGGGATAGTTGTATGTGTTCGGAGTCTACGCATGTTATGGTCCAAGATTGGGGACCAAGGCGATAACATTTTGGGCTCGATAGAGGGTCCAATCACGAATAGGAAAAATTTTGCTCTGCAAATCTGGAAGTATATTGGTAATTACTATAGAACTGGACGAGTCAAATCTAATATGTATTTTGTTACCTCCTTGTTGATATCTGATTAAAGAAATTCTAGAGTATATTTAAGAAAATTGGTGAGTAATTTGTATAACTATGAAGGAATTAGTGTAAATTTTACATTTTGTAGCTTATTAAATCGAGGTTTTTCTTTTAAATTAGAACTCGGGAATCAGTTTGGGAATAAATCTTCTGTTTATGTTTTAAATATCAAAGGTCATAAAGTAACAAAAACTAATTTTCCGGTAGTAGTACGAATTTCACAAGCTGATTTCAAAAATATATTCACCAAGTCGGGTCCACATTTATATAATTTCGGCTAAAATAAACTCAGCTTCCAGTCACCAACATATCTAGAGCGAGACTAATTCACAGAAAAGTGGACCTTGCATCAGCAAACTGTCACATCTACCGTATTTAGAAGAGTTTACGTCACGTACAATTTGGTTTAACTACAGCCCACGGGGGTTTACGACCATATTATCACACTGTGCATTTTCCCAAGGAAATACGACGAACATTGGCGCTACAAGTTTATGGCTTGTAGTATATTAATAAGTCAGTGTACCAACCAGGATCAATAGAGCATCAAAGTAAATGACAATGAATGGGCAGCTGGTGGCACGCCGCCCGTGACGTAGCGACAGCGGGGCTGTATCTGTTACAACCCCGCTATCGGATTGCGCACAAGCGAAGGCATGGTTCTACCTTACCTCCGCCTCCGCATTTATGGACTTTCACTACTTTTAATGAAATTGTAACGGGACTTTCATACTTAAGTTAAAGTAAAGTAGAAACTTTGAATTATATCCCCCACCAAGTCCAGAAGCCACGCGATAAACTGTTATGTGGAGCCAATTTATTGAATGAACCGCCGTTTGAGAAATATAGAGTCAAAAGGTCGTTTCAATAAATACTTGTAATAATAAAAATCCTTAATTACCAAGCAACCGAGGCCCATAGACAAAATTCACAAATAATATAATCTTACAAAATAATAAACTATACATATACAGAAACTGTAACAAATCATAAACGAAATAATACACGAAGTGACGGCTAATGCAATGCAATGCAGATCTATAACCCCCCACCCACATTCGCAAAAGTCAACCTTCTTCAAAGCATCTCCGCATCCACCTTCGATACAACCCTAACCAGCAATACCTAACGACCTATTTGTTTGATCAAATTTATGTTGCTCATGTGCTCTTAAATGCGCACTTTAGGAAATTATGGGTTTGCATTTCTGTTGGACAGTTTACGATGGATGGGAGTAATAACAGTAATTGCTGTAGGTGTATGTCATCGCAGTTTTTTTGGTGGGTTTCAAAATTTTTGCCATTTTTAAGTAGATACTCATGTTACCTACAATGATTTGCTATGTTTTAGTCTCGACAATAATATCATCTTTATAAACTTTTCTGGTTAAAGAAGATAGTAAAGTCACTTATTTTGGTTTCCAATAAAAACTTTCCCACAATGTATAATCCAAAAATTATCTTGTTAGCGTACTCTCTAAAATTAATTCAGAATAGGGTTCAATCAGCGCATACGCTACGCAGGAAACAGCCCGTATGTTCCGTGGATGTTCGCATATAACGACGGTAATATTGGCAAAATTAACACGCTCCACCGTGAAATCACATAGTGCGGTAACATCGATACGCAATTTACTGTCGGAAATGCTACGTAATGGGGTACTTAGTGGTACGTGTCGTACTACGAA
The DNA here is from genome assembly GCA_949316375.1 of Mythimna vitellina. Lineage (NCBI taxonomy): Eukaryota > Metazoa > Arthropoda > Insecta > Lepidoptera > Noctuidae > Mythimna > Mythimna vitellina. The sequence continues at coordinate 13,183,053 of OX438686.1, forward strand.
TACGTAAACTTGTTATTCGACATCTGCGTGGTAGTGCTCTCGATATTAACTTTTGAAATTATAATGTAGATTGCTTATGATATTATTAGAGTTGCGAGATTACAGCCTTGGCTTATTACTATCTGGTAATGATATTATCAACGCTTTGAATTGGCATAAATTAGTTCTAGAAACAATAATTATATAAAATGTGTATATCATCATTAGGCAAAGCATCTTGATATAATTAGGTGATGTCAAAATTTAAATAGTTCTTGAATTAAGCTTTAATAAAAATGTCGATGAAGTTATTTTAAATATCTAATTAAAGTATAAATACTGGCCTTATAAACTTCAACTGAATAACTTTTCAACTATTTAAATCTACCAAAGTTTATTCGAAAACTTTGAAGTCCACATTAAATTAAAAAGTAATTTTCATATTTTGTTGGAAACACAATTCAAGTAAAAATAAAAGGTCATTTTAAAAGTCCACGGTCACCTTTACAAAAGGTGTTTCAGAATTAAAACCTCGTAAAAGCAACAAAATGACGTCCAATTTGGGTAAATTTCGGATGAAACAATGGCAGCTGTCACCCTCCGTGTTGGTCATCAAATGTTTTTTTTTTTTTACCCACAGGTTGTCAATCTTTGCTATAGTCACTTTTGATCAATTCTATAGTCATGTACCTAAATCTCCTTTGTTTTATTTAATAATTTTATTAAGAAATAATGCATTGCATTAAAGCCCACTCACAAAATCCAATTCACTTACCCATTAATTATTAATTTATTTCAGATACAAAATCCACATTTTATTTGTAGAGGACTTAAAATGTATTATGTTTACAACCAATTTACACATAACCATTACACTATTAATACAATTATCAATAAATAATAAATTAAATTGTAAATACATTTAAATAAATAATAATAGATATTTGTTCTGTCTAAAATTTAACATATATTATTGTTACAAGCAGCTCTAAAGTAATGAAACAAACTTTATTCAGCAGTATCTTAATGTACTACAGCAAAGAACCATTAATACCTGTTCGGTAGTAACTTTTGATATTCAAGTAGAAAAGAAACCCTATCATATCTTTAAGCACTTCGTCACGAATATGTAAAGTACAAGGAAAAAAGAGTGCTCATATTCTGAAATGAATTTCTAACAAGCTTAGCTTGAAAATAGAAAAAGCATTATACCAACATTACGAGCATTACTTTCTTTGCGTGTTGAGAGGCTTAAAAATGCTGCTCAACATTTTTACGTCCAAGTGAATAGGCGAAGTTACTTTGCGAGAAAAGGAAACGGTTTTGACTGAAATACCTATGCTTTATTCATAAGTTTTTAGGCGTATCAAAAACCTTTTTATGACATCGCTATCATAGATATTTATTTATTGGTACAACATACTGTACGCCTTTTATCTGTTATATGACCTATATTGGTGAGAGTTAAATAGCAGCTTATCGAAGCATTTCGGTGATTTAGTAATTTATTAAAAGCTGAAGTTCTGAAATTACTGAATAAAAATGTTAAGAAGAGTTTTTTAAAGAATCATAAATATTTTCTTTGATATTCAACTGAAGACGATGCATCTTATACGGTGAAGAGGCCATTATAACAACATTATAACAAACAAAAAACCGCGCTAAGTAAAGGATCACACTCAAGGACAACTGCCCTCACCTTTAAATGGAACACCGTCTCCTTAAAAAGCCGGAGTCACAATACTCAGGACGTGCTTCCCACACTATTAAGCAATCATAATAATTGCTCCTACAGTTTTTTGTCCGGCCACTAATCGCGACACATAAAATATTTTGACGTGACGATAAGGACTAAAGGGGCCGAGCTTTGCCTTATCTTATCGGCCCTGAGTGTTGGGTCTCTAATGACCGGCTGCCCTACCGCCCTTTGCTTATATACTTCCGAACGCAATGACAACTTCATTACTGAAGGTGAAAACTGGTTATTTAGATGTGGTACTATTTCCTTTACGAACGCTAAGTGGATTTAAGGAGCAGGCGAAGTTTGGTAAGGAAAAATAAAGTGTATTAAAAATATACGTTAAAATAAGTTGCAGCTTGCAACATTAACATTTATAACCATATCAACGTTAGCACATAACAAAAATATAAAATGTCACATCAAAACCACAATTCAAAACAGTGGACCAATGAGAAACAATAAATTGATAGTAATACAGCGAACAAAATAAAGTTGTAGATAATCTTCAAGGGAGAAGGTATTTTCCGACGAGATTCAGGATTCGTGTAGCGTAAGTCGGGCGGCTGACATGTGATTTATTTCTTTTATCTTAGAGAAGTCGGCTTTTCATCTGAGATAAGACGGTACCTACGTAAATCAAAGCCATGTGTGATTGTTCGAGCGATGAAAATTGTAATGCAGCTTACTATTTTGCCGTCGGAATGCTCAGTAGACTATTCTAATTTGGTTTCCAACTTATTTGTAGTGGCAGTTGTGTCTGTCTCCAGAATAGCAATAATAGCTATTATATTTGCGTCAAAGCTGCGTACAGTCGGCATTAATTCAAAATGAATTGCGACAGTCATACAACAGCTGTAGGATTCAATATAATTAATTAATAACGAAGACGTCAGATATTACGGGTATTATTACAGGACGATGAATTTACGATGAATATCGAAGCTAAAACTGTGGTTCATGATTTTAATATACAGTATTTTTCATTAAACATTTCTGAACTGTTTTAGCATCGGATGGAGAATTTGAATTAAGAATGGTTAAATTGGTAATATAATTTAAAACAGTTTATATTGTTATGTAAGAATAAGATTGTACCTTGAAGTCACCTATATAAAGAACTAGCCACATTCACTTAGGATTTAGTTTAGAAGTACTTTTACGAGATACTAAAATGCCCAAGAACTCTTGTATAAACCCTACAAATATTTGTTTTACTTATATAATACTATTCAAATTCAACAAAGGAGTCAAGAACCTCTTAGTTTATCTAATCACAAGAGAAACCTGTCATACTCGACTTAATTTAAAGCCAGCACTTACCGACAGTTTCATAAAATTTAGTAAATTTTAAACAAAACGTACTTTAGTGGCCGAGTATCATGAATAGCGTAGGTAAACTCCCACGGGAATGTATCGTGACTATTCGTGACTCATATTCTTGTCAAAGTGGGTGACAGGATATTTTGAGTAAAGGATAATATAAGTAAGGGATATATTGATAACGCTAAGTGTTACAGTTATTGTTTATGTGATTATACCCTAAGAGAAAGAAAGAAGACATGTTTATTCTGCCCAAATAGACTTACAATAAAATACAGCAATCTGTCGGACCATGTATAAACCGGGCATAACTGTGCTGCACCATAGACACTAGACAAAACACAAAAAAAAAACAAGGAAAAAAAATAGAAAAGAAAAAAAAAGAGCAAAAATTCTAAGATAACTTTATTCAGCAGTTTCACTTACTGGTAAATATAGCAATAATTTATGCACCTCTATTTTTTTAATTAGTTAAACAGGGGCTCTATCCGTACCCGTTACTGATAATTTGCAGACAAAAGCAAAAAAAAAACGAAATCCTAAAAAGTGTCCACGAAAATTGGTCATAATTGGTAAATTGATCATATAATCAATGATTCATAACAATTGCTACCAGAAAATACTACTAGCAGTGTTTTTTCCATTTTGATCGTCATTTATTCATTCATAAATTGAGTGATATTTTGGGATATAAACAAACGCTAATAGCTTTATTGTTTATGAATATTATTTATTGAGACTTTTCTTAAATAAAAATAAGCCCTTTAAGTATTTGTACTAATAAAAAATTTGTGACCTATATTATTACATCAGTAACAAAAAAAAAAAACTTAAAGAATTTGTTTTAAAAATAATCATTCATTTCTTTTATTCAAAATAAAGTTATTAGTGTTTGTTTATAACAAACGATAATATCATTACGTTTTCATTAGAGTATTTAATTTTAACGGGCTATTATTATAATTATAATCTATTGTAATTTTAATTATATATAATTTATGATTTCTAACTAAAATGAGTCTTTGTTACTTGAAATAAATGAATAATAATTTAATAATTTCACACTATGCGACCAAACTACATCTCAAACATATTCCTTTCCATCGATATATTACAATACAACCGAGCAATACATTTAATAACTATAACGAAATGTAAACAAAAGACAAACACGTCCAAGCCCTCATAAAACGCCAATTAGTACACAGTTTCCGTGTTCTAATAAATCTCATAATCTTAACACGTTATCACAAAAGAGCCGAAAGACTTTACAGAGCCATTTAATTTATTATATCAATTAAGAAATTCTTCACACGCGCTATTACAATTATACGAACGAATAATTCTCTGAACGCTTGGTTTGAGTCCTGTATATTCGTAATTTAAAGCGCATTAGGTTGTAAAATGATCTGGCAAGGATAATTGTTTAATCACCAGGGCCATATTTTTTTTTTACTGTAACCATATTATTCGTCGGAAAAATTGCATATCTTTCGTATTTTCGCGACAGATGCTGTTTTAAACAAAATTGACGCATTGTCAAATTATTGCTTGTTCGTTTTTTTTTCGTTCGATTTCAATCAGTGAAAGCCTGACACGCTCTCTTGCTCCTCTTCAGAGCGACAGAAGTCATTTGATGACTTTCCACCTCATACAAAAAAACCGACCAAAAAAAACGGCCAAGTACGAGACGAACTCGCTCACGAAGGGTTCCGTTAAGATTCGGTTTTTAAGTATTTGGTGTTATAGCGGTAACAGAAATACATCATCTGAGAAAATTTCAACTGTCTAACTATCACGGTTCATAAGATACAGCCTGGTGGCAGACGGACAGACAGACGGACGGACAATGAAGTCTTAGTAATAGAGCCCGTTTTACCCTAAAAAAGACCATAGATATATAAATACACAAAACATATTTTTTATATAATTGTACTTTCAGGTATAATATTGTATTTGGTCAGAATTAATAGTTACATTTACCAATACAAAAAGTTATACAGTATGGTACATGTGTAATAATCCCTTGAATACCTCATGTGACACCTACGGCTAGAGAGATCCTGCATCGTAAAGATTTTTATTAACACTAAAATAAGTTATATCTCTCCTTTAAAACTGAAGAAAATATGACTTTGAAATGTTACAGAACAAATAAAACCTACTTAATAAACCACTTTACGGATTATTGTCTATTTAATTTAGTTCTAAGAATAAAAGGGTCTATAATATTTTAAGATCCAATAAACTTTAATTAGTATCAAATATCAAGCCATCAGGTTGGTGATTAAACCAATCACATTTCAGATAAAGTGTCCTTTTCTGCCATCCATTACCTTCGTTAGCCATTAAATAATATTAACACAACGGGGATATAAATAACTCAATATTAATTGAGTAATACGATAAAATTTATAAATTATGACAGATTTCTACTGAACACAGGCCGTTACGAAGGCACAATAATTACTGTTATTTATAACTCCTTTCGTTACTGCACTTTACTGAAATTAATTTGGAAGAATGATCAACCAGTTAAGAAAATTCTCGAAACTACTGCGTCACGTCGTCAGTATTCGGTTAATGGGGAAAAAAAAAAGAATAAAGCAAGCGAATGATCGTTTTTTCTGTTTGTATCCAGATACAAACAAAAGAGATATATAAAGGAATCGAAACTAGGATGTATTTGGCATATAATAGAAAACAATGAAGAATTTAGGACTCCAGAATTATACTAAGTTAGAAGTACATACTCGTACCTATTAACAAGAAACTAATTTCTTCTATTTATTTGCTTTGCTTAATATTAAAACTATAAAATACATGACAATATAAAATAATATTGACTAAGATGATCGTCACCATTATATTTTCAAATAGTGTTGTAACTATGAAAGTCACAATGATTAAATCAAATATAATTTCTATTCATATCAACAAATTAAACCATAAACAAACACTTGTAGATATCCGGATAGTTAAAGTTTTAATAGATGAAAACATTTTATTGCATATAAATAATGCATCAAAAACTTTATAGTGCAGTCTCACAGTACCATTTTAATACTAATCACGTGCACTATCATCTCATCGCTATTATGTCATTTCAGTTTGTTTATTAGAAAGTTAAGAGGAACTAATTCAATGTCACATTAAGTCAACGTCGACGACGTCTATATATACGATAGACTTTTTACGAGTTCCCAGTATGAAATTTATTACATTTGTCACTAGAGAGCAGTAAAATCGAGCATGTTTTTATTTTATACAACGACGATAGGAATTGTACACATTTACGATTACTTTGAAGATAATTTATTGAGAAGTCATTTGACAGCCGTTGACAGCTTGACACTATAATTTGATTTAAGTGTCATACACAAACTGACATTTTTGAAGTAACGATATATTAATATAACGTTCTGTCAAAATAATGAAATTCAATATTATTGTAACAAATCGAATAATACTAGTCGATACAAAAATAAGTATCGATGTTATGTGAACAATGTAATCCGCTCTTCGTAAGTGGATACACTAAAAGATGAAAAAGAATTCATCAATACAAATACACTTTGTGAGGAGAGGTTCCGTAAGTGATATCATGTTGACTCGCAATAGAGAGGGCCTACAGCTTGTTTGCTCCTGTCACAATCTCAGTTTGGTAATAAGATGCGACACATGTATTATCCCGATTAAATCCCCCTGGAAAGGGGCTTAGATGTAGTGATGTCTGTAGGTGACATCCCTTCCCGATCGTTGGTAACATCGCCCATTCTTAATATATTTTAATTAGACTTATATGTTTCGCCTATTTGATACTTCTTTTGTTTTCATTTGATAAATCAACGTTCGATATTATAGCTGCCCTAACTAAATTTCTGTTCCATATTTAGATATAATTGTTAATATGAATACAAACACTGCCAGCATTTAATATCCACAACACGTCCCCACTCCCAACATAATTACCAACAAAAAGCCAACAACACGAATACCAGTTCCGATTCCTATCGATATCGGCGTCCGGATCGACGAATCGACAGTTGGCACGTCGCCCGTTCGTACCGCACTATTCGATGATTGATCGGTCGGCTTCCCGCCTGAGCTTGTCAAGGCGAAGAATAACATTGTTACGGCTCTTGTAAACGTCTCACTGCCGCAAAATCCTCTTAGAGCAGTGAGTGACTACGAAAATAGAACCGGAATTGTATTATTAATATTTTACAGGAGCAAACCCGTACGTGGGTAGCAATGCAAAGAGAATACAGAAAGGATTGGATTTGAAATTTAAAAATGTATACGTTTTTTCATTGTTACGTGTTTTAGTCCGCGTTTGGATTAGCAATTGTAATTGATGTGCTACTGGTATACGTCATATGGTGAGTCTAGTCACGGAATAAACAATTTTTTCCATTTTCAAAACAAAACAAACGATCGAAAAAGCATTCTATAATTGTACTATTATTGTAATGTTTACATTTTTTTTCTAAAAGTTTTTATTGATCCAAAAATCTTGTTTACATAACTAAAAGTAATGCGTCGCCTCTACTTGTAATCATAATATTTGATATGGCAACATCAACCGTAATCAAACATAATCTATGTTGACACCAAACATCACTCCCCAGAATCAACTTCATCCTTTTTTATACCGTCTAATAAAAATACGGTCGCAAACCAAATAATGGATGTAATAAAGTAATATAGAGTTCGACAAACTGCTTAGCATAATGGCCTATGATCCTTTAATGGACAATGCGAATGGACGGAAGCTGAGATGTGAGAACAAAAAAGAAACTGTAAATGTGGACCACCGACCTAGCGGTGGACTTCAAAGGACATTCCCTCCGGTGTATAATCAAAGGCCGTAGATTTACAAACACTGGAAACGTTTTACGGTTTTCGGATGACGGTTTTGGTTTTAGTGACTTTATATTTGAGTGAAAAAGAATTTGAACACATTTTAAAATCGTTTTCTTTTTGGTGTTTGTCATAATATTATTATATATTTATAGCTAGCAAATATGAGTATTTCAAAAATACCAGTTACCCAGTAGAACAAGTACTATTTTAGCAAAATGGATTTCTGTATTAAATCACTATGTACTTATCATAGCACGATTGACGCTATGGTTAAGTTATTGGCTGCTGCGCTACGTGTTACGGGTTCCATTCTCGTAAGCAAGAAATATTTGTATGGCCTACATTATTATAGCAGTCCCGAGCCTGAGTATATTTGAGTTTACATGTTTGTGAACATACCCACGATACATGAGTAATTCCTTCAATGTGAAGAAACAAAATTCTATAAAACAAAATACATCGACAAACACACGTCAATAATTTTCATGACAATGCTTTTTCATTTCCCTGCTTCCTTTAAGCACACTTCATTACCATTTCGCTTGACTAAATGCACGCACCAATTATATCTCCTATCCTCGCCTATCCCATCTAGGGAGCATGCATCATTGTACACTTACACGCATATTAGAATGAAGCATCAAAGGAAGTCGAGTTTGAACTCGAATGCCTTACCATATTCACTGAGAGAAGACTTTTGTGGAATGCTTACCTGTAAAAAAAAAATATGAAAAGTCAGATTTTTGACAGGAAAAAGATTATAGGTACGAAAGAAAGAAAACATGTTTATTTGACAAATATCATGGCTGCGCTAAATAGGTTCAGTTCAGCATAATGCCAGCAGGCAACTACATAGCAGTTGCCTGACGCTGGTTTTCAACTGAACCTTTATATGTAGGTGAGTGACGGATGAAAATCTGTTTTGATATGTGTGTGTTAAATATATAAAAAAATATATTAATGTATACAAAAGGATGTATCATAGATGTTTAGTGTTAGTTGTGTAGGTTATAATTTTATAAACAAATATCTTTAAGTACTGCTTATCATTAATATCAAACAATGGAGTAAGTACGTATACATAAAAGAAAAATAAAGCTCCTGGTTAAAGAACAAATAAAAAATCATAGAACTCATTGCTTTGGGACACTTTTCTTACTGAGAATTTTCAGACGCAATCAAACATCATGCTTGATCTGTCTCGACAAGTAAGTATGTTAAGTTAAAAAAAACCTAAGTAGGTCTAGATAGTCCTGAATATATTTAGGCAAAAGGAAAAATATATTTTTCTAATATTGTGGCTGTTGACAAATTTTTGGTAACACCGAAGTACCTCACTCAAATCTCAAGGACACAATAATAGTAAAAACATGTACTCTAACCCTCAAACCCAGTACAGACATCTGCGATAAAGCCTAGTTCCAAGTAAAATCGCACTTAACGATATAAAGACATGCACACAACGTACGAACGTGATTCATTGCGTGATATAATAACAGGTTTTTAGCTTTACTAAAAGGCGTTAATACATTGAAGGTTTTGCTAAAGCTTAGCCGCATGCCACCGAGTTGCACCTCAATGTGTTATCTTTACACTCTAACGCCTTTAGTGAGCTGCAATAGTATGCCGTTGGTGCGGTAAAGTAATCGAGAAGCATTGGCCACGCTGCCAAGCATTATCTTATCTAGTAAAATAGTCTAAGGTACTCTCCTCAGTTGCATTCTGACGAGTTAATTTTTTTTCACTAAGGCCTTATTCTAGAAAGTCAAAGCGTAAATGTCAATGTATATGAAATTAAAAGCGTTGCTTCTGTTCTTGATTTGAGATTCAAACGAAGTACGTTACGGACTAAGTGTTTTGCCTCGTCGTTTATACCGCGTACATCGAAGGACTGTCCCCCTAGTCAAGTTAAGATCGTTTCATTTGCGTCGGATGCTTCGAGTAGGCCTCCAATTCTTTTGTTCTGACCCCGTGACTGAGCGTTGAGATGACGTTAGAACAAAGGAATCGGAGGCGTTCAACGCAAACGAAACAATCGTAACCTGGCTAGGGGGGCTAGAGCAGTTTCCTTGCTGCGGTTTTCCCGTCCAATTTTAAATTATGTGTCTTTAAGGCTAGAGTGAATAGGCTCTTAATAAACAAGTACACTTCACCATCAACGATTGCATCACTATTTATCATCGGGGGAGATCACAGTCAAGCACTAGTTTATGTCTAGCCTATATTTTTGGGTTGGAAATCATCAAATAACTTCATCCAGCTTTGGGTCGAGCAAAAGGTGGATTTTTTTTTTTAGGTGAGAAATTCATCTAATGACAAATCCCGCTCTTGGGCTTTGCAGGAGATAGTGTCAGACTTTTGCTGACTAAAAACCCACTCATGTTCCTTCGTTGCTTTTCGTACCAGGGCCGTGTCTTCCTTTCAGAATCAGACCCTTGGCCCCAGTAGGCTTCGACTCTGCTGGGCCCCTACGGTTTGCTGACACCTCCTTGAAGGGTGGGTCAGAATTTTACTGACTAACACCCATGTTCATTCAGTTGCTCTTTGTATTCCAAGGCCGCGGTAGCCCTTTCAGACCTTTCCGTAGTCCTAGCAGGCATCAGCCCTTAGTTACACTAACTGATAAGCGAACCAGATTTAGTTCAGTGTTCTTAGACTAGTGTATAACATTTTGTTAGCTGGCTTTATAGAGCTACTTGCACAGTCTAAACGCATTAGAACTAGTTAAGAAAATTCCTGTCCGTAGTTTTTTAATTAAAACTGCTGAAGACGACATCATGCTTCTCAGTTATTTCCTTTAATTAAGTGCATTCCCATTATGTAGGATGATAGACATTCTGGTTAGTAATTTTATGACATAAAGTGCAGTACCTTCAACTTCTATTTGTAGTTTGCGTAGGTGACATTCTTGTTTTAAATTTTTAGTGTGTTTATGTTCAAATGAATGCCCTTTTTATATCCTAATGTCAATTACAGAAATAAACAAAATTATACCCGTAATAATTATTTTTTAGGGTTCCGTACCTCAGTCGGCAAAAACGCAACGCATAAAGAGCTATTAAGACACGTTTTCCCAGGAATGTGTGTGATTATATAAAGTTAAAATTAATATCAAATATTCAAGTCTGCTACCTTTTTAAGTCAATGCAATGTAAAGGTAAGACCGTATATACTTATTTATTTATTTTTACAGAAAATTTATAGATTCATAAAAAAAATGTTTTTAGCGTAAGTATGGAAAATTGATAACAAGTTTCCTTATAAGTTACATATTAAGTTGACTTGAAATAAAATTTAAGAAATAAATAAGATCAATAAAAAAAAATTAGTCTATTCATGCAATATCATAGAGTAGTACCTAATATAACGTTACCTTATAGTAAATAACTGTTTAATATTGTTGTTATTTATATAACAACAATATTAAACAGTTATTTACTATTATCACCAAAATATTCCTTATTAAGGATTTTCATGCTCCGTTTAAAGGCGCATTTTTTACGCTCAAATAGGAATCAAGACATTTAAAGGGCCTTTCCGTAAGCTTTAGATTCATATTTATCAAAAAGCAACGACATGTAGCACAAGTAAAGAAAAAAAAACCTAATATTCCGTAAATATGTCGTTATATCACAAAATATTTACTTTTTGCGATTATATGTACTAGTGTAGTTTGTACGGAACCCTCGGTACGTGGTTTCAACTCGCATTTGACCGGTTTTTTTTCTATTCTCTCTCAAAGTATACACAGATCTAATTACGTAAAACTTTTAGTAACATAAATTGCTCAAAATACAGACTAAGCTTTTAAATTTCATTCAATTAAATGTGAACGCTGGTTCTGTTTGCTCGACAAACATAGTTGGTAATGTACACAAGGCAGCGGAGTTACATTTCATGTTTCATAACGAATATAGAACTCTGTATAACCTTCCAAGCTTGGCTTCTCTTAGCATACTGTTGTTCTGTCTCATCAAGGCAATTTCTGTTAAATGTGTGTATAGATTCACTTGTATCTACATTCTTTCTATGTCATTCAATTTCTGCTGAATGTTTGTATAGATTCACTTGTACCTACATTCTTTCTACGTCATTCAATTTCTGTTGAATGTTTGAATAGATTCACTTGTTTCTACTTCCTATCCTAAGGTTGTCTGGTAGATATCGCTGTTAGCGATAAGACCGCCATTGTATCCATAGATTAAATTAGTTTAAAAGTTTTTGTTACTATTTTGGTGTACAATAAAGTTTTATTCAATTCAATCGTACCTACATTCATTCTACGTCATTCAATTTCTGTTGAATGTGTGTATACATTCACTTGTACCTACATTCTTTCTGTGTGTGAACTCGGAGCGCTCGGTGTATTTTTTTTTTTTGAGGTAGTTCCGTTCTGGATTGAGAGAGGAGTGTCAGACTTTTACTGACTAAAACCAACCCTTTTATTATTTTTTTGAGGTGGGAAATCATCAAATGACTTCTCAAACTCTGTTATGTTGAAAAGGAATCGTTTATCTTGGTATGGTCACGTGGAGAGGAAACGCCTGTTACTTTTAGAATTATGAATATATACTCGTATGTGGACAGATGGAGAGGAAAAGGAAAGCTAAAGAAAAGATTGATAGATTGTGCGAGGAGTGATATGAAAGAAAAGGGAGTCAATGATAGCGTAACTGCTGACAGGATAGAATGAAAGAAAAAAACGTTTTGCGCCACCCCAAGAAACACAACATTATTTTTGATATCTGCGAAAAGTTTGTTTAGAATCAGTAACTGAATAGATTCTAATAATTTTTACACCATGTTGTATTTAAAAATAAAAAGGACACAAGTTGGACACCACCGATACTAAGCACAACAGAGGTCACTGCAGATCATAGCGGCCATTAGGTTCCAGCGTTCAGCTGGTGCGAGAGCAAAACAATCCTTCAGTTGCCTGGGTGGCCCGGTGATCATGCATTTGTGCGGACAACCAGGTAACATAACAAACTTATAACTTAGTGATTATTCATGATACAAATATAAAATTGTGTACATAGATTATTTAAATAAAAATACTAGACTCCTGTTTCGGGTTTTATACTAAAACTAAAATTGTATTTGACAAGGGCAGGGATATGATGACTCTAAGGTGGAGTGACAGCGTCAGACTTTTACTGAATATTAAATTCTCCTGAGGTTTTCTTCCTTGGCCCTTTACGTTCCAGGACTACGGTCTTCTTCTTGTTTCATGTCGGTTTTACTTAAATTTTGACCGACCAATATGTAGTCACCTGGATTGCTCTGTTGTTGGCCTTGTTTAAGTTGAGGAAGGTGCATACCAATCAGGAATGGAGGAGACTCATATCTGGGTTACGATAACTATTTCGAACATTTCCGTAGCCCCAGTGTCATAGAAAATAACTTACACACACAAAAGTAATGTGCATGTAAATCTCACAGACCCAATACCAACCGCCTTCGTGAGATAGAAATATACTACATTTCCTATACATTCGGACCCCCACAAAGATATTTTTATGTGAGCTGTCGTTCAGAACGTCATGTGATGGTTTGTAATAAGCCTTATCTTTAATGAAAGGTATTGAATTGTCAACGTATCAAGTTTGCTACAAACGGCTGAGCACTCCCAAGGTCCAATGGTCAGCGGTGACCGCTACCCGCGATTAAACTTGAAACGAAAGCCGCTTGCGACTAAAAGTCGGAGTTATTAAAATTCTATTACCGTGCACTCTATGGCCACTTAAAATTATAGAATTCGTGTTTGGACCGTTTGTATTTAAGAAGAGTAGGTGTTACTCAGATAAAAAGTTTGTTTACGAAATATTATAATGTTTATGAGTAGATAATAAAGAATATTTTTTTTGAATATAGTATTTCTATCAAAATTTAATAGCTTACGTTTTTTAATTAATTACTCAGTATAAAACCGGTTCACCTGTGTTTGAAATCAGGCAGTAGTCAATTCGTAAAATTCAATAATAAAAGAATAAAACTATTTATATTTGGCACACAAACCTCATTAAGGCACTAGATGTTATTATTTTAACTGGCTATGAAAAAATACTAGAATGAAAATTTAAAAAAAATATCAGTCTAGACAAAACATGACTATATTCCTTAGCCGTATAAAGCGACAGTTTGAATACATAAATATGTTACGTAGGTGAACTTTAAATTCATAATCAAGCTGGCAGAATTTCGTGACTGAAGTTTACCTAAATAACGAAAAATATTTTTTTTATTGCACCTTATTCTGGATAATTCGGGCCGAGGTAGGTAGTTACGGCTTGATGTTACGCATGCAAATGGCCGATTCAGTGAATGGAGCACGCATTTTTTGCAACCTAAAATTTATTATTGGAAGCATACCGGTACCGTTACCTTTTGTCAAAAACGGTTTATCGATTTATTGGAATAAGGGACGCTGAAGCTCGCACACGTAATTGAATAAATTAATTATAAAGTACTGCCCCGTAAAAAAAACACAAACGCTAACCAATAAACTGCATTATAAAAAGGATTTTTCAGAAAGTAGACAAATTCCTCGCAATTTACAGTTAAACAATCGACAGTTTCGCACAGGGCGATATGAAAATGGCGGCCCGACATTCGACTGTGGTTGCGTTCATAATCCGATTGTCGATACGGCAAACGCGAAGTCGAACAATCCAATGCAAAACAAAGAAATAATAAAGGTGCGTTTTATACACCGCGATAGTCTTGCCCTTTATTGCTGGCTGGAGAGGCGACAAGGCTAATAAAACATTTTCTCTTCGGAACGCTATTATGGAACCCGATATTCGTGTGGGTACCCAACGTACACGAAGTCGGTTCAGATTATTCGATTTTTGAAATTAAATCTTCATAGATGTTCGTTCGGGAATTGAATGTTTCGTAAAAGATTTAAAACGTGCTTTGTAATCTCCGGAGGTTCACGGTTTGAATCAAATAGGAATTTCGAACCGAAATGGCAAAATTCTAATACAGTTTTCTCTACCTCCAATATTTTGTACATTTTCCTTAATCCTTCTTTCAGTAGGTACCTACAACTATTCTACTAACTAAATTAAAATACGGAATTTGTTCATGCGTGCTTATTATTTAAGTAGTTCGTTGACCTCTTTAGTCCATTTACAGTGGTATTAAAACACCAAAACGAACTTTTTATAATGAAGCCTTTCGAATACCAAAGCTCAGATGGCCATTTTATTGTTAATACTGATATCATCCCACAGAGTTTTAAAGTAGCTTTAAATGTTAATCTTACATTAAAGGAATTCTTTTAAAAAATCCTATCAGGCGGCGTAAGTTAGTGCCGACTCAATCCGCGTATCGTGTGTGCAATAAAAACAAAACGAGGGTAGAACGTGGTTTAATTGGCGGCAGTGCGAGGTAACACGATCATGAATTCTGAGAAACGACGCGTTTGCCTCTTATTGTGAATACTTTAGTTCTGCAACATAGTTAGCGTTAGCGTAATGCTGAGGAAATTGATCAGGAGCAAACAAAATACGAACAAAACGCTCCATTAGAATATTCATTTTAAAAAATTCGTCATTAATTAGAAAGGAAAGTATTTTAAAGCTGAAGAAAATGTAATATAAAGAGCAACAATCTTTCAAGGAACTTATAAGAAGCGAAACAATCAAAAGTCACTTTGATTCTACATACAATACAAAGACATTTTATTATTCTTTCATTAGCAACAACTTTTTTATCCGTAAACAGCCGATCTTCCGTCCGCTTCGGAAACATACGAAAAAGAGACAAACGGTCCGAAAAAAAAACACAAACGTACGGAGAAAATGTGGTGAACAAAAGGCGAATGGGACGCGGTTTAATCCTGACCGGCCGTCATTTCGACGGGTAGGGTGAGAGAAAATTGAATTTATTATCATTTGTATTTGAGTGACGTGTTATTTTCACACGAAGAAGAGCGCGCCGTGGAATCGAATCAGTCAGTCGACGGATACGATAGCGACTCGATAGTAGATAGACGGATGTGCTGCAAATGACGTTTTCTATTCCGTGTGCCGTGAAGTTTTTATACAGGCGGTAAAAGGCTGATGTTTTCACGCGTATGCTTGTGGATTGATGGAAATAGAAGTAAAACTCTTTTACGTTAAGGTTTATTATGATTTTTTTTTTTGTGTAGCTTCTTACGTTAAATTCAACAGTTCTGTCTTGTTTGGTTGTAAAATAAAACACGTCAAAGATTTCTAAACAATTGATGCTTTCTAATTTGTTTCTTATTGCTTTGATAATGCTATGTCAAAATATTTACCAACAAAAAACAACCCACATAACTTACAGACACATAATATACAACAACAGAAATGTTTATGTATTTATGTCAGCTACCACAATGGTTTTATGCAGCCATGTTTTTTTGATCAAGGATTACGTTACTAAAAAGGGTAAAAACAATAGTAATTGTACTCCATTATTTAGTTCTCGATCTGAACAAAGAATAAGGCGGGGTTATATCGAGGGGGTGGTGACTGCATAGCTCGCTAATTGGTTCAAATATCTTTAGTATTGATGCCGTAAAACTTATTGGGCGCTATAAGACTAGGTTATTTCATTAGAGCATTCCGAAGAAAATAATTTGTTTATAACTGGCGATGACCGCAGCTTTGGTCGGCTTTCGTGCTATGAGAAATGTTTATTAGATTGATTAGGACGTAATAATGTGTTTTATTTCTTAGGCTATTTGATAGTCATAATAAACTTGAAATGAATATAAAGTTGTTACATGTTTTTTTTTAATGATATAAACTAGTGCTTGACTGCGATCCCACCTGATGGTAAGCAGTGGTGCAATCGTTAATGGTGAAGCGGACTAGTTTATTAAGATGATATTCGCTCTAGTCTTAAAAACACCTAAATTATGATAAGTATTTAACAAAAAGTAGTTTGTCGAGGAAGACAAACGGCTTTTTGGTTAATACTCTATACTTGATAAAAATACCTCTATCTATTCCATTATTCTTGAAATTTTTGTGCCACAAACTATCGTATCTTAACACTACCTGAGCTTAACCCTTCAATCAAATCTATACGTCACCGGGGCCGAGGCTACCCACAAATTTATTAGCCAAGAAGGCATTTTCCGTACGTTTCAAGGTCACTAAATGGTATTCGAAGTAAATGTAGGTATTCGAATTGCTGAGCCTCTTTGGATTGCCACTGTTTTTTGCGTCTTTATCTCATTGGTTGATATCGTAGCTGTAAGTTTAACGAGCTGTGATTGGCTGCTTTTAAAATAAATTCGTATCACGTTTTCCGTCAAACGAAGTGACGCCTCTTACACATGAGTCATCATTGTTATTGTTTAGCATAGAACAGACCAGACGTCTACTTTGAAACCAAAAAGTAATGCATATTTAATTCTTTTCATACTAGACGAGAAATTTCATTCTCTGGATTTAATTTACATAGTAAAATACTACTTTACTCAAATATTACACGAAATTAAGAAACCTTCAGTAGAAACTAATCTAAAGAATGATGCAATTTCAAAGAAAGCAAGCATTTCCAAGCGAGCGATCACAAAAATGAAACTGGTTTTATCCGGTATGATTTACATAAAACTTGTTTAAATGTTAATCTTTGTGCTTGGGTGGATTATGACGTGCCCTCTGACATACACTGATGTACATGTATGTACATGTTCCTACATGTGCGCGCTTTAATCATTAATGCCCTTTGAAGGGTTATGTTTTAGAACAGTCGGTAGAGTAAAAGTTATTTTGAATTCTTCTCTTCATTGGCAATCACATTTTTAAGAGTATAAAACTATATTATAATAATGATATAATATTCCGCAACTATCACACAATGCCGTCTAGTCCCAAGCTAAGCAGAGCTTGTGTTATGGGTACTAGACAACTGATAAACTTACTTATATATTTCTAAATATAAAATTGACTTGAAAGTTTTCCTTAAGTACTTAATAATAATAATAAAGTTTATTATCACAAAGAAACATACATACATTAGTACACACTGATTAACAGAATGCTAACTACAGATATTGTAGTTAGCATTTTAGTAGTGTATATTGAGCCCTGCCTTTCAAACAAGGATAAAAATACAGTGTTCAGCTGTGAGGTTACATAAAAAAGGATTATTACAAATGCAGACTGTGCCACCTATTTATTATCAGATTTAGTATATAAAACATATTATTATATTTAGAAAAAAATACGAGTGGTGACTGGTGTGGTGAGTGGTGAGGTAGTGAGTGTGAGGTGTTATATGTACGGAAATAAAAATGCATAAAAGTTGTATCAGATATTCATTTACCCAAGGTCTACTTATAAAGGATCCATACATATCTGTATATTAATCGTGTCCGAAACAACCTCATACAAATATACAAAAAAACAATCTCAATTATCTTTGCACTTTTTGTTGCCCATCTGACAAAATAATCTCCTACTTAATATTTTGTCAAAATATTATTTCTTGCCGGGTGCAATTCACATGACATAATTACCCTTCACCGTATTCAATACCCACAGCATCAATTCCCATGCATCTAAATTAACCGAATACCGACAGTCAAGAGTGCCGTTTTTGTTCGCTATCAATTTGAGCGTCTACAATTTATACGTCACTTCATCCGGATGCTACTTATAATGGAATATTACAAAATACAAAATTACTGTGATCTTCGGACAAATTATAGTAAGGAACGACGCGTTTTGATGTAATTGGTCGGTGTCGGTGCAGTTCGGGCAATTCGGGCGCTCGGGCAAATCGGGCAGTCACTTCTGTTTCGGCGCAAGGGAGAGGTAACCGCGACTCCACGAGGAACGGATGTGGACGCATTAGAATTGGTAATGTTTAGCTGTTATTACTGGGTGCTGCTATATTAGGATCTTTGGGGATGTTTTTTTCTTTGACGCTATATGAGCCGGGAAAAAAATGAAGGATGCGCCGTTACAGGTAAACAAACGCCATGCATTTATTTTAACATATTTTTATTAAATTTTTGATGACAATGTAACTGAATACATATTAGATGACACTAATCAAAGGTTACTTTGAATAGTAGTTACTCTTAGGTGAAGTGGAAGACAGCAAAATGATATTTAATGGATTAATAGATAAACAAGATTTCATAAAGTATCGGATAAACGTGAGTTACAAGCCATGAGAAGTGGACACAATGCAAGAAGGTCTAATCAAGTTGGCCAATATGGGCAAATCTATCTATAGATATAAAAATAGTTACAATGTAAGTTTTTTTTTTCATTTGGGAAAATCATATCATCACATCCCCCGCTCTTGGGCGGAGTGAGAGATAGTGTCAGACTTTTACTGACCAAAAACCCACTCCTGTTCCTTCTTTGCCATTTTTTGCTTCCAGTCGAACCAGATGCGGCTAGATATGTATTTTACCTGGAACCTGACCTCCACAACCCAGAAATTGGCTAATTAAGGTACCAAGACTGTTATCAGATCGTACTTCTTACTAGGTATCCTTAACAATTGTCAAAGATAGAAATAATAACGTGCTTTTCCGAGGGACAAAGGAATCAATAAGAAAGGCACCCTTCGGCCCAGGCCCTAGCGGAGGAGGGTTACGGGGAATTTTAGAAAGGAATACCGTGGTCTTGGAACGCAAAAGACAATTGAAGGTTACAAGTGGAATTAATTCAGTAAAATTATGACTTAAATCCACTTCTAACCTTCAGACACGTCCTCGCGCTGGAGTAAGACCACCTCACTTCGAAAAAAGGCACTCTTCCACAGTCCGAAGTCTTTGCAAGCGAACTTTAAGTTTACCCATGGTCCTTGGATGTAAAAGGCAATTAAAGGAACATAGGAGTGGTTTTAGTTAGTAAACGGCCTCCTGCCTTATTCTAGAGCATGAGAAGTTATTAAATGATACTCAACCTCAAAAAAAAAAAATAGTGATTCACTTGAGTGACGGTTAGTACTTAGCCACAACCTCCGCCATTATGGGCTGATATAAATTTCATAATAATAGATCAGTTCTTTTTTAAAATTTTACTAAGCGGTATTAGTTTGTGGTATTAGGACGGAATAAATCAAAATCGCCAAGAAGTTGCTTACTTTGTTGCTTCTTACAAACTCGCTTGTCACTTCTACCTTTCACATCTTCCAAGGTTCCCGAACATAATGATGATGATCGTTGCCAAATAAATAATGGACGATCGTCAACGCTGCACAGATGATTTGCCTTGATGGATGAATATTTGACGACGGCTTTATTACACCGGATTAAATGACAGGAAAATCCTTTTAATTTCATGTCCAAGTTACATTATTGCTTGCTTTTGTAAGTATTTGTACTGGGTTTTGTTAATTTGAAAGGAACGCGCAAAATTTGTGTTGTGGCATTTTAATTTTCATGGACGCTAGACAGCTTTTACTTATTTAGGAAAATGTGGTGTTCCAAAAGTTATTCGAATAACAACTTTCTGAATTGATAATCGAAGTTAAATCTTGTCAAGCTCTACTTTGGTCCTAAAAGCTTGATAACTTCTCATGCTAAAATATACTTTGATGTTCCTAAACTTAGAAATTATCTATTTAGGAACCGGGACATATTGTACTATAATATCATATATTTATTCGACTTCATAAGTCGCATACTTAAATAATATATTAAATATTTATTAATTTAAAATTTATAAGACTTGAATATATAAGTCAGTAACTTGCTGATTCATCTTTTATCAGGGTCTATCAAATCTAATGAGTTAAGACTTTGCTGCTTTACTGCTTTATATCCTACATAATGTGAAAGTACTCACACGAAAGGTGGCCACATATCTGCTAGACTAACTTATTTTTATTCAAGCTTGACCCGATGACCTGAAGTAGCCAGCATTGATAGCTCCACTCGCATGCCCCAAGCGATTGGAATCATTTAATAGTTTACTTGAATACAAATGTATGCGTTACTGGAAGTGTCAGTTTGTGACGTGCTCTTACTATTCACGATTGAAATAAGAAATAGCTTCATTAATAAAAAATAATAATAATAGTAACAGTCATTTAGAATGATAGAAAACAGTCATCGTGTTAAAATTTTCGAATTAATCTGTATACTTTACAGATTTATTTCTTATATGCTATAACCTTCGTATTTTCATTAATTATACATAGTCTATCATATACCGACCATTAATCATTGTTTTGAAGTTTGTAATAAAATAAATATTTGAAATTATTTATGATTTCTCTTATTTATCTTATAATAATTTGGCTACCTACTCAATTAAATTTATCCAAACAAATCAATCAAATATTGTGGATTCTTTCAAAAGATTAATTTGAACGTTAGGATGTACAAATACCCAGCCACGTATAAAACTGATTAATTGTGTAGACAAAAAAGAAACCTGCTTGAAATGCCAAACCGAATGTTATTTTGTACCTGTCTCGACTTGGATATATTGGTAGCCGTCTCACGCAATGAAAAGATAAAGAGTGTCCATTTTTTATATTTATTTTATATCAAGTTAATCAGCTACTTTAACTTACGTCATAATTCGTAAAACTTTCAATGCTGAATTCTCGCACGAAGAGACAGATATCAGTTTGTAAACATTGTGTTATTCTGTTAGCTTTAGTTAATATCTATTGCTAAATTTATACAGCAGGTAGATTTAGGTAGGTTCGGAAATATATTTAAGGCTTTACAACATATCGTCTTCAACGTTTGATACTTTTCAAATAATACCTGGATATATTAAGCTGATTAAGCTGTATTGTAAAATATAAAGCTTTTCCTGCTTGAAAGTTTTGGTTTTTCGACCTTTGAACACAGTTGTGCAAAAAACAAACTTTACAAAACGGAAGTGTGTCGTTTCATTTTGTCACACTGTACAATCGAACCAACAATTTTATGATAAACTAACTTCAGCAAAAAAAAAATATATATATGTTTATAATATATTAGTGTGTTTGTCTGAAAAAACCTTATCATCTGCCCAGCCTTTGCCCAACGAATATACTAAAAAACATTGATTGAATAACTATTCAATCACTTTTTTAGTACCCAATACCCAAAAAAAGAAAAGATTTTGTTTTCAAACGAACAAGAATCAAATAAGCTTTATTTGCATTCAACTTTCAAGTGTCACTTCTTGCTGCTTTATATCTGAACGTTATTTACCTGCGACCGCAAACAATAAATCGAATTGGAAAGCAAGCATCTCGACCGTTGTAAATCAATCAAGTGATCATGAAATATGATCGTTCGTATTATTATCAATATCGAACTGTGTATCGATTTTTGTTGATTAATTTTCGGCTCGAGTTTTGTGCCTATTGGCGACTTTATCGAAATGGTGTGAGAATTTTGTTCTGTGTGTGGTATTTTTGTATATTTCTACTGATTACCTGACTTTTAGATTAAGCTTGGCAGTCTGCGTGTATGCATGTTCATTTGTTCCGCCTAAACTACTCAAGATCTAAATTGTACAAGTAATGTCTTTAGACTTTTATGAGTATTCCTCGTAATATAATTACGCAGCATATATGTATTTATGTCATCTTGTTAAAACTTATAATCGATGCTAAGGGACTTTTGATGTAAGATGTCTAATTTAGATGGCAATAAGTTCTTTTTCTGTAGGTACATGTTTAAAAATGTAAAAAATATTTTTAAACCAAACTTTCTGAGCATATCACATTAATAGATACTTGATACTGATAGATAAGTTTCACAGACAAAAATTTTAAAAATGTCTTCATTATTGGACATCTCTCGCCACACAAATGTGCTTACATATGTGACGTACCATAGGCAATTTGATTTTTTTTTTCCAAATTCCAAATACTAAACAGTTTTTCTATAATAATAAAAGCCAGTGCAATATTTTTCCTTGTACCGGTAATTTACCAGTAGAAAAAGTTTAACTTATCCACAATAATGACCACCTCAGCTTATCTACGCATTCTATAGTTCTGCCGGTACTCGCTAGTGGTGAGCCAAGTTCTGATTTATTTACTTTGCCAAGTTAGAGGTCTCGGCTCCGGACTGTTGCTTTTGTTATTAAACTAGTTTGCTAATGATTTTTAGGGTTGCCAGAGTTTTGTTATTCGTTTGTTGTTTTAATGAGATAGTTTGATTATTATACGCTTGAAGACATTTTGTTCATTAAAGTAATTTTACTATTTCATGATATTTTACAGATTAGTTTGGACTCGGTTTATTAGCATAGCATAGCATAGTCGGCCTTATAATGTTCCAACTGTTGGAAGTCAGGCCTCCTCTCTAGAAGATGGAATGGGCCGTAATCCACCACGAGGGCCCAGTGCGGGTTGGTGAATGTCACATGTCTTCGGATTTGTGGTTCTAGGACATGCCGGTTTCCTCAGGATGCGTTTTTTTACCGTTTTGAGAGCAATGCTGATGAAATACACAAAGTAATGCGCCTGGCTGGGTTTGAACCCGCATATACAACTCGTAAGTCGGGGCCGTTACCACTTGGCCACCACTGCTCTCCGGTTTATTAGTGAGAATATATCGTCAAAGTTACCCTAAAAAAGTATAAAAACAACTGACTAATTAAATAAATTTTTGTTACATACATCGTTCAAAAACTAATTTGATGAGACTTATTCTTGCGAAATAACGACAGAGATATTTCAGAAGCCTTCATTTTCTTAGAAACCCTCTTAGCATCGTGATACACACCCTTTTTGAGTTTCACTTAGTTTTAATTAAAGTACTTATGATCAAAACTTATTAATAATAACAATGTAAAGGTTTTTCACACACACATAATTAAATAAGTAAGTCAAACAAAGAGGGAACTCATTCTCCTTTTACTTAAACCTCACGCTTAACTAACCACGAACCCACGAACGGGGAGCGTAAAAACTCACAGACCTGCCAAAACTTCACATACGATAATTAACTGACTCGAAGTTTTTCCAACAAAGGGGTTCCGCCTGCAAAAACTATATTCCGTTACCATGACGACGCAGAAATAAAAATGGCTGCTCAAGCAATATTAACAAGAAATTGTCCGACATACAGTAATTGAACCGTAATAAATGATAAAGTATCGGTTTTATTCTTTTACAATTGCATTATTTTAATTGGGTCGTGGTCTTAGCTGGTTGAAAACGTGGTAATTGCTTGTATGGGTTTTTTTATGAAATATTTAATTGCAACGATAAAGTACACGAGGACCACTCATTAATCTTTTTGCTGATAGTTTCAATTATACATCTTATTAAATTCTCTGTGGCAGACTATGATGAAAATAATGGTTTAATTTGAGCGTCTACGTAAATATTGATGAATTTGCGAACAAGATTTTATGAGAAAATTCTGTCATATTTGATATAATAATGCATTCAATATAATGATTATACAAATGACTAGTTTATGAGGCAGACTATTTATGGACTATATAATTATGGTACTCAATTTATTAGCGAAATCTATTATACTAACGCAATTTGCCAATTGAATTCAAAATTATTTCACGCCTTACTAAGTGGGTGTTTAAATCAATTGGACGGTAAGAACTCGAGAACGTACTTGGATTATTGATAACGACGGCCAAGCACGAAAGCTTTGACTATTCGATTTATTTTTCCAATAAGGTGCACTGAACGATGTCGCCGCAGAACGAAACACCGCCCCTACAACTCAGACAATACGATGAGATAGTCTGGGCGCATTACTAAGATTACTTTGCAGTTAAGACAATCCTTATTACAAAGACTGAAAGTTCAAAATAAAGGATTGGTTGTAATTTAATGTTGGCGAAGTATACGTGCTTCGCAAATCAAGTGTGTTGAAGAGGATGGGAGAATCACGTCTATGAAAAATCGTGACGAGGGTGACACAATAAGCGAGGAAAGGTGAAGGGAAGGCAAGGTGCTTTAATCGGAAATACGTACCCTTCGAAACTGCAAGGCTAAGGGCGCGAGCCGGAGACATGAATCAGGAATGCAGTGACTAGAGAGACATCAATGGCGACCTCTTTTATTAATATAAGAAAGAAGAATGTTTTGTAAGTTGTCAGTACCGCACGCATGCACGATTTGCGCGTGGAAACGCAACGTCGCCGGGACGACACTCCGCTGCCGCTACAAGTCACGGCATGGCGGACAGAGTATCGGTGGGATTTCTTGTTGGAATGGCGACAGCGACTATCCCAACCTAGTGCTGGGTATGCCATAATTATGGCGGTAAGTCTCCTCTTTGAGGAGTGGCTGGAAAAACCTCACGGCGTCCTCACCTTTCGCATGACGCAGGTTCTCACCGGACATGGTCAGTTCGGGAGGTTCCTATACCGGATTCGTGTGGAAGTGATGCCCGGGTGCCACCACTGTGTGGACCGCCTGGAGGACACGGTGGAGCATATGGTAGAGGTGTGCCCCGCTTGGGCAGAGCACCGCCGTATCCTCGTGGGGGAGATCGGCAACGATCTCTCGCGCCGGGCCTTGGTACAGGCCATGGTCCAAAGCGAGGAGTGGTAGGCAGTCGCCTCCTTCTGCAAAGCAGTAATATTAGCAAAGGAGGAGGCCACGCGTGCACTCGCGAGGGCGCGGCTCTCACGACCCAGCCGCCGGGATCCCGATCGGCGCGGATTTGCGGATAGCGAGCAATGGATAGATCGCCGTCCGATCGTCCGGTAACCGTCCGGACCGAGCCCAAGTCGTCGACGACGCGTACTGTTCCACGCGCGCCTCAAGGAAATGTCAGTAAACCATAGAGACCCAGCAGGGTCGAAGCCTACTGGGGCTAAGGGTCTGCTTCTGAAAGGAAGACTAGGCGCTGGTTTAAAAGGCAACAAAGGAACAGGAGTGGGTCTTTAATCAGTAACATTCTGACACTATCTCCTGCTCCGCCCATGGGGATGGCATTGGATGATTTTCCCACCGAAAATTAAAAAAAAAACACGCACTGGGCCCGCGTGGTTGTTTACGGCCCATTACCATTCTCCAGGATACCTGAATCCGAGCAGTCGGAATATCATAAGGTTGATTATAGTGTGCTTATAAGATGCAATACTGAAGCTGTATGAATTAACTAACTTGAGAATACAGAAGTGAATTGCTACTGAAATCAAAACACCGCAAGCCTTAAGAATACCATGATTTCCCGATGAAGCAAAGTTTCAGCCAGCCCTATTGACTAAGCTCCTTATCCGTTACTCACAATGCAGCGAAGGGTAAATTTTCCTCCACGGGAAACTACAACACTATCCCTCATATACCTCTCATGTGTTAATGGCAAAATCAAATTTACGTTTACTGTTAGCAAGTTAATATAGCTGGAGTGGAAAGTTTGTTAGACCGGGTAGAGAAGCGAGAAGCAATGGACCAATTACAGGCTTCGACAGTGGGCAATTGCGAAACCAATAAAGGCAAGGGAAGCGTTTGTGTTGTCTCTTTATTCATACGATTAGGACACAGTGAAGCTTTGTTGCCTTTTGCTTTAGACAGCCCTACTAGCTCGGGGCTATTTTGTCATGCTTTTGACGAGAACTTTTAACAAAGAATATCATGATTTTCACTACTTTGTTAGATTTCTTTTTGTTTGATTCAGATTTTAGTATTGGCTTGCGAAATTGTTCAAAAATACGATTGTGGATCAAAAATTGTGTTTTTATTAAATCGGTATTTACCTGTGCTTATTTTTGTGAAATATTTAATATTAATCAACAAATAACACACTAAAAGAAATCATTTTCTGAAAATGACATCAAAGTTGGCTATTAAATGAAGTAGCAATTAGCATTCTAAATATTGGTTTGAGCAAAAATGAGAGCGTGGTGGGAATATCTCGCTATCTCGCTCACGTAACCGGTGGTGACGTCATATTTCAGTATGTGCATCCTTATACTATTATTTGACAGCTTCTTCTTCCACCAGATTTAGAAGGTTTCTAACTTGATAAATATTAGACAAATTTAAAAAAAAAACTTTTTTTTTGCGATTTTAGATATACATAGTTACTTTTTGGTACAAACAACTAAATTAAATGAGTTAAAAAGTTACCCAATAAGAATGAATTCATTATGACAATAACAACTCACATAATTTCCGGCCTAAATAATAGAAAATAAATATCTAGCAGAACTTATGAATTAAATGATAAGGTCAATTAAAACTTCCATGTAAAATCAAACGGACAAAAACAATTTAAAAATCAAGATCGTTAAAGTTGATTATTCAATCGTTTCTAAAGCAACAAGCTAGCAACAGTGCTTTCAAAACTTCAACGCTTATTAGCACTATAGTAACCGATTTTCCCTTCAGCTACTTTCAAACTAACCCTTACATTGCGCACGGGTAAATAATTGACTTGCACGCTACATTATTCTCCATTCTAAGACTGGCAAGAAAAGAAAAATGGTTGGCAGACCTCTTACTTTTACAGCCAAGCAAAAATAGTTTTTCTTGAATACTAGAATGGATTCGATTTGTCTTATAATTCAATGTCACGCAATACTGAGTAAAGGTTCAGATTTTTCATGGAAATAAGCAAGGTGAAGGCTATTCAACTTCTTCAGTTTGCGGTAAGGAAAAATGGGTTTGGAGTAATGAGGTTATTTTTAGTCTTGACACCGAGTTCAAGGAAAATAGGAACATAAATTACGTTGTTAGTCAAAATTCCATGGGACGTTATTCTCATGTTATAAGATTATGTTTGTTTTTTTTTCCTTAATCTAACAAATTATTTTCGATACACTGTTTTCTTTCTTATTTTTTAAAACAGTTAAAATTGAACCACATTTGGAACATAAAAACCGGTTACAAAAAAAAGTGTCTCAATAATTTAGGGGTTCCTTGAAAGCATTCTAGTTGACGTATATTGCAAATTCAACTCTATACCGAAGTTCACAAGATTCTGAACAGAATGTCAATATTTTATGCATGCCCGCACTACCGTTTGCCCCCAGAGTGAAGACTAATGAATTAGGCCGTCAATAATATCAAAGCAAATGCCAGATGTCAATTTCGAGTGACAACCGTTTCAAGGGTTGACTTACTATTTGGCAATTTTACACTTACAGTTTTATAAATTAAGGTTGAAATTACTTCGTATTTTATTTATTGTTCCCTTTAGACTAGGTGTAGAGATTTTATTTGATTGATTACGTTTGTAATGTGACAATTGCGTGTTGAAATATGTTAGATTATAGATGAAAATAAAAATAAATATAATTTTGGAAATTAAAGATAGTGATTCACTTCAATAATTAATTCTGTTAAATTATGTTTATGTTCACAAAACTTTAAACATTTATACTTATTTGAATTTTATTTGTATATAATGGACAAGAAAATATGAATTGTTCTAACATTACCTAGATATCCTACTCATTCTCAGTCCGACCGTCCGGTAACCGTCCGGACCGAGCCCAAGTCGTCGACGGTGCGTACTGTAGAGATGTCAGCAAATCGTAGGGGCCCAGCAGGGTCGAAGCCTACTGGGGCCACGGGTAGTGTGAAAGCGACACCCGGGGCCCTGGGACGAAGGCAAAGAAAGAACAGGAGTAGGTTTTTATTCAGTATAAGTCTGACACTATCTCGCGCTCCGCCCAAGAGCGGGATTTGTCATAAGATGATTTTCCCACCCAATAAAAAAAAAATACCTAGGATATAAAGAAACCTTTTTTGGCCCTTTATACTCACGCCGAAAAGCAACTGAGGATCGCTTAGGTACAGGCGTCAGGCAGTGAAAGAGAATTTTACCTTTTACTAAGTTACTCTACTAAGGGAGTTAGTGATAGTGCGACGGGTGACAGGACAGAATGGAAGAAAAAAGTGTTGCGCCGACCCCGAGTAATATGGGACAGAGGCAGGAAGAAGAAGAAGAAGAAGTTGCTCCACTATCTATGGAGCACAAAAAAAATAGGTAAAGAGTACTGGATGGGATAGAGCTACGAGATTGTTCGAAAGAGTCACCGTGGCCCTGGAACGCAAAGGGCAACTGACGGAACACTGGTGTTTTATAGTCCGTAAAAATCTAACTTACTCTTGTTTCACTCAAAGTGGAAGGAGTTATTGGATATTTTCCCACCATCAAAAAACATACTAGATGGGACAATTCTTTTTACCTCTTCTCACCATTGGATATCTAAAAACAGCCATAGTCACCGAGGCAGGCCTGGAAGTTCCTTCAGTTGCTTTTCAAAATTTGAATTCATTAATTTCAAGTAAAAATACACTTAGTTTAAACCTATACAACAATTGTGTTTTAACGTGCCCAAAATGTGCACGCACCTTTACAGAAAAGACAGGCTATATTAGTTCCATCAGAGCTCGTAATCGCAACCAATAGTTGTACTAAATCTGAAACCAGTCACCTTAGCCGAAATCGGCTAGGGTGTATACATATTTATATATACTCAGTTTAGCTACTTACATCTTAAATGTACGCCACGGTAATTCCTTCGAATATTCCCACAGCCCTAGTAGGCATCACCGTTACCTGGTCTGATAATTTGAACTTGTTTCTGAATACAGACGATGATAAAAAAGAGTGTCCATGGAGTTTCTTGCACATTCTTCTCTATAGAGATCTATGCTTTGACATGTGCAATCAGCATCATTTTTTCTGACTGACTGACTTCTTGACATTTCAAAAGTGCCTGTAAATTGTTTTATTTGGAATAAAATGCTTTTGATTTAGATTTTTTTTATTTGAATTTGAGATAATACACTAGAAACTTGATGAATCGTAAACAGTACGCAGCGACTGTTTTATCAACGTAAAACGTAGGGTAGTTTTAGTCAGTTAAATTGGATTATTCTAAAAAAAACCCGAAGAGTAAAATACACACAAAAATTTCACAAGTTGACCAACCAAGTCAATTTCTCGGTTGAAGTGGCGTGGCGTGTGTCGCTGGCCACATGTTGCTTTGCCACAGCATTACCATGTCAAAGCTTAGACTAAGTCTCAATTACAGTCTAGGTAACTGTAGTTAGCTTAGTTACTCTATAGTGTTGCTGGCTAGAGCTTGTTAGTTTTGGTGCAAATAACTTGCATAGTTAGTGGTAATTTAGTTTTTTTTTTTTTCAGCTGCTATTATATATACCAGGCCACTCAGAAAGTTTTGCGAAAAAAAGTTTTTATGCATAAGGCACTGGCCACTTGTAATTATTTTGAAAACTTCGGTTATTTAAAAGTAAAAATACCATTGTTCATATATATTGGCATGTATTACAAGTATTTACTTTCAAAACAGAAAAGGAAATACCGAAATACCCTTTCCTGTAAAAAGCGCAAATGGTCATTTGCGCTTAAAATAATATATCGAGCCTTATCAGGAAGAATATTCCTGAAAAGGCTAGATATATTGATTAACTATTTAGTATTTACTGTTTTTAAACTAAGATATAACTGCCATATTATAATTTTTTCACCACCCTTGCTTAACTAGTAAAGAATGCCTAAGGCATTAAACCCGCCACACTTTACACCTTTGTGCTTGAAATTTTGTATCTTTTGACACTCGAGCAGCTGAACAAATTTGGATCAAATTTTTCATACAGGTAGACTATATCCTGAAATAATAAATGAAATACTTTTTATCTAGAATAATAAGGTAGAAAATTGTCCCAAGAGAACTTTTCAGTTTCTCTTAGGACTATTTTCTACTTAAACGCATACGAAGCCATTGGCCAGTTATAAATAAACCACATATTTTTTCTTAACATCATATGAAACAGTTTGGCCAAGTGCGAACCTTTCAATAGTAAAAAAAAACAAATGTACCTAGTAGTTACTACGGAACTTCTATAACAGTCATATGATCTTGATTTCGCAATTTGAACGTAAGATTGTGAATGTTTTAGATGACAGTAAATCTATTTACTTACCTAAATAGGTATCTTCCACGAACGTGAAAGCAAACCAAACAATTTCCAAAACAATTCCAAACTAATATCAAAACCCTTTACAACTTTAGCGTCCCTTCTGTCCTTATTATAATCATACACGAACTGCTTAGCGCTGGTAAAGTTGGTTTCATAAATCAGTGTACGTAACATGCATGCAGTCGGATTCAGAGGCACCTCGGCAATGCCTTGGCATTACCTCGGCGGGCCTCGGCTTTGGCACGAAGCCACGCACCCTGTAGGTCGACTCACACATCGCCGAACGAACCCTGCCGCTGACGGGAATAAGTTACTATTCACATTTTGCGCGAGGTTAAACGCCTAGAGGCAGGTAGGCAAAACGGTTTCTCGTGTACGACATCCAAATTACTGCTACTTGAGACTGTCTGTGTGATTTGCATGGTAATATCAGAATAGCGTGATTGTTGAAACGAGTGAAAAAAGAAAATATAATCATTTTAGTTCTTTTTGGTAATAATTGCAGAGTGTTCATTTACTGCAGCTCGTATAGTATAATTTAAACTTAAATTATATAAACATTTCACTTCCGATTAAATGTAAATCGTCCTTTACTTGTGTGAATTTAAAGTATGCCGCAAATGCAAGCAGACCAAAGCAATGGTAGTTAAAATAGTAACGGTAAAATATGTTTGCAAAATAAAACTTGTTTATTTTGCGCATCATTATTATGGATGTGATTGCAGATTCAGTCAATGAGTCAAACGGTTAAAATTAAATTGATTTGCAAGCAATTAACGATCAAAACAGTGATAAAAATGACAGGTTTATATAATTGCACTTACTTTTAATTTATTTCAAGAGACGTAAAAATAAATAATACAAAATGTTTACAGCAAAGGCTTACACGGACGATACGTCTGGTGTCGTCGAGTGTTGCGACGTATCAATTCAATTTATTCTGACTGCGGGTTTTGCATGCAAAAACGGTGTAACAAAAACTTACACGACAGTTGAAGCGAAGCCCTACCCGGCTACGGTGAAGTCGACTTGGCGAAAGTAATTAATCGCAAGCTCGCGCGCTGTCGCCGCGTCACAACGCATCAATTGCTGGAAACTCACTCTGTCGTAAAATTGGAGTCACGACGCCGACTCGAGTGAGAAACACAATCGTCCTCCTACCCATAGTGTCCGAATCAAAAATAGACCAAAACCAATCTTCAGTACTACAGAACACGTCCTCGTATTAACGATAATTGATTCAGTAGTGCTATATAACAAAGCCATGATTCACGGTAATAGAATTACTTACTTAACTCAAATAATTTATTTGACCATTGTTGGTCGTAAGTAATAAGAATTAAATAGGAATATATCTCTGTCATTTTGTTATTCATATTACATTACCGTATCTTCCTTTTCCAGACGTTTTAAGCGTTGATTATTCAGCGCTATCGCGGCGTACCATCTGGTGCGCCGATGCGCTCGAATAGCAGTTGTGTGGTTTTAAGAATAAGGCATTTTTTCGGGTGCAACGGTGGGTGGAAGAAGGTTATAGTGAGGAGACATTATTTTGTCACAATGGTGGGTGCCGCCTACGCTACGGGCAGCAGCAGCGAAGTCTTCGGTGATGCACTGCTTTAGGGAACGAATAAATTACCCGGACCGTTCACAAGACTTACACCGCATACAGTTTCACAGTATCTTTAGAATACCCCGTGGAATAATATTCTTACGAGCGGACAAATGTCTCGGAGCTACTGTGAATATAAAATGTTTTTAAATGAAATAAAAGCTGTATTTTCTACGCGGACGTATCTGAAGTAACTTTAGACCAATGAGTGCTGTTAGAGGTGTGGAAAAAACGTGTTAATAACACCTTCCGCTTGAAACAATAGTAGGAATTCGGATTAGACACGTACGAGCTAGGAGCAGTGCGCACCGTGAGAAGCTTTGTAACCACAATGCTCATGGCGTCTACACAAACCGCAAAGTAGGTAATCTAATACACGAAGCTCAGCGACACTGGCTTTCATGGCCGCAGATCTCGTATTACACGACCGAACTGTTAAATAATTTCATATTTTAAAATTATGCGATTATCGACCGAATTCCGAAGTATTAAGTCATGTTATGAAGTTTTTCGCGTGCAAAGCTGTTGTGGGCAAGCGGCCGATTCATAGATTGCTTTTTTGTCGGAACTCCGCCGAATAAAAAGTAGCAACAATCCGCTCCACTCCGCAACGTAGGTGGCTATCGTGTGTCGTGTACGTTTTTGCGTGAAACATTCACAAGAATCGGTATTGGCAAATTGAAAAATGATTCTTTTATGTCCGCTATATGGGGAGTCAAAAATTCTACTACGGTTTATAGCTTTGATACAGTTTCAGAACTTTTGTGTTTTCTGATGAAAATGAACTTTTCTGGAATCAAGTTTGGAAAAAATCGTTAATCTAGCAAGACTATAGGATTCCATGGATGCCAGGATTTAGTGATTTATAGGGACATATATAACTTATAGTTGAATTTTATCTACCTATATATTAAAATGCTTTTGGGTTTTAAGTCATACCGTCTAACAGGAATATTTACAGTTATGTTTTCCGCTAAAACCATATTTATTACTAAACAGTGTAAAGCTAAAACAAAATGTATTTCATGACAATAGGATTGACGCCCGCACAATACTCAAAGCTCAGCTTTGAAATTACAAAAATCTTATTTCACCATCAGTCGAACATAAGTAGCGGGCACGAACAATTTCTGTCTCGCGGTTAAATCTCGAGAGACATACAAAACGTTTATTCTCCGAGTCTACTCAACAGAGTACGGAATACTTCATATTATTTTATTTAGCAGTTAATCTGTGTTCACGGAGGCATATGTGAGAGAGATCTTTGCAGTGTTGTACTCGTAAAAAGTTCTTTGGTGGAGATTTAAGTGACTCAATTACTTATATTTTATGTCTCTATTAATTTATTTTAGCTATGTCTCTAATAATGATATTTAATTTTGTAATAAAAATCTCATAAAATCATATCGTAATTATAAGTCCAATATGAAATTCCAAGAAAAGCCTTTACGTATGTTTTTAGTTTCTTCAATAAAAATGTGCCGTCGTCTATATTTATGAACACATTAAATATAACCACCAGTTCGGTTAGCTTCACATTCTGAGCTATTTTGTAGCAATAAAATTTTAGTAGTGCATTAATCGGCTTTATCTAAAGAATCACATTAAAGTTGCTCATATAGTCCATCTTAGACACACGTACCAAACATACATGACAAATTTAATAGCTTTTCTATTCTAATTACTATAATGAGCGGCGTTGTTAACGTTTTTAGCAATAATATATTCTGAATATGCAAAAACAATTACGCTGGAAATAAAATGGAGCTTTATATCATAGACATTTACATAATTAAGGTCTGTATAGAAGTGGTTTTGGATGTTCGTTATATTAACGGGCTCCATGTTTTACGCATGAATATTCGATTGCCCATTCAGCAGCGAGTTGATTTATCGCATAAGGCTAGGCTACTTTTTATATTGCTTGTTACACTATAGTTTGCGATTATAAACATATTTTTATTTCCTGCAATAATCGTAAAATGCGTTGATAAAGATATAAAGTTTTTAAAAGAAGATGTGATTACAACAGATATAAAAACCACTGTTGAAGCTATTAAAATGACAAGGTACTTGACTAGTGTCCATACTTTTATTCATATTAAATGAAACAACAATTCCCAACAGTAAAAACATAGACGTAGGTACTTACTCACATAAAGCGAATAAAAATTAGCAATCCAAACAAACAATACCAATCTCTTAGCCGTAAATCGGGAAGCTTATAAACCACCCGACGATAATTTCAAGTAAATAAACCCTTTCGGAATAACAAAGCCAAGAATTAGTCGAAATTATTTAACCCGTGAATTGGCTTTCGACGACTGTAAACTTCAAATCAAGGAGCCAATTCACAAGAAGGCCGTGCCCGCTTTAATATGCACTCCACAATAGTAAGGGGTTCGAGTTTTGAAGAGGTAAGTCCTTTATCTTCCCACTGGCGCGCTACCATCACGAGGGACGGATACGATTAGAAGTCTTAATCTTTAAAGAAGTTCAAGAAAGCCAGTAGCGAAGTTTTTTCGACTGTTCCGGGTAAATGACTAAAAATATTTTAGCTATCCTTGACATATTTATTCTGGTTTCGTCATCTTGAAGCATTAAATATTTTGAAGTACGCCACACAAGTTGCCTCTTTTTTGCACACTGTAAACTGCACTGAGATAGCAAACATATGATAGTGAGCAATGACAGATTGCAAACGCTTTTATCTACGACGTTTCTTAGAAGCAATTTGTTTTCTGTCTTTGCCTTGCCTTTCCTTAACGTACTATTGTTCTCCATCTTTACAACTACGAATAATTTATGCTCGCTTGGTATCACAATATTCCTATAAGTTTCATTTCTCCACAACGGCTCATACTTGACATTCTTGTCCAAAAGTTCACACATTACGTACCAGCAAAACTATTCTTAACACAATTCTCAAAATAACATTTGCACATAAAGGGTTTATATCCTGTAGATGTTATACCAAGTTTGAATAAAATACGTTACCCAAGGGTGTGTTCAAAATAAATTTCCGTGAGCCGGACAAAACAATGTGAAGATCAAAGGATGTTTTGGCAACTTTATAAGGGGTGATCTCAGTATGCGGTAACAAGATGCAAATGTAATCGTTCTTTTAAATTACGCGGGGTTCCGTTATCACCTTGAATTGTTAGAGGAATGTTATTAGTATTTATCAGCTCGTAAAATTGGAATTGTTTATTTCCTGACACGTTTCCTGCATAGGAATGAAGAGTTTTTGGTTTTATCTATGATAGTTTTGCAGGCTGGTCTGTAAGTTGAAAGTACAAATATTAACCTTTGAGTTTATGTTTGTCATGTTGTGTTAGATAATTACTCAACAAACATAGTTTAGTGTGACTTTGTACTAGAGGTTTACGGTTATTATTTATCCATCTTCAGGTCTTTATTATTGTTCACTTGTTCAGTTTGCTGTATATAACAATCAAATCAAAGAATTTCTACCTCACTGTCCTAACTAATACTAAACAGAACAAAACTGCAGTAATTGTTAAATATGTAGAATACAACTTAAACTGGTGGGTTGTATAATACTGCATAGCGTATAATTTAATGTTTACTAGATGTTACATTTTGCACTACGTCTACTGCTGTCCAGTTACAAATTGCTTAAGCTAAGTCCACTTATTAGTCCACTAAACAAATCGTAAATCAACAGCTTGAATAGTATTTAGTCCACCAGTAGACAAGACGTCATGTAATGCTGAACAATGTTGACGTATTTCAACTATTTCTTGACGGAAATCAACCAGGTTTCGTTCTGAACCTTTACCGACCAGATGCCAGACTGCATTGTAATTATTGTTGGTAACGTTATAAATTCTTCGGAATGCTACTTAGTTACTAGGAATTATTAATTGGCTAGCCTGTTTCGTTGGAACATTGGCAATTAGAATAATAATTAATAGTACTTGTAATTTATTTCTGTAGAAACATGAATGCATTGTTGTACTGCACTTTATTTTGTAGATACCAGTCTTATAATATGACTAAAGAATACGAGTAATATCTCTTGGCGATATCCTTTTTTTATTATTTGATACAATTTTATGGTTTTATAAAAATATATCAGACTAACATTTTCCAGCTTTGAATATACATTTTTATACTGACACGGGTTATTTTAAAATGCAAAGAGTACGCTAGGGTAATTTCATAAAATATCGCTAAGATATGAAAAGAGGAGCTGAGGTAATGAATAATAGTATTTGTCAAGTACTTACAACTTTTAAAATATTGAATTTTCTCTCTTGTTGAACAATATTCTTATTATATTTTACGTTGTAAATAACTATGAAATGTAATTTTTTTAAACATCTTCAATAATAAATGGAGGTTCTCAATGCCACTGAATTTTAGTTTTCTTTTTTTGGAATTTGTTCCGCGATATTTCCGATTTTGATATTAATAATTGTAATTTTGTTTCGAAGAGTATTTTTCTGGTTTTATTTGTAGAGGACTACTTCTTAAATAAAACACCGACTTCCAAAATTAAAGTTATGCAATTTTTAGTCTTTATATTTGGAAGTTGTTGTTGGTTGTATTTTATTGCAAAAAAATTTCAAGTAAAATTTCAAGTAAAACCTCAAAGATTCATCAATGTGCAAGTTCTGTAAACTCAACTTGAACATTTTTATCACTAACTATATTTCGTTGTTGTGAACTGTTTCTCTCAATCGTCTCTAAAACAATTCTGAGAAGATACACAACACTGATACAAGTTCTCAAATCACCCCTACTGTATCTGAAGTGTTATTTTTAACTCCCTAGTGTCAGCTATCCTTCAATAACCCACTTGATTAAACGCATTAAATCAAAACAAATTCCAATCATTCAACAATCAAAGCGTCAAACCATTCTCGTAAACAAAAACATAAAGAACTCAATTACAATAAGCCGTATTGGTCCCATTCAAGCGCAATATTGAAATGTTCCAATTTGCATAGTGATTATAAACATAAGATTGGGGATTTATACCATGCGAGAGACAGCTGATAATAAATTTATAGAAACCAAAAAGGATAGCAATAATGGCTAACTGATGGCTAACAATATGGAAGCGACCAAATTTTTAAAGAGCTGTAGTTACATCTTATTTTTTTAATGGACTAATTTTTAGTTAAAGAGGTCTTCAATTTTGTAATAAGATTGATGAAAAAAAATATTGGAGCTAGTACACTTTAATTAACGATTTACATTCATTTTAATTGGTCTAATAACGTATTATCTATTACGTAACTAAAAATTGATACTATTGTTATATTTTTTTGCGTAAATATAGTCATATTTGGCTTTTAATTAGAACTGTCAATTGCAGAATGGTCATGAATTGTGTATAATATGAATTAATTATTGTATAGTTTGTGGACAATATTAGACATTATTTAATACTATTACATACTAACTGTACCCTTATACTAATTAAACTAATTGTAAATTCTCTGCATTACGGGTATTTATTTCAATTGAACCAAAATAAATAACATCAATATTTGCCAGAATCATATCAATTCAAATATAAACCGAACAAAAGAAGAGCGACCCGAAAATAAAAATAACACACAAAATATTGTCATTACATTCTTGTACAAGAACACACACGGAAACCTTGCAAGCACCCTAAAAACTTGTAAATACTGCAGACGTGACGGGCAACGCTGCTCAAAGGCTGGCTTGAACATTCCGGTGGACGATCGATCCGGATTAGGCTCGCCCGACCGACGAGCGGACTAAATAAACAATGTGACGAGGCTGCTTCACCCTTTTAACGAATCCCTCTGCACTCGCGTAAAGCTAGTAAGTATTATTCGTTACTTTACACTGTACGATTGACTGGACCTGATTTGGGTGTCTGAAAATCCCATCAGGTAGTGTAGGTTTCAAAGTGTGGTAAACTTACAAATTCTAATTAGATGTAGATGATGGTGACTTACCTGTAACAAAAAATATTTTATCGTTTAAGTAGGCATACAGATATAAAAGATACTATAGGACACAAAATAATAAAACACGAGCTTAGACTTTGACAAGGTAGCACCTTCAGTAGTGATGCAACAGAAATGTCTTAACGGAAGCAGAAACGGAAACAGATGTCAAAAGTAAATCTTTGCGGATGCAGAAGCGGAAACGAAAGCGGAAGTGGAAGTGTTAATACTATGAAGAAAAATCACAATTTTATTTTTTAAAAACAACACAAGGTAAACCTTGTGTTGTTACAACGTAAACGTTGTAATTACGTCATGAGGCGCGGTGTTGCGCAGAATGAACCAAAAAAACCCAGTCGTCCACGCGAAGAATACAGCGGGGAGCGCGCGAGTTCCCACTCCCGCGCTCCTGTATTCTCCAATTTAGAGTTCTGTTATCAATTTTGCGGAAGCTGAAGCAGAAACGGAAGTCAAAAAGCTTGCGGAACTTCTGCAGAAGCGGAAGCAGAGTTCTGTTGCAACACTAATCTTCCGCCCAAAATAAATGGAACTAAATTGTGTCTAGTTTAAAAGAAAGTACAGTAAACTGATTTAAAACAAAACTGAAATAAAATTAATCTAGTTTGCAAGTAGACGACAAGATCTCCTTAATGTGAAACTATTATATCATATGTGTAAAATATCCTAATAGGAATATTAACTTCATGTTTCCAAACGATCAGGACATTATCCTACGAGCAAGAACGCGGAACTAAATATACGTGATAGGCTGGATATATAATTATGGACTATATTGACATTAGTTTGACAGGACCTTAAATCTGCTTGTTCTTCCGTTTTGTCTCGTCATCTAATGCAAGAGCTAATACAGTAAAATTAAGATTGTCTATGTTTATTTTTTCAAAAAGCAGATTAATCAACTCGTTTTAGAGGTACAAACAGTTTTTGCAAAATACGACCATGAAGTGATATGTTTCCGTAAAGGCACTTTAAGTCACCGTAAAATATTATGTCCAAAATTTCGGCTGCAAAATGTAAAATGCAATTACCTCGTGTCATAGAAAAGGGTGGCATAACCACTATCAACCGGGCCAGGGTTAATTTATCTTTAAATTATGGAGGCACCTACTATACGGAGGACTTTACTCGTAAATAAACAGCCAAACTGGCCATTGAATAGCAGAACTACCTCAGGATGTAATTCAGTGATACTAGTTACCGAAAAGTACAAAAATAATATTTTACAGGTTACATTTTGGAGAGTGTGCGCGGGAATTACATGACTTGATTCCACCATCTACTTTCTACCATCGAACAACCCGACGAACGGCGAGTATCCACCCTTACGTTGTTGAAACTTCAACGATCCGGACTAAGCGTTTCGCTTCGTCGTTTATACCGCGTACATCGAAGGACTGGAACAATTTGCCTGCTGCGGTCTTCCCGCCCAAC
Source organism: Mythimna vitellina (assembly GCA_949316375.1). NCBI lineage: Eukaryota > Metazoa > Arthropoda > Insecta > Lepidoptera > Noctuidae > Mythimna > Mythimna vitellina. The sequence continues at coordinate 13,222,819 of OX438686.1, forward strand.
TATAATTTAGGTGTCTTCAAGGCTAGAGTGAATAGGCTCTTAATAAACTAGTGCGGCTGACCATCAATGATTGCTTTTCCGCTTACCATCATGTGGGACCGCAGTCAGGCACTGGTTTATACCAATTAAAAAAAAAATATATATTTACAACTTCATTTTATAGTTTTTCTTGTAAACGAGTCGTGTTGTCTTATATTGCGTGTGTACGAGTATGTTTATAACCTCTGGACAGATGATTGACTATGTATTAGACTGGTTTGTTATTAGATTCTTATTATAATAATAAATTGCTCTGTGCTATTAATCAACACTATCATGCCGTCTTTGACTATTATATAAAAAAACGCCTGATAATAAATCGTTTCCATTCAACATATAGAGTAGAAGTTCGCTTTTTATACAATTCCTTGTAATGGCCGTAGCATTTTGCAATTCAAAGGCCTCTGGGTGACTTCGAATAGGCTTCCCTACAGTTCGTCGGAATACGGATGAGTCGCCTTGTTTAATGCATAGTTTTTATTCGAATTTCGATGTCGTATCAAAGGAATATTTAGCAGTCAAATATAGGATACGAAAAGTCAATAATTTAGAAGCATGTTAGATATTTATGATGACGATTAATACAGATGTAAAAAGGACAACATTAGAATAGAATAGAATAGAATCGATTATTTCTGAGTACATGGTATATAAAGATCTTAATATTATATGGAATCACATATACTACCTTTGCCGGTGTAGAAATATTAAAAGAATATCTAATTTTCGAATTCACACAATTATATGTCATGCAAAATTAATTGTTTTTTTATTTAAAAAGGGATTACAGACTTACCAAATGTACTTATTTATATTTTATATTTTTTATGTTGCGTACATTATAATTACGTTCATTACGTATCAATATTTAAGAGGATCTTTTTTTGTCCATATCACACTAATAATATAAAACGAAAGTTTTTATTTGTGTACAGGTATGTTGTGTATGTTTGACACTCAAATAGCTGAACACATTTGGATACACATTACAAAAAATATCTTATGTACTATCCTAGGACATAGTCGATGTCCCGGGATATTGTTTTCCCGTGTGTATTTTCCCTTATATAATTTTGTATATAAGGTATAATTTAAATATTATCTTGGTATAAATATTATATAAGGTGTAATTATCTTGGTATTTTCTTGGTATTTATTTGCTGATAGAAGAGCAAAGAAGAGCTATTTAATATTTAATATTATATTAGTTAAAAACAACTTTTCACCAGACATAAAACAAATTATAACACACATGAAAAATTACTGTTCTTCCAAAAGAGTTGAAAAAGAATCTTTAATAATTAAAAAGAAACAAGAAACTCTGAACACCTGAAGCCATAAAACCTAACATAATGATGTTACAATACCGCCAACATTTTAGCACGGGTTTAAAACACAACAAATGGTCCAAAAGTTTGTTGACGCCCATCGCCAAAGTTGGACCATTACAAGAAAATATGCGTTCATCTATTAGAAAATATACCACAAGCAGCGAGACCTTCAGTGGCATGTTTATATTCGTATCGCGTGAGTGTGATGCTCCCAAGCCTTAACATAACAATAAGACTACAAACAAAAGCAAACTCTAACGAAATGCAAACAGATGTCAGTTTAAAACGCTGATCACTTGACAGAGCCGCGAAGTTCCGGTACCCGTTATACCTGTCATGGATTTGAAATACTAGTATTGCTTTTTCATACTTTTTGTGTATGGATAATGAGTATTCAAGTGAGAATTAGTTAGCTTACACACGTAATCAATACATTTCATAAGGGCGTGAAAAATGAAAAATGAAACTGTACAAGTGTCTCATTATAGATATAATGAGACCCTTTGCTTACATAATTATTCAACTTTTACTTTTAAATGAAGGTATAGGCCGACTATTAGAGTTGCCAGGTTTTCCTGAAAACTCATTGTAACTGCCTGGACTTTTGATTACATGTAAGCTACAGCTAGTCCACTAAAATTCTATCCTATTCCATAAAAATCAATCTATCACCGAGAATCAATAAAAACCAAATCAATTTTTAAAATGAAAACTTTGTGGAACTATCAATCAAACGTAACCGGGGTTTTGTCGGATGTTAGAATACACAAGCCGATTTAACTATCGCGGAATTATAGGTTGCGGTCAGCTGAAAAAAAGTGGGAAACGTGGTAGTTTCGTTCATATTTTTCCTATTGTACTGCTTGCATTTTATATTCAAATATATTTACGTATTTTTTTTTGCAATATTGCGAATAGAACCTTAATTTTTTATTTGTCTACCAATTCTGTCGGTCAGTTAAATGTAATTTCTGGTGTCCTGAAATGCAGGCTTACAGCATAGTTTTGGCACCAGTCTCCCACAGTAATAAATAAAATTTTAAAACATGATGTATTCTGGTGAGAAATAAACATAATTTATTATTATTTGACTAAAATCAGGAATTCGGCCAGGACAACGTCTGACGGAACTGCTAGTAAATAATAAAATCATAATTCGTTAAATTAAGTTTCATTACATTTCACTGTTATAAATAGCCAGTGCATATTTTTTCTTAGAAACTAAATGATTAATTTACTATAAAAGAGCCCAACTATATATTGAGAATAAGATACGTGACATTGGGTGGGAATGTAAGACTACTTATAAATCTTTTACGTATATTGCCTCTGATTGATAATTTTTTTCCTGCATTTTCCACTATTTCAGCAAACGATTATTTAAGCGATCTACTCGGAGCATGACTTAACAAAGCCATTGTCAATGGAACGAAGCACTACTTAAGCTAGAACTACATTAGACCGACGCACACGTGTAATACGCCTGATTTGTATGTAGAACGAGTTCGCGTGGCGTGGATCAAATGTAGTTCTAGAAGTCTAGTTTCCATATAAAATGTATGGAGACCGAGCGACGCGCCCAGTTCTGCGTGTGTGTCATACGTGTGTGCAGTTAGTTCTACCTTGATTGAATGATTTGTGTACCTAGATTGTCTATTTGTGTAGGTCAATCTCTAGAATCGTTTATTCAACCAATCACCATATATTTTGAGTTTAGATGATTCGTTGAATTGAAACTTACTATGGAAATTGGTACTACACACAAATTAAGTGAAGCAAATAATAAATTAATCATTACACTAAGTAAACGTCGATTGTGGGTTGGATTAAACTTAAGTCCTTTGTGGTTTTTTTCCGCACACGGTTGCGAACCCGCAACTACTATAAAGTGTAAAATCTTACTACATTTATTCATGAATAAGAAAGTGCTAAAAATAAAAATTAAGTAAAGCATTCGTAAGAAAAATAAGCCCGAAAACTACAAGGCTGAATCAAATAAAAACCTAAGCAAACATAACTTCCAATTGAACACACTATTTCCGTGTTTAAAAATAATTACACTGTCTCGAAGTAACGGAAAATCCATTTATAGAATCGATATGCAGTATCAAGTACTTATGTATACACATTTTACACTGGCGATCCTCATTGCACCTGTGTATTAGTGATATGGGGTCATTGCACTCACTAGTTCAAAGCACGCCGGTCAACGATGCAACACTGGTCTCTGAAAGTTATAGGTTACTTGTATGTGTGTGTGTGCTTTGATTGATCTATGAATGTTTGTAAATTTAGCTTGAGCAAGTATTGTAATTAAGTATATTCATAGCTTGGCTGCGGATTGACGTTCTAAGATCAAATGTCAACTATTTTTGTGAAGATTGTTGCTTTTTCTAGCTGCATTAGTGATATAGCTTTTTGGTCCTTGCTTAGGTCTTTTGTCTCATCATTATTTTGTCTACAAGCTGTTAAATTTTCAGAATGAAAACTAACCTGTTTACAAAACCAGAATTAAATTTCCTTCTCAACCAAATCAATTATCTAAATCAAATTAATCCGAATCCGGGTCGCAATTACGGCTTGATTTGAATCAAACGTCTAAATCTAAAGTTTCGATAACGTCAGCTGAGAATATGGTATAGGTACAGTTGAATACATTCTAAAGGTACTGGTATGGTAGCGTATATGATAAAGTCATAGTTTTGTCATAAGAATAACTACTGGGAACTGTCATAAATTTTTACCTTTTACATGTGGGAAAGCTTCAAATAACTTATCTTGCTCTGGGGCAAGAGGGGGTATCAGACTTTTATTGACTAAAACCCACTTGTATTCCACCTTTCTATGTAAATTAAGAGTGTGAGTGTAAACTTATCTGTACATGATATTATATAGAAATAAGATTTGTGTTTTTATTTGTCTACACTAATTACATAAAGAGGTAAAGTTTTTTTTTTTGTTTGTAGGAACTAATCTCTGAAAGTAGAAAGTACTGGTCTGATTGCTAAAATTTGTTTGCCTATAGAAAGCGGCTTTATTCTGCTATATTTTATGTACGCAAGCAAAACCGCGGACACAATCTACTAGTGAATAAACCCAAGAACCCGAAGAAACCGATTTCAAAAATTCTTTCATCAGTAGAATGCTATTTTATCACTGAGTAACATAGGCTATATTTTAAACTAGCATCCGCCCGTGACCTCGTCCGCTTAAAAGTAGGTTTCTTCATACTAACTTTGGACCCCCGTTTCATCCCCTTACGGAGTGAATTTTGGAAAATCCTCTCTTAGTGTTCGCCTACGTTATAAAAGGAAACCTTGTGCAAAATTTCACAATCCTAGTCCCAGTAGTTTCGGCTATGTATTGATACGTCAGTCAGTCAGTTTCTCCATTTATATCTATTGATACCTATAAAAAAAAATGAAGAACTGTATTTATTTGACTAACCAACTAAAGTTAAATATTTATTCATAAGCAGCGGTGTCTTACAAAGTTAACGACTTGTATAATATCTTACCAACATCATAGCTTGCCGCTTCGATACTTTTAATAATGTATGAAGCTTGAACACACAATTTTATTGGTTTCCTTATCTTCACGCGGAAGTATTTAGTCACCTAAAAGGAAATACGGTTCCGTGAACTAGCTACTTGTGTAAGCAAGCACGGTTTAAAACTTTGTGTGGCTATAACACGTACTGCGTAAGGGGACATTAAATTTTAAAATAATCCTTATGAGTGTGAAAAGTAGGAATGTCGATATATAAGATCAATTAGTTTCAGAATCGATTTTTAGGTCACGAAAATCGATTTCTCGAAATCGATCTTAATAAATCGATTCTGTAAATTGATTTCAGAAACTTGAAATTTAGATTCGATTTTTTTCTGCGGAATCCAACCATATTATTTACATTTCCGGATTTACTTCGACGCCTGAGTGTATTTTGTGTCTTTGTATTATATGTATGTACATCACGAAATAAAGAAGGTAGTGGAAGTGCCCCTCAGATATCTCATGCGTGTCAACATTAAGCAGAGCTGCGCAAACATTTAGCTTATTCGCCGTCAGATACTTGTCGCGATAGGTTGTCTCAGAAATACCCGAAAAATTACAAATTAAGCCTTACTCTGCGGTTTTGACCTGCTAAAACGAACGCAGAAAAAAAAATGTATCTTGTGGAGGTGTATCGTATCATCAGTAAGTACTAAACTTTGTTAATTTTTAATATAGTTGATTTTAATTACAATACCACTTTTAATGACTTCAATGCAAACTATAAACAACCTTACACTCATTGACAGAAAGTCTAAATGCACTTTGTCGTCATCTGGATAATCATAACATAAATTCTAGTAAGTTCGACGCTACTCAATTAGGGATGGGACACATCCGTAAAGTAGGTTGGTATCGATAATTTTTATTTATTTCTAACTCTTCATTTCCTGGCTGGCACCATCCATGACATTTTGTGTCGGACGGTTCATGTGTATAATTTATAAATATTTAACTAAGATTGCACAGAAATCTCGAGGTTTTAACAACACGTAACCTGCATCCGTCCGAAGTAGGGGGTTGCTGATCACTTTCTTTCACTTCACGTTCGAAAGGCTGAACGGATTTCAATAAAACTTGGTACATGGGTAGACCACGTCACGAAAGTTGTTGTTGTTGTTATTTCAAGGTCAGTAAATATTTTTAGTACTACATATCTGTTATCGTTTCATTTATCGTTAGCTTCTGTCAGCGGCTTCGCCCACGCACTATGCGTTCCAAAATAAGGATAGGATAGCCAATAACCTCAATCTGTCAAATGTTGAGTGATAAGTACAGTTTGCAAAGAAAACTTATTTGCGTATCAATAAAAGTTATTTTTTGCATTTTATTACTATGTCTTAGTTAACTCTAGGGGAAGTAAAATTTATTGTTTAATATAAATTAGCTGCGAAATAAATATCTGGTTTTAAGTCATAATTAGTTAAAAATAAAAAGGTTTTGTGTCTTATTTTCATTGTTAGGAATAATTTTCCTTCTTCTATTTTCCACTACTCACGACACTTCACACAGGGACGCAAAGATGAGCAAAGTTGAGGAACTGGATTCTGACTAAACTTTTTTAGTTCACGTTCAAATTTAATTTATTTACGAATAAATTAAATTTTAAAAATTTCTTGTTTTGCTCTCTCTACCCAATTTCTTCGATTTGACAATATGACGTGAAGTCACAAAATGGAATCGATCCTATTTTTATTTGGAACGCATTGTACTTGATTATATGAAAATAAGATTACCTCCTAGCCCTACATACAAACATACAAATACCTCTTTAACATTGATATTTTAAAGATAATCAACCTTTTCCATTATTAAGCATTTTTATGATGTTAACAAATTATTATATTGTTCACCTGAATAAATTACGTAACATCAATATTAAGATATCGATATATATCTACATCTCTAATTGAGTAGCGAATGAGATTACATGTGCATGGGAATATGACATCTATTTCAAAGGTACTAGCGTTCTAAATAGCAAGAATTGAATACAACGCCATCTAGCGTTGAGTAGCTGAACTCGTTGTAAATTTGTCTATTTAAAGTTTTTAAACGAAAAACGACTTTATTGTTTGTGTCATGTCATATAATAACAACTTTCTTTCCTTGTAATAAGACTTAATTTTTGAAAGCGATAAAAAGATGATTTGTAAAAGTTGCGTTAGTAATTTGTATCCAATCAAATCACTGTTTTTTATGTCTGTAATGGACAATTTGATATGCAAATGTGTGAGTTTGACGACACTGGTTCCCGTGCTTAGCCAGTGTAGGGGCACTTCTCTGTATTCTTTGTTCTGTGATGTACATAGTTAGGTTTAGTATAAAAGTATTTAGAGTTAATATTTTTTTATAGCATAGCATAATCAGTTTTTTAATGATCCCACTGCTAGGACTCAGGCCTCCTCTCTAGGAGAGGGAATGGGCCGTAATCCACCACGATATTTTAGATGTTGAAACTTAGCCATTTATTTGTAACAGTACAGTCATTACGTAGGTTATTGACTACTGAGTTGAGCAGTCGTGAGTTTTTCATAAGCAAGCTAATCAATTGCCTTTGACTGTATAAACTCTTACACACGACTTTTGTGTTTTGAAGTTCAATGCACTCGTATTTAGTATAAAGTAAGATCTTTTTATGTACAATTTTTTTACTAAAAATCTAATAGAAGCTGTTCTAATCCATACATTTTAATTTCTCAATTGTCTTTGGAAGAATTCCGTTCGAAACAACCGAATAGGAATTTCGATGTTTTGAATACAGGAATCTAATTTCATTTCGGTCGACTGGGTAGCACATGGAGGCTTAAAACTGAAATCAGATTGACTGACATGCCTTTGTGAGGTGAGGTCTGTTTCCGACTGGCTTGTACTTATGTATATACTGACTGAGAGATACTGTAATGAAATTGTATTTGAAACTTCCATCATTTCGTCGGATAGCCGTTGAAATGGAGTTACGATAGTGGATAAAATATTTTTGAATTTCGTTCTTTCGAATACCGTAAAAGGGATATTTTTTATTTCTAGATTTTTTTCGCCTTTACAACCGTTTAATGTGCTTATAGGAAATATCTGTCGAAAGAAGGATATTTGCTGGGAATCCTTGTTGTTCCCCGAGGCAGAAATATCAATAATGCTATTTTGGCTCTACCTACTTTTAGTTCTTCCATCACTAACCCATCTTTGTTTTTATCCTTTTTATAACTTCTTCCTATGAAATGGTTCAACTTGTAATTTGTGTAAGTACATGTGTATATCTTTATACACAAATATAATTTTTCTGCACGTGTTTTTGTCACGTAAATCACCCTGAACGGCGTGCCCGATATGGATGAAACTTTGTGTGTATATTAAGTGGATCTAAGAGTGGTTAGATAATATAACTGAACCTGGTAAATGGCGCTGCAATTGTGTTCTCAATATTATTCTGACAAAAAGCCAGAAGCAGGCAGCACATCTGTTGGGACTACTGTTGTCAGGTCCAATTTAATAAAAATCGGGACAGATGGTAAAACAAAACGGGATTTATTGTTTTAGATCAGGACCATATTTTTTTTAATTTTTTTTTTCGTTGTGAGTTATCATCCAATGACTTTTCCCGCTCAGTGTCAGACTTTTACTAACTAAAACCTAGACTTCTTCAGTTGCACTGCGCGTTCCAGGGCCACAGTCACTATTTCAAACATCAGGGCATCGGCCCTACTGGGCCCCTTCAGCTTTGCTAGTATCTCTTTGAGGAGCATGTGCAAAACGACGCGCCATCGACTCGGGCCTGGTCTTTATTGAACGGGCGAACGACAAGCTACCCATTACTTGTCGTTCGCAAACAATGGGTTTACTGTGGCCGGGAATAATCCCTGTGCGATTCCTGAAATCCAGAACATCTCCTTTGGGGGCGACTCGGGCGTTAGGGTGTCCGTTCCTTCACGGTTGCGGTCAACTCCTTTGCAAAAGGAGGCGACCGCTTACCATTCCCTCTCGCTCCGGACCATGGCCAGAACCAAAGATCGGCGCGAGACCGACTCTGAGCGAGAGAGAGTCAAGCCAGTGATGCGCCGTGTATCATTTGAACGCACTTGACAAAGTGATGCGAATGCGATAGGTACAAATTATTATTCTGTTCTATCAGTGTTTCTTTACACATTTATTAAGCAAAAAATAATTACAAATCGTTCAGTAATAGTTCAAAACAATCTCCGAAATTCAATTCCGTCAGCACTTGCGGAATATCAAAGCATTTATTTTCTTTAAATCTTAACTTCATTAGTAAAAGTAACAAAACTTGAAATGGCTATTATCTTAGACGGGCAGCGATGCTCGTTACAAGTTCATCAAAGAACCCGTCGGTTACTCGCAAACCTTGAGATAAGAAAACACATTCCTCATCGAGTATTCGAATTATCTCAACTGTGTTGACACAGTTGTGTTTCGGATGGATGGCCAAAGACATAGGAGGAAGCGAGTGTTGAAGCGACTTGGTAACGGCAACATATGGCAATAAGTTTTTACGATCAAAATGTTTAAAAAATAGAAACAAAATCAGAACTTAGTAATCAATATTACTAAGTTCTGAAACGTTGTAGCGACATTAATGGCACCACGTAGGAACTAATATCCTACTTCTCCGAATATAAGGATTCTCCACGCGATTCGAACATATACAATAGCCCGAAATACTATCGAGCAGATGCCTGAATAAAACCCGTCTGGTCGGAGGATATCTTTCCTTTTCAATGGGGGTTTGCGAGACTTTATACCCTGTTCCGCATAACTCTAAAAAGTGATTATCATAAAATGATTTGAAAAATTGTCAAACGCTCGTAAGCTTTAACTTTTATTTTATCAATATTTACACTAGAAATTCCTCCTGTATTGTGAGCGGATTCAAAAACATTTAAACACATATTTACAAGACACCCAGACCAGGAACGGAAATCGAACACGCACCACGCAGCGTAGTAGACATGTGCCGCCAATCGTGCTGTCAAAACAAATACTTTTTGCAGTTACATGATCCTTGTTCACATATTTTAAGATAAAAATACGTTATAACCATAAAAAAATATGTTTGTTTCAGGACTTCCAAGATGGCGTTTCAGATTTTTTTACAGAAAAATTATGCATGATATAAAATAGAAAAATAACATATACAAGGTGGAGCAAAATTAATCACTCTATCGGACGTGTTATAATTATTGCAAATGGCATCGTACGTGAATCATATTTGTTATTTGTGAACTAGACAGCTGCAGAATATAAACAGACAAGCAATGGAATGCTATACTTCGCAAGAGCGTAGAATAATTGTGTCGATTCTTTTGACCAATAATAATCGGTTGGTAGTGTTAGCACAGCGTACATTTTGTAGTCGATTTCCTAATCTTGTCGCGCCAACTGGACAAACATTAGCGAAATCACAAGAGAAATTGTAAGATGCGGCTGCCACCGGACTGGTCGTTCTGTCGAGAGTATAGACGATGTGGCCGCCGATGTCGTTGAAAACGAAAAACATCACCAGACCATCACCCCTTTAGCGAAGTTTAGTTAAAGACTTCGAGTTCTTACTCCTGGTATTGGAGGAGGTGGGCTTGGTCAACACGTGGTGTCAACAAGACGGTGCAACCGAACACACAGCACGAGCCACAATACTGATACTGTGAAATCTCGTCCGATTTAACCGCCCCAGACTTTTTTCTTTGAGGCTACTTGATATTTTTGTTTGTGGCAACAAGCCTCTGACAATCGCAGCCATTAAAGAGAATATTCGTTTGGAATCCGATCAGTTTTATTACCGGAAATCTTGTAAAAAGTCATGGAAAATGCGATAAAATGGGCACAAATGTGTATCGACGCTGGTGGCAACCACTTGACGGATATCATCTTTTTCACCTAACAGAAAAAAATCTACAGGTCCTAATAAAGATTTCTATCACTTAAAATAATTTTTGTTTATTTAGTAAAAAAAAATATACAAAAACAAAATTGTATGATTAATTTTGCACCACCTTGAATAATATTCCACCTAGTCCCAAACTAAGTAGAGCTTGTGCTATGGGTACTAGACAACTGATAAACATATACGTATATATTTTTAAATACATATAATTTATAGAAAAATTACACCCAGACACAGAACAAATGATCGTGCTCATCACACATACAAACACTTGTTTTGCAAACTCAAATATCAAAAACCGCTGTTAGCTGATAACTTGGCCGTAACAATCAAATGGAACCAGTAAGCCAGCATATCTGAGCTGCCGTAGTATTTATATAGCGCTGATTTGGACCCGACAATGCTGTGTAAACTGAGGGACCGATAACCTACCACCCTATCGCCACCTATTTGTTAACTAATTATTGTCGGACATATATGTCAGAAAACACTTGTAATAATGTTTTTTTATTTTTTATTTGACTTCAGTTTTTGTTTTTAATTATTACAGTTCGTTAACTTTGGTGGTATTTGTGTTGTTTGCTGATAACTTTTTCTTAACACTTTTGAGGTTTTATTTTGTATTTTAATACCTCGGATATTTTCGTTACCTCCAATTGTACTAAAACCTTATAAACCAATCATAACATTATGACTGAACAATTTTTCCTGTTCCAAATAGGATGATTTATATTTCTGTTTTTTATTTTTTCGTTTCCGTTTACGCAATAATGGATATCAAGAATTACGCCCCTCATTATAATTAATAACAATAAAAACCGACTCTAGAATATTCAATCACATAAATAATAAAGATTTAATTTACTATGCGAATGGAAAGTTTAATAAAATATGCATAGGTAATAAAGTGTAGTGCCACTATTAATCGCATTAGGGGTCCAAATGCTTAATCTTGTAAATAAATCTAAATAATGAGTCCCTGAAGCATGCAACACCTGAAAACATTTCATACGTAACGCGGCTTTACTGCTATAAGCTGTTTATATTAAGAAGCACGCGATTGCCAGAAGTTTTCCATGCTCTTCTCTGTTTCAATTTGTAATCAGATGCGTTTTTATTAAAAGAATTATTATTTGAAAAAACAAAAATCTATACATTTAAAAATGAATAGCTGTTCGTTAATCTTACTAAAAATCGAGAACGGCTGGACCGATTTGGCTAATTTTAGTCTTGAAATATTTGTAATAGTCTAAGAGAGTTTAAACCTTATCTAGACTATTACAAATATTTCAAGACGGTGAGAAAAAATTGGGAAATTAACGTGAAAAATTACGATTACAACGACATCTCTAAAATAGATGGCGTTATATATTGACAGTTCAGCTTAAAGGTCACAACATTCATTGACTATTAGACGATACGAAGTTCGCCGAATCAGCTAGTAGGTTAAATCATACAGCACAAAAAGTAGTTAAATACTTATTTTAATAAGATTATAAGGTTGCCGACGTAGCACGAAGAACCCCCAAACTTAAGTGGCAATGGGCAGGGCACATTGCTAGCAGAACAGATGGCCTTTGGGGCCGAAAAGTTCTGGAGTGGCGACCGCGTACCGGAAGACGCAGCGTTGGAAGGTCTCCTACAAGGTGGACCGATGACCTGATAAAGGTTGCAGGAATCCGATGGTTGCGAGACGCACAGGACCGTTCTTTGTGGCGACTTATGGGAAGGCCTATGTCCAACAGTGGACGTCTTTCGACTGAAATGATGAAGATGATAAGATTTAAAACATTTAATTAAACACTAAAACGAAAATTAAAAAATATTTCAGGAATCACCAAATGGTAAATATTTATAATAAATATAAAATTGTACATTTCTCAAAATAACAGAAACAGTATCGAGAGCTTGCTTACAGTACTGCTTATCATCTCGCACAGGTCGTAAAAATCCCTCAAGGGGAAGGGTTACTATACCCGAAGATAAACGACGTGTTGGCAATGTGTGCATCTGCTGTCGTGCAATTTAATCAACTTTTAACACTGTTCTAACAAACTAAATGGTCCACGTATTCTAAATGTTGTTGTGCAGACAGTTTTAGCTCTAATTAAAACTTTGACTATACTATCACAGTTTAGTTTGAAAATTGTGTTGAAATTTTCAGACCACTGTGGGATTTATGGCAATAACACGTTTATATTACCTATGGGTAGGTGAGTATGAAGGGATGGAGGTGTTAGCCTTTGTAATAGTGCTAAATAGAAAGATGTATTCTTAATGTATTACATATTTCTGTTTTTATGTGTGTAGGTATATAAATACTTACTAATAAAAAGGGACCTTTTTAACTGTGCAACAAAAACCGTTTCTTCACTAAAACCTTAATACTGAACACTAAATATTAAAGGATTTTTTACAATTAGTAAGGGACTTAGGGCACCTTGACTCGTATAGGTTAGGTTAGGACGGGATGGCGGGGTCTAGTGAGCGAGCGAAGCAAGCGAACACAAACCCCGCCATCCACTTCGTGGTTATATTTTTGTAAATCACCCAGAAGTGCATATTTTGGTGTAGAAAGCAGGAATAAATTAAGGAAAAGTAACATTAAATACTACCTGTAATATTGGCTTTCACAGTTAAATTACTGAACTGGTTTTGATGAGGTTTGGCACAAAGTAAGCTTGAGTCCCAAAGAAAAGGATATAGGCTACTTTTTTATATGACTTCGACTCCAACTTCACGTCCACAATAACACAACATTCACGTGAACGAAGTCGTAGGCAAAAGACAGTAAGTAATAAAATAAATTAATGTTTAAGAACAATGAAGTAAATCTTGCTAACAAGCCTTAAATACGCTAACAACGAAAAGAAAATAAGAAAAAAGAATATCATTTTTGGCTAAAATGTTTGAAGCCATTACGATGCTTGTTTTGGCAAATTCTGATTAATGGTTCATAGGAGGGGAACGGTAAATACTTAATTGATAGTTATTAATGACACTTCATTTGTAAAACTCATGACAGCCATCGCTCTATAAACCTAAAGGTCAAATCACACCTGTTTCTACAAAAAAGTTAAATATGACCTAACTTGTGTACTTTTTTTTCGATGGAAAACCATTAATTAATTCCTCCTTATTTTCTCGAATTTGACATTGATGATTTTTTTTTTATTTTACTTTGATGATTTTGTTTATTTTATTTTATTTGACCATTGATATTTTTTTTTTTTAATTTTTCTTTGTATTTTATGACTTGCAAAAATGTACTTTGTAATTTTTTTATTTTTTATTGTGAATGTGGGAACTATGTGGAATACTATTCTATTTCTGTAATTTTAACATGATAACTGGCAGTTTTGAGTATTCGATGCGGCCTACCCTAATGTACTAATGGTATTTTTCGTCAAGTCGTTGAGCTCCTTAGTAGCCCCAAGTTTGAGCTACACGAATACTGACAAATGCTTGCACTGACTGGACAGGTCTACTCAAATCTGTGTGGTTCTTTCTTCAAAAGACCATCTGAGACACATAGCTGCATGGTTCTCATATGATTTGACCATTAAATGTTTACAGTATGGACTTCATGTAATGGTCAAATCTAATAATCAAAAGAATTAAATCAAAAATTGACGTGTTTTCTACACTTATTTGCAAAATAAATATCATATATGATTTATCCTTTATCAATTATCTCTCGCTCTGGGTGAAGCGAGAGGGAGTGTCAGTCATTTACTGCGAAAGACACCTGTGTTTCTTCAGATGCCCTTTGCTTTCCAGGACTAGAGTATGGTAACTCTTTCGAAAAATCCCGCATCTTCTATGGGTATAACTTTTGGGTTACTGGCCTGTTGATCTAGTACAGGCGTGGCGAACCTATGGTACAGGTGCCAGTAGTGGCATGCGGTAAAACAATTCGGGCACATCAGTGAAAGAAGTATAAAATGTAAGTGTTTTGCAACAGCAGTAATTAAATTGGTTTTTTTCTTTTATAAAATTAAATAAACTACTGTAAACATTAAGATATACTATTTTATGACTACTAATAAAAAGTTTTGCAAAAATCATTAAATATAAATTTTTGTCCATTAAAATCACAAAGTCAAGATTCTTTGGCGGCACGTAATGGCTATATTTTTATTAATATATTTAGTGGCACGTTCTCATACATGGGTTCGCTATTCCTTGTCTAGTGGTTAGTGGCCCTGACTATTGCTATATCGGAGGTTTTGGGTTCGACTGGATTCCAAGAGACTTGTTTGCGTGATGAGCACAAGCACTTGTTTTGTGTCTGGGTGTAATTTATCTATATTATGCATATATAGAAATAAATGAGTATATTTAGCAGTTGTCTAGTACTCATAGCACAAGCTCTGATTGCGATGTAAAAAAAAATACAATAAAATTTTATTTTCTTTCTTATTACTTTTTTTCAGGCCAGAGGTATGAGATAACCGCAATTGTAATTGAGAGTGTGATCTGAGGTTTATCACTTGGCTAGTTTTTCAACGCAATAGTCGGGTTTCACGTTACATAGGATGATACAAAACCGGATTACATTCTATACGTGTGAATTTATGTGAAGAAGTGGAGAGTTTAATCGTTCTCAAAGTAAAAGATATCGAATATTTTATTTTAGTCTAAAGGTCGAGTCTTCTGTTATTTCTGCAACTGATCCCTCAGTAATGTAAGTTTTCGTAACAAAACAATATCATACAAATACCTACATTACTCGTGGGTACAAAATGAAATACCAGCCGCTTTCCTTACATATTACGAACCCGAATCTCAACGAATCCGTTTCTGTTTTCCCATGAAAACAATTCGTCAAGAACGGCCTCACTTTCAGCATTCAAAAGGAAAAATGGAAGGCCAAACAGGCGAGCAACGAGTT
Source organism: Mythimna vitellina (assembly GCA_949316375.1). Classification (NCBI taxonomy): domain Eukaryota; kingdom Metazoa; phylum Arthropoda; class Insecta; order Lepidoptera; family Noctuidae; genus Mythimna; species Mythimna vitellina. The sequence continues at coordinate 13,238,534 of OX438686.1, forward strand.
AGGCCGTAACAAAATTCCAACAAAGGGATGATTAACGATTTTTCCACCCCCAAAACTCATTCAAGCCGCGTCGATATTGAATCCGTTAGACGGCGTAAAAATGAAAGTTTTCCTCGTTTCTTTTCCAAACATGTGTGTTACACGGACGGGGAAATTGACGTGCATGGTACAGTGACATTTTAGTAATAATGTCTACAATATTGTCTAATATTGCCTATTTTGTCACACTTACATATCTTATAGTTATGCTCAGAGTGATTAGTGCGTATTTGTTTTACGTTAACGCATTCAACACGTTTATGACGTTCGGTGCTTCGATTGGTCCGCTCCAAGCTCTTAACCAATCACAGAGCCAAATGCGGGAAACGCGCACAGATGTAGAAACAAAAACTACGTCGTATTCACCAGACTACAGGCACAAAGTTTACAAGATTAAAAACACGAACTAATTTAATTTAAAATTCTGAATGATGAATATGCTAATGTAAAAACTTTATATAATTTACCATTTAATGTCGTTAATAATTTAATTGGATCTTATCTATATCAAACAATACTAACCGTAACGGTTCAAATTTGATACCAAACTTCCACGTTCTATGCATTTCATATTCGGGATTTCTATGAAACGGCAAATTGATGTAAACTTCGTCATTCTCAACTACGGAACACATTTAGAGTTCGGTTCCGGGACCCCGTATGTCCCTCGCACAGTTTCTACCCGAATCGTGATGTAACTACTGTAGCAGTTTTTTTCTTTAGTTAGTTTTGAACTTGTTCAAAATAAATGACTGCCATTTGAACGAAGTGACAAGTAACTCCAAGTTAATGTCGTTAGAAATTTTGTGAAATATCCTTCTTATAACGAGAAAAAGCTTTGGGCATTGTTTTAATAGGTCTTTGTTGTCAGTTTTCTAAAGGTATTTTGTTTTTCTTTTATATATAGAATAGAGTATTCCTGAGTTTTATTTAGGTATTCTTATACCAAATTAGGCCCGCAAATAAAAACAAAAGTAACAAAAAGGTCATGTTTTAACAAAGATGAATAGGTAAAAGATTTATACAACTTTGTCAACAATTTCGGTAAAAAACATCCATCAGCTTTGATCCTAATATAACATACACATTTGCCCATTTCCCGTCTGCTAAAGAAATCTTTTAGGTCCCAAAATACATTTATGTGCTCGATTTTTCTTTCAGTGCCTATGTGATTGATTAATCCACACACGAAACTTGCTTATAAAAACAAAGGAGGTCCTTTTTCTTTATTCTTTTGATTACATTGAGAGTCTGATCCGGCAGAAATTCAATAGACCGTGAGTTAAGTGGCTCATCTGTCCTTCTTGGTCACATGAGTTATCGGGTTGCAAATTAAAAGGAGTATAAAAAGAAAAAAAAATAGCTCTTCATATTAAGTTTCGCGTAGGAATAATACAGCAGGTGTTCTTAATTCACCTGGCCAGCATGTGTTTTGAACACGTTAAGTTAATTAAGTGTATTTATAAATTGCTGAAATTTAAATAAGCAGAGTATGAACGCGCTCTGCAGCTAAATAACACTGATGTGGCCAGACGAAATAAAAATGTAGTACAAACTGTATTAAAGTTTTAATAAGACTGCAACACTAATTCACTGACATTAAGTGTCAGTATATTAGTGTTGCAGTCTTAGATAGACGTTTTTACATTTTAATTAAATAATATAAAGTTTTATAGTGCGTTCCAAATAAGAATAGGATCGATTGCTATGTTGTGACGTCACGTCATACTGTCAAATCAAAGAATTACATATTATGGTGAATAAAACAACAAGCATTAAAAATTTAATTTATTTACGAACTGTGAACAAAAAAAAAAGTTTAATCAGAATCTAGTTCTTCAATTTTGCTCATCTCTGAGTTCTTCAATTTTGCCCAATTTCTTGCGATTTGACAGTAAGACGTGACGTCACAACATGGCAATCGATCCTATTCATATTTGGCACGCATTGTACATACGAGGAGCAATTTCAAAAAGCCTTCACGAAAAAGATGAAATTTCCCTCATTTATTTGTTTAGGTACAAAATTCTGAAAATTAATTATTCAAGTTGAAGGAGTTTCGTAATAGAAAAGGGAGATTAGTACTTAAGGCGATTATGGCGAACTGAGATTCATAATCTGATCGACGGTTAAGTAAGACGGTACTTAATATTTGTAAACCGTTTTCTAATAGATCTCTAATATCTCTATTCATCAATTTCAAATGAATGGGACAAGATTAAACTTATTAGATAATGAAAACATCTTATTGATTTTACTGGCCTTTTAGTCTAGTGATAAATGGCCCTGACTGCTATACCGGAGATCGTGGGTTCGATTCCCAGCCAAGATAAATGTTTGTATAGAATAGAATAGAATAAACTTTATTGTACACCAAAATAGTAACAAAAACTTTTACACTAACTTAAATCTATGGGTACAAAGGTGGTCTTATCGCTGACAGCGATATCTACCAGACAACCTTAGGGTGGAATGTAAAAATTTTGTCGTATGATGAGCATGACCATTTTTCTTTGTCTGAGTGTATGTTTATCAGTTGTCTTGTACTCATGGCACAAGCTCTGCTTATTTTGGGACTAGATGGCGTTATTTGAAAGTTGTGGAAGATTATTTAGAAATAATTTCATGGAGTTAAGCGCTTCGGGAAACTTTTTGTGATGTTCTGTTCCCTCAACGCTATGCGTCTTCTTGCGTTAGGGGACCAGAGGGTTGCGATTAATTGCGGGGTAAAGAATGCAGAGGGTTAAACGATCTCTCTTTATTTATAGGTAGGAACCCGAAATTAAACCACTGATTAGTTAAAATTAAATAACCTGGGTAAAGTAACAAAGGGGCCCAGCAAGGTCGAAGCCTACTGGGGCCATGAACTGTGTGAAAGAGAACTCCGGGGCTCTAGAACGAAAGCAAAGAAGGCACATAGGAGTGGGGTTTAATTAGTAAAAGTCCGACACGCCCTCTCACTCCACCCAAAAGCGAGAGAAGTAAAATGGATGATTACCCACCAAAAAAATAAACCTGGGTAATTTTAACTAATCACCGTTAATCATGTTACCAAACAATTTACATACGGTGTTGAAACTTAAAAATTATATTCACTTTAAAAAGCGTGACAACCTCGTATATACCCAACAAAACATATTAACGAAACAAAATTACTTCATGTAAGCCAACTTTTCTCACTGTAACCCATAAATAAGGGCTAAGCGCGGCATCACAGCTATAAAACTGCTAATCGGCACGCGCGTGCGTTGGTCCAGTTAATGATATAATTAAAAATCCTCATGCCAAGGTAGCGGTAAGTTCTCCGGGTTTAGTGGTCTGGCTTAGGCTTCGAAAACTGAACAAGTTGCCCCCATTTGCTAATCTCCTAAGCCAAATAACGACGCGGCGCAAGTGATAAACTTTCATAGTAAAAGTAAGCCGCGGGCGGTGGTCGTATTTCAGTTGTCACCTTTGTCTATACCCGGTTGTAGGAGATTTAATGCGGGTTGTGTAAGTTATAGGCATAATATTCGTTTATGTTCCAGTAAGTTACGGTCTGCCAAAAGTTTTACTATGAAGGGACTAACTTAGGGTGTTGTAGTAAGGAAACGACGCTGTTCTTGAGTTTACAATGAATGCGGATAAGCAAAACGTTTCTAGTGTAACCGTTGCTAAGGGTTTTTTCTCTACTTGAAGTAGAGAAAAAACCCTTAGATACTCGAATGACAAGCAATGGGTAGCTCGCCGTCCGGCCGTCCGGACAGAGCCCTAGTCACCGACGGCGTGTAGTGTTATATGCGCGCCTCAGAGAGATGTCAGTAAAACCATGAGTTAGTTTCAGGGAAACCCAGGGTCCTAAAACGTAAAGCAAAGAAGGAACATCGGGAGAAGTCATTGGATGATTTCCCACCTTAAAAAAAGACATATATACAACTAAAATAGTCTAAATCGTATCAAGTATTATCTAAACCGCGGAATAAGCACTCAAACACTACTTTTACAGAAACGCTATCGCTTCCAGCTAACACCACACACTCGACACGAGCTTGCCAGTACTCGCAGGTACGGTCACGAATAGCGTCGAGTAATGAGTTTTGTTGTTCCACAGTTACCGCTAGATTAAGGGACACTGGTAACGATATACGACCTCGCAAAGTAGCAGCACTGATGGTAAATGATGGCCTCCGAGGATGTTCAGCATACATACATATGAGATTAAGGTGGAGGTCTTTAACGGGTTAGGAGCGGTGCCGGTACCGCGGAACCGATATAATGATACTAGTTTTTGTGCGGATATGGGGTGTTAAATGGTTTTATAGTAGTGACAGAACGACAGTTTATCGCTTATGGCTATGCTAACAGTACAATAATTTACGGTTATAGATCTGCCTCTGAATTACAAAGCTTTCACGCGTTCAGGGTGTTGCTGGGAGTACCACGGTTCTGCAGTGCCTCCAGCATGTTCGCAGAGGCGCACACTGATGGCTTTCATGCCCTTATTAGGAAGCAATGTGCGTCACTGATGAGCCGTGTTAGGACCAGTAGCAACAATATTGTGAACGTGTTTGCGGACAGGTGGGACTCTCCATTGCTGCACCATTGGATACGCTTGCACACTACACGGTGAGTACTGGACAGTTCCCCTCACCGCACTGAATGTGTGTAGTTTTTTGTTTTGTATATGTTTTTTTTTGGCTAATCGTGTACTGTGAACTTTTTCTTTTTTTTTCAGTTGTGTTTTGTTTTTAATATTGTGTGTGTTATATAAAGCTGTATGTGTTACCTATGGACGGAAAGGTCCGAAATAAACGTTTATTATTATTATTATTATTTAACGTAAAGTATAGCTTTTAAATTTATATAAACCCAGATATCAATATCCAATTTCTCCGTATCACCGTTCGCAATTTGGTTGTGAAACACTTGAGGGCACCGATAATTTCTAGATGGATGGCATGAAACGAACAACCGTTGTCCCGAAGCCTCGAACCGTTGTAGTTTTCCGATAAAATCATGTCCGCAAACAATTATGTGAACACCGGCCTGATTGGATCCCGAAGCGATCATACGGAGAAAGGAATGTTAATCGAACCCTTCGTAGGGTCAACACTGGAAACACAACATGTTTAAGCAATGTTATACACGAAGACACTTCTTTAATGCATAAAACATAAAGACTTCAATAGATTGAATTAACATGAACGTATCTCGGAGAAAAAGATCATGTTGTAATTTTGTTAAGGATTGCCGTCGTGGCGTGTGAAAGAAATACTGATTAATTCTGGTATCGTCTGTCATTAACGGTATATATCGTTAAGTCCATACGCTAAAAAGATGCTAAAGTACCAACCGATCCACGTATATAGGATGACCTGAAAATATTCACATACATTTCATTTGGTCGCATTGGTTTAGTCATTTCTTAAGAACCAGTCGTTATCTACCAAGAATATCTCTTTATCATTGACAACGATCACGTCATTGTAATCCATCCTTAAAATAACACATTGATTTGAATACAACACTGTATACTCTTTCAGGGTTGTAGTCGTAAAATTAATCGTAAATGTTTAATTGCGTCTGCCTACCAAATTTATACTGCACGCGACATAATATTTAGTCAAGTTACAGCCGATTGTGGGCATGCAAAACAACGTTAAACCGCATTTCTTAGTTATTTATTGTGTATATAGCTTCTTACACTTTGTAAAAAATTTAACGGGTGTAATCGTTAAATCGAAACTGCATATTTTTTTCTTGCCGTTTTTGGTTAGGGATATTTTTGGATTTTATTGCGGTTGTTTCTGTATTTTTGTGTTTAAGTTCATGAGAATCCGTATTCTGATGCTTTGTATTTCAAAACAAAACAGCAAGAAAAAAAACTGTTGCCCAAACAAATACTCGATGCAACTCAAAAATCGACACGTCTAAATCTAAACTAAACAAAAACAGCACACGGTAGATTTTTTACCATTACAAGAATAATAAAGGTCATTACTGTTTCGGCTTTCGCGTTTGCTGTAAAGCAAAATTGCTCGGGAAAAAAACAAAAACAAAATCAGCTTCCCTGTTTAATTTAGCGGGGTTGGCGACAAAAAACATTTGCTCTTGTTGCCTTTTTGTTGACCGAACGTAACAACAGGAATGCATTGTTCCCGTTACACTGTCCGGGCGAGCTAGTTGTAAAAATATATATTATATATATATCCATATATATTCTACCCCGACTCAGTTTATTGGCGGATGCGTCACTTTAGGGTAAGAGTAAAAGAATTTGGGACAGTGATTCATCTTTGGCTTTTAATATTTGAGGGACTTTCCATATTTCGGTATTTCGAGACGTGGCCTGATTTTTCTTAGAACGTTCTTAAAAAAATATCCTAAACAATTTAACTATGTAAATGCTCAAAACAACGTTTACAATGAATTGTCATTCGAACTTTTTTTTTCATTAGAGAAAAAGAAATGGATTTTGAAAGTGTCGATTCCTATCTTAATTTTTATGTTTTTATTCTGAGTGATTTAAACTATCATGACAAAAGTAACAAAGAAACTTTACCTTACCATATAACTGTTTATGTGTAATCTTAGAATTTGACAATAAAAGTTTGGTCAAATAACATCGCTTCCTATTCCATTTTGGCCTTAATCAATTTCAAGCAAACTAAGTGAAAGTTTCAATTCGGATGCAATTATGAGCCCTTCCCTTACAATTGGTTGTTGATAGCTTATAAAATGGTCGTTTTATTTTAGACTAGCTTCTACCAGCGGCGTTTTCTTTTCTTTTCTTCTGCATGTGTAATTTTACCGTAATTTTCTGACACAACAACAGTTTCCAGAGGTGACCGAGGTAGAGATGAGAGTGGCGGTACGAAGGCAGAGTGCCAAAAATATCGCCCCAGGACCCGACGGCTTGCCTGGGAAAGCTTGAGCCCTGCCATGGAGACTCTTGGGCCTCGACTAAGAGGGCTCTTCAGCGCATAAATGGAGAGGGGCCAGTTCCTCACGACGGGGGATGCGGTGTCATCAGGGAGAATAGAGACGGCGAGAGATGTCGTGCGGTGTTCCGCAGGGATCGGTACTAGGACCGCCCTTGTGTACGACTACGTGCTGCGCAGCGAACTCCCTGACGGGGTCAGCGTGTTCTGCTACGCAGAACTGTTCCAAATGTGCCTCAAGGAGATGTCAGCAAACCGTAGGGGCCCAGCAGAGTCGAAGCCTACTGAGGCCAACGGTCTGATTCTGAAAAGAAGACTCGGCACTGGTACAAAAGGCAACGAAGGAACAGGAGTGGGTTTTTAGTCAGTAAAAGTCTGACGCTATCTCTCGCTCTGCCGAAGAGAGAAAAAACCCAACAACAGTTTTTTTTTCACAACTATTACACACGGCCGATAAACATATTTATATATTTCTTAACACAAACATAATATAGATAAATTACACCCAGACAAAGAACAAATGATCATGTTAATCACACAAACATTTGTCTTAGGTGGGAATCGAAACCACGACCTCTGGCAGCAATCAGACGAACAGGCCAGTCAAAACCTCACTCATCATTTGCTTCACTCTAAGATTTAATTCAAACTAATATAAATAATTTTGCGTGGAGATGATTTTTTAACGACCTGTGCATCCTTTTACTCTTTTAAGTCAATTAACTTTCAATCTTCAATTGAAGATAATGCTTGTGGATGTTGTGTGTGGAGACCATTTGACATTTGTAAAGTGTCAAGTTGTCTGCACGAGCAAATTGCTATACCAACAATATTTATCATTAATGTAGATTCAAGGGGCACCCACGTCGCTGTGTAAGTACTACTTAGCCGTCTGTAATAGAAACATACGCTACTTGAATATATAGAGCTTATGGCACGCAGCCCTAACTATCGTACAGTCTATCACTAGCAAAACTGGCGTGCGTGCGTAGCACTGTGGCCAACTAGGGCATACCGACCGCCTGGTTGGATGATGCTAGGAACCTTTTAGTTAAAGAAACCATGCATCCTTTGTTCTGAAGACCATACATCCTCATTGCTTTTAGAACGGACTTGTAAGTCATAAACCTTAAAAAGCAGTAATATTAGTTCCTGAATAACACGAGGCTAATTTTGGTTTGACACGGAACGACTGCCGGATGACTTCTTAAACTGCCTTGTGAAATATTGCAGAAAATCTAATTAGTGTATTACTGCACAACATGGAGCTGCAGAGTTACAAATCATCTTCTTCCTGCCCTTGTCCCGTGTTATTTGGGGTCGGCGCAACACGTTTTTTTCTTCCACTCTGCCTTGTCACTCGCCATACTATCACTAACTTCCTTTTCTTTCATATCACTCTCAGCTACAGAGTTACAAATAACGTTCAGTAAAGAGGCATTACTGGTCTAGCCCGCAGACAATCGATAAACAAATAAAATTAGCGATACACCAGCAACAATGTTGCACAAGTCTACACTCAGTGGAAGTACATTTTTCTAGACCTATGGTTACAACTGCTTATATCAGGCATACTTCAAATATCTCTTACGACACCTTTGCAACTACACCATATTGTAGAAGAACTAAGTACGAATGTTTCACAATTTGAAGTACCTCAGTGTGTAGTCAGGACTGATGAGTAGGTACCTATGTTCGCCTAACTCATTATTAGAGGATATAAGGGCTTTTGACGATCGTCTAGACCTTTGGTCGACTGATTTTTGAGAGCCTAGTAGGCATTACCACGGGATTATCGCTCAAGGGTCGTAAAAAACGAAGCAAGAGTCTCGCTCGAGAGCACGTACGGATCAGCCAATAAAGCTTTTTATTAGAATAATATAAATTATATTATTTCTTTTCTGAGAACGAATACCTTTGTTCTACCAATTGTTTCATAAAAAGAGACTGGGCTGATTAAAATCAAATTGTAAGGACTTTCTTAATGCTAAAGTAGCATATCCTTATCGAAGATATCATTAATATTATTCCTCGATTCCTTAGTATCAAATATCATTGAAATAAAAAAAACAGTCTCTACGTCTTTATTTAATTCTTCATCATACATGACCTTAACCCTCCGTCATTAATAAAGATCCTTATCTCCAGTTAATAAAATACTCCCAACAAAAGAGGTGTCCAGCAAAAAAGGATTTTTCACAGTAGTGTAATAAATTAACTGAATCACAAACACCTATGGTAGGTCCCGCTGTGCCAGTCATACTCAGGCGCCTTGGTTGATGGACATAAAAGTGAGAAAACAAAAAAAAAATGCGTACACGCATGTGCATGGACAGCCCACGCCGAGCTATTAAATAAGACAGTTTATAGTCCCATTCACGGACCAAACATGAAACCTGATCACTTTAACCTTTTGAAGTAAATCTAATAGTTCATGGTGTACTATTAGGTATATTAGGTCACGTGAGCGAAATTAGATTTGAAGCTCACATATTGCCTAGATGGAGATTCTGTGTAATTAGATATAGCGCCAGATTGGAGCAGCGTCGTAAAGTTTTTGATGTCAGGAATTTTATTTGAGTTTGATATTTTTATTTGTTTTGTCAGATATAAAATTAAAATATTATCCATTTTCTAATTGTGACACTTTAACGTGAAAATTATTTATAAATGTATGATAATAGTAACCTAATCAGATTAAACGTAGCTACAATTTTGAGACTTTTTAAGCTAAATTTTGATATTAAACAAGGAAGCTGCATTGTTTTGGACAGCCTATCATTATTAACCAATTTCGTTCGGGAACCAAATTTGTGTCCAGTGGTCTGAACCGATCACGAGTTAATACGAAAATAATAGCATTCGAATGTCGCTCATTATAGACGGAAACGTAATTGGTATCCTTATTTAAAATTTAACAAAATTGGGGCAGGTAGAACGTAGAAGCAATCTATTTTCGCTGTTAAGAATTAAAGATTTTATTCTGCTGATTTTAAGTCAAGTTACTTTAAAGTAGTGAGTACTAAGAGTAAAAGTTGATACAAAATGGAGACCCTAAGAATATTGTAACCACAAGACTTTTCTGTTTATGATTAAAACAAACGTAAATCTTATACCCGTGCACTAGAAAATGCCGAAATCCTTGTCAGTGTGAGGGATACAAATTAAAAGAATTATTAATTTTAGTGAAATATACATGGACTTAAAATAAATATCGATACTTTGTGCTATCGAGTACTTTTCTTTTCGATACCTATCGAAAATTACTCTATACTTTGATTTTTGTACTCTATACTTTGTATTCGATACTTTTACTCAACGAGTACTTTTTGATTTGGATCGTATGGAATAAATATTACAAGTAGCCTATGTACTTGAAATTTTATTCTACTTAATCTAAACTGACATCACTGACTGATATTGACGTCATTACATGTAGTTGTGTGTGCATTACGACCTAAAAATGTACTGGATACTTTGGTTTTGATCTTACGAGTAGGCACGAACATTTTTTTCCGACTATTCATGAGCACATTACCGATACCTACTTTCAACTTGATATCGTGCACATAAGGAGCCTATGATCTATCTATTTGAGTTTGATTTCCTTGCCTATGTGGACTATAATAGTCCTCGTAAGATATGCGTGTAAGCATAAGGACCTAAGAACGAACTCTATACTTACACTAAAGTTTCAATACTTTCAATTTGATGCCTTTTGTACCTTTTGTTAAATAGTTATGTACCTATATGAGCCTAAGAAAAGTACTCGACACATCAATTTATAGAATTTCAAATTTAAAACCGTATCCCTATTACGCGTAATTGTGAGCGCATAAGAACCTAAGAAAAGTACTCGATACATTCAAGTAAGTACCGATACTTTTACAAGTACGAAACTTTTTTTTTTCGATACTACTCGTGAGTACCGTATCAATACTTTCTATTCGATATCGTGTCCCTAGAAATGCCTAAAAAAAAAAATCAAGAAGGGTTATATGTACATGTCCCGGATCAAATGTCCTCCTATCCTAGCTGTAAGCCACTAGAAACAAAAACAGAGATTACTACAAAAAATCACGAACCACTGGAACGGAACTAAAGGTTTTTGTTTGCTCCAGTGTTTGTTTGTTTGTTATACCTATACTCCGGCCTAGCAGAATACATAGTACAGTTTGTAAAGCAATATTTGGCAGAGCGGAGACTAAAGCTGGTGGTATTAAGGCTGGTGAAACACTTTATGGGATGTACGTTGTAAGTTTGTTCTAGGAATTGTATTCTATACCAATATTGAAAGATATTCAGGGAATATCCATCAATTTTTCCGCTTATCCCTCAGTCCATAGTACTCCATAGTTCATATTTATTATTTTAAATCCATTTGGTGTTACAATTCGTAACACCAAATGGTAGGTATATTGAAATATTGAAATTGAATACACAATGGTTTAAAATGCTAAATTGTAAAAAAACCAGTTGTAATAGTTTATGATAAATTATAGTATTTCCATCCACAAATGGATGGAGAGGGAGAGGGAGACCAAAGAAAAGTTGGATGGATTGTGTGAAGAGTGATATGAAAGAAAAGGAAGTTAGTGATAGCATGACGAGTAACAGGGCAGAGTGGAAGAAAAAAACGTGTTGCGCCGACCCCAAATAACACGGGACAAGGGCAGGAAGATGATGACATGCCAACTTGATAACTTGGTATGATTACTAAATATAATACAATAATCAAAAAATCCATAATTATGGCACATAAAAAAACAGTTTCATGAAAAAAAAATACATTTATCTTTTCCCGTTTTCAATAAGTTTTGAGGAAAATTGAAAAGTAAGTAAAGATAAAATGATGGTAATGTTAATTAACTATTCCTATGACTCTTTACGAGAAATATTTATATTTAAGTATATATATTTTAATTGTAATATAATACTATATTACACCATCATTATTTGTAAGACTACTTACTTAACTAACGAAATTGTAAGCGACACACAGCTAATTAGATTTTGGTTGTAAGCCCAAATCAGACATGTAATTTAGTATGTTGTAATCTTTCTTCTAGGTACATTGTACTGTATAAGTACCTACTATTTCGTACAAAGCTAATTAAGGAGGAATTTCTTAGAAAACATTTAGAATAACTGTTAATTCTCTACTTTTTTTTTAAGTTATGGTGGTGTGTTAAATTCCCTATGTACAGTTATAGTTAGGGTTGCTTAATTTTTTCCATCAAATTATCAGTAAGCAGCCACAACCTAAGAATTACGTCTAGCAGTTCCCTGACACGGATTAGGACTGCCCACAACGTCACCACTTGAGTTTGTCTACATTTAATGTTTATGCCACATCTATTCCTCTTCATATATATAATGATTTAGATTTTAAGTGCAGTGACAATATTTAGCACTCAGATTATAATTTACAATTATAATTACAACAAAAAAAAAAACTATAATTGTACTTAAAAACCGAACTAGTGATTAGTTCGGTTTTTAAGTACAATTATAGTTTTTTTTTTTTTTACTGTTTGGGAAAATTATCTTATGACAAATCGCGTTCTTGGGCGGAGCGAGAGATAGTGTCAGACTTTTACTGACTAAAAACCCACTCCTATTCTTTCTTTGCCTTCGTCCCAGGGCCCCGGGTTTCGCTTTCACACTACCCGTGGCCCCAGTAGGCTTCGACCCTCCTGGGCCCCTACGATTTGCTGACATCTCCTTGAGGCGTGCGTGGAACAGTACGCGCCGTCGACGAATTGGGCTAGGCCCGGACGATTACCAGACTGTCGGACGGCGAGCCACCTTAGGATTTTTATATGCATACCCTACATATGCATACCATACAGTTGTTGACAATCTTTGTCACAAACGTATATTTTTTTTCGATATGATTTTTTTAATAACTCACAAAGCTAGTTTCATCTAAACTGTAAAAGAAAGTGCGAGTTACTTATACGTAAGTATCTAAAAGTTATAAAAGAAAATATGTAAGCCGTAGGTAGCACCCATAAATACCATAAGTTTTATTACGTAATTAAACACCTACTTACGACAAAATCCTTGAATTTGTAATAAAAGCAAAGTTCTTAGAAAGCAAGCCTATATTGGTTTACTGTTTAACGCTAAGTTAACAATAACACCGCACTGATACTGTTTAGTTCTCAGTAAACCTATCAGCTGGAAGATAACTATCAGCAATTTTAAACACATTGTTTCGTTTATCGTTAAGCAATTTTAAAACGTTAGTGATAGTAAATTTTATAATGATTTTTTTCGGATTTTTTTATTTTTTTGTATGACAGATACAATGTTCCCATCAAACAGCTGATCTAAGACCCAAGCTTATTTTACTGTAGGTGGCACTTAAAGAATGTAAAGTCACTGTTCTAATACGTTAATAATATGTGTAAGTAGATTAGTTTAATTTCCATATATGATTCAATCAGGAAAGGTAAAAAGGTATTGTTGACTTAGCCCGAAGAATCACCTAACTTAAATGGCAGTAGGCAGGGGCACATTTCTCACAGAACAATTTTCTTTTTGTAGGTGGTAAAATCATATGCCAAGAACTTGGCTTGGGGTTCCCGGTACACGGACCGGCAGGGTCGGATGTCGCAAATCTGCGACGCGGCTATGCCCCGAGTCCGTCCAGGATGTACTCGGCGCCAGGTGTATTGGTGGTCACCGGAGATTGCGGCACTGCGCAATGCGTGCAATGCTGCCAGGCGCCGGTACGCCAGTCACTGCAGGAGCCGCACTGGAGGTCCAGACGTCTCCTGCCGGAGGCTCTACGCGGGGATCGTTTGGTCCATGGTCTTTTATGGGGCACCGGTGTGGGCGCCATCGTTGCCAAAGCGACCGGAAGCCCAGCTGAACGCATGCCAGAAGGTCATGGCCATACGGACGGTTTCCCGCGAACCGGTGAACCTCTTTGCTGGCCTGCCACCGTGAGATCTGGAGGCAACAGTCTTTGCGATTTGCGCGTACAGATGCAAAGCTTTAGCTTTAGCTCTCGAAAAAATGTGGAGGAAAATTCAAAATTCGAACAATAGTGTGTTTTAAATAACCAAATTTTTCAAAATAATGACAAGTGACCAGTGCCTTATACATAAAAACCTTTTTCGCGAAACTTTCTGAGTGGCCTGGTAGATTATAAAAAAAAATTCAAAATAAGGCGAAACATAGCAAAAGTCTCTTTTTATCTATTTTTTTCTCATAAACGCAGATTTTATTTGTATTTGTTTTTTTTTTAATTTTATGTTATTGTCTGCTATGTGATTTTGTGTTAACGTATTATGCCTGTAACTTGTAAGTTAGCAATTTTGTTAATAATAAACAAATCTAACTTTAGCCCAAATGAGATTTATTTAGTGAGAGTTACTAATTAGAATAGAATACTAAAAAATGAGGTAAGTTTCCTTTCTTTATTAAGAAAATCAGCAACAGCTATGTATTTTCGAAATAGCGTTTCTCCTTCGATTTACTTGAATTACTACGGGAAGTGAGGAAATGTTTAGTCTATTCGATTCAATAGTTAAACTCATTGCGAGAGAGAGGATGCTCTCGTATTTGCAGCTCAACTGAATACGTAGGTAATTGACGTCTTAAGATATTCCAGGATTAATCGAAGTATTAAGGAATCCATTAGTGAGATTTGAAGAGTGACCTATATCGACTAGAACTGTTTATTTGATCTGACACCAGTTGTATGACTGGCAGATTGACTATTTGATAATGCTCTGCAGTAGATAAGGAAGGAAGAAATATAAACAGTAAAAATACTTCTGTTTCGTAGAGGCTAAAATATGATGAAATCTATAGAATTAAATTTTGGTCTTTATCTAGACTATTCTAAACGGTTCGACCGAAACTGTAAAGCTACATGAAATAGCTTGTTAAATTCCATTCATACCAAAATACCAAAGATACGTCTTTTTTTATTTCGGAACTTCGAACTATAGACCAACATATATATAATATATATATAATTATGAATATTCTCGTTTGCGACAAGTCAATGTTTGATCGATGCCCGCATGAATCGTTAAAATTTAAAGCTAACACCAAAGTGAGAAACGGTGTGCAAATGAAAAATTCCGCAACGTTTATTTCGCTATTGTAACCAATTTGTGACGGTCCCCGAAGCGCGTCATTTGGTTTTTTTTTTTTCGAAATTTTTGTGGTGTTGCATTTTTTTTAGGTTCGATTTATACAGAAATTCATCAAACCATGTGATTTGACGTAACATTGGAGCGGGTTGCCTTTCTGTTTTATTTTTGAAAACTAAATAAAAGAACTGAAATATTATCTATAGCTTCTGCCAAATGCTTTGCTCGCGTGAAATTAGGTTTTTCCGTGCAAATTTTGGACCCCCGTTTCATTCCTATAGGGGGCAAATTTTGGGAAATCCTCCCTTATTGCTCGCCTTCGTCATTAAATGAAGCCCTGTGCATAATTTAATGTTCCTAATCACAGTTTTGGCTGTGTGATGATATATCAGTCAGTCAGTTTCTCTATATCTTTTATATATATATATATATGTGTTAACGAACGAGTATGCTGTAGACAACGGAATATCTAGGAGATGTCAGCAAATCGTAGGGGCCCAGCAGGGTTGAAGCCTACTGGGGCCATGGGTAGTGTGAAAACGATACCCGGGGCCTTGGGACGAAGGCAACGAAAGAACAGGAGTGGGTTTTTGGTCAGTAAAAGTCTGACACTATCTCCCGCTCCGCCCAAGAGCGAGATTTGTCATAAGATGATTTTCCCACCCAATAAAAAAAAGGCCTAATAGAGATAATCTTGATTATCGACTTCAAAACGTTGCACTTCAAAACATTTTGTTTACTTATCAAAAAACAATCAAACACACGCAATGAACTAGAAGTATACGGTATTTATTTTGTACAAACTAACAAACTCTATACGAGAAAGCCACCTAAGAAGCCAAAACAAAGACTCAAACAGTTTATTTTGAGGCTCACCTTCTCAGAAGGCCCTTGTGTGTTTGATTAAGAACTCTTATAAATAAATCTTCCAGCAGACAGGTTATAGCTGAAGATCTATTACCATTCGACTTCGAATGCTTTGAACCTTATTTTATGAACATTTTCTTTTTAAAGTCAGAAATACTTTTTAATATATTTTTAGGGTTCCGTACCTCAAAAGGAAAAAACCGAATCCTTATAGGATCACTTTGTTGTCCGTCTATATACTCAAGTCTGTGGTGCTGTAAAAATTGAAACATATGAATTGAGAGTGTCGAAATGTACGTTTTTTGCGACATAAACGGTTTTTCGTTAACTCAATAGTTTGATTTTTTCAGGCTTCGACTTTTTTTCGGCTTCAAGGGACCGCTGATCTAAATATATATATGGTTTTAATTTCAACTCGATACCTCTACGCGTTCCCGAGATCAAGGTCTTGACAGATAAACAGATAGCGGATGGACAACAAAGTGATCCTATAAGGTTTCTGCTTTTTCGTTTTGAGGTACGGAACCCTAAAAAAGCTACGTGGTCTGATCAGCAAAAAAAAAATTAGAGTATTTTAGACCATTTTATTCTTTCCATTTTAGTCATTGAAAATGTTGTTCCATTCACCCAAGAAAAAAAAGAACCTTGAGGTATTTATTATTTGTATATTAATTATTTGTATCAACGTACAAGATAACAATTCTCATAAATAATAATTTTGCAAATAATTTGTTGATATATGACATGACGTGACATGTTTAACTAGACCATTTTCATCACTGATATAAATTATCATGTCACTTTCCATGTATTGACATCTTTGTAAGTAGAACACTGACTAATATGACTAAACCACGTAAATAATATAAATAACCGTTTTAGTGTACAACATATTTCAGTAACCGGATCACAAGAAATATTATGCCGAATATTAACCTTTTCATGTATGTACATCGACGACCTTCGAAAATCGGTCGTCTTTTATTAGGTACAAGTGATGTATTGAAGATACTCACGGCAGTTGTATTAAAAACGATATTATATACTCGATCAAAAGCTATGATGATAGAGGTTTGAATATGACTTAACTAATGGGTACAATAAATTTCTACTGGTTACATAATGAAATTTCTTGGCCTTGAGGTAAGCACAATAGAGAAATAGGTGGTAATGTGGCCCCTTACTTCGTTTTCGAGGCCTCATATAAAATATAATAGATTTAATAAGAAAGTAAGTACGTTACAGTGTTCCTTACTTATTGCCCTATGCATACCTTTATGTAGAATAAATAAAAAAGAAAACCGTATGAAAATCGGTCCATTCATTTAAGAGCTACGATGCATGGACAGACACATAGACACGTCAAACTTATAACACCCCTCTTTTCCATCGGGGGTTAATAACCACAGAATTATCAAAAAACTATGTTATCTTTAAAATAACAAATTTGACAACATGACATTAAGTGAGGGTTATATGGTACCCTGGGTGCCATAATAAATATATTAAACTTTAATTAAACCTATACGGCAAAAATCACAAATAAATTACATTTATTTACACGTTTATATGGGCCCCGGGGACCATAATAGGAACAATCATCATCATCATCATCATTTCAGCCGAAAGACGTCCACTGCTGGACATAGGCCTCCCCCAATAGGAACAATGTGAGGGGTCAAATTGCAACTATTAAAGTACATGTAATCAAGCGAAAATACATTTATTTATTTACTGTTTTTGCATAATTAACTTCAAAATCCCGTAGAAAAATGTTTGTCAAACACTATGTTCAAATTATTAAATGTAAGATTTAGTTTATCTAGACAAAAAGGAATAAAATGCAGAGCCGTTTAAAAAGTTTGACAGTTGTGTGTTTTGACTGTTTCAAAGAACAAAAGAACGTAACACCATTTCACGGATTTTGTTGTTTATATTCGATAGCTATGACAAGAGCTCTGCAATCCACGCACATTATACTAGATGGCTTATTTCTAAAATATAAATATGTAAGGGGGCCAAGATATCTGCCGGGCCCACATTACCACCGTGTCGTCTACCTACCTACATAATATGTATTATGTTCCAAACAGGATGTAAAGGAAATGTAGTCATATTTTAAATAAGCCTATAGAAAGGAGCAATTAAGAAAAATAATTGGACCTCCCATATTCATTTTAATCAGCTGATGATGATAACATTGCACATACTTACCTAATAGTACCTACAATTTTATTTAACAACTTAGGACTAAAATGATGAATCAGAAATAGACATATCATGTAGTTTTAAAGCACTAAATAATTTTGATTATTGTGTCATTCAGTGATGCTCAAGATCATAAAAAGATTGGCCTTTTTAGGCTTAGGGTTAAAAATATGATTTACGTGTCACAATAAATCCTTCATGTTTGACTTACGAGATGATGTCAACGTCTTTGAAGAAGAAATTTAAACTTAGTCAGCACTCAGTAGACTAGCTAATAGGATAACGAGTCATATGCAAACACCAACTTTTACCAGCGGCTTCGCCCGCGTGAAAGTAGATTTCGAGAGGAAAAAATCTTTGTGCCAAATTTTACGCTCCTAGATCCAGTAGTTTCGGCTGTATTGTGCGTGTGTGTGGCCTTTTATAGATTTTGGTTAGCACGAAGCTTTTCAAAGAAAATTTTTACTTAATATAACAAAACTATGTATTTCGAAAGTGTATTGATAAGAAGAGATGTATTTCTTAGTAATCCATAGAATCTACAGCAGCTCACATGCACTTGTGAAATTAATGTAAATAATGCTACTAAACATTTTGATGTCAAGTTGACAGAGTAACAGCTACTGCCTACGCTATCATTTAACAATAATTTCTTATACTTGACCGGATACTTTTGAAGAGAAATACAAACCTGTTACATGTAAGAGTTCTAAAGTCATAAGGCATAAAAAAGAAAGCGAAGATACGTAGCTTTATTTCAAAGATAAATAAAAAGCATTCATCAAAAAATTTTACTTATAGATGGTAACAATTTCAGTAGGTACTTTTTTCTTTATGTTTTTCAGAAATGAAAGTTGAAAATGACGTGGAATTTATATTTTGAATATTATTTTTTGATATGCACAGCGCAACATCGTTCTCATGAACTATATTCATGACGCTTTGCGCTTCATACGTACGCAGACCTCGTAAATATATTATATGTACGGTATATGTACTTTGACTACGAGAACAAGAAAGGCGAGAGCCTAGACGTAAACCCAAAACAAATTTAACGAACACACACAAAGACAGACAATACCGCACATAAACTTAATCAAGATAGAACAACTCCTTAGCTCCTTAGTTATCAAACTGAGCATAATGAACAGCTAACAAAGCCAGACTTGACAAAATACAAATCTAATTCCGTACAACTATAGATCCAGCAAACTTCCTTGGCCTTACAATTACCGATGCTAATCCCCTTGGTGAGCTGAAGAGCAAATCTCTAAGTTTGCCGACTTTGGGCTTGCAGTCTGTGGGCATAGTAAACATCTGAAAGCGTCAAGCAAACTTGCTCAGATCGCCTTACACCTGCCGAACTTCAATTGTTGATGTTTCTGACATTGAGAATTGGTATTCGGGCATCATTGGCAAAAAGGATGCCTAGAAGTTTAAACGAAAACCATTTCGTATATTTTTTAATGCTAGCATGGATGAAAGTCTATGCCAGTATAAATAAACAATCGTAAAAAACACACATATATAAAACAAACATATAATCTTCTTTTATTTTATGCAAGACTTGAACATAATCATACTAACATAGAACTGCCATATACCTATTACACGAGGTCCCAATTATTGAAATCATCTACGAAGTTATTTCACAACATGTGATTAAAGTTACCAGGCATACATAAGCCCAATGCGGCGGAGGAATATCAAGGAGCCAGGACACCGCGTGACTCCGCACACATTCATTGTAACAATGCGGCGACCCAGGTAGAAAAACCCGTTCCAGCTAATTTTAAAACTCGTCTCAAAAGCAAACAATTCTTTGTACAGGAGCACAATTTTAATCAAAACAAATATTAGTTAGACAGAAAACACACCGTGCGTTCAAATGAATACAAATTACCTACACAACATGATAAATAACGGAAATCGTATGTGGAAACCAAGAGACATCTAATCATTTGGACCAACAACAACTTACAAATCTCGTACGATCAACCAAAGCTATACAAATAAAAGTTTTGAAGAATGGAAACGAATGCTTTCATTTACTGCCTTGTGTAAACATTATGGACTTGCCCACGCACTTTAAATGGGCAGATAGAAATGTGACTAACGTCGTGTCCGATTCAATTCGTTCATAAACATCTATTGACCTTTATGGTTCTCTTTCCATTAACATATATAAACTAATTCTTATGAGAACCATCCAACCGTTCATTAATTTACTTTTTTGTATCTACTCTACCTGTTTATTGAACCATTTTAGCGTATTGAATAGATATTAACTTTCCTCTTCGTACTAAAGTGAACTCTAATCGTAAGACATTATTTTTTACGACCATTAAAATCCGTGTGGTATTTTAAACCGTTTTGTATCAGTGACTCAGAAGTGGACAAACATAAAAGGGACCGATTTTAATGTTGACGCTATCAGAAATAAAGCTGTCAATTTAGACATTTCAATTGTTGAATAATATATTACTACCTTTAATTACAACTTTAGTCCCATCGATTGTAGCTCTAACGATTTCTTTTTAATGATATTTTCTTGGTAAACTATTTTAAATAATCATCAATTTTATATTATGATCATAAATTGAGCATGGGAACTTTTTGCGGTAAACTTGCTAATAAAATATTTTTATGGTAATTATCGCTATTCGTTTGAATTCCAGACTAATAAAATACCGCCATGTATCATTTGAGAATGAAATCGAATCCATTAAGAGGCGTTAATGTCGATATAATCCGTTACATCCGCACCTCGGCTCCCCTCGATTAAAATTAGCAACGTAAAGGAAGATGTGGACCATAATGGGCTCACAGAGATACTACAAAAGATCGGTATTTGTAATAGGTACGGTTAGGAGAGGATTAACTCTGGCACAAGATCGTTAACGATTAGTGGAAACAAATTGCCGGTTTATTAGATTCTTAGTCTGCCTTTACATTCTCAGAGAAAGAATAAAAATATTGATTTTCATTCCTATTAACGGTGGTTATATTGCTTGCCATTAAAATCTTTGGTATTAACTTTTACTGACACAAAGTTATAAGTGAGCCTATCAATTACAGAACACAATCCATTGCAAGCTGTTACATGGAACTACCCTAACTTTGACAATAACGGTGATCTCATAGCGGATGTAGCAAGCACAATGCATGACAACAGCACACAAATATTAGCCATTAAATCGGAACTACGATATTGATACCCACCAAAATTTCGTCAGAGCTTTTGTGCACAGTTCCGGCGGTAATCGCTTTACAAAGCGTAGACAAAAAATCCAAGCCAATTCTATTGTTGCCGGGTAACGTTGAAAAGGAATGCTCCCAGGTAGACATGGGGGTGGATCGATCACAATGCAGCACGGTGATAATTAATCCAAAGCGTGTTACTTTGACAGTATATTCCGTTAATAGCGACATTGATACACATTAAGGCGTTAATGACATTGGCGTCACCACTATTGAAACTTCTAATGGGAAGGAAATTATTTCCGTTTTTGTTTTAAAAAAATTGTCAAAGCAAAATAATATCTCTCAAAGCAAATATTGACTGCTTTGTTGTTACTCCAGAGTTATACATAGCTTCGGCTCTAAGATTGTAATGCCAGTGGCATTCGTAGATTATTTTTTTGCCGGCGATCCAATGCGCGCCTGTTCGACGTGGGTTCTTGGCGCACTTGAGACCGAACAGGTTTCAACATGGAGACCGAAACCGGTAAAAAAATCATCACAGGTAATTACAGTAGGCTCGTCGCTTCACAATTCGATATAGAAAATATTGATTAAATTTCAAATACAATATAAATATCAAAGTTTGTGAAATTCTGTCTGGAATTTAGCCGGAAGCCTTAAGAATTGGTGCTTAAATATTTTCTAAACAATTTAACATTCCGCTTGCAAAGTAGGAATTCATTTATTTCTCAAATGGTTTTACCATAGCACTGTCCATTTTAGTATGCTATTTTCCAACCACTTGTTAGCGAAATTAATAGAAACAATGCATTGTAAGCTAGGTTGGAAACAAAGAAATTCCGCAAGTAGTAAAAAGAAAGGAATACGTGGAAAGCTTTATGGATTTTGTGTTGGCTTTTATACTTGGGAAGTAATATTGGAAATTGGTTTTTACGGTGAAATAAGTCATACGTGCACAGTTTTGTAGCAAGCTAAATGAATAACAACTTATGTCCACATTTTATTCATACAAAACGTTGCTTTTAATATTTGCTTCTGTATAATAAGGTGAACTATGAAAAAAATCCTAAAATAATCAGTGTTATCAAATCGGAGTATATTTATGAAGATACAGGAAAATCAATGAACGATAAGAACGCTGCGTGCATGTCAAGTTGCTGACAAATGCTGGGTATAATTTACACTACACAGAAAGGCGTACCCTCGAAGCAATATTCCACCCTCTTAATCACTACCCACTGGAATAATTAATAACACCTCAATTAAAATATAAGCTAAGCGCTTCCGCCCATGTGATAAAGATAACATTTGCTCGAGAAATTTATAAACTTCTGTACAATAACATGTTATTACCTTCTTATAATGCCCCATTAAACGTTACTTTATTTTAATCGTTTTCTTTTATGATTCCCTCTTGTTTGTCGTTGTTTTATTATAGTCCCAGGAGTTTTCATGTTTATTAGTTTCTAAATGTAGTTTATTTATTTTAAGCTTTTTTATTGCCTCATCATTGAAATAGATATTACTAATCCTATGTAATTATAATCCTATTTTTTTATAAATTCCATTTATTTCTTTATAAATATATCACTGTCAATTTCCACTACATAATTCAAAGAATCTATAGCAACACAGGAATTGCGAATAACTTTATCAAGTCACGGAATGCAATACACCAGCTTAAAGTTCCATCAGATATTTATATGGGAATGAGATCTTTGTTTTATGTCGGAACAAGCCGTATTACTAATTAACGCCTTAGGGAGCTAAAACAGGTTTCGCGATTTATCGTAAAACCCAATTTAGAGCCAGCAGGCACGCGATTACAATCTTCTCACGACAGGAAGGCGCGCAAACTCCTCATCTCGAGGGAAATCACGCACGCAACAAACTTTATGGCAACACGTCCCGAGGAGCGATTCGCTCGGGGCGGTCGAAGACGGGCCGCACCACACACAGACTAATTCAAAAGAAATAACAAGACGCAGGCAGTGTCTCTACGCGGTCGGCTCGCAGTATACATCATGACAACTCTATATTCACATCTCACTCCAGACACAAAACATACATTCAGAGATATCCTCTCACTTTCACAGATCACGGGTCATAACCGCGAGGAGCACTGCCCACGATTTAGGGCTAATAATCACTGACCGTGGTGGAATATGGCTGCAGGCTCAGACGGATCCCATCCTGAGCGAGGCGTTCTCGAAGCAACCGCTTCAGTTGCATCCGAGGTATCTTCACTAACTCTGCTTTCCCTTCCTCATACTCGTCAACATATTTTGCCGGTTCCACTGCTGCTGTTGCCTGCTCTTTCCTTGCTTCTTCTTCACATCTACAAGAGTCCCGAGCGGCGGCTGCCTCTTCCAAAGTAAAATAAACAGCCGCCGCTCCTTCCTCTCTCAAAGATCTGACTGAATGAAGCAATCGCTGACGATGAGCAGGGTTCAAGACACCGATAGCATCCAAGTCTGGTTCTCCTACTTGTTTGCATATTTCTAAGTCATCATATCCGTTATCAATAAAACTTTCCGCGTATTGGCCCAAGTGGAGCGATCGCAACCACTCGACGACGATGTTGCCGCTCGCAGACGAGGCCATGTCGCGTCAAAATACTGTGAGCATTACAAGGCGTGCTCGCGGCGCGGTGGTCGGCGAGAAACTGGCGGCCACGCTCCCCTTTGCCCCCCTCTCCCCTCTATAAGCCGCGGTCGCCGCCCCTAGTACTTGGTGCTTTTGCTTTTTGACATTTTGTAGCTTAATCGTTTCGTTTCATAGAGAGGTGCGCGTCGCACCACGTGATATTCCGAATTATTTTTTTAAATGTCATTATCATATCCGATATGTCATTTGTCGTTAGAATTGCTGTCTTATAAACTTGTGGCATTTTAAAGATATCTAATATTTGTTTACGTAACTAAACGTCGGATTAATGGGAAAAAATAGGGTCACAAAGTCAATATAATATGAAACAGCGGGTGGTCGTGTGTCGAATGATATATGCGTAGTTTTATTTATTAATCTCTGTGGCGCCTCTATTTTGTGAATTGAACTACATTTAATTTGATTCTGCCCTCATTTTGTATTCAAATAGGAGTATGGCTATTTATATTGTTTTACGATATTGCGTCTACCTGTTATTTATATTTACTGTGAAACAATATTTTTTATATAAAAAGTAAATCAATGTTGCTTACTGTGTTACTGTATAGATTGGGTACTCTTGAGTAGGTGTGAACAAAATTGTAGTGTACAATAATAATTCATTTGATTTGATTAATAATACAGATAAAGACGAGCCAATAACAACATCTTCATGATTTGACCTTTACTTGTTTATTGTATGGATTTTAAAATAGTGTGACCAATGAATTTGTCTTGATGTTTCTTCTCAGGATAGTCAACTAGGAAACACTGGCCTTATTTATTTAAAACTTCATGCAACACAAAGTTACAAAGGAGGATTTAATGCTTTAGATATTCTCTACCAATCAACTAATGTGGACACAAGACACAACATACCGGACGCAAAAGAAATGAAAATATTAATTTAAAAAAAAAAACAGGGAAAGTGGGAGTCAGACTCGGGCACTGAGGGTTCCGTACAAATTTATCTATAAAAACAGTTCAATTCCTGAATTGAGTTACGAAGATTTTTCCAAAAAAAAAAAAAACTTTTTTGTGACGTAACTACAAATCTATTGTTTTCAGATTTTTCCCTATATTTGTGCTATGGGACTTTGCTTCATGCCAAAGTTTTTAGATTCTAGGTCAACGGTAAGTATCCTATGAATTTTGATTTCCTTGAGAGTGTCGAAAAATACGTTTTTTGCTATGGCTGTCTTTTTTTTTGTTAACTTAGAAGTCTGATTTTTTCACAGCTTCAAGGGACCGCAGACCTGAGTATACGGTTTTAATTTCAACTCGATACTTCCATGTGTCCTTGACATAAAGGGTCTTGACAAACAGACAGACGGACGGACAACAAAGTGATCCTATAAGGGTTCCATTTTTTATTTTGATGTACAGAACCCTAAAAAAGTTTAATTTATTATTAATATTTATTAATTTAATATAACTTCTAAATCAAACCAAAAAATAAACACATTATCTCCCCCATACATAAATCTTCAAAGAACGAGCCCTGCGTACCCGTTTACTTAATAAAGCTAATTAACCACAAACGGGGAAGAAGGACAAAGTTTACTTTTGTCAAAGCTGTTATTCATTAAACTACTTGACCTGTTTTATCTCATTTCGGAAGCTGCAACTAAATGAACGAACTTGCTTTATATAAGTTTGCATAAAGCCAGCGATGCGGGCTGAAGATGTTCTCTATTTTGTTTATTGTCTACACTGTATAAATATTTAGACAATGTTAATGTTAAGGTTCGTATTGTTAAAGGCATTCCAAAGATTTTGGTTAAATAGTATAGAAAATTTGAACCTGAATGAGGTAAAAATATAAAGGTGCCTATAAAGGCAAATCAAGTTTAAATGTTCAGCGTTGTGCCAACGGTAAGTACATGCTAGTGGTAATCGCTTTTAGCGATGAGACCGCCCATTGTGACACCTATTAATTTTAAGTTCCTAATGTAATTTGTATTTTTGGTGTACAATAAAGAATAGCTATCTGTCTATCTATGGTAGAGATTCCACCTATACTAAGTTTTTTTATATTCGTTGAGTAAATCTTCCAATGACGTCTCTCGCTCTTGGGCGATGCGAGAGATAGTGTCAGAATTTTACTGACTAAAAACCCGCTCCTGTTCCTTCGTTGCCTTTCATATCAGGGCCGAGTCTTCCTTTCAGAATCAGACCCTTGGCCCCAGAAGGCTTCACCTTGCTAGGCCCCTATGGTTGCTGACATCTCCTTGAAGAGCGCGTAGATCACTACGCGCCGTCGACGACTCGGGCTTGTTCCGGACGGTCGTATGGCGAGCTACCTATTGCTCGCTGTCCGCAAGCCCGTGCCTATGGTGGCCGGAAAACGGGATCGGAATCCTGGCGAATGGAGCTCGAGGGCCATTAACTCGTGCGTGCACGTGCGGCCTCCTCCTTTGCTAGTATTACTGCTTCGCAGAAGGAGGTGACTCCTCCTCGCTCCGGACTATGGCCTGTACCAAAGCCCAGCGCAAGAGATCGCTGCCGCTGATCGCCACCTCGAGGATACAACTACTTTTGTAGTCAGCGACTATTCGGCTTGCTTCTTTGATACTTTGTATAGATCTCTCAATAAAATGTGAGAAAAATTTATGATCACAGAACCTAACTGAGGTATTAGAGTTGGCTATCGATATTAGATGTGGTTGTTTATACTGATAGTGTTTGTTATTTTCCCTGCCCATAACGAGAAATTATCATTTTGCACTGGTTACACGTGACTACTGGAATCTTTGTCCAATTGATAAAAAAAAAAAACAATATAATGAGACTTATTTTTGAGATGATTAAATTTTGATTGAGCTATTTCAATGAACGATAACAGTATTGGCATTATTTTTTAAATAAAAAAAAAAACCGGTTTAACCAGTGGAAAAATAAAAATCAAGAAACAATGTGAAGTAAACAAACATGTTCCGACACGCTTGCATGCGGCAGTTGCAACTTGCGCGCGAATCAGCTGCAAACGAAGAGTCACGGAAATTGCCGAATACTCCCGAAACCATGATAGGTTTGACTGACGATGCCACGACAGTTAGTCTATTAGGCAGCCTCTTTACAACCGACTAATCGACTATTCGGCAAAAGTCATAGTCGGCACCCTGTTCCCGATGGAATACTGTTTTTTTTTTTTTTTTGTATAAAATGTTTTTAATATTTTTTTATAGGGTTTTAAAATGTAACAAAAACTATGTGTAGAGAAATCAAAATAAAAATCAAAATTTGCTTAAGACTGTGATGTAGTATGTAATTTATAGCGACACAATAACAAAAACAAAAACAATTAACGATTTATCACAAAACAGACTATGTTATCGATTTTCCCTTTACAAATAACTACATTTGTCCATACCTTCTGACCTACCTCACCGGAGCACCGGTAGGTTACTAACGGTGCTCTGTTGAGGTAGGTTAGACGACAAATTACCGACCTATCATTTGATAGCTTTTAATTAATCAACAATACATTTATAGAAGGTGACAATTCCTAAACGCTTATGAACAGGAAGTTAATGAACCTACAAAGGTCAGGGTGAAGTGGGTAGGCTCGGTTGTCACACAAATATTTGATTGACTACTTGAAATGGCAATATCACTTTCCTATTAGAGAATACCACATTTCAGTGAAGCCTTAACGCTGAGTACTTAGAGCGTACTGAAAGTTTCTGGATTCTGATAAATAAGACTAGATATAAGACTTACGATACATTTATTGTTTTTCAAAGTATATTCCCTCGTAATTAATGCATTTTTGCATTCGCTGAAACCACTGTACAAAGAAGTTTGACCAGTCTTCTTTATCCCCTTATTGTCACGATATTAAAGGCAGCCAATAACTGTCCTCCATTAAACTTTTTTATCATTTTACGGCACCACTGAACGAGGATCGTTTCTGGTCCTCCGTTAAGTCGAATGCAAAGCTTCCGATGCACATGTAAAATGTTTTGGACTTGGCTCATTTTAATGCCTAACAAAGCACAAATTTGCTGGCAAGTAATTTTTTTGTCTGTTTCAATAAGTTGTCGTGCGATGTCAATATTCGAGTCGGTAGTAGTCACCGATAGTAGTCGGTCATAGTCAGAGAAGGTGGGTACCTTCACGTACCTTATCATAGACACGATCACGTACACGCCTGAATTCTCCAAACCACGAATAAACAGAGCTGCGACATGGTGCTTCATCACCAAATGCCAATTGAAGCCTCTTGCAAATCTCTTGTTAACTTAAGCCACAACGAAAATCATAAAAAATAATTGAGCGAAAATGTTCGCGAGGTAAATTCATTTTGATAGCGACACACAACCTTCGAAAGGGCGCCACAATGAAATAAAAAATGACAGTCTCGCAAATTAAAAAGTAACATGCTCACAAAGAGTTCCCTTTTCGAAT
Organism: Mythimna vitellina; assembly: GCA_949316375.1. Taxonomy (NCBI): domain Eukaryota; kingdom Metazoa; phylum Arthropoda; class Insecta; order Lepidoptera; family Noctuidae; genus Mythimna; species Mythimna vitellina. Next base: position 13,266,942 of record OX438686.1, read on the forward strand.
TCTATAATTGATTTTCATTCTTTTATTGTAAGTGGTCAGATCCAGAAGTTCTCAGTATGCGCCACAATCTACTGATAATTTTGACGTACCTATTCTAAAGATCCTATTTTCCTACCTTCTCCGGGCAACAGGCTCCGGTGTGGGTGCGGTTACTGCGGAAGCGACCGATCCACTGGCTGAACTATTCAAAAAGGCAATCGGCGATACCGCACGATCTCCTGCGAGGCGATGAGTCTCCTGGCTGGCCAGCTATCATGGGATTTGGAGGCAACAGTTTTTGAACACTATTATCTTCTCTTGTTCTCTATTAACTCCGGATTCTTATAATGTCAGATTCTATAAATGCCAGATTCTATTAATGTCAGATTTTTGTTACGGTTCCAATATAATAATTTCCTTAAGTGCGTGTTTAAAAATTTCGCTAATTTTTAAAAGTCATTGTTGTAGTTAGTTGTTGTTTTTTGCATTAAAAAGTGTACGCGCACAATTTTTTAATGCAAAAATTTGAATTGATCTCTTAGAAAAGAAAATTTTATTATATGTTTGTTGTGCGTCTTGTTTAGGTGTTTGTTAATGTTGCCAAAACTATATGGAAATAAAAAAGACAGTAATTGGGAAATTATTTAACAACAAAAGTACAGGGTTATCGTCATAAGCTTTTCTATCAGTTTAGTTAATAAATTTTTGTTTTGTATTATTAAAAAAAAATAAACTATAACAAATATAATCAAAGTCATCAATTTCGTGAAAAAAAAACTTCACTTCCATTAAAAAATCAACATTGTTGTTAATATAAAACAAACATTGATCAAAGTCATTGCAAAAATAAGTTCTACTACTATCAGAAATAATTTTACTGCAGCAGTTTTATGTAATACGGAAAAACAAAAAATTGCAAAGTAATAGTCATAAACTTTTCTATCAGTTTAGTTTAAAAAAACTTGTTCTTGTATTAAAAACAAGTTTTTGAAAAATGTGATATTATAAGAATCTGGCGTTTATAGAATCTGACATTTGTAGAATCTGGCATGTGAAACTCGTCTGACATTTGTCGACTAAACCATAAAAATACAAATATATAGAATGTGAAACATTTTATATATTTGTCTTTTTACCTAGAAGTTATAGTTTTATTTATAATAATAATAGGTCTTTACCTCCATTTTTGTATAAAATCTAAGAAAACTCGCATTATTTTGTAATATATATTAAAAAGCGTATGAGCACTCGGACCCCACGGCTCAAGAGTTTCAGCCCCAACGGCTCAAAAATATTACTGCCGACGAGGTTGTTATATTTCCGCGGGTTGAGGTTTTCTGCAGCCGCAGCGGCAGCACCAGCACAGCACGATGAGCTTTGAGTTTGATATCGACACTTTTTGGTAGCGCATTACTTTTTAGATTTTCTGAAGCCTTGTTAGTGATAGATTGACACATTATCTTGCTCAAGAGCCTCTGTATACAATTATTGTACGCTAGATGCTCATTAACAGCTTGAATTATGTACTATATTCTCATATTCTCGCTAGAATGCATACATAGCCATCTAATTACAGATACAGGAAGTAGATAAGCTGCTTGATATCCGCAGCAGTTAGAGATAGGATATTTTCGCACTTTGATGTCGTTAGCGTACAGGATGCTGTGAACATTCCGATGTAAATGATTCTTAGCCAACCTAAGTGTCGATGGGCGCACATAGCTCGCAGTAGGGATGGTCGACTAAACCGAAAGTTTCTGGAGTGGTGACCACGTACCGAAAGGTGTAGGTAGCTTTTGGAGGACTGCGGGAATTTTCGAAAGCTTTACCATGGCCCTAGAATGGAAATCCCCAGCCTACTCACTCCACCCAGAGCCAGAGAACTTATTCAATGATTTCCCATCTCAAAAGAAATAGGTACCTAACATCGGGAGACGTAACCTTTACCAGGTTGTAGTCCAACTTGGGAGAAAAGCCTCAAGGTGGACTATATATAAACTGATAAAGGTCGCGGAAATATGCTGGATGCGAGAAGCCCTGGATCCATCGTAGTGGCAACGATCGGGGAAGTTTGTGTCTGGACTTGTACTGCAAAAAAAAAAAAAAAATTAGATGAATTTCTGTAGTAGGTAAACACAGCCGAATCATAGTTGGTACAAAGATATGTAATTCAAGACATTTAATCAAAACTATTCCAAACAATCTTCGCTATGACATGGAATTAATAATAAATGAAAGGCTCATTTGTAGTTTGTTGAAAACAATAATACATGTCACTGTTCTATAGCCTGAACTAACTCCACAGTGCGGTTTTGCAGAACGTCAAGATTTGCCGCAAGTACCACGACTGACGCGACATGACCGAAGTTTGGAACTAAGTTTCCTACGAATATTAAGGGGACATATGACCCTTGCAGCACTGACAATACTGTTTATTGTTAACAACAATCATGCACTTAAGAGTTTATCAGCAAAGTGGTTACCACCTACCGAGTAAAGGCTCTGGAGTGGAGACTGCGTACCGAAAGATGGTACGCGGTCACCACTCCAGAGCCTTTCAGCCCCATCAACCATCTGTTCTGCGAGTAATATACCTGGCCAACTGCCACTTAAGTTTGGCGATTCTTTGGGTTATATCGGCTATGGCTCTCCTGTGGATATATTCATTTCTGTCTCGATCACACAAGGAAACGTTGCTACATAAGTATAACCCTTTCCATTGCCCTTTGGGTAACTTGAAGCGTTCTGAAGAGGTCCATGGTGAGCGACCACTTGACAGAGCCATATGTCATCACTGGCAATACGCACTGTCGCAGAGGGCACTTTTAAGAGAAGGCAACATTGTAACTACTTTTTATATTCGAATAAAATGAAAATTAATAACTTAGCTGGCTTATCGTGATATTCGCTAACTCGACAGATAAACTAGATTATTCCAACCTAGTTTCCTGCGCGCGCACATTAACAGATATTTAAATTATGGAAGAGCCATCGAAATGTACGCTGATTTGATTAAATTGTCATTGCTGTACAAAAATAACTGTTGCGCGTGAACATGAACGTAACATAGCATAGTCGGTCTTATAATGTTCCCACTGTTGGGACTCAGGCCTCCTCTCTAGGAGAGGGAATGGGCCGTAATCCACCACGCGGGTCCAGTGCGGGTCACATGTCGTCGAATTTTTGATTCTAGGACATTCCGGTTTCCTCACATGAGCATACATCACACTAAAGTCATGAAGGCGAAAGTTTTTATGTTTGTATGTCTGTTTGTTACTCCTTTTCACGCTCAAACGGCTGAGCAGATTCGGGTGAGATCACAGACTATGGTCTGGAACATAGCACTTATGATTATGCCTTTTTATGCCGAGAATAGGTTTCCTCGGGATAATTTTCGACCTTCACGCGGGTGAAGCCGCTGGTAGAAGCTAGTAGAAATGTAAATTAGACTAGAGCTTAAAAAACAGGTCTCCTCAGCTTTTCTCTGGGTGAAATAAATAACGGAATCGGTACGTAGGTACTACAAGCCTTCATCATCCATGCATTCAGCCTTCATCGGACGTGGTTTTCCAAAAAAATTTGTTATTTTTTTTTATACATACTAATTCGTGATAGTAGAAAGTAGTAGTTGTAGTAGTTACACATACACATACGTAAGTATGTACTAGTGTTATCAATAAACAAAGTCCTATAAACTTTGCTGTAAAGAAAATGAGACAAGTTTTATGATAATAAAATTAATTGACTTGGATATTTACTGAGCAAGTGAGAAAGTAGTTCGCTACTACTAGCGCCATCTAGCTTGCCAATTGAAGATTACGCAGTAAAGCTCGTAAACTTTGGATAGATCACTGTCTAACGATCGATCAAATGTGTCAGTATTGTCGCTAGTCTGTCGATTAAGAATGATTATAGGAAAATTAGTAAAGATAAAGTTAATTGAAACTATTTGATGACAATGTCAGTAAAAAGTTTCGGGTGGTCATTCTCCGCAATGTCAAAAGTTTATAATTTTGAATTGAATTTGTCACAGAATGGAAGTTCGTAAAATTTACAGTATAATAGGAATATGTTATATAACTAGTTTTTGCCCGCAGTTTCGCCCGCGTACATAAAATATAGCCTATGACACACAGGAATAAAGCAGCTTTTTATCGGTGAAAAAATTTTAGCAATCGGACCAGTACTGTAAGAGATTACTACAAACAAAAGAACAAAATTTACTCTTTATAATATTAGTGTAGATGAATAGCATTGTAAGCGATTATAAAACTTAGTTTAACCGAAATTTTCTTTATGTGTCTAAATTTGCTAGTTTTTAGGGTTCCTTACCCAAACGGTAAAACGGTACCCTTTTACTAAGACTCCGCTGTCCGTCCGTCTGTCTGTCCGGTCCGTCCACTTTTCACTAGACTGTATCTGAACTGTGATAGCTAGATGGTTGAATTTTTTACAGATGATGTATTTTTATTGTCGCTATAATAAAAAATACCAAAACAGAATAAAATAAATATGTAAGATGATGTATTTCGTTTTTTGCTACGGACGGTATGGAACCCTTCATGCGTGAGTGCGACTCGCACTTGGCCGGTTTTTCAAAATACGGAAATCTTTTCCGCTTTTTTAAGCATTTAGCGACAAATGTACGATTAAATCTAAAATTTATTATAAGACACTTCTAGTGATTTCATAAATGTTATGATTTAACAGGAATGAAGTGGTCCATGAAATTATGTTAGAATCTGCACTTTCATATTGCATTGTAGGTCCATTCATTAAATGTCGTTTATAATTGCCAAAATACAATTTGAAAATTCTATTTTGGATTGTAGAATATTTTGTCACAATTGGGTTAAGTATATTTCGGAAATTCACCTGAAAGAGTAATAATGAGACAGTAATTCTGATAGAAACATAAATTTAATTTAAATATAATATTCACTAATGAATGTAAAACAGCTATGATATAAAATTATAATTATTGGTTCAGTACATTAAATTATTTGTTTTGTGTGTAATAATTCTACATAATTACCATGTTTGAAGTATTACCTTCAAACGTGGTAATTGTGTAGAATTATTGATATTGATTCATTTAAAATGAATTGATGAATATCAATGAATTTTCATTAAACAACATAAGAATTTACACTCAAGGCTCTTAGATTTAATATTTTTGAGCGCTGATTTTTATCAGTTCTTAAAGACCCTTTAGGGTTTTCTAGACATGAAGCTGATGCTTGATTTTTTTTTTATTCCTCTTTTAGGAATACCTAAGTGTGTCTCTGGTACTGGGTTATTGTAAGCTCCTTAATTTTATAATAAAAAAATTATAATAAATCACAAGCAATACAAACTCTTTTTATAATTAACACACGGTTGTTTTTTATTCGTGATTTATGAATAAAAACAAAATATACAATTAGTATGGAATTTGTAATATTTAAAATAATTAGCTATTATTATCGACAATAATAATTATAATCCTTCAGTTTTTGCGTTTCAGCGATATACGAGTACATAATATAACTACTAAGTGTAACGTAACAATGGAGATAATAAACAGTTATTAATATTATAATAATTATATAATTCAGGAAATTTTTCTCATATAAGTTACAAATCACATGCGGATTACGCACAAAAATAAAATTAAAATTACATCACTCAATAACACATTCTTCAAGGTCTTGTCTTAAAGGATCTGGACTGGAGTGGATTAGGCATTAATGTCGATGGTGAGTACATCACTCATCTTCGGTTTGCCGACGACATAGTAGTCATAGCTGAGACTACGGAAGAGCTCAATGCTCAATGATCTCAGTAGAGCTTTCGAAAGAGTGGGTCTTAAAATGAACATGGACAAAACTAAAATTATGATAAATAACCATGTAGCACCCACTCCTATCAAGATTGAAGACTCTATACTCGAAGTTGTGGACGATTATGTCTACCTGGGACAGAAAGTTCAGTTGGGTAAATCTAATTTCGAGAAAGAGGTCAACCGGCGAATCCGACTCGGCTGGGCAGCGTTCGAGAAGCTTCGCAATATCTTCTCGTCCAGTGCGTGTTGCCAGTGATGATATATGCTTCCAAAACGTGGTCGCTCACAGTGGGCCTCATCAGAAGGCTCAAAGTCATCCAAAGGATAATAGAAAGGGATATGCTCGTAGTTTCCTTGCGTGATCGAATCAGAAATGAAGATATCCGCAGGATAACCAAGGTCGCCGACATGGCACGAAGAATCGCCAAACTTAAGTGGCAATGAGTAGAGCACATTGCTCGCAGAACAGGTGACCGTTGGAGCCAAAAGTCTGTGGAGTGGCGACCACGTACCGGAAGACGCAGTGTTGGAAGGCCCCCTGCAAGGTGGACCGATGACCTGGTGAAGGTTGCGGAAATCCGATAGATGCAAGACGCACGGGACCGTTAATTGTAGCGACATTTGGGGGAGGCCTATGTCCAGCAGTGGATGTTTTTCGGCTGAAATGGTAATGATGATGAATGATACATTAAAATATTTGCATATTAAAATCATTGCATCAAAACAATTAAAACAAAGTCAATAAATTAAAATTAAATTAAATAAATAAGAATAACAAAAATAATCTAAAATTAAAATCAAAATAAATTAAAAACAAATTTAATTTAATTAAAATAAATAAATTAAATTTAAAATCAAAGCCAAAAAAATCAATAAATACAAATGAAAATTTAATCAATTAAAATTTAATCAATTTTCATGTGGAGAGGTAGTATTTCCTCTCCGGCACTAAATTCTACTAAATCTATTCTACTATTATACTACGATTTTGTCCTTTTTAATGATATACAGAACTATAAGTGATCTTTCTTCTCTAATTCTACTATAAATCTCCCAAAACCCCAACAAACATTATAACTATCACAATAAAATGTAATACAAACAACATAACCTAAACGCAGATGTCCCAACCAGTTGTCTAACGACCCTACAAATCTCAGAGAACTATTTCCTTACTATACATTATTTCGTTTTACGTCCAATTTCCATAGTCGGTGAGCGTGAACAATTTAATGGACCAAAAGATTGCTCCTGCTCGGCCTACGAAAAGGTTTTTTAAAGTATGACTAGTTTTTTTGGAGCATCGTTTCTCTTGCTATAATAGAATATTTTTCTGTGAATGAATGGGACTGAATGACTGTAATTATTTGGTTGTTTACTGTAATGTTTTGTACTAGGTAGTTATTATAATTTACTGTTTATAAGTAGGTATAAAAACGCTACATACATTGATGCCTCCTACGCAAAAAGTCATAACATATTATTTGAGTAAAATTATTACAATAAAAATTAAATAAATATTTTTGTTTTTCCTTACTACATCCAGCGTCTGGTATTATATTTTTATAATGATTATTGATTACATATTTACACTTTTTAGTTGTGGTACTCCTCAGCCTAACTCTTATGCCTTTTACTTTTCACCGACCTTTTCACTCATGACAATTTCCTATAATCCCAAACATCGATAGGATTACAGAATTATTATATTATTATTATTTATTATTGATTTATTACATTATTATTATTTATTATTGATTTATTACAGAATTGTTACATTATTATTATTTATTATTGATTTATTACAGAATTTCGGTACTTAGCTGCCGGTTTCATCATCAAATCAGTTCGATGTTTCTCTTCCCCTTATTCCTTCAGTCATTCGTCGACTACACGTGTAAACAAAGCAATTTTACTTGTAATATGCTATGATCCTATGAGAAGTTCCGTTCTATATCTTCAAAGTTCATTATCAGATCATAACAATATTTCTATGGGACCAATTCGATCTTTTTGCCTTATGATATTATGCGTAGGAGGCATTGAAATAGAGAAAATGATCTGTGCGATTTTTTTTTTTGTGTTTCCGATCATCATCTTCTGAGAAAGATAACCGACCAACTCCAGATATTTTTTAAGGCGTCTAACTTGTAGCTTAACATTTTCTCAAACAAATTGAGGTCGGCTTTCAGTGAAACCAGATGCGGCTCAATTTTGTTTTTACAGAGACTACCGACTGATTTCCACTATCAAATATATACGTTCAAGATACGAGTATTTCAACGAAGGTTGGGAGGTCACATAACTACCACTTTATTTTTGGAAGGAAATCATTAAATAGTTTTTCCCACTCTGAGTGGAGCGAGTGTCCAACTTTTACTGACTAAAACCCACTTGTGTCCCTACAGTTGCCCTTTTCATTTCAAGGCCGTAAATAACACTTTCAAATGCTCCTGTAGCCCTGGGGCAAGGTCATTTATCTACCTTGGAAAATAACTTGAGTAACATTCGTCCTTTAAAGGCATCAAATGTATAATTACGGGATAACTTTCAGAGTTACCGGCACTCAAAATATCGAAAACTACACTTAAATTAGTACAGTCATGATACAAACTAATGTAAGCATAATAATGACATGGTCATATTGCAAAATCTTGTACTTTATTAAACAGATTAGCTAAAACCACTACACAAATAAAACATTTTCACCTAAGAAAACTCCACTCCTTTCTCAGAACCTCAACCAATATAACAGCTAAATAATTCAAAGCCGCGTTGATTTCACGAAAAACCCTATTACGCACTAATACATCCTTCCCAAAATCACTGGTGCCCTTAGGATGTAGATAAATGTCCGTCTTCCTTCGACCTGACACTTTTGCTGGACTCCGGAGCGAATAATGACCTCGTGCGGGCCTTTCCCTTTACTATTTGTGTGTCCATTTAGGTCAATTGGGCTTCGACAGCTTTGTGCATATTTCTCTGCACCAGCATATGTACGCTTGAAAGCTTTCTACTTTGATTCTGGAGTCGTCGACGAAAGACGTCATTTATTGAGGTTTATACTCAGTCAATGGCCTACTTAACGAATTCATCATGAGGACTTTCTGTGAATTCTCTTTAATTTTATTTTAAACTAGTTTTTGTCAGTGACTTCACCCGCGTAGAAAATATATAGTCTATATCACTTAGTGAGAAAATAGCATTCTACTGTTGAAAAAATTTCGGTCTAATAGTGTTTGAGTTTATTCATTATAAACGAAAAAACAAACCTTTCTTCTTTTTATTAATATTATTTTGTTATTATAGACTAAAATGTTTTGATTTAATGTAAGAAAGCTTAATTAATGGTGACAAAGGATTACTAAATGATATTAAATTCAGAAAAAAAAATAATTTCCAATATGTGAAATTTTAATGAGCGATGTAAATGGTGTTATAAACGTCCCAAATACGGGTGGGAAAGAATATGTAAGCATGCTAGTTGTTCCTATTTGTAAGTCTTTACATGCTTAAAATATTTTAACATTATTCAAATAACAAATAGTTTACGTGGTATGAATTATACAGAACTGATTGATGTTGTTGATCAAACATCAACGTACCAATGTTGACTAATCAACCACAGCCAAGTCAATACTCGAGGATTTGTTATTAATATAGACTTGCAGAACCCAAACATAAAGTTTACGCCACTATTTTTTATTTTATTTTATAAACAGCTTCGAGACTTTGCTATTGCTATCTTTTCAAAAGAAAATCACCAGGTTGAAGAGTAACTTGACGATTTCCTAGTCTACAGTATGTCATAAACACTTAACTTAAAATGTCGTTAAAGTGTGATGAAACACTTATGTTAGGAAGAAACCGGGAAGAATCTATTTTTTATTTATTCGAATTTTGGTTTTCACACTTGGTTTATTTATTTTATTTTTACAAATAGTGGCAATAGTGGCCTTCATTTTAATCAACAGACCTCTCTCCATAAAAAGATTAGACCTCCCAGCTTATTTAGAGCGACATTGAAGGAATTTGATCATCTATTTTCTACCAAATTCCACTCAACTGGTCAGCATTAACTGTAAGTACAGGAAGTAACTGGATACCTCAAAATAAAGAATCAACCATACTAAAAAAAATATGAGAAGATATGAGTTACTCTTCTTTTCTCCAAAAACACTGAAATCCCAAAACCCGTCAAAAAATCGCAATGTCTTCCGGGGCTAAAATCTTCAACTAAAAGAGGTTGGATCAAAATAATATTCAAGCTACGTGGGAGCATAAGTAGCCGTTACCTTAAAACCTGCACATTTAATTTAATGGGCCAGCCAGCGTAGACCGAGGGGTTTAGTTTTACACCGGATATTATGAGGAATCTTGAAACTTAGGGTGTGTTCGTAGATGGGTAGAAGCTGCTTAGTTGCCGCTTTGTTGTGTCAAGAAACATTTTTAAAAGGTTCTTTCTTGTCTTCGCAGTTCAACGACAGACGTTCGAGGTATGATATGAGCTATTGAAACTTGCAAATCGATATTTTATTCAAATAACTACCACTTACCTCTTATATACAAGGTTCTGGAATGGCGACCACATACCGGAAGACGTAGCGTTGGAAGGCCTCCTACGAGGTGGTCCGATGACCTGGTAAAGGTTGCGGGAGTCCGATGGATGCGAGACGCACAGGACCGTTCATTGTGGCGGCACTTGGGGGAGGCCTATGTCCAGCAGTGGACGTCTTTCGGCTGAAATGATGATGATGATGATGATGACCTCTTATACAATTATTATTAAATTATCTTTGATTTAAACATTATTATTACTGTGTAACATAAACATTATTAATCCGTCATCTAATTCTCCTGTCACAGTTCTGCTGAAAGAAATTTCGTTTGAAAGAAGCAGCATTTTTGTGCTCTTCTATCGGTATTTGTTCTTTTCGACTTTAAGTGTTTGTGTGTACATAAATAAATAAGTTACTATTATTTTAACGTTTCTGTTTTATGAATTTTAATTGAATGTAATGTATTATGCTTACTGTTTTGTTTTACTTATCTACTTTGTTAAGTACACTTATGTTAACCTTACACTGTGAATATTGGTATTAAAAAAAAAAAAATTACCGTTAGTGAGGTTCCAACATTTTGTAAGTCAATTTTGGCGGTGTGTTGATTGATACTATTGAAGGCTTAAAAAAAGGATGCCATTTGGTTAAGAAAAGTCACGTACGTTTGTTGCAAGTAATTGGAAAGTAAGCACTAAGGAAGGTTTTCCAATGCTGCATCTTTCGATACGCAATCGCCACTCCAGTAATTTTTTTCGCACCCATTGATCATCTGCTCTGCAAACACAACATGTACTATGTTGTTGTTTTCATAGTTTATTATTTTTATTTTGTAGTTTTTTTATTTTTACACAACAGTGCGAACATTATAAGGCCGACTATACTATACTATACTATACTATACTATACTATACTATACTATACTATACTATACTATACTATACTATACTATACTATACTATACTATACTATACTATACTATACTATACTATACTATACTATACTATACTATATTATGCTATACTATACTATACTGTACTATACTATACTACACTCTTAGAACCTTTAAGAAAGTGACCCTTTGCGTTCCAGGAATGCAGTAACTCTTTCGTACAATTCTGTAGCTAGAGAACCTCTTCGGTGAATAAAGCTGTGATCAATATGTTGTTTTCTTTTGTGTTCATTTCAGTTCCCTCGTTACAAATTACTTGAAACCTTCATCAGCTTTGAGGGCAATACAGTTAGAACTCTCAATGGAATAGCATCATAATCAGAAGCGCTTGGCAATTAGTCGATCAGTGATCAATGATCCATTAATTGCCAAGTGTATTCTCTAATTATAAATTTATACTGTTATGTCTCATGTTATTAGCCTTTGTTACTACTATTGAGTACGTAAAAGTATTATTATCATATTAATAATTATAAGAGTGAAAGTTTGTATGTATGTCAGTATATTTGTTACTCCTTCTAGCCAGAATTAAGATTTAAAAAAATTCAATTACACTTGATTTTTTTAAATTAGAAGCTGTGGAAATGGAAATTTAGTAAAAAAAACAAGTCATTCCTCATAAATAGTACAAGCTTTTATAAAAATTTGCCAAAGTCAGTTACAGGTCTTAGCAATGGGAGGTCAAAACCCACATCAAACGCGTTAACGTGACTACGTTGAAGACTATTTTTTTTAACGCCAGCTGCATTATCTGTGAACTGCTTCATCTTTGTTTTTTTCATTACTGTCCACGGAAACCGAGCAGTAGCTTCTGATGTTTCGTAAGTGTTGTTAAATGAAATAGAATAGAATAAAATAGAATAAATAATAATATTGTTGTTGTTGGTTTGTTGAATAAAAAAAAATAGTAATTTTGTAAAATAAAATATATTTCATTTTTTAATTTTGAAACATTAACATTTATTTGTTAGCGAAGATTAAAAGTCCAAAATGTATTTTTTTAGTTATTATTGATAGGCTGGTGTTTATAAGTAAACATGCAACTGACATGCGCTACCGAAATACTACATGGGCAATCTCTAAAAATTGTTATCACTGTCATAATGCTATTTTCATAACAGATTAGCTACCTACGATTTTTAGGTCATGTTGAATAACTACATCACCACCCACCATCACCATCATCACTCACCGATTAATCACAAAAGCTCAGAAACTATAACACCTACAAACTTAAAATTTGGCAGGTAGTAGGCACCTTATAGGATGTAAACAACCACTGAGAACGGATTTTTCGAAACTCTACCCCAAAGGGGGTTGGAAGTTTGTATGGAGAAACCAAGTATCGCAAGGGCGAAGCCGCTGGCAGAAGCTATCTTTTTCATATTGCGTGCCTGCAAAATTCAAAAGTGAATATTTTCAAGTGTGTGATAATATTATAGCGTATATAGGTACGTAAAGGACGTTCGACGCTCATTATCTGCAAAAAATTCTTAAATTTTGCAGTAAACTGTCGCAAAAATTATTCACAAAAGTAAAATGAAAAATGAAGGTAGCATTGACTCTCTTTACCAGAAATCGTAGTCGACTAAGTTCTTAGCGCCATTTGGAGTTTCTTTGAGAAGTTATTCGTTACAAAATTACTGTTACAGTACAAAATTAGAATGCTTCGCGTCAGTTAACTTTGGCCAACTCAAATTATTGCTACTTTGTAGATCTGAAATAACTCTTTAATTGTTTCAAACTGTATAATAGGCTTTCAAGCCACAAATTCATATTATTTCTACTAAGTAGATATAAAAACGGGAAGATTTTAATATAAATTAATATCTTGGTCACAACAATAGTTTAAATTAATGTTCAGTATAATAACAGACATTTTATTTTCTTACACTCACTGTAAAAATTTACTGTCAATTTCTCATTTTGTCCCTTCCCAGAAATCAAACTCCAAAACCTTTCAGTGCCAGACACAGACTAATGAAGCGATCGCAGTATTTTGTCATTCATTACTATGCAAGCTATTTTTGCATGCGGATAAATGACAGCGCGTTGTGTCATAGACACGGGAGGCGGATCGCTCCCTGTGATGACCCGACGTCCGACCCCTAGGGCAACTTGTGTCACTAGGGATGTGGCTGTCGTTGAAAATATCGATAACTTTGATTTTATAATAATGTTAATTTTTCTGTGCCTTAGAATATTTTCTAAATTCAGATAGCACAGCTTAGAGTTATTTTAGTATAGTCAACTTTAGAGTATTTTTTTTTTTCAAACTCACTAATTTATAATTTGTAAATCAAACCAGATTACAATATTATTTAGATTAGATTTCTTACATTTATGCAAACAGAGGCAGCCAAAAGTAAGACCACAATCAAGGACTACATTTTATCGCAAACATTTTTATAAAGTTGAAATTTGTTACACACTCTTGAATATTTTATGCAAGTATATTGTATATTTTTAAAACTTTTGTAGATCGGAGTGATCTTATTAAGGAAAATTGAATGCAAAATTACCAAAAATCTCATTAGCTTACTTCAAGAACGTCTGTTATATTTCATGAATCGTTTAAATTTAATTTGAATTTCCATTTCTATTCCAGCGTTCGACTCTATTTATCGACACCCGCCACCTCTAGTGTACGGCAATGCGGACAATTCGGGACGTGGACAAATGTGCCCGGCGACTCGCCGTGACACGTTCATTGAGCTTTCATTTGGGCAATTTTCGACTAAATCCCGGCCAATCGGACACAAGGCCCGCACGACCCAACTGGAACAGTTGCCAGAATAAATACAGGCCTTTGAAATACTTGAAACTAAGGTTTTAATTACGAAAATGTCAATGTAGAACCTAAATGTGCAATAAAAATATGGTGTTGCATACTTTGTGCTACGACTTTGAAGCATGTAATAGTGTTAATTTTGAATAGATATCTTCGCTTCTGAAAGGAAAACCCAGGGTCCGGGAATGCAAGGCAAAGAAGGCACTTAAGGGTTTTAGTCAGTAAAAGTCTGACACACCGTCCTGATCTTCACTAGAGCGGGAGAAGTCATTGGATGATATCGCACCTAAAAAACAAACATTATTTTTCTGGTTTTCTCGTAATTCAATTCAGATACCAGGACTTCAGGTGAATTGAATTTGATATTGTTTTAGGTGCATAAATAATATTCAAAAGATAAGACAAAATCAAAAAACAAATAATTTTTACTTTACTTCAAAGTGCCATTGAAAAATTTGAAAAATATCAAATTTTTGCTATATTTTAAGCTCACAAATTGCACGCCATTTCTCGTACACACGAGACTTTATCAAACATTGGAGGACTCCAACATGATTATAACTTTACGTGCTCCGAATTCGATTCCCAGTTGAAAAGGAATTGTGGCACATCAAAGAAACTCGAAGAACGCTTTGATTTTGATATAAAAAAGTGTTCTTGTTATCGCTACAGAATAAATTCCCCCTTTGTCAGTATCATTATGCCACTTTCTTAAGAGATAGGCGGTACGTTAGATAAATTTTACATCATTACGTTATCAGAGAATTTAGAACTTCACTTTCTCTGCGTAGTTCTTCTTCTCTTTTTTTCCTTCCAATTACTTGAGATGGCGTTTTGAATAGATTGTATGAGATAGATAACTGACAAACCAACATGTTGTCTGTTGAATATGTTTTGATCAGAGAAATTGTGGTCGTTATATTCCCCTATCTCTCATCAAAGCTGATATGCATTGTCACGCTATTTTCTCGAAAGGGGTAAAGGAATTCTCGGAGTCAATTTTCTAGCTGTAATGTTTGCACTCTTTGAATAATGGCGTCAAAAAGACTGCTTTGTTACAATCTGGAAAAAAAAATCTTTATGTAGTTACTTCGAGGAGCTCATAGCTAAATATTCCAGGAGAAGCAATGCTCGCTGATGTCCATCCATTGCCCACCAAATTTCTTTTGTGCCTCGGAAAACACGTTAAGTCACCAGTGACTTAACGTGTTTTCCGAGGCTGTCATTTGAACATCTCTGAAAGTAGTAATGGATAGTTGGAAGCAAGAAAACTTGTAAACAGCCGGCCCGGGTACGAAAGGCAACGAAGGAACAGGAGTGGGTTTTTAGTCAGTAAAAGTCTGACACTATCTCCCGCTCCGCCCAAGAGCGAGATTTGTCATTAGATGATTTTCCGACCGAAAACAAAAAAGACAGAAAGTCTAGAACTGCAAATGAAATGATAATTATCAAAACACAATATTGGTTTACTAGCAGTTTGTTGCTACTCAGAAGGGAAGAAGAAAAGACGTGTATTCCATTGAATTAGCGCCCACATCTGTTCAATGGTGTAAAGTTTATAAACATTGCTGTCAGCCGCTACTGTATTGAAGACGGCCTGGTAAAGAGTTGTTTAGACAGCTATAAGGATTAACTAATGGTGAATGAAATGAGTATTTCGTTGTGGAAAGTTAAAGAAATTGTGTGTGTTTGAAGAAAAGTAAAAAGGTGTAAATATACATATTTTCTTTTCAGTGGGAAATTACCAACTGGCTTTCTAAAACCCACCTGTAATCGTTCAGTTTCCTTTTGCTGTCCCAAGGCAACGGTAACTCCTTAAAACAATCCCACAACACAATGCGCCGTTGACCTTGGCTTTATCCATACCGGACGGTGAACTTCCCGTTGCATGCCGTCCACAAGCTGGCGTCTACGGTGACCGGGAATCGCCCTGTCACTACTAACGTCCAGGGCTTCTTCTGCAGTGGATGGGGCATGAGGATGTCCTCTCACTGACACTTTACGCCACTTAACTCGCATTATTGCTGCACAGAAGGATGTAGCCGCTTTCCATTCTTTCTCACTCCATAATATGGCCTAAACCAGTGCCATATTACGGAAAGTCCAAGGATCGGCGGTGCTTCGACCAAGCGGGGCACCACATCCTCTGGTCGATACGCATAATAGTAATAACCAGGCGTTTCTATCCACCTTATGCGGAACAGGGACCCCCGAAACAGAATATGTGGACGCCATGGTGCCTCTCTAACTACTCTTCAAAGTGGGGACGCTGCAATTATGATATGGCATTTGTATTTTACGATCCTTACAAAGGTAAGTTTTCAGAAATAAAATATTTTGCCAAAAGTGATTGTTTGTTCAGTTACGAAAGATACTTTATATATACTATATACAGACACCGTCATCATCATCATCATTATCATTTCAGCCGATAGACGTCCACTGCTGGACATATGCCTCCCCCAAATATCGCCACAAAGTTCGGTCCTGTGCGTCTCACATCCATCGGATTCCCGCAACCTTCACCAGGTCTACCTTGTAGGAGGCCTTCCAATACTGCGTCTTCCGGTACGCGGTCGCCACTCTAGAATCTTTCGACCCCAACGCCCATCTATTCTGCGAGCAATGTGCCCTGCCCATTGCCACTTAAGTTTGGTGATTCTTCGTGCTCGCGTGTCGGCAACCTTGGTTCTCCTGCGGATATCTTCATTTCTGATTCGATCACGCAAGGAAACTCCGAGCATAGCCCTTTCCATTGCCTTTTGGGTGACTTTGAGCCTTCTGAAGAGGCCCATTGTGAGCGACTACGTTTCGGAACCATATGTCATCACTGGTAACACGCTGGTCATAGACTTTCGTCTTGAGACACTGTGGTATATTGGATGAGAAGATACCGCGCAGCTTTCCGAACGCTGCCCAGCCGAGTCGGATTCGACGGTTGACCTCTTTCTCAAAAATAGCTCTACCCAACTGGACTGTATGTAAACGTAATCGTCCAAAACTTCGAGTCTGCAGACTGCAGCACAGCCCAAGTCTCGATCAAATCTGGCAGAGAGGCCGATTATATTCCTCGGTCTTCTGTATAACCTGCCGTAGCGTATGTACCTATGTGGTCTATGGTGCTGAAGCTATTTCGGAATCCGGCTTAAACACTGTAGGCAATACAAACTAATCCGAAGGGTTTACAGTAATTCTACACAATCGTTCGTCTAATTTTTAAAACGTAAAACAAATGAAACACTTGGTTTGCAGCGCAGCAGGAGTCTACACCTACTAAACACGCAATGCGTGTTGCCAAGTTTTTGTAACGGCAACATGCCTTAGATTAAGTAAATGTATGGAATGGGTAGAAATAACACAAGAATTTTTCAGCAATTAATTTTTATCTTTAATCGTAACTTAATTAGATTGTATATATCCCACGACTGGATGGCCAAGGTTTTTTTTTATTGGTCAAGAAAATCATCTTATAACAAATCCCGCTCTTGGGGGGAGCGAGAGATAGTGTCAGACTTTTACTGACTAAAAACCCACTACTGTTCCTTCTTTGCCTTCGTCCCAGGGCCCTGGATTTCACTTTCACACTACCCGTGGCCCCAGGACTCATCCCACGGTTGGGCCACAGGACTCCTCTCTCCAGTGGCGTAACTGTATCATCCGAGCCCTATAGCAAATTTATTGGATGGGCCCCAGAAAAATCGTCATTGTGTTGTTGTTGTGATTTTATTTCAATAAATTTTGTAAAATAGATTGGTCACTTCTTCTAAGCTCGCGGCCTCTCGAACCAGGGGCCCCGTCGAACCGAGGGCTCATGGAATTTTAATAGCTTTGCAACCCTATAGTTCCGCGACTGCCTCTTTGTGAGAGAAAGGTTGTAATTGCATCTTATAATTACATTAAACATGCGGCTAAAATTACAACATCCATACAAGTCAATCAACAAAGTTAAGCAACTCTTGCCGAGGTCGATTTGTGGATGAGTAACCATCATAACATATCGAGATTCCTCCGTGCTTCGGAAAGCAGGCTAAGCCGTTTGTCCCGGCTGTCATCTATAGATCTTAGACAGATAGTAAGGTGCCAGGAAATCTGACAATAGTATCATCAAAGGATATCGTGTTTACTCAATTATTGGGTTATGAAGAACATATAAGTAGTTGCTTCATGTAAAATACTGGTATATAAGCTTTATCCGGTTAGATTAGAAATCCATTACAAGGAAAAAGAAACATTGCTTCAAACTAGGAATAACTCTTGTATCTTGGATGCGTCTAAACACCGGAACATCAATCTGTAGTCCAAACAAATATTTGTTTCGTTCGAGAATCAAGCCCGCGATATGCCGCGCAGTAGTCAATCGCACAACCACTGGGCCAAGCGTGCCGTATATATTGATTATTCAATGTAATATTTTTCTTAACAAGTCAGGTAAAATAGTGTTATCAATTTCATTACATCTTCTGCCTTCAATGTGCATAGGGTGCCTACGTATTGTACAGTGTTGACCAAAATCTAGTTTGATTGATGACTAATGATTAAAATATTCAATCATGATTGATGATTGATTAGATTCAATCATTAGTCATGACAAAATTTCTTATGACTATTTTTTAGATTGCTTACCGTTAAAAGAAAACAAAACAATAATAAAAAAAAAATCTAAACCGCAAATACGAAATAATTGCGGTCTGAAAAGTATGAAACAAGAAATAATCCTTGATGTTTAAAATTTCAAATGATGACCATGGTTGTATTTAATCATTAGTCATTCAATCATAACTAATGAATGAAACGAATGATTGATTTATGTATTTAGTCATGATTATTTTTTATTTTTTTTATCATGTCATGTAAAATCAATTATAACAAATCAATCGTGATTAAATTAGTCATGACTAACCAGTTGATTGAAAAAAATTGTTGATTGAACCATTCCTTTTTCGTTGACTTCATTGTACACAGTATTTGTGTAAAATGAAGGCATAACGTACCTACCTATTTTACATTGCAATTTGGCTATCGTACTATTATTTCATAACCTTTCGTTTATCATCTGATACAATAACACATCACACAAATTAATTTAAAGGAATTTACAACAAAAATAAACGAATTCGCAGAATATTCTGAATTTCATTTCGCAGTATTTTTATTTTTTGATGTTCATTCTGACAATTCACATGCAGTTTTACAACTTAAACTATATCCGCATTCTAATACTGTACAGTTGGGACTCTACTAGTCCACTAGCATTCTAGTCTTTTACCTATTCTAAGTTATCAAACGCATTCAGCTTCTTGCTCCATTGACCCCCTTTCTGTGCCTGCAATTTCATAAAGTCTTGGGAAATTGAACCTTATATCTATAAAATAAAGTTGGTTAAGCTGCTTTTCTAACTTTGCAACACAAAAGCCTTTATTGCGTAGTGTCACGTAAGGATCCCAGGTGTGGAATGCTTTTACATGGAAAACAGGATTACTTGACGCTGACTTTAATACCTACAAAAAAGGAAACATTACTAAACGGCCATAACCATTTTGCGTGTTTTTGGAAGGGACTCATGGAACTTTGGGACGTATTTATATTTCAATAAGAGTGTCGGGGAATTTATTCAAGGGTTGGAATTTTTTAGTTGTTAAAATATTACCTCTATTTTTGTAAACGCAGTCGGTTAAACGGTAGTGTTACATGCGATTACCACGTTTCTGGAGTTAATTACTTAATTAAATAACTTCCTTACTTAGTGGCCGTTGGGTAAGTGAATCCAAGGCACCCAGAATTTGGTAGCAGGTGTCCTTTTATATTTTAACCAATTACTAGAGTTGCTTCTGGTAAGGAAATTGATAAGTTCGTTGTTTTATTACTTTGCAGATTGTTTGGAGAGTAATTTGTTCGCGAAGACTTTGTCACTAACAAAGACTTTCAAATGAAGTGGTAGTAAGAGTTGTTTAATTGAATTCGAATTACATAATTTCCAATAGGTGGTGATTCTAGACTTTTTTCCGAGGTTGTTTGATTTATAAAGATTAAAAACCAAACAAGATAATATTTTTTTGCTGCGTCTGTACCGCTTTTGAAGGTAGGTCACACAAAACACATAGTTACGTCAATATCAAGGCGCTTGTCAGTCCTATAGAAAAGCTAAGTAGAAGAAGTAGCCATCTGAGATCCTACCACGAACTTCTAGCGCGATCCATTTGATGACCTGAACTGAACTGTTAAAAGGGTGGAGCTAAATAGGGTATATAGCTCCATCCCTCTTTCTTGTATCCACGCCAGACATTTTAACACATCGTGGTAAGGCCCCAGAACATCCGCTTCATACGTTACTCACGACCTGGCCGGCGCAACTCGGTCATCTATATACACTTAAAAAAATAGAAACTGACTGACTGACATATCAACGCACAGTTTTTTTTTTTTATTGGGTGGGAAAATCATCCTAATGACATCCCCGCTCTTGGGCGGAGCGGGAGATAGTGTCAGACTCTTACTGACTAAAAACCCACTCCTGTTCCTTCGTTGCCTTCGTCCCAGGGCCCCGGGTTCCGCTTTCACACTACCCGTGGCCCCAGTAGGCTTCGACCCTGCTGGGCTCCTACGATTTGCTGACATCTCCTTGAGGCGCGCGTGGAACAAAACGCGCCGTCAACGACTTGGGCTCGGTCCGAACGGTTACCGGACGGTCAGACGGCGAGCCACCCATAGCTCGGCGTCTGCAAGCCCGCGCCTACGGTGGCCGGAAATCGGGATCGGAATCCCGGCGGCGGTTGGAGCGTAAGGACCGTTGCCTCACGCGATCGGCCGCCTCCTTAGCTAGCATTACTGCTTCGCAGAAGGAGGCGACCGCCTGCCACTCCTCCTCGCTCCGGAGCATGGCCTGAACCAAGGCCCGGCGCGAGAGATCGCCGCCGCCGATTGCCCCCACGAGGACACGACGTTGCTCTGCCCAAGCGGGGCACACCTCCACCGTGTGCTCTACCGTGTCCTCCGGGTGGGCCACACAGTGGTGACACCCGGGCGTCGTTTCCGCACGAATCCGGTGCAGGAACCTCCCGAACTTACCGTGTCCGGTGAGGACCTGCGTCATGCGGAATGTGAGGACGCCGTGAGGTCTTTCCAATCACGCCTCAAAGAGGGGACTTACCGCCGTGAATATCAACGCACAGCTGAAACTCTTTGGACTAGGAGTATAAAATTTTGCACTAAGTTTCCTTTTATGACGTATGCGAGCACTAAGAGAGGATTTTAAAGTTTATATGGAAAAACCTACTAAAATGCGAGCGAAGCCACTGGCAGCTCACATATAAACAGTATTGTTGATTTGTTTGATCGGTTGTAAATCCAAAACCAAAGCCTACTTTTTTACTGATGAGTAAGTATGGACCTTCATTGGCCATTATTTTATGTTTATCACTAACCTGCATTTAGATTTTTAGAGGGAGAGGGAGATCAAAGAAAAGATGGATGGATTGTGTGAAGAGTGATATGAAAAAACAGGAAGTTAGTGATAGCATGACGAGTGACAGGGCAGAGTGGAAGAAAAAAACGTGTTGCGCCGACCCCAAATAACACGGGACAAGGGCAGGAAGATGATGATGACTAACCTGCATTTATCTTAAAGCTTTTTATTTTAACTTTGCTCCACATTGTATCGTGGGTGCATTCACAAACATGTAAATTAACATAATCAAAAAACCCAGACTCGGAACTCCTTTCTGTAGACCGCCCGGCCATACAAGTAATTATTCCGTACGGAAATCGAACCTGCGACACGCAGTGCAGCAGCCAGTCGCCCATCCACTGCACCAGCCGTCCCGTCGAATTTCCAAAATTAAGATTTATTGTTGCTTTTCCACTCTGTCAACGACCAATATTAAAATGTGGACGAGCACTGGACCGTATCATCCTGTGACTAAGAGTATATGTACGTGTATATCATAGGAACATAAGCTCTGGTTACCGCATGTTTGTGAACTAATTTAATGCACAGACATGCACCGGTGGTCTAGTCGCAAAGCTTCGTTAGTTCACAGCCTGCCACAGAGTACTTCTCTACCCCTTTATTCTTTGCTCATTGTTATATTATTTTTGTTCTGCAAATTTTACGACTTGAGTGATTTTGTGAGGCAAATTCGTTCTTGTAGCGTTTTGTGTTAGTTTCTTTTTCTACGATTTGAAATGACTTTTCTTTGGTTCGTATTTATTTTTATGGGTAAATAATAGAGTAGACTGATGGAAGATTTAGTTTCGGTTTTGGTTAGTGTTGGCTAAAAAACTGGTTAAGATTTCAGGCAAAAAGTTATAACTAAGCAAAATCGAAATATACTTATTGTATTTCGGGCTAGTATCCGCAATTCCATAACTAAAGCGTATATTTTTCACATGGGTGGGACAAATGTGTCATTCGATCCATCTCAGCTCGAGGAAGGCCAGCAGAACCGTGGTGTTACTAAACATTTCGCGGAGTAACTGGGTTCTCGAAGTCAAAGTACTACTACCCTGTATCCAGCGATCATTGGGCAGCTTAAAAAGAGATAAACTGTTGTCTCGTCCTCCATCAAGCAAGATAGAAATATAATTTTGACGGTGCGTCCACTGTTTATACTAAAAACCATCCTGAAACAACATAGACTACTAATCTACAATCCGCTACTCCCTCAAGGTAAGAGAAGGTTTAATCCTGTTGTCAACCATCATACTTCGCCTTCAAAATCATTTTCAAAACGTTTCTTTTATTACCTCGATCGGCATCTCTACAATGAAGTAAATAGGGTCATATCTATTTATGAACTCAATAAGATAAAGTGCAAAATGAAACTACATAGTTGGCTTCAAGAACTCAATTACAATGACACTGAAAAGTTATTAACAGTATCAAAATAAACCTCATATCCAAATATGCTACGAATAGAACCAAAAACAAAAAAAAAAGTAACCTCACAGACAAACAAACCACCCCCCCTCCCACACACACACAACCACTGCACACACTTCTCTAACTACACACACACTGTACACACTAAACCTCACTCTCCACACTGATACTAACCATACTAGCTAAAAAAATACAATTAAGCTTTTTAAAAATGTTAACATGTCCCTAATTGTCTACCATTTGTACGAGTTTATATGATTGTTTAATTTTAATCTAGGAGTCCTGGTGACCCGAAATACAGGCCTTGCTATTGTGGGAGACTGGTACCTAAACCAGGCTGGTTTAGGTATCAGTCTCCCACAATATAATACCCCTCCTATATGTTACTGTAGAAATTAAGCTAGCAATTAAGAATACTATTGTGGAGAAAATAAACTGTTATTATTAGTTAGGAATCGTATGTTATTTATCGAGAAGTATAGAAACATTTTCATTTTTTATGCCGCATCAGTTTCGGTTACGGCCGAAACTGGAAGTGAAGTCGAAAGTTCACCGTCCGAGCCCGAGTCGTTGACGGTGCGTAATGTTCCACGAGTGCCTCAAGGAGATGTCAGCAAATTGTAGGGGCCCAGCAGGTTCGAAGTCTACTGGGGTCCCCCAGAACGCAAGGCAAAGAAGAAAGAAGTCATTGGATGATTTATAACCTAAAAAAAACTTTCTGTTACGGTTTCCGCTGCAAATCGTGTTTCGTTCAGTCACTAGCAAATAATAGTAAAAGTTCTACATGAAGATTGTAATTTCAAGGTATGCAAAACAGTGTTTAAAGTCCCTTAAAACTTTTTTCCAAAGCAAAGATCCTCCGAGCAGACGGGTGTTTTGTCAAGTATGGGCAACTGCTCAATAGTGATTTCGGACTGTTATTTATGTTCCAATCACGCGGTTAACTTTGATACCACGATACAGAATTTTGTAATTTAGTTCGTATGAGATAGATGTCACTACAATCTAATGGTGCTGTGCACAGACCAGCCACTACACCTACCTACCGCTTGGGCAGAGCAACGCCGTGTCCTCGTGAGGGCAATCGGCGGCGGCGATCTCTCGCGCCGGGCCTTGGTTCAGGCCATGGTCCGGAGCGAGGAGGAGTGGCAGGCGGTCGCCTCCTTCTGCGAAGCAGTAATCTCAGAGCCCAAGTCGTCGACGGCGCGTATTGTTCCACGCGCGCCTCAGGGAGATGTCAGCAAATCGTAGGGGCCCAGTAGGGTCGGAGCCTACTGGGGCCATGGGTAGTGTGAAAACGAAACCCGGGGCCCTGGGACGAAGGCAACGAAGGAATAGGAGTGGGTTTTTAGTCAGTAAAAGTCTGACACTATCTCCCGCTCCGCCCAAGTGCGGGGATGTCATTAGGATGATTTTCCCACCCAATAAAAAAAAAAAAAAAACCTACCGGCAGGTACATGTACTAACAAATAATTTTAATTTTTCACCTGAAATAAACTCTAAAAGAGGTGACCCACTTCCATGCAAGTCCACTGAAAGATCATTAAGAAACTTATTTATTTAAAGATAAAATCCAACAATGAAGCAGGAAAACAAAAGAAGCATAATTAATTTTTTTCGTACAACAACTTAGTTCAACGACATAATAAAGACTTTTATAATATGAAGCCCTCCTTTTTCTTTCGCTGACACTTTTTAATAAGATTCTAATAAATTATGCAAGAGCGCTGCTCGGTGATGTTGCTTCAAGAAAATATTAATATATTTCCGATTTTTAAGATGAAAGGTTGCATTTTAGTAAGTGAAGAACTTTGCTTTGAATTTACATTTTCGATTTTGATGGGCATGTTGAAGCCAACAAGTAATACGGATGATTAATTGTTTGGAATGGTATTGGGATTTTTTTTTAAGTATGGAAATCATCTAATGACTTCTCGCGCTCTGAGCGGAGCGTGAGAGCGTGTCAGACTTTTACTGACTCAAACCACACCTGTGTCCTTCAGTTCCCCTTTGCGTTCTAGGACTACGGGTTTTCTTTTCAGAAATTCTCCGCGATCCTAGCTACCGGGCATCGGCCCTGCTGGGCCCCTACGGTTTGCTGACATCTCCTTGAGGAGCGCGTAGATCACTACGCGCTGTTGACGGCTGGGCTCGGTCCGATCAATTACCGGACGGCCGGACGGCAAGCTACCCATTGCTCGACGTCCGCAAGCCCGATGGTATAGGGATAGCAATACGTTTAATTAAATTTAAAACCGTTAATTTTATTTTGTATTATTTTATTAAAATATTTAAACATTATCTCTTATTAAATTTTGTACTAGAGAATAATTTTAAATGTACACTAAAACTTAAGCACAATAATTAAATCATACTTTCAACTAAAAATATACTAAACATGGACAGCACACAATACATATAAACATAATAAATACAAGAAGTAAAAACCTATACATACATATTTATGGGTCATGTTGACAGAAAATTTACAATGTAGGTTATTAACTTTTATTAAGATATTGCTTAAGTATGATAGGTAGGTAAGTATGAATCAATCGGGATACTACAATTATACATTATAAAAATGTGTTAAATATAAGAGATCATACTGCAACTAACTAAAAAACTAATGATAGAATTGATCCACATTCTTAATTGAAAATTCCTTGTGACAGTCTAAAAATATATCCTCTTGTCTATCTTAATAGAACAAGAATTTGAGTACAACACTATCCGTCTAAAATCAAAATAAAAATCTAATATATTCTTCAGGCTGCTATGATGTTATTCCTGAACTCTAGCCCAGAATTGTGGTAAATCCATCCATAGTGAGGTGCTACATCAGTATACACCACATAATACGATGGATCACATTGCTGCTGTCCCGGTGATACTCCACACTTTGAGAGAACTCCTCGAAGTAACCAACTGATCATGTGATCTGGTTGGATGACACTCATTACGAGCCCTCCGCCACTGTCCCCGTTAAGTGGGTTGATGGCTGAAAAGAATAAAACATTAAATTTAAAAAACTGATGTTAAAAATAAAAATGCCTGATTAATTTTACTTAACTATATAGTAGGGGCAAAGGGCTATGGAGAGGAGCATGCTAAACATCAAACTGCAACACAAGAAAAGAAACAAAGATTTAAGACGTAAAACGAATGCCATAGATGCTCTAAACCATCCCGTCTTCCTGATGACAGGTGAACAAAACGAACCATATCGTGGCTAGGCCGAAGTGGACTCCGGAGCAGAGGTCGCCCATACGAACGTTGGTTCGACAAAATAAAAATAACAGCAGGAGCTGACTGAATTAACAAGGCCAGGGCAGATCCAATTGGAAAACCTTGGAGTAGCCCTATACCCGAATCGGAATCATGTTTTACCCGTTTTTATTATTACTTACTATTTTTTTTTGTTAATTTATTATTTAGTTCGTCTTTTATTTAGTTTTTAACCGACTTCTAAAAAAGGAGGAGGTTCTCAATTCGGATGTTTGCATTTTTTTTTTATGTTTGTTCGCGCATAGCTTCGTCGCTTGCCAACCGATTTGAAAAAATATTTTTTTGTTAGAAAGGAAAGTATACCCACTTTCCAAATGGTCCCATAGTCACCAAGTGAGGATCTGATGATGGAATCTTGGTGAAATTGAGGGAACTCCTCAAATATTATAGGCAACTGTATAGTGATTTTGGTATTTTCATCGAGAACTTAAGCATTTACAGTCAAAAAGTAACATTTGGTGAAGTGGAACAAATAAATTAATGGTTCTGAATAGTTCCGTTGAAAATGGTATCATCAAATTGATCTGATGATGATAATGGAGCCAGAAGGTGGGCACTGGAACTCCGTCATTAATCGATGTAACCTAGCCGTGTTTGGGCTTATTAGAATTGTTGTGAGATGCACTTTGGCTATAAGGTACTATCGAACAGATCTGATGTTGGAGCCGGAAGGTGAAGGTAGACACAGGAACTACATAATAAAACAATGTAACCTAGTAATGTTTGGATTAATTGGAATTGTCATGAGAAATAGGCGCTCTGTTTATAAGTGTATCCCAACTAAAAACTGTGAAATAAAAAACTTTTTACAAAAAAAAGATAACCGAATTCACTAAAAAAAACAGTAAAAGGATAAAAATAACTTTAATTTCGGAAGTCGGTGTTAAATAAGATACAAATAATACCGAGAAACACCGACTTCCGAACCGACTTTTTTTTGTAAAAAGTTTTTTTACAAAATAATGTTACAAAGTTAAGAAAATAAAAGCTATATTATTATTATTAACTATATAATAAATCTACAGCGGTAGCTTCCATATTTTTATCATTTCAATCTGTATTTGAAGTGAAATAAATGTCAGATTTGGGAATAACCAACTTTACGTCACACGTAACAAAGTTCCCATTCCATTGCAACCCTTTCTTTTTACGACTTTCTAAATATGTCACTTAATTTTTTTATAAATACTAATAATAATCAAAGCTACAGACAGCTAAATATTTGACTTGATGGCGATTGAATGAAATTATCTGGGAGTAGAAAATTATCCCAAACCATCATATTTCCGCAAAAAAGAGTTCATTCCGCAAAAAGAGTGCATTCAAATTTGCCCCCGTAGCCATGTTACAACCGTTTCGTTACGATTCTCTTTTCGCCGATCGCCTTGGTCAGGCCAAGCCTCCAATTCCTTTGTAATGACGACATCTCAACGCTCAATCACGTGGTCAGAACAAAGAAAAAGGAGACGTGGCCGACTCGAGGCGATCAGCGAAACGAAACGGTTGTACCTTGGCTAGGGGGGCTGTTCAACAAATTAAACACAAAGGAGTAACAAACATACACTCACAATTTGTTCACTTACAGTGATTCCTTGTAGCTACAACCTAGTGGTCTTTAAGTCAAGAGCGAATAAGTTACTTCCAGGCAATCGTGCTCCATCGTAGACCACATCATCGCTTACCATCAGGTGAGATAGTGTTCAAACACGAGACTATCAAAAATAAAAACCAGGCAAGTGCGAATCGGACTCACTGCACTGAGGTTTCCGTATAAACTTACCTATGAAACCAGTTCAATTTCCGAATTTAGTTACGAATATTTTTCCGAATCGCAAAAAATGTTGTTTTTTTCCCTATGTTTGTCTGTAATTAAATTTTGCAAATTAAATTTGATCCCCTTCTCAGCTACCGATTGAGCTGATATTTTGTATGCATGTGTAAATTAGATGATAATGCAAAATTATTATGACATGGAGCTGATTTGTTGATGGAGCTGAGGCCATAGAAACTCGGTAATCAAGCGACACAACCTCATCGAGTTCGGGCTTGTATAATACGTCTTGACGAGTACTTCAGTGCTAGATGGTAACTAGGGTCTGATGATGGAGCTGGATGATGGCCACAGGAACTTAATAATAAGCACAAAATGAACTTTTTGGAATAGACTCGATGAGTATTAATTATATTGGTAGGTACAGACCGTGCTATAAAAGCTTGCTATGAAAAAATGCTTTTCATTGAAAACTTGTTTATCTTTGGTATTTTAGGGTTAAAAGTGACCTATTTCTAAACTAGCTGAAATGGTTTCAGTAACCGATTCACACAGTACTTTCAGGATGCTACGCGTTTATTTTGTTACATGTCCTGTTTTGATAGATAAATGTATAGGTATCGTTTCTTACAAACTAAATGACTAGATTATGCATTTGTAACAACAAGCGATAAGGTGTTACACCATTTTAAATTATCGATGATTGAATCTAGTGGTTATCTAACTTTATCGGTTGATAAAAGTTAGATAAAATTTATCGGTCAATAGATGTTTTATCGAAAAAATAGAATAGAGGAAAAATCGGAACCATATCAGATCAATAACTTAGGGAACGGGTTTTTACCCGCGGCTTCATTCTTCGAGCCAAATGAAATTGTGCATTTAGTTCCAGGAATAATAATATAATTTTTACCTATAGTGTTTCTGTTTATCAGTAAAATAATTTTTAGAATCAAATCAGTACTTAGTATGACGGTTGACAGGATAGAATGGAAAAAAAAAACGTATTGCGCCGACCCCAAATAAGATGGGACAAGGGCAGGAAGATGATGAAATCAGTACTTAGTGAGAATGCTTTTATAGACAAATAAACTATTCCTTTTAACTATATTATTATATAAACTAGCGACCCACCCCAGCATGAGCACCCCACATGGGTATTTAAATCTTTGAAATTCTCGTGTTTTCTCTACTGTAATATTTATGCATGTGTCATCTAAATCTCAAAACGGCTCTCAAAACGGTGAAGGAAAACATCGTGAGGAAACCGGCATGTCCTAGAACCAAAAATTCGAAGGCATGTGACATCCGCAATGGGCCCGCGTGGTGGATTACGGCCCATTCCCTCTCCTAGAGAGGAGGCCTGAGTCCCAACAGTGGGAACATTATAAGGCCGACTATGCTATGCTATGCATCTAAATCTAACTATGAGCTGTAATTCACCACGCGGGCTCATTGCGGATCGATGGATGACACCATGTCTTTGAATTTTTTATTCTAGGACATGCCGGTTTCCTCACAATGTTCTTCATCGTTTTAAGAGTAGAAGCAAGAGTAGGTGATGAAATAAATTACAGAATTAATGCACCTGGAAGGGTTTGAACCTGCGACCTATAAATTGTAAGCCAGGGCAGTTACCACTGGATCACCACTATTCTGATGCAGCTGAGTGCCAGTATTTTGTATGGAGCGACTGCCTATCTGAACTCCACAACCCAGGCATTGGATAACACGGTTCGACACCCCTTAGAGCCGTGCCTCACTAGGACGCCATGGCAGCGTAGCCTGGTCAAGATGCCAAAAAAATGTATGGATTGGCTGCGTGGCCAACAGTTGCTAGGTGAGGTACACACCATGAAGCTTTATGCATTTTCTTGGTGGTTCGAATGGGCAGCGCCGCCATGGCGTCCCAATGAAGCACAGGCCTTAACTAGACTGGTGCCTATTTACTGACAGCCAGGACCAACGGCTAAGAGTGCTTTCCGAAGCTTACGTTAAGTTGGTCACCCATCTAGAGACTGACCTCCGCTAGCGTTGCTTAACCTTTGGAGAGGTTGTTTATTATTTCAGCAGCGAGCTCTCTAATAATACAATATTGCACTACACGCACAAGGTAACAATCTTTTCAGTTTAAAGAGGCTGTAACCTAAACGTTTCTGACGTTTTATGAGTGCCCATGTAGGCCTATGTGAAATAAAAAACTTTTGACTTTGACTTTGACTTTGAAAAGGTAGCCACACCATCGGTTACGGGCCAGTGTTCGATTTAATCTTCGTTACTATTGTACTATAAGACGCAGTACTGGGCTCATGTTGGCAGTCGTACATCCTAGTGGGTATTGTTCTAAGGATATTTAGGATTCGAATTTGTATACCATAGACGAGTACGGTACGTTTGTTGTGGAAGCTGTACCTATTGTGTTGGCGAAACTAACTAATAACAGTGATTGAAAATCGATAATAGTTTATACGCTTCTATACTCCATTCGAATTCTGATGACCGATTTTGACTTCTAGTGTAAAGGCTGGTATTAAAAGTAAAAAAGTTGTAATAATACCAATTATTTACTGCAGCTGTCATTTATCATGTTGCGTTAGTAACGCAATAAAAGTCAAAATGAACGATAATGAAATGAATAATTAAGATAAGAAGACCAGATGCGAGAAGAAAGATCAAATGACGGAAAACCGCTTGTAAGTAATAATAATAATATTCCACAACTATCACACAACGCCGTCTAGCCCCAAGCTAAGCAGAGCTTGTGTTATGAGTACTAGACAACTGATAAACATACTTATATATTTCTAAATACATACATATTATAGATAAATTACACCCAGATACTAAACAAATGACCGTGCTCATCACACAAACATTTGTCCTGGGTAGGAATCAAACCCACGATCCCCAGCATAGTAGTCAGGGCCACTAAACACTAGACCAACAGGCCAGTCAATAAATGGTTATATCTACAGTAAATAACTACAAAGGGTACTTACTTGAAGACGGTCCATATCCAGCACAAAAAGTGAATTCATTCAGCAACCGTGAGTAAAGCTTGCGAGAAAAGTTAATGCATGTTGTATCGTTCTGAATAATAGTGTTAGTAGCTCTAAGAACATCAGACGGCTTGTTGTGTTCTGTTGTTCCAAAGCCTACAACCTGAAAATGAAAAAAAAGAGTTGTAGTAAAATAAAAAAATACAGTCTTGAAAAAATTGATAAAATCAGAAGATTAAAAACTATAAAAATCTGTTTTAACCTTGTTATATAAAATTAGATCATGAATAAAATCATGACGCAATATGAAGGGTCATCTATTACGGAAAGAAGAGGAAAGTATTGTGAGGTAAAAAACTTTATTAGTGTATGATATAAAGATGGCTATGTAAGTACCTATTGGATGATCAAAGACAAACAATTCATCTGTGTGCAAGAGGGTAATTACTGAGATGTTGGCCAATAGATAAATGCCTCTGTAATAAACAGACAGTTATTGCGTCAATTACCAAGTCAGAAGAAAATGGGATTTGGGATGCAAGTAACTGGTTGATATATATCTTTGAGTAATCGATTCATATTTGATTTAGTTTTGGAACCGTACCGTCGTGTCGGTTGGCGAACTTGTTCGTCAACTCGCGACTGCGAAACTCGCAAGCGCTCGCGAGTTGGCACCTTCCGATTTTACTTACTTTTTTTGTCGTCAACTTGCTCGAACGTAAAAATCTAATGTTTTTATGTACAGTCAACTACAAAAACTTCTTATAAAATGTGTGATGAATGTACCCACTTTAAATGTATTAGAAATTTTATATAATTTACTTATTTATTTTATGACTTTAAAATAAAACAAATATCTGTCAGACTGAGGATTTGTCAGACTTTTGCTGACTAAAACTCACTCCTATGTTCCTTCTTTGCCTTTCGTTCCAGGATGAACCCATGGCTCCAACAGGCTTCGGCCCTGCGGGGCCCTTACGGTTTTGCTGACAACCTTTGAGATGTGCGTGGAACTCTACACGCCGTCAACGGCTCAGGCTCAGTCTGGCCAATTATCGTCCGGCCGGACGACGAACTACTCATTGCTTGTCGTCCACAAGCTCACGCGTCCATACTACGATATTAAATTATTATATCAGCTAAAGAAAAGAACAATAGATTCGTTAACTTACCGTAGCTTCCATCCCATGGTATTTAGATTTGTTATACACTGGGCCCCAAATACAGACCGGTTGTACATATTCAGTAAACTCTAGACGATTGACCTTGATAATAGCCAGGTCTGATGTAGATGAATCATCATTGTATGCTGGATGAACTATTATTTCTTGAGCCTGGAAATTTGAAGAGCTTTTTTATTACATTTTACATAAATTTATATTATTCTTATATTTCACAACTGTTACACAACGCTGTCTTGTCTCAAACTAAGCAGAGCTTGTACTATGAATACTAGATAACTGATTAACATATTTATTATTATTATAATTATTATAATAATAATAATAATAAAACATATTTATATATTTCTAAATATATATTATAGATAAATAACACCCAGACACTGAACAAATGATCATGCTCATCACACAAAAATTTGTCTTGGCTGGGAATCGAACCCACGACCTCCGGCATAGCAGTCAGGGCCACCAACTAATACACAAACAGGCCAGTACACACACACAACGATCTATAATAAACTATGGTTAGTTATAACTGATTTGAAGAAACTAGATCTAGTTTTAATACGACGTTTTAAAGTAATGACGTATATAATAAGACGAAACTACTAGGTACCTACTTAAAAAAAAGAAGTTCCAATTCATGTCAGTCACAAACAATATCAAAGTATCGCTAAATAACTTCTAATTTAAAACAACTTTTTTGACAGACCGAATGTACCGAGAATGCGAATGTTGCTTAAAAGTACTCGTACTGGAATCACCTCTCAGGTAAAAGTAGATAGACACGTACCCAACCAAGTAAAATAATTTAGAAAATATAGTTATCCAGCAAGTGTTAAAAGGTAAATTGAAGGTAAAATAGGGTTAAAGTAATTACGAACAAATAAAATTAAAATCATAGAATTACGATTAAAACTACTAAACTCAAACTATAGAACCTACCACAAATGTTCAGGTAAGTATTAAATTGCTTTCTAGATAAGATTATATTATTATCGTGTTTAATTTTATTCTAGAGTGGTAAACCATCAAACATGTAAGTTTAGAACCATATTCTAAGTCAGTTTAAAGTACCATTTTACTGCCATATCAAAGAAAAAGAAAAACTATTGATCTTCTTTCTTATATCATCACTACAACATAGTATAAAACAAAGTCGCTTCCCGCTGTCTTCCCTTTGTATGCTTAGATCTTTAAAACTATGCAACAGACTTAGTTGCGGTTATAAATACATAGAGTGATTCAAGAGAAAGGTTTATATATATAATACATGCATAATATAGTAGGTATAGAAACACTTATGATTTTAGAGGTTTCTAATGTGATGTCGTAAATAAACACCTTTTTTGCGCTTTTATTGCGAAAGCTGGCTAATCCCTAAAAGAAGAAAAGAAAGAAAACATATTTATTCTGCCCAAATAGACGCACAATAAAATACAGCAATCTGTTGGACCGTGTGTAAACCGGGCACAACTGCGCTGCACCATAGACACTAGACAAAACACAGTTGTCCGATGTTTACAGCTTAGTCTGTGGTTGTCTATTGTCTATTGCCTAAGAGATAGATCAATATAATGTACTACAGTATTGTACAACTTAAAAAGGTCTATAAAAAGTCTGCAATGGTATATATCTATCTCTTAAAGATAACCTACAATAACCATTTTTATGCTTTACTTTTTACGACAAATAATGGCTTATTTACGAAGCGATTTTAAGTAATACAGCATTAATCCTTAACGTTAAGTACATTCTGCATTTAATAAAGATCAATATGACCATTTGCAGCATGTAATCTAAATGAATATTTTCGAAGATATTACAGTTTTAAAATGTAGGGACATAGCTAAGGTTAGGAACACGCTAATATCAGTATCAACATATAAGATAATGGATACAAGCGATCAAATTATGTCATCTTCATCTATACACACGAAAGGAGAAACTGACTGCCTGACATATCAACGCACAGGCGAAACTACCAGAACTAGGAACGTGAAATTTTGCACAAGATTTCCTTTTATGACTTAGGCGAGCACTAAGAGAGGATTTTCCAAAAATTCATCCCTTAAATGAAAATGGGGAAGGAAAGGAAATGAAAAATGAAACGGAGTTCTTAAGTTTGCATGGTAAACCCAATTTTCACGCGGGCAAAGCTGCTGGCAAAAACTAGAGCAAAATCACGTATTTCGTAATATTTTTTAAATACTTACTGCGAGTGTTTGTCTCCCAGATTGACTGAGATCTTTGAGGTTGTTGATACCAGCGACGATTACTACTTTGTTTGCTTCTGTAGTAATACCATTCTTGACAACACAATGACCCGCTGAAAATAAATTGTAGATTATTGTTATTTAATTTGTTTCTATGAAATTACAGGGGCTTTTACTAGACGTGTTAAAATGTTCGAGTAAGAAATAGGGATAATGTACACCCTATATATATAGCTCTATCCCTTTAACAGTTTAGGTCGTCAAATTGATCGCATTAAAAGCTCATGGTAGGGCCTCAGTTCGATGATAAAAGCAGAGTGTTCCACGAAATTTCACTTTACAGATGATAACTTTGGTTTGATACGTAGAAGTATCAAACCTAAGATATATATCTATAAGAAAGAATGGAGTCTTTGGAGTCATGGATATAAGACTGTTTAAAATCAAATGACCAGAGAGCACATCACTTTTAAAAAGGTTTCTGACTGTCCATCAAGTTACCTCAGGAAAGACACAGTAGCACAGTGAATGCAGTAGCAGTCGACGGGGTTCAGGGAAGGCCCTTTACGGTCTCCCCAAGCACGGAAAGCTGGCAGAGAGGATCCGGGTAAGTGTCTTTTAAAAGGTCATGGGCCCATTCCATGTGATGATGATGATGATGATAAATATAGTGGCTCAGTGAGTGATAGTATGCATTCACGAAGCTTGCTTTTTAAATATAACTGTAAGGTTTTCTCACCAGTTAAAATTGCAGTCCTAGACACAATGTTACCACCACAATGATACTTCAGCACATTATGCCTATCCTTGACAAAGATAGCGACATGCCATGGCCAGTCACCAGCTTGGGCTTCAGTCCTGACTGACACTAATTCTGTATGGTTGATAGATCTTCTACCACAAACTTGAGCGTACTGGTTTCTTGCATAACGCTGAGTGACGTTTAACCCAGCGACTGTTTGTGCTGCCTGAAATGTTTATATCAATTGATTACAAATGAAAACGCTAGTACGGACATCCTCACGTCCCAGCAGTCGGTACCCCGACTCCGGCTATCAGCCATCGTTGGCGTTGTCACGCTCCAGTCGCCGGGACTCCGACCTCCACTACATCTAAGTCATCGTAGGCGTGGGCTTGTAGACGATGAGCAATGGGTAGCTGGCCGTCCGGATCGAACCCGAGTCTTTGACGGTGCGTAGTGCTCCACGTGCGCCTCTAAGAGATCTCAGCAAACCATAGGGGCCATGCAGAGCTGAAGCCTACTGGGGCCGTGGGTCGACTTCTGAACGGGAAACCCTTGTTTCTAGAACGCAAGGCAACTGAAGGAACATAGGTGTGATTTTAGTCAGTAAAATTCTGACATGGCCTCACGCTCGCCGCCCTCGAGTGAGAGAAGTTAGATGATTTCACACATCAAAAAAAGATTGAAAACTTAGAAAGTTGATGGTGGCAGCAAAAACGGACATTATCAATTATATTTACGTCTGCTCTCTGATAATTAATTTTCTTTTCTTTATTAATTTTTATATTACTAGCTGACCCGGAAAACTTCGTACCGTGTAGTAGTTAATTAATGTTGTGATACCTTTTAGTTGAACGCCAATATATAACGCCATGTACTGGCATTACAAGAACCAGCATAAATTAATATAAAATTACATTTTAATTAGACATGGCTTTCTTTCTACTTATTTTCGGTTAGAACTAGGTGTAGCTTTCTTCATAGCGGCTAGAACGACTTACAGCCGAACACCGGTGGTTAAACTTAGGTCTATCCTATTTACCATCGGCTAGACTAGGTTTTTAGTGCAGTTAAGTGTGCGTTTCCCGATTGATTTTATTATATGAAAAAAAGACAGGAATTTTGAAGTAAAATTTATAATTATGTAAAGAATTAATAAAACTCAAAATATCATAAATCTTCTCTTCTGCAAAAGAACTAAACATTTTAAGCCGGGTATTCATTAGAGAACATTTGTTGATAAACTGTTTACTACTTGTTTATCACTAAGTTTACCATAAACACTGCTTCTTGGTCGTCTACACTTGTCAGTTATTAGCATGCATTATACCCGTTTATGCCCAAAGATAAAAAAAATAATCATAGAAATAAGGTTGTACTACTTAAGTATGAAAAAATACATATATAAATAAATGGGAATCTCAAAATACAACTAAAATGTTTAACTGCATTGAAAACTTAGTTCTAGCCGGTGATAAGCAGGATACATCTAAGTTAAACCGCATGTGCCGGCTGCACCTAGCTGTAGTCGGCTAAAACTAGTTGTAGCCGCACTTCGGCTATTAGCCGTAACATATATAGATTATGTGCATAAATAAGATAGAGTTTAGTTGCAGATTTTCGTAACTTAATTTATTTCATTTAAAATCTTTATAGATCATCAGAATGGTGAATGAAGGAATCACAATATTAAAATACGCATAGAATAAATGTCATTCGCGGTTTTTTTGCCGCCTCAATTCTGACAGGCGCTTCACCAAAGTGAGTAATCTCGATCATTACCATAATAATATCATAGGCGCGGGCTTGCGGACGGTGAGAAATGGGTGGCTCGCCGTCCGACCGTCTGGTAACCGTCCGGACTGAGCCCAAATCGTTGATGGCGCGTATTGTTCCACGCACGCCTCAAGGAGATGTCAGCAACTGAAGGGTCCTAGGAGGTCGAAGCCTAGTGGGGCTACTGGTAGTGTGAAAGTGAAATCCGGTGTCCTGAGACGAAGGCAAAGAAGGAACGGGAGTGGGATTTTAGTCAGTAAAAGTCTGACACTATCTCCCGCTCCGCTAAAGCGCGATTTGTCATTAGATGATTTTCCCACCTAAAAAAATCATTGCCATACATTAATAGCACTTTTCATGCTTTAGGGTTACAGTCACGGTCCCCAAACTTACTCTGAGTATCCTTATTGACTTTGCTCGTGAAAAACAAACAGAGCAGAAAAAAATTTAAAAGTCACGGCAATAAAATAATATAGTTGTATTACCTAGTTCGTATGCTCACATGTACCTATTGACATAATAGTAGTGTCAAACTAAGGGCATCGTATTTATAGACAGTATAATAATTAACCACAACAAAAAAAAAAAAAAAATTGATGAAGTAACTATGGAGTTTCTTGTTCATTGGTTTGCATAAAAATGTACCTTTGCAAATGGAGAGCTGGAGTCACTTATTATTATTTTGTAACTGTAATTTGATATTCAAATAATTTTTTTTAAACTGTTATTGCACATCTAACAGAGCGTAGTCTTTTATCTCAAAAGTTGACTGATGGAGAATGCCTTGATGCATTACATACCACGAGGAGGAGGGCTTGTCAGACTTTTACTGACTAAAACCATTATTTTGTTCCTTCTTTGCCTTGCTTTTCAGGAACCCGGAGTTCCCTTTCAGACAACCCATGACCCAAGTAGGCTTCGGCCCTGCTGGGCCCCTAAGATTTTGCTGACATCTTTTTGAGGCGCACGTAGCCTTTAAACCACTGCTATACATAAAGTTTAAGTAAATAAATATAATTACCTTTTATTAGATTAAATATATACATAAATTATACAACTTCATCTTACAATACTCACCTTAATCTTATCATTGCAAAGTGTAACATTATTTAATGTTAAATTGTTAACAATTGGCACATCACTTTCGTTTGTTTTGAAGTTGTCCGTGGACACGTAAAATATGTAGCGAACTGGAATCGGCCTCACTCCATGTCCCACTAGGTTATGCTTATTCGTTCTTCGTAATGTAAAGTTGAAGGCGCTCGGATACTGGAAACAAGTTTTTTTTTTAAATATTATCTAAGTACATAAAAAAGTAATTCTTAAAATTAATTACACATAATATGTTTGCACGTAAGAAAACACTCGAAATCAGAAAATACAAGTTAAATAAAAACTATATTTACGGTCTATCGCACTTCTACTTTCAAAAGCTTTGAAATATTCGTTATATAAATAAATTAACTTTTTCTTAAACAATGTAATTATTGTAACTGCATGGTACTCAAGGATTCCAGCTGCATTGGATGGCGATCAATCAGTCAGTTAAGATAAAACAAACCACTGAGTTTGACCCTGGTCCGACTTTTTACTGCAATCGTTCATGTAAAGATACTTAAAAATAAATATACTCACAGTATATACAGTAACTTCATTCTTGAACACTATCACCATTTCAGCTTCAACAATATTTTTATAAAGTCCAAAATCTACAGTTCCCCTCCAGTAGTTTTCACTAAATCTATCGAAATGTATCAAACCTAAACCACAGGGATCATATCTTGTCAAAGCAGAGCCGTTCAGAGCCACAGAATTAACTTCCCATAAACTTGTCAACATAAAAAACAATAATATGCTTCCCCCCATTTTCCTTATTTTGCACTAATAACTCTAAACACGTACTACTGAAACTTATGTTCCAATGTAATTAATATAATTCACTCAAAATATTCGTATAAAATAATTATCACACGTTTATAAACAGGGTGTTCAAAATGTATAGGTATCTAAAGAATGGTTTCAGGCACTCTGCGAGTTGCCTTTTAAATAAAAGCTTTAGTGAGTCATAAGGAGGACACTTACACAAATACTTTTGTTCTATCAGTTATAAAATGCTTTTTTTATATTTAATTGGGTTAGTATATCTACAATTAGTCAGAATTTATGACTATTACAATATGTTTAATAACCAATACCTATAGTCATTACTAGCTGACATGTCTATTGTGCGTGCGTCAAAGTTCTTGATTACAATAACACCATTGTCGGGCAAGGCGGATTCGGATATACTATAATATATTTAATGAAAATGTTGAAAATCACTACCAAAATAATTGGTACCATATTTTGTGTTTGTATATTTATAAAGCTGCGTGTTTATTATGATTAATAATGGAAATAAAATGTCCTTAAATTTATGGGGTAGTTAAATTATTGGAACATGCATAAGTAAGATTATATTGTTCAAAGCGAACCTATGGTATAAAGCAGTGTTTATATTATACACAAATGAATAAACATCTGTTTTGACTAACCCACTGACCCGGACAGTAACCCTATAGAAAGCTACAGGTGTACGCATAACACAATACGTTACTCAATATTACATAAAAGCAGCCATTGTTTATGAAGTTAGGTTTGAATTAGTATAATATTGAGGCTAACTTGGGTTCTATTATACTTTTTGAGTTTTTTAAACGTATTCAAATTTATGATTTTTTTATTTTATTTTACAAATACGTTATTATTTAAATGTAGCTTAAAATAAAGCCACACATTCTATAAATTATATTTAAATAAACAAAACCCGTTTTTGCAGTCTGGTAAAAACAATCAAATATGATGCATCCTGTATTCATAAATTAACTCACAAGTGGGGTCATTTGACCAACGATTAAAGTGACCTTATACTTCTTTGAATATATTCACGATAATGCTAAATAATTAGCTGTTTATAAATACATTACATTATTTATAAATACTATTTGTACGTAACACATGATTCATTTAGGTATTGTTTTATACAGTATGGTTTTCCTTCCGATGAATTCCGAGAATTAATTAATTATATCACTTTTGTGTAGGTAGTACCTGTATCCCTATGCGTCAATTGCACTTATATGTCCTTCGGTTGCCCTTCACGTTCTAAGAATACGGGTGTCCTTTTCAGAAATTCCCCACGATCCTAGCAGGCATCGGCTCTGCTGTGCCATAATCTTTCATGAAAACATAAAAACCTTCAGTCCAATAAAGGTTTTTATTTTCAAATGTTAGAACTTCCATGGTCCGGAGCGTAGAGGAGTGGCAGGCGGTCGCCTCCTTCTGCGAAGCAGTGTAGTAGAGCAGTAACAAAGGAGGAGGCCGCATGTGCGCGCGCGAGGCCATGGCCCTCGCGCCTCAGCCGCTGGGATTCCGATCCCGGTTTCCAGTCACCGTAGACACCAGCTTGCGGACGGCGAGCAATGGGCAGTTCGCCATCCGACCGCCCGGTAACCGTCCAGACCGAGCCCAAAACGTCGACAGTGCGTAGTGTTCTACGCGCGTCTCAAGGAGATGTCAGCAACCGTAGGGGCCCAGCAGGGTCAAAGCCTACTGGGCCCAAGGGTCTGATTCTGATAGGAAGACTCGGCCCTGGTATGCAAGAGAACGAAAGAACAAGAGTGAGTTTTTAGTCAGTTAAACTCTTACACACCCGAGCTTCGCCCAAGAGCGGGGAATTTCATTGAATGATTTTCCAATCGAAAAAAAAAAACTTGTTAGAACTTCAAAACAGGGATTATACAATAGCACAATAAAAACGGCGATGACTCAATGTAACACAATAAAGCAAGCAACCCACATCTGCAACTTATGGAGGGGTTGTCATCATCAAAGCATACCAACCACCCCTGTTTGGAGGCGAAATTAACACAATACTTTTAAGGGTAACAAATATGCATGAAATTCGCTTTCATAAAGCTTTTGTCAAACCAATGCGTGCAGTCGTCACATATTTTTGAAGTTCTGTAATCAAAGTTTTGACAGTACTGTTAAAATTTATATATTTTAGATAACAAGCAAGATACATAACGATATCGTATTATTTGAAGAGGAAGGATGAAACCAGATGAAACGCATGTTATTATAAGAGTTATGAGTTTATGTGGATGGATGGAGAGGGGGTACCAAGGTAAAGGTAGATGGATGGTGTGAGGAGTGATATGAAAGAAATGGGAGTTAGTGATAGCATGACCGGTGAAAGGACAGCAAAGATTAGTAGCATAGTCAGCCTTTATAATGTTTCCACTGTTGGGACTCAGGCCTCCTCTCTAGGAGAGGGAATGGGCCCAGTGCGGGTTGGTGCGGGTTGGAAAGGACAGAATGGTAAAAAAAATTGTTATGATGATCCCAAGCAACACAGGACAAGATCAGGAAGATGATGCCGAGGGTGCAGGAGAACCCTAACCATTTCTACCAATAAACCTAAGTAGATAGGTAGGTAACGTCAGTGGTCAAACGCGAGCCTATCAATAGTAAAAAAAGGTAAGCCTCAGTACCTAAGATTTGCTGATAGGAAAGTGCGGGATTACTCGAAAGAGTTAACGTCGTTCTGGAGCACAAAGGGCAACTGAAGGAAGAAAGGTGAGTTTTAGTCTGTAAAACCTGACAGTCCTTCTCGTTCATCCCACAGGTGCAGGAGTTATGTATATGACGTTTTTTTGAGGTGGTAACTAAAAAAAATGAATCGTTTGCCTTTGTACATAAACGTTAACATTATATTTCATTTCTAGTGTAA
The DNA here is from genome assembly GCA_949316375.1 of Mythimna vitellina. Classification (NCBI taxonomy): domain Eukaryota; kingdom Metazoa; phylum Arthropoda; class Insecta; order Lepidoptera; family Noctuidae; genus Mythimna; species Mythimna vitellina. The sequence continues at coordinate 13,308,672 of OX438686.1, forward strand.
ACTAGCGAATAACATTCAATCTAAGCAAAAGGTGAGCTTACGTGATGAGTTTTATGAGTCTAAGTACTGTATAACTGAAGTCGTAACTGTTCATAATTCATCATTTCCCTAGACTAACAGATTCCCGACTACAACCGTGTCATCAAGCACTAATTTACCTGCATACATTACACATCCACGACGCTAGTAGATCCTAATTATTCCAAGCAATTTAACGCTCACTTGCACATAATAGACATTATTATCACACAGGTAGTACCAAATGAGTTTTAGGAGTTTGTTGACTTCTTTCATTACTCATTCAGTTGTGATTGATCAAAATCTTATTATATAAGATCAACATTTAAAAACAAGTGTGCAATGGGCGGTTTTTCCCCACAGTACCAACTCTTACAGACAACCTTAGGTTGAACTGTACGAAAAGAGATCGATGTAGGGCTGTCAGTGCACAAACATCAGAAATAATAGTTACTGACTACTGTTACAGAGATGAGGGGCGACAAGCTCTTTGCCGTTGCTTATCGGCACAGAGGCTGTGGAAAGGGTCCACAAATTCATTTACCTCAGTAGTGTTGTGTCAGAGACTGGAGGGACCGAAGATCACATCGCTTCGAGGATCGTCAAGGCGAGAGCCCTTCCCGAGCTCCGTCCCGTGTAGCAATCGCAGAATCTGGTTAAGATATTCCGGTCCAACATTAAAACCTTATTGCTGGATGGGTGTGAGACGTGGAAGGTCACAAATGATATCTCGCATAAACTCCAGGTCATTATCAAGCTCTGTCTGTATTTTCGGTATTTATTGGCCCGAGAAAATCTCCTACGTAGATCTGTGGAGACGCTGCGTCGAAACTCCGATCCACTAACAGGTCAAACGCCGCAAATGGAACTGGATCGGCCGCACACTACGAAGGGGTCTGGAACGTATACCAAGGCAAGCCCTAGACTGAAATCCTCAAGGAAAGCGTAAACGTGATCGCCCTAAGCAGACCTGGAAAGGTCATCGCTGAGGCGAAGAACAAAGGGAAGACCTGGAGCGAAATGAAACGCGGAGCTGATGACCGAAAGGGATGGCGGCGCACTGTGGGCGTCCTCTGCCCCATATAGGGGGCACAGGAACTTAGGACTGTTACATTATTATTTAAAGAAGTTGATACCATACCATATATTTGTTACTTTCCGCTACATAAATATCAAATAATAAATCCCTTCCAGCAGTGGGAATCTTATAAGGCTGAACATGTCTATGCTATGCTAAATTGAATGTTTACTTTTACACTAGCAGCATATCTAGACAAACAGGATAAAATTAAGAGTGGTTTATTAAAAAAGGACATGATGATATTACTAAATACAATGCACTAGCATTTTAGAAACAAGTTTATAAAATCCAATAATTAAAGGTATTAAAATACTGTAACAATTATCTCAAGCTTACTATTTAAAACAAATTATTTACATAAGAAAGACTTAGATCCTTTAATAAAATACTATCAAAGACACTGCAATTCTGGCTAGTACGTCATCGCCTTTAAGCCGAATAGTTCCGAAATGACCCGAAGTGTTCGTCTGACGCCTCACTTAAGACCTAGATCCACTACACGATTGTTCTGTGATTATTCTGTCAAGATCTAATTTAGGATCCTTTGTAAATAATATTTCAGCGCAGAAAAGCTTCAATAAAGTTACATAATATGATTAATTAATAATATGGTGGACTAAATAGACAGAGCTGATTTGGGCTCTTTTATGTAACGTAAAATAACGAAACAGAATTATAATTTAATTTATTTTGAGATTTGTGTAGAATACGTAGGTTCCATAGTAAATATTATAAATATACTAGCTAACTCGGTAAACGTTGCTCTGCCATATAAATTAACAAAGAAAAAAATGGGGGAGTGGTGTGTAGGAGGGTTTTTATTTTTTAGTTGCGAAAATCATCTAATGACAAATCTCGCTCTTGGGCGGACCGGGTGATAGTGTCAGACTTTTACTGACTAAAAACCCACTCCTGTTCCTTCTTTGCCTTCGTCCCAGGTTTCACTTTTACACTACCCGTGGCCCCAGTAGGGTTCGACCCTGCTTGCTCCCTACGATTTGCTGACATCTCCTTGAAGCTTCCGTGGAGTAGTACGCGCTGTCGACGATTTGGGCTCGGCCCGGACGGTTACCGAATGGTCGAACGGCGAGCCACCCATTGCTCGCCTTCCGACCGGCCTTATAGGTCTGTATATGCCGAATTCTCTAAACGATCATCTAAATAGATAAATTTTGGGATTTGAAGTGCCAAATTCTATTTGAAACAATACATGTAGAGAGCATAGAAATAATGTGAAAATCTTGTGGCAAAGACTAGAATAATATCTTACGAGGGATTCAAATTGGATATTGGTTCTCGACCCAATCAAACCCAAATCATTTGTGACACGAACACAAAATCTTATAAGAAATATTATTTACGATATGATTTTTGTTTCTTTGCGTTTATTTATTCGTGAGAAAAATATTGAGTTTGAATCTGCTACTGTATACGAATAATATCAAAGTAATATTATAATGTAATATTCCACAACTTTCACACAACGCCATCTAGTTCCAAGCTAAGCAGAGCTTGAGTTATGAGTACTAGACAACTGATAAACATACTTAAATATTTCTAAATAAATACATATTATAGATAATTTAAACCCAGACACCAAACAAATGATCGTACTCATCACACAAACATTTGTCATGGGTGGGAATTAAAACTCTGTGTCGGTAGTCTCAAATTGGTTTGAGACTAAACAATTTTCAATCAAATATCACATTTCCCCTGAAAACCAGACAAGTGACATATTTTTTTTTTACATTATAATCCTTCCGACCGAATTTCTGTCACAGCTGAGGTTAACCTCAATGGACATAAATGTCGTCATACGCAATAGATATTATAGTACCCATGCAGGTGTATGCACTAACTTAAGTGTTTTCCCTGTTCCATTACTCTCATAGTCCGATGGGACAGCAATCCGATACAGCGGGGAAGAGATCAGGCGCAGGTCGACTTACATGTATTTTAGGACACAGGGTTGTCACACCATTCACTTTCCAACTCCAGTCTGCTATCGAGTTATTTTTAATAGAAAAACTCAATGTCACTTTTTATCCGACCTACAAATCGTACCCAAGACCCCACGCTACCAAAGCTCACGAAAAAGGTCAACTGAAGAATACTGATAAATTTTTAATGAAAAATCTTACAACACTTTTCCCGACCTAAGCATCGAGCCCAAGACCTCACGCTCAGCGGTTACGCTTTGCGACCGCTAGAACGATGAGACAGTTATTTATTATCCTTTGATATAAGTTGCCTCTTTACTTAATAAGTCTAAAGAAACGACCTTCACAGTTCCGTGCAATAATGAAATTACTTTTTTACGGCTCAGTAAAAAATAAATTAAATATCTAGTTCATAAAAAACTGAGTTCTCAAATATAAATATTATTTATTTTTTCTAAGCCCGGGTTTTGAATAGCAAATTTCCGACGTTCGTAAAAAAATCAACAATCAGTTAACTTGTCAATCAGTATTGCTTGCCAACAATCAGCTGGGTTTTTTGTTAGGCAATAATCTAAATAAGTTACTCTCGCTAATGGCAATGCTTTCAGTATTCTAGGCAAGTTTCCGGATGACAACGATGCGGAGGAGTACTTCGACGCTTAAGAGGACTACTCGAACTAAAGCGCGGTCACTTTCGGACTGCATAAAAAAGAAAGAGATGCACGAAGACACAGTGCTTGCAAATATGAAGTATTTCTTTCTAATATGAAATATATTATAATTTAAACTGTATAAAATCGTTATTCTAACATTTTTTTGAATGATTAATTACTTTTAAAATTAAAAATGTCATCGGGGTTGATAAGAATAACCATTTTATCAACTCCGATAACTTTTCAATTAGTTAATTTTTAATTATTTTTTTTACTAGTAATATAATTGGGGGTAGACTAGAATTACGAAATTTAAGTGTTAAATAGTTAGTGTTTCAGTTCTTTGTGTAGATAACGGGTAATTAAATGAAACCCACGCCTACCTACCCCAGGGATTTTGATAAATAAATGTGTCTGGATTGTGCCTGGCAAATAGAAATTAGCTCGTCTCTGAAACATTTTTTAGACTTTAACGTAACTCGCAAATTGTAAGTGTATTAAATAGAACTTTGTCTAATCATTTTTTACGGGTGAGAAATCACCAAATAACTTGTGCTCTAGATGAGCAAGAAAAAGTGTTGGACTTTGACTGACTTATGTAGTCAGTCCTCTCTGTTCCTTCAGTTGCCAATTGCGTTCCAGGACCGCGGTAACTCTTTCGAATCATCCCGCAGACTTTTTTTTTCGGTAGGTAAATCATCTTATGACATTCTCCGCTCTTGGGCGGAGCGGGAGATAGTGTCAGACTTTTAACAGCTGTGACCCATCAGGGAATATAGTTCGAATGTTATGTTATAAACGAGTGTATTACATGACTTAGAAAAATGTAACACCGAATATTACATCTCTGTAAGTTCACTAACAATGAAAATTGACGAAAAGTTTTTCGTGGTAACGTCCATTTGTTCCTTGCGTGATCGCATAAAGAATGAAGATATTCGCAGGAGAACCAAGGTCGCCGACATAGCCCGAAGAATCGCCAAACTAAAGTGGCAGTGGGCAGGGCACATTGCTCGTAGAACGGACGGTCGATGGGGCCGAAAGGTTCTAGAGTGGCGACCGCGCACCTGAAAACGCAACGTTGGAAGGCCTCCCACAAGATGGACCGACGACCTGGTGAGAGTCGCGGGAGTGCGGTGGATGCGAGACGCAAAGGATCGGTCGTTGTGGCGTCGCTTGGGGGAGGCCTATGTCCAGCAGTGGACTTCTTTCGGCTGAAATGATGATGATGATGATGTCCATTCGTTGCAAAGTATTTTATATTAATAAACTTAAGGGCACGTGTTATTCGATGTTAGACTTTTCTAAGTCAAGTAAAACACTCTTATAAACAAACAACTTCAGAGTTATTAAACTGTTTCATAAGAAATATTTAACTTTGTTTGACTATCTCTGAAAAGATAGTATTTTTAACAATTTAAGCCTGTTGCGCTCCGCATAATTTTCTTAACGCTATTCAAACTCAAAGCGAATACACGGCCCGTGAAATCATGCAGCAAAAACTATTGTTTGCATACTATTTGCTCAACAAGTTTCTTTCATGAAAATGGGATAAACGAGAGAATTGTAGTCCGTAGTGATAGCTTCAAAGAGAGCAGTAGGTTCCACAAAAGATTTATCTGCTGTTCATTTTATCGGTATACATCTAAAATAATTTAAACATAACCAGACTTATAATGTCCAATAGCAAAATCGTCTCAAAACTTATTTCGTTTCTTTATATTAATATATATGTATATTAAATATATATGTATGTGTATTTTAATTATATTTATATTTTTTTTACTCTTGTTTTTCGTATAAAATTTTCTTTTTATGCACCTACCATATTGTCTCCACCCTAGGACGACTGGTAGAGAATGTATAAGGCATTAAGTCCGCCTTTGTACTTTATGTTGCATGAAGATATATAAATAAATAAATGTCCATTGCTGGAAAAAAAGTATTGCTCCTATAGACTTTTTTTGGAGTTGAGAAATCATCTGATAAATTCTCCCACTTTAAGGTGAAGCGAGAGGATGTGTATTCTTATGTTGCCCTTTGGGTTCCAGAACCATGATAACCTACGGTTTTGAATCTCTTTGAGGCGCGGGTGGTATATTATACACCGTCTGTGACTCCTTACCAAACGGCTAAACGGCGAACTATCCATCCCTCTTCGTCCGCAAGACTGCGCCTAGAGTGATGGCTGGAGATCGCCGATCTGCCGAAGTATGGGGCGTCTCTTGTGACAGTGGCTGAGGCGTGAAGATGTTCGTTCCCTTCCTGTTGTGGGCATCTCCTTCTAGTATTACTACTTCGCAGAATGAGGCGACCGCATTCCAATTCCTCTTGCCTCGGACCGTGGCCTAAATCAGCACCTGGTACGAGAGGTCACTACCACCAATCACCAAAACGACAACACGGCTGTGTTCCGCCAAAGTGAGGCATACTTTTATCCATCGTATGTCCTCCAGGAGGTCTGTATAATGGTGACACTCGGGCGTTTCTTCCGGCTGAATTTAAAATAGGAACCTCCCGAACTTGCCATATCCGATGAGGACCTCCGTCATGCGGAAGGTGAGGACGCCTCTCCAGCCACTCCTCAAAAAAAACTGAAGAAGAATTACTGCTCCGATTGTGGCGTACCCAATAGTCTCTTTGGCTGTGGCACGGTCTATCGTCAAAAAGATAGTACCGGAATATTAGACGGCACGGTTTGCGCAGTGGGTTAAGCGATTGGAACAATAATATGTATGGGTCCTAAGTCCTTCGGGTCACAAGCACAAAACATGTAGATGTTTTGTGTTTGTAAGTTTATATGTTTGTGAAAGCACACACGATACGGAAGAAATATTTAGCAAGGGGCTTCGTATAAACAAAAGTTTAGTTTTTTCTCCGTCTTATAGGTACTTGAATGCATATTGCAAACCAAAACACATGCATAATACTGCTGAAAAGATTTACAACGTCAGGTCCAAGAAGAAGTGACTTATCGTGTCTACATCTGCCTTCTGCAAAGTAATTGCCGTTTCTTTACATTTTAGGGCTAAATAAAGGAGACTGGGCAAATCTTTCTTACTCTGCACATATCGCGCCATATAATAAAATGATGCTACTCGTATTATCTCCTTTTCAAATGATACAAGTCATAATTTGGTACAGCCCAGGGTCTAAATCGCCCACACTCTTTTATATTTTGACAACTTTTTGGATTTTGAGAACGTAAGTAGCTCAAGAGCTGTGTTGATGATGATAATAGCGTGAGTAATAAAGTACTACACAAGGTTTAAACAAGTAAATTAATAACAAAAAATCCCTTATAGATGATGTTTCCATTGGTATTTACATATACATAGCTATTGAGCTTTGAACAAGGTTTCCATGGTCTGATGCTTATTCGCCTTTTGATCAACAAAAGTAATATATAATGTCTGGAGCCTAAAGCTATTTATTTATTCATTGAATCGTGAACGGAACGCGTTTAAGTGGAAACGTATGTCATCAGCTGCATTGTGAAGCGCTCAATAAGTGATTGAATCAATTTGACTAATTGGTGAGAATTATTGCGCTATTTTTATTTATTGGAATTTTGTCTGAAAATATATGTGTTGCTTATTTCAGAACTTTCATTGACTTTGTACTAATTCACATTTCAAATATAATTTTGGTGTGTTATAGAAAAAATAATAACCGTGTGGTAAGTTTAAACGTGGATTAGCTGGTTCTTAATTCAAAATTTTCTATGTATTTTTTTTTATCAACCAATTTATTTTTTAGGAATCCATATCTCAAAAGGAAAAAAACGGAACCCTTATAGGATCACTTTGTTGTCCGTCTGTCTGTCTGTCAAGACCCTTTATCTCAAGAACGCGTAAACGTATCGAGTTAAAAATAAAACCATATACTTGAGTATATGGTTTTATTTTTCTGGTCTGCAACCCCTTGAGGCAGTGAAAAAATTAAACTGCTAAGTTAACGAAAAAAATAAGATACGGCCGTTTATGTCGTAAAAATCGTAAATTTGGCACTCCTAAGGAAATCCAAAAATCCATAGGGTACTTCCCGTTGACCTAGAACACTGTAATTTTGCATGAAGCAAAGTCTTATAGCACAAGTACAGGAATAAATCAGAAAACAGAAAATGTGTAGTTACATCACAAAAAAAAACTTCTTTCCATTCGGAAAAATCTTCGAGACTTGATCCGGGAATTGATCTATTTACACAAGTTAGTTTGTACGGAACCCTCAGTGTGCGAATCTGACTCGCACTTGCCCAGTTTTTTTATAAATAACGATGAATAGTAAAAACTTATTTGATTGATATTTTTGTGCATGTCGATTACTCGATTGTTAACGTCGTCACCAGGTGGTAACCTGACAGTGCTACCAAAAGTACAATGTGCAGAGGTGAGGCATATCTTATGAATGAGCCACTGGCCAGCACGGGTTAAGAGTTTTATGGATTGATCTCAATGGTCGTGAAGATTCACAATCACGATACTTTGGGTAAACAATAGGTATACAACATTATATTTGACTAGCTGCTGACTGCGGCTTCATCCGCGTGAAAGTGAAATATTATCACAAGGAAACATATTCCCGGGATCGAAATCCATTCAGGCGTTCTATTGTAAAGAAGTAACAAACATACACACACACATAAACGTTCGCCTTTATAATATTAGTGTGTGTTTTTGTCATGGAAAAAGTTTGCAATATAATAGTTTTAAGTTTGCGCCTATCCCAGCAAATAAAAAGTTTTTCTTTCTATCTTTTCTTTCTTTCTTTGGTACATAATGAATTTATTGTTTACGCTGTCAGAAATCAGGCAAAAGACATTTAGTATTGACCCATCGCAATAATCTTGGGTTTCTTGCTTTATTTAATTTACGGTCAACATCCAAACAGGTCAAAACCACATTTTATTTCAGCAATTTTCCTCTACCACAATAATATATAAATACAATGTTTCAGGCAATTTCTCACTAATCATACTGTCACAAAACGTTACTAAAAACATCTATCAAATGAAAAAGCCTTCACAAATCTAGATCCATCGTTTTAATTCCTCTCCGTATCTGCTTTTACATTCTCACGAATATTTATTGCTGTGGATGCAAAACTCTTGAGTTTAGTGCTTCACTCGCCGAAGACAAACGATCCCGCTCCTTCGTATTTTCTTACATGACAAAGACGAAACTTTTCCAAGTCGACGTTTCAGAAATATTTCTGTTGTGTAAACTTTAATCTTAAGACGTCGCGACGTCTCGCAGGATGCTCTTTTAATTTCAACTGTGATTACTTTATGTGATTGCGATTCGTCTGAGTAATGCTTAAACGTTGAAATGACATAAATATTGTGTATAGTTAAGTGGAAAAATTGCTTCATTATTAACTCTTAAAGCTAATTGCTTTTGTCGTAAATCACACCAAGAAAATAATTATTAAAATTTCATCTCAATAAAGTTAATGAAAGCTGAACGTCCAAAAAAAGAGCAACCATGAGAATTTGCGCACAAGGTATAATTTTATTCATTAACCGTTATCACTTAATTCCGAAATAACATTTGTATAAAATTTACCTTCCTTAATAACGCTTCAAAGCCAATATTTGTAAATTAAAGGGAAAACAAACACAAGCCAATTAAAAGCCTGTTGTTGTAATGAAATAATAATCCGGTAATCGAAAGAGGAGTACCCTTTCTTGAAGATATAAGTCTCAATGAGTGCAAACAAAAGATACAGTTACAGTCGTTTTATTGCGTACTAGAAGTGCCATTAGCGTTACTTTGATTGTTCAGGCTATAGGGTTTTAGATGGTGTAATGGGATCGCAGTAAAATGTAATCTAGATAGCATTAGGCTTTGAAGTTAGTACAACAATAAAGTAATGTTTATAGTACGTTTTGTTAGGCATGATGTAAACTATAAACCTGGAGCTCTTAACAAAGTGACATTTTTCAGCGATAACGAATAATTTACGTCCAAAATACTTGAAATTTTAGACAAAAATTTTGACAATAATAGTTTAAGAGGAATGGTGGTCCAGTGGTAATGGCCCTAATTTAAGAGGTGTAGGTCGTGGATTCAAAATAATAAAAATATCACCGTTTTGAGAACATCACTACTGCTCTTAAAACGGTGAAGAAAAATCATCATCTTCCTGCCCTTGTCCCGATTTATTTGGGGTCGGCGCAACACTTTTTTTTCTTCCATTCTATCCTGTCACCCGTTATGCTATCACTTACTTCCTTTTCTTTCATATCACTCTTCACACAATCTATCCATCTTTTCTTTAACCTCCCTCTCCCTCTCCACCCATCCACATGCATACTCATAAGTCTTTTAGTAATTTGCATTTGATCGCTCCTCTTTACATGACAATACCAAAGCAAATGATTACCCTTCAACTTTTCAAAACGGTGAAGAAAAATACCTTGAAGAAACTTGCTTATCCTAGAATCAAAAAGACAAGCTATAAAAACATGTGACATCCCACATTTGATCTGAGTGGTAGATACTAGGATATTTCTTCTCCTAAGAAGGAGGCCTGAGTCCCAGTAGTAGGAACATTATAAAACTGATTATGCTTGTTATAACAGAATATCACTGTGTTATGAGATAGTTGAAACTGCATATCTGCCTAAATAGCTACAAAACTGGCGAAACTAAAGCAAAATATTTGTTTGATGTTGTAAATTATAGACATGTTTCCAGCTTAAATATTAAGATAAAATAGAATAAACTGTACTGTACACCAGAATAGTAAGAAAACTTTTACACAAACTTAAATCTTCGGATACAAAGGCGGTCTCATCCTGGTCTGATATTGTTTACATTCTATAGGAGCTATACTTATGCTTTTGATCTCCTTGATTCTGTTAAAGTTGACATCAAAAAGATTTGAAAAGGTCAAAACGAAATCCCAAAAGCAATAGGCGTGGAAAAATACAATCCCAACGTAGGCGCGGGCTTGCGGACGGCAAGCAATGGGTGGCTCGCCGTCCGACCGTCCGTACCGAGCCCAAGTCATTGACGGCGCATACTGTTCCACGCGCGCCTCAAGAAGATGTCAGCAAATCGTAAGAGCCCAGCAGGGTCGAAGCCTACTGGGGCCACGGGTAGTGTGAAAGCGAAATCCGGGGCCCTGAGACGAAGGCAAAGAAGGAACAGGAGTGGGTTTTTAGTCAGTAAAAGTCTGACACTATCTCCCGCTCCGACCAAGAGCAGGATTTGTCATAAGATGACTTTACCGCCCAATAAAAAAATAAAAGAAAGTCATATCCAGACATTCTATACATTCGTGTACCTTGATTAACTCGAGGCGTCGAGAAAGTCCTTAACAAATGCTTTATGTGTACTGCCACGGCCCAGCGAGTGAGAAACAAGCGATATTATGTTTAATAGATCTTAATTGGCAGTTGACACACGTTACGGTTCTAATGGCGGTTTTAAATTAATACGTGTGGGATCCCCCTTTAGTTGCTGGTTTAGATGGGGGGGGGTGTATTGAAGTCTATTTGTTATTTTCGCCTACATGGAGCTGTAATTGTTTGATTTGTGCTGTGATTAGGTATAGTTGCTTAGTCATCAAAGTTGGTGTACTTAATGAGTACTATATCTATGTACCTAGTCTACGAGTATCTCTGACAGATGACGCAATGCGACAATGACCTATCATAAAAAGGTTACTGATAGCGTCCTTGTCCTTGATGTAGGGCATGTTGTTTGCTGAGAATAGCCAAGAAATTCAGAGCAGGTTAGAAATATAATGGCAAAGACCGGAGGTCTGAAAGTGAGATAAAACTACTTAGCCATAATTCTTTGAGATTTCATTGGTCGAGACTGGAGGGGAATTTTATTTGTAAGGATTGTTCATTTTATTATGTAGATGGTACAGAAAACAATAAAAACAAAACTTTATAAGTTAGCTACTAGTACCTTCTTAAGTATTCTAGAAACCTACACTTTTCAAGATATTTCATAAGATGCGTTTGAATGAGATACGAAACTAGAAAGAAATCATCAAAAATTAAGAACGTCCAAACTAAACTGATATTACGATGTTATTTATTCATTTTTTTTTTTGTTTTTTGAGGTATGCGGAACCGAGAGTAAAGTCGCGCAAACCTCCGTTGAAAAGGGAGGATTCTCGGGCCAGACGGGTGTTATGTCTGGTGACCAGACATTACACCCGTCTGGTTCCGTCAAATTTTGGGCTGTTCTATATGTTCTAATCGTGTGGAGAACTTTGATTGCGCGATGCAGGATTAGTTCTTATGTGACGTCATAGATGTCGCTACATCTATTATATAGTAATAGTTTGTTAATCAAGTTATATATACATCTTAACTATTAAATATTATAACTTAACAAGTATTTAAATAAAAAGAAAATAATAATTTATGTACAAACGGGTAGAAAAAGAACTCACAGGGCATCAACAAATTCATTTTAATTAGTTCTTTCCTTTTACACGCCTTCTTGTCTTTTGCTTACAACTTGAAATTATTTAAACTAGACTATTTATTATAATGACCTACATTGAAACCAAAAAATAATAATAAAAACCCTAAAACACCAAACAAAATAAAATATGGCGTCATAAAACTCCACCTCATCGCTGTTGACTGGTAACTTGCCCAAAAAACTGACGGTATTGTCACGCTGTATGGCAATGTTTAGGCTTGATTTTCTTCTTTCTCTGCTGATATTAATCGCTCATGTCGGTCGAGCGTATCGTCGATCACGTATGACAAAGAAAAGTAGCAACAAAACTGCTGCGAGAGTCAGCGTTGGACTTACTCTCTCTGTTCTCTCTCTGTTTATTCGTACGATCTACCGACGTCAGAGACTGATATCAGCGTAGAAGGTAATCAAGCTTAATCCTCTGTCTAAGGTAGAAGCCAGCCCTTGGGTCACGCGATGTCTCAACAAGACGTTTAGACAGATCATGGTACGAGTATATTATAATTTATAAAAATTTAAAAAAAAAAATCACATGCCTTCGACTACTGAGGCTTATCCCACAGATAAAAAGCATCTTTCCGAGATGTTACGTACCCTATGACACTGAGCATTAACGTCTTAGAGCTGTCTTGTACTTGAAAGAATTTAGGCAATTGGATAGTTACTTCTTACAAACAAACAGTTTTACCTGTTATATCTGTAATGGTTCAAAATAACTTTCTGTGACCATACTCATGACTGCCGAAATAAATACAGCAACTAATCAACATAATAACATAGATATGTATGTTTTAATTGATATCAGTGGCTTTGCGGTTGTTTTATATTGCATGAATGATAAATTAGAATTTGTGGCCATTGTTATTCCGCTCATAACAACATCGAGCTACGAGTAAGGGATGGTAGAGTACTAGCACAACCCGTAAAATGAGACATTTGGGAATCATCTAAAAGTAACATTATATGGGACTATGTTTCGTCAAAATTAAGTTTTATATTCGGAATAAACATTTTATACTACTTCAGATCAAAGGGCCAACGCTGCGTTAAGTGAGCTCCCGCTCAGGCGCCTGCGCGGGTACCCGTAGCGTGGCGTCGCGCGTGTTTCATGTGCGGCGGTCCCCGTAGCGGAAATCGGATTATTACCTGCGCAGTGTCGCTAGTTTAACTTTAACGGTGTGCATGTAGTCGTGTCAATGGAGAACTTTAATGTATTATTATGTAGCAAAAAGGGCGCGGGGCGCGGCTGCCCGCGACGGAGCACTCTTGTATGGTACCGCGCAGGCGCCCGCTTAACGCAGCGTAGACCCTTATTATTTTGAGTTACCTAAGTAGATACTTATATCTTAACCTATACCCTACCCCTATCCCCTACCCCTTATCTTATCTTATACTTATATCTTACTTATATCTTTCGTATTAACTCAAAATACGAAAGGTTATAAGACCTGTCGTCGTAATTATATATTAGCATACAAGCTTTTCACCGCAAGTTTATTCTCATGGTATATGTCAAGAAACATATATTTTTCTAAGATACAAAAGACTCCGACTGACAGTGTAATTTCCTATGATTTGTTGTAATGGAATCAGATTGTCAATAAACGATTTAACTTACATCTTGGCGTGGCCTGGGGTCTGACTCGAAGTTTGCACAAAGAATTAATGTTACCACCCGGAGGCAATGCTGCCAGTCAATTTATTATCATTAGTTAATATATTATCTGGACATGGAATTATGTAGTGGATTTCATCGTCATCTTCATCCTAATTTAAAAAAAAAACTGGGCAGGTTCGTACCTGCCCAGTTTTTTGTGGTTTTCGGACTCACGCACTGAGGGTTCCGTACAATTTCCGATTGGAGTCTCGAAGATTTTCCCGAATTGCAAAAAAAGTATTTTTATTATGACACAAGTAACAACAAAACTTTTTTCAGCTTTATACCAAATTCCAGGTTTCTGGATCAACGGGAACGTTTTTTTATTTTTATACTCGAGTATATGGTTTTAATTTCAACGATACCTCCACGCGTTCCCGAGATAAATGGGTCTTAACATACAGACAGACAGACAGACAGACCAATAGCCAGACAGACGGACAACAAAGTGATCTTACAAGAGTTCCGTTTTTTCCTTTTGAGGTACGGAACCCTAAAAAAAGAAGTATTAAGTTTTTGTTTTCCAGATACATTATAAATACTCTTTATTGTACACCATAAACGCAAAGTACAACGATTTATACGATATATATTATATGTATATTGGATTTATTATCAGAAAAATAAATTACTATTATTATTATTATATGAAAGCAGGAAATTGTAGGTACATAATGAGGTCCTTGGCCATATTGTTGTTAAAGCCAAGCCATATTGTTGTGACCAAGTTGTTAAAATTTAGGCTTTTTTTACCGACATGGGCAAAGCATTCCTCAGCCACACTGATTGAACTGTGAAACACTTGTCATAAAAATTGATGGAGTGGCTTGGAATCTCTAGTTTCAATTATTTCTAATTTAGATTATTAAATTGAGAATTATACGCAATTTTTTTCTGGATTTAATTCCAACTGGATTTTCTTGGGGCAGGCCTATGTCCAACAGTGGACGTCTTTCGGCTAAAATGATGATGATGATGAATTCCAAAAACACAAAATTTTGTCTTAGTCCATTTAACCGTAGAAGCAGCAATGAAACATATTTGTTTTCGATTTATTTGTATTATACTTTATTAAACACTGACAACTAATTCCGCAAATGAAAATGTGGACTTTAATTATTCGAGACTTTCAATAAAAAACAAAATGACAGTTGTGTAAGGGCTCAAACACATAAACACGTTATGACGACGCGATGTGCCACGGCACTGTAACGTGACGTAGCTATATTGTCTCTTAATTGACCTGTTACTATTTTCAGTCATTTTTATGGCCCCGTACCTCAAAAGGAAAAAAACGGAACCCTTATAGGATCACTTTGTTATTCGTCCATCGGTATGTCTGTCTGCCTGTCAAGACCCTTTATCTTGGAAACGCGTGGACGTATCCATTTGAATTCAACCGTATACATAGATCTGCGGTCCCTTGAAGCTGTGAAAAAAATCAAAATTCTAAGTTAATGAATGATGAATGAAAAAAAAAAGATACGGCCGTTTAAGTCGCAAAAAACGTATATTTCGACACTCTCAAGGGAATTAAAATTCATAGGATATTTCCCGTTGTCCTAGAATCCTGATATTTGGCATGAAGCAAGGTCTCATAGTATAAGTATAGGAAAATATATAAAAACTGTAAATTTGCGATAAAAGTTTTTGTTTTAAATTTATAGCAACGTCAAAAATAAATGCGATTCGTAAAAATATTTGAGACTCGATTCGGAAATTGAACTGTTTTCATAAGTTTGTACGGAAACCTCAGTGCGCGAGTCCGACTAGGACTTGCCCGGAAAATATATAGTAATGGGAATGTTAGTCATTTTAGGGATTTAAATACAGGTACGCAGCTATTTGTTACTATTTAATTGCACATTCATCATCATAGAAAATTCAAGACTCAAAAACACTATGTAAGGGCAATCCTTATACAGCGTTTTTGTGCCTTGAATTTTCTGGGTGAAATTGTATCTGAGAGAACAGGTTTTCTCTCAGTTACAATTTCTCCAAAAAATGACGCTGTATCAGCCGAAAATAGACGCAACCAAGCCATGGTATGCAATTAACCTTGTGGCCATATTAACTTTCTTAGACAGGTTAAAGAGGTACATACGCAGCTGCACTTAGTTTTTTGCACACTTCTGCTTGTGGCTTCTATGTTAGTTGGCCATCTATCATTATACCTGAAAATAAAAACTTTTTGTTTTGAAAATGACTTATGAACCACATTTTTTCAGAGAGGGAAATCATCAAATAACTTCTTCCGCTCTGGGTAGAGCGAAAAGGCGTATTTTACTAACTTAAACACACCTGTGTTCCTTCAGTTTGAACTTTGAGTTCTAGAGCTGCGGTGACTTTCGAACAATCCTGCAGCCCTAGTACTCGTCTGTCCTACTGGGTCCCGTCTAATGTACCAGGCGTATTTTACCGTAGAGCTAAAACTATTTAGTATCTAATAAGAAACAGTTGCAAAACATTACCGCATATTAAGCGAATTAAAACTTTTAACTTCATCATCTCATATAGGTCAAGGTCGTCAAGAGTACGACTTGCTTAATAAAATCCTTTACTAAGTAATAGTGTTGTAATGTCGGACCATTAGTCTATCCAAAGAGTACCGTATTGCTCAGTACTTGGGTTGTTGAAGTCTAACAGCGAGTGCCTGGCTCCATGTAAAACAGGGTTATTCTGCCGCATCCGGTTAGACTGTTGGGACCTGGTGACTACGGCAGCAACGCCATTACCAAATACTCGTGCTTTACTTTCTCATGTATTTTGTTTTTATTATTGATAAGCTCCCACCATCTTAGCTGATGGTAAGCGATGATGTGGCCGAAAATGGAGCACACTTGCCTAGAAATAACCCATTCACTCTTGACTTACAAGACACCTAAGTTGTAGCTATCAGGAAACACAGACTCAGCCAGAGAATTTCACTCCTTAGCTGTACGCACAATAAATGTGTTCCCAAAACGCTTTACGCTTTCATTTTTTAAAAAAAATTATAACCATTTCCTCAACATACTGTGGTTAATAATAAATAATAATACTATTCCACAACAATCACACAACGCCGTTTAGTCCCAAGCTAAGCAGAAGTTGTATTATGAGTACTAGACAACTGATAAACATACTTATATACTTCTAAATACATACATATTATAGATAAATTACACTTAGACACAGAACAAATGATCGTGCACATCACACAAACATTTGTCCTGTGTGGGAATCGAACCCACGATCTTCGGGATAGCAGTCAGGGCCACTAACCACTAGACCAGGCCAGTCAAGTCAGATCAATCAACGGACGCCAATTAAGATTGTCAACTTAAATTCAGTGTATTATTCAAGAACCGAATTTAACTGACTATTCTATTTCATTTTAGCATTGATTGATACTGACAATCTTAATTGGTGCCGGTTGCTGTAAAATATGAACACCCACAAAGATATAGAGAGTAAATTTACAGACAAAGGGTGGCTTCACCTAGCCATTTGTTATTTATTGTCAATTTGTGTCCCGGCCTGCGACCGTTCGTTAGTGGCCGTCCGGTAATAAACTTATTAAAAATGCTGGCGCTCACACCGTTCTGTAACATCAAATTTGTAACACGCAGGTATAGTCAGGAATATTAAAAATATATGGGTTGGTATGGGCGGGTTTTGGGTTAAAAACCACACAATTACCTACAACATTATTCTTAACGGTGACAGAGTTACAAAATTACAATACGTTTTGCAATTTTAAAAAGTGAATATGATAATGATCATAGACTAATTTTGGAGATATTTTCTCTACACGATAAAAATCATACAATTATAAGATGCTTAATTATTTATCGACGTGAATACCTTTTTTCTACTTAGAACGCTACGTTTTATAAACTAGATAAGTTCAATCTGACTACTTTAGAAAGATGTGACACCAATAAATTCGGAGATTTATTTTGGAGATTTTTTGGGTTCAAACAATTACTTGTTAATGGTCCAATCATGTGACAACAAACCAACGAGCAATAATTTGAACATAAAACCCGATATCAAAACCACGTAGTACTTATAAATATACTTGAAATATCACTTATTTATAACTATATGCGACAAACTAGGTCACTTTTGGAACAGTTTCATACTTGTCCAGCTTGTAGCGCCATCACTTCAAGAACTATTATCTAATTGATATTTTTTGTGGCTAGTTCTCGGTGTGATAACCTCCTTAAAAAGTTTTAGGGGGGCTCTGGCAGCAATTTGTGAAATTGACGGCTGTGTACTTTGGTAGCTGAAAAAGATTAGAAAAAAAGAATTACTAACTTTTAACTTTTTTGAGTTTTAGGTACGTGTCCCAAGTACCTAAAGGGATTCACTTGATCTAGCTTTATTCAAACAAATTTTGTTCGCCTGAACGTTTGGTCTGAGCAATAACAATATTGCGAAGGTATTTTTTTGCAATAAATTTGCCATCATTTGGTTTGGAGTGTATTTTTTGCTGCATCTTGCTATCATAATTTGCGTTGGTAGATAAAGTTATATTATTTCATCGGTAAGGAATTGCTCACGTTATCCGGCGCGCCAACTTACAAGTTGAGCATGTTATACGAAACGGCTTCAACATATACATTACATGAAAGTAAAAAAAAAAATTCGTTACATCCTTCAACGATGTCAAATCAACATAATTAGAAACAAATAAAAATAATTAAACAAAACAGCTCTTCTTTTTTCCTGTCAAACTCATTTACACACAGCATTTATCTTTCTTTTAAAGTAATTTTTTTGTCAATTTATTTTTTTCCTTACAAATCCGTGTAAATGTATCCACTTTGTGTACACCTACGCCTCTGTGTGTTTATGAATTATTTGCTTTTCCCAACTTCCCTGGAAAATTATAACGTCTACGTCCAATAAATGGGGCTATCTGACTGTCGCAGCAATTTAATCGTAACTACAGTTATAACAATAAAAAGTTTTCCGTGGTTTATTTTCATATTATTTTTGCTATTCTTGTATTAGAGTTGATAGTTTTGTTTGCAAAAAAGTGGATATAATATAAATCATATTATTCCAAATCTGAATACTCCTAAAACCATTTAAAAATTACCTGTGCAGACAAGGATTAGAAAAAATAAAGTGTTTTTATACATTTTCTATTGTTTTATTTTTGTTTTAAATATTAATGTGCGCAAAAAATGGTGTAAGTAAATGAAAAACTAACAAAATTAAATTTTATTAAATTATTTTAAACTTTTCATTTCATCTTTAACTTAGCTCTGTAGATTACTTTTCTCAAGGAGAAAGTTTACATGACAAAAATACCAACAACCTGTATAAATACCGTCCCCACACACTTGACAGACAACCCCTACACGATCATACGTATTTGAAAATATTTTTATTAGTGTCGGTACAACTTGAACCGTCTCGACAAACATCCCCGTTGTTTAAACGAAGAGTTCCTATTTACAATTGTTTCCTAGAACGTTTTCATGAGATTAAACTTAAGTTGGGTAATATTTTTCAGACGCTTGAACTGAAAACTTCTCCTTTGTCGAAGAGGAGCCTTCGTATATGTACCTACTTTTATTATGTAGATATTGTTAAGTCGCCTTGCTTTTGGTAGATGCTTGTGTATAGATATTTACATAGGGGTCGTAAAATATTTATGATCTGGGCTCTACATGTTTTGATAAAAATCTATGGGGAATGTGATATGTAATGTATAAAACTTATATACCTAAAGATATGATATTGGTTACCTTGTAGAGACTCGCACATATTATTGGCTCATATCTATTGCTAATATGGTTATAAAAGTATGTGGTTATTATAAAAACACCGTTTTTTTGCATCTTTACTTTTCTTATAATATTATATTATCTTATAAAATTAAAATACTTTATTTTAGACATTAGTCCATATTATGCTAGTAATAACACATCTTAAAAACGATATTAAAAGATACAATTATGTGATCTTAATTAAAATATCTTTATCCTGACACACCAGGTACTTAAGAATAATGTTTATTGTTCATTGTTACAATAAATAACGAATACCTTAAAAACTATTACATAATGATTAATATTATCTGTAACTAATTAATAATTCATATAATATAAATATTATATACATGCACATGTAAATGCACCCAGTCTGCTAAAGTTGCGCAACACGGCTTATCACAACTTTTAACTTTTACCTCTTTATTTTTTCTTCCCATCAAAGTAACCGAAATCCACAAGGCCACGAAAAAAAATACATATAAACAATGTATTTTTTCTATAAATCCGGGCAGCGGTCAAATCAGGCACATTAATCAGGAGTTGCCCGGCGTATCGGAGCATCCTGGGCAATACCAAGTAGCTCTGTGATTTATTGGCTTGGCAGAAAGCGTCTGCCACCTGTCTGCCCAATACTTGGCAACGAAACTTTCTGCTATGGTATTGGGATGCTTAGCTATTTTATAGTATGAAAGTTAAGATGTATTTTTCTACCTGTGTTGCGTTATGCAAGTCTACTTCGTATTTGGGGATCAGGGGACTTACCATGTTGTGATAAAATCTTAAACATGCAAGCAAGAAAGGGGATGGAGCTACACACCCTATATACCTCTATCCTTTTAACATCTCAGTTTAGGTCGTCAAATGGATCAAATGAAGAGCTCTTAATAGGCATCTATTTTAACATGGTTTGGTAACCTGACTGCCAGTATGGATGTTGATTTTCTAATCGATTCTTCAGATATAACTAAATTTTGTCACGTCACACGTTTACAGGATAAAGCTCTTGTGTACAGGAAAACTTTTCTTTTTAGGAAACTCATTGATTTTCTAGCTTGACTCATCAGTATGTGTGCACACACTGAAGAGTGAGATAAAACAAAATGGGGGAGAAAAGGCTTCAAGAAATTCGGGGAATTTACTACGTGTGAGGTAATGAACGGATTTTCTTTGAGAAAACTACCAACAGTAAAACTTTGATATTAGTTTTTGTTATTTTACACTTGAACGATTGCTGAAAGAAGGGGAGCACTCAAATGCTTGAAGGGGAAACTTCAAATAACTAGTCTTATTTTAAAGTCACTTTGCCTGATTGATCCAAGTTGAAAACTGATGGTGAAGTTGCAATTTCTATTTGCTCTGGTTTATCTATGTAAAATCTTTGAAGAAAACAGCAGAATTATATAAACTTATTTATTCGATTTTGATTGATCGTAATCATTTATTCATTAGTAGAAAAAGTTAGATAGAGTACAAATGGCCTTAAATTTTTATTTTTATTAATGATAGGCTCGCGTTTCACCACCATCTCACCTAATGGTAAGCGATGATGTGGTCGACGATGGAGCACGCTTGCCTAGAATTAACCTATTCACTCTTGACTTTAAGAACCCTAAGTTGTGCTATCAGGAAACACAGACTCCGGCAAGGAATTCCACTCCTTGGCTGTACGCATAATAAATGTGTTCTCAAAACGCTTTGAGCGTATGGGTGGGATGTTCACCATGTACCGGTGGCGCAACACCGTACCACTAGACAGTGGTCCGATGATGAAAATTAAAAGTAATGATATCATAATATTCTGCTTATAAAGCGAACAAATATTACGAGTAGGTAGAATTATTTAGAGTTCAAATTTTAGGTATGCCAGATATATTTTTTTTTTAAATCTGTAAATTCGTAGTTACGTAACAAAATAAACTTTTTTTCGATTTGTAAAACTCTTTGAGACTCGATTCGGAAATTGAACTGTTTTCATGGATAAGTTTATACGGAACCCTCAGTGCGCGAGTCCGACTGAGTCCGAGTCAGACCGAGTTCACTAGGTCTAGGACTAGGTCAAGACCTATAGGGAAATTATATTAAAAAAAGCGCTAAGTACACTTCCTCAAAGGTGGCGTGGAAACATGTGCATATTATGACGATTACAACTCCTTCAACAAAGTTTTAATTTCAACTCGATACTTCCACGCGTTCCCGATATACAGAGTCTTGACAGACAGTCTTGACAGAACCCTTAATAATGCGCTAAGTACCTTACCTTAAAGTAGTGTACTTAGCGCGTTATTAGGGTTCCGTTGTTGGCGTGAAAACATGTGCATATTATGACGATTACCTCTTTCAACTTCTTGAATCATTATATCTCAAAAACGGTGGCTCTTAGGAAAAAAAGTACTTAGATTTTTGTAGATAATTGTGTAATTTACTATTTTTGTCTGAGCTAAGTTTATGTTCAAAGCTTACAATTTTGCTGAAAATCGCGAAAAACTCGTTTTTGTGACTTTTGACCCCGATTATTTTTATTCCCAGGTGTCGGATCGATGAGGACTTTTTAAATTTCATTTATGATGGTGTTTGAACAATCCTACCAATTTTCAACTGGGTGCGAATTTTGTAACCTCGGATGTCTATTATCTGATTGAATTAACCAAAACACCGTGTATGTCATTAAGAGTCGTAATTAATACTGTATAAATCTGTGGGAACGTTCGAAAGAGTTTTCGTGGCCTTAGAACGTAAAGTTAAAATGAAGGAACAAAGTAGGTTTTAGTCCGTAAAAGTCTCCGACATGCCCTTTTACTCCACCCTAGAGCGAGTAAAACCATTAGATGAAATCCTTCCTTAAAAAATTGCAATATACAGGGTGTTTGGTGCATCGTGTGCCAAATTAAAATGGTGGAGAGTAAGGGTCATCTGCTATCCTTTCAGATCCCTATACACTTCTCATGCCCTGTGAATTTTTTTCATCGACTTTTTATTGTTTTATGAAAATGAGACCCAAATTTTTCATTCAATTACAAATTTAAAAAAATATGTAAGGCTTAGACTCTGAATCACTGAAACGCCTCTAATCCACAGTGCATGAGAAGTGTTTAAGGGTCTGAAAGGATAACAGATGACCCCTCCCGTCGACCATTTCAATTTGGCACACGATGCATCAAACACCCTGTTTAAGTAGGTACTCATTGGTAGGTACTTAATACCCGGGTACCCGAACCACATTTCATTATTTGCTAACAACAAGATCGCTTTAACTCCAGACAGTCGTGCTAATAATTAAATCTGTTTACCGTTTGATTGACTCTATTTGCTTCAGACTTAATTAACATCCTCGTACTTTACATCACATGCCTGTGTTTAGTACCGAGCCGTTTGTCTTGACTGAGTTGCTTCGTGTTGTATACCTTATTCAATATTACCTTGTTGTCTTCCATGACAACAACTAAAGGGATTCGAGGTATATATGGTTTAAGGTGCCATGTTGTATATCCTTTTGCAAAGGATTCTTTTTATTTGATATGTGAAATCATCAAATGATTTCTCTCTTTCCGTGGTGGAGCAAGAAGTTTACTGAGTAAACCCACCTGTTACCTACAGTTGCCCTTTGTGTTCCAGGGCCACAGTAACTCTTTCAAAAATTACCGTGACCCTAACGAGCATCGACTATTCTGGGCCCCTACGGTTTGGCTAACATATTATTATCTTTGAGGCGCACGCGGAACACTATGCGACGTCGACGACTCGGTCTCAGTCCTTATCGGACGGCTGGACGGTAAGCTACCCATTGCTCGGCGTCCGCAAGTCACCATCCCGGCATGTAGGTCACCTCCTGTGGCAGCGGTTTGGGCGTGAGGATATCCGTTCCATCACAGATGCGGCCATCTTCTTCGCTAGTATTACTATTTCGCAAGGGGCGACCACATCCCACTCCCTCTCGGCCTGCACCATGACCTGAACCAGGACCGGGCATGAGAGATCGCCATCGCTGATCGCCTCCATGAGGATACAGCGGGGTTCCGCCCAAGTGGGACAGACTTACACCGTATGCTCCACCGTATACTCCGGGCGGTCCACACAATAGTAACTTCGGGGCGTTTGTTCTCCCTGAATGCGAAAAATAAACCTCCCGAACTGGCTATAATAATTATAATTTCATTTTTAAGACTACATGGGTCCAATGGTTGGTAAAAAACTTATCAACTAAAGGGTTAGTCCAGTGAAAATTTGCGTCAGACGGAAGGTGAAGACCCTCCCTAATCCCTCAGCAAAATCTGCAAAGGATTCTCATGGGTTAATAATAAAAGAGGCATCAATTGATAAGCGTCATGTGACTTTGACCAGATACGCTTAGCAAAGTTAAGCTGCAGGGTAACTTAGACCATTCCTTATACGACATGACCTGATAGTTCCTTTGGGATAACGTAATGGTTGTTTCACGAAATTGGTGCCTGCCTTTAAAATCAAGAAAGTGAGCTAAGATTTTTCTACTACGAGAAAAACCGAATTGGAAACCAATTTTATTGGTTACCTAAATTGCGATTTATTGCACGGATCAAACCACATAAAAAAGAAAAAACAAACTTTGAATAATTGACCAGAGAAAGAAAACATCAAAAGCCAATAAAATGATCGTAAACTATCTAAACTATCCCGACTTCGAAGGCTAAACTTTCTAAAGAGAGCCATGCGTTAACTATCCTCATTACAGACACTTTTCTTGCAAACGGATAAAGCAACTTCTAGCTATTTAAGCGCTTTAACTTTATTTTAACCCACTTTGCTGAAGGAAAGTAATAAAATAAATGAAGAGAGCAAGTTGCAGTGACTGAAGCGCATCGGGTAATGTTTTTAGAAGCAAGTTTAGGATTCAATAACAAAAACGGGTATAAAGTTTCGCAAAATTCCGTTGAAAAGGGAGGAGCCCCCCACCAAATGGGTGCTGTGTCTGATTCGAACACTTGCCCAATAGTTTATTTCGGGCTGTTGTATATGTTCTAATCAACGGAGAACACTAATACTGCAATAAAGGATTTAAAACTTTAATTCTTATGTGGCGTAGATGTTGCTACATATCTAACACATTTAGGTGCAGACCGTCATGGAAGACGATACCCTTTAAATTTCTTTTTCCCCTTAAAATTGAGTCTACTGGCCTATGTTATTTATCAATCGATAAAATCGCCAGCTTTTTATCATGTGTCTGGCATTAAAACAGCACACCATGCTTCCCTCCTACCCTTAAATTACTAATAAGAGACGGAATGATACTGTACGCAATTCCAATACTTTTTCAAAATATGTCTTTGTAAAAAGGTATTTCACATTTTTAGGCCCATTTTTGTATAATAGATTAAATAGAAAATTAGGTTTGTATAAATTCAATTATTATCTGTAAAAAGATTATTGTGCAATACTTACTCAGCATCTCTTACGGAGAGACAGATCTCCTTTTAGTTTGTAAATAAAACATGCTTTGCTTTTAGTTAATTAAATTTAGGTTATTTAATACAGTGAATTTTATGATTGTTATTTATTATTTCTTAGGTTCTTAGTACTATTTAGCCTGACATACATGTCCAACCTAGTTTAGATATAATGCATTGTATGCGTTATAATTGTATTTATGTATCTTAATTAAAATGTGCCACTTTTATTAAATAAACGATATTCTATTCTATTCTAAAATCCTCTGTGTCAATAAAAAAAACAAGTAATACCACGCTTGGCAAATGAAGCGATGACTGCAATGTATTTTAAGTAGAGCATAATAATGATGTTTTTTTTTGGTTGGGAAAATCATCTATGACAAATCGCGCTCTTGGCTGGAGCGAGAGATAGTGTCAGACTTTTACTGACTAAAAACCCACTCCTGTTCCTTCTTTGCCTTCGTCCCAGGGCCCCAGGTTTTACTTTCACACTAACCGTGGCATAATAATGATGTAGGTTTTCCAAACCACAATTACGAGTACGCCTTAACTAGATACTAGAACGTTAGATTCCAGAGTTATTATAGCCCCTGCCAATATTGATCGAAGTTTAAAAGTGATCGAGGTTAACACGGCCCAAAAATATTTACCTACCATTAATATTTTAGATTGTCAAAGTTCTTACTTAAACTAACTGTTAGACTAACACGAAAGTGGACGAAGTTGAGAGTTTTCTTTGTTATACGAGTACCTATTGATATAAAATTCTACTTGGTAAATAAAGTTGTAATGTAATATAGTCTTAACATGGGTATGTTAAGACTATATTCATAGACTCAAGGTTGGGTAACCTTGAGTAAGTGCCATCTTTGAGAAGTGGCTGTAGAGGTGCTACAGCGTCCTCACCTTTCACATGATTCAGATCATGGAGGTTCCTGCTCCGGATTTAGGCAGAAGAAACGTCCGGGTGTCACCGCAGTGTCCTCGTGGAGGCGATTAGCGACGGCAATATCTTGCACCGCGCCCTGGTTCAAATCAGAGTCCGGAGCGAGAGAGAATGGGCCGTGGTTGCCTCCTTTTGTGGAGTAGTAATGCTAGTGAAGAAAACATCCTCACTTCTACGAGATGTCAGTAAAACCGTACGGGCTCAGCAGGGTCGATACTTGTTAGGGCCACGGGAAATTTCTGAAAAGGAAACCTATGTTTCTAGAACGCAAAGAGCATTTTAAAGACACGGGTGTAGTTTTAATCAGCAAAAGTCTTACACGTCCTCCTGTCTCACCCTAGGTCCAGAGACAAAGATGTCATTGAATAATTTCTCAAGTTCTCCTCATCACTGCTGCTGTGGCAGGGTTGTCAACAGCCT
Organism: Mythimna vitellina; assembly: GCA_949316375.1. NCBI lineage: Eukaryota > Metazoa > Arthropoda > Insecta > Lepidoptera > Noctuidae > Mythimna > Mythimna vitellina. The sequence goes on from OX438686.1 coordinate 13,335,037, forward strand.
CGATCCCTACGGCTTGTGAAGGCACGCGAATATTAACCACATTATCCGATGAGCCATTGTCACCGTCGGCATTCCAGATGCTTTCGAACCTCATAGCCCGGCACACGACGATGGTAAGAGACCAGACGGTATTCTATATTTCTGTGGAAGATTCGTAGGCCTTTACTGTAGGACCCAGCCCTGAGTTAATTGATAATAGGCCACCTCAAAAAAAGAGACTAATAATTATTTTTTTGCATCAAGTACAGATTAAGGTCTGTCATCACCGTATAATAAAGATGAATGTCCCCATTTATTCTTATAGAATAAGAAATCTGTTGCTAGATTTGTATTCCAAAACAAATTCTTTTTCTTACTAGTGAAGGTTTGAAGTGAACAAATTTCTTAATAATTGATTACAAACTAGTCTATTTATTCTATAGTTGGATGCGAGACACAAAGGACTGCTCATTGTAGCGGCACTTGGGGAGACATATGTCCAACGTTGAACGTCTTTTGGCTGAAATTATGATGAATGTAGCCTAAAAGACGAATAAGCAATTTAACTCTAACTTATTATTACATGTTATAGGTTATGTTAAAACTTAAAATAGCGTCCCTTATTTTTTAAAAGTCTATAGCACTTTCTCTCTTTCTCGATTTTGATTCATTCAGCTTAATCTTCCATTTTTGTGTCCTGTCATAAACATTGTTCACAACTTGTTGAACTGTTTCTACTGGTTCTCTCTGATTCAATCTTGTAGCCATAATAGCAGTGTCATCAGCAAAGGTCGCAATAGTGTTGTTTTCTAACTTTGGGATGTCATATGTGTACAACAAGATTGGACCTAGCACACTTCCTTGAGGTACCACATGTTTTATAGTTTTAATCTCGGAATATGCATCTTCTTGCCTTATTCTAATCTTCTTTCATCTTTTTTGTGCTCTATAAACATTCTATTAGTTAAATATGACTCCAGAACTAAACAGAAATAGTGCTCTGCTATTGTGTCTAGAGAGAGTCACAATTTCACAGCAGTAGGTAAATATGACATCAAGATGCGTACTGAGCAAGACAAGATCTTTTTATTATCGCCAATTATGCACCCCATACTTATAAAAGTGAACTACACATTCATACCATAAAAGAAGTATATACAACGGTGTCTGGAACGCTATAATTAATGACTCCTAGCCTGTTACTAATTGAGTGGATTCAGTGCGAAGACGCGACGGCGACGATTTAAAAATACATTTTCTTAGCAAGTTTGTTCCGAGTCGACGGTCGGTGGTATCGGTCTCCTAGTTACTACATTGTTATTTCTTTATGATTGTTTTTAAGTTGGGGGACAGTGAGTTGAATTTTTATTGTGCTGTTATTGGAGTTAGAATCATAGAAGGCTAATGCAAGAATGCGGATGCTTCAAAAAATATTCTGATATCGAAAGAGATCGCATTTCTGCTATTGACTTTATTAATTGGCAAACTTGCAAAATAATGATAGTTTTTAAGGTTGCTTTATATAGAATAGGAGTTCGAATTCGATAGGAAGAAAAAGAGATTGTTTGGTAAAGTCAAAGGATAAGAACTAAATTAAACTGCTTCGAAAAATATAAACTAATAATTAACTACACAAAAGTATTTCACTACTCTTCGCCTTTTACAATATTTTCATCACTATACTCATTTCTATTCTCTAGCCAATTTCGACTACGGTATAAGATTTATGTTCTTTGTGGAACTGGAGTTACTATTAATATGGCTAAGATACCTTAACTTTAATATATTGTCTCTATGCTTTTAAGGTACATGCATACTTGCACAGTATCCAGCATTAAAACACCATTATCACTAAGGTATTAGGTAGACGTTGGAGGTTTATTTCTAAAGACCTTTCGCCTGGTGCTGAGATCTGTTTCCCACTGGTCTTAAAAAATATAGTCATTTTGTTTTATTAAACATCTTCAACGGGGCCTGTGCAAAACAATTTAAAACCAGACAGCTGACACTGGTAAGCTTAACCCACAATTGGGTTTTCTTACAGCAAATTCTATTAAGATAGAAGTTTGCACATGAGAAAATAGTAGGAGTGTTAATACAATGCCACTGTTTTAATGCGCAAAGAGGTTTTAAAAGTGTAGGTACTAATTAAGTATATAACAAGTTTCGTCTTTCCTTTTCAAACTAAATGATTACGCAATGCAGGTATCGGTGCTACTTTTCTTAGCGTTAAATTCGCGCTTCAGTATCGTATTGAAAACAAAAGAGCATTTTTATCTGAGTTAGTATTGATACAATAAAAGCTGTTTTTAACCGCCTTCAAAAAGAGAGGTGGTATGTTCGACTGACGGTATGTTTTTTTTTATGTATGTTCACCGATTTCTCGGTATGAATATATTAGAGGAAGTTTGAAAGTGGCGCCAGTGACTAAAAAGTTGAAAGGGAATCGTTTGTCTTGGTATGGTCATATGAAGAGGAGGGATGAAACGCATGTTAATAAAAGAGTTATTAGTTTACATGTGGATGGATGGAGAGGGAGAGGGAGACCAAAGAAAAGATAGATGGATTGTGTGAAGAGTGATATGAAAGAAAAAGAAGTTAGTGATAGCATGACGAGTGACAGGGCAAAATGGAAGAAAAAAACGTGTTTCGCCGACCCCAAATAACACGGGACAAGGGCAGGAAGATGATGATGATGTTCACCGATTTCTCGGTCAATTGTGGACCGATTTGGAATATTTTTTTTTTTATTGTAAGGGTATTCTTCCAAGTTGGTCCCATAGAAATATTGTTATGATCTGATCATGAACTTCGAAGATATGGAACAGAACTTCTCATAGGAACACAGCAAAACTCTCGTAACAAGTAAAATTGCTTTATTTATACGTATAGTCGATGACTGACTGAAAGAAGAGGGGAATATGTCGAACTGATCTGATGATTAAGCCTGAAGTTAGGCACCGGAACTCTGTAGTAAATTAATGTAATTTAACCGTGTTTGGGATTATAAGAATTGTCATGAGATGCACTCTGGCTATAAAGTATTTAAGTATGGCTGAGGGGTACATTTTAGTTGTGGTACCATAACTAAAAAGTTTAAAAACAAAACCTTTTTACAAAAAAAATACAACCGATTTCTATGTAAAAAAAAAACACTGAAGAGAGCAAAATAACTTTAATTTTAGAAGTCGGTGTTAAATAACGAAGAGACAAAACTATTAGAGACACACCGACTTCCGAAATTACAGTTATTTTGCACTTTTTAGTGTTTTTTTTACATAGAAGTCGACAACCGACTTTTTTGTAACAAGTTTTTTATTTTCTTAATCAACACTGAAGTTATAAAAGTCGAACAGTATACAATTCATAACGTGTTTAGAGGCAGATTTGACTAAACTTTTGATTAAGTGTTTTTAACGATTCACCTTAATCCTATTTTGTGTATCTATTATGTGCAGCAAACTAAATATTTTTCTTTCTTTCTATTTTTGCTTGCTACGTGCAAGAATATAATAAAATATCAAAATATCATTTAGGTACTTTTTTACAGACTCAAAGTTGTCATGTGTATTGGTTTCGACTGTTAGTGTAGGGATTACCTGTCCAGGTAAATAATGAATAAATAAAATACTTAGTAATTAAAATGTAACACTGAAAATAAAGTAAAACTAGTCAAGTCTACTTTGATTTGATTAAAGTGGTCGGTCCTTTGTATAATTTTGGTTTGATATCAACTTGGTAATGCGGTGGGAGGATTTATGCTTTTTTACCTTTGATTTAGGGCGGAATTCACCAATAAAATTAATCGCGTTTAGCCGCTGTCACTAGTGTCACTTGTAAAAATACAACAAAAGAAAAATACAGACAAGTGACACTAGTGACAGCGGCTAAACGCGATTATGCGAGCCAAACGTTAAAACGCGATTAAGTAGTTTTATTGGTGAATTTCGCCCTTAGTAGGTAAATAAATTTCGTTTAACGTAGTTCAGTAGTCTCTCGCCTCTAGTTTAGTGCGATTGCTTCAGAGGATATTTATTAGCTTAAATAGTAACTTAGTAATAGTAAATAGTAACTTCGTCCGTTTTTAAATTATTTAAAAACACATAACGACGAAGATAAACAAGCATTTGGAATATCAGGAACCTAGTCAAAGGTTCATGCTGAGTAAAATTCAATTTGAATTGAATCTTACACAGCAAGCACAGCACAGATAAATTTAATCAACGAAGCTCAAAATCTATTATCGTTTAGTTTTGCGGTTATTTCATTATTCATCCCAGAAAACTATTACCCACGGCTTTCTACAAGAAAATCCTTCACGTGTGCGTCTATTCATGAGCCGAGCTCCACAATGATCGTATAACAATAAGGTGTCCTCAGTTTTCACAACACCACAATGGAGACTGGAAGCATATAAAGTCGCCTTGTTCCCACTAATTAATCTGCTTATTCAAGCCTCGTTGAGGGAAAAATTAACTTCCCTTGAAAGGGACAATTGTGTTCCGTAGTGTTTTTTTTTTTTAATAATTAAATAGCGTGTCAAAAGGAATGTGGATTCTGTTAGTGAGAATACTTTCTGTCTTTCGTTATAATTGACAATTCCTTTATTTTTGTTGTATTTTTTTTTTCAGGTTTTATGGCCGACAGTCTCGTCGGTCTAGTGGTTGCAAAGCGTAATTGCTGAGGGTGAGATCGTGGGTTCAATTCCCGATACGACCAAATGTTATTGGGTTTTTCAACTCGGAATTTCTCAGTAGTAACCCAGAGTTTGAAAGTTGGTGGTTTGATACCCTAGTATCTTAGAAAGCACGTCAAGCTTTAGGCCCTGCTCCTTATTTCTGCTCCATTGTGTCAGTTTATTGACCCATTGAATTATGAGAGTAAAGGCACAATGAAGGAAAGAATACATCTGTGATTAAACACAAGCTTGTGCAACATAAAAAATTGCCGACTTAGCACGAAGAATCACCAAACTTAAGTGGCAATGGGCAAGGTACATTGCTCGCAGAATATATGGCCGTTGGGGCTGAAAGCTTCTGGTGAGGCAACCGCGTACCGGGAGACGCAGTGTTAGAAGGCCCCCTACAAAGTGGACCGATGACCTGGCGAAGGTTGAGGGAATCCGAAGGATGCGAGACGCACAGGACCGTTCATTGTGCCGACATTTGGAGGAGGCCTATGTCCAGCAAATTATGTGCACTATAAAATCTCCTGCGTACTTGGCTAATTTCTGTTACGGTTGAAGACCGTGAGCGAGATTTGGGAAGATTATTACATTCTAGCTTTTGCCTGTAACTTCGTTTGCGTAAATGTCGGTTATTATCGACGCGAAGTCAAAGTCAGATAACAAGCCAATATCCTTCCTTAAAGTTCAAGCTTACTTCGTATCGAATTTCTTCAAAATCGGTTTAGTTCGTAGACTGAAAGCGTAATAACAGTCAGAGTTACTTTCATAGACATAATATTATATATGGATAATATAGCGATTATGAATTCTATCGGAGGAAGTTTCCAAGGTCGTTTATGTGGCAATCTGGATAGTAAATAAATCTAGGATGATTCCTTAAACGGACTAAGCATATCTACAGGCCTAGCCTAGTTACGACCGTTTCGTTTTGAATCTCTTTCTACAGTCGGTAACGCTTCCAATTCCTCTGCCCCCCTAGCCAAGTTACAATCGTTTCGACCACGTAACTGAGCGTTGAGATGACGTCAGAACAATGGAATTGGAGGCGTGGCCTACTCGAGGCGTTTGGCGCAAACGATACGATTGTAACTTGGCTAAGGGGCTGTTCTGACTACGTGACTTTACGTTGAGATGACGTCATTCTCATACATTTAATTTTTTCTACTAGCTTTAACGAGAATTTGTAGATTATCAACTTGGCTAAGTCTTCTGGTCCTTTACTCCTTTTTTTTCAGTGGAAAAATCTTCCAATGACATCCCACGCCGTTGGGTAGTGCGGGAGAGTATGTCAGACTTTTACTGACTAAAACCCACTCCTGTTCCTTCATTGCCTTTCATACCAGGGCCGAGTCTTCCTTTCAGAAAGCAGACACTTGACCCCAGTAGGCTCGTAGACACGTCGGTGCTCTGCTCTCTCTCCTAAGTGGGACACACCTCTACCGTGTGATACCTGGGCGTTACTTCCGCACGAATCCGGTGCAAGAACTTCCTGGACTGACCATGTTCGGTGAAAACCTGCGTCATGCGGAAGGTGAGGATGCCGTGAGGTTTTTCCAGCCACTCCTCAAAGAGGGGACTTACTGCCATAATTGTGGCGTGCCCAGCACTGGGTTGCGGCAGTTGCTGTCACCATTCCACCATGAGGGAAGTACCCTTTTGATTTCCTTGAGAGTGTTCTACCCATGGTCCTTTACTCCTGCAATTACAATCGTTGCTGCATTTACAGAAGGTAGGCAAGGAAATAATTTTATGCATTGGATTTTCATTCTCTTTAACACCTAGTCGGGTATATATTTTTCTAGAAAACGGCCATTTACTTGAAATACTAAAACAATTTATAAGATACGATAACACCAGGTAAGTTAGAAAAATATTTTAAAAACTCTTTAGAAAATATTTTCATTCTTGCACAAGGTAAAACGCAATTTGCATGCATAGATAGCGTCCGTTGCAGTTATGAAATATATCCCTGCATCTACAAGTTGGTTGGCTAACACGAACGAATTCCGTCCATTGCTGGCTTAGTAAATACCGTAACAGTACTTTTCTATACTAAAGGAGTAATAGATTCAATCCTCCAGACGATGACCTGATACGGCTAAAGTGAGTATATCAAGTTGCTACTTATAATTCATTTCGTAGCGACATGGATGAAATGAAACTGGGTCCCTTGTGGCTATATTTTGTTAGATTTTTCCTTTTGACTAGAAGAGCTTTATAAATACCATCAGTTTGATTGATTTTTGTTCGATTTGAGTAAAGGCTCAATGGTAAAGGCTTGCTTCCAGCGGATTTGTCATGAAAAATGTTGTTTTAAATATATCAAAAGAGGTTCCATTGAAAACTATGCATCTTCCTTAGGTGATGAGCATGACCACATGCCATTATAGTTTAACAGAGATGTTTCTCAGCGTTTACAAGTTTTCGTACTTGAATACCTATGATTTGAACAAGAATAAAAAAATAAAAAACAAATATTAAGTTGACAAACAGTTACGACTGGAAGCGAAGACGTGTCGTGAGCCCCTCGTTCTTGAAGTAGTTCGCCTGTGTTGCTAAGATAATGCCTCGCATACAAGTTAGTGCAAACTAAAGCAAGCGAGTAACGGCGCGCACGGCCCCAGCAGTTGTTGCGAAGTTTAATTTTTGAATGTGCGAGAATATTGTTTTAATAAATATAGGATGTTTGTAATGGTAGCTGTGTTTTAGTTGAAATTAGAATGTTTTTGATGTAAAGTTTTGAATTGCATGTAATTGTTTAAGTTATTTTTGCTACTGGCAAGCATATATGCTGTTTAAAATGGGAATAGCATAAACAAATAAAGCTGTTATGATTGGGGTGTAACCTTTTTCACGGCCCAGTACCCTTTCACACGCCCTAGCCCCCGGGATCCCTACCCCAATTTCCAGCCACCGTAGGCTTGTAGATGACGAGCAATGGGTAGCTCGCTGCCCAGACGTCCGGTAGCCGTCCAAACCGAGCCCGAGTCGTCGATAGCGCGTAGTGTTTCACGCACGCCTCAAAGAGATGCCAGCAAAGCCGTAGGGGCCCAGCCAGGTCGAAGCCTACTAGGACCATAGGTTGGCTTTCAAAAGGGAAACCCCGGATCCTGGAACTCAAGGCAAAGAAGGAACATAGGTATGGTTTTAGTCAGTAAAAGTCTGATACGCCCTCGCACTCATCCTAGAGCCAGAGAAGTCATTGATGATGATCACCACCTTAAAAAAAAACCTTTCTTCATTTTGATGGCAGGAAGTGTTAAACTAAGTGACACTCCATCGATGTTTTGCGATATGTACAACGAGACATTGTACTGCCGCCGTGTACTTGTGGAAGCACAAAGACACGTCGGTGCTCCACCCAAGTTCTTTACAATCCTGAGTTGAGCTACACAAATGCTGATAATGTTTGCACTGACCGGACAAATTCACTCAAACCTGTGTAGTTTTTTCGTCAAAGGACCAATTCAGACGTTGCATAGTTCTCATGAAAGTCTATGTCCAGTGCGTGTTGCCAGTGATGACATATGGCTCTGAAACGTGATCGCTTATAATGGGCCTCATCAGAAGACTTAAACGAACCAAAGGGCAATGGAAAGGGCAATGCTCGGAGTTTCCTTGCGTGATCGAATCAGGAATGAGAATATACGCAGGAGAACCAAGATCACCGACATAGCACGAAGAATCGCCAAACTTAAGTGGCAATGGGCAGAACATATTACACGCCGAACGAATGGCCGTTGGGCCGAAAGGTTTTGGAATGGCGACCACGTACCGGAAGATATAGCGTTGGAAGGCCTCCTACAAGATGGACCGATGACTGGGTAACGGTTGCGGGAGTCCGATGGATGCGAGACGCACAGGACCTTTCATTGTGGCAACACTTGGGGGAGGCTTATGTCCAGAAGTAGATGTCTTTCGGCTGAAATGATGATGATGATGATGATGATGGTTCTCATGTACTCTTAAAACTTATTGTGAATATGGTATTAGTGACAAATGCTTGTACTGTCTGGACAGGTACACTCATATATACTTTTTTTTTTCTCAAAAGACCACCTCAAAAATTAAAAGATACCTCAGATAGTTCTCATATAACTTGACAATTATTTATTTATTGTATGTACTTTTAAAAAAATAGGCTTAGAACTTTTGAGTTTGTTTCGGTGTTTCTTCTCAAGGTAAAAGTTAGGTAAAATTAATAATTCTATTTATAACATGATAATTTAAAAAAACTCTTTAATAAATGCGAAGCATTAGTTGATGGTTCATTAATTTGATCTAAGTGCAAGCACAAAATTTGGTAAAAGATATTCTTACTGATCTCTAAATCAACAAAAACCAGTCTCTTAAACCTTAACTAAACTCAATTTTCTGCTAAAATATTTGCAAAGTAAAGTATAAAATTGCGAAAAAACAATCTCTACGTCTGATTGGCAATTACACAACGCAAATCAATAAAGTTCTGTAAACAACTCTATTAGTCAGTGAAGTGTTAACATCGAGTAATAAACATTCTGTGATGTTTTCTTAACGGAACTGTATTTATTGAAAAATATTGATACTGGAACTATACAATTTGTGGAAGTGAAAGATTTTTCCGTAGTTTTTTTTTGTATTAAGTACTTCTGTACCGTTGACTTCTGATTTTTTTGGTGTGTCTTCTCTGAGTAGTTAGTAGCTAGAAAAAACTGGCCTATCTAGTTCAAATTGAAGAAAAATTTGACGTGTAAAAGTATTATTTATAACCAATTTGCAAAATAAATACCTATCGTTTACTTATCATTATATTTTAATTATCACTCATTTCTCACTTATTTTTCTCTCATTAATTACTCGTTCTATTTTTTTATTATTTCTTTATCTAATAGCTACAGTTTATACGTTACATATTATTTTGGTAAACAGTCCACATAAGTCTCTTAAAATCATAGTTTATCTTTGTATTCCTTAAGTCGAAATAGTTGCTCACCAGCCGAGGATGGCCTTTGGGTGCACTTGTATAGGGTGTGTATAGAAAATTATAAAAGTCGAATCGTCAACTTATGCGATTTGGCTTCGGGTCTTTACCTTCCAAAGGATCAGGACCCCAGGGATCTGAGATAAATAAATACATCATAGGAGTGGCTATTTTAGATAAATAAAACCTCTGCCCTCCTAGCCAAGTTATGATCGTTTCGTTTGCGTCGAACGACTCGAATAGGCCACGCCTACGATTCCTTTGTTCTGACGTCATCCTAACGCTCAGTCACGTGGTCAGAAGAAAGGAATCGGAGGCGTGGCCTACTCAAGGCGTTCGACGCAAACGAAACGATCGTAACTTGGCTAGGGGGGCTGTTCCATACCGCTCTATTGCTGGGCAAAGATCGCTGAAAATATGAAGGTAAATGTCAATTTACCTTCATTCAAATTGACATTTACCTTCATATTTTCAGCGATCTTTGTTTGTTGATCATATAGTTGGGTTTAGTAAGGTAAGAAGCGATATTTCCTGGTCTAAACTCCAAAGTCATGCACATTTTTTTGATCATTTTTCTGGCAACACAATAATTGGAACTTCTGTTTAATGACTATAAATTCTCTGTAACGGAATATTGCGAGATGAATACAAAATGTGTTTAACATTGGTTTTTATACAATAAACTTACACCAGTTTTTGCCGAAGGCTTCATTCACGTGTCAATTGGAAATCATTGTAAAGGAACATATTGCCAGGATAAAAATTCTATATGGAATGCAGTTCTTCTTGAAATCCAATATCTGTACCATAAATGATTGAAAGTTCAGTTGATAGGCGTCAGCATACGCCAAGAGCAGAGCAGAGCATTTTCTGAGACTACGGAAAAATTAGCCTTATGACTATACCATACATTGCAATATAAAATACAGAACACGCATTTTGCAAGCTCGAGCATGGTCGATCATCAAGTTTGGACGTGTATTTCATTTTGCAATATATGGTTATAGTCATAAGATTCATTTTTCCATAGTCTCAGGAAATGCTCTGCTCTGCTCTTGGTGTGCGCTGATGCTTTGGCGCGAACAATGCAAATGGTGTCACTTTCGCATTTATATAGTAGTAATTGCATGAATTATCCTCAGATTTTTTTTGCCATAAATTTTCACAGTGTAATTGTCAAGGGCAAGGTTTTTATGAAGCGTTTATTAAATTGCATGATAAGCCTTTTTTAATGTTCCCACTACTGGGACACAGGCCTTTTATCTAGGAGAGAGAATGGGCCGTAATTCACCACGCGGGCCTAGTGCGGGTTGGTAAATGTCACATGTCTTCGAATGTTTGGTTCTAGGACATTCCAGTTTCATCACGATGTTTTCCTTCACCGTTTTTAAAGGCAGTGGTGGTGAAATAAATTACACAAAGTAATGCGCCAGGCTGGGTTTGAACCCGCGACCTAAAACTCGTAAGTCGGGGCCGTTGCCACTCGGCACCACTGGTCGCTCATTAAATTACTGAAAGTTTATCAAGTTTATATGTTGATGTTTTCATTCGTCTTTCAGTAAAGGAAAATAATATGTTATACGTGCAATAATACTATAGCAAGCCAGATAAAATAGGCACCGTTGTCAATAATAAACTTCCACTACTACAGAGGTAGGTAATTTCCTAACAGATTTACTACATGAGTCAGCACTCAGGCATTCCCTTTTCCCTAGGAAGATTTTACGATCTACATGGGATATTAACTGGCCCATACATTTTACTGTTGTTTTGACGAACTTTCATAGAATAATATTGAAAGTGTTCCCATCTACATATACCTGAGTAATGAATTATTAACAACATGAATTTTTTTTTTTGCTTGTTTTCCCTAATTCTTCACTGAGTACTGCAATATTACAGAAAATATAAAACACAACGAAACCAATAAATACCAAATTTCAAAAAAAGAATAGCTTACCTTTAATGTATAAAGTTATATATAAAGTTTATTCGAACTTATAATTCCAAGTCAATCCAAAGCAACACACACTTAAACTAAACACTTCAAAGCAACCCATTTTAAAAAACGGCAATTTCATAGGTTAAAGGCAATTTCAAAGACCTATAATATTAGGTGTGTTCCACATTAGGATGAAATCAATTAAAATAACACTTTAACAACTTGCCGCATATAGTCTGATGCCAGAATTTCCGGGAAAAATAAATCATACTTGAAAAATCTTATCAGACGCTCCGCAATCATGAAAATCGAAACGTAAAATATGCAGAGTCGAACGCATGAAATAAATCGTCGATAATCATACCGTACGCAATATGCAATCGAATGCAGTCGCACGAAAAATATTGGAATCCATCCAATAAGTTGATGTAATGAAAGCGACTTTACTGCTATACTTCGGGGGGAGGGTATCTAAGACGTTTGCAATTTCCGAACAAAATCTTTGTACGTTTTACGAGCAAGACAATAGATGTTTACTGGCGAACGGTGTTGGCAGACGGCCGAAGCGGCGATGCGAACAACTCATTTTACGCTCCGTGTCGTCTACTCGATCAGCATCCTTATTCCCGATCAATCGACGCGAAACACCGAGGTGTGCAGCTCTGCACTGTAAGTAAAATGTATTGTAACACTCACAATTCAAATGGATTTTCCTTAAAACAGAATAGGGATAGAAATGTTTCGTACAAAACATCGATTCTTTAGAATGGACTTTAAATGTGATTCTGTTGTGATAAATGACGATCGTTAGTTGCATTTCTTTGTTCCTTTGTTGTGGGTGTATTGTTTCTTGTTTTTTTTTTTTTTGGAAAATGACATTAATTTGTGACAAAATGACAGACATTTTGTAGTTTTTGCTGAAATAGCTACAGATTTTTCATTCTGCTGGAGTTCTTCCTAAAGTTATTTTAAGAAATGACTGAAGAGTATTTTTGTACCATTCACAGTGAAGATCTTTTGTTATACTAAGTAGATACGTCCAATTGAATAAAATAACAAAAATTCTTAAAATCACTCATTTCATTCAACCCAAGATAAAAAATAATAATAACTAAAAAACACAAGCGAAAAAACGAACCATGAACCAACAAAAGATTTCTTAAGAAACTGCTGTAAAGAACGCCAAAAGACATTGAAGGCGTTGCAGACGACGGCAAAATCAGATACGATTCATTAGTGTAACGAGCTTTTAATATTTAAGGGTCGGCTTTGATTGGAATGGCTTGGAAGTGTCAGACGTTGCTTGAGGGTCCACGGCTTTGAATCCACGACACGTACTTACCTTTTCAACGTATGAAAAGTACCACTTGAGTTTTTGACACTTTCTTAAACTTTGATGTGGGATTTTTGGTGCAGATTCAGCTGCCATCTAGGTTTATGATTTGTGGTACTTTAAAGATAGAGTATGTTAGAGTGAATAATAGGCTCTTAATAAACCAGTGCGATTCGCCATCAACGATTACATCACTGCTTACTATCAGATGGGATCGCAGTCAAGCACTAGTTTATATCATTATAAAAAAAGATTATTACAGCTAAATATATAAAAAGAGAAACTGACTGACTGGCATATTAACGCACAGCCGAAACAACAGAGTCTAGGAGTGTGAAATGTTGCATAGAGTTCCCTTATATACTGGTCTAGTCGCCGGAGGTCGTGGGTTCGATTCCCACCCAGGATAAATGTTTGTGTGATGAGCACGATCATTTATTCTGTGCCTGGGTGTAATTTACGAGTATCTACAATATGTATGTATTTAGAAATATATAAGTATTTATAACAAATAATTTATCAGTTGTCTAGTATTCATAACACAAGCAGAGCGCTTAGCTTGGGACTAGACAGCGTTGTGTGACTAAGAGGATTTTCAAAAATTCACCCCTTTGGGGCCAATATTATGCACACCTATTGATTTGCAGACAATATCCAGTTGCATTTAAGTCCGTCTATATCATTCACTACTACATTTATATGTTAAATAAATAAAAAATAATAATTTCATGTTTCCATTGATTTTTGGTTCGAAAAGAAATCAACTAAAAAAAAAACAAGTTTTCTCAAAATATGTTTCGTTGAACTCATAAAGTAAAAAAAAAACAGGTTATTATTATGTAAAATTGTACCCCCGTGTTGTTGAAGGGGTTGATGCTCTAGGGAGGTGTCGAATCATTCAAACGAACTCACTAACACTCTCCCCTGGGTTTTCCTGCACCCCGCTGATGTTTGGTGCAAATTATAGATTTCAGCGTGCATTTGAATGTAACATGTGTGTGGTTATAGGAAAAGAAGTAATTTTTTTCGCAGTGGTCACAACCTAGACGCTTTACTTTGTATAATTTATTGCGTTGCCACTACTCAATACGAAAATCAATAACTATCAGAAAATTGCAAAATTGAAGACAACTAATTTACTTAGCACCCATCGGAATATGATGGATCTCTAGTACTTGTGTCCACAACATGGCTTCTTCATAGGTACTTCTTGTATTATTTTTTGTCTGTTATTCACACAAAAACTACCGGGCAAGTGCGAATCGAACTCGTGCACTGAGGTTTCCGTACAAACTCACCTATGAAAACAGTTTAATTTCTGAATCGAGTCTCAAAGGTTTTTCCGAATGGCATTTTTTTTTTTTGTGACGTTCATTCGAACGACTTTAAAAGTAGATTGACAGACAAACGAATATTTAAAACATAACCTTTTACCTATAAATTTACAGTTTTTAGGTCTTTTCCTATACTTATACTATGAGATCTTGCTTCATGCCAAACATTAGGTTTCTAGGACAATGGGAAATACCCTATGAATTTTAATTTCCCTGAGATTGTCGAAATATACGGTTTTTGCAACATAAACGTCCGTATCTTATTTTTCGTAAATTTACAAGTTTGATTTTTACACAGCTTCAAGAGACCGCAGGCCTAAGTATATGGTTATAATTTCAACTCATACCTCCACGTTATTTGGGGTCGGCGCAACACGTTTTTTTCTTCCACTCTGCCCTGTTACTCGTCATGCTATCACTAACTTCCTTTTCTTTCATATCACTCTTCACACAATCCATCCATCTTTTCTTTGGTCTCCCTCTCTCTCTCCATCCATCCACATGTAAACTCATAACTCTTTTAGTAACATGCGTTTCATCCCAAACGTGAAAAAAAACGTGTTGCGCCGACCCCAAATAACACGGGATAAGGGCAGGAAGATGATGATGATGATGACCTCCACGTTTTCCCGAGGTCTTGACAGATTGATGGTCCGTTTTTTCCTTTTGAGGTATAGAACCCTAAAAAGACAATATAAAATTCAGAGACACCTCTTTTAAATGTAATTATGAAGACAATATAATATGTAATTAATATTTTTTAATAATTAGGTAGGTATCTTACAATCACTATGATTAGTATCGCTTGTTCTATAAACGTAGTATTATTGATCTGAAAAATTCGACCTTTGATTTAAGGTTCCTAAGTTGTAATTAAGTTTAGCTAGCGTGATGAATATTTGATTTCAGTTAATACCTCAGGTGGAAGTTTTTATATGTCAATCGATAAAACCTGTAATTAACTTCTTTTATTTTATCATTAATTTTGTCTAGGTGTCAAATTATTTAAGTCACGTACCCAAAAAACTACCACCACTACTAGTAACAACAATCGATTAAACCTTTAAAAGAGACCGGTAGAGTGGTAAAATCAGACCTATTAATCTTATAATTTTTAAATAACAAAACTATAGACGGCGCCAGATAAACATGGGATAAAGTAAATTAACCTTTTCCTAATAAATCTGCGTAGGTACCCAAAAAACTAGTAGGTAACAAAAATGAACTGTTTTTCATTACTAGATCAGGTAAAGGATTACAATACATGTCGATTCAAGACAGCTTTATGTTTGTCAAGACCTCGTCTTGGATTTTTGGTAACTTCATAGTTTGTCACGACCTCGTCTCGGATTTTCGGTAACTATTTTTGTATTTCTCGAGCCCATCGCTCGATTATTATACGGGAGACATGTCCAGCCTATTCCATTTAAGCTGAGTAGCCAGTGTTACGTCAACGATATGTATTTTGTAGTGCAGTATATTACATGTAGCGTTTTGAGCATCCTACGCCTCACTTTGACAAAGTTGGACTTTTAGATGACCAAATCTGTATTCTTTAAAAGGTAAAAGTACACCTTAAAACAATTACATAATTAGTACATAACATATCATAATCGATCTTGTAATGTTCCCACTGCTGGGGCTCAGGCCTCCTCTCTAGAAGAGCGAATAGGCCGTAATCCATAACGCGGGCCCAGTGTGGGTTAGTGAATATCACATGTCTTCGAATTTTTGTTTCACGTAAGACATAACTGTTTTCTTACGATCTTTTTCTTCACCGTTTTGAAAGCAGTTGTGATGAAATAAATTACACAAATTACGCAAGTTGCATAGGGTTTGATCCCGCGATCTACAATTTGAAAGTCGGGGCAGCTACCACTGGGGCATCATTGCTCTCAATATAATGAATACTTTGGTTATTACGATGAGGCATATTCTTCCCCGCAATAATTATGTGGATTGCGAGGAAGAATATGCTAACCTTTAACGTAAATAATTTAAAGAATACCCTTTTGCCGCATTACGCTGTACGCTTGTAAATTATAACTTAGAATTTAATCCAGCGCCGTTTCTCGTGAATATTACAAAACTGCAATTTCCGTATCAACGAGACGTAAATAAATAATACATCATGCCCTACGTGTATAGTATTAGTGCGCACTTGTTAATTGCTATGCATTTGATAAATAATTAATTGAACCGGTAATGAACAAGTAGAAAATTATTAATCATTTGTTTCTAGCATTGGCATAGTCTTATAATATTGACTGAATCTTCAGCGAATGTTACAACATGACGTACAAAGTAAGCTAATTTACTTTAATTTTACCTTAAACATTATCAAACATTACCAGAGCCGATAAAATTTCAAAGAAACCATTTTCTTCGCACGTTAACGTTTAAAGGAAAAGCTTCCCCTGAATTATCAATAAAACAGATCCGAAATACATAATTCAAGTTTCATTCCAGTTTAGCAGTCGAAGACTCGCTTTTCTATTGAAAACCTTGCACGGCTACAGTATCAGTAAAAGCATAATTTCCTGTACTGAAATATTTATACCGAGACCGTACGTAGGAGCAGCTACGACGGTGCTACGGTGCTACGCTCGTAGCTATGTGCTACGACATTGGTTCTACGATTATGTGACCTAAGAAAACTACGTATTTTGTAGTAAATATTGAAAATTCACTAGCTAACTTAACATTTAATAGCATATTTAATTTTGTGTAATTTTAGAAACATCTTCAAAATAACGATAAACTTAAAGTTTAGTAATGTTTCATTAAAATGCCTTAGTTTTTCAGGTCGTTCCAAGGACGTAGGTTCTACTTTATGAAAAACAATTTCATAAAGTGTGTCTAACTTTTAGGGCAATGAAATTTTATATGAGTACTAGAAAGTTTATCGTAACGACTATAATACACTTTTAGTGTCTCGCAAACAAACAAAACTATAGTAATTATTTTGAATACAATTTTATGTTTTTTTTTTTCTGTGTTTCTCAACCTACTGCTTTGATTCAACAATATTAGAATAGGTAATACGATTCTGAATTTCAAAACGCCCACATGACATGGTGAAATTTTACAAGGTAGGAAAGTATTTTTAGATTATTATTAAAGTTCAAATTATGGTTAAAGGTAAAAAACTTAGATAGAAAAAATATTTTTTAAACAAGCAAATAAAAAATTATTATAAACGCTCAAAAAGAAGAAAGCAAATTTTAAATATAATCCAGTTCCTAAGCATGTCTGCAAAAATTCAGTCCAATCTGTTAGTGGTAACTGTTATGAAATTAATTTACAAGACTTGCACTAAACAAACTTACACACATACCAACATTGTAAGTACAAAAAGCTTGTAAAAATTCACTACTTATGTTAACTCACATACACAAGATACCCAGGCCTAAAACAATCGAATGGCGAATCGAACCCACAACACGCAGCACAGTAGCCAATTGCTCAACTGTTGTGACTATGCCGCTATTGACAAGCGCTAACCAAACATCACTTGTAATTTACGCTACCAATGTAATTTGACTGGCCTGTTGGTGTATTGATTAATGGCCCAGACTGCTATGCCGGAGGTCGTGGGTCCGATTCCCATCCAGGAAAAATTCCCGATCCCGATTTTTGGCCACCGTAAATGATATAATGTAAATGATATAAAAGTGTTTTTTAAACCTACTTACAAAATAAATATCATTTATTTTGTAAGTAGGTTTAAAAAACACTTTTACACGTCATTTTTTTTTTTTTGTCATTTTAAACTAGATGAGGCCGGTGTTTCCTAGCTGACTACCCTGAGAAGAAACACCGAAACAAACTCAGGGGTCAAAGTCTCTTTTAAAGTCCATACAGTTAATAAGTAATGGTCAAATCACATGAGAACAGTGCAGATTCGTCTGAGATGGTCTTTTGAAGAAAGAACCATACAGATTTGAGTGGACCTGTCCAGTCAGTGGAAGCATTCGTCAGTATTCGCAAAGCTCAACCCAGGACTACTAAGGAGCTCAACGACTTGACGAACAATACCAAGGAAAGGACATTTGGGTAGGCCGCAGAATATACTCAAATTGCCAGACATACGTTAAAATTACTGAAAAGGAAAAAAAAAGGCAATCAACATTGTTCTCACGTTCACAATAATAAAAGTAAATATATAATTTACAAAATGTAATTTACTTAATAAAGTAAATATTGATGTCAAAAATAAAAATAAATAAAGTCAAATTGCAAAATAAAAATAATCTACAATATCAAATTGTAAAATAATTATAATAAAGAGCATAATTGAAAATAAAAACAAAAGAGAAAAATAAGACAACAGTTATAGTGCGTACTGGAGCAGGTCAATCCCAAGCCTTTTCGTCCTCAACATAGTCCTTTATAGAGTAAAAAGCCTTTTGACAAAGTTTTCGCTTTACAAATGTTTTCAATTAAGGCTTAGTTGTTGAATATGACTAGGAAGTTTATTATAGAAGTGTATACATTGGCATCTAAATGAGTCCCCTATTTTTTTTAGCCTGGTTGTAGGAACCACAAATTTGTGTTAGTTCCTAGTATTAAAATTATGGATATCACTATATTTTTTAAACATGTTTATATTTTTATGTGCATACAAAATATTCTCGTAAATATACTGTGAAGGTACAGTCATAATATTGATATCTTTAAATTTATCTCTGAGGGAGTAACGTAAACCGTAAACGCGGGCTTGCTGCCGGCGAGCAATGGCTGGCTCGCCGTCCGATCGTCCGGTAGCCATCCGGACCGAGCCAAAGTCGTCGACGGCCTCAAGATGTCAGCAAACCGTAGGGGCCCAGGAGGGTCGAAGCCTACTGGGGCCAAGGGTCTTTTTCTGACAGGAAGACTCGGCCCTGGTATATAAGGCAACGAAGGAATATGTTCAGGTTTTTAGTCAGTAAAAGTCTCTCGCTCCACCTAAAAAACCAGGACAAATGTTTGTTTGATAAGCACGATCATTTGTTCTGTGTCTGAGTGTAATTTATCTAAAGTATGTATATATTTAAAAAAAACTATATTTATGTTTATCAGTTGTCTAGTACTCATAGTACAAGCTCTGTTTAGTTTGGGACTAGATGGCATTGTGTGATAGTCGTGGAATATTAAAAAAAAAATGGATTGTTCAGAGCATGTCACTTTATACAGCTTCTGTCTCGACTGTCAATTTTGAGATTTAACGCGTGTAACTCTAATGGAATTGTAAAAAAACTAATGCGACTTTATAACATGCTTTTATTATATGTAAGATAGTTTATTTTTACTACCACAAAACCAGCATACACTCACAAACTATTTGTTATTCAACCTGGAGAATCATATTCAGCCTAAATTAAGCATGCAAATAGAACTTACGATGTCGGATAGCGTTGAGGTATGTGACCTCGTTTAACCTTTCCGAATTCAGTCTGAATCTATACCTGGAAGTTTAAATATAAACTATCAATAAGTTATTTTGTTTGTAGACTTGAGGTAAGAAGAAATGGAGAATATTTTTGATGTTCATCAATTTTAATTTTTAAAGAATATCGACATAACATTAATTAGGGTTTCATACTCAAAGGTACGAAACGGGACCCTATTGCTAAGACTCCGCTGTCCGTCTGCCTGTATATAACAAAAAATATTAAAAACAGAATAAAATGGATATTTAAGCCCCAATACAAACGTGATATTTTTGCCGTTTTTTTGCTACAGATGGTAAGGAACCCTTAGTGCGGCGTGAATCTGACTCGCACTTGGCCGGTTTTTTATTTTTGTTTTACTGTCTGATGCAGTTAGCTAGAATATTCTGACGTGTCTGACCAATTATTTTGATTTTAAGAATTTTTGTTTTTCCAAATGTCTTAAATGATGTAATTAAGACGTTTGAACACATAACACCGATATTGTAATTAAATTTTAAGATAATGTTTTTGTTGTTATTCATTGTATGTTACCTACAGTTACTAACCACCTAATGACATTATGCTTTTGATAATATAATTTGTAGTTAGTGTGCGCATTGCGAGCATATGTGTATATGTGTCTACGAGTACGTAAGCAATAATGGATGCGTCAAATAGTTTTTTTTTAAATTATTGTTAATGTTTTATCCCTATAAGTACATTTTTTATCATCATCATCATCATTTCAGCCGAAAGAAGTCCACTGTTGGACATAGGCCTCCCCCAAGCGACGCCATAACGACCGATCCTGTGCGTCTCGCATCCACCGCATTCCCGCGACTCTCACCAGGTCGTCGGTCCGCCTTGTGGGAGGCCTTCCAACTCTGCGTATTCCGGTACGCGGTCGCTACTCTAGAACCTTTCGACCCCATCGACTGTCCGTTCTACGAGCAATGTGCCCTGCCCACTGCCACTTTAGTCAGAAGAATCACCTTTTTAATATTTAATGGTAAATTTCATGCTGTACTTACCGTAATTTGTTCTGGGGCTAGAAACATCTAAATGGTTTAATATACTGCTTTTGATGATATATTCACGTATTTTCCTTTTAAATGATACCTGAGAGCTTTTGTAACTTTATACTTGAAAAGCAAAACCACAACGCAAACGACAGTAATTTGTTCCAATTTACTTTTCTTTGCACTTTGTTAAGGATTTATCTACAAAATACTCTTGAAGAACTCGCGGCTAGGTAATAACAGCCTCGTAAAATGATGTTCAAGTTAAACAATACCTACTGAGGTCGGCCTTTGGATGGATGATCGTTTTAGCATATCGAGATTCTTTCATGCCTAAGAAAGCACGTTAAGCCGGTTAAGCCCTTGGTTCCAGCTGTAATTTGTAAATTTTTGACAGTCGTCGTTACGGATCGTCAAAAGCCAGGATATCTGACACGAGCCTTTTTTTTAGTAGGGAAAATCATCTTATAACAAATCTCGCTCTTGGGCGGAGCGGAAGATAGTGTCAGACTTTTACTGACTAAAAACCTACTCCTGTTTCTTTGATGCCTTCGTCCCAGGGCCCCGCGTTTCGTTTTCACACTACCCATGGCCCCAGTAGGCTTCGACCCTGCTGGGCCCTTACGAATCTGACACGAGTCTTCCTAATATCTCGGTTGTGGAGGATACATCAGCAGTAGTTCCATGTAAAATACTTGTATTCAGCTGTATTTATTTTTATTAGAATCTGACTCTAACTTAGTTGCAAAAAGGCTAGGTAGAATGTATAATTTAATCGTATTAGAAGCATTTTGAATTTACTGGCAAGTTCATGAAGATAAGTACCTCCAAGAGAACTAAGGTCATCGACATAGCCCAAAAAATTGGCAAACATAAGTGGCAGTGGGCTGGGCACCTTACTCGCAGGACAGATACTTGATAGGGCCGTAAGGTTCTAGACTGGCGAACGGGAGACGCAGCGATAGAAGGCTCACTTGGTGGAAGCCCACAGATCAATTAAAACAGATTCGGCTGAATTTGACGATGATGATGATGACATGAAGATGTACCAGCAAATTGAAATCGTTTAGTCGATTTATAACCCGTGTCTGTACTCGGTACTAGAACAAAATCTATATCATGTGTAATAAACTCAACATTTACATAAATACCTAATGAATCGTTTCGAAGCGGTTCACTATTGACGACAACATAAAACTTGGCCTGTCAATTTTATATGTTTCTACCTTGTTTTTTGTAACAAATGCTGCCATAACATTTTTATAGTACGAAACAACCTATAAAACGGGTTTTAGTGCACTGACATTCGTGTAAATTTTCGCTTTATTATCTTATTTTTTTTTAGTATCTTATTATATAATAAAATTATTGATAAATGTTTATGACACTTATTTCAATGGTTTATGACTGAAAATTTAATAGAGAAAGGATTGTGTGTTAAACAAAATTGTTATTTTATTTTCATGTGTCAAGTAATCAATTTAAATTTTTGAACAGAGCAATGGAAAGGGATATGCTAGTTTCCTTGCGTGATCACATCAGAAATGAATATATCTGCAGGAGAACCAAACTTACCGACATAGCTCAAATAATCGCCTAACTTAAGTGGCAGTGGTCAGGGCACATTGCTCGCAGAATAGATGGTCGATAGGGACGAAAGATTCTTGAATGGCGACCATGTACTGGAAGACGCAACATTGGAAGGCCTCCCACAAGGTGGACCGATGCCCTGGTGAGGGTGAGACGCACAAGACCGGTCGTTATGGCAACACTTGAGGGAGGCCATTGCCCAACAGTGGACGTCTTTCGGCTGAAATGATAATTATGATGATGATGAAAATGTTGAAATATCTGTCTGAATTGGCGGGAAATAATGTTACATGCCTTGACTAATTTTATAGTGACATTCAGATGAAATAGTTGTTAGGTAATGGGTGAACCAATTTTTCTTGTTAGGAGAAAATACGCCAAAGCCACGAAGCTAGACGAAAACACCAAAAAAACAAACTCCTTTACGCTCTCGTCTCACGTCGATAGCCCAAACTGTTGTAATGGATTCCATTTGGCAAGTTGCTAAGTAGCCTGACTTAGCGTTGGATTGCGCCCTCAACGCTTTTTTCCGAGACGCTCTGGCTTAATGTGTCTACCGCTAGATATCTGTGTGCTACTTACTAATCTTGTGAGGCTTCTTCATGTCTCATTCTACACCAATTTTGTGATGTTACAATAAACAACTATACCTATTCGAAACATCAACTTTATGCTTGTGTATAAACGTCAAAAGTCTGTTAGCCACAGTCTTTTTTTAAGCCCTCTCACTCAATGTGGAGCGAGAGGGAGTGTAAGGCCTATTGTCCATGGACGCGTAGCTTCATAGATGTGTATTTGTCATTATACGCTTGGTGTACGAAGCGGCAACGACATGACGGCATAACGTTGCCGCTTCGTTAACAGTTTCATAGTTTTGCATGTAAGGTGTGAGCAGGCGTACACCAAGCGTATAGTGACGAATATTCGTCTATGAACACGTAGATAGTAGGCCTAAGACTTTTACTGACAAAACCCGCCTGTGTTCCTTCAGTTGCTCTTTGCATTCGAGGGTCACGGTAAGTTTTTCAAATAATTTCTGGCAGGTATCGGCTCTATTGGACCCCGTTCAAGTCAAATATAGTCCTAATATGTTATTGTATCTATAAAAAAAGCAAAATAATATAAATTGCCTGCTGCGGTCTTCCCGTCCAACTATAATTTAGGTGTCTTCAAGGCTAGAGTGAATAGGCTCCTAATAAACTAGTGCGCCTCACCATCGATGATTGCATATCTGCTTACCATCAGGTGGGATCGCAGTCAAGCACTGGTTTCTATCAATTTTTTTTTTTAAAAAAACACTGTCTAATGAATAGATGATTTTTGCAATTTTGCTCACTTCTGGTGTGCGCTAAAGTACAAACGTAGCAAACAAAATTTATTGCAAACGTAGTCACTAGGTATATACCTAGTTACTATATTTGCAATATATCCTGACGAGTCTAATAAGTAAATATATGAGTTATTTTTTATTATTTATTTATTTATCAATTGCTTGCTATACTTACAGTATGCACCAAAGCGTAGAGCAAGCCAACAAACCAACAATTCTCGAAGAAAAAAACGGATACTAACGTTTATCATTTCTTTACTGTTATAAAAATATAGTATATATCGAATTGAGGTTCCTGAACAATCAGGGCATTCAGCAGATTGAGCACCTGAGCTGTAGGTGCATATCGAGCCGTTAGAGTACATGATGTGTTCTTCATTACATACTAAAGAAAATTATACATACAGCAGATTTATTACAGTGCCGAGTTGCTAGCTTGTCGGTTTTCTACCGGTTGAATTTCGGGGAGTGTGCATCAGAATTGCATAACCGAATTCCGCCTAGCCCGTTCCATCATAGGACCACCAGGCGTACGGCAATGCGCCACTGGTACATGGTGGACATCCCACCTATACGCACAAAACGTTTTAGAAACAGCTAAGGAGTGGAATTCCTTGCCGGAATCTGTTCCCTGTTTCCTGATGGCTACAACCCGGGAATCTTTAAGTCAAGAGTGAATAGGTTACTTCTAGATAAGCGCGCTCCATCGTCGACCGCATCGACTCTTTCCATCAGGTGAGATAGCGGTCAAGCGCAAACCTATCAAGAATAAGAAAAAAAAGTTCTTGTAGGTACATAGGTGAGCTTAAGCCAACGTTGAATTTTCTCCCAGCAAACCATAGTATGACAGCGAAGGATCACAATAGAGGGCAGATCGCAGTGTAGTTTTAAAATTATACACAATAAAAAAATAAAATCCCATAAACAGTTTTAAATAATATCTGATGCATAAAGCTTAAACAAAAATCTTGGATTATGCCGACTCGCGACGCATTACCGACGAATCCAATCACTCTGCCACAAACCGATCGTAGACGCTTTTTAACCTCCCAGGATTAAAGAAAAAAAAACAGCATTAACAAAAATCACTCGAACACTTAACAGTCGTCTGGAACCAAAGCTATTTATTTATTCATTGGATCGTGAACGATGCGCGTCCAAGTGGAACCTTGCTATTTCATCGGCTGCATTGTGATGCGCTCAATTAGCAACTGCTAAATGTTGAGCACCCTGACTTGACTAATTGCTAGGAATCATTGAAGTGTAGTGTAAAATATGAAGTGATGTTTTTAGGGTTCCGTACCACAAAAGGAAAAAAAACTAAATCCTTATAGGATAACTTTGTTGTCCATCTGTCTGTCGGTCTGTCTGACTGCCTGTTTGTCTGTCTGTCTGTCTAGACAGAAAAAGACAGAGACAGACAGACGTCTGTCTCTCTGTCTGTCAAGACCCTTTATCTCGGAAAAGCGTGGGGGTATCGAGTTGAAATTATAACGATAAACTCAATTCTGCGGTCCCTTGAAGATGTGAAAAAATCAAACTTCTAAGTTAACGAATAAAAAAGATACGGCCGTTTATGTCACAAAAACGTATATTTTGATACTCTCAAAGGAATCAAAATTCATAGGGTCTTTCCCGTTGACCCAGAATCCTGAAATTTGGCATAAAGCAAGGTCTTATAGCACCAATATAGGAATAAATCTGAAAACAGTAAATTTGTTGTTACCTACGTCACAAAAAAAATACTTTATTGCAATTCGGAAAATTCTGCGAGACTCCGTTTAGGAATTTTAGTTTGTACGGAACCCTCAGTCCGCGAGTCCGAATCGCACTTGCCCAGTTTTTTTATTGTTTCGGTAGATGTGACTCACATTTACACACAGTTACTTGAAAATATATTATGAAAATCTGCACAAAAAGCAAGACACGGTTCACTCTGAAGTATTTTATTTTAGGAGTATTTTTTTAAATTATACGAGTACATCGACTTTTTAGAACTAATTAAGTTATGAGTTAGTATTAGCGAGCAAAAATTTAAGTTGCGTAAGTACTTGTTGTGGATTTGACTGATTGCTGGACATTTTTGGACGTAGTGAAATATAAAATACGATGATTTTTTTAGGTGTGTCGTTGAATATTTTCTAAGGTACTCCATACCTTTAAGTAAAAAACACATTGAAGGCGATTATTTCCAATTTTTTTTGGGACATCAGCTTATAATTAAGATTGTGGACGAATGATTTAAAAATACACATATAACCATGATTATTGTGCCAATTTTACTGGCAAAAAATACATATAATTTACAAAGAAAATAAGGAAATCAGTTTCCCTTTGAAGTGATCGCTCCTTCATTGCACACCCTACATTGCGTTAATTTCGAACCCTCCGCTCTTTTGAACTGCTCAAGTCAATCGAAAAGTCAATCCGTTGGTTAAACATCACAAATGAAAAGTCTCCAATAGGGAATGTTTTAAGTAATAGGAGAAATTAAAAGTGTTTTCAAGATTTTCAATGAACGATGAACGAACAAAGGGAGAAATTGGGATTTTATTCGAGGTTACAATTTATGCCGACTGGAGTTTACTTACAATCTTATAAATTAATTGATTGGGTCTCTTCAATTTGCTTTTTTACTGTTTCAATTTTATTGTTTTGCATACCGGGGTTAAATTGATTTATGAATACAAAATACATATTTGAATATCCATAGTTACAAAATATATAATACTAGCTTCTTCCAGCGGTTTTGCCCGCGTGATTGAAAATATAAAACCTATGTCACTCAGTGATAAAGTATCAATTTACTGGTGAAAGAACTTTTAAAATCGGTTCACACGGTACAAACAAAAATACAAATCTTTTCCCGCCCGGGGCCACGGGATGAAGGCAAAGAAGGAACAGGAGTGGGTTTTTAGTCAGTAAAAGTCTGACACTATCTTCCGCTTTGCCCATTTGTCATTAGATGACTGTCACGCCTACAAAAAAAAAAAGAAACGGTACAAACAAAAATACAAAACTTTTCTCCTTATAAAATTAGTATAGATACATTAATTTATATATATATATTATATTTATATTTATATATATAAGCTGAAAACTATCGAGATGTTAATGTAATATGCATATAATCAATTAAAACATGGATACAGGGGAAACATATTACGCTTAACAATTTTCCGTATAAACCATTACACTCGTTACCAAATTAATCATGAAATGTTTTAACATCATATAAATTATATTAATTTTAATGAACGATTTTTTGTTTTGAGTGTAAGTAGTGATTGAGTATTTAAATGAAATAATATTGTCTGGTATGTTAATTACCAGTAATGAAAATATATTATTAAATAGATGTGGTTCAATCTGTGTAATGGTACAAAAGCGGACTTAATACAACAAGGCATTTTCTATAAGTTATATATTATATTATTTAAAAGACTACATTGGGATTAGTGTGTTGTACTATCATTAAGATTAGGTACTTATAATACTTCAAAGATTATAATTGAAAGAACTTAAAACATAATAATTATGATAAAGATCAAGTACAATAGAATATTAAGTAATAGTTCCAAATTTTACGCTTTAAGGAAAATTTACTCTTATAATATAAAGACAATATTCCGGAGTCTTATGGTAAAGACATCTATTTCTTACAAACACATTTACTGACAAAAAAGCCCTCTTCCTTTGTAGTAATAACCTAAACAAGCCGTATTCATTAAGAATAATTCAAGATACGTGTACCCCTAATAAAAAATCAATCCGCATTCCACCACGAAATCAATCTCGAACAAAAATACTTCTGTATACTTTATTCTGCCTGCATTTGTACCCCTTCGTATAAATATAGCAAGCCCTCATTGCGTTAATGCTTCGCCCTTTGATATTGTCTAGTCAATCGGAAATATATCCTTTTGTAATACGTAGATAACTCTATGTGCGGAATATTATTTTTCGCTTGGTTTGTTAAGAAAATTGAGACAGCATCTGCTTTGCAAGTGGGTAGAATGTTTTAGGAATGGTGGACTGTTAATTGGATCCTTCGTATAACGTCATATTGGGGATGGAAATTGTTGTTTTAATGAACGAAAGTTAGCATATCTGTTATCTTTTGTGGAGTGAGTGGGTGTTTGGGGTTGGAATTTAAATTACATGAGACATTAAGCACGCGGTACAATTTGAAAGAATATCAATTAGCTGTTGTCAATTCGTATTATGTTTTGAATAGAATGACAGTAGTATTAATTTAATGTTTAATATTTTCTTCAACCGATTTTTTTCGGTGTTCATCTTTGTTGATGATGTTGCATGACCATTGCTTACTAAAGCGAAAAGGTTGTTAGTAATCTTGAAACCTACAATTATATGGCCTTCTATATGGTGGGAAATTATCACTTTCTCCCACTCTGAGTGAAGCGAGAGGCTGTGTTATTTTTTTTTTACTAAAACTCACTCTTTTTCCTTCAGGTGCCCCTTGCGTCCAGGACTGCAGTAACTCTTTAGAATAACTTTGCAGCTTTGCCCTGTCAATTAATGCCGGCAACCATTATGGTGCGCCTGGAACTCAACGTGCCGTCGACCCAGGCCTGATCCTTCTCGGACTGCGAGCTACACGTTGCTTGCCATCCAAAAGCCCCAGCATACGGTGGTTGATTTCGTCCCACGACTCCCGAACCTTAGCGTCTTCAGCTGCGATCGGGGTTTGAGGATTGACCACTTACGCATTGCTTGCATTATGTAGGTACTTTTAGCTGAAGAAGGTGATTGCTTTAAAAAGCGATCAGGTCGGCGTACAGGCCATCATACGAAGACAGAGGGTATTTGAAGCAGTCACTTCTTTGGCAAAGCTGTAGTATGAGCGGGAGAAGGGGGTAAGCATACGCGACGATTTACAGTTATGATGTTTCGTCAAACCGTTTTCATATGGGGATGGGATTTTTATTTATGATTTACGCAGTTTAAATATGTCTACTATTACCGATACCTATGTACATCTTAGTTGGTACAACTGTGATGCCTCACCTGCTACCACAATCACTTAATCGGCTCCAACAGCGCCCACGGGATAGAACTGCTGTGTCCTATTTAATAAGGGACCACACAGTTTAATTGTGTTGTAATTAATTTACATATTAAACGCCTGCACTATACGCAATATATTAATTCTGCTCCTTTGAATGAATACCATATTTAATTAATTTTTTCTTGTGTTGCTTAATGTATCATTTTTTTAAGGATTTTTCTATTATTTCTATCTGACTTCAAAAATAAGGGGTTCTCAATTCTTTATATTTTTTCAATGCAGGATACCTCAATAATCCGTCATTTATGAATTGATTTTGAAAGTTCTCCTTTTTTTTCCGAAGGATTTATATAATTCCAGATTGGTGTCATTTTTAGTAAAAGCCTGTTCTGATGATAGAATCTATGAGGTCTTCAAAACCAAATTAAAAAAGACACTATATAGTGAGAATTAAAAAACTTTATGCAAATATCATTAATTTAGGAGATCGGTGTTAAATCACAAAGAAACACAATCAAAAATCAATACTTAAAAAGTTAAACTATTACATATTGGAAACGTTAAAACTATATAGGTATATCTTTTCAAATA
Source organism: Mythimna vitellina (assembly GCA_949316375.1). Taxonomy (NCBI): domain Eukaryota; kingdom Metazoa; phylum Arthropoda; class Insecta; order Lepidoptera; family Noctuidae; genus Mythimna; species Mythimna vitellina. The sequence goes on from OX438686.1 coordinate 13,364,248, forward strand.
TATTATATATTTATTTTCTATATATTCTCACAGTCTTCTACCAGCAGTTTCGCCTGTGTGCAAGTGAAAAATTCTAGCGAGGGAACATATTTCTGGGATAAATGTGGGAATGATATGTGCTAATCCAGGACATTTTCTACCCTTGTATCAAACTTCATCCAAATCCTTTCAGCAGTTCGAGTGAGAAGAAGTAACAAACAGAAACACACACTCAAAAACGTTCGCCTTTTTATAATAGTGTGATATATAAATATGAAAATAAATGAACTGAACATATAGTAAAACGAGAATATTAGCAATGCTCTCTTACTCCTGCGAGATGCGGTAGGGTACATACTGTGCTGGAGTAGGTACAAAATGACGTATAAAAATGACAGATCAGATACCCAATATTAATTACATTAAAAGGTACTATTAATTGTACGGAAAATTACTAAATCCAAATTACTATATATCAAAGGAATTAAATCCGTCAAAGAAGTCGTATGACATCAAAGCGCTTCTAAAACAGAATTTAATAACAAGGTTAACTAACAAAATGTCTACCAACTAACAGATCTCGACGTCAAAAGATACAAAGTTTAGTACAGATTACAACGCAGCCAATTTCCGTAGTACATTCTCGTACTTATAAATGTCCTATATCTACACGTATTGTGACAGTAAAATGTTATGACGAGATATGAGACGAACTTATACATACTTTTACGTTTTGCCCTTCATAAGAGCCTGTTAAAGGATTCCTAATCTTATGTCTCCCATCTTAAGGCTGGGTAGAAAGTTTTGACGTGTACTGATAATTTGGTTATACAAGCAAATGTTACATGAAAAGGGGCTAAACTTTTTACAACTTCAATACTGTACGAAAGCCGATAAGATCCCATAAAACGCGTATTGAGAATGTGTACTAACTCTTGAAAAATGTATGCAAATAGTCAAAGTTTCAATATTCCTACGGTGTTCTATGGTAACACTGGTATCACAAATCTTGTCTACATATTTTCTAAAATAGATATAAAAGTGAAGTCTTACTTTGGTAAGTTTAATAAAAAGACAAAATGAACTTAAATCTATCTTGTGAGGGAAATTGATCTACTTCGTAAAAGTGGAAATGAAAACAGTTTATAATGTTGAAACAGGCGAAGTTTGTAAACTACACGAAGACCTGGGTGGTATAAATGGAGCTGTATCGACTACAAATGAGCTTTAAAGTCGAACTTTTAACTTTATTTTCAAGTATTGGTCGCAAGTTTTCATTATATGGGTTCTGCATAAGAAATCCTCTTCCTTATTCCGGAATTCCAAAAATTCAAACTGTTTCTGTTCTAGGGGAATTCAAAATTACCTGCGTCGCAACGTCAAAATCTAAACTGAAACTTCTACCGGTCTGGGTGGAGCAAGAAAGAGTGTGAGTTGTCAGTGTCAGACTTCAATTGAATAAAACTTACCTGTGCTCCTTAAGTTGCCCTTTGCGTTATAGGAACGCAGTAACTCTTTCGTAAAATCGCGCAGCCATGGCAGGCATCGGCCTTAGCAGGTCAACCATTCTGATGTCTCTTTGAGACATTTTTCCTCTCGAGCGCCGATTGTACATAAGTCTGTACAACTTGCATGACCTTGAAAAATGCTTAATTTTCGTTTTGCACACATGTTTGTACGATGTTTTTTAGTCGAAAATGTTGGTATATCTTTGAATTTCCTAGAAAAATCCCGATTTTTTTTTTTGTTTTTGTTTTGTTGATTTACGTAAAAACGCGCAATTACGTAATAATAATACCCCAGGACGCCTTAAAGACCCTTAGTTGAATAACGGTCATCAAAGAACCCTATTACTATTAACAAGCTGATGAAAATGGTAAAGATGATCATCATAAAGTTCTTACTCAATAACAAAACTGAAATCCCCGAATAATAATCTTTGTACCGTTTTGTAGTAGTCTCCTACTTTATTATACATCTTAACCTACTCTGAATCTCCCTACAATAAACATAAAACTGAGCTTAAACTAACAAAGCTTTACCTGCAAACTACATAAACAAAGTAACACTAACTAGATATAAAATATAAGTGAAAATACCTTCCGTCGTCCTGTAGTCACGTTCAATTTGCACTATCCTCTACACTTAAACCTACTTAATTCGTACTAAAGAGGCTTCTGAAATTCCCTTGTTCATTTATACGACGATTGTTAGCCATGCGCACTTTTGGACATAGATTATGTATGAGGAAACATACTGAATGCGACATGTAATTGATTTTTGTTGATAGTTCACTTCTGTTTTTTCAATCCATACCTACTCACGTTGTAAATGCTATATATTTGTTATTTTTTTTCACAACTATCACACAACGCCGTCAAGTTTCAAGCTAAGCAGAGCTTGTGTTATGAGTACTAGACAACTGATGAACATACCTAAATATTTCTAAATATATTATAGATAAATTACACCCAGACACAGAACAAACGATTGTGCTCATCACACAAACATTTGTCCTGGGTGGGAATCGAACCCACGACCTCCGGCATAGCAGTCAGGGCCACTAACCACTAGACCAACAGGCCAGTCAAAATAACTCGAAAGTAACTCGGAAGTAACTAATGCGAAAGTAATTCGGCCTTTTTATTTGTCTACCTCTTTGTTGGCAGGTCGGATTTGGATGAAAGTTCGCTTACGAGTAGACTGTGTTTTCAAATAGGTTATATAGATTTTTTTTTATCCTGGAGTGTGTTCCCTTGAAATAATTTTGAACTATCACGGGACAAAGCCGCTAGCAAAAATTCCCAAGTTTTTCTCAGTGCCACAGATTTGAAGCTTCCATTTTCTTCATATTTATCTTCTTTTCAACGTTTGAGCCCAAGATATCTTCTAATACTTCCTCTTCTATTTCTGATAGATCAGAATGAGTCACAATCATTTTATCAATCTCCAACTTTGAATAAACTTCTGTGATCCTTGTCACATCCAGCAACACTTACATCACCATAACATGTTACGGCATACTTGTACTCATTGTGCGGTGGAGAGGTCTCACGTAATGGCTCAGGAGGCCAGCCTGCCCATGAATTACAAATAGCTACTATAATTATACTGTACTTCAACGTTTCATGTGGATTTATGCTTTTAATTTTAACACCTAAATAGCATCCCACGTTGCTTTTGGATTATATGTTGTGGTTGGTTTAAACATTTGCTTTCTAGTTGTCACTTCATTGAGTTGGATATCACGGTATGTTAGAACGACTAAGATATTTAAAGTCTCCTTCGTCCTTGCGTCATTGCGTAGTGCGAACTAAAAACCAACGCTAAGCAAATGCTGATTCTGTAATTTTATTTTCTTTTACTTTGTGTTTGTAACCGTTCTCCTGTGTCTCTCCCAAATAAAAGTTTTTCTATTTTAAATATTTTTTTTGATAAAAATATTTAACAAAATGGAATTCATCATCATCATCATCATCATTTCAGCCGATAGACGTCCACTGCTGGATATAGGCTTTCCCCAAATGTCGCCACAAAGAACGGTCCTGTGCGGCTCGCATCCATCGATTTCCCGCGACCCTCACCAGGTCATCGGTCATCACCTTATAGGGGGCCTTTCAGTGCTACGTCTTCCGGAACGCGGTCATCACTCCAGAACCTTTCGGCCCCAACGGCCAACCGTTCTGCGAGCAATGCTGCTCATTGCCAAGCTTGGCGATTCTTCGTGCTATGTCGGTAACCTTGGTTCTCCTGCGGTTATCTTCATTTCTGATTCGACCAAGCAAGGAAACTTGACTTTGAGCCTTCTGATGAGGCCCATTGTAAGCGACCACGTTTCGAAACCATATGACATATGTCATCACTGGCAACACGCACTGGTCATCGTCTTGAGACACTGTAGTATATTGGATGAGAAGATACCACGCAGCTTCTCGAACGCTGCCCAGCCGAGTCGGATTCGACGGTTGACCTCTTTTTCGAAATTAAATCTACACAACTGGACTGTCTTTCCAAGGTAAACGTAATTGCCCACAACTTCGAGTATAAAGTGAGTGGAGTGGGTACTACATGGTTGTTTATCATGACTTTAGTTTTGTCCATGTTCGTTTTGAGACCCACTCTTTCGGAAGCTCTACTGAGTTCATTTAGCACTGTGCTGAGCTCTTCCGTAGTCTCAACCGGGTCATTGTCAAACCTAGGGATTTTTTTCGTAAAAAAATGAAACGCATGATTTATAAAAATCAAAGCTATATTGTTATTCTTATCTTACTTTAAAACAAAAATAACTATCAGTCTGAGATCAATAATGCAAAAACGGCTCTTTATAAGGAAATAACGATATTTTGGTTCAACTGAAAAGATTAATATGTCCACCGAGTGGACTAAAATGATGACAATATGATGACAAAAAAGCAAAATAAAATGCGATTAACATCTTGATAAAAAATTATGTTAATGCTATCTTCACATATTTACAAACTACACAGTCACTTAAAAGCAATAATAAAGTAAATAAAAATTGTATTGTGCCTGTCTACCGAAAAGACAATTCATTTCGGGGGTCAAAATATGTCTTCGTTGTCAGAAGACCAGCAGCGTTGAAAACGTTCACTCATGCAAATGAGGTTTAGTGGTTCTTAGTGGTTGATTTTGATGTTGACGTATCTGAACTGTTAGAATATACGTTCAAAAATCTTATTCGTTTATGGACATTATCTCCAATTAGCAGTGATGGACTGCACTCGCCAACATTCAATGGTTGCTGCATCGAACCCGGAATTGGACTGGACCATTGGCTTGCCACTGGACTGTGCATAGGAGTCAAGATTAGACTTGGTGAATTCATCCTTTCAGTGGGAGCTGGTGTGTCATTCCGGGTAGGACTGTGCAGAGGAGTCGTGATTCCTATTGTCACTCATGGTACAAAATGATTTTGCGACGATGTAAGACGACTTGATTCATCGTTAAGTAAAAATTGCTGTATATTTTATCTTAATTCCTTGTCCTTCGTAGAATCTTCATTCCCTTTCTTTTTTTTTTGTTTTTCTGTGCACTTTTGTGCGTTGCTGTTCTGTAATCTGTTTAATCGCATTCTATACTTAGCAAGTTTGCATTCTAAACTCATCGACTTCTCTTTCAGTAAACAGTTCTCTACTTTAAATATTCTTCTGTTTCTCACTGCAATACAGGCACCAATTTTAGCTCTTGATGATACTGAAGTTACTGGACTCGAAGGCGGTATTTCGCATGCAATGTACTTTTCAGTCTCTTATTGTATCTTGATTTTTTCTCTGCATCGTCTTACATCCTCTCTCCGTTTCTTCCTCAAAAGCTTTTATTGCACATCTGGTAAATCATGTACAGTTTTTATTTTCCCTTCGGCTTTCTTTCGATGATAATATTCTCTGTCCTTTCTTCGGTTTTCTTCCAATGTTTCTGGATCTTGTTTCAGTTTCTCACGCGCCTTTCTCAAACTCAGTGTTTTTTGCTCACGGCGTCGTGTTTTTCTGGCTATCGGTTAGTTTACTGCTCGTTTTCGTCATCGCCTGAAAGCCCACCATAAGCAATGCACAGAGAGTAAAACTGTGCAAATAAGAAGCAAGAGATTTTATTAATAAAAAGTTTTGCATATAGGAGACAACCATGCTTATGGAATATTATTATCTCCCATAGCGTAAGTAAAGTATTACAGTTACAAGTACTATAATCAATCATAGTTAACTTATAGCATGTAGCTATGGTTAACTAGTTAATAAGAACGTTTGATGAATGTGTAGTGATTTACTTCTGAAAATACAGCAGTAACCGAAAAGACAACTCAACTTTGACTCCACCAAATATTTTTCTTAATACAATAACAACGTGTTCTGCGTACGAGTCACGGGAAAATGGAAGCTGACAGGGATAGTGCGATATTGGATGCGTTCAATCTCACGTTCCGTTCCATTCATTTGACATTTCTTTAATTTTAGCCGGATGGAAAGTAATGTCCACCGGAAAGACAAAAAATATTGTAACAAGATTCAATAATGCAAAAAGTGTGTTTAATTTTTATCTATTTTTTTAGTACTTTTAATGTTTAAAGAAAAATAAACGCAGATTAGGAAAATAAATCATTTTTGTTTACAATAACAAAATATACTACTCTGTCAAGAAAGTACCGGGAAAAGATCAATAATACACAAAATGTCTGATATTCATCCAAATTTATTTTATCACCTTCAAAGTATGCTCCTTTCGAAACGATACACTTGCGCCAACGAATAATCCATTCATCAAAACATTTTTTAAACGCTGCTTCCGGAATTGAGTTTAGTTCTCGCCGCGAATTCTTCTTTATGTCTTCTATCGATTGAAAACGGGTGCCACAAAGTGGTAATTTGAGTTTAGGAAAAAGAAAAAAGTCAGCAGGAGCCATATCTGGTGAATATGGTGGTTGCTGGATGGTATTTGTTGAGTGTTTGGTCAAAAATTCGTTCACAATGATAGCCTTGTGCGAAGGCGCATTGTCGTGGTGCAAAATCCAAGAATTTTCTTTCCACAAATCTGGCCTTTTTCGTCGAATTTGCTTTCTTAAACGCCGCATAACGCTCAAATAATATTCTTTATTTACCGTTAGACCTTCCGGTAAGAATTCAGAGTGCACAACACCGCGATAGTCAAAGAAAACAGTCAACATGACTTTGACTTTTGATCGACTTTGGCGTGGTTTTTTCGGTTTCGGTTCAGTTGGAAGGCGCCACTCCGAAGCTTGTTGACTAGTTTGCATGTCAAACTCGTAAACCCACGTCTCGTCACCAGTAACAATGCGTTTCATGAATGTTGGGTCCGAACTGACTCGTTCTAGCATGTCCTCAGCGACTTTCATGCGATTGAGTTTTTGGAGAAAATTCAGATCTTTTGGGACCAGCCGAGCAGCAACATGTTTCATACCCAAATGATTAGTTAAAATGGTACGGATCGACTCGTGAGATACAGAAAGTTCGGCGGCTATCTCTCTCAGAGTTGAATGGGGATTTTCAGTCACTATTTTCTTCACTTTTGCAATGTTAACTTCAGTTGCAGACGTTGACGGCCTACCAGAGCGAGGCAAATCTTCCATCACATCTCGACCGCTTTTGAACGCTTTGAACCACTCATAAGCACGAGTTTTTGATAAAGTGGATTCACCGTAAGCCTTCTGTAACATTTTCAGTGACTCCGAACACGAAATTCCATTGGCGATGCAAAATTTAAGACAAACTCTTTGTTCGATATTTTTGTCCATTATGAAATTCGCAATACACACTATATATGATATTACTAAAACCAGCACTGTATTTAATATAAATAACAGATGCAACTCAAACTCCGCGCCAAAATGGAAAACAGTTGTGCCAATCTAACAACTACAAAAAACAAAAATTTGAATTTGGAACCATAAACAAATCATCCATTCCCGATACTTTTTTGACTGAATGTACATTTTTTAAAAGCTATGTTCTGTTAAAAGGTAGAAACTGAACGGTCCACCGAAGTGGACTTTCAGTTGTATTGCGATGATATAAAGTAAAAAATAAATAAATTTATAGTAAATTTGTTACAGAATGGTGTAGTACGTTTTGTTTACTTTATTATTAGCATAGCATAGCATAGTCGGCCTTATAATTTTCCCACCGTTGGGACTCAGGCCTCCTCTCTAGGAGAGGGTATGGGCCGTAATCCACCACGCGGGCCCAGTGCGGGTTGGTGAATGTTACATGTCTTCGAATTTTTTGGTTCTAGAACATGCCGGTTTCCTCACGATGTTTTCCTTCACCGTTTTGAGAGCAGTGGTGATGAAATAAATTACACAAAGTAATACGCCTGGTTGGGTTTGAACCCGCGACCTGCAACTCGTAAGTCGGGGCCGTTACCAGTCGGCCACCACTGCTCTCATACACTTTTATCACAAAATGTTAAAAGTGTCTTAAATGATTCGTATGAACAGTTTTTTTTTTGGGTTATGACAATGACCCAACCATGACTAGTATGTTACCGGCAAACCGAAGATGAGTGATGTACTCGCCATTGACATTAATGCCTAATTAATAATTAAAAAATTAAAAAAGATTCTCTCACTGAAGAGTGTCACCATTTGACCTAGATGAGGCCGTTGTACCACAAATCACTCAACAGCACAAAAAAATTTAAGTTGCACTCGAGCTCTAATGTTGTCTCACATCGTTTTCCCTACAACGGCTTGTCTTTACTTTATTAATAGTATTTGTTATATCACCATTACGGCAAAGGGTTGTGTGACGTCACACACTGGAGTGCAGCGTGAAACGAATTATTTTTGCAAGCGCTATTTTAAAGTTTTGTACCTTTTTGATTTGTTAAGAGATTTAAATGATTATTTCATAAATCATGTTTATATTTTTTTATTCTTAATTAATTTAAAACATGGAAACTTCTACTTAGTTTTCAAATAAGATACTCCAAAATAATAGTCATTCATCTTTCAAATAAATCGTGTTTGTGACAGATTTCTAGCACTGAAAAGCGAACAAAATCTTTTTGTTTTTTACCACCAACACTGCCTTCACCGTCGAATAAATCGATAACTATTCACCCATTCATCACTTACACCAAATCAATTTGACTTTGCCAAGCCATACATTAGCCGACTTTTACCACAATTGTCCCCACAATTTAGTACTCTAGCAAATGGATTAAAACAAACTTGTTATGAGAAATTAGGTCGCCTCGTTTTAGTGGCGGCTCTCAAAGAAAATTCGTTTTTGTTAAGGCTTCCGCCCGAACCGTTGTTTACTTGTGATAACGGTCTTTCATATTTATTCATGAATCCACGGTTGTTGCTCGGCCGGGAACTAATCAAATCCGAATTAAATGCTGGACTTCAAGTCAATGGTTCTATTGATTTGATTTTTTTTGTTCAGGAAAAACAAGGGTTTTACTGTTTTGGTTGGGTTTTTTTTAAGTGGGAAAATCATATAATGACAAATCCCACTCTTGGGCGGAGCGAGAAAGAGTGTCAGACTTTTACTGACTAAAAATCCACTCCTGTTCCTTCTTTGCCTTCGTCCCAGGGCCCCGGGTTTCTTTTTCACACTACCCATAGCCCCAGTAGGGTTCGACCCTACTGGGCCCATACGATTTGCTGACATCTCTCTGAGGCGCGCGTGGAACAATACGCACCGTCGACGACTTGGGCTCGGTCCGGAATGGTTACCGGACGGTCGGACGGCGGGCTACCCATTGTTCGCCGTCCGCAAGCCCGTGCCTACGGTGGCCGGAAATCGGGATCAGAATCCCGGCGGCGACTGGGGCGTGTGGACCGTTCCCTCACGTGATCGGCTGCCTCTTTGCTAGCATTACTGCTTCGCAGAAGGAGGCGGCCGCTTGCCGCTCCTCCTCGCTCCGAACCATGGCCCGTACCAAGGTCCGGCGCGAGAGATCGCCGCCGCCGATCGCCCCCACGAGGACACGGTGTTGCTCTGCCTAAGCGGGGCATACCTCCACCGTATGCTCCACCGTGTCCTCCGGGCGGTCCACACAATGGCGACACCCGGGCGTCGCTTCCGCACGAATCCAGTGCAGGAACTTCCCGAACTTACCGTGTTCGGTGAGAACCTGCGTCATGCGGAAGATGAGGAAGCCGTAAGGTCTTTCCAACCACGCCTCAAAGTGTGGACTTACCGCCACATATTTTGTGTCGTGCCCAGCACCGGGTCACGACAGTCGCTGTCGCCATTTCGCTATGAGATCCCGCTGGAGCTCTTTCCGCCATGCTGCGACTTGTCGCGGTAGCGGAGTTTCGCCCCGGCGTTGCATCTCCATGCGCAGATCGTGCAAGTGTGCAATGACAGTTGCCTCTAGATCTCATGGTGGCTGGCCAGCAAGAAGGCTCGCCGCTTCGCGGGAAATCGTCCGGTATCTTCGCACCATCCGTATGGCCGTGACCCTCTGGCATGCATTTCGCCGGGCCGCTGGTTGCTTCCGCAGCGTCGACTCCCATACTAGTGCGCCATAAAAGGCCATAGACCGAACGACTCCCACGTAGAGCCTCCGGCAGAAGGCGTCTGGTCCCCCCAGGTTAGGCAGAAGCCGCCCGAGGGCAACCTCAGTCCGAGTTAACTTGGGAGCCAGACCTCGGAAGTGCTGGTTGTCGAGAATGAGTCTCAGGTACTTCATAGACGACCCGACGCCAATGTGAACTCCTTCTACCGTTAGTTGGAAACCCGGTGGTGGCGCATCCGAGGACTGTGAAAGCACATGACCTCTTGACTCCGACTTGTGCAATGCCACCTCAAGTCCCAATTCCTGGATCCTGCCCACGACTGTCACGATCCTGCGTGTCGCTAGTTCGGCCGCCGCCTACGATTTTGGTTGGGTGGATATTATGCATGATGAAATATGTATTTATTTATTCATGGGGTTTCTAATAGAGGAAAGCACAAATGATTATTGTGGATTATTGTGTACATCTCCAATTTACTATACGAAACCACAACACTAGACAATAAAATTCATTTTGTTCTTGTATTTTTACTAATAATAAGCTCTTTTTCTATATATTTCAAGGAAAAGAACTTGTTTTAATTTTGATTATAACATTTTTGGCGATAAAGATGAAAGATTGATAGAACAAAAAAATAGTAGTTGAAAAACACTCGAACAAATTATAGAGCATTACAAAAGACTCATGTCAATACTTCCCTTCTTCCTCAATACAGTATGTACAAGTATAGAGTAGGAAACATTGTAATAGGGCGACAAAACTGTGAATCCAATGCGATTTCACGCATCATTTTCAGCTACAGCTATCTGGTATATTTCACACAAGAGCGGTTAAGATGGTAGTTGTAAAACTGCCATGAAACCGACTATCATTCAGCAATACTTTTATGACTTCTTGGATATAATTTTGCACAAAGTATTGTAAATGTGTGATGACATTGTAGTACAAAATATGCTAAATAATTCGTAAAAGACGACCGTTTCGGTAGTTTAAGCAGTGCTGACCGGTAATGAGGTGAATAGGAAAATTTACTACTAAAAACTGAGCAAGTGCAAGTCAGACTCGCGCACTGAGGGTTCCGTACTAATTCTACCTATGAAAATAGTTCAATTCCCGAATTGAGTTACAAAGATTTTTCCGAATCGCAAAAAAAGGTTTTTTTGTGACCTAACTACAAATTTACAGTTCTTAGATATTTTACTATACTTGTGTTGCGAGACCTTGCTTCATGCCAAATTTCAGGATTCTAGGTCAACGGGAAGTACCCTATGAATTTTGATTTCCTTGAGAGTGTCGAAATAGACGTTTTTTGCGACATAAACGGCCATATCTTTTTTTTCAACTCTAATGCTTGATTTTTTCAAGAAGCCGCAGACTTGAGTATATGGTTTTAATTTCAAGTCGATACCTCCACTCGTTCTCGAGATAAAGGGTCTTGACAGACAGATGCAGACAGACGGATAACAAAGTGATCCTATAGGGGTTCCGTTTTTTCCTTTTGAGATACGAAACCCTAAAAATTGCATTGATAGCCGATGTCGTAAACAATATGTGGCGCAAAAGAAATACCATCGAAGCTCAATACATACACAACTATATCACTATTTCGATAAAAATGAAGCATAAAGAACATCCAAAATTACAACACAGAACAAAAAAGCGGCCCCATAAGTACCAACTTCCGTTCAACCACAGATACCGTCAAATCACGCTCAAGCTTTCAAAATCTAGTCCGATAGATTGGCACGTCTCTCTCTCGTTATAATGAGGGCGTGCGGCCCTTACACACAATGAGGCTTATTTATGTAACAACAAAGGACGCCGTCACGTGACGCCCTCCGGCTACCAACCGCCGTCGTCTGCCGCCGAGAGCTTCACTAGACGTTCGTAATCGCATCTACTCCCGATAGATCGTTAGTAATGGAGTTTTAAGATTTCGTGTTTCGAGGATACGGAATTTAATTTTGGATGAGGAGGGTCAGTTTTATAGGTAGAAATTCTTTTTATCTTAGCGTTTTATTCCGGTCTATTTAGTACGCAACTGCGTATATCGGTATCGGCTTTGTTGGGACGTTTGATGATCTCATGCTCAGTTGGATCATTTAGCTACTATGAATCAAGCGTTTAATGACTTCTTGTTATCTTAATTCTTATTATATCTCCGTCTTCTCAATGCTTGTTGGATTCCTTTCCATTTCTCAAATTCAATTTAAAATTTCCTGTTAACCTCTTAAATTTACTTTTTATTCAAATAAGTAAAAAACAAACCGATATTGACGCTTGAGTTGCCTAGAGGTGCGAGCGCCACTGGCTGAGAAATCCAAATTTTTAGGAACTTATTTTTGTTTTTTTTTTTTTTAATCGATATAAACCAGTGCTTGACTGCGATCCCACCTGATGGTAAGCGGAAATGCAATCATTGATGGTCAGGCGCAATAGTTTATTAAGAGCCTATTCACTCTAGCCTTGAAGACACCTAAATTATAGTTGGACAGTAAGACCGCAGCAGGCAAATTGTTCCAGTCCTTCGATGTACGCGGTATAAACGACGAAGCGAAACGCTTAGTGCGGACCGTTGAAGTTTCAACAACGTAAGGGTGGATACTCGCTGTTCGTCGGGTCGTTCGATGGTAGAAAGGAGATGGCGGAATCAAGTCATGCAATTCCCGCGCACACTCTCCAAAATGTAACCTGTAAAATACCGATAGGCTGGCTACTCTGCGCCTGTGCTCGAGGCTCTGAAGATTGGACTTAACAAAATCTGGATCCCCAATTAGCCTCTTCGCACGCTTTTCCGCTGAGTCCAAAGCTGCTAGATGGCATTTTGCAGCACCAGCCCATATGCGACTGCAGTACTCCGGACCTGTGCTTTGTATAACATTAGACACATTACATTATTACATTTCTCTTATAAGTATTGTTTGCTAATCATCACCTTCATTTCAGCCGAAAGAGTCCACTCCTAGATATAGGCCCCCTTCAAGTGTCACCATAACGACCGGTCCTGTGGATCTCGCATCCATTGAATTCCTGCAATCTTCATAAGGTTATCGATCCATCTTGTGGGAGACCTTCCAATACTGCATCTTCTGGTATGCGGTTACCACTCCAGAACCTTTCGGCCCCATCGACCATCTGTTCCGTAAGCAATGTGCCCTAGCCACTATCATTAAGTTGAATGATTCTTCAGGTTACGTCTATTATTTTGGTTTTCTTCTGATTCGATTACGCAAGAAAACTCTGAGCATAACCCTCTCCATTGCCGTTTGAGTGACTTAAAGCCTTCTGATGAGGCCAATTGTGAGAGACTGCATTTCAGGGTCATATACACCAGACGACTAGAGAGTGATGACATAGTTGCCATCACTGGCAACACGCACTGATCATATATGTATAGGATTTCATCTTAAGACACTGTGGTATGTCGGACGAGAAGATACCACGCAACTTTCAGAACGCTACCCAGCCGAGACGGATTTGACGATTTACTTTATTCTCAAAGTTAGACCTAATTTAACGGTCTGTCCAAGGTAAAAGTTTTCAATAACAACTTTGAGAGTAGAGTGTTCGGTCTGGATAGGAGTGGGTGCTTCATGGGTGTCTATCATGCCCTGGTTCTGTCCATGTTCATTTTAAGACTCATTCTTTCGGTAGCTCTACTGAGGCCATCGAGCTTTGTGATGAGATCCTCCATAATCTCAGTCATAACTGCTATATCATTGGTAAATTGGAGGTGAGTGACGTAGGTACTTGGCTTTGCTGTGCTCGCTTGTTTAATATTTAGGGCATACTACAATTAAAAAGCAGGACTCATTTTCTTGGTTTATTTATTAAGTCTGAGTTTCAATTTCCGAATTGCATAAAGCATATATATCTATATATATCGATAGGTTCTCGTTTGACCCCTATCTCACCTGATGGTAAGCGACGATGTGGCCGACGATGGAGCACGCTTGCCTAAAAGTTACCTATTTACTCTTGTCTTTAAGACCCCTAGATTTTAGCTATCAGAAAACACAGACTCCGGCAGGGAATTTCACTACTTAGCTGATCGCATAATGAATATATGAGTTTTGCCAATGAGAATTTCTAGTACCTACTAACCTAAACTTTTTTTCCTAGAAAATCAAAATATCTCCTCCCGCTCTGGGTGTAGCAAGAAGGATTGTCAGTTTTACTAACTAAAACCCATCCAACTATAGTTCCAGGCCCGCAGTGCTAGAGTCTAGATTTAGAATCTAGGCTTGCCTCCGTTGTAAAAGGAACTTCAACATGTGGGTGTGCTATAAATACATCTCTACTAACCCATACGGTGAATAGAGGTGTGACTTTAAGTCCGTCATGTTTTAGGCTTCCGTACCTCAAAAGGAAAAACCGAAATCCTTATAGGATCACTTTCTTGTCCGCCTGTCTGTCTGTCTGTCAAGACCTTTTATCTCGGGAATGCGTGGAGGTATCGAGTTGAAATTAAAATCATATACTCAAATCTGCAGTAACAAAATCAACCTTCTAAGTTGGTTGGTTGGTGCACTTGCCCAGTTTTTTATTCTTTCAATAACGATCTGGCGTGGCAACCGCTTACCGTAATATGCAGTGTTAGAGAGCTCCCACTAGATGGGCCAATGACCTGGTGAGGATCGAGGAAATCCGATGGAAGTGAGAGCCACAGGACCGGTCGTTGTGGCAATAATCGTGGGAGGCCAATGTTCAGCAGTGGACGTCTTTTGGCTGAATCATTCAGTATCATTATTTCTAAGTTTCCGTACCTATTCGGTGAAAACAGAACCCTCATAAGATCAATTTGGTGTCCACCTGTCCGTCTGTCAAGACCCTTTTTCTCAGGAACGCACGGAAAATTAATAATATTAAATACTCAGGTCTGCTTGGGGAAGTAGACCAGAGATAGCAAACTTGCTCAGTAAAAACATCAAACTCATCTAAGTCAACGCAATTTAAAGACAATGGCATTTATGCTCCGTTCAAGCGACACTCGCTAGGAAATCAAAACATATAGGGTACTTCTCGTTGATCTATATAAAAAGCACAAGTATACGAAAAAATCTGAAAACTAAAGTAATAAAAATATTTTCTGTGATTCGGAAAAAATTTCGAGATTCGATTCGGGAATTGAATTATTTACATAGGTAAATTTGAACGGAACTCTTAGTGCCCGCGTCTAACTTGCACTTGCTCAGTTTTTTTTAAACCTCTGCGTTCGATAAGGATGATAGTCACATAACACATTGTCTCAAATATCTTCACAAAAATGGTGTTCATTTTTATCATACGCCAACACTGTCATAGAGCTTTAATTTGAATCCCTGTTACAGTTTTAATTACATCAGACACAAAAGGCAACAGCATCTAATTAAATAAGAACAACAGAACAAATACCAATAGACATACCCATTTTATCAACAGCGAGTGCTATAATAGTTGAAACATTCGTTGCGAATGCCTTCATCTCCCCATAATGACACAAAGAAGATAATTTCCTAATACTAACTAATCTCTCAAAGGTTAGTGGTTTAGGGTCGAGACCGACATCATGCGGGCGTTGGTCTCGGCTCCATTTTAACCAAACGGGTTAATTATTTACAAAGCCTTTTAGTGTCGAAAAGGGAAGGTGGACTTACCCACTCATTTATGTTTAAGTAGGCCACATTTGGCTGTTGCGAAATTGTAATTAGGTACGTGTGTATGCACAGAATGCTTTTACCGGGTAAGAACCCTAATAAAAAAGCAAACTAAAGTTTTTCTTTCGCTTATCATACATATTATTTGAAGAATTTATTTGTTATTATAAAAATTTGTATGAAGATTTATTTCAGTAATTTTTGTTTTATTTTATTATAAGTGACATCTGCCGCAAAAATAGGGAACTAGGCTCTTTCAATGCGTCCATGCGGCAACTGAAATTATGAAACCAGGAAATCGTCGTGTAGTAACTACCTAGTTTTACTACGTTTCAATAGATGGCGCTAAGCGATTCATGACGAAGCCATTATTGTGGTATAGATGGCGCTTTTGTCTCATTTAATTCTGGTTTTATTGATGGTTAGGTGGCGCTGTTTAGCTTACCTCATGTAAATCTACACAAAAGCGGGTTCAATTTCTAATAGTACTTATTACATTGCCAATATTGAAAGGTATATCTCAGTACTATGAATATCTCAGTGACTATTATTCGTTTTATTGCATAATAATGTTTGTTTTCATTTAGTAGACCAAAGAAGACCTCAATATCTTGAATGAACATAACCTTAAAATTATCTAGGAGGTACAGTTGTGTGATAGCAAACAAAAACAATGAGATGTTTGCAGTCGTCGTTGTTAATAGACAAGGTTTAAGGTAATAAGGAAACAAAACTTCAGTATAATGATGGAATTTATTTTCCAATATTTCAACGAAAGATTACATTTTTTTCAAAACAAAAAACTTCTCACGATGTTAAAAATTACAGTTATAACATGGTTTTTTCTACAGCAACAGTTAATGAAAGAAAATATATTCATGGCTCAATTCTACCTATAATCTATCAGCTTACTTCATCAAAATATCAGGCTCAATATGAGCTATCAAAATTCTCGACCGTCGGCCCTTGCTAGACTTTTATTGACAAGGTATTAAGGCAATCAAGTCAAAACAACATCATTCTGTCAAATATTTCTTTATTCCTTCATTTCATTTTAATTATATCACAGTAAGGACCGGGCGAAAATCTGAATAATTATACTACAAAAGCAATTCGAGCAACTCAACATTCAACAACTAAGTCATTTGATATACCATCGTGATATTGTTTGATATTTGATACTTATAGTCAATAATATCAGAAAATATTTGTATTTTATTCGAAATTTCAATGTCACGTTACACTTAAAATTGTACCATTATTCAGTCTCACTCGCAACACAAAATGAATGATCTAAAAATACTGCATCAAACAATAGGATGTTTCAAACCTCAGCTCTCACACAATATACATACAGTATGTATAAGTTCATAAACTATTTTGATCGGAGTTCACTTATGAATACGATCATGTCTACAATAAGTTAATGAACTACGAAATGCCCTTATTAGTCAAAAATTACATTTAACAAGGCATCATAATTGTTTATTCATAATTATTGGATTTTCGTCACTAGTATGCGCGACCGCATTTTCCTAATTCACATTCATAGCTTTAAATTAATTAAACTAAATTCATTTGACTATCACTCTCATACGATCTGCAACGGAACAACACTCAAAAGTCACAAACATCATTTTCTAATACTTAATAATACAATTTCTAGGCTTAAAAATCACAATGAAGTGGTGAATGAAAAGAAAATTATTTTAGTAACATTGGTCATTAGAATTAATTGGTCGAAAGGGATATGTTCAGAAATAGTGGCTATCAAGCCGTGCAGGTTTGCAATTTTGATATTCGAGTAATGATATAAGTTGATGTTTAACAACCGTCGAGTTGAGGTTGATGTCATCGCCTTTAGATCAACGCAGCGAAGTATCCTGCTTCAGCTATAATTACTAGTCCGTGTGTTTAGTACACATATATTTGTTTGAGCTGTGGCTTGAGCTCAGGCGGGATCGTGTAAACTTCCTGTTCAGGCTTCTTTTTCACTAGTCGCTTCCAACGACCACCGATGTTCTTGCGAAGACTGCGGAAACTCGCACGCTCGTTGCCGTGCGGCTGCATGAGGTTGTCCTATAAACAATACAAAAAATAACGTTAACTCTTGTTACGCCAAAGACAAGACATTTTCGGGAGTTCACAAAGGTTTTTGACCTTAAAATGGATGCCAGCTTTCGATTCCGTTACCGACCCCAATGCATTCACCACATTTATTTCTCCCCGTATAAACCAACTTCAGACGTTACACAATACCATTCTGCCGCTATTTTTAAACTGTTGTCAGGCGAGAACATAAAAGAAGCTTAAGCTATTATACTTTTGAGAAAATGCTTTTTGTTCTGATGAACATAAAAGCATTTTCTTGCTTTACTTGGAAGTAGAAACGTTAAGTTCAAGTTTGTCTAAGTTGGAAATAAGCTCTACTACATGACTAGGAAGCTAATATTACAAAGTAATGTTGAGGCCGAACAAGAATGAGGCAAGCCTTGAATACGCTATTCAAAGACACATTAGCATTATCTACTTCCTGGTGTGCCGTCTTGATATGTGCTCATGCTGCCGTTGTACAAACATAGTGTACGATTCGATATAACAAATCAATGGGCCGTTTCGCAGGTAAGCCTCGCCTCGGGAAGCGGTTATCAGAGCGTGATATTGGGGTCAGTGTTTTAACAAGTTAAAATTGTATACAGACTTTTGCATTAGCCTCTTTTGTTCGTCAGACGGCAAGAAAGAAGGTCGGGGCGTTACGACATGCTCGCCTTGTGCAGCTTTCTATTCAACGAGCGTGTCCCGACATTTAAATTTATTTCGCACTTAGATATCGCGTCTACATGTTCCACCAACTCTCTCTCTCTGTGGCGGGGAGGGTCGAAACAGTCACGATTTCTTTCGTATTATAATGTAACGTTTCTTTCCCAACGTGCAACTTTCAATATTGTTTGTTTGTTATCGAGGCTAGCGGAGATTTGCGAATAAATTGGAATGCATTGCAGCTGGACATTGAAGCTCGTTAAAACAGTATTGGGGTCAAGTATAACGGCTGGAACTGGTTTCGATTCTTGAAATAGTTAGTTGGCTTTTAATGTTTGGGATTGTTTTTGTTTGTAATGAAGTTGTGTACACACCTGATCGTGAGGATAGACGTAAGGCGGGGGCAGCGGCGGCGGGAACTGCCACAGAGGCTGCTGGCGGAAGGCGAGCGGCTCCGGCTGCGATGTAGGTGCAGCCTGAAGAACTTCAGCTGGGTGCACCGAAGCCGAATGCTCCTCCCGTTTACGCAGCTTGCTGTGGACGATGCGAATCGCCATCATAGTACCGTTGTTTCCAACCATTGTTGCAAATGGTCCTTCAACGCAAGAATAACTGATCACACTGGGCTGGATCACAGGTAACAAGTTCCAGTCGGGCAGTCACAACATTTCAATTTCACAGTTTTCACTCAACTCACAGCCGTATCGCGGTCTAATTGACGCGTGTAACTAAAAACTAATTTAAATAAATTATCACAATTATTTTGTTGTAATTAGGCTATTGCACTATATCACTGTTCGTAGGAACGCGCGGCAGACCGCGTTACGCGAGCTACAGCTGCGCGGTTGGTGACTAGAATTATATCGTAAAGAGTGGCCGGCAGGTGCCTAGCAAAGCGCTCGCTCGTGCCAAACGACCTCTACGGAGTACTCCATGCGTCTGAGTTGAAGTGGAGGGGAGCGCATGGCTTTTATAGACGCGCAAATGACGCGGCGCCAGCGCGGGTTGAGGGGGGGTGGTGGAGGGACGGTTGACGACATGACCGTTTTCCGCGAAAAACTACGAATATTGGCGTGGCGGCGCGGCGGTGCCCGACGCTATCGTATCGTAGTGATTATGACGCACCAGAAGACACGACCGTTGGTTTGTCACAATTAATCGGCACATATAAAATGTTTTTGTCTACTTTGAAAATTGACGGTAAAACCATATTAAAATTTACGACAGCTGTGAGTCAAGAACTGGTTCATTTAATATATTCCGTGGCAATTAATTATTCTTGCGTTTTTTGGACCTGTTTAAAAAATACATAAAAACATCATAAATTAAGAGTAAACTGTATACAATACAGTGCTAGTAATGTTAGCTACTAGCTAGTAACTGATAATATAAGAAGCAAGTAAACATTGAGTACGCCCTCATTAAAACTGCTTTAGATATAACAGTAATCAGACATGGTCGTATCGATCCCAGAGATAATAATAAATCAGAAGGAGTACTGCATTTCACCATTAAACGAGTTCAAAGTCCACAATATAAATATGCATAGTCAAGTATAGCTAATACTTTACGCACAGCTGGGTTTATGGATAAAATAGACGCACTAAACGCTGACGTTGCATCTCTTTCCGACCAACACTTACATTCACACGACAGTAAGGGAGGCTCATATTGAGAGCTTTCGACTCCAAAAGTTAAAGTAGGGCTGCAGGGCAAGGGAGAGCGCAAAGGTGCAATGCCCTTAGCAACGACTAACTTAAGCAAAGCTCCGGGCCTTTGACTCGAATAGTGCCTGGTGGGATAAAAAACACAGGTAGTGAGCCATTACAAGTCGTTACCCTTGAGATACGTCTAGAGGATATTGTTATAAAAAAGAAAAAAATGCTGTAGTTTCTTCAAAGAACAAACAAAGGCAGTTATTTAACGCTAAATTCTGCATTTTGATAGACAAATCTGATTATAATATTCAAAATTTTATATACATATATTATATCTGTTACTAACCACACATGCGAAGAATTTTTTGGACACAATGGGTATCTATCATGATACAAATATCAATTGAGATGTCGTGCAAAAGTACATATTAGTTCTGAAAGCTGTAGATAGAAAGACTACCAACTTTTGAGCCTTACACAGCTGATAGTTGTATCAGCTGTGTAAAGCTCAAAAGTTGGTGGTTGGTGACGTTGGTCACCAGACCTTTAATACAATCCTGGCATCCATGCATATACATGCATATTGAGTTTATTCCCCTTTTATCAAGCATAATAAATATTATGAATATCAATTATAATATCAATCCCAACATAATCGCTTGCATGAATGGACCAAAGTTTTCTGTTTATTGCACTGACAAAGACTACATTGTGTTTAACTTAGAGATTTATATGCTCGTGCGTACGGTGCATGATTGTTTGACATCAGAGCTTAAATAATAACAAAAGCGATGTAGAAACCTCTGTTTCGTCTACTCAATATGCCATGTCATTAATTTCATTATCATTCAGTACTAACAGAA
Organism: Mythimna vitellina; assembly: GCA_949316375.1. NCBI lineage: Eukaryota > Metazoa > Arthropoda > Insecta > Lepidoptera > Noctuidae > Mythimna > Mythimna vitellina. The sequence goes on from OX438686.1 coordinate 13,385,147, forward strand.
TTGGTTTGGTTGCTTATTCAAGTGTTTTTTAAATATTGCTGCTTGAGAAATAACCGGCGGATGTTAATCTCGCACTGAGAATATACGCAGACCTTCATCTTACATTTAATAAATGTTTTCGTATTCGAATGACCGATACATGATTTAAAACATTGGTGCAATGACAGTAAGTACTTCGCCATGAGAAGACATTCATATTTATTAATCAATACGTGTACCTATTCAATTTGACTGGAATCTTCCAGTTGGCGACCACTACTTCAGAGATTGCTTTGCTTACGCAGATGTATTATCGAAATGGTATCGACAACCATGTTTATAAGTAGCTTACTATGGAGGCATAGTAACAATTTCTTAGTAACCAAATATTTTTCTGACCTTTTCTTGCGTCAATCAGGGGCTATCCATTATCTTCGTGCTATTATTTAATTTGAGAATAAACAAGCGTCATAACCTGTGCATCTGGTTATTTTGTTGTAAATATTGTGTTTTCCTCATATTTTTTTTTGTCTGTTGATCGCTAACTGGGTACAATGTTGTCAAAGACGTTGTTTTCCAGCCACACCAATTAAAAATTCCCATTCAAGTATCTTGATTGCCATTGCCGAACAATAAAAGTCATTTGATATGAACCTTATTGATGAAATGGTTATATACTCATATGCAGCGTGTGATTGTTAGCATTGACGTCAAACTGTATGATGGGAGTCAACAGGGGTACATTTTTAATAGGACTTAAACTAACAAACAATGGAATAATTTAAGAAAACTTGTATTTTTTTCATTGTGTTATAAAAATAATAAAATCGAAAGCTATAGTTCATTGCTATTATATTTAAACTTTATTGAGGTCGCAACGATGTTTGCATCGTGTCACTAATCGATCGTTTTCAACTTTCAAAACTTTCTTTACCTTGTCATATATTGCAAAAAATTTAAATAATTTTATAACTTAAAGGTGCATTTGATCTAATCTTGGTACAGGTAATTTTTTCTTTGATCTAAGATCATATCTTGGCAGATTTTTGTTTACCTCTAACGTACCCATGTTTACGGATCGGATCCTCATAGGTTATTCTGATGTTTGAAGAAAGTCGTAACACCTGCTCACTCACACCTGCCCAGTCAGTGTAGGTTAACATGTTTTCAATATAGATAGAAGGCTATCATGCTCCACCTCCACTCTGTATAACCTTTTTTGTTAAGGCGAAGTATGTATAGTATACCAATTAGTTTTCTACTTCCAATATTTATATGTTCCGTTTTATCTACTTGTTATTCACTTCCGCATACCCCAACACCTTCATTCCCTGTCTGGACAATCGGAAATCATTATAAAATAGATCCAGTATTAAAAGCGATTTTATAAATAATCGACCCAATAAATTCATAAATTGTTTTTCAACGTCTCTACTGGACAATTCGGTTATTCTACATGAATATTAATAAGCAATAAGTTATTTGGTTCTTTCGAGTAGTATTTGACAGAAGCCATTGTACGGTTGACCACGACCTTGTATGATTCTTTCGGTCATCATACTATTCTTGTCTAAAGTAACTCTGCATAGCCAGTGGGTATAGCAACATTATCAAGTTTTTGTCAGTTACCGGTAACAATATTGTGACTCATTCAATAGAATTGTTGGTTTCTAAATAGAACGGTGTTCGTTGAGTAAAATAACCAATCACTGAACACGGAAATCTCTGAACGACACAAAATTAAAATGTCCAGTTATTTTAGTGTCCGTTCTTTTAAAACATGTAAGTACATTCAAATATATACTAGAGTATGGCCAATTGCAAGGAATTTGCCTTGACCATATTGAAGACAACCTTCAAACTTATATCGAAATGATAGCAAACAGATTTTTTATTTGAGAAAACAGCGATTTTTGTTGCAGAATATAAAATAATAAGCTTAAGTTATGTGATAAAGTCTATATTATCCTGTCATGACAAGGGGTTTAGCCAGGTTCTTGATACCTATGAAACCATTTGTTGTAACCAACCACTGGAGTTGGGTAACCATTGTGTGCTGTTACCAGTTGTTAGTACACTGGAAGTATGTCGAGGTAGCTAGTTAGCCTCGTACCATAATTCAGAACGATGAGAATTACCCGCGCTCGAAGGGATTGTTCCTATCCCTTCCGCATAGGCAGACGATGGTCTTGTCAACTGACAACACGATCAGGGAGTTGTGTTCTAGCACCACGCCAACTTCGCAGTTTTCCTCTTTACACTTCATCGCCTCGACGGCGATAGGAGAGAAGAGCATCGAAACGCGTGCACAGACACTTTACAGACACAGGTTATAAGGAAATTTGTGAGTAAGGACAGCTGAGGCAAATCGCCAACGTGAGCCGCGCGTAACGAGTGTTTTGGCGTACACTAGCCAGCGCCAGTGCGAGTTTTCAATACACACGCCCGAGCCGACGGTGACTATTTGACTGGCTGAGCGGAGTCGTGGCGCCGGCCACCACGCCTCGCGCAGCGGTGGGTGGCGACTGAACACGCACCTCTCCCGTTACCTTATTGCGATGTTATGGGGACCGACCCCGCACTGCAAAAGCCCTTCGTAATAGTCCGTCACGTTACTGTAATTTGCATCCATTTCCACCTATTTCCATATTCAGGAAACTCCACATTTACAATGCGAACGATGGCCGAGTCCCAGACGTGAGCAATCCATTATCCAGTCATTTGTAGACACCAATAACATTGGACACACACTTGAACACAACATTGAAATATAAAAACTTGATAAGTGTAACAAATTAACACATTGTTTTCTTCAGTTGGATATGTCTTACAAATTCAAATGATCTCTTTGAAGACGGCTTTGTTATATGCTCGTCGTGGCTTAACTGAAAACAGTTGGACGTCAACGGATGTCGGTCCCCCGTGTGCCGCATTCATACATAACAAATAACGTGGCTTGTAGGAGACAAGACAATCGAACAAGAATTGTGTATGTAACACGGCAGAATATTTTAGACTGCCTTTGCATTGTAATCGTTTGGAATATTTGAGTATTTTCTACAAACAATTTTAACTCTAATTATAATTAGGCGAAGTATTTGAAGAAAATCATTTCATAGTGACTGGACTTAGTTCAAATATAATAAATAAGAAGAAGAAGAGAAGAAATGAAGATACAAACAAATCCGTTGCAGCATTGGAGAGCGTTCGATCAAACATTGACGTCAGAGCTTACACAGCTTTCTGTTATGCAAAGCAAGTTGATAATATTATTCCTACACTAACAGTATTGTTATGTACCGATTAGATAAGTTGACACTTTTAACGTAATCTACTAAAACTGAAGTATTGGCCTAAAATAGTCATGGTACATAAATAAACAAAGCATTCAGAAAAAAACTACTTATTCGAAAGTTATCCAAAAATACCTGTTATCCGTATACCCGTCTCGAGTAGAACAAATAAAAACTAATTAGAAGGCGAAACTTTGTTAGTAAAATATTCGCTACCAAAGTTAAAAAACGGAAGAGGGTCAATTTATTTTCGATGATTACAACGTTGACTAACACGCAATAGAGGTAATTACGGTTAGGTCACAATACATCACATTACGCGGTAGGGCAGTAGGTATGTTTCAAATGCTAATCATCAATCCATGCATTCATGTCCTTGTCGTGGGAACGCCATGCCCTGACAAGTTAGCCATTGTAGATGGTCACAATGGCCGACCTCGTTCTGGCTGGCGTGGTTAATATCAGAATTGTTGTATTCATTGAAGCTGTTGAGGTTACAACAGATGGCAATCCTGCATGCTTGGTGGATGCAATTTAAAACAAGACCGACAGATTAATATACGCAAAAGATACAGAGAAACTTAAGTGCGAGTGTTCATTTTTTCTGGCATCTTATTCTAAATAAAATGTAAGAACATGTTCGACCGGCAGAAGCCATTGGAATTTAAAGAACGTCGATTTTTTAATGAAAATCTTATAGATGTTTAATACACTCTTCTAATTCTGGCTAATGGAAGGTTAAAAGGTTACGTATGCATTTTACACCAAAACAAACATCACGAATTTATTAGTTTCAAACTTCGACTAAATCCTCACTGTCTATTTTCATACCGTAAGTAAAACTGTCAAAGATAGTTACCAATTTGCAGAAAAGATGGATCCAAAACTATTTCCAGAGATAAATTTTACAGAATTCATTGCTACATAAAAGTGAATCTCCCATTTGGAGTGATGAGACAAGAAGTTTCTTTTAACTGTAATTGCGATTTGATCGCTGTGATTTGCGATTTTAAAACAGTACAGTTAACAAAAATAAACAGAGATTATTGTAATGTCCAGACGGGTTGGGTAAATTTGGCATACGTCCAGTCTAACGTTGATACCAAACCTTGGGGATCTTTATGCGTTAAATTGCAAATTTTCTAATAATAACCGTCATTATGTACGCGTGTTATACAAATATTATCATAATTCTGTTGAATAACGCCTTGAAATATTTCTGTTACGTTTTTTATAATTATTTTTATTTGAACTATTCAATGAAACGACAGGTTTCATGTCTGCAGGAATTCTTTCAATGTTTATTTTGCCTTCATAATATTATTGTCTAACATGAATATATTTTTAATACACTTTAAAAGGTAGACTTATTCAAATATTTTTATGACCGTGCAGACATTACGACGCCGAAGCTTTGGATGTTTTGAAGTTTAACTCTTCTGTTAGTATACAATTGACAAATTAAAAAAGTTAATAGAGACAAGAGTATTTGCCTTTTCTGGTAACTTTCTCATATCATTAGGAATACCGATTGTTTACTTATTGTTTTTACAGAAAGTGGAATAGACAAAATTGGTTATCAGGACCTTTCAGTAGTGGACGTTATATTAGTATGATAGATTAACAAATAAACTTTAAACGCGAGATCGTTTGACCGTTGACGAAAACAACATGAACTAAAGTGGTATAATCAAAAACATGTGCAAAACAATTATTAAAGTCCGCAATTATCCAGCTGTGGGATTAATTAGTGGAATAGAGATCCCAATGCGGAAATATCAATTAGCAAAGGACGTGGCTTATTAAAAACTAACGTTTACTAGGAATATCTGGTATAAACCATCTAGCTGTACCCAGCTGTAAAGGGTTTAAACGATATGAGTTTGATAAAGCCTAAACATCGATATTAATTAGCTTTTATTCAAAATGCGAGAATCTTTAAATTTTTTATTTTTCATAAAATTTAATTTATAAGTCAAGATTTAATCACCATACATGGATAATAATCCCTGTCCCTAATACTCTTTTGGAGGTTATATAGTGAAGTGGCCATATTTTACTGCGATTAATATCTTGTCAAGGCTTTCAAAAGGCCGCCACTGGTCGATATATACATTGACGTCCAATATTGATCCTGGTACACTCGAGTGTTGAAGTGGGCAAAATGTAAAGAGCCATAACTGGAGAATACCAGTTATACAACATTCTGGTTTTGTTCAGTTCGCCCTATTTGTACAGAAGGTACATGATGATACACATACTCGCGAAACGTGACAATGAATTTGCACGGCTTGAGCAATCTAATAAATGTTAACTATTTCCTTGTTCAAAATTCATTTGTCCAGTTCACAAGAATTGCAGATTTTTCCAAAATTTTCCAAAATTAGGATATCTGTCCTAATCTAGGAAAAATTTACAAAATTCTTTGAGGTGTGAGATAAATAAGGGAGCTATCACGACGGCGGATATCCTTTCACGGAAAAAAGAGTGTTAATTTTTTTGGCAAAAAGTTATCACTTGCTTTATTTGCTAGCTTAACGTACACATGTTACTTGAAATACAAAGAAATAAAATACTATGTAGTTGCAAAGCAATTATTTGGGGATAGTGATTGAAAGCATTTCGTAGAGGTAACAGAAAAAGATGAAAATATACGACATTACAATGCTAAAGCGAGACAGAGAACAGATGCTATGAGGCCACCTGCCATTAGCGCCATCGATTTACCTGTACTTCAAAGAACGACCATTTTACTTACTCTGTAAATATTTAAAAATAGCTTCATATCCTCTTTTCAAGGGCCTAGCACTAAATAGCTCAAGCGACTGGCCATGTACTTAATAATTATAAGCAAGGGCATGAATAGTAGGTGCCTTCATTAATGATACTACGTTCTTCCGGATTTGTAGCAAGCCGTTCTCTATTGTCTTTATACTGAGGATGACTATAAAATGAGAATGAGAACTCTGCTCAGTAATGCTAGGAGATTTCTTACAAGTAGGTACTAGCCAGTTGGAACCAAAGGCAAAAAATGCAAACAAAACACAACAAATATTATTAAGACAAGGAAAAGTTACTAAAAGGTAGAGGTTAAAATTTTTTAATTACTTACATTTTTCTGAGTATTTTTTTGAAGGTACGTTTTATAACACTTAAGACAATCATGTTAAGTTGGGTCTTAGAAGAAAGGTTAACAGAAGTATAACCAAAACTTTATAATGAGAGAAACAATCCAGGCAAGCTGAATATCAGTCGAACGAAATATTACGGCAAAAATTATACTGGATTATAACGTTTACAACACGCGAGATCAAAGTTTTGACTAACAAGAACATAAAATGGAACACCTTGGAATATCATCGAGTATTGAGGGTAGTTAAGGAAAGTGTGATTAATACGTTCACAATAAAAAACGTAACAGCTTAAGGTGCGTTCAGAAAAAAAGTATAATAAAATCTAAACTTTTACTTAGAAACATTGTTATTATATTAATATTTGGATATTGTTAAATGTGTAAATAATTCACTGAGCAGTTTACAGTCATCAACATCAAGACATCTACAAGAAATGCGTTCCAGAATTATAACACTGATCAAGATAGACTCGCTTAACTCGTTAAAAATATAAAAGGCCCGTTTTGATATTTGAGAAAGACCCTAGAATGTAACTTGGAACGAAACTGAAAGAAACAATTAAATAATAATTAGGGGTCCAGTGTCATAGTAGCTATTTTAGTAGTAGCTACAATGTACCGGACAAGCCGCTAGGTAGTCAAAAAACAAATTTCAATACGGGCCTTTTATTTTTTGACCACTTTAGTTAGCTAATTATTATATATTATGCTTCTCCCTCTTCACTCACATTCACAAAAATAACATACTTATCTGCTGCGACTAGTACCTACTAATATAACGTGGTACGAGTGTTTCAATCCGGATCTAAATGTAAAATATGAGCCAAGTGACAAATCATAGAACCAAATAGATCGGAAATGAAAATCAGACCCGGATTTCGATACCCACAGACATTCTGTCTATTGTATTACTCGCTGAACAATATAATTCATTACCACTATAGTGATATTAATTTTAAGCCCTATTCCGCAAACCTTGCCAATCTGGTTTTACATAAATTATCTGTGTAATTGATCATAAATTCTGCTGGTATAACCTACGGTTTTCCTCTAAGGAAAATCATTTAATTTTTAAGATGTAAGAAATTTTGTCTCATGACATGTAGGCTTTTAAAATTCTGTTTTTTTTTTTTTTGAGGATAGATATATGTTTATTTTTTAAACATTAGAAAAAAACCGAGCAAATACTTGTCGGACTCGCGCACTGAGGGTTCCGTGCAAACTTACATATGTAAACAGTTTAATTTCCGAATATAGTCTCGAATTTTTTTTTTTTTTTGTTGTGACATAACAACAAATTTATAATTTTCGGATGTATTTCTATACCTTTGTTATAAGACCCTGTTTTATGCAAAATTTCAGGATTCTGAGTCAACGGTAAGTACCCTATGAATTTTGATTTTCTCGAGTGTCAAAAAATACGTTTTTTCAGAAAAACTGCCGTATCATTTTTTTCGTTAACTTAGAAATTTGATTTTTTCACAGCTTCATGGGGCCGCAAACTTGAGTAGGCATATGGTTTTAATTTCAACTCAATACCTCCAAGCGCTCCCGAGATAAAGGGTCTTGACAGTCTGACAGATAGACAGACGGACGGACAATTTGTTTGTCCGTCCGATCCTTAAAAATGAGAGGATTATACCATGCGCAGTTTGTGCATTATTAATGATTTTATTAAAAAATCTGGTTTTAGACTTACGTAGCATTCATTATTATTATTATTTGTTTAAGAGAACAGGAAAACTTTTTATCATATAATGTGTTGTAAGTTACATAATCTTAGCTAGATGTTTTCGATTGCATGATTTTGGCAAGCAACTATAATTTTACTTGTATAGTTAAAATTAATATTGTTACTTATAGGATTTAAAAAAACCAAACCACCTGTACCAACCATTAATTATTTTCTACTGAACAGTTAAAAGTAGATATTGTACACAAAGTGAAAGATTTATAGACAGTCTTAACACAGCAAAGGATGATTCATACAAACAAGCCATGATCAAAATATCTACTTGCATCTACAAATAGTCGAATACAACGAGGTTCATTTCGCAAAATCCTTGAAGTGACCCAGTACAGGTGATCTGCCATTCTATTGCCTTGACGATATGATTCGTCTTGAATTGCGAACGCTGCAAGTCGCTTGTATTATTATAATTCATACGTCAGTCACGTCATCACAGTATTGTGTAATATTCTAAAGAAACATTTCAATATGGATATAACAGTTAACGATTATATTTCATGGTATTTGAAACGAATAGTGGGAAATGTGACGTCACTGCTGATAAAGAACATCAGCATGCAAAAGTATATTCGTAACAAAGTTTTTTTTTAATTCGACATCAACTTATGACAGATCATTGCTGCATAACAGCTGATTTTGTGTGTTTCCAAAATATAACTTGACGCCAATTACATTTCCTGTAGTTTTTTTTTAAACTGACCGTCAAATATAAAAATTAACTAAAGTACCAACCAATGTTCTATGCCGGATATAATTATTTTCGTAAATACAAAAAACTCATAAAGAAGCTCATAAAATATGAGTACAAATACGTTTTTACTGAAATACATAATACTAGAATTACAGTCTAGTCGTTTAAAGTCAGTACAAAATTACAGTACTGGCTGGGAATCCTAAGAATTACAAGACCCTGTCAATTTGCCAAAGATACAGCAATACGTATAAATTGTATACCTATAGGTGCATATGCGTATATTACATATTGCGTACTTCCTATAAACAATCACACGTGTCTACATATTTAAGTAAGTCAGTCCATTTGTTTTATATGCAGAAGATATAATAAGTGTTACATCACCTGTACGAGTTAGCAAGTGTTATTAAAGATGCTTTGGTACGCACAAACTTAGCTGAACTTGCGTATTTGACCATCAATTGATTCTATCACCTCAGTAGTATGTACTTCACCTATATTTCCTAATTGCATAATCATCGAATCTCTGTAACATTAATTAACATTGACAAAAACACAATTGAATATGATAAATAATTAATAAAAACTTAACTGACCATACCACATGTACAATAAAAAGTACACATAAAACTATTGCATCCAAAAATTCATTCACATTGCTGTCTTTGGAAGTGATCCCAAAAGACCGGGGGTATTGCTCCAATATTAAAGCCAGTCCTCATGCAAATCCAGCATTTGGATATTTTTTTAAATAGTGTATGAGCCTTCGGACCCCACAACCCCAGAGTTTCAACCCCAAACGCCTCGAAGTTTGACACATATTTTAAAATATTTAGTTAAGAGTTTTTATTACCATTGTTATATAAGTTATTTTATATATTGTTGTTATGTTATATATTGTATATATAAGTAAAGGCTTAAAAAGTAAAAAGTATAACTTGTTAAATTTTTATAATATTTATGTGGTTCTCATTTAAATCTCTCTAACAATATTCATATCATCTGATCAAGAAAACATTAAGTTACTCATACAGGATGTTACATCTGGGACATTTCCTTTGTGGCTGAAATAGCGGCGACATGACCATATGGCCATATTATACATTTTTAGCATCGAGGAAGCCACGCCTATTTTTACTGTCGCTAACAGAAACTTGTTGTTTATCTGCATCAATTTGGTCATGAATGCTCTGTTTTCATTGACCTTCACCAAAATGACATACTTTTAAAATGTCGTTTCAACTTGTAAACATTTATCAATTTAGAAAATTCTCTTAACAACGTTATTAACACCTACGATTGTGCCCTCATTTGATACATTTGACAATAAAAAAGATATTAAGATCAAGTCTAAAATGAGGTCAATATTAAGTAATAACGTTTGCCCGCGGCTTCGCCCGCATACATAAAATATAGCCTATGTCACTCAAAAATAAAACAGCTTTTTATTGGTGAAAAAAAATTCGCAATCGGACCAGTACTTTCAGAGATTACCTCCTACAAACAAAAAAACATAAAAACAAACTTTACATCTTTATTAGTTTAGATGAATTATTATAGTATTAAATTATTGTTATATTTTACACCTATCTTGTCTTTGATTCCGCGTTATGAATTAAAAAGAGTCATTACCCTCAGTTTTGTAAACAGTTTCAGTCAAAATGTAGACCGTTATTCTTAAGTTTATTGTTCTGACGTGCTGGATAGTTGGCTAAGGTATTGACTTGTGATCGAGAGGTTATGGGTTCAAACCCAACTCGTTAACCATTGTCGTCTTCGCAATCCCTAAAACTAAAGATTATTGTTTAATTTTTGGAAGTTTATTAGGCATTACATTTCTAAATGCTTGAGGCAGTAAAGTATATAGATATACCTCGATACTGAAATTCACACAAGTATAAATTATTATATTTTTCTGAGAATATTATATTAACATCAGACTCCAGATTGATCCTGCCAATTTTTCCCTAAAAAAAAGAAGTGCTCAATACTGACGCACGATCTAATAGAAGATACTACAATAAACAACTGAAACACATATTTTAAAAGAAACAGACGTTATCGAAACTTCATTTACCCACGTATTTGCCTGCCATGTTTTTAAATAAAATGGTGAGACAAAATTCTAGAACCATCTTTCCTCGAACCAAAATAAAACGGTAAAAATATCGGCCAAGTTCAACAATCCTTTAGCTTTTTTTTATCTAACTATAATAGAGGTATGAAGATCTCATTGGAGTAATATTCTTCAATAATTCCGCACAATTTGGCTACCATATTGATTTTATAGTCAATCCGCTTTGATTTACTACCCAAATCAATCAACAGGAACCGTTACCAATGAAAATACATATATTTTTTCTTGCGTTTTATCTTTAATTTAACGACTGCGAAGTTATCGTGAACGTGAGTGCTTTGAGAATGCTCCATTTTATGACTTTATGATATCCATTGATATGGAGATCGATGTATCCTTTTTAATTATGTTCCAGTTTATTGCAGGAAATTGTGCCAGTTAATGTTTCGGGGAACAAAATACGATTATCCTTGCTTTTATCCATAACAAAGAGGAAAAGGCCTCAACAACGTTAATGTCAAAGAATAAATTACCTACATACCTTCTGTTATAAACGTCCCCTATTCCTATCAGGTTAATTATAGATATCAAGTTAGTTATTAAACGTACTTTAAATATTTACTTATGCATATAATGTGAACTTCGATCGTTTAAATAGAGCAGAACTTTACTGAGAATATTTGTAAAAGCTAAAAGAATTTCACTAAGTTAAAACTTCTACATCCCGTTATTAATATCCCATTAACTTCGAATATACAAATGCAGTATTTCTACTTACTTTATTGTAAGTGCCAGCAGCACTATAATGAGCCCAACGAGGGCCATCGCGATCACGACACCACATATCATGTAATTCGCATCATTCGGGGCATCTGAAACAAAGGAAATGTAACTTTAACACTAGAGTCATAAACTTCAAAATCAATCAACACTCTTTGTGAATAATGATCGTAATGATTACGTCGTAATAGTATGCAAAAAGGTATTTTTGTCGGTTACCTATTGTTCAATGTTGAACTAAGAAATACCTTTTCTCTCTGACTCGGAACTCTGACGTATACGACGAAATTTTTGAAAAACATCCAGCTTGATCAGTGAACCGTTAATTAAAACTATCAGACATAAACTGGAATAAAGAATGATCTAAGATCATTCATCAGATCTAAGATATATGCAAGACCTAATATTTCATTTAAGGCAATGTACTTGTATTTTCTCTTTAAGACCTGCGGCAGACGAATGTAAATAATATTTGTTAGTCACACGGGTGGAGGTACAAAATGCACCACCTTTTAATAATACCTAATAAATGTTTTATGAAAAAAAAACGTAGCACAAAAAATGTTAGCATATAAATGTCACAAGAAGTGATTATGGGATTATAATAACAGATACGGCTAGTTTACCAGAAGAACAAAAACAATGAAAATTAATCATCATACTTAATTTTACATTAGCCATTGGTAAAATAGTAGGTACAGCTTTAAACATACTTCCAAGTATTACTACCATTAAAGAACGCGTAGCCTTCACAGTATACCTGTGATTATTAATAATAGTATACCCGTACCCAGAAACAGAAAAAAAACCTACTTAACAGAAATGGTTACCTACCAACAACCACAAAAAAATCAAATGCACGCGTTGCGAACGTGACTAACAACACACGAGAGTCTAATGGCATTAATAACATATTCTTAAAAAAAGTTATAAAGCTCTAAAATGCAGATCAAATAGCGTTATGTCACTAGTAAATGGAACCAGTTGCTTGGTGGCCAAACTTGCCCGTAGTGTTCAGACAAATGTAGTAAAAATTCTCTTCAATATTTCTGAGAATAAAAGAGAGCTTTGAAAAAATTTAAGACCATTTTTGGCAGGTTCTACCTGAATATGGTCTTAAAAGAGTGCTTAAAGAAACAAAAGGTTTGTTGGAATATCGGTATTCAATTGTTTGAAAAAGACACGAGTTATTATGTAAACGTTCTTAGCTGCCAGCCCATGCCATCTGTCTCCTGACTCTTAAACATGCGATAAACAGAATTCCTTTTTTGTAAATATTTTGGCATTTCTTTGTCTGTAAATTCACTCGCTTTTACGCGTGACTTTATTTACCAATAATTAAAAAAATATTCCACCGAATTTTTTTAATAAGACTAAAACTATTTGATGTTCTAATCCAGATCATGGTTTACAATGTGTCAAATTTCGTCCGAATTTGAGCAGCTATCTAAGTGTGATTAAATAACAAAGTAACAACATATAACGAGGAAGCATCCAAATATATACGATTTTCACGTTACTAAGATTTATGTTACAACCGAACGTTACAATAACTCATTTATATTCCATTATACTTACTCGCCTACTCGTCCACTGTCTAGCCAGTACATTGAGCTAGTACGTAGTATATCTAAACGCAGTTACTAAACCATCGTAACTACGCATCGTACCGGCTAACGGGTGCGCGTACCACTTTGCCAATTGAACGGTGCCGCATCCTTAACACTTTAACCGTACACAAATCGATATCGTGTGAATCGGTTTCGATGGCAATTATCGAATCGAGACAACTCGTTTTCGAATTGGCTTTTGTTATTTAAATGATTTTTATTGACTTATCCCTAAAGTCTTTCAACAGTACTGTAGTTGGCTGTGTTGACTAATCTTTCAGTGGTAGACAATAAAGTGCTGTGGTTCGCACCCCTTTTGTGCAAGAGTTGACCTAAAAACGAAACACAATGTCAAATTTAATTAATCGAATACTTATATTAAATTGATCGAAGTCATTGTTACCTTGAGTTCACAGACAACAATCAATTTGAAGTAATGTTTTTTTATGACCAGACAGTGTTGTAATTTTAATGTACTAACACACCTAGCCTGTTTTACAACTAAATTAGGTATGCTATGTAAGTAAGAACCTAATATACTGGTCAGGCAATACAGAAAAATGCTGTAGATACTAGGTTTCAAGCAAAAATATGAAAAAAACAAAACAAATATTTTGTGTAGGTAACGCTAAATAAAATGTGGGACGTACGGCCGATACGATCGCTGGGGGTTTTTTGACGCAGACCCGTTAAAGGAAAACGGAGTTTCTCTTTATATATCTTTGTGATATTCCGTAATGCGTACCAGGAAAACTACACCGCTACATAAAACATAAACTATCGGTGTGTTATTCAACCATGCAATCTAGGAAGCAATAGAAAAAAGATAAAGTGTCATTATATAGATATAGGCACGTCATCAAAGAGCTCCTGGCTATCTAACTAATAACAGTCAGACAATCAACAGTCAAGCCAAGACAAAGAGAGGGAGAGAGGTGAGTGAGAGTCGAATCGAGTTGCTCCCTAAAGTTAAGCTAGCCGAGGTTAGTCTGTAGATGGGTGACACTGTTAACATATTGAAATTTCTCTGTGCTTCGAAAAGCATATATCCGTGTCTTAATTTTTGACAATCGTTACAGATAGTTAAATACCCAGGAAACTGACGCTAGTCTTGACAAGTGGTTTCGTGTTACCCAATTACTGGATTGTGGAGGTCAGATAGGACTCCTGATAGAATCAGAAGCTGACTCCACTATAGTTGAAAAAATGCAAAGAAAATCTATTAGACGCAATATGATGTATATTAAGAACCTGGAATTCAGAAGTGCCAAAAATAATAAAGAATTATATATGAAAACTAGCTGCTAACAACGACTTTACTCGCATGAAAGTAGACAGTTGTTCCAAAAGAACATGTTCGGAATAAAAAAAACATGGTCTACCCGCGTGTTAAGTTTTATTGAAATCTCTTCAACCATTCAAGGGTGGAGAAGTAACAACGATACATGTACACACAAACTCTTGCCTTTATAATATTAATGATCGATCTTTAAACCGTATGATTCACACTATTGATAGATACCTTTCATATTCATTGACAGTTTCTCTAGTAAATAGTATTGTAGGCACATAGCCAAAGCCCCAGGTAAATACTACTAGAATAAACACAAAATATGGTATAAATATAGCTTCCTCCTCAGCTGCTTTACGTAAGTAAACTGCAGGGCTAGGTTTTACCTATTCAGTTACTAATGGCTGCATAGTTCCATATCCATTTCCTTTTTAAACAATGTTTGAAACGGTACGGTACGGTCGGTACTTATGTGTCCATTAAAAAACCGTAAATGATGAACACTTAACTCATGTAAGCAATCATTTTACACTTAACTCACAAGGGAGTGTCAGATTCCTACTTACTAAACCCCATCCGTGTTCTTTCAGTTGCCCTTTTATTCCAGTGTCACAGTGTCACACAACTCTTTCGAATAATCAACAATTATCAACAATCTCGCAATCCAAGTTCCAAAAACTGAATCTGAATCCAAAACACTATCTACATTTACCTTTTAGTAACTCTCACTTTTATAAGTAAAGTAAGAAATGCATGGCATTAGCTCTAGCTCATATACCATATATATATACCATAACGTCTATAGCTCCTTGATTCTTTACTAAAGTATTAGTAAAGTATCAAGGAGCTATAGACGTTAGTTTGGAGATTTTGGAGGACCGTATTTCTTTTTTGTGATTGGTTAGCTTGCCCTTGAGCACTATCTCATCTGATGGTCGACGATGACACAAACTTGCCTAGATATAAGCTATTCACTCTTGAATAGCTGTAACTCGGGGGAGATTGTAGCTATCAGGAAACACTGACTCCGAAAGGGATTGATACGTATCGGTGAGATTCCTATCATGCTTTGGTGGTGCTTCACCGTAAGTTTAGTGGTGGAACAAGCTTACAGCTTTATAGATACAGGAGCCATTAGGTTTGAATATCAAGAGCCTACCTTGAATAGTAACTAACTGGACTAGCCTTGCCTTGAGCAGAGGCTACTTACTCTATAGATATTATATTGCCGGCAAAGTCATTAAATAAATACTTAGGCTTACGCTATAAACTAATTGCCTGTCGTCTGACATTACTGTGATAAATGTCTAATATGAAATACCAGCAACCTCATATTGAGGGTTAATTGACGGTAAACTTCGCACAAAAATCTGTCAAGTAGTTTCCAAACAAGCATATGACACATTTAGTAGGTAATAAAACTTGGTTTTTTATAGTGGGAGAAGTGAATTAGCAGATTCGGTTTATATATTCTGGTATAAACATAAACAGATGCATCCTGAGAATACATTTACAATTTGACTACGCAAAAATTCCCAGTGCGGTCAATTAAACTGAATGTTAGAACGACATGACGCAATTAACCATTTTATGTTATAAAATGTTTTCTGTTTTCCTTGTATTATTTATAATAAAACGTAACTAACAATATGGCGACACCGCATCAAGGTTGAATCAGGAATCAACGTTTCTGTTAACGGTATACTCTTGTGAAACTCGAAAAAATCTTGACATCGTAGTGTCGAGATTGTCGTTATAATAAAAGACACAGAAAAACACCGTGCCTGGAACTTAAGAAACGCGTGTCAATTATACCTTGCGTCGCCATGCAGTTGGAAATCAAAAAGATGTTTGCGGAACACAGATTCTGCGAAACAGAAACACGGAGATGATAATACGTTGTGTAATTTCTTTGATTGAATTCATCTGTCCGTCTGTTTGTTGCTACATCGGGTCGAAGGTATCAACTAACCATGAAACCATAACATGATGAGAACAATTAATAATTGTTGCATTAATGAAGATCTATTTATATAATTATCCCTTCTTAGGCCCCTTAGAAAGAAAGATCTTGATGTGTAGTAATAAAACAGAATAATCGACTCAATCTCATTTTATTTTGTTAACTGATTATTTTCATGAATTTAAGTTTATCAAATCTACTACAAGAAGATGATACAATTGAAAAAGTGTGTAATTGTATGTCAAAATGTAATTTTACGCTCTGTCATTCTGTTTTTCCCCGGTTTGAAGACTATATCGGACTTGCAAATGAGATTTCAACCTAATCGAAAAATCGTATAAATCGAGACTTCCCCGAGCAAAAAGTTTGTCTTTTGTTTTAGATTATGTTTAAAAAAGCACTTTGTATTCAAAATTCCCTAAAATATACAAAAACCAAGTAGCAAAGGAAGTCCCGTCTCGATAATTTTCTTCGAATCAAATTTCGAACTTCCTTCCTTTCTATACTTAAAATATTCTCACAAAAAATACGAAAGCACCTATACTTTGAAGTCTTTCACCCTTTAATGTCTCACAACTGACGTTACTGTATATAGTATACGAAGGTTTAATGTTCCACAAGTAGACCTAACGATGGAATCAGGTGTAGCAAGTGCATCGCACTCGCCGGGTGAATGCACTCTGACTGGTATTTTCCTATAGCGTTTCGGGTGTCCTGTGATGGGAGGCATTTGCGGTCTCATTACCTCGATTATCTGGTTTAGATCTTAATTGTTGCGAGATTTTATGTAACACCTTTGTGAGTCTTGAAGCTAAAATTTTATTATCATTATTGGCTTTGTAGCTTGGCTATATATGTTCGATATCCACTGGAATTATTTATTTCACTAAAATCAATGGCCAGCTGTTATCTAGACAAAAATTTGAGTGCATTAAGAAAATTTCAGACGCGGATTTTTTTTTTTCGTCATTAGATTTTAAATTTTTGCTACAATTACCAGTCAGTTTTAATTAACTATTTATAGAAATATATGACGTTAGTAGGCTAAGATTTTATAAGGATTCTATATTGTAAGCCTTTGTGACGAAACCCTAAAACTGACGTAATGTATCTGGCGCCTTTGACGCAATCAGGTTCCCGGATGATAAATAGATTACCACAGGTAAGACTTCTCTATATACCTATGTACTTAGCCTTGTATACAAATGATCAATAATTAATAATGCAATCAATAATTGCAAGAACTAATACCAAAGGTTGAACAATGACAACGTTTTTTCATTTGATTCAGATTGCCAAGTCTTGACACTTAGATCTAAAATTAAAAAATAATTGTTTTATTATTTCAAAAGCGTTTCCTGGTGTGTGCAGTTATGTATTACATTTTATATACATAGTGTGTCATAAACCTTTCACATTCTTCTACTGGACATAATATTTGATCGAGGTGAACTAGAATCGCTGGGATGGATTCCTCTCGAAAAGACCAAAGCTCGAACAGCTTAACAAAGCGGACTGAGTAATAAGACAGAACTTGAGGAAGGATACAAATAGGTGGTCCTTCGATATAACCACTCTCGATTCGATTTCTGATCGGCTGATTTGAGATTCCACTGAAGTCCATGTGTACTTTTCGTCATAAATTACGGTACTTGCCTTGGTACAATATATGGGACCATATAATAAATTTCTAAGCAACAATAATTACTCCCTAAATACGCCACTGTCCTCGCAATCAACTGGGTAGCCTCCAAACATGCAAACCCATCATTTTTGCCGTGACACGTGTGACCTTGTTCCTCATACGGCTTGATCGATATCGTACGAAGAACGCTTATGCGGCTTAACTGCACTTTTGCATTTATTACTGTTTTATTGCACTTGAGTCTTAATTTCGCACAGCAACCTGTTGTTGGATCTCTCGAATTCCGGATCAGCGTTTATTTTTTGTATTGGCTTAGCAACAGTCCAATGTGTCCGGTTCTCCAGTGTCTTCAGCTGATCGTCTATGGAGATAGACGAAGGCTAAAGTTCAAGACTTTTGTTTATGATAGCAGTAGGCACGTGTTTATTAGCTTAAAGGTAACTAAGTTGTTATCTATTCTTTAGTTATCCAACAGTCTCGTCCAATATAAATTGCAGATAGGAGCAAAACAGTAACTTTCAAGATGGTAACTGTGTGGAAGCTATGACGGAAATCACAAAGTTCAAAGTACTTAAAAAACAAAATGGTTTCACATATCTTTACTCAATTCCAGTTGACCTGTAACTTCTGCTCTTGGAGTAAAAAAAGGTCGACAAGCGATGTCAGTAATATATGAATAAAATGTATGTCCTTTAAAAGTCACGACGGAAGACCTTGTCAGAGTAAGGGGGAAGGGAAAACAGTAAGGACTTTGATAGCGATCGATTTACGTACTTCCATACGGGTGTAGAACAATGTTATTGCTAGATTTTATAAATACTTCCTATGGACTAAGTAACTTATTTTAGTTTTTAGGTTGGGAAAATTGTCGCTTGAAATTTTATAGACATGGTTAAAATTAGTCAAAGAATAATGCGTGTACGCATGTTCTGACTATTCAAATTCCACGTGCATGATCGTTTCTTGCACGTCGAAATTGAATGTATCCATTACAACATTGCTAACAACATTACCAGTAGATGGTCTTCTGACATTTTTTTTTGTGTGGCTTCTTGCAGGTCAACCTAGGAGGTTGTCAGCTGCTTAACCGGACTTGCTTTTAGCGGCCTCAATTATGAAATCAAAGCCTCCAGCCAGGGCTTACTTAACTAATTTAAAACTAAGCGACTGCACGCTAAAGGCACCCCCTGTGGGGTAGGGACCTTGGCTTAGGGCGTCGCTGGGGGAGGACAGCAAGGGACGGGCTGAATCGAACAAATTTTATTATTATTAACGGGGACTTTTAAACTACAGGCTCAGCGGTGCGGGCTGGCTTGAGCAAGGGACGGAGCGGACGTTGATGGGATTGTCGCAGCGAGCATCGGCAGCGAGGACTGAAGGACGGCAGTCTGTAATGTATTCGAACTATACTGGTTTCCATACGGCTTTCTTTCTTTAATTCTGCTTTATATTAGATCAATGCAGAGTAACGATTATAACATCTACGTTGTATAATATGAATATAATATCGTAGTATGTATTGAGAATCAATCCAAAGTACTGTTACCAAACAATGGCAATTGTTAAAAATAATCAACACGTGACTTAGTGCTCCAGAAAGTTTTATATACAATGATTTAAAGATCACACGTGATTTTTTACGGTACGTTTGTATAACATTATTCAAAAAACACCGTCAAATCACGTACTGAACAACGTTGAAAAGAAATCTATTCTAAATATTGCGTCAATGCTGACGAACTTTGTAATATATGACCTATCGTGAAGAGATATACCATATTGCGATCACTCATAACCGAGAATGTGACATTTTTACATCAGTGTAATACAATATACAAACATTTCAATATGTGATGAGTTTCTAAATACTGTTAGTTGTAATGTTTTGGCTTGAGTCACTGTTATTTTTTTTTTTCGATCGGTTTTATCATAATAGTTTCAGTATACTCAGACGAAGAAATATTTTACAGCACTTATATTTTATTTGATTGGCAAGAGGCTTGTATTTATTTGTACGAATTCAAAATTTCATGTTATATTCCATTCGCGATAGCAGAAGTTAAACAGAAGTTAAATAAGGTTGTTTTATGACACACTTTGTAATAAAAGTGCAATATATGTATATTGTGCTTTATTACAGTTAAGATTGATGCTGAATGTATTATAATCAACTTATATACCAACTGTTATACTTAAATGAATTCATTTGAGCTTAAATGAATTATTTAGTTCTTACTTATACTACTAGTGGCCATGATAAAAACCTAAAAGAAGCAGGGGTTGTCAGTACCTGGAACGTTTTTCATTATACTATATAATATTAGTTATTTCTATTTGTATGAATGTTAAATAATTATCTTGTTGCCTTGTATTGTGTACAATCCATATATTTTGTAAGGAGGAAACTTGTTGATACGCCATTTAAAAAAAATGTCAAAAAATAAAGTTATATTTATTTAAAATAAAAAACATTTCATTTATCTATCTAAGTGTTTAGTACTTACCTTACAATAATCAAATTTATCTACGAGTAAGTCGGTAATGTTAAAATACTATACTGACACCATTATTTTTTTTTAATTGTTTAAATTTATCTCGAAAAATAAATATTGTGTGCTTGTATGAACCTCTTTTGTCTAATGTTATCGTGAATAGAGTATAGTAACTAAAGGGGATGAAAACATAACAAAATGCTACACAATATCTGTGAGACACTGAAAAGATTTCTAAAAAACCGTGAAGAGCACTAAGTAACTAGTGGGACATACTTTTACAAAACAGTGAAATCAGTTGCGCTTAGAAAGGAGAAAATATACCTACTACACTAATCTTCAATCATGCGAAACTGCTAGTCTAGTGATCGTGAACACGACTGTCGAATGTGAGCTGATTTCATCAGTCAAGTTATTAAAAGTAAAAGTTAAATATAATTATTAGACTTTATTCTAAGTATAAAACTGTCTTGAATCTAAAACTATCACTAATAAATGCAAAAACTAAGCAAAGCCCTTTAATGCAAAGCCCTTCGAGAAACGCTGGGCCTATCTCATGATAGATCAGAGAAAGCCATTTTGTACCTTGAAGAACTTCCTTCATAAGAATATCTGTTATTTACATTAATCTTCATAATTATGACTAGCTTCTGCCAGTGGCTTCACTTGCGTAAAATTAAGTTTCTCCATACAAACCTTAAACCCCCTTACATCCTTTTAGGTGATGAAACGGGGTTTCACGCTCCTTCTCCCAGTAGTCCTAGCTATGTGTTGATTTATCAGTTAGTTAGTTTCTCCTTTTTTTATATGAATAAGTTTGTCCCACTACCCAAATCAATACCAGTAAGTTGTGATAATTCTCTCCGGTTCGGTAACTAAAGTTGAGCAATACATTCGAGACCGACTTTCACTGGTAACGACTAAAGTTATTATGGTTGTGTTCTGCGGAAGTACGATCCAGTTATAGAGAAAGCCAGCCCCAGGAACCAGTGTATTGCGTTTATTGATCGGTTCAAAATATCTTGAAATTGTCCCCAAACTTAGGTTATGCAGTCATTTATTGTGATTCAATACCAAGAGTTACGTATGACCTGGCTGTCTTTGGTATTTCATTATAGTTTTCTATTAACACCTCAATACAAATATTACCAAAGTTCAGGGCTCCGATTAAGATTGAGGTCAAAAACATCGCTCTTATAAAAAATAAAAACAAAAATCTATTTTAAAATTAGTTCAGGCATACAAAGGACTAACTCTCAATCATTTTTTGTGGCAAGAACATAGAATTCCAATATGGTTTTACGGCAAACCCGACACCATAATCAACCAAGCGTAAAGTGTGGACGTAAAAACATAGTGAGAACGTCGAGGATGCAATATCCATTTCGAGATTCCAGTTCTTCTATTTGGGTTTACGTCTAAAGGAGGAACATAATAAAAACAAGTGAGCCTGGATCCACGGCGGGGAATGTGGGCCCTTTCTGCTGTAAATAGAATCGTTTCTTACTCATGGAGCTGAGCTTTGTCATCGAATGCGAGCTCTGGTAAGTGTTGGCAAGTGGTTGGATGTATTTTGGTACCCTAATGATTAACAGAGAATAAACAAAAAAATATTAACGGGAAATACAAATATTGGCATTACCATATAGCGTGGCAATTTATCCAGCCTTTTGGGCTCTTTACCAGTCGACATCGATGTGGAGGAGTTTTTGATGCCATATTTTAGTTTACTTTTAGCTACATAATTTAGGGTGCTTATTTGTTTATTTTTTGTTTTACTCTAATTATAGTTTGTGGCATTTTTTAAATGTGATTTAAATTTTCTTAAATAAATCAGATAAAATTCCTTATTATTTTTTCTAAAATGTTCTTGTGTTTTCTTGTTTAATCAAACTGAGTTCAAATTCTAATCAAAGTCATTACAAAACTTAATTACATCCTAATCTCTTTAAAACCCTCAAAAAAAGTTATTAGTTGGTCATAAAAAAGTTACTCATAACCTTGAATAAAACCTACAATATGGCGATGCAATGACCGGCATAGTCGTGTGCAAATAAATCAAGATGCAGACTGTACCGGAGACGCTGTTGAATCACCCAGCAGTCAGGCTTGACTAATTCTTTCTATTAATAAGATATATAATGTATCACCTCGAATATTAGTTAAACAACAAAGTGATCCTATAAGGGTTCCGAGGAGGAACGATACGGTTGAGGTACGGAACCCTAAAAATGGATCCACAGATGTATAGTCGAAGCAAAAAAGTACGTAAGGATCGTACCAGGTGGCGTTATGTGGTCTCTACCTACCTCCATGGTATTATAAGCATGAGTCTATGTGTGTGTATCCAAAAGTTTTGCTCAGTATGAGAAAGCCAATGGTTTTGTTTTCATACCCTAACATTTAGCATAACAGTGTACGCTGAGATAGGAGCCTTTTGACCTCGCATAAGATTTTTTTATTTTAATATTGTCATTATTGTTTATTAATTTTTAAGTCACTCTTTATAGAATATCTTACAATTATTTTTATTTTACTGTGTTGTTAGTTCTGGTCAAGTTTCAATTTTAGTAGAGAAATGTCCATTAAATGACTGAGTAAGAAATACACAGTGAGTAAGGGATAATGCACCAAGCAAGGTTACTTACGCATCATAGGCTACCTAATATTGGAAATGTAAACAGGTACTTATGTCATCAATTCACATTTTCCTTTCCCTGTTTACGGGTTTGATTCACTACATTTCATTGTTTGAAGGATACATTTAATAAACATCAGTGAATTCACTAAGGACACACTACCTTAGTGAAAGTTGTGAATATGGAATATTTAAAAAAAAAAATATTTGCTACCTAACCAGTTCATCAATAAATGTGAAAAATACACAAATATAAGTATAAACAGAATCAAAACTGATCGAAAAATAAACGAAATATGTTTTTTTTTTTTTTTGTTGGAAGGCCTCCCATAAGGTGGACCGACGACCTGGTGAGAGTCGCGGGAATGCGGTGGATGCGAGACGCACATGATCGGTCGTTGTGGAGACGCTTGGGGGAGGCCTATGTCCAACAGTGAACGTCTTTCGGCTGAAATGATGATGATGATGTTTTTTTGTACAAATACATATAATCTGTCTCTCTTGCAAAAACGACACTTCTTATGGCACCTATATGGGTATGTCAACCTTCTTTTTCTAATTACCAGCTTTACTTTATAATTTCGTCGTCTGAAAACATATATATATTTAAATTTAACAGAGGTAATAAATATTTTATTTAACACTTAA
Source organism: Mythimna vitellina (assembly GCA_949316375.1). NCBI lineage: Eukaryota > Metazoa > Arthropoda > Insecta > Lepidoptera > Noctuidae > Mythimna > Mythimna vitellina. Next base: position 13,409,140 of record OX438686.1, read on the forward strand.
AAATACATGTATATTTCCTTTTTTGCCCTGTAACAGCGATATTCTATCTAAGTAATAATTAATTGTGTCCTAGCGCCCATAAAAAAGGCATAAGTTGTTGAGGATACATATAATAAATTTAAAAAAGAATAATCCTAAATATGTATCTTCCTAGTGATCTGTTTTAATAAAAAAATAAATAATCATTAAATGAATAAAAAGGAAATCCTCATTATAAATATTACCTTGGACTGGTAACTTACGTAATTATTCATGTTTAATATGTTTTACCAACCTTGATGTTACTAAAATGTATTTATTATAAATAAATACTTTTACTAACATCAAGTTACACAAAAATGTTAAGAACATATTGAAAAATATAAATAAAATAATAGGTACGTGATAAGAAACCGCGGCAGAAGCTCCACGGGGCGTACATGAACACAATATTACAGGTAAATGAATACTAAAACCTATTTTGTACTTAACTGTTCATTTGATATTTGAACATAAACTACCCTGCGACAAAAACAGCATCGCACCTTCATACAGAAAATCTCTTTCACCCTTCGGATACACTACTCTCACAATGGACAGCCAGATAATTGGTACTGGTGGTGTCCTCGGTTATATTAACTAACCCGTCAGGAATGGCTACACTTATACAAGCACACGTGTTGACCACTATATGTCCTAAATTAACTTTTAAAATTTACGATCTTCGGCTCGTATCTGGTATTGTTTACACGCCATGAATGGCGACGTCCATGATCACTTGACTTGAAACAATTTCTGTCAATGAAAATACCTCTGAGAAATCGAAGTCTCGATAATCTGTTGCAGAATGGACTCGACCCTCCCCACGTTTTAAAAGAAGAAAAAATTTACTTTTTCCCATGTTGCGAAACAAACAAAATTGCAGTTTTTTTTTACTTTGCAACCATCAAGATTGGTTGGATTGGGTTTTGGCCGTACATACCTACCTTCTTTATACTACCCATAATCCGCATTTTGATGTTACCATGTTACCGCATTGCATGGTAGGTAAGTAACCGTTAACGTTCCTTTGTGGCGTATTGCAGTGATGCTTATAGTTAGAAAACTTTCTATTGATGTTAAATCCTACCCACTGATATACACGCCATTTTTATTTTGTAGATGACAGCATTCGCAAGGTAGCTATGGTGTTTATTTTTATTTGGAAATTTTCTATTTATAACGATATTTTAATAGGTTTTAGGCCTTAGCTTTCAAATTGCCACATTACTACCAAATTAATAATGAATGAACCTTCAATTCATCATTCACAGGAGGGATGATCCAATGCTAATCTGTAAGGCACGAGGATAACTTACTATTTATTTACCATATACTTTTATTCATCCTCAACAATATAATTAAATATGGTGCCAACGAGGAAAATAAATAAACTAGGAATCGTGACCCGATATGAATAGGTATGATCATTACACATTAGCACAACATTGAAAAGTGACTTCATGGGGGTGAGAAGATATCTGAAATTTAAAAAATTCCACAGTATTCAAGTAAACTGTTTAATCATGAATTTATTCAGCCTACGACTAGTAAATTCTTTCTATTAGAATTAGTATTGCATGTATACTAGGCAATCAGTCACGTGAGATGAACGTGCTCACGCGACTGACTACTGATAGCCATAGCAGTCGGGCAGTGTGGTAGGCAGAAGCTAAACTCTGACTGAATTATGTTTTCCTGGTACATTTACGCCATTTTACATTGTTTTTATTTTGATACATTTTTGCTACCGTCTCTATCTATAATTATATTATTTATTTATTTATAGTTTAAGGTTTGTATAGTTATATAAGTATTTATTAGTTTACGATTTCACAAACACTTCTTATTTCTACACACTATTGTCTACATTTTATTTTATATCTCCTTTCGCAGGTCTGCTGGAAGATTTTTTTTTTATAATTTAAAAAATACATTTTCTAAATGTTTTTTTTTTTTTTTTTATTGGGTGGGAAAATCATCTTATGACAAAACCCGCTCTTGGGCGGAGCAAATTCAATTCAACAAATTCAAATGTATGAATTTGTTGACAAAACTGTTATAACAACATGGAAAATACACTGGCTCCTATAATACAGTTCCTAACTAGCTCATAAGCCAAGGAATTTCATTTATATGTGTGTAAAAACTTTGTCGATAAATAATTTATTATTATTATTGTAGTCTTCCTTTTGCTGTATTGAAAGCAGTTGCCTTAGTGCCTACTTGGTATTTTCTATGCCAAGAAATGAGAGACATATTGAGGCGATGGTTAACTATTATGATTTCATTAATGACAAAGTCATGCAGCACCCACCTGATAAATGTGCATTTTTAAAAGCCATCGACCAGTTTAAAACCCATGAGGACAATGATGACTCCTCCAATTAAAAATGATACCTCTTGAAAACCCACAGGAAGAGGCGGAGCTGTGCCAGTTATAATAGCAATAGACACTAATAATATGCAAATTATATGATGACTAATAAACTATAGGATTGTAAACGTTTAGCTCTGATTCACCAATACTACAGGAGTTCTGTTTACTAATGATTCCAATTGATCTATTACATATGAGTTACTAGTATCATTGCATAATGTTATGGTCTAAGAACTTCGGTGAATAGTCGAGGTTCTTGTTTGGATTTCTTGTAAATCCTTCGTTTGTTTTGTAAGTGGTATTATATTTATGCATATATGAATATTAATTTCAAATTAACTTTATATTCACATTAGTTGTATTTTGTTGAAAAGTAATAAATTTTGGTGGAATATGAGTGTATTTCCTAAACACTGAGCAAGTGCAAGTGCGCCCTAAGAGTTCCATACAAATTTACCTATGTAAAGAGTTCAATTTCTGATTGGAGTCTCGAAGTTTTTTTCCAAAACGCATTTTTTTTGTGTCGTAACAAAAAAATTTCTGTTTTCAGTTTTATTCTTATACTTGTGTAATAAGACCTTGCTTCATGCAAAATTTCTGGATTCTGGGTCAACGGGAAGTACTTTATTTTGATTCCCTTGAGTGTTGAAATATACGTTTTTTGCGACATAAACGCCCATATCTTTTTGTTTCCGTTAACTTAGAAGTTTGATTTTTTTACAGCATCAAAGGAACGCAGACTTAAGTATATGGTTTTAATTTCTATTCGTTACGTCCACGCGTTCCCAAGATAAAGGGTCTTGATAGACAAACAGACAGATAGACAGACACACAGACAGACGGACAACAAAGTGATCCTATAAGGGTTCCGTTTTTTCCTATCTAGGTGCGGAACCCTAAAAAGGAAGGTAAGTATTGTAGATCGCAAATGTACGTCATTGATACTACTTGACTTCGACCAATTGTAAGTAACCCGTTTTAAAAAACGCCAATTCAATTTCATAGGTAAGGGTAATACATGCGAACAACTTATAAACATGAAAACGTGAACAAAAAAACAAATTACGATCAATCATTTAACGACTAATTAGTCGCAGTGTGATATAATCACACGTGCCGAGCAATTGAAACCTAACGTTTTTTATAACCTAAGCGAAATTTCACACTGTAACATGCAAGTTTTCACCTTTTTTTAGAGGAATTCCTAAATTCATCCAATTGCCTCCCGCTTTATAGTGGGACAGGGAGGCGTTCAGACTTTTACTGACTAAAAGCACATTGGTGTCCTTCAGTTGCCCTTTGCGTTCTAAGACCACGGGTTTCCAAGGTTTCACCTTGCTATGTAATTTATACCCTATCCTAAAAATATCAAAACATTGACGTCCAATATTTTGTCATATAAATATTCTACGAGAATTAATGTCGGTTTTGCGTGACAACATCAATTGAAGTTCGGTCATTTTTATGACATGAAAAATATGTAATATGACATCTTGCTAGTCAAAGGTCGAGGTTAAAAGTTGAATGTCACTGTAGCATTCAATCAACGATTGTCTAGTAACATATTGCGTACGTTTACACTGACAATCACGAGAAAGCGAATTATAAACTTGTCATAATGATCAAGCCAGTCAAAAAGCAACTTTGATTCTAGTAAATAAAATCGGTTATCAGTTGTCAGATTTGAAGGTAATCGTATTGGTTGTCAGAGAGTTTTAAATAATGAAAGTACGGGTGTCAAATGAAGCGAAAGTGAGTTGTTTAAAGTAGGTTAAGGTACTTACTTATTCAGGGTGTGCAGAACCCACAGACGCCTGATTGTGTTGATTGCATAAATACGACTCTGAACTCAAAACATTGACTCATACTTCTTGTCGATTCCTCATCATGTAAGCCTACCTAAAGTTTTGGTGTAGGTTTCCAGGCTCACCAGGTGTTTGACAGCGCCCACGGAATCGTATTCATCTGATCGGTATGATATGACTTCATCATCATAATCATTTCAGCCGAAAGACGTCAACTGTTGGAATAGACCATCCCCAAGTATCACCACAGCAAACGATCCTGTGCATCTTGCATCCATCGCATCCCCGTGACTCTTACTAGGACATCGATGCACCTTATGAGAGGTGTTTCAACGTTGCGTTTTCCAGTGCGCGACCACAACTCCAGGACCTTTCGGCCTCATCGGTCACCAGTTCTACGAGCATGTACCCTGCTACACAAGTTTGGCGATTTTTCAGGTTATGTTAGCAACTTTTGTTCTCCTGTGAATATCTTCTTTCTATCTATGTCACTCAGTGCTAAAGAAGGATTTCACTGATAAAAGAATTTTAAAATTTGTCATATAATTTTTTGGGTTCTTCTTTAGTGTAGATTGGATTCAGACCTTTGAAACTGCTATGTATTATATTAGAAGGTACGTGAATTCAATACATAAACTTTAAACAGTCTGTATTTTGACATGTGCGAGTTGAAAGTCATAATGTAGATATTTAAAGTTCAAGGAGATATTTATATATGAGCCTGATTTGATATTTACACGATGTCAATGCATGCACGTTCATATTGGTTACATTTCGTTATTTTTCAGGTGTTTGTGATTGAAAAATAAAAGAAAAATATCCTCTATTGATTTTTTTCGAGAAACAATTAAATTAAAAACCTGCAAATAGTCTTTTCTGTAATATATAACATATTACAATTGTACCATTAATGATGTCAACATCCTCAATTTAAAATATTTCTGGTAGGTATAGGATAAAATTTAATTAGGTACATCTAATGGCAAAAATTAATGGAAACCTAAAAATGTTTTAATTTATGTAGCAATAGGTACGGAAAAAGCAAATACCTACCTAAAATTTAAATTTAGGATTTTTGATATTTTAAATTTCCTACTTAGTATATTTTTATAGGTTGAGACAGTACAACCCTTATGAAAACGTTTTATAATCGATTAAACACGTGATGATAATTAAATTATCTTTTAAAATCGTTAAATTGCTTAACGATTTTAAGGAAGATGCAATCGGTCCATAGCAATTTATCATATAATCATACAAACCATCCATAGACTACAAGATATAATCTTTAACGTGTATAAAAATATAGATAATATTTAATATCAGTAAACTTCAAACGTGACTTCCTATAAAATAAAAAATAAAAAGTTATAAAATAAAACGTGGCTCAGTTGAGCAGACATGTTTGTTTAAAAAAATAAATAAATACATGTAAACGTTTATATATACCCAGTAACACTAAGATTTTTATCATTCACCTTATGGGTTATAAGTCATGTGTTAATGTGATTCTTCATAATGATAATTTGTATGGTCTTTTCACTGGTTTACTTGACCTTTATTTCGCTTTTCCATGTTAAGGTAAACATAAAGGCAGTAACAATGTCCACACAAACTTGGACGAAGAATCCAGAGATGTAAGAAGAAAAAATATACTTACAATTCTCCTCACTTCTTACATGTTACCATGCACTTTGTTACCAAATAAACATTTCCCTGCCACCATTCATCATACTGGGATGTTGACCCAGGAATCAATCGAAGAAACTTTCAATTTATATCAATCAGTAATATTTCAATGTTGACATTACTTATGAAGAAATAACTGGCCAGTAAAATAAATGATTGACAGATCGAAAGTGTTGATGATAAAAAAAAACATTGATTGTCAAAATTAAACTTCTCATTCTATTAGAAAACTGAAAGTTTTTGGCGGGATTTCTTCTAGTGAAGTTCAGTAGCTGTTTTAATTATTCGCAAATTGAATCCTAGTGGACATTGTGTGTAAAATTGTGTAGTTTTTTATCTTAAGTGTCTGCGCAACTGGATAATATGTGGAATCATTAAAACAGGCGCGATCTCGGTAAAATGGAACTGAGAATTTTATTGTAGTTTTGGCTACCTCAGCGAAGTTTGCCGAGAAGGCTGACTCGATACATTTGCTGCCAAATACTTCAAAAACATTAGAATGTGTTACACCCGCATGCTAATGTGATACATAGTGCAGTGTTTTAAAAAAATAAAAGACTTGACTTAAAGGTCCAAGTGACCAGGTCATTAAAATGCAAAAAATAATAAATTAGAAAACTAGTTTTTGTATCAACTCTTCCACTTAGCTTTATGGAGTGATTTAGTTTCTAACGTTTTCTTTTTAACGGTTTTTATGCAAGTACATTTATGTTGCGCAACTGTTGCGGTACTCTCGAGCAATCGAGGTTATGTAAGAACACAAAGAAAACTACATCGTTAAGTCACGAATCTTGCGCAATATTAATTTTCATTGTTGTTCTTACTGAAAATAAATTTAATTGACATGGTTATATTTTATTAACTTTCTAAAGTAGATCACAATAAGTACGAGTAATTCTAAAATTAATTTTAGTTTAAAAACTATTTTAACTTAAAACCGCTAGCAGGCTTTAATTTCGTGACTCGTGACCAAAGTTTACTTCAACTTTCCTGTACTTTGTTTAAATTGTTACAACCAACTTCCGACTGTAACATGATCGCTGTAAAGTTCAAATTTCAGTATACTCTTTGTCTCATTGTGATGAAGATTCCGCCTGCCACTGTGAAGACGTTCTCAAGAAATCAGGTCACTGAATTTAGTCAAGACACATCTGTTAAAATAATATTTTAAGACTTTAGAGAGCTGGCCTAGAAGCCTCCAAGCTGTAGTTTCGTACTAATTTAGATAAGATCAGACCAAAAAATCGTAAGTTTTATTTTTGTGGTACACCGAATTTTACCCTAGATTGCTCAGTATTAGTAGAAAACAGAAAAAGAAACTGAAACCAATTTCTCTTTCATCTGTTAGAACTCGTGCAACTTTTCAAGCAATTAGAACAAGTACATCACACCTTGTATCTAACTACCGCGAATTATTTTGAAGTAATCCGGTAATGCAAACAAGATTGGTTAGCCATACAGAGTGATTCACCTCAGACGACCCAGTTAGCTACATGGGGTAATGAGCTGTACTACTAAAAATATACGCTGATTTTTCTGAAAAGAGTATCGAATTATGTTAACATTGCGTTTTAGATTTTAGTCATTTCGGTGACGCATCTGAATCACCCTCAACCCTGTGGGTGATTCAGAATTTTCCAATGCCTTACACCATATTACTAACAATTTTTTTTTGAGAAAAACTGTTTCGTGGATACGCTTGGGTTCACACTTCACAAAGAGATACTAATAACTTAAATAAAGATGTAGTATCAATGACGAATTCTATACAAAAAAACTTCCGTATTTTTGCGAATCGGTTTTTATTACTTTTCGAGGATGAATTATTTAGAGTTTCTTTGCTTCTGAACTTTTATTGATAAATAATTGGTTTATATTTTTACGCTCGTATCTTTATCGTAAATTGATCGTTTCAACTTTCAATTGAGCTGAAAACCAACTTTAAGTAGCATTTTTATAGCTGAGTTTTACAATTATTTCTTTTTATTTTATATAATTTTATGTACGCGCACAGCGGAGTTAAATAACAATTGTTCTTAACGATGTCACGTTGCAATTAATGCTTTTTGTTATTTGCAATCAGCGCGTGACTTATCCTGACAATTCTGTCTATTCTTTAATTGCGCCTTTTCCTTTTATAGAAGTGACTATATTGGCGCTTATTCTTTGAAATATTATATTCTTAGTACAAAGTTTATTTGAATCTTTAAGTACTGATTTCTCTGAATTTAAAGGGGCCGAGTTTCTGTTTGCGGTTTCATATGAGTATATAAATTTGTTGTTACCCTACTTAAGTATCCTGTCTATTTTGTCTGGCAATTAATGTTTCAAGTACTTACAAGTTCTCTTTTCTCCCTTTTTCTGCTTACTCGTTCTCTTTCTGTATATTGATTTTTAAATATGAGCGAGGGGAACGTTAATTGGGACACCACCGTTTTTATAGAACATAAGTTCCACGTAATAATGATGCATACTGTGTACTTACTACATCTTATGAGAGCATCTATATATATCCCAAATGATTTCAAACCATCAGTCTTCATCAAACGATAAACTAGATTACGTTTGCCTATCAAGATAAGTGTTCGGCACAAATTGCGAAATATTAAGTCATTCAATAAACATACTGATGGTTTACGTTTTCTATGATGTTACAAGACTGGCCGAAGATTTTCAAAGTTTTAGTTTGCAGAGACCTCCTTATCACACAGAAACTTACTGATGTTTCGAAGACTTTAGATTTTTTTTTTTTTTCGTCCTGTCGCGTCTCATACTATCACTAACTCCCTTTTCGTTCATGTCAATCCTCACAAAATCCATCCATCTTTTCGTGTATAAATGTACAGTATGTATTATACCTATATAATATTGTGTCTTCTTTCGATGACGTCATAATGTCATTGTCTGATATACAGTATAAACGTCTCAAATTCCCACACGTACAGGTATTATACCGTATTTAAGACCTCAAACCGAAGGTGCTACTTTAACATTAAGTCTTACGAATTTTGAAGCGAATTTTATGGACTTTTTGATACGGCTGCAATTCTAAATCGTAAACTGTGAATATTATGTCCATCTTGTATACATACTGTACAAACAGTAAGGTATTACAAACTAAGCCATTAAATACCAAACACATTTTACTTTTATCATAATCGTGATAGCTTATTACTCAAAGCATGCTTGAAAAAGTGGGTCTCACGTCACACACCCAATTCGGGAGCTATTTTAGTCAGAACGCCTACATTACATCTGTTAGGATTATCCTAGCTTTTGTCTATAAATTTAGATCAAAGGGTCAATAGAACACTTGTTCGACAGATGTAGAAAATGTAAATAAAGCATTATAAAAAACTATAACTTTTCTTGATGGAAGTACAAAATTGGTACATAAGAACTTTCGTCGGAATTTATGTCGAAACATTGGATATTGGTAACTTTATGTCTATTAACTATCGTGCTCTTTGCATAAAACATTTAAGGGCCAAATTAAAACCTACTTGATGCATGTCAAGTTCAGTGAAGTATTGGGGCCAGACGGTTCTGCAATCACGCGACTAAGTCATGCCGGCTGTTATGAAAGGCCGCGTTAAGACGCTCCCACACAAACCGTTGCCGTATATAAATTTTTGTAGCCAGAAATTATTTTTGTTTGCGGAAATCATTTAAGATTGTAATTGTTGTTTCGTTTTGCATTTAATTTTTTTTAATAGGATATGTCAATGCGGTTTTAATAAAACAAAGTTAAAACGCTTCTACAACTTATTCTAGAATTCTCTCTATTAAATATAATATAATGTTTATAAATAAATCAGTTAACAGGCATTGTGAGTAACAAATCAATAAGAGACAATGAACAAGCACGTCAAATTGATCACGAACAAATCACATGGCTTAATAGCTAGCCTTTGTCTGATAAAAACATGAATATACAGCCTGTTTAACCTCTAAACACTCCTTATGAATGTCGGTGGCATTTAGAAAATATTTTAAGACCGTTCTTGACTACTACACAGTTATAACTTAGCTAATATGTACTGGTTTAACCAGTAACACCCTAATAACTATTACTTTTTATACTTCCGGAATGTCAAAATTATAAACGTTATTATATTCATCGATACACTTCCTTCTCGATCTATAAATCATATTTTAAATTCAGCAGATTGTCATCTCACGTAATTTGTCATAGCCAAACACGTTTTGTTTTCGTAGCCTAACTTAGCTAGGTAATTATGTTGGAAACTATAGTAAAGTTAAAAAAAAATATTCAACTGATACATCACATCACTCTAATATTACAAAGGCAGACGTGAAGATGAGGGATGAAACGCATGTTGCTAAAAGAGTTATGAGTTTACACGTGGATGGATGGAGAGGGAGAAGGAGGCCAACAAAAGATGGATGGATTGTGTGAGAAGTGATATGAAAAAAAGGGAGTTAGTAATAGCGTGACGGGTGACAGGACAGGATGAAAGAAAAAAACGTGTTGCGCCGACCCCAAATGTAACGGTACAAGGGTAGGAAGATGATGTCTCTAATATTATAAAGGCGACTGTTTGGGAAGCTGCGCGGTATCTTCTCGTCCAATATACCACAGTGTCTCAAGACGAAAGTCTATTACCAGTGCGTGTTGCCAGTGATGACATATGGCTCTGAAACGTGGTCGCTTACAATGGGCCTCATCAGAAAACTCAAAGTCACCCAAAGGGCAATGGAAAGGGCTATGCTCGGAGTTTCCTTGCGTGATCGAATCAGGAATGAGGATATCCGCAGGAGAACCAAGGTCACCGACATAGCACGAAGAATCGCCAAACTTAAGTGGCAATGGGCAGGGCACATTGCTCGCAGAACGGATGGCCGTTGGGGCCGAAAGGTTCTGGAATGGCGACCACGTACCGGAAGACGTAGCGTTGGAAGGCCTCCTGCAAGGTGGACCGATGACCTGGTAACGGTTGCGGGAGTACGATGGATGCGAGACGCACAGGACCGTTCATTGTGGCGACACTTGGGGGAAGCCTATGTCCAGCAGTGGACGTCTTTCGGCTGAAATGATGACGATGATGATGACTGTTTTTGAGTGTGTGTTTGTTGCTTTTTCACGCTTGATTGGCTGAACGGATTTGGATGAAAACACACGGGTAGGCCATGCCTTAGAATAGCACGTAGGGTACTTTTTATTCCGGAATCATGTTTCCTTGGGACCTTAATCTACTTTTACGCGAGATAAGCGGCTGACAGCAGCTAGTTTTTTTTTCAATTAATACAGGTACCGAGAAACATAACCCCGGTTTGATCTTATTCACCATGCTCGATGATTCTACACCTTTTATTTATTGGAAAATCATCAAAACTTTCTGGTTTCTCTTGCAGTTGCCTTTAGCGTTCCAGGGCCATGGTAGCTCTTTCGTACGATTACGTAGATTATGATTTCATACCTAGAACTTCAGTACAACCGTCCCTTTTTGCTTATTAGCAATTCTAAACCTACCATTATAAGTGCTACGTAGAGCGGGAAGGCACAGCTGTGAAATAGCTGGCCTAACTGTGCCAAGGCAAAACCTCACTGTCGCCTACTCGAACACTAACTTATATGCATATTATTAGTATTTAGGTACGAAATTTTACTTCGGAACTTATACTTAGCAGATTTTTTGTAAGTAATTTTTGTAGATATGGAATTGCAGATTCTAGAGAATTAGGTACTTGACTAATTTTGTTTTATTATATGCATAAAAAAAACTGTGTCCAAAATCGCAAATAAATAGAAATTTTCAAATTCATTTAATATTGATCAAGTTTTTTTAGGTGGGAAATCATCTAGTGACTCCTCTCTCCCTTTTCGTGTCAAACTTTTACTGACTCAAACCCACTCGTTTGTTCCTTCTTTGCCTGGCGTTCCAGGGCTCCGGGGTTTTTCACTTAACCCATGACTCCAGTAAGCTTCGCTTCCCTGCTGGGCCCCTACGATTTGTTGAGATCTCCTTGCGGCGCGCGTGGAACACTACGCGCCGTCGACGACTTGGGCTCGGTCCGGACAGTTACCAAACGGTCGGACGGCGAGCTACCCATTGCTAATATTAATCAGGTTAGAAACCTATTAAATCTAGTGGATGGAGAAACTATCAAATAATAATACAAGGATGCACATACTCATAAATGTGACGTCACCGCCATTAGGTTACATGTGCTCAAAAGATATATATTTCCACCACGCCTCTCTTCGTCAAACCAATATTTAGTGCTAATTGCTAAAACCAATTTTGATGCTGTCTTCAGAAACGGTTTTTATTAGTGTTAATTATTTTTAAGTATAAGATATTGTAATAAGGTAAGGTAAAGTTGTTGTAAGGTATTGTATTGTAAGGTATTGTACTAAAATAAGCACAGGAAAATACCCATTTCTATATGGAACATTTGGCTTTATGCAAGCTTCATCGAAGGTTGTAACTGTATTTGTTATTGGTCGTATTGTGAGTTAATATCTTAAGGATTACAGTTTAATCTTTAATTCAATAGTATTACATAAGCCCTTTGACATGGGACTTTATTTTGTTAGCATTCATCCAAGCTCTATAAGTAGGTAGCATCGCAATTAATTTTACCCTTTATTTTAATAAATTCAATTAATTCTGCGTGTTTAATGAAACAGTAGGTAAATAGATTAATTGGTTACAATGATATTTAAAATTCATTTTCCTGCGCAGTTCAGAGAATTTTGAGCTGTCATTCTGAAATAATGTTCCTACTGTATATATTGACATGATATCAAAATCTTTTTGCGTCGTACTTACATGATGGGTCGCATCAATAATGTCCTGAACCGCTCTAGCGGAACTGATTGCACTCTGTTGGTTGTTATTGTTATTAATTTCGAAGATAATATCTGCGCAACATTATCACGATTTGATAAAAACACGAAGGTTTGTTTTGAATTGTTTCCAAGAACCGGGGGTTTTCGTAAACAAGGAAAAAATAAGTCATTATCAAGAAGTTTTTAGTAAAAAAAGTAGCTTTTATGACTCAGATAAGTTACATAAGATCTTTGTATAATCAAAAGACTTCGATATACATAGTCGATTTATAATGTATCCAATAATTCGAAGCCAGGAGGGGTAAAGAATTCCAACTGCGACCTTAAACTCTCAAGAAAGCAGGGAGGAACGCGAAACGCGTTTGTGCAAGAGCAGAGAAGTATGAACATTATCAATTGTCTCATTGGAAAAGTTACAAAACCTTTATTTGCAAATTCTTTATTTTAAATGTAAACGTTGATACAGTACCATTACCTAGTGTCAGTACCTTGCATTATTACTCTCTTCTATTTTTCTATAGCTGTCAGGTAATGCAGATAACAGACTATACCCTGCACACTCAATACCCTGTGGTATTGACTATACTGTTATATATGCAATGCATTTTAGTTATTGACAACCACACGAACGAAGTTGGGGGTACAGTTAGTTTATTTAACGCAGGTAACAGAGTAGGTATAGTCAATACCCTATCTATGGTATTGACTGTACTCTTTCTTATCTAAGCGATCCATTGTAGTTATTGGCAACCACACTAACAAAGTTGGGGCATAGCTAGTTTATCAAATAATGATAAAAAATAGCCATTACATTTATTAAAAGGGTTTTAAATGAGTGGAGAGCAGTGGTGGCCGAGTGGTAACGGCCCCAACTTACGAGTTGTAGGTCGCGGGTTCAAACCCAACCAGGCGCATTATTTTGTGCAATTTATTTTATCACCACTGCTCTCAAAACGGTGAAGGAAAACATCGTGAGGAAACCGGCATGTCCAAGAACCAAAAATTCGAAGACATGTGACATCCACCAACCCGCACTAGGCCCGCGTGGTGGATTATGGCCCATTTCCTCTCCTAGAGAGGAGGCCTGAGTCCCAACAGTGGGAACATTATAAGGCCGACTATGCTATGCTATGCTAAATGAGTGGAAGACGACCTTTATTTATACATATAGCCAATAATAAAGAAATGAAGGCAAACGCACGCAGCTCTTATCAACCAACTCAATGGAAATAAGACTACCTGAATCAAGCATGTCTCCAGATTAATATATGAATCAGACATTATTATACAATAAAAGACTTATCACAGGCAATATAAGTGCAATAAGATTGTACTCGAAATGCAGTACCTAATACTTTTACAGCCGCGTGACAAATGATATCATATTCAATTACTTAATTTAATAGAACTTTCCATCTAATCTGAACAATTGATTACTTTAAACACTTTTCCTGTAGTACTTCGATAAAAAGCTATAAATACGAGTGTCCTCAATACCTTTTCTGTTATAGTATTTCCAGAAATATCTCGTCATCTATTATCGTTTTTATTTATACATTGTGTCCTGTAATGATTATTTGTAATAGCGCTATCTTTATGATAGGAGTCAGACAATGGTTACTACATAGACAATGCGGGAATGTTTGTAAACAAAGGTACAATTATAAAAAGAGTTCAATGAACTTTTCACATAGTTTGATGGGAACCTTAAACAGATACTGTTCCAGCAGCAGTTTTTAACACTTTTTTAATAAACTTACTTTAAAACCGGCTTTTGTCTAAACCGCCTTTAAGCACACAATTGATTGTTTTCCGCACTAGTGCGGAAAAGTACGCAAACTCACCCACGCTACTATTTATTGTACTTATCGTATCAGGCTAGGCGCTAAGCGATCACTTAAGCCGCGCATCAATCGTCGTTTATTCATTTCTTCGTAAGTATCTTGAAAAATGTCGTTTGATATACGTGAAAATTTGTCACTACATCATTCGGCTCTATAACACCCTCGCCTGTGGCTCAGGCAAATTTCCAACTCGATCGCAATGGCATATTTTCTCCACTTGTATCAAAATGTACTATTATAGCATTAGTATTTTAGCTCATAGGTATAATTGTATCACACTAATGTTATGAAAGCGAACGTTTTTTTATGTATTTACTTGTGTAACTATGGAGTATTTAAGTTACTCTTTCACGCTCAAACTGCTGAACATATATGGATGAAAGCCAGCTGTGTAGACTATGAATATAGGGTACCTTTGTATCCTTACAGTATGTTTTCTTGGAATCATTTTCTACTTTAACACAGGCGAAGCCGAAGGCAGAAGTAAATCGGGAAATAAAAATAATAATTATTATTCGTTTATTTGTCAGGAAATTATTCCCTTATTAAAACACTACAATTTACACAAAATACGCACATACATACACAATTATATAGATTATATTAAAATTCAATCCATTTCCTTTCCATGTCAAAATAAAAATTAATTATAATAAATTATTTCAATTAAAGTCAATAAAGAGATTCAAAAAAAAAAATTGAATTAAAAAAGAAGACCGTTCATGCTGGAATTGAGGACAATTTTTAGTTGTATGTGATGGAATCAGATCCATTTCTTTTGATCTTTTAGCTACTATGTGTATCGAAACTCCTTTAAAGGAGAAAGTCTTTAGATCGTACACGTGACTGTCCATGTGAGTTCTCGCACGTTTTACTACAATGTGTTCCGAATTTTTATTTATTTTATTTTCTAAATCGCGCATCGATGTTTACGTGTAACATAAACAGGCATAAATTGAAGGATTTGTGTAGGTGAGCTGTAGATAGATGAATTAATTGCGTATAAATCAAGGTGAAGAACGGCTTTCCTGTAATTATATTTACTTTTCTGTACTGTTCCTCGTTTGCTTGTACTTACCTAACCTAAAAGCTGTAATAGCGTTTAAGATTTGGATGATAGTAGGTCTTCGTCTTGCTTTACTAAGTTGGCGATAATATGTACTAAAATGTTCGTTGATTGATTTGTATACTCTTTGATATGTGAAATTCCCGAATAATTCTCCCGCTCTGGGTGGAGTGAGAGGAACGAGTGTTACAAAATAAAAAAATAAAACTTAGAAATTAAATTGGTACACGTAACCTAGTCCTATAATGCACACTCAATTATAGGCAACCACAGCTTATGTGTTTTACTGACTAAAACCCACCGTGTTCCTTCAGTTGCCCTTTGGTTTCCAGGGTTGTGGTGACTCTTTCGACCAATCCTGCAGTAGAATTGATCATGAAGGAAAACTCGTACGGAATATACTCGTACTTTGGATACGAACCGATTACTACCGTGTAAAATTTTCAATTCAATTGAAAGAATGAGAAAAAATACATGGAATATAATAGATATTTATTGTAACAACAAATTCGATACTTCCACCATGTTTACGTTCATAATATAAGCCAGGTTTTAATTTGGTAGTTTTCACTAAGAAGGTAAATCGGTATTACTCAGCTTTTTTTATTTGGAATTGTGTATATTTGGAAATGTGAAAAACATTTTAGTATTATAATTGCAGCTATAATTATAATACTAAAATGTTTTTTTTTAAGGTTATTTTTGACTTTACAAAGACACAAAGTACTACGTATAATTACGCGTTAAGTTATATTTTAATTAAAATTCTCGTGATCTCTGTGAGTCACAGTATTTGGTATTACAGTGCATAATAATATAACTATTTACCTACCTATATGAAGTTATAATGACGCACTTGAGAAGAAAAAACTTTGAAATAACAATTACGAATATAATATCATGTTCATAAGATATGTCTTAATGGACGTACGAAATTGACTCTCAGTGACTGTATACGTCACAATCATAATTGGTGAAATCCACTTTGAACTCCTATGGCGCGATGACGTCACGCGCGAACGACGGCGTTCGCTTGGGGATCAGGAGGTTAACCTTAGAGACCTAACTAAAACGTATCGTATTTTATAGCATATTAGCTTTTGCCCGCGGCTTCGCTCGCACACATAAAATATAGGCTCGGTCAATCAGGAATAAAGCAGCTTTCTATAGATGAAAAACTTTTTACCAATCGGATCAGTTCTTTAAGAGATTACCGCCTACAAACAAAAAAAAAACAAAAAAAAATAACAAACTTTACCTCTTTATAATATTAGTGTAGAATAAAACAAACAAGTTCTTATTACCAATGAAAACATACCAATAATAACATTGATTAATAGTATTGACAGTAAATTTTTCAGTTCATATGTACTTTTCTAAGTTTATTTAGGACATTACTGATACCCCATGCCTCGGAAAGCACATTGCTCCCGGTTGTCATTCGTAGATCTTTGACGGTCGTTACAGGTAATCAGACGCAAGAAAGTCTGACCAACAGTCTATCTAAGAAGAAAGAAAGAAAAGAAAGAAAGTGTTGCTCAGTAACTGGGTTGTGGAGGTCTGATAGACAGTCGCTTCATTTAAAACACAGGTATTCAGCCGCATCCGGTAAGACTGGAAGCTGAAACTAAGCTAATTAGGAAAAAGCTACGAAAAGGATGGTTGAGTGTCTGACTGTAGCATATATTCGTCTGATTATTGTGTTTATATTTTGTTTATGTATTGTGAAATCAGATGATTTCACAATACAGATGTACACATGTACTTACCTGGAAATTACGTGTATGAGTCACTTACGTACAGCGTCCCCCTTCACTGATTTCCATACAAACATAAGTCATATTTTGTAGCCTTGAGTAGGTACCCAATCCAACATTTCTATTGCAATATTCTGAAGGCACTTTCCGTAATTAACAACATAACGTCAATTCAAGCAAGTATTTTCCGTTTGTCAGAACGTAATAATATATGGGACCGTAATATATGGGAAACTTTTTATCTAAGGTCAATGACACGGATCAATGCTATGTGTAATTGTATATTATATCTAAACTTATCACAACACGAAACCTCTGCTGTGAGTTTCCTACTTGTAAAGAAAATAGACTTTTCATCGTTCGTTTATTATTAGTTGAGTTTAGTTATTATGGCCCTCGCCTACTTAGAAATCTCACAAGTAGAAATAGGGTCAACTATTCTTAGATCAATACGACTTGGGAGATTTATATCGAGATACTTCTGTGGGATGGGCAAACCCATCTGGTTAATAAAATCCCTTGGTTACAAAGTTCGAACTGGGAAAACCAAGTATTTACCGCCTTACGTATGTAGATTTTACTGGGTAAAATGTAACGGCACTTTGAATCTTGTATTACCTACTCGTATATAGACGGTTATCATTTTATCTCTGACCTTAATAATACGCTACTTTGCTGTGCATTTCATAATGTCCGGTACATTTTTTTTTTTGTATTGTTGGCTGGGGGCATTACCTACCAAAATGCATTGCATGTTATGCAAATGGACTACAACATACGTATGTGAGTACTTATAATCTTATACACTTAAGTTTTTTCCAAACCACATTTTGCAACAATTCTGCGAACTATAGAAAAACTTATCATGAAATCTTTACGACCACGGGTAGGTATGAATGGGCAGTACAAAATGTACTTGAAAATTCAATAATAATTTTGTAGACTACGTAGTATTTTATATGGGCATAGCACCTATAACACTTTCTATAATAAAAACCGTACCTGCTCATACCCACACATGCATTAGTACCAAGGATATTTATAGATTTATTTCTCAGGCATTTTCTCATTTCCTTGCAGCTTACATAAACCGCTAATCGAAGGTTTGTTTGTAACTACTGTTTGTAAGTCACGTGCCTAAACGTGTATTGTAGTTATTTGATATTGTAAACTGTCACACCTTTGATGCATTATGATCTAAAAGAAATTTACGTACTATAATACTATATAAATAGTACGCAAACCATTTGTTTTATGACTAGTTCAAAGATAAAGTAAAAAAGGTAGGGGCCATCTATAAATTGCGTCACGTGAATTTTATATTTTTTTGACCTCTTCCCCACTTTAGTCACATAATGTCACACTTCGTCGACCCCTCCCCTACCTTCAAAATATGACGTAAATTCCGTATGACCCCGAGTATGGGTCAAACTAATCATGTTAGGCCAGAGATTAGATAGCTACAGTTTTATAAGCATCGCATCACAATTATCTCTTTAGCTTTTTTAATGGTACGTTTACATAGACATGTCTGTTACCAAGGAATCAAAGGTCCGACCTACACTAACGTTGCCTTGCAATAAAAACTCAAACAATTACTCAGTAATCCCAGACGCTGGAGTCACATATACATTTGCCTACAGCGTTAAGATATGAGTTAATTACTGAAACCCAACTCACCAAGCACACAGTGAAGCAATCAAACCGACACACTTTGATACAGTCAACCATACGTTTTTCTGACATATACGGCTTCTACAGCGCTTTTATTTCGTAGTACGAGCAGGTTTTTGAGCCACAAGTATGTGCGGTTGATTGTACATAGCCGCACGCGTCTCAAGTGTGATATGACCCGACACGTGATTCCTATGTGTGGCCACAGAGTAATTGTGCAGACGGTTCGGAGCATACAAGTCAATACATACTAATTAATTTGTCTCATAAATTGTGCAATTACATAAAATTGTTTTAATTGCCTGATTAATATTTTACTGCAATGTGTTTGTGGAAATTCATCAGCGATTTAGCTTGAATACATAAATGTTCTAATCTGAATAATGTCTCAAATAAACATGATTGCTTAATTACACTGTCACTTTTAACTGATCATAAACTCAATTCAAGCACAAGTAAATGACATAACGATTACTCTGGTTATGGATAGGCCCAGTCATGTAATTGGTAGGTACTTATTGTCACTCTAAGTGATCGAATTTTGCAACCGACACAAAGGTGTTTAGGTATTCACAATTGCGTAAAATCAATTCGCAATGCATTGTCTTAAAACTAGGTCGACTTGACCCCGACGAAACGGATCTATAAGGGTAGGTAAGTACTTTGATAATAATTGTTACTATCGTGAACATAGTTTAATAGTAAGGCGCATTTGTTGTCGATATGGCCTTATCAGCCACTGGAATATGAAACAATAAGGTAAATCATGAGATTCATATCTTGAAACAATAATGGATTTCCCAGCGAATTCTATTATTGGGAACCCCGGTGTGAATAGTAATATTTGAATTTACTAGTATAGATAGAGATTATGAATAATTTCAATTCTTAATTTCTTTACAATATTATATAATTATATACAACTTGATTTTTTTATAACCATTTAAAACTTCATGATTTTGGGTAGGTATAAAAAAATGCTTCTCAGCTCAATTTTTTTCTCAAAACACAAAAAAAAGTTAGAAAAAAACCCACAAATTTGTATCTTTTAAACTTTACTTTTAATAAATCGTGTCTTTATTGATAGAGGCTTGCTTGAGGGAGCCTGGAAATAATATTCTATAGTAATAAGATCATAAGGTGTTTAAGTACACATGAATTACAAACAGGCCGTTTAGGCACCAATAGCGCCTAAAGAATAGTGTATTTCAATTGCATTATTTTGATTGTTCTGTGACATATACGTAGGTGGTCGAAACCTCACACACTTGCACACATTTTATATTAACTAACGATGTGTGTAGCTAACGCGTGTATATTTCAACTGAAACTAAACGTGAACTGTTACCTTAGTGTTTATAGGAACCTGCCTAGTTTGTTTTCGAAACAGCAGAAATCAGAGAAAGCGTGGGATTCTTACTGGTTTGGGAGATCAATTGCATGAGAGTCTTGCAATCTCGATGCGATCTTGTTTAAAACACAATACCGATGAGTTGATGAACTCCTGATGAGAAAGTCAAATCTGCTTCTTACTGTATTCATTTAAACAATATTGACACTTATTTATGAGGATAAAAAGTAGAAAATATAAAACGTAAAATAAACAAATGTGAGGGCTAGAATTGTGAATTTGCATAGGTACATTCGCGTGTACAAGGACATATGTTTTTCTTAAAAACAATTCACGTTTATAAGTAAACAAATCATCGTGTGCATTATTATTATTTAATCAATAGTATGAACACTTTATGAGTAACTACAGTAACTTATTGTAACTCACAAGTACTTAACGAGAATTGAAACATAAATAGTACTTGAATAGGTATCCGACAACTGTTGCTAAGCCAGGATCAATCATCTGCCTAGCTTTTTCTCAACATATCTTTTTTTTTCGTTGGGAAAATCATCTAATGACATCCCCGCTATTGGGCGAAACGGGAGATGGTGTAAGAATTTTACTGATTAAAAACCCACTCCTGTTCTTTCGTTGACTTTCGTACCAGGGCCGAGTCTTCCTTTCAGAAGCAGACCTTTGGCCCCAGTAGGCTTCACCGGGCCCATACAGTTTGTTGACATCTCATTGACGCGCGCGTGCCCTCGTCGTCGACGGCGTGGGCTCGGTCCGGACGGTTACCGGACGGTCGGATGGCAAGATACCTGAGGTTAGCTTCGAGGCTGATTGGATAAATCTTAAATATATACCAGTATTTTACATCGAGCGTTTGCCTACTTGCCTTCCACAACCCAGTTACTGGGCAATACGATACTCCTTGGATAAACTGTTGGTGAGACTATATGACGTCTAACTAACTATAACGACTGTCGTGACAACCCAGACCTACAGCTTCACGTATAATGTCCTAGATAAATTTAGAATAGTACATATGAATATTCATCATTATCATTTCAGCCGAAACACGTCCACTGTAAACATAGGCCTCCTTCAAATGTTGCCACAATGAGCAGTCCTGTACGGCTTGCATTTCTCGGTTTCCCGCGATCTTGTGGATAGTTTTCCAACGCTGTGTATTTTGGTCCACGGTGAACCTTTCGGCCCCATGGCCCGTCTGTTCTGTGAGCAATGTGTCTTGCCAACTGCCACTTAAGATGTGTTGCTAAGTCAGAATGAGACTGTTGAACTTGAAAAAACAGTCTTCTCATCGGATGAGAACAAGATAAGATAACAGACAACTAATAAAAAAAAACAGTTACAGTAGTAAATAAAATTACAAAGGAAACAACTTTGTTTTATGGTACATTTGATAGCGAATGGAAAAATCTGTAAGAAATGATATCTTGTTCCGTTGTCAGGATGACATAGAGACTTTGGAAGGAGAGGTTAACATTTTTTTACGAGTAGTTTAGTATGTACAAGGATGAAGAAACTAACATCTTTTAATTGAATAACTGATTGTGCCACATCCAAACATATTAAGCCTGCCACTTTACAGTAACTTTACAACTGTATAAAGATTTAAATGAATGGAAAAAATGTATACGTTTTTCATAGAAATATATTTATTTTTATAAAAACGAAATACTACTCACTGATTAGTCACAAAATTTCAGAAACTATAAAACCTACAAAATTAAGATTTGGCAGGTAGGTTCCTTATTCCTTATTTATTTTCCGATATTCCCCCTAAGGGGAAGAAACGGGGGTCCAAAGTTTGTGTGGAGAAACTGATTGTCACGCGAGCGAAGTCGCTAGCAGAAGCTAGTAGAATATATACTTTTTCTAAAGTACAGCAAAAACTCTTTATAAGTGGAATGCCTTTTCAGACTATTCAGAAGTGTACATTCACCAAACCAAAAAATAAAATATAATATTATTAGAGATTTGCAATAACTAATGATGTAACAGTTTTTGATAAACTGTTGCGTTGCAATGTGATTATATCATTACAACAAAGTAATGGGTAAGTAACGAAATTCACAATAACTTTATCGTTAAAAATAATAATTGTTTATTTTGATGCCGTCTCTTACTCAGATAATTTTTGATTGCATCATGTTTTTTTTTCTTGACGAAATATGTTTTTGTTGTGAATATATTATTATGTATAGATTAATTAAAATCAGTCACGCTTTGCGCCGGGTGACTCATAAACATTTCGATATTATCTTTTTTTATAAGAAAGCGTAAAAAGAATTTCACTATGGAGGTTGGTATTTAAAAAATAAACGACTATAATAATCTACAAATACTGACATAGCATAAACATACTAAATAATATGCCAATAAAGCTATAAAATTAATAATTGCATGTTTTGACTATAGAAACCAAACTGTAGAATTAACACTGATTATTACTTCTAAGAACAATATTAACGGTAAAAAAAACTCGTAATTTTGATTCCCTTGAGAGTGCCAAAACACACGTTTTTTGTCACATAAACCGCCGTAACTCTTTTTTTTTTAACTCAGAAGTAAGATTTTTTCACAGCTTCAGATTGCAGCAAACTTAAATATATGGTTTTAATTTCAAATCGAAACATTACGTGTTTCCGAGATAAAGGGTCTTGACAGATAGACAGACAGACACATTTGAAAGACACCATTTATAAGGGTTCGGCTTTTTTCTTTTGAGGTACGGAACCCTAAAAATGGTGTCTTTCAAATACGGGTTACAGATAAATCAAATACGAGACAGTTCAAGAATCTTAGATAAGCTAAATCACATGCAGTCGTTTGTTTTTATCAAGACATTGACGTTACCGTTTGCTCTTATCTCTAAAGTAATGAATTGACATTTGCTGACTTGATGTCACATGGAAAGTGTGGAGATGAGTGAAAGTGATATGGACTTTGACGGCTAGAGAAATTGTAGCAACTGCTTAGAAAATTTCGTAATGCTAATGAGTTTAATCTTAATGTTTGTTTGTCTTGGTATGGTCATGTGAAGAGGAGGGATGAAACGCATGTTGCTAAAAGAGTTATGAGTTTACATGTCGATGGATAGAGAGAAAGAGGGAGGCCAAAGAAAAGATGAATGGATTATGTGAGAAGTGATATGAAAGAAAAGGGAGTTTATGATAGCATGACGAATGACAGGACAGAATGGAAGAAAAAAACGTGTTGCGCCGACCCCAAATAAAACGGGACAAGGGCAGGAAGATGATGATGTTGACAGTACAAAATTTTTGTCTGAGCTTCAGTTTTAATTATCCTCAGGCCTCCTATAATCTATCACACCTGCCCAATGGTGGTTGGTGGATGTCACATATCTTTGAATTCTTGAATCTTGGCATACCGATTTCCTCACGATGTTTTCCTTCACCGTTTTGAGACTGCTCGGTATTGAAATAAAGTACACAAAGTAATGCATCTGATTTTGAATCCTTGATCTACCACTCGTAAGTCGGGGCCGTTACCATTGGGCCACCAGTATTCTCCTCTCTTAGAGAGAAGGCATGAGTTCTAGCCTGAGCACTGGGAACATTATAAGGTTAATTATTTTATGTAAGTATGTTATGTTGATTATTATCCTCCTTCCTTATTTTTAGTTGGGAAAATCATCTAATGACAAATCCTCCTCCTCAAATCCTTTTTATATTGCAGCCACGTTAGTACTTATGCATCAATCTGCCTCGCCCTATATTTAGTCTAACACAAAACAATTGATTTCTAGTATTTTTGATTGATTGAATGCTTCGAGAACCCAGTCTAGGTAACACTTGTCAAGGCTTCTTGGCAAGGCTGTTGACTGGTGACCCCTTTAGTTTAAGGGAAAATGCGGAATGCGGCAGATTGTGGAATTTTTCATCTCACTAAAACCTAAAATCAACTCGGTCATGATTAGTACATTGAAGGTATCCTCATAAAAGACCTGCCATTAACCCCTTCTGCATATCCCTGGGGTTTGACTGGTGACCTAAGTATGGCTTTGTAAAAATATGAGCCCATAATCACATGGAGTTTTGACCACAAGATTTCAAAATAAGGCTGTTTTTAGACGATTGATTTTTCCAAAAAATAATGTCCCTCTTTAGAGGAAACCAGAAATGAAACAAACTATACCACATTCTGACGGTATTATTTAACGGTAAATAACATAAGGATAAGATGTAATCAAATTACAATAATGAAAATCTGCCCATTGTTCCGAATATGTTTCAAATTAACATGTAACGGTTCTCACACACTTTCATATATGTAAACAATACATTTGTCTGTATGTCTGTCACAGTTGAAAAGTAGGTCGGATTAGAAACTGAACTGGTGACATTGATAACGGATACTCGTTTGGTAGTAACTCGTACAAACCAGATGGCATAATGTAGTTTATCTTAGTAAATTGCTAAAAATAATTGGTCTACATTCAATGTCAGATTTAACGTCATTATTATTATTAATAATAATAATATTCAACAACTATCACACAACGCCGTCTAGTCTCAAGCTAAGCAGAGCTTATGTTATGAGTACTATATATATCTAAATACATACATATTATAGATAAATTACACCCAAATACAGAACAAATGATCATGCTCATCATCAAACATTTTCCTGGGTAGGAATCGGACCTACGACCTCCAGCATAGCAATTAGGGCCACTAACCACTAGACTAACAGGCCAGTTTTATTTTCACATAATTATGCTAATATTGATTTATTAGAACGTGGATTCGGTTTTTATTGTGCTGATTGTCAATACTGCCAACAGCTTGATGGCTAAAAGCTTCGACGACTACCTGTCGAAGCTGTAATTGCGCGGTTTGATAAAGAGCCTGATATAGAATGCAGTAGGAAGGTATTCCTCATGTTACTAAAAGAGTTAAGAGTATACATGTGCATGGGTGGAGAGGGAGAGGGAGGGCAAAGAAAAGATGGATGGATTGTGTGAACAGTGATATGAAAGAAAAGAAAGTTACTGATAGCATGACGGTTGACAGGATAGAATGGAAGAGAAAAACGTGTTCCGCCGACCCCAAATAAGATGGGACAAGGGCAGGAAGATGATGACGATGAGGAACGTATTCCTCAATTAAAAAATTGAGACTTAGGCGTAGATACTTCGTGATAATTGCATCATTCTAACAATTTTGTGGCTGAGTGATTTTTGCAAAAATTACGACATTGAATTGATATTTCTTATCGTTATCCTCAAAAAATTTAAATGATGATATTTGAATAAAAATTAAATATTTTCGTTTCAAAGATTTGAGGATATCAAAAATATGCTTCTTTATTTTTAAATTATTGCCAATCAATATTAACACTTCAACATTTCTTTAGTTTTTTTTCTTTTGTGAATCATGTAATTTTCCATAAGCATAATTAAGATAATAGTCCAACTAGTCAAGATAACTAAGGCAATTTACCTCAGTTAGGTATGTGACAATATAAAGAGTAGATTTTAGTCGGTCACGGTACTGTAACATGTTCAGCTCGTGATGAGTTAATCATATCGGTTATTATCTTTGTACTCATAAATGTCCTAATGCTTTTTCATGTAGTTTAATTTTATTTGATCTGAAAATCAGTAACTAGTTGTTGAATTTGTAGGTTTACTTTTTTTGTTAACAACCGGAGATACTTATAAAACCATCAGGGTCTGCCTGTGTCAGTGGCTTCGCCTACTTAAAAGTCGGAAATTTTCCCGAAGGAATATACTCCCGGGATAATAGTATTCTGTGCTATTTTAGGGCATGGCCTATCCGTGTGGTAAGTTTCATTTAAATCCGATCAAGAATCAGCCTTATCAGTATAGTAACAAACATAAAAACATACATATAAACATTCCTATTTATAATGTTTACTGTGAATTAGAGTATCTTCCTTCCTTCCTAATCGCTCACTCACTGTTTACAATTGTTATTTAGTTTCAATTTGCGAAGTTTTTCTCCATCATTATGTTATGGTAGTTATCTACTAGAATTTAGCGCTGATGGGTGTCGTCAGTTGCTCGGTTTTTAATATTTATTATCTTCTTATTAAAATAAATCGGATGTAATAATTTTTACGTATTAAATTGTAAAATTTATTTAGTTTAGATTTTCAGTTTTTACAAAAAACACTTAAATATCATTGTAAATAAATATATAATAACATACTAAATTAAAAAAAAAAAACCGTAATCTAATCGTAATCCGTAATCCTTAAGAACTAACTAAAAATAATCTAAAGTATGGCGTCGAAAAACTTCTCCGCATCACTGTCAGAATTATATAATAGATTAGGTAGTACACCACAACGAAAATAATGCAACACTGAAGCCAAAATAATTGTTTTTGTTTTCTTCACTTAAAACTGTGAAAAACAAAACCTTATGTTTATACTGAATAATAAATATACCATCGCGAATTACTCTTTCTTAAAGTTTCACGTACGACATCTTTTGTATAAAGTCCAGCTGTTTCAAATCTCTGAAAACATAATTATGTATATTAAAAAAAAAATGTATTTGATGAAAACGTCATCAATTTACCTTACCAGCTTATAGAAACAGGTGATAGTATATTGTTGCTCCGTCTTTTGTTAATTACTTCAACTTGTTTAACGTCATAGTCGTATTATTTACTGGCGGTCACTATGTGGGCTGATACAGTGTTCTTCTACGACAAATTTTTATCACTTCGAATTTTCCAAAATGAAAAAGGGATTGTTTTCTAAAGTCAGAGATGTCAGGGGCATTTAACACGTAATTGTAAGCCATTACATGTTAAAATGTCAATATAAATGTGTGTGAAATAAGGCGTGCAAATGAGAAAGAGAGATGAAGCTATACACATTATATATCTCTTATATTCCTGTATTGTATTAAATAAATTAAAAATTGGACAGCTGGTGTACAAAGGCGAGCTTAACCCACAATTGGGTTTTCTTACAGCAAACCATAATATATTTGTAAGAATTTTTATATAAGAGGATAACTAAAACAAATGTACAACAAAATCTAAGTTAACATAAATTAGATCACACTTATGACTAAAATAAACTACACACACAAACACACAGCACAAAATACGTATAAAATACTATATACAATCAATAAAACCTAGGTCATGGTGACATGAAATGTTGCCTGATTCTTCCCCTGAAGATCTCTAACGAGGGGCTAGCCCTTAATGTGTGCTGAAGAGACTTACAAAGGCGCACAGTTTGAACACTTTGAACAGTGAACGACCCACTGTACCGTAATACGCTGCGTTTTCCGGTGCGCGGTCACCACTCTAAAACCATTCGACCCCACCGACCATCCTTTCTACAAGTGTTCTTCTTACAATATAAACTAATAATTCACAACGCACAGAAGCCTTGCATTATATTTCCCCCTCACATTACTCTATTTTTCTGTGCGCATTGAAGAAATTATCAACGAGCATTAAAAAAAATGTCATCTAACATTCACACACTCTTAGGTCCAAGTCAACAAAGATGTTGAAAGATTCTGATATAACCGCCGATTGATTAAACATACGAAACCTTAGAAAGATCCATCATTGCAAAACCCTCCAAAATGTATTCATTTCGTATTTTTCCTTTTAAAAGATTAACTTATAGATAAAATAGAACCTAGAGAGCCGAGATTACGATAAAAACGAATGAGAATCACGAATCCGGTATGTGGTCGGAAAAATATGGCTGTATTAAAAGCTTACAGTATTTTAGATAAGTTAATACATTTATTATTTTGAATGATAACGTTTAGCTGAGTAAAAACAAACTATTGTAAAATATAACGATGATAAAGTTACATTCTCTTATTATTTCCGCGAAAATTCGGTTTAAAAATATTGCATTTTACATTTGTTTTTCTGGTGCAACAAAAAATAGGCATTTATCTTTCTATGTTGCGTGGGAAATCATCAATGACTCCTGCCATCTAAATTTTTCTGCTCTTGGTTGAGCGATAGGGATTGTCAGACTTATACTGACTAAAACCCATCTATGTGTTCCATCAGTTGCCTTTTTGTTGTCCAGGGCCACCGTAAGTCTTTCAAAAAGTTAATTATAGTACTTTACTCTTACTGTCAGTTGTATTTTATACAGAAAAACTAATATAAATCATCCGACCAAACAAATACAGGTGCTACGCCAAATTGACACGTGGTTAACCGACAAGACATAATATTTTAAAGTTGTTTACACAATGTCCATCAACCTACAATAAATATAATGGCGTCATTTTTACGAGACATTTTTAATTTAGTTTACACCAACATAGCATTGTAAGTTATGATTGACGGAATTATTACAAATAAATATTTGCGGTGAAGATTTTTATATTCGTAAATATAAATCGTTACACGAAATGGTTTTGTTATTAATTGGAAACTATTTTCCATTTTCTTTTTCCACTTACATTTAAACCTTGGATAGACTACGTGACAAAAGGTCCCCCAACATGACGAGTTACGCTGTCAAATTGTCCAATAACATGTCCTGAGTCACGTTCGTCAATGCATTTTAAAATATTTGTGGGCAAGTTGCAGCGTTGCGCGTCATGTTAGAGGATAGTTTGTCCTCAAATGTATCTGAGGGTTTGGATTAAATAAGGAAAGATTCCCATGGTGACATAACTACCTTACATCTTCAGCGCAAAAAATGTGAACTCCTTCATGATCAGTCTGTTTCTTTGAAGATAATTTGATACTAAATACAACATAAAAACGACATTTAGTGCATTCAATTTAACCATCATGCATGTTAAACGTGGTGGTTAATCATGAGCAATGCGTACTCATGACTTTGGGAGTTTATGGTTGACACAAAAACATGGGTCACACACAGACTTCAGATCATTTCAATCAAGAAAATGAAGCAAATTAACGTAACAAAATCTTACATAACATGACGTCATTTTACACGTATTTTCTCACACTATTTTCCCAAGATAAGGAGGTTATTAGTAATCTTAGTTTCTAAATCTGTGGGTCGTTTTGATCCGTGTAGGACACAGCAGATGAAAGCTGTTAGAAACATGTTGGCACAAATAGTATGAGGTCAACATATTTATTTATTAATTAAAACTTTATGCAACACAACGGTACTGACTAGGAACCTACTTAATGTTTTAGGCATTCTCTCCTAGTCAACTATAGGCAATGAAGACAACACGGTAGGTACATGCAAGTTATTTAGTACACAAGTATACCAAAGTGTTTATATATAGCTAAAATAAACATGCATTTATATTTAATATAATTGTTACCTATATATTATACCTATATTTTCGGCGGGATCTCATGGTGGAATGGCAACAGCGACTGTCGCAACCCAGTGCTGGGCACGCCATAATTATGGCGATAAGACCCCTCTTTGAGGAGTGGCTGGAAAGACCTCACGGCGTCCTCACCTTCCGCATGACGCAGGTCCTCACCGGACATGGCAAGTTCGGGAGGTTCCTGCACCGGATTCGTGCGGAAGAAACGCCCGGGTGCCGCCATTGTGTGGACCGCCCGGAGGACACGGTGGAGCATACGGTAGAGGTATGCCCCGCCTGGGCAGAGCACCGCCGTGTCCTCGCGGGGGCGATCGGCGGCAGCGATCTCTCGCGCCGGGCCTTGGTACAGGCCATGGTCCGGAGCGAGGAGGAGTGGCAGGCGGTTGCCTCCTTCTGCGAAGCAGTAATGCTAGCAAAGGAGGCGGCCGATCGCGTGAGGCAAAGGTCCTCACGCCCCAATCGCCGCCGGGATTCCGATCCCGATTTCCGGCCACCGTAGGCGCGGGCTTGCAGACGCCGAGCAATGGGTGGCTCGCCGTCTGACCGTCCGGTAACCGTCCGGACCGAGCCCAAGTCGTCGACGGCGCGTTTTGTTCCACGCGCGCCTCAAGGAGATGTCAGCAAATCGTAGGGGCCCAGCAGGGTCGAAGCCTACTGGGGCCCTGGGTAGTGTGAAAGCGAAACCCGGGGCCCTAGGACGAAGGCAACGAAGGAACAGGAGTGGGTTTTTAGTCAGTAAGAGTCTGACACTATCTCCCGTTCCGCCCAAGAGCGGGGATGTCATTAGAATGATTTTCCCACCCAAAAAAAAAAAAAAAAAATACCTATATTTTGATAATCTTGTCTTGTACAATCCCAAATAAAAAGGTTGATTATTATTGATTATAATTATGTAGTAGATGAATTGATCCGATGCTAAAATAAAGATTCTGTGATAGAATGGTAAGATACAAGAAAATAAGAGAAAGAAACTAATGGACCATAATGGACGATTCCTCTATTACAGGCTATATTTAAGTCCAAAGCCACGTCAAAAGTAAGTGCTTAGTATTTTTTAAGCTAGGTAGAAATCCTATAATAAGTCCACTTCCTTTCCTGGTTTTATAGACAAAAAGTAGGTGCGAATTACTTTAATGATCCTAAACTTCGATTTTACCACGTTCAAGATCTCCCACAGGTGCAAAAACCATGTTATTTTTATTGTAATTACACCTAAATTACAACAAGACCCGAGCATAAAATAAAAACTCTTTCATTCAGAGATCAAGGATCTTAGCGGGTTGTTGAACCTATACTTCTTAGAAGTAAATGGGAATATACGCGCGTAACGCCTTTTTTTGTATAAAGACTTTTTGTATAATTTAATAATAAACGAACTGTGGAAGAGTAAGATCGTTGACAGTAAGATTCTACATTATTTCAATTAATTCCTTCTTTCAGCTTGTTTTAAATAAGTCTGACAGTTTCTAATGACATACGTTCTTAATTTGGATAAAAAGATATTTTTGTTCGACTTTTGATATTTTCGGTTATTCCTGAAACACAAAATAAATGCATTGTGCAATAAAATATTTACAGGCTATTTTGAATTGTATAGATGTCGATCAGTCAGAAAGATGAAACTCAAAACGTAGATGTCTATAAAGAAGAACGTGCAACAAACTCCATGGCTACTCTTTTAAATTATGTTCTGTATTATAAAAATCATGGTTACATTATTCTTGTTGCTTCTATACATGAGAACAAAGAAAAAAATGAAATAAGCTAGTGGCTGTTTAGAGATGACCAGTTTCAACTGACGGCGCCTGTTCACGATCATGACGCGTGTATCAGCACCGTTTAGCTCAACTATTTTGTACGGAACGCCGCGAACGTTTGAGTGAGCAGAAAGTTTATTTTCGCTTAACTTTAAATAATCAGTTTGTTAACAAAAACTGCTGCCTGCTTTATATAATACAATCGTTGAAACCTTTTGAAATATTGCATAAGCCGTGATAAAATGAAGTAATACCTGGTACTATGTAATATTTTTGAAACATAATACGCAAAAACGCTTTAAATGGGAAAACGGTGTAAAAAACAATTCAATTGTTCTAGTAGGTTTACATGAGGACAGATAAAAGACATATTTTTACGTATTCAATTTAAAAATCGGAAGTAGAAGCTGTTTCAGCCCAAAATTGGCGTGAAATAGTAAAATTTTCAGTCACGTGTATCAGCACGTCAATGTTAAACAGTTTTAGTTATGAAACATTTTACTCAACCTTCACAAAAGTTTTTTGGCGCCGTTTCTAGACTAAGTTTACAGTTTTTTTTACAAAATTCTTTAAATTTATTTATTTTTGTTAACGTTTCAATTAAATGTATCTCGTTGTCACGTGACAAAGAGATGATTAAATTTTACTATAAGTATAAACATACCCACAAAAGTACCCATTACATATGTGGCTTTAGTCAGTAAAAGCCTGACATGCCCTCGCGCTCCACTCTAGAGTGAAAGAAGTCATTGAATGATTTATCATCTAAAAAAATATATACAAACTTTTCTTTTAACTATAGGTACATACTAAACAACTATTTTAAAACAAAAAGAATGTTATAAATTATGTGAAGAAAAAAAAAATATGTTGGTGCGGATTTTTTCTGAGATAATATACCTACAGGTATTATAGATCTTGGCTTCAAAATCACATAACTTTACAGTGATGTAGAAAAACTTTTTTGTTGGAGCAGCAGGAAAAATATTAAACATCAGATACAAGCAGAGCTATTGAAAACCCTAGTTTGTTACTAAAGTGATTCACTGGCGGTACAGGAACTGATGACATTCCGCTTTAACGATGAACTCCATATTATACAGGGTTATTGGTAACTCGATGTATTCGCGGTAGGATGTGATAATGTGACTCATTTGTTCACACACATTAAGCACCCGAGGGAAAGTCCAATTATTTTTTTATTTTATCCAGAATTTGATGTTTTTAAATCACTAGTGCCAAATTGGAAAATTTAAGACCAGTTTGGACGGATGTAGGTCTTAATTTGCAAAAGAAACCGGAGGCCCTACCACGATCTATTTGATGACCTAAAGTGAACTGTCAAATGCTCTCGCACTATCGACTAAAACATCTTCTTCCAGCTCACATTAAGGCACTGCTTGTACAGTCCCTAATTTTTCCTATTATTGACTATGGTGATGTGTGATACTATGACCTGAATGCAGATCTCCTCAATAAACTTGACCGCCTTCTGAATAACTGCATTTGATTTATCTTCAATCTTCGTAAGTATGATCATGTATCCCATCCAGGTAAAATGGTTACCGATCTGACAGCGTAGAGCGCTAAGAGCCTTGACAACCTTGTTTTCTTTTTTGGATAAACCTTCTTCTCCTTCTTATTTGACTTCTCAAATCCAATTTCTTTTTTGCTTTGGTCATAATAAAAATCTCCAATCTACATATAATGGTCTTCTACGGTGTCCCACAAACCGCTCTGGGTTTATCCAGTCCTCCTGCTTTGTCCAGGCGATCTCTCTTTGGAATGCGTTCCCGCTGAATATCAGGATGGTGTCCAGTCAGTTCACTTTTAGTTTGAAGGCACGTGAACACATTCGCAGGAAGTTGGTGTGATTCGTGTTTCATAATTACATTGTTAATTCGTAAGTATGTATGTATCTAAGTACATGTTTATTATTGTATTTCTTTCCTATTTCTTTACCATTAAACTGCACTTACCATGTTATGTTTCTGCAGCACCTTAAGGTCAACTGGTAGAAAATGCCTAAGGCATTAAGTCCGCATTTGTACAGTGTTTATTACTAGTACATAAAGTTTTAATAAATAAATAAACGTATGGAGCTATATAAGGTGTATAGCTTCATCCCTCTTTCTTGCTTGCACGCGTGATATTTTAACATGTCATGATAAGACATCTGGTTAATCACAATAATTCGATCAATTAATTTTTGTTTGGACTTAGTGAGACAACTTGTTGTTTAGTTTTGTCTTAAAACAAATAATTGAATACTTGGATATTTAAAAACCCATTAGGTTAACGTCTTGTTTTCTACGTCCTGCCAGGGATACGTCGAGTTACCAGTAATTCTGTATAATGTACTCTCTCTATATATCTTAAAGGGCGATAGGAATAAAATAAAAACACCATTATGAACGCAGGTGCGTAACCGGGCGTCGAACTCTAAAGGTAAACTGCACAAGAACAACTAAAAGAAGTAAGACATAAGTCTACATATGTTGCCATTATCCTTTGTATTTATAAATCTTTAGGGTAGGTACAGCAATTGTTTTGTGTAATATTGTGATCGTAAACAATTTTCTTTAAGTGATTTGTTTCATCTGTATTTTGTTTGTATGTTATTACGAAAACAGTTTACATGTTTGTTTGTTATGAGTTCTTTCGGTTATGAATTTTAATTTAAGGTTAAGTTTTAAGAAAAACTTTATTTCTCATAAAGAATTGCATACATAATACACTTACTGAGAAACAATATCTAAAACTAAAATTAAAAAAAAAAATATTAAAAATTTATAAAAAAAATAAATTATTTTTTAATTTATTTATTTTAAATTTTAAATAATTCAGGTGTAATTTTTTGCGATAAAAAGATTCTTAATTTTGTAAATGTTTACTACTTATATAAAATATCATCATATTATTTTTAATGTGGACTTTCAAAGATTTCATAATAAGCATCAGAGTGACAAAAATGTAAGATTTACTTCAATATTGGTATCTGTGTTTATTTATTTATGGTCATGAACATTGCCAGTTCTCGCTTAAAAATTGCCCACAAATTCAATCACATATCTAACCACTTAAATAATATTCCGTTGATGGTTTTGATTACTTCTATGTATACCTAACGTTAGTAGGCTCATCACGCAAATGGCGAATGAAGATTTTAAATTAATAGCCATATTACTTCTTTGAAATCCACAATGTTCTACTGTTCTAATAACCTAGTAATCATTAATATATATCTTTTCCGTTATTTATACACCTACATACCTGTTATCTACTTATGTATTTGTAGCTTCAGTATAATAAATGACGGGATATTATTTATTTATTATAAAACGTGTTAAAAAATTAACTTTAAGAATCTCGAGGGGACATTGTACTCCTCATTATGAACAACTTTTACTATGGGACCAAAGCTGAAATCGCGAAAAAAAAATCAGCTTCTCCATTCATTTTGACGAGTTATGCTAACATAAATGTAGGGAACAGCAGATTTTTTTTTGGCGATTTCATGTTTGGTCCCATAGTAAAAGTTGTGATATATGTTATATACATGTAGATTTTAGTGAACCTTGTGGCTTATCCTCCAGCACGCCATGTGTACATAATTAAAAGTTAGTGTGGTCATGAAAATTATAAATCTGCTGTTCAAACCACAACAATTTATTACCCATTGGTATTTCTAGTAATAGCTTTTTACCTCAACAAATATTTTAATAAAAATAAAAAAAAAACCACCTCTAGGATAATAAACCTTAAATTAAACTTCAGACATTAATACCTTCTTTGCGTGCCTAAACATAGAGAACCGCGCAAAGCCACGCATTTTCGCTATAGCGAATTTACATATTTACGATTGGCAACACCTCAGACCGGGCGAAACGACCGTTGGTTTGAATAAAAAAATTCAAGGGCATGAGTCGAGGACCCGTAGATTCTTGACCTCAAAATCGTGCGTGACTGCTCGCGTGATAGCAAAAATATGTTTCTACTACATCACTAGAACGTTTACCCCACCGATGTTCCCATAAGACCTGTGCCAAATTGGAAAATTTGTGACCTGTTTGGATGTGTGTGGTATATGGACTTAATTTGTAAAAGAGACTAGGTTAAATACGATAACTTGATTAGATTATTTTTATTTAGACTTAGTGGGAAAAATTGTTTTGAGGTTATCTAGATTCCTAGTTCTAATATCACTCAGACTGATGTGTCATATAGATATTCAAAGATAGATAGTAAATTATTATAATGGTCTTCAAGTTATAGGTGAATAAGTTACTTTTAGACAAGCGAGCTCCATCGTTGATCACATCATCGCTAACCATCAAGTCGAGCGCACGCCTATCAATAATAATGAAATAAAAATTATAATTAACATTGTTTAAAATACGCTAAAGGTAACATTAGTAATTGCTTGACCTATCCAAAGATCATTTACCTACATCAGTTAAATCTGATATTACAAAAAGGTTATTCTAGAAGACATATCCGACTGTAATTTATTTTTATAGCAGCTATATGCCAATTCCAGCATTAACATTTTTAGACTACCTTGAAAGTACAACTGCATTACAAAAGATCAACCAGCTCGCCACGAGGCAACGGATATGGTAGATTTTAACAGAGCTATAAAAAATATTACTAGGTATAATTATAGCTATTGTTAAGATAAGAATAGATAGATACCTACCATTAAAACAATAGAAATAGGTACTAGTACATGAACACTTCATTTACTATCTATATTATCTTCCTGCTTATAAGTGACTATAGCTTCAGACATCTGCTTCACGAGCATTATATTATTATTTCCCCCCATTATAAATTATAGTCAACATGTTATTCTGATTTACAAGCAATACTCTAATATTTTATTAAAATCCCATCTTCACAAATTTTTACGTTTATAATACTACTAGCTTCTGCCAGCGGCTTTGCCTGCATGAAGTTAGTACTTTTCTACTACTACATATAATTTATAGCATATACGTTAATCAAAGTTATAATTTATCGTTGTTCCAAATTTCATCCAAATCCGTTCAAACGTTTAACCGTGAATGAGTAGTAAACATACAACAAAAGAACACAGAAACACACGTATATACAAACTTTCCCTTTGAAATCTGGGATATTAAATATTATATTATATTATGTAGTAAGAAGTGGCCGAGTGAGCAGTGGTGGCCGAGTGGTAACGGCCCCGACTTTCGAGTTGTAGACTTCGCGGTCTCAAACCCAGCCAGGCGCATTACTTTGTATAATTTATTTCATCACCACTGCTCTCAAAACGATGAAGGAAAACATCGTGAGGAAATCGGTATGTCCTAGAACTAAAAATTCGAAGACGTATAACATTCACTAACCCGCACTGGACCCGCGTGGTGGATTACGGCCCATTCTCTCTCCTAGAGAGGAGACCAGAGTTCCAGCAGTGGGAAAATTAGAAGACTGATTATGCTATGTTATGCAATAAAAAGTAGGGTAATTAGATACTAACACAATAAAAAGTGGTTATATAATTAAAAGGAGATAATAAACATACTTTTCCTCAATGATAATCTTGGGATTAAAAATAATTATTAGTTCTTGTTGCCTATGTGTCATGTAAAACGCGAATCAATCTTGTTAAAGTTGACTGATAAATATATATAAAAAAAAAAACAAATTTTTGGTTGAAAAGTGAAAAAAAAAACTTAATTTTTCTTGAAAAATCTACGAAACAACAATTAAAAATCACTTGTCTGAAGTAAAAAATCTTTCTTTTACGTAGTTTTTTAGTGGTTTGGACAAACACGTTGTTTATTTTGCTTCAATATTCCAGAATGTCAACATTTGAATAGACGCCAAATGCACATTTTGCCAAACTAAATAACAACCCAGACGAAACTATGAATGTACTTTTAGTCCAATAAGACAGATATAATATATGTCGTCTAAAGTCTGGGACTAAATTTTACCACTACAATTTTAGTACTTTCAGGAGAAACATTTAAAAATTAAATAAATATATAGCTTATTCTTCAACACTTTTAAACTCAAATTAGCATAGCACTTCATTTTCAGAACAGTAATTATAATTAGGTCGCCTCGATTTTGCATGCCGGTGAAAGACAAGCCAAAGAAGAAATTAGTCACGAAACATTTGAAAAATATATGTTTCATAATTTATTTTCTACGGTAGTTTAGTACCTACTTACGTCCAATGTTGCAATATTATGACCCATTATTTAGGAAGATGGAAGAACTTACAAAAGGGTTACCACAACCCTGGATCTAAAAGAATAACTGAATAAAACACAGTCAGTAATAATTTGACAGTCCCTCTCATTCCACCCAATGTGGAAGTCGGACTTTCGCACGAAGCATTCCAAACCATCCGTAGCAAAAAATCACGTTTTTTGTATGGGAGCCCCACTTAAATATTTATTTTATGCGGTTTTTAGTAGCGGCAACAAAAATACATCATCTGTGAAAATTTCAACTGCCTAGCTATCATCAGCCTGGTAACAGACAGACGGACAGCGGAGTGATTGCAATAGGGTCCTTTTTTTCCCTTTGGATACGGAACCCTAAAATGAAAGATCAATTAAAATGGCATCTATAATGTTACATGGGCAATGTTGTTTTGATTCTAAATCATTTAGTACCATTTTCTTTTAATACTCATTCCATAACCATTGATCACTCTGAACCTCATATATTATTTTTATTACGCAACTGTATCTCCCTTTTAGAACAGGTTAACGTTCAGATAATCCAGTTACATCACATTGACGTCATATTAGAACGTTCTTCTCAAAAGAAATGGGTCAGTATTCCGTTTTCGCTTTCTGCGTCAAACATCAATTCATAACAGATATTGGCCAATTCATATTTCCTATTACATAGAAATAAGCTAATGGATCGTGACTTTTATTGTACTAAATACGAGCGAGGAAATTATAAGTGAGTGACAAAGTAATTGAACATCATCTTCAAACGTTTAGACGGCAATATTAAGTCGACTATTTTAATGGTTTGTAGTTCTTGGATGCAAAATATTGGTTTCTAGGTCACCTCAATTTGCAGTTTACATTAAAGGTAATTGGATATTCTACCCGTCAGAATATGCACTAATTCACGAGTATTCTCAGAAACTTTTTAGAACAAGAAAACTGGACGTTTGTTTTGTGAAATTCTAAATATTTTACGCGTTTGAATATAAACGAGCGGTCGTCAAAATACAAAGTTATGGCTGAAAGTCAAACTAGCCAAGATTGCTGGACATTAAGGAGTAAATCGGTGGCTAAATTTATTGCAGCCGAGCTGGTTCCGATGTCACGGTCGAGCACGTTTGGCTAATGAAGATATTATTCTGAAGTCGATGAACTAGTTTAACAAATGAAACGTTAATATATTTGAACATAAAGTACCCATAATTCACGCTTGTTTCGAGATGATAAAAATCTAGTTCTACCAGATGACGTAGCCAATTTGCGGTGTGTTATTTTTCAAGTCAGCCCCTGTTAGATTCAGTTGGAATCATTTTGACTTTTAGGCCACAACTTTAACTAATCAGTACATTATATAAGGATATCAGAAGCAACGACAAGACCTATCTAAGATGGCGATAAAGATTTGACCCACATAGAAAAACTGATAATTTTTTGCCATGAACTAAATATAAAACTGACACTATGAACATCCGTTAAAATGAAACTGAAATATCAACAGTTGAATCTTGTCTAACTCTTGGAATTACATTTATATGACAACTTATCCGGTTTGGCAAATACTAGATATTCTCATAAACTTTGATGATGTTATCCAGACAGATATTATCATAATTATGAGTTATGAAATCTAAAATGAAAAGTATTTCAAAACTAAACTAATTACGCAAATTATGATGTTTTTGAAAAATAAAAATAAATAAATAGTGTCTCAATTTTTTTACACTTCGTCCAAGATTAAGTCAAGAAAATACAAAGTAATGAAAATAGGTTAAACAGAACTTTAAAATTAAATGTGCGTTGTATTATTACGCATTTGGTAATGGGTTACGTCACAATGGTAGCCAAGATATAGTTCGATGAATAGTAGGTATAGGTACCTAAATACTAAGCCGTCAGTTACCAAGGGCGATACAAAACTGGTGATATGCCAAGTCATTTCATTTTATATCAGTTATGCAAGATATGCCTACTGAACTTCTCCCTATTTTATTCTCGTCACCAATGTGTTTTAAAATGACTTATAATAATACTATAATAACTAATAATACATTAATGTAGTGTTACATTAAGGCTCTGTTGTTATTTGCACAAACATTACGAAATATACCTAGGTCATTGTTTTTATAAGTTAAAATACATTTTTCCTAAACATCAGATGAAGTACGCTAAGGGGGCTAGTAATGCAAATGTAAGGAATAGAATAGAATAATAGTTTTACGCCATATATATACATGAACTTAAATCTATGGTTACAATGGTGGTCTTATCTTTGACAGCTATATCTACCACACCACCTTTGGATGAACTTAAAGATCTTAGAAAACGAGGTACATATACTAAGTTTCTAAAGGTCCAACGTCACCAGCCAAACTAATGTGACTGTAGACCCAAGGTCTGTAAATGTTGTGAATATTGACACTTCTAGTCTCCTCGTGGTAAACAATAATTATACCCTATTGTAACTTTATGGGTACTTAAGCAATTTATTTATTACAAAGCAGCCAAGTTTATTCAGTTTCCGAAACCTGTTTATCGCTAGTGATAAATTTAATTTACGTGCATATACTCTTAAACTAATTGGCGTATCGAACTTTACCTCTGCCATTTGTGCTCTGTCTGTACCTAAATGCGCTGTTACTAACCGATTAATACGGTCGTTTTACAATAGTGGTATCTGACGGTTGTTCATGAGGTTCATTTGACGCCATTTTGTTATCTCTAAGAGTTATTTATTATCTTCTATAGAAACCGTGTCTATTTATATCCTGTAAGACAAAGGATTATGAAAAAAAAAAACAGAATAATATACTACCGAGCTCTCTCCATTCTCATAAAAAATGTTTACTGGCTCTCACGTCATTCATAATGATTTCTGTTTGTCCAGATGTTGAAAACTTCGAAGGTTAAAATCGGAAAATATTAAATACTCATAATTCGTTCATTTAAGTAATGCTCTGCAGATGGTATAAAGAGGCGTAAATTATTTGACGTTAATAAACTATTTTCGTAAACAACAAGGAACTAAAGCTAATGAGTTCTGTATATACACTGGTTACGAAAATGGATAAATAACTGATATGCACTTTAGTGTAAGCTACGAAGATAAATAACATAACAATTTGTCTTGAAACAGCATCCATTATGGCTCCTACTATGTAGTATAAATTGTAGTTGTTTGCCAATGTAATTTTAATTATCTGCATTTGAAATTAGACGATATCGATAAAGTTAATAAATATATGAAAAAATAAGTCAGATGGCTCTCAAATGAATAGTAAACCAATTCAATTACAAACATTGACGTTGCTGAAAAGACCGCGAAGTGTTATGGAGCTGCGAGCTAAGACAGCTACTATGCGAAGACTAATGGCGTCGCAGCAGGCATGGCAGAAGTCGGTGGGATGAGTTGGGTAACAGTAACATGTAGTGGTCCACTCTAGCCCTGGCCTAAAACAGCTGTAAGTAGTGTTCAATTCTAAACCATGTTATATCTGTAAGACAATCAAAGCAGACACATTAATTACCACTTAAAAGAATTTGCATTGTCTCGATATTTCTTCAGAACAGATGTTTGGAAGTACGCAATAAATTACGACTGAATGTCTGAACCACAAAAGTGTTACAACAACCACATTATAAATCTAGGTTTAAAAAACTCGAGTACGAGGCTTTGTTTGTAATTGTATCGACGGGTGCAAAGTAAATAAAGTTATCTGCAGTTTTGCGATTTTCTGATAGTTGCAGAAACTTACTAAATATTCATATTTTAATGCAGATAGTTATTTTTTTCACTTGTGTCACTTGTTAATAATACTAATTACCAGAAAATCGCAAATTTGCAGATAACTTTATTTACTTTGCACCCGTCGTTATTAAGTTTGTTTTTAACAAAAATGTAAACTAACTAACCAAACGCTTCCGTAAGCAATGTGGAACCTGTTAATCACAATTTGCTGTATGCACGTATGGTTTGTTCAATTTTTCTTCCTATAAGGTAAACAATTGTCTGTCGTTTTATTTGTTTTTATAACGTTGATCATTTATTTTCTTAATCAGGAAAAACAATGAGTTTTGTTATTTGTAGAGGTTAATGCACTTAGGTTGAAAATTTATTACAATGTCATTAGGGAAAAATATGACGTGTTTTTTACCACATACTCTGCAGTACTTCAATCACTTTAATGTACCCTGGTTTAATTTGTCTTGATACTTGACCTTATGCTAATTTAACAGATTTGTGATAGCATATGCAGGTTTTCAGGTATAATAAGCTACAATTTTCCTTAAAGTTGTATAAATTTTAACCTAAAATATTAACTGCTAGGAAGATAATTATAAATAGATGCAATTGGAACAGTGTGTTTGAAGTTCAGTAGCAAGCAACTATGGCTTATATGTTCATAGAAATAAAGATTAATAATGGTTCAATAGAATTTGTAATAATAGATACACGTGTCGAAGCAATTATGATATAAGTAGCTGTTAAGACTTTGTATCCTTTTAGATGCATGCAAGACTTGGTATCTACAATTATGAATATCAGAGAAAAGTATATACATATACAACCTGACTGCATTATGATAAACATAATATATAAGGAGACGTGCCCCCTCATTTAGTTTGTGATCTTCTTCTATAATCGATAGTGACTGGTTCATTAGGTTTGTTATTGACATTTGTTTTGCAGCTTCTGCAATATGCTATTCAATAATTACACATAGTCGTGCTACACGAGATAAATATAATACATATAGTGCATACTCTTTTAAAATGTCAATCGCGAAGTTGTCAACTAATTTATTTTTATTCTTTACAGTAATGACTTCCGCACGCCATAACGTTTGTTCCTTAG
The DNA here is from genome assembly GCA_949316375.1 of Mythimna vitellina. Lineage (NCBI taxonomy): Eukaryota > Metazoa > Arthropoda > Insecta > Lepidoptera > Noctuidae > Mythimna > Mythimna vitellina. The sequence goes on from OX438686.1 coordinate 13,451,696, forward strand.
CACTAAATACTGTTGATGCTTTGCAAAAATCTCAAAACGTGTGTTTATTCTGGCTACGAGAGTGTTAAACCGGTTTCTGGATGTGCTCAAATTATTTATTATCACGTGATTAAGAATATGTTTTGCTATAATTCATTAATATTTTATTTCAAAGTGGGATATTAAACAAATTGGCACCGGCAATGTTTTGACTGTAACCAACTTTCAATTTATATTAATTCGAAATTAGATTTAAGGTTCACGTGCACTTTGAATTGAAGATTTCCATCAAATATTATGTGGTGAATAATTTATAGCATTCATTTGGAGGGGTGTCAACTTTCTGTGACCATTGGATCGAAGACTATCATCGAAAATTCTATAGAATAAAAATAGACTGAAATGTACCAGAGGAATACATAATGACATATGTATATAGATAAACGTGGGTGTGATAGTACAGGTAGGTATATACAAGGCACCAAAGTATATATTGATCCAGACGTAGGTACTCTTTTTTTATTTTTGCTTGATATGTATTTGAGAATATAAATCCAGTTTTATAGACTAGATAGAAAGATATACCCACTTATTTGCGATTCAAATCAAAATTTTGCTCTTTTCGTTTGTACGAGGATTGAGGGAACTGAGAATTATTCCTCAGTACACCAAATCAGTATTAAATATTCAAGACACGAAATCTTGCTATCGGAGGCATAATAACAATAACACATTGTGTTTTATCTTTATTTTAGCAACGGTAAAATGTACCGTTTCCTCTAAATTATAATTTTAAACCAGCCCAGCAAACGGAAAATTTCCATTACGACGTTTTATTTTATACACTTCATTAGGAGTACCGGTACTGAATAGACAGTAATTTAACAAGACTATTGATTCCTGTCTCATAAATAATTAAAGATAGTAGTAGTTTGGTCGGCGGCAACGCAGTTCAGACTATAGAGGTCAGATGTCCGCGGACTGTCCTCATTCCAAAGCGAACGGACATTAAATTTAAATCACGCCTTGAACTTGAACTAAACTCTATGTAAAGATTACAAATGCTAATAGTAACTGCTATTAATAGTAAAGTTGAAACATAAATATATGTTTAAATTGTTGTTGTCGTGTAAACATTCCAGAATAAATAGATAAGCTTACAATGCAACGGATTTGACTTATTAATAACCTACATGCATTCATAATACAATATAGAACTTAGTATTTCTAACGCAAAAGCCACCTGTGGGACAGGTGGGTTTTTTGTCAGTAAAAGTTTGCCACTCTCTCTTACTCCACCCAGACCGGGACGAATTATTTGATGATATTCCACCACAAAACAGTCTTCTACAGGAGTCGTGAAGGGTTTTGGAAAACGAGAAACGTCTTTGCCCACAAGAAAGGCCAAAGCTGAACAATAAAATTGTTAACTTATATCTTATATTCTCACTGCCAGACAAAGACCTCGTCTCACGCTTCCGATCTCAATCAAAAACGAAACAAATGACGTTCCAAAGAGCCAAATTCTCAGAATGAAGCAAATATCATTTATACGATTGAATAGATATTGTCTGAACATTTCACGTAGAATATTGCTATAAAGCTGTCAACGAATCGCTATAAAACATGATTTTTACCACAGCCATATGGAAAAGTCTGGAAGTCATCGCAAAACATCAAACGGTAACGTTATATATTATAATATAGGAGCCGACGAAATCCCTCTGTCACTTAGCTTATTTAGGATAAGGTGGCGTGATCGTCGATATACGTTTATTTAATCTGTACAAAATGAATTTTTGATATGACGTCTCATTTATTTTAAAAATACACAGTCGGATCAGACAGTCTGGCAACCAGGACCATCCAGGCGAGATCTTGGCCACGCGTGATATATCCAATTTATAAGTCACTCCAAGATTTCTTGGAACAACTTCAATGATCCTAATTTTCTTTTAAAAATTTCTCCTAACAGAATATGGGTTATTATTTGACATTAATGATACGATTATAAATTATAGATATTTGTGTTTACATTTTTGTTTTTGTCACTGAAATGACAAAATATAAGATCATTAAAATTTGGTTGTTAAAGGCTTGTTAGCAGATTTATTAATACGTAGACCATGCAGTAAGTATATATAATTATCTTTTTCAAGGCATTGCCATAAATAATACTAATAATATTTTAGTATCTATACAGCTAATATTAAAGAAAGTGGTGTTTACGGAAGTTCTAGCAAAGGAAGTGAAACTCGCACCTCTGGTTGTAAATCCTATAATTACTAACAGTATCTGCATTATATCATAGATCTTATCTTTTACTATTTATTATAATAAAACATTTAAAAAGGAATGTGAGAGGTTTCAGCGTTCGACTATTATTTTTCGGTAATAGGACGAATTAAAATTATTTAATCTTCAGAATATACACAACAATTTTAGCAGCACACCAGCTTTCTTTCATCGACTTAATGACTCCTGTCTCTCGCTCTTGGCGGAGGGAAAGGGAGTGTCAGACTTTTACTGACTGTATATAACTCGCCTGTGCTTCTTTAGTTACCCTTTACATTTCAGGGCCGGTAACTGTTTTCCACAGTTTTGGTAGCCGACGGTACTAGCGGGCCTCGTCAGTTTTGCTGAGTGCTTGGATCTCAACTCTTCGTCGCCTAGCCTAGTCTTTACCGGACGGCAAGCTGACCATTAATCATAATCTGCAAACCCGTGTCGAAGGAGTTTGGGAGTAGACTCTCGATGCCCAGGGTCTTCTGCGGAAGCCTGGGCATAAGAATTGTCTCATCTACACTCTTACCGCTACCTTTACTTGCATTACTACTTCGCTGAAGAAAGTGATCTCCATCTCCTTTCTACCATCACCTTTACGTTGTTGAAACTTCAATGGTCCCGGACCGGACTAAGCGTTTCGCTTCGTCGTTTATACCGCGTACATCAAAGGACTGGAACCTTGCCTGCTGCGGTCTTCCCGTCCAACTATAATTTAGGTGTTTTCAAGGCTAGAGTGAATAGGCTCTTAATAAACTAGTGCGCCTGACCAAAAATGATTGCATCTCCGCTTACTATCAGATGGAATCGCAGTCAAACACTGGTTTATAACAATTTAAAAAAAAAGTGACATATGGCCTGAACCAGCAGCAATCTAACAATTTTCTACCGTAAAAAAAAAAACAATTTACTAGTTTTAAAACTAGAACCAATTTCAGGTAATCACTTTAGTTCGGTAAGCGTCGTAGAAACCCAATTAACAAACTAGTATTAAAATATACAAAGACGCAATTAATTTCCCTGATAATTAAAACTTGAAAGGTTTTTAACCTATCTGACATGGTTCGGTTTTATTTTAAAGTAAGTATTTAATTGCGATAACATAATTAATCCTTCTTAATCTTAATATATTATGGCAATTATTTGATATGTAGGAAAAGATAAAGAAAGTTAATCAGAAAACGGTATATTTATAGCAATACGATTACCTATGCATACAATTTTAGTACAGTCAATGTCCTCAAAATATTAGTTGTATTTCAGGACTGTACATAAGCTCCATTAAAATACTCATTTTATAGCATTATCAGTAATATTTACTGTGAACCCGTCCCTCTTTATACGGAAGACAAGGTGATGATAGAGTCCATATATCCTCTTTGCAACACAATTGTGAACTTGCAAGACAAACTACACTCAAAGCAAGATTTTAGCAGCTGAAAAACAAGACTATTTCAGGAGGAAGAGCATATAAATTTAATGCACTGAAAACATAAACATGTATAAATTCAATTAAATTTACGATGACTGTACTAAATTAAAGGAGTCGGGAAACCTCTTCCTTCAAATGTTTACATTCAAAAGATATTAATAAGATACATTTGTTCTTACTTCAGACTGCACGTCGGCTTCAAATCGGTGGTTCCTGTTTATATTTGGTTTATGATTTATTGGTTCTTGCTTCAAATGGGTTCTTCAAAATCTATGAATCAATTTGTAGAAAACAGATGTTATAATAATAATAAAATCACGTATCACGTTCCATTAACCTTCATTAAAATTGTTTAAAGGGCCTCTGCGAGTTGGATTCGGCCCCTGGTATGCCTTCCAAAGGTCCATCAGGGTCCTGAGATATGTAAACGCATGAATAGTAATAATTTATTGTTTCCAAAAAAATATAAAACAAAAGTTATAGCTTAGGACTTTGTATTGTAATAAAATGTTAATAAAAGGCAACCGTTACTGATTGACTGATTTATCAATACACAACTTAAACCACTGAATGCATCACGCTGAAATTTAGCACACAGATAGTTATTCTGACCTAAGAATGCACTGGATCTCACCTTCTAATGTGATCTCTCACTATCACTCAGTGGTTTGCTGGGAAAAAACTCAACTTTAAGTAAAACTCGCCTAAGTAGTAAGTACATGAACTCTGTCATCCACATATTAATTTTGTATGGTGTTCAATAAAGAATTAAACATAAACAAAGCAATAAGCAAGTATTTTCTAAAATTCACCCTCTAATAAAACGGGAGTCCAAAGTTTGTATGAAAAACATAACATACTTGACCGCCTTGGTACCCATAGAATTAAATTGGTGTAAAAGTTTTGTTAGTATTCTGGTATAAAATAAAGTTTGTTCTATTCTATTTTATACTTTCACGCGGGTGAAACCAATGGCAGATGCTAGTTTATGTCATTTAGCTGCAGTTTTCATCAATTAAATTTTTTCCTGTATGTTTTTCCCGGGATAAATATTTGTGACAAAGTTTTGAGTCATCCTTACATATGACTTGAAAGTGGATACATGTTTGCCATATAGAGAACATAAAGAAAACGTGAAGTTATTTTCCTTGATGACATGGGTAATGCCCAGAGATTTTATTGATAAGGATATAGGAAACTTATTTTTTATCCTGATGGCAGAAACTCATCTGTTTTGCAATTTGGTAGTTTGGTACTTTCTTGGTCTAATTCTGTTAACATGTTATTTCGTAATGATTTATCTACATCCGATCTTTTCCCTGTATATACCCGACGTAATTGTAATGTTGGCACACGAGAAGCATAAATCAAAATCGAAAAAAAAAACTAGCATCAATAGATCCGGCGCTATTTGTGCATTTGGAACACATCAAACGTTCCATCGTTACGATCAACGATGAGGCTAATTCGAGCACATTACGAATCTGATTCGTAAATCTTTCGGATCGATTGCAATAATCGATTACAAATCAAATGCAACAGACCTACTTCCGATACCGATTCATCAAACCGAATGTTGTGTGTTTGCAAGTTTGTTCACCTGTTTGTTTGTGTGTCTCATTGGAGTTCAGTGACTCACAATAAAACGGTCCACTCGTTAATTTCGTGCACAGACACATTTGGAACGGTCATCGTGTCGGTAGCATTAAAGTGTCCTATCTTTCTTATTTTATCACTGTCTACTATTTCTGTGTCAAACAATAATAATGCACCTTTGTGTAACCTAAAACGGTGGAGAGTAGTTAGCCCCTTACCGAGTTGTACCGCTATAGGTCATTTTTCTTATTCAGCTTTAGCTTACAGCGTTAGCGTCAAATCGACACAAATATTGTATGTTATATGAGTGACTGTTTTGAAAGGGTCACATTTCAAGCACATTTATGATATGAACACATTAACGTCGCTGAAAACCGCTTAAACTGGATTGATTAGTAAGAAAAACGTTGTCCAATAAACCCATGCTTGGTATCCAGCCAGCACGTATTTAAGATCAGAACCAAAACAAAGCAAGACAAATTCAAACAGTCGGAATATTCGATAAACATTAGGACGTGTTACACTACGCAATTACTATGATGACGTCAGATAGTCAATCCCATGTTTCTCACCTCGGTGGGAGGTAAATATTTACTTTCCTATGCCATGAAAACGTTTATCAGACGTCCTGTAAAGTTACCTACATAATCTTTTGTAAAAAATGTTGAAGATATTTTCTGAGTTGCCCATTGAAAGGTGAAATTGCAATGTTTTGACTTGTTACTACAGAATGTTCTACGACAAACGCCTTCAAACCTGGAAGATCGATAAACTGTCTACATTTCTTTGACAACTTACATAACGTACCTATTCTACAATCATCAAATTCGAAATCAGGTTTTAGTAGAAAGTTTACAAAAACTACTAGTTATGAGTCGTGACAATACATTTATTAGCAATAACTCTTGAGCGATGGCTATTAGACTAGAAACGTTTGCCACACACAGACCCAAATGTCAGCATTGACGTCATAGGGGGAGTAGCTAGCGAACTAAATATACAAGCCAGTTAATAAAGATGGAAGCGTAAAGCGTGTGAGGTAACAGTGCCGTGAAATGTCATTTCACTTCGACCTTTTTTAGTGGACCTTAGCTGTCATTTTACGTAGAATGACAAGTAATTTTGAATAATGGCTTTTTGAATACTGTGACTATTAGGAAGATGAGTTTAGGGTGACGTTCAAAAGTCCTTGTCGGGCCATCATTATGTAAGTCCACTCATAATTTAAAAAATAAGAATATTTAAAAGCACAAAATTTGAGGAAAAACTTAACTTTACCGGGGGTTTTCACTAACGATTTCATTGTCGAGACATTATCTTGTCAGTGTAAAACTTAAATCTTTTAGTACGATCAAAAAATTTAGGTATTTAAAATAAAACGTAAATAAAGCGATTAATCAATCTTGAATATCAAATCCAACCTTTTTATCACTATAATTGTATATTTTTTGCTTAAACATGAGGTTTTAATTAGGTATCTAAAGACCTCAAGAAGGTTATTGATGTTGACTAGATGCAAAAGTCGGACAACCTTTGTACGGACAGCATACCCTTTTGTAATGTATTTTAATATGAAAGGGATACCTAATTGATGACGTTGTCTGTACCTATTGCGACAGAATTAAAGAAACGCTCTAAAAGTAAAAAAATATTATGAACTGGCTTACAGACAGCTCTATATATTATATTTCGTCACTCGTAGACAAAAATGCATTCAGAGATGCGTTCTAAAAGAACCTAACCAAAATAGTCTGGCAGTAGATGTAGGGCGTTCCTGACGTCATTGGTAACCCAGTCTCAAAATGCATCGTCCCTTCCCGTTGCGTACACGTGTGGCCTAATTAAATTTTATTGCTTGCTTCGTAATCAACCCGTCGATGGGCTGAATCATTAAAGTTATGGAAGAGATTTTAATCTTGGATTTTATTTCAATTTTAAGTGCCTCAGCTTTATTGAGATTTTACACGTCAATACTACTATTAGAGCGTGCATTCAGATTGATTATATTGATTACAATTTTGTAACTGCATTCCTTTCATATGCGCTTCAAGTTGCATTCGAAATCTTCAGTAATCTCGTGCGTTGCAACAGTAAATGATTTCAATCGATTTAATACCTCGGTTTGATCTCTATTATTAGAATCTATTGGAAACTCTCGTTTGATCTATTCTACTCCTACAGAATTCCGTTTTTAACTTATGTGCTCAAGAAATCGTAAAGAGAAATGGCTAAGTGGATCTCTGTTACAACATAGCTTTATCATCGAAATATTTGTCTGACTCATACTAAATAATGCGAACTATATTATTATTAGGCATACGTAAGTGTTATATCTCAAACAGTTTACAGTTTCCTTCTGGCGGCTTCTAAAAATTACTTTCGTAATGTGAATATACTACAGAAAATATGTATATGCTGTGCGTTGAATGCAAGTTGTTGTTACGTTAAGACGATCGAAACGTCTACCATGTTTGGCTCTCTGATTGGTTAAGAGCTTGGAGCGACCCAATCGGAGCATCGAACGTCATAAACGTGTCGATCGCGTTAACGTAAAACAAACCCGCACTAGCCACTTAAAAATCGTTCGCACCTAACAAGAGCTTGAAAATATCTGCTAATTGTAAGTTCGTAAAATCGACAAGTTTTAATCATTAATCCGATAAATCTGTTGGTAGCTGTAGTACAGGTGAAGCTTTTCTCAGTAAGTTTATTATCTTAATGCTAATTTCAACAGCGAATTCGGACATAAATTTAGCAAAACTCTTCGATCGAAGATTTATAATTTTCAACAGTCTATATAATACGTTTTATTTCAATACCCTTATTACTTTTATATTTAGATTTAGAAACAGATGTGGGCCAAGTTACAGACAGAAGACAGTAAATGTATATTAAAAGGCAATAAAACTGTTTATAACATAACATTTGAATATGTCACATGTGCCTTGAAGTCTACAATGTACCATTGACGTAGGCAATACAGCATGAAATCTGCGTGATGACTATAAAGATTTGTCGCTTTCTTTGCCAAAAATGGCATGGCTAAAACTAGCGTGAGACAATTTATTTTCATATCATTCATTCTATATTGTTTACAGGTATGTCTTTTTGATTCCTTGCCAAGCATAGTGGCATTTTGTTTGCAATTGTTAGCAATTAAATCTTCAGATATCTTTGTGGGAACTGAGTTGTCAATATTACTAACATCTTTAAGTGTTGTTATTTATTTCTTTTTTAACAACATCCGCTTTATTATTACTATCTCCCAAATAGTTTTTTTTTTATATAAAATAAATGAATCGTGTATCGTAAACGCCACGTATGTTATTTTTTAAATAAATACTAACGATGTTTTCTCATTACGTTCTAAGTTGACAGGAGGAAAAACATAAAACTTGTTAGTTTCTAGTGATCACGCGCACGTATTTAAATAGTTAAATGACACATGATATGGTTATTAGCAGTTATATTGCAGAGAATAGTCATTAATTTGCTAAAAATTTAAATTTGCGATTGTTAAAAAGCTTAAAGTAACTCACATGCGATGGTACGGTCTTATCCTTGGACGAAATGACGACCACCTGTTCGAAAAGGCCCTAAATATTCACAGTCGACTACGAAGAATAGTTCACAGAAAACTTGACATTGACTGGCCTGTTAGTCTAGTGGTTGGTGGCCGGAGGTCGTGGGTTCGATTCCCACCCAGGACAAATGTTTGTGCTACTACTATAAGTTGTCTACTACCCACAACACAAGCTCTGCTTAGCTTGAGACTAGATGGCGTTGTGTGATAGTTGTGAAATATTTTTATTATTAAACCATAGCTCTCTAGTGCAAACGTACAAGGAGACCAGATTCCAGTTAAATTGAGAAGAGATTTGGACAAAAAAGAAGAATGTCTGTCTTGCAATTTTATTTTATCATTAACAAAACACTCTAGCACAAACCATTGATATCGTGAGTTTTTAAGCTATAAACAACAAGAGATGTTGTAATTTCTTTTCGCCATGTGTGTGCACGGGGATCTTGTTGTCATCAACAGTGTATCAGCAGTTTTGCACCCGAAAATTACGGTAACCAAATTTAAATATATTCCGTCATATAAGTTTCCCAGTACATCTAAATAATAAAACTGTCTTCGTCCTGCTTTTCTTCAGTCTGCCGGAACACGGCACGTTTAATTTGGTTACAAGAGAAACAATAAGACAGACAAGCTTTATAAATTTACGGTTTGCGTACACATCTTGAACGTTTACGTGCGTCCAGCGCAAACGCCTTGAACGCTTCGGGTATTGTATCGTTTGCAATAAGTTACAAAGTAAGCTTTTCTCCAGGCTTTTTTGAATTTTAAATGTCTTGTTTTAAAGTTGAAATTGATTAGAATGCCATTTTGAAAAAAAATAATGACTATTTGTTTGTTTCGGTTTTTTTTTTTCTCAAAGGTTTTGGGTGGTGAATTTGTTACTAGTACTTGTGAATAATCAAGCACGCTTTCCAAAAACGTGCGTTCAAGAACGAAGTGTCTTGGATGCCACCACTTGTAAATAGTAAAGAAACCTCTCCGTTACTGGCTGATTTTATTACTAAAATATTTTGTAGATGGGCGACAAATAAGATTGATTTCAAATGCAATATTATCAGAAATCGTCGATATTGTATCGCCGTCTTTACAACATCGTCACCTTAAGAGCCATCTCGTATTCTTCTGCAAATTAACCGTTACAAACATGAGAAGTCTGAATACTGCAGACGATATTTATGCTTCTCAAAGCATCGTTTATTGCCATCATTACAAATCAGGTGTAGAGTTTTATGGTGCAGAGTTCTGTATCTGGACAAAGTCTGTTTCCATGTATCGCAAAGCTCTTTTCATAAGACGACACGATACCGATTAGAGATATCAAAAGTACCGAACGACATATCGGCCTCGATTATGAGCAGTGGTGTCCAAGTAGTAACGGCTCCGATTTACGAATTGTAGGTCACAGGTTCAAGCCCAGACAGGCGCATTGCTTAGTCTAATTTATTTTATCGCCTTTACGTCACGTTTCTTCACTATGTTTTGAGAGCAGTCTCTCAAAACATTGTGAAGAAACCGGCATGTCCTTGAACGAAAAATTCGAAAACACCACGAACGTGACGCCCACCAACCCGTACAGGTCCCGCGTGGTGGATTAAGGCCCATTCTCTCTCTTTCTCCTTCCAGTGGGAATATTATAAGGCTGATGATTATGCTTATGAATATGACCGACGCATAGAAATTATGAACATTATCGGAGTACTATCACGGTGCTTTTTAGTTTATTATGCTAGTATTTATTTGTGGTGGGATGTTGATAGTCTCCGTGGGCCAGGAATACAAAGAGTAGCTGAAGGAACAAGGGTAAATGACCGTCAGTAAAAGTCTGTCATTCCCTTTCGCTCCACCTACAGCGGGAAAAGTATTTGATAAGCCAAAAGAGGCATTTTGAATATATTTTATTAACAATTTTTGACATATGTGAAGTAACCGTATTCCTTTTATTTGTGTTTGTATATACGGCTACTTCAAGTAGCATAATTTAGCTGACTCACATATACGTGCCAGTTTATGTAAAAATGCAACTACACTTTCAAATGTAATTTAAGCTTATTTATAACACTGTCACATATAGCCCTTAACAGTACTAATAAACATGACTCACTCGCGTTCACTTCTACGCTAGTAAATTGTATACGCCCTAATTGCTTATGACGTATCGCAACCGTATCGTCACACAAAAGTGGGCCTCAATACTTCGCTTTAAACAGGCCAGGTGAGTCAGATCTGAACCAATTTAGTTTGAACGGAAAATTTTGCAAAAGTAACGCAAACTACCTGGATACTCAGAAACTAAGTGATGATCCTACTATTTTCTAGATAAGTTACAATTTTTTATTAAACTTCTAGTTCAAACTATGTGAAATTAGTTCTTACCATTTTTATAAATTATAGCTGACTCCAGAAACCCTACCATGAGCTCTTAACGCTATCCAGTTTACAACCAATAGGCTGAACTGTTAAAGAAATGGAGCTACATAGGGTATATAGCTCCATCCCCCTTTTTTACTCAATGACTAACATTTTACACGTTACAGTAAGGCCCCTGAATAAAAATTAGCCATGTACTATTTATTACTGTAATGCTAACACCAAAATATTTTATTAAAGAGATACAAATACGTAGGGCATAGCGAAAGTCTCTGGGTCTGGCCACTACAATAAAACAATGAAAAAACCGATCATAAGATTCCAAAATGGAACTCTTTGCGAGCATGTTACTTTTTAATTAGCGAGACTGTCATTTGTTTTTTTTCATTGTGGCGTCCTTTCAAAAATTGTGTGTCACTATCAAAATGAATTTAATTCGTGAATATTTTCGTTAAATGATTTTTTTGTGATTTTCGTTGTGGCTTAAATCAACAAGAGAGTTGCCGAAGACTTTCATAATAGTCATTTGGTGATGAAGCACCATGTCGCAACTCTGTGTATTCGTGGTTTGGAGAATTTAGACGTGGATGTGATCATCTCTATGACGAGGAACGTGAAGATCGGCCGGCGACTGCATTTACAGATTCGAATATTGACACCGTACGACAACCTATTGAAACTGACAAAAAATTACTTGCCAGCAAATTTGTGCTTTGTTAGGCATTGGAATGAGCCAAGTGCAAAACATTTTACATGTGCATCTGAAGTTTCAGAAGCTTTGCACTCAATGGATACCATTTGACTTAAAGGAGGACTAGAAACGACTGCGTGTCCAGTGGTGCCGTAAGATGATAAAATATTTAATGGAGGACAGTCATTGGCTGTCTATAATATCATGACAGGTGAAGAAAGCTGGGGTACTGCTCTGAACCGAAAAGAAAAAGTCAGTCGGCAGTGTCTATCCTTTTGAAGATTTGCCGATGAAAGTTAAAAAAAGTCGAAGTGTTGGTAAAAAAATGGTTACTTCTTTTTTCGGCAAAGCAGGACACATTACACTACAGTATTGCTTGAAGATCAGAAGTCAGTGACTGCAGATTGGTACGTCAACACTTACTTGTTTAGAGTCTTAGAAAAAGTCAGCGAAAAGTGTCCTCGAAGCAATGTACTCCTCCACCAGGATAACGTAACCTCACATTCCGCTTAGGTAACAGAAGCCTATTTAAAGGCTTGCAATGTGGAACTGATGACGCATCGCCTTACGGCCCGAACCTAGCACCCTGCGACTTCTATTTGATTCCAAAAGTTTAAGACAAACTTAGAGGCACACGTTTTACGAGCCCTGAATCGGCGGTGAATGAGTTTCATAAAGCCTTGAAGAGGCCTCTAAAGAGGGCTGGTCAAACTGCTTTATATAGTGGTTTCAGCGAATGCAAAAATACTTTAATTGTGAGGGAATATACTTTGAAAAACAATAAATGTATCGTAAATCTTATATCTAGTCTTAGTTATCAGAATCCAGAAACTTAGTATGCCCTAAGTACTAGGATTCTGTAAGTCAAGAATGAATAATTTACTACTAGGTAAACGTGTTCCGTCGTCGACTATATCATCACTTATCATCAGGTGAAGTAGAAAACGCGAGCCTGTCAATAATAATAAAAAAAATAGCAATTGCATGTATTGATATTAAAAATTCCCAATTATGATCTCAATGCCAATGTTAATCCAATATAGTTTAATATATGGCATTGAGGTGTGGTGAAGTTGACGAAAATGCATTTATTTCCGCATTTATTAAAATCATAATTCCAAAGGCCTTGTACGTTATCAATTTTCAAATGCGTTTTATCACTTCCCTATTGTCAAAAAAAGTCCCTATACATTTAATGTGTATCCTGTTATACAGGTTGATTCCTTGTGATAGGTAAGTATGGAATTGTCTGAATCCATTGGGTGTAGTTTAAATTTTAACGAACCACGTTAACAAATTTAGGCCTTAATGACGATACATCGTTTCTATTTGGTATTTAGATATGTATTGGTATACTCTCTATAAGAAAAAATCTAACAATACATATATTATTAAGATAGCTTAGGCAAAAAGCAGTCGGTTAGTTATGACCAAAAACTAATTTTAGTTCATAAAATAACAAAATTAATTTAAAAATTCAACTAAAGTTTTCAGTCTTTTTTATCTGTTATTTATCACCATGAAATAGTAGCCATCGGTAGGTTTATTAGCACTATAGAATCTAATTAAGACATTTTTCAAAAATTAGTGTAATACTCTATCATACATACGCAATTATTTTAGGAACGTTTTTTCTTTCCTAATCATAAACTATTTATAATAATATGTCAATAGTGCATAAACCAACAAAACTGTTTTTTTTTTCCTATTGATCCGCTGAACTACTATCTCACCCGATGGGAAACGAGTTGTGATCGACGGTGGAGCATATTTACTTAAAAATCCCCGGGTTGTAAGTATCAGGAAACTTATAAATAAAAAGTTACAGTTTTATAATAATACTATCACTAATACTTTTAAATTAAGAAAGAAAATACCCTTTCCTGCAAAAAGCGCTAACTGTTGGACAAGAGTTTTTCCTGATGTGGCTGGATATTATGTAACGTGGTTCACGAATTACTCATTAACAATTACAAAAACGGACACTCCTGAAAAAATGCATATTTTGCCTTACGATCTTATTCATATCAGCCCCCTAACTAAATTACGATCGTTTTGTTTGCGTCGAACGCCTCGAGTAGGCCACGCCTCCGATTCCTTTGTTCTGAAGTCATCTCAACGCTCAGTCACGTGGTCAGAACAACTTTTTCATAGTGTGTTTAATGCCTAAGAAAATTACCAGCCCTATCCATTCTATCTTGTAAACACCTTTTGTTTTGTTTATTTTTAAAGATTACCTATTTATTATTTGCTAGGTATAAAAAATATTTCAATGTCGTTGATAAAGTTAATATTTTTTTAATCACTGATTTAATCTTATTATTTTTCATGATATATTTTTAAAAGCAAAAAAACATTAGATTGAGAAATGAGATAATTATCTTTTCTGGAAATCTTGAAAAACAAATAAATGTTTTGTTGTGAATAACAAAGAAAGTACCCAAAATAAGAAAGTACGCAGTATTATTTTTGTAGGGCAATTAGATTTAACAAGATATATTGTGCTTAACATTATTGGTTCTGCTCAACTTAGCCAATAACCAAAACGAATTACTACTGTCTACTTAGAAAAAATCAGTAGACAGGGTACATTACTTGCAGAACAGATGGTCTATGAGACCGAAAGGTTCTGGAGTGGGGCCGCATACCGGAAGACGCAGCGTTGGAAGTCCTCCCACAAGGTGGACCGATGACCTGCGGGGTAAGTAGTGTGGGTATTTTAGTGTGGGTAAGAGACAGAGCTATACAGGTTGTCTAGCGCCATCTCTTACCCAACTGTAAAATAAGAATGAAACAATCTTACTTTAACGTCATGGTACAGGTCCGGGTAAGGGTCACGGAAATCCGAAGGATGCGAGACATAAAGAACCGGTTATTATGGCGACGCTTGAGGAAAGCCCACGAAATGGAAATTGAGAGTTCTATGTCCAGCAGTGGACGTCTTTCAGCTGAAATGATGATGATGATGAGAAAAAATCTCCCACGTATTTAATTAAAAGAAAAAAAAAACAAACTTCCTTTCAATTAAATACTAGCTGAAACAGCAAACTTAGTTTTACCATGTAAATTATCAAAGAAAAAATAGGGGGTAGGAGAGTAAAAAATAGCCTACGACTTATTTTTGTACCTACCATAACTGGTCAAGCCATTTTGGAGGAGTTCGTTACCAAATACTCACACAAGATTTTTATATGTATACCTACATATTAGACAGAACTGATTTTTAGACTTCACGATAACATCAAGCTTAGTTTCTGCATTGCTCAAACTATTTTTTATTCCTGTAGAAGAAAAAAGTTGAAAATCAACAAACAGCAGTAAAATTCATGTTTTATATTCATCACCTTCGTCTTATTAAAATATTGATTAAAACTTTACGCCGATCAATATCAGGTCACTGTGGAGCTAAATACTAAAATATTAAACTGAAGGTCTGTTCTTGCGTCACTAGTGGCCGCCAACAGTGGGTCAACCCTCGCCCGCCTCGTCAGATAAAAATAATCCCTTTGATTTGTCACCCTGTCAATCAAATAGACCAGTGGGTGGTACAAATAGTACCACAACATGTATCTGTCTATGACATTGTAGATAGATACATGCTCTTCCTGTTTTATAGTATCGTCATTCATAATTAGTTTTTTACGTAGTCGTAATTAATTTTCGCATCATTAAGTGACGAACATTATTTAATAAACATGGCCAGCTAATCTTTCGTAATTTGAACTTCCATCGACCATGAATTCATGATTGTAACTTGTAGAAGTTGAATTATGGTAAAAACCTTACATTGCATATTTTTCAAGAACACTGCAGTATCAAAGAAGGAAGGCCTTTCAAATGTTACCTTACAGTCAATTTTTATGTTGTCATAAAATTGGTACAACCAAAACCATTTACCTCGCCCAGAAAGAAATCGTAAAGTTTGTGACAAACTCTCAATTTGGGCACGTAAGGTCAAGATCACCTTCTGAGAGTGGAACACTCCACCGATGCGGTAGAGAAGACGCTCGGAATTTAGCCATGACAAACACTTCAAAAGTTTCCACACGTAAATAAAAACATTTGATGAATAACAACCGTAGGGCAAAGAGTAGTTCCTGTTTCTAGAAAAAAAAAATGTTTACGACGAAGGGATCGTCAACAACTAAATTGTGATTGCCTATAATGGTGACCGTTTAGGTGTGATCGCTTTCAAAACATTACCAATGCACCTTGGAAGTAGCTCAGGTCAAGGTTGGTCACCAAGGCCTCCAAACGACTTTGAAGTCCACGTCACGAAATTGATCCGTCTGTGTAACGTCTGGTCCTTCATGTGAATGTTTTATATGCCAAACACGTGACACGATAGTATATAAATATATGGATGATTTGTAGTCCAGACTTCGATAACTTCGCAATACTGTAATATAAACCAATTAACTTTCTGCATGATTTATAAATGGTGTTCATAAAAAGCGCTTTGAAAGATTTATAGACTAATTCTAGCAGTGATAGGTATAATGATGACCCGTTTTTAGCTAATCATAGCTCATAGCGAATTTTACTTTAAATTTTTTCTATTCCGTAGAAAGTGTATAAAGAATGTCAATTCTTCTAATTTGCCATCGTTCAAACATTTCTTTGATAGTAAAGACTCTAATTCACAATGTTTGATCTCGAATACCCTAATTCATTATTTTGTAGTTTCTCTGAAATAGTGTTGGCATCTTTCTATCTAGGGCAACGATATACCAAATAATAAAGCAGATTGGTTCGTGTTGGAATACTGTCGTGTTGATAAATTGTATTAGCATCACTGAAAAGATCATTGAATCTTCATTCTTCAGATAAAAATCATTGAAAGTTTATGTTTATTTCAATATGTCGCTATTAATTATACGAGCACAAAGACACTGTTTACAAAATTACAAAATTCGTAGAAGTTCCCCAAGATCGCGAAAAGACGTCACTGTGCCCATTGTTCAATCTTACACAAATCTTGGGGACACAAAATTCCGAAGTTACGACGCGAATTGCGCAGTTGAATTGCTACGACAATATTGTGGCGTCATTAGTTTATAATGGTGTAATTTTTAGCCTTATATTTGGAGACTTAAGAGTCAGAATTGCGTGATTTTGTTTTTTAAATATGTTCAATGACATGGCGAAGGTGCGTCTTGTCTAATTGCGTCTGGTCACGTGACCGCCGGGTGTGACAGTGTCGGGCGAGCCGCCCACACAGCCGACGGATAGGCTAATACGTCACAGTCGGTTTGAACACGCGTTTTAAATTACTTTTCCGTTGGAAACAATATTTTCGTAGAAGAGAAAACAAAAATAGGTAATAAAAATGTCGACTGTAAATGACTCTATTTTATTATGGTAATATATAAATCATTCAAAGATAGTACCTATTCCCAACTACGTCGTAGGTTTGTACTTTACATTATTTTGTAGTACTTACCTGCCTCTATTTCATTGGTTATGCAATAGACGTAATCAATGTATTAAAACAAAGCACATAATAAAACAGGAAGATACGAAGGTGTTCATTAAAATGCAGTTATTGTACATAGCATTGTTGTTGGTCATTCTGAAGGGAATCCTTTGTAAATAGACCTTTGTGTACCTATTCTACAAACTCGTCCTTTACCTTGTCATGTAAGTAAGTACAATACCGTAATGTACCTATTCTGTTTAAGAAGAAATATAGCAACCACAACAACAGAAGAAACGTAAAAACAAGTAATAGAAATCGATAACCCTTTCTGTTGTCTTGGATTGAAAACAGACGCAATAAAATCTCGAACAGAATAAAATTCCGTTAACAAGACCAAAAAAAATGGATTATAATTTATTCATACATGACAATTACCATAAGATCCTGGTAGGGCTTTTGTTTTTATTTTTGGTTAAGAAATCATTTAATAACTTTTTCACACTGGGTGGAGCGAGAGGGATCTGGGTAGGCTTTTACTAAATAAAACTCACCTGTGTTCCTTCGATTGCCTTTTGCGTCCCAGGGTCATGGTAGCTCTTTCGAACATTCCCGCCACCCTGGAAGACTATATTTTTCCATCGTAGAAGACTATGGCATCTGATTTATCGATCTCAATTACAAGGATTATCGATAGAAACCAGTTATTATTGATAGAAACCAGTTATTATTGATAGAAACCAGTTATTATTGATAGAAAACAGTTATTATTGATAGAAACCAGTTATTATCGATAGACACCAGTTATTATCGATAGAAACTAAAACAAATAAATGTATTTTTATTTATTTAACAAAACTTTATGCACAAGTAAAAAATGCTGTGCAAAGGTGAATTTAACATTTAACACAAACAACAACATTCGACTACAGGGTGGTGCAGAAACGGAAAACGATCTTCTTCTTAGCGTATCGATGGCAAAACTAGTTAAATTCCTTGCTTGGCCCAGTATTCGGCCACGGCAATGCCGTCCGCTGATGCTGTCATTAGGTCCCTAAGTGAACAGGTAACAGGGCACGTGATGCAGGATCGAAGGTGGGACATGGTCTGCGGAGAGACGCCGCACAAACACAAGATCAGAACCGTCCGAGAACCCCCATCTGTGGAAATGGAACACGATAGGTATAACTTAATAGTAAACAATCAAATGTATTTAACATCAACCTGCTCACACGATTAAGAAAACCCAAGTTTAAAGGTAAATTACCGAGTAATATTTAAGTACTCTTATCTGGTCAGATCCTGTGTTTTTATGAACTACCTACCTGGTAATCAGTTTTGTGATATCTAAGTCTAAGTATCTACCTCATATGCTAAGTAGGTAATCTTGAGTAGTAGTACAATCTTGATTAGGAACACAGTAATACGATAACACTGAAGGGAAGAATAAAAACGAAGATTTTTTTAGGAATGACTGATGTATCGTGGGTACCTTCACGAACATGTAAACTCACATGTCCAAGACATCTACACCTGCGACTCTTATTTTTAGGCCATACAAATATTTCATCATCATCATTTCAGCCGATAGACGCCACTGCTGGACATAGGCTTCCTCCAAATGTTGCCACAATGAACGGTCCCGTGCGTCCCGCATCCATCAGAGTCCCGCAACCTTCACCAAATCATCGGTCCACCGGTGTAGGAGGCCTTCCAACACTGTGTCTTCCGGTACGCGGTTGCCACTCCAGAACCTTTCGGCCCCAACGGCCATCTGTTCTGCGAGCAATGTGCCCTGCCCATTGCCACATAAGTTTGCCGATTCTTCGTGCTATGTCGGCAACCTTGGTTCTCCTGCGGTTATCTTTATTTCTGATTCGATCACGCAAGGAAATTCCGGGCATAGCCCTTTCCATTGCCTTTTGGGTGACTTTGAACCTTCTGATGAGGCCCATTGTTTACGACCACGTTTCGGAACCATATGTCATATACAAATATTTATTCCGTGCTATAAACCCAGCCGTACCTTTATTGGGGTCAAAAGTTTTCCGAAAAGTTAAGAACACAGGAGTAGGTATTAGTCAGTAAAAGTCTGACACGGCCACCCGCTCCAAGCTAAAGAAGTCATTGTATGATTTCCCGCCTAGAAAAAAGCAAGCTGTTCCGTTATTATCTCACTTTTATTTGGAACTTAACAATTGGAAATAACTAATGAAAAGAAAGTGAGTTTGCTCAGAGGAAGAAAGACTGCACACCTACTTAATAATCAAATAACTTAGGTATATTGAAATGGTGCGGCTTTCAGATGACCCATTTATAACAAGGATGTTTGCATAATAAAATTATCTGACATGGCTCTCCCTGTTAATTTTTTTATCAGTATGAAAACAAAACGTAAAGATTAACATTGTGCAATACTATATGCGTAATAAACGCTACGTACGCGGTGATATTTTGGTGAATGACACTAGTCTAATAAGTGCGTGGCTACCTACGTTCATTAAAACAATTACGTTGTAAACGAAATATCCATTGAATTGCGCATGCCAGACATTTTAACCAATAAAGATTTTAACAAGAATATTAACCTGGACCTGGTATTAAACTAAAAACCTTTAAGACTGAATTCGATTACTCTCTTACTCTCTGTGCCAATGGGCGATTGAATGCCACCAACAATAACATATATATCATAAAAAGTATGTTAGTCTACGCGTGTTTGAAAACTAACTCAAATGTAGAGTAAATAAAACATATACTTACTAAATACAGTCAAAGAAATAGTTGAAGGAACTGACGTCCTACATTCAGTAAAAACAATAATATTTACAAAACATCCATTTACAAGAAAATGTAAAGAGATTTCCACATTTTCCACGAAGTTATAAATAAACATTACAACATATTTTACGTATTTATCTTATCACTGACAATCGTAGAAGAATGTTAAAAAATCATAAAAAACAAATATTATCACGGGGGAAACTGATTTTGTTTTATTATCTAATCGGTAATGTTGGTTATGTTGATAAACAAATAGTGAGTTCATCGCTTTATCAATTCGAGTGACCTTCTCCTTGACGTGACGTGTAAGTACATTGAAAGATGCAACATAACCTTTACGTACTTTTGTACAGACATATAAAGGTAAAGGTAGGTAAATAAATAAAAAGATCATTGATATTCATACAAAAGCATTGGACTTTTGACATTCAGGTCAGATTACATAAGAGACTTCTATTATGTATTTTAGTCATTTAACGAGTCATCCAGACGGTTCAAACTGAATTGTCATCAAGCTGAAAAAGTGACTATTATATTCAATGTGACACTTAGGCATCATACATATTTATAACAAGTGATAGAATCGCCAATGATTACGACATTGATGAAATGGGAGCGACGTCGACGGGCAAGATTATAGTGCAAAGCAAAGCATAAGCCAAAACAGGAGTCGGGCAGGGGGTGAGTAGATTAGTGTTATATTACTTATAAGTTTTTTTACTACTTACTAATTGGATCCTAATTATCTTAAATAAATATTTATAATTATTATTAAAAAGATGATCAAGCTAGAGGATATTTCAGGTGCTTTATCATATGGCTTGACCATCGTTGGAGGACGTGGGATTCGGCAAGTTACAATCAATCTAGCTAGCCTTTTCGTAACTGTAGCGGGGTCGGCTTCCAGTTGCATTAGAAGCAGCTGGATATCAGTATTTTAGGTTATATGAGATTCGTCAAGCAGAGTATACATGTAGATGGAGAAGGAGAGGGAAGCCAAAAAAAAAGATAGATGGATTGTATGAGGAGTGATACGAAGGAAAATGGAGTTAGTGAAAGTAAAGCAACAGAGAATGAATCGTGTCATGTTTGCGCACATGCTTGTGCAATAAATATCTCATGCACACCTAGCTAAGCTCCGCTGAGGTTGGACACCATGATTGAAATTAGGTCCGAAGAATTATATTTGGAAGAAAGTACAATATAGAACTAAATATCTACTGAAGTACAAGTACATTTGAAAGTTACAACGTAATTACAGTGATGGCTTGATCCATGTGAATTTCAAAGATAATCGACAGATTAGTTCCACTGATATCAAGCATGAAGCTAAAATCACATGCTCTATTGATACCAATACAAATGATCATACTTACACTAATGACGTCAATCTTTTGAACTATTTCGCCACGGTCACCATAAAACTTTAGTGGAACATTAAGAACGTACGTGCTTTTAGAACAAAAGTTAATTGACAAATTAGTGTCGCTGTTTTCTATAGATCTCGAATCGTCCTGACAACGCATGGGCGTGGAATAATACCAAAGAATATTTCAGACAATGACCTAAAAGACAATGACTCTTGTTGATCCCAGAACAACGAAACCTTGTTTTTCATTCATTTCATTTGTTTCCTTTGTATTATATACTAACATAACCCTTCAAATCAGTATCGTAAAGTTTACACATTGTGCAGGTGGTAAATAATATCGATTTGCTAATATAGTATACTGCACCAAAGCATAATAATAAACATGTGTTTAGCCTTGAAGCTTGCAGCCTGAGGTTCACAACAAAAACAAGAAAATCTGATAAACCTTGTTTGTTTGCATCCGCAATTAAAATTAACTACCAGTAGTACTGGAAATAGAAATAGTAATTGCGACATTAATGATTGACTCATTAGAGTCCTGATAGACGCGGCATCGCAAGCCCCTTTGCGTAAACGTTGCACCTGTATTGAAGACGCAAGAGTCACGCCCCCAGAGATATCGACTGTTATAAATACCACGCTATTCAACGGTTCTTCTCTTCCTCGTCAGCTGATGTGGCAGCATTGGTAGCCAGCGATGTTATTGTGTAATTTCAGGTGAGATTACTACAATTAGGTTGCAACTTCGTGATTTAGGTCTGCAATGTTATTCTAGAACATAATAACCGTCTGTTGATAATCAAATACGTCAGTATCTGTAACTGTAACATGTTAATATTGGCACATGATACGAAAATTGTTTAGAAATCATGGATCAACTTAGATGATTTGTTTATGTTTTCAATCAAACTATCATTTTAATGTTTTATATTCAGACCTAGATCTGTCATAGTTTTTGATGTTTGTAACCTTGTTTTATTCCGTTGTTCTAATTTCACGCAAGAATCTTGAGTTTATATTGAACATCGTACTACATCTATTATTTTTCTTATCTTAACCTTCAATCTTAGATAACGTAATAATAAACAGAACTTAAATCTATCAATGTCAGGCTGAACTCGACAAAAACTTGACAAAATCTTCAGTTACTTATGGATCTTTAGATTTTGAACACAAAAGTGATGTTTACAAGCAAAAACAAATTGTAATCAAACATCTCAATGTCGAAAGTAGCTTTATTTAGCGTCAACGTCTGCAAAGTGACGCGGGAAGATATTTTTAGTAGTAAACAAACGTGGTCATTCTGGATTTGACTATTTCCTTCAACATAATTGAAATAGTGCAACAATGCGGTTTGCGTAGGTAGCCTAAAAGGGCACAATAAAATGGATATTCTTGATCGACATCACACACAAGTGAAATCGTTTCAAGACTATCCAAGCTCAAGTATAGTCCAGAAAATGGATTTCCTTGAAAGCTATCGTTAACTGTGTACCATAGTGTGTAATCGTTGCATAACATTTAATTGGTAGGCACTAGATACCTGTTAATTAAGTGCATTCTAAACCGCCGTCTCGGTCGCTAAGTTACATATTATTATGGCATCACATACTTCAAGTATTACATAAACCTTACGACGCTATTGTCCTTCGAAGTTGGTGTATTTAACTACTTACTATATAGCAAAAATTTAACTAGATATCTTAATATAAGGCAAAAACTTCCCTTTTCTACAATTATGGGCCTACCACATGCACAAGCTTCACCACAGTTATGCCTGTGCAGGCCTTTTTGTACATGGAACATCGTGTACAAACCGGCCTGCACTGGCAAAACTATGAGTGTGACTTTCAAAATCAAAACACTTCAGTACCATATATAATAGATTTCGCTCCTCTGTTTCAACTGCGGTAGGATGAATACGTAAAATTCTCATTCTTTACATTATTATGAAACTAAGTCCTCGACCACGTCTGCTTGTTCGTCTATTTGTAATAAACTCAAAAACTACCAAATTTCATACAGTCTTCACCAATAGACATTTGTGCCACCAGAGTGATTTATAAGAAAGATTTAGGTATATACTGCATACCTTATAGTAAAAAAAGCCTAGAATTTCCAAACTTTTTATTAAACACCCGTACGGAGCTGGGCCAGCTCAATAGTGCATAATTATAATTTATGGAAAAGTTTAGTTCAACGGTCGTTAAAGTACCTATATTTTTGTCCCTATATTACCTGCATGTTGATTTACACAATGTACGTCTATTACTACGTCATGAGGATAATTTAAGGTTCATCCTCCTGTCGATATTAATAAACAATAACAAGTGCTGTTAGATTAGCAATCGCAATATTATATTTTTAATTTACGCTTGCATGCAGCCGTTGATCTTCAACAACGTAAACACTGACTAATCGTCGGGCATCTGCAAAATTTCTAATTTTCTAACATAATAGCGAGAAAATTACCACATGTAACGGGGTGTTCTGTCTTCTTAACATATTAACGTGCACGTGAGCTCTTCTGTGTCTAGTTGGCGCTTGATTTAAGTGCGTGCCGAGCCTGGATTAATTAAAGAGACTGGAACCTTGAGTGAAGAGTTTATAGATGTACTCACTCATACCACTAAGGCCGTTAATGCATTTATTGATGAAGTAACAAGCTATTACCAATGCTAAATACGTCATTAGCTGTTGCCCTATTTTTTGTTGTTTGAAACCTTCAAATAACTTGTCGTACTCTGAGTGAATTATCAAACCTTTATTGACTAAAACACACCCGTGTTTCTTCAGTTGCTTTTTGTGTTTCAGTACCGTGGTGATTTTTTCAAAGAAACCCCAGGCTACTGCACTAATTGTTTTCGTGAACACGCAACCTACCAGTATACTCGTAGCTGCAGACGAAAGTAACTAAAAACATCTGTTTTTCAGGGATGCACGTGAGCTCACAGTATTTTTAGTCAGTCACGTTATTTTTCCGAGCAGTAACTCGAATCTGCATTT
Organism: Mythimna vitellina; assembly: GCA_949316375.1. Taxonomy (NCBI): domain Eukaryota; kingdom Metazoa; phylum Arthropoda; class Insecta; order Lepidoptera; family Noctuidae; genus Mythimna; species Mythimna vitellina. The sequence continues at coordinate 13,476,205 of OX438686.1, forward strand.
TATCTCTAACTACCGAAATCACCAATTCTGAGAAGAGTAATGGCGTCAACGGAAAAAACATACTGTGACTCGGTACATACAACTGAACTCTCCAATTTCGTGACGTTTATAAATTAGCGAACATGCCCTATATCTTAACAAAAGCACGAATTTGTTTAATTTTATACATTCGGGTTAGTAGGTCGGTCGTGTCATAGCAAGGACAGGCCATACACCATACGAAAACAATTTTAACTCATCACCAACTTGTTAACAATTAGCGTAAAATAAACCTTATAACTTAAGCTGTAAAGTTCAACGTCTTTTAGGGAACTGAAAAAAAAAATTCAAAACACGAAAATAATTTGTTTGGCGATATATCGGGATATCGCCTAGACAAATAAAATTCGACCTTCATCGAGGTGCACGTCGCGAGTCGAATATCATATAAACAATGATTGACAGATGCCCCAGAAAGCATAAAATGATACGTTTTCATTGAAATTAGTAGGTAACTATGTCAAAATAGGCAATTTTATTACAAATATGCTAACCATTTTACTGGGTGTCAAAAATTAATAACCATACTTAAATATACTCTATATCACTCAGAAATTTGTTGCTATCTATTGGTGAAACATTTTAAAAATTGTTTTTGTAATTCCAGAGGTTGGTTCCTACAAAAAAAAACTTACAAAACATAAGTACATAGAATACAAAATATAATATTATGTGTATATGGATTAAATTGAGGTCCCGCTCCGCCCGAGAATGAGATTTGTCATTAGATGATATTCCCACTTAAAAAAAAGGCAGGTATCCGATAAATTATGATAAAGTAGTTGCTGTGTTGCTTAACTCACAAACAATGATAGATGAGACTGCAATTATATTATCAAATCATACTTTTCAATCGAAACACAAAATCTACCTTAAATAAGTAACTAATTTACATTTTACACGATAGTAAAACGTTCATTTCCGCCGCTCGTAAATCAAAAATGATGCAACTGAAATAGTTTTTGATTGACCTGACTTGATTTAAAAAATATTATGAAGTTATATTTGTTTTAATTTAAATGCTGCTAAAACTGACTGTAAATTAGGTATCTATCTTATGCCTCATGCGACTGGACAATGTCAGTCTGCGTCTGGTGGCGGTGACCATCACTGGACACTGGACACTAAATAAATACCTCCACACAATAGGCTTGGCAGACATCTCTTGAGCAGAGCATGCTTGGAAAAGGAGCAGACAATTGCGCATGTACTCTTTGACTGCACAGGTGCCACTGATACACGCGTGCGGACCTTAGTATTCCTGACCCTAACCTATCCTTCACTTACAGATGCCCTGAAATACCTAAGAAGCCTAATCAGTTTTTGGAGAGAGGTAGGCCGTCATGGCCCGCGCTAAGTGCGGTAATAAGACTCCGCTAGATAGATATCATATGTGTTCAATTTTAAAGTATTGATAACCTAAATAGGTTTAATAATACAATCAAAGGTAACTAAACCAACCTAAGGTACTAACCGTGTTTTCACAAAACAACATATATTTCCAACTATTTAACGTTAATTTATTTAGACCAGTTGCAAAGGAATAAAACTAGTATACATTAAATGTAAATGTCAAAATAATCTTGCATTATTCTAATGACAACATTCTTCACGAGCAATAAATTATAATGTAATTCAATGCCCCTAGTGAGAGATATTTTAAATTATGTAAACTGCTTTGGCCTTTAAGATAAGATACTTTAGAGCCTTATCAAGTGACTGCTGAACCTTATACCCACAATAAAGACTAGTTAATCCCTATTCTTGTTACCAAGTAACAATTAGTTAATAATTTAATTCTTGCCTTACTTACTGCTATTTGCTAAAAAAATCTCAAGTAAACAAATTATGTTTGGGAAATCCGAATTCGTTTATCAGTAGAACGCATATCACTTTCGAGAAAATGTTCTGGCTACTAAATACAGGTTGATCGTAAAAGTTGTTGTTTTTGTTATTATTATCGGCTTTGGTTGTAAATTCTAAGCTAACGTTTTCTCCTTATACCTAACTAGCAAAATTCTTCTCCGGAACATCGCTGCGTAGGAACTCGTCAGATCAGTTCTTTTTTCGTCTTGTAAAAATAATCAACGTTGGTTTAATTGTTCGCTTGATATGCTCTGGACAGTTTCAACACCACAATATACTGCGTCTCTAAAATTATAAATAGTCGTATTGAAAACACATTTATGTTGTTAATTCTAGGGAATTATGTCTAAAAACCACAGGAAAACTCATTTTTTTTTTTGTTTTCACAGTTTTTCGGATAATTTTCCTGTTTTTTGTTTACATTTTTTCTTGTTTTAATTTAGTGGTCTGATAGATAATAACAAATGTATTAAGTGTTGTTTTTACCTTTCCAACAACAATCAAATGCAGTTTTACCTGCTTGTCTATGTCATGTACTCCCGTTATAAATTATAATAAAGTACTGACGCAATACTCCGACAAAATTTACATAATTTTTGTATGTACAAATTAAAAGTTGGGTGTTCAACAACTGTTTAATTATGAATGACCTTTTTGTCATCGTCAACAATTGCTACGTTGCCTAGCAACTCAGGCGTAAACTTGCATCAGTTCATTGGCCCAAGATGTTTACTTTCATTTGTGATGGTGTCTTTGAATAAAACCTTGCTTTGTCTTTTTTATGTAAAAATAATTTTAGAATACCTTATCAAAAGTTAATAAAATTTAATCGCCAAAGCCAATGCGATTAAATTATCTTGATGTACGAGAAAAATAAATGACATTATTTACACAGTTTGTCTTTATTCTTAAAGTAATCTCCATCATGCCAATAAGTGGCCAATTAAAACAGTCTGAGAACTGAAGTCTGTCTTAAATGGATAGCGCATGTGACTGACAATGTGACTTGCAATGTGACTGACATTATTATTCCGTCGTTACACATAAATTAGTGCAAGTTATTATTAAAATAACAAGAGAAGACCGGAGACGTGAAGAAAATTTTAATAAATGTGAGAAATATTCATACAGAATATGTACATTATTCATGATTTAGAAGCAAATTCCTTTTTTTAGCGTACTATGACCGTCACGAGTTGGTCACTTGCTAAAAAACTTTAATGAGGTAATTTAAAAAAGCTAATTATCATATGGAGCATTCAGAAATAATAATTTTTAAGCAATTTTTTTATACTAATAGTTTACGTATAAAGGTACCAGTAATATTCTCGTAGGAATATTTTAAGAAATTTCCCGAACATTCATCACGACTGTCACAGAAAAAAAACTTACACTGAGTAATCGTTACAATGCAAAACAAGACGTGATATGCCACAGTATGAACACATTTTAACAAAATGAAACAAATCAAACGTGCGTAAGTAGTTTTATGTACTGAAACGAGATTGCGTAGGTATCTACTCCACAAACTCCTTATTTTAAGAACCCAGTTTAACTGATCTTTGTACCCGTACCGTATGCACAATAATTACAACCTTTGTATCAACTGTCATGAACTCTGGAACGTTGCCAGCATCAGTATTTACTTCCCCAACTCAACTATAAACTTCGGAAATCTTTAATACTGTGTACTCTAACCACTGTTTACGGAAATTACAATCATAGATTACTAATAGAGAGCCAAATCAAGCAGGATGAGGAAGCTGCAAACAGCGTTACTGCTTGAAAACTTATAAGGTGGTCGTGTGTGGCATTTACGAGTATAACCGTATTAATGGCAATAATTGGGAAAATGCCAAAATGTCTGAGAATTTTAATGAGTTCTCGAGTAAAAGTTACTGCACTCACTTGACATGATCTTGAAGAAATAAAAGTTTGATCATTTGCAATAAGCATGTTTTGACTGATTCTTCCCTGAAACCACGTGTGGGCGTCGAATTAATTTACATATCATATACTTATTCTTATAAACTAGAATCAAATTATTTAAATGGAACATAAACGTTTAGCCATAGACACTACGAATTCCATTCATAGGTTACTAGCAGTTTCTCATAGTAACCCAAATATACAGCGCAAAAAGACGTACAAATTGCCAACAATTGCAAAATTCCGCTAGCACTAAATTGTGTAAATGAACATTTAATAGAATAAACTACATGAACATCGGAGGAACTGTATGTTAGTACCGAATGCTGACACCAATTACTGTTATGAGCCTTAATTGAAACGCATGCTGGTACAATAAGGCCACTGTGAGCATCAGTTTATCATATATCGAACAATTTGTGTTTGTCTGTTAATCAATAATATTGTTGTAATGTGTAACGTGTGCAACTGCCCTACGTGCCTTGATGATTGATTTCTTATTGAGATGAATGCGTATTAAATCCGTTACTATACAAGATGTCACTGTACGTCTTTATCTTTAAAATCGTCTCTTGAATCATAAAAGTTTTTACAAAATAAATATGTCCATCAGTAACCTCAGTATTTCATCTAATGCTTTAACTTCGATTAGTCTTTCAATTTCACCTATGACATAAACTATACCGTTCTAATAAGTATTTATATAATAGTAAGCATTTATTAGAACGGTATACCTAGTTTATGTCATAAAAAATAACTAAACAATATGTAACGGATTTGGTGTTGATATAAGAATATATGTTAATGTGACCACAAACATACTAAATAATTTATCTGCGCCGTAACACAAATCTTCAATACATTTCAACACAATTTTTCAGAAACTATACAATAAGAACCCTATGTCCTTGTTTAAGATGCATTGTTGTATAACAACAACTTAGACAATGTTTGATCTAAGAAAAACTTAAACATGGTATTTATGAAATGTGTATTTATTTGTAGGAAGAGTATTTTATGTATTGCAAAAATGTCTGACATTTATCTCGGTATTACGGAAGGCATCAGAAATGACGAAGTCTTTAATATCAAATGAATTATTAAAACCTATTTCTACTTTATGTTACAGTATAAATGATATACTTATTTAAACTGTCGTAAAGTTATTTAGAAGGCCAAACAAACATTAACCCGATTACAAACATCAGTTGTATCTTGTTCTTCTTTTACTAATACTAAGCCATTGTTTAATTAATGTAACGAGAATGGCCGCCAAATCATCGTTAACCTCGCATGAGGAACTCATAAATTCTTCACTTCAGTGCGATATTGAGTGACAATGTTATCTAACATCGGTCACTGTGCAACCTTCTTCTATCCCTAGAGCAGCAAAAACTAGATTTTTAGGAACATTAGCTTCCATATTCTATCCATTACTCGTATTATCACCTTCAACTGTCAATGTTCTTCACATTTCAAGCAATGAACGAGTAAATTTCTAATGATTCCGGTGTTCAATACAACAGAGTATGTGGCCACGTAAGAATAGATGTTTATTTTGGATTTCGCGCCTCGTGGCAATGGTTTAAACAAAACATCCTATTTGAGGGGTTATATTATTATGTCGTGCTGTCAATCAGCTCAGTAACTATTTTAGTAATTATTAAATCGTCAGGAATGGCAAAAGAAGTTTGATTGATATTAATGGTATGTATTTCAAATTAAAGTACACGGTACAGCAAAAACCAGTATCAACAAAATTTTGGCTGAAAATGTACGTAATCACCAATCACCTTTATTTAGACATTACAAAACAAAAATAAAATAGCAAAATAAATGTTGATGGAAAAACAATAACAATGACATGTGTAGGTACTTACCAACGTGTGATAGACTCGTGAGATCTGATTCTGAAATAGAAAAAAATAAAACGCGTGAAAAAAATGTAAAATGAAAAATGCGTGCAACACTCACAAAATGGTAAACATTAATATTGTTAATTTATTACTATGACATCATGAGATTTTACAAACACTGATTTTGAGAAGTAAAAAACACGTAAAACATAAAACACGTCACACAATATTAACAAAACATTAAAAGAAAATAAATTTCATACAAAAGTGACCATATAGGTGGGTAATCATCAATCTCACGCCCTGGGTGTAAAGAGAGAGCCAAAAGCCTGTGTTCCTTTAGTTGCCAATTCCAGTCAATTGTTGGCACGACTTGAGAAAATGTACTCATCAGCTGATATTTAAAACGCGATATCAGGTTTGGTCCCTAATAAAAATTGTTCATAATTATGAATATTGTTAGTGTTTTCATTTATATATTATTGTTTTAGTATTTTTGCCTTCAAATTGTATACCTAGCATGATATAAAAGTACTATTACTTCATTTCTCATACAAATATTGAGTCAGTTAGGTTTTTAATGAATGACCTTATTGTTATTTGAATAGTACCTAAATAAATTGTTAGTCGCGAATTCAGGATTGTAGCGTACCTAAATAACATATAGCAAAACCTCAAACACGTGAAGTTCAATTATTGGTCTACTGTCTTCAAAATTCATTGACAAAAGTCTACATATCAAAGCAGATACAAAGATTTTACAAATGTTTTTACTTGGTCCTTGTACTATTTAAATTTTACCATTTTCACATTATAGTATGATATCGAAGGAGATCACATATTGGTTATTATTCTTATCAGCTGGCGGACTGGTAGGCGGACAGGTAATGTACTTTTAAAGGATTTCGGATATTTCCAATAAGTTTTCAAATTGATAGATGAAATAATTGTTTTTTTCTTTAAAAAGTGAAGTGACTTTTAATTGAAAATGTGATTATTTGAAGATAAAAATATAAATTATTACTACGACATATAGTTTGGTTCTCTTCTAGAAAACATCCCGGGAATTGACGCCTACATATCTGAGTAAGCACGGTTCTCAATATAAAAAACCGCTCTCTGTCTGTCTGTTTATACACTAACTTCTAAACTATGCAACGAGTTTTGATGCGGATTTCATTAATAGAAAGAGTAATAAACGAGAAAGGTTTGTGTTGTGTATATAATTTGCACCTAGGCAAAACTGTTGCGGGCTACTATATTTTATAATCATAAGAAATATCAATTCACCTACTAACTTATAAAGTTCTCAATATAAGCGATACACGTAACATTTATTTAAATAGGTAAAACTATCCACCTTTAACTAGAAAATTTCTTTGAGGAAAAAATAATTAATTCATAAAGCGCTCGTGCCACCACAATTTACATTGCGACGACACACACTTATTTTTTCCGTTCGCACTAAACGGAATTATTGGAAAACGCAACAGGAAAATTACGTTGTCGCATCATAAAATATGCAGTAGTCGTTCACACATTTTTCCACGTCCCAGGAAATTCCGGGTGAGGAAAAAAGCAAACTAAAGATATTTCTCTGTATAGTTTAATTCCGGTTTTTTATTTATTGACTGTCTGAAATCTGACGTCCCCAAAAATTTTAAAATGGATATTTCCATAAGAATAGAATAGAATTTATCCTACGCACACAATACAATAGGAAACAACAAAATAATAAAAAAAAGAGTACAGATATACAATATAGTTGCGCTGAGCGTGCCCGAACCGAAAGGGTCATACACCCAGCGCTGGATACTTAATACTGGATTGGTATAAGTAGGTAATACCTACATATACCTTTATGTAAAACTTCAATCAACATTAACTCGCTACTAATTAAAAAAAAAAAAGTTTTCATTCCTCCAAATTTTACGCCAATTATTATAATATCAACTCCGCTCAAAATACGAACATTGTCCCAAATGTATGGTAGGGTATTGACTTATACACACATATATAAAATAATAAAATAAGTGCGTATACATATCCATGGAAAACAAGTCTATTAGTTTAGTTTCGTTCGTATTTAACCTATATTTCCGGCGTAAATTTTACGACTTTTGCCTCAGAATACGGCTGATACAACGATACGTTTAATGTCATTCCCGAATTAGACGACGATAATGAAACAGCAGAACGCAATGTTTGTAAACAAAGAAGAAGGTCTTTAGAGTGGAACATGAAGTTAATGGATTGTCTTACTTTTCACAAATTTGAATCGATCAGTTTACTATATAAGTGCTAAATTAACATAACTACGTAAAAATATTAGAATGTAGGGTTTCTTGTTTTGATTGGTATGTAAGTTTCGTAGACTTTTGTTGATATAAAGAAAGCGAGCATATCACGCCATCCAACTGTAAAGTCTGGCGAGGAAATTATGCATCTATAAAAAACACAAAAAAATAAATAAAAAAAATTAAACACAGGAAATTGGGGTCAATGCTTGCTAAGGCTACAGGAAAGTAAAGGACAATTGGCGGAACACGGGTAATTTCTATTCAGTAAAAGGTTAACGCTTCCTCTCAACCCTAAAAAAAGAAAATAACTTTATAAAAAATCGTATATCATAAAGCTCTTTCAGAACAAATCACACCACCATTTGGTGCCGTTTAGCTGACAGGTCTTTTACTTTTGAAAATGGAAAGGTAGGTACATGACATACATGATATTGACGTCAATTTAACTAATGTCATTAACATAAGAGTTTTGACAAGTGCCTGGACCTGATGACTCAAAGCTGGTCTGGTGAATGTCATTTAAAAAAACCCTAATTCGAATTCATGAAATTGGAATATTTTACTCGTATGAAATTGCTAACGGTGACTGAGAATTATAAAGAGAATAAATTGCCAAATACAGGTAATGCAAATTGACCAATATTAGTACCTACTAAACAAAGTAAATTTTACAAAATATGTTTTTTTGTATGACATTTAAACATGAATTCTTAGCATTCTTTTTATTGGTAGGTAAAATTTTTATTAATATTGGTCAATTAAATAAAAATGTTGTTCACCTTGTATTACCAGCGAACGTCACACTTCGAGGTGTGGAATATAATTACTATTAGTTTTTTTTCTATAGCAACGAATATGGTTGTTCATTTATAATTACTAGCATTAATTAGAAATAATTATCATAGTCCCGTTCACTATGAAATTATTTAAGTATTTTATTTTATGTCGTAGATTAGTTAGTGCCTTAGGTATTTTTTTATTAGCAATTAATAATTATTTATTTATTCAACAATTATCGTTACAGTAGTATGGAACATTCCAATTACGTCATGAAATAGATGATTTTCCACAATATTCTATAATAGAAGAGGCCTTTGTATGAATTATTATTATAAATTATATGTTTTGTATTATATTATATTTTCCACAACTATCACACAACGCCATCTAGTCTCAAGCTAAGCAGAGGTTGTGTTATGAGTACTGGACAACTGATAAACCTACTTATATATTTCTAAATACATACATATTATAGATAAATTACACCCAGACACAGAACAAATGATCGTGTGCATCACATAAACATTTGTCCTGGGCGGAAATCGAACCCACGACCTCTGGCATAGCAGTCAGGGCCACTAACCACTAGACCAACAGGCCTGTCAAATATTAAAAAATTGTGAAGTTATTTTTTTCTAATAAACTATAATAATATTTAAATATGCTTAAGCGTAAAGTGTTTGTTACTCCTTCATGCTCAATTGACTAATCGGATTTAGATTGGCACTTGGCACACGGATAGTTTATATCCTGGAATATGGCAAACAGTACTTTTTGTTCCCTTAGAGTAATTATCTAGTTTCACGTAGACGAAGCATCTGTCAAACACTTTAGTAACAGAAAACTGCTATTAATAAAGTTATTTCAGAAATACCAATGCAGTTTTCGAAATTTGAAAATCTTAGAACGGTTCTAAATAGTTCACTAAACGTTTTGGGAACACGTTCATGATTCGTACAAGGACTGGAATTCCCTGCCTGATTCTGTGTTTCCTGATGACTATAACTTAGGGGTCTTTAAGTCAAGAGTAAATAGGTTACTTCTAGGCATGCGTCATAGAAATTTAAAAATGCGTACTCCACCGTCATATGAAGGGGACGGATGAAACGTATGTTAATATAAGAGTTATAAGTATACATGTGGATGGATGGAGAGGGAGAAGGAGATCAAAGAAAAGATGGACGGATTGTGTGAGGAGTGATGTGAAAGAAAAAGGAATCAGTGCTTGCGTGACGTGTGATGGGATGTTTGCGATGACCCCAAATAACACGGACAAGCCCCCCTAGCCAAGTTACAATCGTTTCGTTCGCGCCGAATGCCTCGAGTAGGCCACGCCTCTGATTCCTTTGTTCTGACCACGTAACTGAGCGTTGAGATAACGTCAGAACAAAGGAATCGGAGACGTAGCCTACTCGAGGTGTTCGGCGCGAACGATACGATTGTAACTTGGCTTGAGGGGGAAGGCCAGAAAAATTAAGATGATGAAATCGTCAAATTCTTAGGACTACTTTCGACAGTACTTTTATTTTAATATTATTTATAGCACTTTAATGACTGTATTATTTATAATGAAAACCATTAACAGGTAAGAGAAAACGAAACTCAAATTTTCCAATAAATAGTGAAATATATACCTATGAATCATGATAGTGATAAACACGCAGTATCAAATTAATGTAGAAGTACTTACAGCTCCCAATGTATTGTATTACAGTGACGTAAATTATCTCGACATTGAAAATATTATTTTACACAACAATGAGCAAAAACGTGATTTGCGTAATTATTTTAATACATTACGTTATTTTTATATCTGTTTCGTCACATTTAGACAAAAAAGCAGCGACCGGGGAATCACCCAATGCTTCATCTATTCAGAGGCCTCTTACCGTTAACATGATCCATTTGATGACCTAAACTGAGCTGTTGAAGGAATGTAGGTACTGTAATATGAAAATATTGTAACATCAACCACTCTTTTTTAAAAGAGTAACCATGGAGTTTCTTGCCGGTTCTTCTCCATAGGAAATGATCGATTTGGAACCGTGCACTAGCTTCTGATGTTTTAGAAGTGCCATGTAGGCCTATGTGAAATAAGAATATTTGAAGTTTAATTTAATTTTTAAATTTTGATGGAGCTGTATAAAGTGTATAAATCTATATCTTTTTCTCATTTGCACACTTAATATTTTAACACGTCATGATAAGGCCCCAAGTAATTTTGGCTATACATTCTTCATGCGATTTTACCGGCGTGAAAGTGGGTTAAAATAACTTTCTGGATCTTTCAACCCGAATAAAAATGATATGCCCTTATCCAACCATGATCTACTTATGATCCATGTTTCATTAGACTCCGTCCGTCACTTAAGCGCGATTGATTAACAAACAACCAAACATAAATATGTACAGACTTGATTTTTTTTAATTAATGAAGAAATGAAGAAAACCCCGAAACAAATGAATCACTTTAATTCAGTCAAAAACAAAAGAAAAACTAAACAGGATGTCCCTCAAGACATTTGTTTAAATGTTCACAATAGAACATAGTACGATAGGATCAAATCTCTCAAGATGCAATGTACACAAGCACTCAAAGACTTCCGTGTTATGTACATCATTGAATTGGATTCCGTCATGCTCGAGGGAAAACACCACAGGCATGGAGCGGAGGTATGGTGGTACTCTTCTTTAAAAAGGGCGACAAGGCAGACAATCCAGTTGGGTAGATCTAATTTCGAGAAAGAGGTCAAACGTCGAATCCGACTTGCTCGGGGATTCCTTGCGTGATCGAATCAGTAATGTCAGGAGAATCAAGGTTGCCGACATAGCACGAAGAATCGCCAAACTAAAAGGGACAGCGGTCATTGCTCGCAGAACAAATGGCTGTTGGGGCCAAAAGGTTCTGGAGTGGCGACCGCGTACCGGCAGACTCAGCGTTGGAAGGCCTCCGACAAGGTGGACCGATGACCTGGTAAAGGTTGTGGGAATCCGATGGATGCGAGATGCATAGGATCGTTCATTGTGGCGACACTTGGGGGAGACCAATGTCCAACAGTGGACGTCTTTCGGCTGAAATGATTATGATGATGATACATAATTGCGCCTGGAAACGATCCGTCATTAATGACTTATTTCATTATATTGTTTTAGTACTTGTGAAACAATATACCTTTATGGACTGTGGGCCTAGTCTTTTAACGTAAACGATTGCGTTAACGTAAACGTGCGTTTATGTGAATCAGTACTTATCGGAAAAGGTTTTGCATTATTGCCACCAGATAGCGCTTATGTGCAGTTTTAGAACAATTGACGTTTAAATCTCGCACAAAGCCTGTTCAAACTCTTAAATAAATTTATAAATTAGACCTAAGTTTATATTGATTTAAAAATTTAAAGAATTCAATATCACAATTGTATTTTGTTGCTACATAGGAACAAGCAAGATCCTGTTATGAAGATGTTGAAAGTTATGCCATACATTATGTAGAATTTATTATATTCGGAATGATCTCGTAAGACGTCATAAGAATCTTTACATATTATTGAATATGAACAATATTTGTGTCAGACGGCTGACAACAACAAAATATTATTATAGGCTATTACGATAAGGAAACGTTTAATTGACTATAAATCTATTCTCCCGGCCTAGGCTAGACGATGTACTTGGAAAATTAAATCCAGGAAAAACCAACTTCCTTTCCTTGCTTCCTTTAGAGGCACTGTTTCCGCTGATTCATTTAATGATCGGATGTAATGGAAGCTAATTGAATTGTTTGTGGGTGTGTGGCCCACGCCCACGTTTTGCACCACCAGCATATATAGAACACTCTATGAAATCAGATCTCAAGGTAGGTACGTAGTTTTATACTTTGACGTCGTTTGTGGTCGCAGATGTAACATAATCATGGCGCCGTTCCGTCATACTGCATCGTAGGCAGGACATAGACCTACCTAGGTAAGTACAAACTAACATAGTTTAACTAGAACAACAGAATAAGTAATAGTACAAGCTAGAACTGATAGGTATCAATTCTAGTTAATAAATAGCCCTTCGCACACTTACGCGTATTATTGAATTCAATCGCGTCATTGCGCGTTTTTTACTAAAATCCCCCTCCGATTTTGTAAAAAAAAAAAATGTTTGGAAAAACCAAGATATAGAGACCATAATTTTCGACGTTTAAGCGTATTTCAAGGTGATTCAAGTTGTACAGACAAATTTCAACCGAAAGACGTTCTCTGCTGGATATAGGCCTCCCCAAGTGTCGCTATAACGACGGCTCGCATCCATCAAATTCCCGCGATCTTTAGCAGATAATCGGTCCACCTTCTGTAGCCTTCCAATGCTGCTACTTTCGGTATGTGGTCGCTACTCCCTGAACCTTTCGACCCCATCGACCATGTATTCTGCGAGTAATGTGACCTGCCCACTTGGTGATTCTTCGGGTTTTGTCGGTAAATTTAGTTGTCCTGCTGAATATTTAATAAATACTTAGTAAGAGATCCGGTTTTGACAAGAAGAGGTGGGAGTTTTGCGTGACGTCATATTTATGATTTGATTTGAAAGCTGAATTTCGAATTTGGAAAGAGGTTTTAAGCAAAAGTTTTTTGACATTCTTGTGTTAATTGCCTACTTGTTTCTTTTCTTCAGTTCGTAAATTAGTGAATGTCTGTTAGTCTTCATTACACGATCTTTAAAATATATTTGATGTTGTCGTAGGTCCGTAATTTGGCTGAATGATCATAGAACAACAGCTAATAATAATGTTCTCTTTGATCTTTTTTCACTTGGTTACAAACTAGTTTTTTTTTTTTCTGATAAAGCCCTCCAAATGAGATTGAACCAAACGTAAAAATAAACGTGTTTATATATATTTTAAATTGCGTCTATCTCAAATGAAAACATTTAGAGAAATCAACCGTAAACAATGCATGATGAAATGGGTCGCGTATTTTCAAACAACTCTACAATTTATTTGGTCTGATCATGCACGCCTTGATCCGAGGGCATGGAGGATTCCACGGTCGATAACTGTCTGATAAGCACGTCAAGAGGTTAAGGTGTGTCAAGCACTATTATTAGTCTGTTATCAACAACGTGCCCCCCGCAGATTGATAATAATAAATCGCTATCAGTGTAGGCCACGTTGGTACTTTTTGTTATTGTTTCTAAATACGCGTCATATAAAATCATAAATATGATGTTGTATTTTAGTAAGATTATTACGTATTAGTAGATATCTAGTTTCCACGCATATTTTGAATAATCATAATATTTTTTAATAAGAAATATAAACCTTCGGAAACTGCAGGTTCCGCAGCACAGGTAAATGAATTTCTGTTCATAAAGAACACTGGCAACGTAGTGGTGATGGCCCCGACTTACGACTAGTAGGTGGTAGGTTCAAATCCTTGCGCCTAGCTAGGCGCCCAGGCGGTGAAAGAAAACATGTTGAGGAAACCGGCATATCCCACAATAAAAATTAATAAATACAAAGACATATGATATCCACCAACATTCACTGGGCTTACGTGGTAAATTACATCTCATTCATCTCCTAGAGAGTAGACAAGTGTGACTGACACTGACCAGCAGTGGAAACATTGGCTGATTTATTTATTTAAACTTCATGTACAGTAGCGGTATATAGGCGGACTTAATGCAACAAGGCATTCTCTACCAGTCAACCTTTGGGTTAAAAAAGGCAACACTGTGGTAGGTAACACTGTGGTGTGGCTGATTGTGTAGGAATCTTTTGACTTCTATTGAGTCAGATTTATTCTCCAATACTTGTGTTAACAATAGTTCTTACAAAGTTAGCATAGCCATATATTAGAGGCCAATCTGATTTTTGAAAGTTGGATCTACAGTGGCAAATCACCAAACAACTCCTACCGCTCTGATGGAGCGAGAAGGCGTGTCAGAATATATTTACTAAAACCCACATATTCCTTAAGTTGCCCTTTGCATTCCAAGGCAGGCAGGCACCCTGGCAGTCCTTGAACTTCCTTCTAGGAACTCAAAGCTCTGAGCTATATCTTTGGTTAGTACGTCATCTTCATTCTGGTACAATCTTCGTTGATTGGTTTATTTTTTGTCGCTAATTGAGCGAGTTGATTGTCTTGCGCGTCAGTTTTTTTTTTTTAATTTACAACGAATTTGTTTTATATCGCTGCAGTTTACTTGTTTAATTTGTACAATGTTTAACACAAATAATATAAATGTTATTGTATTAGTCTGTGTTTGTTGAACAAGACGTATCTAGGTTAAAGACCTCAATGCTAGCTGGGTTTTCCGAAGGCTATAGATAGCTAGTGAAAGTTCTTGATTATTTATGTACTAATGTATGTAATATTTACCTACCTACGTACTCAATATTTACCTACATCGATAGTGCCTTAACCTTCCCACCTGCTTAAGGAGCGTAAGGTCTTCTGTTCACGGACGTGTAGCTTCATAGACGCGTATTCGTCACTACACAACACGTCGTCGTGAACGTTAGCAGGCGTACACCTAGCGTACAATGACGTATACGCGTCTGTGAAGCTATGCGTCCGTAGTCAGTAGGCCTAAAAGTTACAGACTTGTCTTTGTAAGTAAGTAGCGTATTTTTACGATTATTAACTTTGTAAACTGTGTGTCGTGGGCAATTCATTGGTCAAAGCACCCGCCTGACATGCATGAGGTTGCGGGTTAAAACTGGTCAAGTACCAATGTGAATTTTTCTATTCATGTGTTCTCTAAGTTTTCATAGGACATCACAGACTCCCTGTGCCTCGAAAAGCACGTAAAGCAATTGGTCTGGTAGTCATTCTTTGATCATTGATAGTCGACAGGCAGTCAGACGCCAGAAAGTCTGATCATCGATCTATCCAAAGAGTATCGTGTTGCCCAGTAACTGAGTTGTGGAGATCTAATAAGCAGTCGCTCCATGTAAGACAGGTATTCAACCACATCCAGTTAGACTGGAAGCTGGCCCCAAGCCAGTTAGGAAAAGGCTAGGGAGCTGATGATTAAAGCATGGGGCAGACGCATGGAATCCAACGTCTCAACAAAGGTTACCTTGCTTATTTAAATCGACAACGACGATTAACGATCGATTAAGAGCAGTGGTGGCCGAGTGGTAACGGCCCCGACTTACGAGTTAGAGGTCGCGGGTTCAAACCCAGCCAGGCGCATTACTTTGTGTAATTTATTTCATCACCACTGCTCTCAAAACGGTGAAGGAAAACATCGTGAGGAAACCGGCATGTCCTAGAACCAAAAATTCGAAGACATGTGACATTCACCAATCCGCACTGGGCCCGCGTGGTGAATTACGGCCCATTCCCTCTCCTAGAGAGGAGGCCTGAGTCCCAACAGTGGGAACATTAAAAAAGGCTGATGATGATGATGATGATTAACGATCCAACAAACCGGCCATCAACACAATGGTTGGCTTCGTTTACAATCCACAAGTTCCCACCAAGATGACCTCTGTTTGGACGCTGGATTATATGTGTGATGGGCCCCACAAATGTAATCCAACGTCCAAACACAATTTACTTTGTAAACTCTAAAATACAAATTTTCAGATCTATTATTAACATTGCAGGTACTCAAAGCTGGGCTGTAGGAAAGTTCAAAAATTTACCGTGGCTCTGGAAAGCAAAGGGCCACTGAGAAACACGGATAAGTTTAAACCAGGAAAGTAGACACGCCAACGGTGTTCTAAGCTTATTTACAAATTACGAATCACCTTGAACTTCAAAATAACTTATTTTTTTTAACAGCACTGTATTTACATAAAACGTTTCCTTTCTTAACAGTTATAGTAGGATTGTTAACATTGACTTTTTGCTTTTAGGAGGTTTTACCTTCCCACGCCAAGAAACTGTCAAATTAAATAATCTTAATCATTTATTAAGTTGGCGTTATTATCTAATAAAATCCTTGGCCAAAAAAATTATATTAAGTTGAAAATTTATCGTCTCTTGTAAGTATTTCAAAAGTGTTCACAGGCTTGACACTTTAGAGTAATTTATGTATTTAAAGATTTTTTTTATGTGCATAAACTATTTAATAGTCCCTGCCTTTTTTGAGATAGGACTTCTCAAATTACTCCTCTCGCTCTGGGTGGAGCAACATGGAGTTTCAAACTTTTACTAACTAAAACACACCTGCTCAGCAGCACTTTGCGTCTCAGGGCCGTATTTCTTCTCCCACTCTGAAGAGGAGCGAGAGGGCTCGTCAAACTTTACTGAATAAAACTAACCTATACTCCTTCTTTGCCTTAGGTTCCCCGAGGTTCACTTGCTTTCGAACTACCTATAATCCCAGTAGGCTTCGGCCCTCTTGGGTCCTATGGTTTTGCTGACATCGTTTTGAGGCGTGCATGGAACACTACCCGCCGTTGATCAATTTTGAGTACTTATATAAATACATTGTGCTACCACAAGATACATCAGTGTATTAATTTAACCTTTAATGGATAAAGAAGTTACGCATGAATCATAACATGTCACGCGAGCTTCTATTTTAGTTTAACCAATTATTCCTCAATCAATGGAAGATAATAATTACTTCATACGTCAATCCTGACCTTTCAGTAAAGAGTACGTGCTCATTATTATTGAAAATGATACCCGAAAGGCCGAAAGGCACTGATACTACGTCAGAAAGATAAAAGAGACTGAGAACCGTTATGTTTTTACAAATGAGCTTTTCGGTTAGTTGCTAGCTGGGTAATGACAATGGGGAATTTATGTTTAAAAAAAATCAAAATCGTTTTATTTCACATGGGCCTGCACTGGTCCAATTGGTCGTTTTCGAAGGAGAAAATCCAGTAAGAAACTCGATCCATTTATCTGCAAATAAATCTTTGACTTTGATGGTTAACCTTTAATTTTTTTTATTGGTTTTACAATACTTCAAAATTAAAATATCAATACGTAGGTAAGTGAGAACAGTGTATCTAGATCAATTATTTTACAAGTATAGTTAAAGTGTAACGCCCAAAAAAAAACCTTAATAAGATAGATAAACTACTACAAGTCCTAAATTCTATTTAGATAAAATATGAATTACTATATTATTATCAAGATTGCTAGGGTTTTTTGTTGGTGGGAAAAATAGGGTAAAAATATACCTACATAAATAATGAATGTTATAGTTAAACCTAATTGATATCCGTTTATTTTTGATTGATGTGTCTGGGTAACATTTAGCCCAACAGGAATTATCATATAATCGTTTGCAATCATCATTTATTTATTTAAAACTTTATGCACGAATGAAACATTGTACAAAGGCGGACTTAATGCCTTAGGCATTTTCTACCAGTCGACCTTAGGGACCTTAGGGTGGTGCAGAGATATAAAATGGAAGGTGCAGCTTAAAAGAAGACTGACAGAGAGGAAATAAGAACAATAATAAATATATACTTAGATACATACATACAAATAAAGAATGATATTGAGATTTTTTTTTTTTTTTATCATCATTCTCATTTCAGCCGAAGGACGTCTACTGTAGTGTATAGTCCTCCCCCGAGTGTCGCCACAACGAACGGTCTTGTCAGTCTCCCATCCAATGCATTCCCGCGACTTTCCCCCAGAGTCATCGGTCCACCTTGTCGGAGATCTTCCAACGCTGCGTCCTCCGGTCATCAATTTAATGGCACCTCAAAGACATGTCAGCAAGTTGACGGAGCCCATTGGAGCCAATGCCTACTAGGGCTGCGGAATTGTTAGGAGGAGTTAAAGCCCTGGACTTTGAAGGGCAACTGAAGGAAGACAGGTATAGGCACGAATCTTGAGCGCTCGGCGAAAAAGTGTCAGCGAGCCAATCACTGTATAAGGATTGCACTGCCCGCCCCGACCCGATATTTCACTTCTGCGCAAGTGGAAGTCAGCGCTCAAGATCCATGCCGGTATCTGTAGGGTTTTAATTATTAAAGTCTAACACGGGGAGTATTTGTTGCACCACATAGAGTGGGGAGAGGGCATTTAAGTATTGTTTTGGCCTCATCAAAAAAGGGAACAGAGACCTAAAAAGTCGTATGGTTAACATAGGAACGATTAACAATTTGTTGGTGTCAGTATGCCACTAGCAGAATGGAATTTTTTTCTACCTATAGCTACTTCTTCTCTTCTTTTTCCCTCGCCTTAACCCATTATACTCACAACTCTTACAAGGTGGGCTGTCCTTATCGAGGTCCTTATTAAGCGACACCATATGGTTCGTTGACTCGTGTCCACAACGTTGAGATCAATGCCTTTTATGTCCCTTTAAACATTTACCATCTAGGTACCTACTTCCACAGATAGTCAGTAAAAGACTGACACTGTTTTTTGCTTTAGCGAAAAAGCAAAAAACAAAACAAAATCCTAATGAAATACAAGAACTTGACACAACTAATAAACAGCTAGCAGCAGACAAATTTAAGAGTGTTTTTCCATACCTCTTAGTTTACATATACATATTTATATTTAAAAAAAACCTTTTCCATGAAAACCAAGTAAAAAAAAATGGGCATTCAGAAAACTTAATGTTGTCATATCCATTGACGTAGGTTACTTTGAAGCGGTGATTTGTTTTAATAGTATAACAGGTTAACACTTGAGTAACTTGTTATAGAGTCAAAGACTCACATAATGAAAATACGTATGGCCATCTGTTATGGGGACTGACGATATTTTATGACGCAGATGGACCCATTAAATCAACCAACGTCGATATTATTCACAAGTCTTAACAATACCTAATTTCCACCATAAAGGTATGACGCAATATTCATTACAATAAATCGTATGGGACGTCTGAATGAAAATCTAAATTAGGAAGGTGAGGACAAATATAAGTAGATAAATACTAATTAGGTTTTAATATATACTTGTAATAATACTTACTTCATCAAAAAGTTTAATTAGAACAAGATTATTTTTGGTGATATGATATACCTAGTATCTAATAATATTTTTGATAAGGGTAAAAATAATTTTATTAAATACTATGAAATTATATGATAAAATTATCTTCATTACATTACCTATCTTCCGAATTATAAATAGCATCTACAGCAATTCATGAGTAATACTAATGAAAAGTATTAATAAATAGTACTTAAATATTGAATGCTTATGTGCGACATCTATTAGACAATAACGGTATTAATATAAAAATACTCTACTAGTGCTCTCTAGTGGTGCTATTAAGAACTAACGAAACGGGAAAAACGTACAAGTCCTCGGAAGGTGTCGCTAGTGGCGACATAACATTACGTAATAGCGCCATCTATCGACAAAGCGTGTAACTTTTTCGTCACACACTATGTTATATTGCTTGCTGCGCCATCTATGATGTGCTATACAAACTATTCCATACAAACACTTCGTTCTCATATTACTTGTTTACCTGTAAGTCAATAGATGGCAGTTCTAAACTATACAGTTTTTTTTTTTTCAAAATAATAATAAATATTACCTGTATCATTGAGCAGGGCATTGATGTCCGTGGTCGACCCATCGGCCGACATTGCTGAAACAAACAAAAAAAAATGGTCATTACCTCTCTAATTCGTTGCAGTCAATTATGTTTGTACTACAATTTCAGAACAGTTGTTTGTATTGAGTTTATTACAATGAAGATTTATGTGGTTACGGTGGATAATAATTATGTACCTTAACTTAAGGTTTAACCAAATAAATAACAGTTTTTTTAGGCTAGGTACCTAAGTACTTGCGCCTGGTGTGATTGAGAAAAACAATAAGTTGGACGTGCTTCTGAACTTTATATATTAAGATGCTAGTAGGTTCCAATATCATTGGGTTAACTACGAGTGCAGTGCTGCAAAACTGAATTGTTAAAGTAAGGGTAGGTAGGTAATGTAATACCATCATAAACTTTATAGACTTTTATATAAAGAACACTGTGATACATTTTACCTACAACACTAATAGGAAACCTGATTACTCCCCCGTTGCTCTCGTTGTTTTTTTTTTATTTGGGAAAATCATCTAATGACAAATCCCGCTCTTGGGCGGAGCGCGAGATATTGTCAGACTTTTACTGACTAAAAACCGATTCCTGTTCCTTCTTTGCCTTCGTCCCAAGGCCCCAGGTTTCATTTTCACACTACCTATGGCCTACTCTCTATGGTGGAATTGGTCTTATTATTATTATCATAAGCGTTTCAGGCGAAAGACGTCCACTGATGGACATAGCTGTCGCCAAAACAACCGGCCCTGGGCGTCTCGCATCCATTGGACTTATTAGTACCTACTTATCTATTTAATATCAAAAAGCAACCTCAAGGCCGAAGCCTACTGGGGCTATGAGTTCGCTTCTGAAAGGAATAATTCGGGGTCCTAGACCGCAGGGCGAAGAATGAAAATAGGAGTGGGTTTTAGTCGGTAAAAGTCTGACACGCCCTCCCGCTCCGTTCTAGATCGCAAGAAGTCATTGGATGATTTCCCACCTAAAAGAACAGGTAGATCATTTCGCCACATGAAATTTTTAAAGAGGTATCGTAGCTCTGGAAGTTAAAGGGCAACTGAAGAATACAGGTGCGTTTATTTATCATATAACTAATACTAGTAGTATTATTTAAGATTGTTTGGTTAAGATTTAGTTTTTTGTCTATATTTTTTTTAACTTATCTTTCATTTTTGCTTGCTGCGAAATGCATACTATTCTTTCTAGCATACTAGTAGAGTGAGGGTCCTGGTGACCTGTAATACAGGTGGTTGTACATACCCACATCAGGCACCAGTCCCTCACAAAGTTAGCTCTAAATTGTAAGCATTGTTAGTTAGCATGAAAACTTTGTGAAGGGAAAAAAATAAGAATAAAAAAATATGCTTAACTAAACCTAATTAAAACTTGCTTTTTTAGTTCTCTGGTGGGTTTTAGTTAATAAAAGTCGGACAAGCCCACTAGCTCCACCCTGGATTGAGAGAAATCCTTTAAGGATTTCCTACCTCAAAAAGAATAATTGGAAGAAAACTGGATCATCTTGGAGAGGCAATCTGCTAGTCCTATAACTAGCTCAGTAGGTAGGTACCTACCTATTACTCCGAGTAACTAACGTAATAGGTTATCAACGTCTACCAAGCGTAATGAAGGTAATTTCCCCGACAATCATTGTAATGGTCATCCAGAGGCACATGTTCTGCATCTGTAGGTATCGTCGATTTAAGTTTTGTATTTTTTTTTTGCTTGTTACTAACGTTGAAAAAAGTGATGAATATAAATGTTGATGGTTCGAGCATAGCAGCATAGCATAGTCGGCCTTATTATGTTCCCACTGTTGGGATTCAGGCCTCCTCGTTAGGAGAGGGAACGGGCCGTAATCCACCACGCGGGCCCAGTGCGGGTTGGTAGATGTCAGAATTCTTCGAATTTTTGGTTCTAAGACATGCCGGTTTCCTCACGATGTTTTCCTTCACCATTTTGAGCGCAGTGGTGAATGATAGCATGATGGTTAGGTACCATCATGCTATCATTCACTCCATGTTTTTTAGGCGAGAATGGAAGAAGAAAATGAGCTGCATCAATCCTAAGAAAAAGGGTACGGTTACGAAGGTGATGACGATTCTGGATATGTAAAGCTGGTTATTAACTTTCCAGAGATACATCTTGAGACATTAGGAAATCATTCTTAGGAATAAGAAACTTTGAATTTGGGAAATAAGTAGGTACTTTAGTAAAAACTGCGGTTTTGTTGTTGCTTCATTAGAATTTAAAAAGATTTTATGGTAAATAAGGCGTTCTAAACTTCAGAAAAAATTGTCGGTCTTTTTATCCAAAACTCCAGCTAAACTGGCTGGTCGGTCCGGGTTTTCTGTTATGAGACCTGGCAACCCTAGATGGAGCTAAATAATACTTTTAGAGCACTCACTAACTACAAGGTATGTACTCAGCTCGGTTATCTATATATATATATATATAAAAGGAGAAATTGACTGACTGATATATCAACGCACAGTCAAAACTACTGGGACTAGGAGCGTGAAATTTTGTACAATACTTCCTTTTATAACGTAGGCTAGCACAAAAAGGGGATTTTTAAAAATTCACCTCCTAAAGGAACAAAACGGGGGTCCAAAGTTTGTATGGAAAAACCTACGTTCTCGCGGGCGAAGCTGCTTACAGAAGCTAGTACCAAGTAGGTTACCAATTTAAAATAATTTGTTTTGTTTTTTTTAATGAAATGAAATTACCATTTTTTACATATTTAGATTAGGCTTGGCTACTTCGTATATATATATAAAAAACGTCTGCAAAATGCTCACCAATCTATTCCCTACCTACTTTTTGCGATAAGTACCTTTTTTTTAATTTCAAAAATTGCAATTCTTCAACTAAAAATAAATGCAAACAACTTTTTTTGAGGTGAGAATTTCAGACTTTTACCAACCTGTGTTCCTTCAGTTGACTTTTACGTTCCAAGACCACAATTAGGTACGCTCATAGGTTTTACATCCGATTGACCCCCGCCCTGCCTGTAGAATGCTACCGGCTACCGAGGCATTTTACAATGTCAGTAAAATTGCATCATATTTTACCTATGTTTACAATCTGAATTACATAATTGGCAACGTCGATCGCGACTCATAAATTGTAACTACAGCGAGAGAAGGACGCGAGTGGAGCGTGTCGACGCGACACGGTCGACAGAGATTTGATCATTTCATATCATTGCCAGTTGTTTGTTATTTAAATTATTATTCACTGTTTTTGACATGGTTTGTGACAATTTTGCAGGTGGTTTTTGGATTAGTGTAAAAAGCTTGAATCAGACGGAGTATCATCGATTCAATCCTAACACCGCGTGCTAAATCAAGAGTCCCAAAACATGCCATGTTGCCTTGGTGATCCAGAGTGGTAAAACCATGGTCCAGAGTGGTCCAGTAGTACCTAATAGTAGTGTACTACTTAGTCCCTCAGGGTCTTATAGTATGCTAACGATAGAGCTGTCCAGGTTACTACATAGGACGGTAGGTCGGCATCATCATCATCATTTAAGCCGAAACACATCCACTGTTGGACATAGGCCTTCCCCAAGCGTCTCCACAACGACCGATCCTGTGCGTCTCGCATCCACCGCATTCCCGCGACTCTCACCAGGTCATCGGTCCAGCTTGTGGGAGCCCTTTCAACGCTGCGTTTTCCGGTGTGCGTTCGCCACTGTAGGCCCTTTTCCGTTCAACGAGCAACGTACCCTGCCCACTGCCACTTTAGTTAGGCGATTCTTCGGGATATGTCAGCGACCTTGGTTCTCCTGTGGATATCTTCGTTCCTTATGCGATCACGCAAGGAAACTCCGAGCATAGCCATGACGGTAGGAACAGCGCGAACAAAATATAGAAGGGAGATGATAAAGTTGACTAGGTAAGTAAGTACATTATCCGGGTAGGTAAAAGTACCATTCACATCATAACGCACGGGATGGTTCCCATACAAATTTAGGTCTAATGGCCCAAGTTTCTTCAGGCTTAATGTTTCTAAGAGACCACGGGTGCATTAAGTAATTTCTATACTATTAAGATATTTTGTCGTTTGGAATTTGGTAAGATGGCGGCATGTGCCAGTACTATTGTGATTATTTGTGTGCCTTTAACATACAGGTTTATTTTCAGGAAGAACTGTTTGCAGTATGTGATTTTGACATAAAAATAGTTCTTAGTAAGCTAGTATTTGTTTATTTAATATGTAAGTATGTATAGTAGAGGTACATATGCTGTTCTAGGACTACGGGTTTCCTTTTCAGAAATTCCCCGCGGTTCTAGCTAGCGGGCATCGGCCCTGCTTGGCGCTTACGGTTTGCTACATCTCTTTGAGGAGCGCGTGCATCATTACGCGCTGTTGACGACTGAGCTCCGGCCATTTAATTACTGGACGGCCGGACGGCGAGCTTCCCATTGCTCGACGTCCGCAAGCCCGGTCTTCTGTGGCTCGTAATAGGGATTGGAATTTCGGTGGCTGGGGCGTGAGGGCCTTCGTCCCTTTGCTAGCATTACTGCTTCGCAGAAGCAGGCGACCGCCTGCCATTCCTACTTTCTCCGGACCATAGTCTGAAACAGGGCCCGGCAAACATGAGAGTCTAGCTTCTTTGTTTTAGGTGCAATAATTCCTAAACAAGTGCCTAGATACCGTTGGAATTTTACAAAATCAACAACAATTGTTTGACGTGGTCAAACACAGATCGAAGGGGTACTTATGCTGACGGATAAGATAAGTTATACTGTACAAATACGTCTGTCTCTCTTCGGGAGTACCACCATGTTTGAATTTAAAGTTTCTTGACCTTTGCAAAAAATCTTTTAAATTTATAGACACTTGAACATTCAGCATTAATTATAATTTCTATTGAAGCCTGGAGAGCTTCAATATAAATCATGTTTTGCGAAGACAGTCATGCTATATTGACTTCGTTTAGTGTGTTCCTATCTCGTAAGTCGAAGCATGAATAAAATCAAAAAGGTAAAGGAAGAGCTGGTCTAAGGAAATGGATAAACGATATTTAGTAGTTTTTAAGTTTTTTTTTTCGTACTGCATTTTCAAATAGCATAGTCAAATAGCATAGCATAGCATATTCAGCCTTTTAATGTTTCCACTGCTGGGACTCAGGCCTCCTCTCTAGGAGAGGATATCTTATTTTCAAATATTACCGTAATTTTTTTTTTTTTTAAAGTTGGGAAACTTATTTGATGGGTTTTGTTATCTTTTTTTTTTTCAATCATTATTCATTAGGTAGAAATTCCTCAACGATGTATTAAAATTATTACTCTGATTATTGTTATCGCGTGTTTAGCTAGACTTTAAAATTAAAACACCTACCCCCCTAGCCAAGTTACAATCATATCGTTCGCGCCGAACGCCTCGAGTAGGCCACGCCTCCGATTCCTTTGTTCTAACGTCATCTCAACGCTCAGTCACGTGATCCTACTCGAGGCCTACTCGAGGCGTTCGGCTCGAACGGAACGATTGTAACTTGGCTAGGGGGGCTAGTAATTTTGAATAATTTATATTTCTTGTTTAAAGCTAAATTTAGATATGTAAAGGACTTACATAATGTGTAAAATAAAATACGACTGATACCAAGAAAATATCAGCGTAAGCGCAGCCTCATGCATCATTAGTTTATTACAAAGATCGACACGTTTATCTTAGCAGTATCTGTGCAGTAACTTATAACACACGGGTATTCCCTTATACCTAGCGAGATTAAGTTTCATAATTATGTATTGTACGAGCGATTAGTTTTCAACATGAATAATGTAATTAGCTATGTGTATGTAGGTCTACTTAACTATTTCATAATGAGTTAACAATCGTTTAATGGTCTTTTCATTGCTAATAATCAATTTTGAACGTTTCTCGTTGACATATTTCTTTTGTAAGCCATAAGTTCTAAGGTTTAGTAGGTACAGACAACGTCATCACTGGTTGCCCCCTTTTTTAAGATATTTTAATGTAAAGGGTACCTAATTAGGTACTCATAGCATAAGCTCTGCTTAGATTGGGACTAGATGACGTTGTGTGAAAGTTGTGGAAAAAATAATTGATGCAAATGTTTGTACCATTTTGGTGTCTATGGATAAATTTATGGGCACCGAGATGAAACTAACCCAATTCTGAAATAGAAACCCTCTACTACTGCCTCAAAAGATATTAAAAAAAAAAACATTGAAAAATTCTTCTTGTATTTAGGAATACTTAATTGATTTGCTTATTTAATAATAATCAATTCAATTAAGTCAAAAATACTTTTTTATAAATATGAAATTCAAACTTTTGCCTTGGATTGTGGTTCAAACAATGACAGTTATGCACCATTCTAATGTTGATATAATATAAAAACTCTTATCTAAACTTACCAAACCTTGCACTTTGATGAGGGTGTCGCTAATGTGGTACATAAAAACTGACAGGTGTTACGAATGGACTTGTTTTCAAGCCTTTAAACTTGCTATAAAAAATGGGATTTTCCATTATGAATTATATTTTTAGTTCAGGGAAAAGCGACATCTTCATGCGTCCTCGCTACCTCTTCCAATGAATTTGTTTATGTCAAACTTTATTCTAGAAATTCCTGTAAAGGGTCAAACACAGCTGGAAAAATCGGTATTTTACATTAACTGATTATCTAGCTCAGATAAGTAGTCACTCCATGTAAAATATCCCGTATGAAATTCTGTTCCCACGTGAATAGTAGCTTAAGTTACTTCTTGTAAAATCAGCTATCCGTCAGTGTCAATCCCTTCAAAATCGGTCTGGTCGTCGGAGATTAGCCAGGCCAAACAAACAAATATACAGACATAAAAAAATTAAAATGGACATTAATTACAAGGGCCACTTACTGGATACACCCAGTAGGTACCCCATTTTTCTTTGTGGTTACCGTAAACAACATTAAGTAGGTAGGTAAGTAACCTACGTAACAACAAGGATAAAAAATAATAATTGCGCCTATAACATTACTAATATGCCTCTGCTTCGTAACCACAAATCGGTCAGTATCATGACTAGTCCAGATGGCAAGTTTTTTTTTCTTTTTTCAATGAATTTATCTTGGTCGTGGTTTTACTTTATATATTTATAGTAGCACTTATCTTGATTTGGTTGCGGTTTAACAAAACTATTATATTAATTACGTCACTATTATGTTCGAATGGAATTAAATTGCTCTGGACGTGTTTGGCCTATTTTACAAAAATAGAACACGTTCTATTTCTAGTCGAGCTCACGGCACTGTTGATATACCTACTGTATTTAGAGCAAAAAGTGCAAAAAAAAAGGTAGTAGTGAGATCCGTTTCAAGTAAGTAGAGTAGATCTACTGATGTTGAATTGTAAAGAGAAAAATATCGTGATAATCAATACCATTTATTTGTCATCTTTTTCCGGTGAAAATAAAAAATATCTCAAGGAACTTACTCTAGGGATAAAGGTATCCTTTGTACTATTCCAGGTCTGCTATTTTCATAAATTCGTCATTCCAATACGATCTCATTGTCATTTTGCTAAAAGTTCGTAATCTGATAATTCATAATGGTCGATCATTGATCGGTCAATGATCTTGTGATAGAATGACATAATCGAGTTGTCTTGAAACAAATTAAAAGCAATGACTGCACAATGACGTTTTAATGGTAAGTCACTGATCAAAGGAACTGTCAAAATTTTGGCGGTTATCCGCATACGTCAAAAATTCATTTGTTATTATGTACGAGATAACCGTTCCAGGACATGGCTCTCTATGGGCAGAGGCGTAGCTTGGACTAATTCAGATGTGGGCGAAGGCATACCAGCGAAGTCATTTTTTTTTTTCGTAAATTCGAAAACGAGACTGCGACTGTCACAATCACATCATCGTTTACGTGTTCTTTCTTTTCCGTGTCGCTTACCATCAGGTGAAATAGTAGTCAAACGTGAGCCTAACAATAGTAGAAAGCCCTCGTTCCCATGGACATCGGTATTCCTCGGTCCATGGGCATTTTGAGCCGAAATCCGCGCAAAGCTCTTTGAGCGTGAAGGTGTAACAAACATACACACAAACAAAATCTTTAAATACTTCTTTCGCTCTGGGTGGTGCGAGAAGGCTTGTCAGATTGTTTCTAACCAAAACCCACCTGTAAGTCTGCAGCTGCCTTTTGTGTTCCAGAGCCACGGTAACTATTTCGAAAATTTCCGCAACCCTAGTGTAATGTAAGGTCCAAACCAATAAATAGAAGCCAAGAAACTTCCAAAAGAATACGACCACGTTACCTACCAAAAAAATCTACCTCCAAGCATACCTAAATAAAATATGTAAGTACAAAACTACATAAATATCAATTCCAATCAACAACTAATTAGTGAGTTAGTAAATTCTTACAAATTTTTTACAAGCAATTAAAATAATTATATAACATACTACATAATACATTGCAATTCGCCCTTGAACAAATATACAAAAGATTCAACACCTATTTATGTCGCTGGCTATATTGTTTGCAAACAAATATAAAATCAAATGCGGTTTCTATAAAAAAGGTTTTATGATTACTTGTGTGGTAATGGATATCAAAATAGGTTAAATATGTGTAAATGTTTTATATTGGATTTATCCAACGGATGTACAATAGTGAAGTAATTGAATAGCGACATCTGTATTGACACATATGAACTAAATTACAAAATCTTATATCGCGATATCGGAGTTTTTTGCGAGATTAGAACATATATTATGTTGCGTTTACATGTGGGCCCAGCCTCGGCCAATCGCTATCCCTAGCCATTGTGTAAGCGGGAAAACTCCGTTTACACAATGGCAATTGGCCGAGCCTGGGCCCACGTGTAAACGCACCAAGTTCGCAATCAACTATCGGGCTGTTGTCCGGATCAGACACAACACCCGTCAGGTTGAAGGATTCTCTCTTTTATTTATTTATTTATTTATAGATAATTTATTGCATACCAAGATTACAAATTTACAAAACAACGTCCCACGTCCCGTCGTCATGACTTTTTCTTTTCCACGTATGTTTGCAGAACTTTTCACCATGTTCCTACAGAACCTATAAAAGTGCATATAAGTCGTGCGTATAAGTGGATTTTCATATGGAGCATATAACCATGGCATTAACGAAAAATTTAAGAAGAAAAATAAAACTGAAAAACTATTAATGAAAAAGCTATCGTAGAGACAATCAATTTTGACGGCATGGTTGAGACATTAGCTGCTGCGTTGCGTGTCCCGAGTTCGATCCCCGCACGGAACAAATATTTGAATTACTTACTAGATTTTGCCCGCGGCTTCGCTTAAGTAACTAAATATAGCTTATGACACTCAGGTATAAAGCAGCTTTCTATCGGTAAAAAGATTTTAGCAATCAGACCAGTACTTTCAGAGATTACCTCCTATAAACAAAAAAAAACTTTTTACAAAAAAAAGATAACCGACTTTACTAAAAAAAACACCAAAAGGATCAAAATAACTTTAATTTCGGAAGTCGGTGTTTCTCGGTATTATTTGTATCTTATTTAACACCGACTTCCGAAATTAAAGTTATTTTGATCCTTTTGGTGTTTTTTTTACTGAAGTCGGTTATCTTTTTTTTGTAAAAAGTTTTTTATTTCACACTTTTTAGTTAGGATACACTTATAAACAGAGTGCCTATTTCTCATGACAATTCCAATTAATCCAAACACTACAAGGTTACATTGTTTTATTATGAAGTTCCTGTGTCTACCTTCCACCTTCCGGCTCGAAAATCAGATCAGTTCGATAGTACCTTATAGCCAAAGTGCATCTCATGACAATTCTAATAAGCCCAAACACGGCTAGGTTATGTTGATAAATGACGGAGTTCCAGTACCTACCTCCTGGCTCCATCATCATCATCAGATCAATTTGATGATACCATTTTCAACTGAACTATTCAGAACCATTAATTTATTTGTATTATCATAGTCGCTTAACTATCTTCATTGTGATATCTATGCGAGTATGAAGTTCCGTTGTCCATTTCTGGTCTTCTTCATCTGTTCCACTTCATCAAATGTTACTTTTTGACTATAAATGCTTAAGTTCTCGATGAAAATACCAAAGTCACTATGCGGTTGCCTATGATATTTGAGGAGTTCCCCCGATTTCGCCAAGATTCCATCATCAGATCCTGACTTGGTGACTATGGGACCATTTAGAAAGTATATCCTTTCTAACAAAAAAATAATTTTTCAAATCGGTTGGCAAATGACGAAGTTATGCGCGAACAAACATAAAAAAAAAATACAAACATCCGAATTGAGAACCTCCTCCTTTTTTAGAAGTCGGTTAAAAAAAACAACTTTACCTCTTTATAATATCATTTAAATAGTATAGACAGATAAGTGTTTCGGGACTGGGTGTCTTGTAAATGTGAGTTTATGTTTGTCAACGCACCCACACTAGAAATGACTCCATACAGGAGTCAACAACGCAACAACGTTGCAACGTTTAAAAAATCATCTTATAAGTTATTAGCTACTTCCATTGTTTAAAATCAAATCAAACGTTTGAAGAGTTTGTATAAGATGACAATATAAACTCATATATAATACTCTTGTATATAGCATTAAGAGATTATCAAAATCAATCAACTATAAGTTAGTAAAGTGGAAACATTAAAAACACAGGGTCTTAACTTAAAAGTATTTATTGTCTTAACAACAATAATATTATCGTCGACACAAGGTTGACAAGTTTACAGTAATTAAAAACTTCAATCGATCATTGGAAAATATATTTAAACCACAGCTTCATATTACGTAAAAATATCTAAGAAAGACCTTTTTTATTGACACAGGGAAATTATCTGGGTGGGGCGAGGGAGACGGTCATCCTATTAATAACTTATCTGAGTTGTCTATTGTATTCTATTATATCCCATTCCATTCCATTCCATTCCATTCCATTCCATTCCATTCCATTGCATTCCATTCCATTCCATTCCATTCCATGCCATTCGATTCCATTCCATTCAGTTCCATTCCAGTCTATTCTATAACTTTGAAAATTTGGAAATCATCCAATGACTTCACTCGCTCGTAGTTCCCTTTCAGACTGCCCATGGAATGATGATAAGCTTAAGAGCTTAGAATGGATCTAAAGAATCAAACAAATTTTATGACACCTCTCTTGTACACCGAAATATTACGATATCGATCAACAGTTCAATAACAATCGGAAGTACAATAGGAACATAAACACTGTAAGGTCAATCATATCAATTTGTATGCACGAGGCACGCTGTCTACGACCCGTGCCCATATGGTCCACACATAGAGCCCGTGTCAGTGACAATGATACATAACATGAGGTCACACTATTGTTTGTATCATGTGATTTGTTCACGTGTGGTTTTGGTGGTTAGAGTCTACCTGTGTATGTACTGTCGGTCCGTCAAATTAGCTTATCACTTTCAAAGCTATAAAATGTACAGTGTTCCTACCTATAGCCATAAAAGCGCTTCTCTTGCAGAAAAATAACCAATGATTCCAATCAGTTTCAAGACTACAAAACCTACAGTGTTCCTACTTGTAATAATCGTAGAAGTGCCTTTCTGTCAGAGAAAGAACCAATGACTCCGATCAATGATTTTTATCACTTTCAATAAGTACTTTTTTCTTTATAACCTACTTCTAGTAATAGAAGCGGCTCTCTCTCAGAGATAAAGGCCCAATAATTCTGAGAATCTACAGCAACAATATCTATTTATCTATATATGTATGTATTTAGAAATATATAAGTATGTTTATCACTTGTCTCCATCACAGAAGCTCTGCTTAGCTTGGGACTAGACGGCGTTGTGTGATAGTTGTGGAATATTATTATTATTAAATATGAAATTCCTTTTTTTCCTCGAGAAGAAGTTTATTTGACTCAATCGGGTCGGGATCGATCTACGTTGATAGCAGCGTCATTGAAATTCATCATAAAATAAACTGCTACGCTATCACAACCTCTTTTCGTAGTTGCCAACGTTTAATCTTCCCTAATTTCCCCAGTATTAGGTTTAGCATGATTTTTATTTTTTTCGGTGGGAAAATCATCTAATGACATCTCTCGTTCTTAGGCGGAGCAGAATATAGTGTCAGACTTTTACTGACTAAAAACCTACTCTTGTTCCTTTGTTGCCTTTCGTACTAGGACCGGGTTTAACTTTCAGAAGCAGACTCTTGGCCCCAGTAGGCTTCGACCCTGCTGAGC
Source organism: Mythimna vitellina (assembly GCA_949316375.1). Taxonomy (NCBI): domain Eukaryota; kingdom Metazoa; phylum Arthropoda; class Insecta; order Lepidoptera; family Noctuidae; genus Mythimna; species Mythimna vitellina. The sequence goes on from OX438686.1 coordinate 13,508,697, forward strand.
CCCTACAGTTTGCTGACATCCCCTTGAGGCGCGCGTGAAACAGTACGCGCCATCGACAACTTGGGCTCGGTCCGGACGGTTACCGAATGGTCGGACGGCGAGTTACCCATTGCTCGCCGTCCGCAAGCCCGCGCCTACGGTGGCCGAAAACCGGGATCGGACCGTTGCCTCGCTCCTCCTTTGCTAGCATTACTACTTCGCAGTAGGAGGCGACCGCCTGCGACTCTTCCTCGCTCCGAACCATGGCCTGTACCAAGGCCCGGCGCGAGAGACCGCCGCCGCCGATCGCTCCCACGAAGACACGGCGTCGCTCTGTCCAGGCGGGGCATACCTCCACCGTGTGCTCCACCGTGTCCTCAGGGCGATCCACACAATGGTGACAACCGGACGTTTCTTCCGCACGAAACCTCCCGAATGTTTAGCATGCTCTGTTTGTAACATAGTGTGCCATAAGAAGTCTTTCTTCTTGTGGCAAAGAGGTTAGCAGCATCATGATTATCCACGTTTACTTTTTTGGTCCGATGACGTTTTAAATTACGAACCGCCTGCCAACGTAACCAATCGACCGTTCGAAGCTTGCGTATAAATTACACTCACGATTATTTCAATCTGATTAACAATCTCGTTGAATCTAATATTTTAATAACTCTACAATATTAATGAGCTCGATGGAAAATAAAACCGCAAAATGTCCTTCTACAGTATAATATGTAAATACAACGTGCATACGAATATAAACAGACATTGTTGCATTGAATGAGATAATCATGTGTTCGCTGGTCATAAAAATTAACACTAAAACTAATTATGAAATTACAAAGACACAAAGACAGTGTTATTGAATGGTGGTGAGGTTATCTGTATATTTGTCATAGTAAGATAGTTGCTGGGTTATCTTTTGGGCCATCGCTTACTTATCTCGTACTTCATAAGAGTGGGTTTCTTTCGTTTAAAGTATTTATTATTCATTCATTCGTACACTGACAGACGGAACAATCTTAAATGCTAAGCCTTAAGCATGTCATTTTTTACAAGAAAGTAGATGAGAATTTTTAAAATTAATCCTGTAAATTGGTTAAATTTCAAATGAAAATGACTATGGAAATTCTGTTATTTTTTTTTTATTTATGTAAGAAATCTTCAATATTATCTGCTATTGCAATCGTACCCGTTTAATATAATTGATTAATTCTGACCACGTTTCTTTTTTTTTTATTGGGTGGGAAAATCATCTTATGACAAATCTCGCTCTTGGGCGGAGCGAGAAATAGTGTCAGACTTTTACTGACTAAAAACCCACTCCTGTTCTTTCATTGCCTTCGTCCCAGGGCCCCGAGTTTCGTTTTCACACTACCCATGGCCCCAGTACCCTGCTGGGCCCCTACGATTTGTTGACATCTCCCTGAGGCGCGCGTGAAACAATACGCGCCGTCCACCACCTGACCACGTAGAGATGAGTAAGTTTTGTGCGAAGACATTATGGCCAATTTTCTTCCATTCGCTGTTTCAGGTCACAAGAGCCTACCCCATGTCAATTAGGAAGAGGACGAAGCCAAACCTTATTTACTGAAAGCGAAGCAATAGTAGCCATCATCACTGTTTACTACTGCATAATGTGATAAGTTTCATGCTCCATATTCAATTACTTATGCAAATTATGTTGGGATAACAAGACAGATAAATTGACTGTGATCATTATAACGGACACACTCATTATTTTATCTATCAAACATGGAATTAATCTATTTCTACAATAATATATAGTGATAAACGGCTGAGAGACAAACGATTAGCAATTAAAGTCAACCGTGTGAATGTTTTATAAATGCAAATAGAATTAATAACTGGACTATCATGTATTTAGCTTGAACAGTTTTGTCAAATGAAACAAGTTTGCAGAAGGTGATGCTCTAGATCAGGGGTACCCAACACGGGTCTTAGCTTTAATCTAGTCGATCTTGGGAAGCAGTTATAGCGTATGTACTTTTAGGCCAAGAGGACTATTGCGCGAGGCGGCAGATAGCTAGCTTTTATCAGCACTAGTGCATTCTGTTAAATTATTTTGTTGCTCCGTAACATCTTGTTTGTAAAAAGAAACGTTTTTGAGACACGTTGCTCTTTTTGATCGAAACAAGTTAACCACCCCTGCTCTGTATGACGATTTTAGGTATATTTTTCTCTGCCAGTCTGCGTAGATGAAAATATGTATGCTCTTCGGAAATTGTCATCTACATTATAAACTTAGCTTCTATTGGAGGTTACTTTGTGGCTTGACTTTTGCTCCGATTTTGAAAGGCAACAGTCATTTACCGTTTTAATTGTATATAAAACCAAAATTTATGCAATTTTTCCATAAGTAATGTACAAAATAAGAATACACAGTTTTTCGAGCAATGTTCAGTAACTGTTTTAATTAGTCACAAATTGATTACTAGTGGATATTGTAATGCAAAATTGTGTAGTTTGGCATCTCAAGTGTACACAACTGAACAATAAGTATGTGGTATTATTGAAACAGGCGCGATCTCGATTAAATGGATCTGTGAATTTTATTGTAGTTATTGATTATTTCAGCAAATCTTGCCGAGAAGGCTGATTCGATACCGTTGCGCAACAAATATTGCAAAAAACATTAGAATGTGTTAAGTTCGCATTCTAACGGAAAAAAAGTAATTGTATTGTGTATCTAAAATAAAAACTTTCTTAACTTGACACATGATTGAGTTTTTAGTCAGTAAAGTATGACACTATCTCTCGCTCCGCCCAAGAGCGAGGGATGTCATAAGATGATTTTCCCACCGAAAAAAAAACTTGACACTGGGTAAGTAAACAAACCGTGTGAAACAAAAAAAAAACAAACAAATTAGAATTATTCTACACTAACAAGTTTTGTATATCTATTATATTTCCAATAATATAAATTAAAAATAAAACTTACTTAATTCTGATTTAATGAATTATAAATTATATTTACCAGTTTTCTATATAGATATATATACATATATACTTTTAATAAAAGCTGCTCAAATATAGGTAACTCTTACGACGAACAAAATAATAAAAGTAGGAACAGTCGCAAATAAAAACTACATATAATCGTATATAACTCCTTCATGATGTTCAGTCTTCCATAATAATTGCAACTTGCATAATATTTAGTTTAGAAAAACAAATGCCTATATTTGTTGTAATTCTACACACTAATGAGAACTACAATATCAGTAATTATTGTAAAGTTAAATAAAAGGACCACACACCGTCTTTATGTATGTAACATATTTCTAAGTCTAAGAAGTGACTATGACTAAGAGGTTCTAAGAGTTGCATACTAAACTATTTACCAATCTGTAGTTATCTGAAGTGCAGTGCTTTGACCGCGGGGAAATACAGCTAACAAGCCCTAATCATAACAAAAACTGGACATTCATTAAGTAATTGTCATTAATTTAATTGAAGTAGGTAAGTAAACTGAGGACAATACATTTAAATAAATTTTATAGTACTTTCTTTGATTGCTGAAAAGTCCCTTTTGCTGTGCCCATATTATACCAAGTTCTTCTACATAAAAATATAGCACGTCATACTAATATTATATAGGCGAAAGTTTGTGAGTGTGTATGTTTGTTTCTTCTTCATGCTCGAACGGCTGAAATATGGTATAAGGGAAGACAAGTCCCATAATAGCATATAGGGTACCCATTTTTTATCCTGGAAGTGTGTTCCGATGTTCCCTTGGGATAATTTTGTACCATCACGTGGGCGTCATGGCTGGTAGCAGCTAGTAAGTAATTTTTTTTTTCGATGTTTTACAGGTTGCATTTTGGGGAGTGTGCGCGGGAATTGCATGAGTTGATTCCGCCATCTCATTTCTACCATCGGACAACCTGACGTACGGCGAGTATTCACCATTACGTTGGTGAAACCTCTACGGTCCGGACTAAGCATTTCGTTTCGTCGTTTATACCGCGTATATCGAAGAAGTGGAACAATTTGCCGGCTGGGGTCTTCCCATCGGATTATAATTTGGGTGTCTTCAAGGCTAGAGTGAACAGGCTCTTAATTAACTAGTGCGCCTCACCATCAACGATTGCATCACTGATTACCATCAGGTGGGATCGCAGTCAAGCACTAGTTTATATCAAATTAAAAAAAAAACATAGTTTGTTATCTTTTTCAGTGGTATATTTCCAAATGTCTCTTCCCGCTCTGGCCCTCCCCAGGGCGAGAGTGTCAGACGTTCCCGGTTGCCCTTTTCGTTCTAGGGCCTTGATTACTCATTCGAATGATCCCACAACCCTGGCCTCCACGGATAGTCTGGCATAGAATTTTGGTATCGATGTTTTAAGCGAACACGGAAACTTCGTCTACCCATCTATTCAATTTTCCACCATCTTAATACCAAGAAATATAATATTTAAAATAATACGATTTCCCATTCGATCATTTAAAGCCACGTGAGTTATCACGTTTTGGTCGTTTGTCTAATATGCAATAAATGATCATATGAATTAAAAGGTACCACCACACAAAGTCAATTAGTATCTATTAGGTACATTACGTGTTGATTCAAATGTTCCTGGAAATATCAGATGGTTCTGAAATTTCGTCGTGTAATTTTTCCTCCATTTTGCAAGCAGTACAGCTTTTTATCATTCATACTTTTTATTATAAATTTAATTATGGTATGTACACCTACTACTGTGGTAATGTCCCCGATTTAAGAGTTGTGTGTCGTGAGTTCAAACCCAGGAAGATTCTTTACTTTGTACACTTTATTTCACCACCACTGCTCTCAAAACGGTGAAGGAAAACATCATTAGGAATCTGGCTTTTCCTAGAACAGAAAATTTGAAGACTTTTTATATCCCCTAACCCGCATTGGACACGCGGGGTTTTTGTTTTTAGGTGGGAAATCATCTAATGACATCTCTCGCTAGTGGGCGGGGCGAGAGGGTTTTTACTCTCGTGGTGGATTACGGCCTATTCTCTCTAATAGTCCCAGTAGTTGGAACACTATAAGACTGATTAAGCTACGAATTCGATTGTCAAAATTCCAAAATGTTTGTATTGAATATGATACATTTTGCTACCTTATGTCAATCTGTTCATCAAACACTTAAAAATCGCTACCAAAATGTCACTAAGGAACTGATGAATGCTGGTGAAAGAGATTATCATATGCCTAAAGAGTATATTTATGCCATAGCAGACTGATAAAATGGAATGCGTGCTATTGACCCGATAAAATTGAAATAAAAAAAGGAAAATCTACAAGGAAAACCTCAAAATATACCTATATATAATGATAATAAATTGTGAAGTGCATCAGCAATTTAAAATGAATGTAAGGGCATATCAAGATGTTTTGCGGGTTTGAGTGACCGTAGCCTTAGAACGCAAAGAACAACTGAATGAACACAGGTGGGTTTCCCTCTTGCTTCACCCAGAGCTGGACGATATATATAATGATATATCAACAACAAAAAAAAAAAACACAATTATGCATTTATATATATAGCTTCCAGCGGCTTTGGCCGCATGATAATACACACTCCCAAGATAAAAAGTATTATTTATGGTCTACCCAACTTGGTATACCTAAGTTGCATCAAAATCCGTTCAGCCGTTCGAGCGTCAAGAATTTACATACCTATATACATATTTAATTTGTTTAATATATATACATAATTATTGTGATAGAATGATTTATTTTTAAGAGAGTGAAGCGTAAATTAAGGCTGGTTCGTACTTGATTGTGACAGTTAAGTGAAGATTGTGAATCATCTAGTTTTCCACTCGATGAATGACCCCGAAATACATAAAACAATAGAATATCGTAACACTTAACTAGACTGGGTAAATACCCGTTTAATAAATAACATTATTTATTGTTTTCTAAAGTTTTTAATCTTTGAACTTATCGCACACTTTAAATGCAACACGAGCGCTACTTCAAGGGGATTACTATAAAGACATAAATATATTATATAGGTATTTATTTTTTTAGTATAAGTTATTTATAGCTATATAAGTATTTATTATTTATTGGTTTGATTTAGGATTTTTCTACACACTATAGTCTACATCTCTTCTAATGTCTCCTTTCGCAGGTCTGCTGGAAGAAATTAATTTTTGAAATAAGCAGTACCTTTGTAAAAAATTGTATAATAAGATACCTATCTTCTTTTGTATATTTGTGTGCACATAAATAATAAAATAAATAGATAAAGACTGTTTAAAAAATATACATTGTCATATTATACTTAAGGAAAATATATTAAAAACGAGATGTTAAGACCAAGCTTCTTTGTTTGTTCATACAAAAAAATCTGATCATAGACTTGTTTAAGGAAATAATAGACCATATTATGTACTAGAAAAAACTAATTTTGGAGCAGTGGACTTACCAAGATAAGTGCATTAAAATTCATTAGGTTCCAAGTTACAGACCACACGTCATTCGGAAAACTGTGCAATCAATTTATTAATCCGGAAACTCTAGTATCCTAACCAACCCATTCAATTCCATGAGGCAGCTTTTGCAACTTGAAAGACCCGGAAAATTAATAAAACTAGTACCAGCTGTATCAAGCTAATGATCTTAATTGGTTTCGACAAATATTGATTAAAGACTTGTCCTAGCTTACCAGAGCAAAGCTGCGCGATTCTTTCTTCATAATCACACGAATATTATGGAGTTGTTATATTATAAGTTTATATGTACGTATATGTGTATGTGTATGTATGTTTGTTACTCTTTCACGTTCAAATAGCAGAATAGATTTCGATGAAATTTGACACACATAGACACTGAAGTAGAAAATTTGCCCTCTGCGTTCTAGGATGACGAGTTTTCTTTACAGAATATCCCCGTGGCCCTAGCGAGCATCGTCCTTGCTGACATCTCTTTGAGGAGCGCGTGAAACACTACACGCTGTCGAAGACTTGGCTCGGTCCGGATGATTATAGACGTCCGGACGACGAGTTACCCATTACTCGTCTAGCCGAAAAAAATAAAGCCCATGCAGTAAAAACATCGCTTTGACAGATACAGCGTTGCTGTGTCACTCACCTAACACATGCACTTAGGTTCAGTACGTCTATGAGTCTGCAGTTACGCAATGAAAACTAGTTCTGAACATGTGCAGCCTAGCAGCAGGAGCTAGCAACCGTATCGTATGCAGCTAATTAAATATTATACATTGACTCACGCCAATCGTACGTCGATCAAATCCTTATTGCTTTTTCTTGGGAAATCTACACAAATTAAGTAGGTTTCGGTAAAAATGTTAAGTATTATTGGGCTATTTTTTTAAGATCATCATCAGCCCCCCTAGCTAAGTTACAATCTTTTCGTTTGCGTCGAACGCCTCGAGTAGGCCACGCCTCCGATTTCTTTGTTTACAGCATGATCATAATTTATTATCCCACTCCATCTAGACTCGGAGAAGTCATTGGATGATTTCCCGCCGTACAAAAATATTATAATTCATCCAACGATTAAAACTTAATTGGTAGTTTTGTAATTAGTATGATTAATTACATTAAAGTTTGCGGTAAGTGTCTTCCGTAAATAAATTTTAAATTATTAACTGTTATTTTTTATTTGATATAAACCAGTGCTTGACTGCGAACCCACCTGATGGTAAGCCGAGATGCAAACATTGATGGTGAGATGCACTACTTTGTTAAGGAGCCTATTCACTCTAGCCTGAAGACACCTAAATTATAGTTAAAAATTGTAGTGTTAAATTATAATTTTTGTTAAATTATACTTGATCTTAAAATATTATTGGTTTTGATATATTATTATATAATTTTTGAAGTACTAATCGTTTAACAAACTCTTCGGCTTATTGACATTATGCTTATGGAAATTTTAGTGAAGAAGCATATTATTTTCTTAAGAAGCGATAAGTATTTTTTTTTAATTGAAACACTACTCAATTGGAAGCTTCCTGTCATTAGCTTGGTAGGTACATTTATTTTATTTTCTGTTCAATAATATATTGACTTTGCACCCAATCAAAACGTATAAAACATATTGCAATATCACAAAGCTAAATAATCTCCGCAGGTCTTGTAACAAATTGCGGATATAACGTCACTTATAAATTCATAATTACTTGCCGTACCTTTTAATGGCAGGTTATCATAAAAACTACTTTTTGGGGTTTTCCACAATTGCATCAAGTACTTTGATGCTAAAAATCCAGTATCTGGTGCATTCAAACCGCAAAATACCGTCTATATCTTTATTGGTATGCTTATAAAGATTATGTACTTAAACTTCTGTACTTATTTGTAATTATTAGTGCTCAGTGCATTTACGATGTAAAGGCAGGTATACGCTAGAGGAGACCAGCACGAGCGGAGCACGAGCCGAGTTCAAATTCGTGTAGTGTGGACCGACTCTAGAGTTATGTATTGTATAATTATGTAAATAGTACACCACGAACTACATGCATATCTCCTCTGTCAAATCCTTTCAAAGGTTGTCTGTAAAAAATCGCTTTTAGCGATAAGACCGCCCATGTTATACCCTATTAATTTTAAACTGCTACTGTAAGTTTTTATGATGTACAATAAAGTGTATTTCTATCTATCTATCTAGAAGAGTCGAGTATGAGCGACATTACACGAATTTGAACTCGGCATGTACTCTACTCGTGCTCGGGTCCTGTAGAGTAGACCCACCCTTAACATATGCAAATCAAAAACAATGCTGATTAGATAATACCGTATCTTACACTCTTTGATTGATTTATTTCCATATCTTGTGTAGTCTTCCGCTTCATAATAGTAACTAAAACTTACTATATTTAACGCTCGAACGTTCGTCTTGTCCTGATGATAACACTTTGCTTTTAAAATCTTCCACTTGCATATTCAAAGTCTATTTACGATCAGCTTTTCCAGTGTAGCATAGGAGGGAATACAGATTATGCAAAAACTACTAAAAGGGGGACCCTGCGACGCAAAGGGCAACTGAAGAAACATAGGGAACAGAGGGTTTGTTCTGACACGTCTTCTCGCTCCGCTCTCGAGCGAAAGAATTCATTAGGCCACCTAGCCAAGTTACGATCGTTTCGTTTGCGACGAACGCCTCGAGTAGGGCACGCCTCCGACACGACCACGTGACTGAGTGTTGAAGTGTGTTTATTTATGAAATCAAACTGAAAAATTGTAATAATGTTTATGTACAGTAGGTTTTTTTTTAGGCGGGAAAATCATCTTATGACAAATCCTACTTTTGGGTGGAGCGCGAGATAATGTCAGACTTTTACTGATTAAAAACCCACTCCTGTTCCTTCGTTGCCTTCGACCCAGGACCCCAGGTTTCGTTTTCACACTACCCATGGCCCCCAGTAGGCTTCGACCTTGCTGGGCCCCCGCGATTTGCTGACATCTCCCTAAGGCGCGCGTGGACAATACGCGCCGTCGACGACTTAGGCACGGTCCGGACGGTTATCAGACGGCCAAAAATCGGGATTTGAATCCCGGCGGCGGCTAGGGCATAAGGACCATTGCCTCACGCGATCGGCCGCATGCTTTGCTAGCATTACTGCTTCGCAGAAGAAACAGTAGGTAAAATGAGAATATTAATTAAAATATAAGCAGGTGAGGTTACCTTCTGCTACAAACCGCTAACCGAACCGCAAATCGTGGGTTTTACGATTGAACGCAATTTGACACATAATTGAAATACTAGTCATTTTATTGAGACCACGCAATGTTGACACTTTTTCTACCTATGTTCTTGCTAGCTTCTCCCATCGGTTTTACCCACAGATATAAGAAAGGAGGAGATATGTTAAGTAGTAAAAATTGTACCGGAACACGATGTCTCCAGTTTCCCTACCACCGCCGAAACTACTACAGATGCAGTTATATTTACGCAGTCGCGCAAACATCCGCAAATCATAAATTAGTCCATACTACACAGTCAATTTTAAACCTTACCTCCCTGAAAACAGCGTGTATTTTCCATGCACCGTACACTTACGCACACATTAAATGTCGATGTGCTATGCAAAAGCAATTTATTTTACATTTACGCTAGTGATTGACTAAATAGAAAAGTTATCGATTTTCTTTTTTTTTGTGCTATTACTTTTGGGTCCCAAAAACAAAATCATAAAATGAAAAAAAAAAAATTATTTTATTATTATTAAGTATTATGAATTATTGCATGAAAAAGCTTTCAGTTCCTAAAAAAACTTTTAACTCAGGTCTAGTCTTAATTTAAGGATTGCCCATTCAAAAAGACTGCGTTTTTTTAGAGGCTAAAAAAGGCATTTCTGGTTGAAAGTGAAATGAGCATATAGTACTATATTTTTTTAGGGAACCAATTAGGTGGCCCTTCATCAATCCATTGCTTAATTAAAATTACGTCTTTCGGGAAACTGAAAACATAAAATAACATTGTAGTTATCATTTTACCTAACTTACTGCTAAACCTCACCACCTCACCTCTATGCTTTTGTTCGAAAAAATAGTACAGTGCTTGTTAAATAAAGAGAACAAATAAAGAGCTAGAACATGTTGCCTTATTTTAAGCAAAAGTCGTTATTAAATTCTGAATCATGCTATTTCTTTACAACTCTGTAAAATAAACAAAATAAATAAAAATATTTACATTTTTTTACTTCGGATATCCAACCAATCGATATTATGGTCGATAGTCTACATTAGTAGATCATACAGGCACATCATTAAGTCGCCGCAACTAACAGCGGCCGTATTATGAAATATACCGCACTGATAAAGTATCGTAATGTTATTTTTACATTGCTTGTTCAGTTACTAGGCGTTAAAATTAGGTAGTGGTTAAAGAGCAATGTATGTACTGTAAGAGTAATACAGTCGCCTTGATATTTGAAAACAAAAATAACGTAGTAGCAGCAAGGGATATTATAAGATTTGTTGTTTTTACTGATTTTAAAGATAAATATAGTATTAAACTTGTACTTCCATATACTAAGAGATTCCATGATGGCCCAGGCTTCTCTTATCACTTCGGTTCTTGCATGAAACCACTGAACAACACGGCATTTTAAATTTGTTTACGATCACGTATCGCGTATCTCACAAGTTTATAACTGACGGCCGTTTGCCCGATCGTGTGCATTTTGCGCAAGTCGCGCGGACATGCACACGCCTCCTTGCCGCTTCTCCTGTATTTTATATTTCTATGGTTTTACCCGTATAAAAGTGACCATGGGTTATGCAAAAGTGAACTCCGAAGCCCTGGAACGAAGGTAAAGAAGGAACAAGAGTGGTTTAGTAAAAGTTTGACACGCCCTCTCACTCCGTCCAAGACAGATGTCATTAGATGATACGGTTTTTTTTTTAAACCGTACAAAAGTGGAAAATTTACCTTAGGGAACATACTCCCATTCCCCTGCCAAATTTTGATTCAAATCTGTTCAGCCGTTTAAGTATGAAGGAGTCATAGTCGTGCATCGGACATTACTACGCCTTACAATATAATTTAAAACTTGTAAGTAAACGTGCTTAGTAAACTCCAACAGCATCGATTACCATCAGGTGAGATAACACCCAGTCAAACTCGTGCCTATCAATCTAACAGAGTAGTGTAGTTGACATACTTTCTTCATATTATGTTTCGAGTGATTCTTGGTATCTGGAAAGTTTTCTTATCATTTTAGTGAGTTTGAAGATGTTTGGGCGGTTAAGTTAAACTGTCGAACGTGCGAAGGTTAAATAATCGTAGTTTTCTGAAATTTTCTAATTTTCTGTGCATTTTAGGGTACCGTACCTCAAAAGGAAAAACGGAACCCTTATAGGATCACTTTGTTGTCTGTCTGTCAAGACCCTTTAAAAAATACTTTTTTTGTGATTCGTAATAATCGTCGTAACTTAATTCGGGAATTGAACTGTTTTCATATGTACGTTTGTACGAAATCCTCAGTGCGCGAGTCCAACTTGCACTTACCAGGTTTTTTTATTTTTCTTTTTGCTTGTCATAAGAACCTTTTACAACGTACTAAAAAAAAAACAAATGAAACCGGTAGTCGTCTTAAGTAATGGCATGATCAAGAGAAACAGGGATTGATTTTTCTTTATTTTGTTTTAATACCAGACGTATGGTGTTGCCCCACAGGTACATGATGGACTTCCCACCCGTACACACAAAACGCTTTGGGAACACATTCATTGGGTACCTGTCAAAGTCTGTGTTTCCTGACAGCTACAACCTGGGGTCTTTAAGTCAAAGGTGAATAGGTTACTTCTAGGCAAGCCTGAGCCTGTCGACCACATCGTCGCTTTCCATCAGATAACACAGTGGTCAAGCGCGGGCATAACAAAAAAAAACTGAATCTTCACGCAAATTAAAATGTAACATAGCTGTAAAGTAACTGCATTTAAGCTAATGAGGAGCACGTGTAGATCGAGATAACACAAGTTAATGCGCGGGTAAGTATAGTCATTTATCAGTTGTACCTTGATCCTTCCAGAAAAGAGGCACTTGTAAATTTTACAGCAGGCATATTTAATGATAATAATAATAAATTATTTATTTCAGATTCATCTTGCGATTACATCCATATTTGTTAGTAAAACGCGAGCTTACAAACTAGGGTTAGTAACAAATTGATTATACTGCTAAATAGAAAGTGGCAAGTCTGAGTAGACTTTCGATGATAGTGGAAAATCATCCAACGAGCCAGCATTGGACATGACTGGCCTGTTGGTCTAGTGGTTAGTGGCCCTGAACGCTATGCTGGAGGTCGTGGGTTCGATTCCCACCCAGGACAAATGTTTGTGTGATGAGCACGATTATTCGTTCTGTATCTGGATGTAATTTATCAATAATATGTATATATTTAGAGATTTATAAGTATGTTTATCAGTTGTCTAGTACTCATAACACAAGCTCTGCTTAGCTTGGGACTAGACGGCGTTGTGGAATATTATTATTATTATTTATTATTGGAGAGTATTGCCATGCCTAGTATCACTTAGAACTCGTGTACATAAAGACCATGGAATGCTCTTGGAAATAAGATTCCTAAACGTAGTCACGATCCCATTGATAAAACAATGATAACACCTGGTAGGGAAATCCCTGCTAAAAATACACGCATTGCATTGGACATGTCGTTATTTATAAATGGCTTACGAGCTAATTTGAATGCAATGTATCAAACCCAATAAAATAAATGCTACTTTTATTGGCATGTTTCAATAAAGACAATAAGAGATTGTTGCATGATTTTATTAAAGGCCCATTCGAATAACCATTGGTATCAAAACTGAACACTTAATAAGGAAAATCAAAGTAAGCCTTAAGTTAGGAAAGCTTTTATAGTACCTATGAATTGTACTCTATTACAATCTATTCAGGGATGTGCTCTAATAGGCGTTGCAAAAAGGGACAGCCAGAGTGGTATTTTAAGAAGTAACGAGGCTATTTATACATGGTGATAATGATCATCGAGGTGGTTTGCTAAGGTAAAAATCTTACGCTCTTCGGACGGTATCTTCAAAGCCCGGGCAGCTTTTGAAGGTTTCCTCCCCACTAACATTAAAACGGCCATTTTTCTTTTACATAATCTTATTGAACATTTTCTGACAATTAAATTGAGTCCTACGTCACATCTTGTTTTCATTTTCCATACATTTTAATTTGAGATTTCCAAAAACAAATTGGATAGCAGTAGTGATGATCCAAAAAACAAAACAATTTTAGCGAACGACTATCTCAAGTAATTTCGGAGTTAATAAACCAAACATAAAGTACGTGTATTTTTTATTGTACTAGGTAAGTATGTTTTTTCAAGCAGAATCTTAATATGGCAGCTTTATATTTTCTGATCATTACCATAATAAAAATCTTTATTAGATAGAGCCAAGGCCATTTACTTCATACATCTGTTTTTACAAACTAAATCATGAGAAGATTTATAAATGTCTTTGAATCTTAACGATGTACTTCAAACTGGTTGTGTTTAAGTGAGCAACGCTTTGGTGTATAAATATGTAGTAGCAATTAAAAAGGCTTTAGATTAAAATCGTTTATAAATATGCGTAGCGTTTGCATATTTTTCCCCAAATTTTTGGGCACACGTATCACGAGCAGTGATGGCCCAATGGTAACGGCTCAGACTTACAAGTTAACAGATTCTAGGTGCATTAATTCGTGTAATTTATTTCAACACCATTGCTCTGTCTTGAGAGCAGTGAAGGAAAATATCGTGAGGAAACCTGCATCACCTTTGAAAAAAAAATTCAATGACGTGTGACATCCAACAATCCGCTCTGGGCCCTCGTGGCGGATTACGGCTCATTCCCTCACTTAGAGGAGACCCAAGTCCCAGCGAGGGGAACATTATAAGGCTGGTTATGCTATGTTTATGCTATATAATTATACGCGTATCTCATAATCAATATCACTTTGAACGAAAGATGTTCACTATCGGACATAAGCCTCCCCCACGTGAAGGTACAACGACCGGTCCTATACGCATCACCAGGTCATCAGTCCACCTTATAGGAGACCTTAATCCGAACGCGTCGTTTTCCGGTACGCGGTCACTACTCCAAAATCTTTCGTCTACACTGTTCTGCGAGCAATGTACCCTGCCACTTAAGTTCAGTGATTCTTCAGGCTGTAACGGTAACCTACCCACACGTACCTACATACCCCATTAGATACAAATATTTTTATAGCCTACATTGTCAAGTAGGTCTACCCAAATTTCTTATATGTTCAGAGATGAATTATATCATTTAAAGCAAGAGTAAAAATCTCCGCCTGATAAATTACAAAGTAAATAAAGATTAACAAAACTCAACAAAACTCTAACACGGAAAAACTCTAAATCTAAATCCAGCACTCGACATGTTTCCACAATATTGGTCCACAAGATTCTTTTGACGCGTTACTTGTCAGTACGATGTGATAACACGAGATAATGTGTTTGATAACAAAACAATAGAGATTCCAATGGAGTGATAAATTCAACTATTTGCCATTAACAATTGCATGGAACGTGATTGCGAAGGATCATTTTATTCTACATTTCTAGTTGTTGGTGTATCGTTAATTGCATCAATTTTTTGCGTTTTATTTTGCATAATTGCAGATTTTATGCTTTGTCTTTTATACAACTGGTTGTGATAAGAAGTATGACTTATACTACTCGTAACTATTGAAACTGGTCTATGATCTTTATAACTTTAAACTGGGGCCTTATCATGACTTGTTTTAAAAGTCAGTCTTGTGCGTGAGAAATAGGGATGGAGCTTTACACCCCTATATAGCTCCACTCCTTTAACAGTTCAGTTTAGGTCGTCAAATGAATCGCGATAAGAGCACACTCTCAATAAGTTTCAGTTGAAAACCAGCGTCAGGCAACTACCACGAAGTTGTCTGGCATTTTTGCTGAACTGGACCTATTTGGTGCTGGTGCGAGACACACAATGTCAGTTATTTTATTTTCTTATTTTTTTATCTTAAATGTTTACATGTTGTTTCTAAATTGTGTGTATCTGTGTACGTGTGCCAAATAAAATATTTTTCTTTCTTTCTTTTCTTTCGTGGTAGGGCCTTTGAATGTTAATTAGTGTTTAAAAACCAGTGGTTAGTGGCTCTTTCTGCTATGCCAGAGGTCATGGGTTCGATTCCCACCCAAGACAAATGTTTGTGCGATGAGCACGATCATTTGTTATTATGTATATATTTAGTAATATATTAGTTTGTTTATCAGTTATCTAGTACTCATAGCACAAGATCTGCTTAGTTTAGGACTTACTTAAAGGGCTTAATACAGGAAAACTGACCGATACATCAGACTTATTAGCCGAAATAACTAACAACAATAAGCGATTGAAACCAAAAACCACTTGCCCATAATATACGTGCATTGATTAAATTAACGACATAGTTGGCGCAGTGGTTAAGCGATTGACAGCTGCGCTACTTGTCGAGGGTTTGATTCCAACACGGAACAAATATTTGGACGGCCTACAGATATAGTTACCAGGTCTGCGTGTCTTGATTATTATGTTTCTGAATGCACCTACGATACAGGAATTATTAGCGTAAAACTATTTTTAAAGTAAATGAAAATATACGTATATTTTATAGCAAATGGTTGCGTGATTACTTCTAGTATTATAAAAAGAATGTATAACCACACTTATCGCTATTTACGTATACTCAATTTTATAATACAATACAATTGAAACACGCATAAGACAGACGACAATGTAGGGATAAACATATTATTAAAATCACTAATTCGATTAATAAACAACCCGTGGCTAAGTAACTTAATTGTATATCTTTATTCTTTTCTATAATATGTATGTATTTAGAAATATATAAGTATGTTTATCAGTTGTCTAGTACTCATAACACAAGCTCTGCTTAGCTTGGGACTAGAAGGCGTTGTGTGATATAATAGTTGTGGAATATTATTACTATTATATTAACTTTGACATACTATTGATGGAATATGTCATTGAAGGTAAATTTATTTTGCTATATCTAAATCCTAAAATAAATTATTCAGATATTCCAAATTATGTCAAATGGGGCTCGTCATAAAATGCAAAATAGGTGTCAGAAGTGACGTGACAATATGCTCCGAAGAATAGTCCGTGCATCGCAACGTGAGTTACTTACTCTATGCAGAGATAAATTAAATATTCTATAACAGAATGATATTCGATCATGCTGTCTAGATACATTTATTTAGTAGGGAGCCGTTTTGAATTATTTATGTACTTACCTACTTTATGTACAAGATGACCCATAGTGACTTCAAACAAAGATTTAAGAGGCATTTGACAACATTTATCAGTCAATACACACCTTCCAAAAACTGAAATGTTTGCTTGTTAGCATTTTTAGTGCATTCATACTAATTGCACGAAGCATGGAGATCATCACATGCTATTTAATCATGTGACGGTCTCCACGTTTGGTCTTTAAGCTTCCAAACGTGTCTGAATCTTCAAGCTAAAAAGTCAACGACCTATAATAAATGGAGCACAATGTATGCGGAAATGCAAATGGATTGTTTATGATACTGTATTTAATGAGTTGATTTATTGAGCTATTATACTAAGTAAGAACCAACAGAATGATGATTTACCAATGTCATACAGTTGATCCTTACTTGGTATAATAGCTGTCAGCTTAGTATAATACTCTCCAAAGAGTACCCTTGCTATCAGCGCTGCGGGATAAACCCTAGGCCGTAGACCCAGTTAGAACTAAAGGTAAGTTTATAAACAGACAAACAGATTCGCAAATATAAGCATAAGAGTTCGAAAATATACAAGAAGTTGCAATCTACAAAACCTGGTGACCAGGTGTAGGGTAGCCAGCATTTCGTTATTTTAAAGGATGCATTTTGGAGAGTGTGCACGGGAATTACATGACTTGATACCGTTATCACTTTTCTACCATCGGACAACCCGACGTACGGTGAGTGTCCACCCAGACTTTGTCAACACTTCACCAGACCGGACTACGCGTTTCGCCTCCTCGTTTGTACCGCGTACATCGAAGGACTAGAACAATTTGCCTGTTGCGGTCTTCCCGTCAGATTATAATTTAGGAGTCTTCGAGGCTAGAGTGAATAGGCTCTTAATAAACTAGTGTGCTTCACCATCTACGATTTCATCACTGCTTGCCATCAGGTGTGATCGCAGTCAAGCACTAGTTTAATTCATCAAAAAAAGTTTCATTCATAATTTACATTATTTCAAAAGACCATCAACCAAACGAGATAGCCAAACAAAATGTATGCGGAAATGCAAATATGTGTTGTGATACGCTCAGCTGATTGACTTGATTTAATATGGCAAAGTTATTATCTGTATGAACTCAAGTATAGTTTTAATGATTGTTATAAGTGTAGGTTGTACTAAACACGTTTTTCACATCATGCTCAGACACATGACATAACTACGCCTCCTACAAGATTATGTTGCTTTGCAAATTGCCGATGGGTCTAATGAATGTATCTGCGTCTCCCTGTGATATTATGGTGATGACTAAGACCTTTTTTTTCATACTTAGAACTTGCAATTGATTTTAGTCATTTGCAATGTGAATATGGAAAGGCAGAGAATGAGGTTCGGAAAGAAAAGTCAAAATAAAAGGAATTATAAAGTGCCTGCATAATTATGTCACCATGATATATAACGGCGAAATAATTTACTAAGTTTTATCAAATATAATGGTTAGTCTAAGCAAGCATGATAATGACAAGTCTATCGCAAAGAAATCGTCATAATTGGAAACTGATTGACTAGATTTTTTACGATAATAAATAATCATGGCTTAGTTTTTTTTTGTTGTTGCTGGCTTGACTCATAACTTTTGACTAAACTGAAATTACAACACTTTAAACTGGAAAATCTTATTAACAAGGATTCAATCAATTGTTACGTCTAAGACAAAATTGTTTAGAAATTTAATCTATGTACTTTTATATATTTTTCATCACTTGACGCTAAAAAAATAGGCCAGCAAAATGTTGTTCGATAATACTCATTCGCAGTCATGCATATTTAAATAAAACCGAACAAGTACTTACGTAAAAAGAAAAATTTAGAAAAAAACGAATATTCGATGCCGTAGTTAAAAACTACGGCATACGGTTTCACCTGAATACATTTTTGTTTCAGACTTCATTTTGCAATGACATTCAAAGTCCAAGTAACCTAGGCAAGTGCATGTCCCTATCGACATTCCCTCCCGTCTGGAAGGGTGAGTCAACCCTTCAATTATTTACAACCCCACCAGGCACCTAGGGGACAAAATACAACCTCACAACATCGATATGATTGAAAACCGACCGCTAATCCGTTAAGTTTATGCATGGGACAAGGCGTTTTTGTTTTACAATTCAGTTACCGATTCTAAGTGGCTAGTTGGGGGAACTGGTTAATAAGAATTGGTGACTAATTTATGATGCAGCAGCTGCCAGCGGCTATGGTCGCTTGAAAGTAGAAAATTGTTCCAAGGAAACACACTAACAAACAAAAAATTATGTGCTATCTGGACATTGTCAATGTCTACCCGTGTGCCAAGTGTCAGCCGTTCGATCGTGAAGAAGTAACAAACATACACACCACTTATATACTTACGTCTATATAACATTGGTGTGGTATTTTAACCTCGTAAAATTAATGATTAATTTATCGGTACGGATTTTCACTAAATTTCACGTTTATTAATCCAGAGAGAGACTCTTGTTTGAATAAGTTTATGAATAGCTTGAAACAATCTTCCTGCCTTTGTCCCATGTTATATGGGGTCGTCACAACACGTTTCCTCCTTCCATTTTGTTTTTTCAACTATGACGCTATTATTTAATTTTCTTTTCTTTTATATTCATAACTACTTTATCTCTACTACATTCAAATAATGATAACAAGTGTATTGTATTTATTTTTATATTAAACAACAAATAACACCAACAAGGTATCTTTTCGAAATTGATTATTAAATGAAGCAACAATTTGCATTTCATAGATAGTTATGATGAAGCGTAAGGATATGCATGTAACCTAATTGCGTTTACGTCACATTTTAGTTTGCGCATCCTTTTTATTTTAATTGACCGTTGCTGTTACCCGATTACACAGGATTTTAATTTACTTAATTTTACATAGATTTGAAAAATTCTTTCTATTCGCAGTTTTCATTAAGGTTTTCTTTTTATAAAAATAATAAAATAAAATGTGTCAACTAGATAGCATATCATAGCATAGTCGGCCTTATAATGTTCCCACTGTTGGGACTCAGGCCTCCTATCTAGGAGAGGGTACGGGCCGTAATCCACCACGCGGGCCGAGTACGAGTTGGTGGATGTCACATGTCTTCGAATTTTTGGTTCTAGGACATGCCGGTTTCCTCACGATGTTTTTCTTCACCGTTTTGAGAGCAGTGGTGATGAAATAAATTGCACAAAGTAATGCGCCTGGCTGGGTTTGAACCCGCAACCTACAACTCGTAAGTCGGGACCGTTACCACTCGGCCACCACAGCTCCTACTCTATACTCAACTAGATATCCAATTAAAATCAGTATCGATAAATTTTATCTTCGATTGATGTGAATCGACTGAATGAACGAGTGTGAACTAGAGAGTGAAATATTAGAGTACCTACAAAGAATGTTACAACGGCCTACATAGTATGTGGGTACGCATAGGGGCAATAACAGATATATTGAACACATGCCTTCATATCTATTAACAATCTAAAGTTACAAGCATTACTTCAAAGCTGTTAGGTACGTTTTGCAAGAGTTTTACAACGGTCAACTAACTGGTCATACTGCGAGCCTTAAAAGGATTAACTACATACATACATTAATGTTGGGTTTTGAAATATGATCATTTACTGTTTGTTCTCACATAATAAATTATTATAGACACACTGCTTTATAGGAATTTCCCTAAGACAGTAATAATTTAGCCGATGGTTTTCGAAATCATTCCTACTTGTTTTCGAAGTATTAACATATTTCTATTGTCAACAATTAAGCTGCCGAGCCATAACTTCATATAATATCCATAACTTGATAGAGTCGAAAATTATTCATCGCCGAAAAAAAAACTATAACTCATGGCAGAGTAGACACGACAACACGACGTTGCCGCTTCGTCGACACAGTTTCATGTCTTGTATGTAAACTGTGAGCAAGCGTACCCCAAGCGTATAATAACTGATAAGCATGATCTACGTGAAGCTACGCGTACGTGGACGTGGCGTTATAGTCACGGCTTGTAAAAATATTTTACTTACTTGAAACTACGTGAAATTCCTTATAGCCAGTGAGTTTTCAGCTACCATAGACAGCTATGGCACTATGAAGTATTTAAACACTCGCGGTCTCTTTTGCCAGACTTCTTGTTTTCGTACGGCTAAAATTACTACCACGACTCACTGACATTGCACTCATTTATTAACTTAAAATCTCACATGACACTACACTTAAATTAAATGCAAAATCACGACTATCATTACTCACTACCACATAGTAATAACAACGAAAAGGTTTTAAAATACTTGTCGAAATCGATGTCCTTCTGTCTTCGAATGTATTTTACGGAACCACCCTTTCATATGATGCCTTGATAACCATTCGAAATAAACCTTGAAATGGAGAAAAAGCTTCCTCCCTTCACAAAAAAATTATAAATAGATTCCTATGTTGTCCGGACGTTCAAAAAGATTATATTTCAGTAAAAATAAAGCTTTAATGATTTACATGTTGTGCATTTTAAAGGTGGCCGTCTTGATCTGGTTTGATTGATTAACTGCAGAGTATCAAATTGATTTGATTAATAGCAACTCATTTGGCGATAAGTATTATTATTTAATTGTGTATCTTAGTTTATACCAGCTTGGTGCGTTTGAGTCAATTGAAAACGAGGCACCTTGGCGTTGAATGCACTCGTCAAGCCAAAGTTTCAAAGTCTTGAGTATCAATGTCGGGTTGCTGACCTGTCGGTTTTCTACCGGCATTTCGGGGAGTATGCGAGCGCGAGTATAATTAATAAAATAAATATTTATGTCTTCATTTATTAAGTGTACGTAGAAATGTAATTATTGAGCTATACATCGAGTTTCGAGTTTTCCGTAAATTTTAAATTTCTCCTCTGGGAAAGGTTTTCGCCTAAAATATCGATGATAATACTACTGTGAGTGTTCGTGTAAAACAAAAATTTATCGAAGCTAAATTATTGGATCCAATTAACACAATTACCTAAAATGCAGGCTATCAAATTCATTAGCAAGAAAGGAACCTACCTCTACTTGCCTACCTACTAAACTAGATTTAGTCAGTAAGAAAATATTGTTGGTAAGCACGAAACACGCCCTAAAATTATGGTGTCACTTGAGGCATAAGCGTCGGCGTTATAGCTTCATTATTCTTTATGGGGTTGTTATTTAGTTTATGACCTCTGTGGCGAATTTATGATGCTTTTATGACTTTTAAATTGATAGTATATTCGCCCACTTTCGACACGTAATAAAAAAGGCGAGTGAAGAGTTCTAAAATGATTCGGTAACTAAGTACTAAAGTTACATCATCCTGATACAAGATGAAGCAGTGGATTTTACAGGGTATTTTTTATTTGTTTGGCTATTTTTGGGTAGTGAAAGTACGAATATCTACAACTTACTACATTAATTAATAAAATTAAAAAAAAAAACCGCACATTTGTGTCTTACACAATCGTTTAAACTAAATATACACAGTGAAATAGAAAATTTATAATCAGTACAAGGCCAAAAAGGTGCCTAATTCAGCACTGAAAAACCGTAGTAGGTTAATGAATTAGAAATATCCTTGCAGGTATCAAATTATTCACAAAAGACGCGAGCTTGGAGACGGCGAGTAATGGGTAGCTCGCCGTCTGATAAGGACCAAGCCCTGGACGGTAAGGCATTGTTTTCCACGTGCGCCTCAAAAAGTGGTCAGCAAAATTGATGGGGCCCGTTACGGCAGATATCTACTGCAGGAATGTTCAAAAGACTCCTTTTTTTTCGGTAGTAAAATCATCCAATGACCTCCCCCGCTTTACCGTGGTACTGGAACGCAAAGGGCAAATGAAGGAAAATATGTGGGTTTTAGTCAGTAAATGTCTGACACTCCCTCTTGCCCCCTTTATTCAATGATTTCCTTTCTTAAAAAACAGCATGTATTATAGGTGGTTGCTGTAAAACGATTTGTAAATTAATTTGATAAGAATAACATGTAAAATATCCCTCCCACTAATAAATATATTTTCATAATACATGTACCCAAAAACCTAATCAGTATAATAAAACAAATTAACATTCAAAGCGGGCCTTAAATGACATGACCTTGTAACCTTGGCGTGCTTTTTGGCAAATTGGTCATTTGCCTGCTAAGTGATAGCTGACATGGACAACGCCCAACACTGACCTGAACTGGATTGAGGTGGATCATAAACTTACTTGAATTTGGGCTGGGCTGTTTTATTATTATTTAAACTAACTAAGCGAAAGCTTGGCAGAGAAAAGAATAGAATAAACTATATTACCAAAAAAGTAACATAACTTAAACTGAAACTTAAATATATAGGTACCTACAATGCGTTGGCTTACTATACAAAAGCCGACGAATGGTGGTCTTATCGCTGACAGCGATATCTACAAGACAATAATGGGATGAATCGTAAGAATTTAAAATAATACAGGGGGTAGTCTGCGAAGTACTACAGAGAATGCCTGGTTGTATTATGTTTGCCTATGTACTCGTACTTATACGTACCAGTAATCATACTTATTTCCTACTGTTTAAATATATATTAATTACATAAACATCTATACTAATATTATAGAGCTGCAGAGTTTGTTTGTTTGGTTTACCGCGCTAATCTCAGGGACTACTGGTTGAAATTGAAAAATGTAAACTTCATGTACAAATAGTGTGTATATGTGTGTGTGGTACACAGGCGGACTTAATGCAACAAGGCATTCTCTACCAGTCAATCATTACACAAAATATTGAATATTGACAATGACAGCTACTTTAAATCATTTCAGCTCTGGATGGAGCGAGGAGTGTTGGACCATTGGCGTAGTTAGGGGTGGGCGAAGTGTGTGCTCGCCCACACACGTTTTTTTTTTATAATAGGTAGGCTTGTGTTTGACCACTATTTCACCTGATGGTAAGCGACGATGTGATTAAACACTGGGTTGCGACAGTCGATGTCTCGTTTTCGAATTTATGAAAGAAAGGCCTCGCTGATATACCTTCGCCCACGTCTAAATTAGTCCACGCTACGCCTATATGTCGGACTTTTACTGACTGTCTGAACCCATCCGTGCATCCCAAATCATTTCTCTTGAACACAGTTTAGATGTACTAGTACTGTAGCTTTCAGTTTTATGGACAAAACTGGTTCATAACCACGAAAACTTATATTATACTAGCGACTCGCCCCGGCTTCGCACGGGTGCAATAATGTAATAAATGAAGAACCGCTCGACCGATTTTGTGCAAACTTCACATAAACCATCTACTAAATAGTCCGAACAAAGCCTTAACATTTGGTTTGGATAGGTGAGCCCGTTCTTGAGTTATAAAATTACAACGAAAGGTGGCATTGATTTTTATATAAATATATATGTAATTACTAATGCTGTACCATATTTTTTTTTTTTTTTTATCTAAAATTGAAAAAAAAATTAGGGGTGGATTACCCTTAACATTTAGGGGGATAAAAAATAGATGTCCGATTTTCAGACCTACCCAATATGCACACAAAATTTCATGAGAATCGAAATTTCGGAGGAGTTTAACCACAAACACCGCGACACGAGAATTTTATATATTAGATAAAACTTTAATTTTGTTGCACGTGATGGATGCAGTCCATCGATTTGGATTTTCCATCCATTAATTCCTTGCTCATTGGTAGGTAACTTAATGTGGTTAAGACGATGACCTAAAAGCATGTCTTTGTTTCTGTTTACAAATTGATTTTCCTTCCTTGATATCGTTATTTATGCCTTGATTTTTACGCTGGAACTGCACTGGAATTTTATTAGTTGTCTAAAGCTGCTCAGGCGCTTAATGCGAAAGGTCAGCCGTCTGCCCTGCAATATGCTTGAACTGTTCAACCGTTGATCTTACTATGGATTAAAAACGTACTGTAATACAATTATGTTATTGAATGTTATCAAAATAATAAGTAGGTATGTTGTTTCAGTAAAGGATATCTTTTCAATGTTAATATCTAATATTTAGCTCATGGTGCCATTGAACCACGGCGCGAGAAGTGGATATGAAGTATGGAATTTGATCTAGTGTCTATAGCCTGTTATGCGTTTTGCTGTATCCGCCTGGAAGTACTTAAAGAATTTTATTTGAAAAGGTTGGTACAAGAGCTTTTTTATCTTCTAAATGTTCAGTACTTAATGTTAATTTTGATAATTCTTTAAGTAAAAAGATTCAAAGGGTAAACTCTTCATCTTCGGATCGGTAAGATCTAATGTTTGTTTTTTTTTCATATACCTAATGAGCTGCACTAAAATTGGTCACTTATGAATTAAAGCAGGAAAATAGAAAATATAACTGCAATCGTTACTTCAGCATACTGCTATCCCACTTTGTATATATCACTAGAAAATCTTAGTTTGTAGTTTATTTACTTATTTATTAAACATTTTATGCACAAAAGTACAGCGGCAGACTTAATGCCTCAGGTATTTTCTATCAGTACTATTCTATACGAGTATCGTACCTTCATAAGTGTGGTATTTCACACCATAAATTTGTTACGGTGAATCGATATAAATATCCGTTTTAATAACACGCTTGACCCTAGCTGTACCGTATTCAGGTATTCTTCAAAGAAATGTCAATGACATTGACCACTTATAATGTTGCTGCTAATACGTACAAAGGTACGTATTAAACTTAAATAAATCCTTAGATCATGAATAGTTGTAAAAGTCCATGACGTTTATATTGTTATAACTTTGCACTGTTTGTGGATTTAACCAGTGTCAATTATAGAAACTATTTCGTTTTACCTAAAGGATACAGTTCATTTTATTTTCCATCAAAACGCAGATGTAATATATTTCTTTATTTAGTAGTACTACAAAATAAACCTCTAAGTTCCATTTCACCGAGATCGCGCATGTTCCAATGATTTCACATGTTGTCCAGTTGTGTAAACAGTTGAGATACAAAGTCACACCAATTTTACATTACAATAACCACAAAGAATCAATTTGTGGATATTAAAATAGTCAATGAAATAAAAATTCAAAATCCCGCCTAAGAAAATCGATTTCGATCAGAAAACCGTTGAAAATATCTGTATGTATGAAATACGCCGTGACCGAGAGTATTGAAACCAACCCGCATTGGGCCCGCGTGGCGGGTTACGGCCCATTCCGTCTCCTAAAGATGAGGCCTGAGTCCCAACAGTGGGAAGATTATAAGGCCGATCATACATGAGAGTATTTGTGCCGAACTGTTTAGAAGCTTCATCCTTGTTCCTTGTACATTATTTTTTCTTTATATGATTGAGTAGTAAACAAACAAGCAACCTACCTGATGGTATAATAAACTTGGACAATACTGATTAATTAAGGTTTATTAGTTTTTTTTTACTAGTCTTGTTTTGTATTATCAGTTTTCTTTTCTGTGAATGCTGTTTATTCTGTAATTGGTACTGGACTGTGTAAGTCTCAGGTCAATTATTATTACTTCTACCTAAGATACCATTGTACACAGAAGTTATTGGTATTACCTGAATAAATAAAATTAAAATTAATTAAATAGATACAGATGGTAAATGACTACCTCCTCTTACGGAATTTGCAATACAAAATACAGCACAAGCGCAATGTTCCCAGAGCAGCTCCACGCAGCTTCTTTATCAAGGTTATTACTCAATAAATAAGAGGAATTTTATGTCAAACTACACACTTCTTTATTGGACACGTGGTCAAACTATATCTAAAAACTTTATATGATATGAGACGCACCCGATCAAACTTCTCATTTTATAACCAAACAACAGGATCATGAGGCTTCTAATAAACTAATTCGTCTTGGTTACAACGCCAACAATATTCTTAGTCCTAGAGCAACCGACTCGAGTTCGAAAATTATAGGGTACTCCGACATGGATTGGTTAGGTTAGGCTAAGGCGGGAGCGGAGCTACATGAAGCTCCCGCCTTAGCCTTCATGGTTATTTTTTTTTTACCACCCAGAAAGTGGCTTACATAGAAGACAACTAGTGGCTAAGATAGTATAATTCAGCTGACTTAGTAATTTCGAAGACAATATAGATTTTTAGAGGTGAATAAAGCTATTAAAAAGAAGTCTGTTTAATTTGCGCCCAATAAATAATACTTAATTCATATTTCATACATACAGCTGTTGGAAAGAGAGATTCCTGCTCATAAATATTCCGAACTCGATGCTTACCTGGAAAAGAAAAAAAAATGGTCAGTTAAACATGTTTAAACACTTAATATGATCTATTATCTATGTCCGACTGGAAGTTAAATTTAACTGCTAGTTATTGCACATGGTAACTTGTCTTTTTTGTTCTATACATCCTGAAATAGTACTTGAAACCTTGGAAAAGGTTGAAAGATTTCCAATTTATTTTGTGAAAATCTTCGTAACACAAAAGGATTTCATATTGCAATCATCATATTTTCCTTGCTTTTCTCCCATGATAATGTTATCATGATCCATTTTTCCCCGTCAACCGTAATTATATCGTTCAATATCTTTTTTTTGCATCTTTTCCACTTCCATATCGTAGTAGAAATCTTTAATTGGTCAAAAATACTTTTAATTGTTAAAATTACTAACATTTACTTAAAACCTCTTAGGTAGGCAGTTTTTTTCAGAGTTATTAAAAAAAAGGATATACGTTTTTTTTTTGTTGTGGTTCTCTTTACTTCCAATGTGTCGAATTCATTTTGTTTTGTTTCTATGTTGTAAATCTATGTAGGTACATACTTAAAATGTGACCAAATTATTTAATAATAAAACCAACACTTTATGGACTAAAGCCAGTCAAAACTTTTAATAATCAACAATGTTAACTTATATATATATATAAATGGTTTAACTTAATGATTTATTTTGCTTCAGGAAACAATTACATAAATACATCTCGGGTTAAAATTATCAATTATGGCAAATTATTATTTGTCATTTGTTTGTGTTCTCGCAAAAAATAATGTACCGTTAGCTGCTATTACATCATAAATTATTAACATAATGATTCAGCTATTATTTATCACGGAACAAAAAAAAATGATGGATTCTAATGAGAGACTAGTGCGTTGCATACTGTGTCTTGTGACATATACAAATTACAATATTCAAATAAAGGTATTTTTTCTTAGTTTATTGAGCACTGAGTACTGAGCATGAAATTGCGTGCAATTTTTGTAAGAGATTTTTTGAATAATTTAAATCTTGGCAAGGCATGTTTATTTAAAAAAGGTAGGTAACCAATTGGTCTTACTTCAACCATTTGGTATTTAAAATATACAGCATGCTTATTTTCCATCCTACAGTTTTCATTAGATATTTAGCGAAAACATATCTATAAACATGGTTTCAATCTATTTAGTTATTAATAAAGTTAGCATTTCCCTATTTTAGTTACACACATCGTAGAGAGATTTTTGTAGTAAGTTTTTTTTTATTAAAGGGCTTTGTCGCATAGCGACCACGTCGTCTAGTACAAAAAACAAAAATCTTACAATCTACCTTAAGACTAACTCAAAGAATTGTTTAGCTTAATCGGACATTGGAGAAGCGAGGATTGTATTGCAAATGCCAATATCATAAGTTTTGCAGCGTCCAAAAACATTGATTTTATTTTAATTCCGGACATACTCCATCAAGACATGGAAAACATTATCAATCACACCACAGTCATTACAACCATTTTTTGAAACCATATTTCTATAATCACATATTGGCGACACTTAGGGAAAGCCAATGTCCAAGAGCAGACGTCTTACGGCTAAAATGATGATGATGAATGAATCACAGTTAGAAGAGTTTTTAAAGAACTCACATGATATAAACACGTTCTAAAAAGATACAAAGACACTATCTAAAAACAGCTACTCATCATTCCTGAACACAGACATCGTGTGAAAACTGTCTTGATCGGGTTAACGTCCCCGTGCACAATTTTCATGAACCGCTTGCTTAACAACCTCGATATTTAGCAATAATTGAACATTTCCTACAGGCAGTTGGAACATTACAACAATAATATTTTTGAATAAAGTGCTGAACACGTAATGTGTATTTATGCTGACATAATGATCAAATAACCAGTAGGTACTTGAATTTTGGCTTCCTAATTCATTCTTTACTACTGGTTCTAGATGGTGCAAAAAGTGTATTCTTTAACGTTAAAGAAACTTTAATCCTCTAGACTGAGCGTTCCATCTCGTCGTTTACACCGCGTATTGTTCGCGGCACATAAGTTGAACTAAAATGGCGATCATTGCTTTGGTGACGCGCAGCCACTTGATTGTTACCCGAAAATCTGTACATTGAAGGTCATAGTTCAACTTACGTGCCGCGAATAATACATCGAAGGACTGGAACAATTTGCCTGCAGCGGTCTTCCCATCCGATTATAATTTAGGTGTCTACAAGTATAGAGGGAATAAGCTCTTCATAAACTAGTGCGCTTCACCATCAACGACTGAATCGCTGCTTACCATCAGGTGGGACCGTAGTCAAGCACTGGTTTATACCATAAAAAATCATTTTGAGTTTCTATTGAAAAATATTCAAGTCGAGTCAAAAAAATTTAATTTCAAAACGAAATAATACATTTAGTATTTATTAGAACAAACATGATACAGGCATTTCGTAGATATAATATTTCAAGTTACTTAATATTCAATATCTGCAGAGTGTACCTCTTTTCAATTGTAGAGTCAATAACCTCTAAAATACTCATAAATTATGGTACAGTTGCAACTTAAATCTAACTTAATTTGTGACTTTGTGTTATGTATTAGACATAATAACTGGTACTTTTACATAGGTCAATGTGCTAGCACTAAGTGCAATAGCTTTTGAAGCTTTATATTTAGCCATGCAGGCCTATATGAAATCACTCCATAATTAAAACTAATGACCTGCTTAATTTCTTTTTAACTATTACCAGCTCATGTTTGATCACTATCTCACCTAATGATAAGCGATGATGTGACGCTTGCCTAGAAGTAACCTATTCACTCTTGACTTAAAGACCCCTAGGTTGTAGCTATCAGGAAAAATCGACTCCGGCAGAGAATTTCACTCCTTAGCTGTACGTACAATAAATGTTTCCCCAAAACGTTTTGTACTTATGGTTGGGATGTTCATCATGTTCCACCATATCAATCTCACCTCATCTTTCCATCATGAACGTTATAGCCTACTGGGGCCAAGGGTCTAATTCTGAAAGGAAGACTCGGCCCTGGTACGAAAGGCAACGAAGGATCTGGAGTGGGTTTTTAGTTAGTAAAAGTCAGACACTATCTCCCACTACGCCCAAGAGCGGGGTATATCAATAGATGATTTTACCACCAAAAAAAAAATCCGTGTCCCATTTGCTCTTTTGAACAATCCCGCATCCCTATCAATTTAGCATTTAGGTTATTTTATTATTTGATTTTTTTTTAGATAAACTTCAAGTTTGTTATGCCGACTTCGATATGGTAATTTTTACCATAAGCTACATATTAGCATTTTTCTCGGCAATCCATTATGTATTAACATTTTTCTCAGTAATCAATGACACTCACTATATTATATACTGTCGCATGGAACTACACGTGATAAAAGTATTTGTTGACTATTAATATTGTGAATTGAGTCAAAAAAAATTGTAAATCAAACCGAACGAACTTTTTTTATACTTTTTTGCATACATTATGCAAAAAAGTATTTTAAGCAAACTCCTCACCTAAGTTCAAGGACTCCATAAAAAGCCAGTATCTCTTATAAGATCTTGGAGCTCTGATTAAAACTGAGTCTGAATTAACCTTTGCTTAAAAATAAGGCTTTATTAAGCTAGTATTAGGATTTTAAGTATATAAAACAAAAAATAAAAAATAAAACGTAGATTAAATATTTTTTCCAAATCCTTATGTAAATGACATTATCGAAACTGATCTTGTATTAGTGAATCAACTGCGCTATAAACATAGTAAAAGTAATAAAAAAGGATAGATACTTAGATATTAGTTACAATTTTATTCTATATTTTCCTTCAGTTAGTCTCAGACAGCTTTTTAGTGTAGATTCATCAATGATTACATCTCTGCTTACCATCAGGTGGGATCGCAGTCAAGGTTGGTTTGGACTGGTTTATATCAAAGATAAAAAAGATAGTTATATTTTTTTTTTATCCATTCTAAACTGTTCCACAACTAGGCAACTACGTCTCTATCGCATTTTTTTTATCTTTCTATCCGATCTGAACTGTAAATTCGAAAAAAAGAATAAAAATTTGAATTTAAAAGGCTACTCTGGAGCATTTACCTTAACATTGACCCTTCCAACAGTCAACGCGACAAAAACATGCGATTAATAGACTTAGATCGTACAGTTTATCGTGTTTTCAGTTTCATGGCGATAATTTTGTTAGTATACAAGGTACAAGGTTAGAGTTCAAACAACTTGAATACTAATACTGACCATGCAAGGTACTGGTAGTTCCTAATAGCTGTTATAACTATTCTTTTTACTGACGAAGAATGTAAGATTGTATTTTATTTTTCCTACCAATGTTATTCCTATTATGGACGAGGTATACCTTTTTTATATGGAAAATTATTACCAAATATTCTTTCCGCTCTGGGTGGAGTGGGTCCAATATTTTTGAACGAGAAGATTGTACTAACAAGAAAAAAAAATCTTGGTAACAAATAATTCAGGAATGTTTTTGTATATACCTAGTTCTAAGAGATGACGTTCGTTAAATGAATAAATGTTAAAAAAAATAACAATGTATTTTAGTTGGCATCCAAAATTGTATTTGGCAAAAATATTTAGAATGATTTTGACTTAAGATTGTATGCAAGACATCACTACACATTGAACAAAATATGATCGGTGATCTACGTAGGACGCGAATCGGCAGCTATTCCGCATTTCTTTAAAGTCCATTTACAAAATGACGTTTCCTATGAAGAGCGTAATGATGTCTATTGACTGGCATAGAGGAGCACATGCAAACTGCACAATAACGTGTATATGCACGTGCACCGTACTACTGAACAAATTGAGTGTAACGAACTTCATCCCACTTCATTGAACGAGCGACTAATGGTTGCAGCGTGAAATAGGTACTACTGTTTTCTTTGAGGGATTTAGCAGGCACATGAGAAAAATTGTGTAGTGTTTTATGACTGTGAAATTACAATTTTCTTTTTTTTTGCGTTTTAAAGGCATCCCTCACTCTTGGGCGTAGAGGGAGGGCGTGTCAGACTTTTACTGACTAACAACCTACTCCTGTTCCTTTTTTGCTAATGTTCCAGGGCCCCGGGGATCTCTTTTGCATCAACCATGGCCCCAGTAGGCTTCGACCCTGTTACGGTTGCTGACATATCCTTGAGGCGCGCGTGGAACACACGCACCGTCGCTCGACGACTTGAGCTCGGTCCGTACGATCGGACGGCTAGCTACCCATTGCTCGCCGTCCACAAGCCCGCGTCTACGGTGGAAGGCTAGGTCTAGTTGTATGTTGATTAAAATATGATTCGCGCACGTAATACATATTTATTTACTGAATCGAAATCAGTAAAAATAAACCTCTCAATTCGTCTTACCCCAGGGAATTACTATTTCACAGAAAAGTCGCTAGCGCTTTCCACTTAATGATTAAAAATACAATTTAAAGATAAAAAAATTAAATTTTTTATGCTAATTTCTATCCTTCTGTTATGATTGCCATACATTCTACTAATTTATGTACCGAAGCAGATTTCAAGTAAGTACGTTATAATAACATCAACCACTGTCACTACAGAGTAAAAGCCTTTTAAAAAAAAGTTAATAAAAGGTCAAATAAAAATAAAAAACAAATCATTTCCATATTTCTGCCTAATAATAAATTTTACTACCTATCAGAACTGGTCCGGAGTGGATTTAATACTCATCTTCCTTTTTCACAGAAAAAAAAAACGGCATTTTTTAAATCTACACTGGTCCATTCACGTGCAATGTTAGAAAAATATTAGGTATATATTTTATTTTTATACCTACAGAATCCAATCACGTGCCAACCATACGCGATGAGAAGCACATGTTTTTATAAAATATGTAAATTGACTGTAACAATATATAGATTGTTTGGTTATGTACTTAAGCACTAAGAATTATGAACATCAAAACTAATAAATATTAATAACTTAGTACGTATATATATACAAACTAAAAATAATAATATTTACAAACGGTTAGACAAAGAAATTATTGGGCATCAAAAAACTCATCAATATCGATATCAATGGGAAAAGTGCCCAGAACGCTGGCAGCATTGCCACGTTAAATACCAATGCTGATTCGTTGTTCGAAGAAAAACGTAGTCTTGGGCACGCGAAGAGTCAACTAGTTGTTTGCAAACCCCATGGCCCTAGTGTTTCAAGTCAGTAAAAGTCTGATACTATCTCCCGTTTCGGCCCAAGAGCGAGGATGTCATAAGATGATTTTCCCACGCAATAAAAAAAAAACCCCAAACGACTCAAACATATAATTTCCGATGAGTTCAGTAGTTTTTATTAATAAATGAAACGATTTGTTTCATAAACGATAAATACAATTATAATTAATGAGGAAATACATACATAACGTTAATTAAATGAAATTGTAAAATTAATTGTGTATTTATTGCTCACCAACTAATTTATAGTCTGCATCATATTCCTCCATAATTAGGTAGTCAGGTACTCTTTATGTGATTTATATTTTAAAGTACTAAAAAACTTACAGTCGTTTGTTATTTTGAGTCACATTTTCTAAGAACTATTGAATTACCCATACCTACGTCAATCTCAAGTGCCTACATAACATGTGGCTAAAACAAATAGGAAAATCTTCCTCATTAATCAATGATTCTGTATTGTCAACAATATTTGTTTGAGACCAATTTGAACACACCGGTACTTGTTTGTCTACAGTACACTATTATAAAAGCGGACTTGAATCAGTTTTTTATACTCCTCATATCCCTTGAGAGGTTTAAATAAGCGATGAAACTTTCCATAACGTTTCTAAGAGATATTTAACCAAAACAGAAGAAAATAAAAGGAAAAAAGGTAGGGCTTGACTGAAACTTCGAATGTTATGTATGAACAAATCAAATGACGTCAAAAGTCTTAATGGAAAACCAAATAGTGTGTACAGTATACACAAAAAAAAAAAACGAACGACACAACTTATGGGTAATTAAAGCAATACTGGCTGAAAGATGGACTACAAGCACCAATAGCTAGATCAAAAAAAAAAGTTAACTACAGCTTTTTTTTTAGGTGGGAAAAGCATCCAATGACATCTCTCGCTCTTGGGCGGAGCGAGAAGGTCAGACTTTTATTGACTATCAACCCACTCCTGTTCCTTCGTTGCCTTTCATACCAGGGCCGAGTTTTCCTTTCAGAAACAAACCCTCGACCCTAGTAGGCTTCGACCCTGCTAGCCCCTACGGTTAACTAACATCTCCTTGAGGCGCACGTGGTTGCCGGACGGTCAGACGGAGAGCTACCCATTGCTCGCCGACCGTAAGCCCGCGCCTACGACAGCCGGAATATATTTTACCTACTTATGGAAGAAGAAAGGTAATAGGGAGGTAGGTATTTACCCTGAAATCATCATACGTACAAAGCGTTTTGCTTGAGTGGAATTCCCTGCCGGAGTCGGTGTTTCCTGATAGCTACAACCTTTAAGTCAAGAGTGAATAGGTTACTTCTAGGTAAGCGTGCTTCATCGTCGGCCACTTCATCGCTAACCACCAGGTGAGATAGGGGTCAAACGCGAAGCTATCAATGATAATAAAAAAAATCATCATCCTCCTGCCCTGGTCCCATATTACCTAATATGGGTCGGCGTAACACGTTTTTTTCTGTCTATCCTGTCAGCAGTCACGCTATTATTGACTCCATTTTCTTTTATATTACTCCTCACACAAACCATCTTTCTTTGCCCACTCTCTCACTGCCCATCCATCTACATGTATTTTCATCCCAGTCGCCCTAAAATAATTAATATAATATTTTAGCTCAATTTAAGCACTTTTAACAGCCAGTCTTATTTCTCACACAGCAAAATGCTAATCTTCTATAACGTTGCATGGTTTTCCATAGTTCCCACGTCCTTAAGAAAATTCTAATCAGCATTCAACCCATTTTCTTAGGAAATCCAGAGTGAAGCAGACTAATGTGTACAGATAAATATCGTTATTCAGCGATGGTACAACACTTGGGCAAAGTTGCCAAGTCTAAAGGTCAGTGAACTGTTATAGAGAACGGTTAAATACGCATGTCAGGATTTTAATGGGCATTCTCTTAATTATATTATTGTTACGTATATTTCTGTATTTCATTGAAGTATCATCACGTTCTTTTTTAAAATATTCGCACTATTATTAATAAACAACATAAAAAGTTTGTTATGTCGTTTAATAATAAAAGTAGTTCTAATTTTTGGATAGTGTTATATATAGGGATTCTGCAAGTTTTAGACTAGGGTACTTTTTAGGTGGAAAAATCATCTAATGACATCTCTCGCTCTTGGGCGGAGCGAAAGGGTGTTTCAGACTTTTACTGACTTTTTTTTTCGTTTAGAAAATGATCCAATGACATCCCCTGCTCTTGGGCGATTTGGCAATCGTAACACAAAGACAGAAATCAGCACAAAAATATTGAAAGTTATATCTTTAATTGTATTTCTAATCCTATTTCCATTATGGTGAAAGCGCTAGCGACTTTTCTGTGAAATAGTAATTCACTGGGGTAAGACGGGTAGCTCGCCGTCCAACCGTCCAGTAACCGTCCCGACCGAGCCCAAGTTGTCGACGGCGCGCAGTGTTCCACGCGCGCCTTAAGGAGATGTTAGCAACCGTAGAGGCCCAGCAGGGACTGGGGCCAAGGGTCTGATTCTGAAAAGAAGACTCGGCCCTGGTATGAAAGGCAACGAAGGAAGAGGAGTGGGTTTTTAGACTTTTAAACCCACTCCTTTTCCTTCAAACCCTTGGCCCAAGTAGGCTTCGACCCTGCTGGGCCATCTTGAGGCGCGCGTGGAACAGAACGCGCCGTCGACGACTTGGGCTCGGTCGAATTTAAGAGATAATCAATATTACAAAAAAATATTGTTTTTTTTTCTATTTTAAAGTATCCCAAATATTACAATATAAAGGGCAGTTTCAAAATTCCTCTACGATTCAATTACGTGGTGGTAATAGAGGTGAGTATCGATTAAACTTTGATTCAAATACCTACCTTCCCTGATGGTTATACCTCAATTACCATACTAGTCTTTACTACCAAGATGTCTCGATGTAACCTGAAGTTAATGACTTAATCATAATATAAAAGCGGTTACTATGTTGCCATCAACATCACCACTGCAGAATATTATGTCCTAGCGTGTTAACTGTGTTTATAAAATCTTGGGCCCTGGGACGAAGGCAAATAAGGAATAAGAGTGGGTTTTTAGTCAGTAAAAATCTGACATTATCTCGCGCTTGCCCAAGAGCGAGATTTGTCATAAGATGATTTCCAACCTAAAAAAAAAGTACTTACTTTAAAATGCCCCCTTTGGTTTAGCTACAAAAGCATACAGTGGACCGTATTTTTTCTAATATACTTGACAGATAAAAAAATTTAACTTGATCGCACTTTTTAGGATAACGAAAATTTCGAATTAAAAAAATCGGGCCCTTTACAAGATCCCTTTTTTTCGTCTGTGACAGAGGTAACTTGTAACTTGAGTTGTATTTATACAATTAGAGAATTCAAATTTGGAACACATTTTAAATAATACACGATAAACATGACATCCGCTAAATGCACAAAGCATGCGAAGCCAAAAAGAAGAAAAAAAAATGATGCACGGACAGCTATTCAAATACCAAAAAAAAAACGCACGTGGCAATGATACTATACCATCATTAATCAAATATCACAAGCACATCTCTACGTCTAAAGAGGAAAAAACTTCAACGTGTATATTTAGATACTTGTTTTTACAATAATTTTATTTATAAACTTTTGGCTTCCGCCATAACTTTGCTTGTAATGTACCTAAATATAGCAGATTATAGTCATTATATCACTTAACTGACTGTAGGACTCGGTGCTGAAATGACATCTTAGATGGTTTGAAATTGACAACTTTGATGACAGTACAATGACATGACTTCGGCCATTTTAAAGGTATAATAATGAACCTAAGATAGAATTTTTCCTCGGCTAATTTATGGTAGAAAAATAACTGGTTAGCCCTGAATCATGAAGTATCGTTTGTTTATTTAAAACCCGCATGAAAAAGTCATGCAAAAAAAAATGAACAGAATCCTACGAAAAACTGGGTTATAGACCTAGCTAAACGTTAACTAAAACAAATAATTCCTAAGAAACAAACAATTGAAAACCGCCTATTCCATCTGTCACATTTGAAAATCGAAAACGGAATGAAATTTTACGCTTTTTGATATACTTACCTCATTATTTGTCATTTTAAGCAGACTGACATTTGAAACGGACCTCTTAGCCTCTTCATTTTCCTAGAAGCCTACAAAGCTTATACGCAATCTACACATAGCTCTCTATATAAAAAATGTCAACCGAAAAAACTTTAAATATAATTAAGTTGTTGTTTAGTGTGTTTACAAAGTTGAGTCATAAAGACATTAAGTTACGTATTCTTCCACGTGATCTGTAGGAGGCTGTGTTCATTATGTGGGACACTTAATAAATCTTAGTCCATAGAACATAATGCTTGTACATGGGTACTTGCTTCTACAAAACATTCGTAGGTATACCACCATGTGAACAGTTCATGGCTAAGAGCCAGAGGTTACCGAAACTGGTTCAATAACCGACTACAGGCACGTGAATCAAGTGGGTTTTATAGTACTCAAACACGTTAATATATTAGGTATAAATAACCCATAATCATTAATTTACCAGCGACCTGCTTCTGATTTAACGACATGACAAAACACGAAGATTTCTTTAATATGATGTAGGTTGGTAAGTTTAATATTAGTGTACACAACAATCATTCCGGAATAAATTATTACTTATTTAAGGGATATCATCAGGAATGAGGATAACTGCAGGAGAACCAAGGTTACCGGCATAGCACGAAGAATCGCCGAACTTAAGTGGCAAAAAGGGCAGCGCACATTGCTCGCAGAACGGATGGCCGTTGGGGCTGAAAGCTTCTGGAATGGCGACCACATACCGGAAGAAGTAGCTTGAAAGGCCTCCTACAAGGTGGACTGATGACCTGGTAAGGGTTGCGGGAATCCTATGGATGCGAGACGCACAGGACCGTTCATTCTGGTGACTTGGGGAGGCCTATGTCCAACAGTGGACGTCTTTCGGCTGAAATGATGATAATGATGATGATGATGAAGGGACATTTGAAATAGAAATTTACAATAAACGCGCAGTTTACAATAATAACACTTCCTACAGGCATA
This sequence comes from Mythimna vitellina, assembly GCA_949316375.1. Taxonomy (NCBI): domain Eukaryota; kingdom Metazoa; phylum Arthropoda; class Insecta; order Lepidoptera; family Noctuidae; genus Mythimna; species Mythimna vitellina. Next base: position 13,546,937 of record OX438686.1, read on the forward strand.
CACATAATGTCATCATCTTCGTCATCATCATTTTAGCCAAAAGACATCCGCTGCAGAACACAGGCCTTCTCTAAGAGGCGCCATAACTACCAGTTCTGTGGTTCTTGCTATCATCGGATTCCTTCGGCTCTCACCAGATCGGTCCACTTTGCGGGAGGCCATAAAATGCCAAATCGACCATCAGTTCTGCAAGAAATATGCGTGTATATGCCATTGCCAGTTAAGTTTGGCGATTCTGCTATATACGTAGGTAACCTTAGTTCTCCTGCGAATATCTTCATAAAGCGTATAAATAAATATCTATAAACATAAAAAATTCTAATATTAAAAATCATTTTCATTTATTTATCATATAACATACATAATAGATAAATTACATCCAGACACAGAAAAAATGATCATCCTCACAAACATTTATCCTGAGTGGGAATCGAAACCACGACCTCCGACATAGCAGTCAAGGTCACTAACCACGAGACCAACAGGCCAGGCTATATTTTATTAAAAAATAATATGAAATATTTCATTTTTTTTAAATTAAATTCTAATAAATAAAAAATAGAACAGAAGTCACAATTGTAAACCGTGACACATTTAAAATCATGAAGCATGCAGCCTACAATCCAATATTGTGTGTAAAAAATCACGCGCAGTTTTTTACATCAAATGTATCACACTACGTACCTACCTCACTAGTGATGGTATTGTTTACTTCCCTCGTACAATCATTTCGATGTACCATTTTATATCTGTCACATTTTCACTGATTCATTCATTTGCTCTGTTATTCAGAGCGTTATGTTTTAATTACTGTAAAAAATGTGAGTCTATCTAATTATTACTGTTAGCTTTACAAAAGGGTTTTGTTTCCAATTTTGTTGATTTAATTGGAGTATAACAGTACAGTTTACGACCTCGTTAATGTTTAACTAAAATCATACTATCATAAAAAAAAAACAATTTGCCTAAGTTCTTTTTTACAGAGCACGGGTAGGATGACAGCAGGATGAAAATATGCATCTTTAAGATGAGGGAAAAGGATAGGTAATTATATGAATCTGACAGCTGTCACCCGCACTATCCTATAGTAATTGTAGTGTATCCTTTTCCAGTTGCTGCTAGCTTCAAGTCTAACCGAATTTAACTGAGTTCCAGTATCTACTTCACGTGGAGTGGCTCCCTATCTAACCTCCACAACACTAAAACCCTTGTCAAGTCTGGTGACGACTGTCCTAGATTTTCAATTAACCACTGAGTCTAACGGCTTAACGTACGTTCTGAGGTGTGGATATTAGGGTGGTCACCAATCCATGGACCGACCTCCGCAAGCGTTGCTTAACCTTAACGATCGTTACGTGAGGCTGTATTACTTAGTCTCGAGCTCTTTATCAAAAATAATACTTTATCATGGTGATAGCAGGATTTTAGCTCATCACACTTGATAAGGGCTGGTTCATAGTAGAATAATTACAATAATAGACTTGCATAGTATGTACACCACAAACTACCTGCGTATTTATTCTTCTTCTCTAACCTATCCAAAGGTTGTCCGTAATATCTCTCTCTGCAGAATCTATTAATAATGCAATTTACCTCTGATTGGTAACCGGACAATCTGAATATCACTTTCGAAAATAATGATTGCCAGCAACATTCCAAATTATCAACGCCACTCAATTGGTAGGCTACTTACGAACGCTGCATCAAAAACTACGAGTATTAACGGATCATAATAAAGGTAATCAAATATCAGCAGGTATTCACGTTCAAGTTTAAGAACATAAGTTGATGACTAAAGCATCAATATTTGCTTTTTGCCAACCCCAGAACATATGAACAGACATTTATGGGTTTTTTGTGCGCAGAAATGCGGTTTACACATTCCGGTTTTCGATGAGTTTTTGGTAATTAGAAAGAAAAACTAGTTAAGCTCAATATTTAAACGAAAAACCCTGGGGATTCCTGTTTCATTTTACCAAGTTTACTGTTGGTAAACACGGAAATATTTACAAAACTTGTAAGCGAAATTCTTTTCTTTATCAAATGAAATATTACTTCTAATAAATTCTCCAAAATTACAATCAGAAATGAATCTGAATGAAATTAAAATAAGTTCATGTCCTTTGTGACCTTTTTAAAATGATTAATTATTTTTGTCCGTATGGTAATTAATAAATCTTTTAAAACAATGGAACTTTGCACAAAAATAAAATTTATACTCACTGAGGCGCACACGTTACGTAAACTTTAAACCGGAAGATGTTGCCTTTTCTTGTTTCCAAAAGTCTTGGAACAAAAGCATTTTATTTTCACGAGTATATTGACCCCTAAACATTCTGTTAACTAATTAAAATGCATTTAAAAATAATACCGTATGAAGCTAACAATTGGTATCTCATTTGCATAGAAAATTAAAAATGCATAAAGCGAATAGCTGAAACACTTATCAAATATTGTGGAAAGTAGCGCTTTCATCTATTAGACCCTTCGAGCCGGATTCGGAGCGCCAACTTAAAGTTGGACTCCAACACTCAGCCTTCGACAAAGTCAGCATTACGAACAATATAGACCAACCAGTCAAGAAAAGAGGTTCGTGCTGAGGAATTCTCAAGCTTGCTGAGCAACACTAAACGCCTTAAGTGAACTTACGCATACCAACTTAAAAAAAGCATAAGCATAAGTTAAGCATACATTTAAGTCATAAATTTCACCCATAGATGTGAGTGGATGAGTTAAGAGAGATAAAATCATTCAGCACTATTCTATCGTCTTACACTAATTATAAAAAAATTCCGGCACAGTTCAGGCAAGAACATTTTTTTTATGGCCATCAGATAGTTGTTCTGGGTCTAGATGTCTTGTGTATGTAAGTTTTACACGCTTGTGTACAAACTAAACCTAAGACTAAGTTTAAAATAGTTGTACCTTAGGTAGGTACAACTATTTTAAACTATATAATTTTGTATAAAAATGGCAGTAGATACACAATCAGCATTCATAGATAATATCAACATCATTAAAGATCTGACACGCTGCATTCATATAACATTAATTACGTGTTGGTTAAAGGTACTCAATCAGATTTTCTTTGGTTTTCAGCAGAAACTAGTTGATAATAAAAGTTCTCATCTTGCAGCACGCAAATAAATAAGTAAAAAATTAAAAAAAAAAAAAAAAACGAAAAATTCTACTTCCGAAGGGTACATATTACACAATTATGCACTGGATGTATAGTACACATTTATGCGTCGATGTCTGTGAGACGCGTAATTTGAATTTATTCTGTAAAAACTGATCAACCAGGATCAGATTCTGTATTGTGGGAGAAATAAAAAAGTAAAGAATTAAAAATAATACATATTGAAAACCGCGGGGGTGTCCAGAATCATGTACTGGATCCATAGTACACATTTACCCGTCGATGTCTGACACACACACACACACACATGCACTCGTAACGCAGACACACACACACACTCACTCAGTCACACAAACACACCCAGACACACACACACAGACACTCGTAATTTGAATTAATTCTATCTTATGTAACACTGCTGACACAGAGCAGTGCTCTTAATGCGATCCATTTTACGACCTTAACTGACCTGTTAAAGAGACGAGCTATATTGACATTTTACATCATGTTAAGTCCCCAGGATAAGGTATCTTATTTCAACCCACTAAAAGAAATGTTCTGCACGCAAAAAAAAGAAGAATTTCGGTGCAATATTTAGGTAGGCAATCTAGGTATGATGAAAGCCAATAGATACTCTATAATTATAACAGTCAGTTTCATTGACGAATCGATGCGTAATTATTGCATTGATTTCTATTTTTTTCTGTTAAAGGTAGCCCAGTATTGAACACTGGTTGTAAAAAAAAAATGCCTTGCTTTTGACATGTGGTGTGCAATAACGTGCACAGTAAATGAATAAAACGAAATGTGCAATCTTACGTGTCAACTAATGTATGTTCATTTTAAATACATCCTACTTTTTAGGGCCACAGCATTTATTTACATTAAAGGGTGAAATATTTTCTATGATTTAATTGGTATTTATTTGAATAAGTCACAGCTGAGGTTGAACGACGCCGCTGAAGACGTTTGCAAGGGCTAGTTCGGCCCCAGCATCGAAGCCTACTGGGGGCAAGGGTTTTGCGAAAGAAAACCCCGGTGCACTAGAACGATAAAAGAACATAAGAGCTGCTTTATTCCTGAGTGACATAGGCTATATTTTATTAAAAGATAGTTAAATGATAACCTTCTTATTATTTTATTGTAATTGAATTTCCCACGCTTCTGTAAAACGACCTTAGAAACAATTTAAAAGATAAAAGGTAGAAATTCCCAGTAATTAAACAGATTTATTTATTGGCCTGTATTGAATGTGAAGTAAAAATGGTCGCAATAATTTTTCTTAAACAACGATCACCTCTATGTATTCTTGATTCAGAGAAGGAAGGAAGGAAAACTTCTTAGAACATGACATTCAATTATTATAACTTCCTTTTATCCGGCTCTTTATATAGGGTGACCAAACTGACCAACTTTAAAAAAAAAAAGATTTTTTTATCAAACAAAAGTTATTTATTTATTATATACTTTATATACTTGACGAATTTTACCTATTTACTAATACATACAATTACTACTTCTACTGCTTCCTTATTGTTTTGTTACCAATTTTTTCATAACATGATTCCCCTGCTGGTTAAAGATACGTTAGTTCTTAATCTTCGCATACTTTAATAGGTATTTAACTATCAAGGTAACACTATTCTACTTTTACGGTTCATGATTAGTGACAAAACGTCCTTTTAAATAACTTAAAGAAAATAAATATTTAGAAGCAATATAAAAATGAGGCATAATTTTAAATTTAAATGAGATCAGTACATCTTACTTACAGATTTACCTATTTAAAAAAATCATTTAAAATGAGTCACCCATTTTTTTTTTCAGTGCGAAAATCATCTTATGACATCCCCCGCGCTTGGGCAGAACGGGAGATAGTGTCAGACTTTTACTGACTAAAAACCCACTCCTGTTCCTTCGTTGAATTGCTCATTAGTAAAATATTTTAAACAGTATGCTTGCCTTTAAAAATAACCAAACCACATCCATAGATATATCTAATAGCCATTAGGCTCAGGTAGCTGCTACGATGAAAACAGGGGTAGGAAAAGGGAGAAAACACAAGGGGTTCGCATTGTCTCGGGTCACCACAGCGGCACTAACAACAGAACTCGAAAACTGGTTTTAATTAAAATGAAGGTGTGGTTGTACAAGTTAACACGTAGCCTATAGACAATGTTGGGAGAATATTAAGCGATAAAATTCCTACTATTTCAAAACATTACATATTATATAAAAATAAAATTGCTTTTCTATTCTATATAACTTTTCGAGATTTTCCACTGTTTCAATATTGTGCACCGAAAATGAATGAAACGTATTAACTCTTTCATTGTAATTATAATAATTGTATGCAGGTATAAATCTAACATTCAACTCAAGTAAGATGGTGTTAATAAGATAATCACTTTAGACATAAGTCACCTTTTCCTGTTCGGTATTCTAAGCGGGTTCAACAATGATTCACCATGTCAAACCTTCATTACAATTGGACTACCGGTTACTGTTACTTAGGAGTGCACAAAGTGTTACTTGCTAGGGACAAGTTCAATTGTATAGCAGGCATTCTGCCAAATCATTCTAAACCATCACTTAATATGTCGTCAACGTTTTCGCTTACATTCACTTCATTGTTTTAAATGACGTCAATGGAGAATTTGATTGAATCTTGTCTCCTAACTTAATCATTGTATTCATTTTGCATACTGCACTTCATTTTATATTCCTACTTACAATAGGTACCTACTTATTTGTTCATTTAAGCTGAAGTGTTGAGCGCGAATATTAATGTCAAACCGAAATATTTTTTGTATACTTCTTCGAAAACAAGTTGTATTGTTTAAATATAAATATTTATCAAAGCTGGAAGGCGGACATAATATTTGACAAATGATGGATGGGTTATTTAGTTTGATGTTATTTTAACAACGTCTAAACACGTTGAATTTTGCGCTTTTTATTAATCAGCTAAGTTATTTCTGTCATGTTTAGGTCTTGTCGCATGGCAATAAATTTTGCATCAACCTGTATTTTTTTTTCATTCATACATGTTTTTAAAGATTATATATAACTTAAAAACAAAGCAAAGGTGAATATTTAAATTCATTGTTGATTTTTTAAAAGAGACTCCAAAATTTAATCATATGGAAATACATTTTAAGCGGCAAATGTCTCCACTGCTGAGACTAGGGTATTCTCACTATGAGAGGGAATGGGCCGTAATCTACTACGTGGGCCCAGTGCGAGATATCACAACGTCTTCAATTTTTTTCCTTCATCCTTTCGAGAGCAATAGTGTTGAAATAAATTACACAATGTCAATGTGTCATTTGCCTAAGTTTGACCCCACGACGTGCTACACTGCACCACCACTGCTCTCAAAAGAAATTTAAGTAGTAACTTCAACTTCATAACTTGTATAAAATACAGACATTAACTTTATCAATGTATCCATTTGCAGTCACATTATTTACCGCCCTTCGAGGTCAGCCCGATATGTGTCAGTCCTAAATATCTATGAAGCAAATAGGGAAATGCCTTGAAGTCCACAAAAGGCAGCACCTTGGACAGGTAAATAATATAATTTGAGAACTCGTAAATACTCATTTTTATTTTGACCCAAAAGTTGAAATTGCTGGATATGGGCAAGGATCCAAATTGTACTAAAGTAAGGTGAAAGACATAACTTGAATCGTGGCTGAACTTGAAAGCAATTGACTACTTAAATTTTGTTGTACCTATGTCCCACTGGAATAACCCAGTCCTATGTGGGAAATTCTAGGTGAATGTCTTTGAACATTCACCTAGAATTTCTCAGGAAAAACTAACATGCGTAGATACTATTGTCCATGCGTACGTGCATAGTCAGTTTTTTTTATTAATTTAATAAAACTTTAATATAGAATAAGAATTTTGACTGCCAGCATTGGTTTGAAGAAACTCTGTCCATGAGGCGGCATCAATACGATGGCACGATGTTGCCGCTTCGTCGACACAGTTTCATAGTTTTTTTTTTTTTTTTTTTTTTATTGGGTGGGAAAATCATCCTAATGACATCCCCGCTCTTGGGCGGAGCGAGAGATAGTGTCAGACTCTTACTGACTAAAAACACACTCCTGTTCCTTCGTTGCCTTCGTCCCAGGGCCCCGGGTTCCGCTTTCACACTACCCGTGGCCCCAGTAGGCTTCGACCCTGCTGGGCCCCTACGATTTGCTGACATCTCCTTGAGGCGCGCGTGGAACAATACGCGCCGTCGACGACTTGGGCTCGGTCCGGACGGTTACCGGACGATCAGACGGCGAGCCACCCATTGCTCGCCGTCTGCAAGCCCGCGCCTACGGTGGCCGGAAATCGGGATCGGAATCCCGGCGGCGGTTGGAGCGTAAGGACCGTTGCCTCACGCGATCGGCCGCCTCCTTAGCTAGCATTACTGCTTCGCAGAAGGAGGCGACCGCCTGCCACTCCTCCTCGCTCCGGAGCATGGCCTGAACCAAGGCCCGGCGCGAGAGATCGCCGCCGCCGATTGCCCCCACGAGGACACAGCGTTGCTCTGCCCAAGCTGGGCACACCTCCACCGTGTGCTCTACCGTGTCCTCCGGGTGGGCCACACAGTGGCGACACCCGGGCGTCGTTTCCGCACGTATCCGGTGCAAGAACCTCCCGAACTTACCGTGTCCGGTGAGGACCTGCGTCATGCGGAATGTGAGGACGCCGTGAGGTCTTTCCAACCACGCCTCAAAGAGGGGACTTACCGCCATAATTGTGGCGTGCCCAGCATGGGGTCGTGACAGTCGCTGTCGCCATTTCACCATGAGAACTCGCCGGAGCTCTGTCCGCCATGCTGCGACTTGTCGCGGCAGTGGAGTTTCGCCCCGGCGTTGCATCTCCATGCGCCGTTCGTGCATGAGTGCAAGGACTGTTGCCTCCAGATCCCATGGTTGCTGGCCAGCAAGGAGGATCGCCGCTTCGCGGGAAATCGTCCGGTATCCTCGCACCATCCGTATGGCCATGACCCTCTGGCACGCGTTCAGCCGGGCCGCCGGCCGCTTCCGCAGCCCCGGCGCCCACACCGGCGCGCCATAAAGGGCCATGGACCGAACGATCCCCGCGTAGAGCCTCCGGCAGGAGGCGTCTGGACCCCCAAGGTTGGGCAGGAGCCGCCCGAGGGCAGCCCCAGTCCGATTTAGTTTGGGAGCCAGACGTCGGAAGTGCTCGTCGAAATCCCACCGGCTGTCGAGAACGAGTCCCAGGTACTTCATCGTTGACCCGACGCCGATGTGGACTCCTCCCACCGTTAGCTGGGAACCCGGTGGTGGCGCGTTCCGAGGGCCGTGAAAGCACATGGCCTCGGACTTGTGCAATGCCACCTCGAGTCCCAGCTCCTGGATCCTGCCAACGACTGTCGCGACCCCGCGTGTCGCTAGTTCGACCGCCGCCTGGTACGACTCTCCCTGCGCCAGGACCAGCGTGTCGTCCGCGTAGCAGACCACGCTGACCCCGTCAGGGAGGTCGCCGCGCAGCACGTAGTCGTATCCGATGTTCCACAAGGGCGGCCCTAGTACCGATCCCTGCGGAACACCGCACGACATCTCTCGACGTTCCCACACCCCCTGGTGACCAGGGTAGGTTATGTACCTGTCAGACAGGTACGCCTCGACCACACGACAGAGGTAGTCGGGCATCCGGTGATACCGGAGTGCCCTCCCAATGCTACTCCAAGGCAGGGAGTTGAAGGCGTTGGCGATGTCCAAAGACACCGCCACGACACACCTGCCCTGGGCCACTGCATCCCCTGTCGTGAGAGCTCGCACGCACATGATGGCGTCCACCGTGGAGCGCCTCCTGCGAAAGCCGAACTGGCCGTCCGCCAGATCCGGCCCCACCCGTGTTAGGTGTGCGACGAGGCGGTCTGCAATTACTCTTTCAAAGAACTTGCCCACCTCGTCGAGCAGCACAATGGGCCGGTACGCGGACGGAGAGTCCGCGGGGCGCCCCGGCTTCGCGATGAGGACCAGTTTCCCCGTCTTCCAGCGAAGTGGGAACTGGCCCCTCTCCATGCATGCGCTGAAGAGCCCTCTTAGTCGAGGCCCGAGAGCCTCCATGGCCAGGACCCATGCCTTCCCAGGCAAGCCGTCGGGTCCTGGGGCGGTATTTTTGGCACTCAGCCTTCGTACCGCCACTCTCATCTCTACCTCGGTCACCTCTGGAGCGTTGTCGTCGTCGTCGCCATCGTGGTCCGCGTCGGACACCGCTGGTGGCGGAGCCATGGGCGGGGGAGAGTGTTCCCCTCGCGTGGGGAACAGAGTGCTCACCACACCCTCCACGAGCTGGGGCCGGAGACTCTGCGTCAGCGGGGGAGCCCAGGGGCGGAGTTTGTCCCGTACCAACTTGTACGGGCGTCCCCATGGGTCCCCATTCAGAGTCCCCAGCCACACGTTGCGGGCCTCAAGTTTGGCCCGCCTTATCTCCGCTCGGAGGGTGCGCTTTGCCGCTCTGTATCCCTCGTACAGCTCCGCCTCTCTGGCCTCCGCATCCGGTGGACGGATGCGGCGCCTGCGGTATCTGGCATACCGGCGTCGCGCGGCATTGCACGCGTTGCGCAGTGCCGCAATCTCCGGCGACCACCAGTATACCTGGCGCCGAGCACGTCCTGGAGGGACTCGGGGCATTGCCGCGTCGCAGATTTGCGACATGGCCTCCCGGAACCACTCTGCCTCGACGTCTATGTCGACAGGCCTGTCCGGTGCTTGCACCCAGGCCTGTACCGTCGCGGCTTCCAGGAGGAGCTCCCGGTCCATCTGCCTCAGCGCCCACCGCGGACCACAAGGGTTTTGTCGGACCGGCGCAGTCGAGGTTTGGGCGGAGACGTCAAACCGGATGTACCGGTGGTCTGAGAACGTCTCCACCCCCTCCATAACGCGCCAGTCGAAGACACGCGGCGACAGAGCGGGGCTGGCGAACGAGATGTCCACCACTGAGTCGCCCCGCATCCGCACACACGTGGGGACAGAACCCCGGTTTAGGACGACCAGGCCTGTCTCCAGAGCCCAGTCCTCCACCATCCGACCCCGCTGGTTCGTGAACCGGGAACCCCAAGCCAAGTTCTTGGCATTGAAGTCCCCGCAAACGACCACGGGGAGGGAACCAAACCCAGCGACGACGGCTTTCAGCTCCATTAGGGAGATGTGGAGATCGCCGAGAGATCTGCTCGGGGACAGGTAGACGCCTACCACTGCAATGTCCCCGAACCGTGCTGCCACGCAACCCCGTCCCCTCGTGACGGCCTCGAGGGTCGGGGTGCCGGCGGCGGCCGACGAAATTAGGGTCACCGAGCCGTCCAGGTCCCGCACCCAGTCTCCCCTGGGCAGGACATTGTACGGCTCGGAGACCACGGCGATATTGATCGACCACTGCGCCATGCTCTGGAGCAACAGATCCTGAGCGGGGGCGCAGTGGTTGATGTTCGCCTGGAGGAGACGTAATGGAGCCGTTATTGGCAGTCCATCACAGCCTCCTCTCGAGCCCCCCGTGAGGGCCCTGCCGCGTTGGTTGCGGCGGCGACAGCAGCAGCTGCCAAAGAGGAGGCAGCGGCGGTGAGGACATCGGCGGGGATGGGCCTCCTGACCTTGCCCTTGGCCTTGGTGGGGGGGTCGCAGGACCTGCTCCCAGCCCGGTGGTCGGCTGGCTTGCCTGCCGCCGCACATGCGTAGCAGTGCGGCGTTGCTCTGCATTCAACCGCCCTGTGACCGGGCTGACCGCACTGGAAGCAGCGGTCGCTGCGGTCCACCTCCGCGGCACAACTGGCCCCCACGTGGTGCCCCACGTGGCAGCGATAGCACCGCAGAGGTCTGGGCTCCAACAGTTTCACTTGTGCGGAGACCCAGCCCACCAAAAGCCGTCGGCCCTCCCCGGTGATGGTCTTGGCCGCCGACACGGGGCAGCTTACCGTCATGGCTCGCATGCCCGTGCTGTCAGCGCGGATAGTGCCCGCCCGAACCTGCTCGATAGTGCACCCACCCGCCCTGACGATGGCGGCCACCACCTCGTCCACCTTGACGGAGTCGTCCAAGCCCATGATGCGCATATCAATACACTTGGTGGGCCTGGACACTCGGGCCTCTTCCGCATCCAGGGACGCCCTGATCCTTGCGGCCAGGGCATCCGCGGCGGGGCCACTGGCCGCACCAGGGACCTCCAGTATTCGGGCCCCGGTTACGGTGCGCCTCATACGGAAGCCCCCAGAGGCTCCGAGCTCGTCAAGGTGGGGCAACACCGCCTGCTTTGCCTTCTCCATGACGGCGTCGTATGTCACGCCCTTTTTTACCGCATCTGGCTGTAGCGTTATGACTACAGCCTCGGATTTCGGGGCGCGAAGTCTGGCCGCCATGGCCCGCCCTTTGCGCTGCTGTCGCCGCGCGCGCTTTTTGGCCGCCCTAGCCGCCCTGCCCGCCCTCTTGCTGGCGCCGACAACCGTCCATTCGGCGCCAGCCGAGGGATCTTCGGGCAGGGGAGGCGGCGGGCGCGGCCTAGTCGCTGCCGCCGCAGGAGGTCCCGCCGGTTTACTGGCAGGCGCCGCCGTACCCTTCCGCCGCTGTTGTTGTTTGGCGGCCGGGGCCGGCCTCGCAGGCTCCGATGCCACGGCCCCGCGCCCAGCTTGCCCCGATGGGCCCGCCTTGGGCGCAGCTGCCGTGGCCGCGGCAGCAGCGTAAGACGCCGTCTTTCGCTGGCCGGAGCCCGCTAATGGGGGGCGCAGCACTATGCCCTCCAGCAGGGACAGCTGCTGCTGGATCCGCAGCTGAAACTGCTGCTGCTGCTGTTGCAGCTGCTGCTGAAAAGCAGCCAGCTCCCGCTGCACCAGCGTCAGCAACTGGCCCTCCGGCTCTGCGTGGGGCTGAGGCTGACTTTGCCCCTGCCCTTGCTTGCGCCCCTCTCCAGCCGGCTCCCGGCAGCCGCTGTCTTCCTGGGCTCCCACGAGCTCGGCCCGAAGCTCGGCCCGGAGCTCAGCCCGGAGTCGCGCCACCCTCTTCTCGAGAGAGGCCTCGATAGCCTCCTCGATAGAGGCGGCATGCCGGTGGACCGTCTTCTCCTTGGAGGTCCTCTCCCTCTTCCGGCCCATGTCCCGCAGCGCGGCGACGACCAACTTCCCCAGGGATCTACGAGACTCCTCGGCGGAGTCCTCCCTGGCATCCCGCTCGCTGCCAGACGGCTCCGAGAGGTCCACCTGGGCGCTGGCCACACCGGGGTGACGCCCCTCCGCGGCAAGTCGATCGGCTCGCTTCGCCGACTCGTGGGCAGTGAGGCCCCTCCCTCTTTCGCTTGCTCGACCCGCTCCCCGCCCGCTGGTGGAGATTTTTCGGGCCGAGCCCATTTCTCCATCGGAGGACGATTTGTCCCCCGATCTAGAGCGCTTCCGGTAGGCACTCACGTTCCTACCGGAGTCGCCCGCCACCTCCTCAACCTCCGAGCCCTCCGAGCTCCTTTTGGATGCCGCGTCGGACTCCGACCGCGCATCACTCTCCATGGGTTTTTTGAAAAATCTTGATTCCATAGCTGTTCCCACGAGTATTTACAATCTGCACTTGCTCAATATGAGTGGTTCGCACTAGAGACTAATTTAGCTACCCATTAGTCAAGCTAACAACCTCCCTCACGGTGCGCCGCCGCTTGGAGGTTTGGGGTAATTTTTTATAGAGGTTGTCTTCCTCGCGGCCCAGGCGGTTAAGCCAAGACCCTCGACCCCCATCAAAAGTCAGAAACATGACCTTGGACAATCTCTGGGGCTACGAGACTAACGGTGGCAGAAGGAGGAGCAAGTCTTCCTCCTGCCTGCTCGGTGGCAGGGTGAGTGCGCACCAAGCCCGCTCTTACTTCGCCACTGTGCCCTCTGCTATAGCAGAGGGACACGCGTTGAAGTGATCCTTCAGACAGAACATTCGCAGGCGGACATCAAGACCCCTTAGGCAGAAGTACCCAAAGGGAGTCGTTGGCCGCCTCCCAGGGTGCACCGTCCCGCAGACTGGCCTTCACCTCGGACGTATCCGCAAGGGAACTACAGCCTGCGGGCACTCGTGGAGGTTTTCTGTCGTAGCACCCCACACAGTTTCATAGTTCTGTATGTAAACTGTGAGCAGGAGTACACCAAGCGTATAATTATACGCGTTTTTTAAACTAAGCGCCCGTGGACAGCTGTAGGCCTAAATGAAAATCTGTATTGAATTAACCGAGAATGTCGACGTTGTTTATGATTAAAAATCATAAAACAAAGGTGCGTACGATTTTATTGCTGATGCTACAGGTCACCATGAATTATCTTCATCCTTTTGGTAGGCAATACGGATGGATTCAACTCAGTCAACAGCGCCTTCATATAAAGAATATAGTCAGATATTTTTATGACTTTTCCTCAAGTAGGTGGTGGTATGCATTGTGTATATTGATTAACACATGCCAAGAGAGCTGCTTTGTTGTCGCTAAGTACGTTTCTGTCTAAAACAAATGGTACATCTATTTTTGTCCCCTAGTTTTTTGTGGCCGTTAATCAAGCGAGATTCCGTATTAACATACAGATTTTTTGGTAGCCATTTATCTTTTTTTAATGGTATGATAGCCATCCATCTTTTGTTTAAATAGTACGACTAAGTTTGGGTAGGGATAGAAATTTCTAAAACTATTTAGCCGAACCACAACTAGAGTACCACGATCTCTTAACGCGTCCCATTTGACGACCTGAACTGAACTTTCATCATCTCGCTTTCATTCGCACGCTTAATATTTTTTAAATAATTTTAAATAGTCTTTGACATTATTTTACATTACTATTACAATTTCAAAGTCATCGCGTCACTCAAAGTGTCTCTTGAATGAAGCCAAACCGCAACATTTTTTTTTATCTCATACAATATTTAATACATTTAGGTACACTTTAAGTGGTTGATTATCGCGATACAACGTTCAGAATACAAAGGAATCCATCGCTCATTCAGCGAGCATCATTTAGGACTTCAAGTTGTCATGTCCAAGACAAAAACTCTTAACAATAGGTACATTTTTTGTCGTTGACAGACGATTATCGTGTTACATAAAAATATAAATAGATATTGTACTTGGAGTACTTTAAGTATGAATTTGGTACGAAATTAATTAACATTTTGAATTTGTAGGAATACATACAAAATCCCAGAACAGAAAATTTCATGAAACAAAAAAATGTGGGGATAGTAAGAAAATGAAATTAATTAATAAAATAATTATAATTATTTATAGATAATATTATTATTATTTATTATTAACATATTTAAATTTTATTTTAGTTCAATGCTTTTTTATTTGGATTTGAGTTATGATTTAATATTTTTTTATGTTAGTTTTAGTTTTAATTTTGATTTAAATTAGACTATTGAGGTCAAGTATTATAATAAATATAAAACTTATAGTAAAACCTATCCTTAAACTATTATTTATATAATATTTTCTATTATAAATAAACCTATTATTTTTTACCTATAGTAAAAAATAATAAAATAATAATCAGTTTTCTGAAATTAATGACATTTTATTACATATTATTTTTAAAAATTGATAAATTTAATAACCTTTAACAATTGCAATTGCACACGTCACAAATTCAAGCCTCTACATACCTATAGAGAGAAAATATTTGTACGATAGTTTTGTTATACCTATTCATTGTACGGTTTTTACGTTCTACGTGAAGCCAAGTTTACTACAAACATCATACGTCGCGTCTAACATTCGTTCAAGTTTAGGTTTACCTGAACTGTTATTAAGGACTTTGCTCTATTGCTAATTGGAATTTTATAAAAATATTGCGTTCTTTTTCAACCTCTGAATATAGTCGTTTGAAAGTAAATATTGTCATGCACTTACATTGGTTGGGTACATTCTAGCAAAGGCTGGTATTGTCGGCTCATTCTTGCATGAAATTTTTTTGGATAAAAATCTGCTCACTAGAAAAAAGAAAAGACTGTAAGATTTTTACTAACTAAACCATGTCTGTTTTTTCAGTTGCCCTTTGCGTTCTTCTTTGTTTTGCGGTGTTCCTGTCGAAAACCACGTGCAGTTCAGGCTTTGGATAACATTTTACGCAACAGAGATACCCAAGAGGCCGATAAGGAGCAACAATTTACCTCCACGCAAAATCAAACTGTACCTTATATCTAAACACATCCAAACGAACAATCGCTTGAAAAAATAGAAGAAAAAAACTGAAAAGAGCAAGACAAAAGTATAAACGGAGTCGTTATCGAGAGCGCTTGAGTACACAATCATCGAGTTGCTTGTGATCATCGGAGCAGTCAAGGTTACGGAGTGCTCATGTTTTATGAACAGCTAGACGATACTGCAGCTTCACTCACAGAGAACCTAAAAAACTAGGTATATATTGTGTGATAAAAAGTGCTCCACGAATTCGTCCCTCCTTGACCTACAATTCTCTAAGACTGAACTCAAATCAATCGCTTCATTAATTTCATCAGACAAACAAAGGAACTCTCTGTCTGCATTCTATGTTAGTTCAGGCAAAGTTGTGCGTATTTTCACACGCCATCAGCAATTTTTACCTAATTTATTATTTTGACTGTCAAGTCGGCATTATACAAAAAGATTGTCATGTAAAATAAATTGTAGCGATTTATCATTCGGTATTTTGTCAACTAACCGATTGTATTATTCCTACACGAATTATTTTGATAGACGTTGACATATCTTATCAACTTTCTTTTTTATTTTCAGACAAATCTGATCCTTGAATAAATATCACTTGACACGATAATCTTACCTATCTTAATTCAAGTATTTCATTCTGAGACCGAAAAGAAACGCTGACCAAAACATAATATAAAATCACATCAAATGTAAACAAATCACAGAAGTTTTTCGCCGAACTTTAGATTGCTTTTCTTTAAGTACTTTAAGGCTTTTATTTTGTAAGTTAGTTTTAATTACGTTAAGATTAGATTTAAGTTTCTGTTAAATAAATATCATCTATGACACGCGAAAAACAAAAACAAATCACTCTAATATTCTAAAATCTAAAGTTGTATATGTTGGTGGGTGTGGATTAATTTAGATGAAATTCGGCACACGGATAAACAATGTCCCAGGATAGCATATAGGATACTTTATATCTCGGGTGTATATACCCTTGCAATAATTATCTACTTTACTTTACTTTTTTAAAGTACAACGCAGCCAAAAGTATGCTATAAATCATTTTAGAGTATATAATGCGTACTTTAAGATCCTTAATGGAGAGTAAACGTCGTAATAAATATATCGACGTGATATACGTCATTGTGCCTATAGCTTATACGTATATTCTATAAGACAAGTAACACCATCTCAACTATCAATGAGACATGCTTCGAATTTTTATTATATAATTACAGGTTTCTTTACTACATTTTCCTTCACTCAAATGTGAGTTTTACGGAGGAAAGATATCTAATAAAGTTTCAGTTCTTTATTTAATAAAGTTGCATAGTGAATATCAAGTCATAAAATAACTCCACGTTACATAATATTATTTTGCATCGAGTCATAAATATAGGTTTTAGACCCGACATTATTATTTGTTTTTGCAATTTATCAATTTAACTTTGACGTTTGAATATCCTATAAAATATCAAATGAAACAATGTATTTGACGGTGTAACACACTTTGTCCTTTTAGAAATACTGCGATGATCAGTTGCTAATCGAATAATATTAATTAATTTTACTTTGCGATATTACTTAATTTTATAGTTGACATTAAAAAAGACATAATCAACTATTACTAGGTTTATGTTCATAATTATGTAATTCCATCATCTTGTAATAATCATCTACAATTAAAAACTCAGACGCTTTATAATCAAATTGTCCTTAATTTATTGTATTTGAGATAATATTTATTAGTTAAGAAGTATATATAGAAGTGTCCTAATAAAAAAATCTCTTAAGAGATTGTAAAAGCTAAGGTTACATAATATCGCATATTTTGATTGAAGACTTAGATATCTTAGATCTTATACATAGGTACGGAATTCCTCTCATTGTTTATATAATATTCACTCAGGTCACTGCAACCAAAAGACTTTTGCATCCTCAAACGATGAATCATATTGAACTTGATAGCGAGATTCAGCGGATCAAGGACTCTTTAAATAGGAGTCTTCCTGTTTGTCCTTACGTGGCTGATGAAAACTGGACAAAGTTAGAATTGCTGATGACAAACAGGTGCACAAACAAAATTCGTACTAATGTCTTCAATCATAAAGAATGATGTTGTTTTACGGGGCAGCAAGTTAAATCATCGGAGGACCTTGCCATGGACCTCTGATGCGAGTCACGTATCGAATTATAGCAATCAGTACGAATAATTCACTTCCATGTGACATTGTAATTGTTCTTAATATTTATTTCGTTTTTGTGTATTGCTTTCGCAATGAACACATGACAGTTTAAAAAAAAATTGCTGCTGACATTTATTTTACCTTCAATGCTGTGATAGTCGGAAAAAATAAAGTTAGAACTACATGTATATCTAAATTTGAAAGCATTTTCATGTTCACCTTCAATGTTTACTCATTTCATGGCTTACTTAAACAGTATCTTTCCTTCCCTTGAAAACGTATAATTATGATAATTTTTCGTATTATATGTTTAGTTAAATGTCTTTTGTACACAAGTGTCCAGAGATGTTCGCATTATCGTTCAGTAAGGACATAGCAATGAAACTATCTGTACACAACACATCAGCTGATATTTATATTGTCACAGGTTTATCGCTAAAGTCATCAATGTCTGTTTACATTACATTTTCATAACCACTTTTAACCATTAAAAATTTTCTTCTTTCTTTACTTTTTTTCAATTTCTTTTCTTATATGTGATTAAGATCTTATTTAATCGTATATACAAGCACAATGGTTGTTGAATTAATCTTTTTTTCCGTTTCATGTTCCTGTTTTATGTATTTCGGGATTGCAATTGAGCAATAAAAGTTGACTAGACTAGTATTGTTTGTATAAAGGTTCCAAGTAGAACGGAATTTTATTACGTCCTTGTCCCTTTTTCCTCAGTTTGCAGTCATTAATCTATTTACTGATGTCTGTTTGTCTGTATTTCTAGATCTTAGTTCATCAAGCAAGTCTGTGTCCTATAAATAGCTTCGTAACGCATTGGATACGTTCCTTTTTTTTATTTTCCCACATTAAAAAATATATATTTACAATGTATCGACTTAGTTACATATTCAATTAAAACCTCGTTTATAAGAGAATTGTTTATGTGATAGATTAATGGGTTTAGTCTGACAGCCTGACATGTTGAACATGACCCACGTACATAATAAAAAGTAAGTGAGCCCTAAGACTTTAATTAACCGACACTATGAATGTAGCAGTAAATTGAATTACTAAACAGTTCGTGGAAACCCTGAAATAGATAGGTAATGGATTTTGTATATTCAATTATTTTGATAATAATAATAAACTTGTGTTCTTCTGTTTGATATTGAAGGAATAATAAGTAAAATGACAGATTTTTTAGTGCAATGAATTTGCAGGTATTTTTTTTTTGACCTGGACACTAATTCTTAGCCGTTTTCGTATTTAGAGTTTTGTGATCGTTTTTTTTTTTTGGATATAATTATAACATGGAAAAAAGTTCATGGGTTTTTCTATCCTGTAAGCGGCGGGGTTCATTTGCAGGTCTTTATTCCGTAGCGACCACAGATTACACTCTTATGCACAGACAATAGATCTACAGCAAGCAGTGTTGCTAACAGTTATACATTGAGTGATACCAACAGATACTCTTTACTATTTTATTTCTAATCGCAAAACCCAAGGTCAAATTTTCATAACTGGTGCAGTATTCCAGCTTAAAAATTCTTTTTAGGATATCCTAGTCATATGCTAAAAATGATTTTGTAGGTATCATAATATGTAGAAGGCTTTGATTAATTTTCGCGATGAGAAGCACCTTGTCTTGATTACATATCTTTTCATCCCAAATGCATATTTTATTGTATATACTTTAACAAGGAACGACCGCCATTGACTAGCTTGCCCATCATATTTTATGTCTACACAAGAGCAATTGTTGTAAAATTTTCCACGTAGTGTCCACGTTGTGTCTCATGACTGAGTATAACGTCATGTGCCATCATCCATCACGCACGGTTGACTCTAAACAAATTCGTGAATGATACACTTTATGACTTATTTCCCAGTCACTGATGTTAGTGAAAAATGTGTGTATATTTTGTGCTTATATGATTTTTATATATAGAAGAAATATTTGTTAACCATCTGTAACAATGAATATTTATAACTTATTTATTAAAAAAAAAATGTTATCACAAACATTCTCCACAAACAAGGCTAAATCAACTTTTATATTATAAAATATAACGATTTCATCAGAAGTAATTATGTTGTCAAACTTGCAAATAAAAATCAGTAGGGACTTCTTATTAGAAATATCTTAATCGATCACTGATTCGATTCTGTTGACTGCAGACATATTAGTTTATACATTTGGTGTGATAGTGTATGCAATAACGATTGCAGTCGGCATTGTTTCAATATATGTCACCCAATGATTTTATCTCATACTCAGAGACCTAGTCTTGTTCGTAATCTTGACAACATAATTTAATCTTTTAATTTAAAAACATTATTGGTAAATATGAGTAGCTTATTATAAGTTTAAAGATATTCCACCCACAGTTAGTATCACTAGCATAGGTATCGGAGGTAGTATATTTTAAAGTAACAGGTATTATTGTCTGTGTCTAGTGTCAATCCGGCCTTGTACCAAATCCAGCGTTTCGTTTACAACTGGTCTAAATGTTACTGGAATTAGCAGACAGAACGGCCTTACCTTTACGGGACACACAGTCAACCCCTTCAGCGCACAATTTCACAAACAAAAACGTCATTATTTTGTTCAAGAAATAAACTTTCTGTATTTCTGTATTTTTTTGTTTAAATTGTATGTACAGTAGTGGTATATAGATGGGCTTAATACCACAAGGCATTCTCTACCAATCAATCTTTGGGTTTATTCAATGTGTGTTATTATGCTATATTGGACCCACAGTTAAGTTTTATAAATTTTCCATGAAATAAAAAATGAATTAACAAATACTACACTGGGGTAAGCATGCTATAATAAATAAATAAATGTTTTATAAAATATAATAATAAAAATATAATTAAACAATTGGATGGTTAATAATTATATTATCAACAAGTAAACAATGACGCCATATTTTAGATGGTTTTTACTTAGTTTTAATTAGTTAAGGGTTTTTATTATTTTGTTTTGTTAATGACCTATAAATATTAATTCAATTAGCTACTTAAGTGATTTTTATGTCAATTTTTACGTCAAGTGGGTTTTAAATTTAACAACATTTTTTTTTTAAATCACAACACTAAAATCTATACTCGCGTTGGTGGCGTTAGATCAAAATTATCCAGGTGTATATTTTCATATGTGTAACATTATATCAAGGTAAAGAGTGAGAAAGCAAGATCAAGGCCAAAAGAGCAAGAAAATAAGTAAAAGAAATGGACACTGGAATGAACATGAAAACCTCAAAATAGATACTGACTGTCTCGACTTGTTACGCTAAAATTAACATACGATTACGTAAATCAAGACTGAGCTATCGTCAACGTTTCCTTAGAATGCTTGTTACATGATTAATTATAGTATTTTACTAGTTAACCCATTTCAAAGCAAGTTTCTTTACCAATTCAAGAGAAAATTACTAGGTAGTCGGTAATTCAGAAAATATTTACTGGTTCGTGTTTTATATTTATTATAACTTAACGATCGATCATTTAATATAAGGAAGGACTAGTTTGTATTGTATGACTGTATCGATTTTTACACAAAACTAGTGGAACCGACAATAAAAAATAGTAAGCAACAAGTACCAATAAACAAATAATTACTTTTTATAGAGAACTATATAAATTTACACCATTAAATTAATATTGTTGAAAAGACAAGTTGTATAAAAACTGGCTGTATATTTTCCTGTGTGGCGCCTAGCTGGTTTAATAACCTGTAAACTATGTGTCTCGCATGTACCTACAGACATCGTATATGTGCGGAACAAGGAAAATGGGAACAAGGCTGACATAAAAATGAATACCGAGTACGAGTATCAAATAATAAAAATAAAACATGAATAAAAACAAGAAACAAGATAAACAAAAGACACTTAAATATTTGTTCTATTTTTTTTAATATAGAAGCAATGTTTTACAGTGTTATCATAGAAACGCATGCAAAATAAAAGAACTAGCTCATAATAAAATGCAATGTCATCTAACTTGACATTGAAATATTATCATAAGACCAATAAAATTCTAAAATCTCACATAGTCATTCAATTAATTAAAAAATCTGAACTTGGCGTGTAAGTAAAACCTTCCTAAAATATTATATAATTCGATTATAATAATTGGCTTAAAACAGAATGATGGATCGCGTGTTAGCCAAACATTGGAGCAGTGTGTTCGATGCTAACCTTGGTGGGGTCGGCGAAATGGCCCCTGGGACAGTCGCTGACGCAAAGAATCAAGGTCAATGGTATACCATTATAGTAGGTGGTCCCATCGCTCAACTATTGTCTTTGTAAGGGTGCGAATAGGGTTTATGGGTGTATCAATTTGTTTAATGGGAGTGGATTTAGGAATAGTCCGAAATAGTCTCTAGGTCGTCGTTTGACAAAGGGTGTGGCGTATTTTAGCTTGATGTTTGACTGTTATTTATGTGACCTGATTAGAACCCACTTTAACGTTTCAGGGTGTGTTCTGGCTTTTTATTTTGCTGACTCATCTTTTCTTTTGCCTTTTTTAGGGTTCCGTACCCAAAGGGTAAAGCGGAACCCTATTACTAAGACTCCGCTGCATCGGTTCGTCTGTCTGTCCGTTTGTCACCAGGCTGTTTCTCATGAACCGTAATAGTTAGACTGTTGAAATTTTCACAGATGATGTATTTTTGTTGCCGCTGTAACAACGAATACTAAAAAACAGAATAAAATAAATATTTAAGGGCCCGGGCTCCCATACAACAAAGGTGATTTTTTTGCAGTTTTTTGCTATGGACGGTACGGAACCCTTCGTGCGCAAGTCCAACTCGCACTAGTTTTAACTTTGCGGAGCCGAATGGTGTACGTAGTTATTCGGATGCATAAGATTTCGACACAATAACAAACATGCAGTTTTATATTCTTGCCTTACCGGTTATTGTGTTTTTAAACACTTATTTTTTTTAGTTTAGTATTAATATAATTTAATTAACTTGTTCTAAAATTACTAACACGAATACACGTTGAAAGCTCAGTATAGCTAATAATTCATTTCCTCGACCTTTTGGGTTTGGCATTTAGTAAGTAACATCAAATCGATACTGCTAGAGGGAAGCATTTATAATTTATTTGTAGGTGGTTAATATAGCAAAAGTAGTTCAATTATGCATGTATCTTAAATCTATAACCTTTGAAGGTGATGAGAATCAGATATTTATAAGGTTTTCTGCATACCATGTTGATTACAAATACATAAATAACGTACTTTATCACTGTACCAGATGTCTATGCCTTTATATTCTATGATCTGTTATTTTAGTCTTTTGCAAATCAGGAAATCTGTAGTTAATGGTATTATACTGAAAAATGGATTATTTATTCTAGAAAAAACCAGTACAATTCCCGAATTGAGTTACGAAGACTTCTCCGAATCACACAAAAAAGTTTTTTTTTGTGACGTAACTACAAATTTACAGTTTTCAGATTTTTCCTATAATTGAGTTATGAGACCTTGCTTCATGCCAAATTTCAGGATTCTAGGTCAACGGGAAGTACCCTATAAATTTTGATTCCTTTGAGAGTGTCGAAATACACGTTTTTTGCTATATAAACGGCCGTATCTTTTTTTTTCGTTAACTCAGAAGTTTGATTTTTTCGCAGCTTCAAGGGACCGCAGACCTGAGTATATGGTTTTAATTTCAACTCGTTACCTCCACGCATTCTCTATATAAAAGGTCTTGACAGACAGACAGACGGACAACTAAGTGATCCTGTAATGGTTCCATTTTTTTTTTTCTTTTGTGGTATGTACCCTATAAAATCTGTGGTAAGGGAAAAGAAATGAATAAAATCAATGTCAACTGTTGAGATTCAATCTTTTAAAATTTTGTGTAGAACAAAAGTGAGTAAGTGAGTGTGTGTGTGTTTTTACTTTATATTTTTTGCAGACGTGGTTAAGTCGTATAATGCTAAGTTTCATGATGATAAGAATACTACTTTGTACTCTCCTCATTAAACAAAATTCGTGAAAAGACCCGACGACGTTAGCTTATTTATCATTAAAATACAATGACATTATTCTCATTCCTGCAAACTGGTACCTACCTACAATGGAAGCTGCAATAATTATGTCTTATGACGTAGATGAGGACAATATAATAAACCGAACAAGAGTGTTTAAAATACACATAATCACAATACAGTTCTAAGAATTGAAGATATGAATGGATGAAGGTGTTATGTCACATTTTAGAGACTTGCTGGTTTTTTTTGCCATAATCGGAAACTATTTATTTATTTAAACTTCATGTAT
Source organism: Mythimna vitellina (assembly GCA_949316375.1). Lineage (NCBI taxonomy): Eukaryota > Metazoa > Arthropoda > Insecta > Lepidoptera > Noctuidae > Mythimna > Mythimna vitellina. The sequence continues at coordinate 13,570,724 of OX438686.1, forward strand.
AGTAGTAGTGCATTAGCGGACTTAATGCAACAAGGCATTCTCTACCATTCAACCTTTGGGTTAAAAAAAGACAAAACTGTGGTAGGTTTGCACAATAAACAAATAACAGATACTTCAAACAGAAAAAAAAAAACTAGTTATTTATGATAATAAAATACATATATATGCTAAAATTATAAACTAATAAATACTATGAAAAATACTATTCATCCAAATACAAATTTTACAGATGTCCTTTCAAAGTTAGACGTTATATATATATAGATAATTATGTCTAGAAAAATAATAATATCTAAGTGCATGAAAATGTCAATTATGTGAACTAATTAAGTAACTACAGTAATGAATTAAAGTATTATGGACACATAACAAGTTCATCTTCATCTAAAAGAGTGAAATAAACTGATTAATATTTGTTATGGATGGAGAAATCATGTGTAGTCGTATACTATATAATATTTTTTTACATAAAATGTGATATTTTTAAAATGATATTTAAAAAATTAGTTGACCCGACAAACGTAGTTCTGCTATACAAATTATCATCAGAGAAAAATTGAAGGGGGTTAGGAGAGTAAAAAATAGTCTTTGACTTATTCTCAGATATACCAAATATACACAAAAACTCGGTCAAGCCGTTTCGGTGGTGTTCGATAACAAACACTGTAACACGATATTTTTATATTTAAAAAATATAACTTTATATCTACCTACTAAGAACTGTACTTCAAAGTGACACGCACACACAAATATTCCCAAAATAAAAACTTAAACATTGGAGTTCGTTTCTGTCAAATTATGAATTTGTAATATAACACCTTCAACCATTCATGTTTTCAATCATTCTTTTATAATTCTTAGAAATCTGTATTCTTGTTAGTAATTGTATTTTGTTATGACGTCAGTACATTATAATTAATCCATTCTTCCACCAATCGTAGCAGTAAAATGTAGTTGTTAAATACTTTAATTGGTTGATATGTGCGTGAAATGCGGTTGTAATGATTTTAATATAATTGATTTAAAAATGTGTGAAAATCTCCCTAAGTTGGTTGAAGAATACACACGAATAGTTTTACATCACCGACGCCGCAAACGCGTGATCAATTTAATTAAAACTTGCATCTTGTATGTCTGTAAATCGAAGATGTTTTCATAATAACACTCCTTTATTTATTACAACCAGTCTATGCAACATTAACACTTACAAAAACTTGACTTTATGCATAAAGCAATAACTTAAAGTTGAATAATAGTTAGTCAGAAATAAATAAGCATGGGAACCTAAGGTGTGGCGATATGTGTAGAAATTTGAGGTGGCATGGGCTGAGTATGAACTTGACCGACTAGACGACTAGTCGGCGCACAAATGGCCGAATAGTCTGATGACTACTTACTGACTATAAATTTTACAGAATATTATAATGAGACTAGGCGGTTTTGAGACTATTTTAATTCTTAAAAATACAAAACATAAAGTAAGTACTCGCTATTTATTTCCAGTTTTTCTAAGGTTTGTTTGTTACTGATAGCCGTCTAGTTGCCGACTATAAACATGTATTCGGTTTTCCCGATTCGTTAGCGACTAGTCGGTCTATCTCTAATACAAATACAAGTATGAAACTAGTTTCACATAATATTACAAGTTTCTAACCCTTACGACAGCCTAACCCTTGCCTAAGATCATTACATTACCACATTTTACTCAAGAGTATTGCAAGGAAATTAATTACAAATACATTCCACATTTTTCTTCGCATATGTCGAGACTTAGGATATCTTGAAGTTATTGATAAGGTACTTATCATTGTTTGATGTGTGTTATTAATCATACTGCAGTGTGTATAAACTCCAATAATATTATGCACTGATTAATTATTATCTAGGGTCGTAGAAAATTGGTTACAAAAAAGTTCGTAGCGAGTTGTAGCCGTTTTGGCGTAGATCCATGGCTACGGCTACGCGTAGACCCTCGTAGCTTATTTTTGATGTTACATTTAAAGACATTCTACTTTATCAATCATACATGTTCATCAAATTATTTCAGTTGAAAAACGTCCACCACTGCTGGACAAAGCCTTTCTACAACGACGGATCCAGTGCGACGAGCTACGCTCGGAATAGAGAACGCTATGCTTGGAGTTTCCTTGCGTGGTCGAAGCAGAAACAAGGTTACCGATATAGCCCGAAAAATTGCCGAACTTAAGTGTCAGTGGTCAACCAAAGGCACATTGCTCAATGAGCAAATGGTCTATGGGGCTGAAAGGTTCTGGAGTGACGATTGCGTACCGGAAGAAGCAGAGTCGGAAGACCTTCCTCAAGTTGGATCGGTGACCTCCAGTGAGGCCGCAAGAATCCGATGGATTATAGAAGGTATAAGTACCTATTTACAATTGGATAGCTATCTAAATTAAAAAGTGCTCTCTAGTTTTTCTATTTAATTTACTCTGTAGCAGCCTGGATTTTGGAAGTTGGTGAAGTGACATTTACGTGTCTCGGAAAGCACGGAATACCGTCGTCCTGATCTCCCCTCGGTCGTGTCGGATTGCCATTCCATTGGAATAGGAGAGCAGAGGAACAGAGAATACACCTGTGGTTGCTTACACGCTAGTGCATCTCTGTTGAGATTGATCACCGTGATCAAAATTTGGCAGGGTAGGGGGTGAAATGATGATTTACACCACTCACATGGCTACAATAATAATCCGAAAGCAACTTTGTGTTTTTCTAATATAAAAATTTCCCGTAAAGTAATAAACAGTTAGACCTGATTATTAAGACGTTAGAATTAGCCTTGTAATTACACCATTGACAATATGAATATGAGGAGGTTATCTTAAGAAAACAAACTCCCTATATAACAAAGTATCCTACATCCTATTTTATAGGACACGATCCACCCGAGTACCAATTTTATCCAAACCCGTTCAACCGATAAGTTGTGAAAAGGTAACAAACAGACAGAGTTCCTTTTGCATGTATTAGATGATATAAATATTCATAGACCTAACCGGAAGACAGAGCTACGATAAAAATTGCAATAAAGTGTAAATATAATGAACAAGCAGCCTTAAGTGGCGGAGCCGCGGTGATAAGCGATATATCCTCGCACGGTGTATTGTTTCGTCCTCCTTTATCTTCATCACTCAGACGCATTGACAAGGTCACAGCGGTCCTGTTTTTATAACAAATAACACTGGCAAGGTTGAATGAGAAAAATGAAACTTAGTTTAACCCATTTTGAATTAAGAATTGGCTGTGTGTGCGCATACTTTCTTTTTGCCTACATCCAAGTAGTATTTTATATATCTCAATAACTTTATGAAGATAACTTGATTTTAGATTGCATAATTCTAAAAAATATTATGCAATTTTAATTCAGTGTAGAATTAATTTGTGTTAATCGTAACTCGAAATGAATTTGTTTACAACAAAAAATTCTTATTTCGTTGTTGTAAACAAAAACTTTTACATAATACGCAGCGATTTGATAAATAATGAAGAAAGTGATTTCACAATTAATTCTTATAAAGATGAGCTTAACTTAACAATGAGTGAACGATATATTTATATACATAAATAAGTCTAATATACAAAAATATATTTTAAATATACTTCATACTATTTTTTTGTATTGATATCTATTAGTTCTTGACTGCGATCCCAACTGATGGAAAGCAGTGATGCATTGATGCGATCGTTGATGGTGAAGTGCACTAGTTTATTAAGAGCCTGTTCAATTATAATTAGACGGGAAGACCGCTGCAGGCAAATTGTTACTAATATATAATTATTGTTATTATGTCAATTATGAAAGGAAGTGCTCTTTATGTTGATCGTATTTACAACTTATAAAATCCATATTAAATTCTTTTGCGTCACAAAACTATATCAGTAAATTCTGCTGCTTCATTTGAAACAGGGGCAGTAAGTTCATTCAATTATCCATTTTGTTTTCTCGAGGTCACGTGTGTATAACCGATCGTGACCAGATTTTTCATGACACCTGCTTCAATGACTAGTACTTACCTAACTACGTACCGCCTAGTTCAGAGTGAGTCATAATAATAATATCATAATTAGCCTTATATTGTTCCTTCTCTGTTGTGACTCAGGCCTCCTCTCTAGGAGAAGGACCACGCGGGTCCAGCACGGGTTAGTGGATCTCATATGCTTTGCAAGTTTTGGCTTTCGAACAGGTTACATGTTTCTTCATAATTTTTTCCTTCACCGTATTGAATGAATACATAATTAAATAAATTACACTAAGAAAAGCGGCTTATTGAGTATGAACCCACGTACTAAAACTCGTAAGTTAGTGAGTCTTATTTATTTATAGTAAACTAGTTGATTCGATATACGCTGTCATGCCCGAAAGCTGGCTTTTCAGCAAAAAAATGAGAAACTGTTCGTAGCGTCACCTATCGGATTCAATTGTATTTTCAAATCATCCCCAAACCCACTCAAATATACACACAATAAAGTTTCATCCAAAGGAAAAAAAAAATCGTGTAATCTATTTTTATGACCAAATTAATGCATAAAGTTCATCGCAACATCAATCGGTTACTAAATTATTAGGAGGCGTTGTGTTAACACTCCCCCCACGCCCCCTAATACTTTAGTGACTGATTAAAACACGGCTGCCGGTAATTCGTGTTTAACCTCACAAAAACACTGGCAGGACCAGTTCTACCATCTTCGATAAGTAATGTCTAGAAGACAAATTTGTAAGGAGGACATTTTTTGCATTAATTAAACGAATTGAGTATATACAGCACTCGAATTCTTGATTTTCAAATAAAGAATGCTTTAGGGTCAGCTTATATCTGACGTGACGTTGTGTGTACTTTTTAAGATAGCGTTGCAATGTATAAAATGCTCTACACAAAAATGTCAATCAGTTTTCAAAAAAAAAAAAAAAAACTGTCGCCATATTAAAAAAGAATCGAATTCTCTTTTTAATTTTTTTAGTACTTAGGTATATAAAGTTTCTTATTGTATTACTATGATTGTCACGTCGCGCCTCTATTTTTGTTATTGTTTCTTAATGAAAAGTTTAAGCAAGTGTAAGCAAGACCCTCAGACCTAGCTGTAGACCATACTAATATTTGTTCCATGTGGAAATCGAACCCACGACACGCAGCTCCGCAGTCAATCGCTTAACCACTGCACTCATCGTACCGGTATAAGCCGACCCTTAAATTAATTTGGTACGGCACGTTTAATGCCAAATGTGTTTTCTAATTAGATTCGATTGGAAGTACTGACGATAATTGGCTGTTGGTAAATAGTGCCAGTTTTAACTTCAAAATGGCGTCCAAAGAAAGGCTTCTTATTTTTACGATACATTAATAATAAGTACAAGATATTTTAGTCATTTTCAAGGTATCTATCTATCTATTGTAGAATAGGTCATTTGGTTTTACCTCAAACAGTATACATTACATTACATACAGTATACTCTAAGTATTTTAAATTTAATCAAGGCTATAAAAACTATATTATAAGCAATAAATAATAGGATCCAGATATAGATGGCATTTTGTATCAATGTATAGGAAATTTACTTCACCACGGTAGCCTATAACTTACTCAAGGTACTTAAAACTGTAGCCTAACGCATTTTCTAAGTCTAAAGTACCTAAATTATCTTCATCGATCAAATCGACACCTTAAAATCAAATTAAAAAAGGCTGGTGATTTAAATGACCATAGAATAAAATTTCCAAAATTGATCTTAATTGATTTATAATAGGTGACGTTTTTCCCCAACAAGAACAGTAGATTGCTGTAGAAAACTTGGAAACTAAATGCATCAATAAATAGGCCATTATTGATCACATGCTTCTCCTTAGCGAGTTGATAGCAATTCTGATAAACATATAAGTAAACAAAACGTGTAAAACTGTGCTGATAGATCACGTAAGCCACAGGAGAGATGATAATGTCTTGACCACAAAAGATCGTCATTCAATGTCGATCGTCAACATGGTGTTTTGGTATAAGTAGGTAAGCTCTACAAAACAAAATTAGTCATGTTAAAACTACATACTTAATAGGTACCTCTGGTACCTACTACTTTTTTCATGAAGTGTATCAAACTGAGTACTAACTTTTGCCCGTGACTTCGTCGGAGTGAATGTCGGTTATTATACGGACATGAAGTTGAAGACAGATAAAAATTAGCCTATGTTATTGCTTGGGCTTCAAGCTTACTCCATTCCAAATTCAAAAATTCGGTTTAGTAATTTAAACTTGAAAGCATAATGGACAGACAAAGTTATAATCATAATTATATTATTATAATTGCACATTAGCAGTGCAAAATCATGGTACAAAAGGTCATCCTTTTTTACCATGCTTTTGCCCTGGTTACCATCAAACAGATTGTTCCACTGTACTTGGCGTTCACGTACAGAATTCATTTTCAAAACTCAGCGTATCGGTACCTAAAATTAGTATTCTTTTGTATATATCTGACTCACCGACTTCAATGGGGATGACATCTGTTGTCAGCTGGACGACAACTGACACCTCATACGTGTCGGCCTCCAGTTTTTCTGCGATTTGCGACTAAAAAGCACACGTCAAAGTCGCAGACGTATCATCGCATGTACTCACAACACAATCTTGCTCACTAAAGGCTCACTTTAAACACAAAACTAAAACAATTTAACAATTTGATCAAGTGATCTGATCAAAAGTCACTGTGATGTTTTTTTTCGTGATCCGTCACTGTAACGTTTCCTCTTCCGCTGCCCAATCAATTGTTTAGTAGCTATGTTCGTTGTCGTTCAGATAAGTATCGATTCTTTATCGATTATCTAAAAGAAAAGAAATAAACATTACCTACACAATAAATTTTGTATAAATCTTAATTGTTTCAGTGGCAAGCGTGAACTCCGTTCAAATAGTTAAGCATTCTTGATAAAATATCTTAAACAAAAGGTTACACGACAGTTTTTAATTTGATTTATTAACTAAAAGCTTGACCAAGGTCAATCCGCCACAGTTATTGTTATTATCGTAGTTACATAGCCTTCTACATATTAGTAACCTTTTTTTTGCGGAGGCTATTACAGAAATTTAAGTTCCAATTCGTGTTGATTGTTGTAATCGTAATGCTTTAAAATAAAGTTAACCTTTTTAATGCAACTATGGATTTAGATTGCTGAAGTATTAAAAACGAATTAAAGATTCAAATAATTTAATTTGCAACACACCAATTTTGAGTTATATCCAAGAGACCTAACTCTAAAAAGGGGTATTTGAAATCTGATTCATAAAGCATAATCTTTATGATTCAATTTTCAATTACCTTTTTTTGAGTTAGATGTCTTAATGATATCTAACTGCACTACAGAGAACAAATTTTAATTTAAATATTACATATACGTTATATACCAACACGTGTCTCTTAATCGACAGTTTATTGAGACTCGTCTTTACTAATGTTGAATTGCAAAATACTTAATTATACTCATACATTTATTTATTACGAATTTTACATTGTTAGTTTGTTTTATGTCTGAGAATCATCAACTAACATTTGAGTGGGGATACTTTTTTAATATTTTCTCAGTTTGCTTGCCATGAAAATTTAAATAACATGCTTTGATGAAAAATTGTCTCTAACTACACAGAATCTTCAATGAAAATTCTTGTTACGTCCAAAACAACGGTATAAGGTAAACCTTTTTTACGATGTTTTCATACATTAATCATCAGTTTATGCTTTGGATGAGCTATCTGATAGGCACTAGCACATTTTCATGCTTGTGTACTATAAAATAAAATACAGAACATAACTGATTTTATTATCAGTGAGCGATAGTACATGATGAACTCAAAACCAAATATTTGAAAAAAGCAACAATTTTGAAAAATCAAGGAATTGCTGAGTTATACAAATATTTTTCTAGTTACAAATATTTTTCTCTGAAAATCAAGTTCAAGTTTCAAATATTTTTCTTTGGAACAACTTGTATGACAAGGAAGACTGAGATTTAAGGAAGGTTAGTATGAAAGCGATATCTTACTCTGACTTTAAATTTTCTTGCAAAGATAGTTCTAGAAAATTCATTTCATTTGGTCACCTGATCAATTTTACTTGAGACTATAAACCAGGAACATTTTTATAAATAATTTAAGAAACAAACATATCAGTTTCAACACTCACTATGTAAAGAATCACTGGTTGATATAGCGCGACGTGCTAACAAAATCAACGTTCAAATGTACACAAGCGAACAACTCCACTTATCTGAAAATACGTCAGTCCACCCGTGGTTTCTGTCACATGCTATTTACATAATTATATCTTAGTAGTCAGGCGAATGCCTGTATGAATGTACAGCCCTCTAGCCAAGCTACAACCGTTTCGTTTCGATTCCTTTATTCTGACGTCATCTCAACGCTCAGTCACGTGGTCAGAACAAAGGAACAGAAGGCGTGGCTGACTTGAGGTGATCAACGAAAACAGAATCGAAACGAAACGGTTGTAACTTGGCTAGCGGGGCAGGGTTAAAATACTAACCCTGTACATTTATATACTTTATATTATAATGCTGATGACGTTGCTGGATTTCTTGAAAGATTCATCGTAGCCCTAGATTGCAAAGGGCAACTGAAAGAACATAGGTGGGTTTGAGTCAGTAAAAGTCTGACTTCTTCTAGCTTCACCCAGCGCGGGAGGAAATATTTGACGATTTTTACCTCAAAAAATAATTGGATTAAAGTACACATAAAAAAAAAATATTGAAACAAAATAATGCAAGATCTTCAAAAGATTGACTTTACAAGATCAAACTGTAAACGACAAATCTTTTACAAACTTGACGTAAAATTTTGGATTTTAAATAATTTTGTAGCGATTCTTAACTTAGTGATGATTGTAGTTTTTAATATGTACAATTAACATTTTTTTTGTGATTTTGACGCACGTAAATTATAATATAACACCTCAAATTATCTCTTCACATAGTAATTAAAATTATAGTCTTAAATGTAGAACTCATTACGGTAATTATAATAGATACTAAAAAAAACCTGTAATTTTTTCCGTTCATTATTCATAGAAATGGCAGAGCTGACACTATTTGAATATTTTGATGGTCACCATTTTATGGAGAACTTACAAATGAGGTATATTTACTTCATATAATTTTTCTCTTATTTTTTTAATTAGGGTAAACCTAATTTTGTTGAAAATTGCACGTCAATTCAAACATGTCCTTGAGAAGGACAAGTTCAATTATCCTTACCTACTCGTGTAAATTAGTTCAAGTGATAGAATCTCATTAATATTCTGTTCAAAAACGGTAATTAATCGTTCACTTCTAATCAGCGCGCTTCACACTGCGTAAACGCATCACACGCACGTGATCGACAATATCGCGCGCCGTCTTACCCTTGAAATCTCAACCAAAAAACAAACTTGACAAACGAAAATTAGTCGACACTTTTATACACTCTTAAAATAATACTAATTGCTGTAATAACGTCATAAAATAGCGAACATAAATTAGTCACACCGATAACTACCTCATATTTACTGAAAGAAAAAATAGGCATTTTCAACATGACAAGGTAATTGAATACTGATTTTCACTAATCTCCACTCATTTTGCGGTATTAACGCGTAACAAGCCTAACGTCTGGAATCACCATAACAATGATACTACAACAATAAAATGCAGATAACAAACGGAGTTTTCCGGATAAATAATACAAAACTTTGAATACATTAGTGGCTTAACTAATTGTTGGGAACACTGCCACTGAAACAACCTTAGATCACTTAACTTACATCGAAATTTTGAACCGTCAATGTCAAGTGCATCCGCGGTACTGAATCATTTATCACTTTCGATTGTATACCATAGAGATAAGTGCATCTCATACGAACAATGCGATATAAGGAACTCGCGATAAGGTAAAACGTACGATCGTTCGTCGCTTGTACCTGTTTAGCACCGCGCGCGTGCGACTGCCGCGATGTACGACGCACGAATGCCGCCAAACGACTTTACCATTGTTTACTTCGATAATTACATTTTCATTTCGATCGAGTTTACGGGTCGAAGGCTCTAAGGCGGAAAATCTCGAAGCGATACGTCATTACCTGCATTTGTTGACGACAGGTTAATCAGACGAAAGTGTGTATAAATGCAATCTTTGCCTTTGCGTTTGGAGCGTTTATTTTTTCTTTAGGCTGATTGGAGAACTGCTTATTATGTAGTTCAGTTTATACAGGCGATTTACTAAGTTAAATATACAAGTGGTTGTGGTTTTCGGAATCTATTTAATAAGAATTTAAATTTATTTTATTTATTGACGAAACCTACAGCAGGTGTTAGAAAAAAGTGTTGATAATAATTAATTATTGATAGCTAAGAAATAATTTTGGTTGATTAAATGAGAAGAACTGGGCTGATACTGGTCCAGTTATTTATATAATAACTTATGTAAATCAAACAAAATTGATTAATTCATAAAATATTTTACTAATAATAATTATGATCGTTCATCACGTTTCAGAGTAAAAAAATTTAGAGGATAAGGTAGACTGCTGCTAAATTGTATTTTAATCCTGAATTGGTTATTATTTTATTTAAAAAAAAATATATTTATAATTTTTTTATTTATAAATAGATTTAGGAAAAATTGAATGAGGTAAAATTGATTTTGAATGAATTAAATAAATTAATAATATTTAAAAAAATTGCACTACAATATAGGTAACAGTTTACGTAAAGTTGTACATAAGTACCTACTTGTTAATTTAAATACATAGGTTTAACTTTATATTAACAAAAATCCGTTAAAAAACAATGATATGAAATAATTTTCAATTGTTCAATAGATAGTAATTATTTTAAGTCACCTCACTACTACATACATATTAGAAAAAAAAAACCTAATTAATTACATAGAGGTTGTCACACATATGAAAATGTAGTGGAAGATCTCCCATCCGCGTTACAGATATTACAATTAAGCCTTCATAGCCTGAATGCATTACACTGATGCGACGGCTACAATAACGTACACTGTTGAACAAAGACCTCCTCAAGTGTCGCCAAAATGACTGGTTCTGTGCATCTCGCATTCATCGGGTTCCCGCGAATCTCACCATGTTATCAGCAAATTTTGTGGAAGGCATTCAACTAAGAAGAAGGCTAAGCTCGGAATAATCGAATCAGGAATGAAGATATTCGTAAGAGAACCGCAGGTGACAACGACATAGCTTGAAAATCGCCAAACTTAAGTGGCAGCGGGCAAGGTACTATACAGCTCGCAGAATAGATGACTGACGGAGCCGAAAGGTTATGAAGCAACAACCCCGTCCGGAAGATGCAGCGTCGGAAGGCCTTCCACAAGATACGATGCATATTGAAACGAAGTTACAGGTACCTCAAAAGCTTTAACATTCACACAATACCTAAAAAGAAAAAAGATATGACTGCCCTGAATTATATCATTTAAAAAGTGTTCGTCCAAAACAGCCTCGGATCATGCAAAGTCGTGACAACGGAATTGCAGACGGCACTGATAACCTGTAATTTTATTATTATGCTTAATTTTACTCCAAACTTAAACAGGTGCTTTTCAACTGTAATAAATTTAAACCACTTTTTCAATGATAATTATTTTAAAAGTGAAACCAGCTTTATGTCGAGTTCCTTTTGTTATATGTGAATCAGCATTTCTCTTCGTATAATTTAATTCGATTCAAAATATTTTATTTCACGTAAGCCTATACGGGCGCTATAAAGTTAGAAGCTAGTAAACGATTTCAATTATTATGCAAATAGAAATTAACTGGCTTGATGGGTGGAGAGGGAGAGGGAGGCCAAAGAAAAGATGGATGGATTGTGTGAACAGTGATATGAAAGAAAAGGAAGTTAGTGATAGTATGACTTTTGACAGGATAGAATGGAAGAAAAAAACGTGTTGCGCCGACCCCAAATAAGATGGGACAAGGGCAGGAAGATGATGATGATGAGAAATTAACTGGCTTTAAAAAAATATTTCATTTTACAAAAAAATCCATATTGCATATTACTAGTTGTGTGAAGAGAGTAAACGTGTAACTCTTCATAAAACTAACTATACAATTAAAACATCCTTATTTTCATGAAATTATCATGAAAATAAGGATATTTGATTTTTGATTTAATTTAATTATAGTACCAACCATCCTGACACTAATGAGTCAAAATATGTAGAGCTATCTGTATGAGTCGTCAAACCCCTTTAAGTAATTGTACCATATCATTTTATTGATGTTATCTCGACGTAAATAAAAGTACTTCCGAAGCTTAACATTTTACAAAAATGTCGCAATTACTATTAAATGTTGTCACTGAAATGACACTTAATGACTCCTTATTAATTATACAGTTTTGATGCTATCAAAGAAATGTAAAAACGGCTCGTGATAATAAAAATGTGTCTATTTTTGTACACTAGCTAATTAATGCAGAAAAATAATATTCACGACTATAGTACTTGAGAAACTGGATATGATGGTGTTAGAAACCTGCTTGACAACCACTGGTAAAAGTTATCAATTGCTAATTTATACACCATCTTCTAACATACCAAGAAAGCATAATTTACGCGTCTAACTTACCGACTGGATTCTGGAAAATTTAAATCATCATCATCATCAACATTTCAACCGAAAAACGTCCACTGTTTGACATAGCCCCCCCCCCCCCCCCCCAAGCGACCGATCATGTGCATCTCGCATCCACCGCATTCACGCGACTCTCACCAGGTCATCGGTCCACCTTGTGGGAGGCCTTGCGTTTTCCGATGCGCGGTCGCCACTCTAGAACCTTTCAGCCCCATCGACCATCCGTTCTACGAGCAATGTGTTCTGCCCACTGCCACTTTACTTTCGCGATACTTCTGGCTATGTCGGCGACCTTGGTTCTCCTGCTGATACCTTCATTTCTTATGCGATCAAGCAAGGAAACTCCGAGCATAGCCCTTTCCATTAACTCTTTGGTTGACTGTAAGCCTTCTGAAGAGGCTCATTGTAAGCGACCATGTTTCAGCCGACTACCCCGAGGGCTGGTCTCCACCTTTAGTTATAACTGGTTTAAAATTGAGAGGAATTTGGATACAGATTATAAGTATTACATTTATTATCATACTGGCATATAATTAGTTGTAAATCCATAATACTAATGTCCCTACTTTGTATGAAATCTCAATGTACATCTAATGCATGATTATTCTCGTATCATCAGGCATTACGTATTCAGGAATGCTACCGTGTAGAATGCTGAATAAATAAGCTATCTACGAGTGTTTGTATAAGTGACAGACTGTTTAAGAGACTTTATCAAATAAAAATCTAACTAAAGAATTACGTTGGTATTTATTTGTAACTTTAGGTCTATACCTATATGAGGGCTGCCGGATTGTTCAAAAGATTTTTTTTTAAATGATGTGTTATCGCTTGACCACTATATTACTTGCTGGTAAGCAATGATGTGGTCTATGATGGAGCTCACTCTTGACTTAATGACCCCCAAGTTATAGCCATCAGGAAACACAGACTCCGGCAGCAAATTACACTCCTTAGCAGTACGTACAATAAATGTGTTCTTAAAACGTTTGGCACGTATGGATGGGATACCATGTTACCACATTACCACGGCACTAAATCGCAAAGGGACGTTTTAGTCAGTAAAAATTGGACACTTCCATCCACCATCTCGCTGATGGTGGCACGTGTTATTGGGTCATTCGGCTCCTTTCAAAATAGTTAGTCATGCTCATGAACGGATGCCGTCAGTTGAGACTGGTCATCTCTTAGCTGCCAGTGGCTTAATATAATTTATATTTTTTAATTAGTTTTTTTTTATTATTATTACTTATCTACATTGTGCTCACATATTAGAAGCGATAAGAAATATGTAACCAAGATTTATGTAACTCATTATATGATTTAAAAGAGTGTCCATGGAGGTTCTTGCACGTACTTCTCCATAGAGATCTACGCTTTGGAACGTGCAATTTAGCTTTCCTTTTTTTTTGACTAACCGACATTTTGACAATTCAAAAACAATATAAAGCCCTCCACAAAATCATCAGAAATCAACCTAGCCCTGGTAGCTAGACCTTGGTTCCCGGAATGTGTACTCGAAGAAATCAAAATATACGTCGCAGCAATATATAAATTATTGCTGCTTATTTTTTTATGCGTGGAAGTTTTTATTTACACATAAATTGACACTTTTTAAATATGTAAAAAACCACTTAACTATCATTATAAATATATTTATATACACTAAGTAACAAAAAAAACCTTAAAAACTAAACATACAGCGTGGCAATGCTGGCAGCCTTTTGGGTACATTACCAGTCGATAACCGTGCGGAGTAATTTTTTTGACGCTATACTTTTGTTTACTTTTAGTTAGTTCATTGCAACCAAAAATCACTTCACGTTCGTTAATATACAAAATTCTGAAAAGTACATTTACCTCATCTGACCTCCTTCAATATCACAATATCTAAATTATAACTAAATCCATGTATCTCGCAAAAAAATGGAACCCTGTATTTTTCTTAGTGTTTTTTCTTCAGATAATTTTCTGCGTAAGTCACGTTTTCATATCATACACGACGTGTAACTACATCTTACTGCATCGCTGCCTCCTTTAACAGTTCTCATCCCGTCTGTAAACCGATAAATTCATGTTACGATTTTGAAAACGTCATCTTATGGAATCAATATTTCAATATTATAGTATTAGGATAAAAAGGTCCTAAAAACCACAAAGTCATTTCAACGTTCTTGTGATCACCATAGTCGCAGGCTTGCGGACGGTAACCGTCCGGACTGAGTGCAAGACGTCGACGGCGCCGTAGTGTTCGCCTCAAGGAGATGTCAGCTAACCACAGGGGCCCAGCAGAATCGAAGAATACTTGGGCTTGTGAAACCGCGGAGACAGCTAGTTTATGATATTTTAACTCGTGAATAGTTTTCGTTGAGTGCCAAAAAGGTTTCAGAATTGATTATTTCGAGTTAAACACGAGTCAAATTCTATAAAAGTTATACATACTTATACCAAATTTTGATGGGTTTATCATAAGTCGCCTTTACAGACTAAAGTTTAGCAAACACTCAATTTCGATTTCAGATCCATAAGCAAACTATCATATATTTACAGGATATAGTAAATAAAGATCACAATTACATAAGTCTATATCATCGTGATGTAGATTAGATCTGCTCCAAGATAATAATAGACAGAATCACGAACTGTAATATGAATATACATGAAGTTATGTGTAAAGGTATAATAATTTACTATAGATTTTCCTTAGGACACTAATAATGTGAGCATCTAGGAAATGGCTACTAATAGCGTACCTGTTTTTAGATCTTTGTTATCGCAAATGAGTTGAGCATTGTATGAAGACGAATGCACAGCAAAACATCCTGTTTTAGACGCAAATAACTTACATTATTATCACTCTCTTGGGTCTTGGAGTATTATAGTAGGTATGTGAGTTTACAGTACATGTTAAGAATGTTGGCCATTCTAAAGTTGGCTGTATCTTCTCGAAAAAATTCGCAATACGCATTTGCTATAGGATTCTTAAAAAAAAAATGCTGCGTAGCCAGTTGTTTGAAGTTCGGAGTCATCATAATCATCATTTCAGCCGAAAGAGTCCACTGTTGGATATAGGCCTGCCCCCAAGCGTCGTCACAACGACCGACTCGTATCCTCCACATCCCCGCGACTCACACCAGTTCATCAGTCCCTAGTGGGCGGCCTTCCAACGCTGCGTTTTCCGGTGCGCGGTCGCGACTCTAGAACATTTCGGCCCCATCGACCATCCGTTCTACGAGCAATGTGCCCTGCCCACTGCCACTTTAGTTTGGCGATTCTTCGGGCTATGTCGGCGACCTTGGTTCGAAGTGGTCAAGGTATATCTGCCGTACTGCACGTGTGTACACGTCCACGACCCAGGAGTTATTCTTAAAATGTGGAAAAGTTTTTTTTTTAACTGAATCTACCAAGGTACCTACCGCTGCGACAATTTGCGAAAGAGTTATCGTCTCCCTGTAACGCAAAAGACAACTGAAAGAACAAAGGTTGGTTTTAGGCAGTAAAAGTTTGGCACACCTTCATGGTCCACCAAGAGCGGGAGAAGCTGTTTTATGATACCCAACTTGAAAAAAGGTACTATGTACTTACTGTCGCTTTTATGAGATTGATTAATGATATGAGCAATCAAATTGCTGCCCACGCAGCCAAATCTACATATTTTATCTTAAAACTTAACCCATTGTAGTGATGATTTGAAAAATTAAAAACAAATTTCAAATCAAATAACTGAATATGATCCTCCAATCAAAACTGACATATAATAACAAACCAACTAATTGATTGATTATGATCGTGATACAACTTAAGGAAAAGAAAGAAGAAAAAGAAAATTAAGATAGAAAGAACTAAGAAAATTAAAGAACAAAAATAAATAAAGAAAATAAATTTATTTAGGAAACAGACACATAATGAAGAAACCAGTATTGATGCGGAAACTTAAATTAAAAAAGGGCTAGTTACCTTTCAATTATCATAGTGACGATATAGATATAATTAATAATCATGATTAAGATTAGACCAATCAACAAATTGCATAACTATAGGAAAATCTATCTATAAATAGATATATAAAAGTGAAAATCCACACCAGAAACTATAACACCTACAAATTTAAATTTTGGTAGGACAGGTTCCTTATAGGGTGTAGACATCCGCTAAGAACGGATTTTACGAACCTCAACCCCTAAAGGGGTAAAACGAGGGTTGGAAGTTTGTATGGAGAAACCTTTTTTCACGTGGGCGTAGCCACTGGCAGAAGCCAGTTACTAAAATATTCATCATGGGTTTTTCGATAGCACAAAATTTACTTTATTTAATTTGCAATCAAAGACTTTGATCTCATCTCATAATGATCGTCTTAACGTCAATAACAAAGTTCACCTTTAGCGAAGGTCCAAAGTTAAATTAATAGTCGAATAAACAATTAAAAATATGGATTTTCCACTTATCTTGATTGGCTTTGCTTTTTTCGTAAAAGTAGACTTTGTATCTATTAGTAGACTTTTTGTTTTAAGATCAAAGGTTTACGAATAACGTCAAAAAAAGTTCGACAACACACTATGTGTTGGTGTTGGACGATAATAATTGAATAGGTAAACTTGGATCTCTGAGTGTTTTTTTTTTATTAGAACAATGGACTGGTGTAGAGTTTGTATGTAAATGCTAAGCATGTTTAATTATATCTATCTATAAGTAGGTATATAATTCTTCGGTACGTGTGTTTGTCACATTCTCTTCAACTGCTTGACCGATTGGAAGTTTTATGCGTTTATTTCAGTAGGTGCGGTAAGTAACGCTGCAATCGGGTTTTCAATATTTTTTTTTAACAAAATGCCAGTTTTCAGATAAGACTACGTCTATTGGGATAGCTAAAATCTTCGTGTCACAGTGTTTGTTATCGAACTCCTCCTAAACGGCTTGACAGATTTTTATATCAATTTTGGGTATATTTGGTAGGTCTGAGTATAGGTCGTAAGCTATTTCTTACCCTTAACCCCTACCCCCATTTTTTCTTTGATATTTTATAATATATGGCACATCAACGTTTACTCAGTCAGCCAATAATTTTAAGCAGATACGATGAATTTAACCTTTTCAGTAGCGTAATTAGAGACACAATAGAAAGACAATGACCGAGAGTTTAATTAATTAAATATTCATTCTAGCGATCTTCCGCTCTCCTACTATTCAAAATTTTACTGAACCTAACAGGATCCATAACTGTTTCCATTCCAATATTTACCAACTCATGTTTGTTCATTATGTATTGCAATAAAGATTTGTATAAGAAAGGACTCGTAGTTCAAGCGACCAAAGTTTTAAAGTCGCCCTCACACAGACTGGTCACAGGCATAGAACCATCTCGAGCCGTCCAATAATATGTGTAATTAGTGAAACTAATTGACACGTTACGCTACATGCGTAAGGAAGGTGCTGATAGTTTCATCTTTAGTAGTTACTAGCTTTTGCTCACAGCTTTGCCCGCGTACCTAAAATACTGCCTATGTCACTCACGAATAAAGCAGCTGTCTATTGGTGATTAAATTTTAGCAATCGGACTAGTACTTTCAGAGATTACCTCCTACAAACAAAAAATAAAAAAACAAACTTTACCTCTTTATAATATTAGTGTAGATTGTTAAGACGAGTTCATGCTATATGAGAAGTTCTCGCATTTATTTTATGAGTAGCTTCTGCCAGCAGCTTCACCTGCGTGAAAGTCAAAAACTATTTGAAGAGAACATAGTGTACCCGAGTGTCTAGTTTCATCCAAATTCAATCAGTATTTATTTGATTAGTTAGCAAACAGATAGACAGAGTTTTATAATACTACCTAGTTTTTTTTTTAGTTAGTAAATCATCCAATGACATCTGGCGTCCTTGGGCGGAGCGAGAGGGCGTGTCAGACTTTTACTGAATAAAACCCCACTCCTATGTTCCTTCGTTGCCTTGCATTACAAGGCCCCGGGTTTTCTTTTCAGAAGCAAAGCCCATGGCCCCAGTAGGCTTCGACCCTGCTGGGCCCCTACGGTTTTGTTGACATCTCCTTGAGGCGCGCATGGAACACTATGTGCCGAATACTATCTAGTATGGTTTATTTGTATCTAAGGAATATTAAAGAAGAGAGTGACGTAGGTATCGTCAACATAAAATCTAAAAATAAGAAAAAAAAAGTATTGGTTGTCACTAAGTGATGAACACACAACATTCATAGAGCGTGCTCATGCGCATAAGTTTTTTTTTTATCATATTGATCGGCACCATTTTAGTTTACATAACCCTCATTAAGACGACCGATCTAAAAGCCAGTAATAAATGTAATGCGAAATTACGGTCTCACGTCTTTTCCTTATTGTAAAACAATTATTATGACGCATTTTCTTACGTCGTCGGTTTTAAATAGACGAACAACCATAATTAAAACTCCGTAATATGACGGCACGGTTGGCGCATTAGTTGAGAGATTGACTGCTGCACTATGTATCGCGGGTTCGAATCTCCCACGGAACAAATATTTGTATGGCCTAGAAATAGGTGTTCCGGATCTGGATGTCTTATGTATGTGAGTTTACATGATTGCAAATGTACCCTCGATACAGAAGTTATTCTTCATCATCTTCCTGCCCTTGTCCCGTGTTATTTAGAGTCCGCGCAACACGTTTTTTTCCTCCATTCTGCCCTTTCACTCGTCATGCTATCACTAACTTTCTTTTCTTTCATATAACTCTTCCCACAATCCATCCATCTTTTCTTTGGCCTC
Source organism: Mythimna vitellina (assembly GCA_949316375.1). NCBI lineage: Eukaryota > Metazoa > Arthropoda > Insecta > Lepidoptera > Noctuidae > Mythimna > Mythimna vitellina. The sequence continues at coordinate 13,590,127 of OX438686.1, forward strand.
CCCATCCCTTTTCATCCACATTTATGCTCATAACTCTTTTAGTAACATGCGTTTTATCCCTCCTCTAAGGAGGAGATCTGGTGGATCTGGTGATCTTGGTATGGCCATGTTTACATGACCATACCAAGATAAACGATTTCTCTTCAACTTTTCAGTCACTGGCGCCACTTTCAAACTTCCTCTAATATACTCATTTCTCACTTTATCTATTCTCGCGGACCAGCAATGGGTAGCTCACCGTCCGACCGTCCGGTAACAGTCCGGACCGAGCCAAAGTCGTCGACGGCGCTTAGTGTTCCATGCGCGCCTCAAGAAGATGTCAGAAACCTTTGGAACCCAGCAGGGTCAAAGCCTTCTGGGGCCAAGGGTCTAATTCTGAAAGGAAGCTTCGGCCCTGGTATGAAAGGCAACAAAGGAACAAGAGTGGGTTTTTAGTTAGCAAAAGTCTGATACTATCTTCCACTTAGCCCAAGAGCAGGGGTTGATATTCCCACCGAAAAATAAAGGCACTTGAGTAAACAATAACAATATGCTAATTTTGGGATGGCTTAATAAGCCTACAGTTTATCTAGTTGTGATAACTATTATGGAAATCTGCTCTATAAATACCATTATTGCTTACTATTAGATGAGATACTAGTCAAAAAAAAAAATTTTATAATTATAATTTTGCAAAGGCATATAGGGCAAGGGCAAGCAATCACTATGCTTAAGCTAAAAGTACTTAAATAGGTGCTCAAGCAAGTGATAAGTACAACCTTCAACACATAAGTACCTACCTAGGTACAGAGATCGAAAAGAAGAAAAAAACAAACGAGATCACTTAGGCTAAAATTCTCAGTAATAACATATCATTACTTTAAGTAGGTAAGCATAATAGATCCTTTCATAATAATAAATCAGTAATGATAAACTTAAACCCACCCAATTATAAGACAAATAGCACAAACACAATACAGCTAATACGAAAACTTAACTTCGACTTGTCAATTGTTCAAGTCATTGCCGCTAGATGACGCTAGTTATTACAACTGAAGTTCTATTTTTATTATAATGTTCAACAAAATTGTAGTCAAACTACAGGTAGTTTTCTTACGGACCAATAATCTTTTTAGTCAGGTAATTGTTTAAATTAATAATAATAAATATGTCTGTTTGATATATATTTTTTTTACAATATAAAAGTCAGTCTTACTTAAAAAATCAGTCCAAGCGAAGCAAATGAAAAAACAAGCCTGGATTGTGAAACAACCTAGTATTTATAGCTATGTAAAAAAAAACATTTTTCGAGTTATTGTTTTAACTTTACGGAACTTTCGATAAAATAAATATCAAAACACCTTCTAACAAGAAAGAATCCAAGCACAAATAAAAAAAATCATAGTATAGTGTAAGTAACTATATAGTGTATTAGTACTAACAGGTTAATATAATAGGTTACATGCTAAAATGATTACTAACATCCTATACTTACACTTTTTTTTTGTTGTATGGGAGGGTTATCCCACACAACAAATAAAGTTGTGTTGTCTAAAAAAAATCTACAAAATGAAACCACTGTATTAATGGATTTTTCCACACATTATTTTTACTTACAGACATCTTTGCAGTCAACAAACAGAATTTAGTACCTGAAACAAAAAAAAAAACTAATGAATGTACAAATCAAGTTATCATCTTAAAGTAGGTTCCTTCTATTAAATTAACGTGTGCAAGATCAAATGAAGTGATCAGGAATTCAGTTCGACTCTCAAAATATTTGCTCTGCAAATTATTACCATTATAATTTTACCTGTCAAATCGTGCATCACGATTCTCTTGTGATCTTTGTTTGGCAGACCCTACCCCCTCGTAGTGACGTCACAGTTTACGTTCCAAATATGTTGTGATCACATATTATTTAGAATATGATGGAAGAAAGCTAAAAATATGAAAATTAAAATCATTTTAAAGGTTAGTTAGGAGCAGTGGTTGCTGAGTGGTAACGGCCCCGACTTACGAGTTGTAGGTCGCGGGTTCAAACCCAGCCAGGCGCATTACTTTGTGTAATCTATTTCATCACTGCTGCTCTCAAAACGGTGAAGGAAAACAATGTGAGGAAACCGGCATGTCCTAGAACCAAAAATTCGAAGACATGTGACATCCACCAACCCGCAATGGGCCCGCGTGGTGGATTGCGGCCCATTCCCTCCCCTACAGAGGAGGCCTGAGTCCCAGCAGTGGGAACATTATAAGGCCGACTATGCTATAGGTTAGTTATTTAAGGTGGTTCTTTGATGAGAGACGCACAGTCAATGCTCCACTCAAAACTAAAGAAGATTAACAAATTATGTATTATGAAGCTAACCGAGACGACGACATTAGTCAAAACATTCACAAAAATATGTTTTATAATAAACAAATTATAAGACATAAGTTTTTAAAATAAATATAAAAAAACCAAGCATTAAAAAAAAAACAATTTTACGTCTCAGTAAAAGTATGAAATCGTATTCCATTTTCAATTGAGACATCCCTACGCAAACAGTTTTCTCAGTTCTGTTCGAAGGCTACGTCACTAACCTATCCAAACAATTTTGTTCGATATTTGCTTGCGCAGATATAAATGGTAAGCAAAGCATTAACAGTAAATAATTCTTATTTTTAGAGAGTCGTGTCGTCCCGTTTTACACTCAGAGCCGTTGATCTCTTCTGAGAATTTTTTCAATAACTTTCTCGAATGATTTATAAATATATTATAACGATAAATAAGTATAGAAAAATATATTTTAGGACTTTGAACTTTATATTCATGTGATTATTCTCGTCATTTACATTATACTAGTTCATGATTTATTTTAGCATCCTTAACAGTTGAGCATCAACGCCGAGTTAGTAGCCTGTCGGTTTTCTACCGATTGCATTTCGGGGACGGTGCGTCGTAATTTCATAATTTAATTCCGTCAAGCCCGTTAACGCCGCTTAGTTATACGCACAATAAATGAATACCATGTGAAATACATTTATTGTGCGTATAGCTAAGCAGTGGAATTCCCTGCCGAAGCCTGTTTCCTGATAACTAAACCCGGAGGGGGTGTTAACCACCACACAAATAGGTTACGTCTAGGTAAGTGTGCTTCGTCATCGACCACGACTTCGCTTGCCACCAGGTGAGATAGTGGTCAAGCGTGAGCGTATCAACAGGTGCTATCAGCAGTAAAAAAAAAGTTTAATTAACGATTACAACAAGTGATTTGCCTTTTGCAAAAATTTATGAGAGACGGATCGAATTTCGACCATAAAAGAAAGCTTAAAAACCAAAATCTATACATATTATAGTAAAGAAGAAGAGTTCTTTTTTGTTTAATCTATTCTCTGGAACTATCAGTGGGTTCGCCAAACTTAAGTGGCAATGGGCAGGGCACATTACTCGCAGAACGGATGGTCGTTTGGGCCGAAAGGTTCTGGAATGGCGACCACGTACCGGAAGACGTAGCGTTGGAAGGCCTCCTGCAAGGTGGACCGATGACCTGGTAACGGTTGCGGGAGTACGATGGATGCGAGACGCACAGGACCGTTCATTGTGGCGACACTTGGGGGAGGCCTATGTCCAGCAGTGGACGTCTTTCGGCTGAAATGATGATGATGATGATGATCAGTGGGTTTGGAAAAAATCTTTATATATGGGATAGTTCATAACAAACAGTATAATAACATGACATCGACAGAAGCGGAGCAGTAACCAATCACGCGGGTGAAACTGCAGGAGACAGTTTTTTTGGTGTGCTAGGAAAGTTTCTAATGACTTTTCCCACTCTAGGGTGGCGAAAGGACTTGTGTGACTTTTACTGACTAAAACCCATCTATGTTGCTTTAGTTGCCCTTTGAGTTCTATGACTATGGATTTCCTTTTCAGAAATTACCCGTGGTACCAGCAAGCATCGGTCCTGCTGGGTCCCTACGGTTTCTAAGTAATAAATCATATTTTATGACAGCAGAAACAACGATTTTATTATAGTTTCTGACATGTGCTATAATTGAGGGTAATTAAAATTGATAGTGACATAAAGACAAAATGAAAGGCTTATACCGTCATTCTGAAACTGGAAAGAGCAATGCCTTTTACAAGGGTGTTTATTAATTTCACATTACCGGAATGGCTGCAAAATGCGCGATTTCAACACTGCAATAAAACAATAATTTTAATTATGCCTATTTTATATAAATATTATGTCTTTATTTGTTACTTTACCTAAATAGGCCATCAAAATATTACACTTAATTCAAATTTAATGTGATCTTTATTATTTTAATAGATCAATAAATAAATAATCGTTTAATTTCAAATATGGTGTAAGCTGAACTAAATTTAGCAAAAATAATAGACTATAATTTATGTCTTTTACCAAGTAGTTAGAGTAAATCGAGGTCAATTACGACAGTTTATTAATTAAATATTTATGGTTCGAGGTGGCTCGAGAAAAGAATACCTGATAGAAGTTGGGGAGGTATTTGTTCAGCAGCAGGAAGTATAAGCTAAATAAAAAATACATATATAGTCTTTAGATTCGCTCCTCCTCCTCCTCGAGTTGTATTCCTCATTAATGAGGGTCGTGAAGTTCCTGTTAGATTAGCTTGTTTCGCAATGTGCGACGGTACTTGGCGTCATTAAGTGCGACTTTCAATTGCGTGTCCAGCCTGATTTAGATTCGCTAAACAGGAAATATAACTTGTAGAGATATTCTTATAAAATATTTGAAAATAAAAATAAAAATTGGCATTCTTAATCAAGTATTTGGTTATTTTAACCGAAGGTTTGAATTCATATCCAAACATTGATAATGCCGGGAGCTATCAATTAGCATTGAATAAATTAATCACGCTATTTAATCATGTGATCAGTGGTCATTCTTAATCGTCCCTGCGATCAATGATATGTCTCTGAGAGATGAATTTTATCTTGTAAAATGTCAAGGATCTTTAAACAGTACGTTTTGTTAAAGTATTTTTTAGTTTGTTTTTAATTAATGACAGTATAATTATTACATTTTATACATCGACTGCCACCGACTTCGCCCGCGTGATAAATGGAAATTATTCCAACAGAATGTTATGTGATATGAAATGTGCTATACCAGGACATGGTCTACCTGTGTTTCAAGCTTCAGCGAAATCCGTTCAGAGGGCTTAGCCAAGTTGATAATCAACAATCGTTAACGCTACTATCGCCAAGCTACAAATGTATGGGAATGACGTCATCTCAACGCTCAGTCATATAGTCAGAACAATGGAATCGGAGGCGTGGCCGACTCTAGACGTTCGACGAAAGAGAATCGAAACGAAAAGGTTGTAACTTGGCTAGGCCTGCAACTGTTCGAGCGCGAAGAAGTAACAAACAAACACACTCACAAACTTTTGCCTTTACAATATTAATATGCGTGATAGTAATAATATAAGTATAATCCACGAAATATATATTTAACATACTATCGTAAGTCATTCATTTTAAAAGTTTATGTATTTATGAGTGAAGACATCAATTTGGATTTGGGACCATTAATAATTTAGTAAAGGCTCTAAAATGTTTAGGGCCTTTTTATTCCTTTGCATATTCATAGAACTTAACTACGGGTCCATTATAGCATAATAATATAACAACAGCATTGAATTAATTCTTTATTTTTATTTTATTTGGGTTTACCCAAAGGTTGACAGGTAGAGAATGCATATTTTACATTAAGTCCGCCTATGTACCACTACAAACTGTATGTACACAGTTTAAATAAATAAATAAAACGATTTAATCAAACAACAATTTTTGTTAAGTCATAATTTTTTCTCTTAATAAACAACTCACGCTCTTTTTTAGTCGAGTAACTAGAAGAGAGCGTGAGGTCTATTATTTTGCCTTCTCTTTAAAAGCGTCTAATAATAAAAAAATATTTGTATTGAAATATTAATAATGTATTAAAAACAATCACCACAAGTGAAAACAGTTCACATGCACCGACTATTTATCTTTTGCTGTCATATCCGCATTATAAAGCTCGTTTCATGGCCGCACACGAAATCTTGTCTTGCTTTGCGTACATACTCGGTACTAGTAGGATGCATGGCACTTGCACTTCCGCTAGAAAATCTCGGCAAAGCTAGTATCTCTCTGTAGTCTATGGCCTTAGTGTAATTATTATTGCATTATTATTCTTCGCATTTCGCCTCGTCATTCATAACGCGCACATCGAAGGATTAGAACAATTCGCTTGATGCGGTCTTCTCATCCGATTATAATTTAAGTGTCTTCAAGGCCAGAGTGAATGGGCTCTTAATAGACTAGTGCGCATTACCATCGACGATTGCATCACTGCTTACCATCAGGTTTGATCGCAGTCAAGCACTTGTTTATATCTACTTTTATCTACTACTATTATACTAGTTTTATCATTAAAAAAAAGTTCAATCAGTGTAGCATAAAAAATAAAAATATGAAATTAGCGCATTATGTGTAATTGCGTAAATATTGTTTAATAGTAGTTATGTATATTTTGTAGGAGCTTCGAAATAACGTGTAAGAACTCAAAATATTTATTTCTAAAGAATGAACAGTGTGTTCTAAAATAACACGATTGAATGACTTTTCATGAAATAACCATTCAATAGCTAATGCAAATAGCTTCACCTTTTTTGTGACTGACCAACCTTGACAAAAGTACCTGTAAATGGTTTATTTGAAATAAATCGACGGGTGCAAAGTAAAAAAAAATATCTACAAATTAACGATTTTCTGTTATCTTAGTTGAATTATTAATAATAAGCAGTTATTTAATATTTTTTATTTTTTCATTTTTGACACTTGAAAGAATAATTTTTTAAATAAATTACTGCAGTTTGCACCCGTCGAAATGCTTTGAGTTTGAATTAGGTTAGTATTGATGATATTAATGATTTCTGAACGGTCCCGTTCATCTCGCATCCATCGGATTACCGCGTCCCTCACCAGATCATCAGTCCACTTTGTGGGAGGCCTACCAACTCTTCGTTTTCTGGTACACAGTCACCACTCCGGAATCTTTCGGCCGCATCACCATCTGTTCTACGAGCAATGTGCTCTGCCCACTGCCATTTAAGATTCTTCGGGCTACGAGTATGTGGGCAACCTTGGTCATCCTGTTGATGACTGACTTTATGATATCAGTACAAATTTGTAAATTTAATGTTTTTAACCTATTTAAAAAAAGGTGCAGGTTTTTAATTTGGTTGTATTTTTATCATCATTATTTTTTTATGTTTGTTACCTCAGAACTCCGTCGTTTATAGACCAATTTGCAAAAGTTTTTTTTTTCCCCTAAAAGAATATGCTTCAAAATTGGTCCCATTTTTTCAAAATCCAGTTGTGATGATGGGATCCATGAGGAATTGAGGGAACTCCTTAAATATTACAGGCTAAGACTTAAGCATTTACAAAAAAAAAAAAAGATATGGCCGTTTATGTCGCAAAAAACGTATTATTTCGACACTTAATTAAGGGAACTAAAATTCTAGAGTACTTCCCATTGACCCCGAATACTGAAATTTTACATAAAGCAAGGTCTAAATTAAGTTTGTTGTTACTTCACAAATTTTTTTTTACGACTTCAAAAAAACTTCGAGACTTCAATCAGGAATTGTATATGTAAGTTTGTACGGAACCCTCTGGGCGCGACTTCAACTCGTTCTTGATCAGTTTTTTTTAATTATTATATCGTATAGGCTTGCGTTTGACTATTATCTCACCTGATGGTAAGCGATGATAAGGCTGACGATGGAGTACGCTTGAATAGAAGTAACTTATTCACTATCGTCTTAAAGAGGTTGCAGCTATTAGGAAACACAGACTCGCAGGGAATTCCACTCAGCTGTACGCATAATTAACGTGTTCCCAAAAGTGGTAGAGTGGTCATGGTTTCAAAACCAAGGCAGACGCTTTACTTAGTGTTATTTATTTTATTGCCACTGCTCTCAAAATGGTGAAGGAAAACATCATGAAAAAAGCGCCATCAGCAAACAAAAAATTCGATGATATGTGAGATTCTTTTTTTTTATTATTCTCGATAGGTTCGCGCTTGACCGTTATCTCACCTGATGCAAAGCGACGATGCGGTCGACGATGGAACGCGCTTACCTAGAAGTAACCTATTCACTCTTGATTTAAAGATTCGGGTTGTAGCCATCAGGGATTACAATTAATTACAATTACAATTCACCAGTCTTTATAAGTTAAGTTCGTGTGGTGGGTTACGGCCCATTTCCTCCCTTAAAGAGTAAGCCTGAGTCCCAACAGTGGGAACTTTGTAAGGCTGATTATGTTATGAATGTATGAATCATTCTAAAATCGCAAAAGCAGTTATCAGTAAATTAAAGATGTTCAAGTACTTAAAACTGCATGATACTTTGACACGTGTTGGGTGCATTCTGATTTCTATCTAATGACGCATCCAGTCATACACTTTATCGTTAGTGTTTCATACAATATGTTACACGACGCGTTCGTATATGCTGAATATACCAACGCATCGAGATAAGACGTTTTTTTATGTGTATGTATATTATACACTCCTATTTTTAATTAGTACAAAAAAAAAATGTGGCACATTTGTGTTGTTAAAAGTAAAAAAAACGAAGTTCCAAAATTTTCCACGAAAATTTGTCTTATTTGGTAAATTCATAATTGAATCAATCATTCAAAACAATTGCTACTAGAAAATACTACGCGCAATATTTTTTCGTTTTTATCGCCACTCTTTCATTCATAAATCAGTACCTGTAAAATATTTCCTTAAATTGAATGACATTTTGGGCAAAAAACCAACGCTCATACTTTGCTGTTTATGTATATTAAATATTAAGACATTACATAAATAATAACAAGACCTTTTCTAATAAGCCAACTAACTGAAAATTAGTGGTGTATAGTATACACAAAAAAAAAAAAAAATCCTGTAATACTTTCGGTGCCAAGATTATACAATAAGTCTACCTTACCATATCATCATCAACATCATCTTTTAAGCCAAAAGACATCCACTACTGGACATTGACCGATGACCGATCTTATGCATCTGGCATCCATCGGATTCCCGCAACCCTCGCCAGATCGTCGGTCCACCTTGTGGGAAGCTTACCAACACTGCGTCTTCTGAGACGTGGTCGCCACTCCAGAACCTTTCGGCCCCATCATCTGTTCTGCGAGCAATTATGTGTCGATCTGCTCACTATAAATGTATACTACAAAACTAATGTAGTGTGTATATATGTATTTGCATTTTAGTTATATGTATACTTTTTTTTGCTCTTGTTTTTCGTGTAAAATTTTCTTTTTATGCACCTACCATATTGTCTCTTCACCACCCTAGGTTGACTGGTAGAGAATGCCTAAGGCATTAAGTGCGCCTTTGTACTTTATGTTGCATGAAGTTTAATAAATAAATAAATACTATCATTTAAGTTTGGCGATTCTTACCTACCTCATTATTCTATTCTTACATACCTCGACATAATATTTCTGAATAATTGCTATAAATCGTAGCTAGTGGAGCTATAATCGATGTTGGAGACGCAATAGACAAACTAGATAACTGTGTTGTATATAGTGCATCACAGTTAAGAAACTGGTTTTTGTTTTTTGTAATTATTTGTGCGTCTATTCGGACAGAATAAACATGTTATCTTTCTTTTCTTTCTATAGTACTTTTAATCGGAACTACATTCAGCCCACCATACTCAAAACACGTGAATCAGCAATTTTCCCATTAATAGTGCTCGTTATGTAGAACATATTTTATAGTAATCATAATTACAATATATCAATGTAACAAGACTGCGTGTTTATCTGCACTATGACAGAGTGACGTAAACGTCAAATCACTTTTTCACCTCGAAAAGTCAAACAGTCACACTTCTCAAGGCATATTAAACAATTAAGACATATAATGGTGTTATATTCAAATCATAATAATTAAAATGAAGTAGCTAGTTCCGGCACTAAGCCGTTTGATATTTAACAGTACATAATGTAAATTACATCCGGAAACGACAAAGCTTTTTTTGTACATATGTTATTGATAACCATGTGTTGTCCATTACATACCGGTTTAGAGGAACGTTATGTATCGCCAACATTGGTTGTAGTATTTGCCGACTATTTACGTAAGAGCTCTCTTCAAAAGTTTATTACTTTTTGCGGAAAGTCCCGTTATGTTTGCTTTGAAGTCATCATGCTAAATAAGTTAAGATGCTAAATTGCCATAAAAATAGTTAAGTTGAAATGTGAAAGGACTGGAATGGAAGTTTTTTTTTTTGAAACTGTGAAATCATGAAATTTCTTCTCGTGTTCTGGATGGAGCGAAAGGGTATGTCAGACTTTTAATGAATAAAACCATACACGTATTCCTTTGGTTACATTTTCGAACAATCTCGAAGCCTTTTAATTTATACGAGTTGCTCAACTACAATAAAGAATTGCTGGAAAACGTGCGTCTCGCTTTTCTTCTTAGTTTTGATATACACTTAGCAATATTTTTGCTTGTTTTTCACGCAAACTGTCTTATCATCTTCGCTTGAATGATTTTCACTCATGTTTCGGTTTAAAATCATTTCACATCAACTCAACTCTATCAAATTTAATCTGCGTCATTAAATTCAATCTGCCAAAAAATGTAATAAGGCACGGGACCTTAACACTCGGATTGTAGAATTGTCCAAAAGAGGTACTGCGGCCCTGGAACGAAAAGGGCAACTGAAGGAACCAATGTAGATTTTAATCAGTAAAAGTCAGACAGTCCCTTTCATTTCACCCAGATTGAGAAAAGTGTTTCGATGATTTCTCACCTCAAAAGATAAAAGAAAGACTAAATCGTTACCGTCACTTATACGTGTAAGTCAGATTAACAATTTTCCTGACAGTCAAACAGAAACCAGTACACGTCGTCTTAACTAGATTGACCTAGGATTAATGTAAGGAAGTGGCCGTTTGTCTGTCATTTTCCTCTTGACTGATGGAGGAGCGCGCTTAATAGTTTTGCTAGATAATTTGAGACGAGGTAGCAAAAACAAAACACTGTTGTATTATTACTTTATGTTGTTTCTATGATAGCATAAGATTTGGAGATGGTGAAGATGGAATTATTCTTGTGAGAGCATGAGTTTAATGCATATTTCCTACATTGCCGATAATTTCCGTTCGTTATGGCAACACTTACCTAAAACATTCTTTTATCCAGCAGTGTACCTCATTCGGCTGAAATTATATTGATGAAGTGACATTTTCGAAGTAAAAGAAAATGGTCTTTCCGTTGGTTGAATTATAATTGTTTTAAGGGGCCTTATAACTATAATCTACTTATGTTTTTTTTTTTATTTCCGTTTTCATATGCTACTCAACTAATTACAACACATTTTATTATCTACGTAAAAAATTGTTAATAAAATATGCTACTTTGAGTATTTTTTTTATATTGACCATGTTCTCTTGCTTCCTGCACACTATTGTCTGCATTCTTTTAGTCCCTCATCCCTCCTTTAGCAAGTCTGCTGGAAAAATCAGATGAAGATGATACATAGTAACACACACTATGTATTATCTTTATCACATATCATGTGCAAGCTCTGTGAATCATCAGGAAAACTAATTATTAAGGTAGCATACTCAATAAAAATTTTAGAAGCAGTTCCGTGTCATTTCGAATGTTCAAGTCTTCAAGTGTCGACCGCGCCCAAGGCGAGAGGGGTAACAGCTAACGAATACAAAGTTTTATAGAAATGTACTTACATTTACAAGTTTACCTTTGAGTATGGATTAGACCAGCTTTAGACACAAAGCATAAATCTTTGATACTATTTAACGTATAATGTTTTTTTTCGTAGGTAGAAGGTATTCATGAACTTGACAATCAAAAAACTTTCACAATCTCACTAACTTTCTCTATAAAATGAATAACAAAATATCCAATTGTATGGAACTGCAGGCTAATTTTAAAAAAAAGTCTCGCTCTCATTGTTAAATTAAATTCCAGCACTACTAATTCATAAGTGGTTTCCTTCCCAAATATCACCTACCGATTTACATGACAATATAACCCTACTGACGCAGTCCATACACAGACAGTTAATACTTTATTTCTCTGAAATCACATAAAGTTGCATAAAGTTAGCCTGGGATCGAATATTACGAACTTCTGACATACTATAACTGTTCTACTTTTTCTCATATATACCTACAGTTTTTTTTAACCAATCATACGGTTTTGTAGACGGTACACCTTCGATTAAGGCCTTCTATAGGCTTGTCTTATTTACACTCGACCTTCACGACCATAGTTCAAGTGTCTTAATCCAATCTCGTCACCTGTCAAGATACTCATATATTTATTATTGAACACTTAGTCTGAAACAGTGTTACTTCCTTTATATTGTCTATAACTTGTCATACGTGTAGTTCTGTTTCGTTATCTTAAACTTTGTTCCGGTCTAGGAATTATTCCTGTTATCTTGTATGCAATCACAAATATATAAACTTAAATACACAAGACACCCAGACCCTTAACAATTCATCATCTTCCTGCCCTTGTCTTACCTTATTTGGGGTCGGCGCAACACGTTTTTTTCTTCCATTCTATCCTGTCAACCGTTATGCTATCACTAACTTCCTTTTCTTTCATAACACTGTTCACACAATCCATCCATCTTTTCTTTGGCCTCCCTCTCCCTCTCCACCCCATCCACGTATATACTCATAACTCTTTTAGTAACATGTGTTTCATCTCTCCTCTTTACGTGACCATACCAAGACAAACGATTCCCCTTCAACTTTTCAGTCACTGGCACCACTTTCAAACTTCCTCTAATATACTCATTTCTCACTTTATCCCTTCTCGTCACACCACACATCCATCTCGTTGATTCTCATCTCCGCTACATGCAATCTTTTATTACCTGACAAATATTCGTTCAATACTGGACTCGAACCTGCAACACACAGTATAACAGCGAATCTTTGAACCACTGCGTCAACCGAGCTGTCTGTAGTACCTACATGGCTATTACATTATTGATGATCGGTAATAAAGAGGTTATCATTTTATTGTATTACAAGCTATATAAGTCACTGTTTACTTGTTGTTCATCATCATCATCATCATCATTTCAGCCGAAAGACGTCCACTGTTGGACATAGGCCTCCCCCAAATGTCGCCACAATGACCGGTCCTATGCGTCTCGCATCCATCGGATTCCCGCGACCCTCACCAGGTCATCGATCCACCTTGTGGCAGGCCTTCCAACGCTGCGTCTTCCGGTACGTGGTTGCCATTCTAGAACCTTTCGTCCTTGTTGTTGTACATAAAATGTCCGATGACACTTATTGTAAACATAACTCTGTTGTAGATTATTTTTGAAATAAATTAAAGTTATTTATGAACTAACTAGCTTCAGCCATCGTCTTCACCCACGTAATGACAATAAAACATTATCTCAAGGGAACATACAACGTTACATACCAAACAATGTGCTGTGAAGCGCCTGAAACATAATAGTTCTGCAAAACAAAGATAGATGGAGCCACTTAATACTTATTAAATGTTTTCTGAACTTTTACCCTAAAACTGTGCCGCATGTACGGTCAACAAAAGAAATAAGTAACTAGGGTCGTGAGATGTACCTATTTGAAGTTTTCTTGGAAGCCTCATGAATGGATATAATTTTATATGGCACCATCGTAAAATTCTGACCAATATCCACTCTTTATTAGGTGCGGTTTAATCAAATCAAAAAATGATTATGTGTTTGGAACCTTACAAATAAAAGTAAGATGAAATGAATTTTAATTTCATTAATGAGTTGTTTATTAATTATGAATTTAATTATGTTTCATTAATTACCATCTATCACTTTCCATGAAAACTAAAACTATATCTGACGACCCTGATTACTTATCTGCTTTGTTAACTGTACCATCTCTTAAGCTCAGAATATCAATACTTACTTGATTAGAGTAACAAAACCACAAAATGATACGTGTTCCTCATATATGATATATGTAGTACTCACTGCAGTCAAGGCCCAAGGCCCTTTCAATGGGCCGTAAGATCGGTACGCACCTGACCTTACCGAAGGATGCCACTAATAAGGTCGTTGTACTTCCTTCTAGGTTGTCCCCGCTCAATACATTGACTTACATTAGTGTTAAATCCGTTTTACTAATCGCCTTTCACAAATTTCCACATAATAGAGTGGTAGGTAGTTCTTAGTAGCAAGTCCGGAGTTTGAATTTCGAATAGTTTGTCTTTTTTTTTAATAATGTTACATAGCTATTTAACCTTATTATATACCCATGTATGGGTACTACCCAGTTACTGTATTACTGTAGGTCTAAATACTTCTTCTCATACAGAAAAGGAATGAAGTACAGATTTCCTCACAATGTGTCTCTTTAAAGATGTCATTGTAAACTTATAATGTTTATCTTGACAGGTGAATAGATAGCCGATGGGGATCTAAACTTCTGGAATGGTGACCACATAACGGAAGACGCAGCTTTGCAAGACCTCCCTCCAAGGTGGAATGACGGCCTGGTGAGGATCGTGGGAATCAGTTGGCTACGAGACGCACAGGACCGGTTATTGTGGCGAAACTTAGGATTTGCATAGATAGCCGATGGGGATGTAAGCTTCTGGAATGGTGAACGTAACGGAAGACGCAGCTTTGCAAGGCCCTCCTGCAAGGTACAAGGTTGAATGACGGCCTGGTGAGGATCGTGGGGATCAATTGGCTACGAGACGCACAGGACTGGTTATTGTGGCGAAACTTAGGATTTGCTTATGTCCAGTAGTAAACGATTTCGGTTAAAATGAGGATGACGAAACTAATTAGTCCGTTATGTACCACTTCTGGTCTACTACTGGTCAAAGACCTCCGTCTTTCTTTTTCACACACATCTGTCTTTAGGTATTGCAGGCCAGTCCCCCCAGTAAGAGTCAAGTTCATTTCTCCATCTTCGAGTAAGTCTACCACGATGTCGCCTAGCATTTAATGAGACCCAATAAGTTGCTCTTTTCGGCCACAGTCTATCTAACATACGCGTAAGGTATGCATGGACTGCGCGCTAAATTCGAGACATCAGTTTTTTTTTTTACTAGCTCTCAACCTGCTGGTGATGGAGTCGGTGATAGAGCACGCTTGCTTATAAGATGAGACCCGAAAGCTACTATTCCTAAGTGGAATTGGGCCAGATATCCTGTTCGACCATGTCTGTCTAATTCTTTGTATGTACAGGTTTGATGTAATATAATTACATCAAACCTGTACATAATGTAATGTTAATTAGAGCATTTAAAAACAGAACGGTAATTAAACGTTCGTTTTACAAACGCTCGCACTTGACCGCCATTGTTAAATTCTGAGTATCATTGTTCCCAGCGTATTCATTGCTATCAACAGACATTAAGAATATCTGATTATTCTGATAGCGCTTCAAATACAAACTGGCTCCTACCGGTTTCAAATGTGAAGGCACTTTTGTTGTACGAGGAATTTCATAATTTAACACAATTATTGTTTTGAGTATCAGTTCGTAAGAATACAATTAAGTATAATAACTGGATCAATTTAGCAATAAGAACTGTCTTATGCAGTAACAAGATATTATTAAGTATTTTAAAATGAATTTAATTCCTAATAATAGGTGCCTAGACATTCTAATAGCTACTAACTTTCCTATAAAATTTATTATTTCTATGACTGGCTCTTTGTTCATAAATGTCTCTCTAGTGTCTAAACCCAGCTTGTAGAAGAACCACGCGATGATCGCTCGAGGGGATATATTGCAATTATAACGACATGACAGACATATAGATTGGACAACAGATTATTCGTGTTATTATCTGTATTCATATATATGTATTCTAATATTATAAATCCGAAGAGTTTGTTTGAACGCTGTAAAAAAAAATCTTTTAGTGTTAAATATAGATAGCACATAGACTTTTGGTCCTGGTTTTTATTCGTAGATCTTTGACAGTCGTTAAGAGCTTTCCTAATGGTCAACAATTTTATTAGTTTAATCAAGGGGTATCTTTTTACCCAGTAACTGGGTTGTGGTAGTCTGATGGCAGCAGCTCCAACCGCATTCGGTTAGGGTGGAAGCCAACCCCAACATGATTGGGAAAAGGCTACGCTATATATAGATATACTAAAATTAGTAATAAACTAAGTACACGAAAATACTTAAGCGATATATAGAAAAAGATTATTGAAAATTATTAGCATTATGATGATACTACATACTGCTTACTTCTTGAATGTGCTCATGAACATAAACTCAAAGCAACTGGTTGGCAGCTATCCTGATTTCCTAAGGGACGCATTTCACAGAGAAATAGGCTGAACAAAGAAAAAATACTGAATGACATTAGAGCGATGAATGGGACATGGATGATAGTTACGCGTGTTAATGGTCCTTTCAAATCTTTTATCTTTTTTTTTGTAGGTCGGAAAATCATCCAATGACATACTTGGCTCTTGGGCGGAGCAAGAGGCCATGTCAGATTTACTGACTAAAAACTCTTTTCTGTTCCTTCGTTGCCTCTTATACCAGGGCCAAGGCTTCCTTTCAGAAACAGATCCTTGGCCTCAGTAGGCTTCGACCCTGCTGGGCCCCTACGAAATCTTTCATTTAAGAATTCTTTCAATTTCTTGAAGAAAACCCATAAAACTTAGCCATTTCCGTATTTTTGTTGTTATTGTGTTGTTTTTTTTTTTAAGTTCATCCCAGACTTGGTAATAAAGCTAAGCAGCTCTATCCTCCGCATTCCGCTCAAGATTGGCTAATTACACTGCCCGCAAACCAGTTTATGACCAACTATTAGAAAAAATGTCTCTAGTTATCTATCACGAAGGAGAAATCAGGCTAGTAATTAGCAACGACTTGGTGCATACAAGTTTGATACATACATAAGCCAGCTTGTAGGTAGGGATGTCAAGCTGGCATGTTGGATTTTAGAGATTTATATATCTACGTTTATAATTTCCAATGATACTGTTAGTAGTTTGATTCAGAATTTCAAATACCGAATTGTTTTTTAACACAAAAAAAAAACAAGTTTTAAACGTCAGTATCAATTACGTAATATACAAACAATACAAATAAAAATGTTTTATTTCTATATAAAATATGAATAGGGTTTTAACTGGAACACACGAACTCTATTTAGTTTTTAAAGTTTGGTCTTTGGTACAATTTGTACTTTTTCAAAGTAGGTACAAAAGAAATGAAAAATTATTTTACTGTAAACAAAAACAAAGGAAAATCTTTAAATAATTTGGCCCTTAGGTCATAGGAAGGATTTCTTTCATAGTAATTCTCAATTAACATAGGCGCGGGTTTATGGCGAGCTATGGGTAACTCGCCGTCTGATAAAGATAGGCCTGGATCAATGGTGGTCGTGTTCCACGTGTACCTCATAGAAATGTGTGTATAAATGTCGGGGCATATAAATTAGGGCCGGCGACGCCTGCTAGGACTCCTAGATTGATTGAAAGTGTCAACGCAGTTCTGAAACGCAAAGGACAACTAAAATCACACTGGTGAGTTTCAGTCGGTAAAAATATGACACTCACCCTCTCCCAAAAAAAGAATCGTATCAGGTGTGTTCTCTAGAATTAACTTTTATAAAGAAGAATAAAGTAATGGTTAAACATAGTGCTTGCTAAAATAGTTAGGGAGTGTATATTATACTGATTTAGAAAGTACTAAGTACTTGTGAAAATTGTTGTTGCGGTTCCTTTGCAGATGATGTGTTTGTCAGAAAACATCAGAGTTTTTTTATTATTATTACTAGCTGACCCGGCAAACTTCGTACCGCCTGTTGTGTTAGCTAAACTGTCAAAGGATAACGCCATCTACTGGTATTACCATTGACAGTTTAATTAGAGATAGCGTAGTATTTGATTTTTTTTTCGTGAGTTTTCCCATATTTTCTCACCATTTAAACCTTTCCTGGACTATCATCAATATTAAAAGATCAAAATTAACCAAATCAGTCCAGCCGTTCTCGAGTTTTAGCGAGTCTTACGAACAGCTATTCATTTTTATATATACATATAGATTTACAGGCTAGCCCTTTATCACTATCTCACTTGATGGTAAGCGATGAGCGACAGTGTAATCAACGATGGAGCAGGCTTACCTAAAATTATCTTATTCACTCTTGACTTAAAGACTCTCAGGTTGTAGCTATCAGAAAATACAGAGTCCGGCAAGGAATTCTTCTCCATAGCTGTACGCACAATGAATGTTGTGTTTTGTTTTGTCAAAGCTGAACCACAAGATTATTTTCACTTTCAAAACTGATCTTGATAATTACATAATATTATGATCAGATTTTTTTTTTATAGCCATCTAAATGATGGCTATAAAAAAAATTGCAATTTTGAAAATTGGTTTAAATAACTTTCTAAATTAATTCAGAGTTTTGTCTAAGTACGCTATAGTAGCTTTTCTTATTTCTAAGAAAATACGTAATGAAGATTTTTTAACTGCAGGAAGTTAAAAAATATGACTTATCAAGCACATGTGGTTCTTTAAATTCTCTTGCACAATGCGTTAGATTAATGGCATTCTTCGCCTCTCTATTACTCATTTTTGTTACGTATAGTATTTTTTTTCTTAAGGTTAAAGCGCCAGCAGAAGAAATATTTTGCAGGTCAGTTACAACTTGTATGTTGAATTTTAACTTTTTCACGAAATAGCCATTTAATATTGTATTATTGAATGGTTATGGTGAACTGAGAGAATTGTATTAACAATTTTAATTATTATAATTCCGTAAATAAATACATGTTATGGTCGCCAATTATATGGTTTTGATTGCCACCCAAGAAAAATGTTTGTGTGATAAGCACGATCATTTGGTCTGTATCTGGGTGTTATTTATCTATTTATTCAAGCTTTATGCACTAGTAAACACTGTACAAAGGCGAACTTAATGCAGTGGTGCAGAAACATAACATAATAGGTGCAACTTCCCGGGTGTCACCATTGTGTGGACCGCCCGGAGGGCAAGGTGGAGCGTACGATAGAAGCAGGCCCCGCCAGGGCAGAGCACAGCCTTGACCTCGTGGGGGCGCTCGGTGGTAACGATCTCTCGCGCCGAGCCTTGTTACAAGCCATGCTCCGGAGCAAGGAGGACTAGCAGGCGGTCGCCTCCTTCTGCAAAGCAGTAATGCTAGCAAAAGAGATGGCCGTACGCTCGACACCGTTGGCGCGTGCTTAGAGCAAGTAATAGGTATCTCGCCGTCCGACCGTCTAGTATCCGTCAGGACTGAGCCCAAGTCGTCGACGGCGCGTAGTGTTCCACGCGCGCCTCAGGGAGATGTCAGCAATCGTAGGGGCCCAGCTGAGTCGAAGCCTACTGGGGCCATGGGTGATGCAAATGAGAACCCCGGGCTCTGGAGCGAAGCCAAAGAAGGAACATGAGTGGATTTTTAGTCAATAATGTTGACATAACCTCCCGCTCCGCCCAAACAAATAGAAAAATAATGCATTAAATAAAAAACTTAAAAAAAATACAATCCACATCAATGTAAAAAAAAACACAAATAACGAAGAGGCAAACCTATTATAGAAATACCGACTTCCGAAATTAAAGTTATTTTGCACTTTTTGATGTTTTTTTTTATAGTGAAGTCGGTTGTATTTTTTTTGTAAAAACATTTTTATTTTACACTTTTTAGTACCACCGCTAAAAAGTACCACTCTGCCAAAATTAAATACCTTTTAACCAAACACGGTTAGATTACATTAGTTTACCTTTCGGCTTCATCATCAGATCAGTTCGATATCTCCCTTCCCCTTTTCGTTCAGTAAGCCATCAACTACACGTATAAACAAAGCAATTTTACTTGTTACGACAGCATTACTGTGATCCTATGAGGAGTTCACCATATCTTCGAATTTCATGATCAGATTATAACAATATTTCTATGGGACCAACATGGAAGTATACACAGAAAAATAATTTTCAAAATCGGTCCACAATTGACCGAGATATCGGTGCAAAAACATTTAAAAAAAATACCTTCAGCGGAACATAGAACCTCCTTCTTTTTTAAGTCGGTTAAAAATACATACTTATATAAACATATACAAATAACCAAATTGCTTTGAGAAACAAATCCAACAAATCAACGCTGTGATGATTCTAGTAACTTCTTACGAATGTGTTCACGTGTTCTCTTTAAAGGAGAACCGACTGGATGCCATCCTGATGTTCAACGATAGCACATTCCAAAAAGAAATTGCCTGTACAAGGAAAAAAGACTGGATAAACCCAGAGCGATATGTAGAATACCGCAGAGACTTGAAAATTGCACCAGAGCAAAGACTTGAGAATTGTACCCAAGAACTCTCACTCCATAGTCGCGCCTGTGACCACGAGACCGAGGATTTAACAATAATAATGTGCAGACACTCCAACTAAAATTTCAAAATATTTTATTAAAATTCATAAGGCATTTATTGTGACTAATGTACAATTATGTAAAGTAAATGACCACCAGAAACTTAATTTTGTCACCTTTGAGCAACGATACTAGAAATAAGTGTTTTTTCTTGTATGTGAAATATTTCCCAACAGAAGTTTGTGGGTCACCTAGACTAGTCACTAGCTAGTGCATTAACTTGTTTTCCTGCTAATAGAACAAGTATTTTAGAGAACAAAGCATGTAGGGTGACAAAACAAGTAGCAGTGACTAAAGTGTTTTGCGTAATGCACAATTTTATTGTTTGCTTGTACAGTGAAATCTGGATATTGGAAGCTCAAAGGTTAGGTTAGGTTAGGTTTTTCATCCACGGATGAAAAACCTAACCTTTCAGTTTCTCAATACCAATAGATTTAAAGTGGTAGTGTGCAGGCCACATTACTCGTTGAACGGATGGTCGTTCGACAGATTCGGGATTGATGAGCGCGTACCGGCAGATGCAGCGTTGGTAGGCCCACCATCGTCATTGGTCATCTTTCAGATGACCTGGTGAAAACGCAGGAATCGAGTGGATGCGAAATGCACAGGACCAGTCATGGTGGCGAAAAACGGGGGAGTTCTATGTCCATCAGTGGACGTGTTTTGACTGAAATGATGATGATGAGAGGTAAAGAAACTTAATTTTTTTCAAACAAAAGTTTTTATATTGTTGTGTTTTTTTTATAAATGTATTTGATACTAGCTGCGTCATAGATTAAGCTACGATTAAAATTCTCATTGAGTAAATTTTGAAAATTCGAATACACATCTTTTCTCTAAGAAATTAATTATCACCAAAATCCAACATTATTTGTTTGACCAATAGTTAGTCAGTGCGTTGTATGTTAATCTCTTTACTTCAGATTTAATGGTTATCACTAATTCAAGAGCAACGAACCATCAATTAACCATATCTTTATGATAATAATGCGGAAGTTTGCGCCAAGATACAAAAGAACGATGCATAGTCGCAAGTACATACTAAATACCTACAACAGTTCTTGGAACCATAAACAAGGTAAACTGTAAGACAGAAAATCTTGGCAAATACTTGCGTCATGTATTGTGAGACGACAAAACTTCATAGACTATAGAACAGTAAATATTGATTGCTAGCTTTTGTCGGCTTCGCCCACCTGAAAGTAGGTTTCTCCATACAAACTTTGTTCCCCCGTTTCATCCCCTCAAGGGTAGAGTTTCGTAAAATACGTTCTTAGCGGATGTTAACACCCTATAAGGAACCTACCTGCCAAATTTTAAGTTTTAAGGTTACAGTTTCTGAGATTTCGTGATTAATCAGTGAGTGGTATTTCGCTTTTATATATAACTAGCGACCCGCCCCGGCTTCGCACGGGTGCAATAATGTAATAAATGAAGAACCACTCAACCAATTTTGTGCAAACATCACATAAACCATCTACTAAATAGTCCGAACAAAGCCTAAACATTTGGTTTAGATAGGTGAGCCCGTTCTTGAGTTATAAAATTACAACGGAAAGTATCATTGATTTTTATATATATAGATAATATATAGGTTTGTATTAATCTTTCAGTCTAGTGTCAGACTTCAACCTAACCTTTTCCCAATTAGCTTGGGGTCAGCTTCCAGTGTAACCAGATGTGGGTGAATACTGAATACCCGTGCCCCGAATGCATATAAGATCGATCTCGTCAACCCGGTTACTGGGCCAGATGTTACTACTGGGATAAACTAATGGTCAGACTTTCTGGCGTCTGACTACCTGTAACGACTGTCAAAGATATATGAATGACAACCGGGGCCAACGGCTTTGCGTGCTTTCCGTGGCACGGGGTGTCAGTAATATTCTAGATAAACTTAGAAAAGTACGTTAATAGTATATTTGGATAAATCTCTTAGACTGACGTCAGACTTGCACCCAGAGAATTATGAGTATTTTAATATGATCTATTCCAAAACAATCAAACTTGAAGTAATTTTCAGGATAATGCACTCTAAAATAAAAACGCTCATTGAATATATATCTGAATTTATATATACGCTATTGTTTTACAGAAGTAATCTTTAAAAGTCCGATTGCTAAAATTTTTACACCGATTGAAAGCTGCTTTATTCCTGAGTGACATAGGCTATATTTTATGTACGCAGGCGAAACTATGGATAAAAGGTAGTCCCCAATATTTCAGAAAACGGTTGATACTTTGTTAGTATGACGATATTAAATTTCCTATCCAGAACACTAAAATGTAGTCCGGAACAAACGGTACTAAAATGTTACATGCTTTAATATAACAGAGACTTGCATCGTGTGCTGCATACACCACACTTACATCATAATAACGTGAAAACTTGGCAGTGTATCGAGCTGTTAAATTATTAATTCTTCTTTGAGCTATAGATAAATATTATTGGAACTAGAATATCTTGAATTTAAGCAATTAATTCAACATGAAGAATGCTATCACTCACTAACACTGCTACTTTTTTTGAGGTGGGATATCATCCAATGCACTTTTTCCCTTTGCATTCCACGATCGTTGTTTCCTTTTCAGAAATTCCCCGTGGAAAACTATCACTACACTTGATGATCACTTGACCTAAGCTTCAAGATATAAATTGTAGCTGCAGATTTCCCCCATATATGAGAAGTACAATAAAGAATGTGGTGACACAGTTATTCATAGGAGAGCTGTAAATTATAGGCCTATTTTGTCGAGATATCATCAAATAAATCCTCCTGCTCTGGGTGCTGTGAGAGGGTTTTCTTTTACTGACTAAAACTAACCCGTGTTCCTTCATTCCACTTAGCTTTTGAATTTAGCAGACTGATTAAAGACCTAATTGATAAATTATTAACATTATAATTTTTGCTAGATTATTCTGTCCCACGCATGGGCAAAGGCTTCTCTGTACTCCTTCCATATTTTGCGAGCGATATATATATATATGTTTTCTTCGCAATAAAAAGTAGGTGATCAGATTTCCAAGTTATTTCAAATGTAATTTGGCATCTATTCCTATCTAATAATACGGCATTATTACGGATTCAATCAAAACACTAAAGCACCGTTAGCCCAATTACCATTCTCGTTTAATTGCAGTCCTGCACATAACATTGTAGGTATACTATGTTGACACCAAAACTGAAATGCTTAGATTACTAACGGTTGTCGATTCAATGTCACTTTAAAATATTTTAGTAGATTATAATAATGGCACTTGATTTAACTTAACAAATGGATATATTTTCCATATAAGCTTATAAAATGAGTCGTAAAATCGAAAGTATCCTAAAATAAATATTTTTAACGCAATAAATTATTCCTCTACGGTTTCCAAACCATTAAAAATATTTAGCAAAAATAAAACATCACGAGATACTAGAATGACTTAGAATTCCAATGCTTAAAATAAACATAGACACAAGAAACAATATTAAAAAAAAATGTAGCTGTCAAACTAAAGTCACAGGAAAAAATATATTAACAAAAAAAATAATTTATATAAACTAGTGTTTGACTGCGATCCCACCTGAGGGTAAGCAGTGATGCAGTCGTTGACGGAGTTTTTTTTTTTATCTCGACCTGTGGTAGGGCTATAAGCCATCACTAAGTATAGTATTAGCAATTGAAATCAGAGATCGTGTTCAGTTTAAATTGAGCAATGGGGTAGGTCAGACATGCGACTTGATTTAATTTGATCGAACACCTTATACGACAAACATTGTAATGTATTCCACATGTTTATTAAAGTTGTAAAGTAAGGCGTGTATTAGTTCTAAATTCCCTTATCTGTATTGAATTATATAGTTTTCTTGGTATGTTCATGATTTTAAAGAGGTATGAAGATTTTTGTATTATGTGTATAGTTTTACTGAAAAATTCATGCTATTACTGTTCGTCTAGATAAATAATAATCCTCTTCTAAATTTCTATTTGTATTCCAAATTATTGCCCTGAGTTCCAGCATTATTAGAAAGAGTTACTGAGGCACTAGAATGCAAAGGGCGTCTGAAGGAACACAAGTGAATTTTAGTCAGTTATTTTAGAGAGTTATACCATAATTATGCAGGATTCTCAAACATATACATATTTTTTTAAACTTTCATTTGTAATCTTGAGCTGGATGCTCACCATATTTGTAAGCCTCCTGGCATAACATAGCTTTCTCTTCTTCAAATATAAGATCTGTATTTCTGTACCTGTGTTGACAAATAAAAGTGATTTTGATTTTGATTCAATGAAAGTCTGGCATTTCCTCTCGCTTGGTTTTCCAACAAAACAAGCAACAAGTTTTACACACATATATATATGTGAGTAAAACTAGCTTCTACCAGCGGCTTCATCCGCATAATTGTTGGTTATTGCTGAAGCAAAGTCAGTCAGATAAAAAGTAGATATATCCATCCTTCGAGTTCATGCTTGCTCAATACCAAATTAAATTTAATTAAATTAAATTAATCGTGAAAGAGTAATAGACAGACAGAGTTACTTACGAATTTATAATATTAGTATGGATTCTATTAACAGAAGACACAGCAAATATGCACAGATAAAATCGCCAACTTATGATATAGGTTAGATTACTCATTACATAATTAAAATAGACCTACACTGTACTTTTTACATAATAAAGCAGTGTGCCGTAATAGAACATTAATATTACCGACGTATAACATTATGTCAGACCAGTACAGATATCTCATACTTTGTGCGTAACCGTGTGGCATGAGAGCATGACCGCGCATAGTAAGGAAAGCTCGAGTCAATTTCTACAAGAAATCAGTCGATGAGGATGCTAATGAAAATCACGAACATGATAGCTCTACCGCCGTTTGCAGTCCTAGTACTTATGCAGCAATTGTGACCCCCATTCCAGCTATGACGTTAATAAAACTCTAGTAACCATACCTACCCTTTAATTTTAATTTGATTCAATTTTTTTTTGTTGGTACAAATTTGGTACTCGAAAAATATAGCAACATCAAGAACTATGTTGGTTTAGCCTAGCCTTTAAGTAACAAGGTTGCGGGTTTACCTTTTTTTTTGAGGTGAGAAATCATGAAATTATTTTTCGCTCTGAACAGTGCTAGTGGGAGTGTCAGAATTCTACTAATAGACTAAAGCCCATCTGTGATCCTGCAGTTGCCCTTTGCGTACCAGGGCCACAGGAACTCTTTAGAACAATCCCGCCGCCCTAGCAAGCATCGGCCCTAGTGGGCTCCGTCTGTTTTACTGACTTCTCAACGCACCGCCGACTCGGGCTTGGTCTTTATCGGACGACTAATCGGCGAGCATGCGGTTTTACCCTGACTCAAAATTATAGTGAAAAGATTTGTCCAATCCTATTTTCAAAATATCCATTAGATGGTTAACATTAAAAACTTAAATTTTATGCTACGAATACTACAAACTAAAACTAAAATAAGGCTAAAAGGAGAACTAGGTCCAGATAGCGGCACGAATCTTGAGCGCGCGAAATCAAGAGCGGGGATCCCTTTGCGGATCGTACACATCGGCGAGCCAATCACTGTACAAGGATTGCACTCCCCGCCCCCGCATCTCTCCTCATACCACTGCGCAAGTAGAACTGTAGAAGTCAGCGCTCAAGAGCCGTGCCGGTATCTGTATTGGTAAATAAATCCATAATCACAAACTGCATCAAATAATACAGCAAGTACTACTTTATGATAAAATTATATGCGCATGATCATGATGATGATTGATTGATGAGGTCCCGTTGAAAAGTATTTAATGCTATCTCAATAAAAAAAAAAAACTAGCAAATCTCATCTCCTGCCAGTTCGCTATTCTCAACAACGTTTATACGCGTGTTTGCGAATAAATTCGTCAAGGCACCGTTATGGACCCAAACGTGTCTGTGTGTATGAACATGTGTATATAAGCACGTCATAAATAAACGATTGATATGATCAAGAGTTAATTTATTGGCGTCATACGTGGTTTTGGCGGTAATTAGCGTTATTTATTACTGACATAGGATTAGTGTCTACCTAATTGAGGATTATAAAAAAAATACAATTGGTAATTTTAGTGTAGGTTTTCTTTTTGTTTTGTTACTGTGTTTGTTTATGGTCTTTAATGTTTTGTTGATAGATTAATTAAGAATTTTTATAGAGTAATACAGAGTGATTTACTAACATAGGTCACGATCAATATTTTTTTAACATTTCTGGCGTACATCCTGTTTTTGAAAAAGTATAATGGCAGCAACATGTTACGTTTGCAACAAAATTTTATTCGATATTATAAAATTTTGTTGCAAACGTAACAATGTTTTACAAACTATCATTTCCTCTCATCATTACAATCACGTTTTGCACGATTTCTTACTTTGAATGGCTTTCTATATCTAGTTTTTTTTTTTAAACTAGATTATATCTTTGAAATATATTTAGTTTGGATTTACTAGTTGGTTGGAAATTACTAATTTCTTGATTAAAGGCCGCTCACTCTCATACGGAGTTGTCATTTTCCTACGGTGTAAACGTCAGCAGTAGAGAGGTTATGCTTAGATTATTTATATATTTATAGTATTGTTTGTTTGTTTACCTAAGCAAATTCATCATTCTCCTGCCAACCATTACCTCATCCTGCTAGAGTAGCGGGAATGGTCGGTAGAGTTACCTCGGTCCTGGAAAGTAAAAGGCAAGAAACACGTATGAGTTTAACTCCGTAAATTCTCTTCCGCTCCACTTAAAGAGGGAGAAGTTATTCGATGATTTTCATTGATTCACACAGAAACATAAAGAATATTAAAACTATTGCAAGATCTTCAAAAGACTAACTTATGAAGATCAAGCTGTAAAAAACAAAAAGAAAAAGCATACCTCCAACTATGGCTTTTCACGGTTGTAATTTTAGTATTTACATCCTTTCATAAAATATCTTACACAAAATCCATTCATCCTCTATGATACCTACGAAAACTCATGTATCTGGTATTTTTAGTTACAAAACGGAGGCTTGCCGTCAAATCTCAACAACGCAGTAAAATTCGCAATAAAAAAAACATATTTCAGTAAGTACTTTCGTACTTCACAAAACCTGTTCAATGCTCATTGCGTGCGCAGTGTGCGCTCACGCATAATTCGCAAGCATTTTTATTTACATTACGCAACTTTACGCCATGATAAACTAGACAAATATTACGACATATCGTTTTGCTTTAAACCCGTTTGTTTATTCATAGTATTCATAAATGTTGTTTTTTTTTTTGCAATTTTTTTTTTCAGTTATATAATTGAATATTTAACATAATTACCCTACAATTTTACCCGCTGTCCTAATTGTTTGCTGTTCGGAACTTGTTCGTTTATATCAAACTCGTGTATTATACAACAGTGGTTTTTAGGGGCAACATTGTGTGAGATGCATACATAAAATCTTGATAAAATTTAGATCAATTGCTCGAAAAATTACTTTAAAACTTGTGCTATGTCATTTCATGCTCTTTTGTTTTGTAGGGTATCACAAACAAAGTTGGTAGTTACAAAGTTACGTGGAAAAATGTAATATAAATTATTTTTGTTTACATTTAGCTAGACATAAGTATTTTTTCTTAAATAAAGGTTTTGTGGCACTAAAGTAAAATAAAAATAACTTTGTAGTGAAATACTTCGTAAAATGAGGATTTCTTATTGCAATAACGTGCAGCGAAACATCTTCGGTAAATGTCAACAAAATAAAGAGTAGTTTAAAAAACCGGGCAAAAGTGAGTCGGATTCCGTACAAACTTACCTATGTAAACAGTTCAATTTCCGAATCGAGTCTCAAAAATTTTTACGAATTGCAAAAAAATGATTTTTTTATGACGTAACTACAAACTTACAGTTTTCAGATTTTTTCCTATATTTATGCTATGAAACCTTGCTTCATGCCAAATTTCAGGATTCTAGGATGACGGGAAGTACCCTATGAATTTTGATTCCCTTGAGAGTATCGCAATATACATTTTTTGCAACATAAACCTCTATATCTTTTTTTTTCGTTAACTTACAAGTTTGATTTTTTCACAGCTTCCTGAAACCGCAGACTTGACAGACCTCTACGCGTTACCGAAATAAATGGTCTTGATAGACAGACGAACAACAAAGTGATCCTATAAGGGCTCCATTTTTTCCTTTTGAGGTACGGAACCCTAAAAATTAAAAACAACAGCTAAGAAACAATTATTTATTATCTGTTTATAAACAGCGTGTTTTTTTTTGGTTTTTCAAAACAAGTTTAAATTGCACCTTTGCGCAACTTGTTGAACTCGTATATCCTGATGATTTTTTTGTGGTATCATGACCGACATTTAGCGGTTTTTAAAACAAGTAAGATAGTTGATGGACCAAGTCTCGATATCCGTGGTATGCATTCACTAAAATTCGCGGAACCATCGCCGGTAGTAGTGAAAGTTAAGTCTCGATGATATATCAACAGTTCAGCACGCAATTTGCACTTACGACCTACTTTTTATATTATAAATTGTTCTTATTATAGATCTGTGTAACTTAGAATATTTTTCAAAGCTTAGTCACTTGGCTGAAAAAGCTCACCGTGGTGCAAGTCAAGCACCATGTTCCTCACATGTTTCCATGTTCAGTGCTCTCTTGGACCCAAAATGACTATCATGTCAAAATGTGTGAAGCACTGTTACCTCCTCACACTGTACTCTAAACGTACTGACATGATTGTGTGAACATGTATTTGTTGCAGATTTTTTTTATTCTCCATGTCGATAATTAAAATAGTTACCTGATTATTCAAATTAAATTCTGTGCCTGACCTTGACATGACATTCAGCCACAGTAATGCTGTCCGCTGCTACTGTCAATACACCCTTACATAAAAAGATAACAGGGCATGTAACTTAAGATGGAAGGTAGGCCATTGTCTGCGAATTGACGCCGCACAAACACTGAAGATCGGAACCGTCTGAATGCGGAGCCAAAAGTTGTGTCTCTCCAATCTGATTTTGCCATTATAATAAGATCTGGAAAGCATGAGCGTGTAGTAGAGCGTATTTATTCCAGTGTAAGTGAAGGCTTAATGTTGAATACATTATAATCTCTAGCGTAAGTATCTAAGGTCATAACATTTGGTGGGAATCAAGCCCCTAGTATGCCTGATTCTTGTGTAAAGTTATAATTTTGGCGTCCATCATAGAATTCCGAAAAGGTAAACCAACACTCTGGGATAGGCACTAGACCATACTAGGGTGTGCAAAAATACCATTTCTCATGCCAACCTTGGTCTTAGACCAATTGTATTGACATAACTTTCTTCGGACTTCAAACAACATCAAGAACTGGTTTCGTAAAAGATATCTTATCCAAATGCGAACCTCGAGACATAAAGGCAATGTCAATGTAAGCTATGGTGTGGTCCTAGTCTCTGAGTTTATGGTTAAGTTCGAACGTGACTTGTGCCTAGTTGCGAATTATTGAGGAGAGATTGCATGCCTTTTTGCGACAGATTTACTCCACATGATACCTGGGTACCTATATGATGTTGTACGTCATTATGTCAGTAGTAGAATAATGGCTTCAGCATGTTTCTTTTTGTTTTTTAGTTTCACACGATTTGTGTATTTCGCCAGTGTCAAGTTAAAAAGCATTTAATTTTTTTTCATTAGTATTTAAAGGTTACACTTACATTCTAATGATGATTTTGCAACATTTAGCAGAAAATGTTTATTTTTCTTTTTTGTGCACCTACCATATTGTCTCTTCGGTATTAAGTCAGTAAAGACTGACTATTTAATCTTCATGCAACACAAAGGACAAAGGTCCTTTGTGTTGCATGAAGATTAAATAAATAAGTAATAATAATAAATAAATATCCAGTAGGATTAAATTTGTACCTAAATAAAAAAAACCACTGAATGTCACTTTGTAAAATATTGCCAAAAACGCCGTTGTTAAATTAAAGGTGCCACACACGCCGATCTATGGGCGTCGGTCGCCATACATTTTATATGGAAACTAGACCTGTAGAGCTACACTTGATACACGCCACACGACGTCGTTCTATGAACAAATCAGGCGTGTTACACGTGTGCTTCAGTCTAATGTAGT
Source organism: Mythimna vitellina (assembly GCA_949316375.1). NCBI lineage: Eukaryota > Metazoa > Arthropoda > Insecta > Lepidoptera > Noctuidae > Mythimna > Mythimna vitellina. Next base: position 13,620,717 of record OX438686.1, read on the forward strand.
TTTAACTTAAATCATCATCATTTCAACCGAAAGACATCTACTAATAGACATAAGCCTTATTATAATAACTCTAAGTAAAAGCAAAAGTTACATCGAAATTGCTTATGTCAAACCGTATGGGATAATCGTGTTTCACCGTATTGTGACCGGGCTCTTATCCAGTTTCACTGCTAATTAATGTTTACATCAATGCCATCAAGTATAAAAACTTGTAGCCCTTTACAGTTTTGGTTAGGTCCTTTATAGGTCTTGGGTTCAAACTCAAGCAGGCACATTATTTTGTGTAATTTATTTTATCACTGCTCTCTAAACGGTGATGGAAAACAGCGTGAAGATACCGTAATGTCCTAAAACCAAAAATTTGAAGACATCTAACATTTTCGTCTTTATGCACCTACTACATATTATTTCTTTACAACCTTATGTTGACTGGTAGAGAATGTCTGAGGAATTAAGTCCGCCTTTGTACTTTAGTGTTGAAAGAAGATCAAATAATAAAATCTACCAACCCTCTGGGCCGTTTGTTTTATAACGGATCATTCCCTCTTGCCCTCTTCTAGGGAAGAGGGTGCCAGTAGTGCCAACATTATTAGGCTGATTATGCTAATGCTTGTAGTTGGGAAAATTAACAATGATACGAATTTTCTCCACAATGTAAATCCAATTTATTTTGATGTCCTTTTAAAGGTGAATGTCAAAACTAAGCTATACCATCTAAAAAAATACATAATCTTGATAATAGAGTTTTGGATTACCAATACGAATAACCGTTAAAAGTTAATCAAGTATCAAATTATAATATTAATGTATCGCAATACTTAGCACGACCTCACATATTTATTACACATACATTCCTTTCACGCGTTACACGGAAGTTGCGTTTTCAGCTTTAAATGTCAATCTCTAATGTTAACTGCAATCAGTCAAACTGTTTATTACAGTGCGGTCATAATGTCTTGGTAAGTACCTACTCAATGCAGTAAGACTGACCCGATAACCTTTTAACTTAAAATTTTTGAAAGAAATTTCGCAAATAAGTCACTATTTTTAATAAATAAAGGTTAGGTTTTAGAAGCCAATCTTTTGAGTTGTATTTTTCTTATTAGCCTTTAATATTATCATGGGTTGTGCGAAAGTCTACCCCGGGGCCCTGGGACGAAGGCAAAGAAGGAACAGGAGTGAGTTTTAGTCATTAGAAGTCTGAGACGCTCTCTCGCACCGCCCTAGAGCGGGAGAAGTCATTGGATGATTTCCCACCTAAAAAAGGTTTATTATTATATACCAACGATGGGCAAAGGCCGCCTCTTCTTATTCCAGTCAAGTTTGCCTAGCTTTCCTTTTTATTAAATTCTAAAAACAGTGGAAATTACTTTTGAATATTGAATAGTTACTGGACAGATAATATTTTTTTTGATCTTCCTCGTTTCCTAATGCCAGTAGGACCAGACCTTGACGTCAGGCGGATAGTCCAGCGATCGGTGAATGTATGTATACCGTTGAATAGCCTCTTCGAAACCCTGCTTGCTCGATCGGGTAGCTTTATTTTTTCGGGGTAGAACTGATTCGCTTGTCTATTATTGATGAGAATAATTTGTACAGTGATGGAACGAGGCTGATGGGTCTGTAGTTGCCAATGTTTTTTGGATCACCCTTTTTAAACCGCAGTATTATATCAGATTCGGACCATTGTGAAGGTGTTGTGGACGTACTTAGGACTGAGTTGAATAGATGTGCCAATTGAAAGAAAAAGAAAATTCAGGTTTATGGCTTGCATGTTATGTACGTTAGCTGGTATTTCTTCAAAAGGAAACCCGCCCCGTGAAGGCCTGGAGTTGCTCCTATGTAGAGAAAGATTACATTTTCATATTCTTATATTGTATTTCCCAGCCTTCTGGTTTCAGATAAACCAATAATATCAAACTTTGTATTTTCCAAAGCATTTATTAATTTTAGTAAGTGGGCATGCGTTGATAGAGAGGACTAACCTTTAACAAAAACTAATTCAAATATAATGAAAAAAGCAAATACATTTAAAATTTACAGAAACTCACGTCATTCTCTTTTTAAATTTTAATCATGTGATACATATTCAAAAAACCTGCGCAAGCGCGAGTCCGACTCGCGAACTGAGGGTTCTGTACAAACCTACCTATGTAAACAGTTCAATTCCTGTTTTTTTTTGTGACGTAAGTAACAACAAATTTACTGTTTTCAGATTTATTCCTATATCTGTACTATAAGACTTTGCTTTATGCCAAATTTCAGAAATCTAGGTCAACGAGAACTACCCTATGAATTTTAATTTCATTGAGAGTGTCGAAATATATGCCATCAAGGGACCGCAGACTTGACTATATGGTTTTAATTTCGACTCGATTCCTCCACGCGTTCCTGAGATGGAGGGTCTTGACAGAAAGACGGACGGGTAGACAGACAGACAGACGGACGGACAAAAAAGAGATTCTATAAGGGTTCCGATTTTTCCTTTTGAGGTACGGATCCCTAAAAAGTGATAATGAATGCAGAACCGAATATTTCAATGAAAACAAAAGATAGGAGACACTTGTTAAATAAGACATTTACCTAAAAAGATTAGACACACTTTATACATACAGGATGCACAAAAAATTAAATAATATAACCAAATAATAATATTTAATAATATCAAATAAATATCACGTTTCACAAATGTCTCCTGTTTGCCGTTTATTAATCCAGACTTTTTATAAGTCTGCGCTTTGGTTCCATAAAACAGCAAAAATATTAATACATATGACACATTAAAATATATAAAATTCTGGCTTTAGTTGTGAAATCATAAAATTTACTTGCATTTGAGCATCTTAACTGACATGTTCTTAACAAATATAATTAGGCAAAGTTTTAAATACAACGTGCAAGCGTTTTTGATTAAAACAGGAATTCTAAGTCAAAATTGATAAGAATTTAAATTTCATGGACACTAAGTATATAAAAGTATCAAAAAAGACGGTAGATGTAGTTTCTTCAAATTTTTTGCGATAGACTGTAGCAGTGTTATATATAGTTCACGTAAGTTCCTATTATCTATAGTAAATATATTCTAAATATTTTTCAAACAACTAATTTTCTACTGCAATAAATATATGGCTGATAGAAGAAATTACTCTTAATATATTCACAAAAAGTTACATGCCCATCAAATATTAAATTTCTAAAATCGTTCAATTGTAGACTAACAAAAATTATAATTTAAAAAAAATTACATGTTTTTTTTACAAATATATTAATTTCAGAATAAGACGAATATAGCTGGCCAGGTAGAATGGACGTTAGAAAACGGAAGGCCCTCTTGTGGTCTCAAGTAGCAGTCAACATGCTAGCGATGGTACTAGCTACTACACCTAAATATTCTCCATCAACTACTTTGACCAGTAAGAAATATTTGAATTATAAGATACTTTTCCAAAGCTAAAAAGCTTACGAAATCATTATTTGAAAATGGATCTCTTTATTTATTTATTTATGTACACACAAACACTTAAAAATGAAAACAACAAAAGCAGATAGAAGAGCACAAAGGTACTGCTTATTTCAAATGTAATTTCTTCCAACAGACCTGCGACAGGAGAGTTGGATGAAAGATGTAGACACAGTGTATACAAATAAGTTAGAAAATTAAAAATATACTATGTTATCTAAATTAAATCATATAATACATCTATTTATGAGTTTTATAAAATGAAATACATAAACTAAATTTAAAAAAATATGCATCTATAAAATATTATAACTTTACGAGATGGTAGAGACGTAATGTTCATTGACTATCTTCTTGAAGACAGATACACTTTTAGCGCCACGGATCTAAGCTGGAAGTGAGCTCTTTATTCATTTATAAAATAAATGATGCACAATACTACATATAAATGCACGGCGAAGGACACAATTGTTTTTAACCCTTTAACTGCTTGCGTCGGATTTCTGAGATAAGTGTTTTTGTGTCCATTTCATCAGGGTCGTGTATTTCGACCGGGTACTCCATCTAGTTTAGCTCTTCAATTTCCATTGGTGACAGAAGTGCTAACGAAATGGAGTATTTGGTTGTGAATGTGCGACTCTGGTGAAATCGAAACGAGAGTGTTTGTATGATTAATTCGACGCAGATGGTTAAAGGGTTAAGCAAATTACTTTAGGCGTACTATTTTTCCAGATGGCAGTAGTTATGAATTCATAATCGTTGGTGGAGGAACTGCTGGTAGCGTAATTGCAGCCAGACTGGCAGAAGCGAGAAAATTTAAAGTACTCCTGATTGAAGCCGGCGGTGACCCACCTTATGAAACTGAAGTAAGTAATTTGACCATTGAAGTTTTTACCCAACATAAAGATAAAAACGAGAACCTGAACTAACATTCCTGATACCGTCTGTAGCGACATCTATGGCGTTACATAAGAACTATTCCTGCATCGCGCAATCAAAGTTCTCCGCGCGATTATAACATATAGAACAGCCCGAAATCATTTATCGGGCAACTGCCCACCAGACATAACACCCGTCTGGTCGGATCTTCCCTTTTCAACGTAGGTTTGCGGGAATTTACTCTCTATGCAAGCAAAAGAGATGACAGAAAGTGTAAGAAGGAGGCCATCCTCACGCCTCGGACCTTGTAGCACTGTCCTATGCCGACTACAGTAAGCTTGGCGTGAGAACGAGTAATGGGTAGCTCACCGTCTTATAAGAACCAATACCGAGTCGACGAGGCGTCGTATTCTACGCATACCTCAAAGAGTTGTCAGTAAACGTACGAAACCCGCAAAACCTGCCAAGGCTGCGAGACGATTCAAGACAGTTACCGGAAAGCAAAGTATAACTGAAAGAATAGGTTTTGTCAAGAAAAATCTAACGCTCTCGCTTCGCCTAGAGTGGAAGGGTTATTTGACAATTCCTCAATAAAACAAAAAAAAATCCTTGACACAATATGTTAATAATAGTCGTGTTGGCTGGTATTTTTTTACAATATTTCTTTTATATTTCAGATTCCATCGTTGGCATCGTTTTTAAGGAACTCCAGCGTAGACTGGAAATATTCTTCAACGAATGATGGATACACTGAGCAATGCAGCACCAACCGAGTTTTAGAATTAGGCATTGGAAAAATGCTTGGGGGCACAAGCGAACTGAACTACATGATTTACTCACGAGGAAATGTTCGTAATTACGATCAGTGGTATCGTATAACAAATGATACTACTTGGAGATGGTCTAACGTTCTTCCGTATTATATAAAATCTGAAAATGTAACTGATGAAAAACTTCTTAACTCTCCTAACAAAAGAGATTATGGCACCAAAGGACCAGTAAAAGTAAGTAGAGACCGACATGCAGTAACAAAAGAATATCTACAGGCTTTTAAACAAGCTGGTAAAAGAATAACGACAAGTAGGGACGGAAATAAGCTCGGATATTTTCAAGGCATGATTACATCATATATGAGCAGGAGACAAGCTAGCGCCAGCTCTTACTTGACTCGCGTGAGAAATAATCCATATTTAATAATAGCAAAACACTCTTTAGCCACTAAAATTTTATTTGATGATCGAAAAAACGCTGTTGCTGTTAAAGTAGTCAATGACAAAAAACAAACAGTAACCGTAAAGGCAACCAAAGAGATAATTGTTACAGCTGGTGCTGTAAAATCTGCTCAACTTTTATTGTTATCAGGGATAGGACCGAAAGCTCACTTGGATAAAATGAAAATTAAAGTCGTAGTAGATTCACCACAAGTTGGCAAGAATTTACAAGATCATACTGCAGCTATCTTGTTTCATAGAACAAATAAACCTTCACTACCAAAAAAGTGTGGTCCCAGAGATTATATTTCTCCTCTATTGGTTGGTTATGTCGCCCTCAATAAATCATGTGAATATCCAGACTACCAAGCAATGGATTTCGTAGTGACTGATTCAGTAGTCTTACAGCGATTATGTTCATCGTTATTAACACTCAATGCTCAAATCTGCCAACGTTTGTTAAACCAGACGAGAAATAGGGAAGTTTTATTAAGTTTAATCAGTAATGTGGACACGATATCTCGTGGTCAGATCACGCTATGTAGTGCTAACCCAGAAGATCAGCCTAGGATTGAAACCGGGTTATTTTCTAAAGACGAAGACTTGGAAAGAATGATCGATTATGTTATTGACTACTTGAAGGTGGAAGGCACAGAGTATTTCAGGAAAATTGGTGCTACAATGATTGATCCATCATCGAAGTGTAATAAGTATAGGAGGGGATCCAGGGCATACTGGCGATGTTATTCGTTGTGTATCATGAGTAGTATGGGTCACTACGGCGGCACATGCGCCATGGGCACGGTGTTGGACAGTCGCTTGTACGTGCGCGGCGTGCGACGGTTGCGGGTTGCCGATGCTTCTATAATGCCAACCCTTGTCTGTGGTAACACTCAACAACCCGTAATAGCGGTTGCAGAAAAAGTTTCTGATTGGCTGATAAAGGGCCAGTAAGTTGTCATGATTTAATTTTGAGAATAAATTGTTTTCCTGATTTATTTTCAGTTTTATTCTTTTTAAAACGGAAGGGATATATACACAAGTCATACTGAAAACATCTACACCTACATTGGTGATACCTTCACAGTGTCCCCAGACAGCTTTAAGAAAAGATAGGAATATCAAACTATTGGTATCATAGTAATAGATTTATATTTATTATTTTGCATGAACACCATACCCGTAGAATTGGTGATGAGAACGTTTTTCTGGTAATCATTTCCATCAAGAGGGAGGTTATATTACCTGTGGACAATACAAAAGATTATTAATTAAATAAATACTTAAAATATTATATTACTTAGGTACTACTAACTGCTACCAGCGGCTTCGCTCGCGTGAAAATAAAAAATTATCCCAAGGGAACATTGTCCCGGGATAAAAATAATCATATGTGCTATTCCAGGACATGGTTTATCCATGTGCCAAATTTCATCAAAATCTGTTCAACCATTCGAGGATGAATAAGTAACAAACATACAAACACAGACACACACTCACAAGCTTTCGCCTTTATAATATTAGTGTGAATTATATCATTATTTTCTTGGAAGAAAGACATTTAATTTTGATGGGTATTTTGCGAACCATAGTAGGAACAAGTTCTAATATAATTTGAGTTAGTAATCTAGCAGGATAACATCACGCGGATCTATAATTTATAAAGTAATTAAAACTACACTTCGTGCTTCCAAGTCGGTAATAAATTCTCAGCTCAGAAGCCATATCTCAGATATAAACCAGAACGATGAGCTCCATTAAGTTAAAAATAAATAAAGGAAAAAGGAATAAGTATTTTGTGTAACTGACGAATGTACTTTCATTTAAGGAAGTAATTATTCTGTGAGCACTTTATACTTGTCTGAAGTTCCTGAGTTACTGGTATTGTGATGTTGTTTCTTGCGAATGCGTAAGATTTGCGGTAAACAGGATTTCCTACAGCTTAATAACAAGTATAGATACCAAGGAAGTCATGAAATCCATTTTAATCTTCTTCTTAGCATATGTCTGTTCATATGCCTGAGTATATAAGAAATAGTCAGGCATATGAACTCTTAAAAACCACCACCGCCTTTACCACCTCACCATCACCACCACTACCACCACCACCACCACCTCACCACCACCACCACCACCTTTCACCACCTTTGAGCTGGCTTTATAGAAAACTGCCACTGACTTCGCCCGAGTGAAAGTAAAAAAAATGTACTCCTGGGATGAAAAGTATCCTATGTGCTATTCCAGGACACTCTCTACCCTTTTCCTAAATTTCATATTAATATTTCAAAATTCCTTAAACCGTTCAAGTGTGAAGAAGTAACAACAAACAAACACAAAAAATTTCGCCTTTATAATATTATATTAGTGTGATTAAGCAATATTCGTTTTAAAGTTTTCTGCTTTACTACTTGGTACAGAATTAGTCATGAATCTTTATTTAATATTCAGAGAAACAACCAAAATGTGGTTCGAGGTTTTGACGGCATCGGGTCAGATTTTATCCAGCACTTACTAAATTAGCAGCTAAAATAATCTGAATTGCATAATTTAGTGAAACTCCGTACAAATTTAAAAATAGGCTTATGTCATAACCATAATAGAAGTAATCATTTTAAATTGAAACTTCCTTTGCGGAAACAACACTAAGTTACGAATCCCTTGAATCTTTCGAGCAATGATCTCATAACACACTAGTTTGGAAAAAAGAAATAAGCACAATTTGTTCAAAGTCGTTGTAATTTACGATATAGTTGCATTGAACTTGAACGATTTGTGTGACTGGATGACACGGTGGCGGATGGTTAATGCGATTTCCTGTACTTGCATTTTATGTTTGATATTATTTTCCCTATATTTGTAGTATTCAAGATCAAACAGAAACTTGATCTTGAAATAAAAATAATACAATTTACTAAAGAGTTCCGCTTAATTTTAGTAAAAAACAATAATATGACAGTATCTCGTCGTATCTTAGGTTGACCCTTAGTGACAAATTGCAAAAACAGTATATATGTTACTGGCAATCTGTATAATTTGGTATTCTTTACAATACCTAGGCAAAGTATAGAATCTCCAAAATGTGTAGGTAATGTATGAATTATTTAATATTTATTTTATACTTTGCCTAGGTATTCTATACGATACCGAATGCTCAACCGGTGTCCTTGCCAAGAAAGCGTATTACAAGGTTAAGGACTACGTTGAAGACACGCTTGTTTGGCAATGACTACTTCTGCACTAACTATTCCATCATTGTTTTAAATTCATTACTTGGTTATTTTTTATAACCACCCGCAAATAAAAGCCTTAATTTAAACCTCGCAGACAAAAATAGGACCTGAGAACTTGAAAGCAAATTACATTAAGTTACTTATAGCCAGAAGATTTTTTTTAATTTCACCTTAATTTTATTATATAGAAGTACTTAGCCCTCTAACCTAACCTGTCCGTTCCGGGGTGCCTAAAAATTATGTCGATTCCTTCCTTGCTCTCGCCTTTTACACACATTGGTAATAGAACATATTCCATTTACCCGTTATTTTATAGGTAGGTCGGTTAACATTGATAAATATAGACCAAACTCTATTTCTTTTTTTTTAACATACACACAGCAGCTATGTAATATGTATGTTACATAACTGCTACTTTCGGCTTTATAATGTTTATTATTAAAATGATGTATAACGCCTTCATCGGATACAATGAGTAAGGAAAACCATAACTCATGACGCACACATGATAGACATAATTTTAATAACAACGGCTTAAAAACTACAATTGATGTCTTGATGAAGTTTAATGGAAATATTGTCATATCACCTTAAAACAAACGAGTATTTTTAGGGTTCCGTACCACAAAAGGAAAAAACGGAACCCTTATAGGATCAACTTGATGTCCGTTTGTCTGTTTATCTGTCAAGCAAACCCTTTATCTTAGGAACGCGTGGAGATATCGAGTAGAAATTAAAACCATATACTCAGGTCTGCGGTTCCTAGAGGCTGTGTGAAAAAATCAAACTTCTTAATTAAACAAAAAAAAAAAGATAAGGCCGTTTATGGCCGATGCTCTCAAGGAAATCAAAATTCATGGGGTTCTTCCAGTTGACGCAGAAACCTGAAATTTGGCATAACGCAAGGTCTTATAGCACAGATACAGCAAAAATCTGATAACAGTAAATTTGTTGTTACGTCGCAATAAATATACTTAAAAAAAATATCCATTCAGGAATTGAACGATTTACATAGATAAGTAAGTTTGTACGGAACCCTCAGTGTGCGAGTTCGGCTCGCACTTGCCCAGTTTTTTAATATACATATTTGAAAAGATTGTGTCATGAATACCTAATAGAATAATTCTCTAAAAAACGTTCAAAGCGATTAATATAGAGACCCTTACCTATTATAGACGTTCAAATTGTAACAGAAACAGTTATAAATTTCGTAATACCTAAATCTGTTTTAGGCATGCGGCCTTCCGTAAATGTAACCGTAACCAAAACCTACACACTTTTGCTTTACAAATACACGTGGACTCGGTTTCTTTTTAAAAATAAACAATGTACCTACGTTAAATATCGCATACTTTATGATGTGTTGACAAAAACAAAACAAATAAACAGAAACCTGTTAGGAATTTAGCAACATATATTATTTAGTAAAACAAGAAGTGACTTTCCTGTTTACAATACACTACACCAAACACACTTTGATATCTTCTTTAATTGCAAAGTGAATAATATATGCAAACACTAATTCCCTATTCTTAGAGAGAGACAACGTTTATTTAGGAAACAATCTTGCAACAGACATAAGACTTTAGGCAAGAGACATTCCATCAACGGTAGCAATTGTCAAAAAGCCCACTAGTTTATTTGGACGCAAGTGTATAAAGTTAATTATTACATACACGCCCGTACCGAAGGCCAGGTCATTTTGAAACAAGGAAACTGCAGAAACAAGGGCTCACATGAACCAAACGATTGATAGAGAATACCTTATTGCATTAATCTATGTACCACTACTATAAATGAAGTTTATATAATTATATAAAATGTAAAACTTCTTAAACATAATATATAGAAACAAATTGTTGTGAGAAATGGCTCGCATATTGTTTTTTGTGCGAGTTGGTAAAAGGGCTGCCACGCGACCAAAAGGGGCTGTCGTACGACCAATCTGTAAAATAATATATTAGTTTACAATACACTTCCTCGAAAACTGGCTCTTATCGCACTACGATTAAGTTCAACATGCCATGTAAATCACCCTCGTGTTCTTTTTTAATGTATCACAACAAAGGCTTTTTTTCCTGTTTCGTCACGGTCAACGGTGATTTTTTTTTTTAATGCAATGAGGCAAATATTTTTTAGATTTTATTATTTAATGAAAATTTAAATTGTGTTTATAAAAAAATATCATAAAAAACATGATTATTTACACAATAATTTGTTAAATATATTACCAACATTATCAATTAATCTGTGTTCTAAATTCAAAAATATTAAGATAACTTTGGTTCTTTTTTCAACCTGCAAAGGTTAAGTGCGGGAAAATAGTATATTAAATATTATTAACTAACCTAATCATTTGTGTTATTTGTGAAATAAAAAAAACGAATTAAGATTTGAAGAGAATTCTTTAGATACTACGCTGCCGGGAATTGTGATTGAAGTAAAAAATACTTGCGATAGCCTGCTGCAATCTAAATCAAAACTAAAATGTATGGCAACTTTGGAAAATTTTCTTCAGTACAAAATGAACAGAAATGCGTCGTAATATTCAGTGAAAGTATTTCTTCGTTAGTGTATTGAAAAACGTCGTTTGATACACGTGGAGATTTGTCACTGCAGCACTTGCTATTAAGCCAAAAGCGGTAAGAGTAGGAGCGGGTTTTCGAGTAAGTGTCTAAATAGTTATCGATAGAAGCTCAAAATTATATTAAGATTCGTCAGTTTTTGTATGTTTTCATCACAGATCAAATATAACAGGTTTTAATGAAATCCTGTTATATTTACCTGTTATTAAAATAAAACAAAATACACTTTTTGTCGAATAAAAAATACACTAATTCAATGCATTCAAGAACCAATCAGCCCAATATTTAACAAATAAAACATTCATTTATCATTTAGTTTACCACTTACAGACTGAATGTATTGGATATTGAGTGAAACAAACATTCCTAACGTATGTTACGATTTCAATGTGGTTAATTAGTTTAGAACAAAGAAAAAAAAATAAGTGCATTCTTGTTAAATTAAAAAAGTATTGTAATAATGTTGTATCATCATCAACGCATCGTGCATCCATCGGACGCCCTAGACCAGGTCATTGGTTCATCTTGGAGGAGGCCTTCCAACGCTGCGTCCGTACGCTCAAGAACCTTTCGGCTCCAACGGCTATATGTTCTGCGAGCAATGTGCTCTGCCCACTGCCACTTAAGTTTGACGATTCTTCGGGCTGTCGATAACCTTGGTTCTCCTGCGGATATCTTCATTTCCGATGCGATCACGCAAGGTCCCTTTCCAATGCGTATGTTATCATAATTTATCAGCACTTATTGACAGACCGCATTCACGTTTGATCGAAAGGCACCACTGTATCACAGTTCATTGTTCCTTTGTATAATTGATCATTTATTCCCATATGTTTGAAAAATGCCCATGTTATCGTTATTTCTCTAACAATAGCACAAACGGCGTCCGTGCACTATTAGATGTTTATAATGCTAAGGTAAACGTAGGTGCAGTTAACAGTGACCCAGTCGTCGATTAATCTAAAAACCGACCATATCTTTCTACAGAAGATCACATTAACGTATTTAATTACAACATTTTTTTGGGAACATAATTATTAACATCATCTTCTTATCCTTGTCCCATTTCTCTAAAGGTTGGGGCAAGTCGTTTTTTAGGGTTACATACCTCAAAAGGAAAAAACGTAACTCTTAGGATCACTTTGTTGTCTGTCTGTCTCTCAAGACCCTTTATCTCGGGAACGCGTGGAGTTATTGAGTTGAAATTAAAACCATATACTTAAGTCTGCGGTTCCTTGAAGCTGTGAAAAATCAAACTTCTACGTTTACGAAATAAAAAGATAGGGCCGATTATGTCACAAAAAACGTATATTTCGACACTCTCAAGGGAATCAAAATTCATACGGCACTTCTCTTTGACCTGGAATTCTAAAATTTGGCATGAAGCAAGGTCTCATAGCACAAGTAGGGGAGACCGAGGGGAGTTGAAACAATTTTGACATTTTGTTTCCTACACCAAATACTATAGACAGAAATCGTATGATATTAGTACCAATCGATAGGTCAATCTTTACACTTGCGAATGACTAACTTAAAGAAATTGTAAACGTTAAATAATGTGGTGAAAAATCGACTTAACCGTAACAAGTGAACTTGTTTCAACTCCCCTCATACCGAGGTAAGATGAAACAGGGGTCGAGGAGAGTTGAAACATATATTTTTTGAGTAGTATAAAGGGCTGTAAAATACAAAAAAATATATAATTTAAAGGTATTTAATAAAATAAAACTTTTCAAGTACGAAAGAACTTTTCTTAATTAGTATTTTGTTACAAATAATCAACTCACTAAGTACTATAACGTCATATTCGTGACATTTATATAAAACAGTCAGTTAAACTAAATGTTTTACATTGGCATAAAATAATTATTACCTCTCAGTCGTTTCTTAAGAATTACTAATCAGTCTTAATCAATATTTCTTCAAATATTTAAGTTACAATAATCTCACAAATGTCTAAAACAAAAAAAAAATGAATATAAAAAAACTTTAATCTGACAGGCAGTTATGGCAAATATAAGAAAGTTCCCCTCCAGTGCAAGCCTCATGAGCCCAGTTTTTACATTCCAGACATTGCACCCATTTTTCTCTGGCTCTGCTATTTGAAAATGGCTCAAAACAACAAAGGCAAAAGGACTCTTCTTCTTCTTCTTCTTCTTCTTCACTGTCTTCGTTTCCGCTTTGTTTCTTGACAACCTTGATCTTTTTAGTTTTAGTGCCTGGTTTTGATCTTTTTCTTGGTTTTGCTTCTTCAAAGTTAGGTTTTTTTACCTTTTTCTTAGCCGTTCTAGCTGCTTCGATTGCAGCTAGTTCATTCTTTACGGGAGTGTCGGTTAAGATAGCAGATTTCACTTTGCGTCTATTTGTTTGATTTCCTTTCCTTGGTGGAGCCTTTGGCAAGGGTCTAAGAGTTTCAGGTGAGAATGGAATTGCTGTCACACTTACTGAAGTATCTCGTGATGTGGATGCTACTGGTATTATATGGGATGTAAGGACTGTTGAGGGAACAATGGATTCAGTGGTTGAAGACATCGTGATAGTATGAAGCATTACCTCAGATATCGCCAGATCAGGTGAATTCTTGTCAGGGTTTTCTGCAGACTTGGATACGTCTTCTGTTTCGTTGCTGATTGGAGAAGGAGTAGCCGGTAAATTTAAGATTGATGGACTTGGTGTTCGAGAATTATATAAAACACTATTTGCAAGGGGACGTTCATCACTTGTGCTAGAAGTAGGACATGGCGTAGGTTTTTCACTTCTTGATATCCCCACCAAGTTAGAGCTGGATGGACCAGTACTAACGGAAAATGCCAAAGGTCGATCAGTAATTTGACTCGGAAGATAATCAGCGTCCTGGAATATTTCTGTGTTAACTGGCCAAAGTCCGGTATGGATGAATCCGGAAGATATATTGCGCGGTGTGACAGCTATATCAAACGACGTTTTCACTATCCCAGGAATATCATAGATAGACATTACTTTTCCTGGATTAGACCGCATCCAATTGTCGCAAGCAGTGTTAACTGCTTTCTTCACTGGCCCAAAAACGGCTCTGTCCATTGGCTGCAATTTATGGGTGCAGTGAGGTGGAAAAGTCAATAAAATTATGCCATTTTCCTTGCAGAACTCGATATTTTTAACTGCTGTGTGTGAAGCGTGGTTATCTAATAACAATAGTGCTTTATTTTCTTTTGATGGCCTAATTTGGTCTTTGAAAAATTTAAGAAATATATAGAAGTCTTCTTCCTGCATCCACCCTGAGCCATTCGCAGTGCCAATTGATCCAGTAGGTGCATCGCGTATAAAGTGATCATTAAATCTTTTCCGCGGAAAGATGAACATCGGGGGTATGTGATTTCCAAGGGCATTTCCTGCTAGTGCTATAGTAACCAATGTTCCTCTCTCTGCGGAAGTCATGGCACTCACTTGTTTCTGTCCTCGTCGGGCGATGATGCGATCTGGTTTTTGAACAGTTGTGATGCCAGATTCGTCAACGTTCCATATATCCTTTCCTTGCAATTTGTGTTTGTCAACTACAGCGGTATAATTTTGAAAAAAAAGTTCCACGTTCGTTCTGTTAAAACTTGTAGCTCGAGCGATACTTGTAGGTTGAGGTAGTCTCAAAGAAAGAATAGGATGACGTTTCATAAAAGAACGAAGCCAAACCTCTCCAGCCATTTCATGCTCAGTCCAAGAAGAAGGAATTTTTTTATTATATTTTACAGCCAGCCTATAGGCAAAAGTTCTGGTTTCCTTAGTTCTTAGGCCAAAGTTAGCAGCAGCGCAGTTTAATAGATAGTCACAGAGTACCTTCTCCTCTGAAGCTGTAAAAACAGTCTTTTCAGGATATCCCACCGTTGGAGCAGTCGCCGTTTCGTTTGCTTCATAAGCAGTTTTTTTTTTAATATACCTGTAGAGGGAGGTATGGTTCAGGTTGAAACTTAAAGCCGCGTCACGGAGACTTTTCCGTCGCAAAGTTACTTCTTCTGCTGCGAGTTCGTACATTTCTCGACTCGCCATACCTCTGTCCGTTTTTCTCTTATAATCAGTAGGCATACTGAAACAAAATTATAAACAAATGAAAGCATAAAAAAAACTGTTCCCGTTATTTTCTGACATAAAATTGAAAACGAGGAGAGTTGAAACAGCCTGTTTCAAATCTCCTCAGCACGAAAAATCCTCCCAATTTTTATTAAATGCACCATCAAGAAGCAAATACACAAAAATCTATTCTACCAAATATGTATAATAAATCTTTAGTTAACGATCTTTCGAAACATATATAACTTAAGCCATAATACAAAAGCTTTATCAAAATATAGAGATCTTAAAAAAACGTTAAAAACTTACTTTTCACGATTTTTGTCACATGAGACGCAGAACTCCACAACCGCGCGACTTACGTCCCCGACGCGAACTGACCTGTCAGCGGGCGGGGGGAAGGGATTGAAATGCGACGTTGTCAACTCGCTAACGATTGTATGTTCGAAGAAATCGGTCCTGTTTCAAATCACCTTTGTTTCAAATCCCCTCGGTCTCCCCTATAGGAAAATATCTGAAAACTTCAGATAAATTTGTAGTTACGTCACAATTTTTTTCGGTTAAATATTCGTAACTCAATTCGGGAATTGAACTCGTTTCACGGTTAAGTTTATACGGAACCCTCAGCGCGCGAGTCTGACTCGCACTTGCTCGGTTTTTTTTTCTTCCATTCTTTTCTGCCAGCCGTCATGCTATCACTGACTCACTTTTATTTCGTAGCGCTTCTCACACAATTCATCCATCTTTTTTTTAGTTCTCATACATTTGAAATTGGTAACACAGTGTTTTAAGCCTCAGATACAGTAGGCGACAAAATGTCCCCAACATGACGCGAAACGCTCAATGTAAGACGCTGCATCGTTGCCTAATGTCCCACAACTTGCTCCCAATATTCTACGATGCATTCACGTGGCGCAGGACACAGGTGTTGTTAGACAATTTTTCAGCGTTGCGCGTTTTGAAGGGGACATTTTCTGAGGCCTTAACTGTCATGGCTTTGGAAGTATGCGAAATATGTTAAATAATTCTCGGTTTTCCATACAGCCAGTCAATCGTATTCGAAATGGCGAAAGTTCCTTTCTCCGAACCCCATGATGTAGCTGTAGAGTCGTCTATTTTTGACAGCTGACTGTAGTTGATGTCATGTGTGGTAATTTATGTACATGTAAGTGACATGAGCGGTTGCACACAAATCACATCAAATCTCAATCCTTTCATCTATCGAATGATCGATGACGTTAATTTAGACTGAGATTTATTACTGACTTGCTTTTTGCACAGACAGAAACCGTGGTTTTAATTCGCAATAAAAATAGTTTATGTAGGTACGGGGTAAAATTGGCAGGAAATCAACCAAAAAGAAGTTTTGAAGGACAAGGGAAGAGTCTTTGCCAATACCAGCGCAGTGGGAACCAATTTAGAATAATAAAAAAACTTTGTATCAGTTTAAGAATTTTCGAAATCGAATCAGATATTTAACAGGTTACATTTTACATTACTTGCTAGTTTATAATTTTACCTCTTTATTAAATTAGTTTAGTTAGCATAGGTTGATGATTATTGCACCAAATGGCACCTTCGCATTATGTATTTTAGTAGGATGACGTTGCGCTGACGCTGCACAGACTACGTATTTTATTTTTAGAGTGAGAAATCATCAAATATGAGAATTTTATTAAATAAAACCCTCCGCCGCGGAAACACTATCGTAAAATTCTGCAGCACAGACGACGCTGTGCTAAAATCTCCTAAACGTGATTATTGCTACACCTATGCGAAAAAGTTCTTCACAAAACGAGAGTAAAATTAAGTAAAGTACTCTAACACGTCATTACCAAACAATATCTATTTTATCCAGAATCCCTTTATTTGACATTCGTCAATATTCAGTAAGTTATTAAACATCCTTTTAATTTTCCACAAAGGTTGTCGAGGTTAATCTGCCACAATCAGCTGCTATCAACATTAACTAATACCATAGAAAGAAAGCAATTATCTTCTAGTGATTGTGGCAGCTTTCTCAAAGGTTTGTGAAATCGTGACCTTTTCATTTCTACGAACAGAATAATTTCTTGATTTCTAAAGTTTTTCTATTTAATTGTTTTTATTATTATTAAACTAGTTTTTTTTTCTTAAAAGAGCATTGCCTCACAGTAAGAATAGCTCTCGTATCGTTGGTGCGTTTACGGACATTAAACTCACATACAAAAGACAGACCGGACTCGGAACATCAATCTAAAAGCCATACCTACAAATATTTGTTCCATGCAGTGTTCTCATCCTGGAGATCTGTCATACAGGTCTCGAACCTAGTTCAGACTCCAGCTCTCACAAAGGTTTTTAGCCTTCAGGCAAAATTTGTAAAATAAACTTGTTATAATGTATCTTTATGAGATAAATAAATAAATGATATTTATTACAGTGGTCTGGCAGTCTGGAGTATTTGATGCGGTCTACCCAAATGTCCTTTCTTTGGTTAAGCTCCTTAGTAGTTCTGAGTTTGATCGACACGAATACTGACAAATGCTTGCACTGACTGGACAGGTCCACTCAAATCTGTGTAGTTATTTCATCAAAAGATCATCTGAGACACTAATCTGCATGTTTATCATATGATTGATCATTACTTGTTTGCTGTATCGACTTTAAAAGAGACTTCGACCTTTGAGTTTGTTTCCGTGTTTCTTCTCAGGGTAGTCAGCTAGGAAACACAGGCCTCATCTAGCTTAAGCAGACGAAAAAAAAAATTGACGAGTAAAAGTGCTTGTAAAATAAAAATAAAATTTATCATGCGGGAACCGAACACGCGACACGCAGTAGTTAATCGCTCAACCACTGCGCCAACTATGTCGTATTTTGCGTTTTGTATATTTTTTATTCCGATCAAACACGCTTCGTGTCTGATTGTACCAAACATCGAAACATATAAATTGTTGATCCAGTTTAAATGATTTATTGACGTCCACGGAGTGGCATTTATCTCATATGACATAATTCGATGAATGTAGTTGATTCACTTTACCTAGCCTTTTCCCAACAATTTTGAGGTTGCCATTCCGTCTAACCAATTGCAGGTCATTATCAGTATTTGACATGGAGTGTCCGCTTATTTGACCTGAACCCAGTAATTGGGTATACCCCTTCGCAAGACTAGTGTCATATTTCCTGTCTAAGATCGGCAACTGTCAAAGATTGGTTTCTAACTATTCCTAAATACTGTACAAGATCTACAAATGACAGCTGGGATACAATGTTCCGAGGCACGGACGAATCTCGGTATGTTAAGATGGTCACCCATCAACAAACTGACCTCGGCAAGAATTGCTTAACCTTGGAAATCGACACACACAGATTTATTATTCTAGCCATGAGCTCCTCTCTTCATCAGGTTAAGTTGATTTGTTCAAGTAAATGACAGCAGTGCATTAGTGGCCCTGTGGTAAGTGTCTCGACTTACAATTTGTAGGTTGCGGGTCCAAATCCAGCCAGGCTCATTACATTGCGTAATTTGTTTCATCGCGACTGCTGTTAAAACGATGAAGGATAACATCGTGAGGAAACCGACATGTCCTAGTACCAAAACTTTGAAGACATGCGACATCCACCATTTGCACTGGGCCCGCGTGGTGGATTACGGCTCATTCCCTCTCCTAGAGAAGAGGCCTGAGTCCCAGCAGCGGGAACATTACAAGACCGATTATGCTATGTTATGAAAATAAATAAAAACGACTCGCTAAAAACCTTTTACAATTCAGGTTTCAAACTATGACGCAGTTTTACAGAATGTGATACGAAATTAGCGAAAAAAAATACAATTAAATTTTTCATTAGGTACGAATATATGTCATACCTAGATTATTTTGTTTCGCAACAACGGTCGTTTCGATGCGTATGCCCATGTTATCATAACGAATGAGTTGAAACTTAAAACTATCAGTGAATCATTTATAACTTTTTAATATTTGAAGTATTTAATTCATAAAGTTTAATTTCCCTGCTAGTTACAAACATCAGGTTTCTCATTCGCACCCCGCTTGGGCTGCGGGGATACCGCACAATTTCCCGCGAAGCAGCGAGCCTCCTTGCCGGCCAACCACCACTTGATTTGGAGGCAACAGTCCTTGCACGCATGCACGATCTGCGCATGGAGATGCAACGCCGGGGCGAAACTCCGCTGCCGCGCCAAGTCGCGGCATGGCGGAAAGACTTCCGGCGGGATCTCATGGTGGAATGGCAACAGCGACTGTCGCAACCCAGTGCTGGGCACGCCATAATTATGGCGATAAGACCCCTCTTTGAGGAGTGGCTGGAAAGACCTCACGGCGTCCTCACCTTCCGCATGACGCAGGTCCTCACCGGACATGGCAAGTTCGGGAGGTTCCTGCACCGGATTCGTGCGGAAGAAACGCCCGGGTGCCGCCATTGTGTGGACCGCCCGGAGGACACGGTGGAGCATACGGTAGAGGTGTGCCCCGCCTGGGCAGAGCACCGCCGTGTCCTCGCGGGGGCGATCGGCGGCAGCGATCTCTCGCGCCGGGCCTTGGTACAGGCCATGGTCCGGAGCGAGGAGGAGTGGCAGGCGGTTGCCTCCTTCTGCGAAGCAGTAATGCTAGCAAAGGAGGCGGCCGATCGCGTGAGGCAAAGGTCCTCACGCCCCAATCGCCGCCGGGATTCCGATCCCGATTTCCGGCCACCGTAGGCGCGGGCTTGCAGACGCCGAGCAATGGGTGGCTCGCCGTCTGACCGTCCGGTAACCGTCCGGACCGAGCCCAAGTCGTCGACGGCGCGTTTTGTTCCACGCGCGCCTCAAGGAGATGTCAGCAAATCGTAGGGGCCCAGCAGGGTCGAAGCCTACTGGGGCCCTGGGTAGTGTGAAAGCGAAACCCGGGGCCCTAGGACGAAGGCAACGAAGGAACAGGAGTGGGTTTTTAGTCAGTAAGAGTCTGACACTATCTCCCGTTCCGCCCAAGAGCGGGGATGTCATTAGGATGATTTTCCCACCCAAAAAAAAAAAAAAAAAAAAAAAAACCCCGCTTGGGCGGAGCACCACCGTTTTCTTGTGGACACAATCGGCAGCGACGCTTACGTCCAGCCTTGGTTGAGGCCATGGTACGGGGCGAGAGGGAATGAGAAGTGAACATTTTCAGTAAATCAGTTGTAGTGACATCTGTGGCGTCATATAATTAATCCTGCATCGCGCAATTAAAGTTCTCCACGCGATTTGAACATGTAGGACAGCCCAAAATCATCTATCGGGCAGTTGCCTACCAGACATAACACCCGTCTGTTCGGAGGATCCTGCTTTGATATACTTAACTTACTGTTCAATGTATTTTTTTTTTAAGGTGGCAACCTTAAAAAAATTTATTAAATACGTTGAACAGTAAGTTTAAGCAGGAAAACGATAAGCAACACACAACTACTTAATATTATCATCTCAGCAGTACCTATCTTTTTTTTTGAGATCAAAAACCAAATAACTCCTCAAACCCTAGGTGGGCGAGAGGGTCAGATTTTTACTGACTAATCTCCACCTATGTATCTTCAGTTGTCCTTTGCATTCCAGAGCCGTGATGACTTTTTCGAATAAATTCGCACATCTCAGCCAGTACCTACTTATGCAATTATTCGCTCCCTATTTACTGATCCATAAAAGACTGTATGGATTGAACATTGAAAAATAATTTAACAAACAATGGCAGGCAAACGGGCCATTGAATCCATAAATTAGTTAATTGTCAATCGTCGTAATCTTGCCCGGCGAGCATTCCGTCATTCAGCTAATCATCATACAAAGAACATTCCAGGGACTTGGTAGCATACTGATGTGGGCAGTGCCGAAGCTACCACCCAGGAGTCTTGCGAATTTGTTTTAATCAAACATTAGAGGCAAACTTTACAAAGGGTAAAAACGGGACCATATTATATCACTTATCTGTCCGTCCGTCCGTTACCAGGTTGTATGTCATGAAACGTGATAGCTAGACAATTGAAACAGAACAAAATAAAAATAAGTCCCCTAAAACAGACTTTTATTTTTTAGGTGGGAAAATCATCTTATGACAAATCTCTTGGTCGGAGCTCCAGATAGTGTCAGACTTTTACTGACTAAAAACCCACTCCTGTTCCTTCTTTGCCTTCGTCCCAGGGCCCCGGGTTTCACTTTCACACTACCCGTGGCCCCAGTAGACTTCGACGCTGCTAGGCCCCTACGATTTGCTGACATCTCCCTGAGGCGCGCGTGGAACAGTACGCGCCGTCGACGACTTGGGCTTGCTCCGGACGGGAACCTTTGATTCGACTCGCACTTGGCCGGTATTGTTTTTAATTGGAAAACTATCAAATAACTTTTCTCTCTCAAGGAGGCTTTCGCTCCACCCGATCTGTCAGACTATTACAGACAAAAACCACCTATTTTCTTTCAGTTAGTTCCAGAGCAACGTTTACTCTTACGAATAATCTCTGAAAAGCTACTCTTATACCTACTGGTACAGATAGCAGCACGAAATTTGAGTGCTGGACGAAAGAGCGGGGTTCGCTTTGAGCATCGTATACATCGGCGAGCCAATCGGCGTTCAAGGATTGCACTCCCTGCCACCTCATCTCTTTTCATACCACTAAAGAGTCCCGATATTGCACTTTTACGTGCTTCTGCGCAAGTAGAACTGTAGAAGTCAGCGCTTAAGATCCGTGCAGGTATCTGTAAGGAATAAAAGGCCAACCTAATAGGCAAATTTTAACAGTTTCGATTCAAGAAGGTTTACCGAAATGCAGGAATGAGTTGCTTTTTTAAAATGATTTATACATTTAATTTCATATTGATTTAATGAGTAAGTATAACCGAATTGTTTAATTTAGTCACATAAACACAAGTATACAGACACAGCTCTACCTAATACATACACTAGTATAAAAACTGAAACCTAATTGAAATATAGGCTAATTTCATTAATTTGCCTGCAGCAGTCTTCCCGTCCGTTTATAATCCAGGTGTCTTCCAGGCTATAGAGAATAGGATCTTAATAAACTGGTGCGATTTACCATAAACGATTGCATCACTGCTTACCGTCAGGTGTTATCGCAGTCAAGCACATGCTAAGGAGTGAAATTCCCTGCCGGTGTCTTTGTTTTCTGATAGCTACAACCTGGGGGTCTTTAAGTCAAGAGCACTTCATCGTAGACCTCATCGTCGCTTTCCGAAGAGATAGAGCACCCGTCTGGTCAGAGGATCCTTCCTGTTCAATGGAGGTTTGTGGGATTTACACCCAGGGGCCCAAGTCTACTATTTTTATAAATTCGTCATTCCAACACGATCCCATGTCATTTTGCGATGTGATTTGCATGACGATGTCATTTTGTGAAAAGTTCGGAATCTCTTAATTCATAATGATCGATCATTGATCGGTTAAGGGTCAATGACAATGTCGAGCTTATTAAAAGCAATGACTGCACTATGAGGTTCTTAAAGTAGGTCACTGATCAAAGGAACAGTCAAAATTTTAGCAGATTACCGCATACGTCAGATAATCATTTGTCAATATGTACGAGTTTACCATTCTATGCTACTTCTTTGAATGAAGTGTCAGTGGTTTATTTATTTATTTATTTATGATATTCTTTATGGTTTTTTGTGGTTGACCATTGGAAAGTCATAATGACGCCATTGTATTAGTAGATTACCAAACTTGTCAAAATCAACAATTATGACATCAATCAGACCATTCTGACACTATTGTAATAGCAGACTTGAGGCCCTGTTCTGCATCCGTCTAAACTTTTAATCTTTGGCGATGATGACTAACGGAGTTTACCTACTGCTCAAAACCTTTTCAGGTACTTAGTTACTATGCTTATGTAAATTAACTACTACCTAGAATTGATAAGCAAATGCTGTGAAAATCAGTAAAAACCCATTTACATATGAATGCAAAATAAAACATCCGCTTTACTCAGCATTCTTGTGGTAATTGATCGTTTGACATTCACATGATTCGAACTTCTGAAGCGTGGTAACACAGGATTTTAATCGTGTTTAATGATTCTATCTATTTTTTGCATTAGGTCGATCTTGTTAAGGACACGCAAAAGTAATTTGCTATTTAACTAAAAAATATGAGCGTGAACAAGAACATGTCATAAAAAAAAACAGTGTAGTGACAGCTATATTGGGTATTTTTCAAGCCAAAATACGATATTTACATTATTTTTCGAGAAGAAAAGTGATTATCGATAAAATAGAACGACCAGTTGTTTTTTCTTACTTATTTTTTTTTTATAATATATTTTGCATTAAGCAAATATCTTCTGTTCTGTCATTCTCTAGCAACAATTTAAAATCATTTTCCAAATCATGTTCCATTCCATAAAATATTTTCAGTGCGGTTAAAAATATAAGTGCAATAAACAAATTGTACAATCAGTGGTTATGGATTTCGCACTTTGTGAAACGCAATATTAATAGTGATTGATTTTGACGTGTTCGCACCTACATAATAAGTTCTAGTGGCTATTTAATCAATAAAATTTCGAAAATCATAAAACGTATTCACATGTATATGGTAAATTTTTAGAATCAGTATATTTTACTGTCTGCACATAACGCTATGAAATATTAAAAAAAAAAAATTAGTGACCTTAACTGAACTAGCATCATCATCATTATAATTTTGGCCAAAAGACGTCCACTGTTGGACTTAAGCCTGACCCAAGCCATAATAACCGGCCCTGTGCGTCTTATATCCATCGTATTCCCACAACCCTCACCAGGTTCACCTTATGAAGGGCATTCCAACGCTGCGCCATCTAACTGAACTAGCGCTGAGGATCACGAAACTGGTGAGTCGCAGTGTAATTGAATAAAAAAAAATTTTTGCTGTTCTATCAACATAAAATTCATGGTGATATTATAAAGGGAAAAGATTTGTATTTTTGTTTGTAATAAATAAGCTCGACAACTACTGGACCGATTTTTTTAATTCTTTCACCCGTAGAATTCTACTTTATCACAGAGTAACATAAGCTATACAACATTAGTTTTAGTATATACGAAACCCGAAACAAAAAATTGTATAACTGTATCATGAAAAATCACAAAGTTATAAGCTTATTATGTTACTCGGTTGTCCGCAAAAATACATGGTAACCGCCATCCAGACGATTGAGGAGTAGTTTTGATCCCGCATCCAGCTGTGCGCTGGTACCTAATGCCCGCTATGACCTGCTGTGACCCGTGATGTACTTATAGCCGGTGATGTCCAACTTCTGACTTTTTAAAAAGATTTTTGGGAAATAATACAAAATGGTGTAAAAATTATTGGATTCGATTCAATTACTGATTCTAAAAAAAATTATATCAAGGTTTCGCATATACTAAAAATAATGTTGTATATTTTCTAGTTTCATGAATCTAGTTTATAAAAAGAATAGCTTCTACCAGCGGCTTCGCTCGCAAAAAAGTAGGTTTTTCCATGCAAACTTTTTTATCCCAGTTTCATATACTTTTATGATGAATGCGAGCAAGCTAAGAGAGTTAAGAGAGGATTTTCCAAAATTCACCCCTTTTTGAAAATTCTCTCTTAGTGCTCGCATTCATCATAAAAGGAAATCCCGTGAAAAATTTCACGTCCCTAATCCCAGTAGTTTCGGCTGTGCGTTGGTATGTCAGTCAGTTTCCCCATACATATAGATTAAAACATTGTAACATATTAAGTAAATGCAACACAGTAAAAATAAGTACCTTTCTTATTTATTATGTTATACAGCAAAAGCCATAATGCTCCAGAGAAACTAAATGAAAGCTAATTAAAATATTATGTATATTGTCGTGAAACGATGTATTACATTTTAACCAGAGAGTTTCACATCACACTAACGCGTTACCTCCATGCGTTCCCGTGATAAAGGGTCTTGAAAGACAGACAACAAAGTGATACTATAAGGGTTCTGTTTTTTTCCTTTTTATTGTTGATATATTTTTAGTTTGACCGCTATCTAACCTGATGATCTTTGTTACTCTTTCACGCCCAAATGGCTGTACGGATTTGTATGAAGCTGGTACACTGTTTTCGCGAAAGATTATTCCCTTAGGATAATTTTCTACTTTCATGCAGGCGAAGCCGCTAGTTGAAGTTAGTTTTGTATATTTTTGTAAAGCTTTGCAAATAATCTTAAATGTTAAATAATGTTGTTTTGCGGACCATCAGTTACCTTAAAATGAAGTTCTTTTATTTGAGAACCTTCACATTCATCTCTTCAATTGTGAACATTGACATTGATTTAGGTTGGCCGGTCTGCCCTTGAAGATCACACAGCATAACAAGATCAAAACAGTAGCATCCTTCTCCTTCCTTTTCTTCCTTTTTTCTGCATTACATCCTGGAGGGAGGTATACGATACGGACTTACACAAATGGAAATATCTTTATGACCTACACAGACACTAAATCCAATTCTAGGTGGGTGTCTTTTTTTGTAAGGTTTTGTTCCTGATAATAAATAGTACCTTATGATTTTAAGATAATTGTTAAAATTATTCAAAATTGTAAGCATTTCTGTTTTATATAAACATTTATGTTTTAAGTAATATCTAAGGTATGTTGTTTAAGCGATTAATTTCTATTGTTTGGGAATGTTAACCCTTGATCTATATTGATCGCTAGAATGAGTCGCTAGAGTGATTGGGCCACATCCTCACATCACCTTATAATGGACCAATTGGAGGGCGATATTGACGGCAGAACGATCGGGGGTTGTTTAGCTAGGCGCAAGGGCGCAGGCATTCGCTGATCGCCGTTGGTTACACTGGATTAGAATATTCGTTCTGAGTAGTGTAATGATTGTGAAGTATTACCTAGTCGTTTGTTCTTAACGTAATTAATAAAACCAAGTGAACAGTTTGAGTTTATTTTTATACAGTCCTCCCAGTTGAAATAGTTTACTCTCAAGAATCGTGACCGCTAAGGCAACGGGTTTTATATAAATTTACATGTTTTTGTTCGCTTTCACGATACTGGAGCAATTCCTCGTGTGGGGTCTAAAGTCATACATTAAAGAAATAAAAATACATATAATATTATATGCAGATAGAAGTTTTGGGATGGGTGATAATAGAGTTTGGATGATTAATTAAAGTAATCATCTTTTCCAGTCTTAGTCCGGACCGAGCCCGAGTCGTTGACGGTGCGTAATTTTCCATGCGTCTCAAAGACATGTCAACAAAACCACCAACCGGCCCAGCAGGGGCGCAGCCTACTGGGGCCGTGGGTTGACTTCTGAAAGGGAAACCCGTGGTCCTGGATTGCAAAGGGCAATTTAAAGAACATATTGTATTAGTCTGTAAATATCTGATACGCCCTTTTTTTCGGAAGGATGCCTTCAATAGGCGCCTGAACTTTTGGGGAAAAGACCAGTGAGTGTGGGATTTTTACCTCACTAAAACCACCCCAGTGGTCACCATCAGCACATGGAAGAGGGCCCGGGTACAACCCCTGTTAGGGCACATCCCTGAGGAGACTGTGAGACCCCTTAGCCTCGTTGTGCTCGGGAGCACATGATCACTGTGCTTCTTTCCTGAAGTCACTGGCCCCCTATGTCGCCCTATGATATCCCACTTCAAAAAAATAAATGAAAAACCTTGTAACTGTACTGTACTATCGCTCACTTTTACATAGGACTTTACTATAATTAGTATAAACTAGCTTTTGCCAGCGGCTTTGCCCGTGTGAAAATAAAAAATATAGGTCTATATTACACAGTGATAAAGTAGCTTTTTACTGGTGAAATCATTTTGAAAATCACTCCAGTAGTTTTTGAGCTAAATGGTTACATACATACATACAAACAAACAAAAAATCAAATTTTTCTTTTTTATAGTATTAGTAAATATAAACACCAAGATATAATTTCAAACTCTCCATCTCAGCTTACAGTCATGTCTAACAATCGACTCATTACAATATTTATAATGGCTGCTACTCATTGTCTCAAACCTGTTTATAAGCGAGAAAGAAGTGCTTTCGAGAACTGACACAAACCTTGACCTATACTAACAAACGTCTAACAAGAAGAACAGTGACGTATGAATGTTAGTACATTATTTACATACGTTTTTATTACAGGGAACCTTGGCAACTGTATTAGTAATTAAAGTTTATAGCGTACCTTAATTCATTCGGTCGTCAGATATTGAGACATTTGATACACTTAAATTAGAGCAAAGCATAAATAAATTCTCGTCTATGATGTCAGTAATTTGGTAAATAACATTTAACATTTCAGACGAAAGACTAAACGTAGGCCTCCGACCGGTCCTGTTCGTCCCACAACCATCGAATTTCCATGATCCTCACCGTCGCGTCGGTCCATCTTGTGAGAGGCATTCTAATGTGAAAGGCCCTCCAAACCATATTAAACCAACATGCATGATAAAGTTGGCAAAAGTTGGTCTTGTGTAAAAATAATATTAATAAAAAAAATTATCAATTAAATCTTTTAGGTAACCCCAATTAGTTCGTAAATCTAGTCAAATCTTGTTAAAATTAATTCAAGCGTAATTTCAAATGGAGGGGTGTCAATCCATCAAAGTTTTTATGCATTGATGTAAAGAAAATGTCAAGGTGACCTAAGTTAACCAGTTTATATATTAAGTGGGTTTTAAAGAAGCTAATTTTCATAGCTTTTTAGTTTCATTATTTGTACTAGAGATGTTACGAAAATTTAGTTCCGATTCTGAGAGTCCGGAACTTCCGATTGATTTTACACCTTCGATTCCGATTTCGGTTCCGATAAATTTTAATCGACAAACATATCTGAGGTTGAAACAAGTATTGAGTTCACCGAGCATAGTACGAGAATCTGATGGATGCGAAACGCACAGGACCGTTTATTATGGCGACACTATGTAAAGTAATATGTGGAAACGTAGACTAATAAAAATAAAAACAAGTATAAATACTTACTTGTCGTACGGGGAACCTCCCCTCTCTTCGTCCCTTCTGCCGATTACTGTTTTAACTGTCGTTTTGTTTCGTATTTGGAACGTTGTGAGTTCCCTTTTCTTTTATACGTACTTATCCGCGTTTTTAGTAGTTCATTTAAGGCTTCTGTCTCCACCTCCGCCTCCGACTTCGAAACCAAATTTAAAAACTCCGCTTCCGAATTCGGTTCCTATAACTACTTCTGTTACATCACTTATTTGCACCTTCTTAATTTCTACATTTAGGTATTTAATCTTATTTTATTTGATCAATCTATATAGTCCAACTGCAAAGGTCTCATAACAAGTATTATCTAATTTATGAATATTACAAAAAAGTATATATTACTAAGTTTATATAGCAAGACCTTTAAACATATTCATTATAATGTCAAGCACATAAGTTTCGCAAATATTTAACCACACATGGGCTATTTTGCAATTCTCTGTATTTTGGAAAAACCTGAACATAAATTGTTGTGAGAGCACTTCTCACTTAAAAGGAGGTGAATCGGGGGCTTTTTACGCACGCTTTAAAGAGATGTTAGCAAACTGAAGGGGTACGGCAGGGCCGATGCCCGTTAGGGACCCAGGGAATTTCTGAAAAGGAATATTTTCCAAACTTTTCCGTTGTTCAAAAGAGTCACCCAGTGGCCCTGGGTCATACTTTTACTGGCTAAAACACAGGTAGGTTTTAGCCTTATCATGCTAGCTCCTAACGAAAACGAACACGCCGCTCATGCGCAGCGAATTTGTTGCGGACGCGCAACGAGATCCGGCAACGAAGTGCAGGTCTGCGGTGTCTTAAAAGTATTAAAGCCATCAGCAGTGTCTTCTCGTTGCAATCCATTTTGTTACTCGATACATTTTATTTTTTATTTTTCGCACTACTACAAAGAAATATGAGTGAAACAACTACCAATTTTCCACTTTTAAGTTTTTTTTTGTATAAAGTAAATAAATGGGTCAAAAAGGAAATCTAAATAATAATATAAAGTTTCAATGCTGCCCATTTGATTAATTTCGAAACCCGCTCTACTGAGGATTGAGTTTAAATTAACTGTCAAAACAGTCATTATAATTAATAATTGGGTTCATACTGTGGGAGACTGGTGCCTAAAGTAGGCTTTTGGCTTGTATTTCAGGTCACCAGGTGTTACACTCTTTTAATGGATGTGATTACAATATTGCATTTTCATGTTCTATACAAGTTTTGTAAATATTGTGCTTTGTTGTTCGTGTGGGATTTGTGTACATACGTGTGTGTGTGTTTGTGTGCATGTGTATGTATGTTTGTTCATTTGCGTGGTACCACTACTCCGGGATATAAAATATTTTTTCTGTCTCAGTATAATTGAGCCGTTGAAGCCAATTCGTAACTCTCATTTTACAATGTTTTCTTGTTAGGTGAAATATGCTTAGGATGCTGTTTATTTTATTGTAGAGGAAGCTTCCTAAATACTGAAAAAGCCTTGAAAATTAGGCTTGTTGAGAGTGTTGGAGTCGATCCACTGGATTGGTTACTGAGTGTATTGTACGTCATTAACTTGTTACAAACACGCCTAGAAAACGTTGCGAATTTGCCACGCGTCCGCGAAGTTTTCGCTGTGAGTCGCGGCGTGTTCGCAACGCATTCGCTGCGCACACGCCACGCCCCGCAACCGCTCGCAAACCACTAGTACCGCCACCCAGACTTGTACAAGCTGTGACGAGATCTCACCAATAAACAAAAGATCGTGGTACGTGGTGTTTTGTAAACATACCTAATCCTTAACAACAAAACATAAAAATACGATAAAACACAAAAGTAACGGCCAAATAAAAATGTACTAAGCTATCTGATTTACGATATCAATCTACTACCGATAATTCTAACCAAGTTACTAAGTTTCATAACACTCACGGATTTACCTGTCTCGATTTCGTTATAAATTCAATATTAACACTTATAAAAACTGCAAAAAATATCCGGTTATGTTCACCTACTTTGCCCAAGCTAGATTCCGTAGTAACACCAATTATGAAATACTTTCCATTTTAAGTACTTAGGTATAATCTGGTTTAGTGATTTATACGCGTTATGACCTTGCAGGAGATTTCATATTTGAAATTTAATATTAAGTCATTTTGCAGTTTGTAACCACTAACAAGAAATACTATATCTATAAAATGAATAACTGTTCGTTAGTCTCGCTAAAACTCAAAAACGGTTAGAGCGATTTGGCTAATTTTGGCCTTGAAATATTCGATAGTCCAGGGGTTCTAGAGTGGCGATTGCGCACCGGAAAACGCAGCGTTGGAAGGCCACCCACAAGGTGGACTGACGACCTGGTGAGAGTCGCGGGGGTGCGGTGGATGCGAGACGCACAGGATCGGTCGTTGTGGCGACGCTTGGTGGAGGCCTATGTCCAACAGTGGACGTCTTTTAGTCGCGGGGGTGCGGTGGATGCGAGACGCACAGGATCGGTCATTGTGGCGACGCTTGGGGTAGGCCTATGTCCAACAGTGGACGTCTTTTGGCTGAAATGATGATGATAATGATGAGTCTAGGGAAGGTTTAAACGGTCAATGTGAATGACATTATAAAATGAATTCTGCTGTTCTGGCAATGCCTGTAGATGGCGTTATCCTTACGAAGGAACAGGAGTGGGTTTTTAGTCAGTAAAAGTCTGACACTATCTCCCGTTCCGCCCAAGAGCGGGGGATGTCATAAGATGATTTTCCCACCCAATAAAAAAAAAAAACTATTAAGCGGTACGAAGTTTCCCGGGTCAGCTAGTTTTTAATGAAATTTGATGCACGTAGTCTTTAACTGTATACCACGGATTTAATATTTTATATCATATTATACGTACGGTCGCGTGCCGCGAGGACTGGTTTGAGACTTGTCTGGTAGCGGGGACACTTCTCACTGAACAAACACTTCTTCAAAATGAATATCACTGATAGTCCTCTGTGCAGAGGATACATGGAGTCAGAGGAAACTGCGCACATGCTCCTCGAGTGCACAGCGATTACAATAATTTTTACACCATTTTATATTTTTTTCCAAAAATATTTAAAAGGTCTCAAGTTGGACACCACCGACATTTAGTACAATACAGGTCCTGGCAGGTTATAGCGGACATTAGACACTAGCGCACAGCTGGATGAAGGAGTAAAACAACCCTTCAGTTGCCTGGGTGGCGCGGTGATCGTGTATTTGTGCGGCCAACTAGGTAACATAACAAGCTTGTAACTTTGTGATTTTTCATCGTACAGTTATGAAATTTTGTACAGAGATTCTTTACATAAAGATACTAGACCTGTGTTTCGGATTTCGGATTTCGCATATGCTAAAAATAATGTTGCATAACAGATTCTTATTTCATAAGTATAGTACAGACTATATAATTTCCAGTTCTGCTATGAAGAGTTCTCCACTCAATTCGTTATGCATTTCATAACTAACGTCTTTGAACTCCTTCATAGGAAGCTGTGCCACGGAAATTACAAACTATTACGGATATTAACATTAGAAAGAAACAAACCGGCTGAGAAATCATTTACATTTCTTACGGAACCTTAAATTAGAGACCCTGACCACTGATTACATATACACGACGATATAAATTGTCGTTACATTCCTTAAAGCAGTTTGTCACCGTGTCCTGATCTTTGCCATTTATACAATTAGAAAGCTAAGATGCCCAATCTATGGTATGATCGATTGGATAAGAGGCGACCTCGTTAAATCATGTCCGATTTGCGGTGTACAGAATTAAATGTAAAGTTATTTCCGTATTGCCTTTTTTTGAATTATTAATTGTGTAATTAAAATTATACGTGTCGCCTTCGTTTCAATTTGTCTGCCTGTTAAGGCTTTCAGAAACTGTCGAACTTATTTTCTAAAAAAAAATTCTGAGAAAGTAATGCGCATGACAAATGAAACTTTATTATCAGATCAGAGATCCATAATTTCAATAAAACATTAAATTGATACTCACATACTAAAAACAAAAAGATATATGAGGACGTTAAAGCTTGTAATAACGTCGAAATGAGTTGCGTATTGGATTGGATTTCGATCTTAAAATAGGGTTTGGTAAAGAAAATTATAATGAAACTGCAGATAGCTTCTTACTCCGGAAATATGCAAAAAATTCCCCAGAAGTGATAAATCATTCGTTTTTCTCAGAGCATAAATTCTCACATAGTATTTACACGCTATAAAATTAACATCATGTAAGAGAACGTTGATTGCAATTTGATAAAATTATGATAGGTGTAGTTGCTGCGGAAGAGAACACTATCAGATTATAAATAAGCAGCGTGCTGCTGTTGTGCAACCTTCCTTCCTGATTCCCACGTATATAAACGAATAACTTTGTCGTATTGTCACTTAATGGCATCGGCGCAATAACAGTATTGTTTTAAATCAAATTTGTAAGAGAGTTCATCGTCATCTTCCTGCCCTTGTCCCGTATTATTTCGGATCGGCGCAAAATTTTTATTCATTCCATTCTTTTTTTTTGTTTCAGTGGTAAATCATCGAATGAGATCCCTCCGCTCTTGGGCGGAGCGAGTGGGTGTGTCTATTAACTAATAACCCACTCCTGTTCCTTCGTTGCCTTTCATACCATGGTTGTGTCTTCCTTTCAGAATCAGACCTTTGGCCCCAGTAGGCTTCGACCCTTCTGGGCCCCTACGCTTGCTGACATTTCATTAAAGGCGCGCGTGGAACACTACGCGCCGTCAACAACTTGGGCTCGGTCCGGGCGGTTACCGGACGGTCGGAAGACAAGTTACCCATTGCTGGCCGTTCGCAAGCCCGCGCCTACGGTGGTTGGAAATCGAGATCGGAATCCCGGCGGCTGGGGCGCGAGGGCCATAGCCTCGCTCGTGCACGTGCGGCCTCCTCCTTTGCTAACATCACTGCTTCGCAGAAGTATGCGGCCGCCGGCCACTGTTCAGCTATCACTGACTCCCTTTTTTTACATCAATTTTCATACAAGCCACCCATTTTTTCTCTGGCCTTCCTCTCCCTCTCCATTAAACAGCATTGTTGTACGAAATGACTAATGTTACGTTTAACATAAGCGTTGTAAATAACTTCAAGAGCTTTCAGAAACTTTCCAAATAAATTCCACTATTTTCGAAATCATCGTGTTAATATACTTACCCATCTTTTTTAATAAATTTCTAACACAGATTTAATAATATATATTATGACCTACTTATACAGACATTGACATATATGTATACACTTAGTTCATTGCAATACAATTGAAATACTGTAAGTAGTCGAGTAGCTCAAACCGTACCTTGTAAATGGGCTTCCACGTTGGTCGTGGCCTACTGCTATTGTTAAGTTATTTAAGTAGGCAGTCAGGTCTCCTCCCTAAACTTTAAACAGTATCGATAAAATCAACAAATAGATACCACTAGTCGTCACAATCGACTTATTTAAATATCGAGTTCGCATTCGATTGCGTAACCAGCTTTTGTTGACTTTTTATTCATGCTTGATAGACCTTTGTCAGCCTTTGTGACATACTGTTGTTTAGTTCTGCCAATAAATATAATGAGTTAAAAGTAAATAACTGTATAGTCATCAACAAATTGGATCTTAGCGATTTATCATTATTTCTTGAAACAATTGTGGACGAAAACAATAAAAAGGAAGAAGAATACTTACAGTCTAACTTATTCTTTAATATTAATTTAAACGTACAAAATATTAGAGATTTACTTTTACGGCCCAGCGGCTTAGCTGGCGTGAAAATGGAAGACTATCCATATACCTAAGGAATACTTACTTCCAGAATAAATATTGTCCTATACCAAAACATGATCTACCTGTATGCCAAGTTCAGCCATTTGAGCGAGAAGAAGTAACAAACACACACACATACATACAGCTTTCGCCTTTATGATATTAATGTGATTTATCGCGTTTCATTTCAAGTAGTTCGTGTTGATTCCATATATTTGGAATTTAAGAATCGTTATCTTTACCATCTTGGCAACTTATTCTACAAGTAGTAAGTAGTATTTTTATTTTCAGGTGGGACATGTAATGACTATTCCTGGATATCCGGAACCCTCTAGGATGAAACGAGAGGGCGTTTCAGACTTTTACTGTACCCACCTAAGTTCAAGAGCCAGTCTCCTTTTGCCCTTTCCATATTTCCACGGTAACACTTAAACGTTCCTGCAGCCGCGTACTATAATTTTGAAAATATTTGCTTTAATTAATCAATGTCTCATTAAAATTCAGTGACATAGCTAAGCTACGCAGAATATTAAAAAAAAACTGTTAGAAATTAATTAAGCAGATTATGTTTGCACAATAACTCTGCTAACCCAGATTGGTATTTTGGAATAAACTACTTTCTATTTTCAAAGTCGCAGTCTTTTATGCACATAGAGTTTGCAATATTAATATCATATAAAAAATAAACACCTATGACTATTTTAGCGTGATCAATACTGATAATGAATCTGAAGAGTTTATTTTGCGGAACGCGCTTATCTCTAGTTTGAATTGAAAACATTTCGTGTTGGTAGCCTATTACACGTAAAGGCCCACGGCCCAACGGAGCAGCAACCAAAGACGCGGAGAAGAGGAAGAGACGTGAAACCGCGGAGAGCAGTTCCTCATGAATCACTGTCTATTGGTGAAAATCTGTTCAGTAGTTTCTGAGTTAATTGCGAACCTTTCGGCCCTATCGACCATATGTTCTGCTGCAAGCAATGTACTCTACCCACGATTCTTCGGTCAATGTCGGTAACCTTGGATCACCTGCGGATATCTTTATTCCTGTTTTTTATAATATGTTAGGGTAATATTTAATCAATATGTTCGTATACTTACACATCACTATGTCAAAAACCTCGAACCAACAAATCATGATAAACATAATAACACTCCGTCTCACTTACACTCAATATTGTGGGAATATCATTGTTCACAACATAATAACTTTTTGCACAGTATTTTTAATGAACTCATTATGATTTTTAACGAACAAAAACTTGTGTGGAATAGTGCTAGTGCAGTTTGTAGCGTTGGAAAGGTTAAGGTTTCGATTGGGTGACTTAATTGTCTGAACACTTCGCTTTTGTAGCGGAAGTTTTAACGTTTAATGAGAGTTATTTATCGGTACATTTTTCCTTTAAGAAATCTGATAGACTAAACAGATACTACGGCTTAATTTTTTGTGCCTTGCTTATGAACGAGTGTGAACAGCCAAAAAAGGGTTTCTCGAAATATGTGTTTGCACCAAAGACATTAAATATTTCTTTAAATCTCTATGGTTCGCACAGTTACGCTGACAAATACAAAGGTTTTACAGTCTTGTAATATTTTTTTGCTAAAAACGAAACATTCACGTTATTATTTTGTCCTTATACCGTGAGGTTGGCGCAAAAGACATGTTGAGTTCTTTCATACTTCTATAGATCGGAATTTCAGTAGTATTCATTTGTAAAGATGGGCTTCAGTCAGTAAAAATCTGACACACCCTCCCGCTCCATCCAGAAAAGTTATTTTATCATTTCTGACCTTAATAAAAGTAGTTGTACTTGTCGCTTACAAGCCATTTTGTGAGGAGAGAGCCACCATACGAATGCTAAGTCTCGAGACTTCGATGTTGTAATATCTTTATAACGGATGTGGTTTATGGTGACAGTTTGATTTGAAAGGTCATCACTACAACAATTACGTGATGGTACTCATCAGCCGCTTCACTCGTTCTATTCTTACAGCTTAATCGAAATATTAACTCGGCTTACGGAACTTGATTTTTTATTCGTTTTTTTATCGAGACCATGGGAATCGAATACCAAAGATTCTAATTCACTTAACAGCGCAATATATTGTCTCTCCACGTGATACGGAAGTGATATATCTAAATAAATGCCAAGTGAAATCTAGCAGACACTTGGTTTTATCTGTTTTATAAATTATTTTTGCATACAATACAAAACCAGTCTTATACTCAATGCCATATTAGAAGAATCGTTCATATTTATTTTTAATACAAATTTTATTATCGTTAAATTCTATTAAAATCAAATTAATTGCTATCAAAATCTTACATAATATAAATTAAAACATCCGCTACCAAATGAGAAGCAAGGTTGTGCAATTCGAGTGCATAAATAAAGTTGTGAAAATCATTAATAATTTATCAATTATAGCAAGATAAAATCGAATCTGATCAATACCAACGATCAAACTCACTGACCTTATAACACCTAGAAGTGCTAAGTACCTCCATAATAACGCTCCAGTTACCCACAAAAGTATAATTGTTATGTAAATCCCCGTCTGATATAATGTGTACGTGAGACAGTGGACTTGCACTTTCTAGTATACTTTCACAGCTATTGTGATCGCACCGGCTCGCCTGACGCAACCGCCGAATGGATGCTACGTCATGCCTACGTCATTCTTAGAGTGTAGACGGACGGACTGCGTTTTGGTACGAGGCAATGCAAGTTCACTGGGGGCACGCCCTTGCAAGTTGAGTCAAGATGGATATGTTTATCTCAAATCATCATGTTGTACTAAAAACATTTATTGTATGCTTCGTTACCGTGTAGTTTCATAATTTGGTTTTATGATAAACCCGGATTTTTATAATAGTTTTACGTCATGAGAGAGTAGGCCACTTCGAGACAAGCGTATGTCATCGTCTACCCAACAACAGTTGTGGAATCCATCGCAAGTCCTCACAAGATGCATTTGGGAT
This sequence comes from Mythimna vitellina, assembly GCA_949316375.1. Taxonomy (NCBI): domain Eukaryota; kingdom Metazoa; phylum Arthropoda; class Insecta; order Lepidoptera; family Noctuidae; genus Mythimna; species Mythimna vitellina. Next base: position 13,657,833 of record OX438686.1, read on the forward strand.
AAACCATTAACACAGTTTTTGTATAAAATGCTTATTACATAAATGTTTGAAGCTGGTTTCTCTACGGATGAATGACGTTGCGGTATTTGGAAGGCTCTATAATCAGTGACAATACTTGTTTAGACTACTGCTGACTGCATTAGAGCAGTTGTTGTACAGACTTTCGAGGCTTCGATCATTTAAAATTTATTCAGTAACTGAAAGTCTGAAACGTGTTTTATGGTCGAGATTGTCTTTATTTTATTTTTTTATAAAATCTAACAGATATCCTCGGAATTCTGATTTAAGAATTTGAATTTTATTTCTTTAATGTAAAGAAATTAAACTGAAAAATGGTAATTTTATTTTTTCGTCTCGTTGCTCTTTTCTAAGATTTTCTTCTGTACCGTTAACAAACATGTACACTTACTAAAATGGGCAGCGTCAACGTCAAATTACTCCTACTATGGGTGAAGCGAGAGAGGTTGTCAGACTTTTGTAGACTAAAAATCACCCTTTGACTGGCCTATTGGTCTAGTGGTTAGTGGCCCTTAGTGGAGGTCGTGGGTTCGTTTCCCACCCAGGACCAATGTTTGTGTGATGAGCAAGATCATTTGTACTGTGTTTGGGTGTAATTTATCTATAATATGTACGTATTTCAATGACCAAAGTATTTTTTTTATCATGTCTCCAGTCGACAGCGATGCGGAGGAATTTTATGACGCCATATTTTAGTTAGGAGTAGCATTTAGTGTATATACATATATAGTTTTAATTAGTTAAGTGTTTTTGTATATATTCATTTGTTGTATGTATTTATAAATATATAAGTATATTTATCAGATGTCTAGTACTTAAAACAAGCTCTGCTTAGCTTGATACGAGACGGCGTTGTGTGATAGTTGCGGGAAAAAAAAACCTTGTGCGTTCCAGGGCCACGGTAATTCTTGCAAACACTCCCGCAGCAAGTCTCCCCGACATAAAAATTGAAGTTTATTCAATTCTATTCGAATTCGCGATACGCAGCGCAGCCGCTACGCCGTCAAAAACATTGGCATCAAAGTATGGTTTCATACGTTCTTAACTTCAAATATCAATTAGGTTCTTATTCTATTTAATTGTGCAACAAACAAGTTAGAAATTCATTTCTGGTCTTAAAATACATGTCATGTTCACTATACCATGAGAAAATGTAGTAACCCAAATAAAAACTCACTTAGTACATTTCCCACCGTAACGCCTATCATTAAGTTTTTCATTCTTATATAATTTTGTAAGTCAATAGGCCACACTGTTATAACGCATACTTTACCACGCAAGTAATTTCCTATAGAGATAGATAAATCTCGTACAATTACGCTACCATGTTTTTTTTTTATAATGAGATATCGTCAAAAAACTTGTCTCTCTCTAGGTGAAGCGAGAAGCTGTGTCAGACTTTTACTGACTAAAACCCACCTGAGTTCATTCAGTTTCATTTGATTTGCATTCTAGGGCCAGGGAAGCTCTTTCGAACAGTAACGCACCTCTAGCAAACCTGAGTTCATTCAGTTGTCCCATTTGATTTGCATTCTAGAGCCACGGAAGCTCTTTCGAACAGTAACGCACCTCTAGCAAACCTGATTTCATTCGGTTGTTCCATTTGATTTGCATTCTAGAGCCACGGAAGCTCTTTCGAACAGTAACGCACCTCTAGCAAGCCAGAGTTAATTCAGTTGTCCCATTTGATTTGCATTCTAGACCCACGGAAGCTCTTTCGAACAGTAACGCACCTCTAGCAAGCAACAGTTTTACTAAGCCCCGTTCATATTGCTGACAACTCTCGTGAAATAAAACGCGCCGTCGACTCGGATTTAATCCTTACCGGACGGCCGGACGGCGAGCTACCTATAGTTCGTCGTCCACAAGCCCGCGCCTACTGTAGCCGCGAACTTTGTTACAATGACCTATCTCTGCTCACACTGTGTCGTTGCGTGTTACAAGTGTGTTTGGCTGGAAGTCAGCCGCTCGTGCATATTTTCCCACGGTTAATTTATAAACAGAAGGAAATAGCAAGTGTTGTATCCGTTGTAGATTTTGAATAAAGCAAACACTGCCAAGTTTTCTACGACTATGTTTTCTAATATGCTTTTATAGTTAAATCGTGGATTGGAAAATTTTGCCTGCTGCGTTTTTCTTTCCGCCCGATTCTAGGTATATTCCAGGCTAGATTGAATAGGCTCTTAATAGACTATTACGCTTCAACATCAACGATTGTATCACTGCTTAAGTGCTTACTATATCATATACAAAAAAAAAACCTGTTTCGGTTTTTTAAAATTGGATTGGTTGTAAAAGAGCATTTTCGGTTGAAATAATTGGTATTTGATCAGTTTTATTTGTCGCACTTTGCGACGGTTAATCTCGAGGGCGGGATTGTGCTTCAATGAAATTCTTGATAAATATTTTATAAAACTTTTTATACTTTTCTTCAAGATTCAATATTCTCGCGCTACAATGGTTACGTCCGAACTGCATATACTCGGCGTGGTAGCTGCGATACGGCGAAATTATACCAAGAAATCATTGATAGATTACCATAAGAATAAAACTAATCAAATACCAATTGAATTGACTAAGAATAAAAATGGTTTTTGTTATAGTAATCATCAAATAGCATGTACAACCATCCATGTTCTTTAATAACCTTTTCGTTTCAGGCGAGTTGATGCTTTTAAACAATCCTGCAGCACTAAGTACCTATAAGGCTACGAATTTAATACTTTCGGTCATATTAAAATTTGTCAGTTCTTGTAACGCGCAGGAACTATTTCCTTTAAACTAATACATTATAATTTTAATGAACTCTTTACGATCTATTTTTGTCCCATATTATTCATGGATGTGTGTCACACATTGTATCTACAACAGGATAATTAAACATATACAAAACAGTTTTTCTACACGCATAAAGTCGAAACAATCAGTGTTGTCGTCATCATAATCGGCCTTATAATGTTCCCACTGTTGGGACTCAGGCCTCCTCTCCAGGAGAGGGAATGGGCCGTAATCCACCACGCGGGCCCAGTGCGGGTTGGTGGATGTCACAAGTCTTCGAATTTTTGGTTCTAGGACATGCCGGTTTCCTCACGATGTTTTCCTTCACCGTTTTGAGAGCAGTGGTAATGAAATAAATAACACAAAGTAATGCGCCTGGCTGGGTTTGAACCCGACACCTACAGCTCGTAAGTCGGGGCCGTTACCACTCGGCCACCACTGCTCTCTATGAATGTGGATCGTGTTCCCTCAGATTTAATTACAAAACATTTAATTGCTCTCACAGATATAACTGTACCATTTGATAGTGATCTCCTTGCGCACTGTCTTGATTATTTTCCTAAGCTTAGGTAATGCAATCCCTAGCCACGTCCGGTGGGTCCGTATTAGGCGTGGTGCACACCGAAGTCATTACAGACAAAACCGCAGAAGTTAAAGGTACTTACAGAATAACCCTGTGAATAGCTTGAAGCTTCGTTTAATCTTTCTAGTTATTTTGACTGGCCTGTTGGACTAGTAGTTAGGGGCTCTGACTGCTACGGAGGTCGTGGGTTCGATTCCCACCCTAGACAAATATTTATGTGATAAGCACGATCATTTATTCTGGGTCTGGGTGTAATTTATCTATAATATGTATGTATTTAGAAATACGAGTATATAAGTATGTTTATCAGTTGTCTAGTACTCATAGCATTAGCTTTACATAGTTTGGGACTAGATGGTGTTGTGGAATATTGTTTTATTATATAATTATGTAAGTAAGACTATTCTATCACAAGTAACATATTTCTGCTGCAGGAACGTTTGAAAGGATTACCGTACCCCTAGAAAGCAAATAAAGAAACTTATGTAAGTTTTATTGACCACGCCCTTTCGCTCTATCTTAGAACGGGAGAAGTCATTTGATAATTTACCAACTCAAAAAAAACAAGCAATATACACTTCACACACATAGTTTCACACACATTAGCATTAGTGCGTTGTCGCATCGTGCGTTGTATGCGGAAAACTTTACTGTCCGGACAGTAGACTCAATACGTAGTTAAACAATCGCTTTGACTCATAATATTGACTTGTTGGACAGGAAAATGGTTGAGTTAGCCATACAGCTCCAAAGAGCCAGCTTTAAAGCCTCTTTACTACCTACCAACGTTGCAGTTTACCAAGCATACAAATCAAGCTTTTGGGTTGATTATACCCGCTATCAACTGTACATAGATACAGAAAAATTGTGTTTTTTTTTAAGTTTTTGAAGAAATCTTCAAAAGACGCCTAGACTTGTAATAAGATCGGGGAGTGCGGAATTTTACTATACCAAAACTATTTCGGTGGTTAATATCAGCACATAGTAGCGTGTCCCCTTGAAATAACAAACCAGAACTCCTGTGTGATGCCTATTGAAAACACGTATGGACATCATGATGGGACACCTAGGTAGGTACCTAAATACTCTCGAAGAAGAGATTCATATAATTTCAGATGGAAATGTAGTAACGCGGAGTAATGTAAAATCAATATTTTTTTAAAGAGTAGAGTTACTGTGGAGTTATGAAGGATAAAAAACTAGGCAAGTGCGAGTTGGACTCGCGCACTGAGGGTTCTTTACAAAGTTACCTACGTATGCGAATAGTTCAATTCCCGAATGGAGTCTCGAAGATTTTTCGAATCTCAAATAAAAAGCTTCTTTTTTTGTGACGTAACAACAAATTTTCTTTTTTCAGATTAATTCCTATATATACGTATATATTATACTACATATATGACCTTGACCTATGACTCTTTATGCCAAATTTCAGGATTTTGGGTAAACAGGAAGCTCTATGAATTTTGATTTCTTTGAGAATGTCAAAATGCACGTTTTTTGCGACATAAACCGCCGTATCATTTTTTTTCGTTAACTTAGAAGTGATACCGCAGATCTTAGCATATGGTTTTAATTTCAACTCGATACACGCGTTTCCAGGATAAATGATCTTGACAGACAGACGGACGGACACCACAGTGATCCTATAAGGGTTCCCTCTTTTCTTTTTCAGGTACGGAACCCTAAAAATACTCGTATGTATTAAGACGATATGCGTACAATATTTCCATTAATTTTCATCAAGACATCAATTGTAGTTTTTAAGCTGTTGTTATTAAAATTATGTCTATCGTGTGTGCGTCATGAGTTATGGTTTTCCTTACTCATTGTATCCGATGAAGGCGTAATACAATAATAAAAACGATCAATTGGTACCGTGCACTAACTTTTAACTTTTTTATGTTTCCATGTAGGTTTATGTGAAATAATAAAAAAAAAATCTTTCTACTTCTTTTTTCTATCTTTTTTTTAAAATGATGATAGGTGATTAGACCAAAAAAACAAAAAAATAAAAAAATAAAAGTTGTATAGAAAATGATTAATGCTTTCAATGTGCATTTTGCTTTAGAAGTCCGCTATCTTCCCCGTTGCGCACAGGCATCTCGTCTTGCAAGTTGAGGTTACTGCGTATCGTAAACTCGCATTATCTAATTATTATGATGTACTAGTTAGGTACTTGAGATATTTTCACATAGCTTTATTAAGCAATTTTGGTGTCTATTCACTTTAAAATTGCGTGGTGGATGACTGGTCGTCTTTCATTTTAAGAAATATTAATGTACTAGGTTTTTTTAGCGGCTTGGCCTTCGTGAAAGTAGAAAATTATCCAAAGGGAACAATCTTCAAGGATAAAAAATATGCTATATGCTATTCTAGGTCTAATTTCATTGAAATCAGTTCAGCTCTTTGGGAGTGAAGGAGTAACAAACATACATACACACACACACACATATTACATACTTTCAACTTTATAATATTAGTGTATTTTGATGATCTTGATAAAGCTAATAATCTGTAGCATTTATACATCGAAATTCCATAAAAATAGTGAGTACAGTCACGAGCGATAGGATATAACATAACACTTTATTGTTTACTACCTAACCCGCCGAACTTCGTATCGACTAATAGTAAGGATAACGCGGTCTACTGGCTTTACCAGAACCAGCATAATTAATTTTAAAATGTCATTTTAATTAGAGATGGCGTTGTATTCGGTTTTTTTTTTTTCGTGAATTTTTCCACGAATATTTCAAGATCAAAATTAATCAAATCGGTCCAACCGTTCTTGAATTTTATTGAGACTAACGAACAGCTTTTTATATATAAAAGATTGTACATTGTCACATTTTCTATCTATCTTAAGGCTTATACTCCAAGGAGGCATAGCTTCCTAGACGCATAGGTATTCGTCATTATAAACTTGGTTTACGCCTGTTTACAGCTTACATACAAATCGACAAAGCGGCAACAGCAACGTCGTGCCATGTCATTGAAGCTACGCGTCCGTGGACAATAGGCTTTACTAGCAAATAAGTGTATGACGCAAACATGTAATTTGGAACCAATTTTCGTATTCTTATTTCTTCATTCATCATTTCAGGCAGAAGTTAAGATAGATATGAGCACAATCATTTGTTCTGTGTTTGGGTGTAATTTATCTATAATATGTATGTATTTAGAAATATTTAAGTATTTTTATCAGTTGTCTATTACTCATAAAAGGAAAAGGAAGTTAGTGATAGCATGACGAGTAACAGGGCAGAGTGGAAGAAAAAAACGTGTTGCGCCGACCCCAAATAACACGGGATAAGGGCAGAAAGATGATGATGTCTATTACTCATAACACAAGCTCTGCTTAGCTTGGGACTAGACGGCGTTGTGTGATAGTTGTGGAATATTATATTATATTATATAAAATGTGATAATGTGTACATCATATTGCTCGTGACTAAACAAAAGCAGATGCAATGATACAAGTTATTCTCTACCAGTCAACCTTTGAGTAAAAAGAACAGCATTGTGATAGGTTTACAAAAAAAAAAAAACTACGGCTAGAGTTGGCAATAATTAAACAAAATGGTAGTGTAAAAAAATAAAAAGCAATTTAAAGGATGCCTTCCAAACAAAAACTTAATGTGTGCATGTGATCTTTGTAATTGTTTTTGCTGTTATTTTATTGTGTGTGTGCTATGATCCTGTGATGGTCGAAATAAAGGTATTATTATTATTAAAAAATAACTCAATCGAACAATAAACTCAATGTTCATATTTCCTGGAAGAAATAATCGATACAAACGGTATTTTCCCTTTGAAGAGAACTCCGAAGAGAACATTAAATGCTTTAGTGTTCCGTCGAATCAGTTAGGTACTAAGACGTTGTTATAACACAACTGTACATTATTCAAATGACTTCATAAATGAACACGCTGTCATAAAATTATTAATAATATTTCCAACTGTTTTATTGTTTTCTATTCTTTAGGCTGCCTGAAGAGCTTTTCCATTTTCATTAAATAGTATCGTAAGGCATAAGTATAAAGCTTATTTTAAATGGATATTCATAAGACTTGTTCAAAGGAAGCGTACAAATATCCCGACACAGGATACCTGTATTTCTGTAAGGAGTAGAAATGTTGCCAGGGCTATGGAATTATTAAAAAAGATCATTGCGGCCGTGGAACGCAAAGGTAACTAAAGGATACGGGTAAGTTTTGATCAGTAAAAGTAAGCTACGCCCTCTTGCTCCAGCCAGAGCGGGAGAAGTTATTTGATGACGTTAGATCATCAACAAAACGCCAACACCAACAAACGCGAAAGAATGGCAGGCGGCAATGCTAGCGAAGGAGGCGGCCGCACGCGTGAGGGAACGGACTTCTTCTCGACCCAGCCGCCGGGATCCCGACCGTTGCTTCCAGCTACCTTGGCGTGGGCTTGCGGATGATGAGCAATAGGTAGCTCACCGTCTGGCCGTTCGCTAAGCGCCCGGGCCGAGCGCAAGTCGTCGACGGCGAGTAGTGTTCCACGAGCGCCTCAAGGAAATAACACGTAAGGTAAAGAAGGATCATAGGATTAGGTTTTAGTCAGTAAAAGTTACACCGACCGACCAGTGTTGCCAGAAACTAGCGTTTAAATGTATCTAAATAAGTATATAAACTATAAATAATTGTACTAATGCTTCAAACAAGCCTTTGAAATACCTAAATAGCTTCTGATTTCACCTTCTATAGTTATTATAAGATGTCGTGCGTTAACAATAACCAACCTAATTAAGCCCATTCAACGAACAGCTATGCAGTAGAATTTACGCGCAGTACCACCAGTAACCACCACATATTTATTGGTAATAAGATTTTATAACGGCAAATTAGAAAACTATGAAAGCTCACTACCAAGTAATTAATGTCTAGATGATCAAAACATTAGTAGGCATCGATAGATTTATTTTGCAGATTTTCTTCGTTATTTAGTAGTGTATTTCAATTCATTTACATTTAGGTGTGTCGTAAAATCGGCAAATGATTTAATAAACTGATTTCTGCTTAATAAACACATTGTACACTAAGAATTATTTGAGTTTCGTTACTTCTGAGTTAACAACAAAAGTTAATTAATGACGTCATCATCTTCATCATTTCAGCCAATAGACGTCCACTGTTGGACTTAGGTCTCCCCCAAGTGTCACCACAATGAATGGTCCTGTGCGTCTCGCATCCATCGGAATCCCGCAACCTTTAAATAAAAAGTCACCAGTCCAGAACCTTTCGGCTCCAACGGCCATATGTTCTGCAACCTATGTGCCTTGCCCATTGCCACTTAAGTTTCGTAATTTTTTGTACTATGTCGGCCACCTTGGTTCTCCTGCGGATATCTTCATTTCTGATTCGACCACGCAAAAATATGCAAAACTAGCTCACAAAAAAAAAATGAAAGGAAGGTTAATTGAAAAATAAGTACTTTTCTAGAATCACAAAATATTATTACCATCGTTTCAGCCAAAAGACGTCAACTGCTGGACATATGCCTCCGCCACAATGACCGATCCCTGCGCGTCTTGCATCCATTAGATTCCCGCGATCATCACCAGGTCATCGATCCATCTTGTATATAGCCTTATAACACTATCTTTTGGTACGCGGTGGCCACCCTAAAACCCTTCAATCCTATTGAAATAAATAAATAAGCTTTTTAATTGTTTAGGCTATATCGGTAATCTAGGTTATCCTGCGGGTATCTTCATTCCTGATTAGAACTAACCTAAACCTTCTAATGAGGCCCAATATGAGCGACCGCTAGCCATAGTTTCGTATTGAGACACTGTGGTGTGTGGGACGAGATACAACACATAACGTAAAGCCTATAAATCCTCAAAAGGTAACGCAGTGCACATAATCATTCAGCCAGATTTTGCCAACTACATTTAAGTCTTATTTACCTCATAGGGAGCACACAAACTTAATATGAAATCATATATTAAACAGATTCTTCTTTCTAAGCCATGGCCATCAGATCATTCTAAAAATAGTAAGTCCTCAATTCACTAAAGTTACGAAATAAAGTTACCAAAATCTTCGAAAAAAAAAAAGAATTAGTAGGTTTTTATGTCGAGATGTCTGAAGGTAGACTTGTCTAAATACAGCGTGTGCAAAAACAAACAATGGTTTGTTAATTATATGCAAGGGTGTCGATTGATTCAGAAATCGAGAAATGTAGGCATCCATTAGGTATTGAAATAGACTTATTTAACACACCTAATTACATTATTACCTTATAACCAATTTTATATAGAGATGGGCGTTGTTGATATTTTTCATCATCGATGCGTATCGTTGCTTCGGTAACATCACCCGTTGCCAACATCGTTGTTTTGGACTACAAGTGTCGGACATTCAGGCTAGCGTACTGGATGACACGCTGAAGAGCAACAACAGATAAGAAAACGCTATCTTGACATTACGGTGGAGTGTTTATAATATATTAAGCATTAGAACAAAAATACATAATCGCAATGTTTACAACAAAAGTTTGAAGGTAAGTTTATTTCATCGTATAGTAATATTAACATTTAAATTATTATAATCTGGGAGTTTATAAGTAAAGAGTGAATAACATACCTACAACTGGAGAAGTTTGCGCTTATCATCAGATGATGAGATAGTAGACAAACGTGTGCCAAACAATAATAAAAAAAAAACTTTTGTCACGATATTATAGTTAAAATAAATAAATGGCAAAAGATTTTTTATTTAGATCTAAGTCTATTAACGTTTATACCTATAAGCAAGCAGGTATACTTATTCAAGGTTTTAAGGTTTACGAGTATTCATACTATGCTTTAATTATGAATAAACAATTTGACACAAATCGAGTCATACAGTAGTATACCCGTTATCTTTAACATAAAATTATTAACGACCGATACAAAGTCACATTTTTGTTTTGCTCTCTCATCTCTCAACTCTTTTGCCGGTGTTTTCACCCTAAAACAAATTGATGATTAAAAAACAACAAAAAAATAATCTACTAATATGTTTGAGTACGTGCTTAGGAAGTTTTTAAATTAGCGATCTTAGTATGCGAGGCAGAGTTCAGAAAGTCATAATTTACGTTTGCATTAATCTGAACTACGCCATTAATAATAAACTTTAAGCATACCATTACTAATATACCAGACCATAAGTTTTTGCTACTTCACAACGTTCAACAACCTTTATTCTCTTCGATCTGTATTTCTTATTTTCGCTTTAAGTGTTTAAGTACACATAAATGAATAAATAATCGTTTTCATTAATTTATTTTTTTTTCTAATACTAAACTTAATTATAAAATCAAATGCAAGACTTGGTTCTAGCTACATCACTATGTATACATAAAACTAATATACGCTACTAATAATAAATGTAAGGTTTCAGTGTTAATAAAATAAAAATGATTAAAATTTAAGAATCAAACTTAACTTAACCAATTGTAAACGCACCTGTATTCATACAATTCTTGTCAATTGTATCACACAGGTGTTTTCAATTTAAAATTAACAACTGGCAAATTGTAATTGGATGCAGAACCGGTTATTTCTGTTAATACCATTCCACTAGCAAACCAGTCAGTGATTCTGCCAATATTGTGATAAAATCATTGGTATATGACACGTTTTTCTACTTCTTGTTTTTTTAATTCTGGCCTTTTGCGTAATCTTTTGTGAGCATATCCAAACAAACAATCGAAAGGAAAAGTACAAATTAACTCAAAACACGTGCAACCGATCTTGACAGTTAATGATAAATACAAGATCAGTTTGAAGTTATTTCTATGTCTAGCGTTTGTTACCTGCTAGTGAATCCAAATCCATCCATGCAACCTTAACCAGGGCTTTATAGGCCATAGAGCAGCGGGGTTGTTCGAAAGAACCACCGCGACCTTGAAACGCAAAGGTCAGCTGGCTTTAACTCAGGAGTTATTTAATGTACTCTGGCCTTAAAAAGTAGTCCATAAATCCTTCTTTAAAATCTACAACTTTTTTCTGTCATAGTACTTAAAGAAAAACAAACTATAAATTAGTTAAAAATAAATACATATATATTATTTGTATGTGCATAAATATACGCTCGGAATTTTACTCAAATCGGTGAGAGAAAACGAGTAAGCGTCGTACACCGTTTTTACGCAATTACAGACGATGGAAGACAAAACACGCTTGCCTAGATTTCTATCGCTTGACATGACTGAGTTGTATGGCCTGATAGTGCTAAAGCTAAGCAATCGGCCTACTAATTTTAATGAACTCATAAAAAGTTGAAACAAGCTTGATAAACGAGATCTGCTTGTTACAGTATGCTGTTTAACACATTATAATTTACTTCTACACTTCTTCAATTAAAATGATGTAAAAATATGGCGCTGGAAACCGATTCTCGTCGCGAATGAAGTCTCGCCTGTAAGTGGGCTGTTAAGCACACTTTTTCTAAAAATTCTTCGAAAGTATGATCGACAAATCTTTTCATAAATATGCTAGATCTATCTTTTGAGAATTCTTTCAGTAAATGTGTTTGTCGACATTCTTTTTTTGTGTCTTGTGCTTGTAATTAATGTACATATGTTTGTTTGATTTCTGTAATGAAAAGAAACGATTTCACAGTCGGCTTTTCAGTCTTCGGTTATATCCTGTCAACAATGTTGGCTTTGTTATCACCATAGTCTTATTACAATGATTTAGATTCACTTATATGCCACATTTAACACGTGTGCTAAGTTAAACATTTGCCGTCCCATTTTGACGAATATTATGATTAATAGCTACTAGATATCTCATAAATGAACCGAATTTCACCTTCATGGCTTATATGAGCCATGTAATGTGATATGATTTAATAGTGGTGTCAAACAACACACTATGTTTATGAATCCTTTCCTCCATTTGCACTCTCTGTGACTATGCACAACAAAAAAACCTTTTTTTTTAAATTCCACATTAGATCCTAAAGATTGATTTTCAGAGGCACAGTTTCTGACCACCCAATAGTCAACAACTGTACATTCTGCAGTTTCTACAGTACTGTCACTTTCCGACTTGTTCTCACTACTGAGTTTGCATAGAAGGGAGCAGTACACAGCTACTGAAGAAGTCCTGGGGAAGGTCAGGAGATAGTAGAAACATAAAATTTTGAAGTAGTTGACCGACAGTAACTGACTGGTCAGTACTGGCTCAACTTTGTTTTCACGGACCCAGTAGCTTCCAGACGGTAACTGTCCTTCACTGACCGTCAGCTAATGGGCCTGTGAAAACCAGGTTTACATCTATGTAAGTTATTGTCCGTTTAACTACCTACAATAAGTTTTTTTTTCGATGACACAAAGATCTCATTGAAAGTGAAAGGCTTCTGAACTCACTTTCTTCCTTCCCTAATACTATGACATTGGGCGGTACAAACCTTGTTATTAACCCAAGTATATCAGCTTAAATGCGGGTCATTAACACAAATGGCGTGGAGCAATGCAATAGTATTGCTCCACACGTTACAAACGCTGGTACAGTAAGCATCGTTAGACATTGAACGCCGAGGCAAATCGATTGTAGAATTTATTTATTTTCTTTTTTTATAGCATTGAATATGTCCAGTATCTTTTTTTTTTCAAGCTTACGCTAATTGTCTCCGGTTAGTACTACTTATTCTTGTACTGTTATATTTGTTGGGTTTGAAATTTAAACAACCAAATTTATGTCATATTGAGTTGTTTGGTTAGTTGGTTGACAGTTGACACAATTAGCTATCAGTATAATATAAATATTGGTAGGCTTGAGTGCAAGTGCACTTGAGTTAGTTATGTTTATAGTTACGTCAAATTTACACCCAAATATAATTAACCGCCAAAATAGACTAATATCTGTCTATATAGCATTTTCCAAACTATACTGTTATTGCCTTACAGTCTAAGCAGATGCAGCAACATCTGACCTAACTACTCTCATAGTTACAATAAGCAACATTTCGTAATTGTAAAATACTTGCATAAGTTTGAGCTTCTTTTTTAAGTTCGCTTAACTTTAAGAACTTTTTTTACTTTTGACTTTGAATTGAATTTCTTTACACACAAAAGTTATTAAATACAATTTTTTCCTTAACATGTCAATGAAATTTTGCACAGTTACATTTAATCTGACGCATAAAAAGCAATGCCAACTGGTGTAATATTTACTTCCTAGTACTAACTTGTAGCTAAAATAATATCAGCGGCACGGTCCAATCTCCTATGGTAAGCAACGGTTGCCGGGGTTGATCTATAGATGGGTGATCATCCTAACATGCCGAAATGCCTAAATGTCTTAGAAATAACGCTATGCTGTTCTTATCTCGGCTGTTATTTGTAGATTTTCGACAGTCGTTACGGATAGTAGAAAAAACTTGGCACTAGGTCTTGCCAAGGGGTAAGGTGTGGGTGGGGATGTATGATTCGTGTATGGTCGTTGGTGTTACTCAATTACTAGGTTGTAGAGGTCAGATAGGCTGCCAATCCTTCGCGCGTGTAGGGGTATTATTAATATGTAATTGCGCATTTTTTACTAAAATCGCCAAAAAAATCGCTTGCTCGCTAGGAAAAACGAAGATATAGAGGGCAACATTTTCAACCGAATAAATTTCGTACACCCGTGTGTACAGTACGACGTTTAAGCATTTTTCAAGGTCATTCAAGTTGTACAGACATATATAAGTATAATTGGCTCACGAGGGGGCTGCATCTGGTTAGATCTGAAGCTCCCCAACATAGTAGGGAAAAGGTGAGAGAAAAAGACTTTGGTAAGATTATTTAGAATGAAGTTATTCGCAGGAGAATCGAGGTTACCGACATAGCCCGAAGAATCACCTCTAAGTTGCAGTGGACAGGGTACATTGATCGAAGAACAAATGGCCGTTGACGCTGAAAGGTTTTTGAGTAGCGACCGCGTACTGGAAGACGCAGCATTGGAAGGCCACCCACAAGCTGAACCTATGACCTGGTGAGGGTCGCGGGAATGCGATAGATGCAAGACGCACAGGACCGTTCAATATAGCTATACTTGGGAGAAGTGGACGTCCCACACTGGACGACTTTCGGCTGACACAATGATGACGATGACTCAGAATGCTTTTCGACTCAGGTCGTTCTCGTAATATCAATTTTCATACAATAATTGAGTTATCGATGCGTAACGAATTCTTTAACAAAAACTGTTTTTTGTTTGATTTTAGTTTCACTGTACCATTGTTTATAAATCGTGAAATTTTAGATGTTGGATTAAAGAATTGCATGTTTAAAATTGTTGAAATCATAATACTTGTAATATATAAATTTACAGTCTTGTACCCTTTTATTCAACGTTAATACATACAAGATGATATGATTCAGGAAAAATCGTTTCAAGGAAAAAGTAAGAAAAATTATTGGCAAATAAAATATTATCATATAGGCCACAGATTAAAGTTACTCTTAGCGTCTGGTATTGCCTGGGTATCTTTGATACTAATCTTGTTGTTCTTTTATCCAAATCTATCTCAAGACTTTTTTGTTTGTTGCTGAGCTTAGCTGAATACACACTTCCTCCATCTACCACCTGCCCTGCTTACACCGGTTTTTTTTTTTACGGGTGGGAAAATCATCTAATGACATCTCCGCTCTTGAGCGGAGCGGGGGATAGTGCTTACACCTGCTTCGCGGTTCTACGTTCCACATCAAGATGCGCTAAAACTCCTGGTCTCGAGGTGTTTAAGCGCATCTTGAGAGTGGTCTATATCCAACAGTTAACTGCGACTTGCTAAGTTCGTTTGAACGAAAAAACTTCAAAATGACAATAAAAATACGTTACTCAAATATGAATATTATTATTTAGTTATACTAAAATCATTCAAAATGACGATAACTTTGCATCCATATCTTTTCGAATTTCGTGAAACTCAATCGCCTGCCACGCGACGGTGGAAAGAGACAGGATGGCATTTCTTTATTTCCAAGGAAGATGGATATCTAGACCTTTAGTATGGGACGCTACTTGTGTTGATACTCTTGCGTCATCCCATGTTCTTGTGCTGGTGCTGTGACTACGCCTGCGGAGAATATCAAGCGTCGGAAATATTCTACCTTATTATTACAATATTATTATACCTTGTTAGTAAATATATTTTCCAAACATTAGGGCTTGAAACTCTCGGATCTAGGATTCTGAGTGCTTAAAAATAACTAGACAAGGGCTGAGTTTTGCCATGGCAGATGATAAACATTGCCATACAGCGTGCTAATTCCGACTATATAGTCTTTTGGCCCCAATGCCAGTCGGGAAGGCGGTGTGGAGGAGTTTTTCAACGCCATATTTTAGATTGTTTTTAGTTGGTTTGAATTAGATAAGGCTTTTTATTTTATATTATCGATGTTTGTTTTAGTATATATAATATATTAGTGTATATAAATATCTTCTTCTAAACCAAGATAGGTTGTTAGGCGATCTCTAGTAAAGTTTGCCCTGCAAAAATGATCAGATCGTCACACCACTTTCGCTGCGATCGACCTCGATGAAGCTGACATGATCTTCCCTCAGGCGTCCAGTAAGTGACAATCTTCGTCTATCTATACGTGGCCAGCCCACTCCCACATCTTCACTTCGTTTTTACCCCGACATCTGCTACTTGAGATATGGAGCGCAGGTTAGTGTTTCTAACGTGATCTTTTCGCGTAACACCTCTTCTGCTGCCCAACATTGCCCTTTGAGAAATATTGAGTTATTTTGGCAGTTTTTTTTACTTGTATTCACAATCCTTTTTAATATATACATCTTAATTACTAACTATTATAACTTAATAAATATTTAAACAAATTGAAAATAATAATATGTACAAACGTGTAGAAAAAGAACTTTTGGCAGTGGGATAAAACACAGGTTTTATTTTTTAATACAATTAGATTGTCAATTGTTTTAAAAAAATATGAAAAACAGTAAATGATATAAATGACATTTATTTTGTAATTAAGTTTTATAAAAAAACATTTTTACACGTCATTTTTTTTTTCGTTATTTTAAAGTATGAGTATGAGGCCGGTGAGTAGGTGAGCTGACTACCCTGAGAAGAAACACCGAAACAAACTCAGGGGTCAAAGTCTCTTTCAAAGTCCATACAGTTATTATGTAATGGTCAAATCACATGAGAACCATGCAGATTTGTCTGAGAAGGTCTTTGTAGTTTTGTTGAGTTTTTAGTATGTAGAAATTGTTATATATGTAAATAGAACTAGATGTTTTCTATGATGGTTTTTTTTTTTGTTCAATTACAACAAAAAAAACCATCATAGAAAACATCATAGAGCGGTAGTCGGATTACTGATTATTCCAACCGCAATTCAATCAGTGGTGCTCATTTGAAATAATGCTGCAAAATCTCCTCTCATGTAGGAGCCGCTTCTTGATTGCAAAACAAGATATGGTACCTATGCCATAAACGTAAACTGTCTTCAGAAAGTACGGTATAATTAGCTATCTGTTACGAGTCATAAGATTTTGTATACTGGCTAAGCACAGAGTTAAAATATTTGAAAAGTTTCCTATTATTTATTTATTTATAATAAGCACACAAACAGCACAGTCACTTACAATTCAAATAAACTTATATCTAAAACTGGCTATTCAGTTACCATGCAAATAACAGGTATGCATGACATTGACTAAATGAATATTAGAGATAAACACAGAACAAAAAAGTGTGTCTAAAATACCTAAATCTAGAACACTACAAAGACAAAACATAAGAACATTATTCGCACTGTTTATACAGGGAGCGTCTGTATGAAGCAAAACTCATGGAGAAGACATCGATACGGTAATATGGTAGGGTTAGCATAGATACATAACACCTGTTTTCCCCGAGGGTTTAAGCAGAGATGTGGGACCTATATATAGTACACCCAAACCCCAGTTATATGTATGTAATACAGGGATCGTGATCACATCAGGAATGAAGATATCCGCAGGAGAACGATGGTTACAGACATAGCCCAAAGAATCGCCAAACTTAAGTGGCAGTGGGCAGGGCACACTGCTCGCAGAACAGATGGTCGATGGGGACGAAAAGTTTTGGAAGCGACCACGTACCGGGAGACGCAGCGTTGGAAGGCTACCCACAAGGTGGACCGATGACCTGGTTAGAGTCGCGGGAATCCGATGGATGCGAGTCACACAGGTCCGGTCATTGTGGCGACGGTTGGAGGAGGCCTATGTTCAACAGTGGACGTCTTTGAATACAGGGAGAGCTGCTACTGCAAGGCTGCTGTATTATTCAAAAGAGTTACCGCAGCACTGGAACTCAACAGGCAATTGACGGAACACAGGTGGATTTTATTCAGTCTGAAACTCCCTCTCACTACCAAAAAAAAGGGCGACTGCTGGAATGTTTTGGATTGTACCACTCAAGAATCAAAGCCTACTTCATGCTCGGCAGTAGCACTTACAACCACCAGACTAATGAGATCAATAATACACAACTATAATTTTTCTACGATTGCACCCAAGATTGCAATTTCATAATCACCGATTGTCGTGTCCTGTTAAGGTTTTGTTAGTGTTATCATTACGATCGTCTGCTCTTACAAAGCAAGTTTTGGAAGCATTAATATTGCACTCTTGTGCTAATAATAAAACACAACTAAGTTTGACCATCGTTTTCGATTGGTTGCATTTCGGTGAGTGTGCGTTGGAATCGCATAACTTATGTAATTCCGTCAAGTCCGATCCATCATTAGAACATCAGTCTTACGGTGATGCCACCCATACGCACAAAACGTTTGGGGAACACATCCATTGTGTGTACATTTAAGCAGTAGAATTCCCTGCTACAGTTTGTGTTTCCTGATGTGATGCAATCTCAAGCGTGCTCTGTCTTCGAACACATCATCGCTTACCATCAGGTGAGATAGTAATTAAAAGCGGGCCTATCAAAAATAAAAAAATCATAGGCGCCGTTGTTTTTTTATGACTGCAACAATTTGCAAAACATGTCTAGATATTACGTCAATGAAGAAATCACTCGACTTCTGAAAACCGGAATTACAAGTGAACTTGAACGTGAGTTGTCGATTACAAGGAATTGGTATAATAGCAACCTAACACAGGAACATTTTTAGCGATGACATTAAAAATATTATTATTAGCTCGATGTTTTTTTCCATTACTGTACCAATTTTTTATTGGCATTTATTATGCCAATAAAAAATATTTTTATGGCATCCTTAATTTTCCAAAATCGTAATCTAAATTTGTTATTTTGTAAGTATTAATACCAGCTAGACCGAAACCTGTAAGGCGGGTATAGTAATGATGTAGTTTATTTATTTATTTAAACTATATTTAGAATAGTTTTACATAGGCTGACCTTAGCAGTAAGGCATTCTTTACCTGTCAATCTTTGGATTTAGAAACGCTATGGCTCGAGTATCATTAAGATTAAATACTTTTAATAATAAAATACATTTATACATATTTGCTAAAATAATAAATACTATTTAATAAATATTGACAGCCAATTTAAAACTTCCACGCTAACATAAAAAAAAACTTTTTACAAAAAAAAGATAACCGACTTCACTAAAAAAACACCAAAAGGATCAAAATAACTTTAATTTCGGAAGTCGGTGTTTCTTGGTATTATTTGTATCTTATTTAACACCGACTTCCGAAATTAAAGTTATTTTGATCCTTTTGGTGTTTTTTTAGTGAAGTCGGTTATCTTTTTTTTGTAAAAAGTTTTTTATTTCACACTTTTTAGTTGGGATACACTTATAAACAGAGTGCCTCTTTCTCATGACAATTCCAATTAATCCAAACACTATTAGGTTACATTGTTTTATTATGAAGTTCCTGTGTCTACCTTCCACCTTCCGGCTCGAATATCAGATCAGTTCGATAGTACCTTATAGCCAAAGTGCATCTCATGACAATTCTAATAAGCCCAAACACGGCTAGGTCGAAAATTTATTTGTCATATTCAACAACTAAGCCTTAAAAAATGAATATATAAAACACTTAACTAATTAAAACTACATATACACTTAAATCAAAAACTACTAGCTAAAATATGGCGTCAAAAAACTCCTCCGCATCGCTGTCGACTGGAAGTGTGCCCAAAAGGCTGGCGGCATTGCCACGTTGTATGGCAATGCTTAATCTCTGACCGAGGTAAAAGCCAGCCCTTGGGTCACGCGAAGTGTCTACTAAACGTTTGGATAATTCTTTGAACAGCTTATGAGCACTCGGACCCCACGGCCCAAGAGTTTCAACCCCAAACGGCTCAAAAATATAATTGCCGACGAGGTTGTTATATTTTCGCCGCTTGAGGTTCTCCGCAGCAGCAGCGGCAGCACCAGCACAGCACGAAGAGCTAGGAAGATGGGATGGCGCAAGAGTGTCGACACAGGTAGCGTCCCACACTAAAGGCCTACCCATCTTCCACGGAAATAAAGACATACCGTCCGGTCTCTTACCATCGTCGCGTGCCAGGCCATGAGGTTCCAAAACAGCCGGAACGCCGACGGTGACAAGGGCTCGTCGGATGATGTCTTTAATATTCGCGTGCCGTGCTATCCGTCCCGCGCTTCGACTGCATGACAGGCCGTGGTGACCAAGGCTGTTGACAACTTCGCCACAGTGGCAGCGATGAGGAGAACAGCAAGGAGCACCTAGGCGTAGGGCAACAGCTAGGCGGAAAGTAGTATCGTCGAATAAGGTGCCAGTATTCGACGACGGCAGTGCGTGAAGCCAAAGACCTGACTCCCAATTTCCCACAGCCAGGAGGCGCGCACGCTCTGCAGTAGTAGTAGAAGTAAGGATTAGGTTCTTCTGGACTACTTTGCAGAGCGGTTCGTCCCACCGTCTCTGAGAGGTTGGGTTGTCAGGTGGATTAGTATTCGGGCAAGCGAGTCTCCAGGCATCCATAGCCTCGGTGAAGCACGGCACTTCAAAAGGAATCAGTGTGGAAGTTAGAATATTCCTGATTAATTTATCAGTGCTGTGAACCGAAGATATGAATGCCGGTAAACTAATACTGGTAATTTTGCGGACGCCGAGGCCTCCTATACGGATGGGAAGAGTAACTTGATCCCAAGCTCGATCGTCCAAGGTCATATTTAAAATTAAAGTAAGTGTATGCCGAATAATTTTGTCCGTTTTTTCCAAAAGGTGAAAGTGCTTCCATAAGTGGGAAGCACGAAGGAAATATATTAATTTAGGGCCGAAACAACAATAACGAATTAGGGTAATGGCCGAATGCATGTTAATTTGGAGTAATCTTTCCGAAACGTCACTAAAATTTTGTGTTTTAGTGACGGCTAGGTTATATTGATAAATGACGGAGTTCCAGTGCCCACCTCCTGGCTCCATCATCATCATCAGATCAATTTGATGATACCATTTTCAACGGAACTATTCAGAACCATTAATTTATTTGTATTATCATAGTCGCTTAACTATCTTCATTGTGATATCTATGCGAGTATGAAGTTTCGTTGACCATTTCTGGTCTTCTTCATCAGTTCCACTTCATCAAATGTTACTTTTTGACTGTAAATGCTTCACTTCTCGATGAAAATACCAAAATCACTATGCGGTTGCCTATGATATTTGAGGAGTTCCCTGGATTTCGCCAAGATTCCATCATCAGATCCTGATTTGGTGACTATGGGACCATTTGGGAAGTATACCCTTTCTAACAAAAAAATAACTTTTCAAATCGGTTGGCAAACGACGAAGTTATGCGCGAACAAACATAAAAAAAAAAATACAAACATCCGAATTGAGAACCTCCTCCTTTTTTAGAAGTCGGTTAAAAAAAAAAAAACATTGTAATTATACAATGTTTTTTTAATCAAAGTAGGAAGTGGATGCTCGCACAAACCAGATTCTCACTACTTTGATCGCAAGTATTTTGATCAATCATAAGTATCAAAAGAAAATCATAACCGTCACTTCATCTGTTATCTTACATAATTAGTTGTTTATTATGATTAACTTTAGTAACACAAGCCTATGCTTCATACATAAGCAAACGTTATGTGTACAACTATTTAATGTTTTCTAAACATTACTAGGAATCTGTGTTCAAATCGTAACAATAATGTAGATTGGTCATTACGCACCGCATCAGTTTGTTGTGGATTTTCACATTTTTGCTAGCGATCTGTTCTTGGAGAGACAAAAATTGATTTGTACGATTTTAAAGTGTCATACTTCGGTAATTCAAAGACGCTCTAAAAACTACTTTTGACATATTCAGCGTATGATGGTAAGACAGCTGGAACACGGGTTTTCTATCGGGTTGTGGCGGCTCTTTGGAACGGGATCGTGGTCCCAGCTTTCACCTATAAAAACAATATATTTTTTGAAGTACAGTTACCAAAAAAACTGTATTTATTTTATTTGTGGTCCCAAAGAATAGCAGTAGAGTTTTGAGAAAAACGCGTTTCAAGTTTTTGATCTCCAAGGTTCAAAGAACATTAACAGAGCAAAAGAATAAGATGATCTAATGGATTGACATACCATTTATCCACCCATAAATCAGCGTCCCAGTTGAGCAATCAGTCTGATGTTAACAATACAACTTTGCTATTTATCATGACGTCACCAGGCTAAACAGACAGGACTAGACCATCCATTCATTTTTCAATCCTTACTCAATTTTTTACCAAACATCGTGAGGCTCAGCGTAATAATCATCACTGTTGGACATAGGCCTCCCCAAGTGTCGCCACAATTATCGGTCCTGCGCGTTTCACATTAGTCGGATTCCTGTCTTCTGGTATGCGGCCACCACTCCAGAACCTTTCGGCTCTATCGACCATCTATTCTGCAAGCAATGTGCCCTGCCCACTGCCACTTAATTTTGCTCTAAAATAAACACTTTGAATGTGATCGGCTCTATTGCGTGTTTATCGCCTATTTGGTTATGCCACAAATCACACCGTTATGCTCTATCGCCTAAACTATAAGATCAGTGACCTCATTAACCATACTAATTCTTCTACAAAATTATATACCAACGTTTACTTAACAAACTCCTCATAAAGAAACAATGTAGATTTTATTCAAATTACACTTCGCTTGGGGCTACTAACTAAAGACCTAAGATTCACTGCTATTAAAACGGCATATTAAGACCTCGTGAGGACACTGGCATATTCTAACTAGACCCTAGGCATGCATGGATCCAGATATATTTTATAGATATACAGCATAAAGGTGCTGACTGTGCATGTAACCAGGAACCGGCCATATTAAGTTGTATCTGCCCACTGCCTCTTTTTTGTGGTTGGAAATCATCTTCTGGACATCCCTTTCGCTTTCCATTTCTTGAGGCGCATGTGGAACAGTACTCACCGCGCCATAAACTTGTGTTCGGTCCATAACAAACGGCCAGAGGGCGAGCTACCCATTGCTCGTCAGTACAAGTCCGCGCCTACGGTCGCGGTGGCTGGGAAACGCCCTTCAACTCCCATCGCCCGTGGCATCTTACTACTTAAGGACGCCATGTGCAAAGCAATAACGTAGGTAAAATTTAAATCTTATTTACTACACTCGCTCAAAGAAACCTACTTGAGGAAAATACCACTATTACTTCTTTACACCATAATACAGTATTATGATCAATTTTAGGAATCATTAAGCACACTAATTGTCAGTAAATTATCATAAAGTATTTGAATTAAGTCAACGTCCTTTATCGGGTAATTAAGTGTAGCAAAGTCATTAACAGCGGTCGCACCACGTGAGCCACCATGACCCACATAACACTTGTATAACAATTTAACATTGGCCTTAAAACTATCGGTTCAATAAACTTACCATAGAAGCAAGCCCTTCAATTTAAAACCACATGCTTTTCTTGTACAATGAAACCAATTTCGAACTGAAACGCCAATTATTTATTTCATTTTCAATTAACAAAACAAAGTACGAACGTAATTTTAAATGGCTGATATTTATTTATCAAGCAAATTGATTTAAAATGCAGGTTTTTTTTTTAAATATAGACAAGCTTTATTCGGCAGTCAGAACCAAAATTTTAATAAGTTTCGCAACAAACAAATAACCCAACGTTATTATTGGACTCCTATTTCAATAAATGCATACAAATTAGTCGAAATCGGTATATCTAACATCAATGATTGCCATAAATGAAAAATAAATCATTTATTTTCCTTTGGATAGTCTCACTGCAATGCATTTAGACTCAAAATTGGCACGTTTGTGTCAAGGTGCAGTGATTAGTTTAATCACCGCATATTGTAGTGATAACTCTAACAAAAGAGACCTTTGTTTAGAACTGGGACAGTCGCTTAAAGCGGTTGCAATTTTTTTTTTCCTTTTCGTGTTTAAACCATTCTGTTGGTTCTGTTTTCATACACAAATGTTAACTTAAGTTTGTCAGTTGATGCGGTTACTCAATTTACTAGTCCACAATTTTTTATTTAAGAAACTCAACAGATATGACTATTGGTGTTTCATTTAATGAGATCAGACTCAGATTTTAGTTTTTAATGTTATTTTTCCACTCCTATCTGTATATATATCGTGGCCAGATCTTAGAAATTGATCACTTTTTGACATGGCCAATAAAAACTGGCCGTTTTAAACGTTAAAGTTTGATGATATGTCAATCCTCATTTGGCATTCGTTTTCCTTTCTTCTTTATTCATCTAAAGACTTCTTAGTTCGAATTTGAAAGTAGTAAAATTTCATCACGTCTAGATTTTCAGTTGTATCTAAATAAAGTTTCTTGAGAAATAGTAAGAAAATTATCCTTACATGACATTAATGATATTAAAATTTTAAATTGATTATGTTTGTCATTTTCATTCAGTAACTATTTTAACTGTATTGTAGACTTTATTTTTTAAACATTAGTTGTCCTGAGTTTTGATATTGATTCACAGACACACTGAAAATATATACTAATTTAGTTTATTTTAGAAATAATACGAGCCAAAACGTAAAATAATAGTCCATCAGCAGACTATTTTTTTTTAATATTTTTTATAATATGTATTTCAACAACGTTATTATTACGTACTTTATAAATACTGAGACATAATATACTTGGCATGCATTAATAATTATAAAAAAAGCAATGTAGGTACTCTGTTGTATTTTGGCTATAGTGATTAAAACCTAATTTTTTAATACCAGCCTGTAACTGTCACGTTGCAGGAAAGGACTTAAATACATCATAATACTTCCAGGCAACCTAGAATGGACGAAGATGGCCTTGACAAAAAATAGGGCACTAGGTGAAAAATACATGTGAAACAATTAGTTGTCACAAATGAAGTACAAACTTCACGCTAAAATAAATACTTACATTAATAAATACATATTAGTGATGTAACGAATGTCAGCTTTCTCACATTCTCAAATGCGAATGCGAATATTCAAAATCAATATTCGCGAATGCGAATGCGATGCGAACATTGACTTTCAAACAAAGTGCGCGCAAAATGTCATACATGTTTGACTTGTCGCGTCAGCCAGTTTCATACTGAACATAACAGAGTCGGTACAGACTGTTTGAATGAAACTAAACAACATTAAGTTAATTCGAAAAGATTTGTTACGATTTGAGGTTAGTTAATAGGTTTTTGTTAAATTTAAGTGATTTAAAAAAACATGACTATGGCTACAAAATTTGCTAACATGTTGTTTCACAATTTGTGATAATAAAAACGTGAAATGCAGGTTGAGTGATAGAAAAATATTAGAATAAATATAAAATCGTAAAATCATATCATAGGCGAGGAGCCACCAATCCTAAAAGCTCCGTGACGCGGATTCTAATATTTTTTATAAAAAATAAAAGTTAATGTTTAAACGAACAAGATTTGCTTGGTCGGCGTGGATTTGATTAGCCGGAAATATTTTAATTAAATTATTTATTATTAAATTTTCCATAATTTTTTTCCGTCATCACGGATTTTGATCAAACTTATATAGAATTGTGTGAAATATTATGTTTAACAAGAAAAAATCCGGCCGACCAATGATTTTTAGCCGGAAAGGTCACGCATACCTATTTGAATGGTGTGATAAGGGGTAAAATTTATCCATTATCACGGAAACCTTTTTTTTCTTTTTTAATTTACGCGTTTTAATGTCACATTTATAATTATCTTGGTATGCGTGCTTACAAACTGCCGAAAGCATCGCGCATACCAAATTTTAACTCTTTGCTTTTTAACGGTTTCTATATTTCTGTAAAGAGTGAATGAGGCAGATTTTTGGTTCAAGTTGAAACCTTGCATGACTTTTTCTATTCTTTACGAATTTAACATTTACCTGCCTCAAAGATACACAATACCGTAAAGTGAGGTTGTTTTACGACAAGGCTGTGTGTAAGTGAGATAAGAGTAACATCGAATTTATGTTAAAGTTTCATAGGTCTTTCTCTCTTACTCCGAAAAGGTCACAGCATACCTACGTTGTCCTACAGCATTTTAGGGGTTAAAAGCTAGGTTCATCAGTCTGTCGAGCTCTACCGGGCTTCCATGCTTTTACAGGTTGTGATTATACAGCAGCTTTTGTTCGTAAAGGAAAAATTAAAGCCTACAACCTCCTGTTAGAAAATGAAGAATATCAGAACATGTTCGAGCATTTGACAAATCCGGAAGACATAAATGATAAAGAAAAGACAGATTTAGTCCAAAGATTTACAAATGAAATGTATAACGTAAAAAATAATGATGTTAATATAGCAAGATTTGAATTTTTTTTTAAATTTTTTGCAAGTACAACCGACAAAGAAACATTTTACAAAGGTATGATAAATTTCAATTCAAATAATATTCCACCATGCTGGAAAACTTTAACGCAAAAAATATTACGCACCATTTTTATAAACGCAATGTGGCAAAATGCTACTGAACCTATTTGTACATTATATGATCCAACAGAATGTGGATGGCAAGTAAATGAATCCAGTAAACTCGAACCATTGTGGTACATTGGCCCATCGGCACCGTTAAAGGTTGAGGAAATATTAAGTTACCAACAGAATGAGGAAGCAAGCGAAGAATCAGAAGAAGAGAGAAATGATAATTTTGATGATAATGATGTAGATGATTATTGATTAATAAACTTAAATTGAACATATTTTTTGTATCAACCTTATAGTAACTATATTGTATAATCAACCCAAATGAAAATTTTCCTGTATCTCCTTTTTTCCATATTAATTAGTATAATAAATAGTTAAAAACTTAAGGAAAAGACCGAGGTAGAAGAGACTCTAAAAGAAATGTCATCAAGTAAGTAAAATCTATAACAGTATGATCCTCACTCACACAATAAAATTTGGTATGCGCGATGCTTTCGGCAGTTTGTAAGCACGCATACCAAGATAATTATAAATGTGACATTAAAACGCGTAAATTAAAAAAGAAAAAAAAGGTTTCCGTGATAATGGATAAATTTTACCCCTTATCACACCATTCAAATAGGTATGCGTGACCTTTCCGGCTAAAAATCATTGGTCGGCCGGATTTTTTCTTGTTAAACATAATATTTCACACAATTCTATATAAGTTTGATCAAAATCCGTGGTGACGGAAAAAAATTATGGAAAATTTAATAATAAATAATTTAATTAAAATATTTCCGGCTAATCAAATCCACGCCGACCAAGCAAATCTAGTTCGTCTAAACATTTACTTTTATTTTTTATAAAAAATATTAGAATCCGCGTCACGGAGCTTTTAGGATTGGTGGCTCCTGGACTATCAGATGTATTGTTATTCAAACAATATAATTATTTCCTTTTTTTTGTCAAAAACATTCGCCAAACATTCGAATGTTAGTCGCGAATGCGAATATTCTATATATAATATAACAAATCATTAATGACCCTGTGAAAACATAACCAAACGTAAAATAAAAGGAAATTAATAAACTGAAAGAAAAGGTTTGTTTATAGAGTAGAATTTTATAGTTCATTGTATTCATGTTAATATCTAAAATTTCCTTTTTCTATTTCAGTAATAACGGTAACAGGAAACTGAAAGAATACATGGCGAGAATGCAACCGTGAATATACACAATACACAACTTGTGGATAAGATGAAGTCTTCTGTTGAAATAAAAGTGAAACCAGAAAAACTCAGACACCGCAACTTCTGCTTACTGTTAACCTTTATTAACAGTAAACATCTATGTTCTTCTTGTGGTGTTTCTTCTGTTTCGGTCGGCTGTCATTTTTGTCTGTCTCCATATCAGAAGAACTCTCCAACAGACTTGATTTGAGACTCTCCAGTCTACTCCTTATTGTTCCGAGACATTGATTTTCTAAAGTTTCTCAATACCAACATACACAATATTTATCTTAACTACCAGCTAAATCTTTCTGAAGTCAAGTAACCCATAATTTTCACAAATACGCATCTATAACGCGACAATTGAGTTCGCGGCACCACAACGCAGCGGTGATGGGTGTGAGCAGTGTGAGCCAATTATTACAATTTGTGGACGATCCGGTAAGTGGGTACGACCATCTACGGCTCAGATTACCGGTTTCATGGACGCTTAAGTTTGTTTAGTCAATTTATTTGCGAGGCGGAACTGATTTCTTTTTGCAATAAATGAATGTGGAGAATGTTTGAGGCGTTCGGTTGAAGCTTGAGCGTTCAGTTTGGTGATGGTTTCTCTGTTAAATGTTTTCTGTTATGTTTCTCAACCATAATTTAAAAACATTTGGTATTTTACAAGCTTTTATTTATATTCACCTGTCCTGATATTGGTTTGTCTGTAACTAAATCTTGTAAATTAAATTTGATTCAATTCCCGGTTACCGATGGAGCTGAAATTTTGAATACATGTGTAAATCAGAAGACAATGCAAAATTATTTTGACATGGAGTTGATCTGATGATGGAATCAGAAGGTGCCCATAGGAATTAAGATAACCTATCGTATTTGAGCTTTTTGGAATAGCTTGATTAGTATCACTATTACTACATAGTATAAAACAAAGTAGTTTCTTTCATTTTGTTCCTATGTATGCTTAGATCTTTAAAACTACGCAACGGATTTTGATTTTTATCAATAGATAGAGTGATTCAAGAGGATGGTTTATATGTATAATACATGCATAATATAGTAGAAAAACACTGATAATTTTAGAGGTTTCTAATGTGATTTCGTAAATAAACTCATTTTTTTGCGCTTATATTGCAAAAGCTGGCTGAACCCTACGAGATAGATCAAAATAATGTACTACAGTATTGAACACCTCAAAAAGGTCTACAAAAACGTTTGCAATGGTATATGTCTATCTCGTAGGGATAACCCACAATAACCATTTTTGATCCTTTACTTTTTACGAGAAATAACGGCTTATTTAAAAAGCGATTATAAGCAATACAGCATTAATTATTATCTGAACATAAATTAACTGAACCTTAAACACATTGTGCATTTAATATAGATCAATATGGCCTTTCATAGCCTGTAATTTAAATGTTTACAGGCTATGAAATATTTTCGAAGATATTACAGATATAAAATGTAGGGATATAGCGGTTGCAGTGGTCCGGCCGGAGGGCTGGCGGCGCGTGGCTATAAAAACGTGTTTGTATTGTCTAAAGACAAAAAAGCTGTGAACGTTGTATATAAAGACATTCTGTAGTAAATTTAGTATCAGCATTGCAACCGTCCGAAGCCGAGTCGGGTCGCTAGTTATTTATTAACTATATAAATAGTTATTTATAGCCCTATAAAAACATGCTATGAAAAAAATATATTTTTATTGAAAACTTGTTTTAACTGACTTTTACATTTAATTTCGACCAGAAATTCTCAAGCAACACACAATTAGCCCACACGCTCTCTCTATACTATTTACCCACCACAAATCGATCAGATCTTCTAATTCCACGAATAACATCAATCGGCAATTCCTCAACCGCGGCAGCTAGCATCTTTATCTAATTACGTCCAATTTTAATCAACAACACGGGTCCGCCTACACGGCCAGTTAGCGTTAGCCAATTGCTTCATAAATTCATACGAAGTGCAAAGGTCAAGTACGATGAACTCATAATAATTCGTCAGCTCCCACTGACGCGGGAACATCGACGATCAGAACTAATCTACCGACCGACATCCTAAACGGTTGCGAATTTCCACTTCCTTATAAATGAAATGCAAATTGGTGTACTTACTCTGAGTATGATTCCTTTCTGATAAGCTTAAATTACGTGAGACAGGTTGGTATGATGTTTATGGTAATTACAAAAGATTACTTCGTTACTTAGAGTTGGTGATCAAGTTTATAGTTATGATAGGAAATCAAAAAAGATGGTCGATAGGGCCGATAGGTTAGACTGGTAACCGCGTACTGGAAAACGTAACCGAATGACCGATGACTTAATGAGGGAACGCGGGAATCCAATGAATGCGAAACGCAAAGGGCCGGGCTTTATTTGGGCTTTGGGAAGGCCTATGTCCAGCAGTAGACGCCTTTCAGCTTAAATGATGACGTTAATGGGGAGAGCATCAATTCAAAGCCAGCTGTCATCTCATGTGCAACATGCAAGGTATTATTACTTATTTGAAATTATTCCAGACATAACCCAACACCCAA
Source organism: Mythimna vitellina (assembly GCA_949316375.1). Classification (NCBI taxonomy): domain Eukaryota; kingdom Metazoa; phylum Arthropoda; class Insecta; order Lepidoptera; family Noctuidae; genus Mythimna; species Mythimna vitellina. The sequence continues at coordinate 13,687,841 of OX438686.1, forward strand.
TCACTACAACACACAGGCGGGAAAAGCCCAAACAAATTCTCATATCTAAATTTTAAAACAAACTGTCAACAATATACAATTACAGCATGCACTACGAATCCTAATAAACCAGCTGTCACGTTCTGTGTGCCTTACAACGTAATAAAGATATTCTGTTCTCCCTAGAAGGTTTGCCCGCATCTCTATGGCATACTAATAAAATGCAAAGTATATGACTTTGATATGATCCAGGCACATTGAAAAGATTTAAATCTGTTTTTCTTGAATAGTAAGCAGTCTTATTATTTCTAAGTAAAATTGTAGAATTTTCTATAATATTTAGATACTTTCTAGCATTGCTTGTGCACTGTGTCCTTTTTTTAAATTTTAAAGTGTATTTTTATATCCACCACTGCTGGTAATACTTATCTACGATTATCTTTCCAAGCAGTCTGCCCCCAAACCAACTTCATAAAAACTTTTTCAGTTCTAATATACTTATATTTTGCTTTTTTTCTCCATCAACCATAATTATACTTTGCTTACCTTCTAGACCCAGTTAAATAAGGCGCGATTTCTACTTCTTCTTTAAGACTAAAGACGTTCACTGTTGGACAGAGGCCTTCCTAATTATCACCTGTTCGTCTCGCATCCATTGGATTCTCGCGACCCTCACCTGGAGATCGGTGTACCTTGGAGAACGCCTTCCAACGCTGTGTCTTTCGGTACGCGGTTGCCACTTCAGAACCTTTCGCATCCATCGACCATCTGGTCTAAGAGCAATATAGCCAGCCCACTTACACTAAAGTTTGGACATTCTTTATTCTTTGGTTAATTACTTCCAAGAGGAAAAGTTCTTTTGCACGTCAATATTTTTTATCGAACTGAAACCTTTTAGCAACCTCTAATTTTTTAGAGGTTACTCCTCTGAAGAATTAGATTCCTCTGCATTTAAATACTATAGTCTGTATTTCTATACTGACTAAAGTAATTAAATGCAGAGGTCATTCATAGGCACCGAAATAAGAGGGTCGAGGCTAAGCTTCTAGACAAATTACAGACCTTCAATAAGCAATTCCTACTCCACGAAGCGTATATATATATGTATGTCCAATCATATTTTTAGACTTACACAATCAGCATATATCTCAAGAAATTTATGGGCCAGAAACGAGATATATTAACTAACTTCGAAATGTCAATGAGACGTCGTGTCACTAAATAAATCCGGTCTTGTCAATAGGCCTAGCAGGTTTACAAACTGCTTTTTTATAATCATATGTAATTACAAAACACCATCTGTTATGGAAAATCGAATGGTCACGTCATAAATCTTATTAATCGCATGGTTACCCATCGACACACGTTTACCTAAAAATAAGAAAAACGTGCTTCGTAATCATTTATTCGTACATAGGTATGAATAAATGATTACGAAGTACGCGAAACAAAAGCTAGTAGTTTCTACGACAACACCAGAATGCTTTTAAGTAAAAAAAATACGCCACAAATATATCCTCTGAAACAACGAAAGGTAGAACAAACAATGACAGTCAACTAAATGCAAACCAGCATTAAAATGTAAGCAAAAAATCCATCTTCGCAGCTACGTGTTGTCGGCATCAACAATAATGGAAACAAAAACTTCACAGCCAATTACTCCACCTCAACACCCGTGCACTGTTTACGACATTTATGTAACATCTGATGGAAAACTTCGTCGTACTTCGTAATTGACCGATCGTTCCTCGGATATCGAACATTTAGTAAAATGCATAATCGGCCAAGTCCGATTACTCCGGCAGTCGGGTCTTATTCGCGCATTGTGACTTGTAGAGGCCCAATTTATGTTTGTTGATTCAATGGACCAAAGTATAGTCTGGTTTTTACGAGTTTTTAAAGTGACTGATAGAATTTTAGCCATGACGATGACTTTTAGAAGAAAATTGGGCTAAGATCGACACATTGCCCATTGAGTAAATCAAGTAAGTAATTTAAGTTTGAAGGTTACAATGTGAAATTCTCATAAATATATGCACACGTCTCACCAATTATTAGTGAAATACACCATCACCGCACCATTAAAAAAAAGCATCAAATCATCGTCATCGTTTTAGCCGCAAAAAGTCCCCCCAAATGTCGCCAGAACTATCGGTCCTGTGCGCCTCGTATCATTCTAATAGATAAAGGATAATAAAAATGTATAATTGAAATCCTTAAAACGATGTTTCCTTTGGCGTCCACCAATCAACCCTAACAGGTTATGTATATTTATTTGATATTATTTGATCATCCTTTTAGTTAATAAGTCTTACTGTTGAACAGAATTGCACTAGCATAGGATAACAATAAAACAGGTACCTAGATTAAAATGGGATGTAGGTTTTTCCACCTCACAACAGAACCTACAAACACGTCTTTACGATCCCATTATCTACAAGAAGTATTTCTTGACATTGTTGGACCCAATGTAGATCCTTGTGGGGCCTCTGTACTTTTATAGGTATGCATCAATGTATATAAAAATGAATCCCTATTTCTCTTGGTCACGCCATCACGCGTGAACGGCTGGACCGATAACACTAGTTTTTTTTTGTTGTGTTCGTTATTGTCAGAAGGTGCTTATAAAAGAAAAAAAAAAGGTAGTAGGGTAAAGTAGGATAGAGTAGGGTAGAGAAGGGTAGAGTTGGGTAGAGTAGTTTAATAAGTTGACGGGAGGTAAGCCGCGGGCAAAAGCTAGTTTTTTTATAAATTCTATTATATCTTCTCTTTTATCGGCTCGCTTTGAGTACTAAAAAAACTTATGTTTGGCCAATTATTACTAGCACTTTTAGTTTGTAGGATCAATAATTAACATTTAATTCAAAATTTTTGTCCAACCGGTTACGTATGAGCTACCAGCCTGACGACTATGAATTTCAAATTATTTTCCTTATATTAATTTAAGCCTGTGCTGTTTTTATTAATTCCTTCGTTTTTATACAATTCACGTGTCTTAAAACTTAAACACAGTTATTTTTAAATGACCAAATATATTAAAACACTAACGAATAATATCATTGATAACATTATTCAAAAAGACTGGTTTTCAACAGTTTATTATGTAGGTATCGATAGTAACGTGTTATTAATTTGTACGTCATCAATAATACATTATAATATTACAGTAAGCAACACATAATTCATCAATTTATGTAAAGAATATTGACCATATCCTGTAGGTATAAATCATAATGATTTCTTCTATTGTGAATTTGTGTTGAAAAAGCAATCAAATAATTTATTTTTTTATAATATATACTGCTATGATGCTTTCTGGCGTATATTATTTTACAACTTACCGTATATAGCTACACTGTGTATTGTTTTATTCTTTCTTTCTTTTTCTACAGGGAGTAAAGCTAACTTACGTTTGAAACCTTTAAAAGGTGAACAAACCCAAAGATTATATCAGTGGATTTCAGTATTAGGGCGAGTAATAAGGTTAAAGCCGGCAATGACTAACATTAATTGTTAAGGTTCTAACTCCCGAGCAGTACCATGAAACAGTGATTTACTGAAGCCTACTACTCCTCCGTAACGGATGGGTCAATAGGTTTGAAAAAAAAAAATATTATAAATTTACATATAACATTATCAACATATAACTTTTTTGTATAAAAAATACTTTTGCCATAAAAAAAATGTTTAACAACATATTTTCACTTGTTTTACCTAATCCTTTCAAATGGCTTTGATCTTTAGAAATATGTTTAGAAAATAAAATGCTGGTTAAGTGTTCTTTAGAATACATAGCATATGTAAACCAATCAATATTTCGCAAAGATAATGGATTTAAAGGTCAGCGGGGCTCTATGCCATTTAACTCCAGCCAGATGGTCAAGGGACTATACACCTTAACATTTTTATACCAAACATTTTGTTCGACCTGAGCACAAAAAAAGAACTCTTCAGGCCGTATTGGGGAAATCCGTCCCCTAATTCTTAAAACGGCAAGCGTAAAACCTAAACGATATTGCTTAGCGACAAGCTTGTAAGGCTCAGGCGCTTTTGCTCCTACAACGCAGACTAGTGGCTACCGGCCTTTTCCATCAATATCACTATTCACGTAGCTCCATGAAAGTCGCTCTACATCTACTGCATGCTATATTCATTAACAGTTTCCGTAATTGGTACCGATTTAAGTATCCAAGAAGTGATTGCTCAGATTTCCTCATTGCCATTTATGCAAAAATCGTAATCAATAAAGATTCTATTAGCATCAAAGTATTTTTTGCCATACTTTGGATAATGCAGCAATTAAGTGTATTCAAGTGTTGTATTCTTATTATAATATATTTTGTTGACTGCTATTCAAATATAAATAAGGTATTACGTGACAAACGAACATGTTTAATGACCTTTGTGCATTTTGAGTTCTTGCAATAAATTGCAATTAAAAATAATTTCGTCCTGACATATTTTGGGTTGATATACACCTAGAAGTGGACTACCACATGATTGTGTTATCATTAAATGTAGCGTTACATGTCAACATTGTAACGTCACATCACCGTAACTACTCGTGTCACTTCCCTTACGTACACTTTCTCCTTCTGTTCTGATGTGAAGTTTACCGGGTGCGAACTTTGGGGGAATCGTTTGTCTTGGTATGGTCATGTAAAGAGGAGAGATGAAACACATGTTACTAAAAGAGTTATGAGTATATATGTGGATGGGTGGAGAGGGAGAGGGAGGCCAAAGAAAAGATGGATGGATTGTGTGAACAGTGATATGAAGGACACGCCACAATTATGGGCACGCCACAATTATGGCGGTAAGTCCCCTCTTTGAGGCGTGGTTGGAAAGACCTCACGGCGTCCTCACATTCCGCATGACGCAGGTCCTCACCGGACACGGTAAGTTCGGGAGGTTCCTGCACCGGATTCGTGCGGAAACGACGCCCGGGTGTCGCCACTGTGTGGCCCACCCGGAGGACACGGTAGAGCACACGGTGGAGGTGTGCCCAGCTTGGGCAGAGCAACGCTGTGTCCTCGTGGGGGCAATCGGCGGCGGCGATCTCTCGCGCCGGGCCTTGGTTCAGGCCATGCTCCGGAGCGAGGAGGAGTGGCAGGCGGTCGCCTCCTTCTGCGAAGCAGTAATGCTAGCTAAGGAGGCGGCCGATCGCGTGAGGCAACGGTCCTTACGCTCCAACCGCCGCCGAGATTCCGATCCCGATTTCCGGCCACCGTAGGCGCGGGCTTGCAGACGGCGAGCAATGGGTGGCTCGCCGTCTGACCGTCCGGTAACCGACCGGACCGAGCCCAAGTCGTCGACGGCGCGTATTGTTCCACGCGCGCCTCAAGGAGATGTCAGCAAATCGTAGGGGCCCAGCAGGGTCGAAGCCTACTGGGGCCACGGGTAGTGTGAAAGCGGAACCCGGGGCCCTGGGACGAAGGCAACGAAGGAACAGGAGTGGGTTTTTAGTCAGTAAGAGTCTGACACTATCTCCCGCACCGCCCAAGAGCGGAGTTGTCATTAGGATGATTTTCCCACCCAATAAAAAAAAAAAAAAAAAAAACTGTGATATGAAAGAAAAGGAAGTTAGTGATAGTATGACTTTTGACAGGATAGAATGGAAGAAAAAAACGTGTTGCGCCGACCCCAAATAAGATGGGACAAGGGCAGGAAGATGATGATGAACTTTTCACCGATCCTTCTAAAAGGTTGTTCAGTGGTGCCTGATTTTGAGCCGTCTCTGAGACGAAACGCCAGAAAAATGGAGAAACTTAATTCCTAGGTACGGTGGTTTCTAGACTTACTTATAAGTTTGAAGAGGGGTTCGAATCATACATAATTTTCTCCTAGGGATGTGCTAAAAGGCGATGAAAAATACCACCCTGGAAGAGAGGGCCTCTTCTAGGGTGGTATTTTCAGAAGTCATCGGACCTCTTCACATGGAAAGGGTCCCATTGCCGTGACGGTTACTGATGATAATCAGAGAAGTTTTAGTAAGATAAATATCCCAAACTCACAGCCAACAAAACTTTTGGGGAAAATCCCAAAAATTTAAGCGTCATTTGAAAGTATCTGCTTGATAACTAAAAAAAGGCGTATTTCGAAATACAAACGTCAAAATAATTGCCTAGAAAATAAATCTTTTCGGATTACAATACAGATTCTTATCAATCGTAACGATCAATACTAACATAGGTGCATATTTTACTTCACAATCACGTGCTCATACACGCTTTTTCAACGTTTCAAATGCATATTTTTGTAGAAGCGTCTTTTAAAATGCATTAGAGTATTAGTATAACTCACCATTGTGAACGTAATGAATAATTTAAAAGGTTCTCAATCTATAAATCACTTTGTAAGGTCATCAGCATTTCTAACATGTAAAAAATGAAAAGGAGGATTAGCATGTGGAACCTAGACACGAAAAAATGGTAAGGCTGGGTTTACATTATTATGAGCAACCATAGTCATATGTTCAAGTTTATTACTGATAGGAACTGTATACTGTAATACTATTATCTTCTCTAACGCACATTATTTTTTCTGATCCTAGGCTGTATCAGGTTGATACCAGACAGCCTGTGGGGATATCCACTTCATATAGTCTGGCGTTTTAAACTATCAACATCTTGAGTAACTTGACATTTATCATTATCATCAATACTGGTATCAAGAGTAGATAAAAAATGAATTTGATTCTTATGTATTTTTTCAGAAACAAGTTTGTTTTCTATAGCATTTTAAAGCAAGGTTTTTTTTTGGCAGCTTTGACGAATATTTCCATTCTTATTCATAGTTATGGTTCCATCGTCGTTCAATGATTTACCAATGTAAACATAAAACAATTTTGAGGCTAGGAAACGATAGGCAAAATGACAGATGACTGGGGAGAGAGTACATAACTCTTAAAAGGCAACCAAACAAAAACGTGAAGTTCAATAGGAAATGGGACTTTAAGAACTGGTATAAACCGGATAAAACACTAGTTGGACAATTTAGATTTGATTTCTGTGTTTTGTATGCAACTCGTCCTCTGCTAGAATTGTGTCATTGTCTAACCCAAGCTTAACAAACCGTTTTATCACAAACTTAAATCTAAACGATACCTATGTTTTGAATATTTTGGCCTGACACTCCAAGGTCACGTTACTTAACTAGATTTCTAAACATGATTTTACCGACGATAATATTTTAGTTACGGGTATTAACAATTAGGTACGCGAAGAATGTGAAGTTATAATTTCTATTTGTCAATCACTGAATGATTGGATTAAGATTGTTGCAGGTATACTGAATGAGTATCTAGAGCTTGTTTTTAAACTTAGTCAATCACATTAACATAAGCGTAAACGCTCGCTTATGACAATTTGTCTCCGAACGCTGGCGTTGTCTTCAGACATATTTGTACAAGTTGATGTAACGCTAACGCGATCGAGTAAGTGAAGCAGCTCATACTAAATTCAGTGTGGGTCCGACTCCTGCCACGGCTGCGGGATTATTCACAATAGTCACCGTGGCGTTTGGTGGGTTTTAGTCAATAAAAGTCTCCTTCTCGTTTCACCTAGAGAGAGAAACTTTTTGATGATGAACCACAGACAAAAAATAAAAACCAGTGATGTAGGTTGTACACTTATGGTTACTAAATTGTATTACTTCTACCAAGATTTACTTTTATACTTGAACAGTAACATAACACTACTGTATATGGTATTACCACCAGCTTGTTAACAAAGCATATGATAAATTGTATAGACTTAATCCAAACATCGATCAAATGTAAGCTATGAATTATATTATAATATCATACTGTGTAAAGTTGCGCCAATTATATTATTTTTATCTTTTATTAACACATTTTTATTCTATCCAGAAGCATGATCTTCATTTTCAAGCACTCTAAACATTTATTCTCTAAGATAGGCTTGAATTAGAAATTAGGATTCTTAGTATGTTTCTCATATTTGTTTAAATCACAGGTAAGTTAGCGTTGCAGTACCTGAACTAAAATTGCACGTAAAAATTAAATTGACCACTTAGATAGAAATAAAAACCTCATGCACTCCATCAGTCAATCCAAAGAGTATGATGTTGCCCAGTAACTGGGTTGTGAAGGTCTGTTAGGCAATCGCTCTATGTAAAACCCGGGTGTGCGGCCGCATCCAGATAAAGTAGAGGTCGACCCCAAGCTAGTTGGGAAAAGGTTAGGTGATTATGATAGAAATAAAAACCTCGTGCACTGTCAATCAACTTTTACTTGTGACAATGTTGTTACCTTTATGCTTAGTATAACGAGCCTACACGACTATGTGATGCAAGTGTACCCATAATTCATAATAACTTGACACAAAGATAATATTATTACCAATCAATCATTAAACAATGTAAAATAATACCTGTAATAGGCACCTACATCATAGATCAGTAACATATTATAGGCAAGGCTAGATACGCTTAAACTTTTTCAGAATCAATGTTGCAATTCACACATAGTGTTGTTTTCAATACACGCTAAGCAAAAACTAACATTTATCGTCCATCTTAATTAAAATCCACGTAATGGTGATCATTGCAAGGTGTAAAAACCTGTTCTCCGGCACCAAAGAACACATTATTAATGAAATAATTATCAGTTTCAATATCGTGACATGCGTTTCCTACCCGGATACTGGCCCAGGATATTATCTAAGATACCTTTTACTGAACTCGAAGAGAGTGGAAGGAAATGCGTGAAATACGGGTTTGTACAAGCATAAAGTTTGGGTTGCAATGTGAAAATAGAGCTTTGATAGCCAAAGGCGATAATAAAGTCTTACATTATGGTCTTGACTAGCATTATTTTCTTTATCTTTCCCACTCTATCGTTGATGAATTTACAATTCAGCCTGGTGTTTCTATTTCATATAAAATGTTGAGTTTCTAACTTGTGAGCAATATCGACTTCAATTCTTCAATTTCAGGCAACAAGGCCCAAGGACACATTAAGCTACACTTAAGTATCTGGGCCAAAAAACACAGTTAATTTTAATTCTTATTACTATCCAAAAATGACTTATCATTACTCTTAAGCCAATTGTTTGTTTACAGGCAAATACCTGAAGACAAGATTAGAAAGTTAAGATCTGTAACTCGGAACAAATTGAAATCGTTGCAGAGCTAATGCAAATTTAAATAGAGACTAGACAGTGAATTGATTCGACAAGGCAATCAGTATCCTATGCCTATGTAAGAGATAAACATTAAACAACCACCCTAGGAAGAGGAAAGAACAAGTTACAAATGATTAAATTGGGAACTACCTGTTGCTGATAGAGGCGGATTTGCAACAGATATTAGTGACATTGGCCTTGTGGTTAAACGAGATGATTATGGCGATCCCCCGGTATAGGGGAGATCTCTAACCAATTGGCCTTGTTACATAAGGCTAAGCATATGCATAAAATAGGTATGATGCAAAACGTAAAGCCAAATGTAATAATAGGTTTTCATTGATCAAAACATGTTGCACCTAATGTAAATAGAGTACTACATAATGTATTTACTTCATCACGTCGTGTTTAATTTAATGATGCCAAATGCTATGGATTGTGGTTCGCTCGAACTCAATTAACCTAGTGGATCAACTATGGTGACATAGATAAATAAACAACATACAGTAACTAACCAAAAAAATACATAGGGAGTGCAATCCCACAGCAAAGGAAGTTTCCTCTGCAGTAAGATTGTTCGAAAGAGTTACCGCGGCCCTGCAACGTAAAGGGCAACTGAAGGAACATGTCTAGGTTTTAGTCAGTTAAAGTTTGAAACTCTCGCTCCCTCCAGAACAGGAGAAGTTTTGTAGTGATTTTGTACTCCAAAAAAACCATTGTTTATAATTCAAGCGGCTACGTAAGCAGTTCATGTATACAGTGATAATTGTTCCAAATGAAGACACAAATATTATTCACTTTTTCGGTTGCAAACCAATACAAAGTGACTTTTAATCATAACAAAGACAAAACAATTAATTTAAAATGAAATTATAACACTCACGGATTTGTGAGTCATTAGATATGGGTGTAGCTTAAGACTATAAATTACTACCTACTTGTGTACAAAACTTCCGGACTAATCAATGATAAATACAGACAGGTTAATATTGGTTCCCAAACATTATTATCAGCCATCGCTTTGTGTAGAAAAACAATTGCTAATTCTTCTTTTGATCTTGACATGAAGTTTGCTGTAGAACCTACATCAACTATACCCATAACGTCAGCTAAGACAAGTAAATGGACTGGAAAAATGTCCGAGTTTTTAATAAGATAAAGATCCATTTAAAAGACTCAATCTAATTGGTCACGGCTGCAAGCGGGTTTATACGCTTAATGCTGTTAGACACTTGAATGAGACAATCGGAATAAAATAATAACAACTATATTTATCACTTCATGGATATTAGAATGAGGAAAACTGACATAATTTATCTAATAGATCTCATAGACGAGGTTATCAAATAGCAATAATGATGAAGTAATATTTAGCCACACCAAGAAAGAATAAAGTTTTGTACGAGATTTGCGGATTGTATATTATACGTAAAGACTTAAATAAAAGTGTATTTTCAAAATAGGTATCAAGGAATATTTGAAATAATTGGTAGATTCATATGGTTGGGGTCAAGAACACAAATCGAGACCTCAGTCTTAGAACGTTTAGAACAGATGGCAAGTAATTGCTCCTTCGTTAGCATTATTGGATTAACCTTACTTAAATACTGCACTCGAAATCCTCGCTTAGTACGGTAATAAAATAAGTTAAAATGAGTTTTAGGGTTAACGACGTTGAACATTTTCAAATGATTACCGTGATAATCAAAATTATCGCTTTACATAAGTGCTTTACAAACATGATCCTGATTAAAATAATGTCCAAATGGATTAACCGACTTTGATTTGGAATGATAATAAAATACTTATTGGAATGAATTTCACTGCTTGACGATGATATTTTATCATCACGTGGTAAACGAAATGCTGAACAGTTAAGGAACCAAAGTTGAAAACAGATAAATATATACATATATTATGGAACAGAAAATACCAGAAGAAATTCCTATAATCGACATAATAAAATGCTTACAAAATATCACCAAAAAAAATGTCACAGTCAAGCCAAGTATTTATTTTAACTAATCTATTTGAATTGTTATGTTTTCGGACAGTAAGGAAGATGAAGGTAATTACACTTTCTAAAACGGAGATAACTATGGAGAAGAACGTTCAAGAAACTCCATGGACACACTTTTCAATCATGCTATGTATTATAAACATCTTAGTCATATTATTCATGTTGCTTCTATATGTGATAACAATGTAAACAAAACAAAAAAATATAAAGATTCCGAATGAACGGTAATAAAAAGCATATCAATACACATGCCAACCTTCTCTTGCCTCCTCTCATGCCAACATCCTCTGATGTAATAAAATTTTAGTAATAGGTTTAATCTGTTGTAAAATATCTACATATTTTTGAATCTTCATTCGATAATACAATTTTTTCTAAAGACGTTAAGATTGAAAATTCTAAAATTGTAAGTTTAACGCCAGAAATATAACTTGACTCATATAATGGATTGTAATACGAAAAACATTCCGCCTATCAACCTGACAAGGACTATGGCGTGAATTCACACCATTAATATCTAACAGAACGCCAGATATACAGGTTTTGAGACCAGCCTAACGTACGTCTTGCATAAGAGAATTGTTTACTTATTTTTGTTTTTGTTTTCAAATAGTTCGCGTGTAGTTATGATACTAACGAACTTGAAACTCATTGATCATTGTTCATTCAACGATAATAAACCAATGAATCAATAGACAGAAAAACAAATATGACTACTCTCCATTTGAAAAAGAGTTTCGCAAATTTAAATTAGTATACTAAAGAGTGCAGCAAAAACATTCGATCGGCTTGAAAATAATAAACAACAATGTTTTCGTATCAAATTCTAATGGATCGTAATGGAAGGACGCAATACGAAAATGACAACATTTTTCGATTACCAATTTGTAAGATTATTTACACAACTGTATAACACATTTAACCAAAAAAAATCCTTACATTTTTAAACAGAAATTTCATTCTTGGCGTTACTATACTAACTGGACATAAACAAAACAATTCTTGCACTTCATTATTAGCCTAAATACCGTTAATTGAAGTTTTTATCGAAATTCAAGTTGTTAGAAGAAGATTTTTTGTAAATATGAACTGGTCAACTGGTAAGGTTAATATAATCAGTTTAGTTATTCAATATGTCTGTGACGGGTTGAAAGAGAAAACGTGTAACATTTGTGTGTACAAATATTTTGTTCATTTCGCGTCGACAGGCAGGTTTTAAAGTCGCTCGTCCAAGTGAGTTAACAGAGTGAAAACAGCTCGCAATAGGCAAGTGCATTGCGTGATATCTACGCCAAACACCTGCTAGTTATTGCACCAAACCTTGTGTTTCAGTCTATTATCGCTCTTAAGTGTTGTGCCCAATTTTCCTTTTTTACGTATTGTTCATAAAGGTCAAGTACGTATCTCGTATTATAAAAGCACATCGCAATAAATTATAGTTTACCTAATGTAATTTCGTCATGAGATTCAGTTTAAATGTTTGCATCTGATGCAGTATCTAAATCAAGGATTCCTACCGAGGCCTTCACGTTTCGCTCTTCTCATTTGTTATCATTAACACTCATCGTTAGCTCTTCAACAAACAATTTCATTGTTACTACCTTTGGTTAGTCATTGTTCTCCTGTGATTGATTTAAAAACCTAATCATCGCCTTCTCTGGGATGATTACTAATATCAGCGTCGACGTACCTGTATCCTGAGCATTTTGCAAATGATGAATGTGGTGCAGGTGGGCATAATAATGATGATGGTGTAGGATGCATTCCAGATCGGTGCAATTCAACATTGTCACGGAGCACCGGCCGCGCCGGCAGCCGTCTGCTCACTCACGCTCGGTGCACACTTTCACAAAACAATTCCACTGGCACTACGACACGTATCGCTGTCACATCACGTTATCTCCTTGGACACCGGTAGGGGACTGACACTCATGGACCTGGTCCACTAGGAACGGCGCCGATAGGTCTACACTGTCGGCGCGATCTACCGCTGCATCACGTGCACTTGTCTATATTCCTAATCCTCCAATTATTCACACGTTATCGCGAGAGCAACCCATCACTGTTCGGAATCGCGCGACGTTCAAAGGAGCGGAAGGCGTAATCGATAAGGCGGTCGATTCGATAAGTACGCGAGCTTGTTGCAGTGAGCGGCGTGCGCGCAACACTTGCGGCGCGCGATTGTATACTGAGTGCGGTATGCGAGCGGCTGCCACCTCTCCCGGGCTCCCGGCCTCGACCGCACTTGTCGAGCCCTGGGCTATCATATCGTGCCACCTATTGCCCTCTGGAGAATAAATACAGTGTTCAACATACGTTTTTCATTATCATTTCAATAAGAAAATGCATTAAGACCCTAAACTTATTTTTAAACTAATTACTTAGTAACCTCTGAATATTGAATGGAAATATTTTATCAAAAGTCGTAAAAGCATAAATAACGTTAGGCAACAACAAAACCTAAAAAAAAAATTGTTGCCAAGCAAATGTTTATAATACATAAATGTTGCACTAAAGCAGTGATGCGATTCGTAATAGCAATTACGGTAGGTACAACAACAAATGCCAAAGACGTGACCGTGTTCGTTAAAGAACGTTATTATTGAGCTGATGCCGACAAGATTCGCAAGTAAATAGCAAAGCGGAGATTTGCGGAAAGGAGAAAAAATCAACAAGCAAAATATCCGCAGTACAGGTCCCAAGGTTGAAGGACTTGCTCGCCGTGAGTACGACGCAGGTACAGACAGACTTTCAAGTGACGATGCATGTGCAAATATACAAGTTATTGTACTCCACAGATATGTAACTGAGCGCATTGTCTTCCCACATCATACCATTTATAACTATGACGGTGACAAGCACGACACCACTGTGAGTTGTTTCGTCGGCAATGATGATTTTCATGAAGAGGGATTTGTTAATGACCTCGATTATCTATAACAGTATCCGTTACAAGATCATTATTTTTCTAGTGTTTAATTACAACAAAGTGGCAATAAAAACCACATTGATAAATTTTAATCTTTATTGGCTATTCCATAAATCTTTGCTTTAATTCTTGATCTGCGAGCTAAGTATAGAAGTGGCTTGTTTGTTCAGTAATATTTTTTCTTAGAAAAATAATTAATTATAAGTCCTCGTTAGTATTGAAAATGTCGAGGTGCAGATACACTTAAGCAAGTAAACGATCGGGTAGACCTTGACTTGACTTAACAAAGTATGGGCTGATCAGATGATAATTGCAGCAAATCTTATTGTTTTACAATGCATCAAGTTGTAAACCTCCTAGTAGATCAGATTAATCAGGTGCATTTTTTTTATTATCAATGTAATTGAAAGCATCTTGAGCATTACTTTCTAAACTCTATATTTTATGTTGGGTTACAAAAAATATTGTTTTTCTCAATATTTCCAAATAACAAATCTGCCATTATCAATCTTTATTCTTCATGACCAATGATCGTTCTCGAATACGCGCCTTAGCTCTAACACAGCTGTTCTAATAATACGCAGTTATTTATTACATCAGATAAAAATCAATATAAATAGTAATATTTTTAATACATTGTTAATAATATAAATAAACAAAATGAAACAAATAAAAATATTATTACAAATAAAACGAATAAAAAACGATTCACCTACCTCAATTTTAAAGTGAAAAAGCAAACCAAATGCAATGTCATGAAAGATACGTGAAGGCAAAAGAAACACTCCAAGAATATTATAATCATGGTATTAATTATAACATGGAAACTTGATAATATTCCCATTGATTGATAACAATGGTATTACTTAACTTGCTGACGTCATAGACGGATGTGAAACCGATGATAGCTATAGGAATAACTATGCGCTTTGCATAAATTAGAATATTTGCAAGGGCCACTGTAAAACGAATTAAAAAAAAAGAAATTCTCAGTAACAACTCAATTGCAATTGGATTGTCCACTGTTTCATTAGAATTACATGCATGGAACTAGCAAAATGTTTGTGAAAAATACACATCAACTTTAATAACTATAACTTCAGGAAATAATGCCATGTTGTTAGATTGTTTTTGTGTTCTGCAGTGGGAAATAGAACTTCTATAACATGGACATATATATGTTTTGTATTTCATATTCTGTTTTGTATTCTTAACGGTAACGGTCATCAACTTGAATAAATATTGTGTATCTAACATTAATCATATTTTTATTTATAACTTCTACGTGTTCTATTATGATCCTTGATAAAAGTTTTTGTTATTATTTTGGTGTACAATAAAGTTTATTGTATTCTAGTTTTGTAATTTTTATGTCATTTATCATTCTTTAAGCATTTCAAGGACACCGACATTTTTCAATTTCGATACCAGTTTCCAAATCACTTGGTGCCAAGGCAATGCAACGACTGGAGATTTTGATCTTCATCTACAATTACAAGCATTTTATCATTTTTATCATAATGCCTTTGAATTTTAGTTTTAAGCTTCTTTATTGTACTAGAACTTTATCAACCTACTTTTTTTTAAGGTGGAAAATCATTAAATGACTTCTCCCGCTCTAGTGTTGACAAACTACCTACATAATTATGTGATCACATTTTGACTAGCTTGTACAAATGATGCATTATTTTGTAATATTCCTAAAACGATTAGGCACTTCATCATTACTATGCTTTTAGAGCAACTCATTGGGCTCGAAGCTCATGTACTCGTATATAACAAATATCTTTAGAGTAAACAATGGTGTCTACAATTTTTTGTCACTAGTACGTATTACGCAGTTAACAACATCATGAATATTGAAACAGACAACTTCCATGTACTGTAAGATCATACTGTTTACTACCAAAACACCGTTATCTTTATCATATCCTTGTATTTATATTATAACTAGCGGTTAAAAGTACTTATAAAAATAAATATATATTTAAAAAGGTATGTGTGTCTTTGATTGTCATATTGGAGCTCGATTTTTGATCTAAAGTCTTTGGTGACTTGGTCGAGGTATTTTTGACCTACTAGCCAATAAAATTTATTCAAGAACTTATTAGAAATGTATAGTTGCTTGCACAAAATGATTCAAGTTGATGTCTATGTTTCGGTCACTTGCATCTTAACCTACTACATAGTATTGTTCTACTTGTGTGTGTAATAAAAATACAAATCCATCCAATCCATGCAATCCATCTATTTCAGGCTTTGAACTTAAATTTCGTACATTACATTTCATTAACAATTTGAAATCGTTTAAATTAAAAAATATATAATACGAGTAATACAATTACAATAATAAAATATTTAGAAGTCATAATGTTCCGAAAAGTAAGATCACAATTTTATATTATTATCATTTTTTTATTTTATTTTATCAATTTCTCTCTAACTTTCCACAAAGTAATAGAAGGCAAACATTACTAATAGCTAGTGTCAGTACATACCTAGTTAACACGCCCTGCAGACATCAGAAGGCTAACCACTTAATTAACTATTGTTTGCCAGCATTTATCGATAGCGCTTTTCACTTTAATGGACCATGGAATGTTCTAAGTGGTATTGACATGTGGTACTAAGGTGAGGTTAATAATTACTCAGATAGTTCTGCTTTGCTGGTAAGGAAAGGAAAATCCAGGAATCGTGAGTTATAAATAAGGAAAAAGAATTTATAATGTCATCATCATCATCGTTTCAGCCGAAAGACGTCCACTGTTGGACAGAGGTCTCCCCCAAGTGTCTCAATAACGACCGGTCCTGTGCGTCTCGCATCCATCAGATTCTCACGGCCCTCACCAGGTCATCGATCCACCTTATGGGAGACCTTCTAACGCTACGTCTTCCGGTACGTAGTCGCTACTCCATAACCTTTCAACCCCATTAACAAACTGCGAAAAATGTGCCCTGCCCACTGCAATTCTTCAAGCTATGTCGGTAACCTTGGATATATAATATGTTAAACATACATTTGACATATTATAAAATAGTTACTAATTTTTTACCAGATGGTGCATTTGCAGTTTTAGTAGGTACAAATTGACGTTAATTTTAACGCGACAGTTTCGTTTTAATGATTTTGATTCCTAATTTAACTCAATCTAGACATGTAAACAGGTTGACAAATTTACAACTTTGCGGCTAACTAAACTCGACTTCTTGTCACTTTCTTTCTATTTAAAAATAAAAGAGAAGCTCAAGCAACCTATCGATATTAAAATAATTTTAAAGAGCGTTTTTTCTAGATTGTATAAGTAAAGTATAGTATAATCACCCTTATAGTGTGTCCACTGCTGGGAATCAGGCCTCTTTCCTCTCTAGGGGATTTCTAGATACTTTGAAAAAAAAATACACGGCAGTGATGATCTAGTCCCACACCAACCACCATGTTTTCTTTCACAGTTAGGTAGTTTTCTCATAGTTTAGTAAATACGCGACGACGTTTGAATAAAAAAAATACATCAAACAATAAATTATTATTGAAGTTTCCTTTATTCATTTACAATACTATTCGTCTATCTTCATAACAAGGATGAAGGTATAGGCTTAAGTTATCTACTTCTTATGTCCTTATAAAAAAAAAACCTTGAATAAAACGAATCATTTGAACAAACTGTCGTGACTTACCAGTTCTAGTTTTCGAGGTAAAAATGTGAGAACAATTTTAAATTCGGTATTTAGAGGATATTCGTTTTCTATGTAGTATAACAGAATTTAAATATTTGATATAGAAATTACTCCTGTATCGTTGATGTATTTAAAAACATTTAACTCATTTAAACAAGCATCTAAATAGAACTAAAATCACAATAGTCTTATTAATAAAACCGCTAAATAAGTTTTATTTTTGGAAAATAAGTCGCTTTATTAAATAATTATTTATTCGATATTGAAAACGGTAGGAAAGATAATATGAAGATGACGCTGGTTGTCGAGACTCCTATAATCCGAAAATGACTATACAACTATTTTAATATAGACCACTCGTATCACACCTATATTATTCGTACTTGTAGCTTTGCCAAGCAGTCTAATGACCGCGAAAAATTAATCACAATAGTCATCAATAATAAAAAGATACAAACATTCATACCTATAATAAACCCAAATTACCGTCTTGTCTCGTACATCACCAAAATTAGTCATAACGGTTCAAGGCATGAGAGCATAATCGTACACTTTCAACGTTGACCTACAAATATATACGTATAACTATTATATACAATATACTGGTGACTTTTCGCGAAGTGTTATCAATGCCGGTGAAAGGGCTTCGACGGTAGGCCAGTAGCGTATTAAATACAATACATTGAGTTACAAAATAAGACACGTGCTTGTAATATTTGTTTTTTCGATTTTGATTCATCATTGAGTACATTTTGCCAATATTTTGACAGTGATTCTAAGTAGCGCTTACACACTTCAGTATTTACTTTACACAATATTTTTATGAAACACTTTTCGTCATATTGTCGTGTCAAGTCTTTAAAAAAATTGGTTAAATCGTAATAAATCATGATTTGACTAACAAAAGTGCGTTTATAAACTCAATCTGGCATAATACTCATTCTGTGTGTAGATCTGACTCTCATTCACCAACATCCGGTTTTTAAAGCAACGTTTACGTGTAGATCGTACAAATGTCGTTGCAGTGCGGAAATCAAATCAACAACCACAAGCATTGAAGACAAACTCTAACGTAACTTCGTTTATTATTGATGGAGTATTTTTCAACTTCGAAATATTTAATCCTTTGTGGCAATCGATCAGATATATCTGTTGGGTCCCTTAGATGTTCCTGGAAATCCGATAGTATATCAATAGTACATAGCTTAAACAAAAATTACGCTTGAGCGACTTTTCCTTGTTTATACACAAACTGTTACGGCTTTATCTGTCTAAAAAACAGTCGTACATAGTCGTAGTATGCCTTGACTATTGTAGCTCCTATCTATCCTGATGATGTTGCGAGGGTCAGTTCTAAACAATAACAACCATTATTTATGCGAAAACTTCCAACTAAGTACGGCCATCTTTGACGTGTTGGGTTAAAGATCACACAGACGAGAAAACTGTGACAAGGAGTTTTGTAATAACACATGACAAACTGTAAAGATAAAACGTAGTATTGTGCTGGGAAATCAGCAATTTTAGATACTGAACGAAAAAGTTATCCTATTGCAAAAGCCCTAACAATAGACAAGTGGAACTGTATACAAGTTTAGCGTACTGCCGCCGGGACTCCGATCCCGATTACCGGCCACCGTAGGCGCGGACTTGCGGACGGCGAGCAATGGGTGGCTGGCCGTCCGATCGTCCGGTAACATTCCGGACCGAGCCCAAGTTGTCTACGGTGCGTATTTTTCCACGCGCACCATAAGGAGATGTCAGTAACTGTAGGGGCCCAGCAGGGTCGAAGTCTACTGGGGCCAAGGATCTGATTCTGAATGGAAGACCCGGCCCCGGTACGAAAGGCGACGAAGGAACAGGAGTGGGTTTTTATCCATTAAAAGTCCGACAGTATCTCCCGCCTCGCCCAAGAGCGGGGGATGTCACAAAATGATTTTCCCAACAGAAAAAAAAAAAGTTTAGCGTACTAAAACAAACGCAATGTGGAAGAAGGGAAGGAATCTGTTAATAGATTTTAAAGTGGTATTTTTAATGAAGTTCGTCATTATAGGTACTTTGTCTGATTTATTTTTTTGGTACGTTTAGCATCATCATCATTTTTATTGTAAAAAGAAGCATAAGACCTGGACATAGGCTTGTCCTAAGTGTTGCCGTATTGGCATGACCTTATTTTCCGTACATTCAAAGGCAAGTAGTAAAATAATCAAGTCATTGCTTATTTGGATTCAATGCCAATGAAAATGCAGCGCATTGAGGCAAAAAAGCAAGAACTGGGACTCAGAATTAGTATATATAAATATATACGCTCATCAACATATTTAAAGAAACGCAAAAAAAGGATTACTTTGTATTTTGCCTTAACAGTAATTATTAAAAGATTTGTTAAAATTAATCAATAAACTTATCATTCTTGAAAAAAGCCAAACTTAGCTTCTGTAGAAAAGGCAAATTAGAGACAAGTATCTTTTTTCGTATTTATGCGAAAAATTATCGCGTTTGTCCTTTTAGAGAGGAAATTGAATATTATTCAAACCTTTATTTTTTCCCTGTTTTTATTCAATACTTCGCTGTCAAAACTGCATCCGTCTGGGCATAATTTTTATTAAATCATCAACAACACTTTGTGGCATTAAATTCTATTTCCAATACACTTTTGAGGTGTGTTAGCTGGCACAGGGTTTCTTTGTTTCAGTTTCCTTTCAAGTTTACCCATCGCGTCTGACCATTCCGGTACTTTAATTTCAACTCTAAATAATCCAAAACTATCGCTGCTGTGTGGGGCCGAGAATTGCCGTGCATTATAAGAAAATTAACACCAATGTGTGAAAGGCATCATTAATCAATTCTAAAATGGCAGTTACGTACCGTACTGTGATCAGGGATCCGTTTTCTACGAATTATAGTTACAAATCGTAAGATAGTAAGTATAGTATGGGATGGACTTGTGTGACATACTATACTGACCATACACCATAATATGCAATTTATTAGTTTATGTATTGTACTACTCTGTCAAGAAAGTACCGGGAAAAGATCAATAATACACAAAATGTCTGTTATTCATCCAAATTTATTTTATCACCTTCAAAGTATGCTCCTTTAGAAACAATACACTTGCGCCAACGAATAATCCATTCATCAAAACATTTTTTAAACGCTGCTTCCGGAATTGAGTTCAGTTCTCGCCGCGAATTCTCCTTTATGTCTTCTATCGATTGAAAACGGGTGCCACGAAGTGGTAATTTGAGTTTAGGAAAAAGAAAAAAGTCAGCAGGAGCCATATCTGGTGAATATGGTGGTTGCTGGATGGTATTTGTTGAGTGTTTGGTCAAATATTCGTTCACAATGATAGCCTTGTGCGAAGGCGCATTGTCGTGGTGCAAAATCCAAGAATTTTCTTTCCACAAATCTGGCCTTTTTCGTCGAATTCGCTCTCTTAAACGCCGCATAACGCTCAAGTAATATTCTTTATTTACCGTTAGACCTTCCGGTAAGAATTCAGAGTGCACAACACCGCGATAGTCAAAGAAAACAGTCAACATGACTTTGACTTTTGATCGACTTTGGCGTGGTTTTTTCGGTTTCGGTTCAGTTGGAAGGCGCCACTCCGAAGCTTGTTGACTAGTTTGCATGTCAAACTCGTAAACCCACGTCTCGTCACCAGTAACAATGCGTTCCATGAATGTTGGGTCAGAACTGACTCGTTCTAGCATGTCCTCAGCGACTTTCATGCGATTGAGTTTTTGGAGAAAATTCAGATCTTTTGGGACTAGCCGAGCAGCAACATGTTTCATACCCAAATGATTAGTTAAAATGGCACGGATCGAATCGTGAGATACAGAAAGTTCGGCGGCTATCTCTCTCAGAGTTGAATGGGGATTTTCAGTCACTATTTTCTTCACTTTTGCGATGTTAACTTCAGTTGCAGACGTTGACGGCCTACCAGAGCGAGGCAAATCTTCCATCACATCTCGACCGCTTTTGAACGCTTTGAACCACTCATAAGCACGAGTTTTTGATAAAGTCGATTCACCGTAAGCCTTCTGTAACATTTTCAGTGACTCCGAACACGAAATTCTATTGGCGATGCAAAATTTAAGACAAACTCTTTGTTCGATATTTTTGTCCATTATGAAATTCGCAATACATACTATATATGATATTACTACAACCAGCACTGTATTTAATATAAATAACAGATGCAACTCAAACTCCGCGCCAAAATGGAAAACAGTTGTGCCAATCTAACAACTACAAAAAAACAAAAATTTGAATTTGGAACCATAAACAAATCATCCATTCCCGATACTTTTTTGACTGAATGTATATATGTAAATAATACACCACGAACTAACTGTGTATCTTTTTTCTCCTACTTTGTGAAATCCTATTTTGTTGCCTATAAAACATCGCTTTTAGCGATAAGACCACCCATTGTGTAAGATCCTAATGTAAGATCCTAATGTAATTTTATATTAGGAACTAAGTATATATCTATGTATCTATCTATCCACCTCAAAAATATTACATTGGGCATATCTTTCTCGGGTCGTCTCCGATAAAAATATGGCCAGTGCGTGATGACACCATACAAAATAATATTCCACTTTTTTTACGTTCCTCTAAATTTGTCTCTCACTATAGTGTTTAAACCTGTTACAGGATTTCAACTCATACTGACTGTGAAGTCATGTAAGCAACCATTCAAATTGAGAATTAATTTCACATTGATAATGTTGGTTTCCGATGATACGCCCAGGAAATGATAGTAATAAAAGCACATTGGAATGAATTAAGCACGTGCATTTGTTGATAATTTTCTGTCGCATAATTATGTCAATATATAACAAACAAATTTTGTTTTTTTGCAATGGTCACAATTTCACAAATACTCATAAAATTGCGAAAAATTTAATAAATATACTTTTGTAGATGATAGTCATTTTGGAAGTGTTGTTAATGTAATTTCTTACTCGAACAATATTAGTTGCTCGTCATAATGTAACAGAAACTATTCAAGCAGGTATTGCCGTTGGTATGCAGTATTAAATAAAATAGAAAACTTTGATAAGTATTTTAAATTATCTAGTGCAAACCGTGTGCAAAAAGATTAAAAACAAATGATTACCTTGACAAATTGAAAACACAGTTCACTTCCTCCAGACAAAAGACTGACAAGCAAAGTTGATGTTGCCGTTAAAAGAGGGAGTTTCAACGAATTAGTCATGCTCATATATCTTTAAAAAAGGCCAATAATTTAAAGATAATTACTCAATGTTTTTTACGAAGCCTGATTACTTGACAGCTGCCTTCGTCAGAGTACCGTAATAATGACCATATTACTGATTTGGTTCACTTTCGTCCTGGTCATTTTTTGATATTGCTTGTTCATTAAGGCGCACTGCAATATTAATAAAGAGTTGAATG
Organism: Mythimna vitellina; assembly: GCA_949316375.1. Classification (NCBI taxonomy): domain Eukaryota; kingdom Metazoa; phylum Arthropoda; class Insecta; order Lepidoptera; family Noctuidae; genus Mythimna; species Mythimna vitellina. Next base: position 13,711,020 of record OX438686.1, read on the forward strand.
ATGAGGTAACATTTTATTTTGATTAAATTTTGTTATTATCAAAAGGAATATTTCATTTTCCTCATTACCTACAAATAAAATAAAAATCTGAAAAAAAAAACACAACTTATGCTGTGGTTAACCTTCATTTGACTCCAATTATCTTACTGAAAGATGTTTCAATAAAACTCATAAAAAAAACAAGTGCTTCATTCGCACTCACCAAACTGCAATTTGTCCGGCTTCGAACAGCTTTAACACCCGACCACATAAAAGTGGATTTAATTCGTTATCGGCTTACACTAGACGACTCGTAAAGTCGGACATTTGCAATTTCTCGAGACTTGATTGCGAGATTAATGGCTACGTGGCTACGTCACTATATTATCTTCTTGCTGTACGCATCCATGCAGGTGCGGCCTCCGTTTATGGCGTTTCAATTAAATCGCTTTTGACCGATGTAGTCGGTCGTCAACCCTCGACGCAAGCATATGGTGAACTAGATGAGTCAGCTTTCTTTTATTAATTTTCAATGCAGGTAGTAAGCACTGCTGGTTCATCTCTATGCTCGTTTCTTAATATGGAATGTAGACTGCAATAGCAACAGTAGCATCAGTTACTGTCACGGCTTTTTGAAAGTTTCCAATAACTGTTAGTGCTCTTCTTCATATTCCTGTATCCACTTTTTAAATTATCTTTTCAACCTTGGAGAATGTTGAACCAGAAAGGTCAACGCAGAGACGACACAATTGTTTTAAATCGAAGAGCACTAAACAATCTTAAACAATTAAGATTATTTTAAGCCGATTCTTGTTTTCAAGATCTAGAAAGTATTGTTTTACAGTGCTTATTCAGTCAGTATAATTGCAGTTATTATACTTAAGAAATTTGAAGAACAGACGCACGATAATTGAACTATGTTTAATCTTGACATTTTAAAGTATATGTAGTTCAAGGCACCATAATTTCAACGATTAGGTCATTTATTTTGATTTAATTTTGCTTATTAATCAAAACACTTTTCAATATTTTGAATAGTTTTGTGTTAAGAAATAGTAAATGATAGAGATACCACTAACGAAATTGCCATAACGAATTCGTCTATAGCAAATTAGTTTGTTCGAAAGGTTATAATTAATTCGCAATGGATATAAAGTTTTATTGACAGAAATTTTTACATCCATATAAAACTCATTAGAAGAATATTCATGAAAATAGTTAACATTTCAAGAAATAATTGTGCAGAAATTCTTTGTAAAAAAATCTTGAAATACGATCACTGCAACACAAGTTTCGAAAACAAAATACTTTTATGACAATACGAAATACATATAAAGACACAACAAATTTTTGTATCATTGTTTGGGACCACATCAGTAACCTATTGCTGACTTCTGCCCTCTGTGACGTACAGATAAGACTCAGATTAGTTTGTTTTTAAACATTTGTTTCTATGAAAGGCGTGTCAGGTTGTTGTTCTTCATTATCTTTATAAACAGCTTGTCAATAAGCAGTGGTAGCAAAGACTTATCCCATTAAAGAGGCAATGACTACTGTCTGGTCAAGAGGTTGGTGATCTTAAACTTTTGACTTTCACGTCAAAAAGCAAAAGCGTGCTCTCGGCAACCAGCTCAATTTCATCTTTTAGTCTGTCATGTAATCGTGACTGTGGCGTGCTGGACACATTTTACTTTGTCATGCATACATGACTGTGGCAGTCCAAAGGTAAAACTGAACTTACTTTTTACCTTGGTAGATCAGATACATTGAATTTTCCCATTATTTATTACCAGTTCTCCCTTCATAGTTTAGAGGGCTTTACGTGTTACGTATTAAAAATTCAGGCGTGAAAGAATGATGGACGGAGCTATATGTCGTGGCCAGTATCTTAGAAATTGCATTTCATCAATTTTTCACTTCATGATATGGCCAAGTAAAATTGGTCAGATCGTTTTAAACGTTAAAGTTTGATGATGTGTTAATCCTCGTTTGGCCTACATACTTTCTTTAGACTTTTTATTATCATAGAAATCTTACATAATAATATTACTATACACATATATACCTTCATCACTTTAACAGTCCAGTTTAGGTCGTTAAATGGTTCGCGTTAAGAGCTCGAGGTAGGGCCTTTAGTCTGTTCCGTCGTCGTCGTTAGCTTTGAAGTAACTAGCACTTTTCTTTTTAACCGACTTCAAAATGAAGGAGGTTCTATGTTCGGCTGAATGTATTTTCTTTTTTAAGCGTTCACCGATTTCTCAGTCAATTGTGGACCAATTTTATTTTATTTTTTTTTATTGCAAGGTTATATTTTTGAGTTGGTCCCATAGAAATATTGTTATGATCTGATAAGGAACTTCGAAGACATGGAACGGAACTCCTCATAGAGTCATAGCAAAACTGTCGTAACTAGTAAAATGACTTTGTGTATACGTTTAGTAGATAACTTACTGCAAGAAGGGAGGGATATATCGAACTGATCTGATGATGAAGCTGGAAGGTACACACCGGAACTCTGTAATAAATCTACGTAACCAAACCGTGTTTGGGATTATTACAATTGTCATGAGATGCACTCTGGCTATAAGGTACCGAGCTAATCTGATGATGATTAGCTGAGGGGTACTTATTAGTTGTGCTACCACAATTAAAAAGTTAAAAAAAAAACACAAAAAAAGTACAAAATAGCTTTCATTTCAGAAGTCGGTATTAAATAACGAAGAGACAAAATTATTATACAAATACCGACTTCCAAAATTAAAGTTATTTTGTACTTTTTTAGCGCTTTTTTTTACGTTGAAGTCGGTTGTAATTTTTTTTGTAAACATTTTTTTTACCTCAACCGTTTAATTTTTTTACTAACTAGCAAAACACGTTTTGTGAAGTCACCTGAGCTAAAGAAGAATAAGATCTATTGAAGACAAAATTATAATCGTGCAAGTTCCATCAGCAGGAAAGGCATCACAAACAACAATTGATCAATGTGTTATATGATTTACTTCCTTTTCCGCGGCATTTATTTACAAAACGCTTTGTATGTATACCTATTTTTTCAAAGTATCAGTTCTTCAGTCTATTCTACCATTTGCATTAAAGAAATTGACATCATATATTTCGATTTGCAAAAAAACGGTTTTTTATTTTTTTTTTCGAAAAAAATGCAATCAGATTTTCAAAATGTTCTGCAATTATTGTAAATATTACTTACTTTCTAATCAGTTAGTCTGTTCTACCACATTTTAATTCTCTGCAGCAAAAGCAACTGGCCCGATGCGTGTTCCATCATAATCGTTGATCGACGTCTGTCCAATTCTGGGAGTCGGTGTAAAGGCAGCATGATAATGAAGGCGGGTTTGTTTGAACGTCACCTTTTTATTTTAGTCTTTGGCGGGTTGCAGAATGGGCCACAAAAAACAGGTATTCGGGAAAACCAAAAGTATAACCCCATTGTTTCTGTATTCCGTAGTAAACACAGAACTAACTATTTTATTCATAGGCACAGGATTATTATGGCTGCAAATTGTTCGAAATAACTCTCTTTCAAACAATTCGTCGTGACCAACCTGAAAAGCAACTGAAAGAACCCTGTGGTTTTTAGTCAGTAAAAGTCTGACACTCCCTCTCGCTCCACCCAGAGCGGTAGAAGGCATCTCATAATTCCCTATGTAAAAAAGGCATATGAATAATAGTAACCTTTTCTTTATAAGCATATTTACACATTTAGGTACCAAAGGATAGGTAATTTGGTCACATTGTCTGACAGGTGCTTAAGATATTTACTTATTGACTTTTTACTCACCACAAACAAAGTACAAAACAAAAAATCTATAAGTGATATGGCAATAATTAGTTGTTTTCATATGCAAGTCACGATTATTGAACCGATTGATCGATTCTGTTATCAATTTTATTTAATCAATGAACTCATAGATATCTACATATAAAACATATCTCACATATTTATGTATTTTTATTGAAATAACAACTAAAGAAATTAATTTACTCATTCGATAACTGGAGTATCGGTTCTACGATCATTAATTTAAAACTCTTTGTTCACAAGAGGCCTTAGGCTGCAGTCAGATGGAGCGTTTTTTCTCTGAAATCTTTTACGTTGGCCGCCGAAGGCGCTCGAAATTACTCTGAGTTAACGACGAACATCTGCAATTATGTTCCTATAGGTGCAGCTACCAATAAAATGTCTTTAACTCTAATTCTCAAGTCATGCAATAAAAAGTGAAGTCCATTAGCGAATACATAAGAAAACCCGATGGTGAGAAAAAGGTGGTTCTTTTTTTATATAATCGTATAATTACTTTAGTGCTTTTAAATACTCACATGTCGTGTTAACCTTTATTAACTTTGCAGAGTGCTGGTTTTTTTTTATCAGCTCATACAGAACTATTTGAATGTCAACATTTTGCATGAAGCAACGAAAATTTTGTCAGACTCGAATGTCTTATAGACTGCCAAAAAGATTTCAATTAAATTCAAAAATGAGTAAGAATCTGTGTGTTAGGAAATTTAGCGAGATTTTGCCGAAGAGTTACCGTGGATCTGGGTGCAAAGGCAATTGAAGGAAAACAGGTAGGTTTTAGTCAGTAAAAGTTTGAGTGGGAAGGGCTATTTCTTGATTAGTCATAGAAAGAAAAAAAAGGAATAGTTTGGTTCAGAGTGGAAAAGTAGATCGAAGCATTAGCAAATTATTTCCTATACATGAACCATATAGAAATACTGAGAGAAAAACCTTAATCTTAGTGGTTCCCACAGGTCTTTTAACAACTTCACAAGGACCGAAGAAATAATAAAACCAACCCAAAAATAAGATGTAGAAAGTAGAAGAACGATCTAAAACAGTAAGTTAATAATCTAAAACATGACTACGAAACCTAAGTTCAATCTCCCACATTAACCAGTCACCTCTGAGCTGCTTCACTTATTTGCCTAGGTTAACTAAGACCTACAAAACTATACAACATATGCCAACTAAAAATAGAGAGCTAGCAAACATCTGTGGAAAATCTAATTCAAGACATTCCGCCATTTGATCGTGCACAAAACATTGTTATCTACAATGCAATTTACACTACATGCCGTTCTAAAATGGACATCTCACGTGAAGAGAAAGGTTTTATCACCTATACAATAAATCAACTCGTTTCGTCTAGAGAAAAAACCAAAACATCTTGAGCTCTAGGAAAATAACATGCTACGCTAATTTGAAATTTAAATTGCTGTGTTAAAGACGTCGAAATATAATTGCAATGTTTCAGTTTATACGGGTTTTACAACTGAGAGACTTCAAGACGTCAGCTAGCCAAAGATGGGAGATAATTTCTCTTAAAATCTCGCTAAACGGCTGTATGTGCAAATATTAATATCGGAAACCAATAGAAAGCATGATATTTAGATAGGCAAATATTTGACATGTTGGGATATTTTTTCGAAAACAAGTGCAACTTAAAATATGGAAAAACCGTATTGGAACTTTTTATTTATATTTGCGTGTTAATGCGCAGCCGTTTTGTCTGACGTTTGTTTAGATTTTTTTCTTTGTATGCTTTCTAGGAGTAGTGTTCATTCTTTACATGAAATAATGTCAATTAATCATGAGTAACTCAAGAATCGACCTTAGCTTTGTATATTTTAGGTTGGTTGTTAAGTGACATTATGTTATATCGACTTTAGCCTTGTGTTATTTAAGTTTGTTTTTAATTGACATTTATATTAAAAATGTCCTAAAAATTATGGGTTCCAATCCAAGGGAATTTGAACTTTGTATATATGACAAAGATTATGTAATATCAAAATTTGACAATCTACACTAATATTATAAAGAGGTAAAGTTTGTTTTTACGTTTTTTTGTTTATGCAAAAATTTTTTAACTGATAAAAAGCTGCTTTATTCCTGAGTGACATAGGCAATAGTTTATGTATGCTAGCGAAGCCGCGGACAAAAGCTAGTAGAATCAAAAATTCAAGTAGGTATGGAATATTTTTCTACTTTTTATATACAGGCACGGTAGTCGGCAATCGCAGGTATGTCACAAGTAATACGTATTATATTAAATTAGATTGTTTAGTCCGATTGCCAAATCAATCGAAGTCATCAAGGTCCCTTAAGTACGGACTGAATAAATTAACCGACTTGGTATTACATGTATCTCACAACTTTTTAAGAAGAACTGAGTTGCGAGCCTTGGTTTTTTTTAACTGGGCAATTGGTGGAACCAATAGAACAGATTCAATCTCGGCAAAATGAAGCTGACAATTTTATTGCAGTATCGATAATCTCAGTGAAGATTGCCGAGAAGACCCGAAACAATTACTGCAAAAACATTTGAATGTGTTACATCCAAGCTTGGAGTTTCCTTGCGTGATCGAATCAGGAATGAGGATAACCGCAGGAGAACCAATATTGCCGACATAGCACGAAGAATCGCCAAAGTTAAGTGGCAATGGGCAGGGCACATTGCTCGCAGAATAGATGGCTGTTGGGGCAGAAAGGTTCTGGAATGGCGACCACGTACCGGAAGACGTAGCGTTAGAAGGCCTCCTACAAGGTGGACCAATGACCTGGTAACGGTTGCGGGAGTCCGATGGATGCGATATGCATAGGACCGTTCATTGTGGCGGCACTTGGGGGAGGCCTATGTCCAGCAGTGAACAACTTTCGGCTGAAATGATGATGATGATGTTACATCCCCATTGTAATGAAAACAAAACGACTGTATAAAATATCAAAAACGAAATACTTTCCATACTTGACACTGTTAAATGCACAAACCGTGCGAAAATATATGAAGGTATAATATACTATTGAGGCCATTTAACCTTTGATAGCTATTGCTACGTAACATTTCAAGATAACGTTGCCATAAAGAAATGCTGAATTTTCTTGTAAAATTCACTGTATTAGCTTTTTTGTATTGGTACCTAATTGAAATTTAGATGTATATATATATAGTCAATTTACTGCATGCAATATACATTGCCACTAGCCTTTTGGATACATTACCAGTCGATAGGGATGCGGAGGAGTTTTTCGATGTCATATCTTAAATTAAGTACTTTAGATAGTTGTTTATTTTGTCTATATGCTACCGCTAATGTGTAAATCAATTAGAGCGCAGATTAATTAGATAATCTAATGATTGAGTCCGTTAAAGTGGAAAAAAATATTTAAGTTCTTATATTAACTAGATAATCTGCAGAGTTCCTGGGTAATCAGCAGAGCAACGGCAAAGCATATGGTTCAGTTATAAATTTATGCTTTATTTGACTAAAACGTGCGAATTCATTTTAATTATTTATTACAATGAATTCGCAAGTTTTAATTACTAATAATCTAATAATAATCTAAAGTTAGATAACACCCCGATACAGACAGGTTAAAGACGTTATTTTTTTATAACCCAGAAGTAAAGTGGAGCTAATCTGCTACTTAAAGCGAAATTTCACACTTTAACGGATAGTACCCGGTAATTTGCAGATTACCCAGTTAATGCAAATATTAACGTATTCAGCATTCTAACTGTAACATATATATTTACAATGATAGTTAAAAGGTTTTTTTTCTGTAAATATTAAGAAAATAAATATTAACTTTACCAGTATTGCCCGGCCTGGGCAGAGCAGCGTCGTGCCCTCGTGGGGGCGATCGTTGGCAGCGATCTCTCGCGCTGTGCCTTGGTACAGGCCATGGTCCGGAGCAAGGAGGAGTGGTAGACTGTCGCCTCTTTCTGCGAAGCAGTAATGCTAGCATAGGAAGCAGCCGCACGCGCGAGACGGCTGTCACGCCCCAGTCGCCGTGATTCCGATCCCGATTTCCGGCCACCGTAGACGCGGACTTGCGGATGGCGAACAATGGGTAGCTCGGCGTCCGTCCGTCCGGAAACCGTCCGGACCGAGCCCAAGTCGTCGACGACGTACTGTTCCACGCGCGCCTCAAGGAGATGTCAGCAACCGTAGGAGCCCAGCAGGGTCGAAAGCCGGCTGGCTACTGGGGCCATAGATGATGCGAAAGAGATCCTCGGGGCCCTAGAACAATGGCAAAGAAAGAACAAGAGTGGGTTTTTAATCAGTAAAAGTCTAACACGCCCTCGCGCTCCGCCGAAGAGCGGAGGATATCATTAGATGATTTTCCCAACTAAAAAAAAGGTATCTTTGTACCTAGTACAAACCACAATACCACAAAAATTTCATTAGCAACCGTATCACCATAACGGTAACCATCATTTATTCTGTTTTGATAATTTTTTTAACGATTAACATTAATTTCCTCATCTATTGATACTGACAAGTCAATTAGTAACATTACACCAGGGGAATCACTAAATTATTAATAAATTGTTGCGGTTTAGATTTGAAATACACAGAATACGATACACTAACAAAAAAAAAAATTGAAGCCTTTTGTGCGGCCAACGTGATTGATGTGCAAAAAGTCTATGCAGCCATACAAAATTTTTACACTTACGTAATATGTTATACCACAATGATAAATTAAAATTTGTGTTTTTAGAAGTTTTGTCCTGCTTAAATTTTATTTACTACTAGCTTTTGCCTGCAGCTTCGCCCACATACATAAAATATATCCTATGCCACTTAGAAATAACGCAGCTTTCTATCGATGAAAAAATTTTCGTAATCGTACCAGTAAGCCTAGCCAAGTTATGACCGTTTCGTTTCGAATCTCTTTCTACAGTCAGTAACGCCTCCGCGAGCTCCGACTCCTGTGATCTGACCACGTGACGTAACGTTGAGATCATTTCTTTCTCACATTTGAAGTTTTCTTTATTTGAACTTTTCGTGTTATGACCGAGCGAACGCCAGCTTCGCTCAGGTAAAAATGAATTAAATTGTCATCCTATCATTGTCCTATATTATGTGGTGGCTCAACCAATTTTCTACGTACTTTCTTTTTCCCGTAACAACCATTAAGCTATGTTTCACTCGAAACGAAAGGTCCTTTCATACCAATCCTCTTACAACACAATAGTTTTATATTATTACATTACAGTTACCGGTAATAGCCCCACAGCACCTTAAGGCGTATAGTCCCTTGAACATTTGGCCGGTATGTGTGTGTGTAGTATGTGTGCATTTAATTCCGACCAGTGCGCCTGGATAGAGCCCCGCTGACCTTTAAATCCACTTTCTTTGCGAAATATCGATTGATTTACATATGCTATGTCCATTGTAACGAACACTTAACCAGATTTTTTTTTTTGTGGTGAACATATTTCTGAAGATCAAAGCTGTATGAAAGGAATAGGGAAACAAGCGAAAAAATAACATGTTGTTATTTATTTATTTTTTTGGCAAAAGTATTAGTCTTACGAAAAAATCATATGTTGATAATGTTGTACATTCATCATCATCATTTCAACCGAAAGACGTTCACTGTTGGACATAGGCATCCCCCAAATGTCACCACAATGACCTGTCCTGTACGTGTCGCATCCATCGGATTCCCGTGACCCTCACTAGGTCATCGGTCCACCTTGTGAGAGGCCATCCAATGCTGCGTCTTCCGGTATGTGATTGCCATTCCAAAACCTTTCGTCCCCATCAACCATCTATTGTTGTCTGTTGTGTTGTTGTTTGTTGTTGTGTTTTTGTACATAAATCTATAATAAACCTATAATATATTTTTTTCAAACCTATTTATTTAACCATTGCCGAGGAGTAGGCTTCAGAAAGTTTTTTAGTACTTCTCGGGAGTTATGGCCTTAAGTTTTGATTAAAAACGACACTGCTGACACTGTTGTACTGATTACGGCCTGTTCTCTCTTCTAGAGAGGGGGTCCGATTCCTAGCAGTGGGGACATAATAAAGCTGTTTATTCTAATTATAAATATGACTGAGACCTACTGTCTACGGACGCATAGCTTCATAGCTTTCATATATTCATCATTATACGCTGGGTGTACGCCTGCTCACAGTTTACACACAAAACTACGAGTATGAAACTCTCGTCGAAGCGGCAACAACACGACGGCACGACGTTACCGTAGACCTTACAGAAATGCTCATCAAATCGCATCGCTAATCAGCCTTTACATTTGTCGACTTGAAATAAATGAAAATGTCATGCATTCTCTGAATAATTTAATTGATATTGAGAATTGTTTTTGACCGTGAATTTATAACTAAACATGAATAATCAATTTGACACATTCCTTACAATTCGTGTCAAATTTTATTGCTTTTTAAGTAAATAACTTTTTTAATGTTAACGATATTGTAGATAGTAACTTCAAGGAAAACTGATAAGACAATAATATTGGGGTCGACTTATAAAACCCGTTTTGAGATCAGCATAAGTATATGTATTTATGCGTTATTATTAAACATGTAATAAAATGAGCATTGTGTCATTATCCTCAACAATAATCATTATATTACTTCAATGTTAATAATCAAACGGTCTTCTCTTATTCAACTAATGAGTTACAAAGTGTCAGTGTTATGATCATACAATTTCTTGTCAATGGAATACTCATTATTTTTTTATAATCACCACCCATAGATATAGAGACCTAGACTGAGCATTACCGTTACATAATTGACTAATCTTTAGAAAGAGACCGAGCTCTGTCTCTCACACTTATCTGACCGTTTTCACTTGACTGCCAGACAGGAAACGCTCTATGTCTAAATCCACCTATATTATCAACAGCATCTCAACGCTTTCAATAGCACATGATATAAAGATATATCGTGTCAAGGATTGTCTTCAAGCTCAACTTACCTTTAAGCTTAAACCATATTTCACTAAATTACAACGTACAAACGCGTATATGTGGAACAAGGCTACTAAACTCACATAGAAAACATATCAGCTGTGATTAAGTAAAACAAAGAAAGTTATAAACAACCTTAAGTGTTAAGTAATAAGAGTTGGAATTGCGTGTGTGTGTTTAGTTTGTTTTATGTAAAATTTTGGTAACGTACTTGTTTAACTCCACTCGCAAACGCTTTAGATGAATTAAATGCAAAAGAGCTGGTTTAATCATACAATTATCAAATATTATTTGTGTATAATAATCTTTATAACGTAGCAACAGAAATAAGGTATTAGAATATAATAATATAACTGTAAACAAGTATTTATTCTTTACTTTTTTCTGTAAATGATTGGCATTTTCTATTGCAGTATATTTTTTGTAGGTTTACCGAATTTGTAATCACAGCGTTAGAATGGATTCTGTAAAGTTTATTAACTTGGAAACATTCCAGTTTATACATCGTTATTCTTTTATCGCCTCAAATATTTTTATAAATTTTGTTGTACGATACATTAACGAGGCTAACAACGGGACACAAAGCAGAAAAAAATCTGAGGTATTTTGCCTTAGGCATATAAATTCCGAATAAACCAGGATGAGAGTTAAGTTTTTAAAATCCTTTTTGTTCGATTGGTAATCATCCAATGAGTCAATCCACTAGGGATGGAGCAAGAGAGGGTCAGATTTTTATTGACTAAGCCCCACCTAAGTTCCATGTGTTGCCCTTTGTGTTCCAGGGCAGCCATAACTTTTTCGAACAGTCCCGCAGCACTGGCAGTCATCGACCCTGGCGAGCCCCATCAATTTTGCCGACATATCTTCGAGGAGCACGTGGAACACATCAAGCCATCGACCCGGAGCATGGTCCTTGTCAACATTGCAGATCAACACCGTTATTTTTTTAAAGCCACGAATATTTTTAAGATTTTTTTATAAGATCCGTTAACGAGGCTAACAACGGGACTTAAAAAAAACTGTTGATGTATTTTGCCATTGACGTATAAGGTTCCAATAAACCAGGACGAAAGTATTTACTTTTTAAACATGACTCCGCACTAGATGAATAGGGTAATAGCTACCTCCCAAGAACTACCTAAGAGAAATTCCTACGCCGGGTCTTGGTACAGACCTTAGTGCGGAGCGATAAACATTAATTTGTACTAAATTTTGCAGTTTTGCAATATTAAACCCATGCTTTCATGCAAACCCAAATTAATATTTGCATGCCGACGCATGGCAAAATTTGTCTCATCACCCTCATGTCACCATCTCTTGTACCGCATTTAATGCAAATAAATGGCCTTGACTTTGAGGAGGAATAGCAGGCGATCGCTTCCTTCTGCGGAGCAGTAATGCTAGTGAAGGATGCAGCCGCACGCATGACGGAACAGACTTTCTCAGGCCACAGCCGCTCCCAACCGCTGCCGCCGTATTTCAATCCCGATTTCCAGCTACCGTAGGCGTGGGCTTACAGACGAAAAACAATAGGTAGCTCGCTGTCCGGACCGAGCCAAAGTTGTCAAAAGTCGGCCATGGGTTTGCTACTGAAAGGAAAAACCGGGATCCTGAAACGCAAGACAAAGAAGGAATATAGGAGTGGGTTTTAGTCAGTAAAAGTCTGACACTCCCTCACTGTCGACCATAGAGACGGACAAGTCATTGGATGACGATGAAAATAAAAAGTAATTCCAGGCAGCATCTCAAGCAATCTCAAGCTGTCGTATATGTCGCATACCTAGTATAGAATGAGACAAGTAGCCTACATAGTCTAAGAGCCAGAAGTACAGCAACCGACCAATCTTTAAAAAATGTTTTTAGGGTTGTGATCACCGTCATAATATTTGCCTGAATGCAGTTTTTGTTACAAAATAACATGTTTTGCAACCGGTACGATTGATACGAACAATAACCGGTCTCTTCCGATGCTTGCATTGCTTGGGACATCTTCTTTTTAAAATTTCAAGGTCAAAATCGATCCTTCCAGAATGAATCGACCTTTGTTTCACCACCCTCTAAAATATATTTTATTTAATTTTATTTCTATGTTGTTGTTGTTGTTGTTTGAGTGATATGAAAGAAAAGGAAGTTAGTGATAGCATGACGAGTAACAGGGCAGAGTGGAAGAAAAAAACGTGTTGCACCGTCCCCAAATAACACGGGATAAGGGCAGGAAGATGATGAATTTTATTTCTATGTTCCATTTTTTAATGTAATGGGACATTAAAAGGAAAGGAAAGTTTCATATTATATTTGGTTTTGAAAAGCAAAAACATTGGGATGTCAGATATTTCGGTGAAAGTACTTTGGACAAACGCAATTTGCACGGTTGGCACAGTGGTTGAGTTTTTGGCTGCACTGTGTGTCGCAGGTTCGGTTCCCACACGGAGTAGCTATTTGCATGGCCTACAGATATTGGTTCCCGGAACCTGCAGCAGATATGGGTGTTTTGTATATGTGAGTTTACATGTTTGTGAACGCACCCACTATACAGGAGTAATCCCTAATGTGGGTCATGTTTTACTACAAAAAAGAAAATTTTAACTAAGGTAGATCTATTGCTGCCGTGGAACGCAAAAGGACATGGGTGTGCCACATAAAGTCAGCAAAAGTCTCACTCCGTCTCGCTTCAGGGTTGGAGAAGTTATCTGACTTTGAACTCTCAAAAAAAAGAGTAATTAATATATGGTATAATTACAAAATCTCTAATAAGGTTTTAGAGCATATAAATTTTATATGTAAACAAATTATATCAACAGTTGGTATATGTCACTTTTAATATATATTATAAATGAAAATATACCAAATAACTTATATGATATAATGAAACACACTCCAAAAAAGGTAAAGTTAATCGCTTAGCTGATTTTTTTTGTTACTGACGAGTATTTTTGTCGTTCGCTAGTAAAAGAAAATCTTTCGATAATTCTATGGTTGAAAATAACAAACTTGACTTCTTTACATATACAATCCTCCTGTACTTATATTTATAATCTAACTCCTCCTAAGCAGCTTGACCGATTTGTATTAAATTTTGTGTGTATAATTAAGTAAGTCGATGGGCAGACGACATCGAAGAGACGGTGGGGAGAGACTGGATAGACAAGGCCAAGGACAGGAAAAGGTTGAAAAGGTTGGGGGAGGCCTATACCCAAAATGGGGTCCATAACCTAGATTTAGCAGATTCATATAATAACACTAGATTTTAAGGTAATATATAAGAAAAAGAAAAAAAAAATACTAACAACATTTGAAATGTAAAACTTAAGGGCTATAGAATAAATGGCTTTATTATTATTAATTAAGTAAGTCCCTGGATGGTTTGAAAATACAATGGACTACGTTGATGACGCAGCAATCGGGTTCTCAATTTTTTTTCGGACGGTTAGCCAACTTTCAGACTTGACAACGGCTATTAGAATCGCTAGTGCATTATAAACGGTAAACACCGTTATGTCTAGAAGAATTCATCGCAATAAATTAAAAAGCATTTGAATATTGCAACATATAGTGATTATTTAATAACAACCAACAAGTTGTAATATTATTATCATAAAGCAAAATCGATTAGATTGCATTCATTTTGTACTACCGTTATCTAACTAGGTTTTACCGTTATAATATATAGTACAAATACTGACAGTAAATAATGTAATTATTGTTAGCTCGCTAATTGGGTATCAAATTTAATAGCAAATAGTTAATTTACATAATTGTTTTATAAGTAACTAGAAGAACTCAAGAAAGCGAAGCCGCTAGCAATTCTAGCGGCTTGGGCGATCGGCAGTAATGATCTCTCGCGCTGGACTATGGTACAGGCCATGGTCCGGAGCGAGGACGAGCGGCAGGTGGTCGCGAGGAGGCCGACCGCGCGAGGCAACGGTCCTCTCGCCTCAGCCGCCGGGATTCCGATCCCGATTACCGGCCATAGTAGGCGCAGGCTTGCGGACAGCGAGCAATGAGTAGCTTACTGTCTGACCGTCCGGTAACCGTACGGACGGAGCCCAAGTCGTCGACGGCGCGTATTGTTCCACGCGCGCCTCAGGGCAGCAAATCGTAGGGGCACAGGAATGGGTTTTTAGTCAGTAAAAGTCTGACACTATCTCCCGCTCCGCCCAAGAGCAAGATTTGTCATTAGATTTTCCCACCTAAAAAAAAAAGTCTAGTGGCTTCGCTTTCTTGAAAGTAGAAAAGTGTCCCAATGAAAAATACTCTCGATATTTAAAGAATATGTTATTCCAGAACATTATATACTTGTGTGCCAAATTTCGTCATAAACCGTTCAGCCGTTTGACAAATATATTCGTGTGGAAAGCACATTTTGTAAAATAAAAGGGTGTTTATGGGCTTGTAGAATATCTACATCCCGATACAAAATTACAATTATGTTAATTAATTATAATTATATTTAATAATAATTAGGTTTTGATTGAGTAGTTTTATTATACTTATATGTCCTAATCGAAACAAAGATCTACATTAATCGTATTTTTACAAGCTTTTCAATAACTTGCAATGTATGTTCAATTGTATTTCAGTGCCCTACCCATTGCTAGTTTCGCGATTCTTCGCGCTATGTCGGTAACCTTGGTTCTCCTGCGGATATCCGCATTCCAGATTCGATCACGCAAAGAAACTCCGAGCATAGCCCTTTCCTTTGCCCTTTGGATGACTTTAAGCCTTCTGATGTTGCCCATTGCGAGCGACCACGTCAAGGGAAGATACTCCCGGGACAAATACAGAAAGTTTATTTGTGCACACAGGTACAATTTAATTATTATTTTTTTGACAGGGGTGGGAAATCCTCATGGACGCACAAGCTGCGTCACCGGTGCAGGTGGCGATAGTCCGATGATGGAACGGGCTAGGCGGAATTAGTTTATGCAATTCCGACGCACAATCCCCGAAATGCAACCGGTAGAAAACCGACAGGCTAGCAACTCGGTGTCGATGCTCAAGACTAATGCTCAAATAAGGAAAGTAGATTAAAAAAATAAATATTTAGTAGTAGTAGTAGTTAGCCTTGTCAGTCACAGTTATGAAATTATTATAGTAATATTAAAATGTCAAATTTAGATAAAGAAATCAATACAAAATTAAATGTCAAAATAAAATAAAAAAAATCAATAAAAAATTAAATGTCAAAGTACAATAAAAATATAAAAAATAATAATTACAAACAAATATAAGTTAAATTCTAAATAATTCAAATAGCAATATTCAAAATAATACATCACAGTCTGATTTAAAACTAATATAAATCAAATTGAAAATAATGAATTGATAATTCATAATCATAAAGTTAATTAATGATTTTTCCCTAATATAATAAAATGGATGTAGTAGGCCTAGCATCTTTCATTTAAATAGTCATTAATATGATAGTAAAATTATGCAACTAAAAATTGTGTAGTTTTTTTTTAAATTAATCCATATTTTAAATTTCGATTATTTACTTACTATAGATTTTGGGGGCCATACCAAGAATTTTTTTATTAAAAATTGCTTTTTTATGTGGTATTGTGCATATTTTATTTTTGTGGCGCAAACTCTTTGGGTGATTGTATAGGTTTGTCGTAATATAGCTTGCAACTTCGTATATGTAAAGACAGGGAAATATAAGTAGCTGAAGCTTTTGGAAATATGCATCACGCGCTACTCTAAGATATGTCAGAAACCGCAGGAGTCCAGCAGGGCCGATGCCCGCTAGGACCGCGGAGATTTTCTAAAAAGGAAACCCGTAGTCCTAGAACACAAAGGGCAACGGAAGGTCACGCCCTCTCGCTATAAATCTGAGAAGACGAGTTTGGAGACATTTAGGATAATCAGACTTTTAATATTCTCACTGATGGGACTCAGGCCGAGAGAGGAAGCCTATATAGGGGATACAATTATATAGGGGATTGTTTTTATTAATTCTTCTTATTTACGGCTCTAAATAATTAAAAACTATTATTACGTAGGCTTTGTAGCTGTAATTAATGCAAAAAATTATGCTCTTATGTCACTTTCACTTGAAACACTTTCGTTTTCGTTTCGTGAAATATTTTTCGGTCAATAAAACTTTCGAGCATGCATTTCATACAGCATTTTTGTTCAGAAAGATAAAATGACTATGTTAATGTACTGGCTTCTAGACTAGGTAAGATAATAGAAAAGTGATCGTGTAATAGTGCAATTTCTTTTTTGTTTCATCACGACTGCATGAGATAGATCTATATTGATTTTTTTTTCTTATAAAAGTATCCTTTCAATAAAAAATGATTAAGCAAATATTTCAAAATATGGCGTCAAAAAATGAAAATTGAACATCCCTTAAGCAACATGCATAATAAATGCCCGAAGATAGAAAATAATAGACAGCACCAAAATATAAAACGGATAAGGCTTTTCACTGTGCTGTGATTTGAACATGATGTTTGCACAAACATTTTGGAGACACTAACATTGTGCGAACAGCTTAGATGAAATTTTTTCTCAAACTAGCAATTTCATTAATTCAAAACAAAAAGCGGAAACCGTGTCCTTAAAACTTCTAAATACCTACACTGGTGACTACTCAATAATAGTGACACCTAAAAATCACATTTATCATCATTTCAGCCGAAAGACGTCCATTGTTGGACATAGGTCGGGAGGCCAGGGGGACCAACCGTCGCCATAACGACCGGTTCTGTGCGTCTCGCATCCATCGGATTTCCGCGACCGTCACCAGGTTATCGGTTGACTTTATGGGAGCCGAAAATAATTACTATGAATATGCTTTTTGTTAAGATGTCTGCAATAGATTCTATATCTTCCTTTTACGAGGTACGAGAAGGTACGGAACCCTTATATGATCACTTTGTTGTCCGTCCGTCTGTCTGTGCGTTTGTCTGTCTGACTGTCAAAACCCTTTATATCGAGAATGCGCGGAGGTATCAAGTTAAAATTAAAACCATATATTCAAGTCTGCGAAAAATCAAACATCTGAGTTAATGGAAAAAGATACGGCCGTTTATGTCACAAAAAACATGTATTTCGACACTCTCAAGGGAATCAAAATTCATAGGGTTCTTCCCGTTGACCTAGAATCCTGAAATTTGGCACGAAGCAAGGTCTCATAACACACGAATAGGAAAAAATCTGAAAACTGAAAATTTATAGTCACGCACCAAAAAAAAAAAACTTTTTTGCGATTCGGAAAAATCTTCGTAACCCAATTCGGGAATTGAACTGTTTTCATAGGTAAGTTTGTATGGAACCCTTAGTGAGTGATTCCGACTCGCACATGCCCAGTTTTTTTTTAGATGGGAAATCATCAAACAACCACTCCCTTTTTAGGTGGAGCGTGTCCTGACACGCTCCACCTAAACCCTTTTACAGACTAAAATGCACCGACGTTTCTTCAGTTGCTCTTTGCATCCACGGCTACGGTAACTCTTTCGAACATTCCCGCAGCAACACATCTCACTTATAAGGTGAGGTGAAATGCAAATAATATAACGTCAAATAATATTCATAACGCCATTTCACCGAATACAATTTATTAAGTGTATGAAATGTATTACCAACTACTTTCTATTTTAAACGAAAGTAAAGCCAGACAAAAATATTTCGAGCATTTTATAATCTCATTTCTTGATTCGTATCCATTACCACTTCAATTAGAGTTCTAATTAGCGAAACGTGAATTATAATCACAATGAACAGCGTAAACTTTGAAATTATCACGATTTACTGATTACAAACAGCTAGACTGTTTCTCACGAATGTACTAGAGCATGAGGCTGACTCACACAATGGAGCCAACATTTTAACTAGCCAAGCCTTGAAAAGCAAAAAAAAACTTAGGTACCTACTTGCAGATTCTAAGTAGGTACATATACCTACGAATATAAGCAATATATATTTTTATTGATATAAACTAGTGCTTGACAGCGATCCCAACACATGGTAAGCAGTGATACTCGATGGTGAGGCGCACTAGTTTATTATAAGCCTATTCAATCTAGCCTTGATGACACCTTAATTATAAAATCGTACGGGAAGACCGCAGCAAGCAAATTGTCCGCCCTTTGATAAATTTTCGCAAATCGTGCATGCGTGCAATGACTGTTGCCTCCAGATCCCACAGTGGCGAGCCAGCAAGGATATCGACGACGAGTCCTGGGTACTTCATCATTGACCCAACGCCTATATAAACTCCTCCTACCGTTAATTGGGAACGACATGGCGACGCGCTCCGAGGCCATTTAAACACATGACCTCGGACTTGTGCAGCGCCACCTTGAGTCCCAACTGTTAAATCCTATCAACGACTATAGTAACCTCGCATGTCGCTAGTTCGACTGCCGCCCGGTACGACTCTTCCTGTGCCAGGACCAGCATGTCGTCTGCGTAACAGACCACGCTGACCCTGTCAGGGAGGTCGCCGCGCAGCTCGTAGTTGTACCCGATGTTCCACAAGGGCAGTCCCATCTCTCGCCGTTTCCACTCTCCCTGGTGACCAGGGTAGATGATGTACCTGTCCGACAGGTAGGCCTCGATCACACAACAGAAGTAATCGGGCACCCGGTGAAACTGGAGTGTCCTGCTAATGCTACTCCAGGGCAGGGAATTAAAGGCGTTGGCGATGTCCAAAGACACCACCACGACACACCTGCCCTAGGTCAACGCTTCCCTCGTCGTGAGGGCTCGCACGCGCATAATGGCGTCCACTGTGGAACGCCTCCTGCGAAAGCCGAACTAGCCGTCCGCAAGATCCGGCCCCACATATTATTAATATGCGAAACGATAATCAGAATATTAGCATT
This sequence comes from Mythimna vitellina, assembly GCA_949316375.1. Taxonomy (NCBI): domain Eukaryota; kingdom Metazoa; phylum Arthropoda; class Insecta; order Lepidoptera; family Noctuidae; genus Mythimna; species Mythimna vitellina. The sequence goes on from OX438686.1 coordinate 13,730,584, forward strand.
TGTAGGGCAATAAAAACCGGCCATGTGCGAGCCAGACCCGCATGCAAAAGGGTTCCGAACAAATTATAGTTTATTAATAAAATATATATAAGTAAATATAAAAGGAAATTTAACGAGCTTTTAAGTTTTTACTTGAAAAAATGTTCTTGAAACTTGTTCTTAGGTTCGTAAGCAATTTTCAGTTTCATTTATCACTTTTTATTTTTTGTCAAAATAAAATCAAGGAAGTCAAATACTCCAGAGCTATGTATCTTGTTTGGGTCAGGAGTTTTGATGGCAACCTATTATTAGAACTTGGGTACCGCCTAGTGTAAATATATCTTCTTAATCTAATCAAACATATCAAATGAGCCGAGACACGATGGTGCCTTTTTTAGGTGCGGAAATCTTATTGCAACCTCACGACTTCACTATCAGACGCTTGTATTTTGGGAAGTCGGAAATCACCTCATGACTTTATTGGCTAAAACTCACCTATGTTCCTTCAGTTGCCCTTTTCGTTCTAGGACCACGGGTTTCTTTTTCAGAAATTCCCCATGGCCCTAGCGGGCATCGGTCCTGCTGTTACGCATATGTATCACTACGCGAAGTCGACGCCGACAACTGGGGCTCGATCCTTATTGGACGGTCGGACAGTGAACTACCCATTGCACGTCGCCCGCAAGCCATCATCAGGCCCTGAAACCACCTAGTGTAGTCACTTTTTAATTAATTATATTAAATGAACCTAAGTTAGGGCCGAAAGGTTCTGGAATAGCGACCACGTACCAGAAGACGTAGCGTTGGAAGGCCTCCTACAAGGTGGACCGTGACCTGGTTACGGTTGCGGGAGTCCGATGGATGCGAAACGCACAGGACCATTCATTGTGGCGGCACTTGGGGGAGGCCTATGTCCAGCAGTGAACATCTTTCGGCTGAAATAATGATGATGATGAAATGAACCTACAGACGGAGGTGAAACATAAATAAATTTGGAATATGAGACCCTTTGGGACTCATCAGTTTTTGTACCAAGTGGAAACGATGGTCAATCTAAAATACTTTACCTCAGTCATGTATGTACCAAATTTTAACCTAATCCATCCTGTAGATTCAAAGGAAATTGGCTGTAACAAACGGACACACGGGCAGACATCTATGTAATCCTATCAGGGTTTTACATTCGGAAGTGCAGAACTCTAATTAAGTATTTTAATTATATCCTGTCTAATTAGCTATATCCTGGTAACGATTACCTAATTATGTTACTCAGATAAGAATATTAGTTACAAAATATTATTATATTAGGTAAAACATCCGATCACTTTTCAAATGGATATTATTTTGGCCAAACCAATCAATCAGCCTAGCTTTTTCTCAACTAGGTTGAAATCGGCTTTCATTCCAACCAGATACATCTGATTACCAGTTTAGCGCTTGGAGTCACGGCATATTTGGCAACTGGTGTTTTTTTTTACGGTGGGAAAATTATCCAATGACATTCCTCGCTCTTGGGCGGAGCGGGAGATTGGCAATTGATGTCAGATTTTCTACCTTCTGGCCAGGGTATAACGACTGTCAAAGATCTACAAATGACAGATAACAGCTTAACATGCTTCCCGTGGGACAATAGACTCAGTATGTAAGGTATTTTTTTACTGTAACAAAATACGGCCAAAGGCCAATTAAATTAGTTAAAGACATGTTTTTTTTTTACAAAATAATAATGAAATATAACTACACGGCAGTCCTACACTCATCTCACAACACTCCAGATGGACAGACAAGATGTGCCTCCATACATCCGCGAACACATCACAATCAGGTACTTAGCATCCAAGAGAGCATTGAGCGAGAAGATTACGTGAAGGATAGGAGACCTGGCTCGTGCGACGATACGAGTCCCAAAAACAACAAACAGTCTGTGTCTCAGATTATGGATATATGTAGTTGATCAGAGCAAACAGTTGGCAAACCTTGTCGTGCAATTCTGGAGCATCTATTTTCCCGTGACATATTTTACACATATTAATGATTTTGTCATGTATCTCATCGCATCCACAAAACAACATTGGCATTGGCACCAACATTGGCATTTAATACTTAACCTCTAAAATCAACCTGTGCGGCTGTTACCTTTTAGCCACAATCTCCTTCATTGTTGGATCAAACAATGGATCCAGTATTGGTCCTACTGTAATCTAGCTTTTATCAAATCGTGCTCTTTAATTGTAAAGCGAATGAGTTGACGTTTTAATAGTATGCTCACGGACTACACTGTAGGTAATTACTTTGCTGAATTAATATTTAGTATTATTAATAGCACCCACTGCGAGAACGTGTTTACGTATTACAAATAGTTAATTATTTTTCTCGGAACTTATTTAAATACTAAGCATTCGAATTTTTTGCGCATGTCTTAATATTATCTTAATTTCAATTACATATCAATAAAATTGGTCGTGTTTTATATATAATCGAATCAATAATAAAAATTCTGATCTGGTACCAAATGAGATTTATTTATGACGGCGGAACTGAAACACATAGGTATTTACAACGCCAATATCATCACAACTAAGGCCTACTGTCCAAGGACGCATAGCTTCATAGACGCGTATTCGTCATACGCTTGATGTACGCCTGCTCACAACTTACATACAAACCATGAAACTCTACCATATCGGATCATTGGGAATTTCTTCGTCGTTCGACGGCATTGTCACAAATTATTAAAAACGTACGCATGTAAGTAATAGGCCTAGTGGACAGGGTTGGGGTGGCGTCTATGAAGCTATGTGTGGCGTCTGTGGGCAATAGGCTTAAAGATCCATAGGCGTATTTAAGGTGAAGTATGATCTAGAGCCCACCCAGGATGTTGCACTACTGATTCGAAATTCTATGCTGGACACCAAAATACTGATAACTTCTCACAAAAATCTTCAATTAATTACGTGGTGCATACTGAATGTCTCTGGATCTGGCCACTTACAATAAAAGAATTAAAAAAGGTTGTGGCGTCTTTTCGAAGATATACAATCGTCGCTACCAAAATAAATGTAACACGTAAATTTTCGTTCAATGATATCTTATGTTTTACAAGAGAGTTGCCAGAGACTTCAACTGGCATTTGGTGTTGAAGTACCATGTCGCAGTTCTCTGTATTCGTGGTGTGGAGAAATTAAACGTTGACGTGATCATCTCTATGACGAATAATGTGAAGGTCGGGCGGCAGTTGCAGACTCGAATATTGACAAGTGTTGAAACCGACAAAAAAATTCGATCCTTGGTGGTTGGGTGCTTTGTTAGGCGTTGGAATAAACCAAGTGCAAAATATTTTACATGTGCATCTGAACGTTTGAAGCTTTGCACTCGATGGATACCACATGGCTTAATGGAAAACCAGAAACGACTGCGTGTCCGGTGGTGCCGTCAAATTATAAAAAAAGTTTAATGGAGGACAGTCATTGGCGGTCTATAATATCGTGACAGGTGGAGAAACCTGGGTGTACTGCTTTGAATCCAAAAGAAAAAGCCAGCCGGCAGAGTGGGTCTTTCTTTTTAAACACGAAAATTAAGGAAAAGTCGAGGTGTTGGTAAAAAAATAGTTTTTTCTTTTTTTCATTAATACACTACAGTATCGCTAGAAGATCACAGGACAGTGACTGCAGATTGTTACGTCAACACTTGCTAGCCCAGATTCTTAAAAGTTCACGGAAAAGCGTCCTCGAAGCAATGTACTCCTCCACCACAATAAAGCATCCTCACATTCTGTTAAGGTAACATAAGGCTAATTTATTTATTATGAAGGCTTTAAATGTGAAACTGATGACGCAACCGCCTTACAGCCCGGACCTTACCCCCTGCGACTTCTATTTGTTTTCAAAAATAAAAGACAAACGTAGAGGCACACGTTTTACGAGCCCTGTATCGGCGGTGAATGCGTTTCATAAAGCCTTTGAAGAGGTCCCTAAAGAAGACTGATCCAACTGCTTTGTACAGTGGTTTGAGCGAATGCAAAAATGCATTAATTGAAAAACAATAAATGTATCGTAAGTCTTATATCTAGTCTTATTTATTAAAATCCAGAAACTTTCAGTATGCCCTAAGTACAAGGTCCACTAACAGATCTTGCCTTCAAGTGTCACCAGCGTCACCAAGAACTGTTCTGTGATTATGTTCGGTTCGTTAGCCACGTAAGTGATGAACTAACAAACTGTCACAGCTTGCGCAACTGTAACTACTTCCTATGCAATGAATAATGAACCACTGACAGACAGATCAACGTAACACTAAAAAAAGCCATTGTTGGAAGTCCCACACAAAAAAAAACTACAAAAAAATGAATAGTCAAAAATAATTTGACGCACGATAAGCAGGACTTCCTTAAGCTTAGACTAAAATTTTAAATCTTTTTTAACAATCATTTAGATCTAGATTATGACAATTGAAATTTGAACGTTGTTAGGCACTAATTAAAGTCACAGATCTCAAGAAGGAAATCTAATGAACGTGTAATAGCTACTAACATAATAATAATAACACACGCTCAAACTTGGTACGATTGAGCCACGAAATTGGTACGCTTCCGAACCAAATGACTCCATCTATAGAGTAGTCCGTCTAGTATCCATCCTTCTACAGTCCAGACTTAAAGTTTTGCTGTACTGCGTACATCGAGGGATTAGAAAAATTTGCTTGCTGCGGTCGACCCGTTAGATTATAATTTAGGTGTCTTCAAGGCTAGAATGAATAGGCTCTTAATAAACTAATACACTTCACCATTAACGATTGCATCACTGCTAGTCATCATATGAGATCGCAGTCAAGCACTAGTTTATATCTATTAAAAAAAATATATGTACCTATATTAATATTATTTGAGTCCCTGTAGGACCGCTAGTGGAAGGCGTGCATTTGACGTAATCGTATGCAAACCAACTGTCAGATTCGGTTGTCTGTTGTGAGAAAGGATTTGGTCGGCGGATTTGGTCCATCGAACCAGGTACGAGCGTGTTTTAATACTTAATAATGAACAACACTATCAAAATTGAAGGAAAACTAGGATATATAAAACGTTTTCCTACAACATCGCAACCGGCCTCGTGTTAACCTTCTGGAGAACATAAAATCATTACATTTTTATTATATGTCACATAATGAATAAATGTAATATAAAGTAAGATTTTTAATGATCTTTAACGACATATTTATGTTAAAATGAGGAAGATAATTATGTTAGTAGTTTTACTTTTATTTCAAACCGATTTGTTTCCTACTTTACCACTAGAAGTTACTCAAATGGATTAAACACTGAACTGGTTCAAAAATCGGTTGAACAGACTAAATCTCTCCAAACATTAGATATTAGCTGCTAGTGTGTCTTAACAAATAATATAATATTGGTAATAATATCAATGGAGAAATGATTAGAAACACAAAATTTCTACCATTGGTTTCCCGCAACCCTTACTAGGCCATCGGTCTACCTGAAAACCTGGAAGGGCTTCCAACGCTGTGTCTTCCGGTACACGGTCGCCACTCTAAAACCTTTCGGCCGTATAGACGCACAGGACCGGTCGTTGTTGCGACGCTTGGGGGAGGCCTATGTCCAGCAGTTTCGGAAAAAATGAATCATCATCAAATTTAGTCATCATCATCAAATGATGACTAAATTTCTGGAAAACTAGGCTGTGATTAAATACTCGTAAAAAAAAGGAAGACACAACAAACATTGTATTTACAGCATAATACAGTAGTTATAGTTATTGATAATAAATTTATTATTTGATGGTATTTATAGTTAATATGTGTATTTGCATATACAATATATAGTATTATGTATAGTTATTGTCTCTGGGGTTGAGGGGCCATTTGTTTGGTTCGGCATTTTGGATGACAGTGGATTGTATGTGTGTTGAAGGTTGGAAGATTCCTGATTTTTGATGCGTATGTGGGTCGTTATTGCTTGGGTATCGCTTCCGGCTGGTGGCCTCTCAACCCTGAAATTCTGACAGTTTTTTTTATTGTGATCGCTGAAAGGTGCTCTGGAGTGACGCCACTTGCACGTGGAATTGCCCAAAAGCAAATAATGTACAACTATCAAACAAGAGCACGGACGTCACGTCCATGGTTTAATGTAAGGCAGGAATGTGGTTTTAGTCAGTAGGAGTCTCTGACACTGCCCAGACTGGCTTATCTGTGAGGCAGCCTGGGCATCCATGAGGATTTCTCTTTAATGCCGAAAAAAAAACCATGGGTCTTCTTAATGCAAACCAAAGAATTCTAATATCTATCTATGTATATCTATACCCATAATAAATCTGCAGAAGATTTAAGTTGTGCGCGCATCACGTAAAATGTACGAAATCGATGTAGATAACGTTTATACATTATAATTGTCTGTAACTTGATATATTACTTAGGCTTTGTTTCATTGCTATCGGTTGACTATAATTATCAAAAAATATACTGATTATACATTGATTGACTGTTAGGCGGTACGAAGTTCGCCGGGACAGCCAGTTATATTGTGCGTCACTGCGGGGTGCTAACTGAAAACCAGCGCTGGGTGTCTTGCACCCAGCAAATGCTGAAGTGGCCAGCCTTTCGGTACGGACACGCTCAGCGCTGTACTTTTGTTCTTTTTTACTTTGTGTTTGTAACTGTTGTGCTGTGTCTGTCCCGAAAAAAAGTATTTCTGTTATATTTTATATTTAAGTTCAAACAACACCATCATCATCATCATCATTTCAGCCGAAAGACGTCCACTGCTGGACATAGGCCTCCCCCAAGTGCCGCCACAATGAACGGTCCCGTGCGTCTCGCATCCATCGTACTCCCGTAACCGTTACCAGGTCATCGGTCCACACAACACAATAACATAAAATTGCCACCAAAAGATATTAAAATATGACAACTATTTAAAAAATACATTATACGATGGCGTTCTACTGGTCCAGGCGCCATTTTCTTGACCAGCTCTCTCTCCCCGAGGCATCGGTATCCTGTCGCAATTTCACTATTGCTACTACTATGCACAAAAAATATTATGGCGGATAATGCGCCAATAGAAACCTAGAAATGCTAAGGAAATTGCTGCATGTTTTGTTGACAGGCTAATTAGATAATACTAATTATATTAAGCTCAACTCGCTCACTAAGGCTGAGACACTACTGTCGGTGCAACATATTATGGGTTTAATATCAATATTAACAATATTAATTACCTATATATAATACCTAATAATAATTTCTTAATGTTTAATTACTCTTAATTTGCTTGGTGCCTATTTAGTGTTAATGTATTGTTTGAAATTCACTATTTATTATTTTTAGTTATTATAAATGAATTAGTGTACGACATAATTCAAACATAATGCAAATTATTAGATGAATAAATAAAATACAAATTTATTCAAAAATAAAATTCAAAAAACAATATTTTGACTAACAAAAATTGCTTAAAAAGAGGCATCTTAAGCAGCTAGAGGTTGGTACCTCATTCAACAACTCGCGCATGGACCACACATGTGACGATTCTCTTAACTGATAAAATATTTGTTATTCCTATTTTACAATTAACCAATATACCTTATTAGTCGATTTCACCCTGTTCTGCAATTGATATAATTGTCGACGCGAGTCGGAAAATATCTCCGTGTGTGGTCTCGTTCCTTCTGATAAGATAATTATAGCTCAGATGATGATAACAAATACACAAAGAACGCTTCTTATCAAGAACACACATATGCAGTACAATAGTCATATGAGATACACCTCACATGACGCATAAAACACCGATCAAAGACATAATTGACGTATAGTCGGGTGGAACTTTTATCAATACAATGCTCCTTATTGGCGACCTGGGCTAGGTCACCGGCAGATCACCTCGAACATAATACTTAGAAGCCTCTGATACGGTCCAATTAACACTATCATGTAACATAAGTCGTGTTAGTAAAGTGAGGGCTGACAGAAAATATTGGTGAGGATGTTTCTAATATGGAGGTCCCAAACGTGCTGTGGAATTTTTCGAAAGAGTTTCCACGGCTCTTGAACGCAAAGGGCAACTGAAAAAACACAGATGGGTTTTAGTCAGTAAGTCTAACTTTTTCTCTCCCTCCACAAAGAGTGGGAGGAGTTATTTCATGATTTAGAAAAGTTTTAACAGAAGATGAAGTTAATCTGAGATAATAAGGGATGTAAGAAATGGAATCTGATGTAGATGACAAGAAAAGAGATACATGCAGTGAAAATGTATAAGTGAATTGGAGAACTCAGGTACAACTAGGTACTAGTGCGCCTCATTGATTGCATCTCTTCTTACCATCAGGTGTGATCGCAGTCAAGCACTGGTTTACATCAATTAAAAAAAAAAACTATTAGTTATAATCTAAAAATTTCATGCCGTACCTAGATACCTAGTTTTTTTTTTTTTTTTAATTGATATAAACCAGTACTTGACTGCGATCCCACCTGATGGTAAGCGGAGATGCAATCATTGATGGTCAGGCGCACTAGTTTATTAAGAGCCTATTCACTCTAGCCTTGAAGACACCTAAATTATAGTTGGACGGGAAGACCGCAGCAGGCAAATTGTTCCAGTCCTTCGATGTACGCTGTATAAACGACAAAGCGAAACGCTTAGTCCGGACCGTTGAAGTTTCAACAACGTAAGGGTGGATACTCGCCGTTCGTCGGGTTGTCCGATGGTAGAAAGGAGATGGCGGAATCAAGTCATGCAATTCCCGCGCACACTCTCCAGCATGTAACCTGTAAAATACCGATAGGCTGGCTACCCTGAAAGTAGTTAACCAAATAATAGTAGTACCCTAGTTAACCAAATAATAGTATTGACAACCCTATGAACTACCTATATGCGCCAAATCAGTCTATTTGCTTTTGCGTTAACACAAACACCGTTAACTTAAATAACTTTAGTTGTAACCTTCTTTTTTATTTACTTACATATCGACTTTACAGTTTTGAAGACCTTAGCCATGATTCTACAGTTAGATGCTTTAGCAATGTCACGATAATGTCACATTACCTTTGATAATGAACTCATATTATATAACTACGCAAGGATTGAGCGAACACCTTAGTTTATGTCCAGAAATGGATACTTATGACATTTAAGAAAAAGAAGATGTAGACTAGCAAATACGCAAAACTGGTATTGCCAATTTATAAATTAAAATGCAAAAATAAGATTATCTAGTCTGAATCTACTTAACCTGTAACTGACCCCTACTGATGAAGTAGCCTTGAGTAATCATGATAAACATAATTATCCATTGTTTCAAAATTACTTGCATCTCATCGTTCATTTATTACGATGGATAACAACTACAAAGTAAAACAAAAGACTACCTACTCTGCTCCTCGAAAAAAATTCGGGCCAATAGGAAAAGTCTAATTCCATTTACTTACTCCTTACACTTCAAATTTCCAAACCCACAGCGAACAGTCTATTCTCGGGTGTAATTTAGCAATAACGATTACTCTACTCACATCCTTCACAAAAGGAGCGAATAGGACTCGTGAACACTCGTGATGTTAGTCACATGACTCGGTAAATTGACGGGTCACACAATTCAAAAAGGCAATTCAGTGAGAGGAATTTTTTTTCACGTGATCTTCGATCTGGGTTAACCGTACTTTGCAATTGGTGTAGGCCAATAATTGGTGAAATTGGACTCGTTGCGTCTGTCGTATAGATCACGATGGTATTAAATAATAATAACAAAAACGTTGAATTTGGAACTTGCCATATTTTGTTAGTAACAATTTAAACTTAGAACTAGTGTTAGTAACATATAGGACAAATAGGTATTTATTCTAAGCTGGGTGAGACACACCAAACCTGGGGAATGTCTATTTGACCGCGTGCAGTCGTATCCACCGCCCCAAGATCAGAGGATCTTGGGGCGGTGGATACGACTGCACTATTGGGACTCTCTAGTCCCACCTGTCAACCAGCGTTCTGAGAATGGTGTTGGGGCTGGCGCGTACTCGGTATAGCAAAGAGCCACACTTTTTGCGCATAATGCATGAAAAACTGTCGACTTTTTCGTCGGTAAACATGCCGGACGCACTACAATAACGCGGCAGCTCAGCAAAAACCGGAACGTGTATGCTTATGAACGTTATATTGGACACACAGGTCGATGTATGCCTTCTGCGTAAAGTTCACCCATAAGCTGCACGTTCAAAAGGATTGGCAGTTAGCTTTGAAAAGCGTTAACTTCACCTGCCTCGTACAACGTGCAAATCTGTGGGCCACCATGCCACATCGGAAAGCCAGCGACCTGCGCTCCCTCTCCATATACGTGAAGTCTCTCAATTCTTCTGATACCCAGTGACCCAAATATTTAAACTTTGCAACTCTTTTTAGCGGTGTACCACACAGCTTAACTGGTGATACACTGGTATAGCATTTACTAGCTGCTTTAAAAACCATGAGCTCGCTTTTGATCGCTAAATTAAAGCTTTGTATCGATCGCAGATATTAAAATTAATATTAAAATTATTTTTGTGTCATTTGTATAATAGGTAAGTGCCTAACTCCGAATTATTTGTAATAATAAGTGATAGTATTTTATTTTTTGTTTTGTTAGTTTATATCAATAATAATGTATTTTTTTATTTGTTTTATAATTATTTTTTTTTAATACCATGTGATAATTATTTTATGATATAATTGATAAATTTTAGATGTAATACTATGTAATTATGTGTGTCAATTGTATAGAATTGTTAAGTAAATGTAAACTTAGGCAATGTATTAAATTAATTAAATAATTTTGCATGCCGTAAGGCAAAATGTATTACTGTACTCTCCATAAATTAACACCTTATCTGTTACCTACATCATTATTATTCATTATTGGCAAATAAATGATTTCTATTTCTATTTCTATCGCCTTTTTTTAAAGTGAGAAATCTTCAAATAACTCCTCCCGCCCTGGTTTGAGCAAGAGGGAGTGTCAGACTTTAATTGGCTAAAACCCTTGGTGGGTCTGTTCCCCTTTGTGTTCGAGGTTCACTTTAACGTTTTCAAACAATCATGCATGAATTGTGATCATCATCTCCCACAAGCCATTGCTGAGTTATGCATTTACAAAATTGAGATAAAATTTAAAAAAAAAAACATTATTTTTCGAACCACTGGTAAAAGCACATTGTACTCATTAAAACAGACCCAGTAAATATTTATGGTGATTTTTAGATCTCGAAAGTACAGATTTGTGAAAATTTTTGCCACTTTGAAGTGACAGAATATAATAACCACCAAATTTTTAAACTAATAAAAAAAGAAAACGATTTATTTTTTTTGAGTTCCAGAACCTAATTGTATAGTATTGCTATCGCTAACAAGCTGTCTGTGTGTTACTTCATCTGCGGAAACCATTTTTATATCTAATTCAATACGAAATAGAAAAAGAGAGCGTCAATCATTTAAATTATGGATAAGTATCAAAGTTGCTCCACATGGCCCCAATCCGAGTCACGTAGCGTCGACATCGTGCACAGCTTCTTCCTGCTTTCCACGTAATTATCCACATTTTCTAAACTTGCCCGCTGACTTCATTGATCTAGCTACGCCGTTTGTTAGTGACCAGATAGCAACCGCTTTAGTGAAGAGATGAGAGATAACTGCGATTGTAAAGCCTTCAGTTTTTTAGTCTGACCAAAACCCAAACTTAAACATTGTCATTAGAAGCAAATCATTGTAATTAGGCAATCTGTCGATGTATCGGTTCTGAAGTGGCGACTGCGTACCGGAAGACGCAGCGCTGGAAGAGCTCCCACAATATGAATCGATGACCTGGGACTTAACTCCTCCTTGCTTCATATTCCTCAATGCTGAGGGCCGTGACCACCCCACTTCATCACTTTTTCTTGAATGATATTCCTCCATCTGTTTCTGTCTCTGGCGGGGGACTTACGATGACTTGTTAAAATATGATGTGAGAGCGGGAAAGAGAGATGGAGCTTAACACCCTATATAGCTCCATCTCTTTAACAGTTCAGTGTAGGTCGTAAAATAGATCGCGTTAATAGCTCAACGTAGCACTGCTGGTGAAGGCCGCAGGAATATTCTGAATGCAAGACATACAGGACCGGTCTGTGTAGTGCCACTTTGGGAGGCTTGTGTCTAGCTGTAGTAGTCATTCGACTGAAATGATGATGAGAAAACAGTCTGCCTGATTTGTGCATGTTCTTCTTTCGACAGACAAATGATTCTGTCTTAGCCGTACCATAAATAGAGTAGAGCAAAGTAAATATTTGAATGACCTCCGGGAGAAGACCTCGGTTCAGGTAAGTCAGTACCTACATATATTATTTTGATTGCTATCAGAATTTCTTCTGAGAAGTCATCGTGTTTATGACGTCGAGGAAATACTCCAAGGTTTATCATTGTTGTCAGTCGCGTACCTACAACCAAGTAGTATGCGTAGGCAGCAAAGCTGTTAAATCTCGTAAGTGCTTAAAGAAGGTCTTTCATTTTAGGTTTTCGAAAAGTCAAGGGGAAATTAATCCGGAAGAAGGACAGGATGCAGACGTAACGTAATGGAATGCCAACACCGCTTGAATAGCTGGAACACAAGTATAGCAAATAAAACACAACTGATAAAAAAATATCTGATGATATCATGCTAGTCCGCTTTGAGCCGGACATCCAGGCACTGGACCTTCTTCAATGACGAAGGTAATAAATACCTAAAGGTACAGTTTAAGATTGAATGTACTGTAAGAGACTAGTTTTTTTGTCTAGCAGCAAAAAAAAAATTAAAGAGAGACGCTTATTTATTACAAGATACTATTACAGGGTGTAACGAAAAGGCGTCAGGCGGCGTTAATAACTGTGTCTGCCCATGGAAATTAACATTAAATAATAAATAAATAAACAAAATTTTTATACGTCATAGACAATTAGCAAAAAAAGAATTGGTCTTTCCGTACAAAATCAAAAATATAAAGGAAGAGACAATATTTTTAAAATTGGCTATGACATGCTTGAAAAAAGATATTTATTTCCATAAACCGAAACTTTTAAAACCAAAATTAGCAGTCTGGTAGAACCGTTTCCATTAAACCCTTTAGAAAAATTAAATAAGCTTTTTGATTTATTCTATTGCCTTTTTAAAGGAAGGGTCACCTGCAACTTCTTAAAGAACGCGTGCGCAATTTAAATTTCAATCTGATGCAATCCACCAATCCACCACGTTAAGGAGTCTGGTAGCAACGCGTTAGTGAAGGTCTCAGGTCCGTTGTCACGCAGCTAATTTATCAACATCTTAATTAGAAAGGATTGAAAGGAGATCAGAGCTAAGGTCAGAGGGCCAAATAAAACTTGGTTGGCCACATTCTAGGTATGCTGTGTTCGTAAAATATTGTGATTTTATTTACGTTAGTAGCTGTTGCCTATCGCTGAATGATGTTGTGAATATATGACACTAGCTTCTACCAGCGTCTTCAACCGCGTGAAAGTAAGGAATTGCCCCAAGGGAAATGACTTTTGGGATAAAAGTATCTTATGTGTTATCCTTGGATATGATCTACCAATCTACTTGTGTGCTAAATTTTCATTGAAATCTGTTGAGCCGATAGAGTGTGACGAAGGATACGCACTCACAAACTTTCGCCTTTATAATAAAACTATCAGCTGCCAGTAGCTTCGCCCGCGTAGTTGTAGAAAATTGTCCGAAGAGAATGTATTCCAAGACTAAAAGTTTCCTATGTGTTATACCAGAACATGGCTAAGTTTTATCAAAACTCGTTTAGTTGTTCGAGCAAGAAGAAGTAACAAACATCATCATCATCATCATCATCATTTCAGCAAAGAGACGTCGACTGTTGGACATAGACCTCCCCTAAGCGTCTCCACAACGACCGATCCTGTGCGTCTCGCATCCATCGCATTCCTGCGACTCTCACCAGGTCGTCGGTCCACCTTGTGGGAGGCCTTCCAACGCTGCGTTTTCCGGTGCGCGGTCGCCACTCTAGAACCCTTCGGCCCCATCAACCATCCGTTCTACGAGCAATGTGCCCTGCCCACTGCCACATTAGTTTGGCGATTTTTCAGGCTATATCGGCGACCTTCTCCTATGGACATTTTTTTTTTTTTTTTTTTTTTAATTGATATAAACCAGTGCTTGACTGCGATCCCACCTGATTTTCATTCCTTATGTGATCACGCAAGGAAACTCCGAGCGTAGCCCTTACCATTGCCCTTTGGGTGACTGTAAGCCTTCTAATGAGGCCCATTGTAAGCGACCATGTTTCAGTACCATATGTCATCACTGGCAACACGCACTGGTCATAGACTTTCATCTTGAGACACTGACAAAAACCTTGGAGTCCTTATTCCGCTCGATCGCGTCTTTAATCCGTTCGGTATTAAAGAGGTGGTGAGATCGCGTTTGAAGGAGTTGGAGATCTGTCTATTGAGCTGCCGGTAGATGCACGCATCGTCTGAAGACTGCAGAATCATCTCATGCCTCTCGTCCAAGAGTTCGAGTTTATAAGAGAGCCTTTTCTTCTTTGTACGACAGGTCATAAAGAATTTAGACTCGACCGTATGGACAGTTTCCAGAAACACATTGTTGTATTCGTCCACGGAGCCACCTAGGCACTCGAAACGATTGTGAAGTTCGAGCTGAAAGCTCTCGGAGTTTTGAATCTGGATCTGTGCTGGACGGAGCGTAGACTTCATCAGTCGAGATCTTTCAAACTTGATATTGATATTCAATGTGCCTCTTGCCATGCGGTGATCACTAACGGTTTTCACCGCATTTATCACAGAGACATCATTGAATATCTGCTTCTTCGTCGACATGATGGAGTCAATCTCATTTCAATTCTGGTCGCACCATCAAGGCTTTGCCATGTCCACTTCCTATGCTCACGTTTTTTGAAGGAGTTCATCATATCGAGGCCCTCCTTCTCCATAAAACTAGCCAGTAGGTGTCCCAGTTGGTTCCGATGTCGAAATTCAAATTGCCCCACTTGCAGCTCATCACCGTCTCGTTTGCATGACCACGTTGAAGTGAGTCTTGGAACCATGCATGGCTCTGGATATATCTCTCATACACTCTACTTCGTCCTGTATAACCTTCAGCAAATATCTTAATGATATTCTGAGCCACCCAGGTCGACACACTCTCGATCCTCACCACATTGTTCACAAGGAACTTGTGGACGATAAACCCGACACCGCCCTGGGACTGCTGGTTACCCTCCCGGAAACAAAGCGGGTTACCGGAACACGGAACAAACATACACAGTCACAAACTTTTGTCTTAATAATATTATCTGAAGCTAGTAATCTTTCTAATCGTAAAAGTTAGCCAGTAGCTATTAACTTTTAATAAATAAGTCGTCTAGCGAGCACTCCAGATGTTTGTTAAAACAGATTATGCATAAAATCTCGTAAAACCTCTTTTATGGAACGAGTTTGACTTGTAATCAAGTGTAAAGTTAAGCACTCGATCACTTACTGGCTTCATGTCAAAAGTTTCCTATAGCAACCACACCTGTTTTTTTTTTGAGGTGGGAAATCATCAATTAACTTCTCCCGCTCTGAGTGGAGCGAGAGGGAATGTTAGACTTTTGCTGACTACCAAACCCACATGTGTTCCATCAGTTGCCTTTTGCGTTTCAGGGCCGCAGTATCTCTTTCGAACAAACCCACAAAGCAACCATGTCTGACGTTAACTTTCTTTGCAAACCAATAGGGTATTACACTCATTTTTGAAAAATGTCTCAATTAGATTCTATAGTGCTAATAAACCACTAAAAAAAACACAAAATTTTTATTCAGTCGAAAAGTAAATTTTAAAATGCATTTAAAATTTACGTACATTTTATTTAAATTTAAAATGACGAAAATGTAGAAAGCAGTGGATGCCATATTTACTCTGTGGTCGTGACGTCAGTTGACTGTGTAAACAAATTGGAAACAGTGGAATTTCGGGCCGGAATCTGTGTTTTGTGATAGCTACAACCTGCCCGCGTATTTAAGTCAAAAGTGAATAGTTTTCTTCTAGGCAAGCGTATCCTATCGTCGATCACATTATTGTTTACCATCATGTAAGATAAGGAACAATGGTCAAGAGCGATTGGCTCTCGCTTGACCATTGTCAATAGAAAAAAAATCCTAAAAATAACTGGTCAATCAATTTATTTTCAGGAACAATTTACATTATGTTTGAAATGAAATCATAAATTAAAAAAAAAAACATTAATTAAAATTATAAAACTAACAAACACTACAGAATTCGATATAACATAGACAACAAACATAATAAAAAAAAAAACAAAACCATTACAAAATTTAATATTTTCAATTCGCGTACATGTACCTAACTGAGATATTATTCAACTCTTATGAACTCTGCCTACCAGTTCGGATTTAGGCATGATGTTATAATATAATGAC
This sequence comes from Mythimna vitellina, assembly GCA_949316375.1. Lineage (NCBI taxonomy): Eukaryota > Metazoa > Arthropoda > Insecta > Lepidoptera > Noctuidae > Mythimna > Mythimna vitellina. Next base: position 13,747,016 of record OX438686.1, read on the forward strand.
ATACAGAACCAATCGCAATTTCAACGTTACAAAATTATTGCCATGTTGCATACGGATGGATGCCTTAAAAATGAAAGAAAAAGTCGTCTTGCCTTAAAAACCTTACCTTCTATATTATGTGTCAGTTTTATTGCAGTGAAATAAATATGGACGTACCTTAAGGGATAAGTACGTACAAGAAACTGATGAATAATAAATTTATGATTTCAAGTATCGCGTTTAATGGCTTCATAAACCACTCTTGTAGTATCCTGAAGCAGATGCCTGTCATCTTTTGCAAATTATGAGAATACTTTTAAGGCTAGTTCTTATATTTATTGGCCTTCTATGACACTGTTATAAATTACATAGGTACTATATTTATTTTCAGACGTCATACACGCAAACAAAAATGGCATGGACATTTTGAAGCGTTTACGTAGTATTAATCAAGTCTTACCAATGTAAAAAAGGGGAAATAAAAAGTACATTCTCATTTATTTATTTAAACTTCACAATGTACAGAAAAAACAAAACTCAAAAAAAAAACAACTGAAAACACAAAAACAAATAAACATGGATATTCTAGGGAGAGTGCCGTCTCCCGGTAGCGGCGTGCTATTACACGGTTGTTGGTGCCATTTTAGAAAATCTTCACTTACGCCACCCACGTCACTCGCCGACGTCATTAATGGAAACCTCGTTCAAAACTTCTCCTTTTATGTCTATAGATATACAAAAATAGAATATTAATTATGAAAACAATATCAAAATTTGTAGGAAATCAAGCGAGACAAATTATATCTGTCTCCCTATATTTTCTTTTCTATGGCAACCGTACGGGTGTCATAGCCTTTGATGTCAAAGACCACGGTGGACTTCTCTTTCATAACAACTGCTTTGAAGCTTTATAACTTCTTTGTTGATGATTTTTTTTTTTTCGTATTTATTTACCAGATCTAAAAAGTATTTAATTTAGCTAATTTTTCACACCGTCATACGTAAGCGAAGCGAGTCTTTACAGGCGCGATTACGCGGTGCGGCGTCCCCGTTACTATTCTAACCTAACCGCGTGCACTGCGCCGGCCGATGGGACTCTGGTTGTGCACTGGATAGGCCTACACGCAAGAGCAATAGTGCCTAACATGGTATCATTATAATTATTAATTTATTATGGTTTTGCTAACACTAGGCTAAGAGCTAACAAATATATGGAAGTAATTTCAAAATAAATTTTATTATTATGAATAAAAAAAATTGCGTGTAATTTCCTAATGTATTTCGCTATTTTAAAATAATTGTACGACTGCCAAATAATATCAATGACGCTAAGATTTTCTTTCGTTTCCCTTTCAATTCGGGCACGCTTAGCGCAACTGTACCTATTGTATTTCTGTACCTACTCTTTTTTATTATTTTTTGTTGTTATCGTAGTATTGTATTGCCTGCGTAGAATAAATTCTGTTCTTTTACCACCACTTTGAAATTATGATATAGAAGATAAAAAATCTTTTTTCGGTATTTAAGAGTCGGTTATAGTCACAGAGTATTTTGGCTTCGCGGCCCTCTAACATCGATTTTTTTTTTTTTTAAAAAAACAGTATCTATTCAAGTATTTTGTTTTTGCCAAACCCTTTTAAATAATAAGTTTTATTATTTAATGTAACTTTCAAATATTGCCGTACCGTAATCTCGTAGATATACACGTTTGAAATCATAAGTCAGGGTCAGATTCGCGGTTTTTTTACCGAACCAACTTATTTATATCATGTTGACATTTTTACCCAGCGGTTTGTCATATCTCTTTTATTTTTGTGGTTTTCCAGAGGTTCAAAAAAGGTCAAAATGAGTGCAACTTAGCTTTAATAATATATCCAATTTAATTCATAATCAGAGTCAAAATAAGTAGAGTATTTTTGTATACACTATTGCGTTTGTAGATTATAAAGTACTCCTCCGCAAAATAGAGTATAATAATAAATACTTTATATTCAAGTATACTTGGCAATCCTCTTTGTGGTCATCTGCAACCAGATTCATCATTGTCACGTTATTCAGAGTCAGCGCAATAATTATTTTCCACCATTTTTGCCTTTTGCGGTCCAGACCGCAAAAGGCAATCGGTGGGATTTTGGTTACTTTTAGTTACCAAAAATCTAACACCCCCTCTTGTTCCATCCAAAGTAGCAGGGGTCATTTGACGATTTAGCAGCAATTAGGTATCATCTTCCACACAGTGTATTCATCGTCATGTGTTTGGCTTTACACTGCTTTTATAGCCGATTTAATAAAGTAATTGAATAATTTAATTATCAAATATTTTAATAATCAAATGATTCAATAATCAAATTATTTAATAATTAAAGGATTTAATAATCAAATGAAAGAAGAAAGAAAGAAAACACGTTTATATGGCACACAGGTACATACAATGAGATAACAATTATAATATGGAAACTTAAATACTAAAACTTAAAACTATACAGCAACATTGTGTGTCTCACGGCATGTAGCAGTTGCCTGACACTGGTTTTGAACTGAACCTTGCTGTGAAATGATTTAACTATCAGATGATTTAATAAAAAATAATATGATAAATAAATAACCAAAATGACAGCATAAGTCTTTTCTGACTTCAATTGGTATTGTCACTACTTTGCCCAACGAACGTGTCATTGGCAAAGCAAACATACAACCTTCTCACTATCCACTTCCCACAATTTTTAAAGAAACATCCGTGTAAGTATCTACAAGACTAAAATAACATGTCACAAGCTGAGACCTTACATCAGTAGGTAAAACACGGATTCCTTGTAAGATTGGGTAACATGTTTTAAATGCATGACACGACAATCTTCGTGTTTACCGCCTGACTACCATCAACTAAACGCAGACTGCAGGTTTTAACTTTTTAGAACGTACGGGAGGTCGACAACTTGATGAGAAAAAAATGTTAAGTCTTCAATCGCTGATTACAAACAAAAATATGCCCGCTTAAATGGCAGTGTAATAATTTATCAGATGCAATGCATTATCAAAATGACTATGTGGTCAATATACTTCTAATATATAAGGTGTTAAAAAATTAACTTTAAGAATTTCGAGGGGACATTGTCCTCCTTATTATTAACAACTTTTACTATGGGACCAAACCTGAAATCGCGAAAAAAATTCAGCTGTTCCATATGTTTATGTTCGCATAACTCGTCAAAATGTATGGAGAAGCTGATTTTTTTTTCGCGATTTCAGGTTTGGTCCCATAGTAAACGTTGTTCATAATGTGGAGTACTATGTCCCCTCGAAATTCTTAAAGTTAATTTTTTAACACCTTATATAACAATCATGTGGCTAAACGTTAATTTCTTCTAAAAACTTAATAAGCACCATCTGGTGACAATAATGGAAAACCTATGCTTTTACGATTTGATATTTAAGTGAGTGTTTACCGTAACTCAGGCACAGAATAAGTAAACTCAGGCCCTCTGATGAGATGCGATTGTAATGATTACTGTTTTTAAATTTAATTTGATCTTTCCTAACTCGATAAGATTTGTAAAGTTTTGACGTGATTCGAATATAAAGATAATTAAGCACAAAACTTTGTCAGAAACCATAAAATAAGAAAAAAAAATTGATTCAGTGAAACCTACAAGTGCACTAATATTATGCACAGACGTGCATGCGTGAATGCTATATTTCTATGTCATTTGTAATTTAAAATATGGGAATAATTTCCAGAAATAAAATACGATAATGACGAGATAACATATTTTGAGATAATTTTTCATAACATAACAAAAAATAGGGCAAGTGTGAGACGGATTCACCCACGGAGGGTTCCGTACAAATTTACCTATGAAAACAGTTCAATTCCCAAATTGACTTACAAAGATTTTTTCGAATCGCAAAAACAGTTTTTTTTTGTTACGTAACTACAAATTTACAGTTTTCAAACTTTTTCCTACACTTGTGCTATGAGACCTTGCTTCATGCCAAATTTCAGGGTTCTAGATCAACGGGAAGTACCCTATGAATTTTGATTTCCCTGCCAGTCAGTGTGTCGACTTGCAGACAGGAGTGTCGAAATACACGCTTTTTGCGTCATAAACGGCCCTATCTTTTTTTTTCGTTAACTCAGAAGTTTGATTTTTTCACAGCTTCAAGAAACCGCAAACCTGAGTTTTAATTTTAATTTAAAATTTCAACTCGATACCTCCACACGTTCTCGAGCTAAATGCTCTTGACAGACAGACAGACAGACGGACGGACAACAAAGTGATCCTATAAGGGTTCCGTATTTTCCTTTTGAGGTACGGAACCCTAAAAACACAGATTAACAGAATTAACAAGTTCTGCATAAACGCGTTTACGTATTGATTAACGGCACGATTGCTACAATGGTTGAGAAATTGGCTGCTGCGCTGCGTGTTGCGGGTTCGATTCCCGCACAGAACAAATCTTTGTACCTATGACGTACAGTTAGTTGTTCCAGGTTTAGACGTCTTGTGTATGTGAGTTTACGTGTTTGTGAACGCATCTACAACGCAGGAGGAATTCCTAATTTAGGCAATAGTTTTTTTTTTAAAAAAAAAGGCCTAACTTACTTACGGTATTACTTATTTACGGTAAACATTTTAAAATAGACCATATATACCAGAATAAAATTATCATATTTAAACATTACTACCAAGAATATTATTACAAACAAGATAACAGAGAATAAATATAGCAGTGGTCATAGTAAAAACAAAAATAATATAAGTCACATGCGAAGACATCCTCAGAATAAACATATCAATCTATAACTACTTACTCGAATAATTACTCAATACAATTAACCATTAACCTTAGTTGATAACAAATTGCTTCTATATAGACAAGTGTTCAAAACGACCATCGTAAGAAGACACGGCACAACAATCATTTTAGAACAAGGCCTAAAAAAATTATGGATCAAGTTACAATAGTTTGACTCTTACCTTCTCACAATATCAAAGTCAATACCGTAACTGATCACAATTGTTATTCTAAGGACATTAAGATATGTACATATTTACTTTACCAGTAAAACATGATTTAACATTGGCTGTAATGTTAAGTTTAACATAACCTAAATACTTAGGTACCTATGTAATCGTGACACATCAAATCTTTGAAGGGTAATGCTTGTTACATTAGACCGACGCACACGTAGACTACGCGAACCCCCTAGTTAAGTTACAACCGTTTAATTTCGATTCTCTTTTCATTGATCGCCTCGAGTCGGCCACGCCTCCTATTCCTTTATTCTGACCACGTGACTGAGCTTTGAGATGACATGACGCCAGAATAAAGGAATCGGAGGCGTGGCCTACTCGAGGCGATCGACTAAAAGAGAATCGAAACTAAACGGTTGTAACTTGGCTAAGGGGGCTGATTTGTTCGCGTGGCGTGGATCTAATGTAGCTCTACAAGTCTAGTTGCCATATGTATAAAATGAATGGAGACCGACGCGCCCAGATTGGCGTACGTAACACACGCGTACGCCGATCGCAATGTGCGCAGTGTATTTCTACCTTTAGGCACACCTATAAGCATAAGCATAATCAGCCTTTTAATGTTCCCACTGCTGGGACTCAGGCCTCCTCTCTCTAGGAGAAGGAATGGGCTCGAAGCGGGCCCAGTGCGGATTGGTGAATCTCACATGTCTTCGAATACCTACACACCAGGCACACTTACTTAGTTTTAATAGAACAGCAAACTATGGTTGACCCTGCCAGGACAGTGGGATTGTTTGAAGAGTTACTGCTGCCCTGGAACGATCAGGACAACTGAAGGAACACAGTGACGGCTAAGTGCCAATAACTCCTAACTATCGAAGTAAAAAATTGCCTGCCCAAAAACGTTAGGAAGTAATACTATAAATTGACACGTTGGTTTAGTTAGGGGTTTTTTTCGCAATTTAATTTGATGCAGTTGCAACTAAACAAAACATACACAAACACAACTTTGAAACGCATTTTAATTATAAGCGTAAAAAAATAAAAAGTAATTTTCTCGAAAAATTACATTTATAAGGTACTAGCTGACTCTACGAACTTCGTACCGCCTAATAATGTAATAAATGAAGAACCGCTCGACCGATTTTGTGCAAACTTCCCATAAACCATCTAATAAATAGTCCGAACAAAGCCTAAATATTTGGTTTGGATAGGTGAGCCCGTTCTTCAGTTATAAAATTACAATGAAAAATGGCATTGATTTATATATATAGACTGGCACTTCACCGTTAGCGTCGACAAGTAGGTTTTAGTCGAATTAAATACGCTCACTCACATCCAGCTCACTAAAAATCTCTTTTTTTTAAATGCACCGCGTAGATTCCACTGTGATGAAATCGAATGATGAGGATCACATGTTTGTGACTCCTTCACGCTGAAACTGCAGAAGGAATTTGGAACGCAGGTAGACCATGTCCTGGAATGGCACAAAAAAATACTTTTTATCCCGAGAATATTTTCGTTTGGGATAATTTTCTAGTTTCACGCAATCGAAGCCACAAGTGTTACACACATGTAACATGTATCGAAATTAATACTGTCATTGTTAAAGAATTTCTCGTAAACACAAAACCGGTGCCATTTAATATTCACTAGAAGATTATTCCAGTTTAAAACATTAATTGGTCACACTAATAGTATAAAGAAGAACATTTGTGCGAAATGAAATTGTTTATCACCAGATTTGCGTAAAAATAAATTCATAAAACAAATATAACAATGAAAATAATTTGACGTGGCTAATTAAGAGCGTTCAACCCGAGATACATTGCTGCTCTTACGTAACTATGACGTTATTACACATTTTTCTCTAGATATTTTGGAAACAGATATCTCAAGATCTCTTTTGAAATCAAATCACAAATATGTGTCAATAAAGGCCTTAGATAATCTACTATTTTGCGAGAACTTTAACCCTTCATAATACAAGTTACATACAGTTTCGCAGTGAGAGCATAAATTTAAATGTTTTGAATTTTTAGTGTGATTATTATTATTTGGATTATTGTGATTTTAATGTATTGAACTTATTATATTTTATTTTATTGTTTTTTTTTTGTTGGATTTTTATTGTTTTTTTTTTTGATGATGTCTATTATGGGTTTTAACCTGAAATAAATGTTTTTTTTTTATAATGTTCTCAGTAATTTAAAAAGTACAAAAAATATATAAAGAAACGTTGCACATTTAAACAAGATTCTGAATGTCGAATTTTTTTCAAAAACTTATCGATATACGGTAAGACTGTCTTCTGTCCTTTGATGTAAGGGCGGGGCAGGTGGTCCTAGCCTCACGTAAGTCTGTTTGTTACTTCTTCACATTCAAACGTCTGAACGACTTTGGAAGGAAAGGTGGAAATTTCCACCTGAGTGGAACTGCAGGCACCAGCTAGTTTACCATTATTTTTTGTTTTTGCAGTAACCGTTTTAGATATACTGCGCATTATAATCAAGTTCAGTAAAACTACTAGAAGTTTGAGGACGTTGACATTACACAAGCAAGGAAAACAAATAAATAATATGAGAAGACTTGACAACAAAAACTTGGTAAGAAAGTTAGAGAAAAACAGCTTTCCAAAAGCTCAGGTATTTATTTGAACCTAGCTTTTGCCAGTGACTTCACCTGCGTAAACGTAAAAAATAATCTCAAAGAAACATACGCCCGGGTTAAAATCCTCTTTGCTATTCCAAGACATGGTTCATCCGTGTACTAAATTTCATTCAAATCTGTTCAGCCTTTTGAGCATGAAGGAGTACCTAAAAAACATACATACTAACATACCTGTGATGTATAGTATACAAATAAAGACTATGTAGTTGTTGGTTGCACAGACCGGCCGCTAGGTGGCGGGGATAGTCGGCCCTCAGTTGTAAGTTAACTACTGAACGAGTCGGTCGTGTCAACCCTTAACTCCAGACTTCGTAATAAATATAATGTGATTTATTCTGAAACCCCACAATGCCTTTGTTGAACTACGTAAATACAAACTTTCACCTTTACAATATCAGTGTGATATTCTTCGTGACTATCTTGTTGTTGACAAAAAAAAATAGTTGGAAGTGGCATTTTTGTACAAGAAATCGTTTTCCAGTATATGGATGAATATTCTATACTAACTTAGATTTGGGCCTCAGAAATGGAGGCCCATTGGAAGGCTTAAAGTTACCCAGAGTGCAATGTAAAGGTCCTTGTGTGATCGCATCAGTAATGAAGATATCCGCAGGAGAACCAAGGTTGCCAACATGGCCCGAGGAATCCCCAAACTTAAGTAGCTTTGAGGGCACATTGCCAGTAGAAAAGATGGTCGATAGGGTTGAAAGGTTCTAGAGTAGCGACCGCGCACCGGAAGACGCAACGTTGGAAGGCCTCTCACAAAGTGGCCTATGACCTGTTGAGAGTCACGGGAATGCGATGGATGCGCGACGCACAGGACCATTCGTGTGGCGGAGGCCTATGTCTTATTGTGGACGTCTCACGGCTGAATGATGATGATGATGAACTTGGATCTGTAAACTAAGATTATCGCAATCAAACGCGAAGACACAATGCAACAACAATTTTTCATAGAAAATGTTTTATCGAATTCGTTGTTGAATTATCGCTTCGCAGCCATTTGCGAGAGCCTTAACATTCTAACAAATACTTAAAGCCTTAGGCAAAATGTGCTTAAGTATTTGTGTCAAGAAATGCACGACATAACTGTTTCTTTATTGATTCTCTTGAATATTGCACAAGTCGTATGAACTCGAATGCATGTGTTTCCGAATGAAGACAGCCACTGACCTACAAGGTAATACGGGGTCTCTTTTGTACAGTAAATGACGTAACATGGATTTTATTGGTTATTATAGCTATCTCCCGCGGTTTCACTCGCGTCTTTGGTTACTGCTCTTAAATTTGGTTTATCATTTACTTTGTAAGTTTTTTATAATATAATTTCTGCACCCGTAGTGATTAATTTTGTTTAGTGATGGTCTGAAATTCAATTTTTATACCCAGCGAAAGCAGGTTGCCAATTATATATAATTCTAGGTTTTAAAGTCATTTTCCAGAAGAAAAGACATATATATAATTAAATATTGATAATTTAATTACACATAATCATTAGTCAGGCACTAACGTAATTATTTGTATAAGATTATTTACTTATGTGGCTGTTACGTATAAAATTATTATTATTGAGATACTTCTCTGCTCCCGTGGGTCGTAGCGTGATGATACAATAATGGGTTATCCAACACTAAAAGGATTTTACAGTTCGAACTAGTACCTAGTCCGTAAGTTAACGCGTTCAAACAGACAAACAAACTCTTCAGCTTTATAATATTAGTAAAGATTGTAATAAGTAAACAGCTTTTGTTTTTTTAATGATCATGCTGAGTTTTTGCTGTTCCTTTTGAAATATTAAGCGTAAGATTAAAAAAAAAACTGTTGCGTTGTTTCCTGCTGACAAACGCTTAATCAATATAAAAATTAGTCTATTGCAAAACTTCGTAAGTTTCAAGCAAACTGCAGGTTGTAGTGCAAAAAGTTTAGTCAAAATTGTGGTTCTTTACAAGGAAATCGAAACCAAATAACATTCAATATTTTAATAAGTGTCGTAAACAAAACAATAAACGACGGAAGTAATTTAGGTTTTTGGATCTAGATCTACATCTAAATATGCATGAAATACACCCAAACAAAGCACACCCACACGAATCACACCTAAAGTATTCCACTTAGCACACCCAGAGGTGGGCTTCAAATAAAAATTTAGAATAATTAATTTCCTATTCCACGAAACACACCTACGAATATCACTCGCATAGTGCGGGGACTAAGAAATAAAAATGTCGATAGAAGAAAATATTTATTATTTAAAAGACTAACTTAAATATCTAACATCTTTCAGTTTCATTATAATAATGTGATACAATATTTGTAATTTTTGTAATCTTACTATTTACACATTATGAAAATTACCAGTATTGTATCACATTGTTATAATGAAACCGAAACATTCAACACACAAAAGGTCTACACTAGAGGAACCAAACTCGAGCAGAGCACGAGCCGAACTCAAATTTTTGTAGTGTAGACCGACTCTAGATTTGCCGAGCGCTAGTAACACTAAGTGCACTAAACGAATTTGAGCTCGGCTCGTTGTTCGCTCGTACTCGACTCCTCTAGCGTAGACCCACCTTCAGAATTGGTTCAGTAATTTCAGACAAACAAACATTACACACAAACTTACAAATTTTACCTTTTTATAATATAAGTATAGATTTACAGACCTGTCCATAACAACTCCATCATTAACAATCACTTAAAGACGTCTATTAAAATAGAAGCTTTCACTCCTTACGTATTTATCTGTGATATATTGTCGTTAAGTATTCTTATAGGTCAAGGTGCATTTGATTATCAGCACTTATATAACGTTATGTCATCGGTTCACTACATAACGAGTTAGATTTGACTTACTTATGGCGATAAGTTGGCTTATAAGTTACTTTTAAGCAAGGTAAGTTATTCTTTGATGCATCAAAATGTTTTATTCATTGTTTACTTCATTATTTTAATGTGTGAAATCATCAAATATCTCCTCCCGCTCTGGGTGACGCAAGAGGGACTGTCAGACTTTTACTGACTGAAAGGCACCCCTGTTCCTTTAATTGCTTTTTATATCTACACTATTATAAATTAAAACTGATAATAAAGAGGTAAAGTTTGTTTTTTTGTTTGTAGGAGGTAATCTCTGAAAGTACTGGTCTGATTGCTAATTTTTTTTTTTATCGATAGAAAGCTGCTTTATTCTTGAGTGACATAGGCTATATTTTATGTACGCGAGCGAAGCTGCGAGCAAAAGCTAGTCACTCAATAAAAGTAGGTTCTTATTTTGAAATGGTTCAGGGAAGCGATAACGTTAACCTAAGTAATAGACACACCATAATCAAGTCGGTTAGTTTGAGGAGTAGCTGGAGAGGCGTCATGGCGTCCTCATATTCCGTATTACGCAGGTCATCACCGGACATAGTCAGTTTTGGAGATTTCCACATCGGATTAAGGCGGAAGAAACGCTCGGGTGTCAATATTGTCCGAACCACCCGGAGGAACGGCATGCAGTGGAGGTTTGCCCCGATTGGGCGGAGCACCGCCGTGTCCTCGTGGAGGCAATCGTTACGAGCCGGGCCTGGCTTATTCTTTTCTCCTTTCCAATCCGAACCAAAATATACCTACTCTATAAGTACCTACTGTTAACAGTAGTCGTAATTACAGTTCATATGTATACAAATGATGATGTCTAATTATCTTAATTCACTTACTTTTGTACATGTGCTGCTGTCAAAATCAACTAAACAGTACAATTTGGTTAATTTTATGTCTATTACAACCCATCACACACAATTAGCTTCAATGACGTAAACTGTAAAACTTTTAATTGTTCTAATTGTAACAGCATACAATTAGCATTTCAAATTTTAATGAAATGAGGTGTCACTCAACTTGCTTCTTTGTTTGCTTATTGCATACAAAAACAAATTTGGTAAGTTATTTAACTTTATACAGAGCAATTTATAGAGATAGTCGATTGTTTAAGAAAAAAACTACGTCAATAAAAATAATAATAAAAAACTTTTTAACCGACTTCAAAAAGAAGGAGGTTCTATGTTCGGCTGTAGATATGTATTTTTTTTATTTATTTTTTAGGTATGTTCACCGATTTTTCGGTCAATTGGGGACCGATTTTGAAAATTATATTCTTTGTGATTGAAAGGTTATGCTTTCGAGATGGTCTCATACTAATATTGTTATGATCTGATTATGAACTTCGAAGACATGGAATGAAACTCCTCACAGGATCACAGCAGAACTATCGTAACAAGTAAAATTGCTTTGTTTATACGTGTAGTCGATGACTGACTAAAGTAAGAGGGGGGAGTGGCAGGCGGTCGCCTCCTTCTGCGAAGCAGTCGGTAATGCTAGCAAAGGAGGTGGCCGATCGCGTGAGGCAACGGTCCTCACGCCCCAACCGCCGCCGGGATTCTGATCCCGATTTCTGGCCACCGTAGGCGCGGGCTTGCGGACGGCGAGCAATGGGTGGCTCGCCATCCGACCGTTCGGTAACCGTCAGGACCGAGCCCAAGTCGTCGACGGCGCGTACTGTTCCACGCGCGCCTCAAGGAGATGTCAGCAACTGTAGGGGCCTAGCAGGGACGAGCCTACTGGGGCCAAGGGTCTATTTCTGAAAGGAAGACTCGGCCCTGGTACGAAAGGCAACGAAGGAACACTGGAACAGGAGTTGGTCAGTTTTTTAGTCAGTAAAAGTCTGACACTATCTCTGAAGCCTGAATGTAGGCACCAGAACTTAATAATAAATCAATGTAACCTAACAGTGTTTTTAGAGGGGAAAATCATCCAATGACATCCCTCGCTCTTGAGCGGAGCGAGACTGCGTGTCAGGCTTTAACTAACTAAAAACCCACTGCTGTTCCTTCTTTGCCTTGGCCCCAGGGCGCCGGGTTTCCCTTTCACACTACCCTTGACTCCAGTAAGCTTCGACCCTGCTGGGCCCCTACGGTTTGCTGACATCTCCTAAATGCGCGCGTGGAACAATAAGCGCCGTCGATGACTTAAGCTCAGTCCGAACGGTTACTGGACGATCTGACGGCGAGCTACCCATTGCTCGCCATCCGCAAAGCCACGCCTGCGGTAGGCGGAATCCCTTCGAATCGTCGAATCGAATCGGGATCCCGGCGGCTGGGGCGTGAAGGCCGCTCCCTCGCATGTGCACGTGCGGCCTGCTCCTTCGCCAGCATCACTGCTTCGCAGAAGGAGCGACCGCCTGCCACTCCTCCTCGCTACGAACCATGTTCTGTACCAAGGCCCGGTGTGAGAGATTGTTGCCGCCAATCGGGCGATTGGCGGCAACAATCCCACGAGAACATCACTCACCTTCGGTTTGCCGACGTCATAGTAGTCACGGCTGAGACTATGAAGGAGTTCAGTACAATGCTCGGTGACCACAGTTGAGATTCCAAAAGAGTGGGACTTAAAATTAACATGGACAAAACCAAAGTTATGGTTAACATCCAAGTAGCACCCACTCCTATCAAGATCGGAGACTCGAAGTCTACACTCGAAGTAATTGTAGACGACTACGTTTACCTGGGACAGACGGTCCAGTTGGGTAGATCTAACTTCCAGAAAGAGGTCAATCGTCGAATCCGACTCGGTTGGGTAGCGTTCGGGAAGCTGCATGTATCTTCTCGTCCAATATACCACAGTGTTTCAAGACGAAAGTCGATGACCAGTACATGTTGCCAGTGATGACATATGGCTCCGAAACGTGGACGCTTACAATGGGCCTCATAAGAAGACTTAAAGTCACTGAACACGTCAAACTCAATTGGCAATAGGCAGGGCACATTGCACGCAGAACAGATGGTCGATGGGATGTAAGGTTCTGGATTGGCGACCACGTATCGGAAGAGGCAGCGTTGGAAGGTCTCCTACAAGGTGGATCAATGACCTGGTGAAGGTCGCGGGAATCCGATGGATGCGAGACGCACAGGACCGGTCGTTGTGGCGACGCTTGGCGAAGGCCTACGTCCAACAGTGGACGTCGTTCGGCTGAAATGATGATGATGAAGCCTATTACGCCGGCCGCCTATAAAACAAGTAAATGTTGTCAATCTCAATTGACCGTTTCGTAGGCCTTTTATAAAAAAGCTTCAAAAAATGGTGTCAGTCGTACAAAATAAACAGATATGTAGGTCCTTTAAAAATATAGGAAAGGTAAATACAGTAATTGTGTTTAAATAGCAGTTCTTAGTAGGTTTTGTGCGAGTGGAAAACCATGGCCTACTGATTTGTAAAGCCATAATATATTTTATGAAAATTATGTAATTAATTTATACTTATATGTCTAATTCACATTCACATGCCACTTTTGTAGGTACTTATATTATTATGCGAATACACATTACTGTAAATTACGTCTTCAATAAAGTTATAGAGAAATCAAAAAAATTAAAAACTATTTGTCCATCTAGATAAGTAGGTATAGCTTACAAGTAGGTGGTTTTACTAGAGTCCATAGACGTCTTAGAGTTCAAGTGTAAATGTACACATAAGCTATATGCGGCGTCTCTACAGACGTAAGTCATAGGTAAGTCATTTATTTCATAACATTATATAACATTTTGTAGAAAATAATATATAATAAAATGAATAAACATAAAAAAGAGCAGTTCATCTACCATCCATGCATGATGGTAGGTGATGATGCTCTTTTTACCCAACTGCAAGAAGGGTTATGTTTTTATGTTTATTCATTGTATTTTATATTATTTTCTACCTACCCATTACACTCTCACCCGTAGGTCTACATTTCAGGATCTTACGACTCTGCGGGATTGTTCGAAAGAGGGACCGTGGTGTTAAAATGCGAAGAGTAACAGAAGGAACACAGGTGGGTATTATCTGGCTCCTCAGGATGAAAAGCAAAATCAAAAATATTTTTATTTCACATAGGCCTACATGGGTACTTATGAAACGTCAAAAGCTAGAACACGGTTCCAAATTGGTCGTTTCCTAAAGCTAGTACATGGTTCAAAATTCCTATAGAGAAGAACCGGCAAGAAACTCCATGTTTATTCTTTTAAAAAAAGTGGTTGATGTTACAATATATTCATATTACAGTATTAATATATATTATGTAAGAACAGTGTAGACCAGTCAATATTATAGGTACCCAAAAACACAATAAAAATAATCATATTAAAAAAGGAAGGAAAGAGTTGGTTTTTGATTTCCCACCAAAATAGGTTTTTATGACCTCGGGCAAAACGAGCGAAGCGGCACAAAATGCGAGTAGGTAACATTCGCATGACTGACATAAAAATATTCAAAATTATTTAAAAATATAATTAGGTACCTACATGAGATTATTAAAATAAATTTATTTAAATAAAAAAAGGTAGGTAGGTAATATGGAGACATTTTTTACTTGAAAGACGGTTCGTTCGACTACATACTGAATGATTAAGTAAGGAAACCTATTATCGTTGCAAGCGCAGGTCAGTCAGCAAATTAATCTATAATTTATCCTAGATCTGATACTACGTCAAAGTCTGTTATTACCTACATGCATAGCTTAACTAGCATTTATTACTTGTTTATAATAAGCAGATCCTGAACATTAATATGGATGTTAACCTCGAAATCACATTGCAATTTATCGCCTGATTGCAACACTTCGCAATCTTTTACACTAGCAAATTAGTTCAATTACTTTGACATTTACTACTAAGTTTTTATATAATCAGGTGTGTATTTATTGCTTAATATTTCCTTGTAGAAATCGGAACTTACAACTTGCATTTGAATAGATTAATAAGCCACTTCGAAATGGCGCAGTGCCTACAATATAAACTAGAGCAGATAGTTACTTAGTTATGTCTTGAGACATGAAATTAATGCTAAGCGTAATTTGATAGGCGCTAGAGTTAGAATTCCCAAGTTCTACTGCATTATGAAAATATGAAGATCATTCAGGGAATTCCAAGCTGAGTGTTTAGGTATCTTCCAAACAGCTTCAGGCATAATTTCAACCAAATCATGTACCTAATCTCTGTCAGTACGACCGTCCTGCAAACAGCTGAACAACAACACAGTAAATTCTGGGCTAGTATACAAGTGTCATCAACGCCTTAACCTGGTTGATAAACACAATAAATGAATTTTACATGGATCAATAGGGTCAAATCGAAACGGTAACCTATCCAGTTATAAGTCTGTCCATCATCATCACATTATGCACCCGGGTGTCACCATTGAGCGGAACGTTCGGAAGAGACATTCAATCGGCGGCTGCGACCTCTCACATCAGGCGGTGGTTCAGGCCATGGTACAGAGCAAAAACGAATGAGAGTTGCCTACTTCTGCGAGGTAATAATGCTAGCAAAGAAGATGACCGCAAACTTGAGGGATCGGACATCCTCACGAGATGACGGCGACCAGAAATGGGCAGATTGCCCTCCGCCCGTCCGGTAAGAGCCGAGCCTAAGACATTTACGGCGCGGACCTAGAAGAGATGTCAGTAAAACCGTAGGGGCCCATCTGGGCCGATGCCCGCTAGGGCCACGGAGAATTGAAAAGCATATCCGTGATCCTAGCACGCAAAGGCCAACTGAAAAAACACAGGTGCGGGTTTAGTCAGTAAAGCCCTCTTGCTCCACCGTAGAGCAAGAAGTCATTAGATGATGACCCACCACAAAAAAAGGTCTACATTGTAAAAAAAAAACTGAGCAAGTGCGATTCGGACTCGCGCACTGAGGGATCCGTACAAACTTACCGATGTAATAAAGATGGAATAAAGTGTCGAAGAATTTTCCAAATCAAAAAATAAACTTTTTTCGACGTAACAACCAATTTACTGTTTTCAGATTTATTCCTATACCTGTGTTATAAGATCTTGCTTTATACCAAATTTCAGGATTGTGGGTCAACGGGAAGTACCCTATGAATTTTTAATTCTTCCTTTTGAGGTGCTGAACCCTAAAAAAATTACTTTACCTTGACGTAGATCCCTCTTCGAGGGGTTAACTACGCCACTGCAAAATTATTATATATGCTTAGCCTACCTTGAAAGAAAACTGGGCCTCCATAACTGGAGCAAAGTAAACAATTTGCTTACCGACACGATAAATAATTACTTACATAACATCAGAGCCCTAGAATTCGAACAAATGTCGGTCAACCACAACATGACACGAGCTGATGATTTATAGGTAGGTATGCTGTTCTCACATATGGCACCGTAACACATACCCATTCGTGACAATGTTATTAGTATATACTAAGAAAATACAGAGAAAAAGAAAATACAGTTCGTATGTCAATCTATGAATAATATCTATATACTTTTAATAAATCTGTAGAAGTGACAATTCCGTACACATTGAAAATATCAAAAAAAAAAAATGGCACGGTATGTTACTAGACCGACACCAAACTCAAAGATGTGATTTAAAAAAAATTTGTATGTCTGTTTGTTCCGGTATCACGCAAAAACTACCCGGTTCGATTACGATGAAACTTATTACTTTAATATCCTGGGCACCACACTGGGTACTTTTTATCGCGGAAAAGTATATACAATAAAAAAAAAACTTAATTTTTCAGTTCGATCCCTAGACCCAATTACTGTACCAACCGCAAATAATAAGTTTGTCGTAGGTTACGTCACCCGCAGTGGAGTTCACTAAGGGGCGCTGCACACGGCTAAGATACCTACTATAATATTTTATCTTTAGATACAATATCGCTCGCCATACAATTCAATGGACTATCACACACGGCGAAGATAATAAAGAATATTTCATATTTTCGTAAAAACCTAATAAAACCATTTTCGACTTTTATGCGGACGAAGTCGCGGGCAAAAGCTAGTAGCTAATATTTCGTTCCTGATTACATTCTACATCTATGTACATTTGCAGTACGTTTTGCGGGAACCCTTATTGCGGCTGATTTAACCTGTGAACCTTTCCACATATGACAGACAAGTTCGGTCTAGTCTCATTTTAGCCTACTGAGATATCGTTGCAGCGTTTTCTCAACAGACCAAAGCGTCATCATCATCATTTCAGCCAAAAGACGTCCACTGCTGGCTATAGGCCTCCCCCAAGTGCCGCCACAATGACGTACAGGAGTACGTCTCGCATCCATCGGACTACCGCAACCGTAACCAGGTCATCGGTCCACCTTGTAGGAGGCCTTCCAACACTACGTCTGCCTGTACAAACCAAAACGTAAGTATTACCTAAAACGACATTTCACTAGGATTCAATTTTCAGCGACTGTCCTGCCAATGCAATGATGATACGTTTGAAATTCGATCACGGTGTATGAAGTAAAAAAAAAGTAGAGAGTAGCTGATCTCAAGAGCCACTCTCTCATACTGTCACTCTGCAAGAGATATTATAGTGCACAATTTTGTGCGCAAACACAGGTGCACCATCTTCCACCTTTACCCTCATAGTCCGATTGGCAATCGACGTTACCGAGGGGAGATCAGGCACAGGACCATTGGTTTTACATGCTTTCCGATGGACGGGATTTTCATACCACCAACTTCCAAACTCCGGGCTGCTAAGATATTCTTACTGAAAAACTTTGTCCGTGCCGGGAAACGAACATCGGACCCCACACTCACCATAGTCGCGCTTGCTACCACGAGACCAACGAGGCAGTTCTCCTTCGTAGTCTAAACTAATATCATAAGGAGTTAGATATTTTGTTAGTTTGTATGTTACGATTTCACTCAAAAAATACTGAACTGATTTTCAAAATTCTTTCACCAGTAGAAACCTACCTTATCACTAAGTATCATAGACCTATATTTTTCACGCAGGCAAAGCCGTTAGCAAAAGCTAGTGTTTAAGAATTATCTACTATTAGCTCAATAAGAGCGTTCCTAAGACTTCATTTTCTAACCCTACCTTCTGGTAGCTCAAATTTTCTGTTGGCTCAAATACTAATATTATGTTAATTATGAAAGGAAGTATTCATCCACAGATAAGCTGTCACGAGGAGTGTGAGAGAGAGTTCCAGAGATACACTATAATTACAGACAAAGAGCCATCATACTGGTTGTAATGCGGAGTACGAAGGAAAAACAAATGGTAGTGCGACAGGGCTTACCCCTCGGGACGAGATTTTCAAAACAAAGTGTCCAATCTACCTAGATACATACCTACCAAGTAAGCAAGCAGGTTACCAGCTCACATGAGTGAGCCACCTTGAAACCTATCTAAATTTAACCTACTTTAACCAAGTGACATGAATTATTCCAATCATGTAGGTACATAAATATAGATTAATTTATAATGAGACTTGTCTATTAAACTAAGAATTTAATAGGCAATCTGAATAATCGTATGTTGCAGATGTAATTTATGGAGATAGTTTAGTCATTATAATATGATAATTTTTAATTTATTAATCGCCCACACATTTTTTTTGTAGCCTTGCCCCTTAAGACAAGCCTTTGGAATGCCATTTTTGTATCAGGGAGATCAGATAAGCCAAAGATGGCAGTATCTTACGAGCCCTTTTTAGGGTTCCGTGGTCCTAATAAGGGACCTTTAAGGCGGCAGTTTGTACCGCTACTGCGACCGAAACCAGAGACGAAGACAGGAGACCGCGACTGCGCTGGGAGAGTTCGTAACAGCAACTGCAAGCAAAACCAAATATATCGAAGATAAAAAAATTTGAATACAACTTCCAACACGCGAACTTATAGCGATTTTTATTCTGCTGGTAAATGATAAATGATAAATGATATTTATTTTGTAAGTAGGTTTAAAAAACACTTTTACACGTCAATTTTTTTTGTCATTTTAAACTAGATGAGGCCGGTGTTTCCTAGCTGACTACCCTGAGAAGAAACACCGAAACAAACTCAGGGGGCTGGAGGTGAGTACATGTGAAGATAGATAGTCTAGCAGAAGTAGCCTTGTATAGGCCCTAAGCAAAGTGCAGCGGACTGCCTGCATGGCCATTACAGGAGCATTTAGGACCACGCCAACTGCGGCGATGGAAACGTTGTTCAATCTCACCCCTTTACACATTGAAGTGGAACTGGAGGCGAGGAGGGCCATTCATAGGCTCAAAAGTATGGGGCATTGGACAAACTCCGGATACAAAATAAACCATACAAACACAAGACCGAACAGGGAACTTGACTGGATGATGGACATGGGATGTGACAAAATACATGCCATTCACAATCTCAAAAAGGAATTTAAGATCTACATTCCGAGCAGGGAGGAATGGAAAGGTGGGATAAAACCCCACAAAGGGAATAACCAGGTATGGTACACGGATGGCTCTAAAATGAACACCGGTACAGGAGCGGGGGTGCATAGCGACAACTGCAACCTTAGCATAAGCATGGGCAAACTGGCGACAGTGTTCCAAGCAGAGACCTATGCCATAATCGCATGCGCGCAGGAAATACTAGACAGTGGTACCGAAGGGGACACTATCTACATTTTAAGCGACAGCCAAGCAACACTCAAGGCACTCACGTCCAATAGAGTGGATTCTGGACTGGTACTGAACTGTATCAAAGTACTAAACCGGATAGGAAGGCGCAACCAGGTCAGACTGATCTGGGTGCCAGGTCATACAGGAGTGGCAGGAAATGAAAGAGCCGACACTCTGGCAAGGAAAGGATCCGAGACACCCCTACACGGACCGGAACCCTTCATAGGACTCTCGCCAAGGGTCATCAACCAAGCATTGAAAAAGGCTGCGCTGGAAATACACAGCACACACTGGCGCAACACAACGGGCCAGAAACACGCAAAGCTATTTCTCAATGACATAGACAAGGCCTGGACCCAAAAACTATGGAGGTACAGCAGATCACAGCTCCGAACAATTACAGGAGTCTTCACGGGGCACTATGCCACCAACAAACAGCTCCACAACATGGGACTAGCAAGCGACCCGACTTGTAGGTTCTGTGGAGATGCAGAGGAGAACATGCTACACCTACTGTGCGACTGTGCAGCACTAGGCTCCAAAAGACTAGAGTATCTGGGCCAACCATATCCAAGACCAGAGGACTACAGGCTCAGCCCCATCAAACCCATACTGGGACTCATGAAGAAGGTGCACAGAGGGCTAGGGGTTGAGTAGACAGGAGGGAATAGTACAAAAGATCCTGACGGGTCGAAGTGCTCTGGCCCAGGGCCAGCCCAACACAAGATAAGAAGCCTTGTATAGATCACGCAAATGCCCCAACAGTGTAGCAGTAGGTTTTGAAAGTACATAATTTATTATCACAAAACAGCCCTTGCGTATTTTTTGGAGATTTTAACGAAGACTATGTCCGCAACGACAAAACTGCAGTATTTCAATTAAGAACCTTCTGATGATAACAAACACAACAAAAAATAATGTGAACGCATGATGGCGTGACCAAGGAAAATAGGGATTATTTTATATATATATATAGATTATTATACATAAATATCATCTTCCTGTCTTTCTCAAATCTGTATGGTTCTTTCTTCAAAAGACCATCTCAGACAAATCTGCACTGTTCTCATGTGATTTGACCATTACATATTAACTGTATGGACTTTAAAAGAGACTTTGAGCCCTGAGTTTGTTTCGGTGTTTCTTCTCAGGGTAGTCAGCTAGGAAACACCGGCCTCATCTAGTTTAAAATGACAAAAAAAATTGACGTGTAAAAGTGTTTTTTTTAAACCTACTTACAAAATAAATATCATTTATCATTTATCATAATTTATAAGAGGTCAACGCAGCATTGTCTTTCCTTACCATATTTAGTGTCAGCCTAATAGTCTTCTATTGACAGGGGTATATACATGTCATCAAAAAAATAACTCGTAAAAAAACCAAGGCTCGCAACTCAGTTCTTCTACCGTTGAAAGTTCTGAGATCCATGTAATACCGAGTCGGTCAATTTATTCAGTCCTTATTTAAGGGACCTTGATGACCTAGATTGACTTGGCAATTGGACTAAACTATCTAATATAATATAATAAAAATCCACAATAATAATAATATTCTACAACTATCCCACAACGCCCTCTAATCCCAAACTAAGCAAAGCTTGTGCTATGAGTACTAGACAACTGATAAAACATACTTATGTATTTCTAAATACATACATATTATAAAACAATTACACCCAGACACAGAATAAATGATCTTTTTTATCACACAAACATTTATCCTGGGTGGGAATTGAACCCACGACCTCCGGCATAGCAGTCAGGGCCACTGACCACTAGACCAACCGGCCTGTCTAATATAATATAATACGCATTACTTGTGATAATACATGCGATGGAAATTCAGGCTTCTAGTTTAAAACACAACGAAGTTGTAGGGGATCGAAAATGGCCTGAACTGTTTCGAGAAAAGGATGATACGGCCGTGCTACTTTTTTTAAAGTGTGCAATTTCATTTAAAGTAGCAGATTATTTCCACTTGATCTAGGTTGCTATAAAAAAAAATAACCACGAAGGCTAAGGACTTCTAACCTAACCTGTCCGTGTCCTGACCTATAATAAATATGTCATCAAATTTTAGATTATTATCAGAAATTTAAATTTGAATTCACATGTTTTAGTCAAACAAAGAACCTGTTTTATAACTTAACCATAGGTATGCTTACCCATTAGTCTGCTGATTACTCAGGAAGTCAATATAAGAAGTTAAACAAACATATTTTTCCACTATTACGGACTCAATAAGATAATCTGCACATTAACTAGCTAATCTGCACTCTGATTTACGCAAATTAGCGGTAACATATACACCTATATCTTTTATTTTTTTTTTATTATGTATAGGTTCGCGTTTGACCACTATCTCACCTGATGGTAAGCGACGATGTGGTTAACGATGGAGCACGCTTGCCTAGAACACATACATATCAACGAATAATCAATCTCTCTATCTACTACATGCGCTGTCCCCCAAAACAAAACGCTCTCTATGTTTTCAGGTGTTTGGAATTCTCATAGTCTTTTTATATATTATTTATTTATTATAAGACATACATGCAGCTATCATTACAGACCAATCCAATGCAATAGTGTAGTCAAAAATATAAATTACAATAATGTTGTCATGTCAATTTGATTCATATCATAACATTTTCAAAAATAAAATAAATTAGTCAATATAATAAAAATTAAAAATTAATATAACATACAATTAAAATACAATTTATGGCAATTAATTATCAGTTTACAATTATTTAATTCAATTAATTATTTATTATTATATATTTTCATTATAACATAAAAAAAAATCCCCGTTTACATGTGGGCCCAGGCTCGGTCAATCGCTACTGTTTTCTTTCTTCTTCTTTCTTTTTTTTTATTTATTTCTCAACACACTGTCTGACGTACGATTAATGTCACTTTATTGTAGGGAAGACACTAACATCTGCAACACAGTTTCTACTAGCGCAGGCGTTAGGGAATCCTATAATTCAAATTGTAAATTATGTCAATAAAGAATTATTATTATTATTGTTCAACCGAGGTTTCCCTGTTTACACAATGGCTAAATATATCGATTGGCCGAGGCTAGGCCCACGTGTAAATGGGGCATTAGAAACAAGACACTAAAAAATTTGGTAACAATCGAAGTGTTCGCAACGCCGGTTCAAAAAAATGTTGAATCAGGTAAATAGATTCCATATTATCTCTCATTCTTAAATTTTCATATTTCATAAAGTAGGTCAATGAATTATAACAGACGCGTTGCTGAAATTTCATCTAACTACTTATTAAATAAATATCTCCACTATTGCTCCATGAAGTAACATAATGAAGAATGATAAAAATGTTTTATTTGTCAAACCTTGACATTCTCTTAGACAATATTTTTTTATCAGTAGGTACGTAGATAGGGACGTATGTATCTATCAGACATTGCATCATATCAGAAATGAGAGCACAATGACTTTACTAAATTAAGCCTACCAAAAATATTGCTAAATATGTGTCGTCGACTTCGTCTTTATCTACTTATTCAGCAAATATTTTTCCTGTGGTTTTGCTTGTTAAAAACTAGTAGGTTAATGTTGATAGAAATAGGCAATACTGATTTTTTGAGTAGAAATTCATCAAATAACTTCGCTCTGTGTAGAGCGAGAGGGAGTTAAGCCTTTACTGATTACCCACTTGTTTTCCTTCAATTGCTCTTTGCTTTGCAAGGCTGCGGTGACTCTTTTGAGTAAACCTGCGCCCCAGGAGATAAAATAATAATAATTTTATTCCACAACTTTCTCACAACTCTATATAGTCCTAAACTAAGCAGAGTTTGTGGAATAAGTACTAGACAACTGATAAAAATACTTATATATTTCTAAATACACACATATTATAGATAAATTACACCCAGACACAGAACAAATGATCGTGCTCGTCACACTAAAATTTGTCCTGGGTGGGAATCGAACCCACGGCCTCCGGCGTAGCAGTCAGGGAATGTACCTTATACCTGCAGAATGATCAAGTACATTCATAGATTAGGATTAGATTTAGACTAGGATATAAAAAAGACGGAAAACATGAATGTTTGGACCTCCATATAGTGTAAATGGTAAGTGAGGTCCAAGGCTTGATGCTCGGGCTGTTTTATTGGGGTAAC
The DNA here is from genome assembly GCA_949316375.1 of Mythimna vitellina. Lineage (NCBI taxonomy): Eukaryota > Metazoa > Arthropoda > Insecta > Lepidoptera > Noctuidae > Mythimna > Mythimna vitellina. The sequence continues at coordinate 13,771,231 of OX438686.1, forward strand.
CATCTAAAAACTACTCGAAGAATACTACAGTAGCAGGCGGGATTTTGATTGCAAACTGAGTCGAAGACAATAGTCCCCCCCCCCCCCTCCCCCACCCATGACAAGGCACTGAAACATGGTAACAGCTGTAGTAAATATACCGTAGGCGCCCACCAGGGCCGAAGCCTACTGGGGCCATGGGTCGACTTCTGAAAAGTTACCTGTGGTCCTGGGACGCAAAGGGTAACTGAAGGAACACAGTTGTGGTTTTAGTCAGTAAAAGTCTTACACGCCCACGCGCTACACCCTAGAGCGGGAGAAGACATTAGATGATTTCCCGCCTTAAAAAAAAGCTGTAGTAAATATAATGTGGGGATAGAGGTGGACTTATGTGCACACTTCTCTAAACTGTAGGTGAGATACAAACAATGATATTGATGATTATATGAATTTTTACAATGATAGCATCACTGATAACACTAGACAAGCTTAGAACCGCTGTAATCAATTGATAATAGCGGTTACCTATTTAAATAGGTATACCTATACATTATTTTGTTCATTAATTTTATTTAGATACATATTTAGTACCTACATTTATAAACATACATTCCATACATTTTATATGGCAACTAAATTTGTAGAGCTACGCTTGATCCACGCCACGCGACGACGTTCTACGTACAAATCAGGCGAGACACACGTGTGCGTCGGTCTAATGTAGTTCTAGCTTTAATAAAGCACAAATAAAAAAAAAAACTGGGCAAGTGCGGTCGTGCACTGAGGGCTCCGTACAAACTACAATTCCCGAATGGAGTCCCGAAGATTTTTCCGAATCGCAAAAAAGTATTTTGTGTGACGTAGTTAACAACAAAACTGTTTTCAGATTTATTTATAGGAATAAATTTTTCAGACAAAGTGCTAAAAAATTGTCTGAAAAATGCCAAATTGCAGGATTCTGGGTCAACGGGAAGTACCCTATGAATTTTGATTCATTTGAGTGCTCTGATTGAAACATATACGTTTTTTGCGACATAAGTGGCCGTATCTTTTTTATTCGTTAACTTAGAAGTTTGATTTTTTTCATAGCTTCAAGGGACTGCAGACCTGAGTATATGGTTTTAATTTCAACTTGATACCTCCATGCATATATTATGTCCTTCCGACAGACAGACAGACGGACAACAAAGTGATCCTATAAGGGTTCCATTTTTTCATGGTTTTTCCTTTTGAGGTACGGGACCCTAAAACCATTTAAAAGTATTAAAAATGGTAGTACTATAAATTATTATCTCGAAACGATACGTCTAACAATAAACTAAACAACTGCATTGTATTTCAAGATTCCTAATCTCAAAGAATACGACAGTGTTGCAATTAATTAAAAACGACAAATTAAAAAATAACTCATTCAAATATTTGGAATCTAACGCAATTTTTCATGGCGTACTATTAAGATAAGATAAATTGTATTTGTTCTATGACAAAATAACGGACAATAATTAAACATGAATCCGTATAAAAACCTTAGGGATGCTGTGGTAGCATCAGATCTTAATTTGGACTCAACGAGATCCTTAGAAAGTTCACCATGAAACTGTTCAGTGTATTCTGTGTTTTGGCCTTGGTAAGATATATTGTTATTTTATTTTTCACATTTTAGAAAGCTTACAGACTAATAACAGCAAAATGACAACAGTAAATAACTAAATTGCTAATAACAAGCTTTCACATGTATAATGCAACACATTTTCTTAGTTGGTCCCACAAAGCGAAATACCACTCAATGATTAACAGTGATCGGAGTACGTAGATTTAGTTTTGGTACTTGTATCATACTTGCACACAGAAAGAATAACATGGATAAGCCATGGCAGGTAAGTTCCTTTAAGGGTGTAGGTAGACATCCGCTAAGAACGAATTTTACGAAACTCCGCCCCTGAGGGAGTAAAACGGGGGGTGGAAGTTTGTATGAAAGTCCTATGTTTTTGAAGTAAGAGACTTGAAATTTTGCACAAAGCTTTCTTTTATGTTGTTGGCGAGCACTAAAAGAGGATTTTCCAAAATTCACCCCCTAGGGGGATAAAATGGAATGGATGGAATGGAATGGATGAAATGGGGTCCAAAGTTTGTTCGGAGAAACCTATTTTCACGCGGGCGTACCCGCTGGCAGAAGCTAGTATTATTATATGTTTCATGTGCAAATAGGTGCTAGTTGTTCAAAACATGTTGTTGACGCCATATTTTAGATGGGATTTATTATTTATATGTAATTTTTACTAGTGTACTGTTTTTTATTTTTCTTGTTCTATCTATGTTCACAATAAATTCGGAAAAACAAAAATGTTGTAAATTATATTATATAATTAGTATACTAGGCGAGCCGCCCCAGTTTTGCACTGACTTACTTAACTTAGGACGCAAAGGGCAACTAAAAGGCACAGGTGGGTTTAGTCAGTAAAAGTCTAACACTCCCTCTCTTGCTCTATCCAGAGCGAGAGTAATTAGTTGAAGATTTCCCACCTCAAAATAAAGTTTATTTAAAAACACCTACACTACCTAAATATTATTATTATGTCAATAAAACTTTAGATACCTACTAATTAGGAATCTGTAAAAATACCGAGTAAAACGGTGGTAAGAGTAGGTGGAGTTACTTTTGTCTAAGTATATTTTTTTAATAGAAATAGAATAGAATAGAACATCCATTTGTCTATTATCTCGCCTGACAGAAGCAACGTAATCTGTCTTGAATATATGCCCCCACCCCCGTTAATACCCCAAGGTTGTAGCTACAAGGGAACACAGAATAAATTAAATGATGTACGGGTTTGTTAAGTAGATAATAATGAAGTCTCTAAACTGTCAGATATTAACGTGCTAATTAGAATATCACAATTAGATACTTCACGCTTCTTTTCAAAGTGGTTAGCTTAAAGATGATAGTGTCATCAAAATGGAGCTTCGTGTTACACCTCTATTTTCTGATTACTACTATAATTGGTGTCTTATTTTTATTTGGCACCCTATTTTTATTTGGTACCCTATTTTTATTTGGTGCCCTATTTTTATTTGGTACCTTATTTTTTATTAAATACTAGCTAATTTCAACGGCTTTGCTCGCGTGATAGTAGACAATTATCTCAAGGGAACATATTCCCGGGGTAAAAAGTATTTTATGTGCTATTCCAGGACATGGTCTATCGTGTACCAAGTTTCATTGGAAGTTTGTCTGTACAAAATCGCTTTTAGAGAGATAAGACCGTACATTGTAATATTGGTGTACAATAAAGAGTATCTATCTATCCATTCAGTAGTTTTTGCGTGTAAGAGTAACAAACATCTCCATAATACATAAAAACTTTCGAATTTATAATATTAGTAGGATATGTGGCAGCAGGTTCCGGGTTCAAACCAACCAGGCACATTACTTTGTGTAATTTATTTCATCGCCACTGCTCTCAAAACGGTGAAGGAAAACATCGTGAGGAAACCGGCATGTCCTAGAACCAAAAATTCGTAGACATGTGACATCTACCATCACGCACTGTGCCCGCGTGGTGGATTACGGCCCATTCTCTCCCCTAGAGAGGAGGCCTGAGTCCCAACAGTGAGAACATTACAAGGCCGACTATGCTATGTGACAGCACGGTTTGGTTTGGTTTTGCGATTAGTTGGTGCGCTGCGTATCGCGGGTTTGATTCCCGCACGGAATAAATATTTGTATGGCCTAGCGATAGTTGTTATGGGTCTGGATGTCTTGTGTGTGTGAGTTTACATATTTGTGACGCACCAAAGATACAGGAGTAAATCCTGGTATAGGGCCAAAATTAATATTGTCTTGTTTTCAGGTGTGCTCAACGTTTGGGGCTCCAGACGTGCCGAAAAATGACTTGATGGAAGTAGCAAATCGCGATATCGATCTGATGTCGCATACAAGGTATTTTTTTATAATGAATTTTATCTATATATGTATTATATATATATATATATGTAATTACATGTAAAATGTGCATGAAGAGGTACCTCTAAGTGATATCTTTGATCATGTACAAGGAACAAGGGTCAGCATAACAGACGTTCATGGGATGCGTTGTACCTAAAAAGGTGGTCGCAATTAGGGTATTTCAATTCCTTGAGGGCCAATAGGTAAATTGCCATCGTTTACATTATAACGCTTAAACAGAATACCTTGCATTAGTGCAAGGCATTCTGTGGCATTCAGCAGGATGTAAATATGCATCTTTAAGATGAGAGTAAAGGATAGGTTCATTGTATGAATCCTACAGCTGTCACCCGCACCATCCCTTAGCAATTATCCAAATAGTCAAGTTTACTATCCTAAGTAACAGTGAAAAAATCAAAATCTGAATCAACGCAATCTAAAAACAAGACCTTTCATACTCCGTTTAGGCGCATATTTTAACAATCCCTAGGAAACCCACCCCTATAGGGTAGATAATTCCCGTTTACCTAGAATCCTGAAATTTTGCATTAACCAAGGTCTTGTAGCACAAGTATAGGAAAAAATCTGAAAACTGTAAATGTATAACAACGCCACAAAAAAAATATTGCGAGATCTATTCGGGAATTGAACTATTTACACAGGTAAGCGTGTAAGGAACCCTCGGTGCACGAGTTCGACTCGTAACTTGACTGGCTTTTTTCTACTTCCTATTAACTAAGTACCATCTATTCAAAATTACAGGGAACTCATAATGCAACTGGTTGAGAATCTGCGTAAATCTGCGCAGGAAGCTTTGAATTCTGTCAAAATCTTCAATGCTGGCATCCTGCAAGAGGCACAGCGGATCAGAGATAAAATCATCAGTGACGTGCAGAACTTTAAGAATCGCGTCACAGAGGCAGTTGAGAATGTTATGAACAGAATTTCTAACACCAGTGTGGCTGTCAAGGAATGTGTCGATGTGAGTATAACTACTACCTATCCATACCTCTAGATATACCTATAAGTAAAATTGAAATGACTGTTTGTAATATAAAAATAACATTTTTTTACGAAATGAATACGAAAGTAACTAAAATACAATTTTTATCTGCCTGTTTGCCGCAACTAATTTGATTTTGTTTCTGATTTTGACGTAACTTTTACAGTCGAATTATGAGAAGTAGGTAATTTAGTCGTACGATTTTTTAAATATCAAGCAAAAGCCGGCTTTCACGACTTAAGGGGTGACCAGTCGGATGCAAACTAGCGTTTATGTTTAGTTTGTGTTGCGGCTACATGGATGTAAACCACGCGCCAACACGTTCAGAAGTTGGGAAAACGCGCCTCCCAACCAAGGGCGTTGAAGGTCATGGATTACATCGAGAAGTTAATTTGTAACTATCTATTGATAGAACAGCAGGCAACATTTTAGATTACTTCTACTCTATTTTGCTATATCCATTTCATGTTAAAAATTAAGTAGGTAAGACAATCTCATCATACTTACTTGCATCTTTTTTCTCTCATTATGTAGTCTCACAGAAGCACTGCAGCCGCTGTATTCAACGATACACTATCCAGCACAATGACTTGCGTCGACGAACGCATCGCTGATGTTTCCAAAGAGATCCAGCACTTAGTGACCCTAGCAAATGATGCTATCGAAGCTAGCTCACAGGCTATAGAAGACATGAAGAAGTGTACTGCGGATAACACTAACTTGTGGACTGCTGGATCCTGCCTTGGAACCGTAGCTATGCAGACTGAGATGAAATCAGTCGGTTTTCTTGGACAGTCTACTATGACGGTAAGAACCTTCTTAGTATTTAGTTCAGCAATCCTCGTTCTAAGTAATAAACGGTACCTAAGTGCTTTGTAGAATTCTTTGGGTTGTGGGCCTCATTCATTGCAGGCGTAAATATCAAGCTGACGATACGGATGATGATATCGTTACTTTGGTAACTCCTTCAGCGCCACCAAGCTGTGTAACTGGTGTGTCTGAAGGATCGTCAATATTTAACCAACTTAAAGAGTATCGTTAGTCATTGACATAAAGCTCAGGCACCGAAGTACTCCTCCACATCGCTGACATCTGGAAACGTGCCCAGAAGGCTGGTAAAATTGCCTTGTTGAAAACCAATGCTGTCTTTGGGCAAAGAACGAGCCAGCCCTTTAGTCACGCAGTAACGATCAGTCTGCGAGAAATTTCCTTGAAATGAATATTTAGGTACCTATGTTTTGTTTCAGATTGGTCGCATTAACTTGGGCATTGCTTCCCTACCAGCTTCCCTCGAATTTTGTGCCGGTGCGCGTCTGATTCAAACTGGAATCCAGTCTGGAAAGATCATCGTTGAAGTTGGTACCTGTTCAGCAAACGGAATCTTCAACACTATCATTGGTAAACCTACGCATGTTGAAAAATAATATGTTTTATATACCTATAGGGTGGCCAACTAAGATGTACCTATTTATACTTAATTAAGATCTATAGCTTATAAAACTGACCCTAATGCTGCCTATTAGGGTCAATTTTTGTCGTTGATTGATCCATATCTAAGTACAAATATATTTAATAATACATTTTCATTTAAACAGAAAAATATCTTAATTTAAAGTTGTGTGCATCTGGTTTAGCCACTCTGTATAAGAAATAAAGTGAAGGAATGAAATAAAGGAACTTCTAGTACATTTTGCGTATTTTCATTTCGATCAAGTAGGTATTTACCTATCTATGTGAAGACCCTATTGCACTCAAATTAACAATTTCAGAAGTCTTTGTTGACAAAGTTTGCTGACAAACACCTACCTTTCTTCTAAAGGCAAATCTCGTTAAAAAGGACTGTCGGACAGTCATAAAATTTTCTATTCAATCAGTGGAGCGGTGAAACATTTGCCAACCAACATCTATTTTTTCGCGCACGGGTGATAAGAGCTTAAGAGCTAATGCTCCCAGGCGGCTTGACTTTTTCAGGCATTTTAACTATATTGCAACCTATTTACACAAAACCCTCACAAATTATAGGTACATCCAAACGTTCCCCATGAAATACTGTCCGTTGATTAAAACCTTTTCACTAGTTTTTATATTTATCGTGGACTGACAGATAAACGCAGTGGAGACAGTTTCTTAATATGTAGTGATTTAATTAGCTAAATACTTTTTTAACCGCAATGAGTATGGCAGTCCCATCATACCCTAAATACTTACAAATTGATAAAACGCAATTTTAAATGCCATGATCCTGAACAGACTTTTTGAGGTTGAGAAAAGATTTTATGGAACGTACCTTCAGCCTAAATAGATAATTCCTATCACACTCATATGCAACACACAATGACTTACTTATTTTTAAATTTTAAGTGTATTGTTCTACATTGTGTGTATAATAAAATATATTTTCTTTATTTCTTTCTAACATTGAAGAGGTTTCTGTAGTGAAATATAAAGAAAAATAAGCCCATGAATTATTACATTGATAATCAATATTTATTAAAAAAAAACAAAATGACGACAGTAGTTTAACAAGAATAAATGCTTAGTTACAAAACATTGTGATGCTTACATAACTTTTCATTAAAAACAGATTAACACTTAAAATATTAGCACATTATTTTAACAAAATAATTATAATTTGGTTTAAAATTTTATCGCGGGCACATAGCATGACGACCACCATCAACTGCGATTGTTGCACCAGTAATATTACTCGCACCTTCACTAGCCAAAAATAATATGGTATTTGCTACCTCCCTAGTAGTTCCAGTCCTTCCTAATGCATGCGTCTCCTTACATTTCACCAAATACGCAGCATAATCTTCCTCACTGACTCCACCTCTCAAGTGTATGCCAGTTTCAATTACACCTGGATTCACAGCATTCACTCGAACACCTTTGCTAGCTAGCTCTAAGGACACACATCTTGTAAACTGGTCCAAGGCAGCTTTAGACATGCAATATGCAAGAATGCCTGGAAAAGACCGCAGTCCAGCCACACTGGATACATTAACGATGTTCCCTTTAGTCTTGACAAGATGCGGTGAAGCCAACATAGTCAAATGATATGGCCCACGCACATTTGTATTCATTATGCTGTCGTATTGAGCAAGAGAAGTATTCTCAATCGAACCGATTTGCATAATGCCGGCATTGTTGACCAGCACATCAAGTTGTTTAAAATTGTTGATGGTTTCCTTCATTAACTTTTCGACATCAGCTTCCTTGTCAATATCGGCGACAACAGAGAATGGTGTAAGCTTGCTGGGTGAAGCGGCTTCGCATTCTTTTGCAGTCTTCTCCAGGTTTTCCTTGTTCCTTCCTGTTAGGACTAGTTTCGCACCTTGCTTCGCAAATTCTATTGCAGTTTCCGCTCCTATTCCTGAGCTAGCTCCAGTTACAAGAACTACTTTATTGGTGAACATTCTTGATACCTGATTAAAAAACAAAACAAGTTTTAATTACGTCAGTCTAGCTTCAAAAGTATTGAGAATCACAAAAGTACTTTAACCACTCTCCACTCTCTTTTCTTTTTAAACGTTTTTCGCGCACTACAACAAAACAGGTTTAACGTCATCTACTTGTCTGCAAAGGCTACTTGTTGATAAGAACATTTTATCGACCTCTAGGAGTAGGATTCAATTTGCGATAAATTAATTGAAACATAATTTGACCATTTGACCATGACCAAAGTACAATGGGTACTAAATAAGACTAATTAAACTGTTTTGAAGAGCTTGATTAGTAATACCTTCCTACATAAGCCTAAGTAGTGTATAGATTAATAAGGGCTTGTGCAGCGTCGCATTTCATAGTTATTTAAATACCGTAAAACGGGGTGACTAGAACCGAAGGGGTGAATAGAAACAAAACTTTTGGTTTGATACCATATTATTGGCTTCTAACAAAGCATCGACTTTTTTTATTATTATTTTTTCATTAATAAATTGATATAGTTAAATGCTGCAAAAAAAAAAACAAAAAATATCGTTCAAATACCCTTTGAAGTTTTTTTTCTATTCACCCCATTTGACTGTATATTCTATGTAAAAACGTAATAAGGAAGCCTTGGCTATAAGTTTTCTTGAAGTATGTAATTAATTTCTAAGTAAGTACATAACGATGTACCTACTAATCTTTGAAATATATACTAACATTAGTAACGACAAATGTTAGTAGGTATTTCAAAGTTTCAACTTTCAAATTGTGCGACATTTGGCATTAACGTGCGAAAAAATTAAACTGTATGATTACTCAATGCCTTTATTTAAACAAATGATTTACTGAAGCCTTAATTAGCTTTTATCGATATCAGAACTAAAAGCACTATCGGGGACACATAGCATGGCGACCACCGTCAACCGGCATAGTTACACCAGTAATGTTACTGGCTGCAGCACTTGCTAAAAATAGAATCACAGACGAGACTTCCTTTGCATCACCAGCTCTACCCAGCGCATGACTGTCTGCGCACTTCTTAATAAACACTTCATATTCTTGCTCATTCATGCTTGACTTCATGTGAATACCCGTTGTAATAACACCAGGGTTAACAGCATTAACGCGAACATTCTTCGGTGCCAGCTCGAGAGCAACACACCTCGTAAATTGATCCAAAGCAGATTTTGACATGCAGTAAGCAAGAACATTCGGGAAAGATCTCAAACCAGTAACGCTGGATACATTAACGATATTGCCTTGTGTTTTGATAAGGTGAGGAGTAGCCAACATCGTCAAATGATACGGCCCGCGGACATTTGTGTTCATAACACGATCGTATTGAGCCAAACTCGTATTTTCTATAGTTCCCGATTCAAGAACGCCAGCATTATTCACTAGGACATCAAGTTGTTTAAATTCATCTATTGTCTTCTTAATAATGTTTTCTACGTCACTTTCAATGTTCATGTCGGCGACAACGATCAACGGCTTCAAATTACTTGGTGAATATTCTTGGCATTGTTTTGAAACTTTGTCTAGATTTTCTTTATTTCTTCCTGTAAGTACCAGCTTGGCATCAAGCTTTGAGAAGTCTAGGGCAGTTTCTGCACCAATTCCCGAGCTGGCACCAGTAATGAGTACCACTTTGTTTGCAAACATGGTTGGTACCTGATTGACAAAATATTTCTTTAAGTCTTTGGGTTAGATTTTCGTATTAGTGACGGAATTGACCAATAATAATGATACAAACTTGCCTTTTTTAAGGAATATCAGGTTTCAAATACGAAAGTAACTAGTTAGGTATCAGAGACAGCTGGCAGGTAGAACAGTGCAGGTCATAATTCGTTTTTACAGTTGTAAGACTCCCCTAAATATGATGACCCACTGACCCTATTTTATTTACGTACAAGCAACTAATATTACCTATTATCGTGGAGAAAAAATTTACAGTCGCCATTATTTCGTCTGAATAGGAAAACCAAATCTATGTAGAGCTACAAAGATAACGCTGATTGGTAATTCTAACCATAGATTGTTTATCTTACACCTACCTACTAATTACCTATCTGCAAAATTTCCATTACTACGTTAACACGAAATAGGTACCTACTTAAAACTTTAACCGAGAAGCCGGCATACCCTAACAGCACCTATAAACTATCCTGGCCTACCTAAACCTATATCAATTAGTTCAGAGAGGAATATCAAAAATTACGCGGTAAATAATTTATTAAAGAACAAATAGAAGTAGGTACTTACAATAACAATCGTATACAAATAAAACAGGCTAACCGCAATGAAGTCAACTTTTCGCGTGAAAGAATAAAGAAAAGAATAATACTAATTTTGACATTGACAGTTGAACTCAAACGTCACCATTTTTCACCAGAAAGTATGATAGAGGACCATTCCCACTTGTCAGATCCATCTTTTTAGTCACCATAGATTAGAAAAGTACTTTACACTAGTCCGTAGACACACACACATCGACTAAATTCCGTAGTTATTCGATGTGATCAAGTACTCTATGCGATAAAAGAATGGTCGTGTTGTAAAACTTGTAAAGTGAAATTAACATAAAAGTTTTTTTTTGGTAAACCAATTCACCATCCGTCAAATGTCAAACGTCATTTCATGTTGACACGTCTTTGTTTAACATGTTATTTTATTGTGATTTTTATTCGAAATCATGTAGAACAGTCATAAAATTTTACAAAGTTCCACAAAGAAAATAATGTTTAATATAAAAAAAAGTGCAAATTATACCATTATTGATCTAAACAAAATTACGTTGCAACACGTTTTCACGCTGTGGCCGGTAAAAACAGTTTTATTTTAATGTTTATAGACAACTTCCGAGGTAAACTTTGATCCCTGAAATCTCCAAATATATTATACAAATTAAAATAAAATTCATTTAAACATGATAATATTTGTTTATTTTGTTTTGGTCAATGTTTTTGATAGCAAGTATAAAAAATGTTGATATTTTTAATTTATAATGCGTTTCGACTAACTTAAAATATTTATTTTCAGGCTTAAGTAAAGATACAGTACCAAAAATAACTGGGCAAGTGTGAGCCGGACTCGCGCATTGAGGGTTCGCAAAAAAGTTTATTTTTGTGACGTAACTACAAATTTACAGTTTTCAGATTTTTTCCTATACTTGTGCTATGAGGTCTTGCTTCATGACAAGTTTCAGGATTCTAGGATAACGGGAAGTACCCTATGAATTTTGATTCCATTGAGAGTGTCGAAATGCACGTCTTTTTTGCGACAAAATTGGCCATATCTTTTTTTCGTTAACTTAGAAGTCTGATTTTTTCACTACTTTAAGTCTGCGGCTATAGACTTGGGTATATGATTTTAATTTCAATTAGATACCTCCAGGCGTATGGTTTTAATAGATAAGGGTTCTGTTTTTAGGGTTCTGTATCACAAAAGGAAAAAACAGAGCCCTTAAGGGATCACTTTGTTGTCCGTCCGTCTGTCTGTCTGACAAGACCCTTTATCTGGGGAACAAGCGGAGGTATTGAGTTAAAATTAAAACCATATACTCAAGTTTGCGGTCTCTTCAAATTTCTAAGTTTACTAAAATTTTTGTAATGAAGTTAAAAGCTGAAAGCTCGCTTAAGCGATAACAGTACTGCACACTACAGTACTGGGTTAATAAGTTTTTTATTTTCTAACACAAGAGACATTATTCAATTCGACTCAGAAAAGACATAACATGACGGGGCAACACACGTTGTCAATTTTAAATAAAATTTTAAATTTTTTTCACCGATAGAAAGCTGCTTTATTGCTGAGTGACATAGGCTATATTTTATGTACGTGGGCGAAGCCGTGGGCAATAGATATTATAGCATACAGCCTTTCTCGAAAAAGATTGGTTCCTACCGTTCGTTGGTATTGGTTATTACCGTCCCCCCCAGAATATCAATATTACCCCCAGTTTAGGAACCGTAGCTTTAGGAGAATCGACTGTAATAAATTGTGTGTGAATGCATGTGCATCAATTAAATATGGAAAAAAACTAATTTTTAAATGGGGCCCTCATTAAAACGAGGTGGCACTAATTTCAATTTTTTTTGAACCTCTGGTAATACAAAACTATAAAAGAGGACACCTTAAAAAAATATTTTATTTAAATTGCCTATATGTTCAACTGCTAGGTAGAAATAAAAACATTATATACGTAAATTAATATAGGCAAGTTAAAAAAAACACTAATCTGAGCCTAACTTACAATTTCAAACGTGTCTGTCTACGAGATTATGTCTTGGAAATATTTGAAAGTTAAATAAAATAATAAAGTTTGTTTATTAAAAGGGTCTGGCAAAAATAAAAATCTTGAATAGTTACTGCGTTTTTTTTATAAGAATAAAATCGCAAATAAGTCGCTGCGAAGTCGATATAGACCCAGGCGAGTACCTATAAAATACTATCTGACTATAACCAGCTCTTAAATATAATAAAATTATGGGTCGTTTGCACAAGAGATATATTATGATATGTATCATGCGTTAAAAAAGTACATACCATTAATAAGAATAAAAATAACAGTCTGGTTCAAAAATTAGTAATACAATACAATTAATTGATTCAAAACTCGATTACGATTTAAGGAAACATACTCGACTAAAAGTAAACATCTATTGAAATCTCTATGGCAAACTGCCTTGCGAAACATGAAGAGTAAAGTGATTTATTGTGAAATGAAATAAGGATTTTATTGTGATTTTATTCACAGTAGTAAAACTATTGCAGAGTGATCTTTTGATAGATTTCCTATTTGTAACTTATTTCGAATTGTGTGTTAATGTGAAAGCGATTCGTTAATTATTAAACATGTCTGTAGCGTCTGTCGCGAATGCAGATTCGTTCGACGAATTCTACACAGAGGTGAGTGCTTTATTTTGTAAATATTCTGCCAAATTTTTACATTTTGTGCTAAAGAACTTCTTACGCTATTACTACAATTACGAGTTCGTATCTACGAGCTTGATTTAACTTTCTTACCATTACACAATAATGTTAGTGTAAATATTGAACGTTTTGTGTACAAGTAGGAAGTTTTACTATGCGTCATTAATGAATTCAATATTGCATGTCTGTTGTAACCCGCTTTTTAGGTGAAAGAAATCGAAAAACGCGATTCTGTGCTGACACCAAAACAACAACTGGAACGGTTACTACGTCCTGGCTCCACATACTTCAATCTTAACCCATTCGAAGTCCTGCAAGTTGAACCAGATGCATCCCTCGACGAAATCAAGAAGAAATACCGCAGACTTTCCATACTGGTACATCCAGACAAAAATATGGTAAGATAAAACAGTTTAATAATTGTTTTCAGTGACTAACCAATAGTATCCCTTTTAACTTTCGATAAATACCATGTGCTCAAAGTAAACTTTTGATAACTTACCTGATTTCATTTAGCATCTAATAATTTACATTCTGCTAGTAAATTTCTAACTTGACCACAATTTTCAAATGACCTACTTTTACAAAATATCTCACTCCCAGCTATATTTTAGCTTTAAAGTATTCAGTTCTCAAGTAAGCAGATTTCGTATTCGTTTAGACGGTTACGTCCGTCAACATTTCGTTTTTATCCACAGATTGGATCATACCGAGGGATGTCCTGACACAGCAAGTAATAGGTAAGGAACAACAGTGGAACATCAGTGTGAACGGGAGACAAACAATGACAGCACACATTTTTTTTTTAAATATCTAATAGTTCTTGACATAAAAGTTATTAGCCAGACATACTTTCATATTATTCCGATTAAGTAAAATTTTGTATTGTTTTGAATTACAGGAAGACTTAGAACGAGCCCAACAAGCTTTTGAAATTGTAAACAGAGCATGGAAGACCCTTGAGAATGACGACACAAGAAAAAAATGCTTAGACATTTGCGAAGAGGCAAAAGAACGAACTGACCACATGGTAAATTGATTTTGCTGTTGTCAATAAATTCAAAGCTTTTTACAATTGCTATTATAACAGTCAAATCCCACGCTATTAATCTAATGTTGATAATTTTAGATTGAGCAGAAAAGAAAAAAGCAAAAAAAGGATAATAAGGGGTCTGAAGGAATTCCAGAGGATGATCCTGTGAAATATAAACATGCCATTTATGTAATGACCATGAAGGTATGAATTTTAACTTTTTTGGTAGTTAGTATCTTTTTGCAGATGTTGGGGCATGAGTACTTTTATTGCACTCACAGAGAAAATACTCAAATTTTTATAATTTGCAATTTACAAATAAAACAATTTAAAAACATTAAATTGTTTTATTTGTATTCATGTCTTCTCATGGATTTCATGGATCTCCCTTAATGTATGTAGTATGTAAGTGCAATTAGAATTGTAACCAAGGCAAGCAAAAAAGTGTCACGGCAGTACCATTCTTTTCTCGAAACAGTTCAGGTCATTTTCGATGCGCTATACTCTCGTTGTGTATAAAACCAGAAACCTGAATTTTCAGTAAGCAAGCAGGCATTGTATAAACACGGTATGTTTAAAATTTCATTAAATTTGAACCAGTAGTTTTAGAATTATAATTGGTCAAAATTTGTTAGTTTTGACACTCACTGACTAAGAAGTGCCTTAGAGTTTTGATGATCGGTAGACATAGAGGCTTCAAATATAGCATACAATTAGTGTTTAGTGTATAAATCAATGAAAAACTAAAATATTTTGCAATTTCGGTACAGTTTTAATAAACCAATTGCATAAATAACTGTGTAACCCAATAAAATATGTATAGGATTACAAAGTTACATTTGCAGTGAATGAATCAGTGTACCTGAATATTTATAATATAAAGGAATCTACAAAAAGAAATGAGATGCCACCAAAAACATAACTTATAAATAAAAAACGTTTTACAAAAAAAAGAAAACAAGACTGCCTTTACTAAAAAAAACACAGTTGGTATTGTTTGTTCCTTATTTAAAAACTTTATATTTGCGATACAATTATAGCAAAAGTACCTATTTCTCATGACAATTTCAATTAACCCAAAAACTGCTAGGATATTGCATAATGATAATATGCATTGTTTTATTGTGAAGTTCCCGTGTCCACCTTCTGACTCCATCATCATCATCAGATCACTTCGATGATACCATTTTCAACCTAACTATTCAGAACTGTTTATTTCTTTGTATTGTCATAGTCGCTTAACTATCTTCAATGTGATATCTATGTGAGTATGAAGTTCCGTTGGCCATTTATGGCCTTCTTCATCAGTTCCACTTCATCAAATGTTACGTTTTGACTATAAATTATTTGAAAAGTTCCCTTTATTTCTCATGGATCTCATCATCAGTACTAAATTTTGAAAAAAATTGACATCTGGGAGCATATTTTTTAAGGGGTAAAAATTGTTTTGCTGATTGGTCCATAAACAATGAGTTCTGAGGTAAAAAACAGTAAAAAAAATATATACAACCAAAATGAGAACCTTCTCCTTTGTTTGGAAGTCTGTTAAAAAACCAAGGCTTGCAACTCAGTTCTTCTACCATAAAAAGTTGCGAGCTCCATGTAATAATTACCAAGTTTGTTAATTTATTCAGTCCCTACTTGAGGGACCTCTTACAACATCTTATAGTGACCATATCAATATTACAAATCTTTTATGTTTTAAATAAATCTATTGACTTGGCAATAAGACTGAACAATCTAATTCAATATAATACATATTACTTGTGAAATATATTTTGTTTTCATGTGATTGCCCCGTAAATCTTTATTTAAAACAAAAGATTTGGTAACAAAAAGGATAGTGTTACAAAATAATTACTAATGATTTAACCTTTGTACCTTTTTGAGAGACAAATAAATCTTGTCATTTAATAATGACAAGATTTATACATTAAACTATAATTAGTGTGAACCATATATTTTCAACTTGAGTGGTGTTTCATTACCACTCAAGTTGAAAATATATGGATTTTACTTCGAATCGCTAGTCTAAAGTAATACATGTGATAATTCAGACTCGGAATAACTTGACAGTAGACATAAAATTCAAAATAACCTCATAGTGACAGCCATTTTTTATGAAAGTGGGAAAACATCAAATAACATTTCCTGCTCTTAGAAGAGGGAGAGGCAACCCAAGGTGTTCTTTCAGTCACACTGTGCGATTTAGGGGATGTGGTAACTGTTTCGAATTATCCCACTGGCTTAAAAACTAACACTACCTTGATCAATGTTTGTTTAGCAACAATACATTTGTGTGCTGCCAAAACCGTTGCACACTGTGACTGCAGTCATGTTAATAAAAATATCAAAGAAGGACATTTTATAACACTTTTATAATTGTTTGTTGAAACACTAATCTCTGGAACTACCAGTTGGTTAAGAAAAAATAGTTCTGTATGGGAGGTTCATGATGAATAGTATAGGCTATATAACATCATTCATGGAAGCAGAGCAGTGATCAAAGCTAAGATACAGCTAGTAATTAACATAAAGTAGACCATGATCTCTTTGCAAATATAAGTAGATAGGATTGATTCCTGCAGTTAGTAAATGGGCTAGAACAGCCCATAGGTTGGAAATCTATTAAAGGCAGAAAATATTAAAATCTAACTAACTAAAGCATAAAAAATAGTAACAGTAAAAGTGGATATCATAAAAATATATTTACTGTACTTAATTTTGTTATTTTGTCAGAATAAAGGCTTATTATTATTAAACCATGATTTTAAATGATTTCAGTTATTTGCTGACATGGAGCGAAAACGTCAACACCTTGAAGTCCGAGACATGGAGGAAAGGAAACGAAAAAGAGAAGCTGAGATCGAGCAAGAGGAGCAGAAGTCCTTTGAAAAAGAATGGGCAAAGAATTTTGAGGTAAAGTTCTTGTAGGTTATGTTAAGCCATTGGGCAGATTACTATATCGTATAATGACTTGTCAACTGCGTCAGAAAGCAATAATGTGAAAGTCTAAAGCTTCTGCTATATACTTTTTGAAACAAAGACACAATAAAATGTTGCCTACTAGGAATTACTCTCGTACCGTGTGTGCGTACACAAACAAGTAAACTCGCATATACTAGACACCCAGTTCCGGAACAACTATCTATAGGCCATACAAATATTTTTTCAGTCAGAATCGAACACGCGACAAGTAGATGAGCAGGCAAACACTCAAGTTTATGTCGACTATAGAACATTATACTGTAGCAGTCATTGCTGGCTTCTCATAGAAGTAGTGTATCAGTTAATGTCCCTCATAGAAATTCTTTTAGCTGTACTGAGGCTGTGCTCGGCGCCATTGCGCGGCTATGATTATTGTTATACGACGTCCTACGTGGGTGATTCAAAGGGTTGATCACTTTGGCTATTTATTTATTTACACTGAAACATATACAAAAAAAAAAATACAATCTAGGTTAGTGTTACTATTTCATATAGGTTAGCACCCCATGCCCCATAAAAAGTAAAAACGACATGCTACGAGTATCTACTCTAAAACAAGATCAAAACGTTAGGAACTAAAATTAAGATTGAAATTAAAATTGAAATTACAATTGAAATATTAAAATTATAACTAAAATAGAAATATAAAAAAAATAGAAATCCAAACTGAAATTGAAATTAATATGAAATTAAAAACTGAAATCAAGATTAAAATCACTATACAAATTAAAATTGCATAGGATAAATAGTATAATCAGCCTTTTAATGTTCCCGCTGCTGGTTCTCAGGCCTCCTCTCTAGGAGAGGAAATGGGCCGTAATCCACCACGCGGGCCCAGTGCGGTTTACTGAATATCACATGTCTTCGAATTTTTTGGTCCAAAAATAAAATCTCTACGATTAAAATTGATCAAAATATAATCTTATTGTATTTATAATATTAATTCACAAATTGCTGTTAATAATTCTTCTCTCTCTCTCTCTGGAACTTGCCAAATGAATCGAAATGCATGTCGACAAGATCGCTGTATCGCAGCTGTTTTGTGAATGACATAGCCATTCAATAGGGTTAGACAAACTGTGAGGGTTTTAATGATTATAACCGGGGGTCGGAATTAGGTAGAGTTATTATTAATATGGATCTTCCCGGAATTTCTAATGAAAAGTCCCGTGTGGCCAACAATATTGCAATTAAATAATAACAGAAACCTCAGAAATAGATAAGACAAATAAAACAAAGGTTAATTAACATACAATTTTTATTAGTATTTTTCATTGAAAAAGATCTCTCTACAGCAATTGGGGTAAGGTTAACAAATTTATACACTTCCTCCTCCTCGTCATTAATGCAGGAAGAATATTTTTCTGCTATGTGTATGTAATGTCATAAAAAAAATCTGTTTTTAATGGAAAAATCTCTACGTCAACTGAATAAGTAATAGTACAAGGTGCAGAAGAGAAAACACGCTACTATAAACCTACTAACAACGTTAATAATGTTCATAAAACATTGCACGGCACGGACGTGACCTTGGTTATATTTTCCTACCGGGCGTAGTAGCGCTCGTAACGAATTAAAATGCATCTTAAGTCGACGTTGCGGGAGTCTCTTTTATTATGCCCATTATGCGCCTTTAAACAGGCTGATCTTGTTATAGGATTAGGACTTGTATTTTTGAAAAATGTGAAATAGGTACTTACGTTTTATTACATAAAATATAATCTCATTTTCTAAAATTATATGGTAGATAGGTACCTAATTGATTTCTACCTATTAACTTATATCCATACTTTAAAACATATTTTTTAAAAAGTCATCTCATAGAAGTGTCAAGAGATTGTTTATGGTTGTTGGTTTGCGTTAGCTTTGCGTTCATATGTAATTTTTATAAGATAATTTTTATTAAGACTGTTATACATAATAATTAACATTTTGTTAGATATAATTCCAGTATATGTTGACCTTGGATTAGTAAAGTAGTCACTAGATCTAGTACTGGGAGGTCTACTTATATTGAACGATCTTTAAAGTCATTGACTCGTTTACGTGAAAAATGATGCAAATACTTGAAATAAAAACTCGATAAAGAATTCGATAATAATTTTTGTTAGCGCGGGTCAAGCGGCAAATCGAAAACGCGTGTGACACTACGGCCTCATTTACGGAGACGCGGGGCGTCGCGCGTTGCGTTGAGCGGCGCGGCCCGCACTGAATTCAAATATATGGCGTTGTATGAGTGCGTTTACGGAGAAGCGATTTTAGACGCGTTAGTTTGAATTAGGGCGTTTTTTGCGGCCGAGCCCGCGGATGGCACCGACGCGTCCCACGCGGCGTTTATCGCGGCGGCGCACGTTCCAATTTTCCTTCATTCATGCTGCAAGTTGCGACACGTGCGCTCCCATCTCTCGCCAACATAAAATTAGTCGATTGGTCGGTTTGATCGAGGCGAGCGTGCGCCGCCGCAATGCCCGCCGCGTGCTTCGCTACACGCTAGAGGATTCGCCGCGGGCGCCGCGGCGGCCACCGCCACGCTTCCCGTCTCGCTTCTCTATGAACATGGTCGTATATTGCTATAAGTTTGTGTTTACGCGTGCGATGATGCGTGCCGCTTCACGCGCCGCCCCACCGTAAACAGAAAAAACGTCCGACGCGCCGCGAGTCGCCACGCCACACGCGACGCGAGACGCCCCGCGTCTCCGTAAATGAGGCCTACCGAATTTAGCCTTGCAAGAAAGGCCGAAAAATTTCTTTTTCCACCACGTGACCGAGCGTTGAGATGACATCAGAACAAAGGAATCGGAGGCGTGGCCTACTCGAAGCGTTCGATGCAAACGAAACGCTCGTAACTTGGATAGGGGGGCAGATTTCTAATATTTTCAGCGAAATCGCATTACATAAATTGCAGATTACTAGAAGTAATTGGGTTTACTATTAAGTCTCTACCTGTGAAAATTCGATAACATGTGACATTCACCAACTCTCACTGGCTCGCGTGGTGGATTACGGCCCATTCTCCTCTCTTAGACAAGAGGCCTGAGTCCCAGCAGTTGGAATATTATAAGGCTGATTATGCTTATGCTCTATCTGTGCATAAATGTTTTGTATGTACATAAATAAATAAATTATTAAATGTGTCAACTTTGCAGGAATCTCGACAAAACCGAGTCGACAGTTGGAAGACGTTCCAATCCGGCGGCGGCAAGGAGAAAAAGAAGAAGAAAATCCAAGGATTCAAGCCCCCTAAACCTAAACCTGAGAGCAGATAACTCTCACTTAACATTACAAATTATTATAGTTCCATTTAGCGCTTTATTTCGAATCTATGATTACGATAGTTGACTAGACCTTAAAAAAAAAACATTTCAAAATGGTGCCAATTCTCTTATACACCAACTAAACTTATTTTAAAGTATCGCTCTCTTTTATTAATCGTTAAAACTAGAAAGAGATAGCAATAATTTTAATCCTGTCAAATTAGTTTACGTGAAGCACTTCGTGTAGAAATCGGCATGTCCTAGAACCAAAAAATTCGAAGACATGTGACATTTACCAACCCGCACTGGACCCGCGTGGTGGATTACGGCCCATTCCCTCTCCTAGAGAGGAGGCCTGAGTCCCAGCAGTGGGAACATTAAAAAGGCAGATTAGGCTATGCTATGCTTACACTTCTTTGTATTCTAAGGCCTACCTGTCCACGGACGCGTAGCTTCATGGACTCTATTCGTCATTATACGCTTGGTGTACACCTGCGTGAATCTTATATACAAAACTATGAAATTCTGTCGAAGCGGCAATGAAATGACGGCACGACTTGGTTCTAAAATCGCGTCTAAAATTGTATGGCAAACGAAATTCTAATACTTTAGAGTAGTAAAATTATTGCTATCTCTTTCTAGATTTAACGATTAGCAAAAGAGAGCGATAGATTTTAAGTTTAGTTGGTGTGCAAGAGAATCGGCGCCAATATCAATTTACTCTAAGTATTTCGGACGATTCTTTCATTCGGTCTGCTTTAGAAGACTTGAGACTTGTCACTGTGTCAGTTTAGTTCAAATTCTATTATTATTGGGCTATAAGACGGCTGTGTCAAATATGAAACAATGAAATAGTTGGTATACTAGTTATAATCAAATATTTGTTCTAAATACTTGTTTGATGGCCATCTGTACAGTTGCAGTTAGGGAACGTAGATCAGCTAGCCATTGACAAATAACTCTGTATAAATACGATAATTGATGAATTTCACGGTCTTCTAGATATTCAATTTAAATTCTATATTATTCCACACACTATCAGTAAAAAGGTTAATGAAAAATACCCGCGTGATTTAAGTGTATCTCAACTAGGTATAGGCAGATTGTGTTTGAAACCTTCAATAAGATTTGCTTCTGAAATACGTCCAATATAGAGAATTATGTCCCTAATGAATAGGGATAATGAAAAATTGATTAAAAGCAATGTTTTTAAACTAAGAACGATGCGAGGTCTGTCCGGCAAAAGTTCAATATCTTCTTATTGAATGTTTTAATGGTTGCACTATAGTTGCGCCGCATTGAGACGTCACCACTGCAAGAAGACTTTGTTCTAATGCAAGTTTGAAGCGTTCAGTCACAGAATATACATTTCTGCGGTTGTTTCGAACGCATTGCAATATTGTTAGCAGTAATTAATTCTCCTCTATAGAAATAAAGAGAGAAAGTTATACATGCCTCTTATTTTCCTTATCGGCAATACACTAAACATTCAATGATAAATCCACATTAATATGTCTATATTTTATTCACTTCAACAAAAAATAAAAATACATTTCCCTCTGAAAGAAAAAGTCACACAGAAACAATCATATTTCATTTCGTAACCACTAACACATTATGATTGGCTTAGGCTAAGAACTAACGAAGCGATTTTGAGCCGCGCCCGCGGCAGTAGAGAAAGAGCTATTTTATTTCAAAACTCGATACCGCAGATTTACGCGACGCAGCCGCCGTACCTGGCGGGCGACAGCGGCCCGCGAGGTTCTACTAGTTGCTCGCCGGTACAGCGAGAGCCGCGAACAACCACGCATACCGCGGCCGTAAAACGCGTCGTGAAATGTGCTTTAATTTTTTACATATAAATCTGCATTCTACAGAAGTTGCGGGCCCGCAACTGCGGCGGCCGCGAGTGAAAACCGCTGCGTAAGTTCTTAGCCTTAGTTAGAAGGCAGAAATGGAAGTGCTACGCTACGATCCTCTTTTATCAATCTTTCTGCACTAGCTTTTGATGTCGCACAGCATAATGTTAAGATTCTGTAAATAATGACATGCAAGTATCTAGTATCAACCTACCTGGTTATGCTATAAGAAAGAACGCATTTAAAATAATTTTTACGAATAAGGATTAATCGTCCTCGCATTCTTCGACCATATCACTCGGAGGACCAGGATTCTTCGGTGGACCCCAGTTCAAAAATATGCTGTCTGTCCAGATCATCATTCCTAGGGAAAATAAGAACCTGCAAAAATAAAAAAAAAAACAGCATAAATGAACAGTCATGGCTCTCAGAATGGTGAATAATTATTGGTTAATAATACTATGAATGTGATTTATGATCGCAAGATATGACGGGCTTGATTAGGTGGGTCGATGATCTTCGCAGGTTGATGTGCCCAGGAACGTCTTATCTATGGGGTGCTACTGAAGCCACATCCAGTCTAGCCATGGCGAGAACGAACGAAGGACTTGCGCGCTTGCTAAAGCAGAAGTATCAAACGTGCACAAACATGAAACCGCTGTTAGCATCCATTCTGAAGTAGGTATCTATGGTGGGTGTCTAGCGTGACGTGACGAGACGGAGCGGCCTTACTAGCGAGCAATCATATATTTACCTAGCCTGAGGCAACACGTCTAGAGTCTACTAAAGGCTGGTTAAGGTTTGCGAGAATGTTCGAAAGAGTTATTGTGGCCCTGGAGCGCAAAGGGCAACTAAAGAAACAGGTGGGTGTCGCCCCACCCAGAGCGAGATGTTGTATGATGATTTCCCACCTCAAAAAAGGCTGTTTGTTATCATATCAATAGTCCTCACCATAGTAAACCGCCCAGTAAGACCTTGTTGTAGAAACTCTGTTTGTCGCTGTACCATGGCTCCCAAGACGCGCACGGAACCGGCAGCTCGTTCATGTGGGCATCGCAGCGGTCTGTTCGGAAAATACCGTTTTACTAAATGTATATAATACCACTACAACGTGGAGAAGATTAGGCAATCTTCCACACCTACATAGAGAACAATTAATCGACCGTTCCATACATTTATGTTTGTATAAAAAGCCTCAGATAAGATAGATTCGGGGACCAAATGTCTCTCAAGATGACACGCAACGTGTCTGAGGGTTTAACTCGACAAAACGTATCGACCTACTGAAAAGCTGAATTTTTTTTCACGATTTCAGGTTTGGTTACAAAGTAAAAGTTATTAATGATAATATTGTTTTCATTTATTATACCTAATCCAATCTTCCGGAATATAATTGATACATTTAAATCACGTCAAAATATCATCAGGTGGGTGGTGGGTGGGACATTAGAAGAACTAGAGGAATATCAATTCACCTAAAACAAGTCTACTGCTGGACAATAAGGCCTTCCTCAAGTGTCGACACATCGAGTGTCCCCGTGCACATATTCGCAACATGTGAGACGCACGGGCCTTCACTAGTTTACCGATCTACCCCAAGTCCAGAACGCAGTTGGTAGTCCAGAAGCTTTCGTGTCAGGTTATCACTTAAAGTCCAGTTCGGAGTTGGCAGTCCAGACTCTTTCAGACCTTTCACAGTAATTTTATCTCTGATAGTAACTCTGATAGGGACAATCTGTCCCCTAATGTAGGTATCTCAGGCAAGCCTTAAACAAACACGATAAAACTCTTGATTGTTTAAACGGGTTAATGTCTTGAACTACTAGTTGGTAGGTACGCATTGGAAAAAAAACTTTATATGAGATAGCCAGGTTCATGATAAATATCTAGTCTGTATAGACTACATAACATCACGCTTCTGCAGGGTACTACAGAAGCGGAACAGCAACCAAAGACGTGAGGGACATCATCATCATTTCAGCCGAAAGACATCCACTGTTGGATATAGGTCACCCCAAGTGTTGCCATAATGACCAGTCCTGTGCGTCTTTCATCCATCGGATTCCTGCGACTCTCACCAGGTCATCGGTACGCCTTGTGGCCTTCCAACGCTGGGTCTTCCGGTACGTGGTCGCCACTCCAGAACCTTTTGGCCCAACGACCATCTGTTCTGCGAGCAATGTTCCCTAGCCGAGGGACCTAGCCGGTAGCCTACCTCACAACCTAGGAGGTTCATCTTCCTTCTTAATTTCAGTGGGTAGGTAGATTGATTTAGTTTCATTACCATATTAAGAGGGATACTTACGGGCACAGTATCTGACTGGTGTGATTAGAACTTGACCTCCGCTTGTCACTGGATTGTCGTTAGGTGAATAGATTGATTTCACTTGAAACAAGAGAGATAACTTATTAATATTTCAGGATGTAAAGGATTTTAGATGGGAAATATTCCAATGATCGAGCGTCTCAGACTATGGCAGTCAAAGGTTCACGACTAGAATATACTGGCGCAAAGGAATACTGTTGTTCTCTTTTTTCGTCGTCTTTGGCAATTGTGTCATTGTTGCTAGATTATGAATAAAATATATTTTTAACTTGAACGCTGCATTTATATAATTACAAAGTATTTGTGAATAATATTCAGCGACCGGTGAAGACTTTTATTGACTAAAACCCACTCCAATGTTCCTCCTTTGCCTTGCGCTCCAGGACCGCGGGGTTCCCTTTCAGACGACCAATGGATACCTCCATTGGTTGGGTGCCTGGTGTTAGAAAGGAATAAAATAGAAATGTATAGGTACATTTACTCACGTAACTTCCCATGCGGGTATCTTCTGTGGACGACAGACGCCAAAACTCCTCGCAAGCCTATTATTTTTGATAACATGGTTGAATCCGTATGCTCACAATAAACCCTGGTTTACTTACAAACGTCAAAGCCGTTCGATTTGCGACTGCTGACAATCCTTCAATACCATGATTTGCGGCCAGGATCTTGCAAATTCGAAAAGGTTTGATAACACTAAGTAAATAATGAAATTTTTTTAATAATTAAGTACCTACCTACCTATACATCTGTGGATAGGTATCTAAGTCTAATGTCGAGTGTATTATGGAGCCGAGGGTTGCAGTGATAAATTTGCACGTGTATCAAACGACTTTTTTCAATACAATGAACTGGGGTTGACCCGCGACGCGTGGGGTTCGACGCGCGCCCGGCCTTATACCATAAATGTAATAAAATTGTGATAGGAGAGAGCACGCGCACTTTTCTGCACTAGTGCGAAAAACAGTCTATTGCGTGCCTAAAAGCAGTGGGATAAGAGCGGGTTTTCGAGTAAGTGTATTGAAAATGAAATATCCGCCGACGAAACAACTGCTCGATAGTTGATTGCGGACTGTTGTAGGTAGGTAGGTATTTAATCAAATCGCGTGGAGAACTTTGATACCGCGATGAAGGATGCGCAATGATTGATGAAAAATGGATTCACATTAACGAAGCGCGTTAAGAACAATGACAAATACCGCTTGGTCCCGGAAAATGCCCGTCGACATTGCACAGACTCAGGTGAAGCTGGTGGGATGAGCTTGACGCTTATTGACAGCATTGGCCCACAATTGCCCGAAATCAGGACGAATGAAAATCAAAATGACATGATGGACGTCAAATCTGCTATTACAAAAATATTAGGTGTCAGAATCTGACACCTATTGTAATAATGGTCTATCATTGATTTCATAATTGTTGATTATGACAAGTTTGGTAAACTAGGTAGGTACTAATATAATGGCGTCATTATGACTTTCCAATGGTCAGCCACTCACACTCCATTGAAATAGATGGTAATCTCGTACATACTGACAAATGAATATCAGACGTAGGCGGTAATCTGCTAAAATTTTGACAGTTCCTTTGGTCCTACCATTAGAACGTCATTGTGCATTCATTGCTTTTAATAAGTTCGATATTGTCATTCTACCACAACTCTAGTACGAGACCATTGACCGATCAATGATGGATCATTATGAATTAGCAGATTACGAACTTTTAGCAAAATGACATAGGGATCGTGTTGGCATGACGAATTTATAAGTGCCCAAACGCCTTTATTATTAAGTCAAGACAATGTATGAATCTGCAACCGTAGAAATCAGCGGTTCAGTTGGAAGACTTGTATTCGCCTATCTTGATACGGTTTGGTTTCATAGGAAATGTCTATATTCTTAGGTACTTTGTTCACCTGAAACATTGCTGAGAAAAAATCACCTGGTAGAAAATCTAAATGTGATTGCATATTATTTTTATTTATCAAACATTTTTCTTAATTTTTCACTTGCTCGAATACCTACCTGCTCTTATCCCTGCCGCTTTTAGGTACACATCGCACTAGTGCAGAAAAGTGTGCGAACCCGACCCCGCCACAATTTATTACCTTCGTTTATTTATATCTTAGTAAGTGTATTGAAAAACGTCGTTTGATACACTCGGCTCCCTAACACCCTCCAACTCGGTAGCATTGACAAAGTTTCTCGTTTCAAAATATCGATACCAGGGGCCCAAGTCTGCTATTTTTATAAATTCGTTATTCGAACACTATCCCATTGTCATTTTGCAAAAAGTTCGTAATCTGCCAATTCTTAATGATCGATCATTGATCAGTCAATGGTCTCGTAATAGAGTTGTGATAGAATGACAATATCGAGCTTATTCAAAGCAATGACTGCACAATGACATTCTAATGGTAGGTCACTGATTAAAGGAACTGTCAAAATGTTAGTAGATTACCGCAGACGTCAGATGTTTGATTATTGTAGAAATTAATTTGTCAGTATTACGAGATTACTACTTCTTTCAATGGAGTGTCAGTGGTTGACCATTGGTTAGTCATAATGACACCATTATATAAGTAGATTACCATAATTAACATTTATGAAATCAATGATAGACCATTCTGATACTATTGTAATAGCAGACTTGAAGCCCTGAAGTATAAATTAAAGTTAGGGACATTTTTACGTTTTCGTAAAAAAACCTTACTTCAATCATCGTAAGGCTCCTTTTTACATTTTAGGTGAATTTCCCTTACGTTATTTCATATTTCCAGTATCGATGTGCTATTCCAGTTTTAGGTTTCACTCAATTTGAATATGGTTTTCACCCTAGTCAAGGTAGGACAATGGCATGCTAATTAAAAACTGAACTTGACTTCTAGCCTTAAAGGTATGTAAAGCATTAAAATACTTATTTATGACGCAAGTATGGCAATCGATATAAAATTGACACCCAAACCAACTTTGTCCATTTCATGGGATTACAATCTCGACATCATAACTTTCATTTTATATTATAACTTTATCATAAACTGATGACTTTGGTACTGCTGTAACTGACATAAAAATCTTTAGAAATAGCTCTTGGTGTAATAAAAACTTCACCAAGGCGTAATAAAAAAAAAATCTCCGTTTCAAAGCGTTAAATATTCAAAAAGTTTAACAATAAAAGTGTCCCTTCAGAAACTAATGTGTTATGTTGCGGGTCGCCGGTGAAGCGGGAATGCTTATACTTACTGCGATATGCCAACATCAATGATCTTTTTTATAGCAATGTGTTCTTATAGGTACCACTTCTGTTTGTTTTATGTTGACTCCAATATGAAGTGATTTGGGTCAAATATTTAGGGTAATGTTGGCTTTAAGTTTTTTATGGCGTTTATGGTGAGCAAATGTTTGTTCAAAGTTTGACCTGAAATTACAAGGGAAAGTTTTACGTAGGTAGATACCTACATGTTCTGAAAGTACATCCTTCATTATGAATTCACTGATCGGCCGCAATAAGAATAAAAGAAATTCATGTTAACCTAATATATTTGCTCACGGTAAACGGATCGACGGCTGGACGATCAAAATATGTATCTCTATCACGCCTTTCAATGCAATTTCCCGTCTAAGTGAGGCCAAACTAAACGAAGGCCAATTAATTCTTTGGCTCTCAAAATTAAAAATCTATTGATCAAGGTCCAAAAAAGTCTGTTTTTTTTTTAAATTCAAATCTACGTTTCGATGACATGATATATATAATCTAAGATTTTGACATCACGACATTACGGCAGACCCAGGCAAAAATGACGGGACGAGCAAAAATTCTCTATAGCTCAATGAAAAAAAATCCTTCAAAAAATTTGGAAAGAAGTAAAATAGGTCTTTTCCAATAGGACAGATTGAAATAAGTAAACATACTACCTAAATTATATTGCAAAAGAATTACGAATAGGCATTATGTAAGGAATACCGGCTATTTAAAAATTTATAGAAATACCGGTTATTTAAATACAAATATCTCAAGAACTGGACGTGACAAATTTAATCTGTGAACTAATTTGGATTCAGCAGATCAAAACATTTTTTTTATTTATTTAAACTTCATGTATAGTGGTGGTACTTATGCAGACTTAATGCTACAAGACATTCTCTACCAGTTAACTATTGGGTTAAAAAAGACAAAACTGTGGTAGGTGTGCACAATAAATAAATAACAGATACGCAGGAAATCATGAAATTACTTCTCTAGCTCTTTCCAAAAAATCCGTGGAGCGAATCAGTCTATAAAAATTGATAAGAATTAATTGACCACCTCAATGCACACGATAAAAAAAGGACTTAGTGATATTGATCGGAAGATTGTTAAGTAGATAGGTACCTATGTTAAATTAGCACTTAATGTACGTATAACTTACCATAACACCTCAGTTTCAGTCCAATGATTGTACTAGAACTGAAAGTAATGATTGCAGCAGAAAGTTAGAAGAGGTAGAAGAATTAAAACAACCAGTTAAATTTTGAAAACAATATCAAATTTAATACATAAATAAGATTTATGTACTTCTACATACATGTTTTGTCTATATATTTACATTGAAACACATAATTTCATTCTAATTCATCTAGAGTTTCACATTTTTGTTGTACATTAATTATTATAATAGTAAGCAACTGAAAAAAAAAATCAACAAAATTATTATACCTACTAAAGTTACGCCGTAAAAATAATGATGCAAACATAGAAAATTTTTAAACATTGTACAAAATAATTTACACAGAAGTAGATATCTCTTCCATGGGCCGTACGCCCATCTCCTATAAATACACAGTTACTAATGCAGTAACTATGGTCTAATATTAAAATATATTATCTATTACGAACTAATGACAATTCCCATAGGCATAAACAAAAGGACAATTGTATGCGCCTACATGCGTTTACGCATTTCCATATTACAATTCAATCTACTTAAATCAAATTGTTTATATGCTATCGCGACGTACACCTAACCACGCAAGTAACGACACCATCCAACAAATATTATCCCATACATTTATAGGTAAACGAGTTAGTAAAGTTCTGTATCAAATGATACTGTACTTATTTTGTGCATTGTACCAGATGACCCGTATTTTGTGCCTTTAGTCGTAGTTTTCAATGAATTTCGGATGCAAATAGCTATCGACAACGTTGAAGATTTCCATTTAACTTTTTCTATAGTTTTCTACATAAAAAAGGTAAAGAGAAACGATCATTCGTTCTGGTGTAAAGTTTTAAGAAGTAGATTTATCAGGATGGTTTTGATTGTATCTAATGGGAATTTTTAAACGAGTTTCACTAATATTTGAAATGAATTTGTTGCGATTTTACATTATCTACCATATACCTACATCACGAAGCTATTTGTTCAGCAAACCAGGGCTAAAAGTACAACACCAATCTACATTGTATTCACTCATTCACATTAACGCTAAGCTTTAATGGAACAGACTTTTAATTCGGTCCATATTTAATTGACCACATGGATTGACATAAATACGTCTCGTCACATTGTATATCGTAACATTTCAACAACCAGGAGATAATAATAACTAACAACCTTAACTAATTCATGAGATACCTCCGAAGAGACTAATCGATTACTCGTCTAAAACACTCATTATACAAACTAACGATTTAATTCCGATTACACATACATTCATATAATCGATTTGTTATTGGGTTTTACGTATTTATATTTGGCAAATGGTTACTATCAGAAACCCATCACCGAGGTTGGGTCGATGTCGTACATCCACTGACCACTCGTCTGACTTTAAGTCACACAAAATTATATTATAATCATTACCTATCTACATATTTATAGAAATTATAACGTGTGCTCACAACTCGCGTCTCTGTCCTGAATTTTGTCTATTGTGCACCAATTATATACGCGCAACGTAATAGAATTGTAGCGTATTTAATTCAATTTTTTTTGTAAGTCATTTACACATGCATTTACGAAACTAAAATCTGTTCAAAATGCGCTAATATAACATTATCTATAGCACCAATGTCAGCTGCAAATATACGCAATAAAGTATAGAAGCAGTGAATTTTTGATAAATGGCATGCATAAATAAATATTTCGAAAAGCAATGCAAAAACCAAAATGTCTTTAAAACACATAATATATAAATGGACGCCAAAAGTACAAGAATTGACTTATACGATACACGTACTAAATTGAACACTTATTGGCTAAATCTATCACAAAAAGTCCACTGAGGTAATTCACAAAATGAACTCATTTTTGCTACGTTTATAGTTTACATGGGCTAGCCCGCAATAATGCTTATCTATGAGTAAAATTCTGCTTATATATCTGAAAAGTAGCTTACTGAAAAAAATAATATCTGGGACTAGATATTTGACTATAACGGATTTTGTTTGTGCGTCATTTACAAGACACAAATTCCAACGTCTCCTGGTTTTATAAATATTGAAGAATGAGCATAATATTATTATACACATTATCTTGCGACATACTAGCAGACACTTATGTAAGAGCAATATTGTGAAGCTCAAGCTTTTGAGCTCATATTGTAAGGACCACATTTTGATAAGAGTCAAAACTGCATTCGCAATATGATTAGAAATTTGAACAAACTTTTTTCACTGTTCGTTCAACCGATTTTGACTTCTATTACGTAGGCATAAAGACGGCATTAAAAGCAAAAAAGTGGTTACAATACCAACTATTTACTGCAGTTGCCATTTGTCATGCCAGTAACGCAATAAAGGTCAAAATCGATTGTACGGAGAGTAAAAAAAGTTTGTTTGAATGTCTAATGTTATTCCGAATGGAGTTACTGTGTTGGGTGTGTCTAACACATAATCTATAAAAAAGCAACACAGAATGTACCATTTACTAGTCCTACAACTAACATGGATGGGCCCTCAGAATAATTTGGTTCTTTACTTAAAAGCAACTGAAGTCCGTTCCGAATTTGGCGTCTTTAAACATGTATCGTTGAGCAATTACAATAACGGTATTTGGTTAAAAATGGCGCATGTGTAGGTAAGTGTAACTACAAAATAAATCTATTTACATTATGGCATTAATGATAACATTTAATCGCATTGTTGTTGACAAAAGTTCATAATTTTGTTTTAATTGATACATTAACAGGAGGTAATTTCGATATCATTTCAATGCTTCATATTTGGCTTAATCAACCTCCTGCTATGGTTTTATAAGATACATCATTATTTAGTTTCGACATTTACTAGGTATATATTTGTACATAATATTGGCCCGCACATGAATTAATAATTTGGCCAAATAAGCGGTTGTTATACGGATTACTTCGCGGTTTCTGGTTGCTATAAATAGCACACTTATTCAGGATAATAAAAAGTAATTCTAAGCCGCAAAACAATCCGTATATTTTGTATACAAATTATCTAAATAATTCGCGTAAACGTCACAAATGATTATTTGGTCAAATCTTTTATATACATTCTCCGTAGCAAATCCAATTACAAAAACTCAATTACCATAGTCTATTTAAGCATAGATTCATTTCAGACATAGAATAAACTCTCGGTACAATACATTCAGAAATAATTCATATTCAGTCAGATGTGCCTCCTCACATTGAGATGTGGTGTGAACTTAACTTACTAAACACTAAGATGGTAGATGCAGGAGAGGTAGGCGTCGTTCGCACTGCTCCACCCGACTCCATAGTCCATGTCTACCACACTAACGTCGTTGATAGCGTTTAACTCTTGAAACTACACATTGATCATTTACGCGAGGTCACAATTACCTTAAAAATTAAATTCAATGTCTAATATATCACGAAAAATGTCACTTTGATCGTCAATTTTGTTTGCCAATAATAGTTTTAGAACACTTATCAGTCTCCATGATTCAACTGGTCTTCTCTAATTTGGTTCTAAGTTGTGATGAATCGTTGTATTCTTTTGAATTGCCTCAAGAGGCGAAGTGCCTTGTTCTACGTTCAACTTTCACTGTGCTGATAAGAATGATCATGTCGGGATCAGGGAAATGTTATTTCTCTGATGGCCAAAGGATTTTCCAATCTGTAACAAAATATAGAAAGTTTAAAAGAAAGTTTTTAGGTTTGCGAGGAGTGTCACCACTGTATCAATAGTTTCTTTGAGATTTATTGCCAAGTGCAGTTTAAAAATTTCTAACATTTTTCGGTGTTTGCACTTCCTACTAATGTTACGAGTTCAGGTTCAGAAGGTTTTAGATACGCTAAAAGTGGTTAAGTGCCTTCATTCTTAATGGTAAGGAAAATTTGCCATTAACAAACAATATAATTGCTCTTTCATCGCTTCGGTATGCTATGAATGAGAATTGGCGTGCCCTTAGAAGGATCGTCATTCATAGCTCCAATAATTTATTTCCTCGTATCAATTGATTAAAG
Organism: Mythimna vitellina; assembly: GCA_949316375.1. Classification (NCBI taxonomy): domain Eukaryota; kingdom Metazoa; phylum Arthropoda; class Insecta; order Lepidoptera; family Noctuidae; genus Mythimna; species Mythimna vitellina. The sequence continues at coordinate 13,804,421 of OX438686.1, forward strand.
TCAATCAAAGATCACGATCACTGGGACTCTCAATTAGCAGCTGAAGCACGAATATTTGAGAAACTAGAACACTGAAGCTTTATTTTGTTGTGTAGTAAGTTACTAAGCTGTAAAAATGTATAGATAAAGAATACAAAGTATCCGATCAATCTAAGAAGACATAAACTACGAGTACATTCGAGAACCAACAATTTACATCCTAATTAAATGTGTAGGAGTATAATAAAACCGTCTCACGGCGCGGCGGTATCATAGTAATCTCGATCTAATTCTCGCGCAACGTCTGTGGATGTGGATTATCAGCATTTCTCGACCGGGCAGAGTTTCTGCTGAGTTGGTGGAGTGTAAATCGTAACCTGCCCGCCATAGCGACGCCAAGACTGCGGCGCCCCGCGCCCCGCGCCTCCCAGGTGACGACCCCTAGGGCTGCACCGCGACTATCGATTACGATATTATTTTACACGATAAACTTTGGGATATTAAGTATTTCAATTTACTGAAACTAAGTAAATTCAAGAAATTTATTGGACAATAAACCTATAAAAAGATTTTGTGGTAAAGATATGTTAAGTTGGTTAATTGTATCTCGCTATTAAAATTTTGTATAGAATTTGTTCCAGTTAATTGAACTAATTATACATGCTGTAGTTTAATACCTTAAATGGTATTGTCGCATAAATCGCATTCTTCAAAGATGACGCCTGTTTCAAGTTTCAACACATTACAGTAGAAAATGCCACAGTCCGTCAGTGGGTTGAGATAAAACAATACTTCTATTTTTATTAGTCAGGAATTACGTTACCCTTTGCTTAGATTTGAAAACATAACAAACTTTGTTTGAATCTTTTTTCTCTCTGGCAATTTAAGTTGTGAAGCGGTAACAAAAAAAAATAAGTAGGTAATACCAAAAAAGAAGATACAAACAAGACAAATCGTTTCACTTAACTCCCCACAAATGCTATTACTGATCTTAGTAAATTCAAAATTAAATATATTTTTAGGTTAATCCGTCATCTATCGATAGTCTTATAATAATAATGGGGACATCACTACAAAACCACGATAAATCTGTCGCATATTCAGCGATGTAACGGACTTTCTCTTCGCGTGACTCATTGCTCAGAATAAGTGCGTTCTTAATATGTAATGTGGATAATTGGCATACTTATCTTAAAATAAGAACCGCATAGAATTTAATGAATTAGAAATTTGGATTTTGTACAGATCTTAGCCATTTTGTAAGTAGTAATTTGCAGCAAAGGTGGATTTCTAGAATTTTAAAGGAAAATGGTTTTTTTTAAATTATTTCTTCTTGTAAAGATTAAGATTGCAGTTTTTTGATATATTGAGAAAGAATACTCCGGATTTTTTCTTTTTATCACAAGCAGGAGAAGTAAATAATCATTATCTAATATTTGACCTTTGACAAAGCGTGTTTTAAGAAGAGATAGGTATATCAATGTTAGGTGATATCGAATTAGAATATTTTAAAGTTTTAATTTAAATAAACTATTAAAGCCGGTGATTTTATAATTTTATGCCTAAATACTCATTATATGTATGTCTGCAAATATTATGCAAATTATATTATATAAATACTTATTTATTTATTTTTAAAATTAAAAACCATTATTTTATATCTTTTCTAATATTTACGGTTAATTTAGATTTTAGAGTTGCTTTTTTTTCGCTTGTCTAACATGCACTGTGATTCATTAAGATATTTTTTCGAGAAAACAAAAAAAACAGACAAAATTATAAAAAAACGAAAATATCAAAGTCAAAGCATTTTATTTCAAATAAACCATTTACAGGCACTTTTGAAATGTCAAGAAGTCAGTCAGTCAGAAAAAATGATGCTAATTGCACATTCGTAGATCTTTTTCAAAGCGTAGATCTCTATGGAGAAGAATGTGTAAGAAACTCCATGGACACTCTTTTCAATCATGTTTTGTAATTACAAATATATCTGTTATTGTCCTATACCCTATGTTGTCCTATACCCACATTTTAGTCTACTGAACTCGACAAAATAATTCAATCAACACACATATTGATTGATTGTGGTTTTACATTTTCAGAGTTATTTTACATAAATGGCTTCTTTGATTGATACCTAATGCTTCGGAAAATTGTCAGTGAAGAGAAAAAAATTAGTAGGAAATACTGCAATTTTTTTTATCAACCTATAGGTAATACAATGTTTGCAGATCTTGTAGGGAGCACTAACCTTTCGTTTCCCGTTTAGAAATAGATGTTAAGATAACTAAAATATAATTAAAGAAATAGCGTAAAGCCTTCACGGATCCACTTTCACCCACACATCACATCCTTTTTTTTTGCTGTACTTAATTCGTGGAACATGTACAGGTATCGGCACGGATCTTGAGCGCTCGGGAAGAGTGGGGATCGCTTTGCTCATCGTACACTTACGGCAAAAAAAAATGTACACCTATTTTATTTTTTCTTTTACCTGCTATCTTCTTAATTCCGGTTGAAGGTAAAAGTTAAAAAAATAAAACATAAATAGTTTAAAGCAAAGTCGCTGTGTTCGTCTGTTTATTTTTCCGTTTAGATATAACCCTGCAACAGATTTTCATACGGTTTTCATTATCTTTTAGAGAATTTCTACCGGAAGGTATGCATATTGTTGCAAAGACGAAGATTTCAAAGATTTGTTACACTCCTACGAAGAAATTCCTAACATTTTACCTACTTTTGAAAGGAACTTTCTCTGTGTGCCTGTTATGCGTTCTCGGCTAAACCATTTTTGTGATATAATAATCACTAATAAAATAACCACTAATAAAAATAAAATCGATGGATTCAAAATCACGAGTCAATTTATTGGCACGGAAGTGTACTCGTCGTCGTTAGGTACGTGCAGCAAGCGCTGGGAACCCATCACGAGTGTCGTCTATGATGTGATGCGCGACAAGCCAATCACTGACACACCCCGTCCCCGCGTCGCACTTCATACCACCAAAGAGACCTGATATTTTACTTCTGCGCAAGTAAAAGTCAGCGCTCAAGATCCATGCCGGGATCTGTAATAACACACAGGATGCATTGAACAGGATACCTCGTGATAAGTCCCGAATCACTTGTTCATTCATTTATGGTAACCTTGTACTCCTGAAGACGTTTTGAATGTTAGGCGTTTGACTTTCACAGTTCCTAGTATGACCTAAGAGCTATGCATGATTTAAAAAGATGTTTTAAGACCCCTAGCGCCCGAGCAGTGCCATAAAATAGTGTTTTTTCTGAACCCGGTAGCTCAGTACCAGCTGGGTTAAAAGAAATAAAAAATAAAAAGTTATAGAGTTATGTACAGTATTATCAACGTATGATTTATTCAGGCGATTAATATTTTTGTCTAAAAAAATATTTAACTACGGGATATTTTTTCGCTGGTTTACCCTACTCTTTTCACACGGCTTTGATCTTAAGAAATACGTTTACACAAAAAAATAGCTGGTTAAGTGTTCTTCGCACAAAACGGTGAAGGAAAACATCATGAGGAAACCGGCATGTCCCAGGGCCATAAATTCGAAGACATGTGACATCCACTACCCCGCACTGGGCCCGCATGGTGGAATACGGCCCATTCCCTCTCCTAGAGAGGAGGCCTGAGTCCCAACAGTGGGAACATCTAAATGTTCTTCAAAATGTACACAGCATATGTAACCTATTTACTCTTGACTTAAGTAAAATATATCTTTGAGTGAAGCTTGCAGTACAATAGATGATCCAACGAACTTACCTGTAATGTTCGATCATTATTATACGTAGCTTCGTTCGAAGATATAGGGAACCCTCCCTACTTGAGTAGGGTAGCGTACACTACCGGCAAAATTCGTGTAAATACTGGTTATTTTTATGAAAAACTAATCGAATTACGTTTTGAATGAATATAGATCCATTGGAGGAGTTAAAGTACAATTTGCTTGCTGCAGTCTTCTTGTCCGATTATAATATAGGTGTCTTCAAGGTTAGAATGAATAGCCTTTTATCAAACTAGCACGTTTCACCATTAACGATTGCAACACTGCTTACCATCAGGTGGGATCCCAGTCAAGCATTAGTTTATATCAATTTAAAAAAAAAGTACGATAATAAGTAGAATCTATGTCACTAACGTATGCAGGAAACGATAAGTAGGTTAGATGACGTAGATTGCACGAGTTCATTATATAAAATGATAATGTTACAGTTAATGATTGTCATTTTCTAGCTCTATTCACGTGCACTACCACTAGGAAATCCCCTGCCATTGTGTTATATAATTATAACAAGTCCTCCACTTAGTGCCATCAGAGATTATCAGACTTCGGGTCCCTAGTAGTATATTTGTTATGAGTAGTACACGCAAAATTGTTCCTATTGCTACAATAGTGCTACGTCGTAGCTCGTAGCTAATCCGCACATAGGATCAATTTGCGAAATTGAATTATGTGCAACTGTGCATACTTAGTTACGTAGCAGGGTCTACGAAGTGCTACGAATTTCGTAGATGGTTAGTTTGGTCATTTGGCACTTACGTTTAGAACGAACTATGGATATCGTGAAACTGTGGAAAGCTACCACAAAGCCAAAGAAATTTTCAGATGATAAGACATTTTGAAGGAGAATTTTTAAAACATGATGTGCTGATCAATTGTTATTTCGTTCGAAATTATTGACGTAAATGAGAAATGATTTCGAGCAAAGTTAAGAGCGTCCTACCCGAAATAATTTTTCATACAACCGCTTTTACGTGATTATGACGTTAACATTTTTCTCTAGATATTTTGGAAACACTGATATCTTGTGGACATTATCTAGGTTTCTAATGAAAACAAATCATTTTGTGTAAAACTAATCCAGTAAACCTTTGAAAATCTGCTCTTTTGCGTGAACCTTGGCCCTTCGTAGTGTACTCTTAATTTCAAAAAGAAAACTTGTACATACATTTAAGATTCTGAATCACTAAATTTATTTCCAAAATATTTTTAAAGTAAAAAAAATAACAGTATTTCCTGGAACAAGTTGTGTATAATATTCGAGTGAATGTCGGAATTACCCCAATACCAACAGAGCGATCAGGTGCTGTCTCTCTTTTTTCGCGTTGCCTCTTTATTAAACATTGCGTTAGATTGCGTTGGATGAACCAAAAAGCTTTTAGACCATGCTCAGACATTGACAACGTAAGGGCATTCTTGAGAACTTTTTGAGGTCGATAGTTTTTATATAGACTTCTTTTGCTAAATATTTTTAAAAACACCATGAATTTACAAACTGGACCAATTTACGAGTACAAGCGGTATGTTCGACGCATTTTTCTCTGGGAAAACTTTCCGATTTTTTTTCTGGTGGGATGACAGTGTGATAATAAATCGAGTTTCGGATGTCACGGGTTATAAAGCATAGGCGTCGTGGGTTATCGAGAGAATCCGGCGAGGCGGGGCGGTGTTTGGCGCAAATTTATTCATACAAGGGGACTGGCGACCTCTTAACTCTTGTGTTATTTAGGGCACACTTCCTTTGCGATTCCTAGAGCCCATTTGTTAGATGCTGAGTATTTTTTAAATAGCTGCTTTTGCGCTGGAGTTATGTAATGGATGTAGAAGAGACTGGGGTCGTCTGGCCGTAAGCTTGTGGGTGTTGATGAATTCTTGGTGTGTAGATTTCAGAAATGATTAAATGTGTCATGAAGTTTGATAGTGTTTTCTAACCAAGGAGAGAATAAATTATGAAATTTGGTAGGGTTGATAATAAAAAAAAATCATAGTTTCAAGACACATACCTGAGTAATTTCTAGAAAATGATATATATATAATTTTTTAATTTAAGAAAGAAAGAAAAGATTTTATTGAGAAGATTTTATTTGTATAAAATTATATATTGTGGCTGTTACTTGTCCCTAAATAAATAAATAAAATAAAGAGTTTCTTGTATTCCCTTCTATACTACAAGGATGAAATAAGAGTTTCACGTTTCATTAAATTACTTTACACCGCAGACTAGCTCCTTTTTAAGGTTCCGTACCTCAAAAGGAAACCTTATTGGATTACTTTTTCGTCCGTCTGTCAAGACCGTTTATCTCGCGATCGCGTGGAGGTATCGAGTTGAAATTAAAACCACATCCTCAGGTCTGCGGTCTCTTGAAGTTGTGAAAAAATAAAGTAAGGCATCACAGATATAGGAATAAATCTAAAAGTAGTAAATTTGGTATTACGTCACAAAAAAAAAAAAAAAACAATTTTTTGCAATTCCTCCATTCGGGAATTGAATTAATTACATAGGTAAGTTTGTACGGAAAACTCTGTGCGCGAGTACGACTCGCACTTGCCCAGTTTTTTATTTTAAATTCTTATAGTCCACCCAAAGGTTGTCTGGTAGATATCTCTATCAGCAATAAGACTCTTAGATTTGGGTAAAAGTTATGGTACTAATTTTGGTGCACAATAAAGTTAATCTAATTGTATTCTATTCTTTTCTAAGATATGAAACGAATATGTAAATACAAACTTGAATATAACAACCGCTTGCAATTTGACCTAGGATTAACAAAACAATGAACTGCCCAACTTTATCGCCACCGTAAAAACAAAAAGCCAAATAAAACCAACGACGATAAGACATTCAAAAATGGAAAACCGAAATGAAAAGTCAATTCCACGACATGGAAAGTAAGGCCGGATTGTTATCAATTACTTTTATAGAGAAAGTATTGTACTCAATGGGATGGGAATGAAAAAATGGGATTGTCTTTGCGACGGCCCCGTTGGCTTTTGAGGAAGGGTGCGGGGTGCGGGGGAACTCACTTGTTGCATGAAGGCGGGGCGGAGACGCCCAACGCCCATCGACCACGTGTTAGGAAACTTCTGAAAAGTCTGAACATGTAATCTTGACGTCTGAAGTTATTGGGATTAGCGCAGTGGCCCGTATTGGGGTAGGACGCATCCTACCCTTGTATGGCACACTGCGCCCACGACCAATAAGTGTTCAGACTTATTCTTGTTCTTAGATTGGGTTAGGGTACAGGACTTGGTCGGCCTTCTACCATGATATTATTTTAGTGAAGCTGATGACGTTTTGCAGTATTACGTTTCAAATGACAAAATGCTCACTCGCTTTAAACTTTGATCGAAGTAGAGTAAAATCGACAATCTTACAACTGTTCGTCACCAATTGTATTTATAATAATATTAGTACGAAAACTTAGGCTTTCATAATTGCTTTTCTGCATGAGTCCAGAAAACAGTCACTGTCTATCACGTAGGTAGAGGTTGCTTTAAATCATGAAACATATACTTCGATCACAGAAAATATCTAAGATCAAATAACTTATTCATCTCCTCCTTGCGTCGTACTCCACAATGCTGAGGGTTGTGACCTCTTTGGTTCATCACTTTCATTCGAACGATATTCCTCCATCTGTTTCTGTCTCTGGTGTAGAGTCAAGAGCGGTGCGGATCTGGTCAGATCAACGTATTGGGCTGCGTCTAGGTGGCCTTTTTCCATCCACTGTACCGGTCACGGTGAGCCTTTCGAGGTTGCCACCTGCTTTCCTTGCAATGTGACCGAAGAACTTATTCACACTGATATTAAAAAGGTTGTAACTCAGATTTGACAAAATTATATATTTGGTACACGGGAATAGCACGTCGTGTAGGAAACTTTTATTTATTTATTTATTATATCCTTTATTATACACCAATACAAACATAAAAGGAAACTAAATCTAAAACACATACGTACATACAATGGGCGGCCTTATCGCATTCCGCGATCATATCAAACTTTTATATCTAATTATAAAAGTTTGATATGATCGCGGAGAAGTTTGATATTATATAAATATAATAGATAATTATCTACTTTCGCGCAGGCGAAGCCGCTGGCAGAAGCTAGTAGTTTATAATACTGAATAATAAGTTTTTGCTGATAGATCCACTTATGACTCCGACCGAACTTTTGGTTTTGGCCTAATAAAAAAAAATACTGAGGCGCTGTTGCTATAATAAAAAAAACCGGGCAAGTGCGAGTTGGACTCGCGCACAGAGGATTTCCAAACTTACCTATGAAAACCGTTCAATTCCCGAATTGAGTTACGATGATCTTGCCGAATCGCAATTTTTTTTTTGTGCTGTAATTGCAAATTTGTAGTTTTCAAATTTTTCCTATAATTTTGCTATGAGACCTTGATTCATGCCAAATTTCTGGATTCTAGGTCAACGAGAAGTACACTTTTGATTCTTTTGAGATTGTCGAAATACACGTTTTTTGCGACCGTATCTTTTTTTTGTTAACTTAGAAGTTTGATTTTTTCACAGCTTCAAGGGATCGCAAACTTGAGTATATAGTTTTAATTTCAACTCGATACCTTTACGAGTTCCCGAGATAACGGGTCTTTACAGAAAGACAGACGGACCGTCAACAATGTGATCCTATAAGGGTTCCATTTTTTTCCTTTTGAGCCCTAAAAAAGAAAGACGTGATCATCCAATGTCCACATCATTTTTGACACGAACGTACCCATATTCGCTTACTGTATCACACTTGATAATACAGTATTTTATGTATTTTAGTTTTGGATTAGTTTTTAGAGTAAATTACATGAAAAAAAAACACAAACGAAAAACAAATAAACTACTTAGTTATAATTTAGATGAGATACGGAAGAGCAAAGTCTCCTAATACAGGCTTTATTTTTTTAAAAGGAGGCTTCATTCAGTGGCTGTTAAAAATCACTTGTGAAATAAATAAATTACTGTTTCTTTATTTATTTTTTTCTATTTTTTTTTTGTTTCAGTTTTGGTTTCAGCTGTCATCCAGCCGAAACTACGACTGAAACCGAAAGTGTTTGTACATTATTTAGTTATTAGGTAAAAGGGTAAATTTGTTTTCTATCTCAAATATTTAGTCATCTGAGGTGCTGTGATAGCCCAGTAGAAATAGCCCCGACTTACAAATTGTATATTGCATTACTTTGTGTAATTTTTTTCACTACCATTGCTCTCAAAACGGTGAAGGAACATATCGTGGGGAAACCAAAATGTCCTAGAACCATAAATTTGAAGACATGTGTCATACACCAATGCACACTGGGCGCGCGCATGGATTACGGCCCACTTCCTCTCCTAGAGTCCTCTCAGGCCTTTTGGCCTTAGTTCCAGCAGTAGGAACATTAAAAGGCTGATTATGCTACGTTTATGCTATGTTACCTCAAATATAGACTGAATGATTAATTTAATATGTGATTTAAGAATAAAGAGGGACTGACTGATTTTGATTAACTATTTTTCCACCACGACAATATGACCTTATACGAAAGTTCCGGTTTCGGCCATGAAAACTAGTTTCGGCGAACACCTTACCTCTAAACCATTGTCAACATTATCACTCAAATAAGACACCAAATTAAAATACTCAAACTAATCCTCAAACTGCCTAAAACTTTTCCGACATAAAAGCGTTAAAACGTTCCTCATCCTAATTTGTATCGTCATAATCTCAACGCATTTGGGGTTCCGCAATAAAATCATAAAATCGTTAGCCAGGGGCGTGCTTCTGTAGACAGTTAACACGTAATCCAATTTAGTCGGTCGACGTCAACGATGGAATGCTAAAGGAGCTTCGCAAAATTACTGTATACACCCTTGAACATTTTTTTTTTGTTCATGAAAAATTGGGGGTTTTAGAAGTGACTATTTTAAGCCTAATTTAAGAATATCTTGTTCTTTAACGTTATAGCATAATGTCGTAATCTTGTCGACGAGTTTTAATCAGAACTTCATCAATTTTATGTGTCAAAGTAAAGAGCATTTCTGAATTTAAACTAGAGTACACGATTCTTAGTGTGATCATTAAACTAGGAATTACTTTAGTTCAAATTCAGAACTGTGCGTTTTTTTTTTGAATAATGTTCGATTAATTTTAAAATAATGTTCAAGAAAGTTAATGTCAAATCGCGGTGCGCCTTTAATAAGCATCGCAGAATATTTACACTGCAAAGTAGGGGGTGGGTAAAAGTCACGTAAATCTCAAGAAAATTGACATCCCTAACTATGTTGGCACTCATTTAAATAACTGATCAAACTCGCCAGCAAGCTGTCAAACAATAAAGAGCTACCAACTTATTGGATATGCGACGTTCATCCTTCAGACTTATATTGAACGCCAAAATTGGACGTAACTTTTTCGATTGATAGCATTTTTTCTTTCTTTTTCGTAAATTGAGATTCGATGTAGCGAGCCTAGCGTATTTTAAATTTAGTTTTTTGAACTACACTAAATTTTTTTCGGATTTTAAGTGTGATTTTCTTAAAATAATGCAGCGAGTCTACAGCCACTTTTGTATGAAAACTGCTAAAGTTCAAATGCTTAAACAGAGCAAAATAAGCTAAACAAAAGAGCTTTATTGCCTACAATATTTATTTTTTAAGCTACTACTAAGCTACCTAATATTATTTTTTTTAGCTTTGAAACAAAATCAACGACTTGACTGAATTTAATCACGAATTTGAGCATTCCGACTTTTGCGGTTAATAGTGATCCGTTGTAGTAATGAACCATTGTCACAACCGTCAAGTCAGTTATGGAAATGAAAATCTTAATACTGTAATAAAAATTCTGAAATAAATGTATAATTCATCACTCATCAGAGAGGCCATGCGGCAAATATTTAAAGTACTTACCTATAAGGCAACACCGAGGTGGGTATAAAAAGAGCAAAGGAGATTTTTATTAAGAAGGGCGGGGGGAGAATATAATGAATAAATTCCGTGTAAGGACCCCCTCCTAACGCAATTGAAAACTTTTAACAAGTGCCAGGAAATCGTGTGTAAAGGTGGGCCCCGTACCTAATTACGCAGCTAGCCGAATGGAATACCGGATGAGTTCAGAAATTTAAACGATGTCTCCTCCCGACTCCGGGACACTTTATGAAAATCAGCTCGTTAATAAAATCGTCGAGTGTTGACCGATGTCTTGGCACGCGGACGTACGGACTCCACCCGTCAGCGTCAGGAGAACGGAATACAAAATTAACGAAGTGAGCATTTGTTCTTAAAATTGTATTATAAAATAATAAAAATATCTCACGCGCCGATTTATAGAGCTGCCCGTGAAATATTACTTCCATTACGTAATTGCGTGCCAAATGAAAAGTTAAATCACGTTTCGGTACTTTTTAAAATCGAGTTTCTCGATCCGGAGTTTACCCCCCATTAACTTCTCGTCGTGTCCAAGTATTAAAAAATTAACAAGATATTTTCTACCGCAAGCTCACCGTCTGCGGAGGACGTATTCATTCTTTTGTAACCCTAAAAAACAAGTCATTACCGAAGCGGGTTTAATCCAGCGTCGTGTTCTGGAGATTTTTTCGTGATATTCCATTATTCGGAGGCGATCGCTCGACGCGGCGCGACGGGCACCGTTTACGCTAAAATGATATGATTAATTACGAGTGCCGGTAGCTCCGGTCTCCCTCATTAGCGCACAAATAGGATCGCTCAATGGTGAAATTGAATCTTGAACGCTGGCAAACCACACTCAATAGGACTCTAATTATAATTATTATTCATATTAAATAAACGCCGCTAGTTCGGTGGTTTGTTTTGATTGCTGTTTAAATTGAAATGTAGTTTAATAATTATTTTAATGACACATATGATTAAATTTACACGAATTGCGAATAAAATGAAATGTAGTTAGTAATTCAAAGATTCTTAAATCACTTTTATCGAGTTCATTAGACATAATGTTTTGTATTTATGTGGCCAGTCGACATTAGCGTCACTATAAAATATTTTAATAAGATAATAATAGAGAACCTCCCAAGTAATAGAAAAAAATTTACCAACCTTAACACGTCCAGTCGTTTATAGTGGTAACAAATTATTCAAAGGCCAATATAATTTGCAAACAAATAATAAAGCCGTACACTGACTTTTTCTTTTGGTTCTTACATAAATAAAGAAGGCATCACGTCTCATAATCCACGTACAAAGAAACGTAAACATGAGTTACGTACTTATCTTTTGTAATACCTAATGTCGTAAATATGAATGTGACGAGAAATTCGTTCTTTACAGCAGATTTTGGGGGTCGCGCCTGGAAAACTACATATTTTGTGGTTCTGTTTTTAGGTACAATCGTAAAAAGGGAAAATTCATTTACGCTCTGTTTTTTCTTCGTCTTATGAATAGAGAAAAATTTGGCATGCTAGTGGTACTCTCACTTTATGTGTCTGGCATAAGGGAGGCGTGATATGTTATAAAAAATAAATATGAACTATGTCGAATAAAAGACAAACATTCACTACTATTTTCGTGCACTTTATTTGAGTTACTATCGAGCGATCACTCAGGTTTGAAGCTATGGGTGTCCCGAAATAAAGCTTTGTCAATAAGAAACTCGGTACATTTTTCCGAAAAATATTTGAAGCCCCTTAGAAAAATAACGTCTGACGGCATCAACAACTATACCCTTTTTTAAGGAATTTTAATGTGAGAGGAGTACACAATTGATACCAAAAGGACATAAGTGAGAACATAAATCAGTTGTGTAGTAATAATCCTCCCAACCGAATTTTAGTCACGGTGACCAATCTCAAACAGGAATAGCGAATTACGCAGGAGATATCATAACACACAAGTGTGTCTACTGCTTTTGCTTTCATAGTCCGATGGGACGGCAATTCGACACGACCGGAGAGAGATCGGATGCAAGACCAACGGCTTTTCGAGCTTTCCGAAGTACGGAAATGTTACACCAAGACTACACACATAGTGATCTCGCTAGTGACGATGAGACCCACGTAGCAGTTACTTTGTTAGATGTGCGGTTTATACGCACATATTATTATGTATCGTTGGCCGTGATAGGGCATATAACAGCCTCTCGCTGTACAACTTTCAGTATATTATTTTTGTTGATATTCCTGATTTAATTCCTTTTTTATTTTATTTTTTTCTTACCACGAACTCATATTTTCAAATAGTTTAGAAGTCATAATGAAAGCGTACAGTTCAGAGGAAAACCTTATTTGTTTATTTCTGAATATTATATATCACATGCTATTCGCATTTTATATGCAATTTAATGTTGTTCTCGTAACATTTTTTGCCAAGTGTTAAAAATCCTAAAACAAAAATCTCAAGGAAACTTATTGAATCACAGATATCTCATACACGTATCTAGTTTACATATTACAAGTACGTATAAATAGATTACCTTTCACATCTATTCAAGAGCGGTCCCCAACGCCCGCCCCCCTCCAGGATCCACAATCCGGATTACGATACCCTATCTATATCACAAGCTTCCACCTAGCTTAGCACTAAAGCCTACACTAACACAATTGACTGCAACAACGATCGGTAACCGTCCACTTAACACTAAATAAAACTCTAACATTAGTTAACATGAAAAAGAAACAAAAAATCTCGACTATAATGCGAAAGTAACAAAAGAGGAAAAGTTGCGTCACATTGTATATACAGTGGACAATGTGAGCTTGTAAGTAGGTAACTGGTCCAAGGGTCGGTGTGAGGTGGTTTCAGTGGACCCAAGAGGGGGCGACGGAGTAGGGGGTCCGGGGGCCGTTGCCGCCCGAGAGCGTGGTGGGCACGGGCGGCGCTGGCGCAGCAAACTGGCTTTCGGCCTCCGCAGCCATCGCGCTGTGCTGCTGCGGGAAGTTGAAGTCTAGCGTACCTTCCATACTGAGCTCGTGTTTTATCACCTGGTGGGAAGAATTAAAATATGAGATAAGTCTGCATTGTGTAAGTGTGACTGGTCTTTCAAGGTTCTTTTTCAATTTACAGGAGAAATAAACCATCTCTTATTTCCAAAGAGTAGATAAACCAACATTGATTGAAACATGTAAATAGGTATATTTTTTCTTTCAAGATAGAAATCACATCATTTCAAATGCATTCGACGTCTGTCTGGTATTCAGCACTTTCAAATTAATCCTTCTTCCATAGTGAGGTCTTCGCTCACCTCATCAACATTACAGTCGAAGCCGTGTTCGAGCGCCTCAATGTTCAGGTCCTCCGCCAGCCCCGTGTTCAGCGCCCCCATGATCTGTCCCATGACCGTGGTGGGGCCCATCGCGCCCGTCTGCACCATCATTCCGCCATTCATCAGGGCTGCGTCTGATGTTGTCACCATTTGCGTCTGATTGTTTTCTGCACAAGAAGAAAACAAATCAGATAAGTACCTTTTATTACTTGCTGAACAGTGACTTTCCGGCAAGTGATGGTGGGTAAGCTTTTAGAACAATTAATATTGTTCTGGAAAATAAGAAGACTGTCTATAAGGTTGTAGAAAACGCCAAAAGCACGAATAATAGACAAGAAGCTTTTTCAAGAAACTATTTCTACCCACTCTTTTCTATTTCCTTTTCCACGAGAAAATAAAGAATTAACTAATAGTCTTGTTTAAGTCTTTATAATGTCCAAGCTACAATCATATATCAATGTAGTCATAGTCCGAAGAATACATAATCGGCATTGAGATTAAATATCAAATTTATAAGTCAAGTGTCTGGAAGACCACACGAAAAAGTAACCCATACCTGTTTGCATAATATCAGCAGGATCAGCAGGCGGGGGTGGTCTGACGAAATGGTCGAGTGCATGCTGGTGCGGATGCGTCGGATGGGCCGGGTGCGCGGGATGCGAGTACATTGACGAGCACGTGCATCCCCCGTGAGGATGACGGGGGCACCCCGCGTAAGGGCTATACCGGTAGCTGCCGCCCGACGATGAGGAGGATGTCGTTGGAACGTACCTGGTGGAAAAAAGCTTGTAGAATACTGGTCGGGAAACATGACGTTAAGTCTCAGTTGGATAATCATCATACATCACAATAAAGTTGATCATTACATAGATCGAGGAGACTTTCTTTAATATTTCTTAGGCTTCTGAAAATCTTAAAATCAACTGAATCTAAGGAGTTCTAAATAAAGCTAAGCGTACTCTAGGGCAAGGCGTGTACGACAATAACTGTTTAAGTGGTCGAGGTCGGACTATTGGACTCTAACCAAAATTCCAACATCGACGCTAAGCTTACTACAAAATGCTTACGTGTTGAGGAATGGATCGGTTCCGGCCAGTTTCATGGAATCGGCGAGAGAGCCAGCGAGTTCGTCTTGTCCGAAGTCTGGTTGCGAGTAATCTGCTGCGGACGTGTAGTCTGTATACTCCGGACCCCAGTCAGGTTCTGTCGTGATCATGGATGGGATCGGAGACAGGCGGCCGCACGACGACGCGTTGGATGACACCCTCGGACGGAAGTCCGGCGACAACTGGAAACTGCTACGCGCAAGCGAAGAAGCAATCAAAATAACGAAACCTATCTCAACTGGCGATGTGAATTATGTTATCTGAGTTAATTCTAGGAAGAGTTCTATTATATCATAAATAAATATAAGTACTGATACAGTCACATAATTCCTTCATCGACAATTTTATTGAGACGCAAAAAATTATAATGGTCAGCAGAAAGAAATCTTAAAGCTAGTTCGGACTCTATACAATCTCAAACAAGTGTAATGGGAGCATGCAAATCTAATGCCTATATCGTCGTCACTAACATATAAATTTGTATGCTAAATGAAGCGATCACTATAACGGGTTCAGCGGTCATCTCAGAAATATCTTTATTACTACAAATAGTGACAAAATGTAGGATAAGATACGGGTTATAGACCGGCCCTTCAGCAGTCACCGAACCATTGAAAATATATATCGATGACGTTCGTAATCCAGATAAAATAAATCGCCTATAAAAATGTTAAATATCGGCGAAATGACGAGATTCAGCAACCACATAACTCATCATCTAATGGTTCTGAATGATTTAAAACCTTTTATCATAAAGTAGCAGAGTTGCAATAACTCAATTTTATTAGTCTGGTCAACGCAGCTTTATGTCGATGGCTTTATTATAGAGTAAGCGTATCATGCGTGGCTCACTTTGTTTCTAGTAGTCATAAAATTTCAATATTCCCAAGGAGGTAAAAATTTAGTAATAATGTACTGTTGGATATTTGCGGTTCTGGCAGAACTCGCTTCTGCATTACCCGTATAGGTAAATTATAGTGCCTTTAAAGTCAAATTAGTATCGTGAAACAGCGTCCGAGACCGTTACCATTATTGGCTTGGTGCCACTACTCTTTTGGACTTCCCTCTACTTTAATCTACCTGTATCACTTGGAAGATGGTACTACATTTCTAAATAATCGTCTAAAGTTCTATTGTAAGCTGCGAACATTTCGCTAAGATAAAGTGTTAGATAAAAGGTTATATTGTTACCTGTGCATCGGTGAGTCTGGAAACATGTCGAGACTTTCTGACACTGAGCTACTGGGACTTGGCGTTGCGTCTGCTGTGGCACCGTTCCTTAATATTTCAGCCTATAAAAAAAGTTCCTTATGTTTTATTCAATTATTAACCGTGATTGAACTATACATATACTGATTATAATATTATAAACGTCTAAAATAAAAATATGAAGGTAAAATTGAGACTAAAAAGAATTCATTGGGCATCAAAAAATTCTTCCTCATAGCTGTCAATAGTAAAAGTGCTCAGAACGCTGGCAGCATTACCACGTTAAATAGCAATGTTGATTCGTTGAGAAATCCAGCCCTCTGGTCATGCGAAGAGTCGACTAGCTGTTTGCTGTTACCTCGAACAACTCGATGAGCATTCGGACTCCATGGCCCTAGTGTTTCTATGTGATAATTCATGCTATAACTTCAGTAGAAGCAACTAAGATTATTCTGAAATTCAAGAAGAGAAGGACACAAAAACAGTCTAAAACTACCTCATCATCATCATCATTTCAGCCGACAGACGTCCACTGCTGGACATAGGCCTCCCCTAAATGTCGCCACAAAGAACGGTCCTATGCGTGTCGCATCCATCGGATTCCACCATGTAGGGGGCCTTCCAACACTGCGTCTTTCGGTACGTGGTCGTCACTCCAGAACCTTTCGGCCCCAACGACCTTCGTGCTATGTCGGCTCTAGGTTGCCGACATAGCACGAAGAATCGCCAAACTTAAGTGGCAATGGGCAGGGCTTATTGCTCGCAGATAAAACTACCTACTTAAATGAATTTTAAAACTCAACGGTTTGATGCCTATATCTAGTACAATGTGTTTTGGCATGTCACTACTTTAAAGCTTAGGACTACTAAGGCAGTGGTGTCGTTCGCGCCATAACTTCCATGAAGGCCGTCGGCTAATGCTACCTTAGGAGACCGAATCTTTAAACGAAGGTAATCATACCTTCTTCTTTACCCTGCCTCTCCGCTTTTCGAACTTCGACGTCTCCATGGAGGCTGCCCGTCGTCTGACAGATTTTCCCGGCTTCGCGTCAGGATTGATCATCCACCATGATGACTTGCCGGTGCCTTCGTTCTGTACCCGCATAAACCGGTTGTGAAGTGACAGATTGTGTCTGATTGAATTCTGCAAAGAAGAAAAGGGTAGTTAGGAAAAGGAACCCCTAAATTATTAATAGTACATTTTGATACAAGTGGAGAAAGTTTGTCGTTGCGACCGAGGAGAAATTCACCCGAACCGCAGACGATGGGGTTATGGAGCCGAGTGCTGAAGTGATTAATTACCACGTGTATCAAACGACGTTTTTCAATACACTTACGCAGAAATAAAAAACGGGGGTAAACGGCGACTCGTAGGGGTTGCTTAGCTTTCAACCTGATACGATAAAGGTAATAAATTGTGGCGGGGGCGAGCTAGCGCACTTTTTCGCACTAGTGCGGAAAATAGTAAATTGCAGCCTAAGAGCGGTGGTCAAACGAGGATTGAAATATCATCAAACTTTAACGTTTAAAACGATCTGGTCAGTTTTAGGTGGCCATATCATGAATTGATCAATTTCTATGATCTGGCCACGATATATAATATATTTTAATCCGTAGTACACGTGACAATTGAGCTCAAAACCATGTCAAATTCAACGTCTGTACCTACTTCAGGGTCATTATGCTTCATATTTTTACCAATTCTGAATATTTAGACCAAAAAAATTGTTAGAACCAGATTAAACTGCTAAGATCTAATAAAGTAAATCCGGAAATAATTGCAATTTTCCGCGCATTATTTTGCTAAAAATTTTACGTTTCAGTTCAATTTACCGGATAATTGATTAACATATATTCGCGTATCTGTTACGTGTGATTTCAGTAAAGGTAGGATTGCACTTACCTAAATTTACCATATTTAAATAGATTTAAACATAAAGATTTATAAATATGTAGTAAATATTATTTGATATTTTGATATGTTTTGCTTTGGAAAATAATAGTCTAGAAGTTTAAAGAGAAAACTATTTTCTGGTCAAAACTAACATTTTTTTATCATTTTATTATTATTACATTTAAAAAAAAAACATTTAAAAATATAAAAAATAGTAGTCCGCCGGTGTCGAAAGCAGAATTTAAGCTATCGGTGGTAAGAGCTCTAGTGACAGGACCCTCCTTACAATACGAACCGTGTCGAAGAGAATTGGCTTCTGGATCAGGCTCTTAATCCAGCTCGAGGTCGGCGAGGCTTTAGATCATTAGGCCATTGGCGGTAACGACAATAAATATATTCCGTAATTATTCCATAATATTTTTTTTTATTATTCCCGTCTCTACACAATATTTACCAAAGGTTTTACAGCTTCGAGTTCTAGTGACATAAAAATAAAAGCAGTGTAACAAACTCGTACGTCTCCCCAATATCCGGGCGTGGCCACAGTTGACCGCTAAAAAAAACAAAAAAAAACAATTTTAATTCCCGCTACCGCAGAAAGTTAGTGCAATAACGTGTCCTATCTCACACCGGCAATAAAATCCCACAACTTTTTCTCGTCGAAGGAATAAAAGCGACCGCAGCAGCGAATGAAGTTTAGCTATAAAACAGTCCATAAATAATATCTGCGTACCCTGTGAGAACTGCCACTTATGGTAACTATAATACAATCTACTCCACATAAATATGTACATTCTTTAAACTCAATTCTCGAAACAAAAACTGCAACGAAATTAATATATTTGCAACGGATTTTTACAGGTAGTTTAACAATAATGCCTGTCATTCCAACGTTTTAGCTCGAATGCATAAATTTGGGATACCTCTTTCTACTATGTAAATCACTCAAATTTTATGTACGTATGCGTCGATGGAAGAAACCGTTCCTTCTATTTACGCAACGTAGGTAGCATGTTTGGTACCCTTGCGATACCATGATACTATCAATGTCCCGTTTTATTACGGAAAACTTTGATGGACACCGATCCGACTTTCAAACTACGTCGTATGAATTTCATGGTGCCTTTGTACCATATACAGTTTTCATAAATTTAAAATAATGTTAGAGACGTAGAAGTGGCATCAGAGATTCAGATAAACTATTTAATGATTTACACGTGTTCCTGTTAAGTACGCACAATTAAGTTTATGTGACGTATAACAATTGGATGTATACATAAATCCAGTAAATGTGGACAACTCCCGCGATTTATCAAGCGTGAAAACACACGCAACAAATGGCCTGTCGACGCTTTGATGGATTTGTCGCCAAGAGCCCTTACCATGAATTACGTGAGCTATAAAAGTGACAACCCCGCGTTGATCTTCGAACGCCCCTGTCACCGATGTATAAAATCTCGATCCGAACAAAACGCCAAGTTTCGAGTTACAAAAGCGAGTGGAACGTGAAAATTCTTGATAAGTTATGGTTCCACCGATTTACAGCTTCGTTAGAAAAATACAATGTCAATTTTAAGTTAGATCTACTTGTATAAATCTATATCATAGACATAGTTTTACTTGTAATCTATATATATTTGTCTCTTATTTATATGTATTAATATAGGCAAAAACCTTATACTGTATATTTATTTTATAGAGGCCTCGATATTAATGTATCCGATATAATAATTTCACGAATATAATTTATGGGCAGTAAAGATATATAGTTTGCTGACAGGCAACTAAGTTAATCGAATTTTCTGCTACTGTGATATCACGTGCGTAGCTTTTCATGTAATTTACCTGTTTTTTTTTAGGGCGGTATATATTATGGTTTATACGGCCGTATTTCTCCGTGCTCCAGTGAAGATTGAACGGGTACCGAATGCGGTACTTTGTACAGAGAAAGCCAGGAATATAATCTGACGTGAAGCGTCGTGTCTTCTCGTACACTACTATAAATCTGTGGAGGTTGTGTCGGTACATTTATAAAATTTATGAAAAAAAGATTTTGCCGCCAGAAATAATAAGGACATGAAGAAAGAAAAAAGAAAATTAAGCCAATGAATAAAATCAACACGCACAGTATTGGTTTAATAGACACGCGTTATAGTTATTTCTAGTTATTACATACAATATCTATCCTCAAGTGATTCAGAACTGGTGAATAACATACTTGCCATAAGTAGGTATGTAACGGGTTAATAATATAGGTCACATTCATGCACATTTAATTACACGCAACCACAGTAAATTGCCGTATTTAAACGATAATACACACATCCCACATTCTCTTTTTTATTACTTTGCCCTTACTTTCTTGTTTGCCTCACTCGTTAATAAGAACTAAGTATCTGCATTTAAAACCAGAATATAATAAAATTGTGTTTATACAGGCCTACTCGTATGTATAATTTTAATTATACAGGGTGGATGAGATTCAAATTAGGAATACATCGCGTTGTGCCAATTCCAGCACTTTGCGAAATGAACATCACGACAGCGTCGTACAAACCGGGGCAAGACATCGTACTTAGAATTTTGTCTACGGCAGGATCTTTGGCGCCACTGCGACCCTTATGGGGTGAATTAACCGTCTACGCTGTCTACAGTCCCCTTTAATGCTCCACCGACTTAAATTTTGTCGAATTTCCACCGCTATTATATAGCGTTACGCAATCTTCGGGCGATGTCTTATGATTTCCGCTCTTTATAGCTTTCGCTTGTTCTCTAAGAGCAATTGCTGTGAATTGACGAGCCTGCTGATTAGTTACGATGTGATGGTAAACTTCGATCCCGTTTTGCTGTTGTGGAACTTTCGAACGTTGTAAAATAAATTCGATTTGGTCTGTTAATTTTTTGGATGGTTCGTCGTTGGTGATGATCGTTTAAAGAATATACCTACTTAAATTATTTTCAATTCATTATCAGCTTTAAACCACCTATTTTCTGTAGATTTTTAATGTCCGAAATGAGCTGAATAATATAAATGTTGGTACGAATAAACGTGGAGAAGCAAAGCAACGGTATAACCGATTACTGAATAATTCAGCGAGATTTTTCTCTTAGTTGTCATACTCAGTGCATACACGGGCCATCAAAATGTATTTTAATGTGTTACAAAACTGTTGTCTGTTTTCGAGGTTTTATACGGAAATGTTTTATTTGATTGAGAGATATTCAAAGATAACGCGTGTAAAAATGGAAAGAATTTTCCAATACTTATTTCCTTTTATTATTGCTGGAAAACGCTGCCAATTCATGGAAATCACGTCCTTAGGTTTCTAAGAACTTACTAATATGCCATGATTTTCGATACGGCAATCTCTCAGACACTTTCCGGAAAAAAATCTATATATATGGTATTTAACTTTATTGTTTACTTCTTAGGTATAAGTAAACAAAAAAGTAAGGAAATATGTATATTCTTTATACTTTCAGGTATCTTCAACGACAGTTATATAAGTGTTAAATAGTTACTCCCCTATGGCCTTCATTCGGTCCTCAGACAATGCGTCACAGCCGAATGTATGCGCATATAAAAATTTAGTAGGTACTGTTATTAGATGAATGAAATTATGGAAGCTACCGAGCGTACGATACATATTCTACGCAGCTTTAGTAACCTCCGTCCCTTTGTTTTTACTTTGTGGATAAGTAGGTGAGTATTGCCTCTAGTTGCACGTGAGTAGCATGCTTTAAAATATGAGTTATTATACTTATGTTTGTTTTGAACTTATTCAGAAACAATGTAGCTTTTAAAGGCAAACATTAAAGAGTTAAATAGGTAATAAATTGGTCCTAATTCTCGTATAAGGACCAAAATAATATGATAATACAACAGGGCTATGTTATATTCGAAGCAAAAATATGTTAAAAGGCTATTGCTATAATTATGTCATCAACATAAAAGTTGTCCGTTCATGTTGGCCATTCACTTAATTAAAAACTCTTAAGCGCCTCTTGGGTACAACATGGGAAAATGTGAGAGTGAACGCACTTACCATCAATCAGTCAACGAAATAAAATCAATTGACCCATCATGTTAAAATAGGTGCTATAAATGTTGCCCCATTTAAACATAGAACTATAAAACAAAATCGCCACCTTATTACAACAGTCCAAACCCATATTCGATACAAAGAAATCAAAGTCCGCATTGATGAAATGGCAAAAGAAAAAAATATAAAGCGTTCGAAATATTCCCGAAGTGTGAAATCAAATAATAAATAATTCAAATTAGAGAATCGGGATTACACAATAAGGGGCGTCGGCCCCGGGGGAGCCGCAAACGTGACGGCCCCAAGAAATTTGGAAGAAACCCGGTGACGTGTCAACCGCCACTGACAAATTTAATTATTCAACTTACCGAAACGTTAGCAAGATGACTTTTCCCGAGCCGATAACTAAGTAGGAATAAATTCACTTAGAGCTGCCGAAGCAAAGTTTAACTTAATAAAACATTGGAATTTTCGTAATTCGATTGTACTGAGGTTGGATCCCGCTGTCGTCCTGATTTGAATACGTCATTACGAATCATTTGTCGTGCCCACCTGAGAAATTTAACTCACCGAAATATGTACAACAATTCTCCAAGCGATCTGTCTGATTGTTCTATTTTAGTTTAATTGGATCAACAGTTAAAAGGGAATAATAAGAAGTCTAATGAACGAAAACTTTGGTCCAGATTTGACAACAAAATCCTTATTAAGTTTTCGCGGAAATTTTTCCTCTTTCTCATTTGAATATTATCTTACTCAAATAACATCTTCAGTTTTCAGTCGCTCTAGGTGTTAAACAAACAGACGAAGATTGAAAACTTACATTGAGTTACCTTCTTAAAAAACTGGTCAGGAATCAACCAAACAAAGATTCTTCGTACTTCATCAGTCGGAGATAGACCTTTGCCAAATTAATTTGCTTAACTTTAAATAATTTGTTTTGAATTTTGAGCTCATGAAACCAATGTAATTAGGTATTGTTGTATCTGTTCTAAATTCTTTTGTAATATAAATTATTTCTATCACAAATAATTCTACCTTGAATACAGCCTAAGAATATTAATCAGTGGGTTGTAAAAATTCAATCCGTTAGGTATTCAATGCTGAGCATGATCATCGATTTATTTGTAATACTACGTAAGCATATGTAATGCCTCATTTTGTAAAAGTTATGTCATAAAAATAAAGGTAACATTTTATATTTTATTTCTGGACGCGAATGCATATCAAATTAAATAAAAATTCAAATCAAGATGTGAAATAAAGTACAAAAGATTTTAAAATTGTTTTTCCCTATTACAACTAATAAAATAAATAAGATTTCCTAACTAAGTAACAATATTAAATACGCAAAGGCTAAGAAAAAATCGACAGGCGTGCTCGAGCCCGTGGATTCTTGGATTTATATCTGGGTTCCGTATAAATCACTTTAATGGTCCGATTAATGTCTGGACCGAGCTGAGGTGTAAGATGTACGCAGAATAGACGTATGCAACAGAAATGTTGCCAACAAAAGACCACGAGGACACAGTAATATGTACCTAGTGTCTATGTAGGCATCTACGTAAGATATATTAAGTAGACATGTGGACGATATCAAAAAGAGAGAAATAAACGGTATTTTATTGCAAAACTGCAACACTTTTCGGTAAAAAAAATACATACTTGATTCTTAAATATTGAAACGGATTCGATTGACATCAATTTGAATTTTCCTTCAATTAAGCTTGACGTTAGACCTAGACCTCAGCGATTTTCAGTCTAGCCAGACGATTTTAATTAACATCAATTAAAAGGCACATGTCTCAACTATTGCGCTAATCTACAAATCCAAGTCTTCCGGTCTCAGTCATTGGAAAACGTGATTGGTGTGAATTATTAAATTAATAGTATACACGCACTACTGATAACCTCCCCCAGGGCCCCGATCAGATCACGGTCTTTGATACAGAGATTATGTTTCTATCGTTTCTCATAAATCAGAAAGGGTTAGGTCTTTTTCATAATTATTATAACTGCGACTATTTTTATAGACTCACATCCATTTGCGCTTTATGAAAAGACATTTAATAGAGTCTCTTCTTTAATCATCAATTCAATCTAGTTTTTTGTCTCAGTAGGTAGAAAACGAAACAAAACATGCGTATGGATACGTGGACATAATATTATAATTGACCAGAATGACACCAAAAAAAAAAAATAATCAAAAAAGTAATGGAATCACTGTTTCAGTAAGTTGGTAGCTAAAACACTTAGATCTTAAAGTAAGGGAAAGTTTTAAAAATGTCAACTTCGTTTTATTATTCGTTGTTTAAAAAATGTAAGTATTTATTTATTAATTCAAAAACCATGTAAAAAAAATATACAAATGTAAAAGGTAAAGTCCCACTCACTGACTTATTAACACACAGCCCAAACACTTAAAAAAATAAACTCTTGGACCTAGAACGCTGAAATTTTGCACGGAGGTTCCTTTTATTATGTGTACAAAGAATAAGGAAAGATTTTCCAAAATTCACCCCCCAAAGGGGATAAAACGGGGACCAAATTTGTATGGTAAAACCTACTTATACGCTGGCAGAAGCTAGTACGTATTTATAGTTAAAATGGACATACAAATGTATTTCATAATATATACTTATACAACATTATTTTTAGTATGTGTGAAACCTGAATATAGTTTGTTCAGAATCAGTAATTAAATTGATTCCAATGATTTTTAAACCATGTTATATTTGTTTCCAAAAATATTTTAAAATGGCCATAAGGTCGACACCCTCGACACTAAGTACAACATAGATCACCGCAGGTCTTAGCGGGCATTAGGTACCAGCTCACAGCTGGCTGCGGGAACAAACCAACCCCTCAGTCGCCCGGATGGCCCGGTGGTCATGTGATTGTGCGGACAACCAGGTAACATAACAAGCTTATAACTTTGTGATTTTTCATGATACAGTTATGAAACTTCGCACATAGATTCCTTACATAAAAATACTAGACACGTGTTTCGGGTTTCGTATATTCTAAAACTTATGTTGTATATAGGTATATTTAATCATACACTCTTCACACACCATTTAATTATAATTGTACATAAGTCTCTTAATTAATGAAGTTTAAATATTGTTTAGTTTTATAACCTAAAACCATTACTACTCACTAGTGCATTAATAATAATGTATCATGAACATCGAAAAAAAAAACTAGATCCCACGATACTTACAGGGTATCCTGGTGTGGGATCGAAGGCTAATTTATTGCACTAAATTTGGTTTTATTTGTTATGTATAAAGTGTAATAAGCAAAGTGCTAACTAGTAATAATGAGTCATAAACATCAAAAAAAAAAAAAACTAGATCCCACGATACTTACAGGATATCCTAGTGTGGGATCGAAGGCTAATTTATTGCACTAAATGTAGTTTTATTTGTTGTGTATAGAGTGTAATAAGCAAAGTGCTTATTATTATAAAGTTACAGAAACGGGTTTTAAAGTAAAAAAAAAAAACAAATGAAGACGATAAAATCCAATACTTTCAACATCACCGTCTAAAATAATTTCATACTATAAATACATTTTTTATTTCAATAGCACTTAAGCGTTAGCAGCGAGGGTAGAAGTAACGCTTATCACTTGAGTGACCTCGGCCATGTCGCACCGATATCGAATTATAATTAGGTCCAATGACTTCAGTCGACATAATCACGGTGTGACCGATGCATTCCAATGAGCAAAAGTAATGCACTTTGAAAATTAAAAATTATAACTATAGACACCATCAGGTGAGATAGTAGCCAAACGCGAGTCAAAAAAATTGTAGTCACAAATATTTTTGGTCCTTTCAATTTCTTAGGACCAAAAATTAATTCTATTCTTGACTTTGAAAAACATCGAAATTATTCAATTGAAGAAATTGTATTAATTAACAGTGGGTCAAGTCATATATTAAAGTATTTTTGGCGACAGTATGGCTACCTAAACAATACTTAATTATTATTCACTGACGCATACGAAAAGCAAAAATACCTTTGATTTAATAGAACATTAACACACAAAATTAGTCACATTTGAGAATAAAATTAAACACAACCCTGGTCAAACAGTAAGCAACTATTAATTACAAGCTTATTTTAACACTGCACTTTAAAGTAGACGATGTGTAATTGCATTTTATTCAAAATAAAAGCGAATTTAATTTATGTAAGACGACTGAACAAATCCGGAACAGTTGGCGAGTTCCCAGATCTAAATTTGACATCTGCTCATCATGCTCTTGACCCCACCTAAGATGCTTTGCAGTGCGATTTAATGATAACAAATACCCCACAATATACCAATTTATTCATAACTGCTGGTAAAGGAAACCTCGTAAAAACTTGCAGACGTAAAAGAAAAATCTTTTAAATAGAATCTTTCAATTGAACGAACAAGGAATGACTGTATAAATTTTTACTCAGATCTATTGTTAGCGAATGACGATGGAAGTTTAAAACATTTCATTCTCAGCGTATAATAACTATCGAAGCCTAAGTGATTCCGAGACAACGTTTTAAAAACCGAAGGGGAAACCTATTTTGCGGCAGACGAACGCAAACACCTTTTCAATCCTTCAATGGGCCTAACGATGAGACGGTGGGAAGAGCTGCGAAGTACCAACTAGCCGTGGCAGTTTCTTAATGGTATTGTAAGACAGAAAAAATACCGGGATCGCGGTACAATGGTGCAAAGAGAAAGATTAATCGTCCGTTCGGAAGGCGCACTCGGGAGCGTAGTACTATCAGAGGCGTTTCTACAAAAATTAATCATTTTAACGCGTCATTGTCGT
This sequence comes from Mythimna vitellina, assembly GCA_949316375.1. NCBI lineage: Eukaryota > Metazoa > Arthropoda > Insecta > Lepidoptera > Noctuidae > Mythimna > Mythimna vitellina. The sequence goes on from OX438686.1 coordinate 13,831,508, forward strand.
TCGGTCTCCTCCCACGCGTGAAAACTTCCCGCTAATTAAATTAGAATTAGGGAGCAGTTTGACAGATTGCGTTCGAATTTTTCACTCGCTTTTCGAACCAAAAGATGAATTCCTACAACTGCCATAAAATCTGTCTTCTTGATTAATAGACGGATGTGAATACTCGGATAAGTGGAAAATTTTATTCCCGTACCTATCGTGAGAGATAACGAAGAAAGAAGAATTACATAAAGCTTTCAGAAAGTGTGATGTAATCTCGACCGTCGTTTCCATAAACTTAATAGCGAAGTATCACAGAACTTACATATCGCTGTTATAACAACCCAAGTTGGCATATTTGTTACCCCCTCAGTCAGCATATTCGCGTCGAATGACCGCCAATTTATGTGAAAACTTCCACCGGTTAGAGCATGACCTATCTATATGAATAAAAGTTTTCACTCGTCAAGGAGCTATCGGTATGTTTCGAGAAGAATACCTTAAGTAAATATGCCAGGTTGAAGTTTTCGCACGAAACTTTGCGTTACGACAGAGCTATGTGTCAATTTCGCGATTGAAATATGGCGTCGGAGTTGCCGTGCATGGGTAGCGGCGACGCCACTGTTTCCGTGTGCTATAACTCGATGCACCCTGCATGCTACATGCTCGCATACAAATTCATACAAACTAGAAAAGAGCTCGTATTTCACACGGGGAATGGACGATAACTTAGCACGTCGCTTTTATCTGTGCGAAAATCGGGCACCTTGACAGATAACGCTGTCTACACGCATCGCGTCAAAATAGTCGACATGCACAATATTATCACTCGTGTGAACGCATCGATTGCTACCTACATACATTAATAAGAACGCGTGTACAGTAATGAATGCCAGCAATACGTCTCAATGTATAAGCTGTAGGTAGTCGTGCCTTGCGGAACGCCTGGAGGATAAGTAAAATATTCCACTTAGTGAATTGCGTTCCGTAAATTGCCACAATTATCATACCGTTTTACCGGAGCTACAGCTGTATTAAGGGAACTGTGCTTTTATTTATCTTAGAATATCACTATGGCATCAAAAAATAGTGTAGTTGGTGATAGGGTTTTATTGAAGTCTACGAAAGGCAAAGAGATTTCGTAGTAGCGGAATGATGTCTCATTAACCTAGTACGGAGGCCATGGTTCGTATTCATGTGAGTCAGTAGTACTGCGTATGAGCAATAAATAGACGGAAAGCCTTACCCGGAATGATATCCGGAATCACAAGAAAGTGGAAGTAGCGCGGCGGTAGTTAGGAGCGCGCTACTACGCCTGGTGGAGCAATAACGTGGATGCGTCATGTCGGCCGATTTTACTGACTTCATATTTATGGGGAGGGACGGATTTGATGGCTTGTCAGAAGAATCGCGTTTTATTGGACATTATGAAAATTAAATATTATTTCTAGATGCTCATACTATAAAGTACTTTGGAACCCAATTGCTGAAAAGTTTATTTGATATACTCGTTTTTAGTATGTGTGCAAATATTTTTTTTCTAATTTAAGTAATTACTACATGATATTATTTTTCACTTAAAAATTTTGGTTCTATTAATATTTTAGGATTTTTGGTTATGATAAAAACTGATGTGTGTAATTAATTTGTTTTATTGCTTAAACATAGGTATAGAGAAACCACCTTCAAACAATAACGTACAAAATGTTTTATTTGAAACCAACACGATCAATCAAATGGATCGCATGAACGTCAATTTTCCTATAGAGTGTGGCACTCAATAAATTTTTATTTTATACATATTTGCACATGTTGAAAATGTACGATCTATGTCGTTAGGTAGGCGTCCGTGCGTCGCGTCGCCAGGTACGTCGCTGGCGCCACATGGGCTTCTGCCAGATTAATGGATCATTGCCCCCCACCTCACTATCCCACCCCCCACACCCGCAGATGCGAAACTACTGTTCGACGACATCGCTCCTTCCTTCACTAGATATACGACCTTCGTTCCTCCACTTAACACTATTTCAAATTACGAGCGCTTGAATTCCATACGACGACTTCTTAATAGACTGACGGGATTGGGCGCTATTTGCACCATACGTACTAACGAAAATAGACCATCCAACGCATTGAAGCTGCCTATAAAACACTGACCCACTAATACTACGATCATAACCCGCTTCGACCTTCAGTCTCAACAAGTAGCGAACTTACATTTATGCTCGATAAAACACTTCGAAACGGCTCGTCGTAAATCACGAAGACATCGAAAGTTAGCCGCCAAGCACTTAAACTTTAACAGACAATAATAACTGGCGATGAAAAAATGGCCTTCATCGGTGGGGGTATAAAAAGTAATGTGGCTATAGTGGTGGGGCTAAAGGGCTAAGTTGGTGAGTGGGTAAGTTTTGAGGAATGTTGTAATGAGGCGCGCGGGACAATCGATAAATTTGAATGTTCGCCGGCGCCGCCCATCGACTTGCAACTTTTTTCGGTAGCGGGGGAACGCGCGCCACGCTGACGCCACTAGCTTGCGTTCACCTTCCAGTGATAAAGCTACGCTACGCTGAAAATATTAATTAAATCATAATTTGTTTGCCTATGTTTATAAATTGTCTAAATAATCCCAGATAAGTAAGAGTTTTTGACTGACATAAGTAACAAAGCAAAATATATTTTTCTCAATAAAAAGGTGTTTAATTCAAACATTCCCATTCCCTAAAATGTTTTAACAAAAATATCAAAGCACTACATCAAAAACAAAAAACAGTTTATAACAAAAATAAAAAAAAAAGTCACGGACACCAAGTCTTCTACTAGATATTACACTCATTAGAATCTATAAAAAGTTTGTTAAATCAACTTGAACTAAAAATGTTCAATAAAAAATCTCATAACAATTATGTAGCATAGCATTATTCCACTGGATGGTAGCCTTATAGGTAGGGCTGTCCTGTCGACCATTCACACATTTGATGCAATTGATATCACACTTACTGAGAATACGTCTGGACTATTTGATTTATGTTCAGACTTTGGACTTGAACTGTGCAATGTTATGAATTATACATCGCTTCCTACATCATAGATTTAGTTTAGTAAAATACCGTTAATTATGTAGTTCCAAGAAAGATCGACAGTAAATCAAAACTTTCTGTACGATAATGACTCATTTGACGAGAATAGTCTTATGGTTCGCAATATAAAAAATAATAAAATTAATATTTATGATACGGTAGTTTCAACCCTATAAACAAGCAGGTAAGGTAGCGTGTAGGCGAATGCGGAAGTGATAATCTTAAAAGTTAGATTGACATAGTTCTGTCGTATAAAACTGTAGCAAAGTTACAAGTTACAATGTCACAGGAATACGTACCTATCTCTGTCCCCTGATTTATTGGGCCTGGCACTCTTTCAACTGGTAATTGGGACGAAATACGTAAACCCGTGGAATAGCTAAACTTTTTACGATGGATCCTTTTGACGTGCCTTAAAATTTGCTTATATAATTCTCGATTTTCTTCGTATGTTTTCTCTGTACTAAAGTCTAATTTATAGTTTTCTGTGTCATGAGTTAAGTGCTTGTAGTCTCTTAGTTTATTTCTTGTCAAATGAAAATGTTTAATAAACCTAGAGTTACTAATGGACTGGTTTTTTTAGTAGCATAATTTATTGGGTTTTGAAATATATAAAGGGGGTTTTGTTTATGTGAATCTATATTAAAAGCGTCTTTTTTGCAACTTTGTTTTTATGAAGAAAACATTTAAAAAAATCCGGGCAATCAAAGGTCGGACTCTCGGACTGAGGGTTCCGTACAAACTTATCTACGAAAATAGTTCAATTCACGAACTGAGTTACAAAGACTTTTCCGAATCGCAAAAAGTTTTTTTTTTTGTGACGTAACTATAAATTTACAGTTTTCAGATTTTTACCTCTACTTGTGCTATGAGACCTTGCTTTTTGTCAAATTTCAGTATTCTAGATCAACGGGAAGTACACTATGAATTTTGATTCACTTGAGAGTGTCGAAATAGACGTTTTTTGCGACATAAACGGCAGTATCTTTTTTTCATTAACTCTGAAGTTTGATTTTTTCACAGCTTCATGAGACCGCAGATTTGAGTATATGATTTTTTAATTTCAACTCGATGCCTCCACGCTTTCCCAATATAAAGGGTCTTGACAGACAGACGGACGGACAACAAAGTGAACGTTTTTCACTCTAAAAATTCTCTAGGAACTCTAAAAATTAGGTGAATAAAAATAATATTATAGTTTTAATTCTTATTTAAAACGTATAAAGAAACTGGCCACAAAACGTTTGTCTATTAAAATGCAAATCTCAATAGCATTGACAGCTAACAATAATTGAATTATTCCTTTATATTATTCCTCTACAGAAATAGATGTGTATATTATTGGTGATAATAGGTACTGTATATAACAAACGTTAGTATAATGTTTATATAAACTATTTAATAGTAAACACGTGAGGAAATTCCGCGATACTTCACGGCGTCGGTATCCTTGTGACACAAAGGAGACATATTGATAGAGACATGCTGCCATAGACACGTGGTTGGTAATAGCAACAGAAAAGGTAATATCCTCTCTTAATTATTTTTTTTTACAACACTACGTCATCCAGTCCCAAACTAAGCAGAGTTTGTAGTATGAGTAATAGATAGCTGATAAATATGCATATATATATAAGGTGTTAAAAAATTAACTTTAAGAATTTCGTGGGGACATTGTACTCCTATGAACAACTTTTACTATGGGACCAAACCTGAAATCGCGAAAATAAAATCAGCTGTTCCCTACGTTTATGTTCGCATAACTCGTCAAAATGTATGAAGCGGCTGATTTTTTAACACGTTATATATTTCTAAATACAAACATATCATAAATAAATCAGATACAGAATAAATGACCATGCTCATCACACAAACATTATTTTGTCTTGGGTGGTAATCGAACCCAATACCTCCGGCACAGCAGTTAGGGCCACTGACCATTTGACCAACAAGCCAGTCAATATATTGTTTCAGGCATACCACTATTCAATTATTGAATATTGCCTTACAAGATTTTTATTTTTTTTAAATTACAAAGTGAAATAACTGCACGTGTCTGTCTATGTATCTAGTCCTAAACTGCGGACGGTGAGCAATGGGTAGTTCGCTGTCCGGCTGTTAGGTCACCGTCCCGATTGAACCCGAGTCGTTGATGGTGCGTAGTGGTCCACGGCCCAGCAGGACCGAAGCTTACTAGGGCCATGGGTTCGCTTCTAAAAGGAAAACCCGAGGTCCTGGAACGCAAGGCAAAGACGGAAAATAGGAGTGGATTTTAGTCAGTAAAAGTCTAACACGCCTTCCCGTTCCGCCCTGGAGCGAGAGAAGTCATTGGATTATTTCCCACCTAAAAAAAGTTCTTCTACCCTGTACTACGAATTTTGATGTAGTTTTCAATATGATGAACTACGGGACTTTTACCGAGAAAAATAAAACAAGAAAAGAAAGTTCTAAGTATCCAACATCGATATCGTTTACTCCACGCAATACGAAAATGTTCACTAGTAGTGAAGCCATGGAGGTGCATTAGGATGAATCGGTAAGTGGTCCCAGACGGCCCACGATATTCAGTTAGGAAAGGAATAAGACATATCACCTTACTATAATAATACCAGCTTATATCAGCAGCTTTGCGTGCTTTAAAAGAAAATTAACCCAAGAGAGCAAACTTCCGAGGTAAATGATTTATTTTTGGAATTTTTTCTTCAATTTAGACTAGATAAAGCCGGTAATTACTTGCTGACTACCCTGAGAAGAAACAACGAAACAAACTCAGGGGTCAAAGACTCTTTTAAAGTCTATATATCAAACATGTAATGGTCAAATCATATGAGAACCATGAGATGGTCTTTTGAGGAAAGAACCACACAGATTTGAGTGGACCTGTTTAGTCAGTGATATCAGAAAATATGACCTACCTGTGTACTAATTGTCATTCAAATCCGTTCAGCCTTTTTATCAAGACTGAGTAACACACAAACCCACAAATTTTCGCTTTTATAGATAATATTTATATTGCAATATAATGCTAAAGAGTTCTTTTTAACGCGCTGATCTCTGGAACTACTGCATATGAAAAAATAAAAAAGAAGGCCAAGTGATAATGGATGCGGGCTTGCGGACGGCGAGCAATGGGTAGCTCGCCGTCCGCCGTCCGGTAACCGTTCAGACCGAGCCCATGTCGTCGACAGCGCGTAGTGTTCCACGCCTCTAGGAGATGTCAGCAACCGTAGGGGCTCAGCAGGGTCGAAGCCTACTACGGCGGCTATGGCTGATGCGAAAGAGATCCCCAGGGCTTGGGAACAATGGCAAAGAAGGAATAGGAGTGGGTTTTTAGTCAGTAAAAGTTTGACACGCCCTCGCACTCCGCTCAAGAGCGAGAGATGTCATTAAATGATTATCCCACCCAAAAAAAAAGTGAAAATGGATTAATATGTCATGCGGCTGAATCCGCAGAATACATCTACTCTATCGATGTAAGGAGCAGATATATACATTGGTACTAAAAAGACAAACTGTAGAACTTGTTACAGATAATATCTAAAAATACACATCAAGATCTCTTTGATGAGGTTGACATACAGAAGCCTAGAAAGCTTATCAATTCTTCATAAGTAAGCCTTCAATCATTGCACTTTGATATTTTTGATAACATGCATCTTGTCGGCCATTATCATATATAATGGCCCGACCTCAAAATGTGGTATAGATAGGTTTCACGGCAGTTTAATAAGTAAAATCATTTGTATGTCTGAACTAGAAAGATATGAGATAGATAAATTATATATCTATCTCTTTATTTATATTTGACTGGCTTGTTGGTCTAGTGGTTAGTGGCACTAACTGCTATGCCGGAGGTCGTGGGTTTTTTTTATTTTTTTTTTCTTGATAGGTTCGCGTTTAATCGCTATCTCACCTGATGGAAAGCGACGATGCGGTCGACGATGAAGCGCGCTTAACTAAAAATAACCTATTCATTCTTGACTTTAAGACTCCCGGGCTGTAGCCATCAGGAAACACAGATTCCGGTCAATTCCCACCCAGGACACATGTTTGCGTGATGAGCACGATCATTTGTTCTGTGTCTGGGTGTAATTTATCTATAATATGTATTATTATACTCTTTGTTTTTAGAAATATATAAGTATATTTATCAGTTGTCTAATTATACTCCTCTAATAATACTCCTAACACAAGCTCTGCTTAGCTTGGGACTAGACGGCGTTGTTAAAAAAATATGTATACTACTATCCTCTGCCGGTGGCTTCGCCTGCGTTAAAGTTTAGGGGTACAATCTCTAAGGGAAGTCTAGTACTAGAATCTTTAAGTCAAGAGTGAATAGGTTACTTCTAATCAAGCGTGTTTCAGTGTCGACCACATCGTCGCTAACCAGTAGGTGAGATAGTATTTGAACTCGAACCCATCTATCATAAAAAAGTGAAAATTGAAAAACTCTTGAAAAAAAAATTTAACTTATAACACTAAGTGATGCAGCTATATATCAGTGAAACAATTTTCAGAATCAGTTCAGTAGTTTCAGAGATTACTCCCTACATACAAACTTACAAATTTTACCTCTTTACGATATTAGTATATAAAAAAATATAGTAGGAGTTTAAAATTAATATATTGTAACAATGGGCGATCTTATTGCTAAAAGTCGTGTTTTTTCTATAGACCACCTTTGTAAGGATTTGACAAAGAAAAAAAAAACGCAGGTTGTCCATGATGTACTATTTACGTATAGGTATCCTATATTGATTTATCATCATCATCACCATCATCATTTCAGCCGAAAGACGTCCACTGTTGGACATAAGCCTCCCCCAAATATCACCACATGAGCGGTCCTGTGCGTCTCGCATCCATCGGATTCCCGCGACCCTCACCAGATCATCGGTCCACCTTGTGGGAGGCCTTTCAACGCTGCGTCTTCCGGTACGTGGTCGCCATTCCAGAACCTTTCGATTCCTATGTATGTGTGTATGCGTTATATTTTTTTTTCTTTGGTTTTCCTATTGATTTATATCTTCTGTCTTATGTAGGTAGATAGGGAAGTAAGTTCATAAGATAATGCTGAACTGGTTTCAATGGAGTGAAAATGAGCCTGAACTTTGCTAATAAGACCAAGAAGTATGGGCTTCTTGGTATTATTCCCATACATATTCAAAAAAAAAAATCAAGGCTCTTTTTAAAGGTTTTACTCCGATAGCAAAAAAAAAAGTACTTAACACCAAAACCTAAACTTCTGCTAAATAGAACAAGTGTAGGTGAAGCAGGGACAAAGTTTTGTATCTGGATTGGAATAGTCGTAGCAAACTTAGCACTCACAATGAATTACAAGTTCCCTTCAAAGAAGAATGGATTAAAACTAGTTGGTGAAATGTAGCCCTGGGAGTCGGGGAAAACTTTCAATTTTTATGACAAATTCAATTAGGACAAGATTTATACATCTTTGGAGCACAAATCTATTTTCCATTAGAGTGGGACGGTAATGTGCCCAAACTAACCCTTTTGGTAGCGAAGTTTTGTAAATGCATTTGGGTACTAAAGTGATTTTAACGTTTTTACTTTTGTAATTTGTGTAATGATTTACGCTTGGAACATTCTATAGTCTAATTGGTCTTTTATCTTTATAAAAAGCAGCATTGAAAATACAATCATCGTAAAATCAATGTTACAGAAAAAGTTTGATATTCATTTTATTATTACAAATTCAGGACCAGATTTCATTAGTAACACAATATCGTACTTAGTTTCAATATATATTCTTCTTGTTAGCACAAATACGAATACATTGTGTAAAATCGCTCAATGCGAGCAAGGAATAATAAAATCACTGAAATATTTGAAACATTAAAAGTTAAAAATACTCTAGAAAAGGTAGAATGCTGTAACGTTACAAACTTTATGCAAAAATTCGCGACTTACTCTAGCGAACAAAACTATAGTACGCAGGTTGTACAATGTTACAGTCTAGCAGTTTCGCAACTTGACATTTTAAATCTTGCTGAAACTGGTGTCCGATAGCGCCAGAGAACTCACGACACCAAATCCCATTACCGATAGAGATCTCGCGACATCGGTGGACAATAAAATTGTTCCATCATATCTGAAAGTTTGCCCCATAATGAAGCGTATGGGGAGAATGGTTTACGACAGTCGTCGGCGAATCTTTATTGGTAGCGGACCAATTTAGATAAAAGGAAAGAGCTTTCGCCCTGAAACACCAGAGATAGCAGTCTTAACTATCGCCAAGTTAGCGGTAGTTAATCCGGTCCGTTCACAGATAAATCAACAGTCGAAAGCGATAAATTTGGTCCGGCCGCGGTAATAGGTGAAAACTATTAGGTTCCACGATTATTTAAGGAAAAAATATACAAGTCTTTCCGGCGCCAGCTTTTACTGGCCAGGTAAACTGTTCAACTAGTACAATCTTTGGGGAAACTTTGTTCATGAATAAGTTATGAATATAAGAAATGACTGACTACTGTTCTATTACATTAATGGAAGTCGTGTTATAAATTTAGTTTTTTTGGTAGAGACCATACGCATATAATGTCCGTTAAACTTGGTATATTTAATTATTCCTCTCTATGTTTCAAAAAAACGGACCCTCAACCCATAAATGATAGAAACAGCAATAATTCGTTTTCTTTATCCGAAACAAACTATCATATAACAAAAACCGCTAAGCAAATTCAATCGCTTGGATGGAAATATGGAGAAATCATGAAAATTAAGATGTCAAGCCAACGCTAAGGGAGGGATGTGAGAAGAAAACCATTGTAGGGAGATTTTTCCCCAAAATAATGTATTCCCATTTCCTACAAGCATTTGTATTCAATAAAATAAATCAAATATGTGAATGCATAGAGAAGCTATCTGTTTTCACTTACGAAAGGAAACAAGGGAAGGTTAATAAACGTGTACCTTTAATACAGTTATATAGGTATTAGTATTATATAGTCTATACATTTTTATTTCATTCAAATAAACGCCAAAGCAGCTTAACCTCATCCTATTTAATTACTTTGTCAAATAAAGGTTGAAATAGGTCTAATTATAATGGATATCGACTGCAAAGCCTGCACGAAAAGTTGAGTACTACCATGTGCTTGAAACTCGTCTGGAATCTCGCGTAGACGACTATCTCGAACTTTATCTATTAAATGGCTTTAGAAAAGGACAAAGAGTGTTGTAAAATGTAGCGAGGATCGAGTTCCCATCGTAGATCTTCGGATCCTTTACCTCATTCATTCGGCTGTCGTCAGCCGACGGCGCCCGTCGTCTCGGACGAAGACATTGGAATTTTCCTCGGAAACTTCGTGAAATTTCGACAACTTACTTTCCAATATAACAAAAATGGCGACAGTTTAGATGGATTACTCTAGGAGATGGTTTGGCGATGATTTAGTTTTATTAGATGGTAGTATTGTATAAAAAGGAGACGATGTCTTTAATTCATTGTAATAAATGTAGGGTCCTTGTAATCGATATAGATTTCACCTTCTCGTACTTTTAATGCTTTTTCAAACATGCTAACATTTTCTTTATACAACTGAGGAATTAATTTCAGTCATGACTAAAACTATAATTAACACATCTAAATCATAAGACTCATATTTGACCGACAGATTTTTCTTTCCGTGTAGATTTTCATTTCAAGCCCAAATAGGAGCTTGAATTTTGAAATATGAATGTGGTTGTATAATAATGTAAAAGTTTCAAACAATATTTTAACAAGCTTTTGTCCAAAAGAAAAGATTTTCCAATTCACCGAAGGCAACAACGTAATCCACTGAGATCTTAAAGTGGACTTAGCCAAATCGGCGTCTCCCTTTCTTAGCTTGTTATCTCATATCCTAAAAGTTTAAAACGTAGGAGCCATCGAAACGGGAACTTATTAACTCGATGTGATCGCCCCCGTGGAAACTGCTCTACGGTAAAATGTTACAGGAAGGAAAACTTTCGACAAACTGCAAAAAGAAACTGAGTAAAGTTTAAAAAGAGAACGCTAAATGCGATCCGTACTTAGCGAAGTAAAGCCTCGACCACACAAGCTGTCCGGAATCTCAAACATCAATAAGCGGAATTAGCTTCTGAATGCCATGCTAAAGATAATCGCCATAGAATCGGAAGTTTTTAACAATTCCTACAAATTGCACTTGTGTGAAACGCTTTAAATTCCTCGGACCAAACTTTCGACTTATTATATTTGTCTAAGCTTTATTGACGGAAATTTGCTGCGACGTTACAGGAGCGCGATTTAAAAGTTTACACAATCACAATGCGCGTTTCACATCGCAGATCGCATTCTACCTTCTGATCATAACAAGTTGGAACTTAGCGAAATATGGCAACTCTTTTTATTGTGCTCAACCCCGTGTACCTAGCTATATGCATGCCCGGTTTTATACTTGTTCCGTGTAAATTTTTATGTTAACTCCCGATTTTATTCGACTGTCATTTTCTCATATAAAAGTTAAAACTGTTGATATGAGGAAACTTAAATTGGATGAATTTATTGGTGATTGTAAATTTAGCGAGAAAAACAATCACTTCTAGAGATTTTATTTGAGTCAGTTTATGATCAGAAAAAACTAGCTTCGTAAAAAGCTGCTTGATCGTTGAGTCCTTAAGAGTGGTGTAATTTTTATTATTTAACGTCTTTTATTAAACGTTCACGATAAGGATCTTAATATATAAAATTGCAGCGGTAGTAAAATCTGTTTTTTTTTTTCGCAAGATCCGGGCGTATGTCCTATTCGTTAATAGTCTGTGGCACTTAAAGATTTCCGCGGTACCTGTGCTACCAGAACATTTGCATACATTGCGATCGGCTATCATCCACTGTTCGACGACCACGCAGATATAAATAGCACTGAGCACTCGCGGATGTGGTAGTGCGTGTGGGAAATTTTGAATTGAAACTATAATGTCCATCCGTTGATGATACTAAATCCTGTACATTTGCAAATATACGCTTAGGATGGTCTTCTCAACGAAGGACTCCCATAGTTAGTCCTCAGTTGGCACAACGTGATGCTATCTATATCGCACACACCCGTTTATTTGCAGAAATATCGTTTATATGTATAAAAGAAGACCATCAGGAAGATTGCTAAGAGTTTTAAAATTGAATTCCTCAGAAATAAATTATTTTCAGTCGGATTTATACATTGTCTTTAAATACATGCTAAACCATAATTATATCTAATAGTAATAAACGATAAGCTATTTCTAATAATATCTGGCACAGATTGTTGTAGGGTGTTTCATTTTTTAATTTTTTTTTACAGTGGTATATTAACTGATTATAGTGATTTTTGATATAACGGTGTGTATGAGTGATATCAAGAGTTCGAGCAAAGTCAAATGAATTCCCAAGGGAACATACTCTCATGATAAAAAGTATCCTGTGTGCTATTCCAGGACATGGTTTACACGTGTACTAAGTTTCGTCGAAATCCATTCAGTATGTAGTTTTTGCATGAAAGAGTAACAAACATACATACACACAAACTTTCGCGTCTATAATATTAGTAAGATTTTTCCAGATTTAACTTTACAGAAGATTTATTTCAAAACAAATCAAGAGCTCATCCATTCCATTTCTTTATAACATTGAAGTCTAATGCAAATGGAGGACGTTCTAGCTCGCCCTGCATGTAACATGAGCATGCATTCGTAACCACGTCTTCATGTTAATAGTGGTAATTATCTGGTTCACTAGCATTTCAATAAAACCTCCCCATATGCCTTGAAGTTCGACAATTATAGGTGAATTATTTAGTGATGGCACTTTTAAATTTCTCGGATAGAAATAAAGAATTGTACATAGGGCCCTTTTGTCCTCAGAAGTGATTTATGAATTTTGTTAGAAGTTAAGTTTTCAGTATTTTCCTATCATATGATTTATTTTTTGCTTTTAACAGTGTGATGACTATGAAAATTCTAATTTAAGCAAATATTTTTTAATTTATTTACTTTTCAGATTTATTGAAATTATGTCTTTTTTTATTCTTGATAGGTTCGCGCTTGACCGCTATCTCACCTGATGGAAAGCGACGATGCGGTCGACGATGGAACGCGCTTACCTAGAAGTAACCTATTCACACTTGACTTAAAGATTCCCGGATTGTAGCTATCAGGAAACACAGAGATTCCGGCAAGGAATTCTACTCCTTAGCTGTACGCACAATGAATGTGTTCCCAAAACGTTTTGTGCGTATGTTTAGTCTAGTTATATCTGTTTTCATTCTTTTTTTTATATTTAAATAAAGTTCAGTTATCAGCACCATATTTTTTTTCGATATTTGAAGTTATCATCAAACCGGAGGTCTTCAATAGAGATATTTTTTACGTTACGCACTAGCCTATCATTAAGTGCCATTTGGTTACACATACCTACTTGATTTAATGTCTGCCGAACGTAATAAAATCGCAGTTGAATACATTAATAGTGTCGAATTAATATACGGTAGCCGATAGCAACCGATTGGTGCCGAATGCCGAATCAAACTTGAGAACGAACGGCCTTGACTCTCCTGCCATGCCGGGCGTATGACGATGCGCACATAAAATCGGCTAAGACTGCAACATTCCAAATATAATTACAGTATTTCAATATCGCAGTAAACTCAATACTGAAACGCGATTTTCGTAAGGGATTATATCTAATGGATGGGTTGGGCTTGCACTTAGGTATTTATTTGATATTAATCTGATAGCGTCATACCCTTAAAACCCCGTTTCCTAAAGATAGCAGAGGTAACTGACCCGTCTCACCTTTGCACGCGCTTTGCGTAAAACTAGGAGCTCGCAAATTGTAATACAATAAAAAAGTATCTGATCGTACGTTTCTTGATGAGCTTAGAATTTTTGATGCAGGTTCCTATAAGATAATAAGGCTTTATAGTCCATGGAGTTTCTTGCACGTTCTTCTAATTCTAATTCTAATTGTTGAAGTAAACATTACTGATTTCTAATTTCTAATTTCTTTAAAACATGCATTAATGTACCCTTTTCTGTCAAATTGCGATGCGTAACTCTTAAGTATACAACTCTTAGAAGCGTAGCACTAAGTACTACGCTATGAAACGTAGCGCATGGTATACTACGCTCAGAAGTGTAGTACTAAGTACTACGCTACAAAGCGTAGTGCGTAGTATACTACGCTTCAAAGCGTAGCACGTAATACCCCCCTACGAAGCATTGTGTGTAGACCTTTCTCATCCATAACAACTATTTATTCGAATTGTATTTACAATATTTTTTTTTTTCTTTGGTGTGGTTTTGCTATTGGGTCACTTATTCTTCCCAGTTAAAACACAGGTGGTAGTGATGAGCAAGCGTTTTCGGCAAACGTCTAGAATTATTTTTTTTGTATAAGTACTGCTGATTCTTTACTAATTTCACTTGACTTAAGTTATAGATTTTTTCGGACGTCAAATATCAATGAGAAAATATTCATTTTCCTAACATAAACACAAAGAGGGGTGGCCTTGACAGTAAGCTACGGAAGATGAAGAAGAAAAATGGCCGCTTAGACTAACGTTGGGTATACGAGATACGATTACCATAGTAACCCGTTTTCTTCAGTTGATTCATACTGCGCGGAAAGGTAAATGACTAATGAATAACGTTTTTCTTGCATTCCTCGATCGCAATGGAAATATAGCTAAGAAAATTATTTATAGATGTGATTAATCATGGATAGTTCAGTGGATAGAAAAGTTATAAAAAAGGATGAGATGTAAAAATACCACGTGACCATAAAAAGTATCAATTACGATGGTCACTTATGTCAAGAAACCATTGTAAAAAGTAGAAAGCTCAGCTGGAAATTAAAATATTTACCGCCATTTTTTTTTTAGTGGGAAATCATCCAATGACTCCTGCCACTCTAGGGTGGAGCTTGAAGGCGTCTTAGACTTTTACTGAGTAAAACCCACTCCTATGTTTCTTCTCTGCCTTGCTTTCCAGGACCCCGGGATGCCCTTTCGGATGGCCCACGGATTTTACCGTTCTTGCGTTTCTGTTATATGATGAAAGTAACCTTTTCATTTGATGTGGGAAATCATCAGAGTATTAGAATATTACTAACTAAAATTCCTTTGTTTTCCTTACTTACCCTTTGCGCACTAGGGCCGCAAAATACAAACATTCGAATAATATCGCAACCCTGGCAAAATCTACCTTAATATTAATATTGTAATAAGGAACTATTATAAAACCAATTTTTTTTTTCAATAGTTTTCATGTAGTTTCTTGCCGGTTCTTCTCCATTGAATACCACCAAGTGGTGTCATGCACTAGCTTTTGACGTTTTATAAGTGCCCATGTAAGCCTATGTGAAATAAAATTTAAGTCACTGAACAGTACCGCCTACCTGCTTGCGTCTACAAGACTAGACGGCGAGTCCGCTGTAGTATCTACAGATAACGAAGACTCCGCATGCAATTCTGAATCAAAACTAACGCCAGGTTAATGAACTGATTAAGATTATAATGTCGAATAGTCTTATCGTCCATCACATAAACTCCTAACAATCTCTGATAAGTGTTTCAGAACCATTGTTCTGAGATGACTTGCTTCAGGGGATCACCTTGATATTATTATAGCTGTATCACGTCCGTCCACGTCAATACTAATTATATTTTATCATTTAAGAGATCATTACACGGGTTTTGAAGGTGACAATTACTTTAATCGAGTCTGTCCCTTAAAGGTTTCTTTCCAAAAGGAAAACAAAACGACATTAAATTGAAACCCATACCGATAATTTTTTTACAAATTGATCAGATTCATTGTCCTCCTTATACCTTTTCCATTTTTTGTCTCTTTCTTTGAGCCCAGCACGTGTCACGCACCGTGTTTCGGATGTATTCAAAGTATTGCATATGTAACCTATACATCGTAGGTACTTAATCTATAGAACCGGTCATCAACCTGAAGATTAACCCGCCGCGGCAAGGTTGGGGAGGTGACATTGGACCCAGTTCTGCGCGGGCGGCGATACCAACGATCCGACAATGTACAGCACACATGTGTAAATCATTACGCTTACATCTGCAACTTGCTAGTATGAAAATGAATAGCAACCAAATATCTACTAATATTTTGAACGGCGTATCCTTGATAGAAAACTGGCCTCTACTATCTCTACTCACGTCAACTTGTAAAGATACTAAAACGCTTCGATCAGAATTTATTTAAGTAGAGCTGTCAACGTCATTGCCCTCAGAATAGATTTTAAGACCCGTGACCAATCAATCATCGGAATCTGAGGCTCAAAACTCAAGGTCAAACAGAGTTAACATTGTATTTGCAAAAAACACTAGTACTACACAGCAATTATCAGCTAAATTGATAACGTTAGTAACCTATCTATTCATATTTTTTTAGGAAAAACAATATTATTATTATGATTTTTTTATGTTCACACGTAATGCTTGACATTTATATCTTTTTTCAAAGGCATAAAACTTAAATGGGAAAGATTCCTATTAAATTATACGATACGAGCCTACAATCACTCAATGGAAAACAAACGTAACGAATGCAAATACGAGTTTTATACCAAATTATCATGTAAATGTAAACTTTATTGCGTTAAATTTACGAGTTAGAATAACGCCTTAAGGATATAAACATGTAAAATAAGCGAAAGAGTGGGAAAATCATCATAAATCTTGGGGTAACGTTGTAATGTGATATAAACGGTTCGAAGTGATAAAGAATCACTGTTGGAAGTCTTTCAAGCCCGTTTTAGATTTAGTCGCGTTTGTAAAAATCCTTAGAACGTCAAGGGATCCGTTTTATAGCTTTCAACCGCATAATGTCTGCGTAATGTATGCGGTTGGCATTCGTGGGTACACGGATACCTAGGTAACTATGTGTCATTGAACCTTAAATGCAGCCTTTAATGCAGAAATTAAATATTCACGATATGTTTACATAAATATGACTTATATTTTTTTACGCCTAATATATATTTATTAGCTCAGGTGTTTTCAAAGGCGAAAAATGTCATGTTTCTTAGGGTCATTATTACGTAAGTCGAGATACACGATTCAAGTATACATTTTTATATGAAAAATTTCGTCATATCAAAGCACAAAGTTATATATATTTTTTTTTACAAAAATTGTATGCACTTTTAAGGAGACACACACAATAGACTAACCTTTAGAATTTTCTACCAGTCGACCTATACCCATAACTAAATAGATAATTATAGACATCTATTTTTAAACTCGATCAAATGACACATACGTAAGCAAATACATACACAATAAAATAATTATTAATATTAATAAAACGAGTATATACAGAAATAATAATTGGTGTTCATAAATTCCCCAGTGGTGATAATATGTTATCGCTAGGAATTATAAACGATGATTTAACCATTGAACTTTGTAATCTAGTGTACACATACAAACATATTATATAGACTAGCTATTAGGAACATCGGTTTATGTTAACCGCGGTTAGCTTTGGGCCAATTATTTAGGAATGAGAAAATGCATTATGAGACTCAGCTGAACACATTACAAACTAAGACAATGTGGCTGAAAAATTAAAACTAAAATATACAAGAAATATCTTTGAATACAGTAAATAATATTTTGAAAAAAAAAAACCCAAATGTTAATGGATTGTTTTGTACCATTTGATCACTATCAAATGAAAAAAATCTATTACCTATTTCTATTACCATGTATAAATACAATAGGTATTATAAAAATCTAACGTTATTTAGCTATTATATTCTTCATTGAACACCACATAAAAAATACAGGACAAACATTATTAAAAATAAGTGTACAGTGGGTGGTCTTATCGCATAGGGCAATTTCTTACAGACAACCTTTGGATGGACCGAACAAAATGAGATAGATTTAGGGCTGCCAGTGTACAAACCTCAGAAATAATACTTAAAAGACATAATTACAAATAAATATACAATACAAAAAATATACTAATAAATATTATGTATATGATTGGGCCAGGAGGAGAAAAATCAAAGTGAAAAGTAATGCTCCTTCGCCATTTTTTTAAACGGCCTTTGAGCACACCTCACTTCTATGGGTAACGCATTTCACAAACAAGCCGCTTGAATTGTGAACGAAGCACTTCCTTCGTTCACAATTCAAGCTGAAGAATGCGTGCGAACGCTTAATTTTAACATTATTACTAGTTTAAAACTGATTAACATATTCCAAATTCAAATTCTCTCTACGTAATTTGAATTATGTATTCGTTAATCAGTGTTGAAAAACTTTTTTACAAATAAGACTTAACACGTTTTTTTTTTGCATTGTTTTTTAAATTATTTTAATATACCGGTTCTTTAGCCCTTTGACTAGTCACTAAAATCCTTGAAGGTTCTTTTTTTGTTTTACCTTAAAACACTTCCGTACGCCATGTGACTTTTGTCTTAAATATAAATGAACAAGTGGGTTGTTTTTGAATTATTGTTTGTTGCCAGTCGAATTCAAGTCATCTTCAGATAAAAATAATGGAACATCATAAATCACCATATATTTAAGGACTGTTTTTGAGGCTATCTAATGAGGTTTAAACTTACCGACCTAGCCCGAAGAATCACCAAAATAAGTGGTGGCAGTTTGCTGGGTCAAATGCTCGAAGAATAAGTAGATTAACGGTTGATGGGGCGGAAAGGTTGTGGAGTGACAACGGCACACTTGAACATGTGCGTTGACTGGCCTCCTACAAGGTGGACAGAAGACCTGGTGAGGGTCGCGGAAATCCGTTGGATGTGAGACGCACAGGACTGGTCATTGTGGCGACGCTTGGGGGAGGCTTATGTTCAAGATTGGACGTTCTTTGGCTAAAATGATGACGATGATTACATGATAGAGGTTCCGATAACAGAGATACATTTATTTTGTCGAATTTATTTATTCATCCTTAAAAATATCGTTATAAAAAATAATGCATAGGTTTTTTGTATCGGTTTTTATATGTTGCTATAACCTAGTAGTTTTTACTCCAATATACCCGCTTTTGAGCTTACTAAAAGCTTCGTCCACATCAATATGAAACATGAAACCATGAAACTTAGGTACTAAATGATAACAGTTACCAACATGACCAAAAAAGTTGTAATGCAGAGATGATAATTCAGCCTTGAATCAGGTAAGCCAAATCTTCTATTGCGTAAGGGACTTTGAGACTACCTCAATGACCTCAATGACAATGAAGATTTTTTAATAAGGCCATTTAAATATTTATCCGAAGTCACCAGTTCTAACATATGTATATATTTTTAAATTAAGGTGTGTTAAGCAAAAGCATTGGATATAATAGTACTTTTTGATAGAAGTGGGCAAACTTTGTCATATTGCAATCGAGGTGAAATTCACCCGAGCCTTACAGGCGAGGGTTTTCTGGAGCCAAGTGCTGCAGAGACAAATCTCCACGTGTATTAAACGACTTTTTTTAATACACTTACGAAGATATACTTTCTCTGAAAATTACGACGCATTTTTGTTAATTTTGTACTAAAGAAAATTTTCCAAAGTTACCTTACATTTTAGTTTTGATTTAGATGGCAGCAAGCTATCGCAATATTTTTTACCTCAATCACAATATCTGGTGGCGTATCTTAATTCGTTTTTTTTTTCACAAATAACACAAATGAATGTTAGTTAGTAATATATAATATACTTTTGTTCTGCGCTTAACCTTTGCAGGTTGAAGGAGAAGCAAAGGTATCAAAGGTTATATATTAGGAACCGATCACTTTACCGAATTTTTTTTGTTCGAATTTCATTTTATCGAAAACCATTGACCGACATCTTGTTTGCTAAATATATTATTTGACATATATTTAGATCATCGAATTATCATGTATCATAGGTATTAATTCACCGAATTATATTTCGCGAATTATTTTCGTTTGCTATTGGCCGAAGATTTTTTTGAACTTTTTTCACTTGCCAAAAGATTTATCTGCCATATTTTCACCACACTGAAAGAACATTTTACGGAATTTATTTCTCAAAAATATAGACGGTTAATTCGTAGAATTTTAAATATTAAAATAGTGCTATAAAAAGTCAATATGTTGTGCTACAACATTTTGTGATAGGAACGAATCGCTGCAAAACTGACTTCACACAGTCTTGTCTGCCCTACCCCTAGATTGTAATTCAAGCACGCGAAAGCGCGGAAGGGTAGGGCGGCTCGCGAGCTGAGGAGCAGGTGGTTTGAAGGCTCTCCGCCACGGCGGAGGCTGGCCACCCAGCAAACCAAAACCTTGCAGCGCCGGAGCCGTGACAGAAACATTGCTTGCTGCGTGTTGGATGTCTGTTTCAATGCTGCACGCCTGCTTGAATGCTGCGTGCCTGCTTGCATACCTGCTTGCATACTGCATGCCTGCTTGCATGCTGCATGCCTGTTTCCATGCTACATGCCTGCTTGCATGCTGCATGCCTGCTGCATGTTGCATTCTTACTGGGACCAATTTGAACCACTTTTGTTCATAATCAACTGTATTATTAAGTATAATTACAATATAAGGTGAAATGAAAATATGGTAATTAAAACAGTGGTATAATGAATGTTCGGAAACATAATACGTCGAAAAAATGTCAATTCGGCTAAGTGCAACATCGGTGAAAAGTTTTTTGACCAAATGAAACGGCGGAGTAACGAAAAAAATCGAATTGATAATAGGTCAACAATTATTTGATCGAAATGAGTCTGCCACTGTATCAGTGACAGACGTCATTTCGAACAAATAATAACAAAAAAAATACGAAATAGTTAATAGTAATAATAATAATAATAGTTGAAAAGTTTTAGTTGAAATGAAATTCGGTCAAATATTTTTCGAACTTATGATAGTTAATTCCTAATATTAAAACTAAACACAAAGAATTCAGATAATTGTTAATTTGTTAGTAATAACAAAATATTGTGTAAATAATCATATTTATTTTATTTATTCGAAGACATGTGACATTCACCAATCCGCACTGGGCCCGCGTGGTGGATTACGGCCCATTCCCTCTCTTAGAGAGAGGAGGCCTTAGTTCCAGCAGTGGGAACATTAAAAGGCTGATTATGCTATGCTATGCTTATCATATTTATTTATGATATTCTGTTCATGAACACAATTTAAATTTTCATTAAATATTAAAACCTTATAAATATACACCTCTTAACTTAAAAAAAACACCGTGACGAACTATGACAGAAAAAAGCCCTTGTTGTGATAAATTAAAAAAAGATGCGAGTGTGATATACATGGCATGTTGAACCTAATCGTAGTGCGATAAGAGCCAGTTTTCGAGGAAGTGTATTGGAAAATACTTTTCAATCTCCTCTAAAACGATCAGCTCAGGATCTTTAAGAGTAATGATAATCCGCGTATATTTTTAATTCCCCTTATCTTGGAGGCTTATTAACGATTCCCTATAAGGCAAATATTAATCCGATTTGTGAAACGTCCGTACCCCTATTATTCTCGGACCGGCTCTTCGGAAAAATGGATATAATTTTTACCGGCTAGCCCCATTTTTTTCTCGGTTGCACAACGTGAAGGCAAATTGAATTTTTTGCCATGCTTCAGTGGACTAATTCGACTAATGCATTTAGTACGATGCATGCTCCGCGTACCTACTAGCAAACGAAGTAGTACGATTTTACCAGAAATTAATTTGCTATACTCTTAACTCAATTTTCTCTAACATCAGACTTTGTGCATTTGAGTTTTCCCTGCGAAGGTAAAATAAAGCCTTAAAAACGAAGTCGGGTTTTTTGTTCGTTTTCTATCGGTATTTATGAAGAATTTCAGAGGTTATTGCTATAAACGCGTGTATACAAAATATTCCATAGAAACTGACATGATGTTCAATTTATAATTTAATATTATTATAAATAGATTAAAGGTAAATTGTCCACCATGTGTGTATATTTTACCTAGAATAAGTACCAATTCAATTTCATTGCGTACCTATTTATTTAAATAAGGATATTTTACGAACAAAGTTCTATAGTAATTTTATAAATTTAGTAAATCTGTAGAAGTTTTTAGTTGTGCGTGCATCACGTAAAATATACGAAATCGATGTAAATTACTTTTATACAATAAAATTGTGTGTAACTTGATACTATTAGGCTTTGTTTCATCGCAATCAGTTGACTATATCGAAAGATATACTACATTTATTCAATGTTAAGCGGTACGAAGTTCGCCGGGTCAGCTAGTTTATGAATATGGTTCTGGAATCAAGCAATAAGTATTCAATCTGAGTTTCCACCTAGTGACTAAAATTTAACCGAATGTGAATATGTAAAATGTCAACATACCGCATAATCACTGAATGTAGGAAGATGCATTCTGACATTAGTTTTTCCTGTTGGTAATTTTGTAAGTACAATAGCGTATAATTTTTTTACAACAAAACTAGAGATCCTACCTATTTTTAACCTTTACCGTTTTATGAAGAATATTACAAAATTGTACAAAAAGTATTTGAAGTTTCATAGACACTCTCTATTATGTATCCTATCGCACCTGCGAATATTAATAGAAGGGCATTAATAAAACCGAGTGGGTAGAGCAATAATAGCGCTATCTCCGATATCGGTACAACAGTGGGTGCAGCAGGGATCACCTGTTAAGTCTCACGATACTAAACCTACTCAATTTGCGATCCTGCAAGTTTCACGTTGATGAGTCCACACTTTTTGTACGTTCATGTGTGGTTGGTGGTCTCATTTAGATGGTTTGCGCGTACTGTACCAATTAGGCAAATTGTTGAGGACTATATAGATATGTAGCGACATCTATGTTGCCATATATGAACTAAACTACGAAATCCTGCATCACGCAATTAGATTTCTCCGCGCGATATGAACATATAAAACGACCCGAAATCATCTCTCGGGTAGTTGCCCAGATCAGACGTAACAGCCGTCTGGTCGGAGGATCCTCCCTTTTCAATGGATCTTATACCCTGTTCCGCATACCTCTAAAGATACATTAAGGTGTTTTAAGTCCATGTTGGGGAATAACACAATTTAAAGATTGTTTGATTCTTAGTTAATATTTCTTACCAAGGCAAGGAAGAGGTGCTTAAAACATAAGTTGAATTCTTTTGAATTACCTGTAACAAATAACATAATATAAATTAGTTTTAAAGAAATATAGAATGAAAATGTTATAGATAGATGAAGACTATGTATAATGAAAATTATAATAAAAAGATTTTTATTCTAGAGGCAGTAGTTTATAGGGGTAATTCTTATCTTCTAATTAATGAAATAAAATTATTGCTGATGCACATTGGTGAAAATATGTATTACAAATAAAAATAAATCCTTTACATCACTGTAATCTTTTAAAAATGCTAAATGCTCTAAGCTTAAGGATTCAAAGTGATAACTATAAAAAATGTAGCATTAATCCAGTCCATCCACTTGGACAATCGCCAAGTGGAGAGTGCAGACGTTTTCCAAAGTTTTGCATAAAACTCACTTCCAAAGGCATTTGATGAATAAAACGTTGTCACAGGAGTGCACTTTTTTATTTCCATCCAAAATTTATTGGTGCAATGTATATTTACAGTATCTCCATCGTCTGCCAAGTTAGTAACCATGTTTCGAAAGCAGAAAAATGTGGCTTTTATGACTTCTTTATTTTTATTGGATTCACTTTCTTTTCTGTAGATAGTTGTCGTTTTATCGGTCATTGGACAGACTTTTTAGGACGGGTGACATTCGTAAAAGTAATCGTACGATGTTTTCAGATTATTCATATCTAATCTTTTGTACCTACTTTACGCTGTCGTGCAATGGAGGACAACGATAATGTTAGGTATATCCGAATAATTTTGTTCCAAACCTGTTTATATCGAATGTTTGAATTATTTTAGTTTTTGGAACCTCCTACAGCAATGTCTAAATTGAACAGATTTAAATTACATTTATCACAAGTGCCACTGTATATTGCATTCAAATTGACTTTAAATTTAAACGAATTTCAAAGCTGTTCCATATCATCACTAAAAAATCTGATCGCGATTAGTAAACTCAATTAATTGTGCAGAGGCCCGAGCCTGTACCGACTGCCGTCGAACGGTCGTCGCATATAAATTATATATGTAGATAGGATTCCACACGGAAGTCATTAACGTTTTGTGACCTTCGCTCGCCGCGGGACCGAGTAGGAATTACTGCGCCCTATTTCCCTGATGATGTAATAGAGCAAACCTAATAATCACGTATGCGAACCAGTACACTAGATTAGTTCACGACAACATTATGCATTGGCCTTATTACCTACAAATGGCGGAATTAGATAACGAAGGATTTTAATAATTTTATTCTCTTGATTGCCATGAAACTCAAGCGTGGGTTTTGGTAAATCGTTAACCTCAAAATGTGTGTAGATATTCCAAAAAACTCATGCATATTTTTCCTTTACGTCTAGTTATCCGAATAAGTCGTCCAAGGTCACGAATAGACTGTAGAGTTTTTAATGTTTACCTTTACAATATTATGTCATGAATGTTGTCGTTTGCCAAACCGATAGCGTGGAAAAGGTAAACAAACCAAGACAAAAATTCGCGGAAGATTCGCGCCAAACTCGTTGGTTGGCCTGAACAAATTTCATATCAAATATGACTGTCTCCACAAGTAAGCTTTCTGAAACGTCAGAAAAGGTAATGTACCGATAGTGAAAATGTAAATAAATAAATACAAGAGCTAAAGTCACGTGTTTCATGTTACATAAATCGAGCACTGGGTGTGATTAGACGTTTAGATTATTTCATATATCTAAAAAAGGCGCGAAGCTTCCATCGCGGCAGTGGCAAGGCCGTCGAGCACGTGGCTGAGGCGCCTGTTGCTAGTCGCCTCTCCCCCCGCGACCCCGCTGCCCCATTGCGGCTATTGCGACGTTGCCGTTCTGACTTCTACGCTCTCCGGAATAGCAAGAGAATTTGGCTGTAATGTCAAGTCAACGGCCCGTCATAAAGATACGTGTGCGTATTTGAATTTAGAATACGCATATTTTGATTTAGGAACGTACAGTTTTTAAGGTCTAGATCAAATAAAAGAAAAAAAAAATGATAACATGGTACAACTTGATACCTGTAAGTTTACCTGTGACTTGCTCGACATAAGGTATTCTTAAGATTACTAATTAAAATAAAAGTTTGTTTAAACATGTGTGCGTGTGTGCTAAGGTAGACTGAAAATAGTGCATTACATTTACAACGATTGTGAGGAGGTTATAAAGAATTCAACCTTCACGATTAAATCCATGATACACACTACACAGCACTTAACTCGGTACTTATTATGTAGGTACATATGTAGGTATGAGTTGTAAGGTTGCTACGTCATACATTCTTGCTAATTTTACATTTGAGAAAATCAGTATCCGTACCAGATTTTAACAAAAAAAAATCTTTATACAGAGTTTTCATATACCCTCTAGATACTATACAACACTTACAACGACAAATTTAAATATAGCTTCATAATCATAACGTTCATTTGTTAGCTACGCAGAAGTTAAGATGGTTGTCATTGTCGAGTGCAATCAAAAAGCAATTTCAGGCTGTCATGAATGCATAAATCGACACTGAAAAGCTTTGCACAAACTGATTAACCGACAACCAACCTTTAGATAAAGTTATCAGCTGTTCGATCAGGTTATTATTCAATGTCTAGCAATTTTTTATGGAGTCTTACTGTCTGTCACGTCATTAGAATTGCTTTTCTCTTGAAAATACGGGCCTTCAGTTCGAAATTTAAAAAAAATATAGCTAGTCTCGAATTCCTCGGGTATTTAATGCCAAACAAATACAGACAGGCGAAACCAAATACTTGACTTTGGTATCTAGCAAACGAGGAGTCTAGCGGGGGCCAAACAATAAAACTACATATCAATTTAGTTCTCTAAAAATAGACGCCTGTTATCGTTCTCACTGTTTGTAAACATTCATGACGTAACCATCAACTTTTTAAATATTTACCCGACACAACATATACATTTTCTCGCATAGCTAATATTTTCCTCATGATTTTCTAAGAAAACATTACAAGTAATCGAAGGTGTGCCCAGTGGATAGGGCGTGTAATTTCAAGTTACGTTAATAAGCCTGTTACAGCATGAAATCCCTGGAGATCAAGGTTATGGAACATTTTATAAGTCGACGACTTGGTTCTGTTATGAGTATAGCGTAGGAGGAAAAACTATTTGGAAACTTTCTTGACAGCACGTGTATTGCGTCTAAAGTGTGACAACAAAAACTAAAACACAAAAAATAATCGCTTGATGAGATAGGCACGAACTTTGTATCAATGGAATTGTGATTTCTTTGCAATGCCAAAGTAAGTTTTTTTTTAAGGTGGAAAATGACTTCTCTGACGCTCTGGTGTGAAGCGAGAGGGCGTGTCAGACTTTTACTGACTAAAACAACACCTATTTTCCCTCAGTTACCTTCTGCGTTCTAAGATCACGATTATCCACGATTTTTCATACTTTCCTCCATGGCCCTACCAGGTATCGGGGAAAACAATTTAATACGTAAATAGCATGGGGTTCAGAAAGGATAGAATAGAATTAAATATCTTCTTTCTTTCTTTAGGATGAGCAGAAGGTACTCGTGGATAAATAGTAAGAGAAGCACGGGTTGAGCAACGCTTGTCAAGGTTGGTCCTATGATGGGTGATCATCTTAACATACCAAGACTTATCCTCATGACTTATACTTATGCCTCAGAAAGCACGTTGCACCCCGAGTTTCCTTGCGTGATCGAATAAAGCATGTAGATGGAGAGCCATAGTTATATATCCCGAGGAATCGCTAAAATTCTCGTGACCCTCACCAGGTCATCGGTCACCTTCTGGGGGGCCTACCAACACTGCTTCTTCCAGTACGCGGTCACCTCTAGTCTCCAGAACTTTCGGCCCATTTAAGTAACAGTGGGCTAGCCACTGTAGCCCCACTGTAGGCACCCCAGAAGGTGACCGATGACCTGGTGAGGGTCACGAGAATTTGATGGACGCGAGACGCACAGGACCGGTCGTTGTGGCCGAACTTGGGGGCGGCCTATGTCCAACAGTGTAAACGACACAACGACGGTAAGTAACTACGATATGAAAATTATGAATAGGTATGAAGCTAGAACTACATTAGACCGACGCACACGTGTAACACGCCTGATTTGTGCGTAGAACGACGTCGCGTGGCGTGGGTAAAGTGTAGCTCTACACTCAAGTCTAGTTTCCATATAAAATGTATGGAGATCGACGCGCTCAGATAGGGGTGTGCGGCACACGTGTGCGCAGTGTAGTTCTAGCTTTTTGGTTTACACGAAAAATAACACTGAAAACACAAAAAAAACTGCCAGTATTTTGGGAAACGTAAATATTTTTTATGTTCATTATCGTTCATGGTTCGTCCTACTCACTTTATTTCCGATATTTACCACATAGAGGCGTTTTATTTGTAGTTAGTATACCCGTTGTATCGGCTAATGCGTTCTGACAAGTGTCAACGGTTCCTGCCGATGACCGGCCGGTCCGCACGGAACAACGTTTAAATAGATTAAAAAAAAGAAGAAAAAGAACAAACAACTTCAATTTTATACAAGAGTACGCAAATAGATTATTTTTAAGTGGTTTATTTATAACTTGTCTTAAAAATACCACAAATTCATTATCATGGATTGATTTTATATAATGGATGTCAAAGAAAAAAAAACAGTTTTGTAGATGCATAAAAAAATTAACAAATATACTTATATCTAAGTATGTACGCATTACTTTGCAAAGTCAGAAACTAAGACATAGGAAAACTACTTTAAAAAAATATCATTATTCAAATGTAGTACTTCGCCGCCCTGGCTCTCTTCAAAGCGGTCTCTATAATTCATTAAAATGGTCCCCAGAACTTATGTAGGAATGTTGTTGATTTCTTGTCTAATGTTTTCCGTCATCCGTCAAAGAGACCAGACCTCACACCTCCGGATTTGAACTCTAACGTTATCTGTAGAGTAGGGTGTAACAGTCATCTATAATTCAGATCTAAATTAAAGGAAAACATTAGACGAGAAATCGCCAACATTCCTACTCAACTTCAGAGGCGCGTTTTCATGAATGTTAGAAATCACTATGAAGAGTGCCAGAGCTGCGAAGGACATTTGAATAAGGTTATTTTCAAGAAGTAATCTTCCCATAATTTCAGTTTTTAAATTTAATTTAACACGTGTACAATTTTTTTTGAGTCACTGTGTATTCCGTTAAAACATCGGAATTTTGATGATTTTAAGATGTTATGGCTGGACTTGCTGAGAAGACCTTTACAGTTAAAGGGTGTCCGTTATCTACTGAAACGGAACATGTATACACTTCAGTGTATTATTAAATCTCTGAAACTATAATCTAGCATAACATGCGACTTTTATCACTCATCCCGATCATGGCCATTCGACACAGCCGTGTAGCTAAGATAAATATTTAGCGGAAATAAAACGATACGAATTACACAACTTCTGAATAGGCAGTTAGCCCTGCAAACGTTTATATTTATTGTAAAAATATATATGTTTAATAATTACGGCTGAGTCCATTTTCAGATAGAATCTTATCGATGGACGCTTCCTAGAATGCGTGACTGCGTGTTTGTCTATGAAATACGAGTGCTGGCAAATAAGCTGGCTTGTGTTAACTAGTTTTTTTAAGTGTAGTAAGCTTTCAGTTGCCACGGTAACTCTTTCGAACAATCTCGTAGCTGGTGTTATTTAGTTTGCAGTGATTCGTATGTATATACGTAGGATATAATGAGGGTTTTCTAAAATGATGTTCACCAGGTGGCAGCACTGAGTAGTCAGGTCCAGGCACCTGTCAAAACGCTTATGATAATGACATTAGTTAGACATCAACGTCAATGTCAAACGTTAGACGTCAACGTCATGTATATGGTTTCAAAAGTAGAAAACCTCTCGGCTAAGTGACGTCAACTGGTGTTGTGAATTTTCCTGAAAACTCTCATTTGGGGCTATAGTAGCATAAATTGGCGCTCTATTAACGAAAACGATTGCCGAAATGCCAGTGTTTGCCAACTACAAACATGCCAATATTGTCAATTTAATTTTTATTGACTTTTCATTAGTTGTAATCATCTATTTATCTATAGAAGGTGACTTTGTGTGGAAGTTATAGTAAATTGGGCATTTAGTGGGATAAACTACGATTTTGTTTCCTCAATTTATTGAAAGTGTATGACTAGTTTGATATGAAAGGTATTGCGTGCCATCCTTTGTCATAATAGTCATAGTACAACTTCAACGCGACGTGATAATCAAACATAACCTACTCAAACAAACCTCAGTGATGGCAGTACTTCGATACCCACATCAAAATTCATGATTTATTATAATCCACTAGAATGTTCCTTCGATACATCAAAGTTACTATCTTGTCGACATTAGGAGCCAATCAGGGCAACTGAATGGGACCGTTTTAGGTACGATACCTATCGATAATTCTGTCATGATCGTTGGCTATCACGCGATACCTACATCACTAGTGACGCTCGGCTGTGATAAAACTGGTCATGATTAAAGGTTAGGAAAATTAATGATGAGAATGATAGCACAAAGTGCACTGATGTACTGATCTGTACTAGCAATGCTACACGCGATATCACTTTTGTATGTATATGTACTTCTGCTACTGTATACATGTGCATAATATGTTCGGTATATACATTCTACGCCGTATGTATTATAATTGCTTAAACAGAACATAGATAAAGTGCACTAGGCATAATTAAATCAAGGAATTTATTGCGTTTATTTGACAGTGGCGCCATTTTTTTTGTGTGTACATTAACATTTTAATTTGAAAAACAAAATGCTCTATAATTAAGTTTTTTCATTTAATATTCAGTCGTAGACGTTTAATATTATTTTTATTGAAATATTTCAAAATGTTAGACAAGCAATTACTATAAAATTATAATATAACTAAGAATCTAACCTAGTTGCGGTTTCATGGTTTGTTTAAAAATAGTCTTAGTCTGGCTAGATAAGCATTGCCAATGTATTTTTAAACTGCGTAGTGCGTAGGTAGGCGATGCGTGCATCACTAGAGGAGAGACCAAAAACACACTAACTTATTACATTGATGATTACTAATTTCAAATATGTACGAGTACGTTTTAGATAAAGGGCTTCAATTTAATTAGCTAAGTCGTCGTTTTTTTTCTTTTTCATCTCAGTGATACTGACATGTATGGCTTGATACAATCAAATAAAAAAAAAGAATATTAAAGTACCGAAATTTAGCTACTAACTTGAGGCAAAGATACGCTATACAAGGACCAAGTTATACAGGTTTATCATGCACAGATAATTCGTAGAAAAATAAAACGACTACAGACCTTCTACAGAAAAAAAATACACCCCTTCAGCATGCTGTTTAACATATCCTTTTCATTCTGTAAAACTAGGATTAATTTATTTACAACTAGAGACCCGTTTTAGCTTCGCACAAGTATTAGAAATCTTTGAAATTCTCGGTTTTTCTCTAATATAGCATACAAATGTATTATATACGTAAACCGTCCTTATAAATCAGTCTGTTGGTCTGTGTGTTAGTTTGTCTGTATTTTTTGAGTTTATTGCGAGCAGACAGGCTGACAGGCGCAGTGGGGATTTTGTTTTATAATATGTAAGGACGGATAAGGATGGTATAAAATGCAATACCTTAGCAGAACACTTACATTAAAACTTAAATTTTACCGTACTTACGTCTATCAATAGCCTACTAGCAAAATGATTTACTCAAACAGCAAATAACTTCTCACTCAACTAAAAGGTCGTATTTTGAGCGTCGCTGTTTCGTTGCTAGGCAACGGCAAGGCGCCTTCAGTCGCCGCCGGGACCACAAAGAAAACCCGAACTTGAAATTATTGAATTCCGGCCTAAAATTATTACGACTATGTATGTTATCTTTTTTATTTAACCGAGAGTTATTTAATTTTACTATTAAACCATAAGAATCGGTGGTTCACTTACCATCATAAGAAATAGTGATTAAACGGGAACCTCTTAATAACAATCATAAATTACGAAACGATTTTTATTAAAAATCGAGTTTATATTTTCATTGTTTGTTTTTCTCATCAAGGGCTACTTACTTGGGATTATATTGGTAGAATTTTTTAGGATTTTTTTCATATTTTTTCCCAATTACACGGTCTTATCTCCTCGACACCATTTAGTGGGGAATTCCGCCCGATATGGAAATACATAACTTTAAGGGCTCTAAAACAACTGACAAGCCTTAAACTTTTCTTAGTGATGGTTAATTGGTACCAATCGTCTTAAATACATAAGATAACTGTTTCCTGAAAGATTGGGCAGATTTGTACCAAATACACCAATATTTTACCGGATTGGTCCGACAACTGTTTTCGCGTCCTATTCGCCAGGATCATGTGTTTGCGACTAGGTACTCCATATAGTTTAGCTCTTGAATCCCTATAGGTGACAGCGGAGCTGACGAGATGGAGTATTTGGTTGTAGATGTGCGACCTTGGCGGAATAAACGCGAGAATGTTTGTCGTATATATCCGACGTAGGAGGTTAATTGGATGTTAAGTCAAAGAGAACGAGCCTACTGCTATCAACCAGGAAGTTCCTGGAGCGAAGTTTCTGATAGCAAAACCCAAGAACGCGTTGCCTGGCTTTGGGAACTGAACGCAAAGCTTCATGCTATGCGAGATTGTTAGAGTTACCCTGGCTCTGGAACGCAAATGGCAACTGAAAGAAGACAAATAGGTCTAGCTTGTAAAAGTCTGTACGTCCTTTCATTCCATCTAGAGCGGGAGATGCTATTTGATTATTTTCATGAAGACCTTCTTGCTCAGTACTAGAGTATACATATGGATGGATGAAAAAGAGGGAGAGAGGTCAAAGAAAATATGGATGAATTAATTAAGGAATGATATGACAGAAAATGGAGTCAGAGACAGTGTGATGCTTGCAGGATAGAATAGATGAAAAAATCCCCTGAACCAAATTAAAATGGAATAAAGACACGAAAATTATGATTATGCCCTGCAGTAGGACCTTAATTTGCAGACCAAGAAGGCAATCAAATTTGAACGATATTCAAGTCATTTTTAGCCTACCAATTCAGGCGTTCGACAAAGCCGTATTACGCTTGTAATTCTCTGAATCCACTGTTGGCAGTTCTAGCATCTTAATTACGGCGTTTACGCGCGCTTGCGTAATCGCCGAGTAATCGTCACGTAATTGCCGATCTGTGACATTCGACGAGTTTCTTGCTTCAACGATTCCGATCACAATGGAATCGCTAATCGCGTTCGATTCTTAAACACTTTCGTTCCGTTACTACATTCTTGGAGACGGTAATTTGTTCCGTTAAATTGTGACTTAAGGGTCCTGCAGACGCAATGCTAAAATAAGAAAAACTATTTGAAAAAAAAACATTTTTTGGAGACTAATTCGTACCATTGAATCATTGTCGCATAGTCCCGTCACGTCTGTTTTAAAATTCACGTGAAGAATGCAATAAAGAAAATCTTTTAACAACATCTTTATAAATAGTTATGTTGGTATTATCAACTTTATCTTATGTTGAATTATATGAGTACTATGACAGCACAAAAAACACATCCGGCACAAAAAATGTGAACAACCATTATATAATAATCACGAAAATAGTACACATTTAAATATAAACAACGATACGATTTTACGTGCGAGTTTAATAAAATTATTTTTAGTGCGCACAAAAATGAAAATAGGTCAACAGGTCAAATTGGCGTGTTAGACATTCCACTCTATTTTATAATATGGTTATAAATTGTCCACTTTAAGTGACAGGATGGGTTTCTAAAAAGAAATTTTGTGAAAAATAAAAACATTGTGATAAGATATCTGGTGAATTTCCCACGAATAACTTTACTGCGCAATTTATTAACTTTTCTTATTTTGCTCTAAAATACTTTATACATTGAAAAATGTATTGCGACCTCTCAAGAGTTCACCTCATTGGCGTGTCAGTGTACACGTGTAAGTTTTCTTCCACTTATTTTCTAAATCTAGTTACATATAGAGTAAATGTATGTAGCACTCTTTGAATTACTTACTCGCTGAAGTAATTTCTCCATCATTTACTCTAAATGTAGACATTTCTGGTTTACTATAAACGCCGAGTATCTCAGTGGAAAAATACTGATGTGATTTTTGGTTTCTTTTAGTCAGACGGGGGGTTAGCGCATGCGTGTTAGGTCCACTTGTTGCGTCCACATGGCCGGGGGGGTTCACCCCCCGTGCTGTGGGAACCAGGGGGTGATCGTCACCTGACGGCTGAACTAAGCCTTACACGCTTTACTTATACACGCTTTGTGTCTGTTTATAATACCTATGACAATAACTGTAAACATTTGTGCGTAGGTTCCCATTGCGTATTCAAAACAAACAGTGTTCAACAAAAAATAAGCCTAAAATAATAACATACGAGTTTGTTGGGTGTTATTTTCTTCAGTAAAGACTACACGTCACAATGACGTGACGAAGGGATTCGAGGCGTAAAAGTCCTTTGAAGCCTTTGAAGTATGCATGTATTTCATCAGGCATTATGAATTCTGTTTTTAGGTGTTCTCAAACTTATACTTAAATAATAAAGACACACAATAGACGGAGCTTAGTGGGACTAATAATTGCTAACGCAAAAAATTGGTATTTTAAAAATAGAATTCATTTAAAATCTTCAGTTTCTGTTATTCTATTAATAAAATCACTACATTTTAATTTGATACGACAAATAGCCTTGAAGATGTGCTGGTAAAAAGATAATAACGCTAATTGTTACGCTTGAGTGGGAGTTTGATAAAAAACTGTAGGTACTCACCCACTATTATTTTAGGGTACCTCTGTTACACACAAAAGCTCTGTGGACTTAGTATAAAAAATTATAGATGCGTTTTTCTTCAGACTATGAAAGTTAATCATTATTTATCCAATTAGAACAAAATGTAATATTTAATACACATGGTACATAAACGATATGCGTAACTTGAATTTTTTTTTTTTTTTTGAAAAATATGTACACTGTTTTTTATCGAATTGATACGTCAGGACATTCATAATGCAATTTATTGAATTTATGGTTTACGTATGTATATATTAATAAATTTACAATAATTAGTATGTGATTAAGTTGAGACAACTATTAGTTTTAAGCTGTATGGTGTAATGAGTTTTGTCTATATAATATGCATTAATTGTACATTACAATGTATGTAGATAGGTGTATAGTTTAATTTTGAATGACTACATACATATAACATGTATAACTTATTAGCATTATAATGTTCCCATCAACTTCATAATGAAGGCTAAAACCATTGATAAAAAAAGAAAACTGAAGAACTTTGCATTGGCTAGAAAAAAGTGGAAATTCTTAAACCACCAATACTCGGAACATTATGAATGGATAGAATAAGTATTCAGGGAAGAGAAAGATTAACGTGAACAAACAACTACCCACCTACAAATAATTCCTTTGATGAGAGGAGTCAATTAAGTAAATGAAGAACGATAAAAATAATAGTCTTCTGTATTGTTGAATTTTAGCCACAATTTATACGACCAAAACACAGCAAGACTTTTGAAGTGTGTATGCCAGTATGCTACGTAAAATATACCTGGTACGGAACCTAATTGAAAAGCGCGATTCGTTCTTGTATTGACCCTGAATTGTATAGTTTAAAATATGTCCCATTCCAGAAATGGAGTAGTGAAATATTACCAGTTTTCGTAGTAGACAGGGGTTGCCATTTTCCAAACGTTTTCTTGTATTTAAAAATAAAAAATGTACAAAAAAAAAACAATGTACAAAAAAAAAACAATGTACAAAAATTAAAAGGAAAGTGGAACAAAAACTTTCAGCATCATTTTTTAAGCCTTCACAGTTGAATTTTTTTAAGGAAAATAAACATTTTCAATGCTCATTCGTTTATTGTATTAAGTCACGCTTAGGGGAAATTATACTTTTCAGGAAACGAGCTGAATTAGAAAATGTTTGGTTTTTACTATGAGGATTTATTCCATTTCTATAGACCGTAGTAATGTTATGTCAACAAGATCACGAATGTATGTAGTTAAAAAAAAAACAAATACATTTAATACTAGGTTTATTATAGGTATTAGATGCGACCCCGAAGTCAACCTAAACCATTTGAGCATTTAATAAAAACTTGCCTAATTTTAAAGACCTAAATTCCTAGGTTAATTTAGAGCAAGAGGCTAAAAACCAAAAAAGCCTGCCGTCATCATTCAAGGTTGCAATTGTCACAAAGTCGCGTCGGTGTCCGCGCAGCGATCTCGCTGTAACTGTGCAGTTCAACGACCTCTCCTTGCGGGTGCGTCAGCTAGCTCTTTATAAAGAGCAAAGCGAGAAAATAAACTCGCGATAACCGCATCTGTACTATATTTCACACAATGTACCTAAGTACTGCGGTGAACGAACCATGTCAAATAGGTCGTAAACCGGTCATAAAAGTATTACGTGCAAGGGTACCGTGACACCTGGGGTAATTGAAGGTTGACATGATTAATAAAACTGGAACTACTACGAAACTAGCTCCATAGGTTTGCGTTTCTAAACTCGGACGGTAAAGCGGTACTTCGCAAACGCAGGACATCAGACGAGAGATCTAAACTGCGTATTAGGTAGTGGTGATAAAACGATTAATTTATAAGCATTTATATGCTAGTGCAGCGCACAAGGCAAGCTCTATACAAGGTTGGAGCAGGTTACAAATGTCAAACAAGCGATAGAAGCGCAATGTCAGTAAAATGTCACAGTTTACGATTGAATGCTCTTGCGTCGAGTTCACGGACGCAGCCGGAGGCGGACACGACCAAATGAGTGGGCCGCACTTGAACAGCTAGTTTTAAAATGATATTACCCGACCACGTTCGTCCTAATATGCCACATATTAACATAGACGCCGAAGAAAATTGCACACCGTTTTACGGTAAATGTTACCAACTTTATACGACTTTTACAAGGCTTGTTCTCAAACAACATTAAGTTGGCAATCTCTTATTAACTTTCGAAGTGTTGCCTGTATACAAAATGTTCGCTAAAGTAATCGGATACGCTACCTCTGCAATAAAGTCGAACTAAAATATATTACGAATACTTAAACGCTTGAACTTGAGTCAACTAGTCTCAAGTTCATGATCTGTAATCGAGAAAATTCATGTTCTGTTATCTAAAAAATCCATCTAATAAAGCATTTAATTAAGATAAAAAATCGGTTCATTCATTTGCAACAATAATGACTTGCTATTTTGTATGAATTACCATGAGAGGAGTCTTAGACAGAGAGAGCTACTACTCCATCTCAAGGAGATGAGATGGAAACATTGAAATGGGTATTTTGTTGTGTTTATTTTAAATAACACTCAAAATTAATGTTTTACAGAAAACAGCATCTGAATGATTTATCGAACCAGCAATTAGCATTTCAAACATTGGTAGGAGGAAGAGTAGTAGTAGAGACATCTCGCTTTTTTTTTACACATGTAACCTGATGAGGGTGACGTCACATTTCAATGTCTGCATCCATATTCTGTTACTTGAAAGTTTTCCCTTTCACAAGATTTGATAGGTTACTCACTTATTTAGTAATGAACGGATTTGTTTTTTTTTTCTATTTGTGTTTTTGGATATAGTTACTTTTTGATACATAAAATAAAAAAATGAGTCAACTATAAGGAATTGCAATTCGGTGGGTAATTGTAAGGAATTGCAATTGCCCACCAAGGTTCAATACGATACAAGTTTAAGTTAATTAAATCTGGAACAATTGCATGGACTTGATATAATTCAGTGACCAAGGTTGCACAATTACCGATTTATGTGAAACAGTATTGGAAAGGAGAACAAGTCATTAAAATGTTCTTGTTTGTCATTAACTGTGGCTAAAAATAACATTAAGTCGTACAGGAATCGTGTAGAGACGAGTATAGACGGCTTGTCGTCTTTAAGGGCCTATTACACTACGCGTTATTCAGGCAGTCTTAGTCTATGTAGCGTCACACAAGAAAGAGAGCAACTTAAGCCAATGTCGTGTAAAAGAATGAAAAAGAACGATGAGAT
Source organism: Mythimna vitellina (assembly GCA_949316375.1). NCBI lineage: Eukaryota > Metazoa > Arthropoda > Insecta > Lepidoptera > Noctuidae > Mythimna > Mythimna vitellina. Next base: position 13,868,770 of record OX438686.1, read on the forward strand.
AAATAGACTTACATAGTCTAAGACTGGCAGAATATCGAATAATGTAATAGGCCCTTTAGGGTCATCATATTACTATAATAAGTATATACTTATTATATCTAAACTTAATATTGGTCTCACTAGGAACTGGGGCCTTAACATGACGTATTAAAATATCAAGAGTGCGTGCGAGAAAGAACGCTGGAGCTATACACCCTATATAGCTCCATCTACAACTGTTAAAACAGTTCCATTTAGGTACTCAAATGGATCACGTTAAACCTTTTGGCATGGTCTCTGTTTCTGCTAGGGCTGCGGATAGGTACTGAAATGTAAAGTACTTGCCTGACATGGAAATCGAACCTAAGAGCTCAGCAGTTGCATTTGCGACCACGAGACTAACAAGGCAGTTAGTAGACGAAACAGGGCTCTAAAATATGTATGTGTAGTATAGGTAGGTAGTATGATTGCGTAGTATAGTAGTAGAATATTTCAACACAATAGGTACAGCAGCTATCAAACACAATTGCTTGTATTACAAATGATGGGCTCGGCATACCGTCACATCATACATTGATAACACACGATTCAGGACGCGTGATCTGCCAATAAAACATACTAAAAATACCCATTGTCCAATTACGTAACGTTAACGTATACGTTTAAGTTAAAACGCCGTCATCAAGTATAGTTAGCGATCATGTCAGTTTCATAGACAATGCGGAAACCAATTGAGGTAATGACACCACAATTGGTGAAATGAGCTCTTAATAAAAAATCAGCGGGGAACATACTTAAGCTTAATTAAATAAATTAGTTTTATAACGACGGTAATTTTAGTATTTTCCATAGACATCACTATCTCCTTTTGTTCGAAGCTTGGAAGTGGTAAAGTATTGAAGTTGAAAGTTTAAATAATATTGCATACTACAGTCACTGCAAATGATCCAAATGATAATAAAAAATACCGACAGACTGATAACCTGTGACGTCACAAATGAGGTGATTACGATTGTTAACCTTTTATCTTATTTTATTTATTATTGATATAGCTGAAGAGATAAACCTGTCTTGATTTTTTTTTCGGTTTTAATCCTTGTGTTGTTAAAACTTAACGAAAAAAAATTAATCTGAGAGACCGGTTTCAAGATGATGCCTTCTTATTTTAAATGCAGATAGGTTGTAGACTACAGGTAATGGCATATAGAATGGGGTTTTATTGAGATATGATTTATTTTCACAATTTGCATATTGAGAATAGGTAAGTTGAATAATAATCCTGCTAAATTGCTGTCTATCAGTATTATAACACTAGAGTGAACGTAGACGTTGTTCAGCTGGTTAGAAAGAAAAAATATATTACATTTCACAGAAAATTTAAATCAGGTTAAAAAGAGATCTTTTTTTTTATTGTTCCATAAATACAGTCTTTTTTACAGTTTTGTTTTCTTTTGTAAACCAGAATTGGTTTGTATTGGTACTCACATTCGCATAACAACATTGCTTACTTAATCAGTAATGCTAACCAAAAATGTAACTCGTTTATCAAGAACAACTTCCAATGAAATATTCCTTAAAAGTAAAAAAGAAAATAAAAAAAAAACACTGGCGAAATCAAGCCAGATAATAAAATTAAAAAATCAATCATTCGAATTTCGAACATTTAGGTGCTGTCAACCGGTCATATTATGTAACACGGGTGGTTTATTACGTCATGCGACCTTGAGCGCGGTGTTATTACGGTCATACAAACTGCAAGGGTTTCAAATTAGTTTCAAGTTTAAAAAAGGCTATAAATAAACTCAATTATATCGAGGAAACACTTTTTATTTAATGTTTAATGAAGTGAAACAATTTTTAAGTAGGTATCGTATCCGAATCTCGATTGAAAAGTGACAGATATCACGCCTAAATATTTAAAAAAATCATTTAAAACCATGCGGTTGACTTTTGAGTTCATCTGAAACAGGCGTTGACGAGGAATTTGGGCCAATTTCAAAAGCTGCCGTCATTTGCATTTTTTATCTATTTTTCAATTTTAGGAAGTAGGTACTGAACATTCCTTCAAAACGTTACGATACTATGAAAGATGAACGAGATTATTTCGTGAGTAGTCGATATCCTCGCTATTCATACACTTGAGCTGCAAAGAACTAATATGTTGACATACTGCCAAACTGTTTTACGCATTAGCTGCTACTGGTTACAAGAACTACTTAAACGAATAATCATTTTGGTTCGATTAGTTTAAGACTTTGTAATTTTAAAAGTTATTGATCGAATATTTGGAGTATTTTTATTCTGATTGAATGCAAGTACGAGTTGAAGGTTGCGGGTTCAAACCCAGCCAGGCGCATTACTCTGTGTAATTTATTTCATCGCCACTGCTCTCAAAATGGTGAAGTAAAACATAGTGAGGAAACCGGCATGTCCTAGAACCAAAATTCATTCCCTCTCCTAGAGAGGAGGCCTGAGTACCAACAGTGAGAACAAAGCTGTCCCTAATATATTTAATTTATGTCCAGTTACAGAAACGAAATTATTGCTAAACTAGCGACACGCCCCAGCTTCACTCGAATGATAGAAATCATTGAAATGGTCAGCTTTTCTCTATTATACTATGCTTGTAGTACGCCCGCAAAAACCACATGAAAATCTGTTTACTAGTTTTAGAGTTTGTCGCGACCAAGCAGACAGAGAGACAGGCGCGGTGGGGACTTGGTTTTATGTATGTATGGATGCAGTCGTGACAATACAACACTTTCGCTGCTGTGATCGCATAAATAAACTTTCAACAAAAAATCGCATTATTTGAATGGCTTATAAAATTTAATTTTAGATGTGTTTTAAATGTCCCAAGATTTTTCCGAATCGCAAAAAAAGTTTTTTTTTATGTGATGTAACTACAAATTTACAGTTTTCTGATTTTTTCTCATACTTGTACTATGAGATATTACTTCATGCCAAATTTCAGGATTCTAGGTCAATGAGAAGTTTCCTATGAATTTTGATTCCCTTGAGAGTGTCGAAATACACGTTTATTGCGACATAAACGGCCGTATCTTTTTTTTTCGTTAACTTAGAAGTTTGATTTTTTAGCAGTTACAAGGGACTGCAGACCTTAATATATGGTTTTAATTTCAAGACAATACCTCTACGCATTTCCGAGATAAAGGGTCTTGACAGACAGACAGACAGATAGACGGATGGACAACAAAGTGATTTTATAAGGGTTCCGTTTTTTCCTTTTGAGGTACAGAACCCTAAAAGGATTAGGATTACAACCACGGATTCTTTTCTACACTAGAAGAAACAAGGAATGAACATCAAAACTTTACCCAAAAGTTTCCAATTAATTAGATTTTGAAATAGGTTTACATCATTTGAGGAAAACCAAAACCAAGATGACGCTACTAGTCTGTAAGTATTTAATATAAAGTATTATTATTCATTGTAATGTTGTACTCTATATAGTAATATACTTTAGTGCATATTTAATGGTTTTCCTTCGCTAAAGGCAAATGTCAGGAGATAGAAACTTTTGTGGTTTTCCTGATACACATGTGGATGTGTGATAGGTTGTTAATATATTTTTAGTAACAATTAACATTGTTGTAATACGGTTAGGTATTACTAGTAGTTTAACATTTAGTTCCAGTTATATCCATGTTTAAAGTCGGGTTAGTACAAGTAACGGTTATTACAAGTTCAAAATAAAATGTACTTATGGTAAAATATTTTATTATTTAAAACCAAAATTAACTAACATTGCCGTGGAAAATACAATTTTTCTTAGGGACACCAAAAATTACTTCGCAACAATATTTCTTTTAAGTTGGAACGTTTGAATTTTTTTAACCTTTTGGCTCTTGGGACCACAGGTAGGAAACTATTGCTTTCAAATTATTGACAAATCATTCGTAAAATAAAATATATTCTTTGACGTCAAGAATAAAATTACTGTTCTGTTAAACTTTGTTCAAGCGTACTTTGATACTAAGGAAGTTTAAAATAATCGAGACGTCAAGAAGTTTAAAATGCCAACAAGATGTGACCAAAGAATTAATAAATTATAGCGTCTTACAACTTACGTAATTTTATTTCAATATATAACTTTGAAACCATTGACCTTGTCCTTGAAAATTATCTTGGTATTTATTAAATTATGTAGATATGCATCTTAAATAATCAATATTATAGCTTAATAGTACAAATATACAAACTGAAATTAATAATATGTACAAACGGGTAGAAAAAGAACTTATGGGGCATCAAAAATTTATCCACATTGATGTCCCAGACGTGCGATCAACGCTTGAAGCATTGCCACGTTGGATAGCAATGCTGACCAAAGAAAAGCCCAGCCCTCTGGTCACGCGAAGATTCAACGAATAACTCGATGAGCGCCCGGACTCCATGGCCCTAGTGTTTGAACCCCAAACGGCTCAAACATATAACTATCGATACTTACGTCTTATTAGGTAGATGTGTTACTAATATGTATTTAACTTATTAAGATTTTTTAAACAGAACTAGGTATTTAATTTAACACTGGTAGTTGAGAATAAATTGTCTGTAATATAATCAAGAATACTAAGCTTGTGAAAAAAATAATCTAAGGGTGTTACCATACTAATCGATTGATCGCCGATCAATGAAATTGTTTGACGTCGGTTTGAGTTGTATATTTAGCTGTAGTAAGAATTATTTTACAGTATGCGATTGATTCCTTATACAAAGTTTGCTGCAGTATGGAAAGTCGATAATTATGTTCAATGAGGAATTCAAAAGAAATACGTATTGTTACCGCAGATTTACTATGGGGAAGACCTCTTTTTAATTAATATTTACCAACTATGGCTGCTGAATCATAAAACAATATTCTTATCACGTTCCTAATATGGCATAACTTATAAAATATAAATGGGAAAATACAATTGTTTATAATATTGACACTAGTAATGGTAATATCACATAACTTTGTTTTCAATAACAAGAAAACATAAAGTTATACGTTACTAATCTGTGTCATTTGCATAGATTACATAGTATGTGCTTGACGTACTTAGATTGTATGGCTACCTTATGTAGTTTCCGTATAAAGTGCGTTGGTTAGATAAACGGTGCCTCTTATACGTAGATGAGTGTGGCACTCGACAAACGTGATATTATTTCCATTCACACAGGTTGGTTGCACTAAAAGTACCTTTAGGATCTAGTGTAGGCATTAGTTGAACGTTTACGCTGCGTAAAATCCACGTATTCGATACGTTATTGTCCACGCCACGATAACAGTGCCTACGCCTGCGTAGACCCTCGTAGACCCCAGCTACGTCTCGTAGACCGGGGTCTACGACACCGGGATGACGGACCGACGACAGTCAATCAAAGATATTCGTATATCGTAATAATTATAAGATCTGATGCCTCGTCTTTGAACTGGTTGAATAAATATAACTACGCAATTAAAATTATCACTTGCGATTTACTTGCGCATATTTGTTTTAGATACCTACAACATTGTTGCAAGTAATAAAAGTGTTGGAATATTTTGTGGCTGCAATGAGTGCCAAAAGATATTTCTGGATGTATTTAAGTACGTGCTTGTGGTCATTGAGAATATCATTTAGGGTTTTTTTATTTAATATCTTTGAAAGTATCGAAATTTGATCTGCTCAATCGTAAAAATTGCTTACGAAGAAAACTTTCAGAACCTATTGCTTGACTTAAAATTGAAGAATAAAAGACTAGAGTGAATAAGCTCTTAATAAACTAGTGCGATTTACCATTAACAATTGGAGTAAAGCACTAGTTTATAACATTAAAAAAAAACTGTTAAAAACTACCTCATTTCGTAAATTGAGTCAAAAAACAAGATCTCAAACGGCATACCAAATATCTGTTCGTCTCCGAAGCGTATTGTTGACGAGATCACTTTACAACACAATACGCAGTACACATTCCAATAAATTAATGGGTTCGCGAGCGTTAAGAAGCAAATTTTATTATTTATTACTACGTAGCATATTACTACGATACTCTCAATTATGTTGTTGAGGCGGATGTGGTAACGTGGCGCTTACGCTGCTCCGAAGTGTAATGATTTCACGCCATACGATACCAGCCAACCATTCACAGACCATACGAGTAAACATAAAGGTCGCTTCATACAAGATTGTAAATTACACTACATGGAATAGAATTTGATACAGTGTTATGCTTAAGGAGATACCTTAGGTATGCCATTCTTGACCTTGAGTTTTTTGTTTATGATTTTAATGAGAGTGTGTAATATATGTTTACAAGCGTAGTTAACTAGTTTGGATTTTAATTCCTTCAGTGGCGCTAACATGAAATATTGTTTATAAAAAATGCTGATTCAATATATAAAATACTTTAATATATTTAGGCATTTAAAAAAAAAAACAAAAACTAAAGATAAAATACGTTTCACACAGATTAAAATAAATATAACGAGGCAGATGGTTATATAACAAAAGTCAGCATAGTAATAATTGACAGGTTAGTACACAATGGACCTCATTGTCGCCTGTGGTCGTCGCGAGTCGCCACTAGTACCGGCATTACGGCGCGGCGCCTCACAAGGCCGGCCGCCTTTCGACTCGCGCCTGAATTAACATAATATAACAAATTATAAATAGTTATATCCAATGACTATGAGGTCGGAATGCCAAGTGACGTTTTACTTCATAAAATCAAGCTATAGCTAGGTCTAGTTAGTTTTAACTGCGCACTGAAGTTTCTAGCACGCAATTACAGCTATCTTAGTCTCAGTATGTATTTGCACAGCGTGAGTTAGATTGTTGTACACCTACTCAGACATAATACTTAATTAGTATATTCATGTATTAAGTTAATCGGGATACTGGAGCACGTGTAGTTTAATAATAAACATTAATTAATCACCATGATCCTACTCCTAAGGTTTGAGAGCGAAGCTACGCTTAAAACAAAATAAACCAGCCTACACACTTCAGAAATTTTAAGTTTGAATAATTAATACTCATCACAAAATGAACAGATGCTTGGAAAATTTTCTGATCGCAATACCTACCCGTTAGGTAATATTCATTCGGAGTTTCCTAAAATAATTAAAATTATACATTTATTGCCGTTTTATTTAAATATCTCGAAGGTCGGACTCTACTCAAAGTTGGTTGACCTTGATTAGGTTTGAGTGGCTCACTATGACAGATGGTCGCATCACACATTAATTGGGAGATATAATTAGCACTAAGATGTACCGAATGACTGAGTAAACGAATGTCATATTTATCCAATTGAGTCACTTTTCGATATAGACGTGAACCAAACAGTTTTCAGACCAAAACAATGCTCGTTTACTTCAAGAGTGATAGTAAAGAGTTATTTACTAGCAAGTGACGTCATTCTGGCTAACAAGACGTCAAAGGTGAGATGGTCATTTCTATTTTTGAAAATTTATACATAAAATATAATGGTTTTCTTCTGTAAACCATTACACTATATTTATTTTTTTATTAAAACTTCATGCAACACAAAGGTAAGGCGAACTTAATGCCTTAGGCATTCTCTACCAGTCAGCCAAGGATAGTGAAGAGAAAACATGGTGGGTGCAAATACAATACAAATTACTTTTACACACTAATTACCAATAATTAAAAAAAAAACTTGTTACATACACGTATCACAATAGTTATTATTTAAGAGCGATGTTAAGATTGCATTGGGAATTATAACTTATCATAACGCTCGTTATAATAATAATTATTATTGGTATTAATAATATATAACATTATTATCTCTAGAGAAGGAAGGAAATTTTCTTCCATTCTGTTATCTCAATGAGTGTGACGTGCCTATCAGTTTGTAAAAATGTATCGTGATAACGCCAATATGTTATATGATTATGATGTAACTGTGATAGTTCTTGAGTGATAGTCTGATAGAAATAAATTTACTTATTTGACATTCTAAAAAATCTTCTGTTACTTCCTATCAAAATAGAACACCTCATCATCTTTCTGCCCTTGTCCCGTGTTATTTGGGGTCGGCGCAACACGTTTTTTCCTTCCACTCTGCCCTGTCACTCGTCATGCTATCACTAACTTCCGTTTCCTTTATATCACTCCTTACACAATCCACAGAACACCTATGCTATTTAAACCATAAATCTTAACAAGGTTCAGCAAGTGTAGGGGCCCAGCAGGGTCGAAGCCTACTGGAGCCACGGGTAGTGTGAAAGCGAAGCCCGGGGCCCCGGGATGAAAGCAAAGGAACAGGAGTGAGTTTTTAGTCAGTAAAAGTCTGACACTATCTCCTGCTCCGCCCAAGAGCAGGATTTGTCATTAGATGATTTTCCCATCTAAAAAAAAAAACTTTAACAAGGTATATACCTTGTTAACGTTACTATACCTTGCCAGTTTAGTAAGTTAACAGCATGCGAGAGTCTTTAGGCGCCATAATACCTAACTAATCGTTACTCATGCCGTTCAATTAATTAAAAAGATATAATGATAAGCTGAAAGAAAACTCCAAAGAGGAAAATCGGTGAAGGTTATTACTGCCAACACTTAGTTACAATTGATAAAAAACTACTTAGGGCAACTCCTGGCCATGGACAACGGCGAGCAATGAGAATAAGTCGCCGTCCAGCCATCCAGCAAGAATCGAGCGTTTGTTCTACGTGCGTCTTGAAAGATGTCTGCAAGATTGACAGGGCCAGTTAGGACCGTTGCGCACTGCCTGCTAAGACTGCGAACTTATCGTGGCCAAAAATTTAACATTCCGCCACGCTCTGCCTAGAACGGAACAAGTCATTTGATGATTTCTCAGATAAATAATGCTCTTACAGAACTAAGTGCAGTTTGGAAAGAGCTTATCTGCATTTCCAAGTCAATCTAGTACAACAATGTAATGGAAAACCATTATTAAAATTATGTCTATAAGGAACTATCAGGAATGTTAATTCTTCATAATATAGACGCTATTAATAAACCTATTACAACGCTTTGTAACAAACAGGTCTGGGTAATCACTGTATTTCCCATAATTAATTTATTACCTAAGTACGTATAAAATTAAATTTTAACTCTTTTTAAACCTTTTAGTTTATAGTGTGTTTCGTACCTCAAAAGGAAAAATACTGGGCTAGAGCGAGTCGGACTCGCGCACTGATGATTCCGTACAAACTTACCTATGTAAAGAGTTTAAGTCCTGATTGGAGTCTCAAAGTTTTTACTAAATCGCATTTTTTTTTGTGACGTAACAGGAAATTTTCGGTTTTCATATTTATTCCTATACTTGTGCTATAAGATCTTCTTTCTTATTCCGAAATTAAATTTTCAATTTCGGAATGGAGTCTCGAAGATTTTTACATAGGAAAGCTTGTACCGAACTCTCAAGGTGCGAGTCTGACTCACACTTGCCCAGTTTTTATTATTTAGGATAGGGTCGTGTTTAACCACTGTCTCACCTAATGGTACGTAAGCGATGATGTGGCCGACGATGGAGCACGTTTACCTAAAAGTAACCTATTCGATCTTGAATTAAAGACCCCTAGAATTTTGCTATCAGTAAACATAGACTCCGGCAGGGAATTCCACTCCTTAGCTGTACGCATAATAAATGTGTTTTCAAAAAACTGTGTACGTATGGTGTCTTAGTTTTTAAGCTCACGCAGACAGGCGAAGCGGCGATTTAGAAAGGATTCTACGGCGAAAAAAGATCTGCTGAAAAATGATCGTCACATCGTTATGCGACAACGGTACGACATTTCATACGTAATATCAAGTCGCACTTGTCTGTGGAAGTCTTTATTAATCTGTAACTTTGTATTGCTCGTAATACGCGACTAACATGTTAACTATTACTTACAACTACTTATTTGAAATTCAATGAATGTTAAAGAGGTAATTATGTATCGTACACGGCCTGTATAAACTTGTGGTAGGTAGATTGATTATAACGATGGAAGGGTATTAAAATATCACCTTGAAGTTGATTCCGCATTTAAAAAAATCTTTGGTTTATGTGTGGGACAAAAACTAAAACACCTTAAAAAATTAAAGGCCTTATAAAAAACCTACTTTTTTATATGAACTTTTTTCTTGATTATCCAGGTCTTGACCTCGATAACACCTGATGGGAAGTAAAAAATGTGGTTTTAGGGTTAAAGGAAGCTTAGGAGATACCAATTGAACCATGTTGTGAAGGAAGCCTACAGGTGGTGGAAGACAAATGGTGATGGGTGGTGAAAAATTAGCTCTAGCTGATCTAGTTTTCATGAACGCGTGCTTTACATTACAAACTTAAGCAATCACATCACGCTGACATTATAAAAACGAAAGTTTTTATGTGTATGTATGTTTGTTACTTTTTCATGCCCAAATGGCTGAACGAATTTGGATAAAAAAACCATGTCCTGGAATAGGACATGAGATAGACTTTTTAACCCAGGAATATGATTTTAGCTCTTGGTTTCATTTTCTTCTTTCACCATAAATTTAAAGAAGCTAAAAAATTTGCTTACTACTGTCAGATGTCAGTCAGTTATATATTGAATGTGATAGTTTATTGCAAACAAAATCTTCTCACTAAACGCACAAAAGATGAGAAGAAACTTCTAGATTGAAACGACAACGTTATTAAACGAATGAAGGTCAGTTATGAAATGTAGAACTATAGGTAGTAGAAATATACCTAAACATTAAATTGTATAAAATTAGAGACGCTAGATAATTCGATAAGCTACTTAGATAAGATTATTTTAAGGATTTGTCAAATCTTCGCATAGTATTCTTAAAGCAATGTCAAAGATAAAGTGACGTTGTCAATAAATTACGATATTTTATTCCAATAAATGACGCAGTTCTTCAATAAATAAGTACAATAAGGCTGACCGCAAGCGATCAGCAAATATTGGTATTGCTATCCGTCCCCGATACCTGCAAATATTTTTGACAAATAAGCATGATAGAAAACCGTTGATTTTCCTTGGCTACCCATGATAGGTAATAATTTCAGAGGAAAAATATTCAGTATTAAATAGTATACTATTCATAACTATTCAGTATATATATAAGTTATTCAACATTGATAACTATGAGATATTTGGTTCACGCCTACATCGAAATCGCAAAGAAAATCAATCAAAAGATAGGTAGCTAAAGATCTAATAATATCTACCTCCTAAACATCTTTCGTTCTCAACATCTACATGAACAGCAATATAAAAAAAAAAAACTTAAAAAACCAAGTAAGTAATCAGTGTATTATTCAAAATAAACCACGTGTAACTTTGACATTAAAAAAAAGAAAGGAAATCGCAAAGAAAATCAATCTAAAGATAGGCACCTAAAGATCTAATAATATCTACCTCCTAAACATCTTTCGTTCTCAACTTCTCATCAAACGCAAAAATGATAAAATTTTCCACGAAGCCTTCAAATTTAAAGATCGTCTGTGTTATTACTATTCATTAGACATTCGCGTAATCGCATGCTAACGGTGTTAATTTTTTTTTTCATTCCTATGTATGAACACGAACTGCAACATAAAAAAAAAAATATTAAAAAACAAAGTAAGTAATCAGTGTCATATTAAAAATAAACCACGTGTGATATTTTTGTTTAAATTACCTAATTATAAGTTCTAATTTTAATTTTTAGAACGCTATTCTTTGAAATATTTTATACACTCAGTTTCTTTAAAATTAGTCTAGATTAAAAAAAAATGCGCTAACAATTCGCAAGACGCAATAGAACTGGATTGGGCGGCGGCGCGACAATAGGCGCGGCGAGGCGGCGAGTGGAGACTAGCGGCGGCGCTTTACGCGGCCTGTGACGCGCCGTGACGCCTGCAACGCGTTATGTCAGTCGAGTAAACAATTTACTGTTTGTAAACACTCTCCGCAACCCGCCACCGAACGTAAACATGACCACGTTGCTTAGAAATGTCAATGGCAAACGTTTCTCGGAAATTCTGTTCGTTTTGCGATTAACAATCGACATCGCATTCGCCGACGGAATCGTCACGCTTACTGAGAAGTCTTATTAAAATAAACCATGTATTTTAGATCAGGGCAATACTTACCAACTATTCCTCATTTACCAGTCTACAAACTTCAAGAGACATTGCTTCCTTCTACGTAGAATGTTTGGCTACGCAAGTTATTCGGTTTGCAAACAAGATTTTAAAATTGCGCAATTACGATAGCTTAGGTACTATGAATTCAACTTCTTGCACTAGTGTGTTTTCGTGTGCTGATAAGATTTTATTTCCGTCCTTATTCGCCGTAAAAACTTATTTTGTATGAACGTGTCATAATGATATACATAGATCTTTTTCTTAAGTCGATTTATTTATCATCTTCAGCTTGGTCATTCACCTTCGTAGTTGACAGTTGCAAACATTTTACACGAGCGTTTAAGAAGAATGGAATATTAAAATTAGAGGAATGCTTGATGATTCATAATGCACTTATGCCTGGGTATTGTTATACACAGCAGTTAATTAAATAAGCTAGCAAAACTTAGCAGATGTGGTTTTTTCATTAATTTTTTTATGTGGGAAAATCGTCGAATGACATTTAGCGCTTTTGAGCGGAGCGTGAGGGTGAGTCAGACTTTTATTGACTAAAAACTCCTGTTTCTTCGTTGCCTTTGATACCAGGGCCGAGTTTTCCTTTCCGAAGCAGACCCTTGGCTCCACTAAGCTTCGACCCTGCTGGGCTACGGTTTGCTGTCATGTCCTTGAGGCGCGCGTAAAATTGTACGCACCGTCGACGACTTGGGCTCGGTCCGGACGGTTACCGAACGGTCGGACGGCGAGCTATCCATTGCTTGCCATCCGCAAGCCCACGCCTACGGTGTAGCAGATGTGATGGATATTGATTATCATCATGTCCCTAGTCTTTTCCCAACTAGAAACAAGAAGTCGGTTTTCAGTCTAACCGGATTCGCCCGAATAGTAATTTGTATTTATATTGCTTGTAGAATAGACGGCCGATGAGGCCGAATAGTTCTGGAGTGGTAACAGCGTAGCGGAAGACGTAGCGTTGGAAGGCCTCTCACAAGGTAGACGGATGACTTGGTGAGGGCGGCGGATGCGAGACACATACCGCCGCTCATTGTGGCGACACTTGGGGAAGGCTTGTGTCCAGCCGTGGACGTCTTTCGGCTGAAATGCTGATGCACTAAACAATGAATAAACTAGATTTAACTTATAGTTTCAAGTGATCGCACTATCGGCTTCTGTTGACCTGGTAATCACTTGCGTTGTCTACCTAGCCTTTTCCTAACTATGTTATGATTATTTTTATTGTGCTTTTGGGTACAATATTGACTGGTCTACACTGTTCTTACATAATATCTATTAATACTGTATTATGGAAATATTGTAACATCATCCACTTTTTTAAAAGAGTTACCACGGAGTTTTTTGTCGGTTCTTCTACATAGGAAACGACCAATTTGAAACTGTGCACTAGCTTCTGACGTTTTATAAGTGCCCATGTAGACCTATAGGAATAAAAATATTTTGAATTTGAATTATGTTTTGGTCAACTTCCAGTATAACCTGGTCCAGCTGGACACCAGTATTTTACATGGAGTGACTGCCTATCTAACTTCTACCACACAATAGGTAATTGGGTAAGACCATACCTTTTGACAAGGCTGGTGACAGATTTTCAGGCTTCTGTAAATAACTGTCAAAGATCTGCAATGACAGCCGAGATCAATAGGTTGACGTGTTTTTCGAAACACGGACGTGTCTCGGTATGTCAAAATCGTAGCTGTGAATCGGTAGCCACCTGCATTATTTACTTCAAATAAAAAAATCTGGTTGAGAGCAGTGGTGGCCGAGTGGTAACGGCCCCGACTTATGAGTTGTAGGTCGCGGGTTCAAACCCAGCCAGGCGTATTACTTTGTGTAATTTATTTCATTACCACTGCTCTCAAAACGATGAAGGAAAACATCGTGAGGAAACCGGCATGTCCTAGAACCAAAAATTCGAAGACATGTGACATTCACCAACCCGCACTGGGCCGGCGTGATGGATTACGGTCCATTTCCTCTCCTAGAGAAGAGGCCTGAGTCCCAGCAGTGGGAACATTAAAAGGCTGATTATGCTATGCTTATGTTATGCTAAAAAATTTAGTATTTTCTTTGTTTTAGTCTTTTAATATGCTTCATGGTCATGACTACGGATTTTTGCAAGCGAATTTAATTTTACCAAGTATTTAGCTAATAAACCGAGTATTAACGGAGTTTTAAAATATCTTATGTATATTTTAAAATTCGTACGCATTATTGGCCTAAAGGTTAATTCTACCGTTTCGATAAGATCGTTTTAAAACGAACGGAAAGCATTGGGGGCAGAGTTCGTGCGACTGGTTTATTTTTAACATCCACAGAAATACAGTAATCTCATAAAATCCTCAAGATAGTTTCGCACTAATAATATTTCTATTTTTAAACCTGTCATAATGTCCACCCACCACATTTCATGGCTTTCACTCAAATATAGCGACAGTAATGAAATTTAGACAACCTGCATTTTTTACTATAGTAACTTTTAGCCTAGATCGGGCGGTCCGCTTTCAAACATTGCAATTCCGAACCACCATTATTTGCACCTTTAAAAATATCTTGGTTTTAATTCATTCTCAGGCACTGTACTATGCAAAATCTTGTTACTGTTAGCTTAATGTTCACATTTGTAAACGTTGTTATTTAAATAAAATGTATTATTATTATAAAAAATAATATTATTATTATAAGACACGGTTTCGTCAGTGAAACCATCGAAAATTATCCTCAGGAAATACGCAAGGATCTAGCTCTCAAAAAAAGTGGGGTCGCAGCTGACAGCCACCGGAAAATGATCCAAGTCCGACTCGGCGTATCAACTGGCTTATGATCGATACAGTGCATTCCTATAAAGGATATGTTTTTAATTGTATGACGCCCTGATCAACATTTTGTATTTATAGTTCCACGTGGGTAAAGCCGTCGAGCTAACACTAAAAAATTAAAAAGAAAACTATAAAATGTTAGTTTATTCACTCACAAAACTTACAAGCGTTACATCATCAGCATGACCGTGAAAATATGGCGGCACAAGCCCATTAGGGTTGCGGGGATGCCCATCGTGCCCGCAACACAAATAGGTGGATCCGCGCTTGAGGGGAAACGTACCTAATCCCGTAATATTAAGATGTCCTATGTACATACTTCTTCAATGTCCAATCCATATGTTTATACCAAGATTTATCAAAATTATTTTAGCAGTTATTTTAACGTAGTGCCGAGCGTACAGAGACGAGTAGATATGGTTACTTTCGCATTTATAATATTACGATGGATATAGATTACCATCGGCACTGAAGCGATGGAGATGAAACTATAAATAAATGGCGATAAACGTGCAAATCTCGTCGGCGGTATTAAAATATACTGGCACACTATGTAGATACTAGATGCTCATACATTGCGGCGGTAGCTCGGTAATAATGTAAATTCTGAATAACTGCATCAAAGGAGGTAAAGGAGAAAGGAGCTACTCCTAAAGGTGCACGAGCCGAGCTCGAATTCGTGTAGTGTCGCTCGTACTCGGCTTCTCTACACAAATTTGAGCTCAGTTCGAGCTCCGTTCATGCTCGGTTCTTCTAGTGTAGACCCACCTTAAGAGTAGACCAACCAGGCCTCTTGAACATTTGGTAGGGTCGTTCAAAAGAGTCACCATGACTCGTGAATGCGAAGGGCAACTGAAGGAACACAGGTTAAGGTTAAGTCAGTAAAGGGCTCCCTTGCTCTCGCTCCAATCAGGGCAGAAACGGTTAATTGATGATTTATCACCGAAAAAAAGGGCTTAAAGAGGCAAAGTTAAAGACATATAATGAAAACAAATTGATTCAAATTGAGAATAGAAGAAAAAATATTAAGATATAGATGATCGTGAGCTGTTAGGGTTTCTTGATTAAATACTAAAGTTACTCTTTAAAGGAATAAATCAGCACCTACTACAGATCGAAGTTTTAATGATTTTTGAAGGTCTATTAAAATTTTCCTTTCTACATTAAAATAACATAGTTTAAGATTTAAATTGACGTGCTCCATCGATCAACTTTCACTTGACGAGAATAAGATGCCAAATGGCTACCGGAATGTAGCGGCCCACAAAAGAGAGTATAATAAAACTAATGGAAGAAATTTAACTCAGCATCATCCATCATTCAAATTGATATCGAACCAGTAATTTTGTTAATTTGTACTCGAATCTTTTCGTGTAAATGTAACACGTTGTATGTGATTATGGATGTTCGTCATTATTTTAATTGAGCGAAGCTGGCTTTATTTCAAAAAAGTTGGTTGGTTTCAAGATTATTTAAAAATTATTCTTTACTGCTTTTTCTTTGATTCCTTACTCCTTTTTGATTAGACTTTTTTGTCATACAAGATTGTATCGTAGACTCACATACAAAAGACACTCAAACACAGAACCACTATCTGTAGGCCATAGGTATGTAACATGCGAGAATCAAACCCTTGTCATAGGTATGTACTGTGTGAGAATCGAACCCACTTCTTGCAGCTCAGCAGATAACTACTCTACTTATTAATTGAGCGGAGAGTTAAATAACTGTTTTGTTTTACTTCAGAATTTTGGAGGTAAGACAGAAAAGAGGCTGCCAGGCTAAAATGGCATTGGAGGGAGGGGGGCGAATCAGCCGCTTGCACTCTGACCGTTGGACACTTTGTGGAGACTCCTTGGTCTCCACAATATGGGTACCTGAAGATGGACGACGCTGCCGATGTCGACCTGGGAAGAGGTGGCGAGACGACCTGAACAAGAAGACCTGGAAGAAATTGGGGGGAGGCCTTTGCCCAAAAGTGGGACAGAATAGGTTATTAAAAAAAGACAGGAATATTATGTAAAAAGCTTAGAGAAATAATAAAATGATATTGAACACTGAAGGGAAATATTTTTTAATTTCTACGTTTCCTTTTGGGGTGAGAAATCGTGATTTAGTGAGAGTTTAAAAAAAACTTCCTACAACCCAACATTTGTAAAAAAAAAAAACATAACTGTTGCTGAAAACGTTGAGTAGCTTCTTATTGATAACTTCATTGTTTTAATAACCCTTTAATGCAATACGAGTATAGATACTCTCGTCATAATTATGTCATAAACCAATTAGAGTCCTGCTAACCCATTTAGGGGATATCATGTACTATTGTATAATTGTGTTATAATTCATATTAACTTAGGTAGTCCACGCTTAATGTGGGGCACTCTAGGGGCGCTTTAGTTTCACACTGCGAATGACGCTCACCACAGTTTTTACTACGCATTTTGATAATAAAATAGTAGGCATAAACATTAGTCACCAATCAATACATACGCAAAAAATATCAGGACTTTTACGAAACCAACGTCAATAACAACTTTTAAGTCGTGACATTTTCTAGTAATGTTTTATTTTTCCTTTTTATTTATTCCATGCATTTACGTAGGTACTTCATTTTTGAATCTTGTCCTTTTTTTATTCTTGATAGGTTGGCGCTTGACCGCTATCTCACCTGATGAAAAGCGACGATTCGGTCGACGATGGAGCGCGCTTACCTAGAAGTAACCTATTCACTCTTGAATTAAAGATTCCCGGGTTGTAGCCATCAGGAAACACAGATTCTGGCAAGGAAGTCCGCTCCTTAGCTGTACGCACTAATAATTTGT
Source organism: Mythimna vitellina (assembly GCA_949316375.1). Classification (NCBI taxonomy): domain Eukaryota; kingdom Metazoa; phylum Arthropoda; class Insecta; order Lepidoptera; family Noctuidae; genus Mythimna; species Mythimna vitellina. The sequence continues at coordinate 13,886,489 of OX438686.1, forward strand.
CTTTGAGTTTGTCCTTTTAACAAAAAGGACAAATTCAAAGACAAGATCACAATTTGATTTTCATCACAAAGAAATAAAAGATAAAGTGTCAATAACGTTGTCACATGCCTTTTTTCACCTTCGTTACCACTACCTAGTCGATCACATCAGGTTTTGTAGATACATAACAGAATATTTGCCTTACGTTCCAGAACCCCAAGTTTCCCTTTCGGAAACGAACCCATGGCCCCAGTACAGGCTTCGGCCCTGCTGGGCCCTTACAGTTTTGCTCAAATCTGTTTGAGGCACGCATAGAACATTACACGCCGTCAACTCAGGCTCAGTCCGTTGCGTTCCAAGACCTCTGTAGTAGTAGTAGTCTCAAGTATCTCTTTCAAAAATTCCCATGGCCCTAGCGAGCATCGGCCTTGATGCCAGATCTGGGAATCGAACGCAGCACTTCATGCTTTTTTTGTGGTAAGAAATCATCAGATAACTCCACTCGCACACGGTGGAGCAAGAGGGAGGGTCAGACTTTTACTGACTAAAATCCACCTGTGTTCCTTCAGTTGCCCTTGTTGTTCTATGGCCGCTGTGACTTTTTCGAAAAAAATCCGCATATCGCTGGCAACCACTACATTCCATGAAGTAGTAGGTAGTAGATACGATCGTTTAAAAGGTAACCGTATTAAGTACATTGTTATAGCCTGTCTTTATTGCTTGACAGTTGACAGACGGAAACAAAAGTGGCTTTTAAAAAACTGGCCTTATGGCACTTTAATTTTTTATTATTTTTTATGTCAAGTTAAATGATGCTTAATCAGGAAGCAAATTTTATTAGTAATCGTGGTTATAAAAGCCATAGGCGTATCAAAGAGCGATAAATCGTTTTATATATTCGTCCTTCCAAATCGCCTTAGGTCATCCTTCAGAGGTGTCATAATCAGCCATAGCCGGTCCAATAAAATATATATTTAACTCACAATAATGTTCTTTTTACTCAGATACGTAATTAACATATTTAACATAATCGCTTCTTGCCACGACCGGTTATGTTAATCGCATTGTACTATACAATCAAGTGCATGAGTACTTAAATATTCAGTACAGATTAATTTTATGATGCTTTAAGTTGAAAGGAATTCAGAATTGATGGTATACTCATATAGATGTTTTTTTTAAAATAAATTACACGTTGAATGAGTTTAAGATATAAATTGAGTTAAGTCGTTCGGTTACCTTTTGAAAGGAAAAAACGGGGTCCTGTTACGCAAGGTAAAGAAGCAACATGGGAATGGGTTTTAGTCAGTAAAAGTCTGACACGCCCTCTCGCTTCGCCCTAGAGCGGGAGACAACATTGGATGATTTCCCACCTAAAAAAAATGGTAGGTAAAGTAGGGAAAAAATATAAGATCTTTTTAAAATAATTTGGGCAAATATCTTAGCAACCCCATCAAATGTTGTTGTATTGTAATCGATGATTAAAGAAAGAAAAAGAAAGAAAGAAAGAAAACATGTTTATTCTGCCTAAATAGACGGACATTACAAAAATATAAAAACAAAGTTCCCTGACAGGCCATATGTGTATCTGGCATTACCGTGTTGCTCTATATGACCATAGACAACGCAGTTGTCTAGATAATCTGTTGCATTTTAACGTCAGCCATAACAGAGACAAACATAAACAAAAATATATCAAAATAAAAAAGAAATTAACATAATTTTAACAATAAAAACTTAAAATCAAAGTTGTGCATGGTAGGTAAAGGAGTATTTAAATTACTTAAATAACTTCTGTGTTCAATTGTACGTAACCCGTAGAGGTCGCCAACTAGACAGACATGTTACAGCTCGGAAATCGACAATCTTCGTAAGTATTCGTAATTTTATGATTAACACGATTATTCGAGTCTCTGCTCTAATTGAGGTCGTGGCCCTACAATTATGTACTTTAGATTAAAACCCTCTATGTATGGTAATAAGAGCAATAAGGTCTACTGTAGCGATTGTGATATCAATGACAAATATGATTAAGATGTTGTATATGTTTAGTTATTATGTTATCATTATCATCTATTTGATGTGTTATTACAGTAGATCACTTGCTACGGATGTACCTAAATCCTGGTTAATACTTAGTTGTATATATTGTCAAGTAGTTTATGTTAAAATTATTGTAATATATTTTATTTTCCTTTTCCTGTCATGTGAAGAAACTTACTACACAATCAAATGGAGACAATCTTTATTGTTTAGATACAAATTAAATGAATATATTCATGAATTGTTATCGCGAGTTATCATTTAGTTATACTTATCATTTCAAGACTGGAACAGTTTGAACAGAATGGTCTTTCTAATCGCAATCGATCCCTTATCTGAAGCGGTAGTGCGCCCGCGCAAGGAATTTAATAGGTCCGCATACGTGTATGTGGGTATTTTATTTACTATACTACGGATCCGCCCAAGTTTCGCACGGTATTAGAAATAGAAATTCTTGATTTTTGGCTGCTATAATATTCATGTATATCTTCCTCATCAATCACTCTGCCTATTGGTAAAAACTCCATGAAAATCCGTAAAATAGTTTTTGAGTTTATCGGGAACAGACACACAGACGCCGTGGGGAACTTTGTTTTATAACTTTGTATATATAATTATTCTATGGTTGTGTTCGTCACCTAATTTTTCATAAACGGCTTGCTTTGAAGTCATTTTATGTGTGTATTTGAGTGGATTTGGTGACCACTGAACTCAGTGGGTGGCGCTTCAATCTGGTTCTTAATTTCTTTTTTCTGACAAAAAGCAGCTTTCGGGCAGGACAACATCTGTCAAGACCGTTAGTATAAGTATATGTATATATGTATATTCACATAAGTGGCGAGAGAAGTGCGAACGCATTGGCAAAGCGCCGACAACGTAGCAGCAGTCTATGTAGTTTAGAACTTAAAACCGGTTTTACTAGATACGATGGCTCGTAGTGGAATTTTTTCGTTCAAACGCCTGTCCGTTGCTTAACCCTTTACCGTTGAAGCCATACCCACGGTTGACTACACTACGTTAACCATCGCAAATATATTACTGTAAACGGAATTTTAATATAAACACTCCTCACACAATCGATCTTTCTTTTCTTTGGCCTCCCTCTCTACCCATATTGGATTTTTAAATACTGCTATAATATTTTGTCAACGATGTTTTAGCAGTAAATACCGAATATGCACCCATTCCTCCAGTTTTACAACATCAACACGTGAACTGTTTCCCCCAATAAAAGAATGACAGTACTTGGTTGGTTGCATTAAAAAGCAGTAAATGTTATGCGATACCCAATTCCTGAGCTGCTCAGTTAATAGCCGCCAGGGTTTACGACTCTGAGATTTTTCGGGTCCCCAGTATCATCGTTTGGAACTTAGCTGCCAAATCGCGTGTTCCCAGCAAATACGAATAGTGTGCGATCAAACTAAACCAGTAATCCGAAACATTTTATATTTCCGCAATAGGCATTCGGGGCGGCAACACAGTAAATGCTCGGCGATCGCGCCAGTCATTTCACTAAATCCAATACATTTTTTATTCATGAAACGATTGACGTTTGTATGTTAATTCACAGGGTAGGTCCCGGCCCGAAGGATGAAATATTGAATTATTGCCCAAAGTCGGGGATATATCGCGGGGGTCTGTTCGATATTAATCCGTTGGCTGCCCGGGGCTCTGGCAGGAATTCAAATAAATCCAGTCTGTGACAAACAAGACGAATAAATCAATCAAAGCAAGGTGGCGTGCAGCCTCTATTGCAATCACCCCTTAGCCCCGCGCCCCTCGCCTCCCTACAATCGTAGGTATATCAAAAGTTGAACTAATTTGTATCGGCAAATTTATTGCCAAGGTTAAACTAAACTCGTTATGAGTTTCAGGTGGAGCGAATTTTATTTACAGGTTTTCTTTTTGATTTATATTTTTCTCTTATCGCTAAGCTTGAATAATTTTTAAACTGTCAAAGCGAGTAATTCCCAAGTTATATCGACGTACCTGTCGATAAAAAATACGTGTGAGTACTTACATAATTTTGAAAGTATAATCTTATCATAGAAATAATCTGCATAATATTTTAAAATAGTACTTACACTTAATTACTTTGCAGTATTTCTATCATGAGGGTATATAGTGACTCACACCGACAACAAAACTAACAAGTAAAGTATACACATCATTATTTACAATTTCATATTCTTTAAATTTATATAAAGATAGAGGCTGAAATTGCCACTACACCTTTTGCAAATACTGAAATTGACTTAATTAAATAACTCGAACCATATCCGCATCTACTAAACCAACCAAATGACCAAATCTTCCTCAAGTTTTCAAGTTAATTTAGGCCTACGTATATCGTTTAAATAAGCGATACCAAGGCCAGTTGCTATCCACTGAGAGTGGTCACACCTCTTACTATGACCATTACAATTTATTGGACCGGACGACTGATTGCGTTATACGAGATTCATTGCTCGTTAAATACGAATAAAATTATGGAACATAGAAGCAAAACCCGCAGTGTAGGTAAAGTACGGAATCAAGTGTGAAGTGATAACACAAATCACAGTGGAGCTACTATCGGTCCACGTCACCCGTTGCTAAGACCCGTTGATAAGATAGAGAAGAAGTATTTATTTCGACTTAGTTGAAAGGTTGGACTATAGCACCAAAGTTAATGGTCTTTCTGGTTCAATTAAAATGTTAGGCATTCACATAAAATTGGTGATTAAAACAGACAAACTAGGTAATACATTTAATGAAATCGATATGAATAAAATAGTATTTTAAATATCCTTTCTGAATTTTTCACATATTAAATTTCCAGATGTAGTTTTAAGTCTCTAATAAAAATAGCAAATGAATTTCTTGAAGTGTACAAGGTGTTTCTCCTTTGCAAATCGATTCTCATAAATATCTCCATAAATAGTTCTTCCGGTGCAATGCTCCTACTTCTTATAGAATTAAGCAAAAAATATTAAGAATAACCAATGGGTACATAATTGAATTCAATATCTAAGCTCAAACATATAATATTCCTAGGCAAGTTTTTTTGCTCTAAGCCTAGAAAAACGGTAGGAATTTTAATAATGGATAATAAATCAATTAGTTTCCACTGGTAATTAGTGACAGATTCTCAAGCAATCGACTATTGCTATAATTTATAGGTAGCTCTCAAGTCATTTATAAGTACTTAAACAGTTGTCTTGAAGCGTTTCACCTCGATACGGAAAACGTCTGGTTATTCATAAATAAATGTTATTTATTTACCTACTTACGAGTTGGAATCGCATGTAAAAGATTGTCCTGATTTTTTTTTTTAATTTAACAAAAATGGGCTATTCACCAATAACACTAGTTTAAAAATATAATATGTAAGTATACACCATTTCACGCACCGAACATTCATCTCACAGAACTCCAGACATTTATAATACACGAATCTCTTCATATTTAAAATGATAATTGCTTTATTATTTTAGTACCACGTTAATACGATTCTTGAATAACTTATGTTATTTAGAAAACTATCTCCGTTGAGGTATCTACGCTAGAGGGGCCCAGCACAAGCGGAGCACGAGCCGAGCTCAAATTCGTATAGGCCCACCTTTAGAGTGGAAACGACGAACGAACCTAAAATATTTGTAGGCCTGATAAAAACGGTACACAGTTTGAAAGATATTTCTTTCTTTGTAAATAAAGTCACGGGTATGTATGTAACAATACACTCGTACGTTGATATTAGTTCGAAGAACTAACTATACAAATTATCTACAATACTATGATTTCGTACACGTTTTGTTTTATTCATTGCATTAGCCATTCATATTGAAAACTGTATATTTGCGCAGTGCACTACTGTTTTTCTTATATAAATCGTGTTTATGCATTCTGAATCTGTTAAATGTCATGTAACTATTATGGAATTCTCACGACTTGATAGTATGATATAAAAATACTTTTGTATACGTTACAGTCAATACTATTAATTAGTCTTTACTAGTTTTGACTGGCTTCAGTTAAAACCCTTACGAGGCTTTTTTTTTCGGTGGGAATATAATCTTATGACATCCCCCGCTTTTTTGGGCGGGCGGAGGATAGTGTCAGACTTTTGCTGACTAAAAACCCACTTCTGTTCTTTCGGTGTCTTTCGTACCAGGGCCGAGTCTTCCATTCAGAATCAGACCCTTGGTAACCCTTACGAGGTAAGATATGTTTGTTTAAAAAAAAATAAACGTTTTAGGTAGATATCTTCAATTCTACGCGCACCTAAAAACACTACAAAAAATGTTTTTGAGTTAATGCTGGATAGGCTTTTTTTTTTTTTTTTTTTTTTTTTTTTTTTTTTTTTTTTTTTTATTGGGTGGGAAAATCATCCTGCGCTTGATCACACAGCCAAAATTAATTTCGACCAATTAACTATTTTTACTGTGACATGTATAGAGAATTATTTATAACCCCGCAGATATAAATTTCTAATTATATATTTTAAACGCAAGAGCAGATTTTCTCATCTTTCATGAACAAGAATGCCGTAAAGAAATTTATTTATGAACCTGTGTAAAATTATTCTCTGTTTTATTTTTGTTCAGCATATGTAGGTCAAGCAGAGTACCGACGTATATTTTAATTTAATACTGATAATATTTAATATTATATTTAGTTCAGTATTGTATTTAGGTATATAAGCCGAGATACTTTGCAAAAATGTGTCAATGTCATAATATTGTATCTTATCAATAGTGTCAATGATAATGTCATTTGCAGTTGAGCTACTGGGTGTTTCTAAATATAAGGAAGATACAGATAATACAAGTAGGCACATAATCTAAGCTAACACGTGCGATTTTCGAACCTTAATCTTTATCGTATTAACGTCTATCTCAAGGAAATTTTCTGTAAGAGCTTTTGAGCTAAAGAAAACTAAATAATTGAGTAGACTGTTTTTAGGTATGTTTAGCTCATGTAACATAAACCTTATTTCCCTTTTTTATTGCACTGGGATCTTGATAGAAAGGCAAGATAATATAATTGAAAAATACTGAGTCTTAGACCAAAGATTAAGGTCGACTGGTAGAAAATGCCTAAGGCATTAATTCCGCCTTTGTACAGTGTTTATGACTTGTGCATAAAGTTTTAATAAATAAAATAAAATAAATAAACAAAGATCTAGATAATTAGAAAAACACGGTCCAGTTTAAATGTCTTTTGTTGGTCTCTGCGGATTCCAGAAACTGTTTTATCGTTTCAAAATAATGTACGAAATTTCAATATTATTTCTTTTTATTCTCTGATGAATTTAATATAAAATAAAACTTATTTTATATTAAATTTATGGAGGAAATCAGAAGGAAATAACAATATATGTAAATGTCAATTTTATCTACTATTTATACTAAACCTAACTACATAATATGTCGTGGCTAGATCTTAGGATAGATCATTTCATGGTCGACTAAAAATAGCCAGATCGTTTAGACGTTAACGTTTAATTAATGACATATGATGATATGTCACTCCACTTTTGGTCATATCCTTAATGTAGGATTTCTGTGCATCAAAAATCTTTAAAAATACTTATTGCACACAATGTTAACAAACATTTTACAATTTTTAAGGTACTTGGGGCATCTCGAATTGGACAGGTTAGGTTAAAGGGGATGGCAGGGTCTAGTGAGCGAGCAAAAGGAGCGAAAACAGACCCCGCTAACTCCTTTGTGGTTATTTTTTTTACAACACGCAGAAAAGCATATTTTAGTGCACAATTCGACCCAATAACAATTTGGCCAGTTTTATTTGAGCATACCATGAAGTGATCAATTCTAAGGTCTAGCCACGACATATACAAAAACAATTATACTTCGTAACTAATGACACGCCAGAAACGTGCCCAGATGTCAATTAAAATATAATATATATATTTTATCTGACAATTATTATATGCCAAATATTGAATTAAAGTCTATATGCATGTTGAGTGTCATTTTAACATAAGGAATGCATAAATAAAGAATAAGGAAACAACACACTGCTCTTAGTGACGTAAACGCTAATGTGGGACAAACACCCGTCATGATAAACTGGACCTGGGTAGGTTCAGTCGAACATAATCTAAAGAATGGGAGCAGGAAAAAGCATTGATACCTATGGAAAAAGCAGGTCGCGATACTATTGAACTTTTATAGATACTCCTACTCATTTTTTTTTTAGCTGGGAAATCTTCCAATGACATCTTTCGTCCTTTCTTGTCAGACTTTTACTGGCCAAAATCCACCCCTGTTCCTTCTTTCCCTTCGTTCCAGGGCCCCGGGGTTCTCTTTCGCATGCATACACCATGGCCCCAGCACGCTTTGACCTTGCTGGCCCCTACGGTTTTGCTGACATCTCCTTGAGGCGCGCGTGAGACACTAAGCGCCGTCAACAGACGGCGAGCTACCCTTTGCTCTCCATCCGCAAGCCCGCGCCTACTGTGGGGCGTGAGGGCCGTTCCCTTGCGCGAGTGACTGCTTCCTTTGCTAGCATTACTGCTTCGCAGAAGGAGGCGGCTGCCTGCTACTCCACTTCGCTCCGGACCATGGCCTGAACCAAGGCTAGGCGCGAGAGATCTCTGCCGCTCATTTGGTATTATATTGTTGTGGCCAAATCTTAGAATTAATCACTTCATGATATGGGCAACTTAAACTAGCCAGATCGTTTAAACGTTAAAGTTTGATAATATTTCAATCCTCTTTTGGCCTACTTTCTTCAGACCTTTTTTTTCAATTGATATAAACCAATGCTAGACTGCGATCCTACCTAATGGTAAGCAGTAATGCAATCATTGATGGTGAGGCGCACTAGTTTATTAAGCCTTTATATACTCTTTCGTTCCTTTACATATAATATAAAGGTAAATTATTATTATTTGTATTATGATAGCTAGCCCGTACCTCTCTGCTGGGTAAGGCCCTCCATTCTTTCCAACGATCACAATTCCTCACTTTCTCATTCCAATTCTTAAAAACATCCAGGTGGTCCCGAGTCGCTGTGTCCGGGCACCAATCCTGTGTTTTACGGGCATACAGCTCATTAGACATGCGGCAGACAATGTCCTGTGAGCCACATCAACGACTTGGGTTTCGGAGCGCAGTGTAGTATTTCGAGCGTGGTCTGTTAATTTAACACATAGTACGCTGACAAACCTTGAGTTTGGACTTATGGATGTTAGTCAAAGACCAAGTTTGTACACTATTGGTCAGAATGGGGAGAATCTTACGTACGTAAGTCTATCAGCTTACGTACGTAAATGTATAGGTAAATACCCCATAATATTGTTATCGGTATTACGTAAATATATAACTCATGACATAATGAGACATTTACAGTTATGTAGTCAAACGTAGACCAATTCTCGAGAAATAAAAATCCAACATTTCTAACATTAAATCGGGGGATAACCGAAAAGTGTACATAGGATACTGCCGGTACATTCTGTAAACAATTCACCGTAAAGACTTCGGCGAGGTGATTTTGAAGTAAACTGTCATTCTTGCTATGTTTCACGGTTTACTTCAAGTTGACCTAACATGCATATGTTAACATAAAGTAAACATTTAAAAAGATATAATCAATAAAGAGAGTAAAACCTTTCCATGGTAAGTTGTTTGCAGAATAGCGCTACTGGTTTTTTTTTTATTGTGGGAGGCAGTGAGTTTTACACTGCACCGGTCCAAATGCGAGTTGGTAATGATACAATCGTAATATACAAATTTGTAGTTATGTTTGTTACTTCTATAGGCTCATACTGCAAAACGGCCCACGAGTAGACCATCAGGGTTACCATGACGTTCAAAGTAAGATTGTTTCATTCTTATTTCAGTGTGGGTAAGAGACAGAGCTATACAGGTTGTCTAGCGCCATCTCTTACCCACACTAGAAATAAGAATGAAACAATCTTACTTTAAACGTCATGGTACAGGTCCACGGCTTGAAATAGTGTTCTATTTAAAATGCTTTATATTTCGGCAATTTTTCGGCTTTCACGCAGGTGAAATCGCTTTCAGAATCTAGTCTGATATATCAGTGTAATTTAGCTTTTATATTGTTCCATTGCAGTGCAAAAGCCTCAAGGTCTCCTTTTCCGCACAATTCTGTTTTCTACTAGTGTAGGGCATGATAGTCTGGGCTTGTCTTAAAAATTTTATGTCGATTTCCTCACGCTATTTACCGTCTCTATAACAGGGGAACATGGGCAGTTTTAATTAATATTGAACATTAAAACCTAAGAGAAGTGGTACTTAATTATTACATCCACCTTCCCCAGCAGGTGGTCGGTCCACCTTATTTATACTAAGCGTCTGCAACTAAGTATGCGTGAATTGTTTTACTCCTACTGTATTTCTAAATAAGTACTGTAATCTAATTGTTATTCCCAAAGCGTAATACGTGGATGCGTTTGCATTTTGCTATAAAAAATTACAAGATGTTGACTATTGATTCACTGGTAAGTTAGTCGATGCTATAATTGATGAATTAATTGATTAAGCCTATCTATTTTACTATTTGAATTCCACAAGGTTAGTCAAAAATTCCTGTTATCTATAAGAAAATCTTAATTGCTGTAATGTTATCTTTATTATATCAGACCTGATTCATCTATAGGTAAGTAGATAAAAATCAATTGTCAGATGTGTGACGGAACATCACTTGAGAACGGCTCGGTCGATTTATTATTTTTAGGGTTCCGTACACAAAGGGTAAAAACGTGAGCCTATTGCTATTACTTCGCTGTCCGTCTGTCTGTCACCAGGCTGTATCTCATAAACCGTTATAGCTAGAAAGTTGAAATTTTGACTGTTATTGACAGTTCAAAATTATATTTCTATGAACATTTACGTTATTAATTTAAAATATATATCTTTACAAAAATTTAAATTGTTATGTAACATCTTATCACATCTAAAGGTGATTAGGTTCTATAATGTGTAAACTGTGATAATTATTTATATATCAAATGGTTATTTTATAACTATTTATATCATTAAATGCAATAGTTATTTAAGGATTCATTAATATTTAAATTATGTGTGTAGGTTTATATTATTTGATATTCTATTTTTACACACTTATCTACATTTCTCACGATGTTTCCATTCGCAGATGTACAACAAGAATTTTCTTGGTACTTACATTAATAATTCTTCGCTCGATAAAAGTAGAAAATTGCCCCAAGGGAACGTACTCCCAGGCTAAAAATTTAATTTATGATTTAAATTTAATTTCAATAATATATTTAAATTTTCTTCTCGACTTCTAGTCCTCGCTATACAAAAAACCAAAGTGCTCCCAATTCAAAAAAATGTCGAGAACCACTGATTTAAAACATAATACTTTCTTAGAATAAAGTAAAAACTATGACTCATTGTGGGTTTTCAATGTAATCCCATTCACGATGTTATGTTTGGTTATATCACTATGACGTAGACTATATTATATTATTATTGTATTGTAAACAAAATAATATAAGTACAATGTTGACTTCCGTCAGTATAGGATTCAATGCAAATCGCCATGTTTTATGTAACGTGATGTTGTTTTCATGACATTTAATCAGTAGGTTATTTTTCTTACTACATTTTATATTAATTGTATCATACCTGTCATAATACAGTTACTTGATTAATGATTATTTAATACTGTTTACTCAAGTTCACGAAATGCTAAGGTACCTAATACTGTCATTTTTTAGGGTTCCGTACCTCAAAAGGAAAAACGGAACCCTTATAGGATCACTTTGTTGTCCGTCTGTCTTTCTGTCAAGACTCTTTATCTCGAGAAAGCGTGAAGGTATCGAGTTGAAATTAAAACTCAAGATCTATATTAAATTCAAAATGTATTTAAGGTACTTAATTTTAAGACCTTTTTAAGGTGTACAATACTGTAGTACATTATTTTGATATATCTCGTAGGGTTCAGCCAGCGTTTACAATATAAGTGCAAAAAAATGTGTTTATTTTCGACATCACATTAGAAACCTCTAATTATCAGTGTTTCTATGCTACATTATGCATGTATTATACATATAAACATCCCTCTTGAATCATTCTAACTAATAAAAAGAACCGCATCAAAATCTAAATTTAAATTTTATTTAAAGATCTAAGCATACATAGGGACAGACATAGGGAAGAAACTTTGTTTTATACTATGTAGTGATTTAATGGCACTTTACAACAATAAAAAGACTTTTTCTAATGAGCCCTTTAAGTATTTGTACTAATTAAAAATCATTGGTGTATATAAATTTTGCCTGTATCGCATACCACAGCATAATTTAATATATGAATGAGTGTCATATGGTTTTGTTATCAGCCTCATATACCGCTGTGAAAATATATCATTCTGTGTTATCTAGTCAGCAAGATGGCGACCGTGTAAATCAATGTAACCTCAATTACTTATTAAGAAAGGTCTCGGTTGGAATTTTCCTACGATTAGGTAATGTTAAATGGCTTACAGTAGGTACTTAGGACTCACTCGTTTAGCAAAGAGAATACTGCGACAGCCATTAGGTATTAGTCTCTGTAGTCTTTTTTCTAATGACTTCTTGCAATCTAGCGTGGAGCGCGAGGGCGTGCCAGTCTTTTAATGACTCAAAATCACACCTATATTCTTTCAGTTGTCTTTTGCGTTCTAGGACTACAACTACCACGAGTAACCCTTTCACACTTTTCCCCAAGGGCCCTAGCAGATTCTTTGTAACAATTTTCGGGATGTTTATTAAACTGTTTTAATATTATTATTTTTGCATAAACTTCTGCCAGCGGCTTCGTCTATGTGAAATATATGTCGGCGTCACTCAATAATAAACCAGCTTCAAGAGAGCTTCCTTAGTGGAAGAAAAGTCAAACAAAGACCAAAATTGTATCAATTTGTTTTACATAAGGCTCTTGGAGGAATTACAAGTAATTGAATCAGAAAAAAATAAGACAAACTGCCTGGTGTACCTACTTTACTTATCATTAGTTAGAAGTGTCTTTTCTACAATCAGTCATTTATAACGTACAGCAGTTTTACTAATTCACCTTAGGTAGGTATGAATTTTTAGAAATTCTGAATTTTTGGGCCACAGTGTATCTTTTCACACTTCTCCCTAAAATTGCAAAAAGTGGCACCAGCCACTGTGACACAGCCATTAGATTTCCATTCCATTTATTTCCTATATGGGTCACCTAGCAAGGATATATCAGATTTTGCGAAGTTATGCTAACGGTCTCAAGTAACGGTAGTATTCATTTGCTATTCAACTGGACCCGCGGCGACATCGATACGGCGAATACGAATTTTTGTTCTAAAAACCGCTTCTATTCACACATCCGGTAATAGTAGGTTTATACTGGGTCTAATGCGGCCATTTCGGTGTTGTGTCATGAGTTTTATGATTAAAAAATCGTAAGTTTAAAATTAAGTATTTTTTTACTAATTAAGTACTTATTTTAAGTACATATTTCCCTACTTTCATATATATACTATATGTTGTCTGAATTGTATGTATTCTTTTGTTATTTATTATATAATATGTAACTCCCTGCGCATCTTTTTCTCCTCTGTCAAATCCATCTAAAGGTTGTCTGTTAAAAAGACCACCGGCTTTGGGACACCCTATTAATTATAAGCTACTACTGTAACTTTATTTTTGATGTATAATAAAGAATATATCAATCACAATCCATCAATCAATTTTTTTTAACACACGTTATTGTTTTTTCTTCTGTAGGTAAATATAGGAAAGTAACAAAAATATGTTACGTAAAGTCACGGGTTACTTTTATTTATAGAATGACTAATATATATTTACGCAAAAACACATTTATTTTTCTTAAATTAAAACTATTACTACACTTTTTTCCGGTCAAATCAAAAGTTGACGAATTAGTTAAATTAACTGAAATAAGTCATTAGAATTAACCTGCATTCATTTAAAATTCTAATACAACCGCACTGGCAAACAGCTGAATCATTGGTTATTTTGTGGTAGGGTCATGTAGTTGGCTTATTATGTAGGAATGTTGTCAAGTAATAGTAGTTTATGAAACTGTCACATAATAATTATTATTATAAAATATGAGTGAAGTTAATAATCTAGACCGCAGGCAAAGTAAAGTTAGAAAAAGTTATAATATCACATGACTAATTATAATAGTAAATTCATAATAGTAATACTATCCGTAAGAATGTTTGAATACCTAATTATATGCAGTATCATAAACTATTTTATCAAATGTCATTAAAAGATAATAATACCGTATCACCGAAAAAAATATTTTTGTTTTATTTATTTAATTATTAAGTATACTTTGACGTCACTTTTTTTTTCGGTGGGAAATCATCAAATAACTCCTTCCGCTCTGGGTGGATTGAGAGGAAATGTGTTTTACTGACTAAAACCTACCTGTGTCTCTTCAGTTGCCCTTTGCGTTCCAGGGCCACGGAACGAATAATCTTGCAGCCCTGAATTTTATTGTTACCTATTTTTTTTTTCATACCAGTTTCCATTTTATTTATTTCTGTATTTTTGCTATGAATGACTTGAATGAGTGACGTATTAGATTACTTCACTATGAAATCATCATCGAACTTTGAAGTCACGTAGGACTTTTCAAAGACATCATTCTTGTCTCAAAAAAAAATGAATGTTATGGTCAGAAATTTTAATCATTTCAATTGTTACAAAATAAGTAAACATACATAAGTACCGCATTAAGTGAAGACTAAGTAACTAGTACAGTTTAGAATGTCTTGAAGATCTGATTATTCCGTTTTCGAATAGCATCGTGACTGAAATCCTTAATGAATGTTTACTATTTTTTTGGTTTGGGTAAACATCATCATGACTCCTCTCACTTTGAGTGAGAGTGAGAGGGAGTGTCAGACTTTTAGTGTCAAAACTTACCTGTGTTCTTTCAGTTGTCTTTGCGTTCCAGGACACTTTCAAATAATCCCGCAGCCCTGGCAGGAATGAATGAATGACCTACGAGACATTTGCTACGAATACGGTTTTTTTTAATTATTTAATAACATGGTCATAAAAGCAGATTTTCAAAGGGTTGAATTGACCGATTTGGACCCATTTAAGAACTGATTTACAGTTTTTTTTTTTAAAAGCTAAATTACAAGAAAATACTGTAATAAAAACTCAATTAATTCTCCAATGAAACCGATGTGGATGGTTTTATTTTTTATTTTTAAGATCATCATAAGCTCTGGTTGCATAAGTGTTTGTGGATGTGTGCATTATAGGACTAGGTTACGTGTAACAAATTTTATTTCTAAATTTTTATTTTGTTACATTCGTTGGTGATTCTTAAATAAATAAATCATGAATCATCATGAAAAATTAACATTAATAATAAGTTTAGACCCTGTTCCCGATATCAGTGGAATACTGTTTTTTTTATGTTGATATTTAAAAATGTAACTAATATGTTTATGTAAGTGAAATAAAGCAAACAACAATTATAAATTTATTGAACCACTGTTACAAATACTACTTTAAATTTAATCATCTTAACGTCGGTCTGTAAATAATTGCGCGCTTCAGTTATGCGGTATACGGTGGTCCCCAAACTAGGCGGCGTCTGAATCTTGGGGACCAGAGTTGAAAATGTTAAACTGCCTTTTGCCACTGGAAATAATGTAACAAAAGGTATATAAAAGGAATATTAAATATTTGAAATAGTTTTATGGAGATCAAACTGACTTATGTATAAAAACTGAAGCATGGCAATTTTTAAGACAAAAAATAAAAAGTAAAATTAAAAATTGTGCTGAACTAATTGCTGCTGAGAATCAAAATTTTGCATTCTATCTGGTGATGTAGTGGGCTCACAATTCAGCTTTGTAACAGAAAAGTTATTTTGGAAGAAGCGTAAAAGTATACTGGAATGCGAAACTCCCAAAACCATTCAAATTGAAGCAACGCTATGTGACTGACCAATCGACAAGGCATTTTCTTTCAGGACTTTTCTTTAGTACGGAAAGATTTGTTTAAACTTTCAGGTAATTATGAAAGTCATCAACGAGATAATTGGCATAAATTAGTGAGCACGTGCCGTAATTGTTGATTCATTCACCTCACAAGGTACCACATTATCCGTCTCTTTTATTTTACATTAATCGTGTCATGTAAGAATGTGACGCACGACTTCAACAGTTTGCTAATTAACTAAGCTCACAATGACACGAACTATGCATCCACGATTTTCGACTTTATTGCGCTGGCTCTAATTATTATAATAGCTCAAGACGCGTGCAGCTTGAATGAGCATTGTATGCGTAAACATTAATCAATGCCATGGGTACGCTTGTGAAGGTCACCGAGTTCGAGGTATTCTACGCTAAACTTCGATAGGCGAATAGATTCAATCGAATATTAAAATACGAGTTACCGATATAATACAATCTACGAGATTGAGACGGAATAGTTCCATGTCTTATATTTTTTATTCAACATCGTAGCGAGGGCGTGTCAACGTCATGTGATCGCGAGATAAACAAAACCTAAAATTATACGAGTTGAATGATATCCATTGAAGTGTCGCTTTGGGTGTTTGTGGAAGCGATCGTTGCGTAACAGCAATGTATGAGTAGGTTTGAGATAGGATCGTTTTAAGATAGTCGATTGAGCGTGTAATAATGTTTTTATTATCATTTATCGGTCGTGTCACAGCCGATTGGGATAACGTGTGCCACTGCGCAGTTCCACCAAAAATGCGTAGCGCTTTAGAAATATTTATGGAGTTTCGAAGGCTGCTTTAAATATGTCTTAATATTTGTATTTCTCATCCAATGTTTGAAGATGTAGGCAATAAACTTCTTTATGCACATCTGTACTCAAATTAAATGGAAACTCACTAGGTATTTATTTTTTAATATCTGGCAGTATTATTTTACTTGCTTATGTTATTTATTCAAATATGTCCTAATTTACTAATTAAGTAATATTAGAAATCAAAATATAAAATATTTAAATCAGTATTAAAAAATCTAAAAAGTCCTGGTTCCAACACTATACAACTATGACTAGGCATATTTGTATAGAATTAAGCCTGCAAATAAAGTAGAAATAGTAATTGGTAAGACCAAATAGTGGTTCTTAATATTTCCTTCCTAGTCATTAAAAATGCCAATCTCAATGCAATTGTTTCAATAAAATTGGCAGCGGAGAACGCGGAAAACTCGTATCATGGCGTGAGTTCAAACAGTTTAGCGTTGAGTCGCCAACGCGAACGCCTCTAAACTACGAGCTAATGTTAACGTTAACGCGCGCGTGTGCGTTGACGCCCACTGGTTTCAATGTCAGCCAGCTAGTAGCCCGAAAAAGATCGATCTACGTGGAATGTTCTGAAGATGAATGCAATGGTTCAATGAAATAATAAAAGAATACACATTCTTTCAGTTTCTGCTCTGGAGCTTCAATTTCATTTATCTAGAACTTATCAAGATTTAATTGTAGAATAGAATTAGGATGGTAACAACATCTTTTTACATCGGAATACTTTCAACATTCACATAAAACGTAGATAATTATTGTGTCAAATTAATAAAGGCTCATTTGTCCATCGTAATGTACGCGCTTTGATAAGACACTACGATATCACAGACAAAATGGCATGTTGCCACCTTCTTGTATCAAATAGTGAAACTGATGGACCAGCGCCAAAATGACTCATATAATGGAATGCCCTTAAAAATATTTTCTAAATCACTTTTTGTGCAATTCGCGGAAAATTGCTGAACGTACTGTAAACATTGTATTGAAACACGTTTTGATTTTACTTTTCCAGAATGTTTCTAGGAGACTCTTTTGATGATGGCGCGTGTATACCTCTCTCAAAAATATTCCAGGTCTGTTATACAAATAAAATAAAGTTGACCACAAAGTTTTGAATGGCCAGGAAACGGAAAATAATTAAATTACTGTGTCAGACTTTTGCTGACTAAAACCGTTACCTTTTTCTAAAATTCTCGCAGTCTTAAAAATGGCCAGGAACCCAAGAACTATGGATACCTCTCTCAAAAACATTCCGGGTCTTAATATACAATAATTAAGTTGACATTTAAAAAAAGTTTTTGTTTAAACGAGTACGTACTTTTGGAAGCACTAATATTTTACGCAGTGATATCAAATTATTATGTTAATGAAACCAAATAATTATGTTTGTAAAACAATGGGCTAACCACAACAGAACCACCAGCAATCATTGACACTCGAACTAAAAGTTTCATCTAATTGGCTATTATTATTTCTATCCAGTATAGAATTAATTTTAATTTTAATTATCATAACATTTTATCATTGACAAATTTGTGACGATTGACTTACATATTAATTTGTAATTGATCAATAAATAAGTGCGATAAATAATAACTTAGTTGGTATGTTGCATAGTTTTCAGATTTGCTGGTTATTTTGAAATTATCTCACCGTGACAATAAAGTGAAGGGAGCTATTAGTTCACCTTTTTTTGATGTCATAGATTATGAAATTACTGTGTTCCCTTTTTTTGAAGTGGAAATTTTTTAAATAACTTCTCCCGTTCTCCCAGAACGTTAGAAGTTAATGTGTTCCTTCAGTTTCACTTTGCGTTCAAGGGGCATGGTAACTTATTCGAACAACCCCGAAATTTCAACTTATACTAAAGACTAACCGCTAACTTGAAGCTCAATTAAACTTAGTTTTCATTATCAGATTATTATATAGTAGTACTGAAATCTGTCTAACAGAGTTAAACAGATTTCCAAAATATCAAAGATCTTACCTTCCATCCAGCCGAAGAGTTGCTATCTCCCTTATCCTTAAAATATGGCACATTCTGGACCATCCACTCGTATATCTGGGACAACGTGAGTCTGTTGTCCTGTGCAGAGGTAATGGCTTGTGTTATGAGATCAGCGTAGGATAGGTTGCCCCAGGCATTACGACGGGAGGAATTCTTCTTGGTGCCTACTGAGGGTATTGGTGGCGCACCTAAAAGGAAACAAGAAGTGGATTAGACAAGGTGGAGACGATAAATATAAAAAGTGGATTAGACAAGTTGAAGACGATAAATATGAAAAGTGGATTAGACAAGTTGGAGACGATAATTATAAAAAGTGGATTAGACAAATTGGAGACGATAATTATAAAAAGTGGATTAGACAAGTTGGTGACGATAATTATAAAAAGTAGATTAGACAAGTTGGAGACGATAATTATAAAAAATGGATTAGACTAGTTGGACACGATAAAAAAAAGCTTCAATTCTATTATTTCTGTGTAGCTTGCTTTTCTGACAGAGGTTTCACTATAAAGCCTATGTCACTGAGTGATAAAGAAGCAACAGTAGATTGCTTCTTTATCACTGAGTTACATAGGCTTTTTTTAAATGGGTTCAGTAGTTTTTTAGTTTATTCATTACAAACAAAAACACAAACATATGAAAATACAAATCCTTTCTCTTTTATTTATAATATTAGTATAGAAGTGTTTAGAGTGAAATGTGTTTTTTTTTTGCATACTTTAAATTTAGATATTTAAACTTAATTTTTCAATTTTTTTTTCCTGCAAAATAAAGAACTACACTTTTTAACTAAATGTTTAGTTTGATGCTTCTATTCTGATTGCTATCTCATTGTAACTGAAATAGTACAGTTCTATCTCACGAACACGGTTTGTTTTTGGATTTCTGTATCGGTTCGCGTTTTTTTTTCTTTTTTTATTTTTTTTTCTATGTGCGTAAACATAAAGTGCTCGGTAGAATGTATAGGTCACGCACAAAGATACAATATGCACGTGTATCTACAATCACACATCTAAGACCAATCCGCCTCCGTGACATTGAACAGCTAGGTAGTAGGTACTTTTAGTAGTAGTAAGCATATTATGAAAATAAACAAGAAACATCCTGTACCTATTCAATCCATTCATTCAATACAATACGCAATGTGAAGAATGTAATAGGTAAGTAAGTAACAATTAGTTACTATTTGACCAAATATTTAATTAAGTACTAATTATGTTGTTTGAATATTGGGACAAATAGTGACGTGTTTTAATTTTTTATCGATAGTTATGGTTTGTTATTTTCCTTGCATAATAAATAAATGTTTTTTTTTTTACGTATACACATTGACGTATGTTCGTTAGTAGCTATTGTTATTATTAGGGTTAGGTAGGTACCTATATGTTATTTTATATTTATTGTTATTTTATTATAATTACTGAATATGATTATAACAGGTCTCCTATTACGTTTACGTAGGTGTTCAACATAAGCAATGTAATATTTTAGTATCTTATCTCAGGAAAATGTCTTTCAGTTACAGTGTTAATTATTTGGTGGAAACATCTACGCAATAACTTAAAATAAAGAAATTGTAATTACTTTTCTAACAGTACCTAAACGTTGATGTACGGTTGGTTTGTTTCATGGCTGTTTTTAGGGTTCCGTACCTCACAATGAAAGAACGGAACCCTTATAGGATCATTTTGTTTGCACTTTGTCTGTCTGTCAAAAGCCTTTATCTCGGGAACGCTTTGAGGTATTGAATTGAAATTAAAACCAAAAAAAATCAAATTTCGAAGTTAAAGAAAAAAAAGTTACGGCCGTTTATGTTTCAAAAACTGTATGTTTTGATACCTCGAGGAAATCAAAATTCATAGGGAACTTCCCTTTGACCCAGAATCTTGAATTTTGGCATAAAGCTAGGTCTTATAGCAGAGTTACCTATAGGAATAAATCTGAAAACAGTAAATTTTTTATTACGTCACAATAAAAAAAAAAATGTCTTTCGGAAAAATCTTTGAGACTCCATTCGGGAATTGAACTGTTTACATACATAAGTTTTTACGGAACCCTCAGGGCGCGACTCCGACCCCCACTCGCCCAGTTTTTTTTTCGAATTCATTGAAAGGTGGCGTTTTTCAACTCGGTTGAACTTTTTTGTATCTTGTTCAGTAATAACTTCGCCAATTGTAAACCAATTGATGATTCTTTTATTGTTGGGGATAATATTTTTCTCAGGTCAGAAATTTTCTCATGTAGAATTTCAAAGGTAGACAATAGAACTCGTCAATAAACGACTGCACACCTCTTAGGTTAGGTGCAATCGCATAATTATCAATATATTGTTTATACATTTTCATAACATAACAGTACGCCAGAGCGATCTCAGTGGGTGTACAGATTTTTTATGTTCATCCTGGTCCATTTTTATTTTCATATTAATATTCTATATTTATATATTTAAGTTATCTATTCAGGTATAAGTTTTTTGTGTAAGGGCGTTAAAAATAATCTTAATTATTATTTTGTGTTGGCTTTAATTATTGCTCCTAGCTAACACATTGGACCTTGAACTTTAAAGATAACCCAGTGTACCTACCTACTTCTCAAATTCAACAAATTTTAAAAATAAACTAAATATTTCATTTAGTGATTTGATTATTTTATAGGTAGGACCTATAAAATAATCGAATTACTAAAAAAATCCAGTCATAAAGCAAGGTATCGAGCTGTTTGTTGGACTACAAAGGCCCAGAACGGAACTCCTTAACGGCAAATAGCACCGATGAGTACATTGACTCATTAATGGCCTTTATATTAAACATGTCAATCCTACAGTAAAAGGGGAATTAAACTTTTCCCATACATTGCTGGCATATAATTTTTTTCTTTTCGCCAAAAGTGAAATCTATAATTTATATATTAATATATAATTTTGGCTGTTGTGCGAAATAAAAAAAACGAAAAAATATAAACCTGTTATAATCGACTTCAAAATACAATTTCAAATATCTGCAAAATAAGTTTAATTTTAGAAGTCAAGAAGGAACATCGAAGTTTTTGTAAGTAATTTAATTTGGAAGTCAGTGTCTTTATTTTTAAATAACATTACATTATCCTCTCATTCGCCAAAGTGTAGAAACAAAGCTGTAACTGTAGTGGGTACACCAACAATTTGCTACTTAAAAAAAATACAACCATTGAGTAAAATTATATTTCATAAAAAAAAAACTGAATTCAAGATAGCTTAGTTCATTTTTATAAATAAACCCCTTTCTGGAACCCAATAAACGTATGAATCGTCAATCATATGACGTGACAAATTCCCACAAGTGCGTGATAATGACGTTAGCTAAAACAATAACAAACACTTGAATTCTTTTTGTTTATTTACTGCCAGTGGACAACCCCAGCTTACGTCAAAACGCGTTATCAACAACCAGTAACATTGGGTTTCGTTAGAAAGGTAAACCACAACGCTTACTATTTTCCAGTAATGATTATTTTACATGGAAATAAATTTCAAATAATTAAAATAAACCGCATATGGCAACTGTTACGTTTCATGTGTATGAATACAATGTCAAGAAATTAGGTGCAACGGCCTCTAGTATTATTAATGTCGAAGTACTTAGGTGTGGTAGGTGCGTGATCAATGCTAGTAACTTGATATATGTGGGGTAAACAAACAGTTGTAGTGATACAATTGAAGTAGTTACGTCAAATAACTATTTAATTTATTCAAAATTTTAATTGTATGTCAAATTTATTTTTAGTGGCTCTCTGCTGCGGTTTTGCGACCGTAGCCAATACAGAACATGGAATTTTTCCGATTTAAGGTAGCCTATTAGCATTTGCGGAGTTTCCTTGCGTGATCGCATCAGAAATGAAGATATCCGCAAGAGACCCAAGGTAACAGAAATATCCCGAAGAATCGCCAAACTTAAGTGGCAGTGAGCAGGGTAGATTGGTGGAACACATGGTCGATGAGTACAAAAGATTCTGGAATGGTTTCCACGTACCGGAGAGTCGCGGGAATCCGATGGATGCGAGACGCAAAGGACCGGTGATTATGGCGAAATTTGGGAGAGGTCTATGTCCAACAGTGGACGTCTTTCGACTGAAATAATGGAGTATTTTTTTACTATTTTTGGGGGCTTGGATATCATCACGGACATCATCAAATAACTACTCCCGCTTAGTGAGAAATATTACTGGTCCCTGAAATCATGATTTCGTTTTGTATGTACCTATGTATTTATGTATCTATCTCAATGTTAAGCATGAATTTTGTCTTTCAACCAATTTTTGACTTGTTTTTAAAATGCACTTTTATGCCCAGGCTATCTCTATCCATTCCAGGTTGCCTGGACGAGATCGCGGAATGGGATAAGGCGACCAAATGTATGTTTATATTTTAAGGCTTAAAAGCCTGTTCTTTATTATCTTGGTATATAATAAAGAATATAAATAAAAGTGTGTTAAACTTTCACTGACTACATCCTACCCGTGTTCTCTCACTTTGCGTTCTAGGGCCACGATAACAGTTTGAAACAATTTTGCAGCCCCAATTTATAAGGAGAGGTCGTTTCATGATTTCACATCAAACAAGCCCATATACTTTTCAGTGAAAGAATTTTGGTACAGTTTTTTTTTAACACTATACTGAAAAGTTTATTAAAAAAAACATGAATCATTTTGTTATTACTCTTTACAGCTACTTATTTATATTTGATATGTAAAAAAATCCAAGGTTCTGGAATGGCGACCACGTACCGGAAGACGCAGCATTGGGAGGCCTTCCACAAGCTGGACCGATGACCTAATGAGAGTCCGGGTATCCGATGGATGCGAGACGCACAGGACCGTTCTTTGTGTCGACATTTGGGGGAGCACTATGTCCAGCAGTGGACGTCTATTGGCTAAAATGATGATGATGATGTAAAAAAAACTACAGCTAGCATTATTTTAACTAACGGCAACATTTCATCATCACAAAAAGGTGCTTATATATAGCAAAATAATTAAATTACACTAAATACGAGTAATTAATAATGCATTTATTTACCACGTGTAAAGTGTACAATAATATTATGTGTATATTACGGTGTACAAATTAGTAAAACATAATTATGAAGTTTCATGAATGTAAATAGGCACACCGTATACATTAATTAAATGTTATTTCGGTTTAGTAGTATTTTTGATACTTGTATTTGAACGCCATTCGAAGCAACAAGAAATGTGAAACCATTACAAATAGTCTCTCTATAAATAAAATTTGACTTTAAGATAACAAAATAAATATTTCGTTGTTATAATATTGATTTTATGTAATTTTGTCAAACTGTATCTAATATAAACTGTAATATGTGGAAATTATGGGGATTTTTACTTACAGCATATTATGTAGTTGGAAATAATATACGATGTACGATTGTTTGATTCCCCAAATACAGGAAAAATGACATGATTTTAAAAAGTTCCAAAGTTTCTTGCACATGGAGAAGAATCTCGATAGAGATCTACGCTGTGGAATTATCATAATTTTTCTGACTGACTGACTTCTTGACAATTCAAAAGTACTAGTAAATGATTTATTTACGAGTATATTTATACAAAAGGAGAAACTGACTGACTAACGTATCAACACACAGCCGAAACTACTGGGACTAGGAGTGTGAAATTTTGCACAAGGTTTCCTTTTATAACATAGGCGAGTATTAACAGAGAATTTTCCAAAATTCACCCCCTAAGGGGATGAAACGGGGTTCCATTTTGTATAAGGAAACTTGCTTTCACGCGGGTGAAGCCGCTGGTAGAAGCTAGTTTGAAATAAATGCTTCGATTGATTGATTTAATGAGACCATATTCAGGATGCGGCAAGCCGTGGGTCGATAGGACTTAACATAGGCGAAAATGATGAACTTCCATAAAACTCTCTTCTGTAACTCGCGTATGTAACTCCTTTATTGGGTGATTTTTCAAAGAAACCTTCTTTAATGTTCACTTTTGTTACAGAATAACTCTCCTGATGCTTCTCATAGACCATTGGCTTACTTTACCATGCATATTTTAGCTGAGTAAAGTATTAGAAGTAGATTAATACTCAATACTCAATTCTTTATTGTATTCCACAATTGTAAAAATGGATGGTAAATATTTGCCAAAAGAAACAATCGTGGACTCTGTCGGGCTACTTAAATAAGTTAAATAAAGAAAATAATAATTTAAGAGTTTTGCTTATTCCATTCATTGTGTTTTAATGATTTATCATTTAGATATTCGACTCATTCTGGGATCACATTTTTAGCCAACTTCCGAAAAAGGAGGAGGATCTCAATTGGACTAGACGGTATTTTCTTAAATTTCATTTACCTTAGGTATAGCTTGTTTTATTTCTCTGAGAATTATATCATATTTATCAATTTTGTATCAGGATAGAATGGAAGAAAAAAACGTGTTGCGCCGACCCTAAATAAGATGGGACAAGGGCAGGAAGATGATGATGATGTATCAACAAAGTGTATTAAATTTACTAATCATTGAATCTTGATGATTCAAAAGTTTAATATATTTTATAAGTGTAAAAACCTATTTTAACCCTTATACCTATTACTTTTAGGATTGTATTACACGCAAATATCTACGTACTATATTTTACTCACTAACAAAAACTTTCCTCTGTTATATATATGTGCGTTTACAGATACAAAGCACCTTCTTTCCTACGAACTATTTATTATATTGGTTTTCCCTGTATTAAAGGAATTTCTATAATAATTGTCAACCGTAGAAGTTTTATTTACGACAAATAATTGAAGAAAACACTATAGAACATTTTATATTGAAAATGACAGTGCGTAAATAACCATATTAAAGAAATTCAATTTGATTATATTTCAGTATTTTTTATGAATATTTCAGTTGTTATTTTGCTGTTTTTTATTATTCATAATAATAGTTATAATATTTATTATTTTGCGTAAACTTATAGTAGGTAACTACATATAGTATGTGAGTTACTTACCTACTCATTATGGTTTTCATAATATTTCATTGTTTTCCTTACGCGTTTGTAATATTTATTATTGTAATTAGAATACATCCATGTGTTCTTGTATATACTTGTTCGTTTGTGTTAATTTTCTAATAAATTGTGTAGTAACTATAAACAGTTTGCGTATTTTTGTAAATGTTTCTTATAAGGGCACTTATAAAACGTCAGAAGCTAGTGGACAATTAATTGGTCGTTTCCGATGGAGAAAAACCGGCTAGTTACTCTTTTAAAATACACACAATATTTCCATATTACATATAACATAAGAGTAAGTTATTGAAAAAGGTGTAATTATGAGGGATTATATTAAAATTTTCTTGAAATAAATATTTTAAGATCATTGTCAACAATTACTTTGAGACCCTGTTAAATTGTAGCCAGAGGTCGCATAATATAAAAAAAAAATGTTAAAAGTTTTTATTTCTTCGTTTCGTGGTATCACCATACTTGACCATACTAAGCATACGTCGTAGGCTTATTAGGTTTCAAGCATATATGCTATCATTCGTAGAATTTTTGCAGCGCAAACCATCTCGATATCATTGTTTTTGCGACTTACACATATAGATATACGCAACTACACGAATGTCAAACGCGTGGCAGGTATAGCTGACACCGATATTGTCATACGTTCTTAAACCTACTAACATTCGTAATTATGCAGGTAAACAAAGTTTGTTATTTTTTATTCGTATCAGTGTATATGATACGCTTGTGTTTTTTATTGGAATATTACACGAGAAGTGAGTTCGGACTACGTGGGCCGACCTAAATAGCAACGCGTATCGCGGCTACGACCTTACTACTATCGCTTCGTTGGAAAATTGGTATTTACCACTCAGATTCTGATTGGAGTTCTTCTTGGAGCCAGTGTCGTCAGCCGCCTCGACGTAGTTGTCTGGCCTTGGAAGCGGCCACGTGTTGGAGCGCGCGCGTGTCTGCGGTTCGAAACCGACCTCTGTCAGCTCGCCCAAAGGTTCCAATTCGAGCGTGCCGTCCAGCTCCGAGTGCCCTCCCTGCGACGACCACGGGCTCTGGTAGCCACCGCTTCCCTGTAGAGACATCTTGCCCACTTTATCTCGCACAGTGGAATTTTTCGGTAGGTGTGTCGGAATGAGCGCTCACCGGCGCGTGCCGATACCGGCCGTTAGCATCTCAGCGCGCTCTCTTTTCTGATTATTTTTTTTTACCGATTTCTTTCTAGTTCCAGAAGTTTCGGACCAAGATCGCGATCCGAAGAGGTTATCTATCTTCTGCTTATCGGTTCTGTTATTCGAAGCCAATAACATGTGGCGTCTCGCTAACGTTCATAAACAGCGATGTGCGCTAAGAGCGTCGGCCGTCGGGCCGCTCCCGAGAGGCGATTTTCGCTAAATATAAGCGCGGGCGAGGCGGGGGCGGGGCGCACACCACGTGAGCGACTACGCGCCGATTTTCCAATTCATCACTGGCGAGCTAGAGACGCGATAACCTTGTAACGTGGCTCGAATCGGCCAACAACGGATAAACTATCCTTCTAAGTGATCAGCGGCGTCGAAAGTGCCCAAGAATTCGCAAATTCGGACGTCCTTCCGAGTTGGGTATACACTTTGTAACTTTTCCACACTGATAAGAGTTATCACTGGGTCATGGGGGGTTGATTCACGTGTTATGTAGTTAATTGGGGCATATAATAAGTGGGGAGTCACTAAAAGTTGTTTGACGCGAGTCCACGCGGTCAGCGATAGTTTTAACTGCGTAATAAGCAGAGCAGTGCTCGTGACGCGGCGGTTCGTCCTCGGCCGCGAGCGGTCGCACGTACACTGAACCGCGTCGCCGTCGCGAGGCGCGCCGCTTGTGCAAATTCCGCTCAGCGGGCGCCGTGCGGAGAGGAGGGCGGCGCGGCGGAGGGCGCTGATAGAGAGGAGAAGTGGCGTCGTGTGACCGCGCGCGCCATCTCGGACGCACTCGCCGACGCCGCCGCCGCCGTGTCCACGCATCTCCACAAACTTCAAACTAAAAGAAAACTTTTTTCAGGTTCTTCTAGCTCTTCGTCTGTCCTTGGCTCGCACTTGCTCCACAGTTATACACGGGTTGCACGTGTATCATCATCAGGCAGTCGCTGCATGCTTCATTGTTTACATACAATTATTCACACACGTACAGACGCTTCGCCGGGAATTATTAGCCTACTCTAGTCGTATCATATAGTTAGTGCTTTAAATCGAGTAGGTAAGCATCAAGGTATATCACATTACGTTAGAAAAAGTAGGTATTAGATAAGTACTTACCTAGCTAATTGGAGCTTGTAAATTTCCATTTGTCACAGCACTAATTTCTTAACCTGTCGCACGAAATGTGATAACTTTTATGATGATTCATTAACTTAATTAAAAATAATTTAATTAGTATAGTCATTTCTATGTAGAGCTTTCTTCTGTCACTTTAATATTCCAGTTACTCAACTAAATTTTATTAATAAGATTATTTAATAAAATAAATGTCATTAATAAAATAATGTTTAACTCTTCTGACAAAGTATGGACTTGTTTGTTTACAATTTTTACAAGATACAAAAAAAAACTTTCCCGTAACTTAACTTTAACTTAACTCATAAAATAGATATAATTATAATCAAGTGCCAATCAAAGAAAAGTAAAACAATTCCCAAACAATGCATAATTATTTTTTTTTGAAGTGAGATATTAAGTAAAAGAAAGAAAAAGAGTTTACTTACGTCAAACATGGCGCATACCTTAAAAATAAAAACAAATAACAACAACGACTTATATTATAAGTAAGGATATGGCCAGCGCTCAGCAAAAAGCTGGGACATGTATAAGACAGAGCCTCAGCGCTGATTTTCAGCACCAGCTGACGTCGACGGTGAGACGTTGATCGGCCAGCAAGAATTACATATTATATACTTAAAATCATTGAATAAGCAAACCAAAACATAAATAACAATAAACCACTACATAAACGTAAAGGGGTACAAAAATAAAAACAACAAAACACAGTGTCGGCAAAAAAGCATTGACGTAGTCAATTATTATAGTTGATCGATAAACGATCGAACTTAAAACTAGAATTGTCAATACGAAGTCAAAAAGTCATATTTTCTAATCACTCGCGCTCTAGGGCGGATCGGAAGTGTGTGTCAGACTTTTACGGACTAAAATTTACACCTATGGTTTCTTCAGTTGCCTTTTGCGATCCAGAACCACGGGTTTCCTTTTCAGAAGTCAATCCATGGCCCGAGTAGGTTTCGGTCCTACTTGGCCCTATGGTTTTGCTGACATCTCCTTGAGGTGCACGTGGAACATTACCATTGTTCGTCGTCCGCCCATGCCTACGGTGGCTGAAAATCGGAGCTGACTCCGCGAACGGAAACAACGAACCGAGATCGGATGTCCTCGTATTCCAGTCGCCGAGACCCCGAGGTCTCGGCTGCTGTGGTACGAAGGCGTCCGTATATTACAAGATTCCAGACTTGGGCGGCGGGAATTTTTCAAAGATTTACCGTGGTCCTAGAACGTAACTAACTGGGCAAATGAAGGACACAGGAGAGTTTTAGTCAGTAAAAGGCTAACACTCTCTCTAACTCAATCTTAGAGCGGGAGAAGTCATTTGGTGATTTCAAACCTCAAAAAAAAACAGTTTCATAACTTAATGTTACCATAAGCAGTACACGGTTAGTACCACATTACTGCCACTAGACTTGTGTCCCTGAATGCCCCTCAAAGTACCGGTGGTCTTCCCCTTGAAAGATTTAACTAAGTATTATAAATAGAGAAAATCAATATTTATTATCATTAATTATAGTCGACCCACACAAAAAGTTACGCGACGGTGCGAATGTTTTTGCAATTACCACTAATCGAGTTTAATGAGTTGTTGACGATTCGGACACAATATATTCGAACGCCACCAAAATTATTGAGGCTGTTTTTAGGGTTCCGTACCTCAAAAAGAAAAAACGGAGCCCGTATAGGATCACTTTGTTGTTCGTCCATCTGTCTGTCAAAGGGCCTTTCAAGACCCTTTATCGCGGAAACGCGTGGAGGTATCGAGTTGAAATTAAATCATATACTCAAGTCTGCAGTCCCTTGAAGCTGTGATAAAATCAAATATCTGAGCTAACGAAAAAAAAGATAGGGCAGTTTATGTCGCAAAAAACGTGTTTTTCGACACTCAAGGAAACCAAAATTCATAGGGTACTTCTTCTAGAATACTACAAACTGCAACTTTGTAATTACGTAACAAAAAAAACTTTTATTGCGATTCGGATAAATCTTAGTAACTCAATTCGGGAATTGAACTGTTTTCATAGGTAAGTTTGCACGGAACCCTCAATACGCGAGTCCGATTCGCACTTGCCCATTTTTTTTATTTAATTGTACTAAAGTACAGTCAGATAAAAAAAGTTTTAAGTATGGCAATTCGGATACTGTGTCCAACATATTGTGTTCAAATCGTCAGCAACTCTAAAAAGTTGCTGCTGCTAGCGGTATCACTCGCGTGATATAAAGTATCCTATGAGCTATTCCAGCACATAGTCTAGGGGCCTAGCTGGGCCGATGCTTTTTTGGGCCAAGCTTCTGAAAAGGATCCGACACTCATGGTCCTAGAACGCCAAAGGTTACCGATGGAACATAGGTTGTGGTTTTATAACAACACATGATGAGACAATGTGATGATGTTTCAATGAGTCGAGATTATGTCCCAGTGAGTCGGGATGATGTACGAAATTCGTATTATAAATAACAATAAAAAAATAAAAAAAAACAACCATTTACAGTTGGACTATGCAAACTTGAAAACAGGTGTAACTTATTATTTGTAATATGTCTCAAATACAATAATGAAGGTTATAATAAAAAGAAAACCAAAAACGTAATAATAACCTATAGAAATAATATTATAACAAAAAGAAAATAATTACCTTTGTAAGGGCTACGCGCGTACTACGCGGCTACGAAATACACTGCTCGTAGCTGCGTAGCGGTGATTTATGACGGGCTGGGGCGTGAGGACATCCGCTTCCTCACGCGTGCGGCCACCTCCTTCACTAGCATTACTGCTTCGCAGAAAGAGGTAATTCCCTGCCATTCCTCCTCGCTCCGGATCATGGCCTATACCAGGGCCCAGCACGAAAAGTCACTGCCGCTGAAAAGGCTACGCGCGTACTACGCGGCTACGAAATACGCCGCTCGTAGCTACGTAGAGATAGCTTTTTATTTTCTAATTGTCAATGAGCTTCTATTTGAATTCATGTATGCTATATTTATGTAGAAATACAATATAAGTAGATTTAATTGAAGTGCCTGCGAATTTTTTTACGCGGTGTCGCCCTGTAAAGTTAAGACAATATTATGTTTCATAAATGTAATACGTAGCAAACACGGTAAATTTTATGAAAACAGTTTTTAACATAAAAACTTTGGTTAAAATGATTGAAAAGATAATTATTAACCCCATATTTATTCTCAGAAGTTCAAACCATCAACATTTAAACATAAATAGTGTCCCTACGGAGCAGTGACGACCCACGGAGCAGCGACGACCCAGTGGTAACGGCCCCGTTTTACAAGTTGTAGGTCGTGGGTTCAACTCATTTTTTTGTGTAATTTATTTCATCACCACTGCTCCCAAAACGATGGAAATAAAACATTAGCATGTCTTAGAACTAATAATTAGAAGATATGTGATATCCACCAACCCACATTAGGTCCGTGTGGTGGATTACGCCCCATAGAAGAGACCTACACAAGGTTCTTCTAATTAGCCTTTTAGTGTTCCCACAAAAAGCAAAGGAACATTAAAAGGCTGACTATGTATACACGACTAATTATTAATTAGTACAAATACTAAAAGGGCTTATTAGAGAAGGTCTTGTTATTGTTTAAGATCTTTTTTTGACGGTTTTTTCAAGAAAACTTACATAAATCATTTCACATATCTTCTGCCAAACTGCAGTACGGTTTGTCGGCAGTGTTCTCGTGGATAGTTTTCTTGAGTAAGTAAAGTCTCAATAATAATACTCATAATCAGCAAAGTTATGAGCGTTTGTTTATATCCCAAAATGTCACTCAATTTATGGCTGTTGATTATGAATGAATTAATGATGATAAAAATGGAAAAATACTGCGCGTAGTATTTTCTAGTCGCAATTGTAATGAATGATTGATTCAATTATGAATTTACCAATTATGACTCGTGAACAATTTTGGGATATTTTTTTATTACTTTTGTCTACACAAGTGTGATCAGTAACGGGTACGGATAGAGCCCTATTTGTTTTTTGTTCTAATTGAAAAATAGGGATTTATATGTAGTGTCCCTAAATGCTAAGGCTTTGACCCTTAAGACTTTTTAGCCAAATTTTGAATGCCCGAATTACTAAAACTATTATAGCTGTTATATTTTAGCATGGCAACATTGGTCATTCACCCACACTTAACATTTATTTATTGATATTCTTAATTTAAAAAATATACGAATACATATAAAGCTTATTGTTTGGGTTTTTACTCTTTGTTGAAATTACACAACATAATAATTACATACAACAATGTTAATACGGAAATGTAATTGATTTTAAATTTATTAATAACTAGCTTCTGCCAGCGGCTTCGCCTGCTAGGGTTTAAAAAATATTTAGCTTATGGCACTCAGTGATACAGTGCACTGACGAAAGAATTTTTAAAATCGGTCCAGCAGTTTTTTTTTATTTATTACAAACAAGAATACAAATATTTTATTTTTGTAATATTAGTATAGATTGAATCTAATTTCAAAACAAGCTTATTTTGCAGTAAGATAATTAAAAATACAAGACACAAAAATACATGCACAAATTTATACACATCTGGTCTGCCGCAACAGCATCCGGTCAGCAGCATTAAAAAGTTAAGTTACCAAAAACTTAACTTTGTAATAGCCTTATGAGCTTTAAGGTCCCTAAAAGTTAACAAATTAAGTTATAATATTATAACCTTTTTTTTAAAGTAGGAAATCATCTAACGATTTTTCTCGTTCTACGGAAGAACGTGAGGGCGTGTCATACTTTTGCGGACGAACCAAACCATACCTATGTTTCTTCAGTTGCCTTTGCGTTCTAGAACCATGGGTAACCTTTTCAGAAGTTGATCCATGGCCCTAGTAGGCTTCGGCCCTGCTGGACCCGTATTTTTTTGCTGAGATCTGTTCGACTGGCCTGTTGGTCTAGTGATTTGGCCCTGACGGCTATGCCGGAGATCGTAGGCTCGATTCCCACCCAGGACAAATGTTTGTGTGATGAGCACGATCATTGGTTCTGTGTCTGGGTGTATTTTATCTATATTATGTATTTATTTAGAAATATATAAGTATATTTATCAGCTCTTGTCTAGCATTCGTAACACAAGCTCTGCTTAGCTTGAAACTACACGGCGTTGTGTGAAAGTTGTGGAATATTATTATTATATCTCTTTGAGGCGTACGTGGAATACTACGCACCGCCGCGCTGCCGACGACTCGGGCTTGACATTATGATCGTGATTTTTGCATTAAAAAGTCACCTTTATTGTTCTTATTCAAAGAAACTGAAAGAATACGACAAATTTGACCGGCCCGTGTGGCCCGGTGATCATGTATTTGTGGCGGACTTAATGCCACAAAGCATAATGCTTAATGTGTGTTGTGATGTGTGTGTGTATGTGTGTGTTTGCTTAATGTTGTATGCAAAACCAAAATTACGGAACGAGTTTTTCATAAAACGCACGACGCTACTTTTTCGAACTTTTGGATGGAACTAAGAATTTGGATACATGTGTATACAATCCTATAACGAATTAAAACAGAAAAAAATATTATTTATACCAAGTTCATAAGAAATTAAAGCTTTGTATTTTTTAAATATACTTGGTATATATCTAAACTAATATTATAAAGAAGAAATATTTGATTTTTTGTTTGTTAATTTAAATGAAAAACTAATGGAACGATTTTCAAAATTCGTTCACCAGAAGAAAGCTACTTTATAACTGAGTAACATAAGCCTATGTTTTCTACTTTCACTCGGGCGAAGGCGCTGGCAAAGGCTAGTTTAATTATTGATCCTTAAACAAATGTAATTACAACTGTATAAATTCTGCATTACGCGATGCATTGGCTGTTCGTACTTCAAGTATGAAGGAAAAAAAATGTTGATACCGGTTGAAATACAAATATTCACTAATTTTTTACGAATTTCCTTATATTTAAGTACAAAACATTACCTACCTCAATGAAACATTAGTGTCTGAAGTCTAATTGAATTTAACCTATAAATAATTATGTTTAATTACAAGGCAAGTTAACAATAGTCAAAACAAAAGAATAATAATGTTAATACATTGATATTTTATTTTTTTATGTATGTCTGGATGTTCATTATCTAATAGAATATTAGAAAAAAATAATTAAATTTGAATTTATAATTAGTATAGGTACAGCGTGGCAAAGCCGCCAGTCCGTTTTTTTTTTTTCGGTGGTAAAATCATCTTATGACATCCCCCGCTCTTGGACGGAGCGGGAGGTAGTGTCAGACTTTTACTGACTAAAAACCCACTCCTGTTCCTTCGTTGCCTTTCGTACTAGGGCCGAGTCTTCCTTTCAGAATCAGACCCTTGGCCCCAGTAGGCTGCGACCCTGCTGGGCCGCTACAGTTGCTGACATCTCCTTGAGGCGCGCGTGAATCAGTACGCGTCGTCGACGACTTGGGCTCGGTTCGGACAGTTACCGGACGGTCGGAGGACGAGCTACCCAAGGCTCGCCTACCGCAAGCCAGCGCCTACTATGGCCGGAAATCGGGATCGGGATCCCGGCGGTAATCGACAGCGCTGCAGAGGAGTTTTTTGATATTTTAGGTTTTTTTATGGTTTTTATGGTTTACGGTTTTTTATATATTTGTGTTTGTATCGTTGCTGAGATGACGATGACTGTAATTACATTTAGTTAAGTATTTTTTAAATGTAAATTATAGTAGTTACATTTACATAATTCACACGAATTAGACTTGATATTGATTGTTCTCCTCAACAAAAATAGACCCTCATCTATAACCATTGTAAAATAGCTTATATAATTTATCTTATTGACATTACATGTTTATTATCTAGCGGCAGAAACATAAAAACCTCATCATCATCATCATCATCATCATCATCATGACAGCCGAAAAACGTCCACTGTTGGACATCGGCTTCCCCTAAGCGACGCCACAATGACCGATCCTGTGCGTTTCGCATTCACCACACTCCCGCGACTCTCACCAGGTCGTCGGTCCACATTGTGGGAGGCCTTCCACCGCTGCGTTTTCCGGTGCGCGGTCGCCACTGTAGAATCTTTTGGCCCCGTCGACCATCCGTTCTATGACCAATGTGCCCTGCCCACTGCCACTTTAGTTTGGCGATTCTTCGGGCTATGTCGGCGACCTTGGTTCTCCTGCGAATATCTTCATTCTTTATGCGATCACGCAAGGAAACTCCGAGCATGGCCCTTTCCATTTCCCTTTGGGTGACTGTAAGCCTTTTGATGAGGCCCATTGTAAGCGACCATGTTTTAGTACCATATAGCGACCATGTTTCAGTACCATATAATAAAAACCTCGTCAGCAGTTTTTTTTTTTTTTTATTGGGTGGGAAAATCATCCTAATGACATCCCCGCTCTTGGGCGGAACGGGAAATAGTGTCAGACTCTTACTGACTAAAAACCCACTCCTGTTCCTTCGTTGCCTTCGTCCCAGGGCCCCGGGTTCCGCTTTCACACTACCCGTGGCCCCAGTAGGCTTCGACCCTGCTGGGCCCCTACGATTTGCTGACATCTCCTTGAGGCGCGCGTGGAACACTACGCGCCGTCGACGACTTGGGCTCGGTCCGGACGGTTACCGGACGGCCACCCATTGCTCGCCGTCCGCAAGCCCGCGCCTACGGTGGCCAGAAATCGGGATCGAAATCCCGGCGGCGGCGGTTGGAGCGTAAGGACCGCTGCCTCACGCGATCGGCCGCCTCCTTTGCTAGCATTACTGCTTCGCAGAAGGACGCGACCGCCTGCCACTCCTCCTCGCTCCGGACCATGGCCTGAACCAAGGCCCGGGGCGAGAGATCGCCGCCGCCGATTACCCCGACGAGGACACGGCGTTGCTCTGCCCAAGCGGGGCACACCTCCACCGTGTGCTCTACCGTGTCCTCCGGGTGGGCCACACAGTGGCGACACCCGGGCGTCGTTTCCGCACGAATCCGGTGCAGGAACCTCCCGAACTTACCGAGTCCGGTTAGAACCTGCGTCATGCGGAATGTGAGGACGCCGTGAAGTCTTTCCAACCACGCCTCAAAGAGGGGACTTACCGCCATAATTGTGGCGTGCCCACCTCGTCAGCAGTTATATTTTCGAGCAGTTTTAGGTTGATATTCATGAGTCGTGGAGTCCGAGTGCTCATACGGTATTTAAAGATTTATCCCATCCCTTAGTTGACTCTTCACGTAACCCAAAGGCTGGCTCTCACCTTGGTCATACGGTCATTGTCGTTGCCATACAACATGGCAATGTCACCAGTCTTTTAGGCACACTTCCAGTTTAAAGCGATGTGGAGAAAGATTTTGCCTTAAGTGTATGATGTATGTACATATACTTAACTAATTTAAAGTGACCTATGAGTTCTTTTTCTACCCGTTTGCACACGCCCCAACCGCCGCCGGGATTCCGATCTTGATTTCCGGCCACCGTAAGCGCGGGCTTGCGGATGGCAAGCATTGGGTAGCTCGCCATCCGACCGTTCGGTAGCCGCCCGGACCGAGTCCAAGTCGTCAACGGCGCGTACTATTCCACGCGCGCCTCAAGCAGATATCCCCAACTGTAGGGGCCCAGCAGGGTCGAAACCTACTGGGGCCAAGGGTCTGATTTTGAAAGCAAGACTTGGCCCTGGTACGAAAGCCAACGAAGGAACAGGAGTGGGTTTTTAGTCAGTAAAATTCTGACACTATCTCCCGCTCCGCCCAAGAGCGCGGAACGTCATAAGATGATTTACCTACCGAAAAAAAAAAACCGTTTGTGCATATTATTAAGCTATAATATTTGTTAGTTAAGATGTATGTATATAGTATATAAATTAATACAAAAGTAAAAAACTCAAAAACGAATTACAAATTGTCTTTTTTTTATTTCTCTTGTTTTGTACAATCATAAATGTTTAACAAAACTGTGACGCACTTCCAGCACTACGTACAACTCATGTATTGTCAAATAAGTTGAAAAATAAATTAACTTCTTGAATAAATTGTAACATCCCAAATAATAAAGCATACATCAAGGTAGGCGCTGTTTTTTTTTATTATTGACTGGCTTCTTGAACATAGCTGTTATATCACTTATCACAGGCCACTGATGCTCATAGGCTTCTGGCCGAGCTGCGTCACTACACCTTCTGTTATTGAGGAGGTACTCCAGTATCACCGGGTGTCGACATACCTCCGTCGGTGACCTGATCGAGGCATATTAGGTTACCAGATTCGGCATCTATCCCGATCAGCAGGGAGAGTGAAAACGACGTGAGATTTCGTGCGGTATACCTCAGGATCTGTATTAAGGCCGCCTTTGTACGAGTACATCGACCGTACCTGTGCGTCTCGCATCCGGCGTATTCCCGCGACCTTCACCAGGTTACAGGTTCAACTTATGTGAGGCCTTCCACCGCTGCGTCTTATGGTGCGCGATCGCCACTTCAGAAGCTTTCACTCACAGCGACACATTCTGCGATCAAATGTAACCCTGCAAATGTAGTATCGTTAATTTATTTGGGGAGGAAGCCTTACCGGCTACGATTAAATAGTTCAATGGTCATTACTGAAGATTAACTGGCTACACATGTTGAAGTTCCCGGAGCAAAACTTTTACTTTTCTTAGTCCTACGTTATTATATGTAGGTCTGAAGGATTTTATGTAGGTAGTAATCTATAAGGTACGGGGTCAATGGCATGATTCGTGTAGTGGTCGAGCAGGATGGGTTAGGAGTCGGAGGTTCGGTTCCAGATTGAAACATGACCTTTTATATAAAATCATTTAGGTATCCTTCTTAATTATTTATTGTACACCAAAACAAGTTATAATATACAGTGATTATAGAGTTCGTGTACAGTCAGGGGTCAAAAGTGCAGTTGCACTGTAGTTGCTAGTGTCTAAAATTTATTTGGAGAAGGTGTAAATGTTTCATTACCAATTTCATTTATGGCATAAAATCTAAAGTATTGAATAAACTAGTTGTGGACCATAGAAATGCTACTACTAAAAAAAATTGGCAATTTAGTGGCCATCGGCTCTGCCGGGCTCCTACGGTTTGCATCTCTTTGAGGACCGCGTGAAACATTACGCGCTGTCAACGACTTGGGCTCGCTCTGGTCGATTACTGGACGGCCGGAAATTTTGACCCCTAGCTGTACACAAAGTTGAGATTTTCAGCAAACCATTGTGTGATGGAAAGATCATAGTAAAGAACCTTTAAGTTTTTATTTGATCCTTATAATATTTTTGAGGGTAGAAAATCATCAAATTACTACTCCTATTCTGGATGTAACGACAGGAAGTAAAAGACTTTTTCAAGTTAAAACCATGTTCCTTTTGCGTTCCAAGGACACGGTTACCCTTTCAAACAATCCCACAAAAGGAAGATAACGTGGGTTCCATAATTGAAACTGCCTGCAGAGAACTCTCAGTTTAAAAAAAAAACTCAATTCAAAAACCACCCTGGATTTCTGAACTGAGTATTTTAAGTTAAAAACGTATTTAATCATATTTAAACGCCAAATTTTGACAGGTTTACTGGCTGAAATAGAGTTTGAGAGATACTCAACTTCAAAAGATTAAATCAGAAATCGGGAATCAATTTTAAAATAAAAACCCAAATACTATCTTTAATATACCGAATAAATTAGTTGTGCAACCAACCCTAACCAATCAGCGTCGTTTATGATGTCCATTTCCCTTCCACTGTCCCATGATCTTATTCCCCTTCTCATGAGGAAGTAGGAAATCACATGATATTTCCTACGCTTCATCATTTCTATCTCTCGTATGCCATGATTAATATGTATTCCTTAGGGCAAGCTGTCCAGATTTATCGGTGGTCATTTGGATGTAAGCATTTTTTTTCCAAATATATTTTTGAATTAGTTTTTGTTCGATATTTACTTCGGTTTACAAAGTTATATTTCAGTTAGAGTTATTTATTCAATTATCCTTGTATAAGAAGGTCAGGCAGAAATGGCTTAATTTGCGGTTTTGGTGGAGTCGTTCTTCAGGATATTTAGGAATACGATTACAATAAGAGCTATTTGAGTTATCGCTTTTCTGTTCGAAATTTGAATACATCGTTTTTTTTTTATCCTACACTATATTCGTTCCCGTAAATCCGTTTAATGTAATGCAGTCCTTTTTATTCAACTGAATACAGGTATAGCAAGTGAATTGGATTGCTATAAACTAATTTGAGTGAGCAGTGGTGGCCGAGAGGTAACGGCCCCGACTTACGAGTTGTAGGTCGCGGGTTCAAACCCAGCCAGGCGCATTACTTTGTGTAATTTATTTCATCACCACTGCTCAAAACGGTGAAGGAAAACATTGTGTGGAAACCGGCATGTCCTAGAACCAAAAATTCGAAGACATGTGACATCCACCAACCCGCACTGGGCTCGTGTCGTGGATTACTGCCTATTTCCTCTCCTAGAGAGGAGACCGGAGTCCCAGCAGTGGGAAAATTATAAGGCCGACTAGGCTATGCTAAGCAGACTAATTTGATGGATGAACTCTGCTAAAACGACTGTTTTACAAGGCCCATGGACATGACAATAATTAAATAGCTTGTAACACTAAAAAGTGTACCGAAAGATCATTTTAAACCACATGACTAATTAGTCTATGAACGTGAGAAGCAGGGCCTATGAGAAGTGATGTGATAGGATAAGCTAAAACCATACTGGTATTATAAATGCGAAAGTAACTCTGTCTATCAATTTGTTTCATTTTCACGTTATAACAGGCGAACGGATTTGGATGAAACTGCACACACAGGTAGACTATGACCCGGAATAGTATATTTTCAATATCGGAATTATGTTCCCTTGATATAATTTCAGTCTTTTAAGCAGGCAGAGGTGAAGGTTGCGGGAATCCGATGAATGCGAGACGCACAGGAACGTTCTTTGTAGCGACATTTAGGGGAGGCCTATGCCCAGCAGTGGACGTCTATCGGCTGAAATGATGATGATGGTGATGAAGCAGTGAAATGAGCTAGTGCAGAATAAAATACTCGAGACAAATATTTAATGCATGTTGTTGTTCTAAGAGTACATTTGGCAACTTCGACACTTGCATGCATCAACTGCAAGTGGGCAGCTCTCATTATTTGATGTTAGGTTTTATTTTTCTTTAGATCTAAAAATGTATTAGTTTTATTATAGTTGTTTATTTATGAACACACAAACACCTAAAAATAAAAAATAAAAACAAATACAGATAGAAAAGTACTGCTTGTCTTTACGTATATAATCCTTGTCTTCACGTGTTTATCAACAATTTTTTTCTAAACGGCCGAATCGGATGAAATTTTGTTTAAATATAAGTTAAGTCCATTAAATAAAAATCTCGAATCAGACCGATTTTTATCATTTTTTTTGTCTACGGTAGGTCTGAGACTATCTTTCATCCTACTACCCCCAGGGTAGGAATAAAAAATTAGGGGATGGACCCCAATTTTTTTTTTTTATTATATGTCAGAACTATGTTTGCCGGATTAGTAAGCAGTAAAAATAAAATTCTTCCAGCAGACCGGAGTTGCATGAGAAATGAAATGTTAGATGGGTTTGACAATGTTGACAATGTGTATAAATACGTTAGGAAATAGACTATAATAATATAATCTTAAAATACAAACTTAATATTATTATTTTTTTTAAATTGATATAAACCAGTGCTTGACTGCGATCCCACCTGATGGTAAGCGAAGATGCAATCATTGATGGTCAGGCGCACTAGTTTATTAAGAGCCTATTCACTCTAGCCTTGAAGACACCTAAATTATAGTTGGACGGGAAGACCGCAGCAGGCAAATTGTTCCAGTTATTATATATTTGTTTTGTTTAAATGGTATACTGATTTGTCGTTAAAACGCAAAAGAGAAGATCATTGGATCTAGACTCGCTGTTTTCGAATGAATATTATTCAAATTAGTCCCAAAAAAGACACTATCGTTTTTAACCGACTTCAAAAAAGAGGAGATTCTATATTTGGCTGAATGAATTTTTCAAAAGTATTTTCACCGATTTGTCAGTCAATTGTGGACCGATTTTGAAAACAGTTTTTTTGATTGAAATGTTATGCTTTCGTGTTGGTCTTATAGAAATATTGTTATGATCTGATTATGAACTTCGAAGATATGGAACAGAACTCGTCATAGGTACACAACAGAACCGTCGTATCAAGTAAAATTGCTTTGTTTATACGTATGTTCAAGGACTGACTGAAAGAAGATGGGGAATATATAGAACTGATGATGAAGCCGTTAGGCACCAGAACTCTGTAGTTAATTAATGTAATCTAACCGTGTTTGGGATAATTGGAATTGTCATGAGATGCACTCTGGCTATAAGGTATTTAAGTTTGGCTGAGGTGTACTTTTTAGTGGTGGTACCATAATTAAAAAGTGTAAAATAAAAAAACTCTTTACAGAAATAAAAAACTGACTTCAATGTAAAAAAAAATGAAAAATGCAAAATAACTTTAATTTTGGAAGTTGGATTTTGGAAGGAACAAAAGTTTTTTATATTTTATTATTTACCAGGAAATCTTAATAACGTATTGATATAGATACTTTTTGTGATTTATTTCCAGTCGGGAACCTTGATGTTAAAGCGTTTTTAACTTATATGGTAACACAAAAAGAGATTTAATCTAACAACAGTTCCTGATGTTAATCAAATAAATAAGATTGAACTAAGTAATAAAAGCAGCATTGAAGCTGCGGCAGCTTTAGAACTTTTTTCATCCGATTTTAAAGGTCACAATTTATTTTGTAAAATGTTAAAAATAAACGTGAAATTAAGTATCGTTTTTGATCGCTTCCTAGTTCTATGTACTTACTTAGTTTATGCTTTTTAACCAAACTATAATATATAATAATATAATATTCCACAACTATCAAACAACGCCGTCTAGCCCCAAGCTAAACAGAGCTTTGCGTTATGAGTACTAGACAACTGATAAAAATAAAAATACTTATATATTTCTAAATATATACATATTATAGATAAATTACACGCAGACACAGAACAAATGATCGTGCTCATCACACAAAAATTGTCCTGGGTGGGAATTAATATAATAATAGTATTTATTCAAAATTATTTACAGGATAAATTAATACATTCTTAAATATAAATCTTCTTTATTCTTTATTGTACACACAATTTTATACAATCATTAAAAATAGGACAGTTGATGCATGTTGTTGTTGTTGTTGTTATGCATAGGCGAGCTTAACCCACAACTGGGTTTCTTACAGCAAACCATTTGAGTGAGAAAGAAATTTTACATATTTTGAGGAACTTTACATGTACAACAAAAAATTAAACACAAATTAAATCTAACTTAAAACAACAAATATACTAAACAGATGTGAGTACAGCACACTATACATAAACAGAATAATCTTAACGTAATCTTAATTCTGAATCTTATTGTGCCTGAACTTGGAAATCCTGAAATGAAATCGGCTAGAAGAACTAAAATAATTTAAAATTAATAAATAATCAAAAGCATTCTATAGTACAATACAAATATGTAAAAAATCTGTAATATAAATAAGTTATCTTATACTATTATAATATTGTGATAGGAGAGACGCAAATGAAAAGCTTCTGGTTCAATAATATTGTTATTATATTGTATGAAGCACTTTCTAATACATTTTAAATATAAAATTTCGTCTAGATTTTTATCGAAATCCTCCTAACTATTGTTTGGACCTCTATCAATCCTAAACTTTTTAAAACATAAACCTTTAAAGTATATCTTGCCAGTTTGTAAGTTAGTAGTATTAATGTGACCTCCATGCGGCATGGTTACCATGACGTGCAAAGTAAGATTGTTTCATTCTTATTTCAGTGTGGATAAGAGACAGAGCTATACAGATTGTCTAGCGCCATCTCTTACCCACACTGGAAATAAGAATGAAACCATCTTACTTTAAACATCATGGTACAGGTAATGGTCGCCACAATATTATCAAAGCTTAACTTCTAGTATCTTAATTAACAAGATACTAAAACTAGGTCAAAAATTGAATAAAAACTAGTGATGTTCAGTTGCTTACGGTCAGGTACTAGATTATCTCGGTCATATAAATCGATTACTCACTTCAAAATGAATGTAAGTCACAGTAGATCTAGGTTCCCAGGCACAGAAACGTGTTGTCAGTAACTTCTTTAAAATTTATGTATAAGTAGGTTCATGAATTTTTAACTAGATCGAAATCAAAGTAATATTCATACACTAGCTTTTGCCCGCGACTTCGTCCGCGTAGAAGTCGAAAATGGTTTTATTAGGTTTTTTGAGATACGAAAATATGAAATATTATTTATTAGCTTCGTCGTGTGTGATAGTCCATTGAATTGTATGGCGAGCGATATTGTATCTTAAGATAAAATATTATAGTATCTCAGCCGTGTGCAGCGCCCCTTAGTGAACTCCACTGCGGGTGACGTAAACTACGACAAACTTATTACTTACGTTTGGTACAGTAATCGGGTCTAGGGATCGAACCGCAAAATTAAGTTTGTTTTTTATTGTATATACTTTTCCGGGATATAAAGTACCCGGTGTGGATATTAAAGAATAATTATACCAAGTTTCATCGTAATCGAACCGGTAGTTTTGGCGTGATGCCTGAACAAACAGACAAACAGACAGACAAAAATTTTTTAATCACATTTTTAGATTCGGGGTCGGTCTAGTCACCCCCTGCCATTTACTTTTTTGATATTTTCAATGTACAGAATTTTCACTTCTACAGATTTATTATAAGTATAGATTGGGGTTGATTTGCTGTTTATCTCATCAATCAGCAATGGATCTGTGCGGTGGTCACATGTGGTGGAAAATCATGAATATATCCTTAATAAATTACTAAGATATTTGCGTGTAAAATAAAACACTGGTCCCTGTACCAAGTAGAAAGCCTAGACTAGATAACAACGTCAGTTAGTCTTATAAGTCATCAACATTTTTGTCCAACATAATCAGTGTCCTGCCACCATAGGCACGGGCTGGAAGACGACAAGCAATGGGTAGCTCGTCGTCAACCCGTGCTGTAAGGACCAGGCCTGAGTCGATAGCAGCGCGTAGTGTTCCACTTTTGCCCCAAATAAACAAAACTGGAGAGACCGATGCCGATGGTTCCTAAGGTTGCGGGAAAATTTGAAAGAGTGAAAGTGCCTAGAATGGAAACGGCAACTGAAGGATATAGGTGGTTTAAGGCAGTGAAAGACTGATATATCCTCTCGTTCCACTCTAGAGCAGGAGAAATCATTAGAAGATTTTACGCCTCAAAAAAAAAATGTTTATTTCTAGACAAGCATACGGCCTGGTGAAAAAACTTCTTTAGTATTTAAATATTCAAATCTTGTATTTATTGGCCTCCATTCGGTTGGTTATTCTTTGATAAAAACTGTACTAGTGAAACCTCTACACAAAAACAAATAAAAAACCAGATTTGCTTGAGGCATTTATCATCCAATAGATCTTCTGCCTACAGCTTCAAAGATTTTTGAGAAAGCAATGTGCAATCGTGTGTACGCCTTCTGC
The DNA here is from genome assembly GCA_949316375.1 of Mythimna vitellina. Classification (NCBI taxonomy): domain Eukaryota; kingdom Metazoa; phylum Arthropoda; class Insecta; order Lepidoptera; family Noctuidae; genus Mythimna; species Mythimna vitellina. The sequence continues at coordinate 13,931,223 of OX438686.1, forward strand.
GAAAAATATAAAGTATTTAAAGAATGTCAAAATGGCTTTCGGAAAAATAAATCAACAACTTTCGCTGTTTACAAATTCATAAAAGAAGCTCTTAATATAACAAATACTAAAAAAAAAAATACTCAAAAGGTACGCTACTTGACAGGAGTAAAGCCTACGTGCAATATAAACTATAGGGAGTAGGAATCCGCGGAAAATCCCATGTTTGGTTTAAGTCCTATTTAGCAAACAGAGCGCAATTAGTCGAAATATAATTCTTCATTAATAGAACTAACTGACTTCAAAAGTTCTGATCTAACAGCAAGGCAATAAACGCCGAGTGTAATTGGATGCCTTCTATTCTCATTCATATAAACGATCTTTCGAAAACAATTCAAGATTCCGGACCATGCGTCTTATTTGCAGATGACATTTCTATTTTAGCCCCCTGTCATGATAGCAAAAACCTAAACAATGCACTTAATAATATACTCACCAAAACCATAAACTGGTTATTTTTTTTTAATTCATATAAACTAGTGGTAAGCATTGATGCGATTGTTGATGGTGAACCGCACTAGTTTATTAAGAGCCAATTCACCCTAGCCTTGAAGCCTCCCGAATTATAATCGGAAGGAAAGACCGCAGCAGGCAAATTGTTCCAGTCTTTCGATTTACGCGGTATAAACGATGAGGCAAAACGCTTAGTCCGGACTGTAGAGGTTTAAACAAAGTAAGGGTGGATACTCGCCGTACGTTGGGTTGTCCGATGGTAAAAATGAGATGGTTGAATCAAGTCATGGAATTCCCGCGCACACTTTCCTAAATGCATCCTGTAAAATACCGACAGGTTAGCCACCACTTGAAGACTGCCTGTAATGAGACATTCGTACGTTAAGCGTACGAATGTCTCACTACAGGCAGTCTTACAGCCATAGCCTCTCTTTCCGACCGGATTAGCTTCTTACTATCCCGAGCACTTGGCAGGTATCTCTTTACAACTCTGCTATCATCTGCATACCTATAGATAACGGGCATCAGCAGATTGTTGATATGCAGCAAGAAGAGAGTTGCAGATAGAACAAACCTCTGAGGAACTCCGGCATTAGTCGTCGTGGCCTCTGATGAGCATCCGACGACAACAACTCGGAGAGACCATTTACTCAGGAAGTCTTTTTCCAGTTACTCAGACCAGGGGAAATGCCGTACGCTAGAAGCTTACTGAAAAGGCTAGCGTACCATACCCTGTCGAAAGCCTTCGAGACGTCTAAGGAAAAGGCAATCGCTTCCCCATTTTCCTCGAGGGCCTCGCCCCATAAGTAGGTGGCATAAACTATTAGGTCCCCAGTAGACCGGTTGCGGCGAAATTCATATAGTCGATCACTGAGGAGATCGTTACCTGCCAGGTATGCCATGAGGCGCAAGTTTAATACACGCACCATAATCTTGCAGAGTATGGAGGTTATTGATATTGGCCGATATTCGACAGGATAGGAGGTCCCTATGAATTTTAATTTCCTTGAGAGTGTCGAAATAGACTTTTTTGCGACATAAACGGTCGTATCCTTTTTTTCGTTAACTCACAAGTTCGATTTTTTCACAGCTTCAAGGGACCGCAGGCTCGAGTATATGGTTTTAATTTCAACTCGATACCTCTACGCGTTCCTGAGATATAGGGTTTTGACAGACAGAGAGACAAACAGACGGACGAACAACAAAGTGATTCTATACGAGTTCCGTTTTTTCTTTATGAGATACGAAAACCTAAAATGTACATTGTAGAATGCAATAAAAAATTGAGTATTGATATTTAATTTGTATGCAACTGAGGATTACGGAAATGTTAATACATAATATTCTATTTTTGAACCCTTTAACAAACGGATTATTACTTTTTCTACATTAGCAGCAATTCAGTTACTTACTAATTTACAAAAAGTAATAATCCGTATATTGCAATTAGCTGGTATATGAAGTCTGAAATTCTCACGTATGTTAACGGTATAGTCCTGCTTTGAATACCTAAAACATTAGGGCCGTCACACACGGTGATAGCGATACTATAAAATCTTTACATTACGTAAAACAGTCTTTATCACGTCAGTCGGTCTATAGAAAAGAAAGAAAGAAAAAACGTTTATTCGTACCTCACACATACAGTAGAATTTTAAATGTAAAAAAAAAAACTTTAAAATCTGTGCAAGGCCAAAAAGGCACCTAATTTAACATAAGCTGCGATATTTAAAACGATAAATAACGCAGCTCACGATAAACTCAAAAATTACGAAATGGATTTTCGTACGGTTTTCATAAAATAGACAGAGTGATGGCTGACCTGTTCGTCTAGTGGTCAATGGTCCTGACGGCAATGCCGGAGTTCGTGGATTCGAGTCCCATACAAGACAAATATTTGTGTGATGAGCACGATCATTGGTCCTGTGTTTGGGTGTAATTTAAATCTGTAATATGTAGATATGTATTTAGAAACATATAAGTATGTATAACAGTTATCTAGTACTCTTACCACAAGCTCTGCTTAGTTTGGAACTAAATGGTATTGTGTGAAAGTTGTGTTTTGTTATTATTTTATTATTATTATTATTTATAAGGAATGTTTAGATACTAGCTTAATGTGGTAGAGAATAGCAGAAAATTTCAAAGATTTCTATCTAGTATGAGATATTACTACTACTTATCTTTACCGTGTTAAATTAAAAGATGGCATATATTTACTTTTAATAAGATAGTAATATTAACATAAACCTTCGTTTGCTGTCTATTTTAAGTTACGGGCACATAAAACATGTTTTCTTTGTGTTGTGTGTTGCTTTATTCAAATGTATGGCTGGCAATACATAATATTATGAAATATGTTTTAAGATACTATACAACGTGTAACTTTAAATTTGCAAAACCTGAAAATTGTTTGATCAGAATAATGAGCGCAATCAATTAAACCGCTTTATAATATAGGTCAGATTTAAAAAAAAATCTTCATCAAAAATGTCAAGTCATCACGTGCGCAAACCCGTCCAAATAGGTATATAATTTAAATTTTCTTATACGCGTGATAATAATAGTTTTTATTTCAATGCAGATAAGAATCTTAAACAGACTAAAACCGCTCATATAAAACCTGTATAATTTTTTAAATGTTTTTTTTTTCTCTCTCAGAATTAGGTCAATTGAATTAAAAATCATTTGAGATGGCTGAGGTTTTGCGCATTTAACGTTACACGTTATATATGTATGCAGATACCTACATACATATGTTGTCATATTGTCTTCATTTCTTTTAATCTCTCCTTTCATAGGTCTATTGGAAGTTTTTTTTGAAAATAGGCAGTTGTTTTTGTACTTAACACGTTATATATGTATGCAGATACCTACATACATATGTTGTCATATTGTCTACATTTCTTATAATCTCTCCTTTCACAGGTTACTGGAAGTTTTTTTGAAAATAAGCAGTACTTTTGTACTAATGTCTATTATTTATTATCTGTTTAGTGTGTCAATAAATATGTCACTATGCTAGCTGGCTAGCATAATTTAATAAGAAGATAATAATAGAATATTAGCATAATTTGATATTCAGATAACCTAGCCTTTTTACTATACGGTGCCATTTAAGTAGTCGTCAGAAGAGTAGATGAACAATAAAGTTTAATAAGCCATACCCCATACATTTCAGAGAGTTGACAAATCGTAAAATTAAATTTAAGTTCAACCGCCAATGTGCAGACGAGGGTCGTAATATATTTAAGATTTTATTATTAACTATTTATTTATTTGTATTAAATAACTCATTAAAATTTGCAAGTCCTCAATACGGTAACTTCGCGTATTCTAACTTAGAACTACAATAATTATAAATATCGTCGTTCGTATTCGTCGTTTATATCGCTTACATCGAAGGACTGGAACAATTTGCCTGCTGCGGTCTTCCCGTCCAACTATAATTTAGGTGTCTTCAAGGCAAGAGTGAATAGGCTCTTAATAAACTAGTGCACCTGACCATCAATGATTGCATGTCCGCTTACCATCAGGTAGCATCGCAGTCAAGCACTGGTTTATATCAAATTAAAAAAAAAAATGCATTTCTTGTATTGGGCTTCGTTCGCTTGCTCACCCTAGCTCCGGTCATGTCCTTCTCACATAACCTGTCCGTGTCTAGGTGCCCTATAGTTTTTCTTCATTTAACTAGCCTATTGTATAAAAGACTTAGGGAACAGCCACTTTTTATATGTTTTACACAATTTTATTTTAATATAGCATAGTCGGCCTTATAACGTTCCCACTGTTGGGACTCAGGCCTAGAAGAGGGAATGGGCCATAATCCACCACGCGGGCCTAGTGCGGGTTGGTGGATGTCACATGTCTTCGAATTTTTGGTTTTAGGACATACCGGTTTCCTCACGATGTTTCCTTCGCCGTTTTGAGAGCAGTGGTGATGAAATAAATTACACAAAGTAATGTCCTGGCTGGGTTTACCTACAACTTGTAATCGGGGCCGTTACCACTCGGCCACCACTGCTCCTACTCGGCCACCACTGCTCCTTATTTTAATAAAATGTTATAGCCAATGCGTCTATAGGCTAAATATCACCCAGGCCGCTAATTGAACGCTGTTTTGTTACCACGCTGAGAGCTAAATTAAACTAGTTCTGTGACATATTACCGTGTGTGACGGCCTTTAATAATTTTAATCTTGGCAGACGGAAATCAATTTATTCAAAATGGCATTTAATTACCACGGCACTAGTTGAATGACGTCTATCGATAAAAAAACCTGAAATACCAGTAGTTGATATTTTAAGATATTATATAATCTTCAGTTTTCTGAGATTGTCTAGTCTAGTCTATTGTCGTTGGCCTAGTAAAATTAAAAGTCTGGGAAGAACTATGAGAATTGTTTTTCTTTTAAATAAACTCATATTCACTTATCAGAACAAGCGTAAATATAGAAGTCATGATATTTCGATTTATCCGCTCAAGATTCGTGCCGCTATCTGTACCTAATGTACAGATAGCGGCACGAATCTTGAGCGTTCGGCGAAAGAGCGGGGATCGTTTTGCGCATCGGACACATCGGCGAGCCAATCACTGTACAAGGATTGCACTTCCCGCCCCCGCATCTCTTTTAATACCACTAAAGAGACCCGATATTTCACTTCTGCGTGCTTCTGCACAAGCAGAACTGTAGAAGTCAGCGCTCAAGATCCGTGCCGGTATCTATTTACAGATGAACAGACCTCATTAAATCATCTTCGAAGTGTTCCCTCATTGAATGTACATGCAGTGCTACGAATAGAGGGAGATGGAGAAGTCTCGCAAAAGCCGCAACAAACCTACCTGACCATTCATGAACATTGACCACGACTACTCCGCCAGGAGTGTACGACTGAGAAGAAGAAGAAGTAAGAACTTTAATAAGGATATGTGTGATGGGTTGAAGAGACACTCTCTAAGGACACACTCTCTTTTATAGTGTAGTGTAACTTCTCCTTGCATAGTTTGTCCACATAGTATCGGTACGGAGTGTAGTATCTAGTGTGTAATGCATTTGATCTGAACATTGAAACGGGCTACCGCCTCTCAGTCTTCTCCTGTCTACTTTTCCGTCAGTTTCACTTTCTGATGTTTTGCATTTGTTTTCATGCTTGTTTCTGGCTTTTCATCGAAAATATAAGGCTGGTTGCCTCAAGGCGGGTCAAATACAACAGATTGAAAATTTAAATTGACACCTCTACGGTCCGGACTAAGCATTTCTTATCGTCGTTTGTAAAGCGTACATCGAAGGATAGGAACAATTAGCCTGCAGCGGTCTTCTCGTCCGATTATAATTGAAGTATATTCAAGGCTAGAGCGAATAGGCTCTTAATTTAAAATTAGTGCGCTTTACTATCAACGATTGCATCACTACGTACCATCAGGTGGAATCGCAGTCATGATTATATAAAGCCATTAAAAAAAAATTTGGATACCAATAAAAATTGTGGTCTATACTAATTAATAATATAATATACCTATGTACGTATGGCAGAATGGAAGAAGAAAACGTACTGCGCCGACCCTAAATAACACGGGACAAGGGCAGGAAGATGATGATGTACGTATAAGGTAGCTAAATTTAATATAAAATATTATATGCAAATATACATTGACTTAATAATGTTTCACGTGTCCGTCACGTGCTTGTGACGCAAATAGGATATTTTATAACAATATAATAATAATGGATTATCATGCATTCTGTGATTAACCATTTGTTGCGGTGGTTTTAGAAGTAAAAATTTTCTTTATAAAGTTGTATTAATAATATAAGAATAAGTTATGGTGCCCTTGAAAATTGTAGACTAAAAATATTCTCTTATTGAATTCGACAAAGAATTGTGTTACTACTGCGAAGCAGATATGATGCATCGAGATGAATCTCTGTAAAATAATGATTAATTATTTAATTTGGTTTTCTAACTTTGTGTTGGGGTATCGATAACATAAGACCTACGCGACGTTATCGCATGGGCAACTCCTGAAAAGGAAACCTGTAGTCCTAGAACGCTAAGGGTAATTGAAGGAAACAGTGGTTTTAGTCAGTGAAAGTCTTACGCGCTTTAACACTACACCTTAGAGTGGGAGAAGTCATTGAATGATTTCCCATGTCATAATTAACAAAACCTAAGCAACGAAATTATATTTTTCAAGGAAAAAAGACAATGACACTAAAAGTAGGACAGAAGCTGATAACCTAAGGCTCTAATATTTGATTATTGAAACTGTTACAATAATATACGTCAATATAAAAACCGAATTTAGTCGGAAATTCTCAAATTAATAAGAACGTAGTAGAACAGAAGTACTGTAGGTAAATGTTTTATCAAATTATTATTGTTTACAAGTCGTTTATCTCAAGAACCAGAGTCAATGCAATCAAAGAAAATATAGTGTGTGTTGTGTGTTTCTAATAATAGGATAAAGTATGAAATTGCCGTTTTTCAAAAAGGGGTGCTTTGAAGTGTTATGACTTTTTATTTTTATTGGGTGGGAAAATCATCTTATGACAAAACCCGCTCTTGGGCGGTGCGGGAGATAGTGTCAGACTTTTACTGACTAAAAACCCACTCCTGTTCCTTCGTTGATGTCTTTGGATTGACTTGGCATTATATTATATTATATCTTTTTTCAAAATTGGCTATTAATTGGTTTCTTTGTGTTTTGTATTTTCTGTAATATCGCAGTTCTTATAACCTTTAGTATAAAATTGGCAATTTCATAGCTAAAGCCCTAATATTATGTTTCAAAACTAAATATGTTTAAACAGCAGAATAAGGGTATTTTACGTACCGAAAAGACAGGCTCATATTTTTTTTAAATGATATAAAGTAGTGATCCCACCTGATGGTAAGCAGTGGTGCAATCGTTTATGTTGAAGCGCACTAGTTTATTAAGTGCACTCTAGCTTTGAACAAACCTAAATTATAATCGGATGGGAGGACTAGCAGGCAAATTGTTCCAGTAAATTCTGTAAAGAGAGAGGGGTTTTTCCTTTGTAGTAGGTCAATATAGGCAAAGATAAAATAATCTAATCTAACTAAGATTAGATTATAGCCAGACAAAAAAAAAACACTTTAGCAAGATTTTTAAGCTCATTTTCGAGATAAGAAAATCAGGAAATCCGTTGTACAAATTTTATTAAGTATGGGTTCCTACCTCCCATCTTTAAATTTTTATCTGTCATTGTTATTTTTAGAAAAGTGATTCTTGTTTTCGACCCTTTCACTAGTTTTTACCCGACTGCAAGAAGGGTTATATTTTTCGCGCGTATTTTGTATATATGTATGTGTGTAATATTTTTTATTACCTCATATCTTCCAAACCGCTGAACGGATTTATATAATTAAGATATCGTTGGATTAGTCTTGATAATGCAAATGTTCACAATATAATAACGACTGTGAGACACCATAATTTAAGGCAAAAAATATATTTTTGTCTACTGCGTTATGGGTATCAAATTACAGGGCCTATCATGAGGATTTCAAAATAGTATATATCATATATAATATCATTACTATATTAAAAATATATAATAGGAATATTATCCACTAACTGTTACTCTGCGATTAAAATAATTTAAAATAAAATCATTCCATCTAATATGGGTCCCGACCATAGATCCCGACTGTTGCAATCTTAATGTTCCGTATTAGGAATTATTATTCGTTTTATTGTAAGTGTTTAATTGAATGCAATTAAATTGGTTTGTACGCTATTTGACCTAGAATGTTTTCAGTTTTTATTTAAAGTTTTTTTTTTGCGCAGGCGGGTTTTTTATTATTTAATTATTTTTTTACTTCATTAAAAGGCCGAAATCGAGTAAATACAGCATGTGGTGGATATCGATACCTTATTTTTATTATTCTGTTTAATATATTTTCAATATTTCTTTTAAAAAAGCATAAACAATTACTTCTAAATAAAAAAAAAAAAATACAAAAAATCGAATTGAGGACCTCCTCATTTTTTACATTTGATTAAAAATATAGAAAAATAGTAGCCACTCGGTATCCAAAACCAAGCTTCTAGCCGGTTCGCGTTCCAGAGCGATGAGTATCCTAATAACACGAGACGTGTCCAGAAGTACTGTTCTCTGATTAAAGCTCTGAAAGAAAGTTTCTGGTCAAGAGACCCAGTCACCTTTCGAGACCCTTCTAAGATACTGGTGGCTCGTGGCTATTAAACCATTAGCTGACACGACTATTCACATCTATATACAATAATCGCTGAGTGCACATCCCACATGAGACATCATCATCATCATCATCATTTCAGCCGAAAGGCTTCCACTGCTGGAAAAAGGCCTACCCCAAGTGTTGCCACAATAAACGGTCCTGTGCGTCTCGCATTCGTCGGTCTCCCGCAACCATAACCAAGTCATCGGCCCACCTTGTAGGAAGCCTTCCAACGCTACGTCTTCCGGTACGTGAGACAACCTCACTCGAATTCCAAGTTTCAAGATACTTGTTTTGTTTCGCATACCTATCCCGTATTTTGAAATCCCATTCCCGCGGGTAAATAATAGGAAGCCTAAGTCAATCCTTGCAACATCATCTATCTGTCCCTGAAAGTCCCTCAAAGACGGTTCAGCCGTTTCGGAAATGTCCCTTATCTTCGGGAATTAAGGTGAACTCGCTCCCCCGAGAATGAATATGCCCCCGCCCCGGAGAATTAAGACCCGTCCCTCGGTAATATGAAAAATAGACAAAGTTACTTATTATAACGTTTGCTTTATACCAATGAAAGTCCCACTCACCTTAAGAAGATTTTTTCGAATTGCACATAAGTGATTTTTTGTGACGTAACTAAAATTATACAGTTTTCAGGTTTTTTCCTATACTTGTACTATGAGACCTAGCTTCATCCCAAATTTCATCTTCAAGGATTGTAGGTCAACGGGAAATACCCTATTAATTTTGATTCCCCCGAGAGTTCGAGAGTGTCGAAATATACGTTTTTTGCGACTTATATGGCCGTATCTTTTTTTTCGTTAACTCAAAAGTTTCATTTTTTCGCAGCTTTAAGTGGCCGTAGACCTGAGTATAAGGTTTTAATTTTAACTCGATACTTCCATGCATTCCCGGAATAAAGGGTCTTGATAGACAGAAAAGAAAGTGATCCTACAACGGTTCCGTTTTTCCTTTTGAAGTACAGAACTCTAAAAACACTAAAACCATCACAAAAACTTTAATTTCGGTAGTCGGTGTTTCTCGGTTTGTTTATTATTTAACACCGAATACTGAAATTAAAGTTATTTTGATCGTTTTAGTGTTTTTTTTTTTAGTGATTTCGGTTATTTTGTTTTGTAAAAAGTTTTTTATTTCACAAGGGCTACAAGGCCCTGCTCAAGAACTATAGGCCCATCTCACTTCTGAGCCATGTCTACAAGCTGTTTTCCAGAGTCATCACGAATCCTCTCGCGCGCAGGTTCGACGACTTCCAGCCTCCCGAACAAGCCGGATTCCGAAAAGGCTTCAGCACCGTAAACCACATACATACGCTTCGGCAGGTTATACAGAAGACCGAGGAGTATAATCTGCCTCTCTGCCTAGCGTTTGTGGACTACGAGAAAGCCTTTGATTCGATCGAGACTGGGGCTATAAAGGGATACATAGAGGATTCCATCCAAAATAAGTCTAAAATATGTAAAAGCATCGTAGGTGCCATTACACTGAAAGACCCTAAATCAGATCCTTGGTCTGGCCCTTCTACATCAAAAATGAGCCGTTACGAAACACCTAACCATCGCCCTCTCTAGCCAACATTTACACCAAGGGAATCCACTGAATCGATACAACTATTATATGAATACTATATGAAACTATGTATGACAGATAGTTTATCAAAAAACAGTACACAAGTAAATAACACCAACATTACAGTACCTAACAAAAATATTACACTCAACTTAAGTAAGTGTAGCAACGTTAGTTTTAATCTTTCTTAATTATACCTAAGTATATTTGTTATAATTTAAAGATTATTCTGTAATACTTACCTATCATAATGTAGGGAAGTTAGCTCATAGCGGCCATAGAAGGTAAAGCGGCCACGATTCATATTTCAGTTATTTGTAACAGTAGAGTGATGTTACCACTCTGGAGCATAGTAAGCATCCCGCCCCGCCCCGTACAATAATATGATGGCGATAGGTGAAGGTTGTAGCGACATAAATATTTGTTTTTGCACGTTTTGTTAAAAAAAGACATCCTGTTTTGATTAATTTTCTAAATATTTAAATGCTTCTGTTGTATTGGTGGATACTTATTTAAAGCCAAATTTAGACAAATTTTCGTAATAAACACATTTTAAAGTAATTTTAACATTGGGGAAAATTTGATTTACACATATTAAAAAGTTTAATAAATGATTTATCTAGTAGTAAATTATTTCCTTGAAAAATCTGTAATTAACGTGATTTTTTTGTACTCAAAGTTAAGGTTAAGATTTGATCTAACCTCCCCTAGTAGTTAATATCTAAACTGAAATAAAAGTATTGTAGTAAAGCATTTAGTCTTTTCCTAACTGAGGTGGGATGAAAAGTTACGCGTTGCAATCGAGTGTAAAGATTTTTCACTTCGTGCTCTTTTTTTTCTCAAAATTGAGCACGCGGTTAAAAAGGAACTTTGCACTCTTGTCTATTAAATAACTACTTAGATACTTGATGTTGGTAAGTAATAGTACTAAAAAAATAATTGTTTATTATTCACTTTGCTCTGGGGCTTAGCTATTTGACTTAATTATTTATTTTATTTTGTTTGGACTAAACAGTAAACACCGGCTAACTACCTAATATTAACGGAGTAAATATTTGGCACTCGTAGACACATCCTGGTTGATTGCAGTTGTAATGTTTTATAAATGAAAGGCACCTTGATGATGGCTGATGTGTCATTGGCAGTTTATATTATAATAGTCTTCAGTTCCTACAATAGGTACCTACATTTATTCATACTGTCCCCACTTTGCTATAATTTATCCGATTACATGAATGCGTAATAATTGCCAAAGTTTAACTATTCGAACAGTGCCATCTTTCAATAGCTACAACAATCTGCCACGACACAAGCATGCTGATTATCGTAAAATTTTCCTCTACGTTGACTATGTAGTTACACATGACACAATAGATGTCGCTGCGCACTTACGCGTATCAAACATAGATGGCGCTGTCTGGGGTTAACTTAGCTCCAGAAAGATCCGAGCGAAGCATCCTTCCCAAAGTTGTACTTTCATGGAAAATCGGGAAAAGCCATCCCGGATACGATTCAGTCGGTTCGGGGCACTCTGCGCGCGAACTTCCCTAACCCATTCCCTTTCGGCTGACTACAAAGGGCTGAGTTTAGTGGTTGCGCCTTTACCTTTAAATACCATATAAGGTCTTTAAATTGAAAAATATTAATTTAGTTTTTTCTTGGGCAATTAACTTGCTTAGTTTAAGCTGTGTTAAAAACTTTTTAAAGTATTTTTATAAGGATTAAGGATTAACGTAGTCGCTGGCGGATAATAATGATCGGTAAGCATTTTTGCCTTTTGTAGTAACACTTTACTTTAATATATTTAAATAAAAACCTTTATATTAAATTATAAAAATTAGGTTTCCTGTAACGTTGTTTGCAGTTTTGCTGAAAGAAAGTACGTTACCTACTTAGATTTTTAAAAGGACAGTTTAATAAAAGTTGGATACGATTTCATTATTAGTTAAGTGCATCCATGAACATAAGTACTTTATGAAAAAGAAAAGTTTATGAAGAAAATATTATGACGCAATCAAATCTGAAAAACTGAAATATAAAAATTAATTATTCCTTTGTTAATTTAATAAATTATGTTATATTTTTTAAGACCTCACCGTGACCCTTTGAAGTGTTCACATCATAAAATGTATTTTATTTTATGACGTGAATACTTCAAAAGGGAACGAAATGCTACCAAAAACCAATGTGAATATTTTATATGTTTTTAAATATCTCTTTGTCCGATCCGGAGCTTAAATTTGCGCGGGTGCGTATTATAAAGGGATATGATGTATTTTGTATAAAACTTTTCAGAACTTTAACTTTTCACTCAGTGGATAATAATTATTTCTTGTGTATTAGGTTCCACGAAAATGGCGTAGAAGTTTGTATTTAATTACCTGATGTATATAGATTTCAAATTATTAATAGGTACCTAGCAATATCGGCAACACCAATTTGGTGAATCATTATATTTTTTGTGAGACGGCGCAAGAGAAAAATGTCTGGAGGGAATTGAGGGAGGTCCTTGCCCAGCAGTGGGGTAGTAAATATTGAAGATTTATTTTTATCATAATATTAATTTATCCTTATTCTACGAAGAGTTCCTAAGTAGGTATCTATATCTCATTGTAGTGGTTTTGTGCATAATGAGATACAAAACGATGTGGGTATGCTTCAAAAAGAAGATAGTGTGTATATGTACAAAATTTTGCAAACCGAATTTAAGTAGGAAAATTTTTTAAGGTTATCCCTGCAGTGATAACATTTTGTTTTTCCTAAAGTAATTGGTGTTCAATGGTTTTCTTAGGAACGATAAATTTTCTTCTTCTTTCAAAGAATATGTGAATCTAAAGCTCCACTAGGCATCAGTGACTTATAAATTCTCGCCCAAAGCACATTTTCGTCTAGAAAATTCTGGACGTTACTACGTCCGGATCTGTAACTTGAAGTGCAGAATTGTAATTTTTGAGTCAGGCAACGTCTTTGAAGGTAATAAAGTGTCTATGTAGGACTAATTTTTACCTGCGGCTTCACCCACGTAACGGTAGAAAAATATTCTAAGGAAACACGGTCCCGATATAGGACACTTTTAAAATTCGACACATAAGTAGACTATTCTCGTGTGCTAAATTTTAATTAAATCTGTCAAACACAGACCTACCTACCAACTTTTGCTTTTAAAATATTTGTGTAATAGTAGAAAATGTAGCAGTCAAGTTGGTCTGATTGTATATCTGCTATAGCTAACATAGCCATTCCTCTGAAATGAGAGCATTAACCTTTGTGAAAGCTTTCCAATCGTTCACAATTGAATTTTCTAATAAGTAAATTAAAAAATTACCAATCTACTAGCGTGTAAAATAATATTTATCGTTTTTCTGATTCGTTATGTCTACTATTTAATTAAATTTCACGGTAAGCCAAATTGGTAAAAGTGATTTCTCGAATTTATTGTGCCATACGCACGATCAAATAAAATGGAGTAATAATTTTGCTGGTCGTCAAAGGTCCGTTTTATTGCAGTGTTTATCGTTCGACAGTAAAATGAAATGTCGAACTTCAAACTGAGCAATATATGGGCACCATAGGGGTGGTAAAAAGGATCGTTCGAGATCGAGTTGAATTTGTGACGTAATTTCGATTCGACAACCAAATATAAACGGCGCCCGGGGAACCCTGTTTTTTGTGGCTGTGTACCTTTCTTAACAAATAGTCGGCTGATTCTCGGTAAACTGAGGACATTCTGTTTACTCGAAAACAAGAAGATACTTATTGTCAGTTCGTGTTTTACTTTGTCTTTTTAGCTGTGACCTGTTAAAGAGTTCATTTTGTACGTCTGTATTATTAATTTATGAGTTATAAAATTGCTTTTTATTTTACATTTTCTATAGTACCTCCCTGAAGGTAATAAGGAAGGTGGAAATAATAAGGAAAACTGTATGAAAAAGAATGTTAATTTTTCTTAAAAAATATGTTGCCTTAACGTGGTCGCTTACAATGGGCTTCATCAGAAGACTTAACTTAAAGTCACCCAAAGGGCAATGGAAAAGGCTATGCTCGGAATTTCCTTGCGTGATCACATCAGAAATGAAGATATCCGCAGGAGAACCAAGGATACTGACATAGCCCGAAGAATCAGCAAACATAAGTGGCAATGGACAGGATACATTGCTCGCAGAACGGATGGTCGATGGGGACGAAAGGTTCTGGAGTAGCGACCACGTACCGGAAGACGCAGCGTTGGAAGACATCCTACAAGGTGGACCAATGATCTGGTGAGGGTCACGGGAATCGATAGACGCGAGACGCACAGGACCGGTCGTTATGGCTGCACTTGAGGGAGGCCTATGTCCAATAGTGGACGCCTTTTGGCTGAAATGATGATGATGATGACGTTGCCCTATAATTCTTTTATAGGGTAACGCAACAATGTCCGGGAGAACTATCTGTAGGCCATGGACACGTTTGTTCCATGCGAGAATTGAACCTGCGACTTACAGCGTGGCAGCCAATCGGCACGTCAAAATTCATAATAATATAGCAAGAATGCATCAGACTAAATTGTCCCATTCTCGAGGGCAATGCGCACAATGCAATGCGCACTGAACCTGGTAGCTAATAGAATTGAATAATTATTCTCATGTTCACTGAGCGAGTTCGCAAAAGTTACATTACACTTTTTATGTTTTAACGGAAATATATAATAATTAATAATAAAATGTAAATAAATTAATTGCCTTGAATTGTATAAATTTAATTGAATGTTTTATTAATTTTTAAATTATAAATGTGTATTTGTAAATGTTACGAATTAAATTTAATTGACATGAAATTGGATTTAACTGATTGACATAAAATTAATTGGACATTAAATTATTATTTTAATTTATATTTTTGATTACATTATCGCATTGGGTTGATCTATTATGATAACTGTTATTTTTCATTTTTTGTTAGAGTTATGAATTCGTATTATATAATTGACATGAAATTATTATTCTAATTTTTATTTTGACTACACTATCGCATTGGGATGATCTGTAATGAGAGCTGTTTGTATATATGTGTAAAAAAAAATAAAAAAACAGTTTCCGTTGTCAAGTTAATAAATCAATAAAGAAAAAGGAATTTTATCCTGTAAAATAACAGTTGAAGACGCTGTTCTGTCGACAAGATTTTACATTCATTTTATTCAAATCCTTCTCATGGCAATCTCTGGAGCATAAAACTGTTCGAGACGGGCCCATTGGATTATTTCTTAAAGAATAGGATTCGGGCTGTGCGATATGTTCCCGTCCTAATGTTGGGCGACCCTTTGTCCTTTTGCCAAGTACCTTTGATATCGCACACCTGTTGTTCCCAAGATGCCTTGCAATGGCTTTTTATTGAGGAAATTCTCTTTTCAAACTTTTTCGATTTCGATGATTCTATATTTAAGTCGTATTGAAACTTTCATAGGTAATAATGGATTTATGTTGGTTTGTTGAATGGTGCGCTTTGGAGGGTTGATTGGAGGAAAATGTGGCTAAGTATAGAAGTCGGACGGGTCGATCCCCAAGGATAAAAAGCAACGCTTAGATTAATTTGCTAGCAGTACACTGTAGACTATACCCTGTATTATTTTAAGTTCATACGATCCATAATAAGGTTGTCTGATACCTATCGCTGTCAGTGTTAAGACCACCATTGTACCCATAAATTTAAGTTTATTTATAATTAGCTTTTGCCCGCGACTTCATCCGCGTAGAAGTCGAAAATGGTTAGGTTAGGTATTATTAGGTTTTTTGAGATACAAAAATATGAAATATTATTTATTATCTTCGTCGTGTGTGGTGAAAGCCCATTGAATTGTATGGCGAGCGACATTGTATCTTAAGATAAAATATTATAGTATCTTAGCCGTGTGCAGCGCCCCTTAGTAAACTCCACTGCGAGTGACGTAACCTACGACAAACTTATTATTTGTGGTTGGTACAGTAATCGAGTCTAGGGATCGAACCGCAAAATTAGGTATTTTTATTGTATATACTTTTCCGGGATAAAAAGCACCCAGTGTGGTGCCCAGGACATTAAAGAATAATTATACCAAGTTTCATCGTAATCGAACCGGTAGTTTTTGTGTGATGCCTGAACAAACAGACAGACAAATATTTTTTTAAACACATTTTTGGGTTTGGTGTGGGTCTAGTAACACCCCTGCCATTTATTTTTTGATATTTTCAATGTACAGAATTTACACTTCTACAGATTTATTATAAGTATAGATTTGTGTTACTTTTTGATGTACAAAGTAGTTTATTCTATTCTATTCTTGACGAGGTCGGTCTGTGGATTTTTAACACACTAAGATTCTTCTATGCTTCAAAAAGCACTTTAAGCCGTTGGTTCTGGAAGTCAGTTCTAAGTATTTGACAGACGTTATGTATAGTCAAAAGGGACGCGGTCCCGGGTCTGACCCGGTGTAATAATAAAATAGTGTCCGAAGTGTTCCATGGTGCATGCCTGCTTAGACGTTGTTAAATTTATTCATGTTATTCAATCATTTATCTAATCCAATGTATCTCATTTAATTTATCTATTATGCTATAACAATTTAATTGAATTGAATTAAATAAATAAAAGCCAGAAAAACTGACACTAGTTTTGCCAAGGGGGCTTGATAGTCAATCGCTTCTTGTATAAGACTGGAATCGAGGTATCCTGAATTCTTGCTTGGCTCAACTGGAAACCAACCCCAATTTAGTTGGGAAAAAGCAGATTAATTGTCAAGTAATTGCAAAATTTGTGGTTATTATGTGTTTTACGTCACAGTTAAATATTATAAACTCTTAGTTTCAAATTGATACTTGTAATTCAACAATACCGGTTAGTAATTACATCCACGATTTTGTGTTCATAGTCTCAATTATCAACAAGCTGTACAAAAACCATGGGTATTCCACAAAAAAAAGGAATCGTTACCTCAAATCGCAACAATTACAAAATTAAAAACAGATTAGCACGCCGAATCACAAATCATTGTCCACAGTATAAATTAATTCCCTCAGTTTGAATTGATTAGCTGAAACTTTGGGTCACGTAGAACGTTCTGGCGAACTTATCTACAATTACAGTCCGCCATTGTTTAATATCCAACGACAGTTTGTGCCCTTTAAGTTAAAATTAGCGGATTTGCTTTGAGAAGTCTCAATTTATCTGTTTTGTATTGCGTAACTATTACTAAGTCATACTTTTTTTGAGGTTGGAAATCATCCAATGGTTTCTCTCGCTCTAGGGTGGAAAAAGAGGGCGTGTCAAAGTTTTACTGACTAAAACACACCTGTATCCTTCAGTTGCTGTTTGTGGTCACTCTTTCAAACGTTCTCACAAGCATCAGTTTTGCTGACATCTCTTTGCAGCGCGCGTGGGACACTATGCGCCGTCGACTTAGGCTTGGTCCTAATCGGTCGGGTGGACGACGCACTACTATGCATTCGAAATAAGAATAGAAAAGTCAATAACCTCGATCTGTCAAATGTTGGGTGAAAAGTAAGATTTGCAAAGAAAATTTATTTGCGTATCAATAAAGGGTTTTTTAAATTAAATTTTAAAAATGTATTGTTTTACACCTCACCCTACCCAATTTCTTCGATTTGACAGTATGACGTGACGTCACAACATGGCAATCGATCCTATTCTTATTTGGAACGCATTGTAATCATTGTTCGGCATCCGCAAGCCCGTATTTACGCAGGTCGAAATTTGCCCCATGACTCCCGAGGTCCGAGCATTTCCTTCGGCGGCGGCTGGGACGCAATGAGGTCCTCACGGTTGCGACCAACTCCTTCGCTCGCATAACTGCTTTACGGAAGAAGGCGGCCGTTTGCTAATCCATCTCACTCGTCACTCTGGACTATGGTCTGAACCAGAGCATGGCGTGAGAGATCAGCGCCGCCAAACATAAATCATACTAACTTCTTCATTGAAATTACTAGAAATGTGTAGAGAAATGATAGATTCTTAAAAAAAATATGACTGGGTCGGAAATATAAAAGCTTTAATCTTTTTTCCTTTAATGCTTTCAAGGTTTTTGCGAAACCTATAAAATACGTGTATAGAAATATCGTCAAAAAATAAAGGTAGGAAAAAACCTTGGAAATCAGTTGAGTTCTCCTATAAATGTTTTATTTTTTCGGTATCAAAAATTTGTTATAACATCGATGAACAGAAAAGTATGTATTTGATAAAACAAAAGGCATTATAGATACAAAAAGAACAAGTCAAATTAGATTTTTCAAACAAAAGTATCTTTTCAATATTTTCAGTATCTGTCGTACAAAATCAACGAACGCTTTTATGGAAATGAAAAATGTCGTTATGAAATTCGCGCGCTTAATATTTATCAATCCCGCTTCGGTTGCGACGAATATTAATATTGTGAGCTGTGGGTTTCAAAATTCTATTAGATATACCTACATAATTTTAGATTTGGTACGAATTTTTTTACATGCCTACAAGCTTACATTGATGTCTCTATCGGACGAGTTTGATCGAATCCTGAACAATCATGATTATATTTTTCATAGTTTTGATATAATAATGTATTGCGTTGTCTATTTTAGAAGACTTTTTTGAGTAGGGTTGTGGTACTGACATAGTTATAAAGTTTCTTTAACATTACCTTCACTATTCTTCGTGTCTAGTCTTGCCTTTTCTTGCTTACCATATACATTTGGTAGGTTAATGTATATACAGAAAAAGTCAAAAGAGACGTAGGGTTCGGATGCAGTCTATGATCAGTACGCGTTGTACGTGATGACATACGGCACTGAAACGTACTCGTTCATCATAGCAATGGAGAGGGCTATGCTCGGAGTTTCCTTGCGTACTCTAATCCTCAGGAGAACCAAGGTTACGAACTGCCTAAACTTAAGTGGCAGTGGACAGGACATATTGGACATTAAACAGATGGTCGATGAGGCCGAAAGATTCTGATGTGATGACTACGTACCGAAAGACGCAGCTTAGTGTAGCGGAAGGCATCCCACAACGTGAAACGAAGGCCTGGTCAAGGTCACGAGAATTCAATGGATGCTGGACGTACAAGACTCTTTCGGCTGAAATGGTGATGATGGTACTTTCAGCACTCCTATAAAAAACTGACTTAAAGAATTCAATTGTTTTCTTTTTTTTTCAATCCTTCAAAAGTATATTCGTCATAATAAAAATCTCCGATCTACCAATAATCGTCTTCTACGATGTCCCACATACCGCTCTGGGTTTATCCAGTCCTCCTTCTTTGTCAAGGCGTTCTCTCTTTGGAATGCGCTCCCGCTGAACATCAGGATGGCATCCAGTCGGTTCACTTTTAAGGTCATGGCACGTGAACACATTCGCAGGAAGTTGGTGTAATCATCACAGCGTTGATTTGTTGGATCATTCGTTTTTCATAATTTCATTGTTAATTTGTATGTATGTATCTAAGTATATATTTATTATTGTATTTCTTTACCATTAAGCTGCACCTACCATGTTTTGTTTCTGCACCACCTTAAGGTCGACTGGTAGTTTGGTGTTTATTACTAGTGCATAAAGTTTTAATAAATAAAAAATATATTCGACCAACCAGCCAGCATGCTAACAAGGTACGTTTTTCAAGCAACCTCCTTAGATATCACAGTACTTATTAAAGTCTAATAAAAGTGGCTAGCTGGCACGCGGCGGTCCGACCCCTGGCTTTTTATGGCTTAGTTTCCTTTGTTTCTCGGGTAATTTGCAATTCCTTTCACCACCGGTTCATAAATTAAAACAGTCAGTTAGTAACAGCATTAGCAGTTCGTGTTGCATAGCAAAAAGAAGATTTTTATCGGCTGGATTTCCCTAGCGAACTATATACGTTTGTATATTTATCTACTATTTTGTTACCAAGGAGCTGAAAAGTCGATCGGGCTCGCGCAGTAGCTAAACCATTCGCTCCGGGTTTGACTTTGATCGCCGCTAGAATATATAACCTACCTATGCATATTTGCAAAGCCGGAATGGATTTTCTTGACTTTGGTCAGATACGAATCTGTGGTTGTATTTTTTTTTTGGGTGTACACTGTACAATTATTAAGTAACTTCTCTTGCTTTGGGTGAAGCGAGAGAAAATGCTTGACTTTTGCTAACTAAAATCTACCTATGGTTCTTCAGTTGGCATCGGGAGTTGTAAGACGACTAATGACCACCGCGTGCGCAGGCTTGCGGCAAATAAGCAATGTGTAGTTCACCGTCCAGTCGTCGGGTAACGTTTCACGAACCTCTCAAAAAGATAATAGCAACACCTCAGGGGCCCAGCAGGGCCTAGGCCTACTAGGACCATGGGTCAACTTCTGAAAGTTTACTTGGTTCTAAGACGCAAAAGGCAACTGATGGAACATAGGTGTGGTTTTAGTCCCCTTCTTCCGCACCACCCTAGAGCAAGAGAAGTCATTAAATGATTTCTCCCTTAAGAAAAACTCTATATGGCTTTTCTGTGCATAGAATAAATAAGTAACCCATAAAACCGCCCCACCTTCTAATCGAATTCACAGCACTGAGATCACCAATTTATCAGCCGAACATGTTAATTAATCGTGTTTCATCATTTCCTTGGAATTGTTTTTTGTTGCCGTTTTATGTGGAAAAACCCCATTAATGGGCATTAACAGATGCGGCGTAAAAGCGCTTTTCCACTACACAACCATGACGTTGGAGGGACAGATAGACGGCCTGCGATAATGTTTGAAGGAACACAGGTGGGTTTTAGGCCATAAAAGTCTGACACCATCTCATCTCATTCTACCCGGCGCGGGACTTATTTGATGATTGTTCACCATAATAAAAAAACCGGTCAAATACAAGTCGGACTCGCGCTCCGAGGGTTTCGGACAAACTTACCTAAGTATGTATAATAAGTTCGATTTTCGAAACGAGTCTCTCAGGTATTTTTTATGATTTGAACAAAAGAAATTGTAATGTTATTACTTTACGATTCTTTTTTTTTTCTTCAGGACTTTTTCTATACTTGTAAGTGTACCTTCCTTCTAGTCAAATTTTAGGATTCTAGGTCAACCGAAGTACCCTATAGATTTTGATTTCCTTATGAGTGTCAAAATATACGCTAGAAACGGAGAATAAACGGCCTTACCTTTAATTTGCGTTGAATTATAATTTTGATTATTTCACTGCTTCATGGGGGTAGCAGGCGTAAGTATTTGTTATTAATTTCAGCTTAATGACAGATGGACAGGAGGAAAGACAGACAAACGGATAATAAAGTGATCCTTTTATGGATTCCGTTTTTTCAGATTGAGGTAAGGAACCCTAAAAAGAGACAAATAGATACGGTAACGATTTATTTATTGATTTATTTACAAGCACTTGTACAATGTTACCTAGGATGTCTAAGGGGCTGTACAGTAGAAACTTACAAACTAAAAAAAAAACATTTAATAAAAACAATAATACCCTAATAACAAATCCATACACATTGAAGAAGAAAAAATATAAAACTAACTAACTAACATATAATTTAAAAATAAAAAAAAACGATTAAACGTTAATTATTTTTTATTCTCTGCTAGTAAAGTAACGTTTATGGTTGGTTGTTGCACAACAGAAGTAGAACAAATATTTCAACTTACGGTATGCAAACATACAAGTCTTTGCTCTAGGGAGAAGGAATATGCTTCTCTTTAAAACAATTTAGTCCAACTTCATACACTACCTGAAGATTGTTAGCAAAATGTCTTCATGCATTATGTATCTAACACAAGTTAGTGTAACTTCACAAATACCTCCCTGTTTAATACGAGATCCGTAGACTGGCTAATTAAACTTTGTATGTTACACTTTGCCGGGAATGTATGAGTTCGTCAAAGTTTGCGAGACTAACACGTTACGTGTCGGTAATTACGTATTGGGTAACTGCCACAACAGTTTGTCGTTTGTCGAGGAATACAATTTGTGTTTGACGGTTTGCCGGTACAAGTTGTGCACTGTTGCCAGTGGAGAGCGGTCAAGCGATCTATGTTTAGTGCTTGAGGTCTGTGGGCAATGAATGTTTGGTGCTGACAGCAAAACCAGAACCGTGCAGTTACACTGCCAGCTTTACAGCAGTTCAATTTTATCGCCTGTACGTTCAGATGCGTAGACGTTCACTTTGAGTATACACTGGCGTTTATTTCAGTGTTTCTTTATGGGATATTTTTAACAGTTCATCAAAAATCTTATTCTTCACTAAAAATACTAATTCTATACCAGATAGGTATTAATAGACTTTTTACAATTATTATGGGACCTTGGGCACCTTGATTCGGACAAGTTAGGTTAAAAGGGGATAGTGGGCTCTAGTGAGTGAGCTAAGCGAGCGAATACAGCCCCCACTATCCCCTTCGTGGTTTTTTTAAACCACTCTGAAGAGCATATTTTATTTATTAAAACTTTATGCATCAGTAATAAACACTGTACAAAGGTGGACTTAATCCCCTAGGCATTTTCTACTAGTCGACCTTAAGATGGTGCAGAAACATAGCAATTTTAGTACACGATTAGTATTTTTTGGAGAAATAAAGGCATAAAATAAATTGATGAATATAGTTAAAAAACAATCTTTCTTTATTGCCTTCGCATTTCTTTGGGATATTGCTTTACAAGCCACAAGTTGTATTTCTTACTTATTTATTTGATTGACATTGAACTTACGTCCTTCGTTTTTTTATGAGTAAATGATGCAACTAAATACTTGACCTTTATAAACGTTTATTCACAGCTATGTTTAAACAAAAACCATTGAACTTGAACTTTCACGATATCGCAGTTACTTTAGCTGACTTTTGCATGTAGGAAACATGCACAGCAGCCTGCATTGCATATTACAGCAATCAAATGTGATTACATCTCGCGTAGTAGTTGGTACTGTGTGAATTGTTTGAAATACCTACATCAACCGCCTTATAATGCTTCCTCTATTGGGACCCAGGCCACCTCTCTTATAGAGAGATGGGGCCACAATCCAATTCGTGGGTCCATTACGGATCGATGGGTCTTCAGTACCTACCTAACATTAAAACGACCGGTGATTTTTCTAAGTATTTAATTAAAAATCATTTTTTAAGTAACACGCCTAAATTAAATGTGCACAAAAAACTCTGAACAACAAACGTGTTAATCAAATTCAGCTAGAACTAATAATTTTGTTGCACTTGTTTGCAAATAAATTTTCATAATTATTATTACTTATTTATTAAAACTTCATGCAACACAATAACTTACTTCCTTAATTTACTTACTTACTGACTTAATGCCTTATTATAATTAAATTATTATTTTCTGGCCGTCAATGCACTGGAATCCAAGTCACAGAAGCTTATATTAGAACACTCGGTCTTTATTTTTTTCTTTTTTCATCAGAATCCACACTTTTGCCGTCACAATTTTGTGCTGGCATAATTGTGACGTCATAAGCATGCATTTGTTTTTTTTTACCTATGTTCAAATTATATTCTAAATTCGAATGAGTGTTCTCATCCAGCCAGAACTATAACATATTTCCTGGTTTAAGATGAAATACAGTTCGGAAAATTCTCAGGCGACAGTTTGGCAGACTGTTACTAGAATGGCATTCCTATGTTCAATAAAACGTGCAAGTGCATAACACACACAGCCATCACAGTAGACTTGCTTCCATTTCTGGTGAACTGTAATGTTACGAGCTGTTTCATTACAAGTTTTAGCTGGAGCTTTTCTTGTATAGTTGTCTGACTGCGAGACATTGGCACTTGTTCAATTATTCCGTGTTTGGTTTAAGTTAGCTATTTATATTCTTTAGTTTAGTTTGATGGGGGCAACTTCGTTAGGACCTAAAAATAGACGGGAAACAGATCTGACAACGTATTTTCCATAGATATTCGTGTGTTTTCATACAAATTTATTTATGTAATTACGTGCACACAAACATTTAAAAAGGAAAGGAAATAATACAATAAGAAGAGCACAAAGGAGCTGTTTATTTCAGATGAAATTTCTTCCCGCAAACCTGCGACAGGAGAATAGGGTGAGAGTTTAAACACAGCGTGTAGAAATAGGTTAGAAAAAAGTTAGTAGCTGTTAAAAGGTTAGCAAATTGTTCTATTTAGTATAGTATAGTCGGCCTTATAACGTCCCCACTGTTGGGACTCAGGCCTCGTCTCTAGGAGAGGGAATGAGCCATAATCCACCACGCGGGCGCGGTGCGGGTTGGTGGATGTCAAATGTCTTCGAATTTTTGGTTCTTGGACATGCAGGTTTCACCACTGCTCTCTTGTTTCCTCCTGCGTCCTACTTAATTGTTCTATATACTTACAAATAAAATACAAATAGGTTTTCACATCGTTATTCTATTGTCATGACAAGCCTGTCTGCCTTAAGACGATAAAACTAGTCCAAGTTAAAAACTGGCCACGTGCGAGTCGTTGAAACCACATCTTTCCTATATTTGTGGACCTTGCTTCACGCCAAATTACAGGATTCTAGGTCAACGGGAAGTACCCTGTAGGCTTTGGTTTACTAGCGAGTGTAAATATATGCATCTAAACGGGGCATAACCGCCCTTAACGTTAAACGATTTTAATTGCTGCTTGGGGTAGCAGACGGTCTACCTTATCTTATCTTGTTGTGGGGCTGGCCCTAGGCCAGAGAACTTCGACCCTTTTGGATCTTTTTTGCTATTCCCCTCCTGTCTACTCAACCCCTAGCCCTCCGTGCACCTTCTTCATGAGTCCCAGTATGGCTTTGATGGGGCTGAGCCTGTAGTCCTCTGGTCTTGGAAATGGTTGGCCCAGATAAGTACTCTAGTCTTTTGGAGCCTAGTGCTGCAAAGTCGCACAGCAAGTGTTGCATATTCTCCTCTGCATCTCCACAGATCCTGCAAATCGGGTCGCTTGCTAGTCCCATGTTGTGGAACTGTTTGTTGGTGGCATAGTGCCCCGTGAAGACTCCTGTAATTGTTCGAAGCTGTGATCTGCTGTACCTCCATAGTTTTTAAGTCCAGGCTTTATCTTAGCAGATGGTCTAAGTATTTGTTATTAATATCAGCTTCATACCTCCACGCGTTCCTAAGAAAAAGGGTTTTGACAGACGAGCAGACAGACAAACGGATAGACGGACAACAAAGTGATCCAATAAGGGTTTCCTTTTTTGGAACGACTTAGGTACGGAGCCTAAATACCGAAACACGATTATTCTGTGGTTTAACAGGCTTCACAAACTTAACAATGAATGTGATAAAAAACTTCCCCATGTTGTAGCAAACCCTTTTGTTTACACGGAAAAGGGTAAAAGATTAACTCGCAACAATTTGCATAAGTATTTCGGTACCTTTATTGTGTGCGTGTTTTCTAAATTAGATTAATTTAATACGAACGTGTTAAGAGGCGTACGTGGATGAAAAGCGAATTCAAAAGAGAAAGAAAAGAAGATTTAAGTAAATAAAAAGTAAATGGTGTAAACGAGATGTATGTTTTTGGTCAGTTTTTATTTTTACTAGTTTAGTCTATTCCATTCACAACTTTGGTTAGTTACTTGGCGAAAACATAATCCAATGATCTTCCTCAATTAATAATTTAGGAGTCTTCGAGGCTAGAGTGAATAAACTCGTGCCATTTGCCATTGATCATCGCTGTTACCGATAAGACCGCCATTGTACCCATAGATTAAGTTAATTTAAGTTTTTGTTACTATTTTGATGTACAATAAAGTTTTATTCTATTCTATTGATTGAATCACTATTTACCATCAGGTGGGATCACAGTCAAGCACTGGTTTATATCATTTAAAGTAAACTCTTACTAGGTTATCGGTTGTGTATGTTTTATTAAAGCAATTTTGATAGTGACCTAACCGAATCTATTTATGTAGCAAAGTACTATGTACTAAAGCAATCGTACGATTACCTACTATAATGTCCTTATGAGCTCCATTTGATCTGAACTTGGTAATATAAAGTTAAAGCTGTGTCTTCACTGTTCGCGATTGTTTGACCTCGATTCATCTGCTCAGCTTATTCCAGTCGAGTGCTTTCGGCCAATTACCTATTAGATGCTATTGTTTTAAAACCTTGGCCAATGTTTTATTGCTTGTTATATCTTTTATGTATCTATAGTAGAGTCATTTTCACACAGTTTAAAATCGAAGGCCTTTTTGTCTGATTCCTATCTTTATTTTGACCTGATTTATATGTTCTTATTGAGATAAAGTTGCAAGGTTAGTGCTTCAATGGGAACTATTTATACAGTGGGTCACTGGCATTATGTAAAAAGATACATAGCATCTGTGGCAATACGACATTGTTTGAAAGAGTTACCGCAGCCTTGGAACGCAAAGGGCCACTGCAAGAATACGGGTAGGTTTTCGTCAATAAAAGGCTGACACTCCCTCTCGCTGGAAGAATTTATTTGGTTTCCCACCTAAAAAATGGGCTTTCAGATGTCCTTAGGTCAGCCACATGCCTCTTCGCCACTTTATGCCATAAAAATGGACAAGAAGCATCCAGTGACCAAAAAATGTTGAGCCTTGTCACACTATATAACCATCATCATCATTTCAGCCGGTAGACGTCCACTGCTGGACATAGGCCTCCCCCAAATGTCGCCACAATGAACGGTCCTGTGCGTCTCGCATCCATCGGATTCCTGCAAACTTCATCAGGTCATCGGCCACCTTGTAGGGAGCCTTCCAACACTGCGTCTTCCGTTCGTTCACTATATAATATTATATATTAATATTATAAAGGTGATAGTTTGTTAGTGTGTGTGTATGTGTGTACGTTTGTTACTTCTTTACGCTCGAACGGGTGAAAGGATTTGAATGAAATTTGACACACGGCCAAGTCCTGGAATAGCACATAGGATACTTATTATTCCGGGAGTATGTTCTCTTGGCGACGTTTTTTTTACTTTCACGGAGGCGAAGCCGCAGGCAGCTGCTAGTTCAAAATAAATCCTATGTCATGAAAACACAGCATAAGCATAGCATAATCAGCATTATAATGTTCCCACTGTTGGGACTCAGGCCTCCTCACTAAGAGAGGAAATGGGCCGTAATCCACCACGCGGGCCCAGTGCGGGTTGGTGGATGTCACATGTCTTCGAATTTTTGGTTATAGGATATGCCAGTTTCCTCACGATGTTTTCTCACCGTTTTTAGAGCAGTGTTGATGAAATAAATTACACAAAGTAATGCGGCTGGCTGAGTTTGAACCCGTCACCTTACTACTCCTAAATCGGGGCAGTTACCACTAGGCCACCATTACAAACGAATAGGCCACAATAAGTGAGCAATTAGGAAAGTATAGAAAAAAATACTAAGGACCAGGTACAAAAGGGCCATTACGTACATGAATGGTCTTTTGTACTCTTTCATGCGACTTACTACATCTCTTATCTCCAACATTGGGACCTAATCTTTTTCGTATGTATGGGTACTTGAGTGAGAGATCTCCATTACGGTGGAGCAGTGACGCTAACACTTATTAGGACTTGAGGTACTTTAGTGCCATTTGGTGCCTTACTATAATTGTTTGGGGTACACTTTAGTCTGGGAATTTTAGAGTAGGTTAGCTATAACATAGTAATATTTGACAACTTTCAACCAACACCATTTAGTCCCAAACAAAGCAGAGCTAGTGATTTTAGTACTAGACAACTGATAAACATACTTATATATTTCTAAATATATACGTATTATAGACTGGCAGAAGTCAGCGATTTCGCCCACGTAAAAGTAGGTTCCTCCATAAAAATTTTGAACCCCCGTTTCATCACCTAAGAGGTGAATTTTGGAAAATCCTCACTGAGTGTTCGATTACGTTATATGGCGGTTCCACATTAGTGTCGTGAAGCTCCATAAACAGGCGTGAACGTGAATGTGGACGGCATTCGCGGGGTTTACGCGCGTTCACGCCTGTTCCCCGATCAGAGTCGGTATTTTGTCTCACGGCAAAGGCTTCGCGCCCCTTTCGCGCGGTGTTCACGGGTACACATCCACATTCACGGCCCCGTGCCAGTTTACTCCGCACTACAAAGGCGTACGAACGTGGGTAATAAATGAGAAACTTTCTGAAGCAAATATTCTAAGTCTACGGTTGATATACGAGTAAATTTCTTAAATTCTCCGCAGGGTTCAAAATGTAATTCTGATAACTGCTTCTCCATAGAAAGACTGAAATGAATTATATATGACTAATAATGAAAGATCTGTTCATATACTAAATCAATTAAAAAAATGCACTACACCAGCAAACACATTTTCATCGGTTACGATGTATTTCAGTCATCCACCATCTTTTTTTTCCAACGCTTTCTAGTAATTTTTTATTTTGGACGTCTGAATAGTCATATGTTGCCACAGCAAACAAAGTTATTGCAGCAGCAGCTTTTACGTCCATTTCACGGCGGGTTTCACGAACGATTGTGAGCATCCCGTGAATGTGGAGGGCACGACTTGTGCCGTGAATTCGCGCGTGAATTCACGGCACTTATGTGGAGCCGCTAATAAAAGGAAGTAGTGTGCAAAATTTCACTAACCACTTGATCAACAGACCAGTCTAATCAATGACTATAATGTGAATGTGAGAACAATGTAGACTCCACGAATTCTTAGGTTACTTCCTAATACGATTCATTTTTTATTATGATTATTTTTATTGTACTTTTTAGTACAATATTGACCGGTCTACACTGTCCTTACATATCTACTGTCACTGTCATTACTTATACTGCAATATGGAAATATTGTAAGAACAACAATTCCTTAAAAGAATAACCATGGAGTTTCTTGCCGGTTCTTCTCCATAGGAAACGACCAATTTGGAACCGTGCACTAGCTTCTGACGTTTTATAAGTGCCCATGTACGCCTATATGAAATAAAAAACTTTTGACTTTGACTTGACTAAACTTGACTTTGAATTTGACTTTGACTTTGACTATACCTACATAAGCCTGATGAAGCTAGTGGATATTGAAATATATCTTCAGGACCAAAAAACCAATATGCAAATTTTTCTCTGTTAAAATTAATATTGCTAGAATTTTTCTTTATGTAAAGAGAAAATTTAGAAGCTTTGATCACGTAACATCCTTTCAGTAATAAATGAATAATTTTATTCCATTACAGATTCGCTGAAGTTTTCGTAATCGGATTCATATGAAACATTAAATAATAAAGCGGTCCCGTAATCCCAAGGCACTGATAATTCTGGATAAAATAACCTTTTACATAAATCGGCTTTGGAATCAATTAAATTGGTTTGATCAGGATTCATAACTGTTCAAGAAGAATGTAGTTTTTTTTTTCGGTTGGAAAATCATCTTATGACATGACCCGCTCTCGGGTGGAGCGGGAGATAGTGTAAGACTTTTACTGACTAAAAACTCACTCCTAATCCTTCGTTGACTTTCGTACCGGGGCCGAGTTTTCCTTTCAGAATCAGACCCTTGGCCCCAGTAGGCTTCGACCCTACTGGGCCCCTACAGTTGCTGACATCTCTTTGAAGCGAAGGAGAATGTAATACTGCGGGATTCTTCGAAAGAAGAAGAATACTGCTCTACGCAGAGTGTGAGAAGCTATTCCCACACTAATATAAAGGAGGAATATATGAAAAAATAAATGACCCATAATTTTTCCATAATGAACCCAATTTTCTTGTTGCTGGGAGATGAGTCTTCCATATTTCAAAATTATTCTAAAATATTTTTTTATGATATTTTCCTTCGCCTTATTACATCAATTAACAAACAACTGAGTAACAAGTAAAATAAAGTGAGGATTGAATAAGTCTATGAATCTAGTGAATTAGATTTCACATAAAATAAAGGTTGATTAAAACCTATATTTTACGTAAAACTGAACTGTCAAACGGTATAACACAGAGATACTACTGTAGAGAGTTTCGTATTCCTTATCTCAAAATACAGGGCAGCACTAAAATCTGGTAGCGTCTTGATATTACCGAGCTTAAAATTGAATTGATGCCAACCTTGACTACGCAGGCTTCTGTTTTACATACAAGTCGTTTCAGACTAGCTTTAATGTTCGTTGGGTCTTTGAGATGTTAGTTAACGGTCCCGCATTTAACCTGGATGTCAAAGTGTATGTTGTTGGCAAATCAAGCGTAAAATGTTTATCTGTACCTGATTCTTTTGCTTGCCCTGGGGCACGTTATTTAAAAAGTTATACGTATCGTTTTGATTTTTTGGGAAAACCCCTGAATGCCAGAAAAAACAACGTTACTTACTTAAAAAGCTCCAAAGCAATGAAGGTAGATTAAACCTGGAAAAACTATTTAATAGTCTATTATTTATTTATTTTTTCACTCAGCTTGCCATTTCTGATAGTTTTGGGCCCCAAGAAGCAAGACCAACTTACTCGTGTCCTCATTTATCTACCTACCTCTTTTTTATTTACCTTTGATACAGCCACGTTTTGCCTCCGCTTATTCGGCGTGATATTTATTACGTAGGTGTAAACGGCCTGATCTTCATAAGCGATAAAATGGGTTAATGTATGTAGGAAAATCGGCGATGACGTAATTTTTTCGTATCTAAAGTAGATTTGCATACGCGTGGAGCTATTCAATTTCCAAAAATGTCTTTGCGTTAATATTATTGATGTTTTTGGAACTGGCTGGCAACTATGTTATAAAGCGTTTAATAGCTTTCTAAAGTATATATTATTATATTATATTATTATTATATTTATAAACAAGTTGATAAACATTATTAAAAAACTTAGCTAACTATAAACCCGTACCTTAACTAAAATTAGGAGGATTTTTTTTTTCTCATCACTATCGATTAGAGTTATGCCCAAAAGATTGGCGGCGTTGCCACGCTGTACGGTAATGCTTAATCTCTCAAAGCCACCTTTTGGGTCATGCGAAGTGTCAGCTAGGCGTTCTGATAATTATTTAAATAGTGTATGAGACTCGGAGCCCACGGCATAAGAGTTTCAGCCCCACACGGTTCAAAACGGAGCCTGTCATATTTTCGCCACTTAAGATTGTTCAGCAGCACCATCAGCACGACGAACTCGAAAGATAGGATAACACAAAATTCGATTAGGTAGATGTGTGCATATTATGTCATATTTCCACATCTCTGGTAACCATGGTCGAAGCCTACGGGGCCACGGGTAGTGTGAAAGTGAAACCCGGGGCCCTGAGACGAAGGCAAAGAAGGAACAGGAGTGGGTGTTTAGTTAGTAAAAGTCTGACACTATCTCCCGCTCCGCCCAAGTGCGTAATTTGTCATAAGATGATTTTCCCACCCAATAAAAATTTTAAAAAAATCTCTGGTAACCATATTCTTCCGATTGACGTCTCAAAAATTAATTTCTGTGCCACAACACGGTACCATCAAATACTTCAAAACCTAATCTCGGTACTATAAAATTAAAAATTAATCACGTCGTTTCCCTTCGCTGGCCACGTTAATACGGCCTTAAGTCTGTTGGCAAAAATTCAAAGTTTAATCGTACCATCAGTGGTGGGTGGGGTGTGAGTAAATTCAGCGAACTAATGGGGCTGCTACTCAACCCAGCCACGTTATTTATTATTCAGACAGCCACTGACCGTGGTTACGGCAATCACTGGGGTGATCATTCACATAGCCAGATACAGAATAGCCTGTTTTCGTTTGCGAAACGAATAAACTTAGTGTTTTGTTCGTAAAAGTAGTTAGAATCATTTTTAATTTAATTTTATTTATGTATTTATCATTTTTAATTCAATTTTATTTATTTATTTAAACTTTGTGTACATAGCGGTGTATCGCTTTGTGTACTTTGTTCCGGTTAATCTCCTTTGGATCGAATTTTGACAGAACTTCCTTTTCTGCTGAACTGATTTTATAAGGAGTAACTCAAGCTACTTTTAAAAACTTCTTGACAAAATCTTTTAGATTATCTCGATCTATATAATAATAATAAAGGGGCGTTTAGATTCTGAGATTGGTACCAGCAGGCTTAGACAAATAACATTCCTGTTAGAGTTCCCGCCTACCACTAATTGTAAATGTATGGTAACGACATTATTAATAATAATAATGTTACACTCCTGAAAACGGCGCGTATTGTTCGAAGATTCGTCTCTCAGGGGCCCTGACCACCGGTAGCTTGGACCTTGTTCCGATGCCGGTGGGCTACTATTTTTTATATTTTAAATGTTTTTTTTTTATGAGTTTTGTTTCAAAAAACATTTTAAAATGTAATTTATATGTCTATTTAATAAATAAAAAATAAAATAATAATATTCCACAAGTTTCAGACAATGCCGTCAAATCTCAAATTAAGCATAACTTGTGGTACAACTGATGAACATACTTATATATACATATATGTTATAGATAAATAACAACCAGACCAGACACAGAACAAATGATTGTGCTCATCACACAAACAATTGTCCTGGGTGGGAATCGAACCTACGACTTCATGCATTACAGTCAGAGCCACTGACCACTAGACTAACAGGTCAGTCATTACCTGCAAAGATGATAGGTCATGTCAATGCGATACAGTTTCTACTTAACGATAGACGAGAACGCTAACAGAAAAGTAATTTCCCTAAGCCTACAGTTCAGTTTCATCCTTTCGATCAATCCTTTGTACACCAAACTACAAAGTTAATACAAAGTATATTTTCGTCGATCTATCAGCAAACTTGGATCACCGACCACCGACTCAGTTTTCTCGCCTATCACAAACACTTCAACAATATCAGATTTCGTTCATTTTGTAGCGACAATGTCGGGTCTACATCTGTTAGTTAAAGCGACAGTGACCTCGCAACAATAACAAATGGCCCAGTTAAATTGTAGATAAACCGGCTACCATCCGCCAGAAGTTTGCCTCCCTTTACTGCGAATTTTATACTATAGGAGTTATGTATTAGCTTTTACCCTGATAGGCGTTTTCATAGCAGATTGTTATAACTTTACATATATTATATATAGCAAACTAGACTGGGACTCAGGCGTTAACACTATCAGAAATGGGCTGTAACCCACCAAGTGTTACCCAGTGTGGGTTGGTATTTATCACACTAGCTTTTGCCCGCAGCTTCGCCAGCGTACATAGAATATAGCCTATGTCACTCAGGAATAAACCAGCTTTTTATCGGTGAAAAAATTTCAGCAATCGGACCAGTAATATAAGAGATTACCTCCTACAAACAAAAAAAAACAAACTTTACCTCTTTATAATATTAGTGTAGATTATGTTCAACATTTTTTGTTCTATGATATGCCGGTTCCCTCACGATGGTTTCCTTCACCGTTCTAAGAGTTGTGGTGTTGCCTGGGTTCCAACCAGTGCGTTACGACTCGAAAGCCAGGACCGCTACCACCGGATCACCATTTTTGATACAATGGTGATCGGGGGGTAACGGTCTTGATGATCAGAGGCCCTACCACGAGCTCTTAACACGATCTATTTTACGACCAAAATGAACTGTTATAGGGATAGAGCTTTTTAGAGTATATAGCTCTATCCTCTTTTCTCACTCGCACGGCGGAAAGAAAATAGTCATGACGAGTTAAAATGACAGTCGTGTGAGTGATAGAATATGGATCAGGTTATGTTTAGAGTTAGATAAGTTTTTTGAATTGATCAAATATTTATATGGCCTACAGATAGTTATTCCGGTACAAACTTAAAAAAAATACAACCGAATTGATAACCTTCTCCTTTTTTTGAAATCGGTTAAAAATAACAATTTAAAGGCACGTAGCGGGTGCATTCATGCAAATTACAGATTGGACTAGGTTTTTTGAGGTTTCGTTTTCAACATGTGGTTCTCCCATGAACTGAAAATAAATAATGAAAATAATTAATGAACTGAAACTTATATTCTACTATAACTATACGTTGATATCAATTTATGAAACAAAGAAAATGTGATTAGATTGAGATTAGAAAATAATAATATATATGGCTGCCATATCTGAAAGTGAGCTGAAAAATGATAACAAGTTGAATGATTGAAGTCTTAAAATGGAAACAAGGTAGGCATTAAAAAACAAATTATTTACTGTCCAATTAAACCGTCCCTGTGCCCAAAAGGAAAAACTGAATTATTATGATTACTATTGGGTGATAGATCTGTGGAACATTTCTTTAGAGATGATTGCCTCCCGGCTGGGATAAAAATGTTGGTTTTCAGTTTTTGGACATTTTGGAATCCCTACTATTATTCGTAATCATCATCATCATTTCAGCAGAAAGACATCCACTACTGGACATACGCCTCCTTCAAGTGTTGCCACAGCGAACGGTCCTATACGTCTCACATCCATTGGATTGTCGCGACCCTCACCATATCGGTCCACCTTGTGGGAAGCCGTGCAACGCTACGTCTTTCGGTGCGCGGTCGCCACTTCAGAACTTTTTCACCCCATCGATCATCTGTTGTGCGAACAATGTGCTCTGCCCACTGCCATTTATGTTTGGCGATTCTTCAGGCTATGTCGGTAACCTTGGTTCTCCTTCTGGTATCTTCATTTCTGAAGTGATCACACAAGGAAACTCCGAGCATAGTCCTATCCATTGCCCTTTGTGTGACTTCTGATGAGGCCCATTGTAAGTGACTACATTTTAAAGCCTCTATTAGCTATTATTATAATTTTTTCAGCTACTCTTATTATTTTTTAAATATTCATCTATATCACTCAAGATAACGTAAGATTTCTATCGATATCACAAGCTTCAAAATTGGTTTACTTGTTTGTTTTTGTTTCTTGGTATTATTTGTATCTTATTTAACACCGACTTCCGAAATTAAAGTTATTTTGATCCTTTTATAGTGTTTTTTTTAGTGAAGTCGGTTATATTTTTTTACATACGATACACTTATAAACAGACATCAAATATTACTTTTTGACTGTAAATGCTTAAGTTCTCAATGAAAATACTAAAATCACTATATAGTTGCCTATAATATTTGGGGAATTCTCTCGTTTTCGCCAAGATTCCATCATCAGATCCCGACTTGGTGACTATGGGACCATTCGGAAAGCATACCCTTTCCAAAAAACAAAGAATTTTTCAAATCGGTTGGCAAGCGACGAAGTTATGCGCGAACAAACATAAAAAAAATACAAACATCCGAATTGAGAACCTCCTCCTTTTTTAGAAGTCGGTTAAAAAGCGCCACAAGAAGAAAACACAAAACACAATTGGCTCAGTACAATTTTATACAAAACACAGACATTCAAATGAATCAATTCGTTTTATATTCTTAGCGATTGTTTGAATCGAGATTCAGGATTTTAACGAAATAAATCAATTTCTCGGGTCCGATAAACCGGTTTATCTGGCTTTGGATCCTGAGGGACCCCATTTGAGAGGTCAAATCGGCAGCCAAGCTAAGCTTGGTTTCGGTAAAACTCATTTAAACGGTCTAATGGGATACGTGGAGGTAGGAACCAATACGGTTTAGGGACATTTATGTAACTTCCTGGGACTGAACACTGGTTAGAAAGATGAATTTATTTTATACTAGTTTCTGCCACGTGACAGTAGGAAATTATCTCGAGGGAACGTACTACCGGGTTATAAATTCTGTGTGCTATTCCATAACATAAGCATAATAAGCTTAATCAGCCTTTCCATGTTCCCACTGCTGGGACTCAGGCCTCTCTAGGAGAGGGAATGGGCCGTAATCCACCGCGCGGGCTCAGTGCGGTTTGGTGAATGTCGCATGTCTTCGATTTTTTGGTTTTACGACATGCCGGTTTCTTCACGACGTTTTCCTTCACCATTTCGAGAGCAATGGTGATGAAATAAATTGCACAAAGTAATGCGCCTGGCTGGGTTTCAACCCGCGATCTACATCTCGTAAGTCGGAGCCGTTACCACTGCTCAATGATTCCAGAACACTGTGTTAAATTTTATTCGAATAATTTTCCCCCATTCCAGGATACGGTCTATCCGTGTGTAAAATGTCATCTAAATCCGTACAACAGTTTGAGCGTAAAGGACTAACAAACATACACACATACATCAATTTCATACATACTTTCGCCTTTGTAATAGTGTGGTAATAGAGGTTGTATCGCTCTTTTGCTGTAGATATTTATTTATCGTTTAATTCAGGCATTAATTAACCCGAATATAATATATATAATAATAATAAAAGCAACATTATAGAATATAATTTAAAAATAAATAAGCTATATAGTTTAGTGTATATATAAAGTATGAAAATTAGTAACCGGATTTAAAAAAAAATACTAAATCACACATATGGGTCTATGTGGTAATTGGATAGTTTTAACCTTAGTAAGCTGAAAAAGCTGTGAAAGATTTATAGTAGCCCTGGATGGCAAAGGGCATCTGAAGCGGAAAGCTGGCTGGAAAGACCACATGGCGTCCTTACCATCCGCATGACGCAGGTCCTCATAGGACATGGTAAGTTCGGCGGCAGTGATCTCTCGCGCCGGGCATTGGTACAGACCATGGTCCGGAGTGAGGAGGAGTGGCAGGCGGACGCCTCCTTCTGCGAAGCAGTAATGCTAGCAAAGGAGGCGGCCGATCGCGTGAGGTAACGGTCCTCACGCCCTAACCGCTGCCGGGATTCCGATCCCGATTTCCGGCCACCGTAGGCGCGGGCTTGCGGACTGCGAGTAATGGGTGGCTCGTCGTCCGACCGTCCGGTAAACGTCCGGACCGAGCCCAAGTCGTCGATGGCGCGTTCCACGCGCGCCTCAAGGTGATGTCAGCAACTGTAGGGGCCCAGCAGGGTCGAAGTCTACTGGGGCCACGGGTAGTGTGAAAGCGAAGCCCAGGGCCCCGGAATGAAGGCAAAGAAGGAACAGGAGTGGGTTTTTAGTCAGTAAAAGTCTGATACTATCTCCGCACAAGAGCGGGATTTGTCATTAGATGATTTTCCCACCTAAAAAAAAAACCATAAAATGGAAGAATACTAACATACCGATTAGTTTCCCATTGACTTTTGTGAAGTACCTAAACAGCTGCACTTCTTGTTCACAACTGAATACCTCAGTTGAATTCGTACCAGGGGTACAGAGTTACCCCTTTGTACGAACAGAGCAAGCCTGAATACACATTTTCAACGAAAAGCCACCAAACTCGACTTTACAAACGTAGCACGGAACATGCATGGTATGCGTACCGTGTAACTCGCCGAGGCAATGCTCAATAGTTCATAGTACGTAATTGCACGTTCTACGCTCATTTATGTGATGTGGCCGTAGCATGACTTTGCCAAATACATTATTAGTCCAATTCAATTTCAACCTGGGATTAATTAGTTCTCCTAGCAGTAATAAAGGGACTCTTGAACTCGTGATTTATATTTATTTGATTTTACGGGTGTTTTTGTAGCTCTGACTTTTGTAAAGACAGGTAATAAGACTTTTAAATATTGTATTAAAAATGCGCAATAAATGCGCAAAAGTATCATGATGGTCCAGTGGTTGAGGGTCTTACATGAGTTTGCGGGACGTTATTGATACCCCGCGCCTCTGCAAGCACATAAATCTGTCATTAATAGATCTTTGAAAGTCGTTACAGGTAGTCAGACGCAAGAAAGTCTGATCATCAGTCTATCCAAGGAGTATCGTGTTTCCCAGTAATTGGGGTGTAGAGGTAAGATAGGGAATCGCTCCATATTAAACATGGATATTCATCCGCATCTGGTTAGACTGTAAGCCGACCCCAAGCTAGCTGGGAAATGCAATGCGTTTTTTTTAACGACAGTACGCGCCGTCGACGACTTGGGTTCGGTCCGGACCGTTACAGGACGGTCGGACGGCGAGCTAACCATCGCTCGCCGTCTGCAAGCCCGCGTTCCCATCGCGTTAAGTTTGAAGTACAGAAACTAGCCTGCGTCGATACATTTTCCTTTTACTTTCTCTAACTGGTTGCGATTCCTATACTCAGCATGAGAATAGAAATCGCAACCGGTATTTGCTGTGTATGCGGTGTGTACTGCTTGTTGTATATTTTTCTAACTATAATAGAACTTTCTTCTGGCAGCCGTTTCGCCTGGGTGATTGTAGAAGATATATAGCCTATGTCAGCTAGTGGTAAAATAGCATTCAATTGGTAAAAGATTTTTTTAAATCGTAGTTTTCGAGTTTATTATTTGTAAAACAAAATACATTTTTTTTCTTTCTAATATTAGTACAGATAGATATTTCAATAATTCTACAATTACTTCATTTTGACAGATATGGGTAAATTGTAAACATATTTGGAGCTATGAAAAACTAGCGATCCGCCGACACGGGTGCAATTTAATATCCGGCGGATTTTCCGAGAATTTTCTTTTATATAAACTTTTTCCTGATGTGATGATCCAGTGGTAAAGGCCCGCCTTGCGTTTGATACCGGGCAAGTACCAATATAACTTTTTCAATTCTTAGATGTGCCTTTTTATATTTTCTAAATTTATCTAAGACATCACTGACAGCGCGTGCCTTGCAAAGCACGTAAAGGCGTTGGTCTCGGACAGTCGTTACAGGTAGTCAGACGCCAGAAAGTCTTACCGTCAGACTATTCATGTAAAATAATAGTGGGCATCAGGTTAGAATAGCCGACCCCAAAGCAGTTGGGGGCACACTTGGGCATAGCACCGCCGGTGGCAACAATCTCTCGCGCCGGGCCTTGGTAAAGGCCATGGTCCGAAGCGAGGAGGAGTGGCAGGCAGTCACCTCCTTCTGCGAAGAAATAGTGTTAGCAAAGGTCCTCCTTTGCTAACACTATTTCTTCGCAGAAGGACGTGCAGCCTCCTGGCTGCACGTGCACGCGCGAACGCGCGGCTCTCACGCCCCAGCCGCCGGGATCCCGATCCCGATTTCCAGTCACCTTAGGCGCGGGCTTGCGGACGGCGAGCAATGGGTAGCTCGTCGTCCGATCGTCCGGTAACCGTCTGGACCAAGCCCAAATCGTCGACGGCGCGTAGTGTTCCACGCGCGCTTCAAGGAGATGTCAGCAAACCGTAGGGGCCTAGCAGGGTCTACTACTGGGGCCAATGGTCTGCTTTTGAAAGAAAATCTCGGCCCTGGTATGAAAGGCAACGAAGGAACAGTGGTGGGTCAGTACAAGTCCGCCCAAGAGCGGGGGACGTCATTGGATGAATTTCCCAAAAAAAAAAAAAACAGTTGGGGGAAAAGCTAACGACACGATGACCTTTTCCAGAAGACGAACCCAACAAATAAAATTAGCCAATTACGTCGAGCCGTTTTTAATCAATGCTCCATCATACATGCGGCAATTTTTTTTTTTTAAACTGTATCGGTAATTCAAAAGTCATCTCACTATGATAAAAGTCATATACTTAGTTATAATTTCTGATACAATACATTAGAAAAATGGAGTCTTAAAATAGTTTTTCTAATATATAAAATTCTCGTGTCGCGGTGTTTGTGGTTAAACTCCTCCGAAACGGCTTTCCCGATTCTCATGAAATATTGTGTGCATATTGGGTAGGTCTGAGAATCGGACAACATCTATTTTTTATCCCCCTAAATGTTAAGGGTACTCCAACCCAAATTTTTTTTTTTCAATTTTAGATAAAAAAAAAAATTATATATATAGCAAAACAACGTTTGCCGGATCAGCTAGTATCAATTCAATATAAATATCAAAAATCTAAAAAACCTTTTTTGGTGATAGTAGTTGTAAAATAAATTAAACTAGAAAAAAAATCCTATTTTAAGTAATATGTAACCTTTTGTTTTTCACAACTCCTTAAAAAAAAATCCACGGAAATTAAAAAAAAAATATCTTACACTAACATAATAGCTTTTTACCAGGAACTCATAAATTGACATTGCCTAATTGATTTGAAGTTTTTTGCCTATATAACTTGAGCATTATTTTTTGCGCTTAATATGGCAGAGGCTACAGTCAACATTAAGTAAGTAGGTAGCTAAAACAGTTGGGGTTCGTATTCAATACCTTCATCCATCAATTGACGCGAGTAAACCCGAACAATTCAAATTGGCAGCATTCAATAAACGAATTGAGTAAGAACGAGAAATTTCGGAGTGATGTCGACAAGAGATTTAAACTGTAACAAAGTTCGTCTTATTAGAATGGTATAAACTTGTTACTACCTACTTAATTTAATTGGAAAAGGAACCAGGAGAGCAGAAAACTTTGCGAAGTAGTTACTTTTTGTTAGCGTCATCGCTGCTCAATAGGCCAAGAGATTTTCACTAAGTATCCACTAAGTCTGAGACTGATTTGAAAGTAAGCCTAAATTGATCACAAACTAGCTGGTTAGGTACATTTTATGTGAAGTTTCGGATTCGATGGCAAGATGCCCAGGAGTTATCATTGTG
Source organism: Mythimna vitellina (assembly GCA_949316375.1). NCBI lineage: Eukaryota > Metazoa > Arthropoda > Insecta > Lepidoptera > Noctuidae > Mythimna > Mythimna vitellina. The sequence goes on from OX438686.1 coordinate 13,971,845, forward strand.
TAGATCACCTGGAGAATACCGTGGACCTTACAGTAGAGCTGCTTCCCTGTGAGGTGATCGGCAGTGGTGGACTTTTACTTCCGGCCCTGGTTCAAGGCCATGGTCCGGAGCAAGAAGGAATGAGAAGCAGTCACCTCCTGTTGCGGAGTGATAAAGCAAATGAAGGGGGTGGCAAAAGTGTAAATGAGAGGACATCTACTGCATCGAGTTTCAAAAATTTCATAGTGATATCCAGCCACCATAAGTGCGGGCTTACGGAAGGCGAGCAATGTGTAACTCACCATACGATAAGGACTAGACCCCAATCGACAGCACATCACATGCTTATTACGTTGTTGTACGATTAAAATTGCCATACGAAAAATCGCACGTTTCAAAAAGAACACCGTGATTTTTCATTTTAAACTTTGAATATGAAACAAATGTAAGTTAACGTATATTGCTATAACCATTTTTATTATTGAAAGGTCTTGTCAGGTAGAGCCAATCGTATACCTTCAAAAATTACCAACCAAGCATTGTAAAATCAAACCCTAACTTAAATGTCAACCCGTAACCACCCAATATCCCGCATAACGAGCACAAATTCTCACATATTTTTTACCAAAGTTATCAAACCTTTAGAGACGGTTATTGCAAACGACCACTTATGAAGGTCTAATAGTCAATAAACATATATAAATACGTTAATTTTGCAGGGTTATCGTCCTTATAGCCATTAGATGGAGTCTTGTAAGTAGCGTGATATATCGATTATTGTGTACCTTATCTGTCGGATGGGGGAATAGCACTTGTGTTGACGGGTGTACAGTACATTACGCTTAACACCCTTATTACATGGAGGAAGATCTGAAATGCTTTGTGATTTCTACTTTGTACGTGTGTGGTAAGGCTTTTAAAATAGTAATAATCATTTTTATTTCAACTTTGCACTCATTTATGCGCCTGTGCACACCATGTTTTGTAAACGCGCCATTGACACGCGTTTCTAGCGATACAGATACGATATGCACAAGAGTCAGACGCAGCCTGTAGACCTTTAATAGTATAAAAGAGCGCCGTCGACGCACGTTTCTAAAACGCGCTTCAACGGCGCACTTAAAAAATGTGGTAAATCAATAAAACCAATGAAATAAATTTAATCAAACATGTCAAAAACAAAACCAAAATAAAATACATCGATGAAATTAAAAACTATAAAAACAAAAATTAAATTTAAATAATCGTTTTCATTTGTATCTAACATTATCAAATAGGTTAGGTAGGCTTCGTGAAAGTAAAGTGTAAAATACTAGTTCATTATCATCATCATTTCAGCCGAAAAACGTCCATTCTATTCTATTCATAGCTGGCACAAAGGCCTAACGAGATGTCGCGATATCGAACGGTCTTGTACGTCTCGCTTCCAGCGAATTCCCGCGGCCTTCATATCATATCACCGGTGCACCTTATGGGAGACTTTCCAATTAAACATTAAAATCTACTTTAAGGGTGTTTAATCTTCTAAATGTTTTTTTTTTCCGGTGGGAAAATCATCTTATGACATCCCCCGCTCTTGGGCGGGGCGGGAGATAGTGTCAGACTATTACTGACTAAAAATCCACTCCTGCTCCTTCGGTGCCTTTCGTACCAGGGCCGAGGCTTCCTTTCAGAATCAGACCTTTGGCCTCAGTAGGCTTTGACCCTGCTGGGCCCTTACAGTTGCTGACATCTCCTTGAGGCGCGCGTGGAACAGTACGCGCCGTCGACTACTTGGGCTCGGTCCGGGTGGTTATCGGACGGTCGGACGGCGAGCCACCCATTGCTCGCCGTCCGCAAGCCCGCGCCTATAGTGGCCGGAAATCGGGATCGGAATCCCGGCGGCGGTTTGGGCGTGAGGACCGTTTCCTCACGCGATCGGCCGCCTCCTTTGCTAGCATTACTGCTTCGCAGAAGGAGGCGACCATGGCCTGTACCAAGGCCCAGCGCGAGAGATCGCCGCCGCCAAACGCCCAAACAAGGACACGGCGTTCCTCTGCCCAAGCAGGACACACCACCACCGTGTCCTCCGGGCGGTCCACAAAATGGTGACACCCGGGTGTTTCTTCCGTACGAACGAACTTACCATGTCCGGTGAGGACCTGCGTCATGCGGAAGGTAAGGACGCCGTATTGCCTTTCCAGCCACTCCTCAAAGAGGGGAATCATCGGATCGAATCGAATCTTCTAACTGTGGATAGATTTTGATCTTTGCTTACATTAGTAACTACTTCTAACTTAGCTGTACCTACCCTTTACTTTAAGAATAGGTGTGTAGGTCCTGTGGTGACGGCTGGGGCATGAGGAAGTTCGTTTCCTCACAGTTAAGGGCATCTCCTTCGCTAGCATTAAGTACTGTTTCCCAGAAGAAAATGACTGCTTCACAATCCCCCCTCGCTCCGGACTACGGCCAGAACTAGGCCCAGTAAACAATCAATACTTGAGATGCAAATATTTATGGAACCCAGGTAGGCACGGAGTAACTTTTAAGTTATCCGTGCTAATTATATACGAGGTTGGAAACTTTAGATGAAGCGAAATGTAATAAATCAATGAAAAAGTATATTAACATTGCTACTCAAGTTTCTTGGTGTAATTAGGTGAGCCGCTTTTAAATCGCAAGGGAATTCCGGCCCTCTGCATGGAGTGAGAGACTGTGAAGTGAAATATGGGTGAGGATAGAAATAATGAGCTCCGGTTTTTGTATCCAATAGAAAAACAAAATACTATACAATTATTAAAAGTAGTCTAGCTTGAGAATTTTTGAACGTACATAAATTAGTAGATTTTTTTTTATTAGAAAGGAAGAAGATTGATTTATTTGGCATAACACAAGGCACTTAGACAACAATAAAGAAGGAAAGAAAGAAAATAAAATATAATGCCTCACCGCTGCACCAAAATAAGTCCAGTTCAGCATAAATGCAAAACAACTAGTGCTTGACGGTGGTTTTCAACTGAACCTGAAGTTGTGACGTAATGGACATTTTGTTTTGTAGTGTCTACTTTTGTAGTATAATGGTGATGCGTAGTTAAATAATAATGAAATACATAATATAAATTTACGGCTAAAACTAATGGGACTAGCAGCGTGAAATTATGCGAAAGTCTGCCTTTTATGACGTAGGTGAGCACTAAGAAAGGATTTTCCAAAATTCTGCCCCTAACGAAATAAAACGGGGGTCTAAAGTATATATGGAGAAACCAAAATTCACAGGGGCGAAGCCGCTCGCTGAATCTAGTGTGAATATATGTGATCTTGTAGCAGTCATCGCGGAACACCGGTAATGCCCGACCATTAGGCGAAGTCGAAATATCGCAAAACCCGCTACGTGCTGCGAATGTTGATAAAATTAATCTTTATGCTGCTGTTGCTGAACAATAGGGATTTTACATTTATACCTGTCAACCTAATTAAATAAGTTTAAGAGTATTTTTAATATCGTACGGATTCCCTCGGGTCACTCATCCAAGGGAATGGTGAGGTAGACCGGGACGTAACACATCGGATCAACGCAGGATGGATGAAATGGAGACAGGTCACGGGAACAACTTGTGACCCACGGATGCCCCTAAAGTTGAAGGGTAAAATCTACAAGTCCGTGATAAGGCCTGTCATACTGTATGGATCAGAATGTTGGGCTGTGAAAAAGACGGATGAAAAAAGATTGCATGTAGCGGAGATGAGAATGTTAAGATGGATGTGTGGTGTGACGAGAATGGATAAAGTGAGAAATGAATATTTTAGGGGAAGTTTGAAAGTGGCGCCAGTGACTGAAAAGTTGAAAGGGAATCGTTTGTCTTGGTATGGTCATGTGAAGAGGAGGGATGAAACGCATGTTACTAAAAGAATTATGAGTTTACATGTGGAGGGATGGAGAGGAAGAGGGAGACCAAAGAAAAGATGGATGGATTGTGTGAAGAGTGATATGAAAGAAAAGGAAGTTAGTGATAGCATGACGAGTAACAGGGCAGAGTGGAAGAAAAAAACTTGTTGCGCCGACCCCAAATAATACGGGATAAGGGCAGGAAGATGATGATGTACGGATTTCATTAAGCATGCCTGGCGGTTAGGCATATGTCTTTTTCTTACAATTATCTAACTTATTGTAATGCGAGCTGAATACGCAGGATGCGGGTCGTGGTCTTGGGCAGCAGCCCCATGCGTGGGCTCCGCATGCGTGAGCGCTCCTATGAAAACCAGTGAGCATTTTACTGCCATGCGGGGTGCACTCGCGTGTAGGCAAACAAAATGAAAATTGATACGGAACGTGTTATAATTAAAGTAGATCTGCGGCCTTGCTTATGAGATAAATCCCATAAATTATATAAATACAGTTATGCTAGAGTCGCTGCCTGAAATACAGGAATTAACACAAAATTTCGAGTTTAATTCTTCCAAAAATATCATCAAAAGTACGAATGGACATTCTAAAATAAATCTTCCGTTTGAACGTTGACAAACGTTTTAGCAAGAATCCTCCTTTCAATCCTCTTTTCGCCTTATTTTGTAAATTAAGTAAATGATTAGTAATTTTCAGAGCTTGTCGTCCGTTGTACACAACTACAACGCATAGCCACCCGCAGAAAACTAGATTGAAGGCTAGCATGTCTCACTTTGCATGTTTTTTTTTTGTATGCGGGGCAATCCCGCATTGATTAAATCCGCACCATATTAAAAACACCCTAAATTCCTTTTTTTTGCGCTATCTTTTGACAATTTAGAAATGCCCATGTATGCCTACATACATGAAATAAACTATTTTGAGTTTGGTAAGGGAGATGGCGCCAGCTCTGATATGTCCGCGTTTCCCACCTCGAGGAAAAAAAATACATATTTTTTGAAAAATTTAACCTTTTACGGTTTGTGAGATACAGCCTGCTTATAGACGGACGGATAGACAGACAGACGGACGAACGGACGGATGGACTAACAGCGGAGGTTTAATAGTAGGGTTTTGTTGTTATGGTAATCTAAAAACTTTCTTAAGATTAGTATCGTGCTTCTAAGAGTCCAAACGCGGTAAACGTTTCGATCGCGTTGACGTAAAAACAATTCGAACTCGGCACTCTGATCTTCTTAAGTCTAAGTATTATAGATTCTATGACCGACTTCATGTCTCGCACCAGAAATACTACTTCATTAGGGCTGTAAAATGTTGACGGCGCCAACTACCTAGAACACACATTAATTTCAGTACTGCTGAAATGTTATTTTTTAAGCTGCTGAAATTTATAAGTATCAACAGTTGAAATGTTAAACCTTTATAAGAAACTAGTTGTCTCGGTGAAGTTCGTACCATCTAATAGTAAGGGTAACGCCAACTACTGGCATTACCAGAACAGCATAATTCATTTTATAATGACATTTTAATCAGAGATGGCGTTGTATTCGGATTGATTTTTTTCAATTTTTTCTCACTATTCAAACCTTTCCTGGACTATCACGAATATTTCAAGATCAAAATTAGCCAAATCGGTCTAGCCTTTCTCGAGTTTTAGCGAGACTGACGAACAGCTATTTATTTTTGTATATAAGAAATATATCTTTGTGTCCATCCTTGAGCCACGGTCACTTCTAAACGTTCACACAGTCCTAGCAGGCAACGACCCCACTGGACCCTTATTTTTTTACTGACATCGCTTTGAGGCTCGTGCAACACTACACGCTATCGACTCCGGCCTCATCCTTACCGGACCGCTGGACGGCAAACTACCCATTGCTCGTCCGGAAATCTCTCTTCTGATGCCCAGGGGGTGTTATTTCAGCCTCCTTCGGTGAGGAGACTGGAATAACAGATCAATACCTATTTAAAAAAATCTATTAGAACGCCACACAATAATGACGGATACCCACGCTAGAGTAACTACAGCAAATAACCGTACTAATGTACATTTAATGCAGGAAGCTGAGTACATAACACCTATATTTCACACATATGACGACCTAACACATTACGTCATCATCACTCATACGAGTTCAACGAATCCATTAATCTGAAGTCAAAACAATGCACCATGTGACCAAATTGTAGCACAAGTTAAACCTATTGTTCTAACGTAAGTGGATATGTTGAACAAGTCTAGCATTTCATTGTCAAGGTAGCGGTAATTTTGTATTTCATGCACTGCTACTGCGTTCATTGAACTGTACAAACGATCTTTTTTACGGTTCCGTACCTCAAAAGAAAAAAACGGATCCCTTATAGGAACACTTTGTTGTCCGTCCGTCTGTCTGTCTGTCCTTTAACTCGGGAATGCATGTAGGTATTGAACTGAAAGTAAAACCATATACTCAGGTCTGCGGTCCCTTGAAGCTGTGAAAAACACAAACTTCAAAGCTCAAGAAAAAAAGATACGGTCGTTTATGTCGCGAACAACGTGTATTTCGACACTCTCAGGAAATCAAAATTCATAAGGTACTTCCCGTTGAACTAGAATCCTGAAATTTGGCACGAAGCAAAGTCTTATGGCACTAGTATAAGAAAAAATCTGAAAACTGTAAATTTGTAGTTACGTCACAATAAAAAAATTGCGATTCGGTAAAATCTTTTGTAACTCAATTCGGGAATCGAACTGTTTTCATAGGTAAGTTTGTACGGAACCCTCAGTGCGCGAGTCCGACTCGCACTTGCCTGGTTTTTTTCAATAAAGGTTCGTTTATAACCATAAAAGCAGATCGTGAATAGTCTAGAAGTACACGGGACAGAGTGTAAAGTCCTACAAACCGCCGTTGAAAAGGGAGGATCCTCCGAGCAGACGGATGTTTAATCTGACCTGGGCGACTGCCCGATAGATAATTTCGGAATGTAATTATGTTCAAATCGCTGGGAGTAGGACTCTAATTTGCGCAATGCGGGGTTTTTACTTTTTAAATCATATGTGGCGCCATAGATGTCACTACTATACAATACATGGGTCGGTCTTCAAGGTTAAGCAATGCTTCCCGAGGTTGGTTTGTGGATGGGTGACCATCATACAGAGATTCCTACGTGCCCCAGAAATTACGTTAAGCCGTTGGTTCCAGCTTTCATTTGTAAACTTTTGTCAGTCGTTACGAATAATCAGAAGCTAGGAATTCTAACACTCAATTTTGGCAAAGGGACACCCCTTGGCAAGACTAGTGTTCAGATTCCAGTTATTCTCATCAGGTCGTCTGTCCATCTTGTAGGTGGCCTTCTATGACTGTGTTTTCTGAATGGTGGTCATCAAAAACTAAATACTTCTTACAAACCATGTAAAATCAAAAGAAAAAAAAGCCTTTGATCGTACTAAAGCCGTAATTGTACTGAGGTAATGAGATAGAAGCCCTGCATAAAAAGATTAACAGGGTCTTGCCATGTCAGGGTATAGGCCCTGCGATTTTATGAATGACATGGCAAGACCGAAGCACAATACCCGTTACTCATCAATACTCGTTACGGTAGGGAATATAGTTTTTATTCAATATTACAAAAAGTCCCAATTCTGGTCATAATTATGCCGTAGCATTTTGCTAGTATAAAACGTAAAAGTTTACTTTATATATTACTTTAATACTATACGGCCAAAGGTCAATTACATTTGTTAACGATATTATGTTTTGAAATAAAATATGAACAAAAAAAAGATAGTGCTAAAAAACCCAACCGAAAAAAGCGACTAAAAAGTTCGAAAGAAGTCAGGTGCAGTTGGTAGAATTTATTTTAGTTCAATTACAGATTTGATGCTATCGATTTAGTAGTTTTTTGCGGTCGGATTTTTGACGCTGTCACTTTAAACCCTACATGACTACGTCACGAAAAAAATGTTGAAAATGTTCAATTTGCCGTTAAAAATTAGCCATTTTATTTTTTTATAATTTTGATGTACACAAGTAGGTACTCTTACAACTAAGACGCATCTAAGGACAAATCTTAGACTACAATACAACAAGCTATTTAGGCTTTAGGGCGTGCCGGAGAAATATACATACATACATACATACGGACACTCCAAAAATATAACCCACCTACATGGCAATCATACAAAAATCAAACGCAATCATACGCTCGTCTCAAAATACTCTAGCTAGATAGATATACAAGATCTTCTTCAATGATGATGATGATGAGATGCTATGACATTAAGAAGCATCGTCCCTCTGCCTTTATTTCAATGAATTTTGACAGCTTATTTACACACATCTCGATTAACTGTGATATCAATCGTCACCTCCTTTTCAGTGATATCATCTTTTGCAAAATCCATTCAATATTTACATATTAATTTATCACAGCTTGGAAGACTTACAGCTTAAACTAATTATGAGGAAAAACAATTACAGACGAGAGTAAGCCAATTACAGTTAGGCCTAAAATTGAGAAGTGAGTATAAAGAGCCCTTAACATAATGAGTTAAATTTATTAAATGGTTACACGTAAAATGTTAACTGAAAAGGTTAAACGAGTCGTTAATTGTAAAACATTAGATAACATTAAAATGAGCAAGAGTAAAAAGCATTACAGAAAAATAAAAAATCAATTAGAAGGTTACTTAAAAAAATGTGAGACGCGTTTTCTGGCTGACGTCAATCCAGTCGTATTTTTTTGTTTTAATTAGTTACGAAACAGTTCCTCATAAATTACCTATCCTTTATTAGATTTTGAAACACAATGCTTCGTAAAATTGTCTGTCTTCATCGTCGAGATTGTGGTATATTGACGATGTTGGTACGCAGAGAAGCATACGACACCGTCACCGCCACGGCTTAAATGGCGGAACAATGTTCTCGAACGCTTTCGGGACGGCTTTACTCCTACTAGAACAAGTGCTGCCTCCCAGGATGTGACGAATATCGATTTTAAATATTCACGCAAGTGAATTCGAATAGGATTACGGAGTACGGATGTAGAATTCGTATGTACGACTGTCAATGTTGGCCTTGATTTCAGCTAAGCTCAGGTTGCTTTGGCTGACTTTAGAGATTTATATATACAAGTTTTTTCTCTCGTTACATCTCGTCGAACTTTAAAAGTATTGCAAATACAATTATAAAAATATCAGTAAGTAAGTTGATAGCAAAGCTGACTAATAGAGTTATTTATTGTGAAAGACATATGCAATAATCTACGTCAGTTCTCTAGAAGTAATATGTGATGGAAATAAACATTTTTATTTTATTTATTTAATATTATATATCTGGAATATTTACACTTAAACTCAACGCACACGATGTACACAGAAACGCTAAACATAGATATCGTATCACAAATTTGATGAGATTAGAGAAAATAAAGTCAAATTAGTTAATTTTCCAGAAACATGGTAATGAGGATGTTAAGCACAGTAACAAGTTCCACATGTTTTACCAGTGATTGGTATACAAATATTAGATAGTTATCATTTAAAATTATTCAATATTATTTGAACATACCTACAGCATAAATATAATATAATATTCCATAACTATCGCACAACGCCGTCTAGTCCCAAGCTAAGTAGAGCTTGTATTATGGGTACTAGACAACTGATAAACATACTTATATGACGGCGCCAGGAGTGGCTGAGCGATATGACCGTCATCATTTTGATTCAGTGGTACTGGGTTCATTTGAGGGATTTTCAATAACTATGCACTTGAGTTTTTCAGTTAGTTATAATGTCAGTTTCTCAGTTCACAATTAATTATAATGTCATTTTTACAGTTCACAATAGTGTTGTCAGTACCTATACTAAATAATTACAAACATATGGGTTAACCGACAGTTTCGTATCAAAGGTTCGGCCCTCGAAGCTGTGCAAGCGATACTGCCCCCGCTTACCGGGAACCAGCCCCTTTAATATGACTCTGCCCACGTGGCGCCAACACATGTGACGTCACGGCGTTACACCCTTTGGTAGGTACCATAATAATAACAAAACAAACACTCAATAGTTAAATCTCGTTCTCCACGACATATATATTTCTAAATATATACCTACATATTATAGATAAATTACACACAGACACAGAAAAAGTGATCGTGCTCATCACACAAACATTTATCCAGGGTGGGAATCGAAACCACGACCTCCGGCATAGCAGTCAGGCCACTAACCACTAGACCAACAGGCCAATCAAACTAATAAATGCGAGGTACGCTACTATAGATGCATTTTCAAACTATACAACTGACACTCTCCCAGTCAACGAAGTACATGGAGCATACCGTATTGAATCTAAAGCTCGGCGATTGGATTTGCCTCTCTTCGAGGCGCCTCAAGACGGGTATCGTCGACGGCCAATAAGGATGCCAAGCTTAAATAGGATTGGACGTGCCACATTCGTAGAATGCGTCTAAAACGATTTCAATTCTTTGAATGGAGGAGATCGTACGGAAAAGGCATGCAATTGGAGATAATGATGCTTGTAGATGTTCAAAATTAACTTTTTTATAAATTTTGTCTCAATAAATTTTACGATTTCGTAACCTATCTTTTAAGGTTGGATTTTGGAGTATTGATTCAGTTTTGTATGTCTTGAGGTTTGGTTCGCAGCTAAGAAAAGAAGCCATCGTTTTAGAGTTTGGTTTAAACTTTGCTGTTCTTGCCTCAACATGTGCTATTCTCGGCTTATACTGTGGAGAAACCATTAGTCAGACTGGAAAGTTGGTAGCGGGAAAAAATGCTTGTTATGTTCTATTTTTGAGTAAATAGGAAGGTTCAGGTCTGCAGGATCGTTTGAAAGAGTCATTACGAGTCTGGAACGCAAAGGGAGACTGAAGGAACACGAGCGGGTTTTAGTCTAGCCTGAGCGAGAGAAGTTATATGGATGGTTTCCCAACCTGAAAAATAAAGGTGCAACAATACACTACATACACTACATAGATACACTTTTTCACACATTTCTTCTAAGGTAAGTAGACCTCAAAATAAAGTTACCAAATGTATGTAGCAGTGGACCAAGTTCTATATTTTTGTCAATAGAATTGAATAAACTTACGACTTATCCACGAAAAATCTATTAATCAAAGATCATTTGAATCATTTAAAGATGATGGAGAGATTTTTTTAAATTGACGATTTGCGTTATCAAAAAGAAACAAATGATTCATTTATTGTTATTATGCATTAAATTTATATAGTAATTTATGGTGTAAGTAGGCTTCATTGTAACAAGTTTCTACCAATATACGGAAAGCACTCGTACAGTCGAGCGACCAGTGCAATTGTAACTAACTTAAGTGTCAGTAGTACGCCAGCATCCCTGATATCAATTAATTTGGTGTGATGTAATTCCGATTGCACTGATTGAATACACTGCTTGTACCAGATACTTTAGCGAAGTGCAATTTGTTCGTGCACTTGTGAAAAGTACTTAAAAAGAAACTAAAGATTACAAGAGTGTTTGTTTTTAGAACATGTCAAACGCGTGAGTGTGTGTTTTTGTCTTGGCTTTATAAACATCCAAAAAGACCTTTTCCGTAATAACAGATCTTCTGCTCCGGATGGATAAAATTCACAAATAATGCCACATTTATTACGGAAACATTTAATTGGATATAATCAGGAACACATGTATATGACAGGGGACAATGCTACATTAACAGAACCTTTAACAGTAATTAATTGTTTTCTAATTTTGGAAAACATTACACAACACACCCGTTCATTCAACACAATAACAATTTATTTATGAGAAGCTTTTACAATTATGACACGTAACGTGAACTTTGAATTTGTTCAGCGGTTGCCTCTGTTGTTTTAATCCCATTTATCGATAATCGTTAACCGCCCGGAGCAGTGCACTCACAGCACCAAATTTTATATATTATCTCTATAATTAATCCGAGGTACTTCAAAAGGTCGATATCATCCATAGCAAATATTCGTGCCTAATCATGGAACAGCTCTGTTGTAGCAAATGCATCACCATTCACCTGTCTGGCCTACACGTCACCAACGCCCGACGTAAATGGTTCTAAATTGCTTTGATCGTTTTTCCGGAAGGCTAATGAATTTTCCCGCTCCAATAATTTACATGGCTCAACCAACAGCGACACGGAACGCCTCTGTAACTAATATTAATTCGTCAATTAAAAATGGCCGTGTTTATAAGAGATTGTTTGGAGCGGCTCCAAATTCTGTAATTTGGACGACAGTTCGTAGCGCCGCCATTGTTATTTTCGCACGTAGCAAGCTTTTTGTTAGCTCTTTTAAGCTTTGAGTGAGCAATCATGGAGACAACTACAATTTTCTCCTTGTTCACTTTTAAAAGTGTCGTATTTTAACAAGTAATGGCAGAGCTTTCCATTCGAAAAGTCGTCCATAAGATTACAAAATAAAATGAATTAATGGAAAATTTCTATGGCGACTTTGCGAATCTCGTCGCTTTTCAAGGAACGTTGGTTCTGTCTAATTTTAATTTCGTCGGAATATTTACGCAAGTGTAAAGGGAATCGGGGAAATATTTACGCTAATTTAAATATTAAAGGATTTGGAAAACCTTACTGTGGATTGTGAAACATTTTCCTGTTCCAAATTTTCACCGTCTATTTTCTTATTGGCATAGTTATTTAGCAATCAGTTTATCTTAGTTCCTTATTGCATTTTTAGGTATCAATTTCTCTTAGTTCTTTATTGCATTTACTATCCTGTTCTCTTTCTTATTGGAAGCTTGTAAGGATTTAAATGGAATGGAGTGCAGCTATCTATTATTTATTATCGCCCAACGCTTGTAAGTGTCAAGCTGGAGGTATGGGTAACTCAATAATGCAGATAGGCGGAGGCTTGGCAATCCGTCAATGTTCAGCCGGGATTACATCTCGTTGTACAGTACCAGCTACTGAGGCTTGGCTAACTGTTAAAATATATTTAGGTAGGTACTACTGCTCTAGACTAGATTGTGATCAAATATCAAGGCAGTATGTAAATGATCCATGCTTGTTGTTTTACTATGAATGTACTTTGACAATATCATCTCTTTGAATAACGCTCTTGCCGTGATCTGGTATATTTTGTTCTAAATGAAATTTTAAATAAGCAAGTGTAGCCCTATTTTTTGTCCAGGCAAAATCTGTCAATTCCAGATTGCCTGAAAAAGATCGCGGAATGCGATAAGGTCGCCAATTGTTAATTGTAATGTTTTTTATAAGGTTTACATTTTAATTTTTAAACACAATTAATAATAATAACATAAAGTTAAATAACAAATGTGTTTCTTTTTAAATATTATCACATTTTGTGGGTTCGATTCCCACTCAGGACAAATGTTTGTGTGATGAGCACGATCAGTATGTTCTGTGTCTGGGTGTAATTTCTCTACAATAAGTATGTATTTAGAAATATATATGTTTATCAGTTGTCTAGTACTCATAACACAAGCTCTGCTTAGCTTGGGACTAGACGGCGTTGTGTGAAAGTTGTGGAATATTATTATTTTTTTGTTTTATTTTTCCTAGTTTGGATTCAATTTAGTCAATTTTACCTTGGTGTACAATAAAGTACATATATATAAATAAATACTCAAATAAAATTAAATAGCAATTATGATGCTAAATATCTTTCTTGAAACCCAGTTCGGACTCAATTTAGTGAGTTATTAATTCAAATGCTCTAATTTCGAATATCCCAGTCAAGCTTAAAAATACACAGTAGTGCATTATTTATTCAACCGATTCCTACTGAAAGTTTGCTCTCTAAGTGTATATGCACATCCAGCGTATCAAGCGGACAATCCGCAGCGAAAAGTGCTCTCGCTAGGAAAAGCCGCTCACCGCTTGAAAGCGCTGTAGACAAACGCTCCAGGAATAAATTGTGCCGTTTATTTTGACGGCTTGTTTAGAATACTAGCTGTGGTGTTAGTTTTTCCTATCGTGATCGCGTGTTCGATTTCTGCATGGAACCGAGGCTGGCTTTACTCTACTTAACTATTTTAATTTTATTTTTATAGCCAACTAGCTAACTCGGCGAACTTCGGACCGCCTAATAATGTGATGATTTTGTGCAAACTTCACATAAACCATCTACTAAATAGTCCGAACAAAGCCTAAATATTTGGTTTGGGTAGGTGAGCCCGTTCTTGAGTTATAAAATTACAACGAAAAGTAGCATTGATTTTTATATATAGATAGATACTTACAGGTTTCATTACTGGTTAAAGGACTCGCCCCGAGTATTTCCAGAAACTCTTTTCCCATACCTCGTAAGTTCGAAGATTTAAAAAAAAATGGTGAGGTGATCTAGCATAAGCATAAACATAGCATAAACATAATCAGCCTTTTAATGTTCCCACTGCTGAGACTCAGACCTCGTCTCTAGGAGAGGGAATGGGCCTTAATCCACCACGCGGGCCCAGTCCGTGTTGGTGGATGTCTCATCTTTTCATATTTTTGGTTCTAGGACATGTCGGTGATGAAATAAATTATACAAAGCAATGCATCAGGTTTGAATCTGCGATTTACCGCGGTCCGTAAGTCGGGACCGCTACCACTGGGCCACTACGCCCTTAGACTTAGACGCATATATTATAATACTGATTTTTATCTGGTTGTGGCTTGTTACTATAATTTCATAGGAAACATTATCTACCAAGACAGTTGTATACAAACACTAGAATTTTTATAGGAGAATGGGGCGCACGATGCTTCCGCTCGAATATATAAGCACCTATCGATCTGGTCATAGACAGGGAAACAGAACTTTTTAAAAGTGGACATCATCAATCAATTATTGTACTTCCATTTTTTCGGTCAAAATATTGATTCTATGTATTCTTTATAAAATACATTTTGTTGAGTATTTGGTAAATAAACAGAATAAAAACATTGAACTGAAAAAAAAAGATATCTTTCAACTTGACAGCCGGACCACAGATTAAAGACAGCTGGCATTATTTACAGTAATGTTAACACAATTTTTTACACCAAAGTTTATGGATCCTCTTGTGATATTTCAGCTTTTTTTAGGTGTTCGGCGGGTGTATTGTTAGGAAAAACGTTCATGATGAAAAGGTAATAGCTATCCCAATTTATATGTATACACCCCAATCAGAAAATTAAGTTACAATCATGATTTAAGCTCTTAAGTACTGTTATTATAAGAAATTAGTTATTCTGATACCTAGTAGACAAATAATGTGGGCATCAACACATCATATTTAAGAAAACAAATAATAAATGTTAAAAAAGGAACGAGCAGTGAAGAAAAGTGTTTTTTCTTTCTTACTTTATATTAGTAGCACATCGGTATCGGTATTTATGCACGCATAGACAAACATGCGAGTAACTCAATCAAGATATATGTTATTAACCTATCTATATAATAATAGACAGGTAATTTTTATCCTCAAATAGTTCTTGAAACTTTTAGGATAAAAATGCCTATTTCAAAAATAGCTGAAAACAATACAGTAGCCGGTTCTGAACACATTACTTTTAGGATGTGCAACATTACGTTTAATACATGTTATTTCATTAATCCATACCATACTAATATTTATTAGGTTAGATGTACTTATACTATCAACAATGTGCTTCCTAACAAAATACTACTTTTACATGTAATCTGTTTGTTATTTTTACTATCATACTACTTTTAAATTCAACTAACAATGGCAAAATTAAAAGCAGGACATCATATGGCTGATACCTATATTTTTTGTTGTAGTAGCTTTATATTTTTTTCAGTAGACGGTTTTTATCGATTTTCTCATATAGTTGAATTTTACACATAAGAGGTCTTAACGTCGCAACGACGATATATGTATTATGTATAAGTATGTGAGTGTGCGAATGTTTGTTTGTTGAGCTTTCATGCCTTAACTACTTGACCGATCATCATGAAATGTTGTATACATGTTCTCAAAAGTACAGAAACGGACATAGAGTATATTTCATCTAGAAACATTTGTTGTCCCGAAAAATGTACACTAACGCGAGAGAAGACGCGATCAAAAGTCAGTCTTTCACAAAAGTAGAAACCAACAACATTCCCAATCTGTTGATATAATCCCCTTAATCAAATACTTCACGCATCGTCACCAAACATAACATATATAACATACGTACTCTCAACAAGACGGGAGAAGCATTTGCTACCGAAATTCAATCGCGAAACTTGGCACATACTTGCGTAACTTTAAACTAACTATTGACTGACTCCGGCTTCGAAATTTGTTCGAATCGAAGTTAATCTGTAGGCAATAGAAATCTTGGATAAAGTTCGCCACTTCACGTATAGCGAGTTAATCAAATGAAAAAAATTAAATCGCTAAATCTGTAGAAGAAAATGCTACAGAATAATTTTCAAACTATGCGTACGATTTTATTTAAATTTGATAAGATTTGTTGAATATATATTATTTGCCCGCATATAAGACACGAAAGATATTATTATATCATCATCATCATCATCTTCCTGCCCTTATCCCGTGTTATTTGGGGTCGGCGCAACACGTTTTTTTCTTCCACTCTGCCCTGTTACTCGTCATGCTATCACTAACTTCCTTTTCAAAAAAAAGAAAAAGATATTATTATATATATATAATAATATTATTATTATATCCATGTATTGTAGTTAAGTTTTGTGTGTACAATAAAGAATATAAGAATAAGAATATATATATATATATTATTATAAATTTAAAGAAGAGCCAAAGTTCACGTAAATATTTCAGACGTTTTTGCTGGATTAATTTTACACCATTTTATGTATTGTTTTCAATGGAAAGTTAGATAATAAGCACAAGGTATCTGTCTTTTCAAAATATCTAGAAAAAAATGAGTAATAACGTCACAATCACGTAAGAGCGGTTGTATGGGTAATTTTACGAGTTGGGTGCCCTGAAACGTATACGTAGATCAATCTATATTCTTTATTATACATAAAACAACAAATTATTAATAAAAAAATTGGACAGCTGATGTACAAAAGCGAGCTTAACCCACACTTGGGTTTTCTTACAGCAAACCTAAAATATATTTCTAAGAAATTTTATTTATGAGGATAACTGGAACAAATGCACAACAAAAATCTAAGTTGAAAAAAACAGATCAGATCTAAAATAAACTACAAAAATACGTACATAGCACACAATACGTATAAAATACTATATACGCTACTCTATTTTGTTCCTTACATTTCCGCGAGCTCATCATCGTTTGCAAAAGATATTTAAATTAAACAAAACATATCTACTAAAGAACAGACTCTCAAAAACTAAGCCTCTCAAACTCTATAGCTCCAGTCTCCAACGAACTAGCAATGTATTTTGTTTGTGTAGCGGTAATATTGGACGCCATTCAACGTTTTGAAGGCATCTTTTCATGAAAGATCTTTGTCTAACATCTTAGTGACCGTCATCTGACCTCTGTCTGGCGGATAAAGTGTCTCGCCTTAGCAAGATTTAGGTACCAACGCGACCCTGTGATGGCAAAACACTGCAACCCAGGTTACAACGATTTATGGTAATACATTGTTAAATAATCTACGCGATGTAAGCTTGGTAATGGTTTGGTTTAATGGTTACAGTTCATTAATAATCGTATCCATTAACAAAAATACTCAATTTAACACTTCATTGCAACCTGAAGTTCGAATGAAATGTTTTGGCTATATGCAGTATTCTAGATTGTAGCGCTTTGCCGTGATGGGTAGGAGGTTAGGTATAAGAGGATAGTAGGAGGCTCATTAATATTGTGTCTATTAACTGCTCCATCTTTATTCTAACATATACATTTTTTTCTAACACATTGCTTTTACAATATTTTTTAAAATTATTTGGACTTAAACTACCTTAAATTCGTTAGTAATTTATTTTGTTAACATCTGATTTATTGCTAGTAGTAATTTATTTTGTTAACATATAATTGATTGATAGTTATTATTCATATTTTTCTTGCTTTTTTTAATATAGCCTTTTTTATAATGTGAATGTGAGAACAGTGTAGACTACACGAATTCTTAGATTACTTCCTATTACGACGACTCACTTTTTTATTATAATTGACCTTGTCCTTAACCTTGTTTTGACCTTTGTGCTCTTCTATCTGCTTTTGTTCTTTTCGTTTTCGTGCGTATCTTTGTGTTTTGGTAATACATTGCAAACTTGGTTTGCTGCGTTTTGTCAAAATAATAATCAATAATACAGCGAACGCACATCACGCGCATATTAGTTACATTTTCATTTCATTACTTTATGGTTCATGTATTGCTCTAAGTAATCGGTTTTTTTAAAATATACGAAATCATCCAACGAGTTCTCTCGCTCTAGGAAAGGGCAGTGTAGCGAAAGGTCGTGTCAGACTTAACTAAAACCATGCCTGTGTCCTTCAGTTGCCCTTTGTGGTCTAAGACCACGGGTTTTCTTTCAGAAGTTCCCCGTAGCCCAAGCGAGCATCGGCCTTACTGTTTTGCCCCTACGGCTTTGCCCGGAGCGTCTCCTGTTGCAGCAGCTGCTGCTGGGGCGAGATGATGTCCGTTTCATCACGTTTGCGGCCATCTTCTTTGCTGACATTACTGCTTCGCAGAAGGAGGCGCCCATTCCCTATTGCTCCGGATCAGGGCCTGAACCAGGGCCCAGCGCGAGAGGGGCTGTCGCCGATTGCCTCCACGAGAACATGATGGTGCTCCGTTCAAATAGGGTATACCTCCTCTGTATGCTCCACAATGGCGACAACCGAGCATTTCTTCCACCTGAATCTCTAGTACCAACTACTAGTGCGGGTCAACATCTTTCACTGTTTCCACTGTCCCGGAGTAGATAAAGAACCTGTTTACCAAATAGACCTTGTTCAGACGACGGGGGTAGGTCGGCACCCGGTGATATCGGGCTGGCTCTCGAACGCAACTCCAGGACAGTATATTAAAGGCATTGAAGATGTCTAAAAACACCGCCAAGTCGAAAAAATCTGGTGTCACGGGGCAGGTTCTCGGGACACTACATCCCCCGTCGGGAGCGTTCCCACGTGCACGACGACGTATATGATATTAATATGAAAATGAGCAAATGCAATGCCAGATTTGATAAAACAATTTGCAATTTGCATTTTTAAGTAGTAAGGCAAAATGCTGCAATCTGTAAAATCATGTACTGGATCCATGGTATTCGTTTGCGCGTCGATGTCAAAGACACCCTGTATACAGTATAAAAAATAACAAACTAAAAACCGCTTACAAACAGTTGCCCAGACCAGATACAACACTCGTCTGGTCGGAAGAATCGTCTTCCAATGTCAGTGGAGGTTGCGAGACTTCACATCCTGCTTCGCATACTTCTACATGTAGTTATATGAATCTGACGATTTTCCCATTAGAAATGAACTGACAGAATCCTACCCACGTCTTATCTTTCCGCTGAATATGTTCATTGTACGTATAAAGAATATACTATAAAACAATCGCTTTACGAATCAACTCGGAGCTTACCTTGAACAAAGGAGTAAGTACATAAAGTTCCTCTTCATAATATAATATTACAGTTTTGTTCACGCATGTATGTATGTACATACGTAAAGTTAGAGCAACTTGGAACCCTGCAACTTTTTCCCTCTTTGATAGGGACCTTTGATGTTCGGAGATTCGATTATGTCGAAAGTCGTCCTTGCTTCCCGTTTACGAGTATTTGGCAACTGGAAATGCACGTATAAAAAGCTACGATATTCTATACTATACACTCTAATAAGTAGATTCCCAGGACTCATCCTTTTTGCGGACTTTCAGGCGTGAGTAGGTACTTGTATTGCACTCACGGACATTACGCTCTCCAATCTTCAATATTTTTTGTTTAAATTTATATTATTTGTGATGTCTTCTCCTCTCAATACATAAAACTCCCTTAATATCTGTAGTACGTAAGTGCAATTAGAATTATAATTTTGCAGGTGTGAGCCTAGAGTTCTGTCATACAGGTCTTAAACCCAGTATAGACTACAGCCCTCATAAAGGAGAGATATTTTTTTTTATACCACAACTGTCACACAACGCCATCTAGTCCCAAGCTAAGCAGAGCTTTTGTTATGAGTACTAGACAACTGATAAATGACTGATACTTAAATATTTCTAAACACATACATATTATAGATAAATTACACCCAGACACAGAACAAATGATCCTGCTCATCACACAAGCATGTGTCCTGGGTAGAAATCGAATCCAAAACATTCGGCATAGCAGTTAGGGCCACTAACCACTTGACCAAGAGGCCAGTCAAGATAATTACAAAATAATTACTAGTTACTATCAACATTTGTACTTTTACGAGAGAAAACAATAAATAAAAGTATTATTATTACTATACAAGTACATTATACTATAGAGTATCGAGTATATAAGCCTACGTATGTATGAACCGTTTCGCCATATCAATTTTCCCTTCGCTAACCTAAAATAACATTCAAACTTTTCCAGCTCACATTTTCGCCAGTTCATAACTTGATATTATTTCATCGCATATATCTAAGAAAAAAAATAGTTCGAAGTTGTTCTGAAGGAGTAGATGTCTACCTGCGTTACACATATTTTTCGATTGCTATATCAAGGCGAGGAGTATTCACAAAGCGAGAAATGCTAGGTTGCAGACTAAAATAATTTTGGTAACCGTACCAGTGTATGCTTAGCATACGAAACTACATCTGTTATCTAACTTGCCACTGTCGGTAAACTTCTAACGCACGTTGATCTAGTCTAGTTCAATGTAGACCACTATAGTCATTTCGTTTTAGCAAGGCAGTAGTTTATTTCTAACAAATGTAATGGAAAATTAATCATTATCCTGAATCGACCTCTAACGCGAATCTCTCCGCTTTTTCCAAAAGAAAAGAGAATATTTCTTGTAGAATTTCTATAAATTTATATCCAGAAAGGGCAACGACCTGTGTAGCAACGCTAGAACGAAACATCTATAGTATAACAGATACTTTACCTATTTTTGAGACAGGCGTAAATTACTATACCGCAAAGTTTTAGAGGAATATTTTTAGCAACTAGTGGGCATGCTTGGCATACCAAATTCTCTTATTTCCCTTTATCAGCAATCATAGAAACACGTCTTAGATCTAGCCTAGCTTCCTCACTCTTAGATCCCTCACTATTTTTCTCAGGTATTTGGCACAACCACGACAACACAGTCGCGTTGAGCGCGAGCGGTGCCGGGCGGGGCCGATAGTATCAAGGATCGCGCCCGCGTCGGCCACACCCTCCGCACCACCGCCCTGCAGCCATGGTGCGCGACAAGAAACCAACGCAGAAGACCGACTCACAGAAATGTGAGTACCTAGAATTAGTACATGATTTCACTTACTACGAACTTACTGACATTTGATGGTATGTACCCATGTGATAATTATAGATGCAACTGCTAAGTGCCCATACACCTGCACCTTCAAGAAGATTCTAATAAACATCACTGGTATCCCAAAAACGTGTCTACCTCTAGATTTATTTTGAAATGATATAAACTAGTGCTTTAGTGCGATCCCGCCTGATAGTAAGCAGTAATGCAATCGTTGATGGTGAAGCGCACTGGTTTATTAAGAGCCGGTTCGTATAGCCTTGAAGACACCTAAATTAAAATCTCTGGCAAATTGTTCCAGTCCTTCGATGTACGCGGTATAAATCACGAGGCGAAACTCTTAATCCGGGCCGTAAAGGTGTTAACAATGTAAATAATTGTACTAAATAAAGAAATAATATTAAACTTCACTATAAACTCGGCAAGAAGAAGAAAACGATGCAGTTGAATATGTTTTTAAAAGCATACTGCCGAAATAAGTCCAGTACTTCAGACTAAGGACTTCTTGGACACCAAGTGCCTGAATGGCACAAAAAGTAAAACAATTTGACATTTGTCTATTATATTAAATTAATATGCATAATGCAAGTATTGTCACACCAATGACAGCCCCATTTCTTGTCCAGGCAATTACTGTCCATATTCCAGGTTGCCTGAAAGACATCGTGGCTTGCGCCGCCTAATTTCTGTGTATGTTTTATTTTTCTTTTTGTATCTGTAGGGATGTACAATAAAGAATATTATAAGTAATGGTGATGTTCCGGCATCAGTTCTAAAGTATACTGGTTTCATCAAACGGAGAACTCATCTCAATCCTCTCTCTAGGTGTAAATATTTTAGCACAAGCTAAGTCTGGTTCTGTAAAGGACCGAGTAACTGAGAACTATCATGTCAAACACAGTCGGCTACTGGCTAACCCCTGAGGACACTCTTGAGACGTAATGGGAAAGGGGAACGGCATAAAAAAAAAAAAACTGAAAAAAAAGCCTTTTTATATGGATAGTAATTCTTATTTCTTATTTTATTTTTTAATCATGAACAACTATTGGCACTATTCACAAATTAATTACTATTTATTTTAGGTACACGTTGACATATAGTTGCTGTGAGAGGCTTCGCCCGCGCGAAAGTAGGAAACTGACGCAAAAAAAGGAAAATACTACCACGGTCTATCCGTGTGCCAAAATTCATCCAAATCTGTTTAGTGGTTCGAACGTATGAAGTGACAAACAACACATACACTCACACAAATTTTCGCCGTTATTATATTAAGTGTGATAAGTTGACACTAACTTATGCGCAGGTACACCTACGTAAGTACAAAGATGAACAATAGAAGGAATCAATTAAATACCTTATATTGGCGGTTAAGGATATTTATATGTTTTTCTCTAACAATAAGAATATTTTGTGGTCGGAAAATAGTTACTATACCTATATAAAGCAAACAATATTAATAGCCATTACCTACTTACCTACAAACTTAGTACGCGTGGACTAACTTATCACTAGTTTCCTGAAGAGGAAAACTATAGCGAGGAAAACCAGTGTAACTAATTAACACTAGTAAGAATAGTAAGTGTTACTTCGAAAATATCGGACATCCCTAGGCTACCTAAGAATATTCAGTGAGGAGCAAATATTTTAGCATTGGGATTATGTAATTAGTAGGTGTTAGTCAATTGAAAGTTTGGCTGCGACATTGTTTGAAAGAGTTACCGTGTCAATGGGCCGTACAGAAAGAAAGAAAAACCAATTTATTTTAAGATTAATTACAAATTATAAATATTTTATAGGGAAAATATGCGCTACGTCCGCGCAAAACGGTCTAATGCTCAGCATAATGCCGTGACCACACGCAAAATGCGACGAGTCCACACGGCCAGTGACGGTATCGACACAAAGACGTCAGAGCGGTATTGTGGAGCAATTGAAGGAACATAGCTGGGCTTTAGTCAGTGAAAGTCTGTCTTCACCCAAAGTGCGAGGATGATGATTGCGCAAACAAAAACTTAAAACAACGATCTCAACAGCAGCAACAATTCATGGCGATTATTTTATATATTTTGTGTAACACAAAAAAAAAACACAAGATAATCTCACTACCAGTACTATTCAAATATCATGAAAGTAGTATTTGAGTAGTTAGCATTTAAGAATACAATCAAGACGCGATTTTTTGACTTGTCCAATTCTCAACCTCTTTTTTCTCGTCTCGCATACGGTCAAATTTCTCGAAAATTTCCGCTTCGAGAAATCTCGAAGAAGAACCCTAGTAGTGAGTGTACGAAGCTTAAAAAGAAATTGCTCTTTAAAATTCTTTTGACGTCAGAATCTAAATATTTTCGCAGCAGTGTATACCAGAGCTATCTAGGAGTTTTATCTTCGTACTAAATCTTCATTGCTCTTTTGCAAGTAGACATTTTAAAACGTAGGTACCTGCCTCAAAGTTTCGTGAAGGCAAAAGGTAAATACATAATCTTAATTCTAGCTGTTCACATTTTAATTTTCACAAAAAAAATACAGCCACCATCTTGTGAGACAATTTGTATTTATTAAAAAAAGTATTAGATTTTACATAACAGTCTGGCAAGAGGTAATGTTAGGTTAGGTTTGAATAAAACAATATTAAACGCCTTTTATAGGTAGGCTATCATAAAGAGGGTGTGTCAGCATATTACTAGCTAAAACCTACCTGTGATCAGTGCCGTAACTAAGGTGGTGCCAGCGGTGCGCAGGCACCGGGTGCAGACCCTGATGGGGTGCAAAAATGATCAAACTAAGAACAAGTTTTGTATCATTAATTTCAACAGAAGAAGGTTAATGTTTCACATTCTCTCTCGCTCCTTACCATGGACTGAGTCGCCAGCGTTGATCGCCTCCGCGAGGAGAAGGTGAAACCCCACTCGAGCGGGGCCAACTTCCACTAAATGCTTCATCATGTGCTACGGGCGGTCTGAACAGTGGTGACACCAGCCCCCCTAGCCAAGTTACAACCGTTTCGTTTCGATTCTCTTTTCGTTGATCGCCTCGAGTCAACCACGCCTTCTATTCCTTTGTTCTGACCACGTGACTGAGCGTTGAGATGACGTCAGAATAAAGGAATCGGAGGCGTGGCCTACTCGAGACACTCATGTCCAGTGAGGAACTGCGTCAGATTGATTAAACTTCCAGCACTTCCTGTGCTCCTTCGATTACTCTTTGCGCTCTTTGTAACAATCACGTAGCCCAACAATAAACTCAAAAGTTAAGTGTAAATTACTAGCAGTAACTAAATTCAAAACAAAAATAATTGGATAACCTAATTAAAACGTTGCCTTTACTCCTCTAGAATATAACGACCCATAACATAAGCAAAAATTACGACACCTGTATTTAATAAAGTTAGCAAATTTTATTCTTCGAGCTCACTTTATTGGGTAATATTAATAAAAAACAAATAAATATTATACGGAGGAAACAATGGAGAGGATAGGGTGCCGTAAAATTTTACAGCCAATAGGCCTTGTGAATATAATTAAATACGCTACAAGTTATGACGTACTTTTTAGGCGTTTCGAGCTAGGAAAGACTGAAAATACTGTATAAAATAGACCTGAAATGAAGCCCTGTATTTTACTTATAACTAGCGACCTACTCCAGCTTCGCACGAGTGTTATGAATCTTTATAATGTTGGGCTTTTTTACGATAATATACATGTATTTTATATCTAAACCTTCCTCATGAATCATTCTGTCTATTGGTGAAAACCGCGTAAGAATACGTTCAGTAGTTTTTTTAATTTATACCGAACAGACAGACAGTCGTGGTGGGAGACTTTGTTTTATTATGATGTAAGGATTAAAAAGGTGAGGTACATTTTGTAAAAAAATTGACCGTTTTTGGATGGTTGCAAATATGTAGATCCATTATGAACACGCCGCTTTAAATAAACCTCCGAAATTACCCTGCTACAAATCACAGAAGTGGTAGGTACAGTCAGCCGCACATATAAATAGTGAATATGTAGTGTGACAGCGTCTACCCTCAGGTGTCTTTAATTACTTCCTTACCTTTCTAGGTTTCTAGGTTGACGCCTTACTATGACGGAAACGTCAAAGCTGAGAAAGGCCAACAAAGTTTTTCACATGAAAAGCACCCCCTTTGGCTTGAAGACTTAAGGCGTATAGTACCTTGAACATCTGGCCGAAGTTAAATGCACACATATTCGTACTGCCGCCTGCGTCTGCATAGAGCCTCAATAACCATTAAAACTATTTTATTTGCGAATTTATTTACATTATATTACTATGCTATGTACAGAGGGCAGCGAAAGTGCTTGGATACCTTAACGCCTATTTTCCCTTGCACGTTAAAGTTCAAGTTTTCAAAAATTTAACTAGATGGCGTTGGTTTCTTCACAGCTAAGTGGCGTCCAAAGGCAGTCTCACAAAGTATAAACTTGACTTTTAGTCTGACAGAAAATAGACACATGCGTCAACAACAACTGACTGTAGTTCATAATTTCATCATTTAAATTGGTGTCAAGTTGACCTAGCGGTTTAGCATGTGCAGATAGATGCGTAAATCAATAAGCCGTGAGTTCGAATCTCACGTAGTACTCACACTTTTTGTAAGTTATGAATAACAAACAAAAGAAATATTATATCAAAGCTAACAAGTGGATATTTATTTATTTTTTATATAATATTCAAGTGAGTAGTTACTCAGCAAAACGAAAAAAAATGCAGGTAAATAGGCTCATCAAACAAAAAGGCACTATTAAAAAAATAATATGTTTATTTCTTAAAATTTCTTATTCAAATTCAAAAATCACCGTTTATTAATCACCGAATAAGATTATAATATTATTTATAACTTCTTATTGAGGCCATAGCTTAAGTATTCGTTTCCAAAATTGGAAAGAGGATTGAAGCTTATGTAACCTTAACAAACAAACAAGAGACCAGATAATTTTATCCCAAATGTCAAAAGGATTAAATGTAGGCTAAAAACTATAAAATTGCTCAACAATATATCAAGTGTTCATAACTTTTTTAAGTTGTTTTAAATACGGGTATTAAGTTAAACACACATAACAAGGTCTCCAGTTAATACAGAGAATAAGTACTGAATAAATACTATTAATTCAGTATTATAATTATTTATCATCTTGAAGAATTGAAGAGCAGTGGTGGCCGAGTGATAACGGCCCCGACTTACGAGTTGTAGGTCGCGGGTTCAAACCCTGCCAGGCGCATTACTTTGTTTAATTTATTTCATCACCACTGCTTTCAAAACGGTGAAGGAAAACATCGTGAGGAAACCGGCATGTCCTAGAACCAAAAGTTCGAAGACATGTGACATTCACCAAACCGCGCTGGGCCCGCGTCGTGGATTACGGCCCATTCCCTCTCCTAGAGAGGAGGCCTGAGTCCCAGCAGTGGGAACATTAAAAGGCTGATTATGCTATGCTATGCTATGCTATCATCTTGACGCCACAAACATAACCGTCCGTGTTCACTGGACTTGAAAAGTTTTTTCATCAGTAAAGATGACAATACTCTAATCAAAGTTTATGTAATCCATATAGCAAGGATTTCACAACTTGCCTCCGATGATGCATCTTTTCGGAAAGTATGAAGAGCACGACGAACAGTGTCAATGCTTGTGTCAAATAAACCAGCATAGTGGTTCGTCGACAGACGTCCATTTTCTTTGTACTCCCTTATCATGGTTTGACACTGCAACATGTTTATTAGTTTTAGTCTGCCAGCTCTTTTATGGTGTTTCAAAGAACCCTCTTCTTCAAATCGTCCTACCCATAGAGCAACTGTTTTTCTCTGCAACAATAAAACAGAAATATATAATACCCCATAATGATTATTATAAAGGAGGTTTTTGTTATATAAAAGAAGAAAAAAAATCTACTTACGTTTACACCGGTCTCTCTGGCTATTCCTGACAAGTTTTTACCTTGATTATGCATAGCAATTATTTGAGCTCTTTTTACTAAATTCAACAATCCGTATCTACACATTTTGGTAAAATAAGTAGACAATACATCTGGTTAAAAATAAAATTCAATGAAAAGCGCTTGAACGAGATAATCGAAATTAACTTAGCGAACAATCAATTGAGCTATGTCATAACTCTGGTCTAAGTATTATTTATCCTACCTACTAGTAATTATTTTTAAATCTATATTCAACCTACCCTCTCAAGTTTGAAAACTAACACATAGATAGTCAAATATATATAAATCGATATTCATTTTTAATATCTTCATCTCTTTAAAATAAACTATAAATTATTTCAGTGTTTGAAGAAACAAAAAGAAAGTACAAAAATAAACATTAATTAAGCATTAATCATTTGAAGCACAGCGACGCCATCTATTAACATTATAATGTAATGTTGTCGATAGCAACATTTCAATCTGGTTTTACGCTAGATGGCGTCATTTCTCGCTTCACGCGACTTTATTTCTGTACTATCCATGCACTTTCGCATCCGTCCGTACATTGTGAAAAATACTTAACCAGTTTATTTTGCGTAAACATATTTCTAAAGATCAAAGCTAATTAAAAGGAGTAGGGAAAATTGGCGAAAAATATCATGTTGTTAATTTTTGTTTTTGCCAAATGTATTAGCCAAACGAAAGAAATAAATGCGGATTATATTATGTATGAATCTATAGTAAATAAACATTTTTGAAATCTATTAACTCCTCGGTAACGGTTGGGATACCGAGAAGTAGGCTTCAAAAAGTCACTGATTGTAAATGGGAGCAACGGCCTTAAATAACACACCTATTTAGAAACGGAATCGTAAAGTAAGCTAACCGGCCTTTTGATTATTGTGGGTACTTCACTGCTTCGGGCTATTTGACAAGACGAATCATTTAAAATAATATTCAGGGGAATTGTTATTATTTAGTTACTCTATTTCATTGTTATTGGCTGAAGATTTATGTTTTAACGACTGTACTTTGTTTATTAGGGTTCCGTACCTGATAAGGAAAAACAGGAACTCTTATGGGATCACTTTGTTGTCCGTCTGTGTGTATGTCTGTATGTCTGTCAGTCTGTCAAGACCCTTTAACTGGGGAACGCGTGGAGGTATCAAGAGAGAAATGAAAACCATTTACTCAGGTCTGCGGTCCCTTGAAGCTGTGAAAAATCAAATTTCTGAGTTAACAAAAAAAAGATACGGCCGTTTATATCGCAAAAAAAATGTGTATTTCGACACTCTCAAAATTCATACGGTACTTTCCATTGACCTAGAATCCTGAAATTTGGTATGAAGCAAGGCCTCATAGCACAAGTATAAAAAAAAACTGAAATATGACAGCGTTGCGTGTAATTTCGGGGCCATTTTGTCCCCAAGTGTATCTGAGGTTTAATGTTACTGAAAAAAGCAACACATCGAAAGAAGATACTTAAGGTTACGATAGTAGGTAAACTATTTCGTTTATCTTTAGGAGAAAGATTATTATCCTACAAGGCATGTACACATTGGATTCGTGTTTTAGATGGTAGATACCACATTTCTCGTTTATGATAGTTCACAAATTTGGCAATCGGGCATGAGCCATCAAAAATGTTTACTTTCAATTCATTTAGGAATGACTCAGTTTAATTTTTGGGCTCCTGAGTCAGGCCCACATCCTTCTCAAAAACGATCATCGTTTTTGAATGAATGTATTTTCGAAATGACTCAAGTGTTTTTTTTTTTTTTAATTTACATACAGTTGAATCATGGGCCAAATGACGCGAATCCTGCATAATTTTCTTCATTTGGCTGAAGTCCTCTTTCGATTTGGTCCGTTCGACGTGACTGAAATCGTTTTCCTACAAATGTAAGTTCGATTCGATCGAGATAAAGTGTCAGCAATGTTAGGTCTCACTACGCTTTCATTTTTCTTTTCTACTATTTCCGTTTTTGCTTCTTTGATATTTAAGAAATTTTATCTACTGCGTCATTTAAATAATTATTGTTCAAAAACGACGCTTAAAAGTCACGACATTGATATTTTAATTATGAAACACGATCCATTAATCTGACAAATGCTAAGTTATTTTATTGTTGAATACGAGTATATTATTTTATATTGGGCAATACCCAGTGCCCAATCAATTACAAAATAAAAAAAAGAAATAAGCTAATTGGTCAGGTTGGCACAAACCTGTTGTTTCGCATTCAAAGAAGACCCAAAGTTCTTTTTCAAGACGTAAACACATCCGGTTGTAGTAATTTGTAGATGACGCTTGGAGTAGAGGGGTGACATCACATCTCGGGAAAACAAATCAGGTATATCTACGTGTGTATGTACTAAAAGGTTTACGTACTCACGACCCTGTTTACGGCCACAACCTTTATTTTAATGTGGAGCATCCAACATAATGGTATCGCGTTCGTTTTATACGAATACTTTCGTACTTAAATATATTTTTATTTTACAAACCGCAGTAACGTACTCACAAAGAGATTACAGGGCTGCTCGTATTCTGAAATTCTAGGATCATAGTCGACCGCCCTGTTTTTTTATTTTTTGAGGTAACCCAAATGCATTTTTATGGGCTGTGTATTCGATAATTTCACTTGATATGTCTCGTCGAGTGATTGTATGAAAATAAGTTGAATTTTATGAAGTTTGTTTATGAAAAAGCTCTACAAAAGATTTTAAAGCTTGTAATACAATCAGGCGGTGGCGTCCTCTCGCACCAGGACCAGGTTCAGGACATAATCTGGGCGAGAGGGAATAGGGAGCGGGCACCTCTTTTTGCGTTGTAGTAATGCTAGCGAGGTAGAAGGCTGCAACTGTGAGAGAATGAACATTAACACGCCCCAGCCACCGCCACAGGAGACGTCCTGGGTATCGGGAGTCGCAAAGCGATCACCGGCACCGTAGACGTTGGCTTGCGGATGACGAGAAAGGGGTAAGTCACCTTCAAGTAACGATCGAGCCCGAATCGTTGACGGCAAGTAGTGTTCCATGCTTGCCACGAAGAGATGTTAGCAAAACCGTAGTGGCCCAGCAGAACCTGCTAGGGCCACGGGATTTTTCGAAAGAGTTACTGTAGCCCTAGAACGCAAAAGGCAACCGAAGGCCACAAGTGAGTTTTAGTTTGTTAAAGATTGATACGCTCTCTCGCTCTACCCTGAAGTGCAAGAAGTTATTTGGTGATTTCCCACCTCAAGAAACAATCAAATTTTTGCAGTACAAAAAGTCAGACAATTCCATAGCTACAAGAGCTCTAAAAATACAGCACTCGATGTTCTGGCAAGTCGTGTTAAAGTAAACAAACACAATCTTGTTCAAATTGTGATATCTAAATAAGAAACACAATGGGCTCTCTAAGAGCGGTTTGATAAGAAAAAAAAAAACACTTCCTCGTGTTAACAAGGGCCACGAGACTACACAGGAACACTGCGGTGCAGAAATGTATATATAGATTTTTGTTAGGCTGATATCTCTACAGTACGTAACGGGAAGGAAGGCACCTGATGTCTCACTTGATGCGTCTATTTTGTACCCAACTATAGTAAGTCATGACGAGGTGTGTCCCCGATTTTGTAGGAAGCTAGCTTTTGTCAAAGGCGTCAACTGTGTGAGAGTCAAAAGTGTGAGATAACCAATATTCGGCGTAGGTAGAGTCAATTTATTAGAACTTGCGATACGTTGACACAATATGGACATTCCCGGAATCCCGGGATTTTAAATATTTATGTATAATGACATAAAATAAGTTGAAATTACTTTATAAAAAGTTATTCACGTCTTAAGGAAATATTATCTAATAAGGGGTATTTGTCCCTTCCGATGGGTAGTAGTAGCTATAAATAAGAATGACATTTCAGGTTAATGAAATTGAAAACTTTTTAACTAAGTTATATTTTTTATTAATGTTATGTTATAATTAACTGGCTTTAAAAAAGGAGGAGGTTAATAATTCAGTTATTTTCTTATCGTTATTTTTTATGTTTGTTACCTCAGAACTCCGTCGTTTGTCGTTTCGAATTAGGTCGATTTGCAAATTTTTATTTCCCCTTAAAAGATATGGTTCCACAGTGGTCCCATTTTTTTCAAAATCGAGCTCTGATGATGAGATCCATGAGAAATCGAGGGAACTCTTCAAATATTATAGGCATTATATATTTATAGTGATTTTGGTATTTTCATCAAGAACTTAAGCATTTACAGTCAAAAAGTAACATTTGATGAAGTGGCCAACGGAACTTCATATTCATATAGATATCACAATGAAAATAGTTAAGCGACTATGACAATACAAATAAATAAATGGTTCTGAATAGTTATATTGAAAATGGTATCATCGAAGTGACCTGATGATGATTATGATGACGATGGAGCTGGAAGATAAGCACTGGAACTCTTTTATTAATCAATGTGTCCTAGCTGTGTTTGAGCTTATTAGAATTGTCATGAGGTGCACTTTGGCTATAAGGTACTATCGAACTGACCTAATTATGAAGCCGGAAGTTGAAAGGTAGACACGAGAACTTCATAATAAAACAAACGTGTCCTAGCAGTATTTGGGTTAATTCGAATTGTCATGAGAAATAGGCACTCTGGTAAGAATCTGGTTAGAATCTCGGGGAATGTCTATATTAACATCAATGTTTGCAGTTATTGAACCAAAGTAAATTTTTTGTTAAGTCACAATACAAAAATTGCGATTCGGAAAAACCTTCGAGAATTTATGCTGAACTTGAACTGTTTACATACTCGTAGGTAAGTTTATACGGAACCCTCAGTACGCGAGTCCGACTCGCACTTACCCAGTTTTTTTTCCTATGTTGCGTCATAGATGTTACTACAGATGCATCATCATCATCATTTCAGCCGAAAGACGTCCACTGTTGGACATAGGCCTCCCCCAAATGTCGCCACAATGACCGGTCCTGTGCGTCAGGCATCCATCGGATTCCCGCGACCCTCACCAGGTCATCGGTCCACCTTGTGGGAGGCCTTCCAACGCTGCTTCTTCCAGTACGTCGCCATTCCAGAACCTTTCGTCCCCATCGACCATCTGTTCTGCGAGCAATGTGCCCTGCTCACTGTCACTTAAGTTTGGCGATTCTTCGGGCTATGTCCGTAACCTTGGTTCTCCTGCGGATATCCTCATTTCTGACGCGATCACGCAAGGAAACTCCGAGCATAGCCCTTTCCATTGCCCTTTGAGTAACTTTAATCCTTCTGATGAGGCCCATTGTAAGCGACCACGTTTCGGAGCCATATGTAATCACTGGCAACACGCACTGGTCATAGACTTTTGTCTTGAGACACTGTGGTATATTGGACTACAGATGCATAATAAAATTTTAATAGAAATGGAAACTTTAATCTAGAAATAAGACTTTAATATATGAAAACCATAAAACAGCTACCTGTTACTCCTGTAATCACTTAAAGCAAGTCTTTATTACACTTTTACGAGGTTTCCACCCCAGCAGCAATATGTTCTGATAAATTCACGCTAGCGAATGAAGTTTTTAAATTTCGTTTCCGTTTCTCTACCATACAGCGCTCGTGATTTACGAAAACGTTTTACGGTTTACATCCGTGGAATTAAATATTAAACGTTGTTTTTTTAATGTGATATTTATTTTAATTATTATCATCATCATCATCTGTCTTCCCTTGTCCCATCTTATTCATCATCATTCATTCATTCATTCATTTTTTCGTTCGTTCTTTTTCATTTATTTTAATTATTACATCAACGACATTTAAGTCAAGAGTCAAAAGTGTCAGTATTCATTAAAATAGTTGTTGGCCAATGAACTTCCTGAACGCACGTTTGGTTCAGCCCTACGTTTTTTTTTTAATTGTGACTCATTCTTTGCTACAAAGCCATATTCGCAAACAGATTCTAGTTTATATCAATCCAAGTATGTTTGTATCGTGATATAACGATAACACAGCTAAAACAGCTAGCCGATGTCTTCCTCAGTTTTAATTTATGTTTGGTTAGTCGTTTTATAAATATTTTTGAAAAATATTGTCTTTATTGTCAAGAAGATTTTTTTTTTTTTTACTTATGGCAAAATTTGCGTATAAAAGGTAAAAAAAGAGTTCTGTTATTGTTAAATATTTATGAAGTCGTTTATTGAGTACAATATCAATAAGAATGATGGCAGCCGCGCCTTTAAAATTTTACCAGAACCAAGTAGGTGAAGAGAATAATTATCAATTATTAATCAAACGTGGATTTTGTGTGGAAAAATTACTTACGTCAAGCCATATTTATTCTACAATCAAATCTGACTATCACTCTTATATTTTAAAGGTGAAAGTGTGCATGTGTGTGTGTATGTCTGTTA
Organism: Mythimna vitellina; assembly: GCA_949316375.1. Classification (NCBI taxonomy): domain Eukaryota; kingdom Metazoa; phylum Arthropoda; class Insecta; order Lepidoptera; family Noctuidae; genus Mythimna; species Mythimna vitellina. Next base: position 14,005,423 of record OX438686.1, read on the forward strand.
CTCCTTTACGATCGAACGTTTGAACGGATTTATCTAAAACAAGCTGCTGACCCGGCGAACTTTGTACCGCCTAATATTAAGGATAACACCATCTACAGCTATTATCAGAACCATCATAATTCATTTTAAAATGACATTTTAATTAGTTTTCTTTATTTTGTGAACTTTTCTATACCTTCTCAACCTTCCCTGTCCATACTTTATCACCGTTTAAACCTTCCCTGGACTATGACGAATATTTCAAGACCAAAACTAGCCAAATCGGTCCAGCCGTTCTCGAGTTTTAGCGAGACTAACGAACAGCTATTCATTTATATATATATAGATTTGACATACTGGTATTTTTTCTCAGGAATATTTTCTCTTGTGAAATTTTTACATTTACTTTTATATAATAAATTGTAAATAATAAACCCCTTGTAAATGTAAATATTCTTTTTTTTTAACTTTGCCACACCCTAAGAATAACTCCTGTATCGTGAAAGCGTTCACAAACATGTAAGCTTACATACACAAGACATCCAGATCCATGACACTTATCTGTAGGCCATACAAATATTTGAACCGTGTGGGAATCGAACCTGCGGCACGCAGCACAGCAGCCTATCGCTCAACTACTGCGCCAACCGTGCTGTCAAAAATGATAGTGATTTATTAACCGAGCTACACCAAAAATAGACTACAAACAGTTTACATACTCTACTACGCATTTCTAACCGTCGTTAAGACAGTAAATCAATTGAATAGGACCTCGAAACAATATTGGCACTTGAAAAGACAGCCAAGTGTCCAAATCTCGCCCATTTCTCTTCATCGGCTCTACGTCAAATCGTATTCCGTCTCATAAGATCAGTAATGAATCTTCTTGTCATTCGACAAAGGCTGTTTCTTTTATGACTGCCAAGTTCGTAATAGGTACACTAACTAAGGCACTTCCCGCTTAGATTTGTTACGTTTGTGACAAATAAGTTCGGTTTTATTGGGGACAAAGGACAATGAAACACTTTATGAGTTACTTCGGCTTTGTTCCCGTGGAACCGTGGCATTTTCGTGACAAAAATAAGCCTATGGCACTCAGTGTGCAGCTTACTGTGAATAAAGAAGATATTTTCGTAACTAAATCGGTACTTTGAACATTAACTTTTATTGACTTACAAACATATATTTACAACTTTACAGCTAGATTAGCATGTGCCAGTGGCTTCGTCCAAATGAAAGTGGAAAATTATCGCAAGGGAACATTTTTTTTTGTAGGTAGTAAAATCATCCAATTACATCCTCCGCTCTTGGGCGGAGCGCAAGGGCGTGTCAGACTTTTACTGACTAAAACCGCACTCCTGTTCCTTGGTTACCTTTCGTACCAGGGCCGAGTCTTCCTTTCAGAAGCAAACCCTTGGCCTCAGTAGGCTTCGACCCTGTTGGGCCCTCTGGCCTCCATGAGGCGCGTGTGGAACAGTACGCGCCTTCGATGCCTTGGGCTCGGTCCGCCTCCTTTGCTAGCATTACTGCTTTGCAGAAGGAGGCGACCGCCTGCGACTCCTCCTCGCTTCGGACCATGGCAAGGGAACTTCTGTGACAGAAAAAGTATATTATGTGCGTCCAAAACAGTCTTCTCGTGTGCCAAATTCCATCCAAAGTCGTTCAGCTGTTTGAGCGTGAAGAAGTAACAAACATACATATATATAAGTAACAAATACTTTTAAACTTTTGCTTTGTAATACTCATTTGAAATTAGTTTATCTATAATTTGTTCTAGTAATTATGAGAAAGACATATTGACGTAAGCCATTGTGCATAATTATGCCTTATACAAGAAGTATAGTATAGGACTTTCATTGTAAAGAAAAAAGATAATTTGAGCCATTTTTTTTTTTAAATTCCATGGCTATCTCACAACGCCGTCTAGTCGCAAGGTAAGCAGAGCTTGTGTTATGAGTACTGGACAACTGATAAACATACTTATATATTTCTATATATATACATATTATTATAGATAAATTACACCCAGATACAGAACAAGTGAGCACGAGCTCATCACACAAACATTGGTCCTGGGTGGGAATCGAACCCACGACCTTCGGCATAGCAGTCAGGGCCTAGTGGCCTACTAGACCAACAGACAAGTCTATTTGAATTCTTGTCGTATCTACCGAGTTTCAAATAGAAAAATTAACGGCTTCATTCCTATCGTATTTTTCGTTTCTGCTTTCATGCATTTTCAGTGCAATGTATCCAATTCAGTGACAGAATTCGAAACATAGTATATGCAAATAAAATACAGGTTCAACTATTATAGCCAAAATACCAGGAGTAAAATATTTCGTTTCATTCCACGCGAGCTTTGTGCGTCGAATTTCCAGAAAGTAGGTATATTATGCAACTGAGATAAAATATTTCAGTTTCATATCGAAACATGGAACTAATTACGGTTGACGATAGTTGACGATAAAAGTAAATGCTAAAGAAAAATTACATCAATTTGCTTCGGAGAAAAAATATAGATAATTTATAAGATAAGATAGAGGAAAAACGAATCTGATTTTTTTTTTTGTACAGTAGTAGTAGCTTTCAAGGCACACTAATAATTATTTTTATAAAAGCATGTTTGTATGTAGGTACGTATGTTTATTATTCCATCATGCTCAAAGATTGAACAAATTTGAATGAAATTTTGTACACAAGTAGATATGTCCTAGAACAATTTTTTTGAGGTGAAAAATCATCAGATGGTTTCCTCCACTCTTGGATGCTCTTTGCGTTCTAGGGCTACGGTCACTTTTTCAAATGTTCGCGCAGTTCTAACAAGCATTGATCCTACTGGACCCCTTCGATTTTGGTGATATCTCTTTGAGGCGCGCATAGATTATGTCTCGCCGTCGACTAGGATTTGGTCCTTACCGGAAGGCCGGACGGCTGCCCATTACTCGTCGTCCGCAAGCACGCTAGAATACTATATGCTTTATCCCAGGAGTATATATTAAAATTTCCTTCTATTACGTTCATGCTGGCGAAGCCACTGGTATAAGCTAGCCGAGAATACTTAAAGGAAAGAAAGACCTTTAATTTAACATGTTCTTGACGCGTCTGGAATCTGTATTCAAATTGAATTTATGTATACTTGTATATGCTTATTTTATCTATGGGACTTTGTAAGATGTTTCTGGAACCCCAGAAAATTTCCTCTTATGACTCTAGGGAAGAACGAGAGAGAGGGGATGTCAGACTTTTATTGACTAAAACTCCACCTGTGTCCTTCAGTTGCCATTTGCGTTCTGGGGCCACGGTCACTCTTTCAAATGGTCCTTCAGTTCGCTTATTACTAATACATTACATTAAGTTGTGTATTTATGGGAGCTTATAGAGTAATTATGAATAAGCAGAATGAGATTTAAGGCATCTCATCTCTTTTTATATAAACTCGTATTTTGTTAGAACAAAGAAGGTCGTAATCAATATAATCTTGTCTAAATAGAACTTTGTGAGTAACTGCTGGTGCTTTCTCTAAAACGCATAGTTTCGATGATGACACAGCACAATTAAAAAAAAAAACAGTATTTAATCATTATAATCCCACAGGGGTTAATTCAGAAAGTGGTACTTTTGGACACGGCTCGTATAGTTAGGAGATTCCTCTCTCTGCCCTGACCGCCGGTAGCTTGGACTCTGTTCTCGATACCGGTTTGCTACTATTTTTTATATTTTTAAATGTTTTATTTTTTTATTTTTTATTGGAATATTTAAAAATATAATTTATATTTTATGTTAAATGAATAAACGGAATAATAATAATAATAACATTTATTTCAGACCACAATGAATCCATAGAATAGTGTTAGTAAAAAACTTAAAAATAATGTTAGTGTCTTTAAAAATATAATAATTATAATTTAATGACACTATCCACGCAGTATATAAAACATTGTTCCAACCAATTAAGTTCATAATAAAATCTAAAACTGTAGATGGAATTTTAATATAAGCTAAAATCTCTTCGGCCAGTAACTCAGAACAAAGTTGAGCCAATTTGGCTTGTGTAACCAAAATCCTATTAAAAGATTACAGTGTAATCGTGCTGGGCAACAACAAACTAGTTTTGGAGTCTTATTTGTGCCTAGTTTATGTTTCAGACACTGATATTTTAGTTGATTGACATTTAGTCTAAGTGGAAAATATTTTATGTATCTTTTACCATTAAAGAACCCATAACTAGAATAATCCGCACTCATTTAAAACACAACTAGAAAATTAAGTTACTATCATAATTGACACTTCTTCTTCTTAGCGTGTCGATGGCAAAACTAGTTCCCTCCCTGCCTGGCCCAGTATTCGGCCACGGCAATGTCGTCCACTTAATTCTGTCATTAGGTATCTACGTGAACAGGTAACAGGATACGTGATGCAGGATGGAAGGTGGGACATGGTCTGCGGAGAGATGCCGCACAAACACTGAAGATCGGAACCGTCCAAGAACCCCCATTTGTGGTGATTATTTTTGCTGCGCCCAACTTGGGTGCAGAGTTTGTTTAGTTTTCTTTTCAGAAGCGAACCCATGGCCCCAGTGGGCAACCCTGTTAGGCCTCTACGGTTTTTGCTGATATCTCCTTTAAGTGCGCGTGCGCTACGCGCTGTCAACGACAAGGGCTAAGTCCGGACGGCCATCTACCCATTGCTCGCCATCCGCTAATCCGCGCCTACGGTGGCTGGAAATCGTGATCGGGTTCTCAACGAATGTGGCGTGAGTGCCGTTCCTTCACTCGTGCGGCAGCCCCCTTCGCTAGCATTACTGCTTCGCAGAAGGAGGCGACTGCCTGCAATTCTTCCTCGCTCCGGACCATGGCCTGTACCAAGGTTTGGCGTGAGAGATCATTGTTGCCGATCGCCCTCACAAGCACACAGCGGTGCTCTGCCCAAGCGGGTCACACCTCTACCATATACTCCACAGTATCCTCCGGGCGGTCCACACAATGGTGATACCAGGGCATTTCCTCCGCACGAATCCAGTGCAGGAACCCCCCGAGCTTACCATGTCCGGTGAGAACCTGTATCATGCGGAAGGTGCAGACGCCGTGTTGTCTTTCCATCTTCAAAGAGATTTCCTAGTAAAGGGTAATATTTTTTAAAAAACAAGAACACCTGAACTGATCAGTCTAAGAGCGACTGAAACTTTGGGCACCCCGACACGGACAGGTTAGGTTCGAAATATAAGGTTCCTTTAAACTCTGTCCACAAAAATGTGCGGGCCTCTGACGTCTTTCCACACGACCATCGTTAGCAGATTGCCGGCTGAATCTTTGGCTAAGCAAAGGAAAGTATAGAATAAATACTACATCATACATTTGACGTTTTAGGCATTTTATAGAACCTTTTAGATTATACACATTCCCGGTTACATATTATATAAGCAACGAGGCATTTTTGATGATCTTTTTTAGGTTTCTGTGTTACTCGTGTTACAATAATGGTGAAAAATAAAGCGTACGCTAAGCTTTGTTAGCAAATTGCTTTCAGATATTTTTCATAATGTTCATGAAACGTCTCGTTAGAGTGACAAGGGATATTTGTATTGTTTTATGAGATACTTGGGTGTCAAAACTGAAATAATATATTTTTTACACCACCCGCTCGATAATGCTTTTTTATACGTCATACAACTATCACTAAAAACAAGTCATTCTGTCCCTATGATAATATAGTATGGGCGATCCGAATAATGAGATTTGGATTTGGAACGTCAAAAACCATTATTTTGAAATTAAAGCACTCGTGTATTAAAACAAGTTTGTTCAAAAATCATACTGGCCAGGAACAAAAAAAAAGAATAAAATGTTTTTACTGATGAGTCTCTAAAAAAAGTAATGGAAGAATGGGAGCGTTATAGAAAATTAAAAGTATATAATGTTAGAGTACGTGATTTTTTTTTCAAATATCAAAACATGTCATCATTAGCTTGTAATTAATACTTATATTTTTCCAATAAATAATTTGTTTAAGTAAATTGACTTTTAATTTATCTCACAAATAGTGTAAAAAGTAAAGTACCTCACTTTTTTGTTTTTATATTAACTTAATTATATAAATCCCTTACTCACGATCGGTATTAAAACTTAGCAACCTTCGTTTCGTTCGGAATTCAACATACCGCCCGCGACTTAAAGAAACTGTTTTGTCCTCTAGTCACATAATCAATTTTTTTTTTAAATTTTACCTTATTTTTTTCTTTGCATCTTTTTAAATCAAATGTTGATTGATGGTATTATCACTATAAAATAAAAATGTAGGAACACATAAAAAAAAAATTGTTAAAAGAAAACTTTGTACGTTTTAAGTTCCGATTCCTAACACAGACATGAATAAATTCGTATCCATGTACTTGGAATCAACTTACAATTACGATCAACCTTAGCTTAACCCAATTGATACACAAACACAGATATAACTTTAACTACGGGCACCATTTCGTGTTTCAGGCCAAATCTATACTAAAGGGAAATGCTTAGACACCGCTAAAGGCCTGTCCATTATATTAGAAGGCTAGGCGTGCCGAGGCATGGAGGTGAGGAAATTAGAAGATGAAGGAAAGAGGAATAGGGTGGGCAACGTCTGGTAGGTTCCTCTTTACTGAATTGTGAGGAAATTTAGTTTCAAGATATGTGCTGAGGCATTCGCTGTTTATGCTGGTCTGAATATGTACCTAACCTGTTGTTGGGGGATGCTAGACTTAAGATGAGCAGATACTGAGTTATACCTATCCAACTGCTTTACTTCACCAATAAAATTTCAGTATTTTATGTGCCAAACTGAATTTTGGTAGGTATAGTTGGTTAGACAAAAAATCTCATAAGTCTACTTATGAGATTTTATGTCTATATCGATTTATGAAAAAATAATTCTCTTTGATTTGTACTCTCTCCCGACTTCTAAGCAAACTTTATTTTTTCTTTTTGTTTCGCATGGTTTATGCATTTAGCCAGTGTTAAATTAAGAACAAAATTATTTTTTTGGAAATAAAATAATGTCCATAATTATTTAAACTTATTTGGCAGCAAGTTCAGTCTTTTCGGCAAGCTTCGCTAAGGTACTGAGGAAGTCAATATTACAGTAAAATTCTCAGCATCATTATATCGCGATCATGTTTATTTCAATGATTCCATATATTGTTTAATTGCGTAGATATTTCAAACACATTAGGAATCATTTTAAAAATAATTCAAACAGCAGCTGAACCTCACTCCTTAAAATACAGCCAAAATCACCCTTTATTTATTTGTTCCACTAGACTTTTCTGTCAGCTTTAAGCTCCGTAAACTCAGCGCGCTCTTGACAACTGAAATTCCTGTTAAAAAAAAAAAATATTATCCAGATGAAGACAACACAAAGTCTTTGGATACATTTTTTACTCTCAACACGGGATCAACCGTCGACGGCCAAATATATCGGGGAGTAACCCGGTAAGAACAAGTGCTCCGTCAAGCCTTGTAGATTAAGTGATCCGGAGGGACGTCGCTATTACGTGTCGAAATGGCAATCGATAAGAATTTTCTTTGCATACAGATTGGGAAAACGTTGATCGGTAGGTAATTGATAGGTGGACTGGGACTTTGATAATGTTAGTTGAAAATATTTCAGTGTTTTTCGGTGGAAGTACTTCAAATGATTCCTCACGCTCTGAGGAGAACAAAGTCAGATTTAAAGGGCAACTGAAGAAACCCACCTGTGTTTCTTCAGTTGCCCTTTGCGTTCCAATGCCTAACATTGAAATATTCGACGGCACGATTGGCGCAGTGGCTGAGCGATTGGTAGCAGCATAGCATGTCGTGGATTCGATCTCCACACGGATCAAATCTTTTTATGCCCACACATAGGTATTTAGGGTCTGGGGGTCTTTTTATGTGAGTTTACACGTTTGTAAACGCATACAAGATGCTGGAGTCATTCCTAGTGTGGGGCAACGTCATTCAACGTCAAGTGCGATTTGGACTCGCGCACGAAGGGTTTCCGTACTGTCCGTACCCTTAAATATTTATTTTATTCTGTTTTTTTTAGTATTTGTTTTTATAGCTGCAACAGAAATACATCATCTATGGAAATTTCAACTGTCTAACTATTACTGTTCATGAGATATAGCCTGGTGACAGATGGACAGACAGACCCGTTTTACCCTTTGGGTAAGGAATCCTAAAAATACCACACACTTATTTGAGGACACTGTAGGTAGGTACTGATACTATTTTCAGTCATTTTAGTCACTGTCTGAAAACGCATGAAAATGATATGAAACACCACAGAGGTGCACACTTTAATAATAACAGTGCATACTGTTAGCCGTCTCATTGTTCTCGGTGTCTAGCTTCGTTTTAAATGGTATTTAAATCTGATCATCTATCAACTTAAACAGTGCAATGGTCTCAATACCATTAAGTAGATTGTCTTCGTTAACCGACTTATAAAAATGGGGGTACTTATAATTCAAAACTCCATTATTTATAAGCCGATTTGATAAATTATTTTTTATTAAATACAGAGTCGGCAAATCATACTGTCTAGTAGTCAATGAATGATGGAATTTTGGACCAAACGATAGAATGACTAAGATGTATGTATTTGACAGTAGTAGTCAGTTTATAGTAATTTATCGATGTATTTGGAAAATTTCCTAGTTATTTTTTTGTGCGTGTTTCCTATATTTTAATAGTTAGTCTGCTATTCGGGGCAGAGACGAATTTTGTTGGATTCGTCTCCGCCCCGAATAGCAGAATAATTAATATCGGCAAAAATAATTAAAATCGGTCCTGCTGTTCTTGAGTTATAAATGGCAAACGACTTTTTTTTCTGTACATAGAAGATTACAGATTAGAATAGATAATATAATAGATAGAATTTAGAATACAGATCAGAAATCCATGTTAAATGAGACGTTCGTCTATTTTATTGACCATCAGTAAAAAAAAAGTGATGGAGTCGTATTTCGTTCTCCGTCATGGAAATTAAAAACAAAAGCAAAATAAATATTATTACCCAATTTAAAGCCTTACACATGCATGAAAACCTTAAATAAATGAAAAATAAGATCCTTTAAAATATCTGGCGTACATACGATATTTACAATATTTTTCGAGGGGCCAAGCGATTATCGGTAAATATGAAGGACGTCCAAAATAACGAAGTAACAAAAACGAAAAATGGGCTTCCGACATCAACGTTATTTTGCACTTTTTGACGATGGTTGAATGCACGAAATAAAGAAGGTAGTGGAAGTGCCCCTCAGATATCTCATGCGTGTCAACATTAAGCAGAGCTGCGCAAACATTTAGCTTATTCGCCGTCAGATACTTGTCGCGATAGGTTGTCTCAGAAATACCCGAAAAATTACAAATTAAGCCTTATTCTGCGGTTTTGACCTGCTAAAACGAACGCAGAAAAAAAAATGTATCTTGTGGAGGTGTATCGTATCATCGGTAAGTACTAAACTTTGTTAATTTTTAATATAGTTGATTTTAATTACAATACCACTTTTTATGACATCAATGCAAACTATAAACAACCTTACACTCATTGACAGAAAGTCTAAATGCACTTGGTCGTCATCTGGATAATCATAACATAAATTCTAGTAAGTTCGACGCTACTCAATTAGGGATGGGACACATCCGTAAAGTAGGTTGGTATCGATAATTTTTATTTATTTCTAACTCTTCATTTCATGGCTGGCACCATCCATGACATTTTGTGTCGGACGGTTCATGTGTATAATTTATAAATATTTAACTAAGATTGCACAGAAATCTCGAGGTTTTAACAACACGTAACCTGCATCCGTCCGAAGTAGGGGGTTGCTGATCACTTTCTTTCACTTCACGTTCGAAAGGCTGAATGGATTTCAATAAAACTTGGTACATGGGTAGACCACGTCACGAAAGTTGTTGTTGTTGTTATTTCAAGGTCAGTAAATATTTTTAGTACTACATATCTGTTATCGTTTCGTTTTCGTTAGCTTCTGTCAGCGGCTTCGCCTGCGCACTATGCGTTCCAAAATAAGGATAGTATAGCCAATAACCTCAATCTGTCAAATGTTGAGTGATAAGTACAGTTTGCAAAGAATACTTATTTGCGTATCAATAAATGTTATTTTTTGCATTTTATTACTATGTCTTAGTTAACTCTAAGGGAAGTAAAATTTATTGTTTAATATAAATTAGCTGCGAAATAAATATCTGGTTTTAAGTCTAAATTAGTTAAAAATAAAAAGTTTTGTGTCTTATTTTCATTGTTAGGAATAATTTTCCTTCTTCTGTTTTCCACTACTCACGACACTTCACACAGGGACGCAAAGATGAGCAAAGTTGAGGAACTGGATTCTGACTAAACTTTTTTAGTTCACGTTCAAATTTAATTTATTTACGAATAAATTAAATTTTAAAAATTTCTTGTTTTGCTCTCTCTACCCAATTTCTTCGATTTGACAATATGACCTGAAGTCACAAAATGGAATCGATCCTATTTTTATTTGGAACGCATTGTACTTGACTATATGAAAATAAGATTACCTCCTAGCCCTACATACAAACATACAAATACCTCTTTAACATTGATATTTTAAAGATAATCAACCTTTTCCATTATTAAGCATTTTTATGATGTTAACAAATTATTACATTGTTCACCTGAATAAATTACGTAACATCAATATTAAGATATCGATATATATCTACATCTCTAATTGAGTAGCGAATGAGATTACATGTGCATGGGAATATGACATCTATTTCAAAGGTACTAGCGTTCTAAATAGCAAGAATTGAATACAACGCCATCTAGCGTTGAGTAGCTGAACTCGTTGTAAATTTGTCTATTTAAAGTTTTTAAACAAAAAACGACTTTATTGTTTGTGTCATGTCATAAAATAACAACTTTCTTTCCTTGTAATAAGACTTAATTTTTGAAAGCGATAAAAAGATGATTTGTAAAAGTTGCGTTAGTAATTTGTATCCAATCAAATCACTGTTTTTATGTCTGTAATGGACAATTTGATATGCAAATGTGTGAGTTTGACGACACTGGTTCCCGTGCTTAGCCAGTGTAGGGGCACTTCTCTGTATTCTTTGTTTTGTGGTTGAATGGAAAATGAACCACGATTTGAACAATTCCAACACGATAGAATAGAACAAACTTTATTGTACACCATAAAAGTAACACAACTTATACAAAAACTTAAATCTATGGGTACAATGGCGGTCTTATCGCTAACAGCGATATCTTCCAGAAAACCTTAGAATGGATCGTAAGAACTTAAAATAATACAGGGGGTAGTATGCGGTGTACTGCTAACAAATTGATCAGTCTCTATATATTTAAAACACAATACATAACTGTAAATATATAAATATAGACATACATATATTATGTTACACAACTTCATTAAAAAAGTGATGAAAAAAATAAAAAAAATATATAACAAAAAGAAGAAAAGGAGAAAAAGAAAGAATAAAATATGGTTGGTGGGAGAAATTAGATTACGTAGAACCAGGATAGTGTTAGAGAGAAAGGAAATGGTTTTTAACTAGATTTTGAAAGAAACTAGTGACTGGGCTTGCCTAATTGGTAATGACAACGCGTTCCACAAACGCACCGCCTGGATTGCAAACGACTTGTCACAAAACTTAGTAGAATGTGAGGGCATCAAAAGGGTCATATTCTCCGATATATATTAATTCTTCTTATTATATATTTATTCTTCTTTTACGATATACTTATCCAGATGGTCACATATTGGTTCGACAAAATGTGAGTCAAATTGATACGAAAGAAGTGTTTTTTCTTTTGGATTGATTGTAATTTTTTGCAAAAAAAAAATCATAGATTATTTTCAGTACTGGACACGATTATCGAACATCGTAACGCCATGAACGATATTGATAGACACGAATAATTCGTTAAATGTTAATTCTCTTTAAAGCTTTAATTACGCGGACCAGTAATGAATCACGGTGGGTGATTGCACGATTATATCAGCATCATTTATTATTCAAGGTTTTTAAAACAATCGTGCTCACTATTGACAGCCCTTTAAAAGGGTAACGAAGGATAAAAATATCGTTAATTTATTTTGTGTGTTCATGTGAACGCATAATCTGGGTGATGCTTGGTCGAGATTAGGATGACTCATCTGTTTAGGACGAAATCTCTGAAAACACAGAAAAAGGGTAATAACGGGTGTTCTATTGGTCGAAAGGTCGTGAGCATTTTTGATGAGAATGAGGTCCTGAATTTGATGCCAGGTTTGAGCAAAATGGGTTTTGTTTTCTTTGAGGTGGGAAATCATTCAATGACTTGGGCGTGTCAGACTTTTACTGACTAAAATCACACCTGTATCATCCAGTTGCCCTTATGTTCTGGGACCACGAGTTTGCTGGACCCCTATGGTTTAGCTGTATGTTTGTATCTCTTTAACGTGCGCGGAGAATACTATGCGCCATAGGTAAAGTGGGCTGTAAGATTGTTCGCAAGGGCTACCAATGCCTTGGAATGCAAAGGGCATGGTCATAAGGTACCAACTCTCTCGCATTATAAACATTTTTTACCCTGAACAAAGTCGCATAAATAGTATTTAGGTTATTAATATACAGTATACACCAAGTTGTTACTTTTTATTTAAATGTAGCTCAATCACAGCCAGATGTAAATATTTACAAGTGTCGAATAAACTGCCGGCGAAACGGAGTTTGTCTACTTTTTATAAAAAAAAAAGTTTAAGAAACTGGAGCACAGGAATTGATTCTTAAGCTGAAAACTTTTGTGGATTAAAAAAGATAAATGGTGATTTTTTGACTGAAACGAAAAGTTTTTTAAGTTCTCGTGGCAAAAAGGTGTTCCTCATAAAAAGAGGTGTTTTAAAAGCTTTTAAGTTTTTTCGAGTTAATGATCTTTTAGGTAGAAGCTTGTCTAATTCTGCGGTTTCAGTTGCCTTTTCATTAATATGGTGAATATAAGTAAACTCATTTTTGAAACTTTAGCTGGAAAGGTTTTTTTAGGGTGGGAAATTATCCAAAGATATCTCCCACCCTAGGGTGAAGCGCAAGGGCATGTCAGGCTTTTACTGACTAAAACCACACATGTTCTTCAGTTGCCTTTTGCGTTCTAGGACCACAAATTTCAGCCCCGCTGGGCCTCTACGGTTTGCTGACATTTCTTTGAAGCGTGCGTTAAATACTACGCGCTATCAACCACTAGGGTTTGGGTACTCATGATTACCGGATGCCCAGACGACGAGCTACCCATTGCTCGTCGTTTGCAAGCCTGGATAGGTTAAAGGGGGCTGTAGATGTGGTATAATTATGTGACCTTATAATATACCTTGTGTTCAGATCATGAAAGAGGTATGCAGTTGTACTTAAGTTGTAAAAAAAGCAAAACTGCTTTGCCCGCGTGAAAATATAAATTAGACCCATGAAAACATACTCTACCTCTATACCGGGATAAAAAAATACCTTTCCTTCCCTACATGCTATTCCAGGACATTGCCTATCCGAGTTTCATTTTTTTTTTAATTGATATAAACCAGTGCTTGACTGCGATCCCACCTGATGGTAAGCAGAGATGCAATCATTGATGGTGAGGCGCACTAGTTTATTTAGAGCCTATTCACTCTAGCCTTGAAGACACCTAAATTACAGTTCATCTAAATCCGTTCAACCGTTCAAGCGTGAAGTAAGAAACTTAAATACAACCTTTCACCTTTATTATATTAGGGAAACTTTTTTTAGATTTGACTAGAAGTACCGATAATGAAAATCTTTCTGATGGAAAGTGAACCTATCGCCGAGGCAATTTCTTTAAAATTAAGTTACTAATATCCCAAAAAAAGCCTTTTTAACCGACTTCAAAAAGGAGGAGGTTTTTTTATGTATGTTCACCGATTTTTCGGTTAATTGTGGACCGATTTTGTAAATGTTCTTTTTTTGATAGAAAGGTTATGCTTCCGAGTTGGTTCCATAGAAATATTGTTATGATCTGATCATGAACTTTGAAGATATGGAACAGAACTCCTCATAGGATCACATCAGATCCATCGTAACAAGTAAAATTGCTTTGTTTATACGTGTAGACGATGACTGACTGAAAGAAGAGGGGGAATATATCGAACTGATCTGATGATGAAGCCTAAAGTTATCTTCATGCATGTGTATTTTAACTTTAATTTTGGAAGGCAGTGTGAGACAAAACTATTATAGAAATACCGACTTCCGAAATTAAAGTTATTTAGCACTTTTCAGTGTTTTTTTTTACATTGAAGTCAGTTGTATATCTTTTTTTGATAAAAGTTTTTTTCTTGAAAGTATTAAGGTTTTCGAGTTTCACTTAAGAGAGCAGCCACGGTAAAAACTTAGCTGTATTTTATCAACATAACATTGCAAGTATAAAAAAAAGAGAAAAGGCTTGCAAATGTACACCAAAAATGTCGCCCGGCACGAGTGAGTTGGGTTCTCGGTTCTGTCAAAGGACGTTAACCACGTGTGTCACGTAACCTTGTACAAGCGTGGTACAATGTTTTGCACATAACATTGTGAGGTATTTGGGGCACGCGTTCCGAGAATGTTGCTTTGTCCTTTGAATTTGACTGCTGGTGTGGATGTCATTAATGTACAGGGATGACTTTTTAGGGTTCCGCACCCAACGGGTAAAAACGGGACCCTATTGCCTATTCTGCTATCTGTCTGTCACCAGGCTGAATCTCATGAACCGTGATAGCTAGACAATTGAAATTTTCACAGATGATGTATTCCTGTTGTCGCTATTACAGTAAATACTAAAAGCCTCGCCACAACGACCAGTCCTATGCGGTTTCGCATCCATCGGATTCCCGCGTCCTACCAGACCATCGATACACCTAGTGTTGGCATTACAACGCTGTATCTTCCGGTACGCAGTCGCCACTCCAGAAACTTTCCACCCATCGACCATCTGCCACCGTAGGCGCGGGCTTGCGGACGGCGAGCAATGGGTAGCCCGCCGTCCGACCGTTCGGTAACTGTCCGGACCTAGCCCAAGTCGTCGACGGCGCGTATTGTTCCACGCATGCCTCAGGGAGATGTCAGCAAATCATAGGGGCCCAGGAGGGTCGAAGCCTACTGGGGCCATGGGTAGTGTGAAAACGAAACCCGGGGCCCTGGGTCGAAGGCAACGAAGGAACAGGAGTGGGTTTTTAGTCAGTAAAAGTCTGACACTATCTCTCGCTCCGCCCAAGAGCGCGATTTGTCATAAGATGATTTTACCACACAATTAAAAAAAAAACCATCGACCATCTGTTCTGCGAGCAACGTACTCTGGCTACTGCAACTAAAGTTTTGCGATTTTCCAGGCTATCTTGATCGACCTTAGTTCTCCTGCAGAAATAGATATCTTCTCCATTTTTGTTTTCATCATTAATTTCGACCACGCAAGAAAACTCCCTTTCATTTTCCTTTTAGGTGACATTAAAGCATGGGCCACACGGATGAAATTCAGCTTCCCAACAGAGGTGACCTTGCTTGTTGCAATCCATGTAGACACCAGCTTAATCTAACGATCCAACAAACGGACAATCAACACAACATTAGCTTGGTTTACAATCCGCAAGTTCCCACCAAAGTGCTCTGTGTTAAGACGCTGTATTTTTTTTTTTAATTATGTTATTTTTAACTAGGAATAATTTCTATATCGTGGGTGCGTTCACACAAAATGTTACCTCTCGTACACAAGACACCCAAGATTGATTGGGTGTCTTGTTAGGCTAAAGAGCCTTCTGATAAAGCTTATTGAGCATAAACTGGGTCATTATCTGCATATAAAATAGGAACAATTTTGTATACATTTTTCGCATCCAATATCGTACAACATCGCAGACTTCAAAGTTCAAACCGAATGCCCCTAACACAAAGTTTTACTTACATTCCCGACTAAACTCGATAATTGCATGTTAGGTTCTGTATTCAAATGTAAGTGTATAATATGACGCAAGAGTGACATAACAGTTATCAAAGTCAGTACTTTGGACAAGCTAATGCTTGACGGCTTCATAATCTGTTTGAAGTTTGCTTTGAAATTCGAATTTGAACTATTCCATGTTTGAATTTGAAATTAATGTAAACATGATTTACCTACTTAGTGATTGCATTTTGCTATGGCAACTGTGGTTACTGACTGAAATATTATAAAAGCGAAAGTTTGTATATTTCATTTGACCGATGACCTGGTGAGGGTCGCGGGAATCCGATGGATGCGAGACTCACAGGACCGGTCATTGTGGCGACATTTAGGGGAGGCCTATGTCCAACAGTGGACGTCTTTCGGCTGAAATGATGATGATGATGATGTATATTTGTGTGAGTGTGTGTTGTTACCTCCTTCATGCTAAAACGGCTGAACGGATTTGGATGAAACATTTCAAACTCACACGGGTAGACCAAATTACAAAATAGAACATAGGATATTTTTATCTCGGGTGGGAATATGTTTTCTTGGAATAATTTTTCACATTCACACGGGCGAAGCCGCTATCAAAATCTAGCCTTAAAATATATTCTTCTTGATTCCAAAAACTAAAAGAAAAATGTTCCGAATTAACATTTATCACAATCCATATTTTTTACCGTTGTAATTTGATATATACATTTTTTATTGTAGGCTTGAATATTAAGAGTTTCGTTTTCACGGAGAGATATAAGGGAAATTTGTTTCCATTGTAAAACGAGTCACTATAAATAAAAACTGTATGTTATCCGATATAGGTCTCACTTAGCCTTTTATTGGAAAGGAAAATATATGACACTTGCTTAGATACTGAAAGTAAATTGGGCAGTCGTGGTGATAATAAAATTAAACTAAAACTAAACTTAATTCAAAAAGATTTTTAAATCACACTCCTGAATGATTTGACGAGCAATGGTTTTTTTTTAGTGTAGTAATGATTTAATGATTTCCCCGCTCTGGTTGGAATGAGAGGGCGTATCAGACTTTTACTAATTAAGACCACACCTGTGTCCTTCAGTTGCCCTTTGCGTTTTAGGACTACGGGTTTCCTTTTCAGAAATTTCCTGCGGTCCTAGCTAGCGGGCAGCGGCCCTGCTGGGCCACTACGGTTTGCTGACTTCTCTTTGAGGAGCGCGTGAATCTCTACGCGCTTTTGACAACTGGGCTCGATCCGGTTGATTATTACCGGACAGCCAGACGGCGAGCTACCCATCGCTCGCCATTCCTCCTCGCTCCGGAACATAGCCCGAACCATAGCCCAGCGTGAAAGCGACAACGACGACGAGCAATGGGTAGCTCGCCGTCCGGACCGAGCCCGAGTCTTCGACGGTGCGTACTGTTTCACGCGCGCCTCAAAGAGATGTCACCAAACCGTAGGGGCCCAGCAGGGTCGAAGCCCACTAGAGCCATGGGTTCGCTTCTAAAAGGAAAACCCGGGGCCCTGAAACGCTAGGCAAAAAATGAAAATAGGAGTGGGTTTTAGTAAGTAAAAGTCTGACACGCCCTCTCGCCCCGTCCAAGAGCGAGAGAAATCTTTGGATGATTTCCCACTTAAAAAAACTTATAAATGATTTCCAATTACTAATCTACTTAACAAGTAAACAAGAAATCAGCAAAAAAAGGTCATTATTCTGTTTAGTGCACATTGTTAAAATTCAAGGGTAGGTCAGAAATATCATTACGACGAAGCTGTGGGTGCCGGCGCATTAATGAGTCGCCGATGTAACCAACGAGGCAGTTTTGTTGTTTCAACATATTTTTAATTGAATTTTGTACGTGTATTGACTTCAATAGAAATTATTTTTTGGTAATTTTAAACAAATTTCTTTATTAAATTTATTTTTTGCTACATATTACATATATGAATAACATTTAAGTAGCTATAATAATCCTCCCGACTGTATTTTGATCACGGTGGCCAATCTCAATAGAGATTAGCCAAGTACGCTGGAGATATTATATTACACTAGCTTCTGCCAGCGGCTTCGCCCGCGTGAAAGTAGGTTTCTCCTAACAAACTTTGGTAGATATTTATAAGATCTACAATTAATTAGAACATTTTATGGTTCTATATTTTATAGTTTAGGCAGCGTACACAAAATAAGTAACTTTTCTGGTTGACTTTTATACACCTTGTGTCCGAAAAACTCAAATATCTTACGGAACCCTATTTTTTCTAAAATAAAATATAGCCTATGTTACTCGTGGATAATGTAGCTTTCGAATGGTGAAAGAATTTTTAAAATCAGTCCAGTAGTTTTTGAGCCTATTCATTACAAACAAACAAACAAAGTTTTCCTCTTTATAATATTAGTTTAGACAAGTGCGTGCGTAAAAACAGGTGCACTCTGTTCCCTTAGTAACTATAATTGTTCATAAGCACTTATAAAAAACAAAAATAAAATAAAAATTCTTAGTCTAGAATATTTCATTAAAAAGAAAACTTATAAAAAATAAATATAAGTCTAAAATATGGCTTCGAAAAACTCCTCCGCTTCGCTGTTGACTGGTAATATAATGTTTTTAATTAGTTTCTAAATTAATAAGTTTGGATAAACTAGCAAGAATTTTACAACTCATTTTTATTAACTTTCACTTCAAGTATCGATTACCCTAATGCTGTGTTAATTTTTTTTTATTTTTTATTCACGATAGGTTTGTTAATATTGTATGACGAATAGAAAAACACTGGGAGAAGGCCTTCGTCTTTAAAATATTCAGTGTAAGCGACGAAAAGACTTGACGAAGCAGACAAAATGTATAAAAAGTTCCTGATCGCGAATTTCAAGAAGCTGGCTTCCACCAAGTTTTCAGAAATACATGTTTCAGAGGAACTTTAGTGTAATGATTTTACACTTGGTGAATAAGTTGGAGCTAATAACGGCTTTGTGGAACAACTTCGAACTACTGTTAGGCGCACGTTCAAATCCTGGTATTGAGCCTAGATTATTGTAAACTTCAAGTATTTTTGTACTAACTAATCAGTTCTGACGTTAAAAGTGCTTTTCTCGGGGATCCGTCTCCACTAGATGTTCCTAGTTTTCTGGGACGCAAAGTGCTGATAAAGGTACCAAATATAATCGAATTCGTGCAGATGTTACATCGTGATTGAGGCTAATGTCTACCCTTCTACCCTATCCTTTTGTGTACTAAGTAAGTATTTCATTATATGCTGTAGTTATGTGATAGCTTAAAACTCCCATTAGCATACATATTGGAAGAATTATTGGGTAGTCGATTCGTTTTTTCACTATTAGTATCAACCGGACCGAGCCCAAGTCGTCGACGGCGCGTACTGTTCCACGCGCCTCTAGGAGATGTCAGCAAATCGTAGGGGCCCAGCAGGGTCGAAGTCTATTGGGGCCACGGGTAGTGTGAAAGCGAAACCCCGGGTCCTGGGACGAAGGCAACGAAGGAACAGGAGTGGGTTTTTAGTCAGTAAAAGTCTGACACTATCTCCCGCTCCGCCCAAGAGCGAGATTTGTCATAAGATGATTTTTCCACCCAATAAAAAAAAAAACTATTAGTATCAAAAAGTAACTTTACTCTATTAGGTAAATTAGAAATCTTTCAAATCAGTTGGAAGGGGAATCTGTCAAATAACAGAATAAAGAAGCATAAACTGAAATGTGACGTCACCGTCACTCTTTGGTTAGTGGTTAGGTGGTGTACTAAAAAAGATAGCGAGATGTTCCCACAGACTGAGGGTACTCTTCCTTTGGTATGAGGAAGAGTGAGGGTTTGAAATACAAATTTCTGCTTTAGTTAATAACCAATTTTGATCATATTATCAGATAAAGATTTGTTTTTGGTAATAAATTTGTTATTTAATTCAAAAATAAGAACAAGATATTACTATACTACATATATATCGATGATAATATCCAATTTCTATGAAAACGCGATATCAAATTTTCTTATTTCCTTGTTTAAAATTATATCGTGTTTATAATATACCTATTGGCGCCACAAAAGCTAGATGGCTTTTATGCTTTAAGAGACCAATACATCGAAAAAAAAAAAATTGTTATTAAGCTTACAGACAATTTTTTCAATAAAATGAAAAAATTCTATTCTGAAATAGGAGTATTTTTTCATTAGCGTGTACACACTTGACTTTTATGATGATTGAACAACTTTCAACGATAAAACTTTGCACAAAATATACAGATTAATCTGTCCGGAATAATTTCCGTACCTTGAATTGTACGTGTTACGTCATCGGACGAATGCCGAGAGAAGAGGAAAACGTAAATTTGGACAAATTGCTCTCAAGGTGCGCATCATTGAAATTTATGCCTTTACTCGATAATACATTGGTTGAAAATGTGTTACAGACGTTATGGGTTATGGTTAGGTTATTCGTTTTGTGAAGACAAATCACTGTATGCTCTTAAGTTAGACATAAGGGAACCAAGCATTCTTATTGCAGTGGGGAGTAAACAGCCACTATTAGCCGGACTAATAGTGGCTGTTTACTGAATGAGAATGAGAAAAGAGAGGGCTAAATTAGCAATCTCTTTTCTCATTCTCATCTCTCTCTTTATTTTGAATTTGTGTAAACCTTAACAAAAGCTGAATAAAATAACCGTTATATTGCTATTTCGTTCAGCTTTCAGCTTTTGGAAGAAAAAGGAAGAGCTGGAGCGTTGCAGTTAAATAATAACAGCCGCTTAATTCGACCTTAAAGGTAAGGCACACTAGCCAAGGTCGATTTGTGGATGAGCGACCTTAACATATTAAAATTCCTCCGTGACTCAGAAAACACATTAAGCCATTGGTACCGGCTGTCATTTGTAGATCTTTGATAGTCGTTACGGACAGTCAGAAGCCAAGAAATCTGACATAAAGTGTTGACAATTATGATTGTTTAATCATCTTGCCAAGAGGTATTTACTTTAGTGTAAATTATTCACGGAGGCCCATTTTTAAGGCGGAAATCATCTAATGTCTTCTCTCGCTCTAGGGCAGAGCGGGAGAGCGCGTCAGACTTTTACTGACTAAAACCACACCTATGTTCCTGCAGTTGCCCTTTGCATCACAGGTCCACGAGTACCCCTTTGAGAGATCGCCCCATGGCCCCAGTAGACTTCGGCTCTGCTGGATCCCTACGGTTTTACTGACATCTCTTTGAGGCGCACGTGGAACACTAAGGGCCGTTGACAATTCGGGTTCGCTCCGGACGGTTACCGGACGGCTAGATAGTGAGCTACCCATTGCCAGTCGTCCGTAAACCCACGCCTACAGTGGCTGGTAGTCGGGGTCGGGGTTTTGGTAGCTGCATGGGGCGTGAATAGGGCTTTCAGTACTGGTAATATCGTAATTATGGATATAACCGTGACCTCAAGTTTATTCGATACCTACTAATAACAAAAATGTTTTTTTTTTAAATTAAATTGGTACAGACCATAGTCCGAAGCGAGGAGGAGTGGCAGGCAGTTGCCTCCTTCTGCAAAGCAGTAATGCTAGCAAAGGAGGAGGCCGCACGTGCACGCGTGAGGGAGCGCCCCAGCTGCCGGGATCCCGATCCGGATTTCCGGCTACCGCAGGCGCGGGCTTGCGGACATTAAGCAATGAGTAGCTCGCTGTCCGAGCGTCCAGACCAAGCCCTAGTCGTCGACGGCGCGTATTGTAACCACGCGCGCCTCAAAATATTCGCAAACCGTAGGGGCCCAGCAGGGTCGAAGCCTACTGGGGCCGCGGGTAGTGTAAAAGTGAAACCCGGGACGAAGGCAAAGAAGCAGCAGGAGTAGGTTTTAGTCAATAATAGTCTGACACACCCTCCCTCTCCGCCAAAGAGCGGAAGATGTCATCGAATAATGAACACCTAAAAAAAAGACTACACTGAGAAGGATCTCAGTATGGTCTTTTACGTACAACGAATATATGTACGTCTATGCTCCCATCCTCTGTAAACGATTTACTGTCTGCTGAACTATTCCAATAGAATCGTACCTGGGAACGTTTATTGAGTCGCAAACTGGCCGACGGGCACCAAATTTTCAATATTCAAACTTCCGATCGGAAAGCAACGGGCGAGCGTTTTGGTATTTAACTTACTTAGCTTCAATAGATGTTTAAGGCCCTAGCTCCCGAGCAATGCCATAAAACAGTGACTTTCTGAAGCCTACTCCTTAGTAACGGATTGGTCAATAGGTTTGAAAAAATATAATTATGTCTATTATAGTTTCATGTACAATATTATCAACATATGATTTTTTCTTATGCAATATATAAAAAGCCAAAAAAAAATAATTAACGTCATTTTTATTTTTTCGCTCGTTTTCCCTACTCCTTTCAAACGGCTTTATAAATGATAAATGATAAATGATATTTATTTTGTAAGTAGGTTTAAAAAAACACTTTTACACGTCAATTTTTTTTTTGTCATTTTAAACTAGATGAGGCCGGTGTTTCCTAGCTGACTACCCTGAGAAGAAACACCGAAACAAACTCAGGGGTCAAAGTCTGTTTTAAAGTCCATACAGTTAATATGTAATGGTCAAATCACATGAGAACAGTGCAGATTTGTCTGAGATGGTCTTTTGAAGAAAGAACCATACAAATTTGAGTGGACCTGTCCATTCAGTGCAAGCATTTGTCAGTATTCGCAAAGCTCAACCCAGGACTACTAAGGAGCTCAACGACTTGACGAACAATACCAAGGAAAGGACATTTGGGTAGGCCGCAGAATATACTCAAATTGCCAGACATACGTTAAAATTACTGAAAAGGAAAAAAAAAGGCAATCAACATTGTTCTCACGTTCACAATAATAAAAGTAAATATATAATTTACAAAATGTAATTTACTTAATAAAGTAAATATTGATGTCAAAAATAAAAATAAATAAAGTCAAATTGCAAAATAAAAATAATCTACAATATCAAATTGTAAAATAATAATAATAATAAAGAGCACAATTGAAAATAAAAATAAAAGAGAAAAATAAGACAACAGTTTGATCAACACTTTGATCTTTAGAAATAGGTTTACACAAAAAAATTGCTGGTTAAGTGTTCTTCAGAATATACATAGCATATGCTATGTATATACATATGTATACCAATCAATATTTCGCAAAGAAAATTTAAAGGTCAGCGGCTCTGTGTGGGCGCAGACGGCTATACGAGTATGTGTGCATGTAACTGCGACCAGATGATCAAGGGACTATACGCCTTAAACGCCTTGTAGACGTAAATTATTGTTTAAGTGTTTTAAATCAAAGAAAGAAAGAAAGAAAGAAAGACAGAAAGAAAGAAAGAAAGAAAGAAAGAAAGAAAGAAAGAAAGAAAGAAAGAAAGAAAGAAAGAAAGAAAGAAAGAAAGAAAGAAAGAAAGAAAGAAAGAAAGAAAGTTTATTTGTCAAACATGCGTTTACATAAACTGACTAGTCAGACATGCAAGGTATTAAATTAATATGCTGTGAGCGTCCATGTTTTGCCTATAACAGCGTAAAAATTTTGTTGGTATAGAAATTACATTTAATTCATCATCATCATCATTTCAGCCGAAAGACGTCCACTGCTGGACATAGGCCTCCCCCAAGTGTCGCCACAATGAACACATTTAATTGCATTTACTTAAACTCATTTTAAATTTCATTAAAAAATACTAAAATACTACTACTGTTAAGAGCTATTTTCATGTTTACGGTGTTTCTGATGTGTTTGATAAACAAGCAGTGTTTTATTTGTTTGTGAGGAATTAAATTATTTGTCGAGACCCGCTGAGAATTTTGTTTATGTTTGTGGAAGTTTTAAAGATTTTGCACACACCGTCGTGCTAAAACTTGAGCAAAGCAACTCTTAGTAAACACTTGTGTCAATTAAATGACTATGATCGAATAATAGAGAAACACTATATCCTATTCCAAAATGTTTTTTGTTTTGAGAAGTGATCTCTTCAAGTAACTCTAGACGGAGTGAGAGGGAGTGTCAGACTTTTACTGACTAACTGTGTTCCTTCAGTTGCCCTTTACGTTCCAGGGCCTCGGTAACTCTCTCAAACATTTAGTATCGTAGCCCTTGTAGGCATCGGTCCGAATTGGCCTTATACATTAGGCTGACTTCTCTTTGAGGCAAGCGTGGAACATAAAGCACTGTCGACTCGGATTTGTCCTCACCGGATCGACGATACCTACCCATTGTTTGCCATCCGCAACCCCGCGCCTACGGTGATTGGAGATGGCTCTGCAATTTCTGAAGCTTGGGACGTCTCCTGCTGCGGCGGCTGGGGTGTGAAGATGTGAGGAAAGAGGTGATTGCTTCCCATTGCCTCTCATGGGATGCCATTAAGTGGCTTGAACTAGGGCCGGAAACGAGTGTTTTTCACCATGTCACGTAAATTGACCAAAAAAGCTGAAAGTAAATTTTCCTTCAAACGTAAAATCCGGAGCTACTACTTGAAGTCCTCTCAACCTTATTTCGGTCTTCGTCATAATTGTTATATTTTAAGTTCTCTTAATTACAATAATTTCTTATTTATCATAGTATTTATTAGTTTATTATATTAGCATATATACGTATTTTATATTGTGGCTTATTATATTAGCATATATATATAATACGTATATATGCTAATATAATAAGTCACTTAATTTAACGATACTAACTTCTATTTCAAATATCTGTTATTTATTTATTGTGCACACCACAGTGTTGTCTTTTTTAACCCAATGGTTGACTGGTAGAAAATGCCTTGTGGCATTAAGTCCGCCTATATTCCACCACAGTACATGAAGTTTAAATAAATAAATAAATAAACATACATACCTACTATGGCGATGCTGTAAAAGTCTCTAGAGGAACCTATACTCTAATGGATTTTGTTGTCGCAAAAAGGTAGCGGTTCTTTTCAATATACATAAGCATGAACTGTTTCGAGAAAAGGATAGTACAGCCGTGCCAATTTTTTGCTCGCCATAGTGGGGGCACTGACGTACCCCCTAATTATAGTGGTTTAAGCATAATTATAGCCTTGTGTAGCTATTTCAATAGGAGGCGTCTTCTCTTAGTAAAATTGTAATTGTACACAAACTAATTGTTAGTTCAAATTCAATTTACTAAACTGACCGTAGAGTAAAGTTTGGGTTTAATTTAACGAGGGTCCGAAGTAGGTGTACTGAATTAATATTCGTTAATTTGCGTTGTTTAATTACATAACCTCTAACTATCTTTATCTAGCCTACAAAACTCAAACAGAATTCATAGGTTCATTCATTCATTCCAAGTACAAATAAATTTAAAAAAAAATTGCCCTTTGCTTCTCTACTTTTTTTATTTTGATTATGGATAGGCTCACGTTTCACCATTATCTCACCTGATGGCAAGTGATGATGTGGTTGACGATGGAGCACGCTTGCCTTAAAGTACCTAACCTCTTTTGAATTAATGACTCCTGACCACAGACTATTTTAAAATGTTAAAAACATAACTATAAATGAAAGCTGCCATAAAAATATGCAAATCTTCAACTTTTTTTCTCAATCTTTTCTCAATTATTCCTTCGTTTCCAAACTTTTATCGTGGTTTTTCATCCCAATTTGTAACCGTCGCCTTTCCGGCGTAGGCCTTAAGAAAGTATAAATGGTAGCCTACATATTTTAGATAAAGGGTTTTTTAAACTAGTGATTAGAATCCAAAACAAGTGCAATAAGAGATTATTTTTGGAATAAAGCACAATATGTAGACAGGCTTCTGCCAACGACTTCGCCCGCAAGTTGAAAATGATCCCAAGAATATACTTCCGGAATAAAAACTATCCTACGTCGTATTCTAGGACGTGGTCTACCCGTGTGTCAAGTGTTATCCAAATCCGATCAACTTCTAAGACGCGAAGAGGTAACAGACAGACAAACAGAGTTACAATGCGTTCCAAATAAGAATAGGATCGATTGCCATGTAGTGACGTCACGTCATAAGTACTGTCAAATCGCAAGAAATTGGGCAAAATTGAAGAACTGGATTCTGATTAAACTTTTTTCGTTCACAGTTCGTAAATAAATCAAATTTTAAAAATTTCTTGTTTTTCTTACCCTATTCATTCTTCGAATTAAGAGTATGACGTGACGTCATAACATGGCAATTGATCCTATTCTTATTTGGAACGCACTGTACTTTCGCATTTAAAATAATTAGTAGGAAAATCAGTGTGGAAAGATTCCTTAGAGATATGCATCTTGTACCTAATGCCAAAAATAAAATTAATTTCACATTTCATCACTGTCATTTATCATTCTTTTGATTATTGCGTTTACAAATATCGTTCCCATTTTTTTTTGTGTTACAGGAGGGAACGTTGATTGATGACTTTTATTAATTTATCTTTTCGGCCTTCAAAAGAATGTTCTCAATACATGGACTTTTGTATTCTATGGACAGATTAAACAAGGTATAATGGAACAATAGTGGCGTTTGGATACCCTCATTACGTATATTTACTTTATTTATTTATTTACGTATATTCATAGCCGAAGTCCAGAGTCGTCAAATAGCTTACCTTAGGGCGGAATTCACCAATAAAATTAATCGCGTTTTAACGTTTGGCTCGCATAATCGCGTTCAGCCGCTGTCACTAGTGTCACTTGCAAAAATACAACAAAAGAAAAAAAAGACTAAACGCGATTATGCGTCTAAAAACTTGCTAGCTCTTGGTTTGCTTAGATAACATCTAGAGGGAAATAAAAATAACGCGAGCCTATTCATAATAAAAAAACGTTCTAAGATGTCCGTGACCGATCGCAATTCTCGTTTGGCGTTTGGCGCCTTAGCGAGTTGCCTTGCGTACTGTAAGTGGTGCGGCCTTCAAAAAAAATGTTTATTCCACAAAGTTTCTTTCTTGACCCAAAGGTTGACTGGTAGAGAATGCCTGACCCCTAGCCAAGTTACAATCGTATCGTTCGTGTCGCCTCGAGTAGGCACGCCTCCGATTCCTTTGTTCTGACCACGTGACTGAGCGTTGAGATGACGTCAGATCAAAGGAATCGGAGGCGTGACCTACTCGAGGCGTTCGGCGCCAACGATACGATTGTAACTTGGCTAGGGGGGCTGGTTGCATTAAGTCCGTCTATGTACCACTACTGTATATGAAGTTTAAATAAATAAAAATCTAATTTTGCGCTCATCATTGTCATCTAAGTATGTCGAGGTCGGATTCCAGTCTAACAGGATGCAGAATCTGTTGCTGATTAGGTAGGTACCGGTTTTTATAAACAAAACCAGTCATTGTGATCTCCACTACTTAGTTCTCAATAACACGACACCCCTTGGAAAAATAATTGTGAAACTTTCATGCTTCTGACTACCCGAAATAACCAATCAACGATCTAATTCTGCAATATCTATGTCACCCATATAAATCATATGAAATTACCAGCCTTTTAATTAGTTATAATGTTCTGACTAATTTATTCTCCTTCGAACAATCCGCAGCACTTGTGTGTTTTAATCACAGACATCGGCCCTCACTGTTCCCATTTTTGCTGATATCTCTTTGAGACGGGCGTGGTCCTTATCAGACATCTGGACGATAAGCTACCCATGGCTCGCCGTCCGTAAGCTCGCGCCTACGTAGGCTTTTATCGTGCCGCGACTCCTGACACCTGCCCCCCTAGCCAAGTTACAAATCAGACGTCATCTCAATGCTCAGTCACGTGGTCAGAACAAAGGAATCGGAGGCGTGGCCTACTCGAGGCGTTCGGCGCGAACGAAACGATTGTAACTTGGCTAGGGGAGCTGGAGTGTCTCCGTCTACGACCAGGATGTTCCGACTAATAGGACGTAGGCGGTGGTCTCTCTCTCTGTACTCGAGAGGTGTCTCGCTCGAGGACAGAGGCGGTTCATACCTAAATGGACGAATTACAGTTTAACCATTTTCACGTAACATTTATGTCTGTATCTGTCTTTTCCATCAGCTATCCAATTACTCTAAAGATAGAGTCCCTTAAAAGTTAAATGAAGTCTCCTAAAATATGGTTTGAACTAAACATTAACTGGGTAAACTTTGTTGTTGCCAATTAAAGTGGCGGGAAACAAAACAATGCGTCAACTGTCCCTATTTGCTTAACAAGTGAAGTTTTGCTGAATTTTCCGTTTCAGAAGCAATTAAATGGAGTTTCTGACGGGTGTGTTTTAGCTGACAACTCACACTTGATTTTTTATTGTCTACTGAAATGTGGTCGGTTGATTGGTTTTCGAAAATAACAAAAGGCAAGAAATCACAGCCGATTAAATCACTTGAATTAAGACAAATTATATTGAACAAGCAAAGTCAGGCCAAGTCGTAAGTGAAGATTGCAGGCGATAAGATACTTCTGTGTTTTGTATGTGTACATGTCATGCTCAAACACCAAATCGCTCACTGAGCAAAAAATTGCTCACAACGCGTTACCTATGGCTTCTTTCAATAACAATATCGCGAATTGCAATTGCCCGTTTCAAATTCATTTTTTAAATTAACCATATCCTAAACTAATAAATTGTCTTCACTATGAATGTGTCCAGTAGCACTTTTCTTGACGGATTTATTAAAGCGTACGCTCATAGTTATTTATAAAAACTAAAGCCCCATTTTGAACCAGCATGTTGAAACGCGCGACTACGGAACCCGACACTCGATACGCACTCGGTCGTTTTTTTTCTTCTTGACGTGGGCTTTCCAGCATCTTGACATCAAGAGTCATACACAGATCAAGTATCTGTGTTGAATTCTCGTATAGGATTTTTTATTATTAAATTAATTTATACTGGAGAAGACTGGTGTTTCTTGTAGCTAAAGTCGTAATGTATACTAATTTAGATTTCTTGGTTTCTGACTATCCGCAACGACTTTCAATAATCTACAAATGTCACTCGGGAGTATGGACTGTTCTCAGCAAATGTGGAACCTTTTTTTTTGGGTGGTTATTAAATTATCAAATAAATTCTTCCGCTCCGGGTGGGGCGAGAGCGGTGGCTGATTTTTATTAACTAAAACTTACTTGTATTTCTTCAGTTGCCCTTCGCGCTCCAGACCCACGGTAACTCTTTCGAACATTTCAGCAGCTTTAGTATGGTAACAAACTTTGAAGATCGGCCTTTGAGTCTGATTTATACGAACTCTTAATTATTATTTTTTATTAATTGCTTTTGGTCTGGATACTAAGTCCTTTAAGCAATGTCTTCGTATGAATAGTTTACCATTAAAATATGGATGTACACATTCAAATATTTTTTTTAGTATTTAGCAGCAAATTTATCAAGCCAACCTTCTCGGCAAGCTTCGCCGAGGTATTCAACACTACGCTAAAATTCTCGGCTCCATTTTCCGAGATCGCACCTGTTTCAATAATTCCACATATAGTCCGGTGGCGCAGACATTTGAGATACAAAAGTTTACCGATTTTCACTGCAATGTTCACTAAGAATCAATTTGATAATTAAAATAGTCACTGAACTTTCAAGATCCATGTAGACCGAAAAAGCCAAGAGTTCTTTCAAGATCCAAATAGACTGTTATCAGCAACTGATTTACCGACCATATCCATTCCATGCAACTATCATGTTACGATCAAAAGTGTGAAAATAAAGTACTGATTTGAAAATAGTCGTTTTACGAAGATAGCGAACTTTGAAGACGTGACAGAAATATGTTACAGTAATGTAACATTTGATGTTGGATCTCATAAGTGAGTTGAATATACTATGTAGTTACAGTCTAGTTTTTCATAGTTCCTCAATTTTCTCGTATTTGAAACTAGCTTTTGACAGCGGTATTGTCTATGTAAAAGTTGAAAATTATCCTAAAGATACCGTAATCTTGGGATAAACGTCCAAATCTATTTTGTTAACGTCTCATTTATTGAAAATTGTAATTATTTATTTTTCTTGCTTTTTTTATAATATGAATGTGAGAGCACTGTAGACTCCGCGAATTCTTAGGTTACTTCCTATTACGACTCACTTTGTTTTATTTTTATTTGACCGGTTTACAATGTCGTTACATAATATTTACTTATACTGTAATATGGGAATATTGTAAGAACAACATTTTATTTTAAAAGAGTAACCATAGAATAGAATAGAATAGAATAGAATAGAATAGAATAGAATAGAATAGAATAGAATAGAATAGAATAGAATAGAATAGAATAGAATAAAATATCGTTTATTTAACAAAAGTGGCACATTTCAATTATGATACATAAAAACGTTTATTACGCATACATTGCATTTTTGCCTGAACCATGGAGTTTCTTGCCGGTTTTTCTCCATAGGAAACGACCAATTTGGAACCGTGCACTAGCTTCTGACGTTTTATAAGTGCTCATGTAGGCCTATGTGAAATAAAAAACTTTTGAAAGTGAATAGTCCCCGTTTCGTCTCCTTAGGGAGTGAATTTTGGAAAATCTTTAAGTGCTTGCCTACGTCATAAAAGGAAGCTTTGTGCAAAATTTCACGCTCCTAGTCCTAGTAGTTTTGGCTGTGCATTGATAGTCACTTTCTGTTTTTATATAAAGACTAGTTTCTGCCTGCGGATTCGCCCGCGTGAAAGGTTTCTCCATACAAACTTTGGACTCCCGTTTTATACTATTATACGGTGAATTTTCAAAAACCCTTTATAAGTGCTCGCCTACGTCGTAAAACGTTCCTAGATCCAGTAGTTTTGGCTATAGTAGTTTCCTCCTTTTATATATATAGATGTATTTTATACGTGTAGGTTTTATGTAAGTTTGACCCAGGTAAAGAATATTGCACGCAGGAAATGAACAGCTATTATTACAGTCCGCATTTCTTTTATTTTTCTCAGGCTTACCATGAAAAATAATATAAAAATGGAAATAAATCTGTCGTTGCTTGAAATTAAAAACAGTTTCAATGTTTTATGTTTTTATTGTCCATGTTTTACATTGTGTTTAATGAGTCAAACGTCTTTGAACTTTACTGTGTGTTTTGAAGCTTGTCTAATTGTTGTATGTTATCTTATTTTTTAGTAGTCTATTGTTTTTAAAATTCGTAAGCACCTTGCCTAAATTGGGTAATAGAAATATATCTTTTCTGCGATGTAACTTTGCTATTGTTCTATGCTCCAAAAATATATTAACCGTTTAATAGCCGGCCGTAATGCTCACCGAGCTTATAGACCATAATTGTGTTATATTTTATGCAGTAACGATCCCAAGCAAATATTGCTTGACCTCCCAGCTTACCCTACTCATTAGTTTTCTTATAGTATTAATGGCGAATAAAAGATTACGTTTGTTTTCTTTAATATTTCTTAAACGGCTTATACCAATATCAAAGACCGCTGTAAAAGAGATGTTTTTTCAGGTGTGAAATGATTTAATTACTTCCTCCGCACTTTCATTTTAGACTTTCACTGACTAAAACCAATTACTGTTCCTTCTTTGCCTTCGTTCCAAGAGCAACCCATGGCCCCACTAGACTTTGACCAAGCCAAGCCAAGTTACAAATCAAAAGTGTGTGTACATGTTTGTTACTTCTTCACGCTCGAACGGTTGAATGGATTCCGATAAGACTTGGCCATGTCTTGGAATAGCCCATGGAATACATATAATTGTTCCCTAGGACTAATTTTCTACTAAAACGCGGACGAAGCCGCTGGCAGCAGCTAGTGAAATACACAGTAACTTTTTTTTAGATGGAAATATCATCCAATGAGTTTTCTCGCCTGGGTGGAGCGTAAGGGTGTGTCAGCCTTTTAATTTTCTTTTCAGAAGCAAACCCTTGGCTCCAGCAGGTTTCGACCCTGCTGGGCCCCTACGGATTGGTGACATCTCCTTGAAGCAGGCGTGAAACAGTACGCGCCGACGACGACTTGGGCTCGGTCCACTGGGTTACCGGACGGTCGGACGGCGAGCTACCTATTGCTCGCCGTCAGCAAACCTGCGCCTACGGTGGCTGGAAATTGGGATCGGGGTCCCGTCGGCTGTGGCGTGAGGGCCGTTCCATCGCACGTGCACGTGTGGCTTCCTGCTTTGCTAGCATTAGAGCTTCGCAGAAGGAGGCGACTGCTTAAATATACAGTTACTAGCTTCTGCACGTGGCTTCGCCTGCATCAAGGACCAAGTCTGTTTGCCTTAGCTCAAAACTGGTAGAATAAACATTTCAATTAACTTACGCATAAAAGACAGTGTAAGCATATCTATGAAAAATTACTTTTTAAAAGTTTTTATAACACTGTTTCACAAATACCAATAAAAACACAAAAGTATAAAATAAAATAAGGAATAAGTATGTACAATAAGTAGCTGTACACAACCGGTGAACTGGCCGGCCGCCAAAAAGCACCACAATGGAAGTTTGAGTGCGTACTTGAGTAAAATTGTACCGCATTAAGTTGACTACAATTTTACATTTGAGCCGTTACAAGTTGCGGATTAACTGTCTTTTAATTTTGGACCGGTAGACATGTGGACACTAATGAAGTAGGTAGGTAAATAATTTATTTCGAAGATAGTGGTTTCTTTTTTTAGCGTTCCGTACCTCAAAAGCGCAGCCGTGAGACACACAATGTTGATGTACTTTTTAAGTTTTAGTATTTTAGTTTCTATATTGTAATCTCATTGTGTGTACCTGTGTGCCAAATAAACGGGTTTTCGTTCTTTCTGTAGCGACATCTATCGCGTCACATAAGAAAATCCTGAATCGCGCAATCAAAGTTCTCCGCGCGATTAGAACATATAGAACAGCCCGAAATCATCTATCGGGCAGTTGTAGCCCACCAGACATAACACCCGTCTGGTCGGAGGATCCTCCCTTTTCAACGGAGGTTTGCGGGACTTTACTCTCTGTTCCGCATACCTCTAAAACTGGTGACCCTCGACAAAGAACGTCAGCGCAGCCTTCGTGCAGCTACTACCTCGTGACGTCATCATCACTTCCTCAAGCTTTCGAGCAGCGAGCCATACAGCCAGCACCCACGGCTATAAAGGGTATCCTGACCACCAGCATGCCTACATGGTCATACCTGGTCATCACCCTCAGCCTCATCAGCGACCTTGGCGAAGCACACTGCACCTTCGGCCAGTCACATGAAGAGCAATGAAGCACCTCTCCTGGTCGACGCAAGCAGTCAAGCCACTACGTCGCACAGCACCGCTCCGACTCACTGGAGCCAGCAGCACTACTCCGACTCACTGGAGCCTGCAGCATCATCCCGACTCACTGGGACAGCACCACCCCGACTCACTGGGGCATCACCGCAGACAGTTCCGACTCACCGAGAACTATGCGGCATTCGGTTCCGACTCACTGGAACCAACCTACCACTGGCCTGGCACGCATCAAGAAGCATCAAGAACCATCGATCTCCGATCTCCGGAGGGGAGTGATGTAGCGACATCTATCGCGTCACATAAGAAAATCCTGAATCGCGCAATCAAAGTTCTCCGCGCGATTAGAACATATAGAACAGCCCGAAATCATCTATCGGGCAGTTGTAGCCCACCAGACATAACACCCGTCTGGTCGGAGGATCCTCCCTTTTCAACGGAGGTTTGCGGGACTTTACTCTCTGTTCCGCATACCTCTACCTTTCTTTCTAAAAGGAAAAAACGGAAATCACTTTGTTGTCCGTCCGTCTGTATGTATGTCTGTCTGTCAAGACCTTTTATCCCGGGATCGCATGGAGGTATCGAATTGAAATTAAAACCATTTACTTAGGTCTGCGGTCTGTGAAAAAATCAAAATTCTAAGCTGACAAAAAAAAAATTTGGTCGTTTATGACGCAAAAAAACGTATATTTGGCCATTCTCAATGGAATCCAAATTCATAGTGTACTTTCTGTTGATCCAGAATCGAAATGACCTATGACCTTTGAAACTATAATGAGCATATATACTGCTGCTGGTGTACCTCTTAATAAATGAATAAATAAGTGGTTTGTGGAGTTTCGGAAGCTATTTTAAATTGAGCTCATTTCACTTAATACTTAACACTTAGGTCACCACGGTTTTCTTATATCTGTTAGAGGAGACAATCAAAATGGCGCTAGTATGTTTTTTTCCTTATCTTACACTGTGTCCCACAGGTGGGCAAAGGCCTAAGATAACATTATAATTGAAATTAAGTGTCTTTTTATAAAGGATAAGTTTTTCATTTCAAGCTTATTTACTGGTTATGATGTTTATTCACGCATGAATGATATGAAGGTATATTTACAAACATGTTGTACCTAAATACTGTGGGACCATGTATCCGAAATGTGGCATTTATTCATTTAAAACAAACCTTTACGAATTAAATCCTATTGAACTAAAGTTCATTTCCAGTTTCAGACCATTTCATTTCGCAGTTCAATGAGTTTTTAGACGGCGTAGTAATATGATTAGTTTCTACAAGTTTATCTCAAACTCAAAAATTTAGTTTCAAATAAATAATTTACAGGCACTTTTGAATTGTCAAGAAGTCGATCAGTCAGAAAAATTAAGCTAATTGCACATTCCAATCCGATTTCTGTGGAGAAGAACGTGTAAGAAACTTATGCATTAGTCATTAGAAATAGTTGTTAGTTCAACTTTATATGGATTTTATTACATTGTATGAAGTTGGGATTGGTTATCCCTCCTCCTTGCGTCGTAGTCCTCAATGCTGAGGGTTGTGACCACCGGCTTCATCACTTTTCTTGAATGATATTCCTCCATCTGTTTTTGTTTCTGGCGGTGTGAAGGGCACAGTATATCATAGACTCAAGAGCGGTGCGGATCTGATCAGACCGACGTATTCGCCTGCATCCACGTGGCGTTTTCCCATCCACTTTGCCCATCACAATAAGCCTTTCAAGGTTGCCACCGTCTGTTCCTAGCAATGTGACCAAAGTATTATTATCTTGCAGACGACAGCCCTAAGAAGATTTTGAGTTTTTGCATAATAGATACGTTAATGCTGTCTTAGGGATACGGAGCATCCTTCTCTAATACCACATCTCAAAGTCGTCAATGCGTTTGCAGTCTGCAGCTTTCAGCGACCAACTCTCAGCGCCATACTGAAATATCGAGAAGACTAGAGTACGTACCAAAATTTCGTATCGGAATTGGTTATACGTACCTACAAAGGCTAATTAGTCATTGTGGTGAGTGACTTAATTCTACATATATCCAGAAACTAAAAAGTGATGAAACCTAATGAGTGACTGACTCAAAGTTTATGTACCTAACCCACGACGCAACCAAGCTAGGAGTTGAAGGAAAATAAACTCAGTTCACTCGGTTCACTTTTAAGGTGATGGCACGTGAGCATATTCGCAGGACTTTGGTTTGATCATCACAGCGTTGATTTGTTGGATTCGTTTTTCATAATTACATTGTTGTTTTGTATGTATGTATCTAAGTATATATTTATTATTGTATTTCTTTTCTATTCCTTTATCATTAAGCTGCACCTACCATGTTTTGTTTCTGCACCACCCTAAGGTTGACTGGTAGAAAATGCCTGAGGCATTAAGTCCGCCTTAGTACAATGATAGACATTGTACTAAGGCGGACTTACTAGTGCATAAAGTTTTAATAAATAAATAAACTGAGACAGGTCCAGATGTAAGTTTGTAAATAAAATAACCACAAGCTTGGATTCTTTCCTTGAGCCGATTGAACAGGATTGGTGCTAAATACTTGGTAGAGTCTATGTGGCAGCTGTAACTTGAGGGCAAATGCGATATCGTCATTATTAAAATAATACTTATTATTAAAAAAAAAATATAATAATTAAAATTGCCATTCAACGTGGCAATGCTGCCAGACTTCCGGGAACATTTCCGGATGACAGCGATGTGGAGGCGTACTTCGACGCCTGAG
This sequence comes from Mythimna vitellina, assembly GCA_949316375.1. Lineage (NCBI taxonomy): Eukaryota > Metazoa > Arthropoda > Insecta > Lepidoptera > Noctuidae > Mythimna > Mythimna vitellina. Next base: position 14,041,219 of record OX438686.1, read on the forward strand.
TGTAATAGGTGTTTTTGTATTATATGTACATAGTTAGGTTTAGTATAATAGTATTTATAGTTTTTATGTACATAGTTAGGTTTTAGTATTAATAGTTTAGTTAATATTTTAGTTTTATGATAGATTTATATTGAAAACTTTAATAAATAAATAATCACTCAAAAAATAATTAAAATAATAATTATAATTGAATAAGTTTTGTTTTTATAATATAAATTAGTTTATTATTGTTTAAGATCATTTAATGTATTTTTTATGGGCGTTTGATGCATGAAAATAAAATGTTTATTAATAAACAATACAGGGTTTAGGCTACCACTGGTCTGAGATGAGTAACAAACCATACGCATGGTAACCGGTTTCTTTACCAATATCTTAATCCAACAAAATAACAAAAGCTTACTTTCTTAGGAGTATCATGAATCGTGATAGTCTACTCAACTACACATGGCACCAAGACGTCACGAACCGTTTTTGTTATCGTCACGTTTAATGTAAGTACACACTTACATTCTACATCTTGGTATCTGTATTGTGACCTATTTCACGATACTTAGAACTCACTCTAGATGGAGCGAGAGGGAATTTCAGACTTTTACTGACTAAAACCTGTGCTTGTTTGGTTGGTTTTTTTTCATTCTAAAGCCACGATAATTCTTTCGGAAAATCCCGCAGCCCTGGTAAGCATCTGTCCTAACGGGCCCCGTGAACATGGCACAAATTCAAGACGAGCTACCTATCGCTCCCTATTGGCAAGCTCGCGTCTATAAGGTCATGATATCTGGGTACTTGATTTTGAAAACTTGTTAATTCGTTATTTTAACTACTGTTACTGTTACTTCAACGGTCCGGACTCAGCGTTTCGCTTCGTCGTTTATACCGCGTACATCGAAGGACTGGAACAATTTGCCTAATGCTGCGGTCTTTCCGTTCAACTAAAATCTAGGTGTTTTTAAAGCTAGAGTGAATAGGCTCTTAATAAACTAGTGCGCCTCACCATCAATGATTGCATCACTGCTTATCATCAAGTTCGGATCGCAGTCAAGCACTGGTTTATATCAATTAATATAATAAAAAAATAGTATTTACTGTAACCATAATAATGATAGGTGTTTTTGTTCTAATTTTTGCCCTAAAAAATACGAAGTCTCATTTTTTCGGGCGTGACTCAAGAAACGCTACAGGGATTATGTCAGGTGGAATCATGACAGCATCCACTTAGGAACTGACAACGTGACAGAACGAAAACTTGATTTGCGGACGAAGGAGGAAAATCGTTCATTTAATTGTTATTTTTACAGGAAAACCCAAATTAAATGTAAAAAGAATGGCGCAAACAACAAATCATATAAACTTTTATCAATACTCAAAACCGCAAATTCTAGTGAGACGACTTTGTTTTTTTATCGTTTAGCAAAACAACTTCACCACATATTATAGCACTGTTTATAGTGTTACTAGCTGACCTGGCAAACGTTGTTCTGCCATATAAATTATTTACAAAGATAAAAAAAAAAAACGCAAGTGCGAGTCGGACTCGCGCACTGAGGGTTCTGTACAAACTTGCCTATGAAAACACCTCGATTCCCGAATTGAGTTACCAAGATTTTTCCGAATTGCAAAAACGTTTACATATTTACAGTTATCAAATTTTTCGTATACGTGTGCTTTTGTACACCTTGCTTCATGTCAAATTTCAGGATTCTAGGTCAATGGGAAGTACCCTATGAATTTTGATTCCCTTGAAAGCTTCCAAATACACGTCTTTAACGACATAAACGGCCGTAGTTTTTTTTGTCGTTTACTCAGGAGTTTTGTTTTTTACAGCTTCAAGGGACTGCAAACTTGAGTATATGGTTTTAATTTCAACTCGATACCACCACGCGTTCCCGAGATAAAGGGTCTTGACAGACAGACAGTCAACAAAGTGGGGTATAAGTGTGCCGTTTTTTTTCTTTTTGAGGTACGGAACCCTAAAAATGGGGGTGGGGTCGGGAGGATACAAAACAGCCTACGATCTATTCTCGGACCTAGTAGGTCCAATAAGCACAAAAAAATATAAAAATCGGTCAAGCCGCTTCGGAGGAGTTCTATAGCAAAAACTGTGACACGAGCTTTTTATATAATTATGTACTAAAAGATAAAACTGAGTCAATTAGTGCTTGACTTCGATCTCACCAGATAGGAAGTAGTGATGCAATCGTTGATGGTGCGACGCACTATTTTATTAAAAGCCTATTCACTCTAGCCTTGAAGAAAACCAAAGAACTTGATATTTGATCTCAAAGGAAGAGGTGAACAATGGGCAAAGGTACACCACCTTCTTCCAGGTGGTACTCACTTTGTGGAGATTCTTGCCCAGCGGTCAGTGTGCATGTGGCTAATGTGATCCGTCCAATCCCATTTATCCCAAAGCGTCCTGCGGGCGTATTCCACACATTACAATAAATACATGTATGAAATGGACATATGCGGGGGGTTACGCGTGCGGGGCAATCCATGCGTGATCAAAAGCGCACGATATAAAAAACACCTTACCCGCGCAAATGTTCATTTCATACAAGAATTGTAATGCGTAGAATACTTACATGGGATTTTTTTCATTTTGAAGTTTTCTGCATGCGGGTCGATCCCGCATGCGTGGTGAAATCCGAATGATATTGAAAACACCCTTACGCGTGCGGGGCAATCCCGCATGCGTGATCAAAACCGAACGATATTAAAAATATTCTAAGTTCGCGATTCGTTTTTGTACTTTTTTATTGACGCATCTTCCAATTCCAGTTCCAGTTCTTCCGACCCCGAAAAATCAAATTTAAAAACTCCGCTTCCGAATTTGATACCGGTTTGAAAAATTAAAAAAAATATATTTTATTTTACAATGTGTTTATGTTACATCCACGTTACATCCCTGTATCTAAACACGACAGTGTTTGTATAAATACATAACTTTTACTCGTACGTCACACCCAAGTACGTACGTACGTTTCAGGAACTTCTATTCTACAAAGCGACCCACTTAGTTTTTTCCTGTTCCGAAACAAAATGTTCCTGTTCCTGTACAAAGCATATTTTAAACGGTAATAAAACGGTTTCAGGTGGCCAACATTGTTCAGTTTATTGCCTTTAGTAAGGACGCTGATAACAAGCTACGGTTATGACGTCATTATCAAAGTTTACGTCATAAAAGCATATCGGGAACGGAGCATATTGTATTGTGTATTTTGTAGTTCTTGCTCGCACTTACAATCGAGTTTCATGTTTCAGTTTATTGTTTTTCTATCGTGACCGTTTAGGTGTAAGTGTGTACACTGTACATGAACATATATTACATCATTATTACTACTTACAGTTATTTTAAGCCTCTACGTTATTGGCGGTGTTTTCTGTGTGCGATCTAATGCCATCAATCGCGATAAAAATATTTTTGCACGATCCAGAAATCAAACATAGGACTTTATAATCACTACCGGACCTGCGAAATTATTCAAAAGAGTTTCTACAGCTCTGGAACAACTGGAACTTTACTCTCTGTTCTTCATACCTTCAAACTGGTAACCCCGACGTGATGAATGTTGGCGCAGCCTTTATGTAGCCACTACTTCGTGACGTCATCATCACTTCCTTAAGCTTTCGAGCAGCAAGCCATACAGCCAGAATCCACGGATATAAAGGGTATCCTGGCCATCAGCATGCCTACCTAGTCATACCTGGTCATTACTCTTAGCCCTATCAGCGACCTTGGCGAAGCACACTACACCTTCTGCCAGTCACATAAAGAATCACGAAGAACCTCTACTGGCTAGTGCTGGATTGGCAGTCAAGCCACTACGTCGCACAGCACCGCTCCGACTCACGGGAGCCAGCAGCACTACTCGGACTCACTGGAGCCTGCAGCATCATCCCGACTCACTGAGACATCATCACCCCGACTCACTGGGGCATCATCCCGAGTCACTGGGACAGCACCACTCCGACTCACTGGGACATCACCGCAGACAGTTCCAACTTACCGAGAACTATGCGGCATTCGGTTCCGATCCACTGGAACCAACTTAATGGCCTGGCACGCATCAAGAAGCATCAAGAACCATCGATCTCCGATCTCCAGAGGGGAGTGATCTATGGCGTCACATAAGAACTATAATCCTGCATCGCGCAATTAAAGTTCTCCGCGCGATTAGAACAAATAGAACAGGCCGAAATCATCTATCGGGTAGTTGCCCACCAGACATAACACCCGTCTGGCCGGAGGATCCTCCCTTTTCAACGGAGGTTTGCGGGACTTTACTCTCTGTTCCTCATACCTTCCAACGTTAGAGAAACTGCCGTACAACAACTGATATATTTATAATTGATACAACCAAACGTAACTCCACCGTTGTCTATTGTAGTTCCGGTCAACCTTTGATACTGGCGAAGTTACAGTACACCACAAAAGCCACAAATTAAGACTTTAAGCTTAGAATTGACGGCAGATATACCAACCCTGCTTTTAGACACAACACATTTATTTTAAAAAATGTTAACAAAACGGACGGGGTCTACTAGGACCGATACTTACTTTTTTTAGGGTTTACAAAACCTAAAAAAGAAAAACAGAACCTTTAGGTAATTTTGTTGTCAATCTGTCTGTCTGTCAAGACCCTTTATCTCGGGAACATCTGAAGGTATCGAGTTGAAATTAAAACCATATGATCACCCACAGTGTTTCTTCAGTTGCTCTTTATTGCAAGGGCTGCAGTAACTCTTAATGCCCGCTAGAGCCATAGGATCCTTTGAAAGAGCCTGAGTGCGGCCCTAGAAGGCAAGGTGCAGCTAAAAGAACACAGATTTATATTAGTCCCCACCTAAAAAAAAAGGTATGCTACCTAAGCTTCCAGTGACCACACATTCGTAGAGTACCTCTGAGAGCCGAACTGGTTGGTTTCATAAGCATTTGACGACCATAGTGAGGAGAGATATCAATTGCAGGTTACAGCCCACTGAGCCGTAGCAAGCGGTATGTTAGTTAAACTAGGTAGATTGCAGGCCAGACGATGATATACCAGCAATTTCTGTAAAATTGTTAGGATAGGGGTAACGATTGATATTTAAGGTATATATATGTATATACATAAACACCTACTTATGTAAAAATGGAGCAGCAAATAGACGTTTACACGATAATGCAGTTAATGAGCTACCAGGGAAGCCTTATGTGCAGAAGCTGTCATTGCCAAACAAGCCTGTCTTCAACGTGGTCCTTGGACCTTGTAATACGCTTTCTTGGCAAGGACTTACATAATGTGGGCTTTGACTTGGTAGATATAGGGTACCTACCAAGTCAAAGCCCACATCATAAACCATTATAAATAGGTAAATAGAATTGTGTTGGGCTGTCTTGTTATAGGCACGATTTCGCAAACCTTTTTTTGAGGCAGGGAATCATCAAATAACTTCTTCCGCTCTGGGTACAGCGGGCGTTTCAGTTGGCCTTTGCGTTCTGGGGCCACGGTAACTCTTTCGAACATTTCTGCAGCCGGTTGTTTTTGTTGGGTGGGAGTGTTAAGCGTTTAGTAATTAGAATCTACCTGTATTCCTTCAGTCTTAGCATCGGGACCCGTACTCTAAAAAGAGTGAACATACGAATAGTACACTCAATTTCACTCGTTATGTAGTCGTCAAATAGAAATTTTTTGATTTATTTGGGAAATATGATCCTCCATTAAAATCCTCCTATTCAGTAAAACAATATTTCAAACAGTTCTTCAAGACGAAAATGGTGGGAAGAGCTTATCTCTGAGCGGGAACGTTAATACCAAGGGAATTAACTCGTAAAAGGGGTAACCCTGTAAACCTCACAGTGTTGCAACACCGGCTGTAAAGCAATCGTTTAAAGAATTTAGACTAGCTACTGCCAGCGGCTTCGCCTGCGTGAAAGTAAAAAATTCAGAATATAATTCCAGGAGAAAATTGTATGTGCTATTACAAACATGGTCTAGCTGTGTGCCGAATTTTATCTAAATTCATTCAGCCGTACGAGCGCGAAATAACAAACATTATCTTTTGTATTATTAGTATCACCACCGTACCACGCGGGACTTGTCCGAGTTAGTGCATGTGCCATGTATTCCTCACGATATTTTTCTTCACCATTTTGAGAGCAGTGGTGATGAAATAAATTACACAAAGTAATGCTCTTGGTTTGCTGGGTTTGAACCCAAGGTTTAATACTCATAAGTCAGGGCCGTTACAACTATGCCACCACACTGCTCCCTTATCATTATGGTATTTACTAATTATGCGGTTGAACGTAGTTGGTGATAACACTTTGGCCTTATGCTGGCCGTGCATAGTACGGGGTTTTAATACTACAAGGAGCCAGGTTGTCCAGCCAGCCAGGTTGACTCACCTACTGTTAAGGATAGAAGTGTGTCCTACTCTACCTGCAATTGCGCTCATCTTGGAACCCGCACGTTGAGATTCCGGGCAGTGACGCTGGGTTTTTTTTTGCAGTAGTCGCGTTCAGTGGCTAGGCGCCATAATTAAATATACATATCTTCCTCCCGCGAATAGGTCACGTACGCGTGCACGTAGCTTTTTTTTACCGAGTTTACCTTAATAAAATTATCAAATAGCTTAGTTCTGTTTTTGTTGGTTGGAAAAGCATCCAATGACATCCCACGCTCTTGGGCGGAGCAGGAGGCCATGTCAGACTTTTACTGATTAAAAACCCACTCCTGTTCCTTCCTTGCCTTCGTGCCAGGGCCGAGTTTTCCTTTCAGAAATCAACCCTTGGCCCCAGTAGGCTTCGACCCTGCTGGGCCGCTGCGATTTGCTGACATCTCCTTCAGGCGCGTGAGGTCGGATTGTAGCTCGCCGTCCACAAGCCTGCACGTACGTTGGCCGGAAATTGGAATCGGGATACCGGCGGCTGTGGCGTGAGGGTGCTCCCTCGCGCGTCTGTCATATCATGTGTTCAACGTTGGGACTCAGACCTCCTTTTTAAGAGAGAAAATGGGCCATAATCTACTACGAAGACCCAATTCGGCTTGGTGGATATCACATGAAAGCATATTCGATACCTATTATAGAAATAAAATTTATAAAATATTTGTCTGTCGGTTTATCTATTTGTCCCAACTAATCTTCGGAACAGGTGGACCCATTTTAACGGAACTTTTACTGACAGCTGATGTTACAAGAACAACGCAACTTAAGGCAACTTTCATTTTCCTGCGCGAACCTGGTTTGAAACTAACACTACCACTTTCTTTGAGAGTCTTAAACTACGCGAATGAATTCGCGGATAACAGCTAGTATTGAAACAAAAATAACAGAAATATTTTTTCAAGACCTACTTCGAATCTATCATAATATGATATTTCTGTCATGAATTTGTATTCAAAACCTGTGTTGTGTCCTAGTGGAACAATATGAGGGTATAATAGCGATAAAAATGTAATACATTTATATTATGTTAACAAGCACTTGTTGCCTACAGGCAGCTTGGCTCTTTGCCAAACAAGCTTTACTCGATTTAAATTCTGTTTTATCTGTCCCGACCAAATGTTTTGTTTCGCTCTTAACTTAAAAAGATAGCCCTTGTTGTTTAAATTATATTTATTGTTTAAATAGACTTAGAAATAATCATAATGTACACAATAACAATCAAAACATTCTTCTACACTAATATTATGAAGAGGTTTGTAATTTTGTTTGTAGGAACTAATTTCTGAAACTAATGGACAGATTTTTGAAAATTCTTTCATCACTAGAAACCTACTTTATTACAGAATGGCTTAGGGCATATAATTTTTATTTTCTCACGTGGACATTTATTTTCAATCACTGAAAAAATATTCTTGCGAGCCATCACATTTTTGTTCAGCAAAATTTTATCACTTCAGCCCATTATACAGGCTGTAATGGAAGTTAGTTGTCATATTATACTCGCAGATACTGCCTTATTATATTTCACACCCTTCGAATACTAGAATTTCGTTCAATATATAAGAATAAACTTTATTTTACGCCAATATGGTAACAATTTTACAGAAACCTAGGGGTCTTTAAGTCAAAAGTGAACAGTGGTCAAAAGCGAGCCTATGAATAATAAATTTAAAAAAAAACTTAAAATCTATAGATACAATGGCGGTCTTATCGCTGACAGCGATATAGTATCAGACAACCTTAGGATGGACTAAAAGAACTAAAATTAAATAATAGGGTAGTGTACAGCTAGAAAATGTTAATCAAACAAAATTTTACATTCAAAATATAAGATACATTCGTAAAAATAATTATATAGCTTTACAAAAAATATTACATAAGCTTACAAATCTGCCAATATTTTTGTGGGAATTTATAATAATTACTTCCTTGAAGAAAGTGGTTCATTTACATGGGCATATTAAAATATGAGTTACCTCTGTAGAGTGTCTAGCAGTCCAGGATATTAAAAGCCATAAAATTAAGACGTAATTTGAATTTTAAAATGAATTGTCTACTTTGCTTTTTTCCACTGACCTTTTCGAGTACGCGACCAAAGAATAATGTACCTAATATTTCTTTATTGACCGGCTTACGTTTGACCACTATCTCAACAAACGGTAAGCCAGTAAGTAAGTAAGTCGAGTTGTATGATCGACGAAGACTTGCCTAGAAGTAACTTGTTAACTCTTGACTTAGAGACCTCTTCTCTTCATGTTGGGGATTAGAGATACTCTTATACGTAGATTATTTACAGAAACTGCTATCACACATAATTTAGTAAATTTAATAACCTAAAAACAAACTTATAAGAATTTCATTACCAAGTTGGATTACTTTGGCCCTGAGGTATAACTTTGACCCTAACTCATTAACCAATAGAAACACAGTAAACACAGTTTCTCATGTTCCTATTGGTTAATAAGCTTGTGTCAAAATACCCCAGGGCCAAAGTTACCCCACTTTAATCGGTATTTAAAATTATCGATACGTGTAGCAAAATTTTCGCCCATAATATTATAATCTTCTTTACACAATAAATTATGGCAGTAGTGAATACAAACTATTTTGTGACGTCATGATACGAAAGTCGATCCTCTTACTGGGGGATTTTGGATCTCCTGGGAGAATCTTGCCGTGACGCCTTGGAACTAATGACTTAAAATAACTAGTTCTAATATAATTTATTACAATAATATTTCTTATGGTATCGGCATCAACGTATACTAAACAATATTTTTTATTTAATAACTAATTTACACACACAATATACTTTACATTTGAAAGCGCTGTGGTTGGGCGATTGGCTCCTGAATTGTGTGTCGCGTGCTCCATTCCCGCACGGAATAATTCCTAGTATGGGGCAGTTGATAAAAAACAGACCAAAAAGAGAAAATAGACAAAAAAAAAACGCTTATTACTAAAAAAATCTTTTTCGGTTTACTTACATAAATAAAGGTTGATAAAGAGTTGTAGACACCGTGTCTAAAAGAATTTTTATCAATAATTAATTTTTATTTTTTTTTATTTTTTATTAAACTGAGCGATAGGTATTAGACACATTAAAATTATACAAGGAGTTATAAAATTTAGGACATCAGTCTCTAAACTAAGAAAATATGATCAAACAAAATTAATTATTAAAAGGGATTCAGTAGGTCTTTTTGAACAAATTACTTACAACATTTGGCGTGTTCTGTTACGCTTTATCTAAGTAATTAATTAAAATGTGATACCACACGCAATAAGTACTTCTTGGCACATTCTGAACCCAGATACCTTATCTCGCGTGTTACATGAGTGGACACTTCATTAGCCCTAGACAATGGCCCTAGGCGTAGGCATACACGCACATATTATTTACGTTGTTGTATACATATAAACGGAGTCTTTTTCATCTAGTAGTACTAGGTAATTAGACGATACAACTTTTATACATTTTTACTTGAATGTCTGGGGATGTGATATAAACTGATTTCTTACACTATTTATCGTACAGATTCAACATTTAGATAACGATAATTATACATGGAAATAATTTACATTTCAAAAATAAATGTTCACTGTAACTGGAACAAGGTTCACAATAGCAACCTTGATAACTACGAAAAAAGTGGCTGTAATAATACTTATTTCATAAGAAAATATCTTTAGCCGCGGGTCATGGCTTTCTTTTAGACTCAAAGAATTCGAAATACGATTGATGTAGACGTCAAATCTCGCATTAAGGCATGCTTCTGATAATTTCGCACAGTCTTCCACTATTTCCACTTCAACAAATTTTTTATCTTCTACGTGGTATCTTTAAATTGCTGGTAGAAGCTTTTTGCTGCTTTCAAAGCGTCCATTATAAATTTTTCATCGCAAGGATTATCGTCGAAAAAGAAAGCTCCGCATTTAAGAGATTCGGAGCATGACTCGTTAATTTGGTTTTCTTTGCAGCAGCCAAGGATTGCTCTTGCGCAGGGAGAAAGGTTTTGAGGTGTTAAAACCTCCACACCATTTCTCGCTTGTAGAATATACCTTAGTTCATTATATGATAAATTGGCTGGTGGACTCACTGTGCCACCGCTGGTGATAGTGTTTCTACGAACCTCTGGTCTGCATATTGCTTGCGTAACCATCAATGTAGCGATTAAGGTTATCGTGTAGGTTGCCATTTCTGTAATAGAATAAAAATTACTTAGATTTATGTTTTGTAGCCTTGCAGGTTCTGATTTATTTGTAGGATTATAAAATAGATACCATTTTGGTTGGGTGGCCACCCTTCTTGCAGTCGGGTAGAAACTAATGTCGAACAAGGAGCAGCTTTAATGATCGAAAACGGTGACAATGCTAAAGAATATTGGTATACAGACGGTATGCTGTTTAAATGATCAGAATCAGAATAATTTATTTGTAAATATAGGTCAAATTACAACAGAGTGTGAGGTGTTAAAGATAGGTAGGATCCTCTATGTTTTGCCCAGAGGCGTACAAATATATACAAGGTGTCTTTGAAATCGACTCACAAACGAATACCATGGATTCAGGACATGATTCTGGATCCCCCAGTGGTGGAATTTTTCGTCGGTTTTTTTTTACTGAAAAAGAAATATATTAAATATATTAAATGTATAAAGTCGTTATCCTATTTTAGTGAAATAAATGAAAGAATTACTTTTAAAATTAAAAATTTCATCGGAAACAACTCCGATGATAGAATAACGATTTTAAACAATTTAAATTTTAAAAGTACAATTTTTTTTTAAATAGGAAAAACAGACGAAAAATTCCACCACTGGGGGCTAAAGAATTATGTACTGGATCCATGGTTCGTTTGTGGGTCGACGTCAAAGGCACATCATTATAAATTAAATTACATTAAATCAGTTCAATAAATGTCACAGAGATTAAATTGCATGTCAAATTAATACTTATGTCAAATACAATTCAGGACCATCAAAATAGGTCAGGTGCTATGTAACTTTGTTATGTCAACTTTTATATCATTAATAAAGTCAATAATAATAATAGGCGCATGTATATCATTACAACCAACCGTCGAGGTCAACCGTCGAATCCAACTCGGCTGGGCAGCGTTCGGGAAGCTGCGCGGTATCTTCTCATCCAATATACCACAGTGTCTCAAGACGAAAGTCTATGACCAGTGCGTGTTGCCAGTGATGACGTATGGTTCCGAAACGTGGTCGCTCACAGTGGGCCTCATCAGAAGGCTCAAAGTCACCCAAAGGGCAATGGAAAGGGCTATGCTCGGAGTTTCCTTGCGTGATCGAATCAGAAATGAAGATATCCGCAGGAGAACCAAGGTTGCCGACATAGCACGAAGAATCGCCAAACTTAAGTGGCAATGGGCAGGGCACATTGCTCGCAGAACGGATGGCCGTTGGGGCCGAAAGGTTCTGGAGTGGCGACCGCGTACCGGAAGACGCAGTGTTGGAAGGCCCCCTACAAGGTGGACCGATGACCTGGTGAAGGTTGCGGGAATCCGATGGATGCGAGACGCGCAGGACCGTGACTATTGGGGCGACATAGACATAGATATGGCGACATTTGGGGGAGGCCTATGTCCAGCAGTGGACGTCTATCGGCTGAAATGATGATGATGATGATGATGATATCATTACAAATAGTCAGTGTTATCTTACAATACATCTCTCGAGATTATGGACAAGAAGTTAAATGTCAACTTGAGTGTCAATAAAGTAATGTAATTTATGGTATGTTGCAGATGTTGCTTCCTACTAAGCATAAACAATGACATAGCTTCACCAAATACGTATAGAAGGCGATCTACATTTTTTTTACTTATATAGCTGTGGTTCTCAATCTTAAATTTAAACTTGACTGCCTTAATAAAAAAATGTGCCGTAAAAAACTTAAAGTAAGCCTATTCTCTAAAATCAAAAAAAAAAATGTCATTTTCATTGGAAACACATTTCCGATAATTTAAAATCAGTTCTCATCTAAGTAACTTTTCAGTTGGAAAATTTGAAATTTTTTAGAACCATATTTTAGCTCTTGCAAACCACCAGTGATCCACGGATTACAGGTTGGAAACCATTGCCATAGAGGATCAGTACTACCAATATAAGCATAAAACAAGTCACATTACATAACAAAAATGTGGGCTCACGTGACGATAAACGTGATTCTGTATAATAAATGCATTAATGTCGCGAACCGACGCGCTTGGTTTTCCCAGAGCCGAGGACAACGGACGATGGCGTGTGCTGATAGAGCCAACTACCAATACACAAACACTGGTTAATTTGTGTGTTTTTTACTATCAAGATCTTGGGTCAAATGTTGGCCGAGTTGAACGTTAAAAGGATGTGTGACGTATGAAGGCAGTGTCAAGGTCGCGAAGGTGTGACCGTTAGTTAGCCATTCACGTACTAATGTAAATATTACTCACTTGTATTTGCTTAGAAAAACTATGTAACCACAATATACACGGAGAATTTATAAATGTTGCAATATTCACAAATTAAATGCTGTAAATTTGGCGGGATTATGTTGAGAACTTTAAGTAGATTACTTCCAAATTAACAAGTTACTAATTAAAATAATAATTACTACACTGGTGTCTGCCCTCGTAGGTCAGTTAAGGTTAAAAAAAAAACAGCAAATACACGAATATTATGTATCAACATCTACATTGTACAAAACAGGTTTTTGTCGAATAACCTCAAAAAAATTGTGTAACATCGTAAACGTTTCGGAGTAATGTATCCAAACTCCACATACCGTGGAAATATTGTAATTAAACGCATTTTTTAATATAAATAGAACCTTATTTACATAAATAAAACGGATTATACTTACTAAATTCCTTCCTGTATTTGTATTTCACCGTTCTTGCTTTTAACACTAATTCTGGTAATTTGAACCTGTTCTGCACGATACGTCCACCTCACAGTTGACTCTACTATCGTCTGAGGACATTTATATTTATTATGGTATATAAACATCGTGTTTTTGCAAACTCATTTTTCTTTCCAATAGCTGGGGATGCGGGATTTCGAATATTTAAAGCTAGTTATCTTGAATTTTTGTGATGACGTCGATAACTTCGGCTTATCGGTGTGATTTGTAATTAACCTTTATCTTGTAGTATTATTTACTATGGCGGTAAAACCCAGCTACATAAACATTTGATTTATGCACATACTGTGATCTTTACAACGTGTTACCGAATTTCATTAAAATGTAGACATAATTTGTAAAAAAAAAATTTTACTTAACTCACGGGTGGCAAAAAATTGATTTGGTTATGTATTGCAAAAGTCAGCCACTTTGTATTCAGACAGAAATATACTACAAGTTCAGGGTGTTAGCAAAATGGGTATATAAGGGGAAAAGACCTTGTATAGCGATCCATTTTGCATAAGGGGAAAAGACCTCGTATAGCGTAACAGAAAAAAATATACCGATTTCTCAGAAACACAATTTTAATATTATACAAAAAAATACGTGAGTTTGCAAACTCTGACGATTCGACAGAAAAAAAAAACGTGTTTCTTTAAATTGTTATTTTTGATATTGATAAGCGCAATTAAATAATAATTTATCATTTTCGGATACTTACTCACCAGAATGGGAATTCCATATTTATAAAATGTTTGAGAATATGAACTTTGATTATATTACACCGGCTTTTAGAACCGGATCGTTATGTAGTACGTAGTAGTAAGAAAAAAGAAATAATGCATCAATTTTGTTCGATATTAATCGGATAGTAGATATGATTACTAAGATACAGTTGAGATGACTGCAGTACTTTGCAGTAATTTGACTTTTTGATTTTGAGTTAGATATTGGGTTCTTTCCTCTTTTTAATAAACATTACATTTTCTTAATTTTGATGATTAAATAACTTAAAGTACTTACATAATTAATTTATGTGTAAAATGTTCAACTAAATAAGACCACATCTTATGCATAGGTATTTTGTAAGAATATTATAAATTGAAATATTTTATCATTGATATCCATTCATTATCGGACCACCAGGCGTACGGCAACGCGCCACCGGTACATGGTGGACATCCCACCTATACGCACAAAACGTTTTGGGAACACATTCTTTGTGCGTACAGCTAAGGAGTGGAATTCCTTGCCGGAATCTGTGTTTCCTGATAGCTACAACCCGGAAATCTTTAAGTCAAGAGTGAATAGGTTACTTCTAGGTAAGCGCGTTCCATCGTCGATCGCATCATCGCTTTCCATCAGGTGAGATAGCGGTCAAGTGCGAACCCATCAAGAATTAAAAAAAAAAGATAAAAATGTACAGGCAGTTGCTCGCCGTTCACAAACCTGCATCTACGGTGGCCGGGGATCGCTCAGCGTCTCTCGAGACCCCGGGCATCTCCTGTCGCAGCGGCTGGTGCGCGAGCATGTACGTTCCCACAGTCTTGCGGCCGTCTCTTTCACTAGCCTCCTTCAGCAAAGCAGTAGCTTCGCAGAAGGAAAGGACTGCTTCCCATTCCCTCTCGCTCCGGACCATGGCCTGAACGAGGGCCCAGAAACGAATTAAAATTGAGTTTTGACCGTATTTCCGCGAGTAACTTGTGTGCCACCAAATTGATGGCTTGGTGGATTGGCCTGAAAAAGCATAGCTTCAAAGAGAGAAATGGAAAAAATTAAGGAAAGTTTTAACCAAGAGTAGAAATGACTAAACTGAATAAAAAATTTTGCAAGCTGTAATCGTCAAACTTTCGCTAAACGACCATACTGATATAAAAAAAAGCGGACAAGTGCGAGTCAGACTCGCGCACTGACGTTTCCGTACAAACTTACCTACGAAAACAGTTCAATTTCCGAATCGAGTTTCAAAGATTTTTACAAATCGTAAAAAAGTTTTTTTTTGTGACGTAACTACAAATTTACAGTTTTTACTTGTAAACCACATGTAAACTAATAACTATTTTAGCAACATGCGTTTCATCCTTCCTCTTCACATGATTATACCAAGACAAACTCTCTGGGACGCATTTAGCTTGGTCGCCGGTCGCCTTCGTAGTGACGGCGCCCACAGTGGTGCTCCGTAAAGGGCCATGGACCGCACGATCTCGAGTAGACCTTCGGGCAGGAGCTGTTTGAGGGCAGCTTCGTCCCGCTCCAGTTTGGGAGCCAGACGTTGGAAGTGCTCCTTGAAATTCCATCGGCTGTCGAGGACGAATCCCAGGTACTTCATCGTCGACCAGGAGAATTTGTATAGGGTGTCTTAGAAACAATTCAATTTGTGAATGCTTAAAAAATTTACAAATTATAAATTTGCGTTAAATTACAAATTCAGAAACTGAAGACCTTACTGACCCGTCTCTAAAATCCACCCTATATTCCCGAGATAAAAAGTATTCTATTTGCTATTTCAAAACATAAATTTGATTCATAGGCAGCGATGCATTTTTCGCACGTAGCAGATTTCATTCAAATCCATTCAGCCGTTTGTGTGTAAAGGGGTAATAAACATTCACACACAATATTAGCGTGATGTGATAGTGTGAGTGACTACGTGGTATTTTGCTAGTGCTTGTCAATCATAAAGATTTTATACTTTTTAATTGGTTTATCGCTAAAGTCTGTTACATTGTCCAGGCTCTAGGTCGTTTTATAACATGACATTAGATATTGTAATTATTATTGTATGTAATTTATTTCCCTCACTATACTTCGACCACAGAGTAATTTGTACTTCGACTTTTTATGCATATGTTCTGCAACCCCTTATAATTAAATATATGACTAAATCAACCTATGAACTCGGAATTTCCTTCTGATTATATTTCCCGACTTTGACCGATCATTACTCGCGCCCATAGTACATCATTCTGATGTCATTAGTATCAATCACACATAATAAGTCGAAGCCATAGACCACAAATCTGTAATAATTGGAAAACCCAATTATCCTGCTATTGTGTTACCAAATCATTGTTACTTTGTAGTATGTAGGCAAAAGGGATCATTATTTTCATTGCTCACTAGCTGACCCGACAGACATTGTCCTCTGTCTTGGCTATGAATATTCAAAGACGTGAGCTGTGGCCTTACCATAACGAGTTAAAATGTCAGGCGCGCGAACGAGAATGAGGGATGGAGCTATAATAGACTGTATAGCTCCATCCTTCAAAATATATGAAAAATATGTGCCTCACTATTTGACTGAACTGCAGAAAGAAACGCATGTTGAAACTTGTGTTGCCTTGTTGAATCGATACAGAAATGAAGGAATATTGGATCGAATTGTGAGTATGATGAAAAGTGGATTCTTTACGATAACCGTAAGCGAAAAAGCAATGGCTGACACAGTTTGTCGAATATAGATCACCAAAGTTCTGTCGCAAAGGCATAAATGCTCTTCTTATTTGATGGCAGTAATGTATAGATAATAATGGTATCTAATTATTTTGATTAAATAAAAAATTTTAATTAAAAAAGAAAACAAATTTTAAATTTTCAGGACAAATCGGCAATTTCATACTTTAACCTCAAGATTTCTAAATAGGTAGATACTAATAAATATAGGCAACGGAACTTTAATAGAACTTAATATTAGTTCCTTGCTATTATAAAAATATTGACATTAATTTGCAAACCTATTCGAATATATCTGTAAGTAGTTAATAAGAATAGAATATTAAAGCTTCAAATCAAGTTTTGAAGGATCAAGTTCTATAGATCAAGGAAAATAAAACCAGTCATGTAGTCTATGACGAATCAGTTTAATTGTCATGTTTCCAGTTTTAAAACATAGCTGATAGGAACATTGTTACTATCCTTAGATTGTACTTGTCTGAGTATAAAAATGTATTACTAGAGTATTTACATCTCTGTTTGGTTGTAAAAAGTACTAGAACTACAGTTTACATGTAATAAATAAAAATTGAAGTTACTTAACTATTAGGAGTATCAAAAAATAAATTTCTTATAAGTACAAAAAAAATGTCTTTCACTTCGTTTTAGGATTTAATGATATCTTGGATGGTTTGAATGAACAGTGTTCGCAACAATATTTCCTGTTCGGGAAATAGAGGGAAACAAATTTTCCTAAAACACTGAAGATTCCGTAAGATCAAGCGTATTAATTACTTTGTTCGCTAACAAGATCGAGCGTCACTTAGTGTAACATAAATTACTATTTTAAATTAAACTCGGAGCTGATATTGAGTAGTTTTCTTAACGGTCGTTAGGTACTACCACATCAGGTCTTCGAGCCTCATTTATATCGTTGTCCATAGTACATCTGGAATCGTTCAATTACTCTTACTATCTGGCTGGGAGCACAAGGGCTGCCGTATCCAGATAAGTCAGAACACCCCTGAATGGCGAAGCAGTCGTACGTAACCTGCGGTTGATGACAACAGGTGAGGATGGCACCATCGCAACGACTCGGAGGAGCCAAGCCAGATGCAGGACTTCGAGGAGGCTGTGAGTTTTGAGGTCCATTAAAACTTTGATTTGGTCGCCTTGTTGTTTGAGGCTGAGGCCTTGTAGGTGGGGTTTGAGCACTTGGTGCCTCAGACTGAGGACGATTCTGGCTACCTACGTCACTCTGCTCAGTTCCATGCTCTACAGGTGGTGCGGGTCTCATACCAGGTCTATTCAGTTTGATGGGA
Source organism: Mythimna vitellina (assembly GCA_949316375.1). Taxonomy (NCBI): domain Eukaryota; kingdom Metazoa; phylum Arthropoda; class Insecta; order Lepidoptera; family Noctuidae; genus Mythimna; species Mythimna vitellina. The sequence continues at coordinate 14,059,317 of OX438686.1, forward strand.
TCAAACGAAATCGGTCTAGCAAAATCTACTCCCTCTTCGGAGTCGTCTTCGTTCAAAACTATGCCCCAGTTTTGTCTCTCGTCTTCCATTGCAGGCCAGCGGCTCACTACAGTAGGTGTTGTGCTATCAGTGCTATTACCGTCAGTGTTATTACCGCCAGTGTTATTACCATCACCATTGTTATAAAGAGGTGTAACGGCCGTATCGGGTTCAGGCGTGGTTAAGTTTGGATTTTCATTGTTGCAATTACATTCACCAGGAGGTATAAAAAGTACCGGGTAGAATATAGGAAAGTGAGGTGGTGGCAGTGGCTGTTGCTGCGGTTGCCTCACGAATTGCGCTATTTCTTGTACCCGTCGATGTATTTGGGCTAAGGGATCTTCACCGTAGTAACCAGTATTAGAACCTTCATCTCTTTTATCAAAGCCTTGATTAATAAATGGATTGAAAGTAGGAAACCCATATGCATAAGGATTATACCATCTCTTCTGTCGTTTTGTTTCATCTAAGTTATTGTCACTTTCAACTTCCTTTGGTTCTGAGTCAAGCTTAGGGTCACTTTGTTCTGCTTTTGGGACAGATTGTTCCACTATTGGTTCAGATTGTTCCACTATTGGTTCAGCTTGTTCTACTTTAGCGATTTCTTCTAATTTGCTGACGTCATTTGATGCTGCGTAGACGTTTATATGCAAAATGAGAATGCTAAGAACGATGTGGTTTAGACTCGCCATCTGAAACAGAAAGAAACACATGTTTAACATCATGACGTACTTTGGAAAAATTTTAGTAATTAGTTCGTTTTGCAGTAGTCAATTTCATTTTACTTTTATTGATCTAATACTTAAAAAACTAGTATTACAACTGTCAAAAAGATCGTGTGTAAGTCTTATTAAAGAGTTGCTTATAATTCATGTTTTAAGTTCACAAATTGTGGAATATTTTTAATTAATGTCTATAAAGGTCAAATTCGATTTATCGTAAGATAGCAATGCAATCTACTGAAACAGTGCACTTTTATGAGAATTGGGGCATATCTGATAGTTCTTGTTGCGCTGATTCTATTGTTTGGTAGAGAAATAAAACTACGGAATCTTCATAATTATATGCGTACGTATTAGCAGTTTCTAAAGATTACGTTGGTTTGTTACTAAATAGGAAATGGATAAATGGCATTGCTACATTGATGTCTACTAAGACGTATTTACTTTTACTAAGCTTGTGACAAAATTACAAACACCATTTAGAGTGCCATTTTAAAAACTCTTACGTGTATAGCCTTCACAACATTACAGTCCTAAAATCTAAACTTTAACTGAATTAAATTGCAATACTTTTCTATTCAATCATTTTAATAAAACTCTTTCACTTTTGGATGTTAATGTAAGCAATATGAGAAGTGAGATCGACAAAATATCTATTTGAAGAAATCGGAGATAAATGTTTATACTGAGTACACTTAAAATATCTAAGGCATATATTTTAAGGCCTTTTAAAAGAAACTTCCTAAGCTCCAATCAAGTAATTTTTTTTTTTGAAAAATTGAAAAGTCTAAATGACAAGATATAATCTCCAAACTTAAGTGGCAATGGGCAGGGCACATTGCTCGCAGAACAGATGACCATTGGGGCCGAAAGGTTCTGGAGTGGCGACCGCGTACCGGAAGACGCAGTGTTGGAAGGCCCCCTACAAGGTGAAACGATGACCTGGTGAAGGTTGCGGGAATCCGATGGATGCGAGACGCACAGGACCGTTCATTGTGGCAACATTTGGGGGAGGCATATGTCCAGCAGTGGATGTCTTTCGGTTGAAATGATGATGATGATAACGAACTGTCAATTTAATTAACTCGAATGGAGGAAATTACTTAGAATATACGGGTTAGTATTATGTGGAAACCTTTGTCAATACCAATAATTATGATAAAACTATTAAAGTATAATTACTAGTAAGTAGGAAGGCATTCAACCGTACTCATTCCGAGAGAGTAGTGGTAATGAGAATAAGAACGGTGCCAGGCGGATTGTGAGAGAGACAATGGCCGTGGATGCTCTGAAAAAACTTTGACTCTTTGCCACCAAGGCAGAGCTGTGGAAGCTTACCTAGATGTACAACTAGAACTTTTGTGGGAAATGGGGTGAATATTGTACACTACTATTAGATTTGTAGGTAAATTAAGAGCGCCCAACCCAAGATACATTTCCATACAACCGCTCTTACGTGATTATGATGTTACAACGCAACTATCTCTAGACATTTTGGAAATACAGATATCTTAGGGATATTATCTAGATTTCCACTGAAATCAAAACACAAACTCGTGTAAAACTAACCCAGTAAAGACGAAAATCTGCTGTTTTGCGCAAACTTTATTAATTAATTAAAAAAGTTAAGAAAATATAACCATAGAAGCGTTCAGGCATTATCTTTCTTTTTTTGTGTTGCCTGTTTATCAAAAAAAGCCTTAAAATTATGTTTCTTAAGAAGGACAATTGGCCATCAAGATTAATAACAGCTGTCTATTCTGATCTTATAAATGTATATACAATTCGTTTTGAATTGTATTTAAATAAAATCTAATGGAACTTAGACTCAAGAGCCAATAATAATCAAACGGCGTTCTACCAGCGATCCTAAATATTGGCATATTATGATCATATCGAAATGCTAATATTTAGGATTGACCTTTTTTTTCCTTTTATCTCTGCACGGCTTGTGCATTCAGCTAGTGTCAAGTTTTATCTTTTTTTTCCATTAATGCGGATAACACAATCTTATTTGCAGTGTTTGGCAGCAAATTATTATCGGCCTTCAGTAAGCCAGTAAGCCTTCTCAGCGAGTTTTGCTGAGAGAGTCAATAATGTAATATAATTCTCAACTTTATTTTACCGAGATCGCGCCTAATTCAATGATTCCACATAATTGTCCAAATGTGTAGAGAATTGCGAGGGATACACGGAAATCAATTTGCGAATAATTGAAACAACCACTGAACTTCTGAACTCGATAAATTCCACTAAAACAAAACTAGAATTCTCTTAGCCTACAGCCTTTTCACTAGTTAACATTGACGCTGCTATAGAAACCGGTAAAAAATTTCGTATGCCATTTTCGTCAAATGAACAAACAGTAACGTGCTGATATTTTGGGCTAGACATATTCCTAATTATCCTAATGTGTGTCCATTAGAAATCTTTTGAGCGAAAATGAGCACATTTCTAACGTTCAAGCACTAATTGCTGATAATAAGAGGTGTAAGGATTAGGTACACAAGCTATAATTATGTTTGAAAACCAGTATACTAAGCAGGTTTTTGCCGTATAATTGAAGAAGGAAAATCTGAGACAGTTCATTGCTTTCCAATATCTTTGTGGACTCAAACGAAAATTTTCGACTCATTTAATGTTTACGGATTACGATTAAACTTTATCAGCGTGAAAAAGCACGCTTTTATAATTTTGAAGATATAAACTCTCAATGGTATTGAAAAAGAGGTTTTCAAATTCTCATTTTTCCTAAAATACATACGTTATAAAAAGTGGCCCCAGGGTCACTATTAACTATCTTACAAACCAAATAGGTACAGCTATCACAAGCTAACTTTGAAACGATATTAGTGTGAGATTTGTTAAAAACATTTGCAGTTGAGTGTACTTTTTTATGATAAAAATGTTCACTACTTCTCACATATAGACAACAAATTACATAAACTTTATATAATACACCAACATAATATTCCAATCATAAAAATTCACGATAACGTTTACGATCATTGTTCATTCAACGACAAGCCATTCTAAAGTCTTAATGATAGCTTATTGTAATCCATGATTGTTTCAACAAAAATAAGGGTTCAAAATCAATATAAAATTTAGCAGGAAAGACACGTATGTGTCCGTTTTAAATACGAATATCAGAGTATCGATAGCGGCACGAATCTTGAGCGCTCGGCGAAAGAGCGGGGTTCGTTTTTCGAATCGTACACATCGGCGAGTCAATCACTGCATAAGGATTGCACTCCTCGCCACCACATCTCTTTTCTGCGTGCTTCTGCGCAAGTAGAATGTAGAAGTCAGCGCTCAAGATCCGTGCCGGTATCTGTAGTATCTCTTTTTTTTTGAGGTAAGTAATCATAATAATTAAATTATTTCTCTCTCTCAAATCGTACAAGAGGAAGTATCAGACTTTTACTGACTAAAGCTTACTTGTGTTCCTTCAATTATCCTTTGCATTCTAGGGTAGCGATAACCCTTTCAAACAATCCTGTAGATAACAAGTACCTGTCAGGGTTGCGACATTGTCCGAAAGAGTATGGTAACTCTCAAAGGGCAACAGAAGAATGTAGGTTTTAGTCAGTAAAAGTCAGATACTTCTTCTCGCTCCACCTAGAGAGAGAGAAGTCATTGTATGATTTCCCCACTCCTATGTTCCTTTTTGTCTTCGTTTCAGGGGTTTTCTTTCGCACAAACCATGACCCCAGTAGGCTTTGACCTTGCTGCGGTACACACAATCGTGACACCCGGACGTTTCTTCCGCACGAATTAGGCGCAGGAACCTCCCGAACGTACCATTTCTTGTGAGGACTTTCCAGACACACCTCAAAAAGGAGACTTACCGCCATAATTATGGCATGCCCAGCTCTGAGTGGTGACAGTCACTGTCGCCATTCCACCGGAACTCTGGCATACCGCAAATTATCATGGCAGCAGAGTTTTGCCCCGGAATAAATTATTGATAAGTGGACAATAAGTAAGAATTATCAATAAGTAGGGTTGTCAATCTTTATTTAAACAAATTTAAGCGAATCGGTGCTGCGTCAGTGGATTATACAAGCTTGAAGTAGGTAATGGTCGCATTATTCTGTTACCACCCCTATTTCAAATGTAATTAGTAGCTAGGTACCTAAGGTAGAAGACAGATAAAGTTGAAATATCGGTCAATGACCTTCCTACAATTATGGATATTCTTAATTTCAAAAACGGAAATAAACACATAAAGCTAACTTAAATCGACGACCTCTATCACGATCCTTTACCTTTTTTGGTATTGAATAATAGTTTATTGTTCGTTTTTCGCCTACCTATGTAGAGATATTAGGAATAGTTCAATGTACTTTATTCCAAGTTTATCTTGCGCTTTGTGTAGTACTTACGAGTTTATCCTACCTCGAAATTTTTAACGAGAAAAATTTCACTTTTATGTTACATTGGTTCATGTTTTGTATTAGGAATGGATTGCTTACAAAATTTACAGGCACGATAAAAAAACCTAAGTCAGGAATGAACAGCCCCCTAGCCAAGTTACGATCGTTTCGTTTGCGTCGAACGACTCGAGTAGGCCACGCCTTCGATTCCTTTGTTCTGACGTCATCTCAACGCTCAGTCACATGGTCGAGGCGTTCGACGCAAACGAAACGATCGTAACTTGGCTAGGGGGGCTGGGGCCTTATTGATTTTACGCCATTTCGGTTAAACGCATAGATTATAAAATATTTAGTGTTATATTTATAGGGTATTTATCCAAGAAGGTAAATAAGAAGTTCTTCATAAAGTAGTCACTAAATATCAAAAATAAGCAACCTTTCCGTTATTCCCTATAAATATCGACGAGTAGGTAATTTCAAACGTGTCAGCGAGAAAGAGGGATAGACCTATACACCCTATATAGTTCCATCTTTTTAACAGTTCAGTTTAGGTCGTAAAATGGATCGAGTTCTAGGCTAGCGTATTCCATCGTCGATCACATCATCGCTTTCTTTCACGTACGATAGTAGTCAAGCGCGGGACTAACAATTTTTTTTTTCAAATCTCATTCTTGCAAAAAAAATATACTAGTTTGATAAAAATATAGATAGGTAGGTATATTTTACATAACATCATAAGCAGATTTATAGGTTAGTCTTTTGATAAGTTACAGCCTTATTGTAGTCATAAGTCATTATTATTTTGAAATCTATGATAATTTAATTCAATCTTCCGAAATATTCGCAGATTTATGCTGTTGACTGTACCTACCTACAGGCTTCGTGTTGAAAGGACTTAATTAAAACTTAAATGTCGTTTGTTAAGGTTGCACGAATATTTCGCGGTATGTTACGAAGTATATGCCATCAAAAACAAATTAAGCACAAATTACTTATAACAGTTCCAGGTATGATTTAAAACTTTGGTTTCACAATCTTTGTACATATATGCAGTCATAGAACAAAAGTTGTTGTTTCGGAAAAATTTGCGAAGTTCCATTCGGGAATCGAAATATTTACGAGGTACGGAACCCTCAGGGCGCGAGTCCGACTCGCATTTGCCCAGTTTTTTTTTTTATATCCCATAACTCAAGGTTTATATTCTATAAGGAAAAATAATACTAAAAGTCCTAGAATCTGTGGTCCAAAAAAGCATGGTTTCGAAGATATAAACAATAATAATTAATTTAGGTCAAAAATTTACACCCGTATGACAAATCATTACTTTTGTGAAGTTGTCAGTCATCGATAAAATCTAAAGTAGTTTGCAAATAAACAAATGACATTACATATTTACGCTGTCATATTTCACATAAGGGTGTTTTACATTAAATTATCGTGAATTTATCGAATTTTTTTGCATGGAAAATGAAAACAAAAAATAAAGTTAATCGAAAAATAATTCATATGCCAGTTATGCTAGTTATTTATCTGTTCCACGCGCGCCTCAGGGAGATGTCAGCAAATCGTAGGGACCCAGCAGGGTCGAAGCCTACTGGGGCCACGGGTTGTGTGAAAGCGAAACCCGGGGCCCGGGATGAAGGCAAAGAAGGAGTGGGTTTTTAGTCAGTAAAAGTGTGACATTATCTCGCGCTCTGCTTAAGACGAGTTTTGTCATTAGATGATTTTCCCACTAAAAAAAAACTCTAGAGTTATGAGATTTCAAAAAAAAATACATTGTATATGTAGACTAACTAACCTAACCTAACCTTATTTTTAAGGGGAAAAAATCATCAAATAAGTTCTCCTGCTCGGGGTGGAGCGAGAGGGAGCGTCATCATAATTTTACTAAAACCTATTTGTCTTACTTTTTTTATTTTATAAAACAAAAATACCTCAGACTAGGACTTATTCCTATATCGTGGGTGCGATCACAAACGTGTAAACTCACATACACAAGACGTCCAGACATAAAAAACTTATTTGTAGGCTATGCCAATATATGTTCCGTGCGAGAATCGAACCCACAACACTGCAGCCAATTGCCACTGCGTCATCCGTGCCATGCCTGTGTTCGTTTAATTGTCCTTTCTCTTCCAGGACCACGGTAAATCTCTCTCGGGGGCTGCAGGAATGTTTCTTGCAGCCCAAAGTAAACTCAAAAAATTAAAACACGCACTGCCAAAAACAAAACCATCTCTGTAACTGCCATTATCGTAAACAATTAGTGAAAACCATATCGATTATCGAGGTAGTTATGCTGCTCCAATTTGTTATAGGTAGGTGTACAAAATTCAATTTCAGAAACGCTCATCCAAGGCGTAATAAAATTATTGAGTTGTCAATATCCGGCAATACAAATACGTTCCCTACGTAACATGGTCCTGATATCGTGTTTTATGTACTGCATTTTGAACTCTATTTGCAACAAAATAAAACATAAAAGCGTATGACAAGCGAGGACTACTCAATTTATTAAAACTATGCATAGGTTTTGATTCTAATCGAAAATTAGAACAACAAATTGATTCAAAAAAAGAACGCCGCCAAGTTAGCCCATCCAAACTTAGCGTGGCCCATTGTGTGTAGACATCAAACCATTAATTGTTCCTTATAAGAATTTGGTACAAAAACTGCGATCATTGAATTGAATAGGATCGATCTAAATTGCTCTGGCACGACAATCATGGGCGTATTCGTGAGTCATTATTATGTGGTCTCATGTACTTTATGGTGTAATGCAAATGATGGTAGAGAATCGCAAAAGTCGTGGAAATCGTGAGTTTAAATGTTAGACGGTTCGGAAACTTTGTAACTATCGAGATTGTAACGCATTTTCCTTGGTCGAATAATTTGAGCTGACTTTGCTTTAGAATAGGTACCTCAGTATCTTAGCTAGGCTTTTAGGTAGAACATTTTTATAAGTTATTCCACCACACTCAAACGGCAATTTGAAGGTTTGGTACACGAGTAGACCTGTGTGCCTCACTATTAACGATTGCATTACTGCTTACTAACAGTTGGTATCGCAGTCAAACACTAGTTTTATAAAAAAAAAACATTTCCACTTTTTGTGTGTGACCTTGTTTTGCGTGTAAATAATGTTTTTCTCAAAATCACTAACAGTATGGAAAAATATCTTTCTCTAAACTTGACCATAAGTCTTTTTACTAAAATATAGTGACACTAGAAATTTTAACACAGTAACTAAATATAGTATATATTGCCATTCTATTGGGCAAGTGGTATATTTCCGACGAGTCCAAATGACATACAAAGGGGTACCTTGACGCTTATATGTATTTGATTTTTAAGATTATATAAGTCATTTAAGTATACATGTTATGTTAAAAATCTGTACTTTTTAGAACTTAACCACAATAAACAAAAAAATATTTATAATCTATACAGAAATACTATATAGATATTTAGATTTAGAATATCAAATTCGATAATTAATAACTTAATTTAACTTAATGTTTCCGCCAATTTGATGACATCAACTTGATCATTATTGTAGCCAAGTTTAAATTGGAATATTTCAGTTGCATCGTTTTCCGCTGGGGGAATGAACTTCCGGGCTGTCAAAGTTAACTAAGCGAAACGGACATAATTTTTAATTATCATAATCATTTGAACCTCGTGTAGAAGAAGTATTTTTTAAATTATTTACACATGAAGATTCATTTTTAGAATATTTATATAATACCTCTTTTGTTTTGTGGTGTGGCATAAAAATTAAAAAATACATTTGGATTCAAAATTACGACGCTTTGTAATTACAATGATTGCTCAAAATTTTCTACAAAGACTCGCACTCTTCACACCACATAAACATCACATCACACACATACACATAACACAAAAACTCATGACTTTCAGAAATTAAAACATTATCTTATAATTATTTATCCCTTCAGTACGTATGCCATCTAAAATTCACTGTATTAACCTCTTTTTCATCAAATCTATACTTATTAATTATTAACATTTTTATATACAATATGATAAAGCTGAAGAGTATGTTTGGTTGAACGCGCTAATCTCAGGAACTACTGGTTTGAATTAAACAAAACTTTTAGTGTAGGACAACCCATTTGTCGTGGAAAGCATAGGTTATATATCATCACGCTAAGACTAATAAGAACCAAAGGCGCAAAAGGAACAGCTAGTTGATAGAATAAATACATAGTAGCTCATACACCTATACACACTTTACGTAATGAGCCATATACAAACACTTGCGAATTCCAAGAGATCTATGGTTATTAATACGTCATCATTTTCTCACAATTGCTTCGTTAAACTCGACACATTACAGCCACGTGCGGTTTACGCGACAGCCTTGATAGCTGCTGCTTAAGATTCTCCACATTTTGGAGGTAAAAGGGCATAGTGTGGTAACTGTAGTGTCGGGGTATTAATGAGACAATCTGTTAAGAGCGTTTACATGGAACGGTACTTCAATAAATCTGTCAAGTCTACATTCTTGGAAATTAATAGACCCTTAGAAATTAGTAGAACGATGGTAGTGTTTAACGCATTCGGAATACGCCGTCCGACCGTCCGGACAGAGCCCGGCTCGTCAATGGCACGTAGTGTTCTACGTGCGCCTCAAAGAGATGTCTGCAAATCCGTAGGGACCCAGCAGGGCCGAAGCCTACTAGGGTCATGGATTAACTTCGAAAGGGAAACCTGTAGTCCCGGAACGCAAATGACAAAGAAGGAACATAAGTGTGGTTTTAGTAGGTAAAATTTCAGACTTTTACTGTCTAACACCACCCACATAATTATTATGAACTTGGTGAAAAGGTTGGGTCACCAAGATACAGGCTGCGCCTACTTTGGGGCCCATTGCTATTTTTATATGGTCATTGATGTTTTAATGTGTCATATTAATAATGCAATTAATGTATAAATAACTGTGTTTGTTAATAAATTATTATTATTTATTATTATGCCCCTCGCGCTTCACCCTAGAGCGAGAGAAGTCATTGAATGATTTCACAACTTAAAAACATCTAAGTCTAGAAAGTTAAATGAAAACAAAAAGAAGAGACAGAATCAAACTACTTCTAAATTCTTTCTAGAAAAAAGTTTCAAAAAACTTTTTGGGACCGAGGAAGCATACAAATTATTCTTCTTTTTTCATGAAAATGCATAAAAGCATTAGCCAGATATCGAGGTTGTTGGCGGTGTTGACGGCCAGAAGTAACAACTTAATGACACAGTTAGAGGATCCTTAATGATCTAAGTGCAGAGAGCATAAAGTGAAGAGGACAAACTCGCAAAAAGACCGGAAACTATAAATTTGTGCTTAGCTACAATAATAATGGTTGGACCCACACAATAATATTATGGGTACGGCCAAATTCTGAATATCACCTATAACCCGTCAATCGGCTTTCAAAGCGTCAGTAAAGAGGTTTCTCCTAAGCAAGCTAGTTCTATCGTGGACCTCATCATTTGCATCACTTCTATTCCATCACGCTAAGACTAATAAGAACGGAGCAGTAACCAAAAGCGCGTAGGAACAGCTAGTTAATAGAACAGATACATAGTAGCTCATCAAATGTGTATATTCTATAGCTACACACCTTACGTAATGAGTCATATACAAACACTTTTGCGGAATTCAAGAGATCTATGGCTATTAATATGTCATCTTTTTTTTTCTTTAATAATTTAGGGACTTTTATAACGCACAGTGTATGTCAGTCCCATCGTACCCTAAGACAATTATTATTTAACAACAAACGAGATCAATGGATCAGGGCCATAAAGTCGAACAACTTTCTCGCATCATCGGAAGTCGGCTTGCTTAATATTTGGTGGAATGTACCCATATTGTTCTTGTTCAACTTCAAAACCCTGAACAACTTACTCCTATCAGCTTCATACTAAACACATTCTCTTAACAAGTGATGCAAATCGTCTACAACTCCACACACCTCACAGTTGGGAGAGGTTATCTTTTTCATCAAGAAAGCGAATTTGTTACATGGGAAATGTCCCGATCTGAGTCTGTGAGCTGTAACCACTAGTTTTCTACTTAGGTTAATATTTACAAACCAAGGTATACGAGCAGGCTGACACTGTATGTTTTTATACCAAATTAAATTAAAAACCCGCGCAGGAACAAGTAGTTGATAGAATAAATACATAATAGCTCATCAAATATATGTATATTCTACACCTTACGTAATGAGCCATAAACAAACACTTTTGCGGAATTCAAGAGATCTATGGCTATTAATATGTCATCATTTTCTCACAATTGCTTTAAGGTTAAATGGACACACACAATAATATTATGGATACAGCCAAAGTCTGAATATCACCCATAAACCGTCAATCGACTTTTAAAGCATTAGTAAAGAAGTATCTCCTAGGCAAGCTAGTTCTATCGTGGACCTCATTGTTTGCATCATGCGAGGTCAAGGTCACATAATAAAAAAATAATGAAATTAACACATCGGCCAAGAGCGAGTCGAACACGTGCACGAAAGACTCCGTACCATTATCTATATTTTTTTTTTATCCTGTTTTATGTATTTGTTGTTATAACGGCAACAGAACTACATAAAGAAATACGTGAAAATTTCTGTCTAGCTATCACGACTCATGAGATACAGCCTGGTGACAGACAGATAGAGGGATAGTGGAGTCTTAGTAATAAGGTCCCGTTTTTACCGTTTGATTACGGAACTCTAAAAAGGTCAGGAGAATTATTTTTTAAAATGCCTCTAAAAAGGAATCCAGATGGAGTATTCTGTATAGCCGACGTGAATTACCAATAGACACTCTCATACTCTGTATTTTGTGGTAACACTTCTAAATGTTGTTTGGCGTAGTGACATAAGATGGCATATACAAATGGATATACTGCGCCGTAGAGGCATATACTGTATCTCTTATATAATTTATAGGTGAAATTAACGTTTTTTAAAACTGGTTGGTTTAAACAGTGATATCTTAAGATTTACTTGGAATTTAATCAATAAAATAATTTAATTATATAACTAGTTATAAACATCTACACGAATACCTAAATGAGCTCCTATTAGTTGATGACCTTGAGCATTTTTCTTCCCCTCTTCCCCTATATTACTACCAGAGGTCGGAATTAGGTAGAGTTAATCATGTACTTGCATCGAAATGTTGATATTAATATAGATCTTTCCGGGTATCTAATAAAAAATTCCGTGTGGCCCACAATATTACAAATAATTAATAATAAAACCTCAGAGATAGATAAGACAAATAAATCAAAGATAAATAACATACAATTTTTGTTAGTATTTTTCATTGAAAAAGATCTCTCTACATCAACTGAGGTAAGGTTAACAAATTTATACACTTCCTCCTCCGCGTCATTAATGCAGGAAGAATTTTTTCTGCTATATTTCTGACTGTGTCATAAAAAAATCAGCTCTTTAAAATTAATCTCGAGATTTGAGGCATAGCCAATTTATTCTTTCGCTATATGAAATCAGTGTAAGTACATATAATTCCGACATCTGATTATCACACTTGAACGGTAAATCTACGTAAATATGGGAGCGTTTTGGCGAAAAAAATGACGTATGTCCACCCGTTCAAGAGCTAGGCGACTTATGATTTGACATTTTGACATCGTGATTTACAAAATTTGTTACCGAGAATTGAAAAAATGCTAATATATCTAAGTACTGTTGGTAAAAAAGTATTTGTACAATACTTACAATTATTATATTCTCTATAGACAAGTATACATTTTGTGTTGGTAATTACTTAGGTAAAATAGTTGTAACACATACAATAAACGCAAATACATATTTTTATTATTTGTAGAACAATAAATGAAAAAAATATTATATAAAGTTGAAGACCAAACTATAACATTTATATATTTTTTTTAATTTAGTGATGTCCTTTTAAGTTACTTTTTACAAGTTGAAAAACGTATATTTTCAAAGAGAGCTCCTTAATAGGTAATAATTATATGCGAACTAAAAATAATTATAGGTACAAAAGGTAAGTAAGAAAAAGAATTCATTAGCCATCAAAAAATTCATGCACATCGATGTTAATAAGAAAAGTACCTAGAACTCTGGCAGCATTGCCACATTAGATAGCAATGCTGATTCGTTGACCAAAGAGCAGCCCGGCCCTCTGGTCACGCGGAGAGTCGACCAGCTGTTTGCTGATTATCACGAACACCTCGATAAGCGCTCGGAATCCATGGCCCTAGTGTTTCAAACAAAATATTACTTCCGAATTGGGTTTTTTATTTTACGCTATTTGAAGTTTTCTTCACCTGGAGCAGCAGCCCCCGCAGAGCTCGCCGTTAGTTCAAAATGAATTTAAATGTTAAAGCTACTAATAGCTACCTAATGGAGTCTGATAAACTAGTACATATAAGACTTAATACAATTCACTTCTCTTGCTTATTCATACAGTTGCTCCCTCACGGATGAGTCAATGATCATACATACCGACCTTGTCTGAATATTTGCATTATTTATACAGCGAGTACCCATTATTTGACGCGACGGTGCGCTATGTTCTACACGTGCCTCAAAAACCTGTCATTAAAAAAATCCGTGCCCCTAAAACGCAAAGGGCAATTAAAGAAACACAGGTGCATTTTAGTAAGTAAAAGTTCATCCCTATCGTTCACCTAGAACTGGAAGATTTATTTGATAATTTTCCGCGTCAAAAAAAGGCACCCGTTATTTAAGGTTTTATAACTACTTAAAATTTTTAACCGTTTAGGGTTGAAACGCTTGGGTCATAGGGTCCGAGTCTCCCTTTCAAGACAACTTTACACCGACTGATCGACACTTTGCGTGACCATAGGGCTGGCTCGTTCTTTGCCCAAAGCATTGGCATTGTCAATCAATGTGCGCCAGATTTCTGGGGACGTTTCCGGATGACAGAGATGTAGATGAGTACTTAAATGCCTAAGTGTATTTTGTGTTGTTATATTGTATATATACACAGTTAGGTTTAGTATATATATTTGGTCAATATTTCAGTTTTTTATGCATATATTTATTGTTAGATCTTACAAAATACTAACAAGTGACTAACTAGATATAAAATATGACTGGGAGGATTCTCATAAAATACATGCACCTACTTAACGTAGGTGTTTTTGATAAATTGTATGATTAGCTTAAAGCTGGCGCGTGACTTGTTAATTTGTTCGTAAATATTATTTAGCGTTACCTATATAATTTTTAGTACAACAGCCAAGATTTGTGTATGTTATCGTTAGTTGGTTCACCTCTCCAATTTTGTAGTAATATACATATAATTATAACGTGGATGAGAACAGGTAGTTCTCTTTTCAACCTAAATAAATTAGTCTAAATAATAATTGAGTGGAGGCATTAAGCAGCAAAGAACTATAAGGCATTCTTAACATTAAAATTAAAATAAAATATCGAAATTATATGATTCAGTCAACGGATGCGGAAAAAAACTAAACAAAAAGATAAAAAAAGATCAAGCTTTATCGAATAATTCAGTACCTGATTTGTTTATGACTTAGCTCATGACACCTATTTTTGAGGTGGAAATAATATAACTCCTCCCGCCCTAGATGGAGCGAGAGACAGTGTCAGACTTTAACTGACTAAAACCCATCTGTGTTCCATAACTTGCCCTTTCCATTCGAAAGCCGCAGTAAACCTTTCAAAGCTCATGCCACCTTAAGCAATTATTTTACTGCAAAGCACGCAAAAATATAATTAAAAATAATAATGAGTTTGCTGATAATTAATATTTTTAATTACATTGCCTTTTAAAATTATTGGACTGTATGCCGTAAGATAAACATTGTAAATATTATTATTAGCGCATTAAAATAATATGTTAAGTGAAGTAATTACACGCAACTAACGATTCGCTTCGCATCACGAGGTACCTACTTCCACAAGTTTGCCTTCAGTGAACCACAACTTTAAATTTATAGCCAGGAGGCAAGAAAATAAGTAACTGTATATGATTTGGCGTTTAAGTATTTATTCCTCAAAGTCCTTTTTTTGTGGCGGGAAATCATTCAATGACTTCTGACGCTCTGAGGTGGAGCGCGAGGGCAGACTTTAATTGACTAAATCCTTACCTATTCCCGTCAGTGGTCCTTTGCGTTCCAGGACTGCGGGTTTCCTTTACAAAAATTCCCCGTGGTACTAGCGGGCAACGGCCCTGCTGAGCCCTTGAGGTTTTGCGGCGCATATGGAACACTAACCGCCATCGACGATTCGGGCTCGATTCGGACGGTTATTGGATGACCGGACGGAAAACCTTAACAATATGATATAGCGTTTAAGTATTTATTCCCCGAAGGGTAAGATGTATGACCTTCTGAACGCTTAAGGGGGGTTTACACTAGAGGAGCCGAGCATGAATGGGGCACGAGCCGAGCTCAAATTCATGTAGTGTCGCTCGTGCTCGCCTCTTCTACAGTCCGGCCCACACTACACGGATTTGAGCTCAGCTCGACATCCGCTCGTGCTTGGGTTCTCTAGCATAAACCCATCTTTACATGTTTTGTTTACGTAAAAGGGTAACCCGAGAAATTAAAATTTTCTTCGTTTTTTGCATTTTGCAGGTCAGTATCAGGTTCTACGTTAATTAAAAAATAATTTCCAACCATAACAAACATGGCTTTGCTAATGGCTATTTCATGAAAAAGTCATTCAATAGCTGTACCTATTGAGAGTGTTGATAATTTTAATGATGCGTAAATAAATATGTGTTACGGTCGCAAATCTTATTTTAATCAACATATAACCGGACGCTGATATGCAAAATGCAAAAAAGTTAAAAATTACCAAGCTACTCTTTATTTATAAAAGAGGGAAGTCATCTAAAGACTTCTCCTTCTCTAGAGCGGAGCGAGAGGGTTTGTCAAGACTTTTACTGACTAAAGCCATACCTATGTTCTTTCTGGGCCTTGCGTTCCAGGACCGTAAGGGTCCCTTTCGGAAGCCAACCCATGGTCCCAGAAGGCTTCGGTCCTGCTGAGCCCTTAAGGTATTACTGACATCTCTTTGAGGCGCGCGTGGAATACTACGCGCTGTCGACGACTCAGACTCAGTCCGTACGGATGGACGGCGAGCTACCCATTACTCGTCATCCACAATTCTAACGCGAGATACCCTGGCGCTTTCACGTCAAAGTCGACGTATTGGAAGCAAGATTTTGCTATTACCTGGCGACCCACCACCACTCTACTTGCTTGTGTTCATACGACCCAGAACCCGAGGTTTGCAATATTGCACATAATGCAGAAAATTTCTGGAAGTGCCTAAGCAAGATGCTGTCCAAATTAAAGAGTTGGTGAGAATATTTTAACGTGCAACACGATCGTGCTCTGGTATTCTGGCCTCTCGATTCCTCAATATAGTTCTTTCATCTTTCGTCTTGATGAATACGTAGTAGCACTAGTAAATAACACTGTACTCTGCACTGTGAAGGCCAACTTAATGCCTTAGATATTATCCACCTTATGGTGGCCCAGAAATATAATATGGTAGGAACAACTTAAACAGAAAAGAAATAAGTATAATAATAAATACATACTTAATACACGAATATAAATATGCAATGTTATTGTGAAATTTATCCAGCTAATTAATGCCATTCCAATGCAAATTACAAACCTCAATCTATTTGTAGATCGTAACAGGTCTAAACGGTAGTGATAAAACGTTATTTTTAGGGTTCCGTACCTCAAAAGGAAAAAACGGAACCCTTATAAGATCACTTTGTTGTCTGTCCGTTTGTTTGTCTGTCAAGTCATCTCCAGGACCGCGTAAAGGTATCAAGTTGAAATTAAAACCATATAATCTAGTCTGCGGTCCCTTGAAGCTGTGAAAAAACCAAACTGAGTAAACGAAAAAAAACGATACGCCCGTTTATGTCGTAAAAAACTTATATTTCGACACTCTCAAGGCAATCAAAATTTATAGGGTACTTCCGTTGACCTAGAATCCTGACATTTGTCATGAAGCAAGGTTTTATAGCACAAGTATAGGAAAAAATCTGAAAACTGTAAATTTGTAGTTACGTCACAAAAAACCTTTGTTTGCGATTCTTCGTAACTCAATTCGGGAATTGAACTTTTTTCGTAGGTAAGTTTGTACGGAAACCTTAGTGCGCGAGTCCGACTCGCACTTGCCCGGTTTTTTAAATAAATGTTTTAAAAAAGTGGTCGTCGCGTGCTGGTGCAGTTTATTTACTGTTAACTTTTGGTTGGCACTTATAAGAAAGAGTTTATACATTGCTTTTCACACCAAATCACCTTATTAAGCAGGTTTCAATGTACCTAGTTAAAGCTATAACCTGAAACTGAAATCGTCCTTTAACGGTTAGCAAGCAGATCCGAGTGCATAATGTAGCACATTTAATTTTATTTCTATAATCTTTACAACCTTACTATCAGTAACAAGTCTGTAATGAAAAATATCTTACGCTTCTCGGTTAAATCAAGCATAACAGCATAAACATAATCAGCCTTTCAATGTTCCCACTGCTGGGACTCAGGTCTCCTCTCTGGAAGAACGAATGTGCCGTAATCCACCACGCGGGCCCAGTGCGGGTTGATGAATGTCACATGTCTTGGAATTTTTGGTTCTAGGACATGCCGGTTTCCTCACGATGTTTTCCTTCACCGTTTTGAGAGCAATGGTGATGAAATAAATTACACAAAGTTATGCGCCTGGCTGGGTATGAACCCGCGACCTACAACTCGTAAGTTGGAGCCGTTACCACTCTACCACCACTGCTCATCGGCTAAATCAAGTCTGTCATGAATTCCTACAATAGGTAATTTGAAATAAAGCCTGATGTATAATTATTCACTTAAATCAAAAAAATCTTGGCACTTATGGGCCAACCACACGCACAAGCTCCGCCATGATTTTACACATTACACATAATCATCATCATCATCATCATGTCAGCCAAAAGACGTCCACTACTGGACCTAGGCCTCCCCCAAGTGTCGCCACAATGAACGGTCCTGTGCGTCTCGCATCCTTCGGACTCCCGCAACCATTACCAACTTATCGGTCCACCTTGTAGGTGGCCTTTCAACGCTACGTCTTCCGTTTTACACATTATACTCATAGCAAAATAACCTAGAATAGGTTTAATTTATTCACATGTTTGCCTTTATTATTAAAGCCACATTTATTGCCGCATTCATGCAAACAGTCACATTTGGACCAATTTTAATGTTCAAGCATCGCCTCAGAATTGGTTGTCCGTCGAAGGAATTTGGACCTGGTAACAGTATTGGTGTACCAAACTCATTAACGTCTTGTACAGTCAACATAACAATGTTATGTTACATATCACATTTGCTACCGACCAATAAGGCAAGCAGATCGCTTATTCCAAAATCTGTCCTACACTAAATGTAAAACTCTCACAAACTTAAAACGCAATTTGTTTTGCTGTCTGTAACTTCCAGAAACATGGAAGCCTTTTCTTGTACCTCAGAGGATTAGTTTTCCGAGAACTCTGCTACTCACTATAGTACTATAAGCAGTAAGTTTATAAACTCTTTAGACTTTTTTAAAGAAAAAATAAGGCTCTCTCCCGTGACACTTGGAACTTTAGACATTCCCGTTTTGTCTCTCTACATTTTTTTTTAAATAATGTCATAACGATTTAGTTTTATAGGGTAAGTAGTACGTACTTATGCCTAAACCTACGTAAGTACACAAATGACTTTGAATTTATTTTCAACAGCCAAGTTACTCGTAAATACAAGTACCTAGATCAATGTAAATTGCGTTGCCGTTGTTGAGACTTCCGGAATCAGTACAAATACTGTATACAAGTACTACTCCCCTAGCCAAGTTACGATCGTTTCGTTTGCGTCGAACGCCTTGAGTAGGCCACGCCTCCGATTCCTTTGTGCTAACGTCATCTCAACGCCCAGTCACGTGGACGGAACAAAGAAATCGGAGACGTTGCCTACTCGAGGCGTATGACGCAAACGAAACGATCGTAACTTGACTAGGGGGGCTATAATAATATGTAGTCTATCGGTAATTACAGTTTTTGTTTGGGGTCAAAATGTTTTAGTCATGGCGTCCGGTCTAGTACCTACGTTATCTTTTCAAAGATATTTCTCACCTACCGATCGACACTTCGCGTGACCTGAAGCCTGGCTCGTTCTTTGCCTAAAAAATTAGCATTGCCATGCAACGTGGCCGTCTTTTGGGCACGTTTCCGGCGTGTCCAGATGACAACGGTATGGAGGAGTACTTCGATGCCTAATTATATTAAATTTTGTTTGTACATAATTGTGTAGATATATAGATATACTATTTATTGTACACGTTAACAAAATACGATGGAAGCTTAAAATTACACAATTAACAATGGCGTTACCTTACCGCTAAAAGCGATTATTTATTGACAACCTTTGGATGAATTTGACAGAGAAGAAAAAAAGATCAAGAAGAAGAAGAAGAGAGAAGAGGAGAGAAGTATTGAGTATTGAGATATGTACTTAGGTGATAAATACTCGTCGTTAGTTAATACTTAAGTCATTTATGTACATAATTATAGGTATTTTGAAAAAAAGTTAAATTATGTACATATATAAATATGGATAATTTTCCCTAAAACCGGTTATCTTGGGCTGCGGATATGTTGTTCAAAGAGTCACCGCGATCCTGGATCGCAAAGGGCAACTGAAGGAACACAGGCGGGCTTTAGCCAGTAAATACACTTCCTCTCACTCCACCCAGAGCAGGAGAAGTTAATCTGAGTAATTTGATCTTAAAAGCTATAAGGCAAAAAAATAACAGACCGAATAGGTATGGAATGACACACTGCACTCCATAACAGGCATAATGGACATGGGCAAAAAGGCGGCCAGGGTCAAGTGGGATTGGGCGGGTCATGTCAGCCGCATGCACAGGGACCGCTGGGCAAGCGTTGCCACACAGTGGGTTCGAGGCCGGCCTAGAAGGAGGTGGTGGAATGATTTGGACGCGTACCGTAAGGACTAGTTAGAGACGGCGCAGCAGAAGAAAGTTTGGAAGGACTTGGGGGAGGTCTTTGCCCAGCAGTGGGACAGTAAAGGCTAAATAAAATAACAAATATCGATTAACAAACTATCCGGTATGTACGGCACACACTTGAAACAAATTAATTGCTACAAATTGTTTGAAAGCAATTAAGCTGATGAAAGCCAAAGATTGAGATACTTGGAAATCCCAAGAATTGCTGTAGATAGCAGTTTTATAAATCTACAAAATGAGCCTACGTTTACAATTCTTAGCTTTTCGGTAAAGGTAATTTTTTGTGTACCTACCATTTTTTGTTTTACGGGAATTATATATATATTTTTTTTATTTTGATATAAACTAGTGCTTGACTGCGATCCCTTCTGATGGTAAGCAGTGATGCATTCGTTGATGATGAGGCGCACTAGTTTATATTCCACAACTATCACAATCACACAACGCCGTCTAGACCCAAGCTAAGCAGAGCTTGTGCTATGAGTACTAGACAACTGATAAACATACTTATCTATTTCTAAAAACATACATATATAGATAAATTACACCCGGACACAAAACAAATAATCATGCTCATCACACAAACATTGGTCCTGGGTAGAAATCGAACTACCTCCGGTCAGTTAGGGCCACTAACCACTAGACCAACAGGCCAGTCAAGTAAACTAAATAATTTCTTCCGCTCTGGATGGAGCGAGAGGCAGTATCAGACTTTTACTCCTGTTCCAGAGCCACGGTAATTCTTTCGAACAATCCTAAAACCATCCAGGACTTCAGGATTGTTCTTCAGGGCTTAAGAAGCACCGTGTGAAAGACCTACATTTTTTAAATTATTTTATTACATAATCCAGACCTCTCCAGAGCGGCTCATGGAAATGTCAGCAAACCGTATGGGCCCAGCAGGGTCGAAACCTACTGGGGCCAAGGGACTGCTTCTGAAAGGAAGACTCGGCCCTGGTATGAAAGGCAACGAAGAAACAGGAGTGGGTTTTTAATCAGTAAAAGTCTGACACATCCTCTTGCACCACCTAAGAGCAGGGGATATCACTGCATGATTTTCCCACCAAAAAAAAAGATCAATTTCCATTTGGTTTAACCGGTTATTAGGTACTAGCACAGTCAGTTTCTTAATCCATGTCAGAAAATCTTGCACAGATTTTATAGGAAAAAAATTACAACATATTCCGGTTTCGCACATCAAATCGTGAACTCATTTTTCTAAATTGCGTGTGAAAAGGAAGACGCAACACAATACAATTCGAGACTTAGTATTGTCCGACACGGTGAATTGTTTTCCAACAAATAATTACTGTGTTTAAAAGTATTACAGTGGATTCGCAGTGCTATGATAATGCTTGGGGATCAATGCACGGTGCCAGACGCGTATGCTAATTGAGATGACGTGACCACAAACAAAGAGCTGTAGTTTATTATTGTTTTTACGTGCAAATTATCTAAATGTAATTGTTACAAAGTAGTTTTGAAGATAATAATCGATTTGTTTAGTGCCTTACGTCATGTTTGTAGATTTTCCGGTTGAGCTTGAGCAAATAACGTAAAGATGTTAATTGTATCGACGCCTAGGCAAATGTTGATTATACAGGATGTGTGGTTTAAAAATCGTAATGAAATATGTAAGTAGATGATTATCTAGTTTGGATATCCGGTTCCAAATAGTTATTAAGGAAGTATTAGTCGAGCTGATCTTGAATTTTCGAGTGGTATTCAAAAACTAGAGGCGTTGTGTAAACTTTACACATAAATGCATACAGGTGTGATGCCCTACGTCTGTGACTTCTGTGCAAGAGTAAAAAAAAAAGACATCCTTGTTTCCAACCATCGTAAAATGAATATTTGATTATGTTTAATTTGCGATTGGAGTTTTGTTTTGGGATGACGATGATACCTAACATAAACAATCAGCAACAGGTTCACGTACCTACCGTCTGTTGTAATTCCTTTATTTATATGCATTTATGCGCAGGCGCAGCCTTAAAACAAGTTCTCAAGGGGTTTGCTCACATTTGTTACATCAATAAATTGGAGCTTCTTGGAGCAAAATAATAATGTTTGTTAGAACACAGGTGGGTTTAAGTCAGTAAAATTCTGATACTCCCTCTCGCTCCACCTTAGAGCGCGTAAAGTCTTTTGATGATTTCCAATATAATAAAGGTTGGCTCACATGTATAAAATCAATTTGGAGCTACTTAGTGCAAAATAACATGATATTTATTTCTAATGTCAAAGTCTAAAATTAAATTTAATTATACAGGAAGCAGACTACGTGGTTTATTTATTTTACATTGAGAGTTTATTTTTAAGTTGTAGACAAAAGTTAATTAACTTGTTTGTATATAATAATTTTAGCATCCAGTGTAGTGCACTCTAATCATTACCTCGGATAAGAATCATGATTCATAATAAGTCAATGTCAAAGACTACATCACAAGGTACCTAGAAATATAATAGGTATTTACAATAACTAAATAATACTTTTAATTTGTTTATTTTTATGTACAACTTTTCTTTAAATTACGTATTCATTTTTTAAGGCACAAAATAATATGTTAACAAACAATACAAGAAATATATTCATTGTGCGTGCATATAAGGAGTTGGATTCCCTGCTGGAGTCTGTGTTTCCTGATAGCTAGAACCAGAGAGTCTTTAAATCAAGAGTGAATTAGGTTACTTCTAGGCAAACATGCCCAACGTCGACCACACCATCAGTTGACGCAGTAACCAATAAAAAAAAAAGTAAGACAAAAACTGGGCTAGTGCGAGTCGAACTCGCGCCCTGTATGTAAAAAGTTCAATCCCTGATTGGAGTCTCGAAGACTTTTTCACATCATAAAAAAAAAATTGCGACGTAACAGCAAATTTTCTGTTTTCAGATTTATTACTATACTTGTGTTATAAGACCTTGCTTTATGCAAAATTTCAGGATTCTGGGTCAACGGAAAGTAATGGCCATATCTTTTTTTTTTGTTAACTTAGAAGTTTGATTTTTTCACAGCTTCAAGGGACCTCAGAAGTATATGGTTTTAATTTCAACTCGATACGTCCACGCGTTCCCGAGATAAAGCGTCTTGACAGACAGACAGACGGTCGGACAACAAAGTGATCCTATAAGAGTACCGTTTATTCCTTTTGAGGTACGGAACCCAGTAAGTATAACTCAATTGAGAGCAAGCAATGTAGAGCAAAATGAGTCTAAAATATTATTAAAAAGATTCGCCAAATCAAATGATTGAACGCGTTTTTACCGTAACAGATTTCGTCAAACTTGGAATGAAAGTGAACAGGTTTATTGACTGTATTCATTTCTGAAACAAAATCATAAATAACGCTGTCCTTTCTAAGTACTTACAAATTAAGAGGGATTATTTCTGTCAATTTATTATATTTAGTCATAACTGATTGATTGAGGACACATTTGTTATGATATTGGCATAGAAACAAGTATTTTTCATTGTTCGAAATTTCTTTGGTGAAAAATGAAAGGTAAAATACGACACCACACCTCTAGCTAGACAAAGCGGCATTCTATAAATGTTTAGGAATGTAAAATGTTTGGGATTGTCACGCACTGTAGAAACCGCACGTGGCCACTTTGGACATTAATTTGACAATCACTGTATCTGACGATCTTTTGTCTAGATTCCCTAAAAAGTTTAACACAAATAATTTTCTGACAACACTGTCACTAGTTAATCTTTGATTAAAAGTGTGGGGTGTCGCACACCCCAGATCAACAAGTTTGGACAAATCTAACTTTTTAAAATTTCTATCTACCTGGGCTAATTACTTCCAGTCAGAAAATCCTGTTGAGTGGTATGTAATGTAGAATGCTTTTAGAGCGCGTAAGGGGTGTGTAACACCCACGCTACCATGGGTGTACCATATTATATTACCTGCAAAAAAATTCTGGAGTCCACTGGTCTCTTTCGTACCAAATACATCATTTGTGTCCAAAAGCCTGGGATATAAAAATGAATACTTCAGGCTCCAAATGCTTAAAACATGTGCGCAATGAACGTGTGTGATGTGGTATATCAAAAATGTGACACTGAAAATCGATGTTTTTAAAGTTCCTATTTATAAATATTATTCTGACTTCGCTAATTTTAGTGTTTTGTACCCCTGTACAAAATAGAGTGTTGAATACTCCGCGCGACAATTGTGTAACTTTTAAGGCGCGATTAATTTAGGGTTAAGTTCATGCGCATAATTATATGAGTTGTTTGTCTACGTGTTACAAATGTAGATATATGTAAAATCTCCTTCATAATAAGTGCCCATTCTACAGTATTCTAGCTGTTTAATTATACATATTTGTTGTCAAACTCATCCGAAGTGAACTATAAAATGATAACCAGTTTTAATAAACTCGTTTTTTTTGGGAAGAGTCATAAATGTTATTTATATGAGTAATATGGCAAATAAGCAAGATATGTTTTTTTTTTCTACAATTCTATAATGTTGTCATTCGATTAGACAAGCATATATTTTAAAACAAATACCACTCGAAGGACTGGAACAATTTGCCTGCTGCGGTGTTCCCGTCCGATTATAATTTAGGTGTCTTCAAGGCTAGAGTGAATAGTCCCTTCATAAACTAGTGGGCTTCACTATCAACAATTGCATCACTGCTTACCATCAGGTGGGATCGGAGTCATGCACTAGATTTTATTATTAAAAAAAAATAGATATACCCGATAAGTGTGAGGTAAAAGATTTTTATTTTTTTTTAAGATTTGTGTTTTATAAGAAACGTCCAATTAGAATTCTGCTTATAATAGCTTCTGACGTTCTTATTTGTCCATGTAAGCCCATGTGAAATAAAATATTTTAAGTTAAGTTTTTTTTTTAATCCGTTTCTTAAAAGTATCCTCCTGTACATGTTAATAAATATATATAGAGAGATTTAAAATTAAACATGCCAAACATAATTTTCAAATAAGAGTAATTTATTATTTTTCGCGAGTTAATCACGATTTAGTAATAATTATAATTGATAGCTCGATCAATGTCTGATAGCGCATCGTGATATCGTTCCCACACTGATACGAGTACCAATTTATCGTGCATTCATGACTTTTGTGTACTTGACTGGCAATCACAGTTCATGTCATGTAACTTTACCACATTATTTTGTAACCTTCAACACAAAATATTTCCACATGTCATTGTTATTGGCGGGGAATGTAAAAGTGGTTTGCTGAAAGGAACCATACATTACGCAGGCTGTCAGTAAAATGTTCCTGGCTGGATTCGAACACTTTTGAATTTAGAATATAACTGATTCTAAATTCGAAAATCGTAATTTGTAGAACGCCTCGATTGCTTAGACCTTTTACAAATTACAAATTAAAATCTTGCTCGAACTTAGAGTAAGGCTTTAATTTGCAAACACTCGCAATAATACAAAAAAAATACTAAAGGTGTTTGATCGCTCTCTGAAGTGACGCTAATTCCACTAAAAGTTAATGACGCATTTATACTTCTGTATTATATAATATTATAATAAAGCTGAAGAATGACTCAGGAACTGCTAGGTCGAATTGATAAAATCTTTAATTGTTGGATAACCCACTCATAAAAAAAGCCTATATAACATCACTTTAAGGCTAAAAAGAGCCGAGCAGTAACTAAAACCGCGAGGGACAACTAGTTTTACTATAACTAAGTTTACGTAATGATATCCATGTGCCTATTAATATTATTGACTTTATATAATAGTTGAACTATTTTGATGGTTCTGAATTGTATTCGACATTGATATTAATATGACATATAAGTTAATCTCTGTGACATTTAGTGAGATTGATATAATTTAATTTAATTTGTAATGATGTGCCGTTTAATATTAATTTTTAATTTATTAATGATGTTAAAGTTCACATAATCTGAAAGTTAAATGAAAACTGACAATGTTAATTATATATATTTGTACGCTTCTGGGTAAAACATAGAGGATCTACCTATTTTTAACACCTCACACTCTGTTGTAATCTGACCTATGTTTACAAATAAATTATTCTGATTCTATTCTTCTTCTTCTTCTTTTCGTGTCGAAGTACTCTAACTAATTTTTTTCTGACCAATATTTGGCAACCTCTACGGCTCTGTTATTGGCCTCGTATAGATCCTAAAAACTGCAGGTGATTGTGCAGGATGGACAGCATAGCAAATGCCGCATGTCCTGTGCAGCGGCTCCACACTGGCACTGTGTTAGACATGAGTCGAGGAAGCCCCGTTTGGCCAAATTGTTTTTACAGCGGCCAACCTGGGTCCGCAGTAGGTTAAGAGATTTCCAGATTTCTGATTCTATAAAATAAATAAATCACTTGTAAAAACGAAACGACAAACTTCAAACGCGAGTTGAACAGTAAATCTTGGTATTCAAGATGCATGACAGACCGCAGTTTGTTTACACTGATTTTATAGCTTCTATTTACAAGGTAACACGTATTGACTTGACGGGTAGCCTATTGGAGATGCAAATATTAGCGTGTCATCGACACTTTAAGATGCACTAAGAATTGCCGGAATACCCAATGGGGAGATGGAAGAATATATTATATATATAAAATGGAAGATTTTATGTAAATATATATAAAAAAGTTTGTTTAAAAAATATAAATATCAGATATATCTGCTCTGATTTTATTCCTGACTCGACTTATTCCACAATATTTTATGTCTCATTCGTCGTAAGCCAAACTCCTGTACTAAAACCAAAGTAATCATCACTGGTCTTGCAGGTGATAACAATTTTTATCTTAGTGATGAATTAATTAAAGAAAAACGATGATGAAGATACTCATCATAAATAAAAGTAATTTCAGTCAAAATACGTCCAAAACTGTACATGGGCCTCCGCCATGCATCGCCACAACGACCGGTCCTGTGCGTCTCGCATCCATCGGATTTACGCGACCCTCACCAGTTCAATGATCCCCGATACTCAAGCAAAAGTAATTCATTTAAAGTGCCATTGCTCAAACTCTAACTGAACTCAAAGTAATATAGGTATAAGGCCATGTTAATTAATATCTAAATTTGATTTATTTGTTATGTTTTCCTCGTGACATCTGGCCCTCAAAGGTGATAAATTCGCAACGATTTGCCAAACATTTCTTCGTATTTACATAATATATAGTGCCTATATCCAATGCCAACTTTGAGGATTCCGTTTCACAAAGCGTTAATAATGAAGGTCGTGATGCCGTTGCAAGAGACATTAGAACGCCTGAAGGTAATACAGTCGACTCTCATTAATTCAAACCTGCGATAATTCGAACCTCTCTATAATTCAATGTTATCACGAGTTTCCTAGAAAATCTCTTCGTATTTCGAACTAAATCAATACATTTTTATGCACTTGGTAATTCGAACGAAAAAATCATAGTTACGTAACAAAATGACGCGTTAATTCGAACTCATCGGCGTCAAACACTCGACAATCCAAAGTTGCAGAGAGAGAGAGAAAGAAAGATTTTAGAACTTGCAGAGATGTATAAGTGCATTTTCAGATAAGTTCAAACTTTTATCATCGTACACGAGCCTTTATTTTTGTAATGATTAGTTTGACAATCACTTCCGCACGAATTGGTTTATTTAGTTGAGTTCCAGTTACTGTTACTCTTTCACAAATACTCTTTCAAAAATTTCGTAACTACCATTTGATATATCAAACATTGGATAATTCGTAACATTTTCAGCGAGAGTCGACTGTAGTATATAAGAATATCAATTAGGCGAAACCTTTTGAACTAATAACAGTGAAATTAAGTAATAATTTATGAATGTACAAGCTTTTGTCACCGGCTTCACCTACGTGAAAATAGAAACTTATCCCGAGGCAACATACTCCTGGGATATAAAGCTATGCTTAAATCCTAAGCCAGGACATGGTCTACCCTTAAACAAATTTCATCCAAATCCGATGAACTGTTTGAGCATGAAGGAGTAACTAACATACGCTTACATACATTTTCACCTTTTTTAGGGTTCCGTACCTCAAAAGGAAAAACACGGAACTCTTAGAGGATCACTTTGTGGTCCGTCTTTCTGTTTGTCTGTCTGTCTGTCAAGACCCTTTATCTTGGGAACGCACGGAGGCATCGAGTTGAAATTACAATCATTATACCCAGCCCTGCAGTCTCTTGAAGCTGTGTAAAAATCAAGCTTCAGAGTTATGAAAAAAAGAAAGATACGGCTATTTATGTCGCAAAAAACTTATATTTCGACAGTCTTAAGCGAATCAAAATTCATAGGGTACTTCCCGTTGACCTAGAATCCAGAAATGTGGCTCGAAGCAAGGTCTCATAGTACAAATATAGGAAAATAACAGAAAAATGTAAATTTGTAGTTATGTCACAAAAAAAACCTTTTTTGCGATTCGGAAAAAAAAGTCTTAACTCAATTCGGGAATTCAACTATGTCATAGGTAAGGTTGTAAGGAACTCTTAGTGCGCGAGTTCGACTCGCATTTGCCCGATTTTTTTTTTATTTATTCGTGTTTTTTTTAAGATTGGAAATCATCCAAAGACTTCTCCCGCCCTAGGGTTAAGCGGGAAGGCGTGTCAGACTTTTACTGACTAAAACCACTTTCTTCTTCAGGGTTTCCCTTTCGGATGTAAACTCATGGCCCCATCGGCCCTGCTGGACTCTCACGGTTCTGCTGACATCTCTTTGAGGCACGCGTGGGACACTACGCGCCGTCGACGTCGACGACGGAAGGATTACCAGACGACGAACTACCGCAAGCCTACACCTACGGTGGCTAGAAATCGGGGTTAGGGACCCGGCGGCTGAGACGCAAGGACGTCCGTTCCCACACGAGACGACTGCCTGCCATTCCTCCTCACTATAATATTACTGTGGATCCGTATATGTACATAACAAATGTACTGAATAAATGAGTAATATTTGTCGGCTTTAAATACACGACACACACATTTACGCGTGCCGTAGGAAGCTCTAATGAGTTTGTTTGTAGGAAGATAAACAACTTAAGAGACGGTAACGGACATACATGTCTTTGGTGAGATACCAGGTTAATTTCCTTATACGGTACACCATTGTGTTCCAAGTAAGATGCGAAAGTCTCTAGGGTTCTTATGTCTATATTAAGGTAATTATTCAGTTCTTGAAACCTTAATTATTGTGTATACTGTGAGGTTACATGTTTGTGAACGGACCCGCGACACAGGAGAAATTCCTTATAAGGGACAGTGTTTGGACTCAACCAAATTTTGAAATCTAACTAGGTAATAAAGTTATTTTAGAGCAAGTTTTTGATCCGTAGCTAAACCATAATTTTGGCAAAATACGTTTTGTCAATCAATTGTTAGCTGGACCAATGGTCAAATAAATAACTTCTATTAGTCAACAAATAAATATACATATTAGCATAATTTAACAATTAGTTACTAGTTTTAACCATTGATTGAGACAACCTTGCTCTTATTAGTACAGACAGCTGCATCAATTAGGTAACCCTCTCACATTAATACAGCTTAAAAACACAGACAGCATCAAATAACTGGTTACTCTCCTGGTAACCCAGTTATTTACGCTGCCTGTACATCCCTAAAATAAGGAATGTTTACAACCTTTGCAACCGCCCCGTTTTCAACAAGCTCGAAGGAGAATGGTACGATATGGTGTTCCATTATTTTGAAGTTGAAAATCATATAACAAATTCTCTCGCTCTCAGTGGAACAAGACCCTCACGTTCCAGCTCCCGGGATCCCGATCCCAATTTTTAACCACCGTAGGCGAAGACTTGCGGACGGCGAACAATGGGTAGGACGCTGTCTGTTCGTCCGCTAATCGTCCGGACCGCGCCCAAGTCGTCAACGGCGCATAGTGTATAAGCCCTACTGGTGTCATGGGTTAAATTAAAGTAAACCCCGTGGCCCTGGAACAAAGGCAAAGAAGGGACAGGAGTGGGTTTAGTCAGTCCTACACGCCCTCTCGCTCCACCCAAGGGCGAGAGAAATCATTGGATAATTTCCCATCTAAAAAAAAGACCACGATGACTCTTGCGTACAATCTCGCAATGTGCTCCAATCATAGTATTTTCCCTCAATTTCTGCTCCATTGTTTGTAGGGCATTACAATCATGTTATTATAAATTATTCATTTATGATGTAAACATTATAAATTTTGAAATAATATAGAGGTCTCTCCTACCATTGATAAATTTTATTAATCCACTAAATATTCTGGGTTTCCCAACGTCTTAATGATTTGATCACGAAATACTTTTTTGGTGTTTGCGATCCGTTCTACCATTTTTCTTTTAGATTTATCCAATCTTTGTTCTATTGGAACTACATTGGTTAATATTCATTAGATTTTTATTCATTTTTTATGCGATTAGCCTCAGTTTTAACAATAAAAACGTTTCGCATACCATCGTTTGATATTTTGAAATTTGATTATCATACTAATAGGTGTACGGTCTATTTTATATTGTTAGAGATATCCAAAACCATTAATATATGTACATAGATATTTCTTCACGCAATAGGTCGCACTACTGTATTAAAGAAAAAAGATTTCTTTTTTAAAATGCTAAGGTACAAATAAAAAAGCAATCTACCTTACCATTTCCCTGCTATTTACAGCCCCTAACAATAAAATACATATATTGTCACATTTCCAATCTGTACGCCAATTTTGTTCTAGATTTCCTAAACATCAAACAGGTAATAATTTAGAACTTATTTTCTTGAATAGTAGAAGTTAAGTTAGAGGGTGAGAGACAGTGCAGAGTGGAAGAAAAAAACGTGTTGCGCCGACCCCTAATAACACGGGACAAGGGCAGGAAGATGATGATGATGGTAGAAGTTAAGTTAGATTGAATGTTACAGTGCATATATCTTATTGCTCGTGACTGTACTTGTTTAACAAGGATGCAGCTGAGTTGACACTCAGCTGTATGTCACACAACACATCAGTGTTTACATAGAGCGACTGCCTATTCCTGTAACTGGGTAAAACGATACTCCTTGGTAAGACTGGCAGCAGATTTCCTGGCTTCTGACTGTTCGTAACGGCTAAAGGGACCGTGCACGATTCGTCGTCGAAGGCTCTGCCGCCTTGTGGCGCAAATCCGGGACATTTATTCTAACAATTTATTTGATTTTGACATTTCATGTTTACACTAATCGTATTTTACATCTAATGTGTTATTTTAGGAGTGAAAAATAACGCAAATTGTGATTAAAACGCATTGTTACATTTTTGGATGCTCATAAAACATTTGATGTAAAATTTTATTACTTTCCAACCAATAGTACTCACATGGTAGGGTTATGTAAAAAATGTATGTTGAGTTTCAAAAGTATTTAAAAATATCTAATATTTTTTTATTGTAACAATAAGTATGTTTTGTAGTTATATTTCAAAACAACAAAGTCTATATATAAACATAATCTCAAATAATTTTATTTCAGCAAACGTTCATATAACTGGCTTCCATCAAAAAATACTACAATATGCAGCGCTAGTTTTTAACTTAGTACTTTTCGGGGAATTTATGTAATAAGGTAAGACACAGATGTGATTGCATTTACAAGATAGGCCTATCTTACATTTAAAAATTGCACTTGTAATAATTCTATTGCAATCAAGCTGCAAAGAACATGAAGACATGAACAGAATTAACAATATAGATGACATATGATTTACATAAAAAACTAATTCAGGAAATACTTTACCGTTATTTTAATATCGAATATATTGCATATTTTTGTCTGTTCGGCAATTTTATCAGTAATAACTGATTATTTTTCTTGATCTGTTGGATCTTCTACTTCTATAACATGTTCGGACTCGAAAAGCTTTTGACCTTTGATCATGTTTTGGCCACACTGCTGATTGTTGTTGATCGGCAGAAACCGAGAAAAGAAATCTTATTATTTTTAACATAATATTACAAAAAATATCTTATTCACGAGCACGTTGACACAGCAATGAAAGGCCTGGAAAGTTACTTTTTTTGTCCGCACCGTGTCTCTTGTGACGGCGTTGTGCTGCCACTTCTACAGTTCCGGCTCGGTCCCTACCGAAAATGAACAAATGACAGCAGGGACCAACGACTCAACATGCTTTGTAACAATCGAACCTAATAGTATAGCATAACAGCTTACTCACAGCCTTATAATGCTCCCCCTGTTGGAACTCAGGCATCCTATCTTAAAGTGGGTATGGGCCGTAATCCACTCGGGCCAAGTTTAGAGTAATGAAAATTTTTGGCAGTGCCACTTTATTCACGATGGTTTGCTTCATTGTTTTGAGAGCATGGTGATGAAATAAATTACACAAAATTGTGCTCCTGGTTGGGTTAGAACTCATGGCGTAAAATTCATAAGTCAGGGCCGTTACCACTTTTTTTTTTTCGGGTGGGAAAGTCATCTAATTACATCCCCCGCTCTTGGGCGGAGCGGGAGATAGTGTCAGTCTTTTACTGACTAAAAACCCACTCCTGTTCCGTCTTTGCCATTGTTTCAGGGCCCCGGGGATCTCTTTTGCATCACCCATGGCCCCCGTAGGCTTCGACCCTGCTGGGCCCCTGCGGTTGCCGACATCTCCTTGAGGAGCGCGAGGAACGCCGTCGATGACTTGGGCTCGGTCCGGACGGTTACCGGACGATCGGTCGGCAAATTATCCATTGTTCGTCGTTCGCAAGCCCGCGCCTACGGTAGCCGGAAATCGGGATCGGAATCCCGGCGGCTGGGGCGCGAGGGCCATTAACTCGCGTAGGATTACTGCTTCGCAGAAGGAGGCGACCACCTGCCACTAATCCTCGCTCCGGATCATGGCCTGTACCAAGGCCCGGAGGGCCGTTACCACTACAGCAATCGCAACCTGACATTATCCTTGTTCAACAATAAATATTATTGCAAGTAGTTCATAAAATCCACTATAATGTAAAGTGATGGCAATGTGGTTTATTTATTTATATGCTCAGTACCGATACATTGCATGGAAGATTTAAATATTTAATAAATGTAAAACAAATAATAACGTCAGACTTGTCGAAGCTCCTACCTGCGTCATTAAACAAGTAGATATTATTTATAGGAATGGATTATTTTAAGGAAAAAATAAATGCGGATTTACATATACACATTGAAGCAGTATAAAAAGACAATGAATGTCTTAATTCGTGTTGTTTATTTGGCATGTCAAGTGCTTAATTGACTGAAAGTCATAATAAAATTAAGATTTTTACTGTATTTAAAAATAGAATGAAAAATCCTCTGAGTATTTTTAGTACCGTATAGCCAAAAAACAAAAAAAAATAAACTTGATGCTTAAATAGTAAAGTTGAAACAAAAAATTTTGTTTTTTGTTGTAACCCTAGATTATTCAATTCTTGTTTTCATTATAAAAGTTAAGGATTTGTTGTTCCTTGTAGTTTTAATTAAATATACCGAGGGCTCTACATAGTTATTTATTTAGGTAAAAAAAAGAGACAACGGTACTAGGACTACTAAATAGAAAAATAATGAAATCAATGCAAAGCTTAATCTCTATACTTTTTTTTTAATTGATATTAACCAGTGCGATCCCACCTGATGGTAATAAATCAGTGATGGTCAGGCGCACTAGTTTATTAAGAGTCTATTCACTCTAACCTTGAAGACACCTAAATTATAGTTGGACGGGAAGACCGCAGCAGGAATTGTTCCAGTCCTTCGATGTACGCGGTATAAACAACGAACCGAAACGCTTAGTCCGGGCTGTTGAAGTTTCACTACTACTAATTTATACTTCCATAATGTAAAGATATAAGCTAGTAAACAAATGGACCATACCAAAGACAGATCTAATTAAGGAAACGATAATTATAGATCAAAATAATTAAAACAAATTTAATAGGTACTTAGTAGATTGTTAGTTAATGACAAAATTGTAAATGATTTTAGGATACATCTGATTCTAATGTTAATGAAATGTCAAATTCTAAATCGCTTACAAATCTAGCATCTATTCATGATTGATTTATATATATTTTTTTGGTTTGGGTTTTTCCAAGCTTAATATTTTGTAGTTAATTAATTTAACGAATTTAGTAGATAGATCTAGTTTAACGTTTTTTTTATCGTTCACTACTATAATCAACAACGTAATAAAACGGTATTATTACCAGTTCTACTGATTCTTCTATTTTTATTAGTTGGTAAACAACTTTGTAAGTCATTACACACATTGGTTTATGAAATATATTAACAATTATTAAGATTAAGTGAAAGTAAGATGTGAATCCGTAACATGGCCAAATTCATATATTTATTTATTAAAACTTTATTTTGTAAGAAACTTTGTACAAAGGCGGAATTAAATATCTTAGCTACTAATTCTTTACTAGTCGACCTTAGGGCAATGTAGAAACAGAACATGGTAGGTACCTATAGTATATGTACTTAATAGTTTATTATTTAACATATATACCTATGTGTCATTTATTATTATTAGTAGCTAATATTAATGATACTTCATTTTATTTCAAATATCTATTATTTAATTATTGTACAGTGTAATCTTTCTAACCAAAAGGTTGACTGGTAGAGAATGCATTGTTGCATTAATTCCGCTTATGTACCACTACTTTGCATGAAATTTAAATAATTAAATAAGTTCAACTAAATAATAAAATGAAAAAACTAAACGAACGATGAATCTTCGTTTCTTTTTAAAACACCGAGGCTTTATGCGAAAACAACAAGGTTTGAAAAAAAACTTCGTGTTTCAACACAGTCTACAAGCCAAATATCAGTGCAGCTACATTTTTTACTGTGTACTAAAAATGGACAACATTTTCCGCACAACGTTTTGGAGGAAAAAAGAAAAACATTATTAGCAGCGTGTCAGTCAGTTGAGATGGTGATTACTGGTCTTATCAACATATACAATATACAATGGAAATTACTCATTCGTAGACATCGGAGGTTGGTTTGTTGTTGTTACGTATCATTTGTAAGTAAACAACTCTATTAACAGACCATGACTGTGATTTCTGAGTGGCTTTAGACTACAAAAACACAGATAGGTTTTAGTCAGTGAAAGTCTGACACTGCCTCTCACTCCATCTAGAGAGGAAGTAGTCATCTGAAGATAAACAAAGTAAAACAAAAAAATAAATAAAAGAAATATCAACACTTAATACTAAAACATTCTCACCTTAACTCGAAAAAATCCCAATTCCAATATTATCAACAGCACGTAAACACTTTCACGAAATATTAATAAAAAAATAATCGTTTTATATTATTTGGTTATGTCATATTCACGAGTGGATCACAATACGAATGTTTAGACGCGCGGGCTGCGCGGCGGTGTTTGGATGTCTGCGACGTTGGCGACTACCGCCGTGGATATAACCAGAGTGGTATATACGAAACTGTCTGCTGGCCATCACGACTCACAAAACCCACCTCCACAGCACATAGCGGCGTCTTCTAACACCGTTACTCACATCCGTGGGATATTCACTTATTCACTCGGTTTTTTTTTGCCCGCTCGCTATATTGCACCACGTGATAATTCGTACTTAACCCGTCAAATGCAGGGTTTAGTGACTATACTTTATAGTAACGACCTAGAGAATAATTTCTCTAGGTCAACGAGGTATCATTATACTATTTTTAGATATTGATGCTTATAACGTGTAATAGTACCGTTTGATTCAATCCAATGTATAAATTTTCTCAAATAAGAGTTGTAAATAGATTGCCTGCGGAAGGCACACGATAAAAAACAAATATGTAGGGAACACGTGTAATACATGTTTACAAGTAAGATAAACAAGGATAGTCTGAGACATAAAAACTGCCTCCACGTGCTTTCTTTTATTCCCACAATTTTCCTGTTGTGGAATTTTAATTAAGTACTTTAATCCTATTCATTAATTTTACTTAGCACTTAATTAATTTCAAAATTGATTGAAAATTAAACAAATATTTAAATAAAAAGATATTTTCAGAAATATGTACAAATTTGGGATATGCTATTCATATGTTTTCACGATTTTCCTGTTGTTAAATATTACTTAATTAACACTACATGTGGTTAAATAACCAATCAATTAATTGTTAAGTTAATTGATTACTTAATGATAGTAAGTAATAATGCCTAAGGCATTAAGTCCGCCTTTGTGCTTTTAACATAAAAAATAATTAATTAATACTATTAATATTATAATGAAATTAACTCTGTCTATCTGTTACTCTTTTACGGTTAAACTACCGAACTGATTTTGATGAAATTTGGTACGGAGTAAGTTTGAACTCCAGAGATATGCTACTTTTCTATACAACATCGACTTCGCGTCAGCAATTTTCACGCGGACAAAACCGCTGGCCGAAGCTGGTTTTGTATAATTCTAACTAGTATTATAGACCAAAGTGATACAAATACGGAATTTCATATTCATAGTTTTACCACAAAAGTCTAAGTTAACTACTGCGGTGACCGGATTACTGTTGTGGTTTATACAGAATTTGTACCATACTGTATGTAGGTGCAACTACCTACTGGCCCATTTTATGCTTTCTCCAAATATTAAGAACAGGTCTACACGTACTTTCTTATTTTCTGACTCATGTGTATTTCGCATAACATAGTGCGGCACTTAAATGTAGCAGTGGGTTTTTGGGGGTTACATTTTTCGATGATTTGTCTATAATATGGACCAATGATCTGGTGAAAATCGCGGGAGTCCGATAAATGCGAGACGCACAAGACCGTTAGTTGTGACGACACTTGGGGGAGCCCTATGTCCAACAGCGGACGTCTGTCGGCTGAAATGATGATGATAAAAATTTTCGTTTAGAAATTATTTTTTATTTTCCCGGGATAAGTATAAAGACCCCATGTTTACGCAATCTGAAATAGTAAAAATCTTTATGTAGTTTTCTCACGTATTTTTACCCAGAAAATACTTCGGATACCTAAGCGTAGTGGACTTTCCAGTTAGAAACGCGACAAGTCCAAGAGGCATTGAGTGAATAGGGTTTGACTTGGAAGATCCAATCTAGCTATTCATGGTACCAATATGCAATGATGGATAGAATTAGGTAGTGCTTGAATGTGGGTAGTGAATGGCCTTGCAATTCATACGATGGGTACTCTATTACTGTAGAGGTTACAGAAATGAATAGCATGACATGATCACTGTTTTTTTTTTCACAACTATCACACAACGCTATCTAGTCCCAAACTAAGCAGAGCTTGTGCTATGAGTACTAGACAACTGATAACAACTGAAACATACTTACATTTCTCAGTTCGTACATATTATAGATAACTTACACCCACAGAGCATTTTTTTTTTGGGTGGGAATCGCACCAACGACCTGCGGCATAGCATTTAGTGCCACTAACCACTAGACCAACAGGCCTGATTATATAGAGTAATTTTAAAGAGATACAGATATGGAAGATAATATCTTGATATCATAATCTTCCTACCCTTGTTCCATGTCACTTGGTGTCGGCGCAATATATTTTTTCACTTCCTGCCCCCCTATCCAAGTTACAACCGTTTCGTTTCGATTCTCTTTTCATGGATCGCCTCGAGTGGGCTACGCCCCCGATTTCTTTATTCTGACGTCATATCAACGCTCAGTCACGTAGTCAGAACAAAGGAATAGGAGGCGTGGCCGACTCGAGGCGATCAATGAAAAGAGAATCGAAACGAAACGGTTGTAACTTGGCTAGGGGGTTGTGTTGTCAACCGTCGCGCTATCACTGACTCCCTTTTCTTTCATATCACTCTGTCTCCCTCTCCACATGTATGATTGATATCTTGACAAAATACAATAAAGAAAATTGTATCCAAGATTTATGTCTTACAATACTGTTCCAACTCTGCCTATGATTTCATTTGAGTTTCTTTTTGATTCTGAAGTATTATAAAATGCTACACAGTTTTCTTAGCGCAGGTACGTCAAAAACAAAGCTGTAAAGGGTTAAAACATTAATAACTAATTATTACCGTTGTGAAGTCAACAGTAATTGTCGTCTAGAGTCTAGATAACATCCGGAGTCGTTAGCAGTCATTATCAGTTCATTGCATCCATTAAGCATTTTTATTACGACGAGAAACTGTCTTGCCTATACCTACTTAAAATAAAACAATGCAAGTCCATTAAATAAGTGCTTATAATGTAGATAAAGATAAAAATAAAAAACCAAAAATACAATCAGTTCTGACGATGAGATTTTAGGATATGCACCTGTATATCCTAAAAATCTGCATGTAGCTTGACTTGTAACTACAGTTACCAAAAGGTTCAATAACGTCAATACCTGATTTTTACCAATAGATAAAAGCTGAACTCGTTCCCAAAATTCTGGCAACATCACAAGTAGGTTCTCTCTGTAGCTCGTCATTATAACTGGATGCAACGTTCGAATGAAAAAAAAACATTTGAAACTCGCTAGCGCCTGCACTAACAATGTTAGCAGAGTATCACACAACGAAAAAATTGATTAACAACATGCTGCAGGCGTATTTTGCTACACTTCCTTTCGAATTAGGAACTGTGTTTATTTAGTCTTTGAAAAAAATTATAAACAACATACTGTAGACGTATTTTGCTACACATTTTTTCGAATTAGGAACTGTGTTCATTTTTGCTTAAAACGATTTATTGAAAAAAGTTAATCAGAGATTGCTCGATAGTAAAATAATAGTAAATACCTACTTATCGAAGTTGATACTGGTTGCTCGCTCGTTTAACATTGTTTAATACGCCTATTACTTAGATACCTATAATACCAGTACCAAGTGCAAGTGTTCTGCTAGTTTGCTAGTGATAGCTGGTTAAAAATGAAATAACACCTTTTCTATGGGCGCCTTATTTCTGCGTACATGAATTGAATTACAGGAAACAAAAACCGTTCGCACTTTTATATTTTCCTATTGTTTGAATTTACCACAATATCGCTGCAGATATATGAAAGCTTATTTATTTTTTGTATAAGCTTACCTATCGGGGTATACGGGATGGATGGACGTATATAGGATGGTTCTCTGCATTTGTCCAGAGTCAGAAAAATGTTTGAGCTTCTTTTGGTTTTTGGTAGGACTGCAGCATCGCTTTAGTGTGGAAATCGTGTTTTATTTTTGGTGTACATGGTATATCTATCTATCTATAGATACGAAAATGGTAACTTTACAGGAGGAAATAAAAACTACACCTTGTGATTTTTTTCTACCACACTTTATTTGTATAGGTAGGTTTTATTGTATACTATCTACGTATACCTTAGTTTGCAATTTTGATACGATTTATGATGTATTCAAGTTATATATTTCAATTTCTAATGTAGTAAAAACGTCAAGTGCCACTTGCAGTTGCAAGTTTTTAATAAAGACACTTATTTTTAGGTAGGAAATGATCCAATGACTTCTCTCGCTCTAGGGCGGGGCGTGAGGGCGTGTCAGACTTTAACTGACTAAAATCCACTCTTATGTTCCTTCAAAAGCGAACCCATGGCCCCAGTATATAGACTTCGACGTGCGTGGAACACTACGCGCCGTCGACAACTCGGACTTGTTCCGGACGTTTGCCAGACGGGTGGACTGTGAGCTACCTATTGCTCGCCATCCGCAAGCCCACGCCTACGGTGGCTGGAAATCGTGTTCGGGATCCCGGTGGCGAGGGCGTGAGGGCCGTTCCCTCACGCGTGCAGCCGCTTCCTCCGCTAGCATTGTTGCGTTGCAGAAGGAGGCAACCGCCTGCCATTCGTCCTCACTCCGGATCATGGCCTGTACCAGGGCCCGGCACCATAAAGACAATTGCGATCTTTTTGCATTCATGGCGTTACAGGTTAGACTTTTCTGTGTGATTGATTACCTTTCTGAAAATGTAATAAAATTATAATTAACAATATTATATAAAGTATATTTAAATCCTAACATGACTTTTCCCACCCTGTGATAGAGCAACCAACAAACAATTTTATAATACTTCTATAGCATTACCTACTTTAAGTACACACTTAACGGAAGATGTTGATTTACTCATTATTCTAACCTAACCTAACCTTTTTTTTAACATTGGAAATCCTTAAATAACTTCTCCCGCTCTGAGTGGGGCGAGAGGGAGTTTCAGATTTTTTCTGACTAAAACTCATCTGTGTTCCTTCATCTGTCCTACAATACAACAATCCCTAAGGAGCTTTTCATTCTAAGACGACGATAGTAACGGCAATGATTTTTAAAATATAACAGTACTCGTCATTGAGCACTCAATTTAATACTAGGTACTATTTCCAAACATAATATGTTAGCACAATCATGTGATAACATAAACATGAAATATTTCGACAAAGTTTCCAACTCAACCTTTATTTAGTTTGTAAACATTGTCTAGGCTGCAAGTGAGCGTTGACCTCCAATGTGGTTAGTCGGCATTATTCGAAGATCACACTGTCAGTTAGCATCAGTCACGGGAGTTCTGTAGCTAAAATGCCAAATGATATGTCAAGAGCCTTATAAAGGCACGGTTCAATCAAATGTCGGAACAAAACTTTAAAAGAAATGTCAATTTCCTGTAACCGTGATTAATCTGCGTCTTAGGTTCCTGCTCCGCTTCTATCAGTCGTAGCATGATGTTATATTGCCTGTAGCCATCCTTGATAATTGGGCTATCCAACCCTAAAATTTGCTGACACAATATATTCGGATACCACCAAATTTATTAAAGCTGCTTAGTAAAGTTAGATAAAAAAAAGTTTTAAATGTTCCAACCCGGATACTGTGTCCGAACATATTGTATCCGAATCGTCAGTCAGCCACAAAAATGTATCAATTCAAACCAGATTAGTAAGTCTCTCTGGCTAGGATACCTTGGGCCGTGAGGTCCACTCCCTTCCGTACGTCTAAAAATAATGCATAATTATCAAGAAAAAATAACAGAAAAAAACTACTGTTACAAAAAAAACGGAAATAGAATACAGTGCCTATAAGGCATTATATACACACACACTACAAGGTATACCTTGTGGTGTGTGTGTGTGTATATATAGGTATATAGTATATATATTTCGCTACAGTTTTACTCACGAGACTGGTTTGACTTTTGGATGGATTTTGTATTGAAACATTTAAGATTAATATCGAGTCCAACCGTACTTTATTCAGACTTTTAGACTTAAGTGGAGTTTGATATATAAAGTGCAATTATAAACACCTTGCTTTTCCAGCCTTTATTTTATATGTACCTACTACAATAACAGGTTAATTTTCTAAATAATTTCTTTTTATTTCAGGTAAGTACGACAAACACAACCAACGCACCACATTATGTTTCTCTGAAGCAAAGAGTGAGTAGCAACTTATTTACTAACTTTGATAAGATGTATAAAGATGGATTTTGAAACTTTTTTCTTTGTTTATGTATTACTTACGTCATTAATGTCTGGAAACTATCAGCGATGCTTTTAAATAACACATGGTTATTCTCGTAAGCAAATTGGATTCTCGGTACGGACTTCGAGCGTCTTTTCGCATCTGCGTTACACATTATACTTTACTTCTAGTTATTTAGAGCAGTGGTGGCCTGGTGATAATGCTCCCGACTTCCGAGTTAAAACCAGGTAAAACCCTGCCAGGTATACCTGCCAGGGTTACCTACTTTGTGTAATGTGTAATTTATTTTATCACACCTGCTCCCAAAACGGTGACAAAAAAAGGTCGTGAGGAAACTAGTATGTCCTAGGACCAAAAAGTCTGCAAACTTGAAGACGTGTGTCATCCATCAACCCGCACTAGACCTGTCTTTACAGAAACAGATGAGTCTCTTAAGTTGTTCAGGGCGTCCGTCAGTGAATTCGGTGCTCCCAAGGTCCGTGTTCTTATCTCGCTGACGGCTGTGCATTCGAGGAGCGACAGTTTCTTCTGAATGGAGTCAGAAGAAACTGTCGCTCCTCTGCATAGAGGGCTATCTGTGATATTCTATGTGAAGAAGTGTTTGTTCAGGGAGCAGCGTGGAGGATTACGGCCCATTCCCTCTCCTAGAGAAGAGGCCCGAGTCCCAACAGTGGGAAAATTATAAGGCTCAAATGCTAGGCTAATGTTTATGCATACATTTTGAACTAACTAATTTAAAATAATAAAGCAATCGAACGTTATGTTTAGGTTTATATTTGTCTAAAGTAGACCTACTCGCCTATATTAATTTGAAAAGTTGGTAGCTTTAGATAATTTAGTTTTCAACTACTATAGATGCCTATCTGAAATTAATTAATATCTTCTTTAATCTTTACATCAGTGAGAGTTACACACAGGCAAGTTTTCATTTAAATAGAAAACAATTTTTCATATAAAACTAACTGCTTTACTTATTATTATTACTATATTAAAGCAGCTACGACTTAATTCGTTCGCGAGAAAGTTTTCATAAAAACTGTAATAACTATAAATATGTCATTATTAGTTATTTATAGTTATTACAATTTTTATGAAAACATTCTTGTGAACGAATAGTCTTTATTAATAATTTTGAATAGAAATTTTCCAAGTTTTAAGTTTACTAACCCAAGAAACAAAATTCTCCATACAACCTTCAACACCCCCTAAATCGTTTTATAGGAGTAGTTTTGAAAAAAAAATAATGATCACATTTTATAAGGTTACTATTTATGCTAACTATTAACATATTATAAGATCTGCAGAGTAGGCAGATTAATAAACACAGCTCCCCTAGCCAAGATCACGTGGCCAGAACAAAGGAATCGGATGCGTAGCCTACTCGAGGCATTCGACGCAAACGAAATGATCGTAACTTGGCTAGGGGAGCAGCACAGCTTGTATCACAGGTGTAAAAAAAAAACACTGAAAAGTGCAAAATAACTTTAATGTCGGAAGTCGGTGTTAAATAACGAAGAGACAAAACTATTCTAGAAACACCGACTCTCAAAATTAAAGTTATTTTGCACATTTCAGTGGTTTTTTTACATTGAAGTCAGTTGTATTTTTTTGTAATTTTGTATATATATATAGATAGATAAG
This sequence comes from Mythimna vitellina, assembly GCA_949316375.1. Lineage (NCBI taxonomy): Eukaryota > Metazoa > Arthropoda > Insecta > Lepidoptera > Noctuidae > Mythimna > Mythimna vitellina. The sequence continues at coordinate 14,102,578 of OX438686.1, forward strand.
TTACTTTTATATTACAAACCGATACTTCAATTTTATTTATATATATGTAGAGTATAGATAGATTTACCTATAGATATAATAGACATCAGCATGAAAGGCACACCTTTCTCCGACAAAAGGCTTTCTCATATTATGTAGGTTTAGCTATATAATAAACTTTCTAAACAAAGGTTCACAATGTATACATTAAAATCAATAGTTTTTAGGTTCATTTGAATATCATAAATAAGTTATGTGAAAACTAATAGACAATTTGGTTTCAGTGTGTTTATGAAATGAAATTAGGTATATTAAATCGGTAAATGGGTCCTGATCGATACGGCAAACGCGAAATCGAACTTTGAAATGGAATTGACACGGAGCGATTACCACTTGTCTAGGACTCCTGGCCTGCAGAATTGTTCGAAGAAAGAATTATCGTCTGCCTATGAAGGCAGACGATATTGTCACTCGGCACTTAGAAGTCATAATCCCTTAATTTAATGCTCTGTCATTGCGTACACCGACACAGCAAGAATCTTGGTATCTCAATTTCCAACAATCTTTCTTGGTGAGCTCAAATAAATGAGATTAATCGTAAGATCGACACTTTTTTCTCCTTAAAACTAAAATTTCTTTAGTTCAAAATTTAATGAAGCTTATAATATATAAAAGGCTAAGTCTTGATTCACACACTGATTAATTAACGCCTAGCCTAAATCCTTAGACCTAGAACAAGTTCCTTTTATAGTATATATTTTACTGACAATCTGTATAATGCTGGTATTCTATGAAATACCTAGGCAATATATAAAATACCTGGGGCATCCAGGCACTGTATGAAATATTATGAAAATTATTGTCCATTACATACTTTATCTAGTTAATGTATACAATTCCTAGGGATTGTATAGAATACATGACGGTCCATAGGCAATGCGTAAAATAGCTTTTGGTCTATATTTATGAATAACAGCTACTTATAAAATGACAGGCAAATGAAACATGTTTTGTTACTTAAAATCAATCTCTGTAAAATATGAGAGCTGGGAAGGAATTGACGTCATTTTAGGGCAACCCGACACGGTTAGATTAGATAGCTAGGGCGTGAATTTATACAATATCTAAAACGTGTCGATAATTTATGAAATATTATTATTTTATACTTGGCCTAGTTATTCTATACAATACCAAATGCGAAACAGATAATGTGTGTAAAAGACGAGACCTGGGAAAGAGGTGACGTAATTTTAGGGCACTCCAAAACGGACCGGTTATTCTAACCCAACCTGTCCGTTTCGGCTAAGGCTGACTCACCTCCCGCTTTAGCTTCCGTGGTTATTTTTTTTATAAGCACTTGGAAATAGGAGCCTTACTTTAAACTCCGCGGACACAAATAAGATCTGAATACTTATACGAGTATATAATGAAATTAAAGTGAAATTTAAAAAAAAATCTGGGTATAAGTAATATAATGTAATTTGCTTACAAGTAAACCCAGTTTATCATTAATGTCAGACTAGTATATGACGCTGGATCCCAATTAGACCTGAGCAACAACAAGCTGAGCAGATCTGTCGTGAATGGTTACGATTAGGTATACTGAGGCCATTTGACAACCTAAACTGAACTGTTAAAGGGAAGGAGATACATAAGGTGTACTGTATACAGTTCCATCCCTATTTCTAGCTCACACGCTTGACATTTTATCAGGTCCACCTGACTCCACTATAGAAACAGAGAACTGACTAACTAGTTAATATTTTTTTTATTTTCTTACATTATTACGTGAGTGCGTACGTAATACGTTTCGGTCATTTAATTGTTACATGTTGCGTCGAAAGGTTAGTTAATAATTATGATGTGTATATTAGTTTCCACGTGTATAAAAAAAGGTAACATTTAATTAACTAGGTAGCACCTTTTATTTGGCGCGGGAAATCATCAAATAACTCCTGCTGTGGAAGAGATAGAAGGAGTGTCAAACTTATAATGAGTAGTAGAGCATAGCATAGCATAATCAGCCTTTTAATGTTACCACTGCTGGGACCCAGGCCTCTTCTCTAGGAGAGGAAATGGCCCTAATCCACGACGCGGGCCCCGTGTGGATTGGTGAATGTAAGATGTCTTTGAATTTTTGATTCTAGGACATGCCGGTTCCCTCACGATGTTTTCCTTCACCGTTTTGATAGCAGTGGCGCTTGGCTGGGTTTGAAACCGCGACCTACAACTCGTAAGTAAGGGCCGTTATCACTTGGCCACCAATGCTCTCACTACTAGTACAGCAACACAGAGTATTAGAGATTTATTGTCTAAAACCCGCCCATGGTTTTTTTTAGTTGCCCTTTACGTTTCGGGGCCGCGGTAAGGACCGAGCCCGAGTCGTTGACGGCGCGTAGTTTTCCAAGCACACCTCAAAGAGATATTAGCAAAACCGTAAGGGCGTAGCAGGGCCGAAGCTTACTTGGATCATGGGTTTACTTCCGAAAGAAAACCCGCGGTCCTAGAACGCAAAGGTCCTAAAAGGGACATAGCTGTGGTATTAGTCAGTAAAAGTTGACTCAATGACCGAGTCCGCTCGGTCATTGACTTTCTATTGTAACTCTAATTACGCTACTCAAAAGGTTAAATATTATTTTATATTTAAGTTGCAGTCACAAATTTGATCTTAGTCATGTTTTTTTTTTATTATTGGGTGGGAAAATCATCTTTATGACATCCCCGCTCTTGGGCGGAACGGGAGATAGTGTCAGACTCTTACTGACTAAAAACCCACTCCTGTTCCTTCGTTGCCTTCGTCCCTTGGCCCCGGGTTCCGCTTTCACACTACCCGTGGCCCTAGTAGGCTTCGACCCTGCTGGGCCCCTACGATTTGCTGACATCTCCTTGAGGCGAGCGTGGAACAGTACGCGCTGTCGACGACTTGGGCTCGGTCCGGACGGTTACCGGACGGTCGGACGGCGAGCCACCCATCTTAGTCATGTTAAATAACAAGTAGGAGAGAAAATTAGTCATCCACTGAGGATGCTGCAGACAAAAAAAATAATATTATTTAAATAAAGTCTTTAAGATCAATAAATTCAGAAAGATAGAAAACCACAAATGCATGGTTGTGGTCGTCACCGGAAATAACTGTTACAGTAACTTTTTTATTTATATAAAAACCGCATATGACGAGTATAAAAAATACTTCTTAACATAGGTGGGATTAAGGCTTCTACAGATCGATACGATAATATAATACAACAAGGTAATAATAGCATAATAATAGCATAGCATAGCTTAATTAGCCTTATAATGTTACCACTGCTGGGACTTAGGCCTCCTCTCTAAGACAGGAAATGGACCGTAATCCACCACGCGGGCCTAGTGCGGGTTGGTAGATAACGCATGTCTTCCAATTTTTGGTTCTTGGACATGCCGGTTTCCTCATGATGTTTTTCCTTCACCGTTTTGAGAGCATTGGTGATGAAATAAATTACACAGAGTAACGCGCCTGGCTTGGTTTGAACCCGCGACCTACAACTCGTAAGTCGGGGTCGTTACCCCTCCACCACCACTGCTCTTCCCACAACAAGAATACGACGATCATTTATACCTTTATGGTCAAAAAATTCCTAATTCATTAACTTCAGTTAATAAAACCTAGGATATTTATTATAATTAAAATTGTAAGTACTTGGTACTTCAACAAATGTCTCCATCGTGATCTGCCAATACGGAGTACTCTCAAATATCAAGGTTTAGAGTCAAGTCGTGACGTGAGTGAATCTTCATTACAAAATATAGGTACGAATAGTTAACAATAAAGAGTGTTTACATGAATAAGTTTAGTTATTGTATACCACAGTCTACCTATCATAACTGTATACAGTGGTACAACAGAAGCTTTTCTAGGTACGTATACGGATTTATGGAGTGTCTTTAGTGATAGCTACGCTTTTGAACGGACATCTATCTTCATCTTTCTGACTCACAAGCACTTTCAAAAGTTCATGGAAATAAATTGATAACAAAAAAGTATCCGATTGGCAATTAGTTAGTAGTCCTGAGTCTCCTTAGTAGTCCTGAGTTGAGCCTTACGAATACTGACAAATGCTTGCACTGACTGGACAAGTCCACTCAAATCTGTATGGTTCTTTCTTCAAAAGACTATCTCAGACTAATCTGCATGGTTCTAATGTGTTTTGACCAATATTAACTGTATGGACTTTAAAAGAGACTTTGACCCCTTAGTTTGTTTTGGTGTTTCTTCTCAGGGTAGTCAGCTAGGAAATACTGGCCTCATCTAGTTTAAAACTACGAAAAAAAAATTGACGTGTAAAAGTGTTTTTTTAAACCTATTTACAAAATAAATATCATTTATCAGTTGTTCAATGATCATCAACCATCAGGGGTATTGCCCCTGACAACATAGTGTGACATAAAAAAAGCTGTGCTAATCTGCAGTTTAGGACGTATTATTGAGAAAAATCTATTGGTGCCCCTTGATTGTAGGTATTCCATTTCAAATAAACTGAAAAAAGGCTTATTACGATTTAGAAGGAACTAACAGAACGTAGCGGGTGTGGCCATTTTTCCTGTATTCTAGAGATTTTTCCGCAAACACATGTTTCGGGAATCACCGCCTAAAATACCCACATTTTCGCCGATATGTTTAGATTTTTCTGTATATTCCCGTGCGTTCAGTAAAAAAGTATAAATCTGACTGACACTGACAGTTCTAGGGTAATCCATTTTCGTTTGTGATGCTGGTCTCTAAAACATTTGTTTTGATGCGTTGCCAAAGATGCTTTTTTTTCTTAGCATTAGTTTCCCAACCTGAATGTGTTTACTTTTTTTCTCATTCATGTTTTTACCTGGAACGGTGAATGAAAGAATATAATCTTTTCTGAAGATGCGGTGACATTGTCTGCTGGACATAGGCCTTCACCAAGCATCGCAATATTGATTAGTCTTTGCTAGATTCATAGGATTTCCAAAGCTTTCATCAGGCTATCGGTCTACCTTATCGGACACCTAACACTACTATATATCTTCCAATACGCCGCGCCGCGGTGCTGTCGCGTTTCCTAAACTCATTCGATTTCTAAATGGGATTAGCCGAAAAAGTAATTGTAGGTATTTTTCTTTATAAAATATACTTTCAAATTGTTTTACTACGGAGATACTCGCAGATATATTATATTCTCGAGCTAAATTCAGAAGATACAAATAAGTTTGTGAACAGTTCTTGCAAGTGTTTTTCACACCTTTATAAATTCTTTGCGTGAGATTTCACAGATAACATGCAATATTTGTGAGCAGAAAAAATCTATACGTAGACTAACATAGCCGGATCATGTTCAAGGGTAATATGTCTTGATATTTAAACACACGGAAGTGTGTTAATCAAGTTCTCAAAGCAAAAGGGTGACACACTGGACATGGATAGACGCAAATCATTTCAGGCAATAAACTATATGCTTGAAAGAAAGGACTTTTGTATAAAGTATATGAATATATGTACTTTTAAGGAGTCTCCTTCTACTCTTAAAAAATGGGGGAGACATAGTAAAATAACAAGAAATAATGTGAATGAAAAAAAAATACACGTCAATTTTTTAATTGGTAAATCGAAACACATTATTTAAAAACTACCTAAAATTGTCACCACTATAAAAATTACGCCAAAAGCAACCAAATAGCACCTACTAAAGAAGTTAATTTATCAAAGTTTGATATTTTTGTTTCAGAAAGTATTTGTTTGCTAAACTTGAAACTTCGCGAGATTGTTGTAGATAATAAGTACTTTATAAAAAAAAATAATGAAGAGTGTATTGCGGATCCCGTCTATAAAATACGAGCCGGTTAGTATTACTTATCTAGTAAAACCTTTTTCTAATGCTAAATCGCGATAAAATAAAAACCTTTTTCCAAATACGAACAATGACACTCACAAATCACTCACTTAGTGATCAAAAGTTTAGACAACTTTCAGGTGACTTAGGCAGTTTAAAATTGGTGTAAAGGTAGGTGATTGAATGAATAATCTGTATAATTCAGGAATACCATACAATACCTAGGAAATGAATGCATGTTTTATTACTTAAAATCAATGTGTAAAAGGCAAGAGCAGCAGAAGTGACGTAATTTTAGGGCACTCCTACACGGAATTAGAAGGCTAAGTGGAGCTACGCTCCCGCCTTAGCCTTCTCGCCGTACCTGTCCGTGTCGGTGTGCCCTAAAATTACGTCACCTCTTTCTACTCTCGTCTTTTACACACATTACCGTTAGCGCATTGGGTATTGTTTAGAATACCTAGGCCAAGTATAAAATAAATAATATTTCATACATCATCTTTACGTTTTAGGTATTCTATACATTGCCTAAGTATTGTATAGAATACCGGACTATACAGATTGCCGGTAACATATACAATAAAAAATAATTACATTAAGGGTTGTTTGGAAGACAAAGTTATTAATGCGATTACCTTTAGAAAATTATGTAAGAAACAAGTAAATGCTTGTCAAGTCATACAATTGAGTAGCAAAGATCATAACAAATTTTATATTAAAGCAACTGAAGAACGTTCGCACGCGTTGTGCGTTGTGGTATACAGTAGAATGTGACTCATTTTTGAGCAAAGTCGTTATAGACAACTTGGCATTCTTTCGCAGTCAAATTATTGTGGGATATAAATTTATTAAAAGATACGTGTTAGTTTACAATTCTTGGATTGACAGCTATTTAATTAGTTAGGCATCATTTTTGAGGATTTTGATCGCTGTTTTATAATCAGAACTTTTTTTTGCCTAGACGCCCCAGGTATTCTATATATTGCCTAGATATTATATGGAATACCTGAATTATACAGATTACCGGGAACCCAAAGGGAATGGAATGGAAAGGGCTACTTGCTCGGAGTTTCCTTGCGTGATCACAACAGAAATGAAGATATCCGCAGATTCCTCGAACTTGGTCGGTAACCTTGGTTCTCAGATTACCGACCAAGTTCGAAGAATCGCCAAACTTAAGTAGCAATGGGCAGGGCACATTGAATGAAGAACCGATGGTCAATGGGGTCGAATGGTTCTGAAGTGGCGAGCACGTAACGGAAGACGCAGCGGTCCCATAAGAACCACCTTATGGGAGGCCATCCAAGGCCTCTCCACCTTGATGACCTTGTGAGGGTCGTGGGAATCCGATAGATGCAGGACGCACAGGACCGGTCGTTGTGGCGACGCTTGGGGGAGAACTTTGTCCAATAATGGACGTCTTTCGGCTGAAATGATGATGATGACCGATATGATACATACAAATGCAAAAATTGATAAACCTGATGTGACAAAATCTATTAGCCTATGTACACCTGGGTATAAACAAGTTGATTGTGACATTTTGGTACTTATATATCAGACTCAATTGATTTTGAAAAGTAATCTGCTGTGGTTTCTCATTTATTGCAAAAAGTAGTTAACTTTATAATGGCGTGGCGAGCTTTTTACTGCTGTCACTATTTTTATACTCGGAGGTGTAAATTAAATACATCTCATTAAAGTTTTTTGCATCATTACAAACTATAAATAATAAAACTCTGTAGGTACATTAAATAGCTAGTTTTTTATACTACAAATTATCTATATAAAAGGAGAAACTGACTGACATCAATGCTCAACCAAAACTACAGGGCCTTTTTTTAGGTGGGAAATCATCCAATGACTTCTCCCGCTATTGAGGGGGGGGGGGGGGGGGCGGAGCGCGAGGGCGTGTCAGACTTTGACTGACTAAATCGTAGGCCCAGCAGGGTCGAAACCTATTGGGTCCACAGGCTAATTAAAAATGAACTCCCGGGGCCCTGGAACGCAAGGCCTAGAAAAAAAAAGTTATTAATAGAACGATCGTATATGCTGACGCAGTGATTTGTACCGATAAACTGCATTGATACATACATTTACAACCACATGTTATGGCTATGGAATTACGGAGCTGAATGCGGATAGGAAAGTAATAATATTGTACCGGTTTCGGATACGGTTACGGATATTAGAATTTTAAAATTATTAAATTAAAATTAAGAACTTTAGTTTTGACTTTTATTTCTTGTTATCGTTATTTATTTCACAAAAACTTGTCGTTTAGACTCTGCCTTTATTCGAAAGTTTTATATCAGACTGAAAGTCTTTTTATTTCGCATATCCGGTAGTTTCGGTTTCGAAGCTTCATAACATTCCTAATCCGTATTACGTGTCAACTACATTTATAATTTGCAATAGGAAACTTACAAAGCTAATTAAAAAAATCATATCAAACGACTAGGTACCTAAAAGGAAACAGTAATTATTAATTTCCTCGGTAAATCCTGTGGGAAATTACCAATTAATATTATTGTTTCATTTCCCATAATAGAAGGTAGCTGACATGCATTTATTGAGTTTATGACGTCACTCCTATGACCAACTTTAGTACGGGTTTACGTTCACATCTGTGGGCATGTGCTGTCTGAAATTAAATATCGGAATAACCCACACTAGATGGTCAATGAATAAGCTCGTACTTTTTGATCACTTTAATTTTGGGAAAGGACCATTTTGAGAGCTTTCGCTTTTCTGAGTGGAAAGAAAGCCGAACCTAATGATAGGTTATTAACCTGTCCGCTGGAGGACAAGGTGGAGAATACGGTAGAGGTGTAGGCAGAGCACCGCCGTATCCACGTGGGGGCCATCGGCGGCAACGATTTCTCGCGCCGGGCCTTGATACAGGCCATGGTCCGATGCAAGGAAGAGTGGCAAGCGGCGCCTCTTTCTGCGAAACAGTAATGCTAGCAAAGGAGGAGACCGCACGTGCACGCGCAAGGAAACGGCCCTCACGCCCTGCCGCCGGGATCCCGATCCCGATTTCCAGCCAGCGTAGGCGCGGGCTTGCAGGCGACGCCTGGTAACCGTTCGTACCAAGCCCAAGTCGTCGACGGCGCGTACTGTTCCACTCGCGCCTCAAAGAGATGTCAGCCAGCCGTAGGGGCCCAACAGGGTCGAAGCCTACTGGTGCCAAGGGTTTTTTTCTGAAAGGGAAGATCGGACCTGGTATGAAAGGCAACGAAGGAACACGAATGGATTTTTAGTCAATAAAAGTCTGATACATCTGAGTAGCATGACGGTTGACAGGATAGAATGGAAGAAAAAAACGTGTTGCGCCGACCCCAAATAAGATGGGACAAGGGCAGGAAGAAAATGATGATGATGATGACACCCTCCCGCCCCGCTCCGGAAGAACTAATTCGATTATGATCTTTCTTTACTGATCAAGGAACAGTAACAAGTGCACTTAATATTCATCGAAGTGAGGTAGAGCACAGCAATAATAGGAAAAACCCTTTTTAGAGTGCTTTCCTAAACGCTTTATTTGAAAAAAAAAATGCGTTACTGAGATAAAAACACCCATAATAAAAATGACAACATACAAATTAACTTTAATTAACTAAATTTCATTTTAAACCTCAGGATCATAAGACCATAATTACCAGAACAAAAAACAGTTACCGACTTCATGTTCTAATAATGCTACAAATTGCAATATTAATAACGTTGTTGGGACATTAACACACAATGAAAATCGTAATTATCCAATTAGTTACAAAATAAACACAATGCTTTGGAATTTGATAATTGATGGCAAGTACGTCACTTGCCATCAATTATCGGAAAAAAATACGAGAGTTATAATTAGACAACTCTCGTGTTTTTTTTTTTATATTCCATTATAAGTTATGTTACGTTTGAAAACTGCCTTCTTCTTAAATCCATGTTTTCCCATTGCTGGGCATAAATCACCAGGGTGAATTATTATTATATAAGTTACCCAAAATCAAGGGGTAGGTACGGGATCATCGACGGTGCATACTGTTCCAGGTGCTTCAAAGAAATGTCAGCAAAACCGTAGGGGCAGAGCAAGGCTGATGCCTGCTAGGGCCATGGGAACACTTTTGAAAAGGAAACTCGTGATCCTAGAACGTAAAAGGCAACGTAAGACGATTTCCCACATCAAAAAAAAAAACGGGACTATACGAAAGAATTACGGTGGCCCTGATACACAAAGGAGTGTTAAAGGAACACAGGTTGGTTTTAGTCAGTAAAAGTCTGACGCGAGATCCCTCTCGCTCCCCCCAAAGTGGGAAGAGTCATTTAATAATTTCTCACCAAATAAAAATACCATAATAAGTTCCGATAGTTAGACTGTACTAATAATAAAATTGGGCTATGGGTCCCGTCCACCTATTCAAAATGTGATTGGGTTGAGTTATCCCAACTCCGATCTCCATATATTTTATAGATACAAAAACTGAAAAGTGAGAGTCGGACTCGCACATGAAGGATTTTGTACTACAATATTAAAATCGAGCAAAAAATCGTTGACAAAATATTGTTTCTGGTATGAGAATCCCCTTTTATTACACGACTGCTCCAAAAAAAGCGGCAATGGACACATTCAGTAAAAAAATCTACTCTCTACCTCTCACGCTTTATGAGATACAGTCTGCTGATAGACGGACGGACAGATGAACAGACGGACGATCAGCGGAGGCTTATCGTTGACACGGGCACGTAACCTTAAAATATTATATTATTGTCTTGCATTGTTCTTTACCGATTTATTTCGCAGCTTATCCAAGATATTTTAATATAATCAGTAAAAATAAGGTATATTTCGTATTTCTTTTTTTCTTATTACGAAGTGACGCACAAAGAAATTAACTGGTTCATATTCTTGAACTTTTATTTGATGTAACGGTAATAATAACAGGATGTTACCTAGTTAATTACAGAAAAATCACCAATTTTAAGTTTGTGTGCTCATTGAACGGTCGTTAAATAAGTGTTTTTTTTTTCTTTGGAAATAAATTCTAAGATAAGATCAGCCCCCTAGCCAAGTTACGATCGTTCCGTTTGCGTCGAATGCCTCGAGAAGGCCACGCCTCCGATTTCTTTGTTCTGACGTCATATCAACGCTCAGTCGCGTGGTCAGAACAAAGGAATCGGAGGCGTGGCCTACTCGAAGCGTTCGACGCAAAAGAAACGATCGTAACTTGGCTAGGGGGGGGCTGTACAGACAGTACTCTTGTACTGTCACCCCGTGAAAGAATACTTCTTAAAGTTTTATTTTAGAAATTATATATAATAAAACACTTGTATATATGTATTAAAAACACACTGTATAAGCCTCCTCAACAAAGATTAGCCAAGTGTGCAGGAGACCATGGGTTAAGTGAAAATAAACAAGTGGGTTTTAGTCAATAAAAGTCTGACACGCCTTCTCGCACTGCCCAAGGGCGGGAGATGTCATTAAATGAAAGTTGCAGTATTCCCACCTAAAAAAAAAGTGTGTAGGAGAAATTATAGTGCACAAGTGAATGCGCAAACATAGGTGCACTCACTTTTCCTTTACCCTCATAGTCCGATGGGACGGCAATCCGGGACGACGGGAAAGAGATCAGGCGCAGGAACAACGACTTTACGTGCTTTCCAAAGGAAGGGGCTATCACCCCAACAACTTCCAAAGTTTGGGCTGCTTCAGAGTAATTCCTAATAGAAAAAACAGAGGGTTTCCCCACAAACTTACCTATGAAAACAGTTCGATTCCCAAATTGAGTTACGAAGATTTTACCGAATTTTAGTTTTTTTTTCGTTATTTAACAACAGATTTACAGTTTTCAGATTTATTAGATCCTATATCTATTCTATAAGACCTTGCTTTATGCCAAATTTCAAGATTCTGGGTCAACGGGAAGTACCCTACCAATTTTGATTCTTTTGAGAGTGTTGAAATGTAAGTTTTTTTTCGACATAAACGACCGTATCTTTTTTCCTATAACTTAAAAGTTTTATTTTTTCACAACATTAAGGGACCGCAGACTTGAGTATACGGAGAATATGCAGAGAATTCGATGCGTCCACGCGTTTCTGTGATAACGGGACTTGACAGACAGAAAGACGGACAACAAAGTGAGGGGTTCCGTTAAGGGTTCCGTTTTGTCCTTTTGAGGTACGGAACCCTAAAAAATAATAGCAGATTTTGCCCGACTTGGGAATCGAACGTTTAACAGTCGCACTTGAGACCACGAGACCAACAAGGCAGTCAAACCTCTTGTGACTACCAGATTATCGAATACATGAGTCAGACTGTGACTCAAAAAGGGTTTAACGTTTATAAGCCTGATGACGTTTATAAGACTTTACGATTCCTAATAATTGATTGGAGAAACATTAAATTGACCACAAATTGTAAATTAGTCAAGTTCAACTGTACTAAAGAAAGGGATATTAAGTAAACCACAAAATGATGAAAAAGAAATAATATCTAGCGGTGACACCAATATTTAATGTTAAAATACTAATTGAGGTTTTCCGCAGTACTAATGCTTTTGATATCATAATTTTTAATATAAAAAAACTGAATTATTGAGTGAATTTTTATTCTATTTTATTTATTTAATTGACCAACAATAGAATACACATATACAAGGACATAATTATGAGACATCAATATATATATTTTTTTTGTTAAAGGTTTCCGAAACCGTCAATAATAATGTTTACTTGATTGACGCTAATTGATCGTTTAATGAGTTCTGAGTTACTCACCAAATATAATTATAAGTAATAATTATGGTTTTAAATAAAGTCACCATACAACAGAAACGATTTTAAAACCTGCATATTTAATGCTACATGTTCGCAAGCAAATAATTTTAAAATCATAAAAAATACAACTTTCCAATATACGATGTATGAATTAAATTGTTAATATATATATAAAAAAAACCTATTGAATATTTACATGTAAATAATTGTTTTATGACTAGCCGACCCGGCGAACTTCGTACCGCATAACAGTCAATGAATATAGTATATCTTTCGATATAGTCAACCAATTGCGATTAAACAAAGCCTTTTTTTTTTTTTATTCTGGATAGGTTCGCGCTTGACCGCCTAAGTAATATACCACGTTACACACAAATTTAATGTATAAAAGTTATCTAAATTGATTTCGTACATTTTACGTGATGCGCACACAACTAAAAACTTCTACAGATTTGTTATATGTATAGATTAAAGATTAAAATATCGACAGCAGGGGCGCCGACTCCGTGGGTGCTCGGAGGCTCGAGCACGCATGAGAAATAAACAGTGGTTACCGAGCATCCCTGAGAATAGACATCAAGAAACAGATGGGCGTTTTTTCATTACCCGACGACCCGTTTAGCGCAGTGGTTTATAGCGCCGTTGAGACGCAAGAGTAGCGAGTTTGACTCCCGCACCAACACAAATGTTTGTTGATGAAACAAATACTTGGGTTGAGTCTGGGTGTTTGTGGTACCTTCGTCGTTTCGTTATTCCAAGGGAAAACCTTAGTTTGGGATCAGGACAATGTATGTGATGTTGTCTCAATTTATTATTAGCTATTAGATTTATTTATTTATCAGTCGATCAGTATGTATTTCTCTTCTCACTCTTCGCCACTTTTTCGAGTCCTGAAATGAGCATGAGCACCCATGAGGTTTTCTAAAAGCCGGCGCCCCTGGTTGACAGCATTATTTTACGTAAATTTACGTAGTGAACAATTTTTGAAATTAATTACCAGTAAAAATGTCCAGTGCACTGGCTTAGCAGTGTTAATAAAGGGTTGCAAATAAATATAACTAAGCAATTTTCAGCTTTAAGGCAAACAGATTAAATTTTAATTTGCCGTAATAAGCACAAAGGCGCTGTATTAATCATTTAAGTCTGTAGACGAGGCTTTTGGACTTAAAGTGTGACTAATTATATTTTCATTTATTTACACCTAATGATAATTGTAGGATTTCTGTACGTGGTTGTTTTTGTAGTTTTTTCGTTGTTACATTGTTAAGACTTCTATGGTCCGGACTAAGCGTTTCACCTCGTCTTATACCGCGTACATCGAAGGATTAGAACAATTTGCATGCAGCGGTCTTCCTGTCCAATTAGGCTTCTCAGTCCTCAAGGGTAGAGTAAATAGGCTCTTAATAAACTAGTGCGATTCATCATCAACGATTTCATCTCTGCTTGCCATCAGGTGGGATCGCAATCAAACATTAATTTAGCTCTTTACTCTTTCGAATACCGTAATTAGAGACACAATAGAAAGACAATGAGAGAGCGAACGTTGGCGTTCGCTTGGGGTTTAATGAATTAATAAAAAATTACGCTACATGATTGTTCGATAGAGACATCGAGACCCTGCAACACAACAACTGAAAGAACCGAAAAGGTTTTAGTCAGTATAAGCCAGACACTCCCTATCGCCCCACCCAGAGTGGAAGAGGATGGAACTTTATTTGATGATTTTCTATCCTCAAAAAATAAAAAAAAGGTTCTCTAGTTAATTTAATGTGACCCTGTCTCTGACACCTAATCGGAACTCGTATCGAATGTAGGCCAGAAACATTAAAAACACATGAGTCATAGCAAGATAATAATTATGAATATAATTACTATTTAGTCATACTATGAGTAAATAGTGACTAAAGTACTTAATCGTTTTGAGATAAGTACTGTACGAGTTACTGTATGCTCTTTCACCCCAACACAAAGGTTAACTTAGATGTACAAAGTGCTCCCAACAACCTCCAGACAGTTTAAGTTGAATCATTATTTATATTTAATATATAAAAGTATCGTGTCATAGTGTTTGATATCAAGCACCTCCGAAACGGCTTGACCGACTTTCATGTCATTTTTTGTGCATATTTAGTGAGTTTGAGAAAAAGTTATAGGCTATTTTTGTACCTGCACAGTACTATATTTATATCCCTAGGTGATTTTTTTAGGTGAGAAATCTACTTATGACTTCTCCCAATCTAGGGCGGAGCGGGTGTGTATGTCAGACTTTTACTGACTAAAATGACTCGTATGAGTGCTATGTTCCTTCAGTTGTCCTTCATGTCATGGCCCTAGTAGGCTTCGGTCCTGCCCCTTACGGTTTTGCTGACATCTCCTTGAGGCGCGCGTTGAACACTACGCACCGTCGACGATTCGGGCTCGGTCCGGACGGTTACCGGACAGTCGGACGGACCTCTAAGTGATAAGTCTACTATCACACGGGCGAAGCCGCTTACAGCAGCTACTTATAAATATGCAATAGATAGCATGTACATGTGACTGCGTTTATAAGCAAAATACAAACGTAAATGATGTCATCGTAATAAAGAATTGAGATTTTTACATAAAACATAATGATTCCAAACTTGATTACATCGGTGATCCGTGATCACAAATGAATATTAAACTGGTTGTCCGCTGCAATTTCACCCGCGTCTTTGGTTGCTGCTGCGTTCCTGTGGGTCGTACTGTGATATTATATAGCATTTCCTCGATAAATCTACAAAATACAATCTCGATAAAGAGGTAAAGTTTTTTTTTTGTTTGTAGGAGGTAATCTCTGAAAATACTGGTACGATTGCAAAAATTTTTTCACTGATAGAAAGCTGCTTTATTCCTGAGTGACATAGACTATATTTTGAGTGCGCGGGAGAAGCCGCGGGCAAAAGCTAGTGGGTCTCACTGTAAAAGTCTTACTGTAAAAATATTTTACCATTTAAACAGTATTCTTCTGTTTTATAATAATCTAACTAATAACATAAAAGCGAAAATTTTGTGAATGTGTGTATGTTACTTCTTCACGCTCGAATGGCGGAACGGAACTAGATGAAACTTGGTAAACGGGTAGATTATGTCTTGGAATAGCACACAGGATAAATTCCTACTATCACGCGGTCAAATTCACTAGCAGTAGCTAATAATACAGACAAACATGTATTAATTAATAAAATACTGACAATAATAATGACAACTGTTTTCAAGTCACAAAAAACGTAGGTATTTGAGCTGTATAAAATTAAAAACACCTGTTCTTGCAAATTAATCTGCTAGTACAATTCCCAGCAAAATTGTAGGAGTAAAATGCCAAGGAAACTTTACGACAAGAGAATAATTCAGCAGACTATTATGCTAACGAAGTTTCAGAATGATAAGTGGTAGTAGGTAGCTTATTAAGTCCCACTGCTAGATGAAGGCTTCCCTCTCCTTTTTGCATAAACGTCTGTCCTCAGCCATTACGGGTCAGGCCCTCCGGTAGTTGTCAAGTTGTTCATCTCTCCACCTTCGTCTTGCTCTGCTGCGATGTCGCATTGTTTATAATATGGCATAAGCATAATCAGCCTTTTAATGTTCCAACTGCTGGGACTCAGGCCTCCTCTCTAGGAGAGGGAATGGGCTGTAATCCACCACGCGGGCCCAGTGTGGTTTGGTGAATGTCACATGTCTTCGAATTTTTGGTTCCGGCATGTCCTACATGCCGGTTTCCTCACGATGTTTTCCTTCACCGTTTTGAGAGCAGTGGTGATGAAATAAATTACACAAAGTAATGCATCTGTCCGGGTTTGAACCCGTGATCTACAATTCGTAAGTCGGGGCCGTTACCACTTTGCCACTACTGCTCTTGCATTGTGTTTAATGGAACCCAGTAAGTGGCTCTTTTAGCCCACAGCTCATCTGTCAGAATGATAAAATAGAAGAAATTCATGTTTTTTTTTTTAAAGTATGATTTTTTTATAGATATTCAAGTTTATTCTAACACTTTACAGTTCTCGCATTTCTATTCATCATCTACAAAAGTCTCCTATGATTTAAAAACATGATGATGATAATTTGCATTCAAAATAATTCATTTGCTCGAAATGGGTTTTTGTAGAAAACATACGCACGGGTAAAAATGGGTAAGGTATATCAATATCATTTTAGGTATATGTAGAATACATCTAGGTAAATTAAGTAAAAGCCCGATCAAAGGTAAATCCCAAGATTGGCCACTAAAACCTTACTGATAAAAATCTAAACGGTTTCGCTCGCTAATTATTTCATCTTTACTAGCATTTACCTGGTGAATCTTAGAGTTTTCCTAAAGAGACACTCATATCCTAAATTTCTTTTCAACAAATTTACTCAAAAACCCGCTCTTATCCCTACCGCATTTAGGCACGCGATTTACTGTTTTTGCACTAGTGCGGAAAAGTACGCGACTTCGCCCCGTCACAATATATTACATTAGTTGTATCAGGCTGGGCTAGCGCCCACGAGTTGCACGTCAATCCCCGTTTATTTATATCTTTTTTTAGCGTATAGAAAAACCAAACTTTCTCCACTTTTATCAAAATGTAACTATTCTCAGTTATATACGGTTTGCTATAAAAAAAAAAAACAATAGTGGATTAAGCTCCCCTGTGTACATCAGCGGTCTTATTATCGTTGTTCTTAAAAGTAGTGTGTACGATAAATAATATAAGACGTTGTTGGCTAAAATATATAACCTTTTTCGTACCAAAGGTCATGAAATAAGACTAAAACATTATTAAAATAAATGTCATGCAAAAGTCATTACAAAAAGTTTTTATTAGCAACTTTAGGATTGCCACAGACGTCATTAAAAAAAAATTTGATTCGTTATGTTACACATATTTTTGGTTGTTTACCAAAAAATATGGCAAAATAGAATACAGCCATGATTGTATACGATTGGGGGCCTTACCACAACATATTAAAATTTCAGGCGAGCAAGAAAGAGGGATGGAGCTATACAGCCTATATACTGCCATCCCTTTAAGAGTTCAATTTACGTCGTCAAATGGTTATCGTTAACAGCTCTTGGCAGGGCCTCAGTGCGCCGGTTCTGATTGGATAGTCCTGCAAAATATCGGATACACAATTCAGCGTTTAGTGTAGACCGCCTATCAATTAACATGGTGTCAATGACATTTAGTCGGATTACAATCGTATTAGATCCTATTCAAACGCGAACCAGTCAACCTTGACGTTCATTTGAAAAGCTACATTATTAACTGTATTCACAAAAAGTCTATCGAACAAGTTTTTATTAGCGAAAGTTACACTGGTTATTCGATAGCACCGATTTTGGCATATGGGTTCAAGAGAATCACGATTGTATGTTAGGTATATAAGTATAGTATAGTAAGTATATATAAGGTGCAGCTTTGAATCTGCAAAAACTGTCCAGATGCAATTCTGTTAGTGGCTCGAATCAACAATAAAATGGCTACCTTGGTATTTTTATGGTTCCGTACCTGAAAAAGAAAATACGGAACCCTTATAGGATCACTTTGTTGTCCGTCTGTCTGACTTTTTTGTGTTTGTATCTTCTGTCAAGACCCTTTATCTCGGGAATGCGTGGAGATATCAAGTTGAAATTAAAACTGTATACTTAAATGTGCGGTCCCTTGAAACTGTGAAAAAATCAAACTTCTAAGTTAAGGGAAAAGAATGATACAGTTTATGTCGGAAAAAACATATATTCATTAAACACTCTCAAGAGAATCAAAATTCATAGGGTACTTCTCTTTGACCCAGAACCCTGAAATTTGGTACAAAGTAAGATCTTGTAGCACAAGTATAAATCTATAAATATGCAAACAGTGAATGTTGTTACGTCACAAAAAAAAACTTTTTTTGCTATTCGGGTAAAATCTGACTCGATGTAGGAATTGAACTCTTAATATAGGTAAGTTTGTACTGAACCCTCAATGAATTAAAAAAAAACTGGGCAAGTGCGAGTCGGACTCGCACTCGCACTTGCCAGTTTTTTAAATACAGAAATCAGTAAAAGCTTTTTATGGAGTAAATGGGCGCAGCCTTGTATAGGTGACATGACGCGTAATAAATTGCAACGTGTGATTCTGTTTTTTAAAAGAACTCAAAATTTTCAAAAAAAGCTGCAATACTTGCATTACATCTTACATTGAAAACAATTTATTTACGTTTGAAACTGCAATACACAATATGACCTGTAACTAGAATAATACATACATATCCCAATTAGGTAATTATATTACACTGTACTTAAATGCACTTACCTAGTATTTTTTAAAGAAATTAGTTATTATAATTATAATATTTACCTACATATAATGGGCATCGACATCACATTAGTAGCGCAATACAGATGTATTGGCATCTACGCAAGCACACCCAAACACGCTAGTGACGCAATCAAGATTTATCAAAACAGGTAATTTTATTTTTCCTAAAGTTTTTTCGTAAACATTATTTTAGGATTAAAAATTACCTATTTTAAAAAACAGCTGAAATTAATTCAGTAGCCGATTCTGAACATACTGTTTTCAGAACGAGCGTTTATTTATTAAATATTACATGTTGTAGAGCTGAATGTGTACATATGTGAAAACATATGCATGTAAAAGTTAAATTAAAAGTAGATCCAATAGTAGCTTCAGGAAACTCTGAAATTGAAATATACTTTTTATACTTCCTGTTCAAACCGGTCTTTTGTTTTATTTCGCAAATTGGAGTACCAATTATAATATTTGGGAATCGCTTCATAGTAAATATCTGAAGAAGCAAAGGGTGGAACACTTGGAGCTGCCTTGTCATTGTTAACGTTCATAAAGTTCTTTGTTTTAGGCCTATTTGTATAAATGATATTTGAATTAATTGTTTCGGAAGTTATGTTTATTCATTTCGACAATGTTTTGTTTCTTACCTTATCCTTATACAATATTCTCGATTTTTGTTTATCAAGCTTGTTGCTCTTTTATATCGTCTGCCTCTAATGTTTTATACTTATTGACATTGTTAACTATATCGCCTTCTTCTTTTTCTGTTTGAGACTTGACATCAATAAACGGCGCCATCACGGTAGGTTCATTAATCTTACAACTAGTTTATAGCAAAACATAATTGAATATTATGATCATTAGAATGATTGTAACAATTGAAATAGTGGTTGATACAATCAAGTGCTTTAGGGAACAAGGAATGATTGAATGTGACAGATTCAAATTGTTTTCATTGTTACTGTTTATTTTGGTTGATGACATCTAGAACTTTTATAGACAGGACTCGCATGGCAGTAATTATTAACAGTTCACTTTAATATGGGTCCTAGTACCTTTCTTTTGGCTCCACAGCCCGCATAACTTTTGCTTTGATATGCTCTGCATTTACGGAATCTTACTGTCATTTCAGCTAGACTAAAACCTTCTATATCGGTAAGCAGATCGCTTTATGTTTCAAAGAAGCAGTACGATCCTGCCATTTTACTCCTTCTCCTATACTATTTTTGGAGGTTATATAAAGGTATATATATATATATTCTTGCTATATCACTTAATACACGTTGGCCACTACGAAGCATCTTACCGAATCGACCAATATAGGTCTTTATATATATATATTTTTTTTTTTTAAACCGGTTTGTTTGTACCAAAGTCAACAAGGCCAGGTAAAGGTATCCTTGTGGGTTATTTTGTTCTTTTTTTAACCGACTTCAAAAAAGGAGGAGGTTATCAATTCTGTTGTATGTTTTTTTTTATGTGTGTTACCTCAGAACTCCGTCGTTTATGGACCATTTTGCAACTTTTTTTTCCTCTTAGAGGAAAAAAAAGTTCTTTTTCTGAAAAATTCTGAAAAAAATGGAACCAATCGGAAATCAACTTCCGATTGGTTCCATTATTTTCAGAATCTAGTTCTGATGTTGGGATCCATGAGGAATTGAGGGAACTCCTCAAATATTATAGGCAACCATATGGTGAATTTGATATTTTCATCAAAACTTAAGCATTTACAGTCAAAAAGTAACATTTGATGAAGTGGAACTGGTAAAGAAGACCAGAAATGGCCAACAGAACTTCATACTCACACAGATATCACAATGTTATCACAAAGTTAAGCGACTATGACAACACAAATAAATAAATGGTTCTAAATGGTATCATCAAAGTGAAGTCGGTGGTAAATATGAAACAAACAATACCGAGAAACACCGACTTCCGAAATTAAAGTTATTTTTATCGTCTTAGTGTTATTTTTTTTTAGTGAATTCGTTTTTTTTTTTTGTAAAAAGCTTTTTTTTGTACTTGACACCATTTTGTTTTATAAACACCTTTTTATTTCAAAGAGCACTCAATACTGCCAATTTGTATTGCTTTGATATATTCATAACTACCTATTTTGGATCTTGGTAACCAGTTTACGTTTATATATTTTTATGTTAATTTCAAAATCCTTAAAAACGTCTTTTATAATCAACTTGACATCTACTTTATAGGACTTAAATAATAAAAAGTTGAAGACAGGTTTTGCTGTAAAATTTGGTGATAACCATTCCGTTCACTTGTGTGATGATTAAGGCAATTCTCACTCGTCCCGTGTACATATACTGGTTTTCAAATGATTTTCCATCAACAATTTCTCAGACGCAGCCCAACATTTTGAAGATGTTGGCGGTGGGAAACGGTGTGCTTCAAAAATAATGTTAAGCCATTGACCTCCGATGCTTACCAAAGCTGTGAATTGTTCGAAAAAATTACCATAGCCCTTAAACGCAAAGAGTAACTGAAAGAAATGAATACACGTCGGCTTTAGCTAGTAAAAGTTGAACACTTTCTCTCGCTCCACCCAGAGCGAGATATTTTATTTGATGGTTTCCTGTATCCGATCTCTTTTCGTTTGTGCCGAAATTCCATTCCGATTATGAGAGTGAAGAAACAGTGAGTGAACCTGTATGAACACGCTTGAGAACTACCTATATTTTGATAGTCACTGCTGAGATTTGCCTATACGATGACTGCTGAGATACCTATTTTTATGAGTAAGACATTTTTTCAACCTGTGCATCTCAATCAGACTCATAAGCATCATTATTATTTATTCATCATCATTTCAGCCGAAAGACGTCTACTGTTGGATATAAGCCTCCCCCAAATGTCGACACAACGAACGGTCCTGTGCGTCTCGCATCCATCGTACTCCCGCAACCCTTACCAGGTCATCGGTCCACTTGTAGGAGGCCTTCCAACGCTACGTCTTCCGGTACGTGGTCGCTATTCCAGAACCTTACGGCCCCAACGGCCATCCGTTCTGCGAGCAATGTGCAATGTCCATTGCCACTTAAGTTTGGCGATGCTTCGTGCCTCACTCCTGATTCGATCACGCAAGGAAACTAAAGTCCCACTGCTAAGCAAAAGCCTTCCTCCATTTTTTCTATTGTTTTCAGCTCTGGGCCACTACTTGCCGAAAATTCCTAAAGAAGACTACAAGTCATCCCGCCGCGTTCGAATTATTTGAATTAATAATTCAGTTCTGAACTTTAAATTTGCACGGCGCCATAATAATTAATATTTATAGAGCTACGTTGGATGGAATAGGTTGTAAAGAATCAGGCCAATTGAATTGCATCTCACGTTCGTTTTTACCGTAGTTAATTAAAACGGTAGATTATAATGGTTCACACACACATCAGTCACGACAGTATTAAGTGGCTGATAACACATGTGTCGGGATATAGAGGTATGGCTTCTTATAAAAATCAAAGATAATTTCCTTTCACTGTAATTAATTCTGCTTTTACTTAATTCAGTTCTTAAATTAAGTTCAGTTCAATAGCTATATAATATAATTTTATATCTATGTATAAAATTATAAAATATATTTTTAATGTAAAATTTAACACTTTAATAATTTGCAGTACACCGCAGACTTTTAACGTTAAGTTCTTACAGTTCTTCCTAAGGTCTTCTGGTAGATATCGCTGTTAGCGTTATCATATAAGACCACTATTGTACCCATAGATTTAGTTAGTTTAAAAGTCTTGTTACTACTTTGGTGTACATTAATAATTTTATTCTATTCTTCTTCTATGAGAAATAGTGTGGAAAAATCCGTTGTCCTATATTGAAAAGACACCTTTCGATCAGACAGACGGGAGTGGAGTTCCGTCTCCATGTACCCCATGGTTTTCTTCGAACTTGTTGATGTAGTTCTTAGTCACGTGGGTGACCTCTATTTTTAAGATGAAAATTCATCAAACAACTTATGTTCTTTCAGTTGCCCTTTGCATTCCCCGGCCGCGGATTCTTTCGAACAATCCCACTGTGTGTAGTTCCGAGTCACGTGGATAACTTTTTTTTGAGGTGGAAAATCATCAAACAACTCCTAGCTCTCTGGATAGAGCGAGAGGGAATGTCAGTCTTTTACTGACTAAAACCCACCTGTGTTCCTTCAGTTGACCTTCGCGGTCCGATCACAATAACTCTTTCGAACAATCCCGGCTGCCCTAGCAACGTACGATTTGTTTGACGTCAGAACTATTTTTGAAGTTTGTATGTGGAGGTATAAATGCCACTACAGAGTCAATATTCAAATGTTTCAACTAAACTATACATATTTTATGACATATCTGCCCAACGACTTCTCTATGATAAGTCAGTGTATATGGAACTTTACAGCAATACAGAAAAGTTATGCAATCCGTAGGTATTATTACACACACGAATGAATCGACGGAACAAAAATAAATAAGAGCTGGAAATAATATTATAGTGTATATAAATCCGTATTTCCTCAAACATAAAATGCAATACTACTTTACTCGTAAAATACATACATTCAGAATTTTCAGGAATACAGTTATTGTGGTCGTTAAAAAGCAATCAATGTGGAACAAAAACTCAATTTATTCTTGTAAAGATATTTCCGACGAATTTAGGTAGCTATAATAAATTATAAGCAAATTCGGGAATAAATTACGCAGCAATTTACAATATTCCAGAATTGTTAATAGAAAGGACATGCTTACTAAGCCGACGGAATGAAAAAGGCTGGCAATTAAGTTGAAATAAAAAAGAAAGAAAAGGTTTTATACAGTGGGTAATTATAATGAGGCTTTAGTTAACCATGCTTGATAATAATGATTTGACACGAGTTAATAAAAAGTCCAAGATCTATATTCCATATTGGAGTCGGTTAATTATTTTAACTTCAGGGCTAGCTAACGCAGCAAGCGACATTATCGAATTTTTCAATTGCCTACATCCACCTTAAATATCACTTTTAATAGTCCCCTTACACGTATGGCAAGGCTTTATAATGAAAGGTCCAACTTGATGGATTACCCTATCGATATCTTCTCCATGAGTTTCGCTTCATACAGACGCTGCCTGTATAAACAGTGCAAATAATGTACGTCTTTATATTTCAGCGTGTTTTGTCTTGGTAGTGTTCTAGATTTTAGGTATTTTGGACACACTTTTTTGTTCTGTTTGTCTCTAATATTCATTTAGTCAATGTCATGCATACCTGTTATTTGCATGGTTACTGAAATGCCAATTTTAGATGTAAGCTTATTTGAATTGTAAGTGACTGTGCTGTTGGTGTGCTTATTATAAATAAATAAATATATATAAAAGGTGAAACTGACTGACTGACATATCAACGCACAGCCGAAGCTATTGGGATTAGGAGCGTGTATTTTTGCACAAGGTTTCCTTTTTTATTGTAGGTGAGCACTAAGACGGGATTTTCCAAAATTGACCTCCTAAGTGGATGAAAAGGGGGTCCAAAGTTTCTATGGAGAAACCTACATTCACACGGGCGAAACTACTAGCAGAAGCTAGTTTTTTATAAAACTTTGCCCCCCACTAGGAGTTACTCTTGTATCGTGAGTGTGTTCACAACACGTAAATTGATATACACAAACTCAGACCCGGAACAACTATCTGTAGGCCATACAAACATTTGTTCTCAGCGGAGCTAATCTTGCCTTCCGAATTTTCGGGTGGTAAATCAGCAGATAACTTCTCCCGCTCTGAGTAGAGCGAGAGTGAATGTCGGATTCTTACTGACTAAACTCGCCCGGTGACTCTTTCAAACAATGCTGCAATCCTGCCATGATGTCATCATGTTTTGATAGGCTTGAAAAAAGCTATACTGTTTTGTGCAAGTCTGGTCTACAATAATATGGAAACGAATTACAATAAAACGTTTCAACCTTGACCGCTGATATTCTTGGTTCTTTGGGTCAAGAGCATTTATTAACTAATTGAAGATTAGACATCATGTGACACCCATCAACCTGCTTGGGGTCCCCGAATAACGGCCCGATTATTCTCACGGGAAACTTATGTCACAACAATGAGAATAACATAGGCTGATTAAATTAGTTTAGGTGAGATAAAACATCACAAGCAACAAGGCAGCCCAAGCGAGAGAGCGAACGAATAGGAATCACCGACAGTTGACAACGTACGCTTGCTCCTCTTATATCCCGGGCATGACCTGTATGGCAAGACAAGCAAACGAACGCTAGCGAAAGAAAGGAACGCGCGTCTAAATGCTAGAGAGAACGCGGTATTTCCCACTGTCAAACGTTCACTCACTCGCCTACATAATCTGTACCTGGTATAAGAGGAAAAATCACCATTACCTGCTCTAGTTTTTATAATAACATCGGTGTCATTAACACCAAAACGACCTTAACACGACGCGTGCCAACGAAACAATGAACTGATGTCAGCTGACCGTGGCACAGAAAGGGATGACACATCACAGGCGAGATAACCCGTTCGAAAAGTTAATAGCAATTCCTTTATGACAGTGATGGACGATGGGAACATGGCAACCCCATAGTAACACCACAGCAATTGAATTAAACCTTATGGCTCAACTCACACTAACTCAGTCTAAGCGTCCCAACACGTTGTTTTTCTTCTATTGCATGTTCATCCCTATTTTCCCATTATTAAGTTTTATGCAAATAATGAATCACGCGTCGACTCGCGTCGTTGTTAAAGTCAAACTGCTTCGCGTGTGACGCGATACGCGTGTGTGACGCGTTAGCTGACGAATACGAGCGTCATTTACGAATGTTCAAAAGTATCTGAGGCCCTACTACAAGCTCTTGAAGCGATCCATTTGACCATCTAAACTGAACTGTTAAAGGGTTATATATAGAGTGCATTTTAATACATCATGGTAGGTAAGGCCTCTGCCCCCCTAGCCAAGTTACAATCGTAACGTTCGCGCCGAACGCCTCGAGTAGGCCACGCCTCCGATTCCTTTGTTCTGACCACGTGACTGAGCGTTGAGAGTTCGGCGCGAACGATACGATTGTAACATGGCTAGGGGGGCAGAACTGCACCGTGATCCGGGCGCACTAATGCGAGCGTTGGCAGTGTGCGTTGAGCCTTAGTTTGACGATGTCGGCTGTCCCGTGATTTTCCCATAGGAAATGTTAAACTTTTACATGATGAAATAAAAGCACTTAAAACTTTTTATTTTGGACTCCCTCTGGACAAGTGAGATTGGAATTCGAGAAATTATGTGGCTTGTTTGTCCGAAAATTCTTTTGGTACAACGATTGTGTATTATAGCGATTTTTCTCTCCTATTCAAGTGCCTTTATCTTCAACTTGCTTAGTATAAATCAGTAGATAACAAGGTTTATGCAAATCTGCAATGGTCTAATTAATTCTATTCCTATTTGTTCTCTATCTACATGGTATGGAAAACTAATGAGATTTGTTGGAATAATTATCCATGTGTATTGTACACATGGAATCAAATAAACATGTTCTATGAAATTAGCATGAGGTAATAACTAATGAGGTAGTCTTAGATTGCATTGCCGTATGGTACTTGAAAACTAAATCCGATTGTATAATTAGATTTAAAATGCAAGAACTGTACCACTAGGTATACTCCTAACGGTACAATTCATTATTTTACCATTTTACCGATAAAAGAAAATTTGCAAAAGCCATATAGAGATGGTATGAGATTAAAATTCAAGCAATATACCTAAAAATTTGCCAAATCCTAATATAGATAGGAAGCTTCAAGTTCGTTTTAAATTCATTACAAGCCTCCCATAGCCATGCCTGTCCATGGCATTTTAGGTCGGTGACCCGGTCCTGGAACCTGTCTCGGGATACCATAAAGGCATTGCAATAAAACGAAGTAACCACATCGATTAGACTTCCAAGAAATAAGGGAACAGGCAACGTGAAATAAATTGCGAATCTTCCTTGGTTTTTGCTGTCTCGTGACTAAAATGGAATGCAAGTACTGTAATAGTAGGTACCTACCTACCTAATAGATTTGTGAAAGTCGGTTAGAATGGTTCACGCAGTGATTGAGTGATTGAATACTGCGCTTTTTTGAGGGAAATCATCCAATGACTGCTCTCGCTCTAGGACGGAGTGGGAGGGCGTTTAACTGACCCACTTCTATGTTCTTACTTGGCCTTGCGTTCCAGGACCGCGGGTTTTCCGCGCGGAAACTATCCCATGGCCCCAAAGCGCACCCAAGGCCCTAAATTGTTTGCTGAGCTGCGTCGCGGGTTCGATTCTCGTACAGAACAAACATAGACAATTTACAAGAGATGAGAGTCTCGTGTATGAAAGTTTACACGTTATACAGGAATATTTCCTAGTGTAGTGTAACGTTTTGGAAACTAACAAAGAGGTACATCAAGAAGGCGTCTACTATAGATAGAAGACGAGTGTCACGAATCCAGGGCTATGAAATTGATAGACAAATAGATATACTCTTTATTGTACACCAATGGTACAGTAGTGGCTTAAGATTACCACGATGTAACAATAGCCGAAAGGGTTACCGTGGCCCTGAAATGCAAAGCACAACTGATAGGAACACAGATGGGTGTCAGTGAGTACAAGTCTGACATTCCCTCTTGCTCTGGTTTTTTTTTTAATTCTTGACTAACTTTTGCCGGCAGGCCCCTTTCCCTACCCCCTTTGTAAAATTAAGAGATTCAATTATTGTAGTACTCGATATTATGACAGAATTCTTTTAGAACTAAAGATAATTATGTGGAACAAAATTTCGGGATTTTGAACATTATGGGTACTGCAGTTTATAGCAAACGTGTTATAGATAATAATTTTCGGACAAACAATTTTAAGAGAAGAAAGGGAGTACCCACCTGAAGACAAGCGACAATATGGTCGACGATGGAGCACGCTTCGATCGAGCATCCTAGAAGTAACTCAAGAACCCAAGGCCGAGAGCTAGCTCTCGGCCTTGGCTTGGTGACATTTGATAATTTTCCACAGAATAAAAAAGGCTAAAGAGAATATTGGACAAATCTAAGCTGATGATTTGTTCATTAGAAGATAGAAAATATATTTTTGGGTCGGTTTCTGACCGTTTTTTACCGGTTGCATTTTGGGGAGTGTGCGTCAGAATGGCATAGCCTAATTCTGCCAAGCCCGTTCCATCATCAGACCAGGCGGCGTACGGCGATGCGCCCCTGGTGATGCCACATGTTGGACATCCCACCTAATACACAATTGAACCGTTGTAGCAACACATTCATCGTGCGTACAGCTAAGGAGCGGAATTCCCTGCTGAATAAGGCTATATGGTAAATCTATGAGCACAAAATAGATGAGTAAGTATCAAATACGACAACAATCATCTATGATCATTACTCTTCCTTTTATTCGAATTCTTAGTCAACTAATCAGTCACACATCATTAGTTTTAATGTGTTATGCTATGACTCATGAAGTTAAGACAATTTTAATAAACCTCATTTGGTAACGTATAGCATTCCAAGGCCTACATAAATAACAAACTCTTCTTTGCTTATTTCTACACACTATAGTCTACATCTCTTCTAATCTCTCCTTTCGCAGGTCTGCTGGAAGAAATTTCTTTTTGAAATAAGCAGTACTTTTAAAAAAGAAAGTTTTTTAAAAAGGAAGTTCTTTATTCGGTAGTTTTTTTTATATTCTTTTATTTAAGGACTTAAGATTTTCGTGCACGATGTTTTCTTCTGGCACAGGTATAACAGTTCTTAATAGGTGTACTGTCAATTGTGGTTTCCATAAATTCCGAAGAAAAACTAGAAGAATTGTCTTTAAACAATTTTCTCTAAATTGTTTTGTTTTTTTTTTTAATTCTCATCTGATACCTTATAATGAACATTACAGAATTCGTTGAATCACAAATTATCCTGTAAAACCATGTGGGTTATGCCACCTCGCTGATAACAGTGTAGTAAATTGAACTGTTATCTTTGTAGGACACCGTCATTGTAAATGACGCTCTGTGTACAACATGTTGGAACACTACCTATCTAAGACGATACGGGGAGTGTTGTTGTGAGTGTTGTATTGCAATATGAAGTAATGTTGGGTTTACTCATGAGTCAGACTGTCAGTAGTATGGCTGAGTTTTACAACTGGCAGGCTAAAAACGTCGTTTCTGGCGTTGTGCCAGTGTATCCGACTTGTCAATATGATTGACGGCAAACGGGCACTACTAGCTGGGTATTTTTGGTGTACAATAAAAAATATCTATCTATCTATCTAGGGCTGATGTTAACCAAGTCTGCGGAAAAAGGATTAAGCATTTGTTTTTTTTATTTGCTAGTTTAAATGCCTACTTTATAGCTCTGAAAAACTAATGTGAAAAACATACCTTCATCAACAACATTTTTTTTTCTTTGTTTTGGCAATTGAACCGGTTGCGGCTATTCTGCCAGTGTCAACAACAAAATTATAAAGCTTCAAAGCTACTGTAATAAGAAAGAGAAGTCCGACATGGACTTCGACATCAAAGGCCATGACACCCTTGCGGCCGCCATAGAAAAAGGCGTCTTGGCACGGGAGACAGAAATATTTATTTAAAACCGAGATATCGTTGCTTTTCTACCAATTTTAAAAAACAACACGACACAATTGTTATTCTATTTTTGAATATTAATTGATAAATTGATTACATTTTGTTTTTATTATTTATAGGCTCGCGTTTGACCACCATCTCACCTGATAATAAACGATGAGGTGGCCGACTATGGAGCACGCTTGCCTAGAAGTAACCTATTCACTCTTGACTTAAAGATAACAAATATTTTTTTAATGTATATTCTCTATTGTTCGAAAGAGTCACCGCGGCTCTGGAATGCTTAGGGCAACTGAAAAATTACAGGTGGGATTTCGTCAATAAAAATCTTACACTCCCTCTCGATTTACCCAGAACGGGAGAAGATATTTGATGATTACCCTAAAAAAATATATATCCGACTTGCCAGTATGATTGACAGAGAATACTAGGGATCAGCTCTAGTAGTCTCCAAGATTGTTCGCCAGATTCAGTGTGACCTAGAATGCAAAGAGCAACTGAAGGAATACTGGTAGGGTTTACTAAGTTAGAGTCCGACACTTAAAAAAATACAACAGAATTGATAACCCCCTCCTTTTTTTGAAGTCGGTTAAAAAATACTTAATGCTCTTAACCTAAGATATCGTTCTGACGTCATCTCAAAGCTCAGTCACGTGGTCAGAAAAAAGGAATCGGAGGCGTGGCTTACTCGAGGCGTTTGAAGCAAACAAAACGATCTTAATTTGGCTGAGATATACCAGTTTTCCACAATCGCGCTTACGTGATTATGACGTTATTTATTACTCAGCTTTCTCTTGATATTTTGGAAATACAGGTATCTGTATTTCCAAACGGTATATCCACACGGTATCGTATTTCCACACGGTATATCCACACGGTATCGTGTGCATGTAATCTAGGTTTCAACTGAAATCAAAACATGTATAAAACTAATCCAGTAAAGACCTCTGAAAACCTGTTATTTTGCGTGATCTTTGGCCCTTTATAGTGTGGTCCCTATAAATTAAAATAGCAAAGAAATGTAAAGAAACGAGATTCTAAATGGCATATTTTTTTCCAAAATATTTTAAGGTTTTAAAAAAAATGTGTACTTGACAGAATTACCGAATGCCACCAGAGCGTTTATGCTTTATCTCTTTTTTCTTTTAATATACCTAATTCTGTATTAATAAAAAACTTTTGTAAAAAAAAATACAAACATCGACTTCCGAAATTAAAATTATGTTGCACTTTTTAGTGTTTTATTTTTTACATTGAAGTCGGTTATTTTTTTCTTTGTAAAATATTTTTTTATTTTACATTTTTTAGTTGTAGTACCTCTAATAAAAAGTACTTCTCAGCCAAATTTAAATAGTGTGCAAGTCCTATAGTAAGGTACCTATAAAATGTAATCATTAAAACATCGCATAACAATTCCAATAAGCCAAGCCCAGGCCTACCTTCCGGCTTCATCATCCGATCAGTTTGATATATCCCTCTTTTGTTTCAGTTAGTTATTGACTACACTGCACAAAGCAACTTGTTACGACAGTTCTGCTGTGATCATATGAGGAGTTCCGTTCCTTGTCTTCAAAGTTCAACATCAGATTATTACAATATTTCTATGGAACTAACATGGAAGCATAACATTTCAGTCAAAAAAATAATTTTCAAAATCGGTCCACGATTGACCGAGAAATCTGTGAACATACATTAAAAAAATACATTCAGGTGAATACAGAACCTTCTTCTTTTTGAAGTCGGTTAAAAAAGGGGTAGTAACACGGACTGAAACTGTTTATTTTGTAGAACCACTTGTAAAACTAAATCTCTTTTCCAAATGCTCTAAACGTCAAAACAAGCATTTTGTTTCGTTCATATTTCTTTACATCGACTTAAATAGTTTTTTTTTTTTTTGAAACGTCATCCCATAGTAGTAATTACTCCTGTATCGTTGGTGCGATACACAACACAACCAGACTCGGAACCACTACCTGCAGGCCATAAAAACATTTGTTCCATGCGGGAATCGAACCCACTATATGCAACGCAGCAGCCAATCGTTAAACCACTGCACCAACCGTGCCTTTATACATAGGTACACCTCTGAACATACCTTACGTGTTAATGGCAACTCATAGTTAGGAATTATTGCAAACTTAGAATAATATTCGGCATCATTTTCTATACGAGGACATTGCCTTGGTGTTGCAATCATTAAATTATTTGAGATGACAAAACAATTTTGTTACAAGTTCTTTCTTAGTGTTGGTTACTGTATAATAATACGATAGCGTTATGTTGTGGTATTTTTTTTTATTTGTTACTTAGACACACTAATACTAACATACAGACTAGGAAACACTTATTCGATTGCTAAGCTGCCAATAAAAAATAGACTAACAAAAAATATTTCTCCTAAGCGATTTACATAAATGCTGTTTGACTGTTAGACACTAAACTGACAGACAATTATAATCTCGTTTGGTCTTAATAAATGAGTCCAAAATCATAACATGTGCGTTAGCGTTTACAGAATATTGACATATCAATATTTTAATTTATTAATAATAAAATTTTAAAAAGAGGTTACATACATATCTGATTTTGTCAATAAATTCTTTTTAGCATATATAAGAACTTTCAATAAAATATTTTAATTAAGATCAATTCTACAGAATAGTGTGCAACAGTCTGTAATATTATTTAAGATAATATTTATTTACACAAGTATAAGGAACAATATTTTAAATATATGGCATCGAAAAAGTATTTTAGTACAAAATACTGCGATCGTGTTCTGTTGAAAGATTATTTTATTGTTATTACAATTATTTAAAAGTGGTTTTTCTTGTAATTCTTACATAATAAGAAATAAAGATTTTTTTCTAAATGATTTTTAATAATATATTACTCACGTTGAAAATCCTCGCGGGGTCGTTGACATAGTCAATTTCATACATTTCAACCTGTTGTGAATACAAATCAATATTGATTCAGTAGAGTTCAATTGAAACTAAATTGTCATGCCCTTCGGCTTGACGAGGTTACATGTGAATACACCATTATAAAAGAACTCGCTACATTGGGTTTCCTAAAATACATTCGAACGGACTGAAACATTACATTATCTACAACAGTCACCTGGTTTCTGACAACCAATCTGCTGCTGTCAGAAGACATGTTAGCTGCTGATTTGATTTGCCAAAAAAATAACAGTAAATCAAATCTCTTTACAAAATAACAGCAGTACAAATAGAAAACAGTTACAAAAACAAAGGGTTTTTGGTTAATAATTGGTGTAATATGTAACCGAAGTGGCTAGTTTTTTTTTACACATTTCACGTACTTCATACATCAATAAGGCTTTGGAAGTTAATACAAATAATTATTGTAAATAATTACAAGTACAACAACATATCAACATAGCAACTACAAACGCAGTTGCAAAAATACTGACAATGACTATTTCGTATAACTTAGTTGGAAGGACTCACTGCACAGGCGAATAAGCAGCTTTGAAGGATTCTAGGGCATTGTTAATAGAGGCGTCACTGCAAGCGTTTCCATTGTCGTAGGAGACAGCACAACCGAAGCCATTGAAGCACAGCTTCTGCTGCGACTTTTCATCCGCACAACACGAAAGAATAGCAGCATTACACATGCTCGGGGTCCTCAGGGCTCCCGGCTGTTCAGCGAATTGTGGAGCTGGAGTAGATGGATGCTGGCTCTGTAAATAAAGATAACAATATTAAACACGACATTGATATGTTGTCATCTGCAGGAATTACCGGCTTGTGCGCACGAAATCAGAAAGTGGAACCACGCGTAAATAACTGAATTGCAGACTTAGTTTGCTGCTCCAGTGCTGATAATAAAACTGATTTTTATCGAAATACTCTTTTATAAACTATAAGATCAAAGATGTTTGAAATAATAAATGCAGGGATTACGTAACATTCACGTGGATTTATATTTTCGAGAGACGGTAAATCTTAAGAAATACTGGTAAGAAGTTTGTTTAGCTTTATTGAAGGTCTAGACGAAGATATGTTAATGAATTTAGAGTGTACCTCAGACATCATCAGTAAAATTATCTTTGATTAGGAACGATGATGAGTGCTGCAATTACCTCTATCTATTAATGTTTATGTAATTAACGAGTGACTACTTACATCTTCCGTAAAACTGCCGTGCTCCACCTTTGGTGGTGGTCGTTTCATTGGTCGTACCGGTTTGATCGGATCGAAGGAGATTGGTCTTGAACCATCAAAGTCATCTGTGTCATCATCTTTATCAATGACGAATCCCCAGTTCTGGTTTGTGTCCTCCATTTCAGGAAATCTGCTGTGAATGGATGGTTTCTTCGTTGTATTTTCTGAACAAGGGCTGTACTGTGGAACAGGGTAGGGAATTGGATATGGAATATAGATAGGGTGTGGTGGTTGTGGCGGCGGCTGAGGCCTTCTGACATAAGTTGAAATCTCTTCGAGTAACTTTACAATCTGTGGTAAGAGGTCTTGTTGATTACGATCATAGTCCCTTCTGTCGGGATAATAATGTTGGGCTGGCATGGCATAGTCGTAAGCACCATAGTTCGCTTGCCACCTTCTTCGCCGATGACGGTTCATATCTGATGAGTGCTTTCTGACTCCATCGTTATGGTCTGAAGATAGCGAATCGGGATCATTGACCTCGTCCAATAAGTGTCTCGGGTAGACTTCTCCCACACAAAAGAACATTGCTAGTAACAAAATAAGCGAATTCATCTGTAAAAGAAAAAAAATAAACAGTCAGGAAACTCGTTAAATAACCTTCAACTTAAACGCGGAAACGTAGGTGGACCTAATTATTGATGTAGATTTTTTGACGGTTACTAGTTTAAAAACAATCTGTCGCTTGTGACGTTTGGACGTCTCACTGTTGACTGACTTCTTGTTTGTCAACAAAAACTATGTTATTTACATACAGTTGCTTTGTTAACCAATTCACATGTCTTATAGACCTAGATGACGAGACTGGTGTGCCGTCCATGGTTCATTAGTATTTGTGGTGTTATACGACCTCAAAGCTAAATTGAATTTTAATTTAATTCTCAACATGGCTTGTTGACATTTTATTTGAGTCGTCCGCCAACGACTTGTATATTCTTACACAGAAGCCGGTTTTAGTGTTGGTTGAGATGATGATATTGACAAAATTATGGATCTGAGAAACATGTTTTTATGTACCGTCTCAAAGTTATTTCAGAAAGTAAAATAATTTTCAATTTATAAGCTACCAATTCTCAAATTCAATTAATTACGATATCAGTGTTTGTGACCAATTCATTATTTGCTGATTAGAGGCTATTTATTATAAAGCACCTATCTCATTAGCAACTTGCTAATGATTTCTGATAGCAATCGAACTTAACACACGTTTTTCCATAGCGATACCATACAAAAATTCTTGAATACTGACGTTAATATTGTCAATAATTGAAAAGTCACAAGTTAGTGATAATTTTATGTCAGTTATCCGAGTGTAACACTGGCACTATAAGTAGGTAGGTCAAGCACAACGATTCACTGGTAAACTATAGAAAATACTTTCTTTGAAACTTGTTGGTATCGTCTTAAAAACCAGTTTTTTTTTTGTGCAAGCTGCAACAGACACACATTCACTGTCTGATCCTAAACTCATACAATTGTAAGTTCCGTTAATTATCACAATATCCCATTGAAACACCCTCAAAAAGCGAATACACACCTTGTCGCTATTTTTAATCGCAGACAAAAATAAACAAGTTTCTCGTACGTCACACAGCACAACACTATTTTAATGTCGTTCGAAATTTAAATCATATCACATTTAGTTTAGTGTTTATTTTGAAACGCGTGTGGGCTCCGCGCGCTTGTGTTCAAGACTGACGCTAGCACTTTGTACGGCAAATTGGTTACGAATGCGCCGGAGTACATTCCGCGTGAATATATACAGTAATAAGCTTTGTACGTAGGTACGTCAATTCGAACTTGGAATTTCCATGAAGAAGAACTTTAAACGCACCCCTAATGTATTATCATATCATAAGAGATTAGGGCTGTATATTTTATTTTATTTTCAAAATTATTTTTATATTCAGTGACTATTAAATTAAAAATTAATTTAATAAATTTTTCCTTTCAGATGAGCAAGAGGTTGTAGAAATTATTGCAAAATTTTTTTTTTCTAAATAAAGAAATATATCGGGCGATAAGCTAATAATAAATAGTAGAAGGTAATAATTTAAGAATAATAAATATTATTACTATTACTATTTTGTTTAAAACAGAATCAAAAGATTTTTTTATACAATCAATCAATCAATCAATCAATCAATCATTTTATTTGCATAATATGGGTTTACAAAGATGTTTGCACAGTTACAGTTTCACCATATTCAGCTTATGTTCGCATGCAAATGTATAATAAACTGTCATATGTTATTATGGTTAAGTCTTTAAAAAAAATTCGTTATACATTGATAGAAGTCAATCCAAATAAACATTAAAAATTATTAATAGGAATACAAAAAGTCAAGTGGTACATCATGGTTATAATAATTTAAAAGTCAAATTAAATAAAGTTCAAATTAATTACGTCAAAAAAGCAATATATCTATACATATTTGAATTGCTATTATACAAATATATGATGTTTATAAAAATTTAACCTTACCCACATATACTGGTGAGGGGGGGGGGGTGATAAGTAAACTTAGGAATCGAACCTCGTCAAAAAGTTTTTTCGGAACTATATAAATACAGGAAGAAAGAAGAAAACAGAACATCTGCATTTCTTAGAAACTTTTTTCATAGAATTAACGAGTCAGATTCTGTTTTTGATCGTAATGACACACCTTTTCAAATCTTTCTCAATAAATAAATCGGTATTTTCCGATTAGTTTACTTTTCCGATTTATCGTTTAGATTAAATTGTTTATATCACCGTCATTATGCAATAATAAAATAGTTTGTGTAATTTATTTCATCAGCACTGCTCTCAAAACGGTAAAGGAAAACATCGTGAGGAAACCGGCATGTCCTAGAACCGAAAATTCGAAAACGTGTGACAACCACCAACTCGCACTGGGCCCGTTTGGTGGATTACGGCCCATACCCTTTCCTAGGGAGGAGAGAGTTATTAAAAAAATAAAAATAATTCGTGTTTCAAAACATTGCCCTCATTTCTTCCTACGACTGAAAGTAAAATATACTTACTTAGCTAAATAATTTTATCAATAATGACCTCCACACCACACAACAACTTTTTTTTTAGTACTTTTTTAAAAAAAATTGTATTTCTTTTTTATACGTTCTTAAAATTATGGTAATAATCTACGTGAAAAGTTTTTCAAGTGCATACCAGTCTTCCACAAAAATATGAGAAAATAAATGTTTATGTTATGTTATATTATTACACAACAATATTATTTTCACACAATATTACATCATTTAATGTGCAGCAGCAGTGGTGGCCCAGGGAGAGCCCCGACTTACTATTTATACGTCAGGGATCATACCCACTCTGGCGCTTATTGTGTAATTTATTTCATCACCATTACTCTTAAATTGTTGAAGAAAAACATCTTGAGGAAATTAGCATGTCCTAGACACAAAAATTCGAAGACATGTTTTTTTTTTTTACTTCCACCAACACACGCTGAACCCGCGTGGTGGATTGTGGCCGTTGCCTTCTCTCAGAGAGAAAGTGTGAGTCACTATTTTATTTTATAAAAAATATAATTAAAAAAATAAGTTAGTTATTTTGTTACTATTGCCAACAACCGTGAACGATAAAGTCTTATTCATAAATTTATTCAATAGAAAACTCCAGATAAATCATTCTAATGCCTTAATTCTTGCTGAACCCTATTATTGATAAATAATTTGAACACAAACAACACACATATAAATAGTACTTTAACAACAGTTAATTATGTTTTATTGCGCAATAAATATTTCAATTAATATTAATTCACAACATTTATAATTAGGTACATACAGCAATATATATAACAATAATTGAATGAATAAATATAACAATATTTATTCATTCAATATGCAATAAATATAACAATAATTGAATGAATGAGTATATAATTATATTATTAGTATGATGAAATCACAAAACTCCCGTTTGTAATGATAAAAGCAACAATCGTAAAAACAAGCTTGGCACTCGCCCATTGAGACGAGAGATTTTCTAAGAATTTTATAGGAAGGCCTTCCACGAGGTGGAATCCGATGGATGCCAGTTCCAGGTTGGGAAAAGTGATATTGGGTTTTTCCATCAGAAATTTCTGAGTCTGGTCTGGAAAAGTCTGGTCAGAGAAAAATTTACGTGTAAAAGTGTTTTTTGAAACCTACTTACAAAATAAATATCATATAACATTTATTTGAGTTTGGAAGCTGGCGCATTATAATTATTTCATATTTCGGAAACCATGGTAAGCCGTCCTGTGCGTGATCACTAGTGATCGGAGTAGGTAAATTGAATTGGGGTCATTGATCCAAAACATATATATTAATATGGACTTTCCTCCGGAATTAGTGCTTCGATCGGAATTCGATTGTTGTTATTAATCAACATATGAATAATAAATTAATTTAGTTTTGATACCTTCCTTTAAATTTCGAATTGAGTAATAATAATATCACTACCAACATTAACAATATTTAATTGAATCCGGAAATACCGGAATTACTTTCCGGAAAAATGGCTTATCCATGTTATTCTTTCTGTGTGCATTTATGATACAAGTACCAAAAATCAATCTAACCGATCATTGGTGATCACTCTCCAGGTTAGGCCGCTTGTACACGTTAAAATAGTCGCCAGTTCCACGAACACACGAAGTGTACACTGTTTTGGCACTGATCAAGAAAAAATCTGGTCTAACTTAGAGACGACGCGTGAAGTTGCTATGGTGCGGTCAGGGTGTGGGGTAGGTGAGGGGATGCCACGATAGATTTTCGTACCTACATCCGACAAAATTCTTATCGTGGACATGATGAATTGGTCCTATCAGCCGCAGACACAGTGAAATTTCTTAGCGTGTACAAGCACCCTTACCGTTTTCATCAGAATATGAGAGTGCACCTCTGTTTGCGCGCTTACGTATGCTCTATAATATCTCTTGGTAAGATTTAGGAAGAAAAAATCGAAAAGACCTGTGACATCAGCCAATACGCACTGGACCCGGGCGGTGGATTATGACCCATTCCCTATCCTATAAAGTAAGCCTGAGTCCCAGCGATGGGAATATTGTAAGGCTGATTATGTATGTAAGATTTGCCCCGATGACCGAAATCTGTCAGAAGGGCAATATAAGATGAACGGGAGCAATCGCATTAAGTCAGGTGGACAGCAGACGCAATAATACTCACACGACGGTTATAAAATAATAATGTTTAACAAACCATTGTTTGAACGAACTTCCGAACAAGGGGTCGAGAACTCAAACCATTGTTATGAAATTAATGTTAGGTACATCCATCCCTGGTGCCAGGCGGCTATTTCCGTGCGAGTAGGGTCAAAAAAACAACATCTGTCCACCAACCAACTGACAACGTAGACAGCACCCCTACGCAAACGCAAAAGTTACTCAAGGGTGTCATTGTTACAATCGACTGACAGCTGGGTGCATAATGTGAGTTTGTTTTACGTTAACGCGATCGACACGTTTATGACGTTCGCTAACCAATCAGAGAGCCAGCAGTTAATGTAAAAAAAATTCGCACTCAGCACACTGATTACAAGAAGATAGCGCGAACGTATGTGCACAGATTTGTGCACACAAAGTATACCTGATAGACGATGATATCGCCCGTATATTTATTCTGCCTGTATTAGCAATAACCCGCATTTAGTTATAAGTGGTGGATTTTAACCATCGAATAACGTCCACGAGTTCAAGTAACTCTCAACAGTATTATTTTTATTACTTCAATGAGATCTTGAACTATTTGTAATTATACCTTAATACTGACCTCGGATGTAAACTGTTCAGAAGTATTGCTTGAAACAACTCAGTCTTGGAAATGTCAACAGCAAACCATGGATGAAAAAGGAAACATTCTATTTTAAATTAGATGTTTCCTGCGGTTATATTAGAGTTATAATCCAAACCCGTGAACAGACTCAGTTTCCCAGATTTTGCATACCTACATTATTATCGATTTCGTTCAATGTATGCTACAAACCGCAAACGGTCTATTGTGAAAATTCGACAATGAAAATATTTCGTAGAAATAGTGTTAGGTAACATAATATGTCCATATCACAATTTCTCTCTTTGTCTTTTTTTTTGCCGCATGTGCCTGTCTGCGGCAGTTCTAACACGCATTAGTATTTTTTTCTGGATATTTATTTATTATTACGATATATATATTTATTTATCCTTTGTACAAATTACATTTCGTCACTTCATTTTTTGATATAATTAATTACTGAGTAGTCTCTTTAACGTAGGTTAAAGAGACTACTCAGTAAGCCTGTAGGTTCAAAAGGATTTTTTTTAATGAAAATTTAAAGAACATGTGTCAGTTAGGTATCACTATGCGCCGTCAGTGTTAATATTGTCATTCCTTTTTCATGCAAGGCAATGAGCACAAGCGCCCAAGAAAAATGCCGAAGCGTAGCTCACAAGCAAAAGTATATCATTACAAAAAAAGATACGCAAATTAATGAGGAAAAAGGAAACCGTGCAACGTCGATCGAACTTCACTTATAAATTCGTATGATCATCTATTATACCTTACAAGCGAAAAATAACACAATGATTCACTATAACATGTGTGGGTTCAGTCAGTTCAAAAGTGACTCATTTCATACGTGCGCAAAATGTTAACTTGCAAAAAAATAAATTTATGAATGAATGAGTGAAAAGTTTAATCACATTTAATCTAAGATTAAACAGTGACGATGACTACTTTTTATAAAATGACGAATTTAAAGGGTTTTTTTTTAAAGGAATCACAAGCTAGGTATTTATGTAGACATCGGAATATATGCACTATCAAAATGCCAAAATACGCGTGCAAAAAAGGGTGAAATATGCATAATGAAAATACTATTTAAGTATTATTTGAATTCACGTTTATTTTCTCAATTTTAATCTTATTATTATAATTATAATATCTCGCCAACGAAAATGTTGAGTATTTCTCAAACTTTACTTAATCCAGAAAACCTGCCAAAATTTGGCGTTATAATTAGGTTTGTAAAGTTCTTAACATTTAATAGTCAATTCAGACATTCAGCTTTAGCCAACTAAAGCAATGTGTGATGGTTCAGTTCAGTCAGTTTACGAATGCGCTGGAGTAAATTCCGCGCGAATATATATATACAGCAGTAAGCATTGTGTGTGCGCAGTATGCTGGTCGATTGCTGGAGAGACGCACGCATAGCATGTTACTGTTACACCCACACACATACAAAGCACCAAAACTTTTGAAAAAAGCACTATTAATAAAAATGGACTAAAATATGCAATAACGCTGTGAAAATAGTGTCATGCAATTGCATATACAAATACGTATAATTTTTATGTTTAGTCCTCAGAGATAGATATAGTCAATAAAAAAATGTGTTGTTTTAAAATATATATTATCATAAATATATTTATATTTTACGAGAATTAAACTCCTACGTTTTTTTATTGAGTTTGAAGTATAGTTGGCACGACAACAAGTTAAATAAAATGGATGGGGTTTCCCTATATTTTATTACAGGATATGGCTTTCCTCTGAACAGTCATCGGTAGACAGTCTACTACTTCCGATGCTAAATAAAACGATTGTTATACAAGATAAGGAACAAGTTTAAAGAATGTGAGTCATTATTTAAATTTGTTGAACACTCCACGTGATGAAATAGTTTCTTTAGGTAAATAAATTGCCATGACATAAATGGTCGGAAGATAAAACCTAAGCTGTAAGAATAATTCGAATTTTAAATTTTACCGCCAGGGAATGTATTCGAATTCTCTCACTGAATTGTGTAAATTTTACTGTAATAAATAAATAACTAATATTAGAAGGAGGTGAAGTTTCTAATTACAAGCTTTTATTTCGTTTCACATGTCCCGATGTTTGTCTGTAATCAAATCTTGCAAATTAAATTTGATCCACTACCCGGTTACCGATTGAGCTAAAATTTTGCATGCACGTGTAAATCAGATGACAAAGCAAAATTATTATGACATGGAGCTGAAACCGGGAGGTGGCCATAGGAACCCGGTAGTTAAACGACATTACCCTATCGAGTTTGGGTTATTTGATTCTTCTTGACGAGTAATTTATTGCTAGATGGTAACCAGGATCTGATGATGGAGCTGGAAGATAACCATAGGAACTAATAAATGCAATAAGATAACCCTATCATGTATGAACTTTATGGAATGGTCTTGATGAGTAATAACTATATAGGTACAGTCCGCGCTATGAAAGCTTGCTATGAATGTATGTGTATGTAGAAAGTAATTTCTGGAACTATTGTACCAATTTTGAAAATTCTTCTGTAGCGACATCTATGGCGTCACAAGAATTAATCCTGCATCGCGCAATCAAAGTTCTCCGCGTGATTAGAACATATAGAACAGCCCGAAATCATCTATCGGGCAGTTGCCCACCAGACATAACACCCGTTTGGTCGGAAAATCCTCCCTTTTCAACGGAGGTTTGCGGAACTTTACTCTCTGTTCCGCCTACCTCCAAACTGGTGACCCCGACGTGATACCACCATTATCTTATTAAATAAAATGGTAAAATGGTACTCTTTCTAATAAAAAAATAAAACTTAATTGTCAAATCACTGAACCTTTCCAAGTGCGTCGCATCGCGTTGTGTGCTAACCTATAGACATGGAAATAGTTGGCAGCACCAGCAACTATACATAATCAATGATTAGTTCGAATCAGATTGACGTTGTAGTAATAAGAATATAATTATATTAATCAATGACGTAATTACAGCGTAAGTATTTAGGTACTTACGCTGTAATTATGACGTCGTTGTTCATGAACTTATTTACATGTTAGAATTATATGCATCAGTGTACAATATGCATGATTGTAGTAATAGGCCTCCGACAAACGACACGAACGTCACAAAACGACAGTGCAACAACACTTTTTCATGGTTCTTTTTCTAATTCGTAAAAAAGTACATAGGTATTGTCGCGTTGCACCTGTCTGTGGGAGTCTTTATTTCTTATTTATTCGAGAGCTTACGCCATTTTCGTGGTCAATTCACAAATACAAACCTAAATTTGAAACAGGAGGCCGATTGGCCGAAGCAATTAAATTGTGTATAAATTAATACCCGAGACTTCGGAACTTGCTTTGGGACCGAAGAAGGTTTAATAAGTAACTTATATAAACAGTAACTTATTCATCGATATTATTGGAATAGCTTGGTGAAACTCAGACTTGAGCTGCAGAAAAACTATTGGAAAGGTACCTAATAAATACAGCAAAATTAAAAATGTTACTTGGAATTCCTTATCCTTGTGTACAGTGCGCAATATGCTTATATTAAATTTGTTCCGAAAGGGGTGACCAGACGGTTGCAATCCAACGTCCCCACCTTGGTTGGGAAAAGCGCCTCCCAACCAAGGGCGTTGAAGGTCATGGATTATAACTGCTGTCTACACCGATTGAAACTAGCAAGGTCACCTTGGTTGGGACGTTGGTTTGCAATCGTCTGGTTACCCCTTAATTTC
Source organism: Mythimna vitellina (assembly GCA_949316375.1). Classification (NCBI taxonomy): domain Eukaryota; kingdom Metazoa; phylum Arthropoda; class Insecta; order Lepidoptera; family Noctuidae; genus Mythimna; species Mythimna vitellina. Next base: position 14,145,797 of record OX438686.1, read on the forward strand.
GTTTCTTTTTGTGCTTTAACTACTACAACTACATAATAGTGTAATTTACCCTGGTTTTTGTTGCTTTTAATAACGATAGTCAAACAGTATTACCTTATTACGCGTTTTGTTGGTAACCTCACTCCCGGACTCCACAATACAGACGCGACCTTGTGTCAGTAATAATTTTCTATTCCCTTTGTGTATTTTTAAAATATTTGTAAATCTAAAGTATGTATGTAAAAGAAATGTAAATAAAATATTTAACCGCTAACTGACCTTTCCGATTTTAAAAAATATTTTATTTAAAATTCCAGTAAACCAAATATTGAGATACCTACATATGATGACGATTACAAATCAGTCTAGACATATAAATCGCAAAAAATGTGGAAAATATTCTCTCACATATATTTTTTCCGTTGTTTTGACGTAACAAAAGCAATGATAAAGTAATTTTTCTGTACTGACTCACTCACTCAACACTCACAATCAACGCCCATCCCAAGCCTTTGGGCGTGGACACATGTCTACGGTTCGGCACCGTCCACTGTGTAACGGCACTACGGTGTAACCGAGGGACGATACGGCGTAGTGCCGCAGCACGGTGACGTGTATGGTGCACCGCGGTGGGCAGGTTTTCTAAACACGTATTACTTTTGTATACGAGGAGCAATCTTGGTTAGTAGTTCTTCAAAACTTGATATGGACATCCTAAAATATTCGTAAAATTTTTCATCACCACATATTTTCAGCGCTTCATATTTCCTCTTAAAATGACTTCCATCATGGTTCATTATAGAAAGATATGGATTCACCCAATATTTTCTTTGATCATTTCGGACATTTATTTAAATCAGGAAATCTAACTGTAATTATATATATACAATATTATATACAAAAACACTTAACTAATTAAAACTATTATAAATAACTTATTAATAGTCTAAAACTAAAAAGTCACACGTCAATATACAACCCGCCCCTGATCGTTCCCGGTGCAAAAGTGCCCATAATACTGGCCGCATTACCTCGCTGGATAGCGATGGCCATCCTTTGCACCAAGAACGACCCGGACCGGGAGTCACCCGTTGCCTCCCCGAGCCTACGGCCTAAATCCCCCATTTTCTTTGATTCAGTTTTTTCTTCATTCGTCGCCTTAGTAACAGGAGCAGAATAATATTCCGTCTTTCGCGGTCCATATCAAGACAAAAACTGAACGATGGTTGTTGCCTTGTGCCCGCGGTGCACTGAACACGGCACCGTGCGGTGGCACGACGCCGTGCCATCTCTCGGTATAGGCGTCGTGCCGTTACACGTTGGCCGGTGCCGTACCGTAGACATAAGTCCAAGCCCTTTGGGTCTAGAACGCAGAAATGCACAGAGGTTCCTCTCTGTGCATAATTTCATTTCGTTAAAGGAATTTTACGATGTATATTTTACCGGCCAAACCCGATTTTAGAATGAACTAGTTTCGTCTAGGCCAAACCAGTTCTGTCTACACGCACGGAACCCCGCTTAACGAGGCTTCTATTTCTAGTTTATAAAAAAAAATAACCACGAAAGCTAACTTCTCCGCGTCGGGGTGCCCTAAAATTCTGAGCTCGCTTCGATCCCTCTTGGACTAATGTCGCGAATTTGGACAAGGCGAAACCAGTTCATCCTAAATTTGGGTTTGACCGGTAGCATATACAAAGAAAATGGCTTTATTTCCAATTCATACGCTATTTCCACCATAAAAGTCTGGAATGTGCTTTCCCTTGATCAAAAAAGCTGAAAGTAAGTTTTCCTTTAAGCGTAAAATTCGAAACTATTACTTGAAGTCCTCTCAACTTTAGTTTGGTCTGTTGTAATTTGGTCTTCGTCAGAATTATTATTCAGTTCTCTTAATGATTTGATATTTTTCATAGTATTTATTAGTTTATAATTTTTTATAATATTAGTATATATTTTAAAATACATATATATATGTATTTTATTATTATCAATAACTTATTTTTTATTTTATTTTTTCTGTTTGAATTATCTGTTATTTGTTTATTGTGCAAGCCTACCACAGTGTTGTCTTTTTAACCCAAAGGTTGACTGGTAGAGAATACCTTGTTGCATTAAGTCCGCCTATGTACCACTACTGTACATGAAGTTTAAATAAATAAATATGTCCAGTTTTTTAAAAATTCACCTCCTAAGGGAATGAGAGGGGTCCAAAGTTTGTATTGAGAAACTTACTTTTACGCGGGCAAAGTCGCTGACAGAACTTAGTTTTATTATAATTACCTTAAAAATGCGTAGTCCTTGAAACATGATGTCACTTTACAGTGTGTTTGGCCAGCCGTTACTTTTGATATGGTGACACATTTACAATTGGTGTAGGTAGTCTTTCCAGCTGATAAGATGGTTATAAATGAATCAGGAAGTTTATTATTCAAGTCAAATAAAGCCAAAATGATCGCTCTGTAGCTTTGCAGTGAAACGAAATGCATGAAAGCATGTACAATTTAGTTCAACCTTACTTTATTTAACTGTCTCGTTGGAAAATGGAAAAATGTGACTAAGCAATTGTAATTAGGTAATTTTCAATAGATTACTGGCTTCCGCCAGGTGTCGTGACAAGGCGGCTTACATATTATAGATATTTGTAATATATAAAATGATTTGAAAGAGTGTCCATGGAGTTTCTTGTACATTCTTCTGTGCAATTAGCATAATTTTTCTGACTGACTGTCTTGTAGACAATTGAAAAGTACCCAAATTGGTTTATTTGAAATAAATACTTTGATTTTATAACACGTTTGTAGAAATTGTTCAGGAATCTGTAGAAATATTTTTGAATAATTTCTATGAATCGTGGTGAAAAACAAGCGAGAAGTTTGTCCCGTCTGTCTGCTAAGACCTTAATTCGTGGAACATTGTATTAATTTTCACCCATTTCTATATTTTATGTAAGTTTACTTTGATCTAATGATGGGCCTCATCAGAAGGCTCACAGTCACTCAAAGGGCAATGGAAAGCACTATGCTCGGAGTTTCCTTGCGTGATCGCATAAAGAATGAAGATATCCGCAGGAGAACCAAGGTCGCCGACATAGCCCGAAGAATCGCAAAACTAAAGTAGCAGTGGGCAGGGCACATTGCTCGTAGAACGGACGGTCGATGGGGCCGAAAGGTCCTAGAATGGCGACCGCGCACCGGAAAACGCAGCGTTGGAAGGCCTCCCACAGAGTGGACCGACGACCTGGTGAGAGTCGTGGGAGTGCGGTGGATGCGAGACGCACAGGATCGGTCGTTGTGGCGTCGCTTGGCAGAGGCCTATGTCCAGCAGTGGACTTCTTTCGGCTGAAATGATGATGATGATGAATGACTGGCCTGTTGGTCTAACGGTTAGTGGCCTTGACTGCTATGCCGGAGGTCGTGGTTTCGATCAGCACCCAAGATAAATCTTTGTGTGATGAACATGATCTTTTGTTCTGTGTCTGGGTGTAATTCATCTCAAATATTTTGTTTGTCAGTTATCTATTACACAAAGCACAAGCTCTACTTAGTTTGGGAATAGATGGCCTTGTGTGAAAGTTGTGGAATATTATTATCTATTACTATCTAAAGTTCCATATTTCTAACTAAACAAGATATATTGTAGGTATACGTTGTGAAATCAACATAATTGTCGATTTGACTACCAAACAGACAAAGTAAGACTTAAATCAACATTTATAGGAACTAAACCCTTCTGTTTTAGTGAGTGTTGCGACCGCAGACCACTGCCTCTGAGAGTATTCCCTTGTACTTGCTACTTTGTGACTCATTTTATTTTACAAACTTTACTATAAATGTCCAGTATTATATTGCTTCCTCAGATTATCATGGTTTCATCATCATCATCATCATCATTTCAGCCGAAAGTCGGACGACTTTCGACTCTCGACACTTGTCTCCCCAAGTGTCATCATAACGATCAGTCCTGTGCGTCTCGCATCCGTCGGATTCCCGCGACCCTCACCAGGTCGTCGGTCCACCTTGTGGGAAGGCTGCCAATGCTGTGTCCTCTTATAAGTGGTCGCCATTCTAGAACTTTTTGTCCCCATCGACCATCTGTTCTGCTAGCAATGTGCCCTGCCCGCTACTACTTAAGGTTTGGTTTTCACTTATGGTTTCATCTTCTACAAATAAATCAAAAGGTATTTAGATTGGTGGACAGGGTGAAGAAGTTTTTTTTTTACATGGAAATTGATCAAATGATTTTTCTCGCTCTGAGTGGAGTGAGGGGCAGATTTTTTTTTACTAAAACAAGTTTTCAGTTGTCATTTGCAAGTACCACAGTAGCTTTTTCGAAGGGTCGAAGTCGAAAAAAGTAAGAAATCCTGCCTAATTATTTTTATATTTTAAAGAATAAGAACCTAGTAGTCGGAGTATACTACTCGTAGATGGCGCTCGCTGTCACGTTAACATCGGTTCCGTGTTTTTTATTCTACAAAATTAGTTAAAGTGCTAGAAAGAGTGTTTCTACTATTTAAAACTGTGAAAGAACGTTTAAAATCTCTATGACATTGTTATCCCATGTATTGTGTGACGGGCTTAATTACAAAAAGGATTATAAAATAATAGTGTAACAAAGTACTTCAAAATCAAAAATAAGTGTAGCTTTCGTCAAAAACCAATTAAATAATCATAACCAAGCAATAAGGAGCAGTGAACAAACAAAATATTTTAGTAATAAAGAGTAAAAAATTTTAAGTGACTTGCGTTTTTGTGACTGAGTGCAAAAATTTTTTCTGCATGAATCATCAACAACGACTTTGTTAATTTCAAATAAAAAATACGAAACTAGTAATGTACTAATTTCACCAACTTAAGTAAAGTCATCGTGGCGTAATACTCAACGGCTGCACCTGTGTATACGAGAGGTCGCGGAGTCAAATCTCATTCACACAATTTTCTTTTTGTGTTTTGTTTTTGCAATTTATCAAAACTACGATTTCAAATAACGTTATTTTTGGAAAAAACATTGGATCATTTATAATAATTTTTATATAAAAAATATCAAGAAGATGGAAAATATTACTTACAGAAACAAACTATTCAGGTCAAAATCACAAACAAACTTATCACATTCAAGTCAAGAAATATTAAACTCCACTATGCTAGATTCTACGATGATGAGCATACAGAGTGCTACTCAAAATAGTAATCATTCATTTATGGAGGATTTCAGACAGGAAATGAAGGAAATTAAAGAAAAACTAAAAATCGCTGACAAAGAAATAGATAATCTTAGTTATGAGAATATCAAATTAAAGCAAGAAATACAGGATCAGAAACGTCAAATAGAATTGCTCAAAGAAATCACAAACTCTACTCCACAACTAAAAAAGAGCAACTCGACACCCATCTCAAGAAGAGTTTTGAATATGAGAGTAAACACTTCCCGCCATTCTCCTCTACGTCTAGCCAAAAGTATTCAGCAATCCAGCAATCATATAACACAGCAGAATCAATCAGAAAGGGAAGCTCAGATCCAAACGGACACCCTAAGTCATTGCAGTGAAAAAGAAACTCGTAAGGGGATTCAGCGCCAGTCATCTGAAGGGGAACCGGTTGAGCACCAAAGTAGCGGCCACAGAGTGATTATACTGGGAGATGGTCAAGGGCGGGGCTTGCGAGACGTACTACAGGATCTCCTAGGGCCAGAATATGCTGTAGTTTCCTATCTGAAACCTGGTGCGACATTGCGTGAGGTTCTGCAATGCCCTAAGAACAATATCAGCAACCTCACCAAAAACGATTACGTCATCGTATTAGGCGGATGCAGCGATAAAAATCCAAATGATATCGATATACATCTTCACCGTTGGCTAGCATCAACTGCAAATACAAATGTGATTATCTCAGAAGTGCCTAAAAATAAGTTTTTACAAGAATGGAAACTTAACTACTTACTTAGATTTATTTGTAATAAATATAAAAATGTACTGTACATGGATATGAACTACACTAGATTATTACCAAATGGACGACATTATGTAATAAATCTTGCAAGATCACTATTAAAAGAGATATTATGTTTAAATTATCATTTCCAACACTCTCAATATGAACAAATAATTCAAAATAAAAATTGTAAAAAGTCTTTTGATAACAAATGTGTCCAAGTTAACTTAGATTGTAACAAATGCGCACTAGTTAATAAATTAGACGATAAGAGTAAAACAGCCGAAATAATAATACCTACAAATGATTTTTTTCGTGAGTAAAAATGTATACATTATGCACCAAAATATTGCAGGACTTCTAGCAAAATCTGATGTGCTCTCAGTGTGTCTTCATGAATTATTAGGAAAAAGTATACAAGTGGACGTACTGTGTATTACGGAGCATTTCATGATGGAAGGATATGAAGTCCATCTCAATATAGCTAATTACTGTTTAGCTGCATGCTTTAGTCGCAAGGAAAGTAAAAGGGGAGGTGCTTGCATACTCATAAAAAATGGTCATCAATGGAGAGAATTACCGAAAATTGCTAAATTATCTATAACGAGTATTTTTGAATGTTGCGCTATAGAACTTTTAAATTATAAAATTGTAATTGTATGTATATATAGGGTTCCAAATCCAACTAATTTTGATGAATTTATGAGTAGACTAGAGATATTATTACGTACTCTTATTAAAAAATCTTTTAAAAATATTGTACTGGCGGGCGATTTTAATATAGATATATTGAAAAAAAATAAACAGGCTCTAGAATTTGAAAATCTATTATTAAATTTTAATTTAAAGTTGTCTATACGTCAACCTACCCGTCTAAAGAGCAAGACATGCATTGACAATTTTGCGCATAATTTTAATTCGTCTCGTAAAGCTATTGTTTTGGAACTGGCCTTGTCTGACCACACGGCACAACTACTCAATTGCCCAATTAGCACTGCAAGCACTAGGAATCAATGGCGAATCATGAGACGAGACTATAGTGAAGAGAATGTTGACAAATTTAGGTCCTACCTCAATAGCCTATCGTTTGCTGAGGTATATGAAGCGAAAGACCCAAACATTGCTTACAATGCCTTTTCAGAAATGTTTTCTTTTTTGTATACTCAATGCTTTCCTGAAACTCTTGTCTCTGTAAACGTGAGAAGAAGGCCTAGTTGGGTCTCCAATGGTATTAAAATATGTAGCAAAAGGAAACGCCAATTACTATGGCAATATAGACAGAAACCTACCGATATGAATAAAAACAAATTTAAAAGTTATTCAAAATTACTTAAAAAAATCATTTATTTAACTCAACGAGCACAAAATATACATAAAATTAAAACGTCAAATAATAAATCTAAGACTACATGGGAAATAATAAATCAAACAAAACTAAACATACCAAAAAACACTATAGATAAAATTCAATATAATAATGAAACTGTAACTGACCCCAAAATCATTGCAAATATATTTAACGATTACTTTATAGATAAAATTGAACCTATGACTATCTCGGGAATCCCAGTCACTAAACATATTTTAGCTAGAAAAGATTCAATGTTCATGACCCCATGCCACTCATATGATGTATTAAAAATTATTGCGGCCTTAAAAAATACAAACAGTGTAGGATATGACGGAATATGTACAAAAATTATTAAGTCGGTAGCACATGAAATCAGTAGCCCCATAAGTTATATTATTAATTTAAGCATCAGTGAAGGAATATTTCCCAATGCGCTAAAAAAATCCATTGTCAAACCACTGTTTAAGAAACAAGATAGGGAGCTAATAGAATTTTACAGGCCAATATCTTTAATACCAATCATTTCAAAAATTATTGAAAAATATATCTACAAGGAACTTAACAACTACTTTGAAAAAAATCATATACTCTGTGATGAACAAAAAGGATTTAGAGAGAAAAAAACTATTAACTTGGCCATATACGACTTCTTACATACTGTTATGACAAACATGGATAAAAACACACCAGTCAGTGCTATTTTCTGCGACATGACACAAGCTTTCGACTACGTACAACATAATATATTACTAGATAAACTTGAAGCATATGGTATAAGGGGAAATATATTGAATCTGATACAATCATACCTACATGACAGGAAACAAGTAACTCAAATTAGTCGAATAAATATGAATTCTAAACGTGAAGAGTTTTTCACGTCATGTGAGCGTACCGTTCCGCATGGAGTTCCACAAGGCAGTGTACTTGGACCACCTTTGTTTACAGTCTTCATAAATGACTTCCCTAAATCTATTAAATATCCCATGACGCTATTTGCAGATGACAGTACGATAACTATACCATGCCATAATAAGATTACATATGAAACGGATATAAAAAAAACATTAACTGAAGCGGTTACGTGGCTCAATAACAATCATTTGAAAATTAATATAAATAAAACTTTGATTATGCATTTTAGCCAACGGTCATCATTATTCTCTAGTCTTGACATTACACATAATAATAATAAAATACTGACAGCTAATATTACCAAATTTTTAGGTCTAACAATCGACAGAAACTTAAATTGGAAAGCACATATTGAGATTCTAGCCAAAAGATTAAGCAGTAGTGCATATGCGCTATATAAATTATCTTGTACTCTAAATATAGAAGCACTATTAACAGCCTACTATGGTTTGGTCGAGTCTGTCATTAGATATGGTGTTATCTTCTGGGGTAACTCAACCGATAGGGATATCATTTTTAAAAGACAAAAGTACTGCTTAAGGTCCATGTTTAATCTCAAAACTACTGATAGTTGTAAAAATTATTTTATTAAATATCGTATATTAACTTTCCCTTCACTTTATATATTAGAAATAACAATGTTTGTAAAAAACAATCCACATTTGTTTTCTCGTATGGCAGACAGATTCCCAAGAAATAGACGTGATGATAGCAAACTATGTGTACCTACGTCAAGAACTGTATTTATGCGCAAGAGTGTTTTTTGCATGGCACCAATTATTTATAATAAATTGCCCAAAAGTTGGAAAGAACAAACTTCATCTAAACTTAAACAAACAATGAAATCTTTTTTGGTACAGAAAGCATATTACAGTATTACTGAATTTTTAAACGATTCTGTGAATATTGTAAATAAATAAATAGCAATGGAGGATTTAAAGATGTCTATATTAATAATTTTACTACAATTGTATACTTATTAAAATGATGCAAATCTTCATAGTGAAAATTATAATCTGTAATGCTTGACAAGAAAAATAATATAATTTGATAATGTAAATAATTGAATATCAGAAATTTGTTTAATTAACCAATGTTTAATATAAATGTGACATTTTAAAAAAGAATTAATTCATGGATACCTATAAATAATTTATTGAACCTAATATATTTGCACGTCATGAAAAATGGCAGGCATGTCGTGACCTATTCTTATTTAAGATCTTGCATGCATGTATTGTTTTAATTCTGTATGCATACACATGTTTGAGCAAATAAAATTTCTTATTCTTATTCTTATTCTTATTCCTAAAAACAACTGTTGTTACCTTCATTTCAACTTCTTCCATAAATTCTCCCATTTTTCCCGATGTTCATGCATGCTAAATGACACTGCTATATTTACTACGGTACTTAGTAGTTTTTAACTTAGATGCTTTTAAAATAGCTATACGATTTGTCAATTAGATTACTAACAATATTTGAAAGGTATTTTTATTTCCTTGATATACTATACCTATTGGCTTAGGAGTCTGGACCTGCTTCTCACAACCGAATAAAAGGAAGTAGTATACTCATATTTTTACCTGATATGTTCTCACGATCAAAATTAAAAACATTCACGCTTAAATCCATTTTGCATACTTTGAAATAATAAACTAATCAGTTGAAGAACAAATCAGTTACATTCCATAATATTTACACTTAATCAGATAAGAGAGCAGTAATGCAAGGCGTAGCAGTCTACACAATACATTCTGTAGCACTAAAGTGATACAACAATATACAAACACAATTCGTCAATACTGTGCGTGACAGTGACGAAGAAGGAGAGGAAGGCCAAAGAAAAGAAGATTGTGTGAAGAGTGATTTAATAGAAAAGGCAGTCAGTGATAGCGTGAGGGTTGAAAGGACATAATAGAAGAAAAAACTGGTCGCTTCAGTATATATAGTATATATAACATAGGGATACGACAGGAAGATGATCATTATGATGATTAAATCGTATAAAGGGTCGAAGCTGAATTGATGACTGCGAAGGGTTATGACGAAGGTCCACTGCTGGAAATCAAAAATCAGAAACATTTATTTCAAATAGACCAATTACAGGCACTTTTGAATTGTCAAAATGTTGGACAGTCAAAAAAGAAAGTGAAGCTAAATTGCATGTTCCAAAGCGTAGATCTCTATGGAGAAGAACTTGCAAGAAACTCCATGGAAACTCTTTTACTTAAATCTTGGTAACATATTTCTTGTTGCTTCTAATATGTGAGCACAAGGTAGATAAGTAATAAAATATTAAAAAATAGAATTTGAATTAACCCGCTGACAGCTAAGAGATGACCAGTCTCAACTGACGACACCCGTTCACGAGCATGACGCTTGCATCAGCCCCACTCAGCTGTGGTTGGAAAGACCTCACGGCGTCCTCACATTCCGCATGACGCAGGTCCTCACCGGACACGGTAAGTTCGGGAGGTTCCTGCACCGGATTCGTGCGGAAACGACGCCCGGGTGTCGCCACTGTGTGGCCCACCCGGAGGACACGGTGGAGCACACGGTGGAGGTGTGCCCCGCTTGGGCAGAGCAACGCCGTGTCCTCGTGGGGGCAATCGGCGGCAGTGATCTCTCGCGCCGGGCCTTGGTTCAGGCCATGCTCCGGAGCGAGGAGGAGTGGCAGGCGGTCGCCTCCTTCTGCGAAGCAGTAATGCTAGCTAAGGAGGCGGCCGATCGCGTGAGGCAACGGTCCTTACGCTCCAACCGCCGCCGGGATTCCGATCCCGATTTCCGGCCACCGTAGGCGCGGGCTTGCAGACGGCGAGCAATGGGTGGCTCGCCGTCTGACCGTCCGGTAACCGTCCAGACCGAGCCCAAGTCGTCGACGGCGCGTTTTGTTCCACGCGCGCCTCAAGGAGATGTCAGCAAATCGTAGGGGCCCAGCAGGGTCGAAGCCTACTGGGGCCACGGGTAGTGTGAAAGCGGAACCCGGGGCCCTGAGACGAAGGCAACGAAGGAACAGGAGTGGGTTTTTAGTCAGTAAGAGTCTGACACTATCTCGCGCTCCGCCCAAGAGCGGGGATGTCATTAGGATGATTTTCCCACCCAATAAAAAAAAAAAAAAAAAAAAAGCCCCACTCAGCTCAACCATTTTGAAGGGAACCGAATGACCCAATAACACGTGCACCATCAGCGAGACGCAATGTCAAACAAGTTGTAACCTAATGAAAATGCTCCATGGTACTTCACATGATTTAAATTTGGACTCATTTAGTTATAGAATCTCAAGTAGTATTTTATTATAAAATTTTACACAGTACCCCATAAAGGAACTATGTACTTAAGCCAATCTGAATTGAGGTTGATCTAATTTGTTCTTATTCCTAGTATTAAAATTGTGCCTGTCAATTATCTTAGTAAATGATGAATATTTTTCCGAACATACATAATGTTTTCATAAATGTATTGACAAGGAACCGTCAAGATGTTTATTTTCTTCCATAATTCCTTAAGAGAATCGCGCCTGTAAAAATTATATACGGCTCTGATAGCTCTTTTCTGCAGAATAAAAAGACTCTATATTTAACTAAAATAAACTAGTCGCGCAGTATCTACATCAGAAAATTGACGGATTTTTTGACAGCATATGCTGCTGAACTAAGCCGACCTGCCAGAGATGTTAAATATGGACCCCATTGTAGTCTCGAGTCAAGCGTAATCCCTAGGAAAACCGTATCCTCGACGAATTCGAGTTTCTCCTTGTTCAATACTATGTCACATTATCTACATCTATTGAATACTAAATTATTAACAGTAAACTAGTTTAGGACTTGCTGTAGAACATTATTTATGTCATCAAAAATTAACAACGTATCGTCAGCAAACAAAACAATGTGTGTTTGTTTTTTTAATAGATGCGGTAGATCATTTATACATACTAAAAAGAAAAAAGGACCCAATATTGAGCCTTGTGGTACACCTATTTTGACTTTTAAACCAGAAAAGTTGACACCTTTATCTGAACTGGCTGTTGCCTGTTAATTAACTAAGAATTCACCAAGCTGAGTGCAAGTATACCTAGCCCATAATGTTCTAGCTTTAAAAGCAAAGTTTCGTGATTAACACAATCAAAAGCCTTTGAGAGTCATAAAAAAATCCTATCGCATCTTGCGCTTCTTCCCACACTGCAAATATATGCTTTAATAAAGTGACACCAGCATCAGTCGTACAACGTCCTTTGGCGAAACCATACTGTTCGTGAAAGATTTTATTGCTGTTAAAATGGTAAAGCATTTGATTAAGCATAATTTTTTCAAACACCTTACTGAAAACCGGCAGTACTGATACAAGTCTGTAATTATTAGTATTATTATGGTCACCAGATTTAAAAAGGTATAACCTTACTGAATTTATTATATCTGGAAAGACTCCTTGGTCCACACACAAATTAATTTAAAAATCTGTTTTATTGTCAAAAGCTAGTGATTTAAATTTAGATTGAATACTTTTGAATCATAAATGTGTATTAAGTAGTTTCTGAACCGTTTAATCACAGTAAATTATTTACGATTATGACATTGGTTGTAATTTGTTTTTAAATAACATGATTGTCATCTTAAGTATAAAAATGTTTTAAAATTAACTATTAAAAAAAAAAAAATAAGAAAGTCATTTAGACATGAATATTTTTCCAATCTTTTCCTCTGTGATAGTAACCGGAGCCATTTATTTTCATAATACTGTTCACAAAACAATTCTGGCAACTATGACAATGGATTTGTCATGTAAGTATACATTTTCGAAGAAAACAATCCTAACTTTAAAAAGACTCGTGTAAATTATCCTAATGTGCACATTATCTTCGTAAATAAGCGTGTTATTACCGAAATTGTCTTCTATTGTGGCACCGGTGCCAGTTTCAAGGAAACAATCGAAGTATGTAAGTAAGTAATTAGCATTTTAAATACAATTTGATTCGGTTTTATCTTTAGGAAGACCCGATCGAAATGACTGAGTAGTGAGGCTCGGGCAGACAGATTTTTGTAATAATAGCTCCTCAAACATTGAATTTTTGAGTAAAATATGTACCTATCTTAACCCTAGAGTATATGTATTTTTTCTGAAGGCAGGCTATGAGCATTTTGCTGTCTTCAGAAAAAATACATATCTAAGATAGGAATCTTAGATATGTATAGAGATATGTTTTCTGAAGGATCTACTAAGATGTTTAACCAGGAGGTTAAACATCTTAGTAGGTGCTCTTACAACTACCTGTGACGCAAGTTTAACAACGATCAGAACCCAAACAGCTGTGGATGGATAAGGTTTTTACCTTCAGGTTGCGTTTCGCGGCAAAATAATAATAATAATTTATTTATTCAGACATCATTGATCCATTGAAAATGTTCAACACGCGCCCACTTACTTTACATATTATAAGAATGATGTGTTTGAATCAGAAATAAGAAGATCTGTAGGAGAACGAATTTATTGCTGACCGGTTTGGTGATAGTCCAGTAGTTCAGAAGGTTTACGGGACTTCGCTACTGTTGTGTGAAGTCCCGCAAACCCCCGTTGAAAAGGAAGGATACTCCGACCAGTCGGGTGTTTTGTCCGGTCCGGGCATCTACCCGACCGTTGATTTGGACCGTTGTTTATGTTCTGATCACCTGGATAACTCTAATACCGTGATGCAGGATTTTGGTAGTTGTTTTGTTGTTTCTTTATTTAGCCCCATAGATGGCGGACATTCTTTAGATATCTTTTAACTGAAATGACGATGTGTATCTTCCACTTCAGAGAACAGTTCACCTTATGCTCCTTATGGACCTTAAGTGCAAAATCTCTACAAATGCTTTAAGACTCTAAACTGATCGAGAAACATGGCGAATCACTAATCCCTGCATGTATTTGTGGTTCCCTAATGAAAATTTTCATAATTTCCCGAAATGTTAAGTGTTCCTAAATTTTATTGCTCAACGTTATTCTCACATTTCCAGCACAAAATGTGTTGAAAATTATATCTCATTTGGCCACAGCTTCCACCCGTGCAGCAGCCCATGTTTACGTTAAAACTGTAATATGATTAAGTGTTTGTGTGTCCTAAATGCACTGAAATTACAGGATACCTGACCTAAATGTATTGTTATGAATTTAGATATAAATTGTTAATTCTCTCATATAACATGACTGGTTTCTGGAAAACGTCCGATAGATCCGGATTTTGTTAAATAAAGTCTAAAGTAAACAGAGTTAAGTAATATTTACACGAACTACTTCGATATTTAACCTTGGCTTGGTAAGATTTAACTTGTTTAACGTTTAACTGATCATCTCTCAATATATTCTGAGGTTAGAAACGAGACAATTTGCATTCTCAAACAAGGATTTAGCTATAAAATATATTTGCAAATTTAAATTAAATTTTTATCTGCATAATGGTGTTAATTGTATTTTTTAACAATCAGTCAAGATCATGTCCAGGACTTGTAAAGTTTCATACTTTTTTTTGCTAAATGTTTTGAACGTTATGTACATAAGGAATTTAAATATTAACTAAGTATTTATATTAAACCTAACTATATGCACAAAACTATTTAAACAAAAGCACAAAATATATCCAGGCGTCGATATACTTTTCCATATCGTTGTCATCCGAAAGTGTGCCCAAAAGACTGGTAGCATTGCTATTTGTAGTCTCCACCAATGAAATAAAGGTGGCAATCAAATGTGCCATATGTTATTTATTTAATCTTCATTCAACCCAAAGTTGGTTACCTGGTAACGGTTGCGGGAGTACGATGGATGCGCAACGCACAGGACCGTTCATTGTGGCGGCACTTGGGGGAGGCCTATGTCCAGCAGTGGACGTCTTTCGGCTGAAATGATGATGATGATGAACCCAAAGTACAAAAGCGGACTTAATTAATACCTTAGGCATTCTCTACCATTTAACCTAGGGTGATGAGGAGACAATATATTAGGTGCATAAAAAAGAAAATTTTATTTCGAAACCAAGAGTAAAAGGTATAGTATATGATCGCTCCGTCGCAGTCATTAGAAGGCTAACCGATATTATAATATACAATGACATAGTTGTACAGTGCGCTTATAGAGCCGAAAAAAATCTACCCTGCTTTTATTTGATTTTGTACCGGAATCAGTTACGCGTTTCTATATGTGGCAGTGGGCAGGGCAAATTGCTCGCAGAACAGATGATCGATGTGGTTGAAAAGTTCTGAAGTGGTGAAGGTCTTCCACAAGCTGGACCGATAACCTGGTAAGGGTCGCGGGAATCACAGGTCGTTATGGTGACACTTGGGGCGGCCTATGTCCAACAGTGGACGTCTTTTGGCTGAAATGATGATGATTATGAAGAAATTGATCCTTGTACCCAGTCAACCTGCCTACCCTTTCACAAATATGATGGAATCGTATTCCAACATGCAGCAGTAGTTCCAGGTACCAGATTCTTATACCTAGTACTAAAGAGATACAGACAAGAGTACAACAGAACTGAGAATGTCTGATGTCCCGCAATGAATAATAAAACAGAGGAGGTTCTCTCACTGGGTGTATAAATTAATTCTCTTGAGCACTTACATAAAGTCATATTAAAGTTTTAGTGCTTGTCCTCAAGTTAATACAGGCTGAACAATGGCAATTGAACGCATTTTTGTAGAATTATGGCAGAGTCCGTGGAAGCTAAGAAATGATTTTAATTTTTTAGTTAGGTTAACGAAACGAATGGAGGAGAAGCTACTGGTTCATGAAAGACCTATTCAAAGGTGAGTTGCCCATGGCAGTAAAACAAAAGCTCATAGACTTGTGTATTCTTTCCGTTTTGACCTATGGCGCACAGACTTGGTCTTTGACTAATATCCAAAAGTCCAAATTCAAGGTTTACCAAAGACCAATGGAGCGCAGCATACTAGGTGTTAAATTAACGGATCAAGTTCGCAACACTATATTGCGCGCCAAAACCAGAATAGTTGATGTGGCTATTGAGGCTGCCTAGTTAAAATGGGACTAGGCAGGACATGTTTGCCGCATACCTGACAACCTATGGGCCATAAAGTGTATGGACCACGAAGGAGAGCCCAGGAGCGGGATAGAACAGGCTAACAAAAAAAAAATGAAACGAATTCGTATCTAGGGTTGGGTAAATATATTCTTGTTCAATTACATCTTCCGCTCAAGGGTATAACGAGAAGGCTTGTCAGACTTTTACTAACTTAAAACCCACCTGTGTCCTTAGTCGCCCTTTGAATTTTAGGGCCATGATCACTTGAACGTGCCCGCAGCCTATAAGCATAATCTCAGGTCTCCTTTCTAGAAAAGGGGATGGACCCTTTTCTAGAAAGGCCAATTGTACAGTGGCCAGTGGTAACCACGCGGGGCCGCAGATTGGTGGATGTTACATGTTTTTGAATTTTTGGTTCTAAGACAATCCAACTATAGTTCAATTAAGTACTAGAATTTTGTGCTACGCTGCAAGTTTATGTGGTCATGAATATCAAAGTAACATATATACTGATAAATATGTGCTGAACTCTCCAAAGTCGTGTCGGATTACCGTCTCATCGGATTATGAAATACAGTAACAACAGAGGGTGCACCTGTATTTGCACAAACATTGGCGCACTCTAAAATTCCCTGAAACTAAAAACTGTTGGTTAATCCCCATTGACGTCCGAAATCCGGTCGGGAGAATTATTATTCCTGATAAGTAAATGTGTTGGCTCAGGATGCCGATCAGAGTAGAAATACTTTCCAAAGACCCTGAGAGGCGATTAGTGGATAACGAGCAATAAACAAACTATTCCAGCCCCCCTAGCCAAGTTACATTCGCTTTGTTCCCGCCGAACGCCTCGAGTAGGCCACGCTACCTATTCCTTTGTTCTGACCACGTGACTGAGCGTTGAGTTGACGTCAGAACAAAGGAATCGGACGCGTGGCTTGAGGCGTTCGGCGGGAACGATACGATTGTAACTTGGCTAGGGGGGCAGACCACGCATCTGATTTATTACGATATAGGCTTTAGGTATTCACTTCGAAACGAGCTGTGAAGTTTAATAATCCCTAGACTGTCGTTCACACGGCTACCGACAGAGAAAAGAGGATCACGTCCCTGCTGCAGTCGGAACTTTTATCTGTTGGACTCGTGTTCTTCTTTTTTTTTTTTTTTTTTAATTGATATAAACCAGTGCTTGACTGCGATCCCACCTGATGGTAAGCGGAGATGCAATCATTGATGGTCAGGCGCACTAGTTTATTAAGAGCCTATTCACTCTAGCTTTGAAGACACCTATATTATAGTTGGACGGAAAGACCGCAGCAGGCAGATTGTTCCAGTCCTTCGATGTACGCGGTATAAACGTCGAAGCGAAACGCTTAGTCCGGACCGTTGAAGTTTCAACAACGTAAGGGTGGATACTCGCCGTTCGTCGGCTTGTCCGATGGTAGAAAGGAGATGGCGGAATCAAGTCATGCAGTTCCCGCGCACACTCTCCAAAATGTAACCTGTAAAACACCGATAGGCTGGCTACTCTGCGCCTGTGCTCGAGGCTTTGTAGATTGGACTTAACCAAATCTGGATCCCCAATTAGCCTCTTCGCACGCCTTTCCACTGAGTCCAAAGCTGCTAGATGGCATTTTGCAGCACCAGCCCATATGTGACTGCAGTACTCCACACACGATCGGACCTGTGCTTTGTATAACATTAGAAGCTGTCCCGGTGTGAAGTACCGTCGGACCTTTGCAAGAACGCCTAGTTTTCTAGCAGCTACCTTGGCTTTGGACTCAATGAACCGCCCGAAATTGAGATCTGAGGAAATTTCAACTCCTAAGAGTTGAAGGCGGTCGGTGCACTCCAGGGATACATTCTGAAAAGCGGGAGCCAAGGTGAACGGGCTCCTCTTAGCGGTGAATAGACACGCTTGTGTTTTGGCGGCGTTGAATCTTACCAGATTGGTTTCGCCCCACTTGGAGACTGCCTGAAGTGAGACATTCGTACGCTCTACCATAGCCTCTCGTTCGGACCGAATTTGCTCCTTACTGGCCCGAGGACCTGGCAGGTACCTCTCTACAACTGTGCTATCGTCTGCATACCCATAGATACCGGGCATCAGCAGATCGTTAATATGCAGCAGGAAAAGAGTTGCAGAGAGAACTGACCCCTGAGGAACTCCGGCATTAGTCGTCATGGGCTCTGATGAGCATCCATCGACAACAACTCGGAGAGACCGTTCACTCAGAAAGTCTTTTACCCAGTTAATCAGGCCAGGGGAAATGCCGTACGCTGGAAGCTTACTCAAAAGGCTGGCGTGCCATACCCTGTCGAAGGCCTTCGAGACGTCTAAGGAGACAGCAATCGCTTCTCCATTCTTCTCGAGGGCCTCGCCCCACATGTGAGTGGTATACACTAGTAGGTCCCCAGTAGACCGATTTTGGCGAAACCCGTATTGTCGGTCACTGAGGAGATCGTTACCTTCCAGGTATGCCAGGAGGCGCGAGTTCAATACACGCTCCATAATCTTGCAGAGTATGGAGGTTATTGAAATCGGCCGATAGTTGGCAGGATCGGCACGACTGCCCTTTTTGGGCACGGGTTGCACGTTGGCAAGCTTCCAGGACTTGGGCACTATACCAGTCCTAAATGAGAGGCGATACAAGCGCGTCAATACAGGAGACAACTCGGGCGCACATGCCTTGAGGACTATTGCTGGTATACCATCTGGTCCACTAGCTTTATTCACGTCTAGACGACACAGTGCTCTCAAAACTTCTCTGTTCCTTATGCGAATATCGGGCATTGAGGTGTTGCAGTGAGGTAGAGTTGGTGGAGTAGCACTGCTAGTGTCAAGACGAGAATTGTGGGCGAAGAGAGCTGCAAAGAGCTTTCTCTCTCGCTGTGTGAGCCAGTGTTCCATCAGGTTTAACCAGCGGAGGCAATGTGGGCCTACAGAAGTTCGTTTCGACCGATTTGGCAAGGGACCAGAATGCTCTGCTACCGGACGGCTGTGCAGAGAGCTTTGCGCCAATATGTGTAATGCGGTCGAACCGAGCCTTCTTCAGTGCCTTTTTGTAGGACTTGGCAGCATGGTTGAAAGCTCTCTTCTTTGAGCTCAGATCCGGAGCTTTGCGATCACGAGCGTCAACCCATGCGAGAAACGCCGAATGCTTACGCTCTTCAGCTTGAGCGCAATCGGCGTTGAACCATGGTTGAGCTGAGCCTCCGATGGGTACGTCTCTATAAGGGATGAAAAACTCCATAGCTTGACGTATCACATCGGATATAGCATCTGCACAGCTCGACGGATTTTCAGAAGAGAAGCAGACCTGCTGCCAAGGATAAGACGCAAAAAAGTGCCGCATCTCATCCCAATCTGCTGACCTGTAACGCCATATTCTCCGTTGACCACGTGAGTCGCAGTCAGGTGGGGAGAAGCACGAAACAGACTTCACCAGACAGTGATCTGAAGTTCCCAGTGGTGAGGAAACTGTTACAATACATCTGTCCGGATCGGTGGTCAGCAGAAGGTCCAAACAATTGGCAGTATGACCAACTACATCAGGCACCCTAGTCGCTTGCTTAACCAGCTGGGAAAGGCCCATTGACACTGCAAAGTTTCGCGCTTCTCTCCCAGCATGGTCGGTCTTCTGGTATGGGAAAAGCCAGTCTTGGTGGCAGGCGTTAAAGTCCCCCAGAGCGACGAGCTGCGCATCAGGGTGCCGATGCAGAGCCTTATCGGCGGCCTCACTGAGGTGGTCGAACAACCGAGTTGTCTCTTGATCACCGCTGTGCGATCGATAGACACAGGCATAAACAATTTTGTCCATACCAGTGTCCACCAACAGCCATAGCGTGGATAAATTTGGGTCTTCAAGGTGACGGAGACGCTGACAGCAGATGTCATTACGGACGTACACACAGACCCCGGCACGCTGCAGGAAATGATGCTCCAGTGAGTATCCCGGGTAGTTGAGGTACGCCGTATCTGACGGACATCTAATTTGGGTCTCCGTCAAAAAAAGCAAGTGTGGCTTCTCAGTCTCAAGATGGTGGTGGACCGCATCGAGATTAGAGTGCAACCCTCTAATATTTGAGAGGTGCACTAGAAATGAGAGGACGTGCATCCGCTGTAGACACTTGCCTTTCTTTTTACCTTTCATTTTTTATTTTATTTTATGGAGTGAATAGGAGAGATGGAAGATGACAGTTGAGCGAGGTGATGCGATTTTAAACCCTACAACACGACCAGAGTTGCTGCGTCAAAGGAGGGTTGATCTGGAGACTGCGGGGACGCCCGAACCCCCCCAGGGATCGCCATCGGGTCCTCACGCCCGGTCGCCAACCGGCACGATGGGGCCACCCTGGGATTTTTCGCAGTTGGCGGGGCAGCCTTTCGTGTGTGGCTGGCACACTACTTGGGCCCCCAACTACCTGCGGTCGGCCAGCGGAGCACCGTGCTTCGGATCCCGCTACCCTCCACGACCAAACGTCCGACACAACAACAGCTGGCGCATCGGACCCAGTATACGTCACAACACAACTGCTCAGACCCATCTTCCACCATACGGCTTCACCAGACATCACGCCGGAACACGACGGATCGCTTGGCGGCATGGCTTTGTCTGGTGGGTGGTAACTTTTAAGCCGGCAGCCGATGCTATGGCCTACCACCGCATTAGATTCTTCTGTCAGAATAATGTGACGTCAGTATCGCTTCGATTCGTTCATTTATTTTCAAGCTTCCATACTTGACTTCACCCACTGGCGTAGCCGAGGAGCTACGCGGGGCAGTACCCCAGGGCCTCCAAGATAGGTGGCCCCCCATAACCTGTTTAGCAAACCTCGTATTGAGCTATCGAAAAATTCTTTCAAATTTGAAATCTAAATAAAATAGATTGCAACATTACTTTAATATTGATAATTTGTTTTTATCTGTCACTCCTTCCCGCTTCACCCAGAGTTATTTGATTACTTCCTATGTAAAAAATGGGGGCCCACTTCTTTTTTGTCCAAGGATCGTTGGTCATCTACCTACGCCAATGACTTCACCGACAAATGTACAAAAGTTCAAAGGACAAAGTTGTGGACGTAAGTGTTCATGGTGTTAAATAAATATTGACTTATGCAATAGTGTCCCAGAGGCACGATTCCTACATAAATACTCATGAAACTAGGTTACGACTCGAAGCGTAAATGAATGCGTGATATAAGCACTTTACACACGTGTTAATGTGCCCATCTACTCTAGTGAATGAAGACTTATCGCTTACTACCACTTACCTATATGCACTTACCTACAAATGGTTTTTCTTTTAAGAATGTAATATTTTCTTAGAACAGATATTTTTTACCGCTGACAATTGATCGAGCCAGTGGTTGCCTTTTACAGTATTTTTGTTTTTTTTTTTACTTTGTTCCATACTAGGAATTACTTCTGTAAGTGCGTGGATGCGTTCACAAACACGTACACTAACATACCCATTATTAATTTAACACTTAAAGATATAGTTTACGTATTCTTCACTTGTTTCGTAATTCTTACATTCGCAGTTTCTCAAAACGTTTTTTTAAGTAAACCCTTTGTGCCATAGTTACTTTCGAGGTCCCTTCAGACACGACTAAAAGGGTTTGTATGTAGCTGAAAGGTTTTTTCAGGACAGTAATTTGAACTCAGTGATCCTACCCTGCTGTGACCACATCTGTTCCGTTTATCTTCAGCCGTTATTATTGTTTAATGTGCTGTAAAATTGCAGAAAACGGACCTTTAAGGCTTTTGTGAACGATGGTTTCCAGTTATGGCGTCTTTTGTATGCGGTTATGAAATAAAAGGAAGATGCACTATGAAAATAACTTTTGAGAATTTCGGTTCAGTTATGAAATGCGCACGTCTTGTCGTTCTGTCCATAAATTTTTTATTACTCTTATAGCCCGTTTTTCCAAAAACGCGTGAAGGTATGATATTAAAATTAATAACAAATACTTAGATCTACATTCCTGAAACTGTGAAAAAATCAAATTTCCAAGTCAACGCTACCAAAAGATCATCTATCTATCATCAACGCTACTAAGATATAGGCATCATCATCTTCCTGCCCTTGTCCCATCTTACTTGGGGTCAGCGGTTTTTTCTTCCATTCTATCCTGTCAACCGTCATGCTATCACTAACTTCCTTTTCTTACATATCTCTCCCTTGACCTCCCTCTCCCTCTCCTTCCATCCACAAGTATATCTGTTTTAGTAACATGCGTTTCATCTCTCCTCTTTACATGACCCGCTACCAAAAGATCCCGCCGTTTAGTCTGCGTATGTGGTCAATCGCAAGGGTATCAAAACCTATAGAGTACTTATCGCTAGCCTAGAAACAAACTATTTCGTAAATGGCTAGGCCTTACGGTAAAAGTAAAGGAAAAAAATTTGAAAATCTTTAACTTGTAACAATTTTACTGCACAGTAAAATATTTTTATGCGATTACAAATTTACATTTGCAGTTGAAGAATTGTGCGTGACGTTACTGATTTTTCGAAATTTTCTTCAACAATATCAAGTTCGTATTTTAATTCTACTTATAATACTTCTTAGGAAGTTTTTTTGATGGTGGTTTTCATATGCAACAAGGTATTGGCGCCATGGCAGTAAAATCAACTCGAATACCTTGACGGCAAACGTCACGAGTTCATGACGTTTGGCGTCACGACATGAGTAAGCCGTGACGGCAAACGTCATGACGGTGTCATAAGTGATGCTCCCCACTACGCTACCACTATCGACTTCCGTGTATACTAAAGTAGATGTCTCACGTCTACCGGGTATCCTATGACGGCATTTTTTTCATGAACATCTTAACCAACTACAGACTGATCAGATTACTTTTCTTTAACTGCTATGATGCTGTACCTACTACCATGCCTTTGTACGGATCACCTGTTGACACGGCGGAGCATACGGTGGAAGTCTACCCTGCTTGAGCAGTGCCCCACCGTGTCATCGTGGAGCCGATCAGCGGTGGTGACTTCTTGCGATTGGCCCTGGTTCAGGGCATAATCCGGCGAAGAAGATGGCCGTAACTGTGAGGAAGAGGAAATCCTCTCGCCAAAGCAGCCGCCGCGTCGTGAGTCGTAGGACGATTCCCGGTCATGAGTAGGCGGGAGTTGTTGGACGACGAGCAATAAGTAGCTCGCCGTCCGGTACTGGACCGGTCGAGCCTGAGTAGACGGCGTACAGTTTTCCACACGTGCTTCAAAGAGATGTCTGCAAAACCGAAGGAGCCCAGACCGATACCTGTGAGGCCTGTGCGAATGGTCGAGATGGTTTAC
The DNA here is from genome assembly GCA_949316375.1 of Mythimna vitellina. Taxonomy (NCBI): domain Eukaryota; kingdom Metazoa; phylum Arthropoda; class Insecta; order Lepidoptera; family Noctuidae; genus Mythimna; species Mythimna vitellina. Next base: position 14,169,292 of record OX438686.1, read on the forward strand.
CATGGCCTTAGGCCCCAAATAAATGATAAAATACTAGGTTTTTCTTGCGGCTTCGCCCACGAAAACTTGCGCTAGCTATTTAGAGAATTCTTTAAATAAAACAAACATTAAGCTCAAGTTTTGACGATCAGCAAATAGAATTAGCATAACTACATAGACTTATGGTGATAATCATTTGCATTACCGGGTACTGTAGGTAACCATTGTAAACATAGTCCAAAGCAGCAATTTCCTCTTTGGCATTTCATTGGTAATTCCTGGTGTGTCGTTTGAAATCGTTGGTTGAATTAGTCAAATAGCTAAAGTAGGATGTACGGATTTGTCAGAATTTCCGCGTTTAGAAACAAATAAATATAGATACATAGACAAGTACGTTTATCTGGTATTTGATATGCGTTCGTAGTTAGTGGTAAACCAATTGAATCTTCAATTTTTCCAATTGATTCATTAACTATTCTCCGTATTTTTATAAAGTGGTAGACTACTGATAGTCATCGTATTTCTTCGTAGCAGTAAATTTTTGTTAACTCACTTTATTTGTGGTCATTCATATGTCAACAGTCAACTGGCATATATGGACCTTCTTGTAGATCGGTCATGGCTGCTAGTAGCTACAAATTTATCGGTTGTCCCAGTGGCTATTCTTGGAAGAAACTTTGGGTCAGGAACTTTCTTATCCTCCAGCTGGGCTCGTGATGTAGTCATTCATCATCATCGTCATCGTCATCATTTCAGCCAAAATACGTCTACTGTTGGACTTAGGCCTCCCCCAAGCGTTACCATAATGATCGGTTCTATGCGTCTTGCATCCAGCGGATTCATACGACCCTCACCAGGTCTTCGGTTCACCTTGTGGGAGGCCTTCCAACGCCGCGTCTTCCGGTACATGGTCGCCACTCTAGAACTTAAATATTTTAGGAACACATTTATTATGCGTGGTTACAATGAAGTAGTAAAATTTCTTGGAATTTGTGTTTCCTGATAGCTACAACCTGGAGCCAAAACCTCTAACTCAAGACGGAATAGGTTACTTCAAGGCAAGCGTATTCTACCGTTGACCACATCTGCGCTTTCCGTCAGATGAGGTTGAGGTCAAACTCAAGCCTATCAATAATTAAAATTAAAAAAAAAAAGTTTTTTCCTATATCACAGAACAACCACCATGATAGGTAGTGTGAAAGTGTTACCCGGGGCCCTGGGACGAGGGCAAAGACGGAACAGTAGTGGGTTTTTCGTCAATAAAAGCCTGACACTATATCCCACTCCGCCCAAGAGCGGGATTTGTCATTAGATGGTTTTCACACCTAAGAAAAAACAAAAAAAAAAAACATTATAGGTACAATAGAATAGACTAAACTTTATAGTACATCGAATTAGTAAGTAGAGAGGGTCGCAGGAATCCGATGGATGCGAGACGCATAGGACTGTTCATTCTGATGACACTTGCGGGTGACCATTGTGCAGTAGTGACGTCTTTCGGCTGAGAAACAAACTTCGTCTTCCTATGGATACAATTGCGGTCTCACTTACTATAATTTTAGGGATCTGATGCTAACTTCTATTAAAATTACCGAAAAATAAATAAATAATAAGATCAAAATCGTATAGGTCCTTTTTGTGACAAAATTAATTTTGGGGAACTTTGCAGAAATCAAAGAACTTAGTTTCAAAACTCCCCGGAATTATAATTCACTTTGTAAACATTACGCAATGGCCGCCCTTTGCTCACAAACATTGCAGAATTAGCTCCAGTTCAGCAATTATTACGTTCATTTGCGTCATTACCTTTAACCCCAGAAAAGTAACAAATGGAGTGCTTAAGATATTATTCTCTCTTTACTATATTCGCGGTTACTTCTTCTTGCAAGCGGCAAGACTAGGCTGGTTCATGACCAGCCTAGTCAAACATCGACAAATAAAATAAATAATATTATTACATAAACCTGATTTAGTCCGGAAAGTCCTAGAGGACATTTACCATCAAGTGGACCGTCTGCATGTTTACCTTACAACATGTCATGGGACACATAAAAACTATATAAAGCCTGTATTACCCACAATGAAATCAAGACGCCAAGACAGGACAGAGTGGACAAGTCTTGTATAGTTAAATGCAATTTCGCAAACTTTTAACATATTCAAGTCACAACGAGTTAACCACTACTTACGCAAATTCTTTAGTTTTATTCGCACGAACACAGGTGCTCTTCATTTGCTGTCTACTCCGAGCCTACAACTAGGGCTCTTATTTCATGATCAAGTCGGAATTGTTTTCACGCGTAATACTAATAGGAACGCGATACGATTACGTCCTGTATTATATGGAAATCAAAGACTTATTTACTTAAATGCTAAATGGCATTATTAATCGTTGTTTGTTTTAAATTGCTACATATACCTATCTAGTTCCGTACGGCTAATAAGTACGGCCTGTGAGATTGTTGGGCTTAAGTCAGCAAAAGTCTGATACTACATCTCGCTCCATCCAGAGCGGGCGGATTTATTCGATTTCCGGCCACAGGCGCGGGCTTGCGGACGATGAGCAATGGGTAGCTCATCGTCCGACCGTCCGGTAACCGTCCGGACCGAGCCCAAGTCGTTGACGGCGTGCAGTGTTCCACGCGCGCCTCAAGGAGATGTTAGCAACCGTAGGGACCCAGCAGGGTTGAAGCCTACTAGGGCCATGGGTAATGCGAAAGAGATCCCCGGGGCCCTGGAACAATGGCAAAAAAGGAACAGGAGTGGGTTTTTACTAATTAAAAGTCTGACACGCCCTTCCGCTCCGCCTAAGGGTGGGAGATGTCATTAGACGATTAAAAGAAAAACAGCCCAATGGTCGTTGTTTTATGGTTAAGTTTGGCGTTAAGCCAAAAGTTGCATGTCAATACGCTGTGTTGCTCGAAACATTAATGTTGTATCATAGAATTATTGTGAATTTCTGGTTTAATCATCATTGGGGTTTTTTTATTTCAATTGGAATAATGCCCAGCAATGTGTGCCAATTTGACAGTGACCTGTAAGTGTTTCACTAATAGACATTCTCATCCACAATTTCAAAGAATTAATACGTATTTAAATGACTCTTCACTCAATTTCGGCTCATACCTACATCGAACAGAAGCTCAACTGGCTTTAGCAAACGCTGAGACGTGGGACGGTACTTCACGCCGGAACAGCTGCTCAACCTCTATTAAGCGCAAGTTTGTGTATGGAGTATTGCTCTCATCTTTGGGATGGATTCAAAACTCCAAAGTTTTGAGCATCGGCGCCAAGTTGCCTGTGGGTTTTGTATCGTTTACATTTCGTAGAGTGTGCATCAAAATTGCATAATTTAATTCCGCCAAGCCCGTTTCATCATCAGACTACTAGACAGACATATGGCGTTGCGCCACCGGTACATAAAGAACACATAATAAAACTTCTTCGAAAACAATTCATTGTGCGTACAATTAAGGAGTAGAATTCCATGCCGGAGTCTGTGTTTCCTAATGGCTACAACCTAGCGATCTTTAAGTGAAGAGTGAATAGGTTACTGCTAAGCAAGCGTGGTCCATCATCGATCATATTATCAAACGCGAGCCTATCTATAAAAAAATATAACTGGGCAAGTGCGAGTCGGGCTCACACCCTGAGGTTTCCGTACTAACTTACCTATGTAAATAGTTCAGTTCAGGAATGGAGTCTCTGAAGACTTTCCGATCGCAAAAAAAAATTGCGACGTAACAATAAATTTATAGTATTCAGATTGTATTACTTTACTTGTGCTATAAGACTTTGTTTTACGCCAAATTTTAGGATTCTGGGTCAACGAAAAGTACCCTATGAATTTTGATAGCCTCGAGAGTGTCAAAATGTACGTTTTCTGCCACATAAACTGAAGTATCTTTTTTTTCTCGTGAACTTACAAGTTAATTTTTTTACAGCTTCAAGAGTCCGCAAACCTGAGTATATAGTTTTAATTTTAACTCGATATCTTCAAGCGTTCCCGAGATAAAGGGTCTTGACAGACAGACAGACTGACGGACAACAAAGTGATCCTATATGGGTTCCATTTTTCCTTTTGAGGTATGGAACCCTAAAAACGTGAAACTTACGATGAGAAAATACTGTGCAATTTTTATCAACCAGAATTTAAAGATTTAGACTAGATAGCCCGTGTACGCATGTAAGTACATAGGTCTCTAAACAGTTTTAAGTGCATTTCACATAAGACACAGCTGACGCCGTAGCTTCAAGGTTGGCTTCATAGTCGCTATGTGTGATTTTCCTATAGAATAAAAATTTTGTTTTTTTAACTTTTTTTTTTTAAGATCTGCCCTCCTAGCCAAGTTACAACCGTTTCGTTTCGATTCTCTTTTCGTTGATCGCCTCGAGTCGGCCACGCCTCCTATTCTTTTGTTCTGACCACGTGACTGAGCGTTGAGATGATATCAGAATAAAGGAATCAGAGGCGTGGCCTACTTGAGGTGAGCAACGAAAAGAGAATCGAAACGAAACGGTTGTAACTTGGCTAGGAAGCTGTTAGGTTAGTTAATTATCTTCCTGTGTTCCATCATTATAAAAAAAAATTAAATAAACAGTTTTGTTCTTCCATTAACCATTCCTTCTGTTAGAAAAGTTTTAAATTTCTCCAAATTGATGGTAGAAAGTTAGAAACCGCCGCATCCAGCCTGTAATAACATAAATTTTTATGTTGCATATTTTGGTTTCGGGTCAATCCGGGGACCCTTGCGTAACGACGTTCATCCGTACTTGGCATTAACGTCTGAATTACTGGAATTACGATGGGATATTTTAGATTTACGCTTTTTTAAATGTATAGATTATTTTGCTAATTATTGCACTTAAACCACGGATTTAAAAAAAGTAGTTTAAGTCAGCATCAACGTTAACTTTAGAGCATATTATTATGAGTAGTTGAAATTTAATAATTTGATACTATTTTTGACATAGAATTCAAACTTCTGATTCTGGTAACAACAGTAATAAAAAATAATCAACAAATATAGAAATACTGACTTTTAAGACGCTTTGGCTTGAACCGCTCAAAAATTTAATTTGCGTTTAACCACTAGATTACTCGATGGTTTTTAAGGTGCCCAATCCTAATCCTCCAATGAATATTCACACTCTAGTCTAGAGCGCGAGGGCGTATCAGACTTTTACTAACTAAAACCACGCTTATGTTCCTTATTTGCCTTTTGCGTTCCAGGACCACGGGTTGCCCTTTTGCAAGTAAATCCCTAGCCCCAGTAGACCTCAGCCCTACTGGGCCCCTTCGCGATTACCCCATAATCTGTTCGACGATGACGCATGTTTGCTTAGAAGTAACCCATTCACTCTTGTTGTAGCTATCAGCAAAAATAGACTCAGGCAGGAATTTTACTCCTGATTACAAGGTAGGTATAATTATTACATTTATAAATATTTTTTGCTAACTGTCGTATTAACAAATATTCATTAACTCCCCAGTATTATGTTTTATACAAAAGTACAGGGTTGGCACCTCAATTAAGTCAACAACCCGGGTCCCAATTTTATGCTTTGTCCCGGCTCCCGAGCTCCCGAGCTCCCTCGGGACAAATAGAAGCTTCTGGCGACTAACAAAGTGCTCTCATTAGGCCAATGAATTGCTATCACATAAATCGACGAAACATCGGCCAAATAAACACGAATTCATGAACTGTTGTGGCTGTATTGCTAATGCGGTGGGCAGACCTGGAACCCTAAGGCAGTTTTATTATTAGGTATATCAAGCCAGAGCTGTCCCACGACTGGGCAAAAGCCTTCCTCCATTTCTTTCGTTTTCCACCACAGCTCTGCGCCACTTCTTGCCAATTCTTAAGGCAGACATCTAAATCTGCCGCGACCCCGCCTTGCGATTTCAGAGCACAACATTTTATGTTTTACGTACTAGTTTTTTTTTATTGGTTGGGAAAATCATCTTATGACAAATCCCGCTCTTGGGCGGAGCGGGAGATAGTGACAGACTTTTACTGACTAAAAACCCACTCCTGTTCCTTCTTTGCCTTCGTCCCAGGGCCCGGGTTTCGCTTTCACACTACCCGTGGGTACGTGCTTCAAACTGATATTTGTCAGATCCCAAAGATGGGAACAGTACTTCACTTATTTACACAGCAGACTACCCCCTTTTTTAGTTTAAGTTCTTATAATCCATCCTAAGATTGTCTGGTAGATATCACTGTCAGCGATAAGACTACCATTGTAACCATAGATTTAAGTTTCTGTAAAATTGTTACTATTTTGGTGTACAATAATTTTATTCTATTCTATTTTTTTGTAGTCCTACGGTGTAAGAGAAAAGTGTATCTTCAGTTATCGATCCATTTTCCTCTGCTATAGAATAGGATACTGTTTATACAAATAAAATCTAATTTGAAATAATATTGCCATCAAATCTAGCCCAGACCCAGTTCAACACTCATTACGTCTAGACACAAGAAAACAAACATGCAATTAAATAACGATAATCAGATGAGTCATTCCAAAACACTAATTGATCTAATCCTATTAGGCCAACTTCTGTGTCATGGTTAGTAAAACCAGTGACATCACGATCCGGTGACTACATCGATTCTTATCGAAAATCGATACAAATGATCGTCAGTCACTCGTGACTTTACGATCGATATCAATCAAATCGAATGAGCTCTTTATGGTAACTGTGGTTAGCAATATCATAGAACGGAAATACTACGTTTTGATACAAGTGGAGGATGGAGCCGAGTGCAGTGACAAATTCCCAAGTGTATCAAACGACGTTTTTCAACACAATTACGAAAAAATAATTAAACGAGAGTTGATTAGCGACTCGTGAGGGACGCTTAGCACTTAGCGCACTTTTCGTCACTAGTGAGAAAAACAGTAAAATGCTTGCGTAAGAGCGCTAGGGGAAGGAGCGGATTTTCGAGTATGAAAAATTGTTTGCATGTCGAGTGTAGCAAAAGTAACATGTACACTTTGCTTGTATTCTTTTTTTTTTTTTTTTTAATTGATATAAACCAGTGCTTGACTGCAATCCCACTTGATGCTATTCACACTGCATGCTGAATATTTGTAGACGGCACGATTGGCGCAGTGGTTTAACTACGGCCAACTGATAGTCATTCCGGGTCTGGATGTCTTGTGTATTTGAGTTTACACAGCGTACCCACGAAACAGGAATAATTCCTAAAGTGGGGCAAAATAATAAAAAAAATGTGAGGGAAAGCTCTCCATCCTAAGAGGGTCCTTTTCCACTCGCCTATCGTAAACATCGAGCATGGTTTAAAAGCTACTTCATCTAACGCAATCCAACGCGATTTTTGATGAAGAGAAAACGGGAAAAAAGAGAGATAACGCCTGAAAACTCTGTTAGCATTCGGTAATTCCGTGATTTACTCGAATACTTTACAAAACTTACTCTGGGTAATACGCGTTTTTTTTTAAACCTTAAAAGTATTTTTTTTAAATGGTCGTCATTCAGAATCTTGATTAATTTGCAAGGATTTCTATCGTCATACTTTTTTGACTTATTTAATTTTTCAGTAAATTATGTAGTGTCGAAGTTCATGCAAAATAGCATATTTTGAGAGGTCTTTACTGGATTAGTTTTACACAAATTTATAAACTGATTTCAATGGAAGCCTATATAATATCTAGAAGATACTTTGTTTCCAAAATATCTAATGAATGTAATAACGTCATAACCGCGTAAGAGCGGTTGTATTAAAAACAGTGAAAATGTATATGTCGAGCTGCGTCCCCTTAAGTGATCATATCAAACTATACATCTTTTATAAACAAACGAAATCGTTTTATAGCAGTACACACCAATTTTGTAACTCTCACATTCAGTGAATATTTTCAAGGATTCTGAAAAGAAAAACGTGTAGTTACGGCACATAGGAACTAAAATTCAAATTCAGAGTATTAGAGTTCTCCATGCGATTAGAATAATACAACAGGCCAAAATCAATTATCGGGCAGTTGCCTGGATCAGACACAACACCCGTCTAGTCGGAGGATGCTCCCTTTTCAACGGAAGTATGTGGAACTTTACACCTTATTACACATACCTCTTAACATGTTCAATCGACTTAGTAAGTAAACCAGTGATGTAGTGTGGGTCATAAAAACTGAACGCACTACTGAGGCCATATCACGAGCTCTTAACGTGATCCGTTTGGCGACCTAAACTGAAACGTTAAAGGGATGAAGCTATATAGGGTGTATAGTAGCTCCATCTCTCTTTCTCGCTCGCAGACCTAGCTTTTTAACACGTCATGATAAGGCCTCTGGCCATTCGGTAGTACAAACTCTTTTTCATTTATGATGAACAAAACGAGAAAACCTCGAGTAGAGTAATATTATAATAATATTCCACAACCATCACACAACGCCGTCTAGTCTTAAGCTAAGCAAAGCTTGTGTTATGAGTCCTAGGCAACTGATAAACATACTTATATATTTCTAAATACATACATATTATAGATAAATTACACCCAGACACAGAACAAATGATCATGCTCATCACACAAACATTTGCCCTGGCTGGGAATCAAACCCACGTCCTCCGACATAGCAGTCAGAGTCACTAACCACGGGACCACCAGGCCAGTCGAGAGTGCCTGTCTTTTTGTCAAACGTGGAACATGCAGCAATAAAAATGGTAGTATGAATTTTATTCGTAAGTGCATATGAGCTCAAGCTTTATGGATGTAAAAGCGCTCTTATGAAATTATCGTTTTATGAAACAGAATACTTCAAACTCAGGTATATTAGATTAGATTTACTTATACGATTAGATCTTAGATTTCATATAATAACGGGAAGTAGTATTAATATAAATATGGCGATATTACAGATAAAACAAAACCTAATTAATAATTTAATTTTAAAACAAGAATAATCATCATCATCATCATCATTTCAACCGAAAGAAGTCCACTGTTGGACATAGCTTCCCCCAAGTGTTGCCACAACGAACGATCCTGTGCGTCCCTGCACGTTACCCGGAGAAACGCAAAAGTTAAGTGACAATCTGGGCAAGGCACATTTCTCGCAGAACAGATGGTCGTTAGGGCCGAATGTTTCTGAAAATGGAATAACATGCCTTTAAATATAAATTTTATTTGAACTTATAATTCCAAGTCAATTTGAAGATATCACAGTTCAAGATCACCTAATACTCGAAAAAACCTAAAAATTAATAAGGGCTTGTTTTTTCCTGACGTTAACAACCTTTTTTTCACACACTTATAATAAATCTGTAGAAGTGAAAATTCTGTACATTGAAAATATTAAAAAAATTAATGGCACTGTTACTAAACCGACATCGAACCCAAAAATGTAATTTAAAAAAATTTTGTCTGTCTGTTTGTTCACGCATCACGCAAAAACTACCGGTTCGATTACGATGAAAATTGGTATAATTATCCTTTAATATACTGGGCACCACACTGGATAGTTTTTATCCCGGAAAAGTATATAAAATAAAAAACAAACTTAATTTTGCGGTTCGATCCCTAGACCCGATTACTGTACCAACCTCAAATAATAAGTTTGTCGTAGGTTACGTCACCCGCAGTGGAATTCACTAAGGGGCGTTGCACACGGCTAAGATACTAAAATATTTTATCTTAAGATACAATATCGCTCGCCATACAATTCAATGGACTATCCACACACGACGAAGATAATAAATAATATTTCATATTTTCGTATCTCAAAAAACCTGATAAAACCATTTTCAACGAACGGACGGAAAGACGAAGTCGCGGACAAAAGCTAGCAAATAATGACAATATTCTACAACATTCACACATCTTCGACTCGTGATATCATCGTCTCCTTATCAAACACTGTAACTGATCCAAAATGAACATTTCGCCAAAAAAAAACAACTCCATAAAAGTATTTTTGTTAAATAAACCAAGGCGTTGAGCGTGGTGGCCTATAAAAATGTACGTATCTACTTAACATAATTGAAAAAGAAGGAGAATCAACGACATTTTGCGCGGATGTGCTTCAAGGGACCGATCCTTAATCCCTTTGCGTAAATATTCATTGTTCAGGTTTTGCCTTTATATTGGAATATATCGACCCTTTTTGCTACAAAGAACGTAATTTCGAATATCATGGTTTTTACAATGAGCAAATAAAGTCTTGTGAATAAGTGATTGAGAACTTTGAGGAGTTGTTTTATTTGTGTTTGTGGTTCCACCTTTGTACTCTTCTGTCAGTATCAGTTCTTTTAATTTTTAAGTATTACTGCGTACTTCTATACTAATATTATACAAAGAATAGATATATATTTTTGTAATTAGAAGCGATTTTCATAACAAAAATACGCGTAGTAAATACGAAATTCTATAACCCAAATGAAGGTTAGAAACCAGCAAGTCAATCTTAGTAAACAGCATACGCTTTTATAACAAGCTGCCAAAAGCGGTAGCTGAACTTAGCTTGGGAAAATTCAAAACTCATATTAAGCGTGTTCCAACCAAAAGTATAAAGACTATGTTAAAGACTATGTCGAAGACACGCTTATTTGGCAATGACTACCTCTGCACATGTGGCCCCCTGGTAACTCATTAATATTGTGTCTATTAACTGTTCCATCTTTGTTTTAACATAAACATTTTTTTTTTCTTCTTACACATTTCTTTTGCAATATTTTTTTTTTAATATTATTTACACCTTAACTACCTTACATTCGTTAGTAATTTATTTTGTCAATATCACATTTATTAATTTTTGTAATTATTTATTTTTCTTGCTTTTGCTACGTGTTGCACCGACCCCAAATAAGATGGACAAGGGCAGGAAGATGATGATTTATTTTTCTTGCTTTTTTTATACGGCCTTTTTTTAAAATGTGAATGTGAGAACACTAAAACTCTGTGAATTCTTAAATTACTTCTTATTATGACTCATTTTTTTATTATGATTATTTTTATTATGCTTCTGGGTACAATATAGACTGGTCTACACTGTCCTTACATATTATATATTTATACTTTAATATGCAAATATTGTAACATCGATCTTTTTTTTTTTTAAGAGTTACCATTGAGTTTCTTGCCGGTTCTTCTCCATAGGAAACGGCCAATTTGGAACCGTGCACTAGCTTCTGACGTTTTATAAGTGCCAGTGTAGGCCTATGTGAAATAAAAATATTTTAATTTTGAATTTGAATTTTAGTGAGAACTACGTAGTTCAGATCGCTCTACACCTAACAAAACAAAAAAGAGGTAGAGAATATAGACTGAGATCTCGAGAAAGCCCAGTTGCCTAAATTGACAAACCCAGGATAGAGCCACTTGGCGCAGGAAAGTGAGGAGACCCGACCCCAAACTAATGGGACCAAGAAAAGAGAAAGACTGTCAAGTAAACCAGACATATATGTAGGTACATCCAGTGTATGTACCAAATTTTCTTTAAAAAAAAAATTGTGAAAAAGCCCAATAAAATATTTTAAGGATTTTATTACTCTTTTTTTTATAATTCACAACTATCACACAACGCCGTCTAGTCTCAGGCTAAGCAGAGCTTGTATTATGAGTACTAGACAAATGATAAACATTCTTATATACTTCTGAATACATACATATTATAGATAAATTACACACAGACACAGAACAAATGATCGTGCTCATCGCACAAACATTTGTCCTGGGTGTGAAATCGAACGCACGACATCCGGCATAGCAGTCAGGGTCACTAACTACTAGACCAACAGGCCAGTCATATATTACTGTATTGCTAACAGATTAGGTTATCAGTAAACATAATAGTAGGTACTTAAAATCATAATGTGATAGATAAAAATTTATAATTATACCAAACTCGTAAATACTCAGTAAATAGGTCAAGAAGTTTAAACCAAAGTACAAACCTACGAGTAATAACATTATGCATCATCAAATGAATATACAAAATTATTATTTATAGACCACTAAAATCATAAATCTACGATGTGATGATGTAAACTGAGCCGGTCATTAAACATTCTGGCTTGACCTGGTCTGGTTAAAAAAAAAAACTGCCTGAAGGCACCGACGTCATACAAAATGTATGTAACCGCTACACACTGGCCGCAGCTGGCCGGCGGAGCAGCCAAAAAAAAAAAAATTCTACTCATCTTGCTTTTATGAATGGATTATGATTCAAACAACACACAAAGGTGAAGCAGTAGGTGTAGGTGTAACTCAAAAATACGATTTGAATAATTGAATCATCAAAACAGAATCGCATTTTATTTTGTGATGTTCGTCATGTTGATAAGTCATATTGAAAACATAACTAGGAAGTATATCTGACTGTTTTTTTTATTGGATGGGAAAATCATCTTATGACAAATCTCGCTCTTAGGCGGAGCGAGAGATAGTGTCAGAATTTTACTGACTAAAAACCCACTCCTTCTTTGCCTTCGTCCCAGGGCCCCGTGTTTCGCTTTCACATTACCCGTGGCCCCAGTAGGCTTCGACCCTGCTGGGCCCCTACGATATGCTGACATCTTTTTGAGGCGCGCATGGAACAGTACGCGCCGTCGACGACTTGGGCTCGGTCCGGACGGTTACCGGACGGTCGGACGGCGAGCCACCCATTGCTCGTCGTCCGCAAGCCCGCACCTACCGTGGCCGGACATCGAGATCGAAATCCCGGCGGCGGTTGGGGCGTGGGGACCGTTGCCTCACGTGATCGGCCGCCTCCTTTGCAAGCATTACTGCTTCGCAGAAGGAGACGACCGCCTGCCACTCCTCCTCGCTCCGGACCATGGCCTGTATGAAGGCCCGCCGCGAGAGATCGCCGCCGCCGATCACCCTCACGAGGACACGGCGTTGCTCTGCCCAAGCGGGTCACACCTCCACCATGTGCTCCACTGTGTGCTCCGGGCGGTCCACACAGTGGCGACACCCGGGTTTCGCTTCCGCAAGAATCCGGTGCAGGAACTTCCCGAACATATCTGACTGTACGCATTCCTATTCTTATGCTATGAGATCTTGCTTCATGCCAAATTTCAGGATTCTAGGTCAACTCAGAAGTTTGTTTTTTTTACAGCTTCAGGGGACGGCAGATTTGAGTATATGGTTTTAATTTCAACTCGATACCTCCACGCGTTCCCGAGATAAAGGGTCTTGACAGACAGACAGACGAACAACAAAGTGATCCTAAAAGAGTTCCGTTTTTTTTTTCTTTTGAGGTACAGAATCCGAAAAAAGGTGAATCATCATCATCATCCTCATGAATTACCTACTGTTACTTGTACTGTACATCTTGGTTACAAAACCCTAAAAAGTCGTTGGCATGGTGCTACATGCAAAATATGAATAAAAAATGTTTGAAATTGAAACTAATTTTTGGCCGGCTCGGCAGTGCTTGCATCAATGGTTTTAATTAAAGGTATCATTGCCTTTGCACGTGTCTGTCAATTTTACATGTCGCAATATTTTAGTCTTTTTGAACTCAGCATTTCAGATAGAGGTGAAATTTAGCAATAGAAAACAGAAAATAAAACAGAAAACAGTATGCATCTGAAATGGAGTGGGCTCGGAGTTTCTTTTTGCATAATGGAATCTGGAACGAAGATATCTGAAGGAGAATCAAGATCCATCCGAAGAATTGCCAAATTTAAGTGGCAGTGGGGATATTGGTCACAGAACAGTTGGCCGAAGAAGCAGAAAAATTTTGGAGTAGTGACCGCGTCATCCGCGCACCGGAATACGCACGTTGGAAGGTCTCTCACAAGGCGGACCGATGACTTAGTGAGAATCGTGGGAATCCAATGGATGTGCCAAACTGTGAACATCTTTCAGCTGAAAATATGATGATCTGAAATAAGAGCAACTGACAAAAACTACTTCACTAATAAATAAGTTAGAAATTACCTGAAGCGCTTATTTTCCAGCAATTTAGCACTTATGAAACGGCTTTATTTAGATTCAAAGGGCTTTTCCGAAGATTTACGCAACACACACAAATCCACGCTAGCTATTTTATTTCTATCTAACCTAGCTAAACGGTCGTTTACAAAATTTCCACCCTCGTTTATCTAAATGAAAAACCCGGGCTTTTTATCCAAATGTTAGAGCCCTAAAATATCCTGGCTTAGTAAATCCGTTTAAGTTTCTGTTTAAAAACATTGGTACCAGTAATGGTCTGTTTGCACTAAATCGCTGATTAAACATAGGCACCAACACTTATTGGTTCAATTATATTACATTGTCTGACGCTCGAATTCGTGGTTAAAACAATTTTATGCTTATATGCATAATACTCGTATTCACCTGTTTGGAATCGTAGGCGAATATTGAAAAGGTATATAAGTGAAAACAATAGGTAAGTAGTCCCGTAACAATAAGGTGACATACATAATTATGTAATATCATCATTTTAGGTGAAAAACCTCCACTGCTGGATAATTAGACATAGACCACACCCTGTCTACCACTGTATCTACTTGGGTTTGCTTAGTTTCAGGAAGAAAAAACGGACAAGTGCGAGTTGGACTCGCGCACTAAGGGTTCCGTACAAACTTACCTATGAAAAAAGTTCAATTCTCGAATTGAGTTACGAAGATTTTTTCGAATCTCAAAAAGTTTTTTTTTTGGTAACTATAAATTTACAATTTTTAGATTTTTTCATATACTTGTGTTATGTGACCTGGTTTTCATGCCAATTTTCATGCAAAATAAACGGCCGTTTCTTTTTTTCTCGTTAACTCAGAAGTTTGATTTTTTCACTGCTTCAAGAGACTGCAGGCTTGAGTATATAGTTTAAATTTCAACTCAATACCTACACGCGTTCCCTAGATAAAGGGTCGTGACAGACAAACAGACGGACGGACAACAAAGTGGTCCTATATGTGTTCCATATTTTCCATTTGAGGTACGGAACCCTAAAAATAAACGAACTAGACAGTTAATACAATTGTAGCAAGCCTCTGAAGGTTTAAACAAATTTTATTCATATTTTTGCTGTCAACCTCTTTTGTCAATTATATGCAAAAATGTAATTTAAGCCACAGTTGTATTTTTAAACTCAGTTTGCGGATTGAGTGCCGGATTCACGGTGTGTGGTCACCCTTTTGTTTGTGACGAGTACTTAACAGACCGTTTATAAATTTTAAACAGAAAGTACAAACACACGCGAGTTTAGCATTGAGATTAACCGAAAAAAAAACAACTTACTTCGTTTCTTTATTCATTTCTCTTAAAGCAAGCATATGGCTTTATTGTAAAGTTTAACAGACCGTTTATAATATGCCAGTTATGGCTGTTTATAATAAGCCGAAAAATAGTAAGTTTTATTTTGAAAATATTGCAAAGAACGCCTTACATTTCGAACCGCCTAAATCTTTAGCCATGAGAAAATAACGAACATTTACGAACACTATACGTTCCCTCGTTTATCATTCGTACATACTTTATTTAAAGTCCTCGAGAATATTCGCAGTAGAATTTGAAACCATTAGTTACATTCAGCCAAATATTACATTATGTGCACATTTTTCATATTTTTATAAGGTAGAAGACAACTTAGACATTTACTGTTCTGAATTGAATATCGGTTGTAATTATCTAAGAATGGAGTCCTAGGGCCTTACAATGATGCTTTAAAATGTTAACGTACGAGCGAGGAAGAGGAATGGAGTTATACACCCTATATAGCTCCATCTCTTTAACAGTTCAGTTAAGATTGTCAAATGAATCGCGATATGAGCTTGTGGCAGCACATTTGCTAGCAATCATTGCAGGTTAAACCCAAATCGCACTTTATTTTTGCTAACTTTCTACATCCTGCAGTACACTAGAAGTTTGATCGTCCATTTCAGAGCCGAAACTGTGTTAAGCGGACGCCCGCGCAGTCCCATACAAAAGTGCTCCGTAGCGGGGACCCGCGCGGGCATCCGTCAAGGGGAGCCGGGCCCCGCGCCCCTTTTTGTTACATAATAAATATTACGTTCTCTATCGACACGACTACATGCATACCGTTAAAGTTGAACTAGCGACACTGCGCAGGTAATAATCCGGTTTCCGCGACGGGAACCGTCGCACACGACACACGTGCTTTGTCACGCGTCGGTTGCCCGCCGCGGGCGTCCGCTTAACGCAGTTTCGGCCCTAAAATTCGGCTTATGACCTTTTATGACTAAAAACATATGATACCTACCTACTCGGCCACCTCTGTGTTGTTTTGTCTTCGGTCGTTAATTTAATAAAAATCACCGGTGACAACACTACCTAAACCGCTCGCTGAGTGTTGATTTTGCATTACATTATAAAAGTGAGGAACAACAAACAACTATTTTATTGGAAATTTAACTATCTGAAGGGGTCTATTATGGTATGATAGTTTATACAGAAGTTCATAATTTCTTAGAGGTATGCGGAACAGAGTTTTTATAAAGTCCCGCAAACGTCCATTGAAAAGGGAGGATCCTCCAATCAGACGGGTATGGTGTCTGGTCCAGGCAACTATCCGATAGTTGATTTCGGACTGTTGTATATGTTCTAATCGCGCGTAAAGCTCTATTACCACTATGCAAGATTTCGAATTTTAATTCTTAAGTGGTGTCAAAAATGACGCTACAAGGTCTATTAGGGGATGCAAATTTATACAAAACTTCATAATTTCTGCACGGCTCACATCAAGCTCAATAGGTACTAAATATCAATCTGTCCACACTTTTGCCGCTGTCAGTTGCTATATCTTATGTCTGGCGCCACTTACGTCAATTAACGACAATAAAATAGTACAATCTGTTTTTAGCCAAGACCACCCACCAATCACCATTCATTACGGACTTTACGTACCTACGTATATTGCATGCTATGTTCTTTTGCAAGGTAATCACAATTCAGTGCACCGTTGTATTGCAAGCACGTTTCAGCAAAACCGTAATTGAATTTTAAGAACACTGAGGTGCATACTTACTCTTTGTGGAGTGGTATAATTACATTTTTTTTTTTTAATTAGAATACATTTTTGGGAAAAAATCGGTTTTAGTATAATAGTTTTTTTTTTTATCAATAAGAACTTTTTTGACTTCTTCGATTTTAGGGAATAATTTGGTTTTACCCAATAAGTTCATTTTAACCGCAATGTAGGTATAGATGACAGAATCCATGAACTTGGATGATCTGTTTTCTTCGTCAGTGTTTAATTACTCACTAAATTAGTACCTAAGTGGTTTTTCTTTTAAATTAAAAGCTTGTTTATGAAGATATTAGTTTTTGCGGTTTCACCCGCGTCAAACTATGTTTCTCCATACAAAATTTGGATCCTCGTTTCATACCCCGAAGGTGTGAATTTCGGAAAATCCTTTCCTATTCTGTATATGTTACCGTTACACTGCAGAATACTTATGTAGAATATATGTATAGGCGCATTAACTAGTTAATCTGCAGATTATCATAAATATAAAAAAAAAATCTGATTGAGTCCGTTACAGTGGAAAAAAATGTTTGAGTTCGTAAATTAACTAGATAATCAGCAGACTAATGGTCAAGCATAGGGTTAAGTTATAAATCAGGTTCTTTGTTTGACTAAAACGTACAATGCATGCAAATAACTAGTTAATCTGCACTCTAACTAATTTACGCACATTAGCGGTATCTATATAATACAACTAGCTTATTTCTGCTAACGGCGTCGCCCGCGTGAAAATAGTTTTCTCCATACAAACTTTGGACCCCCGATTCACCCTCTTAGAGGATGAATTTTGGAAAATCCTCTCTTAGTGCTCGCCTACATCGTAAAAGAAAACCTGGTGCAAAATTTTATGTTTCTAGTACCAGTAGTTTTGGCTGTGCCTCGATATGTCAATCAGTCAGATTCTCCTTTTATATATATAGATAAATGGCCTAGATGGACCTAGAACGCTAAAATTTTGCACATATATTATGTAAAATTTCAGCATTCTATACGTCCAAGGTTTTGGTTTCAATGTTGAAAAAATAAATAACGAAAGACAAAATATTTCTTTGACGACAGTCACCAAGATCACAGTACCTAGCTAGCATTTTATGACACAAAAACAGAAAATGTTGCCCGTACCTTATAATACCTAACGTGTTAATTTGTTCTCTGTTACTGTAGGTGTTCTATATTCCAGTCTACCCTCTCTCCAACCGTTCGCACTAAGCTTTTAGACTTAGTGGTTCACTGAATTACTTGAAATATGTTCTGACCTGACCATTAAGCTGTATATTACTATGAGTACTTAATGGATATCCCATTATGATTCTGAGGTGGAATCAGTTTTTAGAGGAAGTTTAACAGGTGATAGAAAAGCTGAAAAGGAATCGTTTGTCTTGGTATATGTTATGTCAGGACATGTGAAGAGGAAGGTTAAAACGCGTGTAACTAAAATAGTTATGGAAGTGTTAAGCCAAAGAAAAGATATGTATTGTGTAAGTCATTATATAAAAGAAATGAAAGTCGGTGCAGATTGACGGTTGATGGAACAGAATGGAAAAGATTACGTTGATTACATGAACTTTGTTATCCACATATATTTATTATAAGCAGTAATTCTGTAAAATAAAGAATTAAAGAATTATTCCGACTTCAAATATCATGAAACAAGGGCAGGATTATAATGAAAAAAATGTAGTGTTTTTGACATTGTACATATTGTATCCATTTAACTCAAGTGTCATGTAAAGAACTAGATATATCAGACTCAGTAGGTACTCTGCATGTAAGAGGTGCGCCGAGCACGCGTTTTCGGTGCGTGGGACACTTGTTTGTTGATTTGACACTTCATTGTCTTTTTGTTACAACCAGAGGTTGGAATTAGGTAGAGTTAAAAATGTACTTACACCGATATCGTAGAACGAAAGAAAAAAGATGGATATGCCTCAAATCCCGAGATTAATTTTAAAGAGCAGAATTTTTTTATGACACTATCGGAAATATAGCAGGAAAAATCTTCCTGCATCAATGAAGAGGAGGAGGAAGTGTATAAATTTGTTAACCTTACCTTAGTTAAAAAATGTATGTTAATTATCTTTGTTTTATTTGTCTTATCTATTTCTGATGTTTTTAGTGTTAGTTATTAGTAATATTTTTGGCTACACGGGATTTTTTTTAGAAATCCCTGGAAGATCCATATTAATGTTAACATCTCTACCTAATTCTGACCCCTAGTTATAACTCTTAAACCGCTTCACCAGGAGCAGCTTAACATGCTCCGTGTAACGTATGCGTGTTAAAGTGGTTTTTTTTAAGTTTATTACTCATGCAGAGAACTTGCGTCCGCGTGCATCAAGAGACGCCCTTAGATGGCAGCGCTTGATGCAATTCTGAGAAAACACATGATCGAGTTAAGCTCGCCCTTATAAATGAATTTTCAAATCACTGTGCACTATTAATTTTTTTGTGTACAATAAAGAATTAAGAATTAACCTAAGGCCTTACTAAAAACAAGTTTCTCATATACCACTGAGTAATAATCTAATCTATCTATATGTCGTGGCCAGATCATTTTAAACGTTAAAGTTTGATAATATATCAATCCACTTTTGGCCAACTTTCTTTAGACTTTTTATTATCATAGAAATCTTACATCAATGATATGACCAAACGAGGATTGACATAATTATCATCAAATGTTAACGTTTAAACGATCTGGCAAGGTTTAGTTGACCATATCATGAAGTGATCAGTTCTGAGATCTGGCCACGACATATACATAATTCTTCTGTACGTGTGTAGTCACCTAACTCCTAAACGGTTTGACCGATTTGAATGAAACTTTGTATGTATATCTGAGTGGGTCCCTGGACGGTTTGAAAATACAATTAGACTCAGGTTCGTAATTTTATTTATGACGAAAAGCCAGCTTTCGGATAGGAAAACGTCTGTCGGGACCACTAGTTTATGTGTAAAATTTCACACATAATATGAGAATATGCGAAACACTGTTCTAGTTTATGCAAAGTTTTATCCTAATTTCCTTGAAGTCACGTTTGCAGTTTATTTCAAAGACTCATAATGTTGTCGAGTGTACTTAATGAGTAGCAAACACATTCATCACGTCTGCGGAGAGCTATATCCAGAAAGTTTTAAATGTCTGTGTAGGTTAGCATATTTCGTTTGGTTGGGAGTTTACAAATAAGCCACGTTTTCTGTAGAAAGTTACATGAATGTAAATTCTACTAAAACTAGTTATATAAATAGCTGACGATCAGAGTGGTTCTGAAGCCTTAAAAGTTTTAAAGTAATATCCTCGTCCTGACTAATCCTGTTACTTCCTACTTGTATTATAAATGGGAGAATCTGTATGTTCAAATTATGTTTGTAAATTATATTATGTATCTCAACAGCTTTTCAGAATTTAATGAGAGATGTGTAAAAAGAAGAGTATCTAACACGGGGAAAAAAGCTGTGCTTGTCTTAAGCGGCTTGAGTTCCTCACTTCACTCAGGTTTCTATATTAACACCCTCGCAGTGCTCGGGAGTCAATTATGTAAATCCCTCACTACGTACGGGATTAAAACTTAGCAACATTCGTTTTATTCGGAATTCAGCATAACACCCGCGTCTTTAAGACACTGTTTTATCCCCCCTCAGTCAAATAATCTACTAATTACCCCGATATTCCCTAGGATAATTTTCGACTTCCACGCAGGCAAAGCCAGAACAGGCCTAATCGTTTTTCCACGATTAGAAAAGAAAAATTCTGAAAATTGGTAACAAACCTTATTATGTACAATTTATATTTTCGACCATTTTAAATGAACACTTACCAACCTGCGTATTCCGTAAAATTAAATTACGCGTAACCGAGTTAAGAATAATTAGAGTTGGGATTGCCTACTTACCGTTTTTAGGCTAATTCGTATAATTTTTCTAGTTATTTACCGGGGTTCTGCTTCCGTGAACTAGCCCGCAGGAAACGTTAATTTTATCCTGGGGATAAAAAGTAATTTATGACGCTCAGTAATAGAGATTTTTTGGAGATAGAAGAAGACTAATAAAGATAATGACGTCACGGCCGGCGTAGTAGTTCAGCGATTGAGTATTACGCAGCGTGTCGCGGGATCGATTCCCGCACAGAACAAATATTTGTATGGCATTCAGATAGTTGTTCCAGGCTTGGGTATCTTGTCGGACTTTACATGTTTCTAAATGCATCCATGATACGGGAGTAATTCTCAGTGCGTGGCTGCTAAGTTAAAATATATTAAAAATATTATATGTTATTGTATGTACATTATTATGATAATATGTAAATCTTAAAATATTATGATATATTATTTCATAGTGAACTGTTTTATGTTTGTACTTATTTTTCCTTGGTACAAGCCATGATCCGGGGCGAGGAGTAATGCTAGCAAAACAGGCGGCCGCACGCGCAAGGGAACGGCCCTCACACCCCAGCCGCCGGGAGCCTGATCCCGATTTGCAGCCACCGTAGGCGCGGGCTAGCGGACGGTGAGCAATTGGTAGATCGCCGTCCGACCGTCCGGTAACCGTCTGGACCGCTGCCAAGTTGTCGAAGTGCGCCTCAAGGAGATGTCAGCAAAACCATAGAGGCCCAGCAGGGTCGAGGCCATGGATTTTGGGAAAGAGAACACCGGAGCCTTGAAGCGAATCAAAAGAAGGAACAGGAGTGCGTTTCAGTTAGTAAAAGTCTGATACACCCTCCCGTCCGCCCAAGGGTGCGAGATGACATTGGCTGATTTCCCAGCTTTGTTTTTTTTTTTTTTGAGTTTTATTTCACATAGGCCTACATGGGCACTTATAAAACGTCAGAAGCTAGTGCACGGTTCCAAATTGGTCGTTTCCTATGGAGAAGAACCGGCAAGAAACTCCATGGTTACTTAGCTAAAAAAAAAACAGGTAATTACCTGTTGCTAGGAACAAATTTTTTTCTGCAATATATTTTTCTGTTTCGTTCTTTTTGTCTGTTTATAATAATTATGTGTCTACATTGACCGTTAAGTAATTAATCGTATCAATAGTTCCAGAGATTTCCATTGACAAATCAACTAACAATTTTTCCTCTTTATAAGTTTGGATTAGCTTTAGGTGTATATTTCAAGGTATTAAGATAACACTAGAGTATCTGTTTATGGCAGTTCTAACAAAATATTTGCATTTATTATCGGTGTAGATACAACGTCCGTTCGTGAAGTTGCTCTGGGAAATTCCAGTTTCCGGTATTCCGTATCACACTTATTATATATGTTTCATGATAAATATATGAGTGTTGCTCACATGCATGAGGTTGCCGGTTTGAAACTAGGCAAGTACCAATGTGAGTTTTTCAATTCATGTGTACTTTTCTGAGTTTATCTAGGACATTACTGACATATCGTGCCTGAAAGCCGTTAGTCCCGGTTGTCTTCAGTCGTTACAGGTAATCACCAGAAAGTCTGACCATCAGCCTATTCAAGGAGAATCGTGTTGCCCAGTATCTGGGTTGTGGAGGTCAGATAGGCAATCGCTCCATGTATACGGGTATTCAGTCGTATCCGATTAGACTGAAAAGTGACCCTGAGCTAGTAGGGAAAAAGCTATCGAGAAGATGATGATAAATAAATTAATATCAACTTCGTTCCTGATAACAGATAGAATTTTTTCTTCAAAAGTTGAACTTATTTTTGTTTACAGTAGTCGATTTTAATGCTATTTCCAAGGATTTTAGGGTCTAATAGGTACTTTAAAAAAAGAAAAATGAAACCCTTGGAGGACCACTTCGAGGTCCATGTGTCTATCCGTGAAGACCATTTTTAGGTTTCCGTACCTCAAAAGGAAAAAACGGAACCCTTATAGGATCACTTTAATGTCCGTCTGTCTGTCTGTCTGTCTGTCAAGACCCTTTATCTCGGAAACGCATGGACGTATCGAGCAGAAATTAAAACCATATTCTTAGGTCTACGATCCCTTGCTAAGCTATGAAAAATCAAACTTCTAAGTAAACGAAAAAAAGATACAGCCGTTTATGTCTCAAAAAACGTATATTTCGACACTCTCAAGGATATCAAAATTCATAGAATACTTCCCGCTGACCCAGAATCCAGAAATTTTGCATAATGCAAGGTCTTATAGCACAGGCATAGGAATAAATATGAAAACTGTAAATTTGTTGTTACGTCACAAAAAAAAATTGCGTTTCGGAAAAATCTTCGATACTCCATTCGGGAATTGAACTGTTTACGTTGGTGAGTTTGTACGAAACCCTCAGGGCGCGAGTCCGACTCGCACTTGCCCATTTTTTCTTATGAACGCTTTCTTATGTAGCTATAAATTTAAAATTAATGTCAAATAATTAACTCTCCAATTCCTTGGAGCTCTGGAAAAAACTTCTAAAACAACGCAACCAAAAGATTTTCCCGCATATTTTGTCACTCACAAGGGAATCATCAGGATACTTCCCGTTGAACAAGAATCATAAAATTTGGCAAGAAACAAAGTCTTACAACATAAGTAAAGGAAAATGTCCGATAATGGTTTACTTGTAGTTTTGTGTCATAAAAACTATGTTTTAGTGATTATAAACATAGAATTGACCATGATTGTACATGTGGAAGAAAACTTTATCAACTGCAAAGGTAGGTTTGTAATCAATCAATTAAACTTATCTAATTTCAGACACAATATAAAATTACGATAGAACCCTTCGTACACGGGTCTGGCCCGCACTTTCGTTTTTTTAACTAACTAAATGATAGAATTTTAACCAATTGCTAAAATGTAAGTAGTAGGCTTTCTTTGATGTGGATTATATAGAAGTTCGATAATATTAACCTTTTCAGTAGCGTAATTAGAGACATACTAGAAAAACAATGACCGAGCGAACGCCGGCGCTCGCTCGGGGTTTAATGAACTAAATTTGTTATACTAGATCTTTAGTTTGATCAGAGGTGGCCAAGCGATAATCGCCCCGATTTACAAGTATTATCAGATCGTGGATTCAAACTAGTAAGCGTATTACTTTAGGTAATTTGTTTCGTCATTACTGCTCTCAAAACGCTGAAAGACATTCAATTTCTTCACGATATTTTCGTGAAAAAATCGTGACAGAACCAAAACTTCTAAAACATTTGATCCACCAACCTGCACTGAACCCGCGTGGTGTCATCATCATTTCAGCCGAAAGAAGTCCATTGTTGGACATAGGGCGCGCGACTCTCACCTGGTCATCGCTCCACCTCCAACGCTGTATCTTCCATGTAGTATATTAAGGTGTGTCCAGACCCGGCGAATGCGCCGCTTGCGAGCCGCTTGAGAACTGCGCTCGTGCATATCATGTACGTACGAAGCCCCTGTGCCGCTCGCGCGCGAGCAACACGCCGTACTCGAATGGCGCAGGAGGTGCGCGCGAGCACGCGCGCCTTGCTGGAGCTGCAATAGAGCGGCGCACCAAAATTAGGCTGTAACCGCACGCGAGCAACACGCGTGCAATTCGCTAGCGGCTCGCGAGCGGCGCGATCGCGGCGTGTTCGCGGCGCATTCGCCAGGTCTGGACACACCTCTACGACCACTTTAGGTGACCAATTCCCTCATCTACAGAGAAAGCCAGAATCCCAGTAGCGGCAGCCTTATAATAGCTGATTATGTTATGTTTAGATTTTAAAGCGTGATAGTCTTTCGCAAACTTAGGAAAAAGAAGGTTGAAACTTTCATAATTTTAATGAATAGTGCATTACAGAATTCTCAGACTAGTGCTAATCTAAAAGTTATTATTCAAAAGGCCAATGACTCAAAAATGTGAAATGTTCATATGTGTAAATAGCTTACCTGAGGACCGTTGTACTCTGTCTACCTACTACTAAATGTATGCACAGTATAATAATCTATAAATAGTTATACTTAAAATTGAGAATAGCGTGCAGGAGTTTGACGAATGAAGTTAATTTGTGTCGATAAACGCGTTGATCCATCGCGGTTGCATATTTGCACTCTGCAATTCGGAAATAGTATGGTCAATGACGTTTCATTTCACTTTTGTTATTAAAAAGTATTTGTTTAGTAATGTTTTCTGAGTCTGTTTATTACTGACTAGCGATTGCCAACGGCTTTTCTCGCATGAAAATATTTACCTATACGACTCGCGAATAGTGAGGTTACATAATTATTAGAAAAAGGTTCTGGATTGGCCACGTCGTAACGAAAGATGTAGCGTTGGTAGACCTCCCACAAGGATCTACCTTGTGGGAGGTCTACCAACGCTGCATCTTTCGATTACCTAGTGAGGGTCACAGGAATTCTGATGGAGGCGAGACACACAGGACCGGTCATTGTGAGGCTATCTCTAGCAGTAGACACTTTGGGGAGGCCTATGTCCAACAGTGGACGTCTCTCAGCTGAAGTGATGATGATGATATCACTGAAAGAATTTTTAGCATCTTCAGTGATTACCCTTTACGTATAAACTTATAAATTTGACCTCTCTATAATAATAGGGGTTAAAAAGTATTAAATTACCGTTTTATTGTAATAGGTACTTCGAATTGACATAGAACCTTCATGGTTTTTTTTTTTAGGTGGGCAAATCATCTAATGACAAATCTCGCTCTTGGGCGGAGCGAGAGATAGTGTCAAACTTTTACTGACTAAAAACCCACTCCTATTCCTTCTTTGCCTTCGTCCCAGGGCCCCGGGTTTCACTTTCACACTACCCGTGGAACCTTCATGGGTTGAGAATGTTGAGTGAAACTTTTTTCACGTGGTACCTATGAAGTTCTTCTTTAAAAAATATCGATTTTCAGGCAGTGCAAAATGCTTTGACTCAGTTTGTCGAATCTAGATCACCAGAGTTCTATCGCAAAGGCATAAATGATCTTCCTATTAGACGGCAGCAATTTATTCATAATAATGGTAATTATTTTGATTCAATAAATATGTTAAATTAGAAAAAAAAAACTAATTTCAGTATTTCAGTACAAATCGGCAATTTCATACTTTAACCCCTAATATCAGTATGATTGTGATTTGATCTCAAATGGGTGAATAGTCTCGTAAGGTATATTTAATTAGTTATGGTTGCGTAAGTTTATAGATTAAATTATTAAGTGAGAACGCTTTGCTAATTCTCTATTCATTGTATAAATCCGCAGAGTATGTACCTACGGGGAGCTTATTGCCATTAATTTAAGTCAATTATAATTATTAAACTTCTCAATCGCAAGTCAAGGGTACGGTAACTGAAATTGGGTCATTAGCTCTATTGATTTCGCAACTGTTCGATAAAGTCACCACGAACCTGGAATGCAAAGAATGGTCACAAGTAGGTTTTAGTGAAGTAGTAAAAGTTATTTTATTTATTTACAGACTAGGGCTTGGTCCTTACCCGACGACGGGACGGCGAGCTACCTATTGCCCATTGTCCGCGCCTATGGTGGCCAAACATGGCCCTGCGACACCCATCCAAGGCTTCTCCCTCAGCGACTACTGGGGCTTGAGGATGTCCGTTCCCTCATGCTTGTGGCCGGCTCGTCCAAAAAAAAAAGATAAACTTTAATGTTCGTCTACGATTGGAATGAGCATCTAAGGTTCAGTTCGTACAGACTAAGCATTGTCGCATTATCGTGTATGTAGCTCGTCATCCGGTTGTCCGGTAAGACCCAAGACCAAGTCGATGGCAAGTAATGTTCCATACACATCTCAAAAAGATGTCAGTAAAACTGGACCCCTCAGTTAGGTCGATGCCTGTTAAGACAGCGGAAAGGTTTGAAAGAGAGACCGTGGCCTTAAAATGCAAAAAGCAACTGAAGGTAAGAGATGAATTTCAGTCAGTAAAAGACTGACACACCCTCTCTCTTCCCGAGAGAAATCATTTAATGACCAAATAAAATAAAAAAAATTAGGTACCTTGTGGTCGTATAATGTTTGGGTTCAATATTTGTATAGAAATTGTTCGCTAATTGAAAAGGGCTACAAGACGTATAAAGCACTAATCTCAAAACTTTTTAATCAAAGCATTATTTTTGTGACGAGTTATACATTGTACATAAGCTTAGAACTTCATAGTTTGACGCAAAATTTTGTTGGTGAACAATCTAACTACTACAATATCCCACACCGACCCATCGGCGTATACTTAACAAAGAATGTATCTCATAATAACAATTAACAACAAAATTGTTGAAATTATTCGCAACAATCCCCCCTACAAGATCGCTAAGTAATATAAAGAGGAGAACTTAAAGTTCTTAGTTATAAATTGTTGGAGCTCCAAGTTTTGTAAGGGTGAACTTAAACGGCTGATTTGAACCCCAATAGCTAAACTGCTTTTGTTCAGCTTAGCTCTCAAAGCTGGGATAATTTTTCACTCTTGTGTGCATAAAGAAAACCGTGACAAGTTTTTTTTTTAGTGCAAATTATCTAATAATTTCTCTCAGGGGTGTCATAATCCATAGTCAGAACAATTTTTGATGTTGCGTGAGTTAATTGCCTATCTGATATCATAATGCAATTCATCATCCTCATCTCTATATATGCTGAGGATGCCGATCATCATTGAAGCTTTGTCCAGGGACATTATTTTGTGGGCGATAGCTGGGTATCAAGCAATAAACAAACTATTCCAGATCACACGACTGATTTATGATGAATATATGAAGAATGACGAAAAAAAACGTCGCAGTGAAATATCGCTGTGCGGACGGACCCTTAACGTTATTATTAAAAAAAATCCCGGGAGTGAAGTCGCAGGCAAAACGCTAGTCTGGATAATAAAGGAGAAACTGACTGACATATCAACGCACAGCCGGGACTACGGGCCTATATAGCAATACATTTTGCACAAGGTTTTTCTTTTATGACGTAGGGTAACACTAAGAGATATTTTCAAAATTCACCCACTAAGGGGAGAAACAAAGGTCCAAAGTTTGTATGGAGAAACCGACCTTCACGCGGGTGAAGCCGCTGGCAGAAGCTAGTTTATTATAGTATTAATATGTTTTACTCGTAATATAACTATTTTACCTATTAGGATAGAATTTAGCGATGATATTTTTCGTTTGTCTTAGTATGGTCAAGTAAAGAGGATGGAAGGATTGTGTGAGGAGTGATATGAAAGAAAATGAAGTTAGTGATAGCATGATGAGTGACAGGGCAGAATGGAAGATAAAAACGTGTTGCGCCGACCCCAAATAACACGGGACAAGGGCAGGAAGATTATGATGATTATAATTTTTAAAACATTAAACTTTATTGTTCTGTTGTTGTTGTTGTGTAATTAACGAAAATAATCCAATGTAAGCACGGCTTAGGGGCAAATGGGCCTGTCTGGGTTAGCATTTATTTTAACCCTCTCATGGAAGCGATAAGTGCTTGATTTTGCCGAAACTGCCTGTTTGCTAGTTTCATAAACGATAACAATAAAACGGTGTTATTTTAACATTATATGTTAACATAAAGTGTAAACTTTCAGGAGTAGTTAGGTTTTAAGAAAAAGTTAATGTTACGAATGTTTTTTTTTCGGAGGTGACTTCTCCTGAATAAGATAGGACAAGGGCAGGATGATAATGACTATGATGAAGGTTATTTCTCCTGCTCTAGGGTAATGCAAGAGGGCGTAATAGCCTTTTACTGACTAAAACCCATCCATGTTCCTTCAGTTGCCTTTTAAGTTTCAGAAGCACGGGTTGCCTTCTCAAAAATTACCCATGGCTCTAGCGGACATTGGCCCTACTGGGCCCCTACGGCTTCTGCTGACATCTCTTTAAGGCGCGTGGAACACTACACGCCGCCAACAACTGCGGCTCGATCCTTGCCGGATGGCAGGGCGGCAAGCTACCCATTGCTCGTCAAGTTACGAATGTGAATGTGAAATTCTCACGCATAACAAATAATGTTTGTATGACCTTCAGATAGTTGTTCCGGTTTTGTGTGTCTTACGTTTGTGAGTTTACATATTTGTGAATACACTCGTCTAGGGCGTGGAGGTACTTTAAGTAAAATGAAGTTTAAGTGATTTCATGACAAAACATAAAAATAAAAACACATTTTCACCAAATACAAGGAAATCTATATGATTGGCTGTTCAAATCGTTATTCACATAAATGAACCACGCTACGAGGGGATTTATAGTTGCAGTGCTTGATTGTGATCCCACCTGATGGTAAGTAGTGATGTAATCGTTGATGGTGAGGCGCAATAGTTTATTAAGAGCCTATTTACAAAATCGGACATTCAACTTTATTGGCAAAATTGGAGGATTCCTTATCATTTAAGCCGAAAGACGTCCACTGCTGGACATAGGCTTCCCCCAAGTGTCGCCACAATGATCGATCCTCTGCTTCTTGCATCCATCGGATTGCCGCGAGTCTCACCAGGTCATCGGTCCACCTTGTGGGAGGCCTTCCAACGCTGCGTCTTCCGGTACATGGTCGCCATTTCAGAACCTTTCGTCCCCACCGACCATTTGTTCTGCGAGCAATGTGCCCTGCACACTGCGACTTAAGTTTGCCGTTTCTTTGGGCTACGTCTGTAACCTTGGGTCTCCTGCGAATATCTTCATTTCTGATGTGATCACACTTTTGAGTGACTTTAAGCCTTCTGATGAGGCCCATTGTGAGCGACCATGTTTCGGAGCCATATGTCATCAGTGGCAACACGCACTGTTCATAGAGTTTCGTCTTGAGACACTGTGGTATATTAGACGAGAAGACACCGCGCAGCTTCCCGAACGCTCCCCATCCGAGTCGGATTCGACGATTGATCTCTTTCTCGAAGTTAGACCTACCCAACTGGCCGTGGAGGAGGATTCCTATTTTACCAAAAATACCCAAGTAACATCCGACTATACACATAGTGAGCACTATAGTTAGATTCGGATGTTAGTTTAGGGATTTATTAAATGATCATCTCACGGGTAGTGTGAAAGTGAAACCCGGGGCTCTGGGACGAAGGCAAAGAAAGAATAGGAGTGGGTTTTAGTGAGCAAAAGTCTGACACGCCCACCTGCTCGCCCAAGAGTGGGGGATGTCATTAGATGATTTTTCCAACTAAAAAAAAAACCGGCCAAGTGCGAGTCGAACTCGCACACTGAGAGTTCCGTACAAACTTACCCATGAAAACAGTACAATTCCCAAACTGAGTTGCAAAGATTTTACCAAATCGCAATTTTTTTTATATTATGACGTATCTACAAATTTACAGTTTTCAGACATTTTGCTATACTTGTGCTATGAGACCTTGCTTCATGCCAAATTTCAGGATTCTTTGTCAAAGGGAATTACCTATGAATTTTGATTCCCTTGAGAGTGTCGAAATGCACGTTTTTTTGCGACATAAATGGCCGAATCTTTTTTTTTCGTTAATGTTGAAGTTTGATTTTTATACATCTTCAAGGAACCGCAGTTTTGAGTATATAGTTTAAATTTCAACTCAATACCTGCACTCGTTCCTGAGATAAAGGCTCTTGACAGACAGACAGACGGACAAAAAATAATAATATAATGGTTCCGTTTTTTCCTTTTGAAGACTATCTTTTGACTATCTTTTCTCTTATGACTATCTTTTTTTTTAGGGTTCCGTACCCTAAAAAAAAGATAATCATCATCTCAAGATAGTCCCAAGCCTTTTCCTAACTAGCTTGGGGTCGGTTTCCAGTCTAACCGAATGCAGTTGAATTACCCGTGTTTTTCATGTAGCGACTGCCTATCAGACCTCCACAATCCAGTTGTTGGGCAACACGATACTCCAAATCCAAAATCCAGAGAATATTTCTCTGTTATTTGTAAATTATTGGAATATTTTCATTGACTACTGTAACATTGATTATTATTTATGGATTCATTTTAATTAATCGCATTGCATCAACAAAATCTGAAATTGATATCGCAAATAACAAATAACGAAAATAATTTTATAATTCCCTCCCATTAATATATAAACTTCATTTTAAAGCTCATCACAGGGGCGGATCCACCGTTGTGGGCACGGGCAGCAGGCCCACAATGAATGGTTGGTACTACATGCAATACCTTAAAGTAAAAATAAAGAGCAAATGAGTTCGACCGAATAAAAAAAAAGAACGCTTAAATCGACATATAAATCTTTATTACAAAAAGAAAATCTAAATCTCTATGTTCCATAGCAAAAAGCATTTCATTGCGACCTGGACGCAGAATGCCCTGCTGTGAAAATTGAAAATGCTTGTGTGCTTTATGCTCAAGCTTTTTTTTCAAAAGTCGCTGAGTAACTTATACAAGGTACTTTAAATTTCGCCCCGCGGCTTTGTTCGTGTGTACTCAAAGGTCTTGGTCAGAGTATCATAAATACTGTAAACAACTTCTTTGTAGGAGTGTAGTGTATTGGCCGCTGGCGAGTTTGAATCGATCGATTTTAAGGTGACCGGAACCATAATATGATTTGAAGGTTGATCCGCCCCTGATTCATCACCAAGTTCCTACTTAATTACTGTTACTAAGCCAAATAATTATATTGCATTAAATAATTTATGAAACTTTAATATTCATAGCTGGCCAACATAATATCGTATTATAATCAAGCTAGTATCGGAAGCTAAGCTTCATTAGTATCCATAATTAGGATTACTGTAATAATCCTCAAATAATTATGGAAATAATTATTGGCATTTACAGGAACACCAGAATTAATATTAATCATGTTATGGAATTCAGTGCTGTTGCCAGCGCTTTTTGTTTAATTTTGTTAATATTATTTAAATATTCCTGATGAATCTACCCTCACCGATGTCCCCATTCTAACAATAAAATAAGGTAAGATTAGATCTCGAACTTTGAACTCTATCTCAGACTCCCGACGGAGACTTCAATTTAGAAAATTCGCCAAGCTGACGGACAAATTAAAATAAAATTATTACACAGCGCGTCGTTAACTCTGGCATGGTTCATACCAGAAAATAACCCCAAAATGCCTAACTCTGAATTACCAACTGCATATCCCGTATAAAGGAAAGTTTCCGTCGTTTTCCTTCCATATCGAAATTGCAACAAATTGTAGCTAAACTTTGCCCCTACGTGCCGATTCACGAGTCTCTATGCATTTCGTTTTTCTTTCGTCGATCGTGTCGGTGCAACCGATGTGCGAGGAATAACTTTAAGAACTGTATTTACTTTGGTTAACGAAACATAGGTTTTCTTGTAATTTGCTGGGTTTAAGTTTAATTTAGTTTTCAGATTAATGAACCAGAAAGATCGCCCAAGTTAAATCAGCAGAAATAACTTCAAGCATTTTTTTTTATTTATTGTACAACAACCTTTTCCAATAATTGGTTAACGTATTAACAGACCAGCCCCCCTAGCCAAGTTACAATCGTATTGTTCGCGCCGAACGCCTCAAGTAGGCCACGCCTCCGATTCCTTTGTTCTGACCACGTGACTGAACATTGAGATGACGTCAGAACAAAGGAAGCGGAGGCGTGGCCTACTCGAGGCGTTCGGCGAGAACGATACAATTGTAACTTGGCTAGGGGGGCAGCACAAACCAACGCGGGTTTAATAACGCTATGTCAGAAGCGACAACTCGGCGCCAAAACAAATATTTAGGTGACCAGTAGATACCTACATACATGACTCACCTATAGCTCGTCGTTCAATTGATACTTTCTAGATATTCTAGAAAGTAGTAGTTTTTTTAATTCTAGTTGCTAGATTTATCTAGTACATACATTTTATCTTCGATAGGAAACGAAGTAATTGATCCAATGCTGGTTTTGATTCTGCGGTGTTTCAGATTAATTGACTTATCAAGTTCAGTTAAGTTGTTAGGATTTTTTCTGATAGGAACTAACAGTTTTTTTACACGTATTCATAATTTTAAGAGAAACATAACATAAAAAACACGACTAAAAACTCAAAGTGTTAAAGCCGTATTACTTACCCAATATTGCTTTACGCAGCAAAAAGATTTGAATAAGAACACAAGAATATATATTGAGAATCATTTTTTACCATTACTACAAATTTAAGTTAAGCCAAGTATAATAGTAGACGTACAATAAATTGCGATGTTTTATTGTAGCTGCTCAACCATATTTGTTCATTGCCTAAAATTATGCTTCATAAAATACTGACGCAATCTAGTAATCTAAAGCTCTTCAATTTAAGGCACGCAATAAAGAGATAAAAAATAAACAAATTACAAATTAAACAAGTTTTATTAAAGTTATAGGTTTGAAACTGTGTATACCTACGGCTATCAGGCTATCGACTGTGGAAAACTCTTATGAATGACCAAATAAAATCTTCAGCAGGAAGCAGTTTTCTTATATTAAATTAAATCAGAAAACTTGTGAACGTAAGTAAGGATATAGATATTTTCTTGAGTATTATTAAAATATCGAAATGTTAATAAATAACACATAAAAATGATCACAATTTAAAAAGTAAAAAATCGGCCAAGTGCGAGTCGGACTCGCGCCGTACCGTCCGTAGCAAAAAACTGCAAAAAAAAAATCGTTTCTTGTATGGGATCCCCCTTAAATATTGATTTTATTCTATTTTTAAGTATTTTTGTTATAGCAGCAACAGAAATAAACCATCAGTGTCACTTTCAACTGTCTAGCTATCGGTTCATGAGATACAGCCTGGTGACAGACAGACGGACAGTGGTGTGATGGCAAAAGGGTCTCGTTTTTACCCTTAGGGTACGGGACCCTAAAAAATAATATTTCATTACCAAGCCAATAGCCCAATATATTATAATTAGTTCATCTTTGACTAAAAAAACTACATTTGCGAACAAACTAATTTTTTGCTCGTTAGCCGCCATGATGGGTAATCATCCGCTTACTTAGCAACGGCCATTAAACAACAGACAAACAAATGATTTAGCGAACAAGAGGATTGGACCGATTTCGTCACCATAGACCAATATTTCCCAACCTATGTCCACGGACCACTAGTGAACCCCAAAAGCTACAATATTAATTTTTCAATATACTGACTCAAAAACTCACTCTTTTCCCTACCGCTTTTAGGCACGCAATTTACTGTTTTTCGGACTAGTGCGGAAAAGTCGTCCCCGTCACAATGTTATTAGAGGTTCTTTAGCGTGGTCTCCTTCAGTTACTCCTGTAACCGTGTGGTGCAGGAGGTGGTCTCCAGACCACATATTATTATAACGCATGCACATATAACTATGAAAATAACATAACTAGGTAACTGAAATAACAACTGTTTATACTAAACCTAATTACGTTTTTTTTTAACAAATAAATATCCTTATATATGTAAATTAACATTTTTTTAAATCTGATTTAAAGTCAGAAATGTTGTATTTTCTATGACTGATATGATTGTTCGAAGGATTTACTGCGGTTCTGGAATGCAAAGGCAACTGAAGGAACACCGGGTTTTATTCAGCAAAAGTCTGGCACTCCCTCTGGCTCCATCTAGAATGAGAGGAGTCATTTGATGATTACCCACTGAAAAAGAAAAAGTTTGGGAACCACTGCTGTCATAGACAAACGTTCAAACTGTAGGAGGAAGACCTTGTCTCTCACAACCGTGACCGACCGTGAACTGAGCTGTCGGATGCTTTTGGAGGGTTTTTTCAAGTGCAGTTCACCGGCTGTTTTAATTATTCGCGTGATATAAAATTGGTAGATAAAGTTTTGTATATAATCATAACTAGTCTAGGCTGGACAATATGTAGGATTTTAGAAATACCGGCTAAACCCGGTTATAGGATAAACTGATTTCTCTTAGGGCTTGTCCATGACCTTGTCTATCACAACCGTGACCGACCGTGAACTGAGCTTTCGGATGCTTTTGGAGGGATTTTTTAAGTGCAGTTCACCGGCTGTTTTAATTATTCGCGTGATATAAAATTGGTAGATAAAGTTTTGTATATAATCATAACTAGTCTAGGCTGGACAATATGTAGGATTTTTGAAATACCGACTAAGCCCGATTATAGGATAAACTAATTTCTCCTAGGGTAAGCCCGCGATATTAGTTAAAAACTCTTAGAGAGTCTCTCTTTCTTGAGTTAGAAAACTCTTTTGTGTAAAATTAGGACAGAAACCATAAAAATGGAAGTGTTTCGATTTTTCTTATGAGAAGTGTATTTTGAACCACATTCCAATGCAGGCAAGTAAAGCAAGTAGCAAGTTTCTTTTATGTTTAAAAGAAACATCGCAATAATATATTTTAAGAAGCACCCATCCATTTCAATTTTTTTTGGTTTCTAAGAATTCTTTTCACTTTTTCCGTCTCATTCATTATGTACCGTGAAATTATCCCTTCTTAAAAACTCCTCTAAAGTAAGTCAGTCACACCAAAAACAACTTTGTAAATTCTCAAACAAGAAAATATTTTAAACAGATCTTTGTTACGTATGATTATTGGCTTTTGAAATGGATTAATCTAGACTTTGCAATAAGTTTAAAAAAAAATGTATACCGTAACAATTAATCATGTGCATTCACTGTTATCATGGTGGTTACACACGTACAACAGCAAAATGAGCTAATTTGAACTGCTCTGCGATCGTACGATGTAATTACAACGCAGAATAGTCCAATTAAGCTGATTTGTTTTACACCAAATTGACTGTATTGCACGTTGCAAAATTATGAACGTAGCTTTATTTATTTTTTTCACCCCATTTGGGCAGGGTTATTTTTTTTTAGGTGGGAAAATCATCTAATATCAAATCCCGCTCTTGGGCGGGGCGGGAGATAGTGTTAGACTTTGACTGATTAAAAATCCACTCCTATTCCTTCGTTGCCTTCGTCTCAGGGCCCCGGGTTTCGTTTTCACACTACCCGTGGTCCCAGTAGGCTTCAACCCTGCTGGGCCCCTACGATTTGCTGACATCTTCCTGAGGCGCGCGTGGAAAAATACGCGCCGTCGACGACATGGGCTCGATCCGGACGGTTACTGGACGGTCGGATGGCGGATTACCGATTGCTCGCCGTCCGCAAGCCCTCCTTCCCTACGTCCGCATCTACGGTGGTCGGAAATCGGGATCGGAATCCCGGCGGCGGTTGGGGCGTGAGGACCGTTGCCTCACGCGATCGACCGCCGCCGATCGCCCCCACGAGGAAACGGCGTTGCTTTGCCCAAGCGGAGAGCACCTCCACCGTGTGCTCCACCGTGTCCTCCCGGCGGAATTTCTTAAACCGTACCGCCTTGACATAAGTAATATTTTTTTTTTAGTTGCATTAGAATTAGGATGCAACATATTCTAACATTTTTGCAGTATTTGACGGCAAATGTATCGAGTCTGCCTTCTTAGCAAGCTTTGCTGAGGTAGCTAATATTGCAATAAGTAAAATTCTTAGTCCCTTTTTGCCACGATCGTACCAGTTTTAGTGATTCTACATATTGTCCAGTTGGGTAGACACTTGAGATACAAAACTACACCAATTTTATATCACAATATCGTCTTAGAATCGGCATCTGAAATTCACTCGAAAAAAGACCCGCGAAAAACATATATAATAAATCCCTAGCTTTATTATATATGTTCCATTGACATACCTACGAGTAGATAATGCCAAACCACAAAGTCAGACAGATAATTTAAAATTATATCGTCACTCAAAAAGATAATGTCATGACATTTTTACATGCACTTTTAAAATATCCTTGTCCTAATTTCAGATTTATCGATGAGCGCAGGTCCTATTAAATACTAATGCCATTGACATTTCATTTTAATGCTACTTGGACACTCTTTGTCTCTTCCTGAGAATGAAAATATAATAATTTGTTTGCGACTTTTCATTTTCGATTACGAAATCTTGAAGTCATGATTACAGCCCTGGAACAGATATTACAGTTGCTGTACAGTACGACCGAAATATCTTGACCGCTCCGGACTTCGAACAATTGACTGCGCAGTAATTCTTTTTCAATACACTTATTCGAAAACCTGCTCTTATCCCAACCACTTTTAGGCACGCAATTTACTATTTTCTGCGCTAGTACGGCAAGTGCGCGAATTTTCCCCGTTTATTTTTATCTTCATAAGTATATTGAAAAACATCGTTTGTTATAGCTCTGTGGAAATTTGTCACGGCAATACTCGGCTCCATAACACTCTCGAATTCTGCCTCAGTCGCTATGACAACCTTTCTCCACTTTTAAGAATCATATGGCGAATGCGTAATGCGGTTTTTTTCGAGTGTGCGCGATAGTTTGGAACGCTAAGTTCAGAGTGCCCAAAATATTTTGACCGTAGCGTACATAATGTTGATACCGACAACGGATTGCCCTTGAATTGTTAGATAAAAAAAAAAATACAGGATCACATTTTGATCATAGATAGCATCGTATTGTTAGTAAACCATCTTTATTACATACTAGCTGACCTGGCGAACTTCATACCGCCATATAGCTAACGAATGTTATGATACCTTTGAGCTGAACTGTCAATGTCATTTTAAAACGACATTTTAGTTAAAGACAGTGTTGTATTCGGTTTTTTTTTTGTAATTTTTTCTTACCTTGTAAATCTTCCCTGGACTATTATTATGAATATTTCAAGACCAAAATTAGCCAAATCGGTTCAGCCGTTCTCGAGTTTTAGTGACACTACCAAACAGCTATTCATTTCTAAATGTATAGATTAGGTATGTTTCCTAATGATTATTTGTCGACCAACTCACACGATACAATGAAGGTTTTCAGTAAAGTTCACACCACGGTACCACTTAGCCGAGAGGTCTTCTACTTTTGGTAACGTATATGTGTTGTGGCCAGATCTTAGAATTGATTACTTCATGATATGACCAACTAAAACTGGCCACACTAAAGAAAGTAGGCCAAACGAAGATTGAAATATCATCAAACTTCATCATTTAAAACGATCTGGCCAAATTTATTTGGCCGTTGGCGTTGATGTATATCTAACGTCATTAACATAAGAGTCTTGAGAGGTGCCTGTACCTGACGACTCAGTGCTGCCACCTGGTGAACATTACTTTAGAAAACTCTCATTTAGCCGACAACATAAGAAAACAACTAGGTTTTCCAAAATTTATCCTCAATTTGAAATTTGCAATAGATGATAACACTACCTACATACTATAAATAATTCCGGAAAAGTGCGATTACCGTTAAATTTATCCCCAATGAGAGCAACGTCATTACTACATCCGCTTTTGTTAAACCGGGTCATGCGAGAGGGAAATTCATGTTACAACAATGTTATAAATTTTATAATCAATATGATTGGCGGTTCATATCGTTTTTCACATAAATGAACCACGCTACGAAGAGATTTTTAGTTGCAGTGCTTGACTGTGATCCCACCTGATGGTAAGAAGTGATGCAATCGTTGATGGTGAGGTGCACTAGTTCATTAGGAGCCTATTTACTCTAGCCTTGAAGACACCTAAATTATAATTGGATGAGAAGACCAGAACTGTAAGATATTCCAAAATAAGTTTTCATGCCGTTTACCATTACTTATGGTTAAATGAAATCGTTTTTGACTGATGTATTATGTAATTATTTTGATTTTATTTTGTTTTATAGTGATTTAATTTTGTTTTATATCATTGTTATATTGGCATTGTAATATCTATTTAAATAAAAATCAATGCCACTTTTCGTAGTAATTTTATAACTCAAGAACGGGTTCACCTATCCAAACCAAATGTTTAGGCTTTGTTCGGACTATTTAGTAGATGTTTTATGTGAAGTTTGCACAAAATCGGTCGAACGGTTCTTCATTTATCACATTATTAGGCTGTACGAAGTTCGCCGAGTCAGCTATTTTTATATAAAAATGG
This sequence comes from Mythimna vitellina, assembly GCA_949316375.1. Lineage (NCBI taxonomy): Eukaryota > Metazoa > Arthropoda > Insecta > Lepidoptera > Noctuidae > Mythimna > Mythimna vitellina. The sequence goes on from OX438686.1 coordinate 14,207,994, forward strand.
CTATGGGTATATTTGACCTGAACAAAAATGATTATTATTATTTATTAAAAATGTTCAGTCAGGTAAAATTAAACTTTTAATTAGGGTTCTTTTCAATCGTTTTCAAAAACAAGGAGGTTCTCAATTTGGTTGTGCGCTTTATAAACTAGCTTCTACCAGGAGCTGCGGCCGCCTTCTTCGCGTCTTACTTATCACGGCTCATGCTCTAGAGTGGAGTGAGAGGAAGTATCAGATTTTTACTGACTAAACCCCATGTTCGTTTAAATACCCTTTGCGTTCTAGGACCGCGGTGATTCTTTCGAACAATCCTTCAGCCCTGTCAGCTGGACATGGGCCTCTAACGGCCCGTTCACGACCTTGCCGCTGTGAGCGGTAGCTAAGTGCGGGGCGGCGAGCGATCAGATCAAAAGTATGAAAATTTTTGAAGCACGCTACGGGGCGCCGCTCATAACGCCGCGCGCCCGCGTACCGATACCGGTCCGCTCGCCGCGAAGACCGAAATCGTGAACAGGCCGTAAGCGTCGCCATAGTCCATACTTCTACCATTTCCAGGCGTATGATGATCCCGTAATCGACAAATAATAACCGAACAATCTTTATCTACAGTGTGAACAAGCAATTAGATGTCTCAAAGCAATAAGTCTATTAATTAACTTCCCCGCGCCGATAATTGCGCGGCATTGGCTGCTGATTGACAACCGAATGATGTAATAGATCAAGATTATAGTTTAATATCTACTGAGTAGATTCAACAGTAGATAATGTACTACATAGGTGAAGTAAAGCCTATAATTAATACGCCTTATGACGTAGGTGTAGATTAGTACAGATTGACAACCATTTAATCTCGATTGATGGTGATCATTTTGCAAATTGGAAAATTGATTGTGGTTACGGAATGCTAGTTGCTGCCTGCGGCTTCGCCCGCGTGAAGTTAGAAAATTGTCCCAAGAAAACTTACTTCCGGGATGAAAAAGCCAAGCTTTTTGCCAAGTTTTATCCAAATCCGTTCAGCCGTTCGAGCATGAACAAGTAACAAACATACACACACTCACAAGCTATCTTCTTTATAATATTAGTGTGATTACGACTGACGTCGTAGTGGGATTTGCGCGCTCCAATGAATCCTTTGATATCTTGAAACTTTACTTCATCGAAACATGGCTAGAGTGAGGTGTCAAACTGTTGTTTTGATGATTAATACCTATTATGATATTTTTTGGTGTTGTTATTCTATAGATATGTTTTACAATAAAACTAAAACTTATTTGTTCGATGTTTTCGGCCCCGACTTACAAGTTGCAGGTCGCGGGTTCAAACAAGCGCATTACTTAAATGCCACAGATAATCTAGAGTTGGACAACTGTGTTGTCTATGGTCATATAAGGCTAGATACACATATGGCCTGTCAGGGAATTTTGTTTTTATATTTTTGTAAGAATTGTGCGTCTATTTAGGCAGAATAAACATGTTTTCTTTCTTTTCTTTTACTTTATGTAACTTATTTCATCACCACTGCTCTCAAAACGGTGAAGGAAAACATCATGAGGAAACCGGTATGTCTTAGAAACAAAAATTCGAAGACATGCAACATTCACCAACCCGCACTGGGCGCGCGTGGTGGATTACGGCCCATTCCCTCTCCTAGAGAAGAGGTCTGAGTCCAATGTTGGGAGCATTATAAGGCCGACTATGCTATGCTATGATATTTTGTATAGTATCACAAGAGTAAATGTTGCAAAACATGTCTTTAACTAAATTGTTGCTAATAACTTTATCTGTGTTTGAAATTATAGTAAACATGAGTAAGTCAATTTCCTATCTTAATTGATTTTATTAGATGTAGGTACGAAAAATTTCTAATTGATAACGATACATAACCTCTTTAAATAAATTACTATCCGTGTTTTACGTTTATTACAATGGCTAGCAGAGTTTTAGTTTTAAATCAAAACATACGTACACAACAACAACACTCCGAGGTCGATCTGCGGATGGCTGACCAACTTAAGACACCAAGATTCCCTCATGCCTTGGAAAGCACATTAAGTTATTGAACCTGGCTGTCAATTGTAGATATCTGACAGCCTCAGTTGCTCTATGTAAAATATTAGTATCCAGTTGCATCCGGTGAGACTGGCAGCCGATTCCAACATAGTTAAATAAAGGCTAGGAAGATAATCAGACATCCTAGCTTACCCTTCTCTCTTCCGTTATAATAAAATGTGATAATATATACATACATACTTCGAGAGCCCGCTCTACTCAAGAAACCAAGCAAAAACCGTATAGTTTTAGTATTTATTGAAACGAAATCCGCTTTGAACATTTCTGAAGCTTTATTTCTGCGAAATACTGATTTTAGTTTTGAGCAGATGCTCCTGTTTTATAAATGTTTAGTTATTTTTGTACGGATTTATTTACATTGTAAAACTGCATTCATTCGAACATTTTTGTGAAGATTACATAATACGTCAGTCCATGTTCTTGCTGAAAATCAGCGTCAAACAATAACTGTCCGACATTTAATATTGTTAATTATAATTTACTTCATAAACAGACAGCTAAGATCTATTAAGAACAAAACGACCAATGACTAACGGCTAATGACCTGAGGGCTTAGCCAAGTTGATAATCTAGAATCGTTAGGTCTAGTAGAAAATTTCAAATGTACGCGAATGACATCATCTCAACGTTAAGTCACGTGGTCAAAACAAAGGGATTGGAGGCATTACCTGAAACTAACTGTAGAAAGAGATTCGAAACCAAACAGTCGTAACTTGGCTACTCCTGCTGATAAGTCTATTTAAGAAGGTCTCACCACACGGTGACGGTGACGGTGGACTTACACAAGCTTAAGCGTGCTTTTCCACTGAAGCGGAACTGAGTAGAGAAAACGGAGCAGAGCAGTGAAAAGTGGCTAGTGGATATAGTGGCAACGGACACCCATTAAAACGAAGTGGTGCGAAGTGGAGTTAAGCTACCCTCCGCATCGTGCCGTCCACTCAGCACCACAGCCTGCTCGACCCAGTTCTTTCCTCCTCGGGGCATGTTTAGTGTTCATATGTTTTATTCAAATAAGTCCATTCAGCTCCACTCCGCTCCACTTAGACTATTTCCACTGTAGCGGAGTGGAGACTTTGAACACAGTGATTGACCAATTTACGGTCCGCTCTTCTCCACTCAACCCAGCTTCGCGTTAGTGGAAAGACCCTAAGTGATGTGAGCTGTCAATCTACCTGTCGGGTGAATCTATTATGGAAACAGCTTACAGTGAAAACTTGGGTGAAAAAAGGTGATCTTTCACGGCTTCTTTTCCACAGATTAAACCGGCTATCCACCTTTTTCATACAAAGTAGGATACACGCACACTAGGGTGTTTCATGTTTTTTGAAATTTTCGTTTCTTGACTTTGCTCGAATTCTTGATACCACTCATGCACAGTGTTCTTAATCCGAAATACTCCATAATCGGTTAATAACTATTTAGAGGTTGCACAACGCCAATAAAGTTTTTTCATACAGCTAGTGTACGTCATCAACTCATCAGTGTAGGTTAAATTTTTAATAATTGTGGAAAAGTGGATGGCAGCAGGTGTTACTAGTGTGTTGTTGTGTCTATTAAAACTTACTTCCCTCCTCTGTAAACAAAATTAATATTAAAAATTTAATCTTCACTGATAACGTACTTATTGGCGTTGTGCAACATCTAAATATTAACCGATTATGGGGATTTTTGGTATATGAACACTGTGTATAAGTGGTATCAAGAATTCGAGCAAAGTCAAAAATTTAAATAATTATGAAACACCCTAATGCACACGTGTATTGTTTTTAAACATTTCCACACATTAGGAATAGCTCCTGTATCGTGATTTATGGGTGCGTTCAATAACATGGAAACTCATATACACAAAATACACAAACTCAGAACCTCTAGGCCAAGGATGGCGAACATGTGGCACGCGGCAAAATAATTCGAGCACGGCAGTGTAAAATGTTTAGCATCTGGGTAATTTGAAACAGCAGTTATCAATAAAAAACATTATTACATACGAATTTTGGAGTTTCAGAGTAATTAGTATCTAGATTTATTTTTGTTCATTAAATAACAAAGCCAAGATTCTTTAGCGGCACGTCATGACCACAACATTTTTTTTCTTGTTTTTAGTCGCACGTCGTCCAATAAAGGTTCACCATCCCTGCTCTAGGCTATACAAATACCATTGTTTTTATTATTATTTTATCGTATGTCTTATTTGGTTCATAAAAAAAAGTTGTATGAGGCAAAAAACACATTTTTTTTTCTTTCTTTCTTTCAAATTAATATTTGTTTAGCGTAGGAATCGAACTATCGCTCCAACAGTGCTGTCTACTCTATCTACTTAATTTACTTGGAACATTTGAACAAAATTTATTTTTCGGTGGGAAAGTCGTCTTATGACATCACCCGCTCTTAGGCAGAGTGAAAGATAGTGTCAGACTTTTACTGACTAAAAGCCCACTCCTGTTCCTTCGTTGCCTTTCGTACGCGGACCGAGTCTTCCTTTCAGAATCAAACCCTTGGCCCCAGTAGGCTTCGACCCTGCTGGGCCCCTACTGTTGCTGGAGAAGGAGATGTCTCCTTGAGGCGCGCGTAGAACAGTATGCGCCTTCGACGACTTGGGCTCGGTCCGAACGGTTACCGGACGGTCGAACGGCGGGCTACCCATTGCTCGCCGTCCGCAAGCTCTCGCTTACGGTGGCCGGTAATCGGGATCGAAATCCCGGTAGCGGTTGGGGCCAGAGGACCGTTGCCTCACGCGGTCGGCCGCCTCCTTTGCTAGCATTACTACTTCACAGAAGGAGGCGACCGCCTGCCACTCCTCCTCGCTCCAGACCATGGCCTGTACCAAGGCCCGGCGCGAGAAATAGCCGCCACCGAACTCCCCCACGAGGACACGGCGTTGTTCTTCCCAAGCGGGGTACACCTCCACCGTGTGCTCCACCGAGCAAAGTTCATATACTGTACACATAATTTTCTTTGATCTATATTTTCTAAGGTGCTTACATGACTCTTGATATTTAACAAGCGGGCTATAGAACCTTGTTAGATATCATATTTCATTAATTAATTTATCGACAATACACTCTCAACAATATCATGGAGGTTTTGTTATGAACAACAATTCCCATATAGCTGAAAATTGGTTTGGCATTGTGACTGATAATTGGTGATTGGCCGTCTATTCATAGAACTTAATACCTTCACTGCGAACTAAGGGCGATCGAATATACGGCCCCAACGTCTCTATTGAGATCAGTAGCGTGACAGTAATGTGTTTCTGATCACTTGTGTTGTCTAGCTTCGTCGGTTATGGTTTAATAAACAAGCCAGAAATCGTTTATTAAAACTTATCCTTGTACCAAATATTAGGTTAAAGATATACTTAGGTATAAGACCATTATCTGACTATTGAGTCAGCCCCCCTAGCCAAGTTACGATCGTTTCGTTTGCGTCGAACGCCTCGAGTTGGTCACGCCTCCAATTCCTTTGTTCTGACCACGTGACTGAGCGTTGAGATGACCTCAGAACAAAGGAACTGGAGGTGTGGCCTACTAGAGGCTTTCGACGCAAACAAAACGATCGTAACTTGGCTAGGGGGCAGATAATCTTTTTTTTTTTTTTTATTCCACAACTATCACACAACGCTGTCTAGTCCCAAGCTAAGCAGAGCTTGTGTTATGGGTACTAGACAACTGATAAACATACTTATATATTTCAAATACATACATATATAGATAAATTACACCCAGACACAGAACAAATGATCGTGCTCATCACACAAATATTTGTCCTGGGTGGGAATCGAACCCACGACCTCCGGTTTAGCAGTCAGGGCCACTAACCACTAGACCAACAGGTCAGTCTTCGTTTAAATATAAATCGTAATCTTCGAACAAAGATAAATGCTGTTTCGTGAAGAATTGTGTACTGCTAAAAGAGTTTTTTTTGGTGAAGTAAAACATAAATTCCATAATTCGTAAATCGGTTCCATTTTCAAAACATCTGTTTAAAACCATTTACTACGGATTAAAATTTCAGCTACAAAATATAATAGATAGAACATTTAGGTAGACTTTTTTTACTGTAGCTATGGTTGGAAAAGTCAACTTATGTACATACATTTATTGAAAGAAAATTCGAAAATATTCAAATCTGGAATTATAGCACACCATTGTGTAGACTAAACTGCCAGTTATTTATTGGCTTATTTTTTTTAATGATATTAATCCTCATTTTACTTAAATGCCGCCTGAATAGTACTTACAGTACTGTTTCGATTTTTAAATGTACATTAATATAAGACCAAGAGGCTATAATGTTTACAGGTATTAAACGAAGAATGCAGTTTGGACCTGCCAAGGTTTAACGCATTAAACAAACAAGCGCTAAATTCCACCAACCAATAACATAATTTGGCTGGCCACATTAATTTGTGTGGCCAACGCCGATAATAGCGGGCCAAATTAGCGTTTATCGCCGAACGTTACGATACACGCACATGCTGTTAATATAGATTTACACTTAGGTACGCCTACGTTTACAATGTCAATCATAAAGTTAAAAAAAATAATAAAGTCTAACCTTATCAATTCTTTTGTCAGCTTTTCTGATTGCCTGTTGATATTTTAATCAAATCATCTTGATTAGTGGTTGATATTTCTGTCATCCAATTATAAAAGCTAATATAATGAGATTTGACTGCCTATATTTTATCCTATTAGCTTGCGGTCCGGCCATCCGGTAAAGACCGTGCCCGAGGCGTCAACGGCACAAATAAATTGTTCTCCGCACGCCTTAAAAAAATGTCAGCAAAATTGTAGGGGCCGATGCACGCTAAAACCACGAGGAATTTTTGAAAGGGATACCTGAAAAAAAATTGCAACTAACGGACACTGGTGGGTTTAAGTCAGTAATTGAATGATTTCCCACCACAATGTTTTTTTTAGGTTGAAAATTCATCCAATGACATCTCACGCTCTTGCCTGACTGATTAAAAACCCACTCCTGTTCCTTCTTTGCCTTTCATACCAGGGCCAAGTTTTCCTTTCAGAAGCGAACCCATATCCCCAGTAGGCTTCGACCCTGCTGGACCCCTACGGTTTACTGACATCTCCTTGAGGCGCGCTTGGAACTCTACGCGCCGTCGACAACAAAGGCTTGATCCGGACGGTTACCGGACGGTCGGATGGCGAGCTACCCATTGATCGCCGTCCGCATGCCCGCGCCTGTGGTGGCCGGAAATTGGGATCAGGATCCCGGCGGCTGGGGCTTGAGGGCCGCTCCTTCGCGCGTGCACATGCAGCCTCCTCCTTTGCTAGCATTACTGCTTCGCAAAAGGAGGCGACTGCCTGCCACGCCTCCTCACTTCGGACCATGGCCTGTATCAAGGCCCGGCGCGTGAGATCGTTGTCGCCGATCGCCCACACGACAATGCTCTGCCCAAGCGGGGCACACCTCCACCGTGTGCTCAACCGTGTCCTCCGGGCGGTCCACAGAACGGTGACACCGCAATTAGACCTTTATTATTTGAGGTCCCGTCAAATAATAAAGGTCTAATTGCGGATTTCGAAATCGAGGTTTGGTTCTTAGGATATTATTGTTCCTGCCAGGGCTGCGGGATTGTCTGGAAGCAATATCATAGAACATTGTGCGTTTTAGCCAGAAAAAGTCTGACACTCCCTCTTGCTCCACCCAGAGCGAGAGAAGTCATTTTCTACGTAAAACGTAAAAAAAGGATTACCCTTTCTCATAAATACCCTAGTTTATTTCAGGCTTTAAAAAATAAGCCTTGACCTTTGTACAAAATTTTCTTTTTCACCTACTAAAAGATCCTTTAATTACAGATCACAAAATGCGCGAAAAAAAATATTTACGAAGATGGCCTTTACGGAATAAAAGCGAAAAAGGAAATTCGTACAGTCGAATTTCCTTACAAAGAATATACAAAAACACAAAGATACTCTGTCCTGCTACTGATTACACGGGAAAATACTTCAGGCTCACAAATAATACAATGTTGGTAGTATTTCAAAGCTACATTTCTTGTTTAGGGTTGCTCAATCTGAAACTGTTTGTTCAAAAGGTATTTCAGGTGAGTTTTAAAGAAAGACGCTATGATTATAAGAGATAAAAAAAATGAGGAGTGTTGTATTGCTTAAGGCTAATTTAATTGCTTTCTTTTAAATGAATTCATTATTTAGATTATTGGATCAGTTTTTCTTGTTTCTTAAAACTACAAAATGAAAATAATAATAAAACCAAGAAAACAACCAACCACCAACCAATAATTCATGCCAAAATACTTTTCACACCACACCAATATGAACTAAAGTTCATGGTTCGGCTTTCATATATATATATATATATATTATATTGTTTGTATTATATGTATTTAATTAATTATGTATTGTATATATATATAAATAGTAGACCACGCATTGCGCACCTGGGTATCTTTTTCTCCTTCTCTGACAAATCCATACAAAGGTTGTCTAAATCATTTTTAGCGATAAGACCGCCCATTGTGACACCTTATTAAAGTTCCTACTGTAATTTTAAGAGTATATCCATCTATCTATTTTGTAGCCCTACCATGAAAATATAAGTCGTACAAGTTATGTACGAAACGAGAAAGTCTAATAAATAGGTATGTCTTTACTACAGTACCTAAGGCGACATCATGAGGTGGTAAATAAGTATGAAAGACATATAGCTGGCTTATTCGAATGAGTAACCGCGGCCCCGGAACTCAAGGGTATCTAAAGGAACACAAATGGGTTTTAATCAATAAAATTCAAAATTTCTCTCTCAGGAGCCCTAATCACCGGTACCTATACCGGTGAGCTACTATTTTTTTATATGTTAAAATGTAAATATATTAAGTAAAGGAAATAATAAAAGAAAGTATACACCACTTTTTTTTAATAAGTACAAAAAAATGGGACACTATCCTTACCCGTTATTTATCATATCTGTGTATTCAAAAGTAAAAAAAAACGAAATCCAAAAACTGTCCACTAAAATTTGTCATAATTGGTAAATTCATAATTGAATCAATAATAATTTATTACAATTGCTACTAGAAAATACTACGAGCAGTTATTTTTTTCATTTTGATCGCCATTTATTCATTCGTATTCATTGTAATAGCCTGTACAATATTTCCATAAATTGAGTGACATTTTGGCATATAAACAAACACTAATAACTTTGCTGTTTATGAATATTTTTTATTGAGACTTAAATAATAACAAGACCTTTTCTAATAAGCCCTTTAAATATTTGTACTAATTATAAATTAATGGTGTAGAGCTGTTCTTGATTTCATACTGTCATAACTTCATGTAACATACTGTAGTCAGCTACATTTAAGATTGCAACCATATGATAAATGATATTCATTTTGCAAATAGGGTTTTTAAAAACACTTTTACACGTCAATTTTTTTGTCAATATAAACTAGAAAAAGCCGATGTTTCCTAGCTGACTACCTTGAGAAGAAACACGGAAACAAACTCAGGGGTATGCATTGTTTACTTTTGCGGTATATCTAATACTTACAACCAAACAAAACTCAAAACATACACTTAAAATGGCTCTCTGCTATATTTTCAAGTTTACAGACAAAATAGCGGAGTCTAAAACATAAGCGTCTGTGAATTCCATACCGTTAGTGAGGCGGGTGCTGTAAAATTCAACGATCTGATATAATATGCAGCCAGAAGGAATATTACTGGTCTTAGCTTTGACGACAGCCTGACGTACTTTAGTTTGATGGTTATAATTTAGCAGCAGAAATAGAATTGTGTCTACGAAATGAGCTTGATGTTTTAACTAAATATGGTTAAGGATTACCTCTCCTCTTAAACGTCATTAAATATAAATTTTTTTTCTATTAATGATACGTAACGATGAACGATGCGTTTGACCACCATCTCACCTGATGGTAGGCGATGATGTGGTCGACGATGGATCACGCTTGCCTAGAAGTAACCTATTCACTCTTGACTTAAATACCCCTAAGTTGTAGCTATCAGGAAATACAGACTCTGGCAAGGAATTCCACTCCTTAGCATTATTTCTCTGCTTTCATATATATATATATATATATATTGTCTGTATTATATGTATTTTATTAGTTATGTATTGTATATATATAAATACGCGCTGCGCACCTGCAGCGTATCTTTTTGTCCTTCTCTGACAAATCCATCCAAAGATTGTCTGTAAAAAATCACTTTTAGCGATAAGACCGTCAATTTTATTGTGACACCCTATTAATTTTAAGTTCCAATTGTAATTTTATTATTAGTGAATAATAAAAAATAATATTTTCCATTTGCAGTCTTCTTAGTTACGCTTACATTTGTGAAGTTGAGTACCAAAAATTTTTATAATCAGCAAATACTGAAACCTCTTTTACAATTCTAACAAAGTGACAATATTTCATCGTTTCTTAAACCAACCGTGAGAATGTTGAAAATTATTCCGCAAAAACTTTAGGTAGGAGTTTTAGGAGGTATTGAATTGAAATTAAAATCATATACTCAGATTTATGGTCCCTTAAAGCTGTGAAAATACCAAACTTGTGAGTTAACGAAAAAAAATAGATACGATTTATGTTACAAAAAACATATATTTCAACACTCTCAAGAGAATCAAAATTCATAAGGTATTATCGTTGTCCTAGAATCCTGAAATTTGGCATGAAGTAAGTAGGTACTCATAGTGTAAGCATAGGAAAAAATATGAAAACTGTAAACTTGTAGTTACGTTTACAGTTTTCATATTTTTGCGATTCGTAAAAATTTTGGAAACTCGATTCGGAAATTGAACTGTTTTCATAGGTAAAAGGCCCCATAAACAGTACAGACCGATCGTAACGACTAATAGATAGTATCTGTCAAGGTAAATCGTTAACGATCTGAAGCGACGGATCGAAGTCAAATCGTACCATGTCAGGGCCTTTTAGTTTGTACGGAACCCTCAGTGCGCGAGTTTTTTATTTATTGTGCACACCTACCACAGTATTCTCTTTTTTAACCCAAAGGTTGACTGGTAGAAAAAGCTTTGTTGCATTAATTTCACCTATGTACCACTACTGTACATAAAATTTAATTAAATAATAAACAAATATACAGACCCTCTATTATATATAGTAAGAAGTAGTATTACGTAATCCCAGAACGCCGGCGGTACAGATGTAATATTTGTTAAATTAATCACAGAGACTGGCCTTTTAGGCATATTTGGTTAGTTTCCAGGTCAGCACTACTTGGCGCGTTCATTAGCATTATCAAACAAACAGACAGGCCCTTTATCGGATAATTTACAGAGGTTCTAATTTCATGGATAATGACCATCCAAATTACACGGTAGAGTAGGCAACAATAAAAATACTGTAAGTGCATATGTGCTGTTTACGTAACCAGCAGTGGCCTGCCTTGTGACTATGAGGTTTGTTTGCAATTCTACTTCCTGCTAATACCCATGTCTTTTCATTGGGAAATCATCAAACTTATACTGACTAAAAGTCACCTATATTCCTTCAGTTTTCACTTCTTTGCATTCCAGAGTGGCGGTAACTATTTCCAAACAATCTGCAGACATTTATCTTAACTGGCCCCGTCAATCATGCTGGCATTTCTTTGAGTTGCACTTGAAATACAACTATGATAAGGATAGCGAGCTACCCATTGCTCACTAGCCGCAAGCTCGCACTTACGATGATTAGGAATCGCCTTGCTACTCCTGACGCACTGATGGGAGTCGGAGCGCGTGGTTTATCGTCTACTACTGCTTCGCAGAAGAAAGTGACCACCTCCCATTCTCTATTGCTGGCATATAACATGGCTGAAACAGGTCCTGACGTGAAATGTCCCTGCCGCCATTCGCCTCTACGACGACACGGTGGTGCTTCTGCTGATCCGCACAACGGTAACACCCGGGTGTTTCTTTAGAAACCTTCCGAAACAACCTTGTTCGATGGGGTCCATCGTCAAGCAGAAAATGAGAACGCCGTGGCGAATCTGTAATTACTCCTCAAAGAGGGGTCTTAAATGACCGCGACTATGCCATACCCAACTAATATATCTGCAACAACATAAATGTGCATATCTATTATCACGCTTAAACGGCTGAACGGATTTGGCACCAGATAGATTATGATCTAGATAGGACACAGAATACCTTTTATCCCATTTAGTACGTTCCTGTCGAATATATTTTAATGCGAGAAAAAAAAACACCCCCCCTGGCAAAAAATATAGTTGATAGAGATAGATGTCTAATTGTCTACTCAAAAGACACTGGTTGCTATTAATTTGTCTCCGTTTAAGACATGTCTTATTGTCTATTCATGACTCAAGGATTCTAACTCTAAGTATTTCCTAGGTAAACCCAAAACCGCTCTAAAAACATAACTAATGTTCCATAATTTGGTCCGAAACACATTACCTTACCTGCCACCTTTTTTGGTTAAACAGGGCATTGTAGTATGAGTCATTGCTCAATTTTGCACACGTACCAAAATTTTATGCATATTAACAAATTAACATATTGTGTCACTGTATTTTGACATGTTTTCGTTGTATATGTTACAGATGTTTACAAAACATTCGTCACTTCTTGCAGTAATTTGATGCACTATAGCAGAAAATTGCAAAGAGCACTTAACAAGTGCTTATTAAACAAATTCATGTTTCTTATTAATCAAGTAGGTATTTTTTTTACTTTATACTTAATAAACCTTTAAGTAACGAGATAATATTTACACAGGACTACTGTTTTAAGAGGATATTTAAAATATTGACTTAAAAGTACTTAAAAAACACCCAACAAATATTTACCTCAACTGCAATTCAATAAAACTCTCAATGCATCAAAAATCAAATAAACAGATCTACGATTTTCCTCCCGCGAAAACGCGGAATCATTGAACGTTTGTATGTTTCGCCGATGTTTTAATGACCGCAGCTAATTGGTTTTGGGTTTTCCCAGCTATACTACGATACTAGTACATAAATAAAATTTACTACATGTAACTTTTAGGCACGTACGAAGATTTTATGGTGCATAACTTTACAAGTAGGTAATAAAATTTATGATAGGTTGGTCACTGTTTAGGCCAGGATTCCAATGCGAAAATATATACCAAGTGAAGTATTAGAAGAGTTAATTAGCAGCAAATAGCAACGGAAAAAATAACGGTATTTTGACATGCACTGGACAAACAACAAAATTAAATGAAATAATTCAAACTACAAAAATTAAAATTGTGCTAAGCCAAAATGCTCCTATATCTAAAACTTTTCAAAAACCTGTGGGGAAACGTACTGGCTAGCTGGGGAAGTCACCCAAAGGCAATGGAAAGGGAGTTACCTTGCGTGATCGCATCAGAAATGAAGACATCCGCAAAAGAACCAAGTTTATCGACATTGCCTGAAGAATCGCCAAACTGAATTGACAGTGGATACATTGCTCAAAAATAGATGTTCGATGAGCCCAGAAAATTCTGGAGCGGCGACCACGTACTGGGAGACGCAGCGTTGGAAGGCCTCCCGATAATCTTGTGAAGGTCGCCGGAATCCGATGAATGCGACACGCACAAAATAGGTCGGTATGCTAACGCTCGGAAGACCTATGTCCAAAGGTGAACGTCTCTTGGGTGAAATGATGATGACTGGTCACACAACCACATAAAATATTTTCGAAAATGTGAGGAGATACGTACTGGCCAGAGCAGAAATGTTTACTAGCCAGATCGAAGCTGCGCTGCGAACGGCGATATTGGGGTGGACCAACTCATTCATCGACGTCGCTCACATCTGTCGTTCTGCGCGCCACCTGCTTGTGTGGCACAGCTCACGTCTCTTTTTCATCTCTCTCCTCTACTGAAGCTAAGCGGAGACGAGATATGGACTAGTGTAATTCTATTGGTTATTTACAACAGAGAGAGATTCTATTCACAGTCTGTCTCCGCTTTGGTAGAACACTGGCCTTAGACGCAGAGTTACTGGCGCTGACCTTAAATGTGCCATATATATAGCTATTATCACAATTATTTTTAATAGGTGCCTCTTGTAGCTAATAGCAGTATATTTCTGTCTGGCGCCCTGAATAATTTAAATGGCTCGTTGTTTTGTTTGGTACGCGAATGTTATTTGAGTTGATTACTCATGAACTTGCTCCGTAATTCTATGTTAAGTTCCGTGGGTTATAAAAAGGAATTCTTATTGGGTTAAAGTATTTGCAAATAGTTCAATTTCATTGTATAAAACAACTACTTTTATGACTATAAGTATATCTGTTCTCTGTCTGTGTATAGGCACTGATAGCCAAAGAATGCCTGATGTATTGAGTACGTGTAACTCCTACGCAACTTATGCTATATGAATGCACTTTTTGCCAGCGTACGGCGAGTATCCACCCTTACGTTATTGGAATCTCTACGGTCCGGACTAACCGTTTCGCCTCGTCGTTTATACCGTGTACATTGAAGGACTGGAACAATTTGCCTGCTGCGGTCTTCTCATCCGATTATAATTCGAATGGCCTTATCATCAATGATTGCATCACTACTTACCAGCAAGTGGGATTGCGGTCAAGCACTAGTTGAGATCATTTAAAAAAAATTGTATAGTTTTTAATTGTGTTTTTTTTTCTCTTTCCAGGTAAGTTTAACATCTACATTGACATAGAATGGTGAGGAACGCCAGCTGTGAGTACCTACGCCTTCCATTATACACAATGTCATCAATTCGATCAAACGATTTTTTCTTGTTCGCGCAAGCTATGCAGGATTGGCTCTGGACCTGTACCATGACGTTCAAAGTAAGATTGTTTCATTCTTATTTCCAGTGTGGGTAAGAGATGGCGCTAGACAACCTGTATAGCTCTGTCTCTTACCCACACTGAAATAAGAATGAAACAATCTTACTTTGAACGTCATGGTAACCCCACTTATGCCAACGACTGAGCAGCGATACAATAAAAAAAATCGTCAGTTATTGAAGATAGAATTGCCATTCGCAGAAATAGTGAAGTCGAAATGGATAACCCAATCTTACATAGGTACTATATGCGGTAATTTAATATTATTTCTACGGGAAGCTAACCCTTGAGCACATTAAAGATAATTGGGAAACACAGAACAACACTATTAGTTTGTGTGTAACGATAACATAGTATAAGGGTCTGTTTACATTGGTACTTAGTCCCATTTGTTGACCGTTTGAATCGTGCGCAGTCAGTTAATCTACGATATCCGGCGGGAAAGCCAGTGGGAAACTAGAGCATAAAATGTTTACGTAATCTGTGTTCTGGCTTTATAATCATATACGAGTTGCTGTCAGCTGCTTCGCGTCGCATGAAAGTTGAAAATAGTCCCCAAGGAAAAAACTCGCGGGATAAAAAAAATGGGCGAGTGCGAGTCGGACTCGCGCACTGAGGGTTCCGTACAAACTTTCCTATGTAAATAGTTCAATTCCCGAATTGAGCTACGATAATTTTTTAGAATCGCCAAAAAATTTTTTTTTGTGACTTTACTACAAATTTACAGTTTAAGATATTTTCCTATACTTGTGCTAAGAGACCTTGCTTTATGCCAAATCAGGTGCCAGGTGAGCCGGAAGTACCCAATGAATTTTGATCCCCTGGAGAGTATCTTTTTTTTTCGTTAACTCAGAATATTGATTTTTTTCTCAGCTTCAAGGGACCACAGATTTGAGAGTACGGTTTCAATTTCAACTCGATACCTCCACGCGTTCCCGAGTTAAAGAGTCTTGACAGACAAACAGAGAAAAAAACAGACAGACAGACGGACAACAAAGTAATCCTATAGGGGTTCCGTTTTTTTCTTTTGAGGTACGGAACCATAAAAATAAAATTCGTTGGTATGTGTGTGTGTATGTTTGTTACTTCTTCACGCTCGAACGGCTAAACGGATTTCGATGAAACTTGGTAGGTGTACGTGTAGACCATGTCCTGGAATAGCACATTTTTATCACAGGATTAAGTTCCCCAGGGATAACTTTCTACTTTCATTAGGCGAAGCTGCTGGTAGCAGCTAGTTTACACTATAAATTAAAGTACCCGTATATTAGAATTGTGAACAAAAATTATATTATTACTATACAGTACTATTTAAGTTCCGACCGAGAACCCTACTAACTACTTACCACTCTACCAAACATAAACGCACACTAAATCACTCAGACGTGCCTCTCCGAAATGCGTGAGATTACAACCAATACCAGTGTCGGTAAACATTATAGCTAATGGCAATATCAGGCTACCGGTATCGGATGGTATATAGTAAGTATATCTGTATACTACACATGGGTGTGATACTGTTATCATAATAATATTAGTCGGTATGTTTACTTGTTTGTGTGTTGGACATGTCAAAGGACGAGGCTCTTTGAAGTAGAACCTTTTGAGTAGTTTCGTAGTATAGATGAAATTAGATTTGATGGCAAATAGCATTTAAAAAGGTGAAAGCCGGTTCCGAAAAGAGAATCTTAATGTTAGTGAAACACTAGCTAGTTAGCAAACCATTCCAGCTTCGCTTGGTTGTGCTATATTTTTGAAATTCTTGGTTTTTCTTGTTCTTTCTCTACTATAACATGCGTTCATTATAATGCATACAAACTCGTATCGCCGCGTGCACTCGCATAGAGCCCCGCTGACTTTTAAAATCATTTTGTTTGCGAAATATTGATTGATTTACATATGCTATGTACATTCTGAAGAACACTTAACCAGCTATTTTTTGTGTAAACATATTTCTAAAGATCGAAGTCGTTTGAAAGGAGTAGGGAAAACAAACGAAAAAATATATTGTGAAATATTTTCTTAGACAAAAGAATTAATCGCACAAAAAAATCATATGTTGATTATGTTGTACACATGAATCTATAAAAAACATATATTTTTTAACCAACTTCAAAAAGGAGGAGGTTCTATGTTCGGCTGATGAATTTTTTTATGGATGTTCACCGATTTCTCGGTCAATTGTGGACCGATTTTGAAATTTTCTTTTTGATCGAAAGGTTGTGCTTCCAAATTGGTCCCATAGAAATATTGCGATTATCTGAACTTCGAAGATATGAAACAAAACTCCTCATAGGATCGTAGCAGAACCGTCATAATAAGTAAAATTACTTTGTTTATACGTGTAGTCGATGACTGACTGAAATAAGAGGGGGAATATATCGAACTGATCTGATGATGAAGCCTGAAGTTAGGCACCGGAACTCTGTAATAAATTAATGTAATCTAACTGTGTTTCAGATTATAAGAATTGTCATGAGATGCACACTGGCTATAAGTATTTAAGTTTGGCTGAGGGGTACTCCTTAGTGGTGGTAGGTACCATAACTAAATAGTTTAAAATAATAAAAAATATACAAAAAAAATATAATCGACTTCAGTGTAAAAAAAAATACTGAAAAGTGCAAAATAACTTCAATTTCGTAAGTTGGTCTTAAGTAACGAAGAGACAAAACTATTATAGAAACACCGACTTCCGAAATTAAAGTTATTTAGCACATTTCAGTGTTTTTTTTTACAATGAAGTCAGTTGTATTTTTTGTAAAAAGTTTTTATTCAAACCTATTATTAACTTAGTCGTTACCGAGGTGACACTGCTCGGACGCTAGGGCCTTGAACCTTATTCGAGAATAACTCTGTATATTGGTAAAAACCGCGTGAAAATCAGTTTAGTAATGCATCGTCGCTTTCATCAGATGAGATAGTAGTCAAGCGCGATCTTATCAACAGTAAAAAAGTAGATTTTGAGTTCATCGCAAACAGACAAACAAATGCGGTGGGTGACTTTGTTTTATAATATATTAGGATTAAATACATAACTATAGCCCTGTCCATTGCTTAGATAGGGCTTTGCTCGTTTTAGTTTTAGTTAGTTTCTTTGCGTAATAGCATCAGGAATAAAGATATACGCAGTCCAACCAAGGTCGCCGACATAGGCCGAAGAATCGCCAAACTCAAGTAGCAGTGCCAAACTCCAAGCAGCAATCGCCAAACTTAAGTAACATTCCTCGTAGAGCAGATGATCGATGGGACCGAAAGCTTCTGTCGACCGCGCACCTGAAGACGCAGTATTGGGAGGTCACCCACAAAGTGGACCTGGTGAGAGTCACAGGAATGCAACAGATACGAAAAGATCAGTACCATTCGTTGTGGGGATACTTGGGAGAGGCCTATGTCCAGCAGTGGACATCTTTCAGCTGTTGATGACGACCGACATACCTATAGAGCAGTACCTCACTATATTGACTGTAATTTTAACGACCGCACTTGTATCAAAGTTAAAGGAAAAGCTCGCCACGTTCCTTATCTACACTTGCACCTATATAGTAGTGATAGATTTTCAGCCAACCAACCAATTTTCCGAAACCCCTTTCCCGTCGACATTTTCAAGTTGCGTGGGCAACTTTAGCGAGTGGATTCACAAGTTGTTAAACTCAATGAATAGGATGATTAGTATAGCGGGACCTTTTTCTTTTTACAGTGAACAGCCCCCCTTCCCTCCCCCACTAAGACGTGTCACTGCCTTCCCGAATTTGCTGTGAAAAAGAAATAGTGGTATTCGTCATGTATAGCTCCGTCTCACTCTCTCAGTCGAATCATGATAGTAACAACAGTAGCAGTACTATCATGTACTAGCAACATCTTAGAAGGCAGTTCAAAGATGACGGTAACGTAATAATCCATCATTCTAGCCGTGAAATGTTAGTGTTTCTTTGATGTAATGCCAAGAATTTACGTTAAGCGACAGTAGTGTTTTAGTTACTGGTATTTTCGTGTTTGATTTAAAAATAAAATTAGGATTTTTTTGCACTGCGGTTAAGACGACGAAAACATATCCGTATTGTCGAATCAAGGTGTTGCGGATGCAGGCAGCACATGCGGCGGCTGCACGTGATTTTTGTGAAAACCATTCCGAACGCGGCTGCGGCCGCACGTGCTGCCGAGCTTCGGCTGCGGGTGCTGCCGCGACCTGCAGCCGTAGCCGATCGCAGAAAAGTATTGCTGCGACCGTAAGTCGATGCGCACGTAGTTACGTCACTCCAAATTCTATAGACAAGTCCCGAAATAATCGCTACTCGGAGCTGATAGCGCTCATATTGGATTGAATCGTAGATTTGCGGCTGGCAGCACATGCAACCAGCCTCTGAATCACTCCCGGCTGTAGATGCAGGCAACGGCTGCGTGTCATGCGTGTGCTACCTGCATTCGCAGCCTGCATCCGCAGCCTGCAGCCGCGGTTCGGATGGCACCTCAATCGTCACTAAGCAGTTCTCAGACCGCAAGGACTTACTTATACTAGCTACTAAATTACCTTTACTAACCCTGCGAATAGCCCAGCTAGCCCATTAACACTATATTTCGTGACCCATAATGTCAACCTGGAACGTAACAGAGGTAATATCACCGGCCACCAGCAGTAAGCCACTACCCAACTCACACGAACAATTATATCCAACCAGGGGCGCCGACTCTATGGGTGCTCGGGGGCTCGAGTACCCATGAGAAATAAACAGCGGATGCTGAGCGCCCTGAGAATAGACATCAAGAAACAGATCAGTAATCGCCTTTTAGGGATGGGCATTTTTTCATTATCCAACGACCTGTTTGGCGCAGTGTTTAGAGCGCCGGTTGAGACGCAAGGGTCGCGGTTTTGATTCCCGCACCAACACAAATGGTTTGTGGTACCTTCGTTGTTCCTGGTTTTTTTTTTTTTTTTTTAATTGATATAAACCAGTGCTTGACTACGATCCCACCTGATGGTTTACATAGTACAAGGGAAAACCTTAGTTTTTGACCAGGATAATGTAAGGTGATGTTGTCTCAATTTATTAATATTTATTTTTATCAAACATAATTTGTAATTAAGTGCGCTGTATGTAAGTAGGACCATTATTTATTTGTCGATCGATAAGTGTGCGTTTCTCTTCTCACACTTTGCAACACACTTTTTCGAGTCATCAAATGAGCACGAGCACCCATGAGGTTTCCTAAAAGCCGGCGCTCCTGTATCCAACACAATACATTCATTAAGAATGCCACTAATTACGTTACTTACTTTCACTATAACTTTAAGGTAGGCCGTATACAAAGGTTGTCAGGCCGTGAGTCGACATTTTCAGCCCTTTGTTAGGTTTTCAGTGACACTTAAAGCAACCCTCCTTCACTTAAATAGGTCTAAGAAGTCGTTAAATGTAACACTAGCCTCCGCGAAATTTCCTGTAATTTTACGTGAAAATATTTTGCGAAGCTGTCTGTTTATTTTGTAAAACAAATACGCCTATGTACTTGTCTCATCATCGTGTTTGGAGTGACAATTATTGAAGCTGAGTTTTATTAAGGGACCGGCCAAAAATATAAATTAAAGGTTAATTCGTTTAGATGTGACGTAAATATTCCTTTTAGAGATAGTGTCGTTAAAAGTATCGATTTTTTTTGGGTGGGAAATCATCAAATAACTTATTTGTGTACCCCGTATCCCTTTCTGCTCTGGATGGAGCAAGACGTAATGTGAGACTACTCTTTAAAAACCACCAGTTACCTTTTGCGTTTCAGAGCAGCGATAACTCTTCTTTCTTAAATCTCGCAGCCCTATTTTCAAAGGATAAATCATAATATAACTCCTTCTGATCGGGGTGGAGCGAAAGTGAGTGTTAGACTTTTACTGAGTAAAACTCACCCGTGTTCCTTCAGTTGCCCTTTTCGTTGCTAGCTATGGCAGGCCGATTTTACATACCTAGCGTAGTTAATTAGTTATGCCAAAACTGTTAAAAAGTCTGCTTGTTGATGATGCAAAAATTAAATAATCCTAATATACACCACAAGTTTTTAATAACCTTTTATAATAATACAATACAATTTATTTTAATAATGATACAATAAAATTCAATAAACACACTAAAACAAAATACAATATTAAATAATTATCATTTACAATTAAATTAAATGTCAAACGTCAATAAATAACCCGTCCCTAATCGTGCCCGGTGCAAAAGTCTCTCGCAAAAACACTCGCCGCATTACCTTGCAGAATAACGATGGCCATCCCTTGAACCAAGAACGACCTGGACCGGGAGTCACCCGTTGCTGCACTTTGCCTCCGTACTCCAAACTACCCAGAGTCTCCACAGCAACCGGCACAAAATGGTAAAGCTGATCCAAGTAAGCGTACTTGAGCCTTTTTTTAGAGCAGGCTTCTTCAGCGACGGCAGACGCAGTGTGTATGGTGCAACTCTATTTATTATTATTCTACTTAAATAATTACAATACCTTTTCTAATATGCCCTTTAATATAAATTAAAATAATAAATAATATTTATAAACAGCATAGTTATTAGCGTTTGTTTATATCCCAAAATGTCAATCAATTTATGGAAATATTGTACAGGCTATTATGAATGAATAAATGACGATCAAAATGGAAAAACACTGCGCGTAGTATTTTCTAGTAGCATTTTTTATGGTTTATTGATTCTATTATGAATTTACCAATTATGAAAAATTTTCGTGGACAATTTTGGGATTTCGTTTTTTTTTTTCTAATAAAAAAAACGAAATACTTTTGACTACTAAAATATGATCAGTGACGGGTACGGATAGAGCCGTAGAGTCCCATTTTTTTTTGTACTATTTAAAAAATAGGGTTGTATAAACAGGTTTCATTAGAAAAGCAATAATGTAACGCTAATTGTAGGCTATTAAAACAATGCATTAAAAAACTTAAATGCAAATTTCTTTTATTTTTTCAGCTCATAAGTAAATCAAATATATTTCTTTTATAGTGTTAGTATATGCCGCGTATCCCCAAGTCTTAGTTATATCAAAAACTTGCCAAACTTAATTATGTAATGACGGCTGTAATATTGAAATAGCCAGATATCATACTAATATGTCATGAATTATGTGTGTGTGTATGTTTATTACTCCTAGACGCTCAGCACGTAGCACGTAGCGGGGTGCCAACTGAAAACCAGCGCTGATTGTCTGACGCCCAGCAAATACAAGGTAGTAAACCTTTCGGTACGGGTACGCACAACTTATTCAGTACTTTTCATCACTTTTACTTTGTGTTTATAACCGTTATGCTGTGTCTGTCTGAATATTTTTTTTTTCCATCCCATTCAATTCCATTCCACTCTATTCCACTCCATTTCGTTCTATTCTATTCTAATTATCGCGGGAGAATACTATCTTGTAATTATTTTTACTGACACGGGCGAAGCCGCTGTCAGAAGCTATTATTATTATAATAATAATGACAGACAATGAAACCCCACATCACATCTCTACATAATATTTTGTCAGTTAATTTATTGTGTATTCGATCGATTTCTGATCGAACAATGCGAGCTTTCATATCATCGCACACAATCGACTCAATTAAATCGCCGATGCCATCAGCTCTACAAAAGGCAAGAGCCCTATTGATTAGCCGAACAACGTGGCTGTTCGTAACACACTGACATTCCAATAAGTATAATATAAGAGGAACTAGAACAAAATAATGAGGTATGATGTGTTATGCTTACGGATTTCCTAGCTTCTGCCATCGGCTTTGTTTGTGTGAAAGTAGAAAATGTTTCCAAATGGTATGTTGTCTTGGGATAAAAGAATGCTATGTGCTATTACAGGACAGGGTTTCCTTGTGTGTCGAATTTCATTCAAATTTGTTCAACTGTTTGATCGATAAAGAGTAACAAACGTGTATACACACACATACTTAAAAACGTTCGCCTTTATAATATTAGTGTGAAGTGTGATTATACCTATCTTTGTGACATAGATCCATACAGTTATATATTTTTAAAAAGGTCGTGACATTAATTCTGGCTGTCTAGTCAGCCATACTGAAATAACGTTTAGATTTTGAACGTTCGAACGCGTTCTTAATATGAATATTCTTATTTCTTTTTTAAAGTTTGTTTTTGGAACACTTTCAACATATAGTCCTAGTTCTACCAAAATACTAATCGTAAAACCTAATTCTAAATTTTCTTTTTTACATGGCACGTTTGCTTTCCATCTAAAGGATGCGAGGTTTAGAAACGTTTGAGAACACTTGCCTCTAACAACACAATTTATGAAGCTCTTACATACAAATTGCGTATCACATCTACACTGCAGTCTGCTTGGCGAAGCGGTCTAAATTCAAATACACTGTTCTGACAAGCAACGGAACCTTTGATCAACAATGACAAGTGGGTCACTGTGGGTCACTATGGGCCACTGACTGTCGTATCATACATCTAGGACCGGTGTGACAGCTAAGTTGTATATAGCGGGACTAGAATGTCTTGGAATGCGGCAGAATACGGAACCAAGGTTTAATGTACTGAATTTGACAGATTGGTTACGGTTCGCCTTTACTACTAGCGCTGGAATAGGCGGTCAAGATACATTGGACAGTTTGGGATGTTTGTGCTTTGGGTAACTGTTAAGTTACAAAGAAAGAATGCCATGCCTAACGGTTAGTTTTCTGTTGGTTAAAAAATGTTTTTGCAAAGCTGTATGTTATGGTTTACAATCATCGTCGGCTTCCAGTCTAGAAAAGAACTAAACTCAATTTAGTACTTACGGTACTTAGTACGTACGCATGGAGCGACTGCATACCTAACCTCCACAATTCAATCACTGGATAGCAAAAGAAAGAAAAAAATACATTTATTTAGCATATAGACACAATTTATGAAACTCGTACACACACAATACAGAAACATCTTATGTAGAAAAACTTAAATAAAAAAATAAAATAAAAACAACAATAGCATCATAACCTTGGTAAGATTGGTGTCAGATTTCCCGGTTTATCACTCTTTGTACTCGTAATTTGCCAGTGATGCGATATAGCTCCGAAACGTGGTCGCTTCAATGGGCCTCTTAAGAAGACTTAAAGTCACCCAAAGGCCAATAGAAAGGGCTATACTCGGAGATTCCATGCGTGATCACATCAGAAATGAAGAGTGCAGGAGAACCAAGGTTTCCGACATAGCTCGAAGATTCACCAAACTAAAGTGTCAATGGGCAGGGCACATTGCTCGTAGAACAGATGGTCGATGGGGTCGAAAGGTTTTGGAGTGGCGACCACGTACCGAAAGAAGCAGCGTTGGAAGGCCTCCCACAATCCGATGGATGGAAGGAATCCGATGGATTCGAGACACACAGGATCGGTCGTTGTGGCGACGCTTGGGGGAGGCGTATGTCCAATAGTGAAAGTCTTTCAACTGAAATTTTGATGATGATACCCATATTTTACTATATTATATTAATTATAATTTATAGATAGATAAAGGTACTCTTTATTGTATACATCATCATCTTCCTGCCCTTATACCGTGTTATTTGGGGTCGGCGCAACACGTTTTTTTCTTCCACTCTGCCCTGTTACTCGTCATGCTATCACTAACTTCCTTTTCTTTCATATCACTCTTCACACAATCCATCCATCTTTTCTTTGGTCTCCCTCTCCCTCTCCATCCATCCACATGTAAACTCATAACTCTTTTAGTAACATGCGTTTCATCCCTCCTCTTCACATGACCATACCAAGACAAACGATTCCCTTTCAACTTTTCAGTCACTGGCGCCACTTTCAAACTTCCCCTAATATATACTCTTTATTGTATACAATAAATAATATATAATTACAGTAGAAACGTAAAATTAATGGGGTACCACAATAGGCGGTTTTAACGATACGATAGATACGCGAAAAGGTGAGGGTGAGGGTGAAGGTGGGAAAATTAGATTAGGTATATCGGTAGCCTTCTACCCCAGTAATTTTTTTTTAACGTTTTATTCATATTCATTCCAAACATTTTCATACAATAAAATGAAAATTTTATATTAAACAAATCCCAATAGATGTATAAAAACAATTTAAACTTGTTTAGACAATTTTTCCTGCGTATGTAGGGAATTTTCTCAGCTATTTACGTTAGTTATTTTCTCAAGAGAAAAACCTTTATGGTTTCGTTAGATATTTGCAAATAACAGCCAAGACCAAAGATTTAGTTTGCTTTCTGAAGCACTTACGAGTCTAGGAATGTAATGGCTGGTCACCCATCCACTGACTGACCTCGGTAAGCGTTGCTTAACCACGAAGATTGACCCATGAGGCTGCTCCGGTCACCATCACTGTCTATTGCATGACTACAATAAGAATAAATAAGCACAGTATCTTCAAGTTATCCTATGTGTTTTTGGAAAATAAAAAAAAGATTAGTAAAAAATAGTATAATTTCAATTAGAGTAAGACCCTAACTCCTATGCTAGTAAAAATATCTGTTTTGCAATACTGTGCTACGGGAATTAGCATCTTCGAATTCGAAATTAGATTTTTTGCAATAAGACCAAATTTTTTTTAAATTGTATTAATAAAATTAATAAAATTAACATTTAAAAATAGTATTAACTATAAAATAGTATTAACTGTTAAAAATAAAAAGTTATAAAATTAAAATATTTATTGTCTTTGTCATTATACATTTTTTGTGAAGAATAAAGCGTGTCACGTGTAGTGTGCATGAATATAGAATGAATGATGTGTGGGGTGAAATGCTAAGAAGACAATAGAAAATCACCTTATTGGTCCCCGAAACTAGTTAGATAGTAGACAAAATTGATCTGAGACTTGATTGTATTGTTTAGGGATCATTTAGTAAGACAACAACCATATTGTAAGGGATGCCTTTTCGGCACGTGTGGCCGGCCTAGAAATAGGACAATGTAATTTGCGTGAAACGATATTACTAACCTATATTAGACCCTTGAAAATAGTGAAACATGATCACGTTGAATTCGCCATTTTACTGTGAAGGCAGCGTGCCAAAAGGGCTGAATTTCTGGCTACGGCCTGCCATTCCTCCTCGCTCCGGATAATAGCACGTACTAGGGCCCGGCGTTCACTCTCATGAGGACACGTTGGTGCTACGCCCAAGCAGTGCATACCTCTACCGTATACTCCACCGTGTCCTCCGGGTGGTCCGCACCTGGGTGTTCTTTCACAAATCAGATGCAAAAACCACCCGATCTTACCATGTCCGGACTCCGGTAAGGACCTGCGTCATACGGAAGGTGAGGACGCCGTGAAGTCTTTTCATCCACTCCTCAAAGAGGGGACAATCATGGTGGTAAACCATGATTGTGGCGTGCCCAATACTAATATACACTTGAAAAATGTAACCTGCTTTCTTAGACAGTTGGGTAAAAATCGGTTAGCATCGTGTCTATCTATGGGAGGCTGTATTCCCTCATCATTAGTAGATTATACATATTTATCGAAGCGATAAATCTCCATGTTCTCTGTGACCTGTCTCATCGCGGCTCGAATGGCTAAGCTCGTGGAATCAATTATAGATTTATGTTAGATCCTGATATCTTGTAATTGGATCTGAAGCCGTTAAATTGTATGTTGAAATATCTTTACTTATACATA
Source organism: Mythimna vitellina (assembly GCA_949316375.1). Taxonomy (NCBI): domain Eukaryota; kingdom Metazoa; phylum Arthropoda; class Insecta; order Lepidoptera; family Noctuidae; genus Mythimna; species Mythimna vitellina. The sequence goes on from OX438686.1 coordinate 14,234,521, forward strand.
CAGGCTCGTTTCATCGTGCTCCTTTTTAGGGTACCAAAAATAAGGGTTCCTACGAGACCATATAACCAAAGTATATACTATCCGTCTGTTTTTTTTTTTTAGAGTTCCGTACCTCAAAAGGAAAAAACGGAACCCTTATAGGATTACTTTGTTGTTCGTCAAGTCTATCTGTCTGTTAAGACCCTATATCTAGGGATCGCATGGAGGTATTGAGTTTAAATTAAAACCATATACTCGGGTCTGCAGTCCCGTCCCTCTCTGTGGATGTGAAAAATTAAAATTTATGAGTTAACGAAAAAAAGATACGGTCGCAAAAAACGTAGGTATATTTCAACAATCTCAAGGGAATCGAAATTCATAGAGTACATCCCGGTGACGTAGAATCATGCAACTTGGCATGAAGCAAGGTCTCATAGCACAAGTATAGGAAAAAACTCTGAAAACTCTGTAGTTACGTCACAAAATTTATTTTTTTTACGGTCGGAAAAATCTTTGTAATTCAATTCGGGAATCGAACTGTTTTCATAGGTAAGTTTGAATGGAACTCTCAGTGCGCGAATCCGACTCGCACTGGCTCTGTTTTTTTACAAGCTTTTTATTAACTTGAAATGTATGTAACTATGTATTTTCGGCTCAACTCCTGTAACTCAATTTTGTATACATATATGAATTGCGTGACAATGCAATACTAAGATAACGCGAAGCTGATCTGATGATGGAGCTGGAATGTGGCCATAGGAACTCCACCATAAAACTACACAACCCCATCGAGTTTGGGCTCGTTTGATTTGTATTGACGAGTACTTTGATCCTATATAGTTACCAGGGTCTTATAATGGAGCTGGAAGATGGCCATAAGAACTCAGTAATAAGCGCAATAAGATAACCCTATCGTGTTTGAGCTTTTGGGCACCATGATTTTGGATCGAGACCATTGTCTTGATGAATATTAATTACATAGGTAGGAGTTTAAATCGCGATTTATAAGCTTGCTATGAAAAAAACATTTTCATTGAAAACTTGTTTAAAGTAAATTTGCTTCACACGGGAATAACAACTGTATGAAATGCGTTTACAAACATGTAAACTCGCATATACAAGACATATAGAGCAGCAAGAACTATCCATAGGCCACACAAATATTTGCTCCATCTGCGCATCAAACCCACGACACGCAGCGCAGCAGCTAATCGCTTAACATCTTTGCCAATCGTTGATTAAAATATTCATTGTTTATCTGTCTATCTTTATATTACAGGTTAGTATCTTTGGAAACGAACCAGTGTAACTTTTAACAGATTAATTATCACAATAATATTAAAGAAACTAAATTAAAAAAATATATATATAATTAACCATCTCACAAGGCTTTCTTATTTTTATTTTTCCCATCAACAATAAATCCAAATAAAATGATGCTAAGTACCTTGTGGTCTGTATTCAGTCCACGTTTAAGACCAAAATATAATGTTTTCTGCGCACAGTAAATCAAAGTACATCAGTCAACCTTCAGATGTGCGTAGTAATAAATTACCTACTCGTTACACGTATGAGTAATTTACCTGTCCTTCAAAATAATCTAAGTATCTCTATTTCGACTCTACGTCACCTTTAAGGTATATAATCCCTTGAACATCTGGCCGGAGTTTAATGCACACATACCCACTGGTACTGCCGCCTGCGCCCGCATAGAGCCCCGCTGGCTTTCCAAACCATTTTCTTTGCGAAATATTGATTGATTTACATATGCTATATATATTCTGAAGAACATTTAACTAGCATTTTTTGTGTAAACATATTTCTAGTAAAGATCAAAGCTGTTTGAAAGGAGTAGGGAAAACAAGCGCAAAAATATCATGCTGTTATTTTTTTTTTTGGCAAAAAGTCATACGATAAAAACAATTAATGATAGTGTTCTCCAGCTTTTCATCATGCGTCTGGTATTAAAACAGCACATCATCCTTCCCTTCTACCCTGAAATTACTAATAAGAGGCGAAATGATATTGTATCCAATAGGGTATTACACTCATTTTTGAAAAGTGCCTCAATTAGATTCTATAGTGCTAATAAACAACAACAAAAAAACACAAAATTTTTATTCAGATACTAAGTGACCTAAAGATGCATTTAAAATTTACATTTTCAAATTTCGCGCGTTGTTGATAAAAATGTAGCGAGCAGTGGACGCCATATTTACTCTGCGGTCGTGACGTCAGTTGGCTGTGTAAAAAAAAGCGCTCAGTATAGCCGATCAGTTGATAGTTGACAGCTGTCACTTTATTTCACACAGCCGAATGACGTAATAACATGGTGGTTACTATTTCAAGGTGATAAAGAACAAATAATAAAAACAGAAAGTTTTGAATTGAATTTTAAAATTTATTTTGTTATTTTATGAACTAAAACCCACATTTACCGACTGCATTTAACTTAAGCTATCAAAATATGTCTTTGTAAAATGGCATTTCACATTTTCAAGCCCATTTTTGTACAATAAATTAAATAGAAAATTAGGTTTGTATAAATTAAATTATTGTAGCTGTAAAAAGATTATTGTGCGATACTTACTCAGCATCTCTTACGAAGAGACAGAAGATCTCCTTTTAGTTTGTAAATAAAACATGCTTTGCTTTTAGTTAATTAAATTTAGGTTATGTATTTAATATAGTGAATTTAATTATTGTTAATTTATTAATTCTTAGGTTCTTAGTACTTTTTAGACTGACATACAAGTCCAACCTAGTTCAGGCAAAAATGCAATGTATGCCTTATAATTGTTTTTATATAACTTAATTTAAATGTGCCACTTTTATTATATAAACTATATTCTATTCTATTCTGATCTAAAAATATGAAATATACATTTTTTTTTCAAGTAATTTGATCCATATAAAACTTCCATGAAATGTTTAACATTTTGCAAGTTATAGTGGTAATTAACGTATCAAATACTAATTATCACTAATTGCAGCACGATGCGAGGCTAAAGTTACAAATCAACTTCGATGAGCTTCTATTTTTCGCTTAAACATTTTCCGAGCGAACCATCGGTCTTCGTGCTGTGGCAGTGTGATAAGAAGCATGATGTATCGCGTCTGTAACTTCGATTTTACGTCGTTACGTACATCGTGAGGTTAATAAAAGCCATTCAAGGCGATCAGCAAACGGACAGATAACTGCTATAAATATCTATTCAATACCAGTTCGTGTAATATTCTTGATGAATATTAACTTTTATTCTCGATATAAATCTTAGGAATTGAAATAAGACAGGTTTGAATTGTTTCCGGGGGATAAAAACCTAGGAATCGATTAAGTTAATTCTTCCACGTATTTGTTGGAATAACTACCGCAATGTCATCACAGCACTGTACTTGACTGTACAAAAAAATTTACATATTAACATTATCAGCCTTTATATTTTGATATAATTTTTCGGTACATGTATTTTCCAACTGACTCCTACTAATCGTCTTGCCCAATTTAGATGAAATTTCGTGTGTTTTGAGTGGGTTCATGGATGGTTTCAAAATACCATTGAAAGTAGGTGGCGCTACCATCGGGTTCTCAATTTTTTTTTCTGTTGAAATGCCACCTTTGTGGCAGGACATGTATAGTTTAATAGATTTTAAATATGGAATACTGGATTCTAAATTCAAATTCTTCATTTAGAGTCGCCGCACACGGGCGACCGGCCACAACCACAAAACACCGCCATCGGCATATTTCCTATAGTTCTCATACATTTTAAATGGATTCGCCGCTCACGGTTGACACCGGTGGCCGCAACACGCTACAAATTGCCGCTGCTTGCTTCTTGTGGCTCGCACTGGCCACTAAACGCCGATACAAAACGCCGTCACACGCCACTCGCGCATTTAAACTTTCGTCGTCAGTGTCCAATAAGATACTACGCGTATGGGTTAAATAAAGTAGCAGCCACGGGCCACAAGTGGCTGTCGCGCGCTTCAGCTTTGTTTGTGGCCACTTCTAGCTTCTCGTAGCGGCGTTTGAGGCTATCACGTGTGGTCCGTGTGCGGCGACACTTAAACTTTTGAATTACGAACTTACTAAAAATTACATTGTAAAGCAGAAAGATATTATATAACTATGTGGATTATCACATAATTATATGATATCTTTCTGCCCGAATTTGGGATCGTAGCACAGATAAAACAAATGAGTATCGCGAAACCCTTTTCATCATTAATACCTTCTCTAGGCCCCGGGATGAAGGCAAAGAAAGAACAGGAGTGGGTTTTTAGTCAGTAAAAGTCTGACACTATCTCCCGCTTCGCCCAAGGGCGGGATTTGTCATTAGATGATATTCCCACCTAAAAAAAAAAGCACAGGTAAAACAAATGAGTATCGCGAAACCCTTTTCATCATTAATACCTTCTCTAAGACTGAATACAATCATAAGTGAGGTCCTATTCTGCGGGATTGTTCGAAAAAGCTACCTCGGAACACAAACGGCAACTAAATGAACTAATTTCCTTTAAGTCAATAAAAGTCACATTCCTTCTCGATCCAACCAGAGCGAGAGGAGTTATTTAATGGTTTCCCCCACTAACAAAAAAACATTTGCTCTTATTACTAGTTTGTACGTGTCTGTAGTCAATCCAAAACCTAAAAATCTGAGGTTGACAGTAAGTGTTGCAAATAAAAACCTCGTCGAAGCAACAGATTTATTCGATAACCTGTCTCTACATATACAAGGAAGGCATATAACAAGCCAAAAAATCTATAGATTTGAATATTTCAGGGAAACCCAATGCGACTCATGAATGTTTCATGGGAAGTACGCCATTTTTAACATTGCTCCTACTTTGCGAACAATACCGGTAGCAACGAAAAAAGGTAAAAACAAAATTGATAAAAGTAATCGTCGAAATTCAATGACTGTTACGAACTTTTAAAAACAATTTTTGGCGACTTCAAACGATTCCTGCCATTCTGCGGTACCTATTTACAGATTTTTGAGAATGCTTTTGGTTACTAATGATTTCTCTTTATGTCTGTTTTTTGGAGTATTTTATTTTTATGGTGTAACAAAAGTTTGAACGGAAACATTAGCTAAAGTACTACTACGTTACTTAGTTCTGGTGAAAGTACGCAGGTGCGATCATTAAAATGTTTTGGCAACATTGAAAAGCTCTCAAAACTGATTTCTCTTTTACTCACAATCAGTCATTACCAACTTGGTAAAACTAATTACCTATATTAGGCCTTTTGATAAATTATATTTATTTTACAAGTAGGTTTTTTAAAAACACTTTTCAATTGTTAGCTGACTACCCTGAGAAGAAACACCGAAACAAACTCAGGAGTCAAAGTCTCTTTTAAAGTCCATACAGCAAACATGTAATGGTCAAATCATATGAGAACCATGCAAATGAATAAGTACTGCCTACCATTTTACAGAATTAAATTAATTCCGATTAGTCTATAATACGTCTCTTCTCTCTTACTCTTTAGTCTTCTTCTTCTCATTCGTGCTCTCTTGACAGAGTGGTCGTGGTTACGTCTCGGTCGAGTCTTGCGCTGCCACTTCTCTCATGAAGCGAAGCCATGCAACTCTGTGTTAGACAGCTTGGGAGTTAACATTGATGCTGGAATGTATCACAGATTTTATGAGGCCCAAAGGGAAATTTTACCCTCGACTTTCCCATGCACCATCAATTGTTCCAAGAGTTCTTGTTACGGGTGACATGCCTAAAGAATTTGAGGATTCGTATTTAGACAGATGACTATTTAAATGATAATTTTGCTATAGTATCAAACCATATTCTACATAGAATTCTTTATTTTAGCAAGTTATTAATTATAAAAACCTAACGTTGAATGAATTATGTAGATAGCAACTATCTCTATTTAAAGTCCACTTTACCCTACCTACCCCATTTAAAATAAGAACATCAAAAATATTCATGTGTATTTTACAAAATGCACGCTTGACAAGCTCACAATTAATTGCAGAATGAGTTATTATTAACACACCAGTGCACGCTACTGCTCAGCCAGTCGATAAATTTATCTAGAGGATGCTCCACTACAGTTTCCTGTCGTCAAACAAAGCTACAACACCATGTATAAAGTTACCCATGCGTAATAGCAGCAATAACTAACACTTCAATCAATTTATTGCTTTAATAATAAATATCAATAAGAATGATTTGTAAACATGTCGCCATCATAAAACTCGATAAAATGACAGCCTGATAAATCTGAGTGTTATTAAGACTTGACACTTGTCTGGTGTTGGTAATTAGAAAAGATTTACAAATGGAGCTGTGACTGTTTTATTAGTACATAAACACATTAGTAGGCGTAAGCTTACGCAGTGGCACTGCTTATTGAGTGTTGATTTAAAATGCATGATGCATATTTTTAACCGACTTCCAAAAAAATAGGTTGTTCTTAAGTCGACTGAATGTTTTTTTCTTCCTGTCTTGTTCAGTGATTTTTTTCCTGTTTTTAGAACAATATATTTATGAGATGGATCCATTTAAGTTTGGTGAAGATCTAAAAAGAGAAAAATTTCGAAGACAGACAACAAAGTCTTGTAAGTTTTTAATAAATAATAGCAAACATCCCAGGATTGCTACAATCATATAATGTCCGTTTTCTGTTAACCATTTCATAATATAACATCACACCGGTACGATCTGATCACAGTTGTTTATAGTTCACACTAGTATGTACACCTTCATTTCACCAATTATGTTCAAATTCTATCTTATTGAGGTTATCAATTCGGGCGTAAGTATTTTTTTGTGGAAAATATTAATTCATGTTGGGTCAAGTTGATAACTTCGTGGTCGTCCCATTACAATTATTACATTTGTCAATCCTAAAGTATTGTATAAATTGAGTAATTATAAGTATTTTGTAAGCACTCTTTAGTTTTACCGCAATTAAAAAGCGGAAAATAAAAAGTCATTGTCAAAAAAAAAACAAAGAAATTAAACCAGAATCACCCGTTTCCGAAATTCAAGTTATTACGCACTTTTTCTTTAATCTTTAATTTTATTGGTAAATTATTTTTCGGCATCCGTTTTCCGTCTACATCTTACCAATTCTACTATATACTAAGCTATACATACATAGGTACCTATATCACACCTCAAACGCTGCGTAATTTTGATGAAACTTTCTCACAGGTAGACGGTGCCCTGGATTAAGAAATGGGGCTCCTTTTATCCCGGTAGTACATTCCTTAAGAATAATTTCCGACCTTTGCACTTACAGGAACGAGTAGGGCTATAAAATTTCCCAAACAAAGTCGAAGGTCTGAATATCTATAGCCTCCATAAGCTCGAAAAGTAGACGACACCCTGACTTCACTTTACCAAATCCCCTAAACGTATTGTAGGTACGACACTAACAAAAATTTACGCCCTCGTTTCTTTCCAGCAAAGATCCCACGGCTACGTTCATTGCTATCTCTAATTTGTTTGTACAATTAGCTATGTTGTTAACCAAGCTTACTTGGCAGCCAACACAGGCTCGACTTTGCATTGAAAATAAGGTAAAAACTAAATAAAAAAGTTGGCAGCGCACTATCGCTGGCGTTAACTTTACCAGCGTAGGCAAAGTTTCTAGTAGGGTTGAACACCTTTACTAAGTGATATCAGGCTCCAATAAATTTGTTTATCATTTTCAGGATGTTTTCTACAGTTAAGCTGGGATAACTTAAAATATTATTTAAATCACATCCAATTAATATTATACCTAAAGTTGAAAGTTGTGAGTGTGTGTATTACAAAGTCGACAGTTTGTGAGTGTGTGAGTGTCTGTATATCTTTGTTATTTTTAGGGTTCCATACCTCAAAAAGAAAAAAGCTGAACCCATACAGGATCACTTGGTTGTCCCTCTGTCTTTCTGTCTGTCTGTCAAGACCCTTTATCTCAAGATCGCGTGAAGATATCGATTTGAAATTAAAACCTTATATCGTCCCTTTGCTTACAATACCGCTCAAGTCGAAAATTGGCGGTTTTCACATTTGTATACTTTTAGATGGAGCTGCTCATTACGCGTCTCAATTATTTTCGTTTCCTGTAAAGTTGGTAAAAATGGCGCAGGCAACAGCTAGTATGATAGGCACAACCTGGGGATATTAAGCCAAGAGTAAATTGGTTATTACTAGAGGTCGGAATTAGGTAGAGTTATTCATGTACTTGCACTGATTTCACACAGCGAAAGAATTAAGTGGATATGTCTCAAATCCCGAGATTAATTTTAAAGAGCAGATTTTTTATGACATTATCAGAAATATAGTCGAACAAATTCTTCCTGCATCAATGACGAGGAGGAGGAAGTGTATAAATTTGTTAACCTTACCCCAGTTGACGTAGAGATCTTTTTCAATGAAAAATACTAATAAAAATTGTCCATTAATTATCTTTGTTTTATTTGTCTTATCTATATCTGAGGTTGTTATTATTATTTATTTGTAATATGGTTGGTCACAAAGGATGTTTCATTAAAAATGCCGGGGAAGATCCATATTAATATCAACATTTCGATGCAGTTACATGAATACTACCTAATTCAGACCTCTGGTTATTTTGTACTAGTTGTTACACATTAACCTACAATTGGTTTTCACTTTTTAGTCATTCGCGCTGTACTAGCTTCAGTCAGCGGCTTCGCCCGTAAAAGTATTAGTAAAATTACTGGAGAGAAGCCTGTGTTAACAAAATATCTATCTGTGTACTATTCATTATATTTACTGGCCAGTTGGTCTAGTGGTTAGTGGACCTGACTGCTATGCCGGAGGTCGAGGGTTCGATTCCTACCCAGGACTAATGATTGATGAGCACGATCATTTGTTCTGTGTCTGGGTGTAATTTAACTATAATATGTATGTATTTAGAAATATTATATATATGTTTATCAGTTGTCTAGTACTCATAACACAAGCTCTGCTTAGCTTGGGACTAGACGGCGTTGTGTGATAGTTGCGGAATATTGTTATTATATTATTTTAACCCGTGTACCAAATTTTATCCAAATCCACTAAGAAATAACAAACATACATACATACTTCCGCCTTTATAATATTACAGTGATGTGATGTGATGTGATTAATTTTCATTACACTAAACATCTCTCTCAGTATTTTAATATCAGCTGGTCTTATTTGTCCTGATGAAGTCAATGCACACATTTCATCCTCGGCTAAACTTACCTGACTGAAGCCGACCGGAGACGTTGTCTAGGAATAAAATCTACATTTCCATCATGCACTCCAATAATGTAAATTTAAAAACCACATGGAAGCTCCGTAACCGAGGCAAACACTTTGGACGGCCACAGTATTCACAGTTGGTATTATTTCCTGGCTAATTTATGCTTCTGCATTTACATATGTGCTCCCTCTAAAGTCTGGCGTATTTCACCTGAATAGGTTTATCTTTGACGTTTGTTTACTTCAGAATCTGTCGATAGTAATACTCTATTTCCACTTTAATGCAGTTAACAGTGTAATGAATATCACAAAGCAATGATAATTACGTCATTATCAGATGCACACGTACCGCCTAATGAGGACAAACACCTCAATCTCATCATCATCATTTCAGCCGAAAGACGTCCTCTGTTGGCCATAGGCCTTCCTCAAGTATCTCCACAACGACCGGTCCTGTGCATCTCGCATCCATCGGATTCCCGCAACCCTCACTAGGTCATAGATCCACCTTGTGGGAGGCCTTACATCGCTGCGTCTTCCAGTACGTGATCGCCACTCCGATACCTTTCGTCCCCATCGACCATCTGTTCTGCGAGCAATGTGTCCCACTGCCACTTAAGTTTGGTGATTCTTCAGGCTATGTCTGTAACCTTGGTTTTCCTGTGGATATCTTCATTTCTGATGTAATCGCACAAAGAAACTCAGAGCTTAGCCATTTCCATAAGAAATCTGATTGCCAAGAAAATGAAAATCAATCAAGTCTTCAATGCTCTCATGTCAGTAACATATTCTGTTTAGATATTAAGTTATTTAAACAGAATATTTTGAAAGTTTAGGACACAACTTTAGGGAAGGTCTTACCTGAAAAGCTTACTTGATACATTATGTATGTATTTGCATGAATTTTGAAAAATGGAACAATATAATGATTAAACTCGCTATCGATTTTGATAGCAGTTTTCAGACTTAAAAAAGAATAAATATAAAAATCCTTTTTGCAAAAATAATATGGCTAAATAAAAATAAAATAGCAGAGTAAGCGCTTTTTGGAAGCAACAAATACCCCAGAAAATACAGCTAGAAATTTACAAAGCCATTTTCCTGAAACATTATAGCATTTACTCAAAATATCTGCACCAAAATCGCGTTACATCTTGTCCTTATCCCGTTGAAAATACCCCTCTATTTCTCTATAAAGGATCATGCAGAACAATAAATAAAATATTTCGCGAAGGCAGTGGCGGTTAAAATTGGATGTTCCTTGGAACAAAGTCCCTTCGTAGGGTGGTGGAATTCAATAATATTGTCAATAAAGAATGTCTTCGTAGCGATAGGACTTATAAAAGCCGAAAAGGTTGAAAGTTCCTTATAAAAATGCTTTGTTACGTCTTTTTCATGGGGTGTGGGAGTCGGAGCAGGCTTATTCCGGATGTGGAAGCACATGTCAGCTAATTATCTCTTCGTCTAGTACTGTGAGAGCTTTTGTTTTGTTGCAATAGATTCAATTACGGCTTTGGTAGAGACAATGTTTGTGCTTGAACTTTTAAAGTTATTAGGTATTTAGTCACATATCATTTCTTTAGATACAGAAAGAAAAGAATGAAAATGGACTTTTCATTTTCTTTTATCTAATCTAATCTAACACTAGTTTAGGTATGAGCGAATCAAAATGGAAGCAAAAATAAAAGAGGAGGATTTTTTTCTTCCTCTTTTATTTTTGCTTCATTTTTGTTCGAAACCGTGTAAAATTTTATTACACAGTTTATTTATGCATATATATGTTACTAGCTTCTGCTAGCGGCTTTGCACGCGTGAAAGTCGATTTATCCATACAAACTTTGGACCCCCGTTTCATCCCCTTAGGCGTGAATTTCGGAAAATCCGTTCATAGCGGATGTCTACACCCTATAAGGAACCTACCTGCCAAATTTTAAGTTTGTAGGTTTTATAATTTCTGAAATTTCGTGATTAATCAGTGAGTGGTATTTCGCTTTAATATATATATAGATTTTAGTTTGCAATTTGGACAAGTTTTCAGATGCATTTCAAGTTAATATCGTAGAAACATCAAATGACCCCGCTCTTGGGCGGGGTGTCAAACTTTTTTTTAGTGGAAAATCATCAAATAATTTACCCTCTCCGGTCCAAGACCACGGTAACTCTTTTAAACAATAGCGCAGTCATGAATAGCTTTTTATTCTGAAGTACCAATTTTAACACGAGCTTTATAATTTACACACGTTTTTGACTACTAGCAAAATGATAGAAGTAGTAATAAAACCTCTTTTTAGAGAGACAAGGTCTATTACTTTTAACGCCGTTCCACAATCTAAACTATGATGAAACCAATACATCTCGTTATGGCTAAAACAATCGCCAAAATCTCCATTGAATAAAGGAGAACTATAAAATCTATTGCACAATTCTGATCCAATCTGTAACATTGTTATCTGGTAATTCACAGCAGTCTTGCTTTTGTCGGCCCATCTTTGTTAGAGCCTGATAGCCGAAACAATGGGTTGTAACCTCGGGAACAATGTCAGAGGCGTAACAATCATGTACTATTCAATAATAAACATTCTAACTAATTAGCGAATTTCAAGGACATCTGATAAGGAGATTTGATTGATAGGCCTTTTATTGTAGCGACTCTTAGAAATACGTACAGATATATATACAGAATTTGGTAAATTATATTTATTTTGTAAATAGCTTTTAAAAAATAATTTACTCGTCAATTTCTTCGTCAGCTTAAACTAGTTGAGGCCGGTGTTTCCTAGCTGAATATCCTGAGAACCGAAAAAAACTCTGGGGTCAGACTCATTCAAAGTCCGTACAGCAAATATATAGTGGCCAAATCACACGAGAACCATGTAGATTAGGTCTGAAATGGTCTTTTGAGTTGGATGTCAGAAGATAAGGTCCGGTCAATATCACTTTATTTGTCCCGAAAAGAGTTATGAGTATATATATATATATATATATAAGTGGATGGATAGAGAGACAGAGGGCGAGAGAGGGAGGCCAAAGAAAAGATGAATCGATTGTGGGAAGAGTCATATGAATGAAAAGGGAGTAGTGATAGTATGACGGGTGACAGAATAGAATGGAAGAAAAAAACGTATTGAGCCGACCTCAAATAACACGGGGCAAGGGCAGGAAGGTGGTGATGATATAGAGGGTTTGGATAGTTAATGAGAAAATGAGGCTCCTCAGCTACTGTCAATATTACTTTATTTAAAAGGAATGGAATTCCCTGTCGAAGTCTGTGTTTCCTGATAGTACCCTTAGGTTATACCTAAAAGTACTTAATTCGAAGGTGACTAGGTTACTTCTAGACGAGCGTGATCAATCGTTGAACAGATCGCTTACCATCCAGTGAGATAGTGATCAAATGCAGAACTACCATTAGTAAAAAATAAAAAATGTTTCTTACATATTTTTCATAGTGAATTTACCAACGAATTTTTTTTTATATATTATTCTTACTTTGACATTTATTCACAATTGTATCTTGACATTATTATTTAACAAATGACATTGTTACTTCAATTCTTCAAGTGACATTATCAACTTCATTTTGTATTTTTCTTTGTTATTTGATGTGATGAAATAAATAAAACTTAATTGTATTATTTTCTAATTATAAATAAATTATGCAAGAAAATGTATTATTATAATAATAAAGCTTGTGATTTGCATGCCTCAAGGTATAATATGGTTGGACTGTGATATAATTTCAATAACTTTATGCTATTACCCATATTAGCAAATAAATGATTATGAATTATGAAATTACATAATGTGGACAGATGGATTGCTATAATATATAATTATGTTGCTGACAGAAGTTTCCTAAGTCGGTAGACCTAGTTTTCGTAGTATAAAATTATAAGTAAAACAATGTAGCATCAAATGCATTTCTTTAGATATACACGCACACCAGTCACGTTGCGCTGATTAATAAATTGTTTAGTAAGTAAGTTTGTGGGAATTATTTTATTTTAGATTCATTCAATAAATGGAAGTATAACTGGAAACATGTGTTTTAAACGATAACTATATTCCCGACTTCACAACAAGAGCAAGCAGTTATTAATAATAATAATACGACAGCCAAGAATAAACAAACAAACATTAATATTATATAAGTACTTCATCGTTCTGCGTAAAATTTCAGGGCCGCCCGCCTATAATTAAATTTAATTATGTGAATAATGATCAAGCAAATATGAAAGACAATAGTGCACTGATCATTAATAATACATGCCATTATTCTACCTTCGTTTCGTAATATGAAAAGAATTACTATTGCTTTTTTTTCTGTATTTGGATTCCTGAGTCATTATTATTTCATATTCCTAAAAAGTCTGTAGTTCTATCAAATCTCTGCAAATTTAAAAACAAGACAAGATACATTAAATATATAATTTATATGCGTTATTTAGCCTTCTTTCTTTCTGCATATTATCTACGTTTCTTTTAAGCTCTTAAATACGGAGTACCTTTGTACTAATATCTGATAATGCATTATATTTTTCTATTTTTTGTGTGTTTATAAAAAGTAAAATAAAGTAAATATATAAAGAAAAGTCTTTATATGCCATAAACATAATCTATTAGTAAATTAACAGTCACTAAACAGGTAAATTTTTGTCTAAACAAAAAACTACCTAATATTATTAGCTGAATAATCCTTATCGTAATGAATGTAATGATACAGTTAGATACATTCATCATTTCATCATCAACTATGGTTTCATAGATGCAATCATCATTTTCTATGAATTCAACCCCATAGTCCCAAAAAATAAACAACTACCCATAAATTTTATAGATTTTTGTAACCAAGATAACCTCCGTTTTTTTTTTCAGTTACTGACGACGTCATAAAACTATATTCTAAACTACTAACAACTGTCCCATTTCCTACATTCCTGTAGGGAACTGGCCAACCTTTTCCCTTTAATAATTTCTTGCCAGTTTGGTATTTCTCTTCATATTCCGAACAATTTCGCATGAAACCATAAAGGTTTTTCTCTTGGGACAATAACTAATATACCTAGCTGAGGAAATTCCCTACATACGCAGGAAAAAATGTCTAAACATGTTTAAATTGTTTTACGCATCTACTGGGATTCTCTTAATACAAATACATTTTCACTTTGTTGTTTGAAAATGTTTGAAATTTATTCTTATTTCATTTATGAATATTATGAATAAAACAGTATACTACCGTATATATAACTAAACTCATTTCACTCACTTTCAAATAATTTTATTCAATCTTAGATTTGACGCCATCAACTGCATCAGACTGCAAAGTGACTCATCATAAAAGTTTGAAACATCGAAGTTTTTAGTCATTTTTGCATTTTAGTGAGTAATAATTTTTCCCTCTACATGCCTATGTACTATGAAACATTAAGAGGAGAGTCCATAAGAAACATCGATACTTCTTGCAGTCGGGTAAGAAGGTAAAATGGCAAGAAAAATAAAAAATAAATGTTTAAAATTTAGTAAATCCTGCAAATAGAAAAGTTCAATTTAGCTGTTTTTGAGTGATACGGTTTGAAAATATCGGAGAAAAAAAGGATAGGTTTGAAAATATCTCGCGGTGAAACTGTTGGCACATCTATTTAGGTTCTTCATTTTTTTGTGTAATCAAGTGCGGTGTATTCTTAGAAATTTTGAAAACTGTTACAGATGTTTCTTAAGGACTCTCCCCTTAAAAAATTTTGTCAACTAAGGGCCAACGCTGCGTTAAGTGGGCGCCCTCGCGGGCACCCGACGCGTGACTATGCGCGTGTGTTTTGTGCAGCGGTCCCCGTAGCGGAAACCAGATTATTACCTGTGCAGTGGCGTAAGTTCAACTTTGACGGTGTGCATGTAGTCGTGTCTATGGAGAAGTTTAAATTAAACTATTATTACATAGCAAAACGGGCGCGGGGCGTGATTGCCCGCAACGGGTGCCCGCGCGGCGATCCGCGACGGTGCATTCGACCGCGTAACGCAGCGTTGGCCCTAAAACGAATCTATATTCTTACATTAGACGCGAAAAAAATCCTTGAAACCAATCTTGCCAAAGAGTATCGTGTAACCCAATTACTGGGACGTTTTTTTTACGTTGTTAAATCATCTTACTAGTTCTTACGCTTTAGGTTCGAGCGAGAGGACGTATCAAACATTTACCTACTAAAACCACACCTCTGTTTCTTCAGTTGCCTTTTGCGTTCCAGTACTGGATCGTGGAGTTCAGATAGACAGTCGCTCAATGTAAGATAATAATATCCAGCTACATCTCATTGACTGCAGATCGATCCCAGCAAAGAGATGCAAGAGATGGTGAGCTTGTCAGATTAATACAAGTCTTCTTCTTCTTCTCGAATCAATGTTTCTTTTTTTCCTCAAACTATTTGGGACCTGTTGGTGGCCACATCCATAGCGGTGTCAGTGTCGTTTATATGGACCTCCAAAGTACAGATGTAGATTTATTAATAATAATAATATTCCACAACTATCACACAAAGAAGAGTGATATGAAAGAAAAGGAAGTTAGTGATCATGATAGCATGACGAGTGACAGGGCAGAATGGAAGAAAAATACGTGTTGCGCCGACCCCAAATAACACGGGACAAGAGCAGGATGATGATGAACACACATATCACACAACGCCGTCTAGCCCCAAGCTAAACAGAGCTTGTGCTATGAGTACTAGACAACTGATAAACATACTTATATATTTCTAAATACATACATATATAGATAAATTACACCCAGACAGAAAACAAATGATCGTGCTCATCACACAAACAGTTGTCTTGGGTGGGAATTGAACCCACGACCTCCGGCAAAGCAGTCAGGGCCACTAACCACTAGACTAACCGGCCAGTCAAAGTACAAATTATGAGTATAAAGAGTTAAAATTGTTTGTTTCTCAAGAAGTTGTGACTGATATGATTTCGAAAATTCTTTCTTTCATGGAAAGCTGCTGTGGATGCTAAGAGCGCCCTTGTAACCTTTTCTTTCATTGACTTTCCTGCTACATGCTAGAAGCAGACATGTAATATTTCATTGCGGATCAATATGATGAAGTTATTTCCGACTAAAATAAACTCAATTCTCTCTAACATCTGTGTCAGACATTTATAAATGTCAGTATCAAAATAGAAGCCCTAAGTGAATCTACTCGAGGAGTCGAGGTTCGCTTGTCTCGCTGTACCTAACTATCTGTAACTTTACTGCAAGAAATTTTTATTTTTGACTATACTTTTGTTTAATAGTAATCTTCGTTCTGTTCAGCAGCATTTGGGAAGACTGCAAGCCTCTTAACGCAAAATTTGATATTAAGCAAACCTATGTCTAATTTGGCAGAACACTTGCGAATGTATCTGACAACTGTTTACTACAACATTGGGTACAGATTTCCGCATTTAATAAATTCCACTAATTTTTTAAACATAGAATAAATGTTACAAAATAAAACAATCGACTCCAACACAAAATGTGCAAAATAAATTAATTGATATTGGAAGCCGATGTTAAATAACGAAAAAATAAAACTGTTTTAAAAAGCTTCTCATCTAAACCTAAATAGTGTGCAAGTTCTTTACCAAGGTACCTATAGAATATAACCATTATAAGTGAGCCTAAAAATTTGAAGAGTTCCTTTGATTTTTTCAAGATCCCATCATTAGTTATTGACCATAGAACCGTTTGGAAAATATACCCTTGCAAACAAAACAAAATCCAATTTAGTTCAGACGTCCTTCAAGTAATCGGGGCAAATACATACAAAATAAAAGATTTCGGTTAAAAAGATCAATTAACAAGTTTGCTATCAAAAATAAAAGATATACTAATGCGCCTCACCATCAACGATTGCATCACTGGTTACCATCAGGTGGGATCTCAGTCAAGCACATGGTTTTTATCAATATAAAAAAATATACAAACGAACCTACTTAATGTCTTAACTTCATCTATCATACCAAAAGCTTACATCATAATGAGCCGTATGACTCATGTTTATTCCACTAGAGAAACACTTGGAAAACCACGAGGAACTTGAACTCCTAAGTGGGTTTTGACTGTAGTATCCTTCACTAAAACAGTCATACACAGAAAAAACGTAGCTCACTGGTGGCAAGCGAACAGTCACTTAACATACCAAGTCTTTGTAGTCATTTATTATTCAGTGTCTGAAATTAAAACATAGAAATATAGAAGTTACGGACGACAGACGATTTACTACTTTTGTCATTTCTCTTTTTTTTGGAAGGAAAGTCATCGAAGAACTTTTCCTGCTCTGGGACGAGTGAAAGAGCGTGTCAGGCTTTTACTTACTAAAGCCCACCTGTGTTTCTTTAGTTGCTTTTTGCGTTTCAGAGCCGCGGTGGCCCTTTTGAATACTCCCGTAGCCTAGGATGTGTAATTACGTTGAGCTTTTGTATTTTTTTTTAGGGACACATCATCTAATGACTTCTCTCGCTCTTGGGCGGAGCAGGAGGGCGTGTCAGACTTTTAGTGACAAAAAACCACAACTATGTTCCTTCAGTTGCCCTTTGTATTCTAAAACCATGGTCCTCCACGGTACCACCGGGATCATGACGTACCTGGGCCCTTTTGGTATAAAATGCTTTTGTGAATAAATGCAAAAAGGCATTTCTTTGCATTTCTTTTCGACGCGCCTTCATAAAACTCGCTTTGAAATTTAAGTTACTCGATAATATTTTTTTTATGTTGTCATGAAGTCAGAATTAGCATTCATTATTTTGATGCATACAAAATTAACTCGACCAAAATACTACAAAGACGAGCCCCGCAGATAGGCCCAAAAAATACTGTAATCTAAAACAACAATAACTACAATCAGCTTAACTTTTTATAAAACCAATATAATTATTTATTACGCAGCAGGTTATAAAGTCGTGGTTTAAGATAATATCGAATCATTGTTATTGTATGTTTTAAAGCGGTAACGGGTATTATCATAAGGTTGATCAAAAGTAGGAACCTATTCATTACCAATCATATAGCAAAAACAAGCGTTTTCTAATTAAGGCGAATACAAATATTGAGATAAACTAAACCAAGTTTAGTATTAAATGTGTGTTGAAAACTGTCATGAATACCTACACCTAAACTACATTTAACAAGGAAACTAATATATCGATGCTTTTGGCTATAAAGGGCGTAAAGATAATTTTGAAGAAATTTTATCTTTTAATACAACTTTCCACGCCTTTTCTATTTGGGCTAAGCGGTCATTTGAAGAAAAGACCACATACACAGGTTGCTAAAAGAGTTATGAGTATATATGTGAATGGATGGAAAAGTAGAGGGAGGTCAAAGAAAAGACGGATGCATTGTGTGAAAAGCGATGTGAAAGGAAGTTTTTTTTTTTGTTGTGAATATCATCTAATGCCTGCATGTTTCCCATGCTCTTATGCGGACGGGAGGGTATGTCAGATATTTACTGACTAAAAAACCACTTCTGTTCCTTCTTTGCCTTCTTCTCGAGTTTTCCTTTCAGAAACAAACCGTTGGCCCTAGTAGGCTTCAACCCTGCTGGGCCCTTACGGTTTAAGGGAGTTAATGGTAGCCTGACAACTAACAGAACAGAATGAAAGAAAAAGACGTGTTGCGCCGACCCCAAAGACAAGGGCAGTAAGACTATGAGGATTCCATTAAAGCTCTAGAATACTTGGTCACAAAATTATTTTGTTTTTAGTTCATTGTCGAAAATATAAGAATGGGAGTTTCGTCCTATGTAGCGGAAAGGATCGATATGAAGACACAAAGAAAGAATACCTAAATTAAATAGGAAGACAAAACATCAAAGATTTTCATCACGTATGCTCTCTCCCAAGCGCCAATTTTCCAGTCCAATGTTAGCCTGATTAATTATGACTGTTTAATTTTCTTAGCTAGCTTTTTGAAGTAAAATATAGTGTAGTTACATTGTTTTATTATACTGTACGAGAAGTTAGCTGGTTTTATAATAATTAATAGGACCGACATTCGTGAATCCCGAACGAACTTATTTTCTCCTGATTTTGAGTTCGTTTCTGGAAAAGCCACCATCAGCCCGCCCACCATCATCATTCCGCTTACCATCAGGTGGGATCGCAGTCAAGCACTGGTTTATATCAATTAAAAAAAAAAAAAAAAAAAAAAGGACGTGTTGGCTAATTTATCTCAGGCTCGAAATAATATAATGCTGTTCTGGTATGTTTTAGTATGCTATATTTTTGTATAAGTAAGTTCTATGTTTCAGTTGGCTTATTTTTTGTTAGGTGGGAAAAATACTTTGAGTGAAGTGAGACTTTTACTGACTAAAACCCACCTGTGGTCCTTCAGTCGCCCTTTGCTTTCCAGGTCCGCGGTAAGCCCATAGCCCGGTTTGTTATTTACACAATTGTGCAAGGAACGAGAGGTTATAACAACACTCAATGGTTTTTCATTGCCGATCAAACCATACGAAAAGCTAATCGAAATTGAATCGAAGCATTCATACAAAATGTTATCAGGACGGTATGCAAAAGAGATAAATAGCATTTTTGAATCCATCACAAAAAGACGCTCTATTTTTAGAAAAGAAAAAGGCGAAGGCTAGAATGAATGCCTAATCAAGAGCCTTCTTAATAAACTAGTGCAATTCACTATCAACGATTTCATCACTGCTTACCATCAGGTGGGATCACAGTCAAAAATTAGTTTATACCATCAAAAACAACAGACAAAATAGATAATATTATAATTTCACTATTATATCTTTACTACTATAATATCTTCAAAAATATTCATTTAAATTACATGCTGCAAAGGGTACATTTAAGGTACTTTATTGGAGAAGGATTAACGCTGTATTGCTTATAATCGCTTCGTAAATAAGCCATTATTTCTTGTTAAAAGTAAAAGATAAAAAACGGCTATTGTGTGTTATCCCTAAGGGATAGACATATACTATCGCTGACTTTTTTGTAGACCTCATTAAGGTGTACAATACCGTAGTACATTATTTTGATCTGTCTCGTAGGGTTCAGCCAGCGTTTGCAATGTAAACGGAGAAAACATCTAAAATTACCAGTGTTTCTCTACTAGTTTATACATGCATAAACTAGTAGAAAAAACTTTACCTTTACTTTTACCTTCCTCTTGAATCACTCTATCTATCATAAAAAACGCATCAAAATCCGTTACATAGTTTTAAAGATCTAAGCATACATAGGGACAGACAGCGGGATTATTATATTTTTGTATTTATTGTTCAGCTGTCAACAGTATGACGCCTCAAATTATAAATGGCATTAGCAATTAAGCATGCACTGACTTGAGGACCGACTTTTTTGTAGACCTTTTTAAGGTGTACAATACTGTAGTACATTATTTTGATCTGTCTCGTAGGGTTCAGCCAGCGTTTGCAATGTAAACGGAGAAAACATCTAAAATTACCAGTGTTTCTCTTCTAGTTTATACATGCATAAACTAGTAGAAAAACTTTACTTTTACTTTTACCTTCCTCTTGAATCACTGTATCTATTATAAAAAACTTATCAAAATCCGTTGCATAGTTTTAAAGACCTAAGGACAGACAGCGGGATTATTATATTTTTTGTATTTATTGTTCAGCTGTCAACAGCATGACGCCTCAAATTATAAATGGCATTAGCAATTAAGCATGCACTAGGACCAAAAAATATTTATTTTGTACGCAATTAATATTGTACGCTCAATAATAATAATACTGCTGATTGAAGCTGTTTATCGTCGATGTCGAGTCCTAGGATACGATTAGATACGTTGATTTATTGACAACGATTGTATGTTAATGTACAGGCTTACATAAATGATCTAGCAATGTGACACGATTCAATTCATAGATTAAAATAGAATTCGCATTACAAGATAAACTCTTATTGTTAGCATGTCTGGAATTTATTGTAATCAGTATCTTGTCAATGTCAACTCATGTTAATGTTTGTGGATAGGTAGGTAGATGTTGAAGTAAATGTACATACACACATATTTTTTAATTAGTACAAAAAAATGGGATTCTATCCATACCCGTTACTGATCATATTAATTTGTGTAATCAAAAGTAAAAAAAAAGAAATCCCAAAATTGTCCACGAATCGGTAAATTCATAATTGGA
Source organism: Mythimna vitellina (assembly GCA_949316375.1). Lineage (NCBI taxonomy): Eukaryota > Metazoa > Arthropoda > Insecta > Lepidoptera > Noctuidae > Mythimna > Mythimna vitellina. The sequence goes on from OX438686.1 coordinate 14,255,874, forward strand.
TCAATTATTCATAACAATTGCTACTAGAAAATACTACGAGCAGTGTTTTTTTTTTATTTTTATCGCCATTCATTCATTCATAACCAACATTGTACATTATAAAAAAAACTAAAAATTGAGTGATATTTTGGGATTTAAACAAACGCTCATAACTTTGCTGTTTATGAATATTATTTATTAAGACTCTACTTAATATTATTTAAGTTAAGTCTTAATAAGCCCTTTAACAAGACATTTTCTAATAAGCCCTTTAAGTGTTTGTTTTTAAAAATAGTGGTGTATATGCTTCGTAGGAAATGGTAATTCTGCCTTTTTTTAAGTTTCGAAATCATCTAATGACTTGTCGCGTTTTGGGCGGAGCGCGAGAGCGTGTCAGACTTTTACTGACTAAAACCACAGCTGTGTCCTTCAATTGCCCTTTGCTTTCTAGGACTACGGGTTTCCTTTTCAGAAATTCCTCGCGCTCCTAGCTAGCGGACCTCGGCCCTGCTGGAGATGACAGTAAGCCATCTCCTTTAGGAGCGCGTGGATCACTACGACTGGGCTCGGTCCGATCTATTACCGATCGGCCGGACGGCAAGCTACCCATTGCGCGACGTCTGCAAGCCCGCGTATACCGTGGTAATTCTGCCTAAGGTTTTGCTAAGAAACGAATATCGCAACAACCAAGCTGCGCAAAAAATAACTCCATCGCGTCAAAATCCAAGAGACGATATAGAATACAGAATTGAGAAATCATCGTCGACCTAGTCCTTTTTCACTTGACTTGCGAATGCTGTTTATTACCAGTAAGTACCTATGTTATGTTACATATTTGTTTTTTTTAGTATGGAAAAATCATTCAATTACTTCTCGCGCTCCAGGGTGAAACGATAATGACTAATGACAAACGATTGCTTGCCGTCCGCAAGCCCGTACTACTGTAGCCTGCCGCCCTGCTTTTTTTTTAAATTGAATTTGGTTTCACCATTTTTTTGTAAATATTCTTTTTGCTGTTATGAATTTAAATAGGTAAGAAGATTACATTAACAATCTGTCGCAAAACTAAATGAGTTATTATAAATGTTCATTCGCAAAGAAAGGCATTAAACTTAACTCATTCTGAAAACAAGCTGTAAGAAACAGAAGTGCTGAAAAATCAAAACTGTCATCGTAGCGGTGTTGTCGCAAGTTAAATTATCTTTCTACCCGCAACGAATTTAAACGTAAACCGACTCTTGATTTATAAGAAAAGTCTCCAGTTTCTTAACAACATTTACATTTTTCTTAGCAATGGTGGAAACGACTTTTACTACTTTTATTTAATTTGACATATTATTTTTTAATTATTAATGTGAACAAATTGTACTTTTTTTTTAATCTGACATTTAAGCGTGAGAATATAATCATTAATTTAAATTCAAATGTAAAACTATAGTATATACTCAAAGCAATAATAAGTAATCTGTTGAAATGAATTAAACGATATAATAAATATACAGATAGGAAAATTAAATTGGTACTTATGTTAGCATTCTTCCTCTCTCCAACCATTTTTTTTATAATGTTGCTGTGCCCGACAGGGTCCATAATTGTTTCAATTTTTTTATTATTTATCACCTGACATGTACATTATGGATTGCAATAAAGATTTGAGATTTCAGATTTGACTCTATACCAATATTATAAGAAAGAAAACATGTTTATTCTGAAAAAACACTTTCCCTGTCGGGCCTTGTCAACACATGATACATCTAACACAGTTATGCCCGGTCCACACCACACACACACAGATCACAGTCATGTATTTTCGCAGTAAAGTTTACACACACATACATACACGTTACCTTCGGCTTTGGATGAGGAACATAAATATATTTTTCAATATTTACACATAGATGCTGGACCCCTACAGTTGTACTGACATCTCTCTCTCGCGCAGAAGAAAGGTATATCCAAATATTTAAGCAGTCACGTACATTGTTTGTCGTACATATTTTTGTTTATTTTGTCTTTTGTTTTTTGTGTTTTTAGTCTCTTGTGTGCATTAAGAATTAAATAAATAAATATTTTGGGCATTTTTTTTTCTAAGTTACATATCTTTTACCATTAACCTCGATAGTCTGACACAACACATTGTAAGGTCATCTATGGTCGTTAAAGATAGCTTGCCTGCACTGAATTCGTGCGGAAGAAACGTGCGAGTGTCACCTTTGTGTGAACCGCTCGGAGGACGTGGTGGAGCATACAGTAGAGGTGTACCCGGCCTGGGCAGAGCACCGCCGTGTCCTCGTGGAGGCGATCGGCGGCAGCGATCTCTCGCGCTGGGCCTTGGAGCGAGGAGGAGTGGCAGGCGGTCGCCTCCGTCTGCAAAGCAGTAATGCTAGCAAAGGAGGAGGCACGTGCACACGCGAGGCATTGGCCCCCGCGCCCCAGCCGATTGCTGGATTGCGATCCCGATTTCCGGCCACTGCAGGCGCGGGCTTGCGGACGGTAACCGTCCGAATCGAGCCCAAGTCGTCGACGACCCGTAGTGTTCCATGCGTGCCTCAAGGTGATGTCAGCAAACGTAAGGGCCCAGCAGGGTCGAAGCCTACTGGGGCCAAGGGTCTGATTCTGAAAGGTAGACTCGGCCCCGGTACGAAAGGTAATGTAGGAACAGGAGTGGGTTTTTATTCAATAAAAATCTGACAATATCTCCTGCTCCGCCCAAGAGCGGGGGAATCATTGGGTGATTTTCCCACCGAAAAAAAACCTAACATACCACAAATTCTTCGCCTCTGACATAATTTTACCGTTGAGTAAGTTCAGAACTGCGGACGCTTTGATTGTAGGTAATAATCATAGAAATTTAAAAAAACAGGAGAAGTGGCAAGGAGGCGTGTGCATGTCCGCGCGACTTGCGCAAAATGCACACGATCGGGCAAACGGCCGTCAGTTACAAACTTGTGAGATACGCGATACGTGATCGTAAACAAATTTAAAATGCCGTGTTATTCAGTGGTTTCATGCAAGAACCGAAGTGATAAGAGAAGCCTGGGTCATCATGGAATCTGTTACCATATGGAAGTACAAGTTTAATACTATATTTATCTTTAAAATCAGTAAAAACAACAAATCTTATAATATCCCTTGCTGCTACTACGTTATTTTTGTTTTCAAATATCAAGGCGACTGTATTACTCTTACAGTACATACATTGCTCTTTAACCACTACTTAATTTTAAAGCTCAGTAACGGAACAAGCAATGTAAAAATAACATAACGATACTTTATCAGTGCGGTGTATTTCATAATAAAGCCGCTGTTAGTTGCGGCGAGTTAATGATGTGCCTGTATGATCTACTAATATAGACTATCGACCATAATATCGATTGGTTGCATATCCGAAGTAAAATAATGTAAATATTTTTATTTATTTTGATTATTTTACAGAGTTGTAAAGAAATAGCATAATTCAGAATTTAATAACGACTTTTGCTTAAAATAAGGCAACATGTTCTAGCTCTTTATTTGTTCTCTTTATTTAACAAGATAGAATTTTTTTTTCAAAACTTTATTTTGTTAGAAAAAATTAGTACAGTATTGTTTTTCTAACAAAAGCCTTACATGGTGAGGTTTAGCAGTAATTAAGGTAAAATGATAACTACAATGTTACTTTATGTTTTCAGTTTCCCGAAAGACGCAATTTTAATAAAGCAATGGATTGATGGAAGGCCACCTAATAGGTTCCCTAAAAAAATATAGTACTATATGCTCATTCCACTTTCAACCAGAAATGCTTTAGCCTCTAAAAAAACGCAGTCTTTTTGAAGGGGCAATCCTTAAATTAAGACTAGACCTGAGTTAAAGTTTTTTTAGTAACTGAAAGCTTTTTCATGCATTTTTAGTATTTGATATTAACGTTCTGAAATGACGTATATAATGGCCTTATACGGGTAAATGGTTAGTTTTTGGGTTTTATGAAAACAAATTAATAAATAATTAATTATTATTATTATTAAATTATTATTATTAACATTTTATGATTTTGTTTTTGGGACCCAAAAGAAATAGCACGACAAAAAAAAATGGAAAAATCGATAACTTTTCTATTTAGTCAATCACTAGCGTAAATGTAAAATAAATTGCTTTTGCATAGCACATCGACATTTCATGTGTGCGTAAGTTGTACGGTGCATGGAAAATACACGCTGTTTTTAGGGAGGTAAGGTTTATAATTGACTGTGTAGTATGGACTGATTTATGATTTGCGGATGTGTGCGCGACTGCGTAAATATTACTGCAAATGTAGTAGTTTCGGCGGTGGTAGGGAAACTGGAGACATCGTGTTCCGGTACAATTTTTACTACTTAACATATCTCCTCCCTTCTTAAATCTGTGGTAATAATGGAGAATACAGAAGTACAAACGCGAAGTTTTATACGATGTGAAGTCATGTAAAATAATGGTAACTATCCACCTTTATTGGTAAGGAAGCCTAAAGAAAAACCATTTCGAGAATTGTTAACTTTTATTGGGTAGGGACTTGGTTTTACAAGCGCTGTTCTTTTGCTTCCCGTAGTCGATTACTCTCTTCATGAAAAGTATGAGTAGGAATTTCTTTTTTGTTTTTTTTTCGGTTTATAACTTCAAATGATCTCACAATAAATGAGGCAGCTAAAGTTTCTCTATCATAGAGCTTTCACAAAGGAATACAGTCCTCGTTTTTAATTACAGTTTCGCTTCGACGGCACGTCAAATGCTTTGAACAACAATGCAACAATTTCTACTACTGAAAGTTTCAATTTACCATGGAATATTCGACTAAATATTACGTAAATTGCATGTAGTTTTCACATTTCCAATTAAACCTCTCCTCACTTTATCTTGTAACTGAGGGAACATGCTTTTGATATCACATTCGCAAACTTTTCTCATAAAATATAAGTGCACGAGCGCGTCGCGACGTCAAACGTTTCACATATTTATACCATCGAAAAAGCAAGCAAAACCAGCGTAGAACGTAGTTCAGTAAATAAATAACATTTGCATGCAAACAGCGTTCAAAGTATGATGTGACCGACAATATTTTATCTCGATCGCCAATATACGAAACCTTTTGTTTGAGCCATGAATAATATTACAATGACTGCGTCCAGCTGAAAGGATTAATAGGCCCTACCATGATGTCTTAACCCGATCCATTTGACGGCCTAAAGTGTACTGTTAAAGAAATGGAACTATAAACCCCTATTTTTTAATTAGTACAAAAAAATTTGGGCTCTATCCGTGCCCTTTACTGATCATATTTGTGTAGTCAAAAGTAAAAAAAAAAACGAAATACCAAAATTGTTCACGAAAATTTGTCATAATTGGTAAATTCATCATTGGATCAATAATTCATAACAATTGCTACTAAAAAATACTACGCGCAATAATTTTCCATTTTTATCGCCGTTCATTCATTCATAATCAATAGCCTGTACAATATTTCCATAAACTGAGTGACACTTTGGGACAAAAATAAACGCTCATAACTTTGCTGTTTAAGAATGTTATTTATTAAGACTACTTAAATAATAACAATACTTTTTCTCATAAGCCCTTTAAGTATTTGTACTAATTAAAAATTAGTGGTGTATAGGGTGTTTAAGGTGAAATACAATGACAAGTTACAATGTCAAGCGTGCGAGCGAGAAAAAGGGATGGAACTATATCTATATATGTATGTCTAAAAGCAAAATACTGTCACAACTCAGCGACGACTTTACAAGGAATAATAAAATTTATATTTTTCTTGAAGCTCAATAATACATCATTTCATAATAAAAGTCACGTCAATACTAACAAAAAAACAACACACTTTTTTGTTCTATAAATTTTGAAACCTATTCTAGATATGCAAAATCGTAAAGCCCTGCACAGACGACGGATTTTTGTCCGCGGACTTTTTTGTCCGCTAAAATAGATCGCTTACAACTGTATCGAGTAACGCAAACGAGGGATTAAAATTACCGAGTACAAAAAGTCCCCCGAATAACATGTAGAGAGCGGATCGGACAAAAGTACGGGGGAGTCCCCGAAAAAAATAGAACTCGTGTGACTAGGCGAAGCAACGTACATGGCGGACTTTAGTCTGCGTTGTAAGCTCGAGAGCAATGTACGTATGCACGACCATAAACACACACACCGTGTACGTTGAGTTCGCTGTAAATCCGCGGCGAACTTTTTATTCGCGGAGCGTACTTTTTTCTCCGCCACAAAGAAAAGTCCGTCGTCTGCGCACACCTTTAAAAGTATTTTTTACAAGCCAGCCCGGTAGCTATAAAAAAACAACACATGCGATCTCCTTTCGATATCACAATACCACTCACTGATTAATCACGAAATCTCAGAAACTATAAAACCTACAAGCTTAATATTCGGCAGGTAGGTTCCATATAGGGTGTAGACATCCGCTAAGAACGGATTTTACGAAACTCTACCCCTAAGAGGATGAAACAGGGGTCCAAAGTTTGTATGAAAAAAACATACTTTCACGTGGGCGAAGTCGTTGGCAGAAGCTAGTACCATAGATAACTCCTTCCCTTTAAGAGTTCAGTTTAGGTCGTCAAATAGATCGCGTTAAGAGCTCGTGGTTGGGCCTCAGATTTGCCAACAAACCACTGCGGATGGTTTTAAATGCAAATCGACGTCGATTTGTTGACAGCCGCCTGTCCAACACTTTATGGATTCATTTTTAGGTTTCTTTTTTCATCGGAACAAATAGACGGCTCTATAAACGGTGCGAGTTTATAAAATACCAAACACGGTTCGACAAGTTGACGTTTTAAGCAATTTATGTATATATCCGAATGAAAATCAAAAGCATTTTATTTCAAATAAACCATTTACAGGCACTTTTGAAATGTCAAGAATCACACTAATGTCACACTTCACACTTCGCATTTACATGTTTGTTCCTTATTCACGCATGAACGGCTGTAACGATTTTGAAGTAACTTGGGATATGGGTAGACCATAACCTGGAATAGGAGTTTTTATCGCGCATGTATGTTCTCTTGGGACAATATTATGATACGACCCGTGTCAAAAAAATCATCTCCTTATAATCTTATAAGGAGATGATTTTTGGAGGTTTTTACTGGATTAGTTTTACACAAACTTATACATTGATTTCAATAGAAGACTAGATAATATCCACAAGATCCTGTGTTTCCAAAAAAATCTAATGAAAAATGTGTAATAACGTCCTAATCGGGTAAAAGCGGTTGTATGAAAAACAGTGAAATGTATGTCAAGTCATAAGCCCTTAACGGATTCGGATGAAACTAGAAAGACAGGTGGATTATGTCTTAGAATAGGATATTGGAGTGTGTTTCCTTAGGACAGTTTTAAACTATCAGGCGGACAAAGCCGCTGTCTGAAGTTAGTGTAAATATCATATATGAATATAAATTTTCAAACCCGTAGATGGTTTGATTTGAAAAGCAAATTGTTATTTCACCATTTTTTTTTTCAAACCAAAACAAAACAAAGGTTTAACCAAGGAATTCTCAATTAAGTGTACATCAAAAAGTAATCCCATTTTAAGGGAAAACAGCTGAGCAATCCGAGGTGAAACAACGAACAAAGATAATAAAGGAAATGAGAGAGCCACCTCCGCAGCCGCTTGCAACCGTTATTGTTCTGCGCTCAAACAGAATCACTTCGATTTCCTTAATTCCAATCGCTTATTGAAAAGCCACAAATGAAATTCCTATAACCGACTTTTAATTCCGTGTTCTTTGAACAAAGCGTATTTGTTCTGCAGTTTTAATCCGGGTTTAGGTAACTTACAAAGTTTAAACTTACAATTAAATGTTCTTTGCTTTTTCTATTTCCATTTTCATATCTTAAAGAGATATGGAAATGGAAATAGAAAAAGTAAAGCTTCAATCAGGTTTAAAGATAAAATAATAATATTGATAATATTCCACAATTAATCCACAATACCATCTAAAATTCTAAACCAAAACTAAGCAGAGCTTGTGCGATTAGTAATATACAACTGATAAACATACTTATACATTTTTAAATGCATAGGTAGATAAATTACACCCAGCGTTCTAAGGCCACCCATAAGGTGGACCGATAACCTAGTCAGGGTCGATGGAATCCGATGGATGCGAGACGCACAGGACCGGTCGTTGTGGCGACGCTTGGGTGAGGCCTATGTCCAACAGTGGACGTCTTTCGGCTAAAATGATGATGATGATGATGACACCCAGACACAAAACAAATAATTGTGCTCATCACATAAACATTTGTCATGGGTGGGAATTGAACCCACGGCCTCTGGCATAGCAGTCAGGGCCACTAACCACTTGACCAACAGGGCAGTTTAAATTATTCATAATTATCATTAGTGAGTTTTATATTCTATCAATTCAACCAACAGCTTAACGTGCTTTCCAAGACACGGAGTAATCTCTGAATACAACAAATAAACTATTTTATTGAAATACTATTCTTCCAACTTCATACACATGGACAAAAAGTTACTCATTACAATAAAACAAAATAATTACTTAAATATTTTATCTTTCTTTATAATGAGTCTTCCAATAATAATTTATAAGGCGCTTCAACACGGCACGAGACGGGCTAGAGCGAGCCGACAGTTTTATTATTCACGATTTTCCATTGGGAAATTAATTAAAATAAATCCTCTTGTCCTTGATCATTATTAAGTATTAGATGCTTCGCTAACAAGTTCCCATCTTCCGTTTCGTGCGGACTTTTAAAACCATTTTTAACCATTCTTTTCCGTTGTCAAATGATAATGCTAATGGTCAACCATGTTTGATGAATGGTCAGTTAAGCCACGAACGGATGCACTGGTCACTTTATTGAAGTAACCAAAGGTATTCTTAACTTATTTGACTTGATTCCCTAGCAAAGCGCATCTACAGTAGTCACCCATTGCAACCTGTCTTTAGTTTCACGCTTCACATTGCTCCATTTCAATAACCATATTGAAATGCATCACCAGGTTTGCTGAGGGAGGCCACGCTTTGTCTTATCATCACCCTTGTTACGGTCGCGAAGACTGCAGAAACAGTGCGGGATAGTGGATAATTGTTCTGTTATAAAAAGAGATCAAAACGAAAGAAAAATATTAAATTTTCAAAAGTATTAAATACTTGACTATAGCATAATCATAGCATAATCAGCCTTTTAATATTTTCACTGCTGGGACTCGGCCTTCTCTCTCTAGAAGCGGGAATGGGCCATAATCCACCACGCGGGCTTAGTGCGGATTGGTGAATATCACGTCTTCGAATTTTTGGTACTAGGACATGCCGGTTTCCTCACGATGTTTTACATACTTTACTATATTTGGCATTCTTAATTTTACAAACTGGTACGTACAGAAACAATGCTACTGGTAGAACATTTCCCAAACTATCAATGCCTTTGTTCTGTCGTTTCGAGTACTCCAAACGTTCGCCCTGCAGTGACAAAGGCCTTTTGATGACCACTGCAAATATTTATTCGTGACAAGGTGCAACTCTTTTTGGTTTGTGCAAGTGACAGTTTAATTGAATCTGTCACAAGTACAAGAGTATTGAAGGCTTCGTATATTCTGACAGAACACACACGTCAGCAACTATTTTACCGTGTGAGTTGCGAGTGTAAAAATATTTACACTAACACTGGTACGTTGCGTTATTTATCGTTTTAAATATCGCAGCTTATTCTGATTTAGGCGCCTTTTTGGCCCCACACTGATTAGGTATACGAATAAACGTTCTTCTTTCTTTCTTTTTCTTTACACTGTACAAAAAAGCCGCTTGCCGCATGTATCTTATATTATCTCTTATCCACTAACCATGCAACGGATTTTGATACGGTTTTCTGTAGTAGAAAAAAACAATAAATGATGAAGGTTTAAGTACACTCTTACAATTTCATCATCATCATTATCATAATTTCAGCTGAAAAACGTCCACTGCTGGACATAGACCTCCTCCAAGTGGCGCCACAACGAACGGTTCTGTGCGTCTTGCATCCATCGGACTCCCACGACCCTCACCAGGTCATCGGTCCACCTTGTGGGAGGCATTTCAATTCATCGCTGCGTCTTCCGGTACGAGTATATAATTTGTACACGTGCAAAGCAGGGTCTACAGCTCATTAACAAAAAATACAATACTTTAACTACTTTAACATATCTATACAACATTATTTTTAGTATAATAACCCCTATTTTCCTTGGCATGTCATCACCCTCGAACTGCTAAACCAATTTCACAAATTCTTTTTTTGTTGTGTTTGTTATATTCAGGAGAAGGTTCTTAAAACATTAAGAAAGTTTCGCAGAAAGTTAGGAAATTTCAGAAAACTACGACGGCTATTTAATGTTCGCGTGTTTGACATTATCATAGCTAAGACAGGACAACAGTCAGGCAGTATCTAGCTAGTACCTACCTACCAATTAAAAAATCTGTTTCTCCCAACACGGAAACATGACCAATGCATATCCTAGGAAAAGTCGTGTCTCACAATAACGTCACAAAACAGATCAAGATATTGGTCACCTAAACGTAAAAAAATTATGTCCAATACAATTAAAAGTAAAAGAGATTTATGATAACAGTGAATGGTAGGAATAAAGCAAGGACAAAACGCACGTCAAAAAGAAATACGTCTTATTTGAACTGCGGCTAGTAATTGGTTTTGGAATCGACCTCCTGGTATTGACAAACCTGTCGCACCCAATCGGAGATTTGAGTTATTAGTTTTTTTTTTTTATACTTTCTGAGCGGTAATGGAACATTTATCGCGTGGCTGCAGTTTTCGATCTTCCTTTATATTTTCCTTTTTTCTGACAACTACCAATTTTCGTTTTTTTTTTTTTTGACAGGTAATCTTAAAGCAAATAAAATTCTACCGAGTAGGTTATTAAAATTATCTTTCGAGTTGCTCATCGCACTGTTGGAAGAGAGGGATTTTCTCATCACTCTAATTTTATGAAGGCGAACGTTTGTGTGAAGGATTTGGATTAATTTCGGCACACGGGTAGCCTGGAATAGCATATAGGATACTTTTTAACCAAGAAGTATTTTCCCTTGGGTAATTTTTTTCCTTTCAAGCGAGCGAAGCCGCTGGCAGAAGTGTATTATAAAAGCGAAAGTTTAAATGTACCTTTGTAACTTCTTCATGCTCGAACGGCTGAACAGATTTAGACAAAATTTGACACACGGGTGTCCTGCAAAAATGCATAGGAAACTTCTCATTCTTGGAATATGTTCCCTTGGGAAAATTTTCTACCTTCTCGAAAACGAACCCGCTGGAAGCAGCTAGTTAATATATAGTAGCCAGTGTAGCCACAAGCAATTTACATTTATTGAACTAATTGTCTCCTTAACTGTTCTTCGCTCCCTTCGCCCAGGTAAATGCAGGAATGAGATAGCGAAAATAAAACCTACCCATTTGCATATATTTGCATACTTACTGCGAAATGGTCTTTAAAACTATTTAAGTAATAAGTTTAGCGTTTAACCTTATCCTTTCTAACGTCGTACTTAACATGTTTATTGCATAGTGAGATAGCGGACATTCGGATGTTAGGGTGAGTGGGGACCACATACTGCACTAAATCTTGGGTATAATGCTTTAGGAGAGGAATTTCGTCCGTCTCGCATAAACTGGTAACGGAAGAAATGATTTTATTTCTTTATTAGCTGAGTATTATGCTACTTACGTTGTTGGTAACCAGATAAAAGTCCGTTGAAAATTAGGTAGACGTTAGCATGCATAAAGTGAGAGAAATGCTAACTCAATTCATGCATGGTTTTGAGGCAAAGACAAAAGGGTTTGAAATTTTGTAAGCAGTGAGGCCAGAGTTGACGGAAGTTTCTTTTGAAGAAATTTCTTTGGAAGATCTATCCACAGAGTGGACTGATCTGTGGTGAGAGATGTGGGATTCCGCTGGATGCAAAAAGGATAGCACTTGTTGACAGACATTGATTAGAGAAAGCCTATATGTTGTCATTTTTTTTGAGGGAGGATATCATCACATAACGTTTCACGTATGGGTGGAGAGAGATATCAGATTCGTACTGGCTAAAACCTACCTGTATTCCTTCAGTTGCCCTTTGCGTTCTAGGTTAGGCCCTAGAGCTAGGAAGAACTAGAACTAGATATAGGTCTCTTTCTAGCAACCCCGCAGCCCAGGCTATATCTAGTTCGAGTTTCGATTGCTTGGTTTAGATGACAGTTGAAATAAATTTTCAGAAAAGGAAAATGAAACTCAAAGTTTCATTTCTCCCAAATATTCCTACCAAATTGTGCAGCTTCGGCTACAATTTAATAGAATTTATTACGCACGGTATTAAATTACGAGATTTTGTGTTAGATTTTTTTGTAAAATTCTTTCGACGAATATTCCAATCACAAACTCTTATAAATAACAATGTGTATTGAATGCTCTTGGGATTTTTTTGTTTAAGAAAGAAAAAAATGAAAATGCTGTTAACAAAGTTGGTTCCCATTTCCTTTGTATACATTTTCATACATGTGTAGATTGTGCAATTGTCGTCCTATTCTCTTTTATGACAGCTATCTCCCTCCCTATATCCCAGACGCTTTTCCAATAAGCTGTTTATGTAGATCTGAAAATATAAAAGAACGGCATATCGTCTCGTAGTGCCTCCGTCTGAGAATTTTTACCATTATTATGAACTTGCTAGCATCTAGCGGCGTCGCCCGCGCGACAATAAAAAAAGTTCCCAAGAAGATTTACTCCTGAGATAAAAAGCACTCTATGTGCTATTCCAGGACATGGTCTATCCCGTGTATCACGTTGCATCCACATCCGTTCAACCGTTTAAGTGTGGCGAAGTATCAAACATACACGCATATTAAACACCAAACATTCGGCCTTTATATGTTTTTTTTTTTTATATGGATGGGCTCGCGTTTGATCACTATCACCTGATGGTAAGCGATAATGTAGTCACCGAAGGAGCAAGCTTGCCTCGAAATAATCTTCTGACTTAAAGGTAAACCGCGAGCCGAGTAATTTTAGCTCGGCTCGTACTCCGCTCCTTTAGTGTATACCCACCTTGAAGACTCCATGGTTTTTACCATGTGCTTGAATATGATGACGTCAAAATTGTATCCTGCTTCATGCAATATATAGGAATGTAGATTGATGTATTTTTTAATGTTTATTTATTTAATGCTTTATGCACACAAAAGTGCAAAGGCAGACTTAATGCCTTAGGCATTTTCTACCGGTCAACCTTTTGGTGATGCAGAGAAAAGTAGTGGTAGGTGCAATAAAAGAGAGAGAAAAGGGCGAATACAGGAATAGATTTACTTATCGACCATAGAATAGATATACTAATAAACCAAAGAATAAATATAATACAATTATACAATATATACTACAATCAGAATCAAAACTAATGGGGTCCCGTTGACCTAGAGTCCTGAAATCTGGCATGAAGCAAGGTCTCATAGCACAAATATAGGAAAAATTCTGAAAACTGTAAATTCATAGTTAAGTCACAAAAAAAAACTTTTTTTGCGATTCGGAAAAATCTTCGTAACTCAAATTCAGTAATTAAACTGTTTTCATAGGTAAGTTTGTACGGAATCCTCAGTGCGCGAGTCCGGTTTTTTTAAAGGTGGAAAATCATCTTATGACTTCTACCGCACTAGGATGGAGCACGAGGGCGTGTAAGACTTTTACTGACTAAAACCAAACCTATGTTCTTTCTTTGCCCTTTGCGTTTCAGGACCACGGGTTTCCCTTTCAAAAGTAAACACATGACCCCCAAGTCCAGACTTTAGAAATGTGAACAATGTAAGGGTGGACATTCGCCGTACGTGGGTTATCGCACACCCTCCAAAAGCATCCTGTTAAATACCTTCCTATTTATTTTCATAAGAACACCTACTACAATTTCATTAAAATTCACAGCTCATTTTGCAATAAATAAACATGACTTACGAAATGTTTTGCAACAGACACAATACGACGTAATTCTCTAACCATTTTTTCCTAGTGCTAGTGCAAACTGCAACCTCACCGGAGCAAGTATTAATTCAAAACCGACTATTAAGCAAAAAAGCTTTTAAGTCCCTCTGAAACAAAAAAATCCCTGGTTCTACTTTACTTTGGACAAACAGGAAATATTCCATTAACGTCGTCAACATTTTCAAAGAATTCTTATAAACTTACGTAAACATTTCTGTAATTCAAATGATTTATCTGGAATCGTGATGATAATATATTCTAAGATACTATAAATGCATGTCAAAACCAAGTGGCACCTTTGTTGCATTAACAATAGGCATATGCAAAAAATCGTTACGAAGCGTTTAATTTTTTTTCGCATTATAAAAGTATTGTAAGTTTCATTAAGAATAGAACACAGCATTAATTTGAATACTTTTCGTTTTTTTGTCTCAATCTTAATTTTTTTAACAAAGTTTTTGATTTGCCAAACTCTACAGTTTGATGGCAAAAAACGCTCGTTAAACATTCACAGAAATTAAGCTGTTTATGATGTCTACTTCCAAACTTTTTTGATGTTAGCGTTTTCTATCCTCATCATCATCATCATTATAGCCGCGGAACGTCTACTGTTGGACATAGTTCTCCTCCAAGTGTCGCCACAACGAACGGTCCTGTGCGTCTCGCATCCATCACATTCCCGCGACTCTCACCAGGTTACATTGTTGGATGTCTTCCAACGCTGTATCTTCCGGTGCGTGTTCGCCACTTTAGAACCTTTCGGCCACACCAACCATCCATTCTACGAGCAATCTACACCCTGTCCACCTGTTCTATCCTATTCTTTCTCCACTCCTTTCATCTTTCAAGGGCTTGCAAATCTGTCCTGTTCGTCCCGACACTACATATTATATAAACTTGAACTATACTTAAAATTGATTTAAATTCTTAATCTTAGATAACTCATAATTTATTACCAAAAAAATTACCTAATCAGCTCATAATGCTGTACTTATTGTGCTCCATAAATATCCAATGAATATACACAAAGCTGTACCGTGCCGTGTTGTTGGCATATAAATTCACTCGAAATTGAAGTCCTGCGTAACGTGCTAAAATATTCAAGAAAGTTCTATCCCGATCTCGCCGGAATGAGCAGTTTTATTTTGTTGGTAATAGAAAAATCTGACCATTTCGCCGAAAAAACGATTTGCAATCTTCGAAATAGGATAACATAATTCAAAGCTTCAAGTAAATCGGATTGCTTTGGGTCGAATAAAGTTCGGACGAGAGTCACTTTGAGTTGAGGGACGCACCAAGTACCTACATTAGTTATATGAATAATTTACAAAGTATAATATTTTTAAGAAAGAATATTTAATCTTAAATTAATGTTCCAAAAACTACAGTTGCTATTACGATTCACCAACATTTTCATTAAGAACGCTATCTTGGAAAAGCACTTGGAAGCGAAACTTTCAAGACTAAAGTCCACTTTTATTAGCTAATTATTTTGTGTACTTTAAAAGTTGTAATTGTTGTTCAGAGTCCTGGTACATTCAGTTAAATTCTTCTACAAAAGATAACGGTCGAGGACTATCAAGTAATAAAACTGGCAAAGAAGGTCGGATTCATTGCTCATAAAAAACATTTAACGCCTTCGTATGTAAAGTTTGTATAGCTGTTTTATCCAGAAGTATGGTGGATTTCTCCATCCAACCTCCATCGGTAAAGTTGTGGTATAAAGCGTTTTTATCAATATAAAGTTTGAGTGGGAACAAATGACCCGCTTTGGTCCTTAAAGTTAGACTACGAGTTGTGGGAAAGTTGAACGTACGCCGTGATTTTTTTTTTTACACTATCTGAGCCTGACGCTTTTTAACAGCCGCTTAACAGCCGTTTAACAGGATTAGGAATGGCCATATATTACAAGTGAACGGCCTTTTATAAGTCAGTGGAACCTGGATAGTTTAGAGCTCCAGGAATTTAGATCTTTTTATTATTTATATAGGCTTTTCATTTACATAGTGTTTCAGCTCCACAGTGTTGTTATATCATTTACAAAGGGCTTCGAGTTTCGAGTGTCATATGGTTGCTAACAACGTATTGCAATCTGTCCGGAGCAATATTCAAAATACTAAAGTAATAGCGTCAGCCTGCTACTTCACCCGAGTAGAAAAATATAACACCAAAGTCGAAAATATATAGCATATGCCACGCAGTGATAAAATAGCATTTAATTCTACTGGTAAAAGAATTTAAAAAATCGGTTCAGGAGTTTTTCAGTTTAGTAACAAAAATATAAAAAAATACAAATATTTATTTTTCATAATATTAGTATAACTATAGCCTACTCATTATTCAGCTATAGGCTACAGATTAATTAATTGTCTCACTGAAGCTATTGAGCATAAATATATCTCATTTATTGAAGCTTATTATTCTCTGTTACAGAGGTATTTCAACGCATTACACAGTTTCACTGTATGAGTAATCGTAATATAATTACTATCATCATCAAGATTGACAACCGTTCAATGCCAAGCACATGCCTTTAAAACGACCGCTACGATAATTATAGTGCTATAGTAGTAGTATAGTAGACTTGACACGCACTTTTTAAACAAGCACTTTCCCACTTCAATATCAATACAATAAAACAAAGTTACAAAATGAATTAACAGTTTCATCACCCATTTTACGAAATGACCCGGTACAGAAACAGCGGTAATTAGCACGCAGGAGATGGATCACAATAATTGCGCAAACAGAGATAGGTCCGTAATTACCTGACGTACCTTCTACAATAGATCACGACTGGACTTAATCGATGTCTCAATGACGTGACCAGATTGACGAATGAAGATATAGTAGATCGGAGCAAATTGTATATTATGATCAGGTACAAAAACTACTAATGAAAGGTTTGTAAGGACCTTTTAAGATCCTCTCGGGTAATAATGTTATATGTTGTCCAAAAACCCAAGTAATGAGATTATAGCTTCAAAGTCTTGAGCATCGACGCTAAGTTACTAGCCTGTCGGTTTTCTATCGGTTGCATTTTGGGGAGTATAGATCGGAATTGCATAACTTAATTTCGGCAAGCCCGTTCAATCATCGGACCACCAGACGTACGGCGATGTATACATGGTGGACATCGCATTCATATGAGCAAAACGTTTTTTGTGCAAGCAGTTAAAGAGTGGAATTCCCTGCCGGAGTCTGTGTTTCCTGTTAGCTTCTTCAACCTAGGAGTTTTTAACCCGAGAGTGAATAGGTTGCTTCTAGGCAAACGTGCTCCATAGTCGATCACATCATCGCTTACCATCAGGTGAGACAATGGCCGAGTGCGAGCCTATTAATAATAAATAAAAAATTTGGAACAAGATTGAGTTACCACTTATGAAGACTACAAAGGCGTTATCCTAAGCCCATCAATGCTAGATTGTATCTCTGCCGTGATTTTCATCTCAAAACACAATAAGATTTTCAAGAAGCAAGCGGTGAATTCTATTATGAACCAAATGTATCAGAACATCAATCTGCACTGTCTAGAATATCGATCAAATTACTTACTCGTATCATGATCGTTTATTGTGTAATATGGCATCTACGTCTCACGATTCAAGAGCAATTGTTGCAATAATATCTGTCAAATTATGTGGTATTCAAAATTATATCCCGTACTATATCTAGTAAAATTTGTTGCCTAACTGACATATCAGGTACATGATGGCATTTATACGCCTACTTGATGAGATATTGAAGATATTTCGTAAAGTTTGACACTTTCCTTGCATATCTGTTTGTATATTTCTTCATTCTGAATAATCCGTGGACAATAGTGTGGATTATAAGTTTATCTATTTATCTGGAGAATTATTTTGAATTGTTTTTTTGTAACTAATAAATAAAATCGATAATGGAACAATTTGTCTGCTGCTATCTTCCCGTCCGTATATAATATAGGTGTCTTGAATACACCACAAGGCTAGAGTGAATAGGCTATCAATAAACTAGTGCGCCTCACCATCAACAATTTTATCACTGCTTACCACCAGATGGGATCGCAATCAAGCACTGGTTTATATCAATAAAAAAAAACATAAGGCATAAACATAGGCTCCATTACAAAAGAAAATCCGCCATATTTCTGTACCCAAATATTTAATGGCAAATATTGAAGCAAGCACTCACAAGTCAGTCCCTACTACATTAATATACCTAACGACCTCGACGACAACACAGTTATAATTTGTCATTTCCGCGCTCCATTTCTATTCCCACATTTCCCCTTATATTACATACCGAAATCCTCTGATAAAATACTTACGCGCTTTCATGGTTGCCTGGTACATTACCATCTGTTACGTAGCCCTTATTGCGAACACATGTGTTGCTACTGTGTACATTTGTATGTGTTTTTTGTATAACTATGTCTTTATAAAAGATAGCTGTAGTAAAGCTATGGAAAATTGAAATATAATTTCAACTGAAGGAACATTAGTGGGTTTCAGTCACTAAAAGTCTGACACTCCGTTACACTCTACCATGAACGTGAGGAGATATTTTATAGAAAACGGCGTTTTGGCGAGAGAGACACACATTGATTTAAAATCGTTATATCTCGTTTGCTTTTCCACCAATTATGATATTGTTTTCATTGTTAATATTCTATTTTTGTATATTTATTGATATACTGGTTAGATAACAAATTTTTGTTCATGTATATTCCCTATTGCTCTGCAAAAGTAAAGCAATTTATGAAAAAAAATTTAGTGGATTTGAGTCATTATAAAAATAAATAATCTATCGGCCTCTTTTATAAGAAACGATGTGGGTTTTTCAAACGAAAACAAGTCGATGCGGTAAACAAAACCCTATTTTAAGAGAAGTAAACTTTGTGTTCCCGGTATAGGTCGTCTGCGAAGCCGTTATATTTCAGTTAGCGGCTATTTCGCAAGCGAATGCCTGCAAGCAGGTGTACAACTTATTAGGTTATTTTATGAAGAGAAGAATATCACTCACACGTGTAAACATTCGATTAATAGTGAGAGTAATAAATCGAATGTTTGCGTTGACTAATATTGCTAAGTTATATATCCACAATATTATAAACAACTGAACTAATAGATGCTCTTTCATGTGTACCTGGTACATTACCATCTGTTACGTGGTCCTTATTTTGAACACATGTGTCGATTACTATGTTCGTATGTTTGTGTTTATTTAGGTAGATAAAATATAATATATATAAAATAATAATAAAGCTGCGCTCCAAAACGGGCATAATAGACGTAAGCAAAAAGGCTGCCAGGCTCAAATGGTATTGGGCTGGTCACGTCAGCTGCATGGGGGAAACCGCCGTCGAGGTCGGCCTAGAACGAGGTGGCGGTATGATCTGGACTCGTACCGCGGAGGACTGGTTTGAGACGGCGCGGGAGAAGAAAATCTGAAAGGACTTGGGGAAGGCCTTTGCCCAGCAAAGGGACAGTAAAGGTTAGAGAAAACAATTTATACAGAATCATCCACATCGATTACTTCTAACATTAAATCGCAGAACACTAGAACTGAACTCAAATATTATGTTACACAACAAAATACATCATCTGCGGAACTTGTGGCTTAATAAAAACAGCCACACAGATTGATTCTCAAGGTCAAGCAACTTTTACCGAGGTCGGTATGTGGATGGGATGCCTCCTTCTGCGAAGTAGTAGCAGAGAAGGAGGCGGCTGCACACGTGAGGAAAAGGACATCATCACGCCCCAGCCGTCAGAACCCGGCCTCGATTTCCAGCCACCGTAGGCGTGGGCTTGCGGACGATGAGCAATGGGTTGCTTACCGTCCTACCGTCCGGCCGTTTGTTAACCGTCGGACAGAGCTCGAGACGTCGACGGTGCGTAGTGTTTCACACGCTCTTCAAAGAAATGTTAGCAAACCGTAGGGACCCCCAGCAGGGCCGAGGCCAATTCCTCGTATACCTATAATATAACGATCGAATTTAAAGTTATTTCCAGTTGTATTATTAGTCATAGCAAAAAATTTAATTATTCTGATAGCATTTCCAAAAAATGTAGCATAGCGAGAGCTCAGTTTGTAGCGTGACAAAGGAAACACTTTCTAAATATTAAGAGCACTTATTCCTCGTATACCTACAATATTACGATTTCACGGTGTCAAGATATTGGAATTTAATTTATTGAGATCCAATCTCCTACCTAACCTTTTCCCAGCTAGATTGGCGTCGGCTTTCAGTCTAATCGGATGCAGCTGAATACCCGTGTAAACATAGAGCGACTGCCTATCAAACCCCACCCAGTTACTGGGCAACACGATACTTCTTGGATAGACTGATGGTCAGATTTCCTGGCGTCTGACTATCTGTAACGACCGTCAAAGATCTAGGAATGACAGAAATCAGAAACGTTTATTTCAAATAGACCAATTACAAGCACTTTTGAATTGCCAAAATGTCGGTCAGTCAAAAAAAAAAAGTGAAGCTAAATTGCACGTTCCAAAGCGTAGATCTCTATGAAGAAGAACAAACGGACCCAACGGCTTTACATGCTTTCTGAGGCAAGGGCTGTCAGTAATATCCTAGATTAAATAAGAAAAGGTCTACATATGAATTGAAAAATTCACATTAGTACATGTATATCCCTTTAATCGTCTACGTCGGATATATCCAATACACACTCACGTTTATTACGCCAGGATCGCACATCAACAACCAAATACTCCATCTAGTCAGCTCTTTTGACACCAATGGCAATTGAAGAGCTAAACGAGATGAAGTACCCAGTCGTAAACATACGACCCTGGTGAATAGGACGCGAAAATAATCATCGGACAAATCCGACGCGATCGGTCAAGACGCCATCATGACGCCAATCGAAATTCAATACCTTTATATGTTTCGTAGAAAATACTATTATAATTTAGATTCCGAAGCAGCTTCCAAATTGAACCACTTTCCATATCTCCTTATTTATTTGTCTCACGTCCAGTAAATCCTCGAAGGTAATATTAATGATATTTTCAAAACAGTTTCCCTTTTCATAATTCTGTAAGCGTTCACCTGAAATTCCGTTTGTAATTTAGTGAAATTTCGTAGCCATGCCAGTGCTACTTAATCAAGCATACCAGGTCGGGCCCAACATTCTGAGCATTCACTTACCTACCTTAATGTACTATCATTATTTGTGTTTCACAAAAGCATACCTCGAGACCCGTAGAAATAAATATAAGGACATTAACAATAACTTAACATAATCAGCCTTATAATGTTCCCACTGCTGGGAATTAGATGTCCTCCCTAGAAGAGGGAATGGTATAAGTACCATTCCCTCTTCTAGGGCGCTTACGTAAGCGTAATCCACTACGTAAGCCCTGTGAGGGTTGATGGATGTCACATGTCTCATTTATTCTCGATTTTTTCTTCTAAGATATGTCTTTCCTCATTTCCTTCACCGTTTTGAGAGCATAACATAATATATAACAAACTCAGCCTTACGATGTTCCCACTGCTGGGACTTATACCTCTCTAGAAGGGGTTGGGCTATAATCCACCACGCGGGCCAAGTGCGGGTTGAAAGAATATTTTTCAAACGGTTTTGATGTTTTCTTTCACCGCTTTGAGAGCAGTGATGATGTAATAAATTACATAAAGTAAAGGGTTTGAACCCATAACAAACAAAAAACACGTAAGTCGGGGCCTTTATGACTAAGTCACCACAGCTCACTGTAACAAAAATCAAGCGCAAATACTATCATTACAACAAATGTAAATTTTATTTAGATACTACTATCTTAAAATTGAACCTTTATTTTTTCCATTATCTGAAACAATCTACTTGAGTGAGTGGATCTAGTTTAAAATAGATTGAAATAAAACCAGAAGGAGGGTTATTTGCGAGTCTACTCACACACAACAGTCTGTATGGCGCGTCTCTACCATCAATTCAATTCATCATCTGCCTGCCTTTTTTTTACAAATTTATTTCGGGTCGACACAACAAGTCTTTTTCTGACTTTACACTAATATTATAAACGCTAGTTTATAAACCGCTATAGCCGCTTAAACGGCCAAAATTTCGAACACGTGTTTAGATTACGTCCTATAATAGGACATAGAATATCTTTTTATCCCGGGACTATGTTCCTATGGGACAATTTTTGTGTTTAACATGGACGAAGCCGCTGGTAGAAGCTAGCCTTTCATATAATGTCGTTTACCAGCAAACAATCGGATCATAAAATTGAAGAATGTCATCACTACTCAAATAGTTTTAAACAAATATTAATAAAATTGTTGATCCATAAAGTGCGTTCAAGGATCAATTTTTGTCTACTCAATATTTAGTTTGTCTAACATTAACCACTTCGCAAAGACTGGTATTGATTGCCAAACAGTCTTTTAACAAATATGTCTGGTTTATTCAAGGTGTGTCTATGAATGAGTATATTTACAGTTCACTACAATATCGTAAGCTTTTCAAATGCCCACCATGACAGTACACGACATGAGTCATTATAATGCACAATGGTTGCCTCGTCTGTCGCAGCGGCATTCAATATGCAAAACTGCAGTGATTCAGGTGTCTTCGTGTCAGAGGCAGGTGTGGCGAAGTCACTGTCACACACCTTATGCATTTATGATGTAATTTCATCCATCTCTGAAGGCGGGTAGATATAACTTGGTTGGTATTAGCCAGCTATTTCGTTGGACTTTGATCTGATCGGTTTATACATACACTTCCGTTGCTCATTTCCTAAGATCAAAGTAGATGAAACTTTAATCTTAAAAATCAATTAGTACAAAAAAAATCTATCTCTACTTTGTCAAACTAATTTAAAAAAAAAAACATGTTTAAAGGCCTTAATAATAAACTCAAAATACCTATTAGAAAAATAAGAAACTTAAAATTTTCAAGCGTAAATACGATATTAAAATTCACATTTTTTTCGCAGAGACAAGACACAATAATAATAAGTCACCCCCTTCCTTTTTATCGATGGAAATTAAAAACATTGTTCAGGCAGGGGCCATAGTCTTAACATAGTTCCTGTTAACCAGTCCATTTAAGGACCAGGTTCCAGATTCGGTGCGTCTCACCCAGCCTAGAATAGGTACCAATTTGTTTTATGTTACTAACACTAGTTCTAAGTTTAAATTGTTACTAACACGATATGGCAAGTTCCGAAGTAAACGTTTAATTATTATTATTATTTAAGAATCCTAAAATCGTAGCTCTATTGTTTTTGTTTTCCATATGGTGCAATATTTTCCCATCAACCAGGGGTTTTCCTTAGATAGATGCACTAGCACAGTGCATACAGGGATAATCGCCGGTTGATACCACGTTCCATTAAAAGCGTCAAAAGGGCCTCTGCGAGTTGGTTTCGACTCCTCGTACGCCTTCCAAAGGTCCAGACCCCAGATTTCCAGAATAATACTAAATAATATTGATAATAATAATACCTATAGATTATTAATAAATAATATTGATAATAATAATATTCCACAACTTTCACACAACGCCATCTAGTCACATTATAGATAAATTACTCCCAGACACAGAACAAATGATCGTGCTCATCACACAAACAATTGTCCTGGGTGGGAATCGAACCCACGATTTCCGGCATAGCAGGCAGGGCCGCTGACAACTAGACCAACAGGCCTGTCATTATATTGACATTATCGGTAAGAAAGAAAAACTTTCTATATTGTACTACTTAAATAATGTATAAAATCAAGGGAAACCCAAGTATTTAATTAAGTTTAAGTCACTTTTCCAAAAATAAAGTCTAAACTCAAGAGAAACCTAAGTATAAGTAATTAAGTTTAAGTCACTCTTCCAAAAAATACGAGTGAAACTTTTACGTCTTCGAAGGTAAATAAAACAAACTAGGTACCACAAAAATAATTATTCTTTCGGTCTTAATTTTGTTAACTTCCACTTACACTTGTTTATGGCTTCATTTTAATCAAATTTTCATTAGTTATTTATTGTCTTAAACTTTCCTGAAGAAGACCCATTATTATTGCGGTTATCATAATTAGTACATTAAATTAAGAAATACGGCACCTTATGTACCCTTGAAAGTTATTTTTTACCTTTTATAGGCCCACGTTTAACCACTATCTCACCTAATGGTATTCGATAACGTGGTCGACGATGGAGCAAGCTGGCCGAACAGTTACAATTATTTGATTTATTCATCATCTTCCTGCCCTTTGTTCATTTTATTTGGGGTCAGCGCAACACGTTTTTTTCTTTCATTCCGTCTCTCCAACTCCCTTTTCTTTCATATTACTTCTCACACAATCCATCCATCTTTTCTTTGGCCTTCCTGTCCCTCTCCATCCATCCACATTTAAACTCATAACTCTTTTAGCAACATTCAAACCATTCCCTTTCAACTTTTCAGTCACTGGCACCACTTTCAAACTTCCCTTAATTTACTCATTTCTCACTTTATCCGTTCTCGTCACACCACACATCCGTCTTAACATTCTCATCTCTGCTACGTACAATCTTTTTATTAATTATTTGACTTATTAGTGAAAAACACACACAATCCTGTATTCTTTTGTATAAATGCACTAAAAAAATGCAATTCACTCGAATATTTTACAAAACTTGTTTTACGAAATAACTGTTTTTGTAAACACATCAAAAGTTTTTGGAAAAAAAATCCACACACAGAATTTGGATTAAATTTGCAATATTTAAATATAGGTATTATTTAACCTTTTAATATATAAGTACATTAATTAAGGGTCAAAGTTCACGCAAAATAGCACATTTTCGGACTACACTGGATAAGTTTTACAATTATGATTTTGTTTCAATAGAAACCTAGATAATATCCACAAGATATCTGTGCTACCAAAATATTTAGAGATAGATGTGTAATAACTTCATAATCACGTAAAAGCGTTTCGCGGGCGCTCTTAAACTACTTAATCAAATCGGCCCTCTGGGAGATTCTGAGACGTGCTGTAAAGGATTAAACTTTGCACCCCGAACGATGGTCGTGATACAATCACGTTGCGTTTCTGTGCAGAACTGTTTTGAACTTACTTGCACGCTGCTTACGGTTCATGCTAATCAAAACTTCCGTAGTTCAGAATAACCACAAGGGAATTCTCCTTTGTTTACCCAGAAATATTTGTCACTGTGTGTCCACATAAAAAGGAAAACCGAAAACAAAGATTTTTGTCATTACATTAAAAACCTCGGCACGTATCTCTCGCTAGGTGGCACTCGTAACTATGTGGGAAACCATACAGAGTTGTTCCATTTTGATATTCAATTTACGAGTCACGAACTATAACGGAGCGACACTACAAAGGCTGTCCGTTCGTATTTCAAAAAGAAGCCACGAGGTTTTTACATTTATAGATACTTCCAGGTTCAGTGAAATGGTCACACGTACTAAAAGGGAATTTTCAAAAAATATCTCCAATATTGGAAAACCAAACTGACGATTTTCTTTATCTTTATTGTTGACAGGCTCGTGCTTGACTACTATCTCACTGATACCTGATGGTAAACGATAATGTGGTCGACGATGGAGCACACTTGTCTAGATTTAACCTATTCACTCTTGATTGATTGTCCTCCAGGTTGTAGCTATCAGAAAACATAGAGTTCGGCAAAGAATTCCGCTCCTTAGCTGTACACAAAAAGAATGTGTTCCTAAATTGTTTTGTACGTGTATGTAGAATGACCGCAATGCTGCACCAATGGTGTATCGCCTGTACGTGGTGGATATCATGTAACCGAAATTAAAATCCATGATTTAAGTTTTTTTTTCTGCCTTTCTCCAATCGGTAATTTCGCCTCAGTGTCAGCAATTGTAGAAAACAATAAGTTGGTAGCCATGTTGACGCGCCTAAGTCAGCCGCTCGTTCTACAATGTCGATCTACAATAACAAAGGATGTTGCGTTGAACATTGTAGAAACGATAACAATTCATTCTGTTATTTTGAACGATGTGAACTTGGCTACGAATTGTCAATTCGTTTGTTCTGACCATGTGACTTAACGTAAAGATGATGTCATTCCCATACATTTGATTAGTTTTCGACTAGCGTTAACGATTGCAGATTATCAACTTGGCTAGGGGTGCTGAACTTATAACAGACTGGACACGTTTGATCTTGATCTGCATCAAATTGGTAAACAATTTTTTTCTCCTCTAGAACCTGAACTAAATACACCTCAAAGTATTTCTCTAAGGAAGTAATTTTCTTATTTCCTAATGCATTATCTTAGTTAGCTATATCAATGAAAACTCAGTTCAAACGCCCACATCTCGGTTGCTCTAACTGAAAAATATAGCCACAATCAAGATTGGTAAGACGATAGCTGCCCATTAACGCTCAGTTGACGTATAGAACCAATATTTTCCCAGCTAACGAAGTTGGCGGCACTATGGCATTAGGTATACTTCGGTATAGCGTTGTCCACAAGTTATAATGCCAATATCTGACAAAATCACATTTTCAGTTATTTTTGAGGACATAGAAATCAAGGGAACTTAACGGTGATTTATTTACGTATTTTGGAAAGTGATATTTAGACAAATCGATGGATAATTTTGGTTAATTACTGTGGCATCATAAAACGAAAACCTGCCTAATGTCACTAAACGGTACTGTAGCTTAAAAATTGCTGTATAGAGGTAAAACTGACTTTGAGCTTAAAAGTACTGTTATTGTAGTTGCTATCTAAAACACTAGAAAGTTACAAAGGGGCAGGATTCTTGGCGGAGTGTTTTCGAGTACATTCCTAGCGGATATAATGATATAAAGTTACATCCGCATCGCAATGAAAAACAAAGTGGCTGTATTCTGTATCAAAAACTGAATACTTTCTAAATATGGCACTTGCGCAATGCGTACGGAGACGAAAGAAAAAAGAACTGGGCAAGAGCGAGTCAGACTCGCACCCTGAGAGTTCCATACAAATTTATCTATGTAAAAGTTCAATTCTCGAATGAAGTCTCGAAGCTTTTTCCTAATCGCAATTTTTTTATTGTGACGTAACAACAAATTAACAGTTTTCAGATTTATTCCTTTATCTGTGTTATAAAACCTTGCTTTATGTAAAATTTTAGGATTCTGAGTCAACGGGAAGCCTATGCCTACCTATGAATTTTGATTTCCTCGAGTGTCGGAATATACGTTTTTAATAATAATAATAATTCTTTATTCTTCCTTCTTTTTTTTAGACATAAACGGTTTTTTTTTTTGTTTTGTTAACTCAGAAATTTGATTTTTTCTTAGCTTCAAGGACACTTGAGTATGTGCTACTACAAACTTGAGAATGTGGATTTAATTTCAACTCAATACCGCATTTCTGAGATAAAGGTCTTGACAGACAGACAGACGTACGGGCAACAAAGTGATCCTATAAGAGTTCCGTTTTTCCTTTTGAGGTACAGGAGTTAGAGTTAGTTGGGTTAACTCTAGGGTAGCTACTCGGGTTAAAGTAAAAGAACGACCCTGGGTTGAACTCGAAGCATTTTCGAACGGTTGGAGTAGCGACTCTAACTATACTATACTAACTATACTCTAGTTATTTTTGAACGCAGGGCTGAAGTAACATCGCGAGGAAAAATCAGTTTTCGAACTAGTTTTATCAGCTTCAAAGTGAGAGCTGATGACTTTGCGTCACCGTAGCGCTGAAACGCGAAGGGCAACTAAAAGATCACGGGTGACTTTCAGTCGGTAATAGCTTAATAGAAAGTCGCTCCACTCAGGGTGGAAGAAGTTGAGCTAATTTCCCACTCTCAAATAAAAAATGCTGATGACTAATTTAATGATGATCTAGATCCGGATGATACAGAATGGCTAAACCAAAGAAGCTGTCATCTTCCTTGAATGAATCGTGATTTGAAAAGGAACTTTATTTCTAAGTAGGCATGAAGTGTGATGACGCCATTTAAAGTGGCGTCATGTATCTATGGGGATCACGTCATTGTTATTGCCTTGCACGTTTCATGATCTCATTAAAGCTCTTAACAATATGCTGAATAATTGAGTAAGAAAAACATAAGTACAGCCAGGGGCGCCGACTCCGTAGGTGCTCGGGGGCTCGAGCACCCATGAGAAATAAACAGTGGGTGCCGAGCACCCATGAGAATAGACGTCAAAAAACAGATCAGTAATCGCCTTTTAGGTTAGGTATAAATTATAATATTTCTTGATACTAAAAACTACTTTCATGTTCAAAGGTTTTATTTTTATCAAACATAATTAGTAATTAAGAACGCAGTATGCAATTAAAACATTTATTTATTAGTCGGACTATTAGTGAGCATTTCTCTTCTCACCCTTCGCCACTTTTTAGAGTCCATCTAATGAGCATGAGCGCCCATGAGGTTTTCAAAAAGCCGGCGCCCCTGAGTACAGCTGTTAGGTTTTTATATTTCGTAGGAAGTAAGTAGGCACAAAGGAATCTTGGTATTTTACAAGGTATCATATATGTAGTCCGACGTCGGTAAGCGTTGCTTTGCTTAACCTTGGAAATTAACCCATGCGGATGTAATTCTTTTAGCGACGACCTCTTCCTTATTTCTAGTCCTTAGTCATCATCATCATCATTTCAGCCGAAAGACGTCCACTGTTTGACATAGGCCTCCCCCAAGCGTCGCCAAAATGACCGGTCCTGTGCGTCTCGCATCCGTCGGATAGATTTCCGCAACCATCACCAGATCATCGGTCTACCATGTGGGATGCATTCCAACACTGCTCCTTCTTCAGTTTCTACTTCTAGTCCTTAGTATTAGCAACTAATTAGACTTCGTAATTAGTTTCTTCAGAAGACAGACCGCGAGGCGTTTCCCACGCAACTCAATTTGCACTTAGAAAGCAAGTCGCAAAGCTCTGGGCTTCCACGTTATTATGCTATAATCTATCTTTGTGTACGGCAGGAATATTTTATGAGGGTCTTGCTGAACTTACAAAGGTTTTAGTAAACATAAGGTAAACTTATATGATGGTGAAAATAACTTATTTTTAAAGTCATATCATCGGTACGTTATGTGTAAGTTGAGAGTTTGTCATGCTAACTCAAATATCTCACTGATGGTGGCACGTGTGTTGGATCATTCGATTCCCTTCAAAATGGTTAAGCTGAGTGGTGCTAATATTAGCGTCATGTCCGTGAACTGGCGCTGTCAGATGAGACAGGTCATCTCTTGGCTGCCAGTTGCTATTTTAACATCTATATTTAGTTTTTATTTTTACTTTATTTTTTTCACGATTCCAAGAAGTTTTTATTTAATCCTTTTTCTTTTTTTTTTTTTTTCGATTACGAAGAAACTTACTTTATTTGCATTGTTCTCACATGATAGAGACAAGAAGCATGTAAGAGAGATATTTGTAATTACAAAACATGATTGTCCATGGAATTTCCTGCACATTCTTCTCCATAGAGATCTACACTTTGGAATGTGCAATTAGCATCATTTTTTTTCTGACTGACTGACTTCTTGACATTTCAAAAGTGCCTGTAAATGGTTTATTTTAAATAAAATGCTTTTGATTTTTTTTTTGTTCACTTTTTAAAAAAAAAAAATACCAACCCCTGAGTCATCGAATGCAACGTCATCTACTGGATCCAAATATGCATTCAAAATTTTCAGGGACCTTCTTAGATATACACACAAAGTTTCATCCAAATTGGTTAAAGTTTAAGATTTTAAAAGATAAGATAGGTGACAAACACACGTCATCATCTTCCTGCCCTTGTCCCATCTTATTTGGAGTCGGCGCAACACGTTTTTTTCTTCCATTCTATCCTGTCAACCGTCATACTATCACTCACTTTCATATCACTGGGCTTCACTTGTACATACCAAAAATATCGCCAATATTCAATATAGCGCCTTCTAGTAGATAAAAAATCACGCGCAAATAGAAATAATAATATAAGCTGGGAGTACCTCCAAGGGCGGAAAGTTTTAAATTAACATCAAAATTGTTTCAATAAAAAAACTAAAAAAAACTTAAACCCCACTACGACAAAAAAAAAACGACGCTGTAAGTCAGCAGTCACACGTTATAGGTACCAACCGAACCACTTTAATAACGTGTGACTAAGGCTTTTCTTTTTGTTCTGTTCTTGTTTTTCCCGTTACCTTGTTTATTTCAGCATCCTGAAAATCTAGTTCCATATTTTTTCAGCGTCGTTTTTTCTTTTGTCGCATTCGGGTTTTGGATTTTTACTTCTTTTTAAAGATTATAAAGATTCAATTTAATCACTCATCACCATCACCATTAATTTCAGCGCAGCCAGTACATTACAATGACTTTCTCACTATTGAATCAACTAAAGCTATCAAAGCCAACGCAAGCTTGACTTTATTTAAAGATCGAAAATTAAACATTAGTCATAAAGGCGTAACCACTCTTCTTTTATTGCCCCCCATAAAATATGTTGTTAATTCTTTATGTATTTAATTCGCGGAGATTACGGCACCAAACTTTTAGTTATGTGGTCGCTATAAACAGGATCGTAAACCGTCCGTCACCACTCAGCAAGCCTTGACCTTCTTCGTAATGAAAATGAAAAATATAAAATAAAAACATAAAATGGGGATTAGCGACCCGACTGTACAGCTGAAATGGAAAATGAATCTTTCGAATGTTCTCAGAAACCATAATGGAGGGTGAGAAATGTTATTCGGTGGTTTAATTTAATGGATTCATCTTATTCAACAAGTACGTATATTTTTTTTAATTCTTGGTTGGATTTTAAATAGGAATGTTTTGTATTGTGTTTTATATATGAAAGCTGTGTAGTTTAATCTTATATCCATGTATAGTCTAGTAGGTATATAGTTTTAATTTACAACAGTACAGCACAGTTTCCATAGTACCTTTTAAGTTTTTATAGTTCATCCTAAGTTTGTCTGGTAGATATCGCTGTCAGCGCTAAGACCGCCATTGTACGTATATGTAATTTATTTATTTAATAAAAACTTCATGCAACACAAAGGTACAAAGGCGGACTTAGTCAACCAAGGCAATGTACCCATAGATCTAAATTTGAATAAAAGTTCGGTTACTATTTTGGTGTAAAATAAAATTTATTCTATTCTAGAAATGGTACAAGATATGACTGCTCTCAAAACGGTGAAGGAAAACATCGTGAGGAAAACCGGCATGTTCTAGAACTAAAAATTCGAAGACGCGGGCCCCGTGCAGATTAGTGAATGTCACATACATTCACCAATCTGCACTGGGCCCGCATGGTGGATTACGGCCCATTCCCTCTCCTAGAGAGAAGAGGCCTGATTCCCAGCAGTGGGAACATTAAAAGGCTGATTATGATTATATATTTTAATGTTCGACATTCAAATATGTACCCAACCCTACTTCCAGTAAAAATACGGATTATAAAACCTTTTCTCTTTATATTCGCAACAACAGTAGTCTTCCAGTAATTAAGAAAGGGTAGCGCGTCATATAAATTAGTCGGGTACAAAAGTTAACAGGGGTGAGGCCGAGGACACGCTAAACAAATAATGAACAATGATAAATTAGTATGATGTTGACTCACTGTAATGAACATTTATGATATACCAAGTTACCAACCTACCTACATTAGTATATTTCAATAGAATTGTAAATATATTAGGGTTTTTGTACCTACAAAAACCCTACAATGAATGAAAAGTCGTTTTAGTATACCTATACTAAAACGACTTTTTATTAATTGTCAATTTTCAGGGTTTGAGAAAAACATGTGTCATGCGAAATAAGAATTGTGTTTAAAGTGAAAATATTGTCAAATAGAATTTTCAGGCAGTTTATGGTCCTTATAATATAAAAGTACTTTACACCACCGCTGGCGCAGTGGTTGAGTAGTTGACTGCTGTGCTGCGGGTTCCATTCCCGCACGGAACAAATATTTGTATTGCCGACAGAAAGTTGTTACCGGTCTGGATATCTTGTGAATAAGATAGTGAATATTTTTGAAAGCACTTACATTGCAGGAGTAATTCGTAGAATGGAGCAATTTTTTTTATAATTAATCCTACAGTAAGCACAAACGACTTTTAATTCATATATCGTACTTTACAGAACCATAAACATAATACAAATATTGTTTTAGTTTCCTGCAACAATATTCAAAAATCGATCTCGACAAAACTCGAAAAATTCAATAACTTTATTAAATTGCACACTCCCACGAAGGAATCCGACGAAGTGCTAATTAATTTCCATCAGGCAGCTAGAAACGATTTGTTTTTAACGGCAAGCTGACATTCTTCGAGAATTCCGACGGATTTAAATAGAGTTGCACAGTTCCGACATTTGTTGTAGACCGGAACATTCCGAGTTTTGTCGAATGAATTTTCATTGCCGTAAAATAAGTTCTTTTATAATTAACTTTTAGACTAAGTTCTTTTATAATTCATTGTTATTTACCAACTTCTTTGCAAAGTTTCAAAATTATTTTCGTTTGTTAATGGGGTTCATTAAAACTTCTCTTCATATGGATGCTACACATTTTTTATAAAATGCTTTGTCTGATTTACCTTGAATTCTTGACTTGAAATCTATATATATATAAAAATGAATAACTGTTCGACAGTCTCGCTAAAACTGACCGATTTGGCTAATTTTTGTCTTGAAATACTCGTGATAGTCCAAGGAAGGTTTAAACGGTGAGAAAAATGTAAAACTCCGAATACAACCCCATCTCTAATTAAAATGACATTATAAAATTAATTATGCTGTTCTGGTAATGTCAGTAGATGGCGATATCCTTACTATTAGGCGTTACGAAGTTTACCGGGTCAGCTAGACTATATATTTACGTTATTCTGTTCGCTAGCTTATGCGTAGAATAATACGTACATAGATTTTTTTTCTAGCTAGAAAACCTTCAATTCTTTGCTGAGGCTGGCATCGGAGAGGCAATAGACAACCTGGACAACTGTGTTATCTATGGTCATATGGTGCAATACAGTTATGCCTGATTCACACCCGGCCTGACGGTGAAACTGTTTTTTGTAATTAATTGTGCGTCTATTTAAGCAGAATAAACATGTTTTCTTTCATTCTTTCTATTTCGGTTCAAAATATTTTATTTCAAACAGCCATACATGGGCACTTATAAAAAGCTGTACTAGCTTCAGACTGCACTGTTCCAATTGGGTGTTTCCTGTGGAAAAAAACCAGCAAGAAGGTCCACGATTACCCTTTTAGTGTCTTACAAGGTAACATTTTTTTATTTATTCTATTATATTCTTTATTTCACCTTCATGAAAACACGGAATAAATATTTATAAAAACAAGCATACAACAGGCGGTCTTATCGCACGGGGCAATCTCTTACAGGCACCCTTTTGATGGACCTAATGAAAGGAGATAGATAGATATATGTATATACACTTCTGGACACATCTATTGGCCCACCTTAGAGTTTAGGTTTCGATGGCCCCTACCGAAATATGATTGCTAGATTGAACAAAAAATGTTAATGCAGTTTTAAACCTGATACATTTTACCATCTTTTTCGATCGTATTGTTTTAAATTTGAATTCAGAATACCATACGACATGGAGCTACGCCTAACAAGTCGGATATGCGCCTTGTTAAAAGCAATTGATTTTTGAATAAAAAACATGTTTTATCAAATAAAGGTTTAATTTAATAACGCGTGTTGCCTCCATGGGCATCTACCACAGCTCTCATACGATTAGGCATAGAGTTTATCAACGGCTCTATGAAATTTTGAGGGATCATCACCCATTCCTCTTCTATGGCAGTTTTCAACTCCTGCATCGTCTGGGCCACTGGCTGACGAGCCCTAACACGTCTTTTTAGCTCGTCCCACATGTGCTCAATGGGGTTCATGTCTGGGCTTCTGGCTGGCCAGTCCATAACTGTGATGTTCACATCCCGAAGATATTCCCTGACGATGCCGGCCGCATGGGCTCTTGCATTATCATGCATAAAAAGGAAATTTGGGCCCACATAGTCCGAGTATGGTATCACGTAAAGTTCTAAGCACTCACGAATGTACCTTTCAGCATTTAATGTTGGCAGCCGTGGTCCTGTAACAACCTCAAGTTGAGTTTTGCCGCTCGCGGATATACCGCCCCAGACAGTCCATGAGCCACCGCCATAAGCAACCTTCTCTTCAAAGCAGCATTGTGCGAAACGCTCTCCCTTACGTCGGTAGACCTTCTTCCTTCTATCATTGCCATGTAACACAATTTTAGACTCATCAGAAAAGAGTACACGGCTCCAATCTTGCTGTGTCCAATTTAAATGACTGCGTGCGAAATGAAGGCGCGCAGTTCGGTGGGCTCGCGTTAGTTTGAGCCCATTAGCTGGCTTGTGTGGTACCATATCGCGTTCTTTTAACCTTCTCCGAACAGTTCGAGCGCTCACAGATACTCCGTGGAAGTCGCGAAGTTGGTTTTGTATCTCAATGGAGGTAAGGTGACGATTTCTCAAGCTGGTCGTCACGATGAATCGATCCTGCCTTTCAGTTGTGACCCGAAATCGTGGCCTTCCTTGGCGACGAACAAAGCCGCCAGTCTCTAGGTACCTCCGATAAACATTTCGGACCGCAGATCGACTTAAATTAAGTTGAGCACTCACGTTTCTTTGGCTGTGTCCGGCCTGAATAAGTGCTACAGCTTGGGCGGCGACTTCAGGTGAAGTATCCATAGATTATTGATAGAACCTCACCTTAATGTTAAGAATAAGTAATGTTTGTTGCAAAACCAAAGATATCAATCACTTTTTCAAGAATTAAATCCAAGTAAACCAATAAAACCAAGTTTTCTTAGTATTCGATTGTTTGATATCAACAAACAGGCTCCAAATTGTCTTTTGTTTCTTTAAATTCTGTGTTCGAAATTCAAAAAAAGACTATTGAATGAAATTGTGAATGTGCCAGGTTCAAAACTGCATAAAAACTTTTTGCTCGACCTAATATAAAATTTTAGCTAGGACCAAACGAAACTGAAAATACAAGGTGGGCCAATAGATGTGTCCAGAAGTGTATTAGTGTAGAAGTGTAGGGATATTAATAGGTATGCGAGGACAGTGTAGACCAGTGTCAACATAGTACCTTTTTGGTACTTTGTTGACTGGTCTAAACTATCCTGTCCTGTACTGGGCAAGTGCGAGTTGATCTCGCGCACTAATAATAGTTCAATTTCCGAATGAAATCTCGAAGATTTTTTTTATGACGTAACAGCAAATTTACTGTTTTCTGATTTATTATTTTTATTTACAGTTTTCTTTTCTGCTGTAAGACTTTGCTTCATGCCAAATTCCAAGATTCTGAGTCAACGGGAAGTAGGCTATGAATTTTGATTCCCTTTAATGTCGAAATATACCTTTTTTGCGACATGAACGCCCGTATCTTTTTCTTCGTTAACTTAAAAATTTGATTTTATCGCAGCTTCAAGGGACCGCGGACCTGAGTTGGTTGGTATGGTTTTAACTCCAACTCCGCGCGTTTCCAAGATAAAATGACTTGACAGACAGACAGACTAACTGAAAGACGGACAACAAAGTGATCCTATAAGGGTTCCGTTCTTCCCTTTTGAGGTACGGAACCCTGAAAAATAAAAATAAAGAGAACTGCATTGTCTATTATTTCCCCTAACATATTATCGATAGTTGTTTTATGTTGAAGATTATCATCAAATCTTAAGACTCCTTGAAATGCTATCTATATTAAACCTGCCTTGCAAAGCGTATCATTCTGTCGCCGAAAGAAATTCCATTTCCTGTCTTGCTTGTGCAAACATCGTGTTCCCGAAGGAAGACGACGTCGGCATCGAGTTAACTCTTCCTGTATGTTTGCTTTAGAATCGTACACTAACCAAACTATTTCGTAGGTCGATTCGTAGGTACTTTGAGGGTTGCAGATCTGGCACAAGGTGTAAACTCCTGGGATCCGTAATTTATGAAAACAAACTCTGGGTGCAATACCTACTCCTACATTGGAGTAGCTATTGCGCCTAGAGTTAGAGAGAGTGACATATTTCCACGTTTTTCAATACACTTACGAAGAAATAAATAAACGGAGGTTGACTGGCGACTCGTGGGGCTGCGCGGCTTCGAGCCTGATACGATAAATATAATAAATTGTGGCGGGAGCGAGGTACTACGCACTAGTGCGAAAAACAGCAAATTGCGTGATTAAAGGCGGTAGCGATAGGAGCGGGTTTCCAAGTAAAACAATATTTCACGTCATAGATACATAATGTGTTCGTGTATATTCACTTTTCTGGACAACAGTTTTATAGAAGACAATTATTACATGAAAAAATGAAAGAACAATAGTTCGCCTCCTTACAGAAATAAGAATGAAGATATAAGTTATTCCATACCAATTATATTATAAGACACAATAAAGCCCTTCAGAGCAAAACACAATACACGTGCAGATCTTCAGCAGACAAACAAACCCTTGTGGAGTAGAATATTACGATGAAATGCAATGCGAACCAGCGCGGTGGAAGGAACACGCTAATCCTATTAATTATGATGAACACCGCCTTACGAGTTCATGCGAGATAGGAATCAACAATTATATAGACGTCTAATATGCAGGAAACGTGTACTAAAGAGCCCATTTAATAAATCTATGCGTGGTTGTTTGTGTGGTTGACATTTTCATTTCAATATTACTCGAAAAATACTTTTAATTTACTAACAATATTTTATGATGTGGAAGTAGCATCATCATCATCATCATCATCATTCAGCCGAAAGACGTCCACTGCTGGACATAGGCCTTTCCCAAGTGACGCCACAATGAACGGTCCTGTGCGTCTCGCATCCATCGGACTCCCGCACCCGTTACTAAGTTATCGGTCCACCTTGTAGGAGGCTTTCTAACGCTACGTCTTCCGGTACACGGTCGCCATTCCAGAACCTTTCGGCTACAACAAAAAGTAAAGTAGCAGTTAATATTAATAATTCATGGTATTTGTCCAAACCTGAAATCGTGAAATAATAAAATCGTTGAAAACTATATAAATAGGTATGCCTGTTTATTTTTATTATACAAGATGTAAACGCAAACTTTAGGGGCTAGCTCAGTAGACGAAACTGAACAACCTTCCACCAGATTTTATTTCAAGAAACAAAATCGGCTTCTCCATAAAAACCAATCAAGTTTATAATTTTGTATAGAGAGACCTCTTCATCAAACGTCGCGTTAGATTGCGTTAGATGGAGCAACAAGCTTTCAAATTATGCTCGACATTGACGATAGGCGAGTGGTAAAGGGCCCCCTTAAGTCCGTCTTTATACCGTTGTCTTACATGAAGATTAAATAAACAAAACACTCTCATTTCCTCGGTTTCATTACATATCGTCATACGGATCCTAGCTACCATTGAATTACAATACATTTTGTTAGCCTCACAAAACAGGCACTTTATCGAAACATTCAACCCCAACAACGATAAGGAAAGACCCTTTTTTTAATCAAGTGAAATCACTGAAACAAAAGACGCGTAAACTAGATCTACAGTTGGTTGCTAATTGTAACACACAATCCCATTTTCGATTTGGAAGGAATAGAACAAAGACTGACATAGAACAGTGCTCTAATTGAAGAAGATTATTCCATTGAACCACCACACATGGAATTAGGCTGTGGCAGAGTTACTCGGGTATATTTTCAAGGATTTCAAAGATTCAATTTCACATTCGGATTCGTACAGTGGCGTCCCATTTAGTGCTTGTACAGTGAAATATTGGGGGCCCTTTTTTACCTGCGGCAAAGCCCAACAGGGATATTGTTTTTATTACAAAATATAACTAAATAGCAACGAATTATTATATATTGTATTTATTGTATATTGTACTGTATCACACGGAACTTTTAATCAGTCTATACCTACTGCTAATTTAATTTTGGACCACCAAGATACAGGCTGTGCCTAGTTTGGGGC
Source organism: Mythimna vitellina (assembly GCA_949316375.1). Taxonomy (NCBI): domain Eukaryota; kingdom Metazoa; phylum Arthropoda; class Insecta; order Lepidoptera; family Noctuidae; genus Mythimna; species Mythimna vitellina. The sequence continues at coordinate 14,293,813 of OX438686.1, forward strand.
CCACAGCCATCACTGTTTTGTTTTCTATTTATTTTCCTCATATTTGTATACTTTTTTTTTCAAACTTGTCTGTGTGCTAATAAATTATTATTATTAAATTATTATTATTATTAACTGGCTGACAGGAGAATTGGAGAGCCTCTCATTAATAAGAATTCGAATTTGTTGACAAGGATTTTATGCTTAAGTAAAAATAAAACCTGAGGGCCCCATATCATTGATAGTACTGATACGACTGTAGTTACGCCTCTAGATTCATATCACAAAATGTCTAAGATGCCCTTCCCTACTTCGCGTGGGATCCGTATTGAGCCCTTTTTAGCGGCCTATTCTATCGTATTGTGAGCCTGAAAGGAATGTGAAGAAAGCTGTTTCGTTTGATGAAATAGGATGATTCTTGTAAAACTGCCTTTTGTGTATTTTTGGCGAGTGAATGTGCACGAATAAGGTAGAAAGCTAGTGAACCTTTGAAGTGAAGATTTGTTTTTTTTTTAATCATCGGGACAATTACAGGCTCATATAATTAACTTGTTATCACCAGTGATCGGAGCAGGTAGATTGAATTGGGGTCATTGATCAGAAACGTATATATTAATATGGACATTCCTCCGGAATTGGTTGATTATTTAAAAAAAAAAACCGGAACTTAGGTAGGAACTGTATTAAAATGAGCAATATTATATTCTGCATCCTTTTTTTTTAACGGCTCACAGTCACGATTTGACACAACCCAACGACCAATCAGAACATTATACCTTCATTTCCATTTTGTATTGAGTAGTAATAATATCACTACCAACATTAAAAATATTTAATCCGGAAATACCGAAATTACTTTCCGGAAAAATGGCTTATCCATATTTTTCTTTCTGTATGCATTTATGATACAAGTACCAAAAAACAATCTACCTACTCCGATCACTGGTACTATAGTATAACTAAACTATAGTATTAAAAATTGTTAAAACCAATAAAAATTACAGTGTTCATTTTGTCTACACGCTCAGCTTTCAATACATTTCAAAGCAATCCACAACAAAAATAAATCCAAATTCATTTTTAGGTAACGAATTTGGTGTCTACTCGTATTTCACGCATAGCACAGCCCACCTGAAATCCTATTCAAACAAATTCGAATCAGAAATAGCAAATAAAAAACGGTTACTTTTTATTTGTGCCACAAAACGTGACTTATGGTATGAGAGGTTAATGGAAAGGTCAATTGCTTCGATAAATTGTGTATATGATTGGCAAACATGCTTTTTTACCTTTTTTTGAGGTGGGAAATCATTTAATGAAAAGCTATACATATATATATTACAATGCAAAACTGTTTAGCGTCCGTTGCGTCACAACCACAGGTTCAGTTGAAAACCAGCATCAGGTACTAGTTGCCTGGTATTTATGCTGAACTGGACCTATTTTGGTGCAGCCGTGAGGCACACAATTATATTTTTTGCTACTGTTTGTTTTTATATTATTTATTTTTTGTGTTTCGTGTTTCCTAATATTGTGTTTGTGCCTTGTGCTGTACCAAATAAATTATTTTTTCTTTCTTTAATGACTTCTCTCGCTCTAGGGTGGAGCTCGGTCATGTCAGTCTTTTACTGACAAAACCCACGTCTATGTTCCTTCAGTTGCTTTTTGTGTTCTAGGACCACGAATAACCCTTTCATTATTTTTTCCATTGCCCTAGCAGAAATCGGTCTTGTGTCATGGGGAAAGACACCGTGGCGCTACTCCGCTACTCCTCGACGAGGTGACCTACCGCTGTAATCTTTTTTTTTTTGTGAGGTGGTAGATGATCTAATGACTTCTCACTCTCTATATTGTAGAGGGAGGGCGTTTTACTGAATAAAACCCACCTGTATTCTTTCAGGTGGTGGTTCTCTGCGGTCTAGGACCACAGCTTTCCTTTTCCGAAATTCCCCTATGTCCCTAGCGGGCTTCAACCCAGCGCCCAGCTGACCTACGACCACCCTACGGTTTTGCTGACATATCTTTAAGGGCTCAGTCATTAACTTACGGGTGAACGGCGAGCTACCCATTGCTCGTCGTCAAACGGCTTAACTTGGATTTGTATAAAATTTTACTCATGGGTAGGGCATATCCAGTGATGGGACACAGGATGCTTTATATCCCCGTCATATATTCCTTTAGGATAATTTTTGTGTTGAAGTAAGTCAGGACATTGCCTTTAATATATACAGCTAGAAATTACATAGCTGAAGAGTAATTGTTTGTTTTGAACGCGCTTATCATAAGAACAACAGGTTCATACTGAAATAATATTAGATAGATAGCGCATTCCACTCACCCATCTTGACTTACCAACCACACTGCCACTTCATCAGTTCATTCGATTATCACGCATGTTAGACCTTCAACTATGTAACACTGATTAAATGTTTCCATTCACACATAGAATTAATTCCAATCACATCATGAGCATCGCCAGGTCAGACATATGCACGGCTGTATACTGCATAGTATAAACCAGGGTTGTAACGCCATATTCCAAGTCAATTTGGAGGACCTCTACTCGACTTAGTTGCCATGACAACGGAAAAATCCTTTTTCTAATAAATAAAAAGCTATCACTGTCATTTGATTAATCGAAGTTGAGTCCAGTTGGAGGATATAATATGTATATATAATATATATTGTTTCCTATTAAATTTGTGAAGAGAGAGAAAATAAATGTTATTATTATTATCCAAATCATTTCTCCCAACTGGACTCCTTGTATTAAAGGAAAGAGTCGCCACCTCTGAAGCATCCACTTCTGCCTCCTCATTTTATTAGCCGAGTGGTCCTGAAGATACATCCCGAAGTTTCAAATTCTATTCCCGGTCAGGACTTGGTACAGGAACTGGTCCATCGAGCCAAGGTCCATGCAAGCTGGTCCATCCAAGTGAGATTAACATTAAATTGCCCAAAAGGTGACACATATAAGTACAAGGTGTTTCAGAAATAATTCACTTTTGTAGATGCATAAAAAATTAACAAATATATTAACCTATACCTAGACGTGAAATTACAAAATTAAAAACTGAAGACACGGAAAAATTGCTTCCTAAAAATAAATTTATTCAAATATCGTCCTTCGTGGCTCTGACACTCTTCAAAAAGATCACTAACATTCACGAAAAGGCGCCTCAGAAGTTAAGTAGGAATATTGTTGATCCCTTGTCTAATGTTTTCCTTCCATTCAGATAATTATACTGTTGTACACCCTACCCTTCAGATAACTCAAGAATAAAAAATCCGAAGGTGTGTGACGTCTGGGTTCTGTAAGGGGGATGAAGGAAAACATTAGACCAGAAATCAAAAACATTCCTACTTTACTTCTGAGGTGCGTCGTCATGAACGGTGATCACTTTGAAGAGCGCCAAAGCCGCGAAGGATGACATCTGAATAATGGTATTTTTCAAAGTAAGTAATTTTCTCATGTCTTCACTTTCTGATTGTATTTTTTTCATGCTTTTTGAATTATTTCTGAAACATCCAGTATATGATTACCAGTAGGTCGATGTTATCTCTAAAAATTTTAAAGTAAGTAATTTTTTATTTCTTACTTCATTGACCTCCAAATCCGCCTCAGCTGAACGGCCCCCGTTACATCCCTATTTCATGTGAACCAATGTATTACCTATGTAGGTATGTATAGTAAATTGTGCCTTTAGCTACAATTCCGTTATGGGTCATAAATCACTGGTATCGGCGACATGTTTGGGTACTGACTAATATGTATTGTATTAGATTTAGGTAACTTGTAACGGCAAATCAGAAACTATTCAACCAGATATATATATAGCATAGTATAGTCGGCCTTATAATGTTCCCACTCTTGGGACTCAGGCCTCCTCTCTAGGAATGGGCCGTGATCCATCACGTGGGCCTAGTGCACGTTGGTTGGAGGACATTTTTGCTCACGATGTCCTCAACCATGTACCGATTAACTTCTTGTAGGGAAATGTTACATTGACTACTCGATCTAATTGTATTGCCGATTGTTTCTATTACTTTAGAGGTATATGGAGCAGGGTGGTAACACACAAACCTCCGAAGAAGGAAGGTAGGTAGCTACAGGCTTCAATTATATTCTCAAACCATTCAAGAACCCACTTAAATATTCACACAAAGTTTCATCCAAATCAGTCAAGCATTTTAGGAGGAGTTAGGTAATAAACACTGGTACAGAAGAATGTATGTATAAAATATAATTGAAAATATTAGAAGAGCATACCTTTAACAAAAGATCCACGGAACTATAACATTTAAACGTTGCAGTAACCTTGCAAAAGTATTAGACACATACTGAAAGTGTTTATGTCACTTTTATGAGCACTAACCCTGGAATTGTGTTCCTACACGTTAGATAGTAAGGTCAGTTCTTAAATGTGAAGGTACCCATTCTAAGTATATATATTTTATAACTTGGTAGTATGTATCCACTTTATAGTTAGAGCCGTCTTCGTAGATACGAAGACATTGCGCTCCTGCTTTTACACATACACGGGCGTACAGTGCAAGTCATGTCTTGCTGTACGTCAGGTGACGCAGTGTGATTTCCTGCTACCGTAGATGCGGCCTTGTAGACGACGAGCTAGGAGTAGTCTGGTCGAGGCAACTGCCCGGTAGTTTATTTCAGGCACTCTAATATCGCATCAAGGATTTTGAATTTTGGTTCCTATGTGGCTTCATATGTCGTTACACCTGATAGGGCTGCGGGAACCTTTGAAAAAGCGTTACCCTAGAACGCAAAGGCCAAACGTTCCTTCCTTTACCATAGGTGAATTTTAATCAATAAAAGTGTGACGCCTATCCTCACTCTACCCTAGAGTGGAAGACATCATTTGATGATATACTAACTCAAAAAAAAAAAATGTTTTACCATAGACAGAAAAATGGGGTACGTCTTTTCGGATGACACAGTCTACACAGTTAGTTGTTGTATATGATACAACTCTAATGACTAAACTTTTTAGTAAAAAAATCACAAATTGAAAACTTCTCGACCATAATCTGGTCACGGTGGTGGCGATTCTCATCGGAGATTAGTCAAGTACGCAGGAGATACTCGTATTATATAATATAAAAGTTTGCGAGCAAATACAGGTGCACTGTCCATCATAGTCCCATGGGACGCCAATTTGACACGACCGAGGAGGGCTCAGTCGCAGGACCGACAATGGCTTTACTTGCTTTCCCGATTTCCAGCCACCGTAGGTGCGGGCTTGCGGACGGCGACCTAAAAAAAAACCTTATAGGATCACTTCGTTGTCCGTCTAACAAGACCCCGTTTGTCAGGAGCACGCAGTGACGGATTAGCCATGTAGCAAGAATAGCAATTGCTACAGGCCCCGCGCAATCGGGGGCCCCGCATGTTCGGGGATCCTGCGCTAGAAAGCAAAAAAATAATAGTCAAAGTATATATATATATTGAAATTAAAATACAGCCGATTATTTCATTGAATATGATAATCAATCTCTTAGATTTCCCTTACTACCGTACCTTCTTGCCCAATCTTAAAATCCACGGGGTTATTGTTGATTGCGAATAATAATGAAAATAATAGGTCTAATTGATCTCCCTTGATCGAATTTGCTACAGGCCCCTCGCTGGCCTAATCCGCCACTTTGGGAGAACTTGGAAGTAACAAATTAAAATTAATATCAAATACTCAAGTTCTTTTAAAGTTTCCTTTGAAGCAGTGAAAAAATCTAAAATTCTAAGTCAACGCAATTATAAACTTAAGTTTTTTTTATACGGAACCCTCGGGTCGCTGACCGACTGGTACTTAACTGGATTTTTTCGTTACATGTTGAAAAACTGAAGCTTTCAAATGTGAGCATGATTTCAACTGGAGCCATTCCAATTTAGTACGGACTTTAAAATGCAATTCACTTTAGATAAGGTTCAAATCTTGCCAAAGTGGAGAATGTATTCTTTTGCACAATGCTTATATATTGAATGCGCTTAGTAAGAATTTATTTTACGTAAACACAATTAACACGTTTGTGACGTTCGGCGCTCCGATTGGCCCACTCCAAGTTCTTAACCAATCAGAGAGCCAAACGCGGTAAACGTTTCGATCGCGTTAATTTAAAAATAACTCTCATTCAGGGCACAGACCGTTTCAATAGAGATCTCATTCATATACAGATTTAAATTTAAAACTTGTTCTAACGATAACTTAAATCAACAACCTAGTTACGGCTGAAACACATAACTAATTTACCAACTTGCTAATGCCAAGTGCTAACGCCTATGAGTAACTTTAATAGTCGTCAGCTTATTCAAACTCTCTTAGAGGCGTCACAGTGAAGCATTAAAGTACGGAACTAAAGTAGGGAGTTTATAATTATTATCCACTTGACATAACTGTCTAGAGAAATTTAGACTAGCTAGAAGTAGGAAGCTCTTGAACATTATTCTGAATATTTTAATGTTAATAACCTTGCAGGCAATGGTTACTAATTTCTACTTACTTAAGTTCATTTGAATTTATTTATGAAACATTAATCCGAGATCGTGGACGTCATTTTTTTAAAGTGAGAAATTATTATCACATGACTCTGACCGTAGGGGCCCAGCAGAGCCAAAGCCTACTGGGGCCATGGGTTCGCTTCTGAAAGGAAAACCCTGGAATGTAAGGCAACGAAGGAACATAGGAATGGGTTTTAGTCAGTAAAAGTCTGACACGCCCTCCCGCTCCGCCCAAGGGCGAATGAAATCATTGGATGACGCCCACCTAAAAAAAACACTTCATTTTCTTTTATTCCGTCTTGATGTTTTAGTTCCAAAAATTGAACCTAACTCAAAAAATGAGACGGGCAAATCTGCTGTCATGTTTACATTTACAGCGGACACATTTTAATAAATATTTAAGTAGTCGGCCTTTATACAGTAACAAAGAATTTACCTTTCTATGTAATACCTATATATGTATATTAAAGGTTCAGAAAAATATTTAAAAAAATGCCTAGACATATGTAACAACTGAATTATTGGATGTCTTAAAAATAGTTTTTAAGTGTTTGTATGGAGTTTGGGTGTTTTCAGGGCTCCGTACCTCAAAAGGAAAAAGCGGAACCAAATCAAAACTAAATATAATCAGATCTGCGGTCCCTTGAAGCTGTGAAAAAATTAAACTTCTGAGTTAACGAAAAAAAAAGATAAGGCCGTTTATTTCGCAAAAACGTGTATTTCTTCGACACACTCAAGGGAATCAAAATTCGTAGAGTAGTTCCCGTTTACCTCGAATCCTGAAATTTAGCATGAAGAAAGGTTTTATAGCACAAGTATAGGAAAAATAAGAAAACTGTAAATTTGTAGTTACGTCACAAAACAAAATTGCGATTCGGAAAAATCTTCGTATCTTAATTCAGGAATTGAACTGTTTTCATAGGTAAGTTTGTACAGAAACCGCAGTGCGCGAGTTTGACTCACACTTGCCCATTTTTTAGGGTTCCGTAACTCGTAACTCAAAAGGACCTTTATACGATCACTTTGTTGTCCATCTGTCTATCTGTTTGTCAAGAGCCTTTGTCTCTGGAACGCATAGAGGTATCGAGTTGAAATTAAAACCATTTACTCATGTCTGCAGTCTCTTGAAGCTGCAAAAAAATCAAACTTCTAAGTTAACGAAAAAAAAGAAGATACGGAAAATTCATAGGGTACTTCCCATTGACCCAGAGTCCGGAAATTTGACATAAAGCAAGGTCTTAAAGCACAAGTATAGGAATAAATCTGAAAACTGTAAATTTGTTACGCCACAAAAAAAAACTTTATTGCCATTCGAAAAAATCTTCGAGATTTCCTTCGGGAATTGAACTATTTACATAGACCAAGTAAATTTGTACTCGTGTAATTCGTACTCGCGTACTTAGGGTTCCCCTAAGTACGCGAGTCCGACTCGCACTTACCCAGTTTTTTTATTAAGGATATATGTTTTAAAATCCACATAAACACACATAAGATAATTCAACAAAGAAATAAATAAATACACTTAGGTTCCTGAAAACAAACTTAGGCACACCTACGAGTGTACATAGGATTGTCAATAAAGGAACACAGGTGGTTTTTAGTCAGTAAAAGTCTCACACCCCCTTTTTCTCAACCCAGAACGAAAGTATAATTTCTCACCTCAAAAAAAGAAGAATTAACTACGTATAAAATTTAAAAAAAATATTTTATGCACACCACACTTTTAAACTGCTTCAAAAACCAGTAAAAAACCAGCATAAACGATAGTTTGTACAGCAAATATCGAAGTGACAAGCAATAGATTATAATACCTGCTTGTGAAACTGTCTTCTGAAGTTCCTACAGAGTTTTATATAACAATGTAGGGGAAGTTTTTCAATTCCCAGCACCGCAGACCCCGGTGAAACAGAATAGGGTAGTGGAAGCAATATTGCTCGCAAGTTAAACTCGCTTGACATCGATTCCATGTCAGGCAGTAGATTTTATTCGTTGACAGTTATACTCGTATTCTTTATAATTGAGATCTCAATCTTCAAAGCATTTCAAATTAGCTTCTGCCAGCGGCTTCGCCCGCGAAGAAGTATGTTTCTCCATACTAACTTTGGACTCCCGTTTCTTCCCCTTATAGGGTAAATTTCAGAAAATCCTCTCTTAGTGCTCGCCTACGTCATAAAAGGAAACCTCGTGCAAGATTTCACCCTTCTATCCGCAGTAGTTTCGGCTGTGCGTTGATATGTCAGTCAGTCAGTTTCTCCTTATAAATATATATAGATAAACGATTTACGGGTACTTTTGAATTGTCAAGAAGTCAGTCAGTCAGAAAAATGATGCTGATTGCACATTGAGACGAATGATCAAGAGACTATATCTTTTAAGTCAGATTATAGGTATATTACAAATATGCATATCAACAATCTGCTGATGCCCGGTATCTATGGGTATGCACAATTGTAGGTATGCAAGTGCCAGGCGCTCGGGCTAGCGTGAAGCTAATCCAATCCGAAAGAGAGGCTATGGTAGAACGTACAAATGTCTCACTTCAGGCAGTTTCCAAATGGGGCGCAGCCAATCTGGTGAGATTCAACGCTGCCAAAACACAAGTGTGTCTGTTCACCGCTAAAAGGAGCACATTCATCTTGGCTCCTGCTTTCCGGAATTATTCCCTGAAGTGCACCGACCGCCTTCAGCTCTTGGGAGTTGAAGTTTCCTCAGACCTCACCTCCTCGTCGTTTATGTCGCAAAAAACGTATATTTCAACACTCTCAAGGGAATCAAAGTTCATAGGGTACTTCCCGTTGACCTAGAATCCTGAAATTTGGCATGAAGCAAGGTCTCAGAGCTCAAGTATAGGAAAAAATCTAAAAACTGTAAATTTGTTACGCCACAAAAAAAAACTTTATTGCCATTCGAAAAAATCTTCGAGATTTTCTTCGGGAATTGAACTATTTACATAGACCAAGTACATCCCGAACATCTACAGTTGATACAGCATTGACATCTTAGCCATATTCATTAAGTTTTTAGATATAGCTACAACAATAAAATGACGTAGTCTTAACTTCAGGTATTCCGCATATGATCTCATTAGGCTACATTCTTAGTCAGCTAAGCCGAACATGACCTGTTGACTTATGATAATTAGTCTTACTCTGTAAAGGATTACGCGGTGATCTTACTAAGAACAGGGGATAATATCTACTATAAGGCAAAGCTTACACAATAAGGTTAATAACTACTGACGAAATAAATTGTAAGGAAAACTAATTAACTTGCTCTGAAATCATGGCTTGAATCATCATGATAAAATAATGAATTCTACTGTAGTTTAAAAAACTTTGTTCGAAATAGAGATTGGTATCGATCAAGAATCTAACTTTAAAAATAAATACAATATGCATAAAACAGACAACTAAAATCGCGGCAGGAGACGAGCCCGAAGCTCGCTAAGGACAGGGCTATTCCCGGCCACCGCAGGCGTAGGCTCGTAGACGTCTAGTATTAGGTATCTCACCGTTCAATAAGGACCAGAGGGCTTAGCCAAGTTAATCTACAATCGTTAACGCTAGTAGAAAACTTCTATCATCACTTATATCATCCTATGACATCCTCCGGACATTTACTGGACGATTGAACGACGAGCTACCCATTGCTCGCCGTCCGCAAGCCCCCGCCTACAGCGGCCGGAAATCGGGATCGGAATCCCGGCGGCAAACTTCAAATGCATGGGAATGACATCATATTAACGTTAAGTCACGTGGTCAGAACAGAGGAATCGGAGACGTTACCGACTGTACACAGATATTCGAAACAAAACGGTCGCATCTTGTCTAAACCTGCAGCTCTGGGTCGAGGGCACCAGACCAGCGGGATTTTTTTTTTAAATCATCGTGACTCTGGAACGCAAAGGGCAACAGACTGAACACATGTAGGTTTTATACAGTAAATCCAACTCTGACACTCCTAACAAAAATAAGGCGTACAAAACTCAAAACGTAATGGACACGTATCGGTTAATCCAATCACACACACTCTAGTCCAATATAGTTCACATAGGCTCTAGAATAAAGCTGGCCAGTTGAATTCATTCATTCGGCTTTTGTTTCCCAATGTTCGCCCGAACCGCTCACTCGTTGCAACTGAGTGCACATGCATGTTTCAAACCGATGCGACCGCTTGCTCAAATTCGCTGAAGATTTAACGAAACATAGACCGCAACTATCTATTCAAACTTCGCCTCTTTTATCACTTTCATGTCACGCCATCTCAGAGATTATTTGTTAATTCTAAAGAATTTTTCCTCTTGTTTTTGTGTCTTTTGTTTTTACTTCAACGCCTTCGAAGTTGTCAAGCCTTCGCTCTTGAAACTTTGGTGTTTTGTTTTTATTAATATGAATATTTTCCTTTGTTTCAGCGAGTACGAATTTAGTGGGCAAGTTTACGCAGAGCGTCCGTCGTATCGTACAAGATGTCAAGGATGAAGGTACTTCCAGTAAGTAGTCGACATTTATTTCTTTATTATATCTTGAATGGCTCAATAATCATGATTGATATCTATCAATTCATCTCTATTGTGAAGTCATGATTGCAGTGATTGTATCTCAGAATCGTAAAATGATTAGGTAATCATTTGGAATCTAATTTGTGCTTTTAGCTTGTTTTTACTGCGTTTTGATTGGCCCTACCAAGGTCATTTACTTCACGCAAAGAATGATATTGGTTTAAAAAAAAATCAATAAATTTGTAAATAATATTACAAATGATATTGGTTTAAAAAAAAATCAATAAAATTTGTAAATAATATTACAATTACTATTAACTGGTTTTTTACCTTTCTAATATTTTTGATATTGTTTTAACATAGGATGTTGTCTGAAGCACTGACCATTAAAGTTATACCTACGATATTTATGAATATGGAGCGTAGTTCTGATAGACTCGGGAGCAAATGCGGGTAGGAGAAGATTAGTCTCGGAGACGGGCGGAATGTTAAGAGGCTGGCTCGCCGAACCGGTCATTGATTTGTGTAGCCAGTAGTCATGGCCTGCGTGGACTGTGAGAACGTATCTCATTTGTTATGGACCCCGTTTGTCATTTGTTTAGCAATCGATGGGTGCACGTAGGACTACTTGTGGTATGCATTATATACTAAGCTGTGACAGAAGTTTTGGTCCGTGGAAAATGTCTGACACTTATGATACTACTTCAGAATAATATTATAAAAATCAGCCATAAAAAATTAAGATAAATTACTCTTATTTTTAGTTCCCTTTCTCACCTGGTACCTGTCCAGGGGCTCCAAGGAGGAGCTCCACAAGCACACAGGTATTCAAAGCACATAAGACGCTACTGGGAACCTAACGTTTCATCCATGTGAAAATAAGTTATGTCAGACAGCTCCGGGATCTTTATCTATTAATACTGCTAGAAAACATACAAAACAATAAAAAGTTATTATCATATTATGGAAATAAACGGAGCACTGAATGCAAATTAATAGTTTGTACAATTAGATTAGGTATTCATCAAATAAATTAATGCATCTCATATACTATTAAAGCGCTTAGTGGTCACAATAAAATTTTATTACTCGGCAGAACAAAACAACAAACCAACCACGTATTTATTTGAATGGGATAATGCAACTAACTATTAGTTTTAACGTTATTCACAGATTAGTTAAATAATAAGCTCTTCAAATGTGTTTGCAATTAATTCATTGATGGTAACTGCACAAATATTTCTCTAAATAGCATCACTCGGTATTTGAATAGTGCTTGCAAATTTAATGTGATTAACAATAAAACTGCATCATAATAATAGGTCTTTACCTATGAAATTTCCGTCGAAGCATGCAGAAGTGAAATATCGGGTCTCTTTAGTGGTATGAAAAGAGATGCGGGGGTGGGGAGTGCAATCCTTGTACAGTGATTGGCTCGCCGATGTGTACGATGAGCAAAGCGATCCCCGCTCTTTCGCCGAGCGCTCAAGATTCGTGCCGCTTTCTGTAGATAGGTGATGGCGGAATCATTTCATGCAATTCCTGACTCTCCACCCTGTGTCTACCCTACGCCCGTGCTCCAGGCTTTGTAGTTAAATCCATATAAAGTAACATTACCTATTTAAAACATAGTTCAATCAAATAGTCACCATTGCACTTGAACGCAAAGGGCAACTGTAGAAACACTAGTGACTTTCAGTCAATAAAATTCTGATATTCCGAAAACAGTTTCACCCGTCTGACTGTCAGGAAATTATTCTAAGGGAAATTACTCCCGGAATAAAAAAAACTACCGGAAAATTGCAGACTTCGTATGATTGTAAAAAATCCTTATCAGATTATAATTTCTCGATATATTATGAATAAAATCGTTTTAATCTATAAATCACATCCAAATTCATTCGTTTCCAACACAACCGTGTCGCATTTAGAAAAAATAGCTTACAACTTATCTTACTTCTACTTAACTTATATAATATAATCTAAGGGCGTTTGTAATGATCCGATTACATATACGAATACATTATAACGTCATTTATTTCCCATGAAATTCTCGCCAAGACTTTCTTTGAAATATTATTTATACCGCTCATTAAACATAAGAGGCTATTTCACAAGATTTTGGCAGTAACGCTGATTATATGAAAGCTGCCTGTTAGTTTTTCGCTTTTCATAATTCCTCTGGTTTATTAATGCTAAGTACTAGGTCTGCGCTTAATAATTTTCCACTTTTCTCTATGCCAGGCGGGCAGACGAAAGAAGAGGTGATAGAAACCAACGAGCGTCTGCGCGGAGTGCGCGTGCGCCTTGACGAGAACTATGACACGGCGAAGAAGGCGCTGGTCACACTCATGGCGCGCTACTCCGAGTCTAAGGCTCAGAGGAACGTGTTCACCAGATACACACTTCTCAAGGCTATGATAAAGGTATGATTTCTATAAGTACTTGTAACATATTTTACCTATATTTTACAAATCAAGTCAGCTATGGACAGGCTGGTATTCACGAATGTACCAGGATGTTGGTCAGCAGGGAAAAGGAACGATCTTTAGGTCCATCACATGATGTCTCTGTGTGGTGATAACGACCGCTCTATCAAAAGTGTGATAGCGAAGAAGATGAAGTTCGGAAAGTATGTCCTTCCTTCCAATCAAAAAACCTAAGCCTTTTTTTCCACTCCTCTCGATCTTAGCCTAATTAGTAGTAGACCTTCCCGACATTTGGCCGAAAAATAAATAAATGGCCATTTTAAAAGTCGAACAAATTGAAACATGCTGAGCAGCAGAACTAGATGGCGCTGAACGTATTATTCAGAGACAACATACGTTTATGACTAGAAGCAGAAGGTTTTTTGATCCAATAAAAGATTAACGCGTTCTTCAGCCTGAGAGCAATAAATTGCTCTTTGCAATTCATCACTCTGATGGCTCGGAAAAGGCCAACACGCTTGTGTTGTTTGCCTTTATTTTTGTTCAATCGGACAATGCAGTTAGTAGCAGATGGCTTTTACTGCTTCGACAGGTGCGCTTACAAGCTTTCAGCAAAACGAACACCTACCTACGTGTGTTCGTATTTCGATGATCTGGAATGTATCGTCAACAGGAGAATTTAGGCTTTTTTGAGTGCAACCGAAAGTTTGTATGAGTATGTATGTGTGTGTATGTTTGTTACTTCTTCACACTCAAATGGCTGATGGGTGGCTTAAGTGACCTAGATTAACACATAGGCTGTAATTTGTCAAGTTGAGAAATACTAATTTCTTGTAGACGGACTCGCGGATGGCAGCTAGTACTGACAAACTGATCTAAAGTAGATCTTTCATCTTTGGATCTAGAGTGCAAAGTGAAGTAATACAGTGTTTATTTATTGCATAAAATCTATACATACCTGTGTAGTTGCAGATAAGTCTTTACAATATGGGTTCATGACCCTGTGGGGCGCAACATATTAAGTTAATTATGACAAATTTATGACTTAATAGCTTCTGCAAGCGACGTAGAAAATTATCCCAATGAAACGTTCTCCAAACACACACAAAGCCGTTTGAGCGTGAAATATTAACAAACATATGTGCATTCACATAATATGTATATACATATTAGCTGTCGCCTTTGTTATATTAGTGTGAACTACGATAGTCTTAAGTATACCTAATAGGGAAAGAGAGATATATTAGTGATATAAGTAATGTGGTGATATTTTTTTAAACACAAAACCATACAGTTTCCTAAGCATAATATGTTACTAGTGTGAAGATATTTATTCTCCTCACGCTCGTAACAACTCGCTAACGCTGTTTCATGAATGTGCTTGCTTGGAACTGTGTGGTATTCTGTTTAAAAAAATATATCACCACATTACTTATATCACCAATATAATTTCCTTTATTGTTTTTATTCTTGATAGGTTCGCGCTTGACCGCTATCTCACCTGATGGAAAACGACGATGCGGTCGACGATGGAGCGCACTTACCTAGAAGGAACCTATTCACCCTTGACTTAAAGATTCCCGGGTTGCGGTTCCGGGTCTTTACCATATACGAGTTTAAAACAAATATTTACATTTGGTAGATTTTAAGTTATCTAAGTTATGGATGTTTTGCCTGAAATAACTGACATGCAAAAATTACATCAGAAGGTACAAAGTCAGAAAATATATGCCTAAGAAAACATTTACCCGAAACCTCGGTAAACATACAACAATCAGGTCTAGACAAACGATAGCCTCGCAAAATTAATTACCTACTAGAGAACTTTGCGAACTCGATCTATCCCGTTCTGGGCAATCTAGGACCGGCATTACTTTAAGACAAACACCTAAACAAAGTAACTACCTCCAGTTAACCCACCCTTGTAGATTTTGATTAGAAACTTATTTATTTATTTATTTATTAAAACTTCATGCAAATAATAACACTGTAGGGAGGCGGACTTAATGCCTTCGGAATATAATTCTTGTTACGTATGACAATGTACACCATGATTTTGTTGAGCGATTAGCTGCCGCGCTGCGTGTCGCAAGTTCGATTCCCGCACGGATAAAATATTCGTATTGTCTATATACAAATGGTTGTTCAGGGTCTGGGTCTCTTACATAAGTAAGTTTACACAACATTACTTTTAGTATATATGCGAAACCCGAAACACGTGTCTAGTATTTTTATGTAATGATTCTATGTGCAAAATTTCATGACTGTATCATGAAATAAGTAGCAAGAAAGCTTGTTGTGTTACCTGGTTATCCGCACAAATACATAGTCAACGGGCCATCTGGGTGACTGAGGAGTTGTTTTGCTCCCGCACCCAACTGTGCGCTGGTTTCTTATGCCTGCTATGACCTTCCGGGACCTGTGTTGTACTAAGTGTCGATGGTGGCCAACTTGTGACCTTTTTTAAATATTTTTGGGAAAAAATATAACATGGAGTAAAAATGATTGGATCGATTCAATTACTGATTCTGAACAAACTATATTCAGGTTTCGCAAATACTAAAAATAATGTTGTATATTTGTGACCGCACCACGATACATGAGCAATTATTGGTGAGGAGCAATGTTTTTATTTATATTTAGATAAGTATATATGTATGTCACAGTCAAAACTGTTAATTGGTAAACCACTTTTAACTGCAAGATTTGGTCAAAAGTACTTTTGAATAATTAATACTGCTTTAAAATTACTAGTTTTTACTCAAAACCCTGTTAGGTGGACAGGTTATTTTTGTAATTTTAGTAAATAGTAAGACTTATAAATAAATTAAACGTATAGTATTTTTTTTAACAATAAAAATTTAAACTGTTAAGATTTTTGACTAATTACCTAACAGTAGGTATTTCTGTAACATACAAAACACATTATAAGGGTATTCACGATTTTGCTGCGAGGTCGCATTCCTCAGTTATGTGAAAGGTTACAGTGACATAATGTGCCTATTATTATATAACCTACATTACCAATTAACTGTGCTAATATAATTATAATGACTAATCTACTCATATTAATAGAGACAGGTTCAGGTCAAGTATTTGTTGCTTTAGCATTTAACACCGTTAATTTCGTTCGACCCGGATTTACCAAAGCATACCTGGCCATTGGTAGTCCGAAATCGAATCCTCGGCTCTTGGAACGCATGGTAAAACATAATGAAGACATAGGTGTTATTTTTGTCAGTAAAAGTCTGACACACCCTCTCGCTCCGCCCCAGAGCCGGAGAAGTCATTGGATGATTTTACATATTAAAAAAAAACGGAATATGCACGCGAACGTTGATTTTTCATACCAAGTTTAAATAAAATTCGGCCGTATTTACACATCATCCTTAGGTTGATGTGATTCATTTATTTTAATACTAGCTGACCCTGCGAACTTCTTACCACTAACACTAACAGTCAATGAACAGAATGTAGTAACACCTTTTTCTATGTTTGTATTATATGCTTTTTCATTTTTTGTTAGTCAGTTATTCTTCTATTGGATCGGAAATGAATCCAACAAATCAAAGATAATCAAAATTGGTCCAACCGTCCTCGAGTCATAAATAGTGTAACTAGTCCTCCTTCTAAATCCATTTATGGGTATAAATGGATAGGGTTGTATGGAACCCTAAAAAAGAAAGTAGGAAGTGGTGATCATGGCAATAGATCTCGAAGATAAAAAGCTTTTACAAGGGTGGAAAAAAACAGAGAAATACAAAACAAATAAAAATGTATTCATTATGCAGATAAATCCTGCAAAAACAAGACGTAAGACAGATAAATATTATATGTACAAGTATAATTTATGAAACGAATGCGCAACAAGTCGTACATTTGAATTCAATGCACTTTGAAATTACGCCGCTCAGACTCATTTAAATACTTGGGAATTGTAAGAGGGCCTCATACATTCATACATTAAAGAGGGGTTAGAGTCTAGACTTAGTAATTTATGACTGACTGAGATTAATGTTAATTTGGAGACGTAATCCTTATATTACAAAACTAGTGATCCGCCACATCAGCCTTGCAAGATTGTTACAAAAAATATGCATGTATTATACACTTAAACTTTCCTCATAAGTCTCTTTATTTATTGGTGAAAACTGCGTGAAAATCTGTTTAGCAATATTTGAGTTTATCGTGAAGAGACAGACAGACAGACAGACGCAGCGAGGTTTTTTTGTTAAAAGTAGGTATGTTTATTAGAAGATAAATTAAAGTTATAAGTTATGCTCCTTTTTTTCAGATGGGAAAATCATCTAATGACAAATCGCGCTTTTGAGGGGAGCGGGAGATAGTGTCAGACTTTTACTGACTAAAAACCCACTCAATTATGCTCCTTCACAATTCATGCAAGTGAGCGGTGCTTAAGAGCTACAAACGTTGAAAAAAAAGTGAGTTATACTCCTTCACAATTTTTTTTTAACGTTGGTAGCTCTTAAGCACCACCGCTCACTTGCATGAATGCAAACGAATACTAAATTTTAGATTTTCCGATGACTTCTCATCATTTAAGGCCGTAATCACCAGCTACTGGGTATAATGGTCCCCTTTCTTCAACCGACCGCGACCTCGTGGTTTTATACCCAAGAAAAACTTCTTTAGTTTACTACACTCTAATGGATTACTTCGTCCGCAACTTAATACGTATAAATGCTCTCAAGTAAGGATACCTGTCACTTGCTTATAAAAATTCAACAGCGATCACTTGAGCTATTTGTCAACGTTGCTTGTTTAAACTTGCAGCAAACGTTTGCCTTGTGCAAGCTGTATACTGAACAGCGGGTTTAAGAGCGGCCAACCCGAGATACATTTCCATACAACCGCTCTTACGTGATTATGATGTTATTACACATCTTTCTCCAGATATTTTGACATAGATATATTGTGGACATTATATAGGTCTCGATTGAAATTAAAACATAAATTTGTGTAATACTAATCCAGGGAATAACCTCTGAAAATCTGTTATTTTACGTGAACTTTGGCCCTTAATAATGTACTCATAAATTAAAAATGTAAAAAAAATATCTATAAAAACCTTGCTCATTTAATCAGGATTCTGAACAACGACTCTTTTTTTCCAAAATCTTTTAATAAATCTTAAATTCACATATTTTCTATTGGAAGAGGCTTTTAAACCATGCTCATATTGACGATAGACGAGTGGGGGAGGGCCCTCTTAAGGACTTTGGAGTACCTATTATATTTACGTAAATATTGCTTGCAGAATTTAATGCTACCAAACAACAAGGCTCTTGTGCATGCCAGGGCTGTAAGATTTTTCGTAAGACACTATAGCCCTGGAACGCAAAGAGTTGCTAAAGGAACACACGTGGATTTTAGTCAGTAAAAGCCTGACACTCCCTCTCGATACTTTACACTTTTATTTAATATATTAAAATTTAATACTTTTTATCTGACTACTAAATAGCATCAATAAATTTAGTGGTATCCGAATCGTCAGTAAAAAATATTGAAATTAAAAAGTGTAGATTTGGACTTTATATAACTGTATAAAAAAAGAGACGCAGTTGTCCAAATATATTGTGTCCGAATCGTCAACATCTCTTTTTTATACAGTTCAATTGTCGATAAAAAAAGAACGTCTCAGATACGTTTTTCTTTGAATTCTATCTTATACCGTTCATATATGGCGATAAATAGGCCAGCGTCAATATGTCTATCACTCAGCACTATAGGAAAAGTAAGATGTCCCTTATGTAACAATAACAAACAGAGTTTAATAAATTTGTTTTTTTTCAGAAACATTTGTTGTTTTTTCGCCTTCTGAACAAGTTATAATGAACCTGAAGAATTTCCCTTACCCTAAAAGTTAGTCCAGTATTAAAACTTAATAGTGAAATATTCTTAGTATCTACTTTTTGTTAGGTGAGAAAACATCCAATGACTTCTCCAGCTCTAGGGCGGAGCAGGAACGCGAATCAGACTTTTACTGACTAAAACACACTCCTATGTTCCTTCTTTGCCTTCCCCCGGGGTCTCTTTCGCACAACCCATGGCCCCAGTAGACTTTGAACCTGCTGGGCCTCTACGGTTTTGCTGACGTCTTCTTGAAGCGCGCGTGGAACACTTCGCACGGTCGTCGACTCGGACTTGGTCCAGACGGCTATCGGACAACCGGACGGCGAGCTACCCATTGCTGGTCGTCCCCATGCCCACGGCTACGGTCGCTGAAAATCGGGGTCGGGATCCAGACGTATCAGTCATGAGGAAGTCTGTTCCCTCGCGCGTGAGGCCACCTCCTTCAGGCAGAAGGAAGCGGCCGCCTGCCATTCCTCCTCACTCCGAATCAATATCTACGGAAAACTAAACCAATTATCAAGTTACCAATATTATAAAGGCGAAAGTTTGTATGTAGTTTTGATTACTCCTTCACACTCACACAGCTGATCGAATTTGGTTGCACATTTCTAAATACACACATAAACATTTGTCTTGGGTAGGAATCAAAACTACGATCTCCGGCATAGCAGTCATGGCAACTAACCACAATACCAGAGATTGCGAACCTATGGCACTCGTGCTAGTGGTAGCATGCGGCAAAATAATTCGGGCACGCCAGTGAAAGAAGAACAGCATATAGGTGATTTGAAACACTAGTAATCACACCAATTTTCTCTTTTATATATCTATATATATAAAAGGAGAAACTGACTGACTGACATATCAACGCACAGCCTTAACTACTAAGACTAGGAGCGTGAAATTGCACAAAGCTTCCATTTATGACGTAGGCGAGCACTAAGAGAGAATTTTCCAAAATTTACACCCTAAGGGTATGAAAAGGGGGTCCAAAGTTTTTATGGTGAAAACCGACTTTCACGCAGGCGAAGCCGCTGGCAGAAGCTATTAATTGAATAAACAAACTACTGTAAACATTACGATATACGAATTTTGAGCTGCTAATTAAAATCTAAATGCTATAGTTTAAATATTTGTTCATTAAATCACTAAGCCAAGATTCTTTGGCTGCACGCAATGACTACATTTTTTTTTTGCATATTTTTAGTTGCATGTCCTCATATAAAGGTTCGCCATCCCTGCACTAGACCAACAGGCCAATCGAGTTGTTTTTATTCCAGAAATATGTTCCCTTGGGTTAGTTTTTTACTGTCACACAAGAGAAACCGCTAGCAATAGCAAAACCTTTTGGAAAAATGAAAACCATAATACGACATTATATTCCATTTCCAAATTATTTATAACGGTATTCTCGTTCCCATTTGTTAGCTTACGTGGGTGACTGAATAAGCAGAATTCTGTAGAATGTCGTTGTGTGTTCGCCAAGTTAAATTACACGGTCCTGCTTGCATCTGGGACCATTGTATAATTGCGTTTAGAAATTACCACCCTGCTACTGTGTTCGTCTTCATTATTTAAAGCCGTGTCTGGATTTAGAAGGAATGGGTTTCTTGGTTTTTAAGAAATTAATTGAATTGTTAGGCTCCCTTGTGTTGTTTTTGTTTACACTTGCTTTATAAACATGAGTATAGTTAGGATATAATTCCACGGGAAATTTCTGAAAGGGAAACTGTGGTTCTAGAACGCAAAGCGTAAGTAAAGAACACAGGTTTTAGTCAGTGTATTGAACTGCTTATTGGAGTGTTTACGGTTATCAACATCACGACACGCATACACCTATTCGCACGACACAACTTCTCCGGTCGACCGCGACTGATAAGTGTCAAATACATCACTCAACATTCAACATTCAGTCACTCAACATTTCCGCCAATTACTGACCTCTACTTTTTACCACTGAGGTCAGTGTCGCCAATACTTTAAAGTCAGTAATAGTCTGATGCGCCGTGCCGCCATTCTACCCCAGTACAGAGAGTCATTGGATGATTTCCCACCACCAAAAAAGTCAGGGTATAATATTTCCCTTGCTGGGAGACACGCCTCCACACTGTGAAACCTGACTGGGTCGGTAATTCACCAAGTGGGGGCAGCACAGTTACTGGATGTTTTTTTTTAGAGTTGCGTACCTGACTTGGCAAAATAATGACTTCTAAGTTTTTGAAGCATTGAAAAAATCAAGCTTCTAAGGCAATACAGTCTAAAGATTCAAGCCGTTTATGGCACATTTTTAACACTCGCAAGGAAATCGAAACCTGATAATTAAAGGCAAGGCAAAGCCATTAGGCAAAAAGTACAAATAAAGCAAAAATCAAAAACCATAAATCTGTAGTTAAATTATAAGCTTATAATTCATTTTTGATACAGAATGCAGGCATTTGTTTCGTTAGAATGCGGAATTAACACATTTTAATATTTGCAGTATTTTTTAGAAAATGTATCGAGCCAGCTTTCTCGGTAAGTTTCGTTGAGTTACCCGCTACTACAATAAAATCCTCAGCTTCATTTCATCGAGCTTGCGCCTGTTTTCAGGACTCCATATATGGTCCAGTTGCATAGACACTTCAAATACAAAACTACACCAAGTTAACATAACAACATCCAGTAAGAACCAATTTGTGAATAATTAAACAGCCACTGAACTTCACTGGAAAAAACTCGCCATAAAATCCCTAACTGGATGTTTTAAAATTTTCATCTAAAAAAGTGAGGGGATGTGTTAGCTCATTAAAGGAGTTAAAATTTCAGGACCACTCTCGCTTACCAATAATAAATATTTAAATTAGTCTAAACATAAAATCAAGTTAACTCAGTAATGGTAAACGACCCAATTAAATTGTTGTTTGTCTTCTTTTCTCAAACAACACAAACTGATCGAAAACTTTTTTGTTCTATAGGTAATTATTACTGACAACCTTAATTAGATGAAAAACATTGTAACTGAGTTAGCAGTATCGCGGAGAACGTGCCAATCTAAATTCACCCTTATTATAAACACGTCACGTACCATACCTACTTATACTTACAACCTTAGCGATAGGGCTGCCCCACCGAATTTCAAAGATCTATTACCTACCTACACTTTGTGCGGCCCGAATATGAAATAAGAAACAATTGGTTCCCTCTAATACATTTATTAACGTCAAATTATTATCAGAGCGTATCTTTCTTTTTTATTTTGGCATGTTACTAAGATAATGTTTACCAGTATTCCACTTATATTCAACCATATAATGTTCCCAATGTTGGGACTCAGGCTTCCTCTATAGGAGAAGGAATGGGCCGCAATCCAACACGCCCGCCCAGTGAGGGTTTGTGAATGTCACATGTCTTCAAACTTTTAGTTCTAGGACATGCCGAGGGCTGGCTGTGATTAAACCCGCGACATACAACTCATAAGTCGGGGCCAATACCATCTGACCACTACTGACCGTATTTGGCTTATAATTTGGTAATCTTATCAAATAACCTTTGAAACTTATAAAGAATATTTAGTTACAAGCTGAAATGTAGAAATATAAAAGCGACCGAGATTAATAATAACTATCAGAAACTCAAATATATTTTGTTTTAGAGCTGTGAACAAGTTTAGGAACATTTTCAATTTATGACCCTGTCTGGGCCATACCTGGTAGTTATCAACAGGTGTTGGGCTTTTTAGGGTTCCGTAGTCCTAACAAGGAACCCTTATAGTTTCTCCATGTCCGTCTGTCTGTCAGAATATTTAGTTACATGCTGAAATATAAAAGCGACCGAGTTTAATAATAAATAGCAGAAACTCAAATATATTTTGTTACAAGTTTAGGAACATTTTGAATTTGTGACCCTGTCTGAGCCTTATCTGGTAGTTAGGTGGCTTATCAACAGGTGTTGGTCTTTTTAGGGTTCCGTGATCATAACAAGGAACGCTTATAATTCAAAGTCAAAGTCAAAAGTTTTTTATTTCACATAGGCCTACATGGGCACTTATAAAACGTCAGAAGCTAGTGCACGGTTCCAAATTGGTCGTTTCCTATGGAGAAGAACCGGCAAGAAACTCCATGGTTACTCTTTAAAAAAAAAAAAAGATGTTACAATATTTCTATATTACAGAATAAGTAGATATTATGTAAGGACAGTGTAGACTGGTTAATATTGTGCTAAAAAGTACAATGTGTAATTGTAATATATACATTGCTTTTGCAATATTTTTTATTTTTTGTTTATTTTTTATTATTTATATTGTTAACATATTATTTATTAATAATTGTAATTGTTTATTTCACTTGCTTTTGTTTATATAGCCTCTTTTTTATAATGTGAATGTGAGAACACTGTAGACTCCGCGAATTCTTAGGTTCCTTTTTATTATGATTATTTTTATTGTACTTTATTGACCAGTCTACACTGTCCTTACATAATAAATCCAATATATTGTAAACAGAAAATATTGTGTCAACAAATTCTTTTTTAAAAGAGTAACCATGGAGTTTCTTGCCGGTTCTTCTCCATAGGAAACGACCAATTTGGAACCGTGCACTAGCTTCTGACGTTTTATAAGTGCCCATGTAGGCCTATGTGAAATAAAAATCTTTGACTTTGAAATCTTTGACTTTGAATAAAAATAATCATAATAAAAAGTAACCTAAGAATTCGCGGAGTCTACAGTGTTCTCACATTCACATTATAAAAAAGAGGCTATATAAATAAAAGAAAGTAAAATAAATAATTACAATCATTAATAAATGATACGTTAACAAAATAAATAATAATAAAAATAAAATATTGCAAAAGCAATGTGTTAGAAAGAAAAGAAGTATATATTACAACAAATGTGGAGCAGAGATAGATACATTTACACAATATTAAGACCTACCAGGGATCTCTATGTCCGTCTGTCTGACAGAATATTTAGTTGCAAGCTGAAATTTAGGTATGGAAAAGCGACCGAGCCGACCGAAGACCGAAGTATTAATAATTCAAAACTAACAGAAACTCCAATATGTTTTACTTTAAAGCTGTGAACAAGTTTAAGAACCTTTGTGACCCTGTCTGAGCCTTACCTGGTAGTTAGGTGGCTTATCAACAGGTGTTGGGCTTTTTAGAGTTCCATAGTCTTAATAATTATAGTTTCTCCGTGTGTGTCTGTTTGTCCATTCGTCTGTTGGCGGATTAGACCCTGACCTGTACCATGACGTTTAAAGTAAGATTGATTCATTCTTATTTCCAGTGTGGGTAAGGGATGGCGCTAGACAACCTGTATAGCTCTGTCTCTTAGCCACACTGAAATAAGAATGAAACAATCTTACTTTGAACGTCATGGTAACCTTGCCTGTTAGTACTAGAAAGCTGTAATTATACAGGAGTTTTTTTGTCTCAATCAATACTGTCAATTGATGAAAACCTCTTTTAACTGCATTAATTGGTTAGCAGTACTTTTGGCCAGTTTAAACTGCTTTCAAAATACTAATATTTACTTAAGAACCTATTAGGTTAATAGGTTTTTTACTGACTTCCAAAAAAAGGATAAAGTTTCTCAAGTCGTCTGAATTTTTTTTGTTTGTATCTTGTTCAGCACTACCTTCGTCAAATAAGAACTGATTTTGACGATTCTTTATTTTTTTTCTCTGGTCTCATTTAAAATTGAAAAACAGATAAAGAACTTCAGAGATAGACCATGGAACACTACATTAAATATAAGCAAGTCTTCCCGGAAGATTCTTCTGGGATTACTGCAATCGCATATTTATTTATTGTTAACACTATTACATAACAAAACATCACACCTCTACGCTTTGAATTTGATTTGTAAAGTAAACACCAATTATGTTCAAATATGTTATTAGGGTTATTAATTAGCGCATAACTTTTGGTTTATGAAGCGATCTTGATTTTACGCATTTAACATTTTAATTTATTAAGTAAGTGTTTTGACTACAGTCAGAATTAATTTTGACTAATTAAGAGTCTTGACGGTAACATATCTAGGTATTAGGTGTGTGTAGCGACATCTATGGCGTCACATAAGAACTAATCCGGCATCGTGCAATTAAAAGTTCTCCGCGCGATCATCTATCAGTTGCCCATCAGACATAACGTCCCGTCTGGCCGGAGGATCCTTTCAACGGAGGCTTGAAGGACTTTACTCTCTGTTCCGCTTACCTCTAAATGTGTATGTATGTGTGTATGTTTGTTACTTCTTCACGCTCCAACGACTGAACGGCTGAAAGGATTTGGATGAAATGTAGCACACGGGTAGACCATATCGTGCAATAGCAAAAAGGATACTTTTCTTCTCGGGAGTATGTTCCCTTGGAACTATTTTGTTCTTTCACATGGGCAAAGCTGCTGGCAGCAACTAGTAACTCCTATGCAATGAACCCTTCCGTTAGAAATTCGTTAAAAGAAATATGCTTTTACTTTCACTTAGAACTAGTGTTTTATTAACGTGTTAAACATAAATAATTTTAACAGATACTCTTTCACCATACTATAATACACCAGCAATATAGAATCTAGAAAGACTTGAAGACAAAAAAAGGTTTACCTACTGGGTTTTATTTAGAATTACTCTTATGCAGCCCTGAGTTTGGAAGTTGGTGAAGTGACACCCACGTGCCTCGGAAGCACGTAAAGCCGTCGGCCCGTCTAAACTCGTGGTATACACATTAAATGTAGACCAACTGAAGTGTGACGTCGTGGGCACTCTCGATTGGACCCCGAGAACGAGTAGACGTCATTCCCAAGTTGTGCCTGCTTACTGATAATTTGGTTGTTTCATTTATAAATCCGAATCCCTAATCAGTGATTTTAGTGAACACCACACCGGCCACGTCAAATTACCATCCCATCGGACTATGACAGTAAACAGAGAGTGCACCTTTGCGCACACACTTGTGCACTATATATCTAGCTAAACTCTATTAAGATTGGCCACCGTGATCGAAATTCGGTTTGGAAGATTAGCTTTTCTTTTTTTTTACGTACGTGTAAATAGTACACCACAAACTACTACTGCGTTTTTTTTTCTCCTGCTATGTCAAATCCATCCAAAGCTTATCTGTAAAAAGTGGTTGTATTGCCCCAATATTTTAAGCTTCTACTATATATTTTTATTTTATTTTATATCATACAATAAGGAATACTCCTTCTTTCTCCTTCTACCTTCCTATCTTTGATAGATATACATCTATAAAAGATATTGCTAAATTTATTTTGTAATGAAAGGATCTGAAGAACCATTGATAAGCAGAGATTTATAGAACCACTGAGGAGTCGTTTGACAACATGATAGTAACTAGAAAAAGCAATGTCGATATTTTAATGAAGCTAACACTACATTGTTTTTTAGCCACAATCTCACCTGATGGAAAGCGACGATATGGTCGACGATGGAACACAATAGCTTAGAAGTAACCTATTCACTATTAACTTAAAGAACTCCAAGTTTCCTAATAGCTACAATTAGGAAACACAGATTCCGACAGGGATGCATTGTGAGTCTTAAGGAATCGACAACACATTTAAATTTGTTGTTGTTATTGTTAACTAGAAACAAAAACAAATCACGAAAACTATTAAAGAAAACTCCAATAAGAACTCGAATTACTTTACTGAAAAATTGCTCCAGAATCAAGAATCTGAAGGCATTTTAATAAAACTAAGTGGTAGTGCCCGTCAATATTGGAAATGAAATTAAATCTTATACTGGTATATTAAACGAAAAGAATCGTGTAACCTACAAAGGAATTTAATATTTGCGTTCCAATTCGGTGGCACAAAGATAAAAATATCTGTTAATTTGATGATCCAAGCTTGTCTGAATTGCGGAAATGTTTGAAAGAGTTACGGTGGCCCTGGAACGGTTAGGGCAACTGAAGAAACAGGTGGGTTTTAGTCCGTAAAAGTCTGACATTCTCTCTCTCTCCACCTAAAGCAAGACAAATTATTAGATGATTTACCACCTCAAAGAAAAAAAAACCTGAAACCGAGACCCGAAAAGAAAATCCGAGTTGAGGTTAAGATGTTGTGCCGATTGTTATTTTTGAGTGAGTGATATAATTTTACTATAGGTACTATTAGTTTGGATTAGTAGTCTAGAGCTTAGTGCATGATTAGTAGAAGTGTTTTGTAACAGGACTGACATTATCACTAAGTGATAAAACTCCATACATTTAATAAAGAATTTTAAAAAATAACCGAGAACCACCATCGACTTCCCCACGTAATAACTTACAATATAATGCGAGTTAATGTACCATTCCAATCGTCTTAGGGCTATTCCTTACCCCTGAAACATAATCGGATTCTATGCCAAAATTTTCATAATTGAACCACACAGAAACGAAGTAACAACAACAATCGTGACCCGCATCTGAAACAATAGAATCTTCGACTTACCTACTTTAATAAGGCCACAATCCACGACGAATGTTGACTCACGAAACCATCAATCATTCCTCGGTTGTACATCACGATTTTACATCGACCACTGCATGTAGGACAACTTTATGAACTCAATACCCAAGAAAAAAAAAAGAAATTCCAGCGAACCTTCGAATTTATATAGAGGCATGAGAAAGTCGTAAATCAAAGTGAAAGCCCTAACAATAGGAATGGAGATGCCGAGGGAATAACTGAAAGCAATCTTCAGGTAATAACTTTCTTCTACCAATTTATTTTTATTGCAATTTTAGGGTCAAGTACTTTTAATTTTGTTCGTTCGTAGTAACTCAACGACTTCATATTTCAGCTCAAATATTGACTTGAACACGTCGATGTGATTGTTTTGTTATGTCGTTTTCAATGGCAACAAATTTAATTGTGCTCCGTACATTTGCAATACACTTAACGTAATTACTTCTCTGTTCTCGATTTAATCAAACATCGCACCTCGTTCGTGTGTTGACAGGGAAATAATATGCGTACTACGTAAGCACAGCAATCTCCGGCATCATAACGTTGTACCACGTCGTCATGGAGTTCTCTCATAAATATGCAGTTTGTTCCTCGATGTGAGCTTTACTTTGTTCTTTTTGCTTTGCAGTTGATGCTTGTTTTAGAGATTATGTTTTGTTTTAAATAAACTGGTATACAAAAACATTTTTTTTTTAATTATATAAACTAGTGCTTGACTGTGATCCCACGTGATGGTAAGCATAAGCATAATCAGCCTTTTTAATGTTCCCACTGCTGGGACTCAAGCCTCCTCTCTAGGAGAGGGAATGGGCCGAAATCCACCACGCGGGCCCAGTGCGGGTTGTTGAATGTCACATATCTTCAAATTTTTTACTTCAGGTTTAGGTGTATAATATATGGTGTGAATTTTAAAGATTTTTAACACCCATGCGAAGTTGGGGCAGGTCGCTAGTTTTCAATTTAACGAAAACATTTGTTCTGCTATAATATTATTCTTTACATAAATAAATGTCAGTCTTTACAAAACATTGTAATTAAATTGAACATTATTGCATAACATCATCCAAATAAATTCTTTAAATTGCTGCGTCATCAGCTTTTCTTACACAGAATTGATTTTTTCCATTTTCATTAAATAGCTAACGGTACAGAAATGTTGGTTTTACCTTTGGAAAATATTCGGAACGTGCGTCGGTAAAACCGAACGAATTGTGTTGGTCCCGGGGGAAAACGTAATTACGAAACTACTCACCTTTCCTTCGCAATTATTTTCTATTATGACTCTGTTACAAATCCTATTCTTTTGTTCATCAAAAAACAATTTATCACTAATTTATTCAGTATGTTTGTACGTTGAGCAGAAATTCAGGAGGCTTTTCCCTCCTCAAGTTCTACTGTAGACACTCGTGCATTTATCTATACTAATATTATAAAGAGGAAAGATTTGTATTTTTGTTTGTAATTAATAAACAACTCAAAAACAACTAAACCGATTTTAAAAATTCTTTCATCATTGGAAAGCTACTTTATCATGGAGTAACATAAGCTATGTTTTATTTTAAAAAACAATAGGATTCTCAACTAAAACTAAAATAAAGTAAACCAAAGTATGAATAAATTACCTATAAATTTCCTCACATCGCGTGCTCTGTGAAAACTGTTGATGATAGAACAAAACAATGTACTACGATTTTGTAGAGTACATCATTATCTACAGAAATTGTTGCAACACCATCTGTCCAACTGTTATATTTTTGTCATAATAACAGTTTTTTTTAATTTAAAAACTTAATTTAAGCACAGTTTCTAGAAAAGGCCATATTTTTGTACCTTTGTATTAATCTTTATCAAAATAAATTCTTATTTAAGTTTGGTTCAGCACCTGTATATTACTTTTTGAATAATTCAATTCGGACATTCCATTTGAGAGATATCATGATTTTAAAAAATCTATTAGAAAATAAATAAAATCGTTGATAATGGTTCATCCAACCAATTGCAAGATAAGCAAAGAAAAAAAAATCGGACGAAGTTGATCATTGCAACCGAAGCAGAATTGACGTTATGGAGCGGAAAAAATCTTAAGTACTGCCGAGAAAACTATTACCTACCTCCTGCTATCATTTTATTTTATTTAAAAACAAGTATCCTTATTATTGTTATCGTTATGAAACGCTATATTAGTTTAATATACCTACATAAATGAGAGTGTTTCAAAGCGGGCAGTTGGCCAACTTACAGATGTTCCAGTTTGTGATACAATTATTTAAACTAAGTTGCAGCGGCACCGGCACGCGGCGTGGAGGAAGCGTGGGGGAAGCGTAGAGGAAGCGTGGCGGCTCCCGGCTTCGTACTTTTTGCTTCCGATCCAAACGATACCGGTTGATTTCTTTGTTTTACACCGCTTGCTCTACCTTGAGAATGAAACTTGTGGTTCAGTATTTTTATTTTTTAACGTGGATTCAATTTTCTTTTCCGGAGAGAAAGGTTATGTGCGATTGGAAATGAAGCTGGAGCAAATGTTGAAATTTGTTGCGAAATGTACTAGGAATGATTGTTATTCAAGGAGTTTTAAGAGAATGAAGCAAGACAAGTGTGATGTTTTTGTTTACCATGTCACATAAAAGGTATAAATGGCCATCTATATTACAATTCACGAATGTTGTTAGGCACTGTAATTGCAAAAAGTATCTTCAAAACAAGCAAGCAAGGCAAGCTTAAAATAAAATAAAAATACGGGTTATAAAAAGTTTTAAGCAATTTCACATGTCGCCCTAGGAAGTAAGAAAAAGAAACAAACCTAGAATAAGTTAAGGAAACTGGTTCCGTTCAGCTCCGAGAAAAAATTAAATGAATTTTAATTTCCGTTCCCTCGCACTTGGTTGCTTTCAGTCGATAAATCAAAGAGTAGTATTAATAATGCATCGAATATTCCGGTTATGTAAAAAACCTGCATACATTTTACCCGTGAATATTATTTATTTTAAAGCCACTTATCGCATTAAGGTTTCGGCTACTGACCAATAATGCGTTCGAATATGCAGGCCCGTGGCCGAGTCTGTGGTCGATTGGACCCGCTCGAT
The DNA here is from genome assembly GCA_949316375.1 of Mythimna vitellina. NCBI lineage: Eukaryota > Metazoa > Arthropoda > Insecta > Lepidoptera > Noctuidae > Mythimna > Mythimna vitellina. The sequence continues at coordinate 14,324,644 of OX438686.1, forward strand.
TAGTGTCCGCGGGATCACTCGACCCAGTCCCATTTTGAATGTGTCGATTGGACCCACTGCCTAATTTTATTATAAGTACAGTCACGGAAGTAAGTCGAATCTTATAGTTTGATTTTATGACTTAAAATATGTAATACATTTATATAATAATATTAATGAGAATATAAATTTTTTATTTATTCAATTACGTATTTACACTTACGCACCACACTTATCTAATTATGACGATTTTTTTGCGAAACTTAGACTGGCCATTAGCTTGATTAGATAAAACTTGTTCTCTTACTGTTGTTCTTTACAAAACGAAAAATACTTTCCCAGAAGTGAAAATAATGGGGTGTTTCTTTCACTTTTGTAGAACTCTTTGGCGTAAAGCAAAAGAACTGGATTTGTCTAAAACACTAACAGGTAGGATGCATGTAAAACTTTGAGAGAAGAATCTATTGATGAAGGTTGGCTTTATATCATGGGAGAAAGTTCAGCTAGCGAAAAAATATTAAATTTAACGATTATTAGGTTAAGACCTGGTTGTAAAATTCTAATATAGCAAATACTTGGAGCACTTATCAAGAATTGCACAAAACAATATTACCGTGGAAGTATGGAACAACCATATTTAAAAAAATATGTTAAAATTAAGCCAAATATCGCTTAACTTCTAGAAGGATTGAGTAAGGATGTGGCTTATTATTCAACTGCGGTGGAATCTCCTTACTGTATCAAAATATCAAAGTGGCTGCCTGAAACCAAGGAAAGAAAGAATAAGATCAACTATGCAGTGGGTGAACTACTCAGCGGTCAGATTACTGTAGGGTATTGTTTAGAGAAATTGATATTTTAATCAAGTAAGACGATTTTCAACTGATTTACTATTTTTAAATAATATTTTATTGCAAAATTGAAAAATGAACGTTGACATTTTTTTTTACTATTGTTGATTTTTTTAGATGGTTTAAATGTTGTTTTGTATAATTACAAATTCTAGTTTTTATGGCTGTGATTTTTAAATAGTAACTAAGGATTATATTTTAATAACATTTATTAAATATGGTGACCAAAAATGTCGTGCTGGAGTCATCATCATCTTCCTGCCCCTGTCCCATCTTATTTGGGGTCGGCGCAACACGTTTTTCTCTTCCATTCTATCCTGTCAAAAGTCATACTATCACTAACTTCCTTTTCTTTCATATCACTGTTCACACAATCCATCCATCTTTTCTTTGGCCTTCCTCTCCCTCTCCACCCATCCACATGTCGTGCTGGAGTATGTGACTAATTTTATAATGTTATTTTTATACATGTTTTTTTTTATAGTAAGTGGTATAGAGTTACTGTTGATTGTTATAGTTGATTCATACAACTACTACGTGGACTTTTAACTTTTTTAATGTTTGTCTTGATGTTACTTATATGTACAACCTAATTTAAAAAGATTTTAGAATTTGATTGAGAATAATAATAATAGTGAGAAAGTTCATGCAGATAGAGGAAAATGAAATTTCTCCTCATAACATCCCCTTTACACCAACTACACACACGCTACATTGACTTGGCTTGACCCGTTAATGTAGCTAAAAATTAGCTAGAGAGCTAAGCAATAATCAACGTTTTTTCAAAATGATAATAATAAACGTTTATTTCGGACCTTTCCGTCCGTAGGTAACACTTACAGCTTTATATAACATACACAATATTATAAACGTTTAAATCTAACTGAATTGCGTTTTATTATATTTTCACTTACCACTTTTGCGCTTGACTGTATCCACCAGTAGCTTTAAACAATGGATATTTTTTTTTAATTTGGTTGTGGGTCCATATGACCAATGAAAATACAGAAAATAAATTGTGTGGTCAAGTGGACCCGCGGCACCAAAATCGAGCGGGTCCAATCTACCACAGACTCCGTGGCCATTGTAGGCATGAATATATTTAATTATTTCGTGTAAAACATTGATGTACGAATAAAAATAATAGCCGGCTCCCGCCTCGCGTGTGGCTTTTGTCATAAATTACATTTTCATCAACTTTTGTTGGAACATCCAGTGTAATCGAGTTGGATGTTCCAAAAATCCGCTGTAACGAGCACATCAATTTCGATACAAGCTGCTGACAGAAGACAATAAGAATGGAGCTATTCATAATGTGTTTTGTACTCAGTCATATTGATTGGTTTGCTAACATAATTGTTAATGAATGACTCAAATTATTTAACATCGGCAATTAAGCTGATCATTTTTCAAGTCACTGTCTGAATTGTTCATGATAATATTCAGTCAATATTGTAAAGCCCTTTTAAAAGACACTCTTATCAATATCAGACTTCACACTTATTATTACAAAGGCGAAAGCCTGTGAGAGTGTGTTTATCACTTTTTCACGTTCGAACGACTGAACGGATTTGGGTGTAATTTGGCACACGGGTAATTTTTTTTACTTTCACGTGGGCGTAGTCATTGGCAGCAGCTAGTAATATATGCTCATTTAGGAGGATGTTTTTGACCTCGCAGTTTTTTTTGTTTTGTTCTTTTTAAGTGTAGTTGCTATAGTTTTTTTCTATGTTAGTTAATTTATATAATAGTTAACATTTTTATTTTATTCTGTTGTTTGTCCTGCACGAGTCTCAAATAAATATATTTTTCTTTCTTTCTTATGAGCTTAAAACTTTCAATTAAATTCTCTTCACAATTTATCTCAAGCAGCAATATCATTTTTAAATGCATATTCCGGTAATATAGTCAGACAATCATATAGCCCTAAGCCCTGCAGCTATGAAATAACCAAGAAAATGTTCTAGACAATGGCAATATGGCTATCTTGGGTTAAATCTAAAGAAAAACTCCTCGTTTCCCTGGAGAATACGTAAGAAAAACTTCCAGGGAACAATAGTGATTCATACAGTCTTATTCTTTCGAACTCTTAGTTTTTATTAATATAGTAAATATCATGATAAAGATTTAGATATTTTTCCCTCGAGTTCTTTTACTGCTGACATCTGTATTACTACTACTGTATTGACATTCTAATACCTAATGTCAAATTTAATCTCTGTTCATTTTTTTATTTATTAATTACAGGTCATCATCATCATCTTCCTGCCCTTGTCCCATCTTATTTGGGGTCGGCGCAACACGTTTTTTTCTTCCATTCTATCCTGTCAACCGTCATACTATCACTAACTTCCTTTTCTTTCATATCACTGTTCACACAATCCATCCATCTTCTTATTTATTAATTACAGGTAAATAATTAAAATGTTTTTTTAAGTGATTTTTTTTTAGTCTATGTAATATTTTATTTTTATCGTTATACGTATTTTCAAAAGCCAATATGCCATATCGACTATTAAATTTACATCCGAGCATATTTACTCAATCCAGCAAATTAATTTTTTTGGTGAAGATTTTGTTTCGTGTAATCGTAGACCGGTAATCAAGTTTTGCACTGCACTACATAAACAAGTTTTCATTGGAAATATTTTTTTTATAGCAAGCTTTTATAGCGCGATATAATTAATACTCATCAAGACCATTCCAAAAACCTCAATCACAATAGGGTTCTTTGCAAGCCCGCGCCTACGATGACCGGAAATCGGGATCGGAATCCCGGCGGCGGTTGGGGCGTGAGGACCGTTGCCTTACGCGATCAGCCGCCTCATTTACTAGCATTAGTACTTCGAAGAAGGAAACGACCGCCTGCCACTCCTCGCTCTGGACCATGGCATTCGTATACTACTATGGCGTTTTCTCTTACACCGGCTCAATGGCATAGTTGGCGCAGTGGTTCTGCGATTGGCTGCTGTGCTGCGTATCGCAGATTTGATTCCGGCACAAAACAAGCATTTTTACGGGCTACAGATAGGTGGTAGTGAACGCACACACGATACAGTAGTTATTCCAAGTATGGGGCAACGTTTAAAAAAATAACAAATCAAAGATTTGATGGAAGAAGTCTATGAAGGTTTTGTATAAAATAAGCAGATTTTTTACAAAACCCTTCATAGACATAAATCAATCTGCTCTTTTCCCAATTATGTTTGGGTGGGTTTTCAGTCTAACCAGTTGCAGCTGAGCATCAGTATTTTATAAGGAGCGACTTTTACAACCTCACCCCTACAACGTACTGCTATTGGATACCACGATACCTACCAGGGTTGTTGCTGATGCAGGTTTTTAATGTATCTGCTAATGCTGATTTTTCAAAATCAATATCAGCAGATGCTAATAAATATATCTTACAATAAATTTGTATAAATTTATATTTTATTATTAATATACACAAAAAAAAAAAACAGAAAAAGACAATATAAAATAGACAATAGTACAAAAAAAATTCTTCCAGTAGACCTACGAAAGGTGAAATTAAAAGAAATGTAGACAATAGTGTGTAGGATTTTCAATTTCACAACTTTTCTGAATGCTTAAACTTGAAGTCATTTTAAAATGAAATATTTGTACGTCCTTTGCGAGAATAGTCTTTTTTACAAACTACACTGTGCGGTATCTTTGTTTATCAACGTAAAATATTTCCATATTATTGCACTTTTCATTGAAGAAGGCATTATGAATTAGAGAATGGTTTATTACTTATTTATTAAACAACTCACTAGCGTCTAACCAATTTATGTTAACAATATAAACGGCTGAAAGAACAAGAGACAGCGTTTTTTGAAAGAAAGAAAAAAAGAAAATATGCTTATTTCGCACACCATGATTAATTAATCAACAAATAATTGATTTACAAACTAAAATTAAACTTTAAAAAAAAATAAGGAGAAATAAAATTAACAATAAAAATATGTCTCACGGCTACGCCAAATAGGTCCAGTTCAGCATAATGGCAGACAACTACGCAGCAGTTGCCTGACGCTGGTTTTCAACTGAACTTTTTTTGTATAGTTGTCTACGAGTATGATTGGAAAAAGTCCACATAGATCGCGCTAAGACTCGCCTTGAACGAACATGTCACGATGTGAAGTCATTATTAGTGTGTGTGTCAGGATTAAAAATCAGTATAGTAACAATGCTGATAATCCACGGATACTGATATTATTCGCAACAACCCTGATACCTTCCCTAAGGCAAGACTGGCGTCAGATATATTACAGCTGGGACGAACAGATTCATGCTTTCGAAACCACGGAAGAACCTCGATATGTTGTTAAGATGGTCACTCATCCACGAATTGACTTCGGCAAGCGTTGCTTAACTTTGAAGATCGGCTTGTGCGGCTGTTATTCTTTAGCCACTACGTTTACTAACTCATCACAAAACTTTATAATAATTTTCCACAACTATCACACAACGCCGTCTAGTCCCAAGCTAAGCAGAGCTTGTGTTATGGGTACTAGACAACTGATAAACATACCTATATATTTCTAAACACATACATATATAGATAAATTACACCCAGACACAGAACAAATGATCGTGCTCATCGCACAAACATTTGTCCTGGGTGGGAATCGAACCCACGACCTCCGACTTACCACTAGACCAAAAGAACTTTTAAAGTTGTTCCCATTCAATTTCACATATTCAAAAAATGTTAAACTTCTTTAAATAAGGTCTTCCACACTACTTTAATCCAAACTACATGGTGTAGCTGCACTCGAACATACAGTGGGTTCATTAGACAGGCCGTTACAAGGCGGGATGAAGATCTTTATCGCCAGAATTGGCTCTGGCCCAGCGAGAACTTTAAACTTATCCGCTTTGAAATATCATGGCACACCGTCTGCTGAAAGTCGTTCCTCGAATTAACTTCGTAACGAAACTACATGCTAAAATGTAAAATTTATAGGAGATTGATCAGTTAATTTTGGTGTTGACAAGTAACCCGTAAACGTAATAGCATTTCACGCTCCTAATCCTAGTAGTTTCGGCTGTGCTATGTCAGTCAGTTTCTTCTTTTATATACATATAGATTGCGGTGTAAATTAATTAATTAATTTATTAAGTATATCATTGACTGGCCTGTTGGTCTGGTGGTTAGTGGCCCTGACTGCTATGCCGGAGGTAGTGGGTTTTTTTTTTATTGGGTGGGAAAATCATCTTATGACTTCCCCCGCTCTTGGGTGGAACGGGAGATAGTGTTAGACTTTTACTGACTAAAAACCCACTCCTGTTCCTTCGTTGCCTTCGTCTCAGGGCCCCAGGTTCCGCTTTCACACTACCCGTGGCCCCAGTAGGCTTCGACCCTAATGGGCCTCTACGATTTGCTGACATCTCCTTGAGGCGCGTGTGGAACAGTACGCGCCGTCGACGACTTGGGCTCGGTCCGGACGGTTACCGGACGGTCGGACGGCGAGCCACCCATTGCTCGCCGTCTGCCAGCCCGCGCCTACGGTGGCCGGAAATCGGAATCGGAATCCCGGCGGCGGTTGGAGCGTAAGGACCGTTGCCTCACGCGATCGGCCGACTCCTTTGCTAGCATTACTGCTTCGCAGAAGGAGGCGACCGCCTGCCACTCCTCCTCGCTCCGGACCTCCATGGCCTGAACCAAGGCCCGGCGTGAGAGATCGCCGCCGCCGATTGCCCCCACGAGGACACGGCGTTGCTCTGCCCAAGCGGGGCACACCTCCACCGTGTGCTCTACCGTGTCCTACGGGCGGTCCACACAGTGGCGACACCCGGGCGTCGTTTCCGCACGAATCCGGTGCAGGAACCTCCCTAACTTACCGTGTACGGTGAGAACCTGCGTCATGCGGAAAGTGAGGACGCCGTGAGGTCTTTCCAACCACGCCTCAAAGAGGGGACTTACCGCCATAATTGTGTCGTGCCCAGAGGTAGTGGGTTTGATCCCCACCCAGGACAAATATTTGTGTGATGAACAAGATCATTTTTTCTGTGTCTAGGTGTAATTTATCTATAGTATGTATGTATTTATAAATATATAAGTATGTTTATCAGTTATCTAGTACTCATAGCACAAGCTCTGCTTAGTTTGTGACTAGATGACGTTGTGTGAAAGCTGTAGAATATTATTATATATTTTTTGTACATACAAATACAAAATTAAATGTAAATAAATACAAAGCAAAACCAATAACTAAAACTCATACAATGGTCAGACGTATCGCAGTCCGCAATCTCTTTCAGGCAAAATTTAATTATTACCTTTTATTATGAAAATTATTACAACTAGCACACGTTTTAATTAATAAAATCGTAAATTAAGTCACGCGCAACAAAGTCCAAAACATTTCACAAACCTCACTCCATCCAATAAAAAATTCAAAAATTGAAAACTTGTAATTAAGACGCCATAGCTCGAAGCAAGAAAACATTTTAGTACAAAAACAAATATTTACAGACGATGCAAAAACTTGTAGGTATTCTTTGAAGAGAAACAAACTAACTAGCCATGCTCAAGGCAAAGAAAAACACTTTTCAATTCAGTTGTTCGTAATAATAGTTGGCTAGTTGTAGTATCGTGCCCGAGTTCCAAAGTTCTACAGTCAGCCTGACTGTAGAACTTTTTCTTTTGATAGGCTCAGTGTAAACCTATTTTACGGAGCCAACCAGTGTAGGTAGGTACGTACCTATTTTTTTATTCGAGCAGACTAACTAACTGTTTTGCGTATTTAAGGCCTGAAACTGCGAAAAGCACAGTAGACCCCCGCGGGCCCACTTTACGCAGTTTCAGGCCTTAGACCTTTCATTAACAGTACGTTTTTATACAAGTAGCAAAACTTTGTCTTTGCGACCGAGGCGGAATTTGCCCGAACCGCATGCGAGGGTATTATGGAACCGAGTGCTGCAGTGACTTTCCAAGTGTATCATACGTTTTTCAATACACTTACGAAGAAATAAATAAATGGGAACTGCTTGTGGCTCAACCTAATACGATCAAAGTAATCAATTGCAGTCGGGGCGAGCTGTCGATCTTTCCCGCACTAGTTGCGAAAAACATAAACGGTAGGAGTAGGAGCGGGTTTTCGAGTTTTGTATTGAAAATATTATTTTTAACCTAAGACACAAAAAATGGGGTGTTATACGACTAACCGCTATGTGTGCGTGTTTGTCTGTGGCACCATAGCGATTTAACGGGTGGCCCGATTTGGATGTAATTTTTTTATTTGAAAGCAAGTTTTTCGAGGAATGGTTCTTAGACATGTTTTATCAAAATTGGTTCAGCTATCTACAAGTTAAGGGTTGGGTGAAAATGGGTGTAAACAATCGAATGTTTGCAATACGGCCAAGTGGGATATCAAATGATAGAGTATAAGATGTACATTACAAAACTGTACATAAAATGATAAATGCAAATCCTTTTTATTGTTTAAAAGTTATGGCGATGATTACATTAAAAAATTAACAATATTAGTTCGGAGGATTTGAAAAACCAAAGCTAGTTAGAATACTTGTTATTAATATATTGACGTAAATACTTTTTAATTAGATAAGGAAAAACTCCTTACTGCAAAAAAACGTAAACGGTCGCTTACTTTGTTTGTTGGATTGATATGTTTTTCCCATCGTTATGCTGTACTTCACCAGTCGATCAATCCGAGATTACTGTGTGTGACGTACGAATAAAGGGCAAGACAGGAGGGGCATTATTTGGTCAACTGTCGGCGGCGTTTGGTGAAAACATTGTATGTGACTTTTATTTATCAACCTAGCAGCAAACGTGGACACCACACTGTGGTCCCTTGATGGATTCTGATCAGTTCCCTATTTCCACATTACAGGACGTGATTCGGCTCGAAACCCAGTACTGGTCGTTGGTGGAGATCCCTCGGCAGGAGAAAGCTGAGACAGTGCCGGCGTTCGTGCTGCGCGCATGTGCCATCATGGAGAAGACACAGAAGTCGGGAGAAGGAGTCAAGACCTCCGCCAAGCTGGCTGAGGAAGCTGCTGATAAACGGGAAAGGATAGAAAGACTGAACGGTAATGTTGAATTTAGTACTAACTACCTCCAACGTCATTGGAGACTTTGTTTAGACTATATCTCCTTTCATATCCGTACCACGTGCTTTTAACGCGATCTATTTGTCGACCTAAACTGACTATAAAAGGGATGGAGCTATATAGAGTGTATAGCTCCATCTCTCTTTCTCGCTCGCACTACTGATATTTTAACAGGTTATGGTACGACTCCAGGTCTCGCAATTCTAACTAACTAACTAACTATTCTTCATACTTTATCTTTTTGGAGCTGGATATCTTGTGTATGTAAGTTCACATGTTTGTGAAAGCACCCGTAATACAGCAGTAATTCCTAGTGTGGGGCTCTTTCTGTATATAAAACGAGAAATTCACGCGCAATCACTACATGTATTTAAAACACTTGTGAAGGAATATTATTTGTCCTTTTGTTTCATTTTAATTGTAGTTGTCACTTGTTTCCTTGTCTATATAATCATTTAGTATGCATGTATTTTAGTATTAAGTATGTACTTTGTATCTTTTTTTTTCTCTCCAATTGTTTAGGTTTGATTGCACCAAGTGTACCCCCATTTTATGTACAGACAATCTCTTTCCATACCAGGTTGCCTGGAAGAGATTGCGGAATGCGATAAGGCCGCCATTTGTATGTTTTTAAATAAAAGGCTCAAATGTATAATTTATTATCTTGATGTACAATAATATATATATATAAATAAATAAATTTTGACTGACATATCACCGCACAACCGAAACTACAGGGCCTAAGAGCGTGAAATTTTGCGTAAGGTTTCCTTTTCTGATGTAGGCTATCACAGAGAGAGGATTTTCCAAAATTCACCCCTCAAGGGAATAAAACGAGGATTTAAGTTTGTATGGAGACACCTACTTTCACGCGGGGCGAAGCTGCTGGAAGATACTAGTCTTTAATAAAAAAAATACCCGGCCTGGGGCGGATTACGTCCCTGTTACAGAAAAAGGAAGTGGAAACATTAGGTTTAAACGGATTATACTTTTGTTTATAACATCCTGGAGCTCTAGACGAACTGATATTTAACTATTACCTACTCATAAATTGTTTGGGGCCCACATAGTTTATGTGTACGGTGGACCTAGAGGAGGTACTGACAGCAACATGATGCAATCAAAAACATGTAGGTAACCACTCCCATAAAACACGAATCTCATGATGATCAAATACTCAAATAACGACACGGTGTCGATTTAACTTTGAACTAAACCAAACGATTAAATTAGGAAAATAAACCAAAGCGTCCTCCTAACCATTGGCAGCTTGCCAAGTTTTCGGTCCACAGTGTTTCATTTCGCTGGATTTTTCAGCCTTTTCCTAGTGCTTAAAATCATTGGTTTCACGGCTGAAATGTTAGTCTAACATTACATTCAAAATCACATACTGAATAGATTACTAACGTCATTTATGGTAGCTGACAACGACTGTAATGTATGTACATGATTGATGTTAATTGTGCAAAATAGTGGCATTTTAATCTATCTATATGAATAGCTATTCGTTAGTCTCGCTAAAACTCGAGAACGGCTGGACCGATTTGGCTAATTTTGGTCTTGAAATATTTAAGACAGTCCAGGGAAGCTTTAAACCTTGAGAAAAAATGGAAAAAATCACGAAAAGAAAGTCCGAATACAACGCCATCTCTAATTAAAATGTCATTATAAAATGAATTATGCTGTTCTGGTAATGCCAGTAGATGGCGTTATCCTTACTACACGGTACGAAGTTCACCGGGTCAGCTAGTCGATTATAAAGCGAATTGTTAAAACAATTTCACGTGTTACACAAAGTAAAATGCCAAAAAAGTAGGTAATAATAAAAAACATACTCCCACATAGTCCAACGCATAACGTTAAAAGGTTTTTTAATAAAATTCACGTTAACAAAAACAGGCGTTCCGAGTCTATTTTAATATAATAATATAGGTACGGATCATACATTTTCGTTGCAAAGTAAATTGGTGTCGGGGTTCACGAAATCAAATTAAACGTGGCGTCGTGGTCGTCCCGCAAACCCTGACCTACGCTCGAATCAAGGACAAACAATAAAACGGGCTTAGACCCAAATACACTCGGGACTAAATACGCATTCATGTATTCCATGGATATACATACTCGTACTTTTAAATAGATATGTAGAACCAGTGTGTGGGTTTGTGGTGTGGTGTATGCTCCAGGGCAAACCGCGAAATAAAAATTTTCTTAAGTTTTTTGCATTTGCAGATCAGGTTTTATGTTCATTAAAATATGATTTGCAACTGTTATACGTATTTATTTACGGAATTGTAGACATTAAAATCATTGAATCATTTCTTCATGAAATAGCCGCTTAATAGGGTTAAGCGGACTGAGAGGGTAGTACTAATGATTTTTTACACCATCTGGTTTTTTTTTTTTTTTTTTTATTGGGTGGGAAAATCATCCTAATGACATCCCCGCTCTTGGGCGGAGCGCGAGATAGTGTCAGACTCTTACTGACTAAAAACCCACTCCTGTTCCTTCGTTGCCTTCGTCCCAGGGCCCCGGGTTCCGCTTTCACACTACCCGTGGCCCCAGTAGGCTTCGACCCTGCTGGGCCCCTACGATTTGCTGACATCTCCCTGAGGCGCGCGTGGAACAATACGCGCCGTCGACGACTTGGGCTCGGTCCGGACGGTTACCGGACGGTCAGACGGCGAGCCACCCATTGCTCGCCGTCTACAAGCCCGCGCCTACGGTGGCCGGAAATCGGGATCGGAATCCCGGCGGCGGTTGGAACGTAAGGACCGTTGCCTCACGCGATCGGCCGCCTCCTTAGCTAGCATTACTGCTTCGCAGAAGGAGGCGACCGCCTGCCACTCCTCCTCGCTCCGGAGCATGGCCTGAACCAAGGCCCGGCGCGAGAGATCGCCGCCGCCGATTGCCCCCACGAGGACACGGCGTTGCTCTGCCCAAGCGGGGCACACCTCCACCGTGTGCTCTACCGTGTCCTCCGGGTGGGCCACACAGTGGCGACACCCGGGCGTCGTTTCCGCACAAATCCGGTGCAGGAACCTCCCGAACTTACCGTGTCCGGTGAGAACCTGCGTCATGCGGAATGTGAGGACGCCGTGAGGTCTTTCCAACCACGCCTCAAAGAGGGGACTTACCGCCATAATTGTGGCGTGCCCAGCACGGGGTCGCGACAGTCGCTGTCGCCATTTCTCCATGAGAACTCGCCGGAGCTCTGTCCGCCATGCTGCGACTTGTCGCGGCAGCGGAGTTTCGCCCCGGCGTTGCATCTCCATGCGCCGTTCGTGCATGAGTGCAAGGACTGTTGCCTCCAGATCCCATGGTCGCTGGCCAGCAAGGAGGCTCGCCGCTTCGCGGGAAATCGTCCGGTATCCTCGTACCATCCGTATGGCCATGACCCTTTGGCACGCGTTCAGCCGGGCCGCCGGCTGCTTCCGCAGCCCCGGCGCCCACACCGGTGCGCCATAAAGGGCCATGGACCGAACGATCCCCGCGTAGAGCCTCCGGCAGGAGGCGTCTGGACCCCCAAGGTTGGGCAGGAACCGCGAGAGGGCAGCCCCGATTTAGTTTGGGAGCCAGACGTCGGAAGTGCTCGTCGAAATCCCATCGGCTGTCGAGAACGAGTCCCAGGTACTTCATCGTTGACCCGACGCCGATGTGGACTCTTCCCACCGTTAGCTGGGAACCCGGTGGTGGCGCGTTCCGAGGGCCGTGAAAGCACATGGCCTCGGACTTGTGCAATGTCACCTCGAGTCCCAGCTCCTGGATCCTGCCAACGACTGTCGCAACCCCGCGTGTCGCTAGTTCGACCGCCGCCTGGTACGACTCTCCCTGCGCCAGGACCAGCGTGTCGTCTGCGTAGCAGATCACGCTGACCCCGTCAGGGAGGTCGCCGCGCAGCACGTAGTCGTAACCGATGTTCCACAAGGGCGGCCCTAGTACCGATCCCTGCGGAACACCGCACGACATCTCTCGACGTTCCCACTCCCCCTGGTGACCAGGATAGGTGATGTACCTGTCTGACAGGTACGCCTCGACCACACGACAGAGGTAGTTGGGCATCCGGTGATACCGGAGTGCCCTCCCAATGCTACTCCAAGGCAGGGAGTTGAAGGCGTTGGCGATGTCCAAAGACACCGCCACGACACACCTGCCTTGGGCCACTGCATCCCCCGTCGTGAGAGCTCGCACGCACATGATGGCGTCCACCGTGGAGCGCCTCCTGCGAAAGCCGAACTGGCCGTCCGCCAGATCCGGCCCCACCCGTGTTAGGTGTGCGACGAGGCGGTCTGCAATTACTCTTTCAAAGAGCTTGCCCACCTCGTCGAGCAGCACAATGGGCCGGTACGCGGACGGAGAGTCCGTGGGGCGCCCCGGCTTCGCGATGAGGACCAGTTTCCCCGTCTTCCAGCGAAGTGGAAACTGGCCTCTCTCCAAGCATGCGCTGAAGAGCCCTCTTAGTCGAGGCCCGAGAGCCTCCATGGCCAGGACCCATGCCTTCCCAGGCAAGCCGTCGGGTCCTGGGGCGGTATTCTTGGCACTCAGCCTTCGTACCGCCACTCTCATCTCTACCTCGGTCACCTCTGGAGCGTTGTCGTCGTCGTCGCCATCGTGGTCCGCGTCGGGCACCGCTGGTGGCGGAGCCATGGGCGGGGGAGAGTGTTCCCCTCGCGTAGGGAACAGAGTGCTCACCACACCCTCTACGAGCTGGGGCCGGAGACTCTGCGTCAGCGGGGGAGCCCAGGGGCGGAGTTTGTCCCGCACCAACTTGTACGGGCGTCCCCATGGGTCCCCATTCAGAGTCCCCAGCCACACGTTGCGGGCCTCGAGTTTGGCCCGCCTTATCTCCGCTCGGAGGGTGCGCTTTGCAGCTCTGTATCCCTCGTACAGCTCCGCCTCTCTGGCCTCCGCATCCGGTGGACGGATGCTTACACCACCTGTTCAATAATACCCTTTTAAGTCATACAACCATCACATAAAACAAGTCATATATATTATAACCCTAGGGAGAAAATACAGCATGGGCGATCCCTAGGGAAAATGAGATTTGAATTTGGAACGTGAAAAACCATCAACATTATATAAACTAAAATGTAGCGCATCAAGCAAGTTTATTCAAAATTAAAACTGGCCACTAACAAAAAAAAAACAGAATAAAACGTGGTTACGGATAAGTTTCTATAAAAAAAGTAAAGAACAAACAGGAGCGTTAAATAATTTAAACTATAGAATCTTTGAGTAGTGAATTTTGGTTTGTCAAATCTCAAAACATGTTGAGTGATAGTTAAGATTAACTTGTAAATAATACTTATATTTCTCTATTATTTAAGATTTGTTTTACTAAATTGTTTTTAATTATCTCACTGATGGTGTAAAAATGATTTTAATGATTAATAGCTTCTGCCAGCGGTTTCGCCCGCGTAAAAATAGAAAATACATTTTCCATTTTTGTTTTGTGTTTTAGTTGTGTGATAGTTGTGGGATATTATATATTTTATTATTATATTATTTCGCTTAAATATAAAGTAGCACTCTATTGGTGAAAGAATTTTTAAATTGGATTTTGAGTTTATTAATTACACACAAAAATACAAAATACAAATATGCTCTCTTTATAATATTAGTTAAATAAATACGTGTGTGTCCCAAATCAGACAGAAGGTACAGAGTAACCAACGAATTTCAAATTTCACACCGCAAGAGAGAAGAGAATTATCGTGACGAAATGATTTTTTTAACATAAATATTTAACTTATTACATTTTCAGACATGACCACAATTCAGATTGAGACGGAGAACACCCAGATGACAAATGATTTGTATCGTCTGCTGAAGAAATATACTGGTCTGCGGAATTTAATAAGAGAATTAAAGGTAATGCAAAAATAATTATTTATATCGTTAGAAACTTTATGATAATGGTGACGGTTTTCGAATTCATACAGTTTATAAAGTTCTTTCAAAAAATGCTCGTTTTTACCTTTACGATTCCGAATGTTGCAACGAAAAACGGTGCCCCTTTTTTTAGGTGGGAAAATAATCTAATGACAAATTCCGCTCCTGGGCGGAGCGAGAAATAGTGTCAGACTTTTACTGACTAAAAACCCACTCCTGTTCCTTCTTTGCCTTCATGCCGGGGCCCCGGGCTTCGTTTTCACACTACCCGTGGCCCCAGTAGGCTTCGACCCTGCTGGGCCCCTACAGTTGCTGACATCTCCTTGAGGCGCGCGTGGAACAATACGCGCACGGTACCCTTAGAGGATCTTTCCTACATGTGTCCGTCAGTCACAGCCAATTTTCTCTGAACTTACTGGACCAATTGGGTTAAAACTTGGTACACACATTTTTATATGTGGTTCGATAACGAACAATATAGTAAAAAAATTAAATATAGTAATTGAAGTTATTTGAAAAAAAAATGTTGAAGTTGAATATTTAAAAAAAAACCAGGCAGTGCGAATTGGAATCGCGCACTGAGCTTTCCGTACCAACTTACCTATGAAAACAGTTAAATTCCCGAATTGAGTTACGAAGATTTTTCCGAATCGCATTTTTTTTTTGTGACGTAAATTGGTAATTTATAGTTTTCAGATTTTCCCCTATACTTATGCTATGAGAACTTGCTTCATGCCAAATTTCAGAATTCTAGGTCAACGGGAAGTACCCTATAAATTTTGATTTCCCTGGGTGTGTCAAAACATACGTTTTTTGCGACATAAACGGCCGTATCTTTTTAATTCGTTAACTCAATAGTTTGACTTTTTCACAGCTTCAAGGGACCGCAGATTTGAGTATATGGTTTTAATTTCAACTGGATACCTTTACGTGTTTCTGAGATAGAGGGTCTTGACAGACAGACAGAAGGACGGACATCAAAGTAATCCTATAAGGGTTCCGTTTTTCACCTTTTGAGGTACGGAACCCTAAAAAATACAGAAAATATATAATTCTTTTCTTACAGATCACACGTGAAACTATTAAAAGTATATGTATTTTAAAAATAAATATTAATAAAAGATTCGTTCGACTTACAGTTGGCCGGTTTTAACTTTTGTAACCAATTCTTTTTCATTTTCCAGTCAGACTACGTGAGTTCCAAGGTCTACCCGATCTTTCCCCGCTACACGATGCTCAAAGACATGATCAAGGACATCATGCACGACCCCGACTACATGGAGGTGTGCCATGAGGTGGACCCATAGCGCGGGGTGCGCAAATAAATGAGGCACTCATTCACCGACCGACAAAGGTCGTTTCGTCGCTAGTTTCGCCAGGGGAGAGCTACAATTGGAATGAAATGATGATCTTACGTCTGCCATCTTGAATTTGAGTGTCAACCGTCAATCGTCATTTGAAAATGGAAATCGAGTTCCAAATATAAAATATTCCTTTGATTGACGGTTTTTGTCTTAATTCGAAGTGTAAATGAAGTTGGTTCCACTTCATCGTTGGTTCAAAGATGGTAGATCGAAGATAGGGAGTGTTGGTGGAATTGGCGGCGAGTAGTGTGACGAGTACTCGTTTAATTTGCGCCACTTGGTTCATTGGACTATTTGTTAAGTGTAAGTTTAGATTTTAGTGTGTCTGTACTCGTCCTTATGTGTCCTTCAGCCGTAAACGATCCTTCATTTATTTATTAAAATCTACAATATCCTTTACACAGTTTGAAACTGAAATTTATTGCATTGCAAATTCTAGTGTTACCTATGTTTTCATATCTAAGGCTGACTGTATTTCGCCAAAATTATATTCAAATATTTCTAGACTTTGTACTTATCGGTTTTATTTCTTATTTCTGCTTCAACTACTACACTCCTTTCACAAAAAGATTAGATAAACCTTCTTTTTTACCGTCCGTTCAACCAATTTTGACTTTTATTGCGTTAGTGACATGATAAATGGCAACTGCAGTAAATAGTTGGTATTGTAACCACTTTTTTGCTTTCAATGCCATCTTTATGACTACAGCATAGGAGTCAAAATCGGTTGAAGAAACAGTAAAAAAAGGTTTGTTTAAATGGCTAATCTTATTGCGAATAGAGTATATATAATCAAAAGTTGTATACATATCTTCGCTGTATTGATGTGGAGCTTCTGTGGACATAATCATTCTTCGTAACAATACACATATCTTAACTTACTATTCACTTTATAGATCCATATACTACATTCACTTATTTAATCATATCATATTCTATTAGAAAACTGGATTACAAAAATCTAAATTTTTGTACATAGGACAATCTCTTTTTAATAAAGCAAAATATCTCTTACCATACCTATTTATTCCTTGCCATTCCGATTGTTATAGAATAGATGTAAATACTTATACAACATGTAGCATTAATAAACGCACACCTTAAAAATATGTAGTATGTTCAGAATCAATAACTGAATCGATATCAGCTTCTTTTTTTAATTCTTGGTAGGGTCGCGCTTTACCGCTATCTCACCTGATGGAAAGCGACGATGTGGTCAACGATGGAGCGCGCTTACCTAGAAGTAACCTGTTCACTCTCGACTTAAAGATTCCCGAGTTGTAGCCATCAGGAGACACGGATTTTCTTAAATAAAGAGAAAGAAAAAACGTTTATTCGTGACTCACACAACCATATAAAGATACACATTTAAAAAAAGGTATAATCAGTGCGAGGCCAAAAAGGCAACTAACTCAGCATATGCTGCATTATTTAAAACGAAAAATAATGCAGCGCCGTTGGCATTCTTTTAGGGCCCACTATAATGCCAAGAACACACTTAGTCTATCGAAATAAAATAATAAATAATGAAAAGACAGATAAAATTCGTGAATTTATATTTATGTGTGTAATGTAAATTATAAACAATAGGTAACCTAAACTACCATCGTCCTATCATCATCCCATAGGTACCTATTTTGATAAATATGTAATTACTTGATAAATCTTGGTTGCGTTACTAGTGTATTAGTATGTGCGTGCGTAGATACCAAAACCGATGTGCTACCAATGTAGTGTCGATGCCCATACTATTTGCTTATACTTAAGGCAACAAATTTCTTAAGAAAACACTACCTAAGTGCTTTTAAGTAAAATTTCAGTACTTAAATTATAATTGTAACTAAATTTTCTAATTGGGATGTATACACACGTGCATTATTTCCGTTACATGTTGTGTAGTCAAACTGCTTCATGTTATCAATAATAGTAATATTTATTTAAATATAGGATAGCTAAATATATAAATAATGAATGTATGGGTGTTCTTGAATGTACATGAAGTAGTAATGCCATTATATGTGTTCAACAGTGTAAAATTGGTAAGTTATTTGCTGAAAATATGGATATTTATAAGATTATTCATAGTTTTGGAACATCAATTTTAATACACCAAATTTTTTTTTCATATTTGATCACCAATATTTATTTTCATTTTTAATTTCAAAACCAATTTTTATTTTCATGTTTAATTTCATCACCAATTTTTATTTTCTAATTAATTTTAACACCAATTTTTATTTTCATATGTATATTAATCAGCTATTTTATTTTAATATTTAATCGAACATTGCTCCATAAATTCTTACGCCATTTTATATCTTAGTATCTTGATTGGTTTCTAACAAACTAATCTGTTTATACGTACTATACTAATGCTACTCATTCCTGTATATTATAGTATTTAATAACAAATGTATCAGCTATCCACACATATCATGTAATCAGATAAAAATAATACATTATATTTCATCTCCTATAAGAAAAATATTTAGTATAATATAATGTGTTTTAACTACGAAGATTTTTTGTATTCGACTGTGTCTGTCTTTCAGAGAGTTTTACTCCATTTGTTATTTTTTTTTTGTTTTGTTAATAACTCTTTAAACGTCATCTACAAAATAATGTTGAGAGTTATTTGGTGCGTTTGTGAATTTGTGCAAAAGATAAAATAGACAAATATGTGTGAAAAATATGTTATTTAATGTTAACCATGTTTTATACGCAAAGCATTGTAATTGTTTAATATGTGAAGCTTGTAAGTTATGAATTAAATGTGTAAATTAAGACATTTAAATTAGTATAATAATATTGGAGACAAATGCCAAAACCATATGTTTTAATATAAGGTTAATATAATATTGCTTAAAAGTAAAAATACGTCTTTAAAATAGACACATAATAATATTTAGTATTATCAAAAACATCACGATTTTTAACCAGACACATTCAATCAAAACTGTCAGCGTAATAAGAACAATGCGCTACGAAATTGCTACGAAACTTCGAATGCTACGCAATTCGCCACGACGCGTGACGATCCTTTTAAAAACATTTTTTTTAAATAATTTGAAAAAAGTGTTTTGATTGATTGAATTATGGAATCAATAAATAACAGTCAGCGTAATAGGAACAGCGCGCTACGAAATCGCATGGAACTACACGGAACTACGAATGCTACGCAATTTCCTGAGATGGGCGACGCTCTTTTTAAAAAACCTCTTGGGGAAAAGACCAGGAAGTGTAGGATTTTTGAATAAAATCACTCCGGTGATTATCATCCGGACTTGGAAAGGGCTCCGTGACCTTTTTATGACCACCCGAAATCCCCTTTGTGCAACAACAATTCGCGCTCATCCCCGGAAAAACTGTAAAATGGTCTTTCCTAAGCCCCGCTCCTTTTAACAACTAACAATAAATGGTCTCTCCTTTAAAGTTCAGGATAAACCAGTTTACTTAGGTATCTATTCGATTACAAAGATGCCAAAAAAAAAACAAATAAAACTATTTTGATAACAAAGGATTCTGTCTGCGTGCAGCGCAGTAATTTTTCATCAATGTTTATTTCTCGATTCTTAGATAAATCACATTTATTCAATAAACTAATTCTTATTTTGACAACTATTAAGTTGTCAATAATGAAGAATATTAAAATCGCTGCAAAAGATCGTAAGTTTTAAGAAATACTCAGTGTCAGAAAGACGCCCTTTAATGTTAAGCCAATTAGGCACATTACCTAGGTATTTGTAAGCTTTGTATGTTGTACTATTTATTAAATATGAAAGCAAATAGTGAGGTCAAAATGTTAGACTAGAAAAAAATATAGATATATAAATTATTATTATTTTATAACGTGAAACAAATACATTTTCTAGTTTTAGACCTACATTCCGTTTCTTTAGTCAATAAACTTTTTCCAAGTAGGTAAGGTAAAAACCAAATAATTTAAAAAATATTGAACTCAGCGCCATCTAGCGAATACAAGTCCACACTCTGGCCCACAGTACGTTCAACAAAACGACAGAGCGAGATACCGCTATTTAATTGCCAAGCGCTGAAAAGAGAACACATGACATCATTCTGACTGCCAGAAAAATGCCATCTCCGAAAAATCAAATCATGCATAATCATGGAACTTCTGTAACCTACCTACGGACTATAGAAATTTCTTGTGTATAATATAATCGTTACGTTTGTAGAAATTATGTTATTAAACATTCCTATAATAATCTCATACTCTTCTAATCTATAATTATATATATGTAATAATAAATTAATACTAATTAATTAATCACTTGCCAATTTCCATTGGCTGAGGTGCGACTGTATGTACCTATAAAATGTTACTAAAGTAATAAAATATACTGCCATTGAGTTAGGGTGGATAGTTAAATGTTATTGTTATAATATAAGAGTAATATTTAGTACATAAGCACAAACCTACGTACAGACAGCTGCATCAATGAGAGTGTTCAGGAAAATCACACCACCAATAGGCGCCTCTTAACCGTCAGGTGTTTTCCTTTGAAAACGTAGGTATCGTATACATGTTTGACGTTGACGTTGATGTCTAACTAATCTCATTAATTTATACAGTTGCCTACGCCTGACTCCTCAATGCTGCCACCTGGTGAACGCCATTTTAGAACACCCTCATTGGTTTCCTCTCTTCAACGACCTTACAGCCACTAGACTCCTCATGCTTGAACTAACGCACCAAAACAATTCTGTCAACTAGCCGAGGTACGGGGAGCTACATTCTGATTGGTTCTGATTAGTACGGGGGAGCGGGGTACTGCGTTCTAGTTCGTCGAGACATCAGATCTATAATCATATGTGTTGACAGACATGCGTCGTCTGTTATTAGAAGTCTAGTGGCTGTAAGGTCGTTGCCCCTCTCACATCAAAATACCTTAAAAAAGAGGATAACAATTCATAACGCTGTCCGTATATTCAAATAGATATCTGTCATCAAATATTAGGGATATGAAAAAACATTACTCTCTTTGTGTGAGCCACCGCAGTCGGGTGCAGGAAGGTAGTAAGTACAGCAATTCACTGTCATGTCACCAAACTTAAGAACTGCAAATTCCAAGTCATTTAAAAAATCTGTCCTACGTTGGGACTGGTACCAGTAATTCTATTTATGTAAATAATTACATAAATAAATTAAAAGAGAAACGAAATTCGGATAAATATACAACAAATACCAAAATCCCAGACATGACGTTACAAAAAAATCGTAAGTCTATCTTGTGCGTACCAACTATTGTTACATCAGAACTAAAAGGACTATAAATGAAAGAACGTTTAAATAACTAGTCATAAAATAAATATTAATCTTTATATGTCGCTCTACTTAGACTAATTTGCAATAAAATTCCAAATTGTTAAATTAATTATGTATCGTATCTACTCTAATAAGTAAATTATACTAAAATGGTTAACTCTAGTTTATCATGTTATAAATAAAATAACGTAGTTTTCTGTTTTTATATACTTAACTAGTAAAACTGATCACTCCAGGATTCTGTACCTACCGATCTTGATTTTGTAGATCTAGAACTTATGTACCTACCTGCAGTACCTGCTTATTTATTTTTACAGACATGATTATATATATTATATAGGTAGACATATAGTATTCGCTGTCTTCTTTGCAACAGTCGTATTTCGTTTTAAAGAAACAATTACGTACCTATTTGAACTATTTTCTAAAAAAGCTACCTTTGTATGTTACTATATTATGATATCTATGATAATGAATGCCAGGCATTACCTACGTTAAGTAGATTTATGTAGACGTGTATTCGGAATGTCACGCTATAACGCTTTGTTATATAAAATGTAATACATTATTTTTTGTGCTACTTGGACTTTCAATTAGAACCCTATTCAACTAAACAATACTTAAAAACACACCACATACGAGTCTTATAATAAACATATTCCTTCTAGAACGTATATTATCAATCTAGGGTTTACCTGCATCGGACTTCTCTGTCTGCTGTTTTCATACAAAACAACACGTCGTTGTTGTATTTCAATCTGCGTGAAAGCGCCATCTATAGCATTGGTAATAAACTAACTGAATTTTGGACAGTGTCTGTCTTCAAGAATACACCAATCACTTCAACAGTTCTTCTTTCTAGAGATAGATGGCGCGTTTTACGTTTTACGCTGCTAATGTTGCCATAACATGTTATAAATATTTACAATTTTTAAGGTAAAAAGGAAAATAAACCTAACTACCATTTTGATTAGTGGTCTCGAATATCAAAATGCGAAATCGGTGATTTGCTAAGTAAAATTGGTATATTTAGATATACATAAATCAGAATTCAATCTAATCTCTTAATTTAAAACTTTAGGGTTAATTATTTCACAGTTTAATTTAAAACTAATATACCGCAAAATCGGTAGACTCGAGACAACTGGTTCCGATACTTTTACAGAGCACAACTACATCATCTACTCATAATAATTTTAGCTTGAACCGAATAATACGGTTTCCTATACTAAGAGGGAGTCAAGTGGAAAATAATAGGCCTTCCTAATTCTTTCAACTTACTCAAAAACAAAAACATAATTATAAAAAACCTACCTGATAGTATGAAAAAAAACAATGCACTACATTCATTGTAATGCCAATCTGCCTCTTAACTATAGCAGGTATGTCTTTCGTAATCATTTAACCGAAATCGGTATCATCTTGTCTAAAAATAATTTATCAGGCTTGAATTGAAACAAAATAGTAAAAAAATAGTGTTAGATTTTAATTAAAAGTATAGGACCGGTCGTTATGGCGACACTTGGAGGATGCCTATATCCAACAGTAGACGTATTTCGGCTGAAATTATGATAATGAATTAAAAGTAAAACACTGCTTTTAAATACTTTCTGATTACGCTTTTCTATCTACAATGTAAAATTCAGCAACAGAAAGAATAGGATAATACAATGCGTTCCAAATAAGAATAGGATCGTTTGACATGTTGTGACGTCACATCATACTGTCAAATCGAAGAAATTGGGTAGGGCGAGCAAAACAATAAATTTTTAAAAATTTAATTTATTTATATACGTGAACGAAAAAAGTTTAATCAGAATCCACTTAAAACAATGAAAATAAGAAAGAAATATTTTTTTAACTAAATTATGACTTAAAACAATATATTTTGCTAATTTATATTAAACAATAACGTTTTTAGTTCACTAAGACTTAGTAATATGTACAAAGCAAAAAAAAACCTTTATTGATACGCAAATAAGTTTTCTTTGCAAAACATACTTTTCACTCAATATTTGACAGATCGAGGTTATTGACTTTCCTATTCTTATTTGGAACGCATAGTACAGCAACAACTATGGCAACACCGACCGCTTCATTCATTTCATTCGGCCGATGGCAGCAGGGGTGGATTGTTGTGCGTCGCGTGGCTTTTGTTATGGCGGGCTTTCGTCAACATGAAGTTTTGTCAAACTTTTAAAACTTGAATCCATGAACTAAAACTAAGTTAAAATAACTAGAGCATAGCAAAAACTGCACGATACTGTTAAAAACCGCTAATAAGTGAAAGTTCACTGGTCAGGATGTCGGTTAATTCAAAGTGGCGGTTACCTGACGTTTTTTGTGTTGGTGTGTTGAATGGATGTCGGAATTACGTTTAATTCGTGGCGCGGGGATGGGTGAGTAAGTGGTTCAAGGTGTTTTGGGACTTCTATCGAGATGCCTTTCGTGCAGCGTGCAGTGGAACCTAAGTTTTTATCGCGTACGAGCTTACGAGACAGCGATGGCAAGCCGAGAGTGTCGGATGAGGAGCTCCAGGCGGTCACGAACTGCACCCTGAGCAACGCGCTGCGACAGCTGGCGTCGTTGGTGCTGCTAGCGGAGGATATCTTCAGCGAGCTGACCTCACAACTCCAAGATATAACTGAGCGATCTAAAGTAGCGCAGACGAAGATCATCAAAATAAACGAACTCGTTGAACAATATGATCCGAAGAAAGTGCCAGTCCGTGAGTACCAATAACTTTTATTAAAATTTGTTTATTACATACACTTATTGGAACTTTTACCTCGTTCTTTATATCCCGGTTTTTCCATCATAAAGGTTCACGCGATATCCCGGGCCGGAACTGTCGTTTACGTTTAGCTTTAGATATCTCTAAGAAACCTACCTAATTGCTAATTAATATGCATCGGGCAACGATAGCTACTTTCTAGCTAACTATTCTGGGTACTAAAGGTGTAATCGCAGAGCAATTAACATTAAAAGGTTAAGCCTTCATGGTCTGTTGAATTTGGAAAATCAGGTCACTGATGGTTTAAATTTCTCCATTTTTCACTTGATAAGTAGGCAAGCCTACCTAGATAAGTACGTACTTACCTACTCATTTTGTTTGTTGACAAAATGAAGTAGGTACTTATGAAAGTACCTACATTCCTCAAAGATACTCTAATTTGACATGATAACCCGTTTAGTTCATTCAAGTTATTGAATGAAATTAGTCCAATTAAATAATAATTAATCTGCGTAGGTAACTATACGTAACATCTCAATTTATCTAATAACTATAAATTATTCTAAATAATTCGCGTAACAAATAGAACGAGGTCTTTGCATAAAGTAGGTACCTAAGTAGGTGCCTACTTAGCTACCTAGTTACCTACGTATCGGTAAATACTTGTAAAAATACATACCTATAATTAGCCTTAGAAGTAAAGGTAGTAGTCAGTTGTGCAATACAAAGGTCACATGCCTAGGTTAAATCTAGTTTAACACAGCAGCCTACCTGCCTAAGTACCCATATTTAGGTATTGCATCTATAAAGAGATTAACCGACCAATTAAAAACATACAGAGATTCGATATTCTTAGGACTCGCCTATAAGGAAAACTAATGATATTTTTGAGGTTGTCTACTTTGTTTGATGCAAGCGTCCTTGGATGTAATTTCTTGAGGAAGATACGGGGAGTACCAACCTATTATACTGGCTTTTAAGCAAATTGAGGCTATAACATCTTACGGAGGTATATTTCTCAACTGAATTGACTCTTAAAACCACGTATAGCAGGTGGTTACCTCATAAACGACTGGTATGTAAGCTACTAGCGTCCATCACATAGCACAGTGAGTAAAAAGACGTCCAGTCCAGGCAACCAATTGTAAATTAAGCTCATTGAAAGGACCGTTCCGAAACCTCATTACCTTGTCCTCCTTGAAATGCCGCCTTTACAAAAACGTAGCACGTTGATGCATTACTCTGAACGCTATCTAAAAACCTGTTTGAGCGTTCGAACGAACCCGCGATGGGAAAAAAACTCCCAGATTCCAATGCGAACCATAAAAACGTCTCGAGATAATTTCCAACCCATCCAATGCTTGCCCGCCGCTTGATGATTCTGACCGCTCAAGTATTTAACACTTGAATGAAGGAATTTCTCGTTCTTTTATTTATAAACATCATCTAACTATTCATGATATACGTTCAGCTATTATTTCGATCGACTGAAAAGATAATACCGACCTTTAATTACTATCGAACATTGGAACACTGCCGAAAATAGGTACACCCTTATCGAGATTTCTGTTACTTTGATTAATATTCGAGCAGATATCACGAAACGTTAAATTCCAAAGCAAATCGTATTACACGTACCCAAGTGGGAACATTAATTTTGTGTAACCACGACTTTGCCGCAGACAGTCAACGGTGACACGAAAATCTCTTTAAACACTGCAATTCATTGGACAACCTTTCACCTGAACGATAAGCGCTAAGTGTTGTTTGAGTGTCATCTCGTGGACGATCTGCCCTTTTATGGTCTCGTTCATTTGTACTGTAAAGAATCCCTTGACTTTAAACACAGGCCGTATTCGGCACACACATTCGTACAAAAAACCAATTTGGCTGTCTGTTGCGTTCGATGCTGCAGTCCGAGTGCATTCTCATTTGTGGTAGCAGATAGATACATACTCTACTGCACATAGTTATCTGTATACTAAGTATTAAAGCTCGTCTGATAGATATGACAAAACTGAAGATACGAGCTTTACAATTCATAGCATTAGTCAATGGCGAAGCGTAGACGGAGTGAATTGCCATCCCAAGAGTCAAGACCAGCTATGCTATCATTTAAACCGGGCAATTTTATTGAAAAAGATTTAAGTAAAACCCTCTCATACGTACCTACTACAAACCGTTTTGGGAACATATTTTTTGTGCGTACAACTAAGGTGTGGAATTACCTGCCAGAGTCTGTTTCCTGATAACTACAACTTAGGGTCTTTAAGACAAGAGTAAATAGGTTACTATTAGGCAAGCGCGCTCCTATGTCGACCACATCATTGCATTAGGTGGTCAAACGAGAGCCTATCAGTCATAAAAAAAACGTGTTTTCAACAACATTTACGTTCTACGATTCTCTTGTAATTCCTGCTAGTTAATACTGAGTACATATTGTAAGTCAGAGCAGTTACACGACGTGTTTCATAATTTATTGGCCGTACAACCTGGCCGGTTGCACAGATGCTATCGGTGAAACATGTAAAGTGAAGGGTATAATCACAATTACAGCATAAACTTTCTATGTTTCGAAGATGACTAATGTGTTATTACGAAGTAATTTTCATAACTTAGTTAAGGGGGAGAACACGAGATCCTGTTTCCTTGCACGTCTTTATCAAATGCTTTTAATTAAGTCTGTCTGCAATGTCAACGACTAGCTTCTGCTAACCGCTTCGCCCGTGTGAAAGTAGAAATTTTTGTAACTTGTAATACTCATTGATAAAATAGCGTACTATTGATGAAAGAATTTTCGGAATCGGTTCAGTAGTTTCAGAGATTACCCCTACATAAGAAACTAAACTTACAAACTACCTCTTTGTAATATTACTATATAGATGACATGACCAATAGTGACTAAAATCCAGTTCCCGTTACAAATAAGGCGCACATCTAGTGAGCAACACGATTGGCTGTTGCTGCAATCACAGCAGCAAAAGCGTATTTGTAAATTTTTCACAATAACTTCCGTTGCAGAAACTATGTAATTAATTCACTTAAAATGTAAATGTCATCAACCCATTTTTTTTTTACGAAATAAACAAATAACTCGTCTCGCTCTAGTTGGAGCAAGATATTCCGCGAGTTTTAAGTTATAAGGCCACGATAACTCTTTTAAACAAGCCCACAGACCGTCATCAAACCTGCGGTTCCCAACCTAACCTGTGGCTTGAATTGCAATGTCCTGAATAATGACCACAGACAATGCTTCCTAATCGCGCTCTACAATACTCCGTAAACACGAATGTAATACTAGAATTGATACATCTATGAATAGCACATTAATGTTACATAAGTCAGGTACACAATGGTCACTGTAACTCGACGTTTGTGCAATTGTTACAGAGTTCGTTGGCCGATAAAGCTCTTATCAGTTTTCTTTGTAACTAGGAAACGAAGTCGTGTCGCAAGAATTAATTAGGCAGTGGCGAAATTACTGAGATAAGCTTTGCAATATATTGGTACTATAGTCTTTAAAATAACACTTAGTACTCAGTACTAAAATAGTGTAGTACTAAGTATTCAGATTTTGTAGGAAATGCGAAGTGGGCAAAGATCATCATGATTCGCCTTCGACATTCAGCCATGCAAAGTCTATTTTGCATTTGCAAGCGATCAAATGTCATGGTGTCTAGACAAAGAGAGCTGTGGCACTATGGCGTCGGTTTTTCCCATACTTGATTTATCTACTGCGTGAGGAACATCCATTCAACCGTATGGACACCGATGTTAGCTAAATGAACCCTGTTACGCAATAACAAACCTTATTTATAACCCACTATAGAAACCAGTTTCATAGAAAACGTATCCTGAGAGTCGTGAACATCCAAATTGATTTGTTTTACTTAAAACTATTTCAAGGTGGCCTCGACTCGTTTTTAAGTCGTTAACTCCTATTACCGATGGCATGCGATCGGTATCAAATTTTAATACGGTTTATTTTTCAAAATCATCGAAAAAGTATCGACAGAATTCTATTTCGTTTCTTAACAGTGAAATAACGACGGGCCATGACAGTGTCCACATAAATCACTGATCTCATATATTGAATAGGAGGAAATTATAGGGAATGTTTCCGTTGCCCGCATCTCAGATAAGAAGATATTCCTCTAGTTAAACGATCAGATGGACTTATGCGTTCCGTCCACTGCATCTGATCACATATAAATCTTATTAGATCCAGAGGGCAATTTGTTCCTAAGTGCTTTAAGTTCCAGCAGATAATTGTATTAAGGATGTTAACCAAGTTGAAACAACTGCGGAACTGTACAAACTAAACGGAATAAATAGTTCCGACTTGCCGTAACGTTTTAATCAGGAAAAAGATAAGCCCACTCTAGTCTCTTTAACCATCCCATCATTTCAGTTAATCTTTAATCTAATACTCGTTGTTAAAGTAGCGGTAAAGTTCTTTATCATTATTTTTTACCACCTAAATTTAATAAAATAATAAAAGAAAGTAATTAAAATCTGACTTAAATAAACAAATTGAATGCGATATTTCCCTATGCAGTAGTGTTTATCTACCTAGCTTTCTATACCGGACACGATCTAATCTCGAAATAACCATAGTCGATAACCTGACTGGCTATTAAACAGCTAGATCGTGAGATTAGTACTCACACCACATTTCATACTAAAGCTAATATGAATTCCGGGCAATCACTTTAATAAGGTCCGAGAATACTTCCAAGTCTATACGTCATCGAGGTTAAACAAAACTGTTTCATCAATGCCAGACAGGCATTTAATCTTGACAGTGAAAGTTTGATCAATTTTGGTGTCCCAGATTCTCCCAGACATGAATCTCTATCTAAAAATGTACTATATTTATAAATATTCATTACTCGTCTCTCAAGTCAGTCTGGACGTCGGAGCTGTCTATCATAATATACCATCTTGTTATCACATAGGGGTCCTGCGTGCTTAACAAGAGATCATAAACGGGCAGGTTATACAGACGCACACATACTCGACTAGAGTACCTATTGGGAGTCT
The DNA here is from genome assembly GCA_949316375.1 of Mythimna vitellina. Taxonomy (NCBI): domain Eukaryota; kingdom Metazoa; phylum Arthropoda; class Insecta; order Lepidoptera; family Noctuidae; genus Mythimna; species Mythimna vitellina. Next base: position 14,353,879 of record OX438686.1, read on the forward strand.
CGATGGTGCTATGACATCATCCTGGGATACTCTTTTGAAATATCTACATAGTTCGAGCACTCCAAGTTTGAACATAATGAATAGAAACTTTGAAGAGTATTTTTGCTGGCTGGTTTGTCGATTTCTTTATTAGGTTTTTACGCCAAATGACGGGGCCTACTAGGACTGATGCCTGCCACGGGATTGTTTCAAAGAGTTACCGTGGCTCTGGAATCACAAAAGGTAACTGAAGCAATGTTCGTTCAGCCACCTGTGTAAGTGGGTTTTAGTCAGTTTGACACCCTCTCGCAACACTCAAAGCGAAAGAAGTAATTCCATGATTTCCCACCTCATAAAAAGGTTTTTATGCCAAAGAATTCGTTTTAAAATCTCAGAACCCTAAATGCAACTTATGAATTTGACAGAATCGAATGTTACTGGCCAGTATCAAATTGCAAGCTCACGAAACTGATGCATAAACGCAAGCCACGCCTGGGAATGTCAGCAGTAATGAGAACCACTGCACAAAGTACTAAACAATATTTCCATGCAATACCTAGTCACCTATAGATCTAATGCCACAGGCTTCGGTGTCACCTTTCGTCCCCGATAGTGCCTTTCCTCGGTGTTGTTTTGCAGGCTATTGAATGACTGCAGTCGGTCCGTATTAAGCAAGTCTTCGTCGCGTAATCTGAGCCCCAGCTTAAATCTAACGGCTTTGTACCTAATGCTTTATGCCTGAATAAATTACGAAAAATAATATCTTTTCGAAAGGAGGGTTGGGAATCCAAGCGGCTTTAATGTAACAGTGTACTTCATGTACTGTAAGGATATCCGTTTACCACTGCAACTACAGCATTTTTGCAGCGTATATTCTTTTATGAGAACGACCACGTCGATTTTTTTTTTTGTTTAGTCAAAACGTCAGTTGCGTTACAGTTTTATTATCGCACTCGACAAATGGGCGAGGGCACAAAAACCACACTTGAGAAATTCACCCCTCTCTTAAGTCATTGTGGGAACTTTTAGAGCCAACAGGGAAGCTGGGTTTTTTTTTGTCGTGTTCTAAGAATGCGTCCCAGGTAGCCGGGTACTAATGCGAAGCTTTTGTATTCATAGCTTGAGAGAAGATTTGCAATTGACCATCCCGTCAGCTTTATAAATGAAGTGCTTTGAATTTGTAAAATATATATATGGAACAATAATTATCCAAATAAATTAACTAAGTATTCATAAACCGTTTTCGCCCTTAATTACGCAACTATCCACACCATAGCGTATCTAAAGCCAATAATTTGCATTTATTAAATTTTACTTCCTACTTGCCAATCATAATTATCTGTAATCAGAAAGGCAACTTTACTTGTACCAACGAACGTACCTGTCATGTCGCACGAATTTTATAACAATGATTAATGATGCATAATCCACATTAAAATTTGGCTGTGCAAGTATCGCGCATAAATATAGCTAATATATAAATATACTAAGACTATATTAATTTATTTATACACATATCTGCGACTTGTCCCCTAACCAAAACATGTGGCAGAAAACTCTGTTTAATGTTTCTCATGAAACGAAACCTATTTCAGTTGTGTACGAAACAAAACTTTCCCAGAATAATTAATCCGATCTTTGAATATTAACATTGTTTAGGTAATCCCCTTTTGGAGTTATTGTTTACTAATCTTTTAACTGTCGTAGTCAGAGTAATTCTTGTGTTTCTAAGGAACATTTGCATTGCTGTCTCGGTCCATCTGTCAAAAATACGTCTAATTTCCCCGCATTTTGATAATTGAGACTGGCAAACTCAGCCTGCGATGCTTTTATGTAACATCAGTATGCTACGTAAAGGCTAATCTTTAAATGATTATAGACTAATCTTTAAATAATTACTGAGATGATATTGCGACTTCAACGTTTTTTAAGTACAAGAATTGGTTCTGCTAATCCCTAGTAGTATCGATAACAAAATATGGAACCATATTTTTTAAATTAATTATATCGTATTTGTATAATGTGTCTGTAAAGTCTATTTTAAATCTGATTCCTGAATGCTGTGTGGCTGTGACAATGACCTTTAGGAACCCACGCTAATTATACACACATCGTCAACCGGTGCCAGACTAGTTCATAGCATAGCTCGTTTCAACATAGCTACACAACATAATAAAGTGCCTAATTTAAGCCATAATAGAAGATGCAACAGAACCAGTTTATAGCATTTAAGGATTTTGAGACAATTTATATCTAAACTTTAAAATAATCAGAAAAAACAATGAATAAATTCCAAGAAGGTAAATACGTTGAATTATCTGTCCAATGTGAGGATTCAATTAAATTAATTAGAGTCAGCAGTTGTTTGCCATACACAGTTTAATTGGACGTATGGAAAAAGATTGAGAAGGAAGATTGAATTAACGCGCATCGATGCTTATGATGCAATAAGCGCACCGATTCAACGGCTATAAATTTTACGAACCCCTCCTGTTACCAGCATATGGTGCAATCGCTAATCTACTTAAACTTACTCGATGTTCTTACCGATTGTTGGGTTATGTACGATGCACGGATTGAGCTTGCTATAAACTCATTGTTACAATATGAAACGTTTCCTGCTTGAGTCGGGTTCTTTCAACAACATGTTCCTGTTCGACAGCTGAAGTTGATCACACGTTAACTTCAATAAAAAATCGACGAAAACAAACATAGAAGGTCGTACTATACATATTGGTCATAGCTATAAAATCGAGAATAAGATAGGATGAAGTGGTTGACGCCTGGGACGCATAAAATTCTTTTACTAGCCCCTGAAGCTTGAAGGCAGAGAAATGAAATCATAAAAAAAAACAGCTCGTAGTTTTGCTTCATTCGTTTCACGGTGTTTTTGTTAGTGTGAATTTTAATTCGACGCGGTTGTAACCACAGCAACTTACCATGGATCCTCTTTCCTTTCCCCTCTGACATTGTTACTATTGACGAGGGTTCGAGGTATTCCGCAAGGTTTAGATGCAATTTGTTTCGAGTTAATACGATACGGTCCATCAATATTTAATCGGATCGACTTTCATTAATCCTTTCACGTAATATTTGTTTATTCAGGACTTGCTCTCACCCTTGCTCCTGATGTACAATTTTATATTTGAGATGTCAATGCACCACCGATTCAAAATAAATCAGTTCACGTAAAAATCAAAATGTAAGAACAGCTTTCAAGAAATGCATTCCCATTTAAATAAGTGAAATAGACGTCCATACTTGGCTGGGTACTATACATTTTAAATAAGAGAATTCCCATATTTTTTACTTATCTCTTGCCGTGACTTCGGCCAACTAAGCACCTAGTTAATATTAGATGAAGCCCGTAAAACGTGGGGGTGCCGGCAGCTGATCGGAAGTCCTGCCCTTTGTTCGACTTTTCAACCACACTTTTTGTAGTTCAAGGAAGGAAGGAAGTCAGGAATTTTACCAAAATCGACCTGTTTTTTAACTTCAACGTAAGAAAAAATAACTTTTCGAATGATGGCTATGTAGATAGAAATTTTTCATGCGTCGTACGTTTTATTTCCCTGCATGTCTCGAATTTTGTGTGTTACGCTCCATTGTCCCTTACGAAATATCCGCATTTTTTATCCAGACAAAGAGGGAAAGCTTTCCATTATTCAGAATATTTCGGGTACAATGGTGGATCGCGCACGGCGCACGCGCAGCGTGTGATCCATTGCCGACAAGATCGATTGTTCGCGATATACAGGGAGGCGGTTATTTTAAATTGTCGGCTTTGTCAGACACAATGCGAATATAAACGAACTACACACCTAGACTATTTTTTACCTTTTATAAACTACATCCTGCCCTTCCCAGTGTATTTCCGTTCATTAAATATTTTTTGTCTAATGATTTATTATAGTATCCTCTGTACTGGACTTGTGTTCAATATTGAAGAAACTCTTTGTAACATTTGTGCACCACCTGAGTTCCGTAGATATCTAAAGGTTGAAATTAATGATGATTAGGTAGATTCTGGCGTGGGGCCTTTAACCTGTATGAAGTCCGTAGACAGTGTACTCTTTGTTATGCAAACTATTTCATCTGATACAAATCAAATCTACGTGAAACCTGGTCACGTGTTTGCAGTTAATTAATTAATTGCTTTACCCCTGACTGAGTTGGTGTGGAAGTGGCACGACACGAGGCGTCTGTGCGCGACCCGACAGCAGTACCTCGGCAGTTTTGCGGCTTCTGCAAATAGCGTTTATAGTTCCTCACAAACTTGCTTTAACGGAAATATTGAAATAGGTGTTTCTTAGAATCAATATGACGAATATTTTTCTAATTATTAATCAGAAATACGAAGACCTTGACTCATTTACTTCCTTTGAAGTTTTAATTTCGTAAAGAATTGGTCGTTCTAACAGGTTTTAAAAAATCATTATATATATGGTATTATCTAGATAAGTTCGTCTGCTAAATACAATTATAATGGCACAGACAAATCTAGATAAAAACATCCTGGAAAAAACCATAAATTTAATTAAGTATCATGTTAATGGACGTTAACATGAAATAATATAAGCTCAACTTGCATAGATACAACAAAACGTTTTGGAACATTAATTTTTTGGTTCGAACATGTGGACAAAATCTGATTGTTGGTAATGCAACCACAGTTTCTGTTAATGGTCCATTGAAGTGAGCTCATGACGCAAGGCTACGTGGGAATATGATGCAATCGAACAAGGAAACGGGATATTATTAACATAATTATTCTTGCAATATCCTGTAGGTGGAGACGTTGAGCTTATTGATAGCTTTGAGATGTGTTCCGAGATGAAATGGGAGAGCTCTGAAACTTGGCGGAACATAGAGGTGGAAACGTTTCAAATCGCACTTTGAGACACGATATCCTGTAGGTCCGTCTACGTGCTTGCTTACCTAATCGAAATGGGATTTGAACAGGGTTGAAGTTCTTTCAGTATTCAGAAAGTAATTTAAACTGAGCTTTCGCCTAGACAGACAACAAAAGGACAAAGGAGTGTGAACCCATTAAAAGTATAACTAAGCTAATAATATAATCAGACAAAATTTGCGAGATCACGATCCTGGTTTTACCGCATTTGCACGCTTTTGATGTGGCTAAACGATCTTTCGTAATTTATAATGAAGCTTTGGGAATGGGAACCTAACCTTTCAATGCAAATACTTTATGGTTCTCATTGAGGTTAATGTACATAATTAATTATAATTTAATATTTCATCGAATGGAGCTTATTGACTCCTATTAGGTACTTGTATTTTTTTTTCTCGACGTATCAGTTTTTACTATCATTTTGCTATTAAGTTAATGATAGCGCGGCGTTTGTAACCTTTTCATTACCGCGAGACGTTGGTAATAAACGTGTTGTGATAGCATTAATCTTTGCTAAATGATGCAAATACTGTGACACCCTTTTATTGCGCTGTAAATTACTCATAATTACCATACAACAGAAACTATTCGCTATTCGCACTCGTTGAAAAGAAGTTATGCCTTTTTCATGGAAGATTATAATTCCGGAATGGCGCTCATAATTTTATTACACCAGTAAGTTCTAGTTAACTATAAAAATGAGCTCCACGTCAAAGAAGTGCATAATTATTATGTAAACCAGTCTCGGTTGCAGTTAATTACTTTCGTTGTTCATACACGAAGCGTGAGCACTGAGCAGCCCGCATTGATGTTCAAACAGCGAACGTACACGATACGCAAACACGGGGAACAGTTCTTGATAAACAAGAGCGTTTTCAGAGCAGCTCTCAAATCAATCATGTTAACCTTATCGACACGGTTCCGTTGCAAGCTCATTAGCGGTGCCGGTGTGTCCGCACATCACGTACCACGGTGCCACATACTGCCCAGGCAGAACGGGTACAGCCAATATGGGCGAAACAAGACCGCTCTCATCCATATTGCAGGTTCTCGTTCGATCAGTTCATTTATATTGCAAGCGGATGTTCTTTGCAACTTTCGTGAACTGCATCATTAGCTGGCCGTTTTCAAGATAGCTTACTGCCGAAAAAGAGATAAATTCCACTTTCATCAAAGATTACTTCACTTCATCCATACGTACAGTCATGGCGCTACAAGGCTGTGGAACGTTTAACAAATTGAATTGATTTCAAATGGTCCATCGGGCTGGCACCTTTATTATGCGGCATGACTTGTCTGTTAACTGGACAGCCTCGACGTCATGTTTCATCTCGTGCTACATGTAGCACCATACCATGGTATTCGAGACCCGTAGGGAGTCTTTTTTTTAAATTGATTAAAAGAGTGTAGACATTGAAGACTGAATTACAATGGACAAGTTCCTATTGTAAGCTTAAACAAAGTACATATTGTTATATTTCAAGAACTTTCATGTTCACACGACGTTTACTGTCTCTAAACACTATAACACCAGTATCGTCGATAGATAAATAATGACAAAATGAAATTATTGCATGTGAATGATATACATCCATTTGAAATACTCCTAATTGCGTTCGCTCCACGGCACAAATGGCTGACGTGAATCATACATACAGATAAAGCAGTGTTTCAGTCGGGTGACAGCATAAAAATAATGGTGAAAATAACTGATCGCCAACGTATTATTTAGATAAGGTACGCACGTCCATGCGATAATGGCCGCTTATAAAGGTGCGCTGTGATGCACCGACAAAGACTATTTTCCATTGCGATGAAAAATTATTTTATCTTTCAGCACTGTCATTTATCAAACGATTTTGACCTTTTTGTAGACTTTACAGGATCATTAATATCAATGAAAATAGTGCCATTCCGAATTAGATGAAGAATGAGTGAATAGTTCAGTAATGAGAGATAACATTTTATGCACAAACGGAATAGTACAAGACCCAATAAGAAACTATGCAGGAGTTATCAGTTACACTGTTACGGCATGCAGTCAGTAAATCAGAAAAGTGATTACAGTCATCGTAAGCATCGGGTAATTGCATCTGGAGCGGTAATTACAGTTTTGCCCGCAGTTACTGCAATCAAGCACATATTATAATAAGTTTTTATGAAGCGTTCAAATTGTGACAGATTTGCGATGTTTGCCCTAGGTACGCCTCATTAATTTGTTACGTCACCGGGTACCGGAGATCATGTAACAGATGATTTATTTCGCAGCGCAGTGGAAGCTAGCTGGGTTAGGTGAACGAACCCTGTCACCGCGCTACGTCGTATTACTGGTTTCGGCACTTCGGCAGAAGATTTTGTACCCGACGCGCATATTGACCGTTTATGGGCAAGAAACCTCATAGCACGTTCATTCATTACAAACCGGCTCAGATAAAATGACTAGGTAATACCCATAAAGGTACGATTGAATGGGATTCGAAGAGTGGATTGCATAAGCTGTGAATGCTGTGTGATATATTAAACCACATTCGAAGTATCATGAATTCACACTTTGAACATGAACTGTTGTAAATGACGATTAAACTGTAATTTATAGACTGCTTTGAAGTTCCATTTTCATGTTTTATACCTTTGATTGCCTGGCAATATGAATTGATGCGCGAGATTGCTTGCCTGGCAATATGAATTGATGCGCGAGATTGCTTTACGACTTCAGATAGAATATTGATGAGCGTTTTAGTGACTGTATGCTTAATCTCATTTTTGAACCGTTCTTTTATGGATCTTGTAGTATATAAGTAAACATCACACATGCGTCCTAATCTTATCGTTTCCACACTTACCTTGGTTACCAAAAAACGTTATTTATACAGTTAATCCCTGTAACAACGAGCAGCTGCTAGTTCAACAATCAGTGCCAGCTTACCCACCAAATTATTAAAAGCCATAAAACGAGTCTTATAGAAGGGTGAGACACCCCTATTTGTCGATTTACGTGTCGTGTTTGAAACTCGCATGAGCGTTTATTATTTTGAGACAGGCGAGGTATTCCATCGATTTTTCAAATCGCATGCATGCGTTTCAATCACGTGCATCGTCAATTTTTAACAACCACCTTAACAACGTACCTATCGTATTTAAAATATCAAATGAATATGGTAACGGTGATAGCCGTATACCACATTATCTGTCTCTGGCACATAAAAAATAAACCCTACCGTCCTTAATTTCCGGTACAGCGAATTTTATTAAATGTTATTTTTGTTTTGTACTTAAAGGAGCGTAAAGTGTTTATTATTGATACGATCGCGATATTCCATGAATACTAATTGGTGCAGGAGTCTTTAGCAGTTGTATTTAAATCGATTCGTAACAACCCCTTGAATGTTACATCAGTGACCGTTAAAGGCAGGTTGGCGCGCAAACGGCGCAAATGTCCACGCTTGCTAAGACCTCGGCGTGTACTTTGTCGCTTGCAACCGGTTGCATTGTGTCGCGACCGTTAGTCGCCCACCTGCGGGAACGATGCCCACTGAGCCGAGAGCGACGTGTGTCGTGTGTCCAGACACGTGGACTTGAACCTTAATAGCACACGTTTGCATAATACCTTTAACTAGTTCTTAATAATTATTATGTACTCGAGCAGTATAATACCGCGCGGCAATAATACCCGCCAAGATGTTACGACGTCTGTCTTTAATATCGTTGTTAATTTCGTAATTACTCCAATTTATCATTTTACAACAGCAGATGTCGGCACTATTGGTGCAATTATCAAGTTTTTTAGCAGCTGCGTTTGTTAAACATCAAATATTTGTTCACGCACTACGTTTTATAATTTAAGATTACGTAATGTCACTTTTAATTAAATATTTATAGAACGCGCTATTGCATCGCGTTGCATCCGCTATTTATCGTAAGTCAAACAGCATGTGAGATAAGCGATATCGATTGGTGACCGATCGCATTACGACACAGTCACTCGATACTCTGACACCTAGCCACCGGCTGCGAGTTGCGATTGTTTGTTTAACGATTATCTTATAAACTCTGTCTCGGTTTGACCCAGTTCCTAGTAGTGATGACTCGATACTGAACTACTGATAACCAAATTGTTTGAACTGTGACCGATCCACCAAAATCGATTTAATTATGTTTGATTCTGCGACTGACAAATGGCAAGGGTCTTTGTTTTATCTGTCGTGTAACCCTTTATGTTAAATTGAAAAAGGAAATAAATGGACTCCGTTGAAGAATCAATCGTTTTGGGTATCTTTTTGCATGGATATTGCTCGCTACCTTTTGCAATTTGTAAATTCTATATCTACGGGTGTATAAAAATTTCACCAGCCACTTATATGAGGCCCTAGCTAGTTTGTGAATCCATCCAGAAACATGTACCACCATAAAATATGACTTGATAGTATTATTTTTACTTTCTCAGACTTTTTGATGAACTTTTAAGAATTCCATTTACTTGCATATTTATTAAATGGCAAGGCTATTAACGATCAACTGTTTAAAACCTTGAAAGGAACACCTGCTGTAAAATACTTGGACTCTTCGCCTTCGGGCTTCGTTGGACTGCTACCGCTGCATCATTACTTTACTTGTCCCAGTGTTTTCCAAAACATTAATATAATGTTTTCCTCTTGCTGCCTGCGCCCCTTATCTCCTCCTGTAAAAGTGAAGGAACGATTTCGACGACAGTTTGGTTATGAATGTTTCCGAACATAAATTGTTGACTTGGTACAACGACCCGGAAGCGTTTCAGCATTCAACTAGGTTTATATTTGCAAAAAGCAATTTAAGCGACACAAAAACATTTAAAGATTTTTCTATAACAATCAGACCACGGACAGCTTAATTATCATACCAACACTTTAACTGAATTTTCGTAAAGCCTACCGATGGCTTTACGAAAATTCAGTTAAAGTCCGCCTAATTCCCTAAAAACCGACATACTACAAATTGCAGGAATATTTTATTGCAAAAACAAACAAACGCTCATACGAGTCAAATTTCAGTTCAGGAGTGTTGTTTCTGTTTCAATATAACATTGTTATTTTTTTGCTTACCTCATATTTTGTAATAACCTACCGCATACGAAATTACGGATATAATGATTGTGATTTCATTGTATCTCTGAATCGTAATAAAAAGAAAATTATTACTGCGTATTTTCTTGCAAGTTTTTCCTGTTTTAGTTGGATAGCTTGCTCGGGAGCTCTCGAATGGGTACAGTGATGTTATAATGGCAAAGATAATAATTATGTTTTGTTCTATCACAATAGTCCATCTATTTTTAATCTATCTATACGAATATTATAAAACTGAAACGTTTATTTAATCGTGCTAATCTCAGGAACTACTGGTTCGTACGCTACGACCAATAGGAGTGGAGCAGTAATCAAAGACGCAGGTAAAACCGTAGGGGACAGCTATCTCTAATAATACATATCTGACTTTGAATAAAATAGTTGACATTATAGGCTATTCCTGGTTGGGCACGCCATAATTATTGCGGTAAGGCCCTATTTGAGGAGTGGCTCGAAAGACCTCATGGCATCCTCACCTTCCGCATGACGCTGGTTCTCACCGGACATGGTAAGTTCGGGAGGTTCCTTCACCAGATTCGTGCGGAAGAATCGTCCGGGTGTTACCACTGCATGGTCTCGCCCCGAGATGTCATTAGATAATTTCCCAACTAAAACAAACACTTCACATTCCTGGTGATATGCACAGAAATCTGCCTTATTATTTTGGGTCAATTCCCTCTGAAAACTATCGATAGTCAAATACTGAAGGCACATTCTACAGAGATGACACGGCATTAAACTAAGCCGGCCAAGCCGTCTTATTGTGATGTAAATAAGTTTGATCGTCATGATACAATGGGGCGTGGGAGTGAGGGTGTGGGCAGACCGGCCCTTAGCTCAAATATAAACAGAACACAGCACCCCGTATCTCGGTCTACCGCTGTTCACGCCTCGTTAATACAAATACTCCGTAGCAATTTACGTACATGTATAAATTCGTCATTTTCTAGTACAAAATGGTTTGGATTAGACGAGGTCACGAACGATAATAAAATTGTGCAGATTCTGTGTTTCAGTTGCCCTATTTCTTACAATTTCAAGTTGTTTAGTATCTACCTAATCCACCGGTTTAGCTATCTTTGCTCTCGCTTAGGTGGTCGGTGTTATGTTACGAGCATGTATACAGCCAGTGAAAGCAAACATTCAGTCAGCGTTCCACATAATGCATCTGTAGGGAGCGACACTTGACACCTTGGCCTTCATTACAGATCTTGACTCATACGATGTAGCCGTCGGACTCGAACAAGAAAAATATTATTGTGATCATTACATAGCACGTGTGGGTGTTCTTACTAACGTAGTTTTACACTCGACTGCTTTTAAAGCAGATCCAAAAAAAAATGCAGGAAATAATTCCTAATTCTTCTCAAGCTGGACACAATAGGCCAGAAAAAAATTAAATTCGATACTCACGTTTATTCAATTGTGTCTTGTCTTCTTATAAATTGATAACTGTACCTACATGATGGGTGAATACGTCTGATCGTTTTTGATTTGTATTCGCTTTTCAAAGTGCGCATCTCTTTGAATGCAGTACGTGAATAATAAATCAATGGAAATGGATGCCGGTGTCGGTCGATTCGAAATCATGGTCAAGTTCAGTAACCTCTTGCTGATCGTCATCATTATGGACAAATTGATCCTTCATGCGAACTTTATTGCCCGTAGGTACAAGATGCACCGATGAAAGAAAAAGTTGTTTAATTTGCCTTCAATATGTTGTAACTCAAATGTAGGTGAAAGATTAGTATGGATATCTTATCACGAAAATGTGTTTGCTCAAGTATGTAACTAACAAGATTAGATAACTTCTTTATAAAGAATTATTATCACAGTTAATGTTTAGTTTTTTCTTCAAAAGAAATGACACCGTATGTATAAATATCCTTGTATGAGCTCACTTATCATGTGACAAATTTGGGGAAAGTTTTCACGCGTGACATAAGACATAATTGTATACGAGGTGCCATACTATAGGTACCGCTGTCCTTTTTTAACTTTTCGCCACTCCCTGTAGGTAAGGCTTAAAATGCTTTTACGTCATTACACTACATTATAGGCCCATAACCGTCGCATCGTTTCAGATCGTGTTAGTCAGGTTTTCAGTTCGTCATTTAAGTTCATCATTACTTTTATATTGCTGCTTATCATTATATTTTAAGTACTAAAACTGATCGTTGTATCGATTTTAATCACAGGTGGATTACATTGGCTCATTACTTTGTCCTTTGTCAGTATAGAACCGGCCTTATGAATAATGAAAGCTGTTCAAAATGACTTTATGATTCTAAATTGTTGTATGATGTTTTATGAGAGTTTATTGGGTGGTTCTCGAGTCACGTCTTATAAAAACGTTCATAGGGTTCGTGTGTACAATTACAAAGGTATTTTTAGTTTTAGTGTGGCGTATGTTTACAGTTATGTGCGTGGGCAACTTGAGGTCAGACGCATGCTGACGACTGCCCTATTCCGATGCTCCTACGCATGTTTTATAAAACACAAGCTGTCCCTCGCCCATTGGTTATGTAAAAGTGAAACCCGGGGCCCTGGAACATAAGCAAAGAAGGAACATACCTCCCGCTTCGCCCAAAAGCGAGAGAAGTCATTGGGTGATATCCCACCTAAAAAAAAGCTGTCCCTCGTAGTTCCAGCTGCGTCTTTGGTAACTGCTCCGCTCCTATTCATTGTAGCGTGATGTGCATATAGCCTTTCTCGATAAATGGGCTATCTGTAAAGATTTTTTTTAGAACTTATAGTTCCTGAGACCAGCGCTTTCAAACAAACAAACTGTTCAGCTTTGTAATATGTATTAAAGTAGGACGGTATAGATCCCTTCCGATTTACGACTGTGAATTAAATAAAACTAAACTATTTGTTTTAGACTACGTCATAGTCATGCCACAAATTCCTGGAGGCCCGAAGAAACTCAGTATAACCACGAACCTTGGGCAACATTTTTCAAGTTTTAATTAGTGAATTGTTTAATTTAATGGGTGGACACCAAACGAAAAACTGTGTCAAGGATTTTATGATTACATATGTAATCTTTATTATGTGAGACGTGTGATCCCAATCAAGGCTATAGGAATCAAGGGATTTCAGTCAAGTGTGACAAGGAGCTCGGATCATCATAAACAATATTTATGGGCTAGAAAAAAAAAGACCATAGTGTTAAAGTACTCGTAGAATAGAAACCGATTTACAAGCATTGTATAGAATAGAACTATCAAGCTATCACTGAAAAAAAAAAACAATTACAAACCTGTCAACATCCCGTCTAAACGTCCAATTTGTCTTAACTAGAAAACAGAACAGTTTGTTATAGAAACCAATCTCCCATGTTTATTTATAGATACCCCGTCAACATAATGGAAAGTGTAATTCCTTAGAAAAAGGTACAAAATTCGTGTGTGGCACCCCAAAATTTGAGTAAAAATAGCTTAAACACACTCCTTAAGGTAATCAAACCTCATGACATGACATTACACTACACGGGGAAGGTGTGAACCGAAGTAAAGCATACTTTCACGCCCTTCATTAAGACTCCTTTTATTTTTAGCTTAAAAACGATAAACATAACAATAAATACGTCTTTTCTTTCTAATGAGAGCGTTACAAACAAAAACATGTGCTTCTGTTAAAATTTTTCTTTTAAGGTGCACTTAAGGGATGTTATTACAAGTGAATGAACTACATCGCTTATGGTTTAATTGAGATGCATGCATCGTTCTATTCTCTTTTAAACTTTTATAAGGGATGTAGTTTTATTTTTTATTATGCATAGGTTCACTTTGACCACTATCTCACCGATGCTGGCAGATGGTAGCAGGTAAGCGATGATGTGGCCGATGCAAACATCATCTTAAAATTCTAAAGAGTTTTATATTTTTTATTGTTCTGGATTGGTCAGTTTTCATAATCTGAAAACACACCACACTCAAAGATCCAGACTCACTTTACAAGGCTCAATAATTAGCAGATGTAAATCATGTTACAAGATTCAAAGATAAACAATCATATAAATTCACTCCTTCACATCGGAATAAAAATAAACGCCGGTCTGTTTGCATATTCCTTTATACACACGAAAATAGAAACTCCATTCATAATAAGAACTTCGTCGATAAGTATCTTGGTTTTGTTGTCCTAAAGACGCTTGGAGCGTTCGTAAATAAAATTCGATAAGACAAAAATATTTTAGGGCGCCTCCATCACTGAACAAGTCTACTTGGAGAGCAATCTAGAGTACACACGCCTACACGGGCCAAACCGGTATGGGCTATGGGATTACTTCGACTTTCTGTCGAATTTTTGTACCGCGTTGCCTCTTGAACAACTCGGATATAGAAACCAGATACAGTGCGGTGCTATTGAGCACTTAATAGTGGAATTAGATGAGCTGGAAGGGATTGGGCGTGATTTGAATTTGAATATCATTCGCATTAACAAGCTCGCCTTTTTAGTGGGCTCAACTTATTAATTATTGAGGTGTGGTCTTGCACTATCAATTAAACAAAGGTTTACGATGACTACTCTGGTTTGTAAAAGGACCTCTAAACATTAGTTGCTTGACTTTTATTGTTACCTTGATTGCTTGTTTGAATGTTGTTGGTTGCTGACATACGATTGCTAGAATCAACTGAGGTTTTTATATAAGTATATCATATGTTTATTATCTTGTGTCAGATTATCATAAAGCGTCAGTTATGTTAATGTGATTCTGACTTTTAACATTCAATATTTTATGATTATTATAAACTTGATCGCACTCATAAAATCGATTGTTAATTAATAAAAATTTGGAATTCAAAATGGTTCATAAATAATCTTTTGAGCTCCCATGCTGTTGCCGCGCTCAAGTCACAATGTTTCATAGCACTGCTGCCGTTTTCAGTAACTATATTTCCACGGTTTTATAATAGCACCTCTTGAAGCATAGACGCTGCCGGCGCCTGCGGCTCTCACGTCACAACAAAACAAACACCCACCGCGATCCTATCGTCGATCGTCCAAACGAACTTGAACCCAATGGTTCACTTAACCATTTAAGGCTAGACGCCGCATTCACATTGCAACACATTATCCTGTCACGTACTATCTAACTACTGACTATAAAACTTTTGTTTTCATACACACTTTTACTTTTTATTTTTAAACCAAATTGTCTCTGCATTTTGAGGAGGCCGTTACGTGATACACCTTCAAACAGTTATTCCATCTTGTCAGTGCCGAAAGAAGCTGGATCGTAATTTTTTAACGATGTTTTCATTTGCTACCCATTTATCTTTAACAATACAGAGTTTTTTTTTATATAGTACTGCTTAAAGGCTAATAGTTTCAAACAAAGCAGGAAGCTAAGCACAGTGTCGTGCTGGTCTAACTCATAACTCAAAGCCGGAACAATAAAATACAGAGCATTAAAAGCACAAAAACAATGGCGTCTAGACTCACGTTCCGTGTCTAAATCGCGCCTTCCCTATGGCCTTTATTATATTAAATAAGTGATGTGGAATGTTTGTTTGCCGTCAAATATGATCCAACCGCGTACCGGTAATCTTACAGCCGGCTACGTAACGGTGACGTTGAGACACATTAGTCTGCGTTACTTGAACACGAAGACAAAGTGCACGGTTAACTCACGTTTCGTGCTTTGAGTGAATAAGGTAAACTTAGCTTAACTTAGCTTTCGCTTGCCCTACGTGAGTGCGAACTACAGCTACGGCACAAGGAAACAATATTATAACATCGAGCAACTTTTCAACTCTTCCGCATTCGCTTTTGTTTGCCAACATAGCCATAACAGTGAATTATTAGAGATGAGAACTTGAGATAAATTGTTCTTCAAGTGCCCCTTTAAGTTAATTTATTTGTTTTTCCCATGCAAAGTGATGCGTTTTATGCGTTGTTAGCCACGGTTAATGGCATAGTAAAACTCAATCGACGGAACGCTGGGGGCAAACATATTATCGGCGTCTTAATTAAATTTCTTACACTTTCAGTACCTCTTAAAATGCAGGTTGTGAAAACGGAAAATGAATTAGAAAAGGGAAATCGATACTCCGAGTATTAGACCTGACGATAACTTAAATCAATCCAGTAGTTAATTGAAAATAAATTGATGTCGTCTATTTGGTACGAATAACATCTCAAACTTTAATATCTTATAATATAAGTGACAGAAGTAACCACCCGGAAAATAAACACGGTCCTTTAAGATTCGAGGGACGAGCCGCATTTGGGAGGTGGGGAGATGCGAAGCCAGAGGCAGTGAGTTGTCCCGGAATCTGCTATATTGAATTCAAGTTATGATTAGGAAAGTTTCTGCCCCGTTTCTTCAATAAATAAGTACAATATTACATTTAACAGTCGGATATCTACGTGACGTCATCTACCGTAATTTGGAAACTTCACCGATCCGGTCATAATACCGGTACTGTTTGTATTAATTTTCCCGTCCATTTTGTGTTCAGGTTCTCTATTTTAGCGATAATTAAGTGGTTAAACATTTAATTGACGTCCTTTGGTATCTGTGTGCGGATTAATTGGATTAATTTAGTTGCTACATTGATTGAAAGCGATTTATTAGTGTATATTTCTCGCTTATGACGAGAGATTACGAGCTTACGTCATAAAACATGACAGATGGATAGATCAAATTGGAATAAAACGTAACGTAACGTTTTTATAACCATTTAAGAGATCACTCCAACACATGCCAGTTTCATTCATAGATCCATTGCGCTCACGCATATGGTTTGTAATTCCATGGTATTATTGTCGGCCCCTCGTAAAAATAGGAGATAATAATGAGATTGCATTTACGATTGCGATAAAATTGCATTGTTTGACAGTTAAATTAAAACTGTAAATTTATTTATAAGTGTATCATACAAATTTATGATACCTGAACGTGGTCTAATCAAGGACCCGCCATTAGTGTGAATACCTACGTCATATTATATATTTTAATTTAGATAAAAATATGATTTCTCGTAGCTGTGTAGCTCGTAGTATCGTAGCGCGTTCGCTCAAGCTACGGTGATTTTTCAATCGTTTTTTTTTACACACACAGGTTTATTTATTTAGATGAATAAAAATCGCACAGTTCATTCAATGAATTCCATATGTAACTTTCATTCTTTTTTTGAATCTTGCATAATTTTGGGGTACTTTTATATGTATCTACTTACAAAGGGATGACCATGTGAGTACATGAAACGCGAGATAAAAGCATAATCCAAATTGTACTTTGCCGACAGATGAGTTAGTGTATTGTGTTTAGCGAATAATACACCGATCCGTCGACACAATAACTTTTATATTTTGTCGCTTTTTATAACGACAGCTGCTCCAAACACGTGCTATAATTTCAGTGTAACAACATAAAATGTGAACGCAGGGCATTAATTAATTAATTTAATACAGTTGGCGCTTAATAAATTTTATAAATCGTACGTCAAAACATTTAAGCAATTTTGAAAACGTTAATCAACTCGTTTCAAACATTAGACCCTAATTATAAAAACACTCCAATTTTTCATTACACGACTAATGCTATTAGAATAGTTTAAAAGGACATTAATGCCGTAGTTTTTTAAATTTAATTTAATGTATTCGTGATGTGCGGGCTCATCCTTGTTCACGCTCATCCGTTTCGGTCAGTTGGGCACGGTTGAAATTACCGATGACTTCACTGAGGCACTTAGTATCCACATTTTACCTCTATTTACTGTCCAGACGAGTTTTCGTAACCAGATTGTATCGTAAGTGAATGGATACTTTTTTCTTGTACTCGACCATAAAAGTCTTTCTTACGAAAGTCATCACGTTCATTTCACTCGTCCAAATATAAAAACGATGTGGTAGCAATTAAAATTCGTTTATTTTGACGACAATTTGCTTTGAACACGTGCCGGCAAAACCGCAGAAATAAAACGTTTAGGATGTAATAATGGTCCTTTCATCCCGTAATCCCCCTTCTCGACTGTATACAATAGTAATCACGGCGTAATGACTTTAATGTAATTGTAATTTAACGCACGGGGCGGTGCATTAGTGGTATGGATGGATGTTATCATGCTTATCACTTTAAAATAGCATTTTGATATACGCCAGATGTCGTCTCACCTCCCCCATGCACCACTGACGTCATTCTACAAAAGCGTGCATCATGAATAAGTTTCAAATACGTTATTTTTATAGTTGAACCGTACTTGGGTTTTTTGTGTGTAATCCATTAGGCAGTTTTTGCTGCGGTGCGAGCGTTTATTTTTAATTTGAATATATTATAGTGAAAAGCAGGTGAAGAGCACAAAGGCAAATCAGTATCAATGTCCAAATCTGTCACAGTTCGCAAGCATCTGCATCCAATGTGTGCGCGAACATCTGTTGAACAAAAGCGCGATCGCATCACGGGCCCTTAGCTTCGTGACCTACAGTGCGCCGGCCATTATTATCTAACAACGGCCCTCGTTTAATTAGGCCCTATTCACTTATCGTTGCATTCCTATTTCGATCGGTTTACATTTTCACGCTCGACTGCGCCAGCGCCACAATGCTCCATTGATAGATGATTAGAATTAAACGTAATTGTATTCTGGGCCCGCATTTTTATTGGATTGTCTGTTGTAAAACATTTCAATTACATAATCGAAAGTTTCTCATCGTAATTACACATTCTCTACGTCGTGAAATCCGGATCGTACATTACTACATCGTTTACATTGGCAAAAAAGAAAAGGCAATGTTTAACTGCCAAAATAAGAATAACAGACCGCGGTATTTTAACCTCTCCCAATCGTAAATCATAAGAAATGTTCTCGCATGGTTTCACAATCGAATTTGTAAGCGTTTTTCAATTATCCGTTATTGACCACAATGGTTGATCTTATTGGCCTTTTCGTTGTCGTAAACAATTTGTACCAGGATCTAACATGTAATGTTCCAAGCGAAATTAGGCCCAATGTCAACGGGATAAGTAGCACGGAGGTAATCTTGGAAGCGATCCTGCAGCCCTTTGCATGTTGGGGTCAAACTACTTGAACATTTCGATTGTTGCCGCCTGCATACTGAAACAATTCATGCAACCGCTAAAATAAAAAGGCTATTTATTTTAAGACCGTTCTTTTCTTTTGTATTTTGTGATGTTGACTTCTATTTTTATTTCTCCCCAACTATGTGGCTAATATAATTATTTTGTTTTCAGGTAAGTACACTCTGCTGGTATACTTTTACCATCATATGGTAAGCGGTTATGGCTTAACTTTAAAGATAATAGTACACCCTTTTTAATGAGAATGAGTTTTTCCTTCCATAATTAAAAAGTATTGATGATAATACTAGCTGCTGCCCGCGACTTCGCCCGCGTGATAGTAAAAAAATATCCCAAGAAGTCCCAGAATAAAAAGTATCCTGTACACTATTCTAGGACTTGTTCTAGCCCTTGTACCCAAATTTCATCCGAATTCGTTCAGCCCTTCGAGCATAAAGAAGTAACAAACAAACACACAGATACAAACTTTCGCCTTTATAATATTAGTGTTATTATTCTTAAAAAAATATAACTTATTCTTCTTTTAACAGATGTTATACTAGACTTGCTATTCAAATATTTTTGTAATTAATTTTTAATTAGTGAAGAGAAATTCCATTCCTGCAAACAAAAATTGTTGCTTACGATGTTCTTCCTACAAAAAGCTCGACATAATATGCAGCGTTACTACGTAGATCTTCATCATCATCAGTGCTCCGACCTTTTTCCTTAAAAAAATGTTTTCTTTTGGAATACCCTCTCATTCATCATGCCTCGCTCATAAATACTGCCATCCATTCTCGTAATTTATTCAGACGAAGCAAGTCTACAGTCTTACCGAGTACTCTCACAAATGTGACTTCATGAAGTTTTCTTACAACAACTTGAAGACTTCAGTAAACTAATAAGAAATAGGCAAAGTTTTGTAGCATTTTTACTAGTAACAGTACGGTTTCTTAGCAGAAGTTCTTGATATTTACTTAATAGGAACGAGCTGACTGGATTACGAATTCGTTGAGTTTAATTAAGGTCTGGCCATCTACTGACCTTTCATTTGTGCAGATGGGGCAAGACGACTTTATTGCGATACAAATGGCCCCTTGCCGATCCTTGTTGGCTGCTTAGTGCGAGTGTTTTTCCCCAATGATTATTTATCCCCCAAAACGATATTAGATGTCTTCTACTAAGGATTGTTTAGGGATAACGTAAAAACTGCAAAAAAAATCCACTGTAGTCAACTTTAGAAAGGACTAGCGTCTGCCAGCGGCTTCACTCGCGTAAAAGTAGAAAATATATAGGCACTTAGTGATAATTAATGAGCATTCTACTGCTATAAAGAATTTTTTGAATCGGTCCAGTAGTTTTTGCGTTTATTCATTATAAACAAAAGTACAAATCTTTTCTCTTTATATTATTACTATATACTTAGTGCTGGAGCTCTACAAATCACTGAGACAGACGAGAAAATATTTGATATCTACGTAATATTTCTTACTCTTGAACTTGAAATAAATACTATAAAATATCGCTATATCTCACGAGATTCTAACAATCTCAGCTTTATTCTATTTTATCGTGGACCAGCAGTCCAAAGAATAAATTCGCCGTGTAAATAATATCGTAGGCTTATCTAAAAGCCACATCAATGTTAGTCACGAGTGGCGGCGTGACTGAAAGGGCTCGGTCGAAGCGTCTGGTTATCTGTTACTGAATACTGAAGTACAATGTAAACAACACACTGCTGGCACTGACACTACCTAAATTAAATTTACTCGAACTTATATAAAAAACATACACAACAGATTAGAATGAGAACCTCTTGAACAAACAAAAAAGTTAAGCAACGTTAGATTTTAATTAAAAAAACCATTGTTCATTCTGACCTCGAGCTTGCTTTATGAATTCTCTTGTGAGCAGAGCCCCTCGATGATCAAATTTGTCGAATTTAATTATAAGCTATCGTGTAGACACCAATACATTTAATGTAATATTACTTCCTCGTGTAACTGTAAACATTTAGAAGGTAACGGATTTTTAAATGAATTTGTTTGTACAGTTGGTAATTTCACTTCAAGATAACAAACCCTACAGAGATTGCGTAAATGGGTACCCGTGATCTTTGAATCTGCGTAATATCTCGTCAAGGCGAGACTGCTTCGCAAACACGCTTCTTAAACGATTTGTACGGAGACGGCCTCTTATTAAGATGATCTGGGACGACCTCGACGAGACATTACGTATAATCATTATAAACTGAATTTTGTTCCCAAGACTTTAATGAACAAGAGCTATTAGAATGCAGTTTTTTTGTCGTATAAAAGGCATTCAAATTCTCAATGGTTACCAATGTTCTAAGAAACTAAATCGAATCCTTTATAAAATTCGACGATCTCTAACCTTGGCTTTTCTATAGGACTGGTTTAGCCGCCTCTAAAAAAGAAATTGATTTGCAATATAAATCAAAGATCCAAATAGCATAATTATTACCAATTCATTTCATTTAAATTATGGATGTGTAATTTAAATTTCAGCTTAATTATCGTTATTAATGTGTCACTAACTTTGTAATTTCTGTGGGAACTGACACTAATACGAATTTAATTAATGGTTTATTCCATCGTCCACTTGTTTGTCAAGTCATCGTTACTTAATTAAGAAGTTTTTTTTTATTATTATTAAATTCTGGCAATAAGCAAAAACTTTTACGTTCAGGAATAAATTTTGTGTCGTAAAACCGCGCGATTTCAATTCTTTTGAAATTGCATCGTTTGAGTTCAAAAAGTGATTTCGTAATTCGATATCCGGGGAGCACCGGTGACCTAAGTTTGATTGTTCAGCCTCGTCATCACTCTTTGTCCAACATGGCCTCTTCCGGAACGCAAAGTGCCCTCAACTCCGGGATGTTGCCGAGCCGGATAAAGTTGAAACACGTAACTTCCTGTCATAATGTGACTTGATGAGACAGTTTAGTGTTATTCATGGAGATAATCTTACATACAGCGCATTTCGCAGATGTAGACATCATAATCATCAAGCTTTACTTTTTGTTTGGCTTTTCTAGGAAAACAAGGAATTACACGAATACATCCATGTTCGCAATGCAGCAGATATTAAAGTAACGTCTTTAATCTCTAAATTAAACGACGCCTGTCCACTCCTCTCTCAAACAAAAACTTGGGATGGCCCCATTTCGCCAGCGATTGTCCACGGTCGAGGGTCCAATTATGCACATTAGTCTACAACGGCTCTCGTTGAAAAGGATTTTCCAATTAGGGGCTCTCGTGAATTAATGGCCAGCCTAACACCGATAGAACATTTCCTTTTCTCGGCATTTCATCTTCTCAAACACAAGGATAGAGGATAGACAAACTTTTTCCTCTAAGCTTCTTAACTCGAAGTTACATTTTGTTTGGAAAGTTATTTGATAATATCGGACCAAATCGCGTAGCTGATAGTTTGTCCCGAACATAATTTATTGAACATTCATACCTCTCTCCACACAAGTAGGTATGCAACCGAGCAAACTTGCAAACCATGAACACATAAATCAAAGCATTGTTTTGGCGTATCCATATGACAAAGGGTAACGAACGCGAGGCTTCTCAAACATTTCCAACATATTGCGGAAATATATGGCCAATGTTTTGCGTGCAAATGCGATTAGAATGAAATACAGGATTCCGGGTTAGCTAATGTGAATCGGGGAATATTGTTTGAGAGTCATTAATAAAGTTGAAAGTTAAAATGATATGGTATAAGCTGGTGCAAAGGAGTACTTTCAAGATAGACACCCCGCCATGCGGCAGGACGGCACTCGCTCGGCATTTAGAACAATAGGACCATAACTTAGGTAAGTGAAAAGCTAGCGTTGACAAGGGTAACGTCCTGAAGCTATTTGTGTTTCGCCTTTATCTGCTTCACAAGAGCGGAAAGTACCATATGGTAACATTCAGATGATGAAACCATCAGTTTTATTGTATTTGAATTACGGAAAGTGCCCTTTGACTGTTATACAAACCAAGACTCTTCTTACACATTTTGCGTGGAATTTCCCTTAAAGCTTTTAATATAAATGTTTTGATCCTCGATTTTTAATTGGTCCTAATGCTTTAGAACCTCTTCAAAATCAAACATAAAACTTTATTGTATGGCAATTCTAATAAAATCCATAATAGATCTCTAGTAAACCCCTTAATGAGCTTCTAATTCTAAGCAAGGAGATCTGTACACGTGCCAAGAATATGTCGGTGTCATCATATTGAATTGCCCATTTAAATCAGTTTGAATGTTCTTGCGTCTGG
The DNA here is from genome assembly GCA_949316375.1 of Mythimna vitellina. Classification (NCBI taxonomy): domain Eukaryota; kingdom Metazoa; phylum Arthropoda; class Insecta; order Lepidoptera; family Noctuidae; genus Mythimna; species Mythimna vitellina. Next base: position 14,377,201 of record OX438686.1, read on the forward strand.
AGTAACGTGAAAGAGGAGTAACAAAAAATGTCCCGGAACTTGGAATAAACATGATTGTTGAGTAAAGGCAGATAATACAAATCATAAGAACCGTGACCAGTGTACGTGAAAGAATTTTGGACGTCTCGTCTCCGCCGGTTAATTTGGCCTGTAAGGTCAGCCGACTACGCTACTTATCTCGAGATGTTTTAATGAAACAAAAAATTCTTGAGAATTTCGTACCTACCTACTTTTTATTATTCGAATGTGATATCCTGAAATGACACGAAAGGAAAAAAGAACGTATCTTATTGTTGAAATAAAAAGTAAATTTACCAGGAAAATCCTTAATTTAATTTAATTTTCCTTTGAATAAATTGTACTTTGGAAAAAATAAGCTGATAAAAACAACTTGAATAAAATAAGTTACTTTAATTAACTTTGAGATACCTAAGCCGTGATTTATATTGTTCAACTGAAGTAGTAATAGCTTAGCCGTCAGATCATAAGCGACTACATTTTTCCCAAGTTACTCAAGCACAGAAACGTGCCTAGAAAGTCCACCTGCTGAAATTACAATACAAACATTGTTTGTTTACTAAAACCGGGAGTCACGTTCTCCGCTCTACTACATACAAACAGGGGGAATGTTTATCCTGCTTATATAAATAATGCGATATAAAATTTCAAGCCCAATTTTAACTTACCATATTTATAATGCCAACATTTTAACTGCCCTACTGCAGAGCAAAGATCATTTCTTTTAAAGTGAAGGTACAAGCATTTATCAGTACGCTTGCTCAACGTGGATTAGTGTTTTTTTTTTTTCATAGATTACCGCACAATTTTTTGCTTCAGTATTCATAATAATCCAAGATAAACCACATACGATTACCACATTTAAAAATTCTTAATGATCACGAAGACTGCATACTTGTTAATTTATCTATTTTGCACCTAATGAAAATGCAAATAAAAGCTACATTAGGAAGATTTAACTAGTGTTTACGCCTTGCATAATACAACGTAAAACAAAATAAGGTGCGCCATTTCCTGGTGTGACATGATATAGCGCGGCTTTGAATTACTGACTATTCCTGGAACTATGTAAATCTCAGAATAGTGAGAAAACTAACAGAAGCTAATGTGCAGTGCAGCACAGCAATGCGATATAGGGACAATTTTCACTGCAAAGGTTGCCATCTTTTTTTAGAAAAAAAATAGTATAATTATGTGTTCTAGAAAAAAAGAATAAGACCCCTTAATTGTTTTACTTGTTGTGAAACTAATATTTCGCAATTTCGCAATGAAATCATGACCGAGAAGAAATAAATTATTTCAGTGAAATACTAAAATGGCAGGATCATTCAAAATCAGAGTCAAACTAAAAAGAGGTTGAGTATTTTAACGCGTAGCCCTACTCTACGCGTTAAAATTACGTAATAATTATTTAAATTAAGTTACTCTATTGCATTCATAGATTATAAAGCACTTCTCCGAAAAATAAAGTACAATACTTTATATTAGAGTACAGTTAGCAACCCTAGTTATGTCCACCATTATTTTAACATACGAGAACACAAATGTGACAGAGGAAAATAATGCGCTGTGTAAGACCTTGGGTAGGTACAAATATTGTTTAAACATCTAAGTGTTTTACCCACAGTGCAGCGTGGCGTTAATTGCACACGCATGTAATGTCATTCAACTACAGTTCGCAGAAATTATTATCTGATAGTATCGTTTTAATCACGGGATATAACTCATTTTCCTTCTTTGGCCTACCAAGACAGATAAAATGCAATATTAACCCGCCAGCAACAGCGCAAGAAAACTTCAATTTAGCTAGTCTCAGTTTCAGAGCAATGGTAGCCCGATGGTAACGGAGTTAAGAGTTGTAAGGTCGTAGGTTCAAACTCAGCCAGACGCATTACTTCGTGTCATTTATTTCATCACCACTGCTTTTAGGGATTAATTATCTGTCAGGGAACCCGCTGGTCCTACTAAAAATTCAAAGATATTTGACATCCACCAACCCGAACTGGGCTCTTGTGGTGGATTAAGGTCCCTCATCTAGAGAGGAGGCCTGAGTCCCAGCTGTAGGAACATAAAAAAAAGTTGATTATGCTATGCTTGTTAGTCTCATTTATTTATTAAAACTTCATGCAATACAAGTGCAAAGGTCGACCAAGGGTAGTGAAGAGATAAAATGACAGGTGCATTAAAAACCTAATACTTAAGACTTTCAAGAAATCTTTTTACTGAAATATGAGTGTTTTTACTCATTATCTTATTCTGGTCAGCCCTTATCTCTATGGTTACAAAAACTCGAGGAAAATGTGACCCTATTATGCAAATTGTACTAACTTACGAAAGGGCCTTACACAGTTATGACGTAAGTTGCCCATACCTATTTTATGAGTTAAGAGATCGGTTTATGCGCACTTGGCGCTTTTCTAAAATTAGGCCTATGTACACGCTCCGTATAGCAAAGTTTATTACTTCCTTTGCATGCACTTGTAAATTAAGTTTTCATTCATCGATTTTTATTAGTATTATATTAGCAATTCATTTTACAAACCACGTTCGTGATGTGTAAAATGACTGCTTACGTCAGGTTAATAACCTGCATGTCACGGGCAAAGAGAAGTTCATGCAGTTGTTGAATTTTCCAGTTCTAAAAAAAATTTCGTATATCTGATGGCATTCTCTCAAAGCGAGACTTTTGTGTGGAATTAGATGTGATTTTATTTGAAAAGGTTCATGTTTATTGACTTCAAAATTGACAATAAACATGATAAAATTAAAATAAAATTTCTCATCGAACCTCGCAACGCTTGTTAAGTTTTGCGTAGGATTACTTTTTTACGTTAACATACGTAAGCAGAAAAAAAACAACACGCAGTAGTAACACAAACCGGTTGTTTGAATGTAAATACATAAAATAATAATTGGTATAGTGCCAATAAAACTCATATTAAAATATTACAAGGTCTGTTTTTTTTTTCGTTTAAATGGAAGCCATAATCTTGTTTTAAGTGGATCATATGCATTTTGATTTTAATTTGGATTATTTCCTAATTGACTAATTACACCATTTTTAATACAATTTTATTTTGCGTTCGTGTAAATATAACTCATTATCCGGATCATTTCACTAAAGCCCGAAAACGTTTAAGTAGCTACAACAGCATGATGAATTAAGGTTGCTTGAAGAAGGATACGTCAGACTTAATCTTTTAGCATCAGAATAATAATGAAGCAGTTTATGAGTTACAAGTACAAGTTCAATTATGGATCTACAAAGCTTGTGCTGACCTTGGCATCGCTACGCCAAATGTTGGCCCAATGACCTCGCATGGATCAAGCCACGATGGTCTTTAGTCACGCCACTCGTGACAGCCAGCAATGCCAACTTGTAGAGTAGATAGGTAGGTATAGACTAAGGAAGTCGGACTCTCAAACATTTTGTTATGGTACTTAGTTAATTGTTAAAGCTGTACTAACCGGCAATCCGGACCGGGTTTAAGAATTCCAAGAGGTTTAATGTATATTTTTTTCTTAGGCAGTAGCCTCGCAAACAACGGGAAATCATATCTTGGAAAGAAAAGGTTAAGTAATATTAATAATAATGACATCAATAGGGTTGCCAACCATACTTTATAATAACGTATTTTTCTTTATTTTTGGTAAATGTACTTTAGCATAAAATTAAAGTATATGAAAATATTCTATTTTTAATCTTTACTGTGATGCGTAAAATAAATGCATAATTTCTGAACTATTTATCGATACTTCTACTTACATTAAAACACAAATACGTTCTGTTTTAAATCAAATTAAAACAAATAACCCTGGAGTGCACCGACCGCCTTCAGCTCTTGGGAGTAGAAATTTCCTCAGATTTTGATTTTGGGCGGTTCATTGAGTCCAAATTCAAGGTAGCTGCTAGGAAACTCGGTTCTTGCAAAGGTCCGGCGGTACTTCACACCGCGGCAGCTTTTAATGTTATACAAAGCAGAGGTCCAATACTTTATTTCCCTATTAAAAAAAAGTTATACGTTATTTTTCTTAAATAAAAAACAGTTGGCGACCCTAGATCTGTGACAGCTAAGCATAAATAAATTCAATCGTATGGAATATTATCTATTGTTTTATTATTTAGTATCATAAAAACGCAGTAGGAAATTGTAACTGTAAAGTATTTCAATTATTACACATAATGAAAACCAATTAAAGTGCATTATGTTAACTTTCTATAAATGCCGACGTGAACGGTATGGAAGTCCGTTTATGGAATGTTGTCATCACAAAAAAATGGCCCGAAGAGAATTTTTAAATGGATTTATTTTGCAACCGTACAAAAAATAAGTTACACGAAGAAAAAGTTTCTTGAATTTAATTGACAGTGATACTTACCTACGCTTATTGTTTATAGTAATTTATTTTAAAGTTAATGTTTCACCGTGAGACGAAAATAATAAAAAGAATAGCTGAGAATTCCGTTGAAAATTGCGTGAACATAAAAGATTTTATTTCACGAAATGGCACTGAAAACATTTGGGACAAATCCTGCGTTCGACTTATCTGCAAACGTACGCCCTGGATGAAGCCGTAAACAAAAAATGCTCGACAGATAAGCGTGAGCCACGCGATACTGGCATCCCACTTAATTGATTGGTAAATATATACTGTGATATAGATCTATTTACCAATTTATTTAAAAGTGGGGCTACTTTTATACAAAGTGCGCCCGACTCGTCGTACGGGTTCAAACCCAGGCAGACGCTTTAGTTTCTGTAATTTATTTTCGTATGACATCCAACCCGATCTAGGCCCGCGTGTTGGATTTCGGCTTCTTCCCGAGAGGCGAAGCCTCTTGTCTAGGAGACTAGACAAGAGGTCTGAGTCCCAGTAGTATGAACATTCTAAGGCTGATTTGCTACATACGGGTAGGGTATCTCATTTGTAGTCAGTGTTACTAATCGTGATTCGACTTGTATCATTTAATGGTAACGAGAAGCGCAGAATAAGGATCTCCAATATAACTCTTGTAATCAACCGGCAACTCATAAAAGTAAATTAATCGATGTTCTAGCTGACTCAACATGACCATCTCGCATAATCGTATCATGAGTTAGTCTTGTTAGGCTGAATATTGCAAATTAAAAACAAAACTGTGCTTTGAACTTGGTCAAGCGTAAGTAGAAATCAGCTTTGATCTTTTACTTGAAGTTTGTGCTTTAGGCAGTGTTTGCCGACATGTTTTCCGTTTTCCTTGCTGTTCTGTTGTAATTTCAGTACTGTTATTCATCACAACGAACACTGCTATATTGAAACCAATTAAGATATGATCCTAGACCACACAGCTAGTTACAGCTTCGCATAAAATTGTGCCTATTTTAGCGCACAACGAAATTAGTTTATGAACCACTTCCCACAGAACACTTAGCTTATTAAAGGTCTATTCTACGGTGTGAAACCTTGAATCATGATCACTTGAACTGGCAAAGCACTAACTCAGTACACTAGTTGAATCCCACACGCGTATGACTCACGCACTTAGACGGTTCACAGACGAACAAACAGGCAAACTTTATTTGCAAATAAGTGAGAATGGATATAACAAGCTGTACTATGTACAATCAATGTGTCTCCCACACAGACACATACAAACAATATTATCTAATCACTGGGAACTGAGGCCATCAAATAATAGTTCATGCACCTTTGTACTGTACCTAGTTGTATATGAATTCATGATGATAATCTCATCGAAATATTTCGGTAAAAAACTAAGTCTGCATGTCAACTGGAAAGCTTGTAAAATCGTGAGATGAACAAGATTACAGTGAGCGTTACTGCCAGTAATAAGAACAAGTTGGCTGAGTTTGTACAAGATTGCCATCAAGCGGGCCCGCCGAGGATTGTCCTACATTACTAAATGCCTTTAATTTCCTGTACTAACAATTATCTCTTTAACATTTGACCGCTTTCTTTACGAGTACAAAGAGTAATTATGTAACTTCCCGTTTGTTTCCTCTGATGATGATGATTCATTAACATTTCATTGTGATACCGTTATATTTCTTTATTGTAGATTTTTTTTCCATAACCAATTGCAATAATAAGCCTGAACATATGCCGCATAAATATGTATGTAACCTCTGTTATGCCTCGTCAAGCATTAACTCTGATTGACGTACAATATTTCCACTTAAATAATTTCGTTGTACCTATGATAAGCATAAGTGTGACTCGTGTGAGCACAGCATTCTTTGCCGTCACAATTTACACACCTGAACCGCCAAGTATTGTGTCCTAGAGCCGTCACTCCTCGTTAGACAAGCGTCCAGTCGACTGTGACTTATCGCAGGTTAATACTAAAACAAACAGATTTAATCCTAAACCAGCTCATCATAAAGTTCAGAGTTTATAATCGGCTAAACTTGTGTAGTGCGTACCCAGACACCGCTTTGAGATATGCGTAATATTCTCAAACGGACAGCTGCAATGTAGCCGACAACCTCAAGGCTAGAACCCTGCCGCGAAGTAAATCGTATATCGCTTCTCATACAGCTTATAGATAACCGAGTTGACAGGCAAAAAGAACCTGTGAAGTCACCAACACTGTTGCAAACCAGCTTAATTTCTCATTTCAGTTCGATTCTGTCGACAGTACTGTTGAAAATTAATATTTCGCTATTCGGTTTCTGTTTTCGTTTCATTTGCATGGGCACACAATGGCAAGTCGTCACAGTGAATGAATTTTCAATTTTGAGCTAGATTACCAGAGTCGTGCTTTGCCTGTGAGAATCCACGGTTCGCCAATTCCTGCCAGCAATAAAGTCGTAGGTTTGTTATAATTTGAGAAATGCTTTCGTTATTACGGTTGACAGTATAAAGGCATAAGATGATAGTATCTAAGAGCTTTCGAAATGAGCTCTGCCAAGCGGTCGGCTTCGTTAATTCAATCACGACTACAAATTAACTGCATGCCCCACCCGACCTACCTATTGAACCTGAATACATACATAATTACACTGTACATCTGTATATTGTGGAAACGACAGACACAGACATTCCATTTCCATGACGTATTTCAATGATAGAAAGTTTCCCTTTCTTTACAACAGTGTTATTAATTAAGCACAGTAATTAATTGCTTCAGATGGGTTTAACAGCTTGTATAATTTATTGTATTTCGTTATTTATCTTTTACAAACGCTGTCAACTTCAGCTTACTGAAACGTACACGACAATTGCGCATTCACTTAGAAAACACAGTGTTATATAAAAACACAAACACATTCCAATGTGCAGTAAAAAGAAAATTCTGAGGTGATTGTAAAACGCCTCCGGGCGGACAATGGGACTTTGAATACGATAGTCCAATAATAGCTGATTGTGAGAGTACTATCGTTTGGTTTTCATCTCGTAACCCCATAGAGAATTGAAAAAGCTATTGGAAGAGAAAAATAGCGTGAAGAAAATAAGACGGGGTGGCAATGACAGCTATAGGACTTGGCTGTCGCTGCATTTTCTTCAGACTGAGGTAAACAGAGATTTTTCAGGATTTGTTGTTTGTGTATTTTTGCAAACAAATTGAAGTTGTTTTGTGTAAAAGGTTTCTACTTTATGTACAAGCAGTATATTCGCATTATGCTGATTGAATACGGATTGTGCATTTTAGGTTGGTACCTCTAAAATAATCGTACTTTCTAAAAGCTTTGTTTGCTACGGCACATTTCACGCAGGTGTCAAACCCTAAAACTGAAATACCGTATTCGTTTGCACAGTTCGCATCCATAAGTGTCGCACCAGGAACAAAGGGGCTTTTCTACCGACAGCTCTTGACATGGAAAGGCTTTTTTGCTATTCGCGATAAGGAACAGTTACCGAGAGCCCGATATCGCAAAGATTGACTGCTAGTGCCCCAACGGTTTGTTCCTTAAAAGCATACTCGGCGACTGACGCCTATTATTAACACAGTTTATCCTAGCGAATGCAAAGGGTTATAAAATACGCAAGTTTATTTGTGTGTTTGTAATCATTGCCGATGTATTTGAAAGTCAGAATGGTGTACTTTATGAGACCTCACTTTATAGCTATTGTAGTAAAGTTTTGTTTAATATGTAGATTGTATGTATGGGTTAGATTTAATATCGCATAGCTTTAGAACCTGTTTCGTGCATTAGATGCCTCGTAGTGATTTTATTGGTAGCAATAGCATCATCTCGAGATTATCATATTAGTAAAGTTTTCGTATAAGTCGTTATTGAGCAATCAGTAACTAGTTAATTTATTTTCATAGCCTGAAGCACGCAGCTACAAATCTTCAACTTCAACTCTTCATTAATGGCATTTGTGGAAAAGACACCACAATTTTGCCAATAACACGTGCAAACTATTAATAGACCATCAAACGCTGGAGAGTATTCAGCGTGAATTAATAGTAAAATAAATATATATCTCTAAACATTAAAGTTCAAAATAAAAGAATTTCTTCGCAGGCTCAGACAAACATTATGACCAGACCACAGACTATGCTATGTACTCAGTACATGAAAGAAACTCGTAAGAGTGGTGAAAAAGAGAAAAAAGAAAATAAGTAGTTACAATAGTTAAGTACAACTTAATTTTATTAATTTCAATAAATTTGCATAGTTTAAATATAAAACTAGTAAACACAAAAGGAAGCTACAAATCTTAGCCATTAATTTACTTCTTGATTTGATTTTTGTATCACATCTTGACTTTTAATTTAAATCAGAATGTTAGCTAGGTACTGTCAACGTTTATACACGGACTTTTATAATGAAGGATCTCTTACACATTTTAACAACAGCTGTGTATTTTGAAGGGGCTTGCTTTAGGCGGCTAACAAATTGCAGTTGCCCTTTCTCGTCGTCGTATACTTGGAACGAAGGCGTGAAAATTCTATTTACTAAAGTAGCACCGAGCGGAAGGTGAATTCTCCTCCAAGTAAACGTCACAAATTCTTATTTTAATTTCCCATCATTCGTCTCGTTTCAGTTGGTTGGTGCAATCACATTGACCTAATGGCTTATTTATTCAGTCCGCAATTAAATGATAATTTTACAGACCAAAGTTTCATACACGTAAATCAAGCCGACCTCAAATTACTGTTCCATAAAACTGTCATGTTCACGTGCTGTTTATTCGTGATTGTGAACAATTTTCTTCACCGATGGCTTCATTCAACCGGTAGTATTGATTAAATATACCATTTATCATGATATGCGGTGGTCTGTTTACATGTATGTGAATATGTAGAACAGAGGTAAGGCACATAATTAAGTATTAACCTGCACAAACGCAGCGGCGGACCACACAGGTGACTCCTGATGCCTGAAGCTAGTCGTGAACTATAAGTCGTCGCGACCGCTTGTACTACAATAAAAACTTCTACTTCCAATCTCACTATAAAGCCTTAAAACGATTTTATTTGTTTTTACACTCAATTCTTGCCAAACATTCAGTTACTATTCACATAATAACAGCTTAGCCGTTTGTAAAAAGAAAAATCCGTGCATATCTTCTTGACCCGTGTCATCCCTTTTCCCGGCTGATTGAACAGGGTTAAGAAATTGCAGCTCTAAACACAAATCCTTTGTGTAAATCAAACCTCAAATTCCTTTGCAACATTGTAACATTCTAATTTTGCCAAATTGAATTAAGTCTCAATTTGCACGGTTTAACATCTGATAGACATTTTACGCCGTTCCCACATACGTTATTATGAGTAATTGAATCGAAATGACGGATGCAATATATCACGTTACTTTAATACATGTTCTTAGGTGTATCGCTTTCGGGAAACCAGTACTACTATATACAGGGTCTCGCCGCTAGTTGCCGGAAGCTTGCACCTTGTGTGTATCGTGGTCACAAGATTGACAGCCCTAGCCGAAGGCGGACTTAGCGAATGCTCGACCGCATCCCTCGTGCCACTTCCTTGTGAAATACCACACTTCTCCGACGTTCTTGTCATTGTATGCAGGTGTGCACACGTATTTAGCATAAAGCTCTACCCATCGCTTCAACATTACGTTTTCTAAGCGACAGAATATGTAAATGTGAGGGGCAATGCGATGACACCTAAATAAATCATTGGATTGCTTTACCTTCTTGGTTAGTTTCCGTAACACCTGTTGCAGACGTCGTTTTGCTAAACTTTTATGAAAAATCGAGGTGCTGATAATGTAACACCTCTTCGCGAATACGGTTCCATGGTGACTCCCCTTTATCTTATCATAGCGATGCTGCAGTAAAATTTTAATGAGCTGGACCCCAACCCGGAGTCAGTCCCGCTAATCGAACCAAAGCTTACAGTTACTTTGTGGATAGTGTGGATATAAAATGCAAACTAAATACATATTCAATGTCTGGTTACATTATAGAAAGGTATTCTAACGGGAGACTAAATAAGATAAATTCAATTCTTCTTAACTTATTCAAATAGGTAAGTTATCATTGTTTCGGCATCCGTGGAATTTCTGCAGTTTGGTTTAATTTCCTCTTCCTTTAACACAGATTAGTCTAGTAATGTGTTTTCAGTAAGTGCCTTAAGGATGTCATAAATCATTTATGTTGATTTTACAGTTCCACATTTGCTTTGTAGCTGATGTTTAGGTTTGCCCGTTATCGACACCTATTAAATCGGAATAAGGTTACCCTGGTATACCTTTTACTGCTACTACCTCGACTCGAGTCACTAAAATAAAAAGACTAAATCGTTTCTGCTGTTGACAATGAAGTGCAGTTTATTTTTTTCCTCTTTTAAAATAGGACCAGGCTATGAGACATTCGCGGAAATAAAACGTTCAATGTTTACGATTTAGCTTACGATACTTGGACATTCTACGAACAAACGAATAGCGTTGAAATAGATTCAGTCGAAGTAATATCCGCAAGTACTACATAACTCTAAACTTGACTGGAAATTCAGTAACAGTCTATTTATATTCAACAGTAACATAATTTTAGTAGTCGTATCTCAACGTTTCAAGTGCGATGCAAATGCTCACCCACTACGCTAACTTTCGTCAATGAACTACAGCTTTTTCGAATGAAATAAATCGCTCTTCATACCGGTGTCCTGATTTGGCGAAGCGTCTACTGTAAGTACTGTAACAGGCTCGTTACTTGGTGATTTATTAAAACATTGTATTCGGAACTACGGTTTGTATGAATGTGAATGCACCGTTGCACGCCGTGCCCAGTTATCCGTAATGTATTCGAAATAAAAGTTGAAAGAGATTGCTCTGTTGCTGAACAGAATGTCTATGAAAATGAACTGCGGAGTTCGTTTAGAACTTTTTGGAACAAGTCTTTTTAGAGCATTGTCATTGTTATGAGGATAACAATTGAACAACTATTCCAATGTTCAAATTCGATAGTAACGGCTAACAGAACACCTACCTATTGTAAACTATTAAAATAATGTATGTACCTAATATTATACAAAAAACATGTCACGTATAAGATTAGTCGACTCGTAATCCTGAGTGACACTGAGCACCTCTGCCTAATAGGAACACAACATTTAATTTTAAAAGGTTCGTGTTTGGATACAAATTCATTTCGCATTTATAATTAATTTTCCAGTTAGACATTTGCTAATGAAAATATATACTCGTGACCCGTGCAAAGTTAGTCCTTTCATTCAATCAACTTATGTTTTCAACAGGAGTCTACTTAAATAATAATATATTTATCAATTCAAAATAATTAAAGTATAATGTTACATCTAGGTTGTCAGTTTTCAGGAAAATAACTTAGTACTATATACAATACTTACTTTATTGATGTAATATTCCCATATAAACTTTGTAATCCTGCTTACAAGCTTAAAATAACTAAGTTATCAGTTGGTTCAATCGTGTAGTTTTCGCTCCCTTGAGATGTTGTTCCAAGAGCTAGAAATTGCAATAGGTATTTACTTGAACTTAACTTACCTTTGAAACTTTCAGGATCATCTTAGTGTATTGAATCGATCATATTTCAAATATGTTTCAAGAAACGGAGCAAAACAGTGGCTAGACGCCCGTGGCTCTCAATTTTTCTAGCATTCTGAAAATTCTCTGACTATAAGATAACCAACAAAAAAGATGATTTTATACTATGAATAACTTGTACCAGCAGCTTCACCCATATGAAAGTAGGTATCTCCATACCAACTTTGGACCTCCTCTTTAACCCTCATGAATTTTGAAAAATCGTGTCTTAGCGCATGCTTACGTCATAATAACTATCTGTGTGCCTTTCAGCGCAATTCGTTTAGTGGTTTGAGCAGTGTGTTAATAGATCCATCAGTCAGTAACGGTTGCTTTTTTATATATACAGACTAACAGCCGAAATAGGCATTAAAATGAAAGGGCAAAAAAGGTTACACAATTTCGATCAAACTGCTTTTGTGAATGAATACCAGCAAAACGTAATGAATACGAGGAAGCCACACAGAGTGGTATCAGACCGTAACGCAAATGGGTTAACAACCTTGATTTGTATACTTGTTGAATGACTATGAGCTTGTTGCACAAACTTGTAATAACCACACGCTTGTGAAATATTGCCTTTACTGCTACCTATGATAGATTAAATGTCACTCAATCCACTGTATAGTGTAACTCTCCGTCTTTAGCTTGGTTTTACCTTAGAAGGCTTCTGTTTATTCGCTAATCATTATTTTAAAGAACGTTAGATCTTGTTGAAAGATAAGCCCATACTTATATGCCGGTAGATACAGTATGTCAATCATTGACCTACACGTATACAGAAATGTTAGCGTCGCTTCAGTACGCAGAATATCTCCTAAACCTATTTACCTTATTCAAGTGGCGGTAAAGAAAACACGAGTGCTTGAATATCGGTTGGTTGTTGACTTTATCTTCTTAGAAACTTGATAGACATAACAGATATAATATCGTTTATGTTTTTGTTGCCCAAAAAGGCACCTAACGATAATAAAATTCGTATCGGAATTGGCAATTACATTTTGAAATCGTACTGCGGAAACTCAATATTATTTTGATTCTACAATCAAAGTATCAAACGATTTCTACTTCAAACGGTTACGTTTTTCGATATCCTGGTGTAATCTTCCATAGGTGAATGACGCTGATTTAACGTTTCTTCACGCACGGTTGGGCAATGAAGCTATTTCATTTTGTACAGGCCACAAGACGATGACCATACATTGCACTCCTCTACCATGTTTATGAGAAACATGCATCTTGTTCTGAGTTTTAATTAGTCCACAAAGTAAACGGAGCCGACATGATGAGGTCAATCGATGGCGATCAAACATTTTTCATGTGGTTTATTTTAAGAGTTCCTGTGCGTTTGATGTAATGCTTCATCGTTATTGTGTTACATCTGACAAATGCATTCAAACAGATAGACGCGTAGTAAATGTTACGACAGGCAAGTTATGAAGAGAGAAAGAAGAAAGCAAGTTTATTTTTCTTGGAAATAGAGGTTACCCAAAATGTATGTGTGTTTTTATCCTCTTGGAAACTATCCTTTTCACATTCCCGAAGTGTCGTTTTTTTTTTACCTCTATAATAATATTTAACAAAACTTGAAAAGCAAATGTTTTCCATGTGTGAAAGTTTCCCTTCGGAACAGTAAATAGACGATAACAATTTCTCAATTTGTATCTAAACCCAAACATTGTACCTGACACACCGTTGAAGATGTTAAAAAGCGGAGGTGTTGAGTATATGAAGGTTCATTGTTTGGCCCTGTGTCAAACAACGTCTGCCATCGGCACTTCAAAGCGGCTAGTGTTTGGGTTGTTTAAACAGGCGATACCGCTAATGCAATGTTCGCGGTTCTGTGTCCAGCACGGAATGTACTACCTGGATAGCGGGCCCTGTAAATTAGACATCGCACTACATTTTCCACGATGCTGGTAGGCGCTGTTATCTCACTGTGGCTTGCGGACTCACTTTTACTATCGCTAAACGAAGGCAGCTCTACAATACAGAGATGTTATCTTCTGCAGTCCTATTCCGCTTACGTGATATTTTTCTTTGCCCGGTTCCTTGAGAATTTTCGTCGCACTAAAGTGCCAACAAATAATCGTAAAAGCAGTGAACAAACAGCTTTACGGTTCGTTTATGTTGCGGTTATCTGCACGAGGCTGTCTCCTTTAATGCCTTAGATATCTGGCCCTCGGTGTTTACCGCAACCTATGGCCCCATTCTAATAACTTTGTACAATCTCTTTCTTTGATTTTTCACGTAGAACTTAAATTATCTATCAAAAGTACTGCTACAATTTACCGTTTGTTTACTGTTCCTAAATTATAGACTAGACTAGTATGAAAGGAAATAAACTGTTTGACTTTTGGTTAAAAGTAACGTCATCATTCCGGTGCACACAATTTGGTCTGATACGATAACGCGAGCTTGCGGACGGCGATCAATGGGTAGCCCGCTCTCCAAGTCCAATCTTTCGGTAATGGACTGAGCTCAAGTCGTCGAAGGCGCGCACGCCTCAAAGAGATGTTAGCAAAACCATAGGGACCCAGCAGGATCAAAGTCTACGGGGGCGATGGGTTGTGCGAAAGTTTATCCTGGGGCCCTGGAACGAAGGCAAAGAAGAAACAGGAATAGGTTTTAGTCAGTAAAGTCTGACATGCCCTGCCGCTCCGCCCAAGAGAGGGAGAAGTCATTGGATGATTTCCTACCTAAAAAAAATACCTTGCAAGGGAAATTATGAACCTATGTAGCCAGAGGTATACAATTTTCCATTAAATTTGTAACAAATTGACATGATTATGTATTGCAATTTTATAGATTCTGTGAAATGTCTCGGTATCAGTAAACCCTTGGGACAGACGTCGTTGGCCATATCATACGTGTCGCACTGAAAGGTTTTACTGCATGCATGAGATATGAGGGATTTACACGTATCTAAGTTTATCCACATGATAAAATAAAGTTGCATTTGCGGACAAAGATTCATAAGATTTATTTTACCAGAATCATCACAAATCACGTTTAATTTCAAAACAGACGAAATACATTGCAGAAATTAATTAATTTAACTCAATTAGCGCCACACGAAACAATAACTTACTCCCTGTTTCAAAATTGTATCTCTTTGTAAAACATTACTTAAACTTAACGCTATAACTATTAACGGCTTTGAGATGGAGTGAGCTATTAATTTGAGGTATAGACTTCCTGGAGAGAAAGGTCATCGACTCGGCACACCTCGTGGGATGTTGGCAAGCTAGCCGCACCAACCGTAGTTCCCGCGGAGATACGAAGAACAAACACTGGAAACACGCATTGAAGATAAATAAATAATAGAAACTAAATAAAAAATGACCGGTGTTAATTCAACCAACTATTCTCACGTGTTCTACAATAAACTTAAAAAAGCACTACAATGACTAAAATAAAACAACACGAACCAAACATCAACAGAAAAAAAGATACGATACAATATTAAGGAATATACAGATAAAAAAAAAATTGGAAACACAGAGTGTCAATTTCATATCATCATTTCAGCCGATAGACGTCCACTGCTGGACATAGGCCTCCCCCAAATGTCGCCATAAAGAACGGTCCTGCGCGTCTCGCATCCATCGGATTCCCGCAACCTTCACCAGGTCATCGGTCCACCTTGTAGGGGGCCTTCCAACACTGCGTCTTCCGGTACGCGGTCGCCACTCCAGAACCTTTCGGCCCCAACGGCCATCCGTTCTGCGAGCAATGTGCCCTGCCCATTGCCACTTAAGTTTGGCGATTCTTCGTGCTATGTCGGCAACCTTGGTTCTCCTGCGGATATCTTCATTTCTGATTCGATCACGCAAGGAAACTCCGAGCATAGCCCTTTCCATTGCCCTTTGGGTGACTTTGAGCCTTCTGATGAGGCCCACTGTGAGCGACCACGTTTCGGAACCATACGTCATCACTGGCAACACGCACTGGTCATAGACTTTCGTCTTGAGACACTGTGGTATATTGGATGAGAAGATACCGCGCAGCTTCCCGAACGCTGCCCAGCCGAGTTGGATTCGACGGTTGACATCTTTTTCGAAATTAGATCTACCCAACTGGATTGTCTGTCCCAGGTAAACGTAATCGTCTACAACTTCGAGTGCAGAGTCTCCGATCTTGATCGGAGTGGGTGCTACATGGATGTTTATCATGACTTTAGTTTTGTCCATGTTCATTTTGAGACCCACTCTTTCGGAAGCTCTACTGAGGTCATTTAGCATTGTGCTGAGCTCTTCCGCGGTCTCAGCCATGACTACTATGTCGTCGGCAAACCGAAGATGAGTGATGTACTCGCCATTGACATTAATGCCTAATCCACTCCAGTCCAGAACCTTGAAGACATCCTCCATTGCGGCCGTGAACAGTTTCGGAGAAATAACGTCTCCCTGCCTCACACCCCGCTGCAGGAGGACAGGTTTCGAGGTCTGGTCCTGTAGTCTGACTGACATAGTGGCGTTTTTGTACAAGCACTTCAGCACCTCGATGTACCGATAGTCAATCTGGCACCGTTGGAGAGACTGCAGCACAGCCCAAGTCTCGATCGAATCAAAGGCTTTCTCATAGTCCACAAACGCTAGGCACAGAGGCAAATTATACTCCTCGGTCTTCTGTATAACCTGCCGTAGCGTATGTATGTGGTCTATGGTGCTGAAGCCTTTTCGGAATCCGGCTTGTTCGGGAGGCTGGAAGCCGTCGAACCTGCGCGCGAGACGGTTCGTGATGACTCTGGAAAACAGCTTGTAGACGTGGCTCAGTCAATTTCATAAATATGTATAATTTTTAACAAGGGATATATCATGAAAAATTCGAGCTCATTTAATATGGGTCGAAAGAAATAAAATACAAAAAACTGCTAATGTAGTTAAGGTAAAAAAAAATAAATAACGAACTAGAAAAGCAAATACTGGAGCATCAATTTTTCACTGGAGAATCACTTTGGCATAGAGCAGAACTTGAGCATTTTACGTTTTTTCTAAGAATTCAATTTGTCTACATTTTATATTTCACAGTTATGCCAACCAGCTTTTCCCTGGTCCTAAGCTTTGCACGGACATGTCCCCAATTTTCTTAAACCCAAACAGCTACAGGAAAACCTGTACGGTAATCTTTTGCAGCTATCTTCAGATAAGCTGTTTTTAATTGCTGACGATATTTTAATTATTTTCCTTGTAAACTTTTTCGGTAATTCTTTTACGAAACCATTTTTATTTTATGAGGTTAATGTTCCACCTGCCAAAATTAGTTCTAATCAGCAGTTTGGTCACCTTAACGTTTATTTCGTTACCTAACACAGCCTTTCCTTGGTCTTCTATTGTTCACTTCTAAATTACCAGCAACATTTAACTTGAGTTACGACACACTTAAATGTCGAAGTACAGAGATCTTCGTAACTTCTACTACATACTTATCTTTACTATTGCTATGTTTTATATCGTTTGCTTTCTTTAAATGACGCATTGTGTTTGTCGCGTGGCCAGATCTTAGAATTAATCACTTCATGATATGGCCAACTAAAACTGACCAGATCGTATAAACATTAACATTTGATAATATGTCAATCCTCGTTTGGCCATATCATTAATGTAGGATTTCTATGATAATAAAAGGTCTAAAGAAAGTAGGCCAAACGAGGATTGATCATCAAACTTTAACGTTTAAAACGATCTGGCCAGTTTTACTTGGCCATATCATGAAGTGATCAATTTCTGGCCACGACATGTCTATATGGTCTGAAGCGATTCCATCTTCCTTTTTTTGATGGACTGAAACAATGAACTCTACCAAAGGATCCATGATACAAGGACAAAGTTCAAATTTCCTTAAAAGTTTAAGTTTAGCTTTAATCCGTATTAGACACCACGCGTTCCGTTCAATAAAATCGACCAGACTGATGTGAAGCCAAAAAAAGTCTTTGTGGAGGGAGCCAAGTTCTTGTGTTGTTTTGATTTAAAAGGAAACAAAGTAGTCGTACATAATATACTCATATCATAAAGAGTTGCGACCTAACTGGAGATACGAATTGTGACTTTTGTATCAACCGCAAAACAACAGCTTATGAGTCGACAGGTGGAAGCTATTTTACTTTCCTTTTGTCTTTCTTAACCACAATTACTTCAAGTCTATAAATGCAATGCCATAAATATTTTTATAGCCAGCCATCTTCAAGCATCATTACATGGCAGAAGTTGTGAAGGCAGGTACATTTGGATTCTCAGAACGTTAACCAGGAATGCTTTAGCTCCACCACACTACAACGGTACAAGCCTGTCTACTCCACACATTTCCTATTCATTTCAATCTATTCTCCGATGACGTGAATGCGGCGCACTGAAATAAGGACACGTCATTCAATACTATACCACAGAGCAATGTAAAGCAGCCTACTGAATGCACCCAACCGTATCTACTCTCAACTTTATTTTTAATACAATACGAAAGTGGTAAGCAGCAAGGTAACTTTGTAGCTACTGTGATCGTGATTGCTATTATGCAAACCAATATTCTTTAGGGGGAAGCCGGACATTTACGCCTGCCGACTGGAAATTCAAATGTTTCGTCGCAAACAGGTCTGGTTTTACTTTTAACTGTTCTTTTTTAACAGAATCTGAGAAGAACCAGAATACTTTCAGATATGGAATGCTACTGGTTGTAAATATGTATTATGTTATTAAAGCAGTCGTATATTGCAGAAGCAGTTCCAACTTCAGCGCAAGTAGAAAATATTACGAGTTTCAACCACGCCCTCCATTGTGGTGCAGGTCTCTAAAATTTATAACTTAAACGTTAACGAGCTGTCGATATTATCTCAGTGCGGGCTGTTGACTACTTAAATGCCGACAAAAACTCTCTAAACCGAGAAAAGCTTCTATTGGAATTTTGTATCAAATACTTTATAAGTTTTTTAAAAGTACAACTTCTTAATGGTAATTTAATTCAAGCAAAGTATTAATTCCGTGTCATCAGCAACGTAACGCAAAAAAATAAATTAGGAAAGAATGATAAAAAAACAACACGGGAACATTACCTCTCCCCTAATTCGGCTACGTAAAACTCGGCGATCCCTTTAATACCTGTTTACACATTTCTTGGTAATTTGTGTTTGGCTAATGTTGTACCATAGTCATTAGAACGCGTGGGTCGGGCCGCTCTGCGCATAATTATAATTCATTACCTTATTCCTTGTTATAACGCGTTTAACGTCGTTATTAAAAATTAATTTATTGAATGCGGATCACCGGTGAAGGCGCCATTCATTCTCTCATATGTGCAGATTAAATTACGAAAGTGTACCACTTCCTCTCAACAAGGCAAAGGCGTGGATAAGTAAATTTCACGCCCCTTGAACATCCGCATGCTAAAGGTAAGCTTTTAGACCATATGAGTCGGAGATCAGAGATCTGCAAACTACAGCAGTTTGTCATTCGACTCGTATGGGTTGTATTGTATACCACATAGTTACGTGAATAAATCAATTTTATACACGCTGGCGGATACCGCAGCGAATCACATTACATGCGGTCACTGACATCTTCCTGTATTGCATAAATTTTATAACGAAAACAGAAGGTTCAACCAGAAAATGTTTTAGTATACCGCCAAATGGTGTGTTGTTATCAGTGTTAGTGTTGCCGAAAATGTACGATGTATCTCCGTATCCGTATTTTCCCACATCATTTTCCTTTTTCATGTCTACATCACTAAAATACACGTTTTTATCGCTCGCTTCTCGTGAAATATCAGCCGTGAATATGGCATTGCTCTTTGGAAGTGACGAAATAAAGGTAAAACCTACATAATAATATTATGTGCCGGACTTTGAGCATGTTGATGATGCGATTTATAGAGAGCCGCTTGCACGCGTAAAAACCGCAAACTTTCAGAATATTTTGCTCAAAGGGTTTATTTTCTCCACTATTATTATAAAGCGGCTTCAAGTTTATGTGAGCTATACTACGGGTTAACACAATATACGAAATATGAATTCTTAAGAATTTCTGTACCTAAATCACTTTTTATGGTCCTCTAACATAGCTAAATGAAACAGGCTCAATACGGTTCTGTAGGTACTATTGAGTGTGGCCTATGTAACGGTATTAAAAACAATACCATATTTGTCACAGTTGTAGTTTATCCGTGTCTTGTGAGAATGTTCAGTTATCTGATGTGATTAGTTTTTTCCCGGCGTTCCTATCCCGCAGTGCCGTCTTGAACCGGTCGTACATGCTTCCTGCTATGATCCTTAAATGGCACCACCACAACGCGTGTAATTTTCTCCGTACTATATTTTTTGCGAATACTTTGAATGGTCGCAGTAGCGCTAATCTTTATCGTCGGCCACCATTGGTCAGTGAACTTAACATTGTTAAGTCCATTGAGTAATGTAGATAACACTGGAGCTCTATTATATTTCACTTATTTTATGAACCTATCTTTAATCTGAACGACGCCTTTCTTCGTGTTCTATAAGCAATATTTGCTTATGCGACTATATTATCGTAGTATTTGCATTTAACACTACTCATTTACATGGAAACGCATGCATTTTTAGTAGATTCCCATAATCGGCTTATCCTTTTCAGAAATACTTAAATGACATTATCGTAAATTTAAGCTTTTTTTGGTACTCACTCATATTTCATTAGACACTTCACTTCATACCTAAGTAACGTTACAAAAATATCTAATTTTATTTTAAAAATATTATTATAGTTACCAAAATTATCTACATTTATATTTTATACTACTACATAAAATACGTAATCGGCGAAACTTCATAAAATGCAGGAGGTAGCATGACAATCCTTAATTTAAAGTAAGTCTCGGCTAGCTCATTCAGAATTCAGGAATGGGGCGTCATCTGGCGTCGTGATTTATACTTGGGACGCACTGAAAATCTATTCCCCGTGGTATCCTGTGCAAACCGTAAAAATGTTCAGCCATTACACATGGATTGTGCTCTGATTGGATTTTCGTGCCAAAAATGAACTCTCCCATTTATAACTTTTTCAATTTTGTACACAAATAAATGTAGGTATCAACTTATTTACGTAGTTTAATCGTTTTAGCCTATGACACAATAAAATTGATGTTCATATTTATAACCAATTAAAAAGTGGTTAGAGATGCAAGGTTTTATGCCGTATCTTATCAACACCTATCTCAAACAAGATAATAATTTTAAACCTTCATTTAATGATCTTGATAAATTGCTTACTGTCAAGATCGACATATCGCACTTTATGTTATTCTTTAGAACTTGTACTTACCGGTATTTTATTACGTCATCTCTTCATACTTCATAATCTTTCTACGATTCGCCCGCACGAACGCTGGATTACGTGAGTGGCGAAGCAATAACGTACTACCCATATTCTGAGAAACTTTTATTACTAACTTCAAACTTTTACAGCATTTGGTATCACTGAAATCGATTTGATTCTATCTCAGTTCGTACCTCACTCGATTTGATTTAGGTAGTACGTTTTTTTTGGACCAATTCGCTTATTAAGTTGTGGAATTTTATTGCGATCGAAAACCAATATCGCACGATATGTCGGTACCGAGTGTAATTATGGTGCAAGTGCTTTGCTATTTACTTAGTCTTATGTTATAAACATGACCAATAATGAACATCCAACAATAACTACGAATATCATCAATACTTGTATTTACAACGCTATTGCGATATAGTTCCGAGTGCACTAACTTACAATAATACTTTAAATGTGCTGTGAAGGAATAAAATGGATTCTAAAGCCGGATCGCGGGGTAAATGCACCAATTGAAGGCCGCTTGAAGCACTAGTACTACCTACTGCACATTAAATCCTTACAGAGAACGCCGCGTACGCACTATGTAATATTTATTGCACTCACACTTCGTATCTAATAATTAAAACATATTTTAACGTTGCTGCCGCGGGCCGTAAAACGGAGGCTGAATATTACCTGTATTGTGAGGCTACTGTCTGTTTAGTAGCCGCAGAGAATATTGCTTCCTCAAGTAATTTCTATGCTGCATGAGATTGTGTTGAGGTCGCGCTGTGTACCTTCAGTATGAACTTTGTAATAGTTGTTGTATGTTTTAACGTTCAGCTTGTGGTGGTTTAGACATTTAGAGTCAGTAATTCTGTAAACCACTTTCTTACTTCATATACTGCCTCGAATTTCAGTCATTATTAAACACTTCATTCGGCTGTCCATCAATGACAACCAAAATTGTTCGCGCCAACGAACTGTAAAAAAATACAATCTTGAAATTTTCAAAGCCATTACCCTCGTACTATGCTGGTGGAACGAAAAAATGTCTGGGTCCAAGCCCCGATGCAATACTGTTGGGGGTGATCCCGACCAGCGATACGTGCAGTGTTTACAAACTCGGTTTTAACGCGAGTACACCTTCATTCCTTTTAAGTGGCATGTGGACTCGATGTCCCCAGGGATAAAAATACAAATCACCTCTTTATTGTTAAAACGTAATTATTTTATTCTTCTTTGCAATTTTGCGACTGAAATCAATATGGGTTTTGTATTGAAAGAATTTTTATACCTATTTAATTTTTCATTATAAACTAGATAGGAGAAATCTAATAAGGCGAATGATTTAATCTGGATATCACCTAGACTGCTCGACAAAAGACTATTTGAAGTTAAAGTAGAAAATGTAAAACTGACGTTAAATCTCAGATTTTCTATTCATCTGAGACATAAACTTTTCAGTCGGAAACACCTGAATCTTTAATAAAATGGAAGCGGATTCGTCTTGTAAAAAAATATTGCCTTAAAAATTCCATTGTATTTCTGCAGTTCACCATTTCTTTTTAGTAGCATCCGTTTGAATTCATGTAAAGAAAGCCCGTTCGACTGTCGATGGCGAGAAACAGTTGGGTCCAGGTTTAATGTTCTCGAACGTGCCAATGGTATCCCCAGTCCCGTACTAAATCGTTGTGGCGGTAAAAATGTCGCATTTATTGCTTGCTAGTAATTTGTACTTATTTCACAAACAATAGTAAAACATTTTTCACGTATTCCAACTGTGGAACATCAACCGTAAAACTTTCTTGATCGTAAACTTTTATAGCAAGTTTCTTAAACGATTTGTTCTAAATTATCTTTACGTATTGCGCTGAAGTTTTGTAGCCCTTGGGGTATATGGAAAGGGATGTGCGCAATATAGGGAAATGTGTAAATCGATGTAAAAGTTAAGTAGGCCCGGCTATTGTAAGGGAAAGCCTACATTTGTGGCTGTTATAACTCTCACATGTGACAAGTAATATTGGTATAAAACCCGACCCTCCCTTCCATCATAATAACGTATAATAATATGCGGTCAACTTTAGGGAGCTTTAACTTTATGTTCGTAAGGAATTGTTTGTTCCACATAGCGCACATGAAGCGTTTACCTCCGTCCTCTCCGAGGAAAGTTTACACAAGTTTTATCGCCATACTTTGAATTTAGAATCTAAAATTATGGATAGAGTACAATGGTGTCAGTAGTAATTCAGAACCTCAGGAAGATTTTCAATTGAGTACCTAAATAAGAACTTGCGACCTTAAATTGCTCCCACTTACAGATAAGCTCTATGCCACCGTCCCTAAAAACTTTAAATTGAATTGATAACAAGATTTTTTAACAAATGTTCTTTATGCCCGTATTACTAAACTAGGGTCGGGGTTTATGGCGGGTCAAGATAAGTACACTCCAAATTTAGGGTTTGGAGACAACGTAGTGTCACAAGCAATTTTTTGCAGACACCAACCGGCTTTCTTAACTATATTTTGCACTTGTAGTAAAACTCGTTCCCTTATTCAAGACCCCTGCTTTGCCCCCAACATCATGACCAGATAAAAACAGTTTTTCTTAAGGAAGCTGAGCAGGAATGTCAGCTTATAAATTTATGCAACGTTCTTATTTGCAAGAGAAACGCTATAGACTACAGCTGACATCAGCAATTCATGAAGCTCTCCCTTCTTCGATAAAGAAGTGAATATTTGTTTATATGGAGCGTGATATTATTTATTGCCGAGTCGGCTTCCATCAAAAACTAAAGTTTCAAACAGTAGCACTGATAAAATGAAATAGACAGGTTCTCATTTTGAGAACAAGATTAATGTTTCTTTTTTTTTTTTGATAGTTTCTATTAAAACTACAAATAAATGTCAAATAATTTGTCGGCAGTTTTACCACTAACCGCTGGCCGTGTATTTCATTGACTGAAAGATTTATAATGAGACAAATGAGATGGACTACTTGAGACGATCTGCATTTGTTGTGATTCCCAGACGATCCCGAAATAGGTATACATCAGTTACTCGGAATGAGTCATGCATTATGTGTTTGTATGGAAAATGCTATCTCGGCAGATAATTGAAATTCTGTATGACATTCTCAAATGTTTGACATTCATTCATACTAATATAATAATAATATGCGACGTTTATGTATTAAATCACTTAAACAGAAAGTTGCCTGGAGCATGTGTACGTGGTTTTCAAGCAGATTCGAATTAGCTACGCACTCTCGCTTATAAAATCATTAGAATATTACTTCTACCTGGTTTAAGATGTAATAAAGCTTAATATTAACGCCCAGAGCTAGACGAAGCTTCCCCGGGAGGAAAACGCGCGATGCCGTAAAGATGAAAAAATAAAGTGGAGTCCTGGAAAATCTTGTACTTCTACTGTAATAAAAAAATAAATGGTGTTCTTACTTTGCCAGGTTTCATACGAAATGCACACTGCGTGAACGTAATTGGATACGCTGTATAAAAGCAAGTAGGCTTCAATTTAAATGAAAAAGGTTGCAATACCTTGCCCATGAAAATTTAATGCTTCTAGAGAAGCCTTGTCAGATTATAGCTACTTAATCCCACACGTCCTCTACGTACCCTGTGGTTTTAATATTCAAGCCTTAGAAAGCAGTGATGAAATTGTTAAAAAAAAACTTTAAAAATAATACGACATAAATTCCACAAATTGCAAGCTAAATTCCTGAACTTTGCAAATTGGCCCTTAACAGTTGAAGTACTTCCTGTACAGTTATAAAATAACTAAATTACTCCTTGCACTCATGAATATTAAACCAGCAATAAATCAATGAACAGGACGGAATCGTTACAAAGCCAAAAACAAAGAAAGGGGGTTCTTTACAACACATCCGGTTTTATATGAAGAGTTACGGATGAAGAGTTCGTTTGCAGAAAATCGCGCCGTTTTGCAAGTTTTAGCCGATAAATTGTTACGGACGGTTGCGTGCGAATTACTTCTACCGAGTTCATGGACATTTTATTCGTCTTGAACTTGATCCACACTTTTTCTAGTAAAAACTAGAACATTTCTTAGATTTATGAACTGTTTACTTGATTCTGACTAGCGTTTTCTTTTTTATATTATTTTAGGTACTGTTTACTGAAAGACATTTCTTTTCTCCAGAGTATTCTGCGGCCTTTTTTATGTGGGAAATCATTAAATAACTACTCCTACTCTGGGTGGTGCGAAAGGGAGTGTCAGACTTTTACTAATAAAACCACCTGTATTCCTTCAGATGCCTTTTGCGTCCTAGGGCCACGATAACTCTTTCGAACAATCCCGCAGCCCAGAGTATCCTACACCCTGGATGCACATTCCGTACACATCATATTCCATTTTACGAAACCAGTTTTACAGAACAGGTTGCTTCTATACGCTGATAAAGCGCCCTTGCAAGACCTTCTCAAAGTCGTGACCTCATAGGACCTTGCCTTCAGCGCAGTTTCTATACGCACTGTAATAGTATTACGTATGATGCATTTAGCTCTAGTAGCAATGTTTTACTTGCCTTTGTTGTCTGTTCGGTTATCTTATCTGCTGTTTTATGTCCCAGGGTTTGCTAATCCAAGTTTTTTTACAACCAATCAGATCAAGGACAGTAGATAACTCACACATGAAATTACTACTAGTCAATGAGTCTCACCATATAATATATTGATGTATAAGTATAAGTTTTTTTTTTTTTATCCGTCAATCTCTCCCGTCATCCATCAAGCATAATTCCCAACATTGAAAACCCTTGATTTAAATAATCCATCGAACAGTAATCGATAAAGATTAAAATTACTTTCTTGGATCTGGCATTGAAACATGCGGCTATAATTCGTAAAAAATATGAACTATCATCTTAGAGTATAAAATTACATTTCTTTTACCGGCAATCGTAAATATGTGGGCACCGGTACCCCCGCCACCCACGTAGTCCCTGCGCGCGCGCCGTCCCGCAGGGAGCCAAGGCCGGCTCACAATGGGCCCACTTTTGCAGCACTTATTGCGATCCAATACTATTCAATCTCACTATCTATTTTATATGGAACTAGTTTCCTGAGGCCATTTCCCTCATAGACTGCTACTCACAGGGGTATTGAATTTGCAATAAGATCTTGACTTTCACTTGATAAGTCTTATTTATTGAGTCAAGATGTCTAGATAGACGTAAGGCTGTGCTGACGTTTCCATGGAATTGTGTAATGAATAATATTAAGCCCGAACAATACTATTAAAGATGATAAATTATGTATTTCCCAGAACTGAAATGTATTTAGATTTGGTTCTTTCTGCAAGCATATTTTACTTTGCTGTATAAAAGTAATACAAGAGTTCAGGCTTCACCTTTGCATGCGGCATACATTATCAGACTACAATGACCAATGTCAAGCCATATGCAAACGCGGTCGTATGTCCACGGATCCACCACACTTGGAAATTTATTCTCTCCACTGGGAGTGCTACGGAATGTGCGACATTGCTGTCTTTGACCGTGCCTACATGTAAATACCTCGGCAAACATTTCTACATACTTTAAAATACGAGCCCCAATTCCATATCAGACAAACAGGTTTCATGAGAATTTGCCTCTTTTTCGACAGTTATAGCACTTGTGAAGCATTTTCAATTAACATCGATTGGAAGGTGGATTAAAAACAAATAAATGACTGGATACAAATTTATTATTCCGATAAACCTCAACTCATTTCAATTTCCTCTTTAGATAGGTACATAATATTTGTTTTATCTTATAACTGTATCTCCGTTCTCTTCATAGTTGTCGTTTTCTAATGTTATAGTCAGACATTTTGAGTCAAAGTTCACATTGGCTAGGTTCATACCTTGAAATGCAATTAAGCTTTACTATTATCGTATTAGTAGTAAAATTTAATTGCATTTCTGTGCACACAGCGTTTCGTCTATTTCTATATATCTTAATGTTACATCGGCATGCAAGAAGCTTCGAACTGAATAAGTGGATTCATGATTTTATTGCGTAAGGCACAAAATCCTTTTAATCAAGTGATTCGCAACGAGATACTTCTTTGCCATAAGTAATGTTGATATATTTAGATAACATATCCAGTAAAGACGTAACTATTACAAATTAGAATCACGCGTATTCTTCGATTGCATTCCCTATATTGATTACTTCATTTGTTCCCTTTGTGCCGCGGTACAGCTTTGTACTGCGACTATCCATCCTGATGCCGATAAATAATATCATCCATTTTCCCCTATCGATAATTAGAAACTAAAATAGGTATGGCCATGTCACGATCTCCGAACACGATTCTATGCAAGGGCAATAACTCACTTGTCTCGCCCTGTATCCGCTTTTACATCGCTTCCTCCTTCTGTAATAAACCGCTCAGTAATCTAGACTGGATCACAGTTAATCAGCATTCTTCACTATCAAAACAAAATATGTTCGCAATGTAATAAAACTACTGAACAGCCGTTTGTCGTCGTGATTAATTTAGTCTGAAATATTGGCTTGTAAGTGACAATGATTTGTTAAATGGAATAGAAGAGTTTCGAAAGGTCATGGTAGATCACATGACATGGTAGTAATGTGCTGAATACGGTACAAATGCGAGATAGGTGTGAGGCAATCAAGAAAAGGTGAAATGAGGTATCGTGAGGAGGACCGGTAACATTAATCCCGATAACCTGGGGGGCGAGCTCTTGACTAATGGCGGTTTATTTGTCTGTTTCATGGAGTGTTGGGACTCGAAGCGGCCGTTTATTAGTTTGTAGTCTAACTATCTTTTAATGATATGTTGTAAGTAGATAGGTACATATTTGTTGGCTCTTCTTTGAACATGTTTCACATTTGATAGCATTTTTGTTATTATAGATAAGTTTATTTCTTTGTGAGCGGCCAATCCGAGATACATTTCCATACAACGGCTCTTACGTGATTATGACGTTATTGTTATTACACATCTTTCTCTGGATATTTTGAAAACACAGATATCTTGTGGATATTATCTAGGTTTTTATTGAAGTGAGGATATAAATTTGTGTAAATCTATTCCAGTAAAAGGCCTCTGAAAATCTACTATTTTGTGTGAAATTTGGCCCTTCATAATGTACCTACTCATAAATTAAAAATATATCCATAGAAACTTTGCACGTTTGATCGAGATTCTGAATGACGAAATTTATTTTCAAAAACTTTCAAGGTTTCTAAAGAAACATGTATTTCATGTAACAAGTTTTTTTAAATATTCGAGTAAATGACGGAATTATCGAATGGCAATAGAGCATTCAGGCATTATCTTTTTTTTTCGCGATGCCTCTTTATTATCAAACATTGCTTTTGTTTGCGTTGGAGGAAACAACCAGCTATTAAACCATGTTCAAGTTGGCGATAGACGGATCGGGAAGGGTCCTCCTAAGATAAATTTTCATTATTGAACATAGCGTTAACATTCCCAGTAGTCCTGACCATTAACTTGCTTTACCGTGTTGTAGGTTAAGATCTGACTAAAATTATTACGACCATGGGATAGAATATTAGCATCCATATGTATGTAATTGCATAACTAGGCAGTATATCGCCCAGATATATGGCTACATTTATGGGCTTGAGCATAAACTACCGTAGTCCGTCGCAAGGTGATTCACTTGATTTAGTAGAAGACTATGACACTCAATTACGTTGACTTTTACACTAACGATGTGGGGAAACATTATTCAATTACAAGTCAATATGGTCCGTCCAAAAAATATGGCTTCTTACTCAAAGATAGAACTTAATTTCAATGCGAATTAACGTAAAAAGTTTTAGCAATCTAATAAAATATCGACATTTTTTTAAGAGATGTGTTCTAGCTTTTTCAAAACGCGGGAAAACATGAATCTAAGAATTCTAATTAGCACTACAAGCATCAAAGGCAAGAGGCAACTGAGAGCGAATACGTGAGCTAGATGAAATGGCATTCGCTCAAAGACAATGCTGCGGGCTCTTCAATTCATAGCAGAATTTCTGAATAGGTTAATAAAAGAAACTCGTCTTGAAACTTATTGATGAGCTTTTTGAATATTTCAATTCATAAAAATTATGAATACTAGCGACCCATACCATCTTCGGAGATTTGTAACCCCCTTTTTTGTAGGTTGGAAAATCATCCAAGGACATTCCCCGCATTTGGGCGGAACGTGAGGGCGTGTCAGACTTTTACTGACTAAAAACCCACTCCTGTTCCTTCGTTGCCTTTCGTACCAGAACAGAGTGTTCCTTTCAGAATCAGACCCCTGGCCCCAGTAGGCTTCGACCCTGCTGGGCCCCTACGGTTTGCTGACATCTCCTTGAGAGATTAGTAACACCCTTGTGTTACAAATTTTTCAAATTCTTCATTATAATATGCACCTAAACTTGCCTCATGAATTACTGTCTATTGGTGAAAACCACGTCCTGTGTTAGCAACATATTTTAATTATTATATCTCGTTTTACTTTCAAAATTTTAACTTTGTATTTCTTATTGTTACAGCGGAGGGCAGCCTGTCAGACTTTGCAGCTCGCAAAGTCCAATACACGGCAAGTCATCCCCTCAAAAAGGGTCTATTCACACCCGATTCAAGGTAAAATGCTAACTTTCTAAATGAATTATCACTAACGAACATTAATGTACGTTAATAAAGGAAAGTACTACTTGTATTGCATCTGTAGTTTAGGGCAGGAGTTACCAAATTGTACCTTGAGCACGATTCCTTTCGAAACAATTGATTACTTAGCATTTGAACTTTTATTACCAATTAGTACTGAAGCACTGAGTTTTGCAATGGCTAATAAGGTTTTACAATGCGGAGAATTAATACAACGGTCACGTATTTACTCCCAAATGGTTAGGCAATTGGTTTATTAACTGTAACACTGATTCCCAGATGACCAGTGAGGTGGGTCTGACAGCTGTGTTATAAGTAGGAAACAGGCATATATTACAGATCTAGACCATGAGCAAACTCCTTAGGTGACAGCGAGCAATCTATCTCACACACGCAAAAAACGCACATTTCCGTAGTACATTTTCCCGTTCCAACGTAGCAGGTTGAAATGTTCCTAAATTACAACCTTGGCGTAAAAAAGGGCGGCTGCGACGTTAAAATTACACGTACGACAAAAACAGGATTTTCCGCTCAGATTATTATATTCATTCTTTGGTTCTATCTTAACCAAATAAAAAAATCCATTTTATTTCAAAGTATTCTTTTTTCAGACCGTCAAGTTTACGCAAGCTCTATGAAAAGGCGACGACAGACCGGCTATCCGCATCGATTCTCGACCAATTACGGAAGGATTCTCAACACTCACCATATTTACTGTGTACCCCAGTCCTTAGCACTAAACGAAGACGAATCTACCAGAAGGTCGATGTGGAAATCGAAACCCGCATTGTAAGTAAATTATGTACCTACTACAATTAGCATAGAGGTCGAGTCTTGTTTTTGAAATACTTAGAGAAAATTATGTAAATATCACGATTGAAGCTCTATAACTCAAAGTTAATTACTTCTGATTCCGCCTTAGAACTTTGATAAGCAACTAACGAGAATATCCAACATTCTGGAAACAACTTTTTAATTTATTAACTGACAAAAGTTCTTCATTTATTAGCTCAATAAACTTGTAAATTGCTATCATGTCAGCGCGTCAAAATTGCGCTCCAATGAAGTACAAAATCAGCATAATCCCGGTACCCAAAGTAATAACTGTGAAATATTTACAATATTCGCTTTATTAAGCATTGAAACGCAACTCATTTCCAGCCGTCAGTCGTTGAGCAGCTTCGGAAATGGACATCGAAAGAGGCAGTGGGTGACGTGACAGCCCTGCCGGACGCTTCTATGAGAATTGCAAGCAGCGTCACTTTGACACCAGACGAACTTTCGGAATGCGGGTCCGGAGACGACGAGCCCATCGACCACAGACTGCCCAGTCCCGATGAACAACTTAGGATCATTGCTTCCAAGTAATTATTCATTTTGCCAACCCTGATTTTCGAATGTCTGTTTTAAATGCAACGGCTGTCGATCAGCTTCAACGATTGATATCCAATTTATACAGCAGCTTTATTGACAGACTCAATCTGAGGAGATATGATCAAACAACATTCGAAATGTGTGTTTATGTTCGTTTGTCCGACTGAAGTACCAGTTTGTATCTGCATTTATATGGAGTTGGTAACCCTGGCAAGTTTTTTAAGGAAAAATTGCTTCATTTTCACTTTACTCCCACGAAAACAAGGCTGCGGACCACGAAAGATCATAATGCACCTTAAAAGTCAATTTCGCGGTTCACCGTCCAAATAAGTGCCTCGTTAATTCATTTTTATTGTTTATCGCTATTTAATGCAGCTGCTTCATAAAATAATGTTGTAACTATATATTTTTATGCAAAGTAATAATGTAAGGAAATTATATTTTTATCGTGCAATACTTGTTATCAATAAAATTAATGTCAAAACATTTAATATGAGCAAAGGAATGATCAATAAATAAGGTCACTAATTAATTATGTTGCCAAAGATAACACACATATGTATAAAAGTGAAAATTTATGCATGTTTGACTTTTAAGTTGACCTGGCGATATAATCAGTCTGCACGGTTCTCAAGTTTTTGCTTTGAAAAAAATTACTTTCAACCTTTTTTTTTTCATTGATCAAAGAACTGGATTAGTACGTCAAAGGTATATTAATAAAATATTTTTCATGTAACAGATTTCCCCCGGAGGTCATAGCTATCGACACATCCGGAAAGTTCTTCGACAGAATGTGCAGCTCCCGCAAATCTCTCCACATAGAGAGCACGGCCGGTGAGACCGACACGGTGAAACGAAGGACCCGCACGAGGAAACCTCGCGGTAAAAGACGAAACACCATTTCGGGCACTGATCAAAAAGAGCTTAGAGAGGCTATAGCTGGGTAAGCTTCTAGTATGCACTGTATACACTCACACAGATTACATTATCTATCACTTATCAACACTTTATGTTTTTTGTTCATTGTTTTAATATACTTTCTCGTAGATAATGTAATCTCAAAGCGTCTCGATTAACGACAGTAACCGTTGAGCACAAGTCGTGTGGACAGCTTTGAAGATATACGATTCAAATCCTGAGCACACAATCTTAACAACTTGTTGATAATACTATCGTGCTTCTGTGAATACATTATGTTTAACATTGGGTGTCGTTGTTTGATTCAACGCTCTTATAACTCGGAAACAAAGACATCCAATCATTTGTGCACTTGATCACTAATAGTGCCATTTGTTCATTAGCTTCATGATTAATTTCATCTTTAAAGTGTTCTGCTGTAACAAGACGAAGCGGCACTCTTTAAAGATTATTCAACCATAGGTATGCATTTAGCGTGTGACTAATGCTTTGCTTGGTTTGTTCTATCGTAGCGATACATCAAACGCTGCAGCTTCTGAAGAAATCGAAGATAGCAATACAGTCATCAGGTCGAAGTCTAGTGATTTACTTAAGAAAAGTCCTATCGATCCGGTGACCAAGAAAGGACACTTCAACTCTCTAAAACAATGGGGCAAAAACAGATTAAGGTTAATCGGTAGATCTCCTAGTGCCAGTAGGGATAACTTTAAGGATACGTCCAAATGTGAGAAGCCTAAGGATTCAAAATCACCAACAAGACAAATAGAATTGGACCAGGATTCGGTGACAATGCGCAAGAAACGAACGGGAGATGAAGACAGGAGGACACATCAAAGATGTGCGTCTTATTCCTCTTCAGAGAAGAGTATAGGTGTTCCTACCACTGTTCAACCAAATATTGCGACAATTAATACCGGTGTTAAACTACGAGGGACATCAGTACAAAGAAGACTGAGACGTTCAGGAACTGCCAAAGATGAACCTCATTCCTCAAGTGGTAATTGGTCGGCAAGTTCCGAGTCTGGTCGTACAAGTATAGGTTCCGAAATAACTACCACAACAGTACCTCCAAAAAGTACAACTTCAGCTGCAACTTCTAATAATTCTTTGAATGCACACCACGGACCACCGAGCTCTATCATTAGTAGACGAAGGTTCCTTAATACCTCTGGCTCAGGCAGTGTAACAAGTGAAGGCACACTAACACCCGATATCATTCATGATTTGCACGAAGATTTGGAAACAAGCTCTGAATTTTCGTGCGATACCGAAGGCTACTACACGTCATTCCATATGGATTCTGGCCTGAAGACTTTGAAGGAAGAGGAAATTACTCCTAGCACACCAATGCATACAAGTAATGCACTGTCAAACTCGTCCAACAGTCAAACAATGACTGCGGAGAACGAATACGAATTATTCGGTAAAGGTTCTACTAGTACTACTACAAGTTCCGCAGGAACAGTTTGTACGACGCTAATGGCCGCCGGAAGCGATAGATCACTTGTAATCGGTCCAACCGTCCCGGAACGAAAGAGTTCGTTAGCTATAATGAGCAGAAATAGAAGCTCTAATGCACATAGCGCAAATGCTAGTCTAGACAGGAGTATAAATTCCTCATTCTCAAAATCTCCGTTCGGCAGCCTAAGATTTAATCCAGTTAGACCATACACTGATAAACAAGGGTATAATCATTCCTCGCCAGAAATAAATGAAGCTCCCCCTCCAACAATCACTATAACCAGAAATGTTGGTAATCATAAAGAGATAACAGCAGTTGCTGAAGTGCATACAGAGACGGAGCTAGAAAGTGCAAAGAAGAGTACAGGAACAAGTTCCCCAGACTCGGGACACAACACATCTAGTTCACCTATTGAAGATTCCGTGTCGAGTGCACACGGGAAGAATAGCTTGTCCGAACAAGACTATTCAGAATCATCTGATCTCGAAGGCACAGAAAGAATAGAGAGGATAAGATACAAGACTACAATTAACAGCTCTAGAATTCCGTCGATGTGTGTCATCACACCCTCTAACTCTGATGACGAAAGTGAAATTAGTCATAAAGATTCGGAAATCGTCATCAAAACTCAGACTGAATTATCAAAAGTAGCAAGTCGGCCTAAGTTAGACCTACCAGTTGATGAAAAGCCTAAAGAAGTGAAAACACCAACAGACTTAACGAAGTCAAGTAATAAAACAAGTCAAATTAAATCTTCATTACAGCCATTTAATAGTCTAATGTGCAAATTAAAAGGAGTTCTCCCTCATAAACTGTCCAATAAGAAATCGCCAGTCGCAAAAGAACCCGAACTAACTGAAGACTTTTACGATACTGGTGATTATGTTACAATAGCTGATGTGAAGAATAATAATCAGAAATTAAGTCTCAATAGAGGCATTTATGGTAACAGTGACGTAATTAAGAAAAACTTGCAGACTGTTCTCTCTGGAAAACTGCCTGAAACAGAATATGTTTCACTTAACGAATTGCCAAACTGCCTTAGTGGAAGTAAAGACTATTTAGAGCACAGCTTAGAAGATAAGCCATCACCAGCATTAGATGATATTCAAATAAAAGGTGCCAAAGTTACTCTTGACTCTCAAGGACAAGTCATTTATTCATCTGACACTCTAAAGCGACGAAAAGGAGCACACACCACTTTCGAGCCCGGACCGTTCGTTCAAGAAATTAAGCCAACGACAACAGTTATCCAACGCGAAACTGCTGATATTGTACAAGTTATAGATGAAACTGATTTCCCTTATGAACCACCGCCACCATCAAGTAAGCCAACGTCGCCACAACTAGGAAAAATGATTATCAGAGCACCGATCGCTCCCGATGGGCCTATGACCACAGAATTTGTTACTTTACCGACACCTAAACCCAGTACAATTATTACTGCCACACCTATCACTGAAACACCTGTACTTAGCAATCAACAACACTCGAAAACAACCAAAAAACCACAAGACATACCGCGAGTAGTAGAAGCAATCACTAGGACCGGGGCTTATGTAAATATACACGACGCGGAGGGTGTCAGCTTATCTCCGACGAAAGACGATTTAGCAGGTAAGAATATTTGCTCAAAGTCCATCTCAAGACAACTTTACGAAACAAAATTGCAAAATGTAGATGTCGTTGACCTAGCACCCCAAGTAAATGAACAAATAATTCCATTCGTTCCGAACTTCCAAACTCCCATAATGTTGCAAAATAAATTCGATAAACAGGAATTTAACAAGTCAGGCAGTAAAGTAGCCGAAGTTTTAAGAATGTTTACTAACAGAAACAATGCTAATAGTAATGGAGAATTATTAAGTCCCACTAACGACGAACTTTCTGATAAATCAAATCTCAACAAAATAAAACGTAGCGATAGCTATAAATTGGCAAACTCTCCATTGATGCCCATCAAAAAGCTACTGAAACTCGAAAGTTTTGGCACAAATACCAAAAAAGTAGACTCGTTAGAAATGATTCAGGCCGAAATTGCTGCAGATTTATTGCGCGATCAAATTAACTACCCACCGACCGTATCCCCTAAACTGAGTCATAGAACTGCTATTGACGAATTGGAAAAATGTGAATGTATGAACGATAACACTTCCTTTATTGACGATAAGTTTGAGAGGAAATTGTCAGCTTTGACGTTAAGTCCGTTTACTACTCCCATTCCTAAAAGGCACACAGTGGCAATAATTCCTGATAGAAGAGATACTTCTTTAGATATCCTGTCGGCAATTTTAGACGCTGACCCAGACGATGTCTGTATTCTCCACTCGCCACCCGCTTGCCCCCTCAATCCTAGCAAAGTCACTGTACCTGTTGATGGTTCTATGTACCGCGCTAGAATCTTATCAATTTCTGAATCCGACTATGGCACTGAAATCTGGTAACTTCAGAAACACGGTTTAAACTTTTATTATTTAGCTCATTTTTTATTTCCTACTCACTAAAATAAGTACTTACTACGCATATTCCCTGTTACCGACACATATCTACTAGAATAATGTTATTACGCTTACCTAACTCTCTCGGATCTCGAGATGTTTAGACAATGAATTAGTTTTATCGACTGTTTAGAATGTAGACTTAGAAATTATTAAATATATAGTTAAAATGAAATCTATTAGGAACTAATCCGTCCAACGTACAATTAGTACCAAAATCGGTCTTCCCTGAATTTTATAAATTAATTGTGAATTCTGTGATAGTTTTTATTTTATGTAGGCGAATGTGAATTTTAATGATATTATGAATGAATTTTAAATTCTGTAGCTACATCGATGTATCAGTATTTTACTTTACATAATATAATGTTTTAGTGTTAAGTGTTAAATAATGCATGGTGGCTTTTTTCACCGCAGTGTGCACAGCTTACGAGTGGTTCATATTCTTCGTATGTAAGTGCATGGTGTGTTATTCTGTGTCCTTATGTTTTTATTGTAAATAATATTATTATAGAATTATTGTGAATTAACGCACTTATTTCATTTAATGTCACACCTTCAGCTATCACCCTCACTCTACTCATTATAGCACTGGGCTATGAATCTTTAACAAGTTCTGTTTATTCGACTTGACTACACCAATTACTTTTGAACATCTCATTTTTTTTCCTTTTTAATTAATAAAAATCTGATGTTCATGCAGTTTTATATATTTATTTTTCTTACAAAAAATTATTATTTTTTATTTTGAACAAATTACGATAGACAGAACTTATTTTTTAAATATAAACCTACAAAATAAAATTTTGTAAATAATCCACTGAATCTCTTTTCACATCACACCTCTGGGCGATAATAACCAATTGAACAATACTAAATCTGAGAA
The DNA here is from genome assembly GCA_949316375.1 of Mythimna vitellina. Taxonomy (NCBI): domain Eukaryota; kingdom Metazoa; phylum Arthropoda; class Insecta; order Lepidoptera; family Noctuidae; genus Mythimna; species Mythimna vitellina. Next base: position 14,414,273 of record OX438686.1, read on the forward strand.
TTATAATAACATGACTAATTTGTGGAAAAGTGACCACGAAAGCAAAATGTTTAACAATGTTCGAAGATTAAAACATAGGTGTACAGTACTTTGCACTCATCTTACATCGCTTTGCACAGTGAAGGAGATTGCTTCCAATGTTTCGTCTTTAGCGACACCTCCTTAAAAGGTAAATTTTTGTGTTGCTTATTTGGCATGATGCATGGGAACTCAAAATTACTAACACAACTAAAAAAAATAACAAAAGCACTTAGTGGCCCACACTAAACAAAATTGTAATAATCTACTAAACATAAATTGATCGAATGATGATAGGTTTAAGAATAAAATACCATGCACTTTATATACAGGGTCTCACATACCCATTATCAAAGGGTTTTTAAACGTAGGTAATTTAAATGTGAACGTCGAAATATAATACGTAATTGTTGAGCTATTTATGTATGAGTTACTAGTATATAATTTTAGCGTTGTGTTAGCCTTAGTAGCTTTGGGTTTGGAGTTATTATATAGTGTATTGTTATGTATTATTTTTGTAATGTATTTATAAGTAGTTACGTTGTTATTTTGGTCTTATGTTTATATTTACTTCTTTTTCAATTAGCATGTTCCATTTTGAGAAGGAGCTTTGTCCCATGTATTTTATTTCGAATTTTTCCTTTTATAATTTTTCTCTTTCTTAATATACCTAGTCGGGTTTTATTAGACTGAGTAAGAAATTGAAACCCCAGCAGGATACTAGTAAATAATACAGAAAGCCGACACCAGAGTCCTTTGCAAATACTTTGTACGTTATTAGGAAAGACGATAACATATTTTCTGGTGTCTATTTTAACAATTGTCGAGTACTTTTACATTTTAAATGAGTTATAAAATTACCGATGTCGTTTGGGATCCTAATTTCCACCAGGTATAAGAAACTGTTACTATACGAATATATATATATTTTTATTTTTATATACCTACGTATATTTATATGTCTATGGAATGAATATGGGATGGTATTTCGAAGGTTTTTAGGTGTATATGATGTAGAAATACGCCGCACAGTGTCGAACGCGCGTAGGTTTAGGGAGAAGTTGGGCGATGTATGGAAAATACTCGCCAATAAGTATGTATGTATTTGTACCTTTTTTTTAATAAAAATGTATATCATATTTCCAGACTATCGACATTCCAGTGCTGACAAGCCCTACTTGAACATACCGCCAAGTCTAATCCAAGACAAGGGACCAACTGTAGATCTGAATGCGATAAACCCCACCTTACATCGATATCATACTGCTCATCTACGTGGTAAGCACGGAATTGTCAATTACGAAAACTCTTCAAATGCAGCACAGAGAGAGCAACCAAAATTCTGGACTCTTCCTAAAAGAAGCAACTTAGAATCCAACGCGCCTCCAAGATCTGCCTCCAACTATGCTATGAAAACTGCACCTGGAAATCAAATTCCTCCAGACCAAAGGGTACAGAGTCCTACAAACAAAAACGAATCGATCAGAATTTCACCTATAGATCCCCGAACATCGGGACCCTTTAAATCCTCAACTCCATCCAATAAAGAAAATGTTGTTGACCTTAGTACCAAATTACTATCTCCAGTCAAATCAAGCATGACAAACGAGGAACTTTACGCTGTTATACATAAGAGTAAGAAGAAACTCAACATCAAAGATACCAACGAGAGATCAGAATCGCCCGCACTATCTACTATTAGCTTATCTCCAGTCAGTTCAGAAACATCTTTATATACGAAAGGTTCACAGCGCTATCCTGAAACAGGCTATTTAGGAGACCCACGTAACAGAATGAGCTGGTCGCCTTCTGAAAAACAAAATATACTTCCCCCTCCTGGTCCTATCTACGGCCTACAAAAGCAAGAAACAAATTGCGCCGATAGACATGGACCGATGTCTCAAACGTCTAGACTTGATTTCAAAAAGCTTTTGTTACAACACAGTGTTAAATTAAATACATTACCGCAAAATAAATCAAATAAGTTGTCAGCAGTAGAACAATTAAAGTTGTCTAGAGAAAAGCCACAAACACTGCCTTCACAAGTTGCAAATAGATCACAAGTAAATATACTCGATTTGAGTGGATCTCCTAAAACCTATACGCATAGAAAAGTAATAAAACCAAATGCTCAGCCAACGTCACCAGGGAGAACTGGAGCTCTCATTAAAGAACACAAGAACACGCCTAAAATTTTGCTTTCACCTAAATCACAGTGGCGTTTTGCCAGCCCAAGGTCCGACGTTTTATCTACCCCAATACCCGAAGCCTATAACGAGGATGAAAACTCCAATAGCTCTGGCGAAAAACACGACACGCTACCAGAAACCCCGCCTTCAAAAACAGTTCCTATTGTAACAAACCAACACTTTGGAGCTCGGCGAAACTTAATTCCATTAAACGAAAACTCTTTAGAAATCGAAAGAAACTTCCCTCAAGCCACAGATCAAGGAGTATTTCCTCTAAATAACGACTTCGTAAGGTCACAAGGTCTATCTAGAACAGAAATAATGCAAGCAAAGAGAGCAGAATTTTTCAATACTTGCCCTGATTCCTCACCTCCCAAGTTAACTTCCTTCAAGAGTCCAACCGCGGCTGGTCCGTCTGTCAACTCTCGAAGCAAAACGTCACCCGACCGAGGCAAGGTGTCGCCTACTACACTAGAAACTGCATTATGATGAAGCTGATAATGTTTCAAAGCGGTGCTTTAGAAATTCCAATCTCAAATTTTGTAAACAAGGCAATGAAATTCATAGAAGCTTTAATCTAGTCTTTTCTTTCGCTTCAGTGCCACTTTTGCAGGCACTTTTTTTTTCTTCGTTTGACTACTTCGTAATTCGAGCTCAAATTAATAATTTTATTTTAATGCTCTATGGGGCCAATTTTGTTTTGTGTAAATGATATTTTCTACTCTACAATAGCAGGTTATAAAACTTAGTTAGTAAGTATTTATTGAGTACATATTGATAGGTACTATGTTAGTAGTGTTTTGAACTTTTTCAAAGTTTTTAAGTTATTCGGAATACAATTTTAAATAAAACGTGTTGAATTATGTTTTTGTATCATTTAGCCCTGTCTTAAATCATATGCCTAAAAAGAAAGGCGTTTAGAATGCTGCACTTGCCTAATGTTTCCAACTCTGATGGATGGTATAGTAATTTCCGTTCAGTTCTCAGTTGTGAATAATGGAATACAATTTAGTAGAGATGAAGAGAGAGAGTACAATATTTTGTTTTGTAAAGTAGCTTCTGCCAGCGGCTTCACCCACGTAAAAGAGGTTTCTCCCCCTTTAGGTGGCGAATTATGAAAAATCCTTTTTTAGTGCTCGCCTAAGTCATAAAAGGAAACCATGTGCAAAATTTCACGCTCTCAGTCCCAGTATTTTCTCCTGTGCGTTGATAAGTCAATCGGGCAGTTTTTCCTTTTAAATACCTACATATATACTAGCGGTCCTGGTCTGCCCGAAAGCTGACTTCGTTAGAAAAAAAACTAGAACCTGATCACAGCGCCATCTACCGGACCCCATTAAATTTTCAAACAATCCAAGAACCCATCCAAATACACACAAACACAAAAAGAAATAACAAAATACAGAAAGTTTCATGCCAACCGGTCAAGCTGTTTAGGAGGCGTTAGGTTAGAACAAACACGTAGGTACCTACAGAAGAATTATATAAGCTCGTATAAAGATTAGTATATTCTATATCTTTCTATTGTATCTCTAATTACGGTATTCAATTTTAAATTCCAGCAAGGAAAATTATTTTTTTATAAATCTAGAATAGCTGTCAGTGGGTTTTTAACTATGTCAGTGGTTAAAAACGCGAACGCATCAAAAACCTTGACCATTTGTTATTATTTCTCACAAACGAAATCTTCGACTCATCTCTAGAGATTAATCTCAACCCATTACAAAGAAGTAGGTAGTAAAAAGAGAAACGATTTTTTTTCTGTTTTTAACAGTTTGTGCATTTAGCCAGTGACAAATTTAGAAAGTACCTAGAAACTTACTTTTTACAGTCACTTTGTGTAACTTTGAGTTAGGCACATTAGGTTTTTGACTAATTGGCAATAATTGTATCGAGTCGGCCTTCTCGGCAAGCTTCGATGAGAAATCGCGCCTGGTTCAATAAAGCCCAAAGAGATTTAAAGAGATACAATAGAGCGGCTATCAGGAGAAATGTCTTAGAAAAACTGTCATCCTATGCCTCAGTGACGCCATCTAGCTTTGAATAGCAAACACGCGAATTTTGTCAAAATAAATTATATTAATTTAACTATTGCTCGGTAGGTGGCCAGGGGCTTTACCATGATATGTTAAAATTTCAGTCATACGAGCAAAAAAGAGTGATGGAGCTGTACACTTTGTATAGCTCCATCCCTTTAAAAGTTCGGTCTAGGTCGTAAAATGGATCACGTTAAAAGTTCGTGGTAGAGTCTCAGTGTGAGCCTAGGGAGGGTTAAGCTTTCCAGCAATAGATGGCGTTATCACAAAATCAGCAAATGTTCTAGAACTATTTATGAAAAATATTGAATTCTAATTAATTAATGCGTAAATACCAAGAATATTTACGAAAATAAACCAAAGTTAGGTCCAGTCATTTTACCATAACAAGATTTGCAGTAGCCTAATGCGCAAATCGGCATATTTTCTCAGGAAATGATTTTCTTTTAGTGCATAAAGCGGATACAAACACAACTTGACGTGTAGGGGTGTTATAATAGACTGAGCGACTTATAACCAATAGGTGGTAATAAGTATCGGATTACGATTTTGATCGCAATGTCCGGTCTATTGGTAGTATATATTTAATGTCTTTGATAAAGCCACATATTTTCCAGCTCTGTAGACAGACACTTGAGATAGTACCTACAAAACTACACCTACGAATAAATCAAAACGTTTATTAAAAGGCCAAAAACTCGAAAAACGACTTATTGGCGGCCGTCATCGTGTATTTTTTTTAATTTTCATAATCTATTCCAACCTTAGAATTTTGAAAATGTAAAACCTACAGGGCGTGACCCAAAGAAATGGACATACCCATAACCTACATAGTAGGTACATGTATTCAAGAAACATTGCCCTTTTTCTGCGCCAGTTTAGTAAAAAAAAGAAACTACCTCGAACCTATTAGAGAACCAGCTTTTTGACGGCACGGTTGGTGCAGTGGTTGAGCGATGCTGCGTCACGGTTCGATCCCCGCCCGGATCAAATATTTGTATGGCCTACAATTAAGTGTTCCGGTTCTGGGTGCCTTATGTAGGTAGCTAAGTGTGTTTACATGTTTGTGAACGCACCCACGATACAGGAGTAATACCTAGCGTGGTGAAACGTTTCTTTTTTAGTATACCAGCTGATTCGGATTTAGAGACTCGACACATACAGCAAACTATTGCAAGATCTCTATTAGCATTTTTCTCCAGTAATACATATTAGGCGTGTGTAACTCTTGACTGAACCGACTCGAAACATTTTAGTGTTCCGAAAGATTGGAACATCAGTAATGTTTTAAATGCATCATTTGGAACACTGAAACACTCTACTTTAAGTGACTAGTAGTCTTTTTAAAATTCAAATTATAACGTAAATAGTGTAAATATAATTAATGACCTGAACTAAAAACATTGGCTGACGTATCAGATCACGATTCATAACAGTCAGTGTCTGTATCTTTTGAGCCGTTGTTCCAAATGCTCCGTTTGTATCTTGTGAGTCGATGGTTCAAATGTTCCGTTTGTATCTTTTGAGCCGTTGTTCCAAATGTTCCGTTTGTATCTTGTGAGCCGATGTTTCAAATGAACCGTTTGTATCTTTTGAGCCGATGTTCCAAATGATACATATCACTGTTTCGGAAGATTTCAGTAATTCAGATGTATAAGGGATGAGAGTGACTCGTAAATGAAACATGTAGTTAGTCGTTGATGTCTGAATAAGATCGTCGTAAAACGTGTTTCTTCACTGTTTCTTTAACAGACGTTGTCGTAAACGTGTTGCTTCACTGTTTCTTTAACAGAACATGGTCGAAAACGTGGTAATTGGTTCTGAGGTATTGGTAACTGGTATCTGGTGTGGTGGTACGGTGGTTTGTGGTTTTCTGGTAACAGGTACTGTGTCACTACAGATGCAAATGTTCCAATCGCAAAGATGACACACTTTTCCCACGCCTAATACATATACAATAAAACCAACCGAAAGACATGTACCTACCGCTGGACAAAGGGCTGACCCGAGCGACACATGACATGACCTAACCCTGTGCTTAGCGCATCCAGTGGTCTCCAGTATCAGTGGAGGGGATCCAAAGTTCCATCATTACTTGTCGCACTTATTCCTGTTTATTAACAACGCTTTTGTCACCACTGGTGGAAAAAATCCCGACTGTTGCCAGTGGGGCCATACGATACATATCTACTAATGATGTACCAGATACTTAAAAATGTAGATCCGCAGGTACGGATCCGGATACAGATCGTTGGCGTCTAGACCCGCGGATAAGGATACGGATCTTACCTTTGTTTTGTTTATAGTTTAGTGTAACACTGGGCAGCACAGATAAGTTATGTTAGTTGTACAAGTTAAAAAAATGTCTACAAATGAGTTTGGTAGTGCAATTTAGTAATTATTTCGTGTTAATAATAAATGATGAATGTGTAAAGTGTAAAATTTGCGACAGAAAGTACTCCCGCAAGGGTAAAGATTCTTGATCAGAAAAATCTTTTTTAAAATCACACATAGAGGGCCATGAACTGACCGATGTCTGCGTAGAGCCTCCTGCAGGAGGCGTCTAGGTTGGGCAGGATCCGCTTGAGGGCAGCCCTAGTCCGATTCAGTTTAGGAGTCAGACGTCGGAAGTGCTCCTCGAAATTCCGCCGGCTGTCAAGGACGAGTTCCAGGTACTTCATCGTCGACCCGACGCCGATGTGAACAACTCCAGCCGTTCATTGGGAACGCCATGGTTGCGCGCTCCGAGGGCCGTGAAAACACATGTCCTCGGACTTGTGCAGCGCCACCTCGAGACCCAACTGCTGGTTTCTCTCAACGACTGTCGCAACCCCGCGTTTCGCTAGTTCGACCGCCGCCCGGTAAGACTCTCCCTGCGCCAGGACCAACGTGTCGTTTACGTAACAGACCAACTGACCCCGTCAGAAAGGTCGCCGCATATTTACGTCTTTGATCGCCGCGCAGCACGTAGTCGTACCCGATGTTCCACAAGGGCGGTCCTAGTACCGAACACCGCACGACATCTCTCGCCGTTTCCAATCTCCCTGGTGACCAGGATAGATGATGTATCTGTCCGACAGATAGGCCTCGATCACACGAAAGAGGTAGTCGGGCACCCGGTGACACCGGAGTGCCCTCCTAATGGTACGCCAGGGCAGGTAATTGAAGGCGTTGGCGATGTCCAAAGACACCACCACGATACATCTGCCCTGGAACACCGTATCCCTCGTCGTGAGGGCTCGCATGCATGTTGGCATCCACCGTGGCCCCTGCGAAAGCCGAACTGGCTGTCCGCAATGACTGGCCCCACCCGTGCTAGGTTCGCGACGAGGCGGTCTGCAATTACTCTTTCAAAGAGTTTGTCCAGCTCGAGCAGCACAATGGGCCGATACGCGAACGGAGAGTGCGCTGGGCGCCCCGGCTTCGCGATGAGGACCAGTTACCCCATCTTCCAGCGAAGTGGGAACTGGCCCCTCATGGAAGTTCAGATCAATAGATGAGTATAAAATTAATATTTACGATTATTATTTAACATCACAATTGATTAAAATAAATTTGTAATTTGCAGTGGTCAGTCATCGTTTTATAATAAAGATAGATCAATGAACTGAATGGAATGATTCACACTGTCAAGGCATAGTTATGGAATGGCCTAACAACTATTTTGTAAACTTGCAATAATTGTAAACAGGTAATAGATACATAATCTGGATTTTACTAGTTGTCTTTAGTGGTGAAAACCACTTGGAAACATATTTTTTGTATCTTCTCCCCACTGGCACTAAGATTTTTATTCTCTGTTTGTCAACAGTTTCAACAAATCCAGTGACATAATTAAGAAAGTATGTTTTATGTCCCGCCTTTCAGTATGTTACAAAGTACTCTGTGGTCCCCCGCCCAGGCAACCAGTGGTAACAATAGAGAATATTCACTTTGTCCCCACTGCAGAACCTACCGACTTCAATAACCATCAGTTCTACAAGCAATGGGTCCTGCATAGAGCCTACTGGGCAGTGCTTGGGCAACTTTTTTGATCTTTGGCAGTTCTGTGAATCCTTTCATTTGTGACTAGATAATGCAAGGATACTTCACATAGTCCTCTCCCTTTTGGGATGATTGTTTCTTCTAATGAGATAGATATGTTCTTTATTGTAAACTAATAATAAAAATGACAAGGAAGCTCAGTGTGAGCAAAATTTCAGTGTCATGTCAACATACACTGGTCAAAGGCTTGGTTATATGGGACCATTTTACGGCTTTACAAATATTGCCCAGATAAGGGTCTTTTCACAAATTAATTCATTAAACCCCAAGCGAATGCCGGCGTTCGCTCGGTCATTGTCTTTCTATTGTGTCTCTAATTACGCTACTCAAAAGGTTAAGACAAACACTGATGAATTCTATCTTATATCTTAGTAGATAAGAACTGGCTATTAAAATGAAACAAAAAGTAACTTAATGACTATTTATTTTATAATAAAATATAATAATATGCCACAAGCCAGGACATCATTATAAAGTATAACTACGGCAGGTAGTAAGTTACATTTATAAATGTAGATATTATCCAGAAAAGCTGGATATATGTAGTCAAGTATAGCATAGATATAGCATATCAATTTACTTACACAATAATTGTATTGTGTGATAGTTAGGTTTTATAATATGAGTGAACACCATCAATGTTTTATAAAAAGTAGGTTGAGCTAGCATTTTATGACAAAACTCTACCAACAGATAACACTGATAAATTAAATTGATTTCTAGTACTTAACTAATTACTGTTACATCAAGAACATAAAGTACATAAAGAACACACAGCACAAGTTGAGTCACTGACACAAAAACTGTTTCATAACCTCAAAGTTAATGTTGAAAACACTTGATGTAACATGGGTTTGTGGCAACTATTTAATTATTCCAAGTCCTCTTCAAATACTATAAACTGACACTATTTGTTCATAGGTGGTCCATTCATTAATGGTGGTCGCATTTGACCCATGGGTCCCATAGGGCCCATTGGTCCCATTATTGGACCCATCATAGGTGGCCTCATTCCCATCATTGGGGGCATAGGTCCGTGTGGTCCCATCATCATTGGCGGAGCCATTGGTCCTCCAGGACCCATCGACGGTGGTGGCAGCATTCCGGGTGGGCCTCCAGGCGCAGGCACGGGTGGTCTAGGGCCTCCTGGACCCATAACACTGGGATCCCATGGCGGCGGAATAGCAGCTCCCTTGTTAAATGGATTTTGCGCTATTTTACCCGCTTTGAATGCCGCTGTTGTAGCATCGATGAGATGTTGAGCTTGTTCTTCCATCCACTTTTGATAGTAAAACTTTACGTTGTCTTTATGTTTTCTGCCCGTACAATGTGTTTTCCTGACACTTGGTGAATCATGCGTCAAGTATGTATCGCAATAATCACAGTAATACTTAGGCATTGTCGTATAAAATAGAAAATCACACACTATTTTTATTCAACACAAAAATGACAGCTATTAAAAAAATACCATGCCAAAACGAATGGCGTCAATTGGCGTCTACTATCAGTTCTCAACTTCAACTGTTCAACTTCAACTCTTCAGCTTCACTAATGGCACTATCAGTTCTCATCTAAGTCTTTCATTCAAAAATTCATTCGATTCCACAGACTACACAAATATGTTATTATTAAATATGTAAAGTTTGATACAAAGTCTTTTAAGCCATGAATAGTTAATTTGTATACCATTTGAATATGGATCTACCCATTCAAATGGTTTGGTAATATTTGACAGTAATTTAGTAAATTTATAACGTTAACCTTTCTGGGTAAATTTTGCTGATGTAGTCTATAGACTACGTCATTGTAATATTCTACAATAAAATTCTTAACTCCCATTTTACACAGATCGCGCCTGTTTGATTGCGCAGACGCTTGAGATAAAAAACTAAACCAATTTGACATCACTCATAATATCTACTAGGAATCAATTTGCGAATAATTAAAACAGCCACTGAGCTTCATTCGAGAAAATACCGCCAAAAACTCTCATAAACTTTATGTGTATAAATGTCTTGTTTTCACCTATTATGAGGGAAGTTGGCCTTGTTTTTGCACACGCAAAGCCCTATCAGCACATATGATACAAACTTTACTACGCAAAGTCCTGGATCGCAAATTCTTTGTTCGTAATTATGAGATCTACACCACAGATAACGAATATGCTAGTCAAAGAATGTACACTAAGATCTCAAATTCCTCACCATCCAGCATTTCATGAAACCCCCTACCAAAATTTTCATTGTATAGATATTTTTGGCAATACCCCTCTTGGCGTAAAATTTTAAAGTACAATATAGTTTGGCATAACGTTTTCTTAGCATGACTTTTATTAGCATAATAATACTGCTGCCTAATAATACTTTAACATAACGCAAAGGTTAGCATAACTATCATTTAGTCTAATATGTTTTGGCATATGTTGGAGTTGCATACATTTTAAAGAAATAATAATTATTCGTCTAATAATCATGAGCCATAAATATAAAAAGTCTTAATTGGATGTACCTATGTAGCCAATAATTATAAATTGATCGTTAGGTTAGGTTAGGTTTTATTTTCAGATCAGCGTCTTTTATTTTCATATTTTTATTATTTGACCCAATTACAGTTTTAGATACTATTTTACTAACAATTTTTATTTTAGTTTATTTATAACTACACACAACCGTAAAACATAAACTTTCACAAATGGGTTAAATATATATTTAGGCAGATATTTCGCATTTCGCGATCTCTTGAATAATAATTTCTTGATTAATATGCCTGGAAGAGATCGCGGAATGTGATAAGACCGCCCATTGATGTCTTTCAGATATAAATTTTTCTTTGTTATGTTTCTTTATGTACCTACAATAAAGTATATAATAAATAAATAAAATACCGACTCTGATCGGGAAACAGGCGAGGCCGCGCGTGAACCCCGCGAAAACCGTCCACATTCACGTTCACGCCTATATGTCAATATGTCACTACTTCATGACTCCTAGAGACTTGCCACTTACCCTGGGGCTCCCGACTCCAACTCCGTTGCCGCGACAAATCGCGGCACAGTGATCCGGCAGGATCTCATGGCGGTATTGATTACAGTGACTGTTGCAACCTGGGTGGCGCTGGGTATACCAGAATCGTGAATCGTGGCAATAAGTCTTCTTTTGCCACTTCCTATATTGGGGAGTGGCTAGATAGGCGCTACGGGTTTCACACTTTTCCCCAGACGCAGGTCCTCACCGAACACAGTTGTTTGTTTCGCCCGAAAGACGCGGTGAACCATACAGTGAAAGTTTGCTCTGCTTGGGTAGGTTATAAAAGAAAAAAATAAGGATTTATTGTTATCTGCTAGATATTTTATTGTTTGTAATATCACATGTCTAATGGTTGAATATACATGAATCATAGATGTATAGCATATTATTTTTATGAATAATACATAAGTATCAACTCCGTTTAAGCAGCGTATAGCCAGGGTGGACATCTTCAGTTTTTTTTTAATTTGCCGCTTTTTGTTGGGACAGTTTTCTTCGTTTTCGTTGGCCAGACTCTCGTTTAGTTTTCTTTTCAGGTTTGACCAGTCAAACTTCAAGTTTTAGTATAAGATATGTATACAGCTTGACCTACAAGAAGCTATATAAAAAAAAAAATCTTGTTGAATTTAGTAGAATCATTTATTTAGAATTATCGGATATACATGTTTATCCGAACGTAGCAGTACTATAAAACTCAGAAATAGTAGCACAGACTACAGACTACGTATATTACTACGTAGTCTGTATGTGGTACAACTCTAGGCATTGCAAAAAATTGCAAATGGCGCGTAGCTTTTGTGATTGATGCACGTGCGACTGACATTTCAAATAATTTACTACATCGCGTTTAAATATTTCAATAAATGCCAAATGTACCAGAATAAAACTAACTAAACACGATACACGTGCTTCAAAAAATTAAAATGCCGGACATGAAATATATTCTAGTTACCGGTGGAGTTATAAGTGGTGTAGGAAAAGGTGTGATCGCAAGCTCATTTGGCACAATTTTAAAAAGCTGTGGCATCGATGTGACTTCAATAAAAATTGATCCATATATAAATATAGATGCAGGAACTTTCTCTCCTTATGAGCATGGTAAGTGGAACTAGTCAGTTTTTGAATTAACCACACTTCTGTTTTTTTCGCCGCGTGTTAATGCTGCGTTTATTGCATGTGTCTATTTTTATTTTCTAGGTGAAGTTTACGTGCTCGATGACGGTGGCGAAGTTGACCTTGATCTTGGCAACTACGAGCGCTTCTTGGATATAACATTGCATAGAGACAATAATATCACTACTGGCAAGATATATCAGCAAGTTATTGAGCGTGAAAGGCGAGGAGACTACCTAGGCAAAACTGTTCAGGGTACACAAACTAATTTTAAGCTGGTCAAAGTCATATTTAAAACAGATTTCCAATAAATGCTCAATTTTTCAATTTATACATCGAAAGATGAGAAAATTTAAACGATGGTAAAAACTTAGATTTAGCCTATTTCACTTGTAATCTTTGTAAATAGTCAAATTACTATATGTGCATGAATTTTTGTCCATGCCAAGTTTGACAGCAACAACATTAATTTACTTTATTTACTTTTAGTCATTCCACACATAACCGATGCTATACAAGAATGGGTGCAAAGAGTAGCTCATATACCTGTTACGCCAGACAATGCACCTCCCAGAGTCTGCATTGTAGAACTTGGTGGAACAATAGGTGATATTGAAGGAATGTCATTTGTAGAAGCATTTAGACAGTTCCAATTCAGAGTAAAGAGGGAAAACTTCATCTGTGCACATGTGTCTTTAATTCCAATGGTAAGCTGAACTGTTGTATGTTTTCATCTTTATAATTAAATACAAGGAACCAAGAAGTACCATGTTGGTTTCTTGTCACCTGGCTGCAAACAAATTTTCTTGTTCCTAGTCTCAGAATTTCGAAACAATGTATACAATCGGAAATAGGTAACTTCAAAAATATTGCACAGTAGCTTTTGCCTGTGGCTTGCCCGTACATACATAAAATATAGCCTATGTAACGCAATGTGAGAGTGAACACCTGCATTTGCTTAGGGTTTAATGAATTTAGGTACATTAAGAAACTCACTTTCATGTGATCTGCAATCGGCTTATTTAGCCATCAAATGTGGTTTCAGTAGATTGTAAATATATATTTCTAAGTATCATCATTGAGTAATTGCAACAAATATAAATGTACAAGTACAGATAATTTATTTCTTGTCACAAATTAAGTACTACATCTAGTGTTAGTGTAGTGGTTGAAGTGACCTTTTAGACAAAAATTGCCTGTGTTAGGACACTTCGCTCTTTCAACATTTAAAGCAACACAAAGTATAGTATAATAATAACTATTTTTTAGTCTCTTTAATCCAGGTCCATTATTTCCTATTCGTTTACATACATTGTGGCCAATTTGGCCTGTTGGCCATTATCTAAGAACAAATTTCCAAAATATTGGTAATATTGGAAGTTCTGAGACTATTCATTAGCGTAACCAAGTAGTCTCTTAAATTGCATACTGTTTCTGTTCACTTGATTCTTTATTATAGGCATCTTTACACATTCATAGAGTTTAGAGAAGAAGAATCTCACATAATGAATAACATTTAACATTTTAGCCAAAATCTACAGGAGAGCCTAAAACAAAACCTACACAATCATCTGTCAGAGAGTTGCGTGGCTTGGGCTTGTCACCAGACTTAATATTGTGTCGGTCAGAGAAACCCATCAACCAGCCTGTCAAAGAGAAGATTTCCAACTTTTGCCATGTTGGTCCCGAACAGGTAATATTTTCGTTTTTCATCTTATCAGGTTCTTGTACTTACATTATTTGATTTTTATTGTATCTTTACTAACATTTTGCTAATTACTGAAGAGTGGTTTGATACATTAATCATGATTAAACCAGTTTATTTAAAGATTGCCTTTGAAGGTCACTAATTCAATTATATTGATTGAATGCTTTTCTTTAACAAATGAATAAGTACTTTACTTAAAAACAAAAGAAAAAGCTTATTTTAACGAAAGATAAAAATAATTACTGATATGATAAAAACAATATGTAAAAAAAAAAATTAATAACATGTTTCATCAAACTTTTTTTATTAGTGTCAGATGTGTTAATTTATAAACAAAAAACATAAACACGCGAAATCTGCTATTCTTCTTTAATATCCGGCCTTCCATGGTTTACCCGCGTCTTCGGTTAATGCTCCGCTTCCGAAGGTTACAGTGTGATTAGCCTATACTTTTCGCCATGAACCTGGTTATTCAAAGATACATACAAAGATTTTTTCTGATCCTTCTGGTAGTTGTAGAAATTAACGCGTTTATAAAAACAAACAAAAAGCTCTTCCGCTTTGTTATATAAATATATAGATTAAAACAATGTAGTTACTGAATACAGTGAGAGCTTTGTGACCGAATTCTGACTCACGGATATAGAAATAAAGCGACGAATAGATAACGATATCAACTGTATTTCTGAAAAGATAAAAACTAGGTTAACCTAAATATAGTCTGGTACTGTAGCCTAAAGTTATAGTTTCTGGAAATGTGTTGTTCCTAGAAATGTGTTTTCCTGTTAATTGAACATGAACAATCTGTTACAATATATATTTTTACAGTACGTAAATCGTATGTGGGTGTCTGTATTTATTACGATTTTTAGGGTTCCGTAAACGTTCCCAAAGGGTGAAACAGTACCCTATTCCTAAGACTCCAATGTCCGTCTGACTATCACGACTGTCAAGAGGCTGTATCATATGAATCGTGATAACCAGACATTTATTAATTTATTATTAATTTTCACAGATGATATATTTCTGTTTCCGCTGTAACAACAAATACTGAAAAAAGAATACAATAAATATTAAAGTGGGCTCTCATACAACAAAAGTGATTTTTTCTGCTGTTTTTTTTTGCTACGGACAGTACGGAACCCTTTGTGCGCGAGTCTGACTCGCACTTAGCCGGTTTTTTATACCCACCAGGGTTCTACTACCTAAAATAGTGCGAGTTTATATATGCATAAATAAGTGCTGATTGTGAAGGTTGGTGCAGCATTTTCAATGTATGCCTGTTACAATAACAAACCAACTTGTGTTTGTAAACAACTATACTGTAAATAGAACTCTTTAAACATGTGCTCTGAACCGTATTATTAATCACTGCAATGACATATCAATCAATGCACTTTGCAGTAATAGATTGCTAAGAAATTATCATTTCGAACCTGACTTGTTAGTCAATACGCAGTAAGATTGATAAGGTTACATCATGTACTCCTGTATTAACTGAAGGGACAGACCAGTGTATATTACACCAAAATTTCAGCATTTATGTTCCACATAAAAACCATTAAATATATTACGATTAGGGAATCCTATCCCGCGATCATCATCATCATTCATTCAAATTCAATTAGATATTAAAAAGTAAGCAAATGCTTTAAATTGTAGCAGCAAATAAATTTTAAATTGGTGTCAAGTGCTACTAGACCAAACTTCTTATCAGGTTCTTGTCATCCAATGCAGTACATGAGCCATTGACCCTTATAGCAGCTATTATAAATCATTATGTTTTTTAAATTGATTGATGATTTATATTTTTTTACTAGCTGATCTGGCAGACGTTGTTCTCGCATACAAAAACCAGGCAAGTGCGAGTCGGACTCGCGCACTGAGGTTTCCGTACTAACAGGATGAAAACAGTTCAATTCTCGAATTGAGTTACGAAGATCTTACCGAATTGAAAAAAAAAAAATTGTGACGTAACAACAAATTTACTGTTATTTTTTCATATAATTGTGCTATGAGACCTTGCTTCATGCTTAATTTCAGGATTGTAGGTCCCAACTAGTGTTGCCATTTCCAAATGGATAAAATTACTTAGCTTCACTTTTTTGATTGACCAACATTTCGACAATTCAAAAGTACTTCCAAATGGTGTATTTGAAATAAATGTATTACGATTGATATGAAGTGCTTCGTCTGAAAAGAGTAATCTATAAAAATATTTTTAGTAAATAACTGTAGTAACGACTCCTGTTGCAAGGATTTTTTTTGTTTTTATTCTTGGCATCTCTATTACGGCTGTCAGTTTTAGGTACTAATCTAGAAGGATGAGGTACAAACTACAAAGTATAAATGTATAATAACACTTATAGTAGGTACGAACTAATGAGATCAAAGATAATAGTATTTACTGTAGTTTCTTGCAGTTCGATCGATTGAAAAGGCTTACTTAACTGCAATTAAACGGACAAAGAAGACATTGGGTATAGTTTTTTCGAAAGAACGGCTGTCGGGTAGTTTATCATTCTTTAAAAGAATTTTTGAAAAATAATAAACTGCATTTGATTATAAATGCAATTACATATCTTTCCACCATCTTAATGTTAAAATTGCACCTATATATATACCAGTGAAAGCCATTGCTATCAATAAAACAAGTTTTCAAATGAGGCTATAAGAAACTGAAAGTTTAGATGTCCTATAGATTTCTATGTTAGTGGTTGCCTACTTTTTAAAAATAGATATTAAAAAGTAAGCAAATGCTTTAAATTGTAGCAGCAAATAAATTTTAAATTGGTGTCAAGTGCTACTAGACCAAACTTCTTATCAGGTTCTTGTCATCCAATGCAGTACATGAGCCATTGACCCTTATAGCAGCTATTATAAATCATTATGTTTTTTAAATTGATTGATGATTTATATTCTTTTACTAGCTGACCTGGCAAACGTTGTTCTGGCATACAAATACCGGGCAAGTGCGAGTCAGACTTGCGCACTGAGGGTTCCGTACTAACAGGATGAAAACAGTTCGATTCTCGAATTGAGTTACGAAGATGTTTCCGAATCACAAAAAAAAAATTGTTGCGTAATTACAAATTTACAGTTTCTAGATTTTTTCTTATAATTGTGCTACGAAACCTTGCTTCTTCCCAACTAATGTTGCCAGGTCCAATTGGATAAAAATCGGGACAGATGGTAAAACAAATCGGGTTTTAGAGTTTTAGATTGGGACATTTATTTTTTTTAATTAAGGGTCACGGTCACTATGTCAAACATTCCCGCTGCCCTGGCAGGCATCGGCTCTACTGGGCCCCTTAATTTTTGCTAGTACCTATCTCTATGAGGAGCGTGTGCAATACGACGCGCCATTAACTCGGGCCTGGTCCTTACTGGACGGGCGAATGACGAGCTACCCATTGCTCGTTGTTTGTAAACAATAGGTTTACTGTGGCTAGAAATCGCTGTGTGACTCCCGACGTCCGGGACATCTCCTTTGAGGACGATTGGGGCGTGGGCCGTTCCTTCACGGTTGCGGTAAACTCCTTCGTGGAAGGAGGCAACCGCTTCCTATTCCCTCTCGCTCCGGACCATGGCCAAAACCAAACACAGGCGTGAGAGGTCGCTGCCGCCATACGCCTCCACAAGGATACGGCGCCGCCGCCCTATCAGGGCACCCTGTTAACAAAGACAAAAACGACAAAAAAAATATTGAAATTATGAATGACTACCGCTGTTTAAATATTTTTATATTAAAATTATATTGTTGGTTACATTTTACTGCATTTATAATTGAATGGAATGGATGAACGAAAATTGATCTAATTGGGTCACAGATTACTTATAACTATGTGGATTGAATGAAACAGAAGATATTCGAAGATACACGGACGAAGAAAGAAGAAGAAAGACACTTGATCGGGACATTAAGCGTCCGGATCGCAAATCGGGGACGCGTCCCCAGACCCCTAAAAACCGGGATGTCCCGCGCAAATCGGGACGACTGGCAACACTAGTCCCAACGGAAAAAGTACCCTATGAATTTTAATACCCTTGAGAGTGTCTACATAAACGGTTGATTTTTTTAGTTTCAAGTTTCCGCAGACCTTAGGTTTTAATTTCAATTTGATATCTCCACGCGTTCCCGAGATAGAGGGTCGTGACAGACAGACGGACAGAAGGACAACAAAGTGATCCTATAAGGGTTCCGTTTTTTCCTTTTGAGATACGGAACCCTAAAACTGACGAAAAACGAAATGTTGCGATTTAAAAATGGTAGTTGGGGTAAGAGGGTGATAAATAGTTTACGACTTATTCTTAGACCTACTAAATATAGACAAAAAAAACATAAAAATCGGTCGAGCCGTTTCGGAGAAGTTCGATAACAAACACTGTGAAACGAGATTTTTATATATTTGAAGATATTTTCTTTAATCGGATTCCTACTTCCAAACATCTTGTTCACAGATCTTATAACTGACGGAGAGAAAATGGGCGAACGAGTTTTCATAACTACATTTATAATAACAGATTTTTATTTATTTTCAGGTTATCTGCATTCACGACTTGACATCTGTCTACCATGTACCACTACTGATGGAAGAGCAAGGAGTCGTACAATATTTAAATGAAAGGCTGCAACTGAATATGTCCATGCCACGTCCAGGAAAGTAAGTATATAAAGTGCTTTAAAAATGTATATTGATTTTTATAATTGCACTTTAAACTAAGAATTGGCACCTTACGTCAATACACTTCTATACTATGTATACTGAAGAAAGATTCGTATTTTTGTTTGTAATATGAATAAACTCTAAAACTACTGGTTAAAAAGTCTTTCACCAGTAGAATGGTACTTTATCACTGAATGACATAGGGATGCGGGCGAAGCCACTGGTAGAAGCTAGTTCAATATAAACCAAAGAGTGAGCTCGACTCCTACAAAAGTATAGCAACAAACAGGGGTTGTAGTACTTGGAGTGGAAGTATGATTGTTTTAATACGGAAAAGAGTCTTGTACCTGGAGTGTGTAACTTTTTTCTGTGTGTATCTTCACTGCACATTAGTCTAGTGAATAATATCACAAACGGCTCAGTATGCTAAAAATAGACAATACAGGTTATGCAAAACCTCAAGGAAAAAATTGTCTTACACAGAAATGACGAATTCTTATTTCTTTTAATCTTTATGTTACACATACCTAATGAACTCGTAACGTTCAAAAGACGGTTATCGATTCGTCTAGAATAAAATCACAAAGAAGTTTCTTATCTATGTATTTTAATCGTTTAAATATCGGTCATGAACTGGTTTTTTATAAGGTACCTATTTTATTTATTTGATTACGACGCCTTTACGCCCGTTCAATTCTTAAGAAACAGGAAGTAGACACTAGGTAGAATTTTAATGCTTTATTATCAGGTCTAATCATATATAAAATACTTAACTACATTCATGATGTCATTTAGAATTCCACATTACAAATCGTTATGGTAAATCACTCTATTATTATAGAGGCGACAATGTGTTTGAATGTGTGTGTTTGTTAAGGAGTAATCGTCCTCGGAACGTCTGAACAGATTTGGCACACAGGTAATTTCCTAGAATAGGACATAGGATACTTTTTGTCCCGGGAGTATGTTCCCTTGGGATAATTTGCTGGCTGAAACTATTTAATTAATAATGTTTAATTCAATTACAGGTTTATGCGAAAGTGGCACAATCTTGCTAAACGTGTCGACAATCTGCGTAAAGAAGTCAACATCGCTCTAGTTGGAAAATACACTAAGTTGGAGGATAGCTACGCTAGCGTCACAAAAGCTCTGCAGCATGCGTGCATCGCTTCTGGCAGCAAACTGAATCTGACGTACATTGAAGCCGTGAATTTGGAGCGGCAGACTAAAATAGATGATCCAGTCAGTTACCATAAAGCATGGCAAAATCTTTGCAAAAGCGAGTAAGTATTGACTCCAAAATCTTTTTTTATTATATAGTGCAGAACTCTCTGCACTATAATTAAAAAAACAGACAGACAACAAAGTGATCCTAAAAGGATTCCGTTTTTTTTTCTTTTGAGGTGTGGAACCCAAAAAAAGAAATATGGCACTTCTTTTGAAGGATTGTTCCCAGAGGTCCATAATTTTATTGTTCTTAATTTCCCAAAGACTCCATGAAAAAAAAAAAAAAAAACAAATCCGAACTGGTCCACGAAATTTGTCCAAAATACAGTCAGTAAAAACTAACTTTTCTTGTCTATCTTAATCAGTTTGTAAGCCTTGGTAAAAAAAAAACCTTTCTAACTACGATTATTTTAATTTACTGTGATAGTTCTGAAACTAATTTATAATGTTTAGGTCTATATTATTGTATGAGGTGGTGTACTGTGATTATTCATTCTGAAACTGTGATTTTTTATAATGCAAAATCTATTCTAAAGATGATTAATTTTAATCTTATACTCATCATCATCTTCCTGCCCTTATCCCGTGTTATTTGGGGTCGGCGCAACACGTTTTTTTCTTCCACTCTGCCCTGTTACTCGTCATGCTATCACTAACTTCCTTTTCTTTCATATCACTCTTCACACAATCCATCCATCTTTTCTTTGGTCTCCCTCTCCCTCTCCATCCATCCACATGTAAACTCATAACTCTTTTAGTAACATGCGTTTCATCCCTCCTCTTCACATGACCATACCAAGATAAACGATTCCCTTTCAACTTTTCAGTCACTGGTGCCACTTTCAAACTTCCCCTAATATATTCATTTCTCACTTTATCCATTCTCGTCACACCACACATCCATCTTAACATTCTCATCTCCGCTACATGCAATCGTTTTTCATCCGTCTTTTTCACAGCCCAACATTCTGATCCATACAGTATGACAGGCCTTATCACGGACTTGTAGATTTTACCCTTCAACTTGAGGGGCATCCGTGGGTCACAAGTTGTTCCCGTGACCTGTCTCCATTTCATCCATCCTGCGTTGATCCGATGTGTTACGTCCCGGTCTACCTCACCATCCCCTTGGATGAGTGACCCGAGGTACCGAAAGTCAGAGCAGATCGGTATGGGCGTTCCAGCTAGAGCTAAAGGCACTGGATTGGAGAGACCGCCGAAATCGCAGAACAAGTATTCCGTTTTGGTTCTACTCAATTTCAGGCCAACACTCTCCAGTCTGTGCCACCACACCTCCAATCTGTTCTGGACTTCTAGGCCACTCTCGGCAACCAACACAATATCATCGGCAAACAACATACACCAGGGAGCCTCTTCCTGAATGCCCGACGTCAGAGCGTCCATTATCATCAGGAAGAGGTAAGGGCTGAGAGCCGACCCTTGATGTAAGCCGACTGCCACATTGAAGCTGCCAGTGGTACCCACTGTAGACCGGACTTGGGTACTGCATCGACTGTACATCGCTCGGATCAACTGCACATACTTCCCAGGCACACCTTTCTCCTTAAGGGCCCACCACAGAACCTCACGAGGTACCCGGTCGTATGCCTTTTCGAGGTCAATGAATACCATGTGCAAGTTTTTATGCGCACCTCTATATTTCTCGCACAGCTGCACAGTTGTACCCCGACCAGGCATAAAACCGAATTGGGTCTGTGAAATTTCACTCTCTTCTCTCAGCCTCCTTTCAATAACTTTCTCCCAGGCTTTCATAGTATGTGACATTAGCTTTATTCCTCTATAATTGTTGCACTCAAGCACATCACCTTTGTTTTTAAAAATCGGCACTAAAGAGCTATTGCACCACTCATCAGGTATGGCTTCTTCCAGCAACAACTTATTGAAGAACAAAGCTAACCACGTCCATCCATCCACTCGCAATAACTTCCACACTTCCACTGGTATTCCATCTGGACCAATGGCTTTACCATTCTTCATTCCATTTACTGCTATTCTGACTTCATCCATATTAACAATTCGCACTAATCCCACATTCACTGGTTTATTCTCTAACACCCCACTCCAATTATTTTCCTCATTCATCAGTCTTTCAAAATATTCTTTCTACCTCTTTTTGATTTTTTCATCATCCGATAGAACCATTCCAGTTTCATCTCTTATACATCTTACCTGACAAACATCCCTCGCCTTTCTCTCTCTTATTCTAGTAAGCCGGTATAGCTCTTTTTGGCCTGCAGGACTGTCCAGTGTGTCATATAGTTTGTCCTGGGCCTTTGATTTTGCTATTGCCACGGCTTTCTTAGCTTTCTTCTTTAGAACGTCATACTCATTCTTTTTTTCAGCTTTTAAACTAGCGTTTCCTGGCTCTGCACACTGCCATTCTTTGAATTTTTTCTTCTTTTCTTTCAACACACTCTGAATTTCTGTCGACCACCACCATGTATCCCTATCTATTATACCCTTTCCTCTCGTCTCTCCCAAAATATCTTTCGCTGCGTGCCTGATACCCCCAGCCATCTCATTCCAGCTTTCATTTATACTTCGATCATTCATGTCTCCCATCTCTATCATTCTGTCCACCACTCGCTCCCTGAACTTCTTCGCACAATCATTCTTCTCTAACATATGCCATTTTATTTTAGGGGGAGGACGCTCTTTGTATTTGGTAGAGAGTACTTTGACCACTGATGTCATAACCAGGAGTCTGTGTTGTGAGACTAGGTCTTCTCCTGGCAGTACTTTGCAGTCTTTGACGTGCTTTAGTTGGTTGCGCCGAACTAGAAAGTAGTCTATTTGGGTCTTATGATTACCACTTTTGTACGTGATCATGTGTTCGTCTCTTTTCTGGAACCACGTATTGGCTACTGCCAGGTCAAATGCAGTAGCGGATTGCAACAGTGTCTCTCCTTCACTGTTCGGACTACCGAAACCCCATCCCCCATGTACTCTTTCATAAACACCTTTCATTCTTCCCACATGTCCATTAAAATCACCTCCAACTATTAATTCTTCATGAACAGGGATGTTCATTAACGCTCTATCAAAATCCTCCCAAAACTTCTCTTTCACCGTTTCATCACATCCTACTTGTGGTGCATACACACTAACTACATTCAACATCACATTCTCTAACATAACTTTCACAACTATAAATCTATCATTAATCCTTTGTACTTCCATCACGCTTTCTTTCAATTTACTGTCTAACACTATTCCTACACCATTTCTTTTTCCATCACTTCCACAGTAGTAGAACTTATATCCCTCACCAATTTCTCTCGCTTTTGTTCCTCTCCATTTAGTTTCCTGCAAGCATGCTATATTTATCCGTCTTCTTTTCAATACATCCGCTAACTCTCTGGCCCTTCCAGTCATAGTCCCAACATTCCAACTTGCATACCTCAATCTCACTTCCCGAGCTAACTTCTTACGTTGCACCCGCCCGAGGTGGTGCAACAACCCTGGTCCATTTCCCACAGGAGCCGGGTGCTGCCCCTGCGCGTCGCCTGTGGGGTACGCCCTAGCCCTATCGCGCATTCTATTAAGACCGAACATGTTGCTATGGGATTTGGCTAGTTTTATTTTAAAGTCGGCCGCCAGCCTGACACCAACCCTCCTTGGGAATGCTTTTGTTGGTAGTTTACCCGACACCACGGGGTGACCTAAGGTGCTGTAGTATGCACAGAATCTAAATATCCCTTAGTCGCCTCTTACGACACCCACGGGAAGATATGGGATGGTGCTATTCTTTACGTCCGACACCATACAGAACCTTAATCTTAATCTTATACTAAAGATTAAAATTAATTAGAAATTTTAATCTTATACTAAAGATTAAAATTATTTACTGTAATTGTTGTAAAACTTTTTTCTCGGTTATGACCATTCACCTCTTTGGAGATGTACGGGGTAAAGGTACTTTTAAATGATAAACTGATTTTAAGTTCAATTTGTGTATTGCTCGAAAATGATAGATAATTGATCCGCGGCGAATGAGTCTTTCATCGATGCTATGCAACTACTAAAGCGCTTACTTAAACGTGTGTTTTTATTCATTTGCTGCGCGTCGTCTTCAGCACAAAATTAATACAATTGATATGAACGGGTCTCAGGAGACATGCATGTAGAGTAATGTTTACCGTTTCATAAGTACTACGTATATGATATAAAAATATTCATTGTCTTTTATTATATAGAAATAATAAACATTTATGCCATATCAAAGCTTTTACTGCTGACTGTACCAAAACACTCTCATGGACTTGTAGGGAAAGAAAATATTTAATATTTTAAAATGGCTTGGGCTCATTGGGAACTAATGTTCAACTTTCATTTTTCGAGAACAATAGACTCGCGGACCTTTGGGAACAACCCCTTTTGAACAGTCAGATTATTTTTTGAAAACGAAAATTTTCATTAAAGATCTCTTTAAGTATATTACTCTTTCGTAATTCCAGTGGCGTCATAGTCCCCGGTGGGTTTGGCCAAAGAGGAATGGAAGGGAAAATAGAAGCCTGTCAATGGTGCCGTGAAACACAAAAGCCTTTGCTTGGGATCTGTCTCGGTCTACAAGCTTCCGTCATAGAATTCGCTAGAAACGTGCTTGGACTCAAAGGTGCTAATACCACAGAGGTGGACCCCAACTGTGAAGACAAACTTGTGATAGATATGCCTGAGCATCATCCCGGAAACCTTGGAGGAACTATGCGGTTAGGAAAGAGGAAGACTTATTTGGAATCCAGCATTTTAAGTAAGCATTTTCAATAGTAATTTTGGATCTAGAATGTTATTTAAGCATTTTATTATGCGTTGTCCTCCATAAGCGATTTAAATCAATCTCTAAAACGCGGTGCGACCGGAACAAACAATTGATACTCTATTGCGGTGGCCTATGTGACCAACTGCTCCTGGGCGCGGCGCAACGATGAGCGAAGCGAAGCGGTCGCGATAAGTTGGTTTTATGTTTTCGCGCGAACTCTTTTGGTGCGGTTATTTGTTTTATATAAATGGCGGCTAAAGCGGCTACTTCGCGCGCACTTCGAACGACGCGTCGCGTTGAATTCGCGTGATCCGCATTGGGTCGCTTTGCAACCGCAATCGCGTTGGATCGCTTACATAGGACACCGCAGCCTGCTGGTAAATCCAGTAATGGTATAGTTTTGTTTATAAAGCATTTCCCTCATCTTGTTAAACTATAATACTGTTATTTTTTACACTCTAAAATCGATTATCAATTTTAAAATAACTTTTATGGAGTTTTTTACCTGTTATTCTCCTTATGAAACGTCTAATTGAAACCATGCACTAGCTTCTGACGTTTTGTAAGTGCCCATGTAGGCCTATGTGAAATAAAAAAAGTTTGATTTTTAAACTTCTTACACTCTGGAGTACCCACTCCAGAGTGTGAGAAGTGTCAGCCTTTTCCTAAGTAAAACGCACTTGTGTTCCTTCAGTTGCCCTTTGCGTTCTAGGGCAACGTAACTGTTTCGAACATTCCTGCAGACGAGACTAGTTGTCCTGTCCCAAAGTTTTAAAATGGTCACAATGGTTTAATTTTCAGCTCAGCTATATAAAAAAGATGTAATAGAAGAGCGTCACAGACATCGGTATGAAGTAAACCCAGAATATATAGAACGTCTAGAAGCGGCAGGTCTCCGCTTTGTAGGCAAAGATGAGTCTAAGACGAGAATGGAAGTCGCCGTAGTTGATAATCATCCTTATTACGTCACTGTACAATTCCACCCGGAGTATTTATCACGACCACTGTCGCCTAGCCCACCTTTCTTAGGGTAAGTTTATCTTTCTTTATTATTTGAAGGTTGCTTTTTTCTTCGCCATGTTTATGGACGAGATTAGACATTTAAACCATCATGCATGTCTACCGCGGATTTCGCCAGAACTGGTAAAAGGAAGCGCTGGCTCGCGGAAGATGGAAAGAGCGGAGGGAGGACTATGTCCAGAAGTGTGCACCACATACTAAAAAAATTAGGTATTGTATGCCAAAGAAGAATCGCCAAACTTAAGGGTTCCTTTTCACTCGCTTATACCGTCAACATCAAGCATGGTTTAAAAGCTTGTTACTTCATCTAACGCAATCCAACGCGATGTTTGACGAAAACGCAACACGAAAAAAGAGAGATAACGCCTGAAAACTTCGTGATTTACTCGAATATTTTACGAAACTTATTCCAGGAAATACGTGTTTTTTTTAACCCTTAAAAGTTTAAAAAAAATATGTTTTCATTCAGAATCTTGATTAAATTTGCAAGGCTTCTGTTGTTATACTTTTTGACTTTTTTAATTTTTGAGTAATTTATGAAGTGTCAAAGTTCATGCAAAATAGCAGATTTTCAGAGGTCTTTACTGGATTAGTTTTACTCAAATTTATAAATTGATTTCAATAGAAGCCTAATATCCACAAGATACTGTGTTTCCAAAATATCTAATGAAAAATGTGTAATAACGTCATAATAGCGTAAGAGCGGTTGTATGAAAAACAGTGAAAATGTATGTCGAGTTGAGGAGTTATTCCTTTTTGTTTCAGATTAATATTGGCATCTCTTGGAAAACTAAAGACCTACTTGTCAAAAGGCTGTCGGTTGAGTCCACGAAATCAGTCGGATGTCAGTTCAGGTTAGTAGCAGAAGGCTTTTTGTGAAATATACCTCTACTAAAAAGGTTCAAGGAAATAAAAAAAAATGAGGGAACCCATTGTCTAGGAGGAATGTTTATAAATATCTAGCAATTTTATTTTCAGATGAGGACGATATATCTGTTTCGTCTCTAAGCATAGCTGATGAAAAGACAGTAATTGAGAATGGTATCGCCGTTAATGGAGTTAGCAAAAAATAAAATAATTAATGTTGCGTTTTTGACTAACATAATCCAATATTATTATTTTAAGTGATACTACTTATATTTCAATAATGTAATCAAATCGTAAGCTAACTGTCGTCGCATATATATAATTGAAAAGGATGCATATTTTTATAGGGAAGGTATAAAAATGAAACCAGTGAACAATTTTGTAAGTTTCGAATACCTATGCCTATGTTTATTATTTTATTTTAGGACTTCTAGTGTCTTCATAATACCTTTCCGCTAGTCTGTAAAAGATTAAAGCATAATACAAACTGTATGTATGAAACTAAAATATGTATGATATAATTCCTTAAACAAAAGCAATAGTCGAATAAAAATTCGACATTATTATGTCTATAAAACATACAAGTAATTGCAATGCTTAATAATAATAAAAAATACTTTTTATTTACTCAACCTCTGACATGACATAATTTCAGTTTTTCTACAATTTAGTTATAAGTGTTGATAGTGATAACAATAAGGATTGTTTGTTCAAATAATAGCTAAGTGTATTTTTTTTAATGTTTTTTTTTTCTGGTATGGTAACTTGTATGTTGATTTAATTTTTGGTCTCGAATATTTTTTAAACACTGTATTTGTAACTCCTTTAAAACTTTATGAAATATTTACAAATTCTAGTAAGTATGCAATACCTACTATAAATCTTTGCAATTCGATGATGCATTTTGTATGATCACTCAGTTAAATATTCAACTGATGTTCAAGCCCTTATCAATACTGACCAACATGAAAGTAGACAAACAAAACCATCACAGAAAATGAACTTTTTAAAAGTGGTTACCATGTCTTGGGTTTCAAAAGATTAATTAGACCGGTCTTAAATGGTGCATTGCAAACATAAGTGAAGAAACTTATTTATTTTCTACAAAATGAGTATAGTATATTATTTTCGAAACCATATATTAATGAAATAAGTACCAAAGTATGGTACACAATGATATTGTATTTTTTATTTTATTTATGATAGGCTCGTGTTTGACCACCATCTCACCTGATGGTAAGCGCTGATTGATGTGGTCAACGAATGAATTAATGAAGAACTGATTTGTCAGAAACAGACATAATATTTGGATGTTATCTCTTTAGGCCCCAAATGTTATATATTGTGATGTTAATTAAAATAACTGAGGTGATGACTTGGCTGTTGTATAACAAGTAAAATGTATATTTTATTATTGACAATTCATTAGGTTTAAAAGCCTATGTACTATGTAATCGTAAATTTGTAGAATTTTTCTCTCTCATATTGTTTCAATAGAGTTTTCGAGCATCTAGTTTCAGCTATTTATAAAAACTATGCAGGCTATAACTGAATAATTGAAGCATTCCATTACAATTTTTTGCAGTTGTAAACTTGTCTCTAATCTAGTATTATTGTTATAATAAAGCCAATAAAGTTTTCCCCTGTCTTAAGATGGTGTTTTTATTCATTCCTTGAATCAACGGACCTGGATCTGTTCCATGACGTTTAAAGTAAGATTGTTTCATTCTAATTTCCAGAGTGGGTAAGAGATGGCGCTAGACAACCTGTATAGCTCTGTCTCTTACCCACACTAAAATAAGAATGAAACAATCTTACTTTGAACGTCATGGTAACCTCGCTAGTCAGTTGTCCATACTTCACTGCTAAGAGTATAGTAATTATAGTTTGCTGAACACAGTTAATCCCAAGACTCGTTTTTGATGACGCAAAAGTAACTCGAAAATCGAACTAGTTAGGAAGAGTCTAAAGTAAAGATTATAATATAGTACAGGTATTGGCACGGATCTTAAGCGCTGATATACTTGCGTAGAAGTAAAATATCAGGTCTCTTTGGTGGTATGAAGTGAGACGCGTGGGCGGAGAGTGTCAGTGATTGGCTTGCCGCGCATCGCATCATAGACGTCACTCGTGATTGGTTTCCTGCGCTTACTGCATGTACCTAACGACGACGAGTACACCTCCGTGTCAATAAATAGACTCGTGATTTTTAATCCATCAATTTTATTTTTATTAGTGGTTATTATGTCACCAAAAATGGTTTAGCCAAGAACGCATAACAGGCACACAGAGAAAGTTCCCTTCAAAAGTAGGTAAAATGTTAGGAATTTCTTCGTAGGGGTGTCACAAATCTTTGAAATATACATCTTTGCTACAATATGCATACCTTCCGATAGCAATTCTCTTAAAAATAATGAAAACCGTATGAAAATCTGTTGCATGGTTAATAAGTAAACTGAAAAACAGACAGAGAAACACAGCGACTTTGATTTAAACTATTTTTTTTTTAACTTTTACCTTCAACCAGGATTAAGAAGATAGCAAGTAAAAGAAAAATTAAAATAGGTGTACATTTTTTTGCCGATTGCGATACGCAAAGCGATCCTCACTCTTTCACCGAACGCTCAAGATCGTACCGATACCTGTACTTCGTGTGATTCTTGTACTTAGATCTTCGTAGCATTGCCATATATTTCTACGGCAACAGTGTGCTTTATAATGGCCCATTTGAACAACAGCAGGCAGAATAAATTTTATTATTGAAAGCAGTTCATATTCATTGTCCTTTAAAACTAGTCGACCAGTTAGTAGCTACTACTAAAACAAATTGGTAACTACTACTGAAATCATGGGTTTCGAACGAGATTTCGTTCAAAATGTAAAAATTCTGTAAGTATCGACACTTCTCTGCAGCCGTTTCCATTACACATCAAAATTAGTTCTCTGGACGCTCGCGAGTGGCGCTTTTAATAGGCCTAAAAAATTTGCTGTCAAACATAATGGACCAGCCTGCTGTCCAGTGGCAAAAAAAGTACCTACATACTCTGTGGTAGTAAATAATAAGGTCAGTGGCTGAAGACAAGGTGATTTTGACACCACTGACGTTTGAATACAATGTTGCTTGCATTTTTGTTTGCCGAATTACGGGTACTATTTTCCTCAAAAAGTGTTTGCACAAAATTTTGCATTTCAAAGCGTAAAGAAAACTTGAATTTTTTATTTAGTTATGCAAATATTTGCATAAGCAATGGAACTATACATATTTTTAAAATCAGATTTCAAGTTTTTATAACCTCATACCAATAGCATCAAATTCTTTTATTAAAAATTCAATGGAAGCCGCGAAGTGGTAAAGCGCCGAAACAGCATTGGAACACTGGTATTTTGCGCTGCGGTTTGTGTTGAGCTCTGAAAATACTTTTTAATTTTTCAAATCAGTTTATCGCGCGTAATGATATCGAAGTCCGCTTTTATTTAAACATTTCTAAAAATTAATAAATACTGAATTGTATTGGTTAAAATTAAAGTAATAATGTGTTACGCCGGACCATGACATGAGTGACGAAAAAGAATATTTTCATTAGTAAATAAGATAATCATAGTTCACGATGGTGTTCGAATCGATTGTGGTGGATGTGCTGAACAGATTCCTCGGGAGCTATGTGGAAAATCTGAACAGATCCCAGCTAAAGCTAGGAATATGGGGCGGTGAGTTTTTACGCCAGGGTGATGTCATAGTTGCCGCACTGCTTTGATTGCGGTTATTTATGTCTTCGGCTAATGTTTTGCAGGCGACGTCGTGCTGGAAAACCTCATACTGAAACAGAATGCCCTGGAGGAACTCAATGTTCCTGTCCAAACAGTTTATGGACACTTGGGTGAGCAATTTTTATAGCTTTTTTATTGGTCATAAAAAGTAAACATAAAAATACTATAAGTATAGGCATACTTGGTAAAAACTATTTTAAATTAAGTAGCTTCAGAAAAAAAAATCAGAATTGAAGACTCATTAAATTGTGTTGTGAACTAGTTTGAGCAGCTTCATTCAACTACACATTTGTAAATATCAGTTAACCTTGTGCAATATTTTAAGTTTTAACTGATTGCAAGCAGGTCAGGGACTTTTGCTATGTATTGTTTGAACAATATGGGTGATCTATGTGAGACAAAACTTGGAATGTAATGTTACCATTACTATGCAATTTATTATTGTTTCAATGTTTATTATTTAAATGATTTTAATATAAACCAGATTTGCCCTCCTGTTTGATAACAGAATGAACTTTAAACAAACATAATATTAACCTGTTTCAGGAAGATTATTGTAAGCAGCTGTTAGTGCTTTTTATAGAAATGGGTTAAATTTTCTGTCCTGATTAAAAACTGTTTTACGATAATACCTTTGTAAAACTTTATGACTTGTAGTTCATACAACTATTGATCTATTAGAATAGTTCTCCACATATTATCATATATGTAATGTGTATGTATAAAATAAGAAATTATCTTAAGTTTAAGTCTGGAAAATGTAATCCAAAAATAAGTTGATTTTTGAATGTAAGGTATACAGTTATGAAACCTTTTTCATGTTAGTTTAAATTAATAATAAACTTTTCCAATGCAGTTATCTGATATGGTATCTATGTATGTGACTATTGCATTTAAGAAAATGACTTTTTAGTGTTTTGTTATCTAATCTCAATTTATAGACTATAGTAGCACTTAAATATTAAATACCTAGTAGAGTTTGTTTTTGCACTTTAAAATAGAAGCACAAGTACTGTCCATACCAATATTGTTTGAAAAAGTTACCAAGGCCCAGGAGCGGAAAGGGTAACAAAGGATCACTGTGGGTTTAGACAGTAAGTCTTACACTCTCTGTCATTCCACCCAGAGGAAAAGAAGTCATTTCGTGATCTCCCACATAAAAAGTCTTTTTCGTCCTGCCCTTATGCCATATTACTCAGGGTCGGCGCAACACGATTTTTTCTTCCATTCTGTCCTGTCACCTGTCCAATTATCCTCACACAATCTATCCATCTTTTCTTTGGTCTCCCTCTCTAATAAAAAAAATATATTTTTCATAAAATAAAAGCTATAATAGGCCCTGCATGTTGTACAGTAGGCCCACATTGCTTTAGTTATGTTTAAATCCTTTATTATAAAATCAACCAAGCCTTTTGTCACTAACAAGGATCCTATTGATACTCTTGGGTATGTAGAACTCTTATTCTTCTTCTTTTCGTGTTAGGGTGCATGACAGGAGCCTCCTTGAGCTGCCTTAATTATCTAAATTTACATTCTGAAGAGCAGAGCCTATCCGACTAATACCTTCACCACAATGACTCGAAACTAATTAGAAATGTTTATCATATTTATTAATTTTCTAAAAGTTAGGTCAAATTAAAAAAGAACTTGCAAAGCTCTCTTAGATTTGACATTCAACTTACTGTTCAGACACCTTTAAGACTGGGCTCTATAACCATATTAATTCATGTAAGTCAGCAAGTATCTGTAGACTTATATGAATTAGGCAATGCCATAATTGTGGGTGCGAAATACTGGGCCACGCAAATTTTTTTTTTTCAGTACCACATAGAGTTTTGAAAAAAAAAAAATTGCTGTCAAGAAGAAAACCATATTAATTTAAAGGATAATGAATAAATAAATCTGTGTTATTTACTGGCAAAATGTGGTTAAAAAATAGACACCAATATGTCTTTTTATATTTTATCTAAACCTTTGGGTAATCCTATTCCTATAATACTAATATTACAAATTGGCTGTTCCCTGTGGTTTCACCCGCATCTTTGGTTACTGTTCGCTTCCGTGGTTCGTAGCTTGATGTTATATAGCCTATAGGTACTATTCGTCATGAACCTGGCTATCATGTGGCTATCCTATGCATTAAGATTTTTTCCAATCCTGGTAATTCCAAAGATTGGTGTTTTAACAAACAAAAAACTCCTCCATATTAGTACCTATAGATGTGAGAGTTTTCAGCTAAGCTTGTGCATAAGTAATAACAGCCGGCCCTTTGCCCCACACTAGGAATTACTCCTGTATCGTAGGTGCGTTCACAAACATGTAAACTCACACACAAGACACCCAGACCCGGAACAATAAAATATAAAATACAAATATTTGTTTCCTGCGAAGATCGAACCTGCGACACGCAGCGAAGCAGTTAATCGCTCAATTATTGCTTCAACATGCCGTGAAAGGTTATGTCCCGTTTATATGTCTCGGCCAATCGTCATTGTTTAAACGGGGTTTCCGCGTTAACACAATGGCTAGGGAAGGCGATTGGCCGAGGCTCACGTGTAAACGGGGCATTATATTAAATCTCTGTTTAAATGCTCAAAGCAAATAATAACTATGAAATCTATTTATAGATAGGCCACAGGCCAGCCTGTCCAATTAGGCAAGGTTACCACACCAGTCACCACTTAGCATGCAACAAAGATACTGGCATCCCAGTTTGTAATTGTTACACAGTCATAAACCTCTGTCTGGGTGACATCATCCCATCAAATCGGTACTACTCTATTTGTGAAACATTCTGTCTCAAGGCCAATATTATGACCTTCAAAAGTTACATACGTACCTATATGTTACCTAATTTCCCTTAGGGGAAAAATATTCTCATTATATCTAATTATGTTTAACACTACATTCAATTAAGCTACATTGTTTTCCTGCTCTAGATAATGCAATAACGAAGTACGCTTAGTTTTCGATTATTGTAGTGTTAAAAAAATTTAAGTACCTAATTTTTACAGTTTATGAATCACACTTCACAGTAGTGAACTGTGAGCATTATGTTACGAATTATACAAAATAAAAGTTCTAATAATAACAGACATCTTTTACAAGCTAATTTAATGCAGAGCACAGAGCGCATGAAGTGAAGTAAAGAAAAACAGCCAGTTACATTCAGAATTAATTATTATTCAAGTTTATAATAAGAATGGGACTTACTAATTATGAAACCATTATATAAAAATTAAACTAGTTTTTATTATCAAGAAACATTATAATTTATATGTAACTTAAAAGGCGATTACTGATCTATTTCTTGATGGTTATTCTCAGGGGTACTCGGAGTCGGCGCCCCTGAATGGAAGAAGGCCTTTACCCCGTTGTGGAACAATACATGCTAATAATAATAAAAAAAATTGTATACTTACTATTTAAAAAAAATAATTATATGTGTAGATACCTACTTAATTCTTTTTATGGGTGTTTTAAGAAATGTATAAAATATGTAAAGAAAATGAATAAACAGGTTATTCATTTTCGGTTTATAATAATAAAAATAAAGATCAAAACAAATAACAATATTTATATACATGAAATAATCAACTTATCAGGCACTTTGTTGTCACGCTTGTTATGAACTTGATATAATGGAATAAAAATAATGAGTAATCTCTATCAAATCAGTCATATATTATGGCGCCGAAAAATAAATTACGCCATGTCGTCTGGCGACCTTGCTGTAAAACTAACCAGCTTTATTATATGCGCCTTTGTTTATTATCAAACAAGAGATTATTTCTTTCAGACTAAAATAAGATTCAGGCATATCAATCTATGTCACAGTATATCAGTTTCCTATCATGTGTACTTATAAATGACCTTTTTATGGGTTTTTGTTCATGCTTATCTTTATTACTTTTAAATAGGCTTAGTATAAAGGTACTATTGTTAAATCTTGATATATATTGTGTCACATTATTACACATTTAAGTGGCTATAAAACTAAATATTATATAATAAAAGTACCATACAACATTTAGATCATGTGTAAAAAAAAAAAGAAAAATCTAAATGTAAAACAGTCCCATGTTGACCTCAAAACTAAACAATTAGCACATTGAGTTCTACAGGTGCTAAGTAAGAACTTCAGTATTCTGTGGTTGTATGAACCTAGTATAACCTGAGAAGCATAATTTTATTATTGTGTTAGTAACTGAGATACTAACTTGAATGCCCTTACGTAATGGCTTTGATTAGTATTCCAATGCTTACCAAAATGTTAATGAGAGTTAAATTATCAAATTGGATATTGTTATGACTACAACTTATCAAAAAGCGTGGGTATAACAACGATATTACGAAATACTATTCGGCACTCCTCAGTACTTAAAAAACAGGCTACAAGGCTACAGGTTACTGTAGGTGTTTGACCTGATAAAAAGTTTACACGCAAAGCCATTGAAAATTAAAACAATTACAGTTTGTCTCCACTCCTTATTAATTAATACGTTTGTATATTAGTTCGTTTTGGTCCCAATTTTACGAATGGTATTAATAGAAGAAATAAAGAATTCAATTTCTTGGCTATCATTGGAGTTCACAAATGTGTTCTAGTATTTAAATACACATACACACATTTCACATTTGTGAACTCCAACCCGTAACTACTGAATAAGGCCAGTTTTCGGTAGTTACGGGTTTGACTAGCAGTACCGGCTCCGCTCCCACTAATCACTATTTTACGTGCGGTGCCTCGTGCCGTCTTGTCAATATTTAAACTGGTTTGGTTAATCAATATCTCTACCGAATTAATTGCATGACTCCGCCCAACTAATAAAATGGCAAAACATGGCGTTTAAATAGTATTTCCATTTACTTTGCTTTGAAGTAACTATTTAATATTAGGATCCAATAACAGAACTGTTTCTAAGCCAAAATCTAGGCTGTAACATCTTTATTATTTCTTAATTTTATGTTGTCATGATACCGGTTTACGTGCTCAGATGTAATGCTATGGTGTAATACCATTATTATGCTAATATTTTTAACTTAACTGAGCCATTCTCACAAGGTGGTTGACATTTAAGTAGGTATTATTGTAAATATAAACCAATGTTATAAATAGGTAACATCTTGATACTACTATCTATTATAAAGCTGAAAGTGTTTGTTAGTTTGAATGCGCTAATACTATAACTACTGGTTCGAATTGTAAAATCCGTTTAATGTTGGATAGCCCATTCTTCGAGAAAAGCTATAGGAAACACGTCACGCTACGACCAATAGGTGTGGAGCAGTAATCAAAGATGCGAGTGAAACTGTGGGAGACAGCTATTTGTTTATAAGTTGGGTAATCTCTGGAAGCACCCATCAGCTATAGATTGATAGATTTTTCATTGCTAGAAAGTTACTTTATCGCCGAGTGCGATTCGTACAGGCAAATGTTTTGGAAATCGTGGAAAAACATACACAGTTCCCGTGGCATTAATCAGCTAGAACATACATTAAATAAGCACATACTTACTTTATTATTTTTATACAGGGAAGCTAGTACTTAAAATACCCTGGAAGAATCTCTATGGCGCATCAGTGGAAGCTACGATTGAACGTTTATTTCTGATCGTCAATCCTACTGTTGAAGTTAAATATGACCCTGAAAAGGAGGAGAAAATGGCACTGGCTGCCAAACAGGCAGAGCTGGCGAGGGTCGAAGAAGCCAAAAAGCAAGAGGCAGAAAAAGGTACTATGCTTTTATTAAATTTATCTTTTTTATAACCGTCAACACTGGCAAAAGCTCTTGCCAAGTCCTTCCATAAACTCTTCTAGGTACCACGTCTCTTAGAACCAACCCTCCTCGTATGCATTTAGGTTGATTCACCATCTTTTTCTGTGCCGGTCTCAACGGACGGTATTGTTATACTGCGGGACCGTTCGAAAGAGTTACCGTGGCCCTGGGACGCTAAGGCCAACTGAAGGAACATAGGTGAGTTATAGTCAGTAAAAGTCTGACTTCCTCTCACTCCACCCAGCGGGAGGAGTTATTTGATAATATCCCACCTCAAAAAAAAAACGGTATTGTTTTATTTTTTTTACAGTTTTATCACCATCCTGTTATAATTACACTGTAACATGTTATCGTGCCTTATTTATTGGAAAAGCGATTGTGTTATAAAAATAGAATGAACTAATATTGCAAAATACGAGCTTAAACGGATTTTATTTTTTATGTAGTATGCATTTACAAGAAGGATACCAGATAAGTTTGACGGCACACTAATGTAGTTGTATAAAAATAATAAATTCGAAGAGATACACACATCTCTGTCTGTTCGTTTAGTAACTATGAATGCATAAATCTGGTTTTTGGAGAGTAGAATTTGATTCTCATATTATTTTTATTGCCTAGCTAAGCTAATGGTGAAGGGTAGCCGGTTTTATATGCTAGCGCTGGAACGATATGATGACTAATCGCATAAAAATAGTCTTTATATGATGTATAGGTACGTACAAAACCAGATACCAAACCGTATGTTTACACCCCTATTTTTTAATAAGTACGAAAAATAGTGCTCTATCCGTACCCGTTACTGATCAAATTTTTGTAGTATTATGTAAAAAAAAAAAAAAACGAAATTCCAAAATTGACCACGAAAATTTGTCATTATTGGTAAATTTATAATAGAATCAATAATACATAACACTTGCTACTAGAAAATACTACGAGCAGTGTTTTTCCATTTTGATCGTAATTTATTCGTTCATAATCATTAATCAATAAATAGCCTGTAGGTACAATATTTACATAAATTAAGTGACATTTAGGGATGTAAACAAATGCTAATAATTTTGTTGTTTATGAATATTATTTATTGAGACTTTACTTAAATGATAACAAGACCTTTTATAATTAAGCCCTTTAAATATTTGTACTAATAAAAAAATAGTGGTGTATTTATTTTCCACGATGTATTCTCACGATAATTTCTGATTACAAGTGCACAAGTGTACAATTATCTACTATTCCAGCCGAATAAGTAGTAAAGGCTGTTTGATATTATCTTCAAGTGAAACGTTACGTGTATACGGGAAATGAATTGTTTAACATGATTGTGTTGTCTGATGTCTCATATTCATTAAGCCATCACAGTCATCACATATGATGTGCTTGTTCAGTGAAATAAGCAAGCACCTGAGATTTTTTTGGAGAGTTAGGATACACCTTACATATTTATTTTATAGTTTTTGTACACACTTATAACAGAAGAAGACACATCATTCACATACATTGTGCACATCGTTGTAATTCTTATTTATTATATTAAAAACTTTCCTCCAGCGTCTGTCTGTTTACCCGCTAACCAACCAACTGTTGACGCTTTGTTACTAATAGAAAGAGAAATTAATTAGGCAGGTTTATAAAATATATATTATTTGCATCGTTGCGAAGCCGAGACGGATCAGAGTCATTTAGAAAGGTCAATACAAAAACTCCTAAATGAACTAGACATAATAATAATGATAATTTACGCACTATGGTGTTTATACTGCTGGGACTCTACCGCTAGAGAAATAACAGATGAAAAATGGAAATGGTCTCAAATACACCAAGAAATAAATGTATGCTTCTTACTTTCAAGCGTGACTGTTCCATAATAACAAACATTAACGCTGTGCTTTAATCTATTTTTTTAATAAGCGAATCAAGAACAAAACATGTCATATAGCCAGTATTAACATTTTACCTGCCTGTTTGTCTAGTGGTCAGTGGCCCTGACTGCTATGCCGGAGCTCGTGGGTTCGATTCCCACCCAGGACAAATGTTTGTGTGATGAGCACGATCATTTGTTCTGTGTCTGGGTGTAATTTATCTAAAATATGTATGTATTTAGAAATATATAAGTATGTTTATCAGTTGTCTAGTACCCATAACACAAGCGCTGCTTAGCTTGTGACTAGACGGCGTTGTGTGATAGTTGTGGAATATTATTATTATTATTAATCTTCTATCTTATTTATAGATCAAAACAAGCTCGACGAGACATTTGTTGAGAAACTGGTGACTCAGATAATCAAGAATGTGCAGCTGAAGATCACAGATATCCACATACGATATGAGGATAGCATAACCAATCCTAAAGCTCCATTCTCCTTTGGTATCACCTTGCATAACCTATCCGTCCACACTACTGACGAAAATTGGCGAAAGGCGGTCATCACTGAAGCAGTTACCAAGATTTTCAAGGTACTTTTTTTTTTTTAAACATTGGCTCGCGTTTGATAGTACTCCTGTATCGTGTGTGCGTTCACAAACATGTAACTTCAACAAGACACCCGGATCCGGAACAGCTATCTGTAGGCTCTATAAATATTGACCTGCAATATTATAACTCAGTTTTAAATTTTAGACAATTTGTATTCTGCACTTTATGCAGCAAGAATATGATTGTAACTCAAAATTACCTTAAAATTGAGTCCCTGCAGATGTCAATGTCGAATTTGTTTCTTGCGGGAATCGAACTTGCGACACGCAGCGCAACAGCCAATTGCTCAATCACTGTGCCAATCGTGCTGTCCTATTATTCGGTTTGGGAAAGATTTAATTTAATTTCATGGAACTTATTAAAGTTGAAGACTTGACTTGTAGTAGTTGGTAAAGGTCAAAGTAGTTATGGTTGATATTTTAAAAAGTTTAAATTTAATATCAAAAGGTCGTAAGTTTTAATTTATGAAGTTATTTGGTTGGAAATGATTACGTCCCAACCTTGTTTTCCCAAAATTGTTCTAGTTTTAATGATATTTATGGGAAAAGCCTGTATGATTTATTACGTTGAGTGAGCCGCGAAAATGTTTTAAAACAATACTTTTTTGTCAAAGATTTATTGTTATGGTTTTTTTTTTTTATTCTAGTTTTTCTGTTACATAGAAACTTTTTTCAAAAAGGAAATTAATATAAATCACGGGATATTTTGTTTAATGGAGCAATAAGTTATCATAGACGTTCTTTTTTTTTCAGTCTTAAGTAGTTTTGTTATTATTTCACAGATTCTTGATTTAGAGGGTTTAGCAATTTACTGGAATCCTGGAACTGAACTCTATTCAAGGTCAGAGCCCGCAGAGATAAAGGAGAGATTAGAAGATGAGATAGCAACAAAATCATCACAGCCGTCATTTTACCGATATGGTAAGTCTACTCGCCTAATATAAACCGATTTTATCGTGATTAATCGATATTTATATACTTTGATACAAGTACAAGATCTATTAGATGATTGAAGTATAGCGCTAGCCTTTTAGTTTAAATAACTGAAATAATTTGTGTTTTATAGCAGTTTAGCGTTTAGTATTCCAGTGTTTCTTTAGGCTTCCGTACCTCAAAAGGAAAAAACGGAACCCTTATAGGATCACTTTGTTGTCCGTCCGTCTGTCGGTCAAGACCCTTTATCTCGAGAACGCGTGGAGGTAATCGAGTTAAAATTAAAACCATATACTGAGGTCTGTGGTCCCTTGAAGCTGTGAAAAAATCAACCTTCTGAGTTAACAAAAAAAAGATGCGGCCATTTATGTCGCAAAAAAATTGTATTTCGACACTCTCAAGGGAATCCAAATTCATAGGACCTAGAATCCTGGGCATATGGCATAGGAAAAAATCTGAAAACTGTAAATTTGTAGCTACGTCCCAAAAAAGAACTATTTTTGCGATTCTGAAAAATCTTCGTAACTCATTCGGGAACTGAACGGTTTTCATAGGTAAGTTTGTACGGAACACTCAGTGCGCGAGTCCGTCTCTCGCATTTGCCCATTTTTTTAACTCCTGTATCTTGAATGCGATCGCAAACATACAAGTCCAAAAACCCACAAACCCAAAGACTCAAAGGTTCATTGATGCAAAATGATGCAATTGTTGCATTAAGTCCGCCAATGTACCACTACTGTACATGAAGTTTAAATAAATAAATAATAAATAAATTTACATACAGAAGACAGACTCGGAACAACTGTAGGTCATACAAATATTTTTTCCGTGCGGGGATCGAACCCGCGACACGCAGCGCAGCAGGCAATCGCTCAACCACTTCGCCAACCGTCAAACTTATTTTATTTTTCTTTTAGCTCTGGGTCCAATAAACGCTACAGCAAAACTAAAGCTAAACCCAAAACCGGAGAGCGACAATCCAAGATTTAGTATACCAAAAGTGATACTAAGTTTGCATATGGAGCAACTTTCAGTCAGCCTTACAAAAGCCCAGTATCAAGATATGATGTTATTAGCGGACTCTATGGACAGAATGAACAAACAGGCGCCTTACAGGTACTTTGATTGATGTTAATTGTTTTACCATTGCTCTAAGACCTGTGAATCATTTTTTTACAAGTGTTTGTGTGAGTCAAATTTTGTTGATTTGATTTAATATGTCCTGTTCGATTATAGAATATTAAAGAACAGCTTCAGCTTGCTTATGGTTCCTCTCATTTTCATTCTCGGCAAAAAATTAAGTAGTCATTTTTCTTTACACTTTAATGTTAAACTATGTTCACACATTTACTAATAAACTGGTAAACACTTACACAGAAAGTTAAATTAACCATTTTTCACAAGCTTTTCGTGAAATCGGGTGGCTGACTGTTGTTACATTGTGACGTCACCGCCATAGCGTACACGATTTGTAGTATAATACTGCATTCTCATTACAGAAAGTACCGTCCAGACGTACCTTCATACAAACGCTATTACAAGCAATGGTGGAAGTTTGCATATAATTGCATATTAGAGGAAGAAG
The DNA here is from genome assembly GCA_949316375.1 of Mythimna vitellina. Classification (NCBI taxonomy): domain Eukaryota; kingdom Metazoa; phylum Arthropoda; class Insecta; order Lepidoptera; family Noctuidae; genus Mythimna; species Mythimna vitellina. Next base: position 14,455,508 of record OX438686.1, read on the forward strand.
TCCGCAGACGACGCAACAACTGGGATTGGACGCATATGTTAGCTCACAGACAGCTTTGTAGAGACTATGCAGCCGTGTATCAGTGCAAACTGACTAATAGAGGCAAAGTGAACTCGGAACAGTTGTGTCTGATAGAAAAGGCTGAGAAACAACTTGACTTGTTCAATCTCGTTGTTATTAGACAAAAGATTGAAATGGAGGTGTGTATTTTACGTCTTAGAAATCTAGTAATACATTAGAAGTTAACGTTTTTCTAACCTTTTGTCGCGTATTAATCACGACGGTGATTAATAGCAACAGTAAATCTTCGGTGTATTGTGAATACTATAAGGTTTCGCAACTTGGGTAAGAATGGATCATCCGAGGTTGTCTACAGGTTTAAGCACAAGTACTTGATAATCCCTGAAAACACTTTTAGTGAACTATGCATAGTAACTGTTTTATGTATTGTTCAGGTTGAAAGGCTCGGTAAAATGGAAGAGGAAGCTAAAAAGGCAAGGGGCTGGTTTAGTGGTTGGTGGTATGGAGGTAGCTCTAGAGATGACGAAATGGCTGAAGGCACAGCTATTAGTAAGTATCATTGCAAATTATTGGATAATTTAAAATGGTAATGAGATATTAACGTTTTGTATTTACAAATTCTAGATACATTTTAACATTTTGTAACACTTTTTTTAGTGAAACAATTCGAAAAAGCAATGACACCCGACGAGAAAGCGAAGTTATTCCGTGCCATAGATTATCAAGAGAACTCGGCGCCTCTACATTTGCCTGTAGAGTATGTGGCCATAGAGAGCTACTTCCAATTAGACCGGCTTCAACTGAATGTGACCGATGAGGTCGAAGTGTTGAAGGCTTGCGTCGATTTTGTTGAGGTTGATATGAAGCAGCGACCTAGCGCCAATGCTTTACGGTAAGTAATGCAATCAATTGTTCGCACTAATAGCTACGGCATCATAAAACCATAACGCGGAAAACTCTACAGCTCTGTCTTACGTCAATGACTGGCGTGAAATAATATCGACCTTAGGACATTGGAATAAAGTCGAAAATAAATCCTAAAATCTTACGTGGGTGATTACCATCGATCACCTACAGGTCGTCTGCGGTCTGCGGTCGTGGTTATATTATTTGTTTTATACTTTATGTTATTGATTTTAAGGTTCTTTTTCCCCCGTGTTTAATTGATCTATTTGGATGATTTCAGAGTGGAAGTTCAAATGAAGGCTTTTAGCGTAACTGGTGTGCAGCAAGGCACGTTTGAACCACAATTGGTCACCTCCAAAGAAGTAACTCAAGATGTCAATTTATTGAATGTTATCTTCGAAACCAATCCTTTAGGTGAGACTTGGACTGCTTATGACTTCTATAATTTATTTTTGGTTAAAATAACACGGCCAACAGCCAATGACATTAGTTAAAGACATGTTCTATTAAAAAAAAAAACCAGAATCTTCATCGATATATTTTTTGACGTCAATTATTGTCTTTGGTATTGTACAAGTCTATTGGCAGCATTGTTCATTATTTGTTGCCAATAATATGACAAAAGTATAAAAATGAATCCTTAGATTAAAAACTCCTTTTTTTTTTGCAGACGGCACCAGTAACCAAAGAGTCCAAGTGAAAGCTCGTCCGTTACAAATTGTCTATGACGCACAAACTGTCATACAAATAGTTGATGTATTCAAACCAGAAACTGAATCTTCAGCTCTGTCTACGTAAGTCTGTTTTTTACTCCTGTTTACTTCTTACATCGTTGGTAAGCAATAACAAAAAAATGATTTGGAAAAAATCCGGCCAAATACAGGTCTGTTTCTCGCAAATCATGTTTTTTAAAAACATCGACTTCTTATAAATTTTTCTTTAAACTACTGTAAACTGTAAGTAAAGAATTATTTTTCTCATTTTTTTTTAATATACACCCCTATTTTTTTATTAGTACAAAAAAAGGGGCTCTGTCCGTACCCGTTACTGATCTTATTTGTATAGAACGAAATCACGAAATCCCAAAATTGTTCACGAGAATTTGTCATAATTGGTAAATTCATATTTGAATCTATCATTCATAACAATTGCTACTAGAAAATACTATGCGCAGTGTTTTTCCATTTGGATCGCCATTCATTCAATCAATTACCTGTACAATATTTCTATTATAGTGACTTTTGGGACATAAACAAACACCAATAACTTTGCTGTTTATGAATATTATTTATTGACACTTTACTTAAATAATAACAAGACCTTTTCTAATGAGCCCTTTAAGTATTTTTACTAATTAAAAATTAGTGGCGTGTAGAAACACAATAAGTGGTTGGAATGGATAATAACTATTTTTTTTTAAATACTCCTAAAAATTATCCAGTTTAGGTCTTTACAATTTGATTGTTGCGTGGTACAGTTTAATTTTTTTTTCCGTTTCGCTCTCTAACACTTTAAGAGTTTTGTGTGAGTTTAGTTTTTCTTTTTGTAGGAGAATAATGTTCATATTTGATTAAAAAAATCAGGAGTAGGCATTTCTTCGACTATCACCCTTAATAGTTGGTTCATAAGGGTTCAAATTTATATCACACGATATCTCCAAACTAAAGTCAAAATTCAATATTAGTTGTCCTTATCTTAGCATTACGTTTATTCTAACTTTTATGGTTTACGGCTACTTTTGATCTTGTTTTTTTTTTTTTTCAGTTTACAAGCGGCAGCAGAAAACAAACTATCTGACCTCAAAGAGAAGTCCGCATTAGGTATGCAGTACGCCGTACATCATCACACGTTCATAGACATCGACATTGATATCGCTGCTTCATACATTATAGTGCCAAAGACTGGTATCTATAAGGAGTAAGTATTTCAATTAACCTTTACAAGTCTAGAGCTTCAAATAAAATTGAAAAAAGTAGTCTTCAAAAAGCATTTTGAACAGAAATTAAGATTGGCAGTTTCTCTCCTCTGACTTGTTTAGAAACCGCACCCTGCGCCCCTTAGACCGAACGCTGCATTACGCCGACGCCCGCGCGCTCCCACATAAAAGTGCTCCGTCCGGCACCCGTCTCGGGCAGCCGTGCCCCGCGCCCGGTTTGCTACGTAATAACACATTAAAGTTCTCCATTGACACGACTACATGCACACCGTTAAAATTGCACTAGTGACACTGCGCAGGTAATAATCTGATTTCCACAACGGGTACCGCCGCACACGATACAAGCGCGTCGTCACGCGACGGCTGCACGTGCGGGCGCCTGCGCGTACTCCCGCTTAACGCAGCGTTGGCCCTTACGCTTCTCAAACAACATCATATTATGCTAAAGTTATTTGCCAGCTATTATGCTCCTGATATTACAGATGTCCATTTGCATTTACTTATCATGATGTGGATCGCCTGCTTCTTTACTGTAGGGTTAATATACATTGTAGTAAAATTAGAAACAGGTGCAATGGTGTGTGTGCAAAGGCATGGGCTTGGTAATAAACCACTTTATAAAAACGAGTCAATAATAAATCGCGCCACAACAGCTGAACGAATTTGAATTAACCTTGATTAGGACATATCTTTAGTGTATTCGTGTGAAATAGTGACTCATAGTTGTCACTCAGCTTAGCCACGCCCATTGACCAATTAGATCATAGTAAATTAGATAGCCGTGTTCACTTTGACCAGTAAAGAAGTAAGGGCTTATTTCTTCAGACTTTCAGCAGGAACGCATCTATTATCAATTTAACCGGCCTAATGCGAGTAGGACTCGCGCACGTAGGGTTCCGTACAATCCGTAGCAAAAACGAACAAACATACAACAAACGTGAATTTTCACGTTTGTTGTATGGGAGACCCCTTAAATGTATATTTTATTATGTTTTTTTTTTGTATTTGTGGATATAGCGGCAACATAAATACATCATGTGTGAAAATTTCAACTGTCTGGCTATTATGGTTCATGAGATACAACCTGGTGACAGACGGACAGGCAGACAGACCTTGAGAGTCTTAGTAATAGGGTCCCATTTTATCCTTCGGGTATTTTTGCCCTAGTATAAATACACCTTTAGTTGGCTATAGTATACTTTTGTCCTGGTAGTACTTTAACGTCTACGCGTTTTGCCTCGTCGTTTATAACCACGTACATCGAAGTCGGTCGTCTTCAAGGCTAGAGTGAATAGGCGTTTAATAAACTAATGCACCTCACCATCAACGATTGCATTACTGCTTACCATCAGGACGCAGTCAAGCACTAAGCGAAGATTTTCCAAAGTTTACCCCTTAAGGGTATGAAACGGGGGTCCAAAGTTTGTAAGCAGAAACATACTTTCACACGAGCCAAGCTACTAGCAGAAGCTTTTAAGTGCACCTACAAAAAAAAAATTTTTTTCAGAAACGAATCATGTGTGGTAGTGAAACTCGGTGCCATAAAAGTGAAGTCTGCGCCTCGTTCTCAAGTGCTGGACGTTCACAAGTTATATAAGGAGGGTCTCGCCGATGAGGACATACTGGCCGAGATCACGCGCCATAGCTATGACAAGATAGCTCTCGAACTTACTGCGATGCAGGTGTGTTGTAGAAAGAAGAATGTTTTGTAATATTCGATTGTTTTTAAGTTTTAGCTCTATGGTATTGTTGTGTCACCGTTTCTATTCATTTTTTTTATAAAAAATCTGTACCAAGTATTGATAAAAGTAACTTTTTCACAAAGCGTTGTAAGACTCCCGGCAGTCTTGCTGTAATACAATTGATTGTATCTCAGTCGACGATCACAATGCTTCAAAATTCCATTATCAAGTAATTTCATGATACAAAATCTCTTGTACAGATTGTGATAGCACATCCCGATGAAGACTGGCAAACAGCTATAGCATCGACAGACGGAACACCTTTGCATCTACTTCAACCCACCAACTTAGTTATACAGATTCATAAGTGTTTGATCACTGATGACCCGCGCATGCCCAAAATCAGGGTAAGAGGAGAATTGCAGAAGATTGCCGTCAGTGCTTCGGAAGATAGGTCAGTATGTTTCTTTTTTCTATTATTACGGTATGTGTAATCTATCTAGTTCTCACTCGGGTGCATTCTCCGTATGAAGCTGGCAGTTGTGCTCGTTTGCCATTCCGAATCAGTACAAATCGAAACCGAACAAATCAGATGCGGGCTTGCCAGCGATTGTTAAGAAAGAAAAGAAAGAAAGAAAAAAAAATTTGAGACTCGCACAGGACAAACAACAATAAAATAAAAAGTAACTACTTAATCTATAAGTACGTAACTTAAAATAAGAGAAAACAATATTAAAAGATAAAAATAAAAGACCTGTCTTGTTGAAATTGTTTCTTACCAGCCGACCTGACTGGTGTAACATTTAGAAAATCAGTCAGTGCTTATAAGAGCTGGACAACCACCATCATCTTTCTATGTGAATGCACCCAAATGCTGAGTGTCATTGGACTAGCTATACTTTCGTGATTCAATTAACGGCAGAGGTCAACGAACGACTTATTTACGAACAAGCATATAGAGTGACTAGTTGACCTGGCGACCTGGCCATATATATTCTTTGATTATAAAGAAATATTGAAATGGGGGGTGGGGGTAGGAGGGTGAAAAATACTTTATGCCTATTCTCAGACCTTCCGAATAAAAAATTTATAAAAATCGTTCAAACCGTTTTGGAGATGTTCGATAACAAACATTGTGTCATATTTTTAAATGTTAGATTTCTAAACGCTTTTTTAGAAATTAAAATATTTGTTTTTTTTTTAGATTGTTGACACTTTGTGAAATATTAGTGAGCATACCTCTACCAAAATCCGATGAAGTAACCCCACTCAAGGTTTGTAAGACTTTCTTGGAATTATTTAATTCTCTTGTTATGATTTTATTTTTTTATTAAATTGTTAAGCCTGATTTTATAGTAGTTAAATAAGTTTTATTTGAAGAATAAATATGGTGATTTGACTTATTTTTATACTTACTACGACGAGGCGACTCGTGGACAGAATTCCGAACGATGAATATGTTATCAACCAAGTTTATCACAAAGAAACTTAATATTGTAGTTGAAAAACTTTTACACCAATACATTCACTCCAATTTTTCAAAATTCAAAGGATAAAAGTACCATTTGCAGTTATACGCATAATATTGACAGATATAAGCATGTAATTTTAAAACCAATATACCTCTTATAGGTTTTTATAATTATAAGATAAAAATTATTTTCGTTTTTATTTTTACAATTTTAGGCTCTGTAGTTTTGGAGATAAAAAGAGGGAAATGGTTCATTTCTTTAAATACCTTAAAAAAACTTTGTATTTAAAATGTTCTCTCAAAACATGCCCTTTCGTTTTGATGCGTGGGTAGCATTTTTTTAAATTTTCAAATTGCTTCTCAACAGTGATTTCATATTTATAATTTACACATAGGTATTAAAGTCACAGTTATATAAGTGTATATAAAATTTCAAATCAATTTGTCCAGTAGATACGAAGCAAATTGGATGTGATAGACGAATAGACAGATTATTTGCTTTGTTCCTTTAATTTGTCGTTCTACCTACTTACCTTTAGGATGAAATTGCTGGCCCATGTGCCCTTGTTTAACTACATATTTTTAAGAAGTTATGAAACACATGTGATTAAACAAAGAATTGAATTGAACTGATATAAGTCCTATAAGGGTTCGTTTTTTAATCCTGACATACGGGACCCTAAAAATCGGTTCTTAATGTATCCTTATTTTTGATAAAAAGATATATCTTCTTTTTGTACACTTTAACTGTTACTGCACTAGATCTAACTGAGATTGTTATCAATGTACAGGAACAAAGTTCTCAGGCTCAGAATCTGATATTGGTAACCTACTTTTGCCAACAGTAGATTTGTTTAATTTCACTTCCATTTTATAATAATTTCACTACTATTTTATTTAGAATTCACTTGATTTGTAAACATTAACTAAGAATAATATAGTAAATTGCGCAGGTTAGGTATCTATGGTTGTTTAGCACAAACTATATTAATAAATAAATATTTAGTTAGTAATTTTGTTCATCTTAGATTAAATTTCAGTATGAGTTTTCATCTAGTTTCATTCTAAGAAATCCTGACATGTATATTAAGCTTAGTACATATTTTAGCCTAGTGAATCAAAGGGATCGAGTTTATCGTTACTGAAATATTTGGATCCCGCGGAGAAACAAAGACGCGAGACTGCACGCGCTAAAGAGAAGAAGAAAGATGAACAAACTGTTCAGTTGACTGAACTAGAAGCCTTCTTTATTATGAAAGGTAAGCACGTTTTCATATCTTATTTAAATGTATCTTTGCACAGTAATCCAGCTGCATCCGGTTAGTCTGGAAACCGACCCTAATTTAATTGGGAAAAGGCTAGGCATATACTGTTACTAGCTACTAGCTGATAAGTGATGCCGCTGCTAGCTTCGTCCTAAGATAATATACATCCAGGATAAAACTTATACTATGTGCGATTCCAGGACATGGTCTACTCACGTGCCAAATTTCGCCCAAATCCGTTAAGCTATTCGAGCATGAAGAAGTAATAAAAAACAAGCAAACTCACAAACTTTGACTAACAGTCAATGAATGTAGTTCTTTCGATATAGTCAACCGATTGCGGTGAAAAAAAGCCTAAGTAATATGAAGTTACACACAATTTTAATGTATAAAAGTTATCTACATCGATTTCGTACATTTTACGTGATGCGCGCACAACTAAAAACTCTACAGATTTATTATATGTATAGATTATATAAATAATCATTACTAATAATAATAACCTTCCTACCCGAATTTCGATCACGGTGGCTAATTTCAACATTGATTAGACAAGAGTACGCAGTATATATTATAGTGCACAATTGTGTGCGTAAGTGTCGTAGTCGTATGGTGCCGTAATCCGACAAGGCCGGAGAGAGATCACGCGTAGGACCAACGGTTTCATGTGCTTTCCGAGGCGCGTGACTGCCACATTTAGAATTTCATCTAAAAGTCTAAAGAACTGGTCCTGTAAGTCACGCATCCATCAGAATTCCGCTTTCCTGACTAGGTTCCACCTTGAGGGTGGAATTCCGGTTCATGGTAGCCAGTTCAGAACCTTGCGGCCCTATTGACCAGGGGCCCTACCCAGTGCCACTTAATTCTGGCGATTCTTTATGCTATGTCGATAACCTTGGATCTCCTGCAGATATATTCGTTTCTGATCCGATCATGCATGGAAACATAGTAGCAACCACCTATAAATAATTTTCAGTTGTATTAACCATACCATTTTCTTCAACAGAACTTGTCGTCAGTATAAACAGAAAACCGGTAGAATTATCGAAAACCTACGACAAATTTCTCGTGTTCTCTCTATCGCTGTTAGAAATCACAGCTGTACAGAGAACGTTTACTCTAGAAGCGATCATTCGGCTTGGAGCAGTGAAACTGCAGCATCATAGGATCGGGCACGGCCTACAACCACTGAATATCATTGAGACACCTGATATTGTAGTTGATGACGTTGACAAGCCTACTGATATCGCTACCAGGAATCAAGATTTGAATCTTAAGTATTTGTTTACTGTTACTTATAGGAACGTAAGTATTTTTTTTTTGTAATTGATTAGTAGTTTTATAAACAATTACCCTTTTTTTAAAAAAAAGAATAACGTACATACCTTTAATATAAAGTTTATTTGAACTTATAATTCCAAATCAATCCAAAGATAACACTTCAAAGCAACCCGTTTTAAAAAACGGCAATTTCATACTTTAACCCCTAATATTGTAAACAATTGATATAATTTTCAAATAACTAATTTTTATAAGCATAACATACATTGATTATAAAATCTTTAGATATACTACTACTCAAAACTTATTTATTCTAATATGAAAGAACAAAAGGTTTTTATAAATCATAATGTCTTTTAACTTAACCTAATCCAAATGACCAACATTAGAAGGGGATCTGGCTTTAATGGTCACTGTTATAACCTTACCTACATACATGACCTAATAATAATATTTTTTCAATAAGCCGCGCCAACTTGTAATACTAACAGTGTGTACAGCTGCGACAAATATATATTTGAAACGATAGGCTTAATGATTTTCGATGAAATAAACTTTATATCCAATAACGTTATACGAAATAAGTTTAAGGGTATATAAATTTTGTATGGAAAAAAATTATATCAACAGTTTGTATATCTTGCGTTTATTTATATAGGTATATCTTGTTAATGTTATTGAAATGAAAATATACCAAATAACTTTATATGATATGAGACGCACCCAGAAATGAGAGTTGCCCTTGAAAATTGACACAGATTTTTAAGTGCATTACATTTTCCCATTGAATGCAACAACTTTCTTTGCTAGGTTTTTATGGTAAAACTTTTTATAATTTTCAGGTTGATAAGAAATGTCCAGATTTCCGAGGCGCCTTTGGATCAGTTGAACAAATGATCGAGTTAAGTTTCAGTGACTTGAGGGTTCTGCTTCATCTCCAAGGCTTGCGGGAGATTCTTGTTATCGTCAATGAGTATCAGGTATTTTGATTTAATACTTAGCTCCAAGGCACTAACTCTACGAGCGAAACCCACGGGGCATACTATCGTAGCGAAACGAATGCATTGACGATCGGAATGTCGAAGGACTCACTGCGTGCCCTCTTGTGTTTTGATTTGTAGTGGACATGCGGTAATCTGTCGCGACTCGTGACGCGTCGTTGCGGTCAAACGGTGATCCGTTCCGAGTCGCGATGATACGTTCCGAGTAGCGATGATGCGTTTCGAGTCGCGATGATGCATTTCGAGTCGCGATGATACGTTCCGAGTCGCAAAGATAAGTTTCGAGTCGCGATGATACGTTCGGAGTCGCAATGATACGTTCCGAGTCGCGATGATACGTTCCAAGTTGCGATGATGCGTTTCGAGTCGCGATGACACGTTTCGAGTCGCGATGATACGTTCCGAGTCACGATGATGCGTTTCGAGTCGCGATGATACGTTCCGAGTCGCGATGATACGTTTCGAGTCGCGATGATGCATTCCGAGTCGTGACGATACGAATGCGGAAGATTGTAATGACTGACGATTGTAAGGCGGGCTTGTTGCGATCGATTCCCTTGCTCGTGGAGGGGGTGCCAAAAATGCAGCCTAAGATTGCATTTTTGGTTAAAAACTTGTGATAATATAAACTCAATACATCATTGTCATGAACTTTTATATCCGTGTCTTGACCTGGCGTAAGTTTTGGTTACGATACTCTTTTCACGTTTTTTTTTTGTTGTATTTATGTTTTTCCTCTATTATTTCTCAGACACGATTACAAGCTATACAGAGCGAAGTAGACCGGACAGCTGATGCTGGTCCATTGGAAACTATCCTTGAAGACGAAGAGTTCGTCGCGGCTAAGTCTAAAGGTAAGGTAACCTGCAAAAAAAGTAACAATTCAATTAATTTCATAAATGTACTGATGAAATGAAAGTTAATGATTTTTTTATTTATATGTAACTAAGCTTTTGCACTCATGAATAAAGCAGCTTTCTATCGGTGAAAAGATCCTCCTGCAAACAAAAAAATAAACTTTACCTCTTTGTAATATTAGTGTAGATGTCTTTCAAAAAGTGTCGTCGTGTGTTTTACAGCTAGTGTAACGAAGCCGTCTCGTTCGAAGCAAGTGGAGAGCATACAAATGAAAGTGAACTGTAAGATCGGGGCAATAGAGATAGTTTTCGCGACTGCAGACCGTCCGCTGTCCTTGGTGCAGCTTCAGGGTGCTACCGCCGGGCTCGTGCTTAAAGCCTCTTACACACAAGTCGATTGTACGATTGCCTCCATCAAAGTGGAAGATTTGAACCCTCACACTATTCATAAAGAGGTTAGTTACGTAATTATTTGTAGCGCATGTATTATTATTTTCACCCTTTTCATAGTGACTGCGGGAATGTTCAAAAGCTTTACCGTGGCCCAGAAACACAAAGGCAACTTAAGGAACAAAGGTGGGTTTTTGTCAGAACGTCTGACACGCTTTCTCGCTCCACTCAGAGCGGGAGAAATTATGTCAAGTTTCATCTAAACGTGTTCAGCCGATGGGGCGTTTGATTATTTTCAAACATACATCCTTTCACATTTATTGAATTAGTAGGAAGTATGGAAATATTTTATTTTTACACATTAAATTCAAAAATAAATCTTCTTCAGATACTCAAAGTACTCGGCGGTGACGTGATGAATGTACAAATAGTGATGTACAATTTGGATCAGTTTCCGACTGTCAGTGATGTGGACATGTCAATAGATTGCCAAGTCAGCTGCCTGCGTATCATATTCCTCAACTGGTTCGTCTCTTCTATGTTGGTAAGTGATTGAATTTTATGACTAATGGAATTAATTATCTATTTACCTACTCGTCGAAACTTTCAGAGTTCCGCACCCAAAGAGCAACTGTCCGTCTATCCATCTGTTTATTAGTGGGCTGTATCTCATGAACCGTAATAGGTAGATAGTTGAAATTTTCGCAGGTTGTGTGTTTCATACAAATTAGCAGCAAATAATAAAACTACACTAAAGAAAATAAAATTGATGAGTGATTTTCACTTTATGGTACGGACTCTTCGTCTGCGAGTCCAACTTGCACTTTACTGTTTTTTTTTTAAATCGATGATAGGTTGAATGTAAAACACACCAGATTCACATATATGAAAAAAAATCATGTGCGGTTTTTGAGATCTACAGGTCACAAGGTATCTCAGCCACATAATAAAATGACTCTTTATGATAAAATAACACTTTTTTTATAGGAATTCCTGAACAACTTCCAAACAGCTCAACAGGCGATTATAGACGCGTCTTCACAAGCCGCGGACGCAGCGCGCGCTAACGTACAGAACGCATACACTAACTCGACCAAGTTATTATTAAAAGTGCGACTGGCAGCGCCTATTATCATTATACCGGAGAATTCGAAGAGCCGCAACGCTATGCTCATCGATTTGGGTCGCATGACTCTCAATAATAAGTTCGTGGATCTGAATGTCCTTGTAAGTATGAAATGTTTATTTATTTATGTTTATACACATAGCTATCATTATAGTAAATCAATCCTAGTGTAAAATATATATATATATATATATATATATATATAAATAACATACAGTTCATACCATTAAATTCTATTTTTAACATTTAGAATATTTGGAATACAATACAATTAAAAAACTAAAGCTTGTTAATGGGAGGAAATCTTCAAAAGGTATCTGGACTCTTGGGGAAAGATCAAGTAGTGGGTGATTTTTACCTCACTAAAATCAATCCGGTGATCACCAGCACATTGAAGGGGATCCCGTGACCTCTTAACAGACCACACCGGGACCCCCTCAGTACAACGCTTGTTAGGGCATATCCCTGAGGAGACTAGATGTGCCCCCTGGGGTCTCCCCCTGAGCGTCGCATACCTATCAGTAAAAATGACACATAACGTCTTAGAAAAAATTAGGATACAAGTCACACAGACACAAGTCTGTAAAAATCTTTTTGTAAAGGTGAACGTACACTTATCTGAGCCGAAGGCGTCGAACGAATTGAAGTCAAGAATGCCTCGTACACATATCCGCACCGAAAGAATCGACCGCGCCGAAGAAATCTTTCCTATTTCCTTTACACCTTTCGCACTGAAATTGCATGTGAATTGTGATGGATTTTACACTTAGGGCATACTGAAAGTTTTTGAATTCTGATAAATAAGGTAGATATAAGACTTAAGTTACATTTATTGTTTTTCAAAGTATATCATCATCATCTTCCTGCCTTTGTCCCATTTTATTTGGAGTCGGCGCAACACATTTTTTTCTTCCATTCTATCCTGTCAACCATCATACTATCACTAACTTCCTTTTCTTTCATATCATTGTTCACACAATCCATCCATCTTTTCTTTGGCCTCCCCTCTCCCTCTCCACCCATCCACATGTATACTCATAACTCTTTTAGTTTTTCAAAGTATATTTCATGTATAAAGCAGTTGGACCAGTCTTATTTAGCGACCGTTTCAATGGATTTATTTAGGGCCCTTTTCAAGGGATTCAGCGCTCGTAAAACGTGTGCCTCAAAGTTTGTCTTTAATATTTGGAAACAAATGAAAAAAGTCGCAGGGTGCGAGGTCCGGGCTGTAGGGCGGATGCGTCATTAGTTCAACATTTGAAGCCTTCAAATAGGCTTCTGTTACCTTAACGGAATGTGAGGATGCGTTATCGTGGTGGAGGAGTACATTGCTTTGAGGACGGGAGAGAGGAGGTTTCAAAAAAGTACGACCTAGGTTTCGTCACCTGTCACTATACATATTATAGACAGCCAATGACTGTTCTCCATTAAACTTTTTATCATTTTACGGCACCACTGGACACGTAGTCATTTCTGGTCCTCCGTTAAGTCATGTGGTATTCGGCATCGAGTGCAAAGCTTCCGAACCTTCAGATGAATATGTAAAAGGTTTTGCACTTGGCACATCACAATACCTAACAAAGAACGAATTTGCTGGAAAGTTATATTTTCGTCAGTTTCAACAAGTTGTCGTACGGTTTCAATATTCGAGTCTGTAACCGCACTCGCCAGCCAACCTTCACGTATCTCGTCATAGAGATGATCACGTCCACGTCTAAATTCTACAAACCACAAATACACGGAGCTGTGACATGGTGCTTCATCACCAAATGCCAATTGCAGTCTCTGGCAACTCTCTTGTTTACTTAAGCCACAACGAAAATCATAAAAAAAGCATTGGACGAAAATGTTCACGAGTTAAATTTACTTTGATAGCGACACACAATCATCGGAAAGACGCCACAATGAAAGAACAAATGACAGTTTTGAAAATTAAAAAGTAACATGCTCGCAAAGAATTCCATTTTCGAATTCTATAATTGTTTTTTTATTGTAAGTGGCTACATCCAGAGACTTTCAGTATGCCCCACGTATAAAAAATTCTAAAATCCTTTTCTTTCCATTCGTTTGGCGCGTTCGACATACTGAATTGTGCGTATTATATTTTTTCATATATTTTTTTAGGGTGTAAGCAACATCGTGACAGTTGACGAGTTGACTCTCGAACTAGAAAATATGAAAGTTTCGTGTGTGAAGCTCGAAGATGATTACAACGAGTGTGTCCAAGAGAGGAAGTTGTTGCGACCGACCAGCTTCAAACTGTTTGTTAAACGAAGCCTCTCGCTTTGGTACGAATCGCTTCCCGACTTGGATGTATCTGGTAGAATGAATACTATTGCTGTAAGTATGCATATTTTTCGATAAACCTTGGTGCTATAAGTTCTACCGGAAGTTTACATAAAATTATCTATTTCAGATCATAATAGGTCACAGTGACTATAAGAGTATCATGAAAATTCTCAATCAGAATTTACAAGAGGGCCAGAAAATCGAAGAGAAAGCACCTGCTAGCTTGACGAAATCATCTTCGAAAACTGCTGTTAGGCCTCAAAGCAGCAAAATTCAGATAAAGTCATCGACGACCGCAGTAGTGACACCTAAAGAGCCTGCAAAGAAGCCTAGAACAACCATAAAATTCTCTTTCACTATGGACAGCCTCGTTATTGATCTTCAGAATACTGTTTCCGTAAGTAGATAGGTATTTTTCAAGCGTTTATTTTGAACTCTTTGAAAACGAATGTATTACTGTTCTTGTTATTTATTTAATACAGAACAGTCTATTTGCGTTAAGGAAATAGTGACTCATCAGTGTAACTGCAAAGTGAAGGCGTATTCATACTGAGGTAAAAAATAGACCACCACTCAAACCCCAAGCCAACGCCGCGTTCGCGCGTGATTTCGCGCCATTTAGGATAAACGATAGCGTCTGCATAGATTATACAATATTGAGCTTTTTATACATTTATAAAATGGATTATTGGGTATTTATCCAAGTACATAAATAAGAAGTTATTCATAAAGTAGTCTGTAAATATCGAAAATAAACAAACTTTTTCGTTATTCCCTATATACATATACATATCCATAGGTTAATATTAAAGCAAACTTTTCACAGCACAGTATCTTCAAATAATAATATTAAGTATAGTTTAAAAATTTAATCAGAATTTTCACTTTTATCTTTTTTTCTCTTTTAAGAATAGGTGAGGTATTCATTTTAAAAATTGAAATTGCGCATCTGTACTGACTGAAGGGCTTACTTCAACTGGTGATTGTGAACACGGTTTTTTATTTTACCATGATCTAATTGGTCAAGGGCCGCAACAAGCTGAAAGACAACGATTCACAATTTTCTTAACGCGAATACACTATAACCGATGTTTTTGTGTTTTAGCTTTGAACTGTCAAACGCGCGAAGGTTAAAAAGCGTTAGTTTTCTGAAATTTCGCAATTTTCTTAATTTTTCTTTTCTTGTACATTTTACAAAGTATTAGAGAACTAAAAAAAAAAATTGAAATCGGTAAAGTCGTTCTCAAATTATGACGAGACCAAGGGAAATAGGGATTCATTTTGGTATACACAGGTGGATTTTTGAGATGGTGGGACAATAAGGAGAGGTACCCAAACTGTTTTAGTTACAGGAAAACGTTCCTAGGAGACCGTCCATAATTTTTTAAGATATTTTGAACTGTATGCAAAATATCTAAAAAGAAATTCTATGTCTATCGATCCTATTCCATGTAGGGATCAAAAGACAGAAATCGTCAAAAATGATCTTCTAGGAACGTTAGTCCTGCAAGTTACTGTCTTGTCTCAAAGATTCACCCTGTATATAGTTAGATAATCAGAACGACCGGAAGCCTATACAAAGAGGGTTAAACGTTACAAAGCCTTTTACTCGAATCTTCCCGCAAACCATGAAACATCCTTCCGCGAACAGATTTAGTTTATTCTACTTACGATAATCCATTTTTTGTTATTTTTTTTTTGTTATTTGTTTTGTGTGTGGTCTAACTTTGCCAGCAGCTCCGCTCGCGTGAAAGTAGAAAAAAAAATTAAAAAAAACATTCCAAAAGAACTATAGAATAATAAAGTGAAAATCCTAAGTGATATTCCAGGGCATGGTCTGCCCCTGTGTCAAATTTCATTCAAATTCCTTCAAAAAAAAAAAATTCCTTCAGCATTTTCAGCGTGAAGGAGAACGTACAAATATGTAGACACTCACAAATTTTGCGCCTTTATAATAGTAGTATGACTGATTAATTATGTAATACTTGTTGAGAAAACATTGTAAAAGGGCAACCATGTCGTCTCTTCTTCATAAGAAACTACCGATTAGGACTGTGTGACTTCACTTTGACGTTTACGTACGTGCCCATGTAGATTTTTATTTGCTAACCTATGTTGTCTTAATCCTGGACAAATGCCGAAGGTCTTTCCATGTTTTCGTGAACTCGTGCTCGTTCCAGTTTTGACAAAATCTGTCTATTTTGCGTAGGTTCATGTCCTAATCAAATATTTTGAACTTGCAGACAGGGGGGGACTCATCGATGTTCGCGCAAGACGTGGAACTAGCGCGATTTTGTCTGGCGCTGCTGTCGGTGAAGGGCCGGATGCTGTCAGACAATTCGATGCAGACGTCAGTGCTACTTGTGGATTGTACGCTCGACGACACTAGACCTGGCAGAGGCACTAAGATGACTAGGTCAGTGTTCATACATTCTATTGCATAAAGGCCATAATATGAACTATTAAAGCGTCGGTGGTGGTGTTATTGTCATCTAACTCTTTAGTTTCTTTAGGAATCAATTTGTTTACTGTAACTTTGATATTATGGCACCCATCATTTATGCCATATACCATCATGGCCGACCGCATTTTTGCACGAACAGTTAATTAAAAAAAAAAAAAAGTTTGTTTTCGTATTCTTAAAAAAACTATCCTGTTGTCATTGACTATCAATTCCTACGTGTATATGGTGCCGCACTGATATACTTGTTTTGTATGAAATGTCTCGACAATGCTGTCTGTAGTAATTAATGGGCGCGGGGGCGTCTCGATACTCTGTTAATGTAGCAGAGTGCATTGTGAACTTGTTACTACTTGCTACTTGTATTTGTTGTTGTTATGTACTGAAGTGGTCAGTGGCCCTGACTGCTATGCCGGAGGTTGTGGGTTCGATTCCCACCCAACACAAATGTTTGTGTGATGAGCATGATCATACCACAAGTTCTGTTTAGTTTGGGATTAGATGGCGTTGTGTGCAAGTTGTGGAATATCAATATTTATGTACAGATAGTTTGTGTCTTTTGAATGTGGCTTTAAATGATTGTGAACGCATCCACGATAGAGGCTAGTTAATCCAATCGGATAGTTAGTCGTTTGCCAAGTTTGGGGCTATGTTAAAACATATGATTATGTTGTTAGATACCTGGAGAGGCGACGCAATTATAAAATCGAACACAGCGAAGGCGAGGTCTCCGAGGAATCACAGACACAGGATAACAAGATACGAAGCATGATCGACATTACGTATACCATGAAAAATAATGACACATTCAGTAAGTTTGTAATCCATCTTTATTTGTCTTAAGCTTATGCATATAAGTTTCAATTAATGACATTAACAAACTGAGTGTTGTACATTTTCAAACTGTGTGTTGTACATTTTCAAACTGAGTGTTGTATATTTTATATTTTTTGAAATTTTATTAATACAAAACAGGTCTAAAAGTGGCTAATCGATAATTACTAACATTAGTTACTAGCTTCTGCCAGAAGCTTCGCCCGCATGAAAATAGGTTGTCCATAAAATTTTTGGAACCTTGTTTCATCCCCGTCATAAAATTAAACTTTGTGTAATATATCATTTTCCTAAACTGCTGTTTACTGCTGTGTAACTGTTTCGGCTGTGCGTTGATATGCCAGTCAGTTGCTCCTTTTATATATATACTCGTAAATAAGGTATTTTAACTAGCAAAATGGACTAAATTTTTGTTAGAAAACATTAAATAGATTAATCAGTAAACCCCCTCAAATGTCGCATGACATAGCTTAGTGAGCAAAGAGAACACTCGTAATGTAGGTTCAAAGTTCAAAATACCTTGTTCTTTTTTCGTTTTGTATAATGAAATATGCGCTTAACTTTGAACAAAATGGCCAATACATGTAGTGCTTTGTTAAAAAATAAAACCTAATTATAACATCTTTAATTCAACTTGCAGTCGACATAAGGATATTTAGCTTCGACCTGATCCTAGCAATGGATTTCCTGAATAAGATCGCAGAGTTCATGACCACTGGATTAGCCGAGGATCCCACAGTGAAAGATGACTTGTCACTTATTAAGGCGGGAACAGATAAATCTGTTGACGCTATAGTGGTAAGCTTTAATATCAAGCATTCTCTGTATTAGGTCACAAATAAAAAAATTATATATATATTTTAATATTATGGTAATTAGTAAACACGTAAAGAGTAAATTTGGCATTAAAATATGTTCAATTTAAATGTTTTTACATGACTGCCCGAAAAAAGTATTGTCACATTCCATAAATAGCTAAACGTTGACGGGACAATTGGCGCAGTGGTTGACGATTGGCTGCTGTGCCTCGTGTCGCTAGTTCGATCTTCGCACGGAACAAATATTGTTATGGTCTACGGATAGTTGTTCCGGGTCTGGGTGACTTATGTATGTGAATTTACATGTTTGTGAACGAACATGTAGGTATCATTCCTAGTGTGGGGCAACGATTTGAAAAAAAATGAAAACTTTTAGAGATGTTCTAAATTTCTAGATAATATAAGTTTAAAGGATAATACAACATTATTTTTAGTATATGTAAAACCTGAATAAAGTATGTTCAGAATCAGTAACTGAATCGATTCCAATATTTTTTACACCATAATGATTTTTTCCCAAAAATATGTAAAAAAGGTTACAAGTTGGATACACACTAAGTACAACACAGGTTACAGCACGTCATAGCGGGTATTGCGCGCCAGCGCACAGTTAGGTGCGGGAGCAAAACAACCCCTCAGTCGCTCGGATAACCCGGTGACCATGTATTTGTGCGAACAATCAGGTAACATAACAAGTTTAAAACTTTGTGATTTTTCGTGATACAGTTATGAATTTTTATACATAGATTTTTTACATAAAAAAAATACTAGACACATGTTTCGGGTTTCGCATATACTAAAACTAATGTTGTATAAACCTAATGTAGCTCTGTTGTAAATTAGTATGTGTTACTTACAGAAGAGAAGATCAACGGCAGTGTCGACATCAACAAGTATTGAACCTCCCAAATTGTCGATGATGACTGTGAACATTAAGATTGAGCAGCCAGATATTATCCTCGTGGAGTCCCTCGAAACGAAGCATTGCGATGCTTTGGTGATGAACGTACGTATTCAAATGCAGATTTTTTGATCTAGCACATCGATAAAAATAAAATCGGTTTGACTGATATTGGTATTATGGAAATATTAAAAAACGTCGTTAAAATTACACGTCCGTATTTTTTCCGAACAGTTTCACGTTAACGTATGTCAACGCATGTGGTAAATACACATAATTTTGTTTTTGTAATTATTAATTTTGAGACGGCTTTGACTACAGTTTACTAATTTTACGATTAAGGTGGAAACAACGGGCGTGAGCTTGTCTATGTTCTCGCTGGATGGCGCTGAACTCAATATTTTTTGGTTTTTATTTTTAGTGTATGGGAGCATTATTAATTCAAGGAAATGTTATTTGCTAAAATCGTACATTCCACTTAATTGGACTGTGCTAAATTATTGCTATATAATCCACCTGATTCTCGAGTGTTCTAATAATAAAATTGTTGAGCTAATGGCCATGTTCTAGTTAGTGCTATCTAATTAGAACATGGTCACGCTCGGGCTCAAAACTCTCACTTTAAGGGACTAGTCCGTAACCCGAACAGACCCGGTAGCAGAAACCCGACGGGCTCGCACAGTACGCGTCGTTTTGGGCGTGTTCCTGACACACCCAAAAACTCTCGACGCTTGTCAAACGCTACAAGATGTCTGACGTTTTTGTTGTAACTTTTTTTATTTATTTATTTATTTTATTAGGGACAAAAAACAGTTACATGCTAGAGAAAATACAAGAAAATCCTTAAAACTAGATGCACAAACATGTAACCCACTCCAATGTCCACATGTTAACATAAAAATAAGAGAAGTGAAGGAGTGTGGTAAGAGTTAACAGAATACATTGCCTTCTGCGAAAGCTTTTTGTATTATAAAATAATTTGTTTTCGTAATCATAATTAATGTTATATATAATATAATTCAATTCAATTATTCTTAATTCCATTTAATTTAAATCAATATTTTTTATTAATTCTGTACTATTATTTTCTATTTCAATTCAATTCCAAATAATTTAATTTAATTTAATTCAATTAAATTCATTTAATTTATTTATTTTTATGATTGAAATTACTCAATTCAGTTTAAATATAATCTACGAGTATTTGCTTAATTTACATTTAATTAATATAACTTTCTCAATATTATTATTTTTTAGACAAAATATCTATAGCCTTTTTTTTAAATAACTGGTTAGAGAGAGTAAATATGTCAAGCTCCATAAAATGAGTGTTGTATGTTTCAACAAGGCGACGAAGAGGTGCGCGCACGCCAGCGTTACTTTTGCACATACCAGTATGAAATAGTCGAGGTACGCGTACCCCTCGTTGTATAACAGTTCTGGGCACTCTATAACATATCTGATTAGTAAGTTCAATACAATCGAATTTATTGTTACATAACCCATGTAGTGTCATTACACTCAGAAGCTGTCTCCTGGACTCCAAACTTAGAACTCCGTATCGCTTCAGTAACTGCACGTATGGAACCTTTGAATTAAAGCATTTATAGTTCATAGACCGCATAAACTTTTTTTGTACCATCTCCAACCTTAAGCAATATTTTTCGTAGAAAGGGTTCCAGATTTGGACGGCATATTCCAACTGGGATCGTACTAAAGTTTTGTATAACAATAAGAACGTAGAGGGCCGCACAAAGTCACTAGATGATCTCATGACGAACCCATACATCCGATACGCCTTATTCACTATGTTGTCAACATGGATGTCAAAATGCAAACGTGTGTCTAATGTGACACCCAAGTCTCGGACAGCCGCAACACTGCCCAAGCGTGTACTATTAATAACATAATTGTAATGTATTATTTTCTTATTTTTAGTAAATGAAATTGTGTGACATTTTGGAAGACTAAGAAAAAGCTTATTTTTAGTGCAATAATCATAAAGCCTATCCAAGTCATCTTGCAAGAGCGCGCAGTCTTGTATATTTTTACATGACCTGTAAACTTTTATGTCATCTGCGTACATTAGAAAATTTGAGTTTATAAAGCAGTTTTTAATATCATTAATATATATAATAAAAAGAAGGGGACCTAAAATGGAACCTTGTGGAACCCCAGACTTAACAACCACTGGTTCTGACTCATAACCATTAACTACAGTTCTTTGAGTCCTATTAAAAATATATGAAGCGAACCATCTTAGCAAATTACCTCGAATACCATTGAAGGCTATTTTTTCTAAAAGCAGGGAATGATCCACCTTGTCAAATGCCTTCTGAAAGTCCGTATATACAGCGTCTACTTGAACTCTTTGATCCATTTTTTCAAAAATATAATTTGTAAATGCCAACAGATTTGTTGTGGTTGAACGACTTTTGACAAATCCGTGTTGTTCGGGTGTAATAAGTTGATGAATATATGGATACAAGGCGCTGTGGACAAGACCCTCAAAAACCTTAGACAATGTGGATAGAATTGAAATGGGGCGGTAATTCTCTACATTATTCTTATCACCACTTTTGAAAACAGGAGTAATAAACGCACGTTTCCAAATTGTTGGGAAAACCCCCTCGCGCAAACATTTATTAAAAATTATATACAAAGCAGTACATAAGCCGTCACATGTTTTAATGAAAAAGTTTGGTGGTAAGCCATCTGGTCCTGCCCCTTTAGAAGGATCTAAAGATTTCAGTTTCAATCGTATAACTTCTACAGATAAGTAAATTTCAGATATACAAGACGATTTATCTGCAAAGCTGTCAGAAGGCTGCCAGTTTTCAGGGTCAAAATCAGATGGTTCGTAAACAGACGAAAAGAAAGAGGAGAACAGATTACATATATCCGTAGCGTCATCAGAAGAAACATTTTTGAAATACATATTAGCCGGATAATTAGCTTTTCCCTTTTTAGATGTGATGTAAGTCCAGAAATACTTTATATTTTTAGGAATGGCGTCTTCGACTGCTTCAATGTACTTGTGATAGCATTTGCTAGCCTCTCTGTCGAAAAGCTTCCGATAGTTAGAGAAATTAAAGTAGTCCGATTGATTGTTGTAAATCTTCCATTTAACCCAGGCGCGCTCTTTGATTTTAAAGATTTTAATAAGAGAAGGGGAAAACCAGACTGGATAGCTTGAATTTTTGGTTCTAGCTAACGGAACATGCGATTTGATAATTCCGTATAATGCCTCATAGAAAACGTCAACGGCTTGCTCAGACCCGAGGTGGGAGAGTTTTATACCCCAATCAATTTTACCTAGTTCATAATTTATAGCATCGTAATCAGCTTTATGAAAGTTATGTCGATGAACCGTGCGGCATCTCAAGGGAGTATATTGCGTAGTCAAGCAAATCAAAGTAGAAAATGCTGGGTGGTGAGTATCAGGGTCAAGCAAAGCATTGCACGATACGGCTCGACAATCTACATTAGATATAAGTAAATCTAGTATACGATCTAATTTATTTTTTGTTATATTGTATTGCAAGCCATTGATTAAATTCATAAAGTTCACCAATATTTGACCTATTGAGTTTGAAACCTGTGCAATTGCATGATTCCCTTGGTCCAACCAAGCTATGTCCGGTAGGTTAAAATCACCAAAAATAAAGTAAGAGTCAGTGGTAGTAGCGTTTACTAAGTCTTGCAACATGTCTAAGTATTGTGTGTATACTTCTTCACGTGTTCGTGGTGGTATATACGTTTTGAATCTACAAGATGTTTAGTGTTACTTTTATTACTGATGGAGAGAAAACGACTATGAACTTCTGCGCATCGAGTGGCCCCCTTGGACGGCAGCACTTAATTTAATCGTTACATAGAAATTGAATTTTATTGAGCACCTAAAACGCAACGTACTGAGCGCGCGTCGTGCGTCTGTTCGAATTTGTTTCTAAGCGGACGTCAAGTGTAGTTAAAACAACTCGTCTTGAAGATGGTTGCCAATGAGCTATCACATTTGTAGATGGAGGCGCGCTTCAAGCTGCGGAGCAGTGCAGAGCGTATGGTGGCAGACGGCGGCATCTCGGGGCTGCAGGTGGTGGTGCGCACGCTGCAGCGGGGCGTGGACGCGGGCGGCACGACGCGCAGCACGCCGCGCTACTTGCTGGCGCCCACGCACTTGTCGCTGGCGCTGTCGCAGCCGCCCCTCAGCGGCATGCACATAGACCTCGCTATCACGGATATTGTTATCAATGTCTCGCCCGGTTAGTTTACCCTTAATTTAGTTTTTTAAATAGAAAATGTTATGCTTATCATCAGGTGGGATCGCAGTCAAACATTGGTTTATTTCATTAAAAATGATCATATATTTTACCTGTAGATATGGGCGAAGATTGTCATTGACTGGTCACCTGAGGGAAAACTTCGACGATTCTAACACGTTTGCGAATCAAATTTGACCAGAGATCGTGCAACACGATAGAGTTTTAGAAAGAGAAAAAGAAGGTTTTTGCCCAGCTTTGGGATATTTTTTTTTGTCCTGCTGTTGATAATCCGGTTTTTAGTAATTCATGAAGGTATCGCCTAGTGTTAGTGTAAACAGTCATTTGTCTATGGCGGCAGGTTTATAGTCAGAGTTGAATCCCGTAATTCTTACCTAATTTACTATAATTATTTTGGTTTAAATTTGTAAGTTACATAAATGAGTGTTTATGAGCGCTTTTAAAACGATGCCCGACGAAATCGCGGCAGACCCAACCGGAGATGGCGGGAGGAGATAGATGGATATCGACAAGATGAGTCTACACTACCAAAACTAGGAGGAATGGAAAGTAAGAAGGGGGCCTTTGCCCTGCAGTGGGACAGAGCAGGCTGAATATTAAAAAAAATTAAGCAAGAATTTAGCTTCTGCGAAGGTTTTTTTTCATGTGTCCTCGATCTCCTTAGTCAACTTTAAACTTCGATAATGTATATAAACTTCAGGGCAGGCTCTTATTAGTTTTAACACCTTCGAAACTTGTCACCCTTGATTGATTTTATATACCTTTTTATACTTGTATGACATAAAAACAAGTCTTTCTAACATATTTATTTTTGTCCATAGATATCATAGCTCTTCTGACTCGAGTGATGGCGACGATGACGAGCAGCGAAGAGGATAACAAAATAGAAGAAGACAAGGCTATATTTTATGATATTCTTTGGGACATTACACCGTTCAACCCGAACTCTTATTGGTTCTTGAAAACTGGTAATTAATATTTTTTTTGTTTTACACCTGTACGATTTTTTGTCGTGTGGCCAAAATGGCTTGTTCAAGTTTCTTTTTTTACGTGGGAAATAATAAAATGACTTCTTCCGCTTTGGGCGCACCGAAAAGGAGTGTCACAGGCTTTTACTGAATAAAGCCCACAGTGTCCTTCAGTTACGCTTTGCGAGGGCCCCAGTAATTCTTTCGAGCAATCGCGTTGCCTCTGTTCACGTTCCTGGTACGGTGATGGTATGATACGGTGTAATAGGCAGACTCTTGAATGGCATATTGTTTAACCTCCCCCCCTGGCAATGACATTCAAGCGCCAAAAGATCATTGTAGCACTTTATTACTGTTTAATTGCATTGTAACCCAGAAATAGGCGCCATATTTACTCTCTACACTTACTATATCATAAAGTACTTTCACAGATCAGTCGATATTTTATGTGGAATATGTACAGCTAAACGAATATACAGGGTTATTTATCATCAGGGGTAGTTTTATAATATATGATCATGTATTTTTTTTTGTGAAAGCTAATATATAATAAATAAATATGCCTATGATTTTAAATACTCAAAAACTGTTTATACTTCTGTAACTCTAATATTCTTCTTCCACTGCCTCATTGATCGAGTGATCGCAAGCGAAAATGCTGAGCATGAGGATCTGTGTTCGATTTCCAGTCAAGGAAGTGTTATTAGGTTGTAAAAATTCAGAATTTCATGGTAGCAGCCTTGAGCCCAACAGACTGCTCATAAGAAGTTGCTAGAATTGTAGCAGTTTGATGGCAATAGGCTTACCCACTGGCTATTATTACTAGGGACTTAAACAGAACTGCTGAAATTGTGAATGTACTAATAGATGGGTATACGTATACCTCCGCCTAACCATTTGGAGGCACATTTATGTAACTTTATGTTATATGCATATTCTCTAACTGAAACTTTTCTACCAACAGAGGAGGCCGAAGAAGCGATCGATTCCGAGACCTCCCAAGAAGTAATGACCGCTAATAATCCCGTCGGCGAGATTTGTTTGTTGTCGTGTCCGTCCATTATCACGTCGTTTGAAATGGAGATTGGTAATGAGACCATACCCGTACTGGTCATGCAAGCGTCATTAACTGGACAAGTTAAAGATTGGAGCTCAGACGTAAGTATATTACTTGTGTATTGTTGACTGTGGTATTACTCTGTAGCTACCCGAAATTTGAAGTTGGTGGTGTTACACCCCCGTACCTCGGTGCGCACGTAAAGTCGTTGGTCCTGTGCCTGATCTCTCCCCGCTCGTGTCGGCTTGCCGTCCCATCAGACTATGAGACTAAAGGAACAGAGTGCACCTGTGTTTGTTGCGCACACGCTTGTGCACTATAATATCTTCTGCGTACTTGGCTAATCTCTATTAAGATTGGCCGTCGTGATCGAAATTTGGTTGGGAGGATTATTGTTGATAAATCGAAAAACTCAAAAAACAAAATGCTTGCAATGCATGGGCATTAGCCCAGTCATACAAATACCTAAGTTATTTTAAACAAATCGTCAGTTGACCTTTGAAACTAGTCGACATATTCATAAATATGCACAAGAAAATAAAACTGTAATGTAGGTTTTTTGTTTTTAAATTATATAAACCAGTGCTGACTGCGATTTCACCCGATGTTAAGCAGGTACTATGTTGTTAAGATTATGTAACAGTGCCAAAAATAAGATTATGTAACAGTGCCAAAAACAATGAAACAAAGAAAATTATTATGAATTCTTTCTTTTTGTGAAATAAATTTATTTTATGATACAAATAATAATAATAAAAAATGAATCAAGTACTCAATTTTTTGTTTTCTTTTTAGTTCTACGCTGAGTCTACATGGGCGATGCAAGTATCGTACTATAACATTGGGCGCGCCGTTTGGGAGCCGCTCATCGAACCCGTAGAAGTACTTAAAGACTACCAGTACAAACACGTTCCTTGGGAACTCAAGTTGGAGGTTAGTGAATTGTTATTTGATTTAATATGTTTTTTTTTTCTGATATTCTCTTAGGAAAGCTACTATTATGGTAAATTTAAATATTAGTGTATATAGTAGTATAGTAATTATTTTCAGTTATCTCATGAAAATAATCACTATAACTTTCATTATTCTTTATTGTACACACAATTTTTATCAAACAAACAAATAGGGTTTAACAATTAGGTTTTTATACAGCAAACCTTATATAAATTAGAGAGAAATTTTGCACTGGAGGATAATTATAAATGCGCAACCAAAGCACATTAATTAAATTGTACTTAAAACTAAACAAAATATATATAGTACACACATATACATACATATGTATGGGTCATGTTGACAGGAAATGTTCCTTAATTATTCCCCTGAAAACCTCCAACGAAGGGCTAGCCTGTAATGTGTGTGGAAGAGGATTCCGGAGACGCATAGTACGAACGGTAAAAGATTCACTGTAGCGACTTGAAGATTGGGGAAGAAAATGGAGGAGAAGAGAGGATGATGAGCGATAACTTTGAGAAATATAAGCTTCGAAAATACTTTGTTCTTAATTTTTAGAAATTTGGTTGTAAAACTAAAAGCTACGCTGATGTTGTATGAAACAGGTAGTGATGCACGCACAAGAGCCCGCTCCAGCGATCGACACGACGGACGAGGCTGCAAACTTGCAGGCCGTCGCGCAAAGGCACGCCAGCAAGACCATCACCTTGTCCAGCAGTGAACCACTCGAGATCACCATCACTAGAACGGGCATGGAGGTGAGGTCACAAAATGCAGGGTCTTTTTGTCGAATTGAGACCTTATTGTTTTTGAAAAATCTATAAAAGTAGTAACAATTCTCTTATTTCAGGTGCTAACTCTACTAGGCAACTCGTTTTCTACAGCTGTCGCTTCCGAAAGCGGGAATGAGAGTGCAACTCTGACCAGATCTAAATTGAACGTAAGTTACCCTTTAGTATTTTAGAGAAAATAATTTAAAAAAATCTCCTTCAGATTTATGATGCGCACAGTCAAAGTGTGAAACTGTGCAGCGAGAGTGAAAAGGCATATCTAGGACAACCTGGTTCCGTCGTAGACGTTATGCATCGTTTTCTGTCAAGCGAGATCGTGGCCAAAATGGGCTCATTTTGAAATAATAAACAATACCTGTCATATTAAGTAAAGCAAAACCATTTCAGAGGCGTACCTGAATTTATAATTTCCATCAGTCGCAGTTAACATAACTATGCGTATTCTAAGGTGATTTTTAGTTGCCATTTGTGATAAAAAAGCTCTAAAATGGTATTACTAGCAGTGAACCTAATGTTTCATAACAAATATTAAGAGTTTGTTGTTCTAAGCTAATTATCTCAGACTAAATAAATTCATTAACTTATTAGAATTTGGTTGATTTTTTTAGCAAAGAGACACATACCACGGCGCGCCTTATGTTCTTCACAATTGCACCGGTCTGACTGCCAAGTTGTTGTTGAACGCTAACCATGACTTTTCCGTTCTCCTCACTGAAGAATATGTTTCTTCTGACTACAGGTAAACCAAATTATTTGGCATTTGTTGGGAGGGAAATTATTAGTATAGACATATAAAGATTACCCCCCTCCCCCCTCTTCTAAATAAAGAACATGAAGTGTTTTTTTTCTGCTTTAGCTTTTTCTCTTTGTGTTCTGATTTAGCTTGGCAACCTGTCAAACTTTGGCTATAAAGTAAGGTATTCTTAACTCTAAATACTTAATTCAGATCTCACCGTCATTGTGAACCTAAATCATTATAAAGTAGTCAAAACACAAAGCAACAAAAACTATTTTTTGACAAGATGGCAAACATCGAACATGTTTTTTAAAAATTTGTTTATTATTTTAGATCTTACGAAATTACTAAGGTTGTATTTTGTTTTAGGGAAGTGGTTTTAGAACCAGGTGCATGTGTTCCACTGCAGCTGAAACATGGTGGACTCAACTTGATGAAACTGAACGAACCACCCCCACCGCTCAAATTGAATGTCAAGGTACAGTTTTAGCTAATTGATAATTACTAATTTTGATGTGTCATTTAAAGTTATACGAAATTAGCAGCTATGCCGAAATCGATTTAAAGTATTCCTCTAAACTGAACTCGAGTTTTCACTCCAACTAAATAGATATATTACTATACAATATTAACATGTTTAAACATATAAATACGAGCTTCATCTTTGTACCATTCTTTTGTTTCCTTCTACTTTTCTTTTATTATTGTGTGTGCATAAATTACCGGTACCGACCAAATACAATTATTGTAGTATTCACTTTTTTTCTTTTGCAAAAAAAATCATACAGATTGTAGAAATAAACGATGACGTGAAAATCCCGGTGGACCGCGCAGACAAGCGATACTTCCCTCTGGGCCGCAAGCTGCCGACCACCACGAATGACAAGAACGTGCCACTCGCGGCCGCCGTGGAGCCGCGCGGTCTCATCTCCGACGTCGTCATGCAAGACGCCGCGCTGCACATATACCTGCGAAGTGTGGTACAGGTATGTAAGAGTTGTTTGGTTAATACAAAATTATCTATTCTATTCGAATAGAGTATATTTTAGTACTTACACAATATTAGTGTTTTTTACAAAATCTGATGTGCCAGATGACTGAGAACAAATTTTCAAGTGTGTGGCAACTGCTGTGATTGTCTAAATTATCAACAACAAAAGTAGATATATCAAAATGAAACACATGTGAATTAATCCCTTCTTCACGTAATGGTACGGTACTAAGTTAAGATCTACCAATCTATTTGCCGCGGGTTCGATACCCGCACGGAACAAATATTTGATTGTTGTTCCGGGTCCATCCAGACCCGGAATGTCAGTTTACATGTTTGGGAACGCAGCGCACCAACTATACAGGAATAGTTCCTAGTGTTGGGCATAGATTTTATACAAAAAAAAGTCATCATCATCATCTATAAAAAAAGTACAGTTTATAAAAACAGTTTATTTTCGTGGTCAGGTAACGAACACCTTATCAGTGAACGTGTCTGTCTACTACATGACTCTGAGCGGTAACGAAGTACGTCTTCTGGGCGAAGTGAAGCCTGGCGACATAATGCGCCTGCCTCTACAGGCCGTTCATACTCCCACTGCAGAGCTGTTCTTCTCTGTTGAAGGTATGTTGTAATATCAGTAACAAATAAAACGACTTACTACGACTGTGTACTCAGCAATATTAAAAACGTCTCCACAAATTAGTCGAGTGGTGTTGACGCTGAAAAAAACAAAAGTTTCAAAATTACGTCGCACAACCGGTAGGTATGGCTTAGCCCGGCTTCGTCATTGTCTAATTACACGACTGCTCTCGAAGATTGCCGACCGCTCCCGACGATGAACCATATTAGTCAATCCCGTCGATCTTTTTTTTTAAACTACATAGTAGTCACATATAACAATCTTGTTTTACATTTATATCCAGGTTTCACGGTATCGGTGTCTCCGTTCATATGGCGTGAACTTCAACAAGAGCCGAACATATATAAACTGTTGCAGTGCGATTCTAAAGATAAGAACAGTGGAGAGAAGTTTTATCTGAAGGTATGATTATCAAAAATAAAAATATTAAGTTAACAAGTGTTTTTAATTGTTTCCTAGGGTCATGTCATAGTACATATTAGTTCGGGCCATTCGTGATTCGCGCTTCTTATTATTTTTTGACTCGTACGGTCAAGTAACCATAAGGCCATGACCCCCAAGAGCTTAGTAGATAGCTGGACAGAGCGCAGTGACCAGTTTTGAGGCTAAAGTAGACATTAAGGAATACTATATTTCTAATTGTTAGTTCACAAGCTAGTCATTTGTCGATATCAATGTGAAGTGAGAAAAAAAAACAGACAGATTAATACTTCTATTTCAAACCAGGCCGTCGGCACAATGGAGCAGGTATTCTTCGAGCACACAAATCGCCACACGTTCGCGTCATCCTGCTACGATATCGTATTGAAGCCGGCTGTCAAGCTACAGAACTGTTTGCCTGTCGAGATCGTGATCTCTCAGCTAGGACTGAAGAGGACGCAGGTGTTCCAACCAGGAGAAATGTTCCACCTATCGCATCTGTCGCCTAATAGAGCCTCTATTGTTATTATGGTAAGTGCTATAATCTCAGTAATACTTTATAGTTCATATTCGTATCCGTTATAAATCTGTTTGTTGGATTTTTCCAAAGGCCAATATGGGTCGTCGGTATCTTAACCCACTGTGCTTATATAAGCGAAAGCTATCTGTTACGCGGTTTCTTCGCTATCCAACGCGAATCGAAGCGGTGCGAATGGAACAAACTGATACTCTATTGATTGTGGTGGTGACCAACCACGTGGGTGCGGTGCAGCCACGAGCGAAGCGGTTGAAGTGATTAGTTGGTTTGATATTTTCGCGTACCCATGCGATGCGGTGGCTAGTTTTAAATAAATTGCGGCTGAAGCAGCGACTTCACGCACGTGAAGGCAAAGACGCCGCAACGCGTTGAATTCGCGAAAAATGAAGCTTAGGCTATTTCTCAATCATGTGTTTATTTTATGTATGTTCAATGGAGCATTATTCTTCTATTACTGTGGGTCAAATAGACATTCCTCTATACTTTCAGATTCAAAACTACCTCGACAAATGTTGGGTTTGTACAAAGAATCTGCCAGAACTCGAGTCAGAACTAACAGTATGGTCTTTCGAGTCGCACGACAGCCCGTCAGTGATGACATTGGACTTGGGTATGCATAGTGTAGACATGGAAGGCACGCAAGTCCTATCCCTCTATTGTCCATTCTGGATGCTCAACAAAACAGGCTTTACGCTTTGCTATAGGGTAAGTCCTCATTCTTATGTTTCCATATTTTTGTTTTGTTTTGAAGTGTTCTGAAATTTGTGGGCTTTAAAACCTGGTTTTCTGTAAATGTTTTGAGTGGTATTCAAAATTTGAAGACATCATCGCTGCTGACCTTAATGAAATGTTTTTGCACATAAATATTTCACCAGCCAGATATTTGAGTGCCAGATATTTTACATAATTAATAAGTGTGGGTTAAATTGATGTTGAAAGCTATGACAGTATGCTCCATCGACATTTTTTCGAAGCTATTACGTAAGAGTGGTACCGTAAGTAGAAATTGTAATAGGCTATTATACTAACTGTTTGTCTTGTCATCATACTAAGTCATTGACACCTTGTGATGTTGACATCATTCTTACTTCTTGAAGTAGACTTGTAAATCTTATTGGCCATAAATACATTGCGTGGTTACAGAAATCAAAGAAACCAGAAAAAGACTCCAGCACACCCAACAAGGTATCTTTGAGATGATCTAACTGTGAATATTTTTAATAGTTTTTTTTCCTTTCATCATTTTTATTAATCCTCGATTCGGTCGGTTACTGCTTCGTACGTCTAACAAGCTTCATCTCAAAGCGATAGTTTTAGGATTTTTTGGTTTCGATATTATGATCATTGCCTTGTAATAATTGTTGTTATAGCATGCGTTTTCCAGTGGGGTCATAGCTTAATCCGAACGTAAACGTATATTACAACGTTTGCCACCTATTTGACACGATATATTTGATGAGATGTGTTAGATATGTTTATTTATTATTAGTTACGTATTATCATAGATTAATATAACGAATATTGTATGGGTTATCCATTTTATGTAAATTGCAGATTAAGCATTCACCTTGCAGTAAATTTATTAGACGCCATACTTCTTGTTTGCCGGTAAGTGCAAACATTATTTTAGCACTTCTAAAAAATACATGGTTATATTATTTTGCTACTTATATTGAGCACTATAAAGGGGTTTTGGTGGTAATTGTAATAAGTTTTAATTGTCTATGTGGTGGGATTTTTGTGTAAAACAGAAATGATTCCTCAATTGATACTGATTTTTTGATGCAGATAAGACGACGAAGCGTTAAAGGTTGGGCTCAGTTTATAGTCTTGTGTTGTTTTTATTAAACAGAAATGCACACATTGTAGCTTTGATTTTTGTGGATTACCATGACCCTACTGTATTTATTTTGCTTTTTAGCAGCATGTATTTTATATAAGTATATCTCATATAAATTTTAATTATTATTTTGTTCGTTGTAATTGCAATTCGTAGCATGATCTATGATGTCCAGTATGATCACACACAAATCTTCCATTCAATATCACCCATTGTAAGAGACTAATGCTGATACTACATTAGGCGTTATTATATAACACAAATTTAACTTTGGGTATAAATTGTATTGACAAATACGCCAAGTGAAGTGTTAGCATCTAATTTTTAACTAGCTTTGCAGGGACGGTAAGCAAGCTTTAAGGTATAGGTTAATGCAAAATAATATTTGGCCCAGCACTGGCAACTTACAATAAAAAAAAAATTAAGATTGAATATTTATTACGTCTTTTGTGTTGTAGAATGTGGATGAAACTGGCAACGTGATATTCCATCCTAAAGACTATAAGGAACCGATCTTGTTCTCGTTCCGTGCTAAGAACTTCTTCGGTAAGAAGAAGGCTGCTATAAGGCTGGAGTTTGGTGAATGGTCCGATAAATTCTCGTTGGATGTTCCCGGAAGTTCCGGTGTTATACAGTGTAAACATGAGGGTAGGACTTATGAGGTGAGTTTATTCAGTAAATGGAGCGAGCGGTTTTAAAATGTTATGTTGGAATAGATCAGAAAAAGAATAGAATTTTTTTTTACTTATTTTTTTAAATATCGCAGCATATGTACGCATAGAGGTTTGAGCTTTTTTGGTCTCGCACAGGTCTGATCTTTTTAATGTAGTTATTGTTATATTTTTATTTGAAGTTATTTGATAGAGAGTATTGGGACATTTTTTATCTATATTATTGCCTGTTCTGTGTAATTCTGAAATAACTTTTTCTTTCTTTCTAAAAAGAGACAATGAAGGCGAATAATACTAACTTTATCCTTAATAACTCTTTATTTTAAACTCCAGTTGTTAAAATAAAAAAAATTTTTTAGGTGGCAGTTACAAACCAGCTGACTTTCAACAGTTTAACTAAGATGGTGATATTCACACCGTACTTCTTGATAATCAACGAAGCCCCCTTTGCCATCCAATATCAGGAGTTACACAGATCTGGCGACCCTTGGATCACGGTAAGTCAAGAACTTGATAACTGGTTGACAAAAAAAAAATCTCGATTCGAATCGAGAAAATTTTGTTTTTATTCCTGGAGTATTGTGAAATGGGCGATTTACTGTCGTGTAGTGGACTATTTTATTTGTTACGGAGCTATAAAAATTAAACCGAATACGATATTATTAATCAGATACAATAATTTAGGTGTAAGCGCGATTTTCATGTATATGCATCCATATTCGGATAGATTTGACTGGTAGAGTGTGCCTAGGCATTCAGTCCTTCTTTATATTTTCTTCCATGAATAAATGAATGAAAGAATAAGTATAATGACCCACTGAAAATAGTCCATATCAATAAATATAATTGTTATTGTATGCGTTTTTATTTGTCTTTAAATTAGATGAATTGTTTCCCAGGTGGCAGAAAACTCCAGCGCGCCTCTATGGCCGGTCATAGAGAGAGATGATAAGTTATTAGTACTTCGCGCTGCTTGCTCGCCCGTCATAACTGCGCCGTTCCTATTCACCGAACATCATTCCGTCTGTTTGAAGCTCAACAATGAGGTTAGATTATTGTTATTTTTTTACAGAGAGTGAAAATACCGAAAATTCGATTTTGGCCAAAAATACTGGATTTGGTTTTGGTCAAAAAGTGCCCGAATATTAGGATCGACCGAAACTAGCGTTTTGAAGCTGACGATTGTGATAGAGATCTAAAAAATGACTGTCTCGTACGGCTATGTGTGTTATAATTTTACTTTTTAGTTTAATCGTCGACTTATTCATTTATTTAGTATTTGATGCAAATTATTAATATACATATAATTAAGCTTCACTTCGAAGAGTGAAATTTCTGTACTTGTACTATTACATATTCTGTGCCATAGGTAAAATTTACAGGATTTATACAACACACACAATATTAAAACAACACATAACGAAAACAAAACATTTTACAATACACATTTAAACAAAATGAAACATTTACAAAACAAAAACTACACACATTTGATGCGGTGAAGGGGAACTGACCAATGCTCACCGTGCAGCGTGCAAACGTATCCAGTCGTTTAGCACAGTGGAGAGTCCCACCTGTCCGCAAACACGTTCACAATACTGCTGCTACTGGTCCTAAACCGGTTCAGAATTGACGCACATTGCTTCTTCTTTCTTTCTATTTGAAAGGGTTCTCTCTGCTGTATAAATAATATATGATCATAGTAACAATTAAAATTATGTCCAATATCAAAAGCTCTCCAAACAGCCAAAACGGTTGGTATTCATTGCGGGATGGCTCGAAAGAGTTACTATGGCCCTGTAACGCAAAGGGAAAGAACACAGATGGGTTTTAGTAATTCTCACACTCCCTTTAGCTCCAACCAGAGCAGGAGTAATTATTTGATTATTTACCACCTCAAAAAAAGGAGTTCGTATTTATATTGTCTTCCTCAATTTACACGTCTAAAAGTACCAGCATGACTTAACTTCTTGTGTTCTGTGTAGAGGGCGTCCACAGTGCGCTACCATTCCCTTCGATCTTGAGCTTCGTGCTTCATTTCGCTCCAGGTCTTCCCAATGTTCTTTGCTTCTGCGATGAGGGGTCGTTCGAGTATTACGTAACGCAAATATTGAAGATTTTTTATCCCCCCTTCCTCCATGTAACGTTCTCCTGTACCTCCCCCCCCATAAACGTTACGTAACACCCAATTGACCATTTTTTACCCAAATGTCACTAAAAACATAACCGAAAACAGTTGCCAACTTGGAAGAGCCACACACAGCCGTTTTATTATTTAAATAATAAACAATGTTATGTAACTCGTTGTTCGAACCTCGGTCCCCCCGTCTAACGCAACGTAACGTTTTACAAGACCCCCCTCTCCCCCAGATTTGCAGCCCCCTGACAGTTCGTCGCCATGTCTGCTTAGGGCAACCACGTTTACGTTTTACCAGTACATCTTAAAGTACCAGCATAGTATAGAGTGAAGCAATGGTGGCCGATTGGTAACGGTCCCGACTTAAGCGTTGTAGGTCGCGGGTTTAAACCTGCAAGACAGGCGCATTTCTTTATGTAATTTATTTTACATTACTGCTCTCGAAATGGTCAAGGAAAACGTCGCGAGGAAACCGACATGTCTAGAACCAACAATTCGAAGAGATGTGACATCCATCAACCTGCACTGCGCCCGCGTGGCGGGTTACGCTCCATTCCTTCTTTTAGAGAGGAGGTCTGAGTCCCAACAGTGGGAACAATAAAAGGCTGATTATGCTTACAGTATAGAGTAATTTTTATATTTGTGTAACAAATCGAAAGTGATCATATTGATCTTGTTTTCCTCAGTTCGGTGGTTTACACGTAGAAGTTCAGCTGACAGAAGGTGGAACATACATCACAATACGACAGTACCGCGACGGTCACGCGCCTGCCTTACTCGTCAACTACTCGCCGTACACCGTCACTATCTACGAAAAGGAGAATGTCAATACTAAGTGAGTTACTCTTTATTATTCTAATTTTGACAATCTCGGGATTTTGGGGTCTTGTACCTCTGCAATGTGAGTGAGAGACCATTTTGCAGAGGCCGCGTTAGACTCTTCAAATGGGATATAGCACTAACAAACGATTATACCTGTGTGTACTATGTAATTGCATCCAAGGATATTTTAATAATGGAAACAAAATATATAAGGCTATGAATTTGAGTTTGTTTAGTGGATTGATAAACAATAACTATGGAAGGAAAATGGGGTATAAAATATTATAAATGTGGTAACTGGTTTGTTAATAAATGAAGTCTCAACGACTGAAAGGATTTGGATGAAACGTGGCAAACGGGTAGACCATGTTCTGGATTAGAACATAAGATACTTATTATTCTGGAAGTATCGAACTACTTCCAATAATAGTCTTAAATTAATTGATTTTTCAATTTAGAATAGTAATTCTATATCAAAGTCAATACGCTTAGAACCACTTGACAAGTAAAATAAAGGTAGTTAATTAATAGCAATAAATAAACTTGTTTTTATTTCCAGGACATTACCATCAATGCATAAGATGCTGTATACGTGGGACAACCCTGCAGGGCCGCGCGTTCTAATAATCGAAAGTCACAAGAGGAGAGAGATAGAAAACGACCTCAGACAAGATGGTATTGGAGAATTCATGTAAGTATCGCAATTCGAAATTCACGTCATTGCCTTTTAAAGATATATAGGTAGTGTTTAAATACAGCTTATAAAACGTGTTATTCCTTTTTAAGCCAATATCAACTTTACGCCAATCTAATTAAATTGAATTCAGAATGATATTAAAAAGCTTTGTTATATTGAAACATATTGACCAAATAGTGAAAAAAAAATTGTGTATTAATAATAAAATTTAAATGGTTACCTAACCATTTTTTCAGATCCAGATACGCCATTTATGTTAATATTACTTTATTTGCAGGATCGACGAAACCACAAGAGTATACTGGGTATCGTTCCTTGACGGGTTACAGCGAGTGATACTATTCACCGAAGACCCCATACTGGCTAGCGGTGCTCACACTATAGGCGAAGCAGAGTTGGTTGACACCGAGCTGGTACTGTCCATGCACGGTATTGGACTGTCACTCGTCAACGACCCGGAGCAACTCGAGATCGTATACATCAGTATATCCAAGTATGTCGTTAAACAGTTTGGTTGGATCACTAGTTTGCAACCGTCTGGTCACCTCTTAAGGCAGATTGATATTATAAACTAATATACCTTCTTTCTTTTCAGCTCTGGTATAATATGGGAACAATGCAAAGTAGGTGCACGCCGTTACAAAAAGATTGAAGGACCTAAACTGCTGCAATTAGAGGAATGCTACCAACGTTATCTGTCTGAAAAGTTGGTCAGCGACGACCCTATATCACCTAAAATCCAAATAGACGAGAAATTCGAGGTATACTATATAATCATTAAAATATCAGTTTTTTATTTATTTATTGTTTTTACTGATAGGCTCTCGTTTGAACACTATCTCAACTGATGGTAAGCGATGATGTGGCCGATTGTGTGTGTTTGTTTTATATATATGTGATAAATAATTGTCATTTTTACATTTTTTTTATTACAGAGTAAACATAAAATATAAAAGTTTTCTTGGTTTGTTTGTAAAAAAATGAGTGTATATCTTGTATTTTTTAGGTATGGTAGGTACAGAGACGGTGTAAATCTTAAAATATTCGGATTTTTATTTCAAGATATAATATTATTACATCTTTATTAGACATCAGAACAGATCTTAAAAAAAAAACACGAACATTTTTTTAGGAGTTATGACCTGGTAACTGAGGTCAAATCTTTATTTTCATTAAATAGATACTTTGTTTAACATTAGAATACGAATGTAACACATTCTAATGTTTTTGTAGTATTTGACAGCAAGTGTATCGAGTCAGCCTTCTTAATAAACTTCGCTGAGTTTGTCAACAGTACAATTTCTCAGCTCCATTTTACCGACATCGCGCGTTTCAATGATTCTACATATTGTACAGTTTTGTAGACACTGGAGATCTAAACTATACCAATTTTACATCACAATATCCACTTGGAACTAATTTGTGAATAATAAAAACAGTCACTGAACTTTACTCTAAAAATCCCGCCAAAAAATCGCTTACCATTGAAACTTGCAGGTTGACTTCGAAGAGATGCGTCAACTGAGACCCTCCGTGCGCATACTCCGCCGGACCCTCCAGCCAGGCCTGTGGGCGTCGTACGGCCTGACGCCTCACTCGCGACGCCTGCACGCGCGGCTGCACCGACTACAGATTGATCAACAACTGCCGTTGCCGACCTTCCCTGTTGCGCTAGCGCCTGTACCGCCGCCGAGGTCTATTGCCAATGATGATCCTAGCGGTAAGTTATTCTGTGATAATGATTTCAATATATTTATGGATTTTATAGTATTTTATTCTTTCCTTTTCTCTTTATATGTGTTTTCTCCTATTCGCTTTTTAAGTGATAGATATGTTCTTCTTCTTAGTGAATTGAAGATAAAATTTGGTAAAATTATGTTTTCTGTAAGGCATTTTAAGACTCGAAGCAGTGCAGTTTTGATAAATACCTGTACACAAATACGACCAATTACTCCAATATAAAAGAACGGTTGTATGTTAGTCTGAAATAATAACTGCCATGAACATGTAGCGACATTTATGGTGCCAAATAAGAATTTAAAAAATCCTACGTCACGCAATTAATTGAGTTCTCTGTGCGATTTGAGCATATTGTATATACTCCAATCGCATAAAACTCTGCTCGAAATCAATTATTGGGTCTAACAAGATATTTCAGTAATATGTATATCTAATTATTTACCTAAAATTCGCCAATTCCTGTATAGTTTGATCACACTTTCCAGACATCTGAAACAAACCCGATCTTGTTCTACCTGTAGGTCTTATTCTAAATTGTACTTAATCTTTTTTGCATGACCGTGGATTCAAAACATAGTGCCCAGAGGTACGAATAAAAGCTTGCACTCTTTAGCTGGACTTACGAGGCTATTCGCTTGCTCTATAACATTAATTGTCGATAGAAAAAAAAAGCTTCAACCATTTTAAGTCCCTTGGCAAAAAGAGGGGTGTTATAAGTTTGACTGTGTGTGTGTGTCTGTCTGAGACACCGTAGCTCTTAAACGGGTAAACCGATTGGGATGTGCTTTGTTTTATTAGAAAGCAGGTTTTCAACGTACAGGTTATGGGGGATGAAAGTGGAAATAAACGACCGAAGCTTTAGAAATGTGGCCAAGGGGTATCAAATGAAAGCGTTTAAGATGTAAATTACAAAGCTGTATGACAAATTCAAATCGGTTTAATCGTTTGAAGTTATGGGAGGTAAAAGTGTGTGTGTGTGTATGTAATTCGTATGTTACGTTAATATGAAAAATGTGGTTGGGAGTTAAGTTTTTAATTTATGTTTGTGTTAAAGTTTTGTTACGATTTTGGTGTGCAATAAAGTTTATTGTATTCTAACTCCACATACTACGAACTCTACATGCGCTTTTTGCTTCATTTACGGTCATACATAAACTCACGCCTACTTCTTATGGGTGTTGGCAGAAACTACAGAACACCTCCTACTATGATCTTTACATATTCCTATTGCTTTTTCATACATACAGGTACATTTGATCATTAGTGCTGGTCGACAAAAAGTATCGATGCTAATTAATTGTTATATATTTTAGGTATGAAGCCGTTTATCGAAGTATCGATAGTCGAGCGTATCATGGAGCACAGTAAGGTTCGCCAGTACAAGTACTACAAAGTGTTGATTCAAGAGTTCCATGTGAAGGTTGATATGGGACTAATCAATGCGCTCATGGGCATGTTCCCGCAACGATTGCTAACTGAACAAGAAGCGGTAAGTATTGGTGTTCTTTCGTACCTCCATTATCTCTCCATATCCGAACTATATGGATAGTTTTTTTTTCTTTTTAGTAATTCTAATGTATGTTTGGCAGTTTGAGTACTTTATGAAGCCTACCCAAATGCCCTTTGGTATTGTTGGTCAAGTCATTAAGCTCCTTAGTAGTCCTTATTTATTTATTTTTTATAACTGGTACTCTTTGCACTTACAGTCGAAACTAACACGTGCAGAGAGTCATTATTATATTACATACATTCAGAAAAATAACACAATTAATAAAAATCATTATCATATCATTATCATTATCGGTACAAATCATAATAAGAGAAGAAGAAAAAAATAGTAATTAATTTGCAATATAATATAGATACAAAATTAAATCAACCGCCAAAACATTCCCTGCACCTCTCCAAAAACAATCGTACACCAGAGTGGAACAAGTCCAC
Organism: Mythimna vitellina; assembly: GCA_949316375.1. Lineage (NCBI taxonomy): Eukaryota > Metazoa > Arthropoda > Insecta > Lepidoptera > Noctuidae > Mythimna > Mythimna vitellina. The sequence continues at coordinate 14,495,973 of OX438686.1, forward strand.
ATCCGGATGCTGAGCAGTCAGCTGCCTTGAGATGAGCTACACAAATACTGACAAATGCTTGCAATGACTGGATAGAACCACTCATATCTGTGTGGTTCTTTCCTCAAAAGATCACGTCATTCTATTCGACCAATGTTTGCAGCATGGACTTTAAAATAGACTGACGTCTGAGTTTGTTTCGGCGTTTACTTGTACGCTTCTTAGGGTAGTCAGCTAGTGAACACCGCCCTCATCTAGTTTACATTGGCGAATGGGTAAAAGTGTTTTTTTAAAACTCATTTGCTAACTAAATATAATTTATGAATCACAAAAATACAGATTTTTAAACTCATTAGATTTTGACTGGTGTGTGTTGCTAATATATTTATTTTCTATTCATAAAATTTATTGGCATTATCAATGTGTTTGTGTATTTTTGCATGTTTTTCTTTATAAGTTTAATATAAATTTTAAAGGAATAAATATGTATTTCATCTTGCAGCTGGACGCATTCCAACTAGATATACAAAAGGCTGGACAACCATTAGAGGCTTTAGCAGCTATGGGGGTCGCATTAGATCTCAAGAATTTCTACGACAATCTACATTTGTCACCCCTCAAGGTAAATTAATAACAAAACAAAGTATTTTCATCATATTTACTTTATTGGCATTCGAGTTTCAACCTTATTATCTGGTTTTTAGGTGCATGTTTCGTTCTCACTCGGTGGAGCGACTCAACTGCCATCGTTCGTTGGCACCATACTCCAGAGCATTGGTGTTACGTTGACGGATATGAACGACGTAGTATTCAAGTAAGATTGACTGTTAAAATGTATTTCTGTTCGTTGTTGACAAAGATATTATGCAGTTGATTTTATTTTTTTTGCTGTCACGATGTAATTTCAGTTTATTTCTTAAGATAGAAGGAATAAAACAAAAACAAATATTTTAATTTTAACCAAGATATATCATAAATCGGTTAACGTACTAAGATAGGGCTGCAAAAGGTGTTCTACTTATAACATTGGCGATCACCAAGTCGCTTTTCAAGCTAGTGTTTTTATTCGATAAAATGACTTGCAGAAAAACGGACAGAAAGGAAACTCGTGCTAGCAAGCCACTAAATCGTCATGCAGCATTGAAGCGATGGCTGAATGTCCTATTACTAGCACAATATATAACTCTTTGCATTAAATCCCAATAGAAAAATAAACAGTTCGTCAAAGTTACAAAATCGCCGACGCTGAAAGTAACATGACTTCTTGGCCTCACTCAAAGAGTAACATACATTTACTGGTTACTTTAAATCCTAATGGTAGCCACACACGTTCCAGTATACTTGCGCAAGTTAAGACTTGCACAAGTATACTGTAAAGTGTGTTGGAAGATACTTGCGCAAATTTTTTAATTGTACAAGTTCCAATTTACATTTCCCAACTTGTGCAAACTTGTGTATGCGCAAGTTTACTTCAACGTATTTGGCACAAGTTTCAATTGGATGAAAAAAAAAACTTATTAGTCGCCTAAACGTACGCATGTTGTGCAATCGATTTTCCGCCAAAATGTGTGAGATTACTGAGAGACATGGAACTCGCGAGATTTTGGTAGAGTTTATTAATATTTATAGTAATGAGCCATGTCAAACACATATACAATAAAGATTATCACAACAGACACAAACACCCTGCTGCGTATAATTTTTTTAATTTTTGCTAACCAGACTTTACTCCATATGGAACGGTTTCTTTTGTGCTTTTTCAAACTTTATTTCGCTTAAATAAAGCCAACCAATGCCAAAGCGTCATCCATACCACTAAACAGTACACCTGGGCGCTCCCTTTGTCAAAAATAATATTTGTGCAAGCATGCAATTATGCAGCATATGCAGCAGTTAGGTGTCTTTTTGGTCTCGCACTGATTATACCTTTCTTTTTTTATTGTGTATCTTTATACGATTGTGTGAGTCACAAATAAACGTTTTTTCTTTCTTTCTTTCTTTTCATACTGGAGCAGTCTGTGGTCACTTTCAAATAACGTGTATTTGTGCAAGTCTTAACTTGCGCAAGTATACTAGAACGTGTGTGGTTACCATAATACCAATGTCTTCAATTTTTCTCCAGGTTATCCTACTACGAGAGGAACTACGAGTTCTTATCTCAGAAGGAATTAATCAGTCAAGTACAGAGCCACTATACAGGCCAAGCACTAAAACAACTGTATGTGCTAGTACTTGGTCTAGATGTGATAGGAAACCCGTATGGACTCGTCGTCGGATTGAAGAAGGGTGTCGAAGATCTGTTCTACGAGCCGTTCCAGGTCAGTTATTAAACTTAAATCTGCAGTTTTCATTGCATATCATTTCATGTTTTGTGGGACTTCGTTTAACGCTTACCCGTAGGAGGCGAATCAGGCTTATAGTTTGTTCAAGAATTGGTTATCTTTACGTGTACGATATGAGTATGTTGACTGGAGAAAGAAGACAATACGTTACGTATGGGAAACCTGTCTGAGGTTGACATTTAATCCTGGGTGATAAATAAACAATAAAAAAGCCCCTTATACAAGGGGCTTTGGGGAGAAGGGACAAGTCTACGAGAAATTGTAAAAAAGGACAAGTTTGCGAGTATTTGGTGGGAAGGTTCAAGTCACCAAGTATTTCGGAAAGGATGAACGAAAATACTGTAGGACGTATTTTCAACTCAAAATTCACATAATAATATTTGTGTGACTGGGCCCTATCAGCGGCCCTGTACTTATTTACAGAGTTGACAAATAATATTTTTTTTGCAGGGTGCAATTCAAGGTCCGGGTGAGTTCGCTGAGGGTCTGTTCCTAGGCGTGCGCTCACTAGTGGGGCACACAGTGGGCGGCGCGGCCGGCGCGGTGTCGCGCATCACCGGCGCCATGGGACACGGGCTCGCCGCGCTCTCGCTGGACAAGGTAGCGTACTGACATTTCGTTGAGGATCGGTTTTACGATCATCATCATTTTTCTCAAGTATAGCCACAATGAACGGTTCTGTGCGTCTCGCATAAACCGTTTTCCCGCGACTCTCACCAGGTCATCGGCTCATCTTGTTGAGGCGTTCCAACGTTTCACGTTTTCACTCTCGCTTCTCTAGAACCTTTCGGCCCCACCGACCATCCGTTCTACGAGCAATGTGCCCTGCCCACTACCACTTAAGTTTGGTGATTCTTGGGGCTATGTCGGCGATCTTGGTTCCCCTGTGGATATCTGCGGTTTCGCAAGGAAACTTCGCCCTTAAACCCTTCCCATTGTCCTTTGGGTTTTACGATATTTATCTTAAAATAAATCTACTCTCATAAACATCACAATCCTTTGATATGTTATTATAAGTTCAGTAATTAACTTTTTTTTTTTACTAGGAATATCAGCGACGTCGTCGAGACAATATTAATAAGCCGCCTGCGAACCTGCAAGAAGGTCTTGCGAGAAGCGGCAAAGGACTTGTCATGGTACGTAATTTTTTTTGGACAACATGTACTTGAACTCGGTTACTATAACATTGTCAAAACAGTCGTTAAAAGTTGCGTGTCTGGCTACCTAAAAAGTGCCATCAGTCATTTTTTAACGATACAATATTCTAAATATATAATAAAAATGAGGGCAGATTTTCATATTATCAGATAACTTTTGACTGAAAAATGACTTTTATCTGGCGGTTTGATATATTTTCCATAAAAAAAGCTGTAATACCGCAATTGACTGCCCTAAAAAAAGGCTCCAATAGAAGTATTATTGTTTTGGCGATAAAGGATGGGAGCAAATGGTTTTAGTATTTAACTATAAGCAAACATTCTAAACAAACAGGGCGTGGTAGACGGCGTGACTGGCGTATTCACGAAGCCTATAGAGGGTGCGCGCGAGCAAGGGATCGGAGGTTTCTTCAGCGGGTTGGGCAAGGGCGCCGTGGGACTCGTGGCCAGGCCCACCGCCGGCGTCGTAGACTTCGCGTCCGGCTCACTTGATGCCGTCAAGAGGTAGCATGAGAATGAAGCCTGCATGACTTGCTTGTATGTGAGCTGTGCTGTGCGGCTTTTGCCTTTGCGGATTCACTCTTTTTGTTGCCATTTATGATGCTCTTTTATTTTTTCGTATCTTGACGATAAGCTTTATGCATGCTTGCTCAAAATGCTGTGCGGCTTTTGTTTTTGAGGACTGTATTGTCTTGCTATTTTTTATGCTCTTGTTTTCCCGTATCCTGAAAAAAGCTTGATATTTTTTTTTTAAACCCATCGTTAATGTCAAATTTTGACAAGTTTTCGGGCTAAAGTAGAGTTTGACAAATAGTCAACTTCAAATACTTAATTTAGTAATCGGGAGTCAGGGGTTTATCCTTATGGTCGGGGTCTACTAGGGCTGGGCTTATGACTGCTAGAACTGCGGGAATGATCAAAAAAGTTACCGTGACCCTGGCACGCAAAGGGCAAGTGAAGGAACATAGCTGGTGAATTATTTGATGATTTCCCTTAAAAAAGGGCCTTAACCTTTATATAATTTAAATAAATATGAATACAATAAAATAGATATTATGTGTAAAGCTTGATCAGGAATTTTCACGTAAACGGTCACCAATGACTTGCAAAAGACGTAAGAAAACTGTCGATGCTTGACGTTGTACCTTGTGAAAATTCAAATAGACGACCTGCCATAGGATAAAAATGTATTTGTCGTGGCCAGATCTTAGAATTGATCACTTAATGATATGGTCAACTAAAACTGGCCAGATAACGTTTAATGATATATCAATCCTCGTTTGGCCATATCATTGATGTAGGATTTCTATGATAATAAAAGGTATAAAGAAAGTAGACCAAACGAGAATTGATATATATCATCAAACTTTAACGTTTAAAACGATCTATCCAGTTTTGGTTGGCCATATCGTGAAGTGATCAATTTCTTAGATTTGGCCACGATATATTGACGAAATACACTTATCATTATTCGCTCATATTTATCTGTGTAAAAGTTTTTGTTCTTGTAAATGTTATTTACAAGAAATAACATTTACAAGAATGTAATAATTACTTAAAGGGTTCGGCAGCGATATGGGTGGACTTGATTGAGGCTCGCGAAGGAACTTGGGGATTGGCACAAGAAAAGAGAGGCCTGTGCTCAGCATTGCGCGGAGTGATGATGATAATCAAAATCATATCATTGCTATCCTTTGGATCACTCTGTTCACATATTTCGTGGACAGAGTGTAGCGGTGGACGGGGGTTTTGTAAAAGACCTGGGCGTCTATTCACTCTTATGAAATGATCGGAGTAGGTAAAGCTATTTTTTGTACTTGAGATAAGTTGTCTTAATATGGACACTGTCAGTATACTGGGATTTGAAAGTTGTATTTTAAACTTTTTACAGAAATTTAATAAAGCACTTAAAAATTATTTTATAAAAAGCTATTGACGTCTTGGAGGAATTATAAATGATCACATATCCCTCTACCCCTCCGTCAGGTAATAAATAAAACAAGTTTCACCTTAAAAGAAATAAAAGTTTGTTTAACAATTTTGTATAGACAAGTATCAATAGCCGTTACAAAGTTATCCTAACATTCTATAAGATCATATTACCTTACAAATTGTTAGAATCCCGGGGAAAGGCCATATTAACATCAACGTTTGCAGTCTTTGAACTAAAAAAGGTCCAACCTGCTTCGATCACTGCTCACATAGTAGGTATCTACATGATATCTTATCTATTTGATTAACCACTGAATTTTTCGTGAGTAAAATTACTTAACCGAACGAACGCTATCTTCCGGGATCACTCTCTCTATTTCCTGAACATCAGGGCGTAGTGGATGGTGTCCGCGGCGTGTTGGTCCGTCCTATTCAAGGGGCGCACGAGGGGGGTGCGGGAGGGTTCGTGAAGGGCCTGGGCCGCGGCGCCGTGGGTCTGGTGGTGCGGCCCGTCGGCGGGGTCATCGACTTCACCTCCGGACTCCTCACGTCAGTTTGGAGGTGGTGAGGTTACCGGACTTTGTAGATGTTTCATAGACGTAGGGTTTGAAAGGTGTAGCGTTAGTGTAATAGTCGTATTTGACTTATATTAGTTGCGATTTGGGTACTGAAATGTAAGGGCGAGAATAGGAATCATTTTATATTTTTTTACCATTCATTCTTCTTATGCATCGTTAATAAGATGTGAAACGTTAGGGATCACACGTCAAGATCTCACTGTTCATATAGTTAAAAATTGCTGAAAAAGATATCTATGTAAAATTAATGCCATGTGAACGGAGTTTTAGCGCATTTTATTTCTTAGATTGCATTATAACTGTATCTATATTTTGTTACTAACGCTTTATTTAAACTGCTATAATTTTTGCTTTAGCTTCTCTCATAATGTATCTTTTGTTTGTAACTAATGTATTACTAATTATACTATTGGTCGATAACAATAATAATGTAGTAAATAACAAAATAAATATCTCCTATACCATCAGAGTTGTCAAATAAAGGAGAGGCAGGAAATAAATGATGAAAAGGATTTTTATAGATTTCACCATTATTATTACGGCGCGTACTGTTCCACGCGCGCCTCAGGGAGATGTCAGCAAATTATAGGAGCCCTGCAGGGTCGAAGCCTGCTGGGGCCACGGGTAGTGTGAAAGCGAAGCCCGGGGCCCCGGGATGAAGGCAAAGAAGGAACAGAAGTGGGTTTTTAGTCAGTAAAAGTCTGACACTATCTCCCGTTTCGCCCAAGAGCGAAAAAAAAAACCATTATTCTTGGATCTTTGCATACTTATGTCATTGTAACAAATAGCCTATACTATAAACTAATATTTAAACCGGTCGTATCTCAATGTAGAGCTGCAGATATGTCTGAAGAAGTGACGAAGCGTCGTCCGACGCGGTACATGGCTCCCGATTGTGGCGTGAGGCCCTACTCGAGGCTAAACGCAGAGGGCTACAAGATGCTCTTCGAGTTGGAAAAGGTTTGTTCCTATTATAACATGTTTACATAGATATATATATAATTCTTCTATACCTATGTTTGTCACCTAACTCCTTCAAAACAGCTTGACAGATTTTGATGAACATTTGTGTGCATATTTGAGTGAGTCCCTGGATGGTTTGAAAATACAATTGGATGTGGTAGGTGGCGCTGCAATCGGTTTCTTAATTTTTTTCTGACTAAAGCCAGCTTTGGGTCAGGACAACGTCTGCCGGGCAGATAGTAGTGATCTATTTATTTATGCCTTTCAAGATGCATTTCGAGCTGTGGAAGATTTGTGTAACATGAATATATGTTTTAGGAGCCAATGGTTGCAGGCGCTGTACATGTACGGTGTACAGTGTAAGTGTTCGTTTATTTACGGAGTACACGCAAAGAACCACAAGTTGAGTGTAAAGTTATATTCGAACGGAGATGGTTATTTGTGTTCGTAAAGTAAATGTTGGGTTGTTGAGACCGTACATAATGTTAAGACTGGCTTCTGCATCCGTTCAGCCTTTTGAACGTAAAAAGTAATAACATACACGCATAAATACACATATAAATATAAACTTTCATCTTTATAATATTAGTGTGATTAAACCTGACTTAAAAACAAGTAATTACATACACGAAGTGAATTTGAATGGCTGGATGGGGCTAGGACCTTAAACAAGACCAAGAAAATCTGTAGTGAAATTTTAAGTGGAATTGGGTCATACGTATGTTAGATTAGAAATAGGCTAAAATAACCATCGAATGGACCTCAACAATGCCAGACGAAATTGCGGCAGACCAAGGCGAAGATAGCGGGAAGATTTTGACTCTGGCACTAGCAGAAAGGATTTTGTGGAAACGTAAAAGGGCTTTCTCTTTCTCCTACAGAGGAACAATATAGTTTAGTTAGATAAAATACCTCTATAAATGTAATGTGTAAATAAAAAAGTAAATGCATTATCTACATATTTAAGCCAACTACATATAAACCTGTCCCACACACTTCCTCGTCTCCTCGTTACCTGTAGACGGTGTCTTGAATAGAAAGCTTATACGGATATATCCGCATTCGGCGTTCAATGTTTTAATGACGTTTATTTCTCACAGGGCAAGTATGTCAGCACGGACAACTACGAGGCTCACGTTTGGGTGATCCAAGGCAAAGAAGTTGTTTTGTGCACTGACAAGCGAATATTGTACATTGAGAAGAATAATGTGTTCGGCGGATGGCAGGTATGGAATCTAATGTTTTTTATGTATTTGTCAGCACGGCTGGCGTAGTGGTTGTGTGATTAGTTGCTACGCTGCATGTCGCGGGTTCGATTCCCGCACGGAACAAATATTTGTATGTGGTTTACATGTTTATGAACGCACGATACAGGAGTTATTCCTAATGTGGACAATTATCATTAAAAAAAACTTATTATAATTATTTAAGCTGTAATAGAATAGAATTATCTAATTTGGGACACAAAAAGATCCATAGTGTTAGTAACTTAATAAATAACTTATTATCTAGTGTTAGTACCCTTTGCATAATAATTTTTATAATCGGAGACCTATAGCTCTCCGCTACAGTTCTAATAAAAAAAATAATTTCGTACAAACAATCGAAAGTGTGACAAAAAGTATTTCCTATTATAAAGGAACGCGAGCAATTTATACGTTAGTAAAAGTAATGCAAAAATTATAACGAGATATTTTTACCCGACTTCGGTGAAGTCCGAAAGAAGTGGAGCCGAGGTCATGTTTAATTTATAGGAAACTGGCGTCTCTCATTCCGGCGCTAGTTCGTTCCCTATATCTACTAAATATTTCATGAATACTCGGCAACGTGCTTTGGAAAACATGTGTTCTCGTGAAACCCGCTATAGTAACAATAATAACTTGCGAATGTGTTTCATTTTTTTTCAAAAGAACTTTGTTTTCTTGGTTTACTTTCGTTTTGGGAATTTTGTCTTGTCAAAGTCAAAAGTTTTTTATTTCACATAGGCCTACAAAGGCGCTTATAACACGTCAGAAGCTAGTGCACGGTTCCAAATTGGTCATTTCCTATGGAGAAGAACCGGCAAGAAACTGCATGGTTACTCTTTAAAAAAAAAACTGATGTTAGAATATTTCTATATTACAGAATAAGTAGATATTATGTAAGGACAGTGTAGACTGGTCAATATTGTACTAAAAAGTACAATAAAAATAATCATAATAAAAAGTAACCTATGAATTCGCGGAGTCTACAGTGTTCTCACATTCACATTATAAAAAAGAGGCTATATAAATAAAAGAAAGTAAAATAAATAATTATAATCATTAATAAATGATACGTTAACAAAATAAATAATAATAAAAATAAAAAATAAAATATTGCAAGAGCAATGTGTTAGAAAGAAAAGAATATATATTACAACTAATGTGGAGCAGTTAATAGATACATTTACACAATATTAAGAGCTACCAGGGGGCCGCCCTGAAAAGAAAAGTTATTCGTGAGATAAAATTTCCCACGTGAAAGTGATTGAAACAAAAATATACATCCCATTCATTAGTAGTTTTAAGTCCGTATACATCATCAATATTGCATACCGCTGGAAACACAATCTTTCCACGGTAGAACTCATATTACAAAATACTGCGAGTTTTCTTAGATTTCATACAAAAATGATTATAATTACTGCGATATTATAGAAAATACAAAACACAAAGAAACCAATAAATACCTAATTTCGTCAAAAGAATAACGTACCTTTCGAATACCGTAATTAGAGACACAATAGAAAGACAATGAGAATGTTGTGTGTATCTTCAAATATTAAAGATAAATCTGGATATTCCTAAAAAAACTTAATAAATTCGACATTGCAATCAAATCGATAACCTAAAAATTTATTAATAAGAATTCCCAGCTGAAATGTTTATACGTTTTATACAGTTTATGGAGCCAAAACATCCTAATGTTAATGATACTACCTATGAAATTGCCATTTTTTAAAACGGGTTGCCTTGAAGTGTTAGATGTTACGGTTGCAGTTCCTTTGTTGGAACACTTAATATGGAAAAACGTTTTTTTACTCAACGTCATAAAATCCAAAATACAAAGAAAGCAATAAATACCTAAATCGTAAAAAGAATAAGGTACCTTTAATATAAAGTTTATTTGAACTTCTAATTACAAGACAAGCTAAAGATTTAACTCTTCAAAGCAACCCGCTTTAAAAACTGCAATTTCTTAGGTTAAAGAGCACACATAATACACAGACAGTATAGTCACACATAGTATGTGTCTTTTTTAGGTTTTTCTTTCTTGTTGCATTAAATCCGTCTATGTAACATTAACGTACATACAATTTTAAATGATTTAACAAACATCTAGTCATCGGAAAACGTTAGTTTTTCTAAGAAAAATAAATTAATCATCTGTCCAACAGATCTTATGGACCTACCTATGGACGGAGCTCCCTGATGTGCCAACAGCCGTCAACAAGGGCGTGTATGTACCCACTGCCAAGAGGAAGGTGCTAGGAATGTTCCCCACCTCCGGCTCCGGCAAGGTGATATTCCTCTACGACGAGCAGCAGAAGAAGTACCTCGTCGCACAGTGCCAGAAACTCATGCAAGCGCGTTGACATGAGGCAGTAGAAAGGATGAAGCCCACCGAGTGGTTGGCGCAATTCTTTCTACTTATATTTGATTTTCGCACCGCATTGCTTGCACTCGCCTATCACTTTAACATGCACCACCTCGCCCCCAAAGGCTTCCGCTGAACTCTTCTTCGCAGTGCGCAGTGCTTCATAAAGACTATCTATGTATTATATTTAGTGTATTGATCTTTATCTGTTTTGAGAACCGTGTGCTTGTTATATTTTTATAATACCTTTTTTACGTGATGTTGTCAATGCATTTGGTATGCTGAGTACAATTATGGAATTAAATATCGTGGTAACAACTTTTGTGTAATGTAGTTAGAGTTTTGATTCATTTTACATATGTACACCAGTTAGTAATATACCGAACTTGTAAAGTATGAGAGAGACCTTGTAAATGACCTTGCAATTGAACGACGTTCTGACTACATATAATTGTATTACTCTATAGATGGACATAGCCTTATTAGAGAGTACAAATGTCATGTATTGAGCCTCGAAATCATTTCAACTATGTTACTCCACGTATTTCCGTTTCACTGTAACTTCAATTGTTATCATTAAACTTTTTTTCAAGTACATATATTAAAATATATCGCTATGCATTTACCTATTTAAGATTAATATTCTGTAAGTTGTTACAAGATTTCAGTCTTCCTTTACGTACTTACCTTTTTAATGATTGTGTCGTTGAGTTTATTATACCGTTGGTACTATATTATATTTAACATTCTATAAGAAAGAAAATTAACATGTAATCAACTCGAATAACTAATATCTTTTTGAAATACTCAGTTCATCAGTCTTAAAATATTCGAATATTTATTCATTATGTTATATACTTATAGACTATGTAACGATATTTACAATAATTATGTTGATATTGTTGTAAGTTTAATATTACGGAGACAAAATCAGTGAAGTAAGTCTGTTATTTCCGTATCATGTTTTCATACCGAAGCCTGACAGTACAAACGTTACGTTTAAAGAGTTGATTGTTTTATACATTGCGTTATTGGTTAAATGATAGCAAAGCAGAGACGTGATGGCTTACAAGGCTGAGGCTTTTCGTATCAGTGCCTTATGATCGATGTTTATAAAGCTGACGATTTCTTTGCTCTTTAACATTTTATTAATAATTGTTTTAAGTTTTTAGTTACACTGAACATAGTGTTTACAGAAACTAAGTTATGTTAGTTGAGTGCACAATCAAAATGTTTATATTTGCTTCGCCTTTGTGCGCTAGCCCCTCCAGCGGCTTCGAGATGTAAAATTTTCTTAATTTGTATCATTTTTATTTGTTGAAACGTTTATGCGTAAATACGTTTAACTAGATCTAAAGTCAAGTTTGTTATTATTGCCTGTTGCACAATTTACTAATTTTGACTTTGTTTTGTCTTGTTCAAGCTTGTGTAAGAACATTTTCAATATAATATATATTATACAGAAACGAATGTGTTTTCTTTTTTTATCCAAAAGTTATTACTGTAGTACCTATATCGCGTTAAGAAAATGATGATTCATCAGTGCAACTGCAAAATAAAGGCGTATTCATACTGGGGTAATAATTAAACCATTAAGAAAAATTTGAATTAGAAATCGGATTATTTCCGACGCAGTGTCTCTAGATCAACTTTAACGGTGTGCATGTAGTCGTGTCAAAGGGGAACTTAATATTACGTAGCAAAACGGGCGCGGGGCCCGGCTCCTCGCGACGCCGACGGATGCCCGCGCGGCGAGCTGCAACGAAGCTCTTATAAGGGACCGCGCGGGCGTCCGTTTTACGCAGTTTCGGCCCAAATATTAAAGCAAACTTCTTTTTACACAATATTTTCAAATATTTTTATTAATTATTATTTTAAAATTTAATCATAATCGTTAGAATTTTCACCTTTATTTTTATTCATAGGTGAGGTATTTATTTTTAAAATTGACAAAAGACGGATTCGTACTGTCAGAAGGACTTACGAGTACTTCAACTGGTCAATGGAAACACGACTTTCTAATTTACTATGATCTAATCAATGGGCGTGGCTAAGCTGAGTGAAAACGATGATTCACATTTTCCTAAAGTATATACTATGTATAGTCAGTAAGTTTGCCATTAAAAATCTAGATGGGGACAGTAGCGAAAAAAACAGCGCCATTTGCTAAAACAAAAATATATTAGATTTTTTTTTTAATGAAATTTATTTGAATTTGTATGGCATTGTATGACATATCATTAAGTTGAACGATTAAGTTAATGAGCTGAAAATTTGTAACTTTTTTAATATTCTCATTATAGACTTTACATTATGAATATTTTGCATGCCGTAAGGCAAAATGTATTGGGACAATCAACAATTATAACACCTTATCTGTATACCTACATTATTAGAAAATAAATGATTATTATTATTAGAAGTCCTCATCTGTACGTAAAATACGCTTTTGGACGTTGAGTTACGGACAGCACGATAAACAATACGATGTCGGTATCCCTCCAATTGGCGGTTATTGCAAAGTCTAGGTACTCACGTACCAATTTTTTGATATATAGTCTTCGATATAGCCCAAATATGACAAATACATCAGAGTTTGAAGTGATACCTATCGATAACAAATGTTCGGGCAATATTTGAGACATAAATCAAAACGGCAGAAGCGACGGTCGCGGCTAACAATGGGTAGGGTCATTGTAAGGGCTACACACGAGTATTTTTCACTACCTAGCTAGGTACTTATTAGGTTTATAAAAATTTTAAACCGTTAACATCATCATCATCAGCATTTCAGCTGAAAGACGTCCACTGTTGGACATAGGCCTCCCCCAAATGTCGCCACAATGTCCGGTCCTGTGCATCTCGCATCCATCGGATTCCCGCGACCCTCACCAGGTCATCGGTCCACGTTGTGGGAGGCCTTCCAACGCTACGTCTTCCGGTACGTGGTCACCATTCCAGAACCTTTCGTCCCCATACCGTATCATAACCGTTAACATATCAGTAGGTATCTTCTAACATGCTTTGGCGTCTACTCGTAGAATTGAAACCTCGACAACACTTGAATACACAACAAAATATGGGTGCCTAGTTGACACTTATATCATTGAACAGCAGTTAAGCAATAAACAGTCCAACCAGATATATCAGAGTTTAGAAAGGTAAAGTTATGCTAGCTTAAAGTCTGCGAAAAAAAGTGATTATGATGCTTTAAAGAAAAAAGCCAAAAAAGCCGTGGCAATAGCGAAAGCAAAAGCACAGGACCAATTATACGATACACTAGATAGTCCGGCAGGCCAGAAAGATCTATACCGGCTTGCTAGAGCAAGAGAGAGAAATGCGAGAGATGTTTGTTAGATAAGATGTATAAGGGATGAAACTGGAATGATTCTATCAGAAGATGAAAAAATCAAAGAGAGGTGGAAGGACTATTTTGAAAGACTGATGAATGAGGAAAATAACTGAAATGGGATTTTAGAGAGCAAACCAGTGAATATGGGTTTAGTGAGAATGATTAGTATGGATGAAGTCAGGATAGCTGTAAACGGAATGAAGAATGATAAGGCAATTGGTCCAGACGGAATACCAGTTGAAGTATGGAAGTTGCTGCGAGTGGATGGATGGATGTGGCTGGCTTTGTTCTTCAATAAGTTGTTGCGGGAAGAAGCCATACCTGATGAGTGGTGCAACAGTTCCCTGGTGCCCATCTTTAAAAACAAGGGTGATGTGCTTGAATTTTTTTTTTTTTTTTTAATTGATATAAACCAGTGCTTGACTGCGATCCCACCTGATGGTAAGTGGAGATGCAATCATTGATGGTCAGGCGCACTAGTTTATTAAGAGCCTATTCACTCTAGCCTTGAAGACACCTATATTATAGTTGGACGGAAAGACCGCAGCAGGCAGATTGTTCCAGTCCTTCGATGTACGCGGTATAAACGACGAAGCGAAACGCTTAGTCCGGACCGTTGAAGTTTCAACAACGTAAGGGTGGATACTCGCCGTTCGTCGGCTTGTCCGATGGCAGAAAGGAGACGGCGGAATCAAGTCATGCAGTTCCCGCGCACACTCTCCAAAATGTAACCTGTAAAATACCGATAGGCTGGCTACTCTGCGCCTGTGCTCGAGGCTTTGTAGATTGGACTTAACCAAATCTGGATCCCCAATTAGCCTCTTCGCACGCCTTTCCACTGAGTCCAAAGCTGCTGAATGCAACAATTATAGAGGAATAAAGCTAATGTCACATACTATGAAAGCCTGGGAGAAAGTTATTGAAAGAAGGCTGAGAGAAGAGAGTGAAATTTCACAGAACCAATTCGGTTTTATGCCTGGTCGGGGTAATACAGAGGTGCGCATAAAAACTTGCACATGGTATTCATCGACCTCGAAAAGGCATACGACCGGGTACCTCGTGAGGTTCTGTGGTGGGCCCTTAAGGAGAAAGGTGTGCCTGGGAAGTATGTGCAGTTGATCCGAGCGATGTACAGTCGATGCAGTACCCAAGTCCGGTCTACAGTGGGCACCACTGGCAGCTTCAATGTGGCTGTCGGCTTACATCAAGGGTCGGCTCTCAGCCCTTACCTCTTCCTGATGATAATGGACGCTCTGACGTCGGACATTCAGGAAGAGGCTCCCTGGTGTATGCTGTTTGCCGATGACATTGTGTTGGTTACCGAGAGTGGCCTAGAGGTCCAGAACAGATTGGAGGTGTGGTGGCACAGACTGGAGAGTGTTGGCCTGAAATTGAGTAGAACCAAAACGGAATACTTGTTCTGCGATTTCGGTGGTCTCTCCGGTCCTATGCCCTTAGCTCTCGCTGGAACGCCCATACCAATCTGCTCCGACTTTCGGTACCTCGGGTCGCTTATCCAAGGAGATGGCGAGGTAGACCGAGACGTATCACATCGGATCAATACAGGATGGATGAAATGGCGACAGGTCACTGGAACAACTTGTGACCCACGGATGCCCCTCAAGTTGAAGGGTAAAATCTACAAGTCCGTGATAAGACCTGTCATACTGTATGGATCAGAATGTTGGGCTGTGAAAAAGACGCATGAAAAAAGATTACATGTAGCGGAGATGAGAATGTTGAGATGGATGTGTGGTGTGACGAGAATGGATAAAGTAAGAAATGAATATATTAGAGGAAGTTTGAAAGTGGCGCCAGTGACTGAAAAGTTGAAGGGAATCGTTTGTCTTGGTATGGTCATGTAAAGAGGAGAGATGATACACATGTTACTAAAAGAGTTATGAGTTTACATGTGGATGGGTGGAGAGGGAGAGGGAGGCCAAAGAAAAGATGGATGGATTGTGTGAACAGTGATATGAAAGAAAAGGAAGTTAGTGATAGTATGACTTTTGACAGGATAGAATGGAAGAAAAAAACGTGTTGCGCTGACCCCAAATAAGATGGGACAAGGGCAGGAAGATGATGAGAAAGGTAAAGTTATGCACAACAAAATACAACTGGAAGCACTCTCCTAAGTTATCCTTAGCAGCCATATGTACCTGCCTATTCTGTTCCTAAGTTTGGGTTGGCTTCCAGTATAACTGAATGTAGCTGAATACCAGTAGGATTTTTACATGGACCGACGACCTGGTTGCGGGAATCCAATGGATGCGAGACGCACAGGATTGGTCGTTGTGGAGGCCTATGTTCAGAAGTGGACGTCTTTCGGCTGAAATAAATTTAATAACTACCTAACCCTGTAAGTAATCGAAGGGTACCACGATATCCCTAGGCAAGACTGGTGACTGATTATCCGTAATTACTATTCAAGAAATGACAGCCGGGACCCATGGCTGAGGCACAGACGAATCTCGGTATGTTTAGATGGTCACCCATCCATAGACCGACCTCGGTAAGCGTTGCTTAACCTTGGAGACCGACCCGTGGGCTCCTTCCTCATAGCAGCCATATACTCAAGAAAAGAAGAGGAGGAGACAGCGTGTTTGACGACATTTGTTTCACCAACTCGTGTGACCTTAATTATCGTAATGAGTTTTCGAGTAATACCAAACCTACACACAGGCAACGCAGGTATCTATGTGATTAATGAACCAGTTCAAAACACCGGTAACTCAATTTTATCTCCATGATTAATATGTAAAATTTCATCATAAACTCGATTCAAATGTGTTACAATCAAACGGAGTAATAATAACGGGCTTTATATTCAAACAATAAAACTGATATTCAAACGATGCTGCTTACGTCTTCAGAGTAATGACATCTTCACTTTACGGACGCTAAAATTTAGGAGATCCTCGTTTAACTTATATTACTGTTTGAATCGAACGTTCGGATGAAGGGTTTGGGCGTAAGTAGACCTAAACGTTTTATTATATGACGTCATAGGAGTTACAGCCTTGTTGTGTCTGTTTACGATAAAAAGTGTCGATCTTAATTTACTCTGTTAGTAGTTACGGAAACTTGTAAACAACATAACATCACAACACGCAGATTCCTCCGCATTAAAACCCAAAGGGATAATATTTATGGTTTTTTTTTTGAGGTTGGAAATTATCATCTTATACTGGTTCACTGGGTAATAGTCTAGTTCTAAATGAAAAAAAAACAAAATGCATAAGATTTATTAAGGCTTAGCTCAGCTGCATATTAGACTACTGTTAGAAAAATCCGCCAATTTACGGATGTTGAGACCGCTAGACTAGTCTATTTTAATTATTTTCAAACGCAAGTTCGATCGTGTATGGAGTACTGCTCTTATCTTTGGGACGGATCTGCCCAATACCAGCTTGATGCAATTGAGAGGTGCACCAGGAGGATCATTGGCAATAATGTACTCGTTGAGTCGAGGCTTCAAAGTCTTGAACATCGACGCTGAGTTGCTAGCCTGTCGGTTTTCTACCGGTTGCATTTCGGGGAGTGTGCGTCGGAATTGCATAACCTAATTCCGCCTAGCCCGTTCCATCATCGGACCACCAGGCGTACGGCAATGCGCCACCGGTACATGGTGGACATCCCACCTATACGCACGAAACGTTTTGGCAACACATTCATTGTGCGTACAACTAAGGAGTGGAATTTCTTGCCGGAATCTGAGTTTCCTGATGGCTACGATCCGGGAATCTTTAAGTCAAGAGTGAATAGGTTACTTCTAGGTAAGCGCGTTCCGATGACCTGGTGAGGGTCGCGGGAATTCGATGGATGCGAGACGCACAGGACCGGTCGTTGTGGCGGCATTTGGGGGAGGCCTATGTCCAACAGTGGACGTCTTTCGGCTGAAATGATGAAGCGCGTTCCATCTTTGACAGCATCGTCGCTTTCCTTCAGGTGAGATAGCGGTCAAGCGCGAGCCTATCAAGAATAAAAAAAAAAATATAGTATCATGTTGCACGGTATCTTACTAATGGGGATGGGCTGCAGACATTGACTCAATTTTTATCCTACAGAAAAGAGCTATCAGAGCTATTTACAATCTCCGCCGGTGCGTTTCTCAAAGGGAACTATTTAAGGATATTAACATCATGACGGTGCCTTGTTAATATATCTATGAAAACATCATGTAGGTACGAGTACGTTAGAAAAAATCTTTATCTTTCTAGCAAAAGAAGCGATAGACCCCATTATGTTACAAGAAATAGGGACCAATTAGTTCAATCAGGTTTCAGACTGGCTAAAGTGACCTCTTCTTTCATGGGGTACTGTTTGAAATGTTATAATAAAATACCGCCCCAAATATTAGAACTCAATTAAACGAAATTTAAATTTTGTATTAAACGCACACTATGTAGGCAAGTATATTATAAATTCCAGGATTATATTCAAGATAAAAAAGCTTGGCTCAATGCTGGTCCAGCTCCACTACCATTAGAGTGTACAAATTGATTAGTATGCATTTTTTTTTCTTTTTTTGTAATTTGAAAACATTATAGTATTATTTAATGTAAAAGCATTTTTTTGTTCAAAGTTTGTAAATGTGAGTACCATGGAGCTATTTATGGTTGTTAGGTTACTATTGGACATGTTTGACAAAAAAGTGCATGGCAGTGAGAGTTTGTCATGCTCACTCAAATGTCTCACTGATGGTGCCACGTGTGTTGGGTCATTCCGTTCCCTTCAAAATGGTTGAGCTGAGTGGTGCTCGCGTCATGTCCGTGAACGGGTGCTGTTAGTGCAGTTGATCCTTAACCATATTTTTGAAAATTGACTGTGTTTGAGCTTGCCTTACTGACATGGTCAAAGCATTCCACAGCGGTACTGCTTGAACTGCAAACGACTTATCATAGTAATTGGTGGAGTGGCTTGGCATCTCGAGCCTCAAGTTTTCCGATGACCTGAGATATCTATTATGTGTGTCATGAAGGAACTTGAAACGCTTTGGAATGTCCAATTTCTGACTGACTGACTTTTTGAAATGTCAAAAGTGCCTGTAAATGATTTATTTGAAATAAAAAAAATGCTTTGAATCAAATTGCTTCTCCCACTGTGACCCCCCTGAGTCCTTCAGTTACCCTTTACGTTCTAGGGCCATGGAAAAATCCTTCAAACATTCCCGCAGCCCTAGCAAGCATCGGCTGGGCCCCTTCAGTTTTGTTGACATATTTGGAGGTGCACAGGGAACACAGTGCGCAGTCGACTCGCATTCCCATCTCCGTTCGCATCTCCCTCGCTTACATTAGGTAGGTACTCCGGACCAAAGCCTAAACCAGACCCGGACGCAACAGGTCGCTGGCATTGGCCGCCTCTGCGAAGTGATGGTCGTGCTCATAGAAATTTAAAAAAGTGCTTCACTCAACCAGGATAGACTTTTACCGTAAGCTCCATCATTTCTTCTTGACGATTCGTACATTGGTGACAATCGGGCATTTCTGGCCGAGGCCGTGGTGCCTTTCTAGCTGAAAGAGGGGACTAACCGCTGTGATCGTGGCGTTCCTATAAGGGATAAAAAGTGTGATTATAGGTATATATATTTACATAGAACTAAATAAGAGACACCAATATTTGGACAGTTCCCTGGTATGCTTGATAGTTTTTTTTTTATGCTTGATAGGTTCGCGCTTAACCGCTATCTCACCTGATGGAAAGCGACGATGCAGTCGACGATGAAGCGCGCTTACCTAGAAGTAACCTATTCACTCTTGACTTAAAGATTCCCGGGTTATAGCCATCAGGAAACTAACCAAGAACCCAAGACTACACTCTAGCCAAGTCTACACTAACTACAACTTCTAGGCAAAAACCTAGGAACGGACTATAGAAAATACGTTTTTTTTTTATTTTTCTCTACATCAAATATAGGTTTGCATTATTTAAAATTGTATCACATAAATCTTTACATATGCTAGGAAATTTCCTCCTGATAAGGTCAGACCTACTTTTATTTATCTAGCTAATTAAATTACTCTAAAAGACCAGGGCTTGCCCAAACAATCAACATAAGTACCTAAGTAGATAGAAGTTCGATATTCAGATGTAAGTAATTACTCGTAGTGTATTTAGTAGGTAAAGCAAGCCGCTGCGGCTGTACAATACCTTACCTTTTCTGGGAAGGTATACTTTATTGTTACAGTTACCCTATATATTTACTTACTATTACAGTATTGAGCTGGTCACGGGCGCAACGCTTGAATCCCGTCCGAGTGTGTATTACCTTTTCAAGGACTAGTGGACTATTGGACACAATTTGCGTGATCAGACAGCTGGAGTCGTTCTTTGCCAAAAGTAATATTAATATTGCTAGATGTCTTGCGTGTGTATAATAATGCCTTCAGGATGTTGTTGAGACTGCCTCGCTACTGCAGTGCGTCGGGGATGTTTGCGTAGGTTCGTACGTTCGTGTACGTAAATGTTGATGATTTAAGTAAGTTGATACAGTAAACATCGTGAATGAAAGATCGTTGAAAGTTACAGTTATTAAAACTGTAACTTTCAACGATCTTTCATCATATAATCAGATTTCAGAATATTAGTTCCGTTGTTATTTTTTGCTCTTCAGTGTCATTGATTGATTCATGGGTTGTCCGAAAGGGAACCCCAGGGTCCTGGAACGCAAGGCAAAGAATTAAAGAGTGGGTAGTAGTCAGTAAAAATCCGACACACTCTCTCGTCTCGCTCTGCCCTAGAGCGCGAGAAAACATTAGATGATTTCCCACCTAAAAAAAAGTGTCGTTGATTGATTGCCCGCAAACATGTTGTGGTTGCTGTCTGCGATGAGACCGCCATTGTACCCATATATTTAAGTTTTTTTTTGTAAAATTATATTATAATTTTTGGTGTACGATAAATTTTATTCTATTTTATGTCAGCAACACTTTTATGAGTATGATAAAAAAGTTGCTGATTTTTGCTGTTGAACCAATATTTTTACATTATCTAATAAATAATTACTTAGTTTAAGGTCACAGTATCAAATGCTGAATAAAAAATTAATTTAAAAAGCTAGGTATATACCAAATACAATTTTACTTCAAAATATGATACGAATTTATGCGTAGGAGGCATTCATGCGAAACAGGCACTCTGTGTATAAGTTTTACAAACAAAAAAATTAACCGGCTTCACTAAAAAAACACAAAAATAACAAAATAACTTTGTTTATAATAAGTGTTATTTATATGCAATACAACCATCACTTATAGTCATTCTGTCCCTAGAGAATAATGAGATTTGAATTTGGAACGTCAAAAACCGTCAAAAATTTACGTGCATCAAACAAGTTTATTCAAAATTCAAACTGTCCACTAACAAAAAAAAAAAAACAGAATAAAACGTGGTTACTAACCGAGTTTCTAAAAAAAAAGTCATGAAAGAGCGGGAACGTTATAGAAAATTAAAACTATAGAATCTTAGAGTACCGAATTTGGTCTGTTTCAAATCTCAAAACATGTTGAGTGATAGTATAATACTTATATTTTACTAAAATATGATTTGTTTTATTAAATTGTCTTTCAATTATCTCACAGATGGTGTAAAAAGTAGAGTATCCAACACGGGAATAGAGCTGTCTTGGTCTTGGGCGGCTTGAATTCCTCACTTCAGTCAAGTTTCTCTTTATTAACTCCTTCACGATGCTCGGGAGTTAATTATATAAATCCCTCGCTAACATTCGGGATTAAAATTAGCAACCTTCGTTCGGAATTCAACATGCCGCCCGCGATATAAAGATACTGCTTTACAAACTACAATTACTGACCTACATTATGTATGTCTTACAACCCAAATCTTGATTATCCAAGTAATTTTTTTTTAACTAAGTTTCGGAACTGCACTATTGCAAAAGTATGTCCAAATAAAATCAGACCAAGAAAATTCTTCGTAGACAGGTGCATTTTCTTTAGCTTTTCTTTTATTAATAAACAGCAAAAATACAGAGAATCTTTGCAGAACTACTTACAGATAATGCAAAAATATGCTTGAATAGTCACATGAAAATTGAGAATCACACTGATATAGCGGGCTTAGTGCGTTGTTAGAAAATGCAAAACAAAACATGTGCATTAGAACGCGCATCGAGGACTGGGAACTGGCAAAGTTGGTGCGGGAATAACTAACATCGTTGGTGACCACATGCATTCCTGTAAGTGTACAAGTAAGGTATCAAACCCACGTTTAAATATAAAGAATTCTGAAAAAAATGTCATTCTAGACATTTAACGGCAATTTTTTTTCATACAACTTTTGTCTGGGGTCGCCCTTCTTCCTTTTGGTGATATGTAGTGAGGTTTCAGGCTTTAAAATAACGTATTTATTTTTTAGTACAAACTACATCATACGGACCTGAGAAGAAAGTGTGGAAGGATTTGGGACTTTGCCCAGCAATGGGAAAGTAAGGGCTAGATAAAAGAAAAACTACAACATACATGGTAGATACTATGTTCAGAATATAATCTTTAGCGGGGATATTATTATCGTTGCCAGGCAATGGCTAAATTCATTGAACACGTACGCGCCTTCAATTAATACACATGAATTCCCCCTCCTTGTGATATTTCGTGATTTGCCTCTTACCCCATTTTTCCGAACACTTGAAAGGTGGGACTTTTGAGCCTCATGTGATTAATAGACGATTCCTTTAGGTTCAGGTAATTTTCTGAATATTATCGTGCAATTTCGATTTCTGACAAAGTTTGGACTGGTAGTAGAATATGTCCTGAATAATTAAGATCGATGGCGACCCTATGCAGAGAAGTTCTGCATACAAACTATAATCTTAATTTAATCCGAGTGCCTTACCACAGGAGCATGCATAACATTGATAGACTTTATACAAATATGAGTTGGTTTTAATTGGAGTTGAAACGCTGTTCAAGTTAGTAGTGTGAAGTTAATAGACAGGTAGGTCATGTCTATTAACTTCACACTACTAAAGTTAACTTTAATATAGCATTTTGTTAAGTCGTTAATTAAGATTTAGTGAGATTGAGGCAGTAACACTAAAAGGTTGAGAAGCTTGCGAAGCAGCTTCAAGTTATGACGAAGCTAACGTCATAACTTGAAGCTACTTCGAGTTATGATATTGCAGCTATAGTCGTTGCAATGATATTTGAGTTAGGTTGGTAGATATTATTTTATTACTAGCTTTTGCACGCGACTTCGTCCATGTTAACTGACTTTTAAAATAGGAGGAGATTATCAAGTCGTCTAATTTTTTTTAAATATTTTTTAATGTGTTTTTTAGAAATATGTTAAAATGTAGTAAAGAAACGATATACTCTTCGTTTATTTCTCCTCAAAAATAAAAACCTTTAAATTAACAAAGATAAATCAGAAGTGTTACGTCAGTGTTTGATTTGCACACAAGTTTAAAAAAAGCAGAATTAATCGACGTCGATTTTATCGATTTTGATATTATTTTTTCAAAATTGACTTGTGCATCACTATGTTTGCTGACATTGTTGCATCAGCCAATCACAACCGCTATATTTTCCCCCGTCCCCCGATCCGTAATAGTGAATCGTGTGCCTAGACGAAATCGGTCTATCAGCTCTCTAGTGGTTTCATTTTCTTTCTACGGAACCCTCGGTGCGAGAGTCGGACTCGCACTTGCCCGGTTTGTTTTACTTTTATGAGACTTTTTTCCACATAAAAAGGCTAAGTCCTTCTTCAAGGTCTAATCTATCTCTGTACTAAATATTATAAAATTTGTTCTGCAGTTTAGAACAAACTAAACTGTTGCAGACAGATAGTTACTTTCGCAATTACAATGTTAGCTTGGATTTATTTGTTAGTTAGATAGGTAGCTACGACTAATATACAAAAGTAATTTTAAATGATTCATGACTACGTCGAAGTGTGCTATTAGTTACCTGCGCTAAATTTTAAACTTCTAGACAGCTAGAAAATTGCTTTTGGAACACTCATGAATATGTTTGTCTTATCCCAACCTGGGGTTCATTTTAATAATAATAGTATATCATATAATTCAAGTTTGTACTCATAAAAGGGTTAAGGGCCTTATTACACTACTCGATAATCAGACAATCTTAGTCGATGTCGCGTAGTGTAATAAGGGTTAGATCGGTCTTACTCGTAACAAAAAATAAGACAGTCTGAATATCGTGTGCTGAATGTCGCATAGTGTAATAGGCCCTTTAGTAACAATATTTACTTAAAACAATGTTAGTAGCTATAAAATTCAAATTCAATTATTCTAATTAAATTATATAAAAAATCAATGTCCTAAAGGTGAAAGTGCAAAGGTAGTCTGTGCAATTAAAATTTGCTTAAGGCGTATAGTCCCTTGAACTTCTGGCCGGAGTTAAATGCACACATACTCTTACTACCGCCTGTGCTCGCATAGAGCCCCACTCACCTTTAAAACCAGTTTCTTTGCAAAATATTGATTGTTTTACACATCATCATCATCATCATCATTTCAGCCGAAAGACGTCCACTGCTGGACATAGGCCTCCCCCAAGTGCCGCCACAATGAACGGTCCTGTGCGTCTCGCATCCATCGTACTCCCGCAACCGTTACCAGGTCATCAGTCCACCTTGTAGGAGGCCTTCCAACGCTACGTCTTCCAGTACGTGGTCGCCATTCCAGAACCTTTCGGCCCCAACGGCCATCCGTTCTGCGAGCAATGTGCCCTGCCCATTGCCACTTAAGTTTGGCGATTCTTCGTGCTATGTCGGTGACCTTGGTTCTCCTGCTGATATCCTCTTTTACACATAAGCTATATATATTCTGAAGAATATTTAACCAGGTATTTTTTTGTGTAAACATATTTCTAATAAAAATTAAAGCCGTTTGAATGGAGTAGGGAAAACAAGCGATAAATATGATGTCCTTAATTTATTTTTTTTGGTAAATGTATTAGTCATCGAAAAAATAATATGTTGATAATGTTGTACATAAATTTAGATAAAATAAACATATATATTTTTTCAAACCCATTGACCTAGCTGTTACCGAGGCCTTCAGAAATTCACTGTTTTATAGCACTGCAGGTCAGCGTTTAACACTATTGAATGCATAATTCACGAGAAAGGGGTTACCAGACGGTTGTAAACTAGCGTTCCAACCAAGGTGACCTTGGTTTATGTGCTTGGATGTAAACCACGCGCCAACTCGTTCGGTGGTTGTGAAAACGCGCTTCCCAACCAAGAGCGTTGAAAGTCATGGATTACAACTACTGTCTACACGGATTGAAACTAGCAAGGTCACCTTGGTTGGGACGTTGGTTTGCAACCGTCGGTCACCCCTTTAGCTGAACTGAGAGGGTTATGTTGATGATTTTAATGATTATAATTCCGTATATAAATGTGT
Source organism: Mythimna vitellina (assembly GCA_949316375.1). Classification (NCBI taxonomy): domain Eukaryota; kingdom Metazoa; phylum Arthropoda; class Insecta; order Lepidoptera; family Noctuidae; genus Mythimna; species Mythimna vitellina. Next base: position 14,521,280 of record OX438686.1, read on the forward strand.
TACGGTCGCAAATGTTTTTTTTAAAGAACATAGAACCTGCAAAGCTTAAGAGAATTTGAATTTCGCGAGTTTTTGAATTTTATCGCACGTCAATCTCGCCTGCTACCATTGAAACCACGCAACGGGAAAACCAAGTAAGTAAACGAAACAAAGGAAAAAGAAGATTATTTATTTTACTTAAAACGCATTTTCGAGAAATTTTCATTAATTATATCTTTATGTAAACGGAACACAAGAATATTCAACAAAGAAAAAATTAGGCATTCATTTAATTTCGTAGCAACAGAAAGGAAACGCGGAAAAACTTGAAAGCACTACCTAACTCAAAGAATTTTATTATTGCCCTGCACTCTTTTAATAGAACTTGACATTTATACAGCTAACTATACAAAACACTGGTGTTTTACTTTTTCATTTCTAAGATGGCACAACTGACTTTTATTAACCGACTTAAAAAAAGGTTATCAATTCGGTTGCATTTTATTTTTTATGTGTGTTACCACAGAACTCCGTCGTTTATAGACCGATTTGCATTTTTTTTTCCACTTATAGGATATTCTTCCAAATTGATCACATTTTTTTTTTAAAATCCAGTTGTCATGATGGGATCCATGAGGAATCGAGAGAACTCCTCAAATAGGCAGCCATATTGTGATTTTGGTATTTTCATCGAGAACTTCTTCCCGTTGACATAGAATCCTGAAATTAGGCAAGAAGCAAGGTTTCATAGCACAAGTATAGAAAAAAAATCTGAAAACTGTAAATAGGTAATTACGTCACAATTTTTTTTTATTCATAATAATCTTTGTAACTCAATTCGGAAATTGAAATGTTTTCATAGGTAAGTTTGTACGGAACCCTAAGTGCGCGAATCCGACTCGCACTTGCCTGGCTTTTTTAAATAGTTAACCTTATAGTAGGCAAATAATATAGGCGGGCATCGAGGCACTACGGTAGCGCTCGAAATCGGCATAGCTACGCATGCACACATGCACACACAAACATGTTAGTGATGCAATCAAGATTTAGCAGAGAGCACTGCCGTGTCCTCGTGAGTTGGATCGATGGCAGCGATCTCTCGCGCCGGGCCTTGGTACAGGCTATGGTCCGAAGCGAGGAGGAGTGGCAGGCGGTCGCCTCCTTCTGCGAAGCAGTAATGCTATCAAAGGAGGAGGCCGCACGTGCACGTGCGGGGTAATGGGTCTCGCGCCCCAGCCGCCGGGATTCTGATCCCAATTTCCAGCCACCTGCACCGTAGGCGCGGGTTTGCGGACGGCGAACATTGGGTAGCTCGCCGTCCGATCGTCCGGTAACCAACCAGACCGAGCCCAACTCGTCGACGGCGCGTAGTGTTCCACGCGCGCCTCAAGGACCTCTGCAAGGAGGTCTGCAACTGTAGGGGTCCAGCAGGTTCGAAGCCTACTGGGACCGTGGTGATGCGAAAGAGATCCCCGGGGCGCTGGAAAAAGGGCAAAGAATGAACCGGAGTGGGTTTTTAGTCAGTAAAAGTCTGACACTACCTCCCGCTCCGCCCAAGAGCGGGGGATGTCATTAGACGAGTTTTCCCACCCAAAAAAAAAACCCAGTTAGTCTACTACTTAGTTTCTTCCATACTTTTGAATCGACTGTCGGACCCCGTGCAATGCAACAAATATGGCATAGCTAACGTTCGCCAGTTTGTGGTCAGCAGGGTTTGTGTGATTTGCGTGCTACCTCAACCATGTCTGCTAAAACATAACATGCAATACGTGTACCATCGCACAAGGTACCTAGACTGCGGTTCATGCACGGTTAGCGTAGTGGTTGAGCGATTGGCTTCTACACTGCGTGTCGCGAGCTCGATTCATGCATTATGGCCTAAAGAGTACCGTTTGTTTAACGTTAATGAATCAAGCAAAGCAATCCACAAGTTTATGACGTTTGGCGCTCCGATTAGCTCGGTCCAAGCTCTTAAACAATGAGCCCCCCTAGCCAGGTTACGACGTCATCTCAACGCTCAGTCACGTGGTCAGAACAAAGGAATCGGAGGCATGGCCTACTCGAGGCGTTCGACGCAAGAGAATCGAACTATACGGTTGTAACTTGGCTAATAGGACTTAGCCAAGTTGATAATCTACATTCGTTAACGCTAGTAGAAAACTTCAAATGTATAGGAATGACATTATCTCAACGTAAAGTTGTCGGAACAATGGAATAGGAGGCTTTACCGACTGTAGAAAAAGATACGAAACGAAACTGTCGTAACTTGACTAGGCCTGCAGAGAGCCAAAAGTCGCATTCAGCACACTAATAATTGTTCCAGGTCGGATGTCGTGTGTATTTGAGTTTACGTGTTTGAACGCACCCACGATGGCCACGATACAGGAGTAATAAATCCCTAGTATGGGGCAAAGATTAAAAAAAAATTAGAGAGGTCTCTCATTCTTTCGTTCTTCGTTATATTCATCCCCCCGAGGCCACAAGAGATTAGATGGGCTACTATACTTTCAGTGTTAATTTATTTTGGTGTTGAAGAAAGACGTTTCTCTCTGGTCCAACTGGATTGTTTGCAATGAAATTTACTTTATCTAATTAAAATCATTGTTTTAATTAGAAAGCTTCTATAACGAGCGGTGGCTGTGTAAATTAATACCGACGGAATATTTAAATCTTTCATCAAGTATTACACCTTCTGATTGTGTCGAATTCCGCTAAATAGATGCTGTGAGAATTTATTTATGAGGAGGTATCTGCTTTAGCGTAACTAATTAACAACAAACACTTTGCCGTCGTTACTAAAAAGGGCATAACTAACATTTATTTTCGAAGTTGAGTTTAATACATATTCGGGATCAGTTTTTTTTTCTGGTTCCGAATATACACCTACCTATTTAATAAAAAGGGCACAACTAAAAATATTTTTCGAAATTCACTTATATACATATTCAGAATCAGAAAAAAAAGTTAGATGACGGCAGCACTGTATAAATGGCATATCAGAACTTTTCGACCTTGTTCATGGATTATCCCTGTCCATAAATGGGTTAGTAAGCTGTGGCACAAATATTCCTAAATAGAAAACAATCATGATCTTTTATAATTCTTTCTTTCATCTTTTTTTATCATACATTTACTGGAGCGAAATATTCTAAGAGTAGCGTGACCCTTTCATAGAAAAGGTGATCAATTAAAACTATATGTTGTTATTATTAAAAAATACTAAAATAACTGCAGAATTATAAAAGTAAAAATTATTTCTTATTAAAATAAATAAATAAAATCTGGGAAATAATACAAATAAACACTTATTCCTGAACCCAAATTCTATTGGGCACGCCACAATTATGGCGGTAAGTCCCCTCTTTGAGGCGTGGTTGGAAAGACCTCACGGCGTCCTCACATTCCGCATGACGCAGGTCCTCACCGGACACGGTAAGTTCGGGAGGTTCCTGCACCGGATTCGTGTGGAAACGACGCCCGGGTGTCGCCACTGTGTGGCCCACCCGGAGGACACGGTGGAGCGTGGAGTGTGCTATGTACGGTGGAGGTGTGCCCCGCTTGGGCAGAGCAACGCCGTGACCTCGTGAGGGCAATCGGCGGCGGTGATCTCTCGCGCCGGGCCTTGGTTCAGGCCATGCTCCGGAGCGAGGAGGAGTGGCAGGCGGTCGCCACCTTCTGCGAAGCAGTAATGCTAGCTAAGGAGGCGGCCGACCGCGTGAGGCAACGGTCCTTACGCTCCAACCGCCGCCGGGATTCCAATCCCGATTTCCGGCCACCGTAGGCGCGGGCTTGCAGACGGCGAGCAATGGGTGGCTCGCCGTCTGACCGTCCGGTAACCATCCGGACCGAGCCCAAGTCGTCGACGGCGCGTTTTGTTCCACGCGCGCCTCAAGGAGATGTCAGCAAATCGTAGGGGCCCAGCAGGGTCGAAGCCTACTGGGGCCACGGGTAGTGTGAAAGCGGAACCCGGGGCCCTGGGACGAAGGCAACGAAGGAACAGGAGTGGGTTTTTAGTCAGTAAGAGTCTGAAACTATCTCCCGCTCCGCCCAAGAGCGGGGATGTCATTAGGATGATTTTCCCACCCAATAAAAAAAAAAAAAAAAACCCAAATTCTATTAACTTGGTACTGAATCTACTAAAAATAGTTACGATGTCCTATTTTAAGGGTCTTTGCACAATGAATCAATAAAAATAAGTAAAACATTCAAATGAAATGCATTACATTTAGGTAAACTTCAAAGTATTCTGGCTTACCCTGTGAGCATTAAAGCTAAGTTTATATATAAAATTAAAGTAAATTGTTTTAAGAAGTGTGTGCGGAGACAAAGTGCATAACAAACTCGTAAGGCGGAGTTTCACAGTAACACCTTTTACAGAGAAAATTATAGAGTTCAGGCTAAGGTGGGATAGACTTGTTATGCGCAGACCCGATGGTCATATTCTGGAAACTGCCTTTCCATAACTACAGAGTAGACCGTTAGGCAATGATGACAAATGTCCGGAAGAACATGCAAAAGCTTCGCCTTACAGACGACGATGCTTACCAGCGAACTGAATAGCGCCGAGGGATTAAAAAAGCCGACCTCCCGTTAGCGGAAGAGGCGAGGGCAAAGAAGAAGAAGTCTTAAGAACTGTTTGTCATCAGCGTAGGTATGGGTAATCTATATATATAAAAGGAGAAACAGACTGACTGACTTATCAACGCACAGCCAAAATTACTGGGACTAGGAGCATGATTTTTGGCATAAGGTTTCTTTTTTTGACGTAGGCGAGCACTAAGAGAGGATTTTCTAAAATTCAGCCCCTAAGGGTATGAAACGGGGGTCTAAAGTTTGTATGGAGAAACCCATGTCACGCGGGCGAAGCCGCTGGTAGAAGCTAGTAGTCTATAAATGGTTGCAAGTCTGCAGGAGTTTCTGCTTTCTGGTAAATACCGCCTAAGGCTCGAGTGAATAGGTTACTTCTAGGCAAGCGTGCTCCATCGTCGACCACATCATCAATTACCATCAGGTGAGATAGTAATCAAGCTTAAGCCTACTAATAATGATAAAAGAAACCTTACTGATTTCATCCGTCTTTTATTTTAAGATTTCTACAACTTTGTAGAAGATTCTTACGGAAAGAAAAATGTAGAAAATTGCGCAGAAAACTGGTTAAATTCAGAAAACTACGACTATTTAACCTTTGCTCGTATGACAGTTCAAAGCTAATAAAAACCGGTCAATAGCGCCGATTCTCTTGGGCACTAATTTAACTTATTTTAAACAAACGCTCTCTCTTAGAATAGTGACGTAGGTAGATACATGGTAGGTAGCAAGAATTTTACTCCTGTTAAATTAGTTCAAATTTCGGAGGCCATTAGATTTTAGACATGACGTCAGAACGTGTAGATTAACAATTGGATAAGAATACAAAGAAGTACATCACGTAAACCAATTTGACAAAAGTAAAATTATTGCTATTTCTTTCTAGTTCGTTAAGATTAGTAAACAAGAACGTCAGTTTAAAATAAGTTTAGTTTTGTACTTACTGTTGAGAATCGATACGTGGTTCAGCTAATTAACACTAAAAAAAACTAGGCAAGTGCGAGTCGGACTCGCGCCCTGAAGATTCCGTACCAACTTACCTACATACGTAAAGGGCTCAATTCCTGATTGGAGTCTCGAAGTTTCTTATAATCACAAAAAAAAATCGTGACGTAACAACAAATTTTCGGTTTTCAGATTTATTCCTATACTTGTGTTATAAGACCTAGCTTTATGCAAAATTTCAGGATTCTAGGTCAACGGGAAGTACTCTAGAATTTTGGTTCCCTTGAGTGTCTAAATATATCTTTTTTCCGTTAATTTAAAAGTTTGAGTTTTTCACAGCTTCAAGGGACAGCAGACCTAAGTTTATGGTTTTAATTTCAACTCGATACGTCTACGCGTTCCCGAGATAAAGGGTCTTGACAGACAGACAAACAGACGGACGAACAACAAAGTGGTCCTACAAGGGTTCCGTTTTTTCCTTTTAAGGTACCCTAAAAATGAAGGTAAAATTTACATAAAACACCCGTTAACATTTCTCAAGACGCCAGGTATTTTTTAAAAAATCGAGGGGAAAATTGGAGGAGCGAGGGCACAAATTACATATCATAAAGTGAATCCTGTTAGCGAGTAGGCTGCTCTCATTTTTCTGTAACACGTTTTTATATTAGAGACGAATGTAATTCTGACATCGCTGACGCTAATGCTATGGTGTGTACCGTTGAATGTATATAAGCATGTGTCGATTGTCGACACTCGCATCGCCGAGAGCACGTGTGCACAATTTGTTCCCATATATTTTATGAACGTGCTACTATGGAGGCGGATGAGTTCAAACGTGGTTGTATCAGGGATATCGTATCTAATATCTTTTCCTTTGAAACTCGGTACTTAATGGACCACTTTTGGTACTAGATTTGCAAACGAAATATGCAAAAAAGGTGTCCTAGCTTTTTTTAGTAGAGACATTATTAAATAACTTTTCTCGCTCTGGGTGGAGTGAAAGGGAATGTTAGATTTTAACCTACCTGTGTTCCTTCATTTGCCCATTGCATTTCAAGGCCGCAGTAGCTCTGTCAAACAATACAGCTCAACTAGCCGAGTCAGTCTTGCTGACATCTCTTTGAGGTCTGCGTGGAACACCGACCGTCGACCCATGGTCCTTACCGGACGGTGAGCTACCCATTACTCACCGTCCGCCTAACCACTTGCAAGCCCGCGAGTGGGTACGGTGCAGCGGTGGACGAGAAACGCTATGCAATTCTCGTCGTCTTTGTCTACCACGAATCGTACGAGTCTACCTTCACGCACACAGAAACCATGTGCACGTCATTGTTAATGTACGCGTAAGGTATTCTTATCTATGACACCTAATGCTCCGGGATTACTCAAACAGAAAAAAAAAGTATCACACACAGACCTCTAAGATAGATAGAGAAAAAATCAAAAGTGATAACCAGATGAGTTTTCGTAGTAATAGCATAGTTAGGACGAGTCTTGCGGTGACGATGCAACGGGTGTGATACTGGTAACATTTGCCGGCTGTTTGTTGATGATTTACTTTTCATAGGTTTCGTAAACAAAATCATATTATTTTGTAATAAAAATATACATTAAATATGCTGAAGAACGCAGATTCAGTTGGAGCAGTGGACGTCAGAAACGATGATTGTGTGTCCCTTTATTTTTATTCCTTCATTATTTTTTTCAAATTGATATCATTGCATTAATATAATATCACGCTGTCATATAGTCATATTCCCAGAAGGGCTATCCATATCAAAATGAAAAATACATTGTGATAAAAAAATGAAATCCTATTAATTTATTTTACGCTTTCAATGCAAGGATTCTTTAGTTCAATAATTACCTACCTACTATTATTTTCACTTTTTCTGGATGTACCTAAAGTTGATTAATCATCTATTAACATACCTATAAAATTATTGGTTTATTATAAGTACATTATTATAATTAGTTAAGTATTTTATAAGTAGGTAAGTATGTTAATTACATCCTAAGAAAGTATCTCTTAATAAGATAAAATTAAGAAACCACTTACCAGCGGCTTTTTATACTGGATGAAAGTAAACAACTAACTCTTTCCTTGGGATAAAAAGTCTCTTTACACCCGGGATAAAAATAAACGGGTACGTATCAAAATCCCGAATATTAAAAGACCGAATTTTAAAATACCGATGGACGAAATCCCGAAAATTGAAACGCCGAATGGTTGTTTGGTCGAAAGTTTAAAATCCCGAAAGTACATAATCCCGAAGTTCAAAATTCCGACATGGTCACCGTTTCCGAGAAAAACGATTTTTTGTAAACCTAACCTCAAAACACTTAAAAGTTGGCTAAAATGCGTAGTCGGAGCCCCCGTTTTCCTCGGCTCTAGGGTTTACAAAAAAAAACCCTAACCTAACCTGTCCGTGTCGGGGGGGTGTGGGGGGGGTTAGGGTAGGTATGATTCGTTATTTTGAACTGGGTGAAATAGGTTAGGTTAGGTTAGAATTGTGACCAACCATGCGTGAGCCGAGCGAGCGCAGCGAGCGGTGCCGCGGCAGCGGTCGGCGAGCGCTACATCTCAAAATAAAACTGATCAAAATTTTTTCGGACTACGTCACGGCTCTTTGGGATTTCATCCATCGGTATTTCGTCTATTCGGGATTTCGTCCTTTCGGGCATTTGAACATCGGTATTTTGAGTTTCGATATAACGACTATCGGCATTTAAAACTTTCGGTATTTTAAATTTCGGTGTTTTGGACGTCGGTATTTCAATCATAGGTATTATGAACTTTCGGGATTTTGATACGTACCCAAATAAACTTACTCTTAGGATAAAAACTGTCCTATTTGCTATTCCAGGACATCCGTGTACCAAGTTTCATCCAGATGCTCTCGGCCATTGAGCGTGAAAGAGTAACCAACATACACACAGAAAGAAAGAAAACTATTTTATTTGGCACACGTACACAGATACACACAATGTAGAAACAACATGTAAACACTTAAGATAAAAAAATAAGAAAATAAAATAACTAACATTGTGTGTCTCGCGCCTGCACCAAATAGGTCCAGTTCAGCAAAAATGCCAGATAACTTCGTGGTAGTTGCCTGACGCTGATTTTCAACTGAACCTTATTGAGAGTGTACGGTAGAAAAACTAGATTATTTATAATAGTTTTTAGTGTTAGGTTATTTAACTTACACACATATATACATGTTTAATAAGTGGTGGATAACAAATAAATAGATAGTTGTTACAAAATACATAAAACTTTAAGAAAATAAAAATAACGGAAATCTAATCGTGCATCATTTCATGCGCACAAGAAAACCCGGTTTTGAAGCGACTCAATCTCAACACACCACCATCAGCGCGCGCAATGCAACGATACACCAATTTACTATGCCTGGGGTAGCTAAGCGCAACGGACGACTTTCAAACAGTGCAAAATAATGAAAGAAAAAAGTTTCTATTAACTTCACAATAAGTTTCTATTAACTTAACACATATATACGAGTATACCTACAGACTTTCGCCTTTATTAGTGTGGTAGTGTGATTCTGTTTCTGAATAATTGATTCATACGCTAACCGAAAGAAAGATTTTGTCAATAAGTTTATTATTAATCGAATTACTTACAGTGCAGTAGACGTGAATTACTCAGATTAAATTGAATCAGCGATATGGAGCAGGTGTCGTACAGATCGATCTAGGAAGCAACATCGGTCGGATGCATCACGGTTAGGGTTGACAGACAACAGTTTTGGCTGCAGTAATTTTCGTACCGAGCAAGACCCTGTTATGATTTTTAAAGGGTTGATTATATGAACCTCCTATGAATATATGTAAGTACTAACGATTGTCATTGACTAGTATAATGTCACCTCGTAGTGTTGCACTCGCTCGTAGAGCTATTGCCAGATCAAAAAGTCAAAAAACTATTGCAATTTCTTCTTGGTCAGTTTAATCAGCTCAGCTTCGTACAAGTGTTACAAATCTTTGAAATTCTCAACTTTTCTCTATTGTAATATGAATGTATTTTACAAGTAAACCTTTCCCATGAATCACTCTGTATTGATCATTGTATATTGGTGACAACCGTAATCAAAATCCGTTCAGTAGTTTTTGAGTTTACTGCGAACAGACAGATAGATGCAGCCATCTATTTTTAATTGGGTCAAAATTGAGCGAACAATGGGCTCTCTGTGTGCGTGAGCGTAACGTCGATGTGTTGCGGCTAGGATAGCTAAATTTGAGCGCGTGGAAAAAGTAAAATCTTCCTAATTATCTTTCTAGCCTTTTCCTAATTAGCTTGGGGTTTGCTTCCAGTCTAACTGGATGCAGCTGAACCTGTGTTTCACATAGAACGACTGCCTATGAGACCTCCACAACCCAGTTACTGGGCAATACAATACTCCTTGGATAGACTGCTGGTCAGACTTTCTGGCATCTGATTACCTGTAACGACAATCAAAGATCTAAGAATGACAACCGGGACGAACAGCTTTACGTAATTATCTCTTTCAGATCATCTCATTTCTAGTCATACATCATAAATCACAGTATCACCCCATTCGTTTGCCATATCATCTGGGTACATTATCCATCCATCCTTCCTTTACTTCTCCTATTTTTTATGGTACGAAATTATCATCTAACTCTTGCTCTGGATTGAGCGAGAGTGTCAGACTTTTAATAACTGAAACCCGCGTGTGTTCCTTCAGTTAAATCTGCAGCCTTTTAGTCCTCCCTACATTTACTGCCGCCTAAATTTAAACTGAGAAAATTCATTCTCCCAATTTTAGAAAGTGTTGCTTTTGATAAGCACCACTCCTAGACTGCCCCATAATTTTAAAACCTGACGCAGCAACCCTAAGCAGGCCTATTAATAGAAGACCTTTGTCAACTTATTATTCTCCATCGATCCTGTCTACTGGCTCCGGAGTTTTATAACCTATTGAGTGACTCGCAACTTTTGTGGTTTATTATGATAAGCAAACTGATGCAGTGGTATGCTACTGTATCAGTGTAGCCTTGTGTGAACTCAAAATGGTATTATGCATGTTCTTATAAGTTCTATAGATGGTCTGGAAGTTAGTTTTCCGTAAGTGAGTACGTGGCGTCATATAGGTCTTATTAAAATACCAGCGCTGCGTTATTATTATTATTTTTTTAATATCGAAATGTAATGCTGAGATAAGATTCTTTTTGGCAGGTCTTTTTATTTATTTTTTACATTGTAATTATTTTTACATTATCTATTTAGTTAATTTTTGTTTGCTTTTTTGTGCGAGTCACAAATAAGCAAATTTTAATTATAAAAAAAAATAAAAAAATTTAAATAATTTACATAAAGAAATGGAATGCAATGCCCTGAAATATTTAACTCCTAAGGAACTTACCTGAGTCAAGACAACAAATACGTCCTTATTAGCATACCTTTAAGGTATCACCGAATGAAATGTCAGACAATCAAACAAATTACCTAGATACCTACCTTTTTGGGACCTACCTTTGTGGCTGGAAGTCATCAAATAACTTCTCCCGCTCTAGGTAGATCGAGAGAGTGAGTCAGACTTTTACTGACTAATACACACCTATCTTTATTCAGTTGCCCTATGCCCCACGGTAACTCTTCAGAACAATCCGACAGCCCTAGCAGGCATCTGACTTTCTGGTTCTCTTCAGGATTGCTGATATATCTTTGAGGTGCGCGTGGAACACAACACGCTTTCGACTTGGACTTGGTCCATACCTTGCTCGTCCTTGGATATTGCTCGTCATCCACAAATCCGTACCTACGGTGGCCGCGTGTTGCCCTGCGACTCTATACCCGAGGCATTTCCTACGGCCGTGGCTGGGGCGTGAGGATATCCTCTCCCTCACGGTTTCTACTTCCCATGTCCTCTCGCTCCGTACCATCCCGTCCCGTCCCGTTCAGGCGGGACGGACACGAGAGATGGTCGCCGCCGATGGCCTCAACGAGGATACGGTGGTGCTCCACTCAAGCGGGGCAGACTTCCACCGTTTGCTCCACTGTGTTCTCCGGGCGATCCGCACAATGATAATACCCGGGCAGGTAATTAATCTATGAAGATTAAAACTATGACGACTGCGTATGTCTATTAAAGCACATTAGTAATTTGACCCAATATTGGTTTTAATGAATATTTGGAACCCGCTGCTGCAGACAGACACATTAACCTCCCATGTGAGATATTAATGCCTGCTATTTAATACTGATTCCTATTTTATTACAACATCGATATTTTCTATATCCATTGCTGACTGTGTTGGAGTACCAATCCTAAACCTGTCAAGAGAAAAGGTAATGGACTACAGCAATAATATTGACACGCTGGTATCAGTGAGGTATAACTTTAATGTGCCCCTTTTATGGCTTCAGTGAAAGTGCCTATTAAGGGACCTGTTTTATGATCAGACTGATTTGTAAGTAAGTAAAATGCGAGTAGTTCAGTACCTACATATGTCACGGTCATAAGGACAGGATTATTAGTGTTTATGAACTAGTTCAAGCTGCAGGTTTGCCTCATATTTATTTAAGGTTCAGGAAAATGACGTAGGCTGTCTTTACAGTCCGTAGCATTTGAACTAAGTATAGGTAAAAAAAATTTCAAAGACTTTTTTTTTCTTAACAGTTATTGTTTTAAAGTTTAGTCAAGTACGATTCGGAAGACCGTGAAGGGTTTCGAATGGATCATAGTTTTATAACACGTTATTTTAAAATGTGTTTCGCAAAAGTTCGGAAAAGCGGTAGACAGACCACAATTATTGTTACTAATAAAGATCATTATGAAGTTTGATTTTATAAAAAAAAAACTTTTGTGAAAGTGTGTTACAAAGCGTCGTTTAGTAATAGGTACCTGGATAATTGTCATTGCAGATTCTCAGCTCTAAAACGACCTCGTCTTCTGTTAGGGCGTGTATTCCGCCGACTTACATTAAAATGTACTGCTGTAAATGTACACAGGTAGACTGAAAACTTTCCGACTTAACAAAGATACATGACATTTTTTCTTACAATAAATTTTTATTTTTTTACATTGTCTCCTTGTAATTCTACATACTTCTCCCAGCGATACCCCTATCTCTCTTACACCTTCAAATAGTAGTTGGCGATTTTCTCTGCAAAATAATTATTCGCGAAGCATTTGACGAAAATCTCTATCCTCCGAGCGAAATTATTAGATGAGGGAACAAAAAGAAGTTGCTTGGGTGACCTGGTGAGTAAGACGGATGTTCAAGCAATTCAAACCGTAATTCGTAGATTTTCGCCGTGGCAACCGCTGAGATGTGAGAGAGCGCGTTGTCTTGCTGAAAAAGGATTTTCTTTATCTGCATCTTACATCGTCTCACTCAAATGACTATCGAATAAGAACTACGTGTCCAAATTGGTTGAAACTTAGTGAGTGACAGTCAAAAGATGCACTACTACATTCAATAGCTTTTATTGACGAGTACCTACTGCTATGTTCACGTTGAGGTCGGTTACTTCTCAGACCACCCACGTATGTTACGTTACGTGTCCGTGTTTGAGTACCAGAAGTTCAAATGGGTATCCACATGTTTAGTAGATTTGGAGCAAATTACCTGTGACAGACGAACGAAACAGACACATGAGTGATAATATAAGGATTCCGTTTTTTTATTCAGATGTTCGGAACCCTAAAAATATTACTTAAAACATCGCGCTAATGTTATAAGCGTGAAAATTTGTATGTATGTAATGTGTGTGTGTGTGAGTCTGTTTGTTAATTCTACATATTCAAACGACTGAACGGATGTAGATGGATTATGGTACCAGGATAGCTAAATCTTCAATTAATTCATAGGCCTTACTTTATAAAGGCTAGTCACGCAGGTAGAGTCACGGGCGGCAACTAATATTTCATAGAATTATGGAGTCTGAGAATTCAATATGAATGAGTGGGTTCACCCCAAATTATTCCAACAAACTGGCCCACGCAATTTACTTGAGAGCTATAAGATAAGGAATCCAAAAGGATCAAAGAAAGACCAAACTTTTGAATTTCTTGTATTCGGGAGAATGGCGTAGGACTCCTTATTACGTCTGTCATATTCATGTCCTTAACCTTCCAAGGTCTTTAATATTCCTGATGTTACCGTACGTGCGTGCTGGGTCAGATTTGACCCAGTATTAGAGTAATACTGAAACATTATTAAAAAATGAAGAATAGTTTCCTAATGAATTTAATTTACATTATTTTAATTTTTTTCAGAATTTCTATTTATTTATAATTACAATTTTATTTTTAAAAAATAATACGATTTGACACTACGGTTAGATGTATTTTCATAACAAACAATTAAAAAATTAATGTATGAGTTATTAATTATTATTATGTTGTGTAAATAAAATAATTGTATTTAAATGTTTTTTACGCAAAAAAATCTAATAATTTACAGATTCTTCGTGTTGTATTAACAGTTCAACACATAGCCTGCAACAACTTCTTTTGAGATATTTTTTTGCTAAACTACTAAGTATAGTAGTATTTATTTTCCACTTGCTAGGTCGAAGTTGATGGAGTCCATAAAATAATTAAAATATATTGATATTATCACTAGTTTTTTTTCTGCAAATTCTATTGAAGATGGCGCCCCTGCCTCCCTAGCCAATTTACGATCGTTTCGTTTGCGGCGAACGCCTCGAGTAGGCCACGCCGTCTATTCCTTTGGTCTGACCACGTGACTGAGCGTTAAGATGATGAAATCGGAGACGTGGCCTATTCGAGGTGTTCGACGCAAACAAAACGATCGTAACTTGGCTAGGAGGGCTGTTAATGATTTGAAGTATTTTATATAAGAGGTAACTAAGTATTCACTTTGCTACCTATGTTTTTCAAATAGTATGGTTGTTTTGCATCCTATCTTCCAGCTATCAGCAGTGAATTATACTAAAGCATTACGTAATTTTCTGATATGTACACCATGTTGCTAATGCTGCTTTATACTACTTGAGGCCAACCAAGTCTTCCTTTGCAAGCGTAATAAGATATCTACAGCATTTTCTAGTGCATATACACCCCTTTGCATTTACTATAGTCTAAAATTATCATAGGTTTTTATCTGCGCTATTACTTCTTTCTAAACTGTGATGCAATTGGTAAGGAGAAACACTGACTTTTTTTATTAGGAAATAAGTGTACACACAACAGTATCTCCGAGAAAAGCAAAACATAATGAATATTACGATGTTTCCTTCGTTGCTACTACTTCTGGAATTGCTTCTAAGTATCTTGTAACTTTTTGTCTCATTCAAAAAGTTTGACGATACATAAACAATTAGAGTGACAACCGAGGTCCTGTGTGCTTTTTATTACTCGGGGTCAATTCTGATCCGAAGACCGTTAGAGTAAAAAAGTTTATATCTTGAAAAATAAAAACGTTTTTAACCAACTTATTTCAATAATACGTTTATAAAAGCGATTCATTAAAAGGCATAAAATATCACACGCGTAAAAACCTTATTTGCAGATAAAAAGTGATTTTTATCGCAAAATGGGTCAAAATTAACCCGAAGACCTTATGAAGGTTAACTATTAAAAAAAATATCGGATAGCGGAAAATTAGGAATGATGCCAGGGTTTTTATGAAGTCTGAGCCCACCTTCCAATAGTCGGTCTCTTTACTGACCTAAAAAAAAACGAGTTAAAATATTTATTAATTTTATAGTTATTATTTTATTTTTCACATTTTAGGAAAACTTACAGACTAATAACAACATAGTGACAATACTAAATAACTAAATTGCTAATTACAAGCTTCCACATATATAATGACAAAAATATTCAAAGTTGGTTTTACAATACCTTAAACTGATAATAACTTTAAACAAACAATAATAATATATGTTTCAAGTGCAAATAGGTGTTTGTTGTTAAAAAAATGGCTTTGCTAAAAAACAAGCTATTTAATTACAAAATACATTATCATTGTTTAATTTGTAAAAAAGAAGCATTTTTATATCTCATATTGGGTCCCATTAAACGCAAGGTGACATCGCGGCAGACCAAAGCGAAGGTGGAGAGATGAGCTTGACAACTACCGGAGGGAGTGACCCGCAATGGCTGAGGACAGACATGTGTGGAAAAGGGAGATCCCAGCAGTGGGACTTAATAGGCTAACCAACTTGAATAACTCTGAACGGATTAAGATTTGTAATTTGGTGCCATAGTAAGATGTATTCAGCTCAATAATATCTATACAACGATATATCATACATAGCTATTGGAAGATTGGCCCAGGATTTGTATCTTTTTTGATTAAAATCCGTGGTCCTAGGCAACTGCCCTGCCCCCCTAGACAAGTTACAACCGTTTCGTTTCGATTCTGTTTTCGTTGATCGCTTCGATTCGGCCACGCTTCTGATTCCTTTGTTCTGATGTCATCTCAACGTTCAGTCACGTGGTCAGCACAAAGGAATAGGGAGGCGTGACCAACTCGAGGTGATCAACGAAAAGAGAATCGAAACAAAACGGTTGTAATTTGGCTAGGGGCGTCCAGACCTCGATTCCCAGGTCAGCCAAAGTTTTTTTTTTTTTCCTGGAACTTCATTTTCTGTCAAAAGCTTCGGAGAGTACAGGGTTAACAAATATGCCATGTTGATTAAATGAAAAATAAGTTACATATGTAATTTTCACTACTTATATATCGTGAAATAATTTTGTTGTCATAACAAAACTGATAATAATCAGCTACACTTTGCACTTAAACCAAGTATATTGAAAGTGTCTATGCACAGGCTACTTACACAATTTACAGGCAATGTTCCTGAAAGGAGCTATCTAACTTATAAATGTTTCATGACATGTTAAAATAAAACCTCTCTAATATTTTATAATGTGGAAAACATCGTTGGAAAACAATATCGGGAAGATAGCAGTTTACTCAAAGCACCGACTGAGAATAGGAAAATTTTACATATTCTTCTACTGCGTGAGGGTTCATTCATCTGTTAAGAAAGATAAACTGCGTCAGATAGGCTTCCGTTTTAAAAACAACTTTATTGTCCAAAACACAAAGTTCAATTTTAGAAAGTGTTTCATCAAGTTTAGCTTTATCAAAAAAACCTCTCAAAGTTTTCGTATAAGAACAGTTTTATTTTCATTGGCAATTCTATCGTCACTGACGAGTGTCCCAAAGAACACTTTCTTTAGGTCACATGGTACTCCTGATTGGATGGCTCATGGCAGAATATGACGTAATCGAGGCGTAGGCTAAAGAAACCAAAGGGTTTTTGTCTGAGATTTTAGGGACCACACTTTTTTTTTAGGGGTGGGATTATGTTTTGTCCTATACGGTGGAGCATGAGGATCAGACTTTTACTGACTAAGACCCACCTAAATTGGGTTCGGTTAAACGGTTTTACTGATATCTTGAGGCGCGTAGTACTCCACTACGCGACGTCGACTCATGCTCGGGTCTTACCGGACGGCCAGACGGCAAGCTACTCGTTGCTCATCGTCCGGCCATCCGGTAACCGTCCGGACCGAGCTCTAGTCGTCGACGGCGCATAGTGCGCCTTAGAGAGATGTTAGCATACCGTAGGGACCTAGCAGGGTTTCGAGCCTACTGGGGCCATGGGTTGTGCGAAAGAGAATCCCGGGGCCCTAGATCGAAGGCAAAGAAGGAGCAGGATGCGAAAAAAGAAAACCACCTCAAAAAAAAATTCCACCACACACGACCCTTACGGTGGCTGGAACTCTGGGTCGGGATCCCGGCGGCTGGGGCGTGAGGGCCATTCTATCACTCGTGCGGCCGCCTCCTTCGCTAGAATTACTGCTTCGCAGTAGGAGGCGTCCGCCTCCTCCTCACTCCGGATCATGGTATATCCGCATCCGCATATCCGCATTCGCGAATATTCGCACATTTTTTGACAATCGCATTCGTATTCGCAAGAAACATGCGAATGTTTGGTGAATGTTTTCCAAAGGAAATTATTATGTTATTTGAATGGGAATAGAATGACAATACAACTGGTATGTTTTTACTATTTAATATTTACTCTAATATTTTTCTATCACTCAACTTGGATTTCATATTTTTAGTATCTTCTACTTACTTACTACTTATATCATACAAATGGTGTAACGACATGGTAGCGAAGTTTGTAGTCATAGTCATTTTTTTATATCACTTTTGAGACTTTACTCTTTTTTCCGCATACCTCTAAAAAGTCATCATCATCAAGTTATTTTAGCTGTAAGCTTCTCCTAAACGTCACCATGCGTCCTGTGCTAATGAGAGAACTCATCAATTGGCTGCCCTATCGGTCTAGTGGTTAGTGGCCCTGACTGCTATGCTAGAAGTCGTGGGTTCGATTCCCACCCAGGACAAATGTTTGCATGATGAGCACAATCATTTGTTCTGTGTCTGGGTGTAATTTATCCGGTCTTCTTTGTGAGCGGTCTTCAAACGCTGCGTGATACAGCACAACATAAAATGCTCTCTACCAAGTTTTTACAATCTTTTATTAGGCTAGACTTTCAGAAACAATATGTACCTTCTCAGTTCTTACTGACTGGCTTACTGGGTAGTTTCCTACTCAAAAGTTTGTTGTAAACAAGCCGCCCCCAACAATTAACCTACTATTATACAAAGTGTGTATGTTTTCGGCACTTCTTTTTTTTACTTTATATTATCCTAAAAAGTAGGACATAGCAGGCTAGTAGCTGCGAGAGGGCCCTGGTGACTTGTAATACAGGTTTCATAGAGACCTATCACAGGCACTAGTCTCTCACAAAATTACTTCTATGTTCGTACTCCACTGTAACCCTAGCATTAAGTAACTTGGGTAAAGAAAATTAAAGACTATTATTATTAGTATTATAATTAAACTACTCATCTATAAGTTCATTCACTTTAACCGCTTAGCACATATCCATAATGGCCATTGTTCATTTGTGTAATTGGAGCACATCAAACAGAAATCGTTTTTAATTGCTTTTTATGTAAACACAATGTGTAATTATTGTTCTCGAGTGGTCCATAAATGATGGATTGCTGTATGAGTGTCATGACGCTATATCCCGGGGGGAAAACAAGGTTTGATAGCTTTCCATAGACGTGTGGGATGGAATGTTTGTACAGTCTCCTATTGTAAACAATTATATAATTTTATTATTAAAATTTGAAATGTCAAACGATAAAACCCATTCCCTTGATTGAGGAAAACAACAAGAGTCATGATGTTATTATAGAATTCTAAGGAAACTAAATACATGATGATCTATATATATATATATAAAAGGAGAAACTGACTGACTGACATATCAACGCAGAGCCAAAACTTCTGGGCCCAGGAACGTGTAATTTTGTACAAGGCCAACTTTTATTATGTAAGCGAGCACTAAGAAGGGATTTTTGGAAATTCAACTTATAAGATGAGAGATATGGAGGTCCAAAGTTTTTATGGAGAAACCTACTATCACACGAGCAAAGCCGCTGGCAGAAGCTAGTTCTTTCATAAACTAGCTTCGCACGTGAAAGTAGATTTATCTATGCAAACTTTGAATTCCCGTTTCGGGCTCTTTATGGGTGGGGTGAATTTTATGTACAAGGGTTTGGACTGGGCGTTGATGAGTCAGTGTGTTAGTGAGTCAGTCAGCCTTAAAAAAGTTAAAATCTTTTAAGTTTTACTAAACTATTCTACGCGGGAATCGATGGATGCGAGACGCACAGAACCGTTCATTATAGCGACACTTGGGGAAGGTCTAAGTCCAACAGTGGACGTCTTTCGGCTGAAATGATGATGATGAAACTATTCTTGTTACTAGTACTATAACATCTGGAAGTCGAGAAGACGCGGTACCGTCCGCAGCTTATGTACCGACACCTGTAGATTATGCTTTGCTTTGAATAAATCGAAATTCTCTGTCAAACAACGTAATACCACAAAGACGTAACTTATTTATTTCTTGATTTTCTTCTTGGATGAAAGAAAATCTATCTGAGGAAGACAGTCTACATAGCATGATTGTTCGCAAGATGTACCATGGCCCGTGACTGCAAAGAGCAGCTGAACACAGGTGAGTTTTAGTCGATAAAAGTCTGGCACTCCTTTCACCCCAACCAAAGAGAATTTTGATGATGTTCCACCAAAACAAGGTCGAATGTCAATTATGGAAATATACGAGTAGATCAGTCTGTTACTAAAGATGCATTTGAGAAGATTACGAAATGAGAACGAGTGACGTCTTGCCTTCGTCTCAGGGCCCCGGGTTTCGCTTTCACACTACCCGTGGCCCCAGTAGGCTTCGACCCTGTTGGGCCCCTACGATTCGCTGACATCTGAGGCGACCGCCTGCCACTCCTCCTCGTTCCGGACCAAAAACAAAGTTGGGTGTATATTTTTCCAATTAATTTAAATTACCAAACAATGTAAGATACTAGCAACAAGTTTGACGGTAAATAAAATATGACTTCATGCACAATTAATAACGGGGTATAAAACTGTGGTGTCTGTGCTTTACTCATTTTAATGTCTCTATTATCATACTATCATGTTGAGTGACATAAGGCAACTTTGTAAGAAACCATAAAATATTAGCAATGACACTTGGTCTTAAAAAAGATTTTACTCTCGGTTTTCTCCTTTGCTGTGTTTTTTCGTATTGTATAAAAAAAAATTGGCCAAAAACCCGTGATGTTATTAAAAAAAAAATCTATTGCATTTTATTTCAAATAAACCATTTACAGGCACTTTTGAAATGTCAAGAAGTCAGTCAGTCAGAAAAAAATGATGCTAATTGCACATTCCAAAGCGTAGATCTCTAAGGAGAAGAATGTGCAAGAAACTCCATGGACACTCTTTTCAATCATGTCTCGTAATTACAAATATCTCTGTTACATGTTTCTTGTCGCTATCATGCGAGAACAATGCAAATAAAGTAAAAATAAAAACTAAATATAGATATTAAAATAGCAACTGGCAGCTAAGAGATGACCAGTCTCAACTGACAGCGCCCGTTCACGGACATGACGCTAATATTAGCACCACTCAGCTCAACCATTTTGAAGGGAACCGAATGATCCAACACACGCGCCACCATCAATGAGACATTTGAGTAAGCATGACAAGCAAAAGCAAGTAAAATTCTAACAACACCTCTAAAGCTAAAGTGCAACAAGCCGTTTAGTCTCTAGGACGTGCCAAAGAACTACACATACACTTGACATACGATTCCCACACGAAACAAATATTTGTATGGCTTACAGATGGATGTTCCGGGTCTGGGTGTCTTGTTTATGTGAGTTTACATCTTTGTGTAATTTATTTCATCTCCACTGCTCTCAAAACGGTGAAGGAAAACATCGTGAGGAAACCGGCATGTCCTAGAACCAAAAATTCGAAGACATGTGACATCCACCAAGCCGCACTGGGCCCGCGTGGTGAATTATGGCCCATTCCCTCTCCTAGAGAGGAGGCCTGAGTCCCAACAGTGGGAACATTATAAGGCCGACTATGCTATGCTATGCTACATGTTTGTGAACGCACCCACGATGCAGGAGAAGTTCCTAGTGAGCTGCATTTTTTTTTCTAAAAAGAAAGAAGACAGGAACATAACCCTCCTTCTGCCGCAGTTGGGTAAAAAAATTTTTTTTGAAAGTAATGCCGGATGGTGTTCCTGATCACAAAGCTCATGTTTTTTAGTTATTTAGTGGATTGATAGTCGTCTTTTTTCCTGTAAAATTTAAATACAACAGAGTACTTATATTCTCTATTATATACCTATATACATAAATGTACATTTTACATGTAGGTACCTCCTTTATTAAGCTGAAAGTGAGGGTGACCCGCGAAATTTAATTTTTCTCAAGCTTTTTGCATTTTTCTGGTTAGCGTTGTTGTATTTTATTAAAATATGATTAGTGAGCGTAATATGTATTTATTTACGTAATTGTAATAAACGTCTTACCCAATTAAATGACTTTTTTGTAAAATTATAATAGCCACATTAAAAAAAAAAAATTGGGAGCTACCATTGAGCATCCCACGCTTTTATTAATCATGTTAAAACAAAAGAAAAGTTCGTAATAGAAATATGACTCAAGGAAGAGTTCAAATTTTATAATAAATAATGTAAATCAGTTATTAGCTCCTCTAACATATAGGAAGGTTTTGCTTGATAATATTATGATAATTTATACTGATTGTGTTAGCTTTTATTGGAAATGTCAAACCTTCAGATTTCAAAATAATCCTTTAATTCCCTATAGAGTAAACCAGCCATAAGTGTCCCAGTCAGTAACTTGCCCCACTTGAAAAATTAAGTCACGAATTTAAAATTATATAAACTATATACAACGCAAGTTAAATTAGCGTTATATAGTTTACATCGCAGTCATACTTATAAGCTTATCAGATCAGCTCAAATAAGCACCAAATAAATATGTTTTATATGTATTAGTTTTGCAAGTGGGGCACATTAGCAACTGGGGCTTTTTTACTTTGGTTTGCCATAAACTAACATAACAAAATCCTGTGCTATGTTCAGCACAATTATATATAAATATAGTTCTACGTTTCGTCTCACAATTTAGGCTTCAGTTTTTAACCAGCTTTCATCTCATTTTTAGGGTTCTGTACGTCAAAAGGAAAAAACGGAACCCTATAAGTATCAATTTGTTGTCCGTCTGTATGTCTGTCTGACTGTCTATTTGTATGTCTGTCAAGACCCTTTATCTCGAAAACGCGTGATGGTATCGAGGTGCAATTAAAACCATTTAAAAATCAAATCTGCGGTCCCTTGAAGCTGAGAAAAAATCAAACTTCCAAGTTAAGGAAAAAAAAAGATTTTGACGTTTTTGTAGCAAAAAATGCGTATTTCGACACTCTCAGGGTACTTCCCTATACCTATATGAAAACAGTAAATTTGTGGTTAAGACACAAATAAAATGTTTTTTTGGGGATTGGAAATATTTTCGAGATTCCATTTGGCTATTAAATTATTTACATAGGTAAATTTGTACGGAACCCTTTGCGCGCGTCAGACTTGCACTTGCCCAGTTTTTCTCTTTAAAATATATATTTTTATTTGTTTTAATTTGTTGCACTCGGTCTTTCGGCTGAAATAATGATACAATATAGATATAATGAGACATACACTGTTGGACATAGGCCTCCCCCAAATATCGCTATCCCCTCACCAGGTCGGCGATCCATCTTGTGGGAGGACTTCCAACGCTGCGTCTTCCAGTATGTGGGCGAAACTCCAGAACATTTTGGCCTTGTCGTCCATCTGTTGTACTCAATGGTAAAAAGCAATATATATAAATATCTGAACTCCTGTCCCCAAGATAGAGTCGCCTCCTTTTTTGAGGACCCCCGTTCTGAAGGTCGACTATTATAATTAGCATAGCATAGCATAGTCGGCCTTATAATGTTCCCACTGTTGGGACTCAGGCCTCCTCTCTAGGAGAGGAAATGGGCCGTAATCCACCACGCGGGCCCAGTGCGGGTGTGTGGATGTCACATGTCTTCGAATTGTTGGATCTAGGACACGCCGGTTTCCTCACGATGTTTTACTTCACCATTACACAAAGTAATGCGCCTGGCTGGGTCTGAATAATGCAACAACTGCTTCGATGAAAATTATTATTATCCTTGCTGCTACTAGTAGCTTCACCTGTGTGATACTAGAAAATTATCCCAAGGGAATATACTCCCGGAATAAAAAGCCGCTGCCATCGGCTTCACCCGCATGAAGATGGATAACTGACCCAAGATAACCTACTTCCAAGATAAAACGTGGACTAGGACATGGTTCACACGTGTGCCAAATTTCATCCAAATCTATTGAGCCGTTCGAGCTTGAAGAAGTAACAAACATACACACACACTTACAAACTTTTGCCTTTATAATATTATTGTGATAAGGTTTTTCCGATTATAGGGGTTTTTCACAAATATATTTAGTTTGAGAACCTATCCATATATAGTGCAGATAATACAGTATATAAGAGATTTTGTGGAAAATCCGTTTGGTTGTATTACAATTTTTTCCTATTACAATTACGATTAGGTAAGGCGTTGCCTCCATTGGGGAATTGATGTTTTTTTATTGAAAACGAAACTCCATTTAGTTCAGTGTTTTTTCCTCAATATCTTTGTTTTATTCAGCTTAATCGAAATGAGGTAACATTTCGATTAAGCTGCAAAGAAATCCTTTTTTGTTCGATTTATTGCTTTGTGTTTTTTTAAAAAACACTTTCATGTAGAATTAACATAAATAAAGAAATTGAAGGGGACACGTTATTGACGAAGGTGTGTATTTCTATGTTTTCCTTAAAGCAAATTATTGATGAATTTCATACGAACACTTGATAATATTCTCAAATGTTCCTACCAAAATTTGTAAAACTAATAATGGAAATTTAATTGGAACTAAAAATTATAGGTGCATGAATGACTTAAATATAACCTAACTACATATGTACACATGTATATGTATATATACATGTGTACATATATAGTTAGGCGATAATTTAAAAAAAAAACAAGCGTCGAAGTACCCTTTTTATATCGCTGTCTCTTCTCTCTTCTTTGTTTAAAACAAAAGACAGACAGAAAGAAGAAACAGCGTTACATGACAACCGTTGCTCTAACCGTGGTTCAGAAACATGTAAACTATACTAGGAATTAATTACTCCTGCATCCGTGGTTTTTTTTTTATTGCATGGGAAAATCATCTTATGACAAATCCCACTCTTGGGCGGAGCGAGAGATAGTGTCAGACTTTTACTGACTAAAAACCCACTCCTGTTCCTTCGTTGCCTTCGTCACAGGGCCCCGGGTTTCGTGCATCCGTAGGGTTCAGAAATATGTAATCTCACATACATATGACACACAGACTCGGAACAACTACTTGTATTTGTAGGCTATACAAATAATTATTTCATGCGGGAATAGAACCCGCAAATAATACCCGCCGTGTGTTCTAGCCGTGTGCCAAATTTCATCCAAAACTGTTCAAGCGTTTGAACGTGAAAGAGTAATAGACATAAATACATACAAACATTCGCCTTTATTTAATTTATAATATTAGTGTAATTTTTTTTTTATAAACTCTACCTAGTAAATAATTCAAACATAAATAACAAGTCTAAGAAAAAAAAAAACACGCACGCTTGACGTTATGTTTCCCAAGAAGCGGTTCACGCAAAAATTTCAAGACGTTCAAAAGTTACTAAGTCAACTTTAACTTTGGAAAAAGTTGTGGTTGCGTGAAGTTTTCCGCCTGAAGGCTGTAGCGCGCGCGTCGTCCCGCCCGGAGGCGGGCGGTGGGCGGGGCGGACACCTATATAAGCTTTTGCATGCCTGAAACTTTGTTATTGAATGCGCGCGATCATTTCGAAAACGTGATTCCAAGTATTCACTAGTGACGATAGAACGTTCCCGGTCCCGACACATAGAGCTCAGGTAAGTGACAATACATTGCTCCATCGTGCAGAAAAATATTCATGGAATTGTATGATTTAAATATCACGTAGTTTATATGTGACAGGTTAGGTGTGATATGAATGTTAATATTTCCGATTATTTCTGAATTGATTTGGAACTTTCGTGCACACTCGTAAATATTAATGAGGTCTAAGTTTTTTTTTATACTAAACAACAGTAAATTATTTGCACCAAAGAAATAATATTTCAATAAGGCTACAAGGAAATATATCGTATGTTAATAAATTTGAGTTTTCTATTGAATTAAGTATGAGGAATTTGAAAGAAAAACTTTCCATTACTTTCATACATATAAATTAACGTAATGGTATGTCTAAAAACAAAGTTTGTAAAAACTTTTACGCAGTTCAAGAAACTTTTAAAATATATTTTAAATGCTCATTGAATTATAAATCATGGACTAAAGAAATTCTTTCAATTCTATTAATCATATTTCGTGTCTGTGTTAAAAAATGTACTTCTGACTTAACTTTCTAATACGTACTTGTGGACTAAATCCCCCGGAGAAGTGACTTGAAAATTTCAAAAGGAGAACAAAAAAAGACTAAATTCATAAATTAGATAAGATATTGTCATAAAAAAGTGTACAGTAGAGTGAGACCCTGACTCCTGTGTTAAGTGGAAACACAAGAAAATAATCAATGTCTTCTCCTAAATATTCTGTGAATTGTAAAAATACACTAAAATAAAGTAGTTTAATATAGAAAGTAATGAATTAATGAAACTAAAAAGAGAAAGTTCAACTATTTAGACTGTTATAAACACGACCGGCACTGGGTTGATAATCACATACTTTTTAAAACATTTTATTTCCAGTTTAGTGTTCAAAAGTTTTATCTGTGATGTAGATGCACTTCTACAGAACGTGAAAAATAAAAGCATAGAGAAATGGCATCGGTAATCATAGTCTCTAATCTTGTTAACTTTTCTGATCCGTGCAATGTCCACTTTGATTATTTCTTTCCAATGGCATTATTGATTAAAACCTTATTAAATTACCGGAGGCCTTAGCTCTGCGCTCAAAGATTTTTGTTTTCCGAAATGAAAGTGCCGTAATTTTATGTTTTCCGGGTTTTATTGAAAATTGCCAAAAGGTAATATGGAAGGCGGAAAATTATAGATAAATAACATTTGAAAGCTTCACTGTTTTATTTTTAGTATAATTCTTATGGTAGTTTAGAGACAGGTCTTTTATTCTTCTAAATAGTACTTTATAAAAAGTTTGACTTATTATATTTGAAAATTATGTAGGCACATAAGGTGAATAAAACTTTTATATTAGTACATGATTTTCTACAGTCTTTAATATTTACTATCATTGTAAAGGTCACAGGCTTAAATAAAATCCCTGAAAACAGAATACAATTTGTGTCAAAAAGCTACCCACTGAGTTAATCGTATTTGTGTTTGCTACCTGTCCAAATAGACATTTGGAAAATGAAACCTGATACTAAAATCAGCGTTATACAAGTATATTCTTTAGAAAATCAGTATTTAATTAAAGTGGCATTATTAGGTACCAGTGCCAAAAAGGTAAAGCATGAAAAGTTCCAAAATACACTATCAAGTACTTAAAATTCCATGCAAACTTGAAGGATGAACTCACTTTTTAATAATTATTTTCTTAAATACCTTGGTTTACTTAAGGTGAGGTTTTTTAAAAGTAAAGTTTTAATTGCAATGGCTGTAGCCGTGACATGCCCGAAGCCCTGCTCAGTTTCCCACATTTTTTATTTTGAGAACAAAGCCTCCACTTCCTGGAATCTATGCGTTGATTTGGTAGTTTTTCTGTGAAACTGCATCGAAAATAGAGACAGATTTTTCCATGGCTATACGTGCGATCACTAATTTGATTTATCAACTTTAGTAACAGATTTTCAGTTCGGAAAAAAGGTAGATTAGATTATAATATTAATAATGACAGGGTAGTTTTGTGGCAAATTGTTGGGCATTAGCAACCTCACGGACTCGATCTCCCGGGTGATGTCTTGTTCTTCATCTCCGGCTTGCCTTTATTGGCTCGCCGTAGTGAACTCTGACGAGGAACAGAGCTTCCACCTCTTTCTTGCCATTATTGCTGGCTTGAGTGGAGATTGGCAAGGCAAACGTGCTGGGGAGAAGGATGTATAATCCAGTAAGGTGCTGGTAGGGATCTTGACCGTACTTCCGGGATTGTCCTGATAGCCGTAGTATACCTCTCCGCTCCTCAAGCACCTCAAGATATGTTGCATTCTTGTTGGCATGTCACTTCATGCTAGCGACCGTTTTTGGGTTCTCATTTATGAAAGTTTGCACACTTGTGCCTTTTTATCGATGGAAATTAATAACAATGTTCAGGCAGGGGCCCATAGTCTTAACATAGTTCCGGTAACCAGTTCACTTAAGACTCCAAAAACCATAGCCGTATATCTTAGTAGTTAATATGTCGCAATAGTTTCCCACCAACCGGGGCGGGGGTTGTCCTTGGATGCACTAGCATAGCGAGTACAGGGATAATCGCTGGTGGGTAACACGTTCCATTAAAAGCGTCTAAGGCCTTTCAAAGTTTTAGAACCCCAGGGTTCTAAGATATAATAACCCATAACGAAATAAAAATTATAATTTATTTTAAATTTCTAATTGTCACTTTCAGCAGACTTAACATTGAGGAACGTTTGCTTCATGTATATTTCATAACGATGTTATAATATATCAAAGAAATAATTGCCCACATAATGGGTATCAATGGGCCTGAAATCAAATGAGGCCTTTCAATTGGATATTATTCGCGTGTATTTTTCAATACAATGAATTGGAAGAATTGTAATCGAAGAATCGTTAATTTGGGGTATTGTCGATGTTGATAGTAATAAAAATGTAACAGTTTAATTTTAATAAGTAAAATCGTTTTAATGTTTTAACTAGGCTTCTGTGGAATGTCTTTTTTGTAAAAAAACATTTAACAGAGCCCTCCGATAAAAAAATTAGATAATATGAGTTACCTATATTTTCTGTGTTATGTTCTGTCCTGTTAGTGGATAAACCTAAATATCTTTTTGAGATGAGATTTCATTAAATAACTTTTATCGAATCTTGATACCCTAAAGTAAACCCAACAAAGTTACTTTATCCTGAAATATTAACGTATGTATATATAACTGTCCCCTCATATTTCAAGTGGCATCTAATATCGGTACGAATAATATCGCTAGAACGAAAATTCAGTAACGAGATAAGCAGTGTGCCGTATTTTTTCAATAAACATAATCCCATTAAAGTAAATTCGAACACGAAGAACGTGCATTGAAGCTTAATGAGAAATCGTACGTCGCAAACGCAATCACAAGCATAGAGGTTTAATATACCTTATATCTGTTCGTTCATTTTTAAACGAATGAACAATTCAAGCGTGTTCACATTTATCAAAAATTTAGATATAATACTGAAAGCTGCCGAACGAAATTCCATTGAGAACATTTAATTGCAAGTCATATTGATTGATTGTGTTTTCTCGATTACAGTGACTAATAAAAAAGTAATATTTATACAACGTGTAATATAATAAACAGTTAAGAATCGGCTACTGAATTGATTTTAGCTTTTTTAAAGTAGGTAATTTGTTATCCAAAAATAAATCAAGCGTTATTTTAGAATATTTTTTTTCTTTTATGATAAATTCTTAATAAATCTCAATTGAGTTACTAGCGTGTTTGTGTGTGCACACACATAATTATTGTACGCAAATAATATGAGAATCGACAACCAATCCCTTAAAAAACATTACCCAAGTGCATTTTAGTAACATTTCAGCGCTTGAATTATGATTGCAACTTAATTTTATAATTGGGGTGTATAAAAGTGTGCATTATTCCAGCTACATGTTGAATGAGATGTTTTTTTTTTCTGAATAGGAATTTCCCATTTTAAGCAATTAAAACTATAACATTGCGTCAGCAACAAGTCAACAACATCTTTCACAAAAATCCTTCTAAACGTGAAAGCTAAGGAGACATTTCTTCATGAAACCGTAATCTGTCTGTTTCCATTTCAGTACCATTATTATTTGTTTAGTCATCTTAAACTCGCTGACATTAGCATGAATTAATATTTAAACCATCTTGCAAATCGTAAGATAAAACGCTAAGTGTCCGTTTCAGCAGATACCACCCCACTACTTTGTGATTATGCTACGTTTTGGGCTTGCTAAGTTTCCCTTAAATGTCTCTGAAAATATCGGATAAAGCAAATGTATATTATTCAGGTAGGTGCAAGATTATTTGACAAAAAGGTATAAAAATAATAAGCATTCTTTTTTCAAAATTACCAAAATATCGTAACAAAATTCGATTCCAATTTAGGTAACAGTTTCTTTAATGGTAGCTGATAACAAATACTTCCCACACACTATAAGACCCAGTCTCAATGTAAAAATAGCTCTATGGTGTACGGAAATACGTCAGGAACTTTCAACGAACCAACTCAATTGTATTAAAATCTAAAACCGGCCAAGTGCTAATGAGGACACGCGCAGAACCGTTTCTGAACGAATTTTATTATTTTTTTCGAGTTAAAAAAAAACAAAGAAGTTAATAGATTGGCTTGTAATTTATATGTCAGAAATTTCTACTCATATAGTTTTTCTAAATTTAAGACTCAATGGAGATAAAATAGTAGGTTTTCATCAATATTCTTAAATAATTTTAAAACTAATTATTTTAGAAGTAAAAGAAAACATTCTCCCAATATGCCATTTCATTTAATTCATACGCAAAAAGCCATGTACCGGTTACGTACGCCTGATACTTCGTTAATGAAATGGGTTTTGGTGAAATTAAACTATACAATTCCGACGCACACTCCAAAATGCAACTGATAGAAAATCGATAGGCTAGCAACTCGATGTCGATGCTCAAGACTTTGGAGTTGTGACTTGACGAGTGCATCATTTCCGACGAACTTCTTGGCTTATTCTCTATTTTAACACAAGAATCAAGCTGAAATGTATCAGATCCGTCATAAAGATGAGAATAGTATTCCATACGCGATCGAATTTACGCTTGATAAAGTTTGGGCAGTTGTTCCGGCGTCAAGTACCGTCTTACCCTTGCTAGATTTCCCTACTCTTTAGGAGCCAGCTAAGCTTCTGACTCGATGTATTACCCAAAATTGAGAGTGCATGTTAACAGAACACCAAGAAGATCAAAATAATCAGTTACCGGCACAGTACACCTTAGATAATAATCAGAGCCGGGTGGATTTAGCTCATGCGTCTAGTTTTAATAGATACTTGCCTAAATTGGCATAACATCATTTAGAGTTTGTCTACAAGGATAAGTTCAAGCGGTCAACTATAGCATAACGCAGAGACTGGATCTGTGTGTCCACTAAGCTCGTGCGCTGGACACGTATCTTTCAACAATATTACTTTTATCTGCATACACAGAGAATCCAAGTAACTTGTATAAAACGACGTCAGTCGCGTACAAACTTACCTACGAGTATATATATTCACAAAATAATAATGCAGGGTGTACCTATGGTCATATTTTAAATGCTACTGCCCATGCAGATGAGCAACTTTTTTCAAGGAAGTAATAGTAAGTAACAGCTAAGGAGTGGCATTCCTTGCCGGAATCTGTGTTTCCTGATGGCTACAACCCGGGAACCTTTAAGTCAAGAGTGAATAGGATACTTCTAGGTAAGCGCACTCCTTCGTCGATCGCATCGTTGCTTTCAATCAGGTGAGATAGCGGTCAAGCGCGGACCTATCAAGAATAAAAAAAAAGATAATTCACAAAAAAATAGGACTTAAGTACAAAGTTATCATTAGCTGATGAAAGTTAGTATGGTTAATTATTTTTTTAAGAATGTTTATTTTTATTATTATTATTGAAGGCTCGAGCTTAACCAATATCTCAAGATGGAAAAAGTTGGAAAATATTCTATTACTGATAAATGATAAATGATAAATGATATTTATTTTGTAAGTAGGTTTAAAAAAACACTTTTACACGTCAATTTTTTTTTGTCATTTTAAACTAGATGAAGCCGGTGTTTCCTAGCTGACTACCCTGAGAAGAAACACCGAAACAAACTCAGGGGTCAAAGTCTGTTTTAAAGTCCATACAGTTAATATGTAATGGTCAAATCACATGAGAACAGTGCAGATTTATCTGAGATGGTCTTTTGAAGAAAGAACCATACAAATTTGAGTGGACCTGTCCAGTCAGTGCAAGCATTTGTCAGTATTCGCAAAGCTCAACCCAGGACTACTAAGGAGCTCAACGACTTGACGAACAATACCAAGGAAAGGACATTTGGGTAGGCCGCAGAATATACTCAAATTGCCAGACATACGTTAAAATTACTGAAAAGGAAAAAAAAAAGGCAATCAACATTGTTCTCACGTTCACAATAATAAAAGTAAATATATAATTTACAAAATGTAATTTACTTAATAAAGTAAATATTGATGTCAAAAATAAAAATAAATAAAGTCAAATTGCAAAATAAAAATAATCTACAATATCAAATTGTAAAATAATAATAATAATAAAGAGCACAATTGAAAATAAAAATAAAAGAGAAAAATAAGACAACAGTTGTAGTGCGTACTGGAGCAGGTCAATCCCAAGCCTTTTCGTCCTCAACATAGTCCTTTATAGAGTAAAAAGCCTTTTGACAAAGTTTTCGCTTTACAAATGTTTTGAATTTATTAAGGCTTAGTTGTTGAATGTGAATAGGAAGTTTATTATAGAAGTGTATACATTGGCATCTAAATGAGCCCCCTATTTTTTTTAGCCTGGTTGTAGGAACCACAAATTTGTGTTTGTTCCTAGTATTAAAATTATGGATATCACTGTATTTTTTAAACATTTTTATATTTTTATGTGCATACAATATATTCTCGTAAATATACTGTGAAGGTACAGTCATAATATTGATATCTTTAAATTTATCTCTGAGGGAGTATCTGGGACTTAATCTATAAATCGAACGAATAGCCCTTTTTTGCAATACAAAAATTGTCTGGATATCGGCGGCATTTCCCCACAGTAGAATACCGTACGACATAACACTATGGAAATAGCTAAAGTAAACTAAACGGGCTGTCTCTACATCAGTTAAATTTCGAATTTGTCTTACAGCGTATGCTGCAGAGCTAAGTTTTTTTGATAATTTGTCTATATGTGGGCCCCACTGAAGTTTAGCATCCAGAGTTATGCCCAAGAACACTGTATTATCTTCAGGACTTACTACTTCTACTATCTTTACTACCGACAGAAGTAGTATTTAAAATATGACGCCCATTTCTGTGCATAAATTAGTTTTATTATTTTTTAAATTATGTTTTTACTTTGAATAACCGTAGAAGTTATGTTAAAAATGATTTTGGTATACATTTCCGAAGATTTAAACCATTTTATTTCACACATATTTTGCATAAATTTTTCATCATCATAATATGTGCTGGTGCTAATTTTTAGGCACACCCACGACTTTAAGATGAGACATCAAGGTTGCTTGTAGGCAGTAATTAAATGCCTAAATAAGGCTTGAAGAGTTGCAAAAAATACCTCTCTCAACTAATTGTTCACTCTTAAATAAATTAAGCTTATTTGTTATATTTGTTTTTTCTTAGTGTTTAGCACTATATAAATGAATGAATATTAATTTCGTTTCCGTGGAATTTTCAAGCACCTTGCTGATGGATGTCGTGCAATGTATTTTAATAAAAAAAACAAACTCTAAAGAGTTCTAGTTAATTAACTGACTTCAAAAAGGAGAAGGTTCATTTTTTCCTTGAAATACATTTTAATCAGCGTGTCCACCATCGTTTAAACTGAAATGAATGTAGCCTTCTTTTATTTGTTGAGGAATTTTGAAATCTTATGAAGAAAGCTTATGAATGGGATTCTCTGCCACAGTCTATGTTTCCTGATAGCTAGCAACTTAGGGGTCTTTAAGTCAACTGTGAATAGGCAACTTCTAGGCAAGCGTGGATAATAATAAAAAAATCTGAAATGGCTCGGTAGTGAAATTTTAATAATTACAACTATTGATTTTCTAAAGTTTCGGTTCTTGACACGGACAGCGGAGTTTTAATAATAGACTCCTGTTTTAACCTTTGGGTACAGAACCCTAAAAAGTACATATTGTAAGGCATTTATTTTTTATCACACTCGCACTGCCAAGTTAAATTGCTTCAATAGTTTTGAAAAAGCTTATTCATCCGAGTCTTTTTGTTAAACAGTTCTAAACAAAAACACTTAGGAAATCATTAAAGCAGGGTTAACCGTTTCAATTGGCAAGGGTTTCTAATACAGAAACTTGTTCTTATAGTATAATAGAAATAAGGCAAACTTTGTCCATTACTTAATCGAATCAAATTAATGTCACCCACGTACATACTTGAGAAACTTATGGAACATTTTGAGCAAATTACGCTGCAACATATTTTTGATACCCACTGTTGGGACTCAGGCCTCCTCTCTAGGAGAGGGTATGGGCCGTAATCCACCACGCGGGCCCAGTGCGGGTTGGTGGATGTCACATGTTTTCAAATTTTCGGTTCTAGGACATGCCGGTTTCCTCACGATGTTTTCCTTCACCGTTTTGAGAGCAGTGGTGATGAAATAAATTACACAAAGTAATACGCCTGGCTGGATTTGAACCCGCAACCTACAACTCGTGACTCGGGGCCGTTACCTTTCGGCCGCCACTGTCATTTGATATAAATAAATTAATTATTTATTTAACTTCCTGGTTGGTCAAATGATTACAAGTGTTGCTGATTAGCAGGAGATTCTAGATTTATACCCTGATAGGGTTGGGATGTAAGGTTTTTCCATCAGGAATTAGTCAGAAGCAGTCTTGAGTTATGCTGCTAGTTGATAGCAACAAGCTCGCCCCTTGAACTTAAAATAACGTATTGCACTCTGCTTTTCATTTTTGTTTTTGACGCTCAGCTCAGCTGCTCTTTGCGTTCCAGCTCCGCAATAAATAAAAACGAATAAATTTTAGACAAAATATGTGATCTATTTTGTAAACCCACCAAACTGCATGACAGTTGGTCGGCGGGATTGGCGGATGACGGGAATCTTTCTAACTATCCCGCAGCAATGGCGGGCGGCCAAGCGGGACCCGCCTATAAAGCTGACATATTTTTAAGGTGTGCTTAGAACACAACACGTCGTTGACCAAGGCCTAGTCCTTTTTCAGACTGGGAGCTACACTCTGCTTGATCCTTTGGAGAATACTGGCATGATGTTATGTTGTTTATTTATTGATTCCTGAATAGTTTACTTATACCACAATACAGCATGGTGAGTTCCCAACAAGTAATTGAAAATTACTCTTTCGTTTTGTGGGTATTCTATTTATGAGAAGTGTATCAAAACACTTTATTTAATACATATTTGGACATTGGTCATTCATTAAAATAAGTCTCGCTTGTTAGAAATTGTAAGTACAATGTACTGTCGTATTTAAGGGTAACAGAAGCGAAAAACTTGTAACCGAAATTGATGTAACAATTACCAAGATAAACTCAGAAAACAAACAGACATGTTGTCGTCGCTAAACTCTGGCTATAAATCGGAACGCGCTCGTTTTAATTTATTTTTATTAAACGATAAACTATTTTAATAACCGTAAACTTTTATTAAATGCTATGATAGCTTCTGATCCCGAGCTGTCTAGACATTCTTGGCTAGAAGATTAGATTTTAAGGGAAGACATTAAAATGCTACTTATGCTTTTCAATAAGAAAATTTAAATAGTGAGACTAAATCAAAACAATTTTTTGCTGTATTTCGTACTAATTTTGTCTCACGGCTTTACTTTTGTGACCGGCATGGCGACCACACAAATCGAGTTTTTTTTTTCGGAATTAAAAGAAGATATTTCAGATATCATCTTTCCATCAGTAAAATAATTCTAACAGTCAAATTAGTATTTCCAAATTAGTATTATATTAAGGGCTATGCTCGGAGTTTCCTTGCGTGATTGCGTCAGAAATGAGGATATCAGCAGGAGAACCAAGGTTACAGACATAGCCCGAAGAATCGCCAAACTTAAGTGGCAGTGGGCAGGGCACATTGTTGACAAAACAGATGGTCGATGGGGACGAAAGGTTCTGGAATGGCGACCACGTACCGGAACACGCAGCGTTGGAAGGCCTCCCACACGGTGGACCGATGACCTGGTTAGGGTCGCGGGAACCCGATGGATGCGAGACACACAGGACCGGTCATTGTGGCGACATTTGGGGGAGGCCTATGTCCAACAGTGGACGTCTTTCGGCTGAAAGTATGATGATGATTATATTATCTCTTTAAGTATTATGTATCTACACCTGAACAAAGAAGTTTACCTGTTTATTGTTAGGATATTTTTGATAAATGGAATCGTACAATTAGAAGGGTTGCTCCTAAGACCTCGCTTGAGATCACTCTGTATACATCTTCAACAGTGTAAATATACGTACGCAACACGATTCAGAATAAATTAACCCCTCTAATTACAGAGCGTTGATGTTCTCTAATTTAAAATTAGCACACCAAAATAGGCACAAAATATTCGAATGTAAGCTAATCTCGAATATAATTTTCTGCCATTTACTTTTACATGTTTATTTCGTAAGATATCTAATTACTGAAATAAATTACTAATTACACAATTAACTTAATTACCTACTCGATTTAAGTCACTGGCGTCATGTTGAAGTTAAATGTTTTGAGAGTAGTCTTGTAGAATGTAATCGCGTCGGTCTTGGAAGACTTCTAACTTTTAAATTGTTGGATTATTTTTCCAATTCCAATGGATTAAGGCTGAAACGCAACACAAATCTCAGCTACAGCTAAAGAAAACAAAAAGGAATATATATTTCCTTCTCTGCATGCATCTCTCGTAAAACAAAAGCCTCACATTGAATTAGAAGACGAAGGCAAGTAATTATTTTCGTCTGACGTATAATATTCTACCAAAATAAGGTTACTAGGTAATCTGTGCAATAGCCACTTAATGTCTAAAGGCGTTCCACCTCTCATTAGTGACGGTCGACTAATTTTATTTGTCACCTTGTGGCCTTTATCAGAGTTTATAAACAAGAACCTATGTAGTAAGCGTGTGTACCTACAAGTAGGGACTGTTTGATGAAATACTTGTTCAGGTAGTTAATTCTTTAATTATAAATATGGCGAGTTCAAAGACCTTATAGTTCAATGTTCTGTGTTTACCATGACCATCTTTTCATGTGGTTAGAGGATTTTGTTTAAAAATCAATATAAGTCAAAAAAATAATAACTTATAAACGATGTAATTTTTTTATAATTTTTTTTCAGTCATTAGATAACTCCTTCCGCTCTAGGTAGAGCAAGGGTAGTTTTAGACTTTTACTGACTGAAACCTGCCTGTGTTCTTCCAGTGTCTCCACGGTCGAGGGTTACGGGAACTCTTTCGAACAACTTTGCAGCCCATAAGTTAGGCCAAACCTCACATAACTCAAGTAGAAAAAATCAACCCGAAGTGATCATTATTGCTACTCACTATGATTGCTACAGGCAAACTTGTCAGGTATACCCTAGCGTGGCTACCTTTAACCAGATTTGGAGGAGTTATTTGATTAATGGCCGCCTTAAAAAAAATATGACTATGAAGGTGATGTCACATGACTTCCTGACACCTGTTTTGACTATTATCTGTATTTCATTAGTTCCTTTTATGCTTCTATGTAGTATTAAGGTAATTCGTACCATTGTTTTGTTCACAATGATCAATTAGGTTAATGCAATCCGAAGTAGTTAGTGATTGGGGCGATTGGTATGACCATTGTTTGGTACCTATTTTAATTCAGTAAAGTTGATTAGTTTGCCCTTAAAATGTAACTTCCTGGTTTTAAGGGCATGTCTTTCTTACACAATGATGGACGTTAAGTTTTGTGAAGTCCTGACAGCAAACTACAAAGCCATTTCAATTATTCAAAGTCATTGACACCAAAATACATAATATAATTATATAACTAACCACTGCCAGCGGCTTCGCCTGCGTAATAATAGAAAATTGTCCCAAAGGAACATGCCCCCGGGATAAAAATTATCCTATGTACTATTCCAGGACATGGTCTACTTATGTATAAATTTTGATCGAAATCCTTTCCGCCATTCGAGCGTGAAGAGCATAACAAATATATACCTATATATATATAAAAGGAGAAACTGACTGACTGACATATCAACGCACAGCCGGAACTACTGAGACTAGGAGCGTGAAATTTTGCATAAGGTTTCCTTTTATAAAGTAGACGAGCACTAAGAGAGGATTTCCTAAAACTCACCCCCAAGGGGTATAAACGGGTGTCCAAAGTTTGTATGGAGAAACCTTCTTTTTCGGGTGAAGCCGCTGGCAGAAGCTAGTACACATATAGACAAACGTATACACACTCACAAACTTTCACCTTTATAATATTAGTGTCATGTTGTAAAGAGAGAGAGAGAGCTAATTTTGTCTTCAGAATCATTACACCTGTTTGAAAAATATCTATCAACGACTTTCAATTCATACCAACTTAAACAACAAATGACTTTAAAAAAAAAATAAACAAAAAAAATCTGAATATTGTTAGGTTCGTAAGTCGTTGTTTTTGGTACTGTCTTACTTATTTTTTAAGTTGTCTTCTTCAATCTTTTTAATTTTTAGTTTTTTAGCTGTAGGAACTAACACTAGATAGTGAACAAGTTCTTTGGTAAGTTATCTATAGGACTGACATTATACTCATAATAATTACGACTTGAGAACTTCTTTTCTGTTAGCTGATTTTTTTTTTGGTCTCTCTGAAACTCTTTATTTTTTAATAACTATAGTAAAGTCAATTTACATACTTCCACTATGATATACCGCGGTAAGTACAATAGTCACTGACGCTCAAGTTTTATAACAGGTCATCAACTATCAGTATCAACAAATTGTGTTTTCAATAAAACCTAATAATATTGTAGTTTAATCCTACGCTCATTGTAGTCTATAAAGTTTGCTCGTAACATTTCTAGACAATTGTTTAGTTACGCGGCCCGACAAAGATTTTGTAGTGTTTATAAAGCCGATTACATCTTTTACGATTTAAGCAAGTTATGATATTAAATAAATATCAATAAGTACAAGAAGTCATCAACGACTCTCAAAATCAACATACGAGTACGCAAATTGTACGCTATTTACAATTATTAGGTTACAATTATACTAATGTAGTATATAAGCACTTTCTGTTACGAACACACTAACAACGTATAGACTAGGGCTTTCAATCCGGAGTTCCGGAATTTCATAACTCCGGAGTTTCGGAGCGACTTTAAGCATTTTTAAAATCCGGAGTTGAAATAGAACATGTAACTATTCGAGTTTGAATGCCCTAGTATGGACTATTGGGTCTGAATTAAATAAATTTTAATTTAATTTAAAAAAATCCCTAGAGCTGTAGATTGATTTGGCCCTTGCAAACCATAACTGAAGTAACACTGTGGGTTTTAATCAATGAAAGCCTGGCACTCCTTCTTCTTCCACCCAGAGTGGAAGAACTATTTGATGATTTTATTCATTTATTTATTTTATACTTTATTGTACACTATTACACATACAAAAGGAAACTAAAACTAAAACACAGTATACAATGGGCGGCCTTATCGCATTCCGTGATTTCTACCGGGTAACCTGGAATGGACAGTAATTGCCTGGACAAGAAATGGGGCTGTCACATGACCAGTATTAAACATATATATTGTAATAGATACACAGATCATAGATACGTATGCTATATAATAGATATATACATACATATTGAAATATTCACAGAGAAAGGTAATGTCCAAACGATTTTCCACTTAAAAAAATAATTAAATACCTCAATTGATTTATTTAAAACAGACCAAAAGAACTCTCTGGAGCTGTAAAAATAATTATATACGATCGTCGTGTATGATCTAGCCCATACCCACATAATTTTAAGTAACTTCATGACTAACTGTTCAAATCACTGAAAAACAAAACTTTCTGGTGTCAGTGTGTAATTTGATTATTTGCCTACGCGCGTACTTATACGTAGTAACACTACGCGTACATTAGTCCGTCGTGTCAGTAAATACAAATTATTGCGAAGAGTACATTACGAGCGGAATTGTTAGTACGATCACCTCTAGTAAAAATTTCGCGGAGCACCTCTGCGTACGGATTTGTGGCTAGTGTCTTCTCGCACCAAGATTGATGTAGCATCGGAAAGGCTGAATTTTTGGGTTGCCCCCCAATAAAAACATTCTACGTAACATATTGTGGAAACAAATGAGTTCTCAGAAAAAAAAAATCCGCAGCCTGAAAGTAAATAGACTACGCATAAACGCTATCTTATCTGTACAATTTTTCCTTACAGTTTAATAACCCCTCACGCGCGGGGGGTATTATTATTACGTAATTGCGTGATTTGAGGTATAATCACAAAAAAAAAACTATTTCTGATTTTTTCCAGGAAAAACGAAGATATAGAGACCAAAATTTTCGGTCGAATAAATTTCGTACACCCGTGTGTACAGTACGAAAATTAAGCATTTTTCAAGGTCATTCAAGTTGTACAAACATATGCATAATTGGCGTTCGAGGGGGAAATAATTATTTTTATTTCATTCACAGTAAATATTAAGTAGGTAAGTACAACTAGTTATTAAATGAGTGTATCGGCTGCGGTCACATTTCACTTCATCCTCGCTTCTGTGGTACTCTGATGATCGCTATGCAATTCTCACTCATCCAAATATGAATTGTGCTCGCAATGGACATACTAACGCTCATTAAGTACGTGTTGAGTACGCTATTCGTGCGAGCGAGCTTAGGTAATGTATCCCGCTTTAGTACTTTGTGGTTAATAGTTTGAAGTTGTTCACTGGTCAAAATAATTTCAAATACACAATACTCCATTCTTTTTCTAGTCCTATTATGTCAATTTGATTGTAAACGTATTTGTTGACTAAAAGTATCGACATTTTTTTTGTAGGCAAATTAGTATCTACTTAGATTTTTAAATATACCTCTTAAAAATATCATTTATAAATTAAAAAGACTTGAAAGGTTATAATAAAGTTTTCACATTAAAAAAAAAAAAATTACTTTAATTTTTTCAACTTTAAAATTTACTACTTGACATTGTCGCATGTAATACAAAGAATGGCAAGAGTTTATCCATTAATGCCAAGACTCTTTGCTTGAAGCTTTCATTTAATGCTCTGTTTGCCCACTAGTTGAATCCACTGTCCTATGCGGTCCACTCGGTTTGCCAGCAAAAACTACGGCTTAGCCTCACAGGTCGCAATATTTTTGACTTTGCTGTGCTAAGTGAAGTAAGCCTCTCAAATTTACTATAACATTTTTATATTTGTATAAGCGCATTTTCAGAAGAATGTTAATGGAAACCTTCCAAGCTTAAAAAAATAGTAGGCCTGCCACAAAGTTGGCGAACGACCTGGTGAAGGCTTTGGGAATTCGCTAAATGCGATGGCACAGATCCGGACAATGTAACGACACTAAAGAGAGATCCATGTCCAGCAGCGGACGGCTTACTACTGAAATAGTAGTGATAATGATTAACACTTAATAGATTAAGGTAAATATTTGACTTGCTAACTTTACTTAGCCAAGCAAAGTCAAAGTACGATATACGGATCTCGCTACGAAGCTACGTCGTAGCATTCTCGTAGCACGTTTTAAATTTTCGTAGTTTAGCGTAGCAGCAACTTATTGAGCTAAACAAAGTTAGTCTGTTGTTGCGTGAAGGTGTTTTAATAACCCGTAACCTACATGTACGTTATTTT
Organism: Mythimna vitellina; assembly: GCA_949316375.1. NCBI lineage: Eukaryota > Metazoa > Arthropoda > Insecta > Lepidoptera > Noctuidae > Mythimna > Mythimna vitellina. Next base: position 14,562,137 of record OX438686.1, read on the forward strand.
AAAGTGAATATCACGTTCAACGTAAAGTGGATAGCAGCTTTTTAACTTTTTTATGTAGACGTAGCTAACATGTTCAGGTTTAATGTGTCCTTGTAGTTATAGCTTTTTTCAAAATACTTTTTTTAATGGTAACAAGTAAAGTTTTATGAAAACTTATGGTATTCAAAACAAAAACGCGTATTCGTATTCAATCAGTACCTATATTGTTTGTATATATATTTTTGGCGGTAACCTCTTATAAACACTATATTAGTAAACATACGTGAACCCTTTTTTATTTCTCATAGAAATTGTAAAAAATAATATTTACTTACGTTCTGGCCAAGTTCTCAAGACTCCAAATATTTCAAAAGTATTCAGAGCTAGGGGCGAAAATTAAATTCCTTTGAGTGAAGATTCAAGGTGAAACACGTTACTTTGACTAGGGCGACATCGACGTGAATCAAATAAAGAGTGTTCAGTGCCGATTGCGGCTCGTTCCCCATGCAAATTGATGCGGAGTGACAAACCGGATTGGATTATATTTAGGCAGTAGTTACATGAAATATTATGCGAACAGACCTGTTAAACTTTTGGGTTGTAAACTATCTGGAGCCACGCCGAGGGTTAACCATAGGTTATATCCTACTTCTACACTAATATTATAAAGAGGTAAAGTTTGTTTTTTTTTTTTTTGTTTGTTGGAGTTAATAATAAATTAATAATAATAAATTTATTTGATCCAAAACATCCAATTAACACACAAGAGCTAAACAATCTCAGGTTATAAGTAGGTACATAGTAAATAAAAACTGTGGACAGAATCTTGTGTCCAAAAGTGTTGTATCTTTTAGTTTAGTCAGTCCATATATTTAGTTGAGACCATTAGGACCCCAAACTAGGTAAGAAATGCCTGTATTTTGGAAGTCCATTGATTCCTCCTAAATCACAATGTGTTACTTATTCCAATTTATAACATACATATATATTTTTACATGTTGGCTCTTATACTTTAAACTATCTAAGTTAATCTCTGGAAGTACTGGTCCGATAGCAAAATTTTTTTCGCCGCAGTTTTCTAGCTACTTTATTCCTGAGTGATATAGACTGTAAAGCACGCGAACGAAGCTGCGGGAAAAACTAGTTACTAATTATAGACGTTTTGGCACTTAGTTGTGGCGTCTTTTGCACATGGCGCTTGTGATAAATAGAAACTGGTGCGTTGTTACTGTAGAAGTTTTTATTTTCGCGTAAAACGATGATGATATAAAAATATGAAGATTCTATTCGTGTACGGCGTTACGGCCGCAGTTTAGTAAACAGTAAAGAGTTGCCTTGTCGCCCATCATAAAACTCAGTTTTATGGTGAAATTATGCGCTCCCGTGCCCCACCGGACGACAATAAACTTATTTTACAGTTTCATTGACGCTCAGACATTCTGATGACTCTTGTATGCATCCTGATATGCAGTTAAAAAAGCTTTTACTTGGATCACACTATTTCATTCATTATCATAAAATTGTAATGATATCTCTGTTGACGTCGGTTTGATTACTTAATGGGATCTTCGGTTTACGGGCCCGGAAAATGTGTTTTAGACATTTTTGAAAATGAGGCTTTTAAAGGTAGCGTCGTCGTCGTGATAATCATTTTTTTTTCTATCATGTTAATGTAAATAAGAGTATAAATATTTATTTTAATGTAAGAATAAATAAGACATTATTTAGTGGTCGGGATCGCTATAACAACGTTAAATACATAATCTCTCATTTGATTATCCCTTACCCAGACTTACGGGATGAGATATGTTTAACAGTTCTTTTTTTTAGGTGGGTAATCATCCAATCACTTCTCTCGCTCTAGGGCGAAGCGAGAGGGCATATCAGCCTTTTAATGATTAAAACCCACTCCTACGTTCCTTCTTTGCCTTCGTTCTAGGGCCCGAGGTCATAAGTTAAACAGTTAACAAACAACAGCTAACAATGTAAAAAATAAATACTTAATTTTTAAATCGCATTTCAAGATCAGGTGTAAAACACTACAGATACAAGTTTTTCATGTGACAGTTCAAAAATGACAACAATAAACAAAGAATGAACGAACAACAAAGTAATATACAACAAGAAGAAAGTTTGGAGAGTTTTTCGTTAATTTGTAAAGAGTTGTTGACCAATGCACAAAATCAGATTAAAGAGTCACGTTCTTTATGTCATTTTAGCCGTGAGTCGCCGGAAAATTATTACTAAGAAGTTCCAAAACAAAATTACGAGAATCCACGTTTTTCTTATTCTTTTTTGTTTTGTAACTTGTTACTTAAAATTTATTATGTTCATCTTAGACGACGCGACGCGAATTATAACAATAAAACAATTTAGAGGGCTCGCTCTTAATCAGGAAGAAAGGACTATGTTTGATAAGATTATTATGATTTGCTTTGTCTTTTTACTTTTTGGTAGTACTTTGTTTGAGAGACTTTTTCGCAAAATTTAAAGAAGATACAACGGAGATTCGGTTAGGTTAGCTTATGTTTTAAGTCCTCTTAATTACAATTTTTGAAAAAGTTATTTAGCCATAAACAGCCATCGCTGCATCGCCCGGTTGTCACCATTGTGTGAACCGCCGGGAGGACAAGGTGGAGCATACAGTAGAGGTGTGCCCCGCTTGGGCAGAGCACCGCTTTGTTCTCGTAGAGGCGATCAACGGCAGCGATCTCTCGCGCCGGGCCTTGGTAAAGGCCATGGTCCGGAGCGAGGAGGAATAGCAGACGGTCGCCTCCTTTTGCGAAGTAGTAATGCTAGCAAAAGAGGGAACGAAACTTACGCCCCAGCCGTCGGGATCCCGATCCCGATTTCCGGCCACCATAGGGACGAGTTTACTGACGACGAGCAATGGATAGCTCGCAGTCCGACTGTCCGGACCTAGCCCAAGTCGTTGATGGCGCATAGTAATCCACGCGTGCCTCCAGGAGATGTCAGCATACCGTAAGGACCCTGCAGGGTTGAAGCCTACTGGGGCCATGGGTTCGCTTCTGAAAGGAAAACCCAGAGCCCTGGAATGCAAGTCAACAGCAATTTACCAAACATTTTAGCCTATACTCGTATTTTTTTTTCTTACTCATTACTGTCCCACTACTGGGCAAAAGCCCCCCAAGTCCTTTAAGACATTCTTCTCCCGCGTCGTCTCGAACCAGTTCTCGTGGTACGCGTTCAGGGGAATTAGACAAGTGGCTTTTGTGTTAGCGTTCCCGGCAAATGCTAAGTACAAAATATATGGCAATGACATTACCTGTCACGTCGCTTGCCACGTGACTTCTACGCAGGGTAGTCTTTTTAATCGAAAGGTTAACTGGTAGAGAATACCTTGTTACATACTTGGAATATACGAGTAAGTGGACTTATTCCACGACTACACAGTACCGCACTTATTGTACATAAAGTTGAAATAAGTAATGTTAAAACGTAATACAAAAATCACTTTTGTTCACACATTCATCCGCCGTGAGACACACAATTATATATTTTTTTTAATTGATATTTTTTAAATATTTGTTCCTATATTGTGCGTGTTTAATAACCATGTTTCTTTATTTCTCGTCTTTCAATTGTCCGAATAACTTACGAAAACAATTAATACGGTTAATCGAATCTCCATTGTACCTACTCATAAACTGTTTAAAAAAAACATTCACAGATATAATAGTTAAAATAACAAACCTTAGTAATATCCCATGAACACTCAAACTATTCATTGCTCGACAAAACGACTTCCACTAGACTTCAAGCAATAAAAGGGGCACGACATAATCAGTACCTATACGTCCAAAGATAAACGTATATTAGAACGAATTCCATTGTTCGATGACACAGTTCCTCGTTCTATCTACATTGAGACTTTAAGAGGTCCTATGGAGGCTTTAACAAAAGACGCCCGGCCTACACTCGACCGTAGGAGGATAACGAGAGACCGTGTTCGACAAACAGCTTTGTAGCTGAGACACTAGCCATGCCTTCGGATGCGTCCGTGAAGCTCGGCCGCTCGCCCAATTGTTTGCCGAGACACTCAACTTCTTTATGTTACTTGAGATAGTTTTATATAGCGGCTATTAAAGTTTATTGATGGTGCTTATAGATTTGCATCGTGTATGTGGGCCAGTAAATAATGTTATGAGGGGTTTTGAATAACCCGTTTTCGTGTCAAACGCCTTGTCCGTAAGATATGTTATCCTATGCCTCTCTTAAAATCGCCTTTTTTGAAAATGCCTATTATTACCACTTAGTGGTATCACGCATTCGGATTTGTTAACAGCATGACATATTAATAACTGTGCTATACAATCAGGCTAGATATTAAATAGTTGTACAGTTCGCAGTCAGTTCTAAGAACGCACTGTGTCAAAAGTAGTTACGGAACAACAAAAATAGTACAGTTTTGTGGAATTGCTTGCAAACATTTTCAATGTCATACTTCGTTATAATGAAGGACACGATGTAATATTTTTAAATAGCCGAAGTGGACAATTCATAAAAATATTAATTTACATATCATTAACAAACAGTATGGTGATCCATCATTTGGAAAGGTAAACGTTTATTGTATGTGGGTGTTCTTTTGTCCAGTCACCTACTTTTCTTCAGCATTCGATGGTCAATATGTTCAGGACAGGGCTTCTATTATGCAAGTTTACACTAAACGTCGTGTCGACACGTCCAGTTTCGTATCTTTGTTTGTGACAGTCATTGTGTGACGTGCTTCTGATCGATTTGCGGCGTGCCTCAATAGCCTGTCGGTTGTGGTCACGTCCAGCGAGCGCCGCGTTCTGTTATAAACGGACTTTGTAACGCATCAAATGCTGACTATGATATAAACCCCGCCGCTTCCATATTGTTACCAATATTATAAAAGGGCATTTCCATGTGCTCAGACAGACAGTCATAGCCATTTCGCAGTACATATTGTACATTCCGTGTCGAGAGTTCAGTTGTTGTGTAACCAGTGTGTCTTAGTGTAACCTCTGTTCATTAAATATTCTTTTAGCAGTAACAAGTGTTTTTTTTTAAAAAGGACCCACGGATCGCCATCCTAACAAACTGGTGTCAGAAGTGGGATCCCAGGAAAATCGTTAAGTACTGGGATCCATTAGGTGTAGGCGTCGCGAATATTTCCACGTGTCTGCACCATTGTTGTTTGGTCCGTGGTCGATGGTCCTTTGCAAGTGTCGTGGTCGACGGTAAATCTTAGGCTTCCTAAAAACGCCTAAGTCCGCGCTGCTGCTGCTGTGATCGACGATAAGTCTCCGCTGTGTAGCGTGAGCCCGCTTCACACCCGAACACATCTGCTACCACGTGGTCGACGGTCAGCCTCCACTTTCGAGTGTGAGCCCGCATCACCAGGTCAACACAAGATCTCTGAACTGCATCAACATCTCACGCATGGGATTTGTGGCTGTCTCTCCATCCATCATCAGCCACGTGTTTTGAGCGCACCACGTGCAGGAACTGCCTGCAATACGACTCTCTGGGTCGCCAGGCGCTGGCGCCGCGTGCTTCGTGACGTCACCTTTCCAGAATGTTCACGTGTGCGACTGCTGTACATCTGCTAATGTGAGTTTTTCAAATATTATAAAAGTGCTTTAGTGAAGTGAAGTGCCGTTTCCCAAATATCCAAATCACTCGTATTTAATTAAAACAAAACTAATTTAGATTTTTTTTGTGCATGCTTTGTTTTTATCTGATGTTCTGTAAGTGCTCTAAATAATAATCATATTGTTATTTTAATGTCTTTAAAGAAAGAAAAATCAGAGGAAATCGCATCTTCATCCAGTTCAGAATCAGAGAACATTCCAGTAAAGCATAAAACTAAAATGTCGGACAAAATTACCCTCAATGTTCTCACTAAATTCATTAAGCCCTATAACGGGGATCGCGAGTATTTACCCGCATTTTTAACAAACTGCGAGAGTGCGATATCTTTAGCAACTACAGAACAACAGAACTTTTTATGTAAATACATCATCTCGCAATTAGAAGGCAAAGCTCAGTTAGCCGCTTGCTTAAAGAAATTTGACAATTGGGCTGATATCAAACAGTTCCTTAAAACTACTTTTGGGGAGAAAAAACACTCCACACATTTATTAGTTAATTTACAACAGTGCAAGCAATTGCCTTCTGAAGACGCGATGCAGTATGCTGTGCGTATCGAATCATGTTTAACAAGATTGCAATCTGACATCCATTATAGCTGCGATAATGATAAAGAACTTATAGGTCGATTAGCCGCTATGGAAGATCTCGCCCTCAATACTTTCTTGTTAGGGTTGAACTCCAATTTTTCGCATATAGTGCGGTGTAGGAATCCTAAATCATTATCCGAAGCAATAACGCATGCCATTGAAGAGGAAAAAATATTTAATTTATCTAAATTAACTACGCGTTCTAATAAACAATGCACACATTGTAACAAAAGTGGTCATATCGCATCCGAATGTTACAAAAATAAGCGGTCTTCTCCAAATTTGTATCATGTAAATTCATCAGATAATTCCCATAATACTACTACTTCCAAGTTTGACCCCGAGAAATCATGCAAATATTGCAAAAAACGCGGTCATTTGATAAGCGAGTGTCGGAAACTTAAGGCAAAGAACTCACAGGCTAGTAATTCTACACCACCAAGTGCAAGTGCACCGAATAACAATGATAATCGCTCTAATGTGCATCAAATAGACATTAATAATTCCGATAATTTAAATTAAATAAGGTTTCGGTTTCGTGTCTACCGGAACCTTCAAATCATAAAAATGACACGCAAAATTCTAAACAATGTGTTTCCACATTTTCTCTAACACGTGAGCAAACGCTTAATATAAATTATAAAGTTTCCTTACCTCACGTTTATCTTAAAACAAATTATAATAATAAGCCTTTATGCTTTCTAATTGACACTGGTTCTTCAGTTTCTATTGTTAAACTTTCAAGTTTACTTAATAAACCAGTGTTGGGTCCCGAAATTATAAAACTTAGAGGTTTAAGCGATAATGAATCATATTGCGAATCCCTTGGGACTGTTAACCTAATTTTTGAACATGGCATTTCATCGAAAAATAAGATAATGTTCGAGTATTTATTTCATACTATTAACGATGCGGTCAACTTAAATTACGATGGTATTATCGGTAGTGATTTTATCCAACATTTTAAAATAGATATTCATTACTCTACCAATACTCTTAATTTAGAAGATTACAAAATAACTATTTCTCTCAGTAAGCCATCATATGTTATACCCCCGCGATCAGAAACTGTCATTGAGTGTCCTGTTTCCAATCTCTCTGAGATTACTAATCTAAAAGAAGGTTTGATCTTAGATCATGAAATTCGTGACGGTGTTTTCTTAGCAAACTGCATAGTGAGCTTAAAACCTAATAATAGAGTTAATGTCTCTATTCTAAACACCACGGAACATGAGGTCCCAATTTATAACTACGAAGTCAAGTTAACTCCACTTGACCAACTGCCTTCTAAATTAGATAACACTCATAAGGAATTTATTCACCAATTAGATTTCTCAAAAAACTGACCGGCATAAAAGAGTTCTTGAACAAATAAGGTGTTCTCATTTAAATCCGCAAGAACATAAAGCTTTGATGAACTGTATTTCCAAATATACGGATATATTTCATCTTGATGGCGAAAACTTAACTCATACAGACGTAATTAAACATTCAATTAATACTGGGGATGCACCCCCAATTCACGTCAAATCGTATCGTTTCCCTGAAGTGCATAAAAACGAAGTCGAAAAACAAATCACAAAATGCTCGATCAAAACATTATTCGCCCCTCAACTTCTCCTTGGAATGCGCCTGTGTGGGTGGTTCCGGAAAAAATAGATGCATCAGGTAAACAAAAGTGGCGGATTGTAATTGACTATCGACGCTTAAACGACGTTACTGTATCCGAGGTTTATCCTCTTCCTCTTATAACTGACATCTTGGATCAATTAGGTCATTCAAAATATTTTAGTACTCTTGATTTATCTTCAGGTTTCCACCAAGTCTTATTAGATCCTAAAGATACAGAAAAAACAGCCTTCAGCGTAACGACCAACAGTATATCAGGTCAATTTGAATTTACAAGAATGCCGTTCGGGCTCAAAAATGCTCCGGCGACATTTCAAAGAATGATGAATATTGTTCTCTCAGGACTTCAAGGTCTTCATTGTTACATATATCTTGATGATTGTATAATTTACTCACATAACCTTGAAACTCACATACAGAAATTGGAATCTGTATTTTCTAAACTTAGAGAGGCAAACTTAAAATTACAGCCCGATAAATGTGAATTTTTAAGACGAGAAGTGGCTTATTTAGGGCATATTATTACGGATAACGGTGTTTCGCCTAATCCAGATAAGGTAAAGGCTATATCTCAATTCCCCACACCGAAAACCCCCAAAGATGTAAAATCTTTTCTTGGATTAACGGGTTATTATCGTCGCTTTATCGAGAATTTCTCTTTTATAACTAAACCTCTCACATCTCTACTAAAAAAAGATGTTAATTTTCATTGGTCTCATGAACAAGAGCAAGCTTTCAGCATGCTTAAAGAAAAGCTCATCTCAGCTCCTTTATTACAATATCCAGATTTTTCCCAACCTTTTATTGTGACGACGGATTCTTCAAATTATGCCGTCGGAGCAGTTTTGTCACAGGGTGAGATAGGCAAAGATAAGCCCATAGCATATGCATCTCGCACCTTAAATAAACAAGAAGGTAATTATTCAACAACTGAAAAGGAGCTCCTCGCAATACTTTTCGCCGTTAACACATTTAGGCCCTATCTTTACGGTTATAAATTTAAAATCGTGACCGATCATCGCCCTTTAACGTGGTTATTTAACGCTAAGGACCCGGGTGGCCGTTTGTTAAGATGGCGACTAAAACTTGAAGAATACGAGTATGAGATTGTGTATAAACCCGGCCGAGTTAATAGTAACGCTGATGCGTTATCGCGTTATCCAGTCAATGCTGTGACTACCCCATGTTCCAACATCAACTCGACTACGTATGAGGAATACTTTAAAAAACAATTCACAAAAACCATTTCAGTTTGCGACACAAAAATCGTAGAACATAGCGAGAGTTTACACAAAGCAAAACAAAAGTGTATTGCCTGTCCAGTTTCTTTAGATCTAGATAACTCAATGCCGCATACAGAGCAATTATTAGCGATGCTTGACAACCCACAGGAATATCGCGCAGGCGAACGCGAACCTGACACCTCACAAACGGTTGTCTGTAAAAACAATAAGATACTTTATTTCTTATACACTAAAGTTCATCATTTCGATGAAACAACTTATAAAACTATTTATAACTTACTACTAAAATTACGTGATGATATTATTTCTAAAAACGATTACGAAAAAGAGTTAGCTTTGCCTGATTTTTCTGAACCATTTTCTAAACTAGTTTACGTTAAAATATATAATATAATCTCTTACATTTTTCATGGCACTAAAATTGAGATCCATATTTATAAAAATCAAATACTTTATCCAACTCCTGCCGAGATCGGTAACATCCTTAAAGAAAATCACGGGACGACTATAGCGGGTCATCCAGGCGTTAAACGCATGTTAAGTAGAATCAAAGCCTCATACTATTGGAAAGGAATGCGTTCAGATATTGAACGATTTGTTAAAGACTGTAAATTATGCCAAGTAAATAAACCTTTAAGAGCATCAAATAAAGCACCTATGGTAATAACATCAACGAGTACCAGGCCCTTTGAAAGACTAGCCCTCGATATCGTTGGTCCTTTACCCGAGGCAGGCCTTCAAAAATTCAAATATATTTTAACGCTTCAGGATGATTTAACAAAATTTTCATGTGCCTATCCTATGATAACCTGTACGACTGATGAAGTTGCACGCAGCCTCGTACATTTCTTTTCATTATTTGGTTTTCCCAAAATGTTATTGACGGATCAAGGTACAACCTTTACGTCAGAGTTATTTAGGCAGTTAACTGAAATTCTTAAAATAAAAAATCTATTTTCTACTCCATACCATCCTCAAACAAATGGCGCACTAGAACGAAGCCATGCTACTCTTAAGGAGTACTTAAGGTCTTTTGTTAACGAAAATCAAAACGACTGGCATTGCTATCTAGCAACAGCGATTCTGTCATATAATACAACCAATCATTGCACTACCGAATTCTCGCCTTTCGAACTTCTTTACGGTTATAAGCCATCAATTCCCAGTAGTGTTTACGAGTCGAATAATAACGTTACCTATCAGGAATACATTCGTGCTTTACAATATAGGATGAGATACTCCCGCGAAAAAGCTATTGAAAATATGAATAAAAGCAAAGAATCCTCAAAAACATATTATGATTCGACAGCCCGAGAAAAAACATATAAAACCGGTGATTTAGTTTATTTAAAACACCATCACAGACTCCGTAAGGCTCTGTCCCCTGTGTGGAAGGGACCATTTAAGATTTTAAAAACACATGGTAAAAATAATGTCACTCTATGCGTCAATAGAAAACATGTAAAATATCATGTTAACGAAATTAAACCAGCGTGAATATTTGTTTCAGATGTTTCGTGTGTTCAAGTTTGTCCGAGCCAATTGAAATAATAGAACATAGTGCAGGAATCTATTTTGATCCAACATCAATAGTCTATTTCCAAAACGATAACTGGAATGTTATCACATACGTAGACATGATTCCTATTAGACCTTATATGGAAAATATAGAAAAGTCTATTGAAAATATATCAAATTTTTGCGAAAAAACTCGTAATTTACCTAACATCAATTTAGAGTGTAAGGATACTATTAACCCCTTAGAAATACTTATTAATTCTAATAATCTTAAGTTGGAATCTTTGTCGCATCTTATTTCCGATAATCGTCAAAAACGCGCTCTTGAATTTGGAGGCGAAATTTTAAAATTCTTTTTTGGTACATTAGATGCTGACGACGCTAGAAAATACGACGAAGCTGTTAGCACTTGTCAACAAAATGAGCATCATATTTATTCTTTAATGAAAGATAACATACATGTTGTACGCTCTACGATAAATAGTTTTAATGTTTCTATTCAAAAATTAAATAATAATGAAATTTTACTCAATAGGCAGATTGAAAAACTTAATTATATATTTGCAAGTAGTTCTAAGATAAATAACAACATATTGAATTTAGAAAAAATCAATTCTATGTTTAATATTATTGAAGGGTCATTACTGTCAATTTCCAATATTTTAGACACAATACTTAACTCAATTTTATTCGCTAAAGCTAATATTTTACACCCATACGTCATAACTCCCAAGAAATTATACAACGAGTTATCGAATAACAGTCAACTAAAGAGAACCACCGAGTTCCCGGTTTCGCTAACATTGCAAAACATTCACACTATAATCGACTTATCCAAACTAACTGTATATTATTATAATAACAAACTAATGTTTATCATACAAGTACCATTAATATATCCTATTAAGTTCAACCTTTACAAGAATTTACCGCTACCTACTCCACGCGATACAAATCAATATTTAACTTATGTTTTAATTCGTCCTTCAAAGTTATATGTAGCAGTAACGGATGACAGATTATCTTACGTCTTATTAGATAGCATAAGTGAATGTAAGCATGTCAATAATGATTATATTTTATGTCCTTCACCATCAATATTGTCAACGATTAACAATCCTTCATGTGAGTCTAAGTTATTAACCGAAGTCACCTTATCACTCCCTGAAATTTGTGACTCCAAAGTTATTTATGGTGATATAAATGTTTGGCAAAAGTTAAATAACAATAGATATATTTATGTACAATCTAAACCTAATAAATTAACTATGAAATGTAACAATAACATTACTGATTATATTTTACATGGAACAGGAATTTTATCTTTAGAAAATAATTGTGTAGCATACTTCCAAACATTGCAATTTCATCCCTCAAATGTGTATAAATCTACTGTACCGAGTCAGATAATTCTGAATTTTGATTTGACCTTGGATGATTGTTGCAAGTATAATATTCTGAATGAAAGTACTCATTCTATCAATCCAATTAGCTTATCAAATATTGATTTAGAGTCATTGAAATTGGCTTCACACAAATTGGAAAATTTAGAAACCGAAATTCACAATAGTGAAAATCAGTCCCATATTGTTAAATACGGTAATTATTATTCTGGGCTGACTTATGTTATAATATCAGCAATCATTCTTTTTATTATTTATAAACTGTATAACAAATGTTTTAGTTTTAGAAATTCCTCTTGTTGTATTCAGATTTATAACCAATGCTATAATACTAAGAAAACGAGGAAAAACAATAATGTTCACTCGTCCATAGAACTTACTGAAATTTCTGATGATTTAGAAAATGATAACAAATCTGTAAAAAGTCTTCCAAATATAGAAATTGGTAAAAATCAAGCCTTGTTTGGTTTAAAGAAAACCAATAGAAATATCAGTAACTTTTAATATTATTTTCATTTTAAATATAAGTTTCAATTTCTATTTTTGGGTTCAATAATTAATAAATAATTATAGTATCTTAACTAAGTTTTAAAATTTAAGCATACTTTGTAATTAGTTAAGACACACTCTGTAACGTAACTGAGTTTTATTTACTAATTTAATATTCATTTTAATATTCCTTCGCTTATTTTTTAATTAAAATAAATTAAATAAAGCTCAGTCTAAAGGGGGGAGATGTTATAAACGGACTTTGTAACGCATCAAATGCTGACTATGATATAAACCCCGCCGCTTCCATATTGTTACCAATATTATAAAAGGGCATTTCCATGTGCTCAGACAGACAGTCATAGCCATTTCGCAGTACATATTGTACATTCCGTGTCGAGAGTTCAGTTGTTGTGTAACCAGTGTGTCTTAGTGTAACCTCTGTTCATTAAATATTCTTTTAGCAGTAACAAGTGTTTTTTTTTAAAAAGGACCCACGGATCGCCATCCTAACAGTTCGTTGCTGCCACATGTCGGACACACAGCGACGGAAATCTATGCGCCGTCATTTGTTGCGGCGACTCCATCTTTTTTCCGCTGCGTCACCATTTACTGTTAAGTTCTAATGGGTTAATAAAACGTCATGGTTTTGACATTTTAAGCTTTACAGTGCTCGATTGGCCTTATTTAATACTCGTTTATGTAATGAAGTGGCGATCAACTAAATGTGTCGCGATTAGCATAGTGACTCACTTAGATACGAATATATTTTTGGCTCTGTGCACTGATAACTTAAACCGATAATAATAATGGTCCGGTTAAAATGCAACATCAATTGATGATTTCCTCGAATATATTTTTTTCATGTTGCCGAACATACTGTATAGGAAAAATGTTATTGCTTATAATCTGTTGCGACCTGTTTATACTTATATAGGTTCTATAACCGTGCCATGGATCGTACAACGTGCCGCCCACGACCCGAAGTGACTGCGTTTGACATTCTCAGCGCAAAGATATTTACAAAACAATACAATATTATGTAATTTCCTATACATATACTTAAGAATTAATATAATGAAATAGACAAGTTGTTTTATACGGTACCAATATTAAAATGTTTAGTTTGCTATATTCTGCTATTACTATTTAATTCCAAATATAGTCAATAGATACACTGGATAAACTAAATATTTTGCCTGACTGGCCTGTTGGTCTAGTAGTTAGTGACACTGACTGCTATGCCGGAGGTGTGCAAATGTTTGTGCGATGAGCACGATCATATGTTCTGTGTCTGGGTATAATTTATCTATTATATGTATGTATTTAGAAATATATAAGTATGTTTATCAGTTGTCTAGTACTCATAACACAAGCTCTGGTTAATTTGGGACGAGACGGCGTTGCGTGATAGTTGTGGAATATTATTATTATTATCTTAAGGCTCAGGCTCCTGTTCAAAGTTGAGAAGGCAACGTCTCACTTCTATCGATGATCTCTTTATGAAAATTTACTCTCTCCATGTTTAAACTTGTCCTAATATAACAGTGGGACTTGTTTGCACATCGCGAAGTATTTCGCTAAGAGCCCGTGACGTGCCTGCGCGCAAATTTAACGGCCTACTGACATTCACACAGATTCTCGAAACTCCACCAGTCAAAATGTTTCTAGTTATTAACAATTAATCCTCATTCGTACGACTTGACCTCCCGTCATTGATTGATAGATATTTTGAAGTTTGAAATGTACCTAATTAATACAACTTATTAAAATATCCTCGTAAAGATATGTTTGTTTTATGAGCAAATCGCAAGTAATGTTTTCACTTTGACTTGAGCTATAGCTAACCTGTTACAGAGGCATTTGAGCGGTGTCGGATTTTTATTTATTTATTTATTATATACTTTATTATACAAAGAACAAGAAACACAAGAAAGAAAAACTTATATCTAAAACAAATTCAATACAACTTTTCAACAATAATATCGTCCTTATACGAGAGAATTTTCGAGTATATATAGGTAAAGACGATATGTTAGTTAATGTGTGTTTAATATTTGGTTTGTATAATTTATTATTTGATTATACAAATTGTTATTTTTTAGACTGCATACGTTAACTGAAGGACACAGGTGTGGTTTTAGTCAGTTCTGACACACTCTCCCGCTCCACCCAGAGCACAAGAAGTTATTTGATGATTTCCACCCTTAAAAAAAAACTCTTTTTACAAAATAAATAATAAATGATATTGATTGACAAATCAGCGAGAAAAATGTGTCTCATATCTAATCATAAGGATATTTAACGTGAAAATATACTTATTTCTCAGTATTTTTAAAATATTATTTAGTATTTTTTTTACATTTACGAATTCTTTGAACGCAGATGATAGTTTACAAAAATATTTCTTGAGAACGGTGAGACGTGAGAATGTTTAGAGCTCGGACAAGGGAAAGTTGAAACAAAGCGAAGAGGTGACTCATTAGTGCTCATGAATAATCTACGATATTATGAGCCTGGATTATACGACGAAGTAAGGTGCCGCTTAAGGCAAAATAAACTAAATTATAGAATAACAAGTTGACCAAAAAAAGTAAATGTTTTCAAGTCGCTTCCAGCGACAAGACCGCCTATTGTAAATTCTTTTTTACTCAAAAACCCGCTTTTATCCCTACCGCTTTTAGGCACGCAATTCACTGTTTTCCGCACTTGTACGAAAGAAAAAGTACTGACGCTCGCCCCCACCACAATTTATTGTATCTATTGTAACAGGCTGGGTGCTAAGTGACCCCCACTACACTAAACGCCGTTTAATAGACGTGGAAAGTCACTGCAGTACTTGGCTCCATAACACCCTCGCCTACGGCTCGGCCGAATTCCACCTCGATTGCAATGACAAACTTTCTCCACTTGTATCAAAATACCATATTTCAACTTGTCCTTCAGTAAATATATGTGTTTTGTTGTGTTGGTGACCAAGATGTCGTGTTTGATGCCCAAAGGCTACGTGGCTGTTATTTTCCTCAAAGACGACAAGGGAAGGTTGTTTCTTTAACACTGTTTCCGAGACAATTGTCATTGATTGATCTTATTAGTGAAGATTGATTCCAGAGATGGACTATTTCTGTCGATAAAATATAAAAAAGAGTTATATTTTGTTTCTTTAACAATTCATGGTTCAACTCACTTACAAATCATTCAACTCACGATAAAAAGACAAGAAGAAGGAAACAGAAAAATACTTAAAAGGAGAGTATTTATTTATTTTATTATGTATGTACACACAAACACAGAAGAAGACAGGTATCTTAATATAATTTTTTTTACAAAGGCACTGCTTATTTCAAAAAGAGAGAGAATTTTGATTTCCGTCTGGAAAATTGCGACAGGGAGTGTCACGCGTTTACTGACTAAACCAACCCATGTTCCTTCAGTCGCCCTTTGCGTTCTAGGGCCGCAGTGACTCTTTCACGATGCATGAGTCCCAGCTGTGGGAACATTTTAAGACTGATTATACTATGTTATACTATGGCACTGAACAGCTTCAACTTTTCGACGTGTACACGGAATACCGTCAAACTGAAAATAAGACCTGTGGGGTAAATAAATAAATTAACTAGATTGTTTCTATTCATCTTGATTCATATTTTCCGGAAATTTAAAAACTCATTGAGCATATTTACACAAGTTCTATTTAACAATACACTCATAAATCACTTATTTCACAAGTTTTACGTTAATTGTGTTACAATAAAACACGAATATCTTTGCCGCTTCGTGCCTTCCGTGTTATTTCAATGTTCACATATATTTTTGGGTAAAAAAGGCTCTCTCATCGACGTCGAAGGTAAATAGAAGGTCATTTGAATTTACACAGTGATCAGAGCTTGTTGGCTTATTGTTCGTCATCCGGTGCGTCCGAACCTCTCCACCGTCCGACTGTCCGACCGCCTGTAACGCACTCAAAGGAAATTTAATATCATAGCTTCAACTCAATTTTTACCTGTCCTTTGATGTATTTTGGACACAATCAGGCAGAATAATACTGATTTCGAAACAATCAAATTCATGAGCGAATGGGTATAATTTGCAAATGAGCTTGTTGAAGATAAAGTCAACTTTAGAGATTAAAAATCCGGTTTACGAAACGGTTTTCATGATCTGAAAATGTTAGTCTGTAATGTTTTAAAGTCGGTACCTAATAGTACAACCAGTTGAAATGGTAACAAACTTTATTTTGCACAGAAATCACTTCGTTAAAACTTTGTCCACCGCTTTCCGGTAATCATTTGGGTTTATTTATGACTAAAGCCTTTGGTGAATTTTTAATTTATGTTGTGGTAGAACTCTTTGAAAAAATGTTAGGAACTTTATCTACGGGACAAAAACAAGTTGCTCCGTAATTGAATTTATATTCATAACCAGCACGCCTCTAAGTCGACTCCTAATAGAAAAAATATGGTTTTCCTGAACAAAGATTTTAAGAATTTACTGCTGTTGTTTGGACCATTAGATCAAAAGTGAAACAATAAATTCAAATAAAATAATAATAACATCAGGATAGCGTCCAGTCGGTTCACTTTTAAGGTGATGGCACGTGAGCACATTCGCAGGAAGTTGGTGTAATCATCACAGCGTTGATTTGTTGGATTCGTTTTTAATACTTACATTGTTATTTTGTATGTATGTATCTAAGTATATATTTATTATTATATTTTTTTCTATTCCTTTATCATTAAGCTGCACCTACCATGTTTTGTTTCTGCACCACCCTATAATGTTCCCACTGTTGTTAATCAGGCCTCCTCTCTAGGAGGGAATGGGCCGTAATCCACCACGCGGACCCAGTGCGGGTTGGTGGATGTCACATGTCTTCAAAGTTTTGGTTCTAAGGCAGGTTTTCTCACGATGTTTTCCTTCACCGTTTTGAAAGCAATGATGATGAAATGTGTTACACAAAATAATGCGCCTGGCTGGGTTTGAACCTTCAACCTACAACTCGTAAGTCGGGGCCGTTACCACTCGGCAACCACTGTTCACACACAGTACGCGGTCACAGCTATTTAATTTTGACGATTCTTTGAGCTATGTTCTCTTTAATCATGATTCTATGGTAGGTGTGCACAATAAATAAATAACAAGAGATATTCGAAATAGAATACAGATATTTGATATTTTCATCCATACATAAGCATAATATAAAACCAACAAAGAACACTGGCAACAAATAAATTAAGTACGTCACACACGAGGTCGCCATGGCAGGACAGCAATACAATCGGCAAAACAAATAGGCCTTCAGCAAATTAAATTTAAGATGAGTCACCTTTAATTTACACAAATTAGTCGCTGATCCACCGCAGTCATTTAATACTTATGAATATTCAGATTTTAGATTAAATTCGTGCAAACATTTTAAATGGTGACATTTATAATTTTGTTCGACACATTTTGTTCTTTAAAGGGTGATCAAATACTGAAAGTAAGAGGTTTTGTACGTGAGGTTACTTATTTTATTATGAAGTTCCAGTGTTTCTTCCACCTTCCGGCTCCATCATCGGATCACTTCGACTGCTGCAACTGCATTTCATGACAATTCTAATAAGCCCAAACACTTCTCTTCTTCACCTCTCTTCTTTTCTTTCCCCTAAAAGGATATGATTCCAGATTGTTCCCATTTTTTTTCAAAATCTAGTTCTAGTAATGAGATCCATGAGGAATCGAGGGAACTCCTCAAATATTATAGGCAACCATATAGTCATTATGGTATTTTCATCGAGAATTTAAGCATTTACAGACAAAAAGTAACATTTGATAAAGTGGAACTGATGAAAATGACCAGAAATGGTCAACGGAACTTCATACTCACATAGATATCACAATGAAGATAGTTAAGCGCCTATGACAATACAAATAAATGAATGGTTCTGAATAGTTACGTTGAAAATGGTATCATCGAAGTGATCTGATGATGATGATAGAGCCGGAAGGTAGGCACAGGAACTCCATAATTAATCAATGTATCCTAGCCGTTTTTGGGCTTATTAGAATTGTCATATGATGCACTTTGGTTATAAGGTACTATCAAACTGATCTGATGATGGAGCCGGAAGGTGGAAGGTAGACACGGGAACTTAATAATAAAACAATGTAACCTAGCAGTGTTTGGGTTAATTGGAATTGTTATGAGAAATAGGCACTCTGTTTATAAGTGTATCGCAAGTAAAAAGTGTGAAATAAAAAACTATTCACATTTTTTTTTTTTGTGAAGTCGGTTATTTTCTTTTTTTTAAGTTTTTTTCTGAAGTTAGTTAAAAAGGAGAAACAGACTGACTGACATATCCTCGCACTGCCAAAACTACTGGGACTAGGAGCGTGAAATTTTGAACAAGGCTTCCTTTTATAATGAAGGCGAGCACTAGTAAAGGATTGTCCAAAAATCAACTTCTAAGGGGATGAAACGGAAGTGTAAAGTTTATATGGAGAAAAGCACTTACAACAAAACTAGTAAGTAGTAAATTAAGTGCTCATTAAAGCAAACACGGTAGACTTCACTATATGCACCGTCTCCACCGGGAGAGCCGCAACAACAAAAGCACCCAGGTGTTTCTTCCGACTGAATCGGAAATAGGAGCCTCCCGAGTCGGCCAAGTCCGGGTAGGACTTGCTTTAAACGGAAGGTGAGGACGCCGTGGCCTAGTCACTTTTAAAAGAGGGTACTTACTGCCGATATTGTGGCAAACCCACCAATATTATACCCACCTACAAGTAAAATATCTAATTAGGTACGCTCAAGGGTTTCGTGAATTTAAATTCCTATGTTCACCCAAAAAACCACGAACATCTAGACGATAAATCAGTTTCTACTGAATAAAACAATAAGAAGGCGGGTTTCTTGGAAGTGCGAGTCAGGCAAGCAAAGGGCAAACGAAAGTTCTTTGAAGTTTTCTTGTAATGTGTATATATTACAACAAAGATAGAGTTAACAGTTTCATCTGTTTTGTTACATAACTTTAAAACTATTTTCTTTACATTATTTAAAAAAATACATTAAAAATAAAATTTCAGACCATGTTCTATATTATGTTAGTAAAGGATAAAATAACAGAGAGAATTTTTGACCCTTCAAATATTTATTCATTTTATTTAAATATTTTATCATTTTTCTATTCGTCCATCAGATTCGGAGTTAATTGACTGTGATGGACGGAAAGACAGACTCTGAACACACTATAATAATGCTATAGGGGTTCCATTTGTTCATTCAGACGTTCAGAACCTTTAAGAAATCTAAATTACAATATGTCTTGTTTTACAATTTTATTTTGGCAACACCTCGTGTAATCTTAATATAAGTTTCACACGAAATTGCTTCGAAGCGATCTTGAATTTAGACTACAAATCTACTTTCCACCACAAACTGCAGAAATTTCATATATTCTTAACAATTCCACGTATAAAATTAGTAATTAGAAGGTGAAGTTACATATTATAAGCAAAAGGTTAATTATGAATAAACTTGGGCGATAAACGAGAGTGAATTGTAGGACGTAACACCAAGCGTTCGTCTACTTCAAGCGAATGCAAACTAGAAATTAGGGAATGAATGTAGGGATGTGTCTGTTAGATACGGATAAATCTCGCGTTCAGCGCACAGCTTGATTAAAACTGAAAGATCTACCCATACACGGACACATAGCATAGCGTGAAGAGCTGGTCGACTGAGAGACTGAGGATTTAAGTTGGAATAGTTAATCCTTTTACCGCAATACGGTGTTTGATGAACAGTTTTTATTTCAGTGCCATTTTTATTAGATATGTTTCTAACCAGACCATGTACCAGTTTGTTATCATGAAAACATTTGTAAAGCATATGTCAGGCAAATAAAAAGGGGTGGCTTTATAGCGGGTTAGTACACGAACGTGAAACATTCTTGACCTTTAGCCAAAGAGAGGTCAAATAATTGGGGTAAAGGTAATCAAAATAGAATTTTTTATCATACCTAAACAATATTAGAGACCAATATGAACAACATTTATCAAGAAGATAGTCTTCGGGTATTTCTGTAAAATACTTATTATTTAATTTACAGGTTTTGGAGCACTAGACTACTTAACGTCCGTAAGTGTGTTCGTGGCATTATAGTGGGCCCTAACAGATTACCAGTATTGCACAAGTGTAATTGAAATACGTACCTTAGGATCCCCGAACTCCCTTACTGATGCCCTGAAAAACCTAAGAGGCCTAATCTGTTTTTGGATAACCATAGGTAGGCTGGTCGGAATGAGCCCACCTATGCTTATGGTGCCATGGCCCACGTACAATAGTCCACATAGGACTAAATGCGGAAATTATACCTAAAAAGATATATAGATAGATAGAACAGAATACCAGCGCTGCGTTATTTATCGTTTTAAATAACGCAGCATATGCTGAGTTGGGTGCCTTTTTGGTCTCGCACTGATTATACCTTTTTTTATTGTGTATCTTTAGTTTATACGATTGTGTGAGTCACGAATAAACGTTTTTTCTTTCTTTCTTTTCACTTCAGAGGATATCTATCCTTTCTTATTCATCTTAAATATAATATATTTTTTGCCCAATTTAATATAATGTCATGGGCACCGAATTGTTTTAAAGATCGAGAGTCAAAATTAATAGGCATGAACTTTGGAAGTTGTCGAAGGTCATCGGAAACGTGTTGCCGCCTACGAGTGAAGACATCGCATACACTCCACGGATTTTGATACTTTCACTTTGCATATTTCCAATTACAAGAAACTCGTATCATTCCACTGTTTATATTAACAACTTGCTATAAAAATGATAATATAATAACTTAATTATACAATTATATAATGGAATTTAATATTATGCGTAAAGGACAATGGTGATAGACGCTTCGAAGGTTAACGAATTTTCTTTAAATTGATTACGTGAATTTTACATTTGTGACCCGCAAAGGTAACTTAAACAGCTCGAACTACGGTCGGAGAGTTACGTGTCTAAGTTATCGTATCATTTTATTGAGTCACCGAAGATTCATTTCTAACTTAATATATTCGTTACACAGATTATAATTAATTATTATGTTGGGTAATTTTCAAAATTTCATTAATAATGAAAACTTCAGCTTTTTATGAATAAGCATTTAAAAATCTCCTAAAATTAAAACAAAATGGTACTTAATCCAGTTAACGCTATTTTGAAATGGGTACATTGTCATAAAATCTAATAAGGTATAAGTACTTACTTATTACAAGAGAAGAGCTTACACCTGATTTAACAAAAGATTATCAGGGTTCACATAACTGTTTACGTTCCTACGAATTCTATAATTACGTACTTGAGCGTAATTTATTTTAGAGTATAGAATAGGTATATTATAGTGTGAGTAAAAACTGAGTTAATTGAGCATATTTCCTAACTAGGTTGTGGGTGTTTAGTTACCTACTTAACATTGCAGAATTCCAAAGTGTAATTAGGCAGATACCATAAAATTAGCAACGTCCTTTAAGATCTTGATACAATAAACCTCATGTTTAAATGAAGCTTACATAGGATTTTCCATTTAGTGGGTACATATGTGCACTAGATGTTTAACACCTTGAATCATAATTAGTTCCCATTACCCGACCGGGACTTGATTTTATTAGGGCTAAATCTCATTAAAGATCATGTTGGCTCACCGTGGAATATTACATGGAGATCCACAGATTTTGAACTGGTATTTTGGTTGTAGGATAAGAATTTTGTAATTTCTGTTTGTGCCATTACATTACAGTTAGGATTTAGTTTTCAATGTAAAATTATTTGAAAACAAAAGGTCTGTCTATTCTGCCTTTAATCCAGATAAGGTAGTTATAAACCAATTCTGTAAAACCTATATTATTGTTTTCCTACTTAACTACTTCAGTACTGAAGGTTGTTTCAGTAAAACGGGAAGAGAAAATTTAATTTACGTTGCGTAGGTAATGAAGTGGCAACAATGTTATTGCCCTTGCCCTAAATATAGGGAAGTAATGGTGGCCATGAAATGGCGCGTAGGGAGAAGCATTATTATGAATGAAAAATATATAAATACCCTCTGAATCGGCTTATTAGAAACTTAAGTAGGATTGTGAGTACTTGCGCCATAATGATCAATTAATATAAGATAAATTGGTACATTTTAGAGAGTTGGTATTAATATTCACGATTTTGAAATAAAAACTGGTGAAGGAAAACAGCGTGAGTGATGTCCTAGAACCAAAAATTCGAAGACATGTGACATCCACCAACCCGCACTGGGCCCGCGTGGTGGATTACGGATCATTTCCTCTCCTAGAGAGGAGGCCTGAGTTCCAGCAGTGGGAACATTATAAGGCTGAATATGCTATATATGCTATGCTATGTATTAATATTTGGAAATACGGCTTAAAATCTATATAAATATTGTTAGATTAAAAAAGTCGATGAGTGAACGCATTCCTACACGTCACCGCGTCCTATCGCTCCGCTCTGTCATCTTTGAAAGTCGAACAGAGAATAATATAAGTGTAATACTTTTAAAAAATTTTGAAGTTATAATCAACTGATTTGTGTGTTAAAACTGCGTTTATCGTTGATAATATAAAATGAGAAACCAACTGACATCAACGTAAAGCCGAAACTACTGGGACTATGATTGTGAAATTTTTGCTTTTATAACGTAGGCGAGCAATAGTGAGAATTTTCCAAAATTCTTCTTCTTTTTTCTTTGGACCCCCTTTTCGTCTCCATAAAGGAATGGGAATGAAACGGGGGTTAAAAGTTTGTATGAAGAAACCTACTTTTACGCGAACGAAGCCACTAGTAGAAACTAGTATTTCAAGATTATCAACTGACTAAGTTATAAAACTGTTATTAGCATATTATTTACATGATAACAGATTATATTATATCAATTTGAAAAACGTTAGAAATTTTTTAACAAACGTAAAATATTTGTGTCAATTCTTCAATAATTCAAAATCGACTTTTCTTTGTTACAGATTGTCTAGCAGCAGTAAAAATACAAAGGTACGTCCATAATGTTAATTAGTACCATTTCATGTTAAAATCACATCTGTTATGGTATAAATGCGTGCTGTCCTTCAATTAGGAGGTAGGGCCCTGAGATATGTATATTCGTAGGTACATTTTTACATTCCTCGTATAGGTAGTATACACTGATTTAATACTTTATTTCGTAAACAGTCGTTTAGTTTAGTTAATTTCGCTTTGATGTTGATATCAAAAAACCTTCTGACATTGACATTGACCACTTTTGTGACCATATAAAATGAAAAAAGATGGTGCGATTCCTAGCGATGATATGATGGGACACTATAAGATAGATGAATAAATATTCCGTCATTTATTAACTAACTTTGGATCTTGTTGTATGGACATGCCGTTCATGGTCTAACCGTGTGCCAAATTTCATCGAAATCTGTTATTTCGATGAAATTCAACCTTCAACCGCCAAGAGCCGCCGAAGCAAGCCGTTCAAGAGTGAAGAATTAACAAACATACACACAAATTTTCGCCTATATAATATTAGTGACAAGAACCAAAGTTACATGATAACAGACAGACTCTCCATCTCTATGAAGGCTTGTAGGACATAAATCAATGTTATCATTTCGGTCCGTTAATGTGAAATGTCGCGCCATGACCGTAATTTCATTAATTGAACGAGGCTGGGAGGCGTGTTGCAGTAACCACTCGTTTGACAGACGGATGCGGGATGCCTTACCATCTGTTGATCAGATTATAACTGGAACGCATTGTGACGCCATTTCACTTGAGCACCGACACAGAGTTGGTGTCGGTGTTTCTTTTCCGTCAGTGAGGATAGTTTAAATTAACGGAAGAATTGACATGTTAAAGAATTTATAACCTATTTGTGAAATAAACATCATTTGTCATCAAGAGTTTTATCACGTTTCGTTAAATAACTCTACCCTGCTTTTTTTTATTGGGCGGGAAAATCATCTTATGACAAATCCCGCTCTTGGGCGGAGCGGGAGATAGTGTCAGACTTTTACTGACTAAAAACCCGCTCCTGTTCCTTCTTTGCCTTCGTCCCAGGGCCCCGGGTTTCGCTTTCACACTACCTGTGGCCCCAGTAGGCATCGACCCTGCTGGGCCCCTACGATTTGCTGACATCTCAACATCAACGACTAAAATATACAGAGAAACCAAAACAATGAATATAAAACAACTACATATTTATAACACATGCATCTTTATCAGAAAAGTTGTAAACAAAAGCATACATACCAATATCACACTTACCCAACATAAACAAGTTAGTCAACGAAGCACACAATGAGCAAGTTTATTAGTTTAACCAAAAACCAGAACTGATTCCGAACCCGATTTCTGGCCACCGTAGGCTCGGGCTTGCGGACGGCGAACAGTGTATAGCTCGCCGTCCGATCGTATGGTAACCGTCTGGATCGAGACCAAGTCGTCGACAGCGCGTAGTGTACCACGCGCGCCTCAAGGAGATGTCAGGAGGGCCATAGGTGATGCGAAAGATATCCCCGGGGTCCTGGAAAAATGGCAAAGAAGGAATAGGAGTGGGACTGACTAAAAAAGTCAGTAAAAGTCTGACGCTATCTCCCGCTACGCCCAACAGCGGGGGAGGTCATTAGATGACTTTCCCAGCCGAAAAAAAACATTTGAAGGAGCACAGCTATATAATAAAATACCCTCAAGCATAAGAAACCTTCTCTTATACAACGCATTCAAAACCCAGCTTAGTCATTATTTAATCGTCAACCGGACATTACTCGAAAAATGAATGCGTTGAGTGGGTCGAGTTTCGGGTAGTTTTAATTGTTTTGTGACGGATGTTGTCGAACCTAAATTAGTATTTAAGTTATAATTACTGTTCTCAAGTAAGCGACATGTTAGGTTTTTATTGAGAATAAAGTTTCTTTAAACCTAAGTATTTTTGGTATTTAAGGTACCTACCTAAAACTTTTTTTTTTAGGTATGAAAATCATCTTAATATGACAAATCCCGAACTTTATCAAGCGTAAATTCGACCGCATATTTTTTTTTTCGGTGGGCTTATCGTCTTATGACATCCCCCGCTCTTTGGCGGAGCGGGAGGTAGTATCAAACTTTTAATGACTAAAAACCCACTCCAGTTCCTTCTTTGCCTTCGTTCCAAGGCCCCGGGTATCACTTTTCTAAAATTTGTTACATAGATCTCCTAGATAAACCCCTGTGACAGACAGACAAAAAGTATTTTTATAAAGGGTTTCTAAATATTAAAAAAAAAGTAGATTAAAATACCCATGACATACAAATTAAATCAGTCATGAACGTATTGACTCTCTTCTACAAAGGAATTTTGGAGACTTTAGCGTTGGTACACTGCAAATGCACTTTTGACTCATGCATGACTGTACATATAATATATTATCATCATAATTTTATCTTATAACGTACATATATTAGGGTCATTCAGTGCAACGTTTCAGTGTACGTCTATATTTTAGCTGTCATATAGCTACCAGCAGAACAATAGACGTTTAGCAGGGCGTTCTAATGGCTGGTGAAGTGGAACCCTTTTAGAATGAACGCGCATCGGCGTGGGGTAACGTTGACAAAATCTGGTTGCGATGAGTAGATACAAAATAGCTATAGATATAGGTTAAGGTTTATTCATAAAAATCTCTGAACTGTTTTGCACCAGTAGAGCAGATTTTTTTAAATTTTATTCGGTTTTCGCAACGGTTTATGCATTTAGCCAGATTCAAGTTTAGCAAGTATTTAGTTTTCAATCACTTTAAGTTACTTTGAGTTCCTTAATTAAAATGTAGATGTGATACACTCTAATGTTTCTGCAGTGGGTATTTGGCAGTAAATGTATCGGGATAGCTTTCTTTGCAATTTAAAAATGTTACCAAAATCGCGCCTGCTTCAATGATTCCACATATTGTCCAGCTACGTGTGCGCAAAATTTTACAACACAGTGTCCACGAGGAATCAATTTGCGAATAATTAAAACAGCATAAAAACCGTAAAGCAGTTTCATACTCGTATTCCTCATTGCGTCGTAGTCCTCAATGCAGGTCTTGACATCCCTGCTTCATCACTTTCATTCGAACGATTTTCCTCCATCTGTTTCTGTCTCTGGCGGTGTGAAGGGCATTGTATAGCGTAGAGTCAAGAGCAGTGCGGATCTGGTCAGACCAACGTATTGGGCTGCGTCCACGAGGCCTTTTCCCATCACTTTACTGGTCACGATGACCCTTTCGAGTACTCTTATTAGCAAAATTCTATTTGTAGACTTTTAATTCAGAATCAGCCTAGAAGAAACATTTCAGAGATTTTTATGACTAAACCCCGATTTCTGGAATTTATCGTTTAAAGTTGTGTGTTTGTCTAATTCTTAATTTTGACTGAAAACCTGTCCAACTTTCGCGCTAAAGTGGACACTTTCCTAACTTTATATTATTCTCAATTAAAACTCGGCTGTAAGACTTATAATATTATTCATAACTGGTAACACAATATTTGGTTCTTTTGTAAATTCGGAGTTCGAACGGCTGATCACCCGCATAATGTAGCATTTTTGCATTGACAAACTATTAGTAAAGTTCAGTTTTCAAATAAAATACTATTTATAGAGCGGGTACATTTTTTAAAAATGATTATAAACTAGTTCTTGACTGCGATCTCAACTAATGGTAAATAGTGATGCAATCGTTGATGGTGAATTACACTAGTTTATTAAGAGCCTATTCACTCTAGCCTTGAAGACACCTAAATTATAATCGGACGGGAAGATCGCTGACGGTTCCAATCCTTCGATGTACGCAGTTCGCTGTCAAATAGGAAGTAAATTCTCACCTCTGTCTTTTTTAAAAACGATTTGCTCCCTACTGGGGCCATGGGTAGTGTGAAAACGAAACCCGGTGCCCTGGGACGAAGGCAACGAAGTAAGAGGAGTGGGTTTTTAGCCAATAAAAGTCTGACACTATCTCCCGTTTCGTCCAAGAGCTGTATATAGCAGGATTAGTCATTAGATGATTTTCCCACCCAATAAAAAAAAACCTGTCTTTTCTAAAAACGATATCAGGATAGCATAAATTTTTAAGCGAAATAGCGCTCAGTAGTCAGCTGTTCTATACCTAAATGGCTGCTGAATAACAATCGTGGGTGCTTTATCCAGCGCTGCAGCGGGACGAGCGCCTTTTGTGCCCTGGCGACTGTATGCATTTCACTCTTTGCATATAAAGGCTCAAGGATAAACGTACACGTACATCATTAAGTCGACTTCGAGGATTGCTACATACCGCTTATTTTAAAGCCTTCTTTTTTCATGGATAATTTCTCTATGCGTTGCTTTTGAAAATGCATAGTTGATATTTTCTTATTCTTAGATCTCTTAAAGATTTTCGAGAAAGTTTCCCGTTGCAGGTCGAAATTATATTATTAAGAACAGATATGTTCTTCAAATTAGACTAGATATGTTTTTTTTTAAATTTTGAAATGCTTCTTAAACTTTAATGCGTACTGATTTTTTAAATAAATAAATAAAGATTAAGTTATTTACAGCCTGATATGATAATAAAGATCCCACCAAGAGATCAAAGTCCGCTACGAAAAGTAATGGATAGCTCGTCGTCTGGCCGTCCAGTAATCGTCCACGCGGGCCTCAAAGAGATGTCGGCAAGACCGTGGGGTGGGCCGATGACCGCTAGGGCCTCGGGGAATTTCTAAAATGGAAACGTGCGGCCCTAAAACACAAAGGGCAACGAAAGAATACAGTTGTGATTTTAGTCAGTAAAAGTTCGGCTTTCCCTCCTGCTCCAACCTAAAGCGAGAGAAGTTGTTGGATGATGACTGATTCTCCTCTTGGTTAAGTTTTACGAGCAGCCTGCACATTACATAACGACCATGCCTATGGTTTAGTATTTAACACGGCTTAACGTCTTTACTATAGTTCTACTGTTAATTTATCTCGCCTCAGAGACATACAATATTTATTATATCAAAGTGGGTGTGATTCATGGCACAGAAATACTAAGCCGACCTATATTTTAAAACAAATGCTCCTAAGATTAAAAGATTATGGCAAATGGGGACGTAATACCGATTTGAACATTGATAAATTAGCTTTTACAAATGTTATGAAATATTTTTAGTTAATTTTTAAAAAAGTTACCGTTTGATACGTAGGTTTATTAGTGTGAACTAGTTATTAGTCTCGTATCGTGGTTACGTTTATAAACATAAAGACATATGACACCCAGAACCGTAACAACTAGGTAGGCCATATATGATTTGTTCTGGGGCTCAAGTCTGCTATTTTTATAAATTTGTCATTCCAACATGATCCCATTGTCATTTTGCTAAAAGTTTGTAATCTGATAATTCATAAAGGTTGATCATTGATCAGTCAATGATCTTGTGGTAAAATGACAATATCGAGCTGTCTCGAAATCAATTAAAAGCAATGACTGCACAATGACGTTATAATAGTAGGTCACTGATCAAAGGAACTGTCAAAATTCTGGCAGTTATCCGCATACGTCAAATAATAATTTGTCATTATGTACAAGATTACCATTCTATGCCATTTATTTTAATAGAGTGTCAGTGGTTGACCATTGAAAACTCATAATGACACCATTATATGACCAAGTTTGGTAATCTACTAAAGATTACCAAACTTGGTCAAAATCAACAATTATGAAGTCAATGATAGACCATTCTGACATTATTGTAATAGCAGACTTGAGGTCCTGGAATCGAACCCGCGTCACGTAGTTATTAAGCTAGAACTACATTAGATCGACGCACACGTGTAACACGACTGATTTGTACGTAGAACGACGTCGCGTGGCGTTGCGTGGTACGATCAAGTGTAGCTCTACAAGTCTAGTTTCCATATGAAATGTATGGAAACCAACGCGCCCAGATCGACGTACGTGGCACACTTGTGCGCAGTGTAGTTCTACCTTTCGTCTAACAACAAAGTGCTAATATTGAGCATGAACTTAGATTGATTTATATGCATATGTGCCTATGCATATAAATAAATCTTGTCTTTCGACTTGTTTGCAATATGATTTTAATAATATATGAGGTGATCCAGTGTAAAAAAGTTACTTACAGGTATGCACAACATTCACAGTAAGTCTAATTAATTAAATAGATAAAAAAACAGTTTTAAATAATAAACAAATAAAATACGAAAATAGTAATTTTTAATTAGATCCATAAATAAATCATTTATTTTCCTCAACACAAAACATACCAAATCATAATTATTAAAGTATAAAAACTGGCCAAGTGCGAGTCGGACTCGTGCACGAAAAGGTTCCGTACCATTATCTATAAAAACGGCAAAAAAATCACTTTTGTTGTATGGGAGCCCTCGTAATATTTATTTTATTCGGTTTATTAACAGAATTACATCATCTGTGAAAATTTTAAGTGTCTAACTATCACGGTTCATGAGATGCAGCCTGGTGACAGACGAACAGGCAGACAGGCAGACGCACAGTGGAGTCTTAGTAGTAGAGTCCCGTTTTACCCTTCGGGTACGGAACCCTAAAAACCAAGTACTTATACAAGAACAACTGAAAACAAAAAAAAACACATGCACATTTATATATATAAAAATGAATAGCTATTCGTTAGTCTCGCTAAAACTCAAAAACGGCTGGACCGATTTGGCTAATTTTGGTCTTCAAATATTCGAGATAGTCCAGGGAAGGTTTAAACGATGAGAAAAAATGGAAAAAATCACGAAAAAAAGAAACTAATACAACGCCATCTCTAATTAAAATGTCATTATAAAATGAATTATGCTGTTCTGGTAATGCCAGTAGATGGCGTTATCCTTACTATTAGGCTGTACGAAGTTCGTCGGGTCAACTAGTAGAAAACAAAAAGAAATACATAGCCATAGTTGTATATTTCACACAATTGTAAACGAACAAACAAATTTTTCCTATATTTTTTAATACCTTCTTGAAATAAATTGCCTGGCTGTACATCACGACATCACCATCCCTCTGCTATTGTGTGTCGATATAAATCGAGAGTGCTTATCAGTGCTGTATTAATATATGCGCCCTCAATAGAAAGGCAAGGCACTCGGTATCACTCACATTGAAGAGCCCATGTTTGTCGGTCCCGGCTTATGTAAACGATCTTAATAGCGCACTTCAGTTTTCTTTTTCCACGTCATCGCTCACATATGTTCCATTATTTCTATCTCAGAAATCGATACTGGATCTGATAAGATCACTGAAAGAAGCCTTATAAACATAACTAAAGTATGGTAATTTGAATTTCGAATCCATTGCATACCAATTTTATGAAATTAAATAAGTTAACTTTATTGTATTTGAATGTCAAATTAGTTGACATTTAAGAGAATATGATAGGATAAAATGATGATAAAAATAGAACACATTTTCTTTGATTTAATATCGCAAATCTGTCTGACAAACAAGCCTCATACGGTGCTATAAACATGTTACTTCACAATCTTAAGATTTATTATGTTAGAGTATGAAATAGGTTTCAATTTTTCACTTTGAGTTTAAAGTCAACATTTATGTCTGGATGGAATTTGTCCAGTAAACAGGCTCGCTGCGACTTTTCAATGCATGTTCCCGTATCTTGTGTGCTAAACTTTCTTGGAAGTTTGCCAAATAAAATGCCTATAACGTTCGAGAATGAGTTTCTAGCTTCTTTGAGACAGTTTTTTAATGCGCTGAGTCACAAAGGAAACAAACGAAATGAAGAATAGAATTGTAGATTCCAATGTTTTAGACGTTAAACTTTACCCTGATATACAGGAATGTGTTATGATACGTGTGGAAGTGTGTCACAAAATATATCAATGTCACACACTAGTCAATAAAATGATATATGATTAGAAGCACATGTGTATAATTCTAACATTTTCATTAATACGGCGTTGGTATCCGAAGCCGTTCAATTAGCAACATGGCGGTTGATCGTTCATTGACCGACGTGTTTGCTCAACGACGCGGTTTACGGCTCCGTGCGTTATATTGTCGCCGATATTATTTTTATTTCTGTCTTTACATCGCTCACTTAGCTCGATCACATAAAGTGTGGGTTTGATGAAGTGGCTATACACCCTTATTATTGTTCTCATGGAAGTGTTACGTCAAAATTATTCGATTTATTCCATTTTGATACCAACAACTAATACCACTGGTATTTGTTTAGAATCTTATTTAAAATTTATTTTGATTAGGTTTGACTGATCTAATTGTACCAAATCCAAATTGTTGGTATTCGTTCGGAATGGATATCCATTCGCCAGAGAATGAGTCTGTGCGCCGCACCTTTCTTTCTTATCTTATATCACACTAAATATCTATGTTCTGCTCATGCTAAGAATCTGCGTGCGTTATCAATCTTCTACTGCTTTGTCCTTTTCATACTTCTGATTTTATTAATTTTTCCTTTCATATACAGTCCATATTTCTGTGGAATGCGCTTCCTCTCGAGATCAGGACGGCCATCAGTCTGTATGCATTTAACCGGATGTTGCGAAATTATTTTCTGCACAAATAGTGAAGACGACAATAACCCCTTTCTTTTACTTTATATAAATATGTTTATGTATATATTATATTAAGTAATATATGTATGTTTATTTTGTATATATACATACTTTTGAGCCCTTATTTTCTAAATATTTTTTTTATATTTTTATGCACCTGCCATATTTTCTCTTCATCACCCTAGGTTGACTGGTAGAGAATGTCTAAGGCATTAAGTCCGCCTTTGTACTTTTGTGTTGCATGAAGTTTTAATAAATAAATGGAAAATAAACATGATTAAAAAAAAAAAATACAAGTGGTATTAGTTTTTGGAATTAGAATGGAATTCATCAATTATTCATAAGGAGAAAAAATTAAAGAACGTAAAAGAATGGTCCAACATAAATACTCCAGGGATGGTCTGAAAGAGTCCATGTGGCCACTCGTATTCCTTAATTTGCCCTGTGCGTTCCAAGCACAGGGCAAATTAAGGAATACGAGTGGGTTGTAGTCAAAGTCTGACACTTACACTCACAAAAAAAAAAGGATTAAAGGACGTAGGCTGTATAAGTTCTGACGCAATTTTCAAATTGACGGCTGAAAGCGCTTTTTTAACATTTCAAAAATAAAAATAATTTTGCCTTATTTAAGAAGCTTAAAAAGAACAGTGTTTTTTATGCAAACAATGTTTAAAGATTAAAAGGAATTTCTGTACTCTTTGATACCTTATTCCATTTAACTGGTTACCTAATTCTTTTGAAACAAAGTCAACAAGCCCTACTCTTTGACATTGAATAATTTAATTAATACCATTTTTTTACAAATAGCTTCAAGGAAATGATCAAAGGTTTTTAAGCAATATCTTTGGTATCGTCAGAATATTTTAAACAAAAGTGAGGCTAGTTTTTACTTTAGATTCTTTAGAAGGATACTCAGATAACGCGAACTAATAATTTTGTCCTTTATTTTTCTCGGAAAATTGAAAGAAATTGAACGACAAATTGTCGGGTTCTTCAGTAATAGCCTATTTGTGACCTGCGTCCTTACTTTCAACTTACTCGTGTATTGAAGTTAAATAGCTGCTGCTGGGTCTTTATGAACAAAACAATTTGTAGGTAATATACGTGACTTAAAAAGGAAATCGTTTTCTTTTCGTATCTATGGTAAGCTTCTTGAACTGTTTGGTGCCAATAAGTACCACTCTACCAATTTTTAGGCCCTGATGGGCCAGAAAGGAAACAAGAAAAGGATTTAAGTCTAGCTTCAAACATGAGCTATATGTATTTAGCTGTTAACATAATCCACAAAATAATATATCAAAATCTAGTAATTATAGCCTGATATATATGTATCGATAACGTACTCGTATATGTACTTAATTCATAAGATCCACGTTTCAACGTTGACGTCAAAATGTACATTTATCTCTAACGAAGCTAAAATTATATTACGGAAACCCTCCTTTCACTAGCAACACTATGTAGAACTGCCGTGTCACTTGTAATTGTATGTACAATCTGCAATAGTTTAATCAGTTTTGTTTGGGTGCGAACTTCGGAAGAGAAATTGGGAGTAGGTCACCAAAGCTTTTTTTTTCTTATTGCTCTACATGGTTTGTGCATTTAGCCAGTATCAAGTTTATAAAGTATTTAGTTTTTGATATAGAATACAGTCACTTAGTTTTCTATTAGAATGGGGATATAATATGTTCTAATATTTATTCAGTGTTAGCAGCAAATGGATCGACTCAGCCTTCGCATTAAGCTTTGTTAAGGTAGTCAATACTATAATAAAAAGCGCCCGCTTCAATGATTCGACATTTTGTCCAGTTGTGTAGATACTTGAGATACAAAACAAAATTAATTTTTCAATACAATTTTTAATCAACAAAGAAATAATTTGCGAATAATTAAATACCAGAACACCACAATTGGTCTTATAAAATACGAATTATTAGGTAAACAAGTACCTACTTACCCTCTTTAAAATTTTTAGAACTTTTATTTAATTTGGCTACGTCTTTTACAATTTGGAAGCAATTAGTAATTACCTATTCTATGAAAATAATTAAAAATATTACGTTATTTGAGCACAAATATTTGAAAATAAATACTCAAAATAATTATTAGGTATTTAGTCTGCGCTACTTCAGCAAAAAAATTGTATACATTATATTTTCCAATCGAGACCTGTAGCAACCCTAGTAAATTTTTCACCGCCTTATGATGATCAATTACTCCGTGAAATTTTTACAAATAGCCCCAGGGTTTGTCTGGCAGCCCTGCCCCGTGAATCCTTGTTATTGCTTCGCATACACATCAACGCCGCCCGCCTCCTTAACTCTGTTAGGAAAATTTAATCCCGTCGGCCGCAGTATTGTGGCTTCTTGTAACTCTGAGGCAGCCCTAAGACAGAAATACGGAGGCCCGATGAGAATTAAAACGACATCGTTTATCATCTTGTAATGTATGGTGCACTGTATTTTATTTGTGAGTGGCTTGGCTGTGTTGTTAGAAGGAACTTCGGTGCGGACTGGAGTTGGAGGGTAGGATTTCGGATTTTCATTCATCTTGTTGACTTTATTTTTTCTTTTGTCTCGAAACCAGATTTTAAAATAAAAGTTACGAGAAATTCGGGGGAATAAATTTAATATCTATGGAATTATTAGCATAGCATAGGCATGCATAGCATAATCAGCCTTTTAATGTTCCCACTGCTGGGACTCAGGCCTCCTCTCTAGGATAGGGAATGGGCCGTAATCCACCACGCAGGCCCAGTGCGGGTTGGTGAATCGAATTTTTTGGTTCTAGGACATGCCGGTTTCCGATGTTTTGTTTCACCGCTTTGAGAGCAATGGTGATGAAAAAATTACACAAAGTAATCCGCCTGGCTGGATTTGAACCCGCGACCTACAATTCGTAAGTCAGGGCCGTTACCACTCGGCCACCACTGCTCTCTGTAGAATTAT
This sequence comes from Mythimna vitellina, assembly GCA_949316375.1. Lineage (NCBI taxonomy): Eukaryota > Metazoa > Arthropoda > Insecta > Lepidoptera > Noctuidae > Mythimna > Mythimna vitellina. The sequence goes on from OX438686.1 coordinate 14,597,160, forward strand.
TACGTGACCAAAATTTCATAAAAGAATTTAGCAAGTACCATTAATGTTTCGATTAAGAGCATAAATGCTCTTGCAAAATTTCATAAAAGAATTTAGCAAGTACCATTAATGTTTCGATTAAGAGCATAAATGGCTTGCCTGTTTTTATGAAATACCGTGATGGTGTAAACACCATCACGGTATTTCATAAAAACAGGCAAGCCTGGAAATGAATGAATAATTAAATAAAACTTGGTACTCGTACGCAAGATTCCTGGGATAAAAAGTTAGTTACGAACATTTTCAAAAAAGTGTCCAGAGAAAAAGAAGGTATGATTTTTCACTTTGAATAGAAAATTAAAAAATGTTTCGCTCCCATCGTCTCTCTCGAAGCTTTTTCGAATTTGTTCGTTACCAACTATTTAGATCTTGGTCTACTGGGGTACGCATCAAGATTCATTTAAATCGATTCATTTAAATCGATTCATTCATTTCCAAGAATATCCGTATTTTTAATCTATTATCTTATAAAAAAAAAACATTTTCTGATCGGGAAAAGTGCTCCCCCTTTGAATGTGAATTTGACCCCAAATCATAAGCTCGAATACCTTTGTCGTTACATTTTTTTCTAATTACTGTAATTTTTTTTATTTTTTGATGTAGAAATTGCCCAATTATCCCACTATTTAAAATAGTAAATTTTATTTTTTGAACAAAAATTTGATTTTTTTATTAGTATTTTATTAGTAGGATTATACCATGAATGCAATCAATATACTTGTATATTAAATTTAACAAATTAAAAACCACCGCGGTGTTTCATAAAAACTACACAGCATTAAACGTTCTTAAGTCTGAACGCTTTAAGTTGTATTCAGTGGTAACTTTAAAAACATTCATAAATGTTTCTTAATAAAATAACATTTCCATCTTCTATGATTGCATAAATAATGAAATGGCAACACCACACCACTATTTATTTACAATTATGTTTATACACTTACCGTCGGCGCTGCCAGCTGCGTCGCATTGCATGTGAATTTATTTAAGACCACAATATATTTTACACATCGAAAGCCAACCCAACCAGAAATTTTTTGAACATTATCTCGAAAAGATAAGACTGAAACCAAAATTTCGCTGTGCTACTCAAATACAACAATCTAAAAACTTAATATCTACATAATCATTATTTGCCTGTTGCAGTCTTCCCGTCCACTTATAATTAAGATGTCTTCAAGGCTAGAGCGAATAGGCTCCTAATAAACTAGTACGAATCACCATCAATAATTGCATCACTACTAACCATCAGGTGTAATCAAGATAAAAGATATTTGAAAACATATCTGTATAGCCATTATTTAAACTGAACAAAAATCAACACTTAATTTTACTTGAAATCCTGGTTGTTACGGTTAACGTACAATTCAGTTATATTAAATTTAAATGCTTGCATGTAACTTTGTGGCAGAATAGTCGCATGCAAATAAGATTTCAGTGGAAAATGAAAGATGAAAGTATTATTCGGTCGTCTATCCGGCAAAAGAGGTTCATTAAGAAAAGTAGCGGATTCCTAACTGCAAGGGAACGACGAACGACACAAATAATCCAATCTCTATCCCCTTTTCAATCTTTAAGACAGTTATGATCACTAATATGATATTGATAGCTAATGCTACAGAATCAGTATTTTTCAATTTTCAAACAACATCAGTTCAATAAACTCGCATAAAAGCAAACGAAGGAAGCACTAAAATAATATGAAGCGGCCCATGCAAGCTGTTCCATGGTAATTTTACGTAAACCTCTTTTATATAGGTCCCTTGTTAGCCGATATCGCTGTCAGATTTAATACTGCTACGTGCACTGACGATGATATTTCGGACAATTTGTGTGCAATTTGCGTCGGCTCTTGATGCATGCATGACATTATCACACGAGAGGGTTAAAATGAAGGATTATCGTTCACTTTACCTACTTTAGTATACGAATCGCCAGTGACGGCCTTAGGGGGTGGCAACCAGGGCAGTCGCCCAGGGCCTCGCTTTTGTACGGGTTTCGATCTTTTAGGGGCCCCGCGCAACAACTCAATTAGAAAAATAAATCTAATATTAGAAACTTTTATTTTATCCTACCTTTACCTTTTACGGTAAAGTTTACATTATAGCAAGATATCTAATTTCTCAAATTCGATGACACGTGATCGGTTTTCAGCTCTTGCTATTCTTGAAATTAAAATATCGTAGTCCATTTACTGTATTATTGCAAAGCAATAAACATCGTTGTCAAATCCCTGTGAAATTTTTAAGGCATTTAGTGCCTAGGTTTATTATCATTGTCATATTAATGATTGGTCATTTTTATAAATCGTCTAAAATAATATTTTAAACTCGAAATTTCATTAGCACTTTGTTTATAAATTTTGCCTTTCTTTTTCATTTGGAAAACGGACTAGGGTCTCGCAAAGATCTGCCGAGTATCCAGCTAGTCATGCCAGGGGCCTCTTCACGGTAAAGGCAGCCCTGCGAATCGGCAATAACCTTGCTGAACGCTCTCGGAACGTTCGCATGTTGTTTTTTTTTTCGTTTTTCTCCCTTCCTTCATGAAAGAGGTTCGTTACTGCATGTTTTCCGTAGCCGTGATTGGTGCGCTACTCATTCTAGCTTCACTTTTCAATTTTGGAAGCCGACACTAAAACGATTTTAATTATGAAACGTGTTCATCTTATGACTCTGGAAAGATTATCGAAAGTAAACTTATGAAGTTAGTTCAAAGCTCACTTTCTTAAGAGGATTAGCCGAACAGATAGATTTTCGATTTGACCTTTGGTAACTTTTTAAGTAGGAGAAATAGGTGAGGTTGTGATTAAGTTATTGTGTCTCTAAGGATCTAATCAACGGTATGATTAAGATTTTTAACAATATGTCACTAAATAATTTATTGCTGTTATTTTTTTATCAGTCTATATTGTCTCACTCCTGGACAAAAGTCTCCCCCTTCTCCTGCCAAACCTTTCCATTTGAATGATCTACTGCTAGTATAAATTTGTCAAATGAATTTCACTCTAGACTAAATAGGTTTTCTAGTGGTTGGCCGTCGGAAGCTGTGATTGCGGAACCAATTATAAACTTAGCCGGTAGTGCTCAAACCTCGTCCCTGTAACAATACCATAGTTTGACATCTGTCTTCCAATGACATTCAGCAATAAGATTAATTGGGTTTTAAACACCTTTGAACTCACCAAACACTCATCAAATTAGCTTAGCATGATCAGCCTTTGAGACCTCCTCTCTAGGAGAGCTAGTGTGCCTTTATTCACCATGCGAGCCCAGTGCGGGTTGGTGGATGTCACATATCTTCGAATTTTAGTCCTAGGACATGTCGGTTTCCTCACAATGTTTTCCTTCACCGTTTTGAGAACGGTAAGTCGGAGCAAATACCACTGGGCCACCATTGTTAGAACTCCAAGAATTATTTTTTAAGTGCGATATAAAATCTTTTTGCTTATATTATGAGTACCTACAAACTTTCATTCAATTAGCAAATTGATAATAATGTTTTTTTCTGTCACTATCTCAAAAATAATTATATGAAATATGATGAAACTCAATAAAAAAATGAAAACAATTTAAAACTGATTACAAGTTTCTCTCTTGATTGAACTAATAACAAAGTTTATCGTTCGATAGCCGACGAAGTGTCATGGAAAGATAAACGATTATACGCAGGTGTTTATAAGTATTTTAATCAGAGGATAGTGTTGATTCCATCATGATTGCAAAACTGTTGCCTGGAGTATAACACAGTACAATTGCACAAGACAGATGACATTTGAGCGTGAAATAGGGTAACATTTTTTCCCTTCAAATGTCAGGTGCACAAAATAGACAGGGACACTGACAAAATATGCGGGAAATGCAAAATTTTCGTTGCATTTTTGTGAAAGATAGCCAGCTTTGCATTTGATATTTAGCCTCTGTTAGCCGACGACGGTGATGTTACACGACTTAAAAATGTTATAAAATCCGAAACAACAAAGAGATTTTACGTAAAGCGTAATGTTGTAAAAAACGTTACAAAGGAATTATATTGTAAACGAGTTTTCGTCACTGAATAGGGTGTAAGCGCATGCAGTGTTAGGCTAGTGCACACCTGTAGCTTCGTGTCGAGTTCCAATTTAACGCTCGGATGATCAAAGACAGCCATGTATGGCTAATACCGTACGCGTACCGCCGTACCGCGCTCGTTAAATAACGTCAGTTGCCGATACCGAATCACGCGTCCCCTGTTATGTTACAGGTTTTAATTTGTTTTTTTTTTATTTGCAGTTATCCTGTAGGTACTTTGTTAAATCTATGAGAGCATTGACCTAGAGTTGTAAACTAAAAAAAGAGACCTGAGCACTTATCGATAGTATTTCATTTTTTAAACAGTCCAATGTTTCATTAAAATAAATACATACCTTCAACTTTTAAATCATTAATTAATGACTAAACGGAGAAAGTTATTAAAAGTACCTACTTTAAAGACTACGTATGAGAAAACCTAAAAATATACCTCCATTAAGAGTTTCTGCACTAGAGTACCTAATATTTAGGAAGAAATGAAAGACTTCGTCTATTAAATCACTGATAATAGTACTTCATACACTTCAATATAATATTAATTATCATTCTTGACATTTAAATTAAGTATAGGCAATTAAACAGTGGGCTGAAGGAAGACCAAGATTTATTATTAACAGCCAATCAATATAGGTTTGAATTAATTAAAGTATTCGCTTTGAGTTTTCGAATAGATTGATGTATCAATCAAATTCATCGTCTATTTACGCACACACATCTTTACACCTTCGGCCGAAATAATTGGGCGGAATCAAATAAATGTCATGGTGACTGAAAATAAATCGGTATACATTGCTGTAGACAGTATTGTATTCCGAACTCCTACGAGTAACAAAAGTATTGTCATTTCACGTTTTTTTATCAAAATAACTACAAAGGAAATACTTACAAAAGCGTCGCAAATCCTTAAAGTATTTGTAAGCTTATAAGTACTTTCACGATCTAGGATTAAGATTATGCTACAAAAATGTTACAAAGATAAGAATTGTATTCATGCGTGCTGTGATGAGTCGTGCAGTTTTCAAAGTTGATGCAAAGCGATTGAGTTATTTCTACGTGGTCATCCAATTGAACGTAAGCTGCCTTTAAAAAGGATATTTGAGTGAGTCGGTTATTGGATTGAACCACCATATACATTTACTTATGTCTTTATATCCAGAAGCCAAGCTGTATTCATAAATATGAAACATTTGTACTTCCTCGATAGACACTAACTATGGCGAATTATTGGACAGGATAACGAGAACTCGAAAGCTATGGGAGCTAATAAATATTTTTGGCATATTTATGAGATGGCGTATGGAACATTTTCATAAATAAAAAGTGCCAACCGACTTAAAGAAAGGTGCAGGTTCTCAATTCGACTGAATGTTGACTTCGTCATTGATATCTTTGCCAAAATGACATCTGATTTCGACGATTATATTTTAGTTTGTATGAGTATTATTAAGGTTAAGACCTGTACATACGTCGCAGATAAACTATGGAACTCTTCAATAAATGATAGCAAATTTACAGGAATTACTGCATTCACATATAACTCTAAAGGGTTAAACTGACGTGTAAGGTCTCACGCTGGTTTATTCCCATTTCACCGATTATGTTTAATTTCGGGCTTAACTTTTTTGTTCATTGAACGTCAATTTGAATTATTCTTTTTATGTGCATTTAAGTTTTAACTCCATAAAAGTCCTGTTACTTATAATATTTCATTTGCCCATATGTCGTGGCCTCTAAATAAATCTTAGAATTGATTTCTTCACGATATGGCAAACTAAAACTAGCCAGATCGTATATATGTATATGTTAACGTTTGATGATTTGACAATCTTTGTTTGGCCATGTCATTGATATAGGATTTTTATGATAATAAAAGTTTTAAAGAAAGTAGGCCAAACGAGGATTGACATATCATCAAACTTTAACGTTTAAAACGATCTGGTCAGTTTTAGTTGGCCATATCATGAAGTGATCAATTTCTAAGATCTGCCCACGATATATAGATTTAAACCACATGGTTATATAGTCATTCTAGCTAAAAACGAAGAAACAAAATCAGAAACACCGACTCCCGTGTTTGTTTGTTTTCTTTTAAGTAGCCGGTTCTTCATGTTTTAGAGTTTATTGACACGAGAACACATTTGCAACAAGTTGGTAGAATCATCACACTATTGACAGGTTGGATCGTTTTTTTTTTGTCACCATAGTTTTCTTTATTTGTAGGTATGTATTTAGGTATATATTTATTATTGACTTTATTTCTTCTTGTCTTATATTAAGTTGCACCTACCATGAGATCCCTCTGCACCACCCTAATGTCGATTGGTAGAAAATGCCTAAGGCCGCTTTCCCACTATGTCGTAACGGTTAATTTATCTTCGCACGACTATCGTCTTAAGCTTTTCACAATATAACAACTGTTTGCCGTGGCCACGATCTAAGGTCGCAACAATAACACATGATTTACCGTCATGGTTTAATCTTAAGAATTTTTTATCGTTTTACGACTGTCGTGCTAGCCCAGCAATAAAATTCGTAGACAACAGTAAATCGTGTAGTCCTATATGTAAACATAGCATAGCATAGTCGGCCTTATAATGTTCCCACAGCTGGGACGCAAACCTCTCTAGGAGAGGGAATGGGCCGTAATCCACCACGCAGGCCCAGTGCGGGTTTATCAGCCTATATGTAAACATCTCCTTATAAATATAAAAGCCACGACATTTATAACTACACGATTATCTGTCGTCACGACAAAGTTGGAACGGTCTAAGGCATTAAGTCAGCCTTTGTACAGTGTTTCATTAGTGCATAAAGTTTAAATTAGATAAATTTATTTATAAAAATATGTTAGCTTTAGCTTCTAGTTCGTGAAACAATACGTACAATGTAAACAAGATTATTTTAAAACTAAATTTAATTAAATGACTTTTACGTGACGCTTATGAGTAAAAATATTTTAACTGTCCCTGTTGGCAGTGAGGTATTTTAATTTGAAACAACAAGGCTTGATGAAAAAAGTTATGTCTATTCGTGACCCAAGGGTCAAAGCACGCGAGCCACACGCGACAGCCACAAACACCGCCACGAGAAGCTGAAACGGCCGAAGATTTGTACCGTGTGGCGGCCAATCATATGCGGCGAGTCCATATAAAATATATTAAAACTACAGGAAATATGATAATACCTTTACGTATAATGGTTTATTGTTATTTATTTCTTTGGTATATTTATTTAATGATTTTATTTTATCTAGCCGATTAACGTCTTACTGTCGATGATGGTTGAGGATGAAAATCAGTGCTGTGGCTCTGTCTTGTCCACTAATTCCAACATTTTGCTAAGCGTTGGCCGTTTTGCGCGTATGTGACGCATGTCTTCTAAATATATTATGATGTTGTTATTGTTATTTTTTTTGGTATGAGCCATGTTTGACACAAACAAGCTCTTTTTCTTTCCTTACTTTCAGTGGCGGCGTTTTGTGATTACGGCCGGTGGCCTGTGTTCGACAACCCTAAGTTGATTGTAGACGATTTTGTCTGATACATTGTCTATATTTGACTAGTTTTAGCTTAGTCAACGACCCACTCAATCAAGAAACGCCATTTTCTTTTAAACTTTAAAGTTTTCGAGTCGAAAACCTCATTCATGATTTTTACTACAAAAAATAAGCGCATACCAAACTTCCCACCTCTTAAAATAGACAACGAAATAGTAAAACGATCAACCAACGAAAAATATCTTGGATTAAGGGTTGATGAAAAACTCACCTGGAAATTACACATCGACTATCTCAGAAGTAAACTAACATCGTTATTGGTAGCATTACGGAAGGTAGCAAACTGTATTCCAAAGAAAGTTCGCACTGTGATATATAACTCGTTAGTCAAGTCGCATCTAGAATATTTAATTGAGATATGGGGATCCGCAGCAGTAACTAATTTAAATTCACTTCAAAGAATTCAAAACAAAATTATAAAAACTTTGTTTCATTATCATTATCTCACTCCAACAAAGACCGTTTACGAAAAAACAAATCTATTAAATATCAGACAACTATACGTATACAACACCTGCATTCTTATTAGAAACATAACAACAAACTCAATACAAACTAACATACAAATAAAGAAAAAAACAATGTCATATAACCTGAGAAATAGATATAAAAACAAACTCGAAGTCATTAGGGTACGCACTAATTACGGTAGAAAGAGCATATTATGTGAAGGAGCACAGCTGTTCAATGGATTGCCGGACGAGATAAGAGATTGCGATAACGTGAATGCATTTAAAAATAAACTTAAGAAACACGTATTATGGTCACTTTAGCTTCTAATACTCCAGAGGAAATTGTATTTTTAATGTATTTACTATACTTTGTATCTCATTATAAGTGAACTGTAAGTTCTTATGAGAAATAAATTTCTTTAAACCGAAAGTAATATCAGAAGTAGATGACAGTTTTATAAAAGTTGGTGGTCCTTATGATTATTACGGTACCACCAGATGCCATTTTCAATCAACAATCATAGTTCATCGGTCGAAATTTTCTAGAGTCACGCGAGCGAAGCTGCTGACATCAGCTAGTGATAATATAATTATTTGTTTGACTTAATTAATAATTCTTGTTGTTTTGTTGTTTGGTTCTCGTTACTGCCCCTTCAATATGGCACGAGTTTCATTAATTGCAGTAGAATTACTTTGTACCTTTCATAATGACCCTTTGCTTGTTAAATGTCCCATTATCCCTTTTAATTTAATTAAAAATATTTTTGTATCTTAACAAGGATTTTTGATATGATTTGATATCAAGCTTTGAATCGTGTTTTGTTATAAAATTTCCCCTTACCATGGGTTCATCATATAAAGGTATATTTTAGAGATGGCGCGTATTTATAAAATCCTGTGGTGGAAATCAAAGGATTTAGACGATTTACAGAATATCAGATTATGAGCACTAAAACTGAGATTCTAATTGGTAAAAATAATAATTTATTTAACGTACACAGATTTTACAAATTATTAAATCAACTGAAGTATATTTATTAGTTAAAAGTGGCACACTAAAACATATTATACAAAAAATATGCAAAATTATATACATAAACACTTAATTAATTAAAACTCCATATATACATTAAAGGCTACTCCTAACTAAATTATAGCGTCATAAAACTCCTCCGCATCGCTGTTGACTGGAAGTGTGCCCAAAAGGCGTTGTATGGCAATGCTTAATCTCTAACCAAGGTAAAAGCCAGCCCTTGGGTCACGCGAAGTGTCAACTAAGCGTTTAGATAGTTTTTTAAAAAGGGTATGAGCACTCGGACTTGCTAAGTCGACTTGATAGAAAATAAAACTAACAACGGCCTTAAAAATTTGTAACGGGTCCCAAACTAGCGCGCCTGTATCTTGGCGACCCTAACATTACATATAGTTCATAATGTGACGTGACTTGCTAGCGCTACATGGCATGCTATAGTACAAAGATAAGCATAAGCATAATCAGTCTTATAATATTCCCACTGCTGGGACTCAGGCCTCCTCTCTAGGAGAGGGAATGGGCCGTAATCCTCTAAGCGGGCTCAGGAATTTTTGGTTCTAGGACATGCCGGTTTCCTCACGATGTTTTCCTTCACCGTTTTGAGAGCAGTGGTGATGATATAAATTACACAAAGTAATGCACCTGGCTGGGAATGAACCCGCGACTTACGACTCGCAAGTCGTGGCCGTTATCATTCAGCTACCCCCGCTCTAAATACAGAGATATAATTAGATAATTATTTTTTTATCGTGTTTGTTAGTGATCCAAAATTTTCTACTACTTTTTCTGTTTCTACTTGTGAGAATCTGTAATTAACTCAATGTGTCATATACAATTGTTATCCATTTGAAATCTAGCTGTTGGTTCTCCTATGATTAAATAAATAGATAATTTATTATTATTTAAGAACAGGCTAACCTGTAACACAAGATCAATATTCTCCTATTTGGAAGTTATTATAAATGAAAAAGAAATATTGTGCCTTAAGTACTTAAGAGCATAATAAAAACTAACGACACAAAAAGTCGATCACTATTCAACTTTAATAGAAGTTGTTTGATAAAAATACCAGCCATTCTTGGGTATACTAAAAAGGTGAGGGAAAAACATTTGATTGATGAGCGGACATTATTTTATGATGACGTCACATCACGAGATAACGAATACCTAATACAGAATGTAGGGTGACCAGTGACCGCTTTATGAAAGAAACACCGTCACAAAAAGGGATACTGGAGCTTATAGGATCGGACCTTTTGACAAAATTGCATAGGGACATAATGCCTCTTTATCTATTGTCATAATTTAATCTGAATGTTTTGCCCCGATAAGATAGATTATTGTATCTTAGATCCCACTTTTACGTGCTAACGTTTATAAAGAATGATCGAGGGTCTAACTTAACTTTTAATTATGCAAGACGATTATGTGGAGTCTGGAGAGTGGACGTTCATTGTCATCATTTCAGCTGAAAAACAACCACTGTCGGACATAGGCCTCGCCCAAGTGTTGTCACAATGACCGGTCCTGTGCGCCTCGCATCCATCGGATTAAAGCGACCCTCACCAGATTCACGGTCCACCTTTTAGAAGGCCTATCAGCTCTACAATAATGCCTTGATATCATTGATATTTTTGATATCATTCATCTTTTTGATATCATCCATATTTTTGATATCATTCATATTTTGATATCATTCATATTGTTGATATCATTCATGTTTTTGGTATCATTTATATTTTTGATATCATTCATAGTTTTGATATCATTCATCTTTTTTGACATAATTCATCTTTTTGACATCATTCATCTTTTTGATATCATTCATCTTTTTATATCGTTCTCACATATATTTTTAACTAGCTTCAGCCAGCAGTTCATGATATCAGAAAATTATCCCAAACGCACATACTCCCGCGATGAAAAAGGATCCGATTTTCTATTCTAGTATGTACCCGCGTGTCAAATTTCATCCAAATTTATTCAGTGGGTTAAGTGTGAAGGAGTAACATGTATACAAATTGTTGCCTTTATAATATTAATGTGCTATTATATTGTATTATAATTATATACGTGATTTTACAGTAACGAAGTGATCATAACGTTGTAAGTATTGTAACTATATGAAAGTTTCCGTGGAGTTTGTTGTACGATTTTCCATATATATCTACGCTTTGGAACGTGCAAACAGCTTTATCTTTTTGTTTTTGACTGACAATTCAAAAGTAAATGTAAATGGTTTAATTGAAATAAATGTCTTCAGTCTTAGAGTTTGAATTGAGTTAGATGACGGCTTTATAAATCGATTCAGTTTACTTTTTATTTGAGTGAGCAGAGTTGATATTATAGTATTAAATGTTCTTAAAAATTATCTGGGGCGTTCATGTTTTATCGTCAAGTAATCAGTACTAATAAGTGTGTGATGGAAGCGTATTTTGTATACTCTGTCACGCAAATTATTATTAAGTTATTATCCAATTAAAAGTACTTATATAATAGTATAATACTAGCTATTTTTTTAGTTGGGAATTCATTAAATGTCTTTTCTCCCTCTAGGGTGGAGTGGGAGGGCGTGTACTGAATAAAACCACACCTATGTTTCTTCTTTGCTTTTGCGTTCGAGGACCACGGGTTCCCTTTCGGAAGTCAACCCAAGTATAATACCAGCTTCAATTCGACTTCGATTTGGCAAATGTTCTACCATAAAACCTCGCTCTCTGGTAAAAAAAAAAAAACGACGAACCTACGGTTGATCAGTTATACAAAATTTCCTAAAATTATAAGGGATTTGAAAGGCCTTGAAGTTGAATTCCACTATTTGTACAATATGCGTGTCCGGTTAGCATATTACAATATGCTTTAGTAACCCGGCTTTGATCTTAGTTCCTTTAGAAGTGAAATAGATATTAAAATAACGAAAAGGTTCCTTTTTTCGAAGACTTCGTATGAAAATGTAGCACGTGGTGTGAGTCTTTAAAGTATGCTGCGTTTCGAATCTATACATTTTTAATAAATATTTTTTCATTGTCAATAGAACAGCTATGCTTATAAAAAATAACATTTCTTCTTTAATTTATTTCTTCAAATAATTGTGCATCGGCCTGTTTATTTCAATTAGTCTCCGAAAAAGCTGAACCAAATTTGATAAGACTTTTATTGGGAGGTAGTTGATTTTATTATGAGTATCGAGGCCCAAACGACCTCGAGTATCAGACTATAGCTAGTATAATAAAATCAGTTAATAAAATCTAGCAAAATGTTCCTAACTTTACACTTTTATAGTTGTAATATTCAGGGGTTGTGGTCACTTTCGATGATCTTTACCCGTCTGTGAAGTGGATGCGACCCCAACGCATGGCTCACTGATTTTAGCGAATATTATTTCTTTTGATGTTTACGCATGTTTTCTTAAATGAATTCGGAATACATTTCAAATCCCTTGTATAACATAACACGTATGTAGTTTACATTTTTTTTAAGTTCTATTGATACAATCGTACGTTAATTACAGATATAACTCATTTGTCGGGGATCAATAGATTAACTGTAGTCCATTTTACATTGAGTAGAAGGTTGCGGGTTCAAACCTAGCTTAAATTTGCGTAATTTATTTCAACACCACTGCTCTTAAAACGGTGAAGGAAAACATCGTGCGGAAACCGACTTGTCCTAAAACCAGAAATTCAAAGACATGTTACATCCACCAACCAGCTTTGGATCCATGTGGTGGATTACGGCCTATTTCCTATCCTTGAGAAGAGGCCTGAGTCCCAACAGTGGGGACATTATAAGGCTGATTATGCTATGTTTGTAAAGACAGGAATAATCGTGAAGGAAAAAAAAGTGGTCTAAATGAAAATACTGGAGATATTAGTCTAGACCTTTAATTCCAGTGCCCATAATTGCTATGGACTAACTTTGTATACACAAGTATAAAAGTAGCAACATCTCGATTGCAGCCGAAGTCGTAATTGCGTTACCATCAATTAAAAGTTGCTTAACATTTACAAATTGCATTTCTGTGAAGTTCGCTCTACTGAATGACAGTTTGATATGAACTTTGTAGATTTTTACTGTAACAGTTGAAGTTAAAACACAAACAGATAAGCTGTGTTTCAGTGGTAGTATGATTGTACTCGTATTTTAAAAATAATAATTTATTCATTCAGACATAATTGATCCCATGGTTAGTAGAAAACTTATCATCTAGGTGTTAGTAAGTTAAAAGATTAAAGACACACAAAATTTACAATTATATATTTTCAACTCGAACTAGAAACCTGAGATAAACTCTTCAGCTTTACATTTTTAAATATTATAGATCATTTAAGTAAAAATAATACAGAAGTTGCAATTCCAATAATGTTACTAAAACAAAAAACAAAAACTAAAAAAAAAATCAAATCAAATATCATAAAATCAAAAGTTATGTAATTCAACACAATCCACTTTAATTTGTCCACATCTTAATAACAGGGAATTTATAAAACAAATATATATATATAGTGAGAATCGTGGTGTATCATTAATTGGTGACTATCATTAATTATATGCAGTGTAAGGTGACAGAAATAATGAGAGTCATCCCTTCACACGAGAGCAGAGGGCAGCTCGTGCTGCCTCGTTATGATATCTCAATTATTTTAATACCAGTTTCAGTTAGCGGCGTTGCCTGCTTTGAAGCTAAAAGTGCCACACTGCTGTATGTACTGCTGGGATAAAAGCGGCAGGACTTTTTGTTTATTTAACACGTCCAGTGAATTACGAGGTCTAATACGCCTCGTATGGGTTTTTCTTGCGGTACGGCTAAGAAAAACATAGTCTTATCTGCCGTGCGGAGGCTGTAACTTAAATGTTTAGTTTAAGAAAGAGATGAATATTTATCTATGATGGCTTATTAAAACAGAATGCAACAGTGTATCTACTTTAATCAAGGGTCACTTTAAACTCGTAACGCACTGAAGAAATAAAATTTCATGGTTTTAGTTTCTTAAAAGTTACGGGGTCTAATAAGCCCCTTACCACCATTATGACAGTTTTCAAATTAGGTCTTAAGCGCCCCGTACCGCAGGAATGGAAATAATACAAAAATGAGTGCCGTAAGTTGTCAACGTGTATGCCCTATTCTCTGGAACTACCAGTCTGATTGGAAAAAAATCTTTGTGTATGGGATAACGAGATTCATGACAAATAGGACTATATAACATCATGCTACGAAAGCTGTGTAACCAAAAACGCGGGTGAAAACCACGGGGAAAGCTAGCCTTACCTTAGATATATCTTAATCCAAGCCATAGTCGACACTTGTTCAAAATTTATAAATACACTTGTTTATAATATTAGCATGAATCAGTATTTTTTTTGCAATTTTTGCTACAGGTTCCTATTTAATCCCTCTCAACTGAAAAGGACAATTAATTACTACTTATGCAGTTCAGAAGGAATTTTATTTGCTGTCAGAAAATAGTAATTACCTTTTTTTTAAGTAATGCTGTTGCATTTTTAACGTATACAAATTTTTGTTAATACTAATCTACATTTGATAGCATTCCCCCAGAATAATAATGCAAGATCCGAGTTCAGTAATAAGACGTAGTAGAGGTATCTATAGTTTTGATGTTAGATGCCATATTCGAGGATGCGTAGCTTCATCCAGTAGCCAATTTTAATTACAGGTAGGATTGGAATGGCAAAATCTTCACAAATTGTAAAGTAAAAACTTTTGAAGACACTAAACAACCAAATTACTTTTTAGTATCTAATTAAAATTAATTTAAATGATATTTTACGTCCAGTAAGCGCCTATTTCAAAATATTTTATGTAACCATGTAATTACTTTCAAATATCTATACTAAAATTTTATTCGTAGCCATTTCGTAGCACCTGTGCTACGGCGTAGCAAGTACTATCAAAACCGTGTAATGTTAGTATTCGCGTGTAAGCGTCGTGTTAGTGGCGTGTGTGGTATGTGTGACGTGTCAGCACGTCACGTCGGTTGTGATAAGCGTGATTGATGACGTCACGGCGACATTCGTTTGCGGGGGAGGGTCGACGACATTAGCCTACTTGTTGAGCCTTCCGCCTTCCATCAGCATGTAATGACGGCTTGAGAGCCATATCCATGGCGTCAGCCCTATTGACAGACAGCTCATATATACACAGGTACTTATTTGTATGCTCAGAAAATTCCGTAAATGTCTGCTGTAATATTATTACTTATAAGTAATGACATTTCCATGAGAAAATTAGTTTATGCGCAGGTAATTTTGAAGTACAAAAAACGTTGGGAAATATTATAATTTATTTAGACATTATAAGAAATTAAATTCAAATAGAAAGATACGCATCTTTATGGTGAATTAATTAAATCTTCAAAATACTGCTAAGCTAATATTTAATTAAAATAACTAATGTATAAAACAAAGTCAAAAAGAAGGCATCAGAAAAGTAGGTAAAAAAGGGATGCTTATTTTTAAGGAAATCTCTTCCAGCATAACTGTGAAAGTAGACTTAAAATTTTTACCAAAAAAAACTTTGTGATGTTTTAAAGATATATTATAACAATTAAATACAGACTGGCTGACCCGGCGAACTATGTTCCGGTCAATAAATATTGTGTTAGCTAAACTGTCAAAGGTCAACGCTATCTACTGGTTTTAGAAGCATATGATGGGGTTGTATTAGGATTTTTTTTTCGTGAGTTTTTCCATATCTTCTCACTGTTTAAACCTTCCCTGGACTATTACAAATATTTCAAGATCAAAATTAGCCAAATCGGTCCAGCTTTTCTCGGGTTTTAGCGAGAATTTTTATATATATAGATAGATAAACTAGATGACTCGGCAAACTTCGTACCGCCTAATAGTATCTAAGGATAACGCCATCTACTGGCATTACCAGAACAGCATAATTTATTTTATAATGACATTTTAATTAGAGATGGCGTTGTATTCGGATTTTTTTTACGTGAATTTTTAAATTTTTTCTCACCGATAAATCTTTCCTGGACTATCACAAATATTTCAAGACCAAAATTAGCCAAATAGGTCCAGCCGTTCTCGAGTTTTAGCGAGACTAACGAACAGCTATTCATTTATATATATAATCAAAATGAACTTAACAGAGTTTTAAATCCATCGTTTTCTTTACTTGCTTAAATAATATTCAAACATCAAAAAACCCATAAGCACAAGCACCCTCAAACTATATATCATGCTTAGAAATAATATCTTAATCATACCACGAGGTCGTGGCAGAAAAGGTTGCACATTTTAGATATGACACCCCTCCAACAAAAAGGGGTTAATGCTAATATTCACATAACATCTGGTTATGCTTGGCAGAATGTGGGCAAATGGCGGATATACGCTGGATAATTCGGACGAATGAATACACCTCTCTACCGGAATAAAAAGGCTAGATATGAATATGATAAATGGTTTGTACTTGCTGTGTTGAAAATATTAATACAACTTCTTATATAGGGTTAGGGTAGGGTAAGGTAGTGTGCTAGTATGTGTAGTTCTAATGAAACTTATAAGTAAAATAAAAGTAAAAACTTTGTTAAGTATATAGAATATGTTTGAGATTTGTAAACAGCCAACGCTAAGGAGGAGCGGAGTCTCCTAATAAGGGCATCATCATGCTTAAAAGGAGACCCCAATCATAGACTAATCTAAACTACTCGTCATAGAAATAAAACATTTTGTATTTGTAAAAAAAAATTAGAAAACACAGTTTTTATTTTTATTTATTTTTTGGGATTGTCAACACTTTGCTGCACAAATGGCGGTAAATTCAAATCTTATGTTAATTTTTGGACACCCTTTAGTTTATTATTCAATTTTAAAAAATCACAATCTGAATCCCAAAAACCGTGTTTTCTATTTAATTCAAATCTTGCGTTAATTTTGGGACACACGAGAAAAAAATAAAGAGAATTCCAACTAAAATTATTTAGTAAATAACTATAGTATTAATAGTGTGTCAGTCATTTGATTAAACAATTACGAATTGAGTAAAAGAAACTTAGTCAATAAACTAGTGAAAAGAGGTAGTAGGAAAAGACAGCTACATCAATTGGGTACCTAACCCTCTCACGTTAAAATACCTTAAAAAAGGAGGTAACCAGTTGACGCTGTCCGTACCTTCTGTACAAATACGTTTACCAAATCTAAATCTTTCGAGGAATATAGGTGTTTACTTAGGCTGGTAAATCATCAAATAACTTCTGCCACTTTAAGTGGAGTGGGTGGAGTGTCTGAGTTTTACAGACTAAAACTTCCGGTGTTCTTTCACCAGGTCTGCGATCGGTGGAGGTGTGCCCCGCTTGGGCAGAGCAACGCCGTGTCCTCGTGAAGAACCACCGAATGACACAGGAGCCCCTGTGTCATTCGGTGGCGGCAATCTCTCGCGCCGGGCCTTGGTACATTGGCTATGGTCCGGAGCGAGGAGTGGCAGGCGGTCGCCTCCTTCTGCGAAGCAGTAATGCTTACAAAGGAGGCGGCCGAAAGCATGAGGCAACGGTCCTCCAACCGCCGCCGGGATTCCGATCTCGATTTCTGGTCACCGTAGGTGCGGGCTTGCGGACGGCGAGCAATGGGTAGCCCGCCGTTCGACCGTCCGGTAACCGAGCGGACCGAGCCCAAGTCGTCGACGGCGCGTATTGTCACACACGCGCCTCAGGGTCATGTCGTAGGGGCCCAGCAGGGTCGAAGCCTACTGGGGCCATGGCCACTTTGTTTAATTAGGTTGTTAGTACCAAGAGCAGTGACAGGCATATACTCTTCTGTCAATGCAAAATTCAGTCAAAACATTCTCAAATGGAGCAAACAATCGACTTCACAAACAATAAATATTATTTTAAAGTCTTGATATTTTTAAATGTAGTCAAGCGGCAACTTCATTTATTTTGCTACATACGCGGTATTTATTGACAAGTCCGTTCCACAGAGTATATTCTTATTTGTTCATAGTTCTTGAAAAATAGTCATTGGAACAAAATAGCGATATCTGAAACACGAGAAACAATTAACTTCTATTGAAAACGGGTTTTATATCATTATTCTTATAAAGTGGGTTAATAAGAGGGCAAGAATCAAAGAATGGTTGAGATGATTTGAACTTTCGATGATTTCGATGAAAAGTGTAGTTATTATAGCTCTTGCCTTCTGTATACGAGAAGAATTTGGCCCTCATTAGAACAGGTTATTGCTCTTATTATTCTTATTCTTAGATTATTATTATTTCATTTAATTTAACTACAAGAAATTCAAATCATTTATTCCAATAAAATTAAACCAAACAAGTAATTGTCAAATACGGTCAGTCAAAAAAACTCAACGGACACTCTTATAAATCAATAAATAGTTACAAAACTTGTCTACTTTCACGCTGGTGAAGCCGCTGACTGAAGCTAGTTATTCGTACCTACTTATATGTGAGATCGATGAAGATAGACGAAACCTGATTTTACGATGTTGAGTTTCGCCTAGGCCAAACCCACGATAGTAGTCCAAAAGCGAGCCAAGTTAGCCCGGAATTTTAGGGCACCCCGATACGGACAAGTTAGGATAGAATGCTAAGGCTGGAGTGGAGCAGAGTGAGCTCCCGCCTTAACCTTCGTGGTTATTTTTTTATAAGTACCCAAAAAAAGAATATAAACATAATTTATAATATCCTGTAACGTAATGTGGCTACAAATTGTCGCACAGAGTTCCATAGGCCAGACGAAACTCGTGGAAGTACCTATAACTTATTCATCAATCCTAAAAGCGGAGCCTCTCTCAAACAGTCATGAAACATTCTGGGGTTTAATTCTATTTCATAATTAATGTGTCTCGATCTATAATTAAAATATTTCTGACTTTAATTTTTGCTATGGTACCCATCGCAAGTCCTTTCGAACCCCCGTATACACATGGGAACAACGTGACGAAATCTCCTTCTGCATCCATACTCACATAACTATTCGGTCACCATTGGTAGTTATTTTTTTTGTGAAGGTTATGGTAAACTTTCGGTAACCTATAGGATGCATTTTAGAGATGCGTCTTTTTACCATCGAATAATCCGATGTACGGCAAGTGTCCACCCTTTCATTGTTAATACTTCTACGGTCCGAACTGAGCATTTCGCTTCGTCGTTTATACCGCATACCTACATCAAAGGACTGAAACTGACTACCGTCCTTCGATACCGATCAAGGCTAAACTGAAAAGGCTCTTAATAAACTAGTAGTGCGCTTCATTATCAATGATTGCATCGCTGCTTACCATCAGTTGGGATCGCAGTCAAGTCCCAGTTTAATGTCATTTAAAAACAAAAGTGAAACCTTTGCAAACAATCAGTCTACCCAGCCTTTTCTCATCTATGTTGGGGTCGGCTTCTAGACTAACCGGATGCGCCTGAATGCCAGTCTTTTGTACATGCAGCGACTGACTTTCAGACTTCAAACCAGTAATTGGATAATATGTGACCCAGATAAGTAAAACCTTTGCAAACAAAGATTAACAGTGTGTAAAAGTTTTGGTCATTCCTCTATGTAAGTGAACCAGTGACTTTCAGAATGAATGTAGATCATAATCTACTTTCATTCTGAAAGTCACACACAACAAACAAAACATGCATGTCACTTTATTTAGTGACATGCTTGATTTTTTTTTTGTTATGTTTTAATATTTCTAAGGTTACGTAACTTATGGAAGCGGCTTACTTATGATAGAAGAATAAGTTATTTGTAGCCCAGTATGTATCTGATCAAATCAGAGTCGGCTATGACTATGGCGATATCAGTGGCATCAATGTTACATAAATTTTACCCCCCCCCCCCCTTGGTATTACGGGCCCCGACTTATGAAAGGATAAAATTGTAAAATGTTGTCCACAAACTCAAATTTCTTGGTAGTTGGGCCTGTTTCGTAATAAAAACAATATCCCTTTTGGGCTTTTCCGATGTCGGGTAAAAATGAGGCCCCAAATTTTAAATATACAAGCATAGATTCATATACAAGCCACATTTGGGACTGGCTACGGCATTGAATCAAATGTAAATTGTTTTGGGATATCCTAACAATAGTTTTGTGCTTGAGCAGACGCATATTCATGAACTCGGCATGTGGTTAACTCTGTGGTTAGATCTAACAGTTTGTAATTACACAATAATATTAATATGCGCCACTGCTTCGTTAGTGGCTACTAAGCCTGGTAGCCTGGATCCGATTTTCGGGTTGGATAATGTGTTATTGGATCATTATATCTGGAATATCACAGTAGTAACTCAGAGACCGGAATTGAACCCTTCTGGTGGCAATACGCCTGTTTCTTTTATATGGGACTTTCACATTTATAAAATGTGAGTGGCCCTAGTAGGATATATAGGTGCACTTTTTATTTACCCTTTTGGGAAATCAGACTTTTTTTAAGGTAGGAAATCATCTAATAAATTCTCACGCACTCTAGAGTAGAGCGAGAGGGCGAGACGGAGGAGTGTCAAACTTTTACTGCTTAAAACCACGCCTATGTTCCTTCAGTCGTCTTTCATACTTTTCCCCATGGCGCTAGCAGGCATCACCCTTCGGTTAGCTGAAATCTCTTTGAAGCGCGCGTTGAATACTACGCGCTGTCAACGACATGGGCTCGGTTCTTATAGGACGACTGGACGGCAAGCTACCACTTGCTCATCGTGGCCGGAGATCGCTCTGCGGTTCCCAACGCCCGGGGCGTCTTCGATCGCGGTGGCTGGGGCGTGAGGATGAACGTTCCCCCTCTTGGCCGCCTCCTTCGCTAGCATTACTGCTTTGCAGAAGGACGCGGCCGCATCCCATTCCCTCTTGCTCCAGATCATGGAGAAAATAGGCGTGCTGTTACGTTATGTAATGTGTATTTCTTCTATTGTTTCAGTCATGTCTCCGAGTTTCGTGTGTGCGCTGGCGCTGTGCGGGTTCGCGGCGATCTGCTCTTTGCCCGTAGCCAATGCACAGGCGCTTGTGTCTCCATATGAATGTAAGTGGACCACAAATAACTAAAGTAATTAAAAATAATTTTTGATCTCGTAATTGCCTTTTGCATTTAATTTTGTGACGTGCAAAGAATCATTTGCATGCCATTAAAAAGCGTCAAGATTTTTGCCAAAAGTGATACATGGCATGGTAGGTGATACCTATGAGGTCTACTAAACTTAAAAAATAATAAATTAGTGAAAAATATCGGCAAAATGTAACGAGAAACAGATGACGAAGTGTCACCAAAACTGTTTCAATTCCCATCACTGTAATTTAAGTAAAACAAATGTATTTACGCATATCATTCTAAGAAACAAACTTTCATATTGTAGTGACATGCTTCGTTGCTCAGTTGCCCTATTACGTGAAACTTTACGCCGAAAACAGTGGGAGGCAGAAAATATAAGTAGGTGGCTCTTCACCTAACCTTTCATAGAGACCTTGCGTGACAATTGTTCTTGTTGTGTAACTCAGCATAAATACCTCTATAATGTTCCCACTGCTGGGACTCAGGCCTCCTCCCTAGGACAGGCAATGGACCATAATCCACGACACTGGTCCAGTCCAGGTAGGTGACTGTCAGAAGTCTTCGAATTTTTGATTCAAGGACTTGCCGTTTTCCTCATGTAGTCTTTTTTCACCATTTTGAAAGAAGCGGCGATGAAATAAATGAAGCAATATACGAAAGAAAGAAAAAACGTTTATTTGTGACTCACACAATCGTGTAAACTAAAGATACACAATAAAAAAGAGGTATAATCAGTGCGAGACCAAAAAGGACACCTAACTCAGCATATGCTGCGTTATTTAAAACGATAAATAACGCAGCAAAGCGCCTACCTGGATTTGAACTCACGAAGTACACATCGTAAGTCAAGGCCGTTAAAATTAGGTCACCACTCCTCTTCTTGTGTGATTTAGCAATAACTTAATAAGCAATAACTTAATACCGATTCATATGAAAAAACATATTAAATATCAAATTACCCAATACTTAGAATTAGGGTAGTATTATCAGGTTTTAGGAAAAAGCCATCCAATAACTGCGCAGATAATAAAATAGATACAATTTTAATACACAAAGCTTTTCTACGTGCCCGAACATATATTTAACGTAACAAGTGAATAATTTGGAGGATTTGTTAAGAATCCTTATTTCACTCGTGTTACATCTTAGGCATTTTCCGGGACTAAATGTACATGGACATATTTACTTCTCTGCTTGTACGTGTTTATTAAATTTCGTTTAATTTTCTCTTCTCTGATAATATATTGCTTTATATTTATATTGATTTGACTGGCCTGTTGGTCTAGTGGTTAGTGGTCCTGACTGCTATGCCAGAGGTTGTGGGTTCGATTCCTGCCCAGGACAAATGTTTGTGTGATGGACACAATCATTTGTTCTTTGTCTGGGTGTAATTTATCTATAATATGTTTGTATTTAGAAATATGTAAGTATATTTATCAGTTGTCTAGTATTCATAACACAAGCTGTGCTTAACTTGGGACTAGACGTGTGTGATGGTAGTGTAATATTATATTATAAAACATGGCCAGTTCCGATGTCTATAACTCGATTAGTGTTTCAGTTGAATTTGAATGATTTCGGTTCATTTGATAGGGTGACAAGACTAGAGGTTGAGCGGATTAACACTTTTTTTTAGGTGTCTAATCATCAAATGACTTCTCGCGCTCTAGGGTGGAGTGAGAGGGCGTGTCAAACTTTTACTGACTAACACTCACCTATGTTCCATTATTTGCCCATTGCGTTCCAGTACGGCCATGGTAACTTATTCAAACGTTCCCGCAGCCCAGCGGATTAACACTTAAATTACTTTTCATCGTATGATATGAGACGAGTGGATTTGTAACCTAGGTTTACTTTTACTTTTCAACTTCAGAAAACAGATCTAATACCTCCTAGGTTATGTTCAATTTTAAGATTTCATGTGACAAAACAAAAAAGTAGTTGATTTATTTTTTAAACGTCACAAGCTTATGTAATTACGAGTACTATAAATATATAATTAGCATAGGATATCATAGTCGGCCTTATAATGTTCCCACTGCTGGGATTCAGGCCTTCTCCTTAGGAGAGGGGATGGACCGTAATCCACCACGCGGGCCCAGTGCGAGTTGGTGGATGTCACATGTCTTCGAATTTTTGGTTCTAGGATATGCCGGTTTCCTCACGATGTTTTCCTTCACCGTTTTGGGCAGTGGTGATGAAATAAATTACACGAAGTAATGCGCCTGGCTGGGTTTGAACTAGCGACCTACAACTCGAAAGTCGGGGCCGTTACCACTCGGCCACCACTGCTCCCATAGTTACATAACTATTATTAATAACAATTTTGTTTTATAATTCAATATAGATCGAAAGAGTTATCTTGGCCTTGGAACGCAAAGGCCAACTCAAGGGACGCAGGTGGGTTTAGTCAGTCTAAGCCTGACACGCCCTCTTGCTTCATTCAAAGTGGAGGAACTTATTTAATGTTTTCTACAATCTCAAAAAAATAAATAAAACGGAAATGCAAAGTTTTTCAGCGAAAGCTTTCAAATATTACTGGACCTAATAAAAGCTGACCAATCCTATATTGCTATTTGCATTTCGACTTTTATATTTTTATACTAAAATTAATCAGGTCAACACGAACGTAACTTATTTACGCCATGATCGAAATATTCGATAGTACTCGTAAAACAAGAAGCAATATGTCAAGCTCTTAATAACATAATGTTTCTCGACAAGCGCGTGAGTAAACACGTCGGGTGTGAGCTTAAATCTGAAGTATGCGTCGATGTCACGTAATCTATTAACTGGCTCATCACTATTACTGTCAATTGGGCTTACTTAGTAACGGAAACAACGTACAGGGTTTTGGAACACTGACAAATTTAACAAAAAAATAAAAAATAATAGTAATAATTTATTAAACAAACACAGTTATTTATACATTAATTGCATTAATATGACACATTAAAACATCAATGACCATATAAAAATAGCAATGTGTCCCAAACTAGGCGCAGCCTGTATCTTGGTGACCTAACTATTTCACCAAGTTCATAATAATTATGTGGCTTGCTAGCGTTACGTGACAATTTAAAATAGAAGAAGACAAAAAAAAACTGAAATACTTTCTTGCACAAAATGTCCTCACACATTTTATTTATTTATTTAAAGTTGAGCATATATTTATAGAAATAAATCCAACACACCCAAAGAAAAAAAAAAGTCAAAATTATATAAGTTTCAGAAAGTCTTAGAAAATTACTATAAATTAGCACTATCTTAAGTGAAAAATATCTAAGCTATGTATATTTGCAGTCGTAGATTTTATTTCCAAATAATGTTTCGTAAATTCAATCAAGCTAACTCACAAAATTAATCAAACCGCCCGTAGGGATAACAGAGAGATTTGCATAATTTTAGCTCCTATTGTATGTAAAACACAATTAACGAGCCAGATAATAAAAACATTTAATTTTATTAGCAACAGTTTGTATGCTTTTAGTAAAAAAAATAGTATTACTAACTGATAAAGCCCTTTAAATTATTTCATACTGTAAAACTGTCTCTCTAGAAATTGATAAAATATCGCACAATTCAAAATTTAAAGCAAGTAACGAGTAGCATTTTTTATTATTATAGATAGACAATCGTTTGACCACTATCTCACCTAATGGTAGGCAATTATGTGGTTGACGATTGAAGATGATTGCCTAGAAGTAACCTATTAAATTTTGACTTAAATACCCCTAGATTGTAACTATCAGGAAACAGGCATTCCCGCAAGAAATTCCACTCCTTAGCTGTCTGCACAATAAATGTGTGGTGCAACGCCGTATTGCTACTGGTCCGGTGATGAAACGGGTTTGGTGGAATTAAAGTACTTAATCGGTATTCAATTTTGTGATTTAATTCTTATTGACACTAACCGACCACCAAATCTGACAAACAATTCAATCACGTAACACAAAAAAAACAACAACAATATAACTGATTGACATTCAAATAAATCTTCCACAAATTCATCAAACAAAAATATCACGTATTCAAATATCGTACATTTCATAATTAAAACGTTACTCAATCTAAATAAAAATGTTACAAAGACACATTGAATACTGATGTCAAATAAAATGGATGAAACTCATTAGATACGGTTCAACGGATACGAGTAATACATTTTAATAACTCCCCATGATTCTTGCTAAAGAATATAGGCGATATCGCACATACGTATATCATGGTAGCTATGTACTTAGAAGAATACTTTCTAGTAGCGGTAAGATCTACATACATCGTAGTATTCTATCTATATAGAATCTGCCTGTCTTTACTTAACTCCCTCAACCTGTATCACTTTACCCCAAAAAGCCATAAGTGCCAAGATATTTTGATCCTTCTGCTTGTGAATCTGCGGTGTTCGGCTGTAATATCAAGTGTTTTTCTCTTATGAACCTATGCTGTGTCATACGATATTTAAGAGGTAGAAAAAGTAACTAACTTTCAGCGATAGCTCGTGTCAAAAAGTCCAAAATGTGTAGGATTGACAAGTAGTGCCGTAATATCAGAAGATCAATCGTTGTATCGCTGGTAGAATGTTATTCTTTCCATACTCTAGAACCGCTTGGTACTAACGGAGCCAATAGAGGTGATAGTGACTCATTGTTCATCATTATGGTTAGTTTAAAAAATCTCTTTATTTATTATATACCGTCAAAGAGGGTGAATAGAAACGCTGGTAAGTTCGGTAGGTTCCTGCGCCGGATTCCTGCGAAAGAAACGCTCGGGTGTTACCATTGTGTGGACCACCTGGAGGACACGGTGGTGCGTACGATAGAGATGTGCCCCGCCAGGATAGAGCACCGCCATGCTCTCGTGGGGGCGATCGGCGGCAACAATCTAAAATGCCAAATGCCTAAGGCATTAAGTCCGCCTTTGTACAATGTTTCATTAGTGCATAAAGTTTTAAATAAATAAATAACAATCTCTCGCGCCGGGCCTTGGTACAGGTCATAGTCCGGAGCAAGGAGGAGCGGCAGGCGGTCGATTCCTTCTGCGGAGGCGGCCGCATGCGCGAGGTATAGCCCCTCACGCCCCAGCCGCCGGAAACCGATCCCGATTTCCAGCCACCGTAGGCACGGGCGTGCAGACGGCGAGAAATGGGTAGCTAGCCGTCCGACCTTCCGGTATCCGTCTAACCAAGATCAACCAAGCCCAAGTCGTCGACGGCGCGTAGTGTTCCACGCGCACCTCAAATCGTAGGGCACGGCAGGGTCGAAGCCTACTGGAGCCATGGGTTGTGCGAAAGTGAACCCCCCGGGATTCACGTCCCTGGAAAAAAGACAAAGAAGGAACAGGAGTGGGTTTTTAGTCAGTAAAAGTTTGACACTATCTCCCGCTCCGCCCAAGAGCGGGGGATGTCATAAGATGACTTTCTCAACGAAAAAAAAGGGATGTGTAGAAACAAAATTTTGATGAGGATTTTCACGTTCTCGTCCAATTCTTTATTGTAATGTTTATAAAAGAAACTTAAAATATAGAAAAGAAACTCAAAGTACAAATGACTCTATAGACCCGTCAGATACTCAATGTGAGTATGGTGTCCCTGTTTAAAATATGAGGCACACGTTAGAGTACCCCAAGTACCACCTGTACTCTGGAGAATTGAATGAGTGCCAGCGATGCTGCAGTTAACATAGCCACCTACTCGGCCCAAACAGTTTAACGAGTTAGGTATCGATTCGAAAAGAAAATAAAAATCCTACTCAAAGTTTTGTTTCTATTCACCTCTCTGTTTCTATTTACCCCTTTTGACCGTACTTTATACGCCTACTTTGTACAATAGGCGGTATTATGTTCAGTCTTGTTCAATGAATAGCGATGTAAACATCAACATTCCGTCACCATGGTAAATCCGAGCCGCCTTTCAAGTTTGTTAATCAAAATTGAAATGCAAGGTGTACACCTAGAATATTAACTAAGTTGAGCAGCCTTGTTAGTGCTTCGAATCAATTTCTTATCCTGGCTTATAAATTAATTATTTGCAAGGCGAAACTTAAAGTGTCTATTATAATTAGAATTACGAATGGTCATCGCCACGTTTACGGAAAAGTCAAGACGGACAAATCTTTACTAAAAGCTTTTTCAATTTGTTTTTCTTTTCTCATTTTGAAAACATTTCTAAATCATTAAACCTAGAGGCACTATTGTAAACCAACAAAGAATTATCCGTCAAAGGTTCTAAACCTACTGTAATCTTCTAAAACATCCACAGTAAAGATGTTATTGTCTTTTATTGATTCTGACAAAATCAAATTGCCACGCTCCTGCCTAAGAAACGCCCTCCCAAACAACTAAAGTAACGTTGAGGAGACAACCAGAACAATTCCCTCGAGTAATTACTTTTCAATCCACGAAGGAATCCTTCTTTTTCAATGCAAACGTAGTTTCAGTTGCGTGAAACGTTGGGGTAATTACGGTAAACTTTGGAGTTATATCTCCGAGGAACAAACTTCAAGTGGCAAGGATGCACAAATTATTGGCACAGTAACGTTCCTAATTAATGGGGCTGTAGCAAACTAACTTGTGAACTAATCAGCACTAAGACCTGTGAACATTCCCGGGTTGACAAGGATTATAAGCTTGGAAGTTGTGTATCGCAAATGTAATTAGTGACATCGGACTTCCCCTTTGATGATCAGCGATACATTACAGTTGATAACTTTGTTCCAATACGAGATGAATTGGATGAATTAATTTATCATAAGTGTTCCTTATAATATTAGGGTCTGCACACAAAGTTAGATAGTCTGGTGGTAATTTTTCTGATAAAAATTTGGTCTTCAATATTTTAAAATAAACGCTACTAGTCGTAAACAACAACAATACCTAATGGACCTGCCTGTATAGATACCTAAATATATGGTAGCAGGTTTATTTCCTGACACTAGATCGTAAAATACGCCACAACTCTTTAAAAATCGAAGATATCGAATGACAAGCATCCATAAGTCTTTGTAATGGATGTAGGTACTAAAAGTGAAACATAATTTAGAATGCTGA
Source organism: Mythimna vitellina (assembly GCA_949316375.1). Classification (NCBI taxonomy): domain Eukaryota; kingdom Metazoa; phylum Arthropoda; class Insecta; order Lepidoptera; family Noctuidae; genus Mythimna; species Mythimna vitellina. The sequence continues at coordinate 14,625,385 of OX438686.1, forward strand.
GACTGTAGTCCATACTTAGATACTTATCTATACGAGAACGTAGCCATACGTGTATTCATAGTTCAGTGAGTTACAAATTTAAGGCTACGAGGCTATTTTGGTCAATACTGATCAGTTTATCTATATATATAAAAGGAGAAACTGACTGATATAACAATGCACAGCCGAAACTACTGGGACTAGGAATGTGAAATTTTGCACAAGGCTTTCTTTTATAACTTAGGTGAGTACTAAGAAGGGATTTTTAGAAGTACAACTTTTAAGGGAGTGAAACAGGGGTCCAAAGTTTGTATGGAGAAACCTACTTTCTCGCGGGCGAATTCGCTGGCAGAAGCTAGTCTATACATATAATAAATCAGTAGAAGTTTTTATTTGTGTGCGCATCAAGCAAGTTCGCCGGGTCACCTAGTCTTCTATATATTTAAAAAGTGAAACTTACTGACTTATATATTAACGCACAGCCGAAACAATTGGGACTAGAAACGTGAAATTTTGCACAAAGCTTCCTTTTAAGGGGGTGAAAAAAGGGAATTTTATTGGTATGTAAAATCTTATTTCGTGTGCCAATATACTTAAAAGTTAGCACAAATAGTAACCTAAGTAAATAATAAAGTATTTACATGACCAATTAGCTACAGAATGATTTTCCACCTCAAAAATAATTAAAACCCTTTAAATTTTTTTTGAGGTTTGAAATCATCAAATTACTTCTCCCGCTCTGAGTAGAGCGTAAGACTTTTACTGACTAAAACCCACCTGTCTTCCTTCAGTTGCCCTTTGAGATTCAAGGCCTCGGTAACTCTTTCTAACAATCCTGCATCCCAAGTACAGTAAGGCTAAGTTTATGTTGACTTATACATAATATAGTCAAACAAAGTTTCTTGTACAATCTCCTAGAAATACGACTCGACACAATTTCGCAGACATCAGTAGCGAAGCCATATGAAATGAGTCAAGGGCGGCCGTTTATAAAAATGTAGATGTTTGATATTTTTTCTCGTTAAAGGCCTATTCGGGGTATATATGTTATTCTTAGTTACATCAAGCTTTCAAGATTAAAATACGAGTGCAATTGCTGATTTAACTAAAGCTACGCCATTACCGAGTGCCAGGCTAGAGTGAATAGGCTCTTAATAAACTGGTGCCTTTCACCATCAACGATTGCGTCACTGCTTACCTTCAGGTGGAATCGCAGAGCAGCAGCCTCGCGAATTGAGTTAAGAAGATTTTTTCGAATCACAAATAAAGTTTTTTTTTGTGATACAATTACAAATTTATATTTTTTAGATTTTTTCCTATACTTGTACTATGAGAGCTTGCTTGATACCAAATTTCAGGATTCTAGGTCAACGGAACGTACAGTATGAATTTTGATTTCCTCGAGAGTGTCGAAATGTTAGTTTTTTGATACATAAACCAAAACATCTATTTTTCTCGTTGACTTATAAGTTTGATTTTTAAACAGTTTCTAGAGTCCACAGACCTGAATAGATGGTTTTTTAGTTTTTTGATTTCAACTCGATACCTCCACGCGTTTCCGAGATAAAAGGTTTTGACAGACAGATAGACGGACGGACAACAAAGTGATTCTATGAGGGTTCCATTTTTTTCTTTTGAGGTACGGAACCCTAAAAATATAACAGCATGTCTTAACGAAGCTATTAAAAAGTATATATGGTTAGTAATAGTCATTTCCTCAACCGAGAAAGTATATTTTTGAGCCGCTTACGCATCACTGCTTACCATCAGGTGGGATCGTAGACAAACTCTAGTTTATACTATTAAAAAAATTTATTACGCATGTCTTAATGAAGCTATTAAAAAGTGTACATGGTTAGTCATTTCCTCAACCGATGAAGTATATTTTCGAGCCGTTTGGTCATTGAAATTTCGGATCGTGTATCGAATTTCGGATCACAAATTGTATAAAGACATAGTGATCGCCTTGTTGACACTTTGTGTGACCTTGCTTTTACCTTGGACAGACGATACGTATTGCCTTACAGCGTATTGCCACGCTGTAAGGCAATACGCCGCCAGACTTTTAGACTCATAAACAACCAGTCGACAGCGAAGCAGAAAAGTTTTCGACGCCATATTTTAAATTATTTTTAGTTAGTTTTATATTATTTTATTATTCTTTTGTTTAAGTCTTTATGGTATTATAGTTAGTTCAACAAACAGTTTAATAAAATGGGTAATTGGTTTTATTTTTTTATGCAGTTTACTTTGCCGAAAATCAATTGTCAGATCAGACGATATTCGTCCGTCTTGCCAATAAAGGCACCTCATAAATAGCTGCTTACAATGTATCAATTTGGCCAATTTGACACAGTCAACTTTTAAAGGAAGACCATTTCCGAACAAAGAATCGGATATCGAAAATAACTCTCGTGCCATTCATTACGACTTTCCAGGAATATTGTCGGAGAATATTAAGGGAAATATATATCAATAGCGTGATCTTCTTTTCGTACTATGACAAATCGATCATATGTTTGGAAATTTATAACAATCGCACGGGCTGATGGGACGGAACGTTTACAGAGGCCGGCCTGTGGATGGGTGACCATCTTAACATAGATACGGAGATTCATCCGTGTCTCGGAATGCATGTTAAGCCTTTGGTCCCGGCAGTCGTTACAGAGAGACAGAAGCCAGGAAATTAACATGTGAAAGTTAGACGGCACGGTTGCCGCTGTGGTTAAGCGATTGGCTGCTGCGCTGCATGTTGTGGGTTCGATTCCCACACGGAACAATTATTTGTATAGCCTACAAATAGATGTCCGAATCGTACGAGAATTTACATGTTTGTGAACGCACCCACGATACAGGAATAATTAAAAAATACAGTTAGTCACTCCATGTAAGACACTGGTTTTCAGCAGGATCTGGTTAGACTGGAAGCCAACCCCAACGAAGTAGGGTAAAGACTGGGCAGATTGATTGGTTCGTGACAAACTGATAACCTCCTTGTACATCTGTTAAGGTACTCTTTTGTTTTACCTGATGAAATTATCTGGATGACTGTCATCATCTCCCCAGCTTTTTCCTAACTAGCTTGGTGTCGGCTATCCACTATCAGATTATTCTAATTTAAACCTTTTATGTTTTTCAGTCTATTTTTTAAACATGAAATTGTATTGCTAACGTGACGTAGGTACACCCAAAGAGGCCCTTATCAATTTTTGTTAATATTTTTTGTGTACGGAAGAAGTGATTTATCATCATGTAAGATCGAGGTCGAAAATAGACCTCCTGACTGGGATAGGACAAGTCTTCATTGAAAATGAGCGTTTCAAGATTTTATTATGATTTTAAGTAGCAAAAAAAAAATTAGAGAAAAACATCGCGACGAAACCCTATCCTAGAACCAAAAAAATTCAAAATCTCGAAGACATGTCCACAAACCCACACTGCGCCCGTGTGCTGAATAACGACCCATTTCGTCTCTTAGAGAGGAGGCCTGAGTCCCAGCAATGGGAACATTATAAGGCTGACTAAACTTATCTATGTAGAGATTACTACATTAATCGGTGCGAGATATACCATGGAACATAACATAGGAACATCCTAACGTATATATCATTTACTATTGTCACTATTCATTATCTTACCAATAAGAGGATTTGAAGTTGTGGACGTTATATGTTACGAATTTTTGCCGTTTGACGGGGCATCTGCTACAGCGGTAGCTACGCCTCGCCTACGCCTACGCCTATGGCGTAGGCGTAGGCGTGCATTTCCCGTTAAATTGTGGGAAATGGATATTTTAATTTAATTCTATACGTATTTAAGTCAGTAGCCGTAGGAGTATACCGATGTTAATATAATCAAATATATACCTAAATGGAGGCGAATTAACTTTACAAAATGGAGGTCAGTAAATAAACCCCTCTTCTTTTATAATAGTTAGTTATAATAAATGAAGACGTGTCCGTGTAAATGTCACATCGATGTCGGGGTCGCCGGCCATGGCTGACTGCCCAGCGACCCTTAGACCGTCCTTCCTCGCTAAATCTTACTGAGATCTAATTTTATAATACATTGCGCCCGTGTTTACCGGAACCCTCGCAATGGAGGGTGATTGTGTTTAGTTTATGTGGACACCGTTTTTAGGGTTCCGTACCTCAAAAGGAAAAATCGGAACCCTTATAGGATCACTTTGTTGTCCGTCTGTCTGTCTCTCTGTCTGTCAAGACACTTTATCTAGAGAACGAGTGGAGATATCGAGTTGAAATTAAAACCATATACTCAAATCTGCGATCCTTTGATGATGTGAAAAAATCAAACTTCTAAAAAAAACGTATATTTCGACACTCTCAAGGGAATCAAAATTCATAGGGTACTTCCCGTTGACCTAAAACCCAGAAATTCGGCTTGAAGGTCTTAGTCTAGGTCTAGGTCTTATATCATAAGTATAGGAAAAAATCTAAAAGCTGAAAAATTTTAGTAACGTCACAAAAAAAAAAACAGAAAAATCTTCGAGACTTGATTCGGGAATTGAACTATTTATACAAGTTAGTTTGTACAGGCAAGTCCGAGTCCGACTCGCAATTGGCCAGTTTTTTTTAAGTTTTTGTATTTTATTGAACAAAAAAGTGAGAGCTTAGAATGTGAAAATTAATAATAGATAATAATTTAAAAATCGAAACCTAAACATTTATCCGATTTATATATGTAAACTAGCAAACGTTGTTCTGCCACATAAATTTAACAAAAAAAAATAGGGTGTGGGGGTAGGAGGGTAAAAAATAGCCTACGACCTATTCTCAGATCTACCAAATATACACAAAAAAAAATCATGATAATCGGTCTAGCCGTTTAGGAGGAGTTCGATAGCAAACACTTTTATATATAAGAAGATATAACATTTTATTGTTTTATATATCGTTGTAATGTACCTCTTCATATTGAAATATAAGTAGAATGTAAGGTTACAACTCCTGCATAAAACTATGTTTATAAACACCAGTTTGCATTTTAATTCAAATAAACACAAGCACGGGGCAGGCCTCCCAAAAGTGGATAAATGGCTTGGTCAAGGTGGCATAAATCCGATGGGTGCAAGACACCGAAGACCGGTTGTTAGAGCGACTCTTGGGGGATACCCATGTCCAGATAATGGTGACGATCATGATAAAACAAAAGCATACTAAAAGCTGTTCACTAAATTGTACGACATCTAAGTAATTCCAGATAAAGGAAACGTTTACAGGTGCTTCAAGACAACTTCAGAGCAAATTAAAATAAAATAACTACAAGAAAAATATAGAGAACTGTCTTCAAAGAAAAGTACATTGTATATTTTACTTTGACATCCAGATGGGTGAAAAACTCTGAAAGAGGAAAAGGAAATGTCCTAAAATAAAACATTACACCTATACCCTATTCAGGGAGCCGTGAGACAAAAGGTAAACAAACCATATATAATACTATTAAATTATTTTCATTAAATTATTTCACCACAGATACTGCATACATTTTACATTAAAAGGTGACATTTTCTAATCGGGCGGGTTATAATCCGCCATCTTTTTCACTATAGATACGAGAGTGCCGCTTTCCGATATTTTTGTTGAATTCTTGTTATTTCGTTACTTTTGTTTTTTTCATTAAGTTTCTTGTTTTGTTAAGTTTAAAGTTACTTTTTGATCGTTTGGTTCTTGTTATATTGACGTTTTCGTGCTTAAAAAAACCCGTCTAAGAAACTTTGCCGCAGGTACCTACACTGTTTTCTTTGTTTATATTTTGTCTCAAGCCCGGGTGAATATGGTATACCTACACTACGAGAATGGTTTAAAAATATATCTAACTTTATAAAGATGTAAATGAAACTTGACCAAATTATTAGCATAGATTTCCAGGAAATTATTTTTTTTTTTTCAAGAAACGTTATTTTAACGCGGAATTGTAAAAAATCCTGAAAGAAAACCTAATAGAAAACAACTAACAATAAAATAAGCTTGTTGAAAATTATATTTTCGAGCCGTTTGTGGTTGAAACTCTCGGATAGTGAGGTGCGAGTGCTCACAAATTATAGAGATCTGTCAACTTGTTGACACTTCGCGTGACCCAAGCGCTAGCCTTGGACAGAGGATAAGCATTGCCCCGATGTATGCCAGTCTTTTGGGCACATTACCACTCGACAGTGATGCGAAGTTTTTCGATGCCATATTATATAGACGGTTTTAGTCAGTTTTAATCAGTTAAGGGTTTTCTTTTATTGTAAGTATAGATAGTTATAAATATTTTTATATTTTTATTTGTAAGTAATTATTATCATAGTGTCTCAAGACAAAAGTCTATGACCATTACGTATTGCCAGTGATGACATATGGCTCTGAAACGTGGTCGCTTACAATGGGGCTCATTAGAAGACTTAAAGTCACCCAGAGGACAATGGAAAGGGGTATGCTCGGAGTTTCCTTATGTGATCACATCAGAAATGAAGATATCCACAGGAGAACCCAGGTTACCAACATAGCCCGAAGAATCGCCAAACATAAGGGGCAGTGGGCAAGGCACATTGTTCTCAGAACAGATGGTCGATGAGGACGAAAGGTTCTGGAGTGGCCACCATGAACCGGCAGACGCTGCGTTGGAAGGCCTCCCACAAGGTGGCGAGGGAATCTGATGGATGATTGATGATGGAGACGCAAAGGACCGTTCGTTGTCGGGCAGGCCAATGTCCGACAGTGAACGTCTTTCGCGGAAATGATGATAATAAGTAATTATTTATTAACACTTTTTGGTCCAAAATGATTTAGATTAATTATGGTGCTTAAGCCTGCGATTACCAGTCTCAGAAGTTCCAAAAAATATTCGATCAACAGATTAGCTATGCTTCACACAGACAAGTAGGATAAATCTTTTAAATTAAGTTAACCTGTTGTATATAGCACACTTGAGTTGTAAAAACTTTTGTTTTGCCTCCCAAAAGGCTTGTCCCAATAAAACTTGCTTACAACTTACATTACTTGATTAATAAGAAAAGTTGCGTGTGTGACGGTCTCTTTTAGTCATAAGAATTTCAGAGGCGTATTATTTTTTATTATCTACCCACCTATCAAATGAAGATGGGGTCACAAATAGGACAGAGAGCTTAAGTCATCATATTATAATATACTAGCTGTCCCCAGCGAGTTGACCCGCGTCCTTAGTTACTGCTCCGCTCCTGTGGGTTGTAGTGTGATGATATAGAGCCTATAGCCTTCTTTAATAAATAAGCTATCTAACACTAAACGTACACGTTTGTCTACGCAACCACGATATAGCGTAATTTCTAGTGTGGGGCAAAATTAAAAAGAAAGAAAAAAAGTTATACATTTATTCAAATGTGCTTTTTATCAGTATTTTTTATCTATAATTATAACAAAAAATTTCACGGTTTTGTGATATTAGTTTAGAAAATAAACACCAACATTGTGTTGATTAAATATCTCCAGAACTATAGACAACATTTGTATGGTTGTTTACGCGATCTACACAGTTCTATGTTATGAATAGGACTGCAGATGAATCAATTCTATTCTAAGTCTTAGTATTCAAATGGGCGCTCAGGGGGGTATTATCTCTGAGGCTGTGAGTAAACAACAAGGTGGTCAGAGGCCATCATCATCATCATTTTAGCCGATAGACATCCACTGCTGGACATAGGCCTCCCCCAAATATCGCGTCATGTTAAGGCCCCAGGATGGTTTACTTTCCACAATAGGGCAACATATACCTTACTTCTGTACTAATTGCTGCTGACAATGGCTTTACTCTCGTGATAGTAGACAGGAAATACTCCCGGTATAAAAAGTATTCCATGTGCTATTCCAGGGCATCGTCCATCCGTGTACCAAATTACATAGAAATCCATTCTGTCGTTGGAGTGTGAAGAAGTAACCTTTACACGCGTGATAGTAGACGGGAACATACTCCCGGTATAAAAAGTATTCCATGTGCTATTCTAGGGCATCGTCCATCCGTGTACCAAGTTTTATCGAAATCCATTCTGTCGTTCGAGTGTGAAGAACTAACCTTTACTCGCTTGATAGTAGACGGGAACATACTTCCGGTATAAAAAGTATTCCATGTGCTATTTCAGGGCATCGTCTATCCATGTACGAAATTTCATCGAAATCCATTCTGTCGTTCGAGTGTGAAGAAGTAACCTTTACTCGCGTAACAGTAGATGGGAACATATTCCCGGTATAAAAAGTATTCCATGTGCTATTTCAGAGCATCGTCCATCCGTGTACCAAGTTTCATCGAAATCCGTTCTGTCGTTCAAGTGTGAAGAAGTAACAAATATAGATATTATACATAAAAACACTTACAAACTTCTACCTTTATAATATTAGTGTGATTCTTGTTAAGGTTTTCAAAAGAAATTTTCCCCGAAAAAAATTTTTATATAGAGTCTATATCCTACCTGAATTTATTGTTGTTTTATTAATAGCCACACGATTTAAAGGTACAGTTTATTATGAAGTTGAGATTCTTATTCTGTCCTTGTGTTGAGATATTTCTTGCTGGGACCGAAATTGTGTTTGTAAATAATTATGTCAGAGGTTAAAAACAACATTTATTTTTAGACCTCTCAAGTCCCATTTCACTCGTAGGTATTTATCTAATACTGCGAAAGCTTATTGCCAAATGGGTTTACGAAACGGCAAACAAATGATCCTAATAAAAATTTTTGAAGACTAGTGGCGCAATCGACAGCGCATTTTTGTCTGAATTAAAAAAATAATAATTAAAACTATTTTATTTCAAATAGGGCAACTTATAAAACGTCAACGTCACATGGGTACTTATGATCGTCAGAAGCTAGTGCACAGTTTCAATTGGTCAATCGGCAAGAAACTACACTGTTACAATTTTTTTTTACAATATTTCCATATCACAATATTAATAAGTACGAGAAGACAATATAGACCAGTCAATATTATACCCAAAACCATAAGCTCTTATATTTAAACCTTGCGCCGTCATCGTCTTCTTGCCCGTGTCATAAGTTATTTAGCGTCGGCGCAACAAGTGTTCTTCGTTCATTCCCCTCTATCAGACATCAAGCTGTGAGGACTTCTGTGAAAAAAGAGGGAGTATTCACTCCCTATTTTTTCACGTATCCTCCCATGATCCATCTAAGTATCATATTTGAACGACTTATTTAAACCATTGTATGTTTTGCAGCATCAGCAGCAGCAGACAGTCAAAACGGCTGGGGCGCGCTCGGCGGGCTGTACGCGCTACTAGCCCAGCACGACGCACTCGGCGGGCATGCGCTGGCGCGTAAGTCCGTGCGTTCGCCGTCCCGCCGCCTGCGCTTCGGCCGCCGATCAGACCCCGATATGCCTCCTCAAGCTCCTGTAAGTATAAAAACAAAAGAACTCAAAAGTTCTCAAAGCCGGATGTGTAGTCGGTACTCACAACCGATATACGTGTGAACGTAGACAAATCAAAAGGAGTAGATGCCTGTAGTAAAACAGCAAGTAGAAGAAGAAGCAAGACGATCTGTAGTGTTTGTTTACCCCCATAGAAAAAATTCGTTTTGTTTATCTAGAGGGTGGCCAACTCGGACGTATCAACTTCTTACGATATATTTTTTCATAATTATAAAATTTAAGCTTGGCTATGTGTGGCGAGATGATCTGGACGTGTATCGCGAGAACTAGTTCGAGACGGCGCGGGAGAAGAATGTCTAGAAAGACTTGGGGGAAGTCTTTGCGCAGCAGTGGAACAGTAATGGCTAGGGCAAAAAAAAACTTTGGCTAAAAACACCTTAGTTTTTAGACTGTACCAATTTTAACCAATATTTTGCATAATTTATTAGGTATCCTACTTCCCATTCAATTGATCACGACTCATGCCTTTAAATAACCTAACAGAAAGTCAGGTTCTGTGGAAACTCGTGAGTTTGGGGGTAAGTTGATACGTTACCCAAAAAAAAATATGTTAATAATAGATCATTTTTCGTTCATGTTAGAACTTCACTTGTTGTGAAAACATGACAATTAATGAAGTTGATAACAGTGGTTATGGTCCCAAATTAAAATGCAACTCTTTAACTAAAAATGGAAATAGAACAATAGCAAAAATATGAATGATGGCAAAAAGTTTTATAGGTCGAATTAGCTCATCTGTATTTATATGTACATATGTGTAACTTGAAAACATGGCGAAGAGGAATATTTTTTTGCTGCTTAATGATTAATGGTGTAGGGGATTAAGGCTCGATTTTTAGGGATTAATGTTGTTTGACAGCTGTTGTGTGAAAAATATGTCAAACAGCTATAAGTATATGATACAAGTTTACTGAGTATAGAAAAAAAACCCTAATCCGTAACTAAGTAACACCCTAGGTAGGAGGTACCCTGAAGTCTATATAACAATTTGAAATAAAGAAAGAAAGAAAAGACGTTTAATCGTGCCTCACTCAATCGTAACTATAAACTAAAAATACATAATAAAAAAAAGAAAGAAAATTAAAATCTGTGCAAGGCCAAAAAGGCGCCTAACTCAGCAAATGCTGCGATATTTTATTGAGTTATAAATAGAAATTGTTTCAGTCCAGAGACAAGACTATACAATCGTGTTCAAAGCTAAGTTTTTGCTTTATTTTGTCCTCAGAAGTCAAAACGCGTTATCTCAAAATTATGTTTTTTTTTGCATCGACAAGCTTGAAACTTCCGTATCAGGCAAGCTTGTCGAAAAACCCGTAACTTAATTGAAACATTGAAAAAGGAAACACTATTCATAAATATTTACTTATTTTATGAATGTAAAAGTTGATGAAGTTAACGTAGATGTAGCCTGGGACTTGAAAAAACACTTAAGATCATTTTTTCCAATTCTTTTTTCATACGTTTGTAGCTCTTTTTTAAATATATATGATTTTCTACAAAATCCTCACACTCCCCTTTCTCGAAACTCACTTTGATTGGTTCCCGCTTTTTAGTTTCCGGAAGCAGTATTAACGACCGAGTAAAACAGTAAATAATGTAGATCCTTTTCAAAAGTTTCCTCACTTATTTAATCTATGGTTACGATTCATTGAGCCGTCCTTTTGTAAGCTAGGGCTTTGATTTAAAGAGATGTGTGAACAAAGAACCTTCTACAATTTAATATGATTAAACTCTGGTTTAACTGTTTAATGAATTAAGAATCTAATAATAAACCTCGCTGCACACAGGAAATCTTCTTCTACTAAAAGCTAGTAATCAGAAATCGGAAACGATAAGTCCAAATAAACTATTTTGAGCCACTTTTAAATTGTCATAATGTCGGTCAGTCAAAAAGTGAAACTAAATTGCACGTTCCAAAGCGTAGAAGAAAGTGCAAGAAACTCCATGTACATTAGTGGAAATCTAATCCCGCTTTTAGCAGTACCAAATATATCTAATCCACAATCAGACCAGAGTAAAGGTCGAGAGACAGCAATCCGATTGAATCACTCGTATTTAGCAATTGTATTAATTTGAATACATCAGTAATCTGTCGGTAAGCGTTTGTGGAGCGTTCGGCGGCAATCTAATAAACTCATATCTCTACGAACCGCCGTCGTGAATTATCTCTATCAGATTCTCATATTTAAATACTTGGTATTAAGTTACCGCGGCGACGTTTGCTTCTGGTATGTATCTACTCGTACATACAAGGGTGGTCTGAAAAGTTTCCGACCTCTACGTGTGTGTCTTACCGGCTGATTAAAGTTAATGATTTTGATACCTGTATGGTGTCGGACGTAAAGAATAGCACCATCCCATTTCTTCCCGTGGGTGTCGTAAGAGGCGACTAAGGGACATCTTTGAGACCGTGTGTATTGATAAGCACCTCAGGTCACCGCGTGGTGGCGGGTAAACCACCAGCAACAGCATTCCCAAGGAGGGTTAGTGTCAGGCAGGCGGCCGACTGTAAAACAATAGCCATATCTTTTTGCAACATGTTAAGTTTAAATAGAATGCGCGATAGGGTTAGGGCGTACCCCACAGGCGACGCGCAGGGGCAGCACCCGGCTCCTGTGGGAAATGGACTAGGGTTGTTGCACCATCCCGGGCGGGGGCAACGTAAGAAGCTAGCTCGGGAAACGAGATTGAGGTATGCAAGTTGGAATGTAGGGACAATGACTGGAAGGGCCAGAGAGTTAGCGGATGTATTTAAAAGAAGACGAATAAACGTGGCGTGCTTACAAGAAACAAAATGGAGAGGAACAAAAGCGAGAGAAATTGGTGAGGGATATAAGTTTTATTACTGTGGAAGTGATGGTAAAAGAAATGGTGTAGGAATAGTGTTAGACAGCAAATTGAAAGAAAGCGTGATGGATGTACAAAGGATTAATGATAGGCTTATAGTTGTGAAGACTATGTTAGAGAATGTAATGTTGAATGTAGTTAGTGTGTATGCACCACAAGTAGGATGCGATGAAACGGTGAAAGAAAAGTTTTGGGAGGATTTTGATAGAGCTTTAATGGCCATCCCTGTACATGAGGAATTGATTGTTGGAGGTGACTTTAATGGACATGTGGGAAGAATGAGAGGTATTTACGAAAGAGTACACGGGGGATGGGGTTTTGGAAGTCCGAATAGTGAAGGGGAGACGCTGCTGCAATCTGCTACTGCATTTGACCTGGCAGTAGCCAATACTTGGTTCCAGAAAGGAGACGAACACCTGGTCACGTACAAAAGCGGTAACCACAATACGCAAATCGATTACTTCCTGGTTAGGCGTAATCAACTAAAGCACGTCAAAGACTGTAAAGTGCTACCAGGAGAAGACCTAGTCTCACAGCACAGGCTCCTGGTTATGGTGTCAGTAGTCAAGCTCCATAACAAAAAAAGCAAAGAGCGTCCCCCTCCTAAAATAAAATGGCATATGCTTGAGAAGAGTGACTGTGCGAAGAAGTTCAGGGAGCGAGTGGTGGACAGAATGATAGAGATGGGAGACATGAATGATCGAAGTATAAATGAAAGCTGGAATGAGATTGCTGAGTGTATTAGACATGCAGCGAAAGATATTTTGGGAGAGACGAGAGGAAAGGGTACAATAGATAGGGATACATGGTGGTGGTCGATAGATATACAGAATGTGTTGAAGGAAAAAAAGAGGAAATTTAAGGAATGGCAGCGTATAGATCCGGAAAACACTAGCTTAAAGTCTGCGAAAAAAAGTGATTATGAAGCTTTAAAGAAAAAAGCCAAAAAAGCCGTGGCAATAGCGAAAGCAAAAGCACAGGACCAATTATACGATACACTGGATAGTCCGGCAGGCCAGAAAGATCTATACCGGCTTGCTAGAGCAAGAGAGAGAAATGCGAGAGATGTTTGTCAGATAAGATGTATAAGGGATGAAACTGGAATGATTCTATCAGAAGATGAAAAAATCAAAGAGAGGTGGAAGGACTATTTTGAAAGACTGATGAATGAGGAAAATAACTGGAATGGGATTATAGAGAGCAAACCAGTGAATTTGGGTCTAGTGAGAATGATTAGTATGGACGAAGTCAGGATAGCTGTAAATGGAATGAAGAATGGTAAGGCAATTGGTCCAGACGGAATACCAGTTGAAGTGTGGAAGTTGCTGCGAGTGGATGGATGGATGTGGTTAGCTTTGTTCTTCAATAAGTTGTTGCGGGAAGAAGCCATACCTGATGAGTGGTGCAACAGTTCCCTGGTGCCCATCTTTAAAAACAAGGGTGATGTGCTTGAATGCAACAATTATAGAGGAATAAAGCTAATGTCACATACTATGAAAGCCTGGGAGAAAGTTATTGAAAGAAGGCTGAGAGAAGAGAGTGAAATTTCACAGAACCAATTCGGTTTTATGCCGGGTCGGGGTACAACGGATGCCATTTTTTCTATACGCCAGCTGTGCGAGAAATACAGAGGTGCGCATAAAAACTTGCACATGGTATTCATCGACCTCGAAAAGGCATACGACCGGGTACCTCGTGAGGTTCTGTGGTGGGCCCTTAAGGAGAAAGGTGTGCCTGGGAAGTATGTGCAGTTGATCCGAGCGATGTACAGTCGATGCAGTACCCAAGTCCGGTCTACAGTGGGCACCACTGGCAGCTTCAATGTGGCTGTCGGCCTACATCAAGGGTCGGCTCTCAGCCCTTACCTCTTCCTGATGATAATGGACGCTCTGACGTCGGACATTCAGGAAGAGGCTCCCTGGTGTATGCTGTTTGCCGATGACATTGTGTTGGTTACCGAGAGTGGCCTAGAGGTCCAGAACAGATTGGAGGTGTGGTGGCACAGACTGGAGAGTGTTGGCCTGAAATTGAGTAGAACCAAAACGGAATACTTGTTCTGCGATTTCGGTGGTCTCTCCGGTCCTATGCCCTTAGCTCTCGCTGGAACGCCCATACCAATCTGCTCCGACTTTCGGTACCTCGGGTCGCTTATCCAAGGAGATGGCGAAGTAGACCGAGACGTATCACATCGGATCAATACAGGATGGATGAAATGGCGACAGGTCACTGGAACAATTTGTGACCCACGGATGCCCCTCAAGTTGAAGGGTAAAATCTACAAGTCCGTGATAAGACCTGTCATACTGTATGGATCAGAATGTTGGGCTGTGAAAAAGACGCATGAAAAAAGATTGCATGTAGCGGAGATGAGAATGTTGAGATGGATGTGTGGTGTGACGAGAATGGATAAAGTAAGAAATGAATATATTAGAGGAAGTTTGAAAGTGGCGCCAGTGACTGAAAAGTTGAAGGGGAATCGTTTGTCTTGGTATGGTCATGTAAAGAGGAGAGATGAAACACATGTTACTAAAAGAGTTATGAGTATACATGTGGATGGGTGGAGAGGGAGAGGGAGGCCAAAGAAAAGATGGATGGATTGTGTGAACAGTGATATGAAAGAAAAGGAAGTTAGTGATAGTATGACTTTTGACAGGATAGAATGGAAGAAAAAAACGTGTTGCGCCGACCCCAAATAAGATGGGACAAGGGCAGGAAGAAGAAGATTTTGATACAATGGGCTTCAAGAGGTCACTGGCCATCGTTGGCGTTTAAGACAAGCAATATTTGATTATTAGGAAATGCAATGTTATCTCTCTCATTGTAAACTTATCTTTGTTACATCAGAAACTTTTCAGACCATCTGTTTAGTCATATTTAAGTACAAGTTTATAAATAACTTGCCGTCCTGTGTGTGAGCTGAGGAGTAGAACTCCCTGGCAGTTTGTGTTTTCTGGCAGATATAAACTGCTGGAGGTTTTTAGGTTTCGAATATGCTTTTAGACAAAAAACATGCTCCATCGTCGAATGCATCATCACTTACCATCAGGAGAGATAGTGGTCTATCACGGGCCTATAAGTTACAAAAAGTAACACTACTTGAGTAGTTGACTTATTTTTAGGGTTTCGTACCTCAAAACGGAACCCTTATAGGATCACTTGGTGGTCCGTCTGTCTTTCGGTCTGTCTGTCAAGTTCCTTTATTTAACGATTTATTTAACAATTTATGTACACACACAAAATAAAATATTAGAAGAAGGACACAAAAAAATAGGTACAGAGGCTTATTTCTAAAGAAATCTCTTTCAGCACACCTGCGAAAGGAGAGTTGGAAGAAAATAAAGATGTAGGCACTGTGTGTTACAGTAATAGGAAAATAAGTACATACAAAATAGTTATAAATGAAACGAAAAAAAGATATACTATTATAATTATATAAATACACATAGTAAAATAAATATCACAAAAATACATACAAAATAACATAATAAAACAAATACATACATACTAATATGTGACGCGGTATATGTGCTCGGGTACGCGTGGAGGTGTCGAGTTGAAAA
The DNA here is from genome assembly GCA_949316375.1 of Mythimna vitellina. Lineage (NCBI taxonomy): Eukaryota > Metazoa > Arthropoda > Insecta > Lepidoptera > Noctuidae > Mythimna > Mythimna vitellina. Next base: position 14,641,190 of record OX438686.1, read on the forward strand.
TAAAAACAAATTCAGGTCTGCGGTCCCTTGAAGCTGTGAAAAAATCAAATTGCTGAGCTACGAAAAAAAAAGATACGGCCGTTTATGTCGCAAAAAACGTATATTACGACACTTTCAAGGGAACCAAAATTCATAGATCCTGATTCATAGAATTTGATTGACCTGAATTATCTGAGATGAAATGTGACGTCACCGCCAATAAGTTACATATTTACAAAAAGAGATAGCGAGATATCCTCCCCACCCCCCTATATTTCCTCATACCAATATTTAAATTGCTGATTGCTGCTTCATTTAATAACTAATTTTGATACAATTTTCTGAATAACATTTCTTTTTAGTTTTTTAATTGTTGTATAGTATAAAAATATTCTACTAAAGTAAACACACAATTGTAACGAAGTCTAAACGATCACAATAAGATGTAGCATATAATAGGTATTACCTATGCTAATGGGTATCGTACTGTCTTTAACCCTGTCCAGTGCAAATAGACTCATTTAAACTCTTATTCGACTCATGAAAGAGGTGTAAATGAAGCACGTGCTAACACCTTTGTTTGCATTGCAAAACGAGTGCGGATAAATACGAACACTTCTGACTCAATTTTGACATCCCACCCATTCGCACAAAACGTTTTCGGTTCACAGTCATCGTGCGTACAGCTAAGGAGTTGAATTCCCTGCCGGAGACTGTTTTCCTGATAACTGTAACAGGTGTCTTTAAATCAAGCGTGAATTATGCAAACGAGCTAAATCATCGTCTACATCGTCGCTTACGATCAGTTGATCCAAGTGGTTAAATGCGAGCCTATCCATAATAATATTTATGCGTGTATTGTCAACGACACCACTGAACCACGCCACTGTGGTTTACTTCACTTTTTCATTTGGTAACAATACCATCGTAATTAAGTTCTAATATGCAAAATGTACGCATTTATCGATTCACTCTAGGTGATGGAATACCACGTAGATCACGAATCTAAAAATTCTGCTGTTCCTTAAGAAAAAATTAATAAAACTTTATTTATCAATCAAAACTAAAATGAAGCCAGGAAATGGATATTTAAAGCAAAATGAAGTCCCGTAGTAAGTGCAGGTCCCCCCATGAAACCGCAACAGTTTTCTGACGGAGGCTCTAAGTGTTTCTCGAGTGGATAATGCATTATAATGTTCACCGACGACCAGATAATGTTACACACAGCCAACCTACCCCTCCCCTCTAGCCCCCCTAGCCAGTGGCGTAGCTAGGAGTGGGCGAAGCGGCTCCACTACCGGCCTTGCACTTAAAGGGGCCTTGCTTGTTAATGAGCGAGGGTCCTTTAAGTATGAGGTTTTAATTTCATGTAACCAATTATTACAAATAAAAAGTTTTTATATATTAGTGTTATTGTATTTACAGAGATGGCAAGATCACTGCATGTTTCATCTCATGGCCTTTTCCAACTACCTTGGGTTCAGCTTCCAGTGAAACCAAATGCGGCTGATTACCCGGGTTTTACATGGAGCGACTGCTTATCAGACCAGTCCCCCTAGCCAAGTTACGATCGTTTCGTTTGCGTCGAACGCCTCGAGTAGGCCACGCCTCCAATTCCTTTGTTCTGACCACGTGACTGAGCGTTGAGATGACGTCAGAACAAAGGACTCGGATGCGTAGCCCACTCGAGGCATTCGACGCAAACGAAACGATCATAACTTGGTTAGGGGGGCAGGCAAGATGACAAGTACCTATTTTATACCAAGATCAATGCTTCTTATTGATTGATTATATGATACTCAAAGTAAACGGCCTCGCTGATACGCCTTCGCTTATATCTAGATTAGTCCATGCTACGCCTCTGCTCCTAGCCTGTTACCTATCCTCAGCGACGTAAAAGCTATCTCACGATCTTTTTCACTCCTACCACCAACGTTTTAAAACCAAAACAGGTACCCCGACTTAATTTAATTTAGCTTATTCATCTTTCACAAGTCTATTATTATACGAGTACCTTCCATGTTATCTTTTGCAGGGATCTTAATTGTTGAGTTGTCCTTAACATACGCCAGAGGCATACCTTTCATCTTTTCGGTAAATTATAATCTTAATTTCCTAAACCAGTGAATGCGCTGAGTAATTCGATTTGTCATATCTGACTTATTCTGTATTATCTGTAGTAGGTACCTTGCCTTTAGTTTAATTTTTTCGAGTACAGTTCAGTAGTTGTTTTAATTACTTATTCGCAAAATGATTAATAGAGAATATTGTGACGTAAAATTAGTGTAGTTTTCTATCTCAAATGTCTGCACAACTGGACAATATGTGGAATAGTTGAAACAGGCGCGAACTCGGTCAACTGGTGCTGAGAAATTTAGCGTGATAATAACTACCTCTGCAAGCAAGGCCCCCTACAAGGTGGACTGATGACCCGGTGAAGGTTGCGGGAATCCGATGGATGCGAGACACACAGGACCGTTTTTTGTGGCGACATTTGGGGGAGGCCTATGTCCAGTAGTGGACGTCTATCAGCTGAAATGATGATTATGATGAATAACTACCTCAGCACAGCAAAAATTCACATTGTGTGAGTGCCCAAGAAATTACTTGTAAACACGATTAGTAATTCTAAATTTACAAGAGTTTATAATATGCGTGGACTGTAATGCTATATACAGGACAACTGTCGAAACTCTGGTTTCAAGCGGACTATAAGTAGGTACCGATAAATCAAAAACATTGTGTCTGCATTGCCGCTACAAGACTTTAGTTAACCTACATTAAAAAAAAAAACTGTATGTCCAACTTAATTTTAATTAAATAGGGACTTGGCGTACTCAAGTCGCTACTCAAGTCAGAGTGTTATTATTACCATCGAACCCGAGACAATGGTTGTGCAGATCCTAATTTTTCCAATCATCGATCATGGAAACGTGTATGACCTGAAGGCAGATCACCTCAATAAACTTGACGGTCAATTTTATTGCAAAAAACTCAAAAAAAACCTAACCTCTAAATTACTGCATCCGATTTGTTTCCAATCTGCCTAAATATGATCATGTCTCTGCATATCTTATAAACTGATTGCCCATACGCCAGCGCAAAAAGCAAAGGGCGCTTACTACCTTGTTCTCATTCTTAATCTCTTTCAATTCTTCTAATAAGCCCTTAATTCTAATGCATTTGCGTCAATCACAACAAAAATCTACGGTCATCACATAACCGTCTACTTCATTTTCCGTACTCACTGTACCGACTTCATTTATATTTTCTTTTCATGTTCAAGCAATTTCTCTTTGGAATGCACTCCCCCAAGAAATCAAGATGACAACAAACCGATTGACCTTCAAAGTAAAGGTTCGCGAGTACATTCGTAAGAAGTTGGCAGTAGTATCGTCATGGCCTGATTTGTTATCTTGTTATTTGTTTGCACAAATTGTTTCAGTGTATTCGTGTTTTTTTTTCTTTCTCGTTTAAGTACAAATATTGTATTTATAGTTTATAGGTAATCTATAAGCTATAAACTAAAGTAAGTTTGTATAAAGTGTGTTAAATGATTGTGCCTAATATTGCACCTACCACAATCTGTCTCTGCAATACACAAAGGTTGACTAAAGCATTAAATCCGCCTCTGTACTTTTGCGTGTATGAAGAAGTAAATAAATAAATTAAACTTAAGAGAGAAAAAATAAAGCAAGTCTGGCTTGTAATTTAACGAGCAGAAATTGTATAATCCCTTCATTAGGCTAAGTTCAGATAACAAGCGCTGGCGTTAACTTTGTCGTAATAAAACACGTGTAGAGCCGCGAACTTCTTGTAAACAGTAGTTAGTAATCAATATCGCGACTTCATAAAACGCTTTAGTAAAGTAATAAAGCAGCAAGCTTATTTTGTAAATATGCAAATTTAGTAAATATACACTTTGCGTTTGATGGGCTGTGAATGTAAATATGAAGCTTCAATGCTTAGTCGAAAATTAAAATGTCAAGAAAATTAAAATGTGAAAGAACAAGCGGCCAGAATGGAGTTTAGCTTATTTTAGTCTACGCAAATTCGAATGTGTGTGCTTTTGCTCATACTCTAGAAAAACATTGTTAAGAAAACTTGAATTTATAAATCGCGAAAGTAAGTACTGTAGGTACTGTAAAAGTATCGTGATCAACGTGCGCTCCATCTCTGTAGATATATTAGAAGAAGAAACCTATCGACTGGGTCAATCACAGGCCAACATTATTTTTAGGGTTCCGTACCTCGAGAGGAAAAAAACGGAACCCTTATAGGATCACTTTGTTGTCCGTCTCGTCCGACTCTTGAAGCTGTAAAAAAACAAACTTGTAAGTTAACGAGAAAAGATAATTTGGTTTATGTGGCAAAAAACGTACATTTCGACACTCTCGAGGAAATCAAAATTTATAGGGTACTTCCTGTTGACCCAGAACCCAGAAATTTGGCATAAATCAAGGTCTTATAGCGCAAGTATAGGAATAAATCTGAAAACTGTAAGTTTGTTGTTACGTCACATTTATTTTTTCTTTTTGCGTTTCGGAAAAATCAGGGCGCGAGTCTGACTCGCACTTGCCCAGTTTTTTTAGGAACAAATTTCTTAATTACAATCTAGCCTAAAAGACTAATAAGCAATTAACTGTAACTGACGTCCTTTTACACGAGTCAGTAGCGCTTTTTAAATTATAAAATATTGATGAAACACTTTGTTCGTGTGCTATATATATGCACAGCATTTATCGCTATTATACTCTAACTTTAAACAACATAATAACTCAAAAGTTTTAATTCACTTTAGTCTACGCACTAGGTCCTGGTTGTTTTTTTTTTTCAATTTTATGTGTGGGACAATAAACAGCTACATTATACATAAACACAAAAAAAAAAATTACAATAGAGTGTTTTCAATATTGCAGTCCACTGCATTATCCACATATTACTGGTAGTAAATGCCGCTATATAAATAAAGCTCGATTACTTCAAAATTCACTACAATGCCAGTCTTATGATAAAAAAACCCATGGTAAGAATACCACGATTCTTTTTAATAAATAGCCCCATTTACGTCACCCATGATCGTGCGCGTCACTTCAGCCCCAACGCATTTGTATAACTCAATTTTGTTAACTTATACACCCTTTCATCCCTAATTTTATGAAGCCCCGTCTTATCCCTCGCTCCATTAGATCCCCATATACGTATAATCAGGTACTGGTTAATAGTTTTGCCCTTTAATATTAAGACAACTATAATATTAACGATAAAATTACACAGTTCAGTAAGTTTCGTGTTTTACGCTGCTTTATATATTAACTAGCTGTTGCCCGCGACTTCGTCCGCGTTAACTTCGTAAAACTGTACAATCACTCTGTGCTTGCAATTCATTCCGAAAGCATCGCAATTATTTATTGTACTTTAACATAAAACGGTTAAAGGTAAAAAAGCAAATTACCTTCAGGAAACATGTTATGTACTCGTCCAGATCCAGATGTATGAACGTCAATAAATAGAAAGAGTATGTATGGGTCATAGCAGTTGGCATTTCTGCCTACCCCAAGGAACAAACATACATAAACTAATGCCTTTTGCATTAGTTTATGTATGTTTCTGGTTTATGTTCTGGTAAAACAACATTGTATGATTTTAAAGCCTCGCCACAGTGAGCACGCCACAATCGCAGCGGTAATGCCTGTCTTTGAGGAGTGACTACAGAGGCGTCACGGCATCCTTTTTTCATGCAGGACTCACCTGATGTGGGTGTTCCGGAAGGTATCTGTATTGAATTCTGCGGAAAGAAACACTCAGGTCTCACCATTGTGCGGATCGCCCGGAGAATACGATGGAGTATACGGTGGAAGTCAGTCCCGCTTGGTCGGAACGCCGTCGCAGCCATGTCCTCGTGGGGGCAATTGGTGGAGAAAATGATAACCAGTCTTCCTTAAGTGAAGCACTACGATCAAAGAAGGTGGGTTCCCAGCCATCGCAAACACAGGACTGCGGTGGTGCCGTCCGGCCGTCACGTCGTCGTTAGACAGCTTTGCACCTCGTTTACCTCTAGTAAACGAAGGAGCATAATCGGGACACCAACCTTCAGCTGGGTAATGTGCACTGATAGTGCAAAGCCTTAAGTGAATTCAAAAACTACCATCATCTATCAACTATCTTTCTCCACAAAAGTACTTATGAAAAATTTGGGAGAGAATGCTTGCATTGATTGTTGCAGTTTGATCATTTTGGGAGTTACTTGTTCATTCACCTATGATTTTTTTGGCGTGTATTTAACTGACGTCCCCGTATATCACACAAATGTTTTCTTGATAGTGGGAACTACCCTATAAAGAGTCTCCAACTTTTGAATGAATTTCGGCGACATCTTGTGCGTGTGTATCTCCGTCCAATCGAACTCGCATATTGATGGCCAAACCGAGAAATTACTGACGCCGATTGCCTCTATGAGGACACGGCGGTTCACCCAAGCTGAATAGACCTCCACCGCATACTACACCAGGTCCTCCGGGCGATTCGCAAAATTGTAATATCAGGGTACTTCCAACCAAATCCGGAAAAGCAACCGTTTGAAACATTCACAACAATCCTGAGCTTGTGCATCCATAAAACAATGAAATTACGGTAAACAAATGTAGCAGCCGATTAGTATTATCCCTGGGATTGGCCTCCCTCAGGGGTTTGTTCCAGTGTTGGTCACCATTCACTGCAAGAAGGTAACGTTCAGATGTCGACGCAAGGCTGCAAGGAATCTGAGATACATCATACGTTGTCGAACTATGATCAGAAAAACACATTTGATCCCGTTTTATATGAAGCAGTGACTGCAAATAATAAAACACGCCATTATTAGGCCGCAAGGTGCCATCATCCCGGAGGACACAGTGGCGCATTCAGTGGAGGTGTGCCCCGCAAGGGCGGAGTACTACTTTGTCCTCGTGGAGGCAATCGGCGTCAGTGACCTCTCGCGCCGGGCTCTGGTTTGGGTGAGATCCAGAGCGAGGAGTAATGGCAGGCGGTCGCCTCCTTCTGCAAAGCCGTAATGCTAGCGAAGGAGGAGGCCGCAAGCGTAAGGGAACGAACGTCCTTACGCCAATCCGAGATTCCGACCCCGACTACCAGCCATGGTAGATGCGGGCTTGCGGACGTCGAGCGATGGGTAGCTAGCCGTCCGGCCGTCCGGTATCTAGTTGACCGGACTGAGCTCAGTCGTCAACAGCGCGTAGTGATCCACGCACTCCTAAAAGAGATGTTGCAAAGAGCAACTGAAGGACACAGGTGTGGTTTTAGTCAGTAAAGATTGACACGCCATCCCGCTCCTACCAGAGCGGGAAAAGTCATTAGATGATTGCCAACATTAAAAAAAAGGTGCCATCATCATCATTATCATTTCAGCCGAAAGACGTCCACTGTTGGGCATAGGTCTCCCCAAGTGTCGCCATAATGACCGGTTCATGCATCGGATTACGCGACCCTCACCAAGTTATCGGTCCACCTGGGGGCCTTCCAATGCAAGATACCATGTAACCCCTTCCGAAAATTTGGCCGTGTTATTTTAAAGTCAATAATTAAATACACATAGGTATTTACTTTTATCGCCTTTGGTTACAGTAAAAGTTGTTAAAAATGCCTCCGTCTAACACCAGTAGTTTTAAAATACACAATGCCATCTATCAAATTTAATATGAAGGTCAACTTTCATTGTCATCATTTTTTCTACTTTGAGTCTTTAGATGGCGTTGCGAGTTGCGTGTGGTGTCATATTTAACTTCTTGAAAACTTTAAATTCATGCCGTTAATATTTCATATGCTTTGTTTCATTGCGATGAAACAAAGCCTAAGTAATATATCAAGTTACACAGAATTTTAATGTATAAAAGCCATCTACATCGACTTCTAACATTTTGCGTGATACGCACACAACTAAAAACTTCTACAGATATATTATGTGTAGATATATAAAAAAAATGTAAGCATGCAAAAATATATAAAAAAATCTTATTTACCGTGAAAAAATAAAACCAAAAATTTCGCAAGAGAGCCACATGGGATTCGAACAACCTATAAATTATACGCAAGTCTAGATACGAAACCACTGCGCTACGGTCTTCGATGATTAAAATTTAAAATAGACGTTCTTATATAAACGTCATAATTGATTGGTTGGCTCCTTATCGATGATAGCGTGATGATTTTCGTTTCAGAAGTAATATTTGCAGCTAAATGAAATAATGTAATATTATTGTACGTGATTTTACTCGCCGCTTTGATTTTATTATGTGCTTTGATTAGTTTTTACAAAATATTAAGAAGATATCGAATAGAAATGTCAATTTTGTTTCGTTAAAATGGTAAAAGTTAGTTTTATTACAAAAAAAAAGGATAAAATAATGACAAAATTTTTAACTGTAACTGGGGATCGAACTCGCGGCAATTGTCGTTCAATACCTACATTTTCGATTATTGCTCACCCCCCATAGGAAATAGCGTGATAATTTATAGCCTATAAGTTGCCCTGACCTATAAGGATTATGTATGCAAAATTTGAACAGGATCGGTTCAGTAGTTTTTGCGCCAATTAATACCACCGCAAAATAATTTTACTGTTTTATTATATATATAGATATTTTGTTGGTAATCATAAGCCATTATGTCGTTAGTGGCCATCAAAATGTGGGTAAGTTAGAAACGGTAATAAAGATGTAGGTAGCCATGCCTCCCACCTGTGTTCTTTAAAGATATTTTGGCAGTTTCCTTAATAGGTCCAAAATTCTTCCATCTTCCTTTTACGCTGAAGACTTTTGTCGGAGAGAAATTTTCAAGTTTGAAGTGCTGAAAATAAATTATCATGAAGGCTACTTTGTAAGTAGGTAGTACTTATTTGGCTTTGGGTATCTTAGTTGAGGTGCCCTAATTTTTATAAAAGACAGACAAAGACACACATTAACGAGATTCACGACTTGTTTCCCCATAGTGTTCACACAAAGAAAAGTCTTTTTTTATTTTGAGTATCGTTCAGGTTCCTTTTTAATATATTTCTCGGAAAATCCACTGTATTATTTTTGAAGGATTTAAGACATTTAGCTTTTATGACAACCTTTATCGCTAAAATAATGTTAATTTGTTATGGGGCGTCTTTTTAACAGAATTTGAAACGACAATAAGATGACCTTTATCAGTTCAGCAATAGATGAGATGCACGTGTATTCGCTATGACGTCACTAAGCCCTCCATCGTTTCAGCTGGACGAGATGAACGAGCTGCTCTCCCTCCGTGAGGTTCGCACCCCTGTGCGTCTGCGCTTCGGTCGTCGCTCTGAGGAACGCGCTGTACCCCACATCTTCCCTCAGGAGGTAACTATAAGTATCTAGTAACCCAGCATGTCTTCTAAGTCCGTAGAAGAAAACAAAGAAGAAGGACACGAAATATAAATTACTCTGAAGTTTTCTGAAGGTTCAAGACACAGAGACGTTTTAAATTTCAGCCAAATCGATTAATTATACTTTATCAAAAGGCTATAATGTTTGATATCGAACACTCAACATTTCGCTAGCAGTAGTCATACATTTAACAGACATTTTGGATTGACAATCATTATCGTCTGATCATAGAACGCTTCCTTACCCATGCCCTCAAAACACAACAAAACAAAAAAAAAATACTGAGATATATTAATTACAGGTCATGGCATTTTTTTAAACGTCATCTCACGCCACGAATTACTCCTGTATCATAGGTGTGCTTTCACAAACATGTAATCTATATATATAAAAGGAGAAACTGACTGACTGACATATCAACGCACAACGGAAACTACTGGGACTAGGAGTGTGAAATTTGGCACAGGGTTTCCTTTTATGACGTAGGCAAGCACTAATAGAGGATTTTCCAAAATTCACCACATAAGGGGATGAAACGTAGGTCCAAAGTTTACATGGAGGAACTTACTTTCAAGCGGGCGAAGCCCCTATACCCAGACCCGGAACTTGAAGCCTATTTGTAGGTCATACAGATATTTATTTCACAATCTCAACAATTGCCAACGCCGTCGATTTGAGTCCAAAATGTTATTTCCAATAAGTTAAATTTCAATACAACATAAATAATATCAGTACCTTCCCAGTGCGCACATAACATTCGACATGAATTAGGACACGTGACCCTCACAAATAAAAATAGCTACGAAAATTCAATACGAACTCGCAGCACACTACATAAAGGCTCGTAGAACTATAAATATCTTGTAAAAAGAGCCGTATCTACTCCAAGATACTATTGATTCGAGCATCGTAAAACCCTTGATGCCGTGTAAACCTCTGTAATGAAGTTATTCTCCCTAACAAGCCACTATAAGATCTTTTACGACAATTGACCACCTTTGTGTCCGACCTTTTTGTAAAACAATCAGACGTTACCATTATTTGGAAAGCTTTTTTTATTTAATTTTGATCTTTATAATAATCAGATTACAAATTATAACGATACATTTGATAGAGGCGATGCCAAGTATTTCAATCCACTTGTGTATCTCTAACTAGCTTATGCCAGCGGCTTTAAACTTTGAACCCCGTTTCATCCCCTTAGGGGGTGAAATTTGGAAAATCCTCTCTGAGTGCTCGCCTACGTTATAAAAGGAAACCTTGTGCTAATTTCATTGCGTTGATATGTCAGTCAGTCAGTTTCTCCTTTTATATATATAGATACATAAAAATCTCATGTCAATGTTTGTTGCCGCTACTGATTGGTTGATCTATCAAAAGATAGCTCAAACCACTGAACAGATTGCGCTGAAATTTATTATAGCTTAAGCATGCGCCAGAAAAAGATTTTCCCAAATTCACACCTTAAGGGGATGAAAATCCTTGCACGCATTCACGATTTGCGCATGGAGATGCAACGCCGGGGCGTAACTCCGCTGCCGCGATAAGTTGCGGCATAGCGGACAGAATTCGGGCGAGATCTCATGGTGGAATGAAGACAGCGACTATCACAACCCAGTCCTGGGCACGCAATAATAAATAATAGTATATATTATATTATGGCGGTAAGTCCCCTCTTTGAGGCATGGCTGGAAAGACCTCACGGCGTCCTTACCTTTCGCATGACACAGGTCCTCACCGGACATAGTAAGTTCGGGAGATTCCTGCACTGGAAACGTGCGGAAGAAACTCCGCCCAAGAGCGGGGAATGTTATAAGATGATTATCCCACCGAAAAAAAAAACCTTAACGGGATGAAACGAAGTTTCAAAGTTTATGTGGAGAAACCGCTGGCAGAACGTAATTTAAACATAAAAAAACCTTGCTTTCAAAGCAAAACAAGCTGTACAGGTTTGGCCAAAAACACCCACCCACTTTTAGAAATAAAATTGGCTACACCTTATTAAGTCATACCGTACACGTCATGTCAATAAACAATACTTAATTCGCAAAATCATTAAGTGGGACGAAGAATACTGAGAATATTCATTCGACATACCTGTCATACTCGTATAAAGTAAACAATGAACTAATTCAATCAATCAAGCGTTGCCCAAAAGGGTGAGGCGAATGGTGTTAGTATTTGTGCACCGCAGTCCTTCGGGAATACCGAGCTGTCAATAATTATGTTATATGTGACATATTTGTTTAGCATAGTTACTGAAAATACTGAATTATAAGTCAGCGGTGATACAGTGATGTGTTGTCACCTGTTCCTAAACGATTACAACAGGATAAATCGTTCTTCGACGCCTTTTTCTTTGGTGTGGAATATCACCAAGTAACTTCTCCCAGTTTGGGTGGAGCGGGAGGGAGTGTTAGACTAAACCGGTCCGTGTTTCTTCAATTGTCCTTTGTGTTTCTACTACTACTCACAGTCTCAACAATTATTTGAAAATAAGTGTTTGATTGAGCAGAAATGTCAACATACAGAATAAAGGCAATTCAGCAAATTTCATTTCATGATTTATTTAGGAAATCTACTTCTTGGACACCATTTTTTTATCATAAAAGATGTTTTCTAATTATCAAATTATGTAGATTCATGCCACTCTGTTATTCTCGATCATGATTTGTGATTGAAATCAAAGAACATGATCTAAAATTTAGTCGACGTTGACTGCGAAAGTCTGGACTTATGTACCTGTCTACATGTGTTTGACACGAGTTTCTTTTTCCATGGTACAGTCAATAAAGGTGATACTGATATGTGACCAAAGTCGTCAGATATATTTAGTTGAAGTTTTTATGGAAACCGATAGATATTAATAAATCTTAATTTTATTATTGAGTTGATTATTTACTATGAATTTAATTATGTTCCATTCCATTTGCTGCTCACAAAATGGTGAAGAAAAACATCGTAAGGAAACCGGCATGTCCTAGAATAAAGAATACAAAGACGTGACATTCACCAATCCGCATTGGGCCCGCGTGGTAGATTAGGGCCCATTCCCTCTCCTAGAGAGGAGGCCTAAGTCTCAGCAGTGAGAATATTATAATGCTTAATACTTAATGCAATCCAACCATGACCCTGGTTATTTATCACCTTTATTGACTGTACATTAAGTGTGTTTAATAAATGAAATATAGTTTTTAACACAGGAACAAGACCGCGCCGTGCGCGCCCCGTCCATTCGCCTCCGGTTCGGACGCCGGTCGGACAACAACATGTTCTTACTCCCCTACGAAGTACGTACCTCATTTGTTAATGAACAAGTTAATTCTAGTAATGAGTTGTTTAAAGTTCTAAATTATTCAAGTAATTATAATTGCAAAATTATTGTGTTCCAGAATTTGAAAGTATTTCACAGCTTATACTAGATGTCTAATTACATAAAAGTTAGCAGTTAAAGTAACTTATAACTGCTACGGTTTTCAAATGTAAATGTAAGTTCATTCTACAAGAACTCATGAATTTTTTTTCATGAATTTTCTGCGCCCCGTAAACAGCTGTAGTGCTTAAACATTAAATAGGTACTAAATATTTTGCTAGTCGACAAAGTAACACGTACATTTCTCTAGACGGACATATACTTCCGTGAAGTGTTCAGACAGGCTGCATTACTAATGCTCTATAAATTGTTTCAGTCGGCTCTGCCCCAGGAAGTGAAAGCCAACGGCTCCGTGGAAGACGACAGACAACAAGAATAAACCCGCAACATATCCGTATACCAACATAGAAATATTACCCGCCCCCGTCAAACTTTTATTATCAAATCTTTATTAAGGACAGTACGTCCTACCGTACATATGTGTCATAATTAAACAAATACAATCGATTCTTAGATGTTATTCAACTTAATTATAAGCTATGTGTACATAATAATCAGTTAGTACCTTGTATGTTGTTAACCGAAATGTTATTCGTATATATAATTATCATCTCTCCTACTCTTTCTAGAAATAGCATGACCTAAATACATTTTTCAATTGTTAAAAACTTCCCACGTGATCATCAGGTAAAGTGTTATAAATGTTATAGATATCGATGATATTCTAGTCAATACTGAAGTAAGACTGTCTCCTTTATTTTGATCTCTATTTCCAATTAGATATATTATGTATATTATATATAAACTTGCCGCGAAGAGTTGTACATTTTTAGAGCTGGGCAAATGTAAAACTACTTCGCTCCTTGTAGGTACTACTTGATTTAATCTCTTGGTAACTAGCAGAACAGTACAGTCGTAGTTCACTTTAGATCATTACGCAAATACATTATTTATTATATTAAGTGTAGTAAAACTATGTTTAGTTTTGTATGGATATTATAGTGCAATTGATGAGTTGAAAAATAAAAATATTTCCAAGGGATTTATTGTTGTTTTATTGTCTTTGTATTCAGAAAATGATTTATGTTTTACGAAATAGAATAGAATAGAATTATTGCGAAGTTGTCTTTATATAAGGAGGCATTAAGTCTGAGAAGGAAAATTTCCCAGAAAAGCTTTATCGGGGATTATTTTGTAAGTGTGATCCATTAATGTGAGAGTTAAAACAAAATAACATGACGCAACATCACGCCTGATTTCCCCGAAGGAATAAATAAGCTCACTAAAAACAATGAATGAATATTATAGATCAGTTTTCATAGCTTTCTGTAGGCCCTAACAAACAATTTCGTGTGCAGACGAGTACGAACACAAGCAAGATAAGGACTTAGACTGGGAAAGAAACATTGGCTCATTATTCACTGGTTGCATTGTTTGGTAACGGCGTCGATGTCAAAGGAAAAGCTCAGTGTTTGTGCCAGTTTTCCCGCCTTAGTCTACTACAAGTACAGATGACAGCTCTACCTACTAGCATTGAAATTCTAGAAAGGTACTTCAGTTTACTATCTTTTTAGCTTAGCGCTGTTGGTGCATTAACAGTCATCATCGATATCATAATTTAAACCGTAAGACGTCCGCTGCTCAAAGTCCCCCAAGTATCGCTATAGTGACTGATTCTATGCGTCTCACATCCATCGGATTCCCGTGACACTCACCATGTCGCCGGGCCACTTTGTTGAGAGGACTTCTATCGCTGCGTCTTCCTGTAGGTACGTGGTCGCTGCTGCAGAACCTTTTAAACCCCATTGACCATTTGTTCTACGAGCAATGTGCCCTACCCACTGCCACTTAAGTTTGGCGATTCTTTGGACTATTTTATTTATTTATTATATACTTTATTGTAGGTACATAAGAAACATAAAAAAGAAAGACTTATATCTAAAACACATACAATGGGCTGTATCTGTAACCTGGTTTTTCCTACGGATATCTTTATTTCTAATCGAATCACACATGGAAACTCTGAACATAGCCCTCTCTATGCCCTTTGGGTAACTAAGGGGATGGCAACTCAACATACATTTTCACTGTTTCTCATACAACCGCTCTTACGTGATTATGACGTTATTACATAGGTTTCACGAAATATTTTGGAAACACAGTATCTTGTGGATATTATCTAGGCTTCTATTGAAATCAATTTATAAATTTGTGTAAAACTAATCCAGTAAAGACCTCTAAAAACTCTGCTACTTTGCATAAACCTTGACACTTCATAATTTACTCAAAAATTTAAAAAGTCAAAAAAATATAACAATAGAAGCCTTGCAAATTTAATCAAGACTCTTAATGACGACAATTTTTATCAAAAACTTTTAAGTGTTTAAAAAACACGTATTTCCTAGAATAAGTTTAGTAAAATATTCGAGAAAATCAAGGAATTACCGAATGCTAACAGTTTTCAGGCGTTATCTCTCTTCTTTTGACGTTGCCTCTTCGTTAAACATCGCATTAGATGAAGTAACAAGCTTTTAAACCATGCTCGATGTTGACGATAGGCGAGTGAAAAAAGACTCTCATAAGTCTTCTAAAGCCCATTTAATTAGTGTCAAGTTAAAAACTGATAGCTAAGTTTTTAATAAAGAATACAGTCACTTTTTTTTGCAGTATTTGGCAGCAAATGTATTGAGTCAGTCTTCTCAATAAATTTTAGTGAGGTAGTTAATACTCAACTCCATTTTACCGAGATAGTGCTTGTTTCAATGATTCCACGTATTAACCAATTGTGTAGACACTTAAGATAGAAAAGTACTACAATTTTACATAACAATATCTACAAGAAATAAATTTGCAAATAACACTCACTCGAAAATTTCTCACCAAAAACCCTTATTAAAACTTATCGAGATTGTCATGAATGCTCTTTTTGGGGTTTTGGGGGGGGGTTGACTTATCTTCAAATAACTTCTCCCACTCGAGAGAGCCTGATAGAATCTAATGTGATCTCACTCCGCCGCGAAAGGGAGTATCAGACTTTTTTTGACTAATACTCACCCACATTCCTTTACATACCCTTTGGTCTCCAAGCTTGCGGTGACTCGTTCAAACAATCCGGCAGCTCTGGCAAACTCGATTGTTTTCGTTTTTTTTTTTTAAGTTGGATTTTTAAATAATATTTCTAAGTTTGTTTTGTAACTCCTGCACACTCTTGTACTAGTCTCTGTAAACTAAATATTTTACATTATCTATACATATAAAATTGAGTAGCTGTTCGTTAGTCTCGCTAAAACTCGAGAACGGCTGGACCGGTTTGGCTAATTTTGGTCTCGAAATGTTCGTGATAGTCCAAAAAAATGGACAAAATCACGAAAAAAAAAAACCGAATACAGCGCCATCTTTAATTAAAATGTCGTTTTAAAATGAATTATGCTGTTCTGGTAATGCCAGTAGATGGCGTTATGGTTACTATTAGGCGGTACGAAGTTCGCCGGGTCAGCTAGTTAAATTATGGTATTAATATATCTAGCCTATACTGTTTCACTGCCAGACCTCCCTACATTCCTTCCATTATTCCCGGCTCTAAGCTACTTCTTGCCAATTCCTAAGGAAGACATCTTAGTCGTCGACCCCGTCGTGTTACAGGGCACCAATATTTACATTTTTTTAAATCTAATTGGGTTACACCAGGGGAACTTTGAAGCTACCTGATTTGTCCATGACAGTCGATCCAGGAAAGAAAATATTAATTACGAAAATCCCTTGTCCTCCAACAATATTACAATTGTTATAAGCCGTGTATATTATTAATCTCGCTCCATAAAATCTCAAGTATTCTTAAGTATCTTTCTGTTTTTAGAAGAAGCAAGGGCTTCTGAAAGAATCCACTAGATTAATGATCAAGTGTTCTGACTTGATTATTAGTCTCGCGGATTCGTAAGGGATTCTGTCTGGACCAAAAACGATTATTTCACCGGTTTAACATATACCTTTCATTTAATACAGGCGTAGTGCTAGGTCTTCGTAACGCTGCTGATAACCATGACACCATGAACAGACTGAGTCAAAAGAACCATTAATTCTGGAATTGAACCATTAAAACTGGAATCTACAGGCATATTGAGAACTTTTTTAAAAGTTAAGTTTTAGGAATACATTGATCGCCTACCGTTAACTAGTAGAATTCACTAACGAAGTCTGTCTTTTCTGATAGCTAAAACCTAGGGGTCTTTAAGTCAAGAGTGACTAAGTTGCTTCTAGGCCAGCGTGCTCCATCATCGACCACTATATTGCCCACCATTAGGTGAGATAGTGGTCAAACGAGTGCCTATCTATATATATAAAAGGAGAAACTTGAACTAACTGACTGACATATCAACGCACAGCCTAAACTACTAAGACCAGGAGCGTGAAATTTTGCAAAAAGCTTCCTTTTATTGCGTAGGCGAGCACTTTCACCAGGTGAGATTGTGAGTGAGAGAACGGACATTCCCACGCCCCAGTCGCTGCGTTCCACACGCCCCTCAAATAGATTGTCAGCAAATCTTAGGGTCTAGTAGAGCCGATACTCCCTTGGGATATTTTTAAAAGGAAAAACGTGGTCCGAGAACATGCAGTGCATCTGAAGAACACGGGTGTGGTTTTAGTCCGTAAAAGTTTGACACTTCCTCTCGCTCCATCCTAGAGCGAGAGAGAAGACATTGGATAACTTTATTCCACGAAAAAAATAAACGCTAGAATAAGCAGAATAGACACGTGCAATGTGCAAAGCAAATCCTTAACCAGAATAGACCAAGAGCAGAAGAGCACTTAGTATCGTATAGTGCTTTTCACTGAAAACCAGTCAAATCATCGAATTCTAAAAAGAAAATTCAAATCAAATCGAATTCAAATAGAGTTTTTTTTTAAATTGATAAGCACTGGTTTATATCATTTATAAAAAACTTTTTACAAAAAAAAGATAACCGACTTCACTAAAAAAAACACCAAAAGGATCAAAATATATTTAATTTCGAAAGTCGGTGTTTCTCGGTATTATTTGTATCTTATTTAACACCGACTTCCGAAATTAAAGTTATTTTGATCCTTTTGGTGTTTTTTTTAGTGAAGTCGGTTATCTTTTTTTTTGTAAAAAGTTTTTTATTTCACACTTTTTAGTTGCGATACACTTATAAACAGAGTGCCTATTTCTCATGACAATTCCAATTAATCCAAATACTACTAGGTTACATTGTTTTATTATGAAGTTCCTGTGTCTTCCACCTTCCGGCTCGAAAATCAGATCAGTTCGATAGTACCTTATAGCCAAAGTGCATCTCATGACAATTCTAATAAGCCCAAACACGGCTAGGTTATATTGATAAATGACGGAGTTCCAGTACCTACCTCCTGGCTCCATCATCATCATCAGATCAATTTGATGATACCATTTTCAACTGAACTATTCAGAACCATTAATTTATTTGTATTATCATAGTCGCTTAACTATCTTCATTGTGATATCTATGCGAGTATGAAGTTCCGTTGACCATTTCTGGTCTTCTTCATCTGTTCCACTTCATCAAATGTTACTTTTTGACTGTAAATGCTTAAATTCTCGATGAAAATACCAAAGTCACTATGCAGTTGCCTATGATATTTGAGGAGTTCCCCAGATTTCGCCAAGATTCCATCATCAGATCCTGACTTGGTGACTATGGAACCATTTGGAAAGTATATCCTTTCTAACAAAAAAATAATTTTTCAAATCGGTTGGCAAACGACGAAGTTATGCGCGAACAAACATAAAAAAAAAAATACAGACATCCGAATTGAGAACCTCCTCCTTTTTTAGAAGTCGGTCAAAAAAAATATATATAAACCAGTGCTTGACTGCGATCCCACCTGATGGTAAGCAGTGATGCAATCATTGATGGTGAGGCGCACTAGTTTATTAAGAGCCTATTCACTCTAGCCTTGAAGACACCTAAATTATAGTAGTTGGACGGGAAGACCAAAACAGGCAAATTGTTCTACTCCTTCGATGTACGCGGTATAAACGACGAAGCGAAACGCTTAGTCCGGACCGTTGAAGTTTCAACAACGTAACGGTGGATACTCGCCGTACGGGCATGTTATTATAGTTTGTCTATTTACGGACCACGCGTGAAACAAAACCTACGCATTTTTAAAAGGTGACTCAAAACGCACGTTTACAATGAAAATGCCAGTCATTTTTATTGTAAAGGTGCGCTTGAGTCATTGTTTAAAACATCAACCAAGGCCCTGGAGCACCAAGAGCAACTGAGGTGGGTTTTATTTAGAAAAGTCTCCCTCACTCCATCCAGAGGATGGAACCTATTTAATGAATCCCACCTAAATAAAAAGAATGGAAGTGACCTAAATTAAAAATTTTCAATATATGAATAAAGCTAGCAAGTGGAAATTAGCAAGAAAGTCTTCAAAACACACAGTGTTGATAGATTTGTGTAAAAAGTTATGGTCACTATAGAGCAAAGTCAGAGTTTACAGGAATTTTGAGCTAGGTCATTTTCATTCTTAATGCAAAATTATTATTTCGAAACGTTTTTTTTTGCAGTTCAGTATCAGATATTATGGTAAAAAAAAAATTTGCGATAAAGACCAGTTTAATAAAACTTGACGATTACCTTGTTTTCAACTTAGAGTCATGATGATGGTTTAAATATGTATAACGTATTGTGTATAACTGTAAAGACATGCATTTCATTACTGCATAGCATAGCATAGTCGGCCTTATAATGTTCCCACTGTTGGGACTCAGGCCTCCTCTCTAGGAAAGGGAAAGGCTTAATCCACCACGCGGGCCCAGTGCGTATTGGTGAATGTCACATGTCTTCGAATTTTTGGTTCTAGAACATGCCGGTTTCATCACGATGTTTTCCTTCACCGTTTTGAGAGCAGTGGTGATGAAATAAATTACACAAAGTAATGCGCCTGGCTGGGTTTGAACCCGCGACCTAAAACTCGTAAGTCGGGGCCGTTACCACTCGGCAACCACTGCTCTTATTACTGCAAATATGTAAATATTTTATTTCGCGGGCTAACCTAGAGCTTTTTCCTTAAGGGATTTCGAAATTGATTAGCAGACAGACTGGCTGAAAGCATGAATCTATTGATAGCAATATAAACGCACTTATTCGTCGAAAACAGAGCGACACCTACCCACGCAGATTATTTGGTAAAAGTAATTTTGCTACCTATTGTGTTGGCCCGAGGGGAAAAGATTAACCAGGTTACAAGGTTAGGTTTTAAAGTAAGTAAAGAAAGAAGAAAGAAAGAAAGAAACCACGTTTATTTGGCACACAGGTACACACAATGAGATAACACTTACGATATAGAAACTTAAATTCTAAAAACTTAAAAATACATCAACATTGTATGTCTCACGGCTGCGCCAAATAGGTCCAGCTCAGCATAATGCCAGGCCACTATGTAGCAGTTGCCTGATGCTAGTTTTCAACTGAACCTTGCTATGAGTCTACGGTTGCTAATCAGTTTGTTTGATGTGATGTAGATAAATATATGTATATTATTATATGTAAGTATAAATTAGTGTGTAGTAAATAATAAATAATAGATAAGTATAGTAACTTTATCTTCAACATGTTCTATAAGATTTAAAGCCTGGGCTATGAACTGACTACGCTTTGTAGGTAATACCGTCTTTTTTAATATATGCATTTACCAAAAGAGCACTCTGTGGCCGGGCATTATCGTAAAATATTCATCTGAAATCAGTCAAAGAACCGTTTCCGTAAATCCTCACGAACTCCGTACGACGCTCTAAAGATATATCATTAATGTTCCTCCACCAAATGCCGCCTTTTTACTCAAAACACTAGATGATAACGTTCTCTTTATCCGGTCGTCTATTCTTCGACTCCCATCGTGTATAAATCATCTATATAGACATAAATCTGGTGAAAACTTTTTATTTATTAGGTAATTTCGCACTTATTCACACTCATCATAATATACATACATTTGGTTACCTTTGGTCTTTACTAAATTATGTTATAAAAAAATAATTAATATGGTTTGTCGAAAGAGACCGGATCCTGCGACACAGGGTATCCTAGTGCGGGATCCAGTGTCACATTTAACTATGTAACACTTTATGTAAACAAATAAACTTTATTATTATTTGTCCACTGGACGTGTTCTTGAGGGAACTGTAACCCGACAACTACCATTTCCTGAACTTCTGATATTAATGGCCGGGATTGGAATTGCTAGCGTACTCGTTGGACCGTAGATAATGATACTCCTCCTGTTCTATCAGTATCTACTCTACGCTGATTTCTACCTTCTTATAGCTTCTGTAAATTATTCAAAATACCAAGCCAAAAAGTTGATTATAATGACAGTTCAGTTTGAAACAAAAGCAGAAGAAAATACGTCGTTGAAGCTGTAACTTGTAAAAATTAATCCTCTTTTGAGATTTAAAACATTACCTGTTAATTTCATCATCATCATCATCATTTCAGCCAATAAACTTCCACTGCTGGACATAGGCCTCCCCCAAATGTCACCACAAAGAACGGTCCTGTGCGTCTCGCATCCAGCGGATTCCGACAAACTTTACCAGGTCATCGGTCCACCTTGTAGGGGGCTTTCCAACACTACGTCTTACGGTACGCGGTCGCCACTCCAAAACCTTTCGGCCGCAACGGCCATCTGCCTGATAATTTGCTGATAAAATATTATTTATACGAGCGATTTATGAATTCTTCATTTTTGCAGCCCAATGTACTCATGTACAGGTCTTGAAAATTAATTATTTTTTTATTGTATTATTAACCTGAATTACTGTATACTAAAAAAAAAATATCCACTAATATTGAATTACTTTTTCCGTAAAACATCTTAGCCATTAATCACAACTCTTTATCGGCAAGAAACAAAAATGCTTCGAAGGCAGAAAGGCGACGACACGCAAGTTTAAGAAAGCGAGGAAGTAAAGCTATCATTTATTTTATCAGATATAATTATATATACTAAAATTAACCTTTTAACAACCTACTAATGGTTCAGTTGACATTAGGTTTGGTAAGCTCTGATTATTAAAAGCAAGCAATTAGTAGGTATTTCCTAAAAATGATTAAGGGTGTATTCACATTGGGCGTTTTTAAAGCGTTGTCTTTAAGACTGACGGAATGATACACGGACGGAATTCCGCAGTAATCAATTTCGTAGGCCTCTCGTAGGGTATGCATAGATGGCCCGTAGACGGATAAAGTCTGATGTTAAATGTTCTATTAATATCGTCAGCCTCCTTATTTCAGAGTGCATAACATCAAAAACAAGTTTTTAAAGTTTTGATGCCTATTAAAGAAAAATTTTGCAACCCAAGGAATTGTTCATATTTCCCAAGCACACAAATTTTTAATTTACCATCGGTAATTTCATTAAACGTAACTCTAACCAACACTATCGCTCAGTGAGTATATCTCAGATAAATTTTAAGAAAATCCGTTTTTTGTTTCTCCAGTAAACTTTGCTTTTATGGAGTTACGAATTCTGATAATGAGGCCAACGATAAGTTACTTACCATGGCCAACGTTAGTTACCGATTGAATTCAAATATTTCTACTTACAAAGTAGATTCCAATGACGCTACAGTAGGGTTCCAGCCCCCTTAGCCAATTTATGACCGTTTCTTTTGATTCACTTGCGTCGAACGCCTCGAGTAGGACACGCCTTCGATTCCTTTGTTTTGACGTCATCTCAACGCTCAGTCACGTGGTCAGAACAAAGAAATCTGAGGCGTGACCTACTCGAGGCATTCGACGCAAGAGAATCGAAACGAAACGGTCGTAACTTGGCCTGGGGGCGCAGTTTAGCAAATGCCAATTACCTGACGCTAGTTTTCAACTGTATCCTTGTATGTACAAATGCAAATCAATTAAACACAGCTAATTGAATTAAGTTAAAAATCAGTGAAGTCTGAATTGGTAGCTAATAAACTTTGATAATTCGCGGTAATATTTTATCTCTCAAACATTTCCGTCGGTATTGCAAAACGTTGAACGCCGATAAAACGCTCAATGTGAAGTCACCCTTAAAGGCAACAAACCTCTTCGTGATTAAATAGTTACATAGTATCAAAGGTCCTCTCTATGAAGGGGTAAGGAACTCTCAAGTGTAGCTGACACTGGGCCATTGTGTTTAAAAGCCTCGATTAACATAAATTACAAGACTACCAATGAGTTCGTGCGCTTGTTGTTGGATTAAAGTTACTAGCTGCTGTCAATGGCGTCGCCTGCACGAAAGAAGAAAATTATCTAAAGGGAACATACTCCCGAGATGAAAAGTATCCTATGTGATATGCTACGAAATAGTCTACCCGTGTGCCAAGTTTCATCGAAATCCGTTCAGCCGTTCGAGAGTGAAGAAGTAACAAACATACACACCCACTTACAAACCTTCACTTTTATAATATTAGTGTGACTGATGCTTTGACCTAAGAATGAGCTTCAGAAGTCACGTACCTACAGTCAATAAAAAAACTCAAAGAATATTTTGAAATTTTGAGATTCTTTCTCATTGTTGACATTTAATTTATTATTCTTAAAGCGAATAGAAGTTCAATAGAATAATTATTTTAAAACGAATCTAAGATAAAATAAATGATTTTTTAAGTTTTTACCTGATGTCGATAGAACTTTGTCGTCTCTGTGTAAAAAATTGTCCATCTTTTCTTGCAGCTAGTTATGAGCCATTGTAAAACCTATAATTACCTAATGCCTATAATTGTATCTTCCGTAGTCGGTACCTACTACCCTAGCAAAATGTTATAAACAACAAGCATAGGTAAAATTTTTAGTAGAACAATCCCTTCAATACCTTCTGTTTTCTAATCTTTTAAAATATCTTAGTTGTGGAATCGAAAATCTAGATGGATTTTTTTTTTGTAAGTGAGAAAATCATCCAATGACATCCGCCGCTCTTGGGCGGAGCGAGAGGGCGTGTCAGACTTTCACTGACTAAAAACCCACTTCTGTTCCTTCTTTGCCTTGGTCCCAGGGCACCAGTTTCACTTTCACACTACCCGTGGTCCCAGTAAGCTTCGACCCTGCTGGGCCCCTACGGTTTGCTGACATCTCCTAGAGGCGCTCGTGGAACAGTACGCGCCATCGACGACTTGGGCTCGGTCCGGACGGTCGAACGGCGAGCTACCCATTCAAAAAGCGGGATCGGGATCCCGGCAGCTGGGGTGTGAGGGCCGCTCCCTCACGTGTGCACATGCGGCCTCCTCCTTTGCTAGCATTACTGCTTCGCAGAAGGAGGCGTCCGCCTGCCACTCCTCCTCGCTTCGGACCATGGCCTATACCGAGATCGTTATCGCCGATCGCCCCCACGTGGAAACAGCGGTGCTCTGCCCAAGCGGTGCACACCTCTACCGTATGCTCCACCGGGTCCTCCGGGCGGTTCACACAGTGGTGACACCCGAACTGACCATGTCTTCATTTCCACCACTCGGTTCGGAACCACCCGGAAGGTGAGGACGCCGTGAGGTCTTTCCAGCCACTCCTCAAAGAGTGGGCGTGTTTAATTAAGGCGTGCCCAGGCTAATTTCTTGGTGGGGTTCCGAGCTAAGGCATAAGACTTATCCCATGCCTTAACTCGGACTATCCGGAATATCGTATCCATACTCTACGTCAGTTTAACGAAGTCGTAATTAAAAAAAAGGAAGAGGGAGTTCTTGGCGGGATTTTTTTTTGAAGTTCAATAACTGTTATAATTTTTCATAAATTGATTTCTAATAGTTATTGTGATGTAAAATTGGTGTATCTCTCTTTTATCTCAAGATTCTACAGCACTATACAACATGTGCAGTCATTGAAACTGCGGATATCTACCATCCGCATTGTAAAAAATGGAAAACTAATTGAATTTTAAAAAAAAGTAAGGTAATGATTAAGTTATCAGTACTTATCACACATACGTATAATGTAGTGTAATGATTCACGTACCGCGGACACAAACCACAACAGGTCGATCGTAGGCGCTACTCCGTTTCAGACTCCGTTTCAGACAGATTATTATAGGGGCAATAGGCTTGAGATTACAGATATCAGATAAACAAATAAACATACCTTACGAAATGATATCTTCCATATAACTCTGCCTAACGCTTTGGCAAATGTCGTGATAATAATAATATGTATACTTCGACAATATGTTGTTAGAACATATTCTCCATAACTACAGGCCCTATCAGAATACAAGTGCTGACTTGGTTTTTGGCAATTTAGATATTATATTTTTGTGTTTTGTTTTTTAAATGTTGTTATTATTGTTTTTATGTAAGTTAATTTATATTAAAAACTTGCTAATATTTTTATTTTATTCTGTGGTTTGTTTTGTAAGAATCTCAAATAAATGTTTTATAGCTTTCTTTCTTCTTTAAATAATGTAAACAAACAGTGTTTCTCCGTATCAAGTAGGTAAATATATAAAAAGACACCAATATACAAAACAATGAATATTAGTCGAAAATACAATTTAGTCACCTACAATTGGATAAGCTTGTGTCTGGTTATGGAGAACCGCCACTCTTCAATTCAACAGCGCATGGTGATCCACGCGCTCCTCAAAGAGATGTCAGCAGACCGTAGGGGCCCAGTAGGGCCGATGCCCGCTAGCTAGGACCGCGGAGAATTTCTGAAAAGGAAACCCTTTGTCCTAGAACGCAAAGGGTAATTGAAGGACACAGGTGTGGTTTTAGTCAGAAAAAGTCTGACATGCCCTCGCGCTCCACCCAGAGCGCGAGAAGTCATTTGGATGATTCCCCACCTTAAAAAAAAAAAACTCTTCAATTGCTAGACGAAAGTTCCATAGACTGATTGATATCTTATGTAAGAATTACAAACACTAATACTTTTCCAAATCTATTTATTTCTATAACACTACTTTAAATAAAACGTGACTCGAGTCCTCCTCAGCCGTCTGTAGCTGAGTATGAAATATGGATGTGTAGCGACATCTATGGCGTCACATAAAAACTAATCCTGCATCGCACAATCAAAGTTCTCCGCGCGATTAGAACATATAGAACAGCTCGAAATCATCTAACGGGCAGCTGCCCACCAGACATAACACCCGTCTGGTCGGAGGATCCTCCCTTTTCAACCGAGGTTTGCGGGAACTCTCAGTTCCGCCTACCTCCAAAGATGCTACGGAAGAGGTTATATCGCAACGGAATTTGGAATTTGTCGGAATCGGAACAGGAATCAGCACGGAAATTTGAATCAGAACCGAAATTGGAACCGGAAATGGTTGTAGAGACAGAAGTGTCAAATGAAACACTACTAAAGCTAATAAAACATTCGGATTAATATAAAGAAAACGCGAATTTATAAGATGCCAAAACGAAACAAAACAGCATCTGAAAGAGTAATTGTCGAAAGGCACGGAAGGAGGGAGGTTCCCCGTGCGACAAGTGTAAACTTATTTATACAAGCTACTTGCGGCCGCCACAGCCGTTGAGCACCTCCGATATAACTATTATAATTAATTGGAACCGAAATTGGAATTGATGGTGCAAAATCAATCGGATTTTCCAAACTTTCGAACTTTGGTAATTTCTCTATACCAAAGGTAGGACTTATCTATTTTTTTCATGAGTGACCTCTGAGTCAACCTGTGAGGCCGCTTAACTGGATT
Organism: Mythimna vitellina; assembly: GCA_949316375.1. Classification (NCBI taxonomy): domain Eukaryota; kingdom Metazoa; phylum Arthropoda; class Insecta; order Lepidoptera; family Noctuidae; genus Mythimna; species Mythimna vitellina. The sequence goes on from OX438686.1 coordinate 14,667,617, forward strand.
TGCAAGGATCTGGATTGCCACAAACATAAAACTAAATCAATACCAAAAATGAGTGTTAGCATTGTTAAACGGTGAACGCTAACGCCTGGCTTTTAGGTGCTAACCGACCACTCAAAATATAAATCTAATCTAATCTAGCTAACCACCAGAACAACCATCTATAATCTATATTAAAAGGAAAAACTGACTGACTGACATATAAACGCTAACGTATAAACTTATTACACTATTGACGTTTTCTTAATGACGGTTCACTAATTGATTGATATACTGCTACTCTGTTTGACATTAATATTTTAATCCTGGTTGAATTACTTCTTATTTCCGTTTGACATTATACAATATTGTTTTATTTTTTAATACTATGACATTTAAGCTGACATTTTTAACATAACATAAATATATATTTTTTATAAATTGCAAAGGAATTCAAAAAAAAAAAATTGCATGCCAATGTGATGGCAAAAGGATTCTGTTATAAAAAAAAAACACCTATGTACTAGCTATACCCATGTCTGCAGAATAAATGATTATGATTACGATTATTGAAACGCATAGCCGAAACTGCTGGGACTAAGGACCTGAAAGAGCAATAAGAGATGATTATCCAAAATTCACATCCTAAAAAGATGAAACAGGGGCCCAAAGTTTGTATGGGGACACCTACTTTCGCGCGGGCGGAGCCGCTGGCAGAGACAGTCAACCATAATATAAAACACTGTGCAAATAATAAGAGATAGAACAGAAGAAACATTTCAACCTCACGATCCCATTCTCAAAATCAGAGCAAGGCAATAAGTTGTAGTTTCTGGTAACATTTTTTGCGTAAACATTAAAAAATCGTATGTAGGCCACACGGGCGAATGTTTGCAAGTAGTTAGTAGGTTATCAAAGCAATAATTTCGCATCTGTGTTTTTCGTTTAAAGTAGGATACACATCAAAATAAAACGAAACGAAGCGGAGCTTTTACAGCACACAGTAAATAAGCACGAAGTTTTTGCGTTAAAAAACCTTATGAATCCAAACTTTATAACGATTACGTGGTAAAATGTCGGCTTAAACTCCTGAAAATTTTGATTTAGAAACATTAACTTTTTGAAGTCAAGTATTCGTTCAATTGACTCGTCTGTTTAAATATTTCGTTCATGAAAATAAGTCTTAAAAAAGTTTGTTAGTGTAAGACCGTGATAAAAGCCACACTTTTTGAAATCACTCTATATATCTATAATAGCAAAACAAAATATTTCGAAAACAGGCAGGCACTTCTTCACTCTTTCTCACTTTACTCGTATGTAAAAGTTTATGAAAAATAAAAAGTTTTTGATATTTTCAAAGTAGGTATTAGGGTTTTTTTTGGGTTTTATCTCGGAATCGCGTGGAGGTATCGAGTTGAAATTAAAACCATATACTCAGGTCTACAGTCCCTTGAAAAACCAGACTTCTAAGTTATCGGAAAAAAAGATACGGTCGTTTATGTCGCAAAAAACGTATATTTCGACACTCTCAAGGGAATCAAAATTCATAGGGTACTTCCCGATGACCTAGAATCCTGAAATTTGGCATGAAGCAAGGTCTCATAGCTCAAGTATAGGAAAAAAATCCAAAAACTGTAAATTTGTAGTTAAGTCACAAAAAAAAAATAGCGAATCAGAAAAATCTTCGGAACTCAATTCGGGAATAGAACTATTTTCATAAGTAAGTTTGTACGGAACCCTAAGTGCTGGAGTCCGACTCGCACTTGCCCGTTTTTTTATTTTTATTTTGTCTTTCTTTCTGTTTCGGTTAATGTCAGAAACGGCTGGACCAATTTTCCCGGAACTTTCATTTTCGGATAACCGGATTACTTTTCATTTTCCGATGGCAACGTGATTTCAAAGGAAACTTTTGGACAAAATTTGACGGGACTCTTTCTGGCATATAGCTAATATTATAATGGGTAACTACTGCTGGGCTACTTTTTATTTACCCACTGAAGCGAGACTTAATTCTCGAGGGGGGCCACCTTCGAAATGGATTTTTTTTTTTACACAATTACTACAAAAAAGGATAGTAATGTTCTTAAGCTCCACGCGAACGAGGTTACGAGTAAAGCTATGCGGAGGAGCATCTATCCTGGTTTTATTATGAGTACTTACATTCCTAAACAAAAGAGATTTGAAATTAATTTACCATCATCTGATCGACCTATAAATGTCGGTTACACCGAATGGCAAATGACATTTAATTTACATGTACTACAAAATCCTCTAGTCCTAGACAATATCCTAAGCGTTATTACGTAATATTCCAATGTCTTGCAAGTGTAGGTATCGAGAGCATTTCAAGTGAGTTTGCAAGCAATCGCAGCAGGACTGCCTGCAGATAATATCTTGGAAGGAAGAACACTTGTCAATATGTCACCAACACGCTCCTTCCTCTTCGAATCGATACGAACAATATTACCTGATAGTGTTTTGTTCGCAGCTCTGAATTATTAATTGTATTGTCACTGACAAATTATACTGATGAAATTATTTGCCCGCTATTTATGCCGAGACGTAGTACGAGTGCTATATTTAGTTGGTGTTTATTTTTAGCACTTAAATGAAGGTCCTAAAGTTTAGAGACTGTTTGAAGTAAACAGCGTAATGTTTTGGGTTTATGAGACAAGGGTCAAACGATGTGTGAACTACGGTCTACTTTATACTCAGTGTGTAGTGTAAGAATCAGTATTTAAATTTGCTATGAACATATTTTTCCACAAAACGGTGCATCAGACTTCTTTAAAGTGTACGTGATTCTCAATGTTTACGCGAAACAGTTTTTAACATCACGTAGCGTTTACGTGGCAGCCATCTTAAATTTTTAATATAACAAGAACTTTAATATTCCCGCAAAAGAAGTTATTTTTTTTAATATAAAATGAAAAATAATTTATTTTCTGTAGTTTCTACGTTAATAACTCGCTTTTACCTGCGGATTCGGTCGAGTGAATATCGAAAATGATCCCTCAATTCGAAGTGTAAAATCTACAGGTCCCTCAAATGCTTTACGAATCAGAATGTTAGGCTACGAAAAAGACAGATGAAAAAGATTGTATGTAGCGAAGATAACTGTTGAGATGGATGGGTGGAGTGACGCGAATGGATAAAGTGAGAAATGAGTATATTAAAGAAAGTTTGAAAAATGTTGGTCTTAGTATTTCTATTATTTTATTTATTTAAGGAAAAAGAAACATAAGCACAATATGGGATATTAATAACAGCTTAGATAATATATTGTAAAACAAAAACTTAGTGGGTAGCACTACGTTTTCCACAGATAATAATACCAAATACTTAAAACAAGCTGGGTATGGTCATGTTAAGACGAGAGATGAAACGCAAATTACTAAAAAAGTTATGTATATATATACATGTGGATAGATGGAGAGGGAGTAGGAGGCCAAAGATAAGGTGGATAAATTTTATGAAGAGTGATGCAAAAGAAAAAGGATTTAGTTATAGCGTGATGGGTGACAGGATAAGATAGAATGGAAGAAAAATACGCATTGCGGTGACCCCAAATAACACGGGACAAGGGCAGGAAGATGAGATGATGATAAATCTAAACTCTTTTAAAGAATCGCAATATCTATTGGTGAAAACTGCATGAAAATCCGTTCAGTAGTTTTTGAGTTTATCACCAACAGACGGACAGATAAAGATTATATCCAAGGAAGGTGTATGGGTGGTAGGGTAGTTAGATATCTATTTATTTTATAGAGGGCTGGCTCGTTCTTCGCCCAAAGACTTACAATGCTACCAGTCTTCTGGCCACATTTCCGGATGACAGCGATGTAGAGAGAAGTACTTACTTCGACGCCGGAGTGTACTACTTTGTTTTTGTATTATAAGTACATAGTTAAGTTTAGTATAAATACTTAGTTTAGTTAATATTTAAGTTGTTTTTGACATATATTATATAGATTTAATAATTATCATGTAAAATTCCATTTTATAGAATAATTATTCTGGTCATAAAACATCATGAGCTTTATGAAGTGACAAGAACTGAAATATAATATTGTAGGCATATTATACTACCCCTATGAGCGTGCTTTTAGTTAACATTAAAACTTAAGTGTTTAGGAACTGTAAAGTGTCAGTGTTCACTATTAATTAAAACAGGAGTTATCATTACACACGACTAAGGGCGGAATTCACCAATAAAACTAATCGCGTTTTAACGTTTGGCTCGCATAATCGCGTTTAGCCGCTGTCACTAGTGTCACTTGTAAAATTACAACAAAAGAAAAATACAGACAAGTGACACTAGTGACAGCGGCTATCGCGATTATACGAGCCAATCGTTAAAACGCGATTAGTTTTATTGGTGAATTCCGCCCTTATAGGTATGTCTTATATACGCTTCGGTATAAAACGTTTTTCTATTGTGAAAAATACAAACGTATTCTGTTTCATTATTACACATATGCTATGCACGTGTCTACAAAAGAAGAGCTTTAGATTGTGAGCGGGTTCAATGTACCTGTTTATTTCGTAAATAAAATACACAGGTGTGCAATTCTATGTATATTATTGACTACAAAATGTTTGAAATGTTTAGGGAAAAAATATACGACTGCTCAAGAAAATATTAAAAAAAAAAACATAATTTATAGCCAGTTCCCTCTCAACTTTATTAGTAAAAAATATAAATCTCTGCAAAACACCTCTCTGAAATCAATCATGTTTTCAGTATTCGCGAAAAAGATAAATAGTTGGCACATTATTTTTCTTCCTATTTCAAAACAAGCGTATTTTTAACAGGTTCAACGACATCAAAGTTCTTGTTTGTCAACTAAATATTGATGAGAATCTCTTTCTTTTACGTCAGTGATACGTAGCAAAGGCAGATTATTGAACTGTGACGAAACGCCACTGTATTAATGACACTTAAAACAAGAAACCAATATACACACCATATTTTGATCGCCGGCGATCTGTCGCGCCGGGCCTCGGTACAGGCCAAGGTCCGGAGCGAGGAGTAGTGGCAGGCGGTCGCCTCCTTCTGCGAAGCAGTAATGCTAGCAAAGGAGGCGGCAGATCGCGTAAGGCAACGGTCTTTACGCTCCAACCGCCGCCGGTATTCCGATCCCGATTTCCGGCCACCGTAGGCGTGGGTTGCGGACGGCGAGCAATGGGAAGCCCGCCGTCCGACCGTCCGGTAACCGTCCGGACCGAGCCCAAGTCGTCGATGGCGAGTATTGTTTCATGCGAGCCTCAGGGAGATGTCAGCAAATCGTAGGGGCCCAGCAGGGTCGAAGCCTACTGGTGCCATGGGTAGTGTGAAAACGAAACCGGGCCCTGGGACGAAGGCAACGAAGGAACAGGAGTGGGTTTTTAGTCAGTAAAAGTCTGATACTATCTCCCGCTCCGCCCAAGAGCGAGATTTGTCAGATGATTTGCCCACCTAAAAAAAATAATATATTTTGATATTTTCATAAATCGGCACAAGACGTACGGCGTTGCGTCACCGGTACGTGGTGGACCTCCCACCCATATGTAAAAAGCGTTTTGGGAACATATTGTGCGTACAGCTAATGAGCGGAATTCCCTGCCGGAATCTGTGTTTCCTGATAGCTACAACCTAGGGGTATTTTAAGTCAAGAGTGAATAGGTTACTTCTAGGCGAGTATGCTCTATCGTCAGCCACATCATCGCTTATTATTAGGTGAGATAGTAATCAAACGCAAGCCTATCCATATAAAAAAAACATGAAACTGGAGACGGCATTCAGGAATCCTGCATGCTGAAAAAAATACCTATAAATAATTCCAATCGACTTGGCTCTCACTGCAGCAGTCAATGGTAACATCTGCGTCATTAGAGAAAATCGTAAAAAGTTGGTAGACGCAGAATACTTAAGGAACACCTGATCGCCTATGATTGCATTGGAAAAATATTGGAAAAACTTCTAATACGATCGAGATTTTTCCAAGTATGTTCTCCGTAGAATTATGCTAAAATGTCTGGTACACTCACATTTCATCTACAGGGAATATACAGAGTTTAAAGGTGTCAATTGTCAAGAACACTGGTGGCCCAGTGGTAACGGCCCCCACTTACAAGTTGTAGCTCGCGGGTTCAAACCCAGCCAGACGCATTTACACGTTGTATAATTTATTTCTCATCACTACTGCTCTCGAAACGGTGAAGGAAAACATCGTAAGGAAACCGGCATGTACTAAAATAAAAAATTCAAAGACGTGTAACATCCATCAATCCGCCCATATAATCATATTATTAATATTATAATAATAAATCTCGACCATCTTTTGACATAGTCGAAAGAGTTTGCTGCCCTGAAACGCAAAGGGCAATTGAAGAAACACTGATGGGTGTTAGCCAGTAAAATTCTGTTACTCGCTCATACTCTACTCAAAGCAGCAGAAGTTATTCGATGATATCCAACATCAAAAAAAAAATATGCACATCTGAAGACCGGGATGATTATTTTCCTACTCTTTTTTGTAGGAAAATAAGTCACTTACCAACTTGGGATCGGCACTTCGCATTTTCTTCGCAGCAGAAAAAACCTGACAATTTAAATCTTTGGGATGAGCCTAAACCCGAACAAAACACAAGACAGGCGTGTTAGTCCTAGCTTGCATTAAAAGAAAGTGCAAACCATCCATCATGTCATCATTGCATTATAATGATTCATGAGACAAGATCGTAATGCATCATACATCGACCTTGGATCCATTCCCCACGTACCAGACCTATGACGTCCAATACACCTGCCCAACTATTTGTACCTGGCTGAAAATAGAAAATTTTTCATTAGCGTTCATGAAAAAATGTGAAAGAAATAGAATGGCTTTATTTTACTTTCTGCAAGTTTTTGTGAGTCTCAAACAGTCATGAAAAGGTGGTCCAAAATGTTTTTTTTTTTAGTATGATAATAATTAAAGACTCCTCCCGCTCTGGGCGAAACGAGAGCGAATGTCAAACTTTTACTGTATAAAACGCCTTTTTTTACGGTGAGAAATCTTCCAATCAAATCAAATCTTTCAATCCAAAAAGGAGTGGTAGAAGTACCACTCCAGGCGGAGCGGGAGGACGTGACAGGTCTGTACACATTCGAAAAATCTCTCTCTAATTGGCCCGGAATGTCAATTGCTTTTTGAACTAAAATTCAGTCATAAAGTTGGACTGAAAATTGTGTCCTAAAAATTATACAGTATCGTGAATTATAAGAGAACGTAACATCACACCTGTATCTTACATAGAGATAGCCAAATGCCTATGGTAAAATTAAAGCAAGTGTCTACAATACGGCTACGATAAGGGGGCAAACCACAGACTGCATCTTGTACTGAAAGACTCCAAATGGGAATACCCACTTATATACAAAATAACACTTTACCCCAGGAATAGATCACAGGATCTGTACGAAATGAAGTTTTATAGAACCACCAGATACCCAATGTGAATCCGGTGCCCTTGGCCTTGGAAATGTATGTTAAAGACATTACCTACGGAGAAGTCACGTGACAGGTAATGTCATTGCCATACATTTTTTACTTAGCGTTTGGCGGGAACGCTAACAGAAAATTGACTTGTCTAAGCCTGCTGTTCAGAACATGACGCACACATTGAAGTACCCCAAGTGGCCATACCTCTGAACTATGGAGGACGTAATGAATGCTACCGATATACTGCAATGAACGTAGTCACCTACTGGGTCCAAACCGTTACCATTGAATCATAAGGAAACAACAATAGGTTCTCTGTTATTTTCAATTGTCTTGCGGGAAAAGTCAATGTCTCGCTCTTGACCACATTTTTCCACAGTATGTTTGTCCGTGACTCTGCTTATATTTAAACATTTCTCGCCCAAGGCGAGACGCGGCCGCATGGAAACAATTACAATAAAACACAAAATAAACAGAGATATTAGTCAGAACTAAATCCGGCTGAGTGTCTTGGCTAGGACTGTCAAACTATAAATTTTCAAAATATACACTGTATTGACTTGATAATTTGCAGCGATGCACTACTAAGTATACACAGTGTTATCGTAAACAATAAAACCAATTTTAAATCATATTCACGTATGAAAATCTAGAACTCACAAACATAATAAGTCACTGGTGGTTGGCAGAGGTGGTTGGATAACGATGGTCCTGCCCGCCTAGCCAAGTTACGATCGTTTCGTTTGCGTTGAACGCCTCGAGTAGGCCACGCCTCCGATTCCTTTGTTCTGACGACATCTCAACTCTCAGTCACGTGGTCAAGGCGTTCGATGCAAACGAAACGTTTGTAACTTGGCTAGGGAGGCTGGTGGACCTGGGACTCATCCTCAACATCGAGAACTTCGTGGAGCCTTTCTGATGTTTGGCTCCCAGACTGGAACCAGCCGGAGTTGTCTTCAAGTGACTTCAACTCAATATAGGGGATCAGAACGCTTCCTGCCGAAGGCTCTACGCTGACATCTTGCGGTCCATAGTTTTTTATGAAGCTGAAAATTATTTCATCCCGCCTCAGATTGTCTTTTGACTGTCTGTTAAAGAAGTTTTGAAGGGATAAGCCACAACATTATAGAACTTGTCTCTAAAATAAATGGCCGCATGGGGTTGCTACATTTTAAGTATTCCTGATATGTTTTATGCGCATGAGTGGGATGTCGAGCATAATATAAGTTATATTTTCTCCTAAATAGCTAGTCCTAGAACATTCCCATCATAGTCTCAATCTAAATAGGAAGCCCATGGTCCTAAAACGCATAGGACAACTGAAGGACACAAGTGTGATTTTAGTCAGTAAAAGTATGACATAACCTCCCTCTCCACTCTAGAGCAGTAGAAGTCATTAGATGATATAGCATAGTATAGTCGGCCTTATAATGTTCCCACTGTTGGGACTCAGGCCTCCTCTCTAGGAGAGGGAATGGGCCGTAATTCACCACGCGGGCCCAGTGCGGATTGGTGGATGTCACATGTCTTCGAATTTTTGGTTCTAGGACATGCCGATGATATACTATCTCATAAAACAAAAACAATCTGTCAAAAATACCAAATTTCCCCCTATATTTCGGCATTGAACAATCGATGCCGAAATATAGGGGGAGCTAAGACGATAATGTGACTTAAATTTGAACGTTTTTTAAGTAGGGGAATTGGCATTCAGCCAATTGACCTCAATTAAGGTTGTAAGCATGCCTACCGTGCCTGCAATGGTGTATCCGGCCGTGGAGGTTGCTAGCGCGGCTTCACAATAAGAGGGCCTGAGTTCACCCCCTAAATACATGAAACACCTACATGTCGGGAGTTCAGTATGATTGTCATAACCAACTGTCGTAATGTGGGTGTTTTGTAGGCACTTTTGCCTCTGCCAGTAGCTTCGGGGAATTCACACGTGATGATATTATATTTGTGTATAATAGTTAAAAGAAAACACACGGACATATTTTTATTTGAATACCGTGACACTGAAATCTCTGTGCGGGTACATACACCGCAAATTTTTATTACTGGGAACAGAAACATTTTTTTGATACACATTCGGTGTTTGATTGCCCTCCTGGGCAATACGCGATATCCACTAAACCTCGACGAAAAATATCGCAATAAACTTGGAGTCACGCAAAATAACTAAAACCAGGATTTCCTTTAATTTTTGTCACAAAAAAAGAAACTTACAGATGTTCTTAAAATACATTGTAGTTACAAGACAAGATATTTAAATATTTTCATGAATAATATTTAATTACAAATTTATTATTACTCTGACGTCAAAGCGATTTGTAGAATCTGAGAAAAGGTTTAACATCTGACAAAGGAACATAATACATAGTATATTATTATTATGTAGGTATGTATTTATGAGACAATTTGGCTGATTTTCACAAGATCAAACACCTTCACAAATCCTTACCTATTACATACTTGAACAGCTCTACAAATTTCGTTAAGCTGAACGTCTTACGAACAGACAAATAAATTATTTTTTATAAAGGCGACGTAAAAAGTCCGACAAAACGTTGCTATAAATTTAATATCTCAATCAAATTTTTATTCAATCCTCTGTACCTACCTAATGGCATAATAAATTAGGAGAATGTGGCAAAATATTAAATTAGTAAACAGAATAAAAACATTCAAATATTTTAATAGTAAACATGAGCCTGAAATTATCTAACTACATTCCTAAATTAATATTTCAAACAAACATAAATAATTGGAACGTATACACATATTTTTTACAAATAAGTACTTAAAAAAACTATTCGTTTTTCCCGGTAAATTCAGTTCAATACTCTAATAAATAATTTTAAATCATTCGCGTATATTTGATGGTTAGAGAGAACAGGGAATCTGGAAATTATAATAATTTGTTCATCAAGTTTAATATAAGGCCGACTAAAAATAGTTGATGTAAACTAGATAAAATTCCGGAGTATGGCTAAGGAAAGCGGTTTCATTCGGTGGCTGGAAGCCGCGGGTATCAGTGTTCGCTACCGACTGTCAGTTTACCGTGATAAGTTCGAGTTCAAGGACTTGTGTGAACATTTGTTTGTTTATACCTTTACAGAAGGTAAGATAGTGAATATTTCATATAAAACAAAATATCAACAATGCAAAATATTAGACACGTTTACTGAATTCAGTTCGAAAACTTAGAAGATTTATTTAATTTAAAATCTTAAATGTTTTTTGCTTTCAAAAAGTTAATCAAATAAGATACATTTTCACGTTTTCATAACGATCGCACATGTGCGCACTTATTTACGTCTGCGTTTAGCTTATGCATATTGATTCATAAATCATATGTGCCGAAGTATGATTCACCCGATACCCTACAATTGGCCGAGACTTATACCCGTCGATATGATCATCAAACAACATAACCGTGATTGCTGAAACATTGCAGGTGAGGGCGGCCATTACAAGCGCACGCGCAGGCAGTGGGCGGGGCGGGCGCCGCGAGCGACTCAGTAAGAGACAGGCATCGACGCCGCTCGCACGAATCTGAACGCAAAAAGGTATAAATACTTAAAAACAACGCTTCTCATTGCTTCACATAACATTTGCACTAATAAACGCTTACAAATCTCTGTGTTTTTTTTTCTACACTAATTACCTGCCGACCTCGACATCCATGACTAACTTCATGAACAAGGTGTTCAGTTACAAAAATAATTCGCCGTGACTTCATGCGACTGAAATAACGTTTCTTTCAAGCGGTTGCTGTAATATTTTGGCTAGTCACGAGAATATTTTGTACGTCACTTCATCGACAAAGTTACTTTTAAATTTCCCCATAATTAAATATTTACGAAACGGTTGCTTAAACAATTGATTGCAAACACTATTTTACGATTCTTCCGATCCGTTTTAACGATTGTGACTGTTGAATCAGAATAGAATCTTATTCTTGTACCGCAGACACTCTGAATTATCCGAGAGGATTATTTTCAGCCTTGATGACGGTATTGTTAACCTCGTCCAAGCCATAAACATCTTGATTGACCTCACTGCCATTAAACTATCTCAATATTTTCAATGTTTACTGTCTCCGTCATGGACACCATAACATTGTTTCCGTGGAACATTTTATTACTGGTTTATCAGGATATAGATATTTTCACAATGTACGTTCGTATACGGTATAGTCTACAAAATTCTAAACGGTTGAAGACAGTTATTTTATTTATGATATAATAAAAATATACCTACTACAGGTAACGCAGCATTTAATTGTTGTTTCGTTCGTGTAAAACATTTCCAGTTATCTTGAATGTGTAATTCCGAAAATAAGCGCGCAAATATTTATTACGCATGCGGGCAAGGAGTCCAGAACGAAAATAGCCGACACCTCTCGCCGTTCACATTAAATATCGCATCTTGAGCAGCATGGAGATAACGAACTATTTTTCCAACACCTACACACATTCTAAAAAATCTACATGAGCTAGATATTGTTTGAAATGCATTCATAACTCTTAAAGTTTCATTAAACGCGTCAAAGTAACAGATTTTTTTTCTAAGAATCGTCTGAGATGGCAGAGAGTAGTTTTATGAGACTAGCGCACACAAACCTTGCACTTTTAAGACACATAAAAGTACTACTTATTCTAGTTTACTTTCTGGACATAAAACTGTATATAAAATGACAACTGTGTACCTAGTTGTTACATGTACATAATAATAAAAGAGTATATGACTGTTCCTCAATTTATTACTTTTTTCTACTGCAAAATATGCCATTGCCTATGCTTCACCAAAAATACTAATTGTGCGTTAAAATATGCTCTTCTGGGATTTTAAAAAAGATAAACATAAAGGGGACGCTACATTCGTTCACTTTGCTCGTTCACTAAACTTTCGCCATCCTCTTCTACCCTAACCTGTCCGAGTCGGGGTGTCCCAAGTTCCTTAATAATTGTAAACAGTCCATTCGCGTATTTTGAGTGTAGAATACGATTTTTGATTCACAGTTAAAATATCCTATAAGAAAATAAACGAGTATCTATTTGTTATGACAGGGGAATCAATACGGCTACCGTCTCGTTAATTCCCAGATTACAGGCATAACATTTACATGTCAAATGCATCAGCACGTTGATTGTAAACGGATGCAGGGATCGAGTCAATTTTCAGCATGCATCGATTGGTAATGGCTGACATACCTTTGATCTTCGCTTAAGCCAATCGCACTATTTTAACATGAATATTGCAACACATGCTCCGTGTTTATATACTCATTCCGAGTACAGTCACGAGCAATAACATATATGCGGTGTCTTTGACATCGACGCATAAAAGGAATACCGCGGATCCAGTACATGATTCTGGACCCCCCAATAGTGAAATTATTCGTCGGCATTTGCCTAACTTTAAAAAAAAAAACTGTACTTTTTTAAATTTAAACTGTGTAAAATCGTTATTCTAAAATATTCGTAAAAAGAAAAACAAAAAAAAAATTAAAAATCATCGGGGTAGATAAAATCGTTATTCTAATCAACCCCGATGACATTTTAAATATTAAAAATAATTTATTCATTCTTTTTCACTAAAAATGTTAGATTTACGATTATGTAGTTTAAGTTAAAAAACGCAGTTTAAAAAAAATATAGGAAAAAGCCGACTAAAAATTCCACCGGGGGGGGGGTCCAGAATCATCTACTGGATCCATGATATTCGTTTGTTCGTCGACCTGTTTTCAATCTATCTTAACTTATGTTATTTAGGAAATAAGTGTACGACAAATAGTTAAATTCCCTAACTATCGAATAGATAATTTAGAACCAATTGGCGTACATTATATTTCTTGAATGGCAGAAGTTACGATAGATAGAAAATGTGTCAATGTATATATTTTATTGTTCGTGACTGTACAATTATACAGGATGTATTCAGATCACTGTTTTGATTCCATTTCTGTAAAGATTGGTTCATTGTGTTAACTTAATTAAGTAAAACTCATTTGTGATCATAGAATGTAGAGTTTAATCAATCACTTTACAGATGGATGTTATTCGAATGTTCTATATTGATGAACTCTTGACAGTGATGATAGCGACTTTTTATGGAAGAAGGAAATTTTTTCAAGTTTTTTTTTTTGCATAATATTGTCTTTGCCCCACACTATTCATTACTCCTGTATCGTGGATGCGTTCACAAACACACACATACACAAGACACATACCCGAAACATTTATCTGTAGGCCTGTAGGTAAATATTTGTTCTGTGCGGGAATCAAACCTACGACACGCAGCGTCAATCGATCTACCACTTTACCAACCGCCGGTTAGTTGGATGTGAGTTGGTTTATTATTAAACACTTACGACATGGTATAATAATTTAATGTAATGTAGGCTACGGTTTAAAATGATATAGATCTCTTATCACATACAGTTCAAAGTAAAAGAATATTTTTATTTACTAATGAGATACTCAAATATTATGTTGTTTTCCACGATGCGGTAACATGGAATAGTCTAATTATGGAGCAAAATGTGACGGCGTGTGAGTGAGTGAGTGTTCTTCCGTGTCCATTCCGCAATTACAACGACACTTTGTACACAAATAAATCCAGCGACCATCGATTTTGTACAAGACGATAGATTGGTTGTTTTGCAACATTATTTTTCATTAATTGAGCATTAATTAGTGGAAGCGTAGCTGATAAAGATAATTGGAAAAGCAGATATCGGAAATTTCTGATTTCATATCATCATTATCATCGAAAGACGTCCACTTTTGAACATATACCTCTCCAAGAGACGCCATAACGACCGGTCCTGTACGTCTCGCAGCGATCGCATTCCCGCGACTCTCACCTCACAGGTCATCCGTCCTCCTTGTGGGAAACCTTCCAAGGGTGATTTTTTGAAACCGAGAGAATGTCTCATTCATCTGGCCTAGTTTTCGTACCTATCTATTTTGTGTCGTAAGCCACTGGACGCAAATGAGTGCCTTTGATACATTCAGTCATTGGGGAAAACGAGGCCAGATGAATGAGACATTCTCTCGGTTTCAAAGAATCACCCCCAACACTGCGTCTTCTGGTACGTGGGCACCACTCCAAAACCGTCCCCATCGACCATCTGTTCTGCAAACATATAGTTCCTAATTTCAAACGAAATCCCTCATTTCAATTGGAAATTGCTAGAAAAAACATAACGTCCTAGCAATACCCAGTAGATAAAATATTCTAGTTTTTCCTTAACCACTTTCCTCATATATCAATAACAGAATATTCTGTCCCGAAGACGTAAGAGTATTGAAATCTTATTCGCACAAAGCTGGCTGTCTCCAGCACATTATTCGGAAAAAATATGATAGCCGTCGTTGGCGGTGGCTTGGCTAATAAAAACGCAATAACACGAGGTGCCTCGACGCCGACCCCGAGGCGTGAATCTTACGAGAGTATAATAAAATTATCTCATGAGAAGAATAAAATTTGTCATCCTAATTTTTTTGATACGCGTCCTGGGGTAAATAGTCGTATATTCTAAGCAAAGTTAGTTAGAACAACGCTCTTGTTTTGACATGTTCGCTTATAATTTAAAAGCCTTAATGTAAACACTAAATTAATAGTGTAATAACATTGTTAACTAATAAAATTACTCTCAGAAAATTTGGGTTATAATATTCAGTATATGTTTTTAGTGATACAATGAAGCTTTCAGTATGAATTCGTTTATTGATACTTCTAAGACACAAATACTTTTTTGTTTTTTATATGCCTTTATTGTGTCTCACTGGTGGGCAAAGGCTTCCCACTTCTCCTTCCAAACCTGTCTTGATCGATCTCTGGCCAAGTTTGCCCCGCGAACATGATGAGAATATCACACCAAGTCTGACACGCCCCCCACTCCGCCCTAGAGCGAGAGAAATTATTGGATAATTTACTACCTAAAAAAAACCTTTGGTGCTGTTGACCTCCACGACATTGACC
Organism: Mythimna vitellina; assembly: GCA_949316375.1. Classification (NCBI taxonomy): domain Eukaryota; kingdom Metazoa; phylum Arthropoda; class Insecta; order Lepidoptera; family Noctuidae; genus Mythimna; species Mythimna vitellina. The sequence goes on from OX438686.1 coordinate 14,683,051, forward strand.
TCCCTCAAGCGTCCAGTGTCCAGCTGCATTCGCGCAACGTGGCTAGCCCACTCCCATCAGCCTGGCTGTTAATCCCCGCAAAAACTATTAAAATTAAGTGATATGTTTAAAACAATATCTGTATCTGTTCTTGGGTCATAAACCAATGTAGATATCTTTGAATGTCTGCATGCGTCGTAAATTTTATTATGCTTTCAAGAGCGTAGTTAAAAATTTGAGCTTATTTAAAATTCGGTAGGTTTCAACTTATCTACGACTGTTATGCTTTTATACATGTTTGATTACAAGAAGTAATCAATCAGTATCATAAAAGAAAACCTCATATACTAACCGTTTGGTTTTTTTTTTTAACCAAAATATTAAATTCCAATACAATACAATATTCCACAACTTTCACACAACGCCATCTAGTCCCAAATTAAGCAGAGCTTATGGTATGAGTATTACATAACTGATAAACATACATATATATTCCTAAATATATACAAATTATAGTTAAATTACACCCAGACACAGAACAAAATGATCATGCTCATTGCACAAACATTTGTCTTGGGTGGGAATCGAACCCACGACCTCCGGCATAGCAGTTAGGGCCACTAATCACTAGACCAACAGGCTAGTCGAAATTGTGTGGTAGCCATAGCCAAAAAGCCATCCGGATGGTACGGGGATACCGCACGGTTTTCCGCGAAGCGGCGATCCTCCTTGATGCCCCAGCCGCCGAGATTCTGACCCCGACTACCAGCCACGGTAGACGCGGGCTTGCGGATGTTGAGCAATGGGTAGCTTGCCGTCTGGCCGACCGATAATTGATCGGACCGAGCCCAGTCTTCAACAGCGCGTAGTGATCCACGCGCTGTTCAAGGAGATGTCAGCAAACCGTACGGGCCCAGCAGGGCCGATGCCCGCTAGCTGGGACCGCAGAGAATTTCTGAAAAGGAAACCCGTAGTCCTAGAACACACAGGGCAACTGAAGGACACAGTGGTCCGTGGACAGTGGTCAGTGGTAGTAGAGGTGTGGTTTTAGTCAGTAAAAGTCTGACACGCCCTCCCTCTCCGCCCAGAGCACGAGAAGTCATTAGATGATTTCCACACTTTAAAAAAAGCCATAGCCAAATATATGCCACCCTCAATTTTCCAGAGTGTTTCTCGTAAAAAGGGCAGCTAATTGATTCTCAGAACCTTTTTAACAATATTATTTATAACCGAACTAATACGAACAATATTTTGCAACATTTCAGCGCTGAACGAACGAATCAAAGATGGCCACCGGCCCAAAGATAGTGCACAAGCAGTTCAACTCTCCCATCGGGCTGTACTCCCAGAAGAACATCAAGGAGACGCTCACCAAGCACATGCAGAACCTCGGCAATGGGACCGTCGGGTCAGTACAATATTTATTTGTATTTTTAACATACACCTTTTTTAGGGTTCCAACGGGACCCTATTACTAAGCCTTCGCTGTCCGTCCGACCGTCAGCCTGTCTGTCTATCCGTCCGTCTGTCAGCGGTACGTATATCATAAACCGTAAGAAGTAGAGAGTTGAAATATTCACAGTAACTATGTGTATTTCTATTGTCGTTACAACAAAACAACAAATAACAAAGTTAAAAATTAAAAGGCGTTTCCATACGAAAAACGTTTTTTTGTCAACGTTTTTTGCTTGAATTTAATATTCGTTTAATATTTTAATATACGGAACTCTTCGTGTACGAGTCCGACTAGAACTTGTCAGTTTTTTAAAACACACCGTGCATTCCGTTACACTGGAAACCGACTCCAATAAATTTGGGAATAAGTTAAGCTGATTGACTGAAGAAACCTGAACGTCCTCTACTACGTCCTGAACTACCTGTCTTTGATTGATGATTTTGATTTTTTTTTAGATTGATGATTGATTCACTTGACGACCTAAACTGTGTATAGCTACATCCTAGCACTGTAGGACTGAAAGAAACAATTTGCCTGCTGCGGTCTTCCTGTCCAACTATAATTTAGGTGTCTTCAAGGCTAGAGTGATTAGGCTCTTAATAAACTAGTGCGCCTCACCATCAATGATTGCATCTCTGCTTGCCATCAGGTGGGATCGCAATCAAGCACTGGTTTATATCACTTAAAAAAAAAAAAAACATTCTTTCTCGCTCGCCTGACATTTTAACAGGTCATGGTAAGGCCTCTGATTAAAAGAAGCTTCATGTAAAATAGTGATAGCTATTCATCTTTAACCGGTTTGACCAGAAGCAACCCTAAAATAATTCGCAGGTTTGTCAACGGCGAGCAATAGGTAGCTCGCCGTCCGACCGTCCAGTAAACGTCCGGACCGAGCCCAAGTAGTCGACGGCGCGTACTATCCCACGCGCGCCTCAAGGAATTGTCAGCAAACCGTAGGGGTCCAGTCGAAGCCTATTGGGGTCAAGGGTTTGCTTCTAAAAGGAAAACTCGGCTCTGGTATGAAAGGCAACGAAGGAACAGGAGTGGGTTTTTAGTCAGTAAAGTCTGACACACCCTCTCGCGCCGCCCAAGAGTGGGAGATGTCATTAGATGATATAACCACCTAAAAAAACCCTATAATAATTGGGACGAACCTAGACAAATGATATGATACGCCTCGTCATCATCTTGCTGCCCTTGTCCCACGTTTTGTTAAAGCAGGTGGATTGGCGGAATCAAACAGCTTCTGAAGAGCCTTAAAAACCGGTTTTCCATCCGCCTTTAGGAACTCGACCATAATTCCACTACAAGCTGACGTCTGGGACTTTCACGGTATAATGTCAGGTCAATGCAGCTCTTGAGTTCGTTTCCTAGATTATGACGAGTACATTCATAGAATGCCTCGATTTGTCGCTGTAGCTCCAAATTTGCGATTATCGGTCTTCAATTTCGTGAGCTAACCTTGCCTAATAGATAGATCTCATACAAAGACCTTGGAGTCGTTATTTCGCTCAATCACTTCTTAAACCCATTCGGTAATAAAGCGGCGGAGGTCGTTTTTTAAGGACTTGGAGATTCATCTATTATACTTGCACGCTTCGTCAGAAGACTGCAGGATCATCTCAAGCCTCTTCTTCATGATGTTAAAAGTAGGATCAGAGATCCTCTCGTATCTATTTGTACGACGAGGCTTAAAGATCTTACTACTGTATGGCCAATTATCTTTAATTATGTCACAAAATATTTAAAATATTACCACATGATTTAAGAGCACTTTACATGTATTTTGACCATAGATTTTAAAATAAGTTAATTAATCATTTAAAATATAGATTGTAACATGCAATTTATTTATAAATATATTATTAAGTTGTGATGAATAAATGCTATGCAAAAACAGTAATCGTAATTTCATCTCATATTTTATTTAATTTTAACTGTGAGTAATTATCATGTTTATAAATTAATTATAACAGAATAAAGCTTCTATAATTGAAGAATAATGAATACTGAACTTCATTAATGACGTTACATTATCCATTTAAAATGATTGAAGTTACGACGAACTAATTCAAGAAACATAATTGTATTGTCTCCTGCGCTTTACGAAGCTTTAAATTCTATTAAATATAACAAACTAGACATCTCGGTTAACTTGATAACTGTGCATTAACTAAATATTGTAGATATTAAGATAGTGTTTCGTATATGCCATTAAGAAGAAATATATCTGACATTAATTGGCAAGGAGTCTTATTCTTATAGAAGGGCGTAAATTAATACTACACGTATTAGGGTGATAACAAATTGATTACTCATGTCATAATTCCTGATCGTATTTAATTAATCCTTTATGACTTATTTTTTATTCTTCTATTAGAGTAGAAAAGTACTCGCAAAGAATCACTGAGAGGGTCAATAATCCGAAATTAGAGGCACCTTCTTCAATAAATCCATGATTGAGAACCTTGACATTAATTCCGGAAAATGACTGTAAAAATATATTGACGATACAAGCGACTTGTTTCTCGAAATATAGAATTTTCATGTAATTTTCCTCGTGCAAAATATCAACCCCAATGCTTAAATGTTTGTGAAAAGGTCGGTGACTTTGAAGAGTGTCATATTATTTAATTGAGTAACTCGTATTTATTTCTTTTTTTTATGATTCTAGGCCTTACTTTCTGATTATAGTATTTTCTTCTGGTTTTCCATTCATAGCTTTAACTCTGATTAACAATGATCATGACAGGTGAATAGATGATATAGATGGATGTGGGTATAGTAGACCCACATCTATCATCCTGATAAGATCTCATTCGTCCTCAATAAAATAGAAATGTCTATTTTAATAAGAGACGAACACGTAAATAGCAAAACTGGTAATGCGTGTTTGAAAAAAAAATCTTCCTACTCCACAAGCCGTACACCAGAAACAACCCTTCAGTTTCTCGAAAACCAGTAAAAAAACCAAGCGTTTACCCACGATTAAACGTACTTTCCCATATTAATATGTGCCTCCAATAAAAAACTTTTTACAAAAAAAAGATAACCGACTTCACTAAAAAAAACATTAAAAGGATCAAAATAACTTTAATTCCGGAAGTCGGTGTTTCTCGGTATTATTTGTATCTTATTTAACACCGACTTCCGAAATTAAAGTTATTTTGATCCTTTTAATGTTTTTTTTAGTGAAGTCGGTTATCTTTTTTTTGTAAAAAGTTTTTTATTTCACACTTTTTAGTTGGGATACACTTATAAACAGAGTGCCTATTTGTCATCACAATTCCAATTAATCCAAACACTACTAGGTTACATTGTTTTATTACGAAGTTCCTGTGTCTACCTTCCACCTTCCGGCTCCATCATCAGATCAGTTCGATAATACCTTATAGCCAAAGTGCATTTCATGACAATTCTAATAAGCCCAAACACGGCTAGGTTACATTGATTAATGACGGAGTTCCAGTGCCTACCTTCTGGCTCCATCATCATCATCAGATCAATTTGATGATACCATTTTCAACGGAACTATTCAGAACCATTATCATAGTCGCTTAACTATCTTCATTGTGATATCTATGCGAGTATGAAGTTCCGTTGACCATTTCTGATCTTCTTCATCAGTTCCACTTCATCACATGTTACTTTTTGACTGTAAATGCTTAAGTTCTCGATGAAAATACCAAAATCACTATGTAGTTGCCTATAATATTTGAGGAGTTCCCTCGATTTTGCCAAGATCCCATCATCAGATCCTAACTTGGTGACTATGGGACCATTTAAGAAGTATACCCTTTCTAACAAATAAATAATTTTCCAAATCGGTTGGGAAGCGACGAAGTTATGCGCGAACAAACATAAAAAAAAATACAAACATCCGAATTGAGAACCTCCTCCTTTTTTAGAAGTCGGTTAAAAATAAGTTACCAAGGACAAGGTCACATCATCTTCTCCCTACCCTTTTACCAACTAGCTTGGGGTCAACTTCCAGTCTAAGCTAATGCGGCTGAATACCTGTATTTTACATGAAGTGACTGCCAATCAGACCTCCATAACCCAGTTACTGGGCAACACGATAATCCTTGAATAGACTGATGGTCAGACTTTCTGGCGTCTGATTACCTGTGAAGATTGTCAAGGCTATATGGAAGACCACCGGGACTAACGTGCTTTCTGAAGCACTGAGTGTCAGTAATTTCCTAGATAAACTTATAAAAGTACATACCACATCAGGATCAGAATAAAGAAAAAAAAATAAGGTGCTCTATCACATATTTGGTTCAGATTCCTGTAATAAATAAGACGAGAAACGAAGGGAATGTATTATCACCTGTTAACTTGACATATAAGGGTATCCTTATAGTAAATAATACGCATTAACTGTCCAGTGTGATGGAAATGATTTCGTTAGAAAAGGTCTGTTTTTTGGCAACTTGTTCACTCTGTCACCTTGCAAACTGCTAAAAAACATAAAGCCGATGAGTTTTAAAGTGTTTATTATACGTTTTCTTTAATTGTCTGTCTTTCAGGAAAAACTATTTTTGAATACTTTGAAAGATTATTTTCTTTGAAACAAAATCTTTAAAATTATTGACAGGTCAAAACATGGACTTGTTTTAAAGAATGTTAATTAAATTGCAGCATTTTGCTTCCAACGTTCTCTTATTAATAATAACTCAATGAATTACTCTTGTTTGCTTGTCAAGATTACTCAAGATGGTGTTTGTTTACTATTTTCATATTTCTGCTTTCACTATTGTAATGTAACGTTTTTTAACTATGTTCGTACATTCAACTTATTCTAAATACAATCTGATAAATTGAAGAACAACTTTCGATTAAATCGAAAGAGGAAAGTTTTTTTTAAATAATACAACCTAACGATTGACTGCGATCCCACCTGATGGTAAGCAAGCAGGATAGAATTTTGATGGTGAAGTGCACTAGTTTATTAAGAGCCTATTCACTCTAGCCTTGAAGTCACCTAAATGGTAGTGAGACAGAAAGACCGCAGTTAGCAAATTTTTCTAGTCCTTCGATGTAAGCGGATTAATTTTAACGACGAGGCGAAACTTTTAGTTCGGATCGTAGAGATTTCAACAACGTAACCCGTACGTCGAGTTGTCCGATGGTAGAAATGTGATAGCGGTATATCAAGTCCAAGTACACTCTCCAATATTCCTCCTGTAAGTAGGGGACTAGCAATGATCTTCTTTCTCAAAAAATACTAATTTTATTTTGAGCAATGTCTTTTTTACATAATCCGATACTTATAAATAAGTCGTAAAATTAATCTGTCGGTCGACTTTCAGTCTTACCGGACACTGCTGAATATCAGTATTTTTCATGGAGTGGCTGCCTAGGTATCGGACTTGCGCAACCCAGTAATCGGGTTATGGTGATTGGCAAGACTGGTGTCAGATTTTCGGGCTTCTAACTGTCTATGACTATATATAAGATTCTAATTTCAAATAAAGATTTATTATTATTCTGTTTTTACAGAGATCAATTTATTTTGAACATAGAAAAAGAAAAAAAAAACTAAGAAAAATAACACAAAAACTCCTACCTTTATTCCTTTGTCTGTCAATCTACTTTTAAAGTCGATCGAATAAAAAGTCTGTCAATCGACTTTTAAAGGCAATGCTTAATCTCTGACCGAGGTAAAAACCAGCCCTTGGGTCACGCGAAGTGTCAACTAGTAATTATTCTAATTAGTAATGTATAAAAATACAACAGTATAAATCGGACTGCCAAATGTACAACAAATGAGAAAGTAATTGTTTCACGGGGTTTTGACCTTACACCAAGGCCATTACGTCTTATTGATACAATTGTCGGCTAATTAGTCAATAGATATTTCTAATAATAGAACACCCTTATGTTTGTGCTCTTTGTTACATATATTTTTTTAGAGTCGAATGAGACTACGCCTACGTATTTACGTCATTGAATTTGTCTACAAACACAGCATTATTTAAAAATCGTTTATTTGAAGATTTTATAAGCAAGGTAGACGAGAAAATAGCTCTAAGACCACTAATTTCTGAAATTTACTGTTCCAGTTTTATTTACTTGAAAAGTGATAAATTTATCCCGTTTATTCGTCATGTATATCAAACTCTCAAACAAAAATACTTAACATAATCGCATCTAATCGGAATGTAGACTGACTGCAGCGTGTTAAAAATAACAGCCGCAGTCTAAAAATACAGGCACGCACACACAGACACATAGGAAACAAAACAAAATGATAGACGTGCCAATAGGTGGGCTATGAGTCACACTCACCCCGAAGGAATCGATACGATTACGTCGATACGAACGTTAAACGCGTATTCGTTGAGTTTTTCGATAGGACCTGGTCACGTGTATCTAAAGGTCGTATGCCGAGAAACAATTTGGTACCTGGGAAAATACATTGTTTAGACTAAAAAATATTTGATTGATTGACGTTGATTAAAAAGTCTGTAACTAGAAAACTAATACGCATCTTGGTAGATGAACTGATTGTATTTGCTACCTGGGAAAATGCATTGTTTAGGTTAAAAAAAAAATTTTAATTGATTGATATTGATAAAAAAGTCTGTAACTAGAAAATTCAAATACGCTTCTTTGTAGACGGACTTATTTTTTTAACGTTACCGCATTGTACGAACAATGTGTGCAACTATTTGTTAGCTATCCAAATATTCCTCCAAACAGGAGGCCTTACCATGATATGTTAAAGTGTCAAGCATGCGAGCGAGAAAGAGAGATGGGGCTACACACCTTATATAGCTCCATCCCGATTAGGTTGTAAAATGGATCGCGTTAAGATCTCGTGGTAGGGCCTCAGGAATCGAAATCAGTCAATCGCTAAACACCGCACTACCCACGCAGAAGTCAACGGACAAATTAGAAGGGCTTTCTAGAATATCTTATTTCCGCAGGCAGCGAGTATTATATGAAGAGAACTATGATAATTAATATGGGAGAAGCAGTAGGAGTACATTAGGGTGGGATCGCGTTACTACACGAACGCTGAGATACCGAGCTTCCCTTAACATTCAAGTATTTTTCGTCTGAGATACATTATAGTGGGTGTAGGCTACAATAATATTGGTATTTATTATATCTACAAACAAGTTCGCGATTATTAATACTTTATTATGTCCAAATTTTACATATAAAACTATACTTTATACTATGTACACTAAATAAAAATCCCTAAGAAGTAAAATAAGTACTCTAAAGTATGGTGTCGAAAAACTTATCCGCATCGCTGTCGACTGGTAATGTACCCAAAAGTCTGGCGGCATTCCCACACTGTATAGCAATGCTTATTCTTTGTACAAGGTAAAAGCCAGCCCTTAGGTGCAGGCCTGCGACAGCTTGCAAGTTCAATAAAAAAATTAAGACAAATGTTTGTTACGAAGAATTTAGAATTTTTTTACGGAATTTGAAAGGCCAGTCTATCCCTTTAGACATCACATCAGGCTCATGTCCTTGTCTCTTGTAGAAGTTTGCCCTTTAAGAGTCAGTTCACACCAAGACGCGACGCGACGTGACGCTGCACGAAAAGCGGCTCAGAATATAGCTTTATACATATACGAAAATGATAAAATGTACACCTTTTACACATTTTAGACCGAGATGCCTCGCGGTGCAACGCTGTGTGGTGCAACGTATTCTGATTTCAATTAAATTTGTATATTTTCGTGTAGTAAATAAAGGCATATTTTGAGTCGCCCTTCGCGCAGCATCGCTTCGCACAGCGTCGCGTCGCGTCTGTGTGAACGACACCTTTTTTTTTGTATTTGAGGGGAAACCTTCGAAAGGCGCCCGGACTTTGGGGTTAAGTCCGGGGAGTGTGGGATTTTTACCTCACTAAAACCACCCCGGTGATCACCATCAGCAGATATAAAAGGGGCGCCGTTACCTCTTAAAAGACCATTCCGGAACCCCCTCTGTGCAACGCCTGTTAGGGCACATCCCTGAGGAGACTGTATAACCTAAAAAAGTTTTTGCCTGTCAGTAAAACTAGGTTAAACTAACAAAGTTGCAAATTGCGCATTGTTTAAAAGTAAACGTGTCAGTGTAAATACGCCTAATAAATCTCCTGATCCATAATAGCTAACAGACATAATAGACTGAAATTTTACACCTCTATTATTAATTATTTTATAAATTGCACACATATTATGGCCACCTATTAAGGTTGGAAACACGTTCTACTTAATCACTACTACGGTAATAACATGATTTATATATTGTTGCCGCAGTTAGCATACCTCAGCCATGTTTTTTGTTATGAGCGAAATGGCGACAGGCCAATTTGAAAGTGCAATTCAGAAACAAACAAAAAAACACTCATACAGATGACGCCACTGTCTTTTAGTGAAGAAAGTACAGGATGTTTTTAATGGAAGTAGATTTATATTAAGTTTTTTATATTAAATTGGCACTTTTAATGATCTGGTTGCTTTACTTATAATAATACAAAGTAGCTACTTTCGATGATTTGGGTGCTTGGAGCTTTGTCTATACCAATATCATAAAAAATATATATTTTAAATTGAATTAGTAATTAAGAAAGATTGAATTTCTGTTTGTAATAAATACGCTCAAAAACTACAGGACCGATTTAAAAAAATATTTCAAACGTAGACTATCCTTGAGTAACATAGGCATATTTTTTTACTATCACACGGATAAAGCCACTCACAAGTAAAAAAAAAACAGAATCCTGTTGTGTATTTATTTCAAGAATTTCTCAAGAGTTTGGTATATTCTCCGGTTTTCTGCCAACCTAAAATTTTATACTTACAAAGATCTTATCAACGATAAGATAAACGATTTAGAACGATACTCGTAAAAATGAAACGAAAAACTTTGGGTGTTTAGACCTTAAAAGAAAACAGTTTTTCATGAATAAATTAAAATTGTAGACGCAGTTCCTATAAATTGGAGATAAAATAGACAAGATGTCATTATGCGATTGTTACCTAGTGACATTTAGGTCACCTAAATTTAAAAGGCTCTACACATGGACTACGACAATTACTCTCCATTCTTACTTTCGAGTTATATGATTTTGAAGGTACTTTGACTTCGTCAAACCTGCTTAATTTATGATAAATTAACTAATTAGAAGTGAGATCCTAAGCTTACTTGCTTGCACAATTTTTGATGTTGTTTTCTATTTTTATGGTGTCATATTATCCATCAGATGAGATAGTGGTCAAATGTGAGCCTAACAATAATAAAAAAGAAAATAAATGTTAAAAAATACCAAACCCTGCATCGCGCAATTAGAATTCTCCGCGTGATTTGAACATATACAACAGCCTGAAATCATTTATCGATCAGATATAACACCCGTCTGGTCGGAGGTTTTTTTTTTTCAATTGAATTTTGCAGGAATTTACACTCTGTTCCGCATACCTGTAAAGAGTTTTCAGCATGTCACCAAGTTCATTATAATTATGTAGAAGTATCCCTAACTTTTTTTGGTGAGAAATCATCCAATAACTTTTCCCACTCTGAACGAGTGTCAGATTTTTATGACTAAAACCCAGCTACCTACCCACTAGTCTCGTACTATAATATATTCTTAGTCTATATGTCGTGGCAAGATCATAGAAATTGATCTCTTCATGAAATAGCCAACTAAAACCGGCCAGATCATTTAAAACGTTAAAGTTTGACGATATTTCATCCTCGTTTGGTCTACTTTCTTCACACTTTTAACTATCATAGAAATCCTACATCAATGATAAGGCCAAACGAGGATCAACATATCATCAAATGTTAACGTTTAAATGATCTGGCCAGTTCTAGTTGGCCATATCATGAAGTGATAAATTTCTGATCTGGCCACGACATATACAACATGTTATGCATTCTACCTGTGTAGTAGATACAATGACAGGTGCAGGTTGATTATCTGCTGGTAGAATACTGAATACTCTTAGAAACGAGTTACGTTATAAGGAGCTCTGACCGACGAAGTATAATCATTTACTTCAAGCGTAGTAGGACCTTGATCTGGCAATAAGTTGTGCGTAGATACAGTACAGTACAGCATTTTAGTACATCGAAAACTTTGGTCAAATAGTTCTAAACGAAATGTAGTAAAGACGAAATGGAGTATTACTATCATGGTGACCAACCCATACACACAAAATGTTGTGGGGATACATTATTTATTTGTGCCACTAAGGAGACGAATTCCCTGCTAGAGTGTTTCCTGTGTCCTGTGTTTCCTGATAAAAACAATCTGGGTGTCTTTAAGTCAAAAGTGAATAGGGTATTTCTAGGGAAACGTGTAAGCATGCTCTATCGCCGACGTCATCGTTTACCATCAGGTGCAATAGTGGTCTAATGGGAGTCTAAAAATTATTAAAAAATCATAAATCGCTTTACATTTTTGATATTTTTTACGCACCACCTAAAGCAAAAAGAGTTCCTTCTTTCACGAAGAGGCACACACAAGAAACGATTTCCAAAAACTCATCCTCTGAAACATATTATAAATAGATAATAAAAAAGTTTATATGGAAGTTCTTCATTTTTGCCGATGAGAAACCCCATCAGACACCAAGTTCTTAATTTATTAAGACCACAACCTGTGTCTAAGGTATCTACACCGAAGAGTGCGTCCAAAGATAAACTTTGAGCCGATTTGAATGCCGTTGACCGATCAATTATGGTGTGTGCGCTCCACAGGGGCACTGACATTTACGCAGATGAAATTCAGCAGCGAGCCAACATAGTGGACATTCCGCCGGGCAATACTGGGCATGTGGATCATCAAAGTAGCGCTAAAATATATCGGTGCAATACATGATACCTTTGTGTTCGAACTGAAGCACGGATGGTAAATGTTTGCGCTCAATGTGCTAGCGATAGAGGCACTTAGTGTATTTGCATTGCCTGAGAGCTTTATCTGATGTAAGACAGATTGCGTGCGCTTGCGCCGAAGGTGTTTAGAAATATTTTCTAGACAGGAACTGACTGTTTTGGACTGTTTGTTTTGATGTTGAAATTTAAGTTGACTATCAAAAGCTTTATGGAAACTGTAACGTCGTCGAAACGAAGCTTATTTTACTGAAAAATACTGCATAATCAAATGTCTTGTAAATTCATCATTAAGATTTGCTTTCTTTGGCGACAAAGCAAAAAACTAGACAATAAACAAATCTACAATCTAGAAAGAAATGTTATTTAGTGCGAGCACTTTAAATGTTATTTCGTGCGAGTAATTGCTACCTGACGAAGTGTTTTATCTTCTATCTTGTTATTAATGGCAAAAAGCGACAAAAAGTGGAAATAAACAACAAATGAGGAAGAAGCCGCGAGCGCCGGCGCAGTCGCGACGCGACCGTAACCGCGCACTACACTGCCGCGCATGCGCGAATATACGAATTCCATATTCATAATTCGAAATTAATATTTCTATTATAAAATTTAAAGTTTTACAAAAAAAAAGTGCTTCAATAAAAAAATAAATTAAATTAAAATTTTTAGCTATTTTCCTGCAATTTGTATTTATTAAATTAATAATAATTTATTTTTTTGAAATTGAGCCAATTTATAATAACTATTAAAATTGCAGAGTTATTTGCCTGTATCAGTTGCATTGTCTGCCACAAATTTATCATAGTGATATCATAATCATAAAAATAGAAGTTACCCTGAAGCAAGGCAGACTCACCAGCGAGTCAGGATTTGGCATAAAACCAGGCGCACACTCATTGCAATATAAATAAAAATATACTTGAATTAAGACATTGTTTAGCTAATAAATTTATCCTGTGTACCGCGAGTGCTTGTTAAAATGGGTACTGTCATCGAAACAAATGGGTAAGGAATATTCAGGTTACTTGACAGCATAGGTAATTTTTTATGGCACTATGTGTAATACGGACACACATTGTAATTATCGAGTGATGCGCTGCGGACGTTTATTGGCATGTAATAATTACTTTCTTTACGATATTTGCATTAATTTTCCATTTGTATGCCAGATATGGCTATTAAGAAGTATTCGCGTTGTGTTTTAATATTCATTCATTTACGTGTTCTGATTGATTAAATAATATGTATGGAAACTTATCACGATTGTCGGTCCAGTTGCATGAATTTGATAAATTTTAATAAAATCACATCATATGCGGGACGCTAGTAATTTAATCGCAGACAGCTTAGAATTCGGCCACGAGATTGGCGCTCGATGCCAACTTCCTTTTTTTAAATCTCACCCTCAAGCATTTGTTTTCCTATGCCTGATAAAGTCTATAAACAATCATAGACTTTATCAGGCATAGGAAAACAAATGCTTGAGGGTCCTTATTCATAATTATCATCAGTATATGTAGTTTATAGATTGTTCAAATATTTGATATTTGAACTAAGAAATAAGCTTAAATTTACTCATTTTTTTTTATTAAATTTGAAATGAATGAAAGTAATAATATTTATTTATTTTCCTCACTCAACTTATTAAAACCAAATAATACGTACAAAATATTTATATATAAAAAGTATAAGATAGCTCAAAAATGTGTGTAAGGTAAAAAGACGCCAATCTCAGTATAATGCTATATGCATTTACATTTGGTGATACATACAAATACATTTACGTCAAATAATGACAATAACTATATGACTTTTAATATAAGACTTTATTACGCCATTTAAATCCCATTTCACGCACAGGGTGTTCATATATGTTTGTGCACCACACTGACATGTTCAGAGACAATAAAGTGACATTGACATCTGACCACGTTACCAATAAAGGCGCAGTGAGGTGAATGTAAACTTGATTTCTTTATATGGCAGCTGTTTGTTATAGGCACGGTCATACATAGCCGATGAGAATTGTAGCACGAGCAATGGTAGAATATTTTATGTTTGTACGAACTGAGATGATTCCGATTCTGGAAGTTCGCAATTTCCAATTGATTTTGCACCTCCGAATCCGATTTCAGTTCTGATATATTTTAATCGGAACTTACTGGTCGCACGGGGGACCTTCCTGCCCCATGTCTTTTGTCCATTACTCTTTCACTTGTTGTTTTGTTTCATATTTGGAATGCTGTGAATTCGTTTATTAGTTGTAGTAGTGTTTCATTTGATGCTTCTGCCTCCGCCATCCCCTCCGCCTACAATTTCGGTTCCGATTCCGTCAAGTCTTTTTTTTTATTATTCCGGTTCCAATACAACCACTTCTATTACATCCGATTCACAAGCGATCTGCATTGAACATTAACAGATATTTTTTAAAGAGCTTTTTACCAAATTATGAGACATCAGAAACTATATCAATCGGGTTGTCTCTGTAATACGATTAATACAGTTTGGAGGAAGAGGAAAATGTATGTCCGATTATAAATCTTTAAGTAAATAGATAAAATGTGGAAATATCCAAACCAAATTGAACGACGTGTTATTTATAAAGAACTAGCTATCTCTCGCGGCTTCACCCGTGTCTTTGGTTACTCCGCTTCCATTGCTCGAAGCATGATATAATTATATAGCCTACCTGATAAATAGACTAAGTACTAACAATATTTTTTCGGCAGTTCCTAAGTTTAACGCGTTCATATAAACAAACAAAGTTTTCAGCTTTATAATATTAATATAGGTAAAGTACTTACCTATATATGTATAAATAGACTATGGTTTCAAGCGAAGTATTTCTGTTCCATTTTTAGTATTAACAATTGCAGGTTAGCTTAATTAATAATTAAAATGAATAGAACAAATAAATTGGCAACTTTTCAATTCATTTCATTGTCTACAGATAAAAACTAAAGATAGTTGATGTTAGAATATACGTGGGACACTCAGAAAGTTTTGAGAAACTAAAAAACTAACTTCTATGGCTAAAATATTTTTATTAAATCTTTTCAAAGAACTCTCCACTCTATAGGCAAATTTAGTAATTTAGTGACCTACTATCAAGAGTAATGAATGTATGAAGGACCAAAATTTACCTAGGTATAGGTTTTGCGTAATGCGGTGTCAAAACGTCACGTGGTCAATCTACACTAATATTATAAAGAGGTAAATTTTGTTTTTTTGTCTGTAGGAGGTAATTTCTGAAAGTACTGGTCCAACTGCGAAAAATTTTTCACCGTTAGAACGTTGCTTTATTCCTGAGTGACATACACTATATTTTATGTATGCGGGCGAAGCCGCAGGCATAAGCTAGTATCAAAGTATTTTGGCATTTCGACAATCGCTATGGTCGTTAGGACATCACATTCTCCAAAGCGCTGTCTTCACCCCGATATTATGTATCCACCCACACACACACAACACAACACACATTCTGGCTCGTTATTTAGCCAGATGGCTGGGTTGGCGCAGTAGCTGAACTGCTTGACTGATTGGCTGCTGCACTCGATGTCGTGATTTCGATTCCCTCATGTATCAGGACTTGTGCCATGTCGTTTAAAGTAAGTTTGTTTCATTCTTATTTTCAGTGTGGGTAAGAGATGGTGCTAGACAACCTGTATAGCTCTGTCTGTTACCCACACTGAAATAAGAATGAAACAATCTTACTTTGAACGTCGTGGTAACCCCGCTAATATTTATATAGTTGTAAAACTATCTGTAGTTGTTATTACATGTTTGTGAACGCACTGTCGATTCAGGACCAATTCTTTAAATGGGCAACGTTTATAAATATATACCTATATCCAACATATTACTTTGATCCAAGCAATTGAATTTATTAAGACCGAGTCTATTCCTGTTTTTTATGCATGAAAACAGTTCTTTTCTATTTCGCTATACGTTGCCTTAGTACACTTAAACGCATCATCCGTGAAATGTAATGAATGTCGGAGACTAAGTAGAATTCCTGTTTACACGGTTAGTAACTTTTAAAACCAAGTTGAAAATTGTGAATTACTTATAGAATTATATAATTAACTAGATACATTGAAGGACTGGAACAATTTGCCTGCTGCGGTCTTCACGCCCGATTATAATTTAGATGTCGTCAAGGTTAAAGTAAATAAGCTCTTGATAAACTAGTGCGCCTCACCATCAACGATTGCATCACTGCTTACCATCAGGTGGGATCGCAGACTAGCGCTAGTTCATATTATTATTAAAAAATCTGACCAAGCAAACATTTCCGCAGGCTATTTTTTACGCAGGTAGGAGCGTAAAAAATAGCCTACTTATATGATGTATATGATACTTATATGAGCCCATCATATATTTACCGTAGGAATAGATATTGATACCCGAGCCTATTTTACATCAGCAACTATAATTATTGCCGTACCAACTGGTATTAAAATTTTTAGTTGATTAGCTACCTTTCATGGTACTCAAATTAATTATTCCCCATCTATTTTATGAAGTCTAGGATTTGTATTTTTATTCACAGTTGGAGGATTAACAGGAGTAATTTTATCAAATTCATCAATTGATATTACCCTTCATGATACTTATTACGTAGTAGCCCACTTTCATTATGTATTATCTATAGGGGCTGTATTTGCAATTTTAGGGGGATTTATTCACTGATATCCTTTATTCACAGGATTATCTTTAAATCCATACCTTTTAAAAATCCAATTTTTTGTAATATTCATTGGAGTAAATTTAACTTTTTTCCCTCAACATTTTTTAGGGTTAGCTGGTATACCTCGACGATATTCAGACTATCTATGTCTAATCTATTTTTTACGCAGGTAGGAGCGTAAAAAATAGCCTACGACCTATTCTTAGACCTAACAAATATACACAAAAAACTTCTTAAAAATCGGCCAAACCGTTTCTGAGGAGTTCGATAACAAACACGTGACACGAGATTTTTATATCAGATAGAATATTCTCAGTGTCCATAAGTTCTTCAAGGAAGTTTTTCTAGGTAATTTAGTCATCATTACTTATCAGATTATTTGAAAAATCCAACAGTTCATAATACTAGAAGGGTAATTCCTGTTAAACATTAAATAATCACAAACATATTTTGTTCAATACAATAAATAGGCTAAAGGGCCTATTATACTACGCGATATTCAGCACACGATATTCAGTCTTATTTTTTGTTCCGAGTAAGACCGGTCTAACCCTTATTACACTACGCGACATCGACTAAGACTGTCTGAATATCGAGTAGTGCAATAGGCCCTTTATGACTTACGAACGTGCCGTTTTAAAATATAAAATGTACAGTGATTTGTGAATGAATGACCTACATATATTTTACGAACTAAATGTCCTTCATCCCAATACTCTCTGTATTAGTCTGTACTGAACTATTCATTACTCTATTACGAGTAGCTTTGGTTCCACGTAGTTATTAGGTACTTACATATGAAAGCAATAAAATAAACAATGAAAAAAAAAGTAATTAGGTCAAATCAAAAATTTTAATCAAATAAAACTTGTTTGTTACAAAGAAACGGAAAAACTAATTACACAAGGTTTAATAGCAAGAAAAACATTCCTGGTATATTCCGTAAAGGGCGCAATATTTATAATACTTGAGTCAATTACTCGTGGGCGTTAGACGATAAAATTCACGCTCTCATCAAGATTAAAAATAAGTGTATAATGTAATCTTGAGGGTAATGAAGTGTGTTCGCCATGGCCCGCTGGCGTTAACTATCGTAGGTCAACGTAAATTAGTAACCTAGCAACATTTTTATCATCTTATTATTAGGTCACAGAAATAATAACTTAACTGCGTGATTGGCAATAAGGTAGATCAAAGTATGTACAGTCAGGGATCAAAAGTGCAATTGCACTGTGTCAATGCTAAAGTGTCTAAAATTTATTTGTAGAAGAGGTTCGATAGTTCATGACTATTTTAATTTGTAGTATAGAATCTAAAGTATTAAATAAAAATAGTTGTGGACCGATGAACGTCTCATACAAAGAAATTTTTGACTCTTTAACATTGGTAACATCTGCATTTTTGACCCCTGACTGTACGTACTAGTTTCGTCTGGGTTAAAGTAGAAAATTATCACAAGGGACCGTACTACCGGAATAGGTAAAAAGTTTCCTTTATGCTATAGCAGAAGATGGTTTATTCGTGTCCTAAACTTCATTCAAATCTGTTTAGACAATTAAGCTAAAGGATACACACATACACACAAACTTTCGCCTTTATAATATAAGTGTAAAGTGTGATTTCTTATAAAACTACAAATTTTGCCAGCCAACTGTTGATTAAGTACCTACACTACTTAGATAGTGCAAGTAATTTATTAATTTCGCTTTCCTTAAATTATTTGTCAATTTTGAATAACAACATTTTCCAAGACTCTCATGTTCTCAAAACACCTATAAAGATAATATATTATATGCCATGAAATAATCTTCATAACGAGAGAAAACGCACGATTTGGTAATGTTGATATTGATCACGAGCGCGAACTTTGTACGGCGGTAATGAAGTCGAGTGAAAGTGTATTTAAACTTTCAATTGATTGCCTGCAGAGGGATTTAGCAAAAAAGGTATCATGCAACAATACAAACATGCGACATGCGACGCTGCCATGCATTGTTTGTATGTTTACATTCAATTGTTTCTTCAATCGACTCGACGCCAGACCCATCCTTTGTTCTCTATTTATTTTTACGACTTAAAGCTCATTTATTAAAAGAAAATGTTGGCACTGCTAACAACATTTTGATTAAATCTGTCGCTTTTGCCTAATGATGCATGCATTTGAGTAGGTATTATACTTAGTATCTAATTTAGTCGCTGTTAAAAAAAAATGTAACAGTAAAAGATCATTGCTCGCAGAACAGATGGTTTATGGGGCCTAAAGGGCCTTGAGTGAGAGCGAACACGTACTAGAAGAAGCAACGGGTGAGGGTCACGCGAATACAATGGATGCAAGACGCACAAGACCAGTCATTGCGGTGACACTTGAGAGAGTCCTATGTCCAGGAGTGGACAACTTTCGGTTAAAATGATGATGATGATGTTGATGAAAAGATCACGTACATACATAACACACACTTCTACACTAAGCTCGACCAATTATTTATATTAGTAAAGGAACTTCTGAAATTCTGAGATATGAAGTATTTTTAACAGTATCAGTCATTTTTCCTTTAAAATGATTTATCTACCGTTAGGTAGGCACGTTAACAGATTAGAAACGTAATCTGGCGACTAAGGTTTTAACTTACTATAAATAATAAGTAAATTAAGAAGGCTTTATGATTGAGGTCAGATAACAGTTGTTTTTGCTCGAAAAATTTAATAAAGAATTTTTCCATCAAAATCCGCAAACATAATTTATTTTAGATATACATGGCGTCCCGATCAGTTACAATAACATTAATCTAAAGAAGGTAAGGTATTTCCTTTTCCTAGAGAGGAGGCCTGAGTCCCAACAGTGGGAACTTTATAAGGCCGACTATGCTATGTATGCTAAAGAAGGTAACTGTCTTATTGGCTACCTTTGTACCTACTAAACGCTTACATACATAACTGTTGTAATTATATTTGTATGTAGGTATATACAACATAATTTTTAGTATATGCGAAACTTATATTATAGTTTCTTCAGAATCAATAACTGAATTGATTCCAATAATTTTTACACGTGTTATATTTTTTCTCAAAAATATTTTTAATAAATCACAAGTTGGACACCACCGACCCTAAGACCACACAGGTCATAGCGGGCATTAGGCGCCAGGTTGCGGGAGCAAAACAACCTCTCAGTCACCCGGATGACCCGGTGACCATGTATTTATGCCGACAACCAGGTAACATAACAAGCTTAAAACTTTGTGATTTTTCATGACACAGTTATGAAATTTTTTACATAGATTCTTTACATAAAAATACTAGTAGACACGTGTTTCGGGTTTCCAATATAGACGCCTGTACTAAAACTAATGTCGCATAGTAAGGTCAACCATAACCATGATCAAAAAAGAACAATGACTTTATGGCGTCACTTTCCTACATATTTTCTCACGACACGTTTAATTCTTCCACTCCGTCATAATAACCGTCACGTTATCGCCGACTTTCTCTTGTTTCATATCATTCCTCACACAATCAATCTTTCTATTGGCGGAGGCCACCCTAAAAAAGGGAGCTTTTTTTAAGGTGGAAAGTCATGAAATAACTACTCCCGATTTAGGAGGAGCGACAGGGAGAGTTAGACTTTTACTGAGTAAAACCCACCCGTGTTCCGACAGTTGCTCTTTGCGTTCTAGAGCTACGATGAGTCTTTGCGTTCTAGAGCCAAGATGACACGTTGCGTTCTAGAGCCGCGATGACTCTTTGCGTTCTAGAGTCACGATGACTCTTTGCGTTCTAGAGTCACGATGACTCTTTGCGTTCTAGAGCCATGATGACTCTTTCGAACAATACCACAGCCTTGGCAGGCATTGGTCCTAGCGGGCCCTCTCAATTATGCTGATAGTTCTTTCCTTGACTGCTATCAGTGATGTAATCGTTGATGGTGATGCAAACTTCTCCCTTACCTACGCTTTCCGCCACCTTCCTTCAACGAAGATGGTGATTGCTTACCATCTTGCTTCCTACCAGAGTCTGAACAAAAGCCGGACCCGAGAGCTTGCCACCGCCGTAAGCCTCCACAAGGAAACGGTGGTGCTTCGCCCCAGCGTTTATTCTTTAGCCTATACGAATTTCTATTCTTAAGCATCTATTTCCATATTTTTACATAATAGATAACACCAAAGGTACATAGGTAAACCAACGACAAATCAAATTGTATAGGCTTTTATTAGAATGGCGATAGAAAAGGAACTATAAAAATAGCTTATAAAGAAGCTTTTCATCTATTCAATGTATTAATTAATGGTCCCTAAAATTGTATTGTTTATGTAATAAAAACTTGTAACGCTTATAGGCTGGCACGGTTGTAAATGTTGAGGTTGATCGGCTAAACTCAGTAACACAATCAAGGTTGAGTAAATGCTTTGTCATCACTTCTTGTGTCAGTTCCCACGTAGTTTCCTGTGTTTGCTAATGTTTTTACATGACTTTCCGAATGACAATAATCGATTTAGTTTGAAAGCGAGTGAAAGTTGCGTAACACCGATTTTCGAATTCGGAGGAAATTAACGTCATTTATTTCACGTAAATTTCTATGATAAATAGAAGAGCGTCAGTCAACAAGAAGTTTGGTAGCCATCAAATGGTTTTAGGTTTAATCTTTTATTGAGGAATTTTTACAACATTAATATTATAAAGGCTAAGGCTTATATTTATATGTATGTACTAGTACTAGCTTCTGCAAGCGGCTTCACTCGCGTTTAAGAAGGTTTCTTCCTACAAATATTGAACCTCGGTTTTATCTCCTTAGGGGGTGAATTTTTGAGAAATCCTTTTTTATTCTTTGTAAACATCATAAAAAGAACCCTTGTACAAAATTTCAGCGTTCTGAGTCCAACTGTTTGGGCAGGGCATTGATGAGTCAGTGAGCGAGTCGGAACTTTGGCTTTTCTATGTATAAACAGAAGATGTGTGTGTTTGTTACTCCTTTACGCTCAAAAGGCAGAACAGATTTCCATGACAATTGACACACTGTATTTTATATGGCGACTGCCTGACCTTCATAACCCAGTAATTGAGTAGGTATTAAGGTACCTCTTGGCACGATTAGTGTCAGATTTGATTGTTTCTAATTACTGTGACGACTGTCGATGATCTAATATTCATATATTCATAGTCTTTATTGGACACACAACTTTTATATACCTACTTAACAATAAAAATTGGACAGCTGTTAATTTTCTGTATGATTCTTCGAGGAGCTAGCTAAAGTAATAGACGATCAGGACGATCTTCCATATTAAGCTTGCTCACCAAAATCGGTCCGTGGATGGGTGACCGATGTGAAAAACAATTACATACTGAGACGCCTCCGTGCCTTGGAAATAATGTTAAGCAGTTGGTCCCGGTTGTCATTTGATGATCACTTACTTATGTACCTACATAGGCGAGTAATCATCCCCTGCTTAACATTATTTCGTTGTTCACATCGGTCACCCATCCACGGACCGATTTTGGTAAGCAAACTTAATATAGAAGAATCGTCCTGCTCGGCTATTACATTAGCCAGAAGCTCCTCGAAGAATTATATAGAAAAGGGAATTTTAAAATATATTTAGAAACCTATCTATGTACCTAATGGAAATGTTGGTCCATATCACACGATACGACTTTAGTTACTTATAAGTAGGCTTGTATTAGGCTTTGTTCTAATTTAAGAGGAAAAAGCATCTGACCTTCACAATTTAATTAATTTATGAAATTCCATTAATTCTTATCTTATTATTAAAGATAAAAGAAAACAAATTATACAATAAAAATCTTTGTATGAAAATTAAAACAAATATCCGTGAAATTGAATCATTGGGTAAACAAAACTGTTTACTAATTCGTTGGAACTTCAATTAAAGACACAATTACCTACATTGTTTGTTGAATCTCCAATGTTGTTGTCTAGTGAACATAACGAGTTCCAATTTGATACACGTAAAAATTTGTCACTGCAGCACTCGTCTCCTTTACACTTCTGAAGAATTATTATTCATAATAATTCCGCCCGAGGCGGAATAATTGAATACACTATTACTACACAATGACAAACTTTCTACACTTGTATCAAAATGTACCTAATTTTTTTTGTAGTTATCGCAAATGGCTACCCCCAAAAAGTTTTCATAAAATAATTATGTTACACGCATAAAAGTAGGTACGTACTTATTCTTTAAGCAATATAGTTTTCCACAGATTATATATATTTTTTATTTTTCGCAGAGGTTATCTACGCTTGGTCAGGCCTTTTCATTGCCAGGTGTTTACACGGATATCACTCAAAGTTCCACAAATAAAACAACTCCCGGAAAATATAATACAACGCTCTATGACGTTCAAACATTTTATACTTTGTCATAAAATATGTTTGCGTATTATTTATTATCGTCGTGAACATTTTCACAGCCTGAAATAAAAAATAGCGTTTGTCAACTATAATTCGAGACACAAAGTGTACGAGTAAATTGCAAATAGTTATATCTACAGGGCCGTTGTTTTGTGATATCCTCATTTGGTTTACCTAGAATTAGCTATTTTTGATATGTTCAGTATTAGAAATATTGTATTTGGCTTAAATTCCCATAAACCTAAGAGTTTACTTTATTTTGTGGTTGTGGGCAATGATTACTTATATCTACAATTATATATTTTGATGCCACCATATTAATTAGCTATTAAATTTTCACCTGTTCAATAGCAAGAAGATCGCGTCACGATTATTACAGACGCTTAATAATTCGAGACTAGTCTTCTGGCATCAAACCAATTATTAATTAAAAAATCGCGCTCCGTCGTTACGCCTAATTAGATTCCATGTAATAAGGGGATATGATGAGACAATGATTGATAATTAACTTGTTTAGAAATCAAAATAGTTGCAGCTGAAAGCTGACGAAATATCTGCATTCAATATAATGATGGTTAATTAGAAAATGTGATGTTTTCATTCAAGAAACACAAATAATGTTCTATCTTTATACGAGCTTCATACAAACTTTATCTAACCATATGAAACAATTAACAAGGAAGGTAATTAACTTAACGCGGTGATTAACATCTTAAGAAGATTTTTTTTTTATTGATAGTACTTCAGGTTCTTCAGTAACTTCGAGATCAGTATGCATACCTACATCGGTACCGACATATATAGGTTACAGGCACTGTAGGTTGTATACCTACATTGGTTGAAATTCTTCACTGTATGTTTTTAAATTATCGACAATAAAGAATTTCTGTTTCTTCGACCAAGATCTGGGTCCGTCGGTTTCTTCTTTCTTCTAATTCCTTGTTTAAACATCTTGTTTTTGTTACAGGATTGACTTCAGCGACCCGACCACAGACAAGCCCGCGAACTTGGCAAACTCTGCCGTTCTGCGCATGCTGGAGGAGGAAGAGCACAACCGTAGGGGACGCTCTAGTGAGTACACTGCCTTGCTTTAACTTCTGCTAACCCAAGATAAGCTGACTAATCAGTGTACAATATGATGGAATTATATAAACAGAAATGGCCTGACTTGAAAACAATTTATAGAGAACGAGATTTTGAACTCACTTTTCAATTTTTTATGGTACGATATCTATCTTCTTCTGTATATTTGGGTGTACATAAATAGTAAAATAAATAAATAAGAGTTTTCTAACCAAGCAGGTTGAAAACTATTCATTACTACTTAATCTAAAATATAACAGTTGTAAATAGTTGCTTGCTTAAAGCAGACCGACAAAAATAATAAGACAGACAAGATAAATTAATTGGAATATTTCATTGTATCTAATACAAGCAGTGAGCAGCACACCTAGCTGGCTGGAGCAGAATATTATTAAGTTCTCGTAGCCACACCTGATGCTTTCCTCTATTTTGTAGAGTTTCTATTCACGCTTGCTCAAAGAAAATGTATTCCTACAGTTGGGAAAAGTGAATGCGTCTAATTTTTATTTCAGTTAGGTAGCTGTCCCTTCTTTGAAAATGGATCCTATTCTTGGGAGAGAAGCCCGTCAAATCTTGAGTGGAACCGTGTTACGTGCAAGCGCATTTCACTCTTCTATTTTGGGTTCAGAAATCAATAAACATTTACAGGCATGCTTGGATTGATGCAGGCATCCAATATCTCCGCTAAACATCCACACAGTTGAAACAAACGAGAACTGTATAAGCTTGCTAATCCACTAATACTTTCCCACTGCTTTGTCAGAGTTAGACCCAAGCCAAGTCCGCGCGATCAAGGAGAACATGGTTTACATGTGCCATCCATTTGACCGCTACTGGCCACCGGACCGTTCCAGAATGCGATCTGCTCGCAGCTGGGATGGTCAGCTCAACGCCACAGGGAATATATACTCAGATTTCATGAAGTCTACCAAAGGTACCAGCACGACTGGTAGAATAGATGCAGCTTTGACTGTGCAAACTTGTACATATCCCATATACAGCAAGAACTCATTAAGTCGCTGTTCAATCAATACCATACGTAGGATCATTGTAAAACTAAGACTTGAGTATCCATATACCTATTTTATGATATGCAAAGAACATGTTCTTGACGTTTTTTCACAACGATACCATCAATTATCCACCGATAATAATTGTGATTAACAACATATTGCGTCGTGTACCTAAGCGCTCGTCTTGCATTTAAGTCGTTCGCCTACTAAAGTTCAACTCATGCATAAAAGAGCCGCTACACTTGCTAATATTACACAGACAACTAACTGATCCAACAGGAAACTCTGAGCTACCAGACATCATATGAAGCTTAGACGACACGCGGATGATTCATTGATCTCGATATAATGAATGAAACACTGTGGTTGAGTGTAATGGCCTAACGTTCGGTTCCATCTATCGTTTTGTTCGTCACCATTTTGACTAAAACCGCCCACTAATGACAAAAAACGTTCATTAGTAGAAAGTATTTGGCAAAGATTGGAAGCTTCGCATAATGTGCTTTTATCTGTTATTCCTGTTAGTAGTGCACAGTCGACAACGCAAGAACACTAATAGAAGATATGGCTGAAACAGTGTTTCTTGGTAAAGTGCTCATTGTTTAATCTAGTGCTAAAGTTGTTCCAGTGCCTAAAATTAGATTGTTTTGTTATGAGATCCTAAACGAAAACAACATAAGGAGGTATCCAGAGAGAGTGGTTCAGATACGTTCCATACTCGTACCTAGAGTTAAACATGGATATTATTGTTGTATCATAGTCTAAGAACAGTTAGAACAGACGACAAAAAGTAACAATGTAGATCTAAGATCTACTGTCTGTTTTCAAGGAAACTTGTTTATTTATCTATTCATTGAGAACTAAATAAAAAATAAAACCAGTGCCACTAAGACAAGTTATCGTTCAGTTCTAAGAAACAAACAGTAACAGACGGAAAACATCTATGGCGAAGTAAAAAATGTAACTCTGCGAAGAGCCCATGAGCAATTATAATAATTGTGGCCGTATTCCCGAAGAAGATTCTTGTACACACCGTTATAAATAGTCGAAGTGCTTTTTCTAGTTTGTGATCTTAATATGAAACGGAAACATAATTACATCTACAATGCATAAAACTTGTGTTTTAGTTTCCAAGAATTAATTCTTTGATCATTGATTAAACCGCATCTAAAAACTATATGATCGACAGCCACATACAAGAGCATTAACATTTTCACAGAATGCGTTTTCTTTATGTTTATTATCAAATATCGACCTTCATTCCAGGATTAAAATCTATAAAAGTGTTGTTTGACGTCATAAGTATACTATTTCTACGACTGTTGAGCCCAGTAGGCACATGAATCAGAGTCTAATTTTAAAGCAGGTGCGAAAAGTTGCAAACGAGATAGGTATCTTAGTTCATAAGAATCATACGTTTTCTCCAGGTGTGCACTATTCTGGGAGCAAGTTTTTGCATTTGTTATTGGCAATATGTTTGCCACAGTTGATTTTGACATCGAGATTATCATACAACACTTTAAAGACTGTCTAATAGGTAGGTAAAAGTCTTAGGGCTTTATTTCACCGGGACACCATGTAAATGATAACATAATCTTTGCTGGGGGAGTCACTGGCGGCTGGATTGACGTCCGAGCTGGTCGCGCTACCAAATTGGTTGTGCAACCAAACGGACACCAGGTGAGTAACTCTCTATAGAGCTGTATACATCCTGTTGGTGGCGGTGACTGGTCGCGCCGCCATGGTGTCTCGATGAAATATAGCCCTTGCTGTTCATTTGTTAGAGTACAGTTATTACTGTGGATTTCTTGTGTTTATATATTTATTGATGGCATTCGTAAATAAACGCATATGATATTGTTCATGAGTAGTGAAAACGGAACCTGGGGCCCTGGGATGAAGGCAACAAAGGAACAGGAGTGAGTTTTTAGTCAGTAAAAGTCTGACACTATCTCCCGCTCCGGATTTGTCATAAGATTATTTTCCCACCTAAAAAAAAAATGTTGTATTGTGACTACATACAAAAACAACTTATAATACCCACGAAGTAACTTTTTTATAGGAGCCCGCTCTGGGTGGAGCGAGGAGCGCTCTTTCGAACAATTTCACAACTTGGGTTGTGAAATTGTTCGAAAGAGCGCTCCTCGACTCTGACTGACTTCTAATCACTATCTACTTATTCATTCGTCCTTCCCATCAAACTGGTCTAGTGATGTTCAAGTACACTAAATCGTTCAAACAAGTTAATGACCTGCAAGGGGCCGACGGCAGTCAACGGCTATGTAGACCGTTTGTAATTTATATACTTAAGACTCATGGCCCAATGGATAAGTTAATTGCGACCACGTCCCATAATTTCAAATGGATCAGATCGCTGTACTAATTGTCTAAGCACCAATTTCCCTCATAAAACTTTCCAGAAAACCGTTTCTAACATACGATGCATCTCCCTGCATCATTCCCGTTGATACGCAAGTTTTGCAACAGGTGAAATATATTTTCCGTCTTGCCATTTCGTTAGAATTTACGATCTCATTGTTGTGGGGTACGTAGCTAATGGAAATGGTTTTATGCTTCTATTTCAACTGCTATAAATTATAATTAGGTACGTTCAGGTGGGGTGCTGAAGGCTAGGTCATAGGTTTTAGTAGGTGTGTCCATTTTTCGGGTGCTGTGCGTGTATTCGTGAGCGTGAGAGAGTTGGCGAATGGGTGTCCTAAAAATGTGCGTTCTCAAAATATAATATGCGGTAGATATTTGTGCACGTCGCACCTGCTCACTGGCCAGCTAGTCAAACGTTGTGATCAGTGGCCGGCCGGCGGTTGGCGCGTCTAACGTATAAAACAAATTGATCAATTTAATTGTGAGTTCCTGTTTTATTAATCACTATTATCTCTTATTGTTTAATTTTCTTAACGGTTGTTGTCTAATTTGTTTTTTTATTTAAATTAATTCTGAATGCACACAGCGAATTTTCTTAGACTCTTTAACCTGGATTACGGTTTGAGCACGTAGTAATTAAATGTTATTGTGCCTTCGATCTAAGTAAGTAAAGCTCGCCACATAGATAAAGTATAAACAAACCTTTATTTTGGTGAAACTAGCTAAGTTAGTTCCGCACAGTTGAGCATTGTTGAGGTTTCCTTAATCAGAAGTAAATTGAAACTCAATGGGTTCCGTAGGTACCTACATATTGCGGTTTGCAGTTGCAAACAATGTTGGGTAACGCAGGGAACGACAACTTTCATCGGCTGAAACATACCTATGTTGTGGCTTGAAGCAATCTCGAACTGACATCCAATCAGACCTTGAGAAAGTGAAACACTTGAACCTAAGTACCTTCTGAAACTATGGACCAAATTAAGTAGTTGCTCTGCAGTTTCATGTTCATGTGTTCATGATCCACAGTGTTTAGGTATCTCTCTTTTTCTTTCGGTCATGTCTATAGAAGATATATTAGTTGACACGACAAGTAATTAATACGTAATCATTTTTCTTTAGCTCCCATGACATTAACATATGGCTATTGCTGTGAATCTATCATAAAATATCTCTTTCAACAATGTTTTGATCACACCGAAACTTTTCCTGAGATCGATAGGTATGTTAATCATCTGCCGTTTCAATTAATGTTCCGTCTAAAAATCTGCTCTCTTCCTCATTGTTTCTCTCTCAATCTATAATTGTCTGATAGGTACTTGAACCCGGACGATCGATTGAACTGGACCAATAATTCGATCCTACCCGGCTCACCTTTAGTTTCACGACCTAGAATCTTAGAATATCTTCGTGACACTCTATTTCAGATTCCATGAAATCTGACTCAGTACTTACATTCAAATGTTCTTGTAAGAAATAGACCTGTTGACATTGCGAGTTTTCAACGTTAGCCGTGGGCTGTTGCTGTACCTACTAAGGATGCATAGACATTTAACATGCAAGGCCGAGTTCTAGTTTAATTTGTTCTCTGGAATTTCTCTTTCAGCATCTGTTTACCGAAACTTCAGAATTCCTAACCTACGCATTTTTCAGGTACAAAAACAGTTATCTACAGTTATTTAGATAGTGTGCTAACATGTCATTCATCGGGCATCCAATTCTCCACACTCTAAAACAAATTGCTTAAATCTCCCGGAATACGCAGGTTGAATCATAAATCTGTGGTCGCTTACAATAAAATGAACTTATATCCTAGAAACTTGTTTTTTCGATGGTCTGGCCCACTTCCAACTGCTTGGTGGCCGCGCTAATTTAAAGTGAGATGTGTCATAATAAGCGATACGTAGTGTTCAACACTGAAAGTCTCATGGTCTCCAAGATCATATCACCCGACGATTGAGATTGTACGCCCTGATTACACATATTTTCCAAGAAACACGTCTTTTTAAAAGAACGTAACGCAAAAATCGAAAGTTACTTATAGGTATCTGGCACGATACGACAGCCACTTTTATGTAAGACAGTGTTTTACAAAAGAATTGCTTTGTTACAGGTCAGAAGAAAGTAGTGTGGCCACCGACGCCCGAAACGAACGGATATCATCAACCACAGCAGGTAATTACGTACACATTCAATATAGTTAATATCACACAATCAATCAAAATTATAAATGTATATAGGGGTTGATTTAGATGCAAATGACATCACCGCTGCACATAGTACATGCTTTACGGTGACGGAGCAACAATAATTGCATGCAAACCAAGCTATTACAAATATTATGATATTATTATGTATTATAAGCTACATTATAAATCCCAACAGCAACAGACTCCTGCGTACTACAACAACGCGCAGCAGTCCCCAGCCTCTCCTCAGCCCCAGTACCAGTCCCAACAACAACCTCAGTACCAACAACAGCCTCAGTACCAACAACAACCCCAATACCAACAGCAACCCCAAAACCAACAGCAACCCCAATACCAACAGCAACCCCAATACCAACAGCAACCCCAATACCAACAGCAACCCCAGTACCAACAGCAACCCCAGTACCAACAACAGCCCCAGTACCGCCAGCAGCCCCAATCCCCTCAGCCTCAGTACCAAGGTCCTGAGTCGGATCCTGCGTACTGTCAAGGCCGGCGACAGGAGCCCACTGGGCTGAGTAAGCTGATTCCCGTCGGTCCTGGCATAGCGTCCCCTGCCTCCTACCGCCCAGGCCCGCCGTCGCCAGGCATCGCGCCGCAGCCCTATCGCCCGGGACAAAGCCGCTGGGCACCAGTACCAGCCCCTCTTTCCCCTCAGGTATTAGGACACAATGAAGTTGGAACATCAACGTCGTCGATTAGAATTTAGTTACATTACTGACTTGCACGTTTTCATTTTTACTAACATTCTCTTGGTAAGTAGATGTATGTGCAGATCGCTATTGTGTAACGAACGCTATGCCTTTGTCTGTTGAACACTACTTTCTAGTATGGAATCTATGATTACCTAATACTGAGTGATCTTTTTAGAACATGTAGTGACCACTTTGCAAAAATCTTCCTATAAGTTAATGAAGACATTAATCCAAATTGATTTTATGCGAAGTGGAAATGTAGTGTTGTTCTTTTAGTAACTCACTTGTACACATCGTACATGATTGTGATAATCAACTCTGTATTTGATTAACAAAGATATTTTTTTTTTTGGCAAGTGCTTTATTAATATTGTTATATGCAGACTCAAGGATCGCAGCCGGGTTACCCGTCGCAGCAGCAGCAGCAACAGCTGTCACCCCAGCAGTACTCGCCACAGCCGCAGTACTCGCCGTCGTACTCAGAGCCTTCGTACCAGCAGGCTCCACAAAAAACCTTCGAGCCCCCACCATCAACGATCACTCTTCGTCAACAGCAGCCAGTTCACCAGAAACCTCCACCGGTTTTCGCTAGTCAACCCGCCACAGCTTCATTTCAAGGTACCTACCTAGATATTATTGTGTTGAAAGCTTGTTGGAAGAAGTTTTTAAAAATATTTCTTAATAAAAAAACTTCTGCGAAGACACAATAACTCAAAAAGAGTAGGTGGTAGTTTATTTCCTTGCTCTTTTAGTAAAATTTATTACGAGAAACGCGTTTATTTCTGTTAAAATGAGAATCTTGCTCGTTCAAATAATGGAGCGAATTGTTTTACTAGCTACTGCTAACGGCTTCGCCCGCGTGGAATTAGTAAATACTTCCCCCATTATAAATTATAGACTATATGTTATTCTGCTATATTACTGTAAAGTTTTATCAAAAAACATTCAATTTTTTTTCGCGTGATAGATTAACAAATATCCTTATCCCTACCATTTGTAAGATAGAAACAACCCAGTGAGAATATTTTATTTAACAATGGCAATATCAAAGCGCATAAAGTAAATGCGTACCTAGATACTTTGAAGACAACTTCGCAAACATAATAATATGTTCCACGTAGCTATATTGTTCATAGGATAGCTTTTTTATGCCTTGATGTCGTTTTAGAAGTGACTTACGACACGTTAAGACTTCTTACAGCAAACAGTCACAGCTCTTATCGTTTTCTTTATTGGTCTAAGATTGTCACACGTGGTTTTAATGTAAAAATACTACTACTCTAACTACATAGAAAACAATTTCCCATTAAATATAAAAAGAGAAGTCGTGTGTTGCGCCTTACGCTGTTGCGTAGGTTTGTGTAAATATGATTTGAATTTCAATTATTTAAGCTTATTGCGTTCTAGATTAGACAAGCAAGTTACTGTAAAGTAAAGAGAAGACAACAGGGAACTAAGTACGTAATCCTCTGTCACTCCGCTTCTAGTCTAAAAGCTAAGTCGAGCACAAGGACTCAAACTGTTGGATGCCTAACTAACCCTAAATGCGTCGATGTCTCGGCACAAATACTCTAGGGGTGTCGCGCGCTCAACAGCACGACTCGCGGCCGAAGCCAAATTCATTCCGCATTACAGGTTATAAATAAAACAATAACATTGTCGTGAAAGGTGACTAAAGGATTATGCCAAGCGGATCGACAGCGGCAGTTGTGGCTTGCTAACTAAATGACAATACCGCTATTACCAAAACGTTTGCCAACCGGTTGGTATTTTGGCAATTTTTCTTCAACACCGAACAGGTGAACCACATTTTCGGCGATGATATGAGAGTTTGGACCAGACATCACAAATAATTTAAAATACAGAATGTTGATAATGCTATAGGAGTCTATTATAGATTCTGCTAGCGGCTTCGCACGCACTAGATTTCTCCATACAAACTTTGGACTTTTGTTTCATTCCCTTAAGGGTGAATTTTGATAAACACACTTTTAGTGCTCGCCTACATCGTAAAAGGAAACCTTGTGCAGAATTTCACGCTCCTAGTCCCGGTAGTTTCGGCTATGTGTTGAAATGTCAGTCAGTCAGTTTCTCCTTTTATATACACGTATACCTAAATGAATCTCAAATCGAACGCAGGCCATTGTTAAAGGATGCAAATTTTAGATGATATAGAAAAAAGTATATTAACAGCTGGTACGGGTGATTACGATTCGGCAGGAGGCGTCAACATGCGCGGGGACCAGAAGTGGCCACCTCAGTCGGTGAGGGAGGCGGTTGCCGCAGAGAATGAGGCAAGGAGGCAACTGGCCAGGGGCCCAGCGTGCAGACCGCGCAAGGTAACGTCCTAACTATAAGCCACTAACGTAACTACGGCAAAATAGGGTTAATTTAAGAATTAATAGAAAGCCCGTGTCATATTACATCTGAGATTCAGTCAAATTGATGTCTGGTCGAAAATATTAATTCAATAAACGTATTGAATGATGGCTCTACGATTTCTTATTAACCCTATTTTAATACCTTTCATAAGCCTATGTATATTTTATTTTATTGTATAATTGCATCTAAGATTTCAGGAGAGAAATCCTTGGGGATGTGTTAACATGGTGTGAGCAGCCTATAAATAAGTGCTAAAATATAAATAAAAGCTAAAAACATAACAAGCCCGCATGCTGTATTATAAGCAAGCACCAAAACTTTTATCTAATAACTTGATATTTTGGTCAAAATCTAAATTTTTCCAAAGTTAATAACTTTTTTGGCAAAATTCTTACGTTTATCTAAAACTTTAGTTATTTTTGCACTTCAATAAACATAACTCAAGCAATTCTATAATCACTACTATTCAACAACTTTGTAAACTCAATATTTATGTAAATATATTTGATTATTAACTTTAGCACCACCTATAGGTATATCTGTCACTTCAAGTATTACAACGCCTACCGCAAAACCATAATATATAACTTCTAGTTAAATAAAAAAGTAATATCTAAATGAAGTAAAATACATTTCTAAATGTATAGTTTCTTAGACACAAAGTAAACCACCTCTACCTATAACTAATTAAATTTCAAATCTTCGATAGGCAAAATTTAAAATTGGCAACTTCCACACCTCGGACTGAATTCTCTAAAGTTACATTGTATAAACAGAACAGTCATCTTATAAATTTCTACAAATTGCTTATGACGTCAAACAGTCGTTTGGTACAACATAACTTAGAGAATTGATGGACTGAAAGTGCATAGTGTTGAACGAATCCATCTGTCTGTTTTAGCTGCGCCAATATTCGCTTGCCGAATTAGTTGCAATGAACGACGTGTAAGCGTCGATCGTTCCCCAGTCCGTACGTACCCGGACTTTGATACTGAAGGTGTAAGTGCAGTTTGGGTCACTAGTGCTATACTATGTTTGGACAAACTTTCCATTAACAGATCTCGGCACTTGGTGAAGGGAAAACCTAGTCGTCTTAGTCGCGAGCACCTAACTCGCGTTTAGTAGGCTTTGCAATATCTATCCTTTAGGTGTACGACTCTGGCAATGATTGATGTGAGAAAAAAATAATTTTAAAATAGGCAGTTTTCAAAACTATTGAGAGTTTAATTTCGAAATACATAATAAGCTAAATTAAATTAAAAAATACCAGTTACGCATTTTGTTTCATAATCCCTTTCCATAAAAGCAAATACAAAGGTGAATAATTATTTAAAAGGTAGATGCTCAAGTGTCACGATGGTGTCTTTGCCAAGCTTTGGAACCACGAACAAGTAGGTTAGGCACTTCCGAGTCTCAGCCGCCCCAAGTTTAAGCACTAGCCTCTACACTGAACTGGGTTTAGGCCTCTGATACATTAGAAGACAAAATGTCCCCAACATGACGTGCAACGCTGTCGAATAGTCCAACAACAATATTTCCTGCATCACATGAATGCATAGTAAAATATTGGGGGGGACAAGTTGCGGGACACTGGGCAACGTTGCAGCGTCACGTAGATTGAGCATTCATCATCATTTCAGCCGAAAGACGTCCACAGCTGGACTTGGCCGTTCCCAAGTGTCGCCACAATGAACGATCCTGTGCGTCTCGCATCCATCGGACGACTTCCGCAACCGTTACCAAGTCATCGGTCTACCTTATAGGAGACTTTCCAACGCTACGTCTTCCAGTACCGATTTCAGAACCTTTCGGCCCCAACGGCCATCCGTTCAGTGAGCAATGTGCCCTGGCCATTGTCACTTAAGTTTGGCGATTCTTCGTGCTATGTCGGTGACCTTAGTTCTCCTGCGGATATCCTCATTCCTGATTCGATCTCGCAAGGAAACTCTGAGCATAGCCCTTTCCATTGCCCTGTGGGTGACTTTAAGTCTTCTAATGAGGCCCATTGTAAGCGACCACGTACTCGTCATTGACATTGATGCCTAGCCCTCTCCATCCTAGAACTTTGAAGACATTCTCCATTGCTGCCATGAACAGTTACGGAGAAATAACGTCTCCCTGCCTCACGCCCCGCTGCAAGAGGATAGGTTTCGAGGTCTGGTCTTGTAGTCGGACTGACTTGGTAGCGTTTTTGTACAAACACTTCAGCACTTCCATGTACCGATAGTCAATTTGGCACCGTTGGAGAGACTGCAGTACAGCCCTAGTCTCAATCGAATCAAAGGCTTTCTCGTAGTTCACAAACGCTAAGCAGAGAGGCTGATTATACTCCTCAGTCTTCTGTATAACCTGCCGCAGCGTATGTATGTGTTACACGGTGCTGAAGCCTTTTTGAAATCCGGCTTGTTCGGGAGGCTGGAAATCGTCGAACCTGCGTGCTAGACGATTCGTGATGACTCTGGAAAACAGCTTGTAGACATGGCTCAGAAACGAGATGGGCCTGTAATTCTTAAGCAGGGCATTATCGCCCTTCTTAAAGAAGAGTACCACCACGCCTCTAATCCACGCCTGTGGCGTTTTTCCCTCGAGTATGACGGAATCAAATAGCTTTTGAAGGGCCTTAAGGACTGATTTTCCACCCGCTTACAGGAGTTTGGCCGTAATTCCGACTTCATTCGACGCCTTGTTGTTTTTCAACTGCTTCAGAGCTATCCTAATCTCGTGCAGGCTGACGTCCGGGATATTTTCAATATAATGTCGAGTCAATCTAGCTCTTGGGTGCTTTGCTAGATTTGAGATGAGATCTCGCACAGCTGATTGAGCGTTGCGTGTAGGGAATTCAATCCTGCAAAAAATTAAATCCCGCTTGCAGGATTTAATTTTTTCTACGAAAAATAGGTTTAAACGAAGCTCGGTTCTGATTACCTAATAAATAAACCCAGCACAGCCTCAATAACAAGTTAACTTTTCTGAAGAATTTGTACCTATGGCAAAATAAATTTGTTTTAAATTTTTTATCTTACCTACATACAGCTAAATAAATTTTGAATTTCTATTTTATGTTGTTCGAGTCCTAAATCCGAAGTGGAAAGGAACGTATTAATGTCAGTTAAAGTTAAATCTTTCTAAAACTAAAAGATGAAACGTTAAATATTTTATTTTATCGTTCCTGATATTATTTATTCCTCTGCGAAATTAAAATTATCTTAAGTTTTTTTTTGCATTTTGCAGTTCTGAGTGGCACTGTGACTCGCAACACACAAAAAATTTAAGACATTTTATATTTTATGGGCTACATTTGTTTGAGCATTCTCCTTAAAATAATACAAAATATCCCAATCCAGCAGGCCTGCGGGATTGCGATTCTGATGCGGGATTGTATTTCCTAGTTGCGTGTCATGTTAAAGACATTTGGTCGCCTAATGTATCTGAGGCTTTATTGAAGCATCTTTAAAAACATAAACATTGGGAAGCTAACAGCTATATAGAATTTAAGCCAAAAAATATAAGCTAAATAGTTTTTTTTTAAGTTATGTAACACAAAAATTTACTTTACCTCACCCTAGGAATTACTCCTGTATTGTGGGTGCGTTCACAAACGTAAACTCACATACAAAAGAAACCCAGACCCGGAACAACTATTTGTAGACCTCACAAATATTTGTAGATACGGTGCCGAAATCGAAACCGCAACACGGAGCGCAGCACCCGATCCCTCAACCCCTGCGCCAAATATTCCTAATTAAATGTTTCATTTAATAAAATGAACAAATTAAGTATTATGCATTTCGATCCGTAATCCAAATGTTGTAATATAAAGCGAAAGCAAAATAGAAAAATATTATTTATATACCTATGTATGTTTTTATTTTACATAGGCCTACATTGGTACAACGTCAGAAGCTAGTGCACGGTTCCAAATACTTAGTAAGAGATACTTACGTGTCAGGATCAGGAATGTGAGGTGAAGATACCCAGCTCTGAGACCTGCTTCATGATCACCGTATCAACACTTTGATTTTGCGACTTTTGTACATAAAATCAATACTAGGTAACATTTTTTTATGTTTGAAAATTTATTTGGGTTATTCAAGACAGATACATACCATTTTATGTCTTATTAATATGACCAAATATTAGTAGGCAGGGCCATTAGGTAAGTACACCGTTTTTCGGCACGGATGTAATTATTGCTTGTATTATAATTTATTTACTTCATTATCTTCACAACAGAGATGCATTAGCTTGAGAGTCGTACACCTATCCCACCATACATTCATATAATAGACTAAAATCATTATTTTACACGGACATCTGGAATTCATTCTCTTCTATTTCTGCAAAGCTTTGCAATGTAGATGAGTTTAGTATCGACGACGCATGCCTAGAATAAGATTCAAATAGGTACCACAGGGTTTGAATTACAAATCAAATCATTTTTAAGATTTTACAGTAGTAAAAGTTAACATTTAGGTACCTAACTATCTCAATAGCAGAGACTTAATACTGCAATTATGTATTGCTTTTCAAAAGTAAACAAAATAAGCAACTTTTTTTAGTCTTTAATCAGTTCATAAGGATCTGAAGATTTTCACCTTATTAACTTTTATTATGTTTTGCTTGGTTCAAAGTTAGCCTCATAAAGGATACCAGGCATTGCAGTCAATATAATAAAAATAATTATACTATTTTGTACTCTAATTACAGGTAAAGAAGGACTATACGCCCTTCTTCGCGCAGAATGCCCTGAACCACAACTACCCAGGATACCGCGCGCCCCCCGGCACACAACACTATGATGACAACTCGGGCCGATCCTCATACTAAACTAGATCTTACTATCTAACATATCCCTCATCTAAAAGGAATATTAGTCTGACATCAACCTTCAATTCGAACCTGAATTCTCTCTAAAGATTTTCAAGTTCGTTTTGATTAATTTTGTTGACATTACTCATGTCAATGTCTAGTGTCTACTTATCCAATTAATTGGGGACATAACATTTTGTAATGTCAACAAAAATAGTAGACATCATTTCATCAGATAACATCAATCAATTTAATTGATTCGCTAAAAGCGAAATTGTCGGGATTTCGAGTACTTGTATAGACTTTAAGTATTAAAGTCTTGAGGCATGTACGAATTGGGATTTCAATCAGTACTTAATCGTAGGTTTAATTTATTTTTAACCATTATTTAGAATTTAAGTAAATATAAAAACATTTAAAAAATATATAAAAAAATCATTGTCATTTGTCACCTTCATGAATCGCTTTAAAATTTATAATTTTCCATTGTTTTCTATGTAAAAGTGCGACTTATACATTGCAAACATATCCGAAGTTGCTTATAATGTAACTGTACATAAAATACCTACTGCTCAACTATCAATATCATAAACAATTTTTTGGACTTTACCGCTACACAAATTAACTACTTAATTAAAAAAAAATGTTTATGATTTTGTATATTTAAAATTCAACGCTTTCGCCAACGTATAATATTAACAATTGGCTAAGTTTATTGTACCTACCTAGTCATCAAGAGAAAATCGAATATTTTGTATATAAAATTTTAAATGGTCTTATTGATTTGGTATTTCATTATGTAATTATATTTTAAATTAAATTAAATATATTAAATACCAACCAGCAGCTTTATTCTTGTAAATGACCCTACCTCACATTATATTACCACAGATTTATGATAAATACCAAGATAAGGGATATAAACTTTAAGAGACCACAGCTAGATGTGAGAATTCCCAAATTCCGTCCAATATCTATCTATCCAAACTTCTCCAAAGTCCTCGAGAGTTATTCCGAAGCAACTACCTTATTATCTATACTTTTACAGTCTGCTGAGTCTTTACCAATCTAGTTACAGACCTGGCTTTAATTAATGCTTAACGTATTGGTTTAACTGGACTTCAGCACTCTCAACTCTAATGACTTTGACATTCTCTTAGGCCACAAACTGCGTAAAGCGAACGTTCGCGACGCGACGGGCAGCCGTTCCGTCCCCCCCGAACGTCCGTCGTCCGTGTGAACACGCGCTACCGGACTATTTGCGGACACCGGACTATTACTTATACAGTGTCGCTAGTACAACTTTAACGGTGTGTATATAGTCTTGTCGATGGAAAACTTAATATATTATTACGTAGCAAAACGGGCGCGGGGCCCGGCTCCTCGCGGACCGCGCGGGCGTCCACTTTACGCAGTTTCGGCCCTTAGGGATGCTTTCCTCCACAAAATATTTGCGGAGACAAAAGTTGCTCGTGTCGCTCTTAGTCAATTGAATAAATATTCGTTAGTAAGACATAACTACAAAAGACTGACTTAAAAGTATGGTGAGTAAAAAATTTTTCAAAATAAAACGAATTTACGTATGAAAATATTATATTATCATACATTACATACATCGTGTACAAACCACGCCGAGTACCTAGGCTGAGGTGCTCAATAAATGCTTCAAAATAATAATAGCAATCTAGCCAAGCTACTTACCGTACAGTACCAATATGTACAACATGTACAGTTATAACAAAACAGTAACAATTATTACAAAAAGCCGCTGTATTGTCGCCGAAAGTAACCCATGGCATACGTTTAATATCACAGAGGTAGCCAATTTATATACAAAATCATGATGGCTACATGTATCTATCGTAAAATTCGTAATTGCAAAGATTACCTTTTCTCCAAATATTTCTCATTGAGAACGTTGGAGAATGACCCAAGGAGCATTATGTAAGAGTTGAGCTAAACCTGTCAGCACCGAATTGCACTTTCCTATGCTTCTATCCTTTTCTGTCACTTAGACCAGTCATCACCCGAGCGAGAAAGAGAGCGGGAGTGTGGTCGCACACGGTGGAATCAACGAGGCGGTCGGCAAGTGCTGACAGATGTAGCTTAACCCTGAGGCATCCCCACCTAATAGACCACTTTCTAGAGTGCCAACAGCAGTCCTAGAACGCACTTTAAAACATGTATTACAGGAATTGTTAAACCACAGTA
Organism: Mythimna vitellina; assembly: GCA_949316375.1. NCBI lineage: Eukaryota > Metazoa > Arthropoda > Insecta > Lepidoptera > Noctuidae > Mythimna > Mythimna vitellina. The sequence continues at coordinate 14,723,176 of OX438686.1, forward strand.
TATTAACTACGAGACAGTAATACAACTCCCATACAAAATATTATATATTACCCAAACTAAAGTACGTCAGTTTGAGACAAACTCTGCCCCCTAACCCCAGTACGATTACGACTGTAAGGAGTTAATATAGGTAATCTGTGGTATAACAATAAATATGTAATAGAGACCCCTATAATCGAAAGAAAACTTTTATACTGTATTTCCCTGTAGGCCAACACTGATTTGAGACTTTTATTTACCAAAAAAGGGTTAATTTAATCTTTGGGTAATTTATTAAATAGAAATTTTTTAAAATGTCTTTGACAAAAAGACAAATTATAAATCAACAACACTGGGGTAATTGCGTAACACACAGTCAATGACAATGCCTTTAATTTAGTTAACTCAACAACATACATTGCGTTATTCACGTTGTCGAGCAATCGTATTTTTCAATTAACAATGATTTAGTTTTTGATTTTTGATTAGTTGAGATTATTATGTAACGCACACAATAAGAAGACTAAAAAAATCACCAAGATTTGGAACAAAGAAATAAAGTTTAATAACAAAAAACTGAATTGAAACTTTTGCGTAAATCTCAACGATTACGTCTGTGTAGCTGAAACCATTGTTTCCTTTTAACATTATCAACTGATTCTGAATATTATGTGATCGAATTTAATGTGACAATTTAAGATTCAATAATTTGTCTTATTTTGTCACTCTAGTGCGTGCTAGGCTTTTTGCACTACTTAACGTGTTCGGCATTTAACGACCTCAGAAAGTGCAACACATTGCAATTCATGTCATACATGAGCAGCAATGTGTCATGTCAGAATTCACCCAGACATCACATTACGCTATATAGCATGAACGTAAATGCAAATTGTCTTTATCTCGGAATTAATAAATTAAACATTCCCCTATATCAAAAGTAGCATATCATAATTGATTTATTATACTATAAAATATATATATAAATATAAGTAATATCGATACATTTCTTAGAAAGGCACCGAGCGTATGCTAAAATCTGCCACTTAAACCAATTTATAAGACCAAAGCTATTTGACTGATTCGTTACGTCGGATGAAACAGATTTATTTAATTCTCTAGTAAAATTATATTTTTGTTACATTCAACCAAGTATTAAGTTATTTTTCTAATGGACTTTAGCTAAAGCCAAGGGGTTGAATCCACATGTACTTTTAAATTTATCATAAATATATAAATACAAAATATGAGCTATAAATATTCTCACACATCAGACTGGAACCTCGACGGAACATCATTTTACTTAGCTCGTCAATTTTTATTGAAATACCCACACGACATCGATAATAAAGTTGTTCAAAATCAAACATTGGCTTTAAATGATTCTACGTATAAATACTCACACGCTTCGCTGGACGATTTCTTATGGTATATTTTAGATGCAACAGAGTCTTGCTTCCATTATTACGCTTTAAGCCCCAGCCTACGGTGCTAATCTCTATACACACAGAATACCAAAAGGATTGGTATTTGGTGTGCATAAAGCCGATATCATGTTAAAATTTCAATAGTCTTAATTCTACAGAATCAAACGAGTGAGAATCCCTGTGTTTGTTGGATAGCTTGAACGAGGTGGTACTTGAGCCGTTCCTTAGTTTTGTAACGCGGAAGGTCTAAGAGGTTAAAACATGTGTGAGCTACCGGGAAGTATCTGTCGTCGGCTACTGCCTGGATTCTTATCTACAACAAAAGAAAAAATAACATGAACTAATTGATCGCTATATTTCTTTTAACTAAATCAAGCCAAGTTAAATCTACTCACTTTAATATCCCTCATTCCCTGGATAGGAACTCGGTCGCTGCCAGTCAAGAACAAAAGGAACTTTTTCTTATCTTCGAGCGGAAGCTCATGGAACGTTTCCCAAAACCACCTGAAAAATAAAATAAAAATACATTAAAATCTAATCTATTCTTTTTTTTAATATAACATCATAGGCCACTATTCCTCGAAACATCAAGTAGGTGAGATAGCACAATATTATGTGTTAATTGCTATCAACGAAGCACAAATCCAAAGCTACTTGATCTCACTCATCACCATTTCAGCCGAAAGACGTCCACTATTGGACATAGGCCTTCCCCAAGTGTCACCACAACGAACGGGCCTGAGCACCGCATCCATCGGATTCCAGAAGTTCTCACCAGGTCATCGGTCTACCTTGTGGGAGGCCTCCAACGCTGCGTCTTCATTGTGGCTGCTACTAAGTAACTCCAGGTAGAAAAGCCCCAATTACAGTTTGTTTGAATCAAAGCAGGGTTTTTTTTTTATCTTATTGTTTAAATTAGTGAAGATATATTTCGTAGACTTACCTGACTTGTGGATCGGTAGATGTATACCCATTTTTATATTCACAGTTGCTTTCAAACACTTCCCAGTCATATTCTTCGTTGCCCATTACAACCGACATCATTTCGTGTGACCTGAATAATTTGATAATTCTACCGCCACAGACCTGTAAGAAATTGAAAAGTAGTTTTATGAAATGGTATGAATTTATTACTATAACCTTTTCGCGTTATAAAACACGCGGACTAAGCGTTACGCATCGTCGTTTATACCGCGTATATCGAAGGACTGGAACAATTTGCCTGCTGAGGTCTTCCCATAGGATTATAATTTGGGTGTCTTCAAGGCTAGAGTGAATAGGCTCTTAATAAACTAGTGCGCCTCACCATCAACGATTGCATCGCTGCTGACTATCAGGTGGGATCGCAGTCAAGCACTAGTTTATATAAAATAAAAATAAATAAAAAATAAAGTTTAAATGGTCAATGTGAACAAAACTTTCTAATTTACTATGATCTATTGGTCAAGGGCAGTAGTGGGTTAGCAATGTAGCAAGAGTAGCACATGCTACGGGCCCCGAGCTCGGGGATCCTATAGATACTTAAATGATAGTCGCCTCGCGCTCCGCAGCTCCAGTTCGTTGTACCGATGCATAGACATATATCGTACTTTTCACGTACCTAACCCAATCTTATAATCCACAGGGTTATTGGTGTTTGTTGTAATTTCTACATACACACAAAATATGTAGTTTGATTAGCACCCCAAAAGACCCTATTAAGAATAAGAATGAGAATAATGTACAAAATACGTACCTATCTAAGAAAAAAGGTCTACACAGGGGCTCCTTGGTAGAATTTGCTACAGGCCCCGAGCTGGCTTAATCCACCACTGGTCAAGAGGCATGGCTAAGCTGAGTGACGACGATGAGTCACTATTTTCTTAACACGCATGCACAATAAATATATTCTGATATTCAAACATTCGGAAACTGTGGCGGTGGTGGATCAAAAATCGCAATTAGAAAATATTCCACAACCTTTTACTAAGTTAATTTCAGGCTACCAATACTGCTATGCAGTCGGACACTCATCATATTCCTGCCCTTTGCCCATGCAATTTGGGGTCAGCGTAACCCGTTTTTTCTTCCATTTTGTCCTGTTACCCGTCACTAACACCCTTTTTTTTCATATTACTGCTATATACTATGCGTTCGAACAAAACAAAGCAAAGGAGCAAGGAGGAGTAAGGGAGCAAAATTTTCAATAAGTGTCAATATCTCAAGTCTTACCTTCTGAAAACCTTGATTGAAAGCTTTGAACTGATTTTCAACAGATTTATTGAGCAGGAAATCCACATACAGCTCAACATATTCCTGTTTGTTCTCGTGTGTAACTGGCATATTCTCGCCATTCTCTTTCAAGGGGTGCACTTGTATCTGACCGAATACTTCCGTGTTTACTGCGAAACATAAGCTGAATACCTGTTGGAATATGAACATTAGTTAAGACTGAAATTAAATGTCATATCAAGCATCAAAAATCGTCTATCACACTATAAGGATGAGATTCAATATGCCAAAGTTCGGTAAGTAAGGGCTTCATGAGGACATGACTATTATTGCAATTAGGTTCATATCCGTATGGAACGCTTAATCGTCCAAGCACAGTTTGTGAACCTCTCTGAAGTTATTTAACAAGCCAATACTATTGATATAGGTATTTATTTATTCAACAACTAAGCCGTTTAATTTAGTTTAATTAATTTAATTAAGTGTTTTATGTATTCATTTTTTAAGCCAATACTTAAATATACTTTCAGTTTGATGTAATATTTTTTATTTTATTTCAAACAAACAAAAACTTTCCATACCTCTTCCACATCTTCATCAGGGTAGTCCAGCAAACTTTTGAGACTATTGGCGAGAGTAGGATATAAGTCAGACAAGTCATCCAACATGACAACTTCTTCTAATAACTTCTTGTACAAAACTAGCGGGAAGGGGACGTAGATTATTATGGAATTATATATAGCGAGACCATAAATGGCACCTGTAAAAAGAAATTAAGAAAATCTTTTCAGTAATGTTTCTGAAACAAAAGTAGACTCACAATGTCTCTGACTATCTTAAAAAAGCGATTTCCCTAATAATACAGGTTTGATTGGAAAAAGGATAAAGAAATAAAGTCGAGTTTATGGACAGCAGAAATAGCCTAGCGTCACTTAATACGATTGCGACAATCAGCCCCCCTAGCTAAGTTACAATCGTATCGTTCGCCCCGAACTTTCGAGTGGGCCACGCCTCCGATTCCTTTGTTCTGACCACGTGACTGAGCGTTGAGATGACGTCAAAACAAAGGAATCGGAGGCGTGGCCTACTCGGAACGTACTTCGGCGCAAACGAAACGTTGTAACTTGGCTAGGGGGGCAGTCAAGGACGTAATTCTATGCATGCAGTTTTTCTTTCGAAAATAAAGTAGCGTAAACAAAATATTCTTTGTCAAGTCATTCTTGATACAATCGCTATGATAATTACGTAGCGGCTTCTACAGGGGCAGATGTGATTTGCTATACGTTATAATTGCCACTTCTCTCTGCCGCCCGACCACCTGGAGCACTGTATAAGGTACCACCAGCAGCCTTAATTTGATCGATAATCATTTCGATTTGACAGATTTATTTCATTAATTCATTAAACCCCAAGCGTTCGCTCTCTCATTGTCTTTCTACTGTGTCTCTAATTACGATATTCGAGAGGTTAATACCCACTTACCAATCAAATAATACATGACATCATCTTCAAAAGGGTTATTAGAGAACCAAATCATATTAGTTTCTTCAGACTGCTTGAACATGCCATATACAGGGTCAAAAATTTCCTTTAGTAGCAACAGGAAGAACTCTTTCTTTACCCCACCTGCATCTTCTGCTTCTTCACCAACGAATTCTACCTGAAAGAGCATTAAATGTGACTAGTCGCATGACGCAGAATTGTAAATTACAAAATGTTTCCATCTGCAGAAGCTAGTATAGGGAACGTAAATAATATTATAAACAATATAATAAATTATATAAACTTCAAACTTATTCAATTTTGAAAATACTTACTCTAAGCGGTTTCTTCAACTGTGAAGTCTCATGATTACTGATTTGCGACATGGTATCTCTGACAATATGGTTCCTGGATACCGTAAGATTAAGGAACTGGTCTCTTTGGTATTCATATGTAGGATCCATGAATAATCGTGTGAATATCTGAGTGGCAGCTCGACTGATAGCTATCTGCATTTGTAGCTGTTGATCTATTTTTAGTAACAATGATTTGCACTGAACATCGAATAGGAATGCGTAGTTACACATATGAGGATTAGCAGACTGCAAAAAAGTTATTGTTGCATGTAGCTAGTGATAGGCATATTAAAATTCATTGTTCACATTAGGGATTGAATAACAAATAATAGATTATTGGAAGTACGATTGTCGGAAGAAAATATACAGTGCCGATGATATTTTATATAGTAGTAGTGTTCACAGAACAGATGAAAGGGGTTAGAATGGCCTTGTGGGCGGGGCAGGCGTGCCACAAAGTATGATCATAGTTCAACTTGTAGTTCGACCGAAATTTGATTGACACTGGCCGTCAATCGCGCTCATACTGTAACAGTGTACGAAGCTCCGTGAAAACACGAGTTATGCCGTGTTGCGCTATTGCAATGTGTCGGCTAAGAAGCCAAGTGTGTAGTGTAGCCCAAGAAGGATTTCTTTTCACCGGTAAGTCTAAAAACTTTTAAATACATATCATATTTATAATTATTACAATACTATTACGTAATTTGTACATTAAAACGATAAACTCAAAATGAAATCCAAAATTATACATTGTTTTACACGCTACACACTTGGCTTCTTTGCCGACACGTTGCAATAGCGCAACACGGCATAACTCGTGTTTTCACGGAGCTTCGTACACTGTTACAGTATGAGCGCGATTGACGGCCAGTGTCTATCAAATTTCGGTCGAACCACAAGTTGAACTATGATCATTCTTTGTGGCACGCCTGCCCCGCCCACAAGGCCATTCTAACCCCTTTCATCTGTTCTGTGGCAGTGTGTTAATAATGCAGTTGTTTTTTTTTTAAACAAAATAGATCTTACTATCTATGCTATTTTTATTCTGGGTGTTGTTGATACTATACTTGAGAACTGACTACATGAAAACGAGTTATTAATACCCGAATTATGAGCCAGATACAGAGAAACTGCAAAGGTTCTTAAATGTTGTTAGTAGTACTTACAGCATGATCTGAAAGCCAGGTAATGTAATCAGTAGCAATATCCACATGATCGCACAAATCTTCAATATAAAAACATTCCGCTGGGATTTTCGGTTTCTTTGGATTTGTAAAGTTTATTTTGTTCAACGACGACAGAGTATTGAGTATTTGTATTATGCTGTGAGTAAAGTAAATTTTCTGAAACAGAAAAAAAAATCGGCCGTAACACTTTTAAGTTTGATTTATACCTAAGCAATTTGTATGGTCCCCTTTGAAATTTGTATGTACCTTGTTCGCGCGTACTGTTGGCTGCATAAGTTCATACACGATAACACTTTTAAATATATCGACTAGCATTTCAAAATATTCTGGTGTTTGAGCCTCCCACCATAAATTCACTATCCTTTGAGGATGGGTGGATAGATTGTTGAACGCCTCTGCAAACGGACCCTAGGGAGAGAATTTTTAATGTTTTAATATTACTTGTCGACACAAAATGGGCTGGAATGAAATATATTTTTACTACACATATCCTTCTTTTTCGTATATTTACCATCAAACGCACGTCCTTCCAACTACAAGATGAATGTTAGAAAGTGTTGAGTCGTGACGTCAGTTTTGATGACATCAATCGAAGGGCTAAGTTTATTCAATAAAGCATTGCATAATTATGGACAAAATATATTTAAAACTTAGAGGTAATCAGGTTTTTTGTTTGGTGGGAAATCATCAAATAACTCCTCCCGTTCTAGTTAGAGCTAGAGGATGAGGGAGTAGCCCTGCGTCTCCCGACACACAGAGCGTCTCCGACGATCGTACAGGGACAGTAAAGTATGTTATCGATCAAATCATTATTACATTATAAAAATAAAAACATCATCTTCCTGCCCTTGTTCCATCTTATTTGGGGTCGGCGCAATATGTTTTTTTTTTTCTTCCATTATATCCTGTCAACCGTCATACTTCCAACTTCCTTTTCTTTCATATCACTATCCACACAATCCATCCATCTTTTTTTTGGCCTCCCTCTCCCTCTCCACATGCATACTCATAACTCTTTTAGTAACATGCGTTTCATCTCTCCTCTTTATATGACCATACCAAGACAAACGATTCCCCTTCAACTTTGCAGTCACTGGCGCCACTTTCAAACTTCCTCTAATATACTCATTTCTCACTTTATCCATTCTCGTCACACCACACATTATAAAAATAAAAACATGAGCAAGAAATACAGCTACTAATACCTGTAATTCAACGTGTCGACGAGGATTACGCATTTCATGATACAGAGGCAAGATAAGGAACATTCTAAGAACCTCCGCGTCCGGCGGTGACACTTTCATCTTCTTTATTATATTCTCTGTTAAGTGACTGAATATCTGAAAACGAATGGATTCAATATGTGAGCGGAAGTACTAAAACATATCACGGTATTAATTACACTGGTCAACAAAAAATAACTTTTTTTTTGTCACAAGAATTTTCTTACCATATATGGCTTTATTGTTCCTTTGGTAGGAAATAGATAAAAAAAAAAATTTGGCACGCATTTTGTAGTATTTAGCTTGAGGCTAGTTTACCACAAGCGTTCAACCGAAAACTGCTAATATTCAAGGACTCCATTTTTTTTTTAATTGATATAAACCAGTGCTTGACTGCGATCCCACCTGATGGTAAGCGGAGATGCAATCATTGATAATCAGGCGCACTAGTTTATTAAGAGCCTATTCACTCTAGCCTCGAAGACACCTAAATTATAGTTGGACGGGAAGACCGCAGCAGGCAAATTGTTCCAGTCCTTCGATGTACGCGGTATAAACGACGAAGCGAAACGCTTAGTCCGGACCGTTGAAGTTTCAACAACGTAAGGGTGGATACTCGCCGTTTGTCGGATTTTCACTGGATTTCATGATCGAAATGACCAGCTGGAACTGACCTGAACACTTAGGGTGAACGATATGCCTCCTTTTGCATGGTAAGAAACAAACAGCGATTGGCTTATGCATGATAAACTCACAGTTGACTACTATTTTTTAGGAAAACTTTTTGCAATTCGACCGTAAGTAGTAGAACATTCGGTAAAAATGAAGTGGCTGTCATAAGAAATCTGTACGTGATAGAAACAAAGTATGTAAGTGTTTTGTAACGAGGGTAGGTAGATAAGTAATAATAACAGTACACAATCCCTGTGACAAAAACCTTTGTTTACCAGTGTTATTTGTCTTCGTGAAGGCAGCTGATGTTTGAAGCAAGCTTTTGTTAACCAAAATTATATAGCATATATTGTGGTTTGATAACTGTTTGCAAGGCCTGTTACCATGTAGTGCTTAGTGGCCCTGACTGCTATACTGGAGGTTGTGGGTTCGATTCCCACCCAAGACAAATCTTTGTGTGATGATTATGATCATTTGTTATGTGTCTGGGTGTAATTTATCCATAATATGTACGTATTTAGAAATATATAAGTATGTTTATCAGTTATACAAACTCATAGCAAGCTCTGCTTCGTTTAGGACTAGATAACGTTATGTGAAAGCTGTGGCATATTATTAATTATAAAAATATAAAACTCACAAGTTCTTTGATTGTGGTATTTTCGAATCGGCTAACTAACGTGAATGCTTCCTCCGCTTTGCCGAGGTCAACTCCAGGCACCTTAGTGTTGCAGCCGAAGTGGGCATTGTTCGGTGTTAGAAACGAACCGTTCACACACGCCAGAGAGCCGAATACCGTTTCCAAGTATGCTAGTATATCCTGTTAGGATGAAAAATGCTGGTTTATTTATTTGTATTTTACAACTTGACCTTTAAGTAGTAAGTCAAAGCAAATAATGAGCGAAATTTTGTATACTTTATAGGTGTAGACTCTCAAAATTAGAACACTTCGTCGCCTGCATGATAAAAGTTGCAAATCTGCCATTTGCGTAAACGACAGATTCGCAACTTTATTTCCTGTATGGCAGCTTTGCCATACAAGTGAAGACTTCATACAATTATTTTTTAGAAGTTTAATATTATTTAGAATTAGCTATTTGATATTGTTGTTGTGAAAGTAAAATGAATCTATGATTAACCAAAGAAGTGCGGTTTGGATGAAAGTTAGTGGTAGTCACCGAACATAGCCAGCTCAGTATAGTCTACTGTAAGAACTACCAATCAGAGACAGCCTTCGAACAGTTGACTACTTAACGCGCGATAGATTGAGATTTAACAGTTTTACTTAGATAGATTATAATCTATCGAAAAATAATGCGTTAAATTGTACGGTTCACAATCTTACGATATTTTACAATTTCGGGAGATAGATTCTAATCTAACGGCGGTATTTACAATTTTACGGTGACATACACACACTTATTCGGTTACTAAACAGTTTCCCCTTCGACTAGATTTGAAAGATTTCCAACTTACTTAGATGAACGATTTTGTACATTTTTGCAATTTTCATAAAGTCACTTTATATTCAGATACTTAAGTCAATTACCCAATTGATTATGCACATTTGGTGTTCATTTGGCACTTAAGAAGAGGGAGAACTACTGTCACATAGCAATAATATTTAATATATATATATATATATGTAGTTATTTACATGCAGTCTAGAATAGCATAACTACTGTTAATAACCGAAAAACATTATTATCTCACCTGATTAACAACATCACAATCTTTAAAAACTTCGCAAGCAGCCAGCTTAGGTATTGTCAAAGTTACAATTTGTTTTGTATGATCCTGAATACGGAAGTCAACCGGCCCAGATCTGTCATGGTCTATGATAAGAAAACTGTGGTCACCGCCTGCAAACACCTTTATAGGACCCTTGAAGATCTCTTGTGAAAACTGCAAACAATTGCACCTTTTGTTATTTCCATTTTTACAAGAGACAAGGTGGATATTTGTGTGTAAGCGAGTTTAAATAGGGTGATTTATTATTTCAGATTATAAAAATATTAAAATAAAAAAAGATTTATCTAAATCGGTTAACATATGGCGAAGAGATCGCTAAACAAGATACACAAAAAATAACATTCAAAAAGTTCGTTATAAAACTGTATTCTATTCTGACGACTTGAGAACCTCCTCCTTTTTTTAAAGTCGGTTACAAACGTTTTTATATTATAGAATTGAAAATAATATCACCTTCTTCAAACAGACTTAAACCTCAAATAAACACCCTGTGTTTATAATAAATTAAAATAATAACATATCATAAAAAATTATAACGTCATCATTACATTTATCACATGAAAAAAATATTAAAGTGCAAAAGCATTGACGTTGATCGTATATCTATAACAATGCACTGACATTAGACACATAACAAAGATTTATAAAAGAAAGCGCGATGAAAGAAAGCGGATTATGAAACGGTTGAAATGACTTTTGTTTTTTTAATAGGGATCCATTTATTTATTCATAATCAAATGACTCCATAAAAATTCCGTGTTCTCGACACGTCATAGAACAACTGCGATAATTACTGTATAAATGTTTAAAATAAACCTGCCGGAAGTCTATCGCAATTTGTCTATGGGTTACGCAATTTGACATTACGCAACACACGTCTGACTACCGTCTGGAACGGACCGGGGCTGCCTTCAAGCGGCTCCTGCCCAACCTTGGGGGTCCAGACGCCTCCTGCCGGAGGCTCTACGCGGGAATTGTTCGGTCCATGGCCATTTACGGAGCACCGTAAACCGTTTAAAAACGACCGGCGGCCATGCTGAACGCTTGCCAGAGGGTCATAGCCATCCGGATGGTACGGGATTACCGCACGGTTTCCCGCGAAGTGGCGAGCCCCCTTGCTGGCCTGTCACCATGGGATTTGGAGGCAACAGTACTTGCACGCATGCACGATTTGCGCATGGAAATGCAACACCGGGGCGAAACTCCGCTGCCGCGCCAAGTCACGGCATGGCGGACAGAGTTCCGGCGGGATCTCATGGTGGAATAGCGACGGCGACTGTCGCAACCCAGTGCTGGGCACGCTACAATTATGGCGGTAAGTCCCCTCTTTGAGGAGTGGCTGGAGCGGCAACACGACACCCTCACCTTCCGCATGACGCAGTCCTCACCGGACATGGCAAGTTCGGGAGGTTCCTGCATCGGATTCAGGCAGAAGAAACGCCCGTGAGCAGTAATTCTAGCGAAGGAGGAGGCCGCACGCGTCAGGGAACGAATATCCTCACGCCCCAGCCGCCGAGATTCTGACTCCGACTACCAGCCACGGTAGACGCGAGCTTGCGGACTTCGAGCAATGGGTAGCTTGCCGTCCGGCCGTCCGCTAATTGATTGGACCGAGCCCAGTCGTCAACAGCGCGTAGTGATCCACGCGCTCCTTAAGGAAATGTCAGCAAACCGTGGCCTAGGGCCAATGCCGGCTAGCTAGGATCGCGGAGAATTTCTGTAAAGGAAAGCCGTAGTCCTAGAACGCAAAGGGCAACTGAAGGACACAGGTGTGGTTTTAGTCAGTAAAAGTCTGACACGCCCTCTCGCTCCAGCCACAGCGCCAGAAGTCATTAGATGATTTTGGTATATTTGTAGAAGTACCGAATCTTTACGGCTCTTATACAGTGGCCATCTCGATAACTTGAACCTAACGTCACCAGCGGCGTAGCTAGGTGAGCAAAGACACTGGGGCAAAAAATCAAGGGCCCCTTATTTTTATGTTAACAATCTTTAAATAACTTTTCCTTCTCATGGTAGAGTGAATAAAACGAGTTGCCGTGATCAGTGTTAAGGTGAAAGTATTTTTCGCTAGTTCAATAAGAGGTTTGCTAATAGGTTTTGGGGACCCCGGGGAACTGGCCCGCCCAGCCTTACGTTAGCTACGCCAGTGGCCGTAACTCAAACTAAGTAAGACAAAACAAAATGGTATTTATTTTCCTGGAACCCCTAAATACGCGGTATCTCGAATAATTTAGACTGCAACAAAATGTTTTGATCAGTGGGGTTTTTATAGTACATAATCTATAACTCGAATTTCAAACAGCAGACTCCTTATCTATGTCGAAATTAGTAAAACATAACGACACCCTGCTACGAATTCCCCGAACTCATAGCAATCAAATCTAAAAGGGATGTTATTAGGTGATTTTGTTAAACATATTGTGTGTATTTTGTACACGTGCAATCGAGCAATGAATTAAACCATTCATTAAACTTTGTAAATAACACATCTGTGCACCTTGTTCATGCTCAGTGCTAAAAAAAACCAGGCAAATGCGAGTCGGACTCGCGCACTAAGGGTTCCGTACACACTTCACATATGAAAACAGTTCAATTTCCGAATTTAATTTTCGTATCGCAAAATCTCAGTTTTCAGATTTTTCCCTATACTTGTGCTTTGAGATCTTGTTTCTTGCTCAATTTCAGGATTCCAGGTCAACGGGAAGTACCGTATGAAGAGTAGATGAGAGAGATAAGTTAAGCGAGTGTCTGTCAAACTTGTACTGACTAAAACCACAATAATATTATCTATACCGTGCTAAATCCCACCTATGTTCTTTTATTCGCGCTTTACGTTCTAGAGCAGCGGTAACTCTTCCAAACGATCTCGCAATGGAGATCTCCACATGGGGATGTTTATTCGTAGAAAAAGAGATTTAAAGATATATAGTGTCTTTGTTCTTGGGGGCCACCATGTATTGTGGAAATTGTGTCATAAACTCGTAAACCATGTAATAATAGACCACGTGATTGTCACACGACCACTCTACCGGCGATAATGCAACCATATTCCGCTTCCTCTCTACCGCGCTATTTATAATTGAAATTTAATCACTTTATCTACTAACATTAAACTTTATCATGCATAATCTAAAACAATTCTATAAAAAAAGATAATAAATAAAACAAAAGTAAAATAGAGCCTAGCTACAAAATAGACGAATACATAAAAATCTACAAAAATAATATTTTAAATAATTTGCAGCACATTAAAAATAATACTAATACATTTTTAAATATACAGATGACTCAACATTTATTTTGGAAACGCCCGCAGTGCTATTTCGAGCTATCGATGTCGCGGCCTCGACTTTCGGTTTCTTCTTAAGCTGAAGAACAATAGTTCATGTTAATAACCTATTTCAGGCTATTACTATGTCATTAAAAACGATGAAGGTGATGATAAAATTTTCATCGAGCATCGACATTTTGCATGCACTTTTGCAAGGTTTTCAGAAATATTTCTAATAAAAAAACCCCTTAGACATTCGCCACTTAAGGGGTTCGAACCCGCGATGAAGAGAGATTCGTTCAGATTCCAACTATAATACTAAGTCAATAAGACCTCTCTCTATTACTTTTGTTGAGTCAAAGGAATAAAACAAGAAAATTTAGCAATTAGCATAAATCCATTTACGTAATGAATTCGTACATAAAACACTAACCACAGTCTATCAAAAAGCATCTCCAAACAGTCAGTAATTGCATTGACAAAACACTAACAAGAGTTTTCACAATGCAATCGTCCGTTCGGAAACCGGTAGGCGATTAACGACTGTATAGAGAAGGTATAGGTATCGGCACGGATCTTGAGCGCTGACTGTTGTTTGCACAGAAGTAAAATATCAGGTGTCTTAGGCTGTATACAGAAAGAAAGCTGGAAACTTATAAGCGCTTACCGGCGCTTGACAGCGGGGCGGGGAGTCACTCGTGATTGGTTCCTTGCGCTTGCTGCATGTACCTAACGACGACGAGTAAGTACACTTCCGTGCCAATAAATTGACTCGTGATTTTTAATCCATCGATTTTATTTATATTATTGGTTATTTTATTTGTAGTTATTATGTCACCAAAAATGGTTTAGCCGAGAATGCATAACACGCACACAGAGAAAGTTCTTTTCAAAAGTAGGTAAAATTTTTGGGAATTTCTTCGTAGGGGTGTTACAAATCTTTGAGATTTTCGTCTTTGCTACAATATGCATACCTTCCGCTAGAAATTCTCCAAAAGGTAGTGAAAACCGTATGAAAATCTATTGCATGGTTAATAAGTGAACGGAAAAACAGACAGAGATACACTGCGACTTTGATTTAAACTATTCATGTTTTTTTTTAACTTTTACTTTAATATAAAATAAAATAGGTGTACATTTTATTTGCCATAAGTGTACAATGCGCAAAGCGATCCCCACTCTTTCGCCGAGCGCTCAAGATCCGTGCCGATAACTGTAGTACACTGTGCTAATTTTACGCTAAAAGTGTAAAAAGAAGAGAGAAGTGCAGAAAATAAAGGAAACTACATCTAATACGGCTTTATTACTACGCAACATTCTCATTTACCTTGCTTGCGCCAGGGTTTTCAGTCTGTATCGAAAACAATAGAATTGAATGTTATGAGTTGTGATAGAAAATTATTTTACTATTATTATTTACGACACAGTCTATGGTATTATTATGGCAATCGAAACGGGCGTAGCTGCGCAAGTGCGATAACATAAGAAATAAAATATGACTGGCTTTCTATTGAGCAAGCTGATCAAAGGTCTAAATTTAAGCTCAAGGCGCGATAACCATTAAATAGCATGACTAAAACTTGAAAACCAACAAACTTTTAGGTAAGACTCAAGGGTGTTTTCTTGACTAGTTCATCATTTCAATAAAATTGAAACGGGCGCATATAAAAATGAATATCTTTCACCGAAGATGCTGATGATGTTACAAAACAGTGACCACTCACCGGCGACTCATCTGTAGAATTGAAAGCGACGGGCGTCGGGACTAGAGCGAAGGCCATGTGTGGACAGCCAAGCTGGCCCCTCGCGCCATACCCACACGCTAGGATACGGTCACCGACCCGGCAGAGCACGTGTCGGCGTCCGCAAACCACTTGCGTCACCGTACTGCCCATTAACTCCATAACCTAAGAATTACAAGTGTATTGATGACTATTCTCATTGATTGATTGATATCGTGATTCATAGATTAAATTATTTATTAAATGTTTAGAATGTGATAAGTCATACTAAGAATAAAATACATGCCTTTAGAAAACCATCAGTAGGTAACTCAAAGCACGAAATATTAATCCATACTAATATTATGTGAAAATAACTCCATCTGTTCATCTGTTACGCTTTTACGGCTAAACTACTGAACCGATTTTAATGAAATTTTACGGAGGAAGCTTGAACTCCAAGGATGGACATAGGCTACTTTTTATCCACCCTCGACTTCGCGTCCGCAATAACCAACATTCACGCGGACGATGTCGCTGACAGAAGCTAATCTACACTAATATTATAAAGAGGTAAAGTTTGTTTTTTGTTTGTAGGAGGTATTCTCTGAAAATACTGGTCCGATCGCAAAAAAATTTCACCGATCGAAAGCTGCTTTATTCCTGAGTGACAGGCTATATTTTATGTACGCGGGCGAAGCCGCGGGCAAAAGCTAGTACACGATAAATTATAAAAATTACCAAGAAAAGTCTTGTCAGATGCAAACAAATTATTAAGAATACCGCTTTCATTGGTTTAATTGGTTACAGTTTGATGCATATACTCATCCTTGCAAACAAACACATAATTATATGCACTTTGTATGGTTTGTACTATGCATTCTGATTATGTCAATTGAAATGGTAACGATTTTGACTAAAGAACAGTAAAAATATCTATTCATTTTCTCTGATTTTCTGACTTATAACAGGGAAATATAAATAAGTGATAAATCTTAAGCATGTTGAAGTTTCTCCTTTTTTATAAATAATATCATAAATAAATAAAATATTTTAAAAAATACTGGGCAAGTGCGAGTACGAGGATGAGCACGCACTGAGGGTTCCGTACAAACTTACTGTAAATAGTTCAATTCCCGAATGATTTTGAGTCTCGAAGATTTTTCCGAATCGCAAAAAAGCATTTTTTTTCGTGACGTAACAACAAATAAAATAAAGAGATTAAGGAGGGATAAAGGGTCTTGACAGAGGTTTTGAAACTTTTGAATATTTGAATCTTTTGAACCCTAAAAATATAAGAATCATTAGAAAATCTCAACAATTGAAAAAGTTGTGAAACATCAAAGTTGCGTTTGCAAGAAAATTGCGCGCCCCTCCAGCGTATGACGTCACACGACCCTTTCCCATTATGATGAAAATAAAGAAAAACACACCTACTAAATAAATAAAAAACTGAAATAATTAATTTCTCAGTCATCATTATTGATGGATTGTTAAAATGTTCCTACTTATTTATTTGTTTTGATCTTTATTTTAATTCAATTGTGTTACGGCACGGTTGGCACAGTGGTTGAACGATTGATAAGTCCGCAGCGTATTGCGTGTTTGATTCCCGTTCGGAGCAAATATTTGTAATGTTTAATTGTTATAAACCAGTGCTTGACTGCGATCCCACCTGATGGTAAACAGTGGTGATCATTGATGGTGAGGCGCATTAGTTTATTAAGAGCCTATTCACTCTAGCCTTGAAGACACCTAAATTATATTTGGACGGGAAGACCGCAGCAAGCAAATTGATAGGCCTTCGATGTACGCGATATAAGCGACGAAGCGAAACGCTTAGTCCGGACGGAAGTTTCAACAATGTAAGGGTACTATACTCGCCATACGTCGGGTTGTCCGATGGTAGGAGATGGCGGAAAGTCATGCAATTCCCGCGCACACTGCAAAATACAACCTGTAAAATATCGGCAGGCTGGCTACCCTGCACCTGTGCTCAAGGTTTTGTAGATTGGACTTAACCAGATCCCAATTAGCCTCCGCGCAAGTCTTTCCACTGAGTCCAAAGCTGCTAGATGGCATTTTTCAGCACCAGCCCATATGTGACCGCAGTTCTCTACACACGATCGGACCTGTGGTTTGTAAGGTCCACAGATAGGCGTCCCGGGGTTCTGTGTTGTGTGTCTTGTGCATATAAGTTTCAATTTTTCTCCATTGAAGGGGGTTATTATTTGCAAGCCCAGCATTCTTAAGCCATAAGTGAGGATGTAGCTAAGCGTAACTCATGGGTTCTCGGATTAGAGACCTTTAGTAATGCCTTCAAGAATATTAAAATAATTTGCTCAAATTACTTTTCTAGGAACCAGCTCATCCTTCGTAGTCCCGTGTCCAGTCTGCCCGTATTCACCAGTGCCGCATGTGAAGACACCACCATCTAATGTAAGGAACACGGTGAAGTCTTCTCCACATGCAATGTGACACACCTGGAAGCAATCTCGTGTTATACTAAAGTTTAATGAACAAGATTCCTTGGCAAAACAATTTCAACATTTCATTTGAAACATGATCACTATGGGCATATGCTTTTCCCAAGCATCATCACATAATACTAGTCCAGCTTACAATTAAATTGGACTTATAGGAAACTTGGAACTTTATTTAAAGTATAACCTGTAATGTAGCATCTATGATTACATAAAATTAATAAAACCATACACAAATACAAGTTATTCCGTGTAAAATAATGGTAGTGCAGGTGGATTTTTTTTGGGTGGGATATCATATAGTGACTTCTCCCGCTCTAGGGCACAACGGGAGGGCGTGTCAAACTTTTAATAACTAAAACCCACTACTTTTCATTCATTCATTTGTAAACATAGGTAACCTAAAGGTCTTAAATAAAACATTTTAATGCTACGTTAGCTATTAATAATTATAACAGCACATAAAGTTATAATTTGAATGTCACAATATTAAACAAGTACAATGTCAAAATATACTATAAATAATTATATTTTGTCCTCTAAATATTCAATGACACTGTAATAGGCTTTAGAAATTAAGCTTTTTACTGCACTTTTAAAAACCTTTAAAGATTGTATCTGTAGCAACTCCTTTGGCAAATGGTTATACAACCTTGGAGCCATGCAAAATACACTACTGTTTAAAAGTTTAAAAAATGTGTTCTATTATTAGGGAAACAAATGTGATTTTTATAGCATTTACTTTTCATTTTCTATGTTCCTTCTTTGCTTAGCGTACCAGGACACCGGGTTTCCTTTTCGGAAGCGAACCCATGGCCCCAGTAGACTTCGGCCCTGCTGGAGCTCTAGGGCTTTGCTGATATCTTTTTAAGGCGCAGAACACTACGCGCCGTCGACAACTCGGGTTTGGTCCGGACGGCCGGATGGCGAGTTACCAATTGCTCGCCGTAGCAGCATCCGGTTGGACTATAGGTCGAGCTTTGGGTTGACTTCCATAGTTGGAAAAAGGCTAGGCAGATTGACGAAAGGAAGCTATAACTATATATATTATGTTTAAATGGCTGTGAAGTAGTATCCTTGAATCAAGTTCCTCAAACTGATCCTATACTTCTGTGACAGAATTACCTTAACATTTCTCAAAGTCTTCAAGTGCGAGGGGAAACACTTATTCTCCCTATCTTGCAGTCCCAACTGGCCATGAGTATTTTTACCCCATCCGAAAACTGCACCGGATCTGCAAGAAGACGATAATGTGTTATCTTTTGCGCCCAACAATTCTCCCGACTGAATTTTGGCCGGTCAAGGCAAGTACACTCATACACTGGAGATTACTCTACTATACTAGTGTGCTTCTCATATAGTCCGATGGGACGGCAATACGATGCCGCTAGGGAAAGAAAGAACTATGATATGGCGACAGGGGTGAAACAATTAACTATATGTTAAAGCGATCGACAAAACGCATCGCGCCGTGCATGATACCGCACTTATCGCATAGGTTTTGCAGTCAGTTCTGCCACAGTCAATATTTTGATTGAAGAAAAACCTAACATCTAATTTGATGATTGATGATTCGTTTGACGATCCCATCATTCAAACATCATTCATGATTGATGGAATTGATTGACGCACGCATGACCGTGTACTTGACGCCTTAAGATGTGTCTACGCTAAGGGAGCCGAGCACGAGTCGAGCTCAAATTCGTATAGTGCCGCTCGTGCTCGGCACCTCTAGATTCGGTCCGCACTACACGAATTTGAGCTCGGCTCGTGCACCGCTCCTGCTCGGCTCCTCTAGCCTAGACCCCCCTTTACACATTCGTGATCGCCATTCGCTTCATCATTCGCCTCTTCGTTCGACGAAACATTCGTGAATAAAGTGCGCGAAGTAAATAGAAAGGGCACTGTTTACACATTTGTAGTCGTAGTTGGCCTCGCCACTTGCGCGAATGTGTAGTGAAACATTAGTTCAAAATTATGTTAACCAATGTTTATCTAACCACAATGATAAAACTTTAGTAAAATACCTACTTATCAAAACAAAAACATTCTGATATCAACTGCTTCATATTTTCTGTAAATTTCTGGAACCAACTAGTTTATGGAAACTACCTACTTCCCATAATAAATTTAAATAGGTTATTTCCATTACAATTTATAGCACAATGAGATACAAGACACTAAGCTAATTTACATTATGTAGTTGACACATATTTCAGTATTTCTGGAATGATGTATTAAGCTCAATGCCTCAACCTCAACAAAATTGATGCAAAAACTCGGTTTTTTTAGTTTTTATATTCCTACATTAATAAAAAATACTTACTTAGATAATGCAAATGAATGGTTGCTCCCACATGCAATCATTGCAATAGGAACTCCCAGCAGAGAGGTTATTTGTTGTGGAACCATTTCTTTATTTGTCATTGTACCCAAACCACACTGACCAAAACTATTTGCACCCCACGAAAATAGATCACCATCTAAAAGAAAACAAACAATAAAAAAAACTAGTAACATAAAACAAACACTATAATTGTTTTAATTATTAATATTTGTTGAGTTTTGTACCAAAAAAGTAAACATGCTGTATGTACAAGCAGACTATTGCTTGTACATACAGCATGTTTACTTTTTTTACATGAAGTACTACTGGATCTGGTACTGGTACCAGTAGTTAAGAGTTAGTACTCTTAACTATCATTAGTACTCTATGTTCACAAGATACAGGCTTGAAAGATCACCCCTCCACTCCCACCTAACCTGCATTCTAATCTGTGAAGATTAGAAAGACCACTTCACATGCCATCCATATACACATTTAAAGTATTCCTCTAGCAATATCATAGTAACAAAACTTACTATTTGTCAATGCTATAGAGTGATACGCTCCACACGTAACTTGTATAACATTTCTTGTTGCCAGATTCTTCACAAACTTGGGCTTGTCCTGGGCATGTGTGCCCAGATTGCTGCCCAGTTGACCCATGCTGTCTGAGCCCCAACTGAACAGCTGTCCCCATTCATCCAGAGCAACTGAATGCTGTATTCCACAAGCAACTGATGATACAGTGCAATCTTTGAATGTCTCAACTAGTCCTGAAAATTAACCTTTATAAATAAAATAGGAAATAAATAAATATTTTAGTAGCTTGCCTCGGATTGAAGTAGTCTAAATAGAAGAACAGAGACTGAGTAGCTGAGTTGCAGTTGTTTGAAGAGTACAATCTAAATACTAACAAATGAGAATTAAGGTATTTTTTTTTAAAGATTTTAATATATATTTTAGAGATAAGATATAAAAGTCCAGAGTAGCATTTGGGTAAACTGGAAAAGTTCATTTCCTTTAGTAACTAGGACAACATTACTAAAACATAGGTTATGTTTTGTTTAGCTGCGTCACATCTCATCTGAATAAAAGATAGGCCAAATGTAAGTCAGCCTATCTGTATTCAGTAACAGTGTTTATATTTTTATCTAAGGCGGTAATCTGTTATCTTTAATTTATAGCCTGAGTATATCACTGCTTTAACATAATCATTATAACATGACGACACATTATTTACTATTAATACAAATCCTTGTAATTAGCAATTAATCATAATCACACTTTAATCTCAACTTTCACCTTATGGAATAATTAAAAATCTTTTTTCATATTGCAAATCCTGCTTTTGACTTATCTAATCAATTTGTACAAGAAAACATTTAATTTAAACATCTATTTAATGTTCCTAGTTTCCAACTTTTTCTAAAAGGAGGGGAAAATACAATAGGTGAAACCTAGCAGCCCCGAATAAGTTGATTTAAAAGAAATTGAAACAATACCAGGAGTTTTTGCTTCTCTATTGTCAGTATGGCGGCCCAATTGTCCAACCTCATTGTTTCCACAAGAATACAAATGGCCAGTGTTTGTAAGATACATTGTGTGGAATTCTCCGGCAGCCACTGCTTTTATATGGTTGCTTTCACGCCATTTTGATAATGTTGGTTTTATAACCTGTTATACAGAAAAATCAATACATACATTTATAAAAGGAAATTCAATATTGTAAGTGTACATAAGTGAAATACTAGTTGTACAATAAGTACACAAAACAGTAATACGGTAATATAGCAAGGTTATGATGAAATCTAAATTTTGGGGCAATATTAAAACATTCAATCATTGTAATCCCTCATCAATATTTCTATTATACTGTTATCACACGTCTTAAACGTCGCATACATTTATTGGTGCAAATTCTACTTATGAAATAGTAATAACAACATACATTCATGTTTGCTTACTTAACATAATCGCTTTGTAAAACGTCACCAGGATAGAATATGAAAGGATACTCACCAAATCAAGGGATTCCGGCCCTTCTATACACAATTCGTGATGAGTCGCATTACCCCAACAAAACATTTTGTGCTATTATTTTGCAATGACTTTTAAATTTTACAACTAATGTATAACCTCTACTTCCGATCCAGATCAGTCTGATTGAGAGGTAGTTAGGAATCTGGTTATTCTAAGCCGGTGACTTTACACAGTTAATTTTATTTGCAACATAGTGGACGAAAATAATAAAAAAGCATTTTCAAAAAGTCGAGAACAATCTTCAACTTTAGCTGTCGTTCTATCTGTCAAATTTATGATGCGTTCAGTAATTTAAAGAAATAACATACACTTTTAGTCGATTTATTCAAATAACTTTTAATGTGTTCAGTGCTTTTTTCATATTGATTTTTACGGAATATGAAAAAAAAACATTATTTGATGACGATCTCTCTCTTTTTATTATAGTTATTCTATTATCTCAGATTATCTTTTATTAACCTATGAGTATTTATCGTGTAGTGTAAATCGAGACTACTCAAGTAGCCCGCAAACCCATTTGAATCAAAGAATTTGCCACTGTATTTACCAAGCGACATTTTTTTGAAAACAGATGGATTCCTTACAAAATAAAAAAAACATTAAGTGACGTAAAAAAACAATAAGTAAAATTTTGAAATTCAAGGATATTTTTATGCTTAAAATACAATTATGAGCGTTAAAATCGCACAACGTTCGTAATTTAGTTTATAGAAATATTTTTCTAAAATTTAAAGATATTGAGTACAACCGCTAAATAAAAGCATGCAAGGTTAGCTTTACATTACAAAAACAGAAAATTTCATCATTACCTTACAAAAACCGTACACCGAATTCAGCCATTTGCATTGACATTACTTGCATGTTTACCTGCAGCAACAAAAACGCTTTTTTTTTAACCAGTTTCCATCAAAGTGATATAATCTGTCTAAAAGTCAAACGGCTTGAGTAATTATTAGGGTACAATGAAATCTGATATAATCAACACTGGTTGAAAAATCAAGGATGATTAAAAGGTCTTGATCATTCTTCACCGAATATAAATATCGTTGAATGATTTAATATTATTAAGGGACTTTTTAACAATAAAAAAATGCAAAAGATTTTCATTTAGACATTCTAAATGAAAATCTTTTACGGGGCCTTTACCCCTACTTACCCCATATTCAAATGATAAACTAATTTTAAGTTGAGAATATATTTCGGTTTTTCTAATGACATTTAAACAAAAGTACAAACATACAAAAGTAGGAGACATTTGCAAAGATATAATAGTGTCTTAAGTAAACCAGGAATCGTAAGAGAAATTTGATTCTAAATATTCTACTCCATTTATTGATTCATCATCACCAGCTATATCACAATCAAATTCCGTTGAAGTTGTAAAACTATCATCACATCCACTATGATACACAGCTCCAAGAGCTTCAATTAGTCATTAAAACTTTTTAATATGAATAAAACTGCCTTTAATTCTGAAACATTTCTCCAACATACGGTTCGCCGCCGCCTTTGAACGGTTCACCGATAGAACAATTCATTTTTTATTTTTTCACCGATAGAACGTTACAATGCCGAACGTTTCGCCGACAGATCGATTTACTTTTGAAAATTTCATCACTGGCACCTTTGACCGGCTAACGATTCGCTGTTTGTCTGCTCCTGAGCACAGTAAAGTTAAAGGAACAGTACGGAAACTGCCTACAAACGGTCAGAACGGCACACACAGACAAACATACGCATCTACGAGACCCCAAAGTCTTTCTCGCAGTGCTGTCAGTAGCGCGTGCTGCGTCAAGACGAGTGGTCACGTTTATTTAAGTTTGCGCGATCTTTATAAAAATGCCCCGAGAGTATAGCATAGTATACGGCTGCTTGAACTCAGGTTCTTCAAAACCGGAGCTATCGTTTTTCAAACTTCCTGCTGACAAAGTGAAAGGTAAGAATTATTTATTATTATAATTTTGTATCGAATAAAATTACGAGTCCGTGTGATCGATCACAATAAATTCGTAAACTTAACTCAGAATGTAAATCTACTTTTTTTTACTACTGAGGGACCTATTACACCACTCGATGTTCAGACAGTCTTAGTCGATGTCGCGTAGTGTAATAAAGGTCAGACTGTCTTACTCGACACAAAAAATAAGACACTCTCAGTATTGTATGCTGATAACGCGTAGTGTAATAAGTCCTTTACATTTTTTTACTTTTTTTTTACTTTAATACCCCCTGGATTAGGCAGGTTTAATCGACCACGAACTGGAAGAAAGTAAGCGATACACTGAAATCTGTCACGTCGTCAATTCAAAAAGATAAGGGGATTCCTTGAACTTTGTTTGTCATGAAAACACCAAGAGCTCAATATTTAGAAATTCATGAAACACCTTGCTAAGCGTTTCCCTTTATTGGCCGCACGATACAAAATCTGGATCTCTAAGTTTCAATGTGTATTGTCCTATTGCCACTCCCGGTGACGCCAAAATCATGCTTTGAAAGAGATAAAGAGAAACTATAGCACCCTTGGCAAACCCAGGCCAGTCCGCTGTCCTTTCGTCCCTACTGCCGAGGCCCACCGCGACGTCCTCAACAATGTCCGCGTCCCTTACTCGAGCAGCTTGTTCATTGCACTGAACCAATATTCAATGTGACAGACCATCTATTTTTCCTCTCCCTAACGTCGTCTCAAGCTCAGGCCCGTATTACACAGGGCATGTCATTGGCATGATGCGCTTAGTTTCAGGTTTTATAACAAAACCTGCCTAGAGGTTTTAATTTCATTAAGAAAACGGTTTATTATTGTTATTAAGGCTGATCTGCGAAAAGAAACGCATATAAATAAGTACGCACACAACGACTTCAGTTATGTTCAAACTATGTCAAAATCATATTGCCGTGCCGGCGCCATATACTAATGACATATTTAGCAAGAATTAAGCTGTCGAAATCTGAAGCGAAATTTGAGCGAGCGGTGAGCGAGGCGAATGGCAAGGTGAGTAGTGAGCACACATGTGCAAACATCTTCTTGCTATTCGCCTCGCGTATTTCGTATACAAATCTTTCGTCGAACGATGAAACGAAGACCGAGGCAAGTGGCAAGGCGAATGGCGAGCACGAATGTGTAAACGTGGTTTAAGTGTGGGAATATTTATTTTAATGAAATCGCCAGAGAATAGCCAGCGACTCACCATCTCATCGTATATCATTACCACGCAAGTGTAAACACTTTAAACTTTAAAACTTTACAAGTTTAAACAAGTAACAAATGGTTAAACTGATGAGTTCAACCATTTGTTGCATATCGTTTTAAAAATGTTTTAAAGCAAAGTGTGTACTGTAAGAGCTGAAATATCTTGACTGTCCCGAACTTCAAACAATTGCTTGCTCAGTAATTCCTTTTATTAGGAATCATTTATAAGGCGAATGCGCATTGCGTATTTTTTCGAGTTTGCGCAATAGTTTGGAACGCCTCGCCAACTTCAGAGTAGACAAAAGTGTACGGTCTGTGGTGGTCAAATTAGTCTGAAATAGACTTCTTTTTACTAAATGTTTCAGTCATATATACTTATGTTTATTATTGATTACCGAAACATTTTTATGTAATTTTAAATTGAACAATTTATGTTGATATCTGATTCGATATTTGGTTACATTAGTCGATTATTGACGTAAAGAAATCTTTATACATGTTTAATACATATAAGTATAAATATGTAGTACATAAGTTGCAGATATTGGTACTATGTGTAGTTAACTATCTATGTAGATGGGACTGGGACGTTGTTCGGCCATATTTGTTATTGTGCTGATGGGATTTATATATTATAGCGTTTGATTTCAAACTCGAAAGTTTTACATTCTGTGATGTATTTTGTTTCATTATATTCTCCTTTTGAACATTTTTATCTTGTGACACAAAATCTCCAACACACGATAGAGTTATGTTAATTCAGTGACCGTGCGTACCCCTTTGTGGTAAATCGCTGAAGCGATCCAGCTTATCATATTGAGAGATAATTCCCTTAAATCTCATTATCGTGGCGGGGTCATCAAATAATAATGGCAAAGGGGGTCGACAAGCCGCCCCAGTCGACGTGGGGTCTCCATTACTTGACTGGGAGGAGGCTGACCATTTTAGTTTCGAAGATTCTGAACGGTTCGAAGAAGATTCCCTGTGTAGCTGGAGTTCAGAGCCCGAAAGCCTATGCAACAATTGGCGAGGATGGAGGCGTCCAAATCTTCAGAACTCGTTTGGAAGCCGATCGACTAAAAAGAACATTCAAGGTAACTCTATACAGCTGATTCTTTGTTTCGAACTATCGAAATGATGACACTGTTTTACATTTCTTGACGAATCATACATTTACAGGCAATATTATGTTAATTTTATGTCATGAATTGTTTAAATATCTTTATTTAGCTCTTATTTTCAGTAATAAGTTTTGATGTCATGATCTATAGGTAATAATTGGAAGTACATTGTGTCTAGTGATACAAAGAACAGGTGCTAGAAGTCATTTACCTTTGAGTGAACTGGGCAGTAGCAAAGGCCTTTGGTTTCAAATCCTTTTTTTTTTAATTGATGTGAATCTATTTTTATTGCTTTAAATCCAAAGTGAATGGAAAGTTTTTGGTTCTTGACAACTTTCTAACTTTCACTGTTTTTTTTTTTTGTATTTTAATGTGGTTAAATAACATAAAATGTAATATGAGTATAATATTTTATTCACTAATTATAGACTTCTACATCTTGTAAAATATGACATAAGTATGCTATTTTTAACATTCTGATACCTTTATTGGATTTTTGTTTTGGAGTTGTTTAACTAATAAGTACATACACAGTTAATTCTACATTTATTTAATTAGTTAATTTATGTATTTATCAATAAATATTAAATTATTTAATTTATTTTTTAGTCCTTTGTTTATCATTAACATGTGAATTATATTAATTTGTAATAAAATAAAAACACCACAAAAAATATTAATATTTGTTGAAAAGATCATTTGAATTGTAATAATATTCTTTAATTTATGGTCAATGAAAAAGTAAAAAATAGAAACTTGTTTTCATTTATAACATCCTTAGTTTATCAATTTACTAAAAAGTTCAATTCAAGTTTTTACAGCAATTACAAGAAACAATATATATTAAACTTTACAGAAAAGACAGTTTCAACACTAAGTGAACTTGCAGCAAAATGCGTAGCATCTCACATACCGTTTGAATTAGTTGAACATGTCTATCCACCGGTGCCGGAGCAACTGCAACTTCAGATTGCGTTCTGGAGTTTTCCAGACAGTGAAGATGACATCAGGTTGTACTCCTGCCTTGCCAATGGCTCTGCTGATGAGTTCCAGAAAGGGGAACATTTGTTCAGAGATAGAGCAGTCAAGGATGTTTTACAAATTGGTACGTAATGTGGAAATTCATGAATTCTATATAAGTAGGTAATTCAATAGTAATTTTGTAATAAAAACAACATAACTAGATTTTGTCAAAGATTTTTCTCATATGATACATTTTTACAAAACTTCAAAATGTTCCTAGGTTTCCACTTGTCTGCAACAGTAGTTGTACTAATGCCTCGGGCGCAGTTCAACGTGGCGGTCACATTTGACCGCCAAAGAATATCGTCATGCAACTGTACCTGCTCCTCAACGGCACACTGGTGTTCACACATTGTTGCTGTTTGCCTGTACAGGATACATCTTGTAAGTTTATTGGGAATTACTTAAATCCATATATTGAATTTGGAAAACATTATATTTCTTTTTTAATAAATCATCATCATCATCATCTTCCTGCCCTTATCCCGTATTATTTGGGGTCGGCACAATTCTTTTTTAATAAATAATATTTATAATATATATATTTAAAGGATTGGTTAATAAAAGGCAGATTTTTGTGTTGTTCATTTTATTACCCTTATTCCGCAATATTTATTTTAAATTGACTGCTAAAACTGCAATGTTTTATGGCATTTTGAAGTACAGGAAACTATATACAAAATATCATTATTTTAGTACTTCAAAACTGCACATATGAATGTGCATTTGCATGTTTAACATAAAAAAAATTTATTGAACTTTTGACACAGTCAAAAGTTTCCCACATGTACAGATCTGACTATTTATAGGTGAGATGTTACTCATGTAATGACTAACTAGTAACTTTATAGTTTGTATACCTTGCCAACTAATTGAATCAAAACTTTGGCAAAGCAGCAAGCAATTTTTTTTTGTTATTGAAAGGGCATTACTATTTCCTAACACTAAACAAACAATGACTATTTTTAATTTAAGAATAGAAAAGTAAATTTATAGTTTGCTGTCAGACTGTTATAGTATTCATTATTCAGGAAACTTGAAGCATCTATTGTTACATCAATAGCATGAATAATCAGCTAATTATAGAAGTGATGAAGTCCTGCGTAATATTATATATTAATTATTATTATTAATCAAATATTATTAACCACTAATAATCTCTTCTAGCCAACACAAGTATGCCTCAGGGCGCCAGTGTCAGAATCTCTGCAACGGCTGCGAAGAGATCAGCTGCAGAAGTTCGCACAATACTTGATATCGGAACTACCGCGGCAAGTGCTACCGACGGCCCAACGTATCCTGGATGAGCTCTTGTCAGCTCAACCGAACTCAATCAACACCACGTGTGGAGCACCGGACCCCACTGCTGGCGCGTCGGCCTACGAGTACACATCCTGGTTCCTTGACGAGAAGACTTTGCACAATAATATCAACAAGATATTAGTCAAGTTCTGTGTTCCGACGCCTATTGTATTTAGGTAATTTGGTTTTCTTGTTAAATAAAGATTTACGTACAGTCTTCATAAAAACATTTAACCAGACAAGAAATGGATTGTAAATTATAAACCCTATCTCCAATCCCTTAAATTTTTCTATTCAACAGCATCCTTGCCCATTCCAAAAGGAGAAAAAATCAAACTAAAACGTATTTCTTTTATTGTTTTCATTTCAGAAATGCTAGCCAATTAGTTTCGTAACAAAGCCTTTCTGAGCTGTTCGCAGAATACGTCATTAAAGTTTAAATTTACACCAATATAGAAGCTCTAATATTTCTTTGTTTACTAATTTAATCTTTTTGATTGACAACATTAAAAATTCTACAGTGACGTCAACTACCTAAGTACGAGTGCGCCTCCTGCTGCGGCAGAATGGTCGTCGTTACTAAGGCCACTTCGAGGCAGGGAGCCGGAAGGAATGTGGAACCTACTCTCCATTGTCAGAGAGATGTTCAAGAGGAACGACAGAAACGCCATACCTCTACTCGAAATAATTACCGAAGAGGTCATGGCTTGTGAGCAGGTGAGATTTTAGGCCTCTGGGTGGCCTATTTAAATATTTTTGAACATAATTACTTTAAAATGTTAGTAGCATCAAAAATATAAGCATGAATAGACTAAAATACTAACAATGATCTGAGCAACCAGGAATTTGTTGTTAAAGTTCTGGTCCGTATTACTGTTGACATAATCTGTGTTCATTCTAAAACACCCGTGTCATTCTAAAACACCACTGTGACATTCTAAAACACCACTGTGTCATTCTAAAACACCCCTTTGTCATTCTAAAACACCCTGTGTCATTCTAAAAAACCACTTGTCTCATTATAAAACACCCCTGTGTCATTCTAAACCACCCCTGTGTCATTAAAATATGGTTAAATTTTTATATTTTGGTCTGATCATGTTGAAGTTTGTGCTGTGCATCTATAATTATGATACTGACTGACAGCCAATTTTCTACAAATGACAAGTTATTTATTCTCTCCATACTGCCACAATCTTCAATATCTAGTTTTTGTTATACAGATCATAGTTTGGTGGTACACGACAAAGGCGGCTCTAGTGGCATGGGGTAGCACCGGTGGAGGCGGCAAGCACGGAGGCAGTGGAGGGAACTCGGCTGCCCAGCACGCATGTTCCTCACTATGTGATGAGGTAAAGAATAAGCCGTACGCAGAAGACGAGAATCGATGGTAAACTCATTAAACTGGACCCACTAAGTGTGTGTGAGTCCAGTTTAACGAGTTTAAGTGTGAGTGCCACTTAAACTCTGAAAATAGAACTTATACAATAACATAATCTACGTTTCAACACGCGCTAAAGCAGAATGCAGATGACGGTACCATGTACAGATGTACACTAGTCTAGGGATAGTTCTAACGAAATGAACGAATAGCAGATGAGAATGTAGTAGTAGACATTTTATAAAATTTTCCTGATATTGTTTCAGAATTAAATCTTTAATTATGAAAGTGTTCTCATAATAATCTTTGTGAAAAAATAGGATGTACCCAAAGGACAAACCCAAACTCCATACATACTTGAGCCTGACAGGTTCCAGGGCTGGAATTTGGCCATAAACTAGAGCATATAGGAAGGTTTCACGAGCCCAAGTTTCACTGTTTTCAGCATTGGCCAAATTGGTAAAATCAGGCAATGTTTACATTTTAGGTTATATTTAGTATATAAAAAATGGTATTTTTAAGCTTTGCTTCTGATGTAAATCTGGAACAAACATGGATGGTGCTAAACACAGTAGCCATAACACACCATGATGAGATTTTAGGCAGCCCATTGTATGAAGTCACTTGTGCAAAATACAAAAAAAGCCAATGACATTGAATGACATAACATATCCACAACAATGTTTTTTTTCCTTCGCCCTCTTTGGGCAGGCTAAGGTCTTAGACCACATCGCCTCATCATCAATATCCAAAATCCAAAAGTGAGGCCGAAGCCAAAACAATGACAGGCGTTGAGATTGACGTTTACTTATTTTACGTTTTTAACATCTAATCAACAGTTATACTAAAACGGAGCCGTATTATTTAATTATTTGAAAAAGTATCGATTTCCACTAAATCAATTACATTCTTATGATACGCTCTAATGTCATAATGACAGCGTTCGTGAAGTTAGTAACGTATTAAGAAATAAGTTCTGTAACAGTTTATAAAGCTAGTTTAAAACTAAAAAACAGAAATCTATTTATTTTCTACACTTGGCCAATGCTAATGAGGCTAAGATTTAAATGGGTTAATAAACAAAGTAGGCGATTTTTTTGGTACATATTTCATTCGTGGAACGCTCAAGCCCAGAAACGGGTTTCTCCATTCCGTATTTCAAGTACAAAATAATACATGATCAACTAGGTACCTATATTTCCATGTACGTATGTCTCCAAAGTTGCGTCGACAGAATGGTCTAAGATTTGCGTTGTGTTCTTTGAGTCTAAAAAAAGTCGCGATGAACTTTTTATGTGCCACTGACTCTTTTGCACAAAAGTCTGTCTTCTGGCGCTGGGCCTTAAGTTTGGACCAGTGAAGTTGAAGTTTGCACTCACGACCGTTTACTTCAAGATTAGTCCAAGGATTATTTTTATCCATACTTAATATTATAAATTTGAAAGTAACTCTGTCTGTCTGCTACGGTTTCACGGTTAAACTACTATTATTATAATAATAATAATATTCCACGCCATCTAGTCCCAAACTAAGCAGAGCTTGTGCTATGAGTACTAGACAACTGATAAATAAAATATACTTATATATTTTAAATATATACATATTATAGATAAATTATACCCAGACACAACAAATAATCGTGCTCATCACACAAACATTTGTGCCTGGGTGGGAATCGAACCCACAACCTTAGGGCCACTGACCACTAGACCAACAGGCCAGGTATACTGAACCGATTTTGATGAAATTTGATGCAGAGGAAGCTTGAACTTCAAGGACATAGGTTACTTTTTATCCGTCTTCGACTTCCGCGATAACCAACATTCACGCGGACGACGCCGCTGGCAGAAGCTTTTTTTTATATAAAGGACATATTTCATTTACAGACGTATTTTTGGCATAAGGCATCATTAGAAGTTGGAATTAGGTAGAGTTAAACATGTACTTACACCGATTTCTTACAGCGAAAGAATAAAGTGGATATGCCTCAAATCCCGAGATTAATCTTATAGAGCAAATTTTTTTTATGACACTATCAGAAATATAGCAGAAAAAATTTCTTCTTGCATTAATGACGAGGAGGAGGAAGTGTATAAATTTGTTAACTTTACCTCAGTTGACGTAGGAGTCTTTTTCAATGAAAAATACTAATCAAAATTATATGTTAATCATCTTTGTTTTATATGTCATAGGTTTTTATTATTATTTGTTATATTGTTGGCCACACGCGATTTTTCATTACAAATCCCGGCAAGATCCATATTAATATTAACATTTCGATGCAAGTACATGAATAATGCTACTATCTAATTCCGACCCCTGGTCATCAAATATATCGAAAAAAAAAGTATTTGATTTTCAAGTTTATTTATTTTTCTAACAGGTCGTTGTGTTGTGGCGTTTAGCCGCTTTGAATCCTGCACTAGCTCCTCACGAGCGCGATACCCTGCATGAGCAGTTCGCACAGTGGCACATGAAAGTACTTGATAAGGTAAGACTTACACAGTGAACACAACACGCCATTTATTTCTGTTTCTTAATTAACATAATGTTGACTTAACAAGTCTTAGGACTTAGCAAGGTTAGGTGTTTTATTGGAAAATCACATTATTTATTTTTTTTTATCTTTTTACATCTTTTAAAACCTTTTTTATTGTTTTTTTGTTAATAAGATCATCAAATTATTTCTCCCGCTCTGGGTGGACCTGAGGGAGTGTCAGACTTTTACTGACTAAAATCTTTGCATTCCAGGGGTCTGGTAACTCTTTAGAACAAACTCGCAGCCCTGGTAAACTATCCTGAGATTAACTAAGGGAGGAATTCACCAATAAAATGTTTGGCTCGCGAATTATCGTTTAGCCGCTATCACTAGTGTCACTTGTCTGTATTTTTCTTTTGTTGTATTTTTACAAGTGACACTAGTGACAGCGGCTAAACGCGATTAGGCAAGCCAAACGTTAAGACGCGATTAGTTTTATTGGTGAATATCGCCTTAAGTAATTCTTAAAACTTGCAAGTTCTCTACTGTAAAACACAAACAGACAACAGAATGATGTATTGCTTCAAACCTTGCAACTTATAATTTTATAATTATGTACTAACAGGTGGCCAAAAACCGCAACAGCCACATCACAACAAGTTCGTCGTCACACACTCGGCATACGTCGCGTTCACACTCACATTCGCCATACATCAACGGTATCAGCGAGAATGAAGTCTTCCCAGGATTCCATCCTGCCATGGAGGCTTGCTTCCTAGAGTGGGACGACTATCAGATACCTGGAGTGACATACACCAAGGACTTGAACCCGTTGTATCATAGTCCTTTCACTATCTTCAGGCATGCTGACAAGCAAAATGATAGTGTGCATCAGGTATGTAGTTTTTTTGACTGCCTTGTTTCGAGACAGTCAGATTAAAAATTTTATAACGCACATATTTCTATGACTATCAATTGACACTATAAGCGAAAAAAAAGTTGTACCTACATATAGTTTAATCTTAGCGTTTTTGTGTAATCACGAGACTGTTTCAGGTAAATTCGTCTAAAGCTGTCTTGAACAACGAGATGTCATTAAGCTACAGACTGACGAACCCAGATCCCGCACTTCATCGTATTCACAGGCATCTTGCCCCCGACTTAGCTGTGCCTGGGCCATCTAATCAGGTATTTGTATTCTGGAAAACGAGCATTCTATATTAATGTTTGAATACGATATTAAATTATATCATTTGTGTAGCCTTGTGGTGCTGAAGAAGGACCAAATGATCCTCCGCGTGACGCAGGACCTAACGACGGTAACCATTCGAGTGTGTCGTCTGAAGGTAATTATTACATATGACTTCACTGTGACACGAATGCCGTGAAATAGTCGATAGTTACATTATGTTTCTATTGCACGTAAGGTTTCTGCGAGAACGAGGAAGAGATTCTTCAGCAGAGCGGCGGAGAAACCGATTCTCAAGAGTCAAGTTCTCCCCCCATATCGTCTGACGACGCTCAACGACGCGTCTCCAATGACGAGTCGGTGTCGGATGATGATTGCAACTTGTACTTCTACGACACTGCTGCCGCCAGGCGCGCGGTGGCCGGCGAAGGAACTAGCTCCGGGGCAGTTAGTGTAAGTTGTTTTATATTTCGTGTCACTCCGCTACTTATGTGTTACTCTGCGGGGACGTTCGTGTGTTAGGCAACATCTCGTTACAATTTAGATGATAATAATGATATATTCCCGTCAGGCGATCGCGTCTGGCAGCGGGTGCACGGCAGGCTGGGCGTGCGGCTGGGAGGGCTCGTTCGCCCGAGCCGAGGGGCTGCACGCGCACGGGCACGCGCGCGAGGCGTGCTCGCTGGGCGCGCGGCTGGCGGCCGAGCTGCTGGCGCGGCCGCCCGCGCTGGGCGCCGCGCTGCTGGCGCCGGCGCTGGACCCGCGGCGGCCGCGGCGGCGCCACTCGCCCAGTCCGCGCCTGTGCGCCGCCTCGCACCGCCTCTCGTGCCTGGCCTCCGCCACGCTCGCCAAGTGCGCCTTCCTCTGCACCGTGAGTACACCTCAGTCTGTTAAACGCGTCATGTTAGCGCGGCTGCTGGATCGAAGATTGTGCCCGCCAGCCCTAGTCTGTGCACCGCCTTGCACCGCCTCTTGTCTGTGTCGTCCACCACGCTCGCAAATTGCACCTTCTACGACGTAAGTACCCAGCGAAAACATTTTCTCTTTCCTAAAACTTGTACCCATTTAGACGGTGGCGCGGCCTGGCTGGCTGAGCGTCTGGCAGCGCGGACCGTATGACCCGAGCCGGCCGAAAGCGCGGCATTCGTTCAGCCCTAGACTGGTCACACATCGCCTCTTATGTCTCGCTTCCGCCACGCTCTCGAAGTGCGCCTTCCTCGGCACTGTGAGTACATTTTCAGGGGGACAAGTTGTTACCATGAACTCTTACCACCAGTCAATGTTTAGTGCTGGTTTTGCACTATTCATTCGTACTAAACTATATTAACGTTTTAACAGGTTGAAATGGTTAAATGTAAGTGCTGAAGTGGATGGTACTTTATGAGTTTTAAAAGTCCGTGGTAGAGTCCCAGATGCACCCCTCGTAAAATTGTACACATTGAAACTTTTAATAATCTAATACATGTACCCCGTGTTACTAGGTGCTAGCAGAGTTCAGTGAACACCACGAGCTTGCGTTCCGCATAGGTCTGTTCGCTCTCGAGATGGCCCGACCGCCGGCTAGTACTAAGGCATTGGAGGTGAAACTCAACAATCAAGAGACGGAATTAGTTTCTCTGTTGAAGAAGCTTCCAACAGGTGCCGAACAGTTGGCTTTAGCTCGCGAAAAAGCGGAGCAATTGCGTGACGGTACACTGAGGTTAGAAGTTCTAGATTATATTTTTTAAGTAAATACATTGCTTCTACCAATGTAATTTGGCTATATTAAGACATCAATCGCGGGCTTTTTGCCTTTAGAACTTATTCTCTTTTCATCAAGTGCATTTTCACTGTAACTAACATAATATATATATCAATTTTGATCGAATTTTGATTTGTAGGAACCGTGGACCGGCGCTGTTACCTATTGCATTGGCGAGCTTCCTTTTCGATGTTCTCGTTTTATCAGCTACTGATAAAGAGAATAAACATCCTGTAAGTTTTCATCAATTACTTTTTAGATAGCTGTTAGTTAGTAATTATTGGTAAAATAAACTAATGTCGAAATCTTATCTTTTAGGCACGATCGCCAAATGATGAGACGTTAGGCTTCGAAGCGGCCGTTGCCGCTTTAGGTTTAAAGGCTAATGTTTCTGAGGCAGAACATCCGTTACTGTGTGAGGGAACGAGACGGCAACGTGGAGAGTTGTCTCTCACTCTATTGTCCTTCTACAAGGATAACCCTGTAAACTTAGCCAGGATTATGAACAAAGTAAGTA
Source organism: Mythimna vitellina (assembly GCA_949316375.1). Lineage (NCBI taxonomy): Eukaryota > Metazoa > Arthropoda > Insecta > Lepidoptera > Noctuidae > Mythimna > Mythimna vitellina. Next base: position 14,759,246 of record OX438686.1, read on the forward strand.
TTCACATAAGGTCACTAACAAACTTGTGAAATTATTGAGGTCGCGAAATACCCAGTACAAACAAAATTATGGACTATCTCAGTGGCTGCACTAGTGTGAAAGTAAAAAATTATCTCAACAGAACATACGCCGGGGATAAAAAAAATATCTTATGACATTCTCTGAAGAACAATCTATCCTTATTTTAAATAAACATTCAACAAAATTGGTTTTACGGGTAAAGTGATACTTTCCTCTTTATAATATTAAGTTTGGAAGTAATCACTTAGTTGAGCACCTGAGTATAATGTTGGTAACTGAAAAACTTCGTCAGGAAAAAAAAAAGCTTAATTAAATATGTTTCACGAAAAACTCAGATTTTATAAATCTCTTGATAACTAAACACTCGTGAAACAATATTAATATTGCACAACATTCTATTTTGCCATTTTCCTAGCTCCTAGATCGCGAGATCCATCAGCTGACAAAGAGTCCGATGGTGAGCCTGTACTACATGAACAACCCACGCTTGGCCGCGTACCGCGCCGACGTTGCGGCTCACACGGCCTACACCCCTCACCCTCACCCGCAAGCAAGCAACCCCGTACCGCCGCAGGTCAGAACAAACAGTTCATTGTTACGGTACTGTCGGACAAAAAAGTGGTCTAATTTAACAGATTGCAAGGCGTTTTGAACCTTCAAAATAAAGTCTATTTTAGAAAATAAAGTTGTTTGAGATGACGGAACTGCGCCACAATTTCCTGCGCTTCTAAATTCTTTGAGGATTCCCTTTAAGGATTGAACAGTCCTACACCATTGTTTACTGTGTTTCTAAAATTCGTTTACTCGACAATTTGATTAATGTGATGTCTGGTTACTGAATTGTTTAATGAAAATCAATGCCAGTGGCAAATTGTCATTGATTGTATGTTTTTTGCAATTACACCGCTGGTTTAATTCGTCAATCTTAGTGATATTTTCATTATCTAAAAAGTATAAACTGATAGACCACTTTCTTGGCTGACCGTACACTATAGGAAACAGCTGCAAGAGGTTGCGAAATTCAATGCAATAGTCGTCGTTCAATCTACGACGCGTCGATGACCAATGACAAGTTTCGCTCAGGGGCACTTGTAACATTCGCGCAAATTAGGTAAGTTCCTGTGTGTGCATTACTTGCTACTTTATATGTTGTTTGTTTTCACAAAGTAAATTGGGAATTATATGTATTTATCCTAGATTGATATCAACTTTGTCGAAATCGATGAAGATGGGAAACATAAAAAATAGGTGCACTTTATTATTTATATCTGAACAAATAGCTCTTGTCTATTTAGTTGTGAGAGTGAAAGAATCATTCTATTGTGTGGCAAGTAAATGCTTATGCACCTATGTGTATTACAAGAAACGTAGCCCGCTTTACTAATTGATCAAGTGACGTCTGTAGATAAGCACGCATTTCGGAACGAATGACTGGCGTGTGCAGGCGGCGGGCTTGAGCGGGGAGGTGGAGCGTCTGGTGGTGTCGGAGGGCGGAGCTTCGCCTCCCGCGCACGCGACGCACGCGCCGCACGCAACGCACGCCTCGCACGCGACGCATACGACACACACGTCCCACGCGCCGCATTCCGCGCCGCACGCTTCCTCCTCCCACACGCCCATCTCAAGGGCCAAGGATTCCAGGTTGGCTGCTTTCTGTTATCCCAATTTAACAAAGATTTATGTCATTGCGTTTTTTTATATTTTTGTTGGTTTTTATCTGGCATAGCTCTAGCATTATGATAACAATTTTTGCTGATGCAGCCTAAATTATAATTTGTTGTGACGTGTTTTTTAAATTATTATCTTAGTAAAGCGAAATATCTAGTTACTCACCAACATACCATTCTTACAATCCATTGTAGATATAAAGGCAAGCGCCTGTATCCCTCGGTGCCGAACCAGCCTTCAGAAGCGTCTGCTCACTTCATGTTTGAGCTTGCCAAGTCCGTGCTGTTCAAAGCCGGCGGCTCTTCGAGCACCAGCCTGTTCACACAGCCTTCATGTGCCAGGGAGCATCATGGACCGCATAGGTAAGACAGTTTGATGACTTGAGTGTTAAGATTAGAAGAGTAAGACCAGGATCAATCTAGTACACTTTGTCATCCATGACAAGGTTTACTGCGAGTAAAATAAAAATAAAATAAAAAGTTTTTTATCTTAATTTTTAATTTTGTGTTGTCTCTAAGTGTTTGCTTGTACAAAATGTTGCAGTTCAATAAATTATTATTATTTATTGTAAATGTGCTTATCTTTCAGAGGTTTACATATGGCGGCGTTTCAACTGGGACTTTACGCCCTCGGCCTTCATAACTGCGTTAGCGCGAACTGGCTGAGTCGTACTTATTCTTCACACGTCAGCTGGATTACAGGCACGTTTTATGATAATTATAATCATATACATTATTTTATTAACTGTAATTTCAAGTTTAGTGTGTAATATTGTTGTTTTTTTGTAGGTCAAGCTATGGATATTGGTGCACCTGCTATACTATTCCTTATTGACGCGTGGGAAGGGCATTTGACACCTCCCGAAGCTGCTAGTATTGCAGATAAGGTAGGAATATTTTATGTGACTTAGCTTTTACTTTGCAAATTTTTTAGTATTGCCTAATTTTAAGGGTATATTTTTTTTGAAGCATGATATTTTTAGCCGAAAACTTGTACATATATGACAAACAATTATAAAAAAAATACACAAAAGGAGATTCGCTATGGGTTTGTTTCTTATCCAACAGGGGCAAAGGTCAAATGAAAGATAATGTTTTTAAAAGTGTTTTGCATTCATCTTATTATTTCTACCAGGCATCCTCCGGTCGCGATGTACCAACAGTGCGAGCGGCGGCCGAGTTAGCGCTATCCGTGCTACCTCACGCCCACGCTCTCAACTACAATGAGATACAACGTGCCGTACTCCAGTGTAAAGAGCAGAGCGACGCCATGCTCGAGCGAGCCTGCCTCACTGTTGAAGCTGCGGCTAAAGGTATAGTGCGAGCTTATCTTCGACCTTTGTTGTGTTACTTCAGAAGGTACTTTAAACGGTTAAGGGCGACCACAGAAATCACTTGCAATCTATACGGGACCTCAGCACATTCGCTCTCAAAGAGTTTGAGTGTCAGCGGTGCAAAAGTCATAGGCTGATTTATGTTGTAAAGGGTGACAAGAACTTGTAGAGTCCAATATATTTAGAAAATATTTTGTATGTGAATAATTTCATTCCGAACCACACTAGAATTTTTGTTTACAAAACGATGCCCTGTGTTCTAGGTGTAAAATGTACGAGCATATGTACACAATGATGCGTCGAGTATTTTTTTAGAATGGCAAATAAAATATTCTTTAATTCTTTATTATATATACACTAAAATATCTTACAAAATAAGTAGATAACAAAGTTCATGTACATAGGCGTGCTTAACTCGAGAGTAGAATATTTGTTATCTTTCAAATGTTGATTAGTTCACATGGGAAAACGCTTGAAATTTCAACAGAACACCGTAAGTTCATAAGTAGGTTCAAAATACCTTGACACTTTTGGGATAAGTGGATAGTCTTTCGAGGGGTTAAGCAGCATATATCGTCACGGCTTTATTATCCGAATGGATGGTAAGAAGTGTTTTATCCATTGATAAATAGGGAATTTTTATGCAATTTTTTTATTTTCTCAATTAAATATTTTTTAACAAATGTGAAATAATTTTTAAAATGTCTTCATCAACAACGAAGTTAGAAAGTATCAAAGCTAATAAGAACGTCGAAGTCCATCACATTCCATGTCCTATGCGCCCATATGTTGGTTTTCTTACCAATTTTGATATTGTTTTCACAGTTAGTGGTATATTTTTGGATATTTGTTGATAAACTGGTTGGATAACAAATATTTTTTTCATGTATTTTCTCTTTTCCAAAAAATATTATACTCCAAACGCGATTCGTTATTTATACAAGGCTATAAATAATGTCGGTTTCAGGTGGCGGCGTATACCCGGAAGTGCTGTACACGGTGGCGCGCTACTGGCACGAGCTGTACCTGCGCCAGGCCAACGAGGAGACGGAGCCGCTGCTGGACGAGCCGCAGTACCGCGCCGCGCCGCCGCCGCTCGCCGTGCCCGTGCCCTACCCCATCCCCTACCCCTTTCCCTACCACCCTTACCCGCCCGCCATCTACCAGCTACCGGTGACTATACGACTAACTTCAACAGTATGGCCGTGTTCATACCAAACAAATAGTCGAGCCTAATTCTTATGTCGAATTTGTTTTTCAAACACCATAAATTAGACGCTCACGATCGGCGGCCGATTACGCGCTCTGGTATGAACACGGCCTTAAAGTTATGCATCTTAGCAATCATTGTGTATCTTCAAACTTACGAATTTTCGTAGCTCACAGACCGAAAATTAGCATCGTTTTATAAGGTTGTCTGACCTAATATTTTTCGGAAACACGAATGTTTTCGAGGAATAAGATTTTTATTGAAGTTCTGTACACATTGTATTCGAAAAATAAAGGCTTATCGTCTTGTATGTTATTTTACAGTATGCTGGAACAGGCCCTCCTCACCCGCCCCCACAGTACGCTATCCCGCCGTATTTCGTGCGAGGCATAGTGGCGCCGCCCGGTGCGCCGCCACTGCAACAACACCCTCAACATCAACAACATCCGCCGCTCCAACAACACCCCCCGCTTCAACAACACCCACCGCTGCAACAACATCAGGCGCTGCAGCAACATCCCCAGCCATTGCAGCAACATCCACAACCTCTACAGCAACACCCCCAACCATTACAGCAACATCCGCAACCAATCCAACAACTCCCGCAACCGATGCAACAACACCCACAGCCGATGCAGCAACATCCACAACCGATGCAGCAACATCCTCAACCGATGCAGCAACATCCCCAGCCGATGCAACAGCATCCGCAGCCATTGCAGCAGCATCCACAGCCTTTGCAGCAGCATCCGCAACCGTTGCAGCAGCTTCCACAGACGTTGCAGCAACATCAACAACCGATGCAACAACATCCTCAGCCAATGCAACAACATCCGCAACCATTGCAGCAACATCCGCAACCTATGCAGCATCCGCAACATCAACCGATGCAACATCCGGGGCTTGCGCAACATGCACCGATGGCGCAACATGTTTCGCATCCACAAACTATTGCTGTCAATGCGACCGTGCATCAAGTCGTGAGTATTGGCTATTCCCGCTCTTAAAATACGCTCGTACTGACGTCGAGGATACTAAAATATACATTAATTACATAATATATTATCGATTTATTCTTCTGATTATTTTACCGAATGCATTAAAATCAGTGTTCAAGATCATGAACCAAAAATCTATATATTTGAATGTTTTTTTTTTACAGCATCCAGCTCCGATACCTCCTCCGATGCCAGCTCCACAGCAGATGGTACAAGTGGGCGGGGTAACCGGCGCAGGTGTAAACGTGGGCAGTGTTGGCACTGGAGTGAGCACCGTACCCAGCGTGGGCGTGGGCAATGTTACCCAGCCCAGCGGGGCCGCCGCCGCGCCCGCCGTCAATCAGACACAGTTGCGAAGACTGCTAGCGGCTTATAGAGTGGGCATGCTTGCACTTGAGACACAAGCGAGAAGGGTGCATGATGACCGTCCTCAGAATAAGTTTGGCAGGTATGTAAAATTAAAAATGCCATAGTTTTGAATCAATGTGGTTCTTCAATTCAATTTAATAATGTATTCAAGACAAATTCAGCTTGTATGATGTTATATAATATTTAGTTTTATCTATTTTATCTATTAATTAAAATAATATATTCATCTCAAGATTGGTAGATAGGATCTACCAATCTTGAGATGAATATATTATTTTAATTTGTGACTGTGTAAGAGTTTTTATTTGTTGTTCATTGAATCGTACCTGAAAAGCACTGATATATATATTGTAGAAAAAAGTAAAAGCATAATTTATTTTTGTGTTCACAGGAATCCACCGTACGGCGAACACGTAAAATGGCTTCTCCGCATCTCGAAGCGTCTGGGCGCGCAGTACCTGCACCAGTTCTGCGTGTGCGCGGTGAACTCGGTGGTGTCGCCCTTCGTGCTGTACGAGCTGTGCGTGGAGTCGGCGCACTGGCTGGCGCGCGGCGGCCCGCACCACCTCGTCATGCAGCACCTGCGCGGCACGCTGGCGCCGCTCGTGCAGAAGTGCCAGCAGATGTAACTCACTTCATTTATTTTACTCATTTTAGAATCGGGAAAACCCGCATTGGGCCTGTGTGGTGGAGTACGGCCCATTCCCTCTCCTACAGAGGCCTGATTCCCAGCAGTAGGCACATAAGGCCGATTATGCCATACTATGCTAGAATCGGGAACCGAGAGATGACACCGAGAGACCGTACAGAGAGATGGAGCTTTTCACGACGAATAGCACTATTGCAGTCATAATCAGCTCCAAATATCTTTAATTCTTTATTGTACACAAAAACATACATAGTATACGGTGATACAGACAGTTTATGTACAAAGGCGAGCTTAACTGAACAATGAGTTTTCTCCCAGCAAACCTTTGAGTTACAGAGTGAGAGAGAACATATTCAAGGGTAGGATCCAATGTCATTATATAATTTTGAAAAACAAAGTTATGCATACATGAAAGTTTAAATTCCATTTGAACCAAATTTTTGTTAGGACCTTGTATGTCTAGACAACATACATAGACAACGTCTAAATGTGTCATGAAGCAGATAACCAGTAAGTGAAAGCGCTTGCGGCTCTACCGCGATCATTAAACGTGCCCTGTATCAAGGTTATGCAGGTATAATTTAAAATACAGGTACTTACTGTATTTACTTTATATTTTTGAAATGAAGTTCTTTTATTGATCTTGCGGTAGGAGGAAAATAAAATTGCATCAGCCGATAGTTTGATTAAAATTTTTATGGTGGGAAATCATCCAATGACTTCTTCCGCTCTTGGGCGGATGGGGAGGGCGAGTCAGACTTTTATTGACTAAAACCCACTTCTGTTTCTTTGCCTTCGTTCCAAGGCCCCGGGGATTACTTTCACTTAACTCATAGCCCGAGTAGGCTTCGACCCTGCTGAACCTGGGCTGGGATTACTTTTTGCAATCCCTAAAAAATCTGTTGTCATTTGGTTGTCAAATCATCACCCAATCACAACGGGCAAAGCTCAATTCTTCCCCCACTGTTGTTTAGTAACTTTGATTTAGAACAAAAACGTACCGATGCTCACCACTGGTTATTTGCTTCATGATATGTGGTCTTGCTTCTGCCAGCAAAGCCAAAAGCCCCTTCACAGTGTCTGGGTGCAGAAGTAACGCCTGTTGCGACTTAGAGACATAATCGTTTGTCGTAACTGAACCTTTGCGCCAGTGTAGCAAATATGAAATGCGTATATTGTTACTGAAAACTCGATATGATTAACACTAGGCGGACAGGCCGAACGTTTCACAAGTGGTTGAGAAATCTATGGTTTAAGAAAAACTTACCTCCAGCATATGATAAGAAATTTATTTTCTTATTTTGTTTTGTTCTCACAGGTACATCCAATGCATCCATCAGAAGCTCTACCACTTGACTACAGTGGAATATGAAGAGTTCGTGAGCATCGTTCTTTCGGCCCGCACCGCTTTTCAGCTCACGCCTGAAGGAAATACGCAATTTAAGGAGTGGCTCGCCTCGTTGCGCAGGTCTGTAGTTCACATCTGTAACTTCAAATAATGTCATACTAACACCCCCACTATAGTCTATTCGTTTTAAGAAAATAGTGGCTCATCAGTGCAACTGCAAAGTAAAAGTGAATTCATACCGGGATAAAAATTAGACCATTAATATTAAAGCCAACTGTTTATTACACGGTATGTTTAAATATTAATGTTTAGTAATTATTTTAAAATTTTATCAGCGTCGTCAGAATTTTCACTTTTCTTTTTATGAATAGGTGAGGTATTAATTTTTTAAATTGATAATAGATCCTTCGACAGTACAGACGCGTCTTCAAAGTGAACACGGCTTTTTAATTTACTTTATGCTCAAATTGGTCAAGGGGCATGGCTAAGCTGAGTCACAACGATGAATCAGTATTTTCTTGACGCGAATACACTATAGTTAGAGTTGTGATATATGTATATTTTTTTATGTCAGTCTATATAGTAAAAGTAAATTTGTGGAAAGGTAGAATTTCTTGATTTTTATCATATCATCTTATTATCATCCCATCATCCAATATCATCTAGTCTATACTCCATTCACGATAGCATTAGACAAAAGAGGTTCATAGAAGCAGGTGTGCACAACATATAATTTTCGAGATAAATTCAAATAATTTTAATAAACAATGGATTCAATATCATCATCATCATCTTCCTGCCCTTGTCCCATCTTATTTGGGGTCGGCGTAATACGTTTTTTTCTTCCATGCTATCCTGTCAACCGTCATACTATCACTAACTTCCTTTTCTTTCATATCACTGTTCACACAATCCATCCATCTTTTCTTTGGCCTCCCTCTCCCATGGATTCAATATAAAATTTTAATATTACCTGCTTAGACAAAGTACTAAACACTTAAATATGCAAATAAAAAGGATAAAAAAAAATAAACATTACTTTATTACAAACAATTGTACAATTTTTAAAAAATGGCATACAAAACATATGAATTGTACACAATATACGGCAACAAGATTATTATTTAACATTCATTTTTTTATCAGCTATTTCTATTTGTATGAAACCATTTATATTTACAAATAAAATGAAAACTGGAAAACTTATTCCGGTTGTTCCAGTAGATTTTGCCGATGATAACAAGTCTAACAGTTGGTATATAAGTTGATTATAATAAATTCAGCATCAATCTTAACTGTAATAAAACACAATATACATATAATGTACTTTTATTACAAAGTGTAACCTAAAACAACATTTTTTAACTTCTGTCTAATGATATCGCGAACGGGGAATGGTGTGTGACTTTATGATCAGTAACACCTACATAGAAACAGTATCATTTTATCGCCTCTTGGTACAATACTAACCCATTTGCTTCAGTCTTCTCTTTTCTTCTTTTCGACGTGCATGGTGATGGTAAGCAGCTTAAACTTTTTTGTGTAGGTTGTTACTCAGCTTCATCACAACGGGTGTGAACTGATTTTACTTAACAGTGTGAATACTTCTGTACTCGTGCATGTTCGTGCGTCGTGCGCTCTTGGCTACAGATATACCATTAGACGCGAAACAAAATTGTAGAAACATTAACTATCGCTTCTATGTTATCAAATTTGTGTTCAACAAAGTAGTAGTGAGTTGTTTACTGGTAGTAAAAAAGTAATGGTTTTTATAAAAAAAAAAAAAATTATATGTTTGCGACGCTCTATGATCGAAATGAGAAGAATTTTGTTATAATTTCCTGTCATGTCGCGTTTGTTTGTTCGAAAACCTTGTTTTCTGTGAATGTTATGGATGCTCTTAGAAATTTACGTTTTCTCAGCAATTTCCATGTATTCCATGCTTTAAACATCTCACGTGATTATTATTATGATTATCGACTTGCGGAAATAAATGTGATGAGTCTAAAGGTAAAGGTAACATGATTGAAAAGAGTGTCCATGGCGTTTGTTGCACATTCTTCTCCACGCTTTGGAATGTGCAATTAGCATCATTTTTTTCTGAATGACTGACTTCTTGACATTTCAAAAGTGCCTGTAAATGGTTTATTTGAAATAAAAGGCTTTGAATCTTACACTGAGCTCCTGGGTAGATAGGTAGCTCCCCCTAGATACGTGGCGTCAACTGCGCACAGTCAGATCCGGCTGTAGATAACTGCATGCATTAATGTTTTGTATCGTATAATGGATGTGGTGTTCTGGATGTTTGTCGATGAAAAATGCGTGGATGTAATACACAAATTACATATATTGACGTGAATGTTTATAATATTGTTGATGTAACTTTAAAAAAGTCCTATCAGACTTGACGTCCCTGAATTTCGTTATTACCCTTATATGAAGAAATCACGACGATAACATTAAAGAAATAAAGGGTGTAATATTCATTTGCAGATCGAAATCGTGCAAGAAAGACCTTTGGACGCAACTGAATGCGGCGCTGCAGACGAATGGCAAATGACGTCGGCAGCCGATAGTTTGTACAGTGCGGAGTACCGCGCGCAAACTGTCACAACACAGGCGGTGGTTGTCGCCGCGGTATCGGCTTGTATACCATCTACGTACTATCTAGCTGTATATTACATTGTATTATTTGTAATTTAAGTACTTGTTCATCCTAAAGATGGCTAACAGTACTCGTACTGACTAACAGATTTACCTTCAAATGTTTAACCCTTTAAGCGCTTGCGTTAGATTGGTCCGACGATTGTTTTTGTGTCCTTCCACTAGGGTCGCGTGTTTGCGACTGGGGACTCCATCTCGTTTAGCTCTACAATCCCCATAGATGACAGAAGAACTGACGAGAGGAGTATTTCGTCGTGGAAGTGCGACCCTCACGGAATAGACGCGAGAGTTTTTGCCGGATATATACGACGTAGTCGGTTAAAAGGATTTAATAAGATTGTATTATTGGACTTGACAGTTACCAAATTTTTGACATGAAATAATATAATATGATGTTAAACTTGGAAGAAAATCTTGTAAAAAAAACTTCGACCATAAGAGAAAAACGCATTGTGTACTGTTTGCGAATGTTTACTTAAATTACAAATAGTATAATTTAACTTGAGAAGGATATAACCTCTGTTAGTAATAGTAACACTCGACTTTGAGGGTAATCGATCTCAGTATATACACGAACGGAATGTATCGGTGATCACAGAATAATGTTGCTAACTCCTAATATATATTTAACATTTTAGCACATTCATACGATATTTATGTATGGATCGTATAATTTGAACACGTTTTAACTTTCGCGATAATCGTCCGTTTTTGTGTCGTTGAAAATACAAGAGATTATTGAACATTCGTCAGTCTTACTTCATTGTTGTTTAAATTCACGTTACTAACATGAGAGGCAAGTTCAAGCTCATTTGAAGGTTGTGCTTTAAATAGTCTGAGATTTGGTTGTTATTGGAGTTTTATTATAAGACGAATTCTCATATTTGCACCATTGTTACTTAATTGATTGGGGAGTTTAGCAACATTTAATTTTGTTTTCTTTTCGACTGTGCATTGTGACTTGTAATTATGTTAACAACTTCGTCTTCTAAAGTGCTCGATGTTTAAAGCATTGCACAAAGTCATAATCTGACTTCTTATTTGTCTTTTCCGTGAATTTTGAATATTCTTGACACACTTGAACTAGTCAGTGGTTTTGAGGATCCGTATTTGGTGAACCAGTGGAACTTCATAACTGTAGCTCATTTAGTTTTCTTTTCTTTGAATAGCGTAATGTAAGACACTAGTTTGATTTTAATGTATTTTTATGCATAGAGGCCTGTAATGCCCTTCGAATGCAAGTAAGAGCCCTCGCGTAAGAGGCATTAAATGATAACGATTTAATAAAGATTGTTAATCAGTAGCGGAAACTATTACCAGTATTTAAATGAAAATTTTGATAAATGTTTCAGTTATGATTAGCATTTTGTTTTTAGTTAATTCTACATGCTAGGTGGGCATCTGATAATATAGAAGAATTGACTATTTTTAGAGAAATAGTAATTGAGATGCGTTGTTTAATTTCATGTTTATCTTCTAATCAGGTCATAGTGCTTGATCTAAGAGTTCATTTAACAAAATGGTTCAACGGATCCTGATCTATCAGAAGCATGAGAAGTCCTAAAATATGCCGTTGCATTATTTATCACTTGGTGTTGGCACGTTTTTGGGACTTCTATTTAAGATCGAGAAATTTTGGCGTTAATTACTTAATTTATAAATCAGTGTCCACTTAGCGGATTATCGTGAAGATCTCTATCATTTTGTAAGCTTTTAGAAAATAGTACGTCACTCATTTATTGTACGCGTTTCATCGTTTGTTTAGTGTAATGTGAGTTATACCACTTTCGTAGTAGATGTGAAAGAAGATTACCGTGCGCTATGTGTTTGATTTATTTGTTTGAGTATAAATTGCGCTATGTTGAATTCTTAGTTTGGTTTACTGTCGAGAACTACTTCTATGCATTATAAAGCGACTACAGTATATTTACTGTCTGTTTACTGAATATATTTTAGACATGTTAATCCTGAAATGTTTATATTACTGTAGTCGATTTATAAATCGCAATCTTTTTGGATGTGACTCAAAAATAATGACAAAAAAATACGGAATTTCAAAATTTGTAACCATAGTCCATATTATAATATGAATTGGCTTAAGATGTTTCAAGTGACCTAAATAGCGTCATTAGACTACAGAATATTAGACAGAATGTAGACGATGACCGTCGATACACTATTTTTGATATTCTCTTGTCGAAATTGCAGTTTCATGAATGTTTAAGTAACGTCTTGCGGAGATAAATGTAGACGTGCGTTCTATTAACTATAGTAACTTTATTTACACGTTTTTATTACATTTATGTATAAATATATTGTAATGCATAGTAGCGTTGAGCCTCTGAAATATATCTGAATAATGTGTAAGACGCAGGTGCTGGCAACAAATATTAAAACGATATAAATGACGATGACATTCGTGTTATTGCTAAGTCTGACTTATTACACGGTTGTCTATTTCAAGAATTACGCTACTATGATCAAGTAAGTTGACTTAAACTCTGTTTGCACTACATTTGACTAAATCTCTCAGTATCTAATTCATAGCATTGTAACTTACCATTCCACAGTCAGATACTAATATCAAAGTAAACAATATAGGCGAAAAATCGTAATAAAAAAAGTGTACTATAAATGGTAAGTCACGCGGTTATATAATTGTGTATAATATATTAAATGTAATAAGCGAGACTATCTCCTAATACTAAAGCAATACTGAAATATCATTTTATAAATTGTATGAGATTTAGAAATTTATATACTGTGTAACCAATCTCAAGAGTGTTATAATACTTGATGTGGTACATTAAATATTAATAAAAAAAAAATGAGTGTTCAGTAAAACAATATGAACTGACATACCGTAAGTTTCGCATATTTATCTCTATTTACTATTATTATGTGTTAGTATAAATTGCTCAATCAAAAATAATGGAGGTTCAGCAAGTAACCGTATCTGTCTCCGTAATTGTTCTGAATGTACTGAGAAATAAACAAGAAGCTGCTTACAAATATAGCTCACATTCATAATAGTACAATCTCAGTTCAATTTAAACTCAGCTTATCTGACGTTCGCAAACAATGACTGCTTTTGACAGAAAGCAAAACGCATGTAATTAAAAAATATTATGACTTTTCGTTACGATTCTGAACGAAGTAAGGTAAAATCTTGTATAATGTTATTGGAAGTTTTAACAGCAACAGCACTCGTATCAAACGTATATTTCTGTTGAAGCTGTGGTGTCGTGATTCCTTTTTACCAACGCGCTATCATTAGGATCTAAAGATGGATTTCTGCGATGCTTCTCGTTGCAAACTTGCTGGAGGCCGAGTACAAGATATTTATAGATTAAAGAATACAAGTCTGACAGTGGAATGGAATTTGTTGCCAGCCTAAGCATCAAGTAGGTTTAGTTCAATATCTTTATAAAATTAGATGTTTATGTGCATTCATTAAGTGTGGATGTTTTCAGCATTCAAGTAGATAGTAAATTTTTAGAATGCTAGTTAGTATAAATTAAACGTCATAAAAATTGGATCAAAAATATATGATTTAAAATGTCTTCATAGTAACTTTCAAAATGTATCCGAAGAACGGTTGTATAATATTTCCTGAATAGAATGTTGTCAGTTTTTGGTATTCATGTAATAATTAACTTCAGCACAAATATGTTTGCTGTTACCAACTCGTTAATAATGCACTTTGAGTTTCCGGTCTTGTCTGTGTGAGTGTTAGGCGATAGCATTTCGTACCATCTTATTTGATTAGATTATTATATAGTTACATAAATAGAATTTAAGGGTTGTACTGTAAAGATACCACCAACTGAAATCACTGTGCTAAGAAAAGAACTGTAACTACAAATAAAATACCTGTACGATAATACTATGTAGGAATCTTTGCAGTATCTCTCAATCGCGTCCAATTTTATCTACTCAGACTCACATTATAATTTTGATAAATTTTATTTATTTTGACTACCTCCTTAATCAGACTTAAAATCTAGCAAGAGTTTATAGTCATTAGGTTAAAACACGTCAGAGTGGTCTCTTACATAAATCGTGAAATAATACTTTTAAATTATTATACTGTCTTATTATTATTTCTGATGACGTTGCGTTATTTTTGAATTACAGTTTCTATACTTGAATTCAGAATTTTAGCTATTTTTTATTTGTTGCATAACACTCGACTATTAACTTTAGCATTGTGTAGACTAAGTGGATTTCTGAGTTGCTATTTTTTAATTAAAAGGTCCTAAATAAGTACTGGTTGCAATGAAATTCGAATTTGGTCATGTATATGTGACATAGAGCTGTTTCCAAAATTTGATAATACATCTAAAATTCTGAATTGATGTGTAGTAAATTTCGTAATGTGAAGGGCACTTGACTTACTACATCACGAAATACTATTCTTTTAATGCATCAACAAAAAAACATAATATTTGGAAAGACATTAGTCATCATAGATATTTGCCGTCCATAAATTAATTTGCAATTCTGTAAAACTATAGTCTTTATTTCATGACATCTTCCTATTAAGAATTAAAAATTTACTACGTAAATAATTATATTTCGTATCATAAACAAATTATTATCGTGTACTGCTCGTCGGGCATTATTAACATTTTCTGGTACTCATTAGTCGAAAAGCATCTTTCTTTCGCGATTGGCATTAAGGAGCGCTTTGACATTTTTGTCTCAAAAAAAACTATTTTTACACTATAAAGCGTATTTAAATTGAAAAAAAAAGATTAAATATATCGTTAGTTTCGTAAATATAGAATGTTAGTACGGAGCATATTTTAATTAGTCGTTTAATGCATGTTCATAGATTTAATTCGCCCAATGTCTGGCAAGTTTGCGAGGTGTTCCATAGGTGTTGCGGTATCCCATTGCTTTGCAGTTATCGATACCACATATCAGTTCAGTCGTACTTCCCTTCGGAACATGTTGTACTGGCACGACGTCAGAACAACATATATAATTTTTTGAACGAGCATAATTTAACTAAATCACAATTAAATTATTGTATTGTAGCGTCGAATGTTAAATTAACTTACTAAGTCATAGGCATAATGTGGATTGGACATACTTTTGATCGATTTGGAAAAGAACAATGCCAGGTTTGTCGTTTCGTCTGTCGGTTTAGCAGCCAATGAAGGCGTAAAACCATCAGTGCCTATACCTAATAGAACAGATACCCGCAATGATTTAGATCTAGAGGATATCGTATGTCTTTTCCACAGTATTGGTCTGCAACCTTAGAGTGGTAGGGCACTACTACTAGAACATATTTATGGTTCAGGATCGTAGGCAATGGCTCGTTAGCTGCAACAGTTGCACAGAGTTTTGTTCTGTAATACTCATGGCAGTGTATGCATGTCGAACTACGTCACATCACAAGTCAGTTAGAAGTATTGAGGATTACAGTCTAGCAAGTTTGTTTAGTTCTAAATCAAAGATGCATAATTATTTTATACATCTGGATTTGTAGTTTAATTATTGCACTTTGTAAGTGTGGTGTCTCCGCCTATTAAAGTATTTAACCATTTTACAGAGTTCGAATGGCTACTTATTAGTGTACGTAATAAATTTATATAATGATGATATTTTTATTGTTCATATCGCATATTTACTTATTTGAAGAGTGTAGTTTGCAAAACAAAGTTCTGTTCGACGATTAACGGGTTAAAAGTACTTACTTAAATAAATTTCGACTATCATAAGAATACTAGTGAAAGTCATATTCAGTTGTTGACATCATTATCGTAGTTTTATTGTCACATTGAATTGCGTTCATTGTTTTGCGTCTATACTTTTCAAGTGCAATACTATGGAGGAACAGTGAAGAGCAAACAGAACACTTACCGAAGTATCCATGTTAATTATTGTTCAGCTCGTAATACATTATAGCATTCTTTGCGAAATATCAAACGAACTGTTTAATTTTTGTGCCACGATCGTTTCAAAACTGTCCACCATGTTTACTTGCAGGACGTAAGACTGACAAGAACATTGAAATAGTCGAATGTGGAGACTTTGATATAACTCGGGATGTCTAAAAACGAAATTGTTGTCATGTCTTGTATGTTTTATTTGGTTAATATTTTGTTTAGACGTTTATTTTGTGATGTTGAACAAATTGTTTGAAGACATCCTGCATAATTATAGAAAGTGCCCATACATATAGTATTTATGAAATATATAGCACTAGACATTTTGCTCCGTTGTCGCAAATGGTTGTAATTATAAAAGTATAGTTAATATTAATTAGTAAAATGATAGACTGTTTTTGCACGACTTCTGGTTTGACCGTGTAAACTTTTCCTCACGGTGTCACTTCTCAAGCAAACAAATGTTGCTTGAACACTTTGTGATGACAAGTTCTGCTCTGAAGTTTGCTGGAGACAACCTACAATGTTTTCGATATTCGGTACATAAACCTACTTGTAATATCACCCCACTATAAACTGTATGTGTCTACTCAAACTCGAAATATTTTGACCTCTTCAACGTTTTATTATTACTTTTACGGTTACACTGTAAGTCTTTTTTGGCAACATATTTGAAGTAATATTATTTAATTATTCAATATACTTATCTATAATAAGACTCGTGTGTTTTATTTGTTGAAATATTTTAAACCCTATTGTAGTTTTTTATTACAAATTTTTTAATACTGTCTGACCTCAAAAATTGAAACCTAAAGCTGATATTGGCGATGCTTTGAACAACTCAAGGCGATTGTTGGTGCACAACCTATTTTTTTATTCGTTATCAGAACACTCGAACTCTTAATGTACATAAGTGTTTCCTATTTGACTAAACATTGAATGTGTAATATTGTGCAGTTGTACATAACTGATAAATAAGAAGCATACGCGGAAGTTATTATATTTACATAAATAAGAAGCATAAACGGAAGTTGTTATACTATATTTACATAGAAACATAGTGCAAGTTGATATTTATGGATGAACTAGCTTCTGACAGCGGATTTACCCGCGTATAAGTAGATTTTTTAACCCTTTAGGGGGTGAATTTTGGAAAATCCTCTCTTAGTGCTCGCCTACGTCATAAAAGGAAACCTTATGCCAAATATCACGCTCCTAGTCACAGTAATTTTGGCTATCCGTTGATATGTCAGTCAGTCAGTTTCTCCTTTTATATATAGATAAAGAATTGCAATGATTTCATTCATTTACCAGCCACGGTAGACGTGGGCTTGCGGACCGAGTCCCGCTGATCCACGCGATCCTAGAGCTGTCCGCAAACCGTAGGGGCCCGAGCCGATGCTCGTAACGGACGCGGGGATTTTCTGAAAAAGAAACCCGTGGTCTTAGAACGCTAAGGGTAACTGAAAGGACACAGATTTGATTTTTCAGTAAAAGTCTGACACGCCCTCTCGCTCCACCCAGAGCAGTCATTGAATGATTCCTCACTTTAAAAAAGCTACCAATCTATGATTTAATTTAGGCGTCAAAAAAGTGTGTCATCTTTGCGATTGGAACATTTGCATTTGAATCACTAAAATGTTCTGAAACAGTGATATGTATCTGTAAAAAGTAGTGTTTGGCGCTATGGTGACCTAACACTCTTTTCGCGTATTGATGATAGGATATGGTTTGTATGGTAAGTTAAAGTCTCAAATTGTAAGGAAAATAACTGTATTAAACTGAATCACTACAACACTTAGTTACTAGACAGGTAAAATGGTAATGGTTTTGAGTACGTGTAGCTCTAACAAGATCCGAACACGAACTGGTCCACATTTAGGTGAACGAGCGAATGTGCATACTTGCATTCGATGCAATTATGCATTTTCGCTTAGTGTTCGATTAAAACTCGAACAGTATCATTTGGTTACGGCTCAAAAGATACAAACGGAACATTTGAAACATTGGCTCACAAGATACAAACGGAAAATTTTGAACATCGGCTCAAAAGATACAAACGGATCATTTGAAACATCGGCTCACAAGACATATACTGACTGTTATGAATCGTGATCTGTTACGTTGTGTCATATACACTAAATAAGTTTTATTTAAGTGAATTTTTATTTGAGAATAATTTGAAGCAGATAGATGTTTTTAGTTCAGGTCATTAATTATATTTATATTATTTATTTATAATTTGAATTTTAAAAATACTGCTGGTCACTTAAAGTAAAGAGTGTTTCAGTGTTCCAATTGTTCCAAATGATGCATTTAAAACATTACTGATGTTCCAATCTTTCGGAACACTAAAATGTTTCGGAACAGTGAGTCGGTTCGGTAAAGAGTTACACACGCCTAATTTAATTTCAGTTCATCAAGGCAATTTGTGTAAACATGTAGGTCAACGGTCCAGGGTAGCAACAAGCGTTCCATTTCAGATTTATTCTTGCGTTATCACTAGATGCGGTTACTCAATAACTATAAGCGGAGTAATCTGGCCGAAAAAATTACTAAACGATCATAATATTGCTTGTTCTGTAGATAACATTGGATCAAATCGCTATCTAGCTACATACCCAATTATTTTGAAATCATGTTAGCAATATTTTATGTTAGATAATCGGATTTGATAAGCCTACCTATCTAGTCGAATCACAAGTAGGTAGGTAGCCTACCTACTCTATGCAGATAAAAACAAGCACGCGCAAGATCTCTATAGATAATCAGTAGATTCTTAAAATAGATCTTGTGTCCTACAGGGGTAATCTAAAAGAGTTGAAACGTTGGTATTTAGATGTTGACGTATGACATGCCTTTATCTGTTAGTCTGGGATACTGTAATCTCACCTTTGTCCAAAGATGTTTGCTAGGTATGCAGCGATAACAACAGCCAATAGATAAACAAAATTAAACATATTTATTTATTTTCCGAAGACGATAAACAAAATTAGAAAAAAAATTGCTGCCATTCTGAAATAAACTTGTAACCTGGATACTTTTCATTCTTTATAGTAAGTATGACACTACACTGAGTGCCGGCTTTAGGGAGAGGCGACCTCGACGGACGCCCGAGGCACCGGGACTTACAGGGGACCGCACGCACCACTTTAACTTCACCACCTTTTTTATTTTTTTGAGGTGGGAAACCTATGCAACGACTTTTCGACGGGACGGGCTTGTCAGATTTTTCCTCAACAAAACTCACCTGTTTCCTTCAGTTGCATTTTACGTTCCAGGACCACAGTATACCTTTCAGAAATTCCCCGAGGCCCAATCGGGCGTCGGTTCTGCCCTACCCTTGGTTTTGCTGACATCTTTAAGATGCGTGAGGAACATGATGCACTGTCGTTCCGAGTTCAGTCCTTACCAAAGGACGAGCTACCCATTGCTTGCTGTCTGCAAGCCCGCGTCTACAATGGCCAGGGATCGCCCTGAGACTCCCGATGCCCGGGGCGTCACCAGTGGCGGCTACTGGAATGAGGATGCCCATTCCCCCACAGTTGCGGCCATCACCTTCGCTAGCATTAGGTGCGAAGGAGGCAATCGCATCCCATTCCCTCTCGCTCCGGACCATGGTACTAGGCCCTGCGCGAGAGGTTACCGCCGCCGATTTCCTTTATGAGGACACGGTAGTCCTCCGCCTAGGGTTGCGAGGTCTTCAAACCAAAAAGCCGGACAGACCAGCCAATTTAGCCGGACATTTGAATAAAATGGCCGACAATTTTTTTAAGTCAAACTCGAGTTTTTTTTATTATACACTCCTTTTTTTAATTAGTACAAAAAATTGGGGCTCTATTCGTACCCGTTATTGATCATATTTTTGTAGTCAAAAGTAAAAAAAAAAACGAAATCCCAAAATTGAATACCAAAATTTGTTATAATTGGTACCTAAATTCATAATAGAATTAATCATTCATAACAATAGCTACGAAATACTACGCCAAGTGTTTTTCCATTTTGATCGTCATTTATTCATTCATATTTCCATAAACCTTATCTTTATCTGGGACAGACGATCCAGTTGGGTAGGTCTAACTTCGAGAAAGAGGCCAATCGTCAAATCCGACTCGGCTGGGCGGCGTTCAGTGTCTCAAGACAAAAGTCTATGACCAGTGCGTGTTGCCAGTGATGAGATATGGCTCCGAAACGTAGTCGCTTACAATGCGCCTTATCAGAAGGCTTAAAGTTACTCAAAGGGCAATGGAAAGGGCTATGATCGGAGTTTCCTTGCGTGATCGCGTCAGAAATGAGGATATCTGCAGGAGGACCAAGGTTACGGACATAGCCCGAAGAATCGCCAAACTTAAGTGGCAGTGGGCAGGGCACATTGCTCGCAGAAGAGATGGTCGATGGGGGCGAAAAGTTCTGGAACGGCGACCACATACCGGAAGACGCAGCGTTGGAAGGCCTCCCACAAGGTGGACCAATGACATGGTGAGGGTCGCGGGAATCCAAGACGCACAGGACCGGTCATTGTGGCGACATTTGGGGGAGGCCTATGTCTAACAGTGGACGTCTTTCGTATAAATGATTATAATGATGATGATTTCCATAAATTGAATGCCATTTTGGGATATACACAAACGCTAAAAACTTTGCTATGTATGAATATTATTTATTGATATCAAGACCTTTTTTAATAAGCCCTTTAAGTATTTTTACTAATTGAAAATTAGTTGTGGTGATCTTTAGGGTGCTGTACCTCAAAAGAAAAACACGTAACCCTTATAGGATCATTTTTTTGTCCGTCCGTCTGTCTGTCTGTCTCTGACAGAGTCCCTTTATCTCGAGAACGATGCATATGTGCAAGTACTGTTACCTCCAAATCCCATGGCGGCAAGCCGGCAAGGAGGCTGGGAACTTAGCGGCGACGCCGCTGTGGGCACCATCGCAGCAGGAACGATGGCCGCTAAGTTGAACGTGTCCCAGAGGTGCATGGGCATCCGGATGGCCATGGACCGCATGATGCCTGCTTAGAGTGGACCCCTTTGATTGGGCAAGTGCCGCTTGAGGGACCCGGCCCGCACCCGTTTGCGAGCCAGACGACGAAAGTGCTCCACGAAATTCCACCGGCTGTCGAGGACAAGGCCTTGGTACATCGTCGCACCACTTCTGCAGTTATTTGGTAACCCGGTTGTGGAGTGTTCCGACGGCCACGAAAACACATAGCCTCGGACTTGCGCATGGCCACCTCGAGTCCCAACTACTGGATCCCCCCCACGATTCGACTGTCGCAACCACGTGTTTCGCTAGTTCGGCCTCATGTGGACTGGACTTAACTGGTTTTCCATTTGAAGTGGCCTACTTATCAGTTCTGTTATCCAATTTTAATCGTTTTATTTAGTTTTTATTCCATCTGAACCCGACTATCTTTGTTGTTTCGTTAATTACATTACGCATATCTTATTATGATAACCGCGACTGATCCACAGTGCCGGGCATACGATTAAGTAGGAACCCGTTTAGGGTTCTTTTTTTAAGTTAATGACAAAAAAATAATCCTGAAGTATGAATCAATATGCTGCAATAAGAATTTATCATCAGGAATATCGTAAACAAACTACTGCAATAACGATAAACCGGTATCGTGATCAGAGTAAAGGGTGGATGTCAGTCCACTATCGTCTATCGCTTCCATTCATTTTATAAATAATTAGTAGTACTCAATTGGTATTATTTTGTATCCGACGACCTTAGTAGTTTTAAGTTGCTAATTATTTTGTTTCTAGTTCTAACCTAACCTTACAATTGAGTAGGCACTAATCTATACACCTATCTAAACTTTATATATATAAGTAAAATAAAATTTTTTGTTTGTAATATTGAAATATATTTAATTTTATTAATTGAATTTTTTACCGGACGACCGGCTGGTAGTCGGTTTCGGGGGTCGCAGCGGCTGGGGCGTGAGGATATTCGGTCTTTCACGGGTACTGCCGTCTACTTTGCTAGGATTTCTGATTTACTGCTTCGCAGAAGGAGGCCGCCGTTCCTTTCCCTCTCGCTCCAGACCATGGACTGAACCACAGCCCATCGAGAGCGGTCGCCGCCGTCGATCGCTTCCACGATGACACTTTCTTAATTGCTTCTGAAAGTATTTTCTATACTTATAACAATTTATATGCAATTTTGAAAAAAATGGTCTGTGTGTCTGTCTTTTTGCTCCGGCTAATGTAGGAAAAATCTGGACTGATTTACCCGGTAGAGGACACTAATGTTCATAAATTCCACACGAACAAAGTCGCGATTAACAGTTGTTACAGTAACAGAACAGCGGTGGGCAACGCAAACTGCAGATAAAAAAATTCAGTCAACTGCGATTTGAATTAGACTTCAATTAATAGGTACAAAGTTGTAAAAAAGACCTGAGACCTTACCACGAGTTCTTAACGCGATCCATTCGCCGACCTAAACTGAACTGTTAAAGGAATGGAACAATATAGGGTGTATAGCTCTTTCTCGCTCGCACGCTTGACCCCCGATACACTAATTGAACTTTCTATTTATGCCTGGATTGACACTGCTAGTGATGAGTTTTGACCAAAGTGAACTTAATTGGTACAGAAAATACCTCTTAGACCTGTTTATTTATCACACCTCTTAATTTATCAAGCATAATGAAAATTATTACCTATCGGTAAGTAAACCTATAGGTACTAACGGACACATTGTTGTTTGTTTTGGTAACAAAATTGTTGTTTGACATTTTTGTTGCAAAAAGAAAAAAAGTTAATGCCCTACGGTGTGGGTCGTGTAAGAATATTTTCACTAATGTTTTTGTTTTTCAGTACGGAACACTACAGTTTGAGTGTGCGATTGTAACGTGGTAAGGTGGAGCACCGATAAGAGCATCGTCAGCAGCGTGCCAGCCAGTGGAACGCATGGCATACACAGCGGCAGGCGTGATTCACACGTGCGTAAGAACCGACAGCAAAAAACATGAAAATATTTTATCTTTTACGAGTTAACACCACTACTTATTTACTGATTGTTGTAGCTGATGTTGTAAAGACATGATATCTACAGAAAACCAGTTCAATGATTTGTTATATAAACTAACTGATATGTTTTATTTTTCTAAAACAAGAAGATAAAACTATTATTAATTACATAGTTTATATTTTTAACACAACATGTTCATTACGTTTCACTGGTAGTTAAATATAGACTAAACATCGGAAAACTTCGATGTTTAGTTTCTAAGTACAAATAGGAAACTACCTACGTAGGGTGATTGCGCTGGTTTACCGTCCAGTTCCACTATTCGTCCATTTGACTAAGCTACTACAAACATATGCGTAAAACTTGAATACAAACCTACCTTCCCGCGCAAGTTTGGACTTTTTGCGATCCGTAATGTCTAAGCTCTATTAAGATGAAAATTTGATAGACAATTAGCAAATTTAAAAAAATTAACGTCAGTAGCCACTTCGCATCCGCGCCTTGAATAAGCCATCGAGCTAAAAAAAAAAATGCCGACGAGAAACGTTCATGGCAAGTTTAATTAATGTTATAGCTAGTTTACGGAATATTTTTGGCACGTATCTATGTTTATAAGCATAATAAATACAATTTAAAGTTTTTTATATACATTTTTTTAGCCATCTTAGATAAATATAGTGAACTAATACTAGCATATCAATTTTGCAAACTATTTGGTTTTCGTCCACATGGACGGAAACACAATCAGCTAGGTGAATATTTGTAATGGTCATTTTACTTCAACAGACCTATAAAATACTGAATATTTTCTCTCAATATGATCTTTATTGCTATTAGATTAGATATTTTAGTTTCCATCCACTCCTTTGTAAGTGTTGCGCAAATAAAACAATATTTAAAAGACGTGGGCGAAAACTAAAAATACCTTAAAAAGTTGTTAGTTTTTGTCCATAAACGAATACTGGGGTGGATGAAAATTAAGAAATAGTTATTCTGCTGAAATCTTAAATGAAATAATTAAACATAACGGCAATTTCAGACTGAAAAAGATATATTTTTGTTAATTTGTTTATTCTATACACTAATATAACAAAGCGTGCGCGCTTTGTTTAAACGTGCTAATCTCTGGAATTACAAGCCGAATTGGAAAAATATTTCTGTATGCGATAGTCAGGACGAATAGGTACTATCAATAAGGTAAATAACATCGCGCTACGACTCACAGAAGCGGGGCAGTAACTAAAGATGCCGTGAAACCGTGGCGGACAGTTGGTTATAGCTGATAAAAAAGAATACCTAAAAGATAGAGATAGAATACACAGAAGCTACTATTAAATAGTAGATATCTTGCTGATTAAGTAAAAGTATAAATAATTGTTTTTTACTTAATAATTAGCCTACACTCCTTTTTCTATAATGCGGTCGAAAACTAGCTCACATTTGGACGAAAACCAATTTTTTTTGGACGATAATTAACGAAATCCCGACTTTTTCAAAAAAATATTTTTTATAATAAAAGCAATGAAAGTGATACATTTTCATGTGATGGTAACCTAAAGAAGACTATATAAGTAATAGAAATAAATATGATACATAAATGTAAGGGTACTTTAGGATATTTATTTCACATCACAAAGCTGGCAACTCCGATAATTGGACGAAAACCAGCGCAATCACTCTATTTCCTATTTGTTCGGGCCTTATAATAAAACTAGATCAAAAGTCAATATGTATTTATTGAAACTTCATGCAACACAAACGTACAAAGACAGACTTAATGCCTTAGGCAATATAATGTAGACAAGGAAGTTAATATCTAGAAAATTGCAGTTTCTCATGATACGCACAATATACAGTATTAATGAATAATAGTCTATTTATACCGATATATGTACAAAGAGATTATGATGGCAATGCCTACATTGTTCGCATTTACTATCAATTTCCGACTTAATGAGTGGTAGGCATGTTTTCGCATAGTTTAATAAACACGAGAGATTATTACGGAGGGTGTGCGTACGATATTAAGAAATTTTTCAACGTCGTAATAGCATGAGTCGCATATCATATTAGGCAAAAACAGGGAAATGGAATATTTGGAAGCTTTCATTTCCTTTCTTAGTAATCTACCTGCTTACCTAAAATTTGCGAAGTTTGCATCGAATACCGAACCTACTCCTGAAGTAGGTAATACTTGGGTATTAATGATGCCGTTAGGGCTGTAGGATTATGGCGGTAGTTCCCCTCTTTGAGGAGTGGCTGGAAAGGCAACACGGCGTCCTTACCTTCCGCATGATGAAGGTCCTCACCGGACATAGTAAGTGCGGGAGGTTCCTGCACCTAATTCGTGCGGAAGAAACGTCCGGGTGTCGCCATTGCGTGGACCACCCGGAGGACACGGTGGAGGTGTGCCCCGCTTCGGAAGAACAACGCCGTGTCCTCATGGGGGGGGAGGGGGGCAATTGGCGGCGGCAATCTCTCTCGCTGGGCGTTGGTACAGGCCATGATTCGGAGCGAGGAGGAGTGGCAGGCGGTCGCCTCCTTCTGTGAAGCAGTAATGCTAGACAAGGAGGCGGCGGATCGCTTGAGGCAACGGTCCTCACGTCCCAATCGCTGCCGGGATTCCGATTCCGATTTCCGGCCACCGTAGGCGCGGGCTTGCGGATGGCGAGCAATGGGTAACTCGCCGTCCGACCGTCCGGTAACCGTCCGGACCGAGCCCAAGTCGCCGACGGCGCGTACTGTTCCACGCGCGTCTCAAGGAGATGTCAGCAACTGTAGGGGCCCAGCAGGGTCTTAGCCTACTGGGGCCAAGGGTCTGATTCTGAAAGGAAGACTCGGCCCTGGTACGAAAGGCAACGAAGAAACAGGAGTGGGTTTTTAGTCAGTAAAAGTCTGACACTATCTCTCGCTCCACCCAAGAGTGGGAATGTAGGTAATAAGATGATTTCCCACCGAAAAAAAATGGCTGTAGGATAGTCCGGAAGAGTTACTGCGGCTCTGGAACGCAATTTTTCTCAGATCTCTTCAATAATTCGATGCAATACTTGTATTAATGCAATTAAATACAAACAAATATTCAATTTAATTAATTATATAAAATTTAAAGTAAAGTTTGCAATCCACCGCGTCGGAATCGAAGCATACGCAGTGTACGAGCCGTCGTCGGTATTTACAAAATGCCGATAGGGTGCGTCTACTGCATTTGGATTTTACATCGGCAATTTTGGGTATTTTCAAAGCAATCGAGTTCGCCTGTTCACGTGTTGGAGGATAGTGACGAGGATATTATAATCATTAGTTGTTTGTTATCAGCAGAGAAGAAGAAAAACATAAGGAAACGTGTGGCTTCATAAAATAAATTTAAAAAGGCCTCTTTTCGGAAAATTATGATAATGTAAGCAGCGAGTTGTGGGTCGCGGGTTCAAACCCAGCCAGGCGCATTACTTTGTGTAATTTATATCATCACCACTGCTCTCAAAACGGTGAAGGAAAACATCGTGAGGAAACCGGAATGTCCTGGAACCAAAAATTCGGATATATGTGACATTCACCAATCCGCACTGGGCCCGCGTGGTTTATTACGGCCCATTCCCTCTCCTAGAGAAAAGAGGCCTGAGTCCCAACAGTGGGAACATTAAAAGGCTGATTATGCTTATTATTATGATAATGTTTATGTTTAAGATTGTAAAGCTCTTCATATCTTTCAACTAAAGTAATTAAAACTTCTTCTTTCATTGTGAATCGTCGCAACAAACACGTCAGACCCCTAGACAAGTTATGACCGTTTCGTTTCGATTCTCTTTCGTCGAACGCCTCGAGTAGGCCACGTCTCCGATTGCTTTACTCTGATGTCATCTCAACGCTCAGTCACGTGGTCAGAACAAAGGAATCAGAGGCGTCGCCTACGCCGCGTTCGATGCAAGAGAACCGAAACGAAACGATCGTAACTTGGCTAGGGGGGCAGAACTCAAAGCGATTGGGATCCGATTGGCGCATTCACTGCGGATGACGTCACCGGCAGAAATACCGATCTCTGGTGCAGTAATAATAATAATACGAGTAAAAACGTAAAGTAACAATTTTAACTTAGAACTAGTGTTAGCAACATAACGAACAAATAGGTACTTATTTTAAGCTGGGTGAGACGCACCGAACCTGGGGAATGTCTATCTGATTGCGTGCAGTCGTGTCCACCGCCCCAAGATCGGAGAGTCCCATCTGTCAGCCAGCATTCTGAGAATGGTGTTGGGGCTGGCGCGTACTCGGCATAGCAAAGAGACACACCTTTTACTCATAATGCACGGGAAACTGTCGACGTTAGCGTCGGCAAACATGTCGGACGCACTACAATAACGCGGCAGCCCCAGCAACACCCGGAACGTGTTGTAATATTGGACACGCAGGTCGCTGTATGCTTTCTACGTAAAGCTCACCCACTAACTACACGTGTAAAAAAATTGGCAGTAAGCTTTGAAAAGCGTTACCTTCACCTGCGTCGCACAACATGCAAACTTGTGGGCCAACATGCCACATCGAACAGCCAGCGACCTGCACTCCCTCTTCACATCCGTGTTGTCCCTCAAATCGTCTGAGACCCAGTGACCCAAATATTTAAATTTTGCAACTCTTTAATTTAGCGGTGTTCCGCACAACACTATTAGTGGTACACTGGTATAGCATTTACTGCCAGCTTTAAAAATCATGATGTAATGCCAATCCAGTGCACGCTGTACCATTCAAATTATATAAAGCAACAAATCGGACCGCTCCGTACGCTCCAATCCCGACACAGTGGACGCTTAGCTTAAAAGTTGCTCCACCCGGATCGGGAGGAAATAAATAAATAGGTGTATATTAGTAATGTAGTATCGTATTTTTCCGATTCACGATTCAGTTTCGATTTCACTAGCAAACGCTATATTTAGGAGTCATTTATTCTATCTACTGGAAAAATCATTAGGCAAGTTAAAAGTTTCCTGGACAATTACTTAGTTGTTCATAGCGCCTAATGAATAGGTATTGATTGTTTTTGGTTGCCTGTGTAATGTTGAGATTTATTATAGTATTTCTAATCTTAAACGTAGATAAGTGTAGTCTGTAAATGAAAATTGTATTACATAATAATATTATATGATTACTATTTTGTTGTACGTATGTAGACTAGCACTTTGCCCCTCGCGAGAATATTTTCATAAAAACTTCAACATCCTTTAAACTACGAGGAGTTCACATCGGCGTCGGGTCGACGATGAAATGCTTGGGACTTGTTCTCGACAGCCGATGGGATTTCGAGGAGCACTTCCGACGTTTGGTTCCCAAACTGAATCGGACCGGGGCTGCCCTTAAGCGGCTCCTGCCCGACCTGGAGGGTCCAGACGGAGGGCGCCGGCGCTGCGGAAGTAGCCGGCGGCCCGGCTGAACGCATGCCAGAGGGTCATGGCCATACGGATGGTGCGGGGATACCGGACGATTTCCCGCAAAGCGGCGAGCCTCCTTGCCAGCCTGCCACCATGGGATCTGGAGGCAACAGGCGTGGCTGGAAAGACCTCATGGCGTCCTTGCCTTCCTCATGAAGCAGATTCTCAACCGACATGGTACGTTCGGGAGGTTCCTGCATCGGATTATGGACATCGGACACTATGTGGACCGCCCGGAGGACACGGTGGAGCACACGGTGGAGGTGTGCTCCGCTTGGGCAGAGCAATTCCGTGTCCTCGTGCGGGCGATCGGCGGCGGCGATCTCTCGCGTCGGGCTTTGGTATAGGACATGGTTCGGAGCGAGGAGGAGTGGCAGGCGGTCGCTTCCTTCTGCGATACCGTAATGCTAGCAAAGGAGGCGACCGATCGCGTGAGGTAACGGTCCACACGCCCCAACCGCCGCCGGGATACCAATCCTGATTTTCGGCCACCGTAGGCGAGCAATAGGTGGCTCGCTGTCCGACTGGCCGGTAACCGTCCGGACCTCCGCCCCGCGCGTCGCCTCATACCACAATTTCCTAAAAAACGTTCGTGCTCAGCCTTCTGTGCAAAGTTCGGGCTCGCGAAGATACGTCAGCCGCGATTTTGTGTGTGGGATAATTTTTTTAGTGGTTTTCTGGTGGTTTTAAAAGTTGACTCTCATCATTATCGTCATCATTTCAGCCGAAAGACGTCCAATGTTGGACATAGGCCTTCCCAAATGTCGCCACAATGACTAATCCTGCGCGTCTCGCATCCATCAGATTCTTGCGACCTCACCAGGTCATCTGTCCACCTTGTGGGAGGCCTTCCTACGCTGCGTCTTCCGGTACGTGGTCGTTATACCAGAACTTTTCGTCCCCATCAACCATCTGTTTTGCGAGCAATGTGCCCTGCCCACTGCCACTTAAGTTTGGCGATCCTTCGGGCCATGTCCGTAACCTTGGTTCTCCTGGAACAGTACGCGCAGTCGACGACTTGGGCCCGGTCCGGACGGTTACCGGACAATCGGAAGGCGAGCTACCCATTGCTCGCCGTCCGCAAGCCCGCTCCTACGGTGGCCGAAAATCGGAATCGGAATCCCGGCGGCGATTGGGGCGTGAGGACCTTTGCCTCACGCGATCGGCCGCCTCCTTTGCTAGCATTACTACTCGGGCGTTTCTTCCGCACGAATCCGAGGAACCTACCGAACTTACCATGACCGGTAAGGACCTGCGTCATGCTGAAGGTAAGGATGCCGTGAGGTGTTTGTTGAGTGTAAAATCCTGCCGGTATATGAGATGCGCTATTAGTTAAATTGGACCATTACTGCCACCAAGAGTACAAAATCAGGATTGTAAAATTAAGGCCTCGATAAAAGTTTAGTTCCAACAATATTCAACAGTCTGCATAGCTGCAGACATCGAATGTGCGTCAATTCCCAAACGGGTGTTTAAATATAAAACGACGAAATATTTCCTAAGTGTATCAATGAAAGCATGATAGTTTCCTAAATTATAATTATATTTTGTAATGTAAATTGAATTTAAATTGAGTTAAATTAATTGAATTGTTTTGAATTGAACTGGATTGAATTGAATTTAATATGATATTTGTGTGTAATGACAATGTTTGCAATATAATTTAATAACACGGGAGCTACGTCTGCCAACATACTGCTATGCTGTTTGGCAGAAGTATATATGGATTGTAAAATTTTCTAAAATACAAATAAAGCATTAAAAAAACATGTATATAATCGAATCTAAATAAATACCATAAAACAGAAGGTAGCTAATGTCCTTGCTTTCTAACGTTAGGTGCTATTATTAGTTGTTTTCATAAACTGTACCTACCTAATGTAAATAATCAGACGTATTTAACTAGTTTATTTGTGTTGGTTAGGTATTTACCATTTGACGTAGTATTTATTAATCGCTTTACATATTACGACTATTAGCTGTAGTAAACATGAGTACCATTAATAAACTATATTTAAGTGCAGTTTATATTAAAAAATAATTAAACAGTTCAGAGTCTGGCTTAATATAGTTAATATGTATTTAGGGTGATGCAATCAAACCGTTGTAGTGCAGTTTTCTGTTAGTACAAAATATTACTCTCTGAAATCTTATGCGAATAAACTTATCTACAGTAAGTAGTACCTATGTATAATAAGTTCCTGCAACAAACAATTTATTTTATTGCACCCTTATGCCAAGTGTTTTGTTTTTCAAATATTATGCATGCTTCTGTTGGTGTTCATTGTACGTTTTTTTTTTTTTTTTTTTTTATTGGGTGGGAAAATCATCCTAATGACATCCCCGCTCTTGGGCGGAGCGGGAGATAGTGTCAGACTCTTACTGACTAAAAACCCACTCCTGTTCCTTCGTTGCCTTCGTCCCAGGGCCCCGGGTTCCGCTTTCACACTACCCGTGGCCCCAGTAGGCTTCGACCCTGCTGGGCCCCTACGATTTGCTGACATCTCCTTGAGGCGCGCGTGGAACAAAACGCGCCGTCGACGACTTGGGCTCGGTCCGGACGGTTACCGGACGGTCAGACGGCGAGCCACCCATTGCTCGCCGTCTGCAAGCCCGCGCCTACGGTGGCCGGAAATCGGGATCGGAATCCCGGCGGCGGTTGGAGCGTAAGGACCGTTGCCTCACGCGATCGGCCGCCTCCTTAGCTAGCATTACTGCTTCGCAGAAGGAGGCGACCGCCTGCCACTCCTCCTCGCTCCGGAGCATGGCCTGAACCAAGGCCCGGCGCGAGAGATCACCGCCGCCGATTGCCCCCACGAGGACACGGCGTTGCTCTGCCCAGGCGGGGCACACCTCCACCGTGTGCTCCACCGTGTCCTCCGGGTGGGCCACACAGTGGCGACACCCGGGCGTCGTTTCCGCTCGAATCCGGTGCAGGAACCTCCCGAACTTACCGTGTCCGGTGAGGACCTGCGTCATGCGGAATGTGAGGACGCCGTGAGGTCTTTCCAACCACGCCTCAAAGAGGGGACTTACCGCCATAATTGTGGCGTGCCCAGTGTTCATTGTACGTAAAGATCCTAATTAAGGCCTAATGACTTGACCGATCGAAATAGGTACAAAATTAAAAAAAAAATGACGACTGATCTCGATGAATGAGTTTAATAATTAGGTAATTTTTGCGTAAATGTACCTACGTGTTGGCATCACTTTAAAGTGATGCCAACACGTAGGTATGGGTATTTTACTACCCTATTGTATGGGTATTTTACTCTAAGATTTTGCTATATATGAGAAAAAATTTAAAAATATATTATTACGATAGCTCAGGCAAAAAAGCAGTCGTTAAGTGTTAGTTTTGGTTCATAAAAAAACAAAATGTTTTTTTAAATTCAATTCAAAGTTTTCAGTTCCTTTATCACCATGAAATAATAGACACCATGTTATTACGTCATTCGGCTGTGTAAACTAAAGTGACAGCTGTCAACTGATCGGCCATATTGAGTGAATATCAGTGCATTTATTTACTCAGCCAACTGACGTCACGACTACAGAGTAAATATGGCGTCCACTACGTCGCGTTCTGCATTTTCGTTAAATTACGCGCGAAATTTGAAAATGTAAATTTTAAATGTATTTTTAGGGTACTTAGCGACAGAATAAATTTTTTATGTTTTTTTTTAGTGGTTTATTAGCACTATAGAATCTAATTGAGACTCTTTTCAATAATGAGTGTATTATACTATTGAAAATATTTAAAAAATTGTAGATTCTTAATTTTCTTATAAAATGTTTTTCATTTTAAAAAGTCTAGTTTGGAATAGGTACTTTGACGTCGAAAATATTCGTTATTTATAAATAAAAAAGGGTCCAACTTATTTATTATATATTGGGCTTCTGTAGGTAAGTAGATGTTTAATTTCCTAAACCATTCCACCATATTTTATTTGCGGCTGTTACAGTAATTGAAAATAAACGATAAATTACACAAACTCGGGAAAAACAAAAACAAGTCCAAAACCAAAATGTTTTTACGCGTTAAAACTCCATTTCATGTTTTCATTTCCGAACGGATGTTCACGAAATGTGTAAGTGCGTATTTTAAATAAAAATAAAACAACACGCTGTGTAAGATGTTTAATGTGTAAATGGAAAATCCCGCTGAAATAACCTTTCCATACGAATATAGGTGTTTACTATAATAAGTAATGTTTAACTAATATTACTTAACGATACCGTCGCTACAGTGTGTGCACTATCAACAATGTGTATATTTTTAACACAATATGTAACGTTGAAAAAAAAGGAAGTAGCAAAATGTTCCTATTAAAATTCGAACATTTTTTTTATCCGGGAATGTTTTTTATGTCTCAAGTTACGCTGCGGAAATATTTGAAAGAGTTTCCATGGCGCTGGAACACTAAGAGTAACTAAAGGACCCAGGTGGGTTTTAGTCACTTTTAGTTAGTAAAAGTCTTACACGGCCTCTAGCTTCATCCTAGAGCGAAGTCATTTGATGACTTCCCATCTCAAAAAAAGATCTCAAGCTACAAATACAAAGATGTCTTCTTAAGTACTTAGGTACCAACCTAGGTAGTAAGTAACCTACTGATTTATCACGGCATGCTACAATGCGATTATGGGACTGACCTTTCCTTCAAAGTGATTTATGCAATTGCTATAAAAGAAAACAATGATCGCTGTAGAATTTGACTTTGATTTGCCTTTTCTTTAGATGGTAAGGATAATAATCAAATAACATATTTTTAGATAGAAGATTGTCTTGTTTGATCAAAGATAAAGTTTGTGAAGATCTAAATTATTTATATTACTAGGTGTGTTGTTTGACCACAGTATCATACCATGACCGTGCTAAGAACGTGTCAGACCAAATCTTTTTATTGAAAAGTATGAGACATAGAACACTATACCGTTCCTTCACCGACTAACACCATCACATGTCATGCACGGAATGTATCGGCACCGGCAATATTTCATTTTCCGATAAGGTCGGTGACGGAATAGTGTAGTAGGCTTGTCGGTATTGTCTTTTTCTAGAGACCGAACGAAGATTCGGTTCCGGTTTCGATGTGACCGAATATTCGGCTCAAGAGTGGCCGAATATTCGGCTTGACCGAAATTAGCATTTTAAAGCTGACGATTGTGTTAGAGGCTTAAAAACTGACTGTGTTGTATGTCTGTGTGAACTATCTTTTGCGCTAATTAAGCTTATCCATATAAATGCATATAAAAATCTCGTAGTTGTGACACGGTGTTTGTTTTGTTTTCACAATTCCTCCGAAACGGCTTGATGGTGATTATTATGATTTTTAACCGACTTCTAAAACAGGAGGAGGTTCTCAATTCGGATGTTTGTATTTTTTTTTATGTTTGTTCGCGCATAACTTCGTCGCTTGCCAACCGATTTGAAAAATTCTTTGTTTGTTGGAAAGGGTATACTTCCCAAACGGTCCCATAGTCACCAAATCGGGATCTGATGATGGAATCTTGGCGAAATCGAGGGAAGTCGTTTATTTATTTTTTTGTAAAAAGTTTTTTTTTTGTGTATTGTTGGTAGGTCTTAAAATAGGTCGTAGGCTATTTATTACCCTCTACCCCCTTCCCCCATATTTTTCTTTGTTAATTTATATAGCAGAATAACATTTGCCGAGTTGGCTAGTATTTCCTTAATTATTAAAACTTCATGCAACACAAAAGTACAAAGGCGGACTTAATGCCTTAGGCATTCTCTACCAGTCAACCTAGGGTGGTGAAGAGAAAATGTGGCAGGTGCATAAAAATATAAAAGATTATTAAGAAAATAAGGGTTCAAAAGTATGTATGTATACAAAAAAAAAATACAAATATAATTTAGTATAATATATATTTATATAAAGAAAGGGGTTATTGAGACGACTTCACTATTTGTGCAGAAAATAATTTCGCAACATCCGCTTAAATGCATTCAGACTAGTGGCCGTCCTGATCTCGAGAGGAAGCGCATTTCACAGAAGTATGGATTGTATATGAAACGAAGAATGAAAAAAAAAACCAGAACTTTATACTTACTTGGGTACTTATTTGTGAAAAATAAAAAACACTCGAAAGCATGCAGTATTCTTTTTAGCTATGCGTAAATATTTCACCGTTTTTTATTTTA
The DNA here is from genome assembly GCA_949316375.1 of Mythimna vitellina. Taxonomy (NCBI): domain Eukaryota; kingdom Metazoa; phylum Arthropoda; class Insecta; order Lepidoptera; family Noctuidae; genus Mythimna; species Mythimna vitellina. The sequence goes on from OX438686.1 coordinate 14,793,973, forward strand.
TTTTATGACAGCTTAATTAAGTTTAACTAATTAAATGTGTTAAATAACACAGATACCTATGTTAATATGAACTAAGATACCTAAGTAAGGCATTAAGTAGATATAGTTATCGTTATTGTGAATTAATGGAACATGTTCGATAAATAATGGTTGCACAGTAACTTCTTGGAATTAAGTAGATTCTCTGTGTATTTCAATAATTTATAATAAGCTTTTAAATAAAAATGGTAGTACTACAGTAGGTAGGTACTATTCGGGTGTAACAGCAGTTAACCCTGATTAGTATTAACTCACACTCGAACTTGGTAGGTACGACGCGACGATGGACCAAACTTACGCTGAGTAAGGCCTATTGTTCATGGCTTCATAGACGTCAAATACACGACGGCACGACAATGTTGTCGCTTCGTCGACATCGTTTCATGCTTTTGTAGGCTTACACCAAGCGTATTATGACGAATATCCGTCTATGAAGCTACGCGTCCGTGGACAGTAGTCCCTACACGCTCGGCCTTGGTACGGACGGACCAAATCCGTCATACCATGTTCGAGTGTGTATTAAAACTATTATTAGACTGAATCGATAATATGGTATAATCCGCGTTAAGGAAATTAAATCTAACAGTGAGTAGATAATTTTCCATAAGGCACATGAGATACCATGTGATTTAATAATGAAATAATGATCTATCTTCTATCAATCAAAATAAAAATGTACCTATTGCTAAGCACCAAACTCGAGAATGACGACCACTTAGTTACCTACATTTTTTTTTAAACTAGGTACCTACCTACTTGTTGAATTTTCAGGAAGGTTGTTTTGAAGAAAAAATTGAAAAATTGTACGGACACCCGTAAAAAACACATTTTTCTTTATAACATTCGTACTGATCCTAGCTGTCAATATTAGGGTTAACTGTCAATCCCTTTATCCGTAGATTTGTTATTTTTTCTTTTTATCTATAGGTACTTATATTATAAAGGGAAAGAATTTGTATTTTTGTTTGTAAGAAATATACTCACAAACTGCTAGGGCCATTTTAAAAATTCATTGACCAGTAGAATGTTCCTTTATCACTGAGTGACATAGACTATATATTTTCTACTCTCACACGGGCGAAGTTGTAGGCAGAAGCTAGTTTACGATATAACGTTTAAGTTTCTCACTTGCCTAGTTATTTATCTATTAGTTTATCTTTATTATTTATGGATTGTAATAGTTTTTAAGAGAACGACGTCTATCGGGTCTGCTAGTTTTGAATAATATTTATTTTAATGGTGACACAGTGGTCTTCGCCTTAAGTGCTCATGCGCCGGTCCTATGACAGCATGACGCTAGCCGCGTGGTCGGTGACTTTTGTCATCATGTATCCTTATCTCGACGCTACTGCACTGATAATACGGCCGCTATTATTTTCATTGGCTGCGCGGAGGGCGTGCGCGCCCCCGCCTGCCTCTATAAAATCGACATACATCAAAATAGTTCTACATTTATTAATCTCGCGCCGCGCTTGACGCGTCACGTTTGTCTAACAAACGTAACATTAACACACCTTTTAATTAGTTTTAATTTTTAGTTATTTTTTTTAACGGTAAGTTTAATATTATTGTGTAACTTTTCAATTCATTTTCGTTTTTATTTTAATGAATTGAAGAGTTACCTGCTGATATTTTTTTTTACAAAACTTTTCATTTTTCAGTGGTATTTAAACGAATATTATTTGCAATTCAATGAACACAGTTCTGACTGTTGCAAATTAAATTGGCCAATAGGAATTATACAGATCTGCAGGTATCCGGGCCATAATGCTGACTTATCTGTGCTCACGATCAAGGACCGTGATCCCGATTACAAAAGAATTGTGGCATCTATTGCAGTATCTGCATATATAACTTGATCTCGAACTATATCAGTAGCTTTGTGTATCGAGTGATAATGCAAGAGATAAAATTATTTGCATTTTGTTTTTGCACTGTCATACGTAGCTAGAATTCAGAATAAATCTAGGTAGGTAGGTACTTACGACAATCTCAGACGTTAATCTGCATGGTTCTCAAACTTCTCATAATGATTTGACAATTACATGTTTGCTGTAAATATAGACTTGAAAAGAGACAGATCTCTGAGTTAGTTTCGGTGTTTCTTCTCAGGGTAGTCAGCTAGGAAACATCGGCCTTATCTAGCAAAAGTTTTTTTAAAAATCTTTTTGCAAAAATAAAATACAACCGACTTCATATTTCGAATGTCGGTGTTTCTATAATAGTTTTGTCTCTTTGTAATTTAACATCGACTTCCGAAACTAAAGTTATTTTGCATTTTGTTTTTTTTTTTACATGAATTCGGTTGTATTTTTTTTTTGTAAAAAGTTGTTTATTTTACACTTTTTAGTTGCCGTACCACAACTAAAAAGTACCCCTCAGTCAAACTTGAAGTCATCGCGTACACGTATAGGTGTCAAAGCAATTTTAATTGTCACGACTGTTCTGTTTATGGATCGGTACTCCTCATAGGATCACACCTATGAGGAGTTCCGATCCATATGTAACAATATTTCTATGGGTCCAACTCGGAAGTATAACCTTTCAATTAAAAAATAATTTTCAAAATCGGTCCACAATTGATAGAGAAATCGGTGAAATAACATAAGAAAAGAAATACATTCAGCCGAACATAGAACCACCTTCTTTTTGACGTCGGTTAAATAATTATCATTTATAAAACAATTAAAATCAATTTCTGCAGGGATCGATTCAATCATGTACTTTAAAAAAGATCCTCTTCCTGTTTACTGATAATATAATTTTGACATCGTTACTTGGTAAACATCACATGAGATCCATTTTACAATAATTATTTCGTTATTAGAATAGTTAGCAAGCGAGTTCGTTAGTATGTATTTTAAGGAATGAATGAATCATCGTACTTACTAATGAGTGATCGAATCTAATTGCAATCTATTTGTAATAATGGGGTTTTCCTAGAATTAATAAAATTCGATTAAATATTCATTATAATGTTTTTATAATTCACTCAGCGTTTTTCTTTTGGCCCCGACACTAATTAACCTAAGTACTGTACTTAGTAAATCATCATGATATATAAAGCCTTGATAACACTGATCACACGGCTTTCCGGAGTAGTTCTATTTTAACAGTCGATCTTCACGTGCCAACGGGATATTTTTTTTTTCGGCCTTTGCCTTATAAAGGTGACTGCTAAACTCACGGCCTGTCCCGGATACCTTTGAGGGGAACTGCTAGTTCCAATCAAAAGACAGTAATTTTAATTATTTAACATTTGTTACAGATAAATATAGAATAAAAAATGGCTTATCTACAGTCGATGCCTAAATCTGAAACCATCAGGCTTCGTGAAAAATATGTTGGGTAAGTTATTTCTGGACTTAATTTTTTTAGATTTATTTCTTCTTTACTTACCAATTAGTCAGATTGTGCTTACTTTATTCACAACTAGCTGGTGCAAGCGGTTTCATCCACAACAAACTCGTGAAACACCACCATGCCACCAGCACCATTTAGTTAAATTTTCAAGAAGTTTTTTTTTTTTGCGCCAAACTCTATTTTTTTTTTCTAAAATAATGATAGCTTTAAGTATTCCTTATAACATCAAATATCGACCAGTAAATGTCCCGTCAAAATCGGTCCAGCCGTTACGGAGATTAATCGGAACAAAAAGACAGTCAGGTAGACAAACGAACAAAATTTTTCGAAATTGCCTTTTTGCTATAGGTACCGAATATACTTTCAGACACTTCAATTTATATGTATGTATAGATGTAGGTAATGAGTTAATTTTTGTTACAGAGACGCGTGCCAATTATTCTTCCGTTCGTCTCCTTTGAAAATTGTGCGCGGTGTTGCCCAGTACATGTATGATGAGACGGGCGAAAGATATCTCGACTGCATTAACAATGTTGCACACGGTAGATATTGTTGTTATCTATATTTTGCGTAATTTGCGTTATTAAAGCCACTTAAGGTCATTTAAAACCAGTGTAGACCAGATGTTATCTGGCTGAAATATATTTTCTAGACAATGTTATAAAGTCAATGATAACCCTAGCCCGCAGCCGACTGAATTTTTCAACAGTGCCCAGATCTTTTAGGAGCAATTATTATTTATCGGGCAAGATTTTTCACGGTATGGCGAATTAAGCTACTTGGCTAAATAATCTCCACTAAAATATCCCGATTAGATCTATCCTTGGTTGACGTCGCTGATTCATTGTTTGTTTTGCAGTTGGCCATTGCCACCCACATGTGGTGGAAGCTGGCAGAAACCAAATGTCGTTAATATCGACTAACAATCGTTATCTTCACGACGAGCTTGTTATTCTTGCCGAAAGGCTCGTCAAGACATTGCCAGAACCATTGTCGGTTTGTTTCTTCGTTAACTCCGGCTCGGAAGCTAACGATCTTGCCTTGAGGCTTGCCAGGATCCACACCAAAAACAAGGATGTCATTACACTAGACCAGTGAGTATTTTTTATTTTGGAAAGCAATCTTATTGTAATTTTCGGGGATCTCTTGGGGTTACTCAGGACTTATCGGCATTTAACTTAATGGGACTTAAGGCCTTATTTGTACATTATTCAGTAATTGAGGAAAAGAGTCACTCTGCAGTCGGCACAATTAATATTATACTATTCAGTACAATATTGATGCCATAAATCTGTATATATATTCATTAAGAAAAAGACAGTGATCGCGACACGAATACTGTAAGGTGCATTGAAGTGAGCACTATCCTTTAAAATTATTGGAGTGACACGATCCTTCATTACACTGAATACAGACTTGCATAAGGCCATTCTAATGTTCAGTCATCAAATAAGCATGCTAGATAAGTTAACTGTTTTGGAATAAATGTCATTTGCCTACTGTGGCGAACAAATGTTCAAGATAGAACGTCCCCTTCCTTCTTTTGTCAATACTTCGAGCTAGTCGAAGCGTTATTAGGGTGCTACTAGCGCCTGTTTGTTACAGCGCGTATCATGGCCATCTTACGTCTATGATTGATGTGTCTCCCTACAAATTTAACCTACCCGGAGGGCCAGACAAGCCAGAGTGGGTTCATGTGGTAAGTTACACATATTGACTGGGTTGCACACGTCCCGTAGTTGCATTAGTTTATAGGTCACGCTTTATCTTTATTTTTATCTCTAAACTATATTTGGATGTTCTTACATAATAATACAAATAGTTAGTTATTGGTAATGATAAAAATAATCTCTGTACCTAACTTGTAATGTAAAGATATCACGTTAGATGATGATTCATATTTATGAGTGATGTCTTTCTTTAACTGATTAGGTAAAAATTTAGTTAATTGTAATTAAAAATTAGTGGTTTCGTTATCACCTAAATAGCCTTATGTTTATTGAATTAGAAAAGACAAAGTAAACATCAATATAATTTTAAGTCGTTTAAAAAGTAGATAATAAAAAATGTCATCTGCTTTTTTATATATCACTTCAGTAAAGAGATTTAACTGCAGCTTCCCATTTAAATACATAATTGAATACGCATATTTTGATACAGGTGATTAAATTGCCTAATCATGATTAATTACCTCAAACAGGCACCAGTTCCCGATATATACAGAGGAAAGTATGTATATCCCAACGACTCACAAAATGAAGAAGAGTTAGGGAAACTGTACGCTGATGAAATTGGCGAAATCTGCAAAGAGACCAAACGTAAAAATGGTGGTGTTTGCGCATTTATTGCGGAAAGCCTCCAAAGTTGCGGTGGTCAAATCATTCCACCTGATGGGTATCTGAAAAGAGTCTTTCAGTGAGTATTGTACTTTTTATTTTCTTCTTTCCTATTTTGAACCTTAAATCAAGGCACTATGTTGCAAAATTAATTGTCTGTTAAGTAGAGGATTTGGTGTACTTACTTTATTGTACAATAAAGTATCACACTAATATTATAAAGGCGAATGTGTGTGTGCATGTTTGTTACTTCTTCACGCTCGAAAGGCTGAACAGATTTAGATGAAATTTAGCACACGGGTAGACCATCTTCCAGAAAGGCACATAGGATATTTTTATCCCGGGATAATTTTCTCTCGGGGCGATGTTTTACTTATACGCGAGCGAAGCCGCTGCCTACAGCTAGTGAATAATTAGAAACTTTTGTCTAGCTCTGGTTCGCAAGTAAGCAAAACGCGAACAACTATCGATTGCAGTTAAATTTAGATTCCAATTATTGTTTATCTATTGGCCTTGTGTTATTTACATGTAGGTACACTCGTTTAATAAATAGATAGGGACAATTGATACAATTGCCCTTTGATACCTAATAACGCTATGGAAGATATTGCTGGTTCTTATTTATTTATTTTTTACATTTATGAGACTTTTAATTTTTTTCTTTAAAAACTTTACAAATTTCAAATTTCTCCTGTATCGTGGGTGAGTCAACAAACACGTAAATTCACATACACAAGACACCATACAAATATTTGTTTCGTGCGGGAATCGAATTCACGACACGTAGCGTAGCAGTCAATCGCTCAACCACTGCGCCAACCATGCGTTCATTGACCGTATCATATTATCTTTGATAGCCGAATTAGCCAACGTTATCTGGGAAATTTTATTAAGACTCTCAAAATGATATGCGAAACAATTCACTTGTGATGTTACAGCAAGAAATTTCTAGGTATAGATAAAGGAGAGAGAACACTTTTACACTTGTACGTAATTTAGACCCAGATTTTCAAAATCTAAAACATAATTTCAGTCATGTTCGCGAAGCTGACGGTGTGTGCATAGCTGATGAAGTTCAAGTTGGATTCGGTCGCGTGGGCACGCATATGTGGGCATTTCAAACGCAAGACGTCGTGCCCGATATCGTGACTATGGGCAAACCCATGGGCAATGGGCATCCAGTCGCTGCTGTTATTACTACACCTGAGATTGCGAAGAGTTTCGCTGATACTGGAGTGGAGTACTTCAACACGGTAAATATTTAACTGAATATTATAAAATGAAAATCAAAACCATTTACAGGCACTTTTGAATTGTCAAGATGTCGGTCAGTCGCCAAAATGAAGATAATTGCACATTCCAAAGCGTAAATCTCTATGGAAAAGAATGTACAAGAAACATATTTTCAGTTAAATATTTCTTGTTACTTTTATTATGTTAGAACCATATAATTAAATAAAGTAAAAAAAAACAATTCGAAATATACAAATTAAAATAAGCCACTGGCAATTAAGAGATGATCAGTCTCAACTGACAGCGTGCGTTCACGAACATGATGCTTATATTAAGCAACACTAAACTCAGCCATTTTGATGGGGACCGAATGATCCAATCCAGGTATCACAATCAGTGAGACATTTGAGTGAGCATGACAAAGTCAACTGCCATGCATTTATGTCAAGTAGTAAATAACCTATAATATTGGATAGTATACAATAACCAATATTATAGGTATAACAAGAAAGGAGGAAGGGATTTAAGATGCTTGTAAACGCTTCTTGCATTAAAAAACGCCTTGTTACTTTAGAATTTTCCAAACGGAAAATAACAACAGACTTGCGCAGAAACGTGTTTTTCTCATTAGTTGTTATTAATAAGCAAGAAGTTTAAAACAGAGTATCGTATCTGCGCTAATCGTGTGATGCAACACCTGTTTTTATTATCTATCTGCTAAATGTTTGGCAAAACAATCTGATATAATATAGTTATAGGTTTATTTATATACCCACGCTATCTGCCGCGTATTCAAAGTGACCTATCTCTATTTTGCTTACAGATAGGAAGCTATTTATAGAGACATCTGAAAACTTGTTGTTATAATTCGGTATTCTTTTGCGCCCTTAACAAGGTGAATGCTACAGCTCGCGAAATTCAAATTTATCGAAAGTTAATTTTTGTGCTTGCCGCAAATTCATTTTTTTTTACCTTACTGTACGACACTGAATTGCAAATTGCAAAAACGCACGAAAATTTGAATTGCACGCAATTTTACCCTGGATCATATGTAGGTAACTCGTAGGTACTATTCAATTTCCATGAATTGTGGCTATTTATAACAAATTGTTCTATTTACTTGCAGTACGGTGGCAACCCTGTTTCCTGCGCAATCGCAAACGCAGTCCTCGATGTGATCGAAGAAGAGCGTCTGATGGAGCGTGCGAACCGTGTCGGCAATCACTTGCTAAACCGTTGTCAACAGCTGAAGCACAAACATAGCTTAATTGGCGACGTTCGAGGAAGGGGACTGTTTGTGGGAGTGGAACTAGTTACTGACAGGGAGACAAGGACTCCAGCGACGGCAGAAGCCAAACATGTTGTTAATAGGTACGTACCAAAAACGACACCTATCTGTCTATACTGACTAAAAACAGGGTAGGTTTTTAGTCAGTATGTTCCTTCTTTGCCTTCGTCCCAGGGCCCCGGGTTTCATTTTCGCACTACTCGTGGCCCCAGTAGTCTTCGACCTTGCTAGGATACTCCACACAAACTTTGGACCCCCCTTTCATGCACTTATGGGATGAATTTTGGAAAATCCTCTCGCCTTGTGAAAAATTTCACGTTCCTGGTCCTAGTAGTGTTGTCTGTGCCCTGATATGTCAGTCAGTTTTCTCCTTTTATTCATATATGTAGATAAAGTTTAAAAAAATAAATGAATTTATTTTTTATTAAAATCTATATATTTACAGGATGAGGGAGGAGAAGATTCTCATAAGTCGCGACGGTCCTGACAGTAACGTGTTGAAATTTAAGCCACCTATGGTGTTCTCGACACAAGACGCTGATCGGCTCATCGAAGCGTTGGACAGAGTTCTAGAAGAGCTAGACGGAACAAGGACATCCGTCACCAACATCAAGCTCCAGGTAATATATTTTATTTATAATTTTATTTTTAGGCTTATACATTGTATAATAAAATGTTTTAAGATCATAGAACTTAAGACTGGTTTTGAGATCAACAGAAAGGCGATCATGAGAATAGTACTGTCTGAGCTTTAAGTTAAATCAAATAGGGATTTAATTTAGATTTATCTTAATTACTATTAGTTTAAGAACCATAGTCTAGTCTGGCAAGACCTGCCTGCTGGGGCTGCGGGAAAGTTCGAAAGAGTTACCGTGGTTCTGGAACGTAAAGGGGAACTGAAGGAAAACGGGTGGATTTTAGTCATTAAAAATCTGACACGTCTCTCGCTTCACCCAAAGCGAGAGAAGTTATTTGAAAATTTCGCACCTAAAAAACCTACTATCAATATTCTAAATATAAATTGGATAAGGAAAATTAAAAATATCCTTATCTCTTCATAATAATAATTTTACCATCATAATAGCAACTTTTTAAATAAATCACGACTGAAGGTAACGGTAATCCTCGTATACTCACAGATTCTTTATTTATTTACAGGTCCTGGTAACCCCAATTGATGAAACGAAAAATGAGGCAGCTTTAAATACCACCGTTAAGCAGAGCATCAAAAGTTCGTGACCAGAATAATAATGCGACAAAATAATAAGTATTAATCGAATATTAAGGCTGTAAATATAGATAGATGTATTTAGGATAATTTTATTCTTAAAACTTTATATGTAAGGAGCAATGCAATAATATTTGTAAATGAATAACAAATACAAGGTTTTGTTTAAACTTTAAATAAGTACTTTTTATTTTTTAACACAGGCAGTCAAATTTTCTTCTTTCTTCTGCGAAAACGTGAATTTACTGAATAAACAAGTATAAATTTACAAGAGGCACAGTTATGGAGTAAATAGTACTACTTATTAATTTTAGCTTGGCACAGTAATCATAAAACAAAAATAAAAAACAAAATAGGTTTAATATTCACATTTTAGAAAATATTTTCGAAACCACTGGGAAACGAACTTTTAGTGGGTTTGTTATAATCAACATTTTTATATAATTTATGGTAATTCTCCTTAGTAACAAGCTGTATTGGTTTATGACAAGGTTCTATATCTGTTTTGGTATCATGCAAAATTTCATATTGTATAGATCCAGGGGCAGCAATACAGTCTCTGTAACTGGCTGTGTGGTCTTTGCTACAGTTGGCACATTTTGGTGGTTCCTCATCTGAAATCCTGTCACACTTTTTGGTAAAATGTTCTCCAGCACATTTCACACAAGTCACAGTACCTTGGCAATAACGCTGCGAGTGACCCCACTTTTGACAGCGGTGACAATGTCTTGGTTTTGTAATTGGAGGCTCCAGTTTTACATTATGTCCCAAAATCTCAGTTACTTTTAAAATAGCTTTTCCTTCATCATCATAAGGCACTACAGCTAGAACTAGTATGGTGTTGTCCTTTCTCTCTACCTTAGTGTACATTTTATGCACTCTTATTACGGGAATCGAAACTGATTTCAAAGCCTCTTTAATTTGATTCAAATCTGTATCTTTTGGTAATCCTCTGAAGATTACTTTCATTTTTCTCTTCAATGGATCTCCAAAAGTATGAAATGGTAATTTAAGAGTTTCAAAATATTGTATCAGGTTTCTGTGGTCAATGTTGCTTACGCAAGTTATTTTAGTGTAGTTTCTACCAAGGTGGGGTTGATAAAATTTGATTCCCATCCATAATAGCTTTTTGACATGTTCTTGAAAGTCGGTTGGTTTATGTAAGAATATCGGTGGAATTTTCAATTTAAGTTTTGGCCATTTCGCGAGAAGTTCGGGATTTACATCTTGATCTAAAATAATGCTAATTGCCGATGCTGTTGATGCAGGATTTGGCTCAGTTGAAACTTGGCATTGTTTGTTTAATTCATTTGCAAGTTTATCAACGTTAACATTAACGTTAACATTCTTAGCCCTCTGCCTTCGTTTTCTGGCCATTTTAGAACTCTGAAAAACAATACATTCAGGGTATAATAATAGATTAAAATATTATTGAAAATACAGTTAAAAAAAAATATCACATGGAATAAATATTATAGTAAAATTGAAGTTCCAATAATTTTCGACAAACTGGCAATGATAGTTGTTGTTTCTATTAGAAAGATGAATGTAATTTAATCACGATATCTACTTATTTGAAATAGGCTTGATAGAAATACAAAACTTTCAAACTTACGTTTTAAATACGAAAACAGAACACCAGAAATACAATGGATAGAAGATGTTTTCACAAATTAGCTGTGTTGGAAATTATAAAAATAAAATAAGCATCTACCCGCCAAATTCTAACTTTCAAAAATATTTTCCTATTTTTTTTGTAATGTTTTTGGCTTGGGTACTAAGTCCTTTAAGCCATGTCTTCGTAAAATTAGCGGGTTTTTTTCGGGTTTCCTAGAAAAAGGAACCCAGTTTTCCGGATAGCCGGTTTGAAAGTAAGTTTTGTTTATTGTTTGTGTAAATTATATTTTTATTGATACTGAAATTCAGGTCGCCTACATCTACATCAAATAATTGAATAGAAACTACTTATTTAAAATAAATGTATATTATGTACTTATTCAAAATTTGAATAAAAATGCAAAAATATATTTAGGTAAAAGGTGTGTTTGCGTTTTGTGTTTAAACTGAGTTGGTACAATATAAATCAACAGTATCAAAAAGATTTAGTCATTATAAATATCACGCGTAAATATATATTACTATAAAATATAAAACTCATTTCCTGTTATCCACCAATCCGCACTGGGCCCGCGTGGTGGATTACGGCCCATTCCCTCTCCTAGAGAGGAGGCCTGAGTCCCAGCAGTGGGAACATTATAAGGCCGACTATGCTATGCTATGCTATAAAACTCAACATAATAACAACACTTTAAATCTGAAATGTAATTAACCATAATATAAAGTCTTTCATTATAAACTCTAATTATGGACTGCAAAACCGGCCAAAACTAAAATCCGGTTTTCGGTGAAACCGGTTTTAAAATTAGTTTTTTTTTTAATTTTGAATTGCTTGTGAAATTCGGGCCGCCTACAACTTGCACATTATTAATAATTATTAAGAAACTCATTTATTTAAAAGAAATTGTATACATAATATGGCCATAAATTTTGTTACAAATTTAAAAATCTTAACTTCATAAAAACGAATGTCTTAGAATGATGTCGTACATAGATAATCTAAACCAGAAATCAATACATACTTTTACTCAAAATATCGACCTTTAGCCTTAACACAGGCCTTTAAGCGTTCAGGCCACGCGTCTATCCGTTTACGCATTGTGACCATTGGAAAGTTGTCATTTTTAATTATTGTGACGTTTGGAGCATCCCATATAGCCTTATACATAATACAGACCACAATTTGTAGTCTAGGGGTTGAGGTCTCAATTGAGCCGAGGGTCAATCATCAGCCTTAATGAAGTCTGGAACATTCGCTGCAAGGCAAGCTATGGGTAGTGCGTGCCTTGTGACCACCCGGTCACAAGCTACGCACTACCCATAGCTGAGTCTTGCTGAAAAGACCCTAGTATGTTACCAAAAAGCGAGGCTTTAAAAGACTTTGCTATCCCATCTAGGATAGTATCTTGATACTCTTTAGCTGAAGTTTTCACCCATTTTTACAAAAATGAACCTTGGTCACTTCTTGATAGGATACCCTTACCAAACCCTTACTGATACCGCATGATGTCCCTTCAGGACTCTGCTAACCAGTTGAGAGTGTTTTTTGGAGATACGATCATACACCCGATCATTTCGTTTGTTGTAATATTTCTTGATTATGAAAACTTTCTCATCGGTAACAGGAATATCCCTGAGTTTTCTGTCAGAGTAACAAACAAGCAAGGATTTTGATCTTTTCACCTTCTTCTATATAAGCAACTCGTTTGAGGTTGATGTTATGATGAGTACCTTTTTTTTCTTTTCTAAGGTGGGTAATCATCCAATGACATCACCTGCTTTCGGGCGGGGTGGAGGTCGTGTCAGACTTTTACTGACTAAAACCCACTCCTGTTCCTTCTTTGTCCTCGTTCCAGGGCCCCGGGGTTGTCTTTCGCATCAACCATGGCCCCAGTTGGCTTCGACCCTGCTGGGCCCCTACGGTTGCTGACATCTCTTAAGAGGCGCGCGTGGGACTTGGGCTTGGTCCGCACGGTTACCGGACTCCCTATGGTGGCCGGAAATCGGAATCGAAATCCCGGCGGCTGCCGCACGCGTGAGGGCCATGGCCTCACGCGTGCGGCAGCCTCTTTTGCTTGTATTACTGCTTCGAAGAAGGAGGCGAGGCCCGGCGCGAGAGTTTGCTGCGCTCCCACGAGGACATAGCGGTGCTCTGCCCACACGGGGCACACCTCTACCGTATGCTCCACCGTGTCCTCCGGACGGTCCATACAATGGTGACTCCTGGGCGTTTCTGCCGTACGAATCCGGTGCAGGAATCTCCCGAACTGACCATGTCCGGTGAGGACATGCGTCATGCGGAAGGTAAGAACGCCGTGTTGTCTTTCCAGCCACTCCTCAAAGAGGGGAATTACCGTCATAATTGTGGTGTGCCCAGCACTGGGTTTCGATAGTCGTTGTCGCCATTCCACCATGAGATCCTGCCGGAACTCCGTCCGCACGATGAGTACCTAAGAACCTCATGATACGCGACAGCGATCTAGCGGGTGGGTATTTCATCTACGAATAAGATTTTTTGTGTCCATAAGGGTTTTTAATTCTGGCCCTGACAGCATTCACTGCCTGTTGAGTTCTCATAACATGCAGCCGGCCTGGATATTTTCTGCTCGTTAAAAGAAGAAGTGTACAGTTGGTATAGCTATCTATGGTATGATAAACAAACTTACGACTGATACCAAGCCTCAGCAGCATTTTAAAGCAATGTTTGCTATAAAATAGTGTCATTTGAAAGTAATAAAAAACTCGAAAAAAACCGGAAACTTGAAAATAAAATCCGAATTTTTTAATAATTAAAAAAATGCAAAAAGCCGGTTTTTCAATTTTCGGTTAAACCGGTTTGCATTCACTAATGTATACGTTCTAATGTTTTTCTTTCTTGAGGCAATTTCATTTTTAACCGACTTCAAAAAGAAGGACGTTCTATGTTCGGCTGAATGTATTTTTTAACTTTTTTTTTAAATTCTATATTTGTTCACCGATTTGTCGGTCATTTGTGGACCGCTTCCGAGTTGGTCCCATAGAAATATTGTTATGATCTGATCATAAACTTCGAAGATATGGAACAGAACTCCTCATAGGATCACAGCAGAACCATCGTAACAAGTAAAATTGCTTTGTTTAAACGTGTAGTCGATGACTGACTGAAAGAAGAGGGGAAATCTGATGATGAAGCCTGAGGTTAGGCTCCGGAACTCTGTAATAAATTAATGTAATCTAACCGTGTTTGTTGGGATTATTAGAACTGTCATGAGATGCACTCTGGTTATAAGGTCTTTAAGTTTAGGGGGAACTTTTTAATGGTGGTACCATAGCTAAAAAGGGTAAAATAAAAAACTACTACTTCAATGTAAAAACAAAACACTGAAAAGTGCAAAATAACTTTAATTTCGGTCCTCAGTAAGTGTTTCCATAATAGTTTTTCTCTTCGTTATTTTAACACCGACTTCCGAAATTAAAGTAATTTTGCACTTTTCAGTGTTTTTTTTAACATTGAATACGGTTGTATTTTTTTTTTTTGTAAAAAGTTGTTTTATATTATATCTACTGTACAGTTTCAACGTATTTCTGTGTGCTTAGTTTTTTTCCGTTTATCTACTCATGAGATTGTACCCGCTATTTCTAATACCAATACTAAATTGAAAAGGAGTGGGGTATTTGAAAAAACTGATTATTCTGCGTAAAGTGGCGATAAAACCTGCATCAATTTTCATCACGCTGCTGAAGGTAGGTGTCTATTCGATAGAATAGAATAGACAAATAAACATACATCATGGAGATCATAAAAATAGATTTGTAATTCTATTATTATAAGACTAATATGTAGCTTGTCGCGACAAGTCGCGGCATGGCGGACAGAGTTCCGGCGAGATCTCATGGCGGAATGGCGACAGCGACTGTCGCAACCCAGTGCTGGGTATGCCATAATCACGGCAGTAAGTCCCCTCTATAAAGAATGGCTGGAGTGGCAACACGGCGTCTTCACCTTCCGCATGACGCAGATCTTCATTGAACATGGCAAGTTCGGAAGGTTCCTGCATCGGATTCAGGCGGAAGAAACGCCCAGGTGTTACCATTGTGATGACCGCCCGGAGGACACGGTGGAGGTGTGCCCCGCTTGGGCGGAGCAACGCTGTGTCCTCTTGGGGGCAATTGGCGGCGGCGATCTCTCGCGCCGGACCTTGGTACAGGCCAGGACTCGGCGAGTCCTAATGGAGGCAATCGGCGTCAGCGACCTTTCGCGTCGGGCCCTGGTTTCTGCTATGGTTTGAAGCGAGGAGGAATGGCAGGCGGCAGCCTAATTCTGCGAAGTAGTAATGCTAGCAAAGGAGGAGGCTGCACGCGTGAGGGAACGAAGGTCCTCATGCCCGAGCTGCCGTAATTCCGACCCTGACTACCAGCCACGGTAGGCGTGGGCTTGCGGACGTCGAGCAATGGGTAGCCCGCCGTCCGGCCGTTCGGTAATTAACCGGACCGAGCCCAGTAGTCAACAGCGAGTAGTGATCCACGCGCTCCTCAAGGAGATGTCAGAAAACTGTAGGGGCCCAGTAGGGCCGATGTCCGCTAGCTAGGACCGCGAAGAGTATCTGAAAAGGAAACTCGTAGTCCTAGAACGCAAAGGGTAATTGAAGATACAGGTGTGGTTTTAGTCAGTAAAAGTCTGACAAGCCCTCTCGCTCCACCCAGAGCGCGTGAAGTCATTGGGTGATTTCCCAACTTAAAAAAAGGGTAGGTACTACAGTATGGCCGACGTAACTTGGCGAGCCTGAACATAGGCTCTGCGAAGTTTAGCGCATGTAAATTCGTAAAAAAACTGTTATTGAGATTAATTTTTTAAAACCATAATACGAATAAAATTTGACTAATACAGGGACCAAGTACAAATAAAATAAATATTAAAATACTTTGAGACAGAAAGCTACAAAAATAAGTTATGAATTAAAGAAACAAACCTAACACTACACAAAAAACTTAACAATATAATAATAACAACCAACGAAAACATTTGTCACCGCCTGTGCTCAAGACAGAGACAGCGACACGGAAATAACACCAATGCTAACGTGTGAGTGAGAAATATTACTGCGTACCAAACATTGACTAGCCTGTTGGTCTAGTGGTTAGTGGCCCTGACTGCTATGCCGGAGGTCGTGGGTTCGATTCCCACCCAGGACAAATGTTTGTGTGATGAGCATGATCATTTGTTCTGTGTCTGGGTGTATGTTACATATATATGTATGTATTTAGAAATATATAAGTATGTTTATCAGTTGTCTAGTACTCATAACACAAGCTCTGCTTAGCTTGGGACTAGACGGCGTTGTGTGATACTTGTGGAATATTATATTATTATATTATATTATTGCCGAATAAGCACGAAGCTTTACGAAGTTACCGAAGAGGGATATCCAATACGTGTCTGAGGGCGTTGTTTAATCGATTTTTTTCAAATCGATTGAAATTAAGTTATAAAAATATATTTATATTCTATTTTCTATGGAGGTTTAAAATAATTTCAAATAGACGTTATTCCAGTAGTCGTTTATAAATAATTGATATTTAACAAAATCATGTCTGTCAACCAAGAAAATAAAATAAAAAATAAAAAAATAAGAAAATTTTATTAGTTTTTTTTATTAAAGTCGAAATCTCGTTTACTAAAGGCAACAATCACTATGTTTGTAAATCTATTTCGTTCAATATAACATATAAAAAAATCCAAATTTATAAAAATTGATTGCGATATTTGATTGAATAAATGGTCGATTGTATTTACAGAGTCCTAAAAAACGTTAGTGCGCAGCGCAGCCTTCTGTGCAAAGTTTGGGCTCGCCAAGATAAGTCAGCCGTACTGTACCTACTTAATAATAAAAAGAATAATCTGTTGAAAAGTGCAAAGCGGACAGAATGGGTTTCACCGTAATTTTATTTTTTTATTACAGTGTCAATAGAAATATATCTACACTACACTATTTCTAAATTTCAATTGTCTACCTATTACAGTTTATGATATAAAACCCGCTCACAGACAGACGAACGGACGGATGGATGGACGGTTAGTTACATTATCACCTTTCGGGTACAGAACCCTACAATATTGTATACCGATCTTTCTATTCCTACAAACAACAACTAGAAAGGAATTACCCTAGCATTTAGGTGCATTGTGTACGGGGACATAATATTATTTACTTCCCTCTACAAATTGCAGCTGTGCCCATTACTACGTAGGTTTGGTACCTACGCACTCACACACAATCATGCTAGTGACACAATTCAGATTTAAAAAGAATTTATGATTATTTTGGCTAAAAAATTACCTATTCTGAAAGTGGCTGAAATCGATTCAGTAGCGGAACGAATCTGAACACATCTACTAATTTCAAGATATACGTTTATTATGTTACATTTTGTATATACAGTTCAGTTTGAATTTATCATAGACATTCTTAAAACAAAAACACCTATTAAATTTACAACACACACAACAATTCATCTCATAAGAATTACATTAAGTATTCACTTTTAAGAGAATATTAAAAACTAGATGAATAAAAAAAAATAGAACGTATTACAAAACTATATACATCGATTATATAATTTTTTGAGGGTAGATTAAAAAAATATGGACCAAGGTTTGTTCGATAAATGGGTTCAGCTGTCGATATAAGTAAACCAGTTAACGTACGTAAACTTGAATACTACTTGTATATTACTTTAAAAAATGAAAGTGTATGCTTGTGTTTGGTTTGCACTTATCATGGATATACTTAAGAGTAGGTTTATAGTAAATCACGCCGAAGCTTGGCATTGCAACACCGTGCGTATGTGCAATACTGTTGCCTCCAGATTCCACCCTTTAACACGCATTCCGCTGGCGGATCTCTTCTGCAGCGTACGCGCCCACTTTGAAGCCCTGTAAAGGGCCAAGGATCACACGTCTCCTATATAGAAATTCAGGTTGGAGGTGTTTGCTGCTAGGGGGATCTCTAGGCAGAAACCGGTTAAAGGCAGCTCCAGTCTGGGAGTCAAACAACGGACGTGTTCCACGAAGTTCCACCAGCTGTCGAGGTGGTGGTTGTGGGTTGTGGTGGGGGTGTTGGTGTCGAAGATGAAGTACCTGAGATACCAGGTCCAGTTACTTCATCGTAGACTCAAAGCCGATGTGACTTGGTAACCTAATGAGAACCATGAAAACCCAAATATGATCGGAAACTTAAGTAGCCCTGAAGACCGTAAGTATTTGTAAAACTATTTTGAATTCAAGTTCGGACTTGAATTTATAAATACATTCTTAAAAAAATTATCTTGATCAAATAAAAATTTTTTAAGGGTTTTATACCTATTGACATGATATTTACTTTGTTATGTTACCCATCCGAGAGAAAAACAAGATTGAATTACTGCTCAAAGCAATCAACAGCTCTAACCAACTTCCCGGAGGACACGGTAGAGCACACGGTGGAGGTGTGCCCCGCTTGGGCAAAGCAACGCCGTGTCCTCATGGGGGCAATCGGCAGCGGCGATCTCTCACGCCGGGCCTTGGTTCAGGCCATGGTCCGGAGCGAGGAGTGGCATGCGGTCGCCTCCTTCTGCGAAGCAGTAATGCTAGCAAAGGAGGCGGCCGATCGCGTGAGGCAACGCTCCTTACGCTCCAACCGCCGCCGGGATTCCGATCCCGATTTCCGGCCACCGTAGGCGCGGGCTTGCAGACGGCGAGCAATGGGTGGCTCGCCGTCCGACCGTCCGGTAACCGTCCGGACCGAGCCCAAGTCGTCGACGACGCGTACTGTTCCACACGCGGCGCCTCAAGGAGATGTCAGCAAATCGTAGGGGCCCAGCAGGGTCGAAGCCTACTGGGGCCACGGGCAATGTGAAAGCGAAGCCCGGGGCCCTGGGACGAAGGCAACGAAGGAACAGGAGTGGGTTTTTAGTCAGTAAAAGTCTGACACTATCTCCCGTTCCGCCCAAGAGCGGGGGATGTCATAAGATGATTTTCCCACCCAATAAAAAAAAAAAAGCTCTAACCAACTTTTTATTAATGGTGAGCGATGATGTGGCCGACGATGGAGCACGCTTGCCTAGAAGTATCCTAGTCACTCTTGACTTAAAGACCCCGAGGTTGTAGCTATCAGAAAACACAGACTCCGGCAGGGTATTCCAAAAAAACTACTGAAAAAAACACCCAAACTACGTTAGATATAAGCTTTAGATTCAGTTCACATAGATAGTAAGCATCTAAATTTATTTGGAACACGTACGTACAAAAAAAGTTCCCTGTCGCATGCCTATTTCCGAACGAGCTTTTGCGATTGCCAAATCTACGACTCCGTTGGTTCTAAAGCTCTAAAGCATATTTATTTTATAAGCGAACAAAAACATAAATCACAAAATCTTCCGCTCCAAATATTGTCAATGCCGTGTACTCTTTCCGACAAAGAAATCAGACCTTTCCAACTGTCTTTATCATTGAGCCATCTATTGAGCAAACCGACTTTAGTGGCTCTATAAAAAATATACAATAACTTTCGACGTAGAATGTACTGTCGCGGGCACATGGTTTCGCTTACGATGCTGTAAGAGTAATGATCGTTTTGATTTTTATGAGAACGTAACATTAGGTTTTGTTATAGCATGTTTGAGTAAGTATTGAGATGTACTACAATAAAATAATAAGTCGGTATTTACAGTACGCTGAGTGCTAGTTGTTTTTATGTGAACGAGTTTATTTTACATAGTGCGCCTCACCATCAACGATTGCATCACTGCTTACCATCAGGTGGGATCGCAGTCAAGTACTAGTTTATGTAAAATTTAAAAAAAAAACACAATTGATACGTTTATGACGTTCCGCGCTCCGATTGGTCCGCTCTAAGTTTTTAACCAATGAGAGCCAAACACAGTAAACGTTTCGATCGCGTTAACGTAAAAACAACTCGCACTCAGCGCACTGTACTCCTATGCTTAGGTAAATTAATCTAAAATCCTTATCAACCATTAGTATCGGGGTCTGGGTTTGCCTTCAAAATATTATGTGTTATCGGTTAAAGTTTTCGCACCCTTTTAGTAAAGCTTAAATTTTATCAAACCAGTATAACGATCATTTTAGTCGTGATCACTACATTTTTTACGGAACCACTTCCTGTGTGCCTAATTCTCGAAATCTTCGCCGGGTCCGTTGAACCTTATTTTTTATTGTATTACCGAGTATAAAAATAAATAGTGTTATCAGTACCGATATTATACAAAGAACCCATAGCCGTATTCTTTATGTTTGGTCTAATATTTTTTATGTTACAGCCAAGACGCGGCGCAGCCGGCCCAAGCACGTGCGCAAACTTGCCACCGACCGTTACATCAATCTTGTCTACCTTGGTATGTTTTGTGCAAGCTTTTCTTGTACGGATCCTTTAAAATTCAATTCTTAGTCCCTTGCTTTTGAATAAAAAATGTTTGCGCTCGTTGTAGCGGTTAGGACGTTATGTCACCCGTAGTTCCGGCACCTTCTGTAGACAATGAAGGCATTCAACGTCTGGACAATGCGAGAGGATCCCGTTCTGCAGCGATTAGCCGGATTTATTTAACGGTTGTGATCTCAAGGATGACCTCACAGATATCGAGGCGTACCTAAGGAGTCTCCGTATATATTTAAAATGCGAAGGGTTGGGGTGATCATGGGATAACGTCTTTTGCGTTTGTGTGGTGGTTTCTTTTATTTTTTGTTAACCGTCGTCGTAACTGTGAGATACACGTAAAGTTTGAATAAGTTATACCGGTCTTCTTTTCATGGAGGTCTTGACACAAGGTCAACTTAACGTTCTCTTGTTATTGACTTTTAAAGAGAAACTGAATATAACTAGTCTAACCGATATAGTTTATTTCAAAAAGTACATATTTTTATTTTTTTTATTTGGTAATTGTTGTCTCCACTCTAGGAATTAATTACTCCTGTATCGTGCGTTCAACATTTACACAAGACACCCAGACCCGTAACTGTCACAAATATTCGTTCTGTGCGTCAATCAAACCGGCGACCACTTAACCACTGCTTTGATTTCACGTCAAATCATACTTAAAAATTACATGTAATTCGTGCCGTTTCCGTTTGCATTACGTAATAGTAGATTATGTGACTAGAGGACAAAGCAGTGTCTTTAAGTCGCGGGCGGCATCTTGAATTTCGAACGAAACGAAGGTTGCTAAGTTTTAGTCCCGAACGGAAGTGAGGGACCTATGCAATTAACTCCCGGGCATTGCGAGGGAGTTAATATAGAAACCTGAGTGAAGTGAGGAATTCAAGCCGCCCAAGAAGACAAAGCTTTACCCCGTATTGGATGCCTAGTCTACTTTTTACACCATCTTTGAGATAATTAAAAGATAATTTACTAAAACAAATATATTACAGAAATATAAGTATTATTTACGACTCGAAATGTATTGAGATTTGAAACAAACAAATTTCGCTACTTTAAGATTCTATAGTTTTAATTTTCTTTGGAGGTATGCGAAAGAGAGAGTAAAGTCCCACACCAGAGTAAAGTACCTCCGTTTTAAAGGGAGGATCCTCCGACCAGACGGGTGTTATGTCTGGTGGGCAACTGCCCAATAGATGATTTCAGGCTGTTCTATATATTCTGAGTGAGAGCAGTGGTGGCCGAGTGATAACGGCCCCGACTTACGAGTTGAAGCTTGCGGGTTCAAACCCAGCCAGGCTCATTACTTAGTGTAAATTATTTCAACACCACTGCTCTCAAGCAGGTTGAGAGCTCCTCGGTGAATCAAAACATCGTGAGGAAACCGGCATGTCCTAGAACCTAAAATTCGAAGACATGTGACATCCACCAATCCGCACTGGGCCCGCGTGGTGGATTACGGCCCATTCCCTCTCCTTGAGAGGAGGCCTGAGTCCCAACAGTGGGAACATTATAAGGCCGACTAAGCTATGCTTTATGTTCTAATCGCGTGGAGAACTTTGATTGCGCGATGCAGGATTAGTTCTTATATGACGCCATAGATGTCGCTAAATTTCTTTATCGCTCCAGCTCTTTCATATTATTTTTTTCAGAGATTCTTCAGTAACCACATTTTATTCTTTTTTTTTTGTTAGTGGCCAGTTTGATCTTTATTATTCAAAGATCAAGCTTGTTGGATGCAGGTACATTTTAATTCACTCAATGTTTTTGACGTTCCAAATTCAAATTTCATTATTCCCTAGGTATCGCATAAACTACATTATTGCCCTAGGGACGGAATGACTTGCTTTAAGTGACGGTTGTATGACATAAAAGGGCATTATCGAGCAGGTGGTGTAAAAATGATTTTTCATTACTCATACTCTGAAAGTAGGTCTGAAGTTGCCTGACGAGCGGGTTGAAAGTAATACTTTTCATCCCGGGGAGAATTGCTTTAAACTGACAGCTGTCAAATTATTAAAAAAAAATAGTTCTATCTTGACATTTCTATTGAACCATGTCCCAACTTTCTATACAGCTAGTCAATTACAGCGCGATGTAAAATTGAAATAAAATATATATTTTTTAAATGACTTATTTTTTCAACTATTTCTTTAATAATAATAAGTTTATTTTCAGACTACATTTGTCCATAGTTTTGTTAGTATTGGTGTGTTAGTAATAATAGTGCTAAAATAATTAATTAGGTTAGTATTGTTAGTTTTTACTATTAATTTATATATCTTATTTATGACTGTCGCCACCCAGTGTCTCTGCAAGGGACAGTCCGGTCTGGGAGCAATCATCTTCAAAATGCTGTTGTCACTACCATGGAGGCGTCGTAGTAAGTTTCTTAGTTATTTAACACCGACTTCCGAAATTAAAGTTATTCTGCACTTTTTAATGTTTTTTTTTTTACATTGAAATCAGTTGTAAATTTTTTTGTAAAAAAAAAATATTTTACGTTTTTTAGTTATGGTTCCACCACTGAAAAGTACCCTTCAGCCAAACTTAAATACTTTATAGCAAGAGTGCATCTCATGACAGTTCTAACAATCCCAAACACGGTTAGTTTACATTAATTTATTATAGAGTTCCGGTGCCTAACTTCAGGCTTCATCATCAGATCACTTCGATATATTCCCCCTCTTTTTTCAGTCAGTCATCGACTACACGTATAAACAAAGCAATTTTACTTGTTACGACGGTTCTGCTGTGATCCTATGAGGAGTTCTGTTCCATATCTTCGACGTCCATGATCAGATCATAACAATATATCTATGGGACCATCTCGGAGGCATAACCTTTAATTTAAAAAATAATCTATCTATCTATCTAAAATAAAAAAATTACCAAATCAGTCCACAATTGACCGAGAAATCGGTGAACATACATAAAAAAAAAATATTCAGCTTAACATAGAACCTCCTCCTTTTTGAAGTCGGTTTAAAAGAGACCTTATCTTCGTTATTCACAAGGCATACGTAACAATTGTTGAGAAATATCAAGCCTTACGCCCGCCTAACACTCCAATCAATCGATTTTTTCTACAATATCGCAACGGAAAGTGTGTCAAACAGCCTATGGGTGCCAAAAAAATTGGCAGTATCCCATGAGACATAGCAACTTTTTTGAACTTCCAGAACCCCCGTTGTACACGGGTCATTGTTTCCGAAGAACTTCAGCCACACTTTTGGCCGATTCAGGAGCTATTCTCCTGTCCCTTAAACGCCATGGAGGCTGGAAGTCCAATGCGGCTGTAGAGGGATACATAGAGGATTCTATCCAAAATATGTCTAAAATATGTAAAGGCATCGTAGGAGCCATTACACTGAAAGAGCCTCAGTCAGATCGTTGGACTGGCCCTTCTACACCAAAAAGGAGCTGTTACAAAACACCTAACTATCGCTCTCTCTAGCCAACATTTACGCCAAGGGAATCCGCTGAATCGGTACAACTATTAAGTATGACAGATAGTTTACCAAAAAACAGTACACAAGTTATTAACACCAACGTTACAGTACCTAATAAAAATATAACACAAAACTCAAGTAACTGTATAGCAATGTTACTTATAATTTTTCTTAATTATACCTAAGTACAATTAAAAAAAAAGTTATTTTATAATAAAACGTAAGTGTATAATTAAAATTAGTTATTTTATAATTTAAAGATTATTCTGTAATACTTACCTATTATAATGTAGTAGTTAATACCTTAACTGAAATCAAAGTATCTTGTGATTGTAAATGTTTTTGATTTGCATTTAGTCATTTCCTCGCTGAGGCGGATGAAAAGTTACGTGATGCACTCGAGTGCAAAGATTTTCACCACGTGCAACTGAGCACTCGATTCTCTCGATAACGCTCAGGATTCTAATTTTTGAATCGCTCGCTGCGCTTGTGTTTAAATTTTAGAATCCGCTTGCTCGGTCATCAAAATTAAGCACGCAGTTGAAAAGCAACTTTGCACTCTCGTATAACAAATAACTATAGTTCAACTAACTTTTGATCGAAAGTCATGAACTATCATTCTAGTCGTGTGAGTTTCAAAACATTCGTACATTATAAAGTGATAGGGGAGCAATTATGTTGGGAAACGATTAACGAAAGTGGTTTGGCACGCGCGCCGCCCGCATGCGACATGTGATGGCACATGTCGAGTGACGTCAACCTATCTCGCGGCCCAACTACACTTCCTAAAATCAAAGCGGTGTAGCACCTCGTAACATTGTAGGCGTCGTAGCGCACTGTAACACGCGCCGCCTGAAACCTAACAAGGTACATCTAAATTGAATAATAGATGGGTTTGTAGATATTTATTGCTGTTGTTTACAAAGATTGAAGCTTCCTTGCTTGGTTCCTATGCACCTAAAAGTATCTAGGTGGCTGATATACCTACGTAATGGTTTTTTTTTTATAGGACTAGTAGGTAATCTATTTAGATTTGTATGCCATTTTTATTTGCTACGTACATATTGAAGTTTGTAGGTAGTCCCACTTGTAACATTTCTATTTTCTTTCGGCTAGTATATAGGTAGGTAGTTGTGTTATTTTTTTGGCGTATAATAAAGTTTACTCTATTCTAGTCCTAAAACTTAAACCATTAAGTGCCTCGGTGTTATATATATATGATTTCTATAATATTATTATTATATCTAGCCTATACTGTCCCACTACTGGGCAAAGGCCTCTCTTCATTCCTTTCATTGTTGTCGATTCTGTTTTTATGTGACGATAAAATATCCAAACTATTGTCAACTTCAGATCGATATAGTATGAATTAAAAAACGTGTGAATCTCCGGCAGAACTTTGATGTCGGCGACAATTTCTGTGGGCATGCGGGCGGCACGCGTCCACTATGCATTGACATCTGATTAATATTTTTATTCAGAATCTTTTGCGGAAATTAAGTTCAGCTTATTAAAATACAAAGAATAACTTCATGATAAGACTACCAATCAGTATACCGCACGCAGTAAACGAAAAAGCTTTGTGAAAGAGTCGGATATTGGCGGCAGGTGACGGTATTTCCTGGGAAATCCTTTTTTGTATTAATACATAAATCTTTCCGTCATTCCCTCGGTTTGCAAGTAATGACACTATCAGTATCTAATTCAAGTAGCCGAGCATTCGTCACACTTTACGGCTGGGGCGATCCCTTGCCGCCTTGCCCTAATACCTACGTCATAGCGATCTATGACGCGGGTATCAGGAGGATTGTCAATCATTCTACAGAGATCCGGAAAGTAGGTAGTTGCAGCGAAGGACCGGATGACAGACACCTCGACCGTCCCCGACTGACATATTGCTCTAAGCTTCCGTCGCGATCCCCAACATTTATATTCCAGTCCCGAACTCTCGATCCCAGATAATGCGTTTACAATAACGATCTCAAGATGACGACGAATTCGATTTCAATACAGAACACAGTCCTACAGACACCTATTTATTATGATAATTTACGCTTGAAATTCTTATGTTCGAATTTAAAATAGCCGTGAAATAGTTAAAAAAAAGTGATTTGAACACAATGGGATATTAATTATGTAACGTTTGAACTTGGTGATCTGTTTAACGATAGGAAATTCGAAGAACTATGGTAGATATTTATAGAAACTGAGGTAAAAATGCGTTAAAGTTGAATAATAATAATAACGAAGTGGAAGCATTAAGTTTTTACTATAATTAAAAAGAGTTTTAAAATCAAGGATGTCCGCGGTGATATATCGGCATTACGTAGTGTAAAAGGAGTATAAAAATCGTTTTTGCTTAAAATGCAGCGCCGAATTCGTGCAATTTTATTCGAGTCGTTGCCAGCTGGTTGAATAAAAAGCAAATTTTAGATACACCTTGCGCCTTCGCTGTGCTTTCCCACGATATCAGTACGAACTCCTTCGTTAGGGTACCGGAGCCGACCATCTGTAAAACAGATTCAATAGTACGAGAGAAACTAATGAAAACATTTAGCTGCACTTTGGCATTGTCGCTGCAGATTTATGTTTTAATTGTTCCGTGAGAAATTAAATTAAAATTAGAACAAATTTTAGTATAACAATTGCGTGCTTTGTGCAAGTTTAATTTTGTATTTCCGGATTTATGACAAGTTTGCATTGCAATGTTTAATGAGATAATTTATGGTAGTAGGTATTCGTGCATATGTATTCCACTGCAAACGGATTTACATGACTGTGTTCTTAGATAAGGATCCCCAAATAGTAAATACGAATTCATTTTGTTATTTATTTCTTGTAGCTCTTCTAAAAAATACTTATATTAAATACGCTACCTTATAAACCTTAATTTTGGAAAAAGAAATCTGGATAAGAACTTGATAAACAATAAAAGCTCGGAAAATAAAGTTAGGCAAGGTAATTTTGAGGAGCAAGCTTTTTACATAAAAATAAGTATTTCTATTACGGCAGTTCTGTCTCCTAAAATATTTCGAGCTTATTCGCTTGCGATAATGGATGGCGTGTCCCGAAATTTCGTATCAAATAGTTTAACGGCGACCGACCTCAATATAACACGGGCCTATGTGGATATCTGAAGAATAGTACGTCTCAATATGCAATAAAACGGGAAAACGTATGCGACCTCAGTTCGGGAGGATTTTTCGAGAGCACACCTGAACTAGATTACTGTATCCGCGCTATAAAAAACCTACGTTCAATCGGGCGCACAGAGTAAGGGTGAATTTGAAAAGGACTCCAGGTTATTCCGCAGCGGTATATCAAACAGGGGAGAGAACGGCGCGGACGTACCGAGTTTTTTCATTCACATAAACAGTTTTACATGGGAGTTCGGTGATAAAAAGAATCCCGTTTACTGCTACTCGTATTGACTGTGGAATTACTTCCCTGTAAAGTCTTGAGCAGTCCATCAAATCATGTCATTCAATTGTTGCTTTTGTGAAGATCTTGGTTTTGGTAATGTGTGTGCTCAGGCTTATTTCTGCACACCTGCTTGAACTGTATGGGTCTTGTTATATTCGTGAACACAGCTGCTGTGCCTTTGTTAACTTACAAAGTTACAATGACATGTAGTTTAACCTACTTTTTCACTGATTTTAATTAGTGGAGTTCAAATTTTTCAAATGATATAAACTAGTGCTTGACTGCGATCCCACCCGATGGTAAGCAGTGATGAATTCGTTGATGTCAGATCGCACTAGTTTATAAAGAGTCTATTCACTCTAGCCTTGAAGGTACTTAAATATAATTGGACGGGAAAACCGCTGCAGGCAAATTGTTCCAGTCCTTGGATTGCACCAGAAGGAGAGTTATTTTTTTATTATCTATGTTTGATGTTAAATGTAATTTAATTTCCGTTTATACCTCGCGAGGAAAGGACTTTATTCTTATTGTTCCTTACTTACATTGAAAAGTCTCCTTTACACTTAATACAAAAGTATGTTTACACACGAACCAAACCAGAGTATTTGGACCGATCCTTTTATTTCCGGAACACTTGCACGGGTGTAAAACAAAAATACCTCGTGTTATAGAAGAATGCTAACAGCGCGATGTCGCCTGGCTATAATAGCGTTATAGGTGTACGTATTTAGTCTTTTGCATGTGACGGCTTCGCGTAATAAAGTTGGCCCGGCGCGTTCTGGGCGCTTAATATTAAAGGCTTAGGTAAAGTTCACCTCACATCCTTACCTGTACTCTACATACTTAGGTATGTCCTTTGCAATCTTTCCGTTGTTGCCACGACCTGAATCCGCTTTTGTCCCACATGAAAAGAACGGGGGCCAGAAAGCGAGTGTGTGCGTAAATAATTGAGGAGAGGCGCTCCG
Organism: Mythimna vitellina; assembly: GCA_949316375.1. Classification (NCBI taxonomy): domain Eukaryota; kingdom Metazoa; phylum Arthropoda; class Insecta; order Lepidoptera; family Noctuidae; genus Mythimna; species Mythimna vitellina. Next base: position 14,822,327 of record OX438686.1, read on the forward strand.
CCTTGTGAGGATATGTATTAAACAAAACTCATTGGGAAGTGCGCCACGCTGCTTGCACGGGCTCGCTTCAGCACCTAAAGTTACGTATTCAATCAGGGCAACTTTGCTTTGTTAAAGATTTAGCTAGTGTGAAACTTTCCTTCGACAAAGTTACTGTATCAACTTATATAAAAATGTCTTCAAGTGTACAAAGAAACACAAAAAGAAAACCCTGGCCGGTGCGAGTCAGACTTGCGCACGAAGGATTCCGTACAGTCCGTGGCAAGAAACGACAAAAAAATTACGTTTCTTGTATGGGAGACCCATTTTAATATTTATTTTAATTTGTTTCTAGTATTTATTGTTATAGTGGCAACGGAGATACATCATCTGTGAAAATTTCAACAGTACAGCTATTACGGTTTATGAGATACAGCCTGGTGACAGACCGACGGACAGCGGAGTGAAAGTAATAGGGTCCCGTTTTTACCCATTGGGTACGGAACCCTAAAAAAAGATTCACATTAATCAATTTTGAATGTTCTTATTCCCGCCGTTCACCGGGATCTGTTTTCGGAAAGGATTTGGCAGTGAAGCGGGTTATGATAATCGGCTGCCACCATTCCCGAAGTTCCCGTGTCCCCGTCTTAGATAAATCCTACCAATCTCCTACATAAAACTTTGTAAGATATACGATCATGAAATATATTATATTATGATCTTGAACACGTAGAACAATTTGAAAGATGAAATGATAACAAAGTAGACTTAGCGTTTTAATAGATTTTTCGTTTGCTTGGTGAAATTAATTTTCATTTTATGATTAGGTACCTAGATAGTTAGATAAAGCACTAGTTACAGTATTTCGGGAAATTTGAAGAAAGGAAATGTACTCCCGACAGTGTTATTCAGTATAGTGGCTTCTGCAGATCCCATTGCAATATATAGATCATTAGGAAGCAATTTTGGTGTCGATAGCGTCGTCGTAGACGCCTTCTCTAGCTCTAGGGTGGAACGAGAGGGGTCGTGTCAGACTTTTATTGACTAAAACTCACGTTTATACCTCCATGCTCTTTGCCTTTTAGGGCCGCGGTAACTCTTTCATTTTTAAACATTTCCGCAAGCATAGCAGGCTTCAGTCCTACTGCCCCCTAGCCAAGTTACAACCGTTTCGTGACGAAATTCGCTCTCCAATCGGTAACGCCTCGGTGTCAGCAATTGTAGAAAATGATAAGTTGGTAGCTATGTTGACGCGCCTGAGTTGGCCGCTCGTTCTACAATATCTTTCTAAAATAACAAAGGATGTAGCGTTGACACATAAAACATAATCTGAGGAGTTTCTTTTCAAAAAAGGATACCGCTTGTTTTCTTATTTTTGAGAAAATAGTAAAAACTGATTGTAAAAAAATACCCTCTAGTTCGGATAGACAGAGAAAATATTCAGTTCTGTCTCGTACACGATTTTTCAAATACTATTTGCGAATATCCTTTTTGTATTCGTTCAAAGCGTACAATGATATAATTTATGGTTAGCACAAGTAAGAATACTTACTTACCTTAAAAAAAAAATTGGACATGTTATATTTTTGGAAAAAACACTCCTCATCTTAAGAGCGTCCAACCCGAGATACATTTTCATTATTTTCATAAAACTGCTCTTAAGTGATTATAACGTTTTAACACATCTTTCTCTATATATTTTGGAAACACAGATATCTTGTGGATAATGTTTAGGTTTTTATTGATATCAAATCATTTTTTGTAAAACTCATAATTTCAGCCGATAGACGTCCACAGCTGGACATAGACCTCCCCCAAATGTCGCTACAAAGAGCAGTACTGTTCGTCTCGTATCCATCGGATTCCCGAAACCTTCACCAGGTCATCGGTCCACTTTGTTGGGGGCCTTCCAACACTGCGTCTTCTGGTACGCGGTCGTCACTCCAGAACCTTGCGGCCCCAACGGCGACCTGTTCTGCGAGCAATGTGCCCTACCCATTGCCACTTAAAAAAAAATCCCTGAAGTCTAATATTATGTTGGGATTCTGTATTCTTCTAAAATACATAGGCACACATTTGTATCACTTTTCCTTAGCATCTTTTCCCAACAGTAAAACTTTTCAAGTCTGCGAAAAATTGTAGAATTTACGTGCTGACTATAAAATATTATGTGACTGTAACACATTTTATTTATTATGTAAGTACTTTATGTCGTATAATTTGTTCGGTATTTCGCTCGATATTTCTTTAAATTTTAGTGCTTCGATTTTCTTCTTTCAAAATTGTCTTTTCGCAAATTTTTCATTTTACCATGCTAGTAGGTACGTATACTATGTATTTACATACGATAGCTACTATACCTAAGGGTAATAACCAGAGGTCGGAATTAGGTAGAGTTATTCATGTACTTGTATCGACATGCTGATATTAATAAAAATCCTAATCAAAAATACATAAAGTATTTCAGACAAGGTTGTCGCTAATTATGCCAAGCAAGGGCGCCGACTTTTAGAAAACCTCATGGGTGCTCATGCTCATTTGATGGACTCTAAAAAGTGGCGAAGTGTGAGAAGAGAAATGCACACTGATCGACCGACAAATAAATAAATGTCCTACTTACATACTGCGTACTTAATTACTAATTATGTTTGATAAAAATACAAAATGAAACCATTAAATAAAAATTAAACAAATTTTTATTATTAAGAAATATTTTAATTTATACGTAACCTAAAAGGCGATTACTGATCTGTTTCTTGATGTATATTGTCAGGGTGCTCGGCACCCGCTGTTTATTTGTCATGGGTGCTCGAGCCCCCGAGCACCCACGGAGTCGGCGCTCCTGATGCCAAGTGAGAGATGGATAATGACGCAAAATGTTGTAGAAATTATTATCAGGTTTTTGTTAGGTAGGCTGCGGCAATACTCGAAAGGGTGATACTAGAACACAAAGGGCCACTGAAGGAGCATGGTGGATTTTAAGTCAGTAAAAATCTGACATGTCCTCGCGCTCCATCCAGCGGAGAAGTTATTTGGTGATTTTTCACCTCAAAAAAAGGTTATTTAATAATAATAATATTTTTTTTAAGACAACAATATTATTTTTGTTTTTTAGGTACATATTAGATATTTGTTGATGTCATCAATATAAAGCTTGCATATTATCAGTTTTAGAAGAAATTAAAACACTATTTTCCAGAAATTGGAACATACCGAATATACCTAATAAGATCCTATCTAGGGTAATTAATTATATTACTGATAGATACATTTATTAACATTCACTTTTGTTAAGAATTTAGCAATAACAACATTCGTACGATATAAACAAATAATGAAACAATTAGCATATATATTAATTGCAATAAGATTAACTGAGCCGTAATTGTTAATTAATCGTAAATGTATTCTAACGTTATTACGATTAATGGTAACAAGTTTTGGAAGTAATGTTAACCATTTAATATTAATGACTACTAAGAGTGGATTATTACGGAAACTGAACTAAGCTGGTTAAATTAGTTAGTTATTAAATCCAGAATAATAATCCGTAATAATCGCGTACCATGTCACAGTGAAACTTCAATTTAAAATTATGTGCGCAGAATTTTGAGTGTAAAAAATCTGAAGAGTTAGGATTAATCTTTACTTAGTATAAGATTTTTTATGAGGGTGTGTCAGACTTTTACTGACTAAAATACACTCCTATGTTCTTTCTTTGCCTTGCATTCCAGCCCCCCTAGCCAAGTTACAATCGTTTCGTTAGCGCTGAATGCCTTGAGTAGGCCACGCCTCCGATTCCTATGTTCTGACCACGTGACTGAGCATTGAAATGACGTCAGAATTTGTTCTGAAAGGAATCGGAGTCGTGGCCTGCCCGAGGCGTTCGGCGCGAATGATACGATTGTAACTTGGCTAGGGGGACCTGCCCCGGGTTTTCCTTTCAGAAGCAAACCCATGGCCCCAGTGGGATTTAATCCTGCTGGGCCCTGTTGCTACGGTTGCAAATATCTCCTTGAAACGCGCGTAGAACACGACGTACTGTCGATCGAATCGGGCGGTCTGCGAACTACTTACCCTTTGCTCGTTGTCTGCAGGCCCACGCCTACGGTGTACTTAGTATAGGTAAAACCTAGCCGCGAATTTTGATTGCAGTTTTCAATAATATAAAGAGCAATAAACGAGAAAGGTCTATGTATATAATTTGGACCCGGGGCGCATCCGGGGCGGGTCACTAGTCTTATGTATAAAAATCACATGTCATAGTGTTTGTTATCGAACTCCTCTGAAACGGCTTGACCGATTTTTATGTTTTTTTTTGTAAAGTTTTTTAGGTCTGAGGGTCAGGTCGTAAATTACTTTTCAACCTCCCACCCTCACCCTCATTTTTTAACTATGATAATTTAAAATATGGCAGAACAACGTTTGCCAGGTCAGCTAATTAATCTACAAAATTAAAGCGGCAGCTTTTGTTAACTTAGTAAGGTAAATGCGACCCAGTTGATTTTATTTAATTAAAGCAATCAGTAATTACGACTTTATTTAAACTGCACGTATACGTCTTTCTGCGACAAACCTTGAACTCGTACTGCAAACCCGGAAGTGCCCACCTTAATTTCACAGTGTTAGCAAATAAAAATCACGTAAACAAAAGATGGTAAACAAGAGAAATAATAAATGCACGAAGGTATTACAAATTGAGCCCGAGTACGATCTCATTGTCTTTGTAGCCCACGTGCATTTCCCCCGGGGTGGACGTCTGAATCGCCCGCCATCGTGTAACTGGACCTAACATGCGCATTTATAGGTAAAACATATGCAACTTCGGGACAAAGACGACCTTTTGTTATGACTTCAATAAATTGGTATGTGAAGCTACTTTGTTCGCAAGAAGGGTTGATTCTGGGAACGGGAACAAGTTTGTGTTGAAGATACTTTAGATGCAAGCTTTTGAACACACTGTATTTAATCTTTCCACGGTGGGGAAGGCGATCTACAAAAGATCGCGAATAGCAAACGATCCCGGCTGGTCTTCTCATTATTAATGTTAATTCATGAGGAAAGAGGGTATTTTTTCCACGGCGTACGTTTTTCTAGAAAATAAAGGTGAACCTTCGCGTAAAATTAGACTTTTTTACACTTAAAACTCCTTTAACATAAAAAACGTTTCTGAAGTTTGTTTAACGACTCCCAAGTTGGACATAACAGAAAATTAAGTATTACCAAGTCCTGTATATTTACCTTTACTGTCCAAAAGGTGAAGTGAATGTATTGAAAACTGGACGTAGGTTGAAGACAGGCGTAGGGTACCGACAAAGCAGAATACTGCGGAAGGCTAGGAAAATAATTCCCGGTGGAAACATAGCAAATAGACGGCACACAGCATAAACCGAGTGCATAGCCACAGTTCGATTGGTTCGGGGAAGAGAGGGACATGTTCGCCCGCAGACAAATAAGGGAAAATTTATACTGGGTCACACGTTTTCACGACCGATTTTCAGTAAAAGTTCTACCTTTCTGCAAAGTGGATCGAGGTTAAGGATTTTAGGGTATTAGTATTGGATTCTACACAAATATATAGGTACTTAATCATAGTTTTCACATTACTAAACTTAATGATTGAACAACGTATCGAAAGATATTAAAGTAGGTGAGCGCTCCTACTCTCTGAAAACATCGTAAAGGGAAACAAAGACATTTTCGTATAGACATGAAGAGCAGCTTCCTGTTTCGGTACTGATGTACTTCAGACATCAACTCGTGTATCGATTTTCTGAACTAAATAGGTATCCAGAACGATTAAGGGGTTCGGTTATCAGCAACAGATTAAGAATTCCAACACAAAACTGTAAAGCTATGCGATACAACACCGCATCGCAGAGACTTGCGATGCGAATTGCTGCGATGCAATTTCGACCATACAATATGCAATGCGAATCAATTCGCAGTTCTTGCTATGCATCGTGCGAACTCGCAGTATTTTACGATGCGATGTTGCATCACAGTTTTGTGTTTGGGCTCTAAAAGCTTGGTAGAACCTAGAGGTTCATGGAGATTTCCATACTCAAAACAAAACAATCGCTTGCGTAGTTACACAATGTATGACGTTGTGCATAATGAAGCTTTCCCACCTGCGTCGATTGATAAAGAGCTTAACACTCATTATTTCATATCCATGTCGGTTGCAAAAGAACATAAATATTTATTGGTCAGTTTAATGCATGCGTTGTTTTGTTTGTGTTGTGTGATGTGGTGTGGTGTACTAATTATGAAAACTAATGGATTCAATTTGATATAAAATAGGTAATCTGTACGTAAAATTGAAGTATATACATGAGAAAAGCTACTTTTGTTCATTGTTGATAGGCTTGCGTTTTATCGCCTGATGGTAAGCGATGATGTCGACGATGGAGCGTGTTTGCCTAAACGTATAACCTATTGACTATTCACTGAGAGACTCCCAAGTTGTAGCTATCAAGAAATACAGAGTCCAGTAAAGAATTCCACTCCTTAGCTGTCCACACAATGAATGTGTTCCCAAAAAGTTTTGTAAGTAAGTACATCTATTCTAACATGATGCAACGTATTCAATTCGCCTTATTTAGTTTTGTAGCATTGAATTATTTAAACTAATATTACTTTTACTATGAAATTCCATTGGAAATAAAACGATTAAAATATTTGACTAGTCGAGCTACAAAGCAAAGCAAAATAGTGCTACCAATCAGCTCGTCATAACGCTGCTTAATGTGGGCCAAAATTTAGGAAATATGTAGTTCAAATCTGACGTGTAATCGTAACGGAGCATTATGTTACAATCGGCATATCGGTTATTTTGGAGTGTAACATGTTTTCCATAGTACAGTAATGTGTTTGTACGAGTATTTGTGCAAGCGTGAGAAAGCTTGACGGTATTGCGGGTAGATATCGCGCACCTGGTCGCTTCCGCAAGGATATCGATTTGTATCCTATCTACCTTTAATAGATATGAAGTGAAACTGATTTGCTAGGTTGAACTTCCAAATTATTTTCTTCAAGTTAAAAGGTTGCTGGAAATATCTGTAATTATCTTCAGAATTTATTTTGAACGTCAAGCTTTCGATAAACTTGAACATTTTTACTCACAATTAAGTTGATTCTGTATAACTTCTGAAATAAGGCTTCCCTTTAAGCCGATCTAGGCTATAAGCTTACAAGTTACGGAGTCCGTTTAAAAGTTTCGGACGCTGTCCAAAAGATCTCCAAACTGTCGATCCCGAATACTTTACGAAATATCTTAACGTTACAGACCCATCCCCTTAGACGGGACTTTTTCTAAGTGTAGCATCCGAGTCTGATTTATTGTTCAGATTAAAGTCTTTGAGGGACACTCAAATTAATTACATCATGGACTAAATGAAAATTCTTTATACGAATATTGAATCTCTTCCTCATTATAATGTTTTATGAGTGATTTATAGTCTTCAGTTTAAGTTCCTTATAAAGTTTGAAACCTAACTTGTGGAACAACCAATTTAAATACTGCAGTAATTTCCACACAATAAGCCAAGTATTTTAAAGTTGGTCTGGACAACTTACTAGTCAAAGAATCATTGCATTACCTAACCTCTTTTACCTAAATAAAATAAAGACCTCATTATATTAAGCAAAGCACGTTCTCGGGTATCGCTGAAAAGATCTTTTGTTCGGCAGCAAAACACTTGGGGCGAGTCAATCGTGGCGCGAGGCCCGCTACGCTTTGTGGCAGTCTGCAAATTAATGACTAGCTAGTAAGTACTGGGCCTTACCATGATGTGTTCAAATGTCAATCGTACTAGCGAGAAAGAGGGATGGAGCTATACGTCCTATATAGCTCCATCCCTTTAACAGTCCAGTTTAGGTCGAAAAATGGATAACGTTAAGAGTTCATGGTAGGGCCTCCGAGTCGTATACGCAGTCTAAAGTTTCACCTCTTGTTCTCACCCTATTAGATTTTTGTAGGCTTTCACTTGCTCGTAATTATTACGTACTGTTAGTTCTGAATCCGAGTAATTGAGCTTTGATTTCGATGCTAGTAAAAACTGAGGTAAAATACGCTGAACAGTTTTCGAGCACCGTTGCCGTACTTGACAAACTTTGTATGAAAATGTTTCATACTATGTTAAGCTGACGATAATAGTTACAATGTTTAACTACAGCTTTCGGGAAAACAGCTATTATTTAATGTAACAAAATGTGTTTAACTTTAACTAAACGGTTAATAATACCTAATTTCTAGAATGCAATTTTTTTTTGTTAGTTTTTCACTCTGATGAAATTAGTTTTATCGTAAAAAAAGTTAACAAAAATAAATTATCTGGCAGACAAAGCTACTCGTAGATTAAACAGCTGGGTCCCGAAACATGAAGTTCTGCACAAAAACTGTTTATAATTATGACACCATAAAAATATTCTTTTTTATGGTGGGAAATCGTTGACTTCTCCCACTCTGGGTGAAGCGAGAAGGAGTGTCAGACTTTAACTGACTCAAATACCCATTTGTTTTGAATTTTTGATGATTTATTCCTTTACAGAAGTTAAATAGCGGTATGAAAGTTCGTATATTTGAGGAATCAAAATTCATAGGGTACTTACCATTGATCCAGAATCCTGAAATTTGACATAAAGCAAGGTTTCAAAGCACAGGTATAGAAATAAATCTGAAAACAGTAAATTTGTTGTTACCTACGTCACAAAAAATAAACTTTTTGCAATTCGGAAAATCTTCAAGACTCCATTCGGGAATTGAACTATTTACATGGTAAGTTTGTACGGGACCCTCAGTGCGTGAGTCCGACTCGGACTAGCCCAGTTTTTTTTTCATTGTCCTGCATTTGTTTCGTAAACTAGATAGTACTTAGATTTAATTTCAGCGTAAACTGCTATGCCATTTCCAGCGAATATTTAAGAATATTTATATTGAGAAGCCGGTGTTACGTATTGCGATATCTACACTAATATTATAAAGAGGAAAACTTTGTTTGTTTGTAAGGAATAGGCTCAAAAACTACTGGACCGATTTTAAAAATTCTTTCACCATTCGAAAGCTACATTATCCACGAGTAACATAGGCTATATTTTATTTTGGAAAAAATAGGGTTCCGTAAGATATTTGAGTTTTTCGGTCACAAGGTGTAAAAAGTCAACCAGAAAAGTTACTTATTTTGCGTACGCTGCCTGAACTATAAAATATAGAACCATAAAATGTTCTAATTAATTGTAGATCTTATAAATATCTACCAAAGTTTGTTAGGAGAAACCTACTTTCACGCGGGCGAAGCCGCTGGCAGAAGCTAGTAAGCAATATTGCTGAAGCGGGTGTTGTACAGCACCAGCACTAAACATGTTATGTAGAGACCTGAACTTTGTCGATTAGCTCTGAATATTGCAAGTGCGCAGCCTGCATCAACAGGGTGGCATTACATGTATGGTAATTACTGTTAACTTAATTAGTATTAGGGAAGTACATAGATATTGCTAGGTACATAGTAACGGCAAATTTTGATACTACGATCGTTAATTCTAAAACCATTTTGCATAACAATAGTCCGTACCGTGTGAAAGTATAAGCCAACCCTCTTATAAATTCGTGTGATTATCGTCTACAATAATTCAATTTCAGTTACGATTAAGTACATAAGTTCCCACCGGGCAGGATTTCTCCCCTAAAGTACAGGTAACAGATAGAAGGTAAGACGTTCGAGGGGACGAAATCAATGCATTTAAAGAATAGGGAGCCATTGTATGCGCTTACGCAAGGAGCCCACGTGCGCGCGCGCTCCCACGGTCCAACGGGGAGGGATTTCGGGAATCACATAAAAGGGCCAAAAATATGCTAGTTGAATCACATTCGAACAGAGAGCGCTACAGTGTACAGCTCCGGGGGATCGCGCCACCGCGCCCCCGGTGGTGCTCGGGGAACTTCCCGTCAAAGTTATCTGTTTGTCAATTAAAAGTTCAAAATAAGTTGTGTTAATTTACGTTCAATTAACAGTAAAACTATGAATAATGAGAGAACTCTTCAAAACTGAAGTTCAGAGCAGTTCCACGAATACGAAAAGTAAGTTACTTAAAGCAAGTTTTGTGTTAATTTTCTTTTCTGTGTCGTGTTCAGGCTAGTTCATTGTTCAAAATTTTGCGAACTTAAACGACCACAAATATTGTTCAAGTGTACTTCAATTAAATGGTTATTTACTTTTTATTGTTACAGATGTGGACTAAAGGAAAAAGAGTGAGGAAGGAGAGATTTTCCGAAATAAATTCAGAAATGACCAACTTGACCAAATTCCAATATCGATTTATGGATCAAATGTAAAGCAGCACTTCTTGTTACCATTGGCTGCCTGCAGAGATCATCTAAGAAACCAAAGGAGACCGCTTGAGGTGAATACTAATCATCATTTCTAGACTCCCCAAAGATAGGATAGGAATACTTAGAACTTAAGGCTTTCGTGTGGCTTAGGGAAATAAGTGAATACCTATAAGGTATCTTCAACACATGTACATTAAAATTGTTTAGTTTAAATTCCATTGAAATATCTTCAATAACTAGGTTAGGATAGACGTAAGATAAAGTACTTGAAGCAAATTTTAAGAGCATAGCGGTTCACGTTGAACCAAAAGTGCCTTAATGATCGGTGTTGTTGTCAAAACTTGGTTACGTTACATATTTTGTTTGCACCCATTCCAATTGTTCACGTTTTGGACATGTTTTTGCATCTGTTGTTACATTTGTTGTATACTACAAAAGTTGTTGTTTTCCGTTAATTTCGGCTCTTGATTAAAATGTTATATTTTCATATGCAGTTGTAATTTTCCGTTAATTTCGGCTCTAGATTAAAATGTTATATTTGCACATGCAGTTGTTATTTTCAGTAATATTTGACAATTGATTATGTACAGACATGTTGGCTTACTATTCGAGTATAAGTCCTGCTAAAGTTCTAAAGTTTTTCTTTCCTATGAAACCAGAGTTTCATGCATCAAAGAATTGTGTTCATGTTTCTTGTTTTAATTGTTGATTTTTTGTTTTAATTTATAACGAATCAGCTGGTCTGGAACCTCGTTGGTCGTTCATGTTCATTCATTATGTCAATTAGTTAAGTTTTTGTTTCGAAACTGTTGATTTTTTGTTTTTCAATAGAAAACCCAAGATACTTTAGATATCTTTTTTGATAACTTAAAAACAACCTAAACACTTTTAGTAAAAAACGATTGAATTTTTCTTTTGTTAAATGATATCAAAGTATTTCATTCCTGTTGAAAGATCCGTTCAAGTACATGGAATCCTGTTATTTGTTGATTTAAGTTTTTGTTTGTAGTTTGTTGATTTTTTGTTTTTTTTTTCAATAGTAAGCCCAAAAGACTTTCCATAACTTTTTGGAGAATTCGAAATCAGCCAAATCAATTAAGCTTTAGTTTGCACCGATTATTTTTTGTTTTATGTATGTAAACGGACTCAAAACTGTTAATTTTTTATAGTTGTAATACCCGTTCAAGCCAATGGAAACCCGTTATTTGTTGATTTAAGTTTTTGTTTGGAATCTGTTGATTTTTTGTTTTTGTCCTAGTAAGTCTAAACCACTTTCGATAACTTTTGACTTATTTGAAAACAACCAAGTCAGTTATTAAGCTTTGGTTTAATACAATTGAATTCAATACCGTTTAATTTTTTGTTGTAAGTTCGATTAGTTGTAAGATTTGTTGATTTTTTGTTTGACACTCTTGGACTTCTTTGTTATCAAATTGTTGATTTTAATGTTGATAAGTTAAGTTTTTGTTTTGTTTTTTGCTATCACTTACTCTTTCGGTAAAATCAACCACATAAATATCACCTTTGGTTAAAGTTTTTTGTTATAACTCAATACTCTGTTTCGTTAATTTGGTTGCTTTCGTTCAGTTTACATTTGTTTTGCGTAACCATTTCCAATTCCAGTACAATTATTTCAGACTTATATAGCTAAAACACATTATCTATCATAACCTTTCTTTTGTCAAATTGTTAAGATCCTGGTAGTTTTGAATTAATGTTTTAGTATGATTTGCATTCAGAATTGGAAATGGTTATATCTACTTCGGGACCAAATCCTTTTTCAGTTAAATCAAATCATTCTTTACTTATTTGACAGTTTTGTTATTTTTTTGTAGGACTAAGTATTTGATTTGACTGTTGATTTCAAGTTATGTTTTTGTTTTGTTTTTAATTGTCCTGTTAACGTTAAATTTTAAAATAATCATCTCGTGCTTAAAGAACTTTTCTTACTAGTTCTTTAAATACTATTTAATATTTTTCTGTTTCTAGTTTGACTTACTTCACCAAAACTATTGATGTATCTTCTAACTGATCCACTTCAATTTAGTTTGGTTATTTGTATTCAACTCCCACTTGACAGCTCTCTAATCAGAACCGTTTTAAAAAATTCTTTCCGAGTTTTTTTTTCTTTTAAGTTTTCTTTAAGTTTGAACCTATTAGTTGATTTGACTGTTACTCTCAAGTTAATTTTTTGTTTTGTTTTTATTTGTCCACACTTAAAGCTCTTCAATGGCTTCCCTTATCACCTCGTTTCAAGTTTTTAGATATGTTTTTGTTCCTATCCACTTATCAAATCCATAATTTAAAATTCTCTTTTTGTTTTTCACTAAATGACAGCAACCACATTTTTGAATCACAAGGTGTAGTTTTACCAACTGGTATTTTGCATCGCATTTGCATAATATATTGTTCAGAGTTTCAAGTATTATGTCCATAAAGTCTAAGCCGTTCCATCGAAGACTTAAAGATAGTTTGTTGAGTTTTTGTTTAGTCCTTCTCGTTGATCTTTCTTGTTGATTTGACTGTTGATTCTAAGTTAAGTTTTTTTTTTTTTTTATTCAACCTCAGAATTTCCCCTTAGTCTCCTTTCCTTTTGAAATAGCTTGCTAATTTGTGTTTTTCTTTCTTATCTCCAAATTCCAATGTTCATCTCCTTCCTACAGTTTCCCCTCATTTCTTCACATTATTATTAAGTTCTTTGAAACAATCACATTGTGCCTTATTACCGTAATGTGCCTGATATTGTTTCATCTTATATGTTGTTCGCCTTCTTATAGGGTTTTGATAGCTTACTCTTCGGAACCCTATAAGGACGCTCAAATTTTTTTCCCTATCATGCATTGTGACTGTTGCTATTTTCAATCCATCCACTACAATCGTTTTGTCTAAGTATTGTTACAATAATAATATCTTCAAGACATGTGACTTGGAACTATCCATTGTAACAGTGTAATTATGAAATGGCACTTTTGATCCCTCAGTTAGAATCATGATAGATGTTTTAGATTAATGTCTGTTATATGAGCCTAATGACTGTTTTTTCCCCCTAATAGATTTTTTTGGGTAAAACATTTTTACTTCCTACACACAATATGGTTAATTTAAGCGTCCAGTAACTGAGCACCACAGTAAAATGTGTTGTTAAATTATAATAAAATTAAAAACCTATCTACCAATAGTTTTCATAGTAATTAAGAATAAAAGATTGAAACGGGGATAAAATTGTCATTACGCACTTATTGTTTTTACCATTTGGTATAATTTTGTTGACCTATTAAAATTGTTAATGTTACATAGTTTTAAGCGTTGATTTGTTGTTAAGTTTGAATTGTGATATTATTGTTAATTTATGAATCATGGCTGTGTTTGTTAATTTTATGTTAAGTTTTCGTTTTAACCATTATTGTTCATTGTTCTTTGCCGACATTAAGGCCACCGATAACACCAAAGTGACTGTAGTTTAACATTGTAGTATATGTTTGTATTTAAGATTAATCTTAGTAACTACTGTATGTACGAAACTGGTAATTAAAACCTAAGCTTTGTATAAAATTAACAAATAGGTTAGTTAGGGTAGATATTAGAGATGTATGACAGTTCGTGTGTGTGTGTGAATTAAATAGATACAAAATCAGCTAACAATGTGTTTTATTTATTAAACTTTACGGGATGTATAATTTTAAAACGTTAAAGGAAGCGATTGGAGTTGAGCCAACTGTTTTGCCACATACGACGAAATCTAGTACGGGTAACTGGGTAGTGCGCGAGTGTGGTCGCAAAACAATGTTTCTGTACGATTTAGATAGCAGATACATGGATCTAGCGTAATGAAGATAGTTTTCAGTAAGGAAAACAAGAAGTTCGTCTGATGCAATCTCACAGCTTAGTTTCTTCTTAATTGCTTAACTTTAAACCAGAGCTGGTTGTGGGTGTCGTGGCGTTAGTTTATTTTTCGGAGCTTCATAGACACCAGTCACTTATGTCCTCTTCCTCTGCTTGTGGGCATCGTCTAGTTGCCTGAAACGAAGACCCATTATATAAGCACTTGCGGAATTTTTCTAAAAGAGTTACGTGGGTTTTTGTCGATAAAAGTCTGACAGTCCCAATGGTTTCACTCAGAGTTGGAGGAGATATTTGATGACCTCCCACCTCAAAATAATACTTGCTTAATTTATATATTACGCATACCAACATATACTTATATTAAAGTGTAGCTGTCTTTAGCCATACACAGCTAGGTACATCAAACAGCTCCTCATTTAAACAACGCTTGTAAAACCAATAGTCTTTAGTATAAAAACTTATACAAGGTAAGAGGTACCTATTTCCTAGTCCCCAAGCGGTTAGTCGTAGGCAAGAGCTACTTCAAATAATACTTTTTTTTTTAGGGTTCTGTATCTCAGTCGACAAAAATGGAACCCATATAGGATCACTTTGTTGTCAGTCTGTTAAGGAAGCTTTTTCTCAGGAACGCGTAGAGGTAACAAGCTGAAATTACGAGTATATCAAATACTCAGGTCTGCTACCCCTTAGAGCAGTGAAAAATCAAACATCCAAGTCAACACGAACTAAAGTCAAGGCCGTTTATGTTCTGTTTATGGCACATATTTTGATATTTTCAACAGATTTCAAAGGAGGAGGTTTTATGTTTGGCTGAATATATATATATATTTTTTATATATATATTTATGTTGTAAATGGATAAAGTAAGAAATGAATATATTAGAGGAAGTTTGAAAGTGGCGCCAGTGACTGAAAAGTTGAAGGGGAATCGTTTGTCTTGGTATGGTCATGTAAAGAGGAGAGATGAAACACATGTTACTAAAAGAGTTATGAGTATATATGTGGATGGGTGGAGAGGGAGAGGGAGGCCAAAGAAAAGATGGATGGATTGTGTGAACAGTGATATGAAAGAAAAAGAAGTTAGTGATAGTATGACTTTTGACAGGATAGAATGGAAGAAAAAAACGTGTTGCGCCGACCCCAAATAAGATGGGACAAGGGCAGGAAGATGATGATGATATATATTTATGTTGTATGATTTCTCGGTCAATTGTGGACCGATTTTGAACAATTTTCTGAATGATCTGATCATGAACTTTGAAGATATGGAACAGAACTCCTCATAGGATCACAGCAGAACCGTCGTAACAAGTAAAATTGCTTTTTTATACGTGTAATCGATGACTGACTGAAAGAAGAGGGGGAATATATCGAGCTGACTTAGGTACCGGAACTCTGTAATAAATTAATGTAATCTAACCGTGTTTGGGATTATAAGAATTGTCATGAGATGTACTCTGGCTATAAGGTATTTAAGTTTGGCTGTGGGGTTATTTTTTAGTGGTGGTACCATAACTAAAAATTATAAATAAAAAAACTTTTAACAAAAAAAAAACGTTTCATCACTATCACTATCGTAGTCAATAACATTTTTCATTTGTTGTTCCACTTTTTACTGTAGCTCACATTTTCGTACACAACAACTAAACAACAGATACGACTTATGTATAAACAAACCAACACTTAACAGTCACAGTAATAAGAGTAATTAATAAATTATAAATTAAAAATTCGTCTAAATAAGCCTTTACTGTAACAAGCCTAGAACTTTTGCTAAAAAAAAAAAAAAAACAAGAAATGCATTAGTACTGCAGTAGGTACTAAAGCATTTTTTGTTTCAGTTAGTATAAGAAATTATAAGTGTTCAGACATCGCCTTAACGGCTGGAGCTGCCATCTACCTCACAGTGATTGGTCGCCCACGGATGCCATCGACCAATCACCACCGAGCTACGCATCAACATCTTTTTCCAAAAATCAACATTTTTCATTGCACCGCACGCACTATACCATATATACTATTTTATCCATTATTTCATGTAATACTCGCAACAATATATTCAAAGTTAAAAGCAATTCCTGGTGTCGCCTATCATTTCAAGCAACCTTCAGTCTCCTAACACGCAACAAAGCTGAAATCGAAACAATAAGAATATCGCTAAGCGAAACATAAAATATGGTAGCAAATTGCGAGGTGTGAAAAATCGGAGCAGAACGAGATTAAACTATCGCGTTCAAATATAACTTGTTCTGCTGAAGTTAGAAATATGAAACGGGCATGTGAGCGTGAATAGAATTATAATACCAGTCCAAGTATATACTTAGTAGATTTTAAAGCATACAGCTGATAAGTAAATACGGAAAAGCGGAACAATTTGTCTGCTGCGGTCTTTCCATCCAACTATAATTTAGGTGTCTTCAAGGCTAGAGTGCTCTTAATAAACTAATGCACCTCACCATCAATGATTGCATCACTGCTTACCATCAGGTGAGATCTCAGACAAGCACTGGTTTATAAAAATTAAAAAAAGCCGATTGAAAACTTTGAAAATCTTCCTCAAATAGCTGTGCCCCGCGGTTTCACCCTCATCTTTGCCTACTGTTCTGCTCCCGTGGGTCGTAGCTTGATGTTATGTATCAATCAAAGCATTTGTTCCAAATAAACCATTTACACGCACTTTTGAATTGTCTAGAAGTCAGTCAGAAAACTGATGCTAATTGCACATTCCAAAGCGTAGATTCTATTGAGAAGAATCTACATTTACACTATTTTAATTCATTTTATATATTAAAAAGAGGTACCTATATATGTATGGTGGTATATATATTTTTTGTAGCTTCTATTATGTTAGAACAATGTAAATAAATAAAGTAAAAACCAAAAATGAATCAAAATATATATATCACAATAAGTTACTGGCAGTCAAGAGATTTTTAACTAGTCTCAATTGACAGGGTCCGTTCACGAACATGACGCGTATATCAGCACCACTCAGCTCAATAATTTTGAAGGGAAGCGAATTATCCAACATAATGACAAACTCAACTGCCACTCACATTTGTGTCAAACAAGTCAAGTAGTAGCCTATAAACATATATTATTGCTTTTTAGTAAAAAAAAAATGCTTCTACATTATACAATACTAAAATAATGTTATTAAACTTAGAAGGAAAGTAATTTCCAAATTCCACTACTACTCAATTAGCGGTACTAAAGATGGACCAGCCGTCTTGAGTCTTTCAATCTATGGATAGTACAGACATTATATAACTTAACCGCACTTCTAAGATGTGACTCAAAAGTGGACCTTTTATAGAAAATGGACCATCCTTAAAGACTGTAACAGTGTTATGGCACGAGGAAGTAATAAAAAACCCTGTAACTTAGTGATTTGTCTGACCATAATAATAAGGCAAACAACCTCAAAAACCGATTAGACGCACTTGTGTGAGATAGTGAAGAATTTTCGCTTCCTGCATTTACTGCAAGAGCGAACTGTTGGAAGAAAAACTCCAATAACAAGTAGGAAACGGAAGGTCTTTATGTTCTTTTATTGGTCGCTAGTTTTGTTAGATTATAGTTATAAAAGGTTGGTATATGGGTCAATAAACGTTACATAGTTAAGTCTTTTACCTATCAAAAGCGGAAAAAAACACCGAAAGTTTCCTTACAAGCAAGCTTTTTTATTGCTAAATAGTAATTTTTGTGATATAACTCAGTTTTCGATTAATTAAAAAAAAAAATCAATGCCATGTAGCACATGGCATTGATTTTTTCTCCTTTCCTGATTCTAGTGTAAATCAGAAATCCCGTAAAGGTTACAAAAAAACTCTATACAAAAAAAAAAATCCAACCAACTTCAATGTAAAAAAAAAACTGAAATTTGCAAAATAACTTTAATTTCGGAAGTTGGTGTTAACAACAAATGAAAAATGTCATTCACTACGATAGTCATAATGATGAAATTCCTTGTAAACATTTAATTAAAATTGATTGATTAAAAGTGCTTTATTAAAGAACCATTATTTTTCTTAAAAAAGTTTTTTGAACCTATACTTATATGCAAAATCTCAATACTCAATTCAAACGAATTACCATAATATCAATGTCTGTAAGATCACCAAGGCGTTTCCAAAATATTAAAATCTTCCAGATTGATCAAGTCAATCATATTGATATCCATTTTTAACGATATTTATATGGAACTGGCTTGTGCCCGCGGCTTCGCTCGCGTAAATGTAAGCTTCTCCATACAAACTTTGGACTCCCGCTTCATCCCCTTAGGGAGTGAATTTTGAAAAATCCTTTCTTAGTGCTCGCCTACGTTATAAAAAGAAGCCTTGTGCAAAATTTCACACTCCTAATCCCAGTAGTTTCGGCTGTGCGTTGATATGTCAGTCAGTTTCTCCTTTTATATATATAGATAACAAACAATAATAATCAAGGCTAACCTTAAATATACATATTAGTATCGAAGTTGGTACCATAGTTAAATTAGGGGTTTCGGCGGTCTAACTTAACTACCATAGATACTTCAGAAACTAGTGATCAATCAATTTATTTTTTAATAACGTTTTATTTAGTCGTGGTATTAAACCTAGTAATAATCCCGGAACTACACTACAATAAGATCGCGTTTTGGAATAAGGTGGTAAAGGTCTAATACTCTCTCTCGCTCCACCCAAAGAGGATCTATTTGATGATCTCACCACAAAAAAAGGGCTTGCGTTTGCACTATCTCACATGATAGAAATTTACTAGAAGTAACCTAGTTCTCTTGACTTGACTTAAAGACCCTCAGAATGTAGTTATCAGGAAACATAGACTCTGGCAGCGAATCCCACTTCGTACTCCTTAGCTATAGGTACGTACAATTTAATGAACGTGTTCCCAAAACGTCTAGTAGTCCGATATATTAAGTAGATAAGGCCTTAATTTCCACGCTTGCTCAAAATTGGCTGCTGATGTCAAATTCAATATATTGGTAGCAATATTAATGGAAAGGGCTAAGGGCTAGCTCGGAGTTTCCTTGCGAGATCACATGAAGAATGAAGATATCCGCAGGAGGACTAAGGTCGCCGACATAGCCCGAAGAATCGCCAAACTAAAGTGGCAGTGGTTAGGGCACATTGCTCGTAGAACGGATGGTCGATGGGGCCGAGAGGTAGAGTGGCGACCGCGCACCGGAAAACCTGGTGAGAGTCGCGGGAATGTGGTGGATGCGAGACGCACAGGATTGGTCGTTGTGGAGACGCTTGGGGGAGGCCATGTCCAAAAGTGGACGTCTTTCGGCTGAAATGATGATGATGATGATGATGAATACTAATAACAAAATTAATCAAAAATCTAATTCTGTTTCATGACGCAAATATCCTATTCACGAAGCTACATTTATGTTCACAAAGTATCGGAATGAGTCAACTTAGAGGTACAAGTATTTCAACAACAAGAAACTTTAAATAAGTTTGTTGGAAGTCAAGGAAACAGATAAAACTCTTTAGGTACTTATTTTGTTCTCACTTGCGTAACTTTATTGTGCAGACGTTTGAAACGGAAAATTCACAAATTCGAATTTGATAAAATAGAGTAGTGAACTTGTTAGCAGTTTGAGGAGGTATTTTGTAGTTCTGTTATGTATTGTAGTTTGAAATTGTATTTTGATCTCATTGCCTTTGCAAGCAGTGGTGGCCTTACCATGATGTGTTAAGCGTGGAGCTATACACCCCATCCTTTTAACAGTTCAGTTTAGATCTTCAGGGCCTCTGGTGGCAACGGCACGGCCTCGACCTTACTAGTTGTAAGTCGTAGGCTCAAATCCAGGCAGGCGCTTTACTTTATGTTATTTATTTCATTCGCACTGCTCTCAAAACGTGAAGAAGAAAGTGGTGAGGAAAACAGTGTATCTTTACCGGTACCTATATTCTAGAACCATCGAATACATGTGACATCCATCAGCAGGCAGCACATAGTAAAAATAATAATAATATTTTTATTGTCATTTCAAGACACAGTTATCAGTGTAGCTCTGACTCTTGTAGTGGGATTTCCTGTATCACAAGAGCCAGACCTCTCAATATACAGGGTACATAACATAGAAGTTCTTTCAATAGACAAGGTCAATTACAGAATTAGCAAAAGGATTAATTTTTCATTAAAAATATAAGAAAAAGAGAAAAAAAATAAAAAATAGAATAAGAATAAAAAAGATAGTGAATCAATATTTTGTAATAAAGACCATGTATCATAACATAGGTACACCTATGTGTATTGACTTGGACCAAACAGTACTGGGCGCGCGAGGTTGATTATGGCCCCATTCCCTTTTTTAGATAGGAGGCCTGCGTCCTAGCGTTGGGAACGGTATAAGGCTGATGTATGTATATGCTATTATTTATTAAAACTTCATTCAACACAAAGTTGGATTCTCATTACGCTTACTTAAGTTATGTTAGAAATATAATAGCAATCTTACTATGCTGACGTATTGATCCATAAAGTATTATCTTTATCTGAAAACTGTCTCTTGGACTGAGTTTTACGTTCGACGTAGTGTAAAAGATAAAATATGAAAGGTATTCGCTTTAGCAAACACTGACTCGCCTTCGATCCAAATATCTGAACGAGAAGCTGAAAATATAACGGGACTACAAGCGACAGAATTTTTACCGTCCAACGTTGAAAATAAGTTTGTATTTGTGGATACGGGATCTGATGCAACCGAGTTATTGAGGCGAAAAATTAATCATGGTTTAGTTTACGTTCTCTCTCGTCTGATCGATCTTTGTCAGTCATAACGTGTAGTCAGAAGCCAGAAGTCTGACACTAATCTTGTAAAGAGGGAGGGGACGGGTTGTGGATAGGGTTGCCAACCATAGTCTAAAGTAGAGTACCTATTGTACTCATTTTCATGTATTGTATCATGTAGGCTCTATTATCTCTATAATCTATACCACTGATAGAGGACGCTAAAATAAACTGTTTTTACACAATGTTTACTATACTAGTGCCAGTCACGTATATATGATGCATAGGTACCTATTATCATAATCAAAAAAGTCGACTTTACTGAGACAGACTTTACAGTCATGAATGTGAAGTGACGGGAAGTTAGGAACAGGGCTTCATTGAAATTTATTAAAAATGAGCTCCTGGTCTATGTAAATTTAGATTAAGAATGTTTGAAGTTGTACAATTCTTTTAAAACCAATGAAAAATTATTATGTGTTGCAAAAAGATAAAAAAAATACATTTTTTTTTATAAACTGTAAGTCCGTACTCTTTAGTTACCTCCTTGTAAATCAGAGAACAGACTCTATTTCTTCTAATAAAAGTTGGTAACCCTAGTTGTGGATGTTAAATAGGTTATCGCTCCTCGTAAAACACTAGTATCAAGCTCAGAAAACAGGACAGGAAACCAACTGTATCATAGGTGTGGTTTTAGTCAGTAAAAGTCTTACACGCCCTCCCCCTCTATTCTAGAACACGAGAAGCCATTATAAGATTTTCCACCTATAACAAACATGTAGGGAAAAGGTTAGTCAGATAGAATTAGCTTACGTTCCAGGTACTCCTTGGTCTTGTTTCAACAAAGTAGCTTGTTAGGGTAGATAGTTGGTTGTGGTCGTCAGTGGACAGAGCGCCTCGGATGCCGGTCACCACACGTCTGCTCTCCTCGCTCCTTTTCAACTGCTTCTCTGTCCTCTCCTGCTGCGACATCAGTCTCCTCTGGTCCAGCTGCACATGCCTCACTTTCTTTCTTATTAAATTTATATAATAGTCAATCTGACGTTGATAGTGATCCACGGACCAATAAAATTTCAAGTCAGCAAGAATCATTAACAGAACAGCGGCATATAGACTAGCCAATACAATGCCAAAGTAGTACAGATTTGGATCTTCAGTTGAAAAGAATGGACAATCTTTGGAGAGGGTGAGACATTCCCAAAAGTAGGATTGTGGTGGTAGAACAGTAGCTTCTGGTGTACGATTCATGCTGACGTTACATGAATCTCACTTTATTTTTTATTTACATTTACATTATCCTAACATGTTTCACGTAACATGACTGCTGCCAAACTAAGTATTTTTGATAGCATTGTCAAACTGTCTGTCATTTTCCTACACCACTGGCCATCACTGAAACTCTTCTGAAACCATAGATATAGTTCAGTTTTAAAAAAAGGTTTCATTCGGGTCTCTCACTCAGTAGAATATCGGCTCTAGTGAGTAACATAACTTAGGTATTACTTGCAACCTAACGCTAGAACACATTAATGCCATTTCTTCATTACACAGACTTGTCTCTTATGCAATTTACTCTCTCTCTTTATTTAGTCGTATCACTAGAAAATGGGAAAATCTTTATCAGCTAAAATATCAGAATTTCAATCCTTTTTATGTCGAAGTGTTTTTTAAAGAAAGAATACGATACCGTAATCATCCAAGCACGACGAAGTGGCATCGCTCACACTGACAATAGCGAATAAAAGTGCACAATGCTGCTAGAACGCTTCACTTGAGGCAATATCGAATTCCCGTGGACGTTCGCCGAGACACCACCCGTCTCTTGAACCAACAAAACAGCGCCATGACAACTAGTCTGCCGGCCAATGCCTCAAATATTCAGCTGCCTTTTAAACAAAGTAACTCGACAACCTAAAAGGAATATTGGATACTTTCATACCATTATATAGATAAGGGATTTTTCATGGAGTATTAAGAACTGTAGAATAAGCTATAACAAAACAAGTAACACAAAGTTAAAACTAAAACCAGACTACAGAATTATTATTCCTATTAAAATTGAAATATATGACCTAGGTATGTATATTTTTATATTCTCGTTTGAATTTGTATCCTCGGTAGTTTTTTTAAATATTTATATTACCGACATATAATTTAGTGCCAAAAATGCACCATATTCATTTTCTTTTTTAAACATCTACATAGTGTATAAGAACACATGATAGCTTAACTATTATTGATAGTTCCTTGCATCCGTTTGGAAGATTTGAGGTAATAAAGAAATTTAAAAACTTATGTACAACACGAACACACACTTACAATACGTGCGAAAAACTCTTTTGGTTCGCAGTTGAGTAATAACAAATCTCCTCATACTTAACTAAAGTATTTAGGTAAAATGAATAAAGAAGTATCTGGTTAAGTTTTGCTCAAAACTTGAGGATTTGCAAAGTCGCCAATATTCGATATTTTGAATACAAACTGTTTTTGAATGCTATTTGTACAACTTCTGCTGATATTTCATAGCCAAAGTTTTGTGTGCAAAAGATTAGATTCTGAGCCAACGTCAATGTGATTTATTATATTTGATACAATGTGTTTAAAAATCTTTGTTATTTTATTCTTGGCAGCAATACAAAAACATGAAATAGAATATCAAAATGAATTTGCGAATGGTTCATTCAAGATTACAAAACGTACCCTGTAGGTCACAGTATGTATTAAAGAAATTAGCTTTATGAATTTTCCATGGTCCGGGGCGAGAGGGAATAGGAAGCAGGCACCTCCTTCTGTGAAAAGCATCGGGATATACGACGGGGTAGGTGCGGCGCGGTAATACTCCATCGCCGACCGCATCGTCGCTTTCCATCAGGTGAGATAGCGGTCAAGCGCGAACCTATCAAGAATTATTTTTTTTAAATGAAGTTTATCTTTGTGAAGCTAAGAGGCGTGTCAGACTTTTACTGACTAAAACCCACCTGTGTAGTTCAGTTGCCGTTTTCGTTCCAGGGCCACGTGAGGCATGCGAGGTACACTACGCACTATTGACAATTCAGGCTCGGTCCTTACCGGATGGCTGGTTGCGCCGTCTAGTAAGGACCCTCGCCTACAGTGGCCTGCCCCCCTAGCCAAGTTACAATCGTATCGTTCGCGCCGAACGCCTCGAGTAGGTCACGCCTCCGATTCCTTTGTTCTGACCACGTGACTGAGCGTTGAGATGACGTCAGAACAAAGGAATCGGAGGCGTGGCCTACTTGAGGCGTTTGACGCAAACGAAACGATCGTAACTTGGCTAGGGGGGCTGGAGTCGCCCTGTATCTCCCGACGCTTTTCACAGAAGGAGGTGACTGTTTCCTATTCCCTCTCGCCCCGGCTCATGGCCTGAACACCGCCCCCCCTACATTCGTGTTCACCCTGTCGTTCACCTGTATTTTTTTTTTTTTTTTTTTTTTAAATTGATATAAACCAGTGCTTGACTGCGATCCCACCTGATGGTAAGTGGAGATGCAATCATTGATGGTCAGGCGCACTAGTTTATTAAGAGTATTTTGTATATTAAGTAACTTTAACGCCTTTTTTCACAAAAGTGTGTTACTTAATGCGTCATGCTACTCAACTGTCGGCAGGCGCCAGCAGCACTTTCCACCTTGTCGAACTATAGTTCCATTTACCGACATATTTTACAATAACCATGAATAAGTAATTAGGTTTATACTGAAACTAGCTTTTGCCAGTGGCTTCGCCTGCGTGAAATTAGGTTTCTTCGTATAAACTTTGAACCCCCATTGCGTACCTTCAGAGATTAAATTTTGGAAAATCTCCTCTTATTATTTGTATATAAATGATGATTCATGTAAGTAACTTCAGGTATGGGCTGGGTGTTGATGAGTTGATTAGTGAGTCGGGACTATGCCTTTTATTTAAGATACAGATAAAGTATTAATTAATCTGTTAACCGGGTTTAAATAAGATTAATGTGAAAAATTAATCAATTTAGGTATAGTTATCAAATAATACAACCATGTAAGGCCAAATTAAAAATATAGTGTAGTTTACTCAATCGAGTGACTTATTTGAGACCAACCAACTTCTCTAAAATCTCCCAAAGTTTACGTGTTAAATTTTTATCTTCAGCAAGGGTCGTCAAGACTCTGGTCTCTTTGCAGTCGGCAAAATACTTTCCTCACACGCCGTCCACTTCACGCGATACGGCAAGATATATAGAAGTCTGAGCTCCTTCCTAAGAATCTTTGAAAACATACTTCATCAGAGGTAACAGCATTGTTACCCAGCGTGATTTCAGTTGCAATATTTCGGTCTCCACAACTCCCGGATGTAAACTATTCGCTATGACTCCTGTTCCTTCTAACCTCTTTGTTAATTCAACGGTCATTAGAATATTAAACAATTTTGTATTAGCATGCCAATTAAGAAAACTGTACGATTCTTTAGTTTCTTTTTCTGCGTTGATATTATCGAATTGCACTTTTCCATTCTTGTGAGCTTCTGATAACACGTTGACGATTCTACTCGATGCATATGTTTTGAGTAGCAGCAACAGCAAGATAGTCAATAGGAAAGGTCCAAAATGATTTGTCTGCACAGCAAGTGACAGCCCATCTTCTGTTTTTATGTTATCAACCTCAAAAACACCAGCGTTGTTGATAAGTATGTCGAGGCGCTTCTCAGTCTTGATTACACCATCAGCGAACGCTCTTACGGAAGCCAGAGAGGACAGATCGAGGTGTCGATAGTGAACGTCGGCATTAGCCGTGGCTTTGATGATTTGATCCCGCGCGGCTATGCCAAGTCCCTCGTTTCTGCACGCTTCTATAACACGAGCTCCTCTTTCAGCCAAATTCTTAGCAGTTTCGTAACCAATTCCTTTGTTTTCACCTGTAACTATGGTCACTTTACCCACTAAATGATTACTACACTTACATATTCCCGTTTTTAGTTTACAATAAACTTTTATAATAAAAATAATGAATAAAACGAGAACAAGAGAAATAATAAACGTCGTGTTGGAGTAACAATATTAGCTGCACTAAATCGACATGCATAAATAAATGTAGTTATGATAAGAGCGACAGTAGATACTGTTTGTCATTGTTGCATGACAAAAACACACTACTTACTGATTAGCAAAGTGATTGAAAGGCTAGCAACAGATACAAAGATCAAAAGCAAGATAATAGAGATAAAGATGCAGATTACTATCAAAATTGTAAAAAAAAATTAAATAAATCTGTGTGTAGTAACAAGACGTGTAATATTATGTTTTATAGCGCCGTCTGTTTTAAAATGGCGCACGATATAATTAGCAAGTTGCTTTTAAATTATCGTCAGACGTCATCAGTTGAATGCACGTAATTTCTTCAACAAAGATTTAATATTTCGCTTTACTATCAATAGGATAAGGCTTTTTTATACAAAGTTTAATCCTTTTTATTTGAATGTTATAGCTTATAACAATAATAATAACGGGTATTTCGGATAAAATCCATAACTAGCAAACCATTTAACATTTAAATAAAAAAATATTAAACTTTGTATAAAAAAAGCCTACTATCCTACATAAAGTAAAGCGAAATATTAAATCCTTGTTGAAGAAATTACGTGAATACAACTGCTGACGCCTGACTACAATTTAATAGCAACTTGCTAACATATAGCGCGCCATTTTATAACAGAAGGCGCTATAAAACATTATATATTATTACACGTCTTGTTATTACACGCAGATTTGTTTGATAGTTTTGGACAGTTTTGATAGTAATCTGTATCTTTATGTTTGTTATCTTGCTTTTAATCTTTGTATCTGTCTCTAGCACTTCAAACACTTTGCCAATCAATGGGTAGTGTGTTTTTGTCATGTAACAGTGACCAACAGTATCTACTGTCGCTCTTATCTTATCTACATTTATGTGTGAATGTCGATTTAGTGTAGCTAATGTTGTTACTCCAACATGATGTTTATTATTTCTCTTGTTCTCGTTAATTTATTCATTCTTTTTATTATAAAAGTTTACTATAAACTAGCAACGGGAATATGTAAGTGTAGTAATCATTTAGTGGGTAAAGTGACCATAGTTACAGGTGGAAACAAAGGTATTGGTTACGAAACTGCTAAGAATTTGGCTGAAAGAGGAGCTCGTGTTATACTAGCATGCAGAAACGAGGGACTTGGCATAGCCGCGCGGGATCAAATCATCAAAGCCACGGGTAATGCCGACGTTCACTATCGACACCTCGATCTGTCCTCTCTGGCTTCCGTAAGAGCGTTCGCTGATGGTGTAATCAAGACTGAGGGATCGCCTCGACATACTTATCAACAACGCCGGTGTTTTTGAGGTTGATAACATAAAAACAGAAGATGGGCTGTCACTTGCTGTGCAGACGAATCATTTTGGACCTTTCCTATTGACTAACTTGCTGTTGCCGCTGCTCAAAACATCTGCACCGAGTAGAATCGTCAACGTGTCATCAGGAGCTCACAGGAATGGAAAAGTGCAATTCGATAATCTCAACGCGGAAAAGGAAACTAAAGAATCCTACAGTATGTTTACTGTGTATTCTAATACAAAATTGTTTAATATTCTAATGACCGCTGAATTAACAAAGAGATTAGAAGGAACAGGAGTCACAGCGAATAGTTTACATCCAGGAGTTGTGGAGACCGAAATACTGCAACTGAAATCAGGTTGGGTTAGAATGCTGTTACCTCTGGCGAAATATTTTTTTAAAGATTCTTGGGAAGGAGCTCAGACTTCTATATATCTTGCCGTATCGCGTGAAGTGGACGGCGTGAGTGGAAAGTATTATGTCGACTGCAAAGAGTCCAAAGTCCTGACGACCCTTGCTGAAGATGAAAATTTAGCACGTAAACTTTGGGAGGTTTCAGAGAGGTTGGTCGGTCTCAAATAAATAACTCGATTGTGTATTTTTAATCTGGCCTTGTATGGTTGAAGTGTATATCCAGAATACATAATTTGATGGTATTTGATAACGTGTTTCATTACTATACCTAGATTGATTACTGTTTTTAACCGACTTAAAAAAAAAGAAGGAGGTTATCAATTCGGTTGTATTTTTTTAAATAATTTTTTTTAATGTTTGTTACCTCAGAACTCCGTCGTTTCTGGACCGATTTGCAAAATTTTTTTTTACCCTTAATAGGATATGCTTCCAGATTGGTCCCGTTTTTTAAAAAATCTGGTTTTGATGATGAGATTCAAGAGGAATCGAGGAAACTTCATATATTATAGGCAACCATATCGTAATTTTGGTATTTTCATCGAGAACCTAAGCATTTACGGTCAGAAAGTAATATTTGATGAAATGAAACTGAAGAAGAAGATCAGAAATGACCAACGGAACTTCATATTCACATAGGTATCACAATGAAGATAGTTATGCGACTATGACAATACAAATAAATGAATGGTTCTGAGTACGTTGAAGTGGTATCATTGGAGTGATCTTATGATGATGATGGAGCCGGAAGGTAGGCACTGGAACTCCGTAATTAATCAAAGTGACCTAGCCGTGTTTGGACTTATTAGAATTGTCATGAGATGCACTTTGGCTATAAGGTACTATCGAAGTAATCTGATGATGGAGCCGGAAGGTAGGCACAGGAACTCCGTAATTAATCAATGTATCCTAGCCGTGTTTGGGCTTATCAAAATTGTCATGCGATGCACTTTGGCTATAAGGTACTATCGAACTGATCTGATGATGGAACTGGAAGGTGGAAGGTAGACACAGGAACTTTATAATAAAACAATGTTACCTAGCAGTGTTTGGGTTAATTGGAATCGTCATGAGAAATAGGCACTCTGTTTTTAAGTGTATTGCAACTAAAAAGTGTAAAATAATTTTTTTTTACAAAAAAATAACCGACAAAAAAAAGCACTAAAAGGATCAAAATAACTTTTCGGAAGTCGGTGTTAAATAAGAAACAAACAATAGAGGAAATCCGACTTCCGAAATTAAAGTTGTTTTTTTTTTAAATGAAGCCTGTTATTTTTTTTGTAAAGTTTTTGAATTTAAATCACATTAGGTACCTTATTTAAATCCTGTTAACAGATTAATGAATACTTTAACTGTATCTTATATAAAAAGCAAAGTCCCGAATCACTCACCGACTCATCAACGCCCAGCCTAAACCTGAGGTTTATTTTACGATGTATACAAAGAAGAAGAAAGAATTTTCCAAAATTATACGGAGAAAAAGTTTATACGGAGAAAACTAATTTCACACGGGCGAAGCCACTGGCAGAAGCTAGTATCAGTCTAAACCTAATTACTAGTTCTTGTAAAATACGCAGGTAAATAGAACTGTAGTTGGACAGACAACGCGGAAACTGCTGCTAGCGCCTGCTCATAGTTGAATAGCATGACGCATTAATGTAACACACTTTTTGTGTAGAAGGCGTTAAAGTTACATAATCTACAAAATACATATAAACAGGATGACTAACAATGAAGGGGTGAACTGAAATCGTGGCGGCAAGTTTTCTCTTTGAGGATTTGCTAGAGAAAAGATAAAAAGAGAGAAGAGATGCAGTGGGCACCACTGCATCTTTACTTTTTCTCTTTTCAAACTGATGAATGCAAAAAAACAGCCAACTGAACGGCTATTAAAGCTAAACTATGATGATACCGAGCATATGCTAACTACTATTATATAGTCTAATCATTCTTAGGTAACTAGAACTAGAACCACACAAACGCACATACACACACCTGCACACATTCACACACACTCATATACACTCATCGTCTTCCTGCTCTTGTCCCGTGTTGTTTGGGGTCGGCGCAACACGTTTTTTTCTTCCATTCTGCCCTGTCAATCGTCATGCTATCACTAACTTCCTTTTCTTTCATATCACTCTTCACACAATCCATTCATCTTTTCTTTGGTCTCCCTCTCCCTCTCCATCCATCCACATGTAAACTCATAACTCTTTTAATAACATGCGTTTCATCCCTCCTCTTCACATGACCATACCAAGACAAACAATTCGCTTTCAACTTTTCAGCCATTTTCGCCACTTTCAAATTTCCCCTAATATATAATATACTAGCTTCTGCCAGCGGCTTCGCCCGCGTTAAAGTAGGTTTCTCCTAACAAACTTTGGTAGATATTTATAAGATCTACAATTAATTAGAACATTTTATGGTTCTATCTTTTATAGTTTAGGCAGCGTACGCGAAATAAGTAACTTTTCTGGTTGACTTTTTACACCTTGTGTCCGAAAAACTGAAATATCTTACGGAACCCTATTTTTTCTAAAATAAAATATAGCCTATGTTACTCGTGGATCAAATCGGTCCAGTAGTTTTTGAGCCTATTCATTACAAACAAACAAAGTTTTCCTCTTTATAATATTAGTGTAGACTAACACTTCCTTTTTACTTAAAATAAAACCTTTTATTGTCTTCATATTTTACTACATTATCAGCGCGTTAGTACACAATCTAGGTTATGTAAAAGTTAAGGGGTGGGGACCTGGTGCCCTGAAACACAGGCCTAGAGCCTAACTTAGGCACCAGTCGCCTACAATATATTGTAATAACTGATTTGTTTTTGTATACTCATTAGAATGTTTTATGATAAATGTATATTGTAGTGAGAAAATAAAATATTATTATTATTAAACTGATACAGACCCTTACATCATGGCTAGTTCAGGGGGTTTATGTTCCGGATTTAAGTGGAAGAAACGCTCGGGTGTCACCAT
The DNA here is from genome assembly GCA_949316375.1 of Mythimna vitellina. Lineage (NCBI taxonomy): Eukaryota > Metazoa > Arthropoda > Insecta > Lepidoptera > Noctuidae > Mythimna > Mythimna vitellina. The sequence goes on from OX438686.1 coordinate 14,852,972, forward strand.
TGTGCGGTTCGCCAGGAGGACACGATGCACAATGGATTTATCGTAGAACAAGAGCTGATCATAAATACTTTTTGGAAATGTAGTAATTGCACATGTTTTTAGTCTTATTATTTTCTTAAAGAACCACACTATTATATGCAATTTGTTTTTTATCAGGGCAGGCTGGACATAGGCCTTTTCTAACAGTCAATCTTAGGGTGGTGCCCACGGGTAGTGTGAAAGCGAAATCCGGGGTCCTGGGACGAAGGCAAAGAAGAAACAAGAGTGGGATTTTAGTCAGTAAAAGTTTGACACTATCTCCCGCTCCGCCCAATAGCGGGATTTGTCATAAGATGGTTTTCCAACCCAATAAAAAAAGGGTGGTGCAGAAAATGGCAGGCGCAAATAAAATATAATACTTATATATATTAAAAACAAAAATAGACAAACAGAGAAAAAAAAGGTACATAACCGATACATACTTAGGTATGTACTTACTACGTGATTATATGGTATCGATAAAATACAATAAGAAAATTCCTGCAAGCATTAGTCCAGAATAGACAAATTGACAAAGTTTGATCCACTACACTGTTCTGGATCAAAACTTAAAATATTATTAAAGCAATCCATAAAAACGGCATTGTAAGCAATCGTAAAACATTACAGATTTGTTTCATAGTGCAACTATTACAGAGTGCATTGTAAAATCGCTTTTATTCTGACAATAATTGCCGTCAGAGAATTACACGAGCTCCAAAGTTCGACAATAAGACTTTAACAGGGCCGTAAAACGAGCCACCCTCGCCGAGGTATATACCGGTCGCTTGCCACGATTTTGTTGGATGGTTAATTAGGTGAGTAGATCTTAATTAATTTATGACAAGATTTTATACTTCACCAAGCGATTTATCAGTGTTCGGGGAAGTTTTTATTATGCTACTCCTCTGAGTAAAACAAAGCCATGTCTTCGAAGAAAACTGAGTTTGAAACAAAGTGTGTCTTGGTATATTTTAGGGCTCGTTCTGTACCTACCCGCCACGGTAGTGTGAATGTGAAACCCGGGGCCCTGGGACGGAGACAAAGAAGGAACAGGAGTGGGTTTTTAGTCAGTAAAAGTCTGATACTATCTCTCGCACCGCCCAAGAGCGTGATTTCTCATTAGATGATTTTCCCACGTAAAAAAAGGGTTCTGTACCCGAAGGGTATCAATTACTATGCCTCGACTAGTCTGTCTGTCCCTCCGTCCATCTCTAAGCGCCCCAGTGGGCTATATCTCGTAAACCGTAAGAGATAGAAAGTTGAAATTTTCACAGAATTTGTATTTCTATTGCCGCTACAAGAATAAATAATAAAATTAAAATAAAGCTAAAAATTAATACACGAAACGTTATTTTGTCGGAACCCTTCAAATGCGAGTCCGACTATACCTTGGCTAGTTTTTTTTTTATTTATGTTATCAGCTCTAGACATAACATGTCTCACGTTCATGTTACTCCTATCGTTAAATAGATAAAAAGGTTATTGTAATGATGACTACATTAATATTCCAAAGTACACGATAAAGTAAAATGTTACCATGTAATGAGCCACGTGGACGTATTACATTTATCATGAAAATCAAATTCAACGACTGTTTTTAATTAAAAAACAATCGAATATGCATTTAATGAATAGTTTTAGCTACGATTACAAGTGTTGTATTGATTGGTCACCCAATAAAATCACTTCTTTTAAATCATCGAACGGCAATATAGTTTTTTAAATATTTAAAAAAAATTTTAGTGCCTACTCAAAACATTTGTACGCCATAGTATGTGGCAAACATGTCTGAACCAATTTTTATTTCATAACCCACATGCACTTTTTTAGTATTGTATGTGTACACATGTTTGAGCAAATATCTTATCTTTCATGATTCGGTCACGCCGACCAACTTCATGTACAGTTACAGCTTTTCCATGACTTTTTTTTTGGTAACTCTTTCCATGAGTCTTTTAGTAAAGTCTTTTGATCAGAAGCCTATTGTTAGCGACTACGTTTAGACTGATAAATGTATAATTAGAAAATATGTGATAAAACTGCAGAAACTGCAGATTATGCTGGTGACACTTTACTTTTTGTTTATTGATAAGTAGAGTAAAGCCTGGTTTATGAAATAATTTTAGATGAAAAATAAACGGCCTAAGGTAATAAACATGTGTCTCGTAGGGGCACAATGCATCCTAAGTCGGAATACTGACTTAATGAGAAAGACAACAACAAAATCTTGAAATTATCTTTAATTGAGTACTGCTTTTCTTTAAACTACGTTATGCATAGAATGAATGAAAACAGGCAAACTATACAAGTCTAACAAACTAGGGGCCCGGTCATAAGACGTGTGTCGATACCTCGGCGCTCACAGGAAACCCTGGTAATGAGGTCGTTTGACGTGATTTGACGCGACAAATTGCTCAGCAATTGCAGGTGAAACGCCTTTGACACTTTAGTTAAGTGACATATCGTCTCATATGAACCCGGGCAGCTCCTTTAATTTGCATGTTGTGTTAACGTTACGTTAACATCAAGAAGTTACATTGACTGGCATTTAAACGCTGATTAACTTTATTAATTTGAATTTTAACGAAACATTGCAAATAATAATTAAATTCAACTCATGCGGATACGAAAATGAAGAAAATGAAACCCAGGGCCCTGGGACGAAGGCAACGAAGGAACAGGAGTGTAGTTTTAGTCAGTAAAAGTCTGTCACTATCTCTCGCTCCGCCCATGAGCGAGATTTGTCATAAGATCATTTTCCCACCTAAAAAAAAAACTCACAAGGATGTCAAGTTCTCAAGTGATTGAAAGTCTAAACTATGTTATACTATTTTTCAAGGAGGAAGGAAGCAAAACATTACGTAATATTCAAAATAATTATGATAAAAAAATAGTCATCTAATAGTTATGCAAAAAAGGTGTATAAAAATCTTACTTGCTAAAATCTTAGTATTATAATTATAATTATATAAATAATTTTTATATCAGTACAACTAATAACTTTTCTGTGTCTTCATATGTTAAGATATAAATTAAAACAGGCGAACAGATTGACAATAAATAAATAATCATGTTTTTTATGAGTATTTCAATTACCTAGAAGATATATAACAGATTTGAAATAAACAGAGATAGAAACGTGGTTTGGGCTGTAAGTCAAATGAAGGAGTTTCTAAGATATTCGCCGTTATTATAGAAAGTTTCATGATATAAATTTATATTTATAAATAGATATACCCCTGGTTCATTTTAGCTATGGTGACTGATATCTGTGCAACTATGGGTTGTAATCAAGTTATGCTCTAACAAGGCTAATGCAGCTCATCTTTGATGTCATTATCATCATCATCATTTCAGCCGAAAGACGTCCACTGCTGGACATAGGCCTCCCCCAGTGCCGCGACAATGAACGGTCCTGTGCGTCTTGCATCCATAAGACTCAATCAACCGTTACCAGGTCATCGGTCCACCTTGTAGGGGCCTTCCAACGCTACGTCTTCCGGTATCTTTAATGTGGTAGTGCACATATCGGACACGTTTAGATGGCCCGTCTGGTGAGCATGGTCTAAAAGCTCGTTGTTTCATCCAACGCAATGTTTGATAAAGAGGAAACGTAAAAAAGACAGATAACGCCTGAATGCTCTGTTGGCATTCAGTAATTCCGTCACTCACTCGAATATTACACAAAATTTGTTCCAGGAAATACGTGCTTTTAAAAACCTCAAAGGTTTTTGGATATTCGATTTAATGTGCAAGGTTTCTATACATATATTTGCTTTATTTTATTAATTTATGAGTACATTTGGCATATAAAGGGCCAAAGCTCGCGCGCAAAATAGCAGATTTTTACTGGATTAGTTTTACTGAAATATAAGTTTTGAATTTAATAGAAAGACAGATAATATCCACAAGATATCTGTGTTTCCAAAATATCTAGAAAATGTTGTGTAATAACGTCATATTGACGTAAGAACAACGACAAGAAAAAAAGAGCGGTTGGATGGAAATGTATTTTAGGTTGGACGCTTTTAATACACCGTTATTGTAAAGGTATTAGATGCTGCAGGGTATTTCTGATGATATCTCGCCAGCTCCCCTAGCCAAGTTACAATCGTATCGTTCGCTCCGAATGCCTCGAGTAGGCCACGCCTCCGATTCCTTTGTTCTGACGTCATCTCAACGCTCAGTCACGTGGGCAGAACAAAGGAACCGGAGGCTTGGCCTACTCGAGGCGTTCGGCGCGAACGAAACGATTGTAACTTGGCTAGGGGGGCAGGTGTCGAGATTTGTCTTTCGCTGGTCTTCAAAAGTATAGATATTTTGTTTTTATAAACGTCTCCAATCAAATCTAATATTTTCCACTTTCTCTAAGCGAGAGGGGTCTACATCGGATAGTTCAATTATTGAACTATCCTTCAATACTATAATCACACAACTAATAAATTTTAATTACAAAATAATTTAAAATTCCCATTATGCGTCAGCAACATTTAAATTGCAATGAAAGTCATGTGTAAAATATTCGTAATGTAGTTTTGCTCTGATAAATAATAATTTGATTTAATGTGATTGCATTATAGAAAATTATATTAATAAATTTCGATGTTATTTTTAAACTAAACTAAAATATAATATAATCTCTTCATTTTCCTACCCTTATACAAATTTATGAAGAGTCGGCTCAAGACTTACGGATTTTCTGTTATATCAATTAACACTTCAGTGTACTTCATAATTATTCACATAATAAGTTAGATGGATTTTATTTTGATTATTTGTATTAAAATATTACTTTATAAACAATAACAAATACCTCGGTATGAAGAATTTTTTAAATCCGTTCTGTACTAAGTTGGAAGACTTTCAAATTTGCTTGAAGAGGAAATTGTCAAGTAACAGAATGAGGATGCAATGAAATCAGGTTACACGTTCAATTAGGTTACGTGTAATCTAATTTCAATGCTTCCTTATTCTGTACACTAGAGATCTAAGATGGCGAAATGGTCCCACCACGCCCCCCTCTCTTCTTTATTTCATTTGATATTTATTATAATTAAAATAATAGTCTAATAATAGTATTTGCTGCTTCTTTTGATCCTCTTTTTCAAATTTATTTTTAATGTTGTTTAATATAAAATATTGTACAAAAATTAACATAGGATATTAGCCAATTAAATATATTTGTTTGAGCGTAATCTTGTTTTATTTTATTACTGTTTTCTGTTATTAGTTTTTCCTTTGCTTGTTACCATTATACATTGATGATACTTAGTTCAATTTAAAATATTTTATTTCACGTAAGCCTTACGATATATGGACACTGATAAGAAGTCAGAATTTAGTAATGTTAGTGCTCTTTACACTCTTCTCATTCCGCCGAATTACAATCCATCTTACGATATTTAAATAAAAGATAATTCAAAACTTACTTATCATCATCGTCATCATTTCAGCCGAAAGACGTCCACTGTTGGACAGCGGCCTGCACCAACTGTCGCCACAACGAACGGTCCTGCACGTCTCAAATCTACCGGATTCCGACGACTCTCACCTGGACATCAGTCCACCTTGTGGGACGCCTTCCAACGTTTCATCTTTAGGTGCATGATCGGCAACCAACCGTAGTAGTTCATTTTCTATTGACAGAATTTTTTGTAAACTACAAATAAATGAAGCACATATTTATATTATGGATTATTATATCTTTGATATCTTTATTGTTTCACTCGGTTTCAACTGCGTCTTTGGTTATTTTCACTCTTGTGTCATAGCGGGATGTTGTATAGCCTTCCTCGATAAATGGGTTATGCAATTTGAATCCGACATTAGCGTGTTTGAACTAACAAATTCTTTAGCTTTATAATATTAGTATAGTGTTGGCGATCGCTGTGCTCTCTTAGCAAGGCGAAGGGTGATCGGTATGATGGTTGGCGGTGTTGGAGTATTGGTGACGTCACGGGATCGGCATGGTGGTCGATGGCGACGTTCAAGTGCTGACAGCCCTAAGACAAAAATACGGAGGCCCGATGAGAATTAAAACGACATCGTTTATCATCTTGTAATGTATGGTGCACTGTATTTTATTTGTGAGTAGCTTGGCTGTGTTGTTAGAAGGAAATTCGGTGCGGACTGGAGCTGGAGGGTAGAATTTCGGATTTTCATTGAGCTTATTTCTTGTTGACTTTATTTTTTCATTTCTGTCTCGAAACCAGATTTAAAAGTAAAAGTTACGAGAAATTCGGGGGAATAATAAATTTAATATCTATGGAATTATTAGCATAGCATAAGCATGCATAGCATAATCAGCCTTTTAATGTTCCCACTGCTGGGACTCAGGCCTCCTCTCTAGAAGAGGGAATGGGCCGTAATCCACCACGCGGGCCCAGTGCGGATTGGTGGATGTCACATGTCTTCGAATTTTTGGTTCCAGGACATGCCGGTTTCCTCACGATGTTTTCCTTCACCGTTTTGAGAGCAGTGGTGATGAAATAAATTACACAAAGTAATGCCTGGCTGGGTTTGAACCCGCAACCTACAACTCGTAGGTCGGGGCCGTTACCACTCGGCCACCACTGCTCTCAAGTGCTGACTCAAGGAGCATGAAAACTTTAGCTAGGCCAGTGTTTCCAAAACATTATTCGTGCAGTTTTAAACTATCTTTTGTGTAAGACAGTCGTTGTGATTGGTATTTATACAGTCTTTGTTCATGACCAAAGTAGTTTCACTTTAAGTAATATAGTTAAGTTAGCTTTCAATAGATTGGAGAATTTTAAAGGAAGTGATAAGTTTATTTAAAGTTAGAGTGTAGTTAAGTAATAATATGTTCCAATTTTAATTAAATGTATTTCTTTCTTCATAATCCTCGAAACTTCAAAACATACATAACTTAAATGTTCAGCACAAGTTCAGTAAACTGTATTGTACCGCTGAAGTTTAATTTCAGTGAACATATCCAATGTCAGATTAGCGGCGACAGGCATTTTGTCTAATGGAACGGATCCCAATTATGTTTAGTGATCCAAGTTGTTATGATGTAGAGTAATGGCGACAACAAAACTGAATGTAGCCCAATGGGGAGCTTCTTATGTTAACTTTACGATGAGCTTACCGTATGTTTGCTTAGAAACATCGAATTAACCAGCATAATTTACTTAGTGCAGTTATCCCTGCAATTTATTCCTATGTTCCTTCCATATTTTTCCCGAATGTACGTTCCAAGCTACTTTTATGATAGTAAAACATTAATTGCCTACTCGTAAACAACTTTCTTTGAGACATAATGTGCTCCATATAAAGGATATTACTGAACACATTATTATTGTAATAAAGTAAGGAATTGAGTTTAGCTCCTACATTTCCATGATTAAAATAATATAACGAGAGCGGTCGTGCCGTGTAGATTCGTTTGAATAGTTTCTTGATGGGAATGCAATAAGATATTGCTGTATAATTTGGCTCTGAAATCTAGTAGTTTTCACAAGAAGTTATGAGGTTGGACCTGAAAGATCTCAGCGTCCATCTTCGAAGAATTGATTAACTTTTGTATAAATGGCGCATGGTGTAATTGCTTAGGACATAATTATTATAGAAGTATGTAATCTCCAACAATAAAACGCGATCAGAACAAGAGAGAGAGAGAGAGAGATTTATAAAGAGAGACTTCTCTTTACAAATGCGTGACCAATCAACATTAAAACAATATTTTATCAAAGAATACATAATAGTGTAAATGTGTTTGTGTTTTTACAAATCCAAGGTGATATTAGTTTAGAACGAGCAGCACTAAACTCAATGACATAGTTATATTAGTTATGTAACGTCGTCGACGGCGCGCGACGCACCGGCGCGTACGCACGTTTGGCAACTAGTGTAGTTAGGAATACGGCCATGAGTGGAGTGTAGCTAGTCAAGACGTCTAAAAATGTAGTCATATATACGAACACTTTATCAACGATAAACGCGTTGATACTGCCGTCGCGTCCGATGATTAAGGTTACTTCACATGACCCCCTTCACTGATTACCTACTTATCGACACAACTTAGTTGGATGAACGTTCCCAGCCGTAAAGTATATCAATAATTTAATCAGAAAAATGATTTTGTGGGCAATATTCGGTGTCATAATATTGTTAGTGTTTATAGTGAAGGTGTATCAAAAACTTACAGTGGGAATATGTCGGACCAGTGCTCATATGGTGGGTAAAGTAGTGATAGTGACCGGTGGAAACAGTGGACTGGGACTGGAGACGTGTAAGGACTTGGCGAGTCGTGGTGCAAAGGTTATATTGGCTTGCAGGAGTGTTCGACGTGCAAACGAAGCTAAGGAAGAAATCATCAAATTCAGTGGCAACCCTGATGTCCACTTCCGGGAACTAGATTTAGCTTCACTTCGCTCAGTCAAGGACTTCTGTGCTCAGATATACAAAACCGAGAAGCGTGTCGATGTCCTCATCAACAATGCCGGCGCAGGCGGGCTCGGTAACGGTAAAACCGCTGATGGACTTCACATTGGAATGCAAGTCAATTATTTTGCTCCATTCCTTTTGACTTGCCTCTTGGTGCCTTTAATGAAAACTTCTGCTCCGAGCCGCATTATAAATGTGTCTTCCATGATACATAAATATGGAGAGTTAGACTTTGACAATTTGAATATGGAGAAATATTGGAGCGACTATATAGTATACGCTAATAGTAAGCTTTTCCTGAATTTAATGACATTAGAATTAAGTTCAAGACTGAAAGGTACGGGTGTAACAGTAAACGCTCTGCATCCAGGAGTGGCTGCAACGAATATATTTAGGAACATTCCTAGCAATATTATTAGAAATATAGTAGAAAAATGTATAGGGTTTACGTTCCAAACTCCTTGGGAGGCTGCACAAACTTCGATATATTTAGCAGTGTCTCCAGAAGTTGAAGGTGTGACTGGTAAATATTTCAGTGATTGCCGTGAAAAGCAACCTTCGAATTGTTCATTAAACGCTGAATTAGCCAAGAGGCTATGGTTAGAATCGGAGAAATTAGTCAAATTTAGTTTACCAGACAATTAGTACTTAACAGATAGAGGTATAATTTTGTGTATACTAGAAAATTATGTATTTAAAGGAGTTTATTTACATAAATGTTATATTTTACGATCCATTGTATTTTTATTTACTAAATGTTTCCTTGTAAACGTTGACTTACAATCACTGTTAGATAAATTTTAATTTTATATAAAATTAACATATTTTGAAAGATATAGGAGACTGAAAGTGTAGCTGTCACCTGTATTCTCAAAAATATCACGTCATTTTTGTGAGTTAACTAAAGTTGACCATTTAAAAAAAAAGCATTGTCTACTAGGTCAGATTTGGTATGTTTGATGGTGCGTGCAACAATTACGTTACATTAGGTACTGTTTGCAACATTGAATAAGTAATTTATACGGTTTGTTTCTTTGATTTATATTTATAGCAGTAATGTAATAACTATGAGTTTTGTAGTCAACATCACATCGTTAGCATCATCGACGTCCACTGCTGGATATAGGCTTCCCCCAAGTGCTACCACAGCGACTAGTCATGTATATCTCGCATCCCAATTTTATAGTCAGTGTTAGAAAATATAAAATCATACAAACATATTTCTATCAACTACCGAAAAGAATATCTATTATCACTGGATGAAAATATTACAACATGTACATAATTATGCTAGTCATGGAATGGGCGTGCCGTGAAGCGTATCGTCAGAAGATCTCCCATGACCCATAAACTGAACCGATTACTTGGTGAAGGCCGCAGCAATGCGTTGGATGCGAGAAGCAAAGGACCTGTTGATGAAGACGTCTATCCCTTGTGATGACGATGATTGAAATTTATATATTATTGCACGCTTACGTTGCGAAAGTTATAGGTTAATATTCCATTGAAATTTGGTCTATTACCACTTAGCTACTTAAGGCTATTACTGTGGATTGCCTTAAATATCATTCAATAAAGGTTTCTCAGTGTGGAAATAGAGATAATCACGATCTCATTTGATGACAGCTAGATATGTAGTTGTCTAGACATCTTGTTGTCTCATCTAATTACGACCGTTTTGCAGTAATCACGTAATATTGTCACAATCATCGCGCTTGTTAAGCCAGACTCAGATATATAGCTTCAATCCTTGAAACACTTCTTTATAAAATACTAAAATTAATAATAATAATATGAAAAAAAAAACTGATGTGGAGATGCACCGAGATGTGGTAGTGGTGGACAAGGGCCTCACCCTGCTCTCCTTGCCTAACGAAAACTGGCGCAAGCCTGTACTGGATACAAATGAACGCAAGGAAGTATGGCAGAACAAGGAGCTCCACGGGCGCTTTTACCGGGTCTTACATGGGCCCGATGTAGATCTTTTAGCGTCCGTATCCTGGCTGCGTTGTGATGATCTCTTCGGGGAAACCGAAGGTTTTGTCTGTACGATTATGGACGAAGTTATGATGACGAATAACTACCGGAAATACATTGTAAAGGATGGTACGGTTGACATCTGTCGGGCATGCCACCGGCCCGGGAAATCAATCTGATCGGAATATCATTATTTCTGGGCGTTCGCTTCTGGCTAACGGAGACTATTTGCATAGACACAACCTTGTAGCCAGGATTATCGATCAGCAACTTGCTCTTAAATACTTGTTGAATCAGAAGTTTCCTACTATAGGACATACCATTCCATGATGCCATTCTCGAGAATGGCATCATCACGTTGTATTGGGATCGATCTATCATCACTGACAGGACTATTGTTGCCAATAAACCTGACATAGTGGTGATAGATCGACTGGAGCGTCGCACAATGATTCTTGATATAGCGGTTCTTCATGACGAGAACATTGTGAAAGCTGAGAAGGATAAACAAACTAAATATCTTGACTTGGCTCGCGATGTTGTCGACATGTGGGAAGTGAACATCGCAGTCATTGTGCCGATAGTCGTGACGGCCAATGGCTTAATTGCCAAGAGCTTCGACCAACAACTGAGGAGGCTCTCGTCAGGCAGTTGGATCAAGGGCTTGATTCAGAAGGCAATCTAAAGATTTTAAAGCAACCCATTTAAAAAAAAACGGCAATTTCATAGGTAAACACTTATTATAATGCAGTGACGGGGTAAGACGGAATATTCATGTTATATACCTCCAAAATTTATTTTTTAAAATTCTAATTATAAACGTACCGGTACTTAGGGGCTGTTTTTTTCAGAGGTGGAAGACTTTAAATTGAAATAAAGAACAGTATAATGTTTATACGTCATAAAATCATCTTTCAAATAAAAACAATTTCATACATATTATAAAATTCTGTTTTTTATTTTAATTTTGAGTTCTCCGCTTCTAAAAAAGCACCCTTTAGTTACTTCGTAGATATTTAAGTATTTAAGTTGTCGAAGGCGAATCGAAGCACCATTGCACTACACTTAACAGAGTTAACAGAATAATTATGTTGTTACGTTATGATAAACTAACTTATTCTACGGACAGAAAAGCGTAGTACCTAGTAAACATTACCCTTGACAACTAATAAGGGAGACTTTGGCCTTCCTTCCCGATATCATTATTCTAATTAGTGACCTTCATAGTATGGCATTTCTGATTAAGTTATCATTACCTTCGTAATATATTATAATTCACTGCAAAAATATGTTATCAAGGTGTTATCCATTAACATATCAAACAGATCTGATCTACAAGGAAAAGATTCGGTTAATATAATATTATGTTTTTTCTGCATACATTGTGAGTGGTATAAATCTTCTATTAAAGTAAGACATTACTAGATAACAGTGGTTACTGTGATTACTTTTGAGGTAGGATAAATCTATGAAAAGAATGAAGATATAATAAAATGATATTTTTTAACCAGTGATGTTTCCCTGGTTATCATTAGTATGTAAATTGTGGTTAAGCTCTGGTCTGTTGAATGGTTATGGCTTTATATTTCTACACTACTGATTGTACTACTAATAATTCATTCAAGAGTTCATCTTCTTTGGTATACCTTAAGAAAGTATTTTGGGACCCATGCTATTCCTAACATACATTAATGACTTTTCTCAATTACTCCACTCACTTAGTGTGTCATTTTTACTTATGCAGATTATACGGTACCTTTAATTATATTATTACATATATATTTATATACAATAAGACCTGTGCTGCTGCTGCTGCTAAAGCTAAGCTTAGAACTGGACTCATTTTGCAAGGGTCTTGGGATTCAAGGTGAAGTCAACGTGGCCTTCAGAATGCACCACCACCGGGTTCCCAAATAATGGTAGGACGGGTTTATATCGGTATCGTGCCGACGATGAAGTACCTGGGACTTGTCCTCGACAGCCGGCGGAATTTAGAGGAGCATTTGCAACATCTGTCTCCCAGACTGGAGCAGACCGGGGCTTCCCTCAAGTGGCTCCTGCCCAATCTAAAGGGTCCCAACGCCTTCAGCTGGACTCTACGTGGGTATTGTGCAGTCCATGGTCTTTTACGGGGCGCCAATATGGGCGCGGTCGCTGCGGAAGTGACTGGGCGGTTCGCTGAACGCGTCCCAAAGGGTCAGTGCAGGGATACCACATGATCTCCTGTGAGGCGACGAACGTCCTTGCCGGTCTGCCATCGTGGGATTTAGAGATAACAGTCTTTGCACACATGCACTACTTGGGCATGTAGATGCAACGTCGGGACAATTCTCCGCCGCTACGGCAAATCGCGGTATGGTGGATAGAGTTCTGGCTGGATTTTACCGTTGTATGGAGACAGCGATTGTCCTCACCTATCGCTAGGCACGCCACAATCGCGGCGATAAGTCCCGTCTTTAATGGCACAGCGATTGGCTGTTGCATTCCGTGTCGCGGGTTCGACTCCTGCATGGAACAAATATTTTTATGGCTTACTGATAGCTGTTCCGAGTCTGGCTGTCTTGTGTGTGTGAGTTTATATGTTGGTGCATGTGCCCAGGACACAAGAGTAATTACTAGTGTGGGGCAACGTTTGAAAAAAAAAGGCCTTGCTTTCCTTTGTGACGCATAATATATCTAAAAGTAATTCAGAATACAAAAAAAAAATACCTTCCTCTCATCACTTTATCTATTAATAGGTACCATGAAAATCCATTTAATACTTTTTGAATTTGTCACGAATAGATAGACAGACGCTATGGGAGGTTTTGTTTTATAATACCTATGCAATTTTATAGTATATATATGTAATTTTATAGTATGTTAGGAAGTACCTACCTAGTGAATTTAATGGTTGTAACATATGACGATGTTTCTGCTTTTACATTACTATTACATTTGCATAGTTACTATTAACGTTGTTTTTACGTTTTCCAGTCAGTATAGCACGCAATCATAATTTTATTGCATATTTAATACTTCAATTGGTAAACAAGTGTTTACAACTAAATCTGAAGACCATAAAAATAAAAATGTTACTTATTGTGGTTCAATCAAATCCATTATTTTTAACTTAACGGTACATAATACTTACAATGGCTTACATATCAAGGTAAATTGTATTTGCCATTGCATAGTTATATTTATGTACTTTACAGTAAATGCATATTTATCACGCACACGTGAATATAAAGGCCGTCTTTTTCTGTGTTGTACTACAATATTCGAAACCATCAGTACGATCGTTACAGCCGAAAGACGTAAACTGTTGGACATAGGCTTCCTCTAAATGTCACCACATTGAACGGTACTGTGTATCACCAGGTTATATGTCCACCTTGTGGGAGGTCTTCCAACGCTGCGTCTTCCAGTACGCGGTCGCCACTCCAGAACCTTTCGGCCCCATCGATCATCTGTTCTGCGTGCAATGTACCCTATCCCATTGCTGCTTAAGTTTGACGATTCTTCAAGCTATGTTGTGCAAAATATATATGTGCTTACGATAACTTCATAAATATTCCTATTACCTACTAGATACACAAATAATTATGTTCTGTTTTGGTTCTGTTACTGTCTGTTTTTGTATTACATTACAGTATGATTTTGTTTACTTTTGGTTGACATGATATTGTCAATATGAACGTATATTCTGTTAGGAATAAAGAGGAAGCTACACTGGGTCTTCTCCTGCTCCTCTGCTGGCGTCTGAAGGCTACACCGGGCCTGCTTCTTTTGTACTATCCTCTATCTATCCTCCATGTTAACTTTCATACTTATTATTTAGTTTACCTCACAAGGATTTTGATTATAATATTTGTGGTGTTCACTAAAATCACTATTTAGGGATTAGGGTATATAAATGAAACAACCAAATTATCAGTAAGCAGGCGCAACTTCAGAGTGACGTCTAATCGTCTTCGAGAACGGATCGAGTGTGCCTACGACGCCACACCTCAGCCGGTCTACATTTAATGTGTATATCACATCTCTTCCTTTTTATAAAATGATTTAGATTTCAAGATATTTAGCACTCAGATGGTAATTTACAATATTCGCTGGTTCGGTTTTGAAGTACAATACAATACAGTACAGTAGGTATTTAGGATTTCTAATTTGTATACCACGTCTTCCTTTTTATAACATTATTAAGATTTTAAGTGGAATTACAATATTTAGCATTTAGACGCTAATTTGGTTTTACATACGTGGTTAATGCAATTACAGTATTTAAGATTTAGAAATTAAATGCGTTTTACATACATTTCACTATGTTTTGTATTTAAACATTCTTTGAGTTTTAAAGTACAATTTACTATGTTTTGCAGTTAAACATTCTTTGAGTTTTAAAGTACAATTTACTATGTTTTGCAGTTAAACATTCGTTGAGTTTTAAAGTACAATTATCTTATTATTTATTTATCTACACACAAACACTTAAAATGAAAAGAACAAAAGTAGTTAGAAGAGCACAAAGGTACTGCTCTTATTTTGGATTTATAAATATGAAATTAAAACATGTAATTTTAATTAACTAGTTGAGGCCTGTGTTTCCTAGCTGACTACTCTGAGAAGAAACACAGAAACAAACTCAGAGGTCAAAGTCATTTTAAAATCCACAGTAAACGTGTAATGGTCAAATCATTTATGGGAACCGCGCAGATTAGTGTCTGAGATGATTGTTTGAGTAAAGAACCACACAGATTTGAGTGCATTTAGTATTTACACTAGACTTACAGATATAATGTAGCATTTAGCAATATATTATGTAGGAGTATTTTATTTAATCAAGAAACATTTCCATTTGCTTTCTAGTTTCTACGTGTTTTAAATTGAAGGTGATGCTTCATACTCGACACTCGTCTTACATGGTCTTATGGCTTATTTGTCTATTTTATGTTTCTCTTGATCTTTTGTCCAGCTTCGATATCTGGCTTCTTTTATGAGGAGTGAGGGTATCTTTGTTTATTAATTTATATTTTGGTTTTTGTATCTAACTTCTTAGTTCTGAAGTATAGCACAATGGTAATAAATCGATGAATTTCTGTATATGAATTTTCTTTTAGGGTCCATTAAACATCTCGCCTTGGATATTCCTTGACACCTGAAGCCATTATTACAGTCTATTATTGCTTTGACTTTTTTAAATTCTGGATTCGGAATGCAGTATTGAGAACATTATTCCTGTATGCTGTATGATGTGTGTTATCATGTAATTAAATTCCTGATTACACATTTTATTTATTTTTATCACATTAGGATTTACTCTTGTATTGTGGGTGCGTTTACAGACATGTAAACTCCCATGCACAAGACACCCAGACTCGGAACAACCATCCGTAGGACAATTCAGGATATGCACTTTCGAAATATGTTTATATTTTAAACAATTTTGCTTTGCAGTGAACTATGGGAATCGGCAACTGGTTTCTTTTAAACATAACACAATTATGTTGTTTGGTTTCGATTTTATCCTAAATATAATATCCTGATAGACTTGTTTGTGCTTGCTTTTATATAGTCCTCAGGGCATAAAAATATATATTTTTAATTTCTAAATAAGGTCTTTGTTTATTGTAGCTAGGGAATATGTTTATGACCTATACTTTATTACATAAGTACGCAATTGTTGGATTCCCACTACCTATGTGAGTTCTAGATACATTAGTTACCATTTACTGGTTGGCCTTTGAGTCGGATGTGCTCTGGCGGTTTGGAATGTCAAGTTTTGCTTATGGTGGCGCATATGCTAGGTCATTCATTTCCCTACAGGAGAGTAGTGCTGGTGCTGGATGGTTCTAGGACATGAGTCGTGTTCGTGAACTAATGCCATCAATTAGGACTGGTCACCTCGCAACTAGGTACCATGGTTTGTTTGAATTATTCATTATGTCCGTGTAATCATTTATTTATCCGAGTGTCAGTAGAGTTTCTTCCACGTTTAACGTGCTAATTTGTATTAAATTCAATTCAATTCAGGAATTCAGTTTGATACACAAAACTTATGCCTCATTTTTATCTAATAGTACCATTTTCCATTTATCAGATTCTGTCTCCGAAGTCATTGTGGGTGAGTCCCTTTGCTGAGTACTGAATTAGCTAACCGAACTATCGTCAGCTCTACGTGCGATCTCTTTTCTTTACAGTTAAGGGATTTATAATAATTTTTTAAAAGCAATTGTTTGATTTTTAGGGTCGAAAATTAGAGTTTTCTTTGTCAATGAAACTGTTCCAGGAAACATTGGATTTCTGTATGAAAGTCTAGATCGACTGTCTTATTTTTAACTAGTTTGCTACCTGATGACATTCATCGCCCAGAAATTGAATAAGTTTCAATTGTTAACTATTTATTAAATTTGATTTAAACATGTTAAAAGTGTTTCCAGTGCTTCAATGGAAAATATAGCTTTCCTGGAAGGCATTGATTGGCTTTGCTAGAAATACTACGCTTAACTTATTTATAACTTTTCAATTGATCTTATTCGACTCATAACGTGAACACTGTGGGAATTATTTATACAGGAACTTATTAAATAAACAACTTAAGCTAGTTCATTGATAAACATCTGCTAGGTGCGAACTAAGCTCAACGGCCACTTTAACAGCCGCTTGAAACGTCGAGGCATGATAAACTTCACTGAGATGAGAATTCTTTGTTTGTTGTGAATTCTTTACATGTAGCTCCAGATAAATAAGAATGTCGTCATCAGGCTTACCCGAACTATCTGAGAAATCCAAAAATGAATGATCGTTTTATTTACACTTCAGGTCCTATGAAGTTCATTTTGACTAGCTCGTTTATTATCCATTTTGACTAGCTCGTCTTTTTTTATATATTTTAATCAAATAGAAGCCGGGCTAACTGATAGATTTGCTTTTTATCAATAGAGATCTTTAAGTTGGCAATAGAATTCAGATCAAAGCCTTGTTTTATATTTTATCTACAACATAATCTTTGCTAGTAATACTCCAGAGAATAACCCTTACACGTATATTATTTAGCATGTAAGAATCAATTTGTTGCATTGTCGTCGACGCGACACGTGGCAATTTAGATAAGTAGGTGGGACCCTACCTACCAGTAAGTACCAGACGTTTTCTTTAGTACTTTGTGTTTCTAATTTTTAGTTTTATTGTTGTCATTTGACGAAAGCTAGTCTTATTATTTTCTCTTTTATTGACCCTCGTTTCGCATTCGTTCTGCAAATAACGCTTAAACCACCTCTTTATGCCATTTGCATTAATTATAGAGCATGACTGATTTTTTTATAAATTGCACGAGCTATAATCATTTTTGTGATTACCACAATTTTCATGACATGCGTGATAGCAACCAATTCATTATTGATATTTGACAAGATGTTTGCACTCTCTTTATGCCATTTGCATTAATTATAGGTCATGAACTGAATTTTCATTAATTGCTCGAACTGTAACCACTTTTGTGATTACTACAATTTTCATGACATGCATGATAGCAGCCAGTTTATGCTGTTATTTGTCATGAGGTTAGTAGGTACCTTTTTAGGTACAATTGCAGTGTTTTTGAAAATAACATTTGAAAACACCTTTTGTGCAATTAGCAATATTTTTATAGGAAAGGAACTTTTATCACGTTTGTGATTTTAATTGCCGCATCGGCAACACTTCCTGTTCAAGTGTCAACTCCTTTATGGCGGGTACATTTTGCATTTTGACTCTGGCAATAGTGGATGTAGAAGTAGTTCAATGGCGAGTTTGCTGTTTTTAAAGGGTTTAGGTATAGTTATGGTTTTTCATTGAATCCAAAATTATATTTACAATATAAATCATTTATTTGAAATAGAATCAAGAATTGTATCTACAATTCAAAACAGTTATTTTTCTTAATTTTCATCTTGTTCTTGGTGTACTAAACTAAAATGAAAGAATCAATTAGGTACACAGCATCTCGTTACTTTAGTTTGAAAACTGAATTGATTGTGGACGGCTGATGATAAGAGCTCTATGGGTACTGTTCCCATAACATTTTAAATAAACAAACTCTAGCTAGTAAGTCACACAAAGGTCCATTAATATCTATTAAACGCTACTCAGCAAATCGGCCCTTAGAAACAGAGACTAAATCCAAACACATCGGGGCGTTACAACGCCTTTTAGATGTGACGAATTCTTTGTTTGATAAGTAAAGCCAGTACAAAATGTATTTGATCTAATTAGCCTTTGAAGGATTTCATGACACTTATTTAGTTTTAAAAATATAGTAATGCCTAATCAGGCATCACTTAACTCCGAAGTATCGAAGTGGTACTTAGCATTATAGCTGGTACATATTAACGACATTAACGTTGGGACATTTTTTAGATCTAACAATATCTTTCGATAAAATTAGCTTCTATTAACGTTTAATCGCTGGTACTGATTTAACGACATTAACGTTGGAACATTTTTTAGATCTAATAATATCTTCCGATAAAATTAGCATCAATTAACGTTTAATCGCTGGTACTGATTTAACGACATTAACGTTGGAACATTTTTTAGATCTAATAATATCTTCCGATAAAATTAGCATCAATTAACGTTTAATCGCTGGTACATTTTGATCGAATATCTTTTTCATTTGGTTCGATCCATTAGCGATTTGTCGTTGGTACATTTTGATCGAATATCTTTTTCATTTGGTTCGATCCATTAGCGATTTGTCGTTGGTACATTTTGATCGAATATCTTTTTCATTTGGTTCGATCCATTAACGATTTCTCGTTGGTACATTTGATCGAATATCTTTCCATTTGGTTCGATCTATTAACGATCTCTCGTTGGTACTTTTATTTCGATTTTTCAATATCATATTATGTATCCACAAACGAATTTGGTCAACAAACATCGTATTTGGTTAATATTATTTTTATTTTTTATCTATTATCGAAATGTAGAAACAAATTGTATGTCGTAATCACATTTCGATAAACGGTCCGTCTATGTGTTGAGTGACGTAATGATTTCATCGATCTATGCAGCACATCCCTCAGCTAACCACCGAGGCAGATCGCTCATAGATAACAACAGAAATTCGAATATAGAAATATGAAACATTTACTGAATTTCACTTAGATAACGGTCACTTCTTTCTTTTTTTTCTTTCAAAACACTTTGTGCTATGACATAATAATTTCATTGCTGACCAATATTCGTAAGTAGTACATTATTTGATTTATGATCACTTTACTTACTGCGCTTTTACTCGTCGCCAATGTGGTGTTCACTAAAATCACTATTTAGGGATTAGGGTATATAAATGAAACAACCAAATTATCAGTAAGCAGGCGCAACTTCAGAGTGACGTCTAATCGTCTTCGAGAACGGATCGAGTGTGCCTACGACGCCACACCTCAGCCGGTCTACATTTAATGTGTATATCACAATATTAATGATTTTTTATCTGCTATTCATCTGTCCTCATCTGACTATTTATGCAAGCCTTAAATTACAAGGTAAGTGGTGTTATGTCATCATCATCATCTTCCTGCCCTTATCCCGTGTTATTTGGGGTCGGCGCAACACGTTTTTTCGGTGTTATGTGCAAACCAGAATATGTACTTAGGGTAAGTACAAGGTAGGTAAGTGTAAGTTTGCTGAGAGACGGATGTAGGTTATTATGATCGGTTAGTTCTGGTGCAGCGATTATTCAAACGATGCTGATTACCTTAGTGGTTTTAAAATCGATATTTTCTTAGTGCTTTGTTAACACTCGTTGTTTTTTGAAGTTATATCGAGTATTCTCGGTTTATGGCAATACTTAACCTCTGACCGAGGTAAAATTTAGCCCTTGGGTCACGCGAAGAGATTATGTATTGCCATACAACGTGGCAATGCCGCCAGCCTTTTGGGTACACTTCCAGTCGACAGCGATGCGGAGGAGTTTTATGACGCCATATTTTAGCTAGTAGTTTTTGCTTTTAGTGTATATAGTTTTAATTAGTTAAGCGTTTTTATTGAAGTATACTAATAAATAAAAAAAGGTATTCTCGATATGGTGATAATGAAATGACTGCAAAAGGTAGCGGCAATTCATTAAAAAAATGTGTGTAATGTGTGTATTTCGAGTTATAATCGCGTTTGATGCGCTGGTTGCAAGCTGTTTTTACGTTAACGCGATCAAAAAGTTTGCCGCGTTTGGCTCTCTGATTGGTTAAGAACTTGGAGTGGGCCAATTGTTGCGCTGAACGTCTAAAACGTGTCGATCGCGTTAACGTTAACCAAACTCGCCCTAGGCACTCTGAGTTTAATAGTAGGTATAATATAAGCAAACGAATAAAATCACTTGATGTAATCTTTAATATATTCACTGAAAGTTTACAAATTACAGGGCCATCACCTAAAACCCTTTAATTTGATCACGACGCGAAATTGACTATAGGGCGCAGTATGTAATTTTCGATTATTACGAGTTAATTAGTGGACACTAACGAGAGTACCAATAGTTTGTACTGTGTACACTTAACATTAATTTATCGTACGTAGTTGGCGTTAAATTGAAATTATTCCGTGCGATGGGCGGGAGTCGCTGCGGTCGTTTTATTTGCTCATAAATCTCCCGCGCGGTACATCTGATTTACAGTACTGCTCTTTGTGCTTGCTCACCTCACTGTTTGCGCAGCTTTACGGCGATACACTCACACAATTTCGGTTTATACAAACTTTAATTTATTAGTAAATGTCCGATAAAAAAGAACACTATTCACAAATCCCAGTTGTTTTAGAGATTAGTCGGATTACAGCGGCTAACATATTTTATATTATATGTGACACATTTTAACTCAGCATTAACATTTCGAGACCTCCTGTAAATTATCGTTTTTCGTATTGAAATATTCTCAGGCACATACCCGAACTCTATTGAATATCGTTCACAATTTGTGTAATATTTTATGTAAATTCGTAAAATGAGATGGATATTTGAGTTTTATATTTTTAATGTATAATAGTAATATCCTTGTCCTATATATCCTAAAAACTTATACTTCTAGACAAGCGTGCTCCATCGACCAAATCATCGCTTACCATGAGATGACTTATTGGTAAAACGCGAGCCCATACGTAATAAAATATGCCTATATGAATTATGAGGCTAAAGAGTATAAGTGATTTGATATGGGTAGCTTTATAGGCTAGAAAATAGGCGGTTAGCCGGCGGAAGTGCGGACAATATTAATGTCTTCCATAAGTCAGTAGCAGTGCCCGTATTTTTCTCTGGCAGTGGTCCGGAAGACAGCAGCCGCCACTAATTAACAGTATTAGCATATTCCCTTGAGCACGCCTTTTTGGTGACTAAAAAATAAATGGTTGTAACATGGCTCTACGCTGGGATTTTTGCTTAATTTCCGTGTCGGACGCAAATTAACTTATTTGCATGGGTTTTATTACCCGTTTTCGGACAATAATTTGTTTTGCTTTTAAATTGTTTTTATTTTTAATGTGTCCTTCATAAATGTGAAGCTAATAATAGAAATAATTGTTTTTAAACTATGTTTTGCTACTATCAATTATGATTTGGTATGAATTGAATAATTTATTCCTGTGATGGAAATAATAACTTAGTTTCCGAGATTTAGAGTTCTTGGTGATTTTTCCATTGCCTTTTAGATAAAAACAGTACTCATGGAAGGCTTGTTTTGATGTTTAACAAGTTATAAACTTCAAAGAGTTTTCGCGGAACGGAAAGTCAATTAGAACGCTCCTTAAATGTTTTTCCGACGATTGCTTAGAGTTCCTTTGTAAGATTACGTAGTTCATAAAAAACTAGGCTTTGTGAGTAACAATGTTGTTTAACTTTTTTTCTGGTTATAATATAAACTGAGCAACAGAGAGTCATTTCACATTTTGTAATGAACTTCTTTTGTTTTGTTGTAAACACATTTTTTTTTGTAATCAATCTACTTGCAGATTACTTTTCCTGAAACATGCTTACCTACATTCGTAAAAGATATTTTCTGTCAATAGATAAATAATTAATTATTAATATTAGTTCGTATAGTTCGTGGTGATTAGGATTAATTCGTTCTAATCATTTTCCTTATAATTATGATTACTGGTAGCACAGGTGCAAAGAATAAGATAATTTTCTGATAATTACGTCATTAGACTTAAATGTTGTCAATCAGAATGAATGTACCAAATATTTCAAGGATGTGATGGACTAATAATATTATGAAGAATTACGTTGCCCTACGCCTAGGTGCTCCTTGCTTTTCTCCTCATCGCTGCCACTGTGGCGAAGTTGTCAACAGTCTCGGTCACCACAGCCTGTCATGCAGTCACAGCGGAGGACGCATCGGCATGCATAGCGCGGCACGCATACCGCGGCATGCGAATATTAACGACATTATCCGACGAGCCCTTGTCAACATCGGCGTTCCGGCTGTTTTAGAACCTCATGGCCTGGCACGCGACGATGGTAAGAGGCCGGACGGTATGTTTTTATTTCCGTGGAAGATGGTTAGGCCTTTAGTTTGGGACGCTACCTGTGTCGACATTCTTGCGTCATCCCATCTTCCTAGCTTTTCATGCTGTAGGTACTGGAACTGCAACTGCGACTGCAGAGGACCTCAAGTGGTGGAAATATAACAACCTCTTTGGCAGTCATTTTTTTGATCAGTTTGTGGTTGAAACTCTTAGGCTTTTGAGTAGTTTGGTAGTTGATAATGAGTAGCTCACAGTCCGCCCGTCTGGTAACTTTTCAGACCGAGCTCAAGCCGTCGACGGTTCGTATAAGTGTTCCATGCGGGCCTCAAATAGACGTCAGCAAACCGTAGGGGCCCAGCAGGGTCGAAGCCTATTGGGGCCATGGGTTCGATTCTTAAAGGAAAACCCGGGGTCCTGAAACAGAAGGCAAAGAAGGAACAGAGGAGGGGGTTTTAGTCAGTAAAATCTGACACGAAGAGCGCGAGAAGCCATTGGGTGATTTCCTACCTAAAAAAACCGTGCAAATGCGAGTCGGACTCGCGCACTGAGGGTCCCGTATAAACGTACCTATGTAAATAGTTCAACTCCCGAATGGAGTCCCAAAGATTTTTCCGAATTGCAAAAAACTTATTTTTTGTGACGTAGGTAACAACAAATTTACTGTTTTCGGATTTATTCTAATTTCTATGATATGACACCTCGCTTTATGCCAAATTTCAACGGGAAATACCTACTCTATGAATTTTGATGCCTTTGAGTGACGAAATATACGTTTTTTGCGTTGCGTTTTTTTATTCGTTACTTAGAAGTTTGATTTCTTCAAGAAACTACTACGTGAGTAGATGGTTTTAATTTCGACGAGTCTTGACAGACAAACGGACAACAAAGTAATCCTATAAGGGTTCCGCTTTTTCCTAAAAAAGGCCAAAGAATAGAAGAGATGGATTGGTTGTGAGAGGCGATAGCGGTGACAGTTGTCAGGACAGAATGAAAGAAAAAAAAGTGTTGTGTGTGAGCGCCGAACGTCATAAACGTGTCGATCGCGTTTACGTAAAACAAACTCATACTAAGCACTCAAAAATCGCATGGAAAAACTCCAGATGGATATACAATAACACATTAATCGATCCGAGTCTCAAGTATCAAGTATTTGCTACCAGTCAAAAACGAGATGCCCAGAATCATTAACAGCAGTCGGTCTCATAATATAATATTATTCCTAATATCAACAGTCGAAGTCGTAGTTACCGAAACTCCGGCCAAAGTCTAAACCTCGGCAAGTCGGCAGCTGGGTTTAGGCTTCGGCCAAATGTGAACATTGATAAATGGTATTGCTGTTAGTTCTTGTGACGTGCTGCCGGAATTAGGACGACGTCGTCGCCTGAATTGTACGAGTGTTCCCGTATTGGTCATGTTATAACTGTAACTGTTTCAATGTGTGCTACGTTTTTCCTGTTTTTTTTTTTAATGTTCTTTATTAGGGACTTACAACTAGCCCCGACACTTCTTGAGACTATTGACTATAAATTTATATATATTTAAAACAAAATTGAAGTGTCCTTTGGTAATATAATTGTTTTTTTAATTAAATGCATGAATGTATATTACAAACCACTGGCAAAATAGTAATTTTTTAAATGGTTGTCTGTTTCTTTGTTTCGGTTAATTTCCGAAACGGCGAACCGATTACGACGGCATTTTCATTGGATAACAGATGTGACCGTTGCCTCACGCCCCAACCACCCGGCGGATTCAGATCCCGATTTCCGGCCACCGTAGGCGCGGGCTTGCGGATGGCGAGCAATGGGTAGCTCGCCGTCCGATTATCCGGTAACCGTCCGGACCGAGCCCAAGTCGTCGATGGCGCGTACTGTTTCACGTGCGCCTCAAGGAGATGTCAGCAAACCATAGGGGCACGGCAGGGTCGAAGACTACTTGAGCCAACGGTCTATTTCTGAAAGGAAGACTCGGCCCTGGTACGAAAGGCAACGAAGGTACAGGAATGGGTTTTTAGTCAGTAAAAGTCGGACACTATCTTCCGCTTTGCCCAAGAGCAGGGATGTCATTGGATGATTTTCCCACCCAAAAAAAATCCCAATTGCTTTAAAATTTACCTAAATCTAGTGCATTTAATTTTAATCTTTTGCAAAAGAGTTGTGTTACTACAATAATACAATCCATACGGAGGTGTTGAATATTTAGTTTATTACAAACAGTAAGGTGAAAGGGTTTGCTTCCTTCAGAATGCTATTTTTTTAGCAGTAAGTATATATGCCCAGATCGTAATCTAAAAGCAGTGTTAAGTAATTGTCTACCTATTTTAACGTCGGTAAACCACGATTTCCGAGGAGACTCACATTGCATTTTTTGATGATTGCAGTAACTCACTAACAATAAATATTTATTTTTTAAAATTCTTTATAGGTTTGCGCTTGACCGCTATCTCACCTTATTGAAAGCAACAATATTCCACGCAACAACAAATAAAAAAGTTACACAGTCATAATCGCTTTATTTTTTGCACTTTTACGCATTTGAAAAATGATTTGCCGTGTTGTGAAATGTCATAGTTTTAGTTACTGCAATTATCATAAAACTGCAAAATTACCAATAACTTTTCACTTTTTTACTCGTCTATAAGATGCCGATTTACTGGAACCGAGGTCTTGAAAGTGCACTATGGTCAAATTATTCGTATGTAGACGGACGCTAGGCATACATAGACAAGCAACGCTTTCACTTGGCATGTCTTTGGCTGGTGTAACACTTGTTCTTTATTTTTATAACTTTCTAATGTTTGTCTAAGAAAAGACGATAATAGGAGATTATTTAGCCTCTTTTATGAAATTTTTATGCGAAAGTGGTATATCCAATTAATGCACACTGTCTGTACCTACATAGTTAATAATTGCAAGATTCTATATCACTATGACCTTTCATCATATTATATATTATGTATTTATTGTACATCTTGTGTAATTGAAGTATCCTGGGTTTAGTAGATACATCATGCCGTTATTAATATTTCGTTTTGACTTTTATTTTAGGTTTTAACTTTGGCATTGGGTTCTTGCTAATCTCAGAGCACGGTCCCGTACCTCAAAAGGAAAAAAACGGAACCCTTATAGGATCACTTTGTTGTCCATCCGTCTGTCTGTCTGTCTGTCTGTGAAGACGCGAAGAGGTATCGACTTGAAATTAAAACGATATAATCAAGTCTGCGGTTTCTTGAAAAAGTGAAATAATCAAACTTCTAAGTTAACTAAAAAAAAAGTTATGACCGTTTATGTCGCAAAAAACGTATATTTTGACACTCTCAAAGAATCAAAATTTATAGGGTATTTCCCGTTGACGTAATATCCCAAAATTTGGCATAAAGCAAGGTTTTATAGCACAGGTATAGGAATAAATCTGAAAACAGTAAATTTGTTGTTACGTCACAAAAAAAACTTTTTTGCGATTCGGAAAAATCTTCGAGATTCCATTCGGGAATTGAACTATTTACATTTAAGTTTGTACGGAACCTTTAGTGCGCGAGTCCGAATCCCATTTGCCCAGTTTTTTTAGTTGGGATAACATCAAATAATTTCTCAGACTTTTACTGACTAAAACCTACCTGTGTTTCTCCAGCTGCGTTTTGCATTCCAGGGCCACGGTTACTCTTTCAAACATTCTCGCAGACCTATCTTGGAGACCTTATGGTGTCTATAACAACGTGAGCGTTGATTAAGACGCTAAAGAAAATAAATTAATTACAAAATAATTTGTATATCGAGACTCATGGTTAAAGGGGTGACCAGACGGTTGCAAACTAGCATTCCAACCAAGTTCACCTTGTTTTATGTGTTTGGTTTGTGTTGCGGCTACATGGATGAAACTACGCGCCAACACGTTCGGTGGTTGGATAACGCGCCTCTTAATCAAGGGCGTTGATGGTCATGGATTACAACTGCTGTCTACACGGATTGAAACTACCAAGGTGACCTTGGTTTATGTTTTTGGTTTGTGTTGCGGCTACATGGATGTAAGCCACGCGCCAACACGTTCGGTGGTTGGGAAAACGCGCCTCCCAACCAAGGGCGTTGAAGGCCATGGTTTACAACTGCTGTCTACACGGATTGAAACTAGCAAGGTCACCTTGGTTGTTGGACGTTGGTTTGTAACCGTGTGGCCACCCCTTAATAGGTAATTGCCAATTGTTTCTTTGTCTAGCTATGAGAACCTATATGACTCTATAGTCAGGTTCTCATAGAAATAACTGCTAATAATTGGATCAGCAGTTATTTTTATTTATTACGTCTACCTTTATTTAAATTTAAACGTAAATATATTTCGTATGAAGTGTTGTGTCAGGAAAAGAATAACCTGCTTAGTTTATTCCCCCGGCTGTCGTAAAATAAGTGAAAGATTCAGATGACCCAGCTGAAAACATCAAAATATGAGAATGTAGTGCCACTTACATTGTGCAAATCTAAGGTAGTTGGTGCGTTTCAGTATAAAGTTTGTAAGTACAGTAATTTAGTCACCTTTAAAAATAAATTAAGAATGTATCTTATAAATAAAGTCTATTATTCTTTTATTAAAATTTTTCTAAATAAAAAATGTAATTAAATAATTTAATTATGGTATAATAAAATTTGTGTCCGTTTTGTGTTTAAATTATTTTTATTTTCAAATTGTAATAAGGATATGCACTCCCTCATACACCCTTGGGCACTCCTGCCTAAGGGGGTCGTTGGCCACCTCCCAGGGTGCACCGTCTTGCAGACTGGCCTTCACTCCGGACGTATCCGCAAGGGAACTACAGCCTTAGGGCATTCGAGAAGGTTTTTTGTTTGTTAGCACCCTGCGAGTGCCTCATAGAGATGTCAGCACGAACGGGGCCTGCCAGAGCTGTGGTATTGATCGAACGAGTTACCGCGGTCCTGGAACGCAAAGGGTAACTAAAAGAACACAAGTGCGTTTTACTCAATAAGTTGTCACTTACTCTCGCTCCACTCTGAACGGTGTTATTTGATAATTTCCCACCTCAGCCCCCCCTCCCCACCTCACTTTCTGTCAATCACGCCAGTTATAAACCACTTCTTATTGATTTCGCGCTGATAACTGAAATACAGGCTTTGCTTAGTTCGGTTACAGATGCTCAATTCATTTGTTAGTTTATAAATATTTGCTAAATGAAATGTAATATACGAGAAGTATAAAGACGTTTTTGGAAATAAATTATTATTCTCTTTATTTAAATGCATTTTTAAACATTTATTAAAAAAAATAAAAATAAAAAATTGAAAATATAAAAATCGTATCCCACCGTTTATTATTATTACTTATTTTTCTAACATAACCATTTGGGTATCTGATTTGTATCTGGTTAAAAGCTAGTCTACTCTTTACCAAAGAACCACGCAGTCTCGCGTGTTGAATGTGGTTTAAATAACACGTTATCGTGAAGATCAAGGTCAAAGTCTAAAGGTCGATTAGTAAGGTGAGTCATCTCCAACAGATACTTGTACATGTTTTAGAAACATGTGTATTAAGGCTCCAGCAGACAAGTGAAAGGTGATAATGATGTAGCGATGGTTTTTAGGGTTCCGTACCTAAGTTGGCAATAACAGAATCGCAGGGTCGAAGCCTACTGGGGCCACGGGTAGTGTGAAAGCGGAACCCGGGGCCCTGGGACGAAGGCAACGAAGGAACAGGAGTGGGTTTTTAGTCAGTAAGAGTCTGACACTATCTCCCGCTCCGCCCAAGAGCGGGGATGTCATTAGGATGATTTTCCCACCCAATAAAAAAAAAATAAAAAAAAAAAACCCTTATAGTTTCAC
The DNA here is from genome assembly GCA_949316375.1 of Mythimna vitellina. Classification (NCBI taxonomy): domain Eukaryota; kingdom Metazoa; phylum Arthropoda; class Insecta; order Lepidoptera; family Noctuidae; genus Mythimna; species Mythimna vitellina. Next base: position 14,881,684 of record OX438686.1, read on the forward strand.
TTTATTGTCCGTCTGCCAGTCTATCCGTTTCTCGAGACTCTTTTTCTCAAGAAACCATGGAAGTACGAAGCTGAAATTTATATCAAATACTCATGTCTGCTACTTTTCAAATAGTGAAAAAAACAAATTTCTAGGTCAACGCAATTTAAAGATAAGGCCGTTTAAGCTCTGTTTAGGCACTTATTTTGACACTCGCTGTGAAGTCAAAACCTTTAAGGTACTTCCCGTTGACATATAATCCTGGAATTTGGCATGAAGCAAAGGCTCATTTTAGTCTTATAGCGCATATAGTAGTCGCATAGGCGGCCTTATAATGTTCCCATTGCTGGGACTCAGGCCTCCTCTCTAGGAGAGGGAAAGGGCCGTAATCCACCACGCGGGCCCAGTCCGGCTTAGTAATACTCATAGCGCAAGTCAAGTTTGAAAACTCGAAATTTATAGTTGCGTCATATGAAAATTACCTACTTTTTTGTGACTTAGAAAAATCTTCAAGACTCGAGTCGGAAACTCCACTATTTACATAAGTGAGTTTGTACGGAATCCTCGATGCACGAGGCCGAATAGCACTAGACCAGATTTTTTCTATGTGTACAACAATTTTATGTTTGTAAAATTTTGTCACGTCGCTCTTGTCTATGAGGGCCTTTAAGTAGATTACCACTACGAACATACACAGATTTTAAACTCACGATTTGCAAACCGTAGTTTGCTAGTCATATGCATATTAAAGACTTTATTAAGTCGAAATTAGTCCGAGTCCAATTAGGCGCAGTTGGCACCTCATAGTCGAGCAATACAAAAGGAGAGAGTGCACAGAATTTGTGTTTTTGTTCACAGTACACGCCGGGCAACAATGACCGCGGTAAGCCACTGAATTGCTGGTTTTATAGTGAACATGGTCAACGAAAATGTGGAGCGAATCCTTTATGGTATTGGCAAAGCTCCGTACTGATACTATACTTGTATGTTCGAGTAAATCACTTCGGTGGACAGTGTCGTTTTGTGTCTCCGAGCCAGTTTTTAGGTGTTTGGTCCACACGTTTTGTTCGTAACTATATAAACCAGGGATGTTATAGATATGAAATTTTGTATCTGGATAAGGATAAAGAAATAACATTATACCGAATTCGGATAGGTTCGGATACGGTTACGGATATCATATTATTTTGGGTTAGCAGCTAGTTTCGGATAGTTGGGCAAACCAAACCAAAACCTGTTGGAACCTGTTATTTGAGTCCACTTTTATCCGAAACTATTCGAAATTTTTATATCGGTTTCGGTTGCGGTTACGGATATTTTTAGGGTTTCGTACCTCAAAAGGAAAAAACGGAACCCTTCTAGGGCCACTTAGTTGGTCTCGCGTGAAGGTATCGAGTTGAAATTAAAACCATCTATTCAAGTCTGCGGTCGCTTGAAGCTGTAAAAAAATCAAAGTTCTGAATTAACAAAAAAATAAAATACGGATGTTTATGTAGCAAGAAACGTGTATTTCGTCATTTTCAAGGGAATCAAAATTCATAGGGTACTTTCCGTTAACCTAGAATCCTGAAATTTGGCATGAAGCAAGTTTTCATAGCACAAGTATGGGAAAAAAATCTGGAAACTGTATATTTGTAGTAAGGTCGGAAAAATCTTCGTAACTCAATTCGGGAATTGAACTGTTTCAGAGGTAGGTTTGTACGGAACGCTAAGTGCCCGAGTCCGACTCGCACTTGCCCGGTTTTTATTTTATTTCATATATCCGATAGTTTTGGTTACGGATACGGAGCTCCATAACAACTCCTATATAAACTGTTGGGTACGAGTAATTGTATTATCATCATCATCATTTTAAGCACTAGCTGATTCCCATCCACTTTGCTGGGCGTCAAACATTTTTGGTAAGTAGCATGGGAAGGATGATGATGATGGTTCAGTAGTACTAGAGATTACGACGGCACGTAGTGTTCCATGCACGCCTCAAAGAGAAGTCAGCTAAACCGTAGGGGCACAACTAGGCTGAAGCCACTGGGGTCATGGGTTGAATTTTGAAAGAGCAAGCAATGGTCGAAAGGGTAACTGAAGGAACATAGGTTTTTTTTCGTTGGGAAATCATCCATTGACTTCTCTTTCTTCTGCTCTGGATGGAGCGAGGAGGCGTGTCCGACTTTTACTGACTAAAACCACACGTGTGTCCTTCAGTTGCCCTTTGAGTTCTACTATTACGGGTTTCTTTTTCAGAAATTCCCTAGCAGGGATCGGCCCTTCTGGCCGCGTACGGTTTGCTGACATCTCTTTGAGGAGCGCGTGAATCACTACGCGCTGTTGACAAAGGAAGGAACATAGGTAAGTAAGTTTTAACGCTCCGCCCTAGAACGGGAATAAATTGTAATTTGTACCATCCGTAACTATAAGGTTTTTAAGAAAAATTTTTTCATTCGCATTGAATCTATGTTCTAGTGGTGATTTTTGAGATCAGTGTTACATCATACACCTTTTAATTATTATAATTATCTATGTAATTACAAATAAACGTTTAAAATACCATAAAAAATTTTTTTTTTGTCATTTCACGGAAACAGTTCTGGTATTTGTTCAAATCCCTAGATTTGTTCAGGGAAATGATAAAATTGTGTTGTTATTTTAACATCCTTCGTGATTTGATCAAATCACTTATGGAATTTACCAAACCTCTATTTTATTACATCCGTGCGACATATTATATATATCGCGTAATATCACGAGGAACCTATTATTTGATTAATATTCAGGTAACCTAATATATGAGATTCGCGTATACGAATATAAGTGCTTGTATTATATTAGGTTATCTAATATGAATGTAAATATTCGTCACACCACTACTTAGAATGAAGATGATATAATTGTGTACAATATCTCCTTTGCACGTAGGTAAGTGCCTGAGCTGAGTTAGCCTGTTTTCTGTAGGGACTGTCTTCAGGCTCCCCATCAAATTCAAGCTTCTTTTACGGCAAATCTTCCCGAAATCTGAAATGAATGAATAACAGACGGCGAGCAATGGGTGGCTCGCCGTCCGACCGTCCGGTAACCGTCCGGACCGAGCCCAAGTCGTCGCCGACGCGTACTGTTCCACGCGCGCCTCAAGGAGATGTCAGCAAATCGTAGGGGCCCAGCAGGGTCGAAGCCTACTGGGGCCACGGGTAGTGTGAAAGCGGAACTCGGGGCCCTGGGACGAAGGCAACGAAGGAACAGGAGTGGGTTTTTAGTCAGTAAGAGTCTGACACTATCTTCCGTTCCGCCCAAGAGCGGGGATGTCATAAGGATGATTTTCCCACCCAATAAAAATAAAATAAAAAATAAAAATGAATGAATAAAAACACTTAAATATTTAATCCCGGAATCTAATTTGCGCCTTTTACAGGGCGGTAGCGTGTAAAATCATACGATTCGAACCTTTACGATGCTAAAATATTCCTTTGCTTCTGATGAAAATATTTTTATAAAGGTATTTTCGTGATAAATGTCGTGAAATTCAGAAAGCAATCTGTGATATAACAGAGTATGGTATTGACACACCTAAGGAAAACCATTAACATACTCGTACGTCCCTGCAGTAGTGATGGCGGAAAATTACTTACCTACACGTTTTTGATGTTTCATGAAATATTTATCTTGTGATTATATTATTTACAGAGTACCAGTAATTTTGCTCAATTGCTTAGAAAACTGAAAATATAGTAATTATATGACCTCCTTATATATCATAAAAGAATATCCTCCACTACGTTTTTCTGTTCGTGTTTAACTCAAAAACTAATGAACGGTTTTTCATGCAGTTTCCAAAAAACAGTCCTTACAGACAGAGTGATCAACATCATCTTCTTCTTCCTGCCCTTATCCCATATTACTTGGGGTCGGCGCAACACGTTTTTTTTTCTTCCATTCTATCCTGTCACACTCGATATTTGGGCATTACTTTGGATAGGTCCCTGACATTTAAGTCTCACTGCCTAAAAACCAAACAAAAAGTCGGGACTAGAAACAGTATCCTTCGCCGCCTCACATCCAGCACCTGGGGAGCATCACCACAAGTTCTTCGCACTTCAGGTCTATGCCTTTCTTTTTCCGCAGGAGAGTTTGCATGCCCAGTGTGGCATCGTTCCACTCACGCTAGAGAGGTGGACATAGCGCTGAACGATACCTGTCGCATCGTAACGGGATGCTTAAAACCTACCCCTCTTGCAATGTTGTACCCTCTAGCAGGTATAGCTCCTCCAGAAGTTCGCCGCGAGATAGCTAGCCGTATCGAGAAGAGTAAACAGGAACGGGACGGCCGTCACCCCCTGCATAAACATCAACTCATACCTGCACGTTTAAAGAGTCGTAAAAGCTTTATGCGACTTACGACCTCTTCAAAAGACAGTGCAGAGGACGAGAGATGCGCGCTATGGAAGCAGAAGCATCCAACTCCTACACATTTCATCACCCCGTCAGAACATCTCCCCCCTGGATACGAATTGCAGTGGCCAATCTGGAAATTTCTTAACCGACTGCGGACCCAGGTTGGCCGTTGTAAAAACAATTTGGCCAAATGGGGCTTCCTCGACCCATCTCTAACACAGTGCCAGTGTGGAGCCGCTGCACAGGACATGCGTCATTTGCTATGCTGTCCATCCTGCACAACCACCTGCAGTTTTCAGGATCTATACGAGGCCAATAACAGAGCCGTAGAGGTTGCCAAATACTGGTCAGAAAAAATTTAGTTAGAGTACATCGACACGAAAAGAAGAAGAAGAAGAAGAAGAAGATCCTGTCACACTATCACTGACTCCCTTTTCTTTCATATCACTCCTCACACAATCGATCTATCTTTTCTTTGGACTCTCTCTCCCTCTTCATTCTTCCTCTTCACATGACCATGCCAAGACAAACGATTTTTTTTCAACTTTTCAGTTTTGATTTAATTTTATACATAATATATACCTAATTATACCAATATTACCAGTATGGCCGACGTAACTTGGTGAGCCTGAACATAAGCTCTGCGAACTTTAGCGTTTGTATTCTCGTAAAAAAACTGTTATTGACATTAATTGTTTCAAACAAAAATACGAATATTTATTTTTTTATTAAAACACTTTGAGACAGAAGGCTACAAAAATAAATTATGAATTAAAAAAAACAAACCTAACACTACACAAAAAACTTAATACTTAATATAATAATAACAACCAACGAAAACTTTTGTTACCGCCTGTGCTCAAGACAGAGACAGCGACACGAACTAACACCAATGCTAACGTGTGAGTGAGACATATTACTGCGTACCGAACATTGCCTAATAAGCACGAAGCTTTACGAAGTTACCGAAGAAGGATGTCCAGTATGCGTGTCTGAGGGGGTTGTTTAATCGATTTTTTTTTCAAATCGTATGAAATTAAGATATAAAAATATTTATATTAAATTTTAATGGAGCTTAAAAATATTCTCAAACAGTCGTTATTCTAGTAGTCGTTTATAAATAATTGATATTTAACTAAATCATATCTTACAGCCAAGAAAATAAAATTTTATTCGTTTTATTTTTGTTAAAGTTTATATCTCGTTTACTAACGATAACATTTACTATGTTTGTAAACATATTTTATTAATTAGCTCATAAAAACAAAAGTTAATAAACTCCAAATCGATAAAAATCAATCGCATTGTGTAAAGGGATTGCAATAAAGGGTCGATTGTGTTTACAAAGAATCAATCTCTAGCCTAGACCTTCGCTCCGAGCACGTCGCCTCATGTCACCATTTGGTTCTTAAAAAACCTTACCTTCGTGCGCAGCCTTATGCGCAAAGTTCGGGTTCGCCAAGATACGTCGGCCGTACTTGTCCTTTTATTCATGACATTGTTTTTGCAACGTTTTTTACATAAATACTGTAACCACCAATAACTTTATTATTAAATTAAGTTATTTAAATTATTACTTGGTTTATATTAATTTTATTTCTATAATATTCCGTAAGTTAAACTAATGACTACGATGCATTTGATGATTTTTATAGTTCATTAGGTTAACTTACGTTTGACGAAGTTTAAACTGATATTTTCGTAATTCTGATTAGTTCGTTTTACTCGTTGGATTGTGTAGATGGTCCTGTACTTGTAAGTCTACGAGTAGTACCAAAATGTTCGCACCGGGACTTACAGTTTAGTATGGCCGTTAATCTAAATGCGTACAGTGTGGCTAAGCTTCAAACAAATGAGCCTGGTAGGTAATGAGTTACCTAAAATCCTACTGATTGCAATTTAGCCCAATAACAACTACCTAGTACCCTAGTTACCCTAATGCCCTAACCTGTCATACAAACCACACCAAACGTGAGATACGTTGGTTTATTATGCGGAAAGTCTGTTACCAGAAGTCCTAAAGTAACAGACGGATGTGAGGTAGGAATAGGGGTGTGAACGTCATACAATGTAGGTACTTACACAGCAAAATGGTTTTGACCACTGACTCACAGGACCGATGATAGCTAAAGATGTCTTGGCCACGGTAGAAGGAAGTATGGAAGATTTTTTTTTTATTGGGTGGATAAATCGTCGTATGACAAATCCCGCTTTTGGGCGGAGCGAGAGATAGTGTCACACTTTTACTGACTAAAAACCCACTCCTGTTCCTTCGTTGCCTTCGTCCCAGGGCCGGGTTTCACTTTCACGGGAGCGGGATTTATCATACAATGATTTGCCCACCCAAAAAAAAAAACCCGAGGAATTTTTCGTCGGGGTTTTGTTTTAATTCCTAGCTTTTTTTTTCCATAAAAAACGCTATCGTAATCTAAGCTAATGACATTATTAGTTAAAAAGTAATTAACTCACTTTTTCATCCGCTGAGCTCAGATACTTAAATGAAAATGTAATTCATACGAGCAGATCATAACGATTTTATACAATTTAAAGAAATAAAAAAATACAGATTCCGTAAATCGGATCATGGCAAAGTCCCTAACAAAATATATTTTTTAGCGTACCTGTAGCGATATAAAATATACAAAAGTATACAGATTAAATTTATAAATAATTTTGTCTTAGAAATTATTATTAACATTATCCTCTTATTAAAGATATTCCAGTTTAAAGTTGGTGAAATTACGCATATTATGTCAATACCTCCTTATGAATTTTAAAAATCAATAAACTTATTTTTGAACGAACAACAAATTTTATTAATGCTGGATGAAAGTTAAAATTTTCTTAATGTCATAGTTTTTTTTCTGGTGATTTCGCTAAACTCGAATTGCACTACGATGTCATATGAGTCATTATAACCACTATATTCTAAGCACAAACAGTTATTTTTATTTTATGTTTGTATTAGTTAACAAACATAAAATAAAAATAACTGTTTGTGCGGCAATGTATTTCTGATATATTAATGCAATACAGAAAACAAATCATATTATGTTTTTTGACCAAGATTTATATTAGTGGCAATATTACAAATTCAGTTTAGCCAAAAGTCATGAATCAAGCCAGCAAAAAGAAAAAAAAAATAAGTCATGATTATTTATTATTGTAAAAAATCTAGTCAACTCAATATCCAATTATGACGATTTTTTTGCGATACTGAGACTGGCCATTAACTTGATTTGATAAAACGTAGTAAATTATTTTGCCAGTATATATCATGGTGATATATGTAGACATTTAATAATTTCATCAACAATTTCCTCGCCGTTGTTCTTTAAGAGAATGCCGATGAAAATTGCCACTACTGGAGGAACCTGAATCATGTACTGAATTCATGATACATGATTCTGCGTCGATGTCTAAAACAGGGTCTATAGAAATTGTTATTTTATATTTTCTACGTTGTTGGTTTTTATTACAACAGATGTAGGCCGTTTCTTGACAAAATTAGACCAACTCTATTATGTAACGCGGAAAATTTTAAACATAATGAAGGAGGGTCCACCTCGGGCCGTAGTATTTTCTTTCCCTTTGCCTTACCTTTCTTAATTATTACAAGGCCCCGGCGCTGTATCTTACGTGCAAAACGTAGACCGTAGAGTAAAATATTAATGTTTTATTATATTAAAATATTCCCGTCGGTATGTGTTAAAATTTATATTTTAATTGTCACTCTGTTTGTTAGTTTTGATAATAACCACTATGATCTAAATTTGCATAAATGCAAAGTACTCCTCAAGGCTACCTATCAAATAACTAATCTCAAGATTGATTGTATGATTGAAAGAATTTCTTTTTCGGTAGGGCTTTCAGTAGCTCAGTAGCTGGCCTTTAATCATAGGAGGGAAATTAAAACGTTATTTAAGTTGAAAGAATAACGTTTTTACACCACTTTTCTTATTTTTTTTTTTTTTAATAAATTGGCATGATCAAATGTATTATTTATTGTAATTTCTTTAAAATATTACATGCCACCTACGAAATATTTTGTAGATGATTTCTTCTTAAACGACACTCAAAAAAAATCGTAGTGTATATCTTTTTTAGGAGGTCACTAATGAAAGTATTCAAATTGCTGCTGCCTAAGTACGATATATCTCGTAAATGATTTATCTCATACTAGCTTTTGCCCGCGGCTTCGCTCCCGTCAACTGACTACTCTATTCTGCTCTACCCAACTCTACCCAACTCTACCCTACTCTACCCTACTCTACGCTACTCTACTCTACCCTACTCTACCCTACTCTACGCTACTCTACTCTACCCTACACTACCCTACTCTACGCTACTCTACCTTACTATACCCTATTTTACCCTACTAAAAAAAATGTAGTAGGATACTACTACATTTTTTTATTTTTTCTTTTACAATAACAAACACAACAAAAAAAATATAGTGAAATCGGTCCAGCCGTTCACGCGTGATGGCGTGACCAAGGGAAATAGGGATTCATTTTTATAAACATAATTATATAGATAAGAGCACTGTTAGTTAACTTGATTAATAGAGACGTCACCTACGATATATCTAGTATAGGCTGACAATGTACGGTGAGATCTGAATTTGACTTCATGAAATTCTACTTGGCATTCAATGTTCTAAGTCACAATTGCCAATTTGTGATCAAAGCCCATAAATACTACCCACCTTTAGCCACTTCGTAAAATTGTATTATTAACAGCAGACTGAGTCACGGTTTACTCACGATGTTTTCCTTCACAGTTTTGAGAGCAGTGATGATCAGAAAAATTACGCAAAATAATGCGCCTAGCTGGGTTTGAACCCGCGACCGACAACTCGTAAGTCGGGGCCGTTACCACTCGGCCACCACTGCTCCCTAATATTACTTGCATCCCTGCTCACTGATATTACTTGCAGGCTATTTTTTTTCGGCCATAAAAATTATAACTTACACGACGAAATGTCCGCACCGTGACTGTAAACTCTTTGATAAAATGCTTCGGTCCGGGTTTACTTCAAAGTGCGGGGTTAGTATTAGCATGTTCAACATACTTCGCCGCTTGTAGAATCTATGCACACGACGTTTTTCATAGTTACAAGTGACGAGGGAGTGCTAACTTTTGCTAACACGATACGTGCGCGATACAAGCGTAGTTTGGCGTCATATGGTATTTATCTTTGTAGATAAACATTGTGGAACTGTGTTTCACACACTACTACTGCACACACCACACACACATTACTACTGTGTTGTGCTTGCATGTATAAAATACGCGTTCCGATAATTTTGCGATTTCTAGCCATCGTAGGCACGGGTTTGAGGATGACGAGCAATGGGTAGCTCGTCGTCCACCCACCCGGTTAAAACCAGGCCCGAGTCGACGAGCGACAAGTGTCTGCCTAGAACAATATGGTAATTCACTCAAACAAATGGAACAAAAAATCCGTTCAAAATTAAGCAAGTTTCATAACTTGCTTAATTTTGAACGGAATTTTTGTTCAAAGGTTCATACCTTTAAATCTGGTGAAAGAGAAAAAAGATGCACAATTTATAAAGTGACGTCATCGCCATTAGGTGACGTGAAAAGAGATAGCGAGATGTAAGCAATTTTAAGAGCGGTTACCGACGAGCAAATAATTACAAAATACTCGTCTAAAGACCTACAGGCTTTCAGTAAACTCTGCTTCAGGTGTCTAAGTTTCCCAAGCACCGCTGAAAAATGTTCACTAATTACCGCTACGCTGTATCCAGAATATTGATTACGGCCGATCACCTCAATTTGCGGCAATTATTATTTAGGTCACCCAACTAAGCTCGCATCTGATGGGATAGATTTACTACTCAATGCTTTGTTCAATTTAAATGTGCACACTCAAACTGACTACAACTGTTTGTACAGAAATGTGTCATGATATTGCGTACCTACGTAAGATCATTATGGACAAGACTGTAAGGAAGGCAATGCAAAAAAGTGTAAACAACTCTTTTGTTCCTTAATATACGTCACAATTTTCAATAGCAGCGATGTAGGATGCCTGTTAAAGAGAACCGCAAATCCACTGACAGATTACGTTCAACCGGTCCACTGCCGTCATGCCGGAGGAACCTTGTTTGCCGGACTTATTCGAACGGATTCTGTCTGTTTTGTTAATGATATACGGGAACTAGGTCCCACCTATATGTTGCAGAGACTTTACTCTGCTTAGGGACGATGTTAGGTTTAGACAACAGATTTGTGTTTCAGTATTTGTGTTGTCTGGGAGTTATATGGCTGTATTTGCGACTGGGTCCTTTTCTCTGTTGTATTACGAGTATGTTTGTAGGTACGACTTTTATTTATATGGCCGTGAATTTAGCATATCATTTTCTAGCAGAGCATAAAAAATGAGAGTTCTACTTGCATGCAGCATAGTTCTGGAATTTCTGATACTGTTTAGAAAAAGTTCTGGTGTTTTTCCTGGAAAAAACATCAAATGAAAATATGATGTGCTAACTTTCGGTAGCAGATATTTTTTTCTAAAAGCAATGAAAAAACGAATGATGCAGTTGTATAAGAAACCAAGAAGTTCCCAGTTCTGGGTATTTTCAGAACTTTCTTATGATTTTTATAACTTGAACACTGAAAATTGCCATGATTTTTGCTAATCGCCATCTTCAACCATGCTCTGCTGATACTTGTGTCGGAGTTCTGAGTTTGGTTTCCATGCGTCCATATAGAACTGATACAAGTGTATAAGAAACTGAGGAGTTCCTGGTCCTGGGTGCTTCCAGAAGTTTCTTATGATTTTTTTTAACTTTAACACTGAAAATATTTATGATTTTTGCTAATCGGCATCTTCAAACATGCTCTGCTGATACTTGAAATCAATAACCGTTATATTTTGCTTGTTTTTGTATAGTTAGCATCTGAACTAGTAGTCATGGTTTTTTTTTCGGTATGAAAATTGTCTTATCTCCAGAACTATGTATGCTAAGTTCACGGCCAAGTAAAACTCTCATTTTTTATGCTTTGCTATAAAATGATCTGCTAAGTTCACGGCCATGACTTTTATTTACCTAATCGTCAAAAGAAATTTGAATGTTGTTAAGTTTTTTATTCTTTGTTTATGAAGCAGATAGGAATGACAGAATATACTAATCTCTAACGCGGTGTTCTATATGGGCGATTCGATACACTTCACGCGAATTGGACGCGATGCGGCTGCTTCGTCATCTATATAAAACAAATCACCACACCGCAAGAGTTCGCGCGAAAATATAAAACTAACTGATCGTGTCTGCTTCGTTTTGCTCGTCGCCGCACCGCACCCACGTGTGATTCGTAACATAGGTAGATAAAATAGAGTATCAACTGTTAGTTCCATAAGCGCCGCATTGCTTCGCGTTCCCATTTGCGTAGGATATCGCGTAAAGCTACACAGGGTTTCACGGAAGCCGCTAGCAGATTTATTTATTGTTAGAAATCATAAAAAGGCATGAGCCTGGAAAGCCAGAAAGTTCTAAGTGGATTCAGAGTGAGCCGGACATGAAAACGGAAAAAAATTACGTCACTCGTTGACGAAACAGAAAACTACTAAACGCTATACACGCTAGTTAAATTGAATCTGGAGTTCTAACGTTGGTTTACCAGCGAATGGGCCTTTTAATGTGCCTAGATAACTTCGTTTGCCAATTTAAGTGGCATTCTCACGTTGGAATTGCTGCTTTCTGTGTTCATTGTTTCGAACTTAGATAATTATCATGTTATTTTTACCGTTTTCTCACTGTTGTGGCACCTTGTAGTTTGATCTTTTTCGTTACGCAGAAGTACATGAAAATAATATTGCTCTTAACTTTTGAGAAGGCGTTTAAGAATCTCTGCTCCAATGAGGTTAGTTTGGCTGCTTATATGCGAGATATGGATTTGCTTGTATGATCGCGTTAATCTCAGGAACTACTGGTTCGAATCGTAAATTTATTTAAGTGATTGATATCTCATTTATCGAGGAAGGCTTTACCGCTATAGGCTATATAGCATCGTGTACTGGCTGTGCATGGCTATTATAATAATATGTGCTAGGTATATAACAAATCGCTCGTATAGAGATGTTATATACCGAACACATATTAACACGCAGGAGTGGAGCAGTAGTCAAAGATGCGGATAAAACTGCATGAGACGGCTAGTTTTTAACAAGACTGTTCGCTGACGGCCTGAGGGCGAAAAATTTACAATTAAAGTACTTAGTTTACTTTACACAATTCCTAAACATTTTCGCATTCACAATACAATATGAGGCGTGCCAAGGAAACCCCAACAAAGTTTGTTAGGAAGCAAAAAAGAAGGAAAATAGGAATGTACTGAAATATTGAGATTTTACGAGTTTAGAAAGATATTTCTATGTGTTGGTCACGTTCCTGTAACTTACTGGGAAAGCAGTGATTTAAGCGGTATTTACTTGGACATTAGGAGAGCTATGCTCAGTACCAGCATGTGTACCTATGTGCCTATTCTATAGTAAGTATGGCTATCATTTATATTAACTGATGATGAGTTATGTAGAGCAATGGAGAGGACTATGCTCGGAGTTTCCTTGGGTACGTGATCGAATCAGAAATGACCCGCAGGAGAAACAAGGTTACCGTCAAATTTAAGTGGCAGTGAGCATGGGACATTCCTCGCGATAGGGCCTAAGGGTTCTGGTTTGACAATCACGTACCGGAAGACGGAACATTGGAAGGCCTGCCTACCCTGCATAAGGTGGACCGGTCTCTCACCGGTCGAGTCGAGAATCCGATGGATGCGAGACACACAGGTCCGGTCATTGTGGTGACAGTTGGTCTATGCTTATGTTCACCTGTGGACATCTTTCGGCAAAAATGATGATGATGATAATGATGGTAAATATAATGTGTGTCTTTAATAGAAAAGTGTATCGAAAAAAACCGGGCAAGTGCGAGTTGGACTCGCGCACTAAGGGGTTCCGTATAAACTTACCTACAAAAACAGTTCATATACCGAATTAAGTTACGAAGATTTTTCCAAATTGCCAAAATGTTTTATTTTTTTGTGTCGTAACTACTAATTTACAGTTTTCAGTTTTTTTCCTATACTTGTGCTATGTGACCTTGCTTCATGCCAAATTTCAGGAAACGGGAAGTACCTACCATATGAATTTTGATTCCTTTGAGAGTGTTCAAATATACGTTTTTTGCAACATAAACGGTCGTATCTTTTTTGTTCGTTAACTCAGAAATTTGATTTTTTCACAGTTTCAAGGAGCTGCAGACTTGAGTATATGGCTTAAATTTCAACTCGATACCTTTACGCGATCCCGAGATAAAGGGTCTTGACAGACAGATAGACAGACAGACGGACGGACAACAAAGTGATCCTATAAGAGTTCAGTTTTTTCTTTTTGTGGTAAACCCTAAAAATGCTAATATCCCCATATCTGAATTTATTGTCTGGTTATTAAGTGGCTATATTTTAGGTATATCACTAAAACTTTTAGAATAAGGTTTTTTTCACTCTAGAAATTACTTTCATACAAAATATCTTATTTATTATCTACTAGCTGTTACTCGCGACTTCGTTACTCCCGTTCTTCGTCACTTCGTTAAACAAATAAATATTTACTTACTTACTTCTTCCCCTTTTTTGAAGCAATCGTGTAAAATCGTGTACTATATTACAAAGATATACATATCCCCCAGGAATTAAGACCCGTTCCCGCGGGAAAATGAAAAGTAGCCTAATTCACACCTTATAATATCAATTATGCGTCAGCTGGGCACGGCATTATCATGGCGGTTAGTTTCTTCTTTGAGGAATGACTGGAGAGGCGTCATGGCGTCCTCAAATTCCACACCACACAGGTTCTCACCGGAGATGGTAAGTTCGGGACGTGGAGCTTACAGTGGAGGTGAGCTCCGTATGGTCGGTGCATCGCCGTGTCCTCGTGGGGGCAATCGGCGGCTGTGACCTCTCGCGCTGGGCCTTGGTCAAGGCCATGGTCCGGAGCGAGGGGCAATGCTAGTGATGAAGACAACCGCACGCGTGAGTTAATGGACATCCTCACGCCCCAGCAGCTGAGACCGTTCCAACCGTTTCGGAGATGTTCACTCTCCTTGGGTATTAAGATCATGTAATGTAATAAGTGAATTAAGGTACTCGTTATTAACATTAGTTACATCCTATATTAAAAGTTCCGGTAATTTGTTTTGAAGACTTATCCCATATTAAAAAATGCCGTTCCCACAGGAAAATAAAAACTAGCCTAAGTAACTGCTTGTAACATTTGTTATCCATCTTTGATTGTCCTATCAAAATTGGTCTAGCCGTTTCAAATATTATCTGCAACAAACCGATAGATTATAAAAAAAATCAAAATCCACGTTTTTGTTATAAGTATCGAATACACTTTGATATACATTTAGTAAATAAATGTTTTTTTTTTTTGATATTACAAACAGACACTTACACACTTACACTTACATTTACAAAAATTACACATTACATTACATTTACATTTGTATAACCTACCTAGTCATCCGGCTCGCTTATTTTATATCTTAAGATACACAATAAGCGAGCCGGATGACGGGGTAGGTTTGTAAACTTTAAAGTGGACAAAATTAAAAAAAAAATTACGGAACATATTGACTGCAACAGTCGGGACCCATTAAAATAATCCAGACTAAAATCATTCCATTTAATACGGGTTAAGTTTATAAGCCAGAATTTGTAAAATGAAACTTTTGTACAACGAATCGTTTGTTGAATGTTCGTTATATAAATAGTATACGAATCGTTAGTTTTTAACTAAAAATTTGTTAATGGAATTTTTGTGAAACATTAGTGAAAAGAATTCCTGACTTCACTTAGGTTTCTATATTAACTCCCTCGCAGTACTTTGGAATTGGTGTATAATAATATATAATTAAATCCCTCATTGCGTTCGGGATTAAAACTTAGCAACCTTCGTTTCGTTCGGAATCCAACATGCCGCTCACTACTTCATCAACTGTTTCATCCCCTACTCACATAATCTACAGTTATTTTGGTGGTGGAGAGGAAAAAACGCAGTGAATTTCCATTTGTAAAAAAACTAGCATTCGAGTTTTTTGTACATTGTAGTATTCTCTACTTATTGGATCTTGACAAAATAAACCAAATAAAGTTTTTATTTATTTATTTATTAAATGGTTAATAGTAATAATACACTTTATTTCGAGTCACAAGGCTCATTTAGTGTTAGTAAAAATAAAAACAAACTTACAGATGTGTTAGTAGCACAAATACAACTACAAATTACATTAACACGCACAATAAAACAAAAATGCTAAAAAAATAAATAAATAGAATTTTCAATTTATGTAACAAACAAGTCTAGTTCACTGTGTCAATAATGACCAGTGTTCCAACATGTTTGCGTGCACACAACAGACTAATTATTTTCCGAATTTTCCCTGTATGACTTTAACTTGCTACAAAGTTGATATCCCGTACAATGCCGGTTTCATAGATTCAGCTTTGCATGTGAAGCTCAAAGGTAAATTGGATGGCGACCACAACGGGTTGGGCGCACAACACTCATCGACTTTAGGTATACAAAACTGGTTTGTAGTCGATTTTCTACTTACAACCGCCAACATATTTAACCCTTTAAAAATTGCATTTCTTTCAACTCGACAGAAACATTAGTAAATTAAAAATAATTGTAAATAAAGAACAAAAAGCATTTCAAAAACGAAATAATGAACCGCCTCTGCCTTTCTTAATCAAGTATTATTATTACTTATTAATTTGTTTCTTCTTGTTTAATGAATTGCTTCATATTTTTGACGAGATCTCTTTTACCGAAATAAGCCCTCGGGGATATCGTTTCATAGAAAAGCTCCTACTTAAAAATATTAAGCAGTCGTAATTAGTGATCTTGAATAAAATATCAAGTTCGTTCATTTTAATAAGATTACTCTAAAGCCTTCTGCTCAGCTCGCTACAAACAACTACCGAATATACTTCATCAAATATTTATGCCCTTGTGGAATTACTGTGCAAGTAATAATGCTTAAGTCGCTCATTAGGTTTTGTTAAAAAAGTTGCTTAATTTTCGTATTGCTTGATTTTTTCGTTTAGATGGAATGAATATTTGATTTCAGCCTACTTTTTCTGCTAGTAGTTCGTGCGACCCGAAAACGTGTGGCACGCAACACGCCGGTGCTAACACACGGTATTGGAATTTTTGTCGCTGCTCGCCGCCCGCTGTACGGCTCTTTCAGGGGCGCCGGAGATAGGGTTGCCCGTAGAAATAATTGTGGACCTCTTTTATAGCGGTGTGTGGGCGACACCTATCCGTTTTTATTAACGTTACCGTATACCGACAAATCGGCACAAAGGATTTTCAGATGGTTGGCTACCTACATAAAATTATATAGTTTTTTTTTGGTAAGGGCTTCCTCGATAGTAAAAATGTTACGACCAACATTAAGTCGGATAACTAAACGACATTAGACTAGATTACTAGAATATTTATATCGCGAGTCAAATATTTCTTAGCGTGACTCCATGTCATTAATTATAGCATTTACTAGTGTCCCTAGTAAATTATGCTAGTTGTCCTTTAATAAATTAAATGTTGGTTGCCAACAGTCATTCCAGTTATACCATATTTTATGGAAATGACATGTCCTACTTCATTTGATTGTTGTGATTGAACTTAATTATTAGTGCGTTCGTGTGACTAACTGGAATTTCGTATGCTAGGTGTAATAATGACGACATAAAAAGGTTTACTTCGTTGCTCGAACCCACTGTCTAACTTGTTTAAAACTAGTCGTCCTTTCGGGAGGACATAGAAAATTCAATTTACATATTACAAGAGCCGGCTGACTGGACACCTCATTATCCCATATAATGGTCGTCGCTGGGTTGCACTCCCACAAGACTTAATTACCCCTAATCTGGCATTCCGTGAATCTAACAGAAACCTCGCCCGAGTAATTACGGTCAACTGTTCTAAAGCTAATGGACTCGTTTATTTATCTGCTAATTGCACGTAATCCGCGAATCAAGATGGAGATATATTTGACCGTATACTTGTGTTATGATATCCAACTAAACTAACTTCACGTTTGTTCTTGACAGACACTGTATTCAGAATCTCGGCCGTTTCATAAACGGAGAGCTGTGAATAGGAAAGTTTGAAGCCGCGTCTCAAAAATGGCGTGGTTTTTTGTTAACGTTCAGAAATAAGAGGATAAGTAACGCCTCGTCGTGAAAATAGTTAAGTAACTTTTATGAAGTAGTTTTGGGTCGGAAAGTTTGCCGTGATATAAGGAAAAGCCCACACGTCGGAAAACTGGTATAAAATCCTGAACTGACTTTTAACGACCATATTCTTTTTCTTACAGACGTATGGGTTAGTAAAATTTCTGGGGCGTATCGGGAGTGCATGTATACAGAATGTATCGCCTACGTTCTGAAACGAGAGCCTTCATAAACCTTGCGGCAGTCTCGTTTAAAAGTCGTGTGTAAATGTTATGATATCGCCACGACTTGCTTACGTACACTCGTCGCACTTTGCCTGCCCCTTAATTGGAGGGGTTGGCATATTTCAACACGCGACTGTGTACACATGCAAACAAAAATAGACTCTCATGCCGTACACCACAGAGTAATATCCGAGAGTTTTGTAAACACCAACGAATGCATGAGGTTAGCGATTTTAGACTGAAATAGTTCATAAAAAAGTACTTTGGTAATATTAATGTGTAATAATAATAACAACGCGAGCTCTAAATCATTTACCGAAAATACATACTTTATGTAATATACCTAATATAGAAATCACAATAGAGTAGACGAAGGTTTAAAATTAACTCTGTTTTATGTATGGAGGGATAAAAGGAGATTGGATTGATTCCGAGCAGCGGGCACAGCATTAGACGAAGTCAATAGAAAGTAATGCACTTTGATTTGAAGATAGTAAACTTTTTGTATTGTAGCAAAGTGAATTTATTACCTTTAATATTTCACTTTATAATTGGAGACTATTGTATAACAGAAATAGTGTTTCATTCATAAATTGTTTGCAGAGTGGTGAGTCAGTGTTTACTTTATTTAAATTATAATGAAATCCTATTGATATACCGTGGTAAATTTATAGTATTTCAAGAGTAAAGAAAAAATATAATAAAATAAAACTTTACCTGGGTTTTCTCATATTTGATTTCTCATACTTTACATAACGAAGTTAAGTTACCCAAGATAAAAAAAAACAGGAACGTAGAGTCTATTACGTGAATATTTCAGATATTTAATCTGAAATTGCGTGTTTCGTCGAGACAAGGGTAGAGGTACTTGAAGGGCTACCGGTCGGACGATGCACTTTGAAAATTTAATGTTGCTTAGTAACCGTTGTGCTCCGAATTTTCACTGAATACAATAATAATAACGATTTCCTTTGTGAAACTGAACAGCAAAATCCACAAAGGAATACGTTTTCAGTGCTTTTTTTTTTTCAGAATGCCTTAAAAGTTCTTCGGAAATTGTCAATGAGGTTTAAATTTAAACCGTATTGTGCTTTGTTTCTGCTCATTACACTTCCAATTCCATCTATTAGTATTACCTACCCTTAACTTAAATGATTGCTCCGTTCTAGACATTCCGTACCATCAAAATTGAACGCTTGACTTAAATACGCAATTACGTCTGGGGATCACAAGGTAGTTAGATCACAAGAGGTAATATGAAATTGCTTATTCTTGGATAAAGCTGAGTTGAGCATTTTCGATGTCAAGAAACTATATATTGTGACTAAAATTCTATTAAATCAATATTCATCAATCTTCTAGTCCTCTCTGAAAGTTTTCTTTTTGTCAGAATAAAAATTTGAAAACCCGATTGCTGCTCACCTACCAGGTTCATTTGTGTTTTCAAACTATCCAGAGACCCATTCAAATATACACATAAAATTTCATCCAAATCGTTCAAGCTGTTTAGGAGGAGTTAGGTGATAAACACACATACAGAATTATTGAATTATTATAAATAGTATTGATTTTTGTCAGCATCAGTGCAACTGCGGGTTGCGATCATGTGCTTTAAATGTGGCTAATATAGCCTATATTTGCTATAAAGGGGTGTGCAAAGTGCGAACACTTTTAAACACCATTGTTATAAAGGATGGATATTGGAGTGCAGCTAATTTTTGATGGTCTCTCGCCTGACATTTTTTTTCCGGTGGGAAAATCATCTTATGACATCCCCTGTTCTTGGGCGGGGCGGGAGACAGTGTCAGACTTTTACTGACTAAAAACCCACTCCTGTTCCCTCGTTGCCTTTCGTACCGGGGCCGACTCTTCCGTCTGACGTTGACACCTGAAAAAAAATTTTACGAATAAATCTTTTTGTTTTACTTTTCCCGCTCTGACTTTACATTCTGTACATGGCCAGAACGCAAAGGTATGAAAATAGTCGCGTATAGATTGGAAATCACTTTTTAATCAAGTGTACCTATACAAGAGTAGTACGCAAATACTCGCGTATACTTCGTAATGACCTAACTACGTAACTTATTCCATAATATACAGTGCCAGTACGAATATGGATTAATCGTGCGTAGATCGGAATAATCGGATTAGGTCAGGTTAGAATAGTGACCATTAGAACACGGTGGCGAGTGAACGAAGCGATGATGTGGGTTAGGTTAGAACTGTGACCGTTGAAGATTACAGATCCCCTTCTAATGTTAGTGAATCATTTGGGTTAGGTTAGGTTAAACGTCATTATTTATCTATAATATGTATGTATTTAGAAATATATGAGTATGTTTATCAGTAGTCTAGTACTCATAACACAAGCTCTACTTAGCTTGAGACTACACAGCATTGTGTGATAGTTGTGGAATATTATATTATAATTTTTCTAATTCTACATTACTAGTATTTAAACGTTTTCCATTATATGAATTAATGATTTTGTAAATCATAGTTTGGAACCAGGACGCGCGTACACGATATACGAGTAAACCATAGAAGACCAGTACGAAGAATATGTGTATACATTGTAATGCAGATTTAAAAATAGAAATACAAAGTATACTCGAGCAGTTTCCTATGGCTGCATTCAGGCCATGTATAGAATGGAAATACGCCCCGCTCTAGGTGGGGTGAGAAAGAGTGTCAGACTTTTTTGTTATTAGTCGTATCAAATCTACTTATTCAGCTACATCAACAGGGTAAATATATGTATAATGGATAACTTGATACAGCGAAATGATTAATAAATAATAATAATTTTATAAATAGTAATTTTTTGTGCCAAAAAAACGTACATAATCGCAATGAAATATAAATCTAGTATTAAACTAGGATTTTCTGTGTCGTGGGGGTCTAGTCTCGTAATAGTAATAATCAAAATAATACTAAAAATAAAATAAAATCTGCCAGTAAAATGAAATTTAAAAAATTAAATAATCTTGAATTAAAAAAAAAAAAAAATGTTTTCTACATCTACTTTCCCACAGACAGAAATTATTTATTTTTTAATTTTATTTAGGTGCCTTCTTTGCCTTGTATTCCAGGGCCCTGGGTTTTCCTTTCAGAAGCGAACCCATGGCCCCAGTAGGCTTCGACCCTGCTGGGCCCCTACGGTTTTGTTGACGTGTGCAGAATTGCCTCAGTGCGCTTATAGTCTCGACTCAGTAACCGCTTGTGAATCGTGGTCACTTTTAGGGTACGCTATTCGTCTGATATGTATCTCATGAACCGTGACAGCTAGACAGTTGAGATTTCTATAGATTTAGTAATCCATCTGAATAAAATAAATATTTAAATAGGACTTCCATACAACAAATGTGATTTTTTTTGCCTTTTTTTTGCTATGGACGGTACGGAACCCTTCAAGCTCGAGTCCGATTCGCTTTTGGCCAGTTTTTATACCTTACTGGTAATATGGCAGTGGTTCCCTTTAAAATATCGATATTTAACTCCAACACCATCAATTTGATGAAAACCCGAACATTTCTTATAGGCATATCTCTCATCAAACCAACACTCCCTAAACCAAGATACCCAACCACCACCATAGCTAAACCAACATTCCCTTCTCTATTCCTAGAACGACCGCTTTAAAAAGAAAACTGTAAGTGAAATCGTCATTATCTTTTGTTAAACCATCGATAACGAACTGAGCGTCAACCTCTTGGCGTCTTTTCTCTTTTTTTGTATTGTCCCCTAATCGCCACTTTGTTATTCAATTTGGAATGTTGCCAGCCAACTGCCTATTAAATAATACCGCGCTGAATCGGAAGATTCGCCCAGCTACGGTAGATATAATAGTTTGCTTCCTGATAAAATTTAAATGAAATATTCTTATATTTAGTACCAAGAGGTGTCATTTTAAAATGCTTTTGCTGAAAATTTTCTGACTTTTATAGTAATATTTTTATTAAGTAGGTACCGTAAAGTGAAGGTACTTTGGCCCTTGGGTGTAACTTTGGAACCAGATTATTAACCAATAGGAACATGAGGAACTGTATTTACTATATTTCTATGGTTAATAAGCTTGTGCCAAAGTTAAACCCCAGGGCCAAAGTTACCACAATTTACTCGTTATTTCTTTGTAAATCGCCTTTGGCTAACTGTAAAGTTTTTTTTTTGTTTATGTCTTTTATGGTGGCTTATGGAACGCACAGAGATAATGTTTAGGTTAAAATGGTGACAATCCTATCGGCTTAATGATCATCATCATCATTATTTCAGCCGAAAGACGTCCACTGTTGGACATAGGCCTCCCCAAATGTCGCCACAATGACCGGTCCTGTGCGTCTTGCATCCATCGGATTCCCGCGACCCTCACCAGGTCATCGGTCCACCTTAAAGATCAGCTTTTTTTTAATTTTAACTTATTTGACCGATTGACGAGTTATACGTCGTAGCTAAAGCAGGCAGGCATTTTCTTTTGTTGGTCTTCTTCATCACCATTGCTCTAAAAACGGTGAAGGAAAACATCGTGAAGAAACCGTGATGTCCTAGAGTTATAATTGAAAACCGAAAGAGGTAAAGGAAGTAAACTTTAATTAATTTGTTTTCCTTGTGATTGTAATAATGAGGAAAAATAAATTAAATTTTACTAAAGAAATCCATGTTCTTATTTAACCTCAATCTAACTAATTCCACCGTATACGGCGAAAAGTAATGAAACATGCCATACGGACTATACGTATGGCAATTTGCGGTATTAATCGCAAAAGTGCAGTGAGGGATTCATTGTTTGGAATGTTTCAAGGAATTAATGGATTTCGATCGAAATTTGGCACGTACATTCTATGAAACCGCATGTCAAATAGATGATGGATGTGTGGAACTGGTTTTCAAATCAGTGAAATACTCTTGAAACATAAATAGATAACAGAATTGAATTTATAATTTGACTATTGTGGTCTCAAGAGGTTATTGACAGGTTGTTTTGGTTTATTTATTTATTCATTTATTTGATAATTTATGTACACTCATAATTGTACAAAAATTCCGCTTATTTCTAAAAGATTTTTTTTCCAGTAGACCTGCGAAAGGAGAAATAGGAAGAAATGTAGACAATAGTGTGTAGAAGTAATAAAAGAAGAGCATGTGAAATCTTAAAATAATAAATAATTATATGCTTATACTACTTTACATTAAAAATAAATACATAATGTATATACATATATAATTATTACACTAGAGAGGAGAGATAGTTGTTATTTTTTGTTTGTTTGTATTTCTTATTTTATGTGTAACTAATATATTATATCTAAATATAGTTGATATACGATAAATAAATAAAATATGATAAAGAAGATGATGATATTACAGATACATATAATATTATAAAGAGGTAGTTTGTTTTTTGTTTGTAGGAGATAATCTCTAAAAGTACTGGTTCGATTGCTAACATTTTTACAGTGATAGAAAACTGCTTTATTCCTGAGTGACATAGCTCTATAGCTCTCTTCAGTAAGTATAAAATAAAATATTTATTTCAAATAAACCATTTACAAGCACCCTTGATATGTCAAGAAGTCAGTCAGTCAAATGATGCTAATAGCACACACCAAAGCGTCGATAACTATAACGAAGAATGTACAAGTTATCTCGGTTACATATTTCTTGTCACTACAAAAATGCAAGAGACAAATTGTGCATCTGACCTCAACAACCGCCAGTTGAACAAGAGAGCTGTCACCCTCCATTATGCTACATTAAAAGCTTTACTACATGCTCAATTATTCCATTGCAATAAATAATTTAATTCGAAATAAATTAAATAATATTCTTGGCTACAAAAAAGTAAATAATCTGATTAGGTATGTATTAAAATCAAACACTCATCCATTCTGACAACGTGTATGCCCTCATACATTGAGTAGTTATTAACACCTAACACACGACACAATACATTAAAATCAAATAAACCAATTAAAAATCAACCATTTACACTGGGAAACAATCATTTTGCGTCATGGTGGCACGTTATAATACCTATAACTCAACTCAGGTATAAATAAAAATACTCGAGTCAATTACAAATCAAGTGAATAAAAAAATCAAGTAAATTTTTTTTTTAAATATATCTAAATACATACATTTAATCCAATTAGTTAGCAACTAAGCCTTAAAAAATGAATACATAAAACACTTAACTAATTAAAACTATATATACACTTAAATCAAAAACTACTAGCTAAAATATGGCGTCAAAAAACTCCTCCGCATCGCCGTCGACTGGAAGTGTACCCAAAAGGCTGGCGGCATTGCCACGTTGTATGGCAATGCTTAATCTCTGACCGAGGTAAAAGCCAGCCCTTGGGTCACGTGAAGTGTCTACTAAGCGTTTGGATAGTTCTTTGAACAGCTTATGAGCACTCGGACCCCACGGCCCAAGAGTTTCAACCCCAAACGGCTCAAAAATATAACTGCCGACGAGGTTGTTATATTTCCGCCGCTTGAGGTTCTCCGCAGCAGCAGCGGCAGCACCAGCACAGCACGAAGAGCTAGGAAGATGGGATGGCGCAAGAGTGTCGACACAGGTAGCGTCCCACACTAAAGGCCTACCCATCTTCCAGGGAAATAAAGACATACCGTCCGGTCTCTTACCATCGTCGCGTGCCAGGCCATGAGGTTCCAAAACAGCCGGAACGCCGACGGTGACAAGGGCTCGTCGGATGATGTCGTTAATATTCGCGTGCCGTGCTATCCGTCCCGCGCTTCGACTGCATGACAGGCCGTGGTGACCAAGGCTGTTGACAACTTCACCACAGTGGCAGCGATGAGGAGAACAGCAAGGAGCACCTAGGCGTAGGGCAACAGCTAGGCGGAAAGTAGTATCGTCGAATAAGGTGCCAATATTCGACGACGGCAGTGCGTGAAGCCAAAGACCTGACTCCCAATTTCCCACAGCCAGGAGGCGCGCACGCTCTGCAGTAGTAGTAGAAGTAAGGATTAGGTTTTTCTGGACTACTTTGCAGAGCGGTTCGTCCCACCGTCTCTGAGAGGTTGGGTTGTCAGGTGGATTTGTATTCGGGCAAGCGAGTCTCCAGGCATCCATAGCCTCGGTGAAGCACGGCACTTCAAAAGGAATCAGTGTGGAAGTTAGAATATTCCTGATTAATTTATCAGTGCTGTGAACCGAAGATATGAATGCCGGTAAACTAATACTGGTAATTTTGCGGACGCCGAGGCCTCCCATACGGATGGGAAGAGTAACTTGATCCCAAGCTCGATCGTCCAAGGTCATATTTAAAATTAAAGTAAGTGTATGCCGAATAATTTTGTCCATTTTTTCCAAAAGGTGAAAGTGCTTCCATAAGTAGGAAGCACGAAGGAAATATATTAATTTAGGGCCGAAACAACAATAACGAATTAGGGTAATGGCCGAATGCATGTTAATTTGGAGTAATCTTTCCGAAACGTCACTAAAATTTTGTATTTTTTCCTCCACAAAACTGGGAAAGGAATCCTCAAAGATTGGGGACCCAAGGAGACGAAGAGAACTTTTATCTATAATTTTGATTGCAGGGGCTATTGCATTAAATTTTGGAAGAGTCAGATGTCTGTCAGTACTGTCAGAGAGGAAGTAAATTACAAATCAAATGAATTAAAAAATCAAGTGAATTACAAATCGAGTGAATTAAAAATCAAGTGAGTTACAAAACAAGTCAATTATAAATCAAGTCAATTGCAAATCGAATCAATTATAAATCAAGTCGATTACAAATCAAATCAATTACTAATCAAGTCAATTACAAATCAATCAATTATTGGATGCTCAATATATGTCTTCTGAACAAAAGTCTAGAACTTTGAAGTTCTCTAATGCTTGAGTATTCCAACTTTTTGAGTGCCCTAAGCTGTCCTATACTTTTCCAACTTTTAGAGCCCTTCAACTTTTGGAGTTCCCTATGCTTCAGTATTTCCATACGTCTCCAACTTTTGGAGTCTTAAAATTTTTGAAGTTACTTAAGCTCACGTCTCGACGTTACACGTCTCTATTTTTTGGAGTTCTCTAAGTTCTTCCCATACGTCTCCAACTTTTGGAGTTTCATATGCTTTAATCTCCCATACGTCTCAAACTTTTGAAGTTCCCTAAGCTCTCACCAAACGTCTCGAACTTTTGCAGTTCCCTAAGCTCTCTTCATTCTTCTCCAACTTTTCAAGTTCTCTAAGTTCTCCCTATTCGTCTCCAACTTTTAAAGTTCTCCATTTTTTGCAGTGTTCTTGTCTCGTCTCCCCTAAAGTTCTCAAAGATAGAACATACCTTTGAGAAAACATTATCATCCGGTACAGTGGATGTACTTAGTGCCTACTGTCAACGAAGCATGATGCTCGAAGCTCTTATGAATTCAAGCCTATCGGCATTTGCTTTCTTTTATGAATTTCGATTTTCAAGTACGGCACTTATTTGTGTGCCGTCCACATATTCAATTTAGAACTCAATAGTAGTTTTGTTAAAATATCTTTTGGTTTTCTTTTTTTAAATTGATATAAACCAGTGCTTGACTGCGATCCCACCTGATGGTCAGGCGCACTAGTCTATTAAGAGCCTATTCTCTCTAGCCTTGAAGACACCTAATTTATAGTTGGACGGGAAGACCGCAGCAGGTAAATTGTTCCAGTCCTTCGATGTACGCGGTATAAACGACGAAGCGAAACGCTTGGTCCGGACCGTTGACGTTTCAACAACGTAAGGGTGGATACTCGCCGTTCGTCGGGTTGTCCGATGGTAGAAAGCGGATGGCGGAATCAAGTCATGCAATTCCCGCGCACACTCTCCAAAATGACTCACTTTATTGTTATGTTATTCCTGTAATTCTGTATTAGAAAAAGTCTAGCTATGGAAAAGTGGTGGTTGCAGAGCTAAAATCGACCCGGCAATATAGCGTGACCGCTGTAATCGTGTACACACGACAAGTTGTTTAGACTGTGATTTTTCTATCGTAAAACAACAACAACTACATTATCGGAACGCGACTCAATTATTGATAGAATTAGTTGGTAATAATGCTTAATAGGAAACTATTGAGCGAAGAAGTATCTTTACAAATTGTAGGTTAAAAAGTTCCTAATTGACGTGGATTGATGGTATTTGAATATTAGTATCTAATAATATATATAGCGGTCAAATTATAATCTAATATTATCTATTGACAGACGTTGTCCGGCCCGCAAGCTGACTATTCGTCACAAAAAAAAATTGTAGCCCCATCTACCGGGTTCAATTAACAATTAAGAGCACTATCTTTACTCTCTAGTGTGATAATTATATATGTATATACATTATGTATTTATTTTTAGTATAAGGTATATATAAGTATTTATTATTTTAATTTAAGATTTCACTTTCTCTTCTTTAATTACTTTTACACACTATTGTCTACATTTCTTCCTATTTTTCCTTTCGCAGGTCTACTGGAAGAAATTTCTTTTAGAAATAAGCAGTACCTTTATACAATTTTTATAAGAAAGTATCTTCTTTCGTATTTATGTGTGTACATAAATTATAAAATAAATAAATTAAATCTTTAAACCAACCAGGGACTCGCCCAACATTTCACTCAAAACTTCATCGGTCAAGCTAAGTTTAGATGGTGTTAGGTGACCAACACATGTGCAGAAGAATTATATATATACTAGCTGTCCCGGCAAACGTTCTTCTGCCCGAAATATGGCACGTTGTCAGAAAAAAAATTAAGACCTCGATTGCAGCGCCACCTACAGGGTCCAATAGTATTTCCAAACAAATAAAATTAGTTTAGCCTTCATTTGTTCCAGCCGTTTAGGAGGAGTAGACTTAGACTACATATTTTCTACATAGAAATTCAATGCGGTCGCCTCCTGCGAAGCAGTAATGATAGCGAAGGAGATGGCTTAAACGTGGGGGAACGGACATCCTCACGCCGCAGTGGCACCCCATGAGACGGACGCCCCATAAAAGCTCGCCGTCTGTCCATCCAGTAAAGACCAAGCCTCAGTCGTCGATGGCGCGTAGTGTGCCACTCGTACTTCAAAGAGATGTATAATAATAATAATAATAATTCGTTTATTTTCCTCACCACAATATCACAGCAATTACAAAACTAAGACAATGACAATAATTGAGTTCATACTGTAGGAAACTGGTGCCTAAGGTAGGCTTTTGGTCTGTATTTCAGGTCACCATGTCTTCCCCTCTTTTATTAATGGATGTGATTACAATATTGCATCTTCATTAATATATAATAATGTTTACAATTCGTAGGGGGGCAGCGGGGCTGATACCCGCTAGAGTCAAAGGGAATTTCTGAAAAGGAAACCCGTAGCCCTAGAACACAAAAGGCAACTTAGTCAGTAAGTTTGACACGCCCTCTCGCTTCACCCTAGAGCGCAAGAAGTAATTGGACAATTTCCCACCTCAAAAAAAAAACCCATCAATAATAATTTAAAAAAAATCGTATCATTTGTTAGGTAGGTACTGTCAGCAGTTTGTTAATATTTAATCCTCTATTGGCCTGAATCCATTCGCAGAACTGCGGAAGTCGGTTCACTCTATATACATAAAGCTTGAAATGTAGCTGTTCCTAGTTTGACTGAAAGCTACTCCAAAAACTTCGAAAAATTGTGAATGGAAAATATAGAGTGAGGTCGCAGTGTTTTTAGGGTTCCGCACCACATGGGTAAAACAAGACCCTATTACTAAGACTCCGTTGTCCGTCCGTCCGTCTGTCTCATGAACCGTGATAGCTAGACAGTTGAAATTTTCACAGATGATGTATTTCTGTTGCTATAACAAAAAATGCTAAAAACAGAATAAAATAAATACTTAAGTGGGGCTCTGATAGAACAAACGTGTTTTTTTTTCCATTTTTTGTTACGGACGTCACGGAACCCTTCGTGCGGGTGTCCGACTTGCACTTGGCTCATTTTCTGTAAATAGAATAGGCACAAATGACATTAGGTGGATCGATCTTTATATCTTCTTCAGAAATATGTTATTTCATTAGGTTTACTTATTTTGAATGCATAGACATTCATTCGGGGATGACTTTACAACTTATATTATGGGATCAACTCTTTAATTCAGCCTGTATACTTACAGTTTTTTTATTATTATTCATAGGTTCGCGTTTGCCTCATCTGATGGTAAGTGATGATGTCGCCGACGATGGAGCACGCTTGCTTAGAAGTAACTTATTCACTCTTGACTTAAAGTCCTCTAAGTTATAGCTATCAAGAAACACGGACTCCGGCAGGAAATTTCATTCCTTAGCTATATAGCATAATGAATGTGTTCTTAAGGGTGAGATTTTTTAAATTTGTTTTTTTTTTTATTGATATAAACTAGTGCTTGACTGCGATACCACCTGATAGTAAGCCGTGACGCAATTGTTGATGGTGAGGCGCACAACTAGTGTGTTTTTAAGAGCCTATTCACTCTAGTCTTGAAGACACCCAAATTATAATCGGATGGGAAGACTGCAGCGGGCAAATTGTTCTAGTCCTTCGATGTACGCGGTATAAACGACGAGGCGTAATGCTTAGTTAAGACCGTAGAGGTTTCAACAACGTAAGGGTGGGTACTCGCCGTACATCGGGTTGTCCGATGGTAGAAATGAGATGGCGGAATCAAAATGCAACCTGTAAAACACCGAAAGGCCGGCTATCCTACGCCTGTGTGTGTGTTTTAAATATTTTGCATAAGTTATAAATATGTTGCAAATGGCTATTGAGTGTTACTTTATTGGGTCTTATCTTCGATCTGTTACTACATATAAACTGTACAATGACGTATTGAAACCTTATCGTTTAATAATAAATAGTGATCGTGTACCGGGAACGTGTTACCGGCTCCACCTGTCAGAGAACACGAACGTTGCGCATTGCACTGTCGAGTCTGAACATACATGTTCAACATTTAACATGACCGCTAACATTGCCACTCTGTATGGTAGCAAGATTGTTTGTTACTGGGTTTTATAATGAGCATTGGGAAGCTGATTACTTATGGATATGTCGGGGACACCATTCAGTGGACCAGAGGAAACGTCAACGCGGCTGGTTCGGAATTTGAATAGATAAAACCTTAATTTATTTACATATATAACCGAGTTATTTATAATTTATTAGCTGCTGCTAGCGGCTTGGCTTGCGTGATAGTATACTCACCTATAGTTATAGGAAATAGCCTACGACGTATTCTCAGATCTATCAAATATGCAGTACGGTGAAGCCGTTCCGGAAGAATTCGGTAACAAACACTGTGACACGTGATTTCGATATAACAAGATTTAAAAGAGTATCCATGGATTTTCTTGCACATTCCACTCCATAGAGATGCTTTAAAATGTGCAATTAGTATCATTTTTCTGACTGACTGAATTCTTGAAAATTCAAAAGTGCCTTTTTTAACGTAGGAAATCATCTCATGACTTCTCGTCGCTCTGGGGTGGAGCAGGAGGGCGTGTCAGACTTGTAAATAAATATAATGAAATAATAAAATTAAAATAAATATACATGATTAATATATATTTATTCAAAACGGTGAAGGAAAACATCGTGAGGAAACCGGCATGTCCTAGAACCAAAAATTCGAAGACATGTGACATCCACCAATCCGCACTGGGCCCGCGTGGTGGATTATGGCCCATTCCCTCTCCTAGAGAGGAGGCCTGAGTCCCAACAGTGGGAACATTATAAGGCCGACTATGCTATGCTATGCTATGCTATTTGCTGTCGTACTGGCAATATAAATATACATTCTGTGAAAATTTCAACTCAGTACCTCTTACAGTTTATGACAGACGGATGGACAGGCAGATAGACAGACGGACAGCGGAAGCTTTACTAAGCCTCCACTTTCCGCTATTACTATAGGATCCCGTTGACATTCATCGGGTACTAAAATCTGACAATAATTTTAATTCAATATGTTTACATATGATAATTCTCTCGACCGAATTTCGATCACGGTGGCGAATCTCAACAGAGATTAGCCAAGTACGCAGAAGATATTATAGTGCACAAGCGTGTGCGCAAACACAGGCGCACTCTCTGTTCCTTTAGTCTCATAGTCCGAAGGGACGGCAATCCGACACGACTGGAGAGAGATTTTTTTTTTTTTTTTTTTTATTGGGTGGGAAAATCATCCTAATGACATCCCCGCTCTTGGGCGGAGCGGGAGATAGTGTCAGACTCTTACTGACTAAAAACCCACTCCTGTTCCTTCGTTGCCTTCGTCCCAGGGCCCCGGGTTCCGCTTTCACACTACCCGTGGCCCCAGTAGGCTTCGACCCTGCTGGGCCCTTACGATTTGCTGACATCTCCTTGAGGCGCGCGTGGAACAAAACGCGCCGTCGACGACTTGGGCTCGGTCCGGACGGTTACCGGACGGTCAGACGGCGAGCCACCCATTGCTCGCCGTCTACAAGCCCGCGCCTACGGTGGCCGGAAATCGGGATCGGAATCCCGGCGGCGGTTGGAGCGTAAGGACCGTTGCCTCACGCGATCGGCCGCCTCCTTAGCTAGCATTACTGCTTCGCAGAAGGAGGCGACCGCCTGCCACTCCTCCTCGCTCCGGAGCATGGCCAGAACCAAGGCCCGGCGCGAGAGATCACCGCCGCCGATTGCCCTCACGAGGTCACGGCGTTGCTCTGCCCAAGCGGGGCACACCTCCACCGTGTGCTCCACCGTGTCCTCCGGGTGGGCCACACAGTGGCGACACCCGGGCGTCGTTTCCGCACGAATCCGGTGCAGGAACCTCCCGAACTTACCGTGTCCGGTGAGGACCTGCGTCATGCGGAATGTGAGGACGCCGTGAGGTCTTTCCAACCACGCCTCAAAGAGGGGACTTACCGCCATAATTGTGGCGTGCCCAGCACGGGGTCGCGACAGTCGCTGTCGCCATTTCTCCATGAGAACTCGCCGGAACTCTGTCCGCCATGCCGCGACTTGTTGCGGCAGCGGAGTTTCGCCCCGGCGTTGCATCTCCATGCGCCGTTCGTGCATGAGTGCAAGGACTGTTGCCTCCAGTTCCCATGGTCGCTGGCAAGCAAGAAGGCTCGCCGCTTCGCGGGAAATCGTCCGGTATCCTCGCACCATCCGTATGGCCATGACCCTCTGGCACGCGTTCAGCCGGGCCGCCGGCTGCTTCCGCAGCCCCGGCGCCCACACCGGCGCGCCATAAAGGGCCATGGACCGAACGATCCCAGCGTAGAGCCTCCGGCAGGAGGCGTCTGGACCCCCAAGGTTGGGCAGGAGCCGCGAGAGAGCAGCCCCAGTCCGATTTAGTTTGGGAGCCAGACGTCGGAAATGCTCGTCGAAATCCCATCGGCTGTCGAGAACGAGTCCCAGGTACTTCATCGTTGACCCGACGCCGATGTGGACTCCTCCCACCGTTAGCCGGGAACCCGGTGGTGGCGCGTTCCGAGGGCCGTGAAAGCACATGGCCTCGGACTTGTGCAATGCCACCTCGAGTCCCAGCTCCTGGATCCTGCCAACGACTGTCGCGACCCCGCGTGTCGCTAGTTCGACCGCCGCCTGGTACGACTCTCCCTGCGCCAGGACCAGCGTGTCGTCTGCGTAGCAGACCACGCTGACCCCGTCAGGGAGGTCGCCGCGCAGCACGTAATCGTATCCGATGTTCCACAAGGGCGGCCCTAGTACCGATCCCTGCGGAACACCGCACGACATCTCTCGACGTTCCCACACCCCCTGGTGACCGGGGTAGGTTATGTACCTGTCTGACAGGTACGCCTCGACCACACGACAGAGGTAGTCGGGCATCCGGTGATACCGGAGTGCCCTCCCAATGCTACTCCAAGGCAGGGAGTTGAAGGCGTTGGCGATGTCCAGAGACACCGCCACGACACACCTGCCCTGGGCCACTGCATCCCCTGTCGTGAGAGCTCGCACGCTCATGATGGCGTCCACCGTGGAGCGCCTCCTGCGAAAGCCGAACTGGCCGTCCGCCAGATCCGGCCCCACCCGTGTTAGGTGTGCGACGAGGCGGTCTGCAATTACTCTTTCAAAGAGCTTGCCCACCTCGTCGAGCAGCACAATGGGCCGGTACGCGGACGGAGAGTCCGCGGGGCGCCCCGGCTTCGCGATGAGGACCAGTTTCCCCGTCTTCCAGCGAAGTGGGAACTGGCCCCTCTCCATGCATGCGCTGAAGAGCCCTCTTAGTCGAGGCCCGAGAGCCTCCATGGCCAGGACCCATGCCTTCCCAGGCAAGCCGTCGGGTCCTGGGGCGGTATTTTTGGCACTCAGCCTTCGTACCGCCACTCTCATCTCTACCTCGGTCACTTCTGGAACGTTGTCGTCGTCGTCGCCATCGTGGTCCGCGTCGGACACCGCTGGTGGCGGAGCCATGGGCGGGGGAGAGTGTTCCCCTCGCGTGGGGAACAGAGTGCTCACCACACCCTCCACGAGCTGGGGCCGGAGACTCTGCGTCAGCGGGGGAGCCCAGGGGCGGAGTTTGTCCCGTACCAATTTGTACGGGCGTCCCCATGGGTCCCCATTCAGAGTCCCCAGCCACACGTTGCGGGCCTCAAGTTTGGCCCGCCTTATCTCCGCTCGGAGGGTGCGCTTTGCCGCTCTGTATCCCTCGTACAGCTCCGCCTCTCTGGCCTCCGCATCCGGTGGACGGATGCGGCGCCTGCGGTATCTGGCATACCGGCGTCGCGCGGCATTGCACGCGTTGCGCAGTGCCGCAATCTCCGGCGACCACCAGTATACCTGGCGCTGAGCACGTCCTGGAGGGACTCGGGGCATTGCCGCGTCGCAAATTTGCGACATGGCCTCCCGGAACCACTCTGCCTCGACGTCTATGTCGACAGGCCTGTCCGGTGCTTGCACCCAGGCCTGTACCGTCGCGGCTTCCAGGAGGAGCTCCCGGTCCATCTGCCTCAGCGCCCACCGCGGACCACAAGGGTTCCGTCGGACCGGCGCAATCGAGGTTTGGGCGGAGACGTCGAACCGGATGTACCGGTGGTCTGAAAACGTCTCCACCCCCTCCATAACGCGCCAGTCGACGACACGCGGCGACAGAGCGGGGCTGGCGAACGAGATGTCCACCACTGAGTCGCCCCGCATCCGCACACACGTGGGGACAGAACCCCGGTTTAGGACGACCAGGCCTGTCTCCAGAGCCCAGTCCTCCACCATCCGACCCCGCTGGTTCGTGAGCCGGGAACCCCAAGCCAAGTTCTTGGCATTGAAGTCCCCGCAAACGACCACGGGGAGGGAACCAAACCCAGCGACGACGGCTTTCAGCTCCATTAGGGAGATGTGGAGATCGCCGAGAGATCTGCTCGGGGACAGGTAGACGCCTACCACTGCAATGTCCCCGAACCGTGCTGCCACGCAACCCCGTCCCCTCGTGACAGCCTCGAGGGTCGGGGTACCGGCGGCGGCCGACGAAATTAGGGTCACCGAGCCGTCCAAGTCCCGCACCCAGTCTCCCCTGGGCAGGACATTGTACGGCTCGGAGACCACGGCGATATTGATCGACCACTTCGCCATGCTCTGGAGCAACAGATCCTGAGCGGGGGCGCAGTGGTTGATGTTCGCCTGGAGGAGACGTAATGGGGTCGTTATTGACAGTCCATTACAGTCTCCTCCCGAGCCCCCCGTGAGGGCCCTGCCGCGGCGGGTGCGACGGCGACAGCGGCGGCAGCCAAGGAAGCGGCTGCGGCGGTGAGTACGTCCGGGTGGATGGGCCTCCGTACCTTGCCCTTGGCCTTGGCGGGGGGGTCGCAGGACCTGCCCCCAGCCCGGTGGTCGGCCGGCTTGCCTGCCGCCGCACATGCGTAGCAGTGCGGCGTTGCACGGCATTCGACGGCCTTGTGACCAGCCTGACCGCACTGGTAGCAGCGGTCACTGCGGTCCACCTCCGCGGCGCAATGGGCCCCCACGTGGTGCCCCACGTGGCAGCGGTAACACCGCAGAGGTCTGGGCTCCAGCAGTTTTACCTGCGCGGAGACCCAGCCCACCAAGAGCCTACGGCCTTCAGCCGTGATGGCTTTGGCCGCCGACACGGGGCAGCTGACCGTAACGGCCCGCATGCCCGTGCTGTCAGCACGGATGGTGCCAGCCCGCACTTGATCGGCCTGGCATCCTCCCGCCCTGACGACGGCGGCCACCACCTCTTCCACCCTAACGGAGTCATCCAGGCCCATGATGCGCACGTCTATGCACTTTGTGGGCCTGGACACTCGGACCTCCTCGACGTCCAGGGACGCCCTGATCCTTGCGGCCAGGGCGTCCGCGGCAGAGCCGCTGTCCGCACCAGGGACCTCCAAAATTCGGGCCCCGGTTGCGGTGCGCCTCATTCGGAAGCCTTCAGAGGCTCCGAATTCGTCGAGGTGATCCACCACCGCCTGCTTCGCCTTAGCCATGACGGCGTTGTACGTCACGCCCTTCTTTTCCGCAGCTGGCTGTAGTGTAATCACTACAGCTGCGGAATTCGGGGCGCGAAGTCTGGCCGCCATGGCCCGCTTCCTGCGCTGCTGTCGCCGCTCGCGCTTCTTCGCCGCTCTGGCCACCTTGCCCGCCTTCTTGCTGGCGCCGACGACCGTCCATTCGGCGCCAGCCGAGGCTTCCTCAAGCAGGGGAGGTGGCAGGCGCGGCCGACAGGCAGCGACTAGCTGCCGCCGCAGGAGGACCTGCCAGTTTAGCGGCAGGCACTGCTCTGCTTTTCGGGGAAGGGGTAAGCTTCCCCTGCCGCTGCTGCTGCTTGGCCGCTGGGACCGTCCTCGCTGGCTCCGACGCCACGGCTCCACGCCCAGTTTGCCTAGACGGGCCCGCCTTTGGCCCAGCAGCCGTGGCCGCGGCGGCGGCGGCGTACGAGACGACCCTTTTTTGGCTGGAGGCCGCAAGCGGGGGGCGCAGCACAATGCCCTCCAGGACAGCGAATTGCCGCTGGACTCGCTCCTGGAACTGCTGCTGCTGCTCCTGCTGCTGTTGCCGGAAGGCAGCCAGCTCTTGCCGCAGCAGAGTCAGCACCTCGCTCTCCATCTGGGGCGAGGGCTGGGGCTTACTTTGCCCCTCCCTGCGTCCTCCTTTTGGCGCCACCTCAGGGCCAGCGCCCCGGACACCGGCCAGTTCTGCCTCGAGCCGCTCAATCCTCTTGTTCAGGGATTTTCTGAACGGCTCCAGGACGATCCCCAGTGCCTCGGTTATCGAGGTCATGGCCTGAGTGATGGATCGCCTCTTGGCGACCCTCTCCCTCTTCTTGGCCACGCCTGATATGGCAGCTGCCACGACCGCGGTGAACTGGTTCAGCGCCTCCTCCATGCCTTCTGGCTCGCTGCCAGAAGGCTCCGGCTCTGAGGGGCTGACCTGGGCACTGCTTGCCCCGGGGTGGCGCCCCTCCCTGGCGATCTTAAGGGACCGCTGGGTCGCCTCCTCGGCGGTGGGCTTTCTCCCTTTCCCCGTCATTCGGCCCGCACCTCGTCCAGCAGTGGATATTTTGCGGGCCGAAGCTCCGCGCCCATCGTCAGAGGACGTCCTCCGGCCATCCCCGGATATGGGGCGTTTGAGGAAAAGGGTCCTCTTCTTCCTGGAGGTGGCCTCATCCACCTCCATTCTCTCCGAGTTGAGCGAAGACGCGGCATCTGAGTCCGACGCCGTGTCTCCGCTCACCTCCCTGAGGCCGAAACGCCTGCCGGCCTCTGCAGGACCCACCGGCGCAGCGGACGTGCTGGGAACAGGTCCCAGGGACTCCACGCTGCCAGTGGATGAGCCACCCTGGCTCTTTGCGTCCACGAAGGACGGTAACAGGTCCTTTTGGGACCTGACGCGCTCTTTGCCCCCCCCAGAATACGAGGGGCAGCCCGAGCTCTGCTCGGGGAGGGATTCTCCACCTGCGGTGCAGGCGGTACCCTCCTGGGGTAATAAATTTTTGAGAGTCGCGTCCATGATGAGGTGCTGAACTCAGCTTTGCCTTTTTTGTGGGGTGGGGTCCCCAATAACCACGTTCGCCATCGTGGTCACGTCTGATAAGCAGACGCGTACCCGAGGCGAACCCACTCTCTCAAAACCACTGTCCAAAAACACCAACAGCTGTTGGTGCCGATGCTTCTGGACAGTGCACCCTCCGTGGCGGTCCGTCTGGACTCCGCCTGTGTGTTCCTCTTGGTCTGGTCTCTCGCTTGAGGCCTTCCGGCATGAGTAGCTCTACCGGCATAGCCCTCAAGGTCATAGAGACACGCAAGCCCCACCACGACGACAACGTGGGAACACGGTCGGTGGGGACTGGAGAGAGATCAGGTTCAGGTCCAACGGTTTTACGTCCTTTCCGAGGCACGGGGGTATCACACCACCAACTTCAAAATTCCGGGCAGCTACAAAGTATCAGTAGTAGCAGTGTTCGCTGTCAGCGATAAGACCGCCTTTGTACCCATAGATTTAAGTTAGTGTTAAAGTTTTGTTACTATTTTGGTATACAATAAAGTTTATTCTATTCTATTCTATTCTATTCTATTCTATTCTATTCTATTCTATTCTATTCTATTCTATTCTATTCTATTCTATTCTATTCTGTTCTAAAGTAATTTCTAATGGAAAAACCCAATAACACTTTTTCCCGACCTAGGAATAGAATCCAGGACCCTACGCTCAGCATTCACGCTTGCCACCACGAGACCAACGAGGATATAGTATTATGGATTTAGTATACATATTTCATAGTAATTACGTTCATTTCCCACATATCACAAAAGTTTCTTTCTAAAAAGTCTTTAGCGGCTCACACGTAACTACTAGGAAAAATAGACGAACAAATATGGCCGCCGCTGGCAGTCCGCTACTACAGAATCGTATTCGTTAGCGCTGCTTTTTTTGTCATTAGCAGTCCTTTTTATTACTAATTCTTTCCTTTTTATTTCATCTTAGAATTTAGTTTTTCAGACTTCATTTTCGTAACAGGCTTGTATTTTTAATCTTGGTTAGGTAAGTAATAGGTGAGAACGGTTTTTAAAGGCATCCAACTCGACATACATTTTCACCATTTTTTATACAACCGCTCTTACGCGATTATGAGGTTATTACACATTTTTCGTTAAATATTTTGCAAAAACAGTATCTTGTGGACCTACTGGGGCCACGGGTAGTGCGAAAGCGAAACCCGGGGCCCCGGGATGAAGGCAAAGGAGGAACAGGAGTGTGTTATTCAGTAAAAGTTTGACACTATCTCGCGCTCCGCCCAAGAGTGGGATTTGTCGTTGGATGATATTCCCACCTAAAAAAAAGTATCTTATGGATATTACAAGCTTCTATTGAAATCAATTTATAAATTTCTGTAAAACTAATCCAGTAGGCCTCTGATGGTCTGATATTTTGCATGAACTTTGACACTTCATAATTTAGGTACTCAAAAAAACAGTAGAAGTCTTGCAAATTTAATCAAGATTCTAAAGGATGTCAATTTTTTTCAAAAACTTTTAAGGGTTTAAAAAAACACGTATTTCCTGAAACAAGTTTTGTAAAATAATTATTCGAGTAAATCTTGGAATTACCGAATGCCAACAGAGTTTCCAGGCGTTATCTCTCTTTTTCACGTTGCTTTTTCGTCAAACATCGCATTGGTTTGCGTTAGATGAAGTAACAAGCTTTTAAATCATGCTCGATGTTGACGATAGGCAAGTGAAAAAGGACGTATATAATGTCCTTCATGAGGCTCAGTTATTAGCGCCTTGTAGTTTTTTTTTTTTTTTTATATAATTCCTCTACACATTGCTGGACTTAAGATTGAAGTAAGCATTGTTATACAACGTGGCAATGCCGCCAGTCTTTTGGGTACATTATCTATCGACAGTGATGTGGAAGAGTTTTTTGACGCCATTTTTAGTTTGTTTTTAGTTAGTTGTAATTATTTTAGGGTTATTATTATAATTATTTGATTTTACTGTAATTATGGTTAGTTAAGTATTTTTTTAATGAAAATATTACATTTAATGCTAATTTTAGAAAGAAATAAGCGCGAAAAGTCGTGTTGGTGATCACTGGTGTGATGTTCTTGTTTTTTTTTAAAACGTTGCCCACACTGTGAATTACTCCTGTATCGTGGGTGCATTCACAAAAAAACATGTAAAATCACAATTACACAAGACACTCACACCCGGTGCAACTACCTGTAGGCTATACAAATATTTATTCCGTGCGAGAATCGAACCCACGACACGCAGTGCTGCAGCAAAAATGTCAACCACTGAGCCAACCGTGAAGACAATATTGTTGAAGATTATTTTCACATCAATTCCATCATTTTCTATCGTACAAAATTGGGTACTTGACTGAATTTTTTGTTTGTATCAAAAAAAGTACCTTTATCTAAAAACATAAATAGAAAGAAATTTTGTAATTAGTTCAATATTAATCAAGTTAGAAACCTTTCAAATCCGTTGGAAGGGGAAACTGTCAAATAACAGTATAACGATTCACATACTGAAATGTGACGTCACCGCCATTAGGTTACGCGTGCTCAAAAGAGATAGTGAGATATTCCCGCCACGCCCCCCACTCTTACTCCAACCAATATTTGGAATACTAATTGCTGCTTCATATAGTAACCAATTTTGATGCTGTTTTTAGAAAAAAAATCATGTTATTATATACCCATTAAAATAATCTAGACTAAAATCATTCCATATAATTTGGGTCCCGACTGTTGCAGTTTCGTTTTAATTGAATTGATTTCTACGCTACTGCACTAAACTTGTTTTTTTTTCTTTTCAGTTTTTATTTAAAGTTATTTTTTTCGCAGTCGGTTTTTTTATTTTTTAAATTTATTTTTTGTTGTTTAGTTTATAATATTGTACAAAAATAAACGCAGACAAATACCCGATTATGTAAATACGCATCCAGTTTTGCTACGTTTCAATCGTATACCATAGAAGTTCCAATTTACTAATGACGTAACTGTTGTCAAGAGCGGAAAACAATTAATTTCCCTGGGTTACTTAAAATATGGTCCAGTACGACGTGCATGTTAGCAAAAGTTAGATTTTGCATCAACGCGAAGTAAGTCATAAGTTTGAAGTAACAACTCATGGCTTATCACGTCTGCTATGCGCCGGCCAGATGTGGGTCACAGTGCTCATAGTTAGTGGCAGACTGTTAACGATCTGTGCCTGTGTGTGTAGGACACAGATTACATCATACTGTTACACTGTGACCAGCTCATTAGCTGTACATTGAAGTGACAAGGACGAAACTGGACATATGTTGTAGGTACTTGTAGTACATAGTGATGATATGTTCGAATTTCTTTATTTATTTATTTGTTATGGCACTCCAACGAATAGTTCGCAAAAACATTTTTAAAAGAATAATCTTTACAATAAATAGTGATCACAGCGAATTCTTCACTTAAAGGTGTACACAGCACTTACAGAATTTAGTAAATTAATATTATTTATATTTTGGATCAATTGTTTATTCACATTTTATTAAATGTAAATAATAACAAGGTATTCTTAGAATATTCAAAATACTTATATGAAAAAATAATACTTTTAATTGTAGATTTTAGCCAGGCAATCCACCATATGCCACCATATAATGATTTTATATTAACAAAGGACGTCAATTCTTAAACTTATGTACAAAACGTATTATAGGAAAATTTTAATATAACCTTCAGCTAACGCACAGAGTAACTGCTAGCTATAATATAAACTTACCTATGTAAATAATTCAATTCCCAAATTGAGTCTCGGAGACTTTTCTGAATCGGAAAAAAATAATAAGTTTGTTATTACTAAATTACGGTTTTCGGATTTTCTGCCTAAATTATGCTTAATGGCATTGTTTCTTGCATTTCATGATAACCTAAATAACTTTCATGAACCTTTTTTTTTCTACGAAACGAAACGAAACGATTGTAACTTAGCTAGGGGGGCAGGAATCGTGGAGCGATCCCCAGTCACAGTAGGCGCGGGCTTGTGGACGACGAGTAATGGGTAGCTCACCTTGTGGCCGTCCAGCAAGAACTAAACCCGAGTCATCGACGATGTGTAGTATTCCATACACGCTTCAAAATTTTTTCAGTAAAACTGTGAGCCAATGCCCACTATAGCCACGGGGAATTTCTGAAAAGAAAACTTGTGGTCTTAGAACGCCTTCCTGCGTTTTCCACTCTTTTATGTTATGAAGCTCAATAATGTATTTGATGATTTGTATGCATGTCCACCATGTATCGCTAATCACAAGTACCGTAAAGTCGCTCAATAAACATAACACAACCTTGAAGAACCTTAAACTTTTTAAATGGATACATCTCCACGAACGGAGTCAACGATGTCGTTAACTTAGGAGTGTTCAATTAAATAAACGTAATTCGATTTAAGAGCCGAATCAACAGGCTGTGATTTGTTTGATATAACTTCTGAATATTGCCAAGCTCCGCCTTTGAAGCTTGTAAATAACAATTAGTTTTAATATGTTGATTAGTTACACTGGGCCGCAAAAACAATGGGTCACATAGAAGATCTGTGATAATTATCTCCCAAAATTATGTACGTAGTTTACTATTAGATTCTATATACTTAATATTATGACGAGATTAGAAATGCTTATTGTAAATCATAAGAGGTTTCAATTGTTCAAGTTACGCGGCCTAATGTGCAAAATGAGTGATAAAGTGTGTTACATTTTTTTTGAGGCGGGAAATCGGCAAAATTAAGTGACTTCTCCCGCTCTAGCGTATATCGAGAGAGCGTGTCAGACCTTTGTCAGAAGAGCGAAGTCAGCACTGAATGACCTCCCTATAGCTAGTCTGATGTGAAAAGTAGGTATCTAGTGGAAATGCTATCGCTGACGAATCTAAATCTTATATTCTGTTATTGTCTACAGTAAAGAAATGACGAAGGTGGTTATAACCGCACGGAACTAAATTCGGAAACGTAGTTTTTAAATTTGGTTTATCGCAATCAGAACCGAAATCGGAGGCGGAGGCAGAAGCGACAAATGAAACACTACTAAATTTGGATAAATAGGAAGAGTCGAAAAGTCGGAAGAGCGAATTCAAATACGAAACCAAACAACAGGTCAAAGAGTAATCGATTGAAGGCACAGGGGAGGGAAGTTCCATGCGCGACAAAAGTAAACTTGTTTGTACCGGCGCCGATATAAGTTCCGATTAAAAATCGGAATCGAAATCGGAATCAAAAGTGCTCAAACAATTGAAAGTTCCGAATTTTGGTCTAAAGTGCTGTTACTGTAGCAAAGAAAAAGAATCCCCTAATCGAAGACGTCGTTCAGTATTTCTAAAAAAAAAGCATTAAAAATCACTTGTCTTTCTAAGCTTAGCGATGTAATTGATAGTCACTGAGACACGAGACATTGGATGTTTATTTTTGATTAAAAAGCGAATCTTATTTCGTTTAAAGTTAGAATTCGATCAAAATAATTGGAATGGCATGTCACTCAATAAAAACTTGGGGCGCAGCCGCTCGAGACCAATTAAATAAAACAAGTTTACGAAATCAATTAGTTGCAATGTTGGCTTTACACAAGTTGTTATTGAGTTTGCCAACTCCTGATATGTCCTACGTTAGGTTTTATGTATACTTTTAAATTTAATTTAACTTTTGGTAAATGAACTTTGTCACGCTATCATGTGGCTTTACTTTTCGGCAATAGTTCGCTTTTATTCCTTCTGTTCTTGTTAAAGAGTTACGTTTTGGGTTTTAAATGTTTTATTTGAACAATTAAAACTTTCTGTTATCAGAATGTAGATCGTAAACTTTTTATTGAGCAAATTGACTTGCATTACGTAACTTTTGTTTCTTAAGTGGCTGAAAATGGTGTACGCACATACTTACTTGTTCTTTGTTATTAATGGTTGTTTTCTTGCTATGTAGACTGTTCATAGCCGTGTGAATTGTAAGTTTTATTAAAAATAATATGGTTGTTAATATTGTTCGTAGACGGCGTTCTAAAAAACAGTATCTTTTTCCATCGTTACCTTATGTTTATATCTTTCTTCTTTTCGTTTCCTTTTATAAAATATGTCTATAAAAAATAAACCTTCCGAACCTTCTGACCGAATTTCGATCACGCTGGCCAATGTCAACTGAAAACAGCCGAATATAAAGGAGACATTATAGTGCTTATAATGTATGCATAAATACAGGTGCAATCTCTGTTCCTTTACTCTCACAGTCTGGATGGGACGGCAATCCGGCACGATCGGAGAGCGATCAGGTGTAGGACCAATGGCTTTACGTGCTCTCCGGGGCACGAGAGTGCCACACCACCAATTCCCAATCTCCGAGCTTCTATAGAGTAATTTCTAATAGAAAAACCCAATAGCACTTATTGTCCGATCCGGTAATCGAATTCAGGATCCCATGCTCAGTAGTAGTGCTTGCGACCACGAGACTAACGAGGCAGTATCGTATAATACGCCGTTTTACATATGGGCGCGCCGAATTGTAAAACTTTATGTAATGCGTGTAACTATAATATAATAATAAGCCTACTGAACCAATAATTCGTATTTTGAAATGTAAAGAGCAAAATGTTTAATGTGTCCTACTAATAATCATATATCATTCTATAACATCAGTAATTACATAAAAACAAATCAAATGGGTTTTGGTTTGTGGTTTATATCGTTTGTACCCGGAATGATATTCACCACAAATCATTCTGTTCAACAAATACGGATCAAAAAACCACTCATGAATATAGTTCGTTTTCAGCACTGGAAATGTTTGAAAATGTTTTTTCTTTGTTAGTCGAGGATCTTTCTGGATACATTCGTTTGAATCATTTTTGATTTATTCTTAGTACTGGTTGTACGTCGAATTTCGGATTTTGAGCAGAGCCCGAGTAACGAAACCAATCTATGGTAGAACACTATCGATTCCGTGTGTGAAACCATGTGTCGATACAAATGGGAGCTGGTGAGGCCAAGGCTTCATTAATTTGAGATGCTCTCAGTACTCCCCTCGACTGAGAGGATGTCAGAGTTCCAACAGTGTAAAAAATGTAAGGTGCCGTGCTCTAGATGTTTATTAGAAATTCTTGCATGGTACCTGAAATATAGGTACTCGGTGGGAACAACCCTCACGCCCCAGCCGATTTCCGGCCACTGTAGGCACGGGCTTGCGGACGGCGAGCAATGGGTAGCTGGCCGTCCGACTGTCCGGTAACCGTCCGGACCGAGTCCAAGTCGTCGATGGTGCATAGTCTTCCA
Source organism: Mythimna vitellina (assembly GCA_949316375.1). NCBI lineage: Eukaryota > Metazoa > Arthropoda > Insecta > Lepidoptera > Noctuidae > Mythimna > Mythimna vitellina. Next base: position 14,925,769 of record OX438686.1, read on the forward strand.
CGCGCGCCTCAAGGATATGTCAGTAAAACCGTAGGGGCCGAGCAGGGTCGAAACCTACTGGGGCAATGGGTTGAGCGAAAAAGAACTCCGGGACCCTGGAAGGAAGGCAAAGAAGGAACAGGAGTGCGTTTTAGCCAGTAAAAGTCTGACACACCCTCGCGCTCAGCCCAAGGGCGGGAGATTTCATTGGATGATTTCCCACCTAAAATAAAATGTAGGTATTCAGTATACTAAAACATGACACAAGGTATGTTTCCTAGAGCTGCGGGAACGTTTCAAAGAATGACCGTGGCCCTAGAAAGCAAAAAGCAACTGCAGAATATAGGTGGGTTTACTCAATAAAACTCTAACACGTCCTCTCATTCTATAAGAGAACTCATTGGATGATTTTCACCTCAAAAAGAAGGGTATATTTTCTACACGGTATAACACTATGCGCCGTCAACTTCGACGGCTGACGTGAGGAGGCCCGTTCCCTCACGAGTTCAGCCGTCTCCTTCGCTAGCATTACTGCTTCGCAGAAGGAGGCCTCCCATCCCCTCTGGCCCTGGACGGTGGTTTAATAGTGTGGAACTATATATTAATATTATTATAAATCCTATTCCTGGCCACACGTATATTCTAATCCAATTAGCCATTTGAATGTGAAAGAGTAAGAAACACCCACATAGGTACACAAACATACACACATATATATACAAAATTTTGCCTTTGTGAAATAATATATTAGTGTGATTACTTTTGGACCAATCTACAAAAAAAAAAAAAAACTGTATTTCAAACTTAAATTTTACTTTTCAAATCCAGCAGTTTTCAAAATTTCTAAACCTACTTATGAAGACAAAAGTTATGGCCAAGCCGTTGTTTATAATTTAAAGTTAATTAAGTACGAATAAAAGCAACCTAGCATTAACTGCTTAGAAACCCTGTTTAATTCAAATACTTGAGAAATAGTTCAAGTAGAACAGTTTTCAAGTTACACGAACAATTTATATTGAACTTATTTTATAAACTTTTATATATTTTTTATTTTATTTTATTTGGACGCTTTCCAGATATAATTTATAAGTCTCAGCATACTTTTTTTTAATGATCCTAATTAAATAATAGAACTTCCTCAAAGAAAATATCCAGTAACATAATTAATTTGATCGATGGAATGGTTTTTTCTTTCTTGCTTATATTTATAAAAGATTTACAAAATGTTGGGGTATTAAAATAATATAACAGGAAAATTATTCAGACGCGTCTTTTAATCTTGGAATTTATAACAATTGGTACATTTTTAGTTATCATTATTTTATGTATTACAAGGTTCTTACCGGGGTCCACCCACAAGAACTTTGACAATTATCCCCAGAGAAAATAATCCTGTGTTAAAAGCTATCTTATGTTCCAGGACATTGTCTACCCATGGGCTAAATTTTGTCTAAATCCGTACAGCCCTTTGGGTGTGAAGGAGTGAAAAACATACACACTTATATTTACAGTATATATATACTTATAGTGGCAGTGTCACATCACTACAGTTTGATAACAAAACTTGATTGGATCCTGTGTTATGAAATTACTGATACTGGCCACTAAAGACGCATTAAAAAACTCATCATCAGTCCTATTTGATTCAATTTAACAGAATCAAATTGCATTCTATATCTAAAACGAGTTCCATGTCGCCCATTTAGAGGCGTGCGAGATCCTCCGGTCGACACTCCACAGAGCCGCGATTCCATACTTATTTGCATGTGAAAGAGCGTCGGTTGTACGTTTGTATGTACCTACTTTTGTATGAAGGCGGATGAGTAGACAGGCTACAGTAATAAATTGTATACATTTCCAGTTTTCAGTGCCTTCATTGACTACGGAACAATCGCTCTGGTATCCAGTAGATGAAGCGGTTCTTTTTTTCGAGTAGCTATATAGCTTACCCTATTTAAGAAAGGAAGTAGTTTTATTATGGGTCCTGCCTATTGTACTATTTAATTTATGACTGTAATAAATTGAGTCTTAAAACTAAAAATCACGTTTAAAGTTTATTACGAAACTGAGTATTAAAAAAAAATTGTTGGAATATTTATTTTTATTTTATAGGTAGGTACATAATTGAATGTAAAACGGGTAAAATGTCAACGTTCAAAATATCGAAAGAGCGTATAACAGAAAAGCAAAATAACGTGAGTTTATAATGTTGAATAGTTAGATACCCTACGTCCAACATATCTAAAATCTAATTATCTACAAAAGTGACATGGAAATACCTAAATATTGATAGTACCTACAGAGTATCGAATGTCCTAAATATCGATATTTATTTATGTATTATGTATGTCACAGCGTTATTTGATAATTCGGATACTGCGAAAACCCGCATAATTAGAAAATGGTGAAATAAAACCTGCGAGAAACTTGAACGCGGTTGGTCACGGTTCTAATATCTATTGTTCCAACCTAACCTAACCCATTTCACCCTGTTCGAAATGATGAATGATACAATCTGCCTGTGACTAGATAATTAGACAATGGTGAAAACATTTCTGCGGGATATTGTAGGTATGATTCGTCATTTTAAACTGAGTGAAATAGGTTAGGTTAGGTTCGAACTGTGATCAACCACTACCATCTACTTCTCAAATTTTTTCCACTCATAATACCTCATAATCAAAATTTGTTCGATATTTTAATGAGTACCTAGGTATTTTTAACGTAAATATAATGAACTTGGGTGTATTAAATTTTGACATTTTGAACTAAGGTATAATGACCATCGATATTTTTAATCATTAGATGTTTTTATCTCTCGCCATTTCAATATAAGACATTTTAAGCTTAGGTATAACAATTTTCGGTATTATGATACAATCTATATTTAAATTATCGATGTTTTGAACGTTGACAATTTACCCGTAGGTATTTTAATGTTCGACATTCAAATTTGTACCTTAATATTACTAGGTTATAAATACAAGTACCTAGGTATTATATACAGTAGGTACATAAAATATATTTCGTCATTTCCAAAAGTAAACATTTTTTTTTTCGGGTCTTACGACTAGCTAAATCATTTTGTTCTGACCCATAATACCTCCACAGTTGCTTCAAAGCAGTATATTCAATTTATAACAAGACTAAGCTCGAAATGGTTTGCCATGTTGTTCTAAAGTCTGGGGACCTGGAATGTCACCCGTGTTGAGATCCCAAAGGAGATTGTTACTAAAGCCGACATGAAAACCAAATGGTCCTCTCAGAATGCACTCCGAGCTGGAAAATAAGTAACTAACTGACAGAAAAATCTAGTCGATGAAAATGATACGGTCTTTATTTTCTTTAATTATTCATGGCATTAAGGAGTCCGTGGTGTATAAAAAGGATTTTCTACACCACTCATTTTTAATTAGTATAAATACTAAAAGAGCTTATTAGAAAAGGTCTTGTTATTATTTAAGTAAAGTCTTAATAAATAATATTCATAAACAGCAAAGTTATTAGCGTTTGTTTGTATCCCAAAATGTCACTCAATTTATGGAAATATTGTGCAGGCTATTGATTTGAATGAATAAATGACCATCGAAATGGAAAAACACTGCGCGTAGTATTATCTAGTAGAAATTCTAAACTATTACGAATTTATCAATTATGACAAATTTTCGTGGATAAATTTTGGGATTTTATTTTTTATCTTTTGATTACAAAAATATGATCAGAAACGGGTACGGATAGTGCCCCATTTTTTTGTTCTAATCAGAAAATAGGGGTGTATAGTGGTGAGACAAGTGTCAACAAAAAAATGAACTGGCGACTAGTCAAGACGTGTTTACAATTTGTCGAGATATAGGTCAGATGGATTGTAAAATGCACAGATGGGTTGCCAGTTCGAGTGACACGAAGATTGTAAAGTATTGTATTTTGATGTAAATTGTTTTACAATGTTTAAATGTTCTGTTCACAATTTGCCTAGAATTTATAATAGCTCGACATATTTTATAAATTTACGGTTCTTGCAATAATTCAGTGACAGTAACATAGGTTGGTACATATAAAGGAAAAAAATGAAATGATTTTTTTTTGTATCGACGCCGACGTGAACATTCTCATTGAGCAGGACAAAGCCATTGGAAAATGGTTGTAGAAATAAAAATATCGGATATTTATTTGGCTTTGTATTTTTTTTCCAATGAAAGCTTTACAGTTGAGTTTTGCGTATTATGTGTTTTCATTTGGATATACTGCTAAAAAAACATTTCAATAAAAATAATTTTAAATGAAAACAAAATAATAAAAAATGAATTAAAATTTTGTTTTTGTACCTTATTATTGTGTGGAAATTTACTGCGAACAGTCAAGTAGGTAATACTAAAAAGCTATTAGATTCGAAAATAACATACCTCCTTTGTGTTCGTAAGACGACTTTTAGTTTATGTTTGAAAGAAATTACGCCTATGCAAATTCATAAAATTATTTCTAAAAAACTAAATAATAATAACGTCTAAATATTATATAGTCCAACTTTAAAAAAAATCTAATATATAAAAATCTCGTGGGTGTGTCAGCGAACTCTTTCAAAATAAATTGACCGATTTTATGTTTTTTTTTTTTGTGTAGGTTTGATGAGGTGAGAATAGATCGTAGGCTATTTTTTACTTTTACTTTCCTGCCCCCACCACTCATTATTTTCTTTGATACTTTATTTGGCAGAACAACGTTTGTCAAGTCAACTAGTAGGCATATAAGAGTTTATTTCTGGTTAAAATATCGATATCGGGACGCTTTATCAAAGTGAAGTATGAATTTCCTGTATGTGATAAATCTTTCATATTTTCAATTTTCCTACCAGAAGAAAATTCAGGAGTTCATCATTATTTCATAAAGCCACGGAAAATATCGCTTGACAATCTATTATTCAATTTTAATTATAAAGTATATTTTGTAACGGTATTGCTTAGTCCATTTTGTATCTCTATTTAGTTTGAAGGCAACACAATCCATACTAACATTATAAATGTGAAAGTAACTCTGTCTGTCTGTTACGCTTTTACGGTTATAATATTGAACCGATTTTGATGCAATTTGGTACACAGAAAGTTTGAAATCCGAAGATGAACATAGTGTACTTTTTATCCGTATTCCACTTCGACTTCGCGTCCGCGATAACCAACTTTCACGCGTACGAAGCCGCTGATAGAAGCTAGTAACTCAATAATTCTGAAGTCTCCAGTACCTATAAATTCGGCAAGGTGTGACCCAGATTCAAACACTTGCATGTCATGTGGGGCACTAGCGTTACATTTATGACCAGTTGCTAATAAGCACAATGACGCGGAATAATTTATTACTAGCCGTTTAGAATGAGCCCGCAACTGTGCTTATATGAAACATCATTCGTCTGTGTCATGATAATGAGTAGTTGTAGGTCGAACTAGTAGAAATTGCCAACAAAGCATCCGCTCTCAAGCAGTGAAGGGAAAAATCGTGAGAAAACAGTACGCCCTAGAACTAAAAAATCGAAGACATGTGACAGCCCCTACTGGGATCATATTATCAATTATGGCCCGTACTAGCGCACAGAGAGAAGACATGTCTCCCAGCAGTGGGAACATTACTGTCTGACTATGCAATGCTTATTTTGATATTCAAAGTGGTTTGAAACATGGCATTATTAAAAATCTGTGATGAAGGCCAAATTGTTGACACTTTTATTTAAATAAGAAGGGCTGAAAAAATTTGCTTGCTAGGTGTTTTCAAGGTAGAGTGAATAGGCTCTTAATACACTAGTGCGCTTCACTTTCAACGATTGCATCACTGTAGCTTACCATCAAGTGAAGCTCTACTTTATAACACTTAAAAAAAATCATCATCATTTTAACCGAACGACGTTCACTGTTGGACATAGGTCGGTCCCAAGTATCGCCTCAACGAATGGTCCTGTGCGTCTCACATCCATCGCATACTCGCTTTTCACCAGGTTATCGGTCCACCTTGTGAGAGGTCTTCCTATATCTTCCAGTGCGCGGTCGCTAAATATCTAACTGAAAAAGCTGTGATTACCAATTTTCCACTAACAGAATTGCTTTTCAAATTTAAGGTTACCACTATCTCATCAGGACATGATCATGTTCCCTTTATTCGCAAATACCGATTCCCTATGTCTGTAGTTTTTCGGTAATGTCGGTAACTTATCGCGGCGATAACCTGGAGAGCAGCTATAAAAGTATGCAAAATCTTTGGAATAATTATGCAAATGGAACATTCCCGCGACCGCCATTCACATTCAAGCAGGTACTTAGGTGCCCAGCGTATTGCAAAGATTAAAGGTGTGTAGGCACACGGACTCGACATTAAATAGTGAATTTGTGAAATTTATTTGAAACGGATTTTTCTGAAGACAGTTTAAATCCAGTTTGTATATGTACCTTCAGAATTATCTACGTCATAGGATACTCTATGACGAGCAACGGGTAGCTCACCGTCTGCCCGACCAATAACCGTCCGGACCGAGCCCGAGTCGTCGACGGTGTGTAGTATTCTACACGTACCTCAAAAAGATGTCAGCAATACTTTAGGATCTCAGCAGGGGCGACGCCTACTGAGGTTGAGTTCCGAAAAGAAGAACCATAGGTGTGGATTTTGTCAGTAAAAGTCTGACGCGCCCATCCCCTCCGCCCTAGAGCAGGAGTTGTAATTGGATGATTTCCAACTTTAAAAAAAGTCTGATATTGTTTTGTGGTCCCACCTCTCCTGCATGAGGTTGCGGGTTTGAAACCAGGCAAGTGTCTTTATAGGTAGACAGGTGTCAGAAAGTCTAACCATTAGTTTATTCAAGGAGTATTGTGTTGTCCAGTAACTGGGTTGTGTGGGTTTGATATGCAGTCGCTCCATGTATTTAGCTGCATCCGGTTAGATTGGAAACCGACCCCAAGCTAGGTTGGGCACGCCACAATTATGGCGGTAAGTCCCCTCTTTGAGGCGTGGTTGGAAAGACCTCACGGCGTCCTCACATTCCGCATGACGCAGGTTCTCACCGGACACGGCAAGTTCGGGAGGTTCCTGCACCGGATTCGTGCGGAAACGACGCCCGGGTGTCGCCACTGTGTGGCCCACCCGGAGGACACGGTAGAGCACACGGTGGAGGTGTGCCCCGCTTGGGCAGAGCAACGCCGTGTCCTCGTGGGGGCAATCGGCGGCGGCGATCTCTCGCGCCGGGCCTTGGTTCAGGCCATGCTCCGGAGCGAGGAGGAGTGGCAGGCGGTCGCCTCCTTCTGCGAAGCAGTAATGCTAGCTAAGGAGGCGGCCGATCGCGTGAGGCAACGGTCCTTACGTCCCAACCGCCGCCGGGATTCCGATCCCGATTTCCGGCCACCGTAGGCGCGGGCTTGTAGACGGCGAGCAATGGGTGGTTTGCCGTCTGACCGTCCGGTAACCGTCCGGACCGAGCCCAAGTCGTCGACGGCGCGTTTTGTTCCACGCGCGCCTCAAGGAGATGTCAGCAAATCGTAGGGGCCCAGCAGGGTCGAAGCCTACTGGGGCCACGGGTAGTGTGAAAGCGGAACCCGAGGCCCTGGGACGAAGGCAACGAAGGAACAGGAGTGGGTTTTTAGTCAGTAAGAGTCTGACACTATCTCCCGCTCCGCCCAAGAGCGGGGATGTCATTAGGATGATTTTCCCACCCAATAAAAAAAAAAAAAAACCCCAAGCTAGGTAGGAGGCGGCCGATCGCGTTAGGCAACGGTCCTTACGCTCCAACCGCAGCCGGGATTCCGATCCCGATTTCCGGACACCGCCGTTCGACTGTCCAGTAACCGTCCGGACCGAGCCCAAGTCGTCGACGGCACGTATTGTTCCACGCGCGTCTCAGGGAGATGTCTGCAAATCGTAGGGGCACAGCAGGATCGAAGCCTACTGGGGCCATGGGTAGTGTGAAAACAAAACCCGGGGCCCTGCGAAGAAGGCAACGAAGGAACAGGAGTGGGTTTTGTAGTCAGTAAAAGTCTGACACTATCTCCCGCTCCGCCCAAGAGCGAGATTTGTCATAAGATGATTTTCCCACTCAATAAAAAAAAAACCCAAGCTAGGTGGGGAAAAAGGTAGGGAGAAGATGAGAGGTGATTTACGTCAGATTTTTTTTGTTAGATCAATGTTGATAACTTCTTATTTCTTTTAATATTGAACAATTGTATATCTTTAATTCTTACCCCTAAACGACCCTCGAAACCAACATTATTCGGTAATTTTAACGGGAGTCTGTACATGCCAAGCTCACCACACAGCAAAGGAGGCGGCCGATCGTGTGAGGCAAAGGTCCTCACGCCCCAACCGTCCGCCGGGTTTCTGATCCCGATTTCCGGCCACCGGAGACGCGGGCTTGCGGATGGCGAGCAATGGGTAGCTCGCCGTCCGACCGTCCGGTAACCGTCCGGACCAAGCCCAAGTCGTCGGCAGCTCGTACTGTTCCACGCGCGCCTCAAGGAGATGTCAGCAACTGTAGGGCCCCAGCAGGGTCGAAGCCTAACTGGGGCCAAGGGTCTGATTCTGAAAGGAAGACTCGGCCCTGGTACGAGAGGCAACGAAGGAACAGGAGTGGGTTTTTATTCAGTAAAAGTCTGACACTATCTCGCGCTCCGCCCAAGAGCGGGGAATGTCATGAGATGATTTTCCCACCGAAAAAAAAAGCTCACCTTACAAGTTTTTCAAGAATCAAATTGAAATATTAAGAAATCTGTGCTGAATTACTCAAGAGACTGTCTGCAAGAAAATAATACTCCAGGATAAGTTCATTTATGAGAATAGCAATATTGATTTTTCGATTGAATAAGCGGCTCGTTGGCTCTATAAAAATTCGACTTTTAATTCTCTATTGTCGGTCGCGGCGAGGGCGTAATGGAATCAAGGGGTCGGGTCACGTCTTGGGCCCTCAAACGGCTGACGGTGGAAGATAAACTTTACCTTCATTGTCAATTTCCTCAAGTCTTGAGGGCACTCCGCACGGCCGGAAACAATGAAAGAAAAGTACTTTCAACGAGTTTCTGTTGACTTTTTAAATGGTGCGTTAGTCTAACGCAGCCTATTAAGTCGTTTCGATTGCGGTAACGACCTAACGATTTGCTCTTATACTGAAAATGAACGTACTTGCTAGTCACATTATTACTGTGGTAGCGTGTCGATCGATGGCCATAAATACATATGTAAGTACCCGCTGTGTAATGTTATTAGAACTGTCAATGAGTACAGGTCTAACACGGAGACCTGCATTAAATTTAATGATGTAGTCCACATTAATCCGCAATCGATTAAAAGGGACAGGCTTAATTACGTAGCATGATAATTTAGAATCGAAATTGGTACGCACCACTCGTAAACTTTCGTATTATTTCACACTACTAATAACTTAATTAATATACGAGGGTTTAAAACCGAAATAGGGGATGAAACTTTAATATTAGTTTGTGTCGTTACCAAAACGCAGGTACATAGGCAATATATATATGGTTAGTTCCGTTCGCGTTTTTAGGATAGTGAATTGAAACGGTTATTTATGTGCTGTCCGATGAGAATTGATGTTGATAAGGATTGAAATCCCAGATAGGGCAGAAAGGTACAAAATACGATGGATAACTTCTTTAGATAGGTTTTTTTGCGACTTTTTTACGATAAGGGAACGCGAACGGAGTAAGCATAAAGCTGACGGTCGAATGGCGCGTTGTGAGGAGAGAATGGATCTTTTGTGTTAGACGAAATTTGAATTTGAATACCAATGCAAACGTCCCGATGTTATTACCAAAATCAAAGTTGGTTAATACAATATTATTTTGATTGTAATCAGAGTTAAGTTTGTATAAATTAATTCTGATGGATGTTTGTTACAGTAGATTGTACATCGAAGTCATGGAGTTCGGAAAAGTTTTAGCAGTATTTATGAGAATTCCCTTGTTTTCTTTTTGTCCTATCCATATTTTAAAATGTAGATGTAGGTGTTTTTGTAATAACGTCCTTTTTTATAAATAACAGAACAGGGCCCGCATAATTTGCCCGTAATAATTTTTGCAAAGTAAGTATCGTATCGTGTCGTCGCTGCCGCGCTCTCGTGTTGGTTAATGTGGAAACACGCATTAGTAATTAAGTAGGCACCTTTTATTATGTTTACACACAAAACACAATTAAACTAAGCTTGGTTGGGCGCGTGGCTTACTCCGGGAACAGACATGTAACACGCTACGCCACGCATGAGTATGAAGCTTGCTCATTGTATACTTTATCATCTCGTGTGGCTATCTTCCGTAAATAGTGGTGTTTTAGTGCTCAGTGTTGTAAGTGTGTCGAGCCCTTAAGAGCTGGTCCACACGGCACGCTGCGTCAGCCTCAGCGATGAATCGGCGGGCACACGAGTGGCGTCACCCCGCTCGTACGGCCCGCCGATTCGTCAAAATATTTGCGGTGCGGCGCCGCAGCGCTGACGCAGCGTGCCGTGTGGACCGGATCTTACTGTAGTATTTTTGAGCATCGCATCAGAGAGCCTAGTGTGTTTGTTTTTGTTTGGTCAGATATCTGCAACTGATTAATATCTATTGCTGTTAATGTTTGATTGGTTTTACTTTTTTGAGTGCATGTTTTATTTATGGCTTGTTATTGGCCGAATACCATAGACAGGTTTTGATTACTTTGGTATTGTGTATGTATATGCGTTGCTCGAGTTTAACCTTTTGAATACCGTAATTAGAGACACAATAGAAAGACAATGCGAGAGCGAACGCTTGGGGTTTAATGAATTAATAAAAAATTGACATAAAACAAATTGGTTAAATAAACTTCTAACTTTACCTCAAAGCAAAACCGATGAAAAACACCGTCCTATGTATGTCTTACCACACAAAAAAAAAATACCAAAGTAAAAATATAATTTTATATATCCGTAGGAATGTGTAAAGAACGCGTATGTTAAAAATAAACATCGTGTTTATTTTCACACTTCTACCCAAGGAAGCTCACACGACCCAAATCTAATCGCTTCCCTTGTAAAGCGCCTCGGACATATAAATATTAGTTCCGTTGTACGGCTGGCTTCGCCTGGCCGGAGTGAATCGTAAACAGGCGCCGTGTCACAGCGATAGATCACTAAACATCGTGTAACTTACATATTAGGCCCATATGTTAGCTGCCCCACTGACAAAAACCAGTCACACGTTCCGTTATGTTAAACTACGAATTGATTTCCTGAAGGAGTTTCTTTGAGACGCTACTGATTTTTAACGCCAGATTCGCAAACATGTGTGTCCTGGGACATATTGCTTTTTTCATTCGTTTTCTGTGTCGTGTTTTCGCTTTGGTAGACCGTCGATATTGGGCTTTTTCGTGTTCTATGACGAATGCCACGCGTTTTTGTACACGTAATAAGAGATAAAATGGTTGTGGTTATTTGAGTGTGAATGGGTTTGTTATGTCATTTATAAATAAATGGGTCTATACTCTATAGATATTAATATTATAAAGAAGAAATATTTGTATTTTTATTATTTGTAACGAATGAATTCGAAAAGTACTGGACCGATTTTTTAAAAATCTTTCGTCAATAGAGTGCTACTTTTTCACTGAGAGATATATTTATTTACTATCACGCAAGCAAAATCGCTGCAAAAAACTGGTAAATTATAACTTGAGCTTTTGAACTAAGGGAGTAGATATTGATAAACCTGTACAAGATATTAATTCATTAAACCGCAAACGAAGCCCTGGCGTTTGCTCTCTCATTGTCTTTCTATTGTGTCTCTAATTACGGTATTCAAAAGGTTAAATAACAATAATAATAAATCAATTCAAAATTTTGAACTTTCTAACCATTATTTTTAATTCAATCAAATTGATATAAAAATAACCGCTGTTAAACACTCCAATTAAAAGTTAAGCACCATTAATACGGAATCAAGTTGAAACCGTAACATCGTAACTTGAAACTCATAATCTCAATCAGAAGTTGGAAGCGGTCACAGAAATGCGATAAATCATTAAATGCTGAGCCTTATTGACAGCCTACGTTACATTTAAGAGAACTCTTGAAATCAATTTCCTCGCCGAGTTAAGAGGAAAATCTGATAATATGGCGGATGTACCTACGTTCGGCTTTCGGCTCTTGACGTCTATTCGGCTCTCGTCGCAGGAATCACTGCACCATGCACTAGCTCCAACCTTCGGACAACCTGAAAATTAGATTGTAGCTGCAGCTGACACATGCTTCGACCATTACACTCTTATAAGCTTAGAACGAATGTTTGCGGTTTCTATGTCCAATGTTCGGGGCACATAATAAATAGTATTTGGATTAAAAAAAGTTTGATTTTATAATAGGGTATTTGTCGTAGTCATAAGTTTCTAACAAAGGACGCATTTAGTCACATAATATCTCAAATTACAAAATAATATTTTGTGTTAAAAATAAGCAAAGAATTTTTAAAAAAAATTGCCCATCACCAACTCCGTTGAATTCTGATAACGATATTGTGAAAGCGAAACGTTAGTCAGCACCATAATTTGCAAGCATTTCCTTAAACAAGACATTTTCACCATGACAGGCAATAACAGCTTCGCCTTATCTTAAACAGAAAAAAAAATCACGCGACGTTTATTACGTGTACTTGTCCTCAAGTGTAATCAGATAACAAATTCACCCGGGGGGTGTAAAAATGACGTACTAGTGTACTTGCAATGTTGTGGAATGTTCGATGTTCGGGCGACCGGCGGCTTAGCTCCGTGTTAAGTGCCACCATAAACAAGGGTCTCTTAACACGTCACTTGCTACAAATGGACTCTTTATGTCCCCGTCAAATATAAACGTCCTCGATTTCCTTAGGAGCGAGCTTTCTTGTACTGCGGATTTGCGTAATTATATTTATTGGGGTTTCTGTGTCAGCCGTCTTTGAGAGATGATCTCTCTTCTCGTAGAGTTTTGGTAAAATATTCCTTTCAGTTTTGTAGGCCTAGAAAGTCTACAATTTAATGCTTGAATACTTGATATAATAACAAACAGAGACACAAACGTTTGTGTACGTCATTCCTGTAGTAACCACATTTCAGAACAATCTACCAAACCACAGTATTATTATTATTATTAGCTGGTTACTTCTAATAATAATAATATTGTGGTTTTTGGTACATTTGCTAACCACTAAAAGTACCAAAAGCTAGATTTAACTTTGTAAAGGTTTTACCGCCCATAAAGTACTCAAATATTTGTGCTAACGGTTTTTGTGAGTGATTTCCGTAAACACAAAAAACTATTAAACGTGCACATTTATCTATCGCGAAATTACATCGCATAAAAATTGAAACACTGTTGGTACAATAAAACGTTTTTTTTAAAGTTCACTGCACCAAGCAATCCAGCAGCAGGGTTTGTTTTTGTCGGGCTTCATAGTTTTTGATATATGGAATGGATAAAAAACGCATAATAGACAAATGTTTGTGCATTCTCGGTAGAGTGGAGCTTTGCGGAGTGGAGCTGGGTTGAGGCCTGAGTACATGATAAAAATCCGCGGCAGTTTGTCAGGAGTTTTGGCGCGTGGCGGCATGTCAAGAAGTGCTGACAGGGGCGCACTCACGCTGCGATGTTCCCGGACGCCAGCGCCGTGCCGCTAGTCCGCTACACACCGCTTTTTTTCTTCCGTCGGTACACAGCGGTTTGCAATTCAACGCTCGTTTTTCGTTTACTTCCCTTCAACGTTTGCATTGTTTGTAATCGGACAGAAGCTGCTTTGTAACGTATGTGTGTTCCGTGAGCGCCGGCTTTTTTTTTCGATTTGTTTAACGCTATGTTGGATCCGGTTTCACAGCTAACGTCGTAGCCTTCCGCTCTGCCGCCGCCGCGGCCGATGTGAACAGAAATGAGGCAATTCATAAAAGAAATTAATGTATAAGTGGTTAAGCTCCAGCTATCATTCAAAATAAGTGAGCTCCATAAAACTCGTTTTAATACTTTATTTCAGCTTAAACTTCCGTAGCTTTTAAATTATTTGTCCGTGGAGGCTGGAGCCATTCCAAATTAAATTATACGCAGAAAATGTTCGGTCACATCGCAAAATTCATTATGATTTCTGTTCTGGGCGATACGTTTAACGGAGTCGTTTTTACTTAATTCCTTGCCAAGTTGTCCGCTTACAGCAAGTGAAGCATTTAAATTGAATTTAGGATGACAACTCCAATTCGTGTAATAAGAGTTTGGTTGTTTGGAACAATTGTACTAATCCGGCAATAATTGGCGACAAGTTTCGTGTCCTCCATGGAGATGTTAACGAAACATAAACGTGCCAATACTGCTAAGTCTGAATTAAGGACGAAAATTTGAGCATACTTTTTGTTGCTTCTGTGTTGACTTGTGTTTTGCTACGCATAAATCCAGCATCATGGTAGGCTATTAAAAATATTATGAATGCCAGTCATGCCTTTCATTCCCCCTGCAATCCTCTTATTGGTGAAATATTATGACTGTATTTATCCAAATTTACATCGAAACGTTTTCACCAATTTTACTGACTATTCGAATATATCGTATATTCGAATTAATCAATGCGATACGCTATAGCCGAATGGTTGAAACGCAATCATGTACTGGTGTTTAGCTAGTCCGCCGATGCAAAGCAGCTATGTATTTATAGATATGTATTTTGGAAATGACTGCTTCTGCACATGTGGCCCCCTGGTAGCTCATAATATTGTGTAAATGTATCTATTAACTGCTCCACATTTGTTGTAATATATACTTCTTTTCTTTTCTTTCTAACACATTGCTCTTGCAATAATTTTTATTTTTATTATTATTTATTTTGTTAATGTATCATTTATTAACATAGTATAGTCGGCCTTATAATGTTCCTACTATTGGGACTCAGGCCTCCTCTCTAGGAGAGGGAATAAGCCGTAATCCACCACGCGGGCCCAGTGCAGGTTGGCGAATGTCACATGTCTTTGAATTCTAGAACGGAGGTTCTAGAACATGCTTTCCTCACGATGTTTTCCTTCACCGGTTTGAGAGCAGTGGTGGTGAAATAAATTACACAAAGTAATGCGCCTGGCATTAATTGGTCATTTATTAATGATTGCAATTATTTATTTTACTTGCTTTTATTTATATAGCCTCTTTTTTATAATGTGAATGTGAGAACACTGTAGACTCCGCGAATTCTTAGTTTACTTTTTATTATGATTATTCTTATTGTACTTTTTAGTACAATATTGACCAGTCTACACTGTCCTTACATAATATCTACTTATTCTGTAATATAGAAATATTGTAACATTTTTTTTTAAAAAGAGTAACTATGGAGTTTCTTGCCGGTTCTTCTCCATAGAAAACGACCAATTTGGAACCGTGCACTAGCTTCTGACATTTTATAAGTGCCCATGTAGGCTTATGTGAAATAAAAAACTTTTGACTTTGACTTTATTAAATCGAAACTTCCCTAGGTTTTTTAAAAAAATATTCTTTTTCTTCTCGTGTCGATATGACTTAGAGTCCGTCCAATATTTAGCCTATAGACTTTACACTCGAAGTTGTGGACGACTACGTTTACCTGGTACAGACGGTCCAGTTGGGTAGGTCTAACTTTGAGAAAGAGGTCAATCGTCGAATCCGATTCGGCTGGGCAGCGTTCGGGAAGCTGCGCGGTGTCTTTTTGTCCAGTATACCACAGTGTCTCAAGACAAAACCAGTGCGTGTAGCCAGTGATGACATATGACTCCGAAACGTGGTCGCTTACAATGGGCCTCATCAGAAGGCTTAAAGTTTCTCAAAAGGCAACGAAAAGGGCTATGCTCGGAGTTTCCTTGCGTGATCGCGTCAGAAATGAGGATATCTGCAAGAGAACCAAGGTTACGGACATAGCCCGAAGAATCGCCAAACTTAAGTGGCAGTGGGCAGGGCACATTCATCATCATCATCTTCCTGCCCTTGTCCCATCTTATTTGGGGTCGGCGCAACACGTTTTTTTCTTCCATTCTATCCTGTCAAAGGTCATACTATCACTAACTTCCTTTTCTTTCATATCACTGTTCACACAATCCATCCATCTTTTCTTTGGCCTCCCTCTCCCTCTCCACCCATCCACATGTATACTCATAACTCTTTTAGTAACATGTGTTTCATCTCTCCTCTTTACATGACCATACCAAGACAAACGATTCCCCTTCAACTTTTCAGTCACTGGCGCCACTTTCAAACTTCCTCTAATATATTCATTTCTTACTTTATCCATTCTCGTCACACCACACATCCATCTCAACATTCTCATCTCCGCTACATGCAATCTTTTTTCATGCGTCTTTTTCACAGCCCAACATTCTGATCCATACAGTATGGGCAGGGCACATTACTCGCAGAAAAAATGGTCAATGGGGACGGAAGGTTCTGGAATGGCGATCACGTACCGGAAGACGCAGCGTTGGTAGGCCTCCCACAAGGTGGACCGATAACTTGGTGAGGGTCGCGGGAATCCGATGGATGCGAGATGCACAGGGCCGGTCATTGTGGTGACATTTGGGGGAGGCCTATGTCCAACAGTGGATGTTTTTCGGCTGAAATGATGGAAATGACGATATTTAGCCACCTGGATAGCTCTGCATAAGCCGTATAAGTCTTAGAAAGTGCAAGTAGTTGTAAATGCTGGGTAGGAAAGCAGGTGATACATATCCTGTAAAGGAGCTCCACACTGGCACTGTATTTGCGATAGGTCAAGTAAACCCCATTTGGCTAGATTATCTCTGCAGCGGCCAACCTGAGCCCGCAGTCGGTTCAGATTGGCAGATTGACTATTGCAGTTCGTGTCCCAGTGGCAGACGGTCTGCCGGAGAGATGAAGTTTGGAGGAGTGGGATATCTTTTCCACCACAGTTCGAGTCTCTGGTCCAAGCCGCTTTTCTCCAAGGAGATCGTAAATCTTGAAAAAACTTACGACTCTTTAAGCTCGCATATAGGAGTTCCTGCCCGAATAATACCACTATTTCATTAAGTCACAAGTGAAGCTTTAGGGAAGTGAAGAACTTGGGGATTTATATCAACCGCTCTTTTTCCTGGACCAAACAACAACAGAAAGTCGTCGTCAGCTATTTGCTTTAGCGGGCTCCCATTGACGCCTTTTTAATTTCCTCCTCATCAGTACTAAAATTGCGTTAGCACTTCTTGTTCTTCCAATCCTGGACTATACTGCTGCCAAACCGCATAGTTTCTTTGCTTTATAATGTGTTATTTTATCCTTGTACTTTCTTTTATCTTAAAGAACGCTTTCAATCAAGCCAAAGTCCGAAGTTTCAAGTTTGTATGGAGAAACTTACCTTCACACGAGTGAAGCCGCTGGTGGATGCTAATTATATATATAATAATAAACACGTACCAAGCAGAACATGTTTTTACCTAATATTCAAACGCTTATTATTATCACGTATCTTATTTCCCGCAGGGTAAGTCAGAAGTGTACCCTGGTGTACAGTTGCTGCAGGATCGTTTAAAAGAACCACTGCGGTCTTGGAACACAAAGTGCAACAAAGGAAGAAGGGTGGGTTTTAGTCAGTAAAATTCTGATACCCCGTCTCGCTCCACCCTGAGCAAGAGAACTTATTTGATGACTTCCCACCCTAAAAAAACCGTATTTGTGGTCTTTACGCCCTGACCGCCGCCGGGATTTCGATCCCGATTTCCGGCCACCGTAGGCGCGGGTTTGCGGACGACGAACAATGGGTGGCTCGCCGTCCGACCGTCCGGTAACCGTCCGGACCGAGCCCAAGTCGTCGACGGCGCGTACTGTTCCACGGGCATCTCAAGGAGATGTCAGCAAATCGTAGGGACCCAGCGGGGTCGAAGCCTACTGGGGCCACGGGTAGTGTGAAAGCGAAACCCGGGGTCCAGGGACGAAGGCAAAGAAGGGACAGGAGTGGGTTTTTAGTCAGTAAAAGTCTAATACTACCTCCCGCTCCGCCCAAGAGCGAGATTTGTCATAAGATTCCCAACCAGTAAAAAAAAAAACTTGTTGCCCATATTTCACTAGAATAGGCGATTATAAAATTAATAGACAAGTTATAGATAAGCCATACTCCATCTATGTAAGTATGTAAAAGGAGAAAGTGATTGACTTTCATATCAACGCATACACAGCTGGAACTACTGGGACTAGGAACATAAAATTTTGCCCCAGGCTTCCTTTTATGACGTAGGCGAGCACTATGAAGCGGTTTTTGGAAATTCAGCCTATAAGGGGGTTAAAAGAGGGAAATTTGATTGTATACAAAATATCATTCTGTGTACGGTATACTTGAAAGTTAGCACAAATAGTAACATAAGTAAATAATAGATAATATCATTATTTGTCTTTGGAACTACCCCCAACAGAACTATTAAGAGGCTTTAAAGATTGTACAGAGGATTTTTATTTCTTGTAAATGAATATTAAAGATTGTCTTTATTTATATATTTTATAATTTATGTACACGCATAAATACGAAAGAAGATACATTCTTATAAAAATTGTACAAAGGTACTGCTTATTTCTAAAAGAAATTTCTTCCAGCAGACCTGCGAAAGGAGAAATAGGACGAAATGTAGACAATAATGTGTAGAAGCAATAAAATAACAGTATGTGAAATCTTAAATTAAAATAATAAATACCTATATATACCTTCTTCTTCTTTTCTTGTTCCTTGTCTTTATTATTTCTTCAAAAATATTATTTACAAACAAATACAAAATACAAATATGTTTATTTTTCAAAAAGGGTATTTACATAAAACTTAACAGATCTCTGGACTCCACACTAGGATTCCCTGTGTCGTGGAGACCAGTCTCTTCCATCTTATCAAATCAAATAAAACTACAACAAAGAAAACTACATTAAAACAAAAAACATCTTTAAAAAAGTAAAAATAAAAAGAATTAGTTACACATGGCATGGTTTTGTGTATGTGAGTTTGAGAGTGAGGAGTGTATGTGTGTGTGAGAGTGGGGGGAGTGTGAGAGAGTGTGTTAAGGGGTGTTAAACTTTTTTATGAAAACACTCGCGAACCAAATCGCGAGCAAAGATGATAAATGATATTTATTTTGTAAGTAGGTTTAAAAAAACACTTTTACACGTCCAATTTTTTTTTGTCATTTTAAACTAAATGAGGCCGGTGTTCATATTTCTAGATGGATAAACTTCATAACTCTTAGACAACTAGATACCTACTAGCGTTGTGGGGAAAAGCTTCTTCCTTAGTGTTATAAAAGTAATGGATTTCTCGTCACATCAGCTTTATGGAATAATACCTGCCTGAGGTGTGAAAGACGTTTGAGTGGTTAAACCTTATATCATTCGCAATAAAAATCCTTTCAGCTTGTTCCAGTAATCCTCAAAAAAAAAGTTGAACACAGATTTACGTTTGTTACCTTGACGTATAATCTAAAACACGTTGCGACAACGCTAAACCACAAAAGTAGAAAATACTTGCAGGATATGCTAGTTTGCTGAGAATTTTCAGTCGGAGACTGCGGGTAGTCTAAACTGGAGGTAGAAATGAGAATCTCTGAAACAGCGTTTTCAATCTAATGCCTATAACTTCTACATCCAAAAATAAAATACTTAGATATCATGCAGTTATGGCAAAATAGTTCATAGTTTCATATTTCGTGAGCTGTCCTGAAAAGTGATTATAGGCACATGAATGTTTGAAAATTGTATTTAAGCATAATCAGCCCTTTAATGTTCCCACTGCTGGGACTCAGGGCGTCCTCTCAGGGGAGTGAGCGGGCTGTAATTCACCACGCGGACCCAGTGAGGGTCGGTGAATGTCACATGTCTTCGAATTTAATTGAAAATTACATGTACAAGCATAAATCTCGTTTACAGCAGTTCAATGGCAATCAATTTGTGTTTTTTGATCAACTAAATTGGTATGTTCGTGAGATGGGCGGATGGGGGAGTCGATATGCCACAACTAGCGACCGCAAGCGCTCGCGACCGGTCGCAGCTGCGGTCGCAGATTGTTTTGGAACACATAAATATCATCAAACCAAACAATCATCTACTGCGATATTAATGAATTGTTGATTGGCACGTCACGAGCAAGCGTTGATAAAATATTTGATGTGCTATTGCGGTTGTAATATAAGCTTTAGTGGGGTCAATGCGCTCATTATAATATTTTCAACTAGCGTGTTCGTCAACTATTAAGGCGAAGAAGGAAATTACGTTTTTGTATTAAATTGATTTTTCTTACTTATTTTGGAACAGAATCTGAAACATGGTTAACAATGAAATAGTAGTTACTCAGAATTGACGATTTATTGTTATGTTTTCTATTGTAGCAAATAAGGAAAAATAGGGTAAATGGCGTCCTGAAAAACGTTTCATTATTCCAACAGCTCTATAGATTGTATTAAGTAAACATGAAAAGTTAATTAGCTTAAATACAGAACGCAATGTTTACACATTCACTGACTTTACTAAGGAATATGCTCTCTGTTGTCCCGTTTTTCTGTAGAACAGTGGAAAAACAATTTAAGTTAACAAGTAAAAGTATTAATCACGACGAGAAAGAAGATATCGGAAACAAAAGTGAGTGCTTTCTCACAGAAATCACGTAGCACTTACATAAAAAGTGGTTTCGAACGGGGAACGTAACCACTTAACTTTTAAACCTAATACGTGATTCAATTTAGGAGTTGTATCTCTAGACGCTGCGAACCCGAAAACTGTCGCTGAAAACCATTCAACTTTTCTTTCATATTCCGAAAAGAATGCCTCTCTCCCCTCTGTTTGCAAACAGATCTCGAACTATCAGTTAGAAAAGAATTTGTGCATTTATTTGTTTTGCCTAAATATTAAATTCGTATTTAATAATTTCTTTGTTCTAAAGAGTAATAATAATAATATTCCACAACTATCAGACAAAGCCGTCTAGTTCCAAGCTAAGCAGAGCTTGTGTTATGAGTACTAGACAACTGATAAACATACTTATATATTTTTAAATACATACATATAATAGATAAATTACACCCAGATACAGAACAAATAATTGTGCTCATCACACAAACATTTGTCCCGCCTGGAAATCGAACCCACGTCCTCCGGCATAGCAGTCAGGGCCACTAACCACTAGACCAACAGGCCAGTCCTCCAGTCCAGAAGAATTATCGTGGCTCTGGAATGCAAAGGGCAATTGAAGGAACACAAAGCACGTAGAATAACAGTAGAATAAGTTTAAAAAAAAAATATAAACTAGTGCTTGACTGCAATCCCACCTGATGGTAAGCAGTGTGATGCAATCATTGATGGTGAAGTGCACTAGTTTATTAAGAACCTATTCACTCTAGTCTTGAAGGCACCCAAATTATAATCGGATGGGAAGACCGCAGCAATCAAATTGGTATAACCGACGAGGCGAAACGCTTAGTCCAGACCGTAGAGGTTTCAACAACGTAAGGGTACTCACCGTACGATGTCCTCCAGCTAAATTAAAAATAGGATACTTACCGTGAGTTTATTTGTTTATAGTGTTTTTTTAAGGTGAGCAATCATCCAATAACTTCTCCCGCTCTAGGACGGAGCAGGAGGACGTGTTAGACTTTCACTGACTAAAACCATACCTATGTTCCTTCTTTGCCTTGTGTTCCACGACCCTAGGTTTCCCTTTCAAATATCAAGCCATGGCCCCAGTAGGCTTCGGCCCTGCCCCCTTGCCAAGTTACGATCGTTTCGTTTGCATCAAAAGCTTCGAGTAGGCCACGCCTCCGATTTTTTTGTTCTACTCGAGGCGTTTGATGCAAACAAAACGATCGTAATTTGGCTAGGGGGGCTCCTGGGCCCTACGGTATTATAGTATTAAAGGAAATAAAGAGAAAACTGTAATATTCCAAGTTCCACGTAATTGATAAGGAGCTTATTAATTTCACAAGATAAAATACGGAACATTTAGTGGTGACGGCTTCTTATATTCCTTTGTAAGTAGCGCGAGCTTATTGAGGGATTACTGGAAAACCTGGCTATCGGATACCTTCAATAAAAATAAAGCTCTGATGAGTTATGCTTTTCCAGACTTGAAGTATTGCAAAGTTTTCTGTAGGTACTGATTGTATAGTAGTAAAGTTAGAGCCAGTAGAGTGTGATTCGCCGGAATTACATTGCAATGATTGGTTTTTTGCAACATACCTACTTTTGCAAAGTCAAATCGTTTAAATATCAATTATCTTTTTTTGAGGTGGGAATAAAATCCACCTGTATTCTTTTAGTTGTGTATTACTTTTGTGTTCGAGGGCCATAGTAAAGGTAGACTTTCATTGGGCTCACGTGGGCCACGTACGTCGATCTGGGCGCGTCGGGCTCCATATATGTTATCTGGTATTAAGGGCCAACGCTGCGTTAAGCGGGCGCCCGCGCGGGTACCCGTCCCGTGACGTCGCCTGTGTCATGTTTGGCGGTTCCCGTAGCGGAAACCGGATTATTACCTGCGCAGTGTCGCTAGTTCAACTTTAGCGGTGTGCATGTAGTCGTGTCGATAGAGAACTTTAATGTATTATTACGTAGCAAAAGGGGCGCGGGGCGCATCTGCCTGCGACGGGTGCCCGCGCGGCTAGCCGCGTCTGAGCACTTTTGTATGGGACCGCGCGGGCGCCCGCTTAACGCAGCGTTGGCTCTAAAACTTGTAAAGTCACATTAGACTCACGTCACGCGACGTGCTATTCAGGCATCGCCCACGTGTGCGGTCTAATGTAGTTCCTGCTTAACTCTATCGCAAAATCCTGTATCCGGTTTCAGGTGTCTGTAATCATCAAATGACTTTTCCTGCTCTTTTGTGGAGCGAGACGGGGAGACAGACTTTTACTGACTAAAATTCTCAGCGTTCCTCAGTTGCTTTATGTGTGGCCCAGGGAAACTCTTTAGAACAATCCAAAGATTTGGCAGGCATCAGCCTTAACTGGCCCCGTCAATCTTGCTAACATCTCTTTGAAGTGCGCGTAGAAAATTACGCAACGTCGACTCGGGCATGACAACGAGCTATCAAATGACCCTTAAATGGCACTTTTGAATGTCGAAAATGTATAGTAAAAAAATTATTGTAATCGTCCATTCGCAAAAGTAGGAGACGAATGAACAATAAAATCTATATTTTTTGTGCCTTAAGACATTTTGACAACTTTAACCTTTTTTATTCAGAATAACTGAAAACATTCGACAACTTTGAGTTATTGAATGTTGGAAAATTGTTATTCTTCGTATACCTAGTTTTCAGCGGACTTAGTTTTCACAATTTTTGTTATCTATTTATATAAAACCACAATTTCGAAGCAAGTTTTACATTAAGCAGCACGTTTTCGAATTGCGCGGGCTGATCTAGTGTAAGAAAATGAAGAGAAATATAGTTTAATAGGTCTTAGCGGCCTCGGATTTTTTATATGTGTATGGAAAATCAAGAAAATTTCATTAAAAATCATAGAACTATTAAATATACAATTATAAGCTACAACTGTAAAAATCTATATAAATTAGATATAAGAAAAGGGGAAATTTCTGTGGTAAAAATGCTTTATTATACAATATATTGTTCGTTTAACATTTGACTATTTGAAAGAATTTTGTGATAGCGCTCTAAGACCGTATCCGGCCTGTAGACTCTAGAATTGCTCCCTTCGTCTGTATATCTAATTCAGCCCGTTGTATTTATTAATGATTCACCACCAATCGATGTTCATCTTATGTTTTTATCTATGTCCGATTTCATGGTGGAATGGCGACAGCGACTGTCGCAAACCAGCGCTGGGCACGCCATAATTATGGAGTGGCTGGAAAGACCTTAAGGCGTCCTTACCTTTCACATGACGTAGGTCCTCACCGGACATGGTAAGTTTGGGAGATTCCTGCACCGGATTCGTGCGGAAGAAATGCCCGGGTGCCACCATTGTGTGGACCCGGAGGACACGGTGGAGCATACGGTAGAGGTATGCCCGGCCTGTGCAGAGCACGACCGTGTCCTCGTGGGGGCGATCGATGGCAGCGATCTCTCGTGCTGGAGGTGATGCGAGGAGTGGCAGGCGGTCGCCTTGCAAAGGAGGAGACCGCACGTGCACGTGCGAGGCAATGGCCCTCGCACCCCAGTCGCCGGGATTCCGATCCCGATTTCCGGCCACCGTAGACGCGGGCTTGCGCACAACGAACAATGGGTAGCTTGCCGTCCGATCGTCCGGTAACCGTCTTGACCGAGCCCAAGTCGTCGAAGGCACGTAGTGTTCCACGCGCGCCTCAAGGAGATGTTAGCAACCATAGGGGCCCAGCCGGGTCGAAGCCTACTGGGGCCATGGGTGATGCGAAAGAGATCCCTGGGGCCCTGAAAAAACGAAAAGAAGGAGCAGGTGTGGGTTTTTAGTCAGTAAAAGTCTGAAACTATCTCCCGCCTCACCTAAAAGCGGGGGAAGTCATTAGAAGATATTCCCACCCGAAAAAAAAACTATGCCCGCTTTAGAGCGCCCAACGCGAGACACATTTTTATGCTATTACGTGACTAAACGTCGCGTTATTACACATCTTTCTTTAAATATTCTGAAAAAACGGATATCTTGTGGATAGTATCTAGGTTTCTATTGAAATGAAAATATTTTGTGTCAAGCTAATACAGTAAAGACTTCGGAAAATTTGCTATTTTTTTTCGCGAACTTTGGCTGTTTATAAGGACCGCCCATTGTGACACCCTATTAATTTTAAGTTCCTAATGTAATTTGTATTTTTGGTGTAAAATAAAGAATATCTATCTATTTATATCTCTATATCTATCTCAATACATTAAAAACCAAAGAAAATAAGTTTATAGAAACCTTACACTATTAATCGAAATTCTGAATAATGTATATTTCCAAAAAACTTGAGCTTAATTTTTTCAATAAAACATGATTTTTGTGAAATTCGAGTGAGTGACGGAATTACCGAATGCCAGCTGAGCGTTCGGGCGTCATCCTTTTTTTTTCGCATTACCTTTTTATCAAACATTCCCTTAGTTTGCGCTTGATAAAACACTAATCTTTTAAACCATATCACGTCGATGATAGACTGATTGAGAAGGCCCTTTTTAAGGAAAAATTGCTGAAGACAAGTCCCAGATTCGTTCCGAGGCCCGTGAAATTAGAGAGCCTCTGAGTTTGGCAAAGCTGCCTCGAGCCCCAATGGCCTGCGTGATCCCTGCAGTGACCAATAGGGATGTGCGTTTGCTCTCGAGCTATACTAAAGCGTCATTAGCATAACAGATCACATAAACACTGTGTAAAAGAGCACAGTGCAGAACCCAGTTGTAATCAATGTTCAACAGCGCGTTGGCCCCAGAATCGAGTCGAGACCACTAAAGCGAATGGGTATTGTGGCTAGCAGCCACAATCATCCAGGACTGCTATCTGATGTATGTTTATTCTGTTAGTACCTATTTTCTATTTGACTGCTGTAGTTTGTGGCGGATCGGAGCCTGCATGCAAGGTAGCAAAATAGGTTTTTTTTTTAAATTATACAATCTAGTGATTGGCTATGATCCCGCCTGAGCAGTGATAACTTTGAAGACATCTAAATTATAATTGGGCGGGAAGACCGAGAAAAAAAAAGGTACGGCCGTTTATGTCGCAAAAAAGGTATATTTTGACAAAGGGAATTTCTCTCAAGGGAATCAAAATTCATAGGGTAATTCCCGTTGACCTAGAATCCTGAAATTTGGCAGAAAGCAAGGTCTCATAGCATAAGTATGGGAAAAAAACTGAAAACTGTAAATTTGTAGTTACGTTACAAAAACAAAAACTTTTTTTGCGATTCAGAAAAATCTTCGTAACTCAATTCGGGAATTGAACTGTTTTCATAGGCAAGTTTGTACGGAATCCTCAGTGCGCGATTCCGACTCGCACTTGCCCAGTTTTATGTTCTTTTATTCACCATTTCTTTTTTTTTTTGTACTCAGTGCAGCAGTGATTTAAAAATATAAATGAAGCAGTCCAAACCCCACCCAAGTCTCGCAGGACTATGAACGCAAACTGATCTACAATTTCGAGGTTTATTTCAAAAGCCTGTTAAATCCAAAACTTATATTGAGGGTTATGATAAAGTTACACTCCTAAATATGATCACATCCTTCAAGTCTTTAAGTACATGCACTTTACATATTGTTTTGTGATGTAAAATGACTTTTGAAATAAGAGCGTAAATTTCTTTTTGTTCGATTAAGTTATAATTTATAATAATAAATTATAATGTAATCGAACACACAATAAAGGTATTGGTGCGTTAATTTTATGAAAATAGCAATATATATTCTGTGATATACATGTTTTTTCTGGACTTCAATGCACTATTTGACTATTTTATTGGATTTTAAAGGACGCAAAATTCCCTTTAACAATATTTTTACCGACGCAAAATGTAAAGAAGGACAATTTTTTTTAGGTATTCCTTTGGCGCGTATTCTTTTATCTGTCCACACCTTTATTCAGCAAGTAATTCAGGTCGATACTTTTATAGTTTCGCAGGAGATTGGAATGGGTTTTTCTGTTACCAAAGAGTGGGTCGTGATTGGAAGTGTGGCCAATTAATGGGAATAGGCTTGCCCCTGTCACGCAGCGTGAAGTAATACCATCCAACTATGGATGTGGGGCACAAGCCGCCCCTTTCAGCTTATTATATTTTCGAACGCAGACTGTTTCTGTACGGCAGGACGTCTCTATTTACTGGTGTTTGTAGGTCAATGATTCGTAATGTAGTGTATTTCGTAATACAGAAAACTACGTTATTGTCATAATTTATTAAGCTACTTTTCGTCCTCATCAGACAGCCTTTACCAAAGTGCACAAAAAATCTGCGAGTTATTTCTCTCAATTTTTTTCGATAGATCATAGTTATCATTATGTAGGTACCTAACAGTAAAAATATACAATGTCAAAAAAGTAATTAAACGTATATTTAAAAAAAATGTTAAAAACTGCTAACCGACACGGGAAGTTTAAACCCCCTGCCATATTGGCGCGCTTGTTGTGACGTCAAAGTCTATTATGATAACAAACTATCAAGCGGACAGTTTACACTGAAACTATACGTACTCGGTGATATGACGTTTGCTGTTATAGACTTTGCCTTCACTTTTTTCTTTCTTTTGTTCTGATCGAAAAATTGGAAAGCGACGCCATTCGCTTGCCAATTTTTTTAATTTCCCGCAATTATTTTACACATAAAAAAAACATTTGTCGCTAGTGCTAACTAATTTTAATTATAATGTAATAAATTTTATTAAAAATATCTGATCCTTATTATAAATCACATACATAATATATTCTGTATTGTTATTGCTGTCCCTTAGCTCCGAACCGGAGTCGGGCGTCTAATCTATCTCGATTATTTTTTGAGGCGATAAATCATCTAATGATTTCTCTCACTCTGAGTGGAGTGGGACATTGTGTCAGACTTTAACTGCCTAAACCCACCGGTGTTATTTCAGTTGCCTTTTGCGTTTCAAGACCACGGAAATTCTTTCGAACAATTCCGCAGCCTTAGCAGGCATCGGGCCTATATTTTAAGGTGGGAAATCATCCAACCTTCTCGCGCTCTGGGCGAAGCGGGAGGGCGTGTCAGACTTTTACTGACAAAAACCACACCTGTATCCTTCAATTTACCTTTGCTTTCTAGGACTACGGGTTTCCTTTTCTGAAATTCCCCGCGGTCCTAGCTAGCGGGCATCGGCCCTGCTGGGTCCCTACAGTTTGCTGACATCTCTTTGAGGAGCGCGTAGATCACTACGCGCTGTTAACGACTGAGCTCAGTCCGGTTAATTACCGAACGGCCGGACGGCGGGCTACCCATTGCTCGACGTCCGAAAGCCCGCGTCTACCGTGGCTGGTAGTCGGGGTCAGAGTTACGGCGGCTGTGGCGTGAGGACCTTCGTTTCCTCAAGCGTGCAGCCTCCTCCTTCGCTAGCATCCCTGCCTCGCAGCAGGAGGCGACCGCCTGCAATTCCTCATTGCTCTTGACCATAGCCCGAACCAGGGCCCGACGCGAAATTTCGGTGCCGCCGATTGCCTACACGAGGACACGGCGGTGCTCCACCTAAGACACGGCGGTGTTTCGCCCAAGGACACGGCGGTGCTCTGCCCAAGGCATTGGCCCTACTACGCCCTTTCGGTTATGCTGACAGCTCTTTACTGACGTCCTTACCGGAAGGCCCGACAGCAAGCTACCTATTGCTCATGATTTCGGCCACCTCTTTCACTCGTATGCAGAAGGAGGTGACCGCTACCTATTCCCTCGCCTTCCGTACTATGGCCTGAATCATGGTCAGGCTCTCGTGAAGGCGTTCGTCGCCGGTAAACGAGGTAGACTTCTACCGTATGCTCCACCGTTTCCCCTGCATGATTCATACAATGGTGACATCCGTGCGTTACTTTCCATCGAATCTAAAACTGGTAGCCCCAGCCGCCGAGATTCCGATTCCGAGTTCCGGCCACCGTAGGTGCGGGCTTACGGACGACGAGCAATGGGTAGCTCGCCGTCCAATCTTCTGGTAACCGCCCGGACCGAACCCAAGTCACGGAGGCTGTGTTCCACGCGCGCCTCAAGGAGATGTCAGCAACCGTAGGGGCCCAGCAGGGTCGAAGCCTACTGGAGCCAAGGGTCTGATTCTGAAAGGAAGATTCGGCCCTGGTATGAAAGGCAACGAAGGAATAGGAGTGGGTTTTTAGTCAGTGAAAGTCTGACACTATCTCCCGCTCCGTCCAAGAGCGAGGGATGTCATTGGATAATTTTTCCACCGAAAAAAAAACTTGAGAGCAAAATATGGTTGCTGAACAAGGTCTAGATCTAATTTAATCCAATGGATCTCCCGAGACATCGGTAATGCGTGATAATTTGTAACATGCCTGTTTCATGGCAGTGGGAATATGAACTCTGGATTCATAAACTAATTTAATAAGCCATTAAAGCTATCTGGACCAGGAGTAGCCATGGTGATTTATAGCAATATGAGAACATTAAAAACGCATTACGAAAACATGACTTTAGGCGGAAAATTTAACAGCGCCATATATAACGTGGAACGGATGTTTTGTATTTGGCGGATATTAAAAAAAATGCCATAATTAAAAATACCGAGATTGCTTGTTTACATAACATGCTACTTTATTAGGGGACAGCGCTGGTGGGTGACAACTTTGCTTATGTTTAGGAATTTTCTTTACAAACAACATTTTTTTTATTTGGAAGAAATTGCTTTCAATAGGTACGACAATGGAATGAAGGGAGATTGGAAAGATTTAAGGGGAGGAATTTACCGTACAGAAATACTTCACTAGAATCACACTTGTATTAAAAAACTGAAAGTTTGTGTGTATGCATGTGTGTGTTGTAACTTCTTCACGCGCGAATGACTGAACGAATTTCAAAGAAACTTAGTATACGGGTAAACCATGTCCTAGAATAGCACATAGAATAATTTTTTATCCCTAGTGATGTTCTTGTGGGACAATTTTCTACTTTTACGCATGCGAAGTTGCTAGTAGCAGCTAGTATAAGTACTAATTGCTTACTTGATGCAGACGTGATGTGAAGTTTAGGCTGAGGCTACAGTGACCAGCGATTTGCGATGCGACTGGAAGAGCGAAACGATTTAAATATAGTGTGGCTACATTGCACACATGCTTTACAACGAATTAGATGAGCAATTTATGAGGCTACACTGTAAAAGGAGAAAGACAGCGATTTTGCTGCGAAATCGCATTATTACTAATAGCGACAAGGCAGCTACATAGAAACGCTATAGAGGCGAAGTAAATGACGCGCGCGGGGGAGCTCGTTTGGTTCGGCAATCGCCTAGTCGTTGTCAGCTCTGTGAAGATATCGCTCACTTAGTAAAATTGTGTGTGTTGGCACATCTACAATAAGTGCGAAATTGAGTTTTAAGTTTTAACAGCCTAAGTGTTTAAAAGTGGATTGTTTATATCCTTAATTATATCTATGATGTCAACATCCTAATTTATATTAACAAAGATATAAAATGAACTCAGAACTTCATTTTAGAGATTTGTACAATGTTTGTTACTAGTTTCTGTAAACTAAGAAAAATGTAGATGTGCTAATATATTGCGAGGTGAGCGATATGTATTTTGAATAGCTTTGTCAAAACTTAAAAAAAAAATCTTAACTTAAGTACGAGCTATTTTGAAAAAGAAAATAATACAAGAAAGCACTTGTACTTCGGACACAAACAATTCAACGTCATTGTAGACAAAAATGTTCTTTCGACGAGCGATCAAAACAAACTGATTTGAATGCGTCGCCGCAACGTGAGCGATCGCCATCTTTAGCGCGATAATGTAGCCACTAGACAGCGAACCCTGTATACTTCTTTTTTTGAACTTTACGCAAAAAAAATCGCTCCTTGATTTAAATTCGCTGAAGTAGTGTAGCCACATAATATTACTTACAAGCGTATCCATCAGCGATCGATGTCTGTCGCCGTTGACGATACGCGTAATGTAGCCACAGACATATTAAGTAGCACTGTCGAACTTGTCGCGTAAGTGAGAAATTATCTAATAAATTCGCTTGAATTTCGCTATCGCTTTCGCTCATAATTTGATGTAGCCGATGCTATGATTACAGTACTATTGTTCCAATCGCTTACAAAAATCAAATATCGCTAGTAATATTTGGTGTACAGTGTAGCCATAAAAGTCAATTTCAATTATTTGTTTTAGTCGCTCGTGTATCGCCGCCGGTCGCATCGCTGTCTATTGTAGCCTCAGCCTTAGACAGATGTGTTGTGCGGTCTCCAAGTAACATGGGACTGAGGCTGGAAGTTGATCCGTACAGACTTTCTATTAGGGCTTGAGAACTAAGTTCACATATGAATCGATATACATAATTATTTATTTATCTCACTGCTAACGAAACTGATGAGGCCTGTTGTAGTTGCCGATATAACCTCTTCGGGTTCGTGAAAATCGTGAAACTTAAGTGGTAATGGGCAGGGCACATTGTTCGTAGAAAAGATGGTCTACGCGATGGTGCGACACATACAGGACAGTTCGTTGGGGCGACATTTGGGGGAGGCCTATGACCAAAACTGAACTTTTGGTTGGAATTATGATGATGAACATGACTGCTTTGTACCTATGCGTACACACGAAATAAGGTTCAGTTGAAAACCAGCGTCAG
Organism: Mythimna vitellina; assembly: GCA_949316375.1. Taxonomy (NCBI): domain Eukaryota; kingdom Metazoa; phylum Arthropoda; class Insecta; order Lepidoptera; family Noctuidae; genus Mythimna; species Mythimna vitellina. Next base: position 14,956,928 of record OX438686.1, read on the forward strand.
GTAACTGCCACGTAGTTGGTTTGATTTAATCTTTTAGATATTTGTTTTTACGTTCTGTGTACCTGTGTGTATCAATGCCAATTTTTTTATTCTTTCTTTTAATTTACATCATTATTTTTAGTATTGTGAAACCTGAATATTCAGAATCAGTAACTAAATCACCATGTTATATTTTTTTCCAAAAAATATATACTAAAGGTCACAAGTTACCACGACTAAGTACAGCAAAGGTCATCGCAGGTCATAGCAGGCATTAGGCGCCCGCGCACAGCTAGGTGTAGTAACAAAACTACCCCTCAGTCGCCCGGATGGCCCGGTGACTATTTATTTATTATATTCTTTATTGTACACCAATACATATACAAAAGGACACTAAACTAAGACACATACGTACATACAATGGGCGGCCTTATCGCATTCCGCGATCTCTTCCAGGCAACCTGGAATGGACAGTAAATTGCCTGGATAAGAAATGGGGCTGTCATTGTACTATGTATTTGTGCAGACAATCGGATAAAATAAAAAGCTTATAACTTTGTGATTTTTTATGATACAGTTATGAAATTTTGCACACAGATTCTTACATAAAAATACTAGACATGTGTTTCGGGTTTCGCATATACAAAAATTTATGTTGTATAATAAGAAGTACTTATTTAAATACTACTTGATTTAACTCCGGAAAACTACGTCTGTAGATGAGTAGGTAAGATTTGTGTCGTGAAACATCCGTTTCTAATCTCCAGTGCCTACAATTCCGTAGCATTGACCTAGCTACGCCGTATATTCCCGGAAAATAATGGCTGCCCCGGCGCGATGCATAGCTCCACGAAGTTGTAAAGGTGACTACAGAGTAATGTCAAGAGGGCGGTCAGGCACTCAGAGGTCGGTAAAGTACGACTTACAGAACTGTGGTCAACAATCCTTTAGACAATTTTGGTGTGGTATTGTAGGTACTGTTGCCAAGTTTTTTTTTCTTTTGTCTTTGCACGGTTTGTGTGTTTGGCCGGTGTTAAGTTTAGGAAGTATTTAAATAAACGTTTTTACTATCTGTTTAACTGATTTTGACTTCTATAGTGTTGATGACATATCACCTGGCAGCTGCAGTAAAGTTTGGTAATGTAACCACTTTTTTGCTTTTAATGCCATCCTTCATCATCATCATCTTTCAGTCGAAAGACGTTCACTGTTTGACATAGGCCTCCTCAAGTGTCGCTAGAATGAAAGGTCCTGTGCGTCTCGCATCCATAGGATTGCCGCAACCTTTACCAGGTCATCGGTCCAGCCGCCGGGCTATATCCGGCCACCATAGGGTGCGGGCTTGCGGACGTCGAGCAATGGTACCTATTGACGCTCGCCGTCTGACCGTCCGGTAACCGTCCGGTATTCGACGACGCGTACTGTTCCACGCACGCAAAACAGATTATCGGTCCACCTTGTAAGAGGCCTTCCAACTCAGCGTCTTCCGGTATGCCATCCTTATGTCTATGGAATAGATGTCGAGATCGGTTGAACAGACAGTAAAAAAGGTTTATTTAAATGTCGCTATACTATACTACTATATTTAAAATATCTAATCTTATGGCAAATGGAGTAGAGTTACATGACCGACACTTCTATCAGATTTGAAAGGTTTCTACTTACTTATCATCATCATCTTCCTGCCCTTGTCCCATTTTATTTGGGGTCGGCGCAACACGTTTTTTTTCTTCCATTCTATCCTGTCAACCGTCATACTATCACTAACTTTCTTTTCTTTCATATCACTGTTCACACAATCCATCCATCTTTTCTTTGGCCTCCCTCTCCCTCTCCACCCATCCACATGTATACTCATAACTCTTTTAGTAACATGTGTTTCATCTCTCCTCTTTACATGACCATACCAAGAAAAACGATTCACCTTCAACTTTTCAGTCACTGGGGCCACTTTCAAACTAAATATAATAATAATATGATAAATATCATTTATTTCTCTCATAAAGGTACATTGTAACAAGTATATTTTACAAATTTTGCCTGAAGGCTAAAAACCTTTGTGAGAGCTGGAGTCTGAACTAGGTTCGAGACCTGTATGACAGATCTCCAGGCCTTCTAATCATAATCGCATTTTACGGCACATAAACAAGAATCTTATGTTTGTAAGATTATGAGCAGGAGAGATTTATAAAATGACATGTTTAGTGTAAAGGAAAAGTGTCATTTTTAGTGAAATGTGTGTAGTGTATAATGTATGTGTGTGTGTTTATAATGAATGTTATTAAATTTACTTTATGATTTTGATGATACCTTCTGTGTCTTCATAGTCCAAATCAAGGAGCCTAAATATAAATGTAAAATAACAGTTCCCTACTGTTATTTTACATTTATATTTAGTAAATTCGTGCATATGTAAGATTTTATTTACTCTGTTGTAAACATAGGGACCAAGGAAATTATAGAAACGTTGAGCTAGCCTCGAATGAGAAGCAAACTTCCTTTACTATATTCATTTCTCACGTTATCCATTCTCGTCACACCGTCACATCCGTGAGGTGGATGTGTCACCTCAACATTCTCATCTCCGCTACATGCAATCTTTTTTCATCCGTCTTTTTCACAGCCCAACATTCTGATCCATACAGTATGACAAGACTTATCACGGACTTGTAGATTTTACCCTTCAACTTGGGGGGCATCCGTAGGTCACAAATTGTTCCAGTGACCTGTCGCCATTTCATTCATCCTTTATTAATCCGATGTGATACGTCTCGGTCTACCTCGCCATCTCCTTTCTACTTACTTAATGTCGATGAAAAAATCTTTCTATTTGAAATTTTGCCCAACGTTACTTCTTGATAAAAAAAAAATATCAACTACCCAATTCAATCAATTCTTAAATTACGCCTCACCAATTTGTACAAATTCAATCACGAATATCGATACCATTTCCTCGATTCCTAGATTCTACTTTCTAATTTCCTTAACAAGATTACAAAATCTTGTGATCATGATGAGAAAACCACAATGTAACCTCAACAAACTGCAAACTTAGGCATCAAACTTATCACGCTCTGCCGTTCAAACACATTCTCCAAACGTAAGCCACCTCCACACATTTGATATGCCATCATAGTGCTCAAATAGGTAACCGATCTAACAACTTTAATTAATAATGTTCCCGAACTAAACCAGGGACATAACTTGTTAAAATATTACTTGAGTTAATTCGCAAGTTTGTCACGGCTTTATGATGTATTTAGCTGATGTTCATGTCGCAGTCAACTAGCGAATTCGCCATTCACATTACAGCCTAGCTTTTTTACTGAACTACTAACTGCTCGAATGATATTCAGCCATTCAATCAAACAGCTAGGCAATATGCTGACGACGATTGTAAGTAAAATAAACTGCCCCACTGAGTGGGACTTCAATTTCTGTCGACAGAGTTTATTTTTTTATACCTATTATAGAGTTTCATTTGGTCGCTTTGCTTCCTAACTTTAGACTCCGTCATCTCCGGTCGATGCTCGTTAAGGACATGGAGAATTTCTGAAAAGGAAGCCCATGGTCCTATAACGCATAGGCAACTGAAGGACTCGGTGTAGTTTTAGTCGGTAAAAATGAGACACGGCCTACCGGTCCACCCTAGAGCGGGAGAAGTCATCAGATAATTCTTCAACTCAAAAAAGCCCCCGTTATCTTCTTCGAACCTAAGCTGTTCGTGTCGGCTTGCTCTAAGCTGATTTCCGTCACTTGGTTAGGATGCCCCGTATTTTTTCTGTTACATGATCAATCTATTGTATGAATGCTTTCAAAATTCTCCAGCCAGTTCATTTAATATTATATTAGACGGCTGAATATAATTCAATTCGATAGTGGAATGAAGCCGTTAAGCTATCAGGCTGGGCTGTATATATATATAACTGAATAGCGAATTAAGTGAGTTGGCGAAATTAATATCGATATTAATATCGCCAACTCACTTAATTCGCTGTAAACTATATTTTACGTGATGTAGCTTATTGTGCATGTGGTGTGTCAGTGAAGGAATTACTAGCTATAAACTTTAATAACTATAAACTTTCTAGTATTGACGTCGCTTGTGATAATTGTATGTACTTCGGTGTTGTAATTAAATATTATCTATATACATGTTGTGACTGATGCTAATAAAAATGCTAATAAATGACGGAGGCTAACCGTCGTCTCCTTCGAACCTAAGCTGTCTGTAAATGGGTGCCCCAAATCTTTTTCCGTTACGTGGTATACAAATGGATAAAGCATTAGCCAGCCAACTCATTAAATGTTGTATTAGACGCATCGGCTAAATATAATTCAATCTGCTTGGGGACGTTTAGCTATCAGGCTAGTCTATTAACTGAATGGTAAATTAAGTTAGTCGGATGCGATCCACATGAAAAAAAACTATAAAATTTTAAACTACTTTTTTATTTTCTAATTTTATACGTAATGGAAGACTCCATTACGTATAAGTTTAGAAAAAAAAAAAAAACTGTGCATGTAATCAGTCGGTATCGGTGTTGTATATGAGCTTTCGAGCGTCGATGTCGCGTATGATAAATAATTGTATGTATGTACTTATATGTCGTGATTAATTATTATTATTGTATTTCTCAGTAGCAGCCCAAAGTCTGGCTTTGAGCCCGGTTGACAATAGGCTTGCCGTATTATATGGGGCTTAAACTGGTGAAATGTGGGTGTACCGCCAAGCCTTCGCAGAATACAGATGTACCTATATAATATTAAGCCAAAAGTTCAGAGAACGCAGGAGCAATGTTTCTTATTGTATATAATTAATTACGATCGTATTTAAGAGGTGGATTATTTTTACCAAAATAAGTGACAGAATCCGAGAGATTTTCTTTTCTAAATATTCCGTGTTCCATTTGGTGTACCTAAATTGATTCGGGGTTTTAATTTGTTTCCTCATTTGCAGACATCTACAGTTGTATGCTTAGTACTCTATAAATAAGAGGAAGTAATGATTTATGTATTTACAAAATCCGACATATGTGATTTTATGAATTTACACTTCAGAAATAGAAGTTAATGTTAGGTAGGTAAGTATAAACTTTTGTCATTTTTTTTTTCATAAATGATGGAAATGTGACAAATATAAACCTCTATAAAATTTTGTTTTTAATATTTTGGAAATATATTGTGCGTGTCTACTTCACGCCCGAACCGTTGAATCGATTCAGATGTTTGGCACATAGCTAGACCATATCCTGAAACAGTAGGGTAAAGGGAGATATATTGGTGATATGTATGTAATGTGGTGATATTTTTTTAAACACAATATCATACAGTTAGATATTTATCCTCTTCACGCTCGTAACAACTCGCTAGCGCTATCTCGTGAATGTGCTTGCTTGGAACTGTGTGGTATTCAGATAAAAAAAAATATCACCGAATTACTTATATCACCAATATACCCTTTATCATACATAGACTTTTTTATCCCCGAAAGTATATTCTTTTGGGACAATATTGTACATTTGCGCGGGCAAAACTGTTGGCAGCGACTATTCAGTTCATAAAATCAAATAAAAAACCTAATTTAATATTTGAATAAATAAAAAACATGTTTTAAGCACAAAATCAAATCGCACCAGCAAATTATCAAAGAAATTCAATATTATAACGGACGAAAATAGCCCGAATTTGGCTGCGGTAATCGAAGCTGTTAAATGCCTAACTTCCTTTGATGTTTGCCTAAACCGCCATCAGAGTTGGCGGCTAAATCTCGCTATATGAAAGCGGACAGCAATTTAGTGATGTGAGTTAGTTATTGCTCGCTTTGAAGATTGTTTTTGGTAAAATTGATCAATAGATACACGACGCATATGACGTACCTTATCTTAGATCCTGGAAACAAGTTATGATTTGCGTGCTCTATATAAGATATTAAAAAACCTAATTAACCTCTCCGGCACCAGTGTACCGAATACGGTACACCTCATACCAGCAAACGTAAAATTTATTATGTAAAAATAAGGTTAAAGTCAGCTGGTGTACCGAATTCGGAACACTAGTGTCTGAATAACATATAGGGTCATTGGCATTAATTGATGTCATTGACAACTTTTTTTTTACATAGGAATTCATCAAAAGTATTCTCTCGCTCTGGAAAGAGAGGGAGTGACAGACTTTTACTGATTAAAAGCCACAGTGTTTTTTCAGTTTGCGCTTCAGGGCAAAGGTAATTCTTTCGAACAATCCGCAGCCTTACCAGACTTAGACCCTATTTGACCCCGTCAATCTTGATGACATCTCTTTGAGGCAAGTATGGTGTCAACCCGGACTTAGTCCTTACCGAACGGCGAGTTACCCAATGCTCGCCATCCGCAAGTCTGCGCCTCCAGAGTTCAGCGGGGCAGACCTAAATCGTGTTCTCCGGGCGATCCACACAATTTTGACACCCAGGCGTTTTTAGCCACTGAATCAGACAATGGAACCTTCCAAAACAACCGTCTCCGGTGAGGATCTGCGTCAGGCAGAAAGTCCGTCAATCATGCTGACATCTCTTTGAGGCGCGCGTGGAAAACAACGCGCTGTTGGGCGTCGACCCGGACAGTCACAGTAGGCTAATGAGTCTTGCTAGAGTACCTAAATACCTATTTATGTTTTTACTGAATAATTTTTGATGAATTTTTCGTTTTATAAAGTGATTACTAATTTTTATTTTGTGGTGGGAAATTATCTAATGGCTTCTTGCTCTCTAGGGCAGAATGGGAGCGTTGTCAGATTTGTACTGACTACAACCACACCTTTGTTCTTTCAGTTGCCCTTTGCAGTTTAGGACCCCAGGTTACCGCGTTCATAATTTCTGGAAAGTTTTAGCACTTTTACATCTGACTTACGACCGCCCGAGATATTTTATTATTTTGTTCTAGTTAATTTTATGTGTGCGTCTGCTGACTATTGTATTTTGGTAGTAGCTTACTTACCTATTGTCTAATGAAAATAGTAATAAAAAACGCCATCGTATAATTACAGTAAGCTTTTTTTAAACTTTGAAATGTATGGGTACGCTAAAAAGTATTTAAATAATAACTAAACTATTGCAAAACCAGCTTGAGGATTTCACAACTGTTTTAGACATCTCTATGCTTAACCGGTATTTGAGTTGGCTGTGCGGCGTAATTGAAAATCAATGCATGCAAGGGAACAGGCAATTGTGTGTTTAATAGCTTCATTATTGTATCTTACGTTCAATATCGTAAACTAATCGGGCATGGATGTCCATAACGAAGTGACTGATAACTTCTTAGGCTAAATAGTGAGGGTCCTATTATTTAAGAGAAGTATGAATAACATTTTTCTATTTAGAAGTATTGGCTTACGGTGAAAGAAAACACCATAAAGCGGCCTAGCTAGACTTAATAGTCTAGTCAAAAATAATTCGAATTTGAAGAAGAATTATCGCATCAAAAACACGTTGCGAACACTGAGTATGTTACTTTATACTTAGATTCTAAAGTAAAGAATAGATTAAAACAAAATATACACAATTCATTAATATTTAAAAATAATTAAGTGTTGCCAGCCAAGCCAATAAATAGTAGTTGCCTATCTCATATATATTAGGTACAGTCACGAGCAATAAGATATATACATTGTCACATTTTCTATCTATCTTAACTTCTGACAAGAAATAAGTGGAAGGAAGTGGAAGTTAAGAGAGATAGAAAATGTATATCTGTGCTAAATTTCATACAAATCCCTTCAGCAGTTTCAGCGTGAAGGTGTAAGAAACGTACACACAAACACATTTTGGAACTTTTGCCTTTATGATATAATTTTAGTATGGTATAAATACGTTGAGGTATTTATATACATATATTTTTTTTTGCAGAGATTGTTCACTAAACTAAGTAGTGGGTGACTGGATGAGCTTTTATCTAGGAAGAAGTATTGCCGTGAACTTATTAATCTAAAACATTTTGGATTTATTAAAATTTTTACCATTGATATCATCATTATCATCATTTCAGCCGAAAACGTCCACACCTGGACATATGGGCACGCCACAATTATGGCGGTAAGTCCCCTCTTTGAGGCGTGGTTGGAAAGACCTCACGGCATCCTCACATTCCGCATGACGCAGGTCCTCACCGGACACGGTAAGTTCGGGAGGTTCCTGCACCGGATTCGTGCGGAAACGACGCCCGGGTGTCGCCACTGTGTGGCCCACCCGGAGGACACGGTGGAGCACACGGTGGAGGTGTGCCCCGCAGAGCAACGCCGTGACCTCGTGAGGACAATCGGCGGCGGTGATCTCTCGCGCCGGGCCTTGGTTCAGGCCATGCTCCGGAGCGAGGAGGAGTGGCAGGCGGTCGCCTCCTTCTGCGAAGCAGTAATGCTAGCTAAGGAGGCGGCTGATCGCGTGAGGCAACGGTCCTTACGCTCCAACCGCCGCCGGGATTCCGATCCCGATTTCCGGCCACCGTAGGCGCGGGCTTGCAGACGGCGAGCAATGGGTGGCTCGCCGTCTGACCGTCCGGTAACCGTCCGGACCGAGCCCAAGTCGTCGACGGCGCGTATTGTTCCACGCGCGCCTCAAGGAGATGTCAGCAAATCGTAGGGGCCCAGCAGGGTCGAAGCCTACTGGGGCCACGGGTAGTGTGAAAGCGGAACCCGGGGCCCTGGGACGAACACACTATCTCCCGCTCCGCCCAAGAGCGGGGATGTCATTAGGATGATTTTCCCACCCAATAAAAAAAAAAAAAAAAAACACCTGGACATAGGATCCCCAAGCGTCGCCATAATAAACAGTCTTGTACGTCTTGAATCCATCATATTCCCACAACCTTCACCAGGTCGTCGGTCCATCTTGTGGGAGGCCGCTGATATAATGATCATCATTTAAGTCGAAAGACGTCGACTTTTGGACATTGGCCTCCCCGGTTCTATGCGTCTCACATCCATCGGCGCGACGCCCGCGACGCTCACCAGGTCGTCCGTCCATCTTGTGCGAGGCCTTGGCTGAGTCTTCCGGCACGTGGTCGCCACTCCAGAACTTTTCATCCCCATCGACCATCTGTTCTGCGAGCAATGTGCCCTACCCACTGCCACTTAAGTTTAGCGATTATTCGAGCTAAGTCGGTAACCTTGGTTCTTCTGCGGATAGCTCCATTTCTGATGTTACATTGCTCTGAACTCTCGTTGATATAATAAAATGTATCTCTGTATAGAGCCCCAACTCAACAAGGCTTAAAGTTCAATCCTATTTCTTCTCAAATATCGAACAGTACAGATAAATTTACAATACCACATTACAATTACGGTTATTAATTGAACATGATTGAAATTTCTAATTAATTGTTCATTTGACGTGGGCTTAATGAACACCGTAGGACCTATTAACGCGAGCAATCGGGTATTTCTGGTGCATACCTACTATAGTGTATGTTATGCGACGAGAATGCCTGATTGTTTGCCCGATATGTAATGACGTGCTTGTAGTTTTTTTCTATAGCCTTGTGTGAAAAGATGGAGTGAAATTCAAAAGCGATTTATTCCTACTTTCTATGAAAATTATGGGATATTGTTAGTTAAGCCGAAGCTAGTGGTCTCCTGCCAGCGACTTCACCCACGAGTGTAGACAATATAATATAGTCTAAGTCTCTCAGGCCTACTATACACGGACGCGTAGGTTCATAGACGCGTATACGTTATTATAGATACGGTTGATGTACACTTGCTCGCAGCTTACATACTAAACTATGAAAGTGTGTCGATGGATCGGCAACGTCGCACTGTCATATCGTATGTAAGCTGTGAGCAGGCGTACACTAAGCGTATAATGACGAATACGCGTCTATGAAGCTATGCGTCCGTGGACAGTAGGCTTCAGTGATAACAGGTGATACATGATTACTACCTGTTTTTTATATTTCTATGATTACTACACAGTCGGTACCTAAATAGGGGTGTCGTTAGCGAGGTAGGCCTAAAAATCCTAGGTAAAGTAAATAAAAAAAATAATAATAATTGAACCGGTAATAAACAAATCAATTAAATGCCAGTAGATTTCAATTTAATCGACAGTAGTAGACAATAGTTTAGACACTATTATTTTGTATCTAGACACTATATTTCATTGCCGGCACGCTTGGCACAGTGGTTGAGCGATTGACTGATGCGTTGCGTGTCGTGGGTTCGATTCCCGCACCGAAAAAAACATTTGCATTCAATTAGTCTTCAGAAACTAGTTCCGGGTCTGGGTGTATTGTATATATGAGTTTACATGTTTGTGAACGCTCCGACGACACAGCAGTAGTAAATCCTAGTAGAAGCAAGATTTTTTCACATCACTACATTTTATTTTTTCATTTTCAAACCAGTGTACATCCATGCTCAACATTAGAAAAAAAAAATGAAGCCATTTTATTAACCTAACAGCCAGTAATTATTTTGGCATATTCTGTGGTACCCGTGACATGTTCGTTTCTTCGAGTAACGAATATTCATGTAACGTTTGTACGTTGTAAGGAGGATTTGTTGTTCCCCAAGGAATCTTGAGACATTTATTAGGTAAAACCACGATCGATCAAAGTCTTTCTACTTCATTAATCATGCTCATCAAGCAACACTGCTGTTAGTATATTTTCTTCAAGATATTTACATTTTCCTTATTTCGTTAATGTTATATTTCGTTTTATAATCAACGTTAAGCTGGATATCGTGACGTTATTTTGAAACTGCTTAACGTAATGAAGATGCGGGCGTATATTTTATGTAAGACGTTTTTTTTTCAGGCGGTATGTTGTGGCAAAATCTTGACGGTTACAGTTCAGAGGCCAGTGACACCTACATTAATCGTCTATTATTATTTTAAAAAGAAAAGAGATTTAAATACAGGAGAATTGTGGTACCTGTATGTATATCCAAATGAGCTTAAGCGTCGGTCACATTTACTATTATTCACCAGCGGGCCATGTATTTTTTTTTTATTATTGTTAGGCTCGCGTTTGACCATTATATCATCTGATGGTAAGCGATGATATAATGGTCAAACGACTTATTCACTCTTGACTTAAAGACTGATAGGTTGTAGCTATCAGGAAATACAGACTCCGGCAGGTAATTCCACTCCTTAGCTGTACAATGTACGCATAATGAATGTGATCCCAAAACGCTTTGTATGTATGGGTGGGATGTCCACCATGTACCGATGGCGCAACGCCGTACGTCTAGCGGTGCAATGATGGAACGGACTTGTTGCAATTAAATTGTGCAATTCCAACGCACACTCCCCGAAATGTAATCGATAGAAATGTTTGAAGATATCTTATTGACTAGTATCAGTGTGTGGCTATCAAAGTATAGTATTCCATGTTGGAACTAAAGTTGATAACCACAGACTTGGTTCCAAGAGTAGCTATGCGAAGCCCTATCGTAGGGCTATTCGCTGATATTTCTATTAATAAGATAACATTACATCGTGATGTCCGATTTGTTAAAGACTATAAATGATATTTATTTGGCAAGTAGGTTTTAAAAAACACTTTTACACGTTTTATTTTCTTTTTTATTGGGTGGGATAATCATCTTATGACAAAACCCGCTCTTGGGCGGAGCGGGAGATAGTGTCAGACTTTTACTGACTAAAAACCCACTCCTGTTCCTTCGTTGCCTTCGTCCCAGGGCCCCGGGTTTCGCTTTCACACTACCCGTGGCCCCAGTAGGCTTCGACCCTGCTGGGCCCCTACGATTTGCTGACATCTCTTTGAGGCGCGCGTGGAACAGTACGCGCCGTCGACGACTTGGGCTCGGTCCGATTACCGAACAGTCGGACGGCGAGCCACCCATTGCTCGCCATCTGCAAGCCCGCGCCTACGGTGGCCGGAAATCGGGATCAGGATCCCGGCGGCGGCGGTTGGAGCGTAAGGACCGTTGCCTCACGCGATCGGCCGCCTCCTTCGCTAGCATTACTGCTTCGCAGAAGGAGGCGACCGCCTGCCACTCCTCCTTGCTCCGGACCATGGCCTGAACCAAGGCCCTGCGCGAGAGATCGCCGCCGCCGATTGCCCCCACGAGGACACGGCGTTGCTCTGTCCAAGCGGGGCACACCTCCACCGTGTGCTCTACCGTGTCCTCCGGGCAGTCCACACAGTGGCGACACCCGGGCGTCGTTTCCGCATGAATCCGGTGCAGGAACCTCCCGAACTTACCGTGTCCGGTGAGAACCTGCGTCATGCGGAAGGTGAGGACGCCGTGAGGTCTTTCCAACCACGCCTCAAAGAGGGGACTTACCGCCATAATTGTGGCGTGCCCAAACACAAGTCACGTTACGTTTTACACGTCAATTTTTTCGTCAGTTTGGATGAGTCAGACTAGATGAGGCCAGCCTCTCTAGCCAAGTTACGATCGTTTCGTTTGCATCAAATGCCTCGGGTAGGCGACGCCTCCGATTCCTTTGTTCTGACCACGTGACTGAGTGTTGATATGACGTCAGAACAAAGAAATCGGAGGAGTGGCCTACTGGAGGCGTTCGACGCAAACAAAACGATCGTAACTTGGCTAGGGGGGCAGTATCTAGTAGTCTCGCATGTTCCAGTTTTTGCTAAGTTTATCCAGGGAATTATTGACCACGTATTGACCGAATTAAAACAGTGTGGGTATGAAAGCGTGCAGGTTGGAATTGTTATATGACGAGGATATAAAGTAAGTATATATTGAGGTTTAGGTATTTTGTTACCATCCGAAGTACGTTATAGAAGAAAATGGTGTAATAGCCGTTTTTAGTAATGCGTAAGTGACGCACAAATGAATTTATAGGTATACGAGTATAATGTTACTGATACTAGGCACACGTATGTTTGTTTTCTGGTAAGAAATCAACAAATGGCTCCTCTCGTTCTGGGTGGAGCGAGAGGAGCATCAGACTTTTACTGACTAAAACCCACTAGTGTTCCTTCTAGAAAGAAAGAAAAAATGTTTATTCGTACCTTACACATACAGTAGAATTTTAAATATGAAAAAAAAATACTTTAAAATCTGTGCAAGGCCAAAAAGGCGCTTCTATCAGTTACCTACTCTTTGCGTTCTAGGGCCACGGTAACTCCTTCGAATAATACCGTAGCCCTCCCCAAAAGTTGGTCTGGGTTAATTTAAGAATAGTACCCGATTTTAAATGATACTTACTATTCAATAATACGTCATCATACACTTGTGTTATTATAATTTCAGCTATTTTCATGTGTTGACTTAAAATAGCTCCAAATAAATTTCAAAGTCTTCAAGATATTATCCATTGCTATGTTATTATAATAACTTGACCTGTTTACTTAGAAAACATTTCATTTTAATATTCAAGTTGTTAGTTTCAAAACGGTAAACCCAGTTATTTTGGTATAAGAGTCGATGAAACCTTCTATTTTGATATTAAACAAACAATTAATCTAAAAGCAGGACGACATAAAATGATATTCGTGTACAATATCTAATAGAATTTTTGTTTTAATGATTTATAAGTAATTCTCAAGATAAACAAAACATAAATTAAATAAAAAGTAAATAGTCAAAAAACAAAACAATAAAGGTTTATCCAGTCCACATTAGGAGGTGTACAATAAAGTATATATTTGTCGGCTGGGGATGCCGATCATCATTGAAGCTCTGTCCAGGTACTCTGTTTTGTGGGCAATGGCTGGGTATCGAGCAATAAACCAACTATTCCAGATCACACAACTGATTTATTATGATGCAAGCTTTAGGTATATACTTCACACAACGAGCCGTGAGACAGTCCCCGAGACTAGACGTTTTACGTACGGCTGCCGACAGAGGAAAGAGCCCCGGACCTCTGCGGTCGGCACTTTTATCTGCTCGGTTTGTGCAAACGTCAGCGCGGATTCTGTCAAAGTGACATGTGTCACTTTTCACTTAGCTCGTTCATTCGTTCTCAAGCTTCCGTACTATTGACTTCACCGACACGGCCATCCTGCGGAACACACGTTCTTGTGTGTTAGTTTTCATCGCCACCTCAGCTAGAAGATGTCCATTGACGAGACGGTCCAACAAGCCATCCGTCACTTTGTTCATCATCACCACTTCAGCCGGAAGACATCCACTGACGAGACTTCCAAACAAGACATCCGTCTCTGTGTGTTTCTCTGAAACAACAAATTTAGCATAGTATATAGCATAGGTATACTTGATCCACTCTTCCATTTCTGACCATCATGACTTCAAACCTTTCTCATGAAAAAACTAATATTCTCTGACGATCAATGTTACAGTAAAACTTTACTCAATAAATCAAATAATAAAAAAATGGGTAATACAAATCGTCACCCAGTCAAGTTCCTTGTTCTCATCTTAAAGCCTTAACTCATGGGGTGCTCCCCCCATGAGTAAACCACTCTAACGCCGCGGCACTCATTGTCGAACTGCAATCACAACTACTCTCTCACATGTGCATCCACCATCGGTCAACACCGTGGATCACATTGAGTATCACTCACTGACTACCCACTATGACTTCCGTCAGACTGCGATCCCACGGACTACTTGGGTTACCCCAAGATAGACACCGATTTCTACCGGGTTACGGTTACGTTAGCTACTGGAACCGTCAACTTTACTGCAGCCGATAGAGAACTTTACTCGCGTGCTCCCCTCAACTTAGGCTTGCTCATTACCACTGTGATCACTATCTACTTCGATTGGTACACAACTTTCAGGCATCTTTCTTAATCTATCGTGGCACTTTTACAATACACACAACCAATCAAACTAATCCAAAACACTAATCATTAAGCTCTACATATGATCTCTGGCTACTCATAGCCCAGTAACCTCTGTTACTCAACCATTTTTGCGTATCGCTCCAGGATTACCAAGTCTTTCACGACTTAATTGTTTCTCACAATACGTCCCAGATTTGATCGCAATTTGAATTGAATACCGCTTACTTATAGACTACTGTGACCACTAGATACCGATTTCTTTAAATCCCTGAAATTTCTACACTCCATAATATTTCATTTTTTGTAGTAGCATATTAAGAAATCACATGTTCTCTTCAATTTAGAAATTCAGAAGATGACCTTTGATGACTGTCTTTGTTTATTCTTAAGGAAGTCTAAAAAGTTTTTAAGTTTTCTTATGAAAAATACCCACATCACGAAAAACTGAAAAAAAAACATAAACATTTTGCTGACAACATTGTCGTATCTACAAAATTAAATAATTGGTACTCCGCACAATCTCAGCAATTTTTAATAAAGAAAATAATAACACCTAAGATTCTTCCTCGAGCATTTTTAAAAAATACCCTCACGTAATAAGAGGCAAGGATCGTCACGGGTCATTTTAGTCCGATATGATGGCTTGAGGATTTCAATATGCGGCGTATTTGAAATATCTCCGGGCGACGGCGTTCCTGGACGGAACGTCTACGGGGAAACCACGGTAATCAATTAAATTTCTCGAATAAAATATTAAATTAAATTCCTTTCTTTGTTGTCGTGCCATTTTTAGGAAGTATATTCTTGCAGTCGTCATTTTAAGTCTTGTGACATATTTACCTACGGAAAAAAAAATTACTGGCATATATTACGCCGTTGCCGTTTTTCAAGCGTGAGCACGCCACGCAAATTTCTGTCACATATTTTTTTATATATATGTTGCTAAACTTAGGTTTTGAAGAGGCGCTATAGCGAGACTGCACGAACGTTTCGCATCTGTTTTTTTCTAATTGGATTTCAGATCATCTAAAGGGAAAAATCCTTTGACCTCGTTTAGCAGGCTAATGGAGACCTGCCTCATCACTCGAGAGACGTTTTTAATTAAGTTTTCCGCACCCACCCATGTATTAGTTGACTTAAATATTGGACAGAAGAGTTTCACCATTGACTAGATTACGTACGTACACTCTAGTAGTAGTAATTAGCCTATTGTGTCCTATTACTGGATGAAGTCCTCCCTCTCCCATTTTTTCACACACGTCTGTCCTCGGCCATTGCGAGCCAGTCCCTCCGGTAATAATTATTCTGGTAGTTATTGTTTTTTTCATTCAAATAAAATATTGTGAGAATTTCCCTTAACGATACATGAATGTGGGTTAAATCCTTAAACTAGGACATCCTGTGTAACGTAAGTCAAGTTTTCCCTGGTTATAGAAAACAGCATGGTAATACTTAAGAATTTTTATGATTCTTATTCTTATTGTATAGCAGAGCAGCAGAGCTTTTAACACACAATTTGCTGAATCAGAATCAATGTTGGTCTAGAAGAACAACCAGCTAATAAACTAAGATAAATTTTACGTTCAAGAGGGCTAATTTCTATATGAAGCCAAGTAAATACATAAAAGCTAGTAATGCGACAAGTTAAGTAAGTAGCCGACCAGTGTGCCGTGGCGAACGCTTCCAAGTAGCTTCGTGTGGGTATAGTTAGTTCCAGTAAACAAACACACAAGTCGCTGCAATCGTGATGTGACCATCGCCCAGATGCTGTTGTCTGGATCAGGATGTAGAGCTACTGGAAGCGGCTTCCAAATTTTTAATTCCATATATTATAACAAATTAAATTAGATCCAAAACGCACCAATTCTAAAATTATCAAATAATATTGTGGGCAGAATATTTTTTAAACTCAGAGCTTTCTATCTACCTTAAACAAAGATTCTTACTAATTGGTTTAGGACCAAGTTGAGAAAATACCGGTTTTGGTTCCTGACTGCTGAATAAAGAATTCAAATTCTGGACTGAAACTCCTAAAATTTAAATTAGTAACCGGTCCTTACTCATCTTGTGCCATGAGAACGCGACAAAGTCAAAGTAGGGACGTAATTACTTACAAGAGAAAATATAGATTTTTTGAAGTGCTTATGAATTTTAAGTTGTTAACACGACCTTTGATATAATCGTAGCTTGTTATGATGACACTTTCTATTTATTGCATTCTTTTTTAATCTTACATTTTACTAGAAAATGTATGAATGACGTAGAGTTTTCCGTTTATATAATTAATTATCAAAAATGTCCACTGCGGCTGGAAATAGGTCTCCCCTAAGCGTCGCGACAGTGACCGGTTACCACCAGGTCATCGATCCACTTTGTGGGAAGCCTTCGCGTTCGAAATTCCAGAACCTTTCGTCTCCATCGACCATCTAGTTTGCGGGAAATGTGCTCTGCTCAATGCCAGTTATTTTATTGAAAGCTGAATATTTGTTGAATACCTCAACAAATTTTCAGTATACCTATATGCTTTTTTGAGGACCGTTGCCTCACGTGGTCGGCCGCCTCTTTTGCTAGCGTTACTGCCTCGCAGAAGGAGGCGACCGCCTGCCACTCCTCCGCGCTCCGGTCCTGTGTGTGTGTGAGATCACCGCCGCCGATCACCACCACAAAGACACGGCTTTGCTCTGCCCAAGCGGGGCACACTTCCACCGTGTGCTCCACCGTGTCCTCCATTCAGTATATATGTCAATAAATATACAGAACTTATGATCATTTTGGTCGCAATATTTATATGTTAAACCTTTTCATTTCCGAAAATATCTAACTTAATTCTTATCTACAAAACGTTTACGATTGAATGGATTACAAAAGGTAATCTAATCATGAGATACCTAATAAAGTGGGCTGTTCTTTATACTTCATTAATGTTCATCAAAGCAAGTATTCATTTCCCTTGAGCTTTTTGTTGCGAGATTATCAGATACATGTAAAATATTTTATACTAGTGAGCTGCCCCGCCTTTGCCCGGGTTAGATTATAATACTAACATGTTTGTGATTGACACAAATATTTACAGACGGGGTCTGCTAACGAGTTGCGCGATAGTTCGGAAAAGTACTGGAGCCCAGGAACGCAAAGGGCAACTGAAGGAATGTGAGGCTTTAATCAGTAAAAGTCACAATCGCTCCACTTAGATGTACAAAAAGGGTTGCCAGCGAGCAATAGAACGAAGTATTCTCGAAGTCAACACCTCATAAGGAATAGTATACTTCGTTTCTAAACACATATCGCAGATGTACATATGTAATTCAGCCGCCAAACTAAAATAGAACTGCGTAGGCCATATCTGCCGTATGTCACAATAAAATTGGGTGATGGCAACCACTGTCTGGATCTCGAACAACAGGAACTGGCGACGCGGTAGACCCAAAAGGAGATAGACTTATGCGTATAGGGGTATTATTATTACGTGGTTGTGCGGTTTTACAAAAACTCACAAAAAAAAAAGTTTTCTGGATTTTTCTAGGAAAGACGAAAAAATAGAGACCAAAATTTTCAGCCGAATAAATTTCGTACACCCGTGTGTACAGTACGGCAATTTAGCGTATTTCAAGGTCACTCAAGTTGCACAGACGTGTGTATAATTGGCGCTCGAGGGGTGCATAATAGTATAATCAGCCTTTTAATATTCCCACTGCTGGGACTCAGGCCTCCTCTCTCTAGGAGAGGGAATGGGCCGTAATCCACCACGGGGGCCCTGTGCGGATTGGTGAATGTCACATCTTCGAATTTTTGGTTCTAGGACATGCTGGTTTCCTCACGATATTTTCCTTCACCGTTTTGAGAGCAGTAGTGATAAAATAAATTACACAAAGTAATGCGCCTGGCTGGGTTTGAATCCGCGACCATACTTGTAAGGTCGGCCACCACTGCTCAACGAGGGGTTGCATTGACTAGATTTATCTAAGGATAAAAAAAAAGTGGAAAAAAGGAAAGAAAGCCACTGCCAAGCAGTGGTAAACAACAAGCTGCAGACAGGCCTCTCCCAAATATTACGTGTACGTAGTTTGGTTGAAGAAGAAGGACTTAGTAGGGCATTACTTCTTTGTCTTATCCAGTCCCTCTACATCAGTGCACTAAAGCAGTGCTGTAACTGTATCTTGTACAATAAAATACCGTTTACATTTCTGCTTTGTTGTTCACTTGTTTGCTGGCGACCGTCCTCCCAACCCGTGAGGATAGCCACGTTATTTATTCAAGAAATTCCATATTTGCATACCTATTTAGATATGTTGTATAATTTAGCCGACGTAATGTGAAGTAATAAAATGGGCTGGTTGCTATTCCTGTGAAAAATGGTACTTTTAGCTCAAGTTTACCGAGTTTTTTTACTACTGTTTTGGACTTTGACTGTCCATAAATAAACTTTCAGACAGTACATATTCTAGGGCTCGGGTATGTTCGAAAAACTTACCATGGCCCTGGAACACAATGGGCCACTGAAGGAACACAGGTGGGTTTTGGTCAGTAAAAATCTGTCCGTCCCTCTCGCCCCAGCCAGAGCAGGAGGAGCCATTTAATGATTTCCCACAAAATGGAAAGACGTTCCATATTATTTCTCCTGATGAGTTATAGGCCTTCTTTCTTGTGTAGAGAGGGCTATTGACTGTAATCTAGCTTACGGATTGGTAGATGTCACATGTTTTAAAATTTTTTGTAGGCAGTTGTAATATAATCAATAATGTAATTTACAAATATATTTAACCAATTTTTATTCTTCTTCTGCGAAGCAGTAATGCTAGCAAAGGAGGAGGCCACACGCGCGAGGCAACAGTCCTTACGCCTCAGCCGCCGCCGGTATTACGACCCCGATTTCAGGCCACCGTAGGCGCGGGCTTGCGGACGGCGAACAATGGGTAGCTCGCCGTCCAGTAACCGTCCGGACCGAGCCCAAGTCGTCAACAGCGCGTACTGTTCCACGCTCGCCTAAAGGAGATGTCAGCAAACCTTAGGGGCTCAGCAGGGTTGAAGCCTACTTGGGCCAAGGGTCTGCTTCTGAAAGAAAGTCTCGGCCCTGGTACGAAAAGCAACGAAGGAACAGGAGTAGGTTTTTAGTCAGTAAAAGCCTGACACTATCTCCCGCTCCGCCCAAGGGGGATTTCATTGGATGAATTTCACAACGAAAAAAAAATTTTTTTTCCATAAATTCATGTATTTGTGTATTTTATTTAAAAAAATATTTGAATACCTGTAGGCTTAGGTTAAATATGTCTTAGGTCTATAACTATCACTATAAAGACTCATGTAGCATATTTATTGCAAATAAAGGATTGGTGATTGATTGAAAATAAATTACACAAACGGTTAGTTCAGTATGAATAGTGCACGTTTCCCATATAAAAATAATAAATATCCACAAGCCTCGTTGCAATTGTTGCTGGTAATCAAAACCTAGAGTTAAACTAATCAATTCACATATTAATTTGAACTAAACCAAACCTATATAATTTACTCAATTACCAGATCAATCAGTTTCATAACAGTATCAAAACCACAGATCACTCCAACGTTATAAATACTCGAACAATTACAAATTAATTATACCGAATAGAGCTTATTACACGGAGCGCTTAACAAACTAAAGTTGGTTTAAACTATTTCATTCAACGTATAATGTTAGTTCGGAACTTCCGAGGCAAATTCTTGGGTACGCCAACGGTTTAAATTGTACCATTCGATACATTGCAAATAACGTTTAATGAGTTTTTGACTTGTCTTTATAAACTATTTTGCCCAAAATGTTTTATTCACAACTATTTCTTAACTGGCCGCCGATTTCCGGATGGTAATTGCACGTAATAATGAGTTTGCTGACGACCACTGTTTGCCAAACTTATGGCAGTTTGACTCTAATTGAATGGATAGACAACTATTTTAATAGCCGCTATTAATACTTCTGGGAAGGCTCCATTCTGTCCACAAGAATTTTGGTGGTTTATTCTTCATTAAGTTTCGGGTAACGTACAGTTAGTAACCGAGAAAAATTTGAATATGGTTTTCACCCACGTCCGCATGTGAAAACAACATCTTTTACATAAAAAAATGCAAGGCCATCAGTCGGTCAACATGCTCCACATTTTTCTATTCTGGCAGAGCCCGCTTGCACCTCTGCAGCGCGAGTGTTCATACAGTCATATTTTGTGCAAACACCAGCCATTTCGGTGCAGTGTACGAAATAAAATTCTGTGTGGGTGACGGCCGCTATCAACACAAACGTGTCTAAAAATGTCCGTGTACGGAGAAGGTCTGTTTAGTCAACAATTTGAGGTCGGATCGGCACATCAAAGCGTTTTTGAATTTCAAAGTCCGTTTCACGCTTTGGCTTTAGGTCGCTCCATTTGTCGATGTATTTTAGCTCGCAAATGCATTTCTGAGACTTGCAGCGCACAGTTTAGGTTCTACAAGCAAGTAAGAATACCTGAAAATACAAAACCAAATGAAAATATTATAATATCTAACTTCTGCCATTGGTTTTTCCCGCGTGATAAATTATCGCAAGGGAAAAGAATTCAAGAAAGAAAGAAACCATTTATTTGAGACTATATTCTATGTACAGTTTAAGGAAATGGTCTACCAAAATATTAACGAAATTCATTCAACTGCTTAAACATTTTTTTTGCGGTTGGTATCATTCAATGACTTCTTACGCTCTAGGGTGGAGCGAGAGGGCGTTTCAGACTTTTACTGACTAAAACCACACCTGTGACCTGTTCAGTTGCCCTTTACCTTCTAGGACTATAGGTTTCATTTTTAGAAATTCCCCGTGGTCTTAGAGGGCATCGGCCTAGCTGGGCCCCTAAGATTTTGCTGACATCTCTTTGAGGTCCGCGTGGAACACTGCTCGCATTCGATTACTCGGGCTCGGTCTTTACAAAATGGGCGAACGGCGGGCTACCCATCACTCGTCGTCAGTTACCCCGCGAGCCGATTGAACGTAAAAAAGTGATAAACTTACACACACACACACAATCATACAAACTTTAGCCTTTATAATGTCAATGTGATTATGTACTAACTACGAAGCTATGATAATACCTCCTAAACTTCAAGGCGACGTTAGAGGAAATAGTTTGCTTAGGACAAACACTATGCACTATGCTCGTAACTTAGAGACTATAAAATTTAATGGATCTGTAGCTATTGTGGCTAAAGTATTTAAGTAAAGACACACTCGATCAAATTGGGTTTAACGAAAATCTCTTTTGAACGCAAACACGACGGTTTGGCGAGTTTGCCTTCAAATAGCTGTGCTAGCAGATTTAACGTGCCTGAGGAAACAAAGCGAATAACCACGGTCCGCGCCCATTGAGTGTTTTTGGCATTGTGCGCTTACATCAGCGAAATTTTATCTATATTTTTCAGGGGAAAATAATGGAATTTATCACTCGCTAAAACAATAAATGCTCTTGTAGGTATTTTTCCTAACTACACAAAGAGTTCAACAGTATTTTACCTAATAAAATAAAGCTACTGTAGTGGGTAACATTTTCATACATAGAGCTAGTGTTGTCGATAGAATTGTGTTCCCCTCGTGTCCATTTTATTACTGTTGTCTTTTATTATTTTCATCAATTCGGTTTAGTTTAACACTTAAAATGTAAACAGTGTACAACTCATCGCACGATTATTCTCAAAGCATAAAACGACTGGACTTACAAGTTGTAGGAAACCCAGCCAGGCGCATTATTTTGTGTAATTTATTTCATCACCACTGCTCTCAAAACTGTGACGGAAAATATCGTGAGGAAACCGGCATGTCCTGGAACCAAAAATTCGAAGACATGTTTTTTTTTTTTTTTTTTATTGGGTGGGAAAATCATCCTAATGACATCCCCGCTCTTGGGCGGAGCGCGAGATAGTGTCAGACTCTTACTGACTAAAAACCCACTCCTGTTCCTTCGTTGCCTTCGTCCCAGGGCCCCGGGTTTCGCTTTCACACTACCCGTGGCCCCAGTAGGCTTCGACCCTGCTGGGCCCCTACGATTTGCTGACATCTCCCTGAGGCGCGCGTGGAACAATACGCGCCGTCGACGACTTGGGCTCGGTCCGGACGGTTACCGGACGGTCAGACGGCGAGCCACCCATTGCTCGCCGTCTACAAGCCCGCGCCTACGGAGGCCGGAAATCGGGATCGGAATCCCGGCGGCGGTTGGAGCGTAAGGACCGTTGCCTCACGCGATCGGCCGCCTCCTTAGCTAGCATTACTGCTTCGCAGAAGGAGGCGACCGCCTGCCACTCCTCCTCGCTCCGGAGCATGGCCTGAACCAAGGCCCGGCGCGAGAGATCGCCGCCGCCGATTGCCCCCACGAGGACACGGCGTTGCTCTGCCCAAGCGGGGCACACCTCCACCGTGTGCTCTACCGTGTCCTCCGGGTGGGCCACACAGTGGCGACACCCGGGCGTCGTTTCCGCACGAATTCGGTGCAGGAACCTCCCGAACTTACCGTGTCCGGTGAGAACCTGCGTCATGCGGAATGTGAGGACGCCGTGAGGTCTTTCCAACCACGCCTCAAAGAGGGAACTTACCGCCATAATTGTGGCGTGCCCAGCACGGGGTCGCGACAGTCGCTGTCGCCATTTCTCCATGAGAACTCGCCGGAGCTCTGTCCGCCATGCTGCGACTTGTCGCGGCAGCGGAGTTTCGCCCCGGCGTTGCATCTCCATGCGCCGTTCGTGCATGAGTGCAAGGACTGTTGCCTCCAGATCCCATGGTCGCTGGCCAGCAAGGAGGCTCGCCGCTTCGCGGGAAATCGTCCGGTATCCTCGTACCATCCGTATGGCCATGACCCTTTGGCACGCGTTCAGCCGGGCCGCCGGCTGCTTCCGCAGCCCCGGCGCCCACACCGGCGCGCCATAAAGGGCCATGGACCGAACGATCCCCGCGTAGAGCCTCCGGCAGGAGGCGTCTGGACCCCCAAGGTTGGGCAGGAGCCGCCCGAGGGCAGCCCCAGTCCGATTTAGTTTGGGAGCCAGACGTCGGAAGTGCTCGTCGAAATCCCACCGGCTGTCGAGAACGAGTCCCAGGTACTTCATCGTTGACCCGACGCCGATGTGGACTCCTCCCACCGTTAGCTGGGAACCCGGTGGTGGCGCGTTCCGAGGGCCGTGAAAGCACATGGCCTCGGACTTGTGCAATGCCACCTCGAGTCCCAGCTCCTGGATCCTGCCAACGACTGTCGCGACCCCGCGTGTCGCTAGTTCGACCGCCGCCTGGTACGACTCTCCCCGCGCCAGGACCAGCGTGTCGTCTGCGTAGCAGACCACGCTGACCCCGCCAGGGAGGTCGCCGCGCAGCACGTAGTCGTAGCCGATGTTCCACAAGGGCGGCCCTAGTACCGATCCCTGCGGAACACCGCACGACATCTCTCGACGTTCCCACTCCCCCTGGTGACCAGGGTAGGTGATGTACCTGTCTGACAGGTACGCCTCGACCACACGACAGAGGTAGTCGGGCATCCGGTGATACCGGAGTGCCCTCCCAATGCTACTCCAAGGCAGGGAGTTGAAGGCGTTGGCGATGTCCAAAGACACCGCCACGACACACCTGCCCTGGGCCACTGCATCCCCCGTCGTGAGAGCTCGCACGCACATGATGGCGTCCACCGTGGAGCGCCTCCTGCGAAAGCCGAACTGGCCGTCCGCCAGATCCGGCCCCACCCGTGTTAGGTGTGCGACGAGGCGGTCTGCAATTACTCTTTCAAAGAGCTTGCCCACCTCGTCGAGCAGCACAATGGGCCGGTACGCGGACGGAGAGTCCGCAGGGCGCCCCGGCTTCGCGATGAGGACCAGTTTCCCCGTCTTCCAGCGAAGTGGAAACTGGCCCCTCTCCAAGCATGCGCTGAAGAGCCCTCTTAGTCGAGGCCCGAGAGCCTCCATGGCCAGGACCCATGCCTTCCCAGGCAAGCCGTCGGGTCCTGGGGCGGTATTCTTGGCACTCAGCCTTCGTACCGCCACTCTCATCTCTACCTCGGTCACCTCTGGAGCGTTGTCGTCGTCGTCGCCATCGTGGTCCGCGTCGGACACCGCTGGTGGCGGAGCCATGGGCGGGGGAGAGTGTTCCCCTCGCGTGGGGAACAGAGTGCTCACCACACCCTCCACGAGCTGGGGCCGGAGACTCTGCGTCAGCGGGGGAGCCCAGGGGCGGAGTTTGTCCCGTACCAATTTGTACGGGCGTCCCCATGGGTCCCCATTCAGAGTCCCCAGCCACACGTTGCGGGCCTCAAGTTTGGCCCGCCTTATCTCCGCTCGGAGGGTGCGCTTTGCCGCTCTGTATCCCTCGTACAGCTCCGCCTCTCTGGCCTCCGCATCCGGTGGACGGATGCGGCGCCTGCGGTATCTGGCATACCGGCGTCGCGCGGCATTGCACGCGTTGCGCAGTGTCGCAATCTCCGGCGACCACCAGTATACCTGGCGCTGAGCAAGTCCTGGAGGGACTCGGGGCATTGCTGCGTCGCGAATTTGCGACATGGCCTCCCGGAACCACTCTGCCTCGACGTCTATGTCGACAGGCCTGTCCGGTGCTTGCACCCAGGCCTGTACCGTCGCGGCTTCCAGGAGGAGCTCCCGGTCCATCTGCCTCAGCGCCCACCGCGGACCACAAGGGTTCTGTCGGACCGGCGCAGTCGAGGTTTGGGCGGAGACGTCAAACCGGATGTACCGGTGGTCTGAGAACGTCTCCACCCCCTCCATAACGCGCCAGTCGAAGACACGCGGCGACAGAGCGGGGCTGGCAAACGAGATGTCCACCACTGAGTCGCCCCGCATCCGCACACACGTGGGGACAGAACCCCGGTTTAGGACGACCAGGCCTGTCTCCAGAGCCCAGTCCTCCACCATCCGACCCCGCTGGTTCGTGAACCGGGAACCCCAAGCCAAGTTCTTGGCATTGAAGTCCCCGCAAACGACCACGGGGAGGGAACCAAACCCAGCGACGACGGCTTTCAGCTCCATTAGGGAGATGTGGAGATCGCCGAGAGATCTGCTCGGGGACAGGTAGACGCCTACCACTGCAATGTCCCCGAACCGTGCTGCCACGCAACCCCGTCCCCTCGTAACGGCCTCGAGGGTCGGGGTACCGGCGGCGGCCGACGAAATTAGGGTCACCGAGCCGTCCAGGTCCCGCACCCAGTCTCCCCTGGGCAGGATATTGTACGGCTCGGAGACCACGGCGATATTGATCGACCACTGCGCCATGCTCTGGAGCAACAGATCCTGAGCGGGGGCGCAGTGGTTGATGTTCGCCTGGAGGAGAAGTAATGGAGCCGTTATTGGCAGTCCATCACAGTCTCCTCTCGAGCCCCCCGTGAGGGCCCTGCCGCGATGGTTGCGGCGGCGACAGCAGCAGCTGCCAAAGAGGAGGCAGCGGTGGTGAGGACATCGGCGGGGATGGGCCTCCTGACCTTGCCCTTGGCCTTGGTGGGGGGGTCGCAGGACCTGCTCCCAGCCCGGTGGTCGGCCGGCTTGCCTGCCGCCGCACATGCGTAGCAGTGCGGCGTTGCTCTGCATTCAACCGCCCTGTGACCAGGCTGACCGCACTGGAAGCAGCGGTCGCTGCGGTCCACCTCCGCGGCACAACTGGCCCCCACGTGGTGCCCCACGTGGCAGCGATAGCACCGCAGAGGTCTGGGCTCCAACAGTTTCACTTGGGCGGAGACCCAGCCCACCAAAAGCCGTCGGCCCTCCCCGGTGATGGTCTTGGCCGCCGACACGGGGCAGCTTACCGTCATGGCTCGCATGCCCGT
Source organism: Mythimna vitellina (assembly GCA_949316375.1). NCBI lineage: Eukaryota > Metazoa > Arthropoda > Insecta > Lepidoptera > Noctuidae > Mythimna > Mythimna vitellina. Next base: position 14,983,428 of record OX438686.1, read on the forward strand.
GCTGTCAGCTCGGATAGTGCCCGCCCGAACCTGCTCGGTAGTGCACCCACCCGCCCTGACGATGGCGGCCACCACCTCGTCCACCTTGACGGAGTCGTCCAAGCCCATGATGCGCATATCAATACACTTGGTGGGCCTGGACACTCGGGCCTCTTCCGCATCCAGGGACGCCCTGATCCTTGCGGCCAGGGCATCCGCGGCGGGGCCACTGGCCGCACCAGGGACCTCCAGTATTCGGGCCCCGGTTACGGTGCGCCTCATACGGAAGCCCCCAGAGGCTCCGAGCTCGTCAAGGTGGGGCAAAACCGCCTGTTTTGCCTTCTCCATGACGGCGTCGTATGTCACGCCCTTTTTTACCGCATCTGGCTGTAGCGTTATGACTACAGCCTCGGATTTCGGGGCGCGAAGTCTGGCCGCCATGGCCCGATTTTTGCGCTGCTGTCGCCGCGCGCGCTTTTTGGCCGCCCTAGCCGCCTTGCCCGCCTTCTTGCTGGCGCCGACAACCGTCCATTCGGCGCCAGCCGAGGGTTCTTCGGGCAGGGGAGGCGGCAGGCGCGGCCTAGTCGCTGCCGCCGCAGGAGGTCCCGCCGGTTTACTGGCAGGCGCCGCCCTGCCCTTCTGCCGCTGTTGTTGTTTGGCGGCCGGGGCCGGCCTCGCAGGCTCCGATGCCACGGCCCCGCGCCCAGCTTGCCCCGATGGGCCCGCCTTGGGCGCAGCTGCCGTGGCCGCGGCAGCAGCGTAAGACGCCGCCTTTCGCTGGCCAGAGCCCGCTAATGGGGGGCGCAGCACTATGCCCTCCAGCAGGGACAGCTGCTGCTGGATCCGCAGCTGAAACTGTTGCTGCTGCTGTTGCAGCTGCTGCTGAAGAGCAGCCAGCTCCCGCTGCACCAGCGTCAGCAACTGGCCCTCCGGCTCTGGGTGTGGCTGGGGCTGACTTTGCCCCTGCCCTTGCTTGCGTCCCTCTCCAGCCGGCTCCGGGCAGCCGCTAACTTTCTGGGCTCCCGCGAGCTCGGCCTGAAGCTCGGCCCGGAGCTCATCCCGGAGTTTTGCCACCCTCTTTTCGAGAGAGGCTTCGATAGCCTCCTCGATAGAGGCGGCATGCCGGTGGACCGTCTTCTCCTTAGAGGTCCTCTCCCTCTTCCGGCCCATGTCCCGCAGCGCGGCGACGACCAGCTTCCCCAGGGATCTACGGGACTCCTCGGCGGAGTCCTCCCTGGCATCCCGCTCGCTGCCAGACGGTCCCGAGAGGTCCACCTGGGCGCTGGCCACACCGGGGTGACGCCCCTCCGCGGCAAGTCGGTTGGCTCGCTTAGCCGACTCGTGGGCAGTGAGGCCCCTCCCTCTTCCGCTTGCTCGACCCGCACCCCGCCCGCTGGTGGGGATTTTTCGGGCCGAGCCCATCTCTCCATCGGAGGACGATTTGTCCCCCGATCTAGAGCGCTTCCGGTAGGCACTCACGTTCCTACCGGAGACGCCCGCCACCTCCTCAACCTCCGAGCCCTCCGAGCTCCTTTCGGATGCCGCGTCGGACTCCGACCGCGCATCGCTCTCCTTTGGGTTTTTTTTTACGAAAAATTTAGATTCCATTTTGGTTCCCACGAGTTTTAACTTCGGGTACTGGCTCAAGATAGTGGTTCGCACTAGAGACTAATTTAGCTACCCATTAGTCAAGCTAACAACCTCCCTCACGGTGCGCCGCCGCTTGGAGGTTTGGGGTAATTTTTTATAGAGGTTGTCTTCCTCGCGGCCCAGGCAGTTAAGCCAAGACCCTCGACCCCCATCAAAAGTCAGAAACATGACCTTGGACAATCTCTGGGGCTACGAGACTAACGATGGCAGAAGGAGGAGCAAGTCTTCCTCCTGCCTGCCCGGTGGCAGGGTGAGTGCACACCGAGCCCGCTCTTACTTCGCCACTGTGCCCTCTGCTATAGCAGAGGGACACGCGTTGAAGTGATCCTTCAGACAGAATATTCGCAGGCGGACATCAGGACCCCTTAGGTAAAAGTACCCAAGGGGAGTCATTGCCCGCCTCCCAGGGTGCACCGTCCCGCAGACTGGCCTTCACCTCGGACGTATCCGCAAGGGAACTACAGCCTGCGGGCACTCGTGGAGGTTTTCTGTCGTAGCACCCCATTCGAAGACATGTGACATCCACCAACCCGCACTGGGCCCGCGTGGTGGATTACGGCACATACCCTCTCCTAGAGAGGAGGCCTAAGTCCCAATAGTGGGAACATTATAAGGCCGACTATGCTATGCTATAAAACGACTAACTTATAGTTTAACAAAAAATATACCTACAGAAGTAGCTTTTGCCCTCGACTTCGTCCGTGTGTATATCGGATATCGTGGACGCAAAGTCGAAGCTAGATAAAAAGTATCCTATGTACTTCCTTGGGTTCAAGCTTACTCTATACAAAATTTGATCAAAATCGGTTCAGTAGTTTAATCGTGAAAGCGTAACAGACAAACAGAGTTACTTTTATATTTAGAGAATTAGTATGGGATATGAAAAACGCCACTGTAATACTATAATGCCAGAATAGGTAGCTAACTCAATTCAGTTTAACCGTAGGCGGGTATGAATGTATCAGATATTTGTGAGTTCTCGCAGGTGCTCAGCAGGACGATCCTTCAATTATTCAAGTGCAACATCCTCCCTGACGTAGCGAACACAAACGGAGGTACGGATTTATTCTCCAAATTGCTGGAAGCTTCTATACTGCAGCGTGATTTACGTTCTAAGATTTAGCACTTCCACTTGTATCGAAACGTTAAAACATTTGTTACTAACTCGAAATCTACAACCGTACTGTTTGAGAAAACGTCCGTTTCGGCAAGATTTCTTACTCTCACGTCGCAAGCGAAAATATGTCGGGAAAGCGGGAAATGAGAATGTTTTCCACTTTTAATTAAGTCTTATTTTTGTTGAGACTCCCCTCTTAATCTTGTGATTCGTGACCGACACACAAACTAGGTTTAGCGTTGCTACTTGATATTGCACGAACACCTGGACCACTTTGTGATAACATCTGTTTCTAGAAATGTTTGCTGTTTAAAATAATGTCTATAAAACTGTCATATTGTCAACCCTTGGTGTGTTTAAAATTACCATAATGTACCTACCGACATGTTTGTATTATAAATTGTACAATTAAATGCGAACGTAGAGATAAATTACAAAGTAAGTAGCCTAGACTCTTTCTTTTTATCTTACTTTTGAACAGGATAAGCTGCTCTGTAAAAAAAAAGCGAACGATTGTAGTTTACACAAAGCCGCTGCACGTAGTAGCGAGAGCAATGGTAGAAGTAACAAAGTGTTATAGCCGGCTTTAGTTTACAACATGAGAAAATAAAACATAATAACTGAGACCCACTCAACACTTTTATCATTATATGTACGTGAGGGTACCGAGGGCGATTCATTTTATTTTGAGGCATCGTTATTGTCTCCGCTAATAAAGTGGGTCGACTAATTATCTTGTCATGGACCGAGAATAATTTAATTATATTTGGTAGGTACGTGGCTTTATTTGATTCGCATAAGTCGTTAATTAGGCGTTTGTGTATTATATTTACAAACGACAATAAATTCACAAAAGAAATACGAGTGTGTATCGTAATGTTTTGTAAAGGAAATCCTTTATGTGGTTGAAGCTTTTATGGTAGTAAAATGTTAAGCAGACCTTTACTTTTATGTGAGTCGGCTATTCTATTATTTAAAGGACACGCCGCCAGCAAATTCGAAATCTGGCGGGATTCCAAATTGAATTAAACGTGAGAGCGTGGCCGGCCTACTGCGAACTTTGATCGTACGGCAATATGTCGCCGGCTCCTTACACTTCTTACCCTTTTAACGACTGCTGCTGAGAAAATTTACAACAATAAATTACGCTATGTATTACTGTCCGTTTACTTTTCAGACTTAACTCGAAACAACATTATCACAACATTTTGAAAAGCAAAATATTCTTAACAGCTGATAACATCTCTCTTTATAAGTCAACTTTGTCTTACCAAGCTACACTTGATCTATCTAGTTTTTTATTGTGCCATCTTGTAAGTTGTATTGCACTACACCCGCAGGGTATTACAAACCGATAAGTTTATTCTCAGCAGGACACAAAAGAAGTTTCTGGGACTAACCCGTTCTTTGTTGTGGGCACAATGCAAAGGTTACTTATAGAAATGAAATATTCAGACTTCTTTTTGGAATATTCACTTTATTTAATTAACAAAGTTGATTCAATTCTGGTCAAAAACATTGTACCAAACAAGATGAAACGGAGTGAATGATAACACCTAATGAATTACATGAAATAGCGAGCTTTTCTTATTCATTTTGACCAATATAACAGAAACCTTTGTAGGAGGCAAATGGATGTTAATTTAATAAATAGTCCTTCCGGAAAAATAAATTGCCGTAATTGCGACCGAGTACCGTTTGGCAGGAGAGTTGGGCGTGACTCGTTAGCACAAAATATAGATAGGTTTAAAAATGGAAGAGACGCTTTCATTTATTTAGTGCCTTAGGGCATTACCTCATTTTTAGATCCAGAAAAAGTCCAGCAAAAAGTTCGTTAAAAAATATTAATAACAAAGAACCCATTTCGAAATAAGCGGTGAACTCATTACGAGTTGAGGTATACAGAACTGTTGACTTACCTACCAGCTACCAGCGTACCAGTATTGCGGGAAACTTTGCCGTGCACCTATTCCAAGCGATTGGCAAAAAAGAAATAACCGCGCAAACGATCATTTGGGTTTCGATAAAATTATTCGTTTCATGTTTCCATTAATTTTTATTTTTACGATTACTGCGTCGGTTTCCTCTTTCGATGCATTTAAGTTTACGTTGCTTTTAATATTCATCGTCTGTGGTTCGTAAATGAGGACGCAAAATGTTTCAGCAGCTACTTTTCTTAGTTCTGAACTTTAAATAGTCAATTAAGAGAAACTAGTTGCTGGTAAATGATGAACTTGCTCGCTCAGTGTTTGCTCCTGGTTTCAGGAATAAATTGAGGCCATTTGCAATTGCTCGGTTTGTTTTGACTTATCATTAGGTTTTAGTAAATGATGCTTTTTGTTTTTTAAGTGTAAGGCTGTGGGTAAGTATTTATTTATTAAAATTAAATGCTAAAAAACAGGTGTAAAAATAAAAAAAAATACTTATTGTAAATCTTTAGATCCAAACGACAAACTTCTTATTACACTACTTTACAACCTTATTTACCCATACATGAAACCAATGAAAATCGGTAGAGTAATTTACCCTTAGTTGATATTGAAGTGAAAAAAATTAGGACGTCAGAAATATTATAATTTTGTTAATTTCAAATTTTTACGTATTTAAAACCTTAAAAATCGTAATAGACACAAATTACTTTTTCCTTAATACTGATTAGTGTCAGTTTCTCTTGAGGTACTCAATTAGTAATCGGCTATCATATTTTTATCCCTGATACCTCTCTTCATAAAACTTTAAATCCTGATGAAAACGTTCGCTACGTTCATCACTCACGCTTTCCAGGTTTTCAGGAAAATATAGTCAAGTGTGAATATAAAATAATTTTTTAATTTCATGTTTACTCCCATTTTGAGATATTTAATCAATAAATTGGATACAATTTCTTCATAATCCTCAGTTTTATTATTGCTCAAGAAATGCGCAACTACTGGTTTGAAACATCTTTTTCAACACTGGATAAGTGGTGGTCAAAATTTGCTATCCCTAATTTGCTAATTTGGTGACCTACAATTCCTACAAAGATTCCTTCTTTAAGTTTAGCATCAGAGAGAATTTGGGAAAGGCGGTTTATGAATATGCAAAAGTCCATGGAAGTTTCCAAGCTATTTGGTTTATTTTTTAACTGCAAGGCAATGACGGGTAAGGACCGCAAGAATGTTTTATTCCCTGCAGCCCACTTAGTTAATATGCTTCTACATTTTTCTCATATCACTGCAGGAACCCATTTTTTTTTTAATATTCCTAACCGGAATTTGGAAGTATTGAAGAGACGCCTATTTTAATGGTTCTGTATTCGGTGTCTTCGTCTTTGTCAAATAAATAATTTGACCATAAACATAGCAGAAGTAATTCGAATTTAATTAGGACACTTATTTGAGAAAATTTAAAAAACAATTATGCAACTTACTGTACTAATTAAACACAACAATAACGATTGACGCTCGAAACCCCGGATAAGGTTGTTTCAAAATTTCTTGTATAATTAAAAAACTTGACATGATGAAAATAGTTTTACATACAACTTTGTAATAAGAACATTAAAGAAATTAAGTTCGATATAAATTTATTTATGGGTAAAAGAAAAAAAAAAACATTGTAAATTAGTGTTATAAAATTATTTCTGGTATTGTTTAGAAAAAAACATTCTGCTATAATTAGATTTTAATTGATAAATTGTTTTCAGGATTTTAGAAAAAAGGTAAGCATTTTTTTCAGGCATGAAAGAAACGTATAAAACTTTTAGCATTTAATACAAGCCGTGTTCATAAATTCCCTTCGGTATATTTTCCGATACAGTTTTAAAATAATAAATAGGTAGACGTAATGGATGACCCCAAAACAGCTGGACGTCGGGTGTTCGTTATCAGCCAGCATCAGTTGGCGGTTACAGTGCGAAAATGTAACTTAACTCATTTAGCAATCGTCACTATTGCGACTAGCACCCGCAGTTTCAATTAAATATGGAACAGTGTTGGATTAAAAGTTGAGACAATGTTATGTAACACAACTTTCATAACTAGTACAGACTGTGTATCTTGAAAGTAAAAAATATACTTACGGAGTCTTAAAGTGCAGCATGCCTCGACTCTCGAGTCTAGTCTGCGTGTTCCATAGTTAAAAACTGATGTTGTTCTCCATAAGCGATGCTGGATCCTCTTAACGACTCGTAACCCCGAGTGTCGCTTGTCCACACAGGGATGACGTAATTTTTTTTTTAAAGAATTGTCAGATACAAAAGTCACACAGTGTAGACACTGTATATCAAATAAAGGGTTCCCTATCCATTTGCATAAAATTTTAAAACCTAATATAACTTTATTATATTTTAGCATAATATTATTTACGCATAACACCTTACACACAATTTTTTAAGTATAATTTCTCTAATCATAATAATGATTAAGCATAACATTCTAACACCAGGTATGTAAGCAAGCATTCAGCATGAAAGCAAGCATGCAGCATGAAAGAAATCATGCAGCATGCAAGTAAGCAAGCAGCATGCAAGTAAGCATGCAGCATTCAAGCTAGCATGCAGCTTGCAAGCAAGCATGCAGCATGAAAGCAAGCATGCAGCATGCAGCATGCAAGCAAGCATGCAGCATTCAAGCTAGCATGCAGCAGGAATGGTTTCTGTCTCGCCTCCGGCGCTGCGGGCCTCCGGCGGCCCCACGCGCCTACGCGTTTTTAAATTACACTCTAGGGGTAGGGAAGACAAGACTACGTGGAGTCGGTTTTACAGCGATTCGGTTTTATCACTAACTTTTGAAGCACAACATATTATTATTTTGCTAATAGTCACTAGGCCTAGTAAAGTTATGCGAATTAAATTTATGAAAAAACAAATTAGCCTTCAAGATAATTATGCCAACATAACAATATGCCAAAAAAAAATGGCAAAGTATTATTATGGCAAAACAAATTATACCAAAATCGTTATGCCAAAGTATATAAGGAAAGAGAATTTAATGCAAAAAGAAGGGATTCCAATTTCCAAGTATAGATTGTTTGAAAGAGTTACCGCGTCTCTGTTATTACAGGGTTACTGAAGGAACATAAGTGGGTTTTAGTCAGTAAAAGTTTGGCACTACCTCTCTCTACATCCAGAACAGGAAAAGTAACTTGATGATTTCCCACCTAAAAAAAAATATCAATACCTTCCACGATGCTTCAAGAACGTATCTGTCGGTTCTACCTTATAGTCTGTGGCAGTAGTTACAAGCGGTCAGAAGCCAGTAAAGTGAGAACTTAGATGGTCTAACTTGAAGATATCGGTAGCCTTCCCCTTAGTTTAGTAGCCGTGGTCAGACTGCAGTAGTTTCCTTGAAAGTGATACGACTCAGTCGTAAAACTATCAGCTGACTTCGGTAAGGCTTGTTACAAATACTTTCAACTCTTCTATAGTTTTCCATATGTAGGGTGGCCAAATCCAATGTATGCAACTTTTTTTTTGCCAGCAATTCAATTTGTAGCTAATTTTCGTCTATCAATTTTTTTTTAGGTTTGAGTTACAATTTTGTTTTGGATAGTTTTTTTAAGGCTGCCGCTGTATTAACTTTTACATTTATTTACTGTTATTGATATATACGAGTATGTATGTTTTATATGATTTAATTTAGATAATATAGTCTATTTAATTCTTCTCTATATTTTTTATACACACTGCGTCTACATCTCTCATCCAACTCTCCTGTCGCAGGTCTGATGGAAGAAATTTCGTTAGAAATATGCATTACCTTTCTACTCTTTTATCTTTATTTGATCTTTTCGATTTTAAATGTTTGTGTGTATTTACATAAATAAATAAATTTACTAATAATTTAAAATTCTATCATGAATTTATTTACCGTTTTTTAAAATTTTCAAACAAATTTTTCACCAGTTTTTTTACGGGTAACGATATACTTGAACTCACGAGATTCAACAATTACTATCTAAGGGACGTGTTGGGGTCAATCTTGAACAGATAATTTTTGCACTTTGATAATGATACATAAAGTATCTGAAAATCTTATGGTAAACACAATAAAAGCTTACTCGCTTTTTCAATAATAGCGAATACTGAGTATTATAATATTATAAAGAAATATATCTTTATAATATATTTAAGTTATCTTAATTTAGAGTTGTCCACCTTGTGGCGACTTTTTTTGAGTAGGGCAATCATCAAATAAGTGTTATTCTGGTCAGAGAGTTTTACTGACTAAAACCCACCTGTGTTTCTTCAGTTGCCCTTTGCCCGCAGCCTTTGGCAGAGTTGATAGCGCTCTGTACCTAAAAACAGAGCAGAATGAACTTCTTTCTACCATCGGACAACCCGAAGTCAGGCAAGTCAGTCACTTTTAGGTTGTTAAAACTTCAACGGTCCGGACTAAGCGTTTTGCTTCGTCGTTTATACCGCGTATATCGAAGGACTGGAACAATTTGCCTGCTGCGGTTTTCTGGTCCAACTATACATTAGGTGACTTTAAGGCTAGAGTGAATAGGCTCTAAATAACCTAGTGCGCCTCACCATCAATGATTGCATCTCTGCTTACCATCAGGTGGGATCGCAGTCAAGCACTGGTTTATATCAATTAAAAAAGAATGAGAAGTGCATATTCAATATTTGTGAGTAAGGCAAGATGAGTAATTAATACACCGTCTTATTTATTGAGATTCCATGAAAAGATATTTAATTTATATGGGTCAGTATAAGTAAATTAACACCTATATGCACGAAACGTGTTGGGAACACATTCATTGTGCGTACAGCTAAGAAGTGGAATTCCTTGCCGGAATCTGTGTTTCCTGAAGGCTACAACTCGGGAATCTTTAAGTCAAGAGTGAATAGGTTACTTCTAGGTAAGCGCGTTCCATCGTCGACCGTATCGTCGCTTTCCATCAGGTGAGATAGCGGTCAAGCGCGAACCTATCAAGAATAAAAAAAAAAATCTGCTTCATTCAATAGCAATTCGCCGCAATTATAGGGTTCCTCGAGCATCATTTAGAGGGCCCTTATCGACCCGTTTTTATTTTTAGTTAGGAAATCATCAAATGACTAATCCTTTCCTGGGGTGGAGCTGAAGGGCGTGTCAGACTTTTACTAACTGAAACCCACTCCTATATTCTTTCTGTGCCTTGCGTTCCATAACCCCGGGTTTCCCTTTCGGAAGCCAAACCATGGCTCCTGTGGGCTTCGGCCCTGCTGGGCCTCTACGGTTTTGCTGACATCTCTTTTTTATCTCTCGTGTGGAACACTATGCGCCGTCGACGAAAGCTGGATGGCGAGCTACACATTGCTCGTCGTCCGCAAGCCTACGTCCTTCCCGACCCATCTGTCGTCATCATAGGTATAGTTTAAAAGCTTGTTGGTTCATCCAGTGCAATGCAACGCCATGTTTAATAAAGTGGCAACGTGAAATAAGAGAGATAAGACCTGAATGTCCTGCTATCATTCGATAATTCTGTAATTTAATTAAATACTAGCTGACCCGTACCGCCTAGTAGTAAGGATAACGCCATCTACTGGCATTACCAGAACAGCATATTTCTATTTATAATGACATTTTAATTAGTAATGACGTTGTATTTGGATCTTTTTTTTGTGTTATTTTTTAATTTTTTCTCACTTTTAAACCTTCTCGTCCAGGGTATTTCGAAAATTTTATGACCAAAATTAGCCAAATCGGTCTAGCCGTTTTTGAGTTTTAGCGAGACTAACGAACAGCTATTCCTTTTTATATATATAGGTAGATTTTACAATACTATGTTGATCCAGGAATTATGTGCTTTTTAAAACTTTAGTTTTTGGAAAAAAAATAGTCATTCAGATAAATGCGCCAGATTTCTATTATAAATATATTTTTGTCTACATTATCAAGGACCAAAACCCCAGGCCAAATAGCAAATTTTCATAGGTTTTTGCTGGATTAGTTCTAAAATTTTTGATGTGATCTATATTATACTGAAACCTAAATAATATCCATAAGATATCTGTGTTTCCAAAATATCTAGAGAAAGAAGTATAATAACGTCATAATCACGCAAGAGGGGTTGTGTCCAAATGTATGTCGGGTTGGACGCTCTTAGAGCATTTTTGCGAGTGTATGATGAATGGTTACAGTGGATTATTTTACTATACTACAATTTTTTGCCTGATGGCTGCTGAAATCAACGTCACAAATTGTTTGTGACAATCTTGACGTATTCATCTAACGACCTAACAACAGTATAGCGATATAGATAAGTATACATTAATTGCAACGGTTCGCACTCAACGTTTTGATAAAGATGAAAAATTGTTTTCTCCGGCTTAGAGGGTTTCTTCCGACGATTAATCTTTCCGCAAACCTATTGTTGAACTCGGCGGGAGGAACTTTTGTGTCCGAACTCCGACTGAGATCAAAAGGTTGCGATGGTACAAACCACTATGATTTTTAGAAACCATTTCAACTTAAATACAAGTAAGGGATCGCGAGCGAGGCCGCTAGAAATATAAATTGCTTTTAGCGGACAATTGAAGACGGCAAGATGCATTTTTATGGAAGTTTTTTTTTTGGAGTCACGTCTACACAATTTGCCTTGGAAGTCGTTTGCTTTCTATAGCAATTGTTGTTGGAGCTGAGTCATCCGTAGTCGCACCTCTACGCCGGAGCAAAGGTTAAAGGCAACAAGGGACCATTAGTGTTATAATTGTTTGGCTTTAACAATATCTGTGAACAATTCTCATAAATAACAAACAATTCATCTCTGACTGACTGTACTCTCGACTGTACCGTCTTTCAGTTGTAAAAAACTGGGCAAGTCCGAGTACAAACTTACCTATAAAAACAGTTCAATTCCCGAATTGAATTACGAAGATTTTTCCGAATCGCAAAAAAGTTTTTTTTTAAGACGTAACTACAAATTTACAGTTTTCAGATTTTTTCCTATACTTGTGCTATAAAACCTTGCTTCATGCCAAATTTCAGGATTCTAGATCAACGGGAAGTATCCTATGAATTTTGATTCCCTTGATAGTGTCGAATACACGTTTTTTGCGACATAAACGGCCATATATTTTTTTTCGTTAACTCAGATATTTGATTTTTTTTTCACAGTTTCAAGGAACCGCAGACCTTAGTATATGGTTTTAAATTCAGCTTGATACATCCACGCGTTCACGAAATAAAGGGTCCTTGACAGACAGACAGACAGACGGCCGGACAACAAAGTGACCTCATAAGGGTTCCGTTTTTCCTTTTTGGGGTACGGAACTCTAAAAATGAGGAAAATATTTTTTGTAACATCGGCTCATAGGTACACTAGTGTACTCAAGTACACTTGAGCTTTAGTGGCCCTACATTCATGCAACTGTGAACGGAAAACATCATTAAAAATGTTACAGAATCTTGTCAAAGAAAAAAAGAATCATTTCTGATTAATAGAACTACTTAACAAGCTTTAAAGTTAGGCAAATAAACTGTTACATGAAGACTCGAACTGAATACTTCATCTAAATGTGAATAGTTATTACACATTATTCACGCCTGGGATCATGATGGTCTAGTAATTTACAAATACGCACGTCAATTTACAAATTAACCCGCGTCTGTAAAGCGAGAGCATTTTAATGTGTCGGACATGATGCACAATATTAGTAAAATGAAACGAGTTCATTAGCCGCTGCAGCTGGGCGCCATATTTCACTGCTCTACAATTTCCGCCCTGACATTTTTGCTGCATGTGAAATTTATACATAAAAAAATTCAACATTTATTCAAAAGTACTGCGGATGGATTTCGCATTTAGTACGCTTGAGCGTAAATAATTTGGTTTATGTATCACCTTTTTCGGTTTGCGAAATCTGGTGTCCATTTTATTATTACGTTTAAAACCACACTTGACACTCGATGTTTGAAAAGGCTAATTATATTATTTCGTTTTAAAGAAACATGAAGATTAAAATTTTGTTGTAACCCTGACGCTGGCAAGCAGTTTACGACTTTATTATTGCTGACAACAAGGTCCTTTCTAATAGAATTTTTAAATATTTGCGGTACACGGCACAATTGTACAAATGAAGGGAAGATTAATGCGTTGTGACCCCTATATATTTGTGTAGGGACGTTTTAGCGAGATCCGCACATCCGAAATTTATTTATAGGTTCATATAAATGACACACGTTTACGTGTTTCATTGGATCCACAATTTATGTTCGTTGAAAATGACATATTGCAGTAAAACAATTTTTAATAACCAATCGCGTCAACACGATAGATTACGCCTTGTTTCGAAATCCTGGCATCCTGCGGGTAGTCAGTCACTGAAAATAAAGTACTCTGCAAAAATATTATTTTTTATTAAAAGGTAGATAGCGAGGTGGCAGCGCTCACAAACAAATTATATTTTTGGGTTCAAACTACGTTGAACTTTTTATGCGTTCGCGTAGGCTTCAATTAAAATAAAACATCGTATATTTTGAGCTACTCTATATTAATTTTACTTTATGAATACCGAGTTCGTAAAGTTCTTGGGCCTCGTAGTGGACCTGTAGGTGGATCAGTCCCAAGGTGAATGACTTGGAAGACTGTAATATGAGCAAGGCGTGGGTTAAGGTGTTAATAATATAAGACGAATTATGTAAAGTGCAAAATCACTCTTAAAATTCCATTGGAAAACATAGCGTAAAGATCCTAATTTTAAATACCTGTATAGAATTCTTTACATTTTGAAACCAAGAAAGTCATTTAATAATCTACACTCAGAAGTAATTTCGTCGGGTAATGAAACATTTTGAGAAAGGAAGTACCGCAATTGTTACATAATAGTGAGCGAACATTAAATATATAAGATATATAACCTCGTTATAAATCTGCGCAGTTTTCGTATTCCAAGACTTTCCTTTGTGTTCGATTATTAATTATTATTCCCAAGTGGCCTTTGTTCCAACCGGGCCTTTTATTCAGTCCTTGGCTGAGTTCGCAAGTAGTTACCACTTTCTGAATTAAAGTTACCGTTGGCGTATCGAAGGCGACATTTTATATCGAAAACCCTTGACTAGTCCAGACGGTATAAATGGTGTTATAAATCATTATTATATTTATAGGAGGGCATAAAATCGCGGCGCGCCCTTATCGTTTAAGTTGAAAAATTTCATAGCGTAGAAAGGAAAATCAGTTGAAGGAGCCCATCTATCATGTTGGTGGGTATCCCGGTCCAAGGAAGTTGTACGTCCGAGATACAAAATAATACCGCCATCATCTCAGAGGTAAAATATTGGATTCGGTAAGTGATAGCGGTTTAATTTTTATACCGAAACTGGAAAATACTCGAGAAGTTTTGATGGTTTTTTTTTTCAGGAAGGACATGCAATCTAAATGATTGTTTATCACGAATAGGGGTGAGTCTAAAATGAGCGTTATTTGAGCCATGTATTTTGCTCAAACTGATATATATATGTCGGCACAAGGATGCCGATCATCATTGAAGCTCTGTCCAGGGACTCTGTTTTGTGGGCGATGGCTGGGTATCGAGCAATAAACAAACTATTCCAGATCACACGACTGATTTATTATAATGCAAGCTTTAGGTATTCACTTCACACAACGAGCCATGAGACAGTCCGCGAGACTCGACGTTGTTTGCACGGCTGCCGATAGAGGAAAAGAGCTCCGGACCTCTGCGGTCGGCTTTTTTATCTGCTCGGTTCGTGTAAAAGTTAGCGCGGATTCTGTCAAAGTGACATGTATCACTTTTCACTTAGCTCGTTCATTCTTTCTCAACCTTCAAGCCCAGCGATATTCATTAAAATTTTAAATAGGTACTTATTATTTATTTTCTAATATAGGTAATTACATAAAGTTGTTAAAAAGTATAGCACAGTCCAATCATGTTACATCTTAAGGCATGGAAATTACAAGCTTTATTATTGTAACAATGAAACATAATAAATTAAGCTAATAATAATGCCACTAGAAGAATTGATTTTAAAATGTCATATATCAAATTAAAGAATTAACGGTAGAACTACATTGCGGCCACGTACGCCGATTTGGGCGCGTCGGTTTCAATACATTTTATATAGCAACTAGACTTGTAGAGCTACATTAGACCCACACCACGCAACGCCACGCGACGCCACGCGACTCGATCTCAGGCATCGTTTACGGGTCTTCTTCTTCTTTTCAATTCGATCGTAAACTCGTCAAACTTTTTGGGCCCAATAGGTGGCTACATTAATAGCAGCATCGGTAGCACTCATCAAATCCTCCAAAGTGCAGGTATACGGACACTTGGGCATTCCAACATGTGGCTCATGTTTTGAACAGGAGCCCCGCACTCACATTGAGTATTCGATGGGTCTATAAAACCCCATTTTGCCAAGTTGAGTTTGCAGCGGCCTACCTGGGTTCGCAACCGATTTAGTGCCTTCCATACAGGCCACTGCAAATTGCGTCCAGGTGAGATATGCGTGATCGTTTACGGGTGCGTCGGTCTAATGCAGCTCCCACTTAATGTTTAAGATATCATTTGAGCTATTATTCACATTCATAGGAGTAAATTCCCAAAGTTCGTCTGGCTCCTTCCTAACTTTCAAGGAAACGTGCAAAAAATTATTACATAGTTCGTCTGCGCGAACCTTTACAACGATATTAGATGATACATCGATTAATCTTGCAAAAATTAATTAGCAGACGGGCAGCGCCGAGTGACGCGTGAACGGGAACAATGGATGCCGTTAATAAATACCATTCATTATAAAATGTTCATATAGTACAGTTTTAATTATTTTGAGGTAAAAGTGCCTTTAAATTTCTTTGCAGCTTCAGACGCTGCTTTCGCGTCGCGTGTAGTTAGGTTCCTTTTTTCAATTAATTTATTTATTTCAGATACCGTATAAACCATGTAAGAAATAATACACATTTACAGATTAAATAAAATACGAAACAAGAAAAAAAACATTGCAAAATACAATACATTCAAATTATCCAATAAATAAAAATTCCAAATTAAAAAAAAAAAATCATAACAAAAAGTCAATAAATTATAAATCATTACAGTCAGACATTTATGGAACTTTGACGCGGTGTAAGTGTGACTTTTTCGTACCGTATACGTACGGAAAATCATGACGCAGCACGACACGTGTCATCATCTTCCTGCCCTTGTCCCGTCTTATTTGGGGTCGCAAGTCGTTTTTTTCTTCCATTCTATAACGTCAACCGTCATGCTATCACTAACTGCCATTTCTTTCATATTCACACAATCCATCCATCTTTTCTTTGGCCTGTCTCTCCCTCTCCACCCATCCACATGTATACTCATAATTTTTTTAGTAACATGCAGCACGACACGTGTTCTATCTTAAAATATCATTATAGTTAATAAAATCAATGGCCTGTGAAGTAAATATGCTACAAAATCGTGTTTATCAGTTTTTCTATAAATAGAGAATACATACAAATTATATGAATCGCTTTTCCCCAGCAGTGGAAAAGCATTGCCAAATAGAAACAATTCTATAATGTGTGTTATTTTCTATAGTATAAGAAGTAGAAAGCTCTCTAAACAGTTCACTAAACGCTGAAAGAGTCGGCAAATAATTTCGTTACCGATCTATCACTTCGCCCGTTTTCTCTTTTTATTCAGCCCGCATTACCCTGAAAGGTCTTTCATGTAAAGAACTAATAAGGTTTCACTTCTGTTTAGAAGGCTGCGGGCAACGTGAAGAGAAGGGTTATTATTCTGGAACATTATTATTCGTAAGTATGCCTCGATGAGTCTTAAATAAATTGAAATAATTTTAAAATGGTGCCGTGCGTGAGAAACATATTTAAACGGTCTTTTGTACTCTCGAGTGG